>OY728138.1:1377453432-1387453432 GCA_963277665.1 Viscum album
TGTTGGTCCTATGGCGTTGATGTTCCTTTATCTTTATCTTGGTCTTGGGGTTGGATTACATTACCTTACTGACCCTTATCTCCTACCACTGGTAGGATCACATGCTCTTTTAGTTTCCCCTATTTTTTGGCCGACCGGGTCTCCATTGGTCTCGGGAGGTTGGAGTAATCTTTAAATCCCTTTGGTTTCAACTTCCTAGAGACAATGAAACTCCCTGAGTCTCTATTTTCTTTATTCCATTTCTTCCTTCTTTGACTGTTCAGGCCTTTGCTGGTCCTTCCCAGTCCATTACCATCTGAGGATAATCCATCATCATCGGACTCGATCTCATATGTACAATTGATATTTCATTCAAACTCTCCCTCATTACTAAAACTTTCAAATCGGATGCTTAAGTTTATACAGTACAAGGTCCTCCTCGGGTTGGTTTCTTGATTGGAATTCAACGACCAACCTTTACCATATGATGTCTTCTCCCACTCATGTCTCTCCTTAGACTTACTCTCTCTAGTAGACTGTATCCCCCTTATTGAGTTGCTACTACCACCAGCACACACTTCCATAGAATAGGTACATAGATTTAGACCCACCTCACCCTTAGAAATTAGACCAACAGCCCCAAATGAGTACCCTGAAACCTAAGTATTAGCACCTAAACCTTATGTTGTCTGAGCTACCACCTCCCACACAAACCCTTCTAAAGCATTCTGGATTCCCGGAATATAATCTATCTTTGGCCCTAAATCATATTTCATATCATTGGGAACACCTAATTCCTACTTCAGGTGCCCGAAGATGTCTGAAACCAATGGGTTGGCCCCCCTCCTCCCTACCTTATAGAGGGTGTTTTTAGTAGTATCGCTCATCAAGTGTGAATTAGAGGGAGGAAAGGTCTCCTTCATTAAAGCTACAAGGTTATTCACCCTAGAGGTTCTCAACTGCGTCTTACCAACATCAGAACCACCCACCTTCTAGGGATGTGCTTGGATGAAACAACATCGTCGCCGACATACTGAATCCAAGTGAACAAGACGACCACAGAGACCTCAATAATCAGTCCAGGTTTCATATCATACCTTCTGGTGCCAGAGGATTTCGCCTTCAATATCGATGATAATTTTGTCCATAGGGACCTTCAACACATCAACTTCAACACATATCCTTGAAGATACTGGATGGAAAACAGCATTGGTACGAGAAAAAGAGCAGAGGTAGGGCCCGGTCATGTTGCTAATCAATCGAAGAATCTCCTGATTCTAGAACGGTAAAGGGAGTCCAAGAAGAGAAATCCAAAGCGCAAAAACTAGAGAATCTCACATTAGGTGGAAGTCGAAGGACCACAGAACATTAGAAGAAACAACCAAAATAGGATTAACCCCAACCTATGGTTTGGATGAGATGAAATTGAGTGATGGAGAGAAAGTAAATCGGCTCAAAATGAGATAGAAGAGGGAGATGAGACCGTACCTTGGAGATTTGGATTAAGAACGTGAATAAATCTAGCAGAAAGGGCAACGGAAGGAGGGAGCTGAGAGGGGGCTCACGTCGCATGCTTGAGAGGAGGGGGAGGTAGGTCGCATGATTTTAGGGGAGACCCTCTTGGGATCTCCTAAAACATAACCTAAATAATAATAATAATAATAAATAAAAATTATTATCATTATTATCATTATTATCATTATTATTACTTATTAAAATATTTCTTTTATTTTTTATTTTCTAAGTAATTAATTAATTTAATTTTTAAAATAGGGACATGACGCGTAGTTTAGGAAACATCGTTTACCAAATCGTGTACCCTTTACTCAGAACCTGAGGCACCCGGTACAGATTGATCACATCGTTTTCCTACTAGAAATTTAGGCTATAGCCACAGACCTATAGCCACGATTTTATAGGTATGTGACTACAGCCTGTTTATATCCACGATTTAATTAAAAAATCATGGCTAAAATTTTCCCTCCCTTTTTTTCCAAAACCCGTCGATCTCCTCCTCTATCCTCCCCCAATTTGTGACCCTCCTCCCTCAACCTCTCTCACAGTGGCGTCCTCCTCCTCCTCCATACTCCCCAGATCCGCAACCCTCCTCCCTCGACCTCTCTCATAGTGGTGTACTCCTCCTCCTCCATACTCCCCTGATCCGCGACCCTCCGCCCTCGACCTCTCTCACAGCAGCATCCTCCTATTCCATACTCCCCTAATCTGTGACCCTCCACCCTCGACCTATCTCACGGTGACACCATCCTCCTCCATCCTCCCCTAATCTGTCAGCCTCCTCCCTCGACCTCTCTCATGTCGGTGCCCTCCTCCCTGATACCCTTTGCGTATGACCCTCCAACCCCGACGGTGCCCATCGTAACCTCTCTCACCATTTCTTGGAATTTCATTCTAAATCCATAACTTTGGTGATTTTATCTATTTTTAGGAATCATGTTGATTTAGATCGGTCCATCCATCAATATCATATGAAGAGGCTCATGTAACTATGTGGTAGGCGGTCCCTAAGTTTCTTCTTTAATTTATATGATTTGTATGTACTTTATGATGTGTGAGTCTTGAAAATAATGTGAAAATGTATTGAGATGAAACCAGATTTCATTTCATCCTATTTAAATAGTTAAATAATAATTTTAGGGTTGTGATAGTTCCTTTGGGTGATGTGTTTTACTTCATGGACATCTATAACCATGTACATAATGTAAAACATTAAGGAATTATGGATTGATAACTTAAGAGGGTTTTCCTTTGATATTTTTGACTTAGTAGACCTTGTTAGGTTCCCTTGAGTTCCCCTTAATGATGCGGAACTCTTATATGTGATAGGTTAACATGAGGCTTACCACATGGTAGTATTGTTTTTATTATCGATGAATTGATCATTTGTATGTTGTTCCACATTATGGTTTTCTTATGTTTGGTGATTCAACTTTTTTTCACAAAAAGTACATTTATCAAAAAAAAATTATTCCAAAAACTATTTTTTGGGATTATTTGTAAAGTATTTTGAATATAATGTATAATGTTTTCAAGAGTATAAAGTAATAAAAAGAAATTGGGAAATGATTTAAAATGAAAATTCATTACATGAAGTGTTTTAATTTAAAACCTTTTCAGTAATTAATTTGAAAATGGAACTTGTGGATGTTTTGGATTAAAAAAACATGTTTTATGATTTGTTTTTTACTTTCACATTATTCTTTTAAAGTGTTTTATTACATTATATAATTTGTTAAATTATTTGAAACAAAATGGGGTTTCAGGAATTTTTTTGGTCTTATGATGAAATTCATGAGGTGTTTTGAAAATAGAGGATAAATTTATGAAGTTTGACTGAGATTTTATTTTAAAAAAATTCATGATTATCAAATCTGGTGTTAATATTTTTGAAAACTCTATACTTGGGAAGTCGTAATTTTACCCTATGAAATGGATTTTTTATTTTTTAAAAGAAGTGAGATTCTTTTCAATGTTCTTTTCTTTTTTGAAATGAGTTGTCATACTTCTTTTTAAAATTTGGGGATTTTTAAGAAATATATTTTTACAGTTTGATCTTATTTAAGTGAATTTAGTTAATCCATTAATTATAAATGAGATTTTTGTTTTTGGAGGTATAAATCATATATGGTTTGGAACCATGTCTTGTGATATTTAAATTAATTCTCCCATAAAGGTCTTCGTATAAAGTATAGAGTGTGTCTCTTTGGATGAACATGAGGATGATTATTATCATCTTTAGGTGTATCTATTCTAGTTCTAAACTATGCCCAGACATTGAATGGAGTGGTAAAGTTGAACCATTCCCTATTTTTGGGTTTCTTGAATCATTTTCCTCTGTTTCATGGTGATTGAGATTTACTGTAGGTGAAAGAGTAGTTTGAATCTAACTGGACATATTGGAAGGTGATTGTATAGCCCTTTTATTTTTTATGGTTATCAATATTAGAGTGATCAACTATATTAGGTCCTATTACGGTATTAACATTAGATATAACCTGATAGGGGGGTCAGGGTATTCTAATCAAAACCAATTTAAACACTTTACCTTAAATATCACACTGCCTTATTTGGATCATGACAAATTAAAATTAAGGTTATATCTTTTTTATCATTTAATTAAATTGATTCAATTACCAATTCACTATACCCCTTATTATTGTATATTCTTTAAGTTTTCTTAACTCAATTTTGGTGTTCATGAAGTGGCCCGTGTAGTTTGAGCATGCCTAAGGGGATACTTCTCAAAGAAAATATGTCAAAATAGGAGGGGATTGTGACACATAAATTATATGTTATGAATCTTTATATATTTTACTTTGCCTTATATCATGTTTAAGAAATAATTTTGGTGTTTTATAGGTTCTTGATCAGATATAAATGGATGATGGGAAAGGATAGGGGGAGGGGTGCAAGGGGATGTACAGGGGAGGGGGTTGGGGGTTGGGGGTGTGCATGGGGGGAGGGTCAGGGGTGTGTGTAGGGGGTAGGGGGTGCAAGGTGGAGGGGTGTGGGGGTGCAAGGGGGATGATGTTGGGGAAGGGGGCAGGGGTGTGCAGGGTGAGGGGGGAGGGGGTGTGCAGTTGGGAGGGGTAGTAGGGGTGCAAGGGATAGGGGGAGGGGTGCAATGTGGGGAGGGGTGTTAGGGTAAAGTGGGGGTGAAAGTTGGGAGGGGTTGGGCAGGGGGTGCTGGTGCAGGGGTAGGGGGTGAAAGAGCCTCTTGATAAAAAAAAACATGAGTTTTTAAGAATAATATAGATGATTTTGATTTGATGCTTGGGTTATTCATCATATATTAAATCATTTTGATTTGATCTGAATGAGTGATTTTTTAGAAATAAAGATCTTTATTAATGATCATGTTATTTAGTATTTGGATGTATATATCAATATGAATATTAAATTTTCATTATTGGTTATGGATTCATGTATAATTTATCATGTACAGTTGACACACTGATCACATATATATAAGAAGTTGTTATATCTCATTTCATTTACCATTACTTTCTTATAGGTGGATTCTTATGGTGAGGCTAGTTCTATCCACCACTATCTAAGATAGTGAGTTCAACATTGGATTTGGGTAAGTTTTATTCTATTTTTATTATTTGTCCCAGTTTTAATTAGGTATTTTTTGATTTTTGGGTTCCTTGTATTTTTGCAGTGCATTTTGGATTTCGTTGATATGGATTCGAGTCATCGTTGATGAAGGCTTACATGTGCATGCATAGGTAGGAAAATAAATATATAATTTCCCCCTTGATATAGATTCACTCATGGTAGTATGAATATATATATTGGGGATAGGTGTGCTTATATATCAATATCAAAAATTCATACATGTGTAGCTATAAAGTGGTATATGCAAGTATAAACATATATCTAAGGACCCCCTTGTGCATATTGTTTCATGAAATTATGTAAATAGGGGATAGGTGTCCTTATATATATGTGAAGTTTCATATACATGCAAGCAGAGAAAAGGAAGATTTGAGTTGTCTTCATCAAAATCAAATGCACCTTGAGGTTGAGGTAGGTTCCCTCTACCTAAACCTTTAATTTTAATTCTATAATTTCCTAATCATTTTGAAAACTTGTTTCCATAATTTATTTATTGTTTTAGAAAACGGTTTTCTAATAACCACTATATTTTTAAAGGAAGAATATGAATATAACCCTTGAACTTATTTATAGACCTTGTTCAAAGAGTTTAACAAATGATAGTAGTTTCTATATACTAGTACAAGAGTTATAAAAACCATACATTGATCATACTTATATAAATTCATGATCTCATTCAAATTCCCATTAAAATCATCATAAAATACCACTACTTAATTTAAGGATCTATTAGTTCCAATATCAAGCTTCCTGACATCTTCTATGGTATCATGTAACTTACCCATAATATTCCTCTTGAAATATTACATAGGTAATGGTGTGAACATATCACACTATAGGTACTGAATTTGTAAGGATACATAATTCTATTTTTAGAGAAATTGATCAACTCCACTCTAAAAAACTAGAACAAATTAAGGTTATGAGGTAGAAGTTATTGAGGTTTTAAACCTTTTGATGAACTCAAACTAGATTAATACAACACTTTATAAAGTGTGTAGGATTCCCATAATTTTAGTTCTGAAAGACTTAACCTCATCAAGAACATCTTGAGACATGTTTAATTGCACCATTGGAAGATTTTGGAACATGTACCTTTGAGATACAACCATATCACCAAGATCATTGAACTCGGACTTGGTCCTATAAACATCCTTCAAATATCTAACTAGACCATTCACATCCTTAATCTCTTTGAAACTTACTTCAGAAAACACTTTATTCATCTCTTATACTCTTTTGGATATCTTAGTTTGAAAAAACATGTATAGAACCATCCACTTAGGTTCTAAGTCCTTCATTGGTGTGTTGGGTTCTTTTGAAAGGGGAGGGGAGGGTGCCTGGGGTGTGAAGGGGGGTGTAGGGGGTGTGCATGGGGTTAAGGGGGAATGGGGTGTGCTGGGGGTGAAGGGGTGTGAAGGGGGTGCATGGGGTGTACAAGGGGAAGGGGGTGTAAAAAGGAGGGTGCAAGGTGGTGTGTTGGGGGAAGGGGGAGGGGTGTGTAGGTGGGGTAAGGGGGTGTTCTGGGGGGCAGGGGTGTCCAATAGGTGCAAGGGGGGTTGTAGGGGGGTGAAAGGGGTCTGTAGAGGGGAGGGGTATGAAATTATCAACTTTTTTGCCTTCTATCCACATCTTCTGCATACTATTTTTAAACATCAAAATTGGTTTGGGTTGAATAGATTTGCTGAAAATCTGGTCATGGGGGACTGGTAGGGGTGGGGGCTAGAAGGGGGGACTGGTAGAGGGGAACTGGTAGAGGTAGGGGTGTCTAGGAGGGTCTGTAGGGGGTTGGAAGAGGGTGGTGGTGGGGGTGGCAGGGGGAAACTGGTCAGGGGAGGGGGTGTCCAAGAGGGTATGTAGGGGGAGGGGGTCTGTAGGGGGAGGGGGTTAGCAGGGGGGTCTGTCTAGGTAGGGGGTGTCCAGGGGGAGGGGTGAAAGGGGAGGCTGCAAGGGGGAGGGAGTGTCCAGGAGGGTCTGCATGGGGAGAGTGGGGGTTTGCAGGGGGAGGAAGGGGGTCTGTAGGGGGAGGGTGGAAGGGGGTGCATGGGGTCTTTCCGGGGAGGGGGGTCTATCCAGGGGGGAGTGGGGGTGTAGGGGGTGCAAGGGGGTTCTTCAAGGGTAGGGGTTCAAGGGGTCAACAAGGTGGATCAATGGGGGGAGGGAGGGGGTTGTCCGGGGGAGAGGGAGGGGGATGCAGGTGGAGTGGGGGGTTGTCCAGGGGGAGGGGTGTAGGGGGTATAGGGGGGGTCTTTCTAGGGGGAGAGTGGGGTGTGTAGGGGGGGTTCAAGGGGGGCTACAAGGGGGTGTAATGGGGGTCAGTAGGGGGGTCAAGGGGGTCACCAGGGGGGTTGTCTGGGGGGTTTTCCAAGGGGAGGGAGGAGTGGTGTTATCCAAGGGGTGGGAGGGGACTGTAAGGGGGGGCTATCCAGGGAAAGGGAGGGGGCTTCAGGGGGAGTTTTGGTGGGAGGGTCTCTCTAGGGAAATGGAGGTGGGATGTATAGGTAAAGGGATGGGGTTTTTTAGGGGAGGGAGGGGGATATAGGTGGAGTGGTGGGTCTATCTAGGGGGGGAGGGGGCTATCCAGGGGGGATATATAGGGTGGGGGTTACCACAAGGGGTGTTGAGGGGGGCTTTGGAGGGGATAGGGGGACATTCTGGGGTGGAAGGGGTTGTCTATTGGGGAGGGGTGTGTAGGGTTAGGGGGTGTATAAGAAGGATACCCTAGGGGGAGTGTGGGGATATCCAGTGGGGTGGGGGATACAGCAAGGGAAGTGGGGGGGTGCAGGGGAGAGGGTGGGGTTTTTTATGGATTTCTATACCCTATATCCATGTTTTATAACCATGGTTATAAGTCTATTACCACTATTTTTAACTATGGCTATATTTCTAATTCCACAGTTAGAAACTGTGGCAATAGAGTGTGTTTTTTCTATGGTATATCCATGGTTCTAAACTGTGTCTATACTAATATTACCACAGTTTGAACCATGGTTGTAGGTATATTCCTATAGACACACTAAATCTATCCATGGTTCCTCAAACCGTGGCTATTAACTATATCCATGGTTTGATGGCCTATATCCATGGTTTTAAACCGTGTCTATAGCCCGAATTTCCTGTAGTGTTTGGAAACTATGCACCAACAATGCAGTGAATATTTCTTATGTGATTCCTCTACCACTAGTTTTTTGGTATAGGCGTATGGTTTGGTAAACTATGTGTATCCCTTGTGATAGCCTCTACCTATCTACATAAGGATGCACAGTTTTCTGTAAGGGGTTGCACAATTTTAGACAAACTGTGTTCCTTTTCAACCCCTTTAAAACATGATTTTCTAAGTCACGTGCTTCTAAAACTCCTAAAGGAACCCAAGAAACTTATCAAGCCTTCAACCAGGTCTAAAAATATCACATTTAAGTGGTCCAACTCATATAATTCCATTCTGAAACTTTCTTTTAAGAACATACTGTTTAGTAAATGTGAAAATTCAAATTTTTCTAGATTTTTCGTCTGGTGAAAAATACAAATAATTACAGCTTTAGAGACTCTACTTTTTTCATTTAAGACTTTTTAATATTACTAGGAATGTTTTTGGATCCATGAGTTGAGATGGTATGAGATTCTGAGGCCTGGTGAGACCGGAATTAAAAAACATTAAATATATTTTTATTATGTGCACACAGTTTTCATAAAAAAAGTGTAATATCTCAAAAATTGAGACTTGGATAGGAAATCTAAGACCAATGTTGAATCCAGGGCATGGATATTTCCCTAGGAATGACCTAAACTTGGTAAAAAAGGGAAGTTTAGATGGGGTATCCATTGTTTGGTGTATTGGATAAATAAATAAATTTAATTTATTTATTTAATAACCCTAACCCAAATAACTCACAAACAGAGACTCAGATAGTAAATATGAGACCACCGTTGAGTTAAAAAAATAGAGTTTACTCTATGTGTAACCAAAAGTTGTTTTTCACGGGATGCCTGGTAAAGTAAATTTTTGGTGGGTGGTTTTAATTAAAATAATAAATTCATTTATTAATTTATTTATTTTGAATTATATGACCTAAACCATTTTTATCTATAAGTAAGCTACTATGGAAAATCTCCAAGTTTATCCACAAAACCCTAGGATCATTAAGAGAAGCTTCCACCCCTTATTTATTGGCAGATTGAGATGGGACAAAGAATAGTGATCAGATTGAGGTGAATTGAAAGGCAACAGATGCAGTGGATCACCTTAATCACTAGCAGATGCATTCTTCATGATTGATTCATAATCAAGGTAAGACTCATCAATTTTGGTTTATTCCACTTTTTATTAAAATATTGAGCATGATCAGATTCGTTTCCTTATTCTATGTTTAATTGAACCTTTGTATGAGCTCATGTATTAAAATAAATTATTCCTTTAATTTATTTTTTGTTCATGCCATGTTTCTCATCTAAATTTTATTTATATGAAATCTTTGGCCAAGAATGCCTGAACAAAGAGTTTTATCACCTTTTTTATTGGTTATTTTCCCCTACTATTCTTCGCGTTCTTCACCATTGGACCACAGGGTCACGATTTGACTTTTTCAGGGTAGTTTTTGAGTGATATTGAACCCTCAGATTCATTTTGGTAGCACGAACAACACACAGATCAATGGTTTGGGGAGGGATTTATAAACTAGTGGTATACTGTTTTGTGAATAGAGAGGATCGATACCACGAGTGCAGGTTTTGTGATTGGAGGTATATTAGAATTGGATCAGTAATCCTCATTTTCCTAGTTGACGTGTGGTGATGATGTGCGCTGTGTGTAATTAGTTCCAAGTGGAGGTCATTCATGGGGTCTCATGGAAGTGCCTGGTTAGTGTGAACTATACGGTGACTAGACTCAAATATCTTACAAGGTGGTTGTAGATGGTCAAAGTGGTTAGTGTTGATATTATTATTAAATAATAATAATAGTGGCATAAAAATTGTGGTTAATTTAATTAAATTATTTTTTATTTAGTAAATAAAAATCATTTTAATTAAATGGTTTTAATTAATATCATTTTATTTGAAATAAAAATTAATAATCACTTTTTTAAATGATGTTTTTAAGTATGGAGACATTGGTGTGAGGATATATGAAAATTAATTTAATTTGATCTTGATAATTAAATTAATAAAATTAAGGGGATTAAATGTTGGTTCACCCGAGGTTGTTGGAGTGTGAAGAGTGGGGAGTAGATTATCTCCCTATGTGAAATTTTTAATATTATTTGAATAATAAATTGAAATAAAATTAAATGGTGGTGGATAACTGATGTGTGTGTATAGTGAAATGAGAGGGAGGTTTCAATTTCTCCTTATCATACATATGAGCCCTTTTAAAAAATAAATAAATAAATAAATAAATAATATAAAATATTATTATTATTTATTTTGGTTGTCAAACTTTGATTTAGTCATAACTTCTTTATATAGTGTCATGTTGATGAATCGTCAACGACGACATGACCTTGACTTTCATATGGTCATTTCAATACTAGTGATGGATACCTTTTTCTGACTTGTGGCTTGGGTCCACCAAATTTCATTCGTGTGTGATGTGGCGAAATGTGAATTTTTTACTAGGTGTCTTATTTGGGAAAGTGAATAGCCTATCCCAAGCATTTTTCAGTGAGGATCACAGCGGTTTGATCCATTTGGTCATTCAAGGTCATTTGCAGAGTCATATCAATAGAATTATGTTTTTCCCTTTAGATCGATGACAAGCCACGTGCATTCATCAAGATTTTGATCGAGACATGTCATGTAGTACTAAATGACCAGAAATATATGTGATATCAATGATATGTTTGGGAATTATAGTGGGACCACACACCATGTGTGTCCCTTACAAGTCATGTACTCATTTATGAATCTTAAAATTTTTGTATCTTCTTCCTTTGAACTCGGATTTTGGCCTGTGAGTAGCATATCCTGAGTGTGTTTCCACATATAACATGATGGTGTCATCAGTTTTGGATTTCTAGGTATGATGTGGAATTTTCTATGAATAACGCTTGGATAGGTGATGCTCGATGATGGTTGTGATCATGTAGGATCACTAGAGCCTATCGAGTTTACCCTTCATTAGAGTTGGGCAGGGGAGTCATCAATGACTGCTAAGTTGACCCTCTAGTTGAGCTGGGAAGTGGGGTCCTAAAATAACACTGAGTTGACCCTCCAGTAGAGATAGGTAGTGGATTCCTCGTCAACTAATGAGTGGACCCTCTAGTAGAGCTAGGCAGTGGAGTCTTCGATGACTACCAAGTTGACTCTCCAGTATAGCTAGGAAGTGGAGTCCTTGATGACTACCAAGTGTTACCCTCTATTGGAGTTGGGAAGTGGGCCCTAAATAGCTATCAAAGTGGATCCCTATTATTATACTAGTTAATGATTCCTCTTCTTTGAGTTTGTGGCCCTTTGATTGTTCAACATAGTGACAAGGTATGGTTTGACTTGAATGGTTACTTCTAAGCAGACGCGTGATATATAGGGCATCATTGATGGAATTTTGGAACTATTTGAGAAACTTCTTCTAGGGATAAGATCTAAGATGGATATCTCCTTACTCTCTTGTTTGTGATTCTTTTGACCAGTCATATATCTATACCTATCTATATCCATACCTTTGTATTTGATTACTCTCTTCCCATGAGAGGAGAAGAGGTGTGGGGTATTCCATGTGCTTTCTATGTTTATCTTTTTGTGGTTGTATGAGTCTAATATCCTACTATATGTGGTAAATACTCAACGTATAGTTCATCTACTCACTGTGTTGATCCCCTTGTGCTTGGATGAGGTTACTTTCACTCTTGGTTTGGGTTGATCCATTCTTTCTTACTGTATCTTTCATCTATTGTATTTTATTTCCTTTTGTATGTCCAATTTCTCCTCATTTATCTTTTGGGGCATCCTATTGGGTATGTATATACTCACCCCTATATGGTTTTTTCTTGCTCATGTCATCTCTTATGCTGATGACGGACTGGTCAGTGGTGACTTCATAGAAGCTTAGGGATACCATGTACTTTCGACCGCGTATGGTAGTCGTAGCTTGGAGATCAAGAGTTGGGTTATCTCATCATTTTACTTTCTAGTTTTGTTGGGTTGGGATATATTTTTGATTGGGCATGTATTTTTTCCCTTTAATTTTCAGTTTACACTACCGGACTCTTGTACTATCTAGATGTTTTTCAGGAATGGTTTTTCCCTGCTGTTTTGTTTCTTTCACTTTTACTCCTTCTACACTTTTTCATTAAAATGGTTTTGTGTGTCCATATAGGTACTTAGGAAAAGGCCTCCCCATGTTATATATTCCTTCAGAACTAGTTGCCACCCCCTAGCCTATGGAGGTAGAATTGGGGTAGTTGTGGCTCAAGCCCTAGCTTGGGTCAGGTCAGGACAGATTGGTATCAAAGCGGTTCATTCCTTGGGACATTGTCTGGAGTAGTCCCCTTATGAGTATTTGGTTGGGATTAGGGAAATAGTTTAAATGTGTCTCAAGTGAAACTCTCAGTCCAAGGAATCAAGTGATGGTGTGGGCGGTTGATGTATCCATTCACCAAGACCTTGAATACCTACTTGTCAACTCAACATACAGATACATTGATTATAGGGATAAATGGTACATGCATCATATAGGATTGATTATTTGACTATCCTTCTTAATTCATCTCTCCATTATTATCATTATTATCATTATTATTATTATTATTATTATTATTATTATTATTATTAATTTGATCATGGTATGTCTTGATCACTTTTGAGATGAATCTATATAGATAGCTTGTAATGCCCCAAGATTTTATGGTATGCCTCTTTTAAATTTTAATATCTTTGTTAGTTTATACTTCATATAACATAGATTTTAAAACTATAATATAATATTAAGTATGGTTGTTGGAATAGTAATGTGACCATTATGAATAGTAATATAACTAATAGAATAGTAAATTCACCAAATAAACTATAAATAAAATTTGTGTATCTTATAAATGAAAATATAGTATATTTATATCATTGAATATGTAAATAAATTTTTTTAAAAAAATTAAGTGTTGATATTTTTTTGAAACATAAATGTTTATTTATGATTGTATAAATAAAATAATAATTCAAAAGAATATTTATTTTTATAAAATATATTCATAAATTAATATTTTTTTGTATTATGATTATAAGATAATTTTATGAGTTCTTAATTAATTTTTCAAGTGTTATAAAATCAGTTGTAATTTTAAAATCGGTATTTTCGAATAAGTGATGATTTTAATTAAAAATTAAATTTATCATATTTAGATAATTAATTTCATAAAATAGAGTCCATTTTTTAATTGTACATGTTTAAAAATGGTAAGGGTGAATTTTGGGATTTTTCTAAAATACTTGAACTTTTGTGAATAGTAAAATACGGTAATTTCGATATAAATACATTAAAAGTTAAATAAAATATTACTTGAGTAATTTATGATTTAATAACCATAATCTCTAAATCCCCTTAATTATTTTAATATATATAGTGATAATTCTCAAAAAAATCATAGTCTTTAAACAAAATAATAAGCAAATGAATAGAATATTTAAAAAATACCTCTCTCCTCCACTACAAATACCACCCCTCACTGCATCTTCTTCTCACACCTCCAAAGCCTTAAATCTTGTAAAATTTATACCAAAACACTCTACCAAGACTCTTACCCATGTTATAGTCCTTCTGTTCTCACCCAAAATACCATTTCAAAGTTTCTTATAGAGGTTCTGAATGAGAGGAATTCAAGAGGTAAAATCTTTTTTTGTTCTTTTAATTTTCTTTCATTTTCTTTTCTTTTCATATGTTTTACTTTCCTCCTCTATCAAAACATAAATTATAACTCTAGTATATTATATATAATGTAATGATATTATGATTATGGGATATCCACCATAAATTATTTTCTCCACTCCCTTTTGTTCTAAAAATGAAAACATCATTTGTGAGGTGTCGATTCACCACCTTCATGGACTATGATTGTTTCTTTTCTAATATCACCTTCAAGGATAGTCATAAAACCATTATAATGGTTAAAAAATATTTTAAAATTTATATTAAAACTTATTTAGTATTAAAAAAGTAGTATTTATACATAACATTAATTAATAAAACAAAACTAGTGTGTGTTGATTGAAAAAATGCCAAATTGATTTTAACGGTTATAATTAATGTTTTATCTAATTAATCATCCTCATATCTAGAAAAAAATGATATATAAGACCATTTAATATCCTATAAGTTAATTAATAACATATAACTTCATTTCTAGATAATTATTCCCATTTTTCACAATCTTTTGTACATGTATACAAATAAACCAATCATGAAAATCAAGGAAAAGAATACTCTCAAACGACAAAATTGAATCTTATAACTCATCAAAAAGGCCATAAATGAACTTAATAAATTATAATAAACAAAATACACGCTGAATAGGTTATGAATTAAATTATTAATGAATATAATTTCATTATCCAGTATGTTAATCACAAGTGCATAATTCTTTTGGACATAAAGTAAGGGATTCTCCCTAAAACTCCATTTTTCATTCAGGATATGATTTCTCTCTATTTAAACCAATGTAATCCTTATTTATTTTTTATATACTCCTTAAAAATTCTTTTTATATGTTCAAAAGTCATATATCCATATCATATCATCTTTCTCTGATGGGGAAATACATGTTTTATAATTTTCTTTTTTCAATTCCGCTCGATAAGCAAGCCCAACTAAAGGATACTTCCCAATTTCTTACCAAATTTTAAGTACACTCCATAATATATTATAAGGAAACAATATTTTTCTAAAATGACTCCCTTTTTAATGAAAACCCATTTATTTATTTTTTGGTTTTATGCAAACAATTAACCCTTGTCCGCTTTAAATACTCTTTTATATTTTCTCTTAAACCGCGCTAAAGTGGCTTATTTATAAGGAATATTTTTACATGTTTTCAGTTAAATTAGACAAAATTTATGACTTGAATATAATTTAATTTTTATATCCTTTTTATTTTATTTGATAAACATGATTACATTCTGATTTTATATAAATTATTTTCTAAAAGAACTCTTCTTTCCAAAGTAAAAAAGGGTATTTCTCTCAAGAACTTATTAATGGTTTTATTAGAGAATTTCCATATAATTAAACACCCTTTGTTGTATTTTATGATTTATCTAGTTTGATCTCTTATGATACCATATACCATATTTTATTAAAGGGATTATGATCATTTTAAATGTGGATGCGTTATTTGTAACAACCCAGAATTATATCAATTAAATTTCCCTTCTTATAATTATCTCATATAGTATAAATCACATAAAATCACTTATAAATAAAAATACAAACTTTATAAATGAATAATGAGTGAATTAAGAGATATTTATAAAAGTTAAAGAACCTATACATATGAAATAGTAACTAGACCTTAGAAACAGTAATATGACCCTTATGAATAGTAAATCGGTCTAATTAATGGTAACCTTTCCCATGAAAGTATTAATTTAGTAATATTATGAATGAAATTATGATATAATTATATCATAGTATAAGTTAATGAATGTTTTAAGAATTATTAATTAATTGTTAGTATTTTTCTAATTCCTAAATATTTAGTTAAAATGTTATAATTAATAAAATGATTTAAAGAAAAATTTATTTACGTTAAATGAATTCATAAATTAATGTTTTATTGTCTTATGATTTTAGGATAATTTTATGAGACCTTAGTTAATTTTTCTGAGTGTTATAAAATCAGTTGTAAATTTAAAATCTGTATTTTTAAAGTAAATGAGGATTTTAATTAGAAATTAAATATATCATATTTATAAAATTATTCTCAAAAAATGGATTTCATTTTTTAATTATACATGTTGAAAAATGGTAAG
Source organism: Viscum album (assembly GCA_963277665.1). Taxonomy (NCBI): domain Eukaryota; kingdom Viridiplantae; phylum Streptophyta; class Magnoliopsida; order Santalales; family Viscaceae; genus Viscum; species Viscum album. Next base: position 1,377,469,501 of record OY728138.1, read on the forward strand.
GGTGAATTTTTGGTATTTTTCTAAAATACTTGAACTTTTGGTGAATGGTAAAATATGATAATTTACGATAAATGTTAAATACATGAATTATTTATTCATAGGTGATGTATGGCTGATGTAAGACCAAAATCTAGAACTATAATTAATTATTTTAAAATAATTTGTGTTAATTCTCAAAATATCCATATTCTAGAGATAAAATACTAAACAAATGAATAAAATATTTGAAAAATACCCCTTTCCTCCACTGTAAATACCACCACTCACCACCTCTTCTACTCACAGCTTCCAAGCTTTGAACCTTATCTAAATTCATCCCAATACTCTTCCAAATCCCTTACCCAATGTCTAGGATCTCTTTTTCTCATAAAAATACCAAAACCAATCCCCTTAAGGAGGTTCTCAAGGAGGAGAATTCAAGAGGTAAAAATCATCTTCCTTTTCTTTTATTTTCTTTTAAATTTCTTTTATTTTCTTATCATTCCCTCACCTCCCCTGCCCAAAGAGACATGATAACAACAGTATCATTTATATTATTTAATTATATCATGTTGATTTAATATCCTTCATCAAACTCCTTTCTCTCTCTATTTTATTATATAAATGAAAACATCGTCCGTGTTGTGTCAATTTACCAACATCATGGACGATGAATTTTCATTTTCCATTAACGCCTTCAAGGATGGTCATAAAACCATAATTATGGTTAAAAAATATTTTATTATACATATTATAAGTTATTTATAATTATATAACCAGTATATATACATGATAATAATTAATAAGAAAAAACTATTTTTTGACGATCGAAAAACCTCCAAAATGATCTAAATGGTTATCATTAAAGTTCCATCCAATGAATCATCCTCATATTTGAAAATATATATATATATATAATACCATTAAATATTTTGTATGTTCATTAATAATATATAATCCAATTATGTAAAATTATACCCATTTTACATGAACTTCATTACTTATAAACAAGTGAACCGATCATGAAAACCAAGAAAATGAACACTACTAAATGATGAAATTAAACACTATAACTCATAAAAAATGCCATAAATGAACTTAATAAAACTATAATGAATAAAATTCATGTATAAAGGTTTCTTTATTTATTTATCAATTAATTTTATTTTATAATCCAAGACATTAAGTACAATTTCATCACACTTTCGGACATAAGGTAAGGGTTTTTTTAACCTCCATTTTCATTCGGGTAATGATTTTTCCATAATACTCTTATATAATTCTAAATTATTTTTATATAATTATTCTAAATTATGTGTATACATTCCATACTTATATATCCATATCATTTCATATTTCTTTTATAATAAATACATGTTTTCAAGCTTCCCTTCTCAATTCTTCGTCATACGCAAGCCCGATTAATGGGAATGTCTTGATTTCTTACCCATTTTCAAGTACCATAAATAATATGTTTTAAGAAACTATTATTTTTATAAAATCTCTAATTTTTTTATGAAAAACTATATTTTTTCATTTCTGGTTTTATAAAAACAATTATGATAAATACAAATTATTTTTCCAAAAGAACTCTTCTTTGCAATTAAAAGGGGTATTTCTCTCAAATTCCTAGATGATTTTATTAGATTATTTTCATCTATTTAAAAACCTTTATTGAATTACATGATTTATTTATATTGATCTCTTATGATTATCATCTACCATATTTTATTAAATGGTTTACTATCAGTTAAACTATGGATGTTCTATCTTGATATCATTCATCATACTACTCAGAATGGTTAGTGGTTATACTCACTGATTGGGGAAAGTTATTTACATTTCATATGTATATGTTGTTTATGTTTAGCCCCATTCATATAAGTAATGTATTGGACTTATCAAGTGATGTTTGGGGAATGTTATATCCCCTTGATGCATTGGTAGGTATCATGAGACAAAAAAAAATATAGACTTGGATGAGGCCTTGCCCATTTTCTAATATGGTTTTGAGAGAGGCCTTAATCATTTTCAGATGTCTTGGATAAGGCCTTGATGGTATGTTTTAAATTTCTAGTATATTAATTATTTAATAATTATATTACTAATTGATTATCCATGTGAATATTTTACTAGTATAATATCCATGGTTAAGATTATTCCTCACGTGATTATTTATATGGAATTATTTATTCAGATTTTATCCTTGCTATATCATGTTCAAGATTATGTTCTAATGGCATGTGTTTTTTAGTCATTCACCATGCCTTATTGTTTATATTAGCTTATGTTGTATTACATACCCTTACTGAAAATCTGATATCACCCCTCTCTTATGTTTTATTTTTCCCTAGGATATAAAGATGAATATTATGAATGACTTATAGGGTTAATATAAGATATTTTGGGTGTTACCAATGGAATTTCTATGTTGTTTTTACTTTAAAGTTATGATGTGAAGTTCAGGTATATAATCTAGATTCCAAAATTTCTAAAATGATCAGTCCTTTGGGATATGACTTCATTTTTAATTACACCAATGTAATTAAGTAAGGTAATGGCTCCGGGAAACTAGGTTCGGGGTCTTTACAGTTGGTATCAGAGGAATTTTAGCAGAAAACTTGGAAACTAGATTTAGAAAAAATAGATTAGGTAATATCACCCTAAGATAGACTTTTAGGATAAGTGTAGAACATCCTAGGATTTTGTTAAGGTAGATATTATGTGGGTATTCCTAACAATACATCCCTATCTGGACACTAAAAGTGGGTGTGGTTATGGAACATATGTACCTAGGGATAACAACTCTGACAAGGTGTCTCAAGCCTAACTTTAGGTAAATTGGTAAATGATAATGGGTGTTACTTCACACCTAGTTTGACACTACTGGGGGATATTCTTAGGATAATTCACATTTTCTTTACAAACCATTATAAAGGATTTAAAATTAAATGTGTCCCCAAAGAAACCATGTTTATGATTATGATATTAGTTATTCATAAACTCTAACTTTATGTTGAATGTTTTTCTAGTTATTAATTATGCATTATGATTCATAATCTAATTTATTGTATGAAATTATTTATAAATGGAGCCTAGTGGAAGGAATAGAAACCATATCAACACATGTATCCCATGTAGGTATTTCCATCCTATTCAAGATAATGATATTGGCACTAGAGATACAACTTGTGTTGACCAACATATAACTATATTGGGATAGATAACTTAGGTTATGAACAATAACCTTACTCGTATGCAGCATTCGGATGCACAATGTGGAGGAGAAATTTTAGATGGATTTGTGCGACAACATCGTCCATCATTCAATGAGACTATAAACCCATTTGTAGAGGAGTACTCTATAAGTTCCTTAGAGAATATAATTCTCACTTTAGGAAACAATGAAAGGGAGAAGGTTATCATGGTAGTGTATCATATCTCATGATATGATAATCAATGGTGGTCGTGGATTTAAAACATAAAGGAGGAGGAAGAAATTGAAAATATGGAATGGAGGGATTTTAATGAAATTTTGATAGAAAAATATTTTCCTCTCGAATAGCAAGCGGATATGGAGAGGCAATTCTTGAGTCTGAAACAAAAATATGATGAAAATGTTTTGAATTATGAAGCTGACATTACAATGTTAGAAATTCATGCTGCGAACTATATCCATAATCCAAGGAGCAATATTGTTCGATTATTTTATGGTTTAAAACCATTCCTCTGAAGGGAACCGGTCTCCCAAAAATTATCATCATACAAAGATATAGTCTCATGTGTTATCAATACTGAGAAGGAATTCTCTAAGTCTTATGAATTTAAAGGAAAACAAGAGAATAAGATGATAGAATATGAAAGAATGTGTAAAAGGAAAAATAAAAAAGGAAATTTTCTAAAATTCTATACTCACTAAAAAATATTTCACTTTTTCCCATAGGAGAATATCTATTGGTAAAAGTGCATTTTCTTTTGGTAAAACGTTTTACCAACATATATGTCCCTATCACTAAATTGTCGGTAAAAACTCTGTCTCTAAATGTTTTTGTGACAGAGAAAATAGTTCTATTACAATTATAATAATACCAACATATAAAAGATATGTCCATTAAAATGTTTAACAATAGGTTCTGGTGACAATTTTTTCTATTGGTAATAATATTACCAACATATAATATTTTTTTATAAATTACATTTGAATAAAAATTATAAATTTTTATTTCTAGTAAAGTTTCATATTAAATTTATTAATTTATCATACATAATACATTTGTTTTAATTATTAAATCAGTGACAAATTTAACACATGTTCAAACTTATAAAAAATTAATTATATTAATAATGAAATTCATTACAAAACGAATCAATACAAAATCCATCCCCCCACCCAATAGGATCCATCACACCCATTAATACAAAATCCATCCCCCCATTCCAACATCACCCACACATGCCACATCAGGGACCAGCGATCACCAAAAAACCATCCATGCCCCAAGACCAGCAAGCCAGCTCCAACCCATCCATACAATACGAAGGACCAGCAAGCACCAACAACTCATCCATGCCCCATGACCAGAGAGTTAACTCCAACTCAAATTAGTGTAAAATATCTGTATAAATTGAAACCAAAATATGAATAAAGGTATAAAAAATGATTTTCATAGTAATAATTTTTCATCCTCCCTGTTGATATTTCATCAGAGGTATGTAAACTATTATCCATATATAATGTTTCCCAACCCAACTAAAACCCCAAAACAATGTTTCCCAAAATAAAACATAAACAGAGATAGAATTTAAACAAATGGGTTTCTCCAAACTAAAATTATAGAATTCATCTCTCCCCACCATTGGAGTTGTAGAGGATGAAGAAATTCAAGAAGTATCAGAAATGGTGACCTCAACCTCTACCATAGTCTTGATTATGATGGACATGATTTGCTTCACCACATCTGGTGAGCTATATAGATCTATCGCCCACTTTTTCACATGTATTTCAAACCAATACCATGTGTTGGTCCCTACAAGTTTTAATAAAAACTAAAATAAATAGAGTAGAGAATATCAAGATATCAAGAAAACTCCAATATGAGTTATGTTATAGTATGCATATCAACCCACATATAACATGTTTGATCACAGAAAAACTTTACTCTTGAATTATAAGGAAAACATAACCTACTTGAACCATCACTTACATTCACAACAATGATATTAAAAGAATTCACTAACTTCAAATTCCAAAACATAATTTTTCATGTATGATTTGAGATAATGCAGTAACTTTTCATGAATTTGAGGTAAAACTGGGAAGTGATCAAGGAAGAAATTATAAACTACCTTCTCCACAAGGGGAATTCTTGGTAGTTATGTGAAGGACCTTGGTAGGGATTATAATAGGTACCTTTAATTTTATCTTCTTGGACTTGGAACCATGAACAAGATTAGAACACATTTAAAACAACATAAAAACAGGAAAAAAAAGACACTTATGAAATAACATAAAGAATATACCATTGGGATAAGGGACTAGAAGGATTTTACATATTACTGAATCCATTTGTTCATTTTAATCATATAACATTTCTTCCATGATTGAAGCTTTTCCTCATTTCTAGAACTTGTATTTGAACAAATTTAATTTCAAAAATAATTTAAAGTGGTTAATGTTCTTCTACTTAAACTTAGTACATGTGGAGAGCCAACATACCTAGAAAAAACAAATCATTTTGAGTTAATGTAAAATCAAAACTCATGAGAACTGGTTTTTTTTAAGTGAAGCATGATCAAATTAATTGAAATAATATCCATCCCAAACTATACTAAAGACAAAAGTTGGAATGAGAATAAAATATTCCATATTTTATTATAATATAATTAATAATAAATATATAAAATCAAACAAGAAATCACTTAAAGGAATCAATAGAAGACCTTTTTCGATGTTCTTGACATTTTTTGAGGAAAGTGTGATCCTGGTTGTGTGAATATTATCCAGGGGATCCTCCAAACTAGTTTTTGTTGGATTCATAGCTGCATACACCATGGAATATTCTAAAACTAAGGAAGAAAAAAATAAATGGGGTGCTGCAACTACAAGTTGGGGTTCCACAACCCCCTCCCGCCGTAGTGTTCTTTCTATCACTGACATCAAGTCCACCAAGATAAACCTAAAAAAATCACAAGCATTAATTTCAATTATTATTGACACATAACCTCTAACCACAAACCATTGATAATGACACTAATTTAAAATAAGAGTGACACATAACTCACCATTTTATAATCATTTAACACTGTGTGAAATTCTATAATCAAGTAAAGCTACATTCAATTTATAATGACACTAATTTCCAATTGATAATGACACCTAATTCAATAGCTGGAGAACCATTTAGTGAAATAAAAACCTTAGGCACTAAGGATGGAGTTACAGATATGTTCTTGAATGAAATTATCAAACTGTATGGATATAATTGAGATCTAGATTCAATCAAAGATAAAAGTGTTATATAATCTCCATCATAAATGGAATTGAGATTCAATCTAAGATGAAGCATAATGTCTTAAAAATTTAATAGATAAATCTACCAATATCATAAAGACGAAAACATTCATAAGTTTTAGAATTGAAAAGTTGGATACCATGTACAAATCTGATAAAATTACAAAATTAAAAACCAAAATTGAAATTTTAGATCATCTTCATTGATTTATAAAAAATGTATACTTGACATTAGGTTTTAAATAATAACTTACAGTATCATATTCTGCTCATCAGTGGGCCCAACATTGGCAATAACCCTCCTTCCAACAATTATCTCCAAGAAAATGACACTAAATTTCTACACATCAGATTTGGTAGTCAACTGGCCAGTCAGTTCATAATCAAGAATATAGTATCCAAAGGTCCCCATTTCCATTGTGGAAACATGGGTCTTATCCCCAGTTGGATTGATCTTGGGAAGCCTAAAATAAGAGAGATTTAGATTGAATTCATCATCAAAAAATATGTTCACTACTTTAAAATCGTGGTATATTACTTTAACGTTTTCCTTATCATGAAATTATTCAAGTTATCTTGTTACGCCATTAGAAATTTTTACCTTGGTATTCTAATCCAAGGGATTCACATTTAGTGGTAAATCTATTTGAAAAAGTTTCTTTAGTTGGGAATTTTTTGAAGAATAATTTTTTATGTTATTTATGAATACAAAATAAAGATACATAATAAGAATATGATCCTCTAGAGAACCATTTATTCATAAAAAAGAATCCCCATATCACCATCAACATAAAAACCTACCAAGATCATGAGGTTGGGATGGTGAAGAAGGTTCACTATGAGGACCTCCACCATGGATTTTCTATTACTTTGTAATACAATATTGTCAAGTATCTTAAAATCCACATACTAAGGAATATTTAACAAAATAATCCTAATCATAATGGAAAATACATTAAAATAATTGGGAGAAAGTGCACCTTTGTTTTCCTCTCGAGGTACCCTTTGTACACCCTTCCAAACCCCCTTATTCTAATAGGAAATTGGGACCAATGTTCATTTTCTCAACATAGATCTCTTAGAATTAAAAGACGTGGTAAGGGACTTGGCCTTTCTCGATTCATGTAATTTCATTGGTGAGGAACCTCTGCTAGTCGTTATCAGATTTGATTGAGGCATTGGTTATGGTGGGAGGCATTTCCAGTGTCATGATGCCCAGTTATTCATTTATTCAATGACCTTATGTTGATTTCATCCATTAACAAGAAACAGAAAGATAAAACAAAAAGTGGTGAAATGAAATGAATGAATATTATGTCTGATCTATACATTCCAAGATATCAATGATTCAAGGAAAATGATCTATTTCCATTCATGATATAAAATATAATGTCACCATAAAATCCACCCTATATAAAGTGTAGCCTTTCACATGAATTCATTCTATTATATGTAATTTGAAATGTGAAATAAAAAAAAGATCAATAAAGGACTTAGGAAGTGATGATTTATTTACCATTTTTTAATTCATAAAAATATATAAATAGTGAGCCATTAAAAAAATCATGTCACAAAGGACACCTCAACAAAAAAACAGACACACAAAATACTTGATATTGAATGATACAAATAGAAAATATGACTCGCCAAAACATGTGAGTTCTTCTCAAAATGAATCAATGGATTTCAACAAAATCAACTATAGGATAGTTAATTGTAACATCTTCCATATATTATAAGGAAATAATGTCTCATTAGAATTAGTTTCAATGTTATTTTGTAATTCATAGACTTCTTCTATGATATCTTCTTCCATTTCAAATAAATATCTTGGTATAGTAATGACAACAAGATAATTTTTCTCTTTAGATTTTTTTATATAAAACACTTGTAAAGATTTAGATGCAAGAACAAAGAGGTCATTTGTTTTTATAATCCCTTTAATACTGATAAGAGTGGATCCAAACATATCTTCTTTGACACATTTAACAGGATTTACCCAAATCACATTGAAATAAAATAACACTGCTTATAACTAGATAACTCAACTTAGTAATTTTAGTAAAAACACTAAAATATGATACATTACTATTATTTGTTGTTTTGTTAACAAAAACACTAGAATTTTGAGTCACACACTTCTTAGAAATAGATTTCACACACCATTACAAGAGATATTGGTGAAAGGGTTATATGGGTTAAAGATGAACTAATATAAAGAAATGGAGATGAAAATGAACCTTAGGGGTAGGGGAAGGCATTAAAGTAAATCACAGTTAGCGATGAAATAAATTATAGAATGAAATCATGGTCTAGGATTTACCTTTATAAATTTTCCATGTAAATCAACCCCACAAGAAACAACCAGAATCTTGAAATTGTCTTCTATACTTCCCAAACTATGGAATTCCATCATCAATATCATGCATTACACTTCCATGTTATAAAATTTTTAGGTTTTGATACATAAAGTAATAAAATTATAGAAAATATGCTGTAAAATTTCTTATGAATCCAAATAATTCTGCCTGAAAACACCCATACGCCCAGAGAAGGATCACCAGCTGCAAAACCCCTTGTAGCTAACACTCGATATATGAAAGAGATGAATTCTATTAAATAAACTGATATAAAATTTATATTGAACCAAGAATGGGCAATTAAACCCTTCACAAAAACTCTACGGTGAAACAAGTAGAGGATTCTCGAAATCATATCGACTCCTTGTAATTTGGAAAAAAAATGGCCACCTTTGCAGGTCGAGTGAATGCTCATCAAACGAGAAGAAATGGAAAAAATAAGCGACTAGGGATTGGAAAAATTATAAGGTAGAGGGGGTAGTTTGAGAGGAGGAAAATATGAAAAAACTACGGAGTTATATTGAAGGATTCGTATGTTGAGAAGGGATATCCTAGTCTACATTTGGAACTTTTATTTTCCCATCAAGGGATAAAGAAACCTTTTCGGTGCAAAAAAATTAATTAAAATAGTAAGAAATATAAAAGAGACCGTGTGTTAAATTTAAGTGGAACATTAATAAACCCAGATGATAAAGAGGTGAGGGGACATATTACACAGATTTCATAGATTCCAGATTTCATTGATTATAGATTTCACAAACAATACATAGATTCCATATCTCACACACAATTCATATATTCCATATTTCATACTATAATAAACTCTTCCTACTTCAACATATAAAACAACATAGCTTCTACTTAGATTGCACATGTGGATGAGGCATCAATATATGTTAGTGATAAAACTAAAACAAATTTTTGATTTCAAACCAAATGATGATTAGATTATACCTCGCATGGGGAAGGCTGGGTGGGGAAGTCCGGGGATGGTAGGGGTCAAGCAAGAAAGGTCGGGGATGGTGAGGGTTGAGCGAGGAAGGTTGGGGAGGGAGGGGGTCTTCTGGTGGGGAAGATACGATGGTTGTTTAAGGAGTGTGGTGAGTGTGGAGGGTCACAGTGGAGGTGTAACGTGGTGTAGGCATAGGGTCGTGGAGGAGGTGAGGGTCATGAAGGAGGTGGGTGGCATAGATGGGGAGTGGTGGAGGATGCGACGAAGGGATTCGAGGGGAGAGGTAGTCACGAAGGAGGCAGGGGATCGCCAAGGCAGAGGCGGTGCTAGTGTCAACAGAGGGAAGTAATGCCACGGGTCGCTGGAGGATGCATGGGTGGGGTGGATCGCACATTGGAGATGGTGAATTAGGATTGGGGATTGTTAAAGATTTGAAAAAATAAAATAAAATAAACAATATATCCAATTTCATTTATTTTTTAAAATTAATGATATAAAAAATATATATATAAATGGTATAAAATTTTATAAAAATTATTAATTTTCATTTAATATAAAAAATAATTTCAATATGTGAATATAAATTATTATTAAAATAATATTAATCAATTCATTGTTATGTTCATTATTTATTAAATTTAAATTATTAATTTTTTGAATTTATTTTTACTATATTTTATTATGTTAATTAAGTTTAAATATGTATATTAATTTACCAATTATATAGAGAATATCAAACATATATGTAAATATATCAAATATAAAATTGATTGAAATTTCATTTTATAAAAATTATTTTAAGTGATTATCAAATGAATAACAAATATAAACACAATTGATATTTAGAGAAAATTGAAAATTAAAATATTTTAATGAGATATTTTTAATAAGACCTCAAAAAATGGAAATGAAATTTTCTCAAAAAAATAGTAATATATAAAAAACTTTGGTTCTCTTAATTTTTTACTGATAAAATTTTTTTTGTTATTAAATGGTTAATTGTAAAAAAAATTATTGATGGTAAAATATTTGTTGGTAATAGTTATCATTACTATTAGATTCACGTGTTAATAAAAAAATGTTGGGATTAGTATGATAAAGTGGTAGATTTAACTGATGGTAAAATAATTGTTGGTATTGAACGATCAATATCAACATATATATATATATATATATATGTTGGTAAAAATAATCATTGGTAGTAATAATTAAAACCAATAAAACTTAATATCTTTTGTAAATTCTCATTTTTACCAACAGATATATTATCTGTCAATAAATTTATGTTGGTATAATCCATTTATTTTGTAGTTTACTTGTGGAAGGAAACACCCTAGTGCCTACTTAAAATAAAAATGATTTTGCTACAAGTGTGGTGGGAAAGGCCATCATGGTCAATATTTTAAGGGAAGGAAAGAAACTAACAATGTTTAATTCTATAATTGTAGAGAGATGGGATCGTAACAACACGAACTTTCATTAATGTAAATTCATCTTGATCTAATTAAATGTTTATTATGGTTATATAAAATGTGAACTTCATTGGTTTTATGTTTCTAGAATTTAAAATACCATTATGAATTGTGACCATTGCTAATATAGTCATTGAACAGTGATCACATGATTAGTATAAATATAGGGCTTTAACAAATCCAATTTACTCAGACAAAGGAAGTGATGACCTCATCAAGTAAAATTACCCCGTACGAAGCCCATTTTTCAGAGCTCGAAAAGGAGGTTGCATCATTGGGCTTTACTCTTGACCAAGCCTAAGCTGATCTTGAACACATTAAGCTTGAGCAGAACTGACTATGGGAGAAGTGGAAGTTTATAGAGATTATCACCTGAGCGATGTTTTCTGAGCCACCCCAAGAGTTTGTCACCATCGCACACCTTACCCTTTGATCTTATGCGAGAGTTATAAGGGGTTATATAACAAGACCCTAGAACTATGACTATGTACATTATTTTTGTATAAATAATGTGCATTCATTTTGTATAAATAATGTGCATTCATTTTATTATTGTTAATTTGTAAATAGTTTTTAAGGAAACAATAGTATTTTTAGTTAATATTCAACTAAGAAATCTATTTTGATGAATTAATGGATTTTTGAAATAAATAATATTTTAAAAAATTATTATTATTATTATTATTAAATTAATTTTTATTATATATAAATTATCGTATAATTTTATGAATGCAATTTTGATTTTTATTAAGGTTTGAAAACTGTTTTTGTCAAAACCCATGAATTTTTGGTAAATGTCAGTTTTTATTTTAAAAGTAAAAATCCAAATATTTATAAAATTATTTAGATAAAATGAATATTATTTTTTGAATCAGGATGTCGAACTTATCAAATGGTGAATTTTTAATAATTTTCTGAGAGAGTCAAATTTTTGGGTAAAAATTAAATACCGTTTAAATATATAATGTGTTTTATGACATCATACTGACCCAATAGTGATGTAATAAAATACTATAAACATTATTTTCAGAAAATATATGTTTTAACATTAAAATAATGTGATTTTTTATTTGTTTTATTTATTTTTCAAAGCTTTTGTGGACCATCCAAGACTTATAAAACATTTTGTCTTTTTAAATTGTTTTCCTTGAGAGTGTGACTCACCTTCACATAAGCTCCCCTATTATTTTAAGAAGTTAGGACATTGGACTTATAAAATATTTTTTTCCACTCCCCTTAGTCTAAAATCATGGGAAAAACCATGGGCTGGTTTTTGGTATTGATTAGTTTAATGTAAGGTGTCGCAAACCTAAATAATAAAGAATTCCCTCTTCTTTCCTATATAAACCCACACAATATCCCACTTACACTTCACTAAAAGCCTTTGGAGTTCGACCAACCCCTTCCATCCTCTCTCTATAATCCTCCCAAGGTGCCCCAATCTCCCAATAAGCCTCTCACAAGCCTCTCCCAAGCCTTTGGGATCACACATCCATGTAAGGGATTCCTACCTTTCTCTTTTTATCCAAGTTTCTTAATATATTTATGCCATTTTATTTTCAATTAAAAATGTTGGGGTATGATTTTGAACCTCCCCCATACTTCCCTCTTTATGTTTGGATGATGGTATACCCTTTCTCTTTCATTAATTCCTCCCATGTACACCCGTTACTATACCGAAATTCTGTGATGGATTTCTCTCTCCTCTTTTACATCCAAGTAATTCTTTTGTATTATACATCTAAATTCCATTACGTTTGTTGGAATATGTATCTATATGACCCCATTATTGTCAATTTATTTTAAATATGATTAGAAACCCATTTCTCTCTCATAAACCTTTTTCATGAATCCTTATATCACGTCGTTATGCTGCTGAAATAGCACCGCATTTTTCCAAGCCAAGATCATTGTGTAGTTAATACCATACACGTGTCTCTATCAAGGGTATTCACCTTTATGCACATTTACTTATTGATTATAAAGATTCATGTATGTATTATACATTAATTTATCATGGAATAAATGATGATGATCGATTCCATGTTGTATGATCCATGTGGCACACTTATGCATGAAATGAAATGTTTAAGAAGGGTGCGCCCTGATAGCACTCCAATACATTGGGTAAAGTATAGTATCATGATACATCATGTGCAATGGTTTTTGACTCATTCTAATTCAATTAAAATGATTTTTTACTCATGATTCATCTGTAATGAGGTTTTACTCATGCTTCATGTGCAATGAGCCTTGGCTCATGCTAATTCCATGTTAAGTGTTGTTACCACATTTCCATGTTATGATTATCATGCTTTATCAGGCCTTTATGTTCATGTTTCTCTTGTGCTCCATTGATATTCCTATTTTCTAACATGTATTGTATTCCTCATGTTATTCCATGTTTATTCCCTTAATGGGCTTTATAGATCACCCTTTTCTTATGCATGTCCTCAGGTTATCTCATGCAATGCTAAGTACGAGGGAATATAGTGGTAATGTAAAGGAATTTTCCAATAAATATGTTGTGTGTTTTATGTTCTAAGCTATTATGTAATGTTTCTAAGCCCCAAAGACACTAGAACTATTGATCTTCTATGTAGTATCAAGTGAATATTTTATATAATAAATCAAGTTTAAGTGTGTAATAAAAAACAGGGTTGTTATAGTTGGTATTAGAGGATAGGTTTAGTTATTTTTTAGATTAGGATTATAAAACCCTAGTGACTACTTAGAGACAAGAATAAGTATAATAAAAACACCCCTAAGTATTGGTTAGTATTTTGTAAGTGTTTTATCAATAAAATACATCCATCTCTAGATACGAGCAGGTAGAGGCGGCTCTGGAACAGATGTATCCTTGGGGTAAAACCCGAAAACACCACTTTGAGCTAGACTCAAACGGGAACTGGTGCACGACAATGGGCCTTGCTGCACTCTTAGTTATGACACTACCGGGGGATATGATTTGGTAAATTCACAAGCTTAGTATGAACCCTTATTAAGGGAATTAAAAAACTTACCCTAAGAATATATTTTAGAAAGTAGATCATGGATATCATAGATTGAAGTCTATGGATTCATAAGTTAAGGAAATAAAAGTTATTTATAAGTCATCCATTTTTGTCCTTGGATTCCCTTTTATGTGTTAATACTTTAAGATACTCATTCCTATGTCTATATTGGATAGAGTATAACCTGAATCAAAAAGTGAAAGGTAGGGTTATCTCCCATGGTTCTACAAATTCATTTATATCCTAAAATTTTAGTAGAAAAAACCCAGCACCACCACAAATCATGGAAGTAAATATTTCGGTGAGTACGGAAAATGGGGTAATAATTACATCCCAGGAATATAACTCCCCCTGTCATAATATTTGGATTGAATTTCCCAGAAAACCTCATCATACTCCCTCTGGTGGAATTTGATGCAATTCTTGGCATGGATTGGCTTACCTTATATAGAGCCAACATAAATTTTTGTGAGAGGGAAATCACTCTCCATGTAGAGAATCAACCCCTAATTCTTTACAAGTTCAAGGAGGAAGTTTAATCTTATTTAGCTCCATCATCTCAAGTGTGTATATTACTACCCTATGAGCATGGTTATCTATCTCATATGATTGAGTCTAAGGAGGCAACCATCCTTGAAGACATTCCTATTGTGATGGAATTCGCTGAAGTTTTTCCCAAGGAATTGCCTAGTCTTCCTCCTAGAAGATATGTTTAATTATCAATTGTTCTTATACGTGGGGAATTTCTAATATCCAAGACTTCATATAGAATGGCTTTTGTGGAGCTTGAGGAGCTGAAGAAACAACTACAGGATAATCTGGATAAAGGGTTTATATTCCCAAGTGCTTCACCTTGGGGTGCACCAGTCCTCTTCATCAAGAAGAAGGATAGGTCAATGCATCTTTGCATTGATTATTGTGAGCTTAACAAAATCACGATAAATAAAAAGTATCCTCTCCCACGGATTGATGACTTGTTTGATCCACTGCGTGGAGAACAATACTTCTCTAGGGTGGATTTGTGGTCGGGATATTATCAAGTATGGGCGAAGAAGGAAGATATCCCTAAGACAGCTTTTCGTACAAGATACAGGCACTATGAATTCATAGTAATGCCTTTAGGACTCACTAATGCTCCAGAAATATTCATTTACTTGATGAATAGAGTCTTTAGGGGTTACCTCGACAAATTTTTGGTAGTCTTTATTGATGATATTTTGATATACTCTAAAACCAAGGAGGGTCATGAGGAGCATCTAATAACTTTACTATAGACCTTATGGAAGGAGAATATCTCTACAAATTATAGAAAGTGTGAGTTCTGGTTGAAGTATGTCTCATTCTTAGGCCATATCATCACAAGCAATGGTATATCTATGGATCCCTCCAAGATAGCTTCAATATAGGGATGGTTGAGGCCAACATTGGTAATAGATATCCATAGCTTCTTGGGGTTAGTAGGATATTATTGATGATTTGTGAGAAATTTCTCACGATTTTCCAACCCTCTTACCAAGATAACTCGTAAGGGAGTAAAGTTTTCTTGGAGTGATGAATGTGAAGAAATCTTCAAAGAGTTGAAAAGGAGGATTATCACTGCGCCCGTGCTCACTTTACCCACAATTAAATAACTTTTTGTGGTATTCATTCATGCTTAGAATAAGGGATCAGGCTTTGTATTGATTCAAAATGACAAATTCATTGCCTATGATTCAAGGAAATTGAAAGTTCATGAGCAGAATTATCCAACACATGATTTGTATTTGGCTATGGTGATCTTCGCTTTAAAAATTTGGCGGAATTGTCTCTTTCGGGAGAAGTGTGAAATATATACGGACCACAAAAACCTCAAGTATATATTCACACAGAAAGAGTTTAACATGTGACAATGAAGATGGTTAGATCTGATCAAAGACTATGACTGCTCAATCCATTACCACCTTAGGAAAGTGAACAAGGTGGCGGATTCTCTAAGTAGAAAAGACTAGCTGATTCTATCATTGATGAGAATTTTGAAGGATCCAATCTTCTTATACTTGATGAAGATGGACATGGGAATCATAAAGAAAGGAAAATCATCAATCATTTCACAAATTATTGCTCAACCGTCTCTTTTAGAAACGTTAAAGGATGCTCAAAAGGATAACATGTGAATTCAGAAGAAAGTGGAAGCTATCAGAAAAGGTAAAGCCGTAGAGTTCAATGTTAATGAAGAAGGAATTGTGAGATTTGGGAAAAGAATATTTGTTCCATCAAGTCCAGATATGAAGAAGGAACTTTAGGATGATGCACATAGTTCAAATTTCTCTATTCACACAAGAAACACAAAGATGTATCGAGATCTCCAAGAGCATTATTAGGGGGATAACATGAAGAAGGAGATCACTGAGTATACATCAAAGTGTCTGGTGTGTTAGCAAGTGAAGGCAGAGAGGAAGAAGTCTAAGGGGATGATGAAACCATTTCCCATACTATCATGGAAATGAGAAAACATCACCATGGACTTTGTCACCAAACTTCCAAAGATATCCAAAGGCAACAATGAAATCTGGGTTGTTGTGGATCGTCTTACAAAGTTTGCACACTTTATTTCAATTTAGGAGGATTTCTCATTGGATCAACTGGCACGGATATATATCAGGTAAGTGGTAAGGCAAAATGGATTACCACTATCTATTGTATCCAATCAAGATCCAAGATTCACCTATTAGTTTTGGAAGAGTCTTCAACATGCTCTGGATACTAAACTAAACTTCAGTACGGGCTATCATCATCAAACCGATGGCCAATCTGAGCAAAATATTCATACATTGGAGGATATGTTAAGACCATCTTCTATGGACTTAAAAGGAGGGTGGGACCAACATCTTACACTACTTGAGTTATCCTAAAATAACAGTTTCCACTCAAGAATCTGAATGGCACCTTATGAAGCTCTATATGGGAAGAGGTGCAGAACACTGGCATGTTGGGATGAAGTCTGTGAATGTAAGCTGCTAGGACCAGAAATGATCGAAGAAATGGTGAAGAAGGTGAAAACCATTCAGCAGCATATCAAGGCAGCCCAGATTCGACAGAAGAGTTATGTAGATAACCATCAATGATACCTTGAGTTTAAAGTTTTAGACATGGTATTTCTATGCATATCTCTATAGAAGATGGTCATGAGGTATGGAAATAAAGGGAAGTTAAGTCCCAGGTACATCATCCCCTTTGAGATTCTTGATCATATTGGGGTTGTGGCCTATCGACTGTCACTTCCACCTACCATGGCCAAAGTACATGTTGTCTTTCATGTATCCCTCTTTAGAAAGTACATACCAGACCCTTCAGATATACTCTCTTCATAGGTAGCACAGCTAGATTATGATCTTTCTTACAAGGAGCAACCAGTGAAGATCTTAGATCATAGAGAAAAAGTTTTACGAAATAAGACAATTCCCCTCATCAAGGTGTTGTGGAGAAACCACAAGTTTGAAGAAGGTACATGGGAATTGGAGGAAGTGATGAAGAAAAGTTACCCACATTTGTTTTAGTGTGGGAAAAGGAAATTTCAAGGGTGAAAATTCTTAAGGGGGAAGATTGTAATGACCCAAACTTTCATTAATGTAAATTCCTCTGAATCTAATTAAATGTTTATTATGGTTATATAAAATGTGAACTTCATTGGTTTTATGTTTCTAGATTTTAAAATACTGTTATGAATTTTTATTGTTGCTAATATAGTCGTTGAACAATGATCACATGATTAGTATAAATATAGGGATTTAACAAATCTAATTTACTCAGACAAAGGAAGCGATGGCCTCATCCAGTAGACTTTCTCATTAAAAGACCATTTTTTAGGGCTCGGAAAGGAGTTGGTGTCATTGGGATTTGTTCTTGATAAATCCCAAGTCGAGTATGAACATGTTAATCTTGAGCGGAACCGACTATGGGAGAAGTGGAAGTTAATAGAGATTACCACTTGAGCGATGTTATCTGATCCACCCCATGAGTTTTTCACCATCACACACCTTACCCTTTGATCTTATGCAGGTTTTATAAGGGGTTATGTAACAAGACCCTATCACTATGACTATGTGTATTATTATTTTTTAAAGAATGTGCATTCATTTTATTATTGTTACTTTGTAAATAGTTTTTAAAGTACAAATAATACTTTTAGTTAATATTCAACTAAGAAATCTATTTTGATGAATTAATGGATTTTTGAAATAAATAATATTTTAATAAAATATTATTATTATTATTAAATTAATTTTTATTCTATATAAATTATTGTATAATTTTATGAATGCAATTGTAATTTTTATTAAGGTTTGAAAACTGTTTTTGTCAAAACCCATGAATTTTCAGTAAATGTCGGATTTTATTTTAAAAGTAAAAATTCACAAATTTATAAAATTATTTAGATAAAATGAATATTATTTTTTTAATTAGGACATCGAAATTATCCAATGGTGAATTTTTCAAACTTTTCTAAGACAGTCGAATTTTTGGGTAAAAATTAAATATCGTTTAAATATATAATGTGTTTTATGACATCATAATGACCCAATAGTGATGTAATAAAATACTATAAACATTATGTTCGTCAAATATATGTTTTATAATTAAAATAATGTGATTTTATATTTGTTTTATTTATTTTAAAGAGCATTTATGGACCCTCCAAGACTTATAAAACATTTTGTCTTTTTAAATTGTTTTCCTTGAGAGTGTGACTCACCTCCACATAAGAAACCCTATTATTTTAAGAAGTTCAGACATTGGAATTTTAAAATATTTTTATCCACTACCCTTTTTGAAAAACCATGGGTGAAAACCATGGGCTGGTTTGTGGTATTGATTAGTTTAATGTGAGGTGTCCCAAACCTAAATAATAAAGAGTTCCCTCTCCTTTCCTATATAAACCCACCCAAGCTCCCACTTCCTCTTCACTCAAAGCCTTTGGAGTTTGACCAACCCCTTCCCTCCTCTCTCTATAATCCTCCCAAGGTTCCCAAAGCTATCAATAATCCTCTCTCAAGCCTCTCCCAAGCCTTTGGGATCACACTTCCAAGTAAGGGATTCCTACCTTTCTCTTTTTATCCAAGTTTCTTAATATTGTTATGCACTTTTATTTTCAATTAATAATGTTGGGGTATGATTTATCACCTCCCCCATACTTCCCTATTTATTTTTTTATGATGGTATACCCCTTTCTCTCTCATTAATGCCTCACATTTACACCTGTAACTATGCTGAAATTTTGTGGGGGATTTCTTTCTCCTCTTTTACATCCAAGTAATTCTTCTGTATTATGCATCTAAATTCTATTACGTTTGTCGGTACATGTATCTATATTACCTCATTACTTTACATTTCATGTAAATATGATGAGATGCCAATTTCTCTCTCTTCAACCTTTTTCTTGAATCCTTATGTCACGTCGTTATGTTGCTGAAATAGCACCGCGTTTTTTCAAGCCAATATCATTATGTAGTGAATACCATACTCGTGTCTCTATCAAGGGTATTCAACTTTATACACATTTACTTATTGATTATAAAGATTCATTTATATATTAAACATCCCTTTATCTTGGAATAAATGATGATGATTGATTTCATGTTGTATGATTCATGTGGCACACTTATGCATGAAATGAAATGTTTAAGAAGGGTGTGCCCTGATAGCACTCCAATGAATTGGGTAAAGTATAGTATCATAATACATCATGTGAAATGGGTTTTGACTCATGTTAATTCAAGTGAAATGAGGTTTTACTCGTTCTTCATGTGCAATGAGTTTTTACTCATGCTCCATGTGCAATGAGCCTTGGCTCATGCTAATTCCATGTTAAGTGTTGTTGCCACATTTCCATGTTATGATTATCATGCTTTAACATGACTTTATGTTCATGTTTCTCTTATTATCCATTTATATCCCTATTTTCTAACATGTATTGTATTCCTCATCTTATTCCATTTTTATTCCCTTACCGGTCTTTATATCTCACCATTTTCTTATGCATGTCCTCAGGTTATCCCATGCAATGCTAAGTATGAGGGAATGTAGTGGTCGTGTAAAGGAAGTTTTCAATAAATATTTTGTGTTTTTTATGTTCTAAGCTATTATGTGATGTTCCTAAGACCCAAATACACTAGACCTCTCAATCTTCTATGTAGTATCAAGTGAATATTTTATGTAATAAACCAGGTTTAAGTGTGTAATAAAAAGCAGGGTTTTTATAGTTGGTATCAAAGGATAGGTTTAGTTATTTTTGGGATTAGGATTAGAAAACCCTAGTGAAGACTTAGATATAAGAATAAGTATAATAAAAACATCCCTAAGTATTGGTAGGTATTGAGTAAGTGGTTTTTCATGAAAATATATCCCTGTCTGGAAACAAGTAGGCAGAGGCAGCTCTAGAAAAAATGTATCCTAGGGGTAAAACCCGAAAACACTGCTTTGAGAAAGAATCAAATGGGAACTGGTGCACGACAATGGTCCTTTCTGTACTCTTGATTTTTGACACTCCCATGGGATATGCTTTGTTAAATTCAAAATCTTAGTATGACCCTTATTAAGTGAATTAAAAAAAATCCCCTAAGAATATATGTTAGGAAGTAGATCATGGATAGCATAGATTGAAGCCTATGGATTCATAAGTTAAGGAAATAAAAGTTATTTATAAGTCATCTGTTTTTGTCCTTGGATTCCCCTTTATGTATTAATACTTTAAGATACTCATTCCTATGTCTATACTGGATAGAGTAGAACCTAAATCAAAAAGTGAAAGGTAAGGTTATCTCCCATGGTTCTACGCATTCTTTTATATCCCAAAATTTTAGTAGAACAATCCCAGCACCACCACAAATCATGGAAGTAAATATGTTGGTGAGTACGTAAAATGGGGTAATCATTGCATCCAAGGAATATAACTCCCCCTATCATAATATGTGGATTTAATTTCCCAGATAACCTCATCATACTCCCTTCGGTGAAATTTGATTCAATTCTTGGCATGTATTAGCTTACCTTATATAGAGCCAACATAAATTGTCGTGAGAGGGAAATCACTCTCCATGTGGATAATCGACCCCCGATTCTATAAAAGTGCAAGTAGGAAGATGAATCTTATTTAGCTCCATCATCTCAAGTGTGGTATTACTGCCCTATGAGCACACGTATCTGGATTAGATTATTGATTCTAAGGAGGCAACCATCCTTGAAGACATGCCTATTGTGAGGGAATTCACTGCAGTGTTTCCCACGGAATTGTCTGGTCTTCCTCTTAGAATAGATGTTGAATTATCAATTGATCTTATACCTGGGGCATTTCCAATATCCAAGACTCCATATAGAATGGCTATTGTGGAGCTTGAGGAGCTGAAGAGATAACTACAGGAGAATCTGGATAAAGGTTTTATATGCCAAAGTGCTTCACCTTATGGTGCACATGTCCACTTCGTCAAGAAGAAGGATGGGTTAATGCTCCTTTGCATCGATTATCATTAACTTAACAAAATCATGATAAAGAACAAGTATCCTCTCCCACAAATTGATGACTTGTTTGATCAACTGCATAGAGAACAATACTTCTCCAAGGTGGATTTGTGGTCGGGATATTATCAAGTAAGGGTGAAGAAGAAATATATCCCTAAGACTTCTTTTCGTACAAGAAACGAGCACTATGAATTCATAGTAATGACTTTCGGACTCACTAATTCTCCATCAATCTTTATGGACTTGATGAATAGAGTCTTTAGGTATTACCTTGACAAATTTTTGGTAGTCTTTATTGATGATATTATGATATAATTCAAAACCAAGGAGGATCATGAGGAGCATCTAAGAACTCTACTAGAGACCTTGCGGAAAGAGAATCTCTATGAAAAGTATAGAAAGTCTGAGTTTTGGATGAAGGAGGTCTAATTATTGGTCCATATCATCATAAGCAATGGAATATTTTTAGATCCCACTAAGACAGCTTCAATAGAGGGATAGCCGAGGCCAACATCGGTAATAGATATCCATAGCTTCTTGGGGTTAGCTGGATATTATCGATGATTTGTGATAAATTTCTCACGATTGTCCAACCCTCTTACCAAGGTAACTCGAAAGGGAGTAAAGTTTTATTGGGGTGATGAATGTGAATAAAGATTCAAGGAGTTGAAAAGGAGGCTTATCACTGCGCTTGTGCTCACTTTACCCACAAGTGGAGAACTTTTATGGTATTCAGTGATGCTTCTAAGAAGGGAATGAGTTGTGTGTTGATGAAAAATGACAAATTCATTGCCTATGCTTCAAGACAATTGAAAATTCATGAGTAGGATTATCCAACACATGATTTAGAGTTGGTTGCGGTGATCTTCGCTTTAAAAATTTTGTGGAATTATCTCTTTGGGGTGAAGTATGAAATATATACGGACCACAAAAGCCTCAAGTATATATTCACATAGAAAGGGTTGAACATGCGCTAACGAATATGGTTAGAGCTGATCAAATACTATGACTGCTCAATCCATTACCACCCTGTGAAAGCAGCCAAGGTGGTAGATACTCTAAGTAGAAAGGACCTGATGATTCTATCATTGATGATAATTGAGAAGGATCTAATCTTATTAAACTTGATGAAGATTGACATGGTAATCATAATGAATAGCATCAATTATTTCACAAATGATTGCTCAACCATATTTTTTGAAAAGGTTAAAGGATGATCAAAAGGATGATGTGGGAATTCAGAAGAAAGTGGAAGTTATCAGAAAAGGGAAATCCTTAGATTTCAATGTTAATGAAGAAGGAAATGTGAGATTTGGGAAAAGACTATGTGTTTCATCAAGTCCATAGCTGAATAAGGAACTTTTGGATGATGAACATAGTTCAAATTTCTCTATTCACCCAGGAAACACAAAGATGTATTGAGATCTCCGAGAGCATTATTGGTGGGATAATATGAATAAGGAGATCATTGCGTATACAACAAAGTGTCTTGTGTGTCAGTAAGTGAAGTCAGAGAGGCATAAGTCTAAGGAAATGATGCAACCATTTCCCATACCAGCATGGAAATGGGAGAACATCACCATGGACTTTGTCACTGAACTTCCGAAGACATCCAAAGGCAACAATGAAATATGGGTTGTTGTGGATCGCCTTAAAAATTCTGCAAACTTTATTGAAATTCAGTAGGATTTATCATTGTATCAACTAGCATAGATATATATCAGGGAAGTGGTAAGGTGGCATGGAGTACCACTATCTATTTTATTCGATCAAGAACCAAGATTCACCTCTAAGTTTTGGAAGAGTCTTCAACATGCTCGGGATACTGAACTGAACTTCTGTACAGCCTATCATCCTCAAAATAATGTCCAATCTGATCGAACTATTCAGACACTGGAGGATATGTTAAGATCATGTTCTATGTACTTCAAAGGAGGGCGGGACCAACATCTTCCACTGGTTGAATTCTCCTACAATAATAGTTTCCACTCGAGCATCTGAATGGAACCTTATGAAGCTCTATATGGGAAGAGGTGCAGAACACCAGCATGTTGGTATAAATTTGGTGAATGTAAGCTTTTGGGACCAGAAATGGTTAATGAAATGGTAGAGAAGGTGAAACCCACTGAGCAGCATATCAAGGAAGCCCAGAGTCGACAGAAGAGTTATGTAGATAACTGTCGATGAGACCTTGAGTTTAAAGTTCGAGACATGGTATTTCTACGCATATATCCATGGAAGAAGGTCATGATTTTTGGAAAGAAAGGTAAGTTAAGTCCTAGGTACATTGTCCCCTTCGAGATTCTTGATCGTGTTGGGGTGGTGGCATATCGACTAGCACTTCCACCTACTATGGCCAAAGTAAATGATGTCTTTTATGTATCCCTCTTAAGGAAGTACGTACTAGACCCTTCACATGTACTCTCTTCACAGGTAGTACAGCTATAGAATGATATTTCTTATGAGGAGAAACCTGTGAAGATATTAGATCATAGAGAAAAAGTTTTATGAAATAAGAAAATGCCCCTCATCAAGGTGTTGTGGCGAAACCACAAGTTTGAAGAAGCGACATAGGAATCGGAGGAATTGATGAAGCAAAGTTACCAACATCTGTTTTAGTGTGAGAAAAGGAAATTTTGAGGGAAAATTTTATTAAGGGGGGAAGATTTTAATGACCCAAACTTTCATTAATGTAAATTTATCATGATCTAATTAATTTTTTATTATGTCTATATAAAATGTGAACTTAATTGGTTTTATGTTTCTGGATTTTAAAATACCGTTATGAATTGTGATCATTGCTAATATAGCTGTTGAAAAGTGATCACATGGTTAGTATAAATATAGGGCTTTAACAAATCCAATTTACTCAGACAAAGGAAGTGATGGCCTCATCTAATATACATGCCCTATACAAAGCCCATTTGTTGGAGCTCAGAAAGGAGGTGGCGTCATTGGGCTTCTCTCTTGACCAAGCCCAATCCGAGCTTGAACAAGTTAAGCTTGAGCGGACCGACTACGGGAGAAGTGGATGTTAATAGAGATTACCACCCGAGCGATGTTATCTAAGCCACCCCAAGTGTTTGTCACCATCACACACCTTACCCTTTGATATTATGTGAGTGTTATAAGGGGTTATGTAACAAGACCCTAGCACTATGACTATATACATTATTTTTGTATAAATAATGTGCATTCATTTTATTGTTGTTACTTTGTAAATTGTTTTTAAAGCATAAATAGTATTTTTAGTTAATATTCAACTAAAAATCTATTTTGACGAATTAATGGATTTTTGAAAAAAAAAATATTTTAATAAAATATTATTATTATTAAATTAATTTTTATTATATATAAATTAACCTATAATTTTATGATTGCAATTTTAATTTTTATTAAGGCTTGAAAACGGTTTTTGTCAAAACCCATGAATTTTCTGTAAATGTCAGTTTTTATTTTGAAAGTAAAAAATTCACATATTTATAAAATTATTTAGATATAATGAATATTATTTTTGGAA
The DNA here is from genome assembly GCA_963277665.1 of Viscum album. Taxonomy (NCBI): domain Eukaryota; kingdom Viridiplantae; phylum Streptophyta; class Magnoliopsida; order Santalales; family Viscaceae; genus Viscum; species Viscum album. Next base: position 1,377,494,803 of record OY728138.1, read on the forward strand.
TCAGGATGTCAAAATTATCCAACTGTGAATTTTTCATAATTTTCTGAGACAGTCTAATATTTGGGTAAAAATTAAATACCATTTAAATATATAATGTGTTTTATGACATCATAATGACACAATAGTGATGTAATAAAACACTATAAACATTATGTTCAGAAAATATATGTTTTATCCTTAAAATAAATTGATTTTATATTTGTTTGATTTATTTTAAAAAGCTTTTGTGGACCCTCCAAGACTTATAAAACATTTTTTCTTTTTAAATTGTTTTCCTTGAGAGTATGTCTCACCTCCACATAAGAAACCCTATTATTGTAATAATTTCAGCCATTGGCCTTATAAAATATTATTTTCCACTCCTATTTGGAAAAAACCATGGTCAAAAACCATGGTCTGGTTTGTGGTATTGATTAGTTTAATGTGAGGTGTCCCAAACCTAAATAATAAATACTTCCCTCTCCTTTCCTATATAAAACCACCCAAGCTCACACTTCCTCTTCACTCAAAGCCTTTGGAGTTCGACCAACCCCTTCCCTCCTCTCTATATAATCCTTCCAAGGTTCCCCAAGATTCCAATAATCCTCTCTCAATCCTCTCTCAAGCCTTTGGGATCACACTTCCAAGTAAGGGATTCCTACCTTTCTCATTTTATCCAAGTTTCTTAATATTTTTATGCCCTTTTATTTTCAATTATGAATGTTGGGGTATGATTTAACACCTCCCCCATACTTCCCTATTTATTTTTGGATGATGGGATACCCCTTTCTCTCTCATTAATTCCTTCAATGTACACCTGTTACTATGCCAAAATTCTGTGAGGGATTTCTCTCTCCTCTTTTATATCCAAGTAATTATTTTTTATTATGCATCTAAATTCCATTAAATTTGTTGTTACATATATCTATATGACCTACTTACTTTACATTTCATGTAAATATTATGATACATCCATTTCTCTCTCATCAACCTTTTTCATGAATCCTTATGTCACGTCGTTATGATGCTGAAATAGCACTGCATTTTTTCAAGCCAATATCATTGTGTAGTGAATATCATACCCATGTCTCTATAAAGGGTATTCACCTTTATGCACATTTACTTATTGATTATAAAGCTTCATGTATGTATTCCACATCCCATTATCATGGAATAAATTATAATGATTGATTCCATGTTGTATGATCCATGTGGCACACTTATGTATGAAATGAAATGTTTAAGAAGGGTGCACCCTAATAGCACTCCAATGCATTGGGTAAAGTATAGTATCATGATACGTCATGTGCAATGGGTGTTGAATAATTCTAATTCAAGTGAAATGAGGTTTTAATTGTGCTTTATGTGCAATGAGGGTTTACTCATTCTCTATGTGCAATGAGCCTTGGCTCATGCTAATTCCATGTTAAGTGTTGTTGCCACATTTTCATGTTATGATTATAATGCTTCATCATGACTTTATGTTCATGTTTCTCTTGGGATCCATTGATATGCCTATTTTCTAACTTGTATTTTATTCCTCGTGTTATTTCATGTTTATTCCCTTACTGGGCTTTATAGCTCACCCTTTTCTTATGCATGTCCTCGGGTTATCCCCTGCAATGCTAAGTATGAGGGAACATAGTGGTCATGTAAAGGAAGTTTTAAATAAATATGTTTTGTGTTTTATGTTCTAAGTTGTTATGTAATGTTCCTAAGCACAAAAGACACTAGACCTCTTGATCTTATATGTAGTATCAAGTGAATATTTTATTTAATAAATCAGGTTTAAGTGTGTAATAAAAAGCAGGGTTGTTATATGGGACACTATGAAAATGATTTTATTAAGAATCAAGGAAACATGCCCTAGAAAAGGACAACCAAGCAAGGATAATATTATGAAATCACAACTGATTAGATTGAAGTTCTTAATAATGTGGTGGTGGGTACTTTAATTATTTCCTTAAACTTAACCATTGCTTTATTTGATTCTGGATCATTGAATTCCTTTATATCTTTCCAATTTTCCAAGAATATTATACATTTCCCTTTGATTTAATAAATGAGTTTTCAATCAAAACTCCTAAGGGAAGTATCATTTCAACGAAGATGTGTCGGTCAATCTCTATTATGGCACATAAACGTGATTTATTTACTGACCTTTTCATCATACCTATGATTGAATTTGATATAATCCTCAGTATGGACTGAATTTTAAAATATGATGTGAAAATATATTTCATGAAGAAGAAAATTATGATTGGTAAGGCTGATGTAGAATCCCTTATCTTTAGAGAGAAAACCTCGTCATCTTATTCATATCTAGATCCACCTCTAATAGATATTCTAAATACAATTCTTGGAGAGGAAGAGAAAATATTATCTATAGATAAATAAATAAATCTTTAAATGCAATATGTACATATTTTGGAAGAATATATTGATGTATTTCTAGAGGATTTACCTGGAAATCCTCCATAGTGGGAATTTGAGTTCTTTGTTGATTTAATTCTTAGTGAAAAACCTATATCAAAGACACCCTATAGAATGGCCACTGTGGAATTAGTGGAGCTGAAGAAACAACTATAGGAATTAAGTGACAAGTGATTTATTCACCCCTAGTGTTTCTCCACGGGGATCCCATGTTCTCTTTGTTAAGAAGAAAGATAAATCCATGAGGATATGCATTGACTATAGATAAATCAATGCTATTATAATAAATAACAAGTATTCATTACCTTGAATTGATGATTTATTTGATCAACTTCATGAAGCCCAATATTTTTTGAAGATTGACCTTCGATCTAGATATCATCAATTGTGTGTGAGGAAGAAAGATATTCTAAATACATCATTTCAAACTGGGTATGGACATTACAAGTTTACAGTAATTCCATTTAGACCGACTAATGAAAACTCTATTTTTATGGATCTAATGAATAGAGTGTTCAAGGAATATATTAGTGATTTCATTGTGGTATTTATTTATGAAATCTTAGAATACTCAAAAAATCTATAAAGATCATGAGAATTACTTGAGTATTATTCTGAAGACTCTTAGAAGAAATTAATTATATAGGAAGTTTATAAAGTGTCAATTTTGGCTTCAATCAGTTTCTTTTCTTGGCCATATTGTCTCTAAGGATGGAGTCTCGGTTGATCCTATAAAGATAAAGGCAGTTCAGGGATGTCCAACACCAACAAACATAACTATGGTATATAGTTTAATTGGTTTAGCTGGTTACTATAATCATTTCATTCAAAAAAATTCCCAATTAGATAACCTATTAACCAAGCTTACTCACAAAGGGGTTAAGTTCATATGGAAAAAAGAATATGAAGAATGTTTTAAAGAATTGAAGAGGAGATTAGTGAATGATTTGATCTTGACTCTACCATGAGGAAATGTCAGATTTTTAATTTATAGTGATACGTCAAAGGAAAAAATCTATTGTGTTTTTATGCATAATGATAGAGTAATTTCCTATGAATAAAGGTAGTTAAAACCCCATGAACAAAACAATAAAACTCATCATCTTAAGTTAGAATCTGTAATATTTGATCTGAAAATATGGAGATAATGTATCTATGGAGAAATATGTGAGATATATACAGATCACAAGATTTTTAAATATATCTTATATCATAAAGAACTAAATATAAGGAAAAGGCGATGTCTTGAGCTACTCAAGGACTATTATTTTTCAATACACTACCACCTAGGGAAGGAAAATAAAGTAGCAAATTCATTGATAAGAAAGAATCATGGAGTTCTAAACAAAATGAGGATTGACAAGGATCCGAAGTACATGGATATAAGAAATATGGATATGGAAATTATCAAAGAAGGTGAAACGTCATTGCTTCTTCAAATCATTGTCAAACAATATTTATTAAAAATGATTAAAAGTTCTTAGTATGATGATGATAATATTCAAAAGAAAATTAAAGCTGTGAATGATAGGAAGTTGGAAAACTTTGTATATGAGAATGCTATTATGAAATTTTGGAAGATACTTTGTGTTCCCTCTTTACCTGAGTTAAAAAGGAAATTATTGGATGATGCACATAGATTGAATTTTCCTATACACCCTAGTAGCACTAAGATGTATAGATATTTGAGGGAACATTTATGGTGGGATAATATAAAGCATGAAATCGATTTTTATGTATCAATATGTTTAGTTTGTCAGTATGGGAAGGTTGAAAGACAACATCCTATGGGATTCATGCAACCTATGCCTATTCCTACATGGAAATGGGATGACATTAATATAGACTTTTCACTAGTTTACCAAGGACTCTAAGAAAGAATGATTCAATATGGGTAATTATTGATAGACTTACAAAATCTACACATTTTCTCACTATAAGGGAGAGTTTTCCACTAGATATCCTTGAACGGGTCTATATTAATGAAGTGGTAAGACTTCATGGAGAACCTATTTCAGTTATGTCTAATCATGATCCGTGATTTAAAATGAAATTTGGGAAAATTCTTCAAACAAACTTGGATACTAAGCTTCATTTGATTACTACTTATCACCCTTAAAATGATGGGTAATTAGAAAGGATGATTCAAACTTTAGAAAAATGTTGAGATCATGATCACATGAATTTCAAGGCATGTGGGATCATTATTTTCATTTGGTAGATTTTTCCTACAACAATATTTTCCATTCTAGTATTCAAATGGCACCATAGGAAGCATTGTATTAAAAGATATTTCATACACCAACTTATTAAGATGAAATTGGTGAAAGGAATATTGTAGGCCTAGATCTTGTAGAGGAAACAATAGTAAAGGTAAAGAATATTCAAATGCATATCAAAGTATATTAAATTAGGCAAAAGATCTACATCGATAATCGAAGGAAGGATTTGTAATTTGAAGTGGTAGATCATGTTTTCTGGAAAGCATCTTCATGGAATGGGGTTATAATATTTGGGAAGAAATGGAAACTAATCCCCATGTACATCAGACCTTTTGAAATTATGGAGAGAGTTTGAGATGTGGATTATCGTTTGGTGATGCCACCTAGCCTTTCTAAAGTACACAATGTGTTCCAAATCTCTTTGTTAACGAAGTACATGCCAGACCCAACGCATTTCCTCACTACTAAATGAATATATTTGGAACCAAATTTATCTTGCAATCAAGAGACTATCCATATTATAGAAATGAAAGAATATGTGTTGAGGAAATTAGACGACTCAACTGGTAAAGGTACTTTGGAAAAATCATAAAATTGAAGAGGTGGTGTGGGATCCTAAATAACTTGTGATAAAGATTTACATAAATGTTTTTATGAGGTGAAATTCTGGAAATTTTGATGATGAAATTTTTTTAAGATAGTAGAATGTAATGACTCAGAATTCTATCGATGAAATTTACCTTCTTATAATTATTTCATATAGTATAAATCACATAAAATCACTTATATAGCATAATAAAAACTTTATATATGAAAAATTAATGAAATAATAGATATTTATAGAATTTAATGAACCTATACCAATGAAATAGTAACTTGACCTTAGGAATATTAATATGACCCTTATGAATAGTAAACCGGAAAAATGAATAGTAACCTTACCCATTAAAGTATAAATTTAGGCATCTTATAAATGAAATTATGATATAATTATATCCTAGTATAAGTAAATGAATATGTTAAAAGCTATTAATTAATTGTTGGTATTTTTGTAAGTCATAAATATTAAATTACAATTTTATAATTAATAAAATAATTTAAAATAAAATTTATTATCAAAAAATTTATTCAAAAATTAATATTCTGTTTTCTTATGATTTTATAATAATTTTATGAGACCTTAGTTAATTTTTATATGTGTTGTAAAATCAGTTATAAATTTAAAATATGTATTTTTCAAGTAAATAATGATTTTAATTAAAAATTAAATATCTCATATTTATAAAATTATTTTTAAAAAATGGATTTCATTTTTTAATTCTACACATCAAAAAATAGTTAGGGTTAATTTTTTTATTTTTCTAAAATTCTTGAATTTTTTGTGAATAGTAAAATATGATAATTTACAATAAATGTTGAATACATGAATTATTGAGTCATAGATGATGTGTGGATGATGTAATACCATTATGTAGAAATATACTTCATTATTTTAGTATATTTGGTGATAATTCTCAAAATATTCATAGTCTTGATCCAAAATAATAAACAAATGAATAAAATATTCAAAAAACACCCCTCTCCTACACTATAAATACCACCCATCACCACCTCTTCTCCTCACACCTTCCCAGATTTTACCCTTGCCTATATTATATTCAATACTCTTCATAATCTCCTCCCTCGTGACCATGATCTTTTGGTCTCATAAAAATACCAAAACCAATCCCTTTAAGGAGGTTCTCAAGGAGGAGAATTGAAGAGGTAAAGATCCTATTCATTTTCTTTTATTTTCATTTCAATTTATTTCATTTTCCTATCCTTCCCTTGCCTCCTCAATACAAAGAGACATTATAACTATAATATAATTTATATGATGTAATTATATCATGTTAATGGAAGATACGTCATCAAAATCCTTTCTCTCTCTATTTTATTCTATAAATGAAATCATCGCACGTGATGTGTCAATTTACCGACATCATGGGTGATGCATTTTCATTTTCTATTAATGCCTTAAAGGATGGTAGTAAAACCATAATTATTGTTAAACCATATTTTATTATACATATTATAATTTATTTATTATTCTATAACTAGTATATATACATGATATTAATTAATACGACAAAACTATTCTGTGACGATCGAAAAATGCCATAATGATCTAAAGGATTATCATTAAAGTTATATCAAATGAATCATCCTCATATCTAGAAACAAAATAATATATAATACCATTAAATATTCTGAATATTTATTAATAATATATAATTCCAATTATAGAAAATTATACTCATTTTACATGAACTTCATTACTTATAAACAAGTGAACCAATCATGAAAACCAAGAAAATGAACGCTCCTAAATGATGAAATTAAGCACTATAACTAATCAAAAAGGCCATAAATAAACTTAATAAAAATATAATTAATAAATTTATTATATAAAATTTTCTATATTTGTTAAGTAATAAATTTAATTTGATTACCTAGGATGCTAAGTACAAGTACATAACACTTTCGGACATAAGGTAAGGGGTTTTTTTTCAGAACCTCCATTTTCATTCAGGTTATGCTTTCTCCATATACACACATATACAATCCTTTATTATTTTATATAATTATTATAAATTCTTTGTATACATTCCAAACTTAGGTATCCAAATCATTTCATCTTTAATTTATAATAAATGCATTATTTTCAAGGCTCCCTTCTCAATTCTTCCTATTATGCATGCCCAATTAAAGGGAACGCCTCGATTTATTACCCATTTTCAAGTACCATCCATAATTTGTTTTAAGAAACTGTTATTTTTCTAAAATCACTACTTTTTTCACGAATATATTTTTTTCATTTCTTCTTTCATACAAAAAAATTATGACAAATACAAATGATTTTTTCAAAAGAACTCTTCTTTACAAGTAAAAGGGGTATTTCTCTCAAATTCCTCGATGATTTTATTATATTATTTTCATCTATTTCAAAACCTCTATTTAATTATATGATTTATTTATATTTATATATTATTATTATCATCTAATATATTTTATTAAATGTTTTATTATCAATTTTACATTGGATGTTCTATCTTGATACCATTCACCGTACTACTCAAAGTGATTACTGATTATTCTTACAGATTGGGGAAATTATTTAAATTTCATATGTATATGTTGTTTATGTTTATCCCCATTCATATGAGAAAATAATTATACTTATAAAGTGATGTGAGAGTCCCTCTATATCCCCTCTATGCATTGGTAGGTCTCATGAAACAAAACAGATATGGACTTGGCCAAGGCCTTAACCGTTTTCAAATATGGTTTTGGCCAAGGCCTTAATCAATTTCAGATGTCTTGGTCGAGACCTTGACAGTATTTTTCAGACATATTGAATATTCATTATCTCGTAATGATATTAGTAATTTATTATCCATGTTAATATTCAAATAGTATAATATCCATGGTTATGCTTCTTTCTCATGTGATTATTTATATGGGATTATTTATTCATCTTTTATCCTTACCATGTAATATTCAAGATTATGTTCTAATGGAATGTGTTTTTTTAGTCATTCACCATGCCTTATTGTTTATATTAGCTTTCATTATATTAAATACCCTTACTAAGCATCTGATATCACCCCTTTCTTAGGTTTTATTTTTCCCCAAGATATGAAGTTGAATATTATGAATAATTTGTAGGGTTAATATAAGAGTTTTGGGTGTTACTAATGGATTTTCTATGTTTTTTTTCTTTAAAGTTATAATGAAAAGTTTATGTATGTAATATAGATTCCAAAACTACTAAATGGTTAAGTATTTTGGGATATCATTCTTTTATCTATTCTAATTAATTCATATAAGTCACCAACTCTTGGATACTGGGGTTGGGGTATTTATATTATTCATGGTTTATGGTTGAAGTATTCACATTTTGTATGCTAGTTTTTAAATACAAATGTCTATGTTATTTTTTACCCTTTTCATATGATTAATTCATTGAACTTAGTAAGTGATGGGAGCGGCCCACTATAGCCCCTCAATGCATCGGTAGGTCTTATGTGACAAACTATTTTGGGTATTGATGGACTTCTTACCCGTTTATGGTGTCTTGGATAAAGCCTTGATGGTATGTTATGATGTCCATAATTATTCATTACCACATTATGATATTGGTAATTGATAATCCATGTGATTATTTGACTAGTAGAATATCAATAGTTAAGTTTATTTCTCATGTGATTATTTATGTAATTACTTAATCAGCTTTTATCCCTATCATATTATTCTCAAGATTATGTTTTAATGGCATGTGTTTTTAGTTATTCACCATGCCTTATTGTTTATGTTTATTTATGATAGATTATGTTATATTTCTTACCCTTACTAATCATATGATCTCACCCATTTCTTATGTTTTATTTTTTCCCAGGATATAAAGATACATATTATGAATGAATTTCATGGATAATCTAGAAGTTTATAGGTTGTTTCTAATGGAGTTGATATGTTGTTTTCTATTCAATTTTTAATATAAAAATTATTTTTGTATCTAGTTTTCTAAATATACTAAACTATTCATTCTGTTGGGATGAGATCTCTTGCTCATATTAAAAATGTAATTAAGTAAGGCACTGACTCTAGGCTACTAGGTTCCGAGTATTTATAGTTGGAATCAGATAAATTTTAGTAGAAACCTTGGAAACTAGATTTAAAAAACATAAATTAGGGAAAATAACCCTAAGATAAACATTGAGGGTAAGCATAGAATAACATCCTAGAATTTTGGTGAGGTATATATTATTTTTTCTTCCTAGAAATTACATCCTTGTCTATATAATACAGCTAGATGTGGTTCTGGAATAGATATACCTAGGGGTAATAACTCTAACAAGGTGTGTCAATCCTGACTCGGTGTAACCCGGTACATGAAAACAAGCCTTACTATCCACCTAGTTTGATACTCTTAGGGAATATTATCAGGATAGTTCCTTTTTTTTCAAAACATTGTGAAATATTTAAAAGTTAATTCTTCCCCAAAGAAACCTTGTTTATGATTATGAGATTATTTATGCATACATTTTCAATTTATGTTAAGTGTTACTAGTTTTAAATTATTCATTATGATTGATAATCTAATTTAGTGTATGTAATTGTTTAGAAATGGATCCTAGTGGAAGTAATGGAAATAATATCAATGCATGTCTTCCATGTAGGTATTTTTGTCCTATGAAAGATAATGATTTTGGAGTAGGATTTGCAACTGGATATGAGCAACTTATAACTATAATGGGACAGCTAACTCGGGTTATAAATAATAAAATTACCCATATAGAGCATCCTAATACACAACATGGAGGATCAATGTTAGACCAATTCATGAGAAAACAACCTCTTTCCTTCAATGGGACTACAAACCCATTTTTTAATGAGTAATGGATAAGTTCCTTAGATAAGATATTTATTTCTTTGGGAAGTGATGAAAGAAATAAGGTTATCATGGAAGTTTATCATCTATCAGGAGATGCATATCAATGGTGTTCATTAATTCAAAACACAAAGGATGAGGAATAAATTTAAAATATGTAATGGAATGATTTTAAGGAAATTTTATTAGAAAAATATTTCCCTCATGAACAATAAGAAAATATGGAGAGACAATTACTGAATCTGAGGCAAAAGGAGTATGAGAATGTTGATAAGTGTGAATCCAACTTCACAATATTAGAAAGATGTTATGGATTATGTATGTAATCCAAATATAAATATTTATCTATTATTTTATGGATTAAAACCATTCCTCTGAAGATAATTGGTATCCCAAACTTTCTCATCATACAAAGATAGAGTCTTGTGTGTTATCAAGACAGAGAAAGATTTATATAGGTATTGTGAATTTAAATTAAAGAAAGAGAAGAAGAGGGATACTGAACACTATGGAAAAGGAAATAATGAAAAGGTGAATAAGGGAAGAGTTTACTTTCCATCATGAAATTAATGTGGGAATAAACATCATGAAACATGCCTATTGAGAATTGGAGTTCATTACAAGTGTGAAGAAAAAGGCCACTAAGACCATGATTACAAGGGAAAGATAGAAGATACCAATGATAAATGCTACAATTATAAATTTATGGGACATTATAAAAATTATTTTCCTAAGAATCAAGGAAACTATCCCTAGAAAAGGCCAAGGGAACAAGTCTATTCTTATTCAGTCACAACAACTGAGGTTGAAGTTCCTAATGATATAGTAGCAAGTACTTTAATCATCTCTTAATATTTAGCTAAATATTTATTGGATTCTGGATCATTGAATTATTTTATATATTCCCAATTTTATTTAAAAATTAGTTATTTCTAATTCACCTTAACAATGTATTTTTCAGAAAATACTCCTAGTGGAAACCTTATTGTAACAAATATGTGTCCAGCAGTTCCTGTTATGACACATAAACATGCTCTAATTACTGATTTTATCATCATAACTATGGTTTATTTTTATATAATCCTTGGTATAGATTTTATTTCAAAATATAATGAAAAAAATTATTTTAAAGGTAAAGAAATTATGATTCGTGATGAAGGTGTGGAATTTATCATCTTTACAGGAGAAAATTCACCATCTGGGTCATATCTAGATCCACCACCAGTAGCTATTCTAAATGAAATTATTGTGGAAGAATAGAAAACATAATTTATGGATGATGAAATAAATATTCTAATCGATTATGTTCTTATTGTACAGGAATACATTGATGTATTTCAAAAGGATTTACTTGGACATCCTCCAGAGTGGGAAGTTGAGTTTTATATTGATTTAATCCTTGAAGAAAGACCTATATAAAAGACTCTGTATAGAATGACCATGGTGTATTTAATAAAGTTAAAGAAACAACTAGAGGAATTGAGTGATAAGGGATTTATATGCCCTAGTGTTTCACCTTGGGAATCTCATGTTCTTCTTATTAAGAATAAAGATGGATCTATGAGGTTGTGCATTGACTATAGGGATATCAATGTTATTACGATAAAGAAAAAGTATCTGCTACCTCACATTGATAAATTATTTGACCAAATTCATAGAGCTCAATATTTTTCAAAGATTTACCTTTGATTTGGATATCATCAATTTCATGTGAGGGAGGAAGATATTCCAAAGAAAACATTTTGAACTAGGTATGGACATTATGAGTTTACAATAATTTTATTTGGAATGACTAATGCATCCTATGTTTTTATGGATCTAATGAACAAAGTGTTCAAGAAATATCTTGAAGATTTTTATGTGGTATTTATTGATGATATCTTGATATGTTTCAAAATCTATGAGGACCATGAAAACCACTTGCGGGTTGTTCTGGAGACTCTTAGAAGAAGAGAGTTATATGGGAATTTTAACAAGTGTAAATTTTGGCTTTAAAAATTTTCTTTTCTTAGATGTATTTTCTCTAAGGATGGAATATCAATTGATCCTGTGATAATAAAGGTAGTTTAGGAATTGAATACACCAACAAACATGACTGAGGTACATAGTTTTATTGGTTTAGCAAGAATGTGAAGAATTTTTTTAAGAATTGCAGAGGATATTATTGAATTCTCTAATCTTGACTCTACCATTGGGAAATATTGGATTTGTGATTTACAGTGATGCATCAAAGAAAGGACTTGGTTGTGTCCTTATATAGAATGGTATTGTTATTACATATGCATCAAGGTAGTTAAAAACTCATGAACAGAACTATCCAACTCATAATCTTGAGTTACCATTTGTAATATTTGATATAAAGATATAGAGACACTATCTATATAGTGAAATATGTGATATATATATATATATATATATATCACAAGAGCTTGAAATATATCTTCTCATAGAAATAACTCAACATGAGGCAAAGGAGACGGCTTGAGCTACTCCAAGATTATGATTGTTCGATACACTACCACCCTGGGAAGGTGAATAAGGTAGAAGATGCATTGAGTAGGAAGGATCATGGAGTTCTAAACTATCACAACCCTCCTTCATCAATATGAGAGAAGGGATGGAAAATTGTTGTGACCTTCCATCTTCAACATTAAAAATAGATAATTACCCCAAAGTCCCACCTCCAGTAGGCCTCGAGGTGGAGACCAGGACCAAGGGTATAAAAATCTTGGAAAATGGGAGGTATTACCCTTTTTATAGTAACCAAGATTGAGCGATAAGATGTATCAACCTCAAAAAAACTCTAATACATATATATAAAAGAATCCAAAAACTATCCCATATGTATTTTTAAAGTAAAATTGCTGGAAATATAATGAAAAACTCCAAAGTAAATACCAAAAGAACAAATCTAAGCAGACACACATCAACTATCCTGATGCCTGAGTTTTTAGGGTCCAACACGGTCTACCTAATCTCTCTAGAAACCTGAAAATAGTTTTATATATGTAGGGTGATCATACAAGTATACTCAGTGGGGAAAACCAAAGTCTCCCATGCATAAGTGGAGAAGCATACTAATTCTCCCATGAGAAAATAGTAAAACCCAAAAGCACCTAACAAGGAATACTTCCTTACCAAGTATCACCAAGGTACACTCACCAAATAACACAAGTCAAGTAAAGTAATATAATAATCACATCGATGATAGGGTACCCCACACCACTTCCCACTGGTTAACTACTCATCCCTAATGATGAACTTCCTGGTGCTACCATTCTCTTACATAAGCCCCACTAACACAACATACCCATACACACCTGGTCCACATAAGACATCATTCCCACAAGCACTTGGGCCACAACCACATCACATCCTTCCCGCAGACACCTGGTCCACAAAACCACAACATCCTCCCAAAGACACTTGTGAAACATACCTCTCCCGTAGACGCCTGAGCTTAAAAACCACACCACAACCTACCTGAAGAGTCTTGGGCTACCAATTCCTAGAATAGGGATTAGAGAAGAACCAATAACCAGTCATTCATCCTCCCACCGCTATATTGGTAAGAACACCATCTCCCCTGAAATGGGGGTGTCCGACACAGAGTTCTCAACTATGGTGGGGTGCACAAAGAAATCACAAGGAACTACAAGTATATATATAGGTACCAAACACTCATCAAAACCTATGGTTTCTCAAAAAAACAACATTCCCACACAAAACTTCCCTTGCTTCCACCTCTAATGCATAACCACACAGCCAGCCACAGACTTAATTCATAACCCCAGTCAGTTCATTTGACCAATTATTACTCTATATTAAAAAATTTATTTATTTATTTATTCCATCCCTAGTCGAGAAAATACCAAACATAATACACCACAAGTAACATCATAACCCACACACACTTCAAAAAAATATCTGGAAACTCCGAGAGAAACACCCATACAAGGTAACACCATCCTTCTTCAAAATTATCCCTCCCAAACCATCCTTGGTATCCTCACTAAAAAAATCACCACATCCAAAAAAACAATAAAACTCAACCAGGTTATAATCCCACTGTACAAAGGGACCATGTTCAACAACCAAAACACAACCCAAATGCAGACCCACTATTCAAAAAGTTCATCCATTCCATAATCAATCAAAATCTCCCTCTGAGATTCCATTACACCACCTGAACCACCTCATACACACAACCACACTCCCACTCCACCAAAACTGCATCCCTGCAACGCAAACATTCCATATAGCACCCACAGAACCAACCCCTTATTAACCCCTTTACCCATAGTCACACTTCCAACAGCAGCACCACACACACAAGACAGAAAGGATCTACACACAGCACACAGCCACATCAACCAAGGAAAATTATATTCAGATTTAACATACTCCTTTAATTCCACTTTGATAAATCATGGGTTATCATGGAACAATATTGATCCTGGGGAATCTGTTTAATTAACCGGATATGCGCAATTAATAAAGTTTTCATGTTCATAGTCATTCAATAGAAGATTAACAATAAATATTCATGAGTCTAGTGCACAAATAGAGAACACAAATATCCCTGATTTTCAGAAGTCATGTGGACAAAACAATTCACAGCATGGATCAAATATAACGGGTAAAACAACACAATCATTATCATCATCTTCCCCACCCCTTATTTGTTATGAAGGTAAAAAAATCTGTTATCATAACAAGTCATATTATCTTTATAATAGTTATATTATCTTCGTAACACTAGGATTCAACCATAAACACAAAGAGAAATTATCTTACCCACCTCTAATGATACACAGATAAATAAAGACTAAGGAATCCCTACCTCGAAGAACAGACCATCAGTGACTCCTTGTTCCAAAACAGGGGGTCGTTCAAGTAGTAGGAGACTCCAAGGGAGACTAAATCTTAAGGCTACAACACAAAACACAACTTTGTAAGGAAGAAAGGATTTGGGTAAAATAAGAGAAAAATAGAAACACATGGGGAAGAGAAGATCCTGACTTAGAAGAACCATATACGATATCAATGGAAGGAGAAATAGTTTCAAGGGACATTAAAGTCAGATTGTGGTTGAGATTACATGGTTTGACTATTTCAAAGTTCTTGGAGCATTAGGATATTAAATATATAATTAATATCCCTTTAAAACACTTTATAAATGATCAAACAAGGTTTTAAACATGATTTACATCAAATAAAAAGTAAGAGGGGTAAAACTGGAAAAATTAGAAAAATATGGAAATGACTTACTGATGGGTGAATCACCGATGCAAGTCACTGACAATGACTCACCAAAGGTGAGTCACCAATGCAACCCACTGATATTGAGTTTCCAACGTGACCCAGTAATGCCTGACTCACTGACATGAGTCACTGACGCCTGACCTACCAACGCTCAACCTGCTGACACTAAGTCATCAACACTATGCTACAAATACTGATTAACTGACACAACCTACCGATGGAAAAACTGTAATTTTAGAAAACTCTTTAAATGAGCTACCATTGCCTCCTAGAACACCCCAAACACTGGATTTTGAAAAATTAATGGATCGGGGAGGTCCAGTCCATTACATGAATAAAATGAGGATTGATAAGGATCATGTGTACATGGATCTAGTATATATGGATATAGAATTTATCAAGGAATGTGAAACATCATTAATTTATTAGTTGGTTTCCCAACCATCATTATTAGAAAGGATTAAAATTTCTTAGTCTGATGATGAGAAAATTCAAAGGAAAATTAAGTTATGAATGATGGGAAGTTGGAAGACTTCATGTATGAGGATGGAATTCTAAAATTTGGGAAGAGGATTTGTTTTCCCTCTATACCTAAGATAAAAAAGAGATTTATTGGATTATTCCCATAGCTCTAATTTCTCTATAAACCTTGGTATCACTAGGTTTTATAGAGATTTTAAGGAACATTTATGGTGGGATAAAATGAAGTAGGAAATTTCTAATTATGTATCAATATGTTTAGTTTGTTAATAGGTGAAGTTTGAAAGACAACATTCTAGAGGAGTCAAGAAACCTGTTCCTATTCCTACATGGAAATAGGATGACATAACTATGGATTTTGTCACTAGATTGCCAAAAACAATCAAGAAAGAATGATTTAATATGGGTAATTGTTGATCAACATACCAAATCTGTACATTTCCTCACTATAAGGGAGGATTTTCCACTAGATCACCTTTGATGACTCTATATTAATGAATTTATAAGACTTCATGGAGAACCAATTTCAATCGTGTCTGATTTTGATCCATGATTTACATCAAAATTCTGGAAAAGTATTCATAAATATTTAGACACATAGCTTCATTTGAGTATAACTTATTACCCTCAAACTGACGGGAAGTCTGAAAGGACCATTCAAACATTAGAAGACATGTTGAGATCATGCTCACTTGAATTTCAAGGTATGTGGAATCAGTATTAACCTTTGGTATAGTTTTCCTATAATAATAGTTTCCATTCAATTATTCAAATGGAACCATATGATGCATTTTATGGGAAGAGATATCGTACACAAACTTTTTGGGATAGATCTAGTGAAAGGAAGCTTGTAGGCCTAGAGCTTGTGTAGGAAACAATAGAAAAGGTAAATACTATTAAAACCCATATCAAAACAACTAAAAGTAGGAAAAATATCTATGTCAATAATTGAAGGAATGATTTGGAATTTCAAGTGGGAGATCATGTTTTCTTGAAAGTGTCTCCATGGAAGGGTGTTATAATATTTGGAAAGAAAGGGAAACTAAGCCCCATGTACATTGGTCCTTTTGAAATCTTGGAGATATTTGGAGTTATGACATATCATTTGGTGATCCCACCTAGCCTTTTTAAATTACAAAATGTGTTCTATATCTCTTTGTTAAGGAAGTACCTGAAAAAACCAATGCAAGTTCTCACTTTTGAAGGAATAGAGTTGGAACCTGATTCATCTTACTGTGAAGAGACTATCTATATTTTCGATACTATAGAACAAGTGTTGAAAAATATAATGACTCGGTTGGTAAAGGTACTTCAAAAAAATCAAAAAAATGAAGGGGAGGTGTGGGAACCAGATGAATTTATGATAAAAAAACTACCCAAATCTTTTTATGAGGCGACATTCTAGAAATTTTTATGATGAAATTTTTTTTTAGGGTAGAATGTAACACCCCAAGATTTTTTGGAATGACTCTTTTAAAATTTAATATCTTCAATAGTTTATACTTCATGCAACAATGAGTTTAAAACTATAATATACTATTAAGTATGGTCATTGGAATAGTAATGTGAACATTAGGAATAGTAATATGACCAATAGAATAGTAACTTCACCTAATGAATTATAAATAAAATTTTGGTATCTTATAAATGAAAATATGGTATATTTAAATCATGGAATATGTAAATAAATATTTTAAAAATAATAAATTAAGTGTTTATATTTTTGTGAAACATAATTTTTTATTTACAATTTTAAAAATAAAATAATAATTTAAAAGAATATTTTTTTCAAAAAATAGATTCATAAATTAATATTTTGTTATTATATTATTATAATACAATTTTATGATACATTAATTAATTTTTTAAAGTGTTATAAAATCAGTTATAATTTTTTGAAATCGGTATTTTTCGAAAAAAAATGATGATTTTAATTAAAAATTAAATCTATCATATTTAAAAAATTATTTTCATAAAATGGAGTCCATTTTTGAATTCTAAATTCTGAAAAGTGGTTAGGGGTATTTTTTTGGATTTTTCTAATATAATTTATTTTTTGTGAAAAGTAAAATATAGTAATTTACGGTATAAAAACATTATAAGTTAAATATAATATTTATTGAGTCATTTATGATGTAATAACCATAATATAGAACTCCCATTAATTATTTTCATATATTTAGTGATAATTATCAAACTATTCATAGTCTTTATCCAAAATAATAAATAAATGAATAAAATATTCAAAAAAAACCTCTCTCCTCCACTATAAATACCATCTCTTCTTCTCACGCCTCCAAAGCCTTGAAGCTTTTACAATTTATGCCCAATCACTCTCCCAAGACTCTCCCCCACATTTCGGTCCTTCTTTTCTCACCCAAAAGACAATTTCAAAGTTCCTTAAGGGGGTTTTCAAGGAGAGGAATTCAAGAGGTAAAATCTCTTTTTGTTCTTGTAATTTTCTTTCATTTTCTTTTCTTTTCTTATACTTTCCTTACCTAATTTGTAAAAACATGCATGATAAACCCATTATATTATATATACTATGATTTTATTATGATTATGGTATATCCATCATCAATTCTTTTCTTCTCTCCCATTTTTCTAAAAATGGAAACATCTTCTATGAGGTGTTGATTCACTACCTTTATGGATGATGATTGTTACTTTTCTAATACCACCTTCAAGGATGGTCATAAAAACATTATAATAGCTAAACCAAATTGTAAAATGTATATTAAAACTTATTTAGTATTCTGGAACTAGTATATATACATAATGTTAATTAGTAAAATAAAACTATTGTGTGTGGATCGAAAAAACGCCAAATTAATTTAAACAGTTATTATTAACATTTTATCTAATGAGTCATACTCACATCCAAAAAATGATATATAAGACCATTAAATATTATTATAGTTAATTAATAAATATAACTTTAATTCTGGATAATTATTCCCATTTTACATGATCTTTCGTATATGTATACAAATGAACCAGTCATGAAAACCAAGGAAACGAACACTCCCAAATGAAGAAATTAGATCTTATAACACATAAAAAAGGACATAAATGAACTTAATAAATTATAATTAACCAAATAAATTTTTAATAGGTTCTGAATTAAATTATTAATGAATCTAATTTCATTATCTATGATGTTAAGTACAAGTGAAGAATGCTTTCGGATATACGATAAGGGATTCTCCCTGAACCTCCATTTTTCATTCAGGTTATGCTTTATCTCTATTTAAACCAATGTAATTCTTCTTTATTTTTTATATACTCTTTAAAAATTATATTTATACATTTCAAACTCATGCATCCTGATCAGTTCATCTTTATTTTATGGGGAAATACATGTTTTATAAGTTTCCTTTTTCAATTCCTCCTGATAAGCTAGCCTGATTAAATTGTACTTCTCAATTTGTTACCCATATTCAAGTACACTTCATAATATGTTATAAGGCACCAATATTTTTCTAAAATAACTCCTTTTATCATCAGAAACTATTTTAGTTATTTATTATTTTTATAAAAACAATTAATTCGTTCCTGCTTTAAAGAATCTTTTATATTTTCTATTAAACCACATTAAAGTTGATCATTTATAAAGAATATTTTTACATTTCTTCACTTATGTTAGAAATAATTTATGCCTTGAATATAATTTATTTTTCCTTTCATTTTATTTTATGGTATAAAAATTATTACAATCTAATATAATATAAATTATTTTCCAAAATAACTCTTCTTTCCGAAGTAAAATGGGTATTTCTCTCAAGAATTTATTAATGGTTTTATTAGAGTGTTTTCATCTAATTCAACACACTTTGATGGATTTTATACTTGATAGAGTTTGATATCTTATGATTCTATATACCATATATTATTAAAGTTTTTATTATTAGTTTTACTTTGGATATGTTATTCATGGTTTATGATTGAAGTATTCACATTTCGTATGTTAGTTTTTTAATATGAATGTCAATGTTATGTTTCACCCTTTTCATATGAGGAAAGAATTGGACTTAGTAAGTGAAGTTAAATTACCGATATAGCCCCTTTATGAATTTTTAGGTCTCATGAGAAAAACTATTTTGGGTATTGGCTGATGTCTTACCCATTTATAGTGCCTTTTCTGAAGCCTCGATGGTATGTTATGATGTCTGGCATTACGGATTCCCTCATTATGATATTGGTAATTGATAATCCATGTAATTATTCTACTAGTATAATATCCATGGTTAAGTTTCTTTATCATTTTATTATTTATGGAATTATTTAATCAACTTTTATCCCTAAAAAATAATGATCAAGATTATGTTTTAATGGTATGTGTTTTTAGTTTTTCCCAATGCCTTATTGTTTATTTTTATTTATGATAGTTTCCACTGTATTGATTACCCTTGCTGAGCATCTGATCTCACCCCTTTATTATGTTTTATTTTTCCTTGGGATGTGAATATGTATATTATTAATGAATTGTAGGGATAATCTAAATCTTTATGGGTGTTTCCAATAGATTTTATATGTTGTTTTTCCTTTTAAGTTGTAATGTAACAATTATGTTTTATCTAGTTTTCCAAATATACTAAACTATTTGATCCTTTGGGATGTTATCTCTTATACATAGTACCAATGTAATTAATTAATACACCATATCTAGGCTACTAGGGGCTGGGTCTTTACATAGCCAATTAGGATGTTAGTTCTAGATCGTGACGACGATTTGATGGGCAATGAGGTCGAGGTTTAGGGTTCATCTCATGAGATCTTTTCCTATAGGTGAGCAGGTAGTAGTAGCTCTACCTATCGAGTAGTATTTGGTACCAACATAGTAGGATAAGGATTTCTGCAATCTTATTGCATCCTACAAGTTCTAACGCTAGAGGCTGCAGAGGTTCCACTATGATCTAGTTTCCCAGGCAGTAGAGGTTTGGCTTGAGTCGGTGATCTGATTTTTTAGAATTGTGCATATCCTAACCAATCATATGGTTGAACTTGAAACTAGTTCTCTTCATATATTAGTAGTTGTTTATGGTGGTACCAATAAATGACACACCCATACTGAGTTTATAGATAAGGTTCGAGAAATAGGGATCACTTTGGTTTCATGTTAATCCAGACTCCCTTCTTAGGTGGATAAGGTCAGACCCGGTCCTATGGTTTGGATATCTCACTTGATTAAGATCCCTTTAAATAGTGATCCTAGAAGTGATAAATCTCTTAGAAAACACTGGGCATTGGTAGAGTCTTGTGATGGAGATTTTTTAGTGTATCATTAGACATGCAAGGAAGAGGGACACTTTCCCCATCAGGATGTGTCCTTATGACATGATTCAAAACTATGAAAACGATTCATTATCATCCCATAGTGGATTGTATCGAGGTGTGGTGGAGGAGTTCCTTTGGCTTTCATGATTGGGATGTTTATATGTGATAGGGTATCAGAGCAAGCCCTGGTTGAGGAAAGCAGGTGGACAAGAGAAAGAATGATCTCTTGGAAGATGGATCTTCTAGCCAAGAGACTCGAGTGTGATTGAAGGTATGACCTATGTCACTAATGCTTCAATTATAGTTGTTATCACATAGTTGAAATCCAAATTTCCCTATGTGTATCCCCTGTTCAAGACCTAGCGATACCATATGAGGCCCTTTTGATTGATACTTGTGTTAAAGGCCTTATAGAGAGGATCGTTAGTTTCATGTTCCTACCAATAGGATGGCCTTACTCTGTTATGGGAGATATCCACACACCAAATATTTCCATAGAGGAAGTGAGACACTATGATTTTTTCCTCGTTATAGAATATTGTCAACCATCCATGCTCAGATGATTTCTACCAGTGATTTTGGTAGTGCTTCCGGGTTATGGGATTAAGTTTTCCCCCTTGATGAGGAGTAATCCTCAGATGGGGCAGGATGAGATCATTCGAAGGAGTTTATAGTTGATTCAACAGTTGGATAGTATTATCCTTGTAGTAATAGATTCTATGAGCTTTCAGTTTCCTACCATGGTTGAGGAGTATGAGTATTTCCTTCTTAATTATGTGTCGAGTTTTACTTCACCATCGATTATTGGTTTTCTATATGGACTTACACTAGGGATGACCTGA
Organism: Viscum album; assembly: GCA_963277665.1. Taxonomy (NCBI): domain Eukaryota; kingdom Viridiplantae; phylum Streptophyta; class Magnoliopsida; order Santalales; family Viscaceae; genus Viscum; species Viscum album. The sequence continues at coordinate 1,377,516,735 of OY728138.1, forward strand.
TATATGTGATAGTGTGTTGGATGACCCTGTGTAGCTATGAGAGCTGGAGGTGTGGTTAGAGGAGTTTGTATAGTAAGGTATTCGTAATACCCAGTGTGTTCTCTAGGGTAGCCCTGTGTAAGGGGCGGATGAAAACTTTAGGTTAGGTTTATATTGACATTGCTCTAACCAGGTGAATATATGGAAGGAGTATCCACACTTGAGAATCGATGACCTCTTCTCCCAGTGAATAGAGGCTAAATGTATCTCATAGGTTGACCTCAGGATGGGTTATCACAAGCTCTTGGTTTGACAGGTGGAAGTACCGAGCATGGCTTCCTAGATCTGCTGCAATTTCTTTTAGTTCTTGGTGATACCCTTTGGCATGTTGAAATCCACATCATATTTTGCAAGACTTATTAGTTGGATCCTTAATCTTTCTTGGGTCAGTTCATGGTACTATTTTCTGATGATACCCTCATGTCCTCAGTGTCAGATTTAGAGCATGATAGACACATTAAGATGGTACTATACATGTTCCGGGAGTGCTAGTCATATGGTATCTCTAATGGATTCAATTATATATCTGAATTTACATTTCTTAAGATATGTCTTCTCAAATATGGGAGTGACAGTGGACCCTACAGTGGTTGAGGTGGTGTGAGTTTGAGGGTCACCTAGGGCATGGTTGTGGTAGAAGATGATCACAATGAGGTTTTCCATCCACTATTTTTGAGCAAGGTAACAGAGCAGTTGGCCTCTTTTCAATTAAAACTTATGGGTGAGGATGTTGAATCATACCCCCAATCGATTTTTTTTACCCCTATGCTTCCTCAGCGAGCTAGGGAGGCACAACATGGGGATATTGACTGAGAGATCTTGCATGACCAGATATCCTTATGATATCCACTATATGGATTTTCTGAAGAAGGAAATCACATCATCCTTTTTCAAGGATGGACGGTGATACTAATCACATTATGAGAGGAGGTGATGAAGGATTTCCACATTTCTCCTTTGGTTTTACATCCTGATATAGGAAATATGTATGGAAGGGTCAGATGTGGGTTCAGTATCCCCAACTTTCGGCTTAGTTTGTTCTTTTTAGTAATAAAAATATTTTAAGAATAGAATAATCTAGAGACTATAGTTTTTTCTTGTAAGGATTTTGAAAATTCTTAGGAATATTTTTAGATCCAAGCGCTAATATAGAACGTGATTTTGAGGCCTGGTGATCCTGAAATTAATTTTTTTTTTAAATATTTAATGTTTTTTTATTTTGTGCAGACAATTTTTCTAAAAAAGTGTAATATCTCACAAATAGATACTTGTATGGGAAATCTGAGACCAGGGTTTAATCAGGAGCACATATTTTTTCCCTATGAGAAACCTAAAGTTGGTCGGTGCAGGACGTTCAGACGGGGTAGTTATTGGTAGGTGTATTAGATAACTAAATTAATTTAATTTATTTATTTAATAACCCCAACACAAATAACTAAAAAAATAAAGACTATTAGGGGAAATATGATACCACCATTGAGTTTGTAACTTGGATTTTACCCTAAGTGCAACCTACAGTTGGTCGGTGTGGGATGTCTGGTAAAAGTAATTGTTGGTGGGTGCATTTAATTAAAATAAATAATTTATTTATTTATAATGAATTAAATGACCTAAACCATTATCCTCTATAAGTAATATGATATGTAAAATCTCTTGGGTTATCCACATAACCTTGGGATCATTGAAAAAATCTTTCACCCCTTCTTCGTTGGTATATCGAGATCGGTTGACGACCGGTGATTGGATCAAGGTGAATCAAAAGTCAGCAGATGCATCATATCACCTTTATCACTAGAAGATGTTTTCTTCATGAAGAACCAATCCATAATCAAGTTATGACTCATCAATTGTGGCTTTATCCCCTTTTGATTAAAATAATGAGCATAATCAAATTTGATTCCTTGATCTTCATTTAAATTAACCTTCACATGAGCCCGTGTATTGAAATAAATTATTCCTTCAATTTATTTATTTTTCATGCCATGTTTCTCATCTCGGTCTCCCCATAATGAAATTTTTGGTGAATAACACTTGACTAATGATTTTTATCATTATTTTTATTGGTGTTTTCCCCCCACCGTTCTTTGCGCTCTTCATTGTTGGACCACGAGGTCCTGATGCAACTTTGTCGGGGCAGGTTTGAGTGTGATCAAATCCTAATATTTGTTGCGGAAGCATAAAAAACACATGGATTGAATTTTTGGGGATATATTGATAAACAGGTGGGATGGTGTTTTCTGAATGGATTGGATTGGTATCATGAGTGCAGGTTTTGCGATCGGAGGTGGTTTGGTATTGGATCGGCGATCCCTATTTTCCCAGTTAACATGCAGCAATGACATTCAGTGTGACAGAATAGGTTATGAGTGGAGGCCATGTGAGTGGTATCATAGAGGAGGCTTCTCAGCGTGGATGAGATGGTGACTGGACTTGGATCATTGATGAGGTGGTCAGGAATGGTCAACATGGTTGAAATTGATATTATTATTAAATAAAAATAATAATGATGGTGGCATAAAAAGTGTGTAGTTAATTAAGTTAAATTATTTTTAATTTAATAAAATTTAAGGGGATTAAATGTTGGGTCGACGGATGTTGGGGTGTGAAGAGTGGGGAGTATTTCATCTCTCTTTGTACAAGTTTTAATATTATTTGAATAATTAATTGAAATAAAATTAAAGAGTGATGACTAACTAATGTGCACGTGCAATGAAATGAGAGAAGAGGGGGGATTTTAATTTTCCCCTTATCATGCATATGAGACCTTTCAAAAAATAAATAAATAATAATAATATAAACTATTATTGTTATTTATTTTGGATGTTAAACCTTTATTTAGCCATAACTTCTTCATACAGTGTCAGATTGATGAACCATCACTGGAAATGTGACCCTCACTTTAATACGATCATTTCAAAACCAGTGATGGATACCTTTTTCTAACTTGTAGCTCAAGTCCACAAAACATCATTCATGTGTGATGTGGTAAAATGTGACTTTTTCACTGGGTGTTCAATTTGGACAAGTGAATATCTGATCTCAAATTCTTTTTCATGAGGATCGTAACAATTTGATCCATTAAGCCATATGGGGTCTTCTGTAGAGGCATATCAGTTAATTACATTTTTTCCCTTCAGATCAATGATGAGCCTCGTGTGTTCGCCAGGATTTTGGCTCAAACATGTCGTGTAGTACTACATGACCAGCAATGAATTTTCTAGAAAGGATATGGCTAGGAAGAAGAGTGATACCACACACTATGTGGGTCCCTTACATGTCGTGTACTCAATTATAAATCTATGAGGTTCTGTATCTCCTTTGTTTGTACTCAGATTTTGGCCCATGAGTAACCTATTCTGATTGTTTTTCTACACAGAAAATGATGTTTCCCTCGGTTATGGATTTTGATATACGATGTGTAATTTTCTGGACATGAAACTTGGCTAGGAGACGCTCACTGACAGTTGTGATCACATAGGATCACCAAAGGATACCAAGTTGAACCTCTAGTAGAGATGGGCAGTGAACTCCTCGATGACTACCAATTTGACACTCTAGTAGATTTAGTCAGTGGATTCCCTGATGACTACTGAGATGACCCTCCAGTAGAGCTAGGAGGTGGATTCTTCGATGACTACCATGTGGTACCCTAGAGTAGAGTTGGGCAGTGGGTCCTCAACAGCTATCAGAGTGGATCCCTCCTATTGTACAAGGTCAGGAATACTCTGCTTCAGGTTTGTAGACTCTTGACTGTGTGGCATAGTTATGAGGCATGGTTTGAATAGAACAATTACTTCTGAGTAGACTCATGAGATATTGGGCATCATTTATGGACTTCTATAACTATTTGAGACTCTTCTTTCAATGATGGTCTATCAGATAGAGATCCCCTTACTATCTCGTTTGGTCTTATTTTGACTGATCATATATCTATACCTATCTATATCCATACCTTTTGATTTGGTTACTATATTTCTATGAGAGGTGAAGACATGTGGGGTATGTCATATGCTTTTTGTGTTTAGCTTATCGTGGTTGGATGAGTCTACTCTCCTACTATATGTGTAAAATACTCAATGTGTAGTTCATCTACTCACTTTGTTAATCCGCTTATGTAGGGATGAGGTTACTTTCACTCTTGGTTTGGGTTGAGCCATTCTCTTTGACTGTATCTTACATCTACTATCTTTTATTTCCTATTGTATCTACTAATGATCCCCCTTAATCTTTTGGGGAATCTTAATGGTTATTTATATACTCACCTCTACATGGGATTTTCTCACACATCTTATGTCTTATGTAGAAGACGGATAGGTCAGCAGTGACTTCAGAGGAGCTTACGGATGCCTGGTACTTTGGACCGCGTACAGTGTTCACAGCTTGGAGATTAGGAGATGGGTTCTCTCAGTGTTTTACTTTCCAATTTTGTTTGGTTGAGATATCTTTCTATTTGGGTGTGTATTTTTCCCCTTTACTTTTCATTTTATACTACCTTACTCTTGTACTGTCTAGATTTTTTACATGAATGGTTGTTCCCTAGTGTTTTGTTTATTTCAATTTTACTCCCTCTTCACTTTTTTATCAATATGTCTATTTGTGTTCGCATGGGTACTTAGGAAAAGGAATCCCTATGTTATATATTCCTTCGGTTCTGGTCACCACCCCCTAGCCTATGGAGGTGGGCTTGGGATAGTTGTGGCTTGATCCCCAACTTGGGTCGGGATGTGACAAGTGCACTGAGGTGCTATATAATTTTAGGCCCCAATGGTCACATAAAATTCCAATGCATTCCATCACATATCAAAATATTACAAGTCATAATGTTCAAATAATTAACAACATAAATAATTAGTATAATTTCTCAATGAGCCATATCTTACAAGATTTCCTATATAGAATAAAGAATACTATGGTATGAAATTATTTTCCCACAATCCAAGAATTAATAATGATTTATGAATTTGAAAAGGTATGATACCAATATAATGATAGATAAATCCATTATAATGGTTTTTAAGTATCATGTAGATCATCCAAATCATATCTCCTTGGATTATCAAACCAGGTGTGCAGTAAGGTCCCACTCACCATGCACCAGAATGATGGATGGGATATACCTAACCAACTCTTTTAAGGGTTAAAACCCCTAGATATATCTAATCCAAAACCAATTCCACTTTTACTATCCATACAATGATTTCTTTTCTTGTAAAACCATACACACATTACTTCACCAAAATTTTAGGATGGTTTTATGGTTACTGGATAGTTCGAGCATTATAACATCTTAGAAAAATATTGTAATGAGAGAGAGAGGGTGTAAGTGATCTATCATCTATAATAATTCAAATATATGGTAATAACATGGAATTAAAAGTATTTATATATATGAAAAGGAAGCTTAAAATACAATATAACATAATAATTTCAATTGAAAATTAAAAGGGGGATTGGGGAAACCCTTACATAGATCATATCATTGAATTAATAATTAGTCAATGGAGAGATTATGTGTAACAAATATAAATATACACAAAATATATGTAAATATATAATAAACCAATTTAGATATAAATTAACAAATAATCATGGTATAACAAATTCAATGAATTTGAAGTATAACCTAATGAATGGAAATTGATTTAAGAACTACTTTACCACTTGGTAACTTTCAAATTGAATCCCCTTGAATGGATTAAAATGAATTATAACTTAAAATAAAAAAAAATATGAATGATTCCTGATATAATATGTATAAGGGGAATTATATAAACCATATAAAATAAATTAAGTGCATAATAGTAAAATATTCCTCAATGAAAGAAAACTAAGATGAAATCTCTTGCCTCTCTTGAGCTTCTTAGCTTAGGGATGAACCTTCGGATTAACAAAAACTCTTCAAGACTAAAGAGATAGAAATGGAAGATAATCCTTGGGAGGTATATGGTGAGAGAAATTCGAATTGTTTGTCGAATAATGGGAAGATTATTAGGAATTTATACTTGAGAAGGGGTGTTGTCATTTGAAATAATGATTATTTTTCCATTAAGGTCAATCAATTTTGCATGGCTTTAATTCCATATTTTTTGTTGAAAATTAATGTTTCAAGGCTAGTTATGATCATCCAATACATCAATCACTCATTTAATTTTATGTTATTTTTTAAATACATTTTGATCCAGAATAAAGATAAATTTAAAAAATTACATGGGAATTATGGTTTTTCCCTTTCAATTTCACTTTAGTATTTTTATTCTAAAATTTTATTTCAAAAATATTTTTATTTTATTTTTTGTGGATTATATAAAAATATATATTAATTTTTAATTTATATATATAAATATAGATCCACATTTTTAGGGGTGATAAGTGGCCATAAATTCAATGCTAATGTGGATATGACTGAATGGGTTCCACCACAGTAATTCACTCATAACATTTTTTCATGTTTTTGGATTGGCTTGAAAATTTGAAAGATGTTAGATTATTTTATTTGGATCATTTCATCCAACTATAGTAATATCTGATTTTAACTTTATCATGGTCGAAAGTTCATGTGAAATTAATGCATCCATATTCAATGAATCTATCAGGATAGAAATATTTTCATTAATTATTTGTCCATGAATGCAACAAAACATTATGTAAGAGGCTAGAATTTTGATGGTGGATGAGCACAGAATAGGTAAGAAATTAAACAGGAGACCAAATTCCAATATTCTACCATTAAATTATCCAAAAAAAATTGGACATTTGGTACATGGAATCTGGACAGCTTGTTTGGACATAATTATTTTCAATATTGATTCGGCTATAACTTCCTCAATACATGTCCAAATAAGCTGTAATTTTAAGTGATAAAAGATAATATGTGAAATAACAACTTATTTGTATGAAGCCATTTATTTGTCTAAAAACATGTAAAATTTTAGGGGATAGAATTGAGAAAAAAATTTCTTTTAATGGATAATGATTAATTTTATTAATGTATTATTCATATATTCCTAATAAATTACTTAGAAATTAATTAATTTATATTATCATTTAAAAGTTTTTTTCTTAAACTATGTATATTATATTATACTACATTACAAAGAATAACAAAATAATATAATTTTTTTAAATATATATATTTTAACATACATATATTTTAACATATATATGTAACATGTATATTTTTAAACATATATATATAACATATATATATATATATATATCCTAATGTATATATATATATTTCAACATATATATAACATAGATATATTTATATTATTACTATTATTATTTTTGATTAAATGTTCCTATGCCACATGTATGTATATTAAAATTATATATATATATATATTCTCTATTTAATGCACCACTTGAGGTGCACATATATATATTTATATATATATATATGGTTTTTTTATTTTTGTTTCCTTTTTCCTTCCCTTAACGCCTCAATCACCCCTCTCTCTCCTCACTTTAATTTTCAATGCCTCACCTCCCCATTTACTATCTCCTGCGATTTACACTCATAATTATTATTATTAATATCATTCAATATCCTCTTATATATTTATATATATATATATATAATATAACTATGTATATATACATATGTATACTGCACATATGTATATTTGTATACATATATTAAATTCCACTTTATATATCTTTTTTTACAAACACAATCTTAAATTTTATTATCAATTACACATAAGTATATGTATATAAACATATATGTTTATTATTTCAATTTACTAAATATATTTATTAACATATTTTCTCTATATTTATATTTATATATTCTTATATATTTACAAGCACCTAAAAATTATATCTCAAATCATATTTTAAATTTTATATATATATATATATATATATAATATTAAATTAGTATTTTCATATAGAATACTAAATATATTACATGATAAATAAAATTATCTAATTTTAATTTTAGTAATATAATTATATATTTCATGGTGTATTTATTTCAAATTAAAATTTTATATTTTAGGATAAATGAAAAATATTTTTACTCTAATAAAATAGTTTTATTCCTTGCATTATATGTAAAATACATACACACACATATATATATTTGTAAAATATTAATTTTTAAAAACAACCTTATAAGATATGGTATTATATAATTATATTAATTCTCAAATAAATTATATATATTTTAAAACCCAGGTCGTTACAACAAGGACGTTATTATGTGTGGATTGTAGCAGATTTTTTTATAATATTGGGTTACAAAATTATCATGGTGGTATTAGATCATGGGGATAGGCCCTGGGTCTTGGTTGTTTTCAGCATAACTTTATAATTTTGTAAGAACTATAATCTTTTTGTTTTTGGATTTAGCCCTTTGTTTCTAATTGTAGGTTTGTATTCAAGGATACTATCATGAATTGGTACTAGGTCCTCACTATATACTTAAAACTGGTTTATTGAAAATAAAAAAAGTGGGTTTAATGGTATTGGATCATTAATCAGATTGGGGTGGTGAATAATTGATCTAGGAATTAAATTATTATCTAATAGATAGATAAATTTTTTCACAACTCACTCCTCTCAAAACACCACTATGAAATAGTTTATCTGATAGGAGGAATCTTACCCCATTATACATGGTTCAAATAATGATGATTCAATATAACCTTCCTATATCATTTTGGGTATATGATTTGGAAACTATTTCATTCATACTTTACTATTGTAATAATCTAACCCTGAGATAAGGTGCATCCGAGTTTTAATTTTTGGTTAATGGATGGTCTCCCATGTGTAAGGAAAGTCTCAGGGGTGTTCTGGGGATTCAGTGTGTGGGAAAAGAGGAAAATATGACAATCTGTACTGAGAGCACAGTTGGTGCATAGTTAGTAGTAACTATTCACCATAACCATGTGGCCTGTATAAGGGGTGTACACTGTTAGGGAAATCATGTAGGGTGGCCCAGAAGACTATGCGGCTCAATATCTCCTCAGATAGTGGTGAATGCATGGCCACCTCATTACTTGTCAAACCATGTGGGTGGCTAGGAAAACTGTGCATCTCAGTTTCCTCTTGGATAGAGGGAACCACATAGTTGCCACATGGTTTTCAAAACCATGAGACAAAATCGTGTGCCTTATTAAAAGTGGGATTTTACCATTTTTCCCTCCCATCCTTAAATTTTTCTTCCCTAAATTTCTACCCCTTTAAATCCCCTATATCTTTGGTGAAGAACTAGCATCCCCCTCCTCCTTTTTGTATGTTTCGATCTAGATTATTAAGAATTTGGAGTTCTATTTAGTGTGAATTGAAGCTCTAGGTAAGTATTTAGCTATGTTTCCTTCCATTCTTTGGAAGATGATTTTTTAGTTTTTCCCTCTACTTCCATATATCTAAACCCTTATTTTACAGGGTGTTCCTCATCATGGTTTTTGAGGTTGTTTTAGCTGGAATCAAGAGAGGAGTTTAAGTAAGAGGTTTCTACGAGCATGAGGTATTTCTATTAAAGATTTTTCCCATGTTCTTGATTCTTAAATGTGTGTGTGGTTGTTCCTATATACTTCCTTATTGTGTTTTAATTTCCATGACTAAGGAAAGTAATTTGGTTCATATATTGGGGTGTGAGACCCTTCACTGACCCATTAGGTTCGTTGATGATGCGAAACCAAACCTAGGACTAACCTTAGGGTATGTCAATACCTTGAAAAATGGTGAACTAAAATTATAAATGTGAGATGGGATAATTAGTATAATTAATGGGATAGGCTTGTGAACCTGGTATATGGACATGGTTAAAGGGATAATTTAAATGATTATATGTGGGATTTTTTGAAATGCCTAAGAGGCTCTTGAAATATTCTATATGGTGTGTTTTGGTTTTAAATATGGTTATAATTTTCAATGAATGAAAATGGTGTTTGAATGTGGGTAATGTTTTAATGGGTGGTGCAAGCCGCTAAGTGATTTGAAAAAGGGGTTTCTTATTAGATTTCAAATGATGATTTGAAATGGGGGTGTGGTTTCCCTTTTTGTAAAAATGCTTTAATAGATCTTTTAAATGGTTGTAAATATAAATTAATTCCTTAGGGAATGGTTTATTTTTTCAAAGATAAAACCCATGTTTTAAAGGTGGACTTCTAAATATAGTATTTGATTTTGATGTTTAATTCCTTAAGTAAATGGTTGGGTTTTGTGTATGACATTATTTGGTTTTAAGTGTCTATTTGGACCTTGGTAAATGATATTATATGGTAACTGTTTTAAATGGTTAAATAATAATGTCCATGTGATAATTTGTATGAGTGGGGTATTGTAATGAGGCTATACTCCCACAGGTTGGGTTATAATGATGCTCTAGGCCCCACCAATGTATTTTATGACTAGATAATTAACTGAGGCTGCTCATTTTTGGGTTGGGCTAGACTGATGTTGTAGGCCTCACCAATGTTATTACTAGTTTAGGATATCTGACTAAGGTTCTATTCTCTTAAAAATGGCATGGTTTGGGATGTTGGACTAAGGATCTATGATCCCAAAATTATGGACATTAATTGGTTACTTGGACTAATTCTCCATGGTCATGGTTAATTTTAACTGAATTCTGAATTCCCCTTTATGCTATAGATTAGGCTCCTATTTTGGTCGGAGTGGGTTAGGTTGGTTGGTTTTCATGATGGAACTTAAAATGATAAAATGGTTATTAAATAAATATTAAAATGTGAAACTTACTCCTTTTGTTACTATGCTTACTTGTAGAACCTTGGTTTTCTACATACACTATTGTACAAAATGGTTACTGCTTTAGACACTGTTAGCGGTGGCCTACTGAGTTGTACTTACACCCTGTTCAGGCCTCCATTGAACTTGGGTACTCAAGCATATTCTGCTTGGTTTCTAGTATAATTTTGAGATAGGTACCTAGTTTCAGGTATGTCTATGGGATTATGGGTTGGATTATGGGATGTCAGGACTAAGTTTGGACTCATGACCATGTTTAGGATCTTTTATGGTTTTGGAACTAGGAGTTTTATTTGTATGACTAATTTACATCTAATGTAGACATCTCATGGGTACAATATGTTTCACTTGGTTTATTTATAGCTCTTGACTTTGGATGTTCTATTTTAATATTTCATTTGGTTGATATATCTATTCATATTATTTCTACTTTGGATTTACTCTAATGAGTGGGTATAGTCTATCCATTGTAACTTTATAAACCCTCTCTACTAGTTTTAATCCTCTAGAATATGGGTAGGCACACCTGAGGTCATGTGGGGACCCATCTCAAGGCACCGGTTATAGTGGATTCTAGGATGGGATGTTACAAAGTTGTATTAGAGTGGTTTCTTTTATATTACTATTTATAGCATGGTAGATAGGAGACTAATATCTTTTTGGACTTTGTAATGATCTTGTTCCTGGTGTATGAAACCCCATGTATAAGTGAAAATCCAAGTTTCTAGGGGTGGGAATTGATATTTTTTTTGTGATTTTATAGTTGATTGATACTTCCACCTATAGTGGCACACTTTGATGTGATGTTATTGATTTATGATGTTTTATCTCTTAAATTAGTATGGAAAGAGTGGTTGTGTGTGTTCATGCATCATTATAGGTACGTAGGATATATAGGTCATCTGAATATTTCCTGTGATTGATATTTCCCTAGAATTCATAAGCCGGTAGTGTACTTTTTTTCTATAGTTTATGCCTATTGATCATACTTTGAAATGTTTTTCAATGAATTTTTTTTTTTGAAATGTTAATTTGAATAAATTTGGGTTATTTTGAGATGTGGGTTAATAAAAAGTTTTTTTAAAGTGTAAATAATTGGGAAAAACCCCTCAATGTTACATTGTAGTGTTTTTGGATTGATTATGTTTGTTGAAAAAATAGGTTTCTAAGGTCATTTGTGGAGTTATAGCATGGTTTTTGACTAGGTGTGTTAATAAAGATCCAAGAAAAAGGAATGGATTCTCTAGAAGTTGTACAAAAATATTCATGTACAAAGTGGAATCGTTTCCTAGTATTTGCCAAATTTTTAGGGTCCAAAATTTGGAGTATGGATAAATCATCATAAAAGTTGGATTTCCATGAATGCTTTATAAAAATATGGTAAATTCATTAGTTTCACAAATACTGGTTTTTAAAAAGGGAGTTTTGGGAAGGTTTGGATCATCATGAATGAGCATCATGAATGCAGGAAGGTTAAACGATAAATCTCCAAAACTATGAGAAGCTTCAAAAATGGGAAATTTTCATGGTGCATTGTGAAAATAGGGAGTTTCACGAACAAGTTTGGATAGCTTCACAAAAAGGTAGTGGCGATCTTGGAAGCTTTTAAAATGGGAGGAAATTCATATAAATTGGCCTCTACCCCCTAATTTCAATGAGAAAGCCTTAACAAAAATCCAAAGGATCTGATTTTGTGATGGTAATTCAAGAAGGTTATTCTTGAAAAACTTTCAAGTAGAAAGTAAGTTTTTAAAGTCTATTAAAGATGAATGAAATTTTTAAGCATTTTGAAAGTAATGAATTTCATGATGGCTATTAAATTTGACCGAAAGTTATGAGCTTCGTGAAGGATAAGTGAGCTTCGTGAAAGTTTTGTGATTCACAAAGGCTAAGTGAGATTCACAGAAGAAGGTTTCTTTTCAAATGATGTTTGAGCTTCATGAAAGAGGTAATAATCAATAAAGTTATGGGTATCATGAGAGTAGAATATTATTGTGAATAATTGGGTATTTTTGTGAAGGTTGTGTGAGCTTTGCAAATGAAATGAGCATCATGAAAGTGTTTAGAAAGGATTGCCCAGTGAATATGTGGTAAATGGTTATTCATCAAGAGAATAAAAGTAGAACTTAATGATGCACCAAATGATTTGTAAAACATATTGATTCAAGTGATCAAAATATTATTATTCTGGAGAAGTAGTGATAACACTTTAGTTGATAGAGTAGTGATCTTTCAAATTGTGATTGGTTGTAAACCAAAAGGGACAGTGAGTCCACTCTGAACCTAGTATTGGTAGTGAGATTTAGTGGATTTGGTACATAGAAACATTGTCTTTTTATTCTCCTTGTAAGTAGCCCAGTGAGGTTGAACCAATTAAAATTGTTGTTTCCTATTCATGTTTTAATTATCATATTATTCTATGTTACAGGAAGAAGAGAGATGAGTGTTTTTCTTAACGATGAAACATGATCCAAATAGATATTTTTTTTAATATTTCATACCCTGATTTACCACTCCCCTCTCTCAGGGTATTTAACCTAGTTGTACTAACATAAATAATTGGTTTTTAGAAATGGAAAGTTTTGAAATGTGAATTATCAAGTTTTTAAATGGTAAAGTAATTAAAAAGGGAAACGTGAAATGATGGAACCTTGAGATATGGGAAATGAGTGTCCTTTGTATTGTTTATTTGGCTATTGTATGGGTGGTTTGGACTTAATAGTTCCCTAGTTTGAGACCTTGGTTATGTTCATGAGGCTTTTTTGGGTTTTTATGTGTGGTTAAAGGGATATACTTATTGTACCTTCAGTAGGGTTGCGACCTTGGGGTTGTGAGTTATTGTCTGGTAATGTGGATGTGGTAACCCTTGTGGGTTGTGATCATGAGGGTTTGTGTTGTGCCTTAAGAATGGGTGTCTTGTTTATGATATTGTAGGTGGTGGTTATGTTGTTATGGGTGTGGAACCTAGAGTAAATGGTTGCTTGGTGCCTTAGGTGTAGTGTGTTTTGGAACGGTGGAAGGAGTTCTTCTCATGAGTAGAAAATTGGTTGAGGTTGATTTGTATAGATTAGATTGATATCCAGTACCCTTTATTAGACGTTAATATATTTTAGGGAGTTGATAACGTTTGATCTTCAAGGATGAACTATGGGAGAGGTCAGTCGGGTTGTCGATGTTTTGGGTGTGTGAGGCACAGGTGAAGGTTTTGAGATTTTTTATTGACATGCAGAGAGTTTTTTCTAGTGTGGGTTTATTATAGAGTGTGGAAGTCAATGGTTTTGGATATGAGACCTAATTTGTGTGAATGCACTGGTTTTTTTTAGAAATTTAGGGTTACCTCAATGGAGGTTAGTACGTTTCTATAGAAGCATTGGAATATAAATCACGGGTGGGTACTTCGGAGGTGGAATCAATGCACGGTGGGTTCCAAATAATTTTGGTAAAAGTGTGTGTTTATGCCTTGATTTCCTTCCAGGGAATCACCTGAGTGATTGTGGTTGGTTAAAGGTATGGTTTGGTAAGAGGTAGGATTGTTTGGGTATCTGACCCATCTATTTTGATGATGATTAATAAAGGACACGATGTTGAATTTGGGTGGACAAGACAAGGGTGACCAAACCATAGATGGATTCTTTTGATATGTAATGATTCCTGAGGTGATGGGTGATTATTTTGATGGACCTATCTTATAAGAAAGTTCTAGTTTTGGATGGTAACATCAAAAGTTCCTTTATAATGACCCAAAAATTTTATCAATGAAATTCCGTACTTAAAATTATGTCATATAGTATAATCACATAAAATCACATTAAGAACGCAATATAAAATGAAGAATTAATGAAATAAAAGTCATTTCTAGAAGTTAAGGAACATATACCAAAAGAATAATAACTTGACCTTTGGAATAGTAACATGACCCTTATGAATAGTAAACTGGAAAACTAAATATTAACCTCACCAATGAAATTATAAATAAAATTTATCCATATTTTAAGTGAAAATATTATATAGTTATATCATAGTATAAGTAAACAAATATTTGAAAAATTATTAATTAATTGTTGGTATTTTTGTAAGTCATAAATATTTAATTTCAATTTTATGACTAATTTAATAATTCAAAAGAAAATTTATTTTTATAAAATGTATTCATAAATTATTATTTTGATTTATTTTGATTTTAATATAATTTTATGAGACCTTAATTAATTTTTCAAAGTGTTATAAAAGTAGTTATAATTTTAAAATCTGTATTTTCCAAGTAAATGATGATTTTAATTAAAATTAAAATTTATCATATTTAGAAAATTATTTTCATAAAATGGAGTTCATTTTTGAATTATAAATGTCAAAAACTGATTAGGGTGAATTTTTGGGATTTTTCTAAAATACTTGAATTTTGTGAATAGTGAAATACAATAATTTATAGTATTAGTAAATAAATGAATTTTAGAGTCAGGCTTGAGTCATGGATGATTTATGTGACCATTTCTTTGAATTCACATGCACTAATTATTATATTTAGTCTCAATAATCATCACAATTTATTATATTGAGAAAAATAATAAAATATTGAGTAAAATAATGAGAAAACACCCCTCTCCTCTACTATAAATACTACCCCTCGCCACCACTTCTCCTCACACATATCAAGACTTGATAATTATTCAAATTATTCTCAAATATCCTCCCAATACCCTCCCCCACATCTAGGATATTTTGGTCTTAATAAAAGGCCAAAACCAATCCCCTAAGGAGGTTCTCAAGAAGAAGGAATCAAGAGGTAAAACCCTCTTCCTTTTCTTTTAATTTCTTTTCAAGTTCCTTTATTTTCTTTTTCTCTCCTCACCTATCCTAATCAAAATGTTATGATAAATCCATTACCTTATATATAATTA
Organism: Viscum album; assembly: GCA_963277665.1. Classification (NCBI taxonomy): domain Eukaryota; kingdom Viridiplantae; phylum Streptophyta; class Magnoliopsida; order Santalales; family Viscaceae; genus Viscum; species Viscum album. The sequence continues at coordinate 1,377,532,394 of OY728138.1, forward strand.
AATTTTTTTATTCTAATTTAATAATTCAACATCATCTATCCTCCCTCCTCCTTTTATACTAAAAATGAAAACATCGTATGTGATGTGTTAATTTATCACATTCAAGGATGATGAAGTTTTCAATTTCCATTACCATATTCCAGGCTGGTCATGAAACCATTTTTATGGTTAAACCAGATTATAATATATTTATTATATCTTATTTAATGTTCTAGAATCATTTTGTACACATTATATTAATTTTTAAAACAAAATGAGTTCGTTGCGATTGAAAACCTCCAAAATAAACCCAAATGATTATCATTAAGTATTTATATAATGATTCATCTTGATGCCATAAAAATGATATATAATACTAATTTAGCCTCTATAATATTATTAATAACATATAAGTTCAATTCTGGATAATTACCACCACTTTATACAACCTTTTGTACATGTATACGAGTAAATTGGTCATGAAAACAAAGGAAACCAGTGCTCCTAAACGATGAAATTGAACCTATTATCCCATAAAAATGGACATAAATTAACTTAATAAATTTATAATAAATAAAATACATGTATAAAGTTTTATTTACTTATTAATTAATTAATCTAATTTGATTATCTTGGACATTAAGATCAAGTGGGGAACACCTTCAGACTTAAGGTAAGGGATTCTACCCAAACCTCCATTATTCTCTTTTACCCAAATGAAATTATCTTATTTTTATGTAAATGTTATAAATTATGTTTATATGTTCCAAAATAATGTATCAAGATCCATTCATCCTTATTTTTTGGATATATACATGTTTTTAAAAGGTTTCATACTCAATTCTTCCGGATAATCAAGCCCGATTTAAGGGAACTTCCTGAAATCTTACCCAAAATCAAGTGAACTATATAATATATTTTAAGAAACCATTATTTTTATAAAATCACTAATTTTATTAGGAAAAATTTCTTGGTTCACTTCTAGTTTAATATGAAATATTATTCCCTTTTCTTCTTTAAATTCTCTTTAATATTTTCCTTAAACTGCACTAAAATGTTTTAATTATAAAGTTTCTTAAATACTCTTTTTACATGTTATCACTTCAGTTTGACATCACTAATTAGGATCTATTCCTATTTTCCTTTATTAATGTTTGTGTATGATTTAATTCCTTTCTTTCATGGGTACTTTTATGATATGCCCATTTATTATGCTTTATGACATGATTGTGATACCCAATTCTTTCAATGGGTAACCCTTATGTTTATGTTTGATTACTTATGTATGATTATTTATGTGGAAAACATATTCATGAACATATTATGATGGGTTCACTGAGATAGAGGTCCAATTCATTGGTTAATGTTTAGTTGCATGAGTTGTTATGTGCAATAATCTTGATGGTTAGCCTTGACTCGTGTTCCATGTGCAACGGTCTTTGTGGTTAGCCTTGACTCGTTCTCCTCTATGTGAAACGAGCCTTGACTTGTGCTAAATTCATGTTTTATGTTGCTTTCAAATTATTATGAATCCATGATTATATGATCCCGTGTTATTATTTCTTATATTTAATCATGTTTTTTGCCTTTTTATATCATTATGTTATGCCTTTTAACCCATGTGCTAAGCTTTATTCTTATATTTATTCCCTTACTGGGATTTTAGCTCATCCCTTTGTTCATGTTATCCCTAGGTTATTCTATACCGAAGTAAGGGCTCAAATGAAGTTAGGAGATATTTATGAAGATTAAATAAAAGATGTTCTTATTTTGGAATTATGATGTTTAATTATGTACCTAATCTCCAAGACACTAGAATTTACGATCCTTGTCTTGCAATTTGATATTTAATTATTCTTAAAATCATGTAATAATATGTATTAAGTAATAGGTCTCTATAGTTGGTATCATAGGTGAAGTTTACCTATTTTTGGATATTAGGAATAAATCACTTTATTAATAACCCTAGGGATAATACTAAGTATAAGAAAACATCCCTAAATTTTGGTAAATATAGAGTAAGTGTTTTATCAATAAAATGCATAACTTTCTGGATACTACAAGTGGATATGGTTCTCACATAGATGTACCTAGGATTAATAACTCCAAAAAGGTGTTCTAAACCTGACTCGAGGTAACCTGGTATATGAAAACGAGCCTTACTACGCACCTAGTTTGACAATCTGGGTTGATATGCTTTGGTAAATTGATAAGCTAATTAAAAACCATTATTAAGGGAACAAATAAAATTCCCATAAGAAAATATGTTAGGAAATAGATCATTGATAACCTAGGTTGAAACCTCAAGAATCACAAGTTAGGATATAATTTTCCTTTAAGATTTTATCCTTTTATATTTAAATTTTCATTTTTATGATTATTAGATAAGTATTCAAGCCCCCATAATTGTACTCTATTTTTCTTAGTTAATGGAAGGAAATAGAAGAACACATACCAACAATATGTGATAGGAAATGTGATGATTTCCCTAATGATATTCCAAATATAATGGGAACAGGTGATCAAAACTTTATGACAGTACTTTCTCATCTAGCTTAAGTTATGAATAGTGACTTGAATTATGTGGAAAACCCTTCTTCTCCAAGGAAAGAGAAAATTTTCATCAAATAATTTATGCGTAAAATGCCTCTCATGTTTAGTGGATATTTTGATCCCCTCCTCATGGAATAGTGAATTAACTCCATTAAAAATATATTCTCTGTACTTAAGTTCTCAGAAGAATATAAATTTGTGTTGATGATCTATCATTTTGATGGGGAAGCTGATTAGTGGTGGAAACTAATCAAAAATATGAAGCCTAAGGTGGAAATTGATTCCTTGGATTGGGAGGAATTCAAGAAAATGTTTTTCAATAAATATTTTCCCTGAAACCTCTGTCTCAAGATTAAAATAGACTTCCTTAGACTTAATCAGAAGGAATATGAGTCTATCACGTTGTATAAAGAAAACTTTACAAGGCTTTAAAGATACGTCTCCATCTTTGTCATGAACACCGAAAGTAAGGTGGATCACTTCTTTGGCGGACTAAAGTTGATTCTATGAAAAATTTTGGTGATTCAAGATTTCAAAAGTTATGAGGATATTTTTTTTGTGCTCTCAAGGTTGAAATGGATATCAGAGACTCTCAATGGTCTCATGATCCTAGTGGAAAAAAACATAAAATGGATTCTAATATGGGTGGATCAGCAAATAAATCCTATAATGGAAAGAAGACTGAATATCCCACGTATCAAAAAAATTAGAAGAATAATCCTAGGAACTATTTAAATGGATCTAGGAAATGATTCAAATGTGTAAGAATGGGGCATCTAGATAAGAACTTCTAAAGATACATGAAGAATTCCATTAATGTGGAATAAGAAAGGAAGGTTCATATCAACACTCAGCTTGTAGTGTGGTGTTTCAACTGCAAGGAAAATGGTCATTTTGCAAACTATTTCCATAATCCTAGGGTTGTCAAAGGCAATAAAAAATAACCTCCAAGGCAATAATTAATTTCATATGTTATCACTACAAATGATGCGGAGTTGGAAAACGATGTGGTGACAGGTAAACTAGTTATTGATTCAATAATAGTGAACATTCTATTTGATTCTGGTTATACACATTCTTTCATATCTTGAAAGTTTAGTATAACTATTCAAAAACCACCTCAAAATATGGAGGTTGAGTTATCTATGAGAATAGATAATAGGGAAATTATTGCATCCAAAGTATATAACTCCTCCCTAGTTAATTTTTTTGGAATAAACCTCCCAGAAAATATTATCTTACTTCCTTTGGTGGAGTTTGATGATATTTTGGGCATATATTGGATATATTTAAACAAAACCAACATCAACTGTCAGGAAAGGGAGATCAATCTTCACATGTTGAAGAATCCTCCAATTCTTTACAAGTGTAAGGAGGAAGATGAATGCCTTTAAGAACCATCATATCAAGTGTGGATATTATTTCCTTATGATAAATCATGTCTTGATCAAATGATTGAGACAAAGAAGATAATCATGCTTGAAGACACTCCCATCATGAGGGATTACACTGATGTATTCCCTAAATAATTTCATGGTCTTCTGTCAGATTGAGAGGTTGAGTTCTCAATTGAACTTATTCTTGGATCTCTGCCAATGTCAAAGGCACCTTATATAATATACACCATTGAGCTGGAAGAACTGAAGAAGTAGTTGTAGGAGAATCTAGGCAAGGGTTTTATATTCCTGAGTGATTCACCATGGGGTTTATCAATCCTACTTTTCAAGAAGAAGGATGGATAAACACTCCTTTGTATTAATTATAGTGATAAAATCATGATAAATAACAAGTATCCCCTTACTTGTATAGATTACATGTTCAATTAGCTACATGGGACCGGTTATTTCTCTAAGGTGGACCTTCGGTTGGGATATCACCAATTAAAGGTGAATAAAGAAGATATTTCCAAGACTATATTTAAAATAAGGTATGGACACTATGAGTTCATAGTGATTCCATTTAGACTCACTAATTCTTCCTCAATATTCATGGAATTAAGGAATAGGGTCTTTAGGGATTACCTCGACAAATTTTTGGTAGTCTTTATCAATGATATTCTGATATAATCAAAGAGAAAGGAGGAACATGAGGAGTATTTGAATACTGGGTTGTAGACTTTGAGAAAGGATAAACTCTATGAAAATTAGAGTAAATGTGAGTTCTGGATGGATAAATTATCATTATTGGGGAATGTTATTACCAACAAATGGACCCATCCAAGACAAAGGCAATCTAAGAGTGGCTCAGTCCAACTTCTATAATAGATATCCAAAGTTTTCTTATCCTAGATGGGTATTGCCAATGATTTTTGAAGAACTTATCATTATTTTCAAACCAAATAACCAAGATGACATGGAAGGGAGTGAAGTTTTTATAGATTCAATTATGTGAGTAAAACTTTAAGGATCTCAAAAAGAGGCTTATCACTATGCTAGTACTCACACTCCTGATAAGTGGAGAACTCTTTGTGTTGTATAGTGATGATTAAGAGAAAGGATTAGGTTGTGTAATGATGAAAAAAGATAAACTAATAGCCTACGCCTCAAGTCAATTGAAAATTCATGAGAAAAACTATACTACACATGATCTAGAGTTTGCAGTTGTGATCTTCACGTTGAAAATCTGGCAGAATTGTCTCTATGGGGAGAAGTGTGTGATATCTACTGATCACAAGAGTCTCAAATATATATTCACAAAGAAAGAGATTAATATGAACCAGTGAACATGGTTATATCTCATCAAATATTGTGAATTCTCAATCCACTACCATTTTGGTAAAGAAAATAAGGTGGTGGATTCTCTAAGTAGAAAGGATTATACATCTTTATCAATGATGATAATTGAGAAGGATCCAATATTATTAGACTTACAAAGTATGGACATGGGAATAATTAAGGGAGAAAATAATTGATCCTTTCTCAAATGATTTCTCAACCATCCCTTATAGAGAAAATAAAGGATGCTCAAATAAATGATATGGAAATTCAGAAAAATGTGGAGGCTATCAAGAATGGGAAATCCTCTGAGTTCAAGATCGATGAGGATGGATTTATAAGATTTAGGTAATGAATATGTGTACCATCAAATCCAGAGATAAAGAAAGAGCTTCTGAATGATGCACATAGCTCAACCTTCTCTATTTACCCAGGGGTCTCAAAGATGTATTGATATCTCTAAGAGAACTTTTGGTGGGACAATATGAAAAAGGAGATCGCTGAATATACATCAAAGTGCCTAGAATGTTAGTAAGTGAAGGATGAAAGGAAAAAATATAAATGGATGATACAACCATTACCCATACCAATATGGAAATGGGAAAACATCACCATGGAATTTTTCTCTATACTTCCAAAGACATCAAGAGGAAATAATGCTATATGGGTTATTGTGGATCGTCTTACAAATATAGCTCACTTTATCGCAATTTGAGATGAATTCTCACTGGATCAACTTTCACAAATATATATATATATCAAAGAAGCGGTAATACTTCATGGAGTACCACTATCGATTGTATCTGATTGAGATCCATGATTCACCTCGAAGTTCTAGAAAAGTCTTCAACATTCTCTATGCAATGAGATGAAATTCAATACATCCTATCATTCTCAAACTGATGGCCAATATGAGTGAACTATTTAGAAAATATAATACATGTTGAGAGAATGTTCAATAGACTTCAAAGAAGGATGGGACCAACATTTCCTCTATTGGAGTTCTCTTGCAATAATAGTTTCCACTTGAGCATCTGAATATCTATATATGAATCCCTTTGTGGTAAAAGTTCTATAACACCTATATTCTGGGAATAAATTAGAGATAAGAAGCTGTTAGGACCTAAAATGGTTTAAGAAATGGTAGAAAGGGTGAAAACCATTCAACAGAACATCAATAAAGTTCAATGTTGAAAAAAGAGTTATGCGGACAATCATCAATGAAGCCTAAATTTGGAGACATGTTATTCCTCCAAATATCTCTGATGGAATAAGGTCATGAGATTTGGGAATAAAGGAAAGTTATGTCCCAGGTACATCAACCCCTTTGATATTAGAGTTGTGTCCTATAGACTATAACTTCCACTAACCATGCCTCAAGTACATGATGTATTCCACATATCCTTCCTAATGAAGTACATATCAGATCCTTCGCATGTACTGACTTCAGAGGTGGTACCATTGGAGAATGATCTATCTTACGAGGAGCATCCAGTGAAGATCTTTGATCATGGAGATAAAGTTATACACAACAAGACTACTCAGTTGGTCAAAGTACTATGTTGAAACCATAAGTATGAAGAGGAAACATGGTAACTGGAGGAAACAATGAAGGAAAAGTACCCACACCTATAATCAATATAGAGTGTAAGTTGAAATTTCGAGGGTGAAATTTCATAAGGGGGAAGAATGCAACTATCCAAAACGTTTATCAATTAAAATCACTTCTTATAATTATTTCATATAGTATAATCACATGAAATCACATTAATAACACAATAAAAAATGAATAATTAATGAAATAAAAGGAATTTCAAGAAGTTAAGGAACATTTACCAAAGGAATGGTAACTTGACCTTTAGAATAGTGACATGACCCTTATAAATAGTAATCCAAAGAATTGAATAGTAACCTCCCCAATTAAAGTATAAATAAAATTTATCCATCTTTTAAGGGAAATATGATATAATTATATCATAGTATAAGTAAATAAATATTTTAAAAAATATTAATTATGTATTGGTATTTTTGTAAGTTATAAATATTTAATTATAATTTTATGACTACTTTAATAATTTAAAAGAAAATTTATTTTGATAAAATTTATTCATAAATTATTATTTTTATGTCTTATGATTTTAAAATAATTTTATGAGACCTTAATTAATTTTTCAATGTGTTATAAAAGCATTTATAATTTTAAAATCTATATCTTCCAAAAAATGATTACTTTAATTAAAATTAAAATTTATCATATTTAGAAAATTATTTTCATAAAATGGAGTTTATTTTTGAATTCTAAATGTCAAAAAATGTTTAGGTTGAATTTTTTGGATTTTTCTAAAATACTTGATTTTTGTGAATAGTGAAATACGGTAATTTACAGTATAAGTAAATAAATGAATTTTTTATTCATGATTGAGTCATGGGTGATGTAAATTCTCATTGGTTATAATTAACATGAACTAATTACTTAATTTAGTCTCAATAATTATTATTATTTCTGGTCTTGAGAAAAATAATAAAATATTGAGTAAAATAATGAGAAAACACCCTCTCCTCCACTATAAATATCACCCCTCACCACCTCTTCTCGTTACACCTCTCAAGCCTTGAGACTTATCCAAATTATTCTAAAATCTCATCCAAATCCCCTCCTTCATGTACAAGATATTTTTTTATCAATAAAATACCAAAACCAATCCCTTGAGGAGGTTCTCAAGAAGAATGAATCAAGAGGTAAACCCCTCTTCCTTTTCTTTTAATTTCTTTTCAAGGTCCTTTATTTCCTTTATCTATCCTCAACTACCCTAATACAAATGGTATGATAACTCTAGTACCTTAAATATACTGTAATTTTGTTTTCATAATGGAATAATTCATCATCATATCTCTTTCCCTCTCATTTTATACTAAAAATGAAAACATCGTCTCTTATGTGTTAATTTATCACATTCAAGGATGATGAAGTTTTTAATTTCCATTACCATCTTCAAGGCTGGTCGTGAAACCATTTTTATAGTTAAAATAGATTATAATATATGTATTGTATCTTATTTAATGTTCTATAATCATTTTTTACACGTGATATTAATTTATAAAACAAAATGAGTTTGTTGTGATTGAAAACCGCCAAAATAAACCCAAATGATTATCATTAACTATTTATCTAATGATTCATCCTCATTCCAGAAAACCAAATGATATATAATACCATTTTAACCTATATAAGATCATTAATAACATATAAGTTCAATTTTGGATAATTACCCTCACTTTATATGACCTTTTGTACATATATACAAGTAAAATGGTCATGAAAACCAAGGAAACTAGTGCTCCTAAACGATGAAATTGAACCTATTATCCCATAAAAAAGTCCATAAATAAACTCAATAAAGTTATAATAAATCAAATACATGTATAAATTTTTCCTTACTTATTAATTAATGAGTATAATTTGATTATCATAGACATTCAGATCAAGTGAAGAACACCTTCAGACTTAAGGTAAGAGATTTTACCTGAACCTCCATTATTCCTTCAGGTTGCACTTTATCTCTTTTTACCCAAATGAAATTATTTTTTATGTAAATATTCTAAATTATGTTTATATGTTGCAAACTCATGTATAAAAATATATTAATTCTTCTTTTTGGGGGGATATACATGTTTTTAAAAGGTTCCCTACTCAATTCTTCCCGATAAGCAAGCCTGATTTAAGGGAACTTCCCTAATTCTTACCAAATTTAAAGTGAAATATATAATATATTTTAAGCCACCATTATTTTTATAAAATAACTTATTTTATTATGAAAAATTTCTTGGTTCACTTATAGTTTTATATTAAATATTATTCTTTTTTCTACTTTAAATTATCTTTAATATTTTCCTTAAACCGCACTAAAATGTTTTAATTCTAAATTTTCTTAATTAATATTTTTACATGTTATAAATTCAGTTTGACATAAATAATAATAATCTATGCCTATTTTCATTTATTAATTTACATGTATGATTTAATTATTTTATTTCATGGAAACTTTTATGATATTCCCATTTATTATGCTTTATGGCATGATTATGATACCAATTCTTTTCATGGGTAACCCTTATATTTATGTTTGATTTCTTATGTATGATTATTTATGTGGAAAAAATATTAATTAACATGTTATGATGAATGATCCCAAATATCTCTCCAATTCATTGGGTGATTTTTAGTCTCATGAGATGTTATTTGCAATCATCTTGGTGGTTAGCCTTGACTCATGCTCTATGTGCAATGGTCTTGGTGGTCATCCTTGACTCATGATACTCTATGTGCAATGAGCCTTGAATCCTGATAAATTCATGTTTTATGTTTCTAACACATTACTATGAATCCATGATTATATGATCCCATGTTATGATTCATTATATTTAATCATGTTCCATTCCTTTTTATATTATTATTTTATTCCTTGTAACCCATGTGCTAAGATTTATTCTTATATTTATTCCTTTACTATGAATTTAGCTCATCCCTTTCTTCATGTTATCCCCAAGTTATCTTATGTCGATGTAAGGGATCTTATAAAACACTATTTTTTTGAATATTTTATTGATAATAAATGATATTATTTCCCCACATTGTGCTAAATATGTTTATTTATAAAATATTTTGGATTTGATCATTCATTTGAAAATTTGGTGAAAATTCCAGTTTTACCCTTTATAGTGCACTGTAGTATTTCTAAGATAAATATTTTTATATTTATTATTTTAATTTGAAAGTTTTTAAAAGTGTTCCTAACTTAATATTATACAACTTTCATTCAGGACACTAGAGCTAAAAAGTGCATTTGTATGGAGTAAATGGGACATTAATCCAATGATGGGCTGGACTTGGCAGAATGGACATGGGTTCTGTATTTGGGCCATATCTTCTTCATCAGGTCTTGGATTAAGCCCGTATTTTGAGAGGAGATCGGGGATTCATTTTCCCACAAATCATCCTTATGTAAGGAGAGCTGGTTCACGCTTTTTCTAGGTAAAATGGGCGGTGAAAGTTGTATTAAAATATTTGGCCGAGATTTCCCATTCACACTTGAAACCTCTTTAAACCTAGCCTCCCCTCCACTCTATAAATTGGAGTTTTTCTAATTTGGAGGGGTTGGGACGTGCATTAGGATATTGGAGGCATAGGAGAATTTGTTTCACCAAAATTCTCCAACCATTGTAAGAGGGGTATCTCTTGAAGCAAGGATCCCCTCATCGAAGCCTCCTTCTCTTCTTCATTTTGTAATGTTTTCATTTGTGTAATAAACTTCTTTGTTCTTCTTTTATTTCTTCTATTTTCTTCTATTTTGTTTAAATTTATTCTTCTATTAATCTTCCTAATTGTTTTGTAATTATTTAGTAGAATCATTATTGGGTTATGCCCATTATAAACCTTTGCACATGCAAAACGCTTCTACGATGATTACGTCACCCATGGAAGAGTAGTCTTTTAGTAATCGATCTACCTATCACCTTATTAATTAATTTATTTTGAATCAATGACCTACTGTAATTCACTAAATATGATATATTAATTTAGTTTTCAATTTAAATGAAATTAAGGAAGCAATTGAACAATAAACACAAAACGCGCGAGGTCGGGATTTGTGTGAATTGTGAGAGCGTAATCTTAATCGGTAATACAAGACCACACGGGATCAATTTGTAGAGTTCAAATACAATACCTAAACTCAATTAATCCTCATTTACAGAGTGGTTATGTGCCTTAATTTATCACTGAACATAATCTAATCTTAGAACATCAATCAAAGCAGGGTGTTGTGATTGCATGTTCTGAGGTTAGCCTAGGGTTAAATTCACTTCATCTTCGTGGTAAAGTTAATTCTCGTAGGGTTCGGGATTTAACAAATTAAGGGATCATAATTAAGTTAAGGTTAATTTAAATGATAATGATTAATAATAGAGTGAATAGGTAGAGTTAGATCGATTACACCTTTTAAAATATTTTCTAAAAAAACATCTTCTTGTTGTGTCTTTTTAATCAAACATCATTTGAAAATTAAAAACAAAAAAAATGCAATCTTCTTCCAGAAAACTTCTTCTAGATCTATAAACTATAAAAAAAACCACATCCATTCAATTAGTGTTTTTATTCTCTTTTATTTTATTTTTAGAATACCTCTAAGAAGTTATTTTAATTCACTTCCTCCTTTGAGAGACGACCTTGGTCAGCCACTCTGCTGCACCTAAGTACCCCAAAATCACACTAATCATTTTAGGGCACCCACAACAGTGCTCTTTCAGGATCAAATAAAGCTATTATCTCTTTATTAATATTAAATAAAATATGTTCTTATTTTGGAATCATGATGTTTAATTATGTACCTAATCTCTAAGACACTGGAATTTACGACCCTTGGCTTGTAATTTGATGTTTAATTATACTTAAAATCATGTATTGATATGTGTAAAGGCATATTTCTCTATATCCTTAGGTATGGTGAGGTCAACCAACCATGAGATGTGGTTATTTTTGTAAGAGGGCATTTGAGCTCAATTTTGGTAATGTTACAGATCAAGGGGTTCTGAGTCAAGTTAGGTGAGTGATCATAGGAAAGTGTGTGACCTATAGGGTTCTAATGAGGTCTAAGTATGGTCACATTTTGTATATGTGAGATTCTATTTGGGACATTTAAATAGGTGGCTCGAGATTAATCTTCTTTCTTTTTTTTGAAACCAAAGTGCAAAGTGATGGTTATGAAAGAGACTGTTTTGTTTTGGTTCGGCATGGTGGATCATTGTGTTTCCATTTATAATCACCAAATTTGTGCTAGAATAGATTGAGTGGTGTGGTGGCGGTAATACTAGAGGTAATTTTGGGTCACAAAAACTTAGAGGAGGTTCATGAATTGGTGGTGAGTTTTGGTTGGCAGTCCCACATGAGTGGTGGTGGGTGAGTGATGATGAGATGTTTGTGGGAAAGGAAACTGGGACTTTGATAGGTTAAGGTGTCCCCATAGTGGGAGGTTACATTAGTGAAGAACTATTTATAGTTGTATTATTCAAAAACATCTTGGTGTACTTCCATACTTGATATTATCATGCCCAATATCTTTAAATCGTCATGGGTATACTAAGAGAACATTGGGCACACACCAAGATACTTAATGTATTCTTATGGTGAGAGGAGAGGCCTTACTAATGGTTTAACTCTTGTATAAAGTGAAAATTGAGTTCATTTTGTGGGATATTCCCCAACTTCCTTCCCTAAGTGAGGTTCTTAGGGTGTTTGTGTGTTGTTGAATATTGAAGGCACCATTCATGGAAGTCGGGAATGGGATATGGTTAATGTTTTTTTGTCACTCAAGTGAGGGTGATATGGACATGACCACTTCTTGGGATCTTTAGTGATGGGTTGTGGGTCGTGGTGGTTGGAATTCATTGAGGAAATTAGTAATAACAACACCCCTAAGGTGGGAAGAGATTTTTCAGTCTTAGACATTTGGATCAAACTGTCGATAGGATGTGGTGACATTAGGATGCTAACAAGAAACTTGTGAGGTGTGTGTTTAGGTTCCTCAGGGAAGGCTATGTAGTCATAGGATTTGGTGGTTGATCAAGACAATTGTTGTATTTAGGATCTCAATAGTTCTAAAATAAATCTGATATTACTATGTTAGAATTGTTGATGAGAACAATAAGGCATAACAGTGGTTTTTTGGAAATGAAGGTTTGGTGATAGAGCCTCATCGGGAGTTGGGAATGGACTTTGGTAGGTGTGTTTGGATAGTTATGGGATGTCTTGATGTATGATGGAATCTTGTATAAGTAAATTGGTGATGTGTCGATAGTAAAAGTTGGGTGTTTCTAGGAGGATTTGGCCAAGGATGGATTGATTCATCTGGATAAAAGGAACAGATTTGGTTAGTTGTAAGACACCTCTATTTGGTGTTTTGGAATGATAAGTGTGTTTCAGAAGTGTAAATGGTTTTTTAGGAAGAAACAAGTTGTTTTTAGTTGATTTATGGATGGTGTAGATGCATCTATTTTGGTTTTTTTCAATAGAAATGGAGGATGATAGTTTTGGTTGGTTCTCTTATGGATGTTTGGGCATGATGAGTTGGGATATGCATCGAGTAGCTTGTGTAAGTTTGAGTTGGTGTTCTAGTCCTATTTTTCAATGGTGAACGTTCCAAACAACATAAGATAGTGGTTATGATCCAAGTGTATTGTGGGGAGAACCGTAGTGGGAAAGTGGTTGTTTGATGACATGATCGGTGTTATGGGTTGAATGGGCTTGGGTAAGTTCCATATTGGTATTTCAGTTTTGACAAGGGGCATTGGATTGAGTTTTGACTAGTTAAATGATTGAGAAGTAGGTTGTTCTTAGGTTGTGTTCTAGTGTTCAGGTGTGGAATGAGGTCGTTGGACCTTGAGTTATAGATCGACATAGGTTAGGGTATGTGGTTGGTTAATTTCATGACCCTTTGGGTAATTCCATGTGTGATTGTATATTTGAGTTGAGGGAAGAATTAAACTGGATATGTACTGATTAGATCTCCCATGATGGTGTTATACTTTGTTCGATTCTATTCTATGTGGTAGTTTCAGTAATATTACCTAGACCTTCCTTTTATGTGTTGATGTTAGTAATGATGGGTTTGAGGTTGTTGAATCCTTTGAGGAGCATTGGTTTTGTCTTGTGGATCACAATGGGAAACTATTCAGGGTAGGACTGTTTCTTCGGTCCGAGTGTTGGGTTGATATGGCCATGTTTGGGAGGAAACTTAGGAGTGATAAGTTGATAGGTGTGCCCTATGGCTCAAACTTTTTCTTGGAGGCTTGATTATGCTTGGGAATACAGCTCAAGGATGATATTTTATAAGGTGGGGAGATTATAAGAACCTGACCCTGAGATACGGTACATCCCGATTTTGAATTTTGGGATAATGTAAGGTCTCCCATGTGTATAGAAAGTATCAAGAGTGTTCTGGGGGTTTGAGGAATGGTAATGGAGTAAATGAGGTCAATCCATGCTGAGAGCATTGTTGGCGCATAGTTAGTAATAATTGTGTGCCATAACTGTGCATCTTGTAGAAGCGGTATGCATGGTTAGGGAAGCCATGTAGCATGGCCTAGGAGACCATGCAACTCGAGCTCCCCTCAAAGAGTAGAAAATGAACATACACCACATTGTTTTTCAAACTGTGTTGGTGGCCAATAAAACCATTTGGCTCGGTTTCCTATTAGACAAAGGGAACTTCACAGTATATGCACAATTTGGAAAACCATGAAGTCAAACTGTACTCCTCATTAAAAGTGGGATTTTACCATTTGTTTCCTCCCAAACTTATATGTTTCTTCCCAAAATTTCTCCCCCATTTGACCCCCTCCAGTTTGTGTGATGAACAAGTATCCTCATCCTTCTCCATGGATGTTTCTCCCTCAATTCTTAGGAATTTAGAGTATCTTTTAGTGTTAATTGAAGCTTTGGGTAAGTCTTTAACTATGTTTCCTTCCATTTTTCTGGAATAGGATTTTTTGGTTGTTTCCTCTCTTTCCAAAGATCTAAACCCTTGTTTTCTATGATGTTCTTATTCATGGTGTTTGAGGCCATTTTATCTCAAATAAAGGGTTGAGTTTAAGAAAGTGGTTGTCTATGAGCATGAGGTAGGTTTTCTTAAAGATTTTTCTCATAGTATTGATGTTTAAATGTGTATGTGGTTGTTCCTATGTACTAACTTACTATGTTTTAATGTCTTTGACTAAGGAAAATAATTTAGGCCACATATTGAGGTGTAATACCATTCATGGACCCCATTGGGTTCATTTATAATGTGAAACTGAACCTAGGACTAACCTTAGGGTATGAAAATATCTTGAAAATGGTGAATAGAAATTATAATCATGATGTGGGATAATTAGGATAATGAATGGGATAGGCTTGTGAACCTGGTATTTGGGCATGGTTAAAGGGATAATTGAAATGATTAGATTTTTTTGTTTTTTGAAATGCCTAAGAGGCTCTTGAAATGGTCTAAATGGTGTGTTTTTGTTTGATCTGATTATAATTTTCAATGAATGAAAATGGTGTTTGAATGTGGGTAATGTTTTAAATGGAAGTTTAAGCCTCTAAGTGATTTGAAAAGGGGGTTTCTTGTTATATTTCAAATGATGATTTGAAATGGGTGTGTAGTTTCCATTTTTGTGAAAATTATTTAATGAGTATTTTAAATGGTTGGAAATGGAAATGAAATCCTTAAGGTATGGTTTAGTTTTTCAAATAGAATATGTGTTTTAAAGGGTGTATTCTAGATGTTTTAAAAAATAGTATTTTGTTTTGATGTTTAATGTCATAAAGAAAGGGTTGGGTTTCATATATTCCATGATTTTGTTTTAAGGTTCCATTGGTACTTTGGTAAATGAGATGATAATATGGTAAATGTGTTAAATAGTTAAATAGTCATGTCCATGTGATAAGTTGTATGAGTGGGGTATTGGACTAAGTCTTTACTCCCACAGGTTGGGCTATACTGATGCTCTAGGCCCCATCGATGTATTGTATGACTATAGAATGGGCCGGGGTTCCTCATGTTTGGGTCAGGCTAGACTGATGCTCTAGGACCCATTGATGTTATAACTAGTTTATGATATCATACTAAGGTTCTATGATCCTAAAAATGGCATGGTTTGGGTTGTCGAACAGATGTTATATGCTCCCAAAGTATGGACATGACTTTGTTACTCTGATTGATACTCCAAGGTACATGGTTAATTTGAACTGAATAGTAAATTCCCATTTGTGGCTAAAAGTATGTAACCCTATTATGCTATGTATTAGGCTCTCGGAATGGTCGGAGTAAGTCAGGTTTGTTGGTTTTCATGATGGAACTTAAAAGGATAAAATGGTTATTTAATAATTGTTTAAATGTGAAACTCGATCCTTTTGTTGATATGTTTATTTTTTTCACTTTAATTTTCTACAAACACTATTGTATAGACATGTTATTGATTTAGACACTATTGGTGGTGTACCGTTGAGTTTTACTCACACCCTTCTTGGGCTGACATGGAACTCGGGTACCCGAGTATATGCTACTTGATTTCTAGTACAAGTTCAAGGTAGGGACATGGTGTTTCGTTTGTTCATGGGATTATGGGTTGGATCATGGGATGTCAGGACTGGGTTTGGAATTGGTACTATATTCAGGATCATTTATGGTTTTTTCACTAGAATTTTTATTTGAATGATTTATTTATATGTAGTGTAGAAATATCATGGGTACATAATGTTTCACTTGGTTTATTATTGGATCTTACCTCTAGTTTTTCTTTTGTACTATTTCATTTGGTTGATATATATATTGATATTATTTCTGATGTGTTTTTACTATGATGATTGGGTATAGTCTCCCTATTGTAACTTTGTATACCTACACTACTATTTGGCGGCCTCTAGTGTATGGGGATGCATGCCTAAGGTCTTGTGGTGACCTAGCTTGTGGAACTGATTATTATGGCTTCTGAGTTGGGATATTACAATTGTGTTCCTTCTAAGGAAATCAAAAAAATTATATAAGATATGGACTGGAAAGTGTACCATTTTTTATTTTTTTAATATTTGGGGTTGTAAAGCATGTGTGCGACATTTAGCTTCTAAAAAACTTGATCTTCAATATAAAAATCGATTCTTTGTTGGTTATACCAAAGAGACTATGGGATATTACTTCTATAATCCTACTAGAAAAAAAGTTTTTCTAGATTGAGATGGAATATTACTTGAGAGGAAACACATGAATCAAGGATTAAATGGGAGAAAAATTAAACTTAGAGAATCTCAAGACCAAAAAATAGGAACTGTTCATAATATAGAGTTTGAACCAGTTCCATAAAGAGTTATAGAATAAGAACTGATTCAAGTTACATAATAACCTAAATGGTTTGTTAGGATTCATTAGTAGATCGAGATATATATCCTTCTTATGTAAAATTATTATAAGGTGATGGTCATGGTTAATAGACCTACCACCTATCGATAGGCAATTGAGTGTTATGATTCTAAGAAATAGTTAAATTCCTTGAAATATAAGATGGACTCTATGTACGCTAACCAATTTTGGAACTTGGTGGATACACCAAGTAGAGTGAGATCCATGGGTGAAGTTGGTTTTTCAAAATAAAATAGACATGTATAGTAGAGTCTCCACTTATAAAGCTTGTATGGTGGAATAGGGTTACAAATAAATTCAAGGTATTAAGTATGAAGAAACCTTTTCTCAAGTTGTGATGATAAATTCCATTTTATATATTTCTAGCCATAATATATTTTTATGATTATAAGATATATCATATGTATTTCATAACTACTTTCCTAAATGGGAATTTAATTGAGCATGTATATATGATACAACCAGAAGATTTTGAAATTATAAATGAGTTTTCTAAGATTTTCAAGTTGCAATGGTCTATTTATGGATTTAAGAAAGCTTCTTGGAGTTAGAACATCTGTTATGATGATGAAATCAAAGGGTTTGGTTTCATAAAAAATAATTATTATTATTATATATAAAATTGGACTAGTGGGAGTGTTCTAGTATTTCTAATTTTGTATGTATATGACACAATCCTTTTCAAAAATGATGTCTTGAATTTTTATTCTATAAAGATATATTTGGAAAAATTCTTCTTGAATAAATACATGGGTGATGTAGCCTATATACTTAGTATGGAGATATATAGAGATAGATCTAAGAGATTTATTAGACTAAATAAAAACACTTATATTAGTAAATTGCTAAATCATTTTAACATGGAGATCTCTAAGAAGGGGTCTTTATTAGGTTTTCATGGAATGAATCTTAGGAAGACTTTAAATCATTCTAAAGACTTGGAAAGTATGGATAATATTCCTCATGTTTCTAACATAGTATCCATCATGTATGTAATTTTATGTACTTGACCCAATTTCATGTAAGCTTTAAGCATAAAAAAGTAGATAGTAATACAATCTTAGTTATTCGCTACATTACATTCAAGAATATCCTTAATTAATTAAGAATAAGTAAGGATGTTTTCTACATGTTTATGAGTGAGGATTAGCTCATTTTATGGGGTTTCACTGATGATATTTTCTAATCTGATAAAGATGACATGATATCTCAATATAGTTTTATGTTTTGTTTAAACAGTAGAGAAATCAGTTGGAAAAGTTCCAAAAAACCACCATAGAAGACTCAAAAATAGAAGCAGAGTACATCACTATATTAGATGTTTCAAATAAAGTTATTTGGATCAAGTAGTTCATTTTTGAACATGGGTTGGTTCTTATAATTAAGGGAACAATTGATATTTAATTAATAATAGTAAATTTACTTCACATTATAAGGAATCACATACTCTCTAAAGGACCATGCACATATTTCACAAATATCATCTCATCAAAGATATTAGAGAGGAGTGATACAAAGATATTTTGAGTGGATAAAAATGAAAATGTTACAAATCCTTTGAAAAAATCATTAACATATAAAAATCATGAGGTTCATGTTGAATCTCTTAATTTAATATATATGAGATATTTTATGTAATAATTATAAAATTAATCATGGTTTTATAATAAATATAATCTCTATTTATCATTCATTCGTATGTTCTCTGTTTTTATTAGATGAATAATGAGATGATAATATACCATAAAAATTTGACTTTGAGTTTTCCCTAAACTATGATAATCATAAAGTATTATAGGTTGTGATGATATATTAATAATATCATGAGTATAATCATATATTCAATACAAATATGTGTACATGAAACAAAGAATAGAATTATGAGATAATATATTGAGACTTGTTATCTAGAATAACCTACTAAAGTATATCACATGGAATGTTATATAGCCATTGATATAATTAGGGGTGTATGGTTGCTATTAATCCCCATTACATAATGTTGGTGGGATAGATATCATGATAAACTTCATACTTTGATACATTTCTTACACTATTCTTAAGGCGTAGTTAATCAGGGGTGGTTGGGTATGTTGTTCATCATGTCATCAATTAGAGCTTAAAAAATATAATATTTTTTTACTTGTATAGTAAGAAAATACATTTAGGACATTTGTATAATTAGTCTATGGAAATTCATGGCCATTATTAGTTGAGTTACATATGATATACTTGTATACTTGGATGAATGACATGTAATGTATTCATTAAAACTAGTTTGTCTATTACAGAGAATCATGAATGTTTGAGTTGGCCTAAACTATATTGAAATGTTTTGTGTCTAGTGGTCACTTGATTTCATGGAAAATATATTATATGATCATCCATATGGTTTATATATATATATATATATATATATATTATGTTAGTCATTTAATATAGATATATTATTGTGTTTAATCAATAACACACCAAACCCCTTTATAGCTTGGGTAGCACTGAGGTTTTTCTAGAGTCTTTTATTTTCTTAAAAGTGTGGAATATGGAATTTATAATTGTGTTCAACACTAAAAAGGCTCACAGGGACACACATAAGGTCTTATAATGATGATTATATTTTTGTATAAAGTGTTTTCTCAAGATTTGATAGAGATTTTGATAATCATATCCAAAATAGTTTGGATAACTTCAAATATTTGTGGAGTTTTATATAAGGTATAAGCATATTTAGTGAAAGTGGGTGACTATTAAGTTTTATACACTAATTAACTGACCACAATGTAGTGTAAGTCGCCACATTGTGGCCTGTTATTTTATGTTTTATTTGATATAATGTAATTTTTATATGAAAAATTATATTTAATATCATTTAAATGATACTCCCTTGCTGGTTATCACATTTATTTTAGCTAATTTACACATAATATGATGATGTGTATACAAAACATTGATTTTTATAGGATTTTATATATTTTATTATTAAATAAGGATAATTCCAATGGTCATCCATTTCAAAATGTTTGAAATGTAGTAACTCTATGAGGCTCCTTCATTCAATGGAGGCCTGTATAAAAGATATTCATGGACCTCATTTGGTATACTAGTGATTATTATCACCTCTATGAAACTCTCTCAATCTCTCATATCTCTGTTTTCTTTAAAATAAAATGTGTTAATATACCATTTAGAGAAAGGAGGTCTTGTTGAAGCATTATATGATTCCAGTGGCTAGTGGATATTGTTTAAGGCAAAATCACATTATATTTTACTTAGGTAACTCTATCAAACTCACTACTAATGAATATAAAATTCTTAGAAAGTAATGTATGCATGGATTATATTTTTATCATTTAATTCTAGGATCTTGGGTATAGAATATGTGTTTTCTTCCATGGTAAATAGGAATAGTGATGTCCCATAAATCATGTCATGAGATACATAGAATAATAGTGGATATTATAACTTGAGATAATTTAAGTCTCAATGAGTTATTTACCTTAGGGTCTAGGTTGGTTTATCACCACTAAATAAACTAACCAATAGATAAAGATAATAATAATTTTATGTGATTATTTTATTTTATCAGAGCATGGTTATTTATTTATTTATACAATGCATGGTTTATTTATTTTAATTAAAGAAAATCTCATATTATAAATAGATTGGAAATAATGATTAGATAAAATAAAAATAAAGGGTATAAGATTTATTTTATCAGGTATAGTTAATTACTTATGTATGTTTTCACACACAAAAATTAATAAGTATATCGAGGATAAAAGATTATATCGTATACAAATTCATGAATTATTTTATCATGAATTATTAATTGTTTATATAATTTTAATATAAAATTAACAATCATATGAAGAATAAAATAAAGGATAATTATTATTTAGTTAACAAAACCCCCCATCTTAAAATATTAAGTCATTAATAACCTTCCATTTTCTAAGTTAGGATACATATTGTCAGTCTAGTAATAGTCAAGGGAACTTTCAATTATTGATTAGTATTAATAAGGATGATAGTTTAACTTAAACAAATTATTATTAAAGATAACAAACATAGTCTAATTAATAAAATTTGGAGTAAAATATTTAGGAAATATGAGTATTGAATTTTAGGATTTAGGAGTCCACTCAATAGATCAAGGAGCTATGATTTAATGTAGTTATCAAGAGTAAAGCCTACCAAAAATACATTTGAGTAATTTATAAGTACATAATATAGGTTATGAGAATGGAAATATGGATAATTTACACTATAATATCCTATTTATTAGATATTCAAAATCCAATGGTGAGGGACATTAGTATTTTATAAAAATAGTTATAGGAATAACAATTCACTAAATCAGAATGTATTTAAATTAGTAATCAAGATAAAATACTAAATTTTAATTAAATATTGTTGTAGATAATGTAAAATAACTCAACTATTTCACTCTCTATATGATATTTCTAGGATAAATATAATATTACAACTGGTTAAAACTTCTAGGAGTGTTACAGGTTCCTAAACATTGTACTATTCCAATAAATGAAGTTCTATGTGCTTGAGTCCCCTATTCCTATTGAGTCTTCTGAGTAGGAAAGTAAGTAAGATAAAAATGTATTCTAGAGACATTTGTATGATTAAATAGATGTAAAATACCTTATGGTATAATCCATTTCAAGTGATATTAAAAAACTACACATGGTCCGGGATGCTTACACCATGTTGTCTTGTCTCCGTGATCTTTATCGTGGAAAAACAAGACAAGAGAGTTATGAGATCTCCAATGAACTTTTTAAATTAAAATAAAGATATCCAACTAGACCTCATGTATTAAATATTATTGGATACATTGATTATTTATATAATCTGGGATTAAAGTTACACAAAGAGCTATCCACAAACCTCATCCTTTATTTTCTTCCTTTAGGTTTCTTGATCATTATTGTTAATTTCAACATGAAAAATATATAGAAGTCTATTTAAAATATTTTTAATTTTGTTTGCTAAATTAATAAGTACATGATGTGGGATATTTCTTAATTTCTTATTGTGAACAAATTTAAGGTCAAGTAAAAAAAGTTATAAGGAAATTTATAAGCTAAAGGAACCTTTGTAATGCCCTTTAAAGAAGACAAAGATCCTAAGGGAGCCCAAATATTGGGATTCATTTTATTTTTATTATTTCAAAAAGGTCTATTGGAAGAAGAATTATACCTTAGTGAAGAAGTGATAGTAATATTTAGGTAATTTTATTATTTTTTTGTAATATTTCTATTTCTAATTATTAGGTATTAGATACAGCTTTTGTTTCACACATTTTTATCCAAATACATAAACCAAGTGGATTCCGAAATATTAACAAAGGAAAGGAAGATATTTGAGCTTCTCATTGATAAAGAGTAGTTGCACTATATATGAGAGACTACTATATCATATTTATTAATATAATGGTTTTAGTATTTAATAGCTATTATTATATGATTAGTGTAACCAAAAGATCATTTTTAGGTTGATTTTAGACATGAATATACCTATTTTCAAGTTTAGAAATAAAATTGTATTCTTTTATACATAAATTATATGTTATTTTATGGAACATATGGATAAAAATATTTATATACTATATTATAAAAACCAAGTCTTTAAATTTGATAAAAAAAGTTCACATGACTCATATTACACTGAGTTAGGTAATCATTAACTTAGTCATGTAAACTATAAGTGTTTGATGAGGTTATATCAAGAAGGATATTTATATTCATTTGAGTTGAAAACTTTATATATATTTAATTGTTTTTTACAAGGAAAAAATAAAAAAAATATCATTTAAATGTAAAATATAATAGATATACAAAGATACTAGATTTAGTTCACATTGATGTATATAGACCTTTTCCAAGAAAGGATAGAGTTGTATTCTCATACTTAATTACTTTTTATAACGGCTTCTATAGATATAGATATATTTACTTGATGAGTTATGTGAGGTCATGGGAATTAGAAGAGTGATTCGGGTTAGGTATTGGATCAGTTGTGTGAATTTGGACCACATAGGGGTATTAGAACATCTAGTATAGGTTGAGGAATGAGTCTTGAGATTTGGGATAGGATTGGGGATTTAATTCTCATAAAATGTTATTATAGGTGTTTTTTACCTCAATCTACCATTATTTATGGGTTTTGATATGTTTGGGAGGTCTAAAATGAATTTATAGAGTTTTGGGGTGTTTTGGACTTGAAGTGGATTTTTAGAAATTTGGAAAAGGTGGTGACTAAAGATTAATTTTGTGGAAAGATTCATTTTATAGTTAGAAATGGATAAGTCTATAATGTATTAAAAAATATCTAATTATGTAATATCTATTCCTAATTAAGAGTTATTTTATAGTGAAAAAAAAGTGTTGGTGTGAGTAAGCCATTTGGTGTGAGTAATGCTTTTGAGTTAATCCTTACTATGATAGTAAGACTTTTGGAAAAGCCTTACTTATTATAGTAAGGATTTTGGAAAATAAATACTATAATAGTAAGGTTTTTTTTAAATCTTTACTCATGATAGTAAGGATTTTTTAAAATCCTCACTATGATAGTAAGTCTTTTGGAAAATACTTAATCACAATAGTAAATCTTTGAGAAATACTTACTATGATAATAAGGATTTAGACATTTTCAAAAAATGGATATGATGAATTTTTTCCAAATTCTTCCAAAAATGTTTAAAATTCTTATTTAACTTAGGAGATGGATATAAAAAGGTGGATAGGAGTATTTTTACCTGTGTATAATGTTGTTAACACTAGTTTCATTAATTTACTCTCCAAGGGATTTATCCTTTGATTATTACCAAAATATCATGGTGTCTAAAGTAGGGGGAATCTATGGGTGATGTTAACCATCCATATATGTTTTTTTTCATATTTCTCACTATTTTCTAATCCCTTGATAAAGAAATCCTAATTTCAAGGATTTATTCAAATTTAATGGAATCTTATGATTTAATATGAACTATCCATATATTCTTAATGAGTGGATTCCTTCATACTCCAGGGAGGTGGTTCCTAGTTTATTCTTAATTTATACATGTATTATGTGATGTGTTATAAAATTACGTGAGTGGGGTACTCCTGGGGAGATAGGGAATGAAACTGCTTATATTTTATATTGTTCCTAGGGGGTTTTAGGGTAGAACCATGTGGGAAAAGATGGGTTTAGGCATGGTATGGTGTGGATTGTGTGATATGTGGTTCCTTGGTTGGTTGGGAATGATTATGATAGTTATGGATGTTGTTATTGTGATGTAGTGACTGATGTGGTTTTGTGGGAATTATTTGGGTATAGATCATGTAACTGTGGGTGATGATGATCACTAGAAGTAGGGTGATGTGGTTAATCGGGATGAAACGGATGGTGTTGGCCATTGACATAGGTGGGTGATGTGGTTTTCATGTGGTGATGGAGGTTTTTTGATGGTGTGCCCTAGGATGTTGGTAAATCGAATCATCATGGTTTAAAAATGGGTTTCTTGGGTTTGTGTTCACATTAGATAGGACCCATAAGGTGGTGTTAATCACTATTTGGGGGTGAAATCCTCTTTATATTAAGTGTCATAAGGGGTGGTGTTGACTATCAATATGGAGTAGATACTCACTATAGAAGGACATAGTTAGTGG
This sequence comes from Viscum album, assembly GCA_963277665.1. Taxonomy (NCBI): domain Eukaryota; kingdom Viridiplantae; phylum Streptophyta; class Magnoliopsida; order Santalales; family Viscaceae; genus Viscum; species Viscum album. The sequence continues at coordinate 1,377,557,258 of OY728138.1, forward strand.
TAGTTGAGACTACTAGATAGGGGCTTGATTCTCTCCATTTATGTTTGTGATGTTGGACCATAATTATAGAAGTATGGGTACTATCATGCCTTTGGTTTATCAACTATTTGATAGGATCATTGGAAAAGAATGTGTAATTCATTAAGACTTGTGATATAGTTTAAGAAAGTTCCTTTGGGGCATCGAGACTACTCAAATTTATTATGTGTATATGATTGGCATATGATAGCTTTTGGTATGTATTTATTTATAATGCTAAGGGATATTATAGTATTATAGAATTTGTATGTATCATTCCACTCTAGAACTGGCTGAGTCATGTAAAAACTTGCTCAGGCCTAACTGAACCTAAGTGGAGTGGGTTGCGTATTATATTTGATTATAGTTTATTAAATTTTTTCATACACTAGAATACATATGGATATAATCTAAGTACACCATTGGTGGTGGAATACTAAGTTAATAATCACACCTTTCACAGACCCTCAAGGATGCATAAAAACTTTATGGTTCTTGGTGCAGGTAAGGGAAAAGGTTCGAGATCTATAACCTAGTGTATAGGGAAGTGTAGATAATTCATGGGATAGATGCAGAATATTTTATATGGGTTGGGTGGTTCCTAGGTGTTGGGTTAATGATTTATTTTAGTTAATTTTTACATGTATATATCTTTGATTGGACCATGGGTTATCTTATTCATTTTCTATGATTGGTATAATATGGTACCCATTATTTGGATTATAATCTATATAATTTTGGTATGTGATATTATTTTTTAAAAACTCTTATACTGTGTTGTTATTGGTATTATTTATTACTATATGGGTATAGTCTACCTACAATCACCCCATAAACCATCATTTCTAATCATTGGACTTTATCATATGGGTAGGCATGCCTAAGTTCATAGACAACCCATATCTTTAATACACCTTAATTTGTGATTTATTACATAAAGATACTCTTAATAAAATCCCAAAAGTTTGTGAGGCCTAATGTGTTTGGGTAATTAGATACATAGTACAATAACTTAAAACATGGATGAAACAATGTTAATTAAAAACTCCAAAACATTCCCTTATATTCCATCGATCTTATAATACTTCATAGTATAACCTAGGGACATACATAAGAATGGGGTGATTTATAAATCCCATTAAGAGAATAATCAAATCATAACATGATGGAAATAATACATGTGGGTCAAGAGGCATATCAAGGTGAAAAAAATGGCTGATAATCATAAACTTGAACATTGAAGCATGATATAAGATGATAACATCAGGGAAATAGATAAATATGACAACAACATAAAACATGACATCATAAGCATAAGTCAAGGCTAACTGCCAAGACACCATAACATAGTGTTCTTTTGATAACCTCTTTTTCACCATGCATGATATCGCATGAGATAAAAACATTACTTGATGCATTAAAGGGATATATAATTCTAGGAACACCTCTCACATTCATATTATACACATTCATTTGTGTGCCACAAAGATCATACAACATAAGAACATATTTCATCACTTTCAATGCCATGATTATGAAGTTTGGGTTAAATACATGGAAGTTAAAAATCAATAAAGGATAGGTCCATCTAGGTGAATACCTTCAAGTAGAAATGGGGATGGTTCTTCACAATACAAAAGTTTGGCATGGAAAATAATGGGATAATTTTGGTAGTATAATGGGTGTCCATAAAGGTTCATAGAAGGTATTAGTGAGAGTGAAAGGTGTTCTATCATTACATGGGAATAATAAGGGTGGTAAAAGATATGTGTAAAAACACATTACAACATGAAAAATTATAAATAAAATGGGTTTAGTACAAATAAAGTACATGAAATAAAGGAATAGGAGATAGTCCCTAACCTTGAGAGGGAATTATAAAAGATTGTGAGGAGATTCTTAATACCTTGAGAGCACCTTGGGAGGGATTTAGATAGGTATAAATATAGGGACTTCATGAAAAAAGGGTTTTGAGTGAAGAGTAGTGTGAGGTTGGGTGGATATTTATAGAAAAATAGATGGTAATTCTTTATTAATTTCAGAACTTAGGTTTTTGACTCTATATAATAAAACAATCAAAACTACAAACCTTATCATGGTTTTTTCCCATGGTTTTTACCAAATTTAAGTGGTGTTATATATTTTATAAGACTAAGAATTTGGATCCTTAAAATAATATCATTGTTTATGTGAAAGTGAGTCATGTTCATTAAGAATTGGTTTTAAAACCATAAAATATAATTTAGGTTTTGGAGGATTCAATAAAGGTGAATAAAATTAATTAACTATATTGAAAAATAAATTATTTTAATGGGAAAATATATTTTGGGTCATGTATTCCATTTATAGTATTAATTACATTAATTTTTTTCTGTTATGATGTCCTAATACATATCGCATGTTTATATCATATTTAATTTTTACCAAAAAAATCATCTGTCTCAGAAAATTATGGAAAATTCACCATTGGATAATTTTGAAATAATGATTTAATAAAATATTGATTTTATCAAAATAATTCTCTAAATATGAGAATTTATACTTTTAAATAAAAATCCTTAATTATTAAAAAATACTAGTTTTGTGACAATAATAGTTTTCCAAAACTTATAAAGATTATATTGGACTTAATTATATTATATTTTAATTTTTATATAAATAAATATTATTTGATATGAATATTATATGAAAATAAAATTTATTTAAATAATCTTAAATTTATCAAAAAGAGTATTATAATTAAAACCACATATTTTCCAAAAAATTATTCTCTTCATATCAAAATTTAATTTTCATCAACTCATACATAATTGTATATATGAAGTAATAATGAAAAGGGATAAATATAATCATTATTTAATTAAAAATAAAAATATTCAAATACATACCACTAAGTACTAGATACATTACCCCTTAGTAAATTAGTATATACACTAAGGGTAAGGTGTACAATTGTGGTACTTTCTTGGGATGGTTTGGTGATCATGGTTTGGGTCATGATATTGATAAGCTTTAACTTATACCTTAAATAATTTCACTCATGTTTCAGTTGTTGAATTTTAGCTTGGGTTTAATCAAGGGAAAATCCTAGTTATGCCATATCTTTCGAAAAAACTGATAAATGGGCTTCATAGGGTATGATCCTACTGGTTGATGTCATCTCTTCTTCCTTCTATGAAAATTGGATTTTATCATAACCATTAATATACTAATATTAATGACCACTATACAATGACTATATTATTAATGGTTATGATGCTTAATAGTATTTTAAATCTAACAAGATATATTTTATAATGTTCTAAAATAAGTGGATGTGTTTTCTATAACTACATTACTTAATAAAGAATTTATTTATCCAAAATGTAATTCCATTTATAAAATTTTGGGTTGTTACATTCTTCTTACCTCTATAAATTTCACACTTGAAATTTTATTTCATACACTAAAACAAATTAGGGTACTTCTATTCAATCACCTCTTCCAGCCCCATATTTATTTCTCAAACTTGTGGTTCCTCCATAATAATTTGCCCAGGTGAGTTTTCTTATTTCATATAATCTTGTCTCTATGATCTAAGATCTTCACTGGAATCTCCTCATTTGAAATATCATTCTCCAAAGCTACCATGTCTAGATTCATTATATGTGAGGGATATAGTATGTAATTCCTCAAGAGATATACATGGAACACATCATGTACTTGAGATAGGTTTAGTGGGGGTTCTATTAGATATTCCACAGATCTAATTTGATTAAGTATATCAAAAGGGATGATGTATCTTGGACTATGATTTCCCTTATTCCCAAACCTCATGATTTTTTTCCATAGTGATATGTGAAGGAACACCTCATCTCCAAACTCAAAATCTTGGTCTCATAAATAATTTTATACATATATTTTCTATCAAATTTATAAGGATTTCATATGATGTTGAATGTTTTGAACCTTATCTATCATATCTTATATACTATTATGTCCCATAAGATTCCACTCTCCAAATTCATCATAGCATGTTGGATTATAAAACCTCTTCCCATACAGAGCCTCATAAGGTTATATTTGAATACTATAATAGAAACTATTATTATATGAGAACTTTTCAAGGAGAATGTGTTGATCCCAACATCCTTGGAAATACATTGAACATGATCTCACCACATTCTCTAGAGTTTGAATGGTTCTCTTAGAATAACCATCTTTTTTAGGATGATAAGCAGTACTAAAACTTAACTTCATATCTAATACTTATTAAATGTTTCTCTAGAACCTTGAGACAAATCTCAGATCTCAATCAGATACAATGGAGAGTAGTACTCCATATAGTATTATTTATTCACTTATGTATATATTAGAGAGTTGGTTAGGAGATAAATCTTCCTTGATAGCAATGAAATGTGCCAACTTTATAGGATGTTTGACTACCACCCAGATGGCATTATTTCCTTTAGATGTCTTGGGGAGTCTTGCAATGAAATTCATGGTTTTGTTTTCCCATTTACATACCGGTATGGGTAATGGTTGTATAATTCCCTTATACTTCTATCACTCTACCTTGAATTGGTGTATTACCAAGCATTGAGATACAAATTCCACAATCTCCCTCTACATGTTATCCCCTCATAAGTTTTGATTCATATCTTTATACATATTAGAGATTCTTGAATGAATAGAGAATGATGATATATGTGTATTATCTATAAGTTCACTTTTTAGATCTATTTTTTATGGGATGAATATCTGGGTTCCAAACCTTATAATTCCATCATTAGAAAATTTAAAATCAGGAATATTTTATACCTTATTTTGTAGCTCCTCATCATCTTTTTTGGAATCTTTGAACCTCTAAAGAATTTATTCTTGAGTAGTTATTTTAGAAAATTAGAATAAATTACCTTTTATAATTCTCATTCCCATCCTTTTAATGTCCAAAAATATTGGATCCCTTTCAATCCTTGTCATGTATAGGGTTGCGGGATCCTTTCTACTCAAAGAATGTGCCACTTTGTTTGCCTTCCCATGATGGTAATGGATTGAACAATCATAATCCTTGATCATATCTAACCTACTTAATTAGTGTATATTGATATTTTTTGTGTAAATATATAATTAATCATTTTATGATCCATATATAGTTCATGCTTCTACCCCTAGAGATAATGTCATCAAATATTCAATGCGAAGAACATTGCAGCCAATTCTAGATCATGTGTATGGTAGTTCTTCTCATGTATCATTAATTAACAGGAGGCATAGGTTATCACTTTGTCATATTTCATGAGTACAAAACCCAATCCCTTTTTGGATGCATCAAATTAGATCACAAATCCTTCCCAAATGGTGGGTAATGTGAACACGGGTGTAGTGATTAGCCTCTTATTTGACTCTTTAAATCTCTCCTCACTTACATCAGTACAAAAAATATTCACTCCCTTTTGTGTTAGATTGGTTAGTAGACTTTAAAATTTTGATAATTTTCTCACAAATTGATTATAATACCTAGATGATCCATGGAAACTATATATATCCATCATAGATATTAGCCTATTTCATCCCTAAATTACCTATATTTTTTTAAAAAACCACATATATTATTATTTTTGTGATAACATTCCCTAGGAATTTTAATTTCTACATCCAAAATTCAAATTTACTATACTTTTCATATAACTTTTCCTATCAGAAGGTCTTCAGTAAAAAATTAAAATTCTCATCAAGTTCCTCCTTTATTTTAGAGTAGATAAGAATATCATCTATAAAGACTACCATAAATTTTACAAGGTAATACATAAATACTATATTAATTAATTCCATGTGGATAGTTGGAGTATTAGTGAGTTCAAATGGTACCATTATGTGATCATAGTTCACATAAATTATATGAAAAGCATTATAGGATATATACACCATATTCACCTTTACTTGATGATATCCTGACCAAAGATCCACCTTAGAGAAGTACTAGGCTCCATGTAGTTGATTGAACAATTCATAAATCTATGGAATAGGATACTTTTTCATTGTCATGGTCCTATTGATCTCACAATAATTAATATAGAGGTACATTGACCCATCCTTACTCTTGATGAAAATGACTGGTGCACCCCATAGTGAAGAACTTGGGAATATAAACCCTTTATTCATATTATCCGATAGTATCTTCTTCAAATCTTCAAGTTCAAAATTGGAAGTTCTATATAGAGTCTTGGATATTGTAAAATATTCAGGCATAAATTTTATTGAGAACTCAACCTCTCGACTATGTGGAAGACCAGGAAATTATTTAGGAAACATATCAACATATTCCCTTACAATATCCATGTTATTAAGGATGATATTTTCCTTAGTTTCAATCATTTTAGATAGATATGTTTTCTCATAAGGCAATAATATTCATGCTTGAGATAATTATTCCAAAGGAAATTCATCCTCCTCCTTTCACCTGTATAAAATCAGAGTGTGGTTTGGGATGCAGAGGGTTATTTCCTTCTCTCAAAAATTTATGTTTTCTTGGTAAGATGAATTTATATATACATATTGGATACATTTAATTAAAGATTATTCATGTTTTATTTGATAATCCACTCTGTTGTGGTTTTATTTCACAAGAATTGTGAATTATGGAATCAAAGTAAGAAATGCTGAAAAATGGGAAAAAATAATTTAAACATCATGTATAACATACACAGTGTGTATCCCACGTTCATGACATATCTAAAGACCAAAGTTCATCCCATGAAAACTCTACATGACATGAAAATCATACATGATGTGTACATACATTAAACATCATGTAAATTTCAAAATTATAATCCTACTAAAATTAAATCACATGCATGGCATGCAGAGTTTACACGACATTCAAAGTTTGAAGACCTAATCCAATCAAATATTGCGCCTAAATATCCTTTTAGATTAAATATTTTCATAGGTTATTGTGGATCTCAAATACATGATGTGAAAACTTATTACATGACATGAATATGTTGGGAAAATTCACTTAAATATAGTACACAACATGAAGGCTTTACACATCATGTATTTTTCGATCCTATTTATTTTCTAGAACCACTACTACACTCAAAAGTATAGACCTATGAACTCTATCTCATTTTATTCTCTCATTTTCTTATATTTTCACTTCCAACCCAGTTTTAATTCATTCATTTTCTTTTTTTATTAAATCCTTTCACATTTCTTGTCGTTCCTCATTGATTCTTTGATCGTTTTACTTATGTTTCCATTTCAAGGATTTTTTTCAATACTATTTTACATTCTTTATCAACGGTTTTTTTTTCTTCATTGTTTCTTCATTTAGAGAAAGTATTTTGTTGGATTTTAATTTCTTTTAATTTTTTAAATATAGACTGATGATTTTTTTAATCCTAGATTTCCTATTTCTCATTTATTTCATGATTATATGTAGAATGTTTAATATTTATTTTCTTTTGATCAACACCTCCATGTGAAGATAATCCGATTAGGATTAGGGGTTGAGAGTAGGGGTATTTCTGAATCTAATTAATCCATAAGTTAAACCTTTGTAATTATATGGCTAGTAATTAGGTTAAAAATAACTTTTCATCACATTCTCTTACACAACCTTGACCATGGGAGGTACAATTGAATAAACATAACCTAGTTGAAGTTGATAAGGATATGACCATTATCTTATGATTATATTTTCATAGAAGCTAAGTGTAATGAACCTTGTCTATTAGCTATACTCAAACCAAGGGATAGTTGTGGCACAAGTAGATCCAATTGGTTTGACCAAAACCAATTGGTGAACCTTGAACTGCTCTATATCCTAATATGTATTACTATTCCAATATATATTTAGGATTATCTTCTTCCAAGATCCCTAAAATTGACCCTAATTCCTTTTTAGTTATCTGAATTAAATCCAAACTACCTATTTTTAGAGAAAAAAATCTTGAAGATTGCATGTGATGAATCCTTTTAAAGGGTTTTTTAATGGCTTATTTCTTACCATTGATCCCTATGGGTTTTACCGTGCACTGCCACTTTACTATGCCTTAGTTGTAAGTGTATTTTGGGACTATAAATTTATAATCTGATCAATAACCATGTTTATTCAATGACACATGTAGGTGCATAAAATTTGGGCATTGTTACTAGGGATTACTGTTTCCTAGGAATAGCATCTGTCTGATCAAACCTTGGATTAACTCACCCCCTCTCCATTTCTTCTTTTTCCTTCCCATTTTCCTTTTAATTTTTTATCCTTCGGGAACACCTGCATCCTACCTATATTTTTATCAACTAGTGCATGCGTCAAGGACCCTTGACATGTTTAAGGAGCCTAGATACACAAGAACTACTTCTTTTTTATCCCTATATCGGGAGAACAATTTCTATATGTTGTTATTTCACAATAGTCGAGTGTGATGATCTTGCACCACCACACCTTCAAAACCCCCAATATGAACCACCTGACGATTAGGGTGAGAGACCAGCACTGTAGGAGTGCACCATAATGTAAAATGGAATTTCATTTATTACTATTGTTGTTCCCATCATTTTTCATCCTCCTATTTAGGTTCACACTTTAAAAATAAAACCTAGAGTCATCCATATTATCCAAAATATGGGGAAATTTAGTGGACTTCAATGAGAAGACCCCCATGATCACATTACAAATTTTTTATAGGTTTATGATACCTTTTGCACCCAGAGTGTGTCATCAGATGAAATAATACTCTGTGTATTATCGTTCTCCTTATATGATCGGTCTAAGGATTAGCTCAAAATCCATGCTCCCTAGTTGATCACAACTTGGGATGATCTATCCAAGAAATTACTGGACAAATATTGTCCACCCATCTAAATGTTGAAGTTAATAAATGACATTAAAAACTTCTCCCAGGTGGATGAAGAATTAGCATGGGAGGAATGAGATATATTTAAGGAGATTACAAGAAAATTTCCACATCACAGACTAGATGTGTGACTATAATTGAAAAAATTATATTAAGGATTTTAACTAGTTGCACGAACTATAGTAGATGCCACTGAAAATGGTGAAATATTTCTTAAAATTCCCAAAGTGGTCCAAGACATTATTAATGAAGTTTTCAACGATGACAGTCTACTCCAATGTGATAGAGGACCACCTTATCATGGAATCCATCAAGTGGAGGAGAGTAACTACCTCACATCCCAAGTGGAGGATCTTATAAAGAAGATTGATTCATTCCAATTACTTGTTGCACCACTACCCCCTCCTACTCCTATAATAGAGATTTAGTCCTATGAAATGTATATAGGTCCACAACCATACCAATATTATAGGTAATTTATAGAGGATACCTAATTCTTATATGGTATTTATGTTAATTACAATCAAAAAATCAGAAGTAATAGCATCCCCAACAATATCAACAAAAAAAACTATCATCAGAGACCATCTTAGAAGCCATAGCAGTAAAACCAAGGTTATTTTGAACAAAGGAGTGGATAGGTGTCACCAAGGAATCAAGTACCACCTAGGTACCCACTATAAGGTTCATATCCTTGGCCACATCAACAATTCCAATAACCATTTCCTAGACCTCAGAAGTTTCCACTAGTTTAGCAGCTAAAATTCCAAAAAACATCTACTAAGACCACCACATCAAGCCCATCCTCTCAAATTAAATCTTAAAAACTTTCTAACTACCTTCATATAGAAATAAGACTAAATTATTACCACTCAAGACATGTAAATGAAAAACCACAAGGCTTCCCTATGAAACCTTGACCATTAAATAGGTCATATCTCCAAGACTTTATCTAATCGACTACTGGGTAATTTTCCTAATAATAATGAAGATCATCCAAGGGAGGAGGCTAAGGATATAATTGTCTAGAGTATAAATATTTTGTAATTTCAACATTCATTCTTAGGTGATAAAAATCAGTTTGAATAATCTAATAAAGATGTTCAAGGGAAAACTTTAGAAGGAGAACCAACTGAGAAAGATCCAATAAAAGAACATCCTAAAAAGGAAGAATTTTATATAGGACTACTAGCATAAAAACCACCTTTACCCTTTCTTGAAAGTATGAAACAAGCCAAAAATGAGGGTCAATATAAAAAATATGAAAATGTTTAAACAATTTCATATCAACATTCCCTTTGTAGAGACAATTTCTCATGTACCCACTTATGCAAGATTATTTAAAGACTTGGTGTCTTGTAAAAATAAAATAGAGGAATTAGGATTCATCTCCCTAAATTAATAATTATATGTAGTTTTCCATATAAATTTAACTCTAAAAATTTGAGACCCTGGAAGTTTCCGAATTACCTACACTATAGGGGCATATTATTTTGAAAATTCAATGTTCGATATAGGTGAAAGTATCAATATCATTCCCATTAGTGTTTACAAGAATATGGGGATCAGTAAAATAAAACTAACAAAGGTAGAACACAAACTTTCTGACCATTAATTCAAGAATCCTCAAGGATTACTTGAGGATGTCCTAGTAAAAGTTGTAAAATTCATTTTCCCTACTGATTTCTTCATACTGGACATGGAAGAAGAATGATATATTCCCATTATTTTAGGAATACCATTTATCACCATTGGGAATGTGGTTATTGATGTTAACTAAGGTAGATGGATATTCAAATTTAGTGAATAACATGTTGTGTTTGATTTAGTGGAGTCCACTAATAAAAGTGGTGATTCATTGAATTGTCAAGACACATCTCTTTCTGATAAGAAATATGGTCATGTGACCAGTAAGGACATAAATAAGAAACTAAATTTGTTTACAAGGGATATAGTGCTCACAAGAACACGAATTATTCCTTACCTCTTACGAGGAAGGTCACCCCATCATTCATCCCCTCTATTTTCAAGAACTGTTATAAAATGGGTATCTCCTCACAGTTGAAGACTTATGAATCAAATCATGTTTAGATATAAAAAATATATAAACTAGGGGAAACCTATGGTAGATTTAATATTTTAGAATAGGTTAGTTTATTCTTTAGGATAATTTAATATTATTGGTAGCTTATTAAGAGGACCGGATTCAAACAAAGAGCACAAAAGGACAAATAAATTCATGTAATCCTTAAACAGTGTGTAAATGTCTAAGTTTAGGAAAAAATTGATCTTTACATGTTGTGTATAAAATAAATGACATGTAAGTTTCTATAACTTTTAAATCCCATGAACCCTAGGTTCATGACTCACACCCCCCCCACCAATTTTTCTCCTCTCTTGTGAGGTCCTTCACCCAACATCACTTACCCTTCCTCCTTACCTCACCACCAGCCAACCCCTTATCTACTCTTATCTCACCACACCTCTCCATCTCTATCATGTGCTACTTTCTCTCCCTTTTAAATGTATAGAACCAAAATATTCTATACCTCTCCCATTAAACATGCACTTGATCATGATGAGACACCTTCACCACCCAAGCGGAAAAAACCGACAACATCTCCACTACTTGTAAAGCCATCATCCTTGTCCTCTACTTCCACATATTCCTCCACTTTCACTTTTGATAGGTCTCAGTCATCTTTTGGTGGGTCGCAAGGCACTACCCACCCAAACCTCCACCCTTGCCTCTGTTTCTCTTCACTAAAGAACCAAGGCATGTTGGTCTAGCTACAGGAGAAGCCTATGAGGACCAACAAGACACTAGAAATCACTGTGCTTGAGTGGATCTAGATCCACCATGAGTTCTTTGACCTCATCGACTGACTATACCTCTTTTTCATCATCCAGGTGAATGAGGAGACATTCAGGGAGATCTTCCTCAAATTCCTATCCACCTTTGAGCTGCCCATTGACTATGCTCGATTCAGACTTAGAGGTAGGCCTTCAGAGCTCAACCTTGGCGATTTTTTTTCAAACTTGACATCTACTCTACCGACTTTTAACCTCCCAGGTCTTCCTGACATTACATATCGATCCTAACAAGTTTGATGCTGCATGACTTTTTTTGAGGATCACTAGAGATCCATAGAGACCTTATGATCCTCACATGATAAAGATTACCTATCTCCACAATGCCACCTTTAAGATTCTCTATCGAGCTTTAGCTCATTCCTGGATAGATCATGGTTATGGTCAATGGAGTGTGAGCCAGATCGAGGTCATAATTATTGATTCATCCATGGGTGGCATAACCGTCAATGTGGTCAGGTAGTTCGGTGAGTTATACTACACCCAATCGAGGAGGAATTGAGGTATATTGATGGAAATATTTTTTATTACCCATCTAGATAGGAATCTCAGTCCCTTTGAGGTCACCCAGCCTCTAACCTTCTTCATACTAAAGGAGAGTATTGGCCTACTTCTGCTTAACATGATGAGGATTTTGATGAAGAGTGGGAGTATTTACCGATGGGAATCGAGATATCTTGAGGATACAGATGAGACACCTTCCTAGTATGAAACTGACCCCACCTCGTCTACCCATGACCCAGACTCCACCACAACTACCACCTCCATTACCTCCTATACCCATGTTACCACCACCACCACCTAAACTGCTTTACCTAACCTTATTTTTACCACCTCCACCACATATCCTGCCATATCCACTTCTTCCCCTCCTCCTTTATAAAACCTATGGCCTGCTATCTAGTTTCTTATGGAGAACCAGTGCCATATATTCCTTAATCTAGTCATTTCCTTTAGTGAACCATCTGATTTAACCATCTCTACTCCACCATCAGCCTCAACTTCCACCCACCCACCGCCCTCTGGAGGCCCCACTACATCATTTATACACACCCCGCCTCCTACCCCATCCGATATTCCCCCTGAGTTGATAGATCCCACTACCTAGTATAAGTTTTTAATGGACCAGTACCTTCAGGTAAAGGACCTCACCATTCCATCTTCATATGATGTATTCTTTATCAATCTAGATTTCAAAAACACAACCTCCATATGTATCTTCACCTCACCACCTCCATCCTTAACTAATCCCACTGTCAGCACCATGTCACATGTTATAGCGGTCAATCCCCTAACCCCAATATCTATATATGGTATCGATAGAATGAACTAGCTGCAGACACCCATTTTTTGGGAGGTGACATCTAATGTGGATCTCGACAGCATTGATTTTACTATTTAGTTAGGTATTATTCCCATACACTTTTTTGTTCTTTTTTTGGGTTTCCATTTTGCACTAATGGTATTTCATTTTTCCCTATTGTATCATTTCATATATATATATATATGTGGATGGGATATAGTTTTTGGATTCACTACTTGCTATATTGTTTTCATTTCACTACTACATTGATTTAGCCATGTTTAGCTCTTATACCTCCTCTATGGTTATTGATGTGCCTGTCCCACCACCATCTTCCCTCCTACATTGGATGTCTCAGCATCTAGCTAACATCAAGCACCAGCTTGAGGATCTCTCACTTAAGATTTGTGCTTAACAGGGGTCCCCTCCCTGAAATTCCTATATGATATTCCTATCACATGAGATTCATGCTTGATACACTCCTAAGGTGGTTAATCCCACCAAGTGTCCCCACCAGCACAATGATATTGTTACTAGTTGTTATAGGAAGCAGCAGAATTCTGAGTAGATAGATGACACAGACCGATTCCATTGTCTATCCATCTGGCTAATGACATTATTATTATCTATTTATGGGAGGAAACCCATATTTTTTCTTCTTTTATTTCTATCATGTTCTTTGTATATTTCAATTTTATTTTTCTATCATTTCTGTTTGTAGGGAAACTCAAACTTCACTGTACTCATCTTCCTACATTTATCTGAGCTATATTCTACTATTAATGATTGTGTTCCCCTACCAATTTTACTAATTCCATCATGTTTAAATGTTATGAACTAATGTTATATCTAGTGTATATTTTTTATTCCTACCAAATTTTAATGGTCGCACAAACTCTACTTAAAATCCAACAAGTACCCCCATGGAATAATTTTCACTATAGGAAGCTCTTGATTACCTAGTTTCAATTCATAATTTCTATTTTCTTATATCGATGATTTATTTGATATCTCTTCCATGAGGATTTTTAGAATAGTTTATACACTGTATCATTTTAAGTGAGATGGAGTCTTTCTTGAGCCTTATTGTCAGTACAGTTGGATTATTAATTTTTCTCACATATCTAGGAGAAATTTTTCATTAAAATCATGATTTAAACATGAAAACTCATAATACCCTTTTAAATAAAAGATAATGTTAGGTTGGAAATTATTGAAACCCATTTTCACCCATGTTTAGGATTTTTAGCATTATTGTTGATTTTAGTAATTTAATTCAAATTCTAGATTCTTACAACTAATTTTTATTTTCTTATTATTGGATTTTATACCCTGAGTGATTGCTAGTTATTTTTGTATACTCTTATTCCCAAGAGGATTCTATACATACACTGTCATGTTCTTTTTTGAGCATATTTCTTAAGAGATACTTGGTACATGTAAATATATCAGAACTTACATTCATATCTTATTGAGGCTATTATTTAACAAATAAATTTTTAAAATGATTGAGGCAATCTTTATGAACCAATTTTTATTGAGATCCACCTGTACATATTTACTTTGTTATACTATAGTATCCATGAATAAACCTTTTAAGGATAGAGCTGTTTCAAGCCTATTATACCTTCCAACCCTAATCTGGGTGTGATTCTTGATTATCCTTTGAGGAAATTTGAGGAAATTTTCACTACTGATGGAAATGGGATGTTATCATTAAGGATGAATATGGTAGCACTTTTACCAGACTCATATGATGTGGTCCATGATTACTTTTTGAGTTTTATTTTTTTACCATGTTCCTTTGAAAAAAATATGTATAAATTAAAAGAAACAGATGTTGGGTTGTGTATTAGGAAGTTCAAAATCACCATTACCAAAACGATGATTCCTATGATGGATCATTGTGGTTGGGTAATAGATGTAAGGTATGGCCTGAAGATGAATTTTTAAAAATAAATAAAAATAAAAAGAAATGAATAGGTCACATTCTTTATACCTACTTGATATACTCATGGACCCCCTTTGAGATATGGGGAATGGAAATATTTTTCTCAAGAGGAGTCACTTTATTGTGATTTTCATGAATTTCATTAATTATACTTTAGAGATTACCCTCCTCTTAAGATTTTTTTTATCACTTTCCCACCTACCCTTAGCCTTAGAGACATTTGAAACCTATTGTTAGATCACTTGTAATTTATTTTTTATTTTTCTTTACAAATTGGATATGTTATAACCAATGCAATCCTATGATTAGGAACATGTATCCAAGGTATGATCATAAATCTTGTTACATTTTACCTTGAGTGATGAGAGAAAATTTATTGTGAGGTAAATTGAAAAATATGCATAGAATTTAAAGAAAATTTATGAAATTATAATTAAAGGAAGAAAAAATATGGATAGAGAACTGAACTATGTAGCATGCCTGATTTTCTCTACAGGATTGATTCTGAATGACTGACTTTTTCTACTAATACTTAGCTTTATTTTCCTGGTTGTAAGGAATATTTACTATTTTAAAATTTTTTCTTTTAAAATCCATGTTTAGATGATTTTTTCTTGAGGACAATAAATTGTTCAAGTGTGGGGTAATTTGATAATATAAATTTATATATACATATTGGATACATTTAATTAAGTATTATTCATGTTTTATTCAATAATGAACTTGGTTTTGGTTTTTTTTCTGAAATTAGGAATTCTTGAATCAAAGTAAGAAATGGTAAAAAATGGAAAAAATAGGCTTTACACATCATGTTTAATATTCACAGCATGTAAGCCTCATTCACGGCATCCCTATAGACCAAATCTAGTCCTTAAAGACTCTAAATGACATGAAACTCATACACGACATGTACATATATTACACGTCCTGTGAAGTTCAAAATCAGAATCATGTTGAAAGTAAATCACATACATGACATGAAGATTTTATATGACATGAGAAGTTTGAAGATCCCATCCAGTCAAATGTTCCACCCAAAGATCCCATGAGATTCAATATTTTTAGAGCTGATTTTCGATCTCAAATACATTATGTGAAACCTAATTACATGATGTGAAGATTTTGGGACAAATTCACTTAAAGACAGTACATTATGTGAAGGATTTACACGTCAATTACTTTTTGAGCCTATTTATTTTCCAGTGCCTCCACCATGCTCAAAATTTCAGATTTATGAATTCTATCTCACTTTCTTTTTTTTTTACAAACCAATTTTAATTCATTCCTTTACTTTTTTTTATTAAATCCTATTGAATTTATTACCATTCGTTGTCCATTATTTGATCGTTTCACTTCCGTTTCCATTTCAATTCTCATTTTAAATATTATTTTCTATTCTTCATCAAATTTTTTTTGTTTCTTCATGGTTTCTTTATTACAAGTAATTATTTTATTATATTTTCATTGCTTTTAATTTTTTAAATGTGAACTACTAATTGTTTTAATCCTAGATTTCTTATTTCTAATTTGTTTCAGGATTATGCATAGCATGTTTATTATTTATTTTCTTTTTATCAACACTTCCATGAGTATCTAATCCTCTTATGGTTATGGGTCAAGAGTAGGGGTATTCCTAAACCTAATGAATCTATAAGTTAAACCTTGGTAATTATATAGCTAGTAATTAGGTTAAAAATAATTTTTCATCACATTCTATTACACAGCCTTGACCATGGGAGGTGAAATTAAACGAACGAGACCTATTTGGAGTTGATTAGGCTATGGCCATGAGTCTGTGACACTTTCTATATAGAAGCTAATCATAATGTACCTATGTTGTTAGATATACCTAGACCAAGGGATAGTTGCATCATAGGTAGGTCCAATTGGTTTGACCAAAACCAAATGGTGACCCTTGCACTACTTCACAACCTGAGTCATAAGACTATTCGAAGTTAGATTTAGGATTAACTTCTTCCAAGATCCCTAAAATTGACCATTATCTCTTAGTTATCTTAATTAAATCCAAACTACCTAGTTTTAGAAAACTCAATCTTAAAGAGTGGACATGAGGAATCCTTTTAAAGGTTTTTGTTCTAATAGTTGCTTACTTACCATTGGTCCCTATAGGTTAAACCTCGTACTTACACTTTACTACGTCATATTAGTAAGTTTGGTTTGGGATTATAAATTTCTAATATGATCAATGACCGTTCTAATTCAATGATGCGTACAGGCGCATCATTGCTCTATACAAGGAAATTAATTCCATACCCATAATAGAATCGAATTCCACTCAAGGGAGTATCATAAGGTTCATTGGGAAGTTCATCCCATAAATATGGATAGTGTAGAATGAAACACCCTGATATTTTATGAAAAAAATGAATTAATTTAAACTATTTAATATTTTTCATTTCACCCAACACTGAATATAGCTTGTGTTATATGAAAACACAAAGTTATTCTTACTTTGTACGCAACATCGTGTCAATGTTTCACTACACGCAACACTTAGATTAAATTTTGGTACACACAATATAATTTTTTTCTTTTGTTACACACAATATCGAGTTCCTTTGATAGCTTTAATTACATGCAAGACCTAGTTTAACCAAACTATAATGAAATATTAATATTATTATAGTTTTTACCTAGATGTTGGAATGGATGTTATAAATAATAATAATTAAATTATGATAATATGGTTTACATTTTTATACAAGAAGAATTATTTGGTGACCAATTAACTAAAAATAAAAATAAAACCCTTTTGAAAATATGGTAAATCTTTTTCTGGAAAACTATATTTACGAAATCAAATAAATTTTACCATAATAAATTAATTAAAACACTTTTGATAAATTATTTTAATGAAATATATATATTTATATATATATATATATTCACCAAATTAATATTCATCTTATGTGTTTTCTAGACAAGTGAAAATAATAAAACCAGTTTTATGTATAAAGATATATATTTTTCAAAAAGGTAATTTCACCACTTTTTAATGGTGTGCCAATTTTAAATATAAATTTTGACACTTTTATAGATTTTATTTTATAAAATAAACTTTATTTTTTAATTTGGAACATCAAAAATTATCTTAGGGTGAATGTTTTTGTATTTTTATGAGAAGTTTCATTTTTTTATGAATAGTGAAAATACTGAATTTTAATTTAAAACTATATTTTCATATAATTTATTTATATAGTAAAATTATATTTTAAATTGTTTTAAAAGTTTAATTAGATATATTTTAATTAAATTAATCCAATTTAGTTCATTAGAATCAATTTCACTTTGAAATTGGATATGAAAACATTTCAATCTTTTGAACTTTTCAGTTTAAAACCACATCATCTCATCCCGTCTGTGGGATTAATTTTAAATTAATTTCTACCAATTATGTGTTTAGAATTTGGAAAAATGGATTAAATATTTGGAATAACAATATTTAATAATTTCTAATGAGGTCAACTTAGTTTTTGATCAAAAATATTAGCGAAAGTAATTAAAATTAATTATAGTGATTAAGGTAAAAATGAGTTTACTTAGCAGTTAAACTTTAATTTAAGGGGAAAATAACCTAGAAACATGTAAAAAATCCATTTTATAGAAATATCTATACCATATCCTCCTTTTTATCTAAAAGTTACAATTATTTTAGAAACATGATGTAAGGGATGCCTCTTAATAGTGTTTACCTTTTTATATTTATAATAATGTCACTCCTCCTCCACTATAAAAGGGCACTCACCCCCCTCACTTATTAAAAACTCTCAAGATTTTTGGCTCATAAAACCTCTGAAAACTAATAGAAAAACTTCCCTCAATTTACCCTAGAATCCTCACTTTGTTCATAAATCCAACTAAGGAATCCCTTTGGTGAAAACCAAAAAGAGTTACCTGAAAAAGAGGTAATGTTCATCAACGTGTATTTATTTTTTATTTATTTATACACACATTAAGTTATTATTATTACATTATTATATAATATCATAAATATCCTCAATATAATTATATTCTATTATTATAAGTTTTCTACCTGCACCTACACACACTTCCATCAAATGAGTAACGAACTTATCGTTTGTGTGTACAGCGGACTACTGCCTCACAAAATGATGTCGTTCATTTTTCCCCTACCACCTATCGTGGTTGGTAATTATGATGAAATTATATTTTAATATGATATATATGGTATTTATGATGTTTTTATTCTTCTATAATTATTATATAACAAATACCTTCATTCTTTCCATTTTATGGGAATACGATAACTTCATTTGTGGACGTGTGAACTACGGCCTCCTCAAAGCGATGTGATTAATTCACACTCTACATGGAATGTATTAAGAATGGGTTTAGTAAATTTATATGATATATATGAAATAAAAATTATACTATAATTATAATATATATATGTTTTTGTGTGTGTGTGTTTCATTTACTTTCTTTCTTTCAATACGATAAGAAAATGGAAACAGTGTTCATGCATACGTACAGCCTACCGTCCCCATGAACGGTCTATTCCATTTCATATTTATATATTTTATATATTATTATAAATAATTATATACTGAATATATATGATATTTATATCATTTTTTGCATTATTTAAATAATTAAATCATGATCTATGTAAGAGGAACAATAATAACAAAGTCAAAACATATACGAAAAACAAAGAAGTTATTACCCGAAACATAACATTAACATATAATTATTAATAGATGAGTAATATAAAGTCATAATAAAATAATATGTGGTATTATACATAATAATATGGTTATTTGGTAGATTTATAATAAACTTCTATTTATTAAACAATATGTTTGAATGTGTATGAAGAAATTCAAGACTTAAGGTAAGGTTTTTCTTGTCTCCCTTTTATTTATATGAGATATATGTTATATTCACCACTTATACATGTTTTGTGGTGCATATAATAAACTTATATTTATTATACAATATTTTTTACTGGGTTTCATGTCTATAAGTTTATGTGAGGGCCTTATTTCATGTACTAAAGCTAATGAGTGAACATTTTTCTCTTTACACATGTTCACAATGTTATAAGTTGATGTGTATGCTACAAGTCAATATTTTATGTCAATATTATGATCTCATGACTCATTCTCTTTGATTTCCTTATGATTCATTTCTTATGAACTTCCAATATTTATTCCATGAATCATGTTTATGATATTTGATATGTAGGGTATGATCTTCTAATGATATGATCATGTTCTAATACCCTTATGCTCATATTATACTTACATGTCTCCCTTGTTTACCTTTAATGAGCATCTGAGCTCACCCCTTTCTTATGTTTCCTTTCCCAAGGTTATAAATAATGGTTTTAAGTAGGATTACTGAAGGGGGGTATCTTTAAAGGATATGTTTAAGATCTTTCACCAAGATAAAAGATTATGTTTCTAAGTTTCCAAGGACACTAAACTATTATGATCCTTGAGAATATACTTTTTTAATGTTCTGAATATTCATCTAAAATGATTTAATATCCATGTATGTTAATTATGGGTCACTATAGATAAGTTATATACTTGGGATACAATGATTTCACCATTTTTAGTTTTCAATGATAGCTCACTTCCATTTTTTTAGGTAGTGTTTGAATAGTTTTACTAAACTTGCATGAAATGAAGAAATGCATAAAACTAGAATCAAATAGTATATTCATTGTACTTGAATGAATAACTATCATATTTATCATCATGCAATGTCTAGATCCACCTAAGTAGTTATTATTTCATAATATCTACCTTTCTCTCTAGGCCTTGAAGGTTTTTGTCATCTGTTATCATCGACAACCCTTATCTTAGTACATTGGTTTGGATAGTGTCCTTGCTCCTTGTAGTTGAAACATTTGATAATAGGATAAGGTTTGAATAGAGTGTTCCTTTATTCCATCACATTGGTGTGTTTCTCCCATCATCATTCTCTAGTTATGTGCCTTTCCTTCCCACACCTAAAGTATTTCCATGTACCCTTCAAAAAATTTATGGATGCTTTTTTCTGCACTTTTGACAAGTGGGATATTGGACTTTCTTACCATTGTGAAATTTCCCCATCACTCCCTTGGAATTAGATTCCATTTTTCACTTACTATATCCAAACCTGTGAGACCTTTGAAATTTTTTTATCATCATTTTGACTTTGAGGTAACATCAAACAATTTAATTATAGTTTTCAAAGTCTTGAATCACCAAATATTTTCATAAATTTAGCTTTATCCCACTAAATAAGTTGTTAACTTTACTTTTTGGGTCAATGAAAAAACATATAGAGGTGTGTCATCCAATTATTATGAATTTTAACTCATATTCTCTAATGGATGCATAATCATTTTGATTAAGGATAAGAAAATACCTCTCTGTTTTAATTCAGAGAGTTCAAGGAAACTATTTATCAAAACAATTACAGAATTCTTTCCACTACATCACTTTGATATACTCCTTAGGATTCATATTTTTTATTAATGTCCATTATTGATCATATTCTACCTTCATATGATAAACATCTAGCATGATGTTCTCATACTCATAATATTTAAGGATAGAAAATATCTTTTCAATAGAGTCAATCCATTGTTTTATGATTAAAGGATTGGAAGATCCACTAAAATTCTAAGGCCTATGTTTTATAAAGGTATAAATTAAAACTTTATCTTTATTAGGGGGTGTGTTTTTTACCCTAGATTCAAGTTTCTATTAAAAAATTGAGTTAATTAAGAAATTATTTTCATGAAGTTCTTGAATTGTACTCCCATCAAGTTAAGCATATCATTTGGGCAGTCATTATGTTGCTCATCACATTGGTTATCAACTTTGTTCCTCCTACTTCCATTCATTGAGTAAAATAAAGGGAAAATTAAGGATGAGGATTTTAAAACTATTAACCTTATAAAATTAAAAATATTAACATTTAAGGTATAACTCATAAATAAAATATATTCTTTAACTTATGAATTTCTAGGTTTTAATATAAGTTATCCATGGTGTATTTCCTAACATAAAATTTTATGGTAATTTTTATTCCCTTAAAAATGGTTTATAAGGAGATTTTAAATTTACCAAATAATATCTCTTGATAGTTTCAAACTAGGTGTGAAATAAGGCCTCTTTTTTATGAACCATGTGATGATTGAGTTAATACCCAATGTTTCCTTTTAGGGGTTATTACCCCTAGGTATAGTCGTGTCATAGCCACATCCACTTGTACTATCCAAACAAGGATTTTGTTTATTTGAAACCACTTAATATATATTCACCATAATTTTGTAATGTTTTAATATGTTTAGTCTTATCCCTAAGTCTTTCATTAAAGTTATCTAATACTAATCTCCAAAAATAACTAGAAATTTCCTCTGATACCAACTATGACAACATGTATCTTTAATACATTTTAATTTATAATTAATTACATAAAGATAATATTAATATAATTCCAAAGGATTTTGAGGACTGGTGTATTTGGGTAATTAGATATATATCATAATAACTTGAAACATGGGTATAATAACATTATTTAAAAACTTCAAAACATTACCTTATATTCCATCAATCTTCTAATACTACATGGGATAACCTAAGGATATACATAAGGAAGAGGTGAGATATAAATCCCAATAAGGTAATAATCAAATCATAACATGATGAAAGTAATATATGTGATTCAATAGTTATATCAAGGTAAAATAAAAGGGATGATAATCATAAACTTTATCATCGAATCATGATATAATATAATAGCATCATGGAAACATAGGAATGTGGCAAGAACATAAAACATGACATCATAAGAATAATTCAAGGCTAACCTCTAAGACATCATAACATAGTGTGCCTAGAATAACCTCTAAGACATCATAACATAGTGTGCCTATAATAACCTCTCATTAACCATAAATGGTATCTCATGAGCTAAAACCATTAACCAATGTATTTTTGTTTTATATAATTTTGGGATTACCCATCACATTAATATCATGTACAAGCATTTTTGTACCACATATATCATACAGCATAGAACATATTTCATTAATTTTAATCACAAGATTAAGGATTATGGTTTATATACATGGAAGTACACAATAAATTAATGATAGGTCCATATATGTTAATTCCTTTGAGTTTAAATGGGGATGGGTATTCATAATAAAAAAATTTGTCCTGGAAAATCATGAGGTAATTTCGGCAACATAACAGGTGTGCACAAAGGTTTATAGAAGGGTTTAATGAGAGTGAAAGGTGTTATATAATTATATGGTAATAATAATTATAATAAAACTTATGTGTAAAAACACATTACAACATGACCAATTGGAAATAAAAATGGCTTAGTACAAATAAAGTACTAGAAATAACGTAAGAGGAAATAGTCCCTTACCTTGAGAATGCACTTCTAAAAGCTTGGGATGAGCTTATTAAGAGCTTGGGAACAAATTGGGAGGGATTTATAGAGGTATATATAGATATTAAATTAATTATAAATTGGTTTTTAGTGAATATTATTGGGATTTTGGGTGGGAATTTATATAAAAAGAGAGGGGAATTCTTTATTAATTTCCAAACTTAGGTTTTGGACTATATATGATAAAATAATCAAAACCACAAACCTTACCATGGTTTTTTCCAATTATTTCTACAAGAGTGGATTTATTTTCAATATTTTATAAGTATAATAACCAAAATCCTTAAAATTATACCATTGGTGATGTATAAGTGAGACATGTTCATAAATAATTGATTCTAAATCCTTAAAATATAATATAGGTTTTAGAGGATTCATTAAAGGTTTATAAAATTAATAAAATAACTTAAAATATATATTATTTTAAAAGGTTAAATTTATTCTGGGCCATTTATTCTCTTTATAGTATTTATTACATCACTTGTGGGCTATTATGATGTTATAATACATACTGTATATTTATATTGTATTTAATTTTTACCTAAAAAATCGATTGTCTTAGAAAATTATGAAAAATTTACCATTGTCTGATTTTAATATTATGATTTAAAAATAATATTTATTTTATTAAAATAATTCTCTAAATATGATAATTTATGTTTTTAAATCAAAATACCCATTTACTAAAAAAATAATGGTTTTTACAATAATAACAGTTTTATGACCCTTATAAAGATTGTATTATACCTCATTAAATTATATTATCATTTTTATATAAATAAATTTTATTTAATAATAATATTATTTAAAAATAATATTTATCTCAAAATTATTTAATTTATAAAAAAGTGTGTTTTAATTAAAACCATATGTTTCCAAATATACAATTTTTGTTTATTCATATCAAAATATAATTTTCATCAACTCATATATAATTGTATATATTAAGTAATAATGAAAATGGATAAATAAAATAATTATTTTGTTAAAAAGGTAAATATAAAAAATCATACCACTAGGATATAAATACATAACCACTTATTACACCAGTATACGCAGGTGTATGATGGTGGTACTTTCTTATGGTGGTTTGGTGAACATGGTTTGGGTCATGATCTTGATAATCTTGAACTCGTCTCATAAATGTTTTTAGTAAATTTTTAATTGTTTAATATTTTCTTGGGATTGGTCAAGGTAAAATCCCATTGATTCCATCTCCCTTAGAAGCTCTGATAAATGGGTTTCATATGGTACAATCCTGCTTGTTGAGGTCATCACTTCTTCCTTATATGTCAATTAGACTTTATCATAACCCTTAATATACTAATCTTAAAGTTCATTGTACAATGGATATATTATAAATGGTTATTATTCTTAATGATCTTTCAAATACAATAGTATATATTTTATAACAGTCCGAAATAACCAAATTAGAGCATGTGTTTTCTATAACTGCATTACTTAATAAGGAATTTATTCATTTAAAAAGGTAATTCCATTTATAAAAGTTATGGTTGTTACAGGTCATGTACCTCAACCCATCCTAGGAACTATTGAGTGTTACAAGGATAGGAGATAATCATAAAGTGGTATCATATCTTTGGTATCACAAGTTAGTACCTAAGTGTGGTGGTTCTAAAGTGGTATCACTTAGTGGTATTAAATAAAGGTTAATAAAAATTGGTTTTTTATTTGGGTTTCATTAGATATCTAGTCTAGGAATGTGTTGGGGTACCAAAATATATTTGAACTTGGGATGAATGTCTTGTTGTGTGTCTAGCCAGCACCTACATAATTTGAAGTCCAAGTTACCAAGGAAAATGGGATTTTGTTCTAGTTTTTATGGTTACAATTGAGTTATTTGGTATGGATTAAACTATTTTTAATTTTATTAATTTCTGTTTCAAACTCTTGTCCCTGAGAGGCAAGTGGGATTGCTCATGCATCATGGTAGGCAAGTCAAGGTCACATGAAATGTATGCTACTTATGATTGTTATTTAGAACCTGGAATAAAAAATAAGGGTTTAACTATTTAAAATGTCAAAATGGGATAAAAAATGTTTTCCTAAATAGTAACTTGGTGGAATTCTACATATTTAACCCAGGAAGAGTAGTGGTTCTGGAAATTAAAATGGGTTTTTCTATTTAAAGTATCATTAAATATCTATATAGTTTTTTCTTATATAGATTCTTAGTGTAATTCAACTCATCCATCCTAGGTATATAACTCTTGATATGATAAGTATGTGATCTTATATAGATATGATGGATGTGGTACCTAACCTTAATATAGGTATGTGGGGATCATAAGGTTAGATGATATGTTACATGGGTACGGTAGGTTAGCATAAGGGTTAGTGAGTCACACTGCCAGTTTCATTTTTCCTATTTACAATATTTAGACCGTCAAATATATGTTGATTGTAGTATTTGGTTCTCAATAAGATTCCACCTTGAAGGCATCATTTGGAGCATTAGGATGGTGGATATGTGGTGCTTTTATAGAATTCACAATATGAGGCTCCTGAATATAGGGGTGATCATGAACTATGGGAAAAGGCTCTGAGGTAGTAAATATAGCAACAATGGGTAGAGGATATAGGGAAGTGGATAGCTGAGAAGCTCGGGGAGATCTTAGTATGGTTTGTTCAAATTATTGATCAGGGAGATGATTCTTCTATGTAATTCCTAACATGAGAGTTTAGTCACAACATCCCAATTTGTTCTAGGGGAAGGTGGAACATAGGTAGTAGATTATTGGATAGAGTATGTGCAAATAATATTTGATTATATTGAGGATCCACCTGACTAGAGGGTGAAGTTTATAACATATATTCATATGAGACCATAAAAATTATAGTGGGACTTCAGGTATAGGTATAAAGACATTAGGGGTTAACATAGAAGGACTTTGAGTCCATGTTTTTCAAGATCTTATTTCCTGAGATGTTGAGTCTGAATCAAGCCCATGATTTAATTCATTTTTGGTATGGAGATACCTTGGTTGTGTATTATGATAAGAATTTAACTAATTTGTTTTATTTTTCACTGATTATGGTGGGATATGAGATCACCATGGTGCAATTATTTAAGGATTATTTATGGAATTATATAAAGGTAAAGGTAAACATCTCCAAGTTAACCTCATTCTTATAGGTAGTGAATTAGAAGTTAATAGCTAAGAATAAATCGAAGGATTGGACCATACCAAACTAGACAATTAGGTAAAATGTGACAAGTGGTGGAGATTTTAATATCTAGAATTGGGGCCTTATGGAGACTCAGTAGGGCAGTCAAAGCAAGTTTGAGATGATACCACCATGGAGTGGATCATCGATGACAAGTTTTTAGTGTGGGTATATGGGAATTGTATGGGACTAGTGTTATTAAAAATTGAAATAGTGTAGGTAATACATTAAAATGTGGTATTTAGATAGTTTTTATCAGAGGACCACATAGATAGTTGGGATTCATGAATCAAAGCAGACGCAAGGATCTGAGGTAGGATCAAGAGTTGGACCAAGAGCTAGTAATTGAGATTCATCTTCATGTAAGGGACATGGTAGTGGGAGAGATACATGGTAGTGGGGACAATGAATGGTCAGGATTATAGATTCATATAGAGGATAAGCATCGATTATTCATACTTTCGGACAACTACATGTGATTAAGCCAATGTATTTAGAGTAGGCCGGAGAGCTGAGGATGGTTATAGGTATGTTGTGATAGTGAAAGCATGGATTTTGGTTTATTATGGTGGATACTAGTGTATGAATTGTGTCTATAATAAATATATTAATCAGGTACTAGTTAATAGATGAGCATCAAATATAATTCATGGTAAATGTTAGATGTTTTGGCATCAAGGATGGAAGTGTGGATCTGGTATGATGCAAGATAAAATTTGGAATTCAGTATGATGTGGGATAGATTGATAATCTGTAAGGATGTGGGATAAAATTGGGAATCAAATACAATGTGGGATGAGATGTGGTCATTAGAATGATGCATGATGGTGATGGATGATGAAAATTAGGTATATGTGGATAATTGGTGTGTGAGGAATAGAAGGATGTGATGTCATCATTTTTTCAAGTAGTAGGATCTAGATGAGACTGGGTAGGTGATTTTTATGTTGGGGAGTTTTCAGAAAAGGAGTCAGTTTATTATGTTGTGTAGCTAGGGTAGTATGGGTATATAGGGAAGATAAAAATACATTCAACCTCGTCTCAATGTTTGGAGAATGTGGTGAGTGTGATGCTTGAGTGTGGTAAGGGTTGGTTGATAAATGGACAAGATGGATTGGGGATGAGATATCATGTGGTGAGGAGGTTGTAAATTCTTGGGTATTTGAATAGAGATTTGGGTTGAGTCTTGTATCAACCATGTGACTTTAGATCTTCTGTAGGTTTTGGATGTTTCAATATAGGCCAAGGAATGATCCTTGGGATTTGGCTAAGGATCAAGGTTTTTATTTTCATAAAATGTTTTTATAGGTGTTTTTTATAAGAATCTTCCATTATTTAAGGGTTTGGATATGTTTTAAAGGTCTAAAATGAATTTTTGTGGTTTTTTATGCTTTTGGGACTTATAATATATTTTTATAAATTTGGAAAATTAAATGACTAAAGAGTCATTTTATGTTAAGTAAGAGTTATTTTGTAGTGATAAATGGATAATTATGTAATATAGTGAAAATTGTCCAAGTTTGGAATAACTATTCCTAAATAAGAGTTATTTTGTAATGAAAAAATTGGAAAACTATTGGTTTAAATAAGAATTTTAGTGTAAGTAAGGTTTTTGGAAAATCCTTACTCATGATAATAAGGCTTTTGAGAAATCCTTACTATGATAATAAGGTTTTTGGGAAAACCATACTATGATAGTATGGTTATTGAAAAATAATTACTCATGATAGTGAGGCTTTTGGGAAAGACATAATATGGTAGTAAGTATTTTGGAAAATACTTAATCAAGAGGTAGTAAGGATTCTTTGAAATCCTTACTGTGATAATAAGGCTTTATACTTTTTCAAAAAATGGATTTGATTATTTTTTTCATATTTTTTCAAAAAAATTTAAAATGATTATTTAACATGGTAAATTGCTATGAAAAGTGTCAGAGGGGTATTTCAACCTATAAAAAATTATTTAAGCCCCAGTTTCATTCATTTCTTATTCAAGGGAGGTCACCTTTGATTCTTCCTAGAATCTTGTACCGTCTGAAGTAGGGGAAGGTACGGATAAGACTAATCATATGCATGTGTCTATTTTTTAGATTTTTCGCTATTTATTCACCCCTCTCATAAAAATACCAATTTTAGGTCTTTTTTTAGATTCAAGTGAATCTTATGATTGAAGAAAAAATAGTTGTAGATTCCTAATGAGTGAAGTCTTCCATAGTCCAGGTAGGTGGTTCCTATCCTATTCCTAAGTTATATGGGTGTGAGTGGGGTGATCTGGGTGACACTAGGAATGAAAAAACTCAAATTTTTTATTGTTCCTATGGGTTACCAAGGGTATAACCATGTGTAAAAATATAGTTTTAGGCTAGGTATGGAATGGATTTTGTGATATGTTATTCCTTAATAGGTTGGGTATGATGTCACTATTTATGGATGTTGTTCTTATGATGAACTAATTGATGTGGTTTTATGGGAATGTATTAGGTATAGCTTGTGTGACTATGGGTGATTTTCATCACTAAAAGTAGGGAGAGATGGTTCGTTGGTATGATGCAAATAGTGTTTAACATTAATGTAAGTTAAATATGCAGTTTATAGGTGTTGAAGGAGGTTTTATGATGTTTTGGATGTGGATGTTGGTGTTTCTTTTCACCATGGTTGGACTATGGGGTCATTGAGTTCATTTGAACAAAAGATAAGACCTATGAGGTGGTGTTAACCACTCATTGTGGGTAGAGGACTCCATATATTAATTGGAATAGAGAATATTATTAACTGTCAGTATTGAGGATGTTTTCACCATAGAGAGTCACTGTTAGTGGTAGTTCATGACACCAGATAGGGGATTGATACTCTCCATTTATGTTGGATCTAATGGGCCAAGATTATGGAAGGACGGTTATCTTCATGCCTTGGGTTATTCAGGCTATTAACCTGGTGGTTAGAAAAGGAATGTGTAAATCCTTGGGACTTGTAATATGGTTTTTGTACATGACTTTTGGAAATTGTGATGACTCATCTTAATTATATGGTTATGGTTAGAGTGTGACTTTGTGTGATATAAAATTGCATGGAAGGCCAAGGTATTTTTTGGTATGACACATTATGGATGTATCATTCCACTCTGGCACTGGATGAGGTAAGTAAAGTCTCACTTGGGTCCGGTTGTGCCTAAGTGTAATGGGTTGTGTATTATATTTTATTATTGTTTATTATATTTTTGCATACACTAGTATACATATAGATATAAGTTTGGGACACCATTTGTGGTGGCCTATTGAGTTTATACTCACACCTTACACAAGCCCTTTGGGATGTGTGCATACTTTATGGTTCTTGGTTCATGAAATGGAAAAGGTTCTACATCTAGAGACTAATTTATAGGGATGTGAAGATGGTGAACAAGCTAGTTGTAGGGTTTTTCAGACATCCTTGGTGGTTTCTTGATTTCGGGATGATGGTTTATTTTTGTTATTTTTTACATGTGTAAATATATTATCAACCCATAGGGGATCCTGTTCATTTTGTATCACTAACCTGAAATGGTATAAATTATTTGGATTATCAAATGTATAATTTCAGTATGTATTTATATTTTTTAAAATTTCTTATTCTATTTTTTTATTAATATTATTTATCACCATAGGGTATAGTCTCCCCACTATCACCCCATAGAACCGCTCTTCTCATCAGTGGCCTTTAGCATATGTGGTGATGTTCTTATGGTCATATGGAACACCATGTTCTAGGAACTATCGAGTGTTCCAGGGTATGGGGGAGTTATAAGGTATAATTATAATTCCTTTAAAAAGTTTAAGGAATACAAAAAGGAAATAGTGAATCAGCTTGGTAAGAAAATAAAGAAACTTTACTCAGATAGAGATGTAGAATATCTTAAATAAGAATTCATTGATTATCTGAAATATTTTGGGATATTAAATCAACTCGCTCCTCTTTATACACCATAGTGTAATGGTGTTGGTGAGAGGAATTGTGCCTTGTTAAGAAAGGTGTGATTGATGATGAGTCATGCAGATCTCGTTAGAGTTAGTTCCCTAAAACCAAATTCTATACACTTTATAATTACCTTTATTCATTTTTTTAATATTAATAAAAATATTATCATATCATGATTATTCTTCTGTGTGACATAGTATGTGAAAATGTTCTAAGAGTAACTTTCAAACTTAAAGGTCATAGCAGTGCCCCGTTATGATGAGAACCTAGAAGTATCATGAAAATGTTATTAAATATATAATGTTTTATATTCATATTATATCATTTCATGGGAGAAAAATTATATATTCTATTAAGGGTGGAGACTCATAGGACTCTAAGGCACTTTATCATGGTGTACACCCTTGGTAATTTTCATTACATGAGATTATGAGAACATGACCCACCATTAGGGAATCCACATTTATATGTTTCATTGAATGTTTCTATATATGGATACATGTATTCATCCTTAGACTTTAATATTATTAATAATGGATATTATTAGTCGTGTAATTTTATGTATTGATGAAAATCCTAATGACATATTTTCACGGTGAAGTAGGATATATTATTTGTGTCATGAGTGATATTTCATTAATGAATAATGAAAAAAATGATGTGTCCCTTCTGTTATTTAATGAAAGTGGATATCTCATGCCCTTTGATTGGAATTAAAAAACCTAAACAAATCCATGTCCATGGTATTTTTTGGGTAGGTTCATTTACAAAAATTCAAAGAAAGAGACATCAAGAACATAGGTTGATGACACCAGTATGCAACCTACTTAATTATAGATATCATGTACACAATAATCATTTGTATGAAGTTTTATGTTTTTGTGACATTAACTTATTTTTATATGAGTGTATTTGTGTGTTTATAAATGCTAATGGTGGAATTTGGATGGATCTGCCTAATTCCACTGAGAAATAGACCTAGAGGGTCACACACTAAGTATATCCAGAACCTTAGTTGAATATTAAATATTATTTATTATTTAACATTTTGATTAAATATTATTCTCATGTGTGGTTTAATAATTATTTATGTTTACTTGATTTCATATATTCAGTCACTGTTTATTCAATATAATATTTGTGAGCAAGATATTTAATAAATATTTATTTGATATTTAGATAATATAATATTATTTATTTATTGGTTAATATTGCGATGATATTTATTTATTAAATAAATAGTCATTATTCATGGCCCAGTGAATATTGTGGAGGAATGAGGAATCGATTTCAAAGTTATAATATAAATTTTAAACAATTTGTTCAAGAAATAATATTTAACTGATTCACTAGTTTTGTACATGTCAAGAAATAATATTATTATTATTATTATAGACATAGGGTTTCAAGGGGATTAAGGAGTGAATGTGCATTTATTATTTTCTAACCCTAAAACTATTTAAACCCAAATTTTTTATTTCCAACTCTAAATATATCCATTTGGTTCATTTTTACACAACAACATCTAGAGAATCCTCTCAAAACCTAGAGATCTCCTCTCTAAGAACACTCTCAAGAACAGAGATTGACCATCTCCACCACCCATATTGATTTTAGAGAGATCAAGGAGATTACTTATTTAAATTGATTATCATGGTGATCATATATGAATGGTGTAAGAATTGGGATCTTTTGTTCTAGAACTCTGAGATTCCTACAGTGTCACTCAGAGGTTGATAGTGCACATGTGAATCACCACTGAAGTGAATATACAATTTATTCCAACAAAATAATGATGGTATAGAATATAGGCTTTTTAAAATTCATAAAAAAATAATAATTCATTACAAGGTAATTCTATAGTTTCTTAAATTAATTATAAATCATTATGTTATGATCCTGTGTTTGGTTCTGGCATCCTCATGTTAACTAATATTTGATTCAATTATGTTGGTCACAACATTCTTCATCATGTAAATTTCATATCAATCATTAATTATGAAAATGATCCAAGTTTTCCATTCCCTATGGAACTTCTTCTACACTTAAAACCTTTATGTGGTACTAAAAAGTGTCGCATAATAGTTTACAGTTATTTAATTATCATTGATTGATTTACACATTTATCATTGATTTTCAATAAACTATTAATAATTATTTAAATATGAATCATGATAACTACTATCCATATACTTAATTATCACAAATATAATCAAAAATGGATTAATTGTGAATGAAGAACTCATCTGGAGGTGCCCAAGATTCTGGATGGATAGCACAAGAATAAATGGCGTGTAGCCCATAATTACATGTTGTGTACCCATTTTTAATGTACCAGGAAACATCATGAATTAATTCAGATCATTTTAAATTTATTTAATGTGATTTTAAATTAGTATACATCATGTGTTGACCAGTCTAACATGGCACACAGTTAACCAGACTACACATCATGTAACTTGCATGCACAACTTGTATTCCATTAGTCAAAGATGATCTGTTTATTTTTTAGATGACACGTGTGACTGGTAACCATGTAACTCAGATACCAAAAAAAATTTATCCTTGAAACACGTCATATACTCTATTAATTTTGGTTTTGGGAAGACATTCCCATCCCCAAGGTGTGTATCATGGATATAAAATGAAGAACTATACATGATGTGTAGCTAGATAGTGTGCACCATGTTTGTTACCGGATTACACATAATTTAAAATTAATTTATTATACTACTTAAACCATATCAACATGTGTTTTTTGTGTCCTTTATTTGACTCATACATTCCATGTGATGGGTTTTATATATATTAAATATCTAATTAATTTCAATGTAATATTTTGAACTAAATTTTTTGTATAATTTATAATATAAAAATTATTCTATGTGTATTAAAATAGAACATGCTACATAAATAACATGTGTTTTTGTGTAATTTATTTGATAGTACAAACCATGAAATTATGTGATAATATGTGTATGTTTCATGTTGCATGAGTAAATAGTATGTGAATATCATACAGAATGGGTAGTTCAGATGGATACTCGTCATGTTTCCTCTAAGGTACATGTTTTATACTTATCCAATTTAAAATAAATAATTTATTTTATTTAAAATAATAATGGATGAGAATATCAATAAATTTTGAATGATAATTAAGATAAAATAATTTATTTATTAAATAATATAATTTATTTATTTGGGCATGATTTATCTTAAATAAGAATGATTGAGAATGAATGTTAGTTTATTAAATACATAATTTTTTGTTTGTATGTGGATGAACATGATCATAGACCAGACCTTTGTATGTGATTCGTTTCCTTTTATTTTATTATTAAATTAAATTAATTTCTTGCACACCATACCTCATCTCATTATGTAAGGGAATGTGTACCCATGGTTTCATTTTATGTACACCATATAAACCAATCATTTTGTTCATATCACTTGCATGTAAGTAAAATCTTATATAATGGATAGATATCCTAGGCAAGTAAAGGTGGTTCATGTTTGGATCTGAGGAGAAACCAATCCAAGATATACATGGGAGGACATTCAAAAAGCTACAATACAAACCAAGTCATGGTTCAAGGTGTTTTTCCATGAGGTCGATGGTTAATTTATCATCTACTAGATAAAATAACCATTAGGAAAAGATCAAGACTATACTACTCTTATTATTTTATTTTTTCCAAGACACGTGGTCAATTTTATTATGGATTTTTTTCATGATCACATGAATTAATGAATTAACAAGCATGAAATATAGAACTAAAATAAATTGGGTTATGCATAAAATTTATCTAAGATATGGATAATCACTTACGTAAATCCACTTAATATTAAAAAGTATATAATAAATATAAAATTTGATATTTACACATAAATATAAAAAACTCTCAATTACATATATTAATTTGGTTTATCCTTCCACTAATTAAGTTAAAATTGAACCATAGTTCAAAGAGCTTGTCCAAACAAAGTCAAGGTGATTTTAATTATCAGGGAATTCTAACTTTATTTTTGGGTAAACTTAACATAGTTTACATCAAGGGTTAATTATGAAAGTAGGAATTGGTGTAACAGAGAGGCAAGTATTGAGGAAATATAAATCAAGGATTTTAGGATTGTGGAGTACACTCAACAGATCAAGAAACCTATGATTTAATGCATTTGGAATAATTATTCCTACCTAAAACCCTCCAAATAAATTTCTAAGCCAAAGTATATGTTATGAGAAGGGGAATATGGGTCATTTACACTAGAATATCCATGAAATAGTATATTTCAAAACTAATGGTGAGGGCTATTAGGTTTTGATAAAATAGTGAGAGATTCATAAATTTAATATTTATTATATAATTTTATAAATAATAAAAAGTACTTATAAGGCTCCGGCCTTAAAACATTACTTAATCTTGAGATAAGTGAATAATTTTACTTTAATTCACATTAAGGATCTTTTCAAGTTTATATTTTTAGATAATTATTCCATAATTATTACATTACATCTCAAAAATTACAAATTAGAAATGTCTACTCTATCTAATTTTTTCAAAATAATAAAACTCCTTAAAAAACAAGAATTATTTTCTTGATAAAAATATTCTTAAATTATTTCTTTCTATTATCCTTACTTATACCCTATCAAAAAAAATCTAAAACTTGGGATGAGCATAAAAATCTCATTAAGGGATATAAAATAAATAAATAAAACATTAGTCCATGAATACATACAAATAAAAGAAATAATACTTTTCAATCATAAAAAATAAGATCTTTAACATAACTCATGAAATAATAAGATTTATGAATAACACATATAAATCATAAATCATAAAGGTAACTTGTGTCAACTATAACATACTTACATTGTATCTTTCAAAGCTATATAGGGAGTTACGTTTGGAATACCCATCACAGTATATTCCTTAAATATATTAGGAGAAACATTAAAGTTTACCTATGTCATGTTACCCAATTAATTTGAGATCTATCTCAAGCTCACATGCCCTTAGTTTATCACAGAACCACCTTTATATGTAAATAATTCCCAAGAACCACAACATAATCACAAAACATAAAATAGGCATAAAGGAAAGATATCATTTCCACATTGAAATTACAAGACCTCAGTTCAATATATTGACATAATCAATCCATTATAAAAACCATTTTCAATACCAAAATACGTAAAAAGGTTATATGGTATTTATTTTCCTTTTAAAAGCATTATGGCTTGTTGAGGAATCCAAATATTAAATAATGCTTGCAACATCAGAAAATTCAGTGTCATCGCATTCATTAAAAAGAAACATTCCTTTTGTTGTTTAGTAAAATGCTTCATAAAACAAAAGATTCCTTTTAAAAAAATTTGAATGAAATTAAAATAAAAGGTGAATAATTATAAACTATATAAAATAAGGTTGTGTATAAACCAAAATATGCCTCAATGAAAGGTGATTGAGACAGAGTCTCTTACCTTGAGTCTGACTTGTCTCATTCATTCTTTATTTTCCTGAATAATAAAATTAGATTAATTTATAATTTCTTCAGAACCTTTCTCAAGTTTATTATTAATTTTATAGTACTTATCATCATGTTCTAAAATTACATATTTATTTAAGTTCATATTAGTTGATTTTTCGATATTCGGTACTTGAGTCAAAAATGAACTTGTTTTGATATAAATTTTCCATATAGTCAAAATTCCATCATCACCAGAATATTATTCATGATTTAAGTATCATATAAATACATTATATATGTATTTATATCCATTATATATGTATTTATAATATTCCATAACATTTGGAGATAAGAAATGAAATTCATTGTTCATGGAGACGGTAAGCCGTACGTACGCATGAACGCTGCTTTCATTTCTTTTTAATATTTAAAGGAATGAAAACTAAATGATACATGGTATATTATAATTCTAGTATAATATAATGTTTTATATACATTACATAAGTTCATTAACTCCATCCTTTATACTTTCCATGTATGGAATGAACGAGTCATATCACTTTGAGGGGGCGGTAGCCCACACTTCCTCAAATGAAATTATCATATTTACAGATTATAGAAATCATAAAGTTATGTTGTAAATAAAAAATAAATAAGAATAGAGACAATGTAAATATAATATATATCATATATAAATATAGTTCCATCATAATGGCCACCATTAGTTGGTAGGGGAAAATTAAACAATCATTGTTTCGTGTGGCAGTAGATCGTCGTATACAGAAACAGTATGTTTGTATCCATTAGATGGAGGTGTATGTAAGTGTATTTATAATACTTCTCATAAAAAAATCCTAGTATATTTAGGATACTAGTGTTTTATGTAATCAAATAATAAGAATATAATAGTGAGTGGGGAAGGAAAATAAAGGAAAGGAACTTGAGAGAAGACATTACCTCTAAATTGGGTAACTTCCTTTTATTTGAGCCAAAAGGATTTCTTAAATTGCCTTCTGACCAAGGTAAGGCTTATAGGAGGAAAGGAGTGATGTTGGGAGATTATTTAAGTAGAATTTGTATGAGCCAAGGGGCTTGAGAGGTGTGTGTTATGTGGGTATAGGTGGTGGCCTTTTATAAATTGATTTCGATTTCAAACGGTCCAAAACTCATTTATTTCAAATATAAGATTCTTTTGGATCGAAAACATCTCAAACAATAGGTTTTAAATAATTTTAGGTCACAAAATTAAACTTATACTTTAGATTTAACCCTTAGTTAAAAACATTAACTCTTACCATGTCTTCTTTCATTTTCATAATATATGGTAACTATAGTTACTATAAAATTCCAAGAGAAACAAAAGTGGATAATTAATGAAATTTTTAACATTAAATAATTTAGTTGGACTAATCTTATATTTTTAGGACTATTATATCATTTAATAAAATAGTATTTGTTCTAAAAACTCATTTATGTCAATTTTGACACTATAAAGTAATTTATTTTTTTAAAGTCGTAACAACTTGATCCCTTCGAACCAAAGGAATTAACTAAAATATAATATGTCAATATCATCCAAAAAATTTGTGTATGGCATAAAAATATTCAAATTACATTTATTTTAATATTTATAATATCATTTATTTGAATCTTTAATTAATGAATCTATCACTACATCATCATTGGGTCATAATTAAATTTATTTATTTAATATATAAAATTTATAAATAAAATATCATGATGTAGAAAATATTTTTATATTTATAATGAATATTTATAGTCTAAGAGATAAATTATATAACCCCATATAAAATTGTTTTAGTAAAAGATATATGTTTGTGTTATATTTATCTTTACTTTAAATTAATTCTTATAAAATGTCATTTTCACATCCAAGTGGCTCCATGGGGTCTCAAAATCGACACAAGGATGCACATGGTCGGAAATATATCATCCAATAGGATTAATACATGTTTTAGGGTAGTTTTATATTATTAAAGTTTTCTTATTTTACACTTATTTACCAGATTTACCCTTTAACCATGGTAAATAAAATAATTACTGAAGTTACTATTCATAATGTCCAAAATTAAAAGTTACCTATTCACACAATTTGGACCTTATGATTCCAAATATGGAATAAATTTTTACAAATTAAAAACACATAATTTTCAGAAAATAATTTAAAATTAATTCTCGTTGTCAAAACCATAAAGCGTGTTTTTAAGAAGTAATAACTATCAAAAGATTGATATGCGTTTATGTCCAATTTAAATGGGAAATTAATTCTAATGACCAAAATTGGATTAAATGATAAAAATATATTCCATTTATACTTTAAAAACATTATATAATATCATTTAATCATATTAATTTTCTTGATGGAAAAAAGTTGTTTTCAATTAAAATTTAGTGTATTTTTACTATTCATCAAAACATTATAGTTATCAGAAAAATATCAAAAATTCATCAAAAGTAAATTTTGATGTCCATATTATAAATAATAATTTTATTTTTTAAAATAGAACATATAAAGGTTTCAAAAACTAAATTTAAAAAGGGTTCTCCATCAAAAGGCGGTAAAACTGCATTTTTAGAAAAATACTTCTTTAATCCAAAAAAATGAATTTGTTCTTATATCATACCTAGAAAACATATAAGATTAATTTAAAACATTAAATTTAATATATAACATATATTTTTCATTAAATAAAAATCCATGAAGAGTGATATGATTTTATAAACACAATTATTCTCTTTTAAATAGGTTTTCATAAAAACACATCATTTATATTCAATTGGTTTTTATTTTTATTTATAAAAAATTTGGTACCAATGAATCATTATTTTAACCTTTGTAACCATATTTTCATAATTCAGTTGATACTATTTATTCCCTCCATTCCAATGGCTAGGTGTTAACTACCATTTAAAATAATAATATTATTATTATTATTATATTATTATTTTACAATATAACTCAACGTTGTGTTCAACGTAAGATTTTGAAGAAACCCATTATTGTGTGTTGAGTATGCTATCAAAAAAATAGTCCCCTTTAACATAAAATTAATATATTATTCATAAATATTAATAGATATAAAAATTTATTATTCTGTAAATATCTGGTTCATTACATCATTCCACCCTTTTGGAAATTGCGTTCTCACAATTTTAAAATTGGGCTCGGAAACTTCATTGAAAATCCCACATCAGAAAAAGAGTCAATAAAACTATCACTTTAAAAGAAATAAAGATAAGTGAAAAAGTCACTTGAGATAACACATACTAGGATTCCATGTATGAAAACATGGATATGGAAGAAAAACAAACCATCAAGTTCTAATAGAGAGTGATAGAAAACATGATCAGGAGAAAGTTAACTACCAGAAAACCATAAACTTGTGATGGGTTAAATGGTCTTTGATTCCCCAGTAGAAAAATTAAACAGACAAAATTTTTGTTTTAAGTTCCTTTTCATAAATTTTAGTAATTAATTTAAGATATTTACTAAGAACATAAGGAAATATACTTACTTTTCAAGTATAGTTTCATCCCTTAATAAATTTAGACCACAAAATTATTTTTCTCCAAATGATAAGTATTCAAGATGACTTTGTCACACCTGAAATTCTAGAATCAAATTTTATTGAATCACATAATCCACAAAAGATGAACTATATATTTCCCCTATCTTTATACATTAACCAAAACCAAAATGGTTAGTATGATATCAGATAATCCCCAAAAAGGATAATCCTTTATAAAAAGATATACTACTCTTAATATATAAAATTTTAAAAACATTACCCAAAGTTCAAAAAATACCATTAAATACACAATTCTCCTTAAAATTCTTTAAAGTAATCTAAACTAAGATTGAAACCCAAAAAATCAGAAGTATTTGACCATCTGGTCTTCCATGACAAATCTTAACATTTATCTCTAAATAACATCAATTGCTCTTAAAGTATCATACTTAAAAGTAATTAACCTAATCACATATTCTTCATGATAGGTTAATCATTTCCATAAATAACCCAAATCTCCATTTGTACACAATAAAAATATATATTCTTCCTAAATAAAATTCAACCATTACCCCTCAAAAAAAATCCCATAGTATTCTATTTTCATTAGGCATATAGGGTTCCCAAAATAGTGAATGTCTTCCAAAATAACATCTATAACTTAATCACCAAATAATTTTCCTATACTAATGATATCCATTTAATAAAACATAAGTTACCAAAATCAAATTATTAATAATATATAAAATTATTTAATAAAAAATAATAAGTCATACTAACCAGGGACTTCATGTAGGTTAGTGGTAGGTGATAAATCTCAGTCACACTTTGGTTTTGGGTTCGATTCCCGCATCTTTTCCCTACACAATAGGTTATCACATGGTCTATGTTTTGTCATTTTTCAAAAACTATATAATTTTATAACATTCCCAAAAATGAGATAAATTCCTCAAAAATAACCATAATATATTTTAACATCAAATGTTATCCCATACCTCGCATTTGCATCCCAAAAAGTAATAACCCGTAATTGCCTCAAATTCAAGGATCATATAAATCCAAATGGTTATTTATAACTATACCCAAAAAAGAAAAGACAATTATTCCTCAAATAGAATTTTTACGTAACAAAATATAGGGTTACACATACAATAGAAAAGTCTTCCAAAGCAATCCCATCAACAAAAGATCATTAATACTCTTAAACATTTTATTACCAAGATATCTAACATAACTATTGAATTTATAAAATGTAGACATATTAATCATCCAATATTCTTCATGATCCCTTAAACGTTTTTTCCAAATTATTCTGTAATACTTCTTTCCTACAAAAAAATCATGAATCAAATACTAAGATTCAATAATGTCAAAACATAACCTAAGAAATAATCAATACCTTTCATAAGTCATTGTTAGTTTCCTCATCCTCAATTGGAATGACATCAGGTATTGGTAAACATATATTTGTATGGTCCTGTTGATCCCATTCTTAGACCTTCTTTATAGGACATCTATTTTCATAATGACCATGCACACTACATTTAAAAAATTCAATTGATCCCTTGTAAAGAACTTATGTCTCTTTCCTAGATTCAATTGAACGCTTCCTTTTTTCATTATAGGTTATTGGTTTATGACCTTAATTACCACATATATAACATATTTATGTACCTTTGAAGCATTTTCCTATGTGTTTATTTCCACATCCTTGAAACATAGGTTTTTGAATATACTTACCTTTATGATTATTACCTGAACTTTCATAGGGATCGTTTCTCACATATATGATGCCTTAAAAAATCATTAAGGTTCAAGTGGTCAATCATGACTCCAGATATTTGGTTAAGAATAACCAAAAAAGTTCTCATTTTATCTCCCATTTCATTTAGTTTCTTATTCATAAAACCACCACAGTTTCCTTCACATCCATTGTAACTTTGGTTCCTACTAGATCCATCCATTTACTAAAACCAAAAAGGTTAGTATAAGTATATCAGTAAAATCATCATATACTCTCTTATTAGGAGGGTAAAAATTAAGATATACTTATTCATGTAATCATAAAATCATTAAATTTATCTAAAATAACTATGACTCTTTATAATATACTAACCACTGTGGTTATATAAAACATGTCACTTATGATTAAATAACACCCTAACCTCTAAATATATCTAAATCGACCTCTAATACTAACTATAAGGCCCCATCCTTAAAACATTACTTAATCTTGTGATAAGTTAATAATTTGAATTTAATTTTCATTGAGGATATTTTCAAGTTTATAGTTTTAGAGAATTAGGCAATAATTATTACACTACATCTCAAAAATTACAAAGTAGACACTTCTACTCTATCCAATTTTTTCAAAATAATAAAACTCCTTAAATAAAACAAGAATTGTTTTCTTGATAAAAATCTTCTTGAATTATTAATTTATCTTATCCTTCCTTATACCCTGTGAAAAAAAATCAAAAACTTGGGATGAGTATAAAAATCTCAGTAAGGGATATAAAATAAGGAAAGAAAACATTAGTCCATGAATACATACAAATCAAAGAAATCATACTTTTCAATCATAAAACATAATATCTTTAACATACCTCATGAAATAATAATATTTATGAATAAAACATATAAATAATAAATCATAAAGGTAACTTGTGGCATGTATAGCATACTTACATTATAGCTTTCACAGCTACATAGGGAGTTATGTTTGGAATACCTATCATAGTATAATCCCTAAATCTCTTAGGAGAAACATTAAAGTTTACCTCTATCACATTAACCAATGCATTGGAGAGATATATTGGGATCACCCTCCCTTGGTTTATCATGGAACCCCCTATATATGTAAATAATTACCAATAACCATAACATAATCATAACACATAAAATAAGCATAAAGGAAAGATAACATTTCCACATTGCAATCACAAGATATCAGTTCAATATATTGACATAATTGATCCATTATCAAAACCATTTTCAATAAAAAAATACATAAAAGGGTATATGGTATTTATTTTCCTTTTAAAAACATTACGGCTTGTTGAGGAATCCAAATATCAAATAATGCTCGTGGCGGCAGAAAAGTCATTGTCACCGTGTACGTTAAAAAGAAACATTCCCTTTGTTGTTTAGTAAAACGCTTCATAAAAAAAAGATTCCTTTTAAAAAAATTGAATGAAATTAAAATAAAAAGGGTATAATTATACACCGTATAAAAGAAGGTCATGTATAAACAAAAATATTCCTCAATGAAAGGAGATTGAGACATAGTCCCTTACCTTAAGTCTGACTTGTCTCATCCGTTCTTTATATTCCTGAATAATAAAATTAGGTTAATTTATACTTACTTCAAAACCTTTTTCAATTTTATTATTCATTTTATAATACTTATCATCATTTTATAAAAATTACATAATTATTTAAGTTCATATTGGTTGATTTGTCGATATTCGGTACTTGAGTCGAAAATGAACTTGTTCTGATGTAAATTGTCCATGTAGTCAAAATTCCATAATCACCAGAATATTATTCATGATAAGTATCATATAAATACATTATATATGTATTTAGATCCAGTATATAGGAAATTATAATATTCTATAACATTTGTAGATAAGAAATGAAATGCACCGTTCATGGAGACGGTAAGTTGTACGTACGCATGAACGTTGCTTTCATTTCTTTTTCATATTTAAAGGAATGAAAACTAAATGATACAAGGTATATTATAATTCAAATATAATATCATATTTTATATATGTTACATATATTCATTAACTCCATACTTTATACATTCCATGTATGGCATGAACGATTCATATCACTTTGAGGGGACGGTAGTCTACACTTCCTCAAATGAAATTATTATATTTACACATTATGGAAAGAAT
This sequence comes from Viscum album, assembly GCA_963277665.1. Lineage (NCBI taxonomy): Eukaryota > Viridiplantae > Streptophyta > Magnoliopsida > Santalales > Viscaceae > Viscum > Viscum album. The sequence continues at coordinate 1,377,600,741 of OY728138.1, forward strand.
AAAGGTGTGATGTAGATGAAAAATAAAGAATAATAGAGACAATATAAATATAATATATATCATATATAAATATATTTCCATCATAATGGCCAGAATGAGAGGTGGTACGGGAAAATCAAACAATCATTGTTTCGTGAGGCAGTAGATCGTTGTACACAGAAGCAGTGTGTTTGTATCCATTAAATGGAGGTGTGTGTAATTGTAGTTATAATGATTATCATAAAAAAATACTATTATATTTAGGATAATTTTTTTTTATGTATTCAAATAATAACAATATAATAGGTAGTGGATAAGGAAAATAAAGGAAAGGAACTTGAGAGAAGACGTTACCTCTAAATCGGGTAACTTCTTTTCATTTGAGCCAAAAGGCTTTCTTGAATTTCCTTCTGCCTAAGGTAAGGCTTATAGAAGTAAGTGAGGTATGTTGGGAGATTATTTGGGTAGAATATGGATGAGCCAACAGGCTTCATATGTGTGTGTTATGTGGGTAGAGATGGTGGCCTTTTATAAGTGGGAGGAGGGGCACTTTAGGAAGGTCTTGAAATATTATTTATTATAAATTGATTTTCAGTTTCAAATGGTCCCAAACTCATTTATTTAAAATATAAGATTCTTTTTGGTCAAAACCCTCTCAAAAAATAGGTTTTATACAAGTTTAGGTTACAAAATTAACCTTATCTTTTAGATTTAACCCTTAGTTAAAAACATTAACTCTTACCATGTCTTCTTTCATTTTCATAATATATGGTAACTATAGTTACTATAAAATGACAAGAGAACCATAAGTGGATAATTAATAAAATTTTTAACATTATATAAGTCATTTTCCTTAATATTATATTTTTAGGACTATTATATCATTTAATAAAATAGTATTTGTTTTAAAAACTCATTTATGTCAATTTTGAAACTATAAAGTAATTGATTTTTGTTAAAGTCATAACAACTTGATTCCTTCAAAAAAAGGCATTAAATCAAAGCTAATATGTCAATATCATCCAAAAAAAATTGTACGGAATAAAAATATTCAAATTACATTTATTTTAATATTTATAATATCATTTATTTGTATCTTTTATTAATGAATCAATCACTGCAACATCATTGTGTCGTAATTAAATTTATTTATTTAATGTATAAAATTTATAAATAAAATATCATGATGTAGAAAATATTTTTAGATTTATAATTAATATTTATATTCTAAAAGATAAATTATATAACCCCATATAAAAATAGTTTTAGTAAAAGATACATGTTTATGTTATATTTATCTTTACTTTAAATTAATTCTTATAAAATGTCATTTTCACATCTAAGTGGCGTGGCTCCATGGGGTACCAAAATAGACCAAATGATGCATATGGTTGTAAAAATATCATAAAATAGTATTAATATGCATTTTAGGGTAGTTTTATATTATTAAATTATTATTTTTTAACATTATTTACCAGATTTACCCTTTAACCGTGGTAAATAAAATAAGTACTGAAGTTACTATCCATAATGTCTAAAATTAAAAGGTAAATATTCTCAAAATTTGTAACTTATGATTAAAAATATGGAATAAATTTTTCCAAATTCAAAACATAGAATTTTCAGAAATTAATTTAAAATTAATTCCTGTTTTCAAAACCAAAAAGCATGTTTTTAAGAAGTAATAACTATCAAAATATTGACATGAATTTATGTCCAATTTCAATGGTAAATTACTTCCAATGAACAAAATTGTATTAAATTATAACAATATATTCCATTTATACTTTAAAACCATTAAATAATATGATTTAACCATATAAATTATCTTGATAGAGAAAGTTGTTTTCAATTAAAATTTAGCTTATTTTTAATATTCATCAAAACATTATAGTTATCAAAAAATATCAAAAATTCATCCAAAGTAAATTTTTATGTCCCAATTCTAAATAAGAATTTTATTTTGTCAAATATAACATATAAATATATCAAAAACTAAACTTAAAAGGGGTTCTCCATCAAAAGGCGGTAAAACTACATTTTTAGAAAAATAATTCTTTTATCCAAAAAATTGAATTTGTTCTTGTATCATATCTAGAAAACGTATAAGATGATTTTAAAATTTTACATTGAATATATAATATATATTTTTCATTAAATAAAATCCATAAATAGTGATATGATTTTATAAACACAATTATTCTCTTTTAAATAGGTTTTCATAAAAACAAATCATTTATATTCAATTGGTTTTTATTTCTATTTCTAAAAAAATTGGTAACCAATGAATAATTATTTTAACCTATGTAAACCATATTTTCATAATTCAGTTAATACTATTTATTCCCGCCATCCCAACGGCTAGGTGTTAACTACCATTTAAAATAATAATATTATTATTATATTATTTTTCAGTATAACTCAACGTTGTGTGCAACATAAGATTTCTGAGAAACCCATTATTGCGTGTTGAGTATACTATCAGAAAAGGCATCTCATTTAACATAAAATTAATATCTTATTCATAAATATTAATAGATATGAAAATTTATTATTCTATAAATGTATGGTTTGCAGTACTAAAATTATTCTCTTCTTAATTATAAAAATAGAAATACACATGACCTCAACCATATCATTGTGATCCAAACTTTATAAGCATAACCTTCTTACTAGAACTAATTTACAAGAATTTAAAGGGTTATTTAATTCTATTCTATAACATAAAAGGAAATTATATATACTAGAAAACCTCATTCCAAAAGTTCTTGGCCAAGAGGCTAGTAAGGAAGAATTGTCTCTATATGAGAAACATTTGGGCGATACAATATATTTCCAATGTTTCATGTTATTAGCCATGTCAAATGAGATTCTAAAGTAACATGAGGATAGGAATTCATATAGCATGATGTATCACCTTCATTATCACTATCAAGAGAAGTTGATATAAGAGGGATATGAGATCTCTTATGTACTATTCACATGAAGTCTTAGAGAGTGGATGTCATTTGGGACACATGTAATCAAGATGATTGGGTACATAGAGCACTTAGACATCTTGGTAATTAAATTCCTTGATGAGGTGTTCATAGATATCATAATTTCCTCACTAACAAAATCATTATCTAGTTTCATTATGAATTAAACTATGATTAGTAGTGAGAAAATTCATTCAAAACTTCTTACTCCAATTCTCCAAGTTGACAAGGACATGGGGTGTAAAAAACTCATAGTCCTTAGGGTGAAAAAAAATATTAAGGAAAATAGAACCAAGGCTCATACTAAGTATAAAGATCCTAAGAATCATCCTTCCAAGAAGAACAAGATCCAAAGGAAGGAAAAGTAAGAAAGATGCAGTATGTTTTTCATGTGGAAGGCTAGGCCACTAGAATAATAATTGTATCCAGAAGAAAGGGGAAGATGAAGTTGTGTTCTTTATCAAGTGTAATATTATATATATACACATTGGGTATTAGATACATCTTTTAGTTATCACATCTATATCAAAATATATAAACCAATTAGATTTTGAAATATTTCTAGAGGAGAGGTGGATCCTCAAGTAGCTAATGAAGTGTGACTCACTACTTTGGCTATGGGAGACTACCACATTACATTTCCAACTAGAATGATTTTTGGTTTTAAGTAACTACTATTTTTTATCAAGTGTTACTAAGAAAATCATCTCTGATTATTTCCTTAACATGGATGGATTTATTTTCAAAATTTTGGAAATAAATAATTCCACTTTATAAAGATAACATTTTTTATGGTATGGTGAAACTAAATAATAGTCTTTGTGTATTAAATTAAAAAATGTTCACATGACTCATGTAACACCTGGTGGTGGAATCACTATCTTGGTCATGTAAATGAGAAGCATCTGAAAAATCTCTATCAAGATGGCTATTTAGACTCTTTTTATCTAAGACCACTTGAAATATATAAAACTTGTTTTCAAGGAAAAGTAACCAAATCGATATTTGATGGATAGGGAAAAGGGTCATGAATCATCTAGGATTGGTACACATTGGTGTGTGTGGATCTTTTCTAGTAGAATCTAGATGTGTATATTCTTAATTCATAACTTTTACTGGTGAATTTAGTAGATATGTTTATGTATACTTGATGAGATATAAGTTTGAGACCTTTGATAAATTCAAAATATTTCAAGAATGAAGTAAATAATAAACTTGGTAAGGATATAAAGAAACTTATATCTGATCGAGCTAGTGAATAGATCAACTAAGAGTTTATCAACTTTCTAAGAGATTTTTGGATTCTATCTCAACTCACTCCACCTTATAAACCATAGTGGAATGGTGTTAGTGAAAGGAGGAATCATACCTTTATATACATGGTAAGGTTGATGATGAGTCATATGGAAATTCCATTATACTTTTAGGTATATTAATTACAAACGGTGGTGCACACTAAACCAAGTACCAAATAAAGTAGCAAATGGAATTCCCTTTGAGTTATAGAGTGGAAATAAACTCTTTTTTTCATATAAACATGTATGGGGATGTGATTCATTAGTTAAGGCCACCTTTGTAAAAAAATAGCACCCCAAGGAAAAAATCTTATATTTAAAGGATATACCAAGGAAACCAAGGGATATTATCCATATAAACCCTTATATAAGAAATTTTTTTTGTAATACAGGTAATATTTCTTGAGAGGGAGAACATTCTCAATAAAGATATTGGGAGAAGGATTGACTTATTTGAATTTTATGACTTTGATTCACAAAAATTGGTATAGGAATAGATTCCACAGGTCCCCATGGAAGAATTTGTTCCTAAAACATAAGTAATGCATTGGAGTTCTATAGAGGTAAGAGAAATAGAAAGATATAGTTTACTATTAAATGAAGATAGTAACTCATTATTGAATTAAAATAATGAACCACTATCCTATAAAGAGGCTTTATAGATATCAAAAATATGGAAGATAATAATAATCCATGAATTCTAAGATGGATTCTAGGTATCAGAATAAATTTTGGGTTTTGGTCAATCCTCTAGTTGATGGAAATATTATTAGGTGTAAATGGGTATTAAAAAGAAAACTAGACATGTAAGGTAAGGTAAATTCCTACAAATCATGGATAGTGGCTAAAGGGTTTTAATATGGTCAAGTAATTCACTACGATGAAACCTTTTCTCCACTTTAATTGTTTAAATTCAACATAATTCTACTAGTTATAGAATCTTACCATGACAATGAAATTTTATAGATGGATTTCAAAATATATTTCCTTAATAAGAACCTTTAGGAAGATGTATATATGACATAACTATAAGGTTTTTTTACTCTTTATGTAATTACAAAATGGTTTTTAGGTTTCATATATCCATTTATGGATTGAATCAAGCATCTAGGTTAGGTAATATTTTGTTTGATGAATCTGTAAAATAATTTAGTTTCATTAGGAATGAATATGAGCCATGTGTTTACAAGTGGTTTAGTAGGAGTGCATTAGTTATCTTGGTAGCATATATTTATGAAATATTACTTACTGGAAATGACATACCATTTTTATAGTCATATAAGGATTAGATAAACAAATACTTCTCCGTAAAGTAATTAAGTGAGTAAGCCTGCATTCTAGGGATAAATATCATTCATTATAGATCTAATAGGATTCTTGTACTAAGTCAAGGAACATGCATTGACTATATACTAAATTTATTTAGTATGGAATAATAAAATAGAGGATTGGTTCTAGGGTCACATGTAATATATCTTTCCAAGAAAATGTGTCCTTGAATATAAGAGGAGAAAAATAGAATGAGAACAATCTCATATGATTCTATGATAGTATCAATCTTGTATGTCATTTTATGTACTAGGATTGATATTCCCTACACATTGATCATGGTAGGAAGATATCAAGTTGATCAAGGTGAACAACATTGGTATGTTGTTAAGGTTATACTTAAGTATTTAAGAATAACTAAGGATATGTTCCTAGTGTATGGAGGACATGAGGAGCTAGTCCTCAGAGGTTATACTGATTTTATCTTTCAAACAGATCATAATGATGTGAATTCAAATTTAGGATATGTCTTAAATCTCAATGGAGGATATGTGAGATGGAAGAGTTCAAAGAAGCTAGTTGTCATCGATTCTACAATAGATTCTAAGTATATATTGGATTATTATAAAACCAAAGAATTTTTTAGGATACAAAACTTTTTCTTTCTAAGGGATTAATGTGGTACCTAGAGTTAAAGTACCTATCATATTATATTATGATAATACTATAGTGGTAGCTCTCACAAAGGATATAAGGTCACACCAATAGAAAAAAAACATACTCTGAAAGTATCACCTCTTGAAGGATTTTTCTAAGAGGGGTGAAGTTCCAGTGAATATAGTTTTTACATATTAAAAGGTGGAATACCCCTTAACTAAATCCTTATCTCAGTAGAAGCATGAATATCATGTGAGAGTTTATATACTGCAGGTTATTAGCCAATGTCTCTAGTTCGAGTGGAAGTATATTGGAGTTGGTTCCCTAGAACCAACTTTTATATACTTTATGATTACATATATTCTTCATTATGAATATTAATAAACATATTATCACATCATGATTATTCTTATACATGACATAGTATATGATAATGTCATAAGAGTAATTGTTTCACTTAAAGGTCACATTAGTTCCCCACTATGATGAGAATCTAGAAGTTCCATGAAAATAATCATAAATATATATGTTCTATATTTAAATGATATAATTTTATGGGACATAGATGATATAGTCTATCAAGGACAGAGACTCATAAGAATTTTAGACACTCTCTCATGGTGTATGGACTTGGTAATTTCTAGTGCGGGGGGTTACAAGAACATGTCCAGTCAATAAGAAATCCTTATTTTATATGTGTCATTGGATGTTTCTATCTGAAGATATTTGTATTGATATTTAGAATTTAAGACTATTATGAATGTATATTATTAGTCACTTACTTTGATTTATTGATGAAAATGGTGACGATGTATGTTCATGGGGAAGTAGGATGTGTTGGGTGTGTCACTAGTGATATTGAATTAATGAATAATGAAAGAAATGATTTTTCCATTAAGTTATTTAATGGAAGTTTTCATCTCAATCCCTTTAATAAAAATGAAGCATCCTAAATAAATCCATATCTACTATAAGGCCCCAGCCTTAAACATTACTTAATCTTGAGTTATTACATGATTACACATTGAGGATCTTTTCAGGTTTAGATTTTTAGAGAATTAGATCATAAATCATGCATTTCATTCCACATTTCAACTAGGAGGTTACATAAAAGACAGTATTCATTTTTCTCATCAAAGGAGACATATTTAAAATAAAACTTGGATTCTTTATTGATACTTCCTCGACACAATCATCACATCATGTAATTTTCCCTTAACCTGTGAAAAACATTTCAAAAACTTGGGATGAGCATAAAAAGATCAGTAAGGGATATAAAAGTACGAAATGAAAACATTAGTCCATGTATACATAAGAATTGATGAAATCATACTTTACTCATAAAACATAAGCACTTTATCATACCTCATGAAATCATAATATTTATGAATAACTAATAGAAAACATAAGAAATAAAGGTAACTTGAGGCATTTATAACATTCTTACGTAGGGAGTAACCCTCATGGTTACGTTTGGAATACCCATCATAGTATATTCCCCAAATATCTTTGGAGAAACCTTAGCATTTAACTCCTTTGGGTTACCCAATGCATTGGAGAGTTATATCAGGCTCACCCGCCTTTAGTTTATCATGGAACCACCTGTCTTTATAAACAATTCCCAAGAACCATAACATAATCATATCACATAAAACATGCATAAAGGAAACATAACATTTCCACATTTCAATCACAAGATATAAATAAAACATTGATATAATAAAAACATTATCAAAACCATTTTCAATACCAAAATAAAAGAAAAGTAAAACATGGTATTTATTTTTCATTAAAAAAATGTTATGGCTTGTAGAGGAAGCCAAAACTAAAATAATGGTCACGGCGGCGGAGAAGCCGTTGTCATCGCATACGTACGAAAAAACATTATATTTTGTCATTTAGAAAAACACTTCATATAAAAAAGATTCCTTTTGAATAAAAGTAAAATTCAAAGGGGTTTATACACCGTATAAAAGAAAGTTGTGTATAAAACAAAATTTGCCTCAATGAAAGGAGATTGAGACGAAGTCCCTTACCTCATGTCCGACTTGACTCAATCGTTCTTTAATCTCCTGAAAAATATGATAGAGTTAATTTCTACTTGATTAAGAACCTTTTTCAAGTTCATTATTACTTTTATATCACTTATTACCATGCTATGAACATTATGTAATTATTTAAGTTAATAATGGTCGTTTTGTCGACCCTTGGCACTTGAGTCAAAAAATAAACTCCTTATAATTACAAATTGTTCATGTGGTAAAATATCCATTATATCCAGAATTATATTCATGATTTAGATATAATATATATCATATATATCCAGTATATTCATGCATTTATAATATTACATAACATTTAGAGGTAAGAAATGAAATGCACCGTTCATGGAGACGGTAAGCCATACGTATGCATGAACGCTACTTTCATTTCTATTTCATATTTAACGGAATTAAATAATATTGATATAAAGGTATATTATAATTCCAGTATAATATCATATATAATATCATTAACCCCATCTTTTATACGTCCCACATATGGCATTAACGAATCAAATCACTTTGAGGGGGCGGTAGTCCGCACTTCCTAAAATGATGATATCGCGTTTACCCATAATGGAAACCATAAAGTTATGCCATAAATGAAAAATACAAAAGCATAAGGAAAACATAAACATAATATATATATCATATATAAATAGATTTAAATCTTAATGGCCACCATGAAAGGTGTTAAAATAAGATTGAATAATCATCGTTTCGTGAGGCAAAAATTCGTCATCCACAGAAACAGTATGTTCTTTAACCATTAGACGGAAGTGTGTGTAAGTTTAGCTTGAATCCTTCTCATAAAAACATCATAGTATATTTAAGATACTACTGTTGTTAAAAAAGAAAGTAATAAAAATATTTTAGGGGGTTAGAGAAGCAAAATAAAACAAAAGAACACAAGTGAAGACATTACCTTTAAATCGGGTAACTCCTCTTGGTTTGAACCAAAAGGGTTTCTTGAATAGATTTATACCTAAGGTAAGGATTCTAGGATGAAGAGAGGGATTTGGAGAGATAAAATGAGTAGATCTTGGCTGATACAATGGCTTGAGAGGTGGGGGTAAGGAGGTAGAGGTGGGGGCCTTTTATAAGAGGGAGGAGGGGCACTCTTGGAAAGTCAAGAAATTTTACTTTATATTGAAATGAGTTTCGTATTTTAAAGGTCCCACATTAATATATTTCGAGGATAAGGTGATAAGGGTTCAAAATATACTCATCCAATAGGTTTTTGACAAGTGGAAGTCTTAGATTTTACATTATCGTTTCATTTTATTTAAATCGTTCATTAATGAGGTAATTGTGGCATCATCATGGTGTCATAAAAAATTTAATTTATTTAATATCTAAAAATTATAAAAAAATACTATGATGTAGGAAATATTTTTATCTTTCCAATTACTATTTATAGTCTAAGATATAATTTTTTTAGACAAAATTAAAATTGTTTTACTTGGGTGTTGCATACTTTTGTGATATTCTCCTTTCTTTAAAAATAAAATGATAAAGTGTCACTATCACCCAAAAGTGATTCCATGGGGTCCCAAAGTTTGGCACAAGGCATCCCATGGTTGTCCATGACACAACCAATAGCATTAGGACACATTTTGGGGTCATTTTTTATTATTATGATATTATTTTATTACCCTTAACTACCCGATTACTAATTAATCACGATAATTAAAGATAATTATTGTCGTTACTATTCATAATGTCCAAAAACAAAAGAGTCTTAATTACATAATTTGGACCTTATGATTAAAAATATGGAATCAATTTTACCAAATTCCAAACACATAAATTGAAACAATTAATTTAAAAATAATTCTCATTGTCAAAACAAATAGCGGGTTTTTTTGAAACAATATCTATGAAAAGTTTGGTACTTGTTTATGCCCAATTCCAAAGTGAAACTAATTATAATAACCACCATTGGATTAAATGGTAAAAATATATTCAAATTACACTTTAAAACAAATTATAAAGATAATCTAACCATATAATTAAATTAGATGAAAAAACGGTTTTGAAGTAAAATGCAGTATTTTTCACTATTCATTAAAAAATGAACATTATCAGAAAAATACCAAAAATTTATCCAAAGTAAATTTCAATGTCCCAATTCTAATTAATAAGTTTATTTTGAAAAATAGAGCTTATAAAATTGTCAAAAGTTTTATTTAAAAATGGTTTTCCATCAAAAGGCGGTAAAACAATCTTTTAAAAAATATTAGAGTATTCCATGCTTAAGATTGGATTTATTCTCATTGTAAACCTCTAAAACACTATCTAATTCATAAATAGAAATAGATAAGAAAATCCATAATTCTTTACTTACTTGGGATGTTAAATCCTTCCCCCCTTTAGAAAATTGCGTCCCTGTAATTTATTTACTTATCAAATAAGTGGGTGTATTTGTCCTGCATTTCATTTTTAGATTCCCATGTTGCCTCTTCAATCATGTGGTTTTTCCACAAAACCTTTACTTGATGAATCGCCTTATTCTGTAACACTTTCTCCCTATGGTCAAGAATCTGGACCGGTTGTTCCTCATAAGATAGATTCACTTCCAACTGAACTACCTCTGGACTCAAAACATGAGATGGATCTGGCATGTACTTCCTTAACATTGAAACATGAAAAACATTGTGTACCTGAGATAAACTTGGAGGTAAAGCCACTAGGTATGCAACTGATCCAACTCTCTCCAGAATTTCATATGGTCCAATGAACCTTGGACTCATCTTTCCTTTCTTACCAAATCGCATCACACTTTTCCATAGTGAAACTTTGAGGAAGACAAGATCACCTACCTCAAAAGAGAGATCCTTCCTCCTATTGTCCGCATAACTTTTCTACCTGCTCTGAGCTGTTCTCATGTGTTTCTGTATCAGCTGAATTTTTTCTACCAACTCTTCTACCAATTATGGTCCCATCAACTTCCTTTCACCCACTTCATCCCAAAAAGCTGGAGTTTGACACTGCTTCCCATATAATGCCTCAAATGGTGACATTTGTATACTAGAATGAAAACCATTATTATAAGAAAACTCAACCAAAGAAAGACATTGGTCCCAACCTCCCTGATAATCCATCAAAAAAGCACATAGCATATCCTCCAAAGTCTGAATTGTTCATTCTGACTGCCCATCTGATTGGGGATGAAAATTTGTACTAAAATTTAATTCAGTACCCAATGACTTCTAAAGGCCTTTCTAAAAGTTAGAAGTAAACCTGGGATCACGATCAGATACAATAGAGAGGGGAAATCCATGTAACCTGGCTATCTCTTTAAGATACAAACAAGAAAGTTGATCTAGGGAAAAAGTATCTCGTATAGCAAGGAAACGGGCAGATTTAGTCAAGCGATCAACAATAACCCAGATTGCATTATTACCTTGAGGTGTCTTCGGCAATCCAACAACGAAGTCCATGGATATATTCTCCCATTTTCACTATGGTAATGGTAAAGGTTGAGGCATCCCTTTCGGTAACTTCCACTCTGCTTTAACCTGTTGAAAAGTCAAAAACTTCACAATAAAATCAGCAATATCTCTTTTCATTCCATCCCACTAGTAATACTCCTAAATATCTCTATACATCCTAGTACTGCCTGGATGAACTAAAAACGGAGAACTATGAGCTTCACATAACAACTCTCTCTTCAACTGTGAATCACACGGCACACACAATATCTTCCCAAATCTCAAAACACAATCACAATCAATGTTGAATTCAGGAAACTTACCCTTCTAAGCCAGCTCTACCTTTTTCTACAACTTACTGTCTTGATTCTGTGCTTTCTTAATTCTTTCCGATAGAGAAGATTTCACTGATACCTGAAACAAAATAGAAGAACATCTTGTACCAACAACTTCTATGCCAAAATTCATCAAATCCTTAACCAAAGGATCACGTTCCAAACATAACATGGTTAATGAGGCATTAATTTTTCAACTCAAAGCATCAGCCACTTTATTTTCTTTTCCTAGATAGTAATGAATTGTACAATCATAATCCTTGATTAATTCCAGCCATCTCCTCTGTCTCATGTTCAATTCTTTCTGAGTGAATATATACTTTAAACTTTTATGATCGGTATATATTTCACACTTTACACCATACAAATGATGCCTCCAAATTTTTAAAGAGAAAACAACAGCAGCTAATTCCAAATAATGTGTAGGGTAATTTACCTCATGAGTTTTCAATTGACGTGAAGCATAAGCAATTAACTGATCATTCTGCATTAGGACGCAACCAAGTCCTTTCAATGAAGAATCATTGTAGATAAAAAACTCACCATTCCTGGAAGGTAGTGCCAAAACTGGATCATTCACCAATATTCTTTTCAATTCCTGAAAACAATCATGACATTCTTTTTTCCAGATAAACTTAACACACTTCTAAGTTAGCTTAGTCATTGGACTAGATAACTGTGAAAAATTTCTAAAAAACCTTTGGTAATAGCCTGCCAAACCAAGAAAACTACGAATATTAGTTACATTTTTGGGTCTTGGCCTTTGTTCAATAACTTTTGTTTTTGCAGGATAAACAGTTATTCCATCTTTAGAAACAATGTGACCAAGGAAAGAAATTTGTTGCAACCAAAACTCACACTTGCTGAATTTCCCATACAATTTCTTTTCTTTTAAGGTTTTCAAAATAACCCTTAAATAACTTTCATGCTCCTCTTTAATTTTAGAAAACACCAAAATATCATCAATGAAAACAACCAAAAACTTATCCAAGAACTCATGGAAAATTCTATTCATAAGGTCCATGAATACAGCAGGTGAATTGGTTATCCCAAAAGGCATAACTACAAATTCATAATGGCCATATCTTGTACAAAATGCGGTCTTTGGAATATCTTCTTCCTTTACCTTCAACTGATGGTACCCCGAACTCAGTTTAATCTTTGAAAAATACTGAGCTCCCTGGAGCTGATAAAACAAATCATCGATATGAGGCAAAGGATATTTTTTATTAACAGTGATGTTATTCAAGGATCTATAATCAATGCAAAGTCTCATTGAACTATCTTTCTTTTTAACAAATAAGATAGGAGCACCCCATGGTGATGTGCTAGGTCGAATGAAACCTTCCTCTAATAAATCTTGCAATTGATCCTTCAACTCTAAAAGTTCAATTTGAGCCATTTGATAAGGGGGTTTTGAAATTGGCTTAGCATCAAAAACTAATTCAACAGTAAATTCAACTTCCCGATCTGGTATTATTCTAGGAAACTCATCAGGAAAAACATCAGGATACTCATTTACCACTGGCACATCATTAATATGAACGGTTACTTTGTTTTGAAAAATATGTGAAAGGTAACATTCATTTACATATTTTACAAGTTTCTTAGCTTCTTGATATGTTATCAACAGTAAGGGTTCATTCTTGTACATAAACTGATAGTCATTTTGAAAAGAAAATTCTTTATCTCTACAACCAATCATATCATGGTAAACAGAGAGCCAATCCATACCCAGTATAACATCAAACTCTACTAGAGGTAAAAAAAATAAGGTTTTCAAGTAGGTTCTTTCCAAGGATAATGATAGGAATATTCTTATAAATTCTTTTTGCCTCAACATTTCCCCTAGGTGTTTTTACCATAAGTTCAGGAGTCATTTCTTGAGATGGAATTCCCAATTTACTAGAAAATTTTTCATAGATGAATGATTTTGTAGACCCTGAATCAAAAAACACATTGGCATAATCTGAGAAAACAAACAAAGTACCTGATACCACTTCATTTGATGGCCCAACATCTGCTGAAGTAGTTGCAAAAGATTTCACTACACCTTTCTGCTTGTATTTTGACTGATTCCCATCATTCGAGCTCTTTTTCGGACACTCATTTGCATAATGACCCATCTCATTGCACTTGAAACATTTCACTAACTGTAAATTAAATTTGGTCTTACCATCACCCTGATCTTTTTCAGTGCAATCACGAGCCTTATGTCCCATCTTACCACATCGGTAGCACTTTATATAATTCATAATACATTCCCCAGCATGCCTTTTACCACATTTATCACAAACTAAAAACTTAGTTTTCTTACCATTAGACCTTTTTGAAGGATTCTTCCCTTTCTCCTGTCACCTCGGTCTCTTCTTCCGTTGGTTGTTATAGAACACTTGATCATCAGCAAACTCCATTTTCACCTTCTCAGCAAATAGAACAAGATTTTCATAACTCTTGAACTCGCAATAAGCTAAAGCCCTTCGATATTTTGGCTTTAATCCTGAGTAAAAACGATTGATTTTACTATCAAGGTCTCGGATAAAATTTGGAGCATACCTTGCCAATTGAGTAAACCTTTCTTCATAAGCAGCCATTGAGTCGCCCTCTTGCCTCAATTCCAAGAATTGTTTTTCCATCCTAAGTCAAACATCCTTAGGAAAATACTTCTCAAGAAACATAACTTTGAATTCATCCCAGTCAAGTGCATCAATCTCATTAGTGTCCCTGATATTTTTAACCATCGACCACCACTGATCTGTTTCACCCTCCAAATGGTAAACAGTAAGACTAACCTTTTGATTGTCTGAACACCCCATGACATTGAAAATCTTCTCCAGTTCTTTAATCCACCATTCAGCTAGCACAGGGTCAGATGATCCTCGGAATGATGGTGGGTGTTGCCTCATGAAATGTTCCACCACTGACATGTTCCACTGCGGTTGATCTGGATGATCTCGTGCATGGATACCACCAGCATTTATCGCTTGATTCAACTGCGCCATTACTGCAACAAACTGTTCAGTTCCAATTCCTACCATCTCAGGATGCTAATTTGGAAGGTCATTTCCTTCTGTATGCCTTCCTAGCACTGCTTCCCTGTTTCCTCTATGGAAAACCATTCTGAACAAACATGTCTTAGATGAAGCAACATAGTAAACTTTAAATGCTATATCATTTCAATTTGACCATAAAAAAATATTTTTTGATAATAATTTAATAGAATTCTAACTCCTAAAGTTATATAAACTAACCTCGGATTCCAACTATAAGTCCCCAACCTTAAACATTACTTAATATTGAGTTATTACAAGATTACACATTGAGGATCTTTTCAGGTTTAGAGTTTTAGAGAATTAGATCATAAATCATGCATTTCATTCCACATTTCAACTAAGTAGTTACATAAAAGATAGTATTAATTTTTCTAATCAAAGGAGACATATTTAAAATAAAACATGGATTCTTTCTTGAAACTTCCTCGACACTATAATCACATCATGTAATTTTCCATTGATCAGTGAAAAACATTTCAAAACCTTGAGATGAGCATAAAAAGCTCAGTAAGGGATATAAAAGTACGGAATGAAAACATTAGTCCATGTATACATAAGAATTGATGAAATCATACTTTACTCATAAAACATAAGCACTTTATCATACCTCATGAAATCATAATATTTATGAATAACTCATAGAAAACATAAGACATAAAGGTAACTTGAGGCATTCATAACATTCTTACGTAGGGAGTAACCCTCATGGTTACGTTTGGAATACCCATCACAATATATTCCCTAAATATCTTCGGAGAAACCTTAGCATTTAACTCCTTCTCATTACCCAATTCATTGGAGAGCTATATCAGGCTCACCCGCCCTTAGTTTATCACAGAACCACCCATCTTCATAAACAATTCCCAAGAACCATAACATAATCGTATCACAAAAAACATGCATAAAGGAAACATAACATTTCTACATTTCAATCAAAAGATATCAATAACACATTGATATAATAAAAACATTATCAAAACCATTTTCAATACAAAAATAAAAGAAAAGTAAAACATGGTATTTATTTTTCATTAAAAAAAGTTATGGCTTTTAGAGGAAGCCGAAACTCAAATAATGGTCACGGCGGCGGAGAAGTTGTTGTCACCACATACGTACGACAAAACATTCCCTTTTGTTGTTTAGTAAAACACTTAGTATAAATAAGATTCCTTTTGAATAAAATTAAAATTCAAATGGGTTTATACATCGTATAAAAGAAAGTTGTGTATAAAAAAAATTTCCTCAATGAAAGGAGATTGAGACGAAGTCCCTTACCTCGTGTCCGACTTGACTCGATCGTTCTTTAATATCATGAATAAAAAACTAGAGTTAATTTCTAATTGATTAAGAACCTTTTTCAAGTTCATTATTCCTTTTATATCACTTATTACCATGTTATGAACATTATGTAATTATTTAAGTTAATAATGGTCGTTTTGTCGACCCTTGGCACTTGAGTCAAAAAATAAACTCCTTATAATTACAAGTTGTTCATGTGGTAAAATATCCATTATATCTAGAATTATATTCATGATGTAGATATCATATATATCCAGTATATTCATGCATTTATAATATTACATAACATTTAGAGGTAAGAAATGAAATGCACCGTTCATAGAGACGGTAAGTCGTATGTACGCATGAACGCTACTTTCATTTCTATTTCGTATTTAATGGAATGAAATCATAATGATATAAAGGTATATTATAATTCCAGTATAATATCATATATAATATCATTAACTCCATCCTTTATACATCCCACATATGGCATTAACGAATCAAATCACTTTGAGGGGTCGGTAGTCCGCACTTCCTAAAATGAAGATATCGTGTTTACCCATAATGGAAACCATAAAGGTATGCCATAAATGAAAAATATAGAAGCATAAGGAAAACATAAAAATAATATATATTATATATAAATAGAGTTAAATCTTAATGTCCACCATGAAAGGTGTTAAAATAATATTGAACAATCATCATTTCATGAGGCAGAAATTCTCCATCCACAGAAACAGTATGTTCTTTAACCATTAGACGGAGGTGTGTGTAAGTGTAGCTCGAATACTTCTCATAACAAAATCCTAGTATATTTAATATACTTTTGTTGTTACAAAATAAAGTAATAAAAAGATTTTAGGGGGTTGGAGAAGAAAAATAAAATAAAAGAACACAAGTGAAGACATTACCTTTAAATCGGGTAACTCCTCTTGGTTTGAACCAAAAGGGTTTCTTGAAGAGCTTTCTGCCTAAGGTAAGGCTTATATGATGAAGAGAGGGATGTGGAGAGATAAAATGATCAGATCTTGGTCGATACAATGGATTGAGAGGTGTGGGTAAGGAGGTAGATGTGGGGGCCTTTTATAAGAGGGAGGAGGGGCACTCTTGGAAAGTCAAGAAATGTTACTTTATATTGAAATGAGTTTCGGATTTTAAAGGTTCCACATTCATATATTTCGAGGATAAGGTAATAAGGGTTAGAAATATACTCATCGAATAGGTTTTTGACAATTTTAAGTCTTATATTGTACATTATATTTTCATTTTATTTAAATCGTTCATTAATGAGGTAATCGCTGCATCATCATGGTGTCATAAAAAATTTAATTTATTCAATGTCTAAAAATTATGAAAAAATACTATAATGTAGGAAATATATTTAGATTTCCAATTACTATTTATAGTTTAAGTGATAATTTTTGTATACAAAATTAAAAATTTTTTACTTGGGTGTTACATACTTTTGTGATATTCTCATTTCTTTAAAAATAAAATGATAAAGTGTCACTATCACCCAAAAGTGATTCCATGGGGTCCCAAAGTTTGTCACAAGGCATCCCATGGTCTTCCATGACACAACCAGTAGCATTTTGACACATTTTGGGGTCATTTGTTATTATTATTATATTATTTTCTTACCCTTAACTACCCGATTACTAATTAATCACGATAATTAAAGATAATTATCGTCGTTACTATTCATAATGTCCAAAAACAAAACAGACTTAATTACATAATTTGGACCTTATTATTCCAAATATGGAATCCATTTTACCAAATTCCAAACACATAAATTGCAATAATTAATTTAAAAATAATTCTCGTTGTTAAAACAAATAGCGCGTTTTTTTGAAATAATATCTATGAAAAGTTTGGCACTTGTTTATGCCCAATTCCAAAGTGAAACTAATTATAATAACCACCATTGGATTAAATGGTAAAAATATATTCTAATTACACTTTAAACCCAATTATAAAGATAATATAACCATACAATTAAATTAGATTAAAATGTAAAATGCAGTATTTTTCACTATTCATTAAAAAATGAACATTGTCGGAAAAATACCAAAAATTTATCCAAAGTAAATTTCAATGTCACAATTCTAATGAATAAGTTTATTTTGACAAATAGAGCTTATAAAATTGTCAAAAGTTTTATTTAAAAATGTTTTGCCATCAAAAGGTGGTAAAACAATCTTTTAAAAAATATTAGAGTATTCCATGATTAAGATTGGATTTATTCTCATTTTAAACCTCTAAAATACTATATAATTCATAAATAGACATAGATAAGAAAATCCATAATTATTTAATTACTTGGGATGTTACATCTACAGTGTTTTATTGGTAAGTTCATTTCTAGAAAGTTAAAGAAAGATACATCGAGCATATAGGTTGATGATACCATCATGAAACCTGCTTGATTAAAGATATCATGATAAATGGATTATATTACACAAAAATCATTTTTATGAGGTTTTATGTTATTATAATATTAAATTATTTCTCTATGCATTTCTTGGAATGTTTCTATATGATAACCAAGGACTTTGGGTGGCTCCGTCAAATACCACTGAGAAAGAGGCATAAAGGGTCACACACTATGTGTATCACAAATCTTAGTTAAATATTAAAAATTAATTATTATTTAGCATATTGAATAAATATTTTTCTCATAAATGGATTAATAATTATTCATGTTTTCTTAATCACATATAATCAATCACTAGTTATTCAAGAGAATATTTGTGAGCATGATATTTAATAAATATTTATTTTCTATTTAGTGAATATAATTTTTATTTATTTATTGGTAAATAACATAGTGAAATTTATTTATTAAATAAATATCCATTATTCAAGGATTAATAAATATTTTGGATGGGTTGAGAACTAAATTTAAAGGTTTAGTGATCAATAATGTATATTAAATATTATTTGAATAAATTTTAAACAATCTATTCAATAAATAATATTTAATTAATTATATAGTTTTATGCCTATTAATAAATAATAATATTATTATTATAGACATGGAGTACCATGGGGAGTAAATAAATAATAAGGTAACATGTGTAATTATTATTTTCTAATCCTAGAATTATTTAAACCCAATTATATTATTTCTAAACCTAAGGCAAGCCATTTGTTTTGGTTTTGCACAAAAACATCCAGAGAATTATCTCAATCCCTCAATATACCCTCTCTAAGAACACTCTTAAGAACAGAGAGTGATTATCTTCCAATATACCTATTTATTTTTGAGATATCAATGATATTTCTTCTTTGAAGTGATTCTCATGGAAATTATAGATGAATGGTGAAAGCATTAGGATCTTCTGCACCAGCACTCGAAGATTCATAAAAAGTAACTTAGATGTTCATGGTGCATGTTTGGATCACTACTAGAGGTAATATACACTTTATTCATATCATACAGTGATGGTATGATGTATAGGTGTAGTCATATTTATCAATGAAGAAATAATTCATCACAAGGTAATTCTTTAACTACTAAATATAATTATAAATCATTATGTGATGATCTTGTGTTTATTTTTGGTGTTCTCGTGTCAATTAATATTTGATTAAATTCCATTGTTCATGGTGTTCTTATTCATGTACATCTCATATTAATCATAAATTATGGAGAAAAAAAGTAAAGTTGGCCATACCCTACAAGTGGTTCCACTGCACCCAGAACCTTCTGATCTTTCCATTATCCTTTTGGGGATATGCATTATAAAATGTAACATACATAATAAATCGAGTTCCAACTAACATAGAAAGTGAAATACCATATGATTTATGGTATAAAAATATATATTATTTTTCACACATTTTTTATGGGTATGCATGGTATTTATTAAGACTAATCCTAAAAACAAAGTAATATTATGAGGCATGAAGTTCTTTTTTATAGGATATCCTAAAGAAACTAAATTATATCACCTATAGAGTTACTTTTATAAAAATTTCATAGTCAATAGACATACTAAATTTATTTAAAGGGAAAAAATCTCTAAAAGTGATAGTGGGAGAAACATAGAGTTAAATAAATTTGAAGCTCAAGATGAAAAAGAGTTGGTATAGGAATAAGTTCCACAATACCTAGTGGAATAGGTTGTTCCAAAGACACAAATAATACATGGGAGTACTAGATAGGTTACAAAACCATTGAGATATAGTTTTATTATCACTAAGGTTGGTGAATTTTTTTATTTAAATTAATGAACCTATTACTTACAAGGAAGAATTAAGCATCTCATAAGTTACTAAGTGGTAATAATCTATGAATTCCGAAATGGTTTCCATGTATTAAAATTAAGTTTGGGTATTTTTAGATCATTTAGTTGATGTCAAACCCATTGTATGAAAATTGGTATTAAATAATAAACTATACATGGTTGGTAAAGTTAGAACCTATAAGGTAAAACTAATTACTAAAGGCTTCAATAAATGGTAGGGCATTGACTGTGATGAAAACTTTTAACTAGTCATTTTACTAAAATCCATTATAATTATATTTTCCCTAAAATATTTCAATGATTATGAAATTTTTTAAAATGGATTTAAATACCACTTTCCTTAATGTAAATCTTGTGTAAGTAATTTTCATGATACAAACAAAATGGTTTGTGACACCAAAGGATGCCAATAAGTTATGCAAGTTGTAGAGATCTTTTTATGGGTTAAAGTGGGATTAACTAAATGGATTAATTTTTAGATTTAATGATACTCTCTCCTAAATCATATTCCTCTTAGAGATATATGGTTTCTATTTTTGGTTAATTACTCTAAAAGTGCCCCCATTAATTAATTTCTTCTACCATGCAGTGGTTATCACCCTGATTTTTCTTCATGCTTATATTTTTTCTCTACTAGATTCAAAATGATTTTTCTCTTCTTAGTTTCCCTATTCCATCCCTTTTTATTTTACTTTATTTTTTCTTCTCTTACTCAGAATATCTTGATTTCCCCTTCTAATATATACCCCCTATGATGGTTCTCACATAACTTTTTCACTAGAAATTATATCCCAGAGTAGTGCTTACATATCTGATAGACCCGGTTTCCCTCTCTAGCATTGTATCTTCATTTTACTATTAAGTCTCTCAACCCTAAGTGGAATTGACCCAAATATAGTTCCAATAGATATCTAGATAATTATTTAGTTATTTCAATGTTTTTTTTGTTGTGATTTTAGTTCTAGGTGTGATAATTATGGGTCTGGATTTGGGTCTCCATTATTAGTCCCCTAATTATTATTTTTCTAGTTTTTACAACCTTGTTCAATATTTTCCTCTACTCTTTCTTCCAAACTCACCATGTATGACCCCATATTGGTCAATTGTAATGGGGTATGTGGTAGATTAGGATCATGATGGAGGTATTTTTATCCCTCCTCTCTATCTCCCTTTACCTTCTAGAGTTATCATTTTCATGATCATTGGATAATGCCCTTAGTTTCCTTTCCCTTTCATTATTCCTCATCTTTTCCCCCTAGATCTAGTATTAGGGTAGCTACATGATATATTTAGATGAGGGTTTATATAGTTATAAGATTAATGTATTAACATAATAAATACCTTCTAAAGTGTGGATAAAGCATTATAGATGTGAAGTTTGGATCTTGGAGGCATTAATCATCTCTTTGGTGGTTCTTTGGATGGATGGTCTATGGCTATGATGTGGATTTCAAGATATAGTTATGGTTGTTGTGTTTATATTCACATTTTATTTATTTTGTTTGTTGGTTATATATGGTTCCTTACAATTGGTTTTTCTTACTTCCTAGTTTGTTGGATTGGTGGTTTTTATGGTGTGATGGTGTCCTTGGTGTTTCCTAGTGATTGTTTTTTGTCCAAGGTGGTGATGGTATTTTTCGATAGAAATCTCCTCCCGGTGAGTTTTATTGAGGTGATGGTAAAAAATGTGTCAAGGTTAAATGGATCAATATAGATCACGATTTGGTATCTCATAGCCTGAAGAGGTTCCTCTATTCCTTGGATTTTATATTTTTTGTTTTTTAATATTATTTTTCATTTGTTTCTCTCCAAGTGTACTACACTTCCATATTTTGAATCACCTCTAATTGAATTTGTATTAGTTCCCACTAATCTATTTAAAATCAGTTTTTTATAAAATTTCAAAAAAAAAAATTTAGGATTTATGGGTTGGATCAATTATCAAGACAATGGGATATTTTTTTATGAAGATATAATATTATTTATTTTTATTAAAAATGAATGTGAGCTCTATGTCTATAATAGGTTTAGTGGGAGTTTTATTTTTACCTATTGATATATTTTGATGGAATATTATTGATCTGAAATGAGATAATAGTCTTATATCTAGTTAAAATATGGTTTAATAAATATTGTTCCATAAAATACTTCGGTGAATTAGTCTATATTCTAAGGATCAAGATCCATCGAGTTAGATCTAAGAGGTTTCTAAAACTAAATTTAGTTGTATATATTTATAATGTATTAAAAAGATAAAAAAATTGTACAATCCAAGAGAGGTTTTTTGGTTTTTTCCCATGGTATATATCTATATAAATAAAATGTGTCCATGAATAAAGGAATATAGGGTAAGAATTATTATAATCCCTTATGCTTTAATGATTGGATATATCATGTATATCATGTTATATATCAAGCCTCATATTGCCTATGCCTTGATTGTGGTAGGAAGATATCAAGTTGACCCATGATATACACGTTGATTATTTTCAAAAACTATCATGAAGTACCTTAGATATACAAATGATATATTCCTAGATTATGGTGGACATGAGAAACTAGTTTCTAGGGGATATAGAAATGCTAGTTTCTAAATTGATCATAATAATCAAAAATAATAATGTGTACATATGTTTTTCCTCAATAGATGAGTTATGATATATAATAGTTCTAAAAATCTAGTGGTCATGGGCTTTATAGTAAAATATGATTATATCACAACTTTTTATACAGCTAAAGATGTGGTATATATAGACAACTTTGTCCAGGATCTTGGTGTTGTACCATGTAGTAAAAATCCTATTACTCTATATTGTGATAATATTGTAGTAGTGGTTATACCTAAGAAGATAAAGTAACATAAATGGATGAATCATATACTTTGAAATTATCACCTCTTAGGGAGATTTTACTCAAAGGGGTGAAGTCACGGTGAGGAGTGTAGCCAAAGAGGAAAATGTGGTAGACTCATTGACTAAATCCATACATTAGCAGAATCATGAACATCATGTGAGAGCTAGAAGGTTAATATTTTTTAGAAGGTATCTATTGTGAAAGTGGGATTCTATTGGAGTTAGTTACCTAAAACTAAATGAATGTTTACTTTTTATTTCCATGATATATATATATATTCAAATCACAAGGTGATTTTTCTTCTACATAACATTAATGTGATAATTTCCTTAAAATATTTTTCACATCAAGGGGTTATAGTAGTTATTTTCTATAATGATAACTAGTAAATTTTATGATGATATTATTAAATAAATATGGCCTATGGTCTAGATACATCAATTTCAGAATAAATAAATTATTTCTGACAATCAGTTGTTGAGGGCTCATAAGCATTAAAAAAATTTCTCACGAAGTTCTCACTTGGTAATCTTAAAGAAAAGAGGCCATGAGGATAGACCCGCCAATAGGAATTACACATGATTTATATATCATTGGATATTCCTATATGTGAATGTGTATATTTATCCTTATACTTGATATCATTATTAATGTGTATAATAAATCATATACTCAAATTCATTGATGAACATCGTGATAACATATACTCATGGTGAGGTGGTATGTGTCTGGTACATCATTGGTGATATGGAATTATTTTAATATTTAATAAAGTATTTATCCCTTATATATTAATGTAAGAAGATAAATTTGACCCTTTTATTGAAAATGAACTTTCTAAAAAATCAATATCCATGATAGTTTACAAACTAGTTTGTTTTAGAAATTCAAATAAAGATAAGTCAAACATATAGGGTAATGACATAAGTATGCATCATGCATCATGTGATGTTGTTTGAAAAATGGATTACATTAAAAATTATTATTCATATGAATGTTTTTATAGATTTACATTTTCATATTTCTCCATGGGTTCCTTGATGTGTTATTAGATGATGATCTTGTATTTTAGGCAAGTTTCACCTATTTTAATTGATAAAGGGACCTAGAGGATTACACAAGAAGTGTATCATGAATCTCATTAAATTCTATTGAATTTAAGTTTAAGAATAAATTTATTCCCTGGTTTTGGGAATAGTATTTATTTAAGTAAAATTTGATAATATAAATTCAATCGCAAGATATTGAAGTTTAAAACATGTGAGTTGAATTTTATCACTTTTTTAATTATTCACAAGGTAATTAATATAATATTTATTTATTCATGGGTTTAGTGAATATAGTAAGATAAATATTTATTCAAGTTACATGAATGTTAAAAAAATATTTATTCATAGTTTTATTCAATATAATATTTATTTTATTTTATTGAACCAATATATTTTATTATTCAAGGTTTAATAAATTATATGGGAGAATATGGGTCAATTTTAATGATCTGATGGAAATAATGTGTTTTATTTATTATCATTTAAATAAATATTAATTTATTCACTTAATAAATGATCTTAACTCATTTCATGATATATAATTATAATAATATCATTATTATTATTATGTGAGGTATGACTAAGGTTAAATAAAAGGATAGGTTACTTTGTGAAATTATCTCAAATTTAACCTAGGTATAAAGTCTAAAATATTTCATTTTCCATCAATTGTGTGTTAGAAACAATGTTATGCCATCTACAATTATCTCAAGATATAGATAGAATTATCTCTTCCTCTCACTCTAAAAAATATAGAGTACGAACAAGAGAACATTTTTGTAATCAATGGTGAATGGTTTAAAGAACTTGATTCTTCCTACTAGCTAGAATGGCAAGAACATTTTTTGGATTTCATAGAGCATGTTTAGATATTTTTATATGAATCCATAGTTGGATTATCTACTACAATGACAATACAACAAGAGCGACGATGGAAGTTTTAACAATAAGAATACAACAGATGAGATAATTTATATTAGAATTAATTATAAATTTAAAATGTGTGATCTTATCTATGGAATTATAGGGTGAATTTTTGTTTGTATTTATCCATTGATTTTGATAAAACACTAAAATTGGGCCACTTAATTCTTTCATTGCACCTTAAAACCTACAAAAGTAACTATATTCCCACATGGAACTCAGTAATCATCCATCACCACTATCAAGTAGACATCCACCCACTAGGAACTTAGTAAGATATCACTTCATTATTTGGGTAACTTTCCACCCTCAAGGACTCTAACTAGTTTCTAGGTTCCTAACCTCAGGGACTCTCCCCACCACAACCTGAAATTGTTGGGTTGTTGTCCACCCTCAAGGACTCACACTAAATTATTGGGTTTCCACCCTTGGGGACTCTCCCCACCTCAACATATACTCTCACCACCACACATCAAATATCCTCAAAGCACGTCAGTTGGATAGTTTTCTACCCTCATAGACTTTTGCTATATTATTAGGTGTCCACCCTCAGGGACTTTCCTCTTTCTGACCTATTTTATCCCCATCACACACCATATCCACTATGACTATCCATATGATTCACACTATCATCACAATATCCTTGTTATCATTATTACATATTGCAACCACCGCCACATCACTATAAACAACTTCCATGTCACTATCATACAACACAAATGGATTCAGACCCTCGGCGTCCATTTATTTTTCCACCTAGTCTATCTTGCATACAAAGTTCTTCAGTTATATAATTACACAATAAAGATATACCGCACTCCAACTTAGGTCTTTTATAATTCATATCCTAGGAATTATAACCACACCACATCACTAACATTACTCATATCATAGCATAAACTAATGATAAAACCTCATCACATATCCAACACATGTCAAATATCCTCATTCAATTAATCCATTGTATCTTTCATATGACTATGCATTCACACCATTATTTATTCAAACTATATAGGTTATCTAGGGGGTTTTATTAGATTTAAGTGACACCACATTTATCATTTAATTACATAATCAACATATTTCATGCGTATTAGGATGCATGACTAGAAATGACATGGACCCATGCCAATGTGTAACAACACTATAAAAATCACACTACCTCATATATCACACTTCTAGAATGGTACTCCAACTCTAGAATATAGCACAGACTGGTGCATATATGGCCTATACCCATTTAAATCACTACCACTTTTTCTATCGACCCTCACCAACACTTCTATACAATTTTACATAGAGTGGAATGGCCCCCATGCTAAATTATATAAGTTTCATCCCCTAAATTCTAAAGTATTTTCTATGAATTTACACTATTTTAGGATCTAAAATCATATCAAGAACTTAGAAAATATGTCAAAAATATTCAACAATAACTACCAACATATTCCACCATTAACTATTCATCAAATAATTCATATATAAATTATAAACAATAATCAACATCAAATCATTAGTTTCACATATCATGATATTTTCCACTTCTTTAGATACTTTCAAAAATATTTATCATCATATAAATTCCCCATCATTCCACCAAAAATTAAAGCAACCCAAGTTCCATCATCAAATAATTATAATTCTCAATCATCTTTAAATTTTTATTCTACCCTTTCTCTAATTTTATAAATATCCATCATTTCAAAATCTTCTCATTTAAATTATTCATCAAGAATAATATTTCCATCAATTTAATATCTAAAAATACTTCCCAATTCAACCAGTTATCAATTACCACATATAATCTATCAATTCATGGAATATATCAAATATTCTCATAGAATATTTATTTAGTCATTTATATATTTGAATCCATCATTCATAATTTTCCATTATTTATCAATTTTATAATAATATGTCATTTCTTATCTCGTTTTATTTCAATTATTCAATGAGAATAATTATCTAATCAATTTAATTTTCAAAAATCATCATTCAATTGATCGTTCCAATGTAAAGTAATATTTTTATATTCATATCCATAACCCCCTTCCAATTTTTCATCATTTTATCTTATCAAATAATAATAAATGATTTATCCATCATGAATATCCAAATAATAATAATTTCAAAAGTATAATTATAGATATGATAACTATTAGTCACTTTTAGTGACCCCATGATGAATGTTTTCATTTTATACTTCAATTATTTTCATTTATCATTCATTTATAATCCCATTCTTAATTAATTCTTCTCTAATTTTTTATATGCCATGCCACCAAAATTCTATGAGTTCTCTAACTCTTGATAATGGAGAATAGAGGATGAAATCCCCATTCCAAGGATAGAAATTACATTATCTCTATTCATTCCCGTTTAATTTCATATAACTCCCATTATCAATGTCACTCTTAACCATGAATTAATCATTTCATTAATTTTCATTAAACCCACTCATTCAATTCACCTTTTAAATTTCTCTAACTTTCCATGTCATAAACATAAAAATATCTAAATCCACTTATTTTAATAATTCCACATCACCACCACTGCATAAAATATATCTCAATTAATTAAATAAATAAATAATAATGAAATTATATTTTTTTTCTAGCACTACATGGGTAAATCTCATCACTATATAAAAATAAAAAAACCACCACCCAAGGGTAAACTTCGTATATAAAATCTAACAAGTGTGCTAAAAACCCACAAATTTTTGTAAACTCCTAGAACTTTAAAATTTTGGTCTCCACATTATATGCCTCTTTAAAACTTTTTGTTATAAAAAATATTCAACTATAATCATAAAAAAGGGAAACAGCAACACAATACTTTCATTAAACTTTCATCAATAAAATAAAATTACATATTAATACAACAATAATAACTCAAAATAATTTAGGGTTCTACAACTGTATCTATAATTACCTCTCCCAATAGATCCCATATACATTATCATACCTCCAAAGGCCTCATATTATAATAATAACTCGTCCTTATTGGAATTTCTCTCTACAATCCTAAATTTCCATCAGATACTCCAAAAAGTTCAAATCATCCTTGATATACACATTTCCCAAATCAATCACATGTGATGGGTCATGATAATAATTTCAAGTTTGCGATACATGGAACATTTCATGGACCTTTTCTAACAAAAAAATTAGTACTAACCTATAATCCACCTCTCTAAACCATTCCAATACATTGAAAGGACTAATAAATATTAGTGACAGCTTTCTTACCTTACCAAACATTCAATGTCTATGTCTTAGATAAATTTTCAAGAACACGTGATGTCCAATTGAAAAATCCAACAGCCTACTTCTATGATATACATTGGAATTTTTTCTACTTTGAGTAGTCATTATGTGGTCCAAAATTTTCACATGCTATGAAATATGTTATACCATATCTAGCTTAACTATAATTCCCATACTGACCCCATCCTAACATGATAGAAAATAACATGGTCTCCCATAAAAATAATCATAAAGATCTTTACCAATGGAGGAATTAAAACAATAATTATAGTAAAACTACACCAATGATAAATAATCTACCCATGTTCCTCCAAAATCCAAAATATACACCCTCGACAAAACCTCTAAAGGATACAACAACCCCACCAAAACTTGGTGTTTGAATTTCACATTATGGAACACAAAACATAGAGAAACAAACTCATCTGTTATTTTCTTCATCCCAAACCTTTAAAATTCCTCTAAAAAGTGTGATGCATACTTCAAACACCCTGATACACTCCCAAAGATGAACTATGGAACTCATGCATAACCACCCCTAGAATTCTCTAAGTAATCGATAACCTCCCATGGAAAAAACTCAATATTCCTTATCCAAGGCCCAATCATCCAAATAATCACCATTAATAATTCAATATCTCCATAATTATACATATAAATATCGCAAATGAGATTATTTTTCATTCCATTCTAATGAAGATGTCATTGAAATCATATAGACATTCCCTCACATCATTTTACTTATAACCAAGATTAAGGGATGCTAATAACTTCCATCACTTACCATTCCTTTATCATCCGTTGATAATTCTCATCATAAGACTTATGATTCAAAGATTCATCCAACAACAACTACCTCAATCCTTTCTAGGTCCACCACTACATCATGTTACAAAATAATATGACTCAAAATTGATACTTAAATATCTTCTCATACAACTCATTCCCCCTATGAAACTCAAACTCCATCATAATATTATCTATATGATCGTCTTACCTCTTTAAATAAACCAAAATATAGTCAACAAAAGAAACCAAAAATTCATAAATATAGAGTTTAAATACTCTATTCATTAGACC
This sequence comes from Viscum album, assembly GCA_963277665.1. NCBI lineage: Eukaryota > Viridiplantae > Streptophyta > Magnoliopsida > Santalales > Viscaceae > Viscum > Viscum album. The sequence continues at coordinate 1,377,630,495 of OY728138.1, forward strand.
TATAAACACAACTAGTTCCCCTATAACACAAAATGAAATTACTAAAAACTCAAAATAATCATACTAATAGAAAAAATGCATCATAGGTATATCACTTAATTAATAAAATTGTAATCTATACATAACCCCAATATCTAATCTAACTTCTTCACTAACAACACTAGAGTAGACCATAGTGAAACACTATACGGAATGAAACCTCACCATAATAAAGCATAAATTATGAGTCCTTAATTATAGATTATCCATGGTCTCTATATGATAATTCATCATATAAATAGTAGAAACACCTAGATAAAAATCAATCTCTAACCATAGGGTAATATTATAACCTCTTTTAAGAACACATTAACATTACACCTCACAACTTAGGGAAACATCTCCATATCCACATTAAATTCATTAAGAATAAAACTTGCTAACTATGGTGTGATATTATACATATCAAATGAAAATATCACTCTAATAGGCACCACAAGATCATAATATAAACTAGAGAAAATTACCCACCATAAATAACAATTGAAATATATTGTACAAAGTAAAAGGATTTGTTCCATGAGATTCAATCCCTCCATACTATCATCTCTCAACCACACACATTGTACAACCTTCTCTAACCTCCCACTAGAATAAATCAAAATCATACCTCAAACCACCTCTAGGTATTATACTTCTTGAAATTTCACATCTTGGAATTTCCCTCTACTAACTCATCCTCTATGACATATTTGTTGCCTATAATTATCAATAATATGATCAAATCTCTATTGAGCTCCACTTTGATGTCATTTTTATCACCTACCTGTGTTTATAGTCCTAATAATCACCTATCTTATTGCTACTATAGAATATAATATGGAGGATGCTGATGAACCTACTAGAGTTTTTTTATCAACTATCATTATCCACTAATGCATCCTCTAACCAGACTAAAATATGATCACACAACCTAGTGATGGATCATACCACCATAAGATAAACATTTAAATCCCTAGGTCAAACTAGATGACTATGTAATACCCACACTTGAAAAATGAGTTTTTACTTGAAGCTAAATCTTATGAAATTCCTTAAATCTAAATTTATTTAAAAATCAAGAATTTACAACTCTTGCTACACTTTGGGATACCTCCTACTGAGAAGATCCATTCCTCAACAAAAAAAATTCCCCACCACCTTATACTTTTCTAATATATTCATAAAATAAATCAAATAAAATATCCTAAACTATATATATATCTTAGAATCAAAGATATATAAAAATGAAAAACCCAACATTTTATCATCTTTTATAAAATATAAAGAGTATCACATCAAATCCATAAACTACACACTAAACTCACAAAAGGAAGATTTACTTTGTTGTATAACTAATAGAACCTTTTCTCTCTCAACTCTAAGATTTTATAATAGAAACTATGTGAGGTCCACTATGTCAAATACCCTAAGAGTGGGGGTGAATCAGGGTATGAAAGATCAAAACAACTTCCCCTTCTGATCTTGTTTTATTATTAAACAAAATTGTCTTCTCTCTCTTTATTATAGAAAAGTATGAGCAGAAATTAAAGCATGCATGAGACACAATAATTTTTACTTAGTTCACCCTCACTGGGATACATCAAATGAGCATACAATGGTAATGTGTCGATGTACCAAATCTACTAAAAGAACACTTATGTTTACAAAGTTTGTAGTGGACTCACTATCCCTCCTATTTTACAACCAATCACAAAATGAAATCTCACTACTCTCTCAACTGAAGTGTGATCACTGCTTCTTCAGAATATCCACACATAGTTTAAAGAATTTTAGGTCCCTTAATTATCACAAATTAATGCATCCTACACTATATGTAGATGCTCCTTTTTTTTGAAAAAAAACATTTCCCAAGAGACGCCATTATCCATTCATTGAAACTCCAATAATAGTGAGGTGTTTCTAGAGATATAATAGATTCTAATTAATATAATTTTATGGTAATGACAAGTGATCAATAACAGATTGATTACACTAGTTCAGCCTTTCTGTGAGGATACAATGTGTAGCTTGGACAAAAATCGTTCCCCCTTTCTTCATGATTTTTTCAGATGAGGCACTGAGATTACATCAAATCCCTTTAAAGGATTTTTTACTTAGAGCATGATGAAAATTCCGCACAGGTCATTTCTCCTCAGGGATTTCACTACGTGAAGCTTCAGCATCCCTATCATTCGAATATTCTGGAAGAATCGGTTCTGAAGTCCCTAAAACCATTTGAGCGTAAGAAACCTGCTTAGCCTCCCTGAAATTGGAAGGATCCCCAACAGTCACCAAGCCTGTAATCTCTAATATCCTCTGATCCTACAATGTTGATCCATCCAAATTTATAATTTCCTCGTGAATCCCCTTCGATCTGTGCGAATCATCAACCTTAACACAGGTGTACTGGGAAACTAACAACTTTCACACAACCCTAGGAAGACAAGCATGCTACTTTAAACATAGAATTCAAGAGTAACCAAACCACTTTCACGACACTCCCCTCTCAAATTCAAAACTTGGGTGACTCACACCCTTTTTCACCCAAACCAATATTGGTGTGCAACTATAAACTAACGTACAACTTCTAATTAATTATATATTTGAGCGCCCAAACCACATGCATGAAGGGAGCTCAAATTTTCTCTAAGTATTGAAATTAAACAAAAAAGAGGAGGGGTGGCCATCTATTTATAGGAATTTTAGCCACCCTGATCATCATTCTCAACTTTCCTCTATGCATGCTAGTCCATTCTCCCAAGCCTTTGTCACCCTAATCACCTTGCACGACCAACTCCAAAACTTGTGTTCCCTTATTTCCTTTTCCATATTTTAATGTTATAATCTTGAAAAAAATATGGAATGAAACTTTACAAGCCTCCATGACACTGGCACAAAATTCCCTTTTCCAAAAACACTTTTCTCCATCTACTGATTTTGAGGCCCAAAAATTTGGCAAATACTGGAAAACAGTGTCACCTTATATTTATTCTTTTTGTACCACCTCCAAACCATCCATTACTTTTTCATGGTTATTTTTTAACATAGGTTGTCAAAATTTTCTATGGAACTCGACAAATCACCATAGAAACCCTCTTTTTCAACAAAAAAACCCGCTTTGTCAACAAACACAATCAACCCAAAAATGATTCAATGTTTCCTTGAGAGATTTTTGCCTAAATCTATTTTCCATAAAACTCCCAAAAATGAACTCATCCTATCATAGACACATAATAAACTCACAAGAAAATATTCCACCACTAATATTTCTATCCTCACAGAAAACTCATTACCAAGTAACTAGGTGTTTATCTCACATTTGGATCTACTGAAAATCTATATGGACCTCCTCTTACCAGTGTTTAGTCACATGAATAGTGATAACCCCCTCATACTTTAATAATTTAACATAAGTAAAAAAAATACCAAATTTAACCCAAGGATATATTTACAAGGTTTTTTTAACCACATTACCATCATAGTAATTCCTAACTATATATCCATATCATTCACCCCCCCCCCACTTGGACAATCACCCAAATCATAGCACAAACACAATCATCATGAACCAAAACTACATGATACATGAATCTATACTAACCAAAATAAATATTAGTTGTTTTATTATTACATAACTATTGATCCATAGGTTATAGAGTCCCCTCTTAGATCATAGAATCCTATTCTATATCAAGTTGTTTAATCTAGTCTACTTCAAACACTAGTTTCAAGTAATACTGCTACCTTACTACCCATGAAATAATTACAAGTGACTACTCCAAACTCTATCCTATAAAAACTCACTCTTATATCATTATTTCATGAATAACCCACATTGTGACTCCACCTAGTCATGTAATGAGTTATAGTGTGACCCCCAAATCCCGTCTTCAATAAGCTACAAGTTAGTGACAAGCCCCAAGGGTATAATATCAAACATTCATGGAAGGCATTTCCCTTTATAAAAGAAAACTATAGAACACCATTAATAATATAACACAATTACCAACCTTAATACATGAATAATTTATACAATTTAATTTCATGTAATAAAAATATATCCATAAAGTAAAAATAACCACAAGAATGTCACCTCCTCAATACTTTAGTAAAGGTATGATATAACCACTTCCACTAATAAATCTCATGCATCTAGAGATAAGGTCACCCAACACCACCACTAAATTTATCTAGATAATATGAAAAAATATTTTATATAAACTAGGGGTGAGAATATAAATATACTTAGTATGTTACTCCTTAAAACTCTCATGTTTCCATGTAAATGAAGTATACTAGTGAATATGTGTATAAAATAAATAAAATAATAATAAAACATAATAATAACCCAAAATTCAACAATTCAACCACTTCTATTGAAAACCACATAATCACACTTTACAAACCCTATAATATCCTCTATGCATTCCATAATATATCCACCACTATAATAATCACCATCACCAATCCACATCAAAGTAGTTTTCCAATAGTAAGGACCTCACTATAGTATCACTTACACTGTGTAGTTATCAAACAACATAAAACTCACTAAGATATCCCTCATCGCCACCACATAGTTATCCACCCATGAAGAACTCACTAATCATTCATCACCACCACTGAGTAAATATCCACCCATAGGGAACTCACTAATCATCCATCACTACCACCAAGTAGTTATCTACCCGTAGGGAACTCTCTAAGATATCACTTCATTGGTTGGATCATTGTCTACTCATATGGAATATTGTTGGTTTTTGTGTTCCCTCATTTAGGGTCCCTATTCACCAAAACCTATAGCCATTAGGAAATTTTATACCCTTAGTGAATCTCATTACATTATTGAGTGACCTCTCTTAGGTACTCTCCCCTCCCCAACCAACATTCTCACTACCACACATCACATATCCTTGAAGTGCATTGATTGGGTGGTTATCCACCCTTGAGGACTCTCATTATATTCTTAGGTGTCCACCCTCAAGGAATATCCCCTCCTTGACTTATGTCACCCTCATCACCCAATATATCCAATATGGTTATCCATATCATTCACATTATCATCACATCATCCCCATTGTCATTATTACATATCACAACCACTGCCAAATCACTAAGAAAAACTTATATATCACTATCATACATTGTAAATAGATTCATACCCTCACTATCCATTTATTTTTTCATCAATTCTATCTCACATATAAAGTTATTAGTTTATATAATTATATGACAATGATTTACCACACTTCCACCTAGGTCTACCACAATTAATATCTTATGGAGTATAACCACACCACATCACTTATATTCCTCATATACTAGGCATACACTAACACCAAAACCTCTCCACATAGATAACACATATCAAAACTCCACATTCAATAAATTCATATCATCAACCATACCACTACAAATTCACACCTCTACTTATTCAAACTAGAGAGTTCATCTTAATTTTCTTATTAGATTAAAGTAAATTCATATTTACCATTTCATTATACAATAAATATATCTCAAGAGTATTAGGGTGAATTAACACTACTAGAAATGGTATGGCATGCTATGTTCCATGACACATTAGAAATCACATCACCCCATGTATATCATTACTAGAAAAGTCCTCCAACTCAAGAATATAGAATGACCATGTGCATATATGGAATGGACTTGTTTAACTTAGTGACACTTCATCCCCCAACCCTCACCAACACTTATATACAATTTTCTAGAGAGTGGTCTTGCTCCCATATTATATTAGACTAACCTATGTCAAAGTAAGTAAGTTTCATCCTCTCACCTCCAAAAGTATTATCAATGAAATTCAACTGGGATCTAAATTCATATCGTGGATTTAGAAAATACTTATTAAATATTCAACATAAATTATCAAAAATAATTACACCATAAAAAATTCATCAAATAATTCACATATGAATTATAAACAATAATCAACATCAAATAATAAATTTTACATATCATAATATTTTCCGATACTTAAAATACTTTCACAAATATTCATCATGAAATAATTTTTCCATTATTACACCACAAATAAAAGTAACTCAAATTCCATCATTATAGAATTATATTTCTTAATAATATCTAAATTTCTATTCCATGTTTCTCCAATTTCAAAAATATTCATCATTTTATAATCTTATCATTTTAATTATTCAATAAGAATAATATTTCCACCAATTTCATATTATTTTATCTTTCCCAATTACACTATTTATCAATTACCTACAGAAATCTACCAATTCATAAAACATATCAAATATTATCATAGAATATTAATTTTAACATTTATATATTTGAATCCATCATTCCTTGTTTTTTATAATTTATTAATTTCCATGATAATATGTTATTTCTTATATCATCCCTTTTCAATTATTCAACAATAATAATTTTTCATCAATTTTATTTTCATCAATCATCTTTAAATTGATTATTCCACTGGAAAAAAACATTTTATAATCATATCCTAAACCCCATTTTTATTTTATCATCAAATTCTATTCTTGGATTACTATGAATCATTTACCCAACAAGAAGAGAAAGATCATAATAAATTCATAAAGATAATTAAAGAGATTAGAATTACTAGTCACCTGCCTCAAATCCATGATGAACATTTTACTTTGATACGTCAATGATCACCGCAAAACATTCATCAATAATCCCATTATTTATTCATTCTTATCTGGTTTTTGATATGCCATACCACTAAAATTTTAGGAGTTATCTCTCTCTTGAGAATAGAGAATATGGGATTTCTAACCCTCATAAAAATGATGGAAATTAAATTCTCTCTATCCATTCCCATCAAGTTTCCTCTAACTTACATAATCAATTCTAATAAAAAAACACATTAAAGATTCTAATCATTTCCATTAAAACCACCCATTCAGTTCTTTTGAATTTTCATTTCATCAATATAAAAATATATTATTATAATTATTATAATAATTCAACATCACTACCACAACATAAAATATATTTCATTACACATTATTTATTTAAATATAAATAATTCATAAAATATTAATTACTTAAATAAATAAAGAATAATGGAATTTCATCACCGCCCAAAAATACACGAGTAAATCTCATCGCCTAAGTGAAGGAACCAAATTGTGGTGAAAGTGTGAAAAATATGAAATTTAAAATTTTATTTTGGATTCATGTTAGAACCATTAAATACATAAAAAACATTTCCCATATTTCTCAAATTATAATGTGTAATTTAATTTAACTATGAAAAATAAAATCAAAAAAATTGTAAATGGTACCTTGTTCGTTTGAAATCGCCGATTTGATTTTCTTGTTGTTGGTATGTCATGGCTCAAAAACACCAAGATAGGAATACTCAAGATTTTACACAAATTAACCATAGATAATAGATTATTTACCTTTAATTATTAGCTTATATCATGTAAAATAAAAGTTTTTTATGATGTCCCTTTGATTGTGTGAACAATGCGGACTCAATCGAGAAAGTGGGATCAATATAACCTTGTTATTTATTCAAATTATCCTTATAATGGCTTGAGAGGATATGATAGGATAGATTCTCTATATAAGTTTTTTCAAATGGTGTATCTTACTATTATTCAGTCTTAAATGAGATTTTATACCTAGGTTATATTTTCCAAGAGACCGAGTGTTCTAAATCTAGTAGTTGAGGGCTACCATGATTTGATAAAATAGTGGAAGAAATTTAAAATTAACCATTTGAAAAATGTATATTGGTAATAAAGATAAAGTAATAATATTTTAAATTTACTTATTATAGATAAAATGGAAACCACCACTGATTCTTTTTCAAAGCAATCTATATTAGATAAAGAGAATATACTGACTAGCCATAACTTCCAGGAGTAGTACTGGTTCTTCAGCATAGTACCACACCAATATAGTAATATTCATGTGATGTAACCCCCCCATTCCCTCTAAGACCCATAAAGGGGTAATAATGTCAAACAAAGATAAATACAAGAAGAATATAGATGATGCGCTAAATATTTAGTGCTTTATGTTGTCATCTATTTCCAGTGAGTTGTAGAAAATTCATAAGGACAAAGATCCTTTCCAAATACCATATTATATCAAAGATTTATACTATGAGAGATATAATCAATAAATATATGATATAACTAGTGAATTTTATGGATGCAAGATAGTAGATGGGAATCAGGCAGGACCTCATATACTCAAGATGATCAAGCACATTGAGAGACTGGAGTCCCTTGGGTTCAAACTGTACCAAGAACTAGAAACTGATATCATCATTTATTTTTACCACATATATTATAGAATTTAATTTTTAATTATAATATAAATAACATGAATAATAAACATCCATAATTTTTTGATTTAGTTCACCAAAAAATAAGGATATAAAGATTTCTAATTCTTCAACCCATATGGTGAACAATAGGAGGAAAGGATAGACTAAAGTGTCAAGATCTAAGTCTAAGTAAAAGAAACCAATAAAAAACCATTTTAAGAAGATAAAATTATATTTGGAGAGTAATGAATAGGAGGTATTCTACTTTTCATGCATCAAGAAAGTCCACTAGAAGAATAATTTCACAGTTGGGAATAAGAAAGGTGATGCTTTTGCTTCAGGTATATTTTTCATTGAATAAAATATATCTATTTATAAAAGTTTGGAATTATATAATGCATGTGTATCAAACATTTTTATTCAAATAAAGTTACCAAGTATATTCAATATGATTGAAAAATATTAGGTGGATCTCTGAGCAGAAAATGGTGTGAGACTAGCAGCATTAGTAGTGGGAGATTATCATCTTACTTTTCCTAATGGAATGGTTCTTACACTAAATAATTTATATTATATTCCATTTTTTAACAAAAATATAATCTCAATGGGGAGATTATAATCTTACTTTTCCTAGTGAAATGGTTCTTATACTAAATAATTTCTATTAATGCTGCTAGTCTCACACCATTTGCTTCTCAGAGATCCACCTAATATTTTTCAATCATATTGAATATACTTGGTTCCTTTATTTGAATAAAGATGTGTTATCCACATTTATTATCTAATTCCCAACTTGTATAAATGGATAGATTTTATTCAATGAAAAATATACCTAAAGTAGAAGCATCGCCTTTCTTATTCCCAGTTGGGAAATTATTATTCTAGTGGACTTTCTTACCATATGAAAAGCATAATACCTCCTATTAATTAATCTCCCAATATAATTTTTGCTTCTTAAAAGGGTTTTTTATTGGTGTCTTTTACTTATACTTAGCTCTTGACACTTTATTCTTTCTTTTCCACTTATTGTTCACCATAAGGGTCAAAGAATTGTAATTCTTCGTATCCTTATTTTTTTGGTGAACTAAATCCAAAAATTATGGGTGTGGATTATTAATGTTATTTATATTATAATCAAAAATTAAATTCTATAATATATGTGGTAAAAATAAATGATGATATCAGTTTCTAGTTCTTGGTACAGTTTGAACCCAAGGGACTCCAGTCTCTCAATGTGCTTGATCATCTTGAGTATATGAGGTCCTGCCTGATTCCCATCTACTATCTTGAATATATAAAATTCACTAGATATATCATATATTTCTTTATTATCTCTCTCCTAGTATAACTATTTGATATAATATGGTATTTGGAAATAATCTTTGTCCTCGTGAATTTTCTATAGCTCACTGGACATAGATGAAAACATAAACCACTAAACATTTAGTGCATCATCCATATTCTTCTTGTATTTATATTTGTTTGAATTTATCACTCCTTTATGGGGATTAGAGGGAATTGTGGTTTACATCACATGAATCTTACTCTCTTGGTGTGGTACTATACATAAGCACTTGTACTACTCCTAGAATTTATGGACAGTCAGTATATTCTCTTTATCTAATACAGATTGCATTGAAAAAGAATTGGTGGCAGTTTATATTTTATCTATAATAAGTAAATTTATAATATTAGTACTTTATCTTTATTACCAATATACATTTTTCAAAATGGTTAATTTTAATTTTCTGCCACTATTTTATCAAATCATGGTATCCCTCAACTACTAGATTCAGAACACTCGGTCTCTTGAGTATTATAGTGGAAATGAATCTTAAACCTCTCTTCCTATCCTGAGCTATGGAATCACCACTGCTTTAAGAGTTTGAGGTGAGATTTTGACTATGAAACTACATTTTATCATGGATATTTGATCTGTTGAGTGGATTATCATCTCTGATAAATAATTACTTTTCATTACTTAATGCTTTTCCACTAAAGTTACAACAAGCTGGCTATTGCTACTCCTTTATTACCAAAATTAGTTAGGTTGACCCACCACTCTCATAAGAACTCCCTTATAGTAAGAGACACCCTCAAATATGGTTTATGAGCACTTAAAAAACCAGTTGAATCCTAATTCAAGTGATGGAAGGCATTTTTGACTTAATATTTTCTTTGAGTAATTTGTTAATTTAATATTGGTGAATTAAATCATTTTATATTTAACATGATTTTTCTATGTAATTGTGGTTACAAATTAACCATGATTTAAATAAAAACATTAACCACATGTATTCATTTAATCTATTCATGCATGTTTATTATTATACTATGTGATCACATGTAATAAATACGCATTCACAAAATAATAAACCATGCATATGATAAAATAAATAAATAATAATGTGATCATGATCCGCTAACTATTGGTTAATCCATCAATCAAATAATGGATCAACTGATGCCCTAGGGGAAATCCTTAAGTTAATACTTGACTTGAATTGTATCTCCCACAACTCTCGTGCACTTCACTTGTTTGGTTTACACTGGCTCTCAACTTGAATCGCTTTGTCATGAACGCCTCAGATTTTTACAATGCATACTCACACACAGGTGAGGGGAACTCAGGGTAAAAAAAATATTTTATCACTTAAATGTGGAAACATAATCCCTTATAAAAATTAGAGATGAATAGACAATGTGTAGATCATTAAAAAAAATTATTACATTTTAAAACTTAAATACAATAATTAAATTAAATAAACAATAAACCAAACATGCACGGGTTGATCTAGGATCATTATCATTCAACATGAAATTATATTACATAAGAAAAATTAAATTTTCTAAAATTCAACTCAGGGGTATTTTTATTTATTTAATTTGAATTAAAATAATTTTAATTAATTATTAATACATCCAATGGCATCCGAAATAATTTTATTAAATCTTAGATAATTAAATTTAATTTTTTAAATTTTTCTATATTTTTTTGGGTATTTTTGGACTTAAATAAGATCCTTGAATATTAATTTAGGGCTTGTGATAGGGTTTATGGGTTAGGTAGGTTGAATTTGGACTATACTAGTCTGACCCAAGTCTAGTTGGGGCATCCGTTTAAGGGTATATATATATAACATATATAATATTATAATATATATTTTATATAATATTATAATATATATTTTATATAATATATATTTTATATAATATATATTAATATATATATATATAATGATTTCCAAACAAAAAATCACCCTCTCCATAAATGGGGAGGTCTAGCAAGTCCACGCCCCATTTATGGGGCTTATAATCTTTTATGTTTCTTTAATTAATATTTTATAAGGATAATCACCCTTAGAGTTTTTTTGGATTTTAGTTGATGCTTGTATATCTAGAAATCAATAATACATACTACCCCATACAAATACTAGTATTTCCAACTAACACTCAACTCACTTGCACAACTCCCTTACTAAAAATACATAGCACTGGTATCCATAAAAGATGAAGGAAAAAAATTGTAAATCACATCACATAAAATCCCTAAAACTCACCAATATTTGATCATCTGTATCATGACCATACAATCTTAGATTGATGAATCGTCGATTTCATTGAAATCATATTGAAACCCTATTTTTGAATAATATTAAATTTAATAGAAATTTTAAATTTCTCAACTTAAATAGTTTCATGTTCCCTTTGATACCATTTGAAGGAACCCAGGGTGTAGCAGAAGCATGAAAAATGCCCAGTTTAAAATTTTAGGTTCAGATTCATGTTAAAAACATTAAATACACAAAACTCCTTGCTCTAATTTTTCAAAGGATAGTGTGAAATTCAATTTAAGCATAAAAAATAAAATAAAATGAAACCATAAATGTACCTTGTTCGTTTGAAATCACCAATTTGATTCCCTTGTCGTCAGTGTGTCATGGATCAAAGATTCCAAGCTAGGAATCCTATATATCATCCACACATACACAAAAAATCCTAGATCATTGATCTTAAATTCCCAAGATCAATCACATAAAATAGAATATCTTTACAACTTCCTTTTTATTGCATGAAGAACACAGACTCGAACAAGAAATAGGGGTTGATCTGACCTTGTTCTTTCTTAGAATTCTCTCTCTAAGAGCTTGATAGGATAGGAGAGTATATATTATCTCTCTAAATTCATCTAAATTGTGTATATTTATATTCTTGAGTCTAAAATGATCTTTTATACCTATTTTATACTTTCCAAAATTTTATTTTGATCCCTGGAAAGTAATAACCTTTATTTTAGACACTAGTACACACTTATGACTTAATTAAACTTATAATAAATGTTATGAAAATTTAATAACATTCTTGTAACACTTTAACATGTAATGTGACAAAATATGAACTATTAACTTAGATTATAAGCTCACCAAATAATTTAATGAAGCCTGAACGTGTTATGTTTGTTTAAAAAATTATATTTTCTCATATTCACTTTTATAATCAAACAAATTGTGAATAACTTGAGAAATAAATTCAATAGTAATTAAACTAAACTTTAATAATATAAATTAATTATTTTACTTGAAATTTATCACACTCGAATGTTCACCGACCCCTGCATGTGGGGCCCACTTCATCCTAAACTCCAATTCACCCGAATAGGTGGAACTTGTGGATACACTTAGTGTGGGAACCTATAGGTCCTTATCTCTATATTTTTGAGTCTAACCCATAGACCAGGAACAGATTCTATCAACCCATCATATCCCTTAAGGAGATAAGTAATTTCATAGCTACTACTACCTCCTACGAACATGTTCTGTGTAATATAATCTCTTTGTCTCGTGATATCTCATAAAGTAGGATACACACTTGTGTCCTTATCCTTTTGATTATTTATATATTTCATGACCTTAATAGATATACTTACCTTCTAGTACCATTTTCATGGATTTAATGAAGTTACTACCATCCTAGTCAACCTAGGCCCATGAGATATTTCTTCCTTAACTCGAAAGCGATAAATTATATCTTGATCATTCAACCAACGTCATTCCACCAAAGATGCACCCAACAAAAGCTACCTCAACATGAATTCAATGTCATGGTTTTTCCTTGCATCAAAGTACACAATCAAATGGTACACATTGATAACAATATCAATTCTGGAGATCAATACACATATTCATAGAAAGGAACAACTAATGACACCTAAAACATGTGTTGTTCCTATTAGCAGTTAATTCCTTATGATATCATCTACTTGAGATCACTAATTATGAAATTCATGATAATCAGTCTCTATAATTATGATCCCCATCACCTAATAGTCATATATCATCTATTTCTCATCGTTATGATGTATCTAGACTATAGTAAATGTGTTTATTATTACTATAAAAGTATCTTAAGGTTCTCATTATAGCTGGGAAATACTATAACCTTTTGATACAACATGTAACCTAAGGACATTACCATGTAAATAGTGAATGAAAAAGTATCAATGCTATTATGGTAAGAGTAAGCGCATGTATATATCAAACTGTATACATGTAATGGTAATCAAAGTACATAAAGGAGTTAGATCTAGGTCACCCACTCACAATACTAAGAAAATTACCAAAACATTGCATAAGGGTAAATTTCATGTCCAGAATCCAATGAAATGCTCAAAATTTCATTCTGAAAACCAAAAAATTACCATTTTACCCTTATTAATTGAAACCTCATAAAAATTTACAAACTCCCAAAATTTGGGCCTCCACATGCCCCGACCTCCTAGCCTGACCTACCTGCTAATGAATTGACCCGCCTACAAAAATCCAGATATTATCCCTTGGGAAAAAATTTAACCACTAACCTCCCATTTGGGGTGCAAGAACCAAACCACTAGCCCAAGAACCTACTATTTATATTGTATTCATACTTCTGTGTGTTTGTGTGTCATTGTAAATATATAAATATAAATAAATTTATATGTATTTATATTTATATTAATTCATATATATTTATATATGTATGTATGTATTTATAAATTTAATTTTATAGTTATGTGCATGTGTGTAAATAACATTATAAAGATATATCAGTATATATAAAAATAAAAAATAATATCACTAATTAATAATTAATAATTAATAATTAATTACTAGTTGATATGTGTGTGTGTGTGTGTGAATTTTATATCTATAGAAATTATTAATTATTTATCAATTATAATTATGTTTTAAATAGAAATTAATAGTAGTTAAATTTTTTTAATGAATATCAAATATTAAAAAACTGATAATTTAAATTTAATAATTTATAATTATAAATTATAAATTATCATTTTTAATTGTTAATATTAGTATTATGCAATATTATTATGATGGTTGTGCTTACACCTATCATCTGGGCCTCCTCTCATATAGTGGTTTGAGGGTTGCCCTGCCACAATGTGTCGGTGGCCAGCACGATGCAACGATTCGTGGTAGGGGTGACGCAAATTTTAGGCTAGTTTCATAATGTGATGAAAGATGAAAGGGGGTAACGTGACATTAAGACTTATGACATGACATGATATAGGATTCTCACTTAGGCCACAATCAACTACTCCATAAGACCATGTAATGGTTTTCAAACCACTAGGACTTCAAGCCATTAATATTTAAAGAAATAGGTTCGGTGGGGGCTTGTCATTCCTTATGGGGGGGTGAGTCTTGACTCACTGAGTAGCCTAGGTGTGTGTGTTGTTTGGGTTTTTTAATCCCCACTACCTAATATAGTAATATTATTATTAATTATTAATTGATTTCAAATATATATATAATTGTAAATATATAAATATAAATAAATTTATATATATTTATATATTTATATTTATTCATATATATTTATATATTTACATATATTTATAAAATTTAATTGAATATATATATATATATATATGTATGTATATATTACACTCACGCACACATATATATTAATAAATTAATGTATAAATAATATTACACTCACACACATATGTGATTATTAATTATGATTATTTATACATATTGTTAATTATTTATACACTCAAGTACACATATGATTATTAATTAATGTATAAATAATATTACACTCATGAACACATATGATTATTACACTCACACACATATATGATTATTTATACATATCGTTAATTATTTATTAATTATTATTATTTTTAAAATAGTAGTTAATAATAGTTAGATTGTTTAATTCATATTAAATATTAAACAATAAAAATTTATATTTAATAATTAAAATTTGTTATTTTAATCATTAATATTAGTATTGTGTCGTGTTATTATTAATTATTAATTAATTTTTAATATATATGATTCATAAATTATTAATTATTTAATATTAAATATTAAATATTAAAATGTAAAAACCACCACTTAATAGTAATGATTTTCAGAACTATTGTTAAAAAACTTTCATGGAATGAGAAACCATTTCTATATAGTAACAATCATCATTAAAAAAGTGTTGAGAAATGATGCTTGTATCAAACATTTAAAAGCGGTTTTGGAAGTGACCCCTAAATCAATATTTTTTTGTAGTGATATAATAGGTATAAAAATTGAAATTTGTAATTTTATTATAGAAGCACTATATTGATCTTGGACCCTTTTTTTAACATCCAAATGATTGATTCAGACTTCAAATGTCACATCCTAATCTCACTTCTACATGTCGTCTTATTTACTTATTGATTTCTTTATCTATTTCTTGATTTGGGTTGGATCTTGGATCGATTGTGTGATTTTGAACCCTGTTAAGGTGTTTGGGGGGTTGGTGTAGGTTAATAATCATGTTTTAGGAGATGAATTGGGCTCAGGGTTTGAATTATGCAGCATACAAAACACCACACCGTGAATCAGGGGAGAATGGTATGGAAAGGGGTTGTGTGAGGAAAGAAGTTTTGAGTTAGTTATAGTCCATGTAGTGGGAAAGGGGTGTCATGACATAGAGACCTGGAGGTTAATTTTTGGGGTGGAATTGATCGAGTATCACACTTAGACCAAAGAAAATAATGGAATGATGGATGTGCAGTCATATTTCTTACATTTTCTTTAAAAAAAATCTAACTATAAAATAATACATATTTTTTTTTAGAATCTTATGTATTACTTTTTCCCAAGTTTAATATCTTATCTGCTAAATTTTTTATAAAGGGCATTACATATGCAAAATATATTACGTATGATTAAAGATATTACATATAGTTTTTTCTATCTAAGGGGAAAACCTTACATATTAAAAAATATATTACATATTCAATAATATATTACGTATTGGTTTTTTGGCTAAGGAAAAATCCTTATGTATAAAAACTATCATATGTATTTGAAATTTCAAAGATTTATAAACCTTACACGTTATAGTGGAGTTAGAAAATAAATTACGTATTAGTTTTCTAACAAAGAAAATAATATTACATATTGGGAGAATATATATTACATATTTAATTTTTTAAAAGGAAATATATTATGTATGAAAAGTTTTAAATTCCCATACATAAGGTTCATTTCCGTTATACTTAAGGGTTCTAGACTTAGTGAAAATAGGGTGTGGTGGTCTGGAAGAGGAAAGGCAAGTCATGACAATGGGAGTTCATTCCATGATGTAGCCATGTGTAAAGGTCAGGTGATACATAAGGTTTCTAACTTTTTGAAAATTTGAGTATAAATCTGGAGGGGGAGTCAGATTTTGAGCTAAGGGGTCATGTTGTGATGCAACCCTGGGTAGTGAAATCATGATTTTTCCTAGCTTTGAGAGGTGTGTCACATCATGACCTACCATGTCCAATTTTAGAATTTTTAAAATTCCAGTATTTAACTTACTCGAATTAAAATCCTTAGGGTACCTTTTTCCTCCCATTAGTTTCCCTAGCCTCCATAAATTATCTCCATTATTGTTATATTCTACCTCTTAGCTTTTCCATGGATTTAATTTATTATTTAATTATGAATATTCTAGGTAAAGTGTTATAAACCATCTCCTCTATTCTCTTTTTTCCTTTTTATTCTATTTCTATTTCCCTAATATGGTTATAGTGAACTAGGGTTTGGTGTTTCATGAATGAAATTAGTGATTTTCTAATTTTAAGGATCTTTATGGCCTTCCAAATATTCTCTTGCCTCTAAGTGGTGGAATAAAACTGTTGCTAGAGGATTTAATAAACTAATATAGGTTGCTCCATGCATAGACCTTTAAAACATGAACCTATTTCTTATTTATAACTCATGATATGGAAACTTTAGAAATTATATTAATCATATCTATTAATCCTTTATAAACAGAATTATTTTTCCTCTTAGTTTATATTCAAAGTAAAGGATATTTCTTATTTTTTTTATGTTGGAAATTTGGTTTCACATTAACTATGCATACCAAGTGTTTTTTTAAATGACTAATAGGTCATTTTAAGGAATTTAAAGTGGTTTTTTATTCTCAATTGATTTCTAAGGGAGGAAAAATACATTTTTAAGGGATTATTTACAAACTAAGGGTGAGTTTGGATCCTTCTAAAGTTTTTTTAAATGTGTTGATGATATTTATTTGATTTTTTTTAAATGTGATTTTCTAATTTGGTTTCTATAATGATATTCCAAAGTACCATTTTTCATTTTATAAACAGGTTTTACTTTATGCAAGAAAATCCTTGAAATTAAATCCTTTATGATGTTTAAGTAAAAGTTTAAGTATGTAAAGTTGAAAAAATTATATTAGTTAGGGTGTGTGTTTATTGTGTTATTGTTCTTAATTAAAAGGTGATTATTCTGTGAAGTATTTTCAAAGGTGAGTTTTTATTACTATTATTGTTTATTATATGTCATTATATTCTAATTATTGATTTCTCACCACCATCTGGTTGATTATGGGAACCCCAGGTACTTAGGCAGGAACCTGGGATAAGTACCTTATTTGTATTGATGTCATTTTTTCTAGCATGCCTTGTATTACTTTCTAGGTAATGATGCTACTCTACATAGACTATGCATCATTAGTTATGATGCCACTCTGACTAGGATTTCTCTTTTCCAACTAGTTTAGGATTCCACTCTAGCTAGTATCCTATTCATAGTTTGAGACACATGGTTTGGATATATATTAGTACAAGGATCCCAATGTGTCTTAACCTTAGTCCCCTGGGGTTTTTTCCCATGTTTTTGGGTTGTGGTTTCATTACTTTAGTGAATGTTATTATTATTTACATTCAATTTCATGTATTAGTTTATTCCCATGATAGTTATGATCCTACCATTTTGATTCTAGTTGATTTGTGGTTATTATGTTAATGTTTAACATCTTTAGGGACTTTATTTTTAAAATTATCAATTTATCTCTCTTATTCATTCTTTGTGGAATTTGAAAGGGGGTTAAAATTGTATGTTATTTCCTTTATTTCTATGATGTGGTTATTTTTGAAGTATAGTTTTAAAACTATTTCCTTCATTTAAAATGTCATCCCTTCATGAAATAATTTAAAGCCTAAATATGATAAAAATGGTGAGTTTTTTAACTTGGGTGAAATGAATTTAAGTGATATTCTCATGTGACTTGTTTTAATTAAAATGAAAATCTTACTTTCGTAGTTTTATTTTCAAACTAATATGAAATGGATTTACTTTCAAAGGATATGAATGGTGTGTGGTGAGGATACCTACTGAGAATTATTTTATCATACCTATCATATTAGAGTTTCATTATAGGTTTTTCTTGTATGTAGAATATTGTATTTAGACTTTAGTTTGGGTATAGTGGTAGTGCCAAGAAAAGGAAAAAATTTCTTAACACATTGAAATGGGTGGTTGCAGTCCTTGTTTTATTTTGATATTTTATTCCTATTATGTTTCATGCCACATTGTAATTATTATTTTAGTTTCTCTAGGATCATGTTGGTCTTTTTATTAAAATTTGACTTTGGTTATATTGAGATGCTTTGGTTATGCATATTGTCTTTATTCATGGTTAATGAGTTATGTTTACTCCCTTATGATTTTTTTGGTTTCACTTATTATTGAAAACCATTTATTTTTTATGTGTGGATCTCTAACTTATGGAGTGGTCATAACATACTTCTGAGTAAAAATACCCAATGTATCATTGTTTTATAGGGAATAATTATTCCCATTTATGTTCATTTTGATTCCCAATAACTTTTTTTCAATGTGGTGTGATCTATAATGCATGTCGGCCCATTTCAAGGGATAGATAGGGTACTCGGGTTAGGGGTGGTCCATGTTGGTTTGTGAAAAAAATGGTATCATGGCCCAATTTCAATTTATGATATTTGGGGATTCAAAGTAGATGGGAGATAGAATCATCAAAACTTGGGTGGTAGGTATGAAGGTGTGTTTATAAAACACTTTTATTACTAAACCATGTGTTTACTAGGGATATAAAGAATGAAAAATTTTAGTTTTGGTTTTTATTTAACCGTTTTGTTACAATTCCTGCTTTAAAGGAAGTTTAAATAGGAATCATTGAGTTGCATGGGCATGGTGTGTTGGTTGCAGACCATGCACCTCAGTCGTATATCTTTGAAGAGTGTGTTTTTTTTTTGTATTTTCCTTTATTAATGATTCATAAGGTTTCATATTGATCTCATGGATTAAATATTATTTATAATAGGCTTGGGTTAGAAACCCTGTTTTTATTAAGGAAATAAAGACATATTTTTTAATTGGGTTGAGAGGTAACACATCACATGACCTGAAAGCCCAGTGGCCCAAGGCCATTGTAAGGTGGTGATTCATATGCCCAATAGTATAGGTCCAATATACGTATAATCCAAATAACATAGTCCTTGAGTCCTTTTTATTTTTTCTTGTGGTCATCCCATGTGAATACAGTGATCCCCCCTATGCACCTCACCCAGCATGCATGCCCATACCCTGTACCTGCATGAGCTCTCCACCAAAGATCACCCTGCCGCCATCCCACCTACACCCTAGCCAGTGTCCCCATACTCTTTCTTTACTTGAGGTATTTTTGTTGTTTTATTATTTTTGGTATCATTATTTATTTTATTTTCATTGGTGTTTACTTTTTTTAAAGTTGTATTTCTTAATCATAAGATATTTTATAAAATTTTCTATAATTTCACAAAAAAAGTTTCCTTTTTGTATAAATGGGTATTGAGGATGAATTTCATTATTTTGAACAATTGAGATGTATTTTTAAAGAATTTTTTGGAAATTTTATAAAGTATTGTGATAAATCTATAAGTTAAATCCTTTAATTGTAATGACATGAACTATTATAAATTAAATTCCTTTTTTCAATGATTAAATGCCTTATCAAGTAATGTAGTTATAAAAAACACATACACTAATTTGGATAGTTATAAGTTCTAAAAAATTTAAAATACCATTAATCATAATAAGTATTGATAATATAGTTATTTTACAATGACCATTAATATTAGTATATTAACGGTTATGATAAATTCTATTTGAAAATTACAAAGGAAACTATAGCCTCAACCAATAGGATCGTACCCTATGAAACTTACTAATCGAACCTTACAAGGGAGATATAATCACTGGAATTTTCCCTTGACCAAGCCTAAGAAGATATTCAATAACTAAATCATGAGTGAAACCATTTATGGGAGAAGTTTAAGCTCATAAATATCATGGTCCAAACCATGTTCATTGAACCACTCACAAAAAATCTCACCATTTCACACTTTACCCTTAGAGAATTCACTAGTGTAATAAAGGGAAATGTATCTAAACCCTAACAGTATAATTTTTATATTTTATTTTTAATGAAATAATGGTTATATTTATCCCTTTTTAATGTTAATTTTTAAATGATTAAATAATGAGTTTTATAAAAAAACTTAGATTTTGATACGATGAAACACAAATTATATTTTTGATAAATATATAGTTTCAATCAAGACACTCATTTTCATGAATTAAAAATTTTTTGAAATAAATGATATTTTAAAAATATTTTTTTTTATTAAATAATATTTATTAAATATAAATGCTGATATAATTTTATGAAGTTGAGTGTACTTTTTATAAGGGTCAGAAAACTATTATTGTAAAAAATCAGTATTTTTCAATAAATATGGATTTTTTATTTAAAAGTTTAAATTACAATATTTAGAGAATTATTTTTATAAAACAAATATTATTTTTTAAATCGTCATGTTGAAATGACCTAATGGTGAATTTTTCATAATTTTCTAAGACAGTCAAATTATTGGGTAAAAATTAAATATGGTATAAATATATGATATGATTATGATATCATAATGACACAAAAGTGATTTGATATATTTAATAAAAGGAATAAATGAACAAATATATATATTTACCCTTTAAAATAATGTGTTTTTTAAGTTATTTTATTAATTTTATAAATCCTTAATGAATCCTCCAAAATCTATATTGTATTTTAAGGTTTTAAAATCAATTCTATATAAACATCAATCACTTCCACATCACCAAGGAAATTATTTTAATGATTTAGGTTATTATCCTTATAAAATAATTAAAACCACTCATATTTTTAATAAATAATGGGAAAAATATGGTAAGGTTTCTGTTTTTGGTTACTTTGTCATATAGAGTCCAAAACCTAAGTTTGGAAATTAATAAAGAATTATCCTCTCTTTTGATATATAAAACCACCCAACCTCTCATTACTATTCACTAAAAACTCTTGTATCACAAAATTACTCTACCTTTACCTCTATATATCCCTCCAAAGGTTCCCCCAATCTCTTAAGAAGTTCCTCCCAAGATTTTAGAAGCACCCTCATAAGGTAAGGGATCCTCTCCTTCTCCTCTGTATTCAAGCACCTTCTTTATTTCATGCCTTTTGATTTCAAAATTTTAAATTTGGGATATGTTTTTACACATACCTATTAATATAATTATTATTTCCAAGTAATTATATATCCATTTCACTCTCATTCACCCCCTTCTATAAAATTTTAGGTACACCTGTTATGTTGTCGAAATTATCCTTTGATTTTTCATACCAAACATTTATGTAGTGGATAACCATATCTATTTCTAATCAAGTTTATTCACCTAGTTGTACATATCCTTCCTTTATTGGGTATTTAAATTTATTTAACCCACACTACTTAATCATGGGGTTAAAATTTATGAAATAAATATATATGTTCTATGATCTATATGGAACACTTATACATGTACATTATATGAAAGTGATAGGTGAACCTGAAATTATATAGCCCTACAATGAATTGAGTAATATTTTTATCTCATGATATTCCATATATGGTTCATGGGAGGTTATCCTAATCACGTTATGTTTTTTTTCTTTGCGGTTATCCTTGACTTATGTTTATATTGTCATGTTTTATGTTATTTCCACATTCTTATATAGCCTTTTACGTTGTCATGTTATATCATGCCTTGTTTTTCAAGATTATGATTATCACCCCTCTTATGTTACCTTGATATAACTATTAGTTCACATGTACTTCTTTACCTTATTATATTATTTTTTATTCCCTTACTGGGCTTTATATCTCACCCATTTCTTATGTATGTCCCTAGGTTATCTCATGCAGTTTTAGAAGAATTGTGGAATTTTTGGATCATGTTAATGATGTTTTCAATAATGTTGTTGTATTTCTATTGAAAGTTGTTGTTATATGTACCTAATTTCCCAAATACACTAGGCCACATTATCTTATGGGCTTTACAAAGTGTTATTTTATATAATAAATCATGAAATTAAGGTGTAATAAAATATGGTTTGTCATATTAATGGTAAAATAGGGAATCTATGATTTTATTTTAAACTAATTTTGGTAAGGAAAAGAGTGTTCATTTATATTACACATATGTTTTGAGCTGATAACTTCATGTTTTCTATATATATTTATATATTTGATAAATAGATGATGGATTTCAAAATAAGGGTGAGTTTTCTTCTATGATCAGTTTGTGGATATGTAATTATTTTTCCATGGTCACTACAGTAAATTGTTTTGCATGTATCAGGATTTCATAAAATGTAATGGTACTTGTTTCAATTTAATCATCACAAAATAAGTTTCATAGATTTGAATAAATGAATTATTTCAATAGAAACTAGATTATCAGGGGATTATTGGTTTATTTTATGGACTAGTATGCTCTAATCCTGGTTATCTAAAGTTTCTAGCTAGCATATATTTTGAAATTTTTGGTTTTATATTGCTTTATTCTTCATGTTATTTTTAAATAAATGATGGTACCCATGTATTTAATTATGAAATTTAACTTTTAAAAATCTATGTTTTCCAGAATATTGTTTTGGTTAAGTTAATAGTAAATAACCACATGGGTATGGATATTTACTTTTAGTTTTCCTTTTATATAAAATTTGTTTTTATTATTTAATAGGAATTTTAAAATAAGGTTAAGTGAAAAATTTATGATTTTATTTTTCATCCTTGTTTTTATTTTCATATGGTATTCATGATTTTTCAATTTTATAAGATTGGTTTGGAGAGGAGGTGTATAGTTTGGATTTTAAATATGATTTTATTATTGTGTTAACATTTAAATTACAATAAAAATAGTTAATGTTATGGTTTCAAGTGGTTTTTTATGTATTATGTTACATTTGGTTTTAAAATGAGTAAACTTTTTTATTTCAAAAGGATTTCTAAGTTATACAAAGGGACATGAAATAATTCCTATATTTGTATCCCCCATTTTTATTGATAAATATTTATATGATAAAAATGGTTTATATCACTAAGATTATGTTGCTTCATATGGTAAATTTGGTAGAAGAGAACTTGACTATTTTGAATTGATTCCTTTATAATTGAATTTTTCTTTTTCATTGATTTTTCATTTGTTTAGTTTAACATTTTAATGATATTTGGTTTTAGGAAGTGATAAAACCCATAATTTATGAGGAGAACTGCACTTCTATATGGGATTTTAATAAATGGTTTTATGATGTTTTATGTGTATTTTTCAGATATGTGAAATTATTTCTTCTGAAGTAAGATTTTTCCTTCTAAAGAAGACCATGGGACTTCCTAAAGGTGAAAATTCATATAGTGGGGAGAATTTTCACACCCCAACCTAACTTTTCCATGTTATTTTATTTATTTATTTATTTTTATCTCTATTTCTTGATTTGAGTCAGATATCATATTGATCGTATGATTTTGGACCCTATCATGGTGTGTAAGGTGTTGGTGTGGGTCAAGAATTGAGTTTCGAGAGTTGACTTGGGCTTGGGGTAAAATTATGTCGTATGCATAAAACTACGTTGTGACTCAATGGAATATGTTGTGGTAGTGGGTTGTGTGAGGAAATAAGTGTTGGTTTAGTTGTAATCTACACTTTGGTTAAGGGAATCATGGAATGGAGATATGGAGTTGAATTATTGGGGTGGAATTGATCGAGGGTTACATCGTGGCCAAGGTAAATCATGGTGTGATGGGAGTATGGTCATATTTATTACTTTTTCTATAAATATTTTTATAACTCTAAAATATTACGTATTGTTTTCATAATATTACATATTTATTTTATCTAATTTTAATGTATTATGTACTATATTTTTCATGAAGGAATAATATTATGTATAGAAAATATATTATATATGAGAAAATATATTGCATTTTTTTTGTCTAATAAAAAACTTTACGTATTGGAAAATATATTACATATTAAATAATATATAATGTATTAGTTTTTATGGCTAAGGGGAAAACATTACGTATGGAAAATATTTTACATATTGAAAATTTGGAAAAGTTATAAAACATACATATTAATGTGGAGTTGTAAAATATATTATGCATTGGTTTCTAGAAAATAAAATAATCTAGCATATTAAGAGAATATATATTACGTATTAAATTTTTTATAAGGGAAATATATTATGTTTGAAAATTTTGTAGAGTCTCATACACAAGGGTTATTTCTCTAATACATAAGGGTTCTAGAATTATTCAAAATTGGGTGTGATGGTCTAGAGGAGGAAATTTAGGTTGTGGTGAGGGGATGTTACACTATCAAGTGACCTTGCATAATGGTTGTGTGATATATAAGTATTTAGATTTTGTGAAAAAATGAGTATCAATATGGGGGGAATTCATGTCATGAGCCAAGGGATCATTATGTTACACAACCCTAGGTAGTGAAGTCATGATTATTCTTAGATTCAAGGGAGTTGTGTCTTGTTGTGATAAGAGGACGTTATACCATGAACTTCCATGTCCAATTTTAGAATTTTTGAAATTACCATATTTCCTTTACTATAATTAAAACCTTTGGGTCCTTTTTCATACCATTTTTTCGCCAACCTATAGGAATCATCTCTCATCGCTCTCTCCTCTCCCTCTTTGATTTTCTATGGATTTCATTCATACTTTAATGATGAATTGTATAAGAAAAGTGTTATAAAACTATTTATCTCTTATTATTTTCCCTTTTCTTATATTTATCTTGACCTAAGGTGGTCATGGTGACTTAGGGTTTGGTTTTGATTGATTTATATTGGTAATTTTCTGATTTTAGGGCTCATTATGGCCTTCCTGTGATTATTTTTCCACTAAGTGGTGGAATAACATCATTTCTAGTGGATTAAATGAACTAAGGTGGGTTTATTCATGCATATACCTTTAAATTTTAAATTAATTAACTACTTACTTATTTCTAACTCATGATCTTAACACTTTATAAATTCTATTAAGAATATATATTAATCCTTGATAAAGGGAATCAATTTTCCTCTCATTTTTTATTCAGTGAAAAGGGGGTTTCTCATGTTTTTCTATTCAAAATCTGTTTCTTATTAACTATTCATATCGATTGTTTGTTTAAATTTTCCAAGAGATCATTTTTAAGGAATTTAATAGTTAAGGGGTGTTTTTTAAGGGTGTAAAATTAAATTTTTAATGGATTTTTTACAAATTAGGGGTGTGTTTAATTTCTTTTAAATTTTGTTTAAATGATTTGATGATGTTTCCCTAATTTGGTTTTCAAAGGTATTTTTATAACTTGGTTTCCTTAATGATTTTCCACAGGACTGGTTGTCATTTTTTAAATTAGTTTTTCTTGGTGTAATAATACCCTTGAAATGAGCCCCTTTATGTTGTTTAAGTAAAATTTTAAGTATTTAATGTTGATGGAAATATTCTGGTTTGGGGATGTATTTTTTATAGTGTTGTTCTTAATTAAAAAGGTTTATTTTGTAAAAGGTTTTCAAGGGTGAGGGTGTATTATAATTTTTGTTTATTATATGTTTTTATATGACACTTATTGATTTTTTATCTCTATTTGTTTGATCATGGGAACCCTAAGTACTTAGGAATAAACCTAGGAAAAATACCTGTTATGTATTGATGCCACTCTGTCAAGCTTACCTTGGATTACTTAATATGGAATGATTCCACTCTACCTATCATGTGTATATCTAATTTTGATTCCACTGTGACTAGGATTCCACATTGCTCTCTAGTTTATGATCTCACTCTAGCGAGAGGTCTACGCGTAGTTTAAGACACTTGGTTTGGATACATTTTAGTATAAGGTACCTAGTGTGTCTTGACCTTGGTCCCATTGAGATTTTTCCTATGATGTTGGTTTTTGGTTTCATCACTTAAGTGAATGTTATTATTATTTACATTCAATTTCATATAGTTGTTTATTCCCATGATGGTTTTTATTCTAATGTTTTGATGATGGTTGATTTGAGGTACCTAGTGTGTCTTGACCTTAATCCCCTTGGTATTATTCCCATTATGTTGGGTTGTGGTTTCATTACTTGTGTGAATGTTATTATTATTTACATTCAATTTCATATAGCAGTTTATTACCATGATTGTTGTGATTCTTATGTTTTCATTCTAGTTTATTTGTGGTTATTATGTTAGTTTTTAACATCTTTGAGGAATTTATTTTTAAAATTATAAATTTATCTCTCTTGTGCATTATTTTTGGAATTTTAAATAGGGTTAAAGTGTGATCTATTTCCTTTATTTATAAAATTTGAGTATTTATAAAGTACGGTTTTGAAACTGTTTACTATGATAAAATGGGTGATTTTTTTAGCTTGGGTGAAATGGATTTAAGTGATAGTCTCATGTGACTTGTTTTATTAAAAATGAAATGATTACTTTCATAATTGTATTTTAAAACTATCATGAAATGGATTTTATATTAAAGGTTTTTCATGGTGCATTAGGATTCCCATTGGGAATTGTTTTCTCATGCCTATCATATTACAAATTCAAAACATGTTCTTATTGGATATAGGTCTTTGGATTTTAGTTCGGGTATGATGGTGTTGTAATCAATGGATAATTTTTCTTAACATGTGGAGATGGTTAGTTGTGTTCCTTATTTTATTTTGGTATTTTTATTCCTCTCATATATCATGCTACGTCAGTATTCCCAATTTATTTCCTTCAATATCATATTGGTATTTGTATTAAAAGTTTAATTTGGTTATATTGAGATTCTTTGGTTATTCTTATTGAATTTAT
The DNA here is from genome assembly GCA_963277665.1 of Viscum album. Classification (NCBI taxonomy): domain Eukaryota; kingdom Viridiplantae; phylum Streptophyta; class Magnoliopsida; order Santalales; family Viscaceae; genus Viscum; species Viscum album. The sequence goes on from OY728138.1 coordinate 1,377,658,319, forward strand.
TTATGGTTCATGAGTTCTGTTTACTACCTTGTGATTTTTTTTCTTTCACTTACTATTGAAAACTGTTTATTTTATATGTGTGGATATCCGGCTTATGGAGTGGTCATGAAATAATTTTGGTTGACCCTTTTATTATTGTTTTATAGGATTAAATCATTCCCAATGGTATTCATTTTTTATGTCTAGACACTAGTTGTTAGCTAATGGAAATCAAGGATGTACTTTAGGTTATGTCAAAGGGTCGACTTGGGTACTCGGATTAGGGGTATCCTGAGTTGGTTTGTGACATCAGTGAAATTAAAAAAAAAATAAAGAGTTTTTTAACTTTATAGTGCAACAATAGTCATTCAATTATAAGGATTTTAGCTTAGTATAGGTAAAAATACCATAGGGTACATAATTTGGAAATATTAAATCTCACCTAGTTATATAGTTTATCTTTTATTGTGATATAATCTATTTCATCATGACCAATTGAATTTTTAATTCCTTAATTATAGTAATTATATTATGTATCTTCATGAAATTTGTATCTAATAAGCATGGTTATATGTAGATAAACTTTAAATTCAGTCTAATTATTATAACTCAACATATTTACAAAATACCCAATCATTAAGAAACTTTAATAATAATTAAGTAACTCTTTAAATAAAAATATTAAAATAATAAATTACATAATATTAAAAAAATACATAATGAATTATAATGAATTGTTTTTTATCATTAAAATCATGTAATAAGGGCAAAGGAGTTGACACTTTGATTGAGAATATGAAAAAACTTAAGTGTAGAAAATTTTGTAAGATTCCAGTTTTTCATAGAGGTATGGATCCTTAAAATTTAAATTTAAAACTTTATTTTTATCTTTATAGAGGTTCCTAAAGAAGAAATGGAGGCTTTGGGAGAGTTTGGTTTTATTCCAAGCCTGGTTCATCAGTTTTTTTAGGAGCAGGGTGAGGTGCACTATTAGTGCACAGCTAGTAGCAACTATGTGGCTCAACTATGAAATTCACAAAGGATATCATGTGGTTTGTTTAAAATTGTGAGGGAGGCATCATGACCATGAAAAACCTAAAATTTATTTCATATGTAACTATAAAAATATGAATCATCAAAGCTCACCTGGCTGGTAGAGAGTCAAACCGCAGCTACCCCAAGCCCACCTCCATAGACTAGGGGCAAGTGAAAGCACTGAAAGGCATGACTAATATGGGAGGAATTTTCCTAATGCACCTATACACATAAACCAAACCATATCCATGAATAATTTTATAGTAATAAATATAAAAGATAGTAACATCTAGATTAAAAACCATGCATGTAACAACCTCTATGGAAACCAAGAGTAAGACAGTGTGATTAGAAAAATAAAGAGGAAAAATACACACCCGACTAAAAATATGTCTCAGTCTAACAATAACTAGAAAATTAAATTCTGAGAGAGCCTGGGTCCAAATCTCCAAGCCCCAACCACCGAATTTAGTTAAATGTACCAGGGTATCCCTATGCTCCTCTGAAATCACCATCGATCTATCAGTCATCTGTATAAGAAATGACATGTTCATGAAAATACCATGAAGGGGTGATTATATACATACCCAATAGGATTCCCCAAAAGATTAAGGGGAAGTAATATGATACATGATAGAAGTAGAAATCTCAACCTATTGTAAGAGAGAAACAAAAACCAAACAACAGGGATATATTCTCATAAAAGAAACCTAAATAAGAGAGAAAGGGGATCTTCATCTCATAGTCCAATACAAGAAAAGAGTCTGGAATCAATTCCAAGAGGTCCATCAATGATTCCCAGCATCTCACATGTCTACCCAAAGAAGCATCATATCAAGCCACACCTCTCTATTGTACCAAATAGTCGATGGGACATAATATATAGGTCGAGTACTCATTCTTTGGTATAATGGGAAGGTTCCACTCAATAAATAGAGGACTCATGCCCTATCATAGTAGGAGGGTGACACTCTAATAGTAGAGGACATGTGCCCTGACTCCATGGGAGGGTGCCACTTTGATAATAGAGGAATCATGCCCTAACTCCATAGAAGGGTTCCAATATGATGGCTGATAGAGGAACCATGTCCTACACCAATATGATGTTTCCATTTAGTAGATAAAGGACCCATTCCATGACTCTATAGGAGGGTGCCACTCTGATGGTCGATAGAGGACTCATTACTTGTCCCGATAGGAGGGTATCACTCAGTAGATAGAGTAATCATTCCATAACTCTATTGGTTGGTGACAATATGATGTTAGATATAGTAACCATGCCCTAAATCCATATGAGGGTTCCACTTTGATCTCTATGATGATCATACTCGATCACTATCGTCATCAGGCATTGCCAAAAGAAACGTCGCACCTAGAACATCTCTCATCATATCTCAAAATCCACTATTAAGGGAACCATCATGTTATATGTGGGAAAACACTTAGGATATGATACTTACAAGCTAAAATCCAAGTCCAAAAAAAGGAGATACAAGTGGTAGAAGTTTTCTCAAAAGGATGTACATGGCATGTAGGGGACCCAGACGATATGTGGTCCTGCTCTGCTGCCAAGTCATGTCCTTGCCATTACACGACTCGCTAGCCATGTAGTACTACATGGTGTGTATAGTAATACACAATGTTTAGAGTAATACATGGCGTATAGGTAACTATATGGTGTGTCTCGACCACCTTGGGACAAGTCATGTTCTCCTAGTTGTGCATGTGTCCTCTGGTCTATGTTTGTGTACACTGGTCATGTTCATATACCCTGGTTGTGGTCGTATACCCAAACCGTTTGATAGTAAAAATGGGTGTATGTTCATGCCTATGTCTATGTACACCCAGATTATAAACTAGTTATTCTACACCGAGTCACACGGCATGTGATATTTAACTCTCCCAAAAACCCTAGCTGCCACAACTGGGTCACTACATGGCGTGTGTTCATCCTAGTACACTTCGTGTAGCTGGGATTTTTACAGAATCTTAGATCCACTCCACACATCTCAGATATGGATTCTCCTCTATAAATATTTCTATTTTAATACTCGTAGTTAGTGGTAATCACATTCAGCAAGTGTTTCCAACCCTCCAGTGGACGGAAATCGGATTTTTGATTCTCTGTTTGACACCTACAAACAAATTCACACATTTGTAAATTTCCCTTTGCCTCACCAAATTCATAATCCATGGTGGAATCACCCACATCGTATAATCTATCTGAAACCATCCTTGATTTTTCAATCCATTCATCATACACGAATCTGTTGTGAATTCGGGGTTTCAATCATGCTTGAACCCACCGAGCAATGTCAAATTGTGGCCACGTACACAAATGGTGAAGAATGTGAATAATTATTGGGGGAAAAGCACAAGAAAAAGGTTGAAAAAATCATTGGTCAAGAGTTATTATCCAATGAATTATATTGGGGATATATAGGGTGAAAAAAATTGCAAAACGAAAATAAAAAATTGAATAAAAAATTAATCTAATGTTTGGTCTCATGAAAAGGATGAATTTGAACACAGATTAAAGAATAAAAATATTATTGTGCTAAATCGTTTAATAATAAAGTAAGAAACCATAAATTATGAGTCTTATCTTGAGATTTGATCAAATGTTGGTGAATAACGTGTTCTCCAACAATGGGGGAAGATCCATTGCATTTTTTGTGCCTTGATTCGCCTAGATCTGGAAACTCGTCATCGTCTAATCTCAATCCACCAATGAATAAAGGTATAATACTCCTCTCAATGATCCCAAGGTTTTGTATCTAACCCTGGATATTCTCTATAACATCATATTTATAGAGGAAATTGGTTTATTTAATTTAATGAATTAATTAAATTAATTAATTAATTAATCCACTGAATGTACCTTCCAACGGCCTCTTTATCTGAATGTCCCATGTTGAACAACTTTAGTTCCCGCCTAGGGTAAACCTCACATTCAGGATTCAATCGTGGTCTCATATTTATATTACCATAATCCATTTGGGAGATATTTCATTATTCTTGAAAAATCATGTGTGTGTGTGATATATAATATATTTAATATTTTTATAAAATTAATTTCGGACACACTGGGCCTCAAAATCACACTTTGTCTTAGTTCCTATATTTGAAAATATTTCTTGATATATTTCAAAGTCTTACAAGGAAAAAACAGGGTCTCTACATTATTCCATAATTCAATCATTTCATTCTAAAAAGCATAAATTAAATAAAAATCTAGGGATACCGAGACCACATATGAATATCACACTCCCAAGAGCTCTCCTGTATGATCCCATACTGCCACAGTATATGAACCAAAGGAATGGTTCATCCATACAGGATCATATCCTACTGGTCCTCTCTCGTTATCGGGTACTCCATGAAAGGGTCTCCATCCTCGATATTCATCTCACCCCAATCAATGACGTTCATGTGATCATGAACATGTCTCCTCAACTGCAACACATAGAAGGCTTCATGCACCTGCTTCAAATTTGGGGGTAAGGCGAGGTGGTAAGAAACCTCACCAACCATCTATAAGGTCTCAAACATCCCGATAAACCTCAGGGATAGCTTTCTTCACTGGTCGAATCTCTACCATCCTCATAATGGGGAGGCTCTTAGGAAAACATGGTCTCCCTACTCAAACTTCAAGGGCCTATGATGTCGATCTTCATAATATTTATTCATGATTTAAGTTTTCCTTGTCTACTCACGGAGCACCTAGACCTTCTCCATCATTGCCTACATTATCTCCGACCCAATTAGAGATGTATCTCTAATCTCAATATAGCATAAGTTTGACCTATAGGGTATCCCATATAGGGCCTAGAAAGGATTCATGTTGATAGTAGAGTGGTAGATATTATTATAAGAAAACTCTATTAAGGGTAATTGAACCTCACAAATTTGAAAAAAAATTAAAATGAAATCCCTCATCATATCCTCCAACACTTAGATAGTGTGTTTGGTATACTCATTCATTTGGGGGTGAAAGTATGTAATTATCCTCATCAGGGTCTTGAATTCATCATGTATGCCTCTCCAAAACTATGACATAAACCATGCATCATTCTTAGATACAATCTTTGAGGGCACCGCATGAAGGCAGACAACATCCCAAGTATAACTGCCCCAAAATCTCCATCGAACTCTACTCTGTGATAAAAATAAAGTGTGCCAACTTTGTAAGTTAGTCAACTATCACCCAGATGGCGCCATGGCCTCCCAATTTCCGAAAAATCCCTATCACCAAGTCTATGGATATGTCATCCTATTTACACTCTAGGATCTTAAGAGGATACAACAAACCTGTCATAACCTGGCGCTCATCCTTTACCTACAGACATGTGAGGCACTGAGAAACGAACTCAACCACGTTCTGACTCATGTCATCTAACCAAAACTACTGCTAAAGGTATGTGTAGATCTTCCATAAATCGGGATTTATAGCCAAAGGATATGTATGGAATTATCTCATCACCTCCTCCTATATCATGACTAGGACCACCATCCATCCTGGGAAAAGCATGGTGTGATTCCATCCTTCAGGAAATCCATCTGGTGAATCTCCTAAGGATATCTAGTCACATAGGACCTCGTAGTCGATGTATTATAATTAAGCCTCCCTCACATGATGGATAATTAGAGGGGTCAAAACCATCGACTGAATAAAATCTTAACCCTCCTCCTCTACTAGGTTCAGTTGCAAGGAAGCTAATTTATTAGACACCTCCTCCACCAAGTGAGCCTGGGACTTCCTACTAAGGGAATCTTCCACCGTGTTTCTCTTTCTAGGAGTATAAACTATCTCAAATTCATATTCCTATAGTAACTCTAACCAGTGCCTCTGCCACAGGTTTAGGTATCATTGTGTGAATAAATACCTGATACTTTGATGGTTTGAGTAAACAACAAAGTTCTCTCCTCGAAGATAGTGCCTCCACATTCTCATAGTGAAGACTACCACTACCAACTCTAGGTCGTGAGTATTGTATTTATTCTCATGGGGTATCAACTACCTCAGCCCATATGTGATCACTACCTTTCTATACATCAACGCACGGTTAAACCCAGATCCAAAGGCATCGTAATATACTACGTACTCAATATCCTCCTCTGGTAGTCTCAAAACAGGATCACTCATCAACCTCAAACTCAAATACTCAAAGGATCTATACCACCACTCATTCCAGGTACATGGTTTCCCTTTCTACATCAGGGTGGTCAAAGGGGATTCAATCCTAAATAATTTTTCCACAAACCTTCTATATTACCCCCACCAAGATAAGAAAAATTTGCACCTATGAAACACTCTTAGGTGGATCCCAAGAAAGCAGTGCATCAATCTTCACCAGTTTCACAGCTAATCCATGCTAAGAAATGAAATTACCCTGAAAGTGAACCTCATGGATCTGGAAATAGAACTTTGAGAGCTTATCATAAATCTGGTTTCCCTGATCCAAGTCTAGGGTCATCCTCAAGTGCTTTGTATTCTCATCCTCTCACATAGATTATATTATTATATAATCAATGAAGAAAACCACAAATCAGTCCAAGTATGGTTGGAAGATATATTTCATAAAATTCATAAACACGATGGGGGAATTCATCACACCGAAGGTCATTACCAAGAACTCATAGTTTCTATAGTGATATCGGAATGATAACTTCATAATATCATCCTTGTAAACTCTCAACTGGTAGTAGCTAGACCTGATATAGATATTTGAGAACCATCTCTCACCACATAACTAATCAAATATATCATCAATCCTTGTAAATGATTACTTGTTCTTTATTGTGTCCCGGTTCATGCGATGATAATCCACACAAAGCCACACACTCCCATCCACCTTTTTCATGAACAAAATTGGAGCTTCCCAGCGATAAACACTAGGCCTGATAAAACCCTTCTCTGAAAGGTCATCCAACTACAAACACTAATCCTGAAGCTCGTTAGGGGCCATCCGATATGTTATAGAATATATTAGAGTGGTCCTAGGGTGAAATTCTATGCAAAACTCCATCCCCCACCTCGGAGGTATTCTCAAAACATCCTCAAGGAATAAATTCATATAATCATCCACAACTAAAGGGATCCAAATGCATAAAGATCCCACTATTCCAAGGTATAAACTCACTAACTGATGGGTGGTGAGTTGCAACCTCCTGCTCAAAAAACTCACTCGTACTTCCATGAGATCTCTCTCACCCACAAAGGAGAATATCATTCCATCAGTGTGAAGGCATCTGACCTGTTTGCAGTGATAGTCAATCTAGGCTTGAACCATGGAAAACCATTCCATACCCAAGATGAAATCATAAGGTCTCATTGTGAGGAATAAAAGGTCCCATTAGAAACTCTCTCCATCAAGTGATGTCTTTCACTACCGGTAGATAAAATATATCAAAGAAGTGTTCCCCATAGGAACCTCAAGGAAAATCTAGTGGGATAAAGCCTCAATTGGGATCCCCAACTATTGCAGTATGAGTAAAGAGATGAAGGAATAACGAAAAACTATGTCTAATAGTACTGAATCAAGAGTATAATAAACACATATTGTACCTCTAATCATCTTGTGAGCTGTTAGGTCATAATCCTCCATAGCCTGCAACTGCCCATAACCCCAACTGAAAACTCTCTAAGCCTGATATGGGATGTCTGGTGGTAGCGGTTGAAGGAGGTTATAATTCCATACACTTCCTATAGTTCCTCCTCTTGGATCCCCACCTACTCCTCTTTTAACTCTACCTCCTTGGGGGCCTCCCTATCCATTCATGTGAGAACCATGATCGCGGTGCTGCCTCTTCCATGGAGATCCATCTACTATATTTCTACCCTCATCAGCATGTTAGGTTGAGAAATAACATGTCATGTGACCTTTCCCATCACATGTATAGAACTTCCCCTCTATAGACTTCCTTAGTCCTCTGTGTAGTCTCTGTGCCACGTGACCATGTTTCTAAGTCTGATCCTGGGATAATATTCTATGCTTAGATCCTGCTGACTAGCACCTGTTAGCTTTTTCGGACGATTAAACCTTGTAACACCCACTATCAGATCCATATTCATAGTGTCCCTATGAAAATAATATCTTCATCACTATTGCCCTCTCTAACACTTCGTCATAAGTGGGGATGAACAGGGTTACCACACTATCATAGATTTCTCTACGGATACCCTGCCCAAAACTTATACACCCAGAATTAGCCATCCTTAATCATGTCAAGGGAGTAGCATGTGAGGTCTGCGAACCTAGTAGAATATTCATAAATTATCATCCATCCCTATTGAAGTTCTAGAATCTTCAGAATCTGAATTGAGCGCAAGCATGAGGGGTAGTACTCCTCAAGAAACAACTGTTGGAAGTTAAACCATGAGAGTGTCGACTCCTCATACATTTTTGTAACTAGACTCTACCAGTGCCCAGCTTATCCATAGAAAAAACTAGTTGTCAGCACAACCACCTGATCATTCGATTTCTGGATAAGCCTGAAAACTCATATCACTAACTCTAGCCAATCCTCCACCGCTTGGGGATCTGGCCCACCATAGAACCTCAGTGTCCTATAACACTATAACACATGGAGTGCGCTAAGACTATGCGCATCCTCAGCCTTCTCTACTAGTACTATCTGTTGCTCGATTGGTGGTGGTGCTACAAACTGTCCACCTAGAGGAAGGATCTCACAAGATGGCCCCTAAACTGGGGCCTTATCACTCATTAGATCATCGACACAATCTTGAATCGGTAACCTAGTTGAATGCCTTCGTAGAGGCATCCTGAAAGTAATCAAGGTGTACCACAGTCAGATGAGAATATATATATATATATATATATATATGTGTGTGTGTGTGTGTGTGTGTGTGTGTGTGTGTGTGTGTTTGTGTGTGTGTGTGGGGATCTCACTCAAGAAGGATAGTCAAAAGACTCAATACTATATGATGCATGTACCAAAGTTCCCTGTAACCAATGTCTCGGGATTCCAAGTTGACAAGCAGGTAGTCAGAGTCCTGGTGAATGGATACATTGGTTGTTGCACCAACACTGGGTTCCCTATCCTGAAAGACACATTCGGGACACTTTGAAACCATTTCCCTACGTTCCTAACCAAACCTCATCAGGGAATAAAACTCCAAATGTTACCCCGAGGTCGAACCACCTTTGATACCAATCTATTATGACCCAACCCACCAGATCCCTCCAAGACAATAGAGAGTCGAGCCACAACTACCCCAATACCACCTCCATAGGCCAAGGGCTGGAAACAAGAACTGAAAGGAATAACTAATATGGGATGCCTTTTCTTAATGTACATGTATTCATGCACCCAACCATCTCCATGAAAAATTGTAGAGGAATAAATATAAAAGATAGTAACATCTTTAGTAACAACCATGCATGTAACAGCCTCTAGATAAAACAAGAGTATGACTACGTAATCTGAAAATTAAAGGGGAAAATACACACTCAACCAGAAATATTTCAAAACCTAATAATATCTATAAAAGTAAATATTGATAGATCTCAGATGCAGATCTTCAAGCCCCGACCACTGTATGCAGTCAAATGCACTAGGATATCCCTATCCTCCTTTGAAATCACCGATGATATATCTGTCATCTGCACAAGACATGACATGTGTGGGAAAATCCCATGTAGGGGTGAGTATATACATACCCATTAGGATGCCCCAAAATTTGAAGGGTATGCAATAGGAGACATGATATAAGTAGAGAGCTCAACCAATAGCAAGAGAGAAATGAAAACCAAACAATAGGGATATATGCTCATAAAAGAAATCTAGATGAGAGAGAAAGTAGATCGCTATTTCACAACCCAGACCAGCCCAGAAAAAGAGTATGTCATCGGTTTCAAGAGGTCCATCCACTATAGAAAAAATCCGATTTAGCAGTGGTATTTTTGTGGCAGTTTTTTAGCAGCGGTTTTAAAAACCGCCACTAAATGTTTTTAAATATTTTTTTATTTTTAAAAAAAATCAAAAAATAAATTTAATTTAATTTTAGTGGCTATTTTTTAAAAATTTGTCAAGAAATGTCGATGGTTTTTAAAAATCATCATGAAATAACATTGGTTTTTAAAAAGGTGTCGCTAAATTAGTGGAAAAATAATAATATATTTAATTATGATTTATTATTTATTATTTACTATCATATGTAGTTTATTATTTATAATTTTAATTAATTATAATTTTTTTAATTAATAAATATTTACAATTATTAATTAATAATAATTTGAAACTTAAAACATATCTTCAATAAGTTGAAAATCAGACTTCGGCATCAATTGACCATAACTTTTGATATGGGAGTCTGTTTTAGCTCCACAAACAATCAAATCGAAACTTATGAAATAAAATAAAACTAGGTAATAACTAAAAGAATAGAATTAATTATAGTTTCAAGAAAAGTATGAAATTAAATTTAAACTTCAAATGGCCATAACTTTTGATCTCGGTGTCCATTTGGGCTCTACCACATATCAAATCAAAACCTACGATGAGCTCTACGCCCTAGTTACTCGGGAAACCTAAATCACATTTTTCTAGGCCAAAAATTACTAGAAAGTCTCCAAAACTAAGTTTTTAGTCGGGGTACCCCAATTTTTTAACATTCAATGAAATTTCAGTCTCGTTTAAGGGGGTCTTATTGTCTATTTTTAGTGGGGGTTGAATTTATTCATAGTTCTTACATTCATATTAATATTATGGTTTTGAGTTTTTACCATTTTCACAATGTAGTTTTATTTATAATTAAATATATGCATATTTTATTATATTTACTTATAATAAATCACTTGTATAAATACATATTTATATAGAAATGTATTTTAAAACATATAAACCATATGGAAATAAATATTTTTTATTCATTTCATTTAAAATAAATATTTAACTATTTTATTTACCTTATAAAAATGAATTAATTTGTATATATATACCTATACAAGTGGTGTTTGTATATAAACATGTGTGTGTCAATAAAAAAATACATTTATGTGTATATTCTAATATATGTAAATAAATACATATATATGTAAGTATTTGTGTGTGTATTTGAGAAATATAAATATACAGTTGTGTGTTAATAATATTGTGTGTATACATCGTATATAAATGTATTTTTATATAAATATATCATTATCATTAAATATGGTATATAAATGAATTTACAGTAAAACTATATGAATATATATATATAGACACATATGTGAATAATGTTAATATATACATATGTGTGTGTATTGATAAAAAAATATATATTTATATTTACTTTCCTATTGATTTGATGGTGTTTCAATTATTGTGTTTTCTCCTCTTTTGACAATTTATTATAAATTATATATACCAGTTTATATGAATTTATGAATCTTTGTGCATTTTTATATAAATTTGTAAATATTTATACATATTTATGTTTGTATATTTTTATATCATATGTGTAAATATATAGAGAGAGATATTTTTAAACTTACTTATGTTTATATATATATTTATATTAATATACAATTATATATAATAGTGTGATTATATATAATTATATAACATAAATGTGTGTTTATATATATTTATGTAAATTTTGTTATATGTAAATATATTTATAAATATTTATATCCATTTATTATTTTATTGTTTTATTATTTATTATTTATTATTTACTATTTACTATTTATTATTTATTATTTATTATTTATTATTTATTATTTAGTATTTATTATTTATTATTTATTATTTATTATTTATTATTTATTATTTATTATTTATTATTTATTATTTATTATTTATTATTTATTATTTATTAATTATTACTTATTATTTGTTATTTGTTATTTATTACTTATTTATTATTTATTTATTGTTCATTTATTATTTATTTATCATTCATTTATTTTTTATTTTTTATCTATTTATTATTTATTTATTATTTATTTATTTATTTATTTATTCATTATTTATTATTTATTCATTCATTATTTAGTAATTTTAAATTTATTATTTATTGTTTATTATTTATTGTTTATTATTTATTGTTTATTATTTATTTATTATTTATTATTTATTTATTATTTATTTATTATTTATTTATTATTTATTTATTTACTTATTATTTATGCATTTATTTATTTATTTATGTATTTATTTATTGATTTTTTATTTATTTATTTGTTTTTTATTTGTTTATTTTTTTACTATTTATTTTTTATTCTTTATTATTTATATATTATTTATTTATTTTTCTTTATTATTTTATTATTTTATTATTTATATATTATTTTTTTGTTTATTAATTATTTATTTATTATTTATTATTTATCTATTTATTATTTAGTTATTGTGTATACGTTAATTTTTAATTTATTTTTAATTTATTATTATTGTATTATTATTTTAATATTATTTAATTATTAATTTATTATTAATGTCATATTTTTATTTTTTATTTTTTATTTTTTATTTATTTATTTATTATAGATTTATTTTTCATTATTATTTTATTATTTATTTCTTATTTTTTTATTTATTGTTTTTTATTGTTTATGCATTAATTATTATTTTATTTTTAGTTTTTTATTATTTTATTATTTTATTATTAATTTATTTTTAATGTATTATTAATTACTTATTTGTTATGTATTGATTATATATTTATTGTTTATTTATTCATAATTTAATATTTACTATTTATTATCTATTATTTTTTATTTTTTTATTTTTTTATCATATATTGATTTATTTTTTAATTAATTTTTTATTTATACATTACTTATATATTATATTTTTTATTTTTTATTTTTTATTTTTATTATTTTTTATTTTTTATTTTTTTATTTTTTATTTTTTTATTTTTTTTTTATTTTTTATTAATTATTAATTATTTATTATTCATTATTTATTATTTATTATTTATTATTTATTATTTATTAGTTATAATTTATTATTTATTATTTATTATTTACTATTTATTATTTATTATTTATTATTTATTATTTATTATTTATTATTTACTATTTATTATTTACTATTTATTATTTATTATTTATTATTTACAATTTATTATTTAGTATTTATTATTTATGATTTACTATTTACCACTTATTACCATATTATATATTTTATTTGTTTGTTTGTTATTCATTTATATTTTATTTATTTATTATTCATCTATATTTTATTTATTTATTAATAATTAGTAATTATTAAATATTAATAATTACTTATTACTTATTAATTAGTAATTATTAATGTTTAATTATTAATTATATAGTTTGTATTTATTTGTTATGTATTATTTGTTTTTTCAATCAATATATATATATATAAGTATATTAAATTCTATTTATTCACCATATGAAGAGTCTAATGGAGTGGTAAAGTCTTTGGAGAATAATTATGTGGTAAGAGGTTCAAATCTCACCCAACACGAAATTTCTATATTTAGCATATGCATGCATGTGCATGTAATAAATAATAAAGAATAAAATAATTAATAATTAATTCCGAGAATAATAAAATAAGAAAATAATAAATTAATTCTGAGAATTATAAAATATTAAAATAATGAAATAAAAAAAATACCAAAATTAAAAAAAACATCGTGAAATGATTTAACGGCGATTTAAACCGCCGCTAAATGATTCCCCTGATTTTAAAAAAACCGCCGCTAAATCATTCTGCGATGGTTTTGAAAAACCGCCGCTAAATAAATGTTGACACAAGATTTAGCAACAGTTTTCCAAAACTGTTGTAGAACGATTTAGCAACGGTTTTCCAAAACCATCACAAAATGATTTAGCGGTGGTTTAAACCGCCGCTAAACACCTATTTTGGTGTAGTGATCAACAATGTCTAGCATCTTGCATGTCTTCCCAAAGAAGCATCATGTCGAGCCACACCTCGCCATTGTACCGCATAATTGATGGGACATAATCTTTAGGTAGAGTACCAATGCCCTAGTATAATAGGAGGGTACCACTCAATAGATAGAGGACTCATTCCCTACCCAAATAGGAGGTTGTCACTCTGATAGTAGAGGACTCATTCCCTGACTCCGTATAAGGGTGTCACTCTGATAATAGTGGACCCTTGCCCTAACTCCATAGGAGGGTGCCACTTTGATGGTCGATAGAGGTCCCATGCCTTATCCTAGCAGGAGGGTCTCACTCAGCAGATAGGGGACCCATGCCCTGACTCCGTAGGAGGGTGCCACTCTGATGGTCGATAGAGGACTCGTGTCCTATCCCATTAGGAGGGTGTTACTTAGTATATAGAGGACTCATGCTCAGACTCCACAAGAGGGTGCCACTCTGATGGTAGATAGAGGACCCATGCTCTGACTCTATAGAAGGGTGCCACTCTAATCTCACTGATGATCTTGCCTGATTACTATCGTCATCGGGCATCACCTAAAGAATCATCACACTTGAAACATCTTACATCGTATCTCAAAATCCACTAAAATGGACATCATCATGTTCTACACAAAAAACACTCATGATAGGCTACTCACAAGGTAAAATTTGATTCAAAATGAAGGAGATATGAGAGGTATAAGTTTCCTCAAAAGGAGGTACATAACATGCAGGGAACCCACATAGAATGTGGTCCCACTCTACTGTATGGACATCTCCTCGCCATCACATGGCTCATTTTCCATATAGTACTACACGGCATGTCTCGGCCACCTTGGGTTGAGTCGTATTCTCCTGGCCATGCCCGTGTCCTCTGGGTCGTGTCTGTGTACACCAGTTGTATCCATGTACAATGGTTGTGTTCATGTAGCCTAGTTGTGTGCCAATACAATGAGTGTTTATGTCTATACTCATCTTTGTGTAATCTTAGAGTACGTGTCGGGTCTCTAGCACTGAGTCACATGGTGTGTGGGGTTCCCACACAGCATGTGATATTTAACTCTCCCAAAAACCTTAGCTACCATAGTTGGGTCACTACACAGTGTGTGTTCATCCCAGTATATTTCATGTAGTTATAATTTTCACAAAATATCATATCTGCTTTTCACATCTCATATCTAGATTCTCCACTGCAATTCATGGCGTTTGACCACCCGTGGTTAGTGGTAATCACCTTCGACCACCGTTTTTGGCCCTTCGGTGGCCGAAAATCAGAGTTCTGATTATTTGTTTGACACTCGCATGCACTATCACGTCTTTGGTCATTTCTCATTTCCTCACCAGATTCCCGATCCACAATATAATCACCCACATCCCGTAACCTATCTAAAACCATCCTTGATTTTTCAATATGTTCATCTCATGTGAATCTGCCACGAATCTGGCGGTTCGGTCGCGCTCGAACTCGCACGAAAATGTGGAATTGTGTCCCCATAGGACAATGGTGAAGAATTAAAGGAATGATTGGTGGAAAAGCACAAGAACAAGGGTGAAAAATTCATTGTCCAATAATCCATGGCCATCAAATTATATTGGGGATATCTGGGGTGAGAAAAATGAAACAATAAGAGTAAACAATTAAATAAACAATTTAATTCTATGTGCGGGCTCTTGTAAAGGATGAATTTGAATGAAAATCAAAGAATAAAAATATTATCATGTTCAATCATTTAATCATAAGGTATGAAGCCAAAAATGATGAGTATCTCCTTGACATTTGATCGATTGTTGATGAAGAATGCATTATTCAATGATGGGGGGAGATCTGTTGCATTCGGTGTGCCTTGATTCACCTAGATCTGAAAGATTTCCATCGTCTAATCTCAATCTTCCAATGAAGAATGGTAGAATCCTCCTCTTAATTATCCATGGGTTATGAGGATAACCCTATAGATTCTCTATAACAGTGTATTTATAGAGGAAACTTGTTTAGGTCATTTAATGAATTAATTAAATTAATTAATTAATTAATCCACTAAACGTACCCACCAATGGTCTCTTTATCTGAACATATCACACAAACCAACTTTAGGACATTCCTAGGGTAAAATCACATTCTTTATTAAAATGTGGTCTCAAATTTCCATTTCGAGACTCCGTTTGAGAAATATTCCACTATTCCTAAAAAACTGTGCGTGCATGATATAAAATATATTTAATGTTTTTATAAAATTAATTTTGGTCACATCGGGCCTCATAATCACGCATCGTCTCAGCGCCTGGCTCCAAAAATATTTCTTGATTTTTTTTTCAAAGTCTTATAAGGAAAAAATAGGGTCTCTATAGAAAGTTTCATGGTTTTCTCACGGTTTTTCTAATAATGCACCTAAACTATCTGAGGGGTGACTTCTTGGACAGTAGCTGCGTAAGGTTTGTGCACGGTTTTTCTAATCGTGTGACTATATTGTGTGAGGCTTGGATCCTTTGGAAACATCCATGCATGGTTGGAACATGGTTTGGAAAACCATGTGGCCAAACCATGCCCCCTTTAAAATGTGTAAAATTATCATTTTTTACCTCGAGCCTTTAACACTTTTTCCTCCTTTTCTCCTCTTTCTCACATACATAAGACACTCATTGATCTCTCCCTTCTCTTATACTATGATTTAAACTATCATATCTATTATAGCTATGATCTAACCATCATTCATCACGTTGGATCACCCTCAGTAATTTTATGAGTCCTCTTGACTCTTTTCTCAATTTATCTCATCGTCATTGATGTTATCTTAATGTGAGCTATGATGCCTAATTTTTAGGGTGTTTGTCTATTTTATCTAATTTATTTGATTTTATCTTAAATCTAAAGTTGATACTAGATGAGTATCCATCTATCAAAATAAGGTAGGTGGTCTAGTACCTTTCCCTAAAAGTCTTGATGTCTATATCATGCGTCATTGTGCCACACGTCGGACCTTCTGTGCATCACCTCTTAAAAGTGAAATTGAATAAGTGAATTTTTAATACCTTGAATTAGTTAGTTCTTATGTACCTAATAGCATCGTAATAGGTTTTCTACCTCAACTCAAACCACCCCTTATGGTGTGTGCCTCACATTCCATGACTATTACACCTTATCATAAGGATCAAACACCCCCTTGGGAGAGTTTATTAAATGGCATGACCATATTGTCTTGTTTATATAATTTAACCCCTGTGAGGTGGGTTTGTTTTGTCTCCTACAAATGAAATGATTAAAATTAAATAAGTGAAAGGTGAGTGGTAATACCGTGTCACTTGGCCCCTTGTCTTCTCCCTACTTTATGCTTGAGTTATACCTTATAAAGGAAATGGCCAATTTGAATAAAGTGAATCATTAAATAGTATGGATAATTGGATAGCTCATGACCATTCAATATATTAATTCATGGGTAATACTAGGTTTCCGATTCATAATGCCTTGGATAGGCTCACCATACATTTTGAATTAAATGAATTATAAATGGAAATATACTATGTCATGGGTGATACATGGTTTCATATATGGAATGACTTGGATAGGATCATTGGGTATATGAGTTTATTTTATATCATGGATGATACTTGGGTTCTTACACAGAATGCCTTGGATAGGCTCAAATGTCAAATGCATTTATACCATGCCTTGGGTGATACTTGGGTTCCAAATCTGAATGCCCTGGATCGGCTCATAGGATAGTGGGATTATATCATGCCTTGAGTGATACTTGTATTCCATGTATGGAATGATTTGGATGGGTTCAGGACACTGACGGATTCATTGATGCGTCTAGAAATTCAAAGAAAATGCTTGGATTCAACAATATCTTAGATACATGAATGCCTTAGTTTACCATTGATTGTTAAGTATTAAATTTCATGGGACTTGTTGACCCCTTATACAATTATCATTACACAAGGATGCCTTGGTTATGTTCCTTATCTACCGATCCTATTCCATAACTTAATAAATGCTCAGAGATATTCCAGATTAGTACGAAGCAGGTAGTATCATATGGGTATCCCATGAGAAACCTGAGTCGACATGGGTATTATTTATTTATTTTACCACTTTTTCATTATTACTTGAACACTACTTCATTATATATTCACAGGCTAGATAATATTAGAACTTTTTGTGGTGGATTGCTAAGTTTTACTCACACCTTGTTCAGGCTACCAATTGGTACCCGAATAGACTTCATGGATGTAGGTGGGGATAAAGGGAAGTGCCCAGCTATGTACACATGATTTTTGTACTAGGATGGAGTATGGGGGTAGAGGACCGAGCTAGTGCTTATAATTCTAGTGGAGATTATATTTTGGTTTTTTGTGTATTTTTGTATATCATGTATTGTCGTATTCTTGATTCCCTATTTCTCTTTCCCCCCTTTTATATAACATCATGACATCATTTTATGTATAAGAAACTGCTTGTGGATTTTTTATATTTATAGTTACTTGTATGTTTATTTCTATTTCTTATGTATTACTATCAATGTTGTGATCCACTCTAATAAAGAGGGTATAGTCTCCCTATGGTACCATCATAGACCCTCTCTTCTAGTCAGCAGCCTCTGGAAAATAGGGAGGTGTGCTTGAGGCCATGTGGCCAATTAGGTTCAGTTACTTGTGAGTGAACCATGTTTGGGATGTCACAAAGTGGTATTAGATAATTTCTTTTCCTTGTCTTACTATTTTGGGTTGGTAAATGGGAGACTAGGATGTGTTAGAATTTGGTAATGAGCCTATGGCTAGGAGTAGCTAACCCAAATATGAGGAAAAATTCAAGTTCCCAAGGATGGGACTTGTTGTTTTAGATTGTTCCTATTATAATGGTATAAATTTTCACCATTGGGTAATTTACATGACTTATGGAATTTTTCATATTTATATATTTCTACCCTTGGTTCAGAATATAAAAGAAACATTAGTACATGCATCATCATAGCCACTTAGAAACTCGTGTTTCATATATATTTCATTGCATATTGGTGTATTTCATAGCTTCTACTACCTATATTGTTTGTGGTTGTTGTGTGTGCATTGGTTACTATATATACATGTGATTCTAATGTCTCTCATAGGGAAGGATAAATTGGTCACTTAAAGTTTCTACATCAGCCTAAGTGGTTCTTTACCACCTAGCTTGATGGTGGTACCTTATTTAACCAATTTCAAAATGTTAAATCATGAATATTGATTACATGGATTGAGACTAATAATTTTTTTATGATTAAAATGGATGCCAATTATAATTTATAAATATTGATCCTTTATAAATTGGGAATAGTGATCCATATAATCAATCCACTATATATGGACTTGTTATATTCTAAGACTGAATGTAAAAGGTTGGTTGTAGTTACATGACGTGCCAATTGTAACTTATAAATATTAGGTCTGTATAACTTGGGAATGGTAATTCATCTAACTGAACCATTATATATATATATATAAGTTTTTAAATTTTGGGTTATAGATGAAATGGTTTCCATTAAATGGAGATTCCAATTACAACTTGTAGGGTGTTTTCCTCTATAACTTGTAATTGACCCTCTATTAATGGAATGTATGTGATTGAAACTGAGAATCGTACCAATACCCTAACCTTAGAGTTGGGTAGTTGGATTAGTAAACCTTGGGTAGTGATCCCTTATTCCTATATTATTATCATGAGTTAATCTCTTATCTATTATTATCATGTTTTAAGGAGTTCTTTTGACATTGTATAAATATGACTCCATAATAGACTCAAGTCATGTGCCAAGAAGGTGGTAATGACCATGCCCCTAAGGTGGTGGGACCTAACCTGCCTATAGTTTCACCTATGGAACCTCAAGTTATACCTCCTATTGCACATAAACTGGGCACCAATGCTTATCTTTTAAAGTGTTTCCTATGGTTAGTGTAGTCTATGTAGGGAGTTCCACAACCTGCACCAACTATGTCAGAGTTGACTAGGGAGTTTCATCCGTATAAACCACCTACTTTCTCGAGGGATGGTGGCTCCCAAGTTTTTGAGTCATGGATAGAAGCTATATTTTTCATTTTTGACCATGTGGAGATGCCTCTAGAACTGAGGTTCAAGCTTGCGATTTACATGCTTCGCGGATTTTCCAAGCATTGGAGGGATGTTCTGAACCCAAAATATTAGCATCAAGGTATGGTCTAGAGGGACTTTCAAACTAGTTTCTATGATTACTTCTACCCAGATATGATGAGAGTCAAATGAGTAAGGGAATTTATGCATTTGGAGTAGGGTACTCTATCCATTATGGGATACTCATCTCGTTATAAAGATCTCCAATGTTTTTCCCCTACTCTTTCCTGTGATGAATTGACCAGAGTGAGGAAATTTGAGGATGGTATTAGGTAGTCCATTAGATATTAGGTGAATTTCTTATGTTTGACTACTGTTTTTGTGATAGTGAACTGTGAACTCATCTCCAAGAGTGACCTGAGGGATGTTAATGGTGCGGATCATGGTGCTTCAGTGCCTAGACAGAGAGTAAATACATCTGGTGGTGAGAAGTATCACGTTGAGCTATCTCATGGGGTATCATTAGTTATAGTGTGCACCCATATTTCCATGCGGTATGTCATTAGTGTAGTTGGTCAGGACACAAAAAGACTCAGTGTAGCAAAGACCCAATGGAGTGTCAGGCTTGTAGCAAGATGGGTCATCTTCAGTGATTTTTTAGGAACTTTCCTTTCATGCCTAGTGAGATATGGTTTTCATTGACCCCGGGTTCTGGGATAGGATCCACAGCTCCACATCAGGCAGGGAGCTAGAGTAATATCATTCATTCAGGCTGAGGAGGTGGAGGAGGTCAGGGAAGCGAGACTTATGATATACAGTGACAGTAGAGTGGACCTTCTTAGGGTAGTCGGGATGTAGCTTAGGGTCATGGATCAGTTCATATATATGCAGTACATCGTACACCTGAGGAGAAGAGTATCGGTCCATCTGCAGTTTGAGGTACCATTTTAGTAGTCTCGAATTTATTATCTATTTTATTTGACACACATATTCGTTCATACCTACTATTTTAGTTAGTAGCCTTGGTTTTGAGATCAAATACTTCTGTGGAGTTATGACTCTTGATACTCCATTGGGAGTGTATTCAGAAAGTGTATGCCAATACAAGGATTTTCTCTTAGAGATTGAAGGCTATCATTTCATATAGAACCTTTTCATCCTCAAGATGACAGGTTTTGATCTAATTGTCAGGATGGACTAGTTGGTGCCTCCTTACACCCATATCGATTACTATCATCGACAGGTGTCTTTCATATCACTTGAGGGCATTAGAAACATTTATAAGGGAAAATAGGACATCTAGGCTAGTCGAGATGGACCTGAGCATCATGGACTAGGTAGAGTGTCGGTCCAAATTTCCAACCTTTTTCTAGATGATCAGGGAACATGTCAAACAGATTTCCCTCCCATGGTGGATTATTTCAAGGATTTATTCCCTAACCAATATTTCATACTCCCTCTTGAGAGAGCAGTAGAGTTCACTATTGAGCTTATTCCAGGAATGGAACTAGTATCTATTCCTCCATACCGGATGAATCCTGCTAAAATTCAGAAACTCAAGAGGCAGTTGGAGGACCTAGAATCTAAAGGGTTTATATGAACCAGTACTTCTCTTTGGGGTTCTCATGTCCTTTTCACTAAGAAGGTAGATTGTACCCTTAGGCTTTGTGTGGATTAATGATGTTTGAATCAACTTACAGTTAAGAATTAGTACCCACTTCCATGTATAGACCATCTCTTCACTATGGTAAGCCAGGGTCTTGTCAAAAATTGATTTGAGATCAGTTTATCATCAGATAAGGGTTAGTCCCTTAGATATACCATGAACAGCTTTCTGAAGCAGGTATGACTTATATGAGTATTTGGTAATGTCATCTGGTCTCATGAATGTGATAATAGTCTTTATGGATTTGATGAATTAGGTTGTACATCCATATTTGGATTCCTTTGTGGTTGTTTTCATGGATGACATCTTGGTGTACTCTCAGACTAGAAAAAATCATTACAAACAACTTGACATCATACTGAGTACACTAAGAGAGAACCATATTTATGATAGCTCATAAAATGCTACTTATAGATTGATAAATTTCACTTCCTAGGTCACATTATATTAGAATAAGGGGTATCAGTGGATATAGAGAAGGTGAGTGTGATTATTTTGTGGGAGCATCCCAAGAATGTCTTTGATATTCAGAGTTTCTTGGGGCTACACTACTATAAAAGATGCCTTTAACAGTACTAGAATTTATCAGTTCTAGTAAAAAGCACTGATAAATTCAACCTTTATTGACACTAAAAGAAGCACTGATAAAGGGTACATTTTACCAGTGCTAAAAAAAGATGATAAAGGATACCCTTTATCAGTGCTTTTTTTCTAGTGCTGATAAAGGGTAATCTTTATTATCACTTTATTTTAGTACTGATAAAAAATACCTTTTATCGGTGCTTTATTGATAGTGCTGATAAAGGTTATCTTTTATCAGTGCTTTATTTTTAGTGCTAATAAAGGTTAGCTTTTATCAGCGCATTAATTTTAGTGCTGATAAAGGGTATCCTTTATCAGCACTCTTTTATCACTAATAAAGGTCTAGAATAAAATGAAATAATTAAATAAACAAAAAAATATTAAAAAAATTATTAATTAAATAATTATTGTTAAAAATGAATAAATTGGATATACATATATAAAAATTATAAAAATTTATAAATAGTATATATTAAATATATAGATATGTAAAATGAATAAAATGAAATAATTAAACAAATAAAAATTAAAAATTAGCAGATTAAGAAAAATATTAAACATTTTATTAATTAAATAATTATTGATAAAAATGAATAAATTTAATGTAAATATATATAGATTATAAATATTAATAAATACTATATATTAAATATAGATACATAAAATGAGTGTATTTTAATAATTAAACAAAAAAAATTAAAAATGAATAAATTAAAAAATTATTTAAAAAATTACTAATGAAACAATTATTAATAAAAATGATTAAGTAAAATATATATATACATATATTAATTTTAAATAGTAAAAAATAATATATATTAAATATAAATATATAGAAAATGAATAAAATGTAAACGTATTAATGTCTTATTCATTTTTAATGTTGTTCCATTTTTCAATTTAACATATATCAAACGTCATGTATTACATTGATTTCACATACATATATGTAATTAATGAATTCTTATATACAACACACATGCAAAAATATTTATGCAATTAATGAAATCTTATATAGAAACACATACACCTAATATTTTTGCAATTTATTCAAATTTTAGTATATTTTAGAATTTCATTATAACATGATACATTTAATATATTATGTTTTTAATCAGTCAGTTTTATTTATTTATTTTTAATATTATTACAGTTAGGTATTATTTATTCATTTTTAATTTTTTTAGTTTTTGAATTTGATCATTTTTTATTATTTATTTATATATATTTATTTACTATGTTTTAGTATTTTCAATACGTATTCATATTTACTTCAATATATATATATATATATATATCCATATTTTTTTAATAATTTATATTTAATTAATAAAAATTATCCATTTTTTCAATATTTTTAAAGTGTACTCATTTTGAATTATTTAATTTCAATCATTATTAAAATGCATGTATTTAAGATTATCCATTAATAATGTTAAAAATATATTTGTAAATATATATTTATAAATAAATATATAAATGTATATATATTTATAATTATTATAAATAAATAAATATTATTTTTTAAAAAGGTATTTATATAATTATATATATTTAAATAAATATAAAATTATAATAAATTTATTTAAATAATGTACTTGGCAAAACTTGAACTCGAGACCTCGTTGAGACCCACGATGGTAGCTATCACTGAGCTGCACCCTGGGGCTATATATATATAATTATTTAAATATATAAATATATAAATATTATTTTTAATTATTTTTTATATATTTATAAATAAATAATTATATATTTAAATAATTATAAAATTATAATAAATATATTTAAATAATGAATATTTTTATATTTATATATATTTATTATATATATAATTATATAAATATATATAATGATATAAATATATTTATAATTATAAAATTATAATAAATATATTTAAATAATGAATATATTTACTATATTTATATTTATGTATATTTATTATATATATATATGTGTGTGTGTAATTATATAAATATATATAATGATATTAATATATTTATAATTATATAAATATATATAATGATATAAATATATTTATAATTATAAATAAATAATTATAAATGTATTTATAAATGTATATTTACTATATTTATAATTATAAATAATATAATATATTTTTTTTTTAAAAGTATTAATGTAATTATAAATAAATAATTATATATTTAAATAATTATAAAATTATAATAAATAAATATATAATTATATAAATATTTTTAAAAATATATATTTATATTTATAATTATAAATCCTTTATGAGTGCTAAAGTTTTAGTAGTGATAAAGGTTAATTTTATAAGTGCTTTTTAGCGCTGATAAAGATGTCTTTTATCAATGTTTTTTTAGCACTGATAAAAAGTCTTTTTATGAGTGTTTTCTTAAAAAGCGCTCATAAAAGTGTCTCTGATCTATTTAAAAGAACTCTAACCTTGAATCATTCAGTCATGATTTTCAAGCTCTCACAGAACTCCCCTGCTTTCGGCACTACTCCTTTACCTTCTCTTGGATGAATCAAGGCTAGAATCTAATGTATGTTATTTTCTCCTTTTCCTCTCTCATTATTTGATTTTTTGGGTTCTATGATTTGTGTTTTTGCGATGTTCTTAACCATGAAAATCCCTACATATCATTTCTCTCTCTCACTTACCTATACCTACACAATGTCACCCCTACTCTATAAAATCATTCCAACTTCATATGAGACCATTGTGAACTGCATCTCTATCCATTGTTGCAACTGATGGTGATTTTTTTATGTTTATGTTATATTATTTCTTGTTACCTTTTAGATAGTGTGGTTTTTCATTCTTTGAATCTTGTTTCTATAGTATCACATGCACATGAAGATGAAAAGAAGTTTAACATTATATTGGAAAAAATTTAGAGGGAATGTTATTTGATATGAATAGTACAAAGTGGGTTCATATACATATTGTTTTAATGTGAATGGTTTAATCTAATTCAGGGAACTAAAGTTTGAATTTTCTAGTTTATATTAGTTAACATTATCAGTATGTTATATATATATATATATATATAATTTAATAAGGAACAAACTATTTAAATTTTCATTGAAATCAAAACAAGCATACTTTTTCAGTTTTTTATTTGATCCAAACTCAAAAGTTGTGATGTATTGTCAAGAAGAGGTGTGTGTATAATTGATTGATAGGTTCTAATTATTATTACATTTACTAAAAAATATATTCACTAAAACATTACAGTTATGATAGAAGATGATATTCAATGGGTTAGGGAGATCATTAAAGGAGATTCCATTTATTTCCATTATCAATGAATGGTTTCCAATAATTTCCCATGTCCTTTAAATTTATAATTAGATATAATAAAGTTTTATTTTTATAAACTAATATTAAATAAATTTTATGAATTTAATTTACTTTATATTTATAAATGAAAACATGTCATAGAACAACACACCAAATCAGATTCCAGTAGAAGAGTTTCCATATGTGGTGTCATTTATAGAAGATGTTATATATGAGTTTACTTTTCTATAAAATTATTTTATAAATAAATTCCTCTCTAAGAATGAAGTTATTTTTTATGAAGTGACCTGATTTAAGAAAATTTATTTTATTTATTTGTGTGTGTGTGTGTGTTATCTTATCAATAAATTTATCTTTTATAAAATCGTAACATCACAATATAGTCCAACTATTCATAACCTAACCTCAGATGAATCATAATTTTACTCAACCCTTGGAACCATCAACCAACTTCCAAAGGATTGATAATAAATATATAGCACTCAACATGATCCATGAGAAATAGTTTAAAAAACAAACTCACATGACAAGTGTATCTATGTAAAATAGTACACAATATAATTCCATGAATATAAATGCCTACAGGAATAAAAATAATAACAATTTGATAAATCCTAGGTAAAAATAAAGCCCTATATGAATAATAAACCTACCATTGATAACGCAAACTCCACAAGTCACCACTAGCTATCATTTGATACTTTATCCCTTGCAATAAACAATTAATCCTTGAAACCTTTAACCCAAGGAAACATCAGCTACATGTGCACCAAGATGCACATAAAGTGGTTAAGTAAAGTAACTAGGTAGGTTTTCTCTGATGATTTTCCATGCCCCATATTCATATGAAAACTATGTATCTCATTTTTATTTTATGAAAATATTCCTAATGTATGATAATTGAAAGAATCATACAACACATAATAGTCGTAATCAACATAAATAACTTTTCATAAAAAAGGTGTGTTTCATAAATAAGTTTGTGTCAATAAGGATTCATTTTGGTAAGATATATATACAATACAATACACTTCATGCATAAAAGTCCACATTTTCATGCATCTTTCATGAAAATTGTTACTGTCTTGAACAGATATATAATAATTTAATACTCCAGTATAACTAACCCTCACTAACTTTATTTAGTCTATCCTCAGACGATTGATTTCCTTCCATCTCTTGATGATCGATTGAACTCCCTCTTTCAAACTAACCTTCCTATCATCATTTTGGTTCCAAAGTTCCTTGATGACATACCTCCCGCTCGAATTGTATTCATTAATCTCTATCAAATCCATTGTCACGGCTTAAAATACCACATCTCACAACTCATTCCTAAACTCTTTGACCCTTTCATCCTCCCCATTTACTACTTCCTGAGAACACAAAAAATGACACCTAAAAATTAATCAAAACATAATGAATGAATTTTTTTGGTTGCTTGATATGCATTTTATTATAAAAATCACTCGATTACTTTTGAAAACACTTCATCAAAAATTAATTTTAATTTGGGTACAACCACATTAGATCATATTAGAACTCCATAATTAAGCATACTTGGACGAGAATACTACTATAATGGGTGACCTCCTAAAAATACTTGTGTTGCACTTTTTTTGAAAAAAAAAACACTCCAAACACACCTTTTGATTCTCTTTCCCTTCAACCTTGATAAATTTAAAAGGGTTTCAATCATAATCTCAAAGGTATTCCTCCCACAATGAGAAGATCTCTCCATCCCTTCTTTTAGCTTCATCTTTAGGATACTTTCTCTTGGAATATTGGAGAAATGGTCGGTTTTCAAGATCCCTCATCTACCTAACACCAATACCACCACAAGTTTGTATCTCCTCTAAGACCTTCCAAAAAAAGAAACATTTCAGAGGAAGTGGAAAATATATCAATGTTTCTGAGTCTAAGTAAATGACTGCAAGTGGAATTCATGTGTATTTTAATGTTCATTCCTTCATTTTTGAAATGTAATATGTTAGAATATATAATTAAAATTTCATTTAGGTTATTTTTTAACCTCAGTGGATATAGATCTCTTATATTTGAGATATAGGTGAGGGAAACCGACTAGTAACATAGGTTATAGTTGGTGCAACTCAGTGGGGATGATTTGATGTTCTCATGGTAGTGTTAGGTACCTTTAATCTCTTGAATAGTTATTATTTCATTTTTTTATCGAGACTCATCCCCTATCTCTTCTATATTGTTTTAACCACTTTGAGTAGTAGTCATCCAAAATGACCACCAATACCTGGTATGGGATGAATTTTGGTTAGAGTAGTTCAAGAAACATAGGTGTATGTCCACAAAATATGGGGTATGGATATCAAGAAACAAAATTAAATAATAACTATTTGGTAGGTATGTCATCAAGGAACTTTGGAACCACAATGATGGGAGGAAGACTAGTTTGAAAGAGGGAGTCCAATCCATCATCAATAGATGGAAGACAATCAAGAATCTAAGGACAGATTAAATAAAGGTAGTGGAGGCTAGTTATACTGGAGTATTGAAGCATTATATATTTTTTCACGATAGTAACAATTTTCATGCAAGATGCATGTGAATGTGGAATTTTATGCATGGAGTGTATTGTATTGTTGTTATTCAAGAAAAATTAAATGTTTGACTACGCATGTAGACAATGTATTCATCACATGATGAAGTTACTAATCCCGAGGAAGAATATGTTGTTGATGATGAAACTGTGGAATTATTAGGGGATCAATAACATGTTGATGAAAAAAACGACGATGAAGTGGCATCACAATGGTGAATAAAATTATCAAGTCGAGAAGTTAGGGTATAAAATTTGAGGTTTTTTGGAATCAATGAGTCCAACCTATTGACCCCAACAAATCAATGTTCATTAGTTATCTTGGGGTCACAGTGAGGATGAATATGCTGATTGATATTGATTCATGGTGCCACATCCAACCTATAACAAAGAAAATCCTTTAGAAGGATATAATGGTAATGTTACGATATAATTTATATATTTTAATAAAAATTTATATAATGAAACGTTGATTTAATTTTCATTATTCCTTGTAGAGTTTTTTTATTTTATAATATTTTTGTAAGAAATTTGTCTTAATGGCCACTAGAAAAGCACATAGAGGCTTCCAGACTCTTCTTATAAAGTTACATCTTAGGGATGTTGAGTAGAAAGTAAAGCCCCACCCACCAGTTTATTATACACGCATTATAAAGTAGGAAAAAAGACTTCTTTCATCAATCTTCATAGTGAGAAATAATTTCAGGTTCATTGTAGTCGATAATATATTATTTGAAATTATTTATTTTATCCAACTTCATTAAAAAAAATTAATTTATGAAATGGAGTGATGAAAATAAAGAACGTGCATCAAAACCAATGTACCCTTATCGCAAAGTAAGTATGAGGTACGCTTCATTAGAGAAAAAATTGGTATGTATTTTAAATCAATAATAAAAGTTTAATTATGTGATATGAAACAACATATGTTCCTTTGTTTATATTTATATTAATGAATCAAAATCTGAAACCAATTCTATCCCACATCATGTGTTATGGAAGGAGGCTCGTGTAAATAAGAAGGATAAATTAGTTGACGAAAACACAAAAACAGTATGGGAAACATGTGTAAGTATTAAATAATTGTAATTCATTATGATTTATAAAAATATTACATAAAAATATCTATTTATGTTCATATTTTTTATATGGTTTAGATATAAGAATCAGCAACGATCATACCAGAAGACGAGCTACTTTTAGTAGCTTTGAAGCAGCCTGAACAATATGCTCGTGTTAGAGGATTGGGTTTTGGAGTCTCTCCTCGAACATATTTCGAGAAGATAAAACCACATTAAGATACATATAATATAGTGAGATTATCTTAAACACAAATAGACTCACTGCAATATATTATTGTTTGGTCTAGTTTAGTGGATCAATGTATGGGAAAGGATCAAAGCAAATCAGTGGTGGAGCAAAGATCCGCACATGAACCAAATTATCCTACTAGATTTAAGGCTATTCATTCCCACCAACTACATACCTTACCCATGGTAATCAATTTTTTCATTACTCTTTCTCATAAATATGAATCAAACAAATTCTGATAACTTTATATTACTAAAATTCTATAGGGTACAGTTATATGTGATTTGTATCTGTCAACACCCACGTACCGCCGTGTTGCGATGGGTACGGTTTATAATATCCTGGGAGATAAGCTACACCATCAATACCTCCCAAAATATCACATGAGAGTGGGGATTGAGGAAGCTAATGAGCCAACTACTGAGTTTATTATTCCACTTGATGGTTCAAATATTACAATAGTCAAAGATTCTATTGGAGCTTTCATATAATGGTCATCTAATCTTATAAAGATACATGAGGTGTGTTTTTAACAAATTTTTTCATATGAAAAAATTGAAATGGTTGATGAGAAAAGGTATGAAGTGGGGTATGATATTACAGATGGATAAAGAAGTAGAGAAGTGGAAGGTCGAATCAAAAAAATATAGTGAATCGACTAAGAAAACAAAAAAACCTTTCGAGAGTAGCTTCTCCCCACCAATTCCAGAGCAATATTTATTATCATTACAACTTCATATAGAGACCACATTTAAAGATAAATCTACGTCTTACATTGAATATGAAAAGGGAATATATGGAAGTTCCTTGATATATGGAATTGGTCTCAAGACTCTAAATGAGATTCTCAAGCATGAATGGTTGGGCATATCGATTGTGAATACATACATAAGGTACATTTTCATAATATGTTTGTCTAAATAGTGAGATAATATGTTTATTAAAGTTAATAACTATTCATATTTTTTACAGGTGTTTATATTAAAACTATATAAATGGAAGATTGTTGGAAGCATGATTGGGATTCATTTATCCATGTATCATTTCTATGATAGAACGTACTTTGGATGATTAAGAAATTAAGAAGAAAAAAATGAGTTACTCAAAGCATTGAATCAAAAAGTATCAGACGCATACTCTTTTTTATGCCTATAATGTAGAAGTAAAAGTCTAGAATCTAGTCACGTAAAATATATTTTTAATTTCTATATTACTTAATTGTTTTTATTTTTTTAGGGAACACTGGATGCTGATCACAATCAATCTGTACACCTTGAATATTTATTTTTTGGATCCAATGCATGGATATCAAATCAACCAACCACATATGATATATAGTGTGAATTTATAATACACTACAATCAAAATTTTATAGATAACTTCAAATTATATGTTTAAGTCGGTGTTTTAACATGAATTTTGTTATGATAGGTTGGTCGCTAAATATAGGCTAGATCATGGAATGAAGTCAGTGTCTAAAGAGATAAAGCCTATGAATTACTAAAAATGGAAAAAAGTAAGGTATATATAGAAATATTTAACTATAAAAACATTTACAAACAATTTACTTATTTTAGACAATGTTTCTATAGTGTCTAAAATAAGATAATGGCATTGATTATAGATATTATGTTTTCAAATTTATGAGAGAGATCATAAATCATGAAAAAAACTAGCTTCCCCCAATAGGTACTTTATAAAGGTAAATATAATATTAAATATATTTCATAATCATTTGTTTGTATATATTTTCTAAGTACTATCAATATTTCCAACAACCTATATACTCAAAAGATGAAATAAATTTGTTTAGAGACGAGTGGGCAGCGTACTTTTTGTTAGAATGTATACTGACAACAAATTTAGGTGATTACCTACTATGTTTTTGATCTAGTATGATTTATGGCCTTCAAAATATATTTGGGGTGTGAAGCATTAGTGTCAGAATGATTATATATTATTTTTTATCTCTTTCTCAAAGAGAAGTATAATGAAGGAAATCAATTTTTTTAGAAGCGTTGACCTGCAAACAATAAAATTGTTGGGAAATGGAGGAGGCAGAGATAGAGTTGGAGGTAGAGGTAGAGTCGGAGTCAGAGAATGATGTGGAGTAGGAGGCATAGGTAGAGACTGAGGTAGAAGAGGAGATGTGATGTTGGCTTGCAAACAATAAAATTTTTGGGCAATGAGGTAGAATGAGGATCATATGAAGATTGTATTTGAGAACAATTGTTGAAAATTGCACACAACACTTTTCACTTAAGAAAAGAACCATTTTTCAAGTGTTTCAGGCGGATTATCAAAATAATTTTTTTCACCACTTGTTTAAGTGATTTTATACAAGGTAGTAATCCACCTGTAAGATCATTCTATGTTGGAATATTCAATTTCTCCACTAGTGTTATTGAAGCAACATCTATACAACCCCCAATCATCAAATAGATATATAATCCAATTTAAATGTTTGAATGAATATGTGTATAATAAACCACTGAAGTCAGTAGGAGTATAAGAGAACTATTGGAGGAAACCCAACATTGATATATTGTGGTCATTGAGGATGGATGGTGTCAAATTGTTCGTTATCATTTTAAAATTAACATTTTAATACAAAAAAGTTTCACTCACTAAAAATTGATAAAATGCACTTATATTGTATTTATAATTTATGATAAATATCCATAATTTATTTTTGACGTGTAGGAATTAATCTCATGTTAAACCCACGCACGATGCAACCTGTATGACAAAAAGTGCATGTTTCCAATTTAAAATGACATTTTAGTAAAAAAAAGCGGCATACTCAAAAACCAAGGAAACGCGTTTAGATTTCTTTTATACTTTATTAAAATGGTCCATAATTCATTTGAGACGTTTCATAATCTAACGCACCTCAATCTGATGCATGGTGTGACCGGTATGACTTTAAGTGCATCTTTTTATTCAAAATTGACATTAATTTTAGTGAAAAAAAATATCTGACATACTCAAAACCAATAAAACACATTTAGATTGTTTTTCTACATTAGGAAAACAATCCATAATTCATTTTTGATGTGTAGGAATTATTTTCACCTCAATCTGACTCACGGTGTGACCGTTATGACTCAAAGTGTCTGTTATCAGTTTAAACTTGACATTTTAATACAAAAAAGTGTCACTCATTGAAAATAATGAAAACATGTTTAGATTATGTTTTTAATTTAGTAAAAATATTCATAATTAATTTGTGACATGTAGTAATCAGTATCATGTCAAACCCACACATGATGCAACTTGTATGACTAAAAGTGCATGTTTCCAGTTTAAAATGACATTTTAGTAAAAAAACAAAAGTGGCATACTCAAAATCAAGGAAACGCATTCATATTGTTTTGATAATTTATGAAAATGATCCATAAGTAATTTGATACATTTATTAATCATCCTAACCTCAATCCAATGCATGATGTGGCCGGTATGGCTCCAAGTGCGTCTTTTTATTCAAAATTGACATTAATTTTAGTGAAAAAAGTAATTATCATACTCAAAACTGGGAAAATACATTTAGATTGTTTTTTTGCTTTAGAAAAATGATCTATAAGTCATTTTTTGATGTATATGAATCAACCTCACCTCAATCTGACCCACCGTGTGACCAATATAACTCAAAGTGTCTATTATCAGTTTGAAATTGACATTTTAATACAAAAAAGTTCCACTCACTAAAATTTTAGAAAATTCACTCATATTATCTTGATAATTTAGGAAAAATATTCACAATTCATTTGTGATGTGCAAGAATCATCGTCATGTCAAACCCACACAAGATGCAACCTGTATGACTAAAAGTGCATGTCTCCGGTTTAAAAAATAAATTTTAGTAAAAAACAAAAGTGGCATGCTCAAAATCAAGGAAAAACATTCGTATTATTTTGATACTTTAGGAAAACGATCCATAAGTAATTTAGATGTTTAATAATCAACCGCGCATCAATCTGATGCATGGTGTGACTGGTATGACTTCAAGTGCGTCTTTTATTCAAAATTAACATTAATTTTAGTGAAAAAAACAATTTGCGTACTCAAAACTAAGAAAACACATTCAGATTGTTTTGTTACTTTAGGATAATAGTAAGTAATTTTTGATGTGTATGAATTAGACGCACCTCAATCTGATTCACAGTGTGACCAGTATGACTCAAAGTGTCTGTTATCAGTTTAAAATTGACATTTCAATACAAAAAAGTGTCACCCACTGAAAACTAAGAAAATGCGCTCAGATTGTATTGATAATTTAGTAAAATGATTCATAATTCATTTTTGATGTGTATTAATTAGTATCATGTCGAATCCACACACGATGAAACATGTATGACTAAATGTGCATGTTTCTAGTTTGAAATGACATTTTAGTATAAAACACAAGTGGCAGACTCAAAATCAAGGAAAAGAATTTGGATGGTTTTGAAACTTTAGTAAAATTATCCATAAGTCATTTGAGATGTTTTGAAATCATTTTCACCTCAATCTGACACACGGTGTGACCGGTATGACTCCAAGTGTGTCTTTTTATTCAAAATTGACATTAATTTTAGTGGGAAAAACGGACATACTCAAAACTAAAAAAATGTATTCATATTATTTTGGTACTTTAGTAAAATAATCCATAAGTCATTTTTGATGTGTAGGAATCATCATCAGCTCAATCCAACTCATGGTGTGACTGATATTACTCAAAGTGTTTGTTATGAGTTTAAAATTGACATCTTAATACAAAAAGTTTCACTCACTAAAAATCAAGAAAATATGCTCATATTGTCTTGATAATTTAGGGAAATGATTCATAATTAATTTTTGATGTTTATAAATCATTATCATATCAAACCTACACATGATGAAATGTGTATGACTAAAAGTGCATGTTTATAGTTTAAAATTGCATTTTAGTAAAAAAACAAAAGTGGCATACTCAAAACCGATGAAACGTGTTATTAATATTTTGATACTTTAGAAAATGATCCATAATTCATTTGAGACATTTCATAATCAAATATACCTCAATCTAATGCATGGTGTGACTGGTATGACTCCAAGTGCGTCTTTTTATTCAAAATTGACATTAATTTTAGTGAAAAAACTAACATACTCAAAACTAAGAAAATATATTCATATTGTTTTGTTACATTAGGATAACGATCCATATATCATTTTTGACATGTAGGAATCATCTTCACCTCAATCCAACTCACGATGTGACCGGTATGACTCAAAGTGTCTGTTATCAGTCAAAAATTGACATTTTAATACAAAAAAAATCACTCACTAAAAACCAAGAAAACACACTCGTATTGTCTTGATAATTTAGGAAAATGATTCATAATTTATTTTTGATGTGTAGGAATCAGTCTCATGTCAAACCCACACACAATGCAACTTGTATGACTAAAAGTGCATGTTTCCATTAAAATGACATTTTAGTAAAAAACACAAGTGGTATACTCAAAACTGAGGAAACGCATTCGAATTGTTTTGATACTTTAGGAAAATGATCCATAAGTCATTTGAGACATGTTAGAATTAGTCGAACCTCAATCTGACACATGGTGTGATCGGTATGACTCCAAGTGCTCCTTTTTAATCAAAATTAACATTAATTTTAGTGGAAAAAAACTAACATACTCAAAACTAAGAAAATGCATTCGGATTGTTTTTCTACTTTAAGAAAATGATCCATAAGTCATTTGTGATATGTAGGAATCAGTTGTACCTTAATTCGACTCACGGTGTGACCGGTATGACTCAAAATGCGCCTTATTATTCAAAATTGACATTAATTTTAGAAAAAAAATTGACATAATTTATAATAGTGTTTTTTTCTTTTATTTGTGTTGGAAATTTTATTTCATTTAAATTCTCTATTTGTATCTAATTTTTCCAGTTTTTTCTACTGTTTCTGGTGTTGTTTCTGGTGATACAGTGTGTTGTTATAGCACATTGCATTCTCTGTTTCTGGTGTTGTAGTGTGTTGTAACATCACACTACAGTATTTACCTTTATCAATGCTACTAAATGTGATGATAAAGGAGTCCTTTATCAACATTTTTAAATGCACTGATAAAGGGACCCTTTATCAGCACTAATTAAATGCACTGATAAATGGTGTTGTTTATCAGTTCTTTTTTGCACTGATAAAGCACCCCTTTATCAGCGTTTTTCAAGTGATGATAAAATCCTTATCCTTTTAACTGCACTATGGTATTCAGTGCTTTTTTAGCACTGATAAAGTTCTATTCTAGTGCTTTTAAAGGCATCTTTTGTAGTAGTGTTGGCAGGCTACTATCAGCATTTTATTCAGAATATCTCGTTCATTTTAGAACCTCTTATAAGGTTGACCAAGAAGGGCATTAAATTCACCTAGTCTGAATCTTGTGAGAAGGACTTTTGAAAATTGAAAGGAAAGTTGAACTCAGTGTCAATCCTGATTCTGCCAGAGATGGACATAGGATATACTATTTATTGTGATGCCTCGGGCGGCGGGATGGGATCAATTTTGATGCGGGGTGAATGAGTTATGGTGTAAGGGTCTCTCCAATTGAGATCTCGTGAGTGTATTACCCAATGCATGACCTCAAGTTAGCAGCAGTTGTCCATGTCTTACGTTGTTGTAGGTATTACTTGATGGGAGAGCGGTTTGTGGTGTGTATGGACCATAAGAGCCTTAAATACATATTCACTCAATGTGACTTAAACCTCGAACATCAAATATGGTTTGAATACCTTCAGTATTTTGATTTTGGTCTTTTTTATATGCCTGGGAAAGGCAATGTAGTGGATAATGCTCTGAGCTAGAAGACTTAGACACAAGTGGTTCAGGAAGCTAGTGGTGAATGGCAGTTGATGACTCTATTTTCTGAGATACATCTGGAAGTGCAGGACCATCACAGGTAGCCTTGCTTATAGATCGATCAGTGAGTTCTTCAATTTTATATCAAGTGAAGATGGGATAAATTTTGGATCTTGAAGGATTGGTCCTAAGGGAAAGTGTCTTAGGTGAGGACCCACCTCTAAGTTGGGTCGTAGATGAAGATGAGATATTGCTTATTCATGGGTGTGTTTGGGTTCCATTAGACATGTGATGGGAGATGATGTAAGAATCTCATGATTTTAAATTGGAAATACATCCCAAACTCACCAAGATGTAATATGACTTACACGCCAGTATTGGTGGCCTGGTATGAAAAATTAGATAGCAAGTTTCATTACTCGGTGTTCCACCTGTCAACATGTGAAGGCAGAGCACCAGCGGCCTGATATCTTGTTACATCCATTACCCATTCTAGAGTGTAAATGTGATGATGTTACCATGGAATTTGTAATGGGGTTATTGAGGTCACCTTGAGGTTGTGACACAGTATGGGTGATTGTGTATAGGCCGATGAAGGTCACCTGTTTATTACCTATCAAATAGACCTTCTTAGTGGATGAACTTGGAAGACCTTATGCCTATGAGATTATACATCTACACTGGGTCCCTCATACCATTGTATCATATAGGTATGCTTGGTTCACTTCTCTATTTTGGTAGGGTTTGTAGAAGGCTCTTGGTTCACAGGTTCTTTTGAGCACAGTCTATCACCCTTAGACTGATGGTCATCCAAGTATACTATACAGGTACTAGAAGACATAATTAGAGCTTGTGTACATGATTTTGAAGGTTCTTGGGAGAAACATTTGTCTCTTTTTGAGTTCTCCTATAATAACAGTTTCCAAGATACAATTCAGATGGCTCTATACAAGGCCTTATATGGTAGGTTATTCCAATCTGTGTTAGTTAAAGGTAGGGGGTCGTGCTACTGGGACCATGTCTCATTTAAGAGACATCGGAGCAGGTACAACTGATCAAAAAGTGTATGGCTATAACCGAGTCTAGGTAGAAGTCTGACGTTGATCATCATCGATGACCTCTAGAGCATGAGGTAGGGGGTCGAGTCTTCTTGCATGTTTTGCCTAGACTGTGGCATCAACAGATTAAGTGGAAAGGTAAGGTAGTGCTTAGATTCATCAGACCTTTTGAGGTTTTAGAGATGGTTGGACCAATGGCTTATCGGATAGTACTCCCTCATAGATATAGGGTTATGCATGATGTTTTTCTTGTTTCTCAGTTGTGTCGATATCATCCCAAATTATCTCATGTTTTTCAGCCTGAAGAAGTTGAATTGGAAGTTGATACTTCTTTTGAGGAGTACCCAGTTCTCATTGTTGATCGTAGCAAAAAGGATCTCTGAGGTGAGATAGTTCCTTTAGTATGGGTGTAATGGATGCACGACTACATATATGATTCTATATGGGAGCAAGATTTCAATATTCATGCTCAGTGGTCAGAGTTATTCTCATATGCAGATCAACCACCCTCGCAAGGGTAACTCAAGGACGAGTTGTTTTAAGGAGAGGAGGTCGTATGATCCTAGTTTTTCATAGAGGTACAGATCCTTCTAATTTTAGTTTAAACCTTTCTTTTTATCCTAATAGAGGTTCCTAAAGAGGCCATGGAGGCTTCGAAAGAGTTTGGGCTTATTCAGAGCTCGCGGCATCAATTTTTGGTGGAGTAGGGTAAGGTGCATGGTTGATGCATAGTTAGTAGTAACTATGTGGATCAACTATGTAACCCACAAAGGATTTCACATGGTTTTTTTAACCGCGCGATTGAGGTCACATGACCGTGCAAAACATTCAATTTATTACAGAGTAAAATTGCACAGTTTGTGTGTGGTTTGTCTAACTGAGCGCCTAAACCGTGCGAGGGGTGGCTTCTTGGACAGTAGTTACACACAGTGTGTGCACGGTTTGTCTAACCGTGTGTCTAGATCATGCGAGGCTTAGATCCTTGGGTATTATCCAATGCACGATTAGCACACTGTTTGGAAAATCATGAGGCCAAATCGTACACCCCTTTAAAATGTGGGAAATTATCATTTTTTTCCCTCAAGCCTTTAACTCTTCTTCCTCCCTTTCTTCTCTTTGTCATGCATAGCAGCCACCTATGGAGCTCTCCCTTCTCCTCTCCTAGGCTTTGCAAGATCTTATCCGTCCAAGCTTTGATCCGACCGTCGTTCATCACATTGGATCACCCAAGGTAAGTCTACAAGTCATCTTGACTCTTTTCTCATTTTATCTTGTTGTCATTGATGTTATCTTATTGCAAGCTCGTATGCTCTATTTTCAGAGTGTTTGTCTAGTTTATCCAATTTCTCTCATTCCATCCTGAATCTGAAGTTCATATCGAACAAGGGTTCGTCTACCGGTATAAGGTGGGTGGTCTAGTACCTTTCCCTAAAAGTCTTGATGTCTGTATCATGTATCGTTGTACCACACACTGGACCTTCTGTGCGTCACCTCTTAAAAGTGAAATTAATTAAGTGAATAGTTAATACCTTGAATTAGTTAGTCCTCGTGCACCTAATAGCATCGTAAGAGGTTGTTTACCTCAACTCAAACCACACCTTAGAGTGTGTGGTTCACATGCATTGGCCATTACACCTTGTCATAAAGATCAAACACCCCCTTGGGTGAGTATAGTAAATGCCATGACCATATTACCTTGTTTAGACAATTAAACCCCTATGAGGTGGGTTTGTTTTGTCTCCTATAAATGAAATGTTTAAAATGAAATAAGTGAAAGGTGAGTGGTAAGACCATGTCACTTGGCCCCTTGTCTTCTACCTACTTTATGCTTGAGTTATCCCTTATAAAGGAAATAACTAATTTGAATAGAGTGAATCATTAAATGGTATGGATAATTGGAAAG
Source organism: Viscum album (assembly GCA_963277665.1). Classification (NCBI taxonomy): domain Eukaryota; kingdom Viridiplantae; phylum Streptophyta; class Magnoliopsida; order Santalales; family Viscaceae; genus Viscum; species Viscum album. The sequence continues at coordinate 1,377,697,473 of OY728138.1, forward strand.
CTCATGACCATTTTGTATGTTATGTCATGGGCGATACTTGGGTTCTGATTTGGAATGCCTTGGACAGGCTCATCGCCCATTTTGAATTAAATAAATTATAAATGGAAATATACCATACTGTGGGCGATACTTGGATTCCTATCTGGAATGCATTAGACAGACTCACCGGGTAGATGAGTTTATATTATGCCATGGGCGATACTTGGGTTCCTACACGGAATGCCTTGGATGGGCTCAAAGGGAAAATGCACATGCCTTGGGCGATACTTGGGTTCCAATTTAGAATGTCTTGCACGGGCTCATAGGATAATGGGATTATATTATGTCTCGAGCGATACTTGGATTCCCTATATGGAATGTCTTGGACGAGCTCAGGACACTAATTAATTCATTGACGTATCTGCCAAGTCAAAGAAGGCGCTTGGATTTAGTAATGTCTTAGATACATGAATGCCTTGGTTTACCGTCGACTATTAAGTCTTAAATGACATGGGACTTGTTGATCCCTTATATGATTATCATTATATAGGGACGCCTTGATTATGTGTCTCGGGTCCCAAGCCTATTCCATAACATAATAAATGCTCAAAGACATTCTAGATTGTTGCGGAAGCGTCGGGAGTCGCAACGACAGAAACGAGATACGAAAGAAAATGCAGAAGAAAGGAAAACACACGGAACACACAAATTTGCGTGGTTCGGGAATAATCCCTACGTCCACGGAGAGGCAGAATTTCACTGTTATTCGGGAGCACATATTACAGAGTGTTTCAGTAAGAAACCCTAGCCCGAAATGGGCTACATATGGAGAAGACGATCCACTGTTCCGAACAGGAAGTTTGCGCCGCTACAGTGAAAGGCGGTTGCCTTTGTCAAAAGTGCTATAGTGCTTCCGGCTGGAAGCCAAAAGCGCAACAGTAAAGTTGACTTTGGAGTCCACACTACTACAGTGATTGTCTGTGTTGGTCAGTCAGCTTTGCTACAGTGGTCAGAAATGCAACAGTCTTGAAAAATTGGGTCGGGGGCCTTCGGACCCCGGACTCCCGGAGCAGGGGCGCATTGCCCCCCTGCAACCCCCAACGAGCTCACCGCAGAGCTCAACCCGCGACAGTTGCGGGCCACAAGCATTTGGCCCAACCAAGTCGAACTACACTGACCATCATGAATTAGTCCAAAGTAGGTAGTATCAAATGGGTATCCCATGAGGAACCTGAGCCGACATGGGTATTATTTATGTCATTTACTGCTTTATCATTATTGCCTGCACACTGCTTCATTATATATTTATATGATGGATAGTATTAGACATTGTTGGTGGTGTTATACTGAGTTTTCCTCACACCCTGTTCTGGCTGCTGATTTGTACCCGGACAAACTTCGTGGATGCAAGTAGGGACAAAAGGAAGTGTCCAGCTATGCACGCTTGATTTATGTACTAGGATGGAGTATGAGAGTTGAGGACCAGGCTAATGCTATGATACTAGTGGAGATTAGCTTTTGGTCTTTTGTGTATTTTTGTATAGCATGTATTGTTGTAAGCCTACTACCCTATTTTCGTTGCTCCCCTTTAGTATAGCATCATGACATAACCTATATATGACGTTGTTTATGGGTTACGGCTATTTATTCTTATTTGGATGTTTATTTCCGCTGATTGTCTATTATTATCACTATTGTGCTTCACTCTGATAAAGATGACACAGTCTCCCCACCATACCATCATAAACTCTCACTGCTAGTCAGTAGCGTCTGGCATACAAAGAGATCCGTTTGAAGACATGTGACCAGCTGAATTCGATTACTTATGAGTGAACCGGGTTCGGGACGTCATAATTTTCAATACAATCATTTTGTGCATTTTATCGATGATGAATTTTAATGCAAAATGCTACTCTATTCTGCCTAATGAAAGAATTTTCATTGTTTTTTTTTATCCACTGAATAATTCTAGAGAGAAAATTGAAGATTTGTTGATTTTCACTCAACCACGCCATGGTAAATACCACAACGCGCACTTTGGTAGACAGAGGTTATGGTTATGTTCTTCACTAAAATTGTGGAATTAAGGTAATTTGAAAGATGTAAAGATAAAATGATAAGTCGACATTTGAAGCCATTTTATTTAAGTCGTGGTTATCTTACTTTTTCATATATGAAAACCATAGGTAAGATAAGATTATTATGCAATGATGACAATGTGGTTTACAATTTGAATTTCTTTGGTCACGTTTTTCTTGGGCATTTTCCCATCACGTCATGACATGTGATATGTGAAATTCATCAATGACATGGTTGTTACAATGTGGTCATCTTTTCTCTCTGTTTGATTGTGTATATGAGTGATTAAAAAGGGTGGAGTTATGGATGTAACATTTTCTAATTGATTTCTTCCTCCATACTGCATAGGAAGCATGAGAAGAATCATAAATAACCACGAGACGCAAGTAATGAATGATATTTGACCATCATAAGCATAGTCAAAATTAACCACAAAGGCGTCATATAACAAGCCTACTAGCAAAGTCACCATATCATAATGGGTAAGCCAACCCACCATTATCAAACACATTTTATCTTCAAAAATTAAATATTAATCAATGCATTGGGAGGTTTTATAAATACGAGTTCACCCAACTTGTCTAAGACTCGATACAACATTTGAATGTAAATATATACATAATTGAATTACATAAAACTTTCATAAAATGTGATTAATCATCAAGATCAGCCAAGGGAAGTGAATTAAGGAAAAGGTAATAGTTCAAAAAAACAATTTGAATGGTTTATCATTCAAGTCATTGATAATCATACACCTAATAACCTTGTGATTAATCATGCATTCAAAATGAGAGATGTCAAAACAATTATTCAAAAACAAACAGTTGGATGTATTCATACAACAGAGTCCTGTAAAATCAAATGTTCAAATACAACTCGCAAGAGACGCGGATGAATATCCAATATACACAGGGAAATCATGGATCATCGTAGGTGGATCCAGCCAAGGCCTGGCTTTCCGGGCCTGCATCAGAGCCCCAAACAATGCTAAAGAAAACTTCCTACATCATCAGGCCCTCGAACAAAATTTACCTATCATAATCACACCATAAAACCTCAACTGAGTCAAAAACCAGCACACGTATCAAGAGAACATTCGCAGGAAGTTGTTCGCATAAGCCATCGGCTTAACATCAGGATGATGCTGCAAATTGAGATCAGAGGAGGAAGAAACAGTCAGCAGATTGCTTCAAATCTTAAATAAGAAACACAAGAACAGAGGACTGACCACGGCTGCATATGTAACAATGTCAGGCTTCAGATCAGGGGCTTTGAACCGAATGAAAGCACCCTTATTACCCATCTACAATAAAAGACGCTTTGATGCCGTTAGGTAACCCGATGCAGTCACTAAACAAGTCGAGCTTTTGAGCAAATTAGGTTCGCTTAAAATTTTCATTTTAGCCCTTCAATAGAGCCTTTTTTTTTTTTAAATAAAGGGGTCAGGCCAAGTTTGGTTCTAAGGTCTGCATACAAATTATAGTTCATCAGGCTGAAGTCAACCCAGCCCGCCCAGCATACAAGTATAATCACACGAGAGGAAGGACGTGGCTCATATGCCTTGTACTTCAAGGGGAAACATGCAATCAAAATAAGCTAATTGCCCTCCTGCTATGGGTTTATATATGTAGATTGGTAGAAGTCCCTACTTCATGCAGAGGTGGAGACATTCATTTGTAAAAAGAGGAAAAACATTACAAATCGGAAGAATCCGATGTGGGATTCGGAAATACACTTAACCCAGAAATACAATTAACCGGGTCTAACACTCTCTCTCAATCTAGAATAGGTGCAGCTTGGAAGAAGAGTCCCACAAAAAAGAAAGAAAACACCAAAACAAGATCCTAAACACTCCGCCTTAAGCTGGGTCACTGATACTCTCGATGCCCAACTTAGTATAGAGAGGATCCAATCGAGCTCCTAATAGGCCTTTGTAAAAAGAGGAAAAACATTACAAATCGGAAGAACCCGATGTGGGATTCAGAAATACACTTAACCCAGAAATACAGTTAACCGGGTCTAACACTCTCTCTCAATCTAAAATAGGTGTAGCTTGGAAGAAGAGTCCCACAAAAAAGAAAGAAAACACCAAAACAAGACCCTAAACACTCCCCCTTAAGCTGGGTCACTGATACTCTCGATGCCCAACTTAGTACAGAGAGGGTCCAATCGAGCTCTTGGTAGGCCTTTGTAAAAAGAGGAAAAACATTACAAATCCGAAGAATCCGATGTGGGATTCGGAAATACACTTAACCCAGAAATACAATTAACCGGGTCTAACACTCTCTCAATCTAAAATAGGTGTAGCTTGGAAGAAGAGTCGCACAAAAAAGAAATAAAACACCAAAACAAGATCCTAAACACTCCCTCTTAAGCTGGGGTCACTGATACTCTCGATGCCCAACTTAGTACAGAGAGGGTCCAATCGAGCTCATGGTAGGCCTTTAATGAAGATGTCGGCAATTTGATCCACCGTCGGAATGTAGCTTAAACTAACATGGTGTTGCTCGAGGTGATGGCGAAGAATGTGACAGTCCACCTCGATATGCTTCATGCGTTCATGGAAGACTGGATTGGAAGTCATCTTCGTGACTATCTGATACTCTCGATGCCCAACTTAGTACAAAGAGGGTCCAATCGAGCTCCTGGTAGGCCTTTAGTGAAAATGTCGGCAATTTGATCAACCGTCGGAATATAGCTTAAACTAACATGGTGTTGCTCGAGGTGATGGCGAAGAATGTGACAATCCACCTTGATATGCTTCATGCGTTCATGGAAGACTGGATTGTAAGTCATCTTCGTGACTATCTGATTATCACACCAAATATGAGCAGACATATGTGGCAAGAAGCCAATTTCATGGAGAAGATGACGAAGCCAAAGAATTTCAGTAGAAACCATGGTCATCGCATGGTATTCAGATTCAACACTGGATCTGGCGACGATGGTTTGTTTCTTGCTTCGCTGTGAGATAAGGTTACCTACCATAAAAACAGCAAGCCCAGAAGTAGACTATCGGGTAGCTAAGCAACCAGCATAGTCAGGATCACAGAAGGCCTCAATATTCAAATATCGCAATGTGAATACCAAAAATCACAGGCAGAGTCCTCCTAAAGTACTTCACAATGCGAAGGATAACAACTCATTGGGATTTCGTCAAATGTTCCATGAATTGGCTAACCTTGCTGACAATGCAGTCAGTCAATATCCGAACGAGTCATGGTAAGATAATTGAGTTTACGGCAGTTGTCTGAGACAAACCAGCATCATACAAGATATCCGATGCATATTTTCGTGGCATCATGTAGAGATCGTTCACCGGGTTCAAGAGAAGTGTCCACGGCAGTTGTCTGAGACAAACCAGCATCATACAAGATATCCAATGCATATTTTCGTTGGGAAAGAAAAATGTTATTTAGAGAACGGAAGATTTCAATGCCAAGAAAGTATGTCAGAGGCCCCACATCTTTGGTTTGAAATGGTTGAAGATAATCCTTGAAATAGGCAATGTCATATGAGTCGCTCCCAATAATAATGATATCATCAACATATAAAACCAACAGGATGCAGTCGGATGATGTTTTGCGGTAGAAAACAGTGTGGTACTTCATACTCTGAGATAAACCAAATGTAGTGATGACAGTGCAGAATCTATCAAACCAGGCATGAGGAGACTGTTTGAGCCCATAAAAGAGCGATGAAGCCGACAGACATGAGACTCGGCTCTTGAGACAATGAATAAGAGGTTATTGCAGATATACCTCTTCGTCAAGAAAGCCATGTAAAAATGCATACTTGACATCAAGCTGATGAAGAAACCGATGATGAGCAGCGGCAAGAGAGATAGATGATCGAACAGATGTCATCTTTGCAACCGAAGAGGATGTATCGAAATAGTTGACACCATATGTTTGGGCGAAGCCTTTGGCCACAAGTCGGGCTTTAAGGCGATGAAGAGTGTCATCTGAATTGAGGAGGGCCGTATAAATCCATTTGCTGCCAATCACCTATTTACCTGCTGGAAGAGGGACCAAATCCCGATTGTGATTGTCGTCCAAGACCTATAATTCATCTCGCATTGCTTGAAGCCACCCAGAGTGATATTTGACTTCAGCAACCGTGTGAGGAACAGATTCCATCTCCAGAGCAGAGAGGTTTCTGTATAAAGTTGTGTAAAGAGGATTATTCTGGCAAGAGCGGGTACCTTTCCGAAAAGCAATCGGCAAGACGTCTGTTCCCAGAGAAAGAGTGTCGAACAAAACTAGGGAGATGATTTATAAGGTAAGTAGCAATAAGGATAGCATCCCCCAAAAATGAAGAGGCATCTGCATGTGAAATAAGAGGGTACGAACAGTCTCCAGAAGATGGCGATGTTTACACTCGACCACTCCATTCTACTGAGCTGTATCAGGGCAGGAAGTTTGATGAAGGATGCTGTGATCCTTGACAAACTGCTAAAGAGAAGTGGATAAATATTTTTCATCATTGTCCGAGCAGAGACATTTAATAGGCTTGGAGAATTGAGTGTGAATTTCGTGGCAAAAAGTTTTGAAAATATCACACAAGCCGGAAGAATCCGATGTGGGACACAGAAATACACTTAACCCGAAAATACAATTAATCGGGTCTAATAATATACATTCTTAGTAGAAGTGGCAATTCATATTCGCGGATCAGGTTCGAGTCGAGTTGGTTGTCCTGTCATCCCTAACTCAGCCCATTTAATGAAATGGGTTGACCCGAACCGGCTCATTCATGAAAGGATCATCCCTCACCAACCCACCAACCCATTTAACCTTAAATATATAACATACTATAGCATGATATGTCTAACTAGTTAATATTACATAAATTCAATGAAGCGACCAAATTGAATGATCACATTTAAACTAAAAATAACCTAATTAACATGAAACATATGCTATACATGTTAAACCATTTAAAATAAATAATGTGTTGCAAGAAAAATATTATAGGATTAATTATTCCCATATTTTTAATATTTTATATTACAATAATATTTTTAATCGGGACAGGTTAGGAATGGTCAACCCGAACCCAAACTGAATAGTATCTATGTCAGATTGATCACGACCCGAACTTAAGTATATCTGACCCTAACCCGTTTAACTCGTGTCGTGTTGGATTCAAAATCAGCACCTCTAATTCCTAGGGTATAAGCCTTGCCTTTGTACACCTCCACTGAGACCCAAGCTTTCTTGTCCCCACCCATTATACTGAATAAAGGGCCAAGAAACATCACAACATGCTTTTAATTTTGAAGATTGAAAACAACAAGGAATTAAGAATCCTGGATTCGATATTTTGTATCAATGGAATCTAAATTTTGGAAGGTAAGCCTGGTAAATCTTGTCTTCACTATTTTATAAATTATTTTCACTTCATGAGTCCATGATCAAGACTTCGATGAGAAAATCAAGATCCTGTTACCTGATCACAGTAATTTGGGGCAGAAAATACAGTGATAAGTTTCCCGTCATGCTCAATTTCATAACCTTCATCCTTCACTTCATGTGAACGAACAACCAAATCTGTCAAAGGCAAATAGCCAGTCAAGTCGCTAACCCAATACATAATCATTAAAAAAAAACTAACAAACAAAAGTGAAGAACCTAGTTTGTTTTCTTTCAAAAATCTCTTGGTAACATCAGCGCCAAAGGAAAGACCAACACCCCGCTTACTGGGGCCTCTGCCAGGGTAAGGCTGTGGATCACTCCACAGCAGCTCACACATTAATCCTGGAGAAAACAGGAATAATAAAAAAAAAATACAAGTAAATATTATAGAATTTAACAATAAACAGCAAGTACAGCAAACCTTCCTCAGGTGGCTCGCAAAACCGATCGATAGCTCTAATGTCTGAGAGCTTTACTCCATCAACACTAAAAAGGCCTCCATGTACCACGAAGACCTTTTCATTTATCACATGAGCCAAAGGCAAACAACAGAATACTTCCGCAAAGAGTTCAACAAATGTTTCACTTAACTTGGACCTCACTTCACCCTCAAAGCCGTACATCTTGTTCATGCTCTTGCTTTCATGGTTCCCTCTAGAGAGGTAAAGAGCTGGAGCAAAAAATAGAATCAGCCATTAATTGAACAAGAAGCATTACCTGATGGAGATAAATCCACAAAGGAACTAAAGGTGAGAATAACTGAGGAGCTTTACCTGATGGAGCCATACACTTGAACGCAAACAGTGTGAGAATAACCTCCACGGAAAACGAACCTCTATCAACAAAGTCACCATTAAATAGATATGGATTATCCTCAGAGGGAAGCCCATTGAGCTCAAAAATATGTAATAGATCATAGAACTGTCCATGCACGTCGCCACAAACAGTAAAATGCTTTCCATCAGGAATGCTGATATCAACAAGTGAGGGCAAAGCACCCAACAGTTCTCGTGTCTGTAGAACAATCTGGAATGCATATCTACAACATGTAAATTAAATATCAGCATTCACATTATTTAGTGTGACATCTGAAAACTAAAAAACTATCAGAGACTGCCATGGCATACCGTTTGTGCAAGCATTTCTGGTCCCTGAAGTCATCCAACATTTTCCTCACAAAATCTACTGTCACCACATCTCCCTCTATTCTTGCACCTGAATATTGTGGCTCAACATCTACAATAATAGAAGCAAACAAGCGTCATCGCCATATTATCTTCATCATTTAAATTTCCACTACAAATATAATGAGAGAAGCCATGTGATGAAAACAAAAGGGAGTGAGAAGGAGATTAGTGAGTCAATAGATTGTTTGGTATGCATGGAAATGGTGTCATGAAATATGTATAGTATTATAAATATATGATAACAAAAAATATATAATATAATTTTCCCCATTGTTGTCAATAACAAATAAAATCAAGGACAATTGTCATGTAAAAATTGTGAGAGGGAGAAAAGAGAAGAGAAACAGTATAAATGATGTATTCACTGTATGGATCCAGTAGAACTAAAGGAATTACAGTTTGGGAGAGAATAAGAAGATGTAGAACCCGTGGGAAGACAACTCCACACAGCGAGCTCCCTGCTGGTCGTTCCAACGTACCAGCCATCCTCAGAGCAGCCTGCTGTTGGTGCCAAATATATCCTCCCCTCTTACACACACTGGCCCCCTCTATTTAAAGGCCCACCCAGCCAGCTAACCACCCAAACTACTAACAGACTCCAACAACCTACTGCCAGCTGTCACCAGCCCCTAACCAACTATCCCTAACCAACTATCAAACACTAACAAACAACCAAAAGACATCACTGCCCCTTGGCAGTTGTACACAGACAGCCCCCATGCCCCCTAAGGAATGAATGGGCATTCCGTCTAAATAGGAAGGAATTCTGCATCTCATAAACAATGAAACTGGTGTTCTCTCTGCCTCTCCCTCTCTCATACTAATCATGAATTTATGACTGTTCTCTCACCCATTCAAGTTCTCATACTAATCATGAATTTATGACTGTTCTCTCATACCAGTGCTCATACCGAGTAGACTCAAGAAGCCCTCGCAAGATTCATCAAATATCATCTCCAAATCCTTCCCAACAAATGAGAATGAAATGTTGTAAAATTAAATCCAGCATCTTGTTCATCAAAGGAGACAGCAACATAAATACTCTTCACAACCAAAAGACATCACCGCCCCTTGACAGTTGTACACAGACAGCCCCCATGCCCCCTAAGGAATGAATGGGCATTCCGTCTAAATTGGAAGGAATTCTGCATCTCATAAACAATGAAACCGGTGTTCTCTCTGCCTCTCCCTCTATCTCATACATGAATTTATGACTGTTCTCTCATACCAGTGCTCATACCGAACGTAGCCTAAAGTAGACTCAAGAAGCCCTCGCAAGATTCATCAAATATCATCTCCAAATCCTTCCCAACAAATGAGAATGAAATGTTGTAAAATTAAATCCAGCATCTTGTTCATCAAAGGAGACAGCAACTTAAATACTCTTCACAAAGGATGTAGGTGCCTTGGTGCCAGATATGATTCAGCAAAAGAAACTCAAAATTAAAGAATTCAATACAGAATTTCCATGTATGGTAAATGAGGAAATAATAATTCAGAATGACGAAAAGAAGGGCAAGCAATAAGAAACACATCATGTATGAATACCTATGCAATGAAAATCAATAGAATCAGCTACTGAACGTCTCTCAGAATCAGGTACAGATATTGCTTCTTCAAATTTAATCTTCATTACAGCCTTCTCACATTCCTTAAGTTTCCTAGCAGCATCAGGATCATTTGGACATAGTTTTTTCACCTAAATTCCATGATTGATACAACAACCTGGTAAATTAGCACATTACAAACAACTTTGAATAACATCAAAAGGATAATAATTAATAAATGAATAAAACAACACACAAAACAAAAAGGTGGGAGATAATGAATACAAGCATTGGAGAAGCCTTAGAAAAAACCCAGTCTTGAATTCAAATCCCATCTCCTGAAGGGAGGGATAGCCTGGCTACACGATTGTGCGCCAGCCGCTTTCATTGTTGTAGCGGAACAAAAGGAGCATAAGAACCATGGACCCAAGGAACAATGACCTTGACGGTGGAAAAATATGAGTGTGTGTGTTCCGCTATTGGATCAGTAATTGAGCATTAGCTTGATTTCAGGTCAAATCTAATTAGTTCAGAGGATATGGCTAACTAATGACCTGGAATAGGTTCATTGACCATTAAGGTTCTTCACTCTGCTATGATACAATCCAATGCCATGGGACTTAAGAATGGGTACTTGAATACACACGGATGATGTGAGTTGCACCATCCCTCACACTTGAGTAAATGGATGAAACGATTTCCATGTGTTCGACCCAGTTGGTGTGTGCAATGGGTTTGGCCCATTTATGTATTATTACCGGATTCCAGCATTAGAAAAATTTCATTCTACACAGTATCAGAGCAGGTTCCCTGCACCAGTCAGCCCTATCCTCACCTCTCTCTCTCTATCGCTCTCTCGCGAGCGCTCAGTCTCTCTCCTTTTGTGCTGGTTTTAGGCATCAGCTGACTCCCAGCCGCCGCACCTCTCCAAGGTTTGGTCGCTCACTGTGCTTCATTGGCGCTGGTCCCAGGTGCCCCCATCTTCTCCGGCTGTTGTGCCTAACAAGACACGCTGTCCCCAGTCACGGTCGACGCAGCCTACCAAAACGCGGCGACACGCCCCCCCCCCCCCCCAAGATGCAGCCTCCTAAACGTGTCCCCCTAACATGTTCTTCCCGGATATGCTTCCCCAACACGGCACATCCTCACAGACATGGCCCCTTCCCGGATACGTTTCCCCAACACGGCCCCACCACACCCAACACGGCCCATCCTCACAGACATGGCCCCTTCCCCTCCTAACATGATACTGACAAGGTTCTGAAGAGGCCCTGATGCAGCTCTGACGCGATCATCACACAGACCTCTACGATGCTTCGGCAACTTACCACTGCCTCAGCTCCTCTCATCAACGAGCGTCCAGACCTTACCAATTTCTCAGTCTTGTGCAAAACAATTGTGATGTCCCTGAGAGGCATGAATCTGGACTCTCACTTAGCAGATGCACCACCACCCAAGACAGAAGTCAAATACAAGGAGTGGAAGCCTGCTGACAACAAGATATTTGTGTTTCTTGTCCACTCAATGGATCAGTAGGTCAAAGATGTCTCCCAAACGACAAAACAGCGTAAGGAACTCTGGGAATCCTTGGCACTCATGTATTACAAGACCAGCAACCTGGCGCATCACAGATAAAGTCAAAAAACTATTCAATATACGAATGCAGGACCAGACATTCCCTGCTTAAAGGAATGGCCCATTCCGCACAGACTTTGGCCCATTCCCTGCTCCATCCCGGCTTCAACGCACCCCATGCGCTGCTCCATCCCTTTTAAGCTGCACTTGAGTGCGTGCCTCCTCTGAATGGTAATCCGGCAGTGCACACCTCCCTCTGAACGTAGCCGGCAGTGCGTGCCTCCTCTGAATGGGATCCGGCAGTGCGTGTCTCCTCTGAAAGAGATGAAACCGGCAACACTCACCTCCCCCGAAAGGTAATCCGGCAGTGCACGCCTCCCTCTGAACGTAGCCGGCAGTGCGTGCCTCCTCTGAATGGGATCCGGCAGTGTGCGTGTCTCCTCTGAAAGAGATGAAACCGGCAACACTCACCTCCCCCGAAAGGTATTCAGGCAGGTTGGACAAAAAGATAAGAACTTAGAGGACTGTTTGTATATAGTAAAGGAATCGAACTGGAGTTGCAGTGGGAGGGGGAGAAGAAGTATGAAAAAGAGAGGGAGAGAAAACAGAGAGGCTCCTTGAACTCTCACCCAAGCTCAGCTGGCTGAACTGTCTAACAATCTTTTCCTCCCTCCTCTTCAATCTCACCCCCACTTCTTAAAACAAATCCCCCCTCCACGTGGGCCCAAATCCCCCCCCCCCCAAACAGACTAACAAAATCCCCAGCCATGACGACACTTTTACCCTTGCTATGATCTCAGGCTCTATCAATATGTTTAGTGATTATCATCCTCATGCTGGTCAGGTCATGATTACAGTTGTTATGGTTCCACTATGCTGGTTGCTGGTTTCGACTCCTGTGTGTTGTCGTCAGATATCACATTATCTCAAGTGGGGCATGTTCCTCACAGTTTATTAAATATTCTCTCTATCAGTAAGCTTACCTGTGACATGAAGTCACTCCCCTGTCCCTTCCAAATTACATTCTTCTCTCACAACCAATATGGCATTGTGTTAGAGTCCCCACGCCGATCAAACAGTAAGATGAATTGTATTCATAGAAAACAGTAAGAGTGCCTGGGATTACAGACTCAGTAATGAAGAAAGTAGAGAAATACCAGGAATCTTCAGAAGGCCCCTTTGCTCTCCCGCCCAAGCTCAACAGCTGTAAATTTCTAACCTTCTAACTGCCTGCCTCCTCCCGTGGTCCCGCTCCCCATTTTATTCTCTTTCTGTTGGGCTTCACGTGCGTCGTGACTCCCCACGTGACTCCCCAATGGCCTCTCCCCCTCCACAGCTGCTTTCTTCCTTCAGGAATATACCTTCCAGGTGGCGGGGTCCCCACCCCAGCTCTAACACTAGCCGCCCCTTGAAATTCAGTCTTGCCCTAGAGTCTGAAATAGGGAAATTGGTTGTGGAGGGTAAATTCATCTTCCCATGTTGCATCGTCCAAAGCGCTGCCAGTCCACTGAATTAATAACTGTGGGTGAGCCATGCCATCCTTCAAGTGCAGGCGGTGAGAAAGTACAGCCAGGGGTTCCAGACAAGGAGCAGTGTCTATATCCATTCCCAGTGGTAGGGAAGGATTTGCTACATGCCAACAGCCTTTTTTAATTGAGAAACATGAAAAACCGGGTGAACCCGTGCGGCAGCAGGTAAATCTAAGCGGTAAACGGTAAGCAAGAGGACCAATCCGCTTGAGGATGGTGAAGGGGCCATAAAATCTGGCAGCCAGTTTTTGATGAATGCGGTGAGCTACAGCTTGCTGTCTATGCGGTCGAAGTTTTAAGAAAACTCTATCCTCAGCCTGGAAAACAACATTTCACCAATGTTTATCCATTGTGCATTTCATATAATCCTAGGATCGGGACAAGTGATGACGAAGTTGGCGAAGGGCTTCATCGCGGTCCACCGAGGCGGCGGCAACAGCTGGAATCCGAATGTCATAGGGAAGAAAACCAAGAATGGTTGGAGGTTTTCGGCCATAGACTACTCACTACTTCAAAAGGAGTAGTCTTAATGGAGATATGTCAGGTTGTGTTGTAACTCCATTCAGCCCAAGGAATCCAATAAGACCAAGACCGTGACTGGTCACCCGCAGAGCAGCGCAAGTATGTTTCAAGAAACCGGTTGTCCGTCCGTTTGAGGGTGGTAGGATGAACTCATTCAGAGAGTAGTGCCATAAAGATGAAATAATTCTGTCCAAAAATGACTGAAAAAAAGTGGGTCGCGGTCACTCACAATAGAAGTGGGCACACCATGTAGACGGACTAGCTCATGAAGAAAAAGCTCAGCTACGGAACGTGCTGTGTAAGGGTGCTTGAGAAGCTGGAAATGGGCATACTTGGACAGACGGTTGACAACCACCAGGATCACATCATACCCCTTGGATTTTGGTAGTTCGGGAATGAAATCCATAGAAATATCAGACCACGCTGTTGTGGGAATATTCAATTGTTGTAGCAGACCCGCGGGAGATACAATAGAGTATTTATATCATTGACAAACCTCACACTGCTGAACAAAGTTTCGGACAGCACCCTTCATTCCTACCCAATATAAGTTGCTAGCCAATTTTTGGTAGGTTCGGTGTAAAAACCCATATGACCCCCTTGGGGAGAATCATGGAATTCCGCTAGCAAAAAGGGAACCCAAGGGGACAAAGCTGGAATGGCCAATCGCCCACGGTACTGCAACACGCCCTGAGTAAGAGTAATCCCAGAAAAAGATTGCTGCCCAGAATGCAGTACGCAAAGTACCTTCCCCAAAAAAGGATCAGAAGAAACCCCATCAGCCAAGTTGCGACCCTCTTCCCAAACCGGTCGAGACTCCAGCAGGCATAGGCGGGACACATCCACGTCTCTCCGTGATAGTGCATCAGCAACTGAGTTTTCTTTGCCCAGTTTATAACAAATTTCGAACTAGTAACCCAACAATTTTACGATCCAGCACTGCTGCTGGTCGACAGTAGTAATAAGCTGCTGAAGCAAGTACTTAAGGCTGCGGTGGTCCGAAAAAACTGGGAATGGGAGGCCCAGCAGATAAGGCCGCCAACGCTGAATAGAAAGGACAAGTGTCGTGATTTCCTTCTCATAAATTGATTTAGCCAAGTACCGATCTGAAAGAGCAGTGCTGAAATAAGCAATAGGTCGCCATGTTGCATGAGGACGACTACTACCCCCCACCCCGAAGCATCACACTCAAGCTCGAACCGTTTGGAAAAGCCCGGTAAGGTGAGGACGAGGGCCTCCGTCATTAATTGTTTCAAACGGTAAAAAGCATGTAGAGCATCAACTGACCAATGAAAGTCGTCCTTGCGAGTAAGAGCAGTAAGGGGCCGAGCCACTTTGCCATAACCGTGGATAAACTTGCGATAGTAACCGGTGAGGCCAAGAAAACCACGGACTCCTTCGACTGTAGTGGGGGCTGGCCACTCAAGCATCACCTGCACTTCTCCTAGATCCATGGATACACCCTCAGCGGAAATGACGTGACCCAAATACTCAATTTCCCGCTGCCCAAAATGACATTTCTTTTTGTTGGCAAAAAACTGATTTTCCTGGAGAACGCGAAGAACCACTGCTACATGTTGTAAATGCGTCGGCCAATCCCTACTATACACCGCAAGGATGCCATCAAAAAAATTAAAACAAAGTGTCGGAGCAAGGAACGAAATAACTCATTCATAGTGGCCTAGAAAGTGGCCTGAAAAGTGGATGGAGCATTCATTAAACCGAAAGACATCACTAAAAACTCATAGTGGCCGCTATGAGTCCGAAAAACAGTCTTCTCCGCATCGCATTCGCGCATACGAATTTGATGATACCCCGCTCTGAGGTTATTCTTAGAGAAGTGGCGACATGTAATCAGTCAAGTAATTCTTCTACCACCGAAATTGGAAATTTGTCTAATATGGTGACTTTATTCAACACACGATAGTCCGCACATAGCCGCCACGACCAGTCATTTTTTTAACTAACACCAGGCTCGAAAAGGCACTAGAACTTGGTCTAATTATGCCACTGTTCAGCATCTCCTGCACCTGCTTTTCTATTTCGTTCTTTTGAAAATAAGGGTATCTATATGGTCATACTGAAACCGGCCCCTGTCCTGGAGTGAGGTTTATCACATGTACTCGCTGCCTCTGCGCTGGGAGACCACTGGGTTCATCAAAAATTGAGGGAAAATGAAGAAAAAAACTGCAATTCCCGGCTTTGGTAGTCAGACAGGAGTTGCTCCCCACTGCTCCTCTTGCCCCCAATTAAATGACGATGTGCACCGCTGGAATTCTGTCCACGAGCCCACTAGTCTGGAGATAAAGTTGCCCAGTCACTACATTGGACTCCCAGAAGAGTGAAAAGCTGATTCTCCACTACAAATTTCATCACCATAGTTTTCCAATTGATGCAAACATCTCCAAGAGTACTCAACCATGCCACTCCCAAGATTAGATCCAGCCATCCAATATCCAAGACATGTTGCTTCTATTGAACACCTGTAAGCTCCCACAATTAACCAGATGTGCTGACACACCCCTGTAGTACCTGCTCCTCTTGCCCCCAATTAAATGACGATGTGCACCGCTGGAATTTTGTCCACAAGCCCACTAGTCCAGAGATAAAGTTGCCCAGTCGCTACATTGGACTCCCAGAAGAGTGAAAAGCTGATTCTCCACTACAAATTTCATCATCATAGTTTTCCAATTGATGCAAACATCTCCAAGAGTACTCAACCACGCCACTCCCAAGATTAGATTCAGCCCTCCAATATCCAAGACATGTGCTTCTATTGAACACCTGTAAGCTCCCACTATTAACCAGATGTGCTGACACACCCCTATAGTACCTGTTCTATGCCCATCTCCAAGCTTCACCCTCATTTTCTTAGAGACCAAAAACTATCAACCCCAGTATCCTGACCAATTTAGGACTAATAAAATTGTGGGAGGCCCCACTGTCGACTAAAATTAAAACGGGAATTCCCTTAATGCTGCCCTCGATTTTCACGAACATAGTGGATTCCTCTGGGCGGTTTCTGGTGTTGCACAAGATTCCTCAGCCCTGCAAGTCCACTACCTTACATTCTGCCTCCTGATTTTCTTCCACCACTTTCGTCTGATCTTCGACCTCATCATGCTGGAATGCAGGTTCAGCTTCATCATCTTCTTACCCTAATAATAACACCCTCATCCCGGGGTCCGAGCATTTGTGCATGGGATTGTAAGGTTTACCGCAACGGAAACAGAGTCCCTTCTTCCTCTGGTCCTCCCACTCTTGACTAGTTAACCGGTGAACCCCCTTTCCTCCATTCTGAGCAGTACACTGCACCTCCCAGTTGATTCTGCCTGTCAGCTCCCCTCCCTTCTTAAAAGCAAAGGCAATGAACTTGGCTGTTGAGAAAGAATCCCCCTAGAGGAATATGACCAATCCCTGCCCCGAGTCAAGCGTGATCCCCCGACCTGAGACTGTGGTCATGCCCCTCTGCCGAGAGCTAACTCAACATGTCGTGTCAGCCACATCACCTGTAAGCGGGTCTCCAGGTTATGAATGCAAACGCAGCTTCGCACTTCCTCGCACAGCCCATGGAGGAAGTACCCAACGTATTGAGATTCCAGCTGACGTGGAATGAGGGATGCCAGGAACTCAAAACGTTCAAGGTATACTTGAAGTTGTGTTGCCGATTTGCGGTTAATTCTTCTTAAGGATTTTGCAATTCTAATCCATTAAATCGTTAAATTAACTCCTCCTTGAATTGATGCTAATTGATGCCATGACGATTGTGGATGCACCTCTTCCAGCACGGTAAACCAATGTATAGCCACCCCCACCCCTTCCATACTCACCTAAGCCAGCAAAATTTTGGCATGCTCGTGCATTTGATTTATTCGGAAGTATAGTTCAGCTCTGTTGATCCAACCTCGAGGATCCTGACCATCAAACACAAGTAATTCAACCCCACGCACCGCCAGTATCGGTACAAAACCATCACCAACGGCTTCCCCCAACCCATGCGTCCCCTCAATCGGGCCCAATTTTTCATGAGATCGTGACAACAGCTCACCTAACTCAAAATTTGGAGCAGAGTTCGTCGCCTCCTCTTGCATGGGTAACTTCTCCAATCGACGAATGATTCCAACCATCGACTTTTGTAGTTCCTTTAGCCCGGAGATCTGAAAAGCACCCACTGTGGCCGTCAATCCTGACACCGTTGATTCAACCCGTTCGATACATTGGTCCAATCCTGATTCGGCGTGCTCCATTCGTTGCTCTAACACTTCCAATCGTGCCTGAAGACGAGTCTCCATATTCGGTTCCTCCGAACGTCATCCGCTCAGAGGATGCGTTGGGAAGATCAAGCAAGCCAGACCAAAATGTGAGTCCCCACGCCGATCAAACAGTAAGATGAATTATATTCATAGAAAACAATAAGAGTACCTGGGATTACAGACTCTTAAGTAATGAAGAAAGTAGAGGAGAAATACCAGGAATCTTCGGGAGGCCCCTTTGCTCTCCCGCCCAAGCTCAAGGGTCGTATATTTCTAACCTTCTAACTGCCTGCCTCCTCCCGTGGTCTCACTCCCCCATTTTATTCTCTTTTTGTTGGGCTTCATGTGCGTTGTGGCTCCCCACGTGACTCCCCAATGGTCTCTCTCCCTCCAACTGCTTTCTTCCTTCAGAAATGTACCTGCCAGGTGGCAGGGACCCCCCACCCAGCTCTAACACATTGAAAAAGACTTGCAATCCCATGTGATTGCTCCTAGGGTCTTCAACCAGTGCACTCCTTGAAACAAATTAGATCACCCTGGGAATAACAAGGTCAACTGAAAAGGTGTTCTTATTAACTTTTGAATGAAATATTCACACAAATTAAAAATTTGTCTACATTTTTGTTGCTCACAACCACTTGTCAAACTCGCGAGTTGGATCGAGGATCCCAACCTCCTCCATGTTGTCGTGCAAGCAGGATCGATACCCTTGCTAGGATCACCGAGTCGAACATGCCGACCTGATGGGATCATTGGATTGTCTGGGTCAAACAAGGTGTTCCATGGGGGGAAATATCTCACCACACTCAATATCTTCCATAGATAGAAACCTCACCTAATTGCAGTGTTGACTCCCAATGCCAAGTCAAAAAACACCTCTGCTGAAGTAAGATCCCAATTCGTCCGACTGTGGGGAAGAAGACGGTAAGTCCGGACTCGGTGGCAGGTCCGGACTCGGTGGGATCTCG
The DNA here is from genome assembly GCA_963277665.1 of Viscum album. Classification (NCBI taxonomy): domain Eukaryota; kingdom Viridiplantae; phylum Streptophyta; class Magnoliopsida; order Santalales; family Viscaceae; genus Viscum; species Viscum album. The sequence continues at coordinate 1,377,716,529 of OY728138.1, forward strand.
TTGGATCATCTGGGCCAGGCAAGGTGTTCCACAACGAGTAAAACTCCCACCGCACTCGATGCTACCATAGAAACCTCTCCAACTCTCCCGATGCCAGGTCGCCAATGCCCCTGTTGAAGTATGATCCTTGTCCGTTCGACTGTTGGGAAGAAGACGGCAGGTTCGCCCGTCCTTCCCAACCCCCTTGATCGTTCGACTGTTGGAAAGAAGACGGCAGGTTCGCCTGTCCTTCCCAACCCCCTTGACCCATCCCACATCTGTTATTTTATTTATTTCTTTGTTTTTTAGTCCACCATTGTTTTGGTCCAGACGACGTTTCTTATCTCCAGTTAGTCTATTTTATTTATTTCTTTGTTTTTTACCCAATTTGTGTTGTTTTTTTGTCCAGGTGCGTTGTTTTTATTTTTATCCAATTAGTCTTGTTTTTTCATCCAATTTTGTATGAGCCGTTTTTTTATCGAGTTTTTGTGACTTGTGTCAAATTTAATTTTGAAAAAGTATTTAATTATATAGTAATATTAGGATGTTTTATTATTTCACGTTATGGAGGGATGTATAAAATATATGTAGAACTTAAAGTAGACTATTACGATCCAGCTCTGATCCTACAAGTTACGATCCCACCTCCTGTTGTGATCCTAAGGTAAGATCTCAATTCTGACAAACTTGTTCACAACCATCACATTAAGTCCCTCTTTCGGCTTAAAGGGAAGCATTAATTGTTGAGTTGGGGTTTCATTAATAAAATGATGAGTGCTTCCACATGATCACTAAAATCAATATTAGTTAATCCGTGACAAATGTCTACACTTGCATTTACAGGGCATTCTTTAGGCTTGATTTGGGGTTTCATTAATAAAATAGTAAGTGCTTCCACGTATCCACTAACATCAATATTGGTTAATCCTTAACAAATGCCTACACTTGCATTTATAGGGCGTCCTTTAGGCTTGTCATGGTGTTCAATAAAAAGTCCCCCTTGGGTGCCTCCACTTCAAGCTAGAACAATCTTTTGCACTTGTGTTCAGGGCTAAAACACAGAACGAAATTGAAAGATGGTCCTTTAGCATTCCTTTTAGTCATCCCTGGTAAATTCAGTCACCAGAAGTAAGGCCATAGCCCATCCCCAACTGATGAGTGCTTCCACATGACCACTAAAATCAATATTAGTTAATCCGTGAAAAATGTCTACACTTGCATTTATAGGGCATTCTTTAGGCTTGATTTGGGGTTTCATTAATAAAATAGTAAGTGCTTCCACGTATCCACTAACATCAATATTGGTTAATCCTTGACAAATGCCTACACTTGCATTTATAGGGCATCCTTTAGGCTTGTCATGGTGTTCAATAAAAAGTCCAGGCCCCCTCGGGTGCCTCCACTTCAAGCTAGAACAATCTTTTGCACTTGTGTTCAGGAATAAAATACAGAACGAAATTGAAAGATGGTCCTTTAGCATTCCTTTTAGTCATCCCTGGTAATTCAAGCTAGAACAATCTTTTGCACTTGTGTTCAGGAATAAAATACAGAACGAAATTGAAAGATGGTCCTTTAGCATTCCTTTTAGTCATCCCTGGTAAATTCAGTCACCAGAAGTAAGGCCGTAGCCCATCTCCAACTGCTCCCCTGTTCTTCGGTGCCAATTTACCTTCTAAAGTGGCCAAGTCTGCTTGGCCAACTAATTCAGCCCCACTTGCTGGTTTTTCCCATAAGCACATGCTAAACCCGATGCTGCCAGCAGGATAAACAGAGCTTGAATTTTGAAATCCACCCTGATGTCATCAAATAAGCCATTTTGTAAAAATATCCACCCCCACGCTCCTCCCCCTCGGGTGTGCCTCCACTTCAAGCTAGAACAATCTTTTGCACTTGTGTTCAGGGCTAAAATACAGATCGAAATTGAAAGATGGTCCTTTAGCACTCCTTTTAGCCATCCCTGGTAAATTCAGTCACCAGGAGTAAGGCCGTAGCCCATCTCCAACTGTTCCCCTGTTTTTCGGTGCCAATTTACCTTCTAAAGTGGCCAAGTCTGCTTGACTAACTAATTCAGCCCCACTTGCTGATTTTTCCCATAAGCTCATGCTAAACCCAATGCTGCCAGCAGGTTAAACAGAGCTTGAATTTTGACATCCTCCATGATGTCATCAAATAAGTCATTTTGTAAAAATATCTACCTACCGGTTAGCCTTGAAAGTGATGGGTTCAGGCTAGGAGGGTAGAAATCATTGAACACAAACATCAATGATCCCTTTTTGCACTTGTGTTCAGGAATAAAATACAGAACGAAATTGAAAGATGGTCCTTTAGCATTCCTTTTAGTCATCCCTGGTAAATTCAGTCACCAGAAGTAAGGCCGTAGCCCATCTCCAACTGCTCCCCTGTTCTTCGGTGCCAATTTACCTTCTAAAGTGGCCAAGTCTGCTTGGCCAACTAATTCAGCCCCACTTGCTGGTTTTTCCCATAAGCACATGCTAAACCCGATGCTGCCAGCAGGATAAACAGAGCTTGAATTTTGACATCCACCCTGATGTCATCAAATAAGCCATTTTGTAAAAATATCCACCCCCACGCTCCTCCCCCTCGGGTGTGCCTCCACTTCAAGCTAGAACAATCTTTTGCACTTGTGTTCAGGGCTAAAATACAGATCAAAATTGAAAGATGGTCCTTTAGCACTCCTTTTAGCCATCCCTGGTAAATTCAGTCACCAGGAGTAAGGCCGTAGCCCATCTCCAACTGTTCCCCTGTTTTTCGGTGCCAATTTACCTTCTAAAGTGGCCAAGTCTGCTTGACTAACTAATTCAGCCCCACTTGCTGATTTTTCCCATAAGCTCATGCTAAACCCAATGCTGCCAGCAGGTTAAACAGAGCTTGAATTTTGACATCCTCCATGATGTCATCAAATAAGTCATTTTGTAAAAATATCTACCTACCGGTTAGCCTTGAAAGTGATGGGTTCAGGCTAGGAGGGTAGAAATCATTGAACACAAACATCAATGATCCCTTTTTGCCACAAAGATACCACCCACCCCCCCCCCAATGTGTTCGCTCTTGATGGAAGGCCAAATATAATATTACAATAAGTTGAATCTTTTGAATGTGTCATGGTGGGTTATCCTTTTTTCAATTTATAATACCAAAGTTGTGTACTTCCGGTCATAAGAAATGCTGCCAACCCAACCTTTTCCTCCACTGGTGTATTTTAGCTCCCAAGGGATTCAAATTGGCTTAGTCATCACAAAGGGCCCTGGATTCCAATTTAGGAGGGGAGTTCCATGATTGCATAATTAGGCAACGCCCCTGTTTTACTCCTTAAAATCTTCTAGCCATTTTCTATAGCCCTAAACTGTGTGGTTCGCTTAAATGCATTATTATATGAATATAGAAAACGCATGCACATCTTTGGTTTTATTATATCCTATCAGATTTAAAAGACCATTAAGCATCATTACCGTTGATAATATAGTCGTTGAACAGTGATCTTATGATTAGTATAAATATAGGGTTTTAACAAATCCAATTGACACAGATGATAAAGTGATGGCCTCAACCAGTAAAATCGTACCCTATGAAACTCATTTATCGAAACTTCCGAGGAAGATGACATCACTAGGCTTTGCCCTTGACCAAGTCCAAACTGAGATCCAACAACTTAAGCACGAGCGAAACTGTTTACGGGAGAAGTTCAAGCTCATCAAGATCACGGCCCAAACCATGTACGTCGAACCACCCAATGAAAGTCTCACCGTCGCGCACCTTACCCTTAGGGCGTTTGATGGTTTATTAAAGGGATATGTATGAAGACCATAATAATATGAATATGTATATTGTATTTTTCAATAAAGTAGTGTTCATATTCTCTTCTTATCATTGCTTTATAAATGATTTTGACTTTTATACAATAAAACACAAATTGTATTTTTAATTAGTATTTAATTTCAATTAAGACGTTTATTTTGATGAATTAACGGATTTTTAAAAAAAATATTTAAATAAAATATTATTATTAAATAATGTTTATTAAATATAAATGATATATAATTTTTATGAAGTCTAATGTAATTTTTATAAGGGTTCGAAAACTGTTATCATCAAAAAAACCCATTATTTCTCAATAAATGCCGATTCTTATTTTAAGTGAAAATACACATATTTAGTAAATTATTTTGATAAAATGAATATTTTTTTGGAATCAAAACGTCGAAATTATCCAACGATGAATTTTTCATAATTTTATGACAAGTCGAATTTTCAGGTAAAAATTAAATACCGTATAAACATACGGAGTGTAGCCTTTATGAATCCTCCAAAACCATTAATATATTTTAAGATTTTAAAATCATTTATTTAAGAGTATAACTCATTTCCATATCAGCAAAAGTATTATTTTATTAAGTTCAGTCATTGACCTTATAAAATAATAAAAACCACTCCACTTTGACATAAACCATGGGCAAAAACCATGAGAAGGTTTGTAGTTTTGGTTATTTTATTATAGAGTCCAAAACCTATGTTTGAGAAATGATAAAGAATTCTCCACTCATTTCCTATATAAACTCACCCAAGCTCTCCCCTCTCTAGAGTCCTCCCAAGGTGCCCCCAAGCTCTCAATAAGCTCCTTCCAAGCATTTGGAATCACACTCTCAAGGTAAGGGTTCTTTTCTTTCTGCTCTTTATTCAAGTATCTTCATTATCTTATGTCACTTTTCTCCAATTCCTAATGTTGGGATATGTTCTTCCATATCCCTCTTACTGCCCCTATGATTCCTAAATGATGAGAGACCTTTTACACTATCATTAAGCCCTTCCATAAACATTTATACGCCCCTGTTATGCTGCCAAAATTCCACTGCAATTTTTCATGCCAAACAATTGTGTAGTGAATACTCGTACTCGTTTCCTATCAAGGGGACTTACGTGTATGTATTCCACACTCCTTGATCGTGGAATAAAATGTGATAGATGAATGAATTCATGATGTATGATCTATGTGGCACACTTAAGCATGAGAATGAAATGAAAGTGATGGATGCGCCCAGAATTATATAGCGCTCCAATGCATTGGGTAATGTTTTAGTCTCATAAGACGGCATGCAAGGGATTACTGTCACATTTCTCATGTTGCATTTATGTTATCATGTTATATAATGCCTTGTTGTTCATGTTTATGATTCTCACTTCTCTTATGCCCCGTTGATATGTCTATTGTCTAACATGTATTATTTTCTTCATGTTATGTCATGCTTATTCTCTTACTGGGCTTTATAGCGCACCCCTTTCTTTTATCCTCAGGTTATCCCATACAGTTTTAAGTATGGAGGAATATTATGAACATGCTAAAAAAGTTTTCAATAAAAACGATGTATTCCTTGTTTTAAGTTGTTATGTAATGTACCCAATTACCAAAGACACTAGATTTCTCGATCTTGCAGGTTGTATTATGTGTAACCATATGTAATAAATCATGAAATAAAGTGTAATAAAAAGCAGGGTTGTTATAACGTGTGCTGCCAAAGCTGCCACCTAACTCACACCTGCAGTCCAGCTATTGTGCCCCACACTTGCCCAAGCTCTTCATTGCCCCTCTTAACACCTCTGGCGCTTCCCTTAGAAACATTTTAATGGTTTTGAATTTGTGTTGTTCTCTAACAATGACGGCATTTGTACCATTCAACCCTCCCACAAGCCCAACTTCTAATTAGTGCTCAAACCTGCCCATGAATTCTGTCTTTGTTAGAGTATTAAGAGACAGAATTACAAATCTGAACATAGGGTGATCAGAAGATTATCCTTTCATGATGATTTCCCTGTTTTTCCACACATGATGATGGCAAGCAATTTTGAGATGGTAATAGGACCGTGGGCCTTGGCTTTGCTGCGAAGGGGAGACCTGGGGCTGCTTGCTGTTGTGAAGGGTCCTGGGAGTTGGGGAGATGTGGAAGGGTCTTGCTGTTGGATTACCTGTGTAAGGGTCCTAGGAGCTGGGGAGCTGTGTAAGGATCCCGGGGCTGGGTATTTCTACATAAGGGTCCTGGGGCTGCGTGTTCCTGCGTAAGGGTACAACATCAGGCCTTGCTGGTTATGTGAGAATGAAGCCTAAGGGCTCGGATGGGGAGCAGCACCTTAGAGGATATCTTCTTCCTCTTTTTGCTGTTGGATTACCTGCGTAAGGGTCCTAGGAGCTGGGGAGCTGCGTAAGGATCCCGGGGCTGGGTGTTTCTACGTAAGGGTCCTGGGGCTGGGTGTCCCTGCGTAAGGGTACAACATCAGGCCTTGCTGGTTATGTGAGAGTGAAGCCTAAGGGCTCGGATGGGGAGTTCTTCCTCTTATTCTATTTCTTCTACTATTTCTTTTTCTCTGTTTCTCTGTTAGTAGAAGGCCCCTGTTTTACTCTCTCTCTCTCTGTAATTCGAGCCTAAGCCGCTGTTTTACTCTCTCTCTCGCACCTGATCACTATTAATTGATGCTTTCATTGAGAGCAGCTTGGGTATACTGGACAGGAAAGAATTGCTGGAGAGGAACAGCTTGAGTGCGCTTGTAGCTGAGGACGCGTATGACCACACGGATGGAGAATCGAATCACAAACTTAGAATTGACGGTACTGGAGTTGAAGGCGGGACTCCGTCGACGGGAGAATTTGGAAACAATGGTTTTTGTTATACAACAGCAGATGCAGGAGATGAAGGCAGTGGTAGCTCAGCTTGTTAAGAGTCTTACAGAGCGTTCCACTTGGGATACTAACAATGGGGATTTGGCCATTACTGAGGAGGAAGAAAGCAGCCTTACAATGAAAATTAAAAGCAGGAATAATCGAAGGACAGAAGCAGTTAAGCCTGACAAGAAAATGCAGCCAGCCATGTCGGAGGAGTTACAGCGCATGAAGACTGAGAATGCTTTTCGTGATGCAAGCAAAGGACAGTCGGTTGTTGAAATTCTTGTAAAAGGACAGTCGGAATACCTGAGGCAGCAGCAGGAGCTGCAGATGACAATGCAGCTACAGGCAAAGGCATTTGCCGAGCTTCCCTCCCAACCATCTTCCCTTGGGCAGATGACGCACGCAGATGACAATGAGGTTAGTTTGCAAACTCGGACATACGGCTCTCAGAGGAAAGGGAAGCAGTTGAATTCCTGATCAGACAAGGTCATTCCCGGTCCTGGCATGAGCGCTGACAGAGGCGCTAGCAAGAAGTTCACTGCTGTGTGGATTTCTTCTTGCGTGCGAATGGGGGAGAGGATGCAACCTAGCTGTGGAATGAGTTGCATACGGTCGCTAGGCAAGTTGAGATGTCGACATACAATGAAGAGGAATGCATAATTGAAGGAAAGAGGATGGACGAGGAGTATTAAACCCCGTATTATAAAGGGTATTTCCGAGTCCCACATCGGAATACTCCACCATCCATCTATAAAAGAATGTCTCTACCTCACCTTGAAATAAGGGGAATTCGCCATCTACATGGTATCAAAGGAAAAATCCCATTTTCCGCAGCCCTCATTCCTTCAGGTGGAACCCTTCTGCCCTCCTCCGCGCTCCCTCTCCGCGACCCTTTGTCCGCCCGGCCCCGCCCTCCCTTCGGTTTCCCGACGTCGCCCGGCACCGCCCTCCCGCGGTGCATCTCGGCCCCGCCCTCCCTACGAATTACCAACTCCGCCCAACCCCGCCCTCTGTACGACTTCCCTGCATTGTCCGGCCCCGCCCTCCCTCCGGCCTCCAAGTAACGTCCGACCCCAACTCCCTCCTGACTCCCTCCAGGCAGACCCTTCCCGATCGACGAGGTCTCCCCCCCCCGCATCTGACGCAGCGATGCCCCGGCCCGCCTCCTTCGCGCTACCCGGCCCCGCCTCTCCCGCGGCACGTCCCGGCCCGCCTCCGACGCGGACGACCAGCACCGCTCTCCAAGCAAAACCCCTCTCGCGGCGCTCTCACGGCCTCGCCCGCTTGCGGCCTCTCGGCTTCGCGCCCAACACCCACATCCCGCAGCGAATTCCCGACCCCGCTCTCAAGCAACTTCCCGGCTTCACCCCAGCCTCGCCTCCGACGCGGCCATCCAGCACCCGCCTCCCTGGCGACGTCCCGGCCTCGCCTCTCTCGGCGCCTCCCGATCCCACTCTCCTAATCAAGTCCCGATCCCACCTCCGACGCGGCCTCCCGAACCCACCCTCCTCAACGCACTGTTGATAATTCCCTCATCGACGGATTTCAGCCTATCCAAGGGTCGAATCTTCTATCCTGCCACCACCACTAATCATCGCCTCCACCCACCTAGTTGATGAGCGGCTTGACTCAGCAAATTTTTCGATCTGGCGGAAGATGGTATTGATGTCACTCACTGGCATGGACCTCGACTCACACCTCGAGGTTTCTCCGCCAACATCTTCAGATCCAAAATACAGACCATGGAAGCTTGCTGACAGCAACATCTATCTTGCTTGTCAATTTCATGGACCGCTCTGCCAAGGATGTCACTCGGACCGCCAATACGATTAAAGAACTCTGAAATTCCTTAAACCTTATGTATTCCGAGACCAATAATTTGGCTCGGGTGACAGACATTCTTCAGCGTCTGTCGATCATCTGCCAACAAGCCCGTCCATTTCCGACATACTTCATGGAATGGAAAGCTCTTCGGAATGAATTGTTTGGGTTGTGGCTCATTCCTCAGGGCCCAGAGGGACCAATTATGCCTCTTTAGTCTTCTCAATGGTCTCGATCCCGAATATGCGACGACGGACGCGGAGATGCTCGTCAGCCCCTCCTCGCTAGAGATTCCACAGGTTTATCATCGCCTGGAAACGGCTCATCGGACACTTCCCTCACCCACTCCCAGCATCGATCCCACTACCCTTTTGGGTCGAGACAGTGGACGTCTTCAAGAACTCGTGGACGTGGTCGTGGGGAGGGTCGTCCTCGCCCCCTCTGTCATCACTATGGCAAGCTTGGTCACGTGATCGACCGCTGCTGGATTCTTCATGACTGTCCATCTCAACAACCTCAACAAGGTCAGACTGCGCTTCAGGATGCTCCCCCATCAGCCGCAGCTCTTCCACTCTGGACCTCTCCGTGGCTGAACTCCAGCTGATTCACGATTATCAGACCACCTCTCTATTGGGTTCTTCTTCGGCATCTATTGCCCACAGTGATGGTCTCACTACTTATGTCATTCATCGCTCCCCTGCCTGGATGCTTGACTCGGGTGCATCAGATCTCATAGGTGATGCAGGTATGTTATCCACCTACCGTTCTTATGGTGCCTCCTCAGCCATCACTGTTGTTGATGGATCTACTATCCCGATTGCGGGTTTTGGTGCATGCTCCTTGAATTCATATATTCACCTACCATCTGGGGCACATGTGCCTCAAGTCCTTTTAACCTTCTCTCCGTAAGTAAGTTTACAAAGGACTTCAATTGTAGTGTCATCTTTACATATTCTGTTGTTGTGTTTCGGGAGCGAACGACGAACCATTAACTTGGTAAAGGCTAGCTTCAGGATGGGGTGTACATGTTCGGCGGACCGACATCAGTCGTCTGCACGTCTCTCTTTGCTCGTGCATTAGGCCTTCATTCTCGGTTGGGACATCCACCCGCCTCCGCCCTTCATCAGCTTTTTCCTGACATTAGTCTGCATGTTTCCTTTCATTGCAAGTCTTGTAAATTTGCGAAACATCATCGGACCTCATATCTTCCTCGAGTGGTTACACGGACCTCTAAACCCTTTGATTTGGTTCATTCAGATGTATGGGATCCCCGTGTCGTCTCGAGTCACTTAGGGTATAAATATTATATATCCTTCATTGATGATTTTTTGCGTATGACTTGGTTGTACCTTCTTCGTGATCGGTCTGAGATGTTTTCTACTTTTCAAACTTTTTACCATGAGATACATACCCAGTTCTCCATCTCCGTTAAATGTCTCTTGGGGGATGTCATCCTTACTGCTACATACCTCCTCAATCGTCTTCCTTCTTCTATCCTTCAGGGGGAGACTCATTTTTGGACTATGTTCTCCTCTCTCCCTCCTTGCTCACTTTCACTCCGTGTGTTTGGGTGTCTATGTTATGTTTGTGACACTCGTCTCAACCTCTCCAAGCTCTCTCTCAAATCCCTATGTTGCATATTCCTCAGATATTTCCGCACTCAGAATGTATATCGATGCTTCTCTCCAGACTTACGGCGGTATATCATCTCTGCTGACGTATCGTTTGTTGAGAGCTTCTCGTTCTCTCTTCCCTCTCCTCATCCAGACACCACCATTGATGATTGTCTTTCTCTCATCATCCACCCCCCTCTGGTGTCTCCCTCTGCTAATCACCGGTTTGGCACTGTTTACTCACGTCGCTCATCGAATGTGTCCCCGTTCAGGCCGAGGATACCATCATCCTCGCTTCGTCTTATGCTCCTACTCCGGCACCAGACGACTTGCCCGTTGCACTCCAGAAAGGTACTCGTTCTTGCCAGAATACTCCCTATACATCTTCATACAGAGATTTTTCCGCTCTGGAGACTATATTCATTCCCAACACGATTGGCGATACCAAATCTCACCCAGGGTGGCTACAAGCGATGCGGGATGAATTGCAGGCTGTAGATGGTGAATTCCGCTTACCTCAATGTGAGGTGAGGATGTTCTTTTATAGATGAGTAAAACTAAATACAGAGAGGCAACCTGAATAGTCGGCACTTGATCTTGAGACGACAGTCTGCTTCTTGCTGCGCCAAGAGATGAGGTTACCGGCGAAGAACACGGCGAACCCCGAAGTAGACTTGCGGGTCGCGAGGCAACCTGCATAGTCGGCATCACAGAAGGCCTCAACATCCAAGTGAGCATGACGGGAATACCGAAGGCCACGTGCAGGGTCTCGTTTGATGTATTTGGCAATGCGAAGGACAGCATCCCACTGAGATTGGGTTGGATGCTCCATGAACTGGCTGACTTTGCCAACGGCGCAGGCAATGTCGGGTCGCGTCATGGTGAGGTAGTTCAGTTTACCCACTAGACGTCGATAGCGCTTGGGATGAGGAAATGGTTCCGAGTCGGAATGGAGAGAACGTTCGCCAGGCTCAAGTGGGGTGTCCATGGCAGTGGCAGTGCTCAGACCGGCATCTTACAAGATATCAAGAGCATACCTACGCTGGCAGAGAGAGATCGAGTCCTCAGAACGGGAGACCTCGATGCCAAGGAAGTAAGTCAGGGGACCAAGATCTTTGGTATGAAAGTTTTGGTGAAGGTGCGCCTTGAGGCTGGCGATCCCTCTGGAGTCGCTTCCTGTGATGATGATATCATCAACATATACCACGAGCAAGATACAGCCGTGCGGTGTCGTACGGAAGAAGACGGTGTGGTCCTTCAGACTGCGGGAGAGGCCAAAGGCCGTGACGACAGTGCTGAAGCGGCCAAACCAAACTCGAGGAGACTGCTTGAGGCCATAGAGGGACCGACGGAGGCGGCAGACATGGGAGTCGGCACCGGAGGCAGAAAAACCAGGAGGCTGCTTCACGTAGACTTCTTCCTCAAGAACGCCATGGAGAAAGGCATTCTTGACATCCAGCTGATGAAGTGGCCAATGATGATGGGTAGCCAGAGAGATGAACAGGCGGACAGAGGCCATCTTGGCGACCGGAGAGTAGGTCTCAAAGTAGTCGATGCCATATGTCTGAGCAAACCCCTTCGCCACCAGTCGGGCTTTGAGGCGGCAAAGAGAGCCGTCGGGATTGAGACGGATCGTATAAATCCATTTGCTGCCCACTGCCTGTTTGCCTGCTGGAAGGGGGACAAGATCCCAAGTATGGTTTTCCTCCAGAGCCTGCAATTCATCCCGCATTGCAGCTAGCCACCCGGGGTGAGATTTGGCTTCACCAACCGTGCGAGGTATAGAAACTGTCTCCAGAGCGGACAGACCCCTGTATGAAGAGACAAATAGAGGAGTACTCTGGCAGGAGCGAGTACCTTTCCGTAGGGCAATGGGCAAGTCCTCGGGTGGCGGAGCAGGAGCAGCGGACGAAGCGGGAGCATCAGTGTCACTGGCCGGAACAGGGGATACAGTCGAAGGACGGCGGGAGTAGACCTGACCAAAATGGGTGTCAACAGGGGTTGACGCCGGTGGAGGAAGGATGATGAGGGGAAGACAGTTATCAATAGCAGAGTCAGGAGGAGGAGAGGGAAAAGAGAATAGAGAACTCTCAACAAAGGAGACATCCGCTGAGATGACATACCGGCGAAGGTCCGGGGAGAAGCAGCGGTATCCGCGCTGAGTGCGGGAATAACCAAGGAAAATGCAGCGAAGGGATTTGGGAGAGAGTTTGGTGCGGCCAGGGCGAGTGTCACGAACATAACACAAACAGCCAAACACTCGAAGAGGGAGGGAATGAAGAGGGAGAGTGGGGAAAAGAGCCCGAAAGGGAGTCTCCCCTTTAAGGATAGAAGAAGGAAGGCGATTGATGAGGTATGTAGCAGTGAGAATGGCATCTCCCCAAAAGAGCAGAGGCACCTGTCGGTGGAAGATGAGGGCACGAGCATTTTCCAGAATATGTCTGTGTTTCCGCTCGGCCACGTCGTTCTGCTGGGGTGTATCAGGACAGGAGGTCTGATGAAGGATACCATTCGTCTGGAGAAACTGCCGAAAGTAAGTGGAGAGATACTCGCGCTCATTATCCGAGCGGAGACATTTGACAGAGATAGAAAAACGGTTCTTAATTTCATTGAAAAAGGTTTGGAAGGTGGAAAACACTTCGGAGCGTTCTCGAAGAAGGTAAAGCCACGTCATTCGCGAATAGTCATCAATGAAAGATATATAGTATTTATATCCCAAGTGACTCGGAATGGTACACAGGCCCCAAACATCTGAATGAACCAGATCAAAGGGGTGGGAGGCCCGTGTATCGGTGCGAGGAATGTAGGAAAAGCGATGATGTTTCGCAAAAGAACAGGACTCACAATGAAAAATAGAAGTCCGACTGAAGTCTGGAAACATCTGATGAATGGTGGATGCAGGCGGGTGTCCTAATCGGGAATGAAGATCTAGTGCCCGAGAAGAGGTAGACGTGCAAGCAATGGGTGTTGGTCCCTCGAACATGTAGACCCCGTCTCGAAGCCGGCCTCGACCAAGTTCCCGGTTCGTAGTCTGCTCCTGAAACACAACACCAGAAGAGGTAAATATGGCCGCACAGTTATAATCTTTAGTCAGTTTACTGATGGAAAGCAGATTAAAGGGACTGCGGGGCACATGTGCCACAGAGGGTAGGTGTATCGATGAAGTCAGGGAGCATGCGCCGAAGCCCGCTATGGGGATAGTGGAGCCATCAGCGACGGTGATGGCTGAAGAACCGGCATATGGGCAGTAAGACGTCAGCATACCAGCATCACCGGTGAGGTGGTCGGAGGCACCGGAGTCCAGCAGCCATGCAGGGGAGCAATGGCCCACAAAGGCAGTGGGGCAAACAGTACGGGCCAGAGAGGCCGAGGAGGGACCGGGTCGGACAGAGGCCGGAGGATCATGAGGTTGCCTGAGGTCGGCCATAGAAAGGGCCAGAGACGGGGAAAGAGAGGTGACAGTCGAGGACGCGTCCTGGACCGCGGGCTGTCCCTGCCGCAGGTGCTGAGATGGGCGTCCATGCAGTACCCAACATCGGGCGATCAGGTGGCCAAACTTGCCACAATGTTGACAGAAGGGACGTGGACGACTTGAAGCACGGCCACGTCCCGAGGAGTCTGTCATGGAAGCGTCGGTTAGCTGATGCAGCGGGCCGGCGGGATGAGCGTGCGCAGGACGTGCGCGTGCTGGAAGGGCCGCCGGGACAAGGGCGCACGGCCGGGAGGGTCCGCCGGGACGAGGCCGAGGGCGCCTGCTGGGGAGCGCGCGGGAGGCGCGGGGGCAGCGGGAGACGCGGGAGCAGCGGGAGGCGCCGGGTGAGGGTTGCCGGTAGCGCGCCAAGCAAAGGTGGCCGGTAGGCGCAGGAGGCGCGGGACGACGGGGAGCCGGGACGTCGGGGAGCCGGGAGCCGCAGGAGGGCGTCGCGCCAGGAAGGAGGGCCGTCAGGGAGCCGGGAGCCGTGGTCGAGGGCGGGGCACCGGGGCGAGGCCGAGGGCGGGGCGTCGGGGCGAGGCCGAGGGCGGGGCGCCGGGGCGAGGCCGAGGGCGGGGCGCCGGGGCGAGGCCGAGGGCGGGGCGCCGGGGCGAGGCCGAGGGCGGGGCGCCGGGGCGAGGCCGAGGGCGCGGCGCCGCTGGGCGAGGGGGAGAGCGCCTGGGCGAGGCACCGGGAGGGAGAGCCGCCGGGAGAGAGGGTCGGGAGGGAGAGCCGCCGGGAGAGAGGGCCGCCGGGAGGGAGGGCCGCCGGGAGGGAAGGCCGCCGAGAGAGAGAGCCGCCGGGAGGAAGGGCCGCCGGGAGAGAGGGCCACCAGGGAGGGCCGCCGGGAGATTAGGGCAGAGCCAGAGGGGAAGAGAGGCGGGGCCGGACAGAACCGGGAATCCGCTAGGAGGGAGGTTCGGGATTAAGATCCCTCTGATACCATGTAGATGGTGAATTCCGCTTACCTCAATGTGAGGTGATGGTGTTCTTTTATAGATGAGTAAAACTAAATACAGAGAGGGTAAGTCCGATGTGGGACTCAGAAATACCCAATTAAATGAAATGGGGTCCAACACAGGCTTTGGAGGACAATCATACTTGGAATTTGGTCCCCCTTCCGGCAGGAAAACAGGCGGTCGGCAGCAAAAAAATCTATATGGTCCGTCTCAATGTCGATGGCACTCTTCATCGCTTCAAAGCCCGACTTGTGGCGAAGGGTTTTGCTCAGACATATGGTATCGACTATTTTGATACCTTCTCTCTGGTTGCAAAGATGGCATCGATCCAATTATTCATCTCTCTGAACGCTCATCATCATTGGCCCCTTCGTCAACTTGATGTCAAGAATGTCTTTCTCCATGGCTTTCTTGAAGAAGAGGTGTATCTGCAGCAACCCTCAAGATTTCGTGCATCCGGGAGCCGACTCTCATGTCTTTCGACTTTGCTGCTCTCTATATGACCTCAAGCAGTCTTCCCGTGCTTGGTTTGACCGATTCAGCGTCGTCGTCGCCACATTTGGGCTCTCTCGAAGTATGAAGGACCACACCGTCTTCTACCGTACGACGTCCTCCGGCTGCATCCTGCTGGTGGTATATGTTGATGATATCATCACCACCGGGGCGACTTAACTGGAATCACCCAATTAAAGGGGCATCTTCACCACCACTTTCACACCAAAGATCTTGGTCCGCCAACATATTTCCTTGGCATTGAGGTCTCCCAAACCGGAACAATGGAAGAATATAACAGAGAAAAATACAGGTCTACGCTGATAGAAATTGCAGCTTGTAGAACAATGTGTAAGGTTGTAGGAAGGAGTTACAAACAGCAGCTAACAGAGGCTGTTGAAGCTTGGATCCTTAGAAGCTGTTTCAATGGAGGAAGTGCAAGCTGCAGGCACTAATCCTGGGAAAAAAGATATAAGCGCCTGTAGGCAGCAAACCCACTTCCAAGCAAGTGTTCTAGCTAGTGAAGCATTGGAATTGAAACAGCTTGCACAAAAACTGAAATCTTTAGAAGTCCAGACAGCTTTTAAGGATGTTTTCCCAGTTGAGGTGACAAGAGTTGATGAATAATGACATCAGGTTCAAGATATGGCAAAGATCTAGGATTGTCTTGACAGAACATTAGGAGAATCTGGGGCAGGTGAAGCAAGTTGAGGTCAGCGCTAGGAGGGGCAAGGCTGAGTGGCCTGAACAAGGAAGGAGGTTGATGCAACTAGAAACTGATGTTGCTTTGGAGGGACAAAGCGAGCTTGCGTTGGCAGCTATACCCAAGGCTTGAAACTGCTACCGAACAAGCTGCATGGCTCCCAAGGCCTCAGCCAGAGCCTCCGTCATGGATATGTCGGGATGTTTGGCGCTTTCGCAGTAACAAGAAGGAGCCAGACAACAAGCTGAGCGAGAAGCACATGACGGGAGTGGGAGTTCCCTATAATTTCACATTCTCACCTTAAGGACAAGGTGGTTTTACGAGGGTGGAATTGATAGGAACGTGGGCCTTGGCTGTGCTGCAAAGAGGAGACCTGGGGCTGCTTGCTGTTGTGAAGGGTCCTGGGAGTTGGGGAGCTGCGTAAGGGTCTTGTTGTTGGATTACCTGCGTAAGGGTCCTGAGAGCTGGGGAGCTGCGCAAGGGCCCTCGGGGCTGGGTGTTCCTGCGCAAGGGTCCAGCATTAGGCCTTGCTGGTTATGTGAGAGTGAAGCATGGGGGCTAGGATGAGGAATGATTAATAAGCCAGGGGCAGTATCGTCTTTACACTTTAATGAGTAGGTTGGGGCTGTTGTTGGGGCATTAAATAAGGGGAATTGCCTTCAGGGAGGGTAAGAATATTATTAAAGACTTCAGTTATTGCTGATTGGTGGGTTAGGCCACAGCCTCAGGGAGTAGCACCTTCCGGGGGATCTTCTTCCTCTTCTTCCATCTCTTCTACTATTTCTCCTCTGTTTCTCTATAACTCTAGCCTAAACTTCTGCTAGTAATAATAGAAGGCCCCTGTTTCACTCTCTCTCTCGCGCCTGATCTCTATCAGTTGGAGATCCAAGAAGGGAACTACCTGCCAAGGAGCCCAATGGGGAGGTTTCTTTGACCCCGAAGAATAACATAAGGGTAAGGAGTCTTACAGGAAAAAAATATACATAAGTTGGAAGCAAACCCTATCCCAAAACAATTAAATTCAATATATCCCAAGTCAGAAACAAATTTTATCCTGCAAAACTAAATTCAAAAATTAAAAATGATAACTTTTCTTTAAAATATTACTACCACTAAATTTAAAATGATGCACTGCGATTTTTATACTTCAGCCACATCAACCCCCTCATCTCCCATTGCTTGCCTCTTGTTGTGGTGCCCCCAAAAGGAGTTGTATCGATCAAACAATCACCCCACGCAAATACACCAAAATACACTTAACAGATCAGGCATTAAGCATCGTGACCTGTAATTTAGTAGAGGCCCTTTCTTAGATAACATTGAAAATTTTATAGTTTGCATTTATTTAAACATCCATGATTCAATATTCATTTCCCCTGGGCGGACAAACAATGAATAGACAGATATTCCCCCAAACTTTAGCCTGCTCCTAAACTCAACCCATAAATTTTAAAACATAACATAACAGATTACAAGTATAATTGAAATCTAAGCCCCCCAAGACAGAAACAGATAATAATACATTTCATGGGTATAGACCAAAAACTGTAAATAAAAAAAGAAAGGGTGGGATTCTGAGGGTACCTGTTGAAAATCTTTAAGGGCGTCTTTAAACTTCCCCATTGCAAGATATGCTGCACCGCGCCTATAATAGCCCTGTAATTGCTGACCTGTATATATATAAAAACAAGAGAAAATAAAAAATGAATTGGAAACATTGTAATGTGAAGCATGCCTTTGAGTATTTAGGATCAGCTTCAACGGCCTTAGATGCATCAAGTATGGCACTCCCGTATTCTTCAAGTTTGATGTGTGCAAATGCACGATTTGCAAGGTACACAGAATTCTGACTATTTATTTCAATAGCTTGAGTATATAACTCTATGGCTTGAGCATATTTATGGGCTGAAATAGGCAAGAATGTGTCAGCAAGGAGGAAACTTTTAATGAATTTAAAGCATGTTAGTAAAATCAATGTAATTTTTGTAATAAGCAATGATAAATAAAAAATATAGCTGTGTCGTGATTGAAACACCATATTGGTAAAAAATCAAAGCACAGAGACAGGATAAAAGTCAAAAAATGGAACTATTTAAATGATTCTTTTAAAAAGAATCATAATTCATAAAATCATTTTTTGTTTGGCATATCTTCTTTGAAAAAATATATAAAACAATTCAAATTAGATAGAGTTGTCAAAGTGCAAAGTTGAGGAGGAAAATAAACAAAAGCCAGTAAAATGTGATGGATTTTCAGGTGCATGACAACATCACCTTTATATGCTTCATTAGCTAGAAGCTTTAGTTCTTCAGCACGTACAGAATTTGAACGATCAATTTCCATACCAGGCATAACCTTTCAGATGTCGTTCCTTCTGTGAATCCAGATAAATAAGTGTAACCTGCTCCTGTACACTGCTCTGCCTGATCCATAAAGATGAATCAGAAAAAAGCTAACATCTGTTAAACGCAAGGGAGGATATCAATTCTGGGCAAGTGGAACCCGATGATGAAATAACAAATCAATATGTCTACGAGTTGAAATCTAGTAAAACTAAATCTCTACTTGCTATTCCTTTGAAAGCAGAATGTGCTAAATGAAAAATTCATAGAACATAGCATACCAATAATTCAGTGCATTTGAATGGGGTAGAACATAGAATATATCAATGAAAGAAGAGGAAATTTGAGATGGAAATGGAAAGAAACAGCACACCCGCTGAAGGCTCCATTAATTATATTATATATTTCAAAAGAATAATATAAGAGGATAATAGCATGTGTTGGGAAACCATCTATGCATCGGCTTCCACAGCCAGTGCCTCTACAATCAAGAGCTTTATGAACACCAATGAGTATTCATTGAATTTTTGTCAGAAGCATATCCACAACTGTGGCCCCCAAGAAAAATATCAGACCAGATCAAGTACTCTAACAATATATCAAGGCAAAACTTACCATCATTGAGTAGTAAAAAATAGAAAATATAATGTCAACCGAAAGTAAATTACTTTAATTGGATCAAGCCTCGAGACTCCAAAACAATCATAAATATATCCTTGGCATATTAAAACCATGCCGGAGCGAGTAATCTAATATCAGCAACGAAGACAGCATCCACAGAAAACGGCATGTTTTAAAATCAAAAGCTACAAACAAGTGGGCACTGTCATTCTCGATCAAGGCAAGCAACACACCGGGCGTCAAAATTCAATGGGGGGGGATGAGGTGACAAAAAAAGAGGACTGAATCCTGAAACTTTGACAAACGTGTGTGTGTGTGCGCGCGCGCGCGCGCGTGTGGTGGGGGGAGACGAAACCCGAACCTGGGAGGTGCAAGAAGGTAAGGAGAGTGGAAGTGAAGGGAATACTAGGGTTCGTCGATCGGAAAGCGGATCATGGAGATTTGAAGGCTGCCGCTAACGGCAGTGAAACGGTAGGAAGAATCCAGAGGGGCTTGAACGGCTGGTATCGAAATTGTAAATATAATAATTGCTTTTTATTAAGTGAAATACGATTTTGTCTCTAAGCTGATTGGAGATATACTAAAATTCATTTCTAATATTTTTTTAATGTGGGTGGTGCCAAATGGACCATGTCATGGTGTGGGACAAAGTGTGCATTTTTTTTATTATTTCTTATTATTAATAAAACCGATAATAATAAAAATTGAATGTTACTAATAATTGTTCTATTAATCACATCTTTGTTCTCTCGTGGCAGGATGTTTTTGTCCAATCTACAGTGTTCTCGATAAGAAACTAATGTGTTATATCACAAACTACAATTAAAAGTTTCGAACCTTGAAACAATAAACCTCACAAAGGAAAACTTTTCACCATAGAAGTTCATTCATTTTCTTTTCTTTCTAAAACCCCTCAAAACTCCAAGGGTTGATGCCTCCATGTCCTCTTATACCAAAGTCAATCACATGTGGTAAGGTTTCATCGCCTCGAACCAATGTGTGACTCCTCGTCTACGAAGAGCTTAACCCCTTCATAAACCAGACTATCACAACTCCTGTCCCTAAAACTCATTACTCTTTTGTCGAGGATGAGGGCATTTTTCTAATCATCGGAAGTTCACCCTTGAGGTGATACAGGGCAACGGAACCCCAACCACTGAAGCCGATACACCCATCCCCCACAAGCTCAAAGATCGAAACCGAGAAGTCCAAGCATCCCAACCACCACATCGAGTCGTCCCTCAACTCTGGTTTTGGTCACCTCACAATCCTCCTTCTAATGAGCGTACAAGCAAACAAGCGCATGACAAACACGCACATGCAAGCATAAAGTACAAACACGATGCACATAAAAATTACGTGGTTCAGACATTATGTCCTACATCCATGAGAGAATGACGACATCTTCTTCATTCCATCAAAAACAGAAGTGGGTTTGAGTTACAAGGGATATCACTTTCCAACAACCTTACCCAAACCACCAGAAGAATTCCCACCATGTCATAACAATTGCATCTTATGGTGCTCCTCCTCCCGGTCTTCCACCCTCAGCATTTCAGCCTCTGGCACTAGGATGCACCCAAGTGCACTCCTCCCGAAGCCACCTCATCCTGTATCGGGCCTCATCAGTCATTACCATATCGTACCGCACCTGTGGGCCAATCCCACTACTTAAAGTGGTCATAATTGGTCATCCATGTATAGATCTGATTTTTACCTTGTAAGACTTTGAGGTATTTATATATATATATTTTTTCAGAGCTAGGTGTCGAGATGACGTGTGATTCTGAGGCCCGGTGTGTCCAGAATTAATTTTATAAAAATATTTTATATATTTTATATTATGCACGTGCAATTTCTTAAAGAAAACATTATAACTCTTAAATAGAAGCTCAAATCAGAAATATGATACCACGGTTGAGTCCAGAACGCAGTGTTTACCCTAGATGCGACCTAAAATAGGTCGGCGCAGGGCATTCAGACATCTCGTCCATTGGTGATAGGTTTAGTTGGTTAATTAATTAAATTTATTTAATCAATTGATTATTTTGACCTAAATGAAATGTCTGCAAATATATTGCCATGAAAAATCCTCTAGGGTTAGTCACATAAACCCTGTAAGCATTTCAGAGCTTCTTCCCCTCCTTCTGTTAGCGAATCACATCGGACAACGACGAAACGCTGGATCAGAGTAGATCGGGACACAACGAACACAACGAAATTCATCAATCATTGGTGAGCGCATTCTTCAATGATGAATGATCCAATCTTCAAATAGGTTTCATCAATTTGTAGTTTATGCCCTCTTTGATTGAATTGATTGAGCAAAATCATCATGTTTATGATTTGTGCCACTTGTTGGACCTTTGCATGCGCCCGTGTACCGATTTTAATTGGTTGTTTAATGTTTTTTAACCCGAAAATCCTCGATATTGATCAATAACCAAGAATGTTTGGCCAAAGATGGTTAAACAACTATTCTTGTGTCTTTCCCCCTCAATGTCTTCACGTTCTTCACCGATTGGACCCTGTAGTCTTGGTTCGACGTTGTCGGGCAGTATCGAGCTCGATCGGACCCCCAAAATTGTCATGAGTAAGGGAGGGATCAATAAATAAGGCACATATTTGTGACAGTTGGGGGTTGTGGATGATCGTTTCGATGATCAGTAGACGACTCATCGAAGGCGGAAGGATCTAAGGTGAGCGGTTCATGCGACGCACCCCCACAAAATGACGGAATCCAATCTCTGGCGAACGATGGTCGGAAACTACGATCCACGACCAGATCCGCTATTTTTGGGTGAAGATAGGGCCGAAATCGAAGCGACGAGGCTGGATTTGAGGCATGGATCGTGGATCTGAGGAACTATGAAAAACCCGACTACACACTGTGTACCTTGATGAACACACGACGTATAGCCCCTTGGCTGCGGCGACTAGGGTTTCAGAAGATTATAAAGATGATATGACATGTAGCCCCACTACACACTGTGTACCTAGTCCCAGGATGGATGAGTTGTGTGGCGGAGCATGCAGGCGATACCCTGTGTGGGAGTACATGGCCTTGTACCGAAGTACACGGACACAGGGTCAAGAACATGGACTCGACCATAAGGACACGACCCAGTCCCAGATAGTTTGGACACACCGTGTAGTCCACCTACACGGCATGTACTTCTACATGTATTGGGAGTCGTGTGCTAGCCAGGAACGCATCCATGCGGTGGAGCGGGACCACACGTCGTGTGGGTCCCCTCATAGGTTGCGTACTGCTTGGTTCCTTTTAAGAAAAACTTTAAGGTTCCGTATCTCTTTTTTCCTTACTCAGATTTTAGCCTGTGAGTAGCTTATCCTGGGTGTTTTTTCACATAGAACATGATGATACCCTCAATTGTGGCTTTTGGGATATAGTATGGAATGTTCCAGGCATGATGCTTGGTTAGGTGATGCTCGACGGTGACAGTGATCACACAGGATCACCAGAGACTCCTGAGTGAAACCCTCAAGCTAGGATGGTGTAAGAAACTTATTTCTTGACTCATGTATGGATCCTTTAAATTTTGGTCTAATTATTTATTTTGGACCTATTACGGATTCCTAATGAGTTCATGAGTGTCTCAGGGGTGTTTGGGGCTAGTTCGGATCCCAAAACACAGTTTTTTGGGAGAAATAGGTTGGTCGCATGGTTAGTAGAAACTGTGTGGGGTAGGTCGCACGGTCTCTTTTAACCTCATGGTACTAGATAGTGGGGTGATACAGGGCACACAATTTTCCCTAAATGTGTGCCAGAGGTCGCACGGTTTTCCTTAACCGTGTGCCAGAGATCGCACGACCATGCGAAAAACTCTAAACATGTTGCAGAGGTGTTTGACATGATTGGTGCATGGTTTCTCTAATCATGTGGCCTAATCGTGCAAAATTACCCTTCCTATAGTAGATGACACATGGTTGGCGCATGGTTTGGCCAATCGTGCGGCCAAACCATGTGATGCCCATTTTTTGGTGAAATTATGAAAACTCCCTTAAATGAATTGTTTTAACTCCCCCTTCCTTCTCATTTCTCTCCAGTGGACAACCACCCTTACCCATATCTCTTTTGCTCCCTTGAATCCTCTTTCATAACTTTTTATCCCAAGCTCTGATCTGGTGTCTGATTTGATCGTTGTTCATCACGTTGGATGTGTATTGATAAGATCTTGATTGCTTTTTAGTCGTTTTTTGTTCTTCTTTCTATTGACGGTGCTGTTTAGATGCAGGCTTGTATGCCCTATTTTCAAGGCATTGATTCATTCTTCAAATCTCTTCCAATTCAGTCCAAACTAGAGGTTGATACTAAATGAGAAGATTTGTACGATTACATGGTAGGTGGTCTATAACTTATCCCTCAAGATTCTCCATTTTATAAATTGGCGTGTGTGCGCGCCAATTTCATCAGACGTGACCTATTTAATTTATGTGTCTTGCTTGTAGTCATTAGAACTGTGTTATATGACCCTCATTAAATATGTTATCTATCATTGGTGGTTACGTCCACAATTTTGACCACACCATGTAGGGTGTTATCCATAAACGAGCTTTTAGTGGTTTGACATGTTCATCCACTCCACTATTTGGGTGTGTTTCTTGACCCTATTAATGGTAAGACCCTTTAATTAAATGAATTGTGAATTGATAAGTGGTTATTACCTTATTTTCTTCCCACATGAGCCACCTAAGGTAAGCAATTCAACTTGATAAATCAATCTTAAATGAAATTGTCAAGTATACTATGTATATAACTTGGCCTAATTAAGTGTAATTGAAGAACTCAGTTGCATGTTTGTAGCACACATTTCCATGTTTATGGAAGGTAGCTGAGTGAGCCTTATTAATTGAATATGACTTATGTGGAATCAATGAAATAGTTACATTTCCCTTAGCCTTGTCAGACTAATGAAAGGTTGTGGCTTAAACCAAATGAATTATCAAATGGCATGAGTAATTTACATGGCCTAACTAATTAAATGAATTAAATAAAATGTATCTATCGTATGTGGACCTTGAAATATTTATAGGAGTGGTCAGACTCAGGATAGCCTTGGATTCCTAAGGAAATGCCTTGAATACTCGGGGACGCCATTCTGATTCAAGGATGTCGGTTTCCAAGGGCGAGACCCATCTTGGAACTCGATCCTTAACTTACCAAAATGTGTGGTTTTTTTCCTCGGTGTCACTCCCTTCCCTGTACCTTCTAGATCCACCCATGTTACGCGTTTCCTTATGGTTAAAGAAAGTTGTTTAACACATAGCCGTTATGACCACCTCTTCGAGGAGAATTGTTAAATGAAAATTAATTCCATCGTGCGTAACCACCCAACCGCGTGGTGAAACCACGATCTGACTTTATAGCCGTTCAAAATTCCATATCCCATAACAATGGGATCTCATCTTTATATCACGCTAGAAATTCTTTCTTTTTCCTCTTGGCTAGTCTCCTTTTCTTCTTTGTGTGTTTGGAGTTCCCCTTCCCGAGGCAAGTGGTGCGCCTGTGCTGGAGCCTTTCTACTCACCCTTAGAGTCCCCGACGTTCCTCCCCCGCAAGTCACGCATCCCCAGTTATTGGCGCGTGGAGAAGAACTTTGATCCTTGATCAACCAAATAGGTATTTTCCTTCATCTCTCCTTACTGTGTATCATGCGGGGTGGGTACGCCATTGTTTTTGTGGGAATGGATGAAACTGAACCTTAACAAAGATAATAAACAGACTGTTAAAGAATGATGGGGTGCGTTTGACAATTCTGTTGTACTATTTTATAATTGCTATATGTTGTGAACTGTATGGGCTTATGCTCACTGAAAATCATGGTCATTGGTGGTCTTTCCTTGCGTACTAATGAACCTTTGTCTTATGTGATGATTAAATGACTGTAGCATGGAAATTGGTTAATCACCTAAACTCGTTTAGTTAAATGGATGCCCAGTGAACATCAATCCTTGTGTGTTCACCCCGTTCAACCAACAGAAAGAAGAACCTAATGAATGATGTGCTTGAACCTGGAAGTTTCCCTACTCTATTTTGGTAGTAGGTGTGTTGTTCTGTTTGATGCTTATGGGGTGATGTGGATGAGGATGGGATCCTCTATTGTGGCATGGTTTTTGGTTGTGAATCTGAAGCTGTGTGGGGCTGTATCTCGAGGCTTGGTTTGGTTCCAGTACTTTGAGGGATCTCACGGATCCCTTTGTTGTTGTGACTTTACAAGAGAACTGGGTGTGAATGCTTAAATTGTTGTTTGGGTGTTTCTCTTTCTCTGGCTTGTGGTTATGTCTGTTAGTTGCCCAGTAGTTCAAAATTTACTTAAATGGGATCACTTGAACATGAAAAAGAGAATGGGCTCAATGGGGAATTGCTTTCCGGGATGAGTGGTGACATTGTCGTGGGTTCGGTGTTTCTTGTGAATGAATAGTAATGAGGATGTTTGTGCTTAAGTTGGTTTTGGAACTCCTAGGTTGGGATGAGTACTTTTTATATATATTATATAATTTTAGTTCTTATGTTTCTTATTCTCTCCCCACCCAAGTTGAGCACCTAGTGATGAACACCCCCATTTCAGGGGGGGGGTGTTTTTTCAAACACTCCTATGAGTGGCTAGTTATTAGCTCCTTTTCTGCACCCTTTCCCAAATAGCCCAATACTCATCGGGTAGGCTGTGATGGCCTGAGGTCCATTATAGCCCAAGATTCTTCGGGCATGGTAGTTGTGGTGGTTGCCCAAGTGTGTGCAGGCAGGTTGTTTCCCAAGTGTCTTCAGGATGAGGCCCAGGTGTCTTCGGGCGTGGTAGTAGTTGTTCTGGCCCAGGTGGTTGCAGGCATGGTTACGCATGGTTATTGTGGCCCAGGTGTTTGGAGGGGGGGATGTGTGGTTGTGGCCCAGGTGTGTGCGGGCAGGGTGTGGCGGTGGGACTGCGGTGACAATGGCAGGAGAGGTTTGATGCATAGGATGTCTTCAATAACCAGTGGGGAAGTGGCGCGGGGTACCAAAACATCGATGTGTTATTACTATTATATTTCTTGACTTGCGTTATTTGGGGAGCGTTCCTTGGTGAGGCTTGGGTGGGCAGTTTTCCTTGCTAGGTGTTTCAGTTATCTCTTTTCTCACGGGGCATTAGAATGCATCCCCACTTGTGCATGAGAGCTTTTTGTTTTCCCTAATGAGTATACTTGTATGCTCACCCTACGTATATAAAGTTGTTTTCAGGTTTCTAGGAGGACTTCAGGGATCGTTCAGGGTCGTACTAGTTCAGACGTTGGGATAGTTGTTGTTGCCGTTTTTCTTTCTTTTGGTACTTCTTTTTGGGGTTTTATTTTACTTTTGTATCATTTACTTTTGGAACATGCATATGAGAATGGTTTGTTTTGGATTTACCTGTACTTCCACTTTTGGTGTTATTGGGATTTACTATCTTATCTCCCGATCCTATTAAATAAAAAGGGTAATGCCTTCCATCTTGTGTGTGATTCTATACCCTTGGTGCTAGTCGTCACTCTGGGACCTATTGAAGGTGGGTCTCGGGGGTCATTATCTCTCTTTCAACTTGAAGAAGGAAGGGTCTGTCACAACCCGCCTTCACCAAGATGAGAGAAGGGATAGATTTTGTCACGACCCACCTTTACCAAGATGAGAGAAGGGACAACAGGTTGCCAGACCCTTCCTTCTTCAAGTTGAAGGAGAGAGGGGTCTGGCAACCTATTGTCCCTTCTCTCATCTTGGTGAAGGCGGGTCGTGACAGAATGGTATTAGAGGAGGAGGTTGAGATATAGGATGGAGTTCGGAGTTAGAAATAGTGAGGATTGCATGGTATGGTAGGGAAATAGTGTTGGACAATCTTGGTGCGTGAAATAGGTCAGGGAAGACCAGCTAGGACATGAGATTTTAGGGCCCCCCGTGATCCGATGCAAGGACTCTGGGCCTACCGAACGTCCAAGTGAGGCTACACTGATTACAGGTTAGAGACCCTAGGAAAGGTACATGCATCATAATGACTTGTGTTCACATGTTTCATGGGTATTTTGGGGATTTAAAATGAATAATAAGTCTAATAAAATTTAAGAACAATATTCTACACTACTCGGGCTTAGGCATTCCTTGTTTACCTTGCAGCTATGACACCCGGGAGACGACCACGAGTAGTGCGGGCGATCGAAGCCCAGGAGGTTGACATGGCCGATCAGTAGAGGAATGACCGAGAGGAGGATGATGATCAGTGGTAGAGGACGCTTCGTGCCTTTCAGCGACAGACCCTTGGGAAGTACGAGGACAGCACCTCGAACATGGAGACAGAAAGCTGGCTAGAGGATCTGGTGATAGCTTTTATCTTGATCTGAGCTCTGATGGAGTATTGGGTTCTTCTGGCTGTAATCCAGATGCGGGGAGCAGTGCGTCAGTGGTGGACGCTCTACCTCGGGGAGAAGAGGGGGGTTGAGGTTACGTGGGATGACTTCGAGAGGGAGTTCCAGGCAGAATTCCTCTCTTCCACGATGAAGGTTGAGAAGAGGCAGGATCTACTCTCCCTCCAGCAGGGGAGCATGTCAGTGAGAGAGTTGGGGATCAAGTTCAAGGATCTCCTCCGCTTTTCTCCAGACCTCTTCCCAGATGAGGAGTCTCGGGTTAGACATTTGGAGGAGGCACTTTGACCTTCTCTTCAGTATGTTGTTACTCCCTTCACCTTACCGACATACTTAGAGGTCCAGAAGAAAGCTGAAGTGGTGGTTAGGATATACACGCTAGGAGGTGTATCGTGAGAGGGAATCTAGTTAGGCTCGTCGAAGGGGAAGACCATCAGCAGCAGGCCTCCAGCATCAGGTCCCTCTAGGTTTTGACCAGTAGGGAGCAGGCCCCAACAGTTCCAGTTCCAATCTCCTGGTCCTCACCCTTTCCTTTTGGGCCCAGGACTGAGATGATTCATCTGTGGTGGCCATGGGAACCTTCAAAATCAGTGCCTGGACCGAGTACAGTACAATGGGGGTGGGCCAGTGCAACACCCACCCCAGCCGCAATAGTTTCCAGCCAGGCCCTTTCAGCAGCAACAGCAGGGACAGTGAGCTCCCGCTCCTCCAAGGGAAGACATCGCAGGATGAGGCCGACCTTAGGACGCTCCTCAGGGACCTTGACCAGGGCGCGGTCGGGGAGGCGGCCAACAGTCAAGGGGCAGGGGAGCTGGGCGTAGTCAGTTACACGCCACGGAGATAGCAGCTCTAGCAGGGCCAGAAGTTGTTTGAGGTAAGATCAGCTTGTTTAGTACTATTGTCTATGCCTTGTTCGATACAGGAGCTTCACACTCCTTTGTTTTGCCCAGTCTGGCCCGTGCTCTAGGTATAGATAATGAGAGACTTTCAGTTCCCCTGGTGTTGAGTACACCAGTCGGAGGTCAGACCGAATTCTTTTATGTTTGTCGAGGGTGTAGACTGATGATAGGGACACACTAGTCAATCAGGGATCTTCTACTGTTGCAAATACATCCATATGATGTCATCCTAGGCATTGACTGGTTGTTCTCTGTATGTGCCGTTATTGACTACTTCTGAGGAAGGATCGTGTTTTCAGACTTGGGCGGCTGACGTGTGACTTTCATCGGTGAGCGAGGTTACCAGGAAGGTAACCGACGAGTGGAGCCCCTCCTTTCCTTATTAGTTGAACTGTCAGTGGAGTCAGCAGATACAGAAATGGTGGAATTCCCAGGGATTTTCGGTGAGTTTATGGATGTCTTCCCTGAAGAGGTGGCGACTCTACCCCCTCGACGTGATGTTGAGTTCGGGATAGACTTGCAACCTGGTGCCTGTCTGATTTCGATGGCTCCCTACCGGATGGAACATTCTGAGTTGCGGGAGTTGCGGATTCAGATTGACGATCTGATGAAGAAGGGTTTTGTTCGACCAAGTGCTTCACCATGGGATGCTCCTGTCTTGTTTGCAAATAAGGCAGATGGTGGTCTGTGGCTGTGCATAGACTACAAGAGACTAAATTAGGTGACAGTCAAGAATCACTACTCTCTTCCGAGGATGGACAATCTCTTTGACCAGCTGAGGGGAGCAGGTTGGTTCTCTAAGATTGATCTACAGTCTGGATATCACCAGTTGAGGGTGAAGAAGGGAGACATCTTAAAGACTGCCTTCAGATGTAGGTATTGACACTTTGAGTTTGTAGTCATGTCATTCGGTGTTACGAATGCACCAGCTGTGTTCATGGGACTCATGAACTCCATCTTCTGGGAATACCTGGATCAGTTCGTAGTCATGTTTATTGGCGACGTCTTGATCTACTCAAGGTCAAAGGAGGATCACGCTGAGCACCTGAGAATGGTTTTAGAGGCCCTCTGACAGCACCAACTCTATGGGAAATTGTCCAAGTGCAAGTTCTGGATACGAGAAGTGAACTTCCTTGGGCGCGTGGTGTCTGAGCATAGAATAGCGGTGGACCCATCAAAGGTCAAGTCAGTTGTTTCTTGGGTAGCACCCAAGAACATGGCAGAGGTTCGTAGTTTCTTTGGACTGGCAGGTTACTACCGGAGGTTCGAACCCAACTTCTCCCGAGTTGCATCACCTTTGACAGCTTTGACCAAGAGGAACCAGACTTTCATATGGGATGGGCAGTGCGAGGCAGCCTTTATCTATCTGAAGGATAAGTTGGTAAGTTCCCCAGTGTTGAGGTTTCCAGAAGAAGGGTCAGCATATGAGGTGTTCTGTGATGCTTCAGGACAAGGCCTCGGGTGTGTGTTGATGCAACGACAAGGGGTGATATCTTATGGGTCTAGATAGTTATGTTCCCATGAGCGTAATTATGCCACCCACGATCTAGAGCTTGTAACGGTCATGTTCACACTAAAGTTGTGGTGGGATTACCTCATCAGGGAGCGCTTCGTGGTCTTCACAGATCACAAAATCTTGAAGTATATCTTCTCTCAGCGGGACCTGAACTTATGACAGTGAAGGTGGATGAAGTTCCTTCAGAACTACGACTTCAATATTTCCTACACCTCAGGAAAAGGGAATGTGGTGGATGATTCCTTGAGAAGGAAGTCGCAGAAGGATGTGGTTCGAGAGTCGACAGATGCTTGGAAGGCGATGGAGGAGTTGGCTGCCCTGCACCTGGATGTAAGGAAGGATGGTGGTAGAGGTTGTCTATTTCAGATGATAGTGAAATCCTCTCTCCTACGATAGGTGGAGGAGTCTCGGTGGGGAGACATAGAGAGTGAATTAATGTGTGACCAGGTTAACCATGGCAATGCTCTGAAAGGGTGGAAGGAGGATGGTCAGAATTAGATGCTTTTCAGAGGGAAGTTGTTTGTTCTGGAGACGATGCGTGAGAGAGTTCTTGGTGAGTTCCAAAACTCACCCCTGTCAGTACACTCAGGAGCTTCCAAAATGTACCCGGGATTGAGAGGTCAGTTCTGGTGGCATGGGGTGAAGTGGGTGATGGTAGAGTTCGTAGCAAAGTGTCTCGTGTGTCAGCATGTGAAGGCTAAACACCGCATCCCAGGGGGTCTGTTACAACGTTTAGATGTCCCTGAGTGTAAGTGGGACGACATCTCGATGGATTTCATCACGGGACTACCCAGAGTTCAAGGGGGTTGCGATGCTATATGGGTAGTGGTGGACCGACTGACTAAATCGGCCCACTTCCTGGCAATCAAGGAGTCAATTAAGGCGGATTCCCTAGCACAGAGGTACATGGATGAGGTGGTGCGGTTGCACGAATTTCCAAGATCCATAGTCTCGGATAGGGATGTATGGTTTACCTCACGATTTTGGAGAGGATTGCAACATGCTTTTGGCACCCAACTACTTCTTAGCACTGCTTTCCACCCCCAGACAGATGGACAGACAGAGCGCACCATCCAGACATTGGAGGATATGCTACAAGCATGTATTCTGGACTTTGGGGGATCGTGGGAATGACACTTGCCTCTGGTGGAGTTTGCCTACAACAATATCTATCACTCTACCATTGGCATGGTTCCGTTCGAAGCTTTGTACGGGAGGCCGTGTTGCTCACCCGTGTGCTGGACAGAGGTCGGGGAGGCAGGTGTTCTTAGCCCAGAGGTGGTGCAGAGCACGACGGAGAAGGTTCAGCTTATACGGGAGAGGATGAAGGCGACCCAGAACCGAAAAAAGTCATATGCCGATAATAGGAGGAGACCCTTGGAGTTCGAGGTCGGGGACCACGTGTTCTTGAAGGTCTCCCCTCGGCTCGGGAAATGGAGGTTTGACAGGGGGAGTAAGCTTTCTCCCAGGTTCATTGGACCATTTAAACTGCTACGGTGGGTCGGTGAAGTGGCTTATCAGCTAGCGCTACCGCCACTGCTACTGAGACTACACAATGTCTTCCATGTGTCTCAGCTCCGATGATATCTACACGGAGATTCACACGTCCTCGACTGGGGAAGGCTGGATATCGAGGATGACGTGACTTTTGTGGAAAGACCAGTGAGGATCGAGGATTGTGAGGAGAAGGTGCTCTGTGGACGGACCATTCCTTTAGTTCATGTGTTGTGGAGGCATGGCGGGCTCGAAGAAAGTACCTGGGAATGGGAGACGTAGATGCGTGCCCAGTACCCAGAGCTGTTTTGAGTTTTGTTCTATTTTGTTTGTACTTGTTTGTGATGGAACGCTTTACCTTGTTAACCATGGAACATGTAGTTTTCCTTATTCTATGGATATGTGTGAAGAGTCCTGACTATGGGGAGGGGATCACCCGATCCCTAATCAAGACGCATTAAGGTGGATGCAATTAAACCCGTACGGGAGAGTTAGTGCCACCTAAAGTGGATAGTATCTTGACATGGAGGAAGAAACTCCCTAACCCATATGACTAGACAGTTTGACCCTTGAGTGTTTCCTGGTTACTTGAGGGAGGGGTGTTCCTAGGTGTCTATGAGGTTCACTCCTGAGAGGTATCTTTCGAGGTGGTTGTTCGGAACCCCTCTTTTCTTAGAGTCTAGTTTTTATTCTCAAGGGCGAGAATAGTTTGAGAGGTATCTGATGTAATGGACCGGACCCACCTGGTCCATTACTTTGCCAAAACATGGATCCACGGTGACAGTGGCACCGTGAGGGTGGCACCGTGACGGTGGCACGGTGAGGGTGGCACCGTGACGGTGGCACCGTGAGGGTGACATCATGATGTTGGCACCGTGACAGTGGCACCATGTCCTCACCGAGCGGTCTTCGTTCTTTCCCAGTTCCCGACTTTTCCGCTCCTGTAAAATATCTTTTGACATAAAGATGATTTAATACCCCCTTTCAAATCCATTTAAATCCCATAAATAATATCTAAAATCCCCCAAGAGTCGGGCAACCCTTAACTTACCAAAATTTGTGGTTTTTTTCCTCGGTGTCACGCCCTTCCCCGTACCTTCCAGATCTGCCCCTGTTACGCATTTCCTTATGGTTAAAGAAAGTTGTTTAATGCATAGCCGTTATGACCACCTTTCTGAGGAGAATTATTAAATGACAATTAATTTCATCGTGAGTAACCACCCAATCGCATGGTGAAACCACAATCTGACTTTATAGCCGTTCAAAATTTCATATCCCATAACAACGGGATATCATATTTATATCATGCTAGAAATTATTTCTTCTTCCTCTTGGTTAGTCTCCTTTTCTTCTTTGTGCGTTTGGAGTTCCCCTTCCTGAGGCAAGTGGTGCGCCTGTGCTAGAGCCTTTATGCTCACCCTTGGAGTCCCCGATGTTCCTCCCCTGCAAGTCACGCATCCCTAGTTATTGGCGCGTAGAGAAGAACTTCAATCCTTGATCAACCAAGTAGGGATTTTCCTTCCTCTCTCCTTACTGTGTATCATGCAGGGTGGGTACGCTACTGTTTCTGTGGGAATTGATGAAACCGAACCTTAACAAAGATAATAAACAGACTATTAAAGAATGATGGGGTGCGTTTGACAATTCTGGTGTACTCTTTTATAATTTCTATATGTTGTGAACTGTATGGGCTTATGATCACTGAAAATCATGGTCGTTGGTGGTCTTTCCTTGCGCACAAATGAACCCTTGTCTTCTGTGATGATTAAATGACTGTAACATAGAAATTGGTTAATCACCTAAACTCAGTTGGTTAAATGGATGCCCAATGAACATAAATACTTGTGTGGTCACCCCGGTTAACCAACAGAAAGAAGAACCTAATGAATGATGTGATTGAACCTGGAAGTTTCCCTACTCTGTTTTGGTAGTAGGTGTGTTGTTTTGTTTGATGATTGTGGGGTGATGTGGATGGGGATGGGATCCTCTGTTGTGGCACGGTTATTGGTTGTGAATATGAAGATGTGTGGGGATGTATCTCGAGGCTTGATTTGGTTCTAGTACTTTGAGGGATCTCACAGATCCCTTTGTTGTTGTGACTTTACAAGAGAATCGGGTGTAAATGCTTAAATTATTGTTTGGGTGTTTCTCTTTCTCTGGCTTGGGGTTATGCCTGTTAATTGACCAGTAGTGCAAAGTTTACTTTAATGGGATCACTTGAACATGAAAATAAGAATGGGATCAATGGGGAATTGCTTTCCGGGATGAGTGGTGACATGGTCATGGGTTCGGTGTTTCTTGTGAATGAATAGTAATGAGGGTATTTGTGATTAAGTTGGTTTTAGAACTCCTAGGTTGGGATGAGTGCTTGTTATATATATTATATAATTGTTGTTCTTATGTTTCTTATTCGCACCCCACCCAAGTTGAGCACCTAGTGCCGAACACCCCCATTTCATGGGGGAGGGTGTTTTTCCAAACAATCCTATGAGTGGCTGGTTATTAGCTCCTTTTCTGCTCCCTTTCCCGAATAACCCAATACTCATTGGGCAGGCTGTGATGGACTGAGGACCATTATAGCCCAAGATTCTTCGGCCAGGGTAGTTGTGGTGGTTGCCCAGGTGTGTGCGGGCAGGTTGTTTCCCAAGTGTCTTCGGGATGAGGCCCAGGTGTCTTCGAGCGTGGCAATAGTTGTTCTGGCCCAGGTGTTTGCGGGCATGGTTATTGTGGCCTAGGTGTTTGTAGGCGGGAGGTGTGGTTGTGGCCCAGGTGTGTGCGGGCGAGGTGTGGCAGTGGGACTGCGGTGAAAATTGCGGGAGAGGTTCGATGCATAGGATGTCTTTAATAACCAGTGGGGAAGTGGCGCGGGATACCCAAACATCGATGTGTTATTACTATTATATTTCTTGACTTGTGTTATTTGGGGAGTGTGCCTTGGTGAGGCTTGGGTGGGCAGTTTTCCTTGATAGGTGTTCTGGTTATCTCTTTTCTCACGGGGCATTAGAATGCCTCCCCACTTGTGCACGAGAGCTTTTTGTTTTCCCTACTGAGTATACCTGTATGCTCACCCTACGTATATAAAACTGTTTTCAGGTTTCCAGGAGGACTTCAGGGATCGTGCAGGGTCGTACTAGTTCAGACATTGGGACAGTTGTTGTTGCTGTTTTTCTTTCTTTTAGTACTTATTTTTGGGGGTTTCTTTTACTTTTGTATCACTTACTTTTGGAACATGCATATGATAATGGTTTGTTTTGGCTTTACCTGTACTTACACTTTTGGTGTTGTTGGGATTTACTATCTTATCTCCTGATCCTATTAAATAAAAAGGGTAATGCCTTCCATCTTGTGTGTGATTCTATACCCTTGGTGCTAGTCGCCACTCCGGGACCTATTGAAGGTGGGTCTCGGGGGTCATTATCTCTCCTTCAACTTGAAGAAGGAAGGGTCTAACAACCTTCTGTCCCTTCTCTCATCTTGGTGAAGGCGGGTCGTGACACATAGTCTCCCCATAGACACACCTCAGGCCCTCGCTTCTAGTTGGAATCCTCTGGCATTTGGGGAGATGCGCTTGAGGTCATGTGACCAACCAGGTTTGGGGAACCTCTGAGTGACATTTGGGTGTGGGACATGACAAAGTGGTATCAGGGGATTTCTTTTCTTACTTTACTATTTGGAGACAATAGACAAGAGATTAAGAATGCTTGGAACTTGGTTGTAATCCATTCTTGGGTGTAGCTAACCCATGTTCAGGGTAAATGCCAAGTTTCCTAAATTATGATTGTTGTTCTACTTTTGCCTATTATAGTTGATATCATTTCATCATTGGGTGATTCACACACTGTGTTTGGGCTATTATTATTATTATTCTGATTGAGGATTTCATTTTATCCTTATCCCGATTATACGAGGGAAGGGAGCACTGTTACATGCATTATTCTAGGAACCTAGAGTTCACATGTCATACATATTGTCATGCCATATAGGTGTATTTCACTACTTGTATTTTCTTGATATTCCTGTGATTGTTGAGTGATACTTGTTTATATATTATGCTCATGTCGTTCTTTAGATTTGATTGAGTGATTGCCTATTTCAATTCATGATGTGTATGGGCCCTCATGGGTTGGAATGAGTAGTTTACCAAGTCAAGCCATTATATATAACCTGTTACGTTATAAGACTGAATGTAGAAGAGGTTAATTAGAAATTAAACGGGTGTTGATTTAAGTGATAAGGTTTATGGGCCCTGATTCACTGGAAATGACGATCAATTTTAAATAAACTTCGATATATGGAAATAAGAAAATGCAAACTGTAAAAGTGAAACTTGACACTTAAATTGAAATGATTTCCAGTAAATGATGAGACAAGGTATAGTTTACCCTTTGTCTACTAAAACCCCTAAAATTTAAATAAAAGAACTTACCAATACCTAGACTTATAGGTGGGTAATTGGGTAAATATATCATGGGTAGTGAGCCCTTTTCTTACGTTAAGATTATGTTATTGCTATCTATATGATTCAAAGCTTGTTATGAGGAATGCGCTTGGAATTTATAGACTAATTTCATCATGATGTCCTCATGTTATGCACCAGGAGGGTGATGATGAACATGATCTAGATGTGATGGGCCCTGAGTTGTCAGTCTTACTATCAGGAGTGATACTTGAGGCACCGCCTATTATACCTTATCCGATCTCTGATGATCAGCTTCATAATAGTTCCCTATGTTTGATATAGTCCATGAAAGGTGCTCCAAGACCTACACCTATGATGGATGATCTGACCCATGAGTTCCAGTAGTAGCATCCTCCTACTTTCTCGGGGGATGACAATCCATAGGCCACTGAGTCTTGGATAGAGGCCACCTTTTTTATCTTTTAACATCTGGATATGCCTCCAGAGCAGAGGGAAAAGCTTGCTGGTTACATGCTGTGTGATTTAGCTAAGCACTGGTGGGACGTGGTTACCCAGTCTGGTCGCTATCAGGGCATGATATGGGCTGATTTCTAGATAGCCTTCTATGGTCATTTCTTTCCTCATACACTGAGAGCTGACTGAGCCAAAGAGTTCATGCATCTAGAGTAGGGTGCTATGTCAGTCATGGATTATTCAACGTGCTTTACTAAGTTATAGTGATTTGCACCACTTCTAGCCGGTGATGAGCTTTCGCGTGCTAAACGCTTCAAGGACGAGCTTCAATATGCCATTTGTACTCACGTGAAAGTCTTTCACCTACCTACCTTTTTTTGAAATAGTCAATCAGACTATTATCACTAAGAAAAACCTGAGGGGTGGTGATAGTATCGGGCATAGAGTATTAGTGTCGAGGCAGGTCAGTAGTTCTTTCAACAACAGGAAATGTTCACTTGAGATTTCTTGTCAGGAAAGTGGCAGCCAAAGTACCCACACTGGTAGCTCTATGGAATGTCATCGGTGTAGGTGATAAGGGAACCTAAAGGCTCAATGTGATAGAGACCCTCTGGAGTGTTAGGATTATAACTGTATGGGGAATTTTCAGAGATTCCATCAGACCTTTCAATCTTCTTCTAGTGGGAGAGGATTCGCACTAGTTCCACCTTCAGGGTTAGGTTCTTTTACATTGATTTGTGTGGGGAGTTGGAGTAGGACCAATAGGACTATCCAAGGAGTAGGTCATGACTGAAGTATCCAAACTCATGATCACCAGTAGTGCTTGCAGAATGATCATGATCATGGTAGTCCAGTTGTCACACGGTGTCATGGATTAGGTCAGTTGCATGCACTATAGCCGATACCCAAGGATCAGGATGTGGGACCATCTACAGTATGAGTTATTATTCTAGTACCCTCTACTATAGTATCTTATTTATTTGATATAGGTGCTTCACACTCTATCATGGAAAGTTTCAAGCTAGAAATACAATATTACTATGGTGTAATGACCCTAGATACATCAATGAGAGTATGGTCATAAGGCATACACCAATACAAAGACTACCCCTTTAAGGTAGGTAGTTACCATTTATTATGGGACCTCTTCATTCTTGAGATTACATGATTCGATGTCATTTTCAAGATGGATTGGTTGGTTACGTATCATACCTTTATAGACTGCTATCATCACAGGGTGTCGTTTACATCACTAGAGGGAAAAATTATCTAAATAAGGGTGAGTGGAATGTCCATGCTAGTAGAGTTGGAACAAAGTGTCTTGGTCTAGGTGGAGTGACCACCCTGATTAATAATCTCTTCATGGAGGATCAGGGTTTACATCGAGTTGATTCCCCTTCGGTAATAGATCATTTCAGGGATGTCTTTCCCGATGATTTTTTGGATTACCTCTTGAAAGAGAGATATAGTTTATGATTGAGCTTGTTCTGGGAGAAAGTACAGTGTCTATTCCTCCATATAGGATGACACCTACTGATCTCTAGGATCTCAAGTGGAAGTTTGAGGATTTAGAGGCCAAAGGTTTTATACGGACTAGTAATTCTTCCTAGGGTTCGCCCATGCTTTTTGCCAAGAATGCGGATATGACCCTTCATCTATGTGTGGATTAAAGACAGTTGAACAAGCTAATAGTTAAGAACTGTTATCCACTTCCTTGTATAAATGATCTCTTTGATTGGCTCTGAGTATCTAGGGTGTTTTCTAAGATCAGCCTGAGATTGTACTATCATCAGGTGAGAGTCAGGCCATCAGACATACCTCATACAACTTTTCTTAGCAGGTATGTTCTATATGAGTATCTCATTATGTTGTTTGGTCTTACGAATGCGACCTCCGTTTTCATGTCTATGATAAAAAGAGCGTTTCACCTTTATATGGATTCTTTTGTCATAATATTTATGGACAACATTTTGGTGTATTCTCACACTCATAGCGACCATGATAAGCACCTTGAGATCATTCTGAGTACACTGAGAAAGCATCAACTTTATGCTAATCTTGATAAGTGACACCTATGGATCTAAAAAGTTCACTTCTTGGGTATTATTATCTCAGAATCAAGAGTCTCTATTTACCTAAATAAGGTGAGTATTGTGGTTTCCTGAGAGCATCCCAAGAATGTGTTTGATATACGAAGTTTCTTGGGGTCGGTTGGATATTACAGGAATTTCATATAGGACTTTTCATGCCTTGTTTCATCTATTATTGGTTTTAAAAAGAAGTTTTTTAAGTTTATGTATTTTTAAGAGTGCGATAAATACTTTCAGGAGCTAAAAGGAAGCCTTGTCTCGACACCTATTCTGATTTTTCCAGAGCCTAACAGAGGATACACAGTGTTTTGTGATGCATATAACATCGTTTTAGGTGAAGTGATGATGTAGAAGGATAGATTTGTTTCATACAGATCTCGGTAGTTGAGGACTCATGAGAGAAACTATATGATGCATGACCTCGACCTAGAAGCAGTGTCCATACCTTACGTTATTGGAGACACTATCTGTTGAGTGAGCGATTTTTGGTGTATAAGGACCATAAGATTATCAAATATATCTTTACAAAATGTTAATTTATCCTTAGATGATGGATATGGGTCAAATATCATTTTTTCCTTTGATTTTGAGCTTGCTTATATGCCTGGAAAGGGCAATGCAATTGCTGATGCGTTGAGATGGAAAACTCAGGCATAGGCCGTACGGGAAACCAGTGATGAATGGAAATTAATGACCCTATTTTCTGATATTTATATAGATTTTCATGGTAGTCATGAGTAGTCTCATATCTTAACCTTGATAGTTACCTCTTCCCTCCTTAAGAAGGTGAAGAGTAGACAATTTTCAGATCCTGAAGTCTTGGTTATCCGTGAGAGTATTTCAGGAGATGACCCACCTCTAAAGTGGTCTCTGGACATAAACAATATCTTGCATATACATGGTCATGTCTGAGTTCCTATAGATATGAGATAGGAGTTGATGCGTGAATCCCATGCTTCTCAATGGGCTGTTTATCCAGGCATCTCTATGATGTATTGAGATAGGCGATACCAGTATTGGTGGCCTGAGATAAAATGTCAAATACTCGACTTTATCACTAGGTGTTCCACCTATCAGTAGGTGAAGGCATAAAATTATAGACTTGTACCCTTGTTACAACCACTTCCAGTTCCAAAATGGAAATGGGAAGATGTTGTCATGTACTTTTTAGCCGGCTCACCTAGGTCACCTAGAGGTTACGACACTATATGGGTAGTCATTGATCGACTAACAAAAGTATCCAACTTCCTTCCTATTCGGGAGAATTTCTCAATTGATGAGATAAGAAGATTGTATGTCTATGAGATCATCCTGCATGGGGTCCCTCATACTATTGTTTGAGATAGGGACACTCACTTCATGTCATGGTTCTGTAAGGGGTTGTAAAAAGCTATGAGTACACAGGTGTTTCTGAGCACAACCTTTCACCCACAGACCGATGGAATATCAAAACAGATGATACATGTGTTAGAAGAAATGATTTGAGTATGCATCCTTGGTTTATTTGATTCTTGGGAGAAGCATATCCTTATCTATGAGTTCACCTATAATACTAGTTTTTATGTGACAATTCACATGACTCCTTTTGTGTCCTTGTATAGTAGGCCATTTCATTCACCCCGGTGCTGGTTAGAGGCAGAAGAGGCAACCCTACTAGGTCCTTATCTCATAAAGGAGACATTGGATCAGGTTCAGCTGATTCATAAACGTATGTCTACTGCTCAGTCTAGACAAAAATCGCATGTCGATCACCATCTACAACCTCTAGAGTTCAAGGTTGGAGATCATGTTTTCTTATAGGTATCACCTAGGCTTGGGTATAGATGGATACAGAGGAAAGGAAAGACGATGCCACATTATTTCAGGCTATTTGAGATTCTGGAGAGATTCAGGCTAGTATCCTATCAATTTCTACTACCTCAGAGGTACCGTGACATGCACGATGTCTTCCACATTTCATAAATTTAACGATATCATGATAATCGATCTCATACTTTTGATCTTGAGGAAGTTGAGTTAGATGCCAATGATTCTTTTGAGGAGTATCCTATACG
Organism: Viscum album; assembly: GCA_963277665.1. Lineage (NCBI taxonomy): Eukaryota > Viridiplantae > Streptophyta > Magnoliopsida > Santalales > Viscaceae > Viscum > Viscum album. The sequence continues at coordinate 1,377,756,512 of OY728138.1, forward strand.
CATCGTTGAATAGAGAGTAGAGGATCTCCGAGTCTGGTATGTACCTCTAGTATGGGTGCTATGGTAGAACAACCATGTATAGGACAAGACTTGGGAGCGGGAGGCCGATTTACATTCCCAATGGCCAGAGTTTTTCTCAGACAATGTTTTTCCACCCTTGGAAGGTGAACTCATGGATGAGTTCCTTCAAGGGAGAAGACTGTAAGAACCTAGTTTTTGAATTAGGTATGGATTCATTAAATTTTAGTCTAATTCTTTATTTTGGACCTATTATGGATTCCTAATGAGTTCACAGGTGTCTCGGGGGTGTCAAGGGCTGGTTTGGAGCCTGTAACATAGTTTTTTGGGAGAAATAGGCTGGTCTCACGGTTATTAGAAACCATGTGGGGCAAGTCGCATGGTCTCTTCTAACTATGAGGTGCTGGATAGTGGGGTGAAACAGGGCACACGATTTTCCCTAACCATGATCCAGGGGCCGCACAACTGTGTGAAAAACTGCAGACATGTTATAGAGGTGTTTGGAATAGTTGGCACATGGTTTCTCTAATCGTACAACCGAACCATGTGAAATCCCCCTTTCTACAACAAATGACACAAGGTTGAAACATGGTTTGTCCAACCGTGCATCCAAACTGTGTGATGCCCATTTTTAGGCGAAAATATGAAAACTACCTTAAATGAATTGTTTTAACTCTCCCCTTCCTTCTTATTTATCTCTAGTGCACAACCACCCTTCCCTTTCTATCTTTTCCCCTTGAAGCCTCTTTCATAGATTTTTATCTTGAGCTCTGATCTGGTGTCTGATTCAATTTTCATTCATCACATTGGATGTGTATCAATAAGATATTGATTCCTTTTTAGCTATTTTTCTTCTTCTTTCTATCGACGACACTTTTAGATGCGGACTCATATGCCCTATTTTTAGGGCATTGATCTTTCCTTCAGATCTCTTCCAATATGGGTCAAACTAGAGGATGATACTGGATGAGTAGATTCATACGAGTACGAGGTAGGTGGTCTATAACTCATCCCTCAAGATTCATCATTTTATAAATTGTCATGTGTGTGTGCTGATTTCATCAGGCGTGACCTTTTTAATTTATGAATCTTGATTATAGTCATTAGAATCTTATTCTAAGACCCTCATTAAATATGTTATCTATTGTTGTTGGTTACATCCACAACATTGACCACCCCATGTAGGGTGTTATCCATAAATGAGATTTTAGTGGTTTCACATGTCTGTTCGCTCCACCGTTTAGGTGTGTGGCTTGACCCTGTTAATGGTAAGATTATTTATTTAAATGAATTGTGAATTGATAAATGGCTATTACCATGTTTTCTTCCCACTTGACTTGCCTAAGGTAAGTGCTTCAACTTGATAAATCAATCTTAAATGGAATTGGAAAGTATAATATGTATATGACTTGGCCTAATTAAGTGTGATTGAAGAACTCAGTTGCACATCCATAACACACCTTGTTGTGTTTATGAAAGGCAGTAGAGTGAACCTTATTAATTGTATATGACTTATATGGAATCAATGAAATGTTTTCATACCCCTTAGCCCTGTCACACTAATAAAAGGCAATGGATTTGACCTAATTAATTATCAAATGACATGAGTAATTTACATGGCCTAACTAATTAAATGAATTAAATAAAAGGTGTCTATCATATATGGACCTTGAAATATTTATAGTAGTGGTTAGACTTGATCTGGCCTTGGATTCCCAAGGGAATTCCTTGAGTATTTGTGGATGTCATTCCGATTCAAGGATATCGGTTGCCAAGGGTGAGACCCACCTTAGAACCCAATCCTCATATATTAGTAGATGCTCGATATATCATCATAGGATCTATCCTTTATTATTATATGATGCATTAGATACACTCCTTAAATCCATCATGACTTCTATGAACACGAGGCACCTTAGATACTTCGTTGGGACTAGTCATTGCTTATCTTGTTTTACCTTGGATGCTTTCCTTAGACTCTATTAAAATACACTATTGCGGAATACCTTGGACGACGCTCCTTGGATTACACTCTTACCCCTATAGCTAGGCTATAGTTTATACTGAGTTGGCGACCCTTGAGGTTAAGGTTGCCTTGGTTATTACCTTAGAACCTATTCAATATTATAATCACCACAGATGCCTTGTTATATATTAGATCATTTCACTATTATTAACATGTTAGTGTTGGATTCACCTCATGTGAATTAATTATATAAATTGGAATTAATTAATTAAAAAACTGGTTATATGTTCATAAGCTAGTTGAGGGATAAAGTAGGTACTTGGGTATTTACGATATTGTATTGATTTACTTTTATATATGCAAGCTTGCACACTTTTCAGTTTATATTACATGGTCTAGATATTATAGACACTATTGATGGTAGCCTACTGAGATTTATCTCACACCCTATATGGGTGTCATTGGTACCCAGGTAGATTACATGTATGCAAATATTGGAAAAGGGAAGTGTATCATTTCAGACACTTGATTATTTGTTTTCATTAGGATGGATCTAGTAGCAGATGACCAAGAAGGAGCTTGGGATGCTTGGATAGTTTTTGGATTCTTTTTTTCTACTTTTGTATAACATGTATTGTCTGGGGATTTATATCCATGTTTTCCAGCTTTATAGATACATGACATATATTATCATCGGTTTTTGAGTATTATCTCCAGTTGCTTCAGTTGTTTATTATTCTTGTCTGCTTCTGTTGTTCCATCTGTTTATGTTATACTACTTCTGCTATTTACTTGTTATCATATCTATCTGTTGTATTGTTAGAGTTAGTTACCTAGAACCAACTTATGTGTACTTTATGATAAACTTATATTCATGGTTTTTAATATTAATAAACAACTTATCATGTCATGATTGTTCTTTTGTGTTACATAGTATGAGATGATGTCCTAAGAGTAGTTAGCGTACTAAAAGGTCATAGCAGTTCCCCTCTATGATGAGAACCCAAAAGTGCTACGAAATTATTCTTAAATATATGTTCTATAAAAGGATGATATCATTTAGGTTACATAAATGATATAGGTTATTAAGGTTATATACTCATAAGAATTTGAGGCACCTTATCATGGTGTATTCCCTTGGTAATATCCAGTATGATATTATGATAATGAAACCCACTAGTAGAAAATCTGCATTTATATGTCATTGAATGTTCCTATCTGTGGATGCGTTTATTGGTCCTTAGACTTTAAGATTATTATTAATGAGTATCATGAGTCAAAAACTTAGATTTATTGATAAAAACTGTGATGATAGATGTTTTCGGTGAAGTGGGATATGTTGGGTGCGTCACAAATAATATTGCATTAATGAATAATGTGAGAAAGGATTTGTCCATTCTGTTTATTAACAGAAGTTGATATCTTGGGCCCTTTGATGGAAATTATATATCATAAATAAATCCACAAACATGGTGTTCTAAAGGAAAGTTCATTTTTTGAAAAATCAAAGAAAGAGAAATCAAGAACATATGTTGATGACACTAGCATGCAACCTGCTTGATTAGAGATATCGAGATAGAGGGATTGTTACACAGAAAGCATCCGTATGAGGCAACATGTCATTACGACATTAACTTATTTCTCTATGAGTGCCTTGATGTGTTGCTAGACACTAACCTTGGACTTTAGGCCGCTTTTCCTAATACCACTAAGAAAGTGGCCTAGAGGGTCACACACTAAGTGTGTCCAGAATCTCAGTTAAAAAATATATTATTATTTATTATTTAACAGGTTGAATAAATATTATTCTCATACATGGTTTAATAATTATTCATATATTCTTGATCGTATATAAATATTTATTTTCTATTCAGTGAATATAATTTTTAATTTTTTATTGGTGAATAATGTAGTGATATTTATTTAATAAATAAATAGACATTATTCAAGGCCTGATAAATATTGTGGAGGAATGAAGAACCGAGTTTAATGGTCTGATGAGAAATAATAAATATTGAATATTATTTAATTAAATAATATTTTACTTTAATTCGCAAGTTAAGAACATGTCAAGAAATGATAATATTATTATTATTATTTAACATGTGTTTTTTTCTAGGATTAAATAAATAATTAAGGGCACTTGTGAAATTATTTTATTTTAACCCTAGTAATATAAATACCCAATTATGTTATTTTCTCTAAAAATCCAATTCATTTGTTTTGGTTGTGCACAACAGATTTGGAGAATCCTCTCGAGCCTAGAGATATCTCTTCTCCAAGAACACTCCGAAGAATGGAGAGTAATCCTCCTCCACCAGATCAAGGAGAACGCTTTGGAAGCGATTCTCGAAACGATCAAAGGAGGACGATGCAAGCACAAGGATATACCATGCTAGCACCCGAAGATTCCTTTGGTGACGTCTGAAGATTTGTGGAATATGTGTGGATCACCGTTAGAGGAAATCTACACTTGGTTTCTACAACACAATGATGGTGGACCACAAATCTATCACTAGATTCGTCAAAAAAGAAATAATTCCTTAAAGGTAATTATTTATTTAATTAAATTAATTATAAATAACATGTGATGATCCTCTCTCTAGTTCTGACGTAATTACCCATTTTTTATTTATTTGATTCAATTTTGTGGATCACGGTGTTCATCGTCATATAGATCTTGGATTGATCATTGTTTATGGAAAAAATCAAAGCTGGGCACTGCCCATCGCACACTTCCACTGTGACTAGAACCTATAAGTGGTATTAGAGTAGTCACATAATTATTTATAATTATTTAAAGATCATTGTTTATTTAAGAATTTATAATTTATTTTTTCAATTCAAGTTTAATTGTTCTTTTAATCTGAATTTTGAGATCTGCTTCTTCCTCTTTCATTTATCATAGATCCAATTGAAATGATTAATTTTATGATTAAAATAAAATTGAGGAACTCATCTGAAGGTGCCAAGGTTTCTGACTGGACAATACAGGACTACACGCCATGTAACCGGAGTTACATGCCATGTAGTCATGTTCAATGCATTAGAATTGATTCAAAAATTAATTCAAGATTATTTATTAACTACACATTTTAATTGCACCGCCTGTTGACCAGAACATAATGGCACACGATCAACCGGATTACATGCCGTGTAGCCCATTTATGCGGCGTGTAGTCCCTTTGAGTCAAAGATATACAATGTATTTCAATACACGACCTACCTGACTGGTGACTATGTAATTTAGAGACTATAGGGCATGTAGCCCATTGGACATGTCATGTACTCTAGTTTTCAAGGTATGATTCACACGCCAAGTCCCTAGTCATGTACCTCGGATAGACGATGAGAGATATACACGCTATGCAGCTCAGATGCACACGTCTTGTACTTAAACCAAGTTATAAAGATTTAAAATTCATTTATTTTACTATGTAAACCTTGAAACATGTACTTGCATGTGGTTTTAAAGATATGACATATCATGTGATAGGTTTTAATATACATAAATTTTTAAATTTTTAATTAATATACGTGTAATGTTTAGATTTGCATATCATGTATGAGTCGTATTACAAGTTGTTACTCTACATGCTTTTAAGCATAACACGTGACTAAAAAATCATGTAATTTGCGCAATCATCCATGAAGTACATGTTGTGAAAGTACGTGATAAGTTGTGTATGCCATATGTCACAAGAGTAAAATAGTATATGAGTATAATACATGTTAGTCAGAATCGGATGGGTATTCACCGTGTATCCTCCAAGGTACATTTATGTACATAGTTAATTTTAAATAGATTTATTTAATTTTTTTAAAATTATAATGGATGAGAATATCAAGGAAATTTAGATGACAATTAAGATAAAAGAATTGATTAATTAAAGATGATAATTAATTGATTCAAGTGCGATTTATCTTAAATAAGAACGATTAAGAATTGAATGATAGTTTTATTAAATGCATAATTAACTGCATGCATGTGAATGGTCATGAGTTAGACTAGACCTTTGTATGTGATTGCTTTCATTTAATTTATTATTAAATTAAATTTTTGGAATGCGTGGCTTCTCTCCTCTTATTATATAGGGCATGTGTTCCCATGATTACTCTTATGTAAACCCCCTTTTCCCCTCACATGTGTGTGAGTAAAAGTCATATGTAATGGATGAAACTCCCAAACTAGTGGAGGCAGTTCAGTTTTGGAGCTGAGGTGAAACCAATCCAAGGAGATACATAGTTTTATAGGTGGAAAGCTGTAAACACAAACCTTAATTGGTTCAAGTTGTTTTCCCTAGTTCAATGGTTAGTTTATCAACCACTAGATAAACTAACTATTAGAATAAGCTCATGATCATACCCTTTATTGTTTTATTTCTATTAGTTTCATGGTTATTTCATTATGGATGCTTTGTCACAATCATAAAAATTAATGAAATTAACGATCATGTAAGATATAACTAAAATAAGTTGGATTATGTGTAAATATTATCCAAGACATTGTTAATCACTTAAGTAAATCCACTTAATACTAACAATCATGTGATAAAGATAATGATTGGCCATTTACACATAAAAGGATAAAATCTCGCAATTAAATATATTAAGTTGGCATAACCTTCCATTACTTCGGTTAAAATAGAACCATAGTTAAAAGTGCTTGACCAACCCAAGTTAGGGTGCTTTCAATTATCATGGTATTTTAACTTGAAGTTTTGGATTGACTTAACTTAGTTCACATCAAGGGTTGATTTCCAAAGTAGGACTTTGTGTAACTGAGAGGGAAAGGTTGAGGAAATACAATTAAGGATTTTAGGATTGGGGAGTCCACTCAACGGATCAAGGAACTATGAGTTAATGAAGTTGGCATTTGGAATGCTTACCTAAAACCATTCAAGTTTCTTAACCAACCCAAGTTGGGGTAATGAGAAGGGGAATATGGATCCTGACCACTTGAATATCTAAGCAACATGATATTCCAAAGCCAATGGTGAGGGCTAGTGGGTTTCAATAAAATAGTGTGAGACTAATAAATATAATATTTATTTATTTGTCTAAATTTTATCAGATAAAGTAATAAAATTATGATTATCTTATTTTATAGAAACAACAATAAAATGAAATCAAACATATCATTATGATCCATACTTGAGAAGGAAAACCTTCTCATCGAAACAAATTTCCAAGAGTGGAAAATGCACCTACATGTCATCCTTCGCCATGAAAGGAAATTATATGTGTTGGAAGAACCTTTTCCAGTTGCGCCTGGTAATAAGATAAGTGATGGAGAGATATCTATCTATGAGAAACATCTAAATGATGATATAGACATTCAATGCTTCATGTTATCATCCATATCCAATGAGATTTTTAAGTAACATGAGAACATGGATGCGTATAGTATGATGTCTCACCTTCAGAATATCTATCAAGAGAAGATGAGATAAGAAAAGTAAAATATATCCAATTCTTTGTTCACAACTAATTTTGGAGAGTCTACGCCAGCTGGACCTCATGTATTCAAGATTATTGTCTATATTGAACACCTAGACATCTTAGGGATTAAATTCCTAAATGATTTGCGTACATATTTCATACTTTCATCATTGCCTAAGTCCTTATCCAAATTTATTATTAATTGAAATATGAGTAATAACAAGAAGATTCTTTCAAAACTTCATAATTTAATTCTCTAAGGGGATAAGGACATGGGGCATGACAAACCCATAGTCCTTAGGTGAATAAGAAAAGTAAGAACAAGAAAAAGGGGACCAATTCTTATAAACAATCTAAAGCTCCCAAGTACCGTCCTTCCAAGAAGGAGAAGATCCAGATGCAGGCCAAGAAAAATGAGGCAGTATGTTTTTCATGTGGAAAGTCAGGCCACTGGAAGAGGAACTACACCTAAAAGCAAGGGTAAGCTAAAGGTGCATTCGTTATTGAGTGTAATATTTTAATATCTACATATTGGGTATTAGATACATATTGTGGGGCACATATGTATCCAAATGTAGGAACCAAGTAGATTTCGAAAGATTTCTAGAGGAGAGGTGGATTTGAGAGATGCTAATGGTGCCAGGCTAGCTGCTCTGGCCATTGGTGACTACCACCTCTCATTGCCAATGAGAATTATTTTGGTTTTGAAAGATTGTTATTATGTACCTACAGTTACCAAAAACATAATTTCTATATCATTCCTAGATATAAATGGGTTTATTTTCAAATTTGGAAATAAAATTTGTTTCTTTTATAAGGGAAACATATTTTATGGTATGATACATTTAAATAATGGGATTTATGTATTAAATTTAAAAAAACCAAGTGTTGGAAATTGATAAAGAATCATGTTCACACGATTCATACAACACCCAACTTTGGCATCACCATTCTGGTCATATAAACGAGAATCATTTGAAAAAGCTCTATCAAGAGGGCTATTTAGACTCTTTTGAGCTCAAACCACTTGAAAAATGTCATGTTTTTTTACAAGGAAAAATGACCAAACCACCATTTGGTGGATAGGGTGAAAGGGCCACAAATCTTCTAGGATTGGTACACAATGATGTGTATGGACCATTTCCAGTAGAAGTTATAGGTGGATATTCTTACTTCATAACTTTTACTAATTACTTGACTAGATATGGATATATCTACTTTATGAGGTATGAGTCAGAGTACTTTGAGAAATTCAAGGAATTCAAGAATTAAGTATAGAATAAAATTGGTGATAATATAAATAATATTAGATCAGATTGAGGTGGTTAATATCTTAACCAGGAGTTCATCTACTTTTTACAGGAGTTTGGGATTCTATCTCAACTCACTCCACTTTGTACAACATAGTGGAATGGCGTTAGTGAGAGGAGGAATCATACCTTGTTAGACATGGTAAGATCAATGATGAGTCATGAAGATCTTTCATTATCCTTTTGGTGATATGCATTATAAACTGCAACATATACATTAAACTGAGTTCCAACTAAAGAAACAAATGCAATTCCCTTCGAATTATAGAGTGGAAAGAAACCTATTTTGTCAAATACACATGTATGGGGTTGTGAGACATTTGTTAAGGCCTTCTTGGGTAACAAACTAGCACCCTGAGGCACAAAGTGTATCTTTATAGGGTATCCCAAGGAAACAATGAGATACTACCTATACAACCCCTCAAATAAGAAAGTGATTCTCGTCAGACAAGCCACGTTTCTTGAGAGGGAGAACATCCTCAAAAAGGACAGTGGGAGAAAGATTGAATTTGATAAAGTTGATGATAAAGATATATAAGAGTTGGAATAAGAACACATTCTATAGGTCCCCATGGAAGATGTAGTTCTTGAAACACAAGTACCATGTATGAGTGCAAGATAGGTAAGTGAACCAGAGAGATATGGTTTTCTAGTCACCAAGGATGGTGACTCATTATTAGTTGATAATGATGAACCTCTATCCTACAAGAAGGCAGTATAAATCTCATAAGCTGTAAGATGGAAAGAAGCCATGAATTCTGAAATGGATTTCATGTATTAAAACCAAGTTTGGGTTCTGGTCAATGCGCTAGTTGATATAAATCCCGTTGGATGTAAATGGGTATTCAAAAGAAAATTGGACATGAAAGGTAAACTAAATTCCTATAAAGCAAGGATATTGTCTAAAGGGTTTAAACAATGTTAATGAATTGACTATGATGAAACATTTTTTTTCCATTTGACATGTTTAAATCCATTAGAATTATACTTTTTATAACAGCTTACCATAACTATGAGATTTGACAGATGGATGTCAAAACTGTATTCCTTAACAAGAACCTTTAGGAAGATGTCTATATGATACAAATATAAGGGTTTTTGAATCCATGTGACGCCAAAAGGATTTTCAATTTTTATATATCCATTATGGATTGAAGCAAGCATCTATATCATGGAATATTCGATTTTATGAATCCATAAAATAATTTGGTTTCATTATGAATGAATTTGAGTCGTGTATTTACAAGAGATTCAGTGGAAATGTGGTTGTTATCCTAGTAGTATATGTTAACAACATATTAAATAATAGAAATGACATACCAGTCTTATATTCTGTTAATAATTGGTTAAATAAGTGTTTCTTCATGAAGGAATTAGGTGAAGCGATCTATATTCCAGGGATCAAGATCATTCATGATAGATAAAAGAGGATGATTGGACTAAGTCAAAGTATATATGTTAACCATATACTAAAGAGATTTAGTATAGAACAATCTAATAGGGGATTGATTTCAGTTTTGCATGGTTTACATTTTTCTAAGAAAATATACCATCAGACATAACAAGAGAATGAGAGAATGAGTAATATCTTGTATGATTCAGTGATAGGATAAATCATGTATGTCATGTTATATACTAGACTTGATGTTGCCTATGCACTGAGCATGGTAGGAAAATATCAAGAAGATTTAGGAGAATAACATTGGGCTGTTGTTAAATCTATCCTTAAGTGTCTGAGAAGAACTAAAGATATGTTCCTAGTGTCTGTAGGAGAAGAGGAGATGGTCATCAGTGGTTATGCTGATGATGGTTTTTAAACAGATCATAATGATCTGAAGTCACAATTAGAACATGTTTTCTTTCTCAATGGAGGATTTGTGAGATAAAAGAGTTCAAAACACCCAATTGTCACTGATTCTACAATGGAGTCCGAGTATATAGCAGCTTCTAATACAGCCAAGGAAACCGTTTGGATTCATAAATTTTTCTAGGAGCTTGATTTGGTTCCTATCAGTAAAGACTCTATCACATTATATTATGACAATACTACATTAGTGGCTCTTAAAAAAGAGCCAAGGTCACACCAACGGACAAAGCACATACTCCGGAAGTATCACCTTTTAGGGGAAACCTATCCAAGGGGTGAAGTTACAATAAGAAGAGTGCCCATAGAAGATAATGTAGAATACCCCTTGACTAAAGGCCTATCTCAGTAGAATCATGAGTATCATTTGATATCTAGCAGACTTAAGGTTGTTAGTAGTTGGCTCTAGTGAAAGTGGGAGTCCATTGGAGTTGGTTCCCTATAACCAACTTCTATGTATTTTATGATAAAATTGTATTCATAGTTTTAAATATTAATAAACTACTTACCACATCATGATTGTTATTCCACATGACATAGTATGTGATAATGTCCTAAGAGTAGTTATCACACTAAATGTTCATAGCAGTTCCCTGCTATGATGAGAACTCGAAAGTGCTACAACACTGTTCTTGAATATATGTTCTATAGCTAGATGATATAATTTTAGGGACACAAATGATACATGATATTAGGGGTGGAGACTCATAGGACTTTAAGGCACATTCTCATGGTGTACACCCTTGGTAATATCCAGTAGGATATTATGAGAATGAGACCCACCAGTAGGAAATCCACATTTATATGTGTCATTGGATGTTCCTATATACAGACGTGTTTATTGGTCCTTAGACTTTAAGATTATTATTAATGAGTATTATGAGTCACACAATTAGATATATTTATGAAAACCATGATGACATATATTTGCAGTGAAGTATGATATGTTGGGTGTGTCATGCATAATATTGCATTAATGAATAATGCGAGAAAGGATTTTTCCCTTATGTTTATTAATGAAAGTTGATATCTCAAAACCTTTGATGGAAATGATATAGCCTAAATAAATCAATGGACATGTTGTTCTAAAGGAAAGTTTATTTTTCGGAAAGTCAAATAAAGAGAAATCAAGCACATAGGTTGATGACACTAGTATGCAACCTGCTTGATTAGAGATATCGAGATAAAGGGATTATATTACATAGTAAGCATCCGTATGAGGTAACTTGTTGTTGTGACTTTAACTTCTTTCTCTATGTATGAATTGACATGTTGCTAGATGCTAACCTTGGACTTTAGGCTAATTCGCCTAATTCCACTGAGAAAGTGGCCCAGAGGGTCACACACTAAGTGTGTCTAGAATCTCAGTTAAATAATATATTATTATTTATTATTTAATAGGTTGAATAAATATTATTCCCATACATGGATTAATAATTATTCATGTATGATTGATCACATATAAATATCTATTTTCTATTTAGTGAATATAATATTTATTTATTTGTTGATGAATAATGCAGTGATATTTATTTAATAAATAAATAAACATTATTCAAGGCATGATAAATATTATGGAGGAATGACAGACCGAGTTTAATGGTCCGATGAGAAATAATAAATATTGAATATTATTTAATTAAATAATATTTAATTTTAATTTGCAAGTTAAGCACATTTCTATAAATGATATTATTATTATTATTATTTGACATGGGGTTTTTCTAGGATTAAATAAATAATTAAGGGAACTTGTGCAATTATTTTATTTTAACCCTAGAAATATAAATACCCAGTTATGTTATTTTTTTTAAAAATTCAATTCATTTTTCTTAGTTATGCACAATGTATTTGGAGAATCCTCTCAAACCTAGAGACCTCCCTTATCCAAGAATGCTCCCAAGAATGGAGAGCAATCCTCCTCCATAAGATTAAGGAGAATGCTTTGGAAGCGGTTCTTGAAGCAATTAGAGGCGAATGATGAAAGCACAATGATCTACCATGATAGCACACATAGATTCCTTTAGAGGCATCTGGAGATTTGTGGAACATGTATGGATCACCACTAGAGGAAATATACACTTGATTCTTATAACACAACGATGGTGTACCATAGATCTGTCACCAGATTCATCGGTGAAGAAAGAATTCTTTAAAGGTATTTATTTATTTAATTAAATTAATTATAAATAACATGTGATGATCCTCTCTCTGGTTCACTACTACAACCTGGGCCTTTATCAGCGCTAAAAACCGGCATTAACTGCGCTAGAAAAGTGCTATTAATGCCGGCGTAGATAAAGGGGGGGGGGTCCCCTTTATCAGCTCTTCGAGAAGCGCTGGTAAAGGACAGCCTTTATCAGCACTTCTCTTAGCACTGATAAAGGTCCCCTATACCAGCGCTTCTCGGAGCGCTGATAAAGGACCCCTTTATCATCGCTTCTTTTAGCGCTGATAAAGGACTCCTATATCGGCGCTTCACGGAGCGCTGATAAAGGGTTCCTTTATCAGCGCTCCTCTAGTGCTGTTAAAGGTGTCCTTTATCAGCGCTAAAAAAGCGCTGATAAAGGCCCCATCGCCTGCACTAAAAAAACAGTACCTGCACACCAGCACACCTGAATACCTGCACAAAGTAGCACATGCACACTTGCACACCATAGCACCCGCACCCAATATTTTGACCGACAACGGTATATACATTTACTTAACATCATGAATACAAAAAAACGCATTGCTATATACATTTCAAACATTGTTTTACATGGTTACATTTACAATTATTCAACAACAGTTATAAACATTCATGTTTCATCCTTTGATATCCGTGATCCGCTCTCGACGGTATTTGTTTCCAAACAAAGCATCCGAACTCAAGGAAAAAAATTCACCTATATAAGAAAACAAATATTATGTTAGTAATGCAATAATGAAAGAAATTAAAACAGTAATATGAAAGAATACATTAATATAGAAATGTGAAACTAAAATATGAAATTTTAAACTCAAAAGTTTTCATTTTCATAACAATGAAAGGGAATAATGTAAAATCAATATGTTTTTGATTGATTTATCTCATTTAATAAATACTGATTCTTTATATAATGAAAAGCTTTACCGGTCACACCGTGCATCGGTCAGATTGAGGTGCGGTCGATTCGTACACGTCACAAATGACTCTTGGATCGTTGTCCTAAAGTATCAAAACAATCCGAACGTGTTTTCTCGGTTTGGCGTATGTCATTGGTGTTGTTTTCCAAAGTCTGTCTCAATTTGAAACTGATATCAGACACTTTTAGTCATACCGGTCACGTCATGCGTCGGATTGAGGTGCGGTCGATTCATACACGTTACAAATGACTCGTCGATCGTTTTCCTAAAGTATCAAAACAATCCGAACGTGTTTGCTTGGTTTGGCGTATGTCATTGGTGTTGTTTTCCAAAGTTTATCTCAATTTGAAACTGATATCAGACACTTTTAGCCATATCGGTCACACTGTGCGTCGGATTGAGATGCGGTTGATTCGTACACGTCACAAATGACTCGTGGATCATTGTCCTAAAGTATCAAAACAATCCAAACGCGTTTTCTCGGTTTGGCATATGTCATTGGTGTTGTTTTCCAAAGTTTATCTCAATTTGAAACTGATATCAGACACTTTTAGCCATACTGGTCACTCCGTGCGTCAGATTGAGGTGCGGTCAATTCTTAAACATCAAAAATGACTCGTGGATCGTTTTACTAAAGTATAAAAACAATCCGAACGCGTTTTCTCAGTTTGGCGTATGTCATTGGTGTCGTTTTCCAAAGTTTATCTCAATTTGAAACTGATATCAGACACTTTTATCCATACCGGTCACACCGTGCGTCGGATTGAGGTGAGGTCGATTCGTACATGTCACAAATGACTCATGGATCGTTTTCCTAAATTATCAAAACAATACGAACGCATTTTCTCGGTTTGACGTATGTCATTGGTGTTGTTTTCAAAAGTTTATCTCAAATTGAAACTGATATCAGACACTTTTAGCCATACCGGTCACATCGTGCGTCGGATTGAGGTGCAGTCAATTCTTACATGTCACAAATGACTCGAGGATCGTTTTACTAAAGTATCAAAACAATCCGAATGCGTTTTCTTGGTTTGGAGTATGTCATTGGTGTTGTTTTCCAAAGTTTATCTCAATTTGAAACTGATATCAGAAACTTTTAGCCATACCGGTCACACCGTGCGTCGGATTGAGGTGCGGTTGATTCGTACACGTCACAAATGACTCGTGGATCATTTTCCTAAAGTATCAAAACAATCCTAATGAGTTTTCTCGGTTTGGCGTATGTCATTGGTGTTGTTTTCCAAAGTTTATCTCAATTTGAAACTGATATCAGACACTTTTAGCTATACCGGTCACGTCGTGCGTCGGATTGAGGTACGGTCGATTCTTACAGGTAAAAAATGACACGTGGATCGTTGTCCTAAAGTATCAAAACAATCCGAACGCATTTTCTCGGTTTGGCGTATGTCATTGGTGTTGTTTTCCAAAGTTTATCTCAATTTGAAACTGATATCAGACACTTTTAGCCATACCGGTCACACCGTGCGTTGGATTGAGGTGCGGTCGATTCGTACACGTCAAAAATGACTCGCGGATCGTTGTACTAAAGTATCAAAACAATCTGAACACATTTTCTTGGTTTGGAGTATGTCATTGGTGTTGTTTTCTAAAGTTTATCTCAATTTGAAACTGATATCAGACACTTTTAGCCATACCGGTCACATCGTGCATCGGATTGAGGTACGGTCGATTCGTACACATCACAAATGACTCGGGGATCGTTGTCCTAAAGTATCAAAACAATCCGAACGTGTTTTCTCAGTTTTACGTATGTCATTGGTGTTGTTTTCCAAAGTTTATCTCAATTTGAAACTGATATCAGACATTTTAGCCATACCGGTCACACCGTGCGTCGGATTGAGATGCATTCAATTCGTACACATCACAAATGACTCGCGTATCATTGTCATAAAGTATCAAAACAATCCGAACGTGTTTTCTTGGTTTGGCGTATGTCATTGGTGTTGTTTTCCAAAGTTTATCTCAATTTGAAACTGATATCAGACACTTTTAGCCATACCGGTCACACCGTGCGTTGGATTGAGGTGCGGTCGATTCGTACACGTCAAAAATGACTCGCGGATCGTTGTACTAAATTATCAAAACAATCCGAACACGTTTGCTCAGTTTGGCGTATGTCATTGGTGTTGTTTTCCAAAGTTTATCTCAATTTGAAACTGATATCAGACACTTTTAGCCATACCGGTCACACCGTGCGTCGGATTGAGGTGAGGTCGATTCTTACACGTCAAAAATGACTCGTGGATCATTTTTCTAAATTATCAAAACAATCCGAATGCGTTTTCTCGGTTTGGCGTATGTCATTGGTGTTGTTTTCCAAAGTTTATCTCAATTTGAAACTGATATCAGATACTTTTAGCCATATCGGTCACACCGTGCGTCGGATTGAGGTGCGGTCAATTCGTACACATCACAAATGACACGTGGATCGTTGTCGTAAAGTATCAAAACAATCCGAACGTGTTTTCTCGGTTTGGCGTATGTCATTGTTGTTGTTTTCCAAAGTTTATCTCAATTTGAAACTGATATCAGACACTTTTAGCCATACCGGTCACACCGTGCGTCAGATTGAGGTGAGGTCGATTCATACACATCAAAAATGACACGTGGATAATTTTCCTAAAGTATCAAAACAATCCGAACGCGTTTTCTCGGTTTGGTGTATGCCATTGGTGTTGTTTTCCAAAGTTTATCTCAATTTGAAACTGATATCAGACACTTTTAGCCATACCGGTCACACCGTGCGTCAGATTGAGGTGCGGTTGATTCGTACACGTCACAAATGACTCGTGGATCGTTTTCCTAAAGTATCAAAACAATCTGAACGTGTTTGCTTGGTTTGGCGTATGTCATTGGTGTTGTTTTCCAAAGTTTATCTCAATTTGAAACTGATATCAGACACTTTTAGCCATACCGGTCACACCGTGCGTCGGATTGAGGTGCAGTCGATTCGTACACGTCACAAATGACTCGTGGATCGTTTTACTAAAGTATAAAAACAATCCGAATGCATTTTCTCGGTTTGGCGTATGTCATTGGTGTTGTTTTCCAAAGTTTATCTCAATTTGAAACTGATATTAGACACTTTTATCCATACCGGTCACGTCGTGCGTCGGATTGAGGTGCGGTCGATTTTTACACATCAAAAATGAATCGTGGATAGTTGTCCTAAAGTATCAAAATAATCCGAACGCGTTTGCTCGGTTTGGCGTATGTCATTGGTGTTGTTTTCCAAAGTTTATCTCAATTTGAAACTGATATCAGACACTTTTATCCATACCGGTCACACCGTGCGTCGGATTGAGGTGCGGTCGATTCGTACACGTCAAAAATGACTCGTGGATCGTTTTCCTAAAGTATCAAAACAATCTGAATGCGTTTGCTCGGTTTGACGTATGTCATTGGTGTTGTTTTCCAAAGTTTATCTCAAATTGAAACTGATATCAGACACTTTTAGCCATACTGGTCACACCATGCGTCTAATTGAGTTACGGTCAATTCTTACACGCCACAAATGACTCGCGGATCGTTGTCCTAAAGTATCAAAACAATCCGAACGCATTTTCTCAGTTTGACGTATGTCATTGGTGTTGTTTTCCAAAGTTTATGTCATTTTCAAACTAAGTAGTAGTAATTCACTAATATAAGGATATGAAACATAAGAAAGGGAGATCATATATTCTCAATAAGTGTAAAGGGAGATATCAATGACCATATAAAGATAACATAAGTATTAGTAATTTACCTTCATTGTCCTATTTTTTTACATTCTTCCATCAGGTACGATGCTCATTCGTTTCTAAAGACATTTATATCATCTTCTGAATAGGAGTTTTTGCGATAGTCATAGTAGTACTGAAAAAATATAAATACACAAAGGATTAATAATTATTTTAAATAAAGTATTAATTATTTTCAAAAATACCTCTTCAGGGATGCTAGTTTGTTCATGAAATACGATCTCTTTCATAAATTTACAAACATAATAACCGCAGTCCTTGTCATTTGTTTGTTTCGGACACTGTAGAAATATCAATAAAAATAAGTAATTTGTTTTGATATGTATTTGGATAGTGAAATATAATTATATATACCCATATACTTCTCCATTTCTAGATCTTGTGGGCATTGTCGTCCTTACACCTTGGATTCATTCCAGCCTTTAGACGATATTCATACACCGCCCTATCATAACAAAATCCTCATTAAAAGATAATATAAATTATATAACTAGATATTTAGTTCTAAAATGTTGGATCTAGTGTATTACAAATTGACAATCGCCATCATCTGTGGTCGGTTAGTTGGATATCCATGCAGTGAATCCAGAAAATAAATCTTTGGAGTATCCAAATTGACTGTAATGAGCATCCAATGTTCCCTAAAAACACAAAAAGAAATAAGTACTGATATAAATGAAAATATAATTGATATGATTAAAATGTAGAGTTTTACCCTTGAATCTTTGGTATTAAAAAGATTCTGTCAGTCGTAATTCTTCTTTGAAACGTTCTGAGCAGATTTGACATCAATTCAGCCTGAAAATTAGAATCTATTTCTGTTCGTTGTGTAGAAATGGTGTGAGCACTAATGAGTCCAAATTTGTATTCATGGGAAAATCCCTTCAATTGTTTTTCATATATACGCCTGTGAAAAAAATGAGATGTATTTATCCATAATTATGAAAGTATATCAGCTTCTGTAAAATAAAATCATGAAAACATACCTCATGTATACATTTATAACTGAGGCGCCTAGCCAGTCGTATGTGATGATCTCAGAAACAGCGTTTGCACTAACGAAATCTATTTTTTCCTCTTCGTACATATCTTTTTCACAAACAATTGTATGACTCTTTCCGTCTTTTATTTTCGTATCCACATGAGCTTGTAATGATATTAAATGTGGATATAGAACGGGTGGGGTGAACACGCTCTCAATAGATCGTTTTGATCAGTTGGTTGATCCAATGTTGGAGCCGCTCTTTTGTTTTAGCTTATCCATTTTATCCTTCTGTAATAACATTCATCAGTTCAGCCATTTTCTAATTTAATGTTAAAGGTTCTGCTTGAAAATGAGCTGGAAATGAATACCTCCAGCTCGACATGTTTTTTTACAAGATTCGACGGCCATGCAACGAATGTTCCAACAGCTTTTTCCACCGTATGAATGTCGTCATCGTCATTTGGTACGGGTAGCTCGGCGCTCGGCTCATGAGCTACGTTAATCGACACTTTGACATGATCGGTTAGAAGTGGTCTGGAGTGTAGCGTGTCATTCTGCATATTGAACATCGTAGCCCTCGCTACAAGGCGATGGGTGGGAGTTGACAGATATAAATCATAGTCATTTTCACCCTGCAGAATATCATTAAATGAAAGGTATCCGTGTCTATGTGATTCACATCTCACAAAAATGAATATTATAACATTGATTACCTCGGTTAAGTCAGGTCTTTGAGGGGAATGGCTCACCTCAAAGCTGGTGAGGGGTGAATCTTCTCGTGGGGGTTGTTCTTGAGTTGTTTGTTCTCTTTGCCTCTCCTCCATCAAACTCGTTAGCATCTTTCCCTGAGTTTGGATTAGTTCTTCAAGGGTAGCTACTTTATCTCTCATTACATGCAATTCTTTAGTTTGTTCATCCTCTTGTTTTTTTCCTGAAAATATGTCTGGGGTGACACCCCAAAACCCACACCTTTGACGCGGCCATACTGTTCTGGCTGTTTCAAGGCCGTTGAAAGTATGTTTGCATCCGGTGCGGGTTTTGTTGATTCCTGTGACTATGTCAAATATAAAATATGAAAAAATAAGTAAGCATCATTATGTAATAGTGATTTAAAGCAAAACAAGTTTATATTATGTCATACTTACACATGTTTCCCACACTTTTTGTGTGTTTTCATCTATCAGTTTCTCCTCTTTATTAACACGAGCCTCCTTCCATAGCACATGGCGTGGAATGGAAGTGACTTGAGATTTTGCTTCATCAATCTGCATATAAACAGAGAAACATGGTTACAATTTTGTTTTATGTCACATAAAATTATTACAATACTTTTAAAATACATACCAATTGTTTTTCAATTGAAGCGTACCCCAACCTTGCTTTACGGTAGGGGTACACTGGTTTTGCTGCCCGTTCTTTATTTTCAGCACTCAGTTGCTGTTTCATAAATAAAAACCTATCAATCAATGTAACGAATACAAGCAACGTTACACAACGTGTAACCAAACACAATGTACCTGAAAATTATGTTTCGCACGACGGTTGCAAAACGCATCCCACGTTCCTTGGGATATCAAGTGTGCATAAAGAGGAGGCGGGTGCGGCTTGATTTTCCCTTCGGCATCTTTCAGATGATGTTTCATTAAAATGCTGCGAAAGCCTCTATGAAACCTTCCTGCCAGTCTGAAAACATATTCTTTGTGCGAAACATCTACTATAAATGAACTCTACAAGAGATGATGAAGGGTTAGTCAATATTTCAATATTTTATTTTATTTTAATAAATTAAATAGATTATATCATAATGTTACCATAATCTCTTCCCACATTAATGTTTTCAACCCGCTGACAACATGGTGCCACGACTCTATGTCAATCGGCACGCGTTGTCGAGTGACGATTCCAATGTAGCTACTAAACATGGCTTTGTTGGGGTTTATATGCTGGCCTAGCTTATTCCATCCCACCTCATATTTGATGCCTTTTGCTTTTTCCTTAAGGTTTTTTGCTAAAAATGTCAAACTACGGCGCACCTGTTTTTTTTGTTTCGCTGGGGTTTCATCGCCTACCATTTCCTCAGTTTCTGCATCATCATTATGTTTCTCCGAAGTGCTAGCATCGGCACTGACACCAGCTGCAACAGGTTGAGAGACCTGTTGTACGTCAGTAGTGGGACCAGCTGCAACAGGTTGAGAGACCTATTGTCTCTCAGCAGTGGGACCAGCTGCAACAGGTTGAGAGACGTGTTGTGTCTCGGGATTGGGTGCATCAGCAGGTGAAGAAGTCATTATCTGCAGAACTGGTTTAAAATTTAATTTAGATCACATAAAAGCAACAGCGAATAGATAATAACATAATGTAACACAATCTATATTACAATAAAAACCAATAACCTGATTATTGAACTCCCTTTTTTTAAAGGCTGAAGGGATTTGACCCCTCTATCAACTATCCATATCCCTTCATTGTGGTCTCCTCTGACATATAAAACGTCATCTACATTGGGACCACTGCGAAATGATTGCGAAGTCCCAATGAAAGGGTCATCTTCCGTTGAATTTTCATCTGACCCTTCAGCTGTTTTGGTCGATAACAGAACAATTGACCAGTTTCGGTTTGCGGGATCTGGAACATAAAATACTTGCACTGCCTGTGATGCCATTATAAATGGTTCGTCTTTCTCCCCTTCCTTACTGAAATCAACTTTCACGAATCCCAAATCATCTATTTTAATATCACTCCTGTTATCAACCCACTTGCATTGAAATATCGGAACTTGAAATTCCGTATAATCCAACTCCCATATTTGTTTGATGATGCCAAAGTATGACATATTCGCATAAATTGGATTTCTGTCCTTAGCACCGGAAACATGCATCGCTTTAGCCACAAGTGTAACCCTACTATTCTGCATGGTACTGTCTTCATCATGTTCATTAGTATAAAATTTATAACCATTAACTACATAAGCATTATAATATAATGCATACACACTTGGTCCTCCGGCTAGCCATCGAAGTCGTTCCGAAATTGACTTTGGATTTTCATCTGACTTCTTAAAAATATGATCTCAAAACCATCCTATAAACTGTCGATTATGTGTATCTGATATCAATTTTTCAGCCCTTGATGGATTCAAATGCCTAAGAATTTCTTTTTGGATTTCAACATATGGGTCAACGTCGAAACTGTTATGAAAAACATAAAGGTGGGCCTACTCCTGATCTGTAATATTGATTGTGACAACCTTTCTTCCAAAAATTCCTTCACCCTCAAGCCGCCCAGTGTGACGAGATTTCGGTAAGCCAATGCTTTCCACACCAGACAAGTATTCAGTACAGAATTCAACGGCTTCCTCAACAATATATCGCTCTACAATACAACCCTCTGGCCAACTTCGATTTTTGACATACCCTTTCAAAATATTCATATACCGTTCAATGGGGTACATCCATCTGTAATGTACAGGACCACATAGTCGAATCTCTCTCACCAAGTGGACCATAAAATGAACCATCATATCAAAAAATGAAGGCGGGAAGAACATTTCTAATTCACATAATATGACGACAATTTCTTTTTCTATAGCTGGCAATTTCGCCGGGTCTATAACTTTGCTGCATATAGCTTTGAAGAAGAAACACAGTTCCGTTAATGTATGACAGACATTCTTGGTCAAAATGCAACGTAAAGCAATTGGAATGATATTTTTCATCAAAACATGACAGTCATGTGATTTCAGACATTTTAACTTCAATTCGCTCATTGACACAAGGTTACTGATATTTGACGAATACCTCTTTGGAACCTTTACGTCATTCAAGAAGTTGAAAAACTGATATCTATCCTACCTGGAAAGAGTGTAACCAACAGGAGGAAGAAATTTTCGTTTTTCACCCTTCACTGGTGACAACTCTTCTCGTATTCCCATCTCAACCATGTCCAACCTAGCCTTAATTCCATCTTTTGTTTTGCCATATGTATTTATCAATGTGCCGATAACACTGTCAAATACATTTTTTTCTACATGCATAACATCAATAAAATGTCTTACATACAGACAATTCCAGTATTGTAATTCAAAAAAATTGATCTCTTTTTCCAACCGATTTTCGTAAGGTTTTTCGAAGCCAGTTTACCAAAAGTAGTGTCCACATTTTTAACTTTCTCAAACAATTGATCGCCTGTTAGTGGAGACGGTGCTATACGTTCTTCTGAAATTCCATCGAATGATGTCTTCCAAGAACGATACTTATGTCGTCGCGGTAGAAATCTGTGATGTCCTAGAAACACGGTTTTCAATGAATGTTTCAACCTAATTGATTCTGTACCTTCTTCGCAAACGGGACAACCTTGAGTTCCTTTAATGCTATATCTTGACAAATTTCCATAAGCAGGGAAGTCATTTATCGTCCCATACAACATGACTCTCAAAGTGAAATCTTCCTTTCTATAATCATCATACAATGTAACACCTGAATCCCACAATAATTTCAAATCTTCGATCAATGGAGCTAAATAAACATCAATATCATTACCCGGTTGTTTTGGTCCTGATATAAGCATAGATAACATGATGTATTTTCATTTCATGCATAACCACAGTGGTAAGTTATAATTTATCAACATAATCGGCCATGTACTGTGACTGTTGCTTTGAAAACCAAAAGGATTCACTCCATCTGTAGATAACGCAAGACGAAGGTTTCTCGACTCGTTTCTAAATTCAGGATACTCATGATCGATTCTCTTCCACTGAGGAGAGTCTGCCGGGTGACGTAGTATCCCATCTTTAATTCTTGTATCTGCATGCCATGTTAATTGTTCTGCAGTCTCCTCACTTCCATATAGGCGTCTAAACCTTGGAATGATTGGAAAGTACCATACAACTTTAGTAGGACTAGATTCATCTTTCTTGTATCGAGAAGCACCACACTTTGGGCATTCTTTAAGTGATTTGTGGTCCTTGCGAAACAGTATACAGTCATTCGAGCATGTTTGTATTCTTTCAGAGATCATACCCATAGAGTGTAGCATTCGTTTGGCATCGTATGTTCGGCTCAGGAGCTCATTGTCTTCTGGGAGCATGTCATTCAAGAGGGAAAGTAGTTTCGTAAAACTGTCGTCAATTCAACCGTTATCTGCTTTCAAATTATACAGCTTCAGTACGGCTGACAATGCTGTATATTTAGTGCAACCAGCATATAATGACATCTTTGCACAACTTTTTAACTTCTCAAACAATTTTGGTCAATCACGAAGTTCATCTTCGAAGGTCCTTATCATTTTCTCAATACGATCTTCATCATCATTCACATCGGTAATCACATCCTCCATACGGTCATCTTCATTGTTCATGTTTGTAATCATATCTGATGATCCATAAAATGCAGTGTCACCCTAGTCACTACTTACATTAGTTGTTTCCCCGTGTTTATTCCAACATGTATAAATTTGATCTATTCCATGACAGATCAAGTGTACTTCCAACTCATCTGGACTAATTTGTTTTGAATAACAACAACGTAAACACGGACAAAGGATTTGAGAAGAGTCACATGCATGATCTTTTGCAAACTTGATAAATTCTTTCACGCCTTCTTCATACTCTTTTGTCAACCGATTGGCATTCATCCATTCTTTATTTATATTCATCCTATTTGAAATCCATAGGATGAGTATATAGGTTAGAGGAGAAATGACTTCTCGAACCTTTTCTGGATAACCTGGAACTCCTTCCAAGGAAATAATGTGACCATGAAACAATACTTCTTAAACAAAATATGGGGAATTTATAATATTGTAATAAAGAAAAAGCTCTATAAAAACACCCAAAACAACCTCCAGATTATCAGAGTACTCCTCCTATATATTGTAATACACCAAGAAGTATTCTAAAAAAATGAAAATGGAGGTGTCTAGAAAGATATTAAAGATCTAGTTCATCAGTTCCATGAAATAGATAGAGCATTGGTGATCCCAAATGGAATTCATAAATACTTTAAATTTCCATATCGACTTTAAAAATCTATCTTTTGAGCATCCTCTTCCCAAACCCTCAACTATTGGTACCCTGATCTCTAAAAATTTTTCAGAAACCAATAGAACCTTATAAGATGGTCAAACAAATCATCAATTATAGGCAATATGTAATTATTCATTACTGTCACCTGGCTTTGACTACGGTAGACTGTTAAAATTAATAGGTTATGATATGAATTCATTGAAAACAGAATTGGAAAATCTCATAGTGACATGATCATATAGATAGAACCATTTCCCTAAAGATCTTCTAGCTGATCTTTTAGCTCCTCTAAATTGGCCAGAGCCTTATGATGTGATGTAATGGAAAATGGGATCTTCCTGTGAAGCAAATAGATAGAAAACGCAAACACTCATTGGGGAGGTTATCCCATGAAGTCCTCTAGAAATGATTTTGTGTACTTTTCCATGACCACTGGAATTTCACATGAAGAACACTTCTCAACAACCCCAAGGAAAACCTTGGAAAAATGACATGATATGAACCATAACATAGAAGCAATTTGTCATACCCTCCATGGTTATAGATCACAATCTCCATAAAAGACATGGAATCTCCTGTTAAGAGTAAGTAACTGAACCCAATGGTGATAATAGTCATCTAGTGCACTAAATCCAATAAAAAAATCCAAGACGATAATGAGGTCGGAAAAGACCAGGTCCAAAACATGGAATTCCGAAATGTCCTCCATGCCAAGTACCACAACACAACTCTCAAAGAACATGAAACCATGACCATTTTTCCTACCCAAAAGGTTCAGGCAATACATGAAATAATTCATAAACTCTGCCGTCATAACCAAGTAATAAAAAAATATGTGAAATTAATGACTAGGATTCACCATTTTGAAATAAAACCAATACTATAGAAGAATTAAAAAAAATTCACCTCGAATTATGGTTGGCCAAGATTATGAGTCCTCATGAATGACCTCTACTGCATTGATTTTTTCTGGATTAGACTCGTCTATGTATTATTTCCCTATTAAGAATCCCCCTTTCTTTTAGGATGTGATCCTCCACCATTTGAAGCCTCTTATTTTAACTAAGAGCCCTTAAAAAAGTAGAGCCTACACCACCCATTAATGGAACACCATTGAGACCAATATTTCAATTAAAATATGTCTCTCACATCAATACCTTGGGAAACACCTAAAAATAGGTTGGTAGACTTAGAACAATAAGAATAAATCTGATATATTTCCTCAAACCCATCTCAAAATTAATAGCCATAAGATAATCATTCGTGGGGAGATAAAGAGATAAATGAACCAAATGAAAACACCAAAACATAAGAATAACTAAATAAATCTAATGAAGTAGTGGGAAATCATAAAAACAACCCATAGTCAGGATCAAAGCATAACCACAATCCCAAACCACCCATGGAAACTAAAGATTCAACACGAAGAATAGTTGTCCAAACACTTACCCATTCCAAACATAATTAATTCATGAAAATTCAATTTGAATCACCTTAAGGAGGAGGACCCGGTGGAGGAGGATAAGGAGGTGTCGACAGCGGAGGCACCGGAGGCAGCGTAGAGGCAGCGCGGAGGCAGCGCGGAGGCAGCGGAGGCAGCGGAGGAGGAGGAGGAGGAGGAGGAGGCCGCGATGGAGGAGGAGGCAGCGCAGTAGGCAGAGGAGGATGAGGCGCCGGTGGAGGAGGAGGATGAGGCTGCGATTAGGAGGAGGAGGAGGAACCGCCGGTGGAGGAGGAGGAGGACGAGGTCACGGTGGAGGAGGAGGAGGAGGAGGAGAAGGAGGAGGCGGCGGCCGCGGCCGCGGAGGAGGAGGAGGAGGCGGCGGCAGCAGCGCAGAGGAGGGCTTCCGCGAGAGCTTGACCGGGTGCAGGGAGGAGGAAGAGGAGCCGCGGGTTTTTAACAAATCCGCGTGAGCCT
Source organism: Viscum album (assembly GCA_963277665.1). Taxonomy (NCBI): domain Eukaryota; kingdom Viridiplantae; phylum Streptophyta; class Magnoliopsida; order Santalales; family Viscaceae; genus Viscum; species Viscum album. Next base: position 1,377,782,912 of record OY728138.1, read on the forward strand.
TTATCAGCGCTAAAATGAAAAGCATTGATAAATACAACCTTTATCAGTGCTTTTTTAGCGCTGATAAATAAGCCCTTTATCAGCGTTTGTTTTAGCGCTGATAAAGTGGACCTTTATCAGCGCTTTTATTAGCACTGATAAAGGCCCGACCCTTTATCAGCACTTTACTGTTAGTGCTGATAAAGGTAGGCGCATGCCTTGCCCAGTTTTGTGGTAGTGGTTCTGGCATAATTATGCACTGTCTATTTCTTTGATTCAATTCCATGGATCACGACGTTCATCATCGTATAGATCCCGGATTGATCATTGATTATGGAAAAAATCAAAGTTGGGCACCGCCCATCACATGCTTCTACTACACCCAAAACCAACATTTGTTCCACTCTGGTAATGAGGGAATAGTCTCCCCATAGACACACCCCATACCCTCGCTGCTAGTCATAAGTCTCTAGCATTCGAGGAGGTACATTTGAGGCCATATGGTCAACTGGCCTTGGGGAACCTCTGAGTGGCATTCGGGTCTGGGATTTCACAAAGTAGTATCAGAGGATTTATTTGCTTACTTTACTATTTGGAGGCAATAGATAGGAGATTAGAAATGCTTGGAACCTAGTTATAAGTCATGCTTGGGCGTAGCTAACCCATGTCCAGGGTAAATTTTGAGTTGCCTAAATTATGATTGTTGTTCTACTTTTACCTATTACAGTTGATATCATTTCACCATTGGGTGATGCACATGCTGCGTTTGGGCTATTATTATTATTATTATTCTAATTGAGGATTTCATTTCATCTTGTCTGATGATTTAAGGGCAAGGATAATTATTACATACATCATTATAGGAACCTATAGTTCACATGCCATGCATATTGATATGCCATATAGGTGCATTTCACTGCTTTCATTAGTGATCCTTGTTTATATATTATGCTCGTGTTATTCTCTAGATGTGATTGAGTGATTTCTTATTTCAATTCATGAGATGTATGGGACCTCATGGGTCGGAATGTGTAGTTTACCTAGTCAATCCATCTTATATAACCTTTTATGTTCTAAGATTGAATATAGATGAGGTTAATTAAAAATTAAATGGGTATAAATTTCAGTTATAAGGTCTATGGGACATGATTCACTGGAAATAGTGATCCATTTTAAATGAACTTTGATAATTTGAAATAAGAAAATGCAAACTGTAAAAGTGAAACATGATAATTAAAGTAAAATGGTTGCTAGTAAATGACAAGGCATGGTATAGTTGACCCTTCATCTATTGGAACCCATGTAATTTAAACTAGAGCACTTACCAATACCTAACCTTCTAAGCAAATAGTTGGGGTAGTATATCATGTATAGTGAGCCCTTTCCTTATGTTCAACCTTTTCTATTTCTATATATATGCTTAAAATCTAGTTCTGAGGTGTGTGCTTGGTATTTTTTGTCCAATGATACAACGAAGTCCTCATGTTATGTGTTAGGAGGGTGGTGATGACCATTCTATAGATGTGGTGGTCCCTGAGTTTCCAGTCTTGCCGCCAGGAGTGCCACTTGCGGCACCACCTATTTTACATGATCTAGGCACTGACACTCAGCTTCATGATAGTTTCCTATATATGATGTAGTCTATGAAAGTTACTATATAACCCACACCTACAATGGATGATCTGATCCATGGGTTTCAATAACAACATCCTCCTACTTTCTTAGGGGATGACGGTCCATAGGCTATTGAGTCTTGGCTAGAGGACAAATTGTCTATCTTTGAGCATCTGGAGATGCATCCAGAGCATAAGGTCAAGCTTTCTACTTACATGCTGCATGATTCAGCCAAACACTGGTAGGATATGGTTACCTAGGCTAGTATCCATCAGTGCATGATATGAACTAATTTCCAGACTGCCTTCTATGATCAGTTCTTTCCTCAGATGCTAATAACTAACCAAGCTAAAGATTTCATGCATCTAGAGAAGGGTTCTATGTTAGTCATGAAGTATTTAGTGTATTTTACTGAGTTACAATGCTTTTCACCACTTTTAGCCTGTGATGAGCTTTCACGTGCTAGATGCTTTGAGGATCGGCTTCAGTATGCCATCCGTACTCAGGTGAATGTCTTTTTCTTACCTAACTTTTTTTAAATAGTAAATTATGATTTTATCACCGAGCACAACCTAAGAGACAATTATAGTACCAGGTATAGAGGATCGGTGATGAGGTAGGCCAGTAGTTCTTCTGCTAGTAGGAAACATTCCCCTGAGGTTTCTCATCATGGTTGTGGCAGCTAGAGTACACGTACTGGTAGCTCTATGGCATGTCATCAGTGTTGATGGTAGGGGAACTTGAAGCATCAGTGTGATAGATACCCTCTGGAGTGTCGGTCTTGCAGTTTTATGGGGCATATTCAGAGATTATGTTGGACCTTTCTATCTACTTCTAGTGGGAGAGGATCCACACTAGCTCCACCTTCAGGGGTAGGTTCTTTTACGCTGCATCAGGTGGGGAGTTGGAGCAACACCAACAAGAATGGTTGAGGAGGAGGTTGTGGCCATAATAACCAGACTCCTGATCACCAGAAGCTCTAAAAAAGAGGTCATGATCATGATAGTCTAGATATTTCACAGGGCTATGGATCTGTTCAGTTGCATGCACTACAACTGATACATGAGGATCAGGCTGTGGGACCATCTACAGTATGAGGTACTATTCTAGTTGCCTCCATTATAGTATCTTATTTATTTAATACAAGTTCTTTGCACTCTTTAATATCTTTTTCTACAGTGGAATGTCTCGGGATGGAAATAAAATATTACTATGGTGTGATGACCCTGGATACACCGTTGGGAGTATAGTCAAAGATCATACGCCAATGTAGGGACTTACCCCTTGAGGTAGGCAGTTACCATTTCTTGTGTGAGTTATTCATGCTCAAGATGAAAAGATTCGATGTCATTCTTGGGATGGATCGATTGATTCCATATCAAACCTTTGTAGACTGTTATATCCACAAGGTGTCATTTACATCACCATAGGGAAATAATTATCTATGTAATAGTGATTGGAATGTCCATGCCAGAAGATCTAGAACAGAGAATCATGGGCTAGGTGGAGTGATCGCCCATATTACTAATCTTCTCACGAAGGATCGAGGTTTACATCTCGATGATTTCCCTCTGGTAGTAGATCGTTTTAGGAACATATTTCCTGACGATTTTTCTGGATTACCTCCTAAAAGATAGGTATAGATTACAATTAAGATCATTCTAGAAGCATCTTCAATGTCCATGCCTCTGTATAGCATGAAACCTACTGATCTACAAGATCTCAATCACCCATTGGAGGATTTATAGTTAAAAGGTTTTATATAACTTAATACTTCTTCCCGGGGTTCACCCATGATTTTTGCCAAGAAGGTGGATGGGAACCTCCATCTATGCATGGATTACAAATAGTTGAACTAGCTAATGGTAAATAACTAGCATCCACTACCTCATATTGATGATCTCTTTTACCACCTATGAAGAGATAGGGTGTTTTCTAAGATTGACCTAAGATCAGGCTATCATCAAGTGAGAGTCAGGCCATCAGACACACCTCATACAACTTTTTGTAACAAGTATGGTCTATATGAGTATCTCATTATGTCATTCAATATTACAAACATACCCACCATTTTCATGGATCTGATGAATATGGTGTTTCATATCTATTTAGACTCTTTTATCATGGTCATTGTGGATGACATCTTGGTGTATTCTCACACTCGTATTGACCATGCTAAACACCTAGAGATCATTATTAGTACACTAAGAGAACATTATCTTTATGCCAATATTACTAAGTTCCACTCCTGTATTAACAAAGTTCACTTCTCAGTTCATATTATCTCAGAATCAGGAGTCTCTTTTGACCTAGAGAAGGTGAGTGTTATGGTTTCCTAGGAGCATCCCAAGAACACGTTTGATATACAGAGTTTCTTAGGGATAGATGGATATTACATGAGTTTCATACAAGAATTATTAAGCCTTAATTCACCTATTAATGGTTTTATAAATAAGGGTGTTAAGTTTCTATGATCTAAAGAGTGAGAGAAAACCTTTTAGGAGCTGAAAGGAAGGCTTGTCTCGACACCTATTCTGATTCTACTAGAGCTTGGAAGAGGCTACATAGTGTTCTATGATGCATATGACATCGGATTAGGTGTAATGTTAATTTGGGAGGACATATTCATTATGTAAAAGGATCTTGGCAGTTGAGGCCTCATGAGAAAAACTACCCGACACATGACCTCGAGATAGTAGCAGTTGTCCGTGACTTACGTTGCTGGAGACACTATTTATTGGGTGAGTGATTTATGGTGTATAAAGACTACAAGATACTCAAATATATATTTAAAAAACATTACTTGAACCTCAAATAGTAGATATGGGTCAAATATCTTCAGTCCTTTGATTTTGAACTTGCCTATACACCTAGAAAGTGAAATTTATTTACTGATGCGCTGATCCAAAAAACTCAAGTACAAGTCATACGAGAAGACAATGATGAATAAAAATTGATGGACCTCTTTTTTTATCTACATATGTAGTTTCATAAAAGTCACAAATAGTCACATCTCTCATACTTGAAAGTTACCTTTTCCCTTCTTGATAAGGTGAAGAGCGGGAAATTTTCATATCCTGAAGGCTCGGTTCTTTGTGAGAGTATTTTAGGAGATGACTTGTCTTCATACTGATCTGTGGATAGAGATGGCATCCTGTATATAAATGGTCATTTATGGGTTCCTATATATATGAGATAGGAGTTTATGTGTGAGTCTCATGCTTCTCAGTGGGAAGTTCATCCTGGAATCTCTAAGATGTATTGAGATATGTGAAGTTGGTATTGGTGGCCTGGGATGAATCATCAAATAGCAGGTTTTATCACTAGGCGTTCCACCTATCAGTAGGTGAAAGTAGAGCAACATAGACCTACAAGATTATTATATCCACTTCCACTCCCAGAATGGAAATGGATAGATGTTATCATGGACTTTATAGTCACCTTACCTAGGTATCCTAGAGGTAGTGTGACCATGTGGTCATGACACATAAAATTGATTATGATTTAAAGATTATTTTATAGTATAGGGTGGACCCTAGTTTATCTCTCAAGGAGTTTTTTGGGTTTAAAGTGTGTATTTTTAATAAAAATTACTAAAATATTGGGTGGTTTTGAAAATAGTTTTAAAAATAAAATAACTTAATTAAAGAGTTTAATAGTTAATAAAGGAAGGTGATGTTTTTAGGATTATGAGAGTAGGAGGTCATTTCAAGCTCACTACACATCTTGGATAGTTCATTGTTCTGAAAATTTCACATGGTTTAATGGAATTATTTGGTTGAGGGTTGTCATGATCTTGACTCCCCTCTTGCCTCTTAAACCGATGCATAAAGAACCAACCTTTGACACAAAAATCATGTTAACAAGGTTTGGACCTCAAGAATAGAGTTAGGGCTACCAAATAATACTAATATCTCATGTATGTGTGATAGAAAGAGGATTATTGTGTTTTCCAATCGAAACAACCTAAGATTCCCACTTGAAATCTCAACCCAGTCGGTATTGAAATGAAAAGTGTTTCACTTCTTTATACCAAATAAATACATTCAGAGGATAATGATGTTAAGTTAAAACACATGTGAAATATTTAACACACAAATTACACAAAACTAGTAGAATAAAATGTGTTGTAACTCCCTCCCAAGTGTGTTTAACTTCCTCGAGATGACCATCCACCGTTTAGATCGCCATTAAGAGGAGGAGTAGGCTCGAGTGGAACTTCACCTTCATCCTTTATCTCCATATGAGGATAGGGGACTCCATAAATTATAGGATGAATAGAGGGCTCCTTTTGGTTTCCAAAATACCAGAGCTTTTCCTCCTGGTCGAACTTATAAATGGGGTTCCTAAGGGTCCATTTTATAGGCAAAGTGGAAGGTGGTTTTGAGTCCCCAAATTTCAAGAAACCACTTGGACCATGGTTTTGAGTAGCTATAAAGTATTATTTCAGTTTTGATAAAACTAAGAAGTTTTTTCCCCACCTCCTAAATATCTTCACATAAAATTTGGATCCATTTTAAAAAATACATCCATATATATGGATGAAATACATAACATATCTTTTGACTTCGAGCAAATTTGGGTCCCTGGACATATCTGTTTGGTTGGGACCCTTAATGAAAAAATTGGTAGTGGCTATATTCATAAGATTTTTATCCCAATTAATTTTGGATCATATCACAAAATTTTAGCCCAATGGAATGCAAAGATCAGTTGTAGTGTCTATTTGATTTCATTGGTGTTCTTGGAATCTTGCACAGTTTGGCCCATTTTTCTTCAACTTCATCGTGAGCCTCCAAATTACCTCCACCTACAATGAAATCATCCCAACAAGTGAAATTACCCCTTTTAACAATGATTAATTTAAAAACAATTGAATCAAATATGAAGTTATATCTTTTATTAAATTTGGAATTTATGATACAAAATTAGTTTAACACAGTGGTATAAGGGTGGAAATGTGTACCGAATCACTAAATGATCACACCCCCACACCTAAACATTTTCACTCATGGTTAAAGTCACATTTCCAAAAATGATGCAAAGAGATATTACCAACTTCATGAAGATTTAACATTAAAATAAAATTTAATCCATGATAGCAATATGATCAAATAAAAAATCACACCAATGAGTTATTCATAGTGATCATGGAAAAAGATGTCTCGTAAATTGTATCATAACGAAATTTAAGGAGTTGACTGATACCAATTTGAGAAAAATAATTAAAAATTAAAAATGTTACTAACTCTCAACATGTGTGTGTGACAACCATTTAATGATATTATTTCCACTTTCTATCCAGTAAATATAGGTTATTTTAAAAAAATTATGCTTAAATGATTCTATCCACCGAACCTTCCCTACATACTTTGTATTCAAATTTCAAGATCCACTCAATTAAGAATTCCCAGAAGTCAAATCTTAAGCTCTCGACCTAAATATACTCATATGTTGTACATTTCATCACTCCTCTTATTTATTATTATTTTTGTTTTTTTTTCAAAATTTAAACTTGAAACAAATCTTACATTCATCATGCAATCCTTGTTTGATCTCCTCACGACACTAATTATAATAGCTATAATAAGATAAAATGTTGGAGAAGAGTGGTTTTTGACCTACCCAAGACATAACCCATATTTTTTTGTTTTTGTTTTTTATAAATTGGTTTTTTAGGGTGTACAGTAATCGGATAACAGGTACACACGCATAGGTCAATCCGGTACAATAATGAAATATATCGGATAAGAAAAGAACATATGGAAAAATAATTTTGGAAATTATAGAAAAATTAACCTAACTTATATTTACCTTATATTAAGTAATAAATATTCGCACTTCATGGTTGGGTGTAAAGATGTGTAGAGATATTAAGTGATATGATTTTCCCATAAACTACTCACACAAATGGTACTATTCTTCTAAAAGGTTTCAAAATGATACAACAATTAATATCATAAACAAAAACCTAATTAACTTGAAAAAATCATGCCTCAATGTTAAATTCATGCAAAAAAAATCTGTTAGTGATTTTTTTGTTAAAACAACATGAAATAGGGAAATTACTCTTGCATTTTCAATAATTTCCATAATTAAGTGGGCATAAAAAATGAATATTCTCACACAAAAGTGAGGGGGAAAATGAGGGGTGGGGTAACAATCACTACTGGAAAATGATCATATACCCACGGTTCAAAACCGTGGGTATAGGCTATACCCACGGTTTGGGGAACTGTGGTTGTTGGTGGCGTCGGTATATGTCTATGACCTATACCCACGGTTTGGAAAAATCGTGGGTATAGGTTTTACCACCGTTTCATAACTCTATACCCACGGTTTGGAAATCGTGGGTATAGCATATTTTACAAAATAGCGGCCCGTGGGATTCGATCTCGCGACCACTTCTCCGTTCACGAGCATCCTTACCACTACCCCATCACCGCATATATGTATGTATATATATATATTAATTAAATATATTTATTTAAACCGTGGGTATATAGGAATAAACCATGGGTATAGAACTCCCTCCAAAATTGTTTTTGTTCCCCCGGAAAAAAATAAATTTCCCGCGCACACGCGGGAAACCTATACCCACGGTTTGTCAAAACCGTGGGTATAGGTTTTTTTATCTGATGACTATACCCATGGTTTTGGGAAAACCATGGGTATAGGGCACCCTATCCCCACGGTTTTGGGAAAACCATGGGTATAAGCATTTTTTGATACCCTATACCCACGGTTTGGAGAAAACTGTGGGTATAGGGTAGCCTATGCCCACAGTTTGGGGAAATCGTGGGCATAGGCTATCAAAAAATGTCTATACCCACGGTTTTCCCAAAACTATGGGGATAGGGTGACCTATACCCACGTTTTTCCCTAAAACTGTGGGTATAGGTCCATTTTCTAGTAGTGAATACTTTTCAATAATAAAAAAAGAGATAAATAAGAAATATGATGAAAATTCCTAACTAACCAAGGAATATAACCATCCCCCACACCTAGAGCATGAAATGTTCTTGCTGTAATAAAAGAAAATGTGGTAAGGAAGAATAAAACCTAGTGGGTGTCATTCATAGGTTGCTTCTTGAAATTGGAGTTCCCTAATTGGGGACTTCAGAATGGCTTCATAAAAGTGATTCAACTGCTTCTCATTTACATTGAAGGTTTGTTTTGTTTCTTCATTTTGAACCTAAACAACACCAAATGGATAAACATTAGTAATAGTGTATGGGACAAACCAGTGGGAATGAATCTTACTTGGATGCAACTTCAGCCTTGCATTGAAAAGGAGGACCTTTTGCCCAATGTGGAATTGATGATGAATGATGAGGCGATCGTGGGCAGCCATGGTTCATGTAACATCCTAGGATTTCCAAGTTTTATTTTTTATTATATAAATGTTTTATTAAATTTATTAACTTATAATTAAAACAAAGTAATGATATTTTTTATATGATTTTCTTTAAAAATAATAATTTAAATTGAGTGTTTTTAATTAATTTAATTATATGTTAATTATAATACTTATAATTAATTATACTTATTATTTATAGTTTTAAGAATTATTTTAAAGAAAAATATGGGTTTTATTTGTTTAAAAGAATATTTTAATTTAACTATATTTTTTTAAATATTTTTAAAATAGAATTCATTTTTATCAAAAAGTTTATTTAATAGAATATTTTATTGATAATAATATTAATTAAGGGTAAAACTTTTTATAAAATTATTACTATTACTCTTAAGATAATACATTCTATAAAAATATGAAAATATATTATGTTTTTGTTTTATAAATTTTATAAATTATAATTTTATTATCAAAAAACGCACATTATATATATGTGATAAAAAATGTGTGATTTGAATCATTTATATTAGAAAAAAACAAATTATATATATATATATATATGTATGTATGTATGTATATGAAATATTAGTTTTTAATTAATAATGAATATATTATAAAATTACTACTATTATAGCTTCTGTATTATAAAACTATGATTGTATATTATAATAAAATGTTGAAATTATATATAGTATGATTTTATAAAAAAAATTATGTGACAAAAAGAAATGAATTATATAAATATGTATATATAAATGCAAAAATGATATTTATATTAAAAATATATATACTTATAAAAAAACTATATACACGTTTGTTTTAAATATATATGATTATATTAAAAAATGAGTTTATTTATATATAAATATTAATTGAATTGTAAAATAATTTTTTAAAAGAAAAATTATAAAAAAAACGATAATTTGAAACATAGATTGAATTAAAAAAAGGCGGTGTGACAAATTTGGGAAGGAAAAAAAGTGTTGTGATGACTCTGGGAAGGAAAAAAAAGTAGCGTGATGATTTTGGGAAGGAAACCAAGAAGTAAAAAAAGGTAAAGGTGTGGAAAACATGAAACCCAAAAAAAAGATATCAAATAAGAAAATAATCAAAGGAAAAAATGGGGTTTGTGCTTAGGGTTTCTAAGGAGGTGATGGACTCTGGTTTTCACGGGTCAAGTGCGCCGCAGCCTGGGTCTCAAGGTTGCACTGTATGAGGTCGAGCCAGGTGGAGTCACAACCGAGGTCGAGTCACGCATGAGGGCTTCAAAGCCAAGAAGATCAAAGTGGTGGGGTTCATCCGCGACTGAGGGTTTTGGGTTGGTTTTATTTGAGAAAGAGATCTGTGGTCTGGCTCAGTCGCGTCGTGCTAGGAGGAGGTTCGAGTGACGTCGACTGGTTCATAACAGTTATGTCTTATTTCTCTAACCTAATTTGAGGTATATGACTCCTTTTTAGGTCTGAATCTCTTCGAATTAGTTTTATTTCTTAATTCGTTTATCAATTTTATTGTTGTGTCATTTTTCTTCGTCCTATTTACTTTATGAACAGTAGGTGCTTTGGCTTTGGTCTGCAGCTGATGTTCATTCGTGTTGTTTTGATTAATGTAAATCTTTGTTTGTTCTGTGACTATACTATTGCTTCAATTCTTTTTGTTTTGGTCCACATATATTGTTGTTATCACCATTTTTATATAATTTCTATCAATTTTTTGCGTTGGTGTAGTTAGACTATCAACACATGTACCCAGCTTACTGAACAAACTTATATAGTCCATTATATAAACTGTCAATTTAAAGAATTTGGGGGAGGAGATTCATTCTGCGTCACTTAATATTTTGTGTTCTACTTTGTCTCTGCACATCTTCTGTGATATAAATTGGAGCGAAGCCTTCCGCCTGTCCTCTAATTAGGTAAGGGGACTACTGTTTATTAATTATTATTATGTATGTATAAATTATTTTTCAAACTTAAGTGCATGTAGGTGTTGCTATCATTTATAAATAATCTAGTTATGAATAAGGGTATTTCAAATCTATGTAAGCGACCATTTTCTTAAGTTGCATGTTTACAAATTATTGCAGGAATTATTTAAAGTATGAAACTATAAGGGATCAATATATTTATTTATTTAGTTATATAATTCATGTTTTATAAGGGTGTATATACATATGCATATATAAGTGTATATATATATATATATAATTATGTTTAATTATTTTCTGAACTAATGATGTAAGAGAGTATAACTATTATGTTTAAATTTAATTCATTTTGGTATAACGGGTTCGGTCACTAAAAATCTAATTACTCATAAGGATCATTATTTATAAGTACGACATCAAAACAATTATTCCACTTATATATGTGTGTCTAAAAAAAATTTAAGTTTTAATTTGATATCATGTTAGTTCTGCTAATGAAAATTATCATTTAGATGTTTTTCTCAAACATGTATTTTTTTATTCCATGATGATGAATGTTGTAAATTCAATGTCAATTACACACACACACACACACATGGACATATTAAATTGTTACACGTTTTGAATGCAGAAATATGGGATTAAATTATTTTAAATTCTATAAGGATTTATAGACACACACACACACACACACACTTAAAAGTCATTTGTGTTGTTATGAAAATTGTTGTTTTTAGGGGTATCAATCTATGTTCTAACTCTTGTTAAATATAAATATTTTTATTTATCAAAGTTTTCATTAAATATGAATTTATCCCATGAATTAGAGTATTATAAATACCATGACATATAAATGTATGTATATATATATATATATATATTTATTTATAGGAAACATTAAGTTCTTTTATTTTAAAAATTAAATTCATGGCACACACACACACACAAATGATACAATGTTTATTTACATGTTATAATACTTATCATCACATTTTAAAAAAATGCGCATAACATGTCGTCATGTTATTTTAAACTTAAGGATGTTGTATTTTCATACAACCTTGGCCATACGTCAATAATAACATCAATACAACATTCATTTAAAATAAAATTCATGGTTTCAAGTTAATTTTTAAGGTTTACTTATGAGATTATCAAACACATGGATATCTTCAAGAATTGAAATATTTAATTTATAATTTTATGTGCGAAACATATTTATTTATAGTAAAAGATTTTTTGAGAAGACAAAACTATATATGCATTTTTTATTAAATGTGAATTTATTTCATTACTCATTTTATCGATGACTTACAAATAAAGACAATTATTTTATGTATGGGATTAATCTTTTTATGATATTATATGGATTAAGAACTAAAATTTTCAAAGTGGTATGTGACACTTTGTACTGTTTAAAGAATGTGTACCTTAATAATTTATCAATGAAATTATTTTCATCTATGATTAAGATTTAAATAAATAAAAGCATGAGACGCTTTGATTTAAAGACATATTTTTATTAGACATATGAAGAATGAATTAGACTTATTATGTGATGAGTGATGCTCGCTACAACCTCTCGGTGCATCGGTAGGTCTCATGAGACAAACTATGGTCTTGACATGAGGCCTTGATAGAATTATTTTGTATGGTCTTGGAATGAGGACTTGACATAATGATTATGATTTCCAACATTATGCATTTCCACATGCATTGGACTTACTATGTAATGGGTGAGGCCCACTATAGCCTCTCGATGTATAAGTAGGTCTCATGAGACAAAATATAGTCTTGACATGAGGCTTTGATAGAATAATTATGTATGGTCTTGGCACGAGGCCTTGAGAGAGTGGTTATGATGTCCGACATTATGCATTCCCTAAATATGAAACTAGTAACTGATAGATCATGTGGTTATTCAACTAGTATAATACCCATGGTTTAGAACATTTGTATTATATACAAATTATAAACAAGTATTATTTCATGTGAAAATTAGTATCTGCACCCTGGTATGTTATGGATAATTTATATGTGGCTATTATCCATCTTTAAGTGGAATTTCATGTACTTTTGTTCAAGTGTATGCATATTTTTTTAACACATTATACTTTTAGTTTTTAAATATGTATACTAATTTTTTTAGCATAAGATTCTCCTAAAAATATTTTTAGTAACTCTGAGGAAATGATGATGACATGTCATTATAAAGGTATTTTATTTTTAAGAAAATGATTTAAAGTATGTATTTTTCCTCAAGTAAATGTTTTAAAAGAATTTATTAATTGTTTATAATCCCCTTACTGAGCATGCAAAATTGCTCACCCCATGTTTCAAAAATATTTTCACAGGTCACTTTGAAGTCCAAAGTTGGATACCATCATTTTTTCACGTGCATAATTGAAGTTTGGATTTTGTTTGTTTAATTTTATTGCAACTATGATAAATTGAAAGCTTGTATCTAACTCTCTAGAACCTAGTCTGGTAAAAGGTACTCTGTTGTAATAAATGTTGGGTATTTATTCAGAATTCTTTTATAAAAAAATACACGGCATTTATAAGGGATGAGTCCGGTTTCTCGGGCTTGAGTATTTATAATTGGTATCAAAAAAATGGTCTAGACAACTTTGGAGATTTGATATTGCCGAGTGTAAGAGTTTATCGATCCTAGAGTTTTATAATTCTGAAGACAGAATTTCAGAATTCTTTTTATTCTGACGAAACAAATTGTGAGGATGCAATTCTATTGAGGGGGAAATAATATTACATCCCAGGATTTCCAAGTTTTATTTTTATTATATAAATGTTTTAGAAAATTATTATTATTACTCTTAAGATAATATATTTTATAAAAATATGAAAATACATTATGTTTTTGTTTTATAAATTTTATAAATTATAATTTTATTATAAAAAAATGCACATTATATATATATGATAAAAATGTGTGATTTGAATCATTTGTATTAGGAAAAAACGAATTATATATATATATATATGTATATGTGTAACATCCCAAGTAAATAAAGAATAATAATTTTTCATATTTATTAATATTTGTGTATTAAATATTAATTTTACTTTAAATGGGATGTTATGTTCGATGGCATACTCGATACACAACAACAGGTTTCTTTGAAGTCTAATGTTACACGCAATGCTGAGTCATACTAAAAAATAATAGTATAATATCATTTTAAATGGTAGTTAACGCCTAGCTGTTGTATTGGCAGGAATAAATAGAACTAACTACAATATGATTATACATGTTTGTTAAATGTTTTTACATTTATCTAATAAAATTTAGAGGCTTAAAATGTGAATGAATCTAATTTTAAGCATAAATACTCTAATATTCTTTAAAAAATCAATTTACTACCTTTTGATGACAAACCCTCTTTAAATCTAGTTTTGGTCACTTTATATGTTCTATTTGACAAAATAAAATTCTTCTTTAGAATCAAGACATCAAAATTTACTTTGGGTGGATTTTTGGTATTTTTCTAATAAAATTCATTTTTAATGAATAGTAAAAAATACTGTATTTTAATTCAAAACTGTCTTTTAATCTAATTTATTTATATGGTTTGATTATCTTTTTAATTGGTTTTAAAGTTTAATTAGATTATATTTTTATAATTTAATCCAATGTTGGTCATTGTAAGTAATTTCATTTTGAAATTGGACATAAACAAGTGTCAATCTTTTGATAGTTATTATTTCTTAAAAACACGCTTTTTTGTTTTGACAATGAGAATTAATTTTAAATTAATTAATTCAACTTATATGTTTGAATTTGGTAAAATAGATATCATTTTTGAATTTAGAATATCAAATATATCTTAGGCTGAATTTTTGGTATTTTTTCTGAAAATCTTCAATTTTTGATGAATACTGAAAACACTGAGTATTAGTTAAAAAAACCGAATTTTTCATTTAAATGAAATTTTACCGCTTCTATGAATTAAATTTTAAAAATCTGACATACATGGTTGTTATTAGTAAGTAAAATTTGGTTCAATAAGATGAAAATATTTTTTTATGAATAGTAACTTTTGACTTTTATTTACCGCGGTTAAAGGTAAATAGGGTAATTCAAGGTAAAAATAATATTATAATAATATTAAATTACCCTAACATGTGTCCTAATCCTATTGGTTGATAAATTTTCTACCATGGACATATTTGGGTTGATTTTGGGACCCCATGGAGCTACTTACGAGTGATAATGACACTTTATATTAATTAATTTAAAGTAAAGACAAAAAAGACATAAACATATATCTTTTAGTAAATCAATTTTTTCATGGGGTTATATAAGTTATATATTTGGATATAAATATTAATTTGAAATATAAAAATATTTCCTACACCGTGATATTTTTTTTATAATTTTTAGACATCAAATAAATAAAATTATTTATGACACAATAATGATGTAGTGCTTACCTCATTAATGAATGATTTAAATAAATAAGATTATAAAAATTAAAAAAATATTCAAAACCTGTCCAATTCTTATTGGATGATTTTATTTTGAACAAGAGTTATCTTATCTTTTAATTTAATAAATTTTTTACCTTTAGAAACCCAAAATCATTATATAATAAAATAATATTTTCAAACTTTCCTAAAGAGCCCCTCCTCCCCATTATAAAAATCCCTCACCTCTAACCCATTACTCACACCTCTAAATCTTCTTGCCTCATCCAAACTCTACCCAAATAATCTCTAAATATCTCTCTCTTCCACCTAGAATCCGTACCTTAGGCAGAAGGCACTTCAGGAAATCCTTTTGGTTCAAAACAAAGAGAGTTACCCGATTTAAAGGTAACATCTTCTCTTAAATTCTTTTCTTTTCTTTTACTTCTACAACCCCCTAAACTATTTTTATTCCTTTCTTTTATAAAAACACCATTATCCTAAATATACTAGGTTGTTGTTATGATAAATATTCTAACTACACTTACACACACCTCCATCTAATGGGTAAAGAACATACTGTTTATGTAGACACCGAACTACTGCCTCACGAAACAATGATTGTTTAATATTATCCTACCACCTCTTATGGTGAACATTATGATGGAACTGTATTTATATGTAATATATATTATATTTATATTATTTATATGCTTCTTTATTTTTCATTTATAGCATACCTTTATGGTTTTCATAATGGGCAAACACGATAATTTCATTTGAGGAAGTGCGGACTACCGCCCCCTCAAAGTGATATGACTCGTTCATGCCATACGTGGGAAGTATAAAGGATGGAGTTACTAAAATTATATATTATACTATAATTATAATATACCTATGTATAATTAAGTTTTCATTCCATTAAAATACGAAATAGAAATGAAAGTAGCGTTCATGCGTACGTAAGGCTTACCGTCTCTATGGATGGTGCATTTCATTTCTTATCTCTAAATTTTATGTACTGTTATAAATACATATATATACTGGATATATATGATATATATGATATATATGATATATAAATCATGAATATAATTATGTAGATAATAGACTTTTGACCACATAGGTAATTTATAATTATAACAAGTTCATTTTTTAACTCAAGTTACGAACATTGACAAAATGTCCGATATGAACTCAAATAATTAACCAATTATCATAGAAAGGTAATAAGTGATATAAAAGGAATAATAAACTTGAAAAATGTTCTTAAGAAAGTATAAATTAACTTAAGTTTATTATTCAGAAAATCAAAGAACGAACGGGTCAAGTCAGACACGAGGTAAGGGACTTCGTCTCAATCTCCTTTCATTGATGAATATTTTGATTTATACACGACTTTATTTTATACAGTGTATAAACCCCATTTTAATTTTCATTTAATTCAAAGAGAATATTTTCTCTATGTAGCATTTTACTAAATGACAAAAGGAATTTTTTTAACGTTTGTGGCGACAATGACCTCTCCGCTGTTGTAATCGTTATTTGGCTTCCTCTACATGCCTTAATGTTTTTAAAATGAAAAAGAAACCCCTTATTATATTTTTGGGTGTTTTGGTATTGAAAATGGTTTTTGAAATCGATTTATTATTTAAATATCTTGAAATTATTTATTTTGATTTCAAATGAAATGTTATTAGTGAAATATTTATATTTTCAATATTTTATGTGTTATGGTTTTATAATGGTACTTGAACATTTGACGGGTGGTTACGTGATAAACCAAATGATGGGTGGTGCCGTGATAAACCAAGACGGGTGGTTATGTTATAACCTCCAATGCATTGGGTATGGAAGTCGGCCGTATGAATTTCTCATTTAGTGATATGTGTGGAAGTCGACCGTATGGTTATTCCATTTAAGTATGTTTATGTCCCAAGTTACCTTTATATGTTATGTGTTCTTTTTATAGATTTCATGGTAATCTTTTGGTTACAAAATGGTAAGCAATGATCTTTTATTCAGTGAAGAGTATTTACTACTTCATAAAGGTGAAAAGTATTACTTATGATAAGGTATTAATGGTTTACTTGTTATTTTGAAAAACTAATAGTTTTCCTTCTTTGTGTATCCCTTACTGAGATTTTTATGCTCATCCCAAGTTTTTGAAATGTTTTTCACAGGATATAAAGTGGAACAGGGTCAAGGATGAGATCAAGTAAAAGTCATGTTGTCTAAAACATGGAACTAGACATGACTCATTTTTTCAAAGAGTTTTTATTTTATAAAAAAAATTGATTGTGAGTAGAAGTGTCTACATGTAATATTCAAGTTGTTTTGTTTATGTTATGACCTAATTATCTAAAGCTCTAAACCTAAAAAGATCCTCAATATGAATTATTAACTTAATTCAAGATTATGTAATGTTTAAGGCCGGGTTCTTATAATTTGAAATATTAGTTTTGAATTAATAATGAATATATTATAAAATTACTACTATTATAACTTTTGTATTATAAAACTATGTTTATATATTATAATAAAATATTGAAATTATATATTGTATGATTTTATAAAATTTCTTATGTGAGAAAAAGAAATGAATTATATATATATATAAATGCTAAAATGATATTTATATTAAAAAAATAAATTTATACTTATTAAAAAACTATATACACGTTTGTTTTAAATATATATGAGTATATTAGAAAAACGAATTTATTTATATATAAATATTAATTGAATTATAAGATGATTTTTTAAAAGAAAAATGATAAAACAAAATGATAATTTGAAACATAAATTGAATTAAAAAAAGGTGGTGTGATGACTTTGGGAAGGAAAAAAAAGTAGGGTGATTACTTTGGGAAGGAAACCAAAAAGTAAAAAAGGTAAAGGTGTGGAAAACATGAAACCCAAAAAAAAGATGTAAAAAAAAGAAAATAATCAAAGGGGGAAATGGGGTTCGTGCCTAGGGTTTCTAAGGGGGGCGACAGACTTTGGTTTTCACAGGTTGAGTGCGTCGCGACCTGGGTCTTGTGGGGGCCACTCCCAATTAAGAGAGATTTCAGCAGGGGGAATTCTTTTGCCGGCAACAACTTCAGCATGGAAGTACTCTCTGGTGGGCGGTCAAGGAAGACAAGTAGCTGGCGGTGGGAGTTTCTTCAAGGGTTGATGAACAACCCTAACCCAACCTTGGACTACTGCTTCTTTTTATAACGAGATTGAATCCCATGAATTGTAATATTTGTATGTGTATCCTCTGATGAATTTATCCAGAGAGAAATAGAACGGCCCCCTCTTCTTCCGTGGATGTAGGCATCACTTTCGAACCACGTAAATCTATGCGTTGATCTGTTTTCGTCCTGTTTTGTGTTTGATTTCTTCACCACAAACCTCTGATGTCCAAAAAAGTGGTATCAGAGGGTTCAGAAGTGAAACGGCGATCCGGCAGCAAAATTTTCCGGTGACCGGAAAATTGAAGTTGCTCGGAAAAAAAATTCGAGCCCTGATCTGTGAAGAGCACGACAAGCCGGTTCCAACGGTGTAAGCGGCGTAAAAAACGGATCTGAAACGAAGGAGATAGGCTCGGTCAAACCCGCGGGTGCTACAATACCCTCGTGCTGGAGAAGAAGACACTATTCACGCCGCTGATGACATTCCGGCAACATTCCGGCAACTGCTCCAGCACGCCACGTCAGCGCCACGTCAGCGGTCAATCCAAACCGTTGAATCTATTTTGGCAATAACTTGGCCAATCGGAGCCCGTTTTCAGTGATCCAGGAGTCGATTTCAGGTATTTCGACCATTCCAGACACATCTGTATGGTTATATTTTTGAAATTCTCACTCCAGCAATGGACGAAAATACCAGTAATATGATTAAACTTACTACGTTTAATTATGCCATCTGGAAACCGAAAATGGAAGACCTTTTGTATATTAAAGATTTGTGGAAGCCTATAGTAGAAACCACTAAACCCGTTGCAGCGCAAGAGGAGGAATCTTCAACAAGTGTAAAACCTGATGAGAAGATGACAACCAGTACCCCGCCAGTGGATGTGGAGTGGGTCGTACTCAACAGAAAGTGTACTGCCTAAATCAGACAGTGGATCGACAAGAGAATCTTCCAAAATTTTGCCAATGAACACGATACCTCTGTTCTTTGGCAAAAATTAGAAAATATGTATGTGAGGACAACCTCTCAAAATAAAGAAAACCTGATACGTTGTCTTGTCAACTTGAAATACAAAGATGGGACCAACGTATCAAAGCACATGAGCGAGTTCCAAGGTACTGTTGATCAGCTAAATTCTATGAAAATGATGATTGATGATGAGTTGTAGACACTATTGATGTTGAGTTCTTTATCGAAGACGTGGGACACATTATTTGTGTCGGTCATCAATTCTACTCCAGATGGAACTCTCACCATGGATATGGTGAAAGATAGAATGTTGAATGAAGAGTCCAGAAGAAAAGATGAGGGACATACACCTGATTTAGAGGCTCTTGTCACTGAAAAACAAGGGAAACAGAAATGGCAGGGAAGAAGTAGAGGAAGAGAACCTCGTGACCAAAGTCTTAAAAGGAGGAAGCGATCAAAATCTCGATCAAGATATGACATGAAGTTCCACAATTGTGGCAAGCCTGAAAACTTCATCTGGGAGTGTAGAAGGTTGAAGGCAGAGCAGAGGAATCATGAAGGTAAGGCCCAAAATAATGATGTTGTAGTTGTCAATGACGAGATCGTTATTGTTAAGGAAGACAATCAGGTCAGTCTTGCAAGCCAAGACTCGACATGGGTGATCGATTCCGATGCCTCCTACCTTGTCACCACCCGAAGAGATTTCTTCTCATCCTACCGTTCAGGGAGTTTCAGACATGTGAAGATGGGAAATGACGATGCATCCAAAATCACTAGTATTGGTAATATTTTTCTGAAAACTAATGTTGGATACAGGTTATTGTTGAAGGATGTGAAGCATGTTCCTGATATTCGCCTCAATCTGATATCCACTGGAATTCTTGATGATGAGGGATATGTCAGTTCCTTCGGTAATGGGAAATAGAAGCTTATCAAAGGTAACTTGGTAATTGCTAAAAGAAAGAAATATACTTCTATTTATCTCACGGATGCAAGACCGTGTGGAGGAGAAGTAAATGCAGCCAGAAAAGATGTTGTTGTAGAAGTTTGGCATAGGTGGCTGGGTCACATGAGCGAGAGAGGAATCAGAATACTCTCCAAGAAATATATCTTGTCAGGAATAAAAGGTACACATCTAGATACTTGTGTTGATTGCATCATAGGAAAACAACACAGAGTATCGTTTCGTGGTTATATACTGTCCATAAAAGAAAATTTTTTAGATTTTATTCACACTGATGTTTTCATGATGAACTCCAAGACGATGGGAGGTGATATTTATTTTGTTACCTTTATAGATGATCATTTCAGAAAAGTTTGGGCCTTTGCTTTGAAAACTAAAGATCAAGTTCAAGATGTTTTCAAGTAGTTTCATGTGAAGATGGAAAGAGAAACAGGCAGACGGTTAAAGTGTGTACGTGAAGATAATGGAGGAGAGTATCGTGGTCCATTTGAAGAGTATTGTAGTAGTTTTGGCATCAGACTTAAAAAATAAGTACCGAAGACACCTCAGCATAACGGTATTGTTGAGAGGATGAACAGAACAATTTGCGAGAGAGTAAGATGTATGCTCTCAAATGAAAAGCTGCCAAACACCTTTTGGGGGGAGGCAATAATGACCACAGTTGATCTTATCAACCTTTCTCTATCAGTCCCATTAAACTAGGACGTTCCAGAAAGTGTCTGGATAGGTAAAGATGTTTCATACAAACAATTGAGAGTATTTGGTTGCAGGGCATTTGTTCACATCTCGAAAGATGAGTGGGAAAAGTTGGATGGAAAAGGAAAACAATGTATCTTTTTGGGATATGGTCATGAAGAGTTTGTATACTGACTCTGGGATCCTATCAGCAGGAGGATATTCAGAAGCAGAGATGTGGTGTTTCTTGAGGATCAGACGATTGAAGATTTTGAGAATACATAAACTACAGAGAAGTCGTAGTCTGAGGAAATTCTGGTCAGTCTGGAACCAGTCCCACCACCATCAATACCAACTAGTGCGATAGAGATACGCGACACTAATGATACATCACTACTAGGTAATATGTCTCCATCTACTGATATGTCTTCATCATATGATATTACATAACAGATTCCTCTCGAAGCACAGTTGAGGAGATCCACTAGAGAACGACAACCGATTCTAAGATACTCACCAAATGAGTATGTAATGCTCACTGATGGGGGAGATCCAGACAGTTATGATGATGCGATCAGAATTCAGAAGAAGATAGAATGAAAGAAGGACATGTAAGAGGATATGAGATCCTTGCACAAGAACTGTACATTTTATTTGGTAGAATTACCACACGGAAAGAAGGAACTCAAGAACAAGTGGGTGTATAGAATTAAAGGAGAAGATGACAGCTCACAACCGCGCTACAGAGCCAGAATGGTTTTGAAGGGATTCGGTCAAAAGAAAGGTATTGAATTGGATGAAATTTTTTCTCCTGTGGTTAAAATGTCTTCTATCAGAGTTGTTCTTGGATTGGCGGCTAGTTTGAACCTGGAGTTTCAACAACTGGATGTAAAGACAGCGTTCTTACATGGTAATCTTGAGGAGGAGATATACATGGAGCAGCCAGAGGGATTTCAGATGAAAGGGAAAGAAAACCTAGTATGCAAGCTTAAGAAAAGTTTATATGGTCTGAAACAAGAACCGAGACAGTGTTACATGAAATTTGACTCATTCATGGAGAAAAATGAGTACAAAAGGACAACTACTGATCACTGTGTTTTTATAAAACAATTTGCTGAGGGTGATTTCATTATCTTGTTGCTTTATATTGATGATATGATAATTATTGGCAGAGATATCACCAATATTGACAGGTTGAAGAAGGAGTTGAACAAGTATTTTGAAATGAAGGACTTGGGAGACCGATTCTCACTCAAATTTACCCAAGATATGAAGGTAGAACGGTCCTTGTAGTCTAGCTTGGTTTGTCGAATCCACAGAGACCTAAGAAGTACCTACAGACACGTACATTCTATGGATTGTTTTTGGCTATGAAGTGGCCAACTTGGGTTGTTTTTAGATGGGTTTAAAGGAACTCTAAGATACTTAAGTGAATTCAATTTAAAAAAATGAGTTGATCCTAGGTTATTGCTCAGGGTGGATTGGACGTATTTCCTTTTCAATGATTTCAATTTCTTATATTTGAGATGGGTTCATTTAAGGAGATAAAACAACATCATCACTTACTGGTTTAATGCCTACACCCTTTAATAATAATCACCTATACACTTGAAGGATCAATGTTTTGATCACTTTAAGGTAAAGGTTCGTATTAGAACTTGACGTGTGTGGCCTTAAATTCAACAAGGACGATGGAGTTTAAAAATCATCAAATAAAAATATCAATTTAAGAAGTGATTATACATTAATGGGGTGATAAATAACATTAAATCCAGCCCCTTTCTACTCCCTTGGATCAACCCATAAGTGGGTTAGTCCTCCATTGATTCTATGGTTTCAATGGAAGTAGAAAGTAGACTCATGAGGGAGGACATGAAGAAGTAAAGAAAACAACAAAAATAAAATGATCACTCCACCGTTGTGTGAATAATTTCACAAGATTTGGTGTGAATAAATTCAAACCTTGAGGAAAAGGTGTCAAAGTGAGATGTATAACAACATAATAATAGGATAAGAAGAACTTTTATTAAGAAACTAAAGTGAATTGAACAACTTACAAGTTAAAGACAAATTTGAGACAACAAAATCGCAGCATAACATTACAATTGAACCAAGCACCAAAGATTAAAAACTCATTCACCACCATAGTCTTAAATAGGCATTTTGGGAGCCTTGGGTAGATCCTCCAACAGTGAAAAGGATCCCACTTGAGTATAGTAGGCCTAGGGTGGTGGAAAGTAAGGGAGAGGAGACTTTTCCACCCTTGACCCGAGGTGGCAGTCAGCCTGCTTCCACCGAACAGACGCGCTTGTAAGTCCTTCTATATGGCCGAATCATAGTGGGCCATATAAGAATAAAATGTAGAACCAGATGTCTTCTAACCTCCTGTAAAATTTTGGCCCATTTGGAATTTTGTATTCCGAGATATGATCATATTAGTGGGCTGTTTTTCTGGGCCGTAGAATTCGGCCCAGAATTTTATCTCTAACTTGGGCCGCCTAAATGGACACAATGGAGGCCGAATTAGCATTGTATACTGAAGAGTTATTTGTTACTATACATGTGTTATATCATCCCACGAAATTTGGGATTAATTGGGCCTTTATGTTGGGCCCCACAGTCTCATCAGTGGGCTGGTGTCCAATCTGCCTTCTCCAGAATTATTTCCTTTCATTGCCAAATATTTCCATCATCCTCCATGAATTCTTCATTGATCCCTGAATCAAAAATGTTCATATTTAAGTTTAGATCAATTTTAAAAAATATCAAATTAAAATATGTAAAATTAGATTCCTTAAAATCAGATAAATCATTGGGTACTTTAAATGATGTTAAAAAATGTACCACATAATAGTGCATTTTAAGAAGGTATTACAATCATAATGTGAAATGATATTCAAAGTGTAAAATGCACTAAAATGGTGTTTATGAATAATAAAGAACATGAATATTATATATATTACCAATTAATATTAGCCTCATTTAGTGGTTAATCACACCCCCCAACTTGAGTTTTGCTAGTCCCGAGCAAAATATATCTCAATAATATGAAATTCGAATTCCCTTTTCCAAAAACATTTTAATACACAATGATTACCAAAAAACCTTATACCAAACAATCATTAAACCCATCAAAATATTTTAATACAAGATAGTTTCATAAGCAGATCTCAATCCCAAGCTCATTCCTTTGTTCAAATTCATTTCCATATTTCATCCAATATCAATTAAGTATGAGGATGTGTTGTGCATCACAATAGACATGGGGGTTCATTTTTATTCAAGGGGAAAATTATGGAAGCGCTAGGTGGAATCACATTTCAATATTAAGATGAGTATTCAATTTTTTTTGTATTATATATATATATATATTTTGTTTTTGTTTTGTTTTTGTTTTTGAAATTTTGCCATGGTAATTGAAATTGCACTCAAAAGAGTCAACCCCTGTAGCGAGACTTTGCTGATGACTCCCAGGCTCAAAGACCTTAGGGCACCAAGTGAAGCCCACATACTCGGGCATCATCTCGAGTTAACTCAGTCAAAAACAAATTCAAATTACCAAAAATAGAGATAAAATTACTAACTCTGGGCCATACAACTATGGAGTCATGATCCCCAAGTGCCGAAAGCCACGCATTAGGTCATTTCATTGCTCTACGCGCAATTTTTTTTTTAATTTTTTTTGAATACTCATATTAAACTAAAATGATCACCAAACCTATGCTATTTATTTGGGGGACCCCATGAACTCAAACTAATACCCCACTATCCAAAGGACGTTCATTGTGATCTTTTTTTTTATTTGGATGAAAATATAAACAATGAAATATCACATTGGACAAACACACTTTCCAAAATATATGCTCATAAAATTATACAAGGATTAAAATCAGAATCAGGGCATGCTAAATTATTTGATATTCAGTTTCAAAGTGTGAAATTTGTATTACCATGTTCAAAGTTAAAGGAATTTTTCCTTCCATTTACACATTTTTTTTTCAAATCATTCATTTTTTTTACACAAAATAATTTTTTTTATTTTATCTCCCCCCCAACTTAAAACAACACTGTCCCCAGTGTTTAAAGAAAAGAAAATTTAGAAGGAGGTAGAGGTAGATAATGAAAGTTCAAAAAGGAAATTGAAATATTAGGATCATGGAATGAAGTCACCTGGTGGTTGAAGTTTTAAGTTCTTGTTGCTCCAATTTAGTCCTTTGATATCTGTGTTGCTTGCAGAGTTCCCTAATGGAAAAAGGAAAACAAAAAAAACAAAAAAAAATAGTATATATATATATATATAAGTAAAATATAAGTATATATATAAAATAAAATAAACTGATAATACATTGTCTTCTTTTTAAGTTTCTGGGTAAGGTATTACTCAAGGATCACACCACGTGACACGGATGAATATGGTGCTCCTATTTCATACCCATCCATACTCATAATAGAAGAACAGATCAACAATCTATTTTTTTTAAATATCAAAATGATTAATTAATCCTATTTGAAGAAAAAAAATGATTCGCAATGATGAAAACCACGGGTTGCCTCCCGTGCAACGCTTTGGTTTAATGTCGCTAGCTCGACTTGAACCCAAAAACTTACCCAATACCAACTTTCAACATTTTAAGGACCAAATGTTTCACCAATTCAACTAGGTTGAGACTGATTATATGTTTATAATTTGTTTCATTAACAAACCTATATTCTAAAATGAGTGGGTAAATCTAAGGAATATCATAAATGGTGGATCTAGTTGCTTCTGTAGTCTTTCCTAAGACATCAATGATCATTCCAACTTTTTTGGTTTCAAGAGAAGAATGAATTCCAATTGAAAGGTCATGATTATACCTTATGAAGGGATTCTTTAGCGGGGAGGGAAGGACAATAATTTTGATCTTGGGTTGGATAGGACATTTATACACAATTTGATATTTTGAATCCAACTTAGTTTCATTTTCCAAATTTCTCAACAAAATCGGTTCCTTTTGAATAGAATATTCAACCACCAAATTGGAAATATCAGTGTTAGGAATGGGTATGGACTCAATTTTTTTTATTTCTATCAATGGTTCAGGGATTGGTGTTTTTGAACAATCATCAATAGAGTTATACTTAGGAGACTCAATCCATGATGTCAAATTTCCCTCTTATGAATACATGAAATCAATTTATTCCTGATTTAAAGACCCTTCAACAATTTCTTGATTCACTTCCCCTACCCCAAATCCAAAGGTTGGTTCTTTAATAAATTCATGAGAGGTTTGTGGGAAACTAGACACTTCACATAAGGTTATGGAAGGGACAGTTTGTGTAGGGATGGGTTCCTCACAATTTTTAATGCTTTCTAGTTCTAACCTCAATGATAAAACCTCAAAATTAATTATCGCCATTTGTTGACATAGTTTTTCAAGTAATGGATGTGGATTAGTATGAATAAGGGGTTGATCCCAATGGTATATTCTAGGTGGATAATTAAGTTGTTGGAATTGCACAGGAGGGTGTTCAGATTGGATTTGTGGGGATTAAAACTCATTATATGTTGAGATGTTTTGTGGATCATAGGGGTAAAAACAATTTGGTTCATTAGGTTGTTGATTATCCCACATGTATAAATTAGGATGGTCATTGTACAACACAAATGGGGTTGGGTGATCAAAGTAGGGATGGGTTTCCCATGTTTGGTCTTGTTCAAAATTGATTTCTATAGGAGTGAGGGGGTGAGAATAGAGAAGAAGGATGAAAAAAAGGATGATAGTGTCTAAGAAAACTTACTTAGGTCCCCGGAAACGGTGCCAAAATTTGATTCTCGCTCAAATTTACCCAAGATATGAAGGTAGAACGGTCCTTGTAGTCTAGCTTGGGTTGTCGAATCCACAAAGACCTAAGAAGTACCTACAGACACGTACATTATATAGATTGTTTTTGGCTATGAAGTGGACAACTTGGGTTGATTTTAGATGGGTTTAAAGGAACTCTAAGATACTTAAGTGAATTCAATTTAAAAGAATGAGTTGATCTTAGGTTATTGCTTGGGGTGGATTGGACGTATTTCCTTTTCAATGATTTCAATTTCTTATATTTGAGATGGGTTCATTTAAGGAGATAAAACAACATCATCACTTACTAGTTTAATGCCTACACCCTTTAATACTAATCACCTATACACTTTAAGGATCAATGTTTTGAGCACTTCAAGGTAAAGTTTCGTATTATCACTTGACGTGTGTGGCGTTAAATTCAACAAGGACGATGGAGTTTAAAAATCATCAAATAAAAATCTCAATTTAAGAAGTGATTATAAATTAATGGGGTGATAAATAACATCCAATACATCCCCTTGATACTCCCTTGGATCAACCCACAAGTGTGTTATCCCTCCATTGATTCTATGGTTTCAATGGAAGCGGAAAGTAGACTCATGAGGGAGGACATGAAGAAGTAAAGAAAACAATAAAAATAAAATGATCACTCCACCGCTGTGTGAATAATTTCACAAGATTTGGTGTGAATAAATTCACACCTTGAGGCAACGGTGTCAAAGTGAGATGTAGAACAACATAATAAGAGGATAAGAAGAACTTTTATTAAGAAACTAAAGTGAATTGAACAACTTACAAGTGAAAGACAAATTTGAGACAACAAAATCGCAGCATAACATTACAATTGAACCAAGCACCAAATATTAAAAACTCATTCACCACCACAGACTTAAATAGGCATTTTGGGAGACTTGGGTATATCCTCAAACAGTAAAAAAGATCCCATTTGAGTATGGTAGGCCTAGGGTGGTGGAAAGTAAGGGAGAGGAGACTTTTCCACCCTTGACCCGAGGTGGCAGCCAGCTTGCTTCCACCGAACAGACGCGCTTGTAATTCCTTCTATATGGCCGAATCAGAGTGGTCCATAGAAGAATAAAATGGAGTACCGGATGTCCTATAACCGGATGTAAAATTTTGGCCCATTTGGAGTTGTGGATTCCGAGATATGATCATATTAGTGGGCTGTTTTTCTGGGCCGCAGAATCTGGCCCAAAATTTTATCTCTAACTTGGGCCGCCTAAATGGACACAATGGAGGCCGAATTAGCATTGGATTCTGAAGAGTGATTTGTTCCTATACATGTCTTCTAGAATACCACGAAATTTGGGATTAATTGGGCCTTTATGTTGGACCCCAAAGTCTCATCAGTGGGCTGGTGTCCAATCTGCCTTCTCCAGAATTGCTTCCTTTCATTGCCAAATATCTCCATCATCCTCCATGAATTCTCCATTGATCCCTGAATCAAACATGTTAATATTTAATTGTATATAAATTTAAAAAAATATCAAATTAAAATATGTATAATTAGATTCCTTAAAATAAGATGAATCATTGGGTACTTTAAATGATGTTAAAAAATGTACCACATAATAGTGCATTTTAAGAAGGTATTACAATCATAATGTGAAATGATGTTCAAAATGTAAAATGCACTAAAATGGTGTTTATGAATAATAAAGAACATGAATATTATATATATTACCAATGAATATTATCCTCATTTAGTGGCTAATCAGAGACGCTACTCAGATTCTTGGTTTGATGATTACTCGTGACAGGAGGAATCACAAGATTTGGCTATCTCAAGAGCAATACATTGAGAAGTTCTTGAAATATTCAACATGGTAAAGGAGAAACCAGTTAGCACTCCACTTGAAAGTCATTTTAGGCTCACTACAAGTCATAGTCCATCAACTGAGAAGGAGAAAGCATAAATAGAAACGATTCCTTATCAGTCAATAGTTGGGAGTCTTATGTATGCCATGGTGTGCACCAGACCAGATATTGCTCAGGTTGTTGGTGTTGTGAGCAGGTTCTTATCAGATCCAGGAAAGGAGCACTGGAAAATGGTCAAATGGATATTGAGGTATCTTTGAGGTATATCTAGTCATTGTTTATGTTTTGGAAATGGTAAACCTGTTTTGGAAGGATACATAGATGCAGATATGGCTGGAGATGTAGATATGAGGAAATCCATATCCGGGTATCTGATATCATTTGCAGGGGGAGCAGTATCATGGAAATCACGACTTTAGAAGTGTGTTGCCTTATCCACCACAGAAGCAGAGTATATTGTGGTCACTGAAGGCTGCAAGGAGATTTTGTGGATGAAGAAGTTTTTACAGGAGCTAGGACAGAGTCAGGAGAATTATATTCTCTATTGCAATAGTCAGAGCGCTATTCATCTCAGCAAGAACCCGACATTTCATTCCAGGTCCAAACACATCGATGTGCGGTATCACTGGATTCGAAATGTGTTGGAAGAAAGATTGTTGAAAGTTGAAAAAATCCACACCAATGATAATGGGGAAGACATGATGACGAAGGTTCTACCGAAAGAGAAGTTGGACACCTGCAAGGATACTGCAGGTCTATCTTCTACCCCAAATTGGTCATGAGGGGGAAATTTGTGGGCCCCACTCCCAATTAAGAGAGATTTCAGCGGGAGGAATTCTTTGGCTGGCAACAACTTCAGCATGGAAGTCCTCTCTGGTGGGCTGTCAAGGCAGACAAGTAGCTGACGGTGGGAGTTTCTTCAAGGGCTGATGAACAACCCTAACCTAACCTTGGACTGCTGCTTCTTTTTATAATGGTATTGAATCCCATGAATTGTAATGTGTGTATGTGTATCCTCTGACAAATTTATCCAGAGAGAAATAGAATGGCCCCCTCTTCTCCCGTGGACGTAGGCATCACTACCAAACCACATAAATCTCTGTGTTGATCCATTTTCTTCCTATTTTGTGTTTGATTTCTTCACCACAAACCTCCGATGCCCCAACAGGTCTCGGGGTTGCGCAGCCTGAGGTCGAGCCAGGTGAAGTCACAGCCGAGGTTGAGTCACGCATGAGGGCTTCAAATCCAAGAAGATCGAAGTGGTGGGGTTCATCCGTGACCGAGGGCTTTGGGTTGGTTCGATTTGAGAAAAAGATCCATGGTCCGTCTCAGTTATGTCGCACTAGGAGGAGATCTGAGTGATGTCGACTGGTTCTTCGTGGTTAGGTCTTGTTTATGTAGCCAAATTTGAGGTAGATGACTCCTTTTTAGGTATGAATCTCTTCAAATTATTTTCTTCCTCAATCCATTTATCAATTTTATAATTGCATCATTTTTCTTCGTCCTATATATTTTATGAACAATAGGTGATTTGGATTTGGTCTACGACTGATGTTCATTCGTGTTGTTTTGATTAATGGAAATCTTTGTTTGTTTCGTGACTATACTGTTGTTTCAATTATTTTTGTTTTGGTCCGCATATGTCCCTGTTATCATCATTTTTATATAATTTCTATCAATTTTGTGCGCCAGTGTAGTTATACTATCAACAAAAGTACCCAACTTGCCGAGAAAACTTATATAGGACATTATATAAACTGTCAATTTGAATAATTTGGGGGAGGTGATTCATTTTTCATCACTTAATATTTTGTGTTTCCTACTTTGTCTCTACACATCTTCTATGATAGAAATTAGAGCGAAGCCTTCCGCCTCTCTTATAATTAGGTAAGGGGACTACTGTTTATTAATTATTATTATGTATGTATAAATTATTTTTCAAACTTAAGTGCATGTAGGTGTTCATTCATTTATAAATAATCTAGTTATGAATAAGGGTATTTCAAATCTATGTAAGAGACCATTTTCTTAAGGTGCATGTTTATAAATTGTTGCAGTAATTATTTTAAGTATGGAACTATAAGGGATCAATATATTTATTTATTTAGTTATACAATTCATATTTTTAAGGGTGTATATACATATACATACATATATATACATATATATACGTGTATATCTATATAATTATGTTTAATTATTTTCTGAACTAATAATGTAAGAGTGTATAACTATTATGTTTAAATTTAATTCATTTTGGTATGACGGGTTGTGTCACTAAAAATCTAATTACTACTAAGGATAATTATTTATAAGTACGATATCAAAACAATTATTCCACTTATATATATGTGTCTAACAAAGTTTTAAGTTTTAATTTGATATCATGTTAGTTCTGCTAATGAAAATTCTCATTTATTGATTTTTTTCTCAAACATGTGTTTTTTTATTCCATGATGATGAATTTTGTAAATTCAATGTCAATTACATATATACACACACGCGCACACACATGGAAATATTAAATTGTTACATGTTTTGAATACATAAATATGGGATGAAATTATTTTCAATTCCATAAGGATATATATATATATACACACTTAAAAAGTCATTTATGTTCTTATGAAAATTGTTATTTTTATGGGCATAAATCTATGTTTTAACTCTTGTTAAATATGGATATTTTTATTTATCAAAGTTTTCATTGAATATGAATTTATCCTGAGAATTAGAGTATTATAAATACCATGTCACACACACACACACACACATATGTCTATATATATATATATATTTATTTATTTACGGGAAACATCAAGTTCTTTTATTTTAAAAATTAAATTCATGACACACACACACACACACACAAAGGATATAATGTTTATTTACATGTTATAATACTTATCATCATATTTTAGAAAAATGCACATGACACGCTGTCATGTTATTTTAAACTTAAGGATGTTGTAGTTGCATACAACCTTGGCCATACGTCAAGCATAACATCGACACAACTTTCATTTAAAATAAAATCCATGGTTTCAAATTAATTTTTAAGGTTTACTTCTGATATTATCAAACACATGGATATATTCAAGAATTGAAATGTTTAATTTATAATTTTATGTGCGAAACATATTTATTTATAGTAAAGATTATTTTGAGAAGACAAAACCATATATGCATTTTTTATTAAATGTGTATTTATTTCATTACTCATTTTATCAACGACTTACAAATAAAGAAAATTATTTAAAGAATGGGATTAATATTTTTACAATATTATATGAATTAATAATTAAACTTTTCAAAGTGGTATGAGACACTTTGGATTGTTTAGAGAATATATACCCCAATAATTTATCAATGAAATTATTTTCATCTATGATTAAGATTTTAATAAATCAAAGTGGTATGGAGCACTTTAATTTGAATACATATTTTTATTAGACATATGAGGAATGCATTGGACTTATTATGTGATGGGTGAGCCTCACTACAACCTCTCAGTGCATCGGTAGGTCTCATGAGACAAACTATGGTCTTGAATGAGGCCTTGACAGAATGATTATGTATGGTCTTAGCCCAAGGACTTGACATAATGATTATTATGTCCAACATTATGCATTTCTGCATGCATTGGACTTACTATGTGATGGGTGATGCCCGCTATAGCTTCTCAATGCATCGGTAGGTCTAATGAGACAAACTATTGTCTTGACACAAGGCCTTGACAGAATAATTATGTATGGTCTTGGCATGAGTCCTTGACAGAGTGGTTACGATGTCTGACATTATGCATTCCCTCAATATGAAACTAGAAACTGATATATCATGAGGTTATTAAACTAGTAGAATACCTATGGTTAAGAACCTTTTTCTTATGTACAAATTCTAAACAAGTATTATTTCATGTGAAAAATAGTATCTACACCCTGGTATGTTATGGAAAATTTATATGTGTCCATTATCCGGATTTAAGTGTAATTTCATGTAATTTTGTTCAAGTGTATGCATATTTTTACAACAAATTATACTTGCAGTTTTTAAATAAGTATAGTAATTTTTGAGCATAAGATTCTCCTAAAAATGTTTTTAGTAACTCTCGGGAAACGATGATGAATGTCATGATAAAGGTATTTATTTTTTAATAAAATGATTTAAAGTATGACTTTTTCCTCAAGTAAATGTTTTAAAAGGATTTATTAATTGTTTCTAATCCCCTTACTGAGCATGAAAAATTGCTTACCCTATGTTTCAAAAATATTTTCACAGGTCACTTTGAAGTCCAAAGTTGGACACGATCGTTTTTGCGCGCGAAAAAGTGAATTTTGGCTTTTGTTTGTTTAATTTTATTGCAAATCTGATAAATTGTAAGCTTGTATCTTACTCTTCAGAACCTAGACTGATAAAAGGTACTCTGTTGTAATAAATGTTGTGTATTTATTCAAAATTATTTTATAAAAAAATACACACATTTATAAGGGATGAGTCTGGTTGCTTGGGCTCGGGTCTTTATAATTGGTATCAAAGGAATGGTCTAAACAACTTTGGAGATTAGATGTTTTCAACTATAAGAGTTTATCGGTCCTAGGAGTTTTATAATTCTGAAGACGGAAATTTAGAATTCTTTTTAGTTTGACAAAACAAATTGTGAGGATGCAATTCTATTGAGGGGAGAATAATGTTACATACTAGGATTTATAAGTTTTATTTTTATTATATAAATGTTTTATTAAATTTATTAATTTATAATTTAAAAAAGTAATAATATTTTTTATATGATTTTCTTTAAAATTAACAATTGAAATTGAGTGTTTTTAATTAATTTAATTATATGTTAATTATAATACTTATAATTAATTGTATTTATTATTTATAGTTTTAAAATTTATTTTAAAGACAAATATGGTTTTGTTTTGTTTAAAAATATATTTTAAGATAACTATATTTATTTAATTATTTCTAAAATAGAATTCATTTTTATCAAAAAGTTTATTTAATAGAATATTTTAATGAAAATAATATTAATTAAGGGTAAAACTTTTTAGAAAATTATTACTATTACTCTTAAGATAATATATTCTATAAAAATATAAAAATATATTATGTTTTTGATTTATAAATTTTATAAATTATAATTTTATCATAAAAAAATGCATATTATATATATATATGATAAAAAATGCGTGATTTGAATCAGCTATATTAGAAAAAATGATATATATATATATATATATATGTATGTATATGTATGTATGTATGTATGTATGTATATGAAATATTATTTTTGAATTAATAATGAATATATTATAAATTTTCTACTATCATAACTTTTTTATTATAAAACTATGTTTGTATATTATAATAAAAATTTGAAATTATATATAGTATTATTTTATAAATTTTCTCATGTGAGAAAAAGAAATGAATTATGTAAATACACATATATATATAAACACTAAAATGATATTTATATTAAAAAAACCAATTTATACAAATAAAAAAACTATATACACATTTGTTTTAAATACATATGATTATATTAAAAAAACCAATTTATTTATATATAAATATTAATTGAATTGTAAGATGATTTTTTAAGGAAAAATGATAAAACAAAATGATAATTTGAAACATATATTAAATTAAAAAAAGGTGGTGTGATGACTTTGGGGAAAAAAAGTGGCGTGATGACTCTCAGAAGGAAAAAAAAGTGGCGTGATGACTTTGGGAAGGAAACCAAAAATTAAACAAAGGTAAAGGGGTGGGAAAACGTGAAACCCCAAAAAAAGATAAAAAGAAAAGAAAATAATCAAAGGGGGAAATGGGGTCTGCGCCAAGGGTTTCTATTGGGGCGCCAGACTCTAGTTTTCATGGGTCGAGTGCACCACAACCTGGGTCTCGGGGTCGCGCAACAGGAGGTCGAACCAGGTGGAGTCACTGCTGAGGTCTAGTCGCGCATGAGGGATTTGAAGCTAAGAAGATAGAAGTGGTGGGGTTCATCCACAACTGAGGATTTCGGGTTGGTTTGATTCGAGGCAGAGATCCATGGTCTGTCTCGGTCACGCCGTGCTAGGAGGAGGTTCAAGCGACGTCGACTGGTTTGTCATGATTAGGTTTTGTTTCTCCAGCCTAATTTGAGGTAGATGACTCCTTTTTAGGTCCAAATCTCTTTGAATTAGTTTTCTCCCTCAATCCATTTATAAATTTTGTTGTTGCTTCGTTTTTCTTCATCCTATTTACTTTATGAACAACCGGTGCTTTGGTTTTGGTCTGCAACTGATGTTCGTTCATGTTGTTTTGGTTAATGGATATATTTTTTTGTTCTGCGACTATACTGTTTTGATTCATTTTATTTTGGTCTACATATGTCCATGTTATCACCATTTTTATACAATTTCTATCAATTTTTTGTGCTGGTGTAGTTAGACTATCAACACATGTACTCAGCTTACAGAGCAAGCTTGTATAGGCCACTATATAAACTATAAATTTTTGGAATTTGGGGGAGGATATTCATTATGCGCCACTTAATATTTTGTGTTTTACTTTGTCTCTCCAAATCTTTTGTGATAGAAATTAGAGCGAAGCCTTCCTCCTCTCCTGTAATTAGGTAAGGGGACTGCTGTTTATTAATTATTATTACGCATGTATAAATTATTTTTCAAACCTAAGTGCATCTAGGTGTTGCTATCATTTATAAATAATCCAATTATGAATAAGGTTATTTCAAATCTATGTAAGATACCATTTTCTTAAGTTGCATGTTTACAAATTAGTACAATAAGTATGGAACTATAAGGGATCAATATATTTATTTATTTAGTTATACAATTCATGTTTTTAAGAGTGTATATACATATACATATATGTATGTGTATATATATATATATGTATATATCTATCTAATTATGTTTAATTATTTTCTGAACTAATAATGTAAGAGAGTATAGCTATTATGTTTAAATTTAATTCATTTTGGTATAACGGCCTATGTCACTAAAAATCTAATTACTCCTAAGGATCATTATTTATAAGTACGATATCAAAACAATTATTCCACTTATATATATATGTGTGTGTATGTCTAACAAAGTTTTAAGTTTTAATTTGATATCATGTTAGTTCTGCTAATGAAAATTCTCATTTATCGATGTTTTTCTCAAATATGTGTTTCTTTTATCAAAGTTTTCATTAAATATGAATTTATCCATTGAATTAGAGTATTATAAACACCGTGTCATATAAATGTATATATATATGTGTGTGTGTGTATATATATATATTTATATTTATTTACAGGAAACATTAAGTTATTTTATTTTAAAAATTAAACTCATGGTATATATACACACACAAAAAGGATATTGTTGGAGTCTGTATCCCACATCGGACTTGATGTCCGGTGTGGTCTTTCTTATTTGTTATAAATACACCCCAAGGGCTCCTTTGGAGAAACACCTTGGGGGTTCGGGTCTCCTATTTTCTCCTTCTACATGGTATCAAAGGAGGTTTTTTGAACCCCCAATCCCTCCCTCCTTATATTTTTTTTTCTTCTTTCCCCTTCCTTTAGGGTTTCCCGTCCGGGGGGGCGGCGGTCTCCAGGCCCCGTAGGGTTACCGCCGCCGCCCCTCCGCCTCGTCCCAGCAGGCCTTCGCCCGGCGCCCGCACCCTCTCCCCGGCGGCCATCTCTCTCCCCGACGCGGCCCGCGCCTCCTTCGTCGGCTCCTCCCTGCGGACTTCCTCCCTGACGGCGCTCCCTCCCCGTCCTGTCGCGACTCCTCCCTCCCGCGCGCTCGCGGCTCCCGGCTCCCGGCGGCATCTCCACTCCCGACTCCCAGCTCCCGGCGCGACGCGGCTCCCCGGCTCGTCCCTCCCGCGACGCGGCTCCCGGCTCCTCCCGGCGCGACGCGGCTCCCCGGCTCCCCGCTCCTCCCGCTGCTCCTCTCTGCGCGCGGCCCGCTCCTCGCCGCGACTCCCGGCGCACCTCCCGCGCGACGGCCCCCGCCTTCCCTGCGCGCTCTTGCTGTCTGCTCTCGCTGTTCCTCCTGAGCGCGACCCTCCCGCTTCCAGCAGTCGGCCTCCAGCTCCGGCCGGCGACCCCTCTCCGGCCGGCGACCCATCTCCGGCGGCCTCTCCCGTCCCGCTCCCCTCCCGGCGACCTCGCCTGCTGCTGTCCGGCGGCCAGATCCGGACAGCTCCGGCCGAATCCGGCCGGATCCGGTGATTTCCGGCCAGATCTGGGCAGCTCCGGCCGGATCCGGTGTTTTCCGGCCAGTTCCGGCGATATCCGGACTGTTCCGGGCAGATCCGGGCAGATCCGGACTGTTCCGGCCGGCAACCGGCCTCCACCCGTGCTGGCCGCTCCACGCAGGTGGCCTCCTCCAACTTCCAGCGCCGTCTCCCGGCCTCCTGCACCCTTGCCGGCCTCCTCCTGCGGCATCCCCGCCTCGCCGGCAGCTCCCGACACCTCCCGGCAGCCGCATCTCTCTCCGCCGGCACGTCCTGTCGCTAGCGCAGCAGCTCGACCACCTCGGATTTGGGTCTGTTGGCGCCGCCAGATCCCGCAACGATTTCTGCGGAATCCCCGCCTCCCGTCGCCGGCCCCGCAAGTGCGGTTTTCCCGGTGCTAGTTTGGATTTCCCGGCGTTTCATCGATCGGCCCCACTAGTGCGGCAGTCCTGGCGTTCTGTCAACCGACCCGGTCTCTGTGTGGTTCATCTGCTGCGTCTGCGACATCATCCATCCATCTCCTGCGCAGGAGCTTCGATCGTGAGGGGGAGCAGCCACCTTTGCAGCGTTCTCTTTTTTTTACTTCGTCTGGTTTTGTAGTCAAGCTGGGCATGTCCAGCTTGAGGGGGAGTGTTGGTCTTTGTTTTATTGTTTTCTTTTCATTATGTGTCCAAGCTAGGTACACCTAGCTTGAGGGGGAGTGTTGGAGTCTGCATCCCACATCGGACTTGAGGTCCGATGTGATCTTTCTTATTTGTTATAAATACACCTCAAGGGCTCCTTTGGAGAAACACCTTGGGGGTTCGGGTCTCCTATTTTCTCCTTCTACAGATATAATGCTTATTTACATGTTATAATACTTATCATCATATTTTAGAAAAATGCACATAACATGTCATCATGTTATTTTAAACTTAAGGATTTCGTAGTTGCATACAACCTTGGCCATATGTCAAGCATAATATCGACACAACTTTCATTTAAAATAAAATTCATGGTTTCAAATTAATTTTTAAGGTTTACTTCTGATATTATCAAACACATGGATATCTTCAAGAATTGAAATGTTTTATTTATAATTTTATGTGAGAAACATATTTATTTATTGTAAAAGATTATTTTGAGAAGACAAAACTATATATGCTTTTTTGATTAAATGTGCATTTATTTAATTACTTATTTTATTGATGGCTTACAAATAAAGATAATCATTTCAAGTATGGGATTAATCTTTTTATGATATTATATGGATTAAGAATTAAACTTTTCAAAGTGGTATAAGTCACTTTTGATTGTTTAAAGAATATGTACCTCAATAATTTATCAATGAAATTATTTTCATTTATGACTAATATTTAAATAAATCAAAGTGGTATGAGAAACTTTGATTTAAATACATATTTTTATTAGACATATGAGGAATGAATTGGACTTATTATGTCACGGGTGAGTCCCACTATAGCCTCTCGGTGCATTAGTAGATATCATGAGACAAACTATGGTCTTGGCACGAGGCCTTGATATAATGATTATGTATGGTCTTGGAACGAGGTCTTGAAATAATTATTATGATGTCCAACATTATGCATTCCCACATGCATTAGACTTACTGTGCGACAGGTGCGGTATTCTATAACCTCTCGAGACATCGGTAGGTCTAATAAGACAAACTATAGTCTTGGAACAAGGTCTTGATAGAATAATTATGTATTTTCTTGGCACGAGGCCTTGACAGAGTGGTTAGGATGTTCGACATTATGCATTCCCTCAATATGAAACTAGTAACTGATAGATCATGTGGTTATTTGACTAGTAGAATACCCATGGTTGAAAACCTTTTTATTATGTATAAATTCTGAACAAGTATTATTTTATGTGAAAATTAGTATATGCACCCTGGTATGTTATGGATAATTTATATCTGGCCATTATCCATCTTTAAGTGGAATTTCATGTACTTTTGTTCAAGTGTATGCATATTTTTATAACACATTTTACTTGTAGTTTTTAAATAAGTATATTAATTTTTGAGCATAAGATTCTCCTAAAAATGTTTTTAGTAACTCTTGAGAAATGATGATGACATGTCATGAGAAATGTATTTTATTTTTAAGAAAACGATTTAAAGGATGTATTTTGCCTCAAGTAAATGTTTTAAAATGAC
Organism: Viscum album; assembly: GCA_963277665.1. Lineage (NCBI taxonomy): Eukaryota > Viridiplantae > Streptophyta > Magnoliopsida > Santalales > Viscaceae > Viscum > Viscum album. Next base: position 1,377,822,062 of record OY728138.1, read on the forward strand.
TTATTAATTGTTTTTAATACCCTTACTGAGCACACAAAATTGTCCACCCTATGTTTCAAAAATATTTTCACAGGTCACTTTGAACTCCAAAGTTGGACGCCATCGTTTTTGCACATGCATAAGCGAACTTTGGCTTTTGTTTGTTTAATTTTATTGCAACTCTGATAAATTGTAAACTTACTCTTCAGAATCTATACCGGTAAAGGATCATCTGTTGTAATAAATGTTTTTTATTTATTTAGAATTGTTTTATAAAAAATACACAGCACTTATAAGGGCTGAGTCTGGTTGCTTGGGCTCGGACCTTTATAGTTGGTATCAAAGAAACGGTCTAGGAAACTTTGGAGATTAGATATTGTAGAGTGTAAGATTTTATCACTCCTAGAGTTTTATAATTATGAAGATGTAAATTCAGAATTCTTTTTAGTTCGACGAAACAAATTGTGAGGATGCAATTCTATTGAGGGAGGAATAATGTTACATCCCAGGATTTCCAAGTTTTATTTTTATTGTATAAATGTTTTATTAAATTTATTAATTTATAATTAAAACAAAGTAATGATATTTTTGATATGATTTTCTTTAAAAATAACAATTAAAATTGAGTGTTTTTAATTAATTTAATTACATGCTAATTATAATACTTATAATTAATTGTACTTATTATTTAGAATTTCCAAATTTATTTTAAATACAAATATGGTTTTTCTTTGTTTAAAAGAATATTTTAAGATAACTATATTTATTTAATTATTTTTAAAATAGAATTCATTTTTATCAAAAAGTTTATTTAATAGAATATTTTAATGATAATAATATTAATTAAGGGTAAAACTTTTTAGAAAATTATTACTATTACTCTTAAGATAATATGTTCTATAAAAATATGAAAATGTATTATGTTTTTTTTATAAATTTTATAAATTATAATTTTATTATCAAAAACCACACATTATATATATATGATAAAAAATGTGTGATTGGAATCATTTATATTAGAAAAAAAATGAATTATATAAACATGTATGTATATGAAATATTAGTTTTGAATTAATGAATATATTATAAAATTTCTACTATTATAACTTTTGTATTATAAAACTATGATTATATATTATAATAAAATGTTGAAATTATATATAGTATGATTTTATAAAATTTATTATGTGACAAAAAGAAATGAATTATATAAATATATATATATATGCTAAAATGATATTTATATTAAAAAAATGAATTTATACTTATAAAAAAACTATATACACGTTTGTTTTAAATATATATGATTATATTAAAAAAAATGAATTTATTTATATATAAATATTAATTGAAATTTATAATGATTTTTTAAAGAAAAATGATAAAACAAAAAGATAATTTGAAACATAGATTGAATTAAAAAAGGTGGTCTGATGACTTTGGGAAGGAAAAAAAGTGGTGTGATGACTTTGGGAAAGAAAAAAAAGCAGCGTGATGACTTTGGAAAGGAAACCAAAAAGTAAGAAAAGGTAAAGGGGTGGGAAAATGTGAAACCCCAAAAAAAATATAAAAAAAAAATAAAAGAATCAAAGGGGGAAATGGGGTTCGTGCCTAGGGTTTCTAAGGGGGGCGGCAAACTCTTATTTTCACAGGTCGAGTGTACCGCGACCTAGGTCTCGGGGTCACGCAACAGGAGGTATAGCTAGGTGGAGTCACGAACGAGGTCAATTCATTCATGAGGGATTCGAAGTCGAGAAGATCAGAGTGGTGGGGTTTGTCCGCGGCTGAGGGTTTTAGGTTGGTTCAATTCGAGGTAGAGATCCATGGTCCGTCTCGATCGCGCTACGCTAGGATAAGGTCCGGGCGACGTCGACTGGTTCGTCATAGTTAGGTATTGTTTCTCTAGCCTAATTCAAGGTAAATGAATCCTTTTTAGGTCCTAATATCTTCAAATTAGTTTTTTCCTCAATCTATTTATCAATTCTGTCGTTGCGTCATTTTTTTATCCTATTTACTTTATGAACACCAGATGCTTATCAATTCTGTCGTTGCTTTGGTCCGCGACTGATGTCTGTTCATATTGTTTTGGTTAATAGAAATATTTTTCTGTTTTGTGACTATACTATTTCGATTCTTTTTGTTTTCATCCGCAGATGTCCATGTTATCACCATTTTTATATTATTTCTGTCAATTTTGTGCGCTGGTGTAGTTAGACTATCAACACATGTACCCAGCTTGTTGAATAGTCCATTATATAAACCATCAATTTCAAGAATTTGGGGGAGGAGATTCATTCTGCATCACTTAATATTTTGTGTTCTAGTTTGTCTCTCCACATCTTCAAGAATTTGGGGGAGGAGATTCATTCTGCATCACTTAATATTTTGTGTTCTAGTTTGTCCATCACATCTTCTGTGATGGAAATTGGAGCGAAGCTTTCCGCCTCTCCCCTAATTAGGTTAGGGGATTGCTGTTTATTAATTATTATTATGTATGTATAAATTATTTTTCAAACTTAAGTGCGTGTAGGTGTTGTTATCTTTTATAAATAATCTAGTTATGAATAAGGGTATTTCAAATCTATGTTAGAGACCATTCTCTTAAGTTGCATGTTTACAAATTACTGGAGCAATTATTTTATGTATGGAATTATAAGGGATCAATATATTTATTTATTTAGTTATACTATCCATGTTTTTTAAGGGTGTATACACACACACATATATATATATATATATGTATATGTATATATGTATATTTATCTAATTATGTTTAATTATTTTCTGAACTAACAATGTAAGAGAGTATAACTATTTTGTTTAAATTTAATTCATTTTGGTATAACGAGTTGTGTCACTAAAAATGTAATTACTCATAAGGATAATTATTTATAAGTACGATATCAAAACAATTATTCCAGTTATATATATGTGTCTAAAAAAGTTTTAAGTTTTAATTTGATATAATTTTAGTTCTGCTAATGAAAATTCTCATTTATCGATGTTTTTCTCAAACATGTGTTTTTTTATTCTGTAATGAGGAGTGTTGTAAATTCAATGTCAATTACACACACACACATCGATATATTAAATTGTCACCTATTTTGAATGCAAAAATATAGAATAAATTTATTTTCAATTCCATAAAGATTTATATATATATACTTAAATTCATTTATGTTCTTATGAAAATTGTTATTTTTAGGGGTATCAAGCTATGTTCTAACTCTTGTTAAATATGGATATTTTTATTTATCAAAGTTTTCATTAAATATGAATTTATCCCATGAATTAGAGTATTATAAATATCATTTCATATAAATTTATATATATATAAATGTATATATATATATTTATTTATGGGAAACATTAAGTTCTTTTATTTTAAAAATTAAATTCATGGTATATATATACCACAAAGGATATAATGTTTATTGACATGTTATAATACTTATCATCATATTTTAGAAAAATGGTCATAACATGTCGTCTTGTTATTTTAAACTTAAGGATACTGTAGTTACATACATCCTTGGCCATACATCAAGAATAACATCGACACAACTTTCATTTAAAATAAAATTCATGGTTTCAAATTAATTTTTAAGGTTTACTTCTGAGATTATCAAACACATGGATATCTTCTAGAATAGAAATGTTTTATTTATAATTTTATGTACGAAACATATTTATTTATTGTAAAAGATTATTTTGAGAAGACAAAACTATATATGCATTTTTAATTAAATGTGCATTTATTTAATTACTCATTTTATTAATGGATTATAAATAAAGAAAATTATTTCAAGTATGGGATTAATCTTTTTATGATATTATATGGATTAAGAATTAAACATTTCAAAGTGGTATGAGAAACTTTGGATTCTTTAAAAAATATGTACCTCAAAAATTATTTCAAGTATGAGATTAATCTTTTTATGATATTATGTGACGAGTGAGGCCCGCTACAACCTTTCGATGCATCAGTAGGTCTCATGAGATAAACTATGGTCTTGGCATTAGGCCTTGATAGAATAATTATGTATGGTCTTAGAATGAGGCCATGATAGAATGATTATTATGTTCAACATTATGCATTCCTGTATGAATTGGACTTACTATGTGATGGGTGAGACCTGCTATAGCCTCTCGATGCATCGACAGGTCTCATGAGACAAACTATAGTCTTGACATGAGGCCTTGACAAAATAATTTTGTATGGTCATGGAACAAGACCTTGACAGAGTGGTTATGATGTCTGATATTATGAATTCCCTCAATATGAAACTAGTAACTGATAGATCATGTGGTTATTCGACTTGTAGTTAAGAACCTCTATCTTATGTACAAATTATGAACAAGTATTATTTCATGTGAAAATTAGTATCTTCACCTTGGTATGTTATGGATAATTTACATGTGGCTATTATCCAACTTTAAGTGGAATTTCATGTACTTTTGTTCAAGTGTATGCATATTTTTATAACACATTATACTTATAGTTTTTAAATAAGTATAGTAATTTTTGAGCATAAGATTCTCCTAAAATTTTTTTTAGTAACTCTCAGGAAATGATGATGACATGTCATGAGAAAGGTATTTATTAATTGTTTCTAATCCCCTTACTGAGCATGCAAAATTTCTCACCCTACATTTAAAAAATATTTTTAGAGGTCACTTTGAAGTCCAAATTTGGACGCCATCATTTTTGCGCGCGCAGAAGTGAGGTTTGGCTTTTGTTTTTTTAATTTTATTACAACACTGATAAATTGTAAGCTTGTATATAACTCTCTAGAACCTAGACCGATAAAAGGTCCTTTTTTGTAATAAATGTTGTGTGTTTATTCATAATTCTTTTATAAAAAAAATACACAACATTTATAAGAGCTAAGTCTGGTTTCTCAGGCTCATGTCTTTATAGTTCACTCCTTATAAATCTAGGATTTCTCATATGAATCTCTACACATTCCCCCCAAATTCTGAATCTGTAACTTATTTTTAGAACCTGCACTATAAATATTATAATTTTATTGTTTAATGACCCAGTATGTTTGGTGCTCTATCTCAATAGGGAGGTGACGAGTCTTTCAAAAAACAAGCCTATAGAGTGACATTCCAATGAGAGTTTTCAAGGTGGTACAATAATCCCATAATGAATCATCGACACCTCATCTTGACCATTGGTCTATGAGTGATATTCAGTAGACACTCGATACCCAACCCTATACCAACAAAAAAGTTATTGCATTTTTCAGGTGAAGAAATGAGAACCATGGTCACTAATGATGAACCTAGGTAATCAAAACCTACAGAAAATTTGGGTTCTCAAAAATTCCACAACTGTCTTGAAATCATCTTTCCTCATGGATCATGCATCCACCCATTTTGACTTGTAATCAACTACTAGAATAATGTACAATTTCCCAAATGAATTGGGGAATGATCCCATAAAGTCAATGCCCCAAACATCAAAAATGTCATGAAAGATCAAGGGTTGTTGTGACATTTAATTTCTTTTAGATACATTCCCCATTCTTTGACACTAAGGACAATATTTATAGAAATCATGGGCATCTCGAAATAATGTTGGCCAAAAGATACTATAATCAACCACCTTGCGAACATTCCATTAGGGACCAAAGTGTCCCCCACAAGCAAGAGTGTGGAAGAACCTAAGGACATACTAAAACTTGCTATAGAGAATACAATTCTTGAGGAATTGATCACTATATATGGGCCAAAGGTAGGGGTTATCCAAAATGTACCAACAAAACTCATGTTTTATACAATCGAATTGATTTTTGGTGAAATTAGCAGGAATGCAAGATACTACCAAATAATTTAAAATTTTAGCATATCAAAGAATAACATATTGCATGCAGTATAATTGCTCATCAGTAAACATGTAATTTATAGGAATATAGGGGGATGATTCAATGTCCAAGGATGGAAGGATCCTACTGATATGGCAAGCCACCGCATTCTCTACTCCTTTTTTATCCCTAATTTCTAGATTAAATTTCTGAAGTAGGAGTATCCAATGAATGAAAAGTGGTTTGACTTCCAGTTTATTAAGGAGATACCAGAGGGATGCATGGTCTGAGAATACAATTACTTTGGACCTTAATAGGTATGACCTAAATTTATCCAAGGAAAAAACAATAAAAAGGAATTATTTTTTAATTGTGGTGTAGTTTTATTGGTAAGGGTCTAGTGTGAGTGAGACATAGGCAATGACATGTGGAGCTCGATTAACCCATTGTGATAAGATTTCTCCAATTGCATAGTTAGAGGCATCATGCATGATCTAAAATGGTAAATCCTCTATTTGAATTTATTAAAAGCTTCCTCACATTGTTTATATAAAAAAATATTTTTATTTTTGGAGTAATCAGAAGAGGGGGTGCGCAATCTTACCAAAGTCACGAATGAAATGATGGTAAAATCTAATAGTACCTAAGAAAGATCACACATCTTGCACATTTTTGGGGAATGGTAGGGAAAAAATAACATCCAATTTTGATTTATCTAATTGGATACCATCCCCAGAAATGACATGCCCAAGTACTATACCTTGTCACACTATGACATGACATTTCTCATAATTCAATACAATATTCTTTTCAATACAGAGATGTAGGATAAAACCAAGACTAATCAAACATTCATCAAAATAGGGGATATAAATAGTGAAATCATCCATGAATAATTCCATGCAATTCTCCAAGTAATCTGAAAAAATACTAACCATGCATAACTAGAAAGTACCCGAAGCATTACACAGACCAAATGACATCCTCCTATATGCAAATGTGTTGAAGGGTAAAGTTAAGGTTGTCTTTTACTAATCCTCAGGGGCAATATGGATCTAAAAGTATCTATAATACCCATCAAGAAAACTATAATGAGACTTCCCCACTAGTCTCTCTAGCATATGGTAAATGAACGATAATGAGAAATGGTCCTTCCTAGTGTGTTGGTTTAGTCGACGATAATCTATACATACACGCCAACTATTCGTGGAACCAATTCATTGTTTTTATTTTTAATTACTATTAGAATAGTTTTTTAGAAACTACCTACACCAGACTGATTCAGTGGCTATCAGATATGGGGTAAATGATTCCAACATCCAGTAATTTTGTTACTTCATTTTTAACAACATCTAGGAGGTTTGGTTTCAGTTGATATTGTGCTTTCCGCCCTGGTTTATCCTCAATTTAATAATACATGATGCATGAAAATTGATGGGATTATACTAGAAATGATAGAAAGAGTCCATACCAAATTTTGTTTATACTCCCTCAAAAGGCCAAGAAATCACAATTCATGCTATAGAGGGAGTCAACTAGCAATAATGATAGGAAGCTTGTTTCCATTCTCAAGATATGAATATTTTAGATTTTGAGGTAGAGGTTTAAGTTCCAATTCAGGGGGATTTTGTATTTATGGGAGTGAATGTGGAAGTCAGAGGTCAATTATCTCATATAACTACTCAATGGTAACATCCTTAGATAAGGAAAGAGCTTTTACAAGCTTAGTAGTATCATCGATGATCATGTAATCCTTAGTTCTCAAGAAATCATCAATTAACAAACATACATGAAATTTTTCTAGAACACTATAACATTAAATGCATGATTCATTACCTAGAATTTATTTCAAGTATGAAAAATAAAAAAGTGGATTAGGGGAAAGAAAAGAAGGTTTTTAGGGGATGAGAGTACATCAATAGAATTAACTGAAAGTGAGGATATTATTTTGAGGGGTGCTTCATGGAATCAAGGATGTTGAAGTTGAAAGTGTCACCACCAAACTCCATAGATAATGTACCATTGTGGACATTAATTATGGTTTTGGAAGTTTTCGAGAAAAGTCTCCCCAATATAATTAGGGCATGTCCATTCATCCTATCATCTTCCATTTTATGCACTTAAAAGATAATAGGAAAAATTAAAATTTTCATCCTCACAAGAACATCCTCTAACACACCAGCGGAGTGTGCTATACTCCATTTTTCTATCTAAACAACAATTTCTATGGGATTTAATTAACCAACCTATATTTAGGATAAAATTGAGTAAGGCATCATATTTATAGAGGCCCCCAAATCAAGAATAACATTGGAAAAGAAATACTCCCCAATGGTTCATGGAATCGAGAATGTTCTAGGATCATTACATTTGTTTAGAAGTGATAGTTCAATAAATGCTAATATATTCTTCCCTATGCTCACATTTTCAACACCTCGAAGTCTCCTTCAGTGTGTACATATCTCATTGAGAAAATTTTTGTATCGTGGAATTTTCTTCACGATATCGATCAAGGGAATGTTAACCCACACTTTGTTGAAAGTTTTACAGATTTATTTATCAAGTTCAGATTATTTTTGTTTCCTTGGTTGGGTGGACCTTTGGGTAAATATAATAGGAATGATTTTTATTGATGGTTCATCAAATGAAACACTCTCCCCTTTGACATGTCTTCTCTTAAGATAAAGTTTTTCCTTATTTGGACTATTTTCAGTGGTTGGGATAGTGGTTTCCTCAGGATGGGATAACTCTAATGGAGGGATTGTTTGGATTTTACGTTGTGTTCCACTCCTAATGGTGATAACACTAAAATTTCCCTTATCCCTAGGGTTGAATAGTGGTTAAGAGGGTAGTTTACTTGATCCATGACTTTGGATTTCCCCTACCGAGTTGGCGAGTTGGCCTAATTGGTTTTTTCGGATTTGTATGGATTCTTGGGTGGTTTGTTGGAATTTGATACTGTTTGTAGCCATTTGTTTCATCATGTATTCTAGGATAAGCTTTAGTTTTGGAGGGGCTTGTTGGAAATCCCTTTATGGTGGTTGAGTATTTCTAGGTAGTGGTGGATGAATACTTTTCCCTGGTTGGTTCCATGGTTGTTGAGGTTGGTTTTAATACCCCCTTTCTTATAGGATTGCCTTTCTTTCCACCCATGGTTGGATGGATAATATGATTCTTTCTTAATGGGTTAGTTATAGGGGTGACCTGAAAGGATTGTCTCAAAACTCTGAGATGTTTCTCTCAGTTGAGGGAATTGGTCAGAATAATGGGTGTCAAAAGAACATATACCACAATGGATAGGAGGAGGAGATTGAGATTTACCTTGGGAAAGAACAAGTTATATGAGAAGGTTACTTATCTCTTCAAACTCTGTGTCCACCATCTTCTCAAACTCATAAATCTACACCTCATGGACACCTCAATGGGTATACTGGATCTTGAACCGAATTGTTGAGTGTTCTGCACCATGTTCTCAATGAGTGTCCTTGTAGAGATTAGGGTTTTATCAACTAGTTCACCACCTACAACAACATAAATCATGTTCGATAAATAGGAATTAAACCTTCATAAAAATACAATTTTAAAAAATGATCACTTATTTGGTGGTGTGGGCAACTTGAACAAAGCCTTTTAAATCTTTCCTAGTATTCATGAAGTGTTTCCCCTTGAGATTGTCTTATCCCAAAAATTTCTTTCCATATTGTTGTAGTTCAAGAGGCTGGGAAATATTTTTCAAGAAAAAGGTGTTTCATGTCCGCCCAACCTCTAATAGGGGAGTTGACATAATACAACCAATATTTTGTAATGTATTTTAATGAAAAAGGGAATAACTTAATCTTTACTTATTCTTCATCCACATTAGTAGGTTTTAATGTAGAAATTACAGTGTAAAATTATTTTAAGTTCTTATATGGATCTTCTCCCACAAGTCCATGGAATCTTGGTAATAAGTGAATTAAACCGGATTTTAGTTCAAAAGTAGGTGTTTTGCCTTGTATTTGATTGTATGCGGGATGAATCTATACATTAGGAAAGGTTAGTTATTTTAATTTCCAGTTATTTTAGCCATATTATTCAAGTTTATTTCAGTTTTAACATGGGTTCTAAAAGAATAATAAGGATCGAGAATAGTTTCAATGTATTGGGTGTCCTCCTTCAAAGGGTTCTCATGTGTGCATCGGTGTCGTTGATGTAGGATCCTATCCAGTTTAGGTTCTAAAGGTGGTAAATATACCAAATTATAATTCATCATGAATAAAACCTACATAATAAATAAATTAGAATACAAAAATATATTTAAATTAAAAAGATAAAAAAATAAATATTCATAAAATTTACAAAAATCTTATAAAAAACACGCACTAAAAACCAAAGCACTCCATGAAAACAGTGCCAAAATTTGACTATGTTGTCATGAAATGTCAAATTGATTATGGTTTGAAGATTATTTTATAGTCTATGGTGGATCCTAGGTTGTATCTCAAGGATACTTTGGGGTTTAAAGTGTGCATTTTTAATAAAAATTACTAAAATAGGGTGTGGTATTGAAAACAAATTTAAAAATAAAATGACTTAATTAAATAGTTTAATAATTAACAAAGGAAGGTTGTGTTTTTAGAATTACGAGAGAATGGGTTAATTTCAATTTCAATACACATCTTTTATAGTTCATTGTTCTAAAAATTTCACATGGTTTAATGGAATCCTTTGGTTGAGGGTTGTCCAGATCTCAACTCCCCTCTTGCCTCTTAAACCGATGCACAAAGAACCACCCCTTGACACAAAAATCATGTTGTAAAGGTTTTAACCTCAATAATAGAGTGAGGGATACCAAATTATACTAATATCTCATGCATGTGTTAGATAAAGATGATTATTGTGTTGTCCAATCGGAACAACCCAAGATTCCCACTTGAAATCTCAACCTAATCGGTGTTGAAATGAAAAGTGTTTCACTTAGTTATACCAAAGAAATGCATTAATAGGAGAAGTATGTTAAGATAAAACATATGTGAAATATTTAACACACAAATTACACAAATCTAGTAGAATAACATGTGTCAGAACTACATCCCAAGTGTGTGTAGCTTCCTCAAAATGACCCTCCATCGTTTAGCTCGCCATCAAGAGGAGGAGGAGGCTTGGGTGGAACTTCACCTTCATCATTGATCTACCTATGAGGACAGGGGACTCTAGAGATTATAGGATGAAGATATTAATCCTTTAGGTTTCCAAAATACTATATATTTTTCTCTGGTTCAAACTTACAAATGGGGTGCCCAAGGTTCCATTTTATAGGCAAAGTGGAAGGTAGTTTTGAGCCCCCAAATTTTGAAAAACCACTTGGACCGTGTTTTTGAGTGCCTAAACAGTATTATATAGCTTTATATAAACTAAAAATTTGTTTCCAAACCTATTTAACATCTCTATAATTTTTTTCTCCATTTGGATAACTACAACCCAAGATATGGACCAAATACAGAACACATCTTTTGACTTCGAGCATATTTAGTTCCCTAGAAAGATAAGTTTGGTTGGGACCCTTAATGAATGAATTGGGATTGGGTTTCTTCATAATAATTGTATCCCAATGAAATTTGGACCATCTCAAAAAATTTCATCCTAATAAGATGAAAAAATCAACTTCAGTGTTCGTTTGAGTCCACCGGTGTTCTTAGAATCTTGCATAGTTTGACCCATTTTTCTTCAACTTCGTCATGGGGCTCCAAATCACCTCTACCTACAATTAAATAATACAAACAAGTGAAATTAAAATTTTTAATAGTGATAAAAATAAAAATAATTGAATCAAACATGAAGTGATTTTTTTATTAAATTTGGAATTTATGATACAAAATCAATTTAACAAAGTGGTATAAGGGTGAAAATGAATAGTGAATTGCTACATGATCATAGCGATTATATATGGGTAGTCATTGACTGAATGATGAAAGTATCCCAATTAATTCCTATCCAATAGACTTTCTCATTTTATGATCTTGGAATATTGCATGTCTGTGAGATTATCCGACTACATGGGGTCCCTCATACTATCATTTTAGATAGGGATGCTCGCTTCACATCACGGTTCTGGCAGGGGTTACAGAAAGATATGGGTATACAAGTGATTTTGAGAACAACATTTCACCCATCTATTGATGGATAGTTGGAACAAATGATACATGTGTTATAGGACATGCTCTGAGCATGTGTCCTTGATTTCAGTGGTTCTTGTCAGAAGCATATCTCTATGGTCAAGTTCATATATAATAATAGCTTTCAAGAGATAATTCAGATTTATTATTATGATACCTTGTATGGTAGGCCATTTCATTTACCCCTATGCTGGTTAGAGGTAGGAGAGGTCGCCCTACCAGGTCCTCATCTCGTCTAGAATATTTCAGAGTAGGTTCAGATGATCAAGAAGCATATGTCTACTGCTTAGTCTAGATATAAATAGTATGCCGATTTCCATCGACGACCTATGGTGTTTAAGTTTAGGGATCATGTTTTCAAATGTCTATCACCCAGGCTTGGGCATAGATGGATATAGAGGCAAGAAAAGCTTCCTCCTCATTATATTCGACCATTTGAGATTTTAGAGAGAGTTGAACCAGTAGCCTATCAGTTGTTACTACCTCAGAGGTACCATTCCATGCACGATGTATTCCAAGTTTCACAGATTTTCCAGCATCATGCTAACCCATCCCATACTTTTGATCTCAATTAAGTTGAGTTAGATTCTGATGCTTCTTTTGAGGAGTATCCTATATGCATCATTGACCAGAACATGAAGGCTCTTCAAGGCCGGTCTGTCTCTCTAGTACGCGTGCTATAGAAGCATGACCATGCACATGATAAGACTTGAGAGTGGTAGGCTGACGTACGTTCCCAATGGCAAGAGTTGTTCTCAGATGGTGTTTCTCCTCCCTTGGAAGGTAAACTTGGGGAGAAGTTTCTTTAAGGAGGAAGATTTTAAGAACTCGATTTTTAACTCATGTATGGATCCTTTGAATTTCCGACTAATTTTTATTTTGGGCCTATTATGAATTCCTAATGAGTTCAAAGGTTTCTCAGGGGTTTCTAAGGCTGGTTTGGAGCCTGAAACATAGTTTTTTGGGAGAAATAGGCCGGCCACACGGTTATTAGAAACCGTGCGGGCTGGGCTATATGGTTAGTATAAATTGTGTAGGGTAGGCCGCATGGTCACTTATTACCGTGTGGTGATGGACAATGTGGTGATACAGGGTGAACAATTGTTACTAACCATGATCTAGGGGCCACACAATCGTGCGAAAAACTACAAACATGTTGCAAGGGTGTTTTTCATGGTTGGCATATGGTTTCTCTAACCGTGAGACATAATCATGGAAATTCCCCTTCCTATAACATATAACACATGATTGGAACATAGTTTGGCCAACTGTGTGGCCAAACCATGCAATGTCCATTTTTGGGTGAAATTACAAAAATGCCCTTAAATGAATTATTTTAACTCTTCCCTTTCTTCTTATTTATATCTATTAGACAACAACCCATACCTTTTATCCTTTTCTCCCTTTGAATCATCTTTCATAGATTTTGATATTGAGATCTGATATGGTGTCTGATTTGATTTCCGTTCATCACGTTGGATGCATATCGGTAATATTTTGATTTATTTTTAGATGTTTGTTATTCTTATTTCTATTGATGATTCTATTTAGATGTAGGATTATATACCCTATTTTTAGGGCATTGATCCATTATTCAAATATCTTCCAATTTAGGCCAAACTAGAGGCTGATACTGGATGAGAAGAGTCATACGAGTACGAGGTAGGTGGTCTATAACTCATCCCTTAAGATTCTCTATTTTATAAATTATCATGCTCGTGCACTGATTTCATTTATCATGACCTATTTAATTTATGTGTCTTTATTACAATCATCGGAATCGTGTTCTAAGACCCTCGTTAGATATGTTATCTATCATTGGTGGTTATGTACACAATGTTGACCACCCCATGTAGAGTGTTATCTATAAATGGACTTTTCATGGTTTGACATGTTCATCCGCTCCACTGTTTGGGTGTGTGGCTTGACCCTGTTAATGGTAATCCCATTTAATTTAATGAATTGTGAATTGATAAATGGCTAGTAGCATGTTTTCTTCTCCCCTGACTCACATAAGGTAAATGTTTCAACTTGATAAATCAATCTTAAATGGAATTGGAAAGTATACTATGTATACAACTTTCCCTAATTAAGTGTAATTGAGGAACTCAGTTGAACCTTCGTAGAACACCTTGCCATGTTTATGGAAGGCAGCGAAGTGAACCTTATTAATTGAATATGACTTATATGGAATCAATGAAATGGTTGCATGCCCCTTAGCATTATCACACTAATGAAATGTAATGCTTGGACTAAATGAATTATCAAATGGCATGAGCAATTTATATGGCCTAACTAATTAAATGAATTAAATAATTTGTGACTATCATATATGGACATTGACATATTTATAGGAGTGGTAAGACTCAAGCTAGCATTGGATTTTCGAGGGAATGCCTTAAGCACTCATGGACGCCATTTCAATTCATGGATGTAGGTTACCAAGGGTGAGACCCACCATGGAACTCGATCCTCATCTATCAGTGGATACCCAGTATGACACCATAAGATACCTCCTTTATTATTATAGGATGCCTTGGATACACTCCCTGGAGACGTGACTTCTATAGACATGAGGTTCCTTAGATACTCCCTTGGTCCTAGACACTGCTTATCCCATTTTACCTTGGATGCCTTTCTCAGACTCGGTTAGATTACACTATTGTGGAATGCCTTGGATGACACTCATTGGATTAAACTCTTACCCCTATAGTCAGGCTACAATTACTACTGAGTTGGTGACACTTGAGGTCAAGGTTTCCTTGGTTATTACCTTGGAACCGCTTCAATATTATAATCATCATGGATGCCTTGATACACACACACACACAAACACATATATATATATACATACATATATATATATATTAGATCATTTCACTATTATTAACATGTTAGTGTTTAATTCACCTCATGTGACTTAATTATATAAACTAGAATTAATTAATTAACAAACTGGTTACATGTTCAGATTCCAACCAAGGGTTGAAGTAGGTACTTGGTTATTTATGATACTGTATTGCTTTACTTTTATATATGAATGCTTTCACACTATTTCAGTTTATATTATATGGAATGGATATTATAGATGCTATTAGTGGTGTCCTATTGAGATTTATCTCACACCCTATCAGGGTTCCATTGGTACCCGAGCATACTATATGTATATAGGTGTTGACAAAGGGAATCATACTACTTCATACACTTGATTTCTTGTTTGCATCAAGATGGAGCTGGTAGAAGATGATCGATCTAGAGCTTGGGATGCTTGGATAGTTTTTGGATTCCTTTTTGCTAATTTTGCATAGCATGTATTATCTATTTCTTTGTATCCATGTTTTCTAGATTCATAGATACATGACATATATCATCATCAGTTTTTTAGTATTATCTCTAGTTACATCAGTTGTTTATTATTCCTATCTTCTTCTATCATGAAATCTGTTTCTATTATAATTATTCCACTATTTACTTGTTATCATATCTATCCATTGTGTTACACTATGGTAAAGAGGGCATAATATCCCAAAAAACACACCCTAGGCCCTCATGGGCTCGACACGAGTCCTCTACCACCAGAGTGGAACCCTCATACTGGGCAAGACATGGGTCCTCCATCGAATTTTAGAGTGGAACCCTCTAATTGATCCGGGAATGTGTCCTCTACCGACTCTTAGAGTGGAACCCTCCTATCAGCACAAGGCACATGTCCTCTCCAGACTTTCGAGTGGAACCCTCCAGCTGGGCTTGGCTTGGATCCTTGTGTTGAAATAGTGGGTGCCCTAGACCCAACTATGTAGTACTTTTGATTACTATATCATGTGTACAGTTAGATATGCATGATGGTTTCTTACCATTATAGTCCAGATTTTTCTGCGTTCACTATAATAATGGTAATTGATTCTCACTCAAATTTACCCAAGAGATGAAGGTAGAACGGTCCTTGTAGTCTAGCTTGGGTTGTCGAATCCACAAAGACCTAAGAAGTAACCTATAGACACGTACATTCTAAGGACTATTTTTGGATATGAAGTGGACAACTTTGGGTTGATTTTAGATGAGTTTAATTGAACTCTAAGAGACTTAAGTGAATTCAATTTAAAAGAGTGAGTTGATCCTAGGTTATCACATGGGGTGGATTGGACGTATTTCCTTTTCAATGATTTCAATTTCTTATATTTTAGATGGATTCATTTAAGAACATAAAACAACATCATCACTTACTGGTTTAATACCTACACCCTTTAATACTAATCACCTATACATTTGAAGGATCAAAGTTTTGAGCACTTCAAGGTAAAGGTTCGTATTAGCACATGAAGTGTGTGGCCTTAAATTCAACAATGACTATGGAGTTTAAAAATCATCAAATAAAAATCTCAATTAAAGAAGTGATTATAAATTAATGGGGTGATAAATAAAATCCAATCCAGCCCATTTATATTCCCTTTGATCAACCCATAAGTGTGTTAGCCCTCCATTGATGCTATGGTTTCAATGGAAGTGGAAAGTAGATTCATGAGGGAGAAAATGGAGAAGTAAAAAAAACACAATAAAATAACAATCACTCCACCGTTGTGTGATAATCTCACAAGGTTTGGTATGAACAAGTTCACACCTTGAACCAACAGTATCAAAGTGATAAGGAGAAGAACAGAATAATAATTTAAGAAGAACTTTTATTAAGAAACAAGGATGAATTAAAACAACTTACACGTGGAAGACAAATTTGAGACAACAAAACCGCTGCATAACATTACAATGAAATAAACCTCAAAGTTTATCAACTCCTCCACCACCACTGACTTAAATAGGAATTTTTGAAGCCTTGGGTAGATCCTCCAATAGTACAAGTCTTCTCAATTAATTGTGGTAGGCCATAGGTTGGTGGAAAGTTGAGGGAGAGTTGATTTTCCACCCTTGACCCGAGGTGGCAGCCAGCTTGCTTCCACCGAACAGACGCACTTGGAAGACCTTCTAGATGGCCGAATAAGAGTGGGCCATAGAAGAAGAAAATGTATATCCATATGTATTATAACCTCCTGTAAAATTTGGGCCCATTTTGAGTTTTGTATTCCGAGATATGATCATACTAGTGGGCTGTTTTTCTGGGCCGCAGAATCTGGCCCAGAATTTTATCTCTAACTTGGGACGCTTAAATAATCATCATGGAGGACGAATTAGCATTGTATCATGAAGAGTGATTTGTTCCTATACATGTCTTCTAGAATCCCACGAAATTTGGGATTCATTGGGCCTATATGGTGGGCCCCACGTTCGAATCAGTGGGATGGTGTCCAATCTGACTTCTCCAGAATTGTTTCCTTTCATCACAAAATATCCCCATCTTCTTCCATGAATTCTCCATTGATCCCTGAATTAAACATGTTCATATTGAAGTGTAGATCAATTTGCAAAAATATAAAATTGAAGAATGGATAATTATATTCCTTAAAATCAGATGAATCATTGGGTACTTTAAATGATGTTAAAAAATGTACCACATAATAGTGCATTTTAAGTAAGAATTACAATCATAACGTGAAATGATGTTCAAAGTGTAAAATGCACTAAAATTATGATTATGAATAAAAAAACACATGAATATTATATAAATTAACAATGAATATTAGCCTCATTTATTGGATCGTCACACCCCCCAACTTGAGTTTTGCTAGTCCCGAGCAAAATAAATCTCAACAATATGAAATTCGAATTCCTTTTTTCAAAAACATTTTAATACACAATGATCACCAGAAACCCTTATACCAAACAATCATGAAACCCATAAAAATATTTTAATACAATATTGTTTCATAAGAAGATTCCAATCCCAATCCCATTCCTTTGTTAAAATTCATTGTCATATTTCATCCAATATCAATTAAGTATGAGGATGTGTTGTGCATCACAATAGATATGGGGGTTCATCTTTATTCAAGGGGGAAATGAAGGAAGCGCTAGGTGGAATCACATTTCAATATTAAGATTAGTATTCAATTTTTTTTGTATCATATTTTTTTGTTTTTTTTTGTTTTTTTTGTTTTTTGTTTTTTTTTCAATTTTGCCATGGTAATTGAAATTGCACTCAAAAGAGTCAACCCCTGTAGTGAGACTTTGCCGATGACTCCCAGGATCAAAGACCTTAGGGCACCAAGTGAAGCCCACATACTCGGGCATCATCTCCAGTCAACTCAGTCAAAAAAAAAATTCAAATTACCAAAAATAGAGATAAAATTACTAACTATGGGTCAGATAACTATGGAGTCATGATCCCCAAGTGCCGAAAGCCACACATTAGGTCATTTCATTGCTCTATGCACAAATTTATTGTTTTTTTATTGAATACTCATATTAAACTAAAATGATAACCAAACCTATGTTATTTATTTAGGGAACCCCATGAACTCAAACTAATACCCCACTATCCAAAGGACGAGCATTGTGATCTTTTTTTTATTTGGATGAAAATATAAATGATGAAATATCACATTGGACAACCAAACTTTCCAAAATCTATGCTCATGAAATTAAAGAATAATTAAAATTAGAATCAGGGCATGCTAAATTATTTGATATTCAGTTTCAATGTGTGCAATGTGTATTACCATGTTCAAAGTTAAAGGAATTTTTCCTTCCATTTACACGCATTTTTTTTTCAAATCATTCATTTTTTACATAAAAGCATTTTTTATTTTTTCTCCCCCCTAACTTAAAATAAAACTGTCCCCAATGTTTAATGAAAAGAAAATTTAGAAGGGGTAGAGGTAGAGAATGAAAGTTCAAAAAGGAAATTGAAAATGAGGGTCATGGAATGAAGTCACTTGGTGGTTGAAGTTGAAATTCTTGTTGCTTCCTTTCAATCCTTTGATATCCATGTCACTTGCAGAGTTCCATAGTAGAAAAAGGAAAAAAAAACAAACAAAACAAAACAAAACAATATATATATATATATATATATATAATTATATAATAAAGAAAGTAAAATATAAGTATATATATAAAAATTATATAATAAGGAATCACAAGAAGTCGTAGGTCAGTGGTAAGTGCGCGCCCCTGTCTCCCTTCGGTCCCGGGTTCGAATCCCGCGGATTCGCCGGTTGTAACGGGGTTTTCCCCACGACCTACAATGTGGCATTTTTTTATTATTATATTTTTTTTTTGTATTTTTATTTTTTTAACCTACAAACACATAAAAATAAAGTAAATTAAACTGATGATACATTGTCTTCATTTTAAATTTCTGGGTAAGGTATTACTCAAGGATCACACCACGTGACACAGATGAATATGACGCTCCCCTATCATACCCATCCATACTCATTATAGAAGAACATGTCAACAATTTATTTATTTTTATTTCTAAATATCAAAATGACTAATTAAAATCTAAATTTTATTAAAACAACAAAATGATAGGAAACTTGAAAACCATGGGTTGCCTCCCATGAAACGCTTTGTTTAACGTCGTTAGCTCGACTTGAACCCCAACTTACCCAATACCAACTTTCAACATTTTAAGGACCACATGTTTCACCACTTCTACTAGGTTGAGATTCATTCAATTTTTAGAATTTTTTTCATGCACAAACCAATGTTCTAAAATGAGTGGTAAAATCAAAGGAATATCAGAAATGGTTGATCCAGTTTCCTCTGTATTCTTTCCTAAGACATCAATGATCATTCCAACTTTTTTGGTTTCTAGAGAATAATGAATTCCAATTGAAAGGTCATGATTATACCTTATGAATGGATTCATTATAGGGGTGGGAAGGACGATAATTTTGATCTCAGGTTGGATATGACATTTAGACACAAGTTGATATTTTGAATCCAAGTCAGTTTTATTTTTCAAATTTCTCAATATAATTGGTTCCTTTTGAATAGAAGATTCAACCACCAAATTGGAAAGATCAGTTTCAGGAATGGGTATGGACTCAAAGTTTGTGATTTCTTTTAATGGTTCAGTGATTTGTGTTTTTGAAAAATCATCAATGGAGTTATATTCATGAGACTCAATCCATGATGTCAAATTTTCCTCTTGTGAATAGAAAAAATCAGTTTCCTCTTGATTTAAACACCCATCAACAATTCCTGGATCCTCTTCATCTTTTCCAAATCCAAAGGTTTTCTCTTCAGTAAATTCATGAGAGGTTTGTGGGAAACTAGACACTTCACATAAGGTTATGGAAGGGACAATTTGTGTAGGGATGGGTTCCTCACAATTTTTAATGCCTTGTAGTTCTAACCTCAATGATGAAACCTCAAAATTCATTATATCCATTTGTTGAAACAGTTTTTCAAGTAATGGATGTGGATTAGGATGGATAAGGGGTTGAGACAGATGGTCTATTCCAGGAGGATAACTATGTTGTTGGAATTCCATAGGAGGATGTTCAGATTGGCTTTGTGGGGATTGAAACTCATTATATGTTGGAATGTTTTGTGGATAATAGGAGTTAAAACATTGTGTCTCAATTGGTTGTTGGTTATCCCACCAGTAGAAATTAGGATGGTCATTGTACATCACACATGGGGTTGGGTGATCAAAGTAGGGATAAGTTTCCCATGTTTGGACTTGTTCAAAATTAATTTACATAGAAGTGAGGGGGTGAAAACTGAGAAGATGGATGAAAAAAAGAATTATATTGTCTAAGATAACATACTTAGATCCCCGGAAATGACGCCAAAATTTGATTCTCGCTCAAATTTACCCAAGAGATGAAGGTATAACGGTCCTTGTAGTCTAGCTTGGGTTGTCGAATCCACATAGACCTAAGAAGTAACCTATAGACACACACATTCTAAGGACTATTTTTGGCTATGAAGTGGACAACTTTGAGTTAATTTTAGATGGGTTTAAGTGAACTCTAAGTGACTTAAGTGAATTCAATTTAAAAGAGTGATTTGATCCTAGGTTATCACTTGGGGTGGATTGGATGTATTTCCTTTTCAATGATTTCAATTTCTTATATTTGAGATGGATTCATTTAAGAAGATAAAACAACATTATCACTTACTGGTTTAATACCTACACCCTTTAATACTAACCACCTATATACTTTAAGGATAAATTTTTGAGCACTTTAAGGTAAAGGTTCGTATTAGCACATGGAGTGTGTGGCCTTAAATTCAACAAGGATGATGGAGTTTAAAAATCATCAAATAAAAATCTCAATTAAATAAGTGATTATACATTAATGGGGTGATAAATAACATCCAATATATCCCCTTTTTACTCCCTTGTATCAAACCATAAGTGGGTTAACCCTCCATTGATGTTATGGGTTCAATGGAAGCGGAAAGTAGACTCATGAGGGAGGAAATGGAGAAGTAAAAAAAACACAATAAAATAACAATCACTCCACCGTTGTGTGATAATATCACAAGGTTTGGTATGAACAAGTTCACACCTTGAACCAAAGGTATCAAAGTGATAAGTAGAAGAACAGAATAATAATATAAGAAGAACTTTTATTAAGAAACAAGGATGAATTAAAACAACTTACATGTGGAAGACAAATTTGAGACAACAAAACCGCAGCATAACATTACAATGAAATAAAGCTCAAAGATTATCAACTCCTCCACCACCACTGCCTTAAATAGGAATTTTTGAAGCCTTGGGTTGATCCTCCAATAGTCCAAGTCTTCTCAATTAATTGTGGTTGGCCATAGGTGGGTGGAAAGTTGAGGGAGAGTTGATTTTCCACCCTTCACCCGAGGTGGCAGCCAGCCTGCTTCCACCGAACAGACGTGCTTGGAAGACCTTCTAGATGGCTGAATCAGAGTGGGCCATAGAAGAAGAAAATGGAACCCCGGATTGCTTCTAACCATCTCTAAATTTGGGCCCATTTGGAGTTGTGGATTCCGAGATATGATCATATTAGTGGACTGTTTTTCTGGGCCGCAGAATCTGGCCCATAATTTTATCTCTAACTTGGGCCGCTTAAATAATCACCATGGAGGCCAAATTATCATTGGCTCATGGAGAATGATGTGTTCCTATACATGTCTTCTATCATCCCACGAAATTTGGGATTCATTGGGATTGTATGGTGGGCCCCAAATTCGAATCAGTGGGATGGTGTCCAATCTGACTCCTCCAGAATTGTTTCCTTTCATCACAAAATATCCCCATCTTCTTCCATGAATTCTCCATTGATCCCTGAATGAAACATGTTAATATTGAAGTGTAGATAAATTTCCCAAAATATCAAATTGAATAATGGATAATTATATTCCTTAAAATCATATGAATCTTTGGGTACTTTAAATGATGTTAAAAAATGTACCACATAACAGTGCATTTTAAGTAAGAATTACAATCATAATGTGAAATGATGTTCAAAGTGTAAACTGCACTAAAATGATGATTATGAATAAAAAATAACATGAATATTATATAAATTAACAATGAATATTAGCCTCATTTATTGGCTAATCACACCCCCAACTTGAGTTTTTCTAGTCCCGAGCAAAATAAATCTCAACAATATGAAATTCGAATTCCTTTTTCCAAAAACATTTTAATACACAATGATCACCAGAAACCCTTATACCAAACAATCATGAAACCCATAAAAATATTTTACTACAAGATTGTTTCATAAGCAGATCCCAATCCCAATCCCATTCCTTTGTTCAAATTCATTGTCATATTTCATCCAATATCAATTAAGTATGAGGATGTGTTATGCATCACAATAGACATGGGGGTTCATCTTTATTCAAGGGGGAAATGATGGAAACGCTAGGTGGAATCACATTTCAATATTAAGATGAGTATTCAATTTTTTTTTGTATCATATTTTTTTGTTTTTTTTGTTTTTTTTTGTTTTTTTTGTTTTTTTTGCAATTTTCCCATGGTAATTGAAATTGCACTCAAAAGAGTCAAACCCTGTAGAGAAATTTTGCCGATGACTCCCAGACTCAAAGACCTTAGGGAACCAAGTGAAGCCCACATACTCGGGCATCATCTCGAGTTAACTCAGTCAAAAAAAAATTCAAATTACTAAAAATAGAGATAAAATTACTAACTCTGGGCCAGACAACTATGGAGTCACGATCCCCAAGTGCCGAAAGCCACACATTAGGTCATTTCATTGCTCTACATGAAAATTTATTGTTTTTTTATTGAATACTCATATTAAACTAAAATGATCACCAAACCTATGATATTTATTTAGGGGACTCCATGAACTCAAACTAATACCCCACTATTCAAAGGACGCACATTGTGATCTTTTTTTATTTGGATGAAAATATAAACGATGAAATATCACATTGGACAGCCACACTTTCCAAAATCTATGCTCATGAAATTATACAAGGATTAAAATCAGAATCAGGGCATGCTAAATTATTTGATATTCAGTTTCAATGTGTGCAATGTGTATTACCATGTTCAAAGTTAAATGAATTTTTCCTTCCATTTACACGCATTTTTTTTTCAAATCATTCATTTTTTTTTACATAAAGCATTTTTTATTTTTTCTCCCCCCTACTTAAAATGACACTGCCCCCAGTGTTTAAAGAAAAGAAAATTTAGAAGGAGTAGAGTTAGAGAATGAAATTTCAAAAAGGAAATTGAAAATGAGGGTCATGGAATGAAGTCACCTGGTGGTTGAAGTTGAAATTTTTGTTGCTTCCTTTCAATCCTTTGATATCCATGTCACTTGCAGAGTTCCATAGTAGAAAAAGGAAAAAAAAAACAGAACAATATATATATAACTATATAATAAAGAAAGTAAAATATAAGTATATATATAAAAATTATAGAATAAGGAATCACAAGAAGCTGTAGGTCAGTGGTAAGTGCGCGCCCCTGTCTCCCTTCGGTCCCGGGTTCGAATCCCCGCGGCTTCGCCGGTTGTGACGGGGTTTTCCCCACGACCTACGATGTGGATTTTTTTTATTATTATATTTTTTTTTATTTTTTTTGTATTTTTATTTTTTTAACCTACAAACACATAAAAATAAAGTAAATTAAACTGATGATACATTGTCTTCATTTTAAATTTTTGGGTAAGGTATTACTCAAGGATCACACCACGTGACACAGATGAATATGGCGCTCCCCTATCGTACCCATCCATACTCATTATAGAAGAACAGGTCAACAATTTATTTTTTTTTATTTCTAAATATCAAAATTACTAATTAAAATATAAATTTTATTAAAACAACAAAATGATAGGAAACTTGAAAACCATGGGTTACCTCTCATGCAATGTTTTGTTTAACGTCGTTAGCTTGACTTGAACCCCCTAACTTACCCAATACCAACTTTAAACATTTTAAGGACCACATGTTTCACCACTTCTACTATGTTGAGATTCATTCAATTTTTAGAATTTTTTTCATGCACAAACCAATGTTCTAAAATGAGTGGTAAAATCAAAGGAATATCAGAAATGGTTGATCCAGTTTACTCTGTAGTCTTTCCTAAGACATCAATGATCATTCCAACTTTTTTGGTTTCTATAGAATAATGAATTCCAATTGAAAGGTCATGATTATACCTTATGAATGGATTCATTATAGGGGTGGGAAGGACGATAATTTTGAGCTCAGGTTGGATATGACATTTAGACACAAGTTGATATTTTGAATCCAAGTCAGTTTATTTTTTTCAAATTTCTCAATATAATTGGTTCCTTTTGAATAGAAGATTCAACCACCAAATTGGAAAGATCAGTTTCAGGAATGGGTATGGACTCAAAGTTTGTGATTTCTTTTAATGGTTCAGTGATTTGTGTTTTTGAAAAATCATCAATGGAGTTATATTCATGAGACTCAATCCATGATGTCAAATTTTCCTCTTGTGAATAGAAAAAATCAGTTTCCTCTTGATTTAAACACCCATCAACAATTCCTTGATCCTCTTCATCTTCTCCAAATCCAAAGGTTTTCTCTTCAGTAAATTCATGAGAGGTTTGTGGGAAACTAGACACTTCACATAAGGTTATGGAAGTGACAATTTGTGTAGGGATGGGTTCCTCACAATTTTTAATGCCTTGTAGTTCTAACATCAATGATGAAACCTCAAAATTCATTATATCCATTTGTTGAAACAGTTTTTCAAGTAATGGATGTGGATTAGGATGGATAAGGGGTTGAGACAGATGGTCTATTCCAGGAGGATAACTATGTTATTGGAATTACATAGGAGGATGTTCAGATTGGATTTGTGGGGATTGAAACACATTATATGTTGGAATGTTTTATGGATAATAGGAGTTAAAACATTGTGTCTCAATTGGTTGTTGGTTATCCCACCAGTAGAAATTAGGATGGTCATTGTACATCACACATGGGGTTGGGTGATCAAATTAGGGATAGGTTTCCCATGTTTGGACTTGTTCAAAATTAATTTCCATAGAAGTGAGGGGGTGAGAACCGAGAAGATGGATGAAAAAAAAGAATGATAGTGTCTAAGATAACATACTTAGGTCCCCGGAAACGGTGCCAAAATTTGATTCTCGCTCAAATTTACCCAAGATATGAAGGTAGAACGGTCCTTGTAGTCTAGCTTGGGTTGTCGAATCCACAGAGACCTAAGAAGTAACCTATAGACACGCACATTCTAAGGACTGTTTAACCTATAGATACGCACATTCTAAGGACTGTTTTTGGCTATGAAGTGGACAACTTTGGGTTGATTTTAGATGGGTTTAAGTGAACTCTAAGAGACTTAAGTGAATTCAATTTAAAAGAGTGAGTTGATCCTAGGTTATCACTTGGGGTGGATTGGACGTATTTTCTTTTCAATGATTTCAATTTCTTATATTTGAGATGGATTCATTTAAGAAGATAAAACAACATCATAACTTATTGGTTTAATACCTACACCCTTTAATACTAATCACCTATACACTTGAAGGATCAAAGTTTGGAGCACTTCAAGGTAAAAGTTCGTATTAGCACATGAAGTGTGTGGCCTTAAATTCAACAAAGACGATGGAGTTTAAAAATAATCAAATAAAAATATCAATTAAAGAAGTTATTATACATTAATGGGGTGATAAATAACATCCAATACAGCCCCTTTCTACTACCTTGGATCAACCCATAAGTGGGTTAGCCCTCCATTGATGCTATGATTTCAATGGAAGCAGAAAGTAGACTCATGAGGGAGGAAATGAAGAAGTAAAAAAAACACAATAAAATAACAATCACTCCACCGTTGTGTGATAATCTCACAAGGTTTGGTATGAACAAGTTCACACCTTGAACCAACGGTATCAAAGTGATAAGGAGAAGAACAGAATAATAATAGAAGAATAAATTTTATTAAGAAACACGGATGAATTAAAACAACTTACATGTGGAAGACAAATTTGAGACAACAAAACCGCAACATAACATTACAATGAAATAAAGCTCAAAGATTATCAACTCCTCCACTACTAATGCCTTAAATAGGATTTTTTTGAAGCCTTGTGTCTAGCCTCCAATAGTACAAGTCTTCTCAATTAATTGTGGTAGGCCATAGGTGGGTGGAAAGTTGAGGGAGAGTTGATTTTCCACCCTTGACCCGAGGTGGCACCCATCTTGCTTCCACCGAAAAGACGCGCTTCTAAGACCTTCTATATGGCCGAATCAGAGTAGTCCATAGAATAAGAAAATGGAGCCCCGAATGTCTTATAAACTCCTTTAAAATTTGGGCCCATTTGGAGTTGTGTATTCCGATATATGATCATATTATTGGGCTGTTTTTCTGGGCCACAGAATCTGGCACAGAATTTTATCTCTAACTTGGGCCACTTAAATAACCACCATGGGGGAAAAATTAGAATTGTATCCTGAAGAGTTATTTGTTTCTATACATGTCTTCTATCATCACACGAAATTTGGGATTCATTGGGCCTGTAAGGGGGGACCCACATTCGAATCAGTGGGCTGGTATCCAATCTGACTTCTCCAAAATTGTTTCCTTTCATCACAAAATATCCCCATCTTCTTCCATGAATTATCCATTGATCCCTGAATGAAACATGTTCATATTGAAGTGTAGATAAATTTTCCAAAATATCAAATTGAATAATGGATAATTATATTCCTTAAAACCAGATGAATCATTGGGTACGTTAAATGATGTTAAAAAATGTACCACATAATAGTGAATTTTAAGTAAGAATTACAATCATAATGTGAAATGATGTTAAAAGTGTAAAATGCACTAAAATGATGATTATGAATAAAAAATAACATGAATATTATATAAATTAACAATGAATATTAGCCTCATTTATTGTCTAATCAGTAATGTCCAAAGGTTAATTGTCATGTCAAGATGTTATAGCAGATCCCAGGCTATAATGAGAACCTCGAGATACAATGACATTGATCTTAAATATATTTTCTATAGTCTAGATACATATTACTGACTAGACATATTAGATGTCTGACTATCAGATGTTGGGGGCTCATAAGCATTGAGACTTCTTCTCATGAAGTTTGCACTTGGTGATCTCTAGTAGTGAGATCATGAGGAAATACCCGTCAATAGGAACACCACATGTATTGGGTGTCATTGGTTGTTCCTATATACGGACATGTGTATTGGTCTCCTGACTTGAGACCATTACCAATTTATATCATTTAATTATTTACCTTTATGAAAGGCGAAAACCATGGCAGTAATGTCGCGGCGAGGTAGTTTTTATTGGGTGCGTCGTTGGTGGTATGACGTTGGTTGAATGGTCAAGAAAGGATTTGTTGCTTCCAAGTTTAGGAATTTGTATATCTTAGGCCTGGTTGATAAGGATGGTGCCGCCTTCATAAGACTTTGGCCAAAGCAGTAGAAAGGAAAATCCATCCGGATAGATCAACAAATAATAAAGCAAAATAAGGATGATGACACAAGAGTACGTCCTGCTTTATGAGATATTTAATGACAAAGAGACTATAATACACAGTCAGTGTTCGTAGGATGGTAGTCATTGCAATGACTATCCTTATCTCTTTAGGGGATATGATGAGTTGCTAGACTCCTCTCTTGGTCTGTGGATTTTATTCACTGCTATCGAGATAATGGCCTAGAGGGTCACACACAACAGCATATTCAAGAATCCACACCTATTCAATTGAATAGGTATATAAACATAGCGGGCCCCGCCACGAGGTTCAAGCATTGTCCAAGTTGTCGATCACCAAATGAATTAAATAAATTCATTAATATTCAAGTTATGAATATTTGTGATTGAATTTATTTAATGTATTTACAAGTTTAGTAAATACGAGAAAATATTAATCGAATGAATATTATTATAATATTCAAGGTTTTTTTAATATTAAGCGGGCCAGTGAGTCGAGTTAAATGGCTCGGATTTTATCACGTAATATATTTCATATATATTAAAAGTATGTGATAAAATAATAAATAATATTGGCGGAGTTAAGTTCGTTGAAATTATTTATTTAGAGAACGTTGATATTAACGGGGGCCGAAAACCCTAATGGGTTTTTATCAACGTTTTTATAAATAAGAGAGGAGGCTCTCTCTCTTTGGGTGCACATCACTATTCATTCATTTATAGAATGAAATTTGAGAGCCTCTCTCTCCTCCCGCTTCCTAGAGAGAGAAGCTGATGATCCAAGATCTCGGATCAAGTTCTTCCTCACACATCGCAAGATCAATGATGCGGTGATTGTCGGGACGTTGAAGATATCGTTGAATCGCCGCGCTAGCACCTGGAGTTCTACGATCGGCATTCCAGTGGATTTTTGGAGTGTGTGTGGACGATTTAGAGGGATCATGCTTTGGATCCTTCAAGCGACGATCGACATCGGCTAGCAGCAGTCGACCGTGCCTTCAGATTTGAAACGGGTACGTTTTCTTTTTAATTTTGTGATCTTAATAATCTACGCGAGATCCTCAGACCTCTCCGGGGCTCAGATCGTCGGCAACGACAAGTACCGTCGTTGCTCTGACGAAATTTTTAAAATCCCCGGCCCACCGGCTTCCGCTGCGGGCCCTGGAAACCTAACAGTGGTATCAGAGGGATCACGTAGATTTTCTGAGCCAAATAAAATTAGTTTGCATGAAATTAAGTAGAGGGTACAAAATCGGTCACAATAGTTCAAACCGTGCGCCGATCCAATTTCAAACGGCCAAGATATGGTCATTTGAAATTTTAAGAAAGTATCGCGGGTATTATTTTTCAACCGTTTCCGATCATCATTCTTGTTTTTGTTTTGACTAAAACACAAACAAGGATGATAATTATTATTATTTAATGATAATAATTATCATCATAAATTATTAATAATAATAATTGTTTTATAATTATTAAAATAACAATTATTTTATTATTATTATCATAATTATTAGTATAATAATAATAATTATTATTAAAGGCTAATATATAGCCTTTTGGAAAATTAAATGTAGGACTTGACTCAATTAAATAAGGGGGCAACTAAAAGACTTTAAAATAATTCTTAAAGTAAAAAAAAAGTGGGCTGGCCGCATGGAAGAGAAAAAAAAAGGAAATAGCATGCAGGGGTCCGAGCGGACCCCCTCCCTCACCCGATGCGGCGCACTGTAGCGCCACGGAGTACCCCAGCCGAGGCCCTCACCCAGGCCGCCGCTCCCCTCTGCCTGCCTCCTCCACCACGACCTGTTGCCGCCCCGACCTCCACCCAGCTTGCGCCGCGGACACCTCCTCTCCTACGCAGCCTCACAGCAGGCTGCCCCCTCCATGCGGATCGCCTGCCCTCCCAGCGCTGCCTCGCTTCCCCTACAACGGCGTACTGCTACAGCAAGCGAACACCGGCCGGGCCTCTTTCCTAGCGCCGCATGCCCCTTGCGCCACCGCCCTATAGGTGCCACCTCAGACGCCGTGACCCAGGCCTTCTTCCTCCTCCACTCAGTCGCGCACTAGGGAGAAACCAGCAGCCCCACGCCCCGCTGTCCGCTTCCGCCAGATCCACTGGGTGCCGCCCTCCACCCTCCCTCGGCTCATGCCGCACCGCCGGCCAGCCAAGGCACCGACTTCCGTCGCTCCAGGCGCTACTCCGCCGCGCGCCGCCCTACTCTGGCCAATCCTCAGCTGAACCCTCCCACCGGAGACCAAAGTGGCCGAAAGCCTCCCGGGTACCTCACGCTACAAGACCCCGCAGCGCCGCCATTACACCTTGGCTCCCATGGGTGCTCCTGCCTCCAGTCGCTGCTCGGTCCTCCTAACGGGCAGGTAACCCCTCGGG
This sequence comes from Viscum album, assembly GCA_963277665.1. Classification (NCBI taxonomy): domain Eukaryota; kingdom Viridiplantae; phylum Streptophyta; class Magnoliopsida; order Santalales; family Viscaceae; genus Viscum; species Viscum album. The sequence goes on from OY728138.1 coordinate 1,377,852,225, forward strand.
TTAAGTTAAATCAATTAATATAATCAATTAATATAATTAATTAAATTAATTAATATATTAAATGTAGTGAAATAAATTTTTAATGCCCGAGGTTAAAATTAATTTAATTTTTTGTAATTAAATTAATTAATTAATTTAATTTTAAGTATTAAAATTAAATTAATTACATGACCGTTAGTTAATTATTTAATTAATTTAATTTTAAGTGTTAAAATTAAATTAATTTGATGACCGATAATTAATTAAATTATTTGAATTTATTAATTCATTTAATTTAATTAAATTAAATAACCCTCGTACTTTCTTTAATGCATTTTAATTTTAATCGCGCTTTAGTTACCCGTCTACTGGTCTTGATCACCGACCCTAGAATGTCTGCTTTTAATTATTTATTTAATTAAATATTTAAACTGTGTGCGATGTGTGTAATTAATTAAAAGACGGTCTGCGCATCGTCTATTTTTTCGGTTAAAATGTATAAGGACCTGCGTGTCCAATTGATTTGATGTATGTTTATACCCCTGTCCCCCTCGCCTGCGCGCGAGTATTCTTGTATTACGGACGAAGACGATGCAAAGACGAACAACATGGACCCCGCCAAGATGAGGAGGTGCACATTGATCAAGACGATGCAAGACGACACGTGGACTACTCCAAGACGAGGCGGTACTCGAAGATGTGACGTGGACCCCACCAAGACAGGGCAATGTTCCAGATGCGAAGCAAACATACATGACAGGGCAAGCTGTATCAGGAGTCAAGCATACGACTCAGGTACGATGCACTTAGGTCGTTTAGATGCTCAAGACCAGTCGGGTAGTAGTTTTACCTTTATGCATTTATTTATTATTTTATGCATTTTAGAACAGCGGGAAAAATACATAAAATAATAGATAATAAAATGTATAAAGAAGTGGCGTGTGTTTTTCTATTAAAGTTCAGTTGTGAGCGCGACAACATAGATGAACAAGTTTAATAGAAATGGATCACATTCGTCGATATAAAACCAATAAAACCCTCAAAGAAAATATTAAGTCACAAACAACCTTCCATCATTCAAGTATGAACAAAACCGGGTGTTCGAGGTGTCGGTTCATGCCTCAGCTGAGGGTGCCTCTTATTACCGGGGAGTTCTTATTTGTGTGGTGGGTTGACTTAACTAAAATTTTAGCAATGGAATAGCCTTAGCTAGATTTTTGTAATTTTAGAGGCAAGCGTTGAGTAAATCATTAAATGATTTTGAAGCTGGGAATTCACTCAACAGATCAAGGAACCGCAAGTTAAAGCGGTTGGCCAACCAAAAGCCTACCTTGGACCCTCCGAGTAGTGGCGTAGCCCTAACTTGTAGACTATGAGGGAGGTTCAGAGATCCTTGCCACTAGAATACTCAAGAGTATTCCGATTCTAGTACAGAGGGTTCTTAGAATTCGAAAAATTAGTGGGAGACATTTAATGATTAAATAATCATCAATGTCAGATTAGGTAATCACATAAAAGTACAATCTGCTAAAGTATATTTGTAGATAATGGCAATAAATACCATAATAAAATTGCGATAAACATTGGAAAAAGTTAACGTCCAAACAAGCATGAAATTCCAAGTGTAGTATAGGCGCTTCCGCACATTACTACAATAATGGAAATTCAAGGTGCTTGTGTCCCAACCTGTTAAGCCACCTCAGGAAGTAAGGGTGTAAAACTGCTTTCAGGAGACTCATGAATAAAGCATGTGATGACTCTTTCATAATGCTGTCATCAAATTCTAATGTTATTTGTGGTCGCTACATCAAGACTTGGATGATGATCACATGAAGTCTCATATCCAAGATCCTTTCGAGGAGAAAGTGAAGAAAGATTTGAATGTGATGGTTGCACTCGGTTTGTGTTAAGAGAAAGACGGTTCACAATCTTTCATTCCATCCCATTTCTTATACCTTTTACACCCAATTACTCTAGTTTCATTTAAAGGTACAAACGAACAGAATAGAGTAAGCACTTCCTTACCGCTAAGGTAACATTCACCAAGTAATAAGAATATTAGAGATAACACCATCTTTTATTCTTATGACGAATAAATTGAATGACAAGACGAAAAGGCTTATGGAAAGTTACGCCAAAGGCACCTTCGTCATATTCTTCAATGAAAAGTGGTTGGTTATTTGACAATAGGTTATTTTAATTACATAATAAAATGAATTCATGGAAGTTTAAAAACTGAAATACAAGAAGCAAGTACCCGCTCCTCGTTCAGTTAATATTCATCAAATAAAAGTATTGTTTTCTCTCATACTTCTTGGATATTAAAATACAATATGCTTTTCACATATATGTATTGAAATACAATAACCAAGCAAGTAGAGAAACATTAATAGAAGTAAAGTGTCTTCTCTAAGTAGCTGAGAAAGGGTGATTCCTAAGTCAGCAGTGAGAAACACATAACTTCTAATTGTCAAGTAATTGATTCAAGATGAACAAGTTGTCGAGTATAACCAAAACATTTATCTCACATGCCCTTTTGGTCATGATGAGACATTGTTCCAAGTTTTGGAATAAATGTTTTTTGTGGTAACATACTCAACAAATAGTTCACTTCTATTTGAATCAATGGCAATACATGATGAATATAAAATGTAAGACCTACCCAGTTGTGGAAACATGATTCTTTGTCAAGAAAAACTAAAAGTGGACGTCAACTATATACCCAGTATGGTATTTAGGCTTGGAACAGCTAAACACCTATGGTATTATTGACATCCTTAGTTTAGACAAAGGAACCTTTAGAAATAAAGGTGTGCCACAAAGCTTTCCGAGGTTAGTTCAACAAGACAGTGTGAACTATTCCAAATAAAGAAAGAGGTAAAGATACTTCGTAAGTTTCCTTTAAGTTATTAAGGAATAGTGAATTATAAGTTTGGTAAGAAGATATGAGTTGGCTTTGGATCAGTAGACCAAAGAATATCTCGACCAAGAAATCATCAATCATGATAATGTAGCGTGGAGTAATTCCTAAATTCATGTTACCTTATCTGCATCACCATATTGATGTTCATAAGGAGGATCAATGACGAGTCTTACATATTAACATTGATCAACAAACATGTAGCGTGGATCAATTCCTAAACGCATATGTTACACATCAAAGTTATGATGTAAGTTGTATCAATGTTGCAACTTGCGGAAACTTCCATCATATTTCAAAATGTGATTTGCAAATAACAACGTAAACCCATAACCAATATGCCAACTAAAATGACAAATGGATATCATAAAAGTCATAGTATGATGAAAAATCCATTATGTCATAGGACGTGTTTAGATACAAAGCGTTTGTTAGGATTTAAACAAACATGCATCAAGTTAAACACATTGTGCATTTGAGGTAATTATCCTAACAACTGCTTAGGATATTACATAGATCCCTAAGATAGAAAAGATGTAGTCAAGTATTAGACTACATTTCTATACAAGGGTGCACATCTCTATTAGAGATAGTGGGAGCTGAATTGACTTGGACTTAGTCAATGCTCGAGATGCACAAATGGTTGGCATAAGGAACAAGTTCCGCAAGTACATGTGGAATAGGAATGTTCCAAAGATACATACTGCGTAGGAAGGATAAAACCATGATGATGGTTTTATATTCACCACGGTTGGTGATATATTATTCACTGAGAATAATAAATCCTACATGTAAGCAGTATATGGAAACGAGCTAAGATTGAAAAGATCAACTAAAATTCAATAATGGATTCCATGTATCGAATTGCAAAGGGGCTTATAAATTGAATACTGTGGTGGGTATTCAAATGAAATGATACATGGATGGTACAAGTATGGTACCAATAAGGCTCGATTGGTTATACCAAATCAGTATGCCTAAATCTATTAGAATTTTACTTGTCATAGCTAAACTTCTAAGATCCTTTTATTAGTCAATGGATGTCAAGATCATTTTTCGTGGAAGGTGTCTATACGACACAACCAGAAAAGATGATGACATCAAATGATGCCAATAAGGGTTGAAAGTTACTGAAATCCAATTCTAGATTAAAGTAAGCAACAAGATCTTAGAGCATTCATTATAAATGAATCTTTACCTTGTGTCTACCAAAGGTTAGTGGGAGTGCCAATGTTTTCCAAATGAAATATGTTCGACAACATATGGAAAACATATTTTGATCTTACAGTTAGACAAGTCAGGTTAAAATCAATTCTCCAATGATTGACTTTAAGTAGAAATCTAAGTTCTAGGGAATAGGATCCACTGAGGTAGATCCAAAGGTTTCTTGGTTGTAGTCAATCGTACATAGAGTGACATTGTATTAAAAATACAAGTTAGAACAATTCAAGTTCAGAATTGTTGCCTATGTCACATGGCTTAGTATCTCCAGGTTAACATGTTCGGAGCATGTGTAGAGATTGAAGTTGTGAATTGATACCATATTCTTTAACGATGGATCAATCACATATGCCATAATATGTACAATAATTGATACTGCCAGGATATAATTTATTATCAGCATATATCAATTATTTCCAGGAGCACTGCAAGTGATGCAGTCAGAATTATCATCTTGTACTTTGGCAAGTACAAATGATATGTACCTAAAATATGGAGAGGAAGGTATACTCATTATGGTGGGACACAAACTAGTAATCCTTAGATAAATTTGATCTAGTATCGTAGTTTGGCAAAGGAGATGAGCGAGTCAAGCTCATAAAATCTTGTGGTATCCATACCTACAAATATCGAGTACGTTGCAGCTTTTAAGGCAGCTAAGAAGCAGTTATAAATTGCAAACGATTTTTTCCAGTTCTTGGATTCACACCTAGTGAGAAAAGTATTATCATAATAAGAATTATGATATTCGTACTAGCCAAGTTGTCAAGTTATGACAATGGAAAAAAGTAATATACTCGGGGATACCCTGTCTTGAGAATTTTTACTCAAGCATATGAGGTCGCATATAGCAGATATGCCACACGGTGAAAACATGGCAGACCCAGCAGTTAAATCCATTACTCAATAGAAGCATGATATTTATCATGTGAGTAGCTAACAAGTTTAGTTAGCAAGTTGGCTCTAGTGCAAGTGGGAGTGTTGAAATAGTGGGTTCCCTAGACCCAACTATGTAGTACTTTTGATTACTATATCATGTGTACATTTAGATATGCATAATGATTTCTTACCATTATAGTGTATAATTTTCTACGTCCACTATAATAATGGTAATTTCCAAAGGTTAATTGTCGTTTCAAGAGATTATAGCAGATCCCAGGCTATAATGAGAACCTTGAGATACAATGACATTGATCTTAAATATATGTTATATAGTCTAGATACATCTTACTGACTGGACATAGTAGATGTCTGACTATCAGGTGCTGGGGGCTCATAAGCATTGAGACTTATTCTCATGAAGTTCGCACTTGGTGATCTCTAGTAGTGAGATCATGAGATCAGACCCATCAATAGGAACACCACATGTATTGGGTGTCATTGATTGTTCCTATCTATGGACATGTGTATTGGTCTCCTGACTTGATACCATTACCAATGTATATCATTTAATTACGTACTTTGATGAAAGGAAAAAACCATGGCAGTAATGTCGTGGCGAGGTAGTTTGTATTGGGTGCGTCGTTGGTGGTATGATGTTGGTTGAATGGTCAAGAAAGGATTTGTCGCTTCCAAGTTTAGGAAGTTGTATATCTCAGGCCTGGTTGATCAGGATGGTTCCGCCTTCATAAGTCTTTGACCAAAGCAGTAGAAAGACAAATCCATCCGGATAGATCAACAAATAATAAAGCAAGATAAGGACGATGACACAAGAGTGCATCCTACTTTATGAGATATTTAATGACAAAGAGACTATAATACACAGTCAATGTTCATAGGATGGTAGTCGTTGCAATGACCATCCTTATCTCTTTAAGGGCCATGATGAGTTGCTAGACTCCGCTCTTGGTCTATGGATTTTATTCACTGCTATCGAGATAAGAGCCTATAGGGTCACACACACCAGCTTATTCAAGAATTTGCACCTATTCAGTTGAATAGGTATATGGACATAGTGGGCCCTGCCACGGGGTCCGAGCATTTTCCAAGTTATCGATCACCAAATGAATTAAATAAATTCACTAATATTCAAGTTACGAATATTTGGGATTGAATTTATTTAATGTATTTACAAGTTTAGTAAATATGAGAAAATATTAATCGAATGAATATTATTATAATATTCAAGGTTCGTTTAATATTAAGAGGGATAGTGAGTCGATTTAAATGGATTGGATTTTATCACGTAATATATTATATATATATATATATTACAAGTATGTGATAAAATAATAAATAATATTGGTGCAGTTAAGTTCGTCAAAATTATTTATTTAGAGAACGTTGATATTAACGGGGGCCAGGAACCCTACCGGGTTTTTATCAACGTTTCTATAAATAAGAGAGGAGGCTCTCTCTCTTTGGGTTCACATCACTATTCATTCATTTATGGAATGAAATTTGAGAGCCTCTCTCTCCTCCCACTTCCTAGAGAGAGAAGCTGATGATCCAAGAGCTCGGATCAAGTTCTTCCTCATGCATCGCAAGATCAACGATGTAGTGATCGTCGGGACGTCGAAGATATCGTTGAATCACCGCGCTAGCACCTGGAGTTCTACGATCGGCATTCCCGCGGATTTTTAGAGCGCGTGTGGATGATCTAGAGGGATCCTGCTTTGGATCCTTCAAGCGACGATCGCCATCGGTTAGCAGCAGTCGACCACACCTTCAGATTTGAAACAGTTACGTTTTCTTTTTAATTTTGTGCTCTTAATAATCTATGCGAGATCGTCGGACCTCTCCAGGGCTTGGATCGTTGGCAACGACAAGTACCGTCGTTGCGCCGACGAAATTTTTAAAATCCTCGGCCCACCGGCTTCCGCTGCGGGCCCCAGAAACCTAACACTTTGGTGACTAGTGTGGAACCATCCCGTCTGCATAGGGAATGGGTCCTCTACATACTTCTAGAGTGAAAATCTCTGGCTGGGCTGGGCATGGTTCCTTGACTATTGGAGTGGAACCCTTCTACTGGGAAGGGAATGGGTCCTTCATCGACTATCAGAGTGGAACCCTCCTATTGTACCAGAGCATGGGTCCTCTACCTAGAGATTTCATCCCCTCAACTATACAACATAGTGACGAGGCATGGCTTGACTTGGACAGTCACTTCTAGTCATCTATCATGAGATGTTGGGAATCACTAATGGACTTTTGGAACTATTGGTGACTCTTCTTCTTAGGATGAGCTATGAGATGGAGATCCCCTTACTCTCATTTGAGATTCTTTTGATTGATCACATATATATATATATACATTTTTATTCATACATTTGGATTTGGTTACTCTATTTTTATGTGATACGATGATGTGGAGTATACCATGTGCTTTTCCTGTTTAGATTATCATGGTTGGACATGTCCACTCTCCTTCTATAGGTGTAAAAGACTCAATGTGTAGTTCATTTACACACTGTGTTGAGCCCCTTGTGTTTGGATGAGGTTACTCTCTCTTAGTTTGGGTTGATCTGTTCTATTTCACTACTTCCTGCATTCCGTATCTACAATATTTATATTCCTATTGTATCTATTAATTCCCCCCTTTAGCTTTCAGGTCATCCTATTAGGTATGTATATACTCACCCCTACATGGGATTTTCCCACACATGTCATGTCTTATATAGATGGCAGACAGGTTGGCGATGACTTCAGATGAGCTTATGTATACCTGGTAATTTGGACCATGCATGGTGGTTGCAACTTATAGATCAGGATTTTGGCTCTCTCAGCATTTTACTTTTCAATTCTGTTAGGTTGGGACACCTTTCTAGTTGGGTGTGTATTTTTCTCCTTTACTTTTCCATTTACACTACCATACTCTTGTACTGTCTAAAGGTTTTTTCATGCATGTTTGTTCCCTTAAAATTTTTATTCTTTTACTTTTACTTCCTCTATACTTCTGCATTGAGATGGTTTCATGTGCATGTATAGGTACTTATGAAAGGGCCTCCCCATGCTATCTATGCCTTCGAAGCTGGTCACTATCCCCTAGCCTATTAAGGCAGGCTTGGGGTAGTTACGACTCAAGCCTCATCTTGGGTTGGGTCATGACAGATTGGTATCAGAGGTGGTTTGATCCATGAGATAATGTTTGGAGTATTCCCATTATAAGGATTTAGTTGGGATTAGGGAAATAATTTCAAAGTTTCTCGAGTACAACTCTCATGATAAGGAATCCGGTGATGGTACGGGCGACCGATGTATCCATTCACCAGTACCTTGACTACCCGCTTGTCGACCCTACATACCGAGACATTGGTTGCAGGGATCAATAGTACATGCATAATATATGATTGATTATTTAATTTTCCTTCTTGAGTAAGCTCCCCATTGTTGAATATATATATGCTCATCTGATATTGGTACGTCTTGTTTTAAAATTTCAGGATGCCTTTGCATTGAAAGCTAGTTAGGATACTAGTTTCGGATCATGACAATGACCCGATGAGCAATGATGCCTTAGTTCAGGGTCCATACTATGAGTTTACTCCTCCATGTGGATAGGTAGAAACACATCCACCTATTGATCAAAAAATCATTCTAACAGAGTAGGTTGAGGATGTGTGCAAGCTTAGCACGCTCCACAAGTTCCAACGCTAGAGGCTGCTAAGGTTCCATGGTGAGCCAGATTCTCAGGAAATAGAGGATTGTCTAGATTCAGTGGTTCTTATATTTAGAATTATTCATACCCTAATGTATTAGGTGGTTGTACTAGAAGATATACTTTTCCACAGAGCAACTGGGTGCTGGTGGAGTTTTGTTATACAGAAGCACGGTGAGTCCACACTCTCATGGATCGACTTACAATATTTATTCTACGAGGAGTACCACCCCTCTTGTTTACACTCAGTTTGGATTCAAATACCTTTGAAGCTACAATAGGAAGAGATGATGGTGTATGGGAATGCAACGAGGTTCATAGACTTTACTCGGTACTCCCTTGATGTGATTCGTGTTGGATACTTCTGAGCACATATTTTTGAGTAGGGAATCTGTAGAGATATTCGTGCTAGAGTGGTTCCCCTGTGTATCCCCACCTATGTTGGGGTGCTAGTGAAGACACTAGAGATCAAGAGATTTATGTCAGAGGGATTCCAGATAGCTCGAGCTGGCAGTGGGAATCCCAGAGTTGAGTCGTCTGTAGTAGCTAGCAGGCACCAGTCGATGGGATCTTGGCGCAGGTGATCCTTTCGTGATCAGACTCAGGCGTGTGGTTGTGTGGTACAAGGACAACACAGAGCACCAGAGAATCCCAAGGAAGGTCAGTGTTATTCTTGTGATGGGAGAGGTCACATAGCATGAGACTACCCGACCATATGTGTTGAGTAGCGTAGACATATATCTAATGGACTGCTATGGCAGAGGCAACACTGTGACCAGGGATCTCCCTGGAGAGGGAAAGGTGGTCCCTTGAAAGGCAGAGCTAGAAGAAAAGAAGGAGTATCTATGGTCAGTGGACAACACTATTATATCCTTCCACTTCCATCACTCAGCATCCCATGTCAGGCACAAAGAGCTGGCAGTCGGGGCCGCGGACAACTGCAAGCTTTGGAGGGTTATGACCCCATAGCGCACGAGATGATTAGAGGTATGATATGTGTTTATTCTACTCTTAATTCAGTATTTTTATACATAAGTTTAAGTAATTCCTTCATATCTATACTCCTAGTTTGAGATCTAGTGCTCCCAGTTGATGCACTAGCCCAACAACTTCGTCTTGAGATTCCAACAGGGAACACTTATTTTGTAGCTTTTATCTACATGTAGTGTGAGCTATCATTTGGTAGAGAGTGGTTCATGTTGGACATTTTTTCCATTATGATGGAATCCTATGATGTCATCTTGGGTATGGATTGGTTGCCCATGGTTTGAGCCTAGATTGACTATCCCCGTAGACGAGTCAGATGCCTTCACACTGATGGGGTGAGATTCACCTTTATGGGAGAGATAGATCTCATAGAGGGATGATTTGCTTTTATGAGGAGGAATATGCAACCCATCACCCATTAGTTGTAAAGTATAACCCTTAGCGTAGTAGGATCTTCATGATTTTGGTTTCCTTCAGTTGTGGAGGATTACATGGATATCTTCCTTAGGAACATTTTGGGACTACCTCTAAGGTGAGAGATATAGTTTTGAATCAAATTGCATCTTGTCACCACTCTGATATCTTCTAAAACATATCATATGGCCCATAATGAGCTCTGGGATCTATGGTTGTAGTTGGATGACCTTTTAGAGAGGGGTTTCATCAGACCTAGTGTGTCCCCCTAGGATGATCCAGTGTTGTTTGTGAAAAAGGTGGATGAGATATTACATATTTTCATAGATTATCGTCACCTAAACCCAACCATGATAAAGAAAAAGTACCCCTTACCGAGGATTGATGACCTCTTTGACCAGTTGTGAGGCGTGAGATGGTTATCTAAGATCAATCTCTAGTCTGGTTACCACGAGTTGAGGGTTCTTGAGAATGATATTCCAAATTTGGCATTCCAATGTCTCTACAAACACTATGAGTTCATAGTGATGCCCTTTGGTGTGATGAATTACCCTACCATGTTTATGACTTTGATGGACCAGGTCTTCCAACTGTATTTGGACTAGTTTGTGGTTATATTCATTGATAACATACTCATCTACTCTGTATTAGAATAGGAACATGCAGATCACTTGAGGATGGTTCTAGATTTACTTCTAGAGCACTAGCTTTATGGAAAGCTCTTGAAGTTTCAGTTCTAGATTCATGAGGTTTACTTTTTGGGGCATGTCATTTATGAGCATGGTTTAGTCATGTACCCAGTAAATATCGATGCAGTTCTTTCTTGGGATCCACCCAAGAGCATGTCATAGGTGCAAATCTTTCTTGGGTTTGTGGGGTACTACAAGAGGTTTGTGTCAGAATTCTCCAAAATTGTAGCCCCTTTGACCACCCTGACACAAAAAGGGTAGCCGTTTACCTAGTATGAGTGGTTTTATATGGAATTTGAGGAGTTGAGGATGAGGATGACGAGTACTCCTATGTTGAGACTACCAGTAGAGGGTGTGAAATATGTAGTGTATTCTAATTCCTTAAGAGCTGGGATCGATTGCATGTTGATCCAATGATAGATAGTTATCATATAGGGGTTGATGTAGTTAAGAACCCACAGTAAAAACTATAAAAATCATGACCTAGAGCTAGAAATGATATTATTTTCCCTGACTATGTGGAAACACTAGCTTCTGGGGGGAGTTCTTTGTGGTTTACTCAAACCATCAAAGTCTCAGGTACATATTCACCTAGAGATACTTGAACCTGAGACACACCGTGGAGTTCCTAAAGGTACATGACTTGAAAATAATCTATACTTTGGGGAAGGGTAATGTTGTAGTAGATTCCCTTAGCAGGAAGTCCCAGGCTCGCTTGTTGTAGGAGGATAATAAGAAGTTAGATTCCTTGTAGCTAACCATGGTGGAGAAGGAGGGTACAACTTTTCTTCAATAGATGGTTTTGAATCCTCTATTTATTGAGTGTGAGAGTCCTAGCTAGTAGACATAGACTGCGAGGTCTTACGTGACCAAATATCCATGGGGGATTCAACAGATGGATATTCTAAAGGAGGGAATCATGACATATTTTTACAGGGATGAATGGTGGCCCTAGTCACGGTGCAAGAGGAGGTGATGTGAGAGTTCCAATAATTATCCCATAGATATACACTTTAATGTGGAGAAGATGTATAGAGACCTTCAACAGTATTTTTGGTAGTCTGGTATGAGATGAATCATAGCTGAGTTTTTCTCTTGGTGCCTCACCTGTCAATAGGTGAAGGTTGAGCACCAAGTTCTAGCAGGTTTGTTGCATCCCCTTGAGATCCTGAAGTGGAAGTGGGATGGAATATCCATAGACTTTGGAATAGGGCTTCCACACACAACAAAGGGTCATGAAACCATCTGGGTGATAGTTGACCAACTTACAAAGTTGGCACACTTCCTTGCTATCATAGAGCAGAGTTCGATGGAGAGTTTGAGGAAGTTGTATGTAAGGTAGATCATTCATCTTTATGGGGTGCCCTTGATGATTTAATTTGATCGCAACACATGGTTTACATCACAGTTGTGGAGAGGTCTGCAGGAGGAATTCCAGACCCAAATGAGGATGAGTATAAACTTTCACCCCCAGACAGATGGGAAGACCGAGCACACTATCTAGGTGTTAGTGGATATGTTGAGGGATTGTATGTTAAACTTTGGCTAGAGCTAGGAGGATCACTTTCCCTTGGTAGAATTTGCGTACAATAACAACTACCACTCTAACAATGACATGAAACTATTTAAGGACCTATATGATAGACCCTACATGTCACCCTTATACTGGATAGAGATAGGTGAGACATCTCTTATGGGTCGAGAGATAGTTTAGGTGATAATGGAGAAGGTCCATGTCATCTATGAATGGATGAGGATAGCCTATAGTAGGCATAAATCTTACACAAATTTCCATCGTAGGTCCTTGGAGTTCGAGAATGGAGACCACATTTTCTAAATAATCTCCCCACAATGAGGATTGTAGAGGTTTAACTGGGGAGGAAAGATATCCCTGAGGTTCATCAGGCCATTCGAGATCATGCAAAGGGATGGTGAGGTTTCTTACTACCTCATACTACCCCCACAGTTGGAGCGGGTGCACGACATATTCCATGTGTCGTAGCTAAGGAGATACATGCATAACCCCATGAATGTTATCGACTGGGGAGAGATAAACATAGAGGATAAACCCCCCTTTGTGGAACACCCGGTGGTGATCGAGGATCGACAGGAGAGAACCCTATATGGACAAACCATCCCCTTGGTTAGTGTGTTTTGGCAGCACGAGAACATACATGAGAGTTCTTGGGAGCGGGAGAGCCATATGCGGGCTAAGTATTCAAAATTTTTTGTTTAGTTTTTCTTTTTAAAGATGAAAATATTGAAGGAGAGAATGATGTAGATACCTAATTTTTTCCTTGTAAGACTTTGAAGTATTTATATATATATATTTTCAAAGTTAGGCATTGAGTCTGTGTGTGATTACAAGGCTCGGTGTGCCTAAAATTAATTTTATAAAAGTATTAAATATATTTAATATTATGCATGCGGATTTTCTTAAAAAAATAGTATAACTCTTAAATTGGATATTGAATCACAAATCTAAGACCACATTTGATTCCGGAACGCAGTGTTTACCCTAGGCGCAACCAAAAATAGGTTGGCACGAGGCGTTCAGACATCTCGCTCATTGGTGGTATGTCCAGTTGGTTAATTAATTAAATTAAATTAATTAATTTATTATTTTGACCTAAATGAAATGTATACAAATATACCACCATAGAGAATCCTCCGGGGTTAGTCGCATAAACCCTAGGAGGATTATAGAGATTCTTCTCCTCCTTTCATTGGAAAATCACATCAGACGATGATGAAACACTTGATCTGAGCAGATCAGGATGCAATAAATGCAACAAATTCCTTCAATTGTTGGAGAGCGTGTTCTTTGAAGACGAATGAACCAATATATAGGTAGGACTAATTAAATTTTTTTATACCTTCTTTGATTAAATCGACTGAGCATAATCATCTTGTTTATGATCTATACCAATTTTTGGACCTTCGTATATGCCCGTGTACTGATTTTAATTGGTTGTTCAATGTTTTCTAACCCGAAAATCCCCATTCTTGATCATTGTACAAGAATGCTTGACCAATGATGGTTAAATTATAAAACAAAATTTTATTGAGTATTTTATTAATAATAAATGATATAATCTCCTCATATTGTGTTAAATATGTTTATTTATAAGAATTTGAGATTAGATCATTCATTTGAAAATTTGATGAAAATTCTAGTTTCACCCTTTAAAGTGAACTGTAGTAATTCAAAAATAAATATTTTTATATGTATTATTTGAACTTAAAATTTTGTAAAGGTGTTTCTGAATTAATTTGATACAACTTTCATTCAAAACATGGGAGCTAAAGCATATATTTTATTAGAGTAAAAGGTCTATGAAGTCAAAGATGGGCTGGACTCTCTAGATTGGAAATTAGTTTTATATTTGGGACATAACTTATTCATATATGCTTGGATTGGGACCAAATTTGGAGATAAGATCAAGAAAAAAATTTCTCACAAATAATAATTTTGTAAGGATAGATGATTCATGTGTTTTGAAGGTCAAACTGGCGGTTCAACTTGGAATAAAATATTTGGTTGAATTTCCCCATTCACACTTGAAACCACTTGTAACCTAGCCTCCCCTCCATTCTATAAATGCATGTTTTTATCATTTGGATGGGGTTGGATGTGCCATAAAGTATTAGGTGTAGAGAATAATTGGTTCCTTACCAATTCAATCCACAATTGTAGGAGGGAAGCTATCAATCTTGGATCTCCTCCAAAAAGCTCTTATCTTCCTCTTCTTTGTTGTAATATTGTTGTTCTTTCAATAAAATATTAGTCTACCTTCCATTTCTTATGTTATTTTCAATTTTATTCTTCTATTAATCTTTCTATTTGGACTGGAAATCAATATTAGAAATGTGATTAGGTTATACCCTTCCATGACCTTTTTGAATGCAATTCGTTTCTACGATGACTACACCGCCCATAGAAGAGTTGTTTTTTTAGTGATCGATCTACCTCTTACATTATTAATTTATTTATTTTGAATCATGAGATACTTTAATTCACATAATATGATCCATGAATTGAGTTTTTAAATTATAGGAAACTAAGCAAACAATTGAATAATTAACACAAAAACATGTGAGGTCAAGATTTGTGTAAATTATGAGAGCGCAAACTTAATCAGCAAAAAAAACCACACAAGATTAATTTATAAAGTTTAAATAAAATACCTAAACTCAATTTATCCTCATTTTCATAATGTATATGTTCCCTAATTTACCAATGACCATAATCTAGTATTGTAATGACAATCAAAGTAGGGTGTTGCGATTGCACGTTCCGAAGCTAACCTAGGGTTTAACTCTTTTCATTTTTGTGGTAAAGTTAATTCTCATAGGGTTATGGGGTTAAAAAATTAGAGGATCATAATTAAGTGTATGTTAATTTAAATGGTAATTATCAACAAGTAATTGAATAGGTAGAGTTATATTGATTATGCCTTTAATTTTTTTTTTAAAAAAACATCTTCTCGTTGTGTTTTCTTAATCTCATTTCAAAAATAAAAAGTAAAAAAAATATAAAATCATCTCCAAATATAATTCTTATAGTATTATAAATGATAAAAAAACACATCCTTTTAAGTACTTTATTTATGTTATTTTGTTTTATTTTCAAAATACCTTTAATATGTTGTTAAATTTACTTCCTCTTTTGAGAGATGACCTTGGTCAGCCACTCTGCTGCACCTAAGAAGGAAAAAATACACATCGTTTGAAAGTGCCCAAAACAAATCCTTTCATTAAAAAATTGTTATTTTTTCCTTTACCACTCAATTTATTTGTGTTCTTTATTGGTTAGACCCCATGATCCTGGTTTGACATTGTTGGGCGGTACCGAGCCCGATCGGACCCCCAAAATCATGATAGATTCACAAGCAAGGAACAAATAGATGAATCATCCATAGATTTGGGATGGTTTTGGGTTGTGGATGATATTTTGGATGGTCATTAGATAAATAATCTAAGGTTTAAGGATTATAGGTGATCGGTTCATGCCACGCACCCCCACGAAATGACGAGATCTGATTTCCAGCGAACGACAATAAAAAACTATGATCCACATATAGATACACTATTTTTGGGTAGAGACAGGGCTGGAATCAAATAGAAAAGGATATATTTGAGGCACAGATCATGAATATGAGGAACTATGAAAAACCCAACTACACATAGTGTACCTCGATGAACACATGGCGTGTAGTCCCCTCGCTACAACGGAAAGGGTTTCAGAAGATTATAAAGATGACATGATGTGTAGCCCTCCTACACATCATGTACCTCATCCCTAGATGGAAGACTCATATGGAGAAGCACATGGGTGATACCCCATGTGGGAGTACATTTCCAGGCACACAACCATGTACCGAAGTACGCAGACATAGGGCCAAGAACACAAACATGGCCAAAAGGACACGACCCAGTCCCAGATAGTTTAGACACACCGTGTAGTCCACCTACACGACATGTACTTCTACATAGATTGGAACCCATGTCCTAGATAGGGACACAAACAGGTGGTGGGGTAGGACCACGAGCTATGTGGCTCCCCTCACACGCTGTGTACTACTTGGTTCATTTTAAAAAACCTTCAAGGTTCTGCATCTCCTTTGTTTGGACTCAGATTTTGGCCTACGAGTAGCCTATCTTGAGTGTTTTTTCACATAGAATGTGATGGTTACCTTGGTTATGTATTTTGGGATATGATGTGAAATGTTATAGGAACAACACTTGGTTAGGTGATGCTCTACAATGGTAGTGATCACACAAGATCACCAGACTCCCGATTGAAACCCTCCAGCTGGGTTGGGCATGGGTCCTCGAAGACTTTTAGAGTGAAACCCTCCAAATGATATGGGAATGGTTCCTCTACCGACTCCTTGAGTAGAACCCTCCTGTCAGCACATGGTATGAGTCCTCCATAGACTCCTGAGTGAAACCCTCCAGCTGGACTGGGCATGGGTCCTCGACAAATTTTAGAGTGGAACCCTCCAGCTAGGCTGGTCATGGGTCCTCTACCACCAAAGTGTAACCCTCTTTCTGGGCAAGGCATGGGTCATTCATAGAATTCTAGAGTGGAACCCTCCATCTAGGATAGGCATGGGTCCTATACTGACTCCTAGAGTGGAACCCTCATATTATCACAAAACATGGGTCCTCTAAAGACTTCTGATTGGAACCCTCCAGCTGGGTTGGGCATGGGTACTCAATGACTAGAGTGGAACCCTCCTATCAGCACATGGCATGGGTCCTCTACATACTTCTAGAGTGGAACCCATTGGTTAGTCTAGGCATGGGTCCTTGAATATCAGAGTGAAACCCTCATGCTTGGTAGGGAATGGGTCCTCCATCGACTATCAGTGTGGAACCCTCCCATTGTACTAGGTCATGGGTCCTCTACATAGATTGTGTCCCCTCAACTGTGTGGCATAATGAAGAGTCATGGTCTGACTTAGACAGTTACTTCTAGGCAGGTTTTTGAGATGATGGGCATCATTGATCGACTTTTGGAACTGTTGGTGTCTCTTCTTCTTAGGCCGAGCTGTGAGATGGAGATCTCTTTACTATATCATTTGGGATTATTTTGATTGAGCACACACACACACACACACACACATCTATATCCATACCTTTGGATTTATTTACTCTATTTCCATGAGATGTAAAGACGCGCGGGGTATGCCATGTGTTTTTTGTGTTTGGATTCTTGTGGTTGGATGAGTTTACTCTCAAGATATAGGTGGAAAAGACTTGACATGTAGTTCATATACACACACTATTTTGAGCCCCTTGTGTTTGGATGAAGTTACTCTCTCTTGTTTTGGGTTGAGTTATTCTCTTTCACTACTTTTTGTATCCTGTATCTACAGTCTTTATATTCTCATTGTATCTCTTACTTCCCCCATTCAACTTTTGGGGAATCTTACTAGGTATGTATATACTCACCCATGCATGGGATTTGCCCATACATGTCATGTCTTATGTAGATGAAATAAAGGTCAGTGGTGAATTTAGATAAGACTAGGGATACCTAGTACTTTGGATCACATTCGGTGGTCGCAGATTTGAGATCAAGAGATGGGATCTCTTAGCATTTTACTTTCCAATTTTTTCACGTTGGGACACCTTTCTAGTTGGGAATGCATTTTTCCCCTTTACTTTTTAGTTTACACTATCATACTCTTGTATTGTCTAGAGGCTTTTCATGCATGGTTGTTCCCTTATATTTTTTCTACTTTTACTTTTAATTCCTCTACACTTCTACATAGAGATGTCTGTGTGTGTGCATACATGTACTTAGGAAAAGGCCTCCCAGTGTTAGTTATGCCTTTGACGATGGTCGACAACCACTGGACTATGGGGGCAGGCTTGGGGTAGTTGCTGATCGAGTGCCGACTTGGGTTGGGTCATGACAATCCAGTCAGCACCACCAACCGACACATGTGGGAAACTTTTCATTGGATTGTGAAACTACATATTTCTTGTAGAATTCATTGCAATAACCACTAACACCTAGTGATCAGTGCACATCATCTTCACTTCACTCTAATGGCATAAAAAAATCTCCCATTTTCACATCCTTTTAGAAAGACTCCCATGTCTCTCCATCAGAGCTCATGGAACACATGAACTTCCACACTTGCATCACCATATTCGGAAATTTTGTTCCTTTATCAGAAGTTTCTCCTTTTGTATTTATCACCAGATCCTCTAGATTATAATTGAATCCTTGAGTACAAGCATTAGATGAGACTCCTTGGTATTCCTGCACTCAGATTACAATATGCTTCATCCACTAAACTCATTCACCTAACTATTTCCATTACTTCCAGTGAACTCATACGACCCAACATACTTCTAGTGAACTCACACCGTCATACGTACTTCTAATGAACTAATGTCAGTTTCCTGAAATTGTAATTCCTTGGTGTTGGTGTGTTGTATTAATCTAGGCTCTCCCAAGTGTTACTTCCAGTGAATGAACTTCCAGGGCTCTGAAACTTGACCAAAAAAATAGTTCTCACATCAAACCCAATAATCGACCACTTGAGAATTTTTTTCATAGGTTGAGTCTAATAATATCCTACTCAAAGTCCATTATCATGTTCACACCAAAGTCCCATTGGTCATCTTTCATTCACCCTCCATATACAACACCCACATAGTTATTAATTCCACGCTTCTTCCAATCATCTAGGATCCCACTAAAATAATCTCTCTTTAGTTCTCTAAAACCATGATCTATCGTTCCAATAAATCAGGGAAACTCATCTAAATGCCTTCATGGAATTTATCCAAAGCAGACAGGAACCAAGTTTTCATCCTCCAACTTTGTTGAATTTCCATTAAAAAGTTGTTTCGTGCACCAGGTCTATGGCCTCACTCTTTCAAACAACTACTTCAAACACATTGATATGTGTCCCTACAACCTGAAAGATTTTCAGTACACCGAACTCTAGTGACATCATAAAAAAAACCTTCCATTCAAAACTTCCAGAAAGTTTGATGTAATAAACATGACGAACTCCCACTGAACTTTTGGTTAGTGCAACCAAGACATGTATGGCCCTTTGTTCCCACTAAATCTAGTCTTGATCCTATCCCTTTGAGGACCACACCTCCATTCTATATGTTTTTCAATGCTCTGACGATATTTTTATGATCATTTCCATATAGTCAAATCCCATCACTAAGGGGAACAACACCTTTTACAATGGGCTATTTGCGATGGACCTGTCACCCATAAAAAATAGTCCCCCAACAAAGAATATTTGCGATGGGATTCATTTCCCATCACAAATACCCTTGGCGCGCGTTGTACGCCAAACCTATGGAAAGGAATTTGTGATGAAATATACCCCCATCGCAAATACCTTCTATTATTATTGTGATTTGCACTAGGATTTAACTCTCTTAACAAATAAACTATCGAAAAAAGAGTGTTTACGATGGGTCACGTCGTAAATTCCTTTCGTTATTATTGTTATTTTTGATGGGAATTATCTCCCATCGCAAATAAACTATCTACAGAAGAGTATTTGCGATGACACTGATTGAAAATACCCTTTTTTATTATCATCGTAATTAATAACGGTGGGTACTATTTGAGATGGGACCCCTCACAATTAATACTATTTGTTATGGGAAACCCATCACAAGTAGTCCCATCGTAAATTATCTAACCTATATATACCCCTCACCTGAATTTTTTTCATTCTCTTCTCCTCTAAACTTCCCTCTCCCCATCTGCTATCATATTATCCTGCTTAAAGTTTTCAAAGTTTTAAATTTTATAGGGATGCAACTTTCCAGCTTTGTATCAGCTAAAAGATTCAGTTTTAATGTATTTATTTAATTTTTTAGTTTTTAATTATTTTATTTTATTTTATATTAGTAATAATAATTCTTAATTAATAGTAATTAGATTTAATTAGAATTAGTTAGTTTTATTTTAGCTTAATTAATTTTAAGAAATAATAATAATTTTTAATTACAAGTATTTTATTTTAATTATTAATATTTTTTTAATTAGAAGTATTTATTAGTAATTAGTTTTAATTAGTAGTACTTAGTAATAATTAGTAAAAATTAATAAAAATTAAGTAATATTTAGTGGTAATTAGTAATAATTATTCATTATTAGTAATAATTAGTGGTTATTAGTAATAATTAGTGGTGATTAGTAATAATTATTGGTAATTAGTAATAATTAGTATTAATTATTATTAATTAGTAATAATTAGTGATAATTAGTAAAAAATAGTAATAATTAGTGGTAATTAGTGAAAATTAGTAATAATTAGTGGTAATTAGTAATAATTACTGGTAATTAGTAATAATTACTAGTAATTAGTAATAATTAGTAAAAATAAGTAATAATTAGTAATAATTAGTAAAAACTATTAATAAATTGTTATAAACTAATAAAAATTAGTAATAAGTAGTGGTAATTAGTAATAATTAGTAAACATTAACAATAAATTGTTATAAAGCAATAAAAATTAGTAAATTGATATAATTTATAATAAATTGATATAAAATAGTATAAATCAGTAAACTAATATAATTTACAATAAATTGACATAAAATAGTATAAATTATTATAAATTATTATAAGTTAATAAATTATTTTTTGATTTATAAAAAAAATAAACATATAAAATTTGTATAAATTAATAAAAATATTTTAAATTAGTATAATTTATTATAAATTACTATAAAATAATATAAATTGTAATAAATTACTATAAAAGTGAAAATAAAATAGGTCGTCAATTTTTAGGCCATGAGCAATGATAAATCTGGACATGGTTGACACTAATTGGTCATTTATCATGACCTAAAGATTATAAATTATATGATTTACTCCTTTTTAGTAATTTATAATATATTTTATTATTTTATATTAAATTATACTTAAAATTAGTAGTAATTACTAAAAATAGTGGTAATTACAAAAAATTAGTGGTAATTTACAAAAAATTAGCGGTAATTAACAATAATTTATGGTAAATAGTACTAATTTATGGTAATTAGCAGTGATTACTAAAAATTAATGTTTATTAGTAAAAATTATTTTTAATTAGTAAAAATTACCTATAATTAGAAATAATTAATGATAATTAGTAAAAATCGACACTAATTAGTAAAAATCAGTGGTAAATAGATAAAATTGATAATTTTTACAAGTAAATTATAATTTTTTAATTTTATACTCTTTTTTGGATTTCATTTTTCTTATATAAAATTAATCATAAGAAATTTATTTATTTTATATTTTTTAGAGAAATATGGAACGAGGAAGTCGATAGCAATCTTTATTACATGATCTCGATTGGATAAATCATCACATGAATCTAAATGGTTTTAGTATAAATCTTATATATAGTGATGGCGTTGAAGATTTTTTATCATTTGCGTCATCAAAACCATAATTTTTTTCAGAAGGGAAAATTAAGTGTCCATGTAAGAAATATCATTTGAGTAGGTTTGACACATTTGATAATGTTGTGGGTCATCTATTTCATTTTGGTTTTTGAAAAGATTATGTTTTTTGGTATAAACATGGTGAACATAGTTCTGGATAAAATATTAATAATTTGGTTCTAGATCCATCATGATTTCAAAAATTTAGTACATGATGTTGCTTTTTCGTCTTTTCAACAAACTAAAACTCAGGATGATATTGATTTTACTCCTGAGTTAGAACCATCTTGATTTTATGTGTTGCTGAAGTCTGCGAAGGATGATTTATATATTTGTTGTAAGATAAGAAAATTTGAAGTGGTTGAAAAATTTATGACTATTAAATCAGATAATGGAATGTCAAATAGCTATTTTTATCAGATATTCTCTTTGGTTAAAACACTATTACCTAAAATAAATGTGTTTCCTACAAATTTCTATGAGAACAATAGGCTGGTTCATAATTGAGGTATTGGTTATAAGAAGACTCATGCATGTTCAAATGATTGAATCTTATATTATGGTAAAAATGATTCGTTGGTTAGTATTCCTACATGTGGAAAATCAAGGTACAAAGAGGATCAACTAGGGAAGTCTGGATTGATTCCTATTAAAAATTTGAGGTATTTCCTACTTACACCTAGATTGAAGTGTTTCTTTATGCCTTAAAACAGAATGTCATCGATGTCATGGCATAAAACCAATATTTAAACTAATAAAAGATTAAATCATCCTTGTGATGGTGATTCATAGAAACAATTTGACTAGGTAAATCTTTATTTTTCTTTAGAAGCCTGAAACATATGATTGGTTCTTTCTACTGATGATTTCTATCCATTTGGTTCTTATGGTAGTTAATTTCTTATTGGACTGTCTTTATAACTCCGTAAAATTTACCACCTTGGATATTGATGAATGCACCATATATCTTTTTGACCTTATTAATTAAAAGACATCTAAAAAAGAATATTGATATTTATTTAAAGCCATTGATTTATGGGTTAAATTTATTATGGAGTAATAGTGTCAGTATATATGATGTTTTTTCAAAACACAATTTCCTAATTAAATCTCCATTAATGTGGAAAATTAGTGAATTCCTAGTATATGATATGTTATCTGGCTGGAGTACACATGGTCCAAAATCATGTCAATACTGTATGAGTGACAATAAATTATTTATACTCATCAATGAAAAAAACCTTATTTTTTTCAATTTTCATCGCAGATTTCTTCCTATTAAACATCCTTTCTAAAGGAACAAAAAACACTTTAGAAAAGGTACAATTGAAAGATATGGACTTCCAGAAATGATCTCAGGTATTGATTTAAAATCTATTGTCTGTTGATTACCTCCCATTACCTTTAGACCCACTATAAACCAACAAAAAATAGATGGCTTTGGGAAATATCATAATTGGAATAAATGGAGTATTTTTTAGGATCTTTCATATTGGTTTGATTTGTTGGTCCATCACATGTTGGATGTCATGCATATTGAGAAGCACTATTTTGATAATATATTTTATACATTTTTGGACATACCTAGTAAGACCAAATATAATGTAAAGGAACAATTAGATCTTCCCCAAATTTGCAAGCGACCAAAACTTGAGTTGTTTAAAAACAACAGATCACAAAATTTAATGAAGCCAAAAGCAGATTATATACTTTCCAAAGAAAACTGTTTATTATTTTGTTAGTGGATTGCATATTTGATACTACCAAATGGTTATGTTTCCAATTTGGCTATATGTGTCAGAAACAATTATAATACCAGATTAAAAAGTTATGATTGTCATGTTATATTAGAAATAATTCTACTGATTAGATTTATAAATTTTTTGAATTCTTTGATTTGGGATGAGATAACAGAAATATCACATTTTTTCTAAGGCATCTTTACAATGATAATAGACTATAATGTATTTAATAGACTACAAAAAGATATTATTTCAATATTATGTAAACTGGAAAAAAATTCCATAGAATTTATTTGATTCAATAGAACATTTGATATTATATTTTACACATGGAGAAAAATATAGAGGGCTAGTACAGTTTTGCTGGATATATCCATATGAGATATGTATGCAGAAACTGAAAAAAAGGTATACAACAAAGCATCAGTTGAAGGTTCAATTATAGAAGCTTATTTATAGGAGGATTTTTTATGCTCCCATTATTTCCAACTTGAATATCCTTCAAAACATAATCAAATGGTTATTAATTAGGGAAATGTTGATGATGCATTGAACATTCAATTATCAGTTTTTAATTATCCTAAACTTATCTTTGGTGGAGTTTATGAATGATGAATTTCATATGATGAACATTACAGGGTTCATACATATGTTCTACTCAATTGTGAAGAAATGAAACGATTTGTACAATGTGTTCTACTACCACATATTCTTTAATTTTTTTTAAAAATAAATTAATATTATTTAATTTCTATATTATATGATGATAATATCAAGAAACAATTTCCACAAATTACAATAGCTGATCTTGAAGAATGTCATCAACATAATCTTTCCTATTAGTTTAAAAGACTGTTATAGTAAATTTTTTATGGTTTAACATATGAAATAAATTTATTATTTATTATATTATTTTATATTTAAATATTTTGGGTATCACAAAATTACAATAAAATTGATAATCAATTGTGTGTATTGATTAACCCACCATCCAAAAATGGTTAAATCTCATAATGCATATGTGGTGAATGATTTTTAATTTCATTCACGTGCATATAATGAATAAAAAACAATGAATAATGGTGTTTTCTTGAGAGGATATCATCATAGAGAAAGTGAAGTTGAATTTTATGACATGTTGGGTGAAATAATTGAGCTGCGTTATCTGGGACAGAATTATGTAACAATGTTTAAATGTCATTGGTTTGATACTGATAGAGACTTGTGTGTTCATACATTCCATGGAATCATTGATATTAAATATAAAATCCTTCTTGTAGTAAATGGACCATTTTTATTGGCCCATCAAGCACACCAAATATATTATACCAATTATTGTGCTTCTTAAAGAGAGTTAATTGATTGGTGGAGCATTATAAAAATGAAATCATGTGAAAATCAATTTATGAAAAGTGAATGTGGTTCTATTGAAGTGAAATGAATTGAATTTTTTTAAGATAAAACTCTGAATACATATTTTCAATGAAGAGACATGAATATCGATGATGACACCCAACAGTTATGGGTCGATGGTGGCAATGATGTTGATGATGTAACATATGAATTTGAATTAACAAGTGATGATAAAACTAAAATTACTATGGAAATTAATGATATTGAGGGGGTAGATAAAGATATTGACATAGTCATATACGAAGATCAGGATGAAGATGAAGAATGAAACAATTACATTGTTAGTTATAGTCAAAATAAATAAATAAATAAATAAATATTGCTCATTTTCAGTTATTTGTTAGAAACATTCTTTTTGTGTTTCAGATGGCTAGAAATACTTATAATGATATCTTCTATAGCCTCTAGAATGTTTTACTACCTAGTGATGATCCCGATTCTTTATCATCCAACTCTCAGGATCTTAGCCGTTCATCATTGACTTAGAGGGGTCGGGGTCTTGCGATATTGATGATTCTTGACCTTATTCTTGAGCGACGTCCATGTATTGAATTTGATCCACACATGCAGAGGTATGTTCAGTTGGGTATTTTAGTTAGTTTTCATTACTTTTTCATTAAATTATTTATGTACTAATTTTTTGAATATTTGTTCTATTTTTTCACATCTTTTCCCATATAGTTGTTGGATGGGAGGAAACTATTTTGTAGAACAATTTTTCTAAGGCATGTATGATGTGATATCAGATTCTCATTAACATTCGACACCGCATGTTTGATCATTGGATGGTATGTAAATAAATAATAGTTATTTTGAAATTTATTTAATTATTAACTTGATATTATTAAAAAATTGTAGGGTTTATGGTATATCATCAATGATA
This sequence comes from Viscum album, assembly GCA_963277665.1. Classification (NCBI taxonomy): domain Eukaryota; kingdom Viridiplantae; phylum Streptophyta; class Magnoliopsida; order Santalales; family Viscaceae; genus Viscum; species Viscum album. The sequence goes on from OY728138.1 coordinate 1,377,878,011, forward strand.
GCATGTATAGTTCCATCATGGAGGTCAAAGAGGTGTTTATGCATGAGCATTGTCATTAGTTTTTGTACAATTTGAGGAGGAAAACCATGAAGAAGGTGGGAGTTACAAATTTTGATCAGTCTTGCCATGCCCACTGACCTGATTAAATCTCATCTCAAATTTGGGATGGATTATATTCATAATGGATGAGAGATAGTTTTTAGAGGAGAGTATCATTAGGTTGACATAACTAGAGGAGGTACGAGGTGACACATCGATCTGATAGTTGTATATTCAGTATGCATCGACGACATATGGTAAGTAATTTTTTATAATTTATATAACTTTAAATGTAAACTGTTTATTTCATACTCATATTGGCAGTTGATCATCTAGATATTATAGAGTTCAATGTTTATAAGAGGATGTACAATGATCTTATCACTAAAGAGATTACAGGTGGTCGCCACGTCATATTGTGGCCATTATATATTTTTTTAAATTAACTAAAAATAATATTTTAACTATCTTAATTTCAAATTGTAATTCAATGAGTCATATGAGGCCATGAATTCTCAAACACAGGATGAGATTCGGGCTGAGACTAAGATTCAAGACACCTATGTGGTAGGATTTGATGATGTAGCATGGATATCAGTGACACAATATGCTTTCGAGAAGGGTTGAGTCGTTAGTATCAGTTCTTGACTAGAAACTATCAGTTTTATGGTAATGTTTCATGGTCAATGTCCAACTAAAGGGGAGATTTTGGAGAGTACTCATCATCAGTCTCACAGTATGAGGATCATCTAGGATCTTAGAGTGAGGTTATTGAGGCCATGTATAGGGAGCATGATGAGCATTGTCGCCAGCAGCAGCAACAAAAACAAGAGATGTGATGATGGTATGAGCAGCAGAACACATACATGAAACAACTCATTCAGAATTTAGGGATGGATTTCCCTCCCCCTCCTCTTCTAGATGACCCTCCTCCTCCCCTCCCCCTCCACAATGATTTATACATTATATACATATTTATTATGTTAAAATTTAAATGAATCTATTTTTTATAACATTTTTATTATTTCAGATGTTTATAATTTTAGTTATTATAATTTTTTAAATTATTTTGATATTTGATATTTTTTTTATATTTGATATTTTTTATATTTTTCATTTTTTTTATTTTTTAAACTTATTTATGATAGACCTTCACAAAAAATATCTTTTGTGGTGCTGTTTCCAGTAAAGGGTTATTTTCGATGAGGTTCCATCACAAATAACCCGCCGCTATTTTTCATTTGTGCATGTAAAGAAACATGCGCCAAGACCTATTGTTATCCTTTATTTGGCTTCAGCACAACCCAAAACCAAAAAATTAATAGAATTCATAGATAAGAGAACACCATCATACTTATAGGCCTTTAAAGTATCATCTAGAAGATGCTTTCCCCAAGGAAAACTTATCCAGAAATCTTCTGGAAATTTTATTGTTTTCATCCCTTATATTCCAGACCATATATCGGTCCACCTACATCATAGTAATTCACTTTTTTCAAAGTTACTTGTGTATAATGGTATCTATAAGATAATATATTAGAACTAAAACACTAGCCATTGGAACCGAATATTTCACTCTATACCACCAAGTTCCAGTAACACTTTTCATGAATTTTAATTCTCATATTTTCTCCTATATCATTATAACGTGCTCACAAATATTATGCCTATGGTTCTATCTTCTATCCATCTAATCCCTAGAATTTCAATCACTCCCTATGGACATCTCCTTTTGGATCTTAAAACCTATCTACATGTTACATCACCATGAAACTCCCCCAGTGTGAATTTCTATGCCCTTCCACAATTTACACTACTTTTTAGTGAAAAATTGGTAACAATATTAATCGCTCCTCTTAGCCTTATGTTTTTTGAACCTCCATAAATAACTCTTTACAAGAGTAGAGCTTCTAGTTACCAATTTCTATTCTTAACTTGAACTAATGACTGACTTATCCTCTAAAAACTCCTCCTGGGAACACAAGTCACCTGTCACTTGAATTCAAATTTTCGAACCATGAGGGACTATATTCATAAAACCCTCCTTTACATCCTTCAAAGTCTTATTGGTGTAAATAAGGAGTTTAGAGGTGTTCCAAAGGCTAAGGAAGTGTTATGTCCAGTCATAGGGTCACCATACCTTGGTGGTGGGTGTGGTGCTAGCTGTTTTGGACTTGGGTGTTTGGAAGTTAGTTGTGGAGCTAGATTTATGGTGTTGGGATTCACCATAATGATAAAAAAGGATTGGTTAGACATGTTATTGGGTGCGGTTCTTAGATAGTCACCCTATGTAACATGAGAAACTTGTAAATTCCCAGTGAGGGGTGTAGAGCTGGGCATGATGTTTTGGGGGACCACTTATGTAACAAAGGGAGATGGATCTCACCACAACATGATCTTGGGTGTGGTGAGGAGAAAATGAACAAATATTTTGTGCTAAATTGTAGTGGCTGGTCATGGCAGGGATCCAAGAAGCCAACACGACTTAGACCATACTATGGCTAAGGTTGTGGTGATAGTCAAATATTTTTTTTAAAACACATGAAAATGGGGGAAACAAACATAGGAGATTCATATCTCCTTTGACTAAAGTAGAGAAAAATTTATTGGGCTGCCTCTACATCGTGGTAATTCTATTTGGTATTACTCTATAAATAGATGGTTGAGCCCCATATTTCAATCTCCTTTATTCTCCTTTTATCTTTTTATAACTCTAGACCCCCTTAAAACCCTTTTATCATCTATTTTGAGGGTTATAACCCCTTGGATTATGGAGGATTGAGTGACCTTAATTCAAAGTACCTTCTTCCTCCCTCCCTCTTTTTTTCTCTCCCATTTTTTTTGATTTTCATTTTGGAAAACCCTTCTATTTGGTTTTTGTTTTGAGCATGGTTTGGTGATGGATTATTGTGGATAGATTCTGGTGGGTTTCCCTTCGAGCTTAGTGAAGTTTTATCCCTTGATCCTTACATTATGAGCATGGTCCTCATTAAAGTGATAGTCAAGGTATGGGATCTGAGCTTTCTCCTTATTTTGGTTCTTATGTGATATCAACATGATTTTCCATGAATATGTGCCAATTTTTTTTTCCAGTTATGAAAATAAAATACTACTATAAATTTACTGTTTTTTAAAATATATTTAAAGAAATCACCTCACATGAAAATGGTAAAACCCTAAAATATTGTAATTGAACCAATTGTGTGTAAACAAGAAATTGTTGTGTTTCCACTTTACTTATGAAGTTGTTTTTGATGTGACAGTTTTCATGGTGGATGAAATTATGGGTGTAGTTTCTTTTTGAGTTTTACTTGTGGTGCTGTGGTGATGAAATATGATGTAAAAAGTGTGGGATTGATGTGTGGGTGGTTAATAATACCATTCTTTGGCTTATTAGTTTCCCAGTAATTATAGAATGCTTAAAATGGTGAATTATGGTAAATTTAATGTGAATAGATGGGAATAAACATAGAACTTTCCTAGAGAATGGATTTTAATTAAATATAGGAAGAAGATAAATGAACATGTAAGTGGTTGATAAATTATGTGGTTAAATGGGAAATGTGTAACTAACATGTGATTGTGTGATTGGTAAGTGGGAATGAATGAGTGGTTAGTATTATGGTAGCAGTGATGACGTGTGTCCATGATGATGTGAAGGTTGTAGTATTTTGATTATTTTGGTTGTGTGAACCCATATTCTGGGCTTATATGAGACTGCTATAAATTTTATTTTCCTTGTAATTTCTATATGAAACTCACCCGAGTCATGTGTTTACACTAATGCCTAAAGGTTTCAGGTTCCGAGTATTTTCCCCAAACATTCAGGTCAATGAGGATGGATGGATGGATACCCCCTCTTCCCCGCTATCTCTTTTAGGCAAGGTTATTTTAGACAAGCTATAATGGATTATGGATATAGTTCACTTGATGTGATTATTGGCGAGAGGATGAGGTGGTTCTTGGTGGGGGTCGCGTATAGTAGGAGGATGTCACAAGGTTTATGTTCTTATTGTTCATGATAACCTACTATTTTGGTTACATTACATTGGTTATGGGATGATGAGGGTGTGATGGTTGTAGTACAGGTTGATAGATGGGGATTTCCCATTATTATGAGGCTTGTGATGGTATGGGGCCGATGGATATAGAAGAGATGGGAGTTCCAGGATGTACTATGTTGAGACATGAGTGTAGTGAATCAATGGGGAAGTGGTGCGGGGTACCCTTTATTGATACGATTTTCTTATATTATTATACTTGGATGGGTTATTTAGTGAGAGATTCTTGGTGAGATATACGACTAGTTAACTTGATAGGTGATTATTGATTCCTTCGTTTATTCACTGGGGCATTAGCAGGCTCTTATCACATTTTCACAAGAGTTATTGGGTATGATCCTCCTGAGTATACATGTTATGCTTTCCCTGATATATGTATAAAATATTTTTTGGGTTACCAAGAGGGATTTGGATATTGAGATGTATATTTAAAGATTAGATCTTGGAGCTATTGAGTTACTTCCATAAGATTATCTTTTAGTACATGGAGACTTTTATTTGTATTCGTATGATATTACATGCATAGTGGGATATTTGTGGGTTTGCCTTTTATTTATGTTATGGGGTTGTTTGATGGTTGATAACCTATCTCTTGATTCTAATTTTCTATTGAAGGTAATGCCTCTCACATGTGAAACTTTCTTCACACCATCAGTTCTAGTCACCAAACCAGGGCCTATTATAGGTGGGATTAGGGGAAAATTATCTATCTTTCTTCATTTTCAGCCTAGGAGGGGTACCTTTGGAGGTATAGGATCATGAAAAAGTGGTATCAATGGCTAGGTTAAGGAATAAGATGGTACTTGAGGTTATGTATTATGAGAATTGAATGGGTTTGAAAAGTCAACAGTGTTAGTGAACCTAGTATTTGACATAATTAAGGGAGACCTACTAGGACATAGGATTTTAGGGCCCAATGTAATATAAAGTATGAACCTTAATATTACTAAACATTTTAGGTGAAGTAATGTTTATTGAAAGATAAATACCCAGGAATGGTACATGCATCATATTGTTTTCACTTGTGATTGAATAAGGAAAATTCAGGTATTAAAATGAATTTAATTAAATAAACTTAATATTTCATACTATTGGGTTTAGGAAATCCTCATTTACCTTTTCAGTAATGGATCATGGACATTATCGGTGTGTGGTTCAGGATGGTGAGTTTCATTAGGCTGACTCAATTTATTTCCAAAGGGTTGGAATGGCTAAAGAGGATGAGTAATAATAGAGGAATTTGTTCTCTTTTCAGTGGAAATCTCTAGAAAAGTATGAGGGAACCATATCAGATCTAGAGAAAGAGTACTAGTTGGAGGAGCACAAGATCGACTTAGGTTTAATTCAATCCAAGGAGGAGTACTGGGTTCCATTAGCAGTCAGTTAGGTAAGGTTCAAGCATGTTAGTGGTGGATGTTGTATCTCGAGGAGTAGAAAGTGTTAGATGTTTCATGGGAAGATTTCTAAAGGTAGTTCTAGGTGAAATTAAAATCATCAAATATTAAAGAAAAAAGAATATAGGATCTACTTTATCTTTAGTAGAGGAGTATGAAGGTGAACTAAATTTGAATCAGGTTTAAGGACCATTTATGCTTCTCCTTCAATATTTTTCCCAATGAGGAGTCTCATGCACAACATCTTGAGGAGGTGATTCACCTGTCTATCCAGCATGAAGTTACTACATTTATGTTGAAGATATATTTCACTGTATAGAATAAGGAGAAGGTTATTGAGTGTATTCATTCATAAGGTGGGTTGTCATAGGAGGGGATTCAACAGGGTTACTCGAGGACTAGATTTATTAGCGATAGATCTCAAGTACTAGGGAATTTGAGGTTTTTTCCATTAGAGAGTTGGACTTAGTAGTTTCCTTTCTAGTTTTCTAGGGCCAATAGATCCTATTATTTTCATGGGGGATCTGGATAGTGTTCTATGTCTCTGGGGGTCATGGTAATCACTAGTATCAATGCCTAATGGTCCTTGTATCTCAGTATAGTGGTGGTGGTCAGGTTTAATATCATCCCCAACAACAGTTTCCAGTGAGGCATCATTGGTATTAGGGGTAGTAGGATTATGTTTAATAAAGAGGAGATGGGATAGGCAGGGGTTAATCTCAGGATATTCATCCTCTTTAGGGACCCTGACTAAATCATGTCCATAGAGGTGGTCGATTTTAGTGGGGTAGAGGATATGGGGAATCAACAGTTCCATGTAATGGATATATAATCACTAAAGGGGCCAGATATCATTAGAGGTATGATTGGATCATCACCCATCCTTATTTATGAATTCTTTTATTGAAGAGTCTCACACTCCTTTATTGAACCCACTTTAATCTATGTATTGAGAATGGATTCAGAAAGATTTCTCATGTCCCTGGTATTAACTATGATAGTCGAAGGCTATACTTACTTATTTGATGTGTGTTGGGGGTGTAAGATTATGAAGAGGAAACATCATTCTTACGGGGATCTATTATTTCTATAGATATAATCATATGATGTCATCCTTAATATGGATTTATTGTATTTTGTATATTCAGTTATTGATTACTTTCAAAGGAGAGTCATGTTCTTTGATGTGGATGGTCAGCATGAAGTTTTCATTAGAAAATGGAGTTATCAGATGGGTAGTAGGAATGGGGATCCCCTTCTTTCCATGATGGAAAAAAATTTCAATGAATTCAATGAGCATTGATATGGTAGAGGCTCCTAGAGTTGTTGAGAAATTTCTAGATGCTTTTTCTAAGGAAGTCATAACACTACCCCCTTGACAAGATGTCAAGTTTGGGATATAATTACATCCCAGTGTCTCTTAGATTTCAATGTTTCCTTATTTAATAACACCTTATAAATTATGGGATATGAGTATCCGGATAGATGATCTGATGTAAAATGGTTTCATTTAGATAAATGTATCATTATGGGGTGCTCCGATGTTATTCTTCAAGAAGGTGAATGGAATTCCGAGGCTGTGTATAGAAGGATGAATGTTGAATTAGGTTACAATAAAGAATATTTGCCCATTTATGAGTATTTATGATCTTTTAAAATAGTTGCGGGGATATATATGGTTTTATAAGATCTATTTGTGGTCTGGATATCATCATTTTAGGGTAAAGGAGGAAGATATTTTGAAGACTACCTTCCTATATTGATATGGAAACTTTGAGTTTATATTCATGTCTTTCAGTGTCAATAATGAGCCAAAAATGTTCATTGGATTTATGAAATCCATATTTTGAGAGTTACTAGACCATTGATTAGCCACTGAATGAGGATACTATTCATTGATAATATATATAATGTTCATGTGCTTTATTGTTCATAAACACCATTTTAGTGTATTTTACATTTTGAACATCATTTCACATTATGATTGTAATTCCCCCTTAAAATGAACTATTACATGGTATATTTTTGAACACCTCCAAAAATAAAAAATGGCCTTGATTTTATTTTAACATTTTATTTTCAGGTCTATCATGCTACAAGTAACAATTCATACTTGTGGAGTTTTGGAAGATTCACATTGGAAGACCACCAAAATGGGATTTCATGCAAACAATTCTGGAGAAGGCAGATTGGACACCATCCCACTGATGAGAATGTGGGGCCCAAAATACAGGCCCAATGAATCCCAAATTTTGCAGGATTATAAAATAAATATAGAGGAACAAATCATTATTCAGTATCCAAATATAATTTAGCCTCCATGGTGGTTATTAAGGTGGACAAATTTGGAGATAAAATTATGGGCCAGAATTTGAGGCCCAGAAAAACAGCCCACCATTTTACACATATCTCGTGAACCATGAACTATTTTGGGCTGAAACTTTACAGAAGGTTAAGGAAAATTCATAGATTCATTTTATTCTTATATGTACTACTCCAATTATGCTATATAGAAGGTCTTCCAGGCACCTCTGTTCGATGGAAGCAAGCTGGCGGCCACCTCGGGTCAAGGGTGGAAAAATCTACTCTCTCTTAAATTTCCACCCACCTAGGCCCACCAACATTAATTTAGGTGACTTACACTATTATAGTATCGAACCGAGACTTCAAAATTTCCTATTTAAGTAAGTGGTGGTAGAGGAGTTGAGGATCCTTGGAGCTTTTTTTTCATTGTAATGCTATTATGTCGATTTGGATTTGTAACATTCTTCTTTCTCGTGTAAGTTGTTCGAATCACCTTAGTTCTTAATAAAATTTCTTCATTTCCTCTTATTATATTTTTATTCTTATAAATTTGATATTGTTTCCTTAATGTGTGAATTTATTCACACCATACCTTGTGATATTCCTCACACAATGGTGGAGTGATTGCTTTCTTTTTATTGTTTTTTTACTTCTCCAATTCCTCCCTCATGAGTCTACTTTTTGCTTCCATTGAAACAATAGAATCAATGGAGGGCTAACTATTTTATGGGTTGATCCAAGGGATTTGAAAGGGGATAGTTTGGATGTTATTTATCACTCCATTAATTTCTAATCACTTCTTTTAATTGAGAATTTTGTTTGAAGATCTTTAAACTCCTTTATCCTTGTTGAATTTAAGGCCACACACTTCAAGTGCTAATACGAACCTTTACATTGAAGTGCTCAAAACTTTGATCCTTCAAGTGTATAGGTGATTATTACTAAATGGTGTAGGTATTAAAACAGTAAGTTATGATGTTGTTTGATCTTCTTAAATGAACCCATCTCAAATATAATAAATTGAAATCATTAAAAAGGAATTCATCCAATCCACCCCAAGCGATAACCTAGGATCAACTAATTATCTAAATTTTAATTAACTTAAATCTGTTAGTGATACCTTAAACCCATATAAAATCAACCCAATTTGGCCACTTCATAGCCAATAAAAATCCATAGAATGTATGTGTCTGTAGGTTACTTCTTAGGTCTCTGAGGATTCGACAACCCAATCTAAACTATAAGGATTGTTCTACCTTCATCTCTTGGGTAACTTTGAGCATGAATCAAATTTTGGATCCATTTTCGGGGACCCAATTAAGTCATCTAAATACCATTATATTCTCCCCCATTTCTTCTATTCTCTCCCAAGATCTCTTATCTTTTCCCTTTCTCATTTTTTTTCTTTTGGCGCATGTCCTCCTACACTCGTGATCAATCAAACCATCTAGTTAGGGTAAATAGTCCTGGGGTTGGGGATTCAATTACACCAAGAGAACTCTTTCCATTATATCCTAATCTTCCTAATACTCCAGATTCAAAAATTGATCCCATTTCAATGGAAGTTCTTCAAATAAACCAACTCATAAACCCGGGTGGGAACCAAAATGGAAACCCAAATGAGGCATCCCCAAACTTGGGGAATGCAGTTGATCAAACCATGAATGACTACCTCACACCTGCCTAGACCAATGCCCCCTAATTCATTAGACACAACTCCCTAGGATATTACAACTAAATCTTTAAACCCCATGTCCTAAACCATGTTCCAACATTCCATGGAATAGAGTCCGAGATTCCCTACCTTCACATTAAAGAGTTCAATGACATTGTTGAAACCACGTGTCCCCCACATCAACTAGAATCAGATAAGATGAGGCTATTTCCTTTTTATTTAAAGGATCATGCTAAAAATTGGCTAAACAATTTGAGATCATCATCCATAAACTCTTGGGACTAATTACAAAGATAATTCTACAAAAAATACTTTTCCCACCACAAAACAATTTCACTTAAAAAGTGCATCCAAAAATTTTTAAAAAAAGAGGGAGATTCATTCTATGAAACATGGGAGAGGTTCAAGGACACTCTAAACATGGTTCCGCACCATGGTTTTTATATTCCTAAATAAGTGATAATTTTCTATGAAGGGTTGGGTATGGGGAACAAACAATTCATTGACATGATGTGTAATGGAACCTTTAAAAACTAAGCCCCAAATGATGCTTACGAGTATATGGAAAGCCTTGCTGAACAAAACTAAACATGGGGAACTTTACCTTATTCTGAAATTCCATAAAGAACTACTAGAATTCATACACTTTGAGAAGAGTAAATCCTTATGGCTAAACTCGTAGCACTCTCTAATAAGGTTGAAGAGATAGACCTTAGGAAAGTCTATAAAATCCAAACTCTAGAACCTATTTGCACAATTTGTGACAAACATGACCATAAGATAGAAAAATGCCCAACCATTCCATCCATCAAGGATGTTATTTTAGGAGGACCCCCAGTGGAAATAAATGCTTTGAAATTTCAAAATCCTCAATACCAAAACACCTTCAACCCAAGGTATAATGACAACCCAGGCTTCTACTAGAAAGATAACCAGCAACCTAGCCAACCACACGGACAAAATACTCACTCCCATCAGAAATACCAAACCCATAACCAGTTCCAAACCCAAACTATCCAATACCAACAGCCACCGGTCCATTTTCAACAAACCATCCCACCTCCAAAATATCCCCCTGGGATAAACCAATCTTCTCAAGCACCAACCCAAACTGTTCCACAAAGCCTACTAGAAAAATTGTGTAAACAAATGGAAAAGATGAACTCGGAAGTCTCTTCCCTTAAACAAGAACTTCAAACCATCAAAACTGGAAAGGCACCCATGCCTACTCAGGCAATACCATCCTCAACTTTAAGGGGAGAGTCAAGTTGTTCTCAAACAACTCATGAACAACTAAAGGCTGTGACTATTTTAAGAAGTGTAAAATCGACTGAGAAACCTGAACAAATAAGTCATAAACCATGTGAAGATTAAAACTCTAATGAAAATTCAAATGAACCACAAGATCAAACTGAGGAAACTGATAACAATTTGAAAGAAAAAACTCTTCAACAAACAAACCCACAACCTGCACCATTTCCTCAATACATGAGGGGGAAAACCAAGCCTAAATTGAGTGAATCATTGAGGAAAATCTTCTCATAAGTCAAGTTGAACATTCCCCTTATCGATGAAATCCAAACCATACCTACCTACTCAAAGTACCTTAAGGAATTGTGCACTTTTAAAAGAAAATTTTCACATAAAAACCAAGTCCTTTTGGAAGCTAATTTGAGTACCACCATTCAAGGGACCATTCCTCCTAAGTTGAAAGACCTGGGTTTCCCTTACATCAATGTTGAACTAGGAGAGAGAAAATTTGTCAAGGCCTTGTGTGACCTAGGTGCTAGTTACAATATCATCCCCTATGTTGTGTACTGCCAGTTAGGCCTAGAAGAGCTCCAACCCACTTCTGTCACACTTCAACTTGTTGATCATAACATTAGGGATCCAAAGGGGATTTTAAAGGACATTCTAGTAAAGGTTGGAAACTTTATCTACCCTGTTGACTTCATTTTCCTTGACAACAATCCAAAATTAGAAAATAAGAAACAAACCCCAATCATACTTGGTCATCCCTTCCTTGCAACAATCAAATCTGTTATCCGATTCCGAAATGGGAACACGACCATCACCTTTAGAAACACGAGTCTAGAATTTAACATCTATAATTCAAGCTCACAAATAGGGGATGACAAGGACATTCATGAAGTAAACATGATAGGAAGCATTGATAATGAATCCATAGAACATCAAGGAATATTTGATGGATGTTTAAGTCAGGATGAGATTGATTTCCTTTGTTCACATGAAATTTTTTTATCTCCTTAGCTTGAATATTTTTTAAATTGATCTTATGATGAAGTCTTAGGTCCAAAAATCAGTGAAACCTTTCAGGAAAACACTTTCATGGAGACCACTCCAACTTACTTCCCTAAATATGATCAAGCCAATCTAGTAGCTGAACCTTCTACATGTGGGGAATCAATATTATCTAAAACTCTAGGAAACAAAATTGATATTGATACAATGTACCAATATTCTTCTGAAATTATGAACCAACCTGATCTTGAATTAAAGGAACTTCCCACTGCACTAAATTATGCCTTCCTAGGGGACAATCAAACACATCCTATTTTCATTTCTTCTTCTCCTGAATCCAATCATGAGAGGATGCTTCTAAATTTTCTTAGGAGACATAAGAAATCCATTGGTTGGACCCTGTATGATATTCCTGGGATTAACCCACTTATTAGGAATCATAGGATTGTTCTGGAATCTGATTCAAAGCCATGTCGTCAACCTCAACGGTGACTCAATCCTAATCTCATGAAATTAGTGAGAAAAGAACTTCTGAAATTGTAAAAATATGGTATCATATATCCCATAGCTGAGAGTGACTGGGTCAGCCCAATCCAAGTGGTTCCCAAGAAGGCAAGAATCATAGTGATAACCAACAAGGATGGAGAGATTCTTCCAACTAGGTTGAGCAGTGGATGGAGGGCCTGCATTGACTATAGGAAGCTAAACTCATTCACCAAGAAGGACCATTTACCCTTACCATTCATTGACCAATTACTTGAGAGAGTGGTAGGTCATGCCTTTTACTGTTTCTTAGATGGGTAATCAGGGTATAATCAAATTGGGGTATCCCTAGAGGATCAAGGGAAGACTACATTCACATGTCCATTCAGAACCTTTTCCTTCAAACGCATGCCCTTCAGGTTATGCAATGCCCCTGGAACCTTCCAGCGGTGCATGATGAGAATATTCTCAGACATGGTAGGGGATTTTCTTGAGGTCTTCATGGATGAATTCTCTGTGTTTGGGGATATATTTGAGGGATGTCTAAGGAATGTGGAGAGAGTCTTGTCAAGATGTGAAGAAAATAATCTAGTCCTAAACTAAGAAAAATGCCATTTCATAGTTAAAGAGGGACTAGTTCTAGGCCATCTAGTCTCAGGTAAGGGGATTAAAGTTGATAAAGACAAGGTTGACATCATTCATCACCTTCCATCACCCAAAACTGTCAAGGAAGTGAGGTCATTCTTAGGACATGCTGGTTTATATAGAAGATTCATCGAGCACTTTAGTTCAATCTTCCATCTCCTTTGTTCTCTCCTAGTAAAGGATGATCCATTTGTTTGGACAGAAAGCTGTGAGGGTTCATTCTAAACCCTCAAATCCTCTCTCACCTCTCCTCCCATTATGAAATCTCTAAATTGGAACCTCCCTTTTGAACTTATGTGTGATTCCAGTGACTTTTCTATACGATCTGTGTTAGGAAAACATTACAATAAAAATCCTTATGTAATTGCTTATGAAAGAAAATCCTTAAATGATTCCCAAATCAACTACAATACCACTGAAAAAGAGTTTCTTGATGTTGTCTTTGCATTAGAGGAATTCAGGTCCTATCTCTTAGGATCACCCATCATTGTCTTCACTAACCATTCATCCCTAAAATACCTTTTCCAAAAACAAGATGACAGGGCTAGACTAATTAGGTGGGTATTTATCTTATAAGAATTTGACCTCACAATCAAGGAAAAAAAGGGTGTTGAAAATGTTGTAGCTAATCACCTCTCTAGGATGGAATTCAAATACAAATCAAATCACCTTTCTGTGTCTGATTCATTTCCGGATGAACACCTATACTCTGTGAGTGACTTCCCTTGGTATGCTAACATAGCCAACTTCTTAGTTATAGGAGTAATTCCAAAATTCTTAGGGACTCAAGATCGAAGGAAATTCCTTTCTGATGTTAGGAACTATGTGTTTGATGATCCATACCTCTATAAGTTCTTCCCTAACTAAGTTATTAGGAGGTGTGTCCCAGAATCTGAACAAGAGTCCATCCTTAAATTCTGTCATAGTGAGGCATGTGGAGGTCACTTTTCCTCTAAGAAAACTTTTGCTAAGGTTCTTTAGTGTGGTATCTTCTGGACCACCCTCTCAAGGGACTCTTACACATTTTTTCAAAGATGTTCTAAGTGTCAACAAGTAGGGTCAATCACAAAAATGAATCAAATGCCACTCACTCCCATCTTAGTGATTGAAATATTTGACTGCTGGGGAATCAATTTCATGGGTCCCTTCTCAAACTCTAGGGGATACCTATACAACCTCTTAGATATTGATTATATATCAAAATGGGTTGAATCCATTCCCACCAAGTATAATGACCATCATGTTGTGATCCAATTTCTAAAAGAGCACATATTTTCTCGATTTGGAATTCCTAGGGCTATAATCAGTGACCGAGGAACCCATTTCTGCAACCGTACATTCTCTTCACTCATGTATAAGTATGGAATTTCTCACAAGGTTTCCACTGTGTACCATCCTCAAAAAAATGGTCAAGCTGAGTTAGAAAATAGGGAGATTAAGAATATTCTTGAAAAAACTGTCAATCTTTCTATGAAAGATTGGTTTGAGAAAATCTCAGATGCTCTTTGGGCATATCGTACATCATAAAAAACCATCCTAGGAATGTCAACATATAGGTTGGTTTATGGAAAATCATGTCATTTACCTATTGAAATTGAGCATAAGGCTTTTTGGGGAATTAAGAAAATAAATTATGACCTCTCATTGGCTGGAACAAAAAGGAAAGTCGATCTCAATGAACTTGAGGAACTAAGGATGGAGGCTTATGAAAATTCAAGGATCAATAAAGCTAGATTTCAAGCCTACCAATCTAGGAATATCAAAGTCAAACATTTTGAACCGGGAAAATTCATGCTATTGTATAGTTCAAAACTTCATTTACACCCAGGAAAGTTAAGGTCTAGATGGTCAGGTCCTTTCATAGTGCATCATGTGTAACCCCATGGGGCAGTAAAGGTTTAAGATCCGACAAGTGGTAACATTTTCAAGGTTAATGGTCAAAGGTTAAAACCATTCATTGAATCATTCAATAAACAAGAAACAGAGGTTGAGTTAACTGAACCAACCTATGAACCAGTAAAAAATTGATAGATTTAGGGTTCATGTCGAGTTAGCGATGTTAAACAAAGCGCTGCATGAGAGGCAACCCATGGTTTTCATGTTTCCAATCATTTTTTTGTTTTAATCAAATTTATATTTTAAATAGGATTAATGAATCATTTTGATATTTAAAAATAATAAAAAATATACTGTTGACCTGTTCTTTTATTATGAGTATGGGTGGGTATGAAAGAGGAGTTCCATATTCATTCGTTTCACGTGGTGTGATCCTTGAGTAATACCTTACCCAGAAATTTAAAAAGAAGACAATGTATCATCAGTTCATTTTATTTTTAAGTGTTTGTAGGTTAAAATAAAAAAATATAATAATAATAATAAAATTAAAAGGCCACATCATAGGTTGAAAGGACACATCATAGGTTGTGGGGAAAACCCCGTCACAACCGGCGAAGTTGTGGGGACTTGAACCCGGGACTGAAGGGAGATAGGGGCGCGTGTTTACCACTGACCTACGACTTATTGTGCTTCTTTATTCTATAATTTATATATATATACTTTTATTTTAATTTCTTTATTATATATATATATATATATATATATATAGTTTTTTTGTTTGTTTTTCCTTTTCTTTTTCTACTAGGGAATTCTCATAGTGACATCGAGATCAAAAGATTAAAAGGGAACAATAAGAATTTCAACTTCAACAACCAGGTGACTTCATTCCATGATCCTCATTTTCAATTTCCTTTTTGAACTCCCATTCTCTACCTCTACCCCTTCTAAATTTTCTTTTATTTAAACACTGGGGACAATGTTATTTTAATTTGGGGGGGAGATAAAATAAAATTGCTTTTGTGTCAAAAAATTAATGATTTGAAAAAAAGGGTGCCTTAATGGAAGGAAAAATTTCTTTAACCTTGAACATGATAATAGACATTGTACACTTTGAAACTGAATATCAAATAATTTAGCATGCCCTGATTTTGATTTTAATCCATATATAATTTCATAAGCATAGATTTTGGAAAGTGTGGCTGTCTAATGTGATATTTCATGGTTTATATTTTTATCCAAATAAAAAAAATATCACAACGCACGTCCTTTGGATAGTGGGGTATTAGTTTGAGTTAATGGGGTCCCCCAAATAAATAGTATAGGTTTGGTGATCATTTTAGTTTTAATATGAGTATTCAATAAAAAAAATTAAAAAAAAACAATAAATTTGCGCATAGAGCAATAAAATAACCTAATGCGTGGATTTCAGCACTTGGGGATCGTGACTCCATAGTTTTCTGGCCCAGAGTTAGTAATTTTATCTCTATTTTTTGTAATTTGAATTTGTTTTTTACTGAGTTAACTGGAGATGATGACCAAGTATATGGGATTCACTTGGTGCCCTAAGGTCTTTGATTCTGGGAGTCATCAGCAAAGTCTCGCTACAGGGGTTGACTCTTTTGAGTATAATTTCAATTACCATGGAAAAATTGAAAAAAAAAATACAATATTTTTTTTGAATACTCATCTTAATATTGAAATGTGATTCCACCTAGTGATTACATCATTTCCCTCTTGAATAAAGATGAACCCCCATGTCTAATGTGATTCACAACACATCACCACTCTTAATTGATATTGGATGAAACATGACAATGAATTTGAACAAAAAAACAGGCTTGGTATTGGGATCTTCTTATGAAACTATCATTTATTAAAATATTTTGATGGGTTTAATGACTGTTTGGTATAAGGGTTTTTGGTGATCATTGTGTATTAAAATGTTTTTGTAAAAGGGAATTCAAATTTCATATTGTTGAGATATATTTTGCTCAGGACTAGAAAAACTCAAGTTGGGGGGGTGTGATTAGCCACTGAATGAGGATAATATTCATTATTAATATATATAATATTCATGTGCTTTATTGTTCATAAACACCATTTTAGTGCATTTTACATTTTGAACATCATTTCACATTATGATTATAATTCCCCCTTAAAATTCACTATTACATGATACATTTTTGAACACCTACTAAAAAACAAAATGGCCTTGATTTTATTTTAATATTTTATTTTTAGGTCTTTCATGCTACAAGGAACAATTCATACTTGTGGAGTGTTGGAATATTCACATTGGAAGACCACAAAAATGGGATTTCATGCAAACAATTCTGGAGAAGGCAGATTGGACACTATCCCATTTATGAGAATGTGGGGCCCAACATACAGGCCCAATGAAGCTCAAATTTTGTGGGATGATAGAATAAATATATAGGAACAAATAATTCTTCAGTATACAATTCTAATTCGGCCTCCATGATGGTTATTAAGGTGGGCCAATTTGGAGATAAAATTCTGGGCCAGAATCTGAGGCTCAGAAAAACAACCCACCGTTTTACACATATCTCATAAACCATAAACTATTTAGGGATGAAAATTTACATACGGTTCTGTTAAATCCGTAGATTCATTGTATTCTTATATTTCCCACTCCAATTATTCCATATAGAAGGTCTTATAGGAACCTATGTTCAGTGGAATCAAGCTGGATTCCACCTCAGGTCAAGGGTGGAAAAGTCTACTCTCTCTTAACTTTCCACCCACCTAGGCCCACCACCATTAATTGAGGTGACTTAAAATATTGTATGCTCGACCCAAGACTTCAAAATTTCTTATTTACTTCAGTAGTGGTAGAGTATTTGAGGATCCTTGGAGCTTTGTTTTCATTGTAATGTTATTATGTCGATTTGGCTTTGTCACGTTCTTCTTTCTCATGTAAGTTGTTTGAATCACCTTAGTTATTAATAAAATTTCTTCCTTTCCTCTTATTATGTTTTTATTCTTATCACTTTGATATCGTTTCCTTAAGGTGTTAATTTATTCACACCATACCTTGTGATATTCCTCACACAACGGTGGAGTGATTGATTTCTTCTTCTTATTTTTTTACTTCTCCAATTCCTCCCTCATGAGTCTACTTTCCACTTCCATTGATACCATAGAATCAATATAGGGATAAATCTTTTATGGGTTGATTCAAGGGAGTATAAAGGGGCTGGTTTGGATGTTATTTCTCACTCCATTAATTTCTAATCACTTCTTTTAATTGAGAATTTTGTTTGAAGATCTTTAAACTCTTTTATCCTTATTGAATTTAAGGCCACACACTTCAAGTGATAATATGAACCTTTACCTTGAAGTGCTTAAAACTTTGATCCTTAAAGTGTATAGGTGATTAGTACTAAAGGGTGTAGGTATTAAACCAGTAAGTGATGATGTTATTTGATCTTCTTAAATGAAACCATCTCAAATATAAGAAATTGAAATCATTAAAAAAGGAATTCATCCAATCCACCCCAAGTGATAACCTAGGATCAACTCATTATCTTAATTTGAATTAACTTAAATGTGTTAGTGATACCTTAAACCCATATAAAATCAACCCAAGTTATTCACTTCATATCCAAAAAAAATTCATAGAATGTACGTGTTTGTAGGTTACTTCTTAGGTCTCTGAGGATTCGACAACCCAAGATAAACTACAAGGACCGTTCTAACTTCATCTCTTGGGTAAATTTGAGCGTGAATCAACTG
Organism: Viscum album; assembly: GCA_963277665.1. Taxonomy (NCBI): domain Eukaryota; kingdom Viridiplantae; phylum Streptophyta; class Magnoliopsida; order Santalales; family Viscaceae; genus Viscum; species Viscum album. Next base: position 1,377,896,466 of record OY728138.1, read on the forward strand.
TTTCATAGTATTTTTCATCAATTAAATCCTTATATACTTGAGGTTTGAGGAGGAACATGTTGGGAATTTGAGGATCATTCTGTAGACTCTATGATTCCACCAACTCTATGGGAATTTATCTAAGTGTAAGTTCTTGATATGGAAGGTTCATTTCCTTGGACATGTGGTGTATCAATAGGAAGCAGTGGTGATCCCTCAAAGGTTATAGTAGTTTTTTCTTGAGAAACACACAAGAATGCGGTGAAGGTCTACAACTTTCACGGTCTCACGGGTTATTATCAGAGGTTTGTTCCTGAATTCTTATAGATTATAGATTAGTTAACCACCTTAGACAAGAAGTACCAAGATTTTATCTAGACTAATAATTTTTAGGAATATTTTTATTAACTTAAGGAAAGGTTGATTAGTGCTCCAGTGCTTCAATCACCTAAGGAAATAGTGATGTTTTAAGGTTTTTTTATGTTTCTTGTCTAGTATTGTGATGCATCTTGATGAAAAAAAGTGTGGAGATATCTTATGTATTTAGGAAGTTTCATCCCCATAAGATTAATTATTCCATCCATGATCAAGAGTTGGTAGTAGTAGTGTTTTCCATAAAGTTGTGGTGACATTACCTCATCGGTGAATGCTTCATGGTATCCATAGATCACAAAAGACTGATGTGTGTATTCTCTCAATGGGATATAAATCTTTCAAATTGGAGGTGGATAAAGTTTCTCCAAGATTATGACTTTGAATTCTCTTACACCTCAGTTAAATGGAATGTAATTACTGATTCACTGAGCAGGAAGTCATGAAAGTATGTTAGGTGTTCGAGGATTATTATCGGGAGATAGAAGAGTTAGTAGTGATTCACCTTGATGAAAGGGTGATTAATAGTATAGATTGACTATTATAGATGATAGTGAAGTATTCCTTGATGTATCACATGGAGGAGTATCAGTGGGGATACCCATAGGTGGAAGTGATGTGGGATCGAGTTGTTTAGGGTGATTCCCCTAAAGGATGGTCAGAGGATGACCAACATCTATTAATGTTTCTGAGGGGGATGTTTGTCCCTATTATTATTCATGGGGGAGTACTTTTTGAGTTTAAAAAACCTACTTTAGTATTAGACCTAAGAGTATCCAAGATGTTCCATATTTTGAGGACACATTTTTGGTGGCCTAAGATGAAATTGGCAGTGGAAAAATTCATGGCATAATGTCTGGTTTTCCAGTAGGTAAATGAATAACATCATGTTCCAAGTGATTTTTTACAACCTTTTGATATACCTGAATGTAAGTGAGAATAAATATTGATGGATTTAATCATAGTATTTTCTTAGTCTCAAGAAGGATGTGATTCTATATGGGTAATTGTATATTTACTGATGAAGTTGGATTACTTCATAGAAATCAGGGACTTGAAATTACCCTTGGTTGAGTTTTCCTATAATAATAGATATCACTCAAATATTGGTATGACATAGTTTGAGGCATTGTATGGGTAGCTGTTTCATTCCTTGTTTTGCTGGACCGAGGTTGGGAATTAAGAAATCCTAGGTCTTGATGTGGTGTATAGAATGATAGAGAATATCTAGGTGGTTTGGGATCATATTAACGTAGATCAAGGCCACTAGAAGGCCTATTTTGATCATAGGTAGAGTCCCTATAAGTTTGAGGTTAGGGACCAGATTTTCTTGTGGGTTTCCCATTGATAGGGCCAATAGAGGTTTGGTTGGGGGAGTAATCTTTATCCCTATTTTGTGAACCTTTTGAGATGTTTGATCATATTGGTGAGGTGGCATATCGGTTGGCACTCTCACTCTAGATAGAAAATACCCACAATATTTTCTATATATCTCTACTTCATCTATTTCTTCACGATGACTCCCATGTCATTGATTGGTTGAGGAGTTGAATATTGAGGGTGACACAATGTTCATGGAGTAACTAGTAAGGATTCAAGACCATAAAGGGAAGGTTATGAATGGGAAAGTTATCCCTTTGGTCTGTGTTCTGTGGAGGCATGATGTCTTAGAGGAGAGTGCCTATGGACACAAGACACATATGTGTTCTCATTATCCCAAGTTATTTTGAGTTTTAGTTTTTTTTGTTTTCCTTAGGTGATATAACACTTAGTTTGTTGATAGTTTATGAAATGTTACTTTTCCTTTTGCCAATCGTGTTTAGTTGATGATTACATTTGGGTTGTAGTGAGATCCTTGAGAGGTATCTCATGAGATGTTTGTTTGAACCTTTCCCTTTTCCTCCTTTCCATGTTCTGGTTTTCTTATTGAGAATGAGAATTTTTTGATAGGTATCTAATATGAGGGATAAGATTTCTAAAAACCATCCCTTTATAATCTTTCAGGGATTGGTGGTGTCTAGAATGATTTTTGATGTGTTCCAAAGGCTAGTGAAGTGTTTTGTCCATTCATAGGGATACTATACTATGGAGATGGGCATGGAGTTATCCATTTTGTTCTTTGGTACTTGGATGTTGGCCATGGAGTTTGTCATGTGGTGTTAGGATTCACCATGGTGAGCAAAAATACCTATTTGTTCATGTTTTTGGGTGTGGTGCTTGGATGGTTTCCCTATGTAACACGGGTATCTTGGAAACACCCAGTGAGGTGCATGGAGCTGAGCATGGTGTTTTGGGGGAACAACTATATAACATGTGGAGATGAAGCTTAACACATCATGATCCTAGGCACAGTGAGGAGAAATCAACCAAGATTTTTGTTCTATTCCATAATGATTGGTCATGGAAGGTGTTATTGGAGCCAATACATCTTGTACCACACCATGGAAGAGGTCGTGATGGAGGTCAAATCAATTTTTTAAACATGTAAAAAAGGGGGAAATGACCTCAAGATATTTGGATCTCCTTTAACCAAAGGACACCATGACTTAATGGGATGTATCTATTTCATGGAAAGTCCATTCACGATTCCTCTATAAATAGAGGGTCAGGCCTCCCTTGTTTCAATATCCTTTATTCTCTATTAAGTTTTGGATGACTCTAGAACCCCTTTAAACCCTTTAATATTCTCTCTTTGAGGGATCCAAACTCTTATATTGTGGAGGATTGAGTGCCCTTAATTCAAGGTACCTTCTTCTACCCTCCCTTTCTCTTATTATCCTCTTTTTTTTGGATGTCCTTTGTTGAAAACCCCTCTGTTTAGGAATAGTTCTAATCATGGATTGGCAATGGATTTTCATGGATAGATTTTGCTGGGTTTCCGTTAGAGTTTGGTGAAGTTTGATCCCTTTATTCATTCGGTATGAGCATATTCCTCTTTGAAGCAACTATCAAGGTAGGGGATCTTAGATCACTCCTTATTTTGGTACTATGTAATATTATCATGATTTTGTTTCCTTTTAGGAAAATAGAAAGAGCTATCCTAATGAATATAACAAAATAGATTCAAATAAAATTAAAGGGAAAAGGGAGATATCACTTGTGATTTACATTTTTCATGATATTTCTTTTCAATGTATGTGTGTCGATTATTGTTGGTTTTGAAAATTGATTACTATTGTAAAATTTTTCTTGTTTTCTAAAATATAATTGTGGAAATTATCTCACATAAAAATATTAAATCCCATAAATATGGTAATCGAACTGGATGTGTGAAAACGAGAAATTATCATGTTTCCCATTTTCTTATGAAGTTGATTTTGATGTGATGGATTGTGTGGTGGATGGAATTATGGGTGTGGTTGCTCACTGAGTTTGACTTGTGGGGTCGTGGTAATGACGTGTGATTCAAAAAGTGTGGGATCAATGTGTGGGTGGTTGAAGATATCATGCTTTGCCTTGGTAGTTTCCTGATAGTTATGAAATGATTGAAATGATAAATTTTAGTAAACTGAATGGGAATGGATGAGAATAAATGCAGGATTTGGATAGATAATGGATTTTCATTAAATATGGAAAGATGATAAATGAAAATGTAAGTGGTTGATAACTGATGTAGTTAAATGGGAACTATGTAACTGATGTGTGATTGTGTGTTATGTCATGACCCATCGTAGAGGGGCCCATGCCATGACTACCCCAATCCCACCTCTAATAGGCCAAGGGTTAGTGACTAGCACCGATTAGGAATATCCCACAAATGGGAGGCATTATCCTAAAGTACCTGTACTCACGCACACATCTCAAAGTCACAAATTCTAAAATGTAAAAACACTAAGTAAAAAATGCATTCAAACCACTATATCCCACAAATAGAGTATGATAGGAAGTAAAGTACAATAAAGTAAACAGGGTAAAAAAAAATCCAACTAAAAAGAGTCTATAAGCACAAGTCCAACTTGTAAGAAAAGAGGTACTAGGACTATCATCTGAAATATATAGGAACACACCTTAGTTTGTTTGGTCTAACAAAGCACTGACTGGTTCTGGCCTACTTTGAACTCCGTCGAAAGGTCGATTGTCTATAAAAGGCATTACACATGTGGGCAAAGCCCATGTAGGGGTGAGTATAAAAATACTCAGTAGGACACCCTGAAACCACAAAGAAAAACAAAAAAGAATACCAAAAAGGAATAATATAAAGGAATATCACAAAGTAATACAGTAAAGGAATAACAAAAAGGAATACTACACAAAATTACCATATATGAATACCACAGAGGAATACCACACAAGATTAGCAAGAAGGAATACCATAAAGGAATACCACAAAATATTACCACAAAGGAATACCATGAAGGAATACCACAAAGGAATACCACAAATGAATACCACAAAGGAATACCATGAAGGGATTTCCACAAAAGAATACCATATAGGATTACCATAGAGGAATACCACATAGGATTACCACAAAGGATTACCATATAGGATTACCACGAATAAATACTACACAGGATTACCATAAAGGATTACCACATAGGAATACCATGAAGGATTTAAACATAGGAATACCATTAAGGATTACCACGCAAGAATTCCATGAAGAAATAACACACAAGATTACCACAAAGGATTACCACACATGAACACCATAGAGGATTATCACACATCTCTACACAGGTATATGTCTAAAGAACATATAACAAGGATATCTAGATATAATCAATCCAAGACATACATTCTAGAGGTAATCTACAACCAATTACCAGCCACAAGATTCTGCTCGAAGCATGCTCATTCCGGGAGAACTCACTCCTAGATCCATGATATCATTAGAGACACTCATGAAGAAGTCTAGCTCATTTGGGACCCTCCCAAAGAGAATGAATTGGTCAAGGAAGACTATAATACATAGAGAGGGGATCCTGCCCAAAAACATTGGGGAATACCACATACCCAATCTGAATCAACTCTCAACATAGAGGATCCTGCCCAGACACACTGTGAAATACCACTGACCCTACTGATGCAACCCACTAGATAGAGGACCAATGCCCTACTCTTAATGGTTACTTAAATTACATAAAACTCCACTAGGGGTGATAAAGGATCACACTCAAGTCCCATGGAGGGATACCATACTCTATTAGGGACTCAACCACTAGAGGGGATTACAATCCAGTGATGTGAACGTAATGACATACTGAACCCTTGAGGAAAGGACCAAGGGAATTCTCTCAACCTATACTGGTCCAAAATAAAAACTCACCACTTATCTCAAAAGGACCATCTCAATGTAATGGTCTCAATTCCATAGATGGATCATCGATTGGATGATCTTTTTAGAAGTTATGTCTGTTTGAAATTTTAAAATGGGGTCACTAAGACTATGGACCGACCGCATGATCGGTCCACCTGGAACAAACACCGCGGTTGACTGGCCCAGTTGACTACCCTCAATTTTCATGACCACATGGTAGCTGGAACTACTATAGATCATGGTCGATCACTATGGTTGACCATGGATCGTCTTTGTCCCAGTCACCTTGGGTCTGACCCACATGGCTCAGCCCGCCAAGTCTCGACCTGCTTGGCCTAGTACACTTGGCCTGAACCACTTTTCCTGGGCCCGACCTGCATCCTCTCCATGCAGTCACCCACCGTGACCACCATCATACACTGCCGCCATCAATCACCGGTGTTACACTGGTGTTCCCTTTCATGGACCAATAGGCCTCATCCAATGCCCAAAAAACTGAACAGTTGCAGTTCTAATCTCTTAGAGTCATGCTATCGCTAGATCAACACATTTCTTCTTCCAAACTGCTCGCAAAATGGATCAAATCATCGTTCTTCATTGTGTGTAAAATAATTCCGAAGAATGTGAATTAATGAATCATTTGTCACCTGAATCACTATGTCTCCATCGTCACACCTCCATCGTGCTGTGACGATCCCATATCTACAATATCAAATCGTTGCAATAAGAATCAGGTGCACAATGATCGATTAATCAGGATATGTTGAGTCACAGGACAAACGAAGAACACCCACGACGAATGATGAATCAAGGGAGAAAATAACAAGAACCATAGAGAGGAGTAACATCAATCGATGTTTTTATCGGTCTTGATCCGTCGCTGTTAGAACGAAAATCGAATAAACAAATAATCACATAGATTAATATCTCAGTAATACCCCACAAAGATAATTCATTTCCCACAATACACACGATCTGTGAATCAATCCATTTTTCAATTGTTTCACATTCATTGTAGAAATTAAGAATAGGGAAATAAACAATTGAAACACATTCCATACCTTGATTCTGATTGATTTATAATGAAGAACGGTCACCGCATCATTGTTGTAGGCAAGATACTTCGAATCTAAGGTGTTTCGGTCGTCAATCCATGATCTATCACCATCTCCTAAGAGATAATCCTCAAATATCTCTCTCTCTAATGGTTCTCAAAGGTTTACAGGGTTATACAACCAACCTTGAAAATTCTCCTTAAAAATATTTTTAAATATTGTCATCTGCTGCGTCAAAAAAATATTTTTTATTAAATTATTTTATTTCTGTTATGTCCCGCGATCACTTTTTAACAAACAACCCATGAAAACTAAAGTTAATTCACGCCTAGGGAAAAACCACATTATGAACTCAAAGGTGGTATCGTATTTCCAATCCGAGTCACCATTCATGAGTTATTAGGATTTAAAAATAAAATAATTTTATTTAACTGTTTTATTTACAGTTACATCCTTGGTAACTTTTTCTACAGATGAATTGCACTGACTAAATTTAGGTAGTAACTAGGGTAAATCCACCTTTCTAATATCAACGGTGCCATAGGATTTCTGATCTAGGAAACCATTTAATATTTATTCCACTTTTTCAAGAAAAACTCACGTGCGTAATATTAAAAAGTTCAATATTTTTCAAAAAATTGTTTCGGGAACACCGGGACTCATAATTTCATGTCTTCTCATCCCCTGGTCTTGAAATAAATCCATATAATATCTAAAAATAGTTCATGTAAAATATGAGATGTTACAGTTTGGTAAGTGGCAATAAACATGTGGTTAGTATTATGGAAGGGGTGATGATGTGTGTTCATGGTGATATGAAGTTTGTAGTATCTAATCGGTTTTGGTTGTGTGAACCCAAAGGTTGGGCCTTTTTGAGACTATAATACATTTTATTTTCCTTATTATTTATATACACACCCACTTGAGTTTTGTGTTTACATTGATGCCCAAAGGTTTTGGGTTTTGGGTATTTTTCCTAAACATCTAGGTTGGTGAGGATGAATTTCTAGCTACTCACTCTTCCCTTATCTCTTCCAAGTGAGTTTATTATGCATAAGTTGTGATGGATTGTGTATATAGTGAACTTGAGGTGATGATTGATGAGAGTATGAAGGTTTTCATGGCGGGGGCCATGAATGATAGTAGGAGGGCATGAGATTGATTTCCTTCATGTTAACAATACCTTACTATTCTGGTTATATGATAATGGTTATGGGAAGATGGGTATGTGATGGTTGTGGCACAAATTAAGAGATGGGGATTACCCATTATAACGAGGCTTGTGATAGTGTGAGTCTAATGGATATAAATGGTATGAGAGTTCCAGGATGTATGATGTTGGGGCGTAAAAGTAGTGAATTAGTAGGAAATCAGCATGGGGTACCCTTTCTCAATATTATTATTATTATATTATTTTACTTAGATGTTTTATTTAGTGAGTGAGCCTTAATGATTCTAAGAACTATTTGATTTGATAGGTGATTCTTGATTCTTTCATTTGTTCAATGAAACATTAACATGATCTTCTCACATTTTCATGAGATTCCTTGGGTATGATTCTACTGACTATACATATTATTCTCACCTAGATACATAAATAAATAAATAAATAAATAAATAAATAAATAAATAAATAAATAAATAAATAAATAAATAAATAAATAAATAAATAAATAAATAAATAAATATATATATATACTATTTTTTCAGGTTGTCAGTATGGAGTTAGAGATCATGATGGGAATTTATAGCTTGGAGCTTGGAGTTGTTGATTTGTTACCATATGATTATTTTTAGGTACTTTAATTGGATAATTTTATTTGTATTTGTATGACATTTCATGCATGGTGGGATATTTATGGATTTTACCTTTTATTTTTTGTTATGGAGTCTGGTGCTTGATACCTTATCTCCCAGTCCTTCTTTTCTATTGAGGGTAATGCCTCCCATATGTGCAATTTTCTTTATACCCTTAATGATATTCACCAACCCGGGGCCTATTGGAGGTGGGGATATAGGGTCATTATATTTATTTCTTCATTACCAACTTGGGAGGGGTACCTTTGGAGGGATTGGGTCATGAAAAGAATAATAACTATGCTCACTATTAAGGAATTCTAGTTTTTATCTCTTTCGTCTTAATGATTTCTCCATCCAATGGAATTACAAAACCTTTAAGAGTGGCAACACTAATATACTCTAAGATCTTGATCTTCCACCATTGTATCATGAAACCCTGACTAGTCCATCCAACACTTCCCTCAAGAAAAAGAACTCCCAATGAACCTGTACAATGTAAGGGATCATCGTCTTTCTTCATATTTTTAATAGTCTCCCACCAAGATCTATAATTCCATTCAATGAATAGAACACCACATGACTCATGCAATCATTTGGACTTTCAATATCTCAAAAATATTGCTGGTACTATCACTATATTATAGTGACATTATTATAGTAAATTTATAGAACACATGATCATGATAACCTAATAGTATTTTATCAATCCCCAACTATCACCAAAAAACAGAACACCCCCAAGGCACCTTATGGTAAGGAGAACGTTCGATATCCCAAAATCCCTCTAGCACCATCATTGTTCTTCTGGGAATGTCCTTCCAAGCCCTTGATTAACTACTCCAGTAGACACTCTACTACCATGATTTACCACCAAGAACTATAACCAAGATTTGATATCAATTATTGGGTATTGGGATGATTTTATAATCATCATAAGTTCACCCTTCCATTAATCTAGCGTATTAGAACTCCAAACATTAGAAGCAACTTTAGCTTCTGATTGCCCATCGACTATAAGCTTGAATATTGAAAATGAAAAGTCCAAGAAACCTATCTATCACATTGAGTTTTCCTTCACCTCTAGTTTTGGTTTCCTCATTATCCTCCTCCCGATGAGTATACAAGAGAACAAGCACACAACAAATACACACATACAAATCACAAAGTACAAACACAATACACACAAGGATTATGTGATTTATACATTATGTCCTACAACCATAGAATAATGATAAAATTTATTTAATTAAATCATAAAAAGAAGTAAATATGAGTTACAAGGGATATCACCTTTTGAAAACCCCACCCAGACCACTAGAATAAGTCTCACCAATTCCATAAAAATTTTATCTTCTAGTGATCCTCCTCCTAGTCTTTCACCTTAAAAATTTCAACCTTCTACACATATATGCACCTGAATGATCTCCTTCCAAATCTAATTTGGCCTTTATTATACCTCATCAGTCATTATCAGGTCATATTGCCTTATTTGACTAATCCCACTACTTAAAGTGGTCCTAATCAGTTATCTAGTCAGCACCGTCATCCGACATGTGTGGGAAACCCTCCTTTAGACTGTACAACTACCAATTTCCTATATAATTCATTTAAATGACCTCCAAAACCTAGATAATAGTTCACACAATCTCCACTTTAACCTAATGTAATCAATTAATCTTCCTTTAACACAACTGTAAGTAAATACTTCCATATATCACCATCAGAGTTTATGGAACCACTAAAACAAAAATTGGTTTTAGCGGCGGTTTATTAGCGTCGGTTCTGGTAATCCCCGCTAAACATTTTTTAAAAATGGTTTCACGTCGGTTTATTATAAACCGCCGCGAAACTTTTTTTTTTATTTTTGCGCAGCCGACCCTTCCCCCCACCCCCCCACCCCGACCCCACTTTTCCCCGCTGTCCCCGATTCCCACGCGACCCCAGCCCCCCATTACCCCCGCGACCCTGCGACGCTGGCGACCCCGCGACCCCAGCGGCCCCACGACTCTGGTGACCCTGCGAACCCATGACCCCGGCGACCCCGACCCCCCGCGACCCCGGTGACCCCGCGACCCCAGGTGGTATTGAAGATTTTTATCATAAAATTTATGTATTATATGTGTATGTGGTTGTTCCAATTTAATTCTTTACTATGTTTTATGTTCCTGAGTTAGAAAAGTGAGATTAGGACTTAGATTGATGTATTAAACCCTCTAAGGACTTTGTTGGGCCCATTAATGTGTGAGATCATACCTAGGTCTACCCTTGGGTTATGAAAACCCCTTAAGGTTGGTGAAATATTTTTTAAAATGTTGAAATAATATAATTATTAAAGTGAATGGGTAGAGAATTGTAAGTTGGTATGTAGTCAAGGTTAATGGGATATTTGAAATATGGAATTGGTATTTTTTTGAAATGGCTAGTTTGATTCTAAAATGGATTAAAATAAGTATTTTTCACTTTGATTTTGTTATGGTTTTCCATGAAGGACAAAAATGTTTTGAAAGTGGGTATTATTTTGAAAAGGAGGTGTTGACCTCAATGTTATAGGAAAAAGGGGTTATCTTAATAGATTTCAAATGGTGATTAGAAATGAGGGTGTGGTTACCCTTTTTTGAAAATGATTTAAAATATCCTTTTATGGTTGTAAATAGAAATGAAATTCTTGGGACATGTTGAGTTTTTAAAAGAGGAAGACTCATTTTTTGAAGGGCGGATTCATGATTATTTCAATTGAGTATCTTGAATTGTGTTTTATTCCATGATTTTATTTTAAAGATATGTTGAGAACATAGTCATTTAAATGATATATGGGTTAGTGGGATAGAACCCCCGACAATTAGGTTGGCATGTTAACTTGTTTTATTAAATGAAATAAGTGATAAATGTGTTTTTTTGATGACATAACATAAGGGGAATTTTATATAATGTGATTATGTTAAATGGGTTAAGGTATGGAATTGATATATGTGATAAATGAGTTGCGATTGTAAATGGAATATATGTTAATGGGTTATTCATTATAAATGGGATATAAATAGTCAGTTATGGGAATGATCATTGAAGTAGATTGATATAATATATTATTTCATTCTTGGCTGGTAACCTAGAGAAATCATTTGGAAAGATGTTGGTGTGTTAATCCACTATGATATTAAGAGTTACATTTTATGTTTCATTAGCAAAAATCAAATTTTTTAACACTAACTAGTCCTTGATTTTTCCAACCACAATTAGTATATATTTAATTCTAACTGTATTTAGAACTAAATCCCAAGTGAATTCATGAAGATATCTATATAGATATATGAACACTACCTAATAATATTGGTGGACTATACCGGCTTTAAATCCCACCATGTAGTTCATACAAAAGATTAAATCAATGAAATACATGTATATGATCTGAATAAACTAGATAAATTATACTGTAATAATAGTTATGTAGAATTCTATCCATTTAAATCCTCCTCACTACCACTATCTATGAGGTGTGTTGACATTGATGGTATGAGGAATAGTTTCCACATATTGATTAACAATAGAATAATGATGGATGTATCCAATACAAAAATATCATATATTATATCCATAATTTCCATATTTAGAGAAATGGTACCCCAAACCATATAGGAATTATGTTTCTTATTCATGATATCCTTCACTTATGTATAAAACTACTTCTCAAATGTCATAAGATTGTTATTGCTTCTCCAATGAGGCCCATCCTAATAAAATTAATTGTTCCTAGATGCCTCTTAGTTTTCCTAAGTCTTTTGTTAAGAACCAGTCTAATAGGACTATTCCATCTGAGCATACAAAACTAGAGGTAGAGTTGATCTTGTTGCACCAACTGGTCATAGAATTTTATAAAAATATTTTTTAAGATTCCCATTCATGGAACAATGGTGTAAATTCTATAGTGGTGATATGAATTAATTATTCATGTGTAAATTCAATATGCACTGTAAAAAACCTGTTCAATTGATGTGATATAGATTATAAGAAACTCATCCCATTGATTGATTTTCTCTTACATTACTATCATAGGACTGACTCTACATATTGTGTTTAAATCCCATGTTGATGCTCCTAGTTTCACATGGTTGAAAAATAGTGTCTCCTACACTAATATCCCATCCAAAGTCTCTTCCTATAACCAACTTCTTATTATCAATTTCTAGGTGGCATGTAATATAGAACATTAAAAATATTGATAGATCCTTAGTTTGGATACCTTAAATAATGATCTATTCATTCAGTCCTTTTCTAGGTGTTTCCTCTCATGAACAATGAAAAAAGTGAGTGAATTTTGAAGTATATTTAATCTCTTATACACATACATGTTCAAATTCAAGAAATTATTCTAAATTTATTACCCCAATGGTTTTCAAGAATAATTATTTTACATTACAAGTATAAAAATCCTTTCCAAGTGAGGTATTGAAACAACATATCCAAAACAACTATGTTTAATCATTCTAGCATCGGGTACTCAAGAATATTCATTCCAACTTTGATGTTTATCTCATCTGGTTTCCCATCAATGTTAAAAAAACTGGACCTCCTATACGAAAACACATCTGATTTATTGGGTCTAAAATCCCCTTAAAATGTTAGTGGATTCTATTTTAGAAGTTCTATTAAATGATTTACCTAAATGAAGTTCCACATTTACAGGTCCCTTAACAACTTCCACAAAATCATGTTCTACACTCTGAACAATATCCTAGTTTACTTGTTATCCTAGAGAATCTATATTCTTAGTTTCTCTATCTTTTTGTTATAGTGGCTTCATGGGGGGATAAAATAAGGAGGCTTCTACAGTATCGTTAGCTTCCTACTTACAGAATCAAGTAAATAGTATTTGGATCCCAACATCACTGTAAAAAACTAAGCTGTGATAAAATGTGTTTGGTGCCAATTTTTTCCTATCATTATGGGGATAGAGGAGAATATTGATAAAGTGGAGTTTCTTCTCCAACTCTTTTATGGATTGGGCACAATTGGGTTCAATTAATGGAACTTATATGCTCTTATCCATCATTTTCTCACTTCTTGAGAGGAATAGGTAGTCCAAGAATATAGCCTTCTCTTATTCAATATACCTCTGGACTGATAAACTGGGGATGAGAGAACAAGTGAATGATTAAAAAATTTCATAGTCAAAAGGGCTTAGCGAGTACAACCTGACTTCTTCTAGATTAATATTATGAACCCCACAAGATTTAAGTTATTTATTTTATCACCTTAAATTTTTCTTGATCCTCATATCAGGGAGGCCTAGTTAATAAGGAATTGTCTTTTTATTAGGGTTCCCTTTACGTATTTTCAACCTAACAGGATTTCTTCCATTTTTCAATTCCAAATTCTTAACTTAGATTAGGTTAGCGTCATATCCAGTTAGTGTAGACTCAATTTTTACCTAGGTTTCTCTTTAAAATTATTCACCATGATGAGTTGTGTGTCTATTTACTTATATAGTTTTAGTTCATGCAAGTTGTACCGATATAGATGATGTTTAAGGTTTATCTTTACAATTGGTGCACATTGTTTAAGTTTATGATGTGTGGACCATAAGCTGGGGTAGCCTACATGAAGATATGTTTCAAGTTAACCTGATATGAATTTGTAAAATATGGTATCATGAATATAGATGATCTCATAATTAATTATAACTCAATAAAACTAATCATAATGACCACATAAGAGGGGAATAGGGTGTTAGATAGTAGAATATGTAGGATCTCACCTAGGAATTCCAGAATATTTCTCTGTAAAATAATAGTAGTATTCTCATTTTAATTTAATAATTCCCTAATAATCATTAAATCATTTTTATAAAAAGAGGAAAACAGTTCAAATTTCCCAATAATTCCAAAAAAATGAAGGTGTAGATACGGTCTTGGAACATGGGTCATTTAGTTTATGGTCATGAAGCCCATACCATTTGATTTGTGATTTAGATTCACACAATCAGGACCAATTAAGGGCTACATCTTGCTATTTTTATGCTTCTTCATCAAGATTGGAAACATTATTTTTTTCCTCATGAACTATGATTCCAACCAAGTTATGCTTATGTTACTTTTTGTTATCTAATAATATATTTTGATGCTATGAAGGATTTCAAAAGTCAAGGGTTGAAAATTTTGAGATTTGGGAGAAACATGATAGGAATACTGTTTAGAATAACTTTTAGTATTGACCATGTGGTAATTGAGTAATATGGTATTGTTAGCACACTGTTTCTATTTACCAAAGAAACTTCCCCTATCCCAAACACTAGAGGGTTCATATCTAACTCAGGGGCTCATCTATATTATATTATGTTTCTGTAATCTTACACTATCGTATATATGAATCTCTTTCTCTATTTAGTAGTAACTATGTGTTTTAATTTTTTTTATTGTGTAGGCACATTGTGATATACATAGATAAAAGATGGATCACATTACCAAGGAACACATCTTAGTATGTTAAGGGTTTGAATGAGTTTTTATATTTTTCAATTTATAATCGATCCATTGAAGGGAGAATAATATGTCCATGTCCTAAATGTAAATTTAGAACATGGTTGAAGAGAGATGAAGTTTATGAACATTTAATACTGAAGCAATTCCCTGGTCAATATTTGTGTTGGGTTTGGCATGGAAAATCGAACATTACAGAAAGATTGAGTACTGATGTTAATCCACATAATGAGGTCCCAAGTTCATCAACAATGGAAAATAAATGAAAAACCTCATAAATTATGCATTCGGCACTGCAAGACACCACTATCAGCATCAAAACATATCAGAACAACCAGAAGAGGGTGCTACAAATTTCAACGTGACAGGTGATGTTTTTGAGACTATAACATAAGCAGATCAAGATTGTAACATATCATTGGATCCTCCTCTTGATTCTATGGAGTCAAATGTATGATAAAACCTCACTGAGAATAATTAATTTCATGATTTAGTTGACGATGGAAATCAAGAGTTTTATAGTGGGTGTTTGAAATATTCAAATCTTTCATTTCTGCTGAAGTTGTACCATATCAAATGTCTATGTGGAATTACAAATAAGGAAATTTCCATGATATTGGAATTGATTCGTGATGAATTTCCTGAAGCAAAAATCCCAGAATCTTTTTATGACATGAAAAAAGTTGTTAACAAGCTTGGTCTGAATTATACAAAAATACATGCGTGTCCCAATGATTGTATGATTTATTGGGGAGAAGATTCAAGTTGATAGAATTTCAAGAAATGTTCTTCTTCTAGATGGCAGTCAAATGGTGATTTTGGAAGTCTAAATGAACATAATTTCATGGAGAAGAAAAAGAACACACCTGCAAAGGTTTTGCATTACTTTACCTTGAAGCCTCGATTTCAAAGATTATTCATGTCATCGAAAACCGCCGAACACATGAAGTGGCATTCTGTAGATAAAAACAATGATGAGTTAATGAGACATCCACAAGATTCCAAATCGTGGAAGACATTTCATTAATTACATCTATATTTCTTAGCTGATCCTAGGAATGTTCGATTGGGATTGGCTACCGATGGATTCAACCCATTTGGGACTTTGAGTACCAGTTATAGCATTTGGCTAGTTGTTTTGATCCCTTATAATCTGCCTCCGTGGATGTGTATAAAACAAACATATTTTATAATTTCGATGATTATTCCTGGAAAACAAATGCCTGGAAATGATATTGATGTATAATTGCAGCCTTTGATTGATGAATTGCAGGAGTTACGGAGAAACGGTGTTGAGACATTTGATGCTTCTTCTAAAACAATGTTCAAAATTCATGCTGCTTTAATGTGGACCATTAGTGACTTCCCTGGGCTTGAGAATTTATCTATTTGGAACATTTACATGGGTTTGGCTTGTCCCATTTGTAACTTTGATTTTGATCCCAAACAGCTACCTCACAGTAGAAAATGGTGCTTCTTGTGCCATCGAAGATTTCTCGATGCATCTCATAGATTTCAGCTAAATAGATCAAAATTTAATGGTTCCATTGATCGTAGACCACCTCCAAAGTTGTTAAATGGTTCTGAAATATTGACACAGCTTGAAAATGTTAATTTTTTTGGGAAGGTTCATCATTTGAATGATAGCGGAAAATGGGTCCGAAGTGCATCGTCAGGTGAAATCAGAACGCAACAATGGAAGAAAAAAAGTATATTCTTCAAACTCCCATATTGGGAATTTAATTTGTTGCAAAACAATCTTGATGTGATGCATATTGAGAAGAATGTCTGTGATAATTTGATTTTCACATTACTTAATGAGCATGGAAAGTCGGAGGATCATCTCAATGCTCACAAAGACTTACAATTAATGAACATAAAACATGATCTCTGGCTAGATGAGAATGAAAATTATGCTCTGGCCATTTTTGCAATGAAAAATAGGGATAAAGATACATTTATTCGAATTTTAAAGAATGTGAAGGTATATGATGGATATTTGAGTAACATCTCGAGGTGTGTTGACTTGAAGAATCGTAAGTTACATGGATTGAAAAGTTACGATTCACATATTTTGTTACAACAGTTACTGCCACTGACATTGTGTACATTATTAACTGAAAAATTTACTGTTGTTGTACACCAATTCTACACATTTTTTAGGAAATTATGTGAGAAAGCTCTACATCCATTTCATCTTGAAAACCTCCAGGAGAGGTTTGTATTGACCCTTTGTGCAATGGATATAATCTTTCCTCCATCATTTTTTACTGTCATGATGCATTTAACTGTGCATTTGGTTGAGGAATCTAAATTAGGAGGTCCCATTCATTATCAATGGATGCATCCAATTGAGAGGTATTTTATTTATATGTTTTTCATTTAAGTAAACAATTTTTGGAATTTAAATAAATGCATAATAATATTATTTTATTTCACAGATATCTTGGGCATTTGAAAGCATACGTGAGAAATAAAACTCAACCAGAAGGCTCTATTGCTGAAGGCTATTTGGTTGAGGAGTGTCTTACCTTTTGTTCCAGAAATTTGGATGATATTGGGACAAGATTTAATCAAGTTGGACATGTTGATGACACGTCAACTCAATCTCAAATGCATCAGAAATCAAAAATATTTCCTGCTATTGGCCGATCAGTTGGGAGGACCTCAAATGTGATACTGACAGAATTGGAATTATTACAGGCACATAGATATGTGCTACTAAATAGTGAAATTTAAGATCCATTTATTGAAGAGTTGAGGACACAAACAAAGGGATGAATGAGAGGCCAAACACAAAATGAGAAAGATATAACGAAAGCTGTGAATAAAGATCTTGTAGAATGGTTTTCACGACGTGTAAGTTCATAAATATTGCAATAATATGAATATTAGTTTGACACAGACATTTTGTAAATCTATTAAATTATATTTCCTTTTTTCAGATTATGAATACTGATACTCAAGCAGACTTTTCAGAAGATTTGAAGTTTCTTGCTAGAGGTCCTATAAAACAAGTTAGAAAGTTTGATGCTTATAATGTGAATGGCTTTAGATTTCGTACAGTCGAACGAGAAGTGGATTTGAAAACATAGAATAGTGGTATATTTACATTTGCTGAAGTGCGATACTATGGAAAGCTGCATGATATTATTGAATTAAACTACCACATACATTTTTATGTTGTTTTATTCAAATGAAAATGGGTCGATATTATCAGAGGTGTTAAAAGATATTCCTTGAAATTTACTTTTGTGAACTTTTCTCGCTTGATGGATGTTGGTGATTGTGAACTGCATGATCTATATATCTTAGTATCACAAGAAAAAATGGTATATTATGTGAATGATATTGTGGATGAAGGGTGGAGTGTAGTTTTTCACGTAATACAAAGAGATTTGTATGATATGGGTGATGAAGTGGAAGATTTTACCTCTGAAATTGAATTTCATCAACAACATGAAGTAGAATTATTTGTCCATCATGATATTGAAAATATTAGTCTAGAAAGGATAAATGAAGTGGATGAAGCAATGGAGCAGTAAAATAACATGATTGAAGGGGAAAATGATTGTATGTACAATTATTTATTCATTCAGCAACCACTTGTTTCATTTCTGTAGTCATTCATTATTATTGTTATATATATTTTGTCTATTAGTACTGGGCATCTATTATCATTTTTAATTTTTTTTTTCTGCATAATTTTTTTGAAATATGTATTATGAACTAAATTTTATTTGATTAAATGACAGGAATTCCAAGGAAAAAGCAGTACACTATTTCATCTAGTTCTGCGACAGATGACGATCCATCTGGCTCCCTCCCCACGACATCTGAGGCACCAGTTTCCTACACCCCTGCACCATCTCCCCCTGCACCATCTCTCACACCATCTGTGGGTGTCCCATTTGAGGATGAGTCATCGACTCCCCCTTCAGAAGCCTCAGCAGTGGGGTGGTGACACGCCCCTTCCAGTTCATCACGGACATACAGGAGTGTCACTGTCAAAGGTACAAATTTTAATTAAATAAATTTATTTCATTTTTTTTATACTAATTGTTTGCTCATTGAAGATGAAAAAAAATGCAACCGTGAAGAAAAAATTAAAAATTTCAGATGTTTGGAATATGAATAGTGAGAATATAGTCGTTCCATTTGATTCTTATGGGGTCCCTACGGATAACACCGTGGGGTTACTTGGCTAGATTCTAGGCCAGCTGGCAGTGGAGCCCATTTCCCTTCCTATTTCTTATGATGATTGGAGACATATGCCTCCAAGCTAGAAAAATGAAGTTTTTGATTCCCAAATAAAGGTAATTTTATTACATTATGGTTTAATTGAATGTCATGTTACTAATATGTTCAAAATGAATTTCTGTATACAGATGTTCTTCCACTTTATAGTTGCTGATGTGATAGCACAGAAGTGGATGTTGAAAAATCTTGGTAAGAAATGGAAAGATTTTAAATGGAGATTGTGGTGTGATGACAATGATACTTTGTTGACCTTGCAACAAATGTATGAGAAGCTACCTAGTGGGGTACCGAAAGAATAGTGGAAAATTTTTATTGACAGACATCGTGATGAGAACCGGATGGTATTGAAATATATATTATTATATTATCCTCATTTTACATTTATACATGTATATGAAGAGGAGATGACATTGAATACATTACTGTTAAATTGAATTTTATTTATTTCAGGATCTCTCAAGACAGAATGCATCAAACCGGGCTAAGCGAGTCATCCCTCACACTACGGGCTCAAAAAACTTTTCTAGAAGCTAAACGACATTGGTAATCTTTTAATTATTTTAAATATTTATAAGACAATATTATATGTTTAATATATTGAATTTTTATTTATCTTTGCTTAATGTATTCACAGAGTTTAGGGCATGAAGCATCCCGAACTGAACTGTGGTTGGATGTTCACAAAAAATCAGATGGAAGTTTTGTTAATGAGCCTGCCAAAGAAGTTAGGGTATGAAGTCAATTTTTTATTATAATAACTTATTATCATTTTTTACTATGTTAATATATATTGATATTTGATTTATAGGTAAAAATTAAAGAACTATGGGATGCCAATCCTGGGCAGCCCTACTCAGTCTCCCAGGATGACCCATTTGCTAAAGTCCTTGGGAAGGAGCATCCTGGTAGAGTGCATGGGATGGGTTTCAGACCTGTACCATCTGAGGTCTTTGGCATGCCACCAGGGATTCCAGCTGCATCTACTCCTGGTTATAGTCAGTCCATACCTGAAGATACTCAGAGGGAGATTGCTTCTCTATGAAGCATAGTTCAAGATCAGGGGGCTTAGATATCCACTTTTCAGCAAGTGATGACTGCTATACATCAGCAAATGAGAAGATATGCCCCTGGTGGTAGTGAATCTACTGGTGTTCAGCAGGTAAATCACAAAAAATCAAAATCATTTAGTTTGCAAACTTTCATTGGTTTTAAGTTTTAATATAAATATGCAACAATATTTAATTTTCAATATAATGTTCTTACAGGTGACAACAGAAAGTGGAGACAAAGGTGAATAGGGTGACGATGCATCATTGGACCTCGAGTAGAGTTTTATTGTTGATGTGTTGAAAAAATATGGGAACAGTTGGTTTGTATATGTACCATGTGTGGCACATAGTTTCCACCACACATTTTCATGTCCTAAAATTTTCTTGATTTCTCATGTTTTTTATGCATTTTATTGATTTCTGATGTTTCCTTTTATGTCTTGATTTCTTGAGTGTGGTATACATCATTCCATTTAGGCCTGTGTTTGAATTGGTAGTCGAGATTTTGGATGAATAGGAGTTAAAACCATTGTTGATGTGTTGAATAAATTCTCGATGCTTAATATTATAATATGTAATTATTCAATATCATCATCCAAAAAGGTAAACCCTTCTGGCGTTGGTATCTTATGACATCATGAATCACAGAAGCATGTGGATTGATAACTCTTTATTAGGAACTATTTTCTATGAAACCAATAGAAAATGATTTTCATTTTCCATAACACAAACATAACCTTGTTTTCTATTTTAGCCTAATATGATTCATGTTATATAAATCCCGATTTCCTAAAATTATTCATGAATATATAAAAAATTACATGTCGTTCCATGAATAAAACCTTATAAAACAATAATATCTCACAGCTAGCGTATCACCCAAGGTGGAATAACATCCAACTATAACATCAAACAACAAGAACAACAATCCCACACCGAGAACCTGGGTTTCCCCCCATATATGGGTTAGATAATCCCACAAAAAAACACATTAACAAGGACTGAAACACCTTAATATCATATAAACTTTCAAAAAAATTATTCAATAGAAAATAAAATGGCTTTGATATAATATTGTGACACCATTACCTAGGTTTCACTAAACTAGTTCCCCAAACCAATGTGCCACATGACCATAGAAATCCCTCCTCATATACAAGAGGCTTCCTACTAGTATTGAGGGTCCAATGTGGTATGTGGGGATAATATACCATCTTTACCAATGTAAAACAATAGTATAAATAAATTTAAATGATAACCAAGTATGTTATAAGAATAATCATGCATGATGTATTCAATTCCAAAAATTGGGTAAATCCACGCAACCAATATAGTAAACATGTCAGTTCATACAAGTGTCATGTGTTATGGAAAAAACAAAATAAAAAACCCCATAAAAATCCTAAAATGGGTCTCGATGTCCATCCAGTTCCCTCATACATGCTCCATACCATATCCCAAACCAACCATCTATCAAAATAATTTTCCCTTATACTTCCCTATAACCATGAGATCTACTTAGGTATCAATGGAATCCTAAAAAGGGTGTGAGTATAGGTTAATAGGACACCACCAATAGTGTCTAAACAAATAAATATTATAATAACAATAATAATATATACATAAGTACAATTAAATAATGAACAAGGAAGAAAAGGTAAACAAGTTCCATAATTAAATATCTAGCATTTAACCCTGTATATCCTTCGGTTTTATGATGACATCAAATCCCACCAAACCTTCTTCAGCCATGTCAAAATTATATTCCATTAATATAAATGGGTTTTACATTTTCATCAACAACAATGGTAATTCATTAATCATTTAAAATTCATATACTGTGGTGCACTAATCATTCCACTCATATCATACAAACAGGCTTTAGTGCCTGGAAATCCATGTCAATACACTATCCAAGCATAGGAAACTCCACATACATCATATCAAGTCAATTATGTCAAATTTCATGTCTATCCATCACACATCAAAGATAAGGAATTCCTTGTAAAAAAATTCTTACCCATGGTTGGGATCTACTGTGTCCCTCATCATTTACTAATCCATCAATACACATTCCACAAGGTCAAACACACTTGACCTTTTTAACAAATTACAATATCAAGGGTGAACCTATTTCATTTCACCAATATTCACATAGTTTATCACTTTCACTGCACTTAACATAATTCCATAGCTATTCTATTTTACTATTCATTCATAACAAAAACCATTGTATGTATTTTCAATTCCATATTATAACATGGATATTCCCACATTTTCCATTCATTATTTATCCCCTTAGTTATCTCACAACCCATTTAACCATAAAAGTTTTGATAAACAACCACTTATTCCAATTTGATATCCTTGAAAGGTCCAACACATCATTGAGTTGATATTATTTTATGAGATTGTGTCTGGTTTGTCTGGTTTGATTTGTTTTTCAGGGCAGTAGTGCAGTGGAAGCAGCAAATTTATTTATTTTTTCTGGTAAAACCGCCGCGAATAGTATACAGGCAAAACTGTAGCGGTGGTTTTAACTGCTGCTACAGAGCCACATCCCCCGCCTACATTCCGCGGCGGTTATTGGGACTTTAGAGGCAGTTTCGTAAAAACTGCCGCTAAAGTGGAGTGAACCACCGCAGAATGAAGCAGCTACGATGCTTTTTTTAAACCGCCGCTAAATGGAAAAAACCGCCGCTAATAGTTTTCCGATGCCAAAGTTAGCAGCGGTTTCTATAAACCACCACCAAACCATTTAGCGGCAGTTTAAACCACCGCCAAACACAAAAAAAAAACCACCGATACATGGCAGTTTTCTTATAGTGAACACATGAACTCCCACACTTGCATCACCTAATTTGAAAAATCTTTTAATCTATAAAAAGTTACCTTTTCTATTTTAATCAATGCATATTCTAGATCATGACTGACCCCCTAAGTATAAGAATCATATGAGACTCCTCAACATTCCATCATTTATACTCCACTATAATCCATCCACTAAACTCATCTGCCCAACTATTTCCACTACTTCTAGTGGACTCATAACATCTAGCATACTTCCACTTACTTAACATTTTGAGGCTCTATCTAACTTCCATTCAAATAAAATTTTTACTTTTGGTGTACTAACTTCAGCTTTCTAAAACTATACTTCCATGTTTTTGGTGTATTGCCTTCATTCAGGCTCTCCTGAGTGTTACTTCTAATGAATGAACTTCTGGAGCTCTAACACTTTCTAAGAAAATAGTTCTCACACCAAAACCAACACCTTACTCTATCAAGGATTTCCTCCCAATCACCCCTTACACTTTTACTTATAATGTTCCAACTAAACTAATTATCATATTTTTACAAGGATTGTTGGGTAAAATCATGTTTGTATTCCAAATTAACTTCACAAAAAATTGTTCCATCAATTATGATATCATCATTTATTAGAAAGTGGTCTAGTCTAAGAAAAGGAAGGTGTAGGAGAAAGGGTGTTTTAGAATCAAGGACAACCCTATGAAGTATTTTAATAGGCCATAATGGGAATTCATTTATGATACTATTTGTAATGTTGTTCCCCCATATATGATCTACACTAGTATGGTTTTCATTTATATCCTATCTATGAAAGTTATGTGAAATGAATCCCATTCCTTATACTTCAAGATAATAATAGTAATTCACCAAGGTTTCATCAAAAAAGTTATTCCATACATTTTCTGCATGACCCATGATATAATACTCACTTTGACAACACATATCTAGTTTGAGTAGAAATGTTTCTCAATACAGGAAGTAGAAGCAGGTTGGATTTCCATGTGCCTCAAGAATGATCACATACTAAGGGATGTATATTATTTATAAAATTTTCCAAATCAGGTGGAATGGTGGTGAGAACCTCCCTTAGGGAGTAGGCCATGGATTTTAGAAATTGCTTCTAAAAATGTGTTGACACCTTAAAAATAATTTTTGAAGGTATTTCAGCCACTTTTTTTGCATCATAAAACATCTTGATAGGGTGTATAAACCATATCCATGGGTGTATTTTTCTTCTTAGTCTTTTATTTTAATATTTTTAGAGCCCAAATAGACTTGTGGATCATAATTTATGGACATTTGAAGTTAGTCTCTCTCAAAACTTCACTGATCTTTCACAAGTCCCAGATACATGGATCACTAGCATGGAAAACACCCGTGAAAGTCTAGTATGTTTGGTTCACTTTCATGGATAGACACCCCACATAAGTCTCCCATGTGTGGTGCACCCATTCACATCTAACCTATGAGAAACACCTGTGTGATTGACTTGGACAAACAACCCTATTATCCTAGGGTTTTGAGTTTTCCTATAAATCAGACCCTTGGGATCCTCATTTGAGACTGCTGGAAGATGAATAGATGGTTGGAAGTTCTGATTTTCCAAGTTATACAAACCCTCATGCAGCCTTATGAGCCTAAAAATTAAGAGGTAATTAGTAAGTGTCAAGTGACTAGGGTACCCCAAAGGCTTTCGGGAAGAACCACCCACCCTAGTCCAAACATACTACGGTGAAGGGCCCTTCTTTGGCTTAAAACTTGAATGCCATCCATCCAATAACACCTAAGGAAACCCTTGAAAGAAAAATGATGTTCTCTCCCAAGTATAATTTTATAGGTTGTTCTTCACCCAAATAAAACATGGGAGATGTACGTCTAGTTTTCCCAAGTATCACTTGGGTGAATCAAAATCCATCTCACCTAGGTATTTCCTAGTCAAACCCCAATCCAACTCACCCAAGTATCACCAGGGTAAAGTACCCTCCAAGGACCCTACTTGTGTGAACCAAACTTGGGAGACCCTTCTCCCAAGTCACTCTACTTAGGTTGACCCTTCTCCCATTTCACTTCACATGGGTGACCCTTCACCAAAGTCGCCCAACTATTCTTGGAAAAAACATCATAATTCTAGCACTATACTAGAGATAATCACATTTTAGCCCTCACTTATGGATAAGAATCTACACTAGAACTCCACTAGGGATACACACCAATCCACATAGGTCTCATACCTGGGCATTAGTTCATACCATACACACCTAGAGTTGAGTTACTTCTCTTGGTTTGGGCCTCTTAATAGGTGAAATACCCAATCTTAAAAATATACCTTCCTTATCCTATTAACAATGGATGGGGGGGTAATCATGATTATGAATCCTACTAGGTATAATCACAAATCAAACATTAATCTACACGAGTTTAGATTCTCCTCATGGTTCTTGAAATATGAGAATCCTCCAAGATGTAATCCAAAACCAAACCAAATATCCATGAGTTGATATTATCCTCATGGTTCTAGAAATTTGAGCATACTACTAGGTGTAGGACCCAACCAAACTGTAATCTCTATGAGTTGAGATTATCCTCATGGTTTCAGAAATATGGTCATCCTCCTAAATGTAATCCCCGACCAAACCCTAATCTCTTTGAGTTGATATTCTCTTCATGGTTCTAGAAATTTTGGATTCGTCTTAGGTGTAATCCCTAAAAAAACCAAATTTAAATGATTTGAGATTCTCATTATGGTTATAGAAATATGGTAATATTCCTTGGTGTATGCCCCAACCAAACCAAATCACCATGAGTTGAGATTATCCTCGTGGTTCTAGAAATTTGATCATACTCATAGTTGTAAGCCACAACCAACCCAGATCTCTATGAGTTGAGATTATATTCATGGTTCCAGAAATTTGGGAATCCTCCTAGGTATAAGCCTCAACCAAACTTTAATCTCCATGGGTTGATATTCTCCTCATGGTTTCAGAAATATGGGTACCCTTCTAGGTGTAAGCCCCAACCAAACCCTAATCTCCATAAGTTGATATTCTCATCATGGTTTTGGAAATATAGACATCTTCTTAGGTTTAATCCTTAAGAAAACCAAATATACATGAGTTGAGATTTTCATCATGGTTATAGAAATATGGTAATTCTCCTAGGTGTAATCCCCAACCCAACCTTAATCTCCATGAGTTGATATCCTCCTCATGGTTTTATAAATATGGGCTTCCTCCTAAGTATAATCCCCAAAACATACCCTCACCTAACCCACCTACTAGTTCAGGTATATTAGGAAATCCCATATGTAATCCCCACATTATTTCCTATTGTTTACCCTTTCATGGAAAATGAATCTTATAAAGTTATCCTTCCTACTTTAAAATATAATGGTATGCACTCATGTAATGTGACTAATCCTCTACTGTCTCCTGTTTCTCATAACAAGAATGACTAATGTGGGAATAGAGATCTATGATGATCATTAAATCATAATAATGAAAGTGCATCCATTGTGGACCTCATATTTAGGTTTAATCCCCAACCATTCCATCAAACTATGTAGGTTTTGATTCCTACTTTCACAGGATATGTAGGACACCTCTTCGTGGTTCAATCCTAACACTAGAACACCATCCAACTCCCTAGATGACAATATACTTCAAAGATCCCAGTTGGTTGGCTTTAAACTAAATCTTTATAAACTAATAAGAGATAGATGTGGAATATCTAATATATATAGAGGTTAACATCTAATACATGGTATTGATTAGATCATTGGCACTAGGGTAACCAGTCCCACACTGGGATTTGGGAAGGATTTATGAATATGTCTTAAATCTACAAGAGTGTCCTGAAGTAGATAATAATTACCCCCAAAAGGGTTTGATGAGCCCAAACTCCCATCCTTTTGGACAATGTGTTTTCTAAGATGTCACTAGAAAAGTCTTAGTGACCACCTAATTTTGTAAAGTAGGTCCGAATTAACTCAAAATGAGCAAGGGCATGAAATCCAATGGAAACAATGTCATATCTCCCTTTGTCTCTTTGTTCTCTGCATGTAGCATTTATCCAAAGTTATTTTATAGGAAATATATAATTATAAATGGGAGATAACAAGGATTTACTAAAATGGGGTCCCTATTTTTCACCTTTTTTATTGGTGATCACACTATCTCCATATCCATAACAACAAACCAAGATCAAATCATAAAAGAAGCCCTTATTGTATTTTGTCTCTCTTTAGTCCTACATGTAAGTGTGTATAAGACCCATGCATTTTCTCACCAATCATTTATTCAGATTTAACTTCATGAATTTGCAACCATGTGGGATTACATAGCTAAAAAAATTTCAAAAAATGATTTTAGGTAATTTTATTCAATGTTGGGTCATGAAAAAATCATTATTTTACATAAAATATAGATTCTCACAAAATCTATTTAGATATAAATCTCGGTCTCTCTCATTAGTAAATTGAATCACACTTTTCAATTTTATGATTGTAGTCTTTTTATCTTATTCCATTCAACATAGACCCCTTTCAAAGTCCACATGTATTATAATAGAATGATTTCATCGTAGATCTATATAAGAGCATGATACACCATTATGGATCAAACTTAGTCTACTAGGATGAGATATATACTCTAATAAATAGTGGTGGTGTTATCCTTAATCACATCATATCCCAAAATCAATCCTTCATCATGAAATTTTCTTTCTCCCTCACTTTCAATATAAGAAAATTTTGGGTGATATTTTTATGATACAAGTATCTTTGGTCCTTGAAAAAACATGAAATTTATTTATAGGCCCCTGAATATTTTGTATGTGAACTATTTATGAAGTATAGATATGAAGCTAGCCGACCCATCGAGATCCCTCTAGGTCAGTAGTTAATCTGAGTGTGCCACCACAAGCCCAACTCCAATAGGTCATGGGCTAGAAAATAGCCCCAAAAAGGAATAAAAAACCATGGGAGGCCTTGTTCTAAGAATATAAAACAAAATAGTGGAAGAACTACTATTTAAACAATAACTCCTATCACAAGCACCAATATCAGTTGTCTTCACCGGGCATCGCTAAGTCCCATCTCTCCCAACTCTATTATCCTCCACAAACTACACATCATTTTCATAAAATATAATATGTGTGTTTGGAATTCCCATTTAAGGGTGAGTATACACATACCTAGTATGATTATATAGAAACAAAATAAGGATTGAAAAATAGTTCAATTCAAACCCAAAGATAAAGGAAAAATACAAGACCTAGATAATATTAAATAATTGAGTAATAAAATAAATAATAAAGTCCTAACATCATAATAAAGCTCCAAAAATATCATATGTCATAAGTAACCATAGGTACTTGGTGAAATGAAAGACTTATAGTATTCCAATTAACCAGCTTCCTAAAAACCATGCCATTTTCTCGAGGGAAGAGGAAAAGAGAAACTTAATAAGTAATATAACTCAACATAGTAAGGTCTTGAGAAATAAACCTTCAAATTTTAGGGAAAGTACTTAGATTCTATGATCACACTTGACATAGAAAGGGTACAAAGCATCTCAAATGTATGATGAAAACACAACCCCAAACCATTACATCATTCCAAGGGGTAAACAATAGAGAAAATCTCATGTATATGATCTTGTCAATATGAGAGCCACATCATCCACACCTGAATCACCTATTATTTAACAATAAAATCAATGAATATGGTATACTAGTGCACCATTGTTGTTGGAACAACATCTTGTACCAAGATAACCAATCATAAAACCTCTCCATAATAATTTCAAACCTAAAGTATGATTGTAATGGAGGACCCACACCTTACTAAAGAAAATGTATATTGATCAAGGGAGTGCCAACCCCACATATGTGGGGCCCACACTCTATTCCATGGGGGAGTTCCCTAACCCATCAAAAAAAGGTAAAGTGAGCCTCATTGAAAGCATAATAATAAATGGATTTAAAAAAAACATATGCCTAATATAGAGAACTCACACCCCAATTATCAGAGGAGTGTTAACTCTAACAACGTAAGGGGAAACCCATAACTCATAAATGATACCTCAACTAAGGGAGTATCTATATTGATCTCACACCACTCTTTGCCTCATGATCAATAAGAATCCATTAAAATGTTTAGAATTGAGAATACCCCTGGGTAGATACACGCTCTCTACAATATGACATGACCCACTGAGACCTTTACATAGACTAATAATTAGGCTGAGTGTTCCATCTCAAGACCACCTCTAATAGGCCTGTGATAGGTGACTAGAACCAAGAAATAATATCACACACATGGTAGAACTTAACTTAATTATAACTTGAAACAATCCACATGTCTCCAACATAATGCAATAAAGACAATAAATTAATGATAACATAAATGGACTACCAAGCTGTAGTATAATGTGAATGCATGGAGCACTGACTAATCAGAACACAACTACATAATAAGACTCTAAAAAAATACAAAAACATTGGAATTAAATATCAGAGTACAAAATCCCTAAGACCATTGGGAAAAAATCTCCTCACTATTACATCTCTAAGTATAGTCTCAAGTAACTACCATATCCACCAAGAACCATGAATAACTGTCTCCAACAGATCAATATCCATTTAATCCTCCTTAAAACTATGTTTCATCCACACAGACACAATACATATGGGAATATAGGCTCATGTAGGGGTGATTGCAACAATACCCAACAAGACACCCCAAAAATATAAGGGAGGGTAATAAGATAAGTCAAATATAAACCAAATCCATGGAAAACACAAGAATAAGACCAAATATTCTTTAAGGATAGAGCCAACTAATTCCATAAAGAAACCTCAAGTAGACAACCCAACCATAAGTTATATCCCAAAGGTAATCATAAATACTTAATATGTCACATGACTCATATCACCAAAATTACCCAACTTATTAAACTTTCATGACACCTATACATATAACTGTAGTGGGGACTGTGCCTTGTTGAGGGATATGTGTGTTGATCAAGGGAGTTCTTGAACCATATGGAGGACTTTTCTTTGACATGTGAGAGTGTACTGACTCTATGGATGAATTATTGAACTTTGACACATGAGGGAGTACCTAAAATATATATATCATATAAAGGATCACACCTTGTAACAAGTATATCATTGGGGGAATATCTAAACTCTAATAGAGGACTATTACCTAACACAAAAGAGATAACTAACTCTATTACTAATAAAAATACCTCTCCCAAACCCTATTTCAACCTCTATGAAGAGAATATCATCAAATTTCTCAAAACACCTTGAAAATCTTCTTTAAGGATAAATAATATTTCACCATTATGATCTACCTAAAAAAATTATTGAAATGAACTATTTATTTTCCCAATGTTGACATTCATAAGAGAATCCATGAAAAACACAATGGATAAATTAGTATATGTCATTTAATCTCTTGGACATATGGTGTGAACCTCAGGTAGTAACTAGATGTGCTGTAAATATCTTGACCTAGATACCCACGCAATACCCAAATTAGGCCGTTATTGATCCCAAGATTCCCTAATCCCTAGGGGATCACGACCAGTGCTGATTATATTGGTTTATCATTAAGGAATGATTTACCCTCTTAAGCTAATGAAATAAGTCATTGTTAAATTCTATAATAATGTTGACATGACTCATCTATATATTAGTATGGACTCCTACTCCAACACTATAGAGGCGACTACATATTCCTCCTTAACATAGGGATATCAAGTCCATGAATATCTAATATCCATCATCATGCCTATTAATTCCTAAAATATAGAAAGTGAAACTACATGTACACTAAAGTGTTCATGTAGGGTGTGAGTATAAACACTTAGTAGGGCACCACAAATAATGTATCAACCCACAATGAATAAATTAGTGTATGAATTAACATTCCCACTCATTTAGATACTTACATAAAAAAATTTTTATTCAGGAAACAATCAAAGTATGGAAGCATTGAATAACTAAATAACTTACAAATAGATTTTAAATATAACATATAACTCCATATATGAGGAGGGTCCATACCTATGCACAACTTCTTTGATCTTAGATCAAAATCTGATTGGTGAATCTAATTAGGACACCCAATATCCACCCCATTTAGGGAGTCAAATAAACTAATTTAGGGTGTAATACTCATCCCATTTGGGAAAGGAAATGGTGTATACTAAAGTTTGGTTAATCTTAAAGCCTTACCCTTTAATATAGGGTAAAGGAGTATACTAATTCAGGGTGTTGCAATCCCATCCCATTTCATCAACCTGTTCATTAGTATATGACATACTTTCTTATGCAATCAATAATAACAATATACCCCTTTCAATATGATCAACATATCAAGGTAATAACTATGTTCACACACACACACACACAACTAGTTATGTTATCTACATGCACAATATTAAAAAGTAATAACGTGCTCATATTTACATCTCTAACCAACATGTTAGGATGATATACATCCATGATACATGTAAACATGACATAATGTATAATATAATCTATGGGTAAAATAAAACATGTAACATAACCAAATGTAATAAAATAATTCAAAATATGAAAAAAATCATGGTATAATCACCACTTTAAGGCATTCTAATAACAATCCACACAAATCCTAAAAAAAGACATAAATAATAAGTTTAAGGATAGCTAATTCCAAGAAAAAAAGGAACTAAATATGGAATTAACAAAAATTATTCCATGATAGTGGTGAATTGAGTGAGTTATCAAGTATTAAATTTAACTTCACTAATGTATACTCATAACAATCCAAAATTGGAATAAGATGTGTCATAAGCACTAATTTAGTACATAACAATAGAAAAGTAATAGTTCTTTATCTAAATAAGTTTTTCATATTTTAAAAATAAATTTAAACATATTTAATAAAGAAAAGGGTTTATTAAAATATAAGATTTAGTTATGTCACCCATATTTTAAGAAATTAAGGTTTTCATTTTTGACCTTTAACACATAAAAAAATCTATCTAGTTCATAATACAAAAGTATGTTTTGAATAAAAAATTTGAAAGAATGAAATTTATAAGGATGTGATTTCATA
Source organism: Viscum album (assembly GCA_963277665.1). Taxonomy (NCBI): domain Eukaryota; kingdom Viridiplantae; phylum Streptophyta; class Magnoliopsida; order Santalales; family Viscaceae; genus Viscum; species Viscum album. The sequence goes on from OY728138.1 coordinate 1,377,928,637, forward strand.
AAAGAGAATTGGTATATTTAAAGTATTTATGGAAAAATAATTCCATTCTCAATTATTTAAGAAAATAACATAATTGGTTTTTATAAAGTTTGAGGTTTTCTTTAGAAAATAAAATAATTTGATGAAACTAAACTAGTTAAAAAATTTAATCATTTCTTCCCACTTAATCAACCAAACTATTATCTCACCAATGAAGCAAACACTTAACCAAGGGTTAAGTAAGGTTAGTTGAATTAAAATTCATTTAGGTTAAATTGGAAAGAAAATATTTAATTTATAAATATATAATAAAGGTCTAAGAGTGAATGATTTTATTAAAATAAGATTATGCCATTGAAAATTTATTTTTAAAACCCATTCCATATTTTAAAAAATTACTCAAAGTGACTTGGAATGAAGGTCACCCTTTATGTTTATAATAAACAATTAATTAGGGTAATGAAACATGATTTATTCACTTTACAAAAGAAACTAGGTGTAAAACATCTTATACAATCAAGTTAAACACAAATGATCAGTATTTAAAAACTTTTATTCTATATCTATAAACATGAAAGGATAAATAAATGGACCAATAAAAATAAAACCATGGGATATGATTTATTTATTAAAATCAAACACTGTCTTGAATGATAAAAACATTGCTAAATCATGGTATTTAAAGAAATTAAGAATGCATTAAAACCATTACATGGTTTCATATGAAATCCCATTTAAAAAATTTGACTATATATGTTAAAATATAATTAAAAAGATATCCATTCATAAATCTCAAAATAGGCATTTAAACTCTATTATTGATTTGTAAAACATGTTTTAGCCATGTTCCAAATATAGCATAAAAATTCACTCAAAGGGTCGAGACCACCCACCATAATGAATCCTTGATAAGGTCCTTATACTACAATAATACTAAATTTGAACCTAATAACCATTAAACAAGATTCCATGAACAAATAATCCAAAATAAATGTCCATCATGGTTAAAGAATAATTAAAACCAAATAAAACCTAGATAAATAACTACTAAAATACACCCAATATCACATAAAACAAAAAACCCAATCAATTCCATGTAATCAATATTCAATTACATCCCAAAATTATAAAATATCTAAAATAATCCACACCACATACACATTTAATCAAAATAATCATCAATAGAAATCAATTAACCCAGTTATACCTCCTTTAGATAAGATAAGATCATACCCTAAGTTATAATACAATTTCACCATGAATTGGTGAAATCATAATCAAAATATATAACCAACTCAAAATAAATTAAAGGAGAGGAAAGACAAAGAAAAGAAGATGAATAGAGGAAGTAAAATACCTTGATTTGTCATAATAAACATCCTTGGAACTCCATGGATTGAAAATGAGTAATAGAAGGTGGAAATGGGGAGGAAGAGGATGGTTTCCCCATCTTACGGATGTCCTAGAGAAGAATGGACTGAAGGGACCTATTTTCGGGTTATAAAATAGAGTAAAATGACCAAAGTGACCTCATATAAAAAAACCAAACTGGGCCTAATGTATACCTAGTACAGGGCCACCAGATACTCAGTGGTTCTCTAGAACCACCCCCATTCCAACTCACCTTACCTGGTATCTAGTAAGTCCCACATGGTACCCAATTACATTTCTTGTTTTAAATTGCAAATGAACCTTTTTATTCACCCTACTCAAACCCTTGAACATTTAATGAACCAAAAAACATATTTAAAAACACTTGAAATTTAATAAAAAACTCACAAATTCATGAACCAATCCCAACACAAAAAAAACCCCACTCTAAATATAAAAATCCAAATAATCTCGTGTTTTCATCAATTAATATCCCAATATTAAATGAAAATTTTCCTTTGATAAATCAATAAGGACATGGATCATTACAACCTACCCACTATAAAACTTTTCATCCCTAAAAATCGAAATCAGAATCCCATTTAAACATTCACCACCTCACTTAAAAATACCTAGTCTATAACATTACTTCCCAACTACTTACATAGCTAGAATAGTTGTGTATCATAATCATGAATGAAATAAACCATGTTCCCTCATCCTACTCTGAATTAACCCCACTATGAACCACGTGATCCTCTAATCAAACAAAACCATAAGGGAACTAAAATCCACAACCCATCACAACTCATGCATGAGAACCTTTCCTGGAAGAGAGAGCAGGGAAGAGGGATTAGCTAGCCATCTATAATCACCATCTGGATGTTGGGGAAAACTTTTCTAAAACATTTGGGTATCGACACATGGTGCTTGACATAGGTGGGTTACATGTAGAAATCCTAATTAAAATAAAATATATAATAGTCACACAAACAAATACATAACACAAGATAGTTAAAATAAACAACATACACAATTCATGTAATGTCATATGAATAAAATGAAAGTCTCCATGTAAAACATCAATGAAAATCCAATGACAGTAACTAAACAACAACTCCAATGCCCAAGCTACTAATGTTCAGATCGATCCTCAAACCCCCATTGGAAACTTGAAAAAATGTTATATATATGTATGATGAGCACACAAGTATACTCAATAGGATCATATCAAAAGTCTCTCATGAACATGTAAATAAGGCATACTAATGCACTAGTGAGAAAATAGAAAAACCAATAGCACTTAAAAATGTCAACTAACTAATACCATCCTCACAGTGGGTTTCTCACAAAATAATACAACTAAATATAGTAACATAATAAGAAGTATATCAATAAAAGGGTACCTCACATCATATTCCCACTAGTGTGCCACTCTTAGACCAAAATTTCATACATCCCAATGCTCCAATATCTTTCATATAATCATCCTATATGAAGACAATTAGACCATAACATCATATCTTTACCAAAGACACCTGAGTTATCACATAACATTCCGACCATTGCCACAACTAGAATAATAGGGTATTGTAAACATGAAGGACATAAACCTCATACCCACCTCATACCATGTATGGAATCCACTATGAACAATATTATCCTCTCATATAACATAACCAAAAGTTCACTAAAAACCACAATCCAATATATCCTATGCATAAGAACCTCACCAAGAAGAGAGAGTGGGGAAAAGGGGTAGCCATCCATCTATCCTCACCATCTAGATATTGAGAAAAGCACCCCCAAAACATTTGGGTGTTGGCATGTGGGGATCGACATGGGTGGGGTGCATATAGAAATCAAAAGGAAATTGAAATATATAATATTTAGAAACATAATCCAAACCAATGGGTTTTCAACTAGAATACCATCTAGTTCACAACATCACCACATAGGCCTCACAACCTCCACCACTTTCACTACCACTTCCAAATTCAACACACCACACATTAATTCCACAAACCATAAGACACATTCCACCTTTTATTATAAGATAAGAATATTTTTAGATATTCCCATTATAAATACCTTTTTTTATCGATTACATTAATTTTATATTAAACAAAAAACTTTATAACCTAATTTAAGGATTAATTATCCATTCCATCCATTTACATTATATTTCATATTAATACAACTCCTTCATTATATTTCAATAATTCTATCACAAAACCAAAAATAAATTTCATAGTTCTCATTTAACCACATCAAATACCAACCATTTCACATTCATTGACCATATTTCCATACTAAAATTAAACAACATTATCTCATTTACCATACATCATTTTCATCCCCAACTAATAATCATCGGAGAAAAACATAAGTGAATTCATTTACATTATTCAACAATAAACTAAAATAACAACACATCACAAACACACATCATAAAAACTTTCCACATATTTCCTAAATCTTAATTTATATTTAAACATGGTGATTTTCATCACATTTATTTCTTTACTTTTCAATATAATTCTCAAATAAGTAAAAATTTCCTAGGGAAACCAATTTATTAGCCAGATGCACATTCTTTTCCAATTTTATTCAAGATGATATAAAATAATCACAAAATAAGGGTTCCATACTCATATAAAATATAACACAAAAAACATACCAATATCCATGATTTTGATCTATGCCATAAATACATATAAACCCAATGATAATAACATCAAAATCTATAAAACTTGAATTTTCTTTCCATTCTTCTTAGATCTCATTTAAAATCATAAAAAGGGTTTATTATCATTTAGAAAATTCCAAAACCCTTCAAAAATTTAATAAATCATTTCCAAAACTACAAAAAAACACATAAATTATTTTAATATTATTTAAAACTTCCAATTAATTTATTTAGTAATCTTTTAATACATTGAAATTACTTCTGAAATTTGAAAACCCTTTTTAAAAATACTTAATAAATTACAAAATCATTTCAAAAAAACTTTTAGAATTTATGAAACCACTCCTGAAATATAAGACACCCTAGAATAAAAAATGAATGGTTTGGGAAAACATGAACCCTTACATTATATTCCTCTCAAAATATTATCATCCTCAAGAATTTAATAAAATCCCAAGAGGGAGATAAAATTAAGGGGAGATAATTTAAACACCCACTAAGATACCTCTCATGGATTCCAATATATTTAGAGAACAAAAAAAATCAAAAGGAAATATCTCAGGAGAGACACCTTTCAAACAAGAAAAAGGAATTATAAATATCCATAACAAACCTTGCTATCAATACATAAAAATCAAACAATATATACATAATGAAACACCACCAGAGACCATCACTTCACATTACTTTAAATGGGAATCATAAAACTTTATGTTGGGAATACATTATTATTTACTTTACTAAACAACTTTATTTATGAATTCCATTAAATAAAAATATATACATGCTTCATCCTCATTTATCTTTCTTGCATGTAACATTTAGAACATATCCTGATTAATATGAATAATGTATACTAGCATGATTTCATAATAATTTATTGATAAACATGGGTATATTATTTACATAATTTCCTTAAGTAATTCCTTTCAAGGAATTAAAAACATGCTAATAATTTTTTTTCACAAAGGCACTTGTGAAAAAAACTCCAAAACATTTTTAAAAAATACTTTTAAAATAAATGAATGTATCATAGAAATATAAAATTTCTTATTTAAGAAAAAATATTCCCACAAAAATCAATTTTTTCAAAAACATGTTATTTATAATCCAAAAAATCATAATTTTAAATAAATTATTCAATTAAATTTCCTTGCACAAATGGTTTTATTTTAACCACCCACCACTATAATTTTTACCTATTGATAACCCTAAGAAAATTTAAAACACACTTTCATCAAACTATTTTCTTCAACTAACACAGCTCTACCATGATATTTAGAAAATTAAAATTAATATTCATACACATACCATCAAATTTAACACGAGATATGAAATACATGAAACATATGAGGTTTAAACAATCCACTCTATCCATCCATAAAATCTTTTCAAGTTCATTAAAAAAAACATTATTTACCAAGAGCACACTCATGAAAAATCAAAAAAGGGTTAAATGTTCCAATTTCTATATTTCATAGGTGTATGCCATTATATCCAAAAACTTCATCTAACACTTCTTAACAAACAAAATAACTTATATCAACCTTACCAGAGCTGTCACAAGTATATAAATAAATAAATCTAACCTTCTATATCAAGATATTATTCTCTTTGGGTGGTACTGACTAACCAACATGGTTTTAAAACACGTCATAGAACACATCTTGATTAGGAATGGGATTTACATTTTTCATATTATTTTACCCATAACACATATAAACTGTATGAGAGAAAATAATTCTCAGGATGTAAGCACACTAGGACACTATCGCTAAACAATCAATTTCAATATCAAGTATGTTTCCCAACTTTTAGCACAACAATAATGGGAAATCCCAGCTTCAACCCATTCTACCAGTCCTAATGTAATCCTTGATAGTATTACATATAAAAACACATCTAACATCCCATGCTAACATCATCATAATGATAGGAACTTTGTGCCACCATTATAGAATTGGGCATCTTAGCCTATATCATCACTATAATAGGGACCTTATGCCACTATCATAGCTTCATGCATCCCCGACCATATCTCATCAACAAATAGAATTCTTAGGATCACATCAAATATCATAGTAGGGCTCATATCTAGAGAAAACATAGAAGAAAACAAATAAAAAATAGGGTCCACATGGCATATAGGCCCTAAAATAAGGCATCCATCCATCATAAGAAAATGGGATCTCTTGGCCTAAAATAATTATATTTATAAAAGAATTTATTTTATTACCATTTAGGATTAAACAAATCATTTATCATAGGTCTCCAACATAGGTAACCTATGAAATCATTTATGTAAAGCCATAAATTATTTAAAAACACTCTCATGTATATATTTCAGTTTCAATAAACATTAAGGAATACCATTCTCATTAATAGGGATCTTCATTATTTAAAAAATCAAGTATTTCCATACCTATGTTCTTTAGAGAATCCCATAAATATATTAAAGAACAATTCTAATTAAACATGAATCATTCATTATTTGATTTCCATAAAATTAAAATAATCTATAGATTCAATAAACATTCCTCTTTAATTCTTTATCCAACTATCTTTATCAACATTAAGGGATTAAACCCCCTTCTTTAAAAGGTGAGTGATTCCATCAATACAAACACAACACAATATGATACAACTCATAGTCACAATAAGGGTAAATTTTCTCAAAAAAAAAAGAAACAACATCTCATAGATCAAACAAATTTCCAAGTTAAGAAATGTAAAGGTGTTTTTTTCTTAAACTTCATTACAGAATATCTTTTTAAACAGAATTTAGAACGTTATTTTATAATCCAGTAACGTGTTTTTTACAATAAGTATCAATAATTCAATATAGCAATAAATAAGTAATGCAAACACAATAATCACTTAACATTTTCAATTCATTTCCAGGAAAAAACATTCCTTGTATTTAAATAAATCCAAGGTAAATACAAAAACTACACATGTCTCATTACTATTTGTGCTAGCTATCATGCTTAAACTATACATTATTTAAAAATTTTATTGCTCAAGAAAACATTCTTATATAAATTCAATAGGAGTAACATGATTTTACATTCATATTTAAATACAACATGATTAGTACATAACAAGTATTCATATTACCAATATGACATATCAGATTTTCCATATTCTCATAATTCATATAATATATTTTCCATAGTTATAACACAATTTTTTAAATATTTGGATTTCTACCCCTAACAAACAACTCCTAGATTAGAATGTGAGAAAATTTTATTTTATCCCCAAAAATTATCATCATCCTTAAAAATAAAAAGTTCAATTATTTTAATAGTTTAGAGTATCAACAGGTTACCATATATAAGGATTATCATTTCCCCATAATTTTAAAACAAAAATAAAAATTAATAGGAAAGGAAAGAACACATTCAAGTCTCAACTAGGTTTAAAACAACTCCTTAGGCTAGTTATTCACCATTTTACTTCTTTGATTCATGTCATAAAATTAATTTAGAAAATAATACCAATTCATTAGAAAGTTTAGTATGGGAATAGTCATAGGAACACACATAAAATTGTTGAAATAGTGGGTGCCCTAGACCCAACTATTATGTGCTTTTGATTACCATATCGTGTATACAGTAAGGTATGCATGATGTCATCTTATCATTATAGTGTAGACTTTTCTGCATCCACTATTGAAATGGTAATGTCCAAAGATTAATTGTCATATTGAAAGGTTATAGCAGTTCCCAGGCTATAATGAGAACCTCTAGATACTATGACATTAATCTTAAATATATATGTTCTATGGTCTAGATACATCTTACTAATTGGACATAGTAGATGTCTGACCATCAGGTGCTGGGGGCTCATAAGCATTGAGACTTCTTCTCATGAAGTTCGCACTTGGTGATCTCTAGTAGTGAGATCATGAGGACTGACCCGCCAATAGGAACACCACATGTTTCAGGTGTCATTGGATGTTCCTATCTACGATCATGTGTAATGGTCTCCTGACTTGAGATCATTACCATTGTATGTCATTTGATCGCGCACTTTGATGCAAGACAAAAACCATGGCAATAAAGTCGTGGCGAGGTAGTTTGTGTCGGGTGCGTCATTAGTGGCATGTCATTGGTTGAATGGTCAAGAAAGGATTTGTCGCTTCCGGGTTATTGAAGTAATATATCTCTGGCCATGTTGATATGGATGGAAGTACCTTAATAAGACCATGGCCATGGCAGTCGAGGGTAAATCCATCCAGTTACATCAACAAACAATAAAGAAAGAAAAGGGCGATGACACGAGAGTGCGTCCTGCTTTATGAGATATTATAGACAAAGAGATTATATTACACAGTGCGTGTTCGTAGGTTGGTTGTCGCTGCTGTGACAATCCTTATTTCTTCAGGGGGCCATGATGGGTTGCTAGATCCCGCTCTTGGTCTGTGAATACTATTCACGGCTGCCGAAATAAGGGCCTAGAGGGTCACACACAATAGCGTATTCAAGAATCTGCCCTATTCAGTTGAATAGGAGTATTGGACATAGTGGGCCCCGCCACAGGGGTCCGGGAATTGTCCAAAGTTAAACGATCACCAATGCGATAAATAGATTCATATTATTCGAGTTTAGAATAATGAGTATTGAATTTATTTATTAAATGTATTTACGAGTTTTGAGTAAATACATAAAAAAATATTAATTGACGAATATTAAATTATTCAATGTTCAATTAATATTTATGGGAGCGACGAGTCGGGTTAATGACTTAATTATTATCATGTAATATATTTTAATATATTACAAGTGAATGATAATAATATTTATGGCTCAGTTTTGTAGTCATAAAATGTCGTTAATAGTGCGTTAAGTATTCGGGGCCGACGAGGCGATACCGGGTATTTTAATTGAGCACTATAAATATAAGAGGAGGGGCATTTTCCAAATACTATTCATGGAGTTTATCTCTCCTCTCCTCTCTCCCACATTCTAGAGAGAGATGCTCTGGATCCAAGGATCTCGGATGGAGCTCTCTCTCGGGCATCGCTAGCGAAGCGATGCGGTGGTCGTTGGAGCATCGAAGGCATCGTCGCAGATCCGCGCTAGCACCCGGATTACGATGAACGGTGCTCCCACAGATTCTTTGAAGCGCGTGTGGACGATCTAGAGGAATTCAACTTTGGATTCTTCGAGCAGTGATCGCCAACGACGAGCAGACGTCGTGCACGGCTTTGGATTCAAACCAGGTATTTTACGGTTTAATTTTGTGCTTAAAATCCTCCACGCGTGGTCCTCAGCTTTGACCGGGCTGCCCTTCACCGACGTCGGCAAGTTTACGGCGAACGACGGTGGAAATTTTTTAAAAAACCCACCTATTTGGGGCTTCCGCTGCACGCCCGGTTCCAACAAGTGGTATCAGAGCGAGCGTGTGTCGATTTTAAGCCAAGAAAAATTTGAATTTGCATTAAAATGTTAAGAGGGTGTCGAAACGGTCTCAACGCCGCAGACGGAACCCGAATTGGATATCGGATGGTCAGTTTGCAGTCATCCGAAGTTTCGAATTCGGATTCGAGATTGATTTTCGGTACGAAATACTCACCAGAAAATCAATTTGGTTTTGATATTAATTTATTAAAATTAATTATATTATTATTATAATAATAAAATTATTTGGTTTTATTATAATAATAATATTGATATTGTTATAATAATAATATTATTATAATAATATTATTATTTTTCCAAAGCTTAATATAGGCTTTGGAAAAAATATTTAAAGTAGGGAAGACTTCAAAGTCTTTAAGTTTAAAAAAAAAGGGGGGTAGAAGACCTTCTTTTAGGTCTTGCAAAAAAAAACAAAGGGGGAGGACCTGCTTTTGCAGGTCATTAGAAATAAAAAAAAAAAATAAATCCAAGGGGGCGACGGCCTTCCCGGCGCACTGTAGCAGCACGCCCAGCAGCAACCCGCCGTCCTCTTCCCGCTTCAGCCGCACAGCACACCGCCGCACGCAGCACCTTATCTCTTGCACCTCCCCGAGCTGCTGCACTAGGCGCTTCCCTGCGGGTGCAGTCCGCTCCCACGCCGCGCGGGCAGTGCCTACCTCGCGTCCCACTCTGCCCATGTAACCATGCGCGCTGCCTCTTCTCTCCCATCATGGAGGCAAGCTACAGCCAACTGCTTCAGGAGGTGCACCCCGCCAGCTGGTTCTTCCTCATCTCCTGCCTGCTGAAGTTCGCCGAGCCCCCCTGTTCATGTGCGTGAACTAGGCAGACCCAACGCACCCAGGTCACCTTGCGGCCACCTCTCCCTCCTTGCGTGAGCGGCCCTTGCCTCGCCACATGCCTCCTCCCGCTGTTCCGCCAGAGCCACTAGCAGTAGCGCTTCAGTCGGCCAGCGCTGCAACCTCCGGTTTTGGCCGCCCCTTGAAGTGCGTTTTGCCCTTTGCAGACTAGGCACAATAGACCGACACCCCGCTGGCCACCTCTCCCTCCAGCGGCACTGCGATGGCAGCCCGCCTTGAGCCCCTGCCACGGATAGTCCCGCTAGGCTGTCTCCCTCTAGCGGGCCAGTCCCTCCACCCATGGTTCAGCCTCATCCTTCTAGCCGTCCCCGCGGTTCGGGACCCCGTCCAGCGAGGTAATCCCTTTCCGATTCATACAGACCAGAACGGTTGCGAAACAGGCATTAGCGGGTCTTCTTAGCCCGGAACAGATTTGGACGGGCCTGACCGGACCAGAACACCATCGCACAGGGTCTGCATGGCACGGGTAGCGCTTGTGTGGGTTCACCCCGACCCGCACAGGCCTCAGTTTTCTGAGGGCCTGAAAATTAATTTTAATCAAAAGTTAATTAAAACAATTAATTTAATTACAGATGATAGTTAAATTAATTAAATATTAACTTTGGTTTATAAATTAATGCGGCATAATTAATTTAATTTTGTGATTAATTAAATTAATTAATTAATTTAATTTTTAGTTTTTAAAATTAAATTAATTAAATGGGACCGAACAACGTAAATATTGGATTAAAAATTAGAGTGAAATTTTTAATTCAATTAAAATGCCCTCAAGTTTAATTTTAATGCAAGTTTAATTTTTATTCTGCACTTATTTAATATACGCGAGTTTAATGCGTATATAACTGATCATGAGCTGAGACCGACCAATGCATGTCTGGTGTTTGTTTATTTATTTAATTTAATTATTTAATTATTGCATCTGGTTTTGTAATAATTATTTTAAATAAATAAAAAAAGGCGATCTGCGTGTCGTCTTAGAGTCATTATATGTATAAGGGCCTGCGCACCCATTCTCAGAGTTGTATATTTATACCCCGAGACCCCCTCGCCTGCGTGCGAGTACAATTGTATAATGACGAGACGACCAGTGACACATTTCGTGCCAAGTGACGACGACACACCAGACATGAGTTGGATGCATTGGATGAGCATACATTGTTATTCAAGTTGCAAGCCACGCGACTAAAGGTATTTACCCCTAGGGTTTCGGTTGGTCCGTTATTCACTCAACGGATCAACCAATAGTACCGGCTCATGATCAGGTGTTCGTTTTATTTCTGCATGGTTTATTATTTTGTGTATGTGTAATTTATTGCGTGATCACATTATATAATAATAAACAAGCATGCAAGATAAAATGAACATGTGACGCGATGAGATTTCTATTTCTTGCACAGCCAGTTGTGAGTGCGATCACATAGTTCGTGCTTATAAAATTAGAAAAATGATTTCTTTCATCAAACTAAAAATAATAAAACCCTCAATGATATATTAAGTCTAAACAGCCTTCCGTCTTTCAAATTTGGACAAAACCAGCTGTTTGAGGTGTCGGTTCATGCCTTAGCTGAGGGTGCCTCTTACTACTGGGGAGTCCTTATAAGAATGATGGGTCGACTTAACTAAAGTGCTAGTAAGGATTAGCCCTAGCTAACTTGTTATCATTTTAGAGGCAAGCGTTGAGTAAATCAAATTTTGATTTTAAGAAGCTGGGACTTCACTCAACAGATCAAGGAACCGCAAGTTAAAGCGGTCGGTCAGCCAAAAGCTTACCTAGAACCCTCCAAGTAGTGGCGTAGCCTTAGCTTGTAGACTATGAGGGGTGGTTCCGGGATCCTTGTCACTAGAATACTCAAGCGACAGAGTATTCCGATTCTAGCACAGAGGGTTCCTAGAATCCGATAAAATAGTGGGAGACATAAAATGATCAAAATGTCTAAACCGGTAATCCAGATAAAAGGCACTTATCTGCTAAAATTTATTTTTGTTGAAAAATGGCAAGTTATACCACAAGATTAAAACTGCAATATTATAATGGACAAAGTAAATGTCCACAGTTACACGAGTATCCATGAATAGTACAGGCGCGTGCGCATAGTACTATGATATAGGAAACTCGAGGTGTTAGTGTCCCAACACTGTTAAACTACCTCAAGAAGCGAGGGTGAAAATTGCTTACATGAGACTAATATAAAAAGCATATGATAGTTATATCATTATGCTTTCATCAACGTCCGGTGTCAGTTGCGGTCGCTACACCAGGACATAGATGATATAACATAAATTCTCATATCCGAGATGTTTGTAAGGAGAAAGTGAAGCAATGATATGAATAAGGTGAAGTTTACACCGACATGTGTAAATTTAAAGATTGATCATGATCTTTAAATATCATTTTCACCACATTACTCAAGTCTCGTTTTAAGATACAAAACGAACAAGTATTGAGTAAACGCTTCATTACCTATCTAGGTAAGGTACTCCAAGTGAATAAGAATGAAAGACAATTAAGCTTTAATTCTTATGGGGGATAAATTGAAAGACAATGTGAAAATGTCAAAGGCATTTCATACTAATGACATATTCGCGATGTCCTTCAATTAATGAGGTATTGACAGAGGTTATTTTCATTGCATATTATAAAATAATACTATGGAAGTTTAAAAGCAATAAACTGATTTAAAGAAGCATGTTTCCGCTTCTACATCAGGTATATTCATCATTATAATGTTTCTCTTTTACTACTTGGGTATTAAATACAATATGTTGGCAACATATGTGTATTTTAATACGATAAACAAGTTAGTATAGAAAACTTACTAGAAGTCAGGTGTATTCTCCAAGTGGCTGTGAAAGGGTGATACCTAGGCCAGTGGTGAGAAGTACACAAATTCTTTAATTTCCAAGTGAAAGATTCGTGTTGAACTATTGTTGAGTATAACCACAAACATTAATCTCATGTGTCCTTGGACGCAAGGAGGCATTCTTTTAGTTTCTGAAATGAATGTTGTTTTTGGTAAACTCAATCACTAGTTCAGTGATACATGGATCATAGGCAATTAGTGATGAATATAAATGTAAGACTTATACCCAGTTGTGACAGGATAATTCTTTGTCAAGTAATACTAAAAATGGACTTCACAAATATACCAAGTATGGTATTTAGGCTCGGCACAACTAAATACTTTTGGTATTATCGATGTCTTTAGTTTAGACAAAGGAGCCCTTAGAAATAAAGGTACGTCACAAAGATTTTGGAAATAGTTCAACATGATAGTATGAACTATTCCAAGTATAAGCTAGAGGTATATATACTTCATAAGATTCTTTTAAGTAATTAAGGAATATCAAAGTGAAGTATTTTCATGGTCAGGAGATATGAGTTACTTCGGGTTGGGATACCGAAGAATATCTCGACCAAGCATTCATCAATCATGATAATGTAGCGTGGAGCAATTCCTAAACGCACATTACCTTATCAACATCACGACATTGATGTTAATGGGGAGGATTGATGATGAAGTCTTACATATCAACATTGATCAACAAAATGTAGCGTGGAGTAATTCCTAAGCGCACATTTTATACATCAAAGTATTGATGTAAGTAATATCAATGTTGGAACTAGCAGAAACTTCCACTATATTTCATGAATTGCTTTGCAAATAACAGCAATATCCCACCACCATATGACAACTATAATGACAAATGGATATCATACGAGTCATAGTATGATGTAAACCCATTATGTCATAAGAACATGTGTTTAGATGCAAAGAGTTTGTTAGGACATAAACAAACTAGCGTCAAGACAAACACATTGTGCATTTAGTGTAATAATCCTAACAGCTGTTTAGGATGTTACAAGATAGAAGAATAGCTAGTCAAGAAATAGACTACACTTCTATATAAGGGTGCACATCTCTATTAGAGATAGTGGGAGCTATATTGACTTGTGTTTAGTCAATGCTCAAGATGCACAAAATAGATGGCATAGGAACTAGTTCCACAAGCACATGTGGAACAAAGTATTTTCCAGAGACACATACTGCGTAGGAAGGATAAAACCATGGTGATAATTTTTATATTCACCACGGTCGGTGATCTATTACTCAAAGTGAATAATATTTCCTACAAGTAAGCAGTATATGAAAATTAGCTAAAATTGATAACACCAACTAAAATTCAATTAATGGATTCCATGTATCAAAGTATGAAAGGGGCTATTATTTTGAATACTGCGGTGGGTATTCAAGTGAATTGATACATGGATGGTACGAGCTTAGTACCAATAAGGCTCAATTGGTTTCACCAATTTTTCATGACTAAATCCGTTAGAATTTTACTTATCATAGCTAATATCTATGATCAATTTATTTGGCATTAGATGTCATGACCACCAATCTTGGATGGTGTCTATATGACACAACCAGAAAGGGATGGTCACATCACAGAATGCTGATAAAGGTTTCAAGTTACTAAAATCCGGTTTAGTATTAAAGTAAGAAACATGATCATAGTATATACATTTAAAACAAATGTTTTCCATGTGTCTACTAGAGGTTAGTGGGAGCGCAAAGGTTTTCCAATAAGAAATGTGTTCGGTAACATATGGAAAACAAACATTGGTCTGACAGTTAGTTAAGACTAATATACTCTCCAATGATTGACTTAGAGTAGCTACCTAAGTTCTAGGGAACATGATCTACTAAGGTAGATCTATAGGTTGCTTGGTTCTAGTCAATCGTACATATAGTGACATTATATAGAAAAATACATGTTGGAACAATTCAAGAGATGAATTTTTGCCTATGTCACAGGGCATAATCTCTCCATGTTGACCTGTCTGTGACATGAGAAGAGATAAATGTGGTGAGTTTAAATCCATACGTCGGAACGATGGATCAATCACGTATGCCATGATATGTACAAGAACCGATATTGCCAAGGTATATTTTACAATAGGCAAATATCAGTTATATCCAGGAGCACTGCAAGGGATGCAGTCAGAACAATCTAATTGTACTTCGGCAAGTACAAAAGATATGTACCTCGTAAGTAGAGAAGAAAGGATACTAGTTTTTGGGGATAAAAACTAGTCTTCCAAAGATCAAGAGATCTAGTATTGCAGTTAGGCTAAAGGCGATGAGCGAGTCAAGCTCATATCATCCTGTGGTGGCCATATCTATAAGACCGAGTACATTGTAGCTTCTAAGATATCTAAGAAGAAGTTAAATGCAATGATTTGTTCTAGTTCTTGGAATCGCACCTGGTGAGAAAAGTATTATCATAATGTAGATTATGATATTCTTACTAGCCAAGATTTCAAGTTATGACAGTGGACAAAAAGGGTATATAATCGGGATACCATCTCTTGATAAGTTTTAATCAAAGAGATGAGGTCGCTATAGCAGAATAGCCACGCAGCAGAACCGTGGCAGACCCAGTATCTAAGGCCTTTACTCAGCAGAAACATGATGCTTATCATGTGAGTAGCTAACAAGTTTGGTTAGCAAGTTGGCTCTAGTGCAAGTGGGAGTGTTGAAATAGTGGGTGCCCTAGACCCAATTATTATGTGCTTTTGATTACCATATCGTGTATACAGTAAGGTATGCATGATGTCATCTTATCATTATAGTGTAGACTTTTCTGCATCCACTATTGAAATGGTAATGTCCAAAGATTAATTGTCATATTGAAAGGTTATAGCAGTTCCCAGGCTATAATGAGAACCTCTAGATACTATGACATTAATCTTAAATATATATGTTCTATGGTCTAGATACATCTTACTAATTGGACATAGTAGATGTATGACCATCAGGTGCTGGGGGCTCATAAGCATTGAGACTTCTTCTCATGAAGTTCACACTTGGTGATCTCTAGTAGTGAGATCATGAGGACTGACCCGCCAATAGGAACACCACATGTTTCAGGTGTCATTGGATGTTCCTATCTACGATCATGTGTAATGGTCTCCTGACTTGAGATCATTACCAATGTATGTCATTTGATCGCGTACTTTGATGCAATACGAAAACCATGGCAATAAAGTCGTGGCGAGGTAGTTTGTGTCGGGTGCGTCATTAGTGGCATGTCATTGGTTGAATGGTCAAGAAAGGATTTGTCGCTTCCGTGTTATTGAAGTAATATATCTCTGGCCTTGTTGATATGGATGGCAGTACCTTAATAAGACCATGGCCATGGCAGTCGAGGGTAAATCCATCCAGTTACATCAACAAACAATAAAGCAAGAAAATGGCGATGACACGAGAGTGCATCCTGCTTTATGAGATATTATAGACAAAGAGATTATATTACACAGTGCGTGTTCGTAGGTTGGTTGTCGCTGCTGTGACAATCCTTATTTCTTCAGGGGGCCATGATGGGTTGCTAGATCCCGCTCTTGGTCTGTGAATACTATTCATGGCTGCCGAAATAAGGGCCTAGAGGGTCACACACAATAGCGTATTCAAGAATCTTCCCTATTCAGTTGAATAGGAGTATTGGAAATAGTGGGCCCCGCCACAGGGGTCCGGGAATTTTCCAAAGTTAAATGATCACCAATGCGATAAATAGATTCATATTATTCGAGTTTAGAATAATGAGTATTGAATTTATTTATTAAATGTATTTACGAGTTTTGAGTAAATACATAAAAAAATATTAATTGACGAATATTAAATTATTCAAGGTTCAATTAATATTTATGGGAGCGACGAGTCGGGTTAATGACTTAATTATTATCATGTAATATATTTTAATATATTACAAGTGAATGATAATAATATTTATGGCTCAGTTTAGTAGTCATAAAATGTCGTTAATAGTGCGTTAAGTATTCGGGGCCGGTGAGGCGATACCGGGTATTTTAATTGAGCACTATAAATATAAGAGGAGGGGAATTTGCCAAATACTATTCATGGAGTTTATCTCTCCTCTCCTCTCTCCCACATTCTAGAGAGAGATGCTCTGGATCCAAGGATCTCGGATGGAGTTCTCTCTCGGGCATCGCTAGCGAAGCGATGCGGTGGTCGTTGGAGCATCGAAGGCATCGTCGCAGATCCGCGCTAGCACCCGGATTACGACGAACGGTGCTCCCGCAGATTCCTTGAAGCGCGTGTGGACGATCTTGAGGAATTCGGCTTCAGATTCTTCGAGCAGCGATCGCCAACGACGAGCAGACGTCGTGCACGGATTTGGATTCAAACCAGGTATTTTACGGTTTAATTTTGTGCTTAAAATCCTCCACGCGTGGTCCTCGGCTTTGACCGGGCTGCCCTTCACCGACGTCGGCAAGTTTACGGCGAATGGCGGTGGAAAATTTTTAAAAAACCCACCTATTTGGGGCTTCCGCTGCACGCCCGGTTCCAACAAAAATTTCATTATTTATTTAATTAAATTCCTTAACTTTCCAAAAACACCTCATTAAATAAAAAATGCAACCAATAATGATGCATGTAACACTCCTAGGACTATACCTAAAAAGTAAGAACAACTCACTTAGTCATTCAGTAGGATTAGATTACTTTCATCAGATTATAGTTGGCCATAAAATCCCATTCCCCACTGGGTCTTTCTTGTCCTATGTCAGACACCATGATTAACTAGAATCATTTACCCACCAACCCTTGCAATCCCCATATTTCCTAAATACAATATCCATCCTATATATCATCTTAAACCTTTGATACCAAATTTTCATGAACCCCTCCCTCCAAAGGTACCCCTCTTGGATTGACAATAGATAAATAGAGATAATGACACCCTGATTCCTGCATTTAGTAGGCCCCAGGTTAGTTACTATTATCTCAGGTATAAGAATTAACAAATATGGGAGGAATTTTCATAAAAAAATAAAATATATACTAGGAAATATGATATAAACCACAAAACAAATCCATAACATAAGATAGTTAAAATAAATAACATACACAATACATGTAATGTCACATGAATACAACAAAAGTCTCTATATAAAACATCAATGAAAATCCAATGAAAGTAACTAAACAACAACTCCAATGTCCAAGCTAGTAATGTATAGATTGATCCTCAAACCCCCCTTGGAAACTTAAAAAAAGGTTATATATATGTATGATGAGAATACAAGTATACTCAATAGGATCATATCAAAAGTATCTCATGAACATGTAAATAGGGCATACTAATGCACTAGTGAGAAAATAGAAAAACCAATAACACTTAAAAATGTCAACTAACCAATAACATACTCACTAAGGGTTTCTCACCAAATAATAAAACCAAGTATAGTAACATAATAAGATGTAAATCAATAAAAGGGTACCCCACACCACTTTCTCACTAGTGTGCCACTCTTACACCAAAATTTCATATATCCCAATCCTCAAATATCTTTCATATAATCATCCTCTATGAAGATATTTAGACCATCACATGATATCTTTCCCAAAGTCACCTAAGTTATCACATAACATTTTGACCACTACCATAACAAGAATAGTAGGGTATTTTGAACATGAAGGACATCAACCTCATACCCACTTCATACGATGTATGGCCACCACTATGAACAACATTATACTCTCATATAACATAACCAAAAGTTCACAAAAAAAACAATCCAATATATCCTATGCATAATAACTTTACCTGGAAGAGAGAGTGGGGAAGAGGGGTAGCCATCCATATGTCCTCACTATCTAGATGTTGAGAAAAGCACCCCCAAAACATTTGGGTGTTGGCATGTGGTGCTCGACATGGGTGGGGTGAATATAAAAATCAAAAGGAAATTGAAATATATAATATTCAGAAACATAACACAAACCAATGGGTTTTCAACCAGAATACCATATAGTTCACAACATCACCACATAGGCCTCAAAACCTCCACCACTTTCGCTACCACTTACAAATTCATCACACCACACATTAATTCTACAAACCATAAGAGACATTCCACCTTTTATTATAATATAATCATATTTTTAGATATTCCAATTATAAATAACTTTTTTATCAATTAAATTAATTTTATATTAAACAAAAAACTTTCTAACCTAATTTAAAGATTCATTATCCATTCTATCCATTGCTATTTTATTTAATATTAATACAAATCGTTCATTTATCTTTCAATAATTCAATCCCAAAACCACAAATAAATTTCATAGTTCTCATTTAACCACATAAAATACTAACCATTTCACATTCATTAATCATTTTTCCATATTCAAATTAAACATCATTATCTAATTTACCATACATCATTTCAAGCCCCAACTAACAATCATCACAACACAACATAAGCCAAGTCATTTCAACAATTAAACCATCACACTTGAATAACCACACATTAAAAACACACATCATAACCATTTTCCATATATTTACCAAATATTATTTTAGATTTAAGCAAGGGTTTGTTCATCACATTTACTTAATTTTCTTGGGAATTCTCATGAAAACCACAATTTCCATGGGAAACCAATTTATTAACTAGATATACATTATTAACCAATTTCATTCAGGGTAATATCAGAAAATTACACAATAAGGTTTCCAAAATCACATCAATTATAAAATAATCAAAATCACCCAATGGCCTTTATTTTTAGCAATGCACTCAATATGTATAAACCAAATGTCAATAACATCAAAAGTTGTAAAACATATTTTTTCCATTCCCTTTCACTTCAAATTCAATGAACCAATTTTTTACCATCATGTGATAATGGCCTTATCTTTATAGGATAATTGATTTTTTAATTTTACACAATTGGTGATAATAAGAATAATAAATAATTATTTATATGAAAATATTTTCTAGGGAAAAAAATACATGAAACATGAAGAAATCATATAACATACATGAGAAACTCCATATCCCATCAATTCTAGTTACCCACTTAATTATCTTCATTAAGCCGGTGCATAACATCTTCCCTAAGGATAAAAAATAGAATGATCCCCACCACATGTTATAACTAGAAGAAAGGTAATGGATCCCTTACCTAGTGATGCTACTAAACTCAAACTACCCACAAAGTATAGAGGAGATAGAAAGATGATAATAGCCTAAAAACACAGAAGGATATTCAAAAAATTTGTAAAAGACTTCAAAAAACTCAAACATTAAGGTTTTGGGTCACCATAACTTAGGGGAAACATGAAGGAACCCAAACAAGATAAATAAATTTGTTTTTAACAATCATGTATATCCCCCCTCAGATACTCCATTATATTTTCATACTTTATTCCCTATTTAATTTTCATTCAAATAAAATATTAATTGTGATCCATTTTAATTCTTTGAAAACATTATATATAATTTAAACAAGTCCAATGTAATCAAAACCATTATTTTAGGATTTTAAATCATTGAAAATTCATTACAGGAGGTTTGGAAAGGGAAAAATGAAGTTTTTAAGCATTTTCTACTACCCATATGTAGGATGCAAGCAATTAATAAGGGTAAAGTGATTTTACCCTTACACAGATAATTTTCTTTACATGAGATTAATAGATACACTAGTACCCTTACCCAAGGAAGAATTTACCTTTACATGACCCAGGGGGACCCTTATATGAGGAAGGCTTACCCTTATGTGAATGGAAGAGATTTTGAGATACATTTACATAGTGAAGGAATACCATTACACATCCTTAATAATATGCCTCTTACCCATATGAAAGTCCATATTAACCTTATGTGACTTAAGAAAACTAGATCTTACTATCACACAATAGTGCAGTACACTTATGTGAGACATATATTAACATTAATCAACCATAAGTATTTTAGCACTAACCATATGAAAGTAAGATCTTACCCTTACAAGAAGAATGAAAAAGGTACTTAGCTTTACATAGGGAAGAACCCACCTTTATGAAAATAGAGGGAGTTCAAATGATATTTACATAGTGGGGAAACTATCCATACATAAACCGCTTTACCCTTACCCAAAGGTGAACTACCCTTATGTAACAATTAGAAATTTAGGTCTAACCTTACACAAGCCTTAAAAAAATAATATTAACCTTACAAAAGATATTAAAAATCACCATTACCCTCACACAACTCTAAATTCTTGTGTAATGTTAAATATTTCATTGAAAATATTAATCTTTCAATTAAAATAACTTATAAACAATTATGAAAAGGGATTATTATCATTTACAAAAATTCCATAAACCATAATTTTTTTTAAATAATTCCAAAAACTCTAAAAACACATCTAAAATATTTTAATTAGTTTAAAAACATCCAATTAATTACTTAAATAAAAATTTCTTACTTTGAATTTACTTCTATAATTTGTAAACTGATTTTAAAAATCCGTCATAAATTAAAAAACTTTTCAAAAAACTTCTAAAATTTATGAAACTACTCCCAAACCATTGGACACCGTAGAATGAAAAAGGAAAGGTTTAGGAAAACCCAAAAACTAACAGTAAAACACATTCTACTCCTTCATACTAATGAAACATGAAATTAAATAACTATATATCTAAAGTAAGTTTCTATTAGTTCCTTATCCCTTAGTATTTATTATGCTAACATATCATCTCTTTATGAAACTTCTATTCATATGAAAGATCTCTAAATTTTCTTTGTGTTAAAGTTGAGAAACACACAATTGTCTTTTTGAGTCTATCAACAACGATAACATCACTAAATTCTAGTTTCCTCACAACAATTTTGAAACTTTAAAATAATTCAACTTGAGTAATCCAATTTTTTTGAAATAGAAAACTCTTTCATCATACATTTGGATGTATTTTAAGAGTTTCCTATTTTCAAATATTTCTGATGAGGAACCATTTTTATGTATAAATGGATTTCATCCTTTCATTTACTTGTATTATACCTACACCAACAATGGTTTTTCATGATTAATACACCAATTAATAGAATTGGAGTTTTTTTACTCTTCTATTTATCTTGTAGTATTTTGAGAAAATATTTAGTTCTGTTTCTATATTGATCATTCCTACCATAAGTTCACTCAAGAGAATTAAATATATTATGAAACCATACCTTCTCTTTTAGATGTTGTCTTTGATAGATTTTATACAATCTTGGTTAAATCACCCTTGAATTATAACACATAAATGGTTTATAGAGTTAACTATTGTACTAACTCATATAGTCTTAGATTCAATATACTCCATAATAACAACTTATTCCTTCAAAGAACAATCCTCTCTATTAAATTAATAAAAATCTAATGAATGAATTTATTTATGATTCAAAATACCCTTACTTTATTTTTCCTTTTAATACTAAAAATAATTATCCTCTTCCATGGAATTTCCATTAGTTATAAACATTATTTCTTTATTCTTCCATGCCTCATTGTTTTTGGTAGATCTAACACTACCCAAAAAAATTCTCATCATTGTTTCTTTATTCTTTGGTTAAGTAATCACATATTTTCCTTTCATTTATCCACTACTACCATTTAGATCTAATGTTTATGTATCTAACATAATTGTTCATGGTGTCATAGGTTAATATCCAAATTTATTGGCAGCATCAAAAACTTTTTCAACTAATATATAAATTTTAAAAAATTTATTTACTCAATTTTGAAACTCAGAGTGAGTTTTCACCAAGGAATTTTCTGCATCAATCAAATTCACCTTAAAATCTTTTATATACTCATTATTTTTAGTTAAAATTTTTATGGTATTCTCCAGAATCTAGTATCTTTCTTTAATACTTTAATTGAAATCACTCATATTTTTGGTGAATTCCACTTCTATCTCATTAATATTCCAAAATTACAATATATCAACATATTTGCTTATAGATTCATTATCTTTTCTCAAATAAGTTACCTCCTTTTCATTTTTTTTGGTTTCTTTAAAGCTTAACAAAACCTCTATCTCAAATTGTAATTCTTTTAGTATCTCCTCATTATTTATATCTTCATCACTAATATCTTATCCTTTAAAATAGGGATCATTAAAAGACATTTATATAATAATAAATGTTATAATAATATCATCCTTTGATTCTTTATCCCCTATTTTCACTTTCCCCATAATAAGGTGGCACATCATATATTGAGAGAAATTTATTTTCCTGGATGTATTGGTAAGTCATTTTACATTAATGAACATTACTCTCAGGTGAATACATGACATCATATTTATTTTTGATGATCTTACGGGTTTTCATCCTCTTTACCTTCTTTATACATCTTAGGTAAAATGGTAGAAAATTGTCAAATATTTCCCCCACAAAACACATAAATAGATGTTCACCATTTTATTTACCTTTTTTCCATACCTTTATAAAATATTGATAGATTTTTTTTGAAATATATAACATAATTGTTGACATCCTTTTCCACCTCATTAATCCTCTTAGGCTCATGATTTTTATCTTTTTTATTATTTGAATGTTTCCTCATTCTTATATTTTCATTTCCTCTATAAGATTAACCCTCTTCTCATCTCATATTCTATCAATAAATTTTTTATCTTATAATTGGACCACTCATCCATGCATTTATTCTCATTATCTTAAATCATAACATTGAATTTATCTGTGATAATCTTCAATATCTTATTACCCAATATAGATTCCTTAAGTATTTTCCCATATCAATTAATTAAGATCAAATTCATGTTTACTCAAACAATGAATTCATTATCCAACTCATACTCCCCCATTCAATCATCATTACACTATTCTTGAAAAGTTCATAATCATGGCACCTTATCCATTTTGCCTCCCACATTGATATCATGAATTTCCCTCTAAATCTCATAATCCAATTTTCTTCCATTCACTCAAGTTAACTCATTCATTAAGAGGTATGAGAGTAATGTATTGAGTGATCTATATTTAGAATCATTATTATTCTAATATGTAAAATATTATGTGGTATCATGATTCCCTAAACTCATACTCTTGGATCTTGTGCCATAAATATATATGTTACATACTAGCTTCGATATCAACTATAAAATCCCTAACATATCTATCTTTTAATTTTATAACATAAAGAAAATATTTTATTAATATATTCACAAGACCATTTAGATTTAGAGATTTTTATAATTAGGGAAAAAAATAAACAAATAATTTCCATGTCTTTATCAATTAATAGACATTTTTTATAACATTTAAGAAAATAAATATTCCTTAGTATGTCTTCAAATCTCTAACATATTCTCCACACAAACTATTCTATTAGATATATCATATGTAATAATTTTCTTCATAATTTGGAGAATTGAGAACATAATAAGGGGTGAGATAAAACACTCATTAAGGTAAAACATACAACCAAGGTAATCATGGAATAAATATGGAATAAAAAATATTAATGGAATAAGTAAACATCATGAACCCATAATAAATTGAAATTGAGCACATTCTATATCCATGAAAATAAATTAAAAATAGTATATCAATAATAATGATCTCATACCGATGGAATGAATAATTCAATACATCAAAGACATGATGAGAAGACCTTGTTCCAAGATACTATCTTTTTATGGGAAGTGGTATACACCAAAACCCAACTTGTTTGGTATCATGAGACTTATTGATGCATCGATGGTCTATATAATTAAAGGACTATCTAGTCACTTTATTTAGTCTAATTCATTTACCATAAAATTCAACAAGACATTTTTTACAATTTCCTAAGGAACCTTTGGCTAAATAAAAACATGGTTATCTATGTAATTCTGAATATGGAATATCAACACATTATCAATGTGTGTTATAATTCAATAATCATCAAGAATGTCAATATTTTCCCTCATGTCAATAATTGGGATAACATGATCATAACCCTTCCTCATAAAGAAGGTGTATAGTCAAAAGATACATATTAAACTTTCTAATAATCACATGTTTTGGAATAATAACATACAAAACACCAAAAAATTTACATATGACTATAAATATTTTTTTTATCTAGGTAAAAATCCTTAAATCTATATTTATAAAATTATATGTTCGCAACATATAGGGTAATGAGTATACAGTTACATAAATAATGGAATAAAATGATAATAATCCATCTATAGAAAGAAGGTGGAGGGTTTTAAAAGTGAATAGATTCAGTGTAACAAAGGAAACATAGAAGGATTATAACATAGAATAAAAAAATCTTAACAAAATAATGTTTGAATGATACCATCCAGAAGGGATCAAAAAATGGATTGTTTGGTATCGTGAGTTAATTCCCCTAAAATATTAATATATATATTATATTATAAATAATGAAACATAATGCCTATAATGGATAATTATTTTAAAAATGAAAAAGTAAATATATGTGAAAACAAATAAGATATTTTAGAAATAATTTCTAACATTGACATTAAAGATGATGTTATGGGCCACTTTGAAAAGTGTTTTTCTAAAGGTGAAGTAAAAACTCATGAAAAACACTTATTTTTAAAAAATTATATTAAAAAATAGGGCCTTTAAAGGACATATAGTTTATATTTTATAAATTTAGAGAGGAATAAAAAACATATTATAGTGAAAGGAAAACCCCATTTTAATATCATGAAAAATACCTTTGTTTAAAACTCACATTGTAAAAAGTGTAACAAAAAATTATTTTGTATCAAAATATTTTCAACCCCATAAAGTTAGTGTAACACCTCGTTACCTTCCTTCAGGTATGCCTTGGATTTTGTTCTCGATTTACTTTTTTTTTTAGGAGTATTGTGGGATTATCGAAAATAGAATATCTTTTTATGGTCTTGTTGAATTATAGGTATAAATGTGTAAATGGATTTAGAGGGATCTCGTTTGGACTGAAGATCATTAAGATTTGGTTTGAAGATTTTTTATAGAAAACTGGTCAGATCACTACCTACTAGAAAAATTCATATCATGAATGTTTTACATAATGTGAATTTGTTATGTGGAAGATTCCATGAGTCCCATGCAGGGTGTGAAAAGGTACACGCCATGAAACCATTACATGACATGAAACTATCGATCAGGATCTTTAATACAAGGCAATGCATTTTTTAGTATATTTTTAATTTGTGGAATTTATCATAAGGAAATGGATTCAAAACATGAATTCCTCATGAATAATAGTTGTAAACATGCTTCATGCCTGAATATTTTATCATTTGGCCACAACCTTCCCTCTTAATACCTAGGATCTCTCTTAAGTAATTTTTAGGATTTATACTTCTTCCTAATCATTCGTTCAATGATTGATCATCATGGTTTTTTTCAGTTCATCACTCCGGGTAAGTAGTCTATGATTCTTTATTGCCTTTGATTGTGATGACGACGTTGGATGTGTTTGTATTTTAGATCCATGATCTATTGATGTCTTATATCGATCCTTTGCATTTTATTATTGCGTATTATCTTTTGAAGGTTAATATATGGTTTGTTTATCTCTGTTGTCAAAGGAATATATGTTTACATAATTCTTAAGGTAGGTGGGTCTATGCAATTTTTTCTAATTCATGAATTCTTATATGTTATTTTTGACTCCTTTGGGTTTTTTCATTGAAATGAAATTGATTTGATGAAAAAAGGGTTTTTATTAAATATGAGAATAGATTTTAAAAATGGTCTTTGTAAAAACTTAGCACATTGGGAACATTAGGTGCATCGAGTAATGGAAATGGGTAGACCTAGTGTGTGTGGAACCACTAGGGGTTTATTTTGTGATATCTATAGATTGTGGAATTAATTGATATTGATTAGAACCAACATATGCTTAGTTTAGTCTTCTTTTATGTCTAGTACGTATTCCTATAGGATAAGACTCAAATGAAGTGTTTTTATTTTAAACCTTCTTTGTCGCATGATGCCTTATTTCATGGATATTTTCTTACATGATTAATTTACCAGTTTTTCCTTTATATCTAAAATATTTTAGTTTTATGAATATGGTATTCTTTTAAGAAAACAAAATGAAATGTTTACTAATGATTTTATTTATGAAAATTATTTATAAAATTTATTATTATTTTAAAGCTAGAACTTGTGCATTATTGTTATTTGAACTTGTATAGATTCTTTGGTGGTATCCTACAAAGATTTGTGCTCACACCCTAATTTTTCTTTTGGGTGGTTGCAGACCTTGTTTTCCAAGACTCAGGGAAATGGGAGGGCATCATGTATCATGTCTAGTTCTCTTGTCCTTTGTTACCTTCATATTAAGATGGTATGGAGGTGATGGTTGGTCACATGGAGACTCGTTGGTATTATTTGACTCATACTTTTATGGTTCATACTATTTTTCTTAGGTTGTATGAATCTTGTTGTATCTCTTTCTTCCACATTGTACTATGGTTATATGTATTTTTTGGGTTATATTAAATATTTTTTCCATTATCTTTATTTCACCTCACCACATGGCGGATAACTCAAGTGAATGTTTTAGTTGATCCAGGTTGGTTTATTATAAATTGGTATTAAAGGTATGCTTAGATTTAAGTGTGTTAGAAATACCTAAGTTTGGTTTTTTGTATTGGTTAGATATGAGTTAGGGTTGTTATAATATGGGTAGTAAATACTATAGGGTTTCTGTATAGATCACTTCCGTATATGAACTAGAGTTACCATGGGTGGTTAGAATTTTTTACCAATTTCAAGACTTGGAGTTTGAGGTTAGTGGAATGAACTGGATGGGGAGTTTATTTATATGGACCTATTCCTTCTTAAAGTGTTGTGTTTAATTCATATAATTCATAATTTATTTAAATTATTATTGTTTTAAATCATGGACATGAATTCTTAAGGTTGGTCCTAAGATTTTGGGATATTATCTAAATATGATTGATCATTATTTTTTGCTTAATAGATAATTCCTCTAAGAAGTTATCTTCCAAATCCAATAGAGGAAGCTACAAGACAATATCCATAGGTGAATCCTTTATTAGACCCTTCCTTTTGTTGAAGCTTTAATTTATACAATTCAGACTCTAGATCAAGTGGGTGTCAGAACCTAGGATGTGTGGTGGATCATGAGTCTAAATTTACTAAATAGTATCCACCCATATTACATAGTGTTAAAGGACCCTAGGAATCTGGGGAGTGGCATGAGAAAATTGATAGGATCTTCTAATTCTTGAAGACTCCAGAGGACTCTAAGGTGGGTTCTACCATGTATATGCTTGAGGGACTGGGAATGATATGGTGGGACTATATTATGCAAGATAATTTGCATGAGGATATTACCTAGTATTATTTCAATAAAACATTTAATCAATAGTTTTACCCTGAGACATTATATTCAGAAAATACTTGGGAGTTTCTAACCTTGGAGAAAGAGAAGCATACTATTCTGGAGTATTCTACCCATTTTACTAAGCTAGTGAATCTGGAACTAGAGTTTATCACTAACAAGTACCTAAAGGATTGAAGGTTTATGTTAGTATTAAGGTTAAATATTCCATCGATGTTGATTCTCATGTGTCTTCTGACCTTTTTGGAGGTAGTTTACAAAGTAACTTTGGTTGTGACATAAATAACTGGGAATTTAGGTTTGGGTGGAGCTTCAGTTGGCATTGTCATTATCCAAGGTGTATATTATGAAAATAAAAGTAAGCATAAAGGTATCCAATTTTCTTTAAGATTAGTTTTGAGGGCTTCATCTGGACAACAACAGGTTTTTGGCAATCAGTGTGGGTGCCCTGGTCATATAGAGCCTAATTATACGTAGGATCCCAAGAATTTTCATCATTGTGAACAATCTGGCCATCTAATTTTTTTGTGAAAGGATATCCCAAGTAATTAACCAAGGGATTGTGGGTTTGTAAAAATGCTTCCAAGGGTGGTGGGTCTTATCCTTAGGCTAAGTGGGATGTTCATGTGTCTAAGAAATATTAGTTATAAGCTAATATTGGATGTATTTTTTTTGTAGTAGAGTATGCACTAGAAGAAATTAAAGCAGGGCCAACCATATTTATAGGTATTGTGTTTATTTCACCTTCTATAGTGCTAAATTTGTTTGATACATGTGCTACTCATTATTTTATATCATCAAAGTTGGTTTATATGTTAGGTTTATGTCCATATCTTATGTAATTTTTGTTGGATATTTCCAAACCTTTGGGAAAGAGGTTCGAACAAGGTTTCAAGATCCCAACATGTCAAGTTTAGTTCTTATATTCCAATGGGGTCATTCATGTTTTTCAGGGTGAGTGGGACTCTATACCAAGAAGGGAGAGGCCTGTTATTCCTTATTCTAGGTTAATATCATGCTAGTTGTTAGAGATGTTTCTTGATGTTGTTGAACCTTGTTTGGGTAGTCAACTACCTATGGTGGTGTGTGAATGCCCCAAGGTCTTTATAGATTATTTTTCTTGTTTTCCACCCTAAAGAGAGGTTTAGTTTACCATAGAACCGCTACTAAGTATGATGACCATTTCTATTCCATCTTATCATATAGAACCTACTAAGTTGTCAGAACTTAAGGTCCATATTTCAGATCTTGAGGCTAATGGATTTATTCATCTTAACTTGTCACCATGGTCTTTGCCTATCCTATTTCCTAAGATGTAAGAAAAGAGATTCAGACTTTATATTGACTATCAAAAGTTAAATCTGGTGACTATCAAGAAAAAAATCCCTTAACTAAGATTGAAAATCTCTTTAATCAGCTGTGAGGGGCTCATTGGATTTCAAAGATTGACCTATAGCCAGGGTACCATTAATTGAGAGTACAAGAATATGATATACCTAAGACGAAACTTAAGAGTTGATATGGAAATTTTTAGTTTTTGGTTAGCTATTCAGACTAACTAACAGTCCTGCGGTGTTTATGGATTTGAAAAACTGAATCTTTCATTGGTTCTTGAACTCTTTTTTTATGGTGTTTGTGGATGATATTTTGGTTTACTCCAAATTAAAGGAGGATCATAATGACCATTTGAATATCATTCTTAGAAATTTTAGGGAACATTGTCTGTATGTTAATCTTTCAAAGTGTAAGTTTTGGATTTAAGACGTAAATTTTCTGGGGAATTTTATATCTAAAAATAGTGTCCTAGTGGATCCTAAAAAATTACAAATAGTTATGTCTTGGGAGAATCCCAAAAACATGTTTGATATCCAAATATTCTTAGGGTTTGATGGTTATTATCAGTGTTTTATTAGACTTATCTAATATTTCATATATAATGATATCTTTAATCCATAAGGGTATAATTTTTGAGTGGAATAATAAGTGTCAGAGATATTTTGAGGATCTGAAGGTGAGATTGAATTCAACTACAAATTTTATTCTTACAGAACAAGGTTCAGTTTATGATGTTTTCTGTGATGCTTCTGGTATGGGTTTTGGGTGTATCTTGATGTAGGGGAGATATGTGGTAGCCTATATCTCTTGATAATTACACCCTCATGATAAGAACTACCCTAACCATGATCATGAATTGGCAGTGGTTATGTATACACTCAAAATGTGGCCTCACCATCTATTTGGAGAATGGTTTATAGTATATTTTGATCATAAAAGACTAAGGTATGTTTTTACTTAGTTGGATATAAACTTACGATATAGATACTGGGTGAAGTATCTCTAGATTTTTTATTTTGATATTGCTTAGACTTTTAGGAAAGAGAATGTGGCCGCTGATTTTTTGAGTAGGAAATTACCAAAACAAGCAGTGAAGGGATAATTGGAAGAGTGAAAATTGATGAGTTTATTTTTTGAGATGAGCTTAGGAATGGAAGAATATTTTTTGAGGGTATGTATGGATTCAATAAAGGATGATTTTTTTTGATAAATGGGTTTATCTCGAGCAGACATATGACCCCAAGTTCCAGATCTTTAGTAAAATCCTTTATTGTGGGGAGACCTTGGGTGAGTGATCTTGGTCTCCTAGTGGTGCTTTGTGCTTTTTAAATAGGTTTTTATTCATTCTTACCTGATATCAGAGTTTATGGAGAGTGGAAACTACTCTTGCTGGTCTGTACACCCAGGTTCTACCAAGACGTTTCATGATTTGAGACATTAGTATTGGTGGATAGGGATGATATAGTCGATTATATATTTTGTATCGTGGTTTCTAACTTGTAAAAAATACAATAGAACTACTGGTTTGTTGCATCCTTTTCCCATTTTTGTATGGAAATGGGATGATATTTCCATGGATTTCATCATTGTCTTACTATGGAATCCTAGTGGGAAGGTTTTGGTTTGGGTGATCATTGATCAAATCATGAAATTAGTGAATTTTATCCCTATCAAGGAGATTATGAAGGCATAATAGCTTGGGGAATTTTATTTCTAATAGGTTATGAGACTTCACAGGGTTCCCTCTATAGTTATTTCTAATAGGGACCCAAAATATACATCCATATTTTGGAAAGTTTTTCTAGAGGTGATAGGTTCTAGTTGATTTTGTGCACAACATATCATCTGTAGATGGATGAACATACAAAGAGAGATATCTAGGTTCTTAAGGATATTCCATGGGATTGTGTGCTTGATTTCGATGGTTCTTGAGAAAATCATTCGCCTTTAGTCAAGTTTTCCTATAATAATAGTTATCTATACTTGATCGAAATGGAACCCTTTGAGGCTTTGTATGGGAGGCCATGTAGATCTCCCTTGTGATGGGCAGAGTTGGGAGAGCGATCCTTGGTTGGTCCAAGTCTTATTCAGGATACGACAGAGAGGTTACAATTGATCTAGAAGATAATTATCATGGAACATAGTCATTAGAAATATTATTTGGATCATCTTCATGGGGTACTAGAGTTTAAGGTTGGTGATCCGATCTTTCATAGAGTTTCACCTAGATTTGGACATCATCGGTTGGGTAAGCATGGTAAGTTGGCACCAAGGTTTGTGAGTCCATTTTAGATCATTATAAGATTGAGAATGGTTGCCTATTGGTTAGAATTACAATCTCATTTGACTACCATCCACGACATGTTTCATGTTTCCCAGTTGATGAGGTATCGACCGGATCCTTCACATGTGATTTAATCGGAGGATTTTAATCTTGAGCCTTACATCACTATAGATGAGAAACTATTTCAAATTATGGATCTCTGAGTGATGGTACTTTATAGTAAAACAATTCCTTTGGTCTATGTACTGTGGAAGTATAAACGAGATAACCATGAGATGTGAGAGTAGGAATTATTGATGTGGTAGTAGTGGAATTTTCTTTTTGAAATTCCAGGATCTTGATAATTTCCTGAACACTCTAATAATACCATTAAAGATATGTTTAACTCTCAAAACTCTAACTTACCTAACATTTTTAAGTAGGTCATTGAAAACTATAACTTTTCCATGACAAATGATTTTTTAATTTGGGAACCTGCTCATAATGGCATACTTGACTCAAAAAAATATTATGAACATCTTTTTAATAACTCTGACAATAAATTGAGTTTTCTAACAAATTATGGCTTAAAACCTCAAGATTCACTCTTATTTGGCGTATTTCCCACAAAAGGGTCCCAACTAACACTTGCCTTCAATATTCTGGGATTTTATTTTTCTCTAAATATTGTTTTTTTATCAACATCAGGAATACATTAATCACCTATTTATTTCTTGTGCTACAACCACTACCCTTTGGAATTATGTCTTTGATATTTTTTAGTGTAGATGGTTACTTTATGATTCTATCAACTCTCAACTTCAGCATTGTGTGGATATAACTGCCTCTCAGCAAATCAATAATCTCTTCATAACAGTTGTAGCTGAGCTTATCCATGTAATATAGTATGATAGAAATGCTTATATTCATAGAAATTACTCATTTAGTTTTAATGCAGGTAAAAAGAGAATACTAATTTCCATTTGGGAAGTTTCCTTGATTTAAAAGGATCTTTGCAGAAACACTATTAGAGACCTTGGGATTCTCTAATGGCTTGGGGTGAAGAGAATTTATCCCCAACCTAGATGCACTTTTGAAGTTTTCCGACAAGCATCGCCTCCTGGATGGATTAAATTTAATATTGATGGTACTTATGAAGGCAACCCGGGACCCTCAGGATGTGGTTCTATCTACAGAAACCACTATGGGCAGACTCTAGGACACTTCTATGGCAGCTGCGGTGTCACCTCATCCCTGGAAGCTGAAATGATGAGTGTGGTTCACACCATCTCTTTTTCATCATATCTTGGATGGAGAAATCTCTGGATTGAAAGAGATTCAACGACCATTGTACAAGCCATTTGGAATGGAGTGGTTCACCTTGCCTGGTCACTTACTTCACGTTGGATGGACTGTTTTCATTCACTCATGGATACCAGCTATATTGTCACTCATACCTATTGTGAAGCGAACAAGGTAGCAGATGACCTCGCTAATATGGGAGTCAACCGTGATATTATTTGGGTGAATGAAATCCCTTTTGATTTACTTTCTCTTTATGTTAGGGACTACAAAAAAATACCATCTTTCAGACTTATGTAATTATCTTCTTTAATACAATTTGTGTTTTAGTCTTTGAACAGAACACCACCTTTATAAAAAACATACTTCATAAAGTAATAAATGTTTCAAAAAGGTGTATTATCTAGTAGTAATGTAAATTCATAGATAACTAATAGAATATCACATACAATAATCAATTGGAAGAATATATAAAACTTTTAATTCCAAGAGGATGATGATAACTCAATAAATTATAATTGATTTTCCAAAAAGATTTACAATAGGGATAATAATTAAGTTAAAGACATTTGATTAAAAGGAAATAATTTGGATTAATATTTCCGATGAATAAAAAAATATGATAAAAATACAACCATGGTTAGTGAATATACCATTAAAAATAAATCATAGTTCATGGCATAATCATCTACCAAAGAATTAACGTTAGAGATAAAGAACCCTTACAGCTTGATCAACATTTTAATAAAAACCCATTAAAAGAGGGGTTGTATAATTGAGCATGAAATATGAAAATTAAAATATAATTCATTATATTGTATCTCAAATGAAAACTATATACACCATATAAATGAAATTAGGTGAATAATACCAAACATGTCTCAAAGAGAGGAATTTGAGATAAAAACCCTTACCTCAGTCCTGATTCACACTACACTTGGATGTAACATCCTGAATAATTAAATTATGTTCATTAAATACATATCCATGACCCTTAATCATAACTGTAACCATTTATACTCCATTTTTTAAATCATTATACACTTATATATTGTTGGGACCAATATTTTCTTGGTGAGATATGATTGGGCTTTTTTAAATGTTATGAATGTGATATTCTCCCTTGAACAAGAAGACTCACCTAAAAGGAGCATTGTGAACTCATGAAGGATGAACACCAAATTTCTTAGAATTCATTTAAATCAAACTAATCAACTCAGGTGTTTGAAGGACAGTCGTGACATGACATAATTATTAGTATCTCGAATGAGTCCATGATACATATTGAAATGCAGATATAAGGCAATGAATATTTTACTATAAATAACACATACCCTCGACCCAAGGGCTAGATATAGATCATCATTTTTGAGAGATTTCTCGAAAAACAGAGCACCCACAAACTCGTTCGTGAAGGACAGTGAGTTCTGCAAAGATTTTTCTTTCACCAAGAACTGGTTTTGTGATCCATATTGGGACGAAATGTTATCATGTATACCTAGTTTTCATAAAGCACCCTGATTTGTGAGGCCTTCCTGGCTTTTGAGTTTTGGTTGATACACTAAGACTATACACTCACCACACCCATAAGGGTTTTCACATAAGAATAAAGAGAACCAGTGCCTTCTTGCTCGAAGGATTTTGTGTGAAGAAGACACCCGAACATCCTCAGGGTTTATACAAAGGTACTATTTGAAAAGGAATTGTACATGCACCTATGTGTGAAAAATAAGACAATGCACTCACCCATTCAGGATAGTACTAGGCTGCAGAAGGTGTGTGTGAAGAGATCAAGGTGGAAAATGTGTATGTTTGGGTTTTCTTGAAACATGGAACATGCATGAAATCACGCAACACATGAACACATGAATAAGTTTTGAGACACCCAAAACAAATGAACAAAGTCACATAAAATATAAAGAATAACATTTAATATATTTTCTATAGTTTATTTGTGAGATACCCAAAACAATATGTTTGGATTCCATGCAACCCATGCATGAAGTGTGTTCGAGTTAACAATTTAAGAAGAAATCAATTAAGATCATGTAAGTGTTTTGTCTTGAATAAAACAATGAAGAAGAATTTGTGTACACACATTGAACACATTTAATTGAGGCCAAGACTTCATTCATAAGGAAGAAAATCTCGAGTATAGTTTAATTGAGGCCACTAGTCCAGAACAGGTGATCAAGTATTATTTGAGCAAGGACAACATACCCTACCAAATATTGTTGAAGCTACGTGAACATGTATATGAGAAAGTTAGATTCTTAAAGATCATGGAGGAAGATCATAGAATCATACTATATTGGATCAAGCCTTTTAATAGTGGTGAAGACTTTCAGTTGGATCCATGATCTGTTGAAGTCTTTTTTTTGGAGACAAGGGAAAAATGGGTCTCTTGGTTAGAGCCAAAACAAGAAGTATTTTGGTTGGAGCTAAAAGTAAACGAAGTCTCTCAATTGGAGCTGAATCCATTGCAATCACTTGTGGATATAGTGAAATTATAATACATAATCCATGTTTGGGGGAATAACCAACATGACATGGAGTATGTCTTTATTCCAAACCTTGTAAATATTGTATGCTACTCTTTCTGTTATTATTAATACACATGAAGTGAGTTTGAGAGATAATTTTAGTGGATCGAGAACCTTAACAAGTTTGATAGGTTGAATTTTAAAGAAAGAGAATTCAAAAAAATAAACCACTAATTCACCACTCCCCTCGTAGTGGTTAATTTGGCCTACGACTCTATAGGTGGTATTAAAACATTAGGTTCCCTCTAAATATCCAAGAAGTATTCTAACAGATGGAAAATATTAATTCTGTCAACATCTTAGGTATTTCAACATTTTATGGGAATAATTATTACATTTTGAAGAATAGGATGCTTCCCTATCTCCTATCACTCAGTCTTGAAGTGAAAGATGCAGCAACAATGGGTTTCCCACCCATTGCTAATAATGTTTCCATGAAACAATATGATATGAGAAATATAGAAGTATATGAAAAGGATCCAAATTCTATATTAATGTCTCTAAGGTAAAAGGTCTACACAAAGGTCATGGGTCTCTAGACTACCAAAGAGATATGGGATAAACTTAGAATCAGCTATGAAGGTAATTTCAAAGTCAATAAAGACAAAATACAAGTTTGGAGGAGTAAGTTTTAAGGCATTAAAATGAATGATGAATAAATTATTGAGGACTATTTCACCAGAGTGAATGAGATAGTCAACAACATTCGAGGTTTTGGTGAGAATATGGATGACTTAATCATTTTCAAAAAATTGATGAGAAATTTTCCAGATCATTTTAATTAAAAAGTTTCTACCCTAGTAGAAAGAGATGGATTATCTCTTGATGAAATTTACAATATTATCATAGCTTATGAGATGAGGAAAATTCTAGCTTTCAAGAAGCGATACAAAATTGAAATGGATTTTGAAGCCATGAGAAAGGGAAATGTTAGAGAAGAAGAGACAAAAGAATCTAAATATTTATATAGTGATGAAGATGATAATGAATTCAATATCATTATTCCCTTATTTCAAAAGAATCAAGGAAGGTAAAATGTAAGGGAAAGAATAATAAACCACCTAAATACTTAAACTATGGTATCAATGGTCATTTTTCGAAGAAGTGTCCAAAGAATAAGGTTGAATAATCAGAATCATAATCATATGAAAAAGATCCAATAAACATAAATGGGATAAAAATAAGAAACAATACAATAACAAGAAGAGATATATTATGATCAATCACAAGAAAGAATCATAATCAAGTTGTTCTTCAGATAATGAAATTGGTTTCTTTGACCAAGCAAAGAGAGTAATTGATTCATTAAATAGTAGTGATGATGAATACGAAAGAACATAACTTGAGTGTAATCTAAAAGAATAATTATAATTTTTCATGGAACAAATAAAATATCTCAAGAAAAAAATGAAGAAACTTGAGAAAGAAAACAAGAAATTAACTGCTAAAAAAATAAGGAAGAAATAGTTCCCGTTGATGAAGAAAATAAGGAGATGATCAAGAAAGAAATATCCTTTTTCAATGAGATCAATATGAAAAAATTTAAAATTGATGAACAACATAAAATGATATGTGATATTGAAGGAACACTGACTACTAAATAAGAAGATTTGTTTGAGACACAAGCTATATGTGTCACAGTTCAAAATGATTTGAATATATATAGATAATATTTCAATAAATATATTGATATCAAGGGAGAAACATCTCAATCTAGAGATAAAAAAGGTAAAATTACACTTAATCATTTCAATGGATATGTTACTTCTAATAGTACAAGTGTGAAATCCAATGATGAGAATATGAGGGCCAAGAAGAATGAGAGTCAATCTCACACATCTGGGGAAGATAATTTTTTTCCAAGAAGGCCACAAACTCTAACGAAAAGATAACAAAAACACAAATATAGATTCATTTGGAACTAATATGGGAGAATATCATTTCAATGTTTTTTTGGTGTTGCGTTAAACATGGTCACAAAGCCTATTCTTGTTGGTTGAACATGCCTTAACCTAGAACGAGGAAAGAATCATGGGGGAGTTTTAATGATAATAAGAGGAAAAAATCTCAAAGTAAAAAACATGTGAATAGTTCTGCACCAAAACCATCTAAATAAAATAAATTTCATATTTTAGAAGAAGTTTGTGATAGATGCAGTTTGGAAGGTCAAAAAGATGAGGTATGCATAACAAGTTTTTAAAGGAAAAGTTCCCTATGATGTAAAAGGGGAGAGGTTCCAAAATAAAACCAATGATAATTCATGTAAATATTTTTATAATAATGATTATGTAAAGAAATAATTCCTAGTGGTTTAGACACATAGGTTAAAACTAGATAAATAGTTAGAGGAAGTTGAGAAACTTCCTAAATATAAAGGAAAACAATTGGAAGTTGATAAGAAGTTATCCACAATTGGAAACTTGAAGATCTAGAAATATTAGGTTGAAACAATTATTCAACAAAAGGATGAAGTTCAAGGGAAGAAAAAAGATTTTCAAACTGATGAGACTCAAAACAAAATAAAGTTTCTGAAGAAATCTTCCCATGTTGAGATTGGTAGAAAATAATGGCTCATATTGAGAGGAATCTCTCAATATAAATGTTACTTTTGAGAAACCAAGAGGTCACTCCTTATTCCCTATTATTTTATATGTTTTGAACTAACAATGAAGGAGATTGGAGGATATGTTTGAGGATATCACTTCTAGAAAACATGATGAGATTAAACTTCATGGAGTCTACTGACTTCTATGAAATAGAAGAAAAGTGTGCATCCCTCACGGGGGATCAACCATGAGAATGAAATGATTTTTTTAAAAAAAAATCAACATTAAAGGTCAAGGTATACCAATAAAACTTTAATACCTTGTTATCAATTGTATTATCTTATTAATTAAGGGGGAGTGCTTGGTTGATGACAAAGTGATATAAATGGGGGACTTTATCTTTACACTCAAACTTATTGATGTGTTTGTTGAAGTATGTGTATGATTTAGCATGTAATTGATAAATCTGATTATTTAAAAATCCTTGAATGAAAATTGATATATTATAATCATGATTTCACATACATGGTTTTTATGGAAAAATTGAAAACCTTGGTCATATATAACTTATTTTCTACACCGGGTTAGCCCAAGTAGACTTAGAGTTGATTCACTAAAGGCTCTTTTATAAGAGTACCATGTGATATCATCCCTCTCTCAAAGGTATTAAAGAAATAATATTCAAAGGGATAGAAACATGTTTTGAGAAAATACCCACTTTTCCTTTGAATTTAATTTTTAATAAGGGGTAGAAGAGTTTAAGGAAACATATTGACTCCTACAAATTGTGCAAAAGGGGTATTGACAACAAAATACAAAGGGGGAGATTGTTTGGATCAATTTTGAATTTTTTGTCAAATAATGTGTCAATATGTGTTTGGTAATATGTGGATGAATTGGTGATTCTTGGAGAATTGTTATGTATTCATTTCATAGAATTGGACATCATGCTTGAACAATTAACCTTGGTTAAAATATGACGATTGTTTGTGATAATCTTAAGTGTTCAAGACATGTATCGAAGGATGAAACATTGTTTATAATAATGTTTAAAATATATAATATGACCATGAAATATGATTTTCATATTTCATGATGTGAAGAATAATCGATCAATGTAAAGTCTATGCAATATGAATTGCATTTTCATAAGTTTGAGAAGAGAAAAAAATGTTGGATTGGCTGTTTATAGATTTGAATTTACCTTTTATACTTAGATTATTTCTATGTATTTATATGAGGGATTATTTAAAATGATATCTAGCCCACAAGCTAGAAAAGGACAAGTCTTGACCTTGGGATCATACAGGATTCAGAGGTCAACCATTCCGAAGGGAGCTAACCCTAGCTAGCCTGAGGGCGGAATGGATGGGTACATGAGCACACCTAGAGAGAGGCAACACCACCGTGTGGTGAGGAACGATGATAGGATAATGATACTGAGTGGTACTGGGAGGGAGAGGAAAATTATATCCGACTCATAGTTGTGATTTATTATTATACCATTCCACCACTATACCGTGGTTTCGATGTGGGATGTTGAGATGAGTGGGATACTATTACTCCGCTTAAATGATGGAAAGAAGGATGGATGCTTGATTATTTGATCTCGGCTATCCAATTAAGTAGGGATTTCATCCCCTACCTATGTCTACTTGATAATCACTATCACACCATAGACATATCCGAACCACCATCAATGAGCTATCATCCATCCTTTATGATGATGCTGAAGGATTAAGGTTCATACAATCATCTAGAGATCATGCATGAAATTTTATCTTGAATGAATGTGATAAAACTAAGAAGATGAGTTATATTTTAACTAAAAATGTTAGTCACAAGAGGCCACTCATCCATGAGAGATCTCAGGCTTCCACAAATGTTATGATTGTGATCCTTATCCATTTCACAAGAGGAATCACTACAAAAATAGCATTGTGAAATCATGAAGGATGAATTCTATCTTTCTCGGCATTCATTTAAATCAACCTAAACAAATCAGGTGTTTGAAGGAAAACTGTGACCCAATATAATTATTGGAGTCTCTAATGAGTCCATGATACAACTTGAAATTCAGATATAAGGCAATAGATCTTTGCCTATAAATACCAAAGACCCTCGACCTAAGGGGTAGTTATTGATCATCATTTTTGAGATACTTCTTAAAAAAAGAGCACCCACAAACTCATTTTTTAAGAATAGTGATTTATGTGAATCATTTGTCTTTATGAATTAGAATTTGGAATCCAAAAATATACAACTTGTTAATAGAACACTTTTTATGCTTTGTGAAGAACTGGTTTCATGAACCATCTTAGGATAGCACATTATCGTGTCTCCCTAGTTTTCGTGAGCACCCAGATTCATGAGGCCTTCTTGGCTCACACATTTTGGTTGATACATTGAGAATTAGCACTCACCACACCCACAAGGGTTTTTTCACAAGAATAACAAGAACCAGTGCCTACTTTCTAGAAGGATTTTATTCAAATAAGACACCCAAACATCCTTTGGGTTTAGAAGGAACCGTTTGAAAAGGAATTGTTCATACAACTATGTGTGTGAAAGAATACAATGCACTCAACCATTTAGGATAGTTAAAGGTTGTAAAAGGTGCGTGTTAATAGATCAAGATGGATGGTGTGCATGTGGGGGTTTTCTTGAAACATCACACTTTCATTAACTCATGCAACACATGGACAATATAAATTTTTTTGAGACACCCAAAAAAATGAAAAATAAAAATAAAATATAAATAATAACATTAAATATATGTGTTGTAGTTTATTCATGAGATACCCAAAATAAGATTTCTGGATTCTATACAACCCATGAGTGAAGTGTGTTTGAATTGATAATTCAATAAGAAGTCTGTTGATACCGTGTGAGTGTTTTATCTTATATAAAAAAATGAATAAGAATTTTTATGCACACCTTGTACACATTTAATTGAGGCTGGGACTTCATTAAAAAGGAATAAAATCCCGAGAATAGTTTAAATAATTCAACTGGTCAAGAATAGGTGATCAATATTATTTTAACAAGGCTAACATACCCTACTAAAGGTTGTTGAAGATACTTGAATAGGTACATGAGTAAGTCAGAATTTTCAAGCTCATGAAAGAAGATCATAGAATCATCCTACAATGGATCAAGACTTTTAATAGAGGTGAAGCCTTCTATTTGGAGCCAAAAGTAGTTGACATCTTCTGGTTGGAACCAGGAGTAGGAGTCACTCAGTTGGAGTCAGAGCAAGAAGTATTTTGGTTTGTTCTAAAAGCAAACAGAGTATCTCGATTGGAGATAGATCCATTGTAATAAATATTGAATATAGTGAAATTATAATGAATAATTCATGTTAGGGGTAATAACCAACATGGTATGGAGTAGGTATTTATGCCAAACCTTTTAAATAATGTATATTTCTATTGTTATTATAGCACACAAGGTGAGTTTGAGAGATAATATTGAGTGGATCAAGAACCTTAACAATTTAAATAGTTTTAATTTTAAAGAAAGGGAATTCATAAAAAGAAACCATTGATTCAACCCTCCCCTATC
The DNA here is from genome assembly GCA_963277665.1 of Viscum album. Taxonomy (NCBI): domain Eukaryota; kingdom Viridiplantae; phylum Streptophyta; class Magnoliopsida; order Santalales; family Viscaceae; genus Viscum; species Viscum album. Next base: position 1,377,970,694 of record OY728138.1, read on the forward strand.
AATGGTCAATCAATCCTACGAATCTATAGATATATATTTTTTAGTTTTTTCCCATTTTCAATAATGGGTGTAAGAAATATTTATTACTTTGAACTAAATTCATAAAATAGGTGTTTGTATATATTATTTTTCTTAATTAAATCATTATTATATCATATAAGGTAATGTAATAGATTTTACATGATACTTATAATAATATATTTTTATTCCATGGTAGTTTTGGTAACTAACCATGAAGATGAAATCAACAATGATCATGTTTCAATGATTTTTAACAAAAAAATTTGTTTTCATAAATAATTAGATAAATTTTGATATAACCTCAAAAAATTTTAAAAACTTATTTACATATTTATATCATATTATTCTAGTAAATAATATCTCATAATTATCCTTTACATAAATTCATTGTATTCTCATGTAGGTGGTTAAACCGATCAAAACATGAACATTCCATGATTAATGGATGTTATTAGGTGGTTTAGTTGCAATATAAATATACCAAAAGTATAATGAACTGATTAAGTTTTAATTAGTGTGATATATAATAATTTTAAATATTAATAATGATAGTCTAATTTCTATAAAGTCATTATAATGATGTGATCATTTTCCTCTTTATTTTCCCGTTTTAAACAATTAAATCAATAATAATAATTTATTGATCATTTTATTAATATATTCTCCAAATATTTATACTAGAACCTTAATAATGTCATAAATATCATATTTATCATTTTATACCATCTGCATGGACAACCATGTATGGTGGTGATGAAAGGAAAAATGAAAATCAATCGTTCTATGGAGGTGGTAGGCCACACATACGCATGATTGAAAATTTCATTTCCAATATAATGGGAGAAAAGTGTATTATTTTTTAATGTTTAAGAATAATAAAAAGGATATAAATATAATAATTATTTATAAAATTCCCCTTTTATACCATCCTTGCAAGGCAATGAAGGAAAACGAAACACGTTGCATTGTGGAAGTGGTAGTCTGCACAATGCATGAATGCTTATTTTATTTTTCATAATATAAATAGGATAACGTGGTCAATGATTATTTACTTAACATAATAAAATTTATAATATATCAAAAAATTATTTTATTAAATAGGTATATGGAAATTATTATTGAAAAATAAAAATATAAGTGAATGAATTTAGTTAAAAATGATAATTCATGTTGAGAACTTTGATATTTCCTTGGAAGATCCCTTGTAAATGGATGGGATAGGATAATCTATTATGACCAAAAGCTCAATAGAGTGAAAGAGTATTTTAGGGTGAGGATAAAGGGTAGGTTTTCAAGTGGAAACTTTATTTTTAGGATTTTCTCAAATGGGTGGTGAGAGGACCTTTTTAAAATTTCTAAGAATGATTTTTTTTGTAAATATTTAAACTTAATATAAAGGGATCACATGTTAAAAATTACAAGTGGATCCAGAATTGAGAAATAATTTATTGGGTATAATATATGGTCATGAAACACCTCATCCATCCAATTATAGACACAATTGTGTTTCATGTTTCAATCCCTTTATCCCATGAATTATTACACTTATTATTTTAGATTTTACCACAGTAACTAGTTTTTACCTAAGGTTACATAATCATTATGCCTAAAAATAAATTTCCCCTTATTAGATAATATCTACCCAAAAATTCTAATTTTGAAATCACATTAATTTGATTCATGTTATAAAATTCATAAAAATTAATTTTAATATAAAAATGTATAATGTAATAAAAAATTGAGAAATTATTACACACGTTCTAAAATATCAAATATGGATTTATAAATTAATTTTTTTTTAAATTATAAATAAACTGTAAAATAATTATTTGATATTACAAAATTATTTCATGAATTTCATACTCATAATTATATAATAATAATTTCATAAAATTCATGATATTTGTAAAAATGATATTTAACACTATTCACCTAAAAACATTTTTTTAGGAAAATACAAAAAAATCATCTTAAGATTATATTATAGTGCTTAATAGAATATTGAGGTTAATTTTTTTAATTAAATTTATAAAATTTGATAATTAAATATTTAAATAAAATCTTATAATTTAGTAGAAAAATATTCATATTAGAAAATAACTTTTTAAAATGTTAATTATTATTTATTATTATTTCCTATCAATTAATAATTAATTTATTATTAACCAATTAATAATATTATAAATATATTTTATTTTTATTTAATCATAATATACATAATTTCTTGAATTAAAATTAAAATTTTAAAAAAATATATATTTTAAGCATTATATGATTTTCTTAGTTGTTTTAGTGATACTAATTAAATTTAATTCATAATAAAGTAGCTATTATATTCCTTATATACATATTTCATAATGTGGTAAGTTCTATTTATTTCCACTAATTCAATAGCTATATTTTAATGTTCATAGTTACTATTTATATTTTATTATAACATATCACTTTTTCAGATTAGTTCAGTATTGTATGATGAGTAAGCTATCAAAAACATTGAATTATTTAAAGGTAATCATATATTAAATTTTTGGGCTATTACATTCCCCCCACATAAATAAATTTCACCCTCACAATTTGACACATAAGACCAGAGTAATTTCTATAAGGGATACATATTTAACCATACACTGCTAGATATTTGTGGGTTTATTTAGGATATATAAGGAGTAATATCTCTATGTAAAAATATAATAATCACATTATAATGGGATCTAACTGATTCTTAATTTCACATAAAATTATCTTAAGGGAATAACATCTAGGTCCATAAGTAATATCTTCCCACAAACCATGAAAATAATATATATGACAATCATACCACTATGATTTTTTATATATAACTCAATATACAGCAGTTATTGAAAACTTACATGACATAATACATAATCAAATATAGAGTAAAAACCCACTATCCACTACATTAGTAGTAATTTAATAGTAATTTCCTTATTCTCATGGTTATTAGAGACTATTTCCCTTATCAACCCTTAGAATTGGACATTGATTCGCATAATTCTATCTCTCAAGCAATTAAAGAAAATGATTTTTTAGCTTCTATATTTTCCATACACTTGTGGGTATGATGATCATCATCCCCATAATTATAGCATTTTCCTATCTCTTTAAGGTAATTTCAACCATGTCACATCCCACTTTTTTGACATGTAGGAAATTTAACCTTATATCATTTATCATCTTTATCACATGATCTTTTATGATACTATTTCATTATATCCTTTAGCATGTTTTCTACTTCGGCTGTATTCACATTATTAATAACATTTTATGATAGTTGATTTGGTATAATAATAAGGTTTCTCACTCCATATCCCATTCTAATTGGTTGTTCATTGAGTAATCTCTACATTGTCCCTTACACCCATTGTTAACTTTTTTCCTTTGGGTTACATCCATTACTAAAACCAAAATACATAACATGAGTGAATATAACTATTGGATAGTTATTCATAAATAAGCACATGAAAGTTTAACCTCAATATGTCTCACTTTATAACACTATCATGTTAGTGTATAGTTCTTACATCTTAACTTGTATCAGAATCACTTCAACCTATATCACCCTCATTGTAACCAATTTAATTATTGGTTCAACCTAGGTTACTTTGAGTTTCATTCCCTCATACTTTTAAAACTAATCATCAAAATAGAGATCCCAAATTTCCACAAACATTCTTAAAATATTTGAAGAAAAAAAATATTTAAAATCCATTCTCTAAAAGTCTATATAATAATTTATTAAGTAAATTATATATCAATTAATATATACCTTTACATATGAATATCTACATTTCTATCTAATTTATCCATGGACACTTTCTAATTTTATTTTCCATACTAAACATTTTCAAATCCCTCATAATCGTTCATAAATTGAATATTAATTAACCAAATAATATCAACATGGATTGTAAAAATAAGTGTGTAGTTAGGACACTTTATCTTGCACCAAGTGATAATTGAGTAAATAATAAATCCTACCATTTTGGGGTTATTACCCCTAGGTACTCCCATGTTAGAGAATTTATCCACTTGTAGTATCCAGACACAGATGTAATTTATAGGAGAACCAACCAATATCTAATCTTCAAAAACATCAGGATGTTATTCTATATTTAAAATTCTCACTTAGACTTATCCATAGGTTTTTCACTATAGCCCTCTTATCCAAATCCCCAAATAAACTGTGTAGTATTACCTTAACAATAAATCATATACTATTCATAAGGGATATCTATAAATTTTAAATTACAATAAACATCAACTTATCAACCATTAAATTATCCTCACTGTGTAGAAAAATATCCAAATTTTTCTAAACCCTATTCTAATACCCACTATGATGCTCCAGACCCTTAACTCTGGATCTGGTGCCAAAAACACATACTTTACATACTGGATTTGATATAAAATTTAAAATAATTAACATAAATATATCATAATTACTTTAATTAAAACAAATATTTAATTTCCAACATTCCCATAAAATTGTAGATTTTTATATTTATAGAATTAGGACAAAACATAAAATAATAAATCCTATGTCTTTCTCAACTAATGGAAATTATTTACACTATATAAAGAACCACTTAATCCTTAATAAATTATCAATATCTCCCAAATATTCTCCACACAATATATCCTATTAGGAAAATCATGTTTATTAATTTTATTCACAACATGAGTAAATGAAAAAAAGGGGTGAAGTCAAATGATCAGTAAGGGAAAACATGCAACTAATGTAATTGTTCCATAATCATGGAATAAAAATTAATATAGGAATAATTAAATAATATGAATAAATAATTAACTGAAACTGATATCATCCTAAATACATGAAAAATAAATGAAAACATGGATATCAATAATAATAATCTCATACTGATGGAATCCATGAATTCTGATGTCAAAGTAATGCTATCAAGGCCTTATTCTAAGGCATAATATTTTTTTAGGATGAGGTATACACCAAAACCCAACCTATTTTATCTCATGAGACATGTTGATGCATCGAGGGGATATATAATATTAGGATCTTCCAATCACATAATTATGTCCAATGCATACACTATAATATTCAACCATACCTTTCATACCATTCCTTAATGAAACTTTGGATGAATAAAAACATTTCTATCTATATAATGAAGAATACATAATATCAATACATGATCAACCTACTTTAGTAGTCAATAATAATCAAGAATGTTAATAATTTCAATATGTAAATAAAAGGGATGACATAATCATAACACATCCAAAGAAAAAAGTTGTATGGTTGTACAATATATAATTAACTTGAGAATAATCATATGTATTGGAAAAATAACATACAGAACACCAATACCTTTCTCTATGTCAATAAATAAATTTTATTTCTTAGTGAACATCCTTCAATAGATATTTATAAAATTTGATGTCCACAATGTATAAGGTTATGAGTATTCAGTGAGGTCAATAATGGAATAAAATGATCATAATATATCTATATAAATAAGGTGGATGATTCCAAAATATCATATCCATAGTTTAATAAAGGAAACCTAGCGGGATGTTGATATAGATGAAAAACATCTTTGTAGAAAAATTATTGAACGATACCATCCAATAAAGGATCATGAAATAGATTTTTTGGTACTATGAATTCATTCCTGTGATATATATATATATATATATATATATATATATTAGAGTATAAATATTGAAAATTAAACCTTAACAAGGTAAATAATTTTTAATATGAAAAGTAAAATTGATGTGAAAACATAAAATATCTTTTAGAATTTTTTTTGACATTGACGCAAAATATGATGTTACGGGTCACAAAATTATTTTTTAAATGGTTAAGTGATAAATAATTTAAAATCATTAATTTTTAAAAATAATCTAAATTAATTTCTCATTTAAGATAAATATTGTCTATCATGGATAAATATGCCAAGGAATACAAAACATATGAAACTGAATAGAAAACCCCTTTTTAATATCATGAAAAATATCTTTATTCAAAACTCACATTGTAAAGAATATAGAAAATTATTATTTTTTATAAAAATAAGTTATTACCTATATAATTATAGAAATTAAAAGATAATAAAATATTTGGGTGGGAGAAATCAAGAATAGAAAAATAATTTCATGAAGAAATGATATAACTCAAGGAATCGATACTTGAGTTTTCAATATTCCATATGAGAAACACATTCCTTGAAGAATGAAATATTTAAAAAAATATTATTATGTGATAGAAATATAAATTCATTTGAAAAAAATATAATATCAAATTATATAATCAATTTTTAGAATGTAACCATAGTTTAAGTCAATGTATATGATCATAAATCAATAAACTAAAATATAGTTATCAAAAATATTTACAAGATGAGTAACAATTGAGTAAAATAAATTTGATGAAAAGGAAATAATTTGGAATAATATTTACCATGAATGAAAAAATATTTGAAAAATATATATCCATGTATGGTGAATACACCATTCAATGGAAAACATGGTGAATAACAAAATCATGTATCATAGAATTAACGTTTGAGACAAAGAACCCTTACAGTTTGAGAATTTTCTTAATCAAATCCCCTTATAAGGATGGTACTATTATTGTAAATAAGATTAAATTATTAAATAATAATTATTTAAATGATATCTCAAATATATATTTATACACCATATAATCAAAATTAGGTGCACAATACCAACCATATTTGGAAGGGAGGAATTTGAGATAAAAACCCTCACCTTATTCATAATTTGTTTTATACTTAAACCAAATATCCTAAATAATTAAATTAATTTAATTAAATAAATAACCAAGAACCTTATCAATATATATATATACCCATTTATAACATAATTTATAATCATTATATGTATATATATATTATCCAGTTTTACCTATTTTTAATATTGGATGTTAGTAATATATATAGCTTTGAAAAATATTCTTAAAAGAGGTGTTGGTACATATTATTTTTCAAAATAAAATCATTAAAATATAATATATGGAATAATAATATAATTTTAAAGTTAGTTATAAAAGGTATAATTTTATTCCATGGTATTTTTGGTTACAAACCATGAAAATGAAATCGTTGATCATCATATTTCATTGACTCTTAACAAATGAAAGAATTTTTATTAATTAAAGAGTTAAATGTTGAAATAAACATAATATAAACAAAAAATAAACATTATTAAAATATTTATATCATATTATACCATTAAGTATGTTATCATTTTCATCCATAATATAAATACATAGTATTGTCCATGTAGGTGGTTAAATCGACCCACACATGAACCAACTACGATTAATGGACGATTATAAAGTAGTTTAATTATAATATAATTATAACAAAAGCATAATGATATTAATTATAGTTTATTAGTGTGATATATCATATTTTTATTGATTTATAAGGAGAATATAATTTATACAAAGTCATTACATAGAAAGAGGATATTATTTTCATCTTAGTCCACTCGTTTTAAATGATTGAATTGATAATAATTGTTTTCCAATCATATAATTAATAGGTTCTCCAATTTATCATACCATAACCTTAATTTTATAATAAAAATAATATTATTAAAATAATAAAATCCTCATGACCATCATTTTAAGGTGGAGATGAAAAAAATGAAAATTAATCGTTCCATTAAGGAGGTATTCCATGCGTATACATAGTTGACGATTACATTTTCTATAGAATGGGAGAACATATTAATATGGTTTAATACTTAAAATAATAATAAATTATATAAATAAAATAATTATTAATTAAATTACCCCTTTATACTGACCTTTTAATGTGGTGACGTAAAATAAAACACATTGCGTCGTGGAGGCGGTAGTCCACAAACACACGAATAACGATTTAAATTTTCTAAATAGAAAAGGGATAAAGTGATCTATAATTACTACCATAGTATAAAGAATTTAAGTATAAAACCAATAATTATGTAATTATATAGGTATTTTTAAATTATAATGGTAACACAAAAACATACAAAAAAAAAAATTAATTAAAAATTATTACTCACATTGAAAAAATTGAGATTTACTTGGAAGATTCTTTGAAAATTGATGGAATAGGCTAATATCTTATGAATATAAGATTAATAGAGTTAAATATTATTCAAGGGGAATGAAAAAGGGTAGGGTTTCAGGATGAAATTTAATTTCTATGAGTTCCTTTAGGGGGGTGAGAGGCACAATTTATAAGGGGTGAGAATGACATTTTTGTAAATATTTCAACTTAATATAATGATAGAGCATCTTAAAAATTTAATGTGGCTCAAAAATTGATATATAATTGAGTAAGTATGATATAAATTTGATCCACACATAATAAAATCAATTATATACATTTTATTTATCATTTTTCATTTCCTTTACACCTTGAATTATTACCATTACAATTTTAGCTTTTACCGTGATAACTAGTTTTTAACTAAGATGACACAATATTTATGCCTAAAAATAATGTATTCCTTATTAGATAATTTAGACCCAATAGTTATTTTTTTTAAATCCATTTCATTTGATACAGTTTATAAGGGCGATGAAAATTAATTTTAAAATTAAAATTTATAATGTATTAAAAACAATTTTCTTGATAGTAATACTCATGTTGTTAAATATAAAATATGATTTTGTAAATTAAAACCAATTTTTTTAAATTTATAAGTAACATATATTTACATATTTGGTATTTTAAAAATGTTTCATGGATTTCCAATCCATACTTATATAAAATAATGTCATAGAAGTCATGTTATTTAAAAAAAATGATATTTTACATAATTCTCTTAAAAATCATTCAATTTAGAAAAGTCCCAAAAATTCATATTAATATTATATTTTAATGATTAATCCAAAAATTATATTCATTTTTTAAATTAAATATAAAAAATTTTATACTTCATTTTTTAAATAAAATCCAAAAATTTAGCGAAAAAATGTTCAAATTGGAAAATAAATTTTTATAATGTTAACTATTATTTATTATTATTTCATATCAATTGGTAATTAAATTATTTGTAATCTATAATTTATATTATCAATATATTTTATTATTATTTAATCATAATATACTTAATTTCTTTGAATAAAACACCATTTGTAGAAAAAAATATTTTTATACATAAAATGATTTTCTTAGTTGTTTTAGATATACTAATTAAACTTCATTCATATTAAAAGCATCCATTACTTTCTTTATATAAATATATTATAAAGAAATTATTCCTATTCATTATGTAAAATTCAACGGTTGAGATTCAATGGTCATAATTAAAATTTATATTTTATTAAAAAATATTTTTTGTTTCATTTTAGTTTAGTGTTGCATGTGGAGAAAACTATACAACACATTTAATTATTTAATGGTAATAAAATATTAAAATTTTGGGGTGTTACATTTATTGAATACAAGATTTTTTACATCATTCTTAGTAAAATTTAGAACATATAATCCCAAATAATGAATATATAGAACCAAACCCTCATTCCATTGATGTAATACCTTCCCATTAAATATGGGAACTCCTTAGTTGTTGACATATTTCATGATTTCCATAGAACCGGTTGATCAAAAAGATGATAAAAAATGAACAAAATTAGATCCTTGAGAAACATACATGGAACCAATAATCATGTTGGAAATCTATCATGTGTATAAACTGGTAAACAATGATTGTATATCATCATGAATAGTCATACCCTGATATTAAATGATCAAATTTTCTGAATTTTGACCACCGCTAATAAGGGATGAATAAGTGGTTACAAAAATTACTAACCCTTTAAATTATTTTCTTATAATTGGTGAGTGTAAAGGATTCAAAATTAAATAATTTAATGACATAATATAATTTGATAATGAATATACACAAAAAAAATACTTTTATAGGGGTCACTCACTCTTTTTTATTTAGTGTCTAATACTTAGAGAAAAATAGTTATGATCTTACTGTGCATGTTCTTATCTTACTATCAACAAGTAGAAGTTTTGTGAGTAGAAGTATTATCATAATGTTAATGTAAAAGAATTATCTAAACAAGTGTCAATATGTATATAAATATTTATAACTTGGTCAAGTGACTCTAATATGAGGATCTTGTTTTCCCACTTGTTAATATTCTTAATCACAACCAAAATCTTCTGGGAATACTCTCTATAATATATGGAAATATATTATATAATGAATATATAATAATTTTTTAATCAAATCTACTCATGCTGAATGATATCACATATATCATGGTTTGATTCCCTCTACAGTTTCATGATATTCATATCTAAAATAGATATATTATAACCCTTTTTGAAATATAAAGAATTTATGTCAATATAATATTAGTTTTAAGACATGACTAGCATGCTCGGAGCATCATCACATTAAACACTTTGTTCCAGTGGAATGTGTTTGAATAATGGGAAAGATTTTTATGACATGATCTTTTATTTTCTATCATGGTTCCTTGTATTGTGATGTGACTTCCATCTTCTCCTTATACAATCATGTACCAATTATTCATGGATTTGAGTTACAACACAAGGATAACACAAAAATCATTATAGAACACTCTTTATGATTTAATTACATGGTATATAACATAAATGATGTGTAGGAATGAAATAATCTATCAACATCAACGTATTTCTATGTAACTATTATCCCTTCACATAATGGTTTTTTACTTATTAAGGAATTATTCATTCCTTTACATAAAAATCATATGTAATGTGCCTCCAACCCATAAATATCTTGTTTTCAATAAATTAAATATTTAAATACATTAAATAATCATGATTGAATTATCTTAATAAATAATTAATATAATTCCTTTAATATGAAAGCTATCAAAATAACACACCATTTGTATGAATGATGTTTTTGAGAGTTACCTAACTCTCAATGTAAAGATCTATTCTACATTGAACTTGTATTAATTTTTTTGAACTCAAAATTCCAAATTTATCAATTCACATCTTGAATTTTACTCAGTCTTTAAGAATAATTAAATTCCAAACATCAATGAATCATCAAATTCTATCCAAATCCCCATTATCTCCAACACATATAATTTAACCTTCTCATTTATTGATGTAGATATCCTAGTAGGAAATAATTGAGAAATTCTAGTAAAAAAATTCATGATTATCTGGAGTCTATTATGGTATCTCAGGGATAATAATATGAATATAAAAACATCTATCATGGAATAATTATGTTTTTATACCATTAATTGGAGTTGTTAAGTTTTATTTAAAGGTCATCAATGATTAGGTTTTATTTTTTTCTATGTAAGGCATGTGTAAATAATTATAGATTTCTACCATTTCATACCCATCCATCATAAATTCTTATGGATATTACGTTATAAACCAACTAAATTATTTATCTAACATCATTTTTTTGAGATATCTAAAAAAATTTCATCTAATTAATAAAGTGTTATAAATTCCCTCCTTATACATGTTTGTATCCCTCTTATCAAGCCTATGAAACTACATATCCTAATTATGAAGCCTATTCTACAATAGACCACCATTTTTTACATAGAAAAATATGTTTTCTAATAAATAAAAAAATACACATTTGATTTAGAGTATATAAAAATTTAGTGAGTAATTCAATGTGTTACACCACATATGTGATTCACAAGGCTTATTATGCCATTAGATATCTCTCACAGGTAAAAATATGGGACATAACAACATAATATTATCTATTTATTTCTTGTTATCCCTTTCCCATTTAATATCCATGATTCATGAATATCTATGTGTCCCTTACTTTGGGTCCAGTCGGTCCCTCTAAATAAATGATCATGCCATACAATATATCCACTATATAACCCCCTATGATAGATAATATTTTTTACTAATGTTTTCATATAATTTAAGTGGAATATATGATAGTATGTCCAATACAGGTGACATACATGGATACATACATACTATTTCATGATTCATACACTAACACATACTAAAAAATTAGAGTATATGTAGTTTTGTACCTCACACCACATCTCTGTGATTCTGAACCATTTTATCCATGTACCCCCATCGATGCACCTCTATGGGTCTATGCATGAGCATATGAATTACAAATTATATGAGTACTACTCAAAATATCACATTAAAAATATGTTCCTCATTCCTATGAAATAATTCCACTATATTGAAGTTATTAAACTTGTTATTTCTCATGATATGGTCAATTGATTACCCCTTGATAATAAGAATCCTTCATCATGCGTAGTTGTATTCAACCTACTCTTGAATTCTAAATAACTTTTGAGGCAGAATACATTATTCCTTGGAATCCTTTCTTGGAGTATGCCTCAAACATTTTTCTATATCATACAAACACCCATTTCATAGATTTTACCAATTTGGACACTAAAAGAAATAAATTTGTTTTTATCCCTACCATTATCATTAATTCCTCATTCAATGCTATATCCTTAAAATAAGATAAAATCAATTACCATGTTCTTGAAAAAATAAAAAATTATAGGGTAGTTAATTATTATGTCCCACAGTTATGTCATTTCATGGAATAGTTCAGCCAATTTTACTTTTCATATAACCTTAAACTGCAATTCACATTGGCCCATTTCATATAAATTAAAATTATAGTATGTTGGAATATTGGTATATCCTTAAACTATTAAGAGTGATCCTTTCTATATATCGATTGTAGGAAAAAAATTATTCCATGGCACGTCATCCTAAAAAAATAAGACCAACTTGTATATTAATAAACTACATGTTTTGATTTTTTTCCTTGCATTAAAATTTAATGAATTATTTTTAACAGATTAGTGAGACTCTATTCTTAGAAATTTATATTTTGGAATCAAACTACATGGATTTTGATTCCACCATACGAGGCACATAAAAAACAATATGTGAGACCAATCACAACCCCATGTCTTTATTTTTCCTCCTTTAAAACAATTCACCTTCTTGAATGGAAATAAGATCAATGTACTCTTTGTTCCTATAGGGGATCAATAAATCCAAAAATTATCATAGGCCTTCCTAGAATAAAAATAACTCATATATACTCTTTTTTATTTCTAAGGGACCTTATATCCATATGTAATTCCATTATACTACATAGATTGAACTAAATTCTAATATTCTCTTAACTCTTACAAGGGTTATATAAATACCATTATAATGCATAGACCTTACTAAATAATAACAAACCCCAATATACTCTTATTTATTTCCAAGGGACCTTAAATAATAATGTAACACAATTTCTCTATCTATATAACACAAAACCCCAATGTAACCCTTCATCCTTACTATATATAACTAAACTCAAGCATATTATTAAGTCTACCAAGGGTTTCATAACTCTTTTAATACCTTAATTTAAATTTAACTAAAATAAAGAACTCTATTGTAACCCTTCATCCTTGGTGATAGTAAATGTTATCATACTCTTTATACATCATGGGAGGATATATATCTAATCATTAGCTACATTAATTTCATGGATATCATGACAAACTATTAAAATAATCATCTTATACCATCTATATTTAAAAATTTCTATTATAATTTTTATCCTTTATATACAGTAATAAATTAAATCATCCTTTCCCATATATCTTTAATGAAACGTGTTACAGTATGTATCCCCTTAGGCGATGAGCATGGGATTCCCCATACCCCAAACATATAATGATTTAATTTCATATATTTTCTTATCAAATATTTATAAGAATTTTAGTTGAATTTATCAATGGTGTTCACCCAACTAATATTGAATGTAATGTGAAGCTAACAATTTTTTTTACTAGGAATAATTTCATAAACATTACTGAAATATATAAAATACCTCATAAAAAAATTTAGGTTAAGAAACACAAGGATTAATAAAATCAACGATTATATCATTAAAACATTTCCTTGAAAAAATATTGACTAAATATGTGTAACATACCTCTTCTTCTCATTGGCTTGAGAAGTCATAAGGATGTTACTTGGCCTTAAGCGACATCCCCAAGGCACCAAAGGCTGGAAATAAATGCCTAGGGATTCATTTACCATTGGGGGATTATTTTCCCTTTGAAAATAAAAAAACCAACCAAACAAGACATAACCAATTAAAACACTTCATGATGCATGATAACAATGAAAGGAAACTCAAATTTCATTATATCAAAACCAACTATAAAAGTACAGCAACAGAAGACTACAAAACAACTAAGTACACAACAGAATACTAAAAAACCATAAAAACTCAAAGACCACCAAAATCGAAAGTTCCAACCTACTCCATGCTCAAATCCATGAAAAAATCCAAGTATCACTAAGAAACACTAGATAAGTGTGATACTTTACCTTTTACCATATCCTGATAAACAACTTCTGAAAAAGAACCAAATTTCCAAAGAATGGGTGAGTAATGAAACTCAATAGGTTTTACCCAAATGACTTCCCTACTCGCACCACTAGGATATAAAATGTTATCACATTTATATATAATAGTTTATATAAAAAATTTTCTAAAAAATAGTTTATATCAAAATATAAACAAGCTCTGTTGCAAATTTTTTTTCTCAAAACAATGAAAAGTTCTAAGGAAAGCAACCAAACAATATTTACAAACCATTTCATAAATTCTATTTGGAATAACCCTTTCCAATCCATAACCCATGAATTCCCACATGCATGCTTCATTATGACATTTCCATACTCATGAGATATTTCTCATAGATCTACCAAGTCGTCATAAGGTAATTAAATCCCATGATCCATTACACCTTTATAACTAAGCATAAGTTCATATTTCAACCAGGCCTCATAATGAAATATGAATACACACCACCAGGTATGGCCAAAAACCATGCCAAAACCATTTCAATCCCAAAACAAATCAATTCTAAAACCATTTTAATACAACAACCTTTTTATTGAAGACCCTTTTTCCTTAAATTGAACCAAAAAACCATTTTAATCAATTTGAAAGTAAGACTTCATATTATAAATAGAGTAACCGAGAGTGAAGACAACTACCTCTGGTTTTATTAAGAAGATAAAGAATGACACTCAAATGCCAATTAAACCAGGTAAAATATCCAAAAACCTTCTTATATATCTTCCGCTATCATCAAAAAATCAAAAAATCAACATATTTTGAATCAAATACCTTATATATATCCATAATGGAAGTATATATATGAAATTAAGAGAGAGAGGGAGAAGAAAATATAAGGAAAACCAAACAAAACTACCAAGAATAATGACTTATCGTAAGAATTCATCTTCAACACACCAAGATAAGCCTTTATATCACCTCTGAATTGATGGGAGAATCCTACCTATCCTTTTATAAGAGATAATCTCAAGTTAGGGCCGCATAAGAGGAAAATTGAGGACCTTAGAGGTCAAAATGTGTTAGATACATAATTTAAGGATCTAACTTTTAAACTATTCATGGTTAGTCACACAGTTAGGAAAACTGTGCACTAAAAGTATTCCAACCACTACCTTAAGGATGAACCTTTCATAGTTTCCAAACCATGCACCAATCATGCCAAATCCCACTATCTAAAAAATCATAGTTTCTCCTAGGTATTTGCACAATTTTGACAAACCGTGTGTTGCCCATGTGCCTTCCCTTTATCCCTTGTATCAAAGTACATGGTTTTATATTGGCGTTTCATGGTTTTCCCAAACCGTGCACCAACCTTGAACCCTTATAAAATCCCCAAAACATTACAAACTCCTTCCAACCTCTCCCAAACTTCACAAAAATACTATATGAACTTAAAAATCATAAAATAAGGGTTACTTACTTGAAACTGGGGGTGCTAAAACATGTATACTTACATGTGGTATTTCAATAAATGGTATTTGTTTTGGATACTTATAGAACTAAAAATTTCATTCACTAATGGATATTATTATATAATAGTCCTAATAGGTATAAGATAAAACTTATGAATACTTTTGATTTGGTTATTTATGGTTTCCTTAATACTATCTCCCACTCATAAAGTGTGGTTACTACATTAATGAATTCAAAACATCAATATCTATAACTACACTCACTAACTCAACACCTCCCTTATGGGATGATAATTTGTAGGTTAAATAATACCTAGTGAAGGAAATTATCCCAATGCATCCAAAATTGTAGAAGAACATTAACAAAATGAATCCACACTGAACCATCCAAAACTAGATGTCATGAAGAGAAAAGACCCCCATAATTTCCTCTAACCATTTCGTGAGTCCATTACCCAAGTATGATAATTCATTCCTTATATACTAGGTGGATGTTGATTAGAGAATTACCTATATCTGACTATTCCCCCATGATTTTTTTAGGATCACTATATCCCATCAAAATCACCTGCAATACTATAAAACTTATTGCCTCTTGATATTTATAAACACACTGCTTCCCTAATAAACCAAGCATTGGGGCCCTAAAAAATATACCCCTGGGGAAATATAATCTCATTATCAAGTGGGGTTTACTAATTTAATTTATACTAAAATTCATGAGGTTTTTATCCAAAACCCAAATGGTAACATGGGAGGAGTTTATAATTACACAAGGTTAAGAGACCCAACCACTTACTATGAATGGGGTTGCAGCCTCATTGTTTGACTCTCCACCCTTAAGGAATTGTGATCACCATAAGGTTCATACCCATGAACATGATAAAAAATCCTTGAAGTGGACATACACATAATGGTGTAAATGAACCTTGACTGAGGTCATTAAATGAAATGATCCAAAAATAGGGTCTCATCACTCCTCATGACCCCAATATGATAACGTAAAAAATAAATACATCAGTACCAATGAATTTTAATTTCCTAGGAAAACAAAACAAATCATGATATTAATCATACCATGTGAGCATATTCATACCTTACTAGAGTGAATCTAATTTTTTTTGAACATGGGACAATATTCCAACTTTAAACTTCATAATCTTCTTATTCCAATGAATTAGACTCCAAAAAATTGTGATTCTAAACATATCAGATAAGGATATTAATAACTCCCTATATTATATCTAAAAACCAATTTTAATAGGTTATAATATTCCTACTTAAACTTTATACTTCTCTTGTTTTGATGAATTAATACATGCACCATTATTACTAACAACTAATCAGTAAGAAGATACACAAACCATGAAAAAAAACCACTTACTAAGTGATCCTATTTATTTTAAAGTTAACTCTGTAACGTTCTCTTTAATTTTATGATTTTTATATAATGAAAATAATAGATATATAGAGATGAATACTATATTATATTATACCCCTTGATCACTCAGATCATGAGTATCTAAAAATAATATAGAAACCATAACCCTATATAATATCAAGGTTGGAAAATTAACACTATTTTAAGATAAATTTGATTATTTATATATCAATGAAAATTTAGTCCAGATAACATCTTTTAAGAATTTGAAAGATATAATATATACATTTTGTTATGACCTCTTTCTACCCCCAATTATTCTTAAATTAATTTTTCTTAGCGGGGTACATGTCATACCACCACTGAAACCTGTGTGTAATATGAAATTTCTTTTGAGGGTTGATACCTAACATATTATAGATATATAGACCACAATATCATCCTTTATGAATAGTGAATGATGGTTTAAATTTTTATTATACCAATAAATGAGAATGTTACATATAACATGCATTTACATAACCTATGGAAAAAATGTATTTGGTGTCACTAAGATTCCCCAGGTCATTAAAGATAGTATTTTCTAATTCTTTAATCCATGAACTCCATCTTTAGATCTTTGTCTTGGATAATTAATATCCTTTAGTCCCAAATTACTACCTTATAAAGGTTTTAATCCTTCACCTACTTGGGTAATGGTGTTAGCTCTATGATTGGAATAGGATAATGGGATATCAACCCTTCCTTCCAAAGATTTATCCATGGATATTGTTTTCTAGTACAAGTTTCCCTCATTATAACATGATATTGAATAACATTTTATGCAGTGTCCTCATGTGGATAAAAATTAATTACATAAATGGATGACTTATCAAGGTGAACACCTTCTGTTGGAGAGGATGAGTTTTATTAGATTTATTAGACACCATTAGGTTTTTTTTATAATCTATAAATCTATTTTTTAGATGAGTTCATGAGGGAGTACTATGTTAACAACATTACAAATCTTAGGTTCAGGAGCTAATGAAACATGTTCCCTTCATACAAGGATGCCTATTCTAATTATATAAGGAATCTAAAGCTTATTTCCTATATAAACCATGGTTCATCACTAGTGTATACTCATGTAGGTCACATGTGGAATCATTTTCTAATTATAAAATTAATCTTAGATTCATCATCGAAGGAAATAATGGATTATAACTAGAGGCATCCTATTCTCATCACAAGAGGTAATAATCATTGGTTTATCACCCAAGGAGAATAAGGAGATACCCCATACTCATCACAAAGGCTTATTATACTCATCAAAAAGGTATCTCATTATCTAATCACATTTGGAAAGATCATAATATTCCCACCAATGAAAAGGATGGATATAACCATTTCTCATCACAAAATATTCTTATTCTTATCACAGATGATATCTCATGCTGATCACATGAGTAATGAAATTAGAATTTCATCTATGAAAAGGGTAAATAGTTACTATGATTATCACAAAGGATTATATTATTATCACATAAGGCATATCAATATCATAACACAAGGATCCCTAGGCTCGTCACAAAGGGATGGGCTTATGATACCCGATGAGTGGGTCCTAGGTTCATCACATAGGACCTATTGTGATAATCACATAATAGATGGTCATTTGATAAAAGTATAGAAGGGATAATTCCCATATATAATTATCACATATTGGTCCAATAATATTTTTAAAGCCCAGTAAGATTCCTCCCATATATTCTCTTCATGTACTAGGCCGACCACTCATTTAATTTCCAATGGGATGATTCACAGATACACTCATCACATATTGTGAAAATCATAGGATTAATGTTTATTGGGGATGTTTCACATATATTCCCTTCTTGTAATGGGACAATCACATGTTAATGTCTAGTGGTGGTAAAACCACATACTCCCATCATGCAAGGGAGATAAAATGTTAATGTATAGTGGCGATGGTTCATCATGAATTAAATTCTTATAGGGACTTTGGGAATATTTGGTGGGAGAGTTTATATACTCCAAATTTTTTATTAGGTTTTAAAGATAATGCCTACTATGTGGGGACATTGAAATATATTGATGTTGAGGTTGAACCTCAATGAGGTTTCCTACATAACTTATTATAATACCATGATAAAAACCAATATAGTTCGTTGTGCATAGTTTATAGTCATGTGATAAGATCATACAATGCAGTTTAAATCACACGGTAATCTGTCTCATATCATCAAAGGAGAACCATCAAGGGATGGTGAGTGACATAAAAAGTGTGAATCTAAATAGATTAGGGTCATCTCATTCTCATTACATGAGGCATCCAATTCTTATCACATGAGGCATCCATATCTCTTCATATAAGGAACCCCATGTTAATCATATTGGGTAGGATTTTTGTTTAACATATTGTATTGATGATGTTGGTTGTAGTTTAGTCACTCACACTAAGATAATTTTATGTAGTTTCATGTTTTGTTCTAAGTACATTCTTATTGTGAAAGGGGAAATAATGAGGGATTAAGTGTGAGTTAATCATTAAGATTCCATGGAGAGAGCATGGATTATTGGATGGAATAGTTCAATTTCCCTTGATGATACCATGATTTAGGTTTAGACCTAATAGGAGTCCTAGTTGTTGCTTCATAATAATGATACACTAAATGGGTTTTAAACAAATGTTTTAAATCATATATCATTCTTGAGATAACTAAGAATGAATTTAAAATATCCTTTTTTTGGTGTAAAGGATATGTGGGTGAGTGTTCATATGCATTGAAGTAAGAGTTGAGGGGTCTTCCCAACCTCTACTTAGTGTAGATGGTCTGGTCATAAGGGTCCATGATACTGGTTGTGCACTTGGATTTTTGGATTATTAAGAACAGATTGATGTGATATGAGGCCCATGATCACTCAATATTCACATGAATATGTTTGGAAAGTGGAGGCTTGAAAGAGGGATCCTCGATATGAGTTTCACACAACATAGGAGTTTCATGAACACTTGGGGTTACGTGTGACATGGTATATTTCACAAGTGTGTTTCAAGAATGACCAGGTTAGGGGTTTCATGCAATTTTTTTGTTGATAGAATCATGGAGTTGTGAAAATAAATTTATTTTTGGGTGAACATTACCATATAATGATTGAAGTTGCACGAAATCATCTGAATCCTAAGACAATACATTAAAGGACCAGTTTGAGGTATTTCTCATGAGTTTCCTATCTGTAAGAATCCATAGGGATAAATGGTTGTGTGAAGTTTCGAATAGAGTTATAGTGTGATCTAGGTGATTGACCCTTCAACCACTAGACAACCATCACAAAAAATTATGGGTGATATAGTGTTTATAATAATTTTAGACAATTTTTTTAATGGTTCATAAAACTTTGGTGAATTTGTATAAATAAGAAGTTGAACAACACTATGACATTGATTCTTACAATCTTGAGTTGCACAATATCCATGCCATTGACTTTTGGAGGTTTTTTTGTAATGCATGGATGTTGTAGATTTCATGGTGACTCAAATTATGTACTTATTAAACTCATAGTTTCAAAAAAACTAGGAAGTTTGCATGAATGTATTCCTTTTTCTCCATAATTCCTTCCATTGTCCATTTTCTCCCTAGATCCTTCATAGACATGCATCTCAATGTCATGTATGCATAAGTTCAACACCAAATAATGAACCACCTATAAAATAGAATCCTTTAAGGAATCAATGGATCAAATTCTTTAGAAAACATTGAAATATGACCATCTCCACCTATCTAATTAAACATGGGATAGGTTTTCTCAATGTTGGACTCTAGTTCATGCATATTTGGTGGACCCTTACCTATATATAGAGGAAGGGGTCCTAAAAGGGACCATAATCATTCAAAAAATATTTCCAAAACTATCATTTCAAGAAACTAAAACTCTTATGAACTCTATGATATTCAAATACTTGGTGTTCACACAAATTTTTCCTTACATAAACCAAACTAAGTGAGAAATATTTGTGTAAAAAAGATTTTTTTATTGAAAATTGGATGTTTCATGAAGAAGGATTACATAAAAAATCTTAATATTTCATGAATTAAAACTTTTTTTTATTTTCAAAAGACACAAAAAATGACCAAACAAGAGTCCGAAGATATTGATTCCATGTGAAATGTGGTAGTGAAGAACCATGATATTTCTTCAGTTAGGTGGGTGTTATCGGGGCTCCAAGAACTAGTTGATTCGACGATAGAAATGAATTAGGGGTACTTTATAAACTATTTATTGGAATTTCATGGGTTTAGTCTATTTAATAATCCCATATAGCTAATATGGACCTCAAAACCCATGTATATTGATTAGAAATCCACTGAAAAATCCACCGATCTAATGTGGTTGTTTTTGGTCATGAAGTGAAGGGCCAAAAATCCACACGTATATAAATTCTTGATAATTAGTCTATGGATATCAATGGAAATATACCAACTACTAAGGTTTTACCACCTCATTATTCAATCATTAAATAATCCATAATTGTAGACAATCAGTAATTCCAGTCTATTGAATGATAACTACATACAGGTGGAAATTCTGAAAATTAGTGGTCTTAGGTACACTCATTTTATGATATACATCGAGTTGAACTACACATTTTAGGAATTAAAGGATGATCTACATTGAGTTGAAATTTATGATTTAGTTGGGACTTCCCTTTTCTAGGTATGTAAGTTTCTATACCATATGATGAAACTGCTATGTAGGTAGCCAACAAACACAAACATCTTCCATATTCACTATAGAGTGGTTGGGATTATCATTTGGGATCTCTATCACATCAATGGAATCACTTTCACTATATTCATGTTTAATAAATTCCAACTAGTATCCAACACTTTGGGAGACATAAATCTAGGTACAACACTTTTAATGGTACCACCAGAAAATGTGATAGAAATAAAATTATGAAAAATAGCTCTTTACACATGCATTTAATTCAATCAATGGATCATTTTCTTTTTGAATGTATCTGAGGGTTAGATATTAGGATAATTGAGAAAATTCCCATAGTTTTAGTAACATCATATATCAAGGTAGTTTTAGATCCTTTAATAGAAAGGACAATATCAGTAGTGGGGATAAATCATAAAGTAATGGATTCTTGAAGTCAAATCAATAGCATTACTAAAATCATTATTGAGTAGATTTTTTCTACCCATCAGAGACACACACATAGGAGTAAGGATAGTTACCCTAATCAGGGTGAAGACACTATAATCTGGGAAGCAGATCCAATTTTTTTTTCCATGATGGAAATTATCTATGAAAATATATGACATATTAATAGAGGTTACATGTTTTAGTGTCATTGAAGTTAATTTTAGTTTTTATATAGGATGTTCTAAGGATAAATATAAAGGGTATGAATTCCTGAATACTAAAACACCTTTGAACACCATTATTAAGACTCACTCCTAAAAAATATGGGGTCTGGCTTGTATAAAATGATAAATTTGGGGTGGTGGATCAAATCAACTTCCAAGATAGCTCTAAATTACATAAAATTCCCATTATAATAGGGGAGAATAATGGTGAATAATGGGGAACCATAAAACATAGGTTGTACCAATAATATTTTAGGTGTAGGATATTGGTTGAATGAATTGATGAAAAAAATAACTATAAGTTATATACCCCTGCAAAGATTAGCTACCAGTGTCACTACAACTAGTTCTTAATGTTATAGGTGTATTATAGGGTGTTTAGAGAGTCACCTTGTAATCAATTAACTACGGGGGATATGTACACATGAGGGATTTTGGGAGATGATTGTGTTGACCCGATCTGACATTGTGATTGGATTAGTCTAGTACTACACATAAACATGGGTGGGAGAGTACCAGAAAGTGGTGTTGTGATGATAAGAGATTCTATTAGATCTATAAGAGGGATCCAAGAAGAAATAAGGAAAAATATATTTGGAAATTAGAGGATCCCACCAAGTGGGATAAAGGGTAGATAAGATGGTATATAAAGCTACTGGGGAAGATCATAGGTCTTATGCTGATCATATGAGTGGGGTTTCATGTGATTTTACACACAGAGGTGAAGGGATCCCAAGGAATAGAATATATGAGAAAGGTGAAATCTATTGTTTTACTACAACTAGGTTTGACATGGAATTGGGAAAGTATACATGAAACCTAATTGAAGTAGAAAAAGAACAATATTTCCTATGATATATGATGAGTGGGGCCGGTTCTGTCTGACCCTCATAATAAAGTAGTTATAGTGGAATCATATAATAGATGGGGTGGATTATCCATTTATTAGGCTCACCTATTTCAACATTAGGGTTTACTAGAATGTTTGACTATAAAAACAAGTTAGTGGCCTTGATGCAAATTTGTGTACAGGGAGACAAATACACTGATAGGGTAAATTATACACTTGATGGAAGTCCTAGTGAGGCACCAGTAATTGATGTTCCATCTCTAGAAGCATTATTTGTGGTAGTATTAGCTCATGAAGCATAGTCAAGTGAGTATGGTTATGAAGAATCCTTAGGAAGCACTAAAAAACAAGGAAATTCTATAGATGAGAGTGCGGATATCACACTTGAGGGTATCTTGAGGAATCTTACACTATGATAATTGAATCTAAATATTGCAATTACAGTATCATTGCTACTCATTTCATTATACTAATATCATTACTCATGTTTTTATAAAAAACTATTGACTAATAAGAATATGAAATCCAAATGTGAAGATAAAAATTCTCTAAGTCTCCCTATGGGAAACCGAAAAAGGAGGTGGTGGAGAAAATGAGGACTTAATCTCCTTAATCTTAGAACATGTCAGTCATTTATTGGGGGTCATGCCACGAAATTGTGTAGAAAAAATTATATTCTAGTAGGATACATCACTTAGGGATGATGAAATTTTTGATATCGTAGAGTCATTAAGGTTAATATTGATATCCCCTTATCCATTTTCTCCTTTTTATTAATATACGTCTAGTATTATGCATTGAATTTTAAATTTATATTTATACATGGATAATAGGGTAAACTTTAAAAATATTGTATTAAATCGTGAGGTTTCAACTGGTGTAGAGGGATATTTGATGGTGGAAATATCCTCCAACACTTTAGGAATCAACCTAATGGAAGGATCTGAGGATTACTAGGAATATATGATCAAATGTATAATTCATATAAATTAAAGAAAATTTGTTTAGGTCTTCATATCATGAAAGTTTTTTACTTATGTCTCATCTAAACATAGATTTGATATGATTTTAACCTTGGCACCATAAAAGGATGAGCTATACTATGATTCCATTTTATCACTTTACTAGGGAGTTCCCCCTTAAGAAGAAAAATAATTGAGAATTTAAAGGTTATTAGAGGATTTTTATGTCACCCTGGTGGTTTTGTGGATAAAAATAGTAATTAAATCACCTAATGTTGGTAATGAAACATTTACCCCTACATTGGTGAATGAGCTAAGACCAATAGTTCCATCTATAGAAGAGGAAATGTATTTGGTCATGAAGGAGGATATATTCATATAAATGGTAGAATTTGAGGGGTTGGTAGAGCCTAAACATATGGAGGAGGTAATGGTAGAGGTGGAAGATACTAATTTTTTTGTATGGAGAGTTGATTACTCCAATTTACACAGATACCTACCCATTAGAAATTATTTCAGAAGAATAACCCTATGCTAAAGTACTCAGAGATTTCCATGAGTATAATATATCCCTATAAGAAATGGATCAATATGAGTTAGATTTTTATGAGGATAACTAGGCAATCCAGTATAAGGAATTGAGGAGAAATCAATACTTCATAACTAAAACTTCATTGGATGAGTTAGTGGGTTAGATGTCATTTCTTCTCCACTAGATTATGTACTTGGGGATTGTCATTATCGATGATCATGCACTCAACACACCAGCTTAGGAATTATTGGTTAAATGGGTTCACCTAGAGTAGCGATAATTAAAGTATTATTAGTATAAATTGATCTATGATGTTTTTAAATAACTTAAAGCATTAGACCAAGAGGTTTTATGACTGGAGGAGGGTGAAATCCAGTAGAGGGACTTCATGTTCTCCTATGAATAGATTATCTGTAACCTTGAGTCACAAATTGTGGTCTCCAAGGTTGATTTGGATCAAGAATTATATCAATTGGATAAGTACAAGGATGAGTGAGCCAGAATGAAGGTAGGGGTGGTTATTACTCATCCATGGGTTGAGGAGGAGTTTTTAGAGTTTGGAAGGTAGTGAGTGTTTATTTAATCAACTTGATAGAGGCTAGAAAAGAATGAATAATTCTTAACTCATATGGACCCATTGAAATATTTTTTTTGTAATTAGGGATAGGATTCAACATGTGAATGAAAAATATAATTTTCATTACAAGAAATAAATGTGTCACCTTTTGACATCATTTATATTAATTTTTTTCTCAATCACATTAATGAAAAACTAACTAAAAATATTAGAAAATATGTCAATCATGATCAATGTGAGAATAAATAGAAAAATAGAAGATCATTCAATTACATAAGAGTGCTAGAAAAAGAGAAAATAGGTTAGGATAATAATGTTACATTAATTACCATCAGAGAATTGTGAAAATGTGGGAACTAGGATGGTTTGAATCCATGTGTTTGATTATGCTCACAATGTGAATGATTCATAAAGGAATAATTTCACAACCCAACCATGATCAGTTAATTATTTTTGATCATTTATTTATCTTTGTTCTTGTTTTTGAGTTTCGGGATAGATCAGAATTTAAATTTTAGATTTTTGGCATTTTCAGAATAGCCACATAGTTGGCACACTGTTAGTAGAAACCATATAAAGAACATATAAGGGTGTCAGTGATTTTTATTAGAGTTTTCCACATGATCGGAACACAGTTACCTTAAAAATTTACCCTACCTATGTAGGGTGTCTAGAGTCCTAGAGAGGACCACATAGTTGGAACACAGTTTGGCCATCCGTCAATCCAAATCGTGCAATCTAAAAATAAATAAATAAATGTTTTATTATTAATATTATAAATATTATTATTATTATTATTATTATTATTATTATTATTATTATTAAACCCCTAAAAGGGTATTCTACCTCTCATCCTCCCCTCTTCAACACCCATACGACCCAACCCCACTTTTCTCTCCCATCCACACACACACCCTCCTCATCCTCCCTCTGATTTTGGCCATTTCACCTCCTATTTCTTGGTATGATCTTCATCGGTAAGCATCCCTCCTCCTCTACTCTCTTCCTCATTTATCTTATTCATGTTTTTAATAATTTTCCATGTGATTTACGCGACCCATCCGAATCCTAATCTGATTTGGGGTATTTAATTTTTTTTATTCTTGGTTTATTGGTTTCATGGGGCTCAGTTAAGCTCGATTCTATCCAAGACCGTTGAAGGAAGTGGGTTTATCATTGGTTTTCAGTAGGTTTTCTTCTACTCATATTATATAGAACAATTTTATTTAGATATTTTTTGACCTTTGAATTTATTATGTTTTTCTAGTGCACCTTGGAACTCTTTGAGGTAGTTTTGGGCCGCCGTTAGTGAAGGTGACCTCTTGTGGATCCTTGAATATGGATTGCACACATATACATAGGTAAATATATAAATATATATATACCATATTTGTATATCTTACCACAAGATGATGGGAATATATAAATTGAGGCTTATAAATATACATGTAAAGGTGTATATATATGTAATTATGAAGTGGTAATCGTCAATGTTGACATGTTTGAGGTAGGTTCCTTATTTCTAAGCCTTTAATTTTAATTACATTATTTCTTAGCGTTTTCATCATGTGTTTTATTTATTATATGAAATGCATATACTATATAATTTTTGTGGATCTTGGAATTGAATTATCACTTTATTTCTATGTTTTTACCTCAATATTTCAACATGGTTGGCATTGGTTTAATTATGTTTTCAAGATTATTCTTAAATGCAAAGAATTTTAGTAATTCAAAGTGGTTTTCCAAATGATCATCGTTTATTCCCCAAAAGATAAGTCCTAGATAACACTTTATAAAACCATTCAAAATGTGAAGTAAACTTCAATGGCAGCCCAAATTTTATATTATTTTGGAATTCATATTTATATTATTTGGAAAGATAGTATGATTTTAATAAAATGGGGATTCACATTGGTAGTGTAGAGAGGTGAGGTGCTTTTTTATATCTATTTTTTTGTTTTATGATTGAAATATGGTGTTTATAACTGAACCCCCCATATATTTTTTGATATAGGCATGGAACATGGGAATCTTGGGTATCTAAGTTGGATGACTAGGGAAAATATGCTAGATATGACCCTATATGCCTAGCAAGATCATGATACAACACTAACTAAACTATATTGATGGAGATTGGTTTGTTTGAGTAGGATATAGAACTTCATGTCCATTATCTATCACTGAGAGTATGAGGATCTTAGATCCCCAAAAACCCTATCTACTTATGGATTTCTCATGGTGATTTATCTCATTAATCCTATTTTTATGGAATTTTTTATTCTCTTATATTCAGTTCCCTTTTTAGGTCTAATATAATGAAAATAATATTTTACTTCTATATATTTCATGGAACCTAATATTATACTTATTTCCTTATTTTCTCATTGGAAATCTTATTTATTGAGCTCATTATTTATTTAAAATGGTTTAATAGAAAATCCATAATTCTTTTGAAATAGATTTGGAAATAAAATAAGAGAAAGGTTTTTTTGAAACATAAGTTTATTTTTTTTGAAAAGAGTAGAAAACACTAATTTTAATATCTCTTATTTTCAAACTAGCATGATTGGATTTTATCTTTTAAGGCAAGGAATAAGGTGTTCTTTATCCTTTGGCATCCATACTAAGAATTTTAATGTCTTTGACTACTCTCTCTACCATTTTTTAGTTTTAGGTTGATCTTGGCGTGTGTCACTCCAGGAGTGAGTTTACTTCCATGGTTAGTGGTGACCTGTGGGGTCAAGTAGAGTTATGTCTAGTGTTTATATTTATTATTTTAGATTATTGTTTCTTTTACACTCCTAGTATTAGTTTTGGTTCATTATATATTATTTATCTTTTTTTATGGAAAAGATTATTCTCTATTGATTTATATTAATTCCTAACACTAGTTTACAATCTGAGAGGATTGGGATGGCCTATCAGGCCTTGTTGATGGATTGAATGGGTGATCTTTTTGGAGTTGACCCGGGTGGTTTGTGAAAAGATGGTATCAGAGGAGACCTTTGTTTTTTGGGATGTTAGATATAATTAAGGGAGGAATGTCATAAATTAAGATATAGGGGAATTAATAATGTCGATAACTCTTACTCATTATGATCCTTGAGTTACCAGGGATAGTGAGTCTTTGAATTTTGATTTTGATTTTAGGCTTATCCTGTTAGTGTTTTCTTGGTTCGAGGAAATTGTGTATGTAGAGGAATAATAATGGTAGTGATTTGGTGTTACATGGTGATATTACATGGTGTAGCAACCCATGTGGTCCCCAAGAACATGGTTAAAATTATTTCAACGGTTAGTGCATAATCAATGCATGGTCTGTTATACCATGTAGCTAGGTTATGTGTGACCACTAGTTCCCCATTTGGGAGGTTTTGGTGTGAGTGATGTTTTAGATTAGTATTGTTTTTTTTATGATTGGATTTTGAAAGGAAAATGGTTTCTGGTGTGGAAAAAATGATTTTTATATTTTTAAAACTAATAAAAAAATATTCCATTTTAATATATTTTTTAGTTACCAAGGGGAAGTGGAAGTGATATTTTGGCATTGAAAGTGGATATGATGAAAATTTTTTAGTCCAAGAAATGGGAAAATGGATTGGAAAATGTGATTTGGTGTTTGGAATGGTTTTATAAATTGAAAATGATTTTAATTTTCAAATGGGGAATGTAATTTAGAAATGGGTGAATTTTGAGATGGTGGATTTTAAAAGAGGTTTCTTGTCTTGTTTTGTGATGTTATTATGATTTTTTTCAGTTGATATTTTATTTTTTTATGATTTGGTTTTTTTATATATTTGTTTATGATCTTGATTCTAGGTTTAAAATGTTAATTTGTTGAGTTTTGGTTTGATGTTGATTTAGTTTTATAATTTATGTTGTTTAGAGTATGCCACCTAGAAAGACCCAGAATCTTTCTAAGGAGTTTCTTACAATCGTTGTCCTTTACCAGACTCTTAATGGAGTGGTTGAGATGAGGTCTTATTAATTATTACCAGTAATACATAGTAATTATTTTATATTAGAGGTTTTGGATGGGATTTTGTAATTTTATAGTGTCTTTAGGTTTTTGGGAACTCTAGATGTCGTGAGGGTACGATTTGTCTTGGGTATGTTTGAAGGATTAGGACTAGACTAGTGGAAGGTGATCATTCCATCCTAATTGAGATTTGGGATGTATTGTGTGTTATTCAAGAACAATTTCTTACAATGGTTTATTCCTAATGAAGTGAAGGAGAAGAAATTGGCAGAGCTCATGGATATTTGGCAAGGTAAATAGATGGTGAAGGGGTATGTTGGCCATTTTAATGATCTGGTTTCCCTTTCTCTAGATATAGTGTTGAGTGATCAGTTAAAATATTCTATTTATGTGTGGGGTCTTCATCTACAGATCAAGGATTGTGTTATTTTTTAGGGAAAATCTTATTCGGAAAGTAGGCACATAAAGCATTTTTAGCCGAGCTAGTCTTCAAAGGGAAGCCCATGATAGTTGATAGTTTGGTTCCTTTTGGTTCTTGTGAATTTTCCACATCATGTGAGGAGTGTGGACCATAGGAACCTATCCTAGAAAAGTTTAATTTTTTAGTTCCTACTTCTCATCAGATAGAACACTCACTCATTCACTTCAAGTGTGGTTGGTTTTGACATTATAATCAATATTTTCATAATCCACAAAGGCTTATCATCAGGGTGACCACTTAGGACTTCTGAATAGTTTCTTTAGGTTGTGTTTCTAGGATAGAAAATTTCATTTGAGATTTATCATATCTTTACTATGTGGAAGGAAATCCTTAAAGACATCAAGGCTCTAACCATAGGTCTTGGAGTACAGCTTTTCTCATAGGGGAGATACTAGGTGTGGGTGATGTAGATAAAATTTATTGTTTTTGATGTTAGAGTGGGAAATATTTGAATTTTTCCCATGATGTGGTTTTATATTATTGTAAATATTTTTATTTGCGGATTTTTTGGCCTCATTTTCTTAAGGTTTTTTTGGTTTTACCTTTTGAGTGTGTGGTATTGAATGGGTAACCTTATTTTTGAATGGTTTTATATCCTTTAGATGTCTTATTTTAGTGGTCTAGAATATTTGGGAGTGGTTTTGAGGATGTTTAAGTGTTATAGGTTTCTTCATAGAGCCTTTTGTTCCTTTTTTATTTTCATATAAATTTGGGTTCCCAATAGAAGTATCTTTTTTTTGGAATGAATTATGAATATTTTGGTTATGAATTATGGTGTTTCTTTTTCCATGTATCATCTTTTGGGATCTTGTTCCAACTTGAGGGAACTAATGTTTTAATATATATCTAAAATATCATGGAGATGACCATAGGATGAGCTCATAATGAACCTGGTTCCCAAGTTTTGCTTGATGGGTAAATTTCATGTTCTCTCTATGCCTGTCCTCGACTATAGTAGTCTAACTATCTTGGATAGTAGGTCATGTGATAGATTCTCATGGAGATCCAAAATATTCTATGATGATTTTTTGTGGTGCTTTATATGTTAGGGTTTGGGGTGTTCCATGTTTTTGAGGTTGTGTTTTGAAATGTGAATCTCTCTCTCTCTCGGTAACTTCATTTGATGGTTTGAGGTCCTTGGTTTTTCTAACTGTGACATTGGATGTTTTTCTCGGTTCATGAGTCTGAGTATTTTGGTTTCCTTTGGATTTGGATATTTTTTTAATAAAAAGTGCGTTTTGGGTATTTAATCTTAAAGTTTTGGGTCTCATCATGAATAATAGTTATCTTTTAATTTTTCATGATAAAATAAACCTCTTGGTACATTATGTGGGAAGAAATTGTTTTAGTGGGGGGAATTATCATACCATGACCTAAACCCATTAATTATTTTTAATAATTTAATTATTTTTAGACTAGTTTTTTATTTTTAGGATGTATTAAGATTTAAATTTTAATTTTTTGTATTTTTCAGCATAGGCTCACAGTTGGTTCACGGTTAGTAGAAACCACGTGCAGTCCGTATTAGAGGATTTGTGTTTTTTAGTAGAGATGACCACACATCCAAAAATTGATTTGATTAACCATGTATCCTACCCATGTTTCTTTTCCAGAGGCCTAGAGTAGGCTGCATGATTGGCACATAGTTTTTCCAGCCCTATAGACAAACCGTGTGAGATATGAAAGAAGAATGAAATGTTTTATTATTATTATTATTATTAATATTGTTGTTGTTATTATTGTTGTTGTTGTTATTATAATTATTATTATTATTGTTGTTGTTGTTATTTTTGTTATTGTTATTGTTATTATTATTATTATTATTATTATTATTAAACTCTTAAAGGGATGTTCTTCACCTCACACTCCCCTCTAATATTCTCGTGTGACTTAACCCCCTTTCCCTCTCCTATCCACACACACACACCCTCCTCATACTCCCTCTTATTTTAGCTGTTTCACCTCTCATTTATTGGTAGGATCTCAACCGATAAGAATTACTCCTCCTCTCTCTTTATATTCCATCGTCTTCATGTTTTACTCATTTTCAATGCGGTTCACATGACCTATATGAACCCCAATCCAATTTTGGGTATTATATTTTTTGATTCTTATTTTCTAAGTTTCATGGGGCCCAGTTAATGATAGTTCTTTCCATGATCATTGAATTTAGTGGGTTCAACATTAGTTTTAGGTAGTTTTTCTTCTAATCATATTCATTGGCCCAATTTTATTTATATTTTTTTGCAACCTTTGAGTTTCTTTTCATTTTATAGCACGTCTTGGACCTCATTAAGGTAGTTTTAGGCTTCTATTAGTGAAAGTGACATCTTTTGGATCCTTTAAGATATATTTCACACATATAAAATGGTATATATAAAGATATATATATATATATATATATGTACATATATACACTCTTTGTACATCTTCTTACATGGTGATGGGAAAATATAAACTGAGGATTATATATATATTTATATATAATGGTGTATATGTGTGTAAGTGTGGAGTGACTATCGTCAAAGGTGACATGTTTGAGGCAGGTTCCCTATGTCCATGAATTTAATTTAAATTTCATGATTACTTGGTGTTTTTAACATGTGTTTTCTTTATTATATGAAATGTATATACTATGTAATTATTGTACTTCTTGGAATTGGATTCTCATTTTATTTCTATGTTTTTCCATAAATCTTTTAACCTGGTTCACATTAGTTTAAACATGTTTTGAAGCATGTTTTTAAATGAAAATTATCTTAGTGGTTCAAAGTTTTTTTTAAATGATCAATGTTTATTTTCAAAAAGATAAGTCCAGGTTAAAACTTTATAAAACCTTTCAAAAAGTGAAGTGAACTATAATAGAATTACAACTTTTATGTTGTTTTAGAACTTAGATTTTATATGATTTGGCATGATAGTACGATTTTAAGAAAATATTGATTCACATTGGTAGTGTTTGGTGGTGAGGTGTTGTGTATTCCTATTTTGTAATGTTATGTGATTAAAACTTGGTTTTACTAACTGCACCTCCATTATGTTTTCTGGTATAAGAAAAGAACCTTGGAATCCTAGGCATCTAGGTGGGTAGACTTGGACAAATATATTTGTCATAACCCATCCTACCTAGAAAGATCACAATACAACTCTAACTAAACTATGATGATGGGGATTGGTTGGGTCAAGAAGGAGATAGACCTTCACATCCAGGATTGATAACTGAAAGTAAAAGGATCCTAGGTCCCCACTAACCCTATATACTTAGGCATTTACCATGGTGCTTGCTTTCATTTACTCTTATTTTTATGGAACTATTTTTTTATTCTCTCCTATTTAGTTCCTTTTTAAGTTTATAATAATGAAAAGCCTATTTTTCTTCCCTCTGTTTTATAGAACCTGATTTTATTCTTTTCTGCTTTGTTTTATCACCGACACTCTTATTTTATCATCTCATTATCTCTTTAAAATGGTTTAATATAAAATAAATCGTTCTTTGGAAATGGTTTTGATAATCAAAGAAGAAAAAAGATTTTTTTTGAAATATTAGTTTATTATTTGTTTTCTTGAAAAGAGTAGAAAACCCTATTTTTAATATGTATTATTTTCAAACTAACATGATTGTATTTTCTATTTAAGGTCAATGCATAGAGCATTGTTTATCCTTTGGAATACCTATTGGGAATTTTAATACTCATGCCTATTCTCTCTAAGATTTTTCAGTTTCATGCTGATCTTGGATTGTGTTTCTCTAGGAGTGAGTTTATTTCCATGGTTGGTGGTGACATACAAGTTCTCATGGATGTTTGTATAGTATTTATATTTATCATTTTACCTTATTATTTATTTTATGTTACTAGTTTTAGTTTTGGTTCATTCTATTTTATTTATCAGTTTTTATAGGATAAATCATTCCCTATTGGGTTACTTTGATGATCGACATTAGTTTCTATCCTGGGAGGATCAAAAATGCCTATTGTTCCTTGTTGTGGGCTATCATAAGTGAATGTTTCAGGCTTGACCTAGGTTGGTTCATGACACACAACACCATGGGTGTAAAAATTCCACATTATCAAAGGTAATGTGATGCGAGGTAAATTGTGACCTTGTGAGTTTGAACTGATTGTTGAAGGAGGTAGATAGGTTGAGAGTAACCATTAAACGTATTCAAAACCAAGGTTCTACTAATATAATACTGATTATTTGTGCTTTGGTATGTGTAACATGGGAAGGAGTAAGTCCTTTGGATCATTCTTCCATCCCCATAGGGGAGTCCATTCAAAGAAGACAAAGATAGTTCCTTTGAGACATATACTATGAATGAGAATCAGTCCACTGAAGAATTATGTTCTAAATGTAGGGGAGTCTATTTATATGTGAAAATTGATGTCGAACTAAATCAAGGGACCCAAAGTGTGTCTATGTAATAATGGGATGCTTAGGAAGAGTTCAAGAATATTTAACATTACACTGTCATGTATCAAGCATATTAAAAAGTTATACTTAACATATGGAAGGTACGCAGGTTAGTAGGATGGATGGAAATTACAATAGTTTAAGAGAAACAAGAAATGGGTTCAACCATGATATATGGAAACATAGTTTATGAAATCATATATTTGAATAAAGTGGGGTTAATGTTTAATGTCATATGCATTAGACCATTGGTGATTTCCTTTTAATGTATAGGAACTTTGAATGAAGATTTTTTATATTTAATATCATTCAATTGGGACCAAGGAGTGGTTAATTATATGGTCATTCATCCATGTACAAGGTGTAAGTATAGAATAATTTCATTCTAATAGGACCAAATCTTGAGCTAGTGTATATGGTAGAAGGGGCCAAGGAAAAAAGTTGAAATGAATTGGGAATCACAACATGACATAGGAAACCTCATAATGGGGAATAAATAATCTAATGACATGATTCTTGAACTAGAATATTAAAAATGTTTATGATCATACATTATTGAAAAAATTGTGGCAATCAATTTATGGTCATGTATCATGGACCATAGGGGAATTCCATTTAATGTAATGTGACTATGACCAAAGTATTATGAGAAATTTATGGTCATATAAGTTTGAATAGGGGGTGTTCCTTTTTTTATACATATAGTACATATGGTGTTTTGTTTAGAATTATTTGGGATGGATGGAAGGTGATTGAGGTAGTATATTTAGAAATGGGGTACAAAAAAAATCTCAACATGAGTTGTAATCCAAAATACCAAGGCAGTTAACCCCAAAGATGATGGAACATAATTTAATCTCATGGTCCTTAGATGAGAGATTTTATATTCAGACCATTATCATGAATATTATAAAGGAAAAAAGATCTAGTGGGATAATGGAACTAATGAAAATTAGTCATGTATTCATCACCATAGAACAATCTGAAAAAGACCTTGTGTAGATCAAGTTCATGTGTAGTTCAAATGGAAGCATCACAGAGAAGGGCTAGGCAGGATGCTCAACTTGATTTGATAGAGATTATAATGTTTTACTTAATATTATTTTTAAATTTGTGTTCGGGTCAAGGAAAATATTACTTGACATCACTATATATTATATGAATTGGGAATCAAGCCATACATAGTTTGGAAGATGGTGTGTTGGATGACTGATGCCCAATGTGGGTCATGGTTGGAGATCGATATCATGCTGAGGATATACTCTCAGGATAGGATAGAGGTATCATGTAGTTTCATGTAATGATATAGGGATTAAACTATATAGTTTAATTTCATATTTTATGAATATGGAACATATAGTTTAATATCTTAATTTAAATAAGATAAATATGGAATCAAAATAATGCTAATAAGGAAACTAATATAAAAATACCTAAGATTATGTGAGTCATGACTGGTGTGATAAATAATAGAAAATAGAGGGATACTCATGTTGTAAATACCTAGAACTTAGTATCCCAAAATAGGTGGTTAAATGATTATATTTTCACCAGATATACTCAATCAAATCCCAATGGACCAAATATTTTATTAGTTTCATAAAACAAGATACAAACATAAATCTAACATTAAATTTGTAAAAATAAAATACAATATAGTATTTTAATTCAGAAAATAATTATACCCTATATTATATAACTTAATATCAATCATAATACACATCCTGATATTCTAGGTAAAGGAAACATAAAAAGGGGTGAGCCCAGATGCTCAGTAAGGATATGCGTACAATTAAAGGTAAAATGGAATAAATAAGGCATTAATATTATAGATGAAATAAATGATGATAAAATAATTTTATATAAATAATAACATGAGATTTTATCTTATATATGGATATCATAACCATTAAAATAATCACATAGTCATCAATAACTAATTTCACAATAATGGAATGAATAATGGAAGACATCTTAAACATATTATTGTGTCCTCGGGCCAAGACATCTACATAAATGGGTAAGGACTTAGAAAAATAACCAAATTATTTTATCTCATGATACATACTGAGGCATAAAGTGACTATGTAATTATAATCTCCACCCATAACTTAATATGCACAATTCCTTTATCATATAAATAAAGAATACAACTTAATCAACATTACTTTAAAACCAATAACTACCAACATTAGAAGAACTAGCATACATAATGTCAATACTTTCCCCAGTAAAAATTATTATAAACCATATAGAGAAATATGGGGGATGGTATCATTAGAGTATATCCTCAATAATCATAAGATTCATCAAATTATTTTGATATAGATGGAAATACTTTATGAATATTGTTGGAAAATTTATTAATGAAAGTACCTTTTTCACTTTGAAATCATTTATTTAGGATCTAAAAACTTTCCAAATTTCAAGGAAAATATTTTATTTGAGCGTAAACTTTGAAACTTGTAAATAAATATTAAAATAATTTTATATTCAGGATGGTGAGAAATTATTCTCATGTAGTTTACATTAAAACAATGATTCCTTTCACATTTTCGGTAAAAAGTGAAGATTACCTTGTTCGAGAAACAAAAAGAATATTCCTATTAATTTTTTCGTAAAAATTAAAAAATGGGTAAAATTATCTTTATTAAATCATTACTTTTTCTTGATACTGCTGTAGAAGCTGTTCATTTAATCTGGTTATCAAGAAACAAGCTCATACATGAGTTACAACAGTTTCGGTCTGGTGCCGTGTTGGCAGGGATCCTCACCACTATCCATGAGGTGAAGACTAAGAAAGGTGTGTTTTGTGAAAATTCAATTCATGACTTATCACTTCTCAATTGGATTGGGATGAAAGGTAATTTTCGTCCTCCACATGGCACATTGGAAGTTATATGGAAGGCTCCCTTTCTTTGTTGGATCAAAATCAACTCTGATGGTTCTTCAAGGGGTAATCCAGGGCCTTCTGGCTTTGGTGCTTTCTATAGAGATCATCAGGGGAATGTTCTTGGGTGAATCTATGGATCATGTGGTATTACCTCTACCTTTGAATCATAAATGTATGGTGTCATCATAGCGGTGGAGCAAGATGCGATTAGGGGTTAGAACAAGATTTGGATTGAATGTGATTCCATGGTTATTGTCTCGGCCATTCGTATTGGGGCCCTACATCTATCCTGGAAGCTCACCAATCTATGGACTAAATGTCTGGACTCTCTATACTCAAAGGATTACTTCGTCACTCATGTGTATAGAGAGGCAAATGCGTTGGCAGATGGGATTGCTAACAAGGGAGTCAATGGGAATGATTTTTATTGGGAGGACAATGTACCTGATGATCTTCTTCCCTTCTTTAGGAAGGATTTTTGTAAATCTTCTACTTTCAGACTTGTGTAACTTTTTTTCTTCTAATATAGGGATCTTGTCTTTCCTGGAAAGATCTCAGTTTGTTAAAAAAAATTATTTCTGTATATTGAGTATTTAAAGAGTGAAAAATGAGATATTTTTTTTAATTTAGATAAATAAATATTGAATAATAAATTATATTATATTTAATATAAAAATATCAAATAATTTCCCTAGTGAAGACTTAAACATAAATAATCCCGAATAATGATGATATTGTGAAATATACCCTTACCTCAGGTCCAACATCCTTCGTATGTGTTTGAAACTCATTTATAGTAAATATAGATTTATTATACATAAATTATAGAACCATAAAAATATATATCATATAATATATGACTTACTTAAAATATTTTATCACCTGTTTATTAACAATCCTTTATTAAAATCACTATTTTGGGTGATAATTGCTTCATTTTCACATATGTTTTGGTTTGATAGTTTTGTTCCTTATACATTGATCATGGTTCCATGATCTATAGAATTGTTTTCATGATATATATATCATATATATTCATGATATATATATATATATATATATATATAATCATCCATTAATGTTAGAGATAGAGAAATAAATTACACTATTCATGGAGGTGGTAGGTCATACGTACGCATGAACACTGTTTTCTCTTTTCAATGGATGGAATAAAATAAAGTTAAATAATAATTCCCATTTAAATAATCATTATTATATCATATATATCATATATATTTGTTATATATATCCTTATTAACATCCATTTAAATCATAAATGAAGAATGAATCACATCGTTTCGTGTAGGTGGAAGTCCACATGTACGCATGAGCGATACTTTCACTTCCAATTTAATGGATAAGAGGGTGGATAATGGTGGATTAATAATCATAATACAAATTATATATATTTATTATATATAATTTATTATTTTATGATAAATAACACTTATTTAGAGGAGGTAAAAAAAGTATAAATGAGTAATTGAGTGGTTAATATGATTTTATCTTCTTTAAAAGAAATCCATTAGATAAAATCTTAAGGACCCTAAGGTTGGTATTTTGGGAATAATACAACCTATAAACATGGATAAGGATGTGGGTTATGTATTTTAGTAGAGTTTAGATGACTTAAAAGGCTTATTAATTGTGGATAAAAGAGGAGAGATTGTATCCTTTTACAAAGGATGGAAATGACATAGTTATAATTATTTATAAGATTAAATTATATATATATCATAATCATGTTAAGGGGACCTAAGGAACCCCAAATTTAATTATAAGATGTTATAAGTTTGAACTAATATCATCCAACCATATTTGGTCATGCTCCAGATACATTTTAAGCTTTATCTTCTAGTAAAATTACATTTAACCCATGTTAACCATAACCGTGGTAATTTATTTATTTTTTATCATGATAACATAATTATATGAAAAAAATTAAATGGGAAATATAATTTCTTTAAATTATAATTTCAA
Organism: Viscum album; assembly: GCA_963277665.1. NCBI lineage: Eukaryota > Viridiplantae > Streptophyta > Magnoliopsida > Santalales > Viscaceae > Viscum > Viscum album. The sequence continues at coordinate 1,378,010,001 of OY728138.1, forward strand.
ATTTATAATCCATTTTATCATATTTACTTTATTTAGAGGGATTATATTGCATTTAATAAGATAATTCAAAATGAATGATGAAAAGTTTTTAGAAAAATACCAGATTGAAGAGTAAAAACAATTTCACCATAAAATAAAGTAATAATTTGGTTTTTATTTTTTTTCCTTAAATAATAAAAAATGAATTTTTTTAGTCTTTTTTATTTTTCCAAAACCGAATTGAATCATCCATCCATTCCATTAAATGTAAAGACTATTTTTTTTTTCAAATTTTAATAAAATATAACTTAACTTTGACAAAAGTCATGCTTGGGTTGAAAAATTCAAAATATTGATTTAAAATGAATTATTTAACTCCATAATGATACCATTGGTCTAAAACCACTCCTAAAAAATGACAAATTCATGTTTTAGAATTATTTTAATTTTCTACCAAATAGTTTTAACCTAATTTAACCTCTTTTACCAAGGTGAAAAATATTTACTATGGTTACTATTCATAAAAACCAAATAATATGTTGACCCTATTACATTATATTAATTATTATGATTAAAAATATAGAATTAATTTTATCAAATTCAATTTATAGAATTTTAATAAATTAATTTAAGATAAAAATAAAAAACACAATGAAAAACTATTTTTTCAAAAAGTGTGTTTTTAAGTTCAGACACAAACATATACCAAAATATTATATAACGATGATTATAATTTAATTAATTTTATTATTTAGAAATAAATTAGTGTTATGTTAATTTATTATTAAAATAAAATAATTATCATACATTTTCATTTAAAAGAAATGATAGTATTATAAAAATTAGTATTTTTCACCATTTAATAAAAAATATACCTTTTAATAACATTTTTAAAATTTCTCAATATGATAATTTTGATATTTTGATTTTGAAGTTGATATAATTTTTATCAAATATAATTTCTAAAATTGGTATAAATTATAATATTTTCTCACAAAAGGGGATAAAAAGCCACTTTCAAAGAAAATGTATTTTTGAACATAATATGATTTTACTGAAAACTGAATAATTATTTATCAATAGATCTATTTTATATAAAACATTAAAAAATAATTTTAAAAATAATTTTATTCAAATTAATAAAACCTATTTTAACATATATTTTATAATTATAACATTTAAATAATAATATTTTAATAGTATATCGCATTTTGTTTAAAATTGTTGTTGCGTGTGATGGAAAATATCAAAGAAATAAAATTTATATAAAAAACGTATATTCTAAAATATTGGGGTGTTAGATTTTACTCTCTTGTAAGAATTTTAGATTCTAAATTTCGTCACTCTGATGCAAAAAAATTGAGTATACTTCTGCCTCATCACATCCTCAGGTTACCATGTAGTTTTCTTTAATTTATGGTTTCACCACAAAACTTCAACCATGTGAGTGGCCTTGTTTCATAAGAATTTATCTTTATGATCCAAAATCACCATTTTTTATTCCTTATAAGACAAATATTTCTATATTAGTATAAACTCTAAGTATAGTACATTTTTAGGATCAATTTTATGGTTTTTAGGAGATATACATAGAACATATCATGTACTTGAGAGAGATTTGGTGGAAGCACCAAATAAAAAGCTATCATCTCGATATGATAAAAAATTTTAAAATAAAAATATATCTAGGGATTAACTATCCCTCTTTTCCAAATATCATATCCTTATTCCAAGGATTTAGTTTTAGGAATACATTTCCACCAACTATGAATTCAAGATCTCACCGATGATTGTTAAAGAAACCTTTTTATAGACTTTGAGTTTCCTTTATTTGATATTGAAGGGATTTAACCTTCTATTCCATTTACTCATCTATATTGGGTCTCAATATATTTATTTCCCTAACTTCATCCCAACGCATTGAAGTTATACACATCCTTCCATAAAGATCTTCATAAGGACCCATCTGGATGCTTGAGTGAAAGTTATTATTGTTAGAAAATTATATAAAATGAAGGTGTTGATCCGAAACACATTTTAAATCCATATATAAATATATAAACATGAATTATAGAGTTTTAATTCTCTTCTCTAACTAACTATATGTATGAGTCTGATATACAATGCTGAAACTGAACTCTATATCCAGAGCATTTTGAATACTTCATCAGAACATTGAGGTAAACCTCATATCCTGGTCAGATACAATAGAATGTGGAACTCAATGAAACCTTACTAATTAATGTATATTGTGACAATATGTCCAATAAATAAATATTATCTAATAGTAATTAATTATTATGACTTCATAAGGTGATCCAAAATATCCCAAATATCATTATCACCTTTTGACATTTTGGGTATTTCAATGACAAAATCCATGGTGATGTTTTCCCATTTTTATTATGATATGGGTAATGGTTGTAACATACCCTTAGACATATATCTTTCAGACTTAACTTACTAACGTACTATGAATTTGGAGGAATACTTTGCAATATCCCTTTTCATATTATCCCACCATAAATACTTTTTTAGTTCTCTATACATCTTCATACTTCTAGGGTGAATAGAGAATGATGAATTATAAGATTCATCCAACAACTCCATCTTCAAGTATGGTATTTATGAGAAGTATACTTGGTTCCTAAAACTTATCATTTTATCATGATCATGTTTGAAATCATAAAAATTCCTCACCTTCTTATATAATTTGACATCTTCATTCTATGCCATGTTAATCCTTTAGTGGATGGATAGTTGGAAATTCATCTTAGAAAGATAAGATCATTCCCCTTTTCTCATGATATCAAGACCCATATTCTAAAAATCATTAAATATTATTTCTATTTCAATCATCATCATGGAAATACTGTCATTGTCTTTCCAACTCTAAGCATTAGTGCCCTTGTTTTCCATCCCAGGGTGGTAATGTTTTGAGCACTCATAATCACTGATCAATTCCATCCATATTATTTGGAACATATTCAAATCTTTGGGTGTAAATATATATGTTAACATTTTATGATTAGAATATATATGATGTGAGGGTTTTTTTCATTAAAATATCAATTAATAAATTTATCCCTTATAGAAATGCAATATATAAGTCCTTGGATTGTCTCTCTAGGAGGTTGCAATTTGAGTTTCAAGACTATCACTTTTGTTTTATAGGTTTTCAAAAGAAGATAAATTTGGTATTTGATTAAAATTTCAAATAAATAATATAAATAAAAACTAAAGTTCAAGAAAATTGAAGGTAAAGACAAAAAAATTGATAGAAATAAAATGGGTTTGAAATCAGAATCAAAACAGTTGTTGTGGATATGCTTAAACCTCTTGGACACTCCCCTATTCCTTGTTTATAAAAATTTCTCAATTTAATTTCTAAATGACTCCAAGTAACCGCATTTGAACACTATAATTTATATAGATATCATATTAATACCTTAATATGACTGTTTCCCCTCCTATAGAATTGATTCAACCACTTAAAGACCTCTATGCAATCAAACCTAATTGAAATCACTATTCTCAATGGAAAGACCTCACTGAAGAAATTTAAATAGTGAAATCAATTAATTTACTTCATATACTAAACAACCATACAAAAATTTTTGATGAGAATATATTCTATAAGAAAAAAAACCACATTAATTAAAAAATTTAAGTTTAAAATAAATTCAAAAAGTGATTACACAATAGGAGAACAACTCAGAAGAGAGTGGCCATCGATTGTATCCATCCATAACCACTTGGGGAGTAGCCTCACATCACTTGAGTAGCCTCTATATTCTCTATTATAGCATCAATACACAAAATCTTTATTAAGATCTCAATACCCACCTTTACCTTTATCTCTCAATCCAACCCCTATACAGACCCCCTCCCCCTAAAGAAGAATACCGATCATCTGTTGGTGTGGCACTACTCCCTTTATTCTAATACTCTATAAAAGTAGCAGCTGAGGGGTGTATTTATAGAAAAATCCATCAAAAACCTCAGTTGCATCACATTTATTTTTCTACATCCCTCCATCATCAAGATATGTAAATGGGTTACACGTCATGAAATACTTTGATTCTTAGACATCGTGAATCTCAACATAATATTATCTAAAAATTCATATAAAAAAGATTCATGTCATTTAAGGAAGTTACATGATGTGTAATGATGTTTCATAGTGGGTAATTATGTCACAACTTGTCCTGCAACACTTTTTCTTCTGATGAATTCACGATGTGTAACTGTATTACATGACGTGTTGTTGTGTCACTCAATTTTTCCAACTCCAATTCTTTACCCAAAATCTAGTGTCGCATCGCTTCTCTTAACTGATGGTGAGAAGTGTCTTTTAGTTGCACCTTGAAATACATAAGCTATTGAAAACTGTTAAAATTACAGAATTGTGAAATTTTCCATTTCAATCTCAAAACATCCCTAAATTCCAAAAACAATTAAATTTCACATAAAATGACTCATTGGTGGGGTTTAAATCCTTAAAATAGATATGAAAAATAGTGGAAATATTATCTTTATCAATTCCCCCACACTTATCACTTAGACTCCCAGACAAGTGATCATCAAAATCAAATTAAGGTAATTTTAAAACACATACCAATAAATTTCACCAATTTATTACCAAGAATAAAAATATATCATGCATCATAAAAAATATATTTCAAGTTCTCAATTTAGCTCATTAAATCCATTTCCACTTCTTTTCTTATCCCATGAACACAACACACTTACCTCACATTAATTTTCTATCAACACACAAATATAGATTAAAAAAAAGATTTTATCATCCAAACACATGTAAGAATCACCATAAGATTGATAAATTTATACATATCCACCCAATGTGAGCTAAGAACATGTGATTATCATGAGGAATTTTCAAGGTTTTTCTGTGGCTTAAGGTTGGTGGGTTTCAAATGTCAAAAATCATGAGGTTGAATAAGGAGGGTTTGGCTCTTTTTGAAGAAAAAATGCATGATTATAATTTTCACTCAAGTGTGGTTACCTCATTACTCTCATATGAAGAAACTCAATTATGAGCATATATTTTCCATCAATATTTCAGTAGCAATAAATGAAGCTTTTTTTGAAAAGCTCTAGACAGGGCACAAATTTATTCCTTTGAGAGCTCCAGATAGGCACAACTCTATGAAAAGAAAGAAATCTCTTAAACTTTTAATCACCACCCAAATAAACACCAAATAAGTTAAATAATCATGAGTCATATTCTAACCACACTTAATTTCAACTAGATCATGCATTTATACTTCTAGAGCTTGTTGAAAAGGGAAAATTGGCTTTTAATGTGGCTAACTTAACATGCTCTACATAGATACTAAGGGCTCAAGAAAGACCAAATGTATAAGGAAGGAAAAATTAAAAATCATTCATATAAAACATGGGCTTCAAAATCCAAAGAAATTACTCAATCATATAAATAAAAAATACCCTATCCCTCAAGTTTTGATAGAAATAAATCATGTTTTGGTTCAAACAAGCATGGATTTCTTCTCTCAAGAAAAGCGGTGAATTTGAAGAAGATGCCAAAATGGGTTCATAATCCTCATAGGAAGGTAATTTCAAAGATAAAGATAATGAGATATGGCATGAGATTTAAAAATCATAGGTATTTTCATGAAATTTTCAAAATCTTAAACTTTAAACAAATTCATTTTCAGTATTCATTTATATTCAGTTTCAAGGGATCAATTGGTCCACTCATTTACATGGTTTTAAAAAATAAAAATTATCATAATTTAAGCTCACTAGTTTCAAAGAAGAACACACAAAATTTTGAAATATAATAAAATAAAATAAACACACCAAAAATTGAAAGAAAAATTGAAAAAAAATTAAAAGGAAAGTACACAAACTAATATACATAGAATGTGCCTCCCCTACACCTATTATGTGAAATGTACTCATTTTTATGAAAAATTTATGTGAGAATTAAAATCATGAAATTAAATACATAATAAAAATAAGTGAGAAGGAAATACACAACTTGGCATCAATTGTATCCAACTTCATGAAGATTGATCTCCTCCCCTAGAGGATCTTGAACATTCTCTCTAGAAAGTTTCAACCTGTGACCATTGACTATTAATGACGTCCCTTTGTCAAGTTATTTTATCTATATTTCACTAAAAGGAATAAAACAAGTAAAAATTAAAGGGCCCAACCATTTGGAATGAAATTTACCTATGAAAAACATCAATATGGAATCAAAAAACAACACATTATCTCCTTCCTTGAAGTTTTTGTTGAGATTAATCCCATTATGAAAGGCTTTGTTTCTTTCCTTATGCAAACTAGATCTTTCATATCAATTATTTTTAATCTCCTCAAGCTTCTATAAACAATATTGTTGGAATCACCTGTTTTGATAATCCCAAATCATGCTTACACATTGATTATGATGTATTAAAACCTTGCATTAATCTTATTATTCTATGCTTAAACGTATCTTATTCTAAACAGTTCATATTCTTACAGTAGTACTTACAGTAGTATTTACATAAGTTTAGTATTGTTAGCTAACAGTCAGAGTTTTCTTTTCAAAGTCACAGTTACAGCTAACTGTCACCTTAAGTTACTGTTGCAATAAGTTCACAGTTACAAGGTTACAGTCGAAGTCTAATACAAGCTTACAGTCACGAGTCTACCGCTATCTATTGTCAAAGCTCACAGACGAAGGTCACAGTTACAAGAATTCTGTTCAAAGTTTTCTCTGCTCAAGTTCACAGTCGAACAAGTCTACAGTTGGAACAAGTTCGCAGTCGAACAAGTCTACAGTCATAAGCCTACAGTCAAGGTTACAGTTAGACAGCGTCTGTCGACTAAGTCTACTGATGATCGAGGTCTACAGTTGATAAAGGTTACAGTTCTACAAATTTGATGTTACAAGTCTACAGTTAGAGAGGCTACAGTTACATGAAGTAAAAGCTACCATTGCAAGCCTACAGACAGCAAGCCTTTTGTTGAAGTTAGCAGTCAGAAGGAAGTCCACAGTTGGAAGACCACAGTTGAAGTCCACAGTGACATACATTCTCGACCAGTTTATTATTATTATATTCCTACTTTTTTCTTTACCAATTTGATTAATACTAATCTAACGGTCATGTCTAGCCAAATTGATACACCTAACATTATTTATTAATATTTGCAGACATATCAAGAAATAATACAATGTACGAGGAAGATCGCACGTGTAACTCAAGACTATTTATCTTGTCGGCCTCGGGTGAACAAAAAGGGCATATATGGAGGAGTATAAAAAGAAGAGAGAAGCATTCAAGAAATATAATGAATGGAAGAGTCTAACATCTACAACTGAGAAGGAGATACGCATATACACAAAAAGAAGAACTCTCGAGCATTCATTCTGAAGAACAAAAGAGTCTCAAGTGAACCGACTGAAAGAACCGTCTCCTAAAAGCCATGCTGTGAAGCACTCAAACTCAAAGAAGCTGATCACTTGAACATCTGGAAGTCTGGAAATCACGACACTCTGTTTTAGTGTCAACTTACAGAAAAAGGACCAAAGCTTCAAGTCACTCATTCCTACGAGTCCAGAACTGATCTGCCAACACTATAGAGCACTCTAAACCTTCTTCTTTCTATCTCTTGCTCTACTGTGTTTTAGTTTTCTACATTTTGAGCAGTGTGTGTTATCTGCTATATTAAACACACACACTGACTCCTGTACTTTCACTGGAGGATCTGTAAATCCTCAGCAAACCCTTTTACACTTCATTTCCCACTGTGGATAGTGGTAGAGGTCTTGTGACCTGGACAGCTGGCTGCTGTTGTTTGTTTTCCCACGAAGAACTGTGGTAGAGGTCTTGTGACCTGGACAGTGGACAATGTGTTCACTGTTGTTAACCCCGATCCAGGGTGTGGATCATTTTTATATAAACTTTTGAGAGGACTAAGTCTCGGCTTGAGACTGAACCTCTTGGTTTATTCTCTGTGTTTGTAGTTATACTCTATATCCATACTATACATATTTATTTCATATTCCGCTGCTATTACTTTGAAATATAATCTATCTTCAAAGCTACTTTGATAATTAAATTCACAAGTGTTTATATTTGTTATAAATCAGTAAGTTAGTTTCAAAAGTTAATTTAATCATAAGATTAAGTTAACTGAGAATTAATCAATCTTTGAGAAACTAATTGAACCTTTATAATCTATATAAATTCACTACAGTTTAATTTGTTTTTGAAATTGTGGGATTTTAATAGAAATTGTTTTTAACAGAAATTTTAATTGGAACTCAATTCACCCCCCCTCTTGAGTGTCCACTCCGACCAACATTTTGTATCAGAGGGTGTGTTTATCTCTGTTATACTTGCTCAAAGTTTTATTTTAACTCTCTGTTTTTAAACTGTGATTGTAGTTTTATCTAAAAGATCTTAAATTTCTGTTAGTTCTAAATTTTATCTCTTTAAAACATCTTCTAAAATTTCCTTATGGATAATAGACTAGAAGGTGCTGCTACTAACATGCCACCCTTCTTTAATGGTGTGAATTATGCCCAATGGAAGCTCAAAATGAAAATTCATTTGGAAAGTATGGGTTTTGATATTTGGACTGCTATAGAGTCTCAATACAAGATTCCAAAAACTGAAAGAATAACTTGGGATGAACCTACTAAGGTAGCTTACAATAATAATTGTAAGGCTGTGAATGCTCTCTACTGTGCTCTAGGAGATGAGGAGTTCAATAGAATTTCTGCATGTAAAACTGCTTTTGAAATCTGGGACACCTTAGCTGTTTCTCATGAAGGAACAACTAATGTCAAGGAAATGCGGTTAAATACTTATACTATCAAATACGATAACTTTAAGATGAAAGCTGATGAACCTATTTCTGATATGTATCTCAGGTTTAATGAGATAGTCAACACAATGAGCTCACTCGGAAAGATTGTTCCAGCAAAGGAGAAAATCATGAGATTATTGAGATGTCTGCCTGACAGATGGAGAGGCACATCCGTTTCAATTAGAGAATCCTGTGATATTGGAACTTTGCCTGTCAAGGAGTTAATTGGTAAGCTAATGATGTACGAAGAAGAGCTCAAGGTAAATAAAGAGGAAGATGAGGAACCAAAACGAAAATCTGTAGCTTTTAAGTCTACTGCATCAAAGAGCAAAGACAAGGAGAAAGTGCATATACCAACTGAAAGCTCATCTAGTGAAGACTTAGAATCTGACAGTGATGCCGAGATGGCACAAATAGCAAGGAGATTCAAGAAGTTCTATAGGAAGAAGAAGTTATTCAGAAAACCAAACTACAAGGGTAAGTATGATAGACAAGGTAAGTGGAAGAAAGATTGGAAGAAAACTGATAAAGAAGAAGACATAGTTTGCTATGAATGTAAAAGGAAAGGACACATCAAAGCCGACTGTCCTAAGTTAAAATTCAAGAAGAAATATGAGTACAAGGACAAGAATTATAAGAAAGCTATGAAGGCCACCTGGAGTGCTTCAGAAGACAGCACAAGTGAATCAGAGTCCAGTGATTCTGAAAGAAATCGTGCTAATATGTGTTTCATGACAAACACATCTGAGGTAACCTTAGACACTCCCACTTTAAACTCTTATTATTCTGAAGGTGAAGCAGAATCTGGTTCTGATTCTGAAAATATGTCTAAAGATGAATTAATTGAATACTGTAATATACTGGAAGAAACGTGTAATGAACTAAAGGATAAATATAAGTCTTTAAAGAAATAGCATGCTCTTACTGCAAGTGTCAAGTCTGCACTTGATGTAGAAAAAGAGAAAAATGTTCAATTATTAAAGGAGAATACAGAACTGAAACTATCTAATGAACAAATTAGAAAGGACATAGAAACATTCACAAATGGAAAAGATACTCTAACCCAACTGCTAGGAAAGCAAGTTGCACCTAAGTATGCTACTGGCTTGGGATACCAACCTGGACAAAGACAATTTACTAAAACCCGATTTATCAAGTCTGGAAAAAATCCTGCTAGTTCCAGTTTTGGAAATTCGTATGCCTCAACTGGTTATTTAAATAGTTGTAGATCAAATAAAGTATATCTCTCTAAATCTGTTGCATCTATTAATTGTATGGGACCCATAAAACAAATCTGGGTACCTAAATCCTTGATTGCTAACATATCTGGACCCAAGAAAATCTGGGTACCAAAGTCATTTCCTGTCTAATCTGTTTTGTAGGAAATCTGTTTGAAAAGCAATTACAAGAAGGTATGGTACTTAGACAGTGGATGTTCAAGACACATGTCTGGGGACTATTCGTGCTTCAAAAGCTTAATAAAGGTTGATGGAGGATATGCCACTTTTGGTGATAACTCAAAAGGAAAAATCATCGGCTTAGGCCAGATTGGTAACACTGACTCAGTATTAATTTCCAAAGTTTTATTTGTTGATGGACTTAAGTACAACCTACTTAGCATTTCTCAATTGTGTGATGATGGTTTTAATGTCAAGTTTGAAAACAATTCTTGTGATGTTTATAATTCCAAAAATGCTTTAATATTTTCTTCCTTAAGAAATGAAAATGTTTATGCTGTTGACTTAAACACTTTAGCTAAACATAATGTTACTTGCTTAAATGCTTTTCATAAAGAGTCTTGGATGTGGCATAGGAGATTAGGACACTGCAACATTCACTCACTTAGAAAAATCTCTAAGAAACACCTAGTTAGAGACCTACCTAAGATTGAATTCCCAAATGACAAAGTGTGTAATCCCTGTCAAAAGGGAAAACAACACAAAGTTTCTTTTAAACCAAAGAAAGAAGTTTCAACTTCTCAACCACTTGAACTGGTTCACATGGATTTGTTTGGACCATCAAGAATTTCAAGTCTAAATGGGAAGCACTATGTTTATGTTCTTGTAGATGACTTTTCTAGATATACTTGGGTATACTTTCTAGCTCACAAAAGTGAAGCCTGCTCTTCCTTTGTTAAATACTCTAAGTCTGTAGAAAATCTTAGTGGACTTAAGATTAAGACCTTGAGGAGTGATCATGGCCGTGATTTTGAGAATCAAGAATTTGAATCTTACTGCTCACACAATGGCTATGCTCACAATTTTTCTGCTCCTAGGACACCTCAACAGAATGGTGTAGTGGAAAGAAGAAATCGAACCCTGCAAGAAATTGCAAGGACTATGCTTAATGAATATGACCTGCCTGTTTACTTTTGGGCTGAAGCTGTAAATACAGCCTGCTATGTTATTAATAGAGTCTTGATTAGACCGGTTCTTAAGAAAACCCCTTATGAGTTGTGGAATAATAGGAAGCCTAAGGTTAATTACTTTAGAGTTTTTGGTTGCAAAGTCTTTATTCTGAATACTAAAGATAATCTTGATAAATTTGCTCCAAAAAGTGATGAAGGAATTTTCCTGGGTTACTCTATGACTAGTAAAGCCTATAGAGTGTTCAATAAGAAAACCAAATGTGTGGAAGAATCTGTTCACATCAAGTTTGATGAGACTGATCCACATGAGTCTAAAACTTATCTTGAAGATGTTGAAGAAGACTTATCTATTCTGGGCCTAAATGACAAATCTAAAGAACCTGTAATAAAAACATCCAGTTCTGGACTTTTTCCAGAATCTTCCTCTGTGGAACCCGAACTTATAAATGAACCTGAAATCTCTAGTCCAACCTTTACCAAATCAACTAGGATTCTAAAGAATCATCCTTTAGATGCTGTTGTTGGTAATCTTGATAGAGGAACACAAACTAGAGCTTCTCTAAGAAATCAGGTTGAACATCAAGCTTTTCTTTCACAGCTTGAACCCAAAAATGTCAATGATGCTATCAGTGATGAATTCTGGGTAATGGCTATGCAAGAAGAACTAAATCAGTTTGAAAGAAACAAAGTTTTGGAATTAGTGGAAAGACCTAAAGACACTCTTACCATAGGCACTAAATGGGTGTTTAGAAACAAAGTTGATGAGTTTGGTAATATAATCAGAAACAAAGCTAGGCTAGTTGCACAAGGGTATAGTCAGGAAGAAGGAATAGACTATGAGGAAATCTTTGCACCCGTGGCTAGACTAGAGGCCATTAGGATATTACTTGCTTATGCTGCTCATCTGAATTTCAAACTATATCAAATGGATGTTAAAAGTGCTTTTCTAAATGGATATATAACTGAGGATGTATTTGTGGAACAACCTCCTGGTTTTACAAATCCCCATTTTTTCTAATCATGTTTTTAAACTATCTAAAGCTTTATATGGTTTAAAGCAAGCTCCAAGAGCTTGGTATGATAGGCTCAGCTCTTTTCTTATTTCGAAAGGATTTACTAAAGGGATAGCTGATCCTACTCTTTTTATTAAATGTATTTCTAAAGATGTCTTAATAGTACAAATTTATGTGGATGATATTATTTTTGGATCTTCTAAAAATTCTTTATGTGTTGATTTTTCAAAAATAATGCAAAATGAGTTTGAAATGAGTTTAATGGGAGAACTCAAATTTTTCCTTGGATTTCAGATCTTTCAAAATAAAAATGGTATTATTTTGAACCAAAGTAAATATATTAAAGATCTTCTAAATTTTTTTTCTTTGGATGGCACCAAAGTCAGTGACACACCTATGAGCACCACTTGCAAGTTGGACAGTGATGAAACTGGTGAACCAGTGGATCAAACCAATTACAGAGGTATGATAGGTAGTCTACTGTACCTTACTGCCAGTAGACCTGACATCATGTTCAGTGTATGCATGTGTGCTCGGTTTCAAGCCAATCCAAAAGAGTCTTATTTGACTGCTGTTAAAAGGATTTTCAAATATCTAAAACATACTCCCAATTTGGGATTATTTTATCCAAAAGGACAATCATTTGATTTATTAAGTTATTCTGATGCTGATTTTGCTGGCTGCAAGTTAGATAGAAAGAGCACCTCTGGAACATGTCACATTTTAGGCAAGTCACTAGTATCTTGGTGTAGTAAGAAGTAGAATTCTGTTGCATTGTCTACTGCCGAAGCTGAGTATATAGCTGCTGGTAGCTGTTGTGCACAAATCCTGTGGATGAAACACACTTTAATAGACTATGGATATCAATTCAAACATGTCTCTATAAGGTGTGACAATACAAGTGCTATTAACATTTCTAAAAATCCAGTATCTCATGCTAGGAAAAAACATATTGATGTGATACATCACTTTCTGAGGGATCATTATCAAAAAGGTGATATCACTCTTGAGTTCATTGGCACTGAACATCAGTTAGCTGATATTTTTACAAAGCCTTTGAATTCTGAGAGATTAAGTTACATCAAACATGAGTTAGGTATGATTAATTATAGCACAGTTGAAACCTCACAGTTGAAACCTCACAGTTGAAACCTCACAGTTGAAACCTCACAGTTGAAACCTCACAGTTGAAACCTCACAGTTAGAACTCACCGGTGTACCTCACTGTTACATCTCTCTGTAGGCTGTTTCGCTGTTTAACCTTATTTTATTTTGCGGGAATTCGAACCGTTTCTTTTCTTTATTCTTTTTATTTCTAAATCCCTAAATGATAAAACTTAGAACATCGAACATATCTCAATCCACTCATCTCGACCCTTGCTCTCTCAAGTCCTAAACCCTAAACCTTCAACCGAACCTCGAAACCTCATTCAGTTCCAATGGCCAGAACAAAGCGACCCCCGACTGTCAATGAAGATGCACCAATGCCAAAGAGGACTCAAGTCGAATCCAGTGGCACCGGGAACGCCTCGATAAGAACTGTTAATCCACATCTGACTAAGAGAGAAATAGTTGCTGAGAAGGAGCTAAGTGAAGAGTGGATTTTATCGAGCAGATCTTTAGTACTGGCAGTGCTTAATGAGCAAGGATAGACCGAATGCTTCGCAAACAATAATGGACCATACTACCCGAAGCTGGTGAAGGAATTCTATGAATATCTACAGTTCGAGGAAGAGGATGATCTGCATAGACTGGTATCCAGAGTAAACGGCAATGAAGTCAGTTTTTCATCCGTTGAATGGGCTGCATGTTTAAGAGTTCCTCATGAGGGTATTTACAACTACTATTCTGGAGCGGCTCCTCCAAATAGTGGAATCTTTGATCATGAGACGGCTCTGGAAGAACTGACAGGCAATGGCACAGTAAGAAAGATTATTGCTGCTGAAATGAGTGGAGAGGACAGGCTTCTGTTTAAGTTTATTCAGCATGTACTGAGTCCTAGAAGAGGAGATTTTGCAACTCTGAAGCACCAGGATATTTACTTGATGTACTTGTTAAAACATGGAAGGAAGGTCAACCTTTGTAGGTTGCTGATGGCTCAGATGGAGGACATGATAAAGGCAAGCTCAAAATCAAGTGCCTTGTTTCATGCTAAACTCATTTCGGTAATGTTGAAAGTGAAAGGTGTAGCTGGAAGTCAGGAAGAGTTGTTAGTGGCAAAGAACAGTGTATGTATCTCGAAAGTAATCTGCAAATTCATGAGGATCAGTTGGAATCCCTGGAAGAAATCATGGGTGAATGATGAGGAGAGAATCTATGAGAAATTTAGCCCTTCTACTCATCCCTCTAGACCGAGAGATAGGAGAGATCCAGGATTAAAGCCTGATGAGCCTGAACCTGTATACTCAGATGATGAACAGACTGCAGTAGTTGGTGACTCTGCAAGAGAGAACACCCCAATTGATGAAGGGAGTGATCCTGATACTACTCACAGTCCTGTCAGGACAGTGACGTTTGGAGCAGCAAGCCCTCCAAAAGAACTACCTAGTAGAGAACCTGTTCTAAGAGACAGTGAGACTGAGTCTACAGAAGAAGAAGAAGAAGAATCTCAATATTTTGTCAAGGACACCTCTGACGAGGATGATACAGTCGAAGCAGAAGAGGCTGGAACTTCAAATGAAAATCAAGAAACTGTTGCAGAAGAACTTAGTATGAGCCCTCTGATAGGGTATACAGACAAGTCAGTGTCTGACCAGGAAGCAGGAGTGGTCTCTACTACTGTTGTCATGGAAGTGGTTGATGACCCAACAGAGAGGGAGGCTAACCTCACTGCTGAACCTACAGAGGAAGCAAATATGGAACCTGCTAGAGCTACAGAAGAGAACTTAGAGTTACCTAGAGTCGAGCAGATAGTAGAAAATGTTCAGGAAGGAGCTCCAAGTGAGGGGGAGCGTTTTGGTTCAGTCTCTGTACTGTATGATATAGAAGGATGGACCTCAGATCCAGGATACATGGTGTTAGGACTCAATTATGAGGATTCAGATGAGGAAAACCAACCACCAAGAAATCCAGTTATCCTAACTAACAGCTCTCCAGTGTTAGAAACTGAAAGATTGGCCACCAAGGAAGACCTTGAATCCTTAAAGAATGAAATGAAGGAGACCATCAGACAGTCTGTTGCTGAATTGAAAACCAGTCTTTTTGATGAGCTGAAAAATGTAGAACAATCCTTAGAATTATCTCTAGGATGTGTTGTGGGAAGTCCAATCAAAGAAGTGATGGATGAAATGAAAGTGTGCCACACTCAAATTGAAAGCTGGACTGGAGCAGTAGTGGCCCTCAGACAATCAGTTGCTTCTTTAACTGCCCTGAGCAGTTCTCAGACACAAGTGGCCAGTGAGATTCGATACATCAAAGAAGTGGTCAAGCAGTTTGTGGAAGTATTTGAGGCTTTCAAGAAATCAGTAAAAGAACACTTTAGCAATCAGGATGTTGTCATTCAGAAAGTGATTGGAAATCTGACTCAGTCTTTCAAGGAGACAGTGGCATTCTCAGTCAAGTCCCTTCCTTCATCTAGCTCTCCTGTGGACCTTGAGAAGTTTAGAAGCCTGCTCAGAGAAGAGCTTACTCAGGCCCGTGCAAATGACACATCAGACCTACAGATCCTTGCTACTACAAGAGAAGTCAGTGGCTTTGTTCGTGAGCACCTGCAGGCTGCTACTGCTTCTCAGGAGGCCATCAAAAGTAAAGTGGATTATTACTTTGATCGTATTTTCACCAAGCATCATTTGAACCATCACTTCAAGCTCATGCTAGAAACTATGAAGCTGCCTCCTGTAACTCAAGCTTTCAAAGAACAAGTTAGCAAGCTACGAGAGTTGACCCCGGCTTTGGATAAATTCTTGGAAAACAAAAATGACTTCTTATCTGCCATGGACAGAGGAGGAAACATCATCATGGATTTCAGGAATCTGCTCCTACCTTTTCTTCATGTGGACTGCACACCTGTTATAGTTCCTCCTTCCCTACCTGTCTCCAACCCCAGTTGTTCTTCAGTAATGTCTCCTGCTGATGCCCTCAGAAGCCTTAGACCACTGATACCTCGGCAAGCTACTCACTACAGGCCTTCAGGAGCATCTGTTGCTGCCCCTCCAGACATTCCTGCTGCAATTCCTCAGCCTGTTGATCTTTCACCTACTACTCTATCTTCTTCCTCCAAAGGAAAAGATCCCTTACCTACAGATGAAGAGGATTGAGTCTGTTTATGTTTTTTTTGATAGGGATCATGTATTCACGTTTTGGGTCATGTAATGTACTCATTATTAATACACTGTTTATTTTCTCTCTCTCTGTCTTTCTTTTTGTTAATCACAAAGGGGGAGAAATAGGGAGAAATAGATAGGGAAAAATAGGGAGAAATAGGGAAAACTCGGGGGACATATGAACCTATACAAAGAGGGAGAAATCCTTGCGGATTATACCTAATTTTTGTGCTCATATTGCTAATACTGTGTTTTGCACACTTCTCTCTGATACATCTATATTTCATTCCATACTGACATAATTTGTGATTATCAAAAAGGGGGAGATTGTTGGAATCACCTGTTTTGATAATCCCAAATCATGCTTACACATTGATTATGATGTATTAAAACCTTGCATTAATCTTATTATTCTATGCTTAAACGTATCTTATTCTAAACAGTTCATATTCTTACAGTAGTACTTACAGTAGTATTTACATAAGTTTAGTATTGTTAGCTAACAGTCAGAGTTTTCTTTTCAAAGTCACAGTTACAGCTAACTGTCACCTTAAGTTACTGTTGCAATAAGTTCACAGTTACAAGGTTACAGTCGAAGTCTAATACAAGCTTACAGTCACGAGTCTACCGCTATCTATTGTCAAAGCTCACAGACGAAGGTCACAATTACAAGAATTCTGTTCAAAGTTTTCTCTGCTCAAGTTCACAGTCGAACAAGTCTACAGTTGGAACAAGTTCGCAGTCGAACAAGTCTACAGTCATAAGCCTACAGTCAAGGTTACAATTAGACAGCGTCTGTCGACTAAGTCTACTGATGATCGAGGTCTACAGTTGATAAAGGTTACAGTTCTACAAATTTGATGTTACAAGTCTACAGTCAGAGAGGCTACAGTTACATGAAGTAAAAGCTACCATTGCAAGCCTACAGACAGCAAGCCTTTTGTTGAAGTCAGCAGTCAGAAGGAAGTCCACAGTTGGAAGACCACAGTTGAAGTCCACAGTGACATACATTCTCGACCAGTTTATTATTATTATATTCCTACTTTTTTCTTTACCAATTTGATTAATACTAATCTAACGGTCATGTCTAGCAAAATTGATACACCTAACATTATTTATTAATATTTGCAGACATATCAAGAAATAATACAATGTACGAGGAAGATCGCACGTGTAACTCAAGACTATTTATCTTGTCGGCCTCGGGTGAACAAAAAGGGCATATATGGAGGAGTATAAAAAGAAGAGAGAAGCATTCAAGAAATATAATGAATGGAAGAGTCTAACATCTACAACTGAGAAGGAGATACGCATATACACAAAAAGAAGAACTCTCGAGCATTCATTCTGAAGAACAAAAGAGTCTCAAGTGAACCGACTGAAAGAACCGTCTCCTAAAAGCCATGCTGTGAAGCACTCAAACTCAAAGAAGCTGATCACTTGAACATCTGGAAGTCTGGAAATCACGACACTCTGTTTTAGTGTCAACTTACAGAAAAAGGACCAAAGCTTCAAGTCACTCATTCCTACGAGTCCAGAACTGATCTGCCAACACTATAGAGCACTCTAAACCTTCTTCTTTCTATCTCTTGCTCTACTGTGTTTTAGTTTTCTACATTTTGAGCAGTGTGTGTTATATGCTGTATTAAACACACACACTGACTCCTGTACTTTCACTGGAGGATCTGTAAATCCTCAGCAAACCCTTTTACACTTCATTTCCCACTGTGGATAGTGGTAGAGGTCTTGTGACCTGGACAGCTGGCTGCTGTTGTTTGTTTTCCCATGAAGAACTGTGGTAGAGGTCTTGTGACCTGGACAGTGGACAGTGTGTTCACTGTTGTTAACCCCGATCCAGGGTGTGGATCATTTTTATATAAACTTTTGAGAGGACTAAGTCTCGGCTTGAGACTGAACCTCTTGGTTAATTCTCTGTGTTTGTAGTTATACTCTATATCCATACTATACATATTTATTTCATATTCCGCTGCTATTACTTTGAAATATAATCTATCTTCGAAGCTACTTTGATAATTAAATTCGCAAGTGTTTATATTTGTTATAAATCAGTAAGTTAGTTTCAAAAGTTAATTTAATCATAAGATTAAGTTAACTGAGAATTAATCAATCTTTGAGAAACTAATTGAACCTTTATAATCTATATAAATTCACTACAGTTTAATTTGTTTTTGAAATTGGGGGATTTTAATAGAAATTGTTTTGAACAGAAATTTTAATTGGAAATCAATTCACCCCCCCTCTTGAGTGTCCACTCCGACCAACAAATATTTTCTTTCTTTCCAGTAGAAAATAGATCCATGTCACATGTTTTGACATCCCAAAAAGATTTATTCTCTAACTCAAATGGTATTTGAAAGGCCTTTATAGAGACCAATATAAATGGTGACATGCCAATTGAGCTTTTTAATGTAGTCTTGAAGGCCTAGAGTGCATCATCTAGTCTCAAACTCCAATCCTTTCTATTTGGGTTCACAGTTTTTTCTATAATTTGTTTGATTTGTATATTGGACAACTCATCTATTCTGTTTGTTTGAGGATGATTGGGTGTAGAGAACCTATGATGAACTACATATATCTTCAAAAGTGATTCCAATGTATTATTACGAAAGTGGGTACCTTTATCCATAATTAGAAACTTTGAAAATATAAACCTTGAAAACAAATTTCCTTTTACAAACTTTGACACAATTTTGGTATCATCAACTCTTATGGGAATAACCTATACCCATTTGGAGAAATAATCAACATAAATAAAGATGTAAAGATATACTAAATAATTTAGAAAAGTCCCCATGAAATCCATTCCCAATACATTAAAGACATCACAAAACAAAATAGGTTTTTGTGTCATCTTATTACTTTTATAAATTCTCTCTTAAAATTTAAAATTTTTACAAGTTCTCTAAAATTCAAAAGCATATCTAAAAATGGTGATCACAAAACAAAATCAATAACTTTTATTATTGTTTTTTGTGGCCCAAAGTGTCCTCCAAAACTCAATGTGTGACAAAAATTTAGTACAGATTGAAATTATGAATTTGAAATGCATTTCCTAATCATTTGATCACTACCAACATGACATAAAAAAGGATTATCCCAAATGTAATTATTTTAATCACTCACAAGTTTAGCAATTTGTTTCTTGGAAAACTAGTGTAGTACTTCATAAGAAGAAAAATAATTCACAAGATTATCAAACTATGGTCTTTCACATTTAAAAGTAAACAAATACTCATTTATAAAGGTTTCTTTAATTGGTGAAAAAATCCGATGTTTTCCATTCAAAACAAACGGTATCCTACTCAAATGATCAGAAACATGGTTATAAATTCCTTTTTTATCCTTTATTTCAATATCAGACTCCTGTAATAGCAAGATCCATCTCAAAAGTCTTTATTTTTCATCATTTTTATTCATAAAAAATCTAATCATAGAATAATCTATGAAAATAATCACCTTGGAGCTTAGCATATAATATCTAAATTTATCTAAAGAAAAAAACCCATCAATTCCTTATCAATTGGTGCATAGTTTTATTGGGTCTGATCTAAAGTTCTAGAGTCATAGGAAATCACTTGATATTTCTTTTCCAACCTTTGACTCAACACTACCCCAAGAGAAGAGTAAGATGCATCAGTCATGATTTCAAAGGGAAAGTCCCATTTGGGTGGTTGAAAAATGGGATGGGTTATTAGTTTTTGTTTTAAATCCCAAAAGGCATACTTAAAATTCTCATGAAAGGAAAATGGGGCATCCTTTGGGAGAAATATTAACAATGTAAGTGAAACCTTACTAAAATCCTTTATGAATCTTCTATGAAATCCAGCATGACCAAGGAAGGATCTCACACAGCTCACTATTTTTAGGTACTCCAATGAATAAATTACCTCAAATTTATAATGATCAACTTGAATTACATTAAGGGACACAAAATGAACAAGAAAAATACCCTTACCCACCATGAAATGTATTTTTTCATAATTGATAACAAGATTCTTATCAATCATAGTTTCCAGAACATGAGCCAAACTTTTCAAAAAAAATTTAAATGATGATCCATAAATAGTGAAGTCATACATAAAAAATTCCATGAAAGTTTCTATAAATTCATATAAAATTATCATCATACACCTTTGAAAAGTTACAGGAGCATTACACAAACCTAAGGGAATCCTTCTATAAGAAAAATTTATAAGGGGGATTGTGAAAGTGGTTTTCTCTTGATCCTCTGGTAAAATGTGAATTTGGAAATAACTAGTATGTTTTCCTAGCTAGTCTTTCAAGGACTTGATCAAGGAATGGAAATGAAAAGTGGTATTTCCTTGTAACTAAATTTAGTTTCTTGTAATCAATGCACATTATTTATTTGTTTGGAAGCCTCAAAGAGACAAGCTCACCAAATTCATTCCTTGAGATTGTAAAGCCACTTTTTTGGGAACAATATGAACTGGACTCACCCATTGACTATCAGATATGGGAAAAATAATTCCATCATCCAACAGGGTGTGGTGAATTATTTCTTGACAACCTCAAAAAATGTTGGGTTTAATCTCCTTTGAAATTGTCTTACTACTTTATCATTTTCCTCCAACAAAATTCTACGCATGTACACTGAGGGACTAATTCCAATTAAACTAGATAAAGTCCACCCTATGGAAATATTTTGGGTATTGAGGATTCCTAATAGTTTTTTCTCCTTATCCCTTGAAAAATATTTTTAAATGATGATAGGGAATTGTTTATTCTCACCTAAGAAATTATATTTTAGGTTTTTAGAATGTGGTTTAAACTCTAACTAAAGTGGGGTATTTTCATTGATCAAAGGACACTACTCACAGGTTTTATTTTTCAGTAAAGATTCATATTTTAAAGGACATTCATCATGATGGTCACTTTACACTTTCAATTGACTTGTTTCATGTGAAAAATTAGAAACTTTACCAGGGAGACCACTAGAAGGTTCCAGGGTTTCCAGAAATTAATCATAATCAAAGATGAGATCAAAAATATCTTGTAAAGTAATCTCAACACTCTAAGACTCATCAAAAGATTCCTTATACCTCTCTTACTGATCATATTTAGAAACAAACAAATTTCCATTCTTTAGAAACTCCTTCTAAAGAAAAAGGAAATGACCTCAATTTCATTTGATTTGCATCAAATCCTTGAGGTTTCATATTGACACAAAGATAAATGAATTCTTGAAGGTATTTATGTGTGTATTAAACCTAAAACCCATTAAATTTTGGAAGTTTGTGGATGAAACCAGATTTTATTTAAAAATGAATAGGTGTGTCAGGATATTCCACAATATTTTCTTGATTTTCATCATAGGATGAAGACAATTATTTCAAGGTTATGTTTTCAGCCATTCGAATTATAGTTTCAACCAGGTTCCTTCTAAGTGTGTTAATGGATGATTAAAAACATGGGACAAGGGGATTCCTAGTATCTCTAACCCTAGAGTGAAATGGTCTATCAATTTTAAAATCCAAAGGTAACAAGTTTAGTTCAGAATTTTAGGCCATGAAAAAAAAACAATTTCTGCAAAATCAACTCAAGCAACCTCCCCAACAATGATTCCAAATTGATGATAGGGGATTTTAGTCA
This sequence comes from Viscum album, assembly GCA_963277665.1. Taxonomy (NCBI): domain Eukaryota; kingdom Viridiplantae; phylum Streptophyta; class Magnoliopsida; order Santalales; family Viscaceae; genus Viscum; species Viscum album. The sequence continues at coordinate 1,378,032,104 of OY728138.1, forward strand.
TTTTAACCTATTTAATATTTTATTTACCTAATTATTAAATATATTTTTCACACTATAGGTCGATCTCTCTAGGAGGCCACTTATAACACACCATCTTTCAACTGTCACTATTATTATATATCTAATATAAAACTAACTTAAATAATATATATAGGGGGATTTGAAATGCATGAAATATAAATATTATAAATATACAAATTAAAATGAAATAAATAATTATTTTATAAAAATAAATAATTAAATTGTTCTTAGTAGGTCGTGGTTATTAAAGTCATTGTTCAAAAGATATCTTAATATTCAACTCAATGTAGTGATAAAGACCTATCACACTACACCCTATCATTTGAATTGTGATTAACTCATATCGAGGCATCTGTATAAAATGTAATACTCTACAAAATTTAATCTAGGATACCTCTTAATTGACCATCACTACCTAAGATATAATCCACCATATACATGACTTAGATAATGAAGGGAAGGATGATTGATAAATGAGAAGAAGAATTCAGACGATAGAGAAAACTGAGAGACCACTCACCATAATCAAATTAACAATAACCAAAACACTCATAATTAAGTAAAAATATATAAAATGAATCATAATAAAACTCAATAAAATAACCACTCCCTCCCTAGAACAAGATTCAGTGTTAGTTCTCTATTTTTAGTAGAGTTGAGATAGGAACAATGGTGGGAGAACACTTAAAATAAAAAAAATGGAAGAAGAAGAGAAATGAAAAGAAGAAGAAGAAAATATAAACTAATATATATTGAAAATATTAAAAACTATTAAAAAATGTAAACTAAAACTTAGCCCCTGAAAATTACTATCTGGTTATATTTTGAAATGGGAGAAGTAATACATATTTATAGGGATAGGGGTAAAAGAAATTGATCCAAAAGTATCTTCCACATGTTTCTGGGTATATATACCATAAAATGGAAAAAATTGTAATATTTTTCTTAATTAATTTTTTTCAATACTGTCTTTTGAGTTCACCATAAAAATTTCAGCGTCATGAACATTGGACCAAGGAGTTATGACCATTTTACTCCAAGAGATTTAATATGTCTATGTGACTCATCAAATTCCAATTCTTCAACTTACCATGAAATAATTACCATTCATACACTGGATTAATGTGTGGAATAATTCATTAAAGATATTAAAAAAAATCCTTTTTTATTCCCTCCATAAAATTTTATACATTTGGGGCATGTTTTTCAAAAGATATGAATTAATTATGGAATGGAACTGTATCTTCCCAATGAGACCTTTCTTATTACACTTGTCTGAACTATTTTTAGAATGTCTTAATGAAATTTTTTTTAATTGAAACTCCTCAATAACTCGACTTAATGAATCCTATTTCATCTAGAGATGGAATCAAGTCATTTGGACGCATTTATCCAGATTTATGCCTCAAATACAAATGTGGGGTCTACTCTACTGGACATAAGAACTTTTCACAAAGAATGATTTATTTGGGCCTTCAGATATCTGAATCAAAACTTGTCCCAGTTGAAAAATATGTATACAACAAACATGGATATCCCAAAAAAATAATAACTTGATTTGGATCAATATTAAAAAATATATTCTTTAAATACAGAAGTGATTGAAAATAGTTAAAATTTCAAAATTGACCATTTTTTCATTTAAGCTTAAAATACCACTAAAACCTAAAAACGTGTGAATTAACCATAAAATAACACTATGGTGGGATTATAAATATTTAATTAAGGAATAAATTATATGAAAATGTTAACATAATCACTCCCCCACACTTAAGCGTTTCACTCCCGAACAATCATCACATATTCAAATCAAAATCCACACAATAATCAAAAATGTGAAAACATAAATGATCTTTTTAAAAATAAAATTTCATAATGTATCTTCTATGAAAAAAAATTCCATATAATTTTCATTTATCACATTTAAATTCATTAAAAATCATAAATCCATCCATGACCCAATCACAACCTACCTCACATTGAATTTTATATCACTTTTCACTCAATAGAAATTTAATCTAGAGTTATGCTCGTACATGGAAATTGCATGTATCACCATAGGCTTGTGATATTTATAAATTCTCTATAGTGTTAAACATGAATATATTTTTAGTCATGAGTAATTTTTATAGGTTAATTTTGTGGCTTAGTGTTGGTGGGTAAAATCATTAAAAAATTGAAGGCTAGAAAGAGGAGGTTTGACTCTTAAGTAAAATACATGAATAATCAAGTTAAAAAACAGGATGAACCTCATTAAATTCCCCTTTAAATGTGATGAAAAACACCACCCTATTTTTTTGACATGGTACAAGATTCAAGAAATGATTACAATGAATGATATCATCTATGTTCTCCCCCTTTTTTGTCTTTTTTTGTAAATCTCCATAAAAGAACAAATTTATTTCTTTTTTTTTTGATTTTTTCCATAGAGGATGAGCTAAGAACTGAATATAATTAATGAATGAAAATTAATCCCATTTAGTTTTGAGATGTACATTATCGATAAAATAAGGTACAATGAGTAATTCAATCTCATCTCAATTTTTTTCATTTTTAGTTTTTTTGGAGGAGAACTAGATAAAACAAATAGAGCATGATGAAATGATGAACCAAGTTCAATTTTCTCATTATACACTCCCCAAAATGTTTAAAAACACCTAAAACCACACAAAAATGAAACAAATCCTAAATAATTCACATGAAAGGTCCTTCCACCACACTCAAACTTGAAATATCCATGAAAATATACTAAGAGTGCAGGTAGGTAAGGAAAAATCGAATTGTAATGTGGCTTAAACCACTAAGAAAATTCATGAAATATAATGGATAAAAAAGGATAGATGTAAATGTGGGTCTCAAGTTAAAATGTTGATAGAAAAATATATGCCACAATCATGTTAAAAACATTACATGAAGTCCAAATATTTGAAAGAGAAAAGTCACAAATTCTGGTTCTCACACCAAATCCAAGTTTCCCTCAATAATGTGTGCAACCTCACAGGAGAGAAAATATATTTTGAGTCAATGTTTCATGGAAATGGATTTTAGAAATCATTCAAATGGATAAAAATTATTGAAAATATAATTCAAGGGAATTTTTTATCTCGTAAACAATCATTTAAAATCTATTTTTTAAAAAATCATTTCAATTTTTTCAAAATCAATTAATGTGTAAAAAATGATCAAAATATTCATGGAATTTAAAGGTTACTAAAAATATAAAAAAATAAAAAATCACCCAAGAACAACTAACAAGTTGACACTCCCCCACACTTATATTTAACTACACCTCATTTCAAGACAACAAAAAATTAAAAATAAGTGCAGAAGAACTAAAGATAAGGAAAGACATAACTTAGATTTATTTTTCAGTGGAAACATCAACTTAAGATCCTAGATACTTACATTAAACCTATAAGACATTAAATAAATCAAAACATAATAAAAATAAATAAAAATAAAGACTAAGGTAAAATAAAGGGGATAATTTTTGGTTTGATCCCTCAATGGGTGCTATGTTTTTTCTGCCTCTAGTCAGGAAGTTATAGCAGTTTAACTCCAATATGAAGGTGGATGACATTTCTTTATTATAAACCACCTCATTTTATTTTTACTAACATATATAAATATATTCAAGGAGTGATAACACCCAATGAAAATAAAAATAACCCCAACCCCTAGAAGAGATGAAAAAGAAAATTTAAGATCAAGAGGGAGGGGGAGAATATAGGGGGATCCCTATTTTGTTCCACTGGAGGGTTTGTGTACCATAGTAGTGGAGATAGTAGAATGGGATGTGTATTATATTTTGGTTTAGGTTCATCCAATGAATCCTTAGGTATTTCTTATGTCGTTCCATCATCTTCATTTGCACCAGCGTACAACTCGAATGGATCCTCCATCTTCTCCTCAACACAAACAACTTCTTCATCTTCTTTATCCAGGGACTGAAATAGTGGCATTGAATCTAAAAAATAAGAATAATGAAGATAAGTTTTGAATTCATAATAAATGAATTTTTATAAAAATAATGCTTATAAATTTTATCTCCCTCAAAGTTTTAACTTTAGACTCTTTTTCTTCAAGAAGGGAAGTTGAGAATTCATTTATTGGAGAGGGAAGTAGATCTTAAAGTTTTTATTCAAATTCAAAAATTTATTATTGAAAGGTAGGTGGAATAGGAATTTAATTCTTCTTAGATTTTATTTTATTCCATTCCATCCATAGGACTATAACTTCTTAATCTTCGGTGGCTAGTGATGTGATTAACTTGCTTACCATTTTGATAACTTTGAAATTCTCTTAAAGCATCAAGGCATTTTGTTCGATTTGAATCTTGAATTTATCTTCCCTAATAGCATCACCATAAAATTTTTCATTTAGAAAATAATTTTATTAATCAAAAAAAAAAATCCATCTTTTCTGAAGAAATGAAAGATAGTTAAAGAAATTCTTTTTTTAGGTTTTTGAAATATTTTATTATTTTGGGATTTTTTATGAAAAATAGTTTGAGTAACCACTTAAGCTCCAATAAAATAGTACCAAATTGTTTATGTGATGGTTTTTTGTCATGAAAACCTCAAAAAATAAATTTATCCCCTATAGAAACACAATATAGTATTCCCTGGATTATCTTTCTAAGAGGTTTCAATTTGGGTTGCAAGACTGTCACTTTTTTCTCGTTGGTTTTCACAAGAAGAAAACTTTGGGTATTTGATTAAAAGTTCGAATATAGAATATAAATACAAACTAAATTAAAAGAAAATTAAAGTTAAATATAGAAAAATTGACATAAATAAAATGGTTTTTAAATCAAAATCAAAACAATAGTTGTGGAAAGTATTCAGCCTCTCAGACATTCCCCTCTTCCTTGTTTAAAAATATTTCTCAATTGAATTTATAAATTCCCCCTCAAGGACCCCCAGGTTATCACTCTAATTTATATAGACATCATATTAATACCTTAATTTGATTTTTCCCTCCAATAGAAGTGATTTAACTACTTAAAGACCTCCGTGTAATAAATACTAATTTAAATCACTATGCTCAACAGTAAGACCTCACCAATGAAATTTAAATAGTTAAATCAATTAATTTACTTCATAAACTGAACAAAAATCCAAAAAAATTTGATTAAAATATATTAAATAAGGAATAAAAATACATTCATTAAAAAATATAAGTTCAAAATATATTAAAAAAGAGATAACATAATAAGAATGCAACTGAAAAGAGAGTGTCTATTAGTTGTCATCATCCACAAACACTTGGGGATTAGCCTCACATCACTTGAGCAGAATCCATCTTCTCTAGTATAACACCAATGCACAAAATATTTATAAATATCTCAATATCTACCTTTCCCTTGATCTCTCAAGTCAACCCCTATGCAGCCCCCTGAAGAAGAATGAAGGTCATTTATTGGTGTGGCACTACTTTATATGGTCCCATACTCTCCCAAAGCAGTAGTCTATGGGTGTATTTATATGAAAATATGTAAAAAAACTTGGCTGCATCACATTTATTTTTTTATATCCCACTGTCATCACACCATGTAAATGGGTTACAAGTCATGAAATCCTTCAATTATCAGACATCGTGAATCTCATAATAATATTATTCAAAAACACATATCATAAAAGGTCATGCTGTGTAATAAAGTTATATGAAATGTAATGATGTTTCACACTATGTAATTATGTCACGACTTGTCCTGTAACACTGATTCTTTTGATGAAGTCATGATGCGTAACTGTATTACACGACATGTAGTTGTGTAAATCTAGTTTTACAGCTCTGATTCTTTCTCCAAAATCCAGTGTCACACCACTTCGATTCACTCGTGGTGTGAAGTATATTTTAAATGCACCTCGAAATACAGAATCCATTTAAAATTGTTAAAATTATAGAATTGTACAATTTTCTATTCCAAGCTCAAAACATCCCTAAATTCGAAAAACAATGAAATTTCACATAAAATGATAGGTTGGTGGGGTTTAAATCCTTAAAATAGATATTAATAATAGTTTAAATATTACCACTATAAATATATCACATTATTCACCATAAATATAATTCATCTATATATTTTATGCAAAAATTATTTCCACCAACTCTAAATCATGAGTCAGGTAAATTTACTCATGATTTTTTAATTGGACAGTGGAATATGCGATCGCTATTTCATTATGCATGAGGATACATCCCATTCTGTTATTTGATACATCACTAGAGATAAAAAAACTTTTATCCACTATATGGTAGTGTAAGCATATTTTCGAAGACCAACCTACCATTTAGTTCTTTGAAATTCTCTTCACATTCATCTGTCCACAAGAACATAACCCCCTTCTGAGTCAACAGGGTGAGTGGATTAGATAGTTGTAAAAAATATATCACAAAGAATTAATATTATTCATAAAACCTTATAAAACTATGAATATGAGATAACATTGCTCAATAATTTTTATCAATGAATGATCCACTGATATACCCTCACTTGAGATTATATGACCAAAGAATGAAAATCTATAAATCCAAATTGATCAAGGTAAACTTTCTTCATGATCTTCCTTTCTCATTGAATATATAATAATACAATCTATAAATAATACCAAAAAATTATTATAGTAATCTATAAATACTATTTTCAATACATCCATAAAGATAAAAGAAGAATTGGTAAGTCTAAATAGAATTACTATAAATTGATAATGGCCATTCCTTGTATAGAAGTGTATCTTGGATATATCATCCTCTTGGATTCTTAGTTGATAATATCCTGATCAAAGTTAAATATTGGAAAAATATAGATCTCATCATAATTGATTAAACATATCATTGATACAGAGTAGAAGATAATTATTCTTAACAGAGATATTGTTAAGTTCTTGACAATCAATACAAAGGCACATTGTCCCATATTTCTTCATAAAAAAAGGTGAACACCATGATGAAACAATAGGATTAATAAATAACTTATCTAGAGTATATTTTAGTTTCTTATTCAATTCCTATAATTTAATTGGGACTATTATATATTGAGTCTTTGAAATACTATAACATAAGGTATGAAATCTATTGAAAACTCAACATTACTATTTGTGAGAATACTATACAAGTCCGCAGGAAATACATTAGAATGTTCCAAAAAATAGGTATATTTTCAATGTTTAGTTTGTGCAAAACCATTTGAGATAAATATCCCTCATGAATAGGTTGCACAACCCATATGATGGAAGTAATTTCTATTAGATGTTCAGGTTCATCCTTAAATTGATAAATGATTGAAGGTTGATTCATAACATTGAATATAACTTACCTTACTTTAAAATTAATATGGTGTCTATACTAAGATATCTAATACATACTCAAAATTGCATCAAATTCATCTAGAGGAAGAATAAAAAGACTACCAAGATGAATATTCCCATAAACTTCTATCAGAGAGGGGCTATAGACTTAAGATTTGATTATCCCTCCATTATGAGTTTACAAAACCAACTCAACATAAAATATTTGAGGTGGTGATATGATACCATTAGAAAATTCATCATATATAAATTAGTGGTTTGAAATAGAATAAAATAAAGAATTTTCAATCCTATAGTGGATGAAAAGTATACCTTTCACAACTTCACTAGGAACTTCCACTTCAACTACAATAATTGAATAATCTTGGTTTCTTAAAGAACATTATCAAATAATTGAAATATTATCAAATAATTTATATTCTTTTTTAAAGAAAATGGGAATTAACCCAATTATATCCCTAAGGAGTGTCAAAATAGGTACGTAGTAAGGGAAAACTCACCATGCAGCAGAATGATGGTCGAAATATAATCGACCAAATCATTTCAGGTTTATTACCCATAAATTCATCTACTTTGAAACCATGTTCACTTTTATTATCTAGATAGGGATGTATTTATATTAAAACCACATAATATCTACCTTAAAAAAATTTAGTGTTTTTTTCTATACTTTGACTTATCCTCAAATTCAGTTATAAGGTTATGTTTACAAATATATGTTTTTAAAAATCTAGTTTCCAAGTTTTCTACTAAAATTATTATAATATAAACTATAAATAACCTAACCCTTGTATTGAAAATTTAGTGGTTAATTTATTAAATTTTTACTAGATACAACTAACCATATCCTAAAGTAAAAAATAGTATAGTAGTCTTGGAAAACTAGATACAAACATAAATATGATATTACATTTAAAAAAATAAAATACAACATAGTATTTTATTTATGGAAATAATTATTCCCTTTAGCATATACTTTCATATAAATCATAATAAACTTCCTAGAATCATAAGGAAATGAAACTTAAGAAATGGGTGATCTCAAATTATTAGTAAGGGTATGCATAAAATAGAGGCTAACATGGAAAAAATAAGGCTTGAATAATTTGGAAGGAATAAATGATGCTAAAATAATGCCATAATAATTAATCACATGAGCTTGAAAATTACCCATGAATATGAAAACTATTTGAATAATAAAATATACATCAATAAATTATTTCATAATAATGGAATAGATAATTTTAGGCATCTTAATCTTACTATCGAGTCCTCAAGGAAAGACATATACATAAATAGGTAAGGCCTTGGACAAATAAACAACTTGTTTTGTCTCATGAGACCTACTGATGCATTTAAGGGATATATAATTATAGGTCCCACCTATCACTTAATAATTCAAATCTATTCATCATATGAATAAACAATACAACTTAGTCAATATACCTTAAAAATCAATAATCGTCTATATTAGAAAAACTAAAATACATAATTTCAATAATTTCCCTAGAAAAACTAATCATAAACCATCTAAAGGAATATTATATATGGTATCATTATATTATATATTTAGTAATAATAAGATTAATTAAATTATATTGACATAGATGGAAATACTTTAAAGATATATCTTAAAAATCTATTGAGGAAAATACCCTTTTCACATTGAAATCAATTATTTAAAATCTTATAATTTCCCAAATATTAAGGAAATAATTTCCTCTAAAAAGAAACTTTTAAAAAATATAATGGACGCTTCAATGCATTGGGTGTTCATGACTATATTAAATTCCATTCATGTCCTATATATTATAATAAATATTCCTTTCACATTTTTAGTAAAAAGTAAAATGTACCTCATTCAAAAAAATGAAAAGAATATTCATTTTTAACAATTTTTAAATAACATAAAAATTTGTAAAAATGTCTTTATTAAATAATTGGATAACCAAAAAAGCATTATTTAAAACATTTTAAGGAAAATATGAACATAGAATAAAAATAATCCTGATTGAGTAGGAAAACAATGTAGGTTTTCCATAAAAACATTATTTTAGTATTTTGAGTAATAATAGATAGTAAAATGAATGGATAACTTGTAATTTATTGAAATAAATAGATTATATGAATATATATTGTGTTTAATAAATAAATATCAAATAACTCCCCCCATGGAGACTTAAATATAAACAATCACAAATAATGGTGAGATTGTGAAATAAACCCTTATCTCGGTCTGACATCCATCATATGTGTTCAGAACTCCTATATAATAAATATATATTTATTATACATATACTATATAACCATAATAATATATATCATACAATATATTATTTACTTATAACCTTTTATCACCTATTTATTTACAGTTCATTATTAAAAACATTGTTCTGGGTGATAACTTCTTCGTTTTTCATGTAAGTTTTGGTTCAACAGTTTTAGAAATTGTACATTGAACATGATTAAATAATAACCAGAATTTTAAACATGATATAAATATAAAATATATTCATCATATAATTATTTATAATCATTTATAAAATGTAGGGATAGGAAAATTAATTACACTGTTTGTGGAGATGGTAGGTTGTCTATATGTATAAACACTGTTTTCACTTTTCGATGGATGGAACGAAAGAAATATAAATAATAATTCACCATTATATAATCATTATTATATCATATATATCATATATATTTATTAAATATATCATTATTTTCATTCATTTATGTGTAAACAAACAAAATAATCATATGACTTTGTGGAGGTGGTTGTCCACACATACGCACGAGGGATGATTTCACTTCCCATTTAATAGAAAAGTGGGTGGATAATGGAGTTTAATGAATTTAATAACATTTAATTATATTTAGTATACATAAGTTTTTATTTTATGGTAAATAAAATAGATTTATAAGATACAAAACTAGAATTAAAAAATATAGTGGTTGATTAAGGTGATTACCACTTTGTTGATCAAACTTCTTTAAAACTCCTCTTAAGGACTATAAGATTGGTATTTTTGAAAAAAACCTATATAAATTTGATAAGTATGTTTTTATGGATTTTGGCTGATCTGGGTTGATCTAAAAGTTTTATTATGTGTAGATAATAGAGGATATGTGGCATTCTTTTAAAGGGGATGGAAATGACACACTTGGGATTTCTTAAAAGATATAATAATATATATATATCATAATCATGTCCATTGGAACCAATACACAAAAAATTAAAATATGATATGTTATAATTTCTAAATAATCTCATCCAATAACATTTGGGAATTCTTTGGATACATTATAATCCTTATCTTCTAGTTAAATCACATTAGACATATTTTAACATTAACTGTGATAATTTAAAATTTTACCATGTTAATATAATTGCATAAAAAAATAAAAGGTTCATTATATTAATATTTGTACATGATAATTTAAAATTTATATTATTTTTTATTATATTTAATTCCTTATGGGGGATAAAATTACATATCACATAAGAACGCAAAATGCATGAATAATAGTTTTTAGAAAAGCAACTAATTTAAGAGTAAGAATAGTTTTAACATGAAACAAAATAATAAATTGGTTTACATAAATTTTAATGGTTAAATAATAACTAAATGGAATTATTTATAATTTTTTATCCAACCAAAACCGAATGGAATCTTCTAACCATGCCATTAAATGAAAAGACCCAGAAATAGTTTTAAATTTGAATAAACTATAACTTATCTTTCACGAAATTCAATAATTGGTTAAAAAATCAAAAATAATGATTTAAAATAAATTATTATACTCATTATGAATACATTTGGTCTAAAAATACTCATAAAATAGGATAAATTCATGTTTTAGAGAAATTTTAATGTTTTAAGCTATTACTTTAACCTAATTTTACCTCTTCTACCGAGGCGACAAATATTTACTATGGTTACTATTCACAGTGACAAAAAAATATGTTGAATATATTAAATTATATCAATAATGATTATTCAAAATATTGAATCTATTTTTTCAAATTTATTTTATATAATTTTCCTAAATTAATTTATGATAAAAACATAAAACACATCAAAAAATAGTTGTTTAGAAAACTACAATTTATGCCTGAAAAAAAATTATAAAAAAAATAAAGAATAATAATGATTAAAATATAATTAATTATTTAATTTATAATTAAATTCAATGAATTTTGTGATTTTTTCAATTAAAATAAATGATAGTTTTACAAAAGTCATTATTTTTCATTATTTTCTGAGATATCAATAATTTAAGAAAAAATACCAAAATTACACCCTAAGATAATTTTTATATGGTGATTTTAGAAATGATATAATTTTTATCAAAAAAAATTGTATTAGTTGTGGAAATTATAATATTTTCTTACAAATGGTAATAAAAAACCATTTTTTGAAGAAAATGTATTTTTGAAGCATAAAGTGATTGTACATAAAATTGAGTACTTGTTTATTAATATAATTGATTTATCTAAAACCATTATACATAATTTTTAAAAAGTGATTATCCCTATTCATAAATTAAATTTTAACGATTAGGTTATAACAATCATTTTTAAAGAAAAATATTTTAATAGTATATCACGGTTTGTTTAAACTTGGTGCTGCGTGTGACATAAACTATCAATGAAATAAAATTTATTTAAAAATAAATATATTATAAAGTCATGAGGTTTTACACATGTGATGTGGGAGTTCCATACATAATGGATAAATCAAGTCCAGAATGGTGTATCAACAGCTAAGGGAACCCATATAAATGGGGAGATCTGTTTGGTAGGATTCTGAAGGGATGGTTCAACCTTTAAAAAATAAAATGATATATAAGGATAACACCAAGGGTGTTTAGAAACCAATTGAGAAAAGGATATAGGATATAGATAATTTATGACTTATAAAATTAAAATCAAAATTTATATGTTTGATAGGATATGAATGTATGTTTACTACATTAGAAACATGGATTTCACTGCCATATCATTAGGAATAGATAAAAACTAATGAGTTTAGATTATAAAAAAAATCTTCAATTCACAAGACCCATCATGTTACTACAGAGAACTCACTAGGATGTGCGAACTATAAGAGAGTTGAACTATTAGATCATTCTTCTATCACCATAGGGGAGTCCGCTTTAAAACTAATAATGATAGGGGGTCTCAAAATCCAAGGACTCAAATTACAGAGATGATGGAAAATATCAAAGATAGGTATGAGAACCATGTCATCACACTATCATACATTGGGTATATCAATAGGGTGTTTTAGGTTTGACAGAGAATTGAACCCATAAGGGACCTGAGGAGAAGATTCAACCATGCAATTTAAAGGATCGAGTTGGACCCATACACTATAGAGTTTAAATTCATCTATATCACAATATTAGGTCTTACATTTTTATGGTCATGGACCTTGGATACAAGGTTAGGTTTTTTATCTTGTATATGATGGATAAAAAACTCAAAGTGAATTGATATACCCAATATTAGTATAGAAATCCTCAAGGGAAATGGAAAGTAGTTTAACTTCATTATTTTGGACACAAAGTGGGAAACTATTTTCCCACTTTTTATCAGTCCAATCATTCTGAATTTAAAATCACAATTCCAGTATTAATGGTTTTCAAAGGGATGAAAATAGTTTAAGTTCGTGATTCATGGAGCACAAGTGGGGTATAAATATGGAATAATGGGAAAGAATGTAACATAAATTGGAAACTCTATTCCATTATTAACTATCCTTGGATCGTTTGTATATATATTAAGGTTGTAATTCATAGACTATAGGGGTGTGAATTTTTAGGTTGTTTTTCCAATACTGAGACCGTGATATATAAATTCATACAGAATGTATACAATTCATTGTATCTTGAAGTTACATAACTTGGATGATAGGAGGAAAAGGGGCCAAAAATTTAATTGAATATTTCTCTAAACCTATAGTCAATGTAGAATATCCCATACCACATAATAGATATATGGTTAACCCCACATGATTTGTTTATTTTCTAATTTTTCTTATTGTTTCACCTATTTCAAAAAAGGGGATGACATGGTGAGAAAAATATTGAATTTTTATCAGGTATCCCTTTATGAGATTTCTTCCTAAAAATACTTTGTACCTCATGAGTAAGGATGTTTGGAACTATGCCAATAAGACTACCGGGGACTAGGGTTTGATGTATCATAGATTTGACCTAGAGGATACCACATCTTAAGGTACTATAACTTCATTCATTAAATGAATCAAGTTTGAAGTCATGGTGCTTGGAGAATAGGTGTGTAAATTCATTGATAAATAAGGAAGATAACAATATTTCATGAATTAGAGAAAACAAATGTGGTAATATTAATTAGATTCATGGATTAAGGTACACAATTTAAATAAATGATACATAGATTAGGATCAATTGTTTAAGGTGAAATAAGGGCGAGGTAACTCGATATAAATTTAATGTGCACATTATAAAATAAAAAACCTCATCGATAATGAACAATTTATAATTTCATGATGTATAAAATTTAGGGTAAGGTATCATCTGTGGATTAGGGGGAAAAAATCCGTTGTAAGTTGAAATGTCTAATGTCAATATAGAAAAACTCAGGGGGTTGAAACATATATTTTAAATCCATTATGAATTAATCATACTAGAACTAGATTATAGGGTCATACATTTAATACCTATACCATTTGAGTGTAAGACCAACTTTAGTTGTATGTGAGAAAAAAGAACCAATAAAGAAGTGTTAGATGTCAGGATAAGGATAGTGTAACAAAAGACTTGTGGCTTGTCCTGATATAAGTGATACCAATATCAATACATATATCATGTAATGAGAATCAATACAAATGTATTTCTAGGGTCTATAGACTTCTCTATAGTTTCGAATCTCATACATAATTTGTGATAGGAGGTAACACATTATATGTTGAAAAAAGGGGCTAAATCCTGATAGGAATCAACCTAAGTCCAACAAATAGGTGTAAGAAGTGAATGGGTAAAGATACCATGGCTATGATCAGTGTTGGAGATATAGGTGTCACTATGTATCCCATAAAATAGGAATCATGCCACCTGTATATCTAAAATGTGGCATGGGTGAATATCTACACCCTGATGGGGGTATTATCTAAAGGTATGATTATGAATATCATGTAGTTTAAAGTAATTAGATTGAGAGGTTCCTTGAAGTTAAAATTATTTAGGTGAGGAAATTGAAAATTTTGTTTAATTTCATACGGTAAGGAAAATAAAGATCTTGATAATATTTAAGGCCATATAGATCTAAGAAAAAAAGAGGTGTGGTTTTTTTTGTGTGGAATTAAAGGTAATGTAATGAATTCATGAATAGAGGGCCAAGGAGGCCATTTCCACATAAAAATCCTTATATTTGTGTGATGAAGGTTTAAGGAGATGATTATTGGAATTAATTGTTAAAAATAAGTCTTTACCATGTTTTATATACTAATGGATGTGAGATGGTCTATTAAGATAGGAAAAAGGAATCCCGACATGGATGAATGTCCACATGACTCAATAGGATCAGTGATAGAATAAGTTATCCTATAAAGGGGAGACGCTCATAGTTTATTATTGTGATACATGGACTAATATAGATGTGATGTTTAAATTAATATAGTTAGGACCCAAATAAGGATCACTATATGTAAACATGAAGTGTATTGATCATGTTAGGGAAGTAATATAATTAAACACCTAGTCCCACATGAGATTTTATCAATGTGGAAAATATGTAGTTGAAGAAGATCACCTAGGTCACATGATGGTAGGTAAGATGGGTTGATAGTTTGGGGAAAAGTCATGGAATCATCCATTGAGAGAGACCAAACAAGGGAGATTTTAGACCCAAGGAAGAACTTATGAGAATGATTTTCTCAATTGATGATAGACAATTCATGATAGGGGTAATTAGGGGTATGTAGTAAATTCAATTAGAAAAAAGGAGGGTGGAGGGGAAGTAAATCATGACTTCCAACATCTAAATTTTAGGGAATTAAAAATTGTGTTAAGGATGACTATTTAAAAATATTGAAACACATGTTCCACTAATCATCATTAAGGATAGTTGCAAGAAAAATTAGGGTCAACAATAGACAATGTGTTCAAAATACAATACCTTTCACGTGGGTGTGAAATAACCCCAAGATCATGTAACTTGGATGAGAAGGATACCCTTAGACTAATGTATCATCATTATATGGGATATTATTTGAACATAGAGGATGATATGGATCCAAACCGTGGAATACTCGAGGTGTGAATGAGAACTAAAAAGAATTTACAGGTAGAGTTCAACACTATGGATTTTAAATGATCATGAATAGAGCATAATTTTGGGAATGTATAAGTATATTAAAGGGTTAAAAATATATCCTAAGGGGAGCCTTGTCTCAATGTGAGGCTGGGAGTGGGGACCCAATTTGGTGGTAATTATTACTCAGACAAGGCATGGAATATGAGATTCCAATGGAGGAAAAGCCTAGAATGAAAATATGGGAGCCCCTATATATCCCATGATATATGGATCAATCCATATATAGTTCATGGAAATGGTTCATTAGGATACTATAACTAAAGGATGGTGTTTCCCTCTCAGGTGAGGATGATTAGGTTTTCCTACAATTTAAACATTGTATAGAAAAACATTATCTAGGAAAATTATATCCCAATAGACAGTACCAAAATTAGTGTAGTTTAACATTATGTGATCCGTACATTGATCATCTAGTTTAAAATCATATTATGAGGATGATATTACATGTAATATAGGGTCATGTGTTGAGGACCCCTTCCAAGTAGCATAATGTTATTTATAATAGATATCTTATATGCTATTTAAAGTCTCACAAGTCACACATTTGATTTTGTATTTTAATATCTTTTAATGAGGATGTAAAAAACAAAGTTTAATGTTATAAAATGAAGATATAGTGAAATAATGTTTACTATCATATAGATTAGATGTGGAAACTAATGTTTAGGTTATGAAAAGTAATTTTTATTTAGCCTTGAATTGGTAGGAGGTGTGATACACTCCAAGTGCATGGTAACCAATGAGTATGAACCAATTGAGTAAACCTTATGAATGTTGAAGGGTCCCAAACATTTAGGCTCCAACTATGGTGGCTTAATTTCTATTATATTTGACATTATCAATTATAGAACCAAGATACCTTAGTGGAAGTAGTATAGATGGAACATTATGTTTAATACTTGATCCATATAGTTTTTATTGACCTTGAGATTGCGCCTTGCTTAGATCCTATTCTCATTGAGGGATTCTAGTTTGTATAGATAGAAATTTGATATTTTTTCTAGAATCAACTTATAAAAGATTGAAATATGGAGTTATGAATTTTAGACATAAATATTCAACATGTATTTTATTCTATATACCATAAAATAAGGAGTATTTTGATTAGAAGTCTGAGTTGTTTCTTGATATTCCCATTGGGCATTGATGATATATTTAGGCCAGTTATTATTTTTTTGACCAACCATCTTATTTAGAATGTTATAGAGGGTATTATTGAATACCTAGACCTACCCATTCAAGGAAATGTGGTTGGAGGTTTTGTATTTGAACCAAATTCTAAATTTGGTGTACAACTTCTTCAGATTGGTGATATAGATGTTGGTTATGTTGTCCATGAGAATGGTACAAGGTATCCCAAACCAACAACTAGTGTGGAATTTTATGAACTCAATCATGGATATAGTCTTGATATAATTTATGAGAATTATATTAGACAACTTGAAAAATAATTCAATTTCAATATGGATTAACCTTAAATGTTAGGATATCGCTTGTAGGTAGGAACTCATGACATCAAGTCCCTATACAGAAAAGATCAAATAATTCTTTATGTTATCGAGATGTTATTGTGATTTATTCATAAAGTTGGCATGAATTTGGAATGCATGATAATTCATGGTTAATTATATATAGTCATGAACCATGGTTGAAAAAAAGAATCCTAATCTCTGTATTTGATAGGAGATCTCCTATAATACCTGAGACCCTACTATAGCAGAAAAACAATATATCCTAAAATATCTCTTAATGCACACTCTAAAAGGAATTTATTCATGACTATATATAACAGTGTACTTTATGAAAGTTATAATATATTTTTTAAAAAATAAAAAACATGTTGTAACTGTTCATAAATATATTATCCTAAGATAAAATTTTGGGATTTTCTATGAATAAATGATTTTTAATTAAATAATGAAAAATAAAGTTTTTACCAAAATTATAAATTATATATTTTTAAGAAAGAACCAAAAGTTTATAAATCCTTTTAAATGGTCAAATATGGGTTTAAAGAGTAAATATATATGATTTTAAAATACTTTTTTTAATTATAAAACATATGTTTAACATTTTATGAAACTATTTAATATTTTATAATAAAAGAAAATGTTATTGATATTTTATATCATTTAAATATTATTTTTCTAAAATTATATTTTATAATTATATTTAAGTCACATAATTTTTTATTTAATAAATCAAGTTATGTCATGAAAAATAAAAAATTAAAAATTTTATCCTAATTATAATTTTTATTCTTAAAAATACACTTTTTCTAAAAATAGGTTTTAAATAGATAATGTTGAAATTTATTTTCATTTTACTAAAACTATTAATTTTATAAAATAGTATTTATAATTTGGATTAGTAAGTATAAATTATTTAACATAGCTAATCACATTTTTAGGCATTGGAAATAAATAAATTATATTATTAATTACCACTGTAAAAGTTACATGGTCATTTTCCAAAATTAATTTTATTATTGTTAAAAAAAATTTCCAAATAAATTAGATTAATATATTTTAAATTATGAATCTAATTTTATGTTTAATAATATATATAAATACTATTTGAATTAATAATTAATATGATATAAGGGTAAAAATACTTCTTATATAGAAAGTCTTATCTCTATATAAACTGTTTTCCCCTATATCTTATGTTTTAATTCAAATGTATATTTTCTTAGATATATAAGATTAATTACATAAAATGTAATCCAAATTCAGATTTGTAATTTTAAAATTTGTAAATAGGGGTCATATTATATTTTTAGAAAAAAAAACAATTACCATGTATAATATTCAATGAAGATTAATTTGGGTAAAAATAGGTAAAAAAAGTTTTTGAAAATTATTATAATTAGAATGACCCTTGAACCTTCTATAATGACCTGTTAGGTATGAAATTAATTCCCACATGTCTCACCAACCATTTCTCCACCCAAATCACCTTACTCTCTCAGCCTACCTAATACTGATGCGATTTTATTCTTACCCTTTACCTAAATTTGGTTTCCATGAGAAAATTATTTTTCACCTATAAAAAGTCCTCACTTACATCCATTCTATTATTACAATACACTTCAAAAAAATTGATCATGAATTTCCCTTCCCTCTCCCTCTCTAATTCCATCCAATGGAAATCCAAATGTTTTAAGGGGTCCTTCCATGTTTTGAGAAGCTAATTAGTAAGGTAATGGTTTCCAATACTTATATTTACTTTTTAAATGAAATTAATTTGTAATAAAAACGTTTTATAAGATTTAATTGATAGTAATGTCATGTTGTTATCCCCCATTTTAAATTTTGTTAATGGGAGAATAATTATCCACTCTCATTATAGATTTTTTCTTATGCCATTATTGTGCCTACATAGGGGATCGCATTCCCCATCCCTTTATCAATTACAATGATTTATTGTAATTTTAGCATGGATGTAATTATATAGAATTATTACCCATTTGATTTATTGGAAATGAATATTCTTATCATTAAATCCATTTTCTATGCTTGTATAAGTCCTAAAATTCTTAATTTTTTTGAATGAAAAAAATTATATAGTTTTACCTACTATGACATCCCTGTTAGGATACTAATAAGTGGATGTGGAATAAATGCACCTAGGGATAACCACCTAAAATGGGTTTTTTTAAGCATTGAATCAACCATAAAAATAATTCATGATGAGTGGGACTAAGACTGAACATCTGGATAGACATTCCTAGGTATATTCTTTGAGATATTCATATTCTCTTTATAAACCCTTTTTTCTCATGGGTTTTTGGGGATAAGGAACCACTCATGTAATAATAACTTCAATGTTCTAATGATAAATGTGAATTATATCCTTTTTATCTTACAAAGGATATGCCACAATTAAATGATTTCTCATATAGTTCACCATTCTTATTTTATCAAAAAGACATGGCTGGCCTAAATAGATGGGTTGGTTGGAGTAGGGTTAAATGTCTTTGTGTAATCATTATATTTAGGCCTACCATTTTTTTTATCCCTAGTGAAAACTCCCAATATCTCCCACATCCATAATTGGGTATATGATTTCTTTCCAAAGGTAGGTGGTCCTTTGGGGTTTCAGATCCAACAACACTTAGGAGATCACATTAGTTGATAGGATGGGTGGTTGGGATCATCACACCCTTTTTGGGGGGAATTTTTGCATACTATGGGACTCTATTATAGATTTAAGATATTTTTGAGAATCTATTCCTAATCTTGATACAAGACTGATTACCCTAAAAAAATCATAGGTTAAGTATCTTTATATGAAGGGGGGGGGGTCTTGTTGGTGAATCCATCTGTATATATCCGAGGATCCTCATCTATTTCCCTTTGAAGGGTAGGTGCTTATATGCTGAATCCATATAACCTGGAACTCAAGATTTTGTTGCTATCTAGAGAGGCAGTTAATATTTTGAGGATGGGATTGAGCCATTATGAGGCATCCTATGTATATTTTTTTATAATAGGAATCAAAACCCATATAGTTAATTGAAACTATTATGTTTAATGTCATATAGAAAGGAAACATATAGGGCACTTGGTATTTGAGCTCGAATCTCAGGGGGGGGGGATCCTACTTATCCTAGTTATAATAGGAATTAGAGTTATTATAGTTTGGGAATTCCCTTAGGACTGACCCCAAGGTACACACCCTTATGTGATGGGTAATTGTATCATACCACCGATCGAGGCTTATGAATTGAGGTTGTCCTGGATGGCATAGATTCATGATTCTAATGAGGTGATCATTGCAACTCTCTAATCCCATGTGAGCTATTATCGATGTGAGAAACAAGGGATAGCATGTAATCAGACTCATTTCATATGGATTCGGGGATTACGTGATGGGAAATACCATTAGATGCCTAACACAGGGATCAAGACTTTGGAAGGAATCCTACATATCTTGGTTATGTTAGGAACTAGAGTCATTGTAGTTTAGTGATTTCTAAATCCATTGGTGGATGAGGAAGGATCATAGAACCATGGGAGATATTGAGTCTCGAAGGTCATAATTTTAGAGACATGGTGGGAATTACATTGATGTGGATTCCTATTTGATCTCAGAATTGGGACTTAGGAAAGAATACTATGTATCCTGGTTATGATAGGAATCAGAGTCCTCATAGTTCAATAAGTTGATGCTTATACACTAAGACATACCTTATATGCAAGACATCATATTATGTCACTGATTGAGGATTATACACCAAGGTTTCCCTTTACAGAGGTTGTACAAGGTTATCATGTCCTGGGATGCCTACTTGACCTGGCATGCTTGTCTTCCTAACATATGTTTATTGTCTTCTTGATATTCCTTGATTGTATGCTTTCCATATCGGAGGATTTATGACTCACATGTCTAAAGAAAATCATATGATCCAGGTGACTTGTATGAGGGACATCACATAATCTAGATGAAATATTTGAAGTTATTAGTATGAAAAGGCTGACTTGTCCAGAGGAAATTTAAATACCTAGATGGTTGATTTGGAAATCCATCACATGATCTTAGCTAAAATGATTAGAGGGATCACATGATCCACCTGACATACCTTGGTGTCATCATAAAAACTAGATGAAACACTTGGAGGGTGTCGTGAGAGTCAGTGTGACATGTCTGTAGGGTGATACATATCCCAACTGACTTGTTTGGGTATCATCGAGAAAATCCAACTAACATGTTTAGAGAATATCAGAAGATCTGGTTAGCTTTTCCAGAGGATGTCGCAAGAGCCAGTTGAATTTTCCTAATCTCATCATAATATTTAGTTTACATACATTAGTTCCACCATATGATTCAGGGACATGTTTAGTGGTCATTTTAAGGTATAGATGGTTATCTTGGAGGGTTTCGCTAGAACTGGGTGGCATGACTGGAGGGTTCCATATAATTTGATCTGACATGTTCAAGGGCCTTAGTATGATCTAAATAGTATACCAAAGTAGTATCATGTAATCTGGGTGACATTTCTTGGTGTTGTCACATGACTTGTGTGGTTCATTAAAAGCACATGAGGATCAACATATATGTTCTTATCATAAGTCTCCCTAATTTTTAGTCTTTATTCCAACATTTTATTGCATATGGATTAGATTTTTTCAGTACTAATTTGTTTAAGTCTCGCACGAATGATTAGGTATGAAGGATATCCTTCACATAAGCTACCCAAAGTCCTTAACCTGATCTATGAGTGATCATGTGAAGTTCTTATGTCTGTATCATAATCTTTTATGTGGTTCCCCAAATTTTACCTACCAAAAACCTTTCTGATCACAAAATCAGAAACACTTAGAAATATTCTATGATTCCTAAGAGCACTGGTGTGAGTATCCAAGGATGCATTTTTTTGATGCTAGGGAGGGGGATTTATAGGCCTCACCACCCTGATTATTCACCTATTTTTGGAACATGTATCGTGAAAATACAGTCTAGAGTCAAGGGAGGGATTATATGTCATGTGTTTCGGTAGATCCTTCTATAGGTCATTTTGGGGGCATCACATGATTTTTAGTGACCACAAGACCATCCCATAAACGACCAATTTATTAGATTATATCAAATTAATGGGGTCTTTCATATTCATGTGTGCACGCCAAGGGACATTCACATTTTCAGGATGATATGTCCAAGGGACCTCATGCAATCAGGGAACCTTTTAAAATGCCTTCATGTGATCTTATGAGACTTGTCTGGGAACTTTAGCAAGATAAGTATGGATTCCCAAGGGGATTTAGAAAGATTAGATCATCATGATGAAGGGATTTTTTGAGGTATTGCTAAGTGCATCACATGAAGTTTACATCCTCAAGAGGCTCTCACCTTTTCTCTTTTATTTCCTTCTTTTATTTTTCAAAGGATTAATGATCTTGTGAGATTGTATGAGTGTTATAGAAGATAATCATTATCCCCACTGATGATGCATCGTGTGACCAACAAAGGGTCCTATGATGATTCATGATAATTTTATGGAAAAACTCTTCTGTTTTCCTTATGGAACCAAAGGGGGAGAGAAGGACCACATAGACATGTCTGAAGACCCTAGTGTGGCGAGGGTGAAATACCAACATGCTCTTATGCGGTGAGGTGGACATGTCACCATGGGCTTGTGGTTTCTTGAAAACCGTATGGGGTGTGTCACATGATGTTTATGACCACAAGAGGCTTCGTAATTTCCCTCCTTTTATTTTCCTATTTATTTTACATGGGCCTGGGGTATCATGAGTTTTCTTGAGTGCTGTCGAGTATAATAATTCTCCCCATCAATGATGCGTCACATGATAAAAAAAAGGTTTTATGGTGATGCAGGAGCATTATCATGGAAAAACCATTATACTTGTTTTTGGAGCTGAAGGGGGAGCACGAGACTACCTATACATGTCTGAATCGCTTCGCGTGATGGGGGTGACATGCCAGAAGGATCTTGTGCAACCGGGTGGACATTTCATCAAGGATTTCATGGTATATTTCAAGATTTATGGTAGTATCACATGATTTTTATGACTACAAGAGTCTCCCACCTTTTGTATATTTTTCTTCCTATTTTCCAAGGATTTTGGGATGGCTTGTTAGGTGCCTACTGCCTGACAATTTTCATGACCTGGGGGTGATTATCTAGCAGCCTCCCCATGATAAATGATTGTTTGGGATGCCTTACCAAGAGCAGAAATAATTTTCAAAGGGGAATCATATGATCTACCAGAATTTATGATCCGTACATGGCTCATTCTCATGACCTTATGAAGCTCTCATGACCGTGTGTTTCTTGGAGGCTATGCAATCCGTGAGTTCTAACCACCTTTTCTTCCTTTGTTTTTTAGAGAAGATAATACCCATATTAATGTATTTATTACCTATTTAATTTTTCAATTCTCATTTGGAAAGCATAAAAAATTCCCCCCTCAGGAGAAACATATTTAGGGATAAGGTCTCACTTCTGAGGAAAGTAAATGCCTAGGTGAGGCTTGGGTGTTGTCACCAATCAGTGTCTTTGGGTGATGCTTAGTCTTCCAGTTTACATTTATTTTTCTAAAGAATTCCCTATAAATAGGGGAGTAAATATGGGTTAATTCACCATCTACCTCACTTCTCATAGATCTATCTCCCTGCCTCTATTTCATAATCCTTTCACAATACCCTTTTGCAAGAACCGATCATGAGATCCGTTCGTGAGACCTTCCCATGAGAAATGCTTCACAATACCTATTTTTCCTAGGAGAATGTTCAAATCAACCATGAAATAAATTTCATTAATTGATTTAAATTTGACCACAAGGATGCCTAACTGCCTTTAAAGGTTTTGCGGGATCTTCCAGCTCAATCCCATGATCCTTTTCAACTATTTTGCAGCTCCCATGACTATGTCAAGGTTATAAAAATAATAGTCTTATGAGGGGTCATGAAGTTGTGTGATGACTTTTAGTTTTATTCTATACTCAGAATATTTGGGATCTAGGTGTTTTTTGAGTCCTTTATATGATGAAAAATCCCATGATGGTTCATGCGATGCACATGAAGCTACTAGAATTTTATGAATTTCCTTTGATAAGATTTTATTTTTATCCACATGACATATGCCACTTAGTTCTGTTCATATGGATTCCAGATCTCATCATACTTCCTCTTCTATGAATAATAAAAGGACCATGATTTCTAGAAACCACAAATTTTACCCTCGATACTACATGAATTATGATAATGAGTTTCTGAAACAACTTCTTCCATTAGAGCTCCAGAATTATCCTTTATCATACTAGCTTCCTCTATATAGGTTTTTCTTGCTGAATGATATTTTCATTCCTTCTTCGGACTAAAATCATCCATCTTTATGGGTGTAAAATTCTATTTACTATATTTAGATGTCAATTTTTGAGTAATTATGACTAGTCATAGCTCGATCCCTCGGGTTGTCTTATATGTTGTAAAACTCTCCCTTGGGTCCAAATGAATGTAATTTTTCTCCCCATCCCATCACTCAAATCTATTCAAGTATATTAATATCTTCTATGAACACCTTGGGTAGTAAATGGAGCTTGAAATGGGATATCCATCCTAGTGGTAAGTTTTATGATGAATGGGGATGACCATTCTGGGTCAGGAAAAGCTTCTTAGAGTTTGCTGACCAGTTATATACTGTCTGTATTTATGAAGAAGTATGAATTTCTAAATTTATTATTTATCTTCAATATGATCTTTTTAGGGAATTTCTAAGTCATTGGTGATCTATACCAACTCATTTCATCTATCTCATAGTGAGGTTGGAATTAGTCTTTGGGATATCTATCAATTGGGTGGGATCCCCCATCTTGGAGAGATGTATGAAGAATTATTTACTACCAAAGATGTCTGGGATGTCCCTTTTCAAAATAAAATCTAGGTGAGGTACATGATCATAATTGTGAAGGAAAATTTAGGGAAGGATATGACTATGCACTCAATTATCTATTCCAAATATTGGATCAAAATTTTTCTTTTTCATAACGAAGCTAGGCCGACTGCTATATTCCCCCATCAGTTCCCTTACCAGTAGGTTTGTGATAGTGCTTATTTGTATTGGGCCATTTTGGAAGTCTAGGATCATAATTCATGGGGATACCAAGTGAATCCAATGATATTTTCAATTCGTAGGTTGACAGGATTCATGGACATGTTTCTGAATGGGTGGTTTTTCTTATTTGGGGATGCATGTTTTGGAATCCGGGTCAGTACGCTGGTTATGGAAGCACAACTAGCAAAGGGAAAACACCTTAATTTGGTGGTGCTGATCCTTGCATGCCTTTACCAAATCCTATCCCACATTTAGTAGGAAAACATTACCTATAGGATCAATGGTCCTTTCTAATTTTTATTTGGCTAGATAGAGAAGCATTTCTATTTCTATGAATACTATAATACCACTAGGATCCCTGATGCCTTATCTCATCCCAGGTTGCTAAACATATCTAGGGTTGGGGCAATGTCACTAGGCCCTGACAAGGTTACCTGTAATGCCCTGACCCCAGTTACCCAGAGTCAGTGCATTATTATGTAACATTGGCATGATCACAAAAGATCAAGTCTCGAAAGACCGATTAGTTTAGTAGCCTTGGAAACACCAGATACATTCATAAATGTTACATTACATCATAAAGTGAAAAACTACAATAACATAGTCTCTATAGTCCACACTCATATCCCCTTCATACTATCCCTGCAGTTCAATCATAAAATATTTCTTCACATCTTGGTAAAAATAAAACATAGAAAGGGGTGAGCTCAGATACTCAATAAGGATAACAATATAGTGGGAACTTTCATAAATAAACATAAACATTTAAGGAAATGTATAACTAAAACAAAAGACTTTTAAAATTGAACTTCAGAATAGTATAGAAAAAATAAAATGAAATAATTCCATTTACTTATTCACATGGATATTCTACTAGTCGAATAATCACATGAAAAATCAATAACCACTTTCATAATGATGGAATGCATAATGCCAAACTATCATAACCACGTAGCCAAGGCCTCGTGCCAAGACTACAAATAAGATTTTGTCAAGGCCTCATGCCAAGACACTAGTTTGTCTCATGAGACCTACCGATGCATCGAGGAGATATAGCAGGCTCCACCCATAACTTATTAAGTCCAATTCATTCCTCATATGAACATGTTTAAACATAACATACACATTCGTATTAAAACTAGCATACGAAATGTAAATACTTTCTCCATAAACCATGAATGTTATAAAAATAACACATACACAATAAAGAATATCACAAAACCTTAAATACAATATGGAAGTTTTGAATCATAATAAATCAACTTCAAATAAGCTTAAAATCCATCAAAGGATGTTAACATAGATGAAATCAACACTATTTGAGAGAAATATCTTTTTTTGAAATTATTTAAAAGTCACATAATTGTAAAAGAAAAAATTTACTTTGAAAATATTCTTATAAGATTTTATGGGAATCTTCAATGATTTTATAATGGCGGAAAATAGCCACACCCGTCGTATAAGTTAAAAAAAACATTCTTACCTTAATTTTATCAAAAATTTCAAAAAGTACCTTGTTTGGAAAATAACGGAAAGATTCCTTTAAAAATCGTATAAGGTCAAATAAGGGTATAAATGAATTTAACGCATTGTATAATAAATAGTAATTTTTTTTAAAGACATTTATAAGAAACATGGATGTGGATGATAAAGATATCCCAGTAGATAATTACATATGAACAACATTGAATAATGAAGAGGTTGTAGAATTAACCCTTACCTCGTGTCCGACTTGACTCGGTCATTCTTTAATCTCATGAATAATAAACTAAAGTTAATATCTACTTGATTAAGAACCTTTTTCAAGTTCATTATTCATTTTATACCACTTATTAACATTTTATGAACATTATGTAGTCATTTAAGTTAATAACGGTCGTTTTGTCGATCTTTGGTACTTGAGTCAACAATAAACTTCTTTTAATTACATGTTTTTCATGTTGTAAAATATACATTATATCCAGAATTATATTCATGATGTAGATATCATATATATCATATATATCCATTATATACATGCATTTATGATATTAAATAACATTTATAGGTAAGAAATGAAATGCACCGTTCATGGAGGCGGTAAGCCGTACGTACGCATGAACGCTACTTTCATTTCTATTTCATATTTAATGGAATGAAATCACAATGATATAAAGTTATATTATAATTATAGTATAATATAATATATAATATCATTAACTCCATCCTTTATACTTCCCACATATGGCATTAACGATTCAAATCACTTTGAGGGGGCGACAGTCCGCATTCCTAAAATGAAATTATCGTGTTTATCCATAATGGAAACCATAAAGGTATGCCATAAATGAAAAATACAGAAGCATAAGGAAAACATAAACATAATATATATCATATATAAATATAGTTACATCTTAATGGACACCATGAAAGGTGTTAAAATAAGATTGAACAATCATCATTTCATGAGGCAGTAATTCACCACCCACAGAAACAGTATGTTCTTTAACCATTAGATGGAGGTGTGTGTAAGTTTAAATCAAATAATTCTCATATAAAAATTATAGTATATTTAATATACTGGTTTTTTACAAAATAATGGAATAAAAAGGGTTTAAGGGGTTGGAGAAGCAAAATAAAACAAAAGAACATAAGAGAAGACATTACCTTAAAATTGGGTAACTCTTTTTGATTTGAGACAAAGGCTTCCTTGGAAATAATTCTTCCCAAATTGAGGCTTATAGGATTAATATAGGGAAGTTTAGAGATTATTTTAGTAGAGGTTGGCCGAGAAAAATGGATTTTATGGTTTGAATAAGGTGGTAGAGGTGGGGGCCTTTTATAAGAGGAGAGGAGGGGCTCTTTTGGAAAGATTGAAATGTTACTTTATTATGAAATGATTTTTGGAATTTAAAGGTCCCAAAATGATATATTTAGAGGTTAAGTTGACAAGGGTTAGAAATACAACCATAAAATAGGCTTTAGACAAGTTTAAGTCTTATATTTTACCTTATCTTTTCATTTTATTTAAATCGTCTATTAATGAGGTAATCACTGCATCATCATGGTGTCATAAATAAATTTATTTATTCAATGCCTAAAAATTATAAAAAAATTTACCATGATGTAGAAAATCTTTTTATATTTCTAATGAATATTTATAGTTGAAAATATAACTTGTATAACCCCTTGTAAAAATTGTTTTAGTAAAACAACACATGTTTGTCACATTTTTATTTTTACTTTAAATAAAAGGTATTAATGTCATTATCTTACCCAAGTGGCTCCATGGGGTCCCAAAAATAGTCCCATGGTTTGTATTGGTCATACATGACTCATCCAATAAGAGTAGGACATGTGTCAAGATATTTTTATATTCTTATAATACTATTTTTACCTTAAATTACCCTAATTACCTCTAATCACGGTTAATAAAACTCAAAAGTTACTATTCAACAAAAATTATTTTCATCCCATTGAACCAAATTTAACTTAATAATGAAAACCATGTATTTAGGATTTTTTAAATCCAATTCATAGAACTAGTAAAGTTTCATTTAAACGAAAAATCATTTTTTAACTACCACTTAGTGGTTTCACTATTCATCAAAAATTGAAGTTTTTCAGAACAATACCAAAACTTCACCCTAAGCTATAATTGATATTCCAAATTCAAAAATGCTGTATATTTTAAAAAATTCAAAACATATAAGTTTCATTAATTAATTTTATAATTAATTCCCGTTGTCAAAACAAATAGCGTGTTTTTAAGAAACAATATCAATCAAAAGATTGACAATTGTTTATGTCCAATTTCAAAGTGAAATTAATTATAATAACCAACATTGGATAAAATGGTAAAAATATATTCTAATTATACTTTAAAAACACTCAATAGTATAATTTATCACCATAAATTATTTTGATTAAAAAAGTTTTTTTTAATTAAAGTTTAGTATTTTTCACTATTCATAAAAAATTGGAAGTTTTTCAGAAAAATACCAAAAATTAAACTTAGGATAATTTTGATATTACTAATACAAAAATGAAGTCCATTTTGAAATATAAACTTTATATAATTTCAAAAAGTGGGTATTACTATTCATAACGGCTACTTTGATTGGTCGCAATGTGTTAGAACTCGAGGTTGCGTACAACACACGCTACTGTATTATTCAAAGAGAAGCGTACCATGAAAGCTTGGGGTGTTACATTACCGATGTGTTGATTCAATATGATATATTTTATATCACCCCTTATCTTGCACTGACTGGTCCAATCATTGATAATAGAGGCGTATCTCTTAATAAAAGGTCATACAAGATCTCTCTTTGGGATCGGGTTCTTATAGCCAGGATGAATGAGCTGATCGTCTGTGATCCATATACACCTTATTGGTTTTCTCTTCAATTTTTCTACACTTAAAGGGTCTCCCCTCTACCTTTGGCCAATGTGTGAGGAGAGTGACACCCCAGGATCATCTACCATTTTTGGATGATGTTGGCACATGAAGACATCGATACTGAGATCATTCTTCCAAATGATGACACTCCTACATTTCTTGATCAGGATTATAGCCAGGCCTAGGTAGAATCCTACTTGGGTGGTGTGATAAGATGACATGTTCATCATGTATACAAACCATTTTTCCATATCCCACTTTGTATGTATAAATGATGGAGTTGATTTAAGACTTGGATAAGACATCGAGGAAGCACCCTCATCCTATAGATGACTATCTTGATAGTAGGACATAATCTATTGAAGAAATTAGCCCTCTGTAATAAGAAACAAGTGATTCCTTTATTGAGGGAAGAATATATGGGACTTACTCTACTACTTCCTCAGCAGCGAAAACATCTCAAACACACCACATAATGATTTGGAATAAGATTCATGCCTTGATTAATGAGACTCCTCTAGAAACATTTCATGACCAAGAGGAACACCTTTTTCAGCTATTTGATGACTTGGGGGTGGATGGATTTGATCACCAAGAACTATAATAAATAACGAGATAAATTATCTTGACTAGATAATATTTTGACACCAATGAGAGGGGCTTGCATGATCTTGATAATGAGGTTCCCCTTACTGAACATATGAAAGAGGCCTTAGAGGCATTAGATAGAGTCTCCCATTAATATCTGATTTGCAAGACTAGATGGATGCCTGGACCGTGTAGATATAGATATATGAGGAAATCATAGCTTAAATGAGGTATGAATTATCAGCTTCATCATACTCATTCGAAAACACTCAAATAATATTTGAAGAGCTGTATAAATTAGTCAAGAACCTATGTCCTGGGGAAGAAGCATAAGAGGAGGGGTGAGTGACACTTCAGAATTCAATTATCACTTCTCTCTAGAATCTTTCCAACTTAGCCATCTCAACCAATCGAATCATATTATAGTTTGATCATTGATATGCATTCTGTTTTTGATGATATTCTTAGAGAGGCTTTGAAATGTGTAGATTCCTACTATTGTATTCTATCAATGAATGTATTTTTTGAATCTTTCATGTTGTTGAACAATTTTTTTATTCATGATGTGTGTGAAATTTTATTGATATGATGTTATATGAATTGTTGATGATACCCATCATTTTCATAATATCAAGAAAACTTGAATGTCTAGAACTAAATATTTAAATCATAACAGATTCTTCTCAAGAAGTGATCATGAGTTCCCACCAATAATGAGGTTTCTCATTGATATATCTTTTCAATTTATACTAATATTACCTATTTTGAAAAAGGAAAATTGGGTAGAATATATGTCTTTGAGGGAGAGTACTCTATATTTTTTTGAATCTTATAGGATTGGAGAGCAAAAATTTATTTTTCCCAAGGACATATGGTGGGCCTTACAATATTTTCCATTATTGAAGAATAAATTTCTGTTGTGCTATAGTTTAGGGTCTTTTATCTTGGACCTTTTATCACTATAGTTTAGGGTCTTTTAGCTTATACATTCCATCACTATAATTTAGTGTCTTTTATCTTGGACCTTCTATCACTGTAGTTTAGGGTCTTTTAGCTCAGACCATATATCACTATAGTTTAGAGTCTTTTAGCTTAGATCTGAATATGCCATTGAGTTTAAAGTCTTACTGCCCGGACATGATTGATGATTATGGGATATGCTGAAAACATTCCAGGAATAACTCAAAACACACTAGGATGCAGAGTTCTACCATAGTGTTATTGAGGCTCATGTGGATTAAATCTTCTTTTCTATAAAGATGAGATTCCCCTGGTTTGTAGTTCAAAGACATTATGTTTCAGTGGAATTGTGAAATAGAGGTTTCTTTATTCTTTTCCAAGAATCATGGAATATTTTTAGGGGAAATATTGTTCGATGGAGAAATACTAGAGATGCTAGGTCCACTTGGATAGTTGGAATATGGGTGATATAAGTCATAACCCAAAATTTTAAGTTAATGAATATGGAATGGGCCATAAATACTGTGGATAACCCATAAAAACCTAAGGTTCTAGGTTCCACCATGATGTTTCTAGGGCTCACAAAAATTTTAGATCCTTTATTGCAAGGAGGATATGCCTTTGGTTGTTAGGTCAAATCCCTTATGAGTCGATATCATGGTCAAGAAAAGATTATATTTACTCCTTTCTTAGGGACATGAAAGATTTGTGAAGATTGAAACATCTTTATGATGAGGATGGGTATGAAGGAAATCTATCCAAGAATGGTTATATTACCCTAGGGAATTTCAACTCTTAATTGGGAAGCTTGATCCCTACACCCTGTGGTTTCAAATCACAAGTTGTGGTCCATAAAAGGTTCTATAAAGGCATGCCACATTCCTAATTTGATAAAGGGTACAAAACATGTTGATGTAATATAAAAGATATTGAATCCACTTGGATAGTTTATTATGGAGATTCTAAATCCTGATCCAGAGTGCTCAAGTTAGAAAGATGATAGGGAAAATCATACTGGGAATGGCCTAAAACACATTGAGGTGCTGTGTTCTATTGTAGTTACGTCAAGGATCACATGGATCACAAATCCCTTTTTATAGAGTGAAAAATTTATTTTACAAACATAGGCACATATGTAGAAGCCACATACATACATGAATATTCAAACAATGGGTCCCTTGAAGCTAGATTTACTTTTCCAAGGACCATTGAAGGTTTACAATGATCTAAGGTTCTCAAATAATTAATTTTGATTTTTAGAAAGTGTAATATCCAAGAAATGTTTGAGCACCCTAAAAGTTGTTTCCCCACCTAGTGAACATGTTCTTGTGGTGAGGAGATATGAAAAATCATTACTCTAATTTTTTTTGGGACCAGGGGGTCCAGTGAGAATAAATTTTATTTTAATAAGGCTATATATTAGGCCCTATTATCTTTATGAATTATTTATTTTCACCCTAATTTTTTTATAAACTCTAGAGATAAATAGTTTAGCGAGTGAAGACTTCAATTTTTCTTAGGATGTCCTTTGATGGTTTTCAACATGATAAGTTTTTTGTTCCTTTCTCTAGCTATTTAAGGTCATGATATTTAGACCATTATAGGATAGAGTTTAAGGTTGTACAACTTTGACCAAAGTGTAGGAATTTTAAGGTCATGACACACATAGACCTAATATGGGGGATGTTACAAAAGTGACCAATTAGGATACCCAGGGCCATGAGCACTCCAACATCCTTATGAGAGGGAGATGAAAATGTTGTAAATAATAGTTCAAGGTTCTCAGTTCATGAGTAATGATATGAGAAAATCATATTAGTGATGGACCATAACACCCTTAGGTGATGGGTTCTGACACAATGATGTTAAGATCACAAGGATTAGAAATCCCTCCTTACAGAGACAATATTTCTCTGGTTGGTAGGTATAAACCCTTATGTATCGATAACATGGTTAAGTAGAGATATAGCTTTTCCTTTCCAAGGTCTATGAATTTTTTTCAACAACTTGAGGTGCTTGAGACACGAAGTGTGATTTATGAATTATGGTTCTTAAAAGATGGTGGAAGCACCCCATACTCTGGTTGATCGGGGTAAGGCTCGTGTGGTCCTTTGACACGAGATGATAATGGATGATGGTATGTACAATTTAACATCATTTAGTAAGGATATAATTTATTCTATATAATTTAACGTCATGTGTTAAATACATTTTCATTTCAGTTTAACATTATGCGATAAGGACATGAGAACCGATGTGAAAAATTGTGAAAGATATGTTACATGCACAAGAAGGACATTTGTAGATCAGACTCATACATAGGTAAAATAGTACTATATGGATCAGCCCCTATGCATTTGGGGTGGATTTTTTTATTTGTTGTTGTAGCTAGTCTCAGGATTGGAGATCTGAGTGTCACTATTTATCCTATGATGATAGGAATCAATCCACACATAGTTCTTGAATGGGAGACTCTCTACACAAGTCTAACACATACAAAGAGTTGGGAAATGTTTCCATTGATTATTGTATCCAATCTAAGGATTGGATATCCAGGAATCAATACATATCTTATGATGACAGGAATCAATATACACATAGTTCTTGAGGAAGCATGTAGTTTAACGTCATGCAGAAAGGATGTAGGATTCCCAACATGAAAAGGGGTATTTTTGAGGGACCCAAGGATGGAAATATGGGTGTCACTATGTATCCTATGGTAATAGTAATCAATACACACATAGTTCTTGAGGAAGGAGATTCCTAATCATGTTTTACCTACACGTAGTGAGGGGAAATTTTTATGATTATTTGTTATGGCTAGACCTGAGGTTAGAGATTTGGGCATCACTATGTATCCTGTAATATTATAAATCAATTCACACATTGTTCTTGAATATAGGTGTGGTAGGAGACCAATCAACAACAATAGTGTTCCTCTCGGGTGAGGCCCATAGGAATGATCAATTTTATGTTGTGTAAGGGATATCAACCATGCAGTTTAAATTCATGTAGCAAGGACTCACGTTATGCCTTTTAAAGTCTTGAATTCAGAACTATGATGAACATATCATAAGCAATTATGACTTGTTTATACAGGGAAGCTATTATTGAAATTCCTAATCTCACTTGAGCTATGATCGATGTGAGAAACAAGGAATACTAAAGGTTACTCTCATCATGCAGAGATGGTTAAGGATAGGACATGGGAATTTTGTATCATGTGGTGGCTGGACCAAGATATAGGATCAAGGAATCCCTGAGAATCTCATTGAAATGATAATCAAGGTAAAAATATTTCTCAAAACCTATGAAGTTTAATGTCGTGCGACAAGGACATCAACTATGTAGTTTAAAATCTTGTAGTGAGGACAAGGGTCACCCAACATGAAAGGGAAGTAGCACTGTGGATGGGCCCAAAAAATAGAGGTTCAAGCATCCCTATGTATCCTATGATGGTAAGAATCAAGACACACACAGTTATTAGAAGGAGAGAATACCTATGTAGAGCTGTCTCTCGCACAAGTATGGGGGAATTTCATCACTCTTTTGCATAGATCTAGATCATGTGCGGTGATTTGTTAGTGAGATAGTGCTTCCCATGTAGTTTAATGTCATGCAGTGAGAAAATATTTCATGCATTTTGACATCATACAGTAAGGACCTGCTACATACAGTTTAACATCATGTGGTTAAGACATGAGATGTTGTGAAGTTTAAAATCTTACTACTAGGACTTGGGTGGCTCGATATGAATAGAGATGCACCATTGGGGGATCTGTGGAGTTTAACATCATGCAATGTGGATGTGCAATGTATATTTCGGTGTCATGTGGTCAGGACGTTCCTGTTCAATTTAATGTCATACACTTAGGATTAATTTTTTCAATTTAACATCATACAACTAGGATAACTCTATACATTTTAATGTCATGTGGTCAGGATGTGTGATGCTATGTAGTTTAAAGTCTTTATGGTAGGACTTGACACTTGATGATATCTATAAAAAGTATTTATTGATAAAGTTCTCATTAATGGGGGGTGTGACACACTCCCCATCCATTGTTTCCAATGAGTAAGATCCATTGTGATAGAACTTATGTATGATATAAGTCCCTTTCCATCTGGGTTAAAACTTTGGAATTTCCTTCCTTGGTATCATTAGGTTTCTAAGAACCAACACCAGTTCTCCTTGGAGGAATTAATGAAGGAATTAATTTTTATTGAAGGACCATGTGATCTGATTCTAATGGATTTCAAGGTTGTTCAATGTAAAAAAAGTGTTCTCATCGAGCTGTTCCATCTCATCTAGCTGCTTTTGTGAATTCTCATCATTCAAGAGTTTTCTAAAAATGGATATTTTAAGTGATTACAACTGGACTTCTATGGGAAATAATACCTTGATCCTGTATAATAATGAGTAAAGAGTTTCTTGTGTAGCAGTACGTATAGTGGTATGGTAGGTCCATAAAGAGTGTAAGAGTTTATCTGGCACAAACTTCTTATCATTATTCACCATCTTATGGAGTATGTTTGAAAAGGACTTATTTAAGGTTTTTATTTGTCAATTTTCTACTACATGATATTAGGATGAGTGATCAGACTCAATGATGTACTCTTAGTACAATTAATTCATTTCCATATAATAGAAGTTGGTGTCGTTGTCCATTAATATTGTGTATGGGAGCCTGAACCTGGTGATGATATGGGACTTTACGAAGTTGATGATATTCTTCATACCAAATTCATTGAGGGGTATTGAATAAACCCATTTGGAGAGGAATTAGGTAGCAGTAAGGATATATTTGAACTGATTAGATATGGATGGGGATATGGCCCAACAACATCCATTCCCAAACAAAAAATGACCAGGAATATTTAGCTATCTGTAGCAATTATAGGGGTTAATGGATGAAGTTTTCATGGATCTGGCATGCAAAAAATTTCCTAGTGAATTCCATACAGTCCTCTATAATGATTTTCTAGTAATAAGCCATCCTCCTGATTTGGTGGGAGAGTCTGGTCCCAAAATAATGAGCACCACAAGAGCCTGCATGAACTTCTTATATAAAAATATGAATCTCTCTTTCAGCTGTACACCAAAGGAGGATTCCATAAAAGCCTTGCTTTTGGAGGGATTTTTGTTCATTTGGGTCATCCCATAGGGTAAAGTTTTTTGCACAATGCCAAATGTATTCTCTTCTGGATCAGTATTTCAGGAGAGTACCATTTTGAAGATAACCGATTATGGTCTCTATCCATCTAGGGGTGAATATCGGTTCATCATGCTCTAGGGTGGTGTTGAACTGGTTGATTTATTCCATATCACAGCTGAAGATCAATGAGACCATTCTTTGTTTCATGATACAAAATATTTATTCCTCATGATTAGGGTTCGTCATGACTATGGATTCATTAGACAATGTGTCTATGCAAGCATTATGTGATCGGGGAACATGAGGCAATGTGGGCTCAAAAGGGAATTCTACCATTCGTCCCCAAACTTAGTTAGTGAGAGGGGATAATTATTTTTTTTGATGACATATTCACCATTGATATTCTTTATCACTAGTTCTGAATCCCCTTTGATATTTAGGTAGGCTATCTGCAGCTATACGTCCAGTTCTAAGCTAGTGATGAGGGCTTGGTATTATGACTCATTATTTGTGTATCCTTCAGATAGTGAGAAATATTAGGGAAAATTTCTATGTCTATAGAAATAAAAAAATCCCTAATCCAACCTGATTAAGATTTATATTTTCTATATTTTTACTGATAGGACTTAGATATGCACCATCAAAATACACCTCCCTTGTCCGAGTAGTGTTATGGGCATAGAAAACCTCATCATATGGGAGTTCGGTGTCTACTGGTGTACTTTATGGGGTGGTATGTGCTATGAGGAAATCAACTAGGGATTTTCCTTTCACTATATTATGCAACAAGAATTGGATGTCATATTGTTTTATAATGACCACCTATCAGTCCAGACACTCGATTATCATGGGGAAGCAAGGATGTACTTGAGAGGATCAATACAAGAGAACAACTAGATTGTGTGGTGCTACAAGTAATGCCTCAGATTCTGCACTGCAAAGATGAGTGCGAGGCAGTTTTTCTCGACATCCAAGCATCTAGTCTCAGCACCTAGCATTGTTTGACCAAGGTAATAAATATTGTTATCACTCCCCACATCATTATTCTATACATGGAGGGTTCCATGTGAGCGTTCCATGGTGGCCACATATAAGATGAGTGGATTTCCTTCCACTGGTGTCATTAGGACTTGTGGGTATAATAGATACTGTTTGAGATTTTCAAAGGCTTCTTTACAATCCCCATCCCATTGGTAGGTGATTCCCTTATTCATTAGCCTGGTGAAAGGGAGATATTTTCTATCTAAGTTGGTTATGAAATGAAAAATGTAAGTGAGGTGCCCTTAGAGTCCCCTCAGTTCTTTGATATTTCTAGGGGGTGACATTTATAAAATAGAACTATCATTTTTTGGTTCGACCTTGATGCTATGGTGGTGTACCACAAATCCAAGGAACTTTTCAGATGTTACTCTGAAAGAAAATTTTAGTGGATTCATCTTAAGATTATGACATCATTGCTTATCAAAGACTATTTGAAGATCCGTGAAGTGATCACATCATTGTCGGTATTTGACAACCAAGTCATTGACATAACATTTAGATATCCTTCCCAGGAATGGCTTAATGATACAATGCATGGTGCATTGATAAGTAGTGTCAGCATTATTTAAGACAAATTTCATTTCATGATAGAAAAATATCCATTAAAAAGCTCTAAAGGTAATAATTTCTTCATATTTAGGGGCCATATTTATCTGATTGTACGCTAAATATCCATCCATGATGAAAAAATAGTAGAATGAAGTAGTTGCATTGATCATGAGTTCTGTGATCAGCAATGGGAAGTCATCCTTTGGAAAATGTTTTTTAAGGTATCTAAAATTGATGCAGACCCAAATCTGTCTATTTTTTTCCTCTATGGAGACAATATTAGAAATCCATCTTGGGTATTTCACTTATTAGAAAAATTTTCTTTGATCAATTTGTTAACCTCCACCTCTACATTGGTAGCATGAGAGGGGTGCATCCTCATGGGTTCCAGCTTGAAGCCTCGATGGTCATTGGGTAAGCCAAGATAATTAATAGTCATATCTTAATTTAGTATGGTCATTTTTGTATAGTTCCAAGAGAACACATATCGGTTTTTATTTAGAAATTTTATATACATCTCTCTCTCTCTTTTTGGGGAATGGAATCACTAATCAGTATAGGTCGTGGGTCTTCTTATATTCCTAAATTTACCTACCTAAGCTCAACGATGGTGTTGGAGAAAGCTTCCTTGAATGTGGGAGGGTAATTCCTGAGGCCATCCTCTTCTTCTTACACCTCTGAGTTTGTGAAGGAATTCTTAGACAAAGACATAAATTTTGGGGTATCTCTATCACTGTTGAGGTGAGAGAGGCCATGAAAAAAGACATTATCATCCCTTACTACCAGATTCATTTCATAGAGATTCTATAACTAATTTTCTTTTACACCACCACTGAGAATAGGTGGGGTTTGGGCCTCTAGGACTAGGTCTATTTCATAAAATAGATTTATGGGAAGCACATAGTTGCTATCGAGCATACTCTAGGTATTTTTTGGGGTGTTCCCCAAGGTTTTTTGGGATGAAACCTGTATATAATTATCCACCATTGTTTATTTTCCTTACCTTTTGTTGAAACCTAATTCAGAATATGTGGCTTCAGAAGTCTTACAAGAGGAACTGTCACCATTTAGTATTCCTACCTTTTCATCAATGGTGTATTTCATACATTGATGGAATGTTGAAGGCACCAACATGTAACTATGTAATGAGGGCCTTCTGAGTAGGAAATTGTATGAAATTTCTTGTTGTATAACGATAAACTCAACATCAGATGTAAGATCCCCAAACTGATCTTTGAGTTTGATATTCCCAAGAGGTCTTTTCCCATGCTTATCATACAATTTAATGGTTATCTTTGTGGGAGACAAATCCCATTCCCTATATCCCAAACATTAGAGGGTTTGAATCAGGATGAGATTAATCCCAAAACCATTTTCAATAAAATACCTTCATATATTGATATTATTGAGTCTACCGGGAACATATAGGGGTCTTATGTTTCCCTAGATGACCCCTTCTTGATCCTATTCTATGAATGAGATGGTGACATGACATTCTGTTAACATGGTCTCCATTCGATATGCCTTGGTTTTAGTGAATCCTATCTCAAATTCCTATGGGCTCTATAGGGATTCAATGAGTGCCTCTATGACTTATTTTGAAATATAAAGTGCATCAAGGATTGAGAGCTTGGATAGGACAACCCCCGTCTATTTCATAATATCATAATTTTTTGCTAAAGGTCGATGCTTCTTGAGGTGGGATTTCTCCTTAAAATATGGCCGAGGAGACAAAGAATTTGAGGTGGATGATCCTAGTGCTTGTGTAGAGGTTGAGGGATCATCTGTTTCTAGTGGCATGGGTTGTGATGTCCTTCCCTATTACCTGGGATGATCAAGTAACCACACCCTAACTAGGTGGTCATCTAGGACAACTGGGTGAAGATGACTATTGGAGGTTTATAAGACATCTCCATGTCACTGTTGGGATTTCTGAAGTGATTTCCCATGGGTCTCAGCTGTATATATGTCCTTTGTAGGGATGTGACTAAAATATTTGCTATATCTATGCCTGTTTTGTCCCTTGTATCCTCAGTTTCTGCACATTTATCCTTATGTTTCCTGATTTTGTGTGAGGAACTCATACTCAGAGGAATATTAATAATCAGATAAGGGGTTGACTAAGTGTATAATAAAAAAAAAACAAATACTATATATTTATTTGATGAGGGTTCTATTTTCTGGGGAGGTTCCAGTGTTTCAGATGTTGCAGGGAAGAAATTTTCGAGAGTTAGAGCTTGCATTGGAGAAGAATACAAATCTTCCTCTTTTATCTCTTCCTATATCTGATGGTTTCATCCACCTTTGGGAGACATATCTGATGTAACCTTCTTGGGATTTGGAGCTATTTTGGGTCTGTATAGTTGTTCTCTTAGGGTGGAATGTGCTCGGTCAACTATTTTCTTAGTCATCTAGTTGTTGAACTTATGTAGACACCTAGTCATAACTTTTTTCCAATCACTCTCTTCTTCTAACTAGACAACAATTATACAGACCACCTACTCTGAGGAGTTATCTAACACCATATATATGGAATCAACCATGAATTGAAGGAATTATTTGAATATGAATTATTCATAGATATTATAACCCATCCTTCTATGGAAAGGGTAGTAGTTAGGATGACTGGTGAGGTTTACCTCATTGGTCTTCCTAGGCTGTTGTATCTTGAGAATTTTATTGTCCATGGATGCAAGGAAATAACTAGAGAATTTTTCATTTCATAAGAATTATGATTTATTCATATGTTCCTAAAATATTGGGAAACCCTTATTTATCTGTGCTTCTAAATAAGGGATATTTTGTAGTTTTTACCACTTGATAGGAGCTATTAGGTGGTTCGAGACCTGCTTAGGTTCTTGAATGGGAACTACTGCTAGTTTGAGGTTAAAAACAACAACTTATTCATTGTAGAGCCTTTTACCCTATGCTGAAGTCATGAGAAGAGATTTAGATCAATTTTTCTAAATGGTATATTTGAAAGCATGACCAATTTTCTCCTATCTACTGTTTAAGGTTCTGGTGCTCTGCTAATGTGTATATCAGCACTCAGGTTGAATCCTCACTGATTATACTTTTTAATAGTCAATTATTTTTAGTTGATTGTATTTTGATTGAGGGGTTTGTTTTAAGAGATTAACTGAAATTATTGGTTAATTTAACAATTTTATAAAGATTGGGGTGAGTTCATTATTAGGGAGTTAATCTTGTGATATCCTTGAACTTTTCTTTATATTTCATTAAATTAACACCCACTTCACAAGATGACGTTGATTGGAATTCCCAAGTGTTAAGACTTTAATACAAGCCTTAAATTAACATAGTTTTCTAATATAAATCAATGCTTGTTTATGGTAGTGTATTTATGGTTCCAATAATCCATGTAAACCACACTTTAAACAAAAAAATTTATTAATTGATGACACGTTAATCCAACATACACAATGTTAATTTGAAGAATATTCACAGAGCAAAAGCTCTCAATCACTTAACATCTCCAAATTATAACTCACCCAAATGGTAGATTTACTTGGACATTGGTTTGGATAATAATCTATTTGTAATGTTTATGATGTTGAATTATAAATATAATGAAAATAATGGGATAAGAAAAGATTTGTGCATCGAACACACACACACTAAATGATGAAGAGAATTAAAAACAAATTTTAGATTGAATGAGAAAGGGAAAGAAGGGAAGTGGTTTCAACATGATTTAAAATATTTTAATACTATTAATATTTAATAATATAGGGTGGATGATTAAAAGGGAATATAAAGAAGAAATTTTCATTAAAAGATAATTACAAAAACAAACACTTATGAGTTTCAAATGAAGAAAAACAAAAAAGTAAATGAAATCAAAGAGAGGAGGAAATGAATATCAAGTGAAAACTTAAGTTTGGAATATCCTCCTAGGATTTTGGAAGATCCTTGTTCATTCCAATTGATCCTCCTCTATTCTGAATTTCCAACCCTTTGAATGGAGAAGAGGATGATGTATATATCGCCCAAGGAAGTGGACTGTTTGCATTCCAAAACTACCCCTCCACCTGGATCAACGATTTGGACATTCAAACAGCTGAATCATGAAATATCTTATTATTAAAAGTTTTAGATATAAATATCTTATGTCTACTCTGAATATTTGGAGGCCATTATACTTAATTATCCAAAGTTATGGAGGTTTTAATAAACAACTGTATTCTGTCTGTTTCAATCTACACTTTTTTGAAGGCTGAAATGTGAATGGTTTTTTTTGAACCGGAATATGCCCTAAAATAAAAATAATTTCTTCTAACAAGTTGGCTGACCATATATTAGATTTATCACTGAAAAATACTATATTTATTTTAATGGTAGATCAGGAGAAAAGTCATGCATAATGTCCTAATTTTAATTCCTATCCAGAATGGTGGGATAGAATTCAAAGCATCAGTTGCCCCCCTGTTATTTTAGTTGGACCTCAAATATTTTATTCCTGATTATTTTGGATAATAAATAACTTATGGTGGAGTTTCATAAAATTTGGGCTTCTGGATTTAGACCAGTAACTCAATCATCATGGCTGGTCTAGTTTTTTCATAGATTCTTTGGGTCTTCTTGTGTGGACTATATGACCCTCTAAATAGATGATTTGGACAAAGGTACCTTCTAATAAAATGTTGTAATTTGAGTAAGGAATACGTAAAATTAATAATCATGAAATTTGGATAAGTAGGATGAGAGTTATAATTAAAATAGAAAGGTGAATCGATTTGATTAATTCAAATAATGGTGAAAAATTACATTTAATATTAAAACATGAGTATTTCACACCAATTATGAACTTTTCATTGAAAATAAGGAAGGATAGAAAATAAAAATTTCTTAATAAATTAATAACATCAAATCCCCTGCACTTAGTCTTGTGTATTTCCTCATGTGAAATAAATATAAAAAACATTACAAAATCATTTTCACTCTCCAAAAAATATTAAAATTTTGTTTTCCCACTCAGGGGAGGTTTAGATTATTTCACTCATTCATATTTAATTCCACCTCAAATTGTTACATAAACAATTTTCCAAAAAATAATTCATTTTTCATGATCAAAATTAGAAATGGAAAATTTGGGCACTCAAAACTCACTCCTCTTAAGATGATAACAATGTATTTCTGGAGCTTCACTCATTCACCGACCAAAGGTAAAAATCTTAGAGTTTAAAAGAGCTCTTAGCTTCCATTCCATATCCTAAAATTTACAATAATCAATAAGTATTTTAAAGGGGTTTTTTTGTGGCTATGGGATGGTTGGAATATAGTATTCAAAATATTGTAAAGAGGGGTAAAACACCAACATGGAAAAAGCAATGCATAAAATTTATGAAATAAAACATAGAAGGAAATGGAAACACATAGTTACAAGGGAAATATTGTGTGAATCAAGACACAAAATAAGATGAAAATTTGAATGGAATAAGAATGTGGAATATTTACAAAACACAAAACTTATCCTAATGACATAACAATATATATGGAAAGTATTCCTTTTTTTATTTCTTTTATTATTTTTTATTTTTTCTCAGAATTTGAACTTGAAATAAATCTCACACTCATCTCCCAACCCATGTTTGATCTCCTCACAACACTAATTGTAATAGTTATAACAAGATCAAAGGTTGAGAAGGAGTGATTTTTGACCCTCTCATGACACAACCCATGTTTTTCATCATTTTTTTCAATTTTTTTCAATTTTTTAAACAATTTCCAATATCATTCATACAAGATGTGATAAACATATATACATTCCCAAACCTCGATGAATGACAACCTATCCACCACAATAAAATGGATACTTTCCCTCAAGCATATGAAAACAAATTTAAAATCAAGGAAATGGTACCTAAAATGAAATCAGTTACCCCCATACTTAAATTTAAATAAATAATACAATGTAAACCCATGTAGATGTTGGTTGGTATAAGGTATTGGTATTGTAATGTAGATATTAAAGAAATTTTTTTCATAGGATTAGAGGGGCTTTCAAAAGTAGGATTAATAAAAGGGTAATGGGAGGCTATTTGGCTATTGTGATTCTTACATGGTTCAGAAAATGCATCAATAATATTAATGCACAAAAAATTATGAAATTAAACTCAAAGGTCCAA
This sequence comes from Viscum album, assembly GCA_963277665.1. Lineage (NCBI taxonomy): Eukaryota > Viridiplantae > Streptophyta > Magnoliopsida > Santalales > Viscaceae > Viscum > Viscum album. The sequence goes on from OY728138.1 coordinate 1,378,076,198, forward strand.
AAAATCAAGACTCATAATCATGGGTGAAAACACACATTTTAAAAATATGGCCATAGGTGTTCGTGGCATTAAAGATAATTTTTTTCCTCGCGGTTGGGAAGAATCACTTTCCAAATCTAAAACTGAGCATTCAAAAGTTGGTGGTTTTGAAATAAGATTATTTATCCAAATTCATGATTAAAATAAAAAAAAATTAGATGAAAACATGTCTTTTGACTCCCCAAAATGGTTGGACAAAATTTCAAAACTGGATGGTGAGTAAGTATGACTCTTTTTTCATATATCTTTTTAGTTTTTTTAGTTTTTTAGTGTTTTTAAAAAACACACCCACACAATATAGAAAGATAAAAAGAAAGGGTTTGATGAATTAAGTGGTAAAAAAATGAAAAATATAGGAATAAGAAGAAAAATGGAGAGAGAGAGAGAATGAAGAAGAAGAGAGAAAGAGGGAGTTGAAGGAAAATAGGTGCCCCTGGTTTGGATTTGGTTGGTTTCCGTCTCCATCCATTAGTGGGTCTACTGAGGATTCAATGGAAGTTTATATTATTCCAAGATTGTGTGTCCTCTCATGGTGACGCTTTAACTGATGTCCATTAACTGTGAATGTCCTTTTTTAAGAGGGGTCTTGGACTTGCACTACACCAAATGGGTAAACATTAGTAATAACAAAAGGACCTTCCCAACGAGAATTAAGCTTACTTAGGTGAAGAAGAAATCATGAATTGAAGATAATTACCTTTTAACCTTCATTAAATACCTTTTGAAAGATGTGTTTATCATTGAGTACCTTGGATTTGTCTTTATAGAGAATGTAATTCTCATAGGATGCAAGTCAAAGACCCTACAGTTAATCCAATTGGAACAATCTTTCTTCACTAGATTTTTCAAGATCAAAATTACAAGTTTTCACAGCCCAAAATGACTTATGTTGGATTTCAACTGGTAAGTGACACACTTTACCAAAAACTATCCTAAAATGAGACATCCCAATGGGTGTTTTATAGGCAGTTTGATAAGCCCAAAGTGTTTCACCAAGTCTTTCAAGCCAGTATTTTTTTGTGGGTTTTACAATTCTCTCAAGCACTCTTTTTCACTTCTCTATTAGAAATTTCATCCATACCATTTTTTTAGAGGTGATATACAGTTGAAGTTTTATGTACAATCCCATTCTTTTCCAAAAGAGATTCCATGGTTCTATTACCAAAAAAGGTACCTAAGTCACTTATCAAGGAACGTGATGTGCCAAATATATGGAAGATGCGTGTCTTTAGAAACTCACTAATAGTATGTGAATCCCCCTTTCTAGTGGGTTTAGCCTCGACCCACCAAGAAACATAATCAACTGAAAAAACAATGCATGAGAATCCATTGGAAGGGGGGAATGGTACCATGAAATCGATGCCTAAACCATCAAAGATATCACATAAAATTAATGGATTTTGGGGGATTTCATTTGTATTTAAAATTGTTCCAAGATTTTGGAAAGTGGGACATGATTGAAAGAAATCATGTGAGTCCTTGAAGATTGAAGGCCAGAAGAATCCAGAGTCTAGGAACTTTCGGGGGGTCCTTTGTGGTCCAAAGTGGACACCTCTAGGAAGAGAGTGACATAATTCTAAGATGGAGTATTTTTCATTTTCATCAACACATATTCTAATTACCATGTCAGCCCTAGTTTTCTAAAGTTTATTATATTAAAAAAAAATAGAATTCTGAATCACTTTCAAACTTCATTTTTTATTCTTTTGAATTTTTTTAGGAAAAATACCAGCAACCAAGTAGTTTAAAATTGGGGAATACCATGGTAACTTTGGAGTGAGAGAAGAAAGGTGCTCAATGGGGAATTCAGGATCAATAATTTTTGAATGAGAAGAATTAGAAATTATACTCAGGTGATCGATCACATGGTTTACTTTTCCTGGTCTGTCTTTGATTTCAAGGTCAAACTCTTGGAGCATTAGGATCCATCTTATTAGCCTCAGTTTTGAATAACTTTTGTTGAGTAAGAACTTTATAGAAGAATGGTCTGTGAAGATGATGATTTTGACATCTAAGAGATAGGGCCAAAATTTATCTAAGAAAAAAACCACTTCTAAAAGATCCTTTTCAGTCATAGTGTAGTGGGATTGAGTTTCATCCAATGTTTTTGAGGCATAATTGATTACATGAGGAATATTTTCTCTTCTTTGATCAAGAACAGCCCTGACTGCTCTATCAGAAGCATCACACATCAACTCAAAGGGTAAGGACCAATATTGGGGTTTGATTATTAGAGAAGATATAAGAGTGGTTTTGAGTTCAATAAAGGATCTCTTACAAACCTCATTGAAATGAAAAGTGACATCATTTTGGAGCAACTGGATGAGTGAGAGGAAAATATTACAAAAGTTATAGATGAATCACTGATAGAAACCGGAATGACTGAGGAATGAACAGATGTCTCGAATAGTAGTGGGTTCAGGAAGTGATTGGATTACTTTAATTTTGGCAGGATCGACTTCAATACCCTCTTTTGAAACAATGTGCCCTAGAAAAATCCAATATGAAACCATGTAGTGAATTTTTTCAAAATTTAACACAAGGTTACACTTGATAAACTTTTTAAGGACTAGAGAGATTGAATTCATGCAAGATTCAAATGAATCACCATAAATGGTAAAGTCATCTGTGAATACTTCCATGCAGTGTTCAATGAATTCAGAAAATATACTCATCATACACCTCTGGAATGTTGCCGGAGCACTGCAAAGTCCAAAAGGAGTTCTCTTATATGCATATGATCTAAAGGGGTGAGTGAAAGTAGTCTTTTTTTGGTTCTGAGGTTCCATTGGTATTTTAAAGTATCCAGTGTATCCATCAAGAAAGTAATAGCATGACTTTATAGCTAATCGTTCTAGCATCTGATTAAAGAATGGAAGAGGGTAGTGATCTTTTCTTGTTTCTACATTCAATTTCCTATAGTCGATGCACACACGCCATTTGTTCTTCACTCTAATTGTGACTACCTCCCCATGTTCATTTTTGACAATAGTTATCCCACCCTTCATAGGTACAACATGAATTAGACTAACCCATTCACTATCAGAAATTAGGTAGATAATACCAGATTGAATAATCTTGGTGATATCTTCCCTAACTACCTGAAGTATGAATAGATTGAGTCTTTTTTGTGGTTGTATAATTGGTTTGGATGATTTCTCAAGATGGATGTGATGCATGAAAAGAGAGGGGTTGATTTCGGGTATGTCATATAGGGTCCAACCTAAGGCCTTTTTGTTTTCCTATAACACCTGAACAAGTTTAGTCTCCTCAGTTTCGGTAAGTGAAGTGGAGATAATTACAGGATAAGAGTGATCATGGAAAATAAATGCATATTTTAGGTGTTGAGTAAGAGGTTTTAGATCATTCTCATCTTTCATTTGTGGGTTAGACAACTCAGTAATAGAGGAAGGGACTTTAGTTGATTCAGATTTATTTTCCTTAATACTTTCCATGGCGGACCAATAGAGATTATAGTTGATATGGTATTCAAGAGAGTTTTCAATTTCCTCTAGATTGATGGAGTCTATGAATGAAAGGTCCACATCAACTTACCATTTATGACTTGGTTAATCATGGTGTAGATTTCACAGGATCCTCTCTTATTAGAATAGGATGAACATGATGAAATGTGGTTCAATTGACTCTCAGAAGTATCCTTAGAAGCATGGATTGAGAATGGAGAGTGATCCTTAGATGGGTATCGTATGGCTTGGAAAATGTTGAACTTGACCAGTTGGTTACCAAATTCCAGAGATAAGATGCCTGAATGGACATCAATTTTGGTTCTCGCTGTCATTATAAATGATCCTCCTAGAATTAAGGGAGATCTATAAGAGTTCTTCTAACCTTCCATGTCAAGGACATAGATATTAGGAGGGAAGATAAGATCATTCAAACGAACAAGGACATCCTCGATTATACCCTCAGGACTAGCAGTGCTTCAATTATCCAATTGAATGACAATGTTTTTTGGATGTAAGGGACCAAGAATAAGGTTGGAGAAGATGGATTTGGACATGAAATTAATTGAGGATCCTAGGTATATGAGCACATCATTGAAGTTTGAACTTCCAATTTGGCATGGAACCATAAAGGTCCCTAGATATTTTCACACTATGGGAATATATTTCTGGGTGGAAACATTTTTGAAGGTCCTAAGTTTCCTCTTATGGGTTCACAATTCCTTAAGGAACTTAGTGTACTTAATAATTTGTTTTATGGAATCTAAGAGGGGAATGTTGAATTCAACACATCTAAGCATGTCAATCATTTCAGGATCAGCTTAAAAGGACTTATTTGGCTTAGAAATGGATTGAGGAATATAAAATGGGTTCATAAGTGTAATGGAAGGAGGTAAAGGAATGGTTTCAGATTCCTTTAATATTTCTTTTTCTTTTAATTTTTTAGGTCAATATTCAATGGGGGAGTGTAGGACTTATCTTGAGGCATAACAATTTTCTTCCCCAATCTAAGTGCAATTGCACTTACATTACCCTTGTGGCTGGGTAATGGTTGAGCTGGGAGTTGAGAATAATTTGATAGTTGTTTCTGGATTAGGTGGGATGCAAGTTGACTAATTTGTGTTTCAATGTTTTTAAGGATGGAATGAATTAATGATGCAAGATATTACATTGAACATTACCATGGTTTCTTGGAAGAATAGGATTGTCCTAGATTAGTATTTCCTTGATTTTGGTTATTGAGAAACAAATTTTATTGGTTTTGGAATTGGAAAGGCTCACTAGGATAGTGGAATCCAGAAGGAGGATTGTTCCTTTGAGGTTGAGGAACAAAAGGGTAAGGTTGTTGGAAGTTACTAACACTTTGACCATATTGAAATTGGTTTGGGTTTTGAGTAGTGAATTGAGGGGGACAATAAATGAGATTAACATACCTCAAGCCTTGGTTGAAGGTAAAAGAGAAGGTCTTAGAGTGGGTGCGGTTGAAGTTTCTAATGAAGTGACCAGATTGTTGAGGGTTGGTGTTCCTCTAAGAATATGCTTCATTGAGCACCATTGGCCTAGATGAATCAGAGGGATCCTCGTGAAGTTGTGTACTTGTGTTAGTTGGATGAGATGGGGATCTACAGATTCCACAGTTCTTCATAGGTCTAGGGAATAGAGATTATGGAGAAGATGAGGTTGGGACTTTGGAAGCCATAGATAGTTGTCGCACAAGACCTATAAGTTCACTTATCCACTCTGTAATCTTATTAATATCTATTGATTGACTATCTTGGGCTTGATTTACTTGATCATGTGCTAGAGTATGGAACTTTTGCGTGTTTTTATCCATGTTACTTATGATATCTCTTGCAGATGTAGAAGTTTTATCAATAAGAGCACCACCACTTGAGGCATTAATGAGAGTTCTCTCCATTTCCAATAACCCCTCATAGAAGTATTGGATCAAGAGTTGGTCTGGGATTTGGTGGTTTGGGTAGGTTTCCACAAGATTTTTGAACCTCTACCAATACTCATTTAGTGATTCATTGGGGGATTTATGGATACCACTAATTTCCTTTTTGGATGGAAGAAGTTAGATAAGTAGGAAATAATTTTTATAAGAAAAGTTTCTTCATGTAAATCCATGAGTTTATGGAACAAGGAGGGAGGTAGTAGAGCCATGACTTGGTGGAGTTAGCTAAGGAAAAAATGGAATGATAGAAGTTTGATTTGTTTCTCATAAACCCCTTGAGTCTTCATGGTAGAGCATGTAATGGCCCGAGTTTTAGGGGTCCATTACTTTGTGAAAATCTCATGTTGGGTTTTTCTGGTCTGGGAATTTCGGTGAAGTTGGCATAACGGTAGGCCTACCAGTAGCCTTATCCTACCAGTAGCAGGCCTAATGGTAGCTCGGTCTACCGGTAGCCGCAGCCTACCGGTAGCTCTCTCTACCGGTAGCTCAGTCTACTGGTAGCAGCAGCTACCAATAGCTCTGTCTACCGGTAGCTGCAGCCTACCGGTAGCTCAGTCTACCGGTAGCTACAGCCTACCGGTAGCTCGGTCTACTAGTATCTGTCATCCACTGGTGGTTCTCGTCTACCGGTGGCTCTCACCTACCCCCACAGGTTCTTTCCAGTAGCGCTCTTTTTTGCAAAAATTGGGTTTTAAACCCTATTTTGACCCCTTAAAACTTGTTTTAATGCCCGGTAATGCCCATAAAAATTTTAATTAAATATTTAATGAATTAACCTGGTGTGTGCATCGGTTTAAACTGACTGACCCTTTAATGACGTGTGGGGCCACGTGGTCAACCCACAACCCCGTGCCTTACGTGGTTTCACGTTCTAATCTCAACCGTCCCCGGCCCTTTAAACAAAAGGGTTCGCTATAGCGTTCTTTTCTCATTCACCCTGCGCTAGAGTACCCTTCGTTCAGACGAGCCACTTTTCGTTCAGCCGAGCCACATCGCTATACGTGAAGTTCCGTGCCCGGTTTTAGCATCGATCATTGATCAACAAGTAGGAAATTTCTCCTTCGCCTCTATCTTTTGTGTATCATGAGGGATGGGCGTGCTTTTGATTCTGTAGAATTAGATAAACCAGACCTAAATAAAGATAATGAATGGATTATATAAGGAAAGAAGGGGGGGGGCTGTGATCGTTGATGATGTTTTATATTATGATCTTCTTTCTGAATTGTTCGGGCTTAAACCTACTAAAAATCATGGCCGTTGGTGGTCTTTCTCTGTGCACTAATGAACCCCTCGTGATGTTTTAAATGACTTGTTTTCTAATTTACGAACTCCTACTGTGAAAAGGAAATTAGTTAATCACGTATATTCGGCTAAATAAATTGAGGCACTAGGATCAATCCTTCTGTGATAACCCACGGTTAAAGCACACAGAAATTGAAATCATGGAGTGTGTTAAATCTTATAAATCTGAAAATACCGACACGGCCCTGCTTTGTGTTGGTGGTAGTGGTTGGTTGTTTTCTTTTATGGGCCGATTGCTAGAGATGTGGGAGGGGATGGGATCCCCTGTTTTTTTTATACTCTCAGTGTTTATGAAATTGGGGATGGGATCCCCTGTTGTTATGGATTCGGTAGTTGTGAGTTTTAAGATTGAGTGGTTACCTTGTTTATATCAAGAATTGGGGTGGGATCCTCTATTATTGAGAAATCCTTTTTTCTCCTGGATATTGGGCATGGGGCTGTAACTTAGGGTTCTCTTTAGTTGATGCGGCTTTACGAGAGAACCGGGTGTGGGTGTTATGGTTGATGCTTGACTATTTGCTTTCCTGGACTTATGCCTATGCTTACTAGTTGCCCAAGTAGGTGCAGAACTTAATTAAACATCATTACTAAACATGAAAACAAGGATGGGACAATGGGTTTTCGTTTGTTATGAGTTTTTACTCAGACTTAAGTGTTGTTTGCGTTCCTCAGGCCGACTGAAAAACTTAAACTTGGGGGAGTGCTTGTTACATATATATATACTTGTAGTTTTGTGTTTCTTATTTTCACCCCACCCAAGTTGAGCACTTAGCGCCGAACACCCCCATTTCATGGGGGAGGGTGTTTTTCCCAACACTATTATTAGTGGCTGGTTATTAGCTCATTTTATGCTCCCTTTCCCGGATAGCCCAAGTATCTTCGGGAAGGATGTGATGGCCTGAGGTCCATTAATATCCCAAGAACCTTCAGGCGGGGTTGTGTGGTAGTTATGGCCCAGGTGTGTGCGGGCAGGTAGTTTCCCAAGTATCTTCGGGATGAGGCCCAGGGGCGTGGCAGTGGATCTTCTAGCCCAGGTGTCTTTGGGCGTGGTGGTGGTTGTTCTGGACAAGGTGTTTTCAGGCATGGTTATGTGTGACAGTTGTGGCCCAGGTGTTTGCGGGTGGGATTCGTCAGTGGGACTGCATGTGGTTGTGGCCCAGGTGTGTGCGGGCGGGTGTGGCAGTGGGATTGCGGTGAGAATGGAGGGATTGGTTCGATGCGTAGGATGTCTCAATAACCAGTGGGAAAGTGGTGCGGGGTACCCAAACATCGATGTGATCTTATTATATATATTAGTTGATTTGCGTTATTTGTGGAGTGTGCCTTGGTGAGGCTTGGGTGAATAGTTTACCTTGTTAGGTGTTTGGTTTACTCATTTTTCTCATGGGACTTTAGTACGTTCCTCCACTTGTGCACAAGAGTCCTTGGTTTTCCCTACTGAGTGTACTTGTATGCTCACCCTACGTATATAAAACTACTTTTATGATTCCAGGAGGACTTCAGGGATCGCGCAAGACCTTACTAGCTTGGACCTTGGGGCAGTTGCAGTTGCTGTTTTTCCTTCTTGGTACTTACCTTTGTAGTCACTTTTGTACTTTGTGGCTTTACTTTTGGAACATGAATGTGGGAATGGTTTACTTTTGGATTTACTTTTCTTTTAGTTTTGGTGTTGTTGGGTTTCATCATCTTATCTCCCGATCCTATAAAACATAAAAAAGGGTAATGCCTTCCATTTAGTGTGTGATTCTATACCCTTGGTGCTAGTCACCACTTCGGGACCTATTGAAGGTGGGTTTCAGGGTTCATTATCTCTCCTTCAACTTAAAGAAGGAAGGGCCTGGCAGTCTACTGACCCTTCCCTCCTTTTGGTGAAGGCGGGTCATGACAGAATGGTATCAGAGGTGATGTTTGAGAGATAGGATGGAGTTTAGAGTTAGGAACAATGAGGATTGCATGGGATGGTAGGGAAACAGTGTTGGGTGACCTTGGTGCATGAATTAGGCCAAGGAAGACCGGCTAGGACATGGGATTTTAGGCCCCCCCGTGATCTGATGCAAGGACTCTGGACCTATCGAACGACCATGTAAGGCCATGCTGATTGTAGGGTAGAGAGACCCTAGTAAAGGTACATGCATCATAATGACTTGTGTTCTCATTTTTATGGGGTGTTTTGGGAATTAAGAATAAACAAAAAGTTTAAGAAGTTTTAAAGACAATATTCTTCTCTACTTGGGCTTAGGCATTCCTTGTTTACCTTGTAGCTATGGCACCTAGAAGGTGAACACGTGTGGTACAGGCGATCGAGGCCCCAGAGACTACCTTGGCCGATCGACAGAGAGATGATTGAGAGAAGGAGGATGACCAGTGGCAGAAGACACTTCGGGCCTTCCAGCGACAGACCCTCGAGAAGTATGAGGGAATCACCTCTGACACGAAGATGGAGAGCTGGCTAGAGGAGCTGGTAATAGCCTTCGGCTTGATCCGGGCTCTGACCGAGTACTGGTTTTCTCTGGCCGTCAGCCAGATGTGGGGAGTGGACGATTTACCTGGGGGAGAGGAGAGAGGCTAAGGTGGCATGGGATGATTTCGAGAGGGATTTCCGGGTGGAATTCCTCTCTTCGATGATGAAGGCAGAAAAGAGATAGGAGGTACTCTCCCTCCAACAGGGGATTATGTCAGCGAGGGAGCTAGGAATCCAGTTCAAGGACCTCCTAAATTTTACTCCGAACCTCTTTACCGATGAGGAGTCTCGGGCAAGGCATTAAGAGGAGGCGCTCCGACCCTCCCTCCAGTATGCTCTTACCCCCTTTACCCTGCCGACGTACTTGGAGGTCCAGAAGAAGGCCGAAGTGGTGGAGAGGATGCACTCTCTAGGAGGAGTGTCACGAGAGGGGATCCAGCTGGGACCATTGAAGGGAAAGACCGTCAGCACCAGGCCTCCAGCGTCAGGACCCTCTAGGTTCTGACCAGTAGGGAGCAGGCCGCAGTAGTTTCAGTTCCGATCCCCTGGTCCTCGCCCTTTTTCTTCAGGCCCAGGGACGCGGTGCTTCGTCTGTGGAAGCCCTAGACATCTCTGGAGTCAGTGCCCAGACCGGGTATAGTACGGCGGTGGCAGACAACCCCACCACCCTCCCCAGCAGCAGCTTCTAGCCAGGTCTTTCCAGCAGCAGCAACAGGGACAACGATCTCCCGCTCCTCTGAGGGCAGACGTAGGAGGAGGAGTCCGACCTCAGGGCGATCCTCAGGGACCTCAACCAGGGCGTGGTCGGGGAGGTGGCCGATAGCCGAGGGGCAGAGGAGCTGGGCGTGGACAGCTACACATTGCGGAGGCGGCAGTTCCAGTAGGGCCGGAGGTTGTTTGAGGTACGATCAGTTTGTTCGGTACCCTTGGTTTTGCCTTGTTCGATACCAGAGCTTCGCACTCCTTTGTTGCACCCAGTCTAGCCCGTGCCTTGGGTCTAGATGCTGAGAGACTTCCAGTTCCCCTGGTGTTGAGCACACTAGTCGGAGGTCATACCAACTTGTTTCTTTTTTGTCGGGGATGCAGACTGATGATAGGGCCACATCAGTCGGTTAGGGATCTTCTTCTGCTACAGATACAACCATATGATGTCATCCTATGCATCAACTGTCTATTCTCTGTGTGTTCCGTCATCGACTGTTTCCAAGGAAGGGTTGTGTTCTCGGACTTGGGTGGCCGACGTGTTACCTTCACCGGTGAGCGGAGCAGTCAGAAGGGCAACAGGCGAGAGGAAACCCTCCTCTCCTTATTAGCTGAGCTGTCAGTAGAGTCAGTAGATGCTGAAATGGTGGAGGTTCTAGAGATCATCCGTGAGTTTATGGACGTCTTCCCTAAGGAGGTGACGACTCTACCCCCTCGACGTGATATCGAGTTCGGGATAGAACTACAGCCCAACGCTCGTCCGATCTCGATGGCTCCTTATCAGATGGCACCTTTAGAGCTACGGGAGTTTCAGATCCAAATTGACGATCTGATGAAGAGGGGTTATGTTCAGATGAGTTCATCACTATGGGGTGCTCCAGTCTTGTTCACAAAGAAGGAAGATGGTGGTATCAGTTTGTGCGTAGACTACAGAAGGCTGAATCAGGTGACAATCAAGAATCGCTACCCTCTTCCAAGGATAAATGATCTTTTCGACCAGTTGAAAGGGGAAGGATGGTTCTCGAAGATCGACCTACGGTCTGGGTATCACAAGTTGAGAGTGAAGTAAAGTGACACCCTGAAGACGACGTTCAGGTGAAGATATGGACACTTCGAGTTCGTGGTCATGCCCTTCGGTGTTACGAACGCCTCGGCTGTGTTCATGGGGCTTATGAACTCCATATTCAGGGAGTACCTGGATCGGTTCGTGGTTGTGTTCATCAACGATATCCTGATCTATTCGAGATCAGATGAGGAACATGCAGAGCACCTGAGGATGGTTTTGGAGGTCCTCCGACAACATCAGCTTTATGGGAAGTTGTCAAAATGCAAATTCTGGACACGAGAAGTGCACTTCCTTGGGCACGTAGTGTCCGAGCAGGGGGTAGTGGTGGACCCATCAAAGGTTGGGGAAATTGTTTCTTGGGCAGCACCCAAGAATGTGGTAGAGGTCCGTAGTTTCCTCGGGTTGGTAGGTTACTATTAGAGGTTTGTACCCAACTTCTCCCGAGTTGCAGCCCCTTTGAAAACCTTGACCAAGAAAGACCAGGTTTTCGTGTGGAGTGAGCAGTGCGAGTCAGCCTTCAGCTATCTGAAGGAGAAGTTGGTTAGTGCCCCAGTGCTGAGATTACCAGAAGAAGGGGCGGCGTATGAGGTGTTCTGTGATGCTTCAGGACAAGGCCTAGGATGTGTGTTGATGTAGTGACAAGGGGTGATCTCTTATGGGTCCAGGAAGCTACGCCCTCATGAGCATAATTACGCCACCCATGACCTGGAACTTACAACAGTCATTTTTGTGCTAAAGTTATGGCAGAACAACCTCATCGGAGAACGCTTTGTGGTCTTCACATATCACAAATGCTTGAGGTATATCTTCTCCCAGCGGGACCTAAACCTACGATAGTAGAGATGGGTGGAGTTCCACCAGGATTACGACTTTGAGATCTCTTATACTGAGGGAAAGGGAAATGTAGTGGCCGATTCCTTGAGTAGGAGGACGCAGAAGGATGCGGTCTGAGATTCGGCAGACGCCTGGAAGGCGATGGAGGAGTTGGCTACCTTAAACCGGGATTCAAGGATGGATAGCAATAAAGGTTTCCTGTATCAGATGATAGTGCGGTCGTCTATGTTCGAAAAGTGGAGGAGTCTCAGTGGGGAGACCCAGAGTGTGAAGTGATGCGTGACCGAGTTGACCAGGGAAATGCCTCGGAAGGATGGATAGAGGATGGCCAAAACCAGATGCTTTTCCAGGGAAAGCTGTTTGTTCCGGAGACGATGTGTGGCAAGGTTCTCAGTGAGTTCCACAACTCACTCCTGGCGGTACACCTAGGAATTTCCAAGATGTACCAGGGCCTGAAGAGACAGTTTTGGTGGTCCAGAGTGAAGCGATCAGTGGTAGGGTTTGTAGCCAAGTGCTTAGGGTGTCGGTAAGTGAAGGCTGAACACCGAGTTCCAGGCAGCCTACTGCAGTATCTAGATGTCATCGAGTGGAAGTGGGATGACATCTCGATGGATTTTGTCACGGGACTACCCAAGGTCCAAGGGGGATACAACACCATCTGGGTGGCAGTGGACTGGTTGACAAAATCGGCTCACTTTCTCGAGTGCAGTGGATGATTTGGCGTGAAGGTACATTGATGAGGTGGTACGGTTGCATGGAGTTCTGAGGTCTATAGTCTCGGATAGGGATGCACTATTTACCTCACGAATCTGGAGAGGATTGCAGCATGATTTTGGCACCCAGCTGCGCCTTAGCACTGCTTTCTATCCCCAGACAGATGGACAAACAAAGTGCACCATCCAGACCTTGGAGGATATGCTGCGGGCATGTGTTCTGGACTCAGGAGAATCATGGGTACGATACTTGCCCCTGGTAGAGTTTGACTACAATAACAGCTACCACTCTACCATTGGTATGGCCCCATTTGAAGCCTTGTACGAGAGGCCATGCCGCTCACCTGTGTGTTGGACCGAAGTCAGAGAGGTGGGTATCCTTGGACCAAAGGTGGTGCAGAGCACGACAGAGAAGGTTCAGCTCATACAGGAAAGGATGAAGGCGGCCTAGGACCGACAGAAGTTGTATGCTGATACTAGGAGGAGGCCCTTAGAGTTTGAGGTTGGAGACCACATGTTCTTGAAGGTCTCCCCTCAATGTTGACAAAAGAGGTTCGACAAGGGGAGTAAGCTTTCTCCCAGGTCCATCGGGCCCTTCGAAGTGTTGCGGCGGGTCGACAAAGTGGCTTATCAGCTAGCGTTACCACTGCCGCTACTGAGGATACATGATGTCTTCCATGTGTCCCAGCTTCATTGGTATCTGCACAACGATTCACATGTCCTTGATTGGAGTGAGCTGGACATCGAGGATTACGTGAATTTTGTGGAGAGACCAGTGATGATTGAGGATCACAAGGAGAAGGTGCTTCATGGGCGAACCATTCCCTTGGTTCGTGTGTTGTGGAGACATGGTGGGATTGAGGAGAGTACGTGGGAGAGGGAAGAACAGATGCGTTCCCAGTACCTAGAGTTGTTTTGAGTTTTTTCCTGTTTGTCATACCTGTTGTGGTAGAACGTTTCGTCTTTTTGCCTATGAAATGTACTGGTTTTCTTTCCTCTGAATGTGTGTGAAAAGCCCTGGATATGGGGGAGGAGAGAACCCAACCCCTAATCAAGACGCATTAAGGTGAATGCGATTAAACCCGTGTTGGCAACTCAGTGCCGCCCAAAGTGGATAATATCTTGACATGGGGAAGGAGACTCCCCACCCCCCACATGCCTGGGAAGTTTGACATGATATGTTGCTTCGTTCTTGACATAAGGGCGTTTTTAGTTAACATGAGGTTCACACCTAAGAGGTATCTTTTGAGGTGGTTATTCAGACCCTATATTTCCTTATGGGTTGTTTTGATTCTCGAGGATGAGAATCGTTTAAGAGGTATCTGGTGTAATGGCCCGGGTTTTAGGGGTCCATTACTTTATGAAAATCTCATGTTGGGTTTTTCTGGTCTGGGAATCTCGGTGAAGTTGGCATAACGGTAGGCCTACCAATAGTAGGCCTACCGATAGCCTTAGCCTACTGGTAGCAAGCCTACCGGTAGCTCAGTCTACCGGTGGCCACAGCTTACCGGTAGCTCTGTCTATCGGTAGCTCGGTCTACCGGTAGCTACAACTACTGATAGCTCTATCTACCGGTAGCTCGGTCTACCGGTCGCTGCATCCTACCGGTAGCTCGGTCTACCGGTCGCTGCATCCTACTGGTAGCTCGGCTACCAGCTGCTAACAGCCACCGATAGCTCTTAGATACCGGTAGCTATCTGCCACCATTGGTTCTTGGCTACCGGTGACTCTCACCTACCCCCACAGGTTCTTTCCAATAGCGCTCCTTTTTGCGCAAATTGGGTTTTAAACCCTATTTTGACCCCTTAAAACTTGTTTTAAAGCCCGATAATGCCCATAAACGTTTTAATTAAATAATTAATGAATTAAACTGGCGTGTGCATCAGTTTAAACTGCCCGACCCTTTAATGACATGTGGGGCCACGTGGTCAACCCACGACCCCGCTCCTTACGCGGTTTCGCGTTCTAATCTCAACCGTCCCCGTCCTTTTAAACAAAAGGGTTTGCCGTAGGGTTCTTTTCTCATTCACCCTACGCTAGAGTACCCTTTATTCAGACGAGAAATTTTTCGTTCAGGCGATCCGCATCGCTATACGTGAAGTTCCATGCCCGGCCTTAGCATCGATCGTTGATAAACAAGTTGAGAATTTCTCCTTTGCCTCTCTCTTTTGTGTATCATGCAGGGTGGGTGTGATTTTGATTCTGTATAATTAGATAAACCAGACCTAAATAAATATAATGAACAGATTGTATAAGGAACGAAGGGGGGGCTGTGATCGTTGATGTTGTTTTATATTATGATCTTCTTTTTGAATTGTGCGGGCTTATGCCTACTGAAAATCATGGTCGTTGGTGGTCTTTCTCTATGCTCTAATGAACCCCTCGTGATGTTTTAAATGACTTGTTTTGTAATTTATGAACTCCTACTGTGAAAAGGAAATTGGTTAATAACGTATATCTGGATAAATAAATTTAGGCACCAGGATCAATCCTTCTGTGATAACCCCCGGTTAAAGCACACAGAAATTGAAATCATGGAGTGTGTTAAATCTTATAAATCTGAAAATACCGACATGACCCTACTTTGTGTTGGTGGTAGTGGTTGGTTGTTTTCTTTTATGGGCCGATTGCTGGAGATGTGGGAGGGGATGGGATCCCCTATTTTTTTATACTCTCAGTGGTTATGAAATTGGGGATGGGATCCCCCGTTGTTATGGATTCGGTGGTTGTGAGTTTTAAGACTGGGTGGTTACCTTGTTTATATCACGAATTGGGGTGGGATCCTCTGTTGTTGAGAAATCCTTTTTGCTCCTGGATATTGGGCATGGGGCTGTAACTTAGGGTTCTCTTTAGTTGATGCGGCTTTACGAGAGAACCGGGTGTGGGTGTTATGGTTGATGCTTGACTGTTTTCTTTCTTGGACTTGTGCCTACGCTTACTAGTTTCCCAAGTAGGTGCAGAACTTAATTAAACATCATTACTGAACACGAAAACAAGGATGGGACAATGGGTTTTCGTTTGGTATGAGTTGTGACTCGGACTTGAGTGCTGTTTGCGTTCCATAGGCTGGCTGAAAAACCTAAACTTGTGGGAGTGCTTGTTACATATATATACTTGTAGTTTTGTGTTTCTTATTCGCGCCCCACCCAAGTTGAGAACTTAGTGTCAAACACCCCCATTTCATGGGGGAGGGTGTTTTTCCCAACACTATTATTAGTGTATGGTTATTAGCTCCTTTTATGCTCCCTTTCCTGGATATCCCAAGTATCTTAGGGTAGGCTGTGATGGCCTGAGGTCCATTATTAGCCCAAGAACCTTCAGGCGGGGTTGTGTGGTAGTTATGGCCCAGGTTTGTGCGGGCAAGTAGTTTCCCAAGTATCTTCGGGATGAGGCCCAGGTGTCTTCGGGCGTGGTAGTGGATCTTATAGACCAGGTGTTTTCAGGTGTGGTGGTGGTTGTTCTGGACTAGGTGTTTGCAGGCGTGGTTACGTGTGACAGTTGTGGCCCAGGTGTTTTCGGGCGGGATTCGGTAGTGGGAATGCATGTGGTTGTGGCCTAGGTGTGTGCGGGCGGGTGTGGCAGTGAGACTGTGGTGAGAATGATGGGATTGGTTCGACGCATAGGATGTCTCAATAACCAGTGGGGAAGTGGCGCGGGGTACCCAAACATCGATGTGCTCTTATTATATATATTACTTGACTTGCGTTATTTGGGGAGTGTGACTTGGTGAGGCTTGGGTGAATATTTTACCTTGTTAGGTGTTTGGTTTACTCCTTTTTCTCATGAGACTTTAGTACGTTCCCCCACTTGTGCACGAGAGTCCTTGGATTTCTCTACTGAGTGTACTTGTATGCTCACCCTACATATATAAAACTGCTTTTAGGATTCCAGGAGGACTTCAGGGATCGCGCAGGACCTTACTAGCTCGGACCTTCGGGTAGTTGCATTTGCTGTTTTTCCTTCCTTGGTACTTAACTTTTTAGTCACTTTTGTACTTTGTGGATTTACTTTTCTTTTAGTTTTGGTGTTGTTGTGTTTCATCATCTTATCTCCCGATCCTATAAAACAGAAAATGGGTAATGCCTTCCATTTAGTGTGTGATTCTATACCCTTGGTGCTAGTCGCCACTCTGGGACCTATTGAAGGTGGGTTTCGGGGGTCATTATCTCTCCTTTAACTTAAAGAAGGAAGGGACTGGCAGTCTGCTGACCCTTCCCTCCTTTTGGTGAAGGCGGGTCGTGACAGAGCACACCACCTGGAACTCTTTAAAGTGGAGATGTGGATCCTCATTGGCTATCCCGTGGAAATGAGGTAGAAGATGAATCAAAAAATGATTTGAGTTTGAATTCAACATATATTTTTGGATATTGAATACCAAGGGGTTAGTAATTCATATCATGGACAACAAGTTCTTTAAGGGTTTGTTCCCTAGTATTAGCCATATCTAATTCAATTGGTTCAACAATGTTTTGATTATCCCTAATGGTCATCCTAAGTTGGAGAACTATTCGCTCAATTTCAGTGTCAAAAAAATATGAGGGATTATTTGGGAGCCTATGGGGAATTAAGATAGATTTTGGAAGAAAAAGGAAAATGGATTTTTCTTTGTGTGTTTTTTTTTTGCGTTTACAAATTTATGAGAAGACAGGTTTTTCTTTGTGTTTTTTTTTAAATTTTTTTTATTTTGTTTTTCTTACAATAGCAAAAGAAATTACTACTTAATTCACCATTACTAGCAACAGAACCATTTTAAAGTGCAGTAGATTGTCTCCTATAGACCGTTCAAGGTTTCAGTGCTCTGCTAATGTTTATAGAAGTACTCAGGTCGAATCCTTAGTGATGATACTTTTTAATAGTCAATTGTTTTTAGTTGATTGTATTTTGATTGGGGGGTTTGTTTGTATAGTTTAATTTAAATTATTGATTAATTTAACAATTTGATAAATATTGGGGTGAGTTCATTATTAGGGATTTAAGCTTGTGATATCCTTGAGCTCTGCTTTATATTGCATTAAATCAATACCCACTTCACAAGATGACATTGATTGGAATTCTCAAGTGTTAAGACTTTAATCCAAGACTTAACATAAATTAGGGTTCTAATCTCAATCAATTATTGTTTATGATAGTGTATTTTTGGTTCCAATAATCCTTGGAAACCACACTTTAAACAAAAAAAGTCAGTAATCCCTGACATGTTAAGTCCAACACACATAATGTTAATTTGAAGAATATTCACTGAGAAAATGCTCTCAATCACTTAAAATATCTAAATTATAACTCACCCCAATGGTATATTTAATCACCCATTGGTTTAGTTAATAATACAGTTGTAATTTTTATGATAATAAATTATAAATATATTGAAAAGAACAAGATAGGAAAAGATTTGTGCATCGAACACACACACAAGAACGATGATGATAATTAAAAATGGATTTTATCTTGAATGAGAAAGCGAAAGAAGGGAATGAGATTCAACATGATTTAAACTATTTTAAGAGTATTAATATTTAATAACAAAGGGTGGATGATTAAAAGATAATATGAAGAATAAAATTTCATTAAAAGATAATTAAAAAAAACACTTACGAGTTTACAAATGAAGAAAAACACAATAGTAAATGAAATCAAAGAGAGGAGGAATGGTATATCAAGTGAAAACTTGAGTTTGGAATTTCCTAAAAAGATTTTTTAAGAGCCTCGTTCATTCCAATTAATCATCCTCTATTGTGAATTTCCAACCCCATGAATGGAGAAGAGTGTGATGTATATATTGCCCAAGAAGGTGGTCTGTTTTCATTCCAAAACCACCCCTCTAATTGGATCGATGATTTGGACATCCAAAAAGCTTAATAACGGAATATCATCTTCTTCAAATTTGTAGATATGAATGTATTATGTATACTCTAAAAATTTTGTGTCCATTGGACTTAAGAAGAAAAAGTTATGGTGGTTTGAATAAACAATTGTAATCTGTCCATTTCAATATACACTTTTTCAAAGGCTGAAATGTGAATGGGTTTTTTGAATTGGAAGTTGCCCTAAAATATAAATAATTTCTTAAATTAAGTTAGGCACCCATATATTATATTTCTCACTAAAAAATCCCAGCTTTATTTGATTGGTAGATCAGGAGAAAAGTCATGCATAATGTCTTGATAATAATTCCCAACCAGAATGGTGGGCTAGAATTCAAATCATCAGTTGGGCCCCTTGTTTAGTTGGACCTTAAAATTTTTATCCATGATTATTTTGGATAATAAATAACATGTTTTGGAGTTTAATAAAATTTAATCTTTTGGATTTAGACCAATAACTCAATCATCAAGGCTGGTCTAGTTTCTTCATAGATTCTTTGGGTCTTCTTGTGTGGACCATATGACCTTCCAAATGGACGATTTGGAAAATGGTATCTTCTAATGAAATGTTGTAATTTGAGTAAGTAACCATAAAAAACAAGAATCATGAAATTTGGATAATTATTTTGAGATTTATAAACAAAATATAAAACTGAATCGATTTGATTAATTCATATAATACTAAAAAATTACATTTAATATTAAAACATGAGTATTTCACACCAATTATGCACTTTTCATTGAAAATAAGTTTGGAGAGTAAATAAAAAGTTTTGAATAAATGAATAACATCAACTCCCCTACACTTAGGCTTGTGAATTTCTAACTGTGAAACAAATATAAAAAACATTACAAAATCATTTTCACTCACCAAAAAATATTAAAATTTTGTTTGCCCAACTCAGGGGAGGTTTAGACTATTTCAATCATCCATATTTAATTCCACCTAAAATTTTTATGGAAATTTTTTTCCAAAAAAAATTCCTTTTTCATGGTCAAATTTATAAATGGAAAATGTAGGCACTCAAAAACTCACTCCTCTCAAGATGATAAAAATTTATTTTTGGAGGTTCACTCATTAACTAACCAATGGTGAAAATATTATAGTTTTAAAGATCTATAATCTTCTATTACCTATCAAAAAGTGCACAAGAATCAAGAGTTCTTATGAAGGGGGTTTTCTATGGCTATGGGATAGTTGGAATGTAGTATTCAAAAGAGTGGAAAGAGGGGTAAAACACCAACATGGAAAAATGAATGCACAAAATTTATTAAATAAAACATATAATGAAATGGAAAAACATATTTACAAGGGAACTATTATGTGAATCAAGACACAAAAGAGGAAGAAAATTTTATGGGAATGCGAATATGGAATATTTACAAAATAAAAAACTTCTTTCAATGACATAAGAATATATATAGAAGGTGTTATTTTTTTCTTTTTTTTATAGTTTTTTTCAAAATTTGAAATTGAAACACATCTCAAAATCATCTCCTCAACCATGTTTTATCTCCTCACGACACTAATTTTAATAGTTATAATAAGATCAAAGGTTGATAAAGAGTGATTTTTAACCCTCTCAAGACATGACCCATGTTTTTCATCATTTTTTTTTAACTTTTTTCATTTTTAAACACTTTCCAATATCATTTGTACAAGATGTGATAAACATATATACATTCCCAAACCTCACTAAATAAAAATCTCTCCCCCACACTAAAATGGATTCATTCCCTCAAGCATATGACAACACATTGAAAAACAATGAAATGGTACCCAAAATGAAATCCATTCCCCCACACTTAAATTTCAATAAATAATGAAATGTAAATCCATGTAGATGTTGGGTGGGATAATGTATTGGGTTTATAATGTGGCTATCTGTCATGACCTGTCCTCGGGGCTAGTGTCGTGACTACCCCAAGCCCGCCTTCCATAGGCCAGGGGCTGGCGACTAGCACCAAAGGCGTAAATCCCGATAACTGGGAAGGCATTGCCTTTATAAAAGTAAAAAAAACACCACAGAGTACAATAGGAAGTAAAACACTAAGTACAAAAAAAGAAGTGTTGAAAGTAAATGGGACAGAATACAAACCCAAAAGAAAGTACAACTACAACTGAAAAAATTACAACAGAAAAAGACAACAGCTGGAGGGATGGAAGCGGCTCCTGGGTCGTCCTCCTCGGATCATACCTGAAGGGTAGGTACAGATGGCGCAGCTCCTGGATCGTCCACCACGAATCCTACCTGAAGGGTAGGTACATATATCCTCCACAGTGCTCTCGTCCGTCAACCTCCTCCGAGTGTCGTCTCGCCGTGAAGTCCAGCTCCGGGTACTGACTCGTCATGTAGTCCACCTCCGGGTACTGACTCGTCGTGTAGTCCACCTCCAGGTACCATCCAGTCCTCGAACACTCGGCCTCCGTCAGCACTGCCTGTCGTCTGCAACCAACACAACGAGGTGCGGGCATAGCCCGTGCAGGGGTGAGTATAACGATAATCAGTAGGGACCCCGAGATCCTCAAGGTCTCACTAAAACCAACAAGGTTAACCACAAAGAAGATCTCAACAGATAACCTCTACTTAGGTATATGCCCATACATATACCTAAGTTATCAAGTAACCCATCTCAATCATGAGGAAACACAAGGATTATGAAATCAACGGATAACCACTACCCAGGTATATGCCCATACATATACCTAAGTTATCAAGTGACCCATCTCATTCATGAGGTAAATACAAAGGTCAAAGATTCAGCTCAAACCAGGATTTTCATTATCGAAACCGTAACTGCTGAAGAGATCCGTCTCTAGAGTGTACAGTGGTCCTGTCACGACTCCGAGGTACTGCTCACTAACCTAAGACTGCTGAGGTACTCCTCCTGTCAAGTACCGCGGGTCAGCCACCCAAACACAGTAGTGCTTCCCGCCGGGGTATGTCACCCAAACACAGTAGTGCACACCCCCAAGTAGCCTGCTGAGGTACTCTCTGGATGAGTACCACGGGTCTGCACTGTCACACAGGTAGTGCTCCTTCCTCCATGGGTCTGCACCCAAACAAGGTAGTGCTCCGTCCACTGGGCTAGTCGACTCACTCCAAGTCGAGTCGGTCAAGCAGTCGTCAGGTCTTAGTCGGCAACACGGTCTCCGTACTCTGCACGATCGTCTCCGGGAGGGTCCGCTCCACGAGCTAAAGGTCGATACTCCAAGTATCTCAAAGTACCAAGAAGAAGTATCTCAAAGGACCGCCTCATCATAGGGGTATCAACGCAACAGACGGCGCGTCAATCGGACGCCCGGTCTGTGAGTTATTAGCCTTTTCGTCCCTGGGGCCCGGTTGGTTTCGTAAGCAAACCAAATCCGGCCGTATCTCAACTGTACCCCGAACTATCATAGGGTATACTCATAGGGACCATTTATCAACGTGATCACCAACGCCGCTGACGGTTCGTCAAACGGACGTCCGCTCTGAAAGATATCAGCTTTTCCGTTCTAGGGGCCCGGTTGGATTTCGGGTACAATCCAACCCGGCCAAACTCCAGCAGTGTCCAAAACTCGGGAGAAGCATGCCAAAAATTCCATTTCATCAAGAGTAAAACAACGAGACAGACGACGCGTCAATCGGACGCCCGGTCTGTGAGTTATTGGCTTTTTCGTTCTAGGGGCCCGGTTGGTTTCGTGAGCGAACCAACCCGACCGCACTCCGACGGCATCCAAACCTCAAGCGGAGTAAGCCAAAAGATCCGTCTCACTTAGAGGAAACCATCAAAGTCGATGGCACGTCAATCGGACGTCCGGAGCTCAAGATACGAGCGTTTCCGCTCCGAGGGCCCGGTTGGTTTCGTGTACGAACCAACCCTCCGAACCCAAAGTTCTCCTAAACCTTGAGTACGATATACCGAAACGACCGTCTCGATCCAAGGATCGCGTTGCCACTGACGGCGAGTCGTTTGAATGCCCGTAGCTCAAGTTATGGGAAAAATACTGAAAACGGTCCGGAAACGGGGGGTCTGGGCCCGGGTCGACCCGGCCCGACCCCCCCTGGGTCGGCCCGACCCGGCTAGACCTGGACCAGTCGGCGCAGCCCAGCCCGCCCTGGGCGCGACCTGGCCGAACCGGCGGGTCGGGTCGGCGGCTACGGCCAAGCCGAGGGCGGGGGGCGCGCTGCCCCCGCGGATGAGAAGCGCGACCCCTCGTGGGGCCGCCCCGAGTCAACCGGACGCGGCGGCCGGGCTGCGTCCCTCCACCAGTTCCGCGCGGCCGCGGAACCGCATCGCCGCCGCGGCTTCAGCCGCGACGGGTTTTTCCGGCGGCGCGCCGGGCGCCGCCGCACCGGCGGGAGTTTCCGTGGGCCACCGGACGCGTTCCGGTGGTCCGTTTTGTGTGTGGTCTTCGCCAGTGGTCCTCCCGGGACCCGATCTTCAATGCGAGGCTCTCAAATCGTCTTCACGGCCTGCTTCGTCGTCACCTGTCAATCCACACGTCAAAACGAAACGTGCCGTCTTCGCGGTTCTCTGGCGCGGCGTGTTGGCACCGCGCCCCTTCGTTGTGGCCCGACTCCGTCCGCGGATATCTTCGAGTTTCTTCGACACGGCGCGACAGCGTCATCTGCTTGTTCTTCCTTTCACGGCACGGCGCGACGGCACCACGCATATCTTCCGTATGAAACCGCATGGTGTGACAGCACCACGCTTTCTCGTACCAACCACAAGAAACCAACACGAGAAAAAGGAGGATGGTCGGCCGTGTTTGTGCAGTCCGACCCCCTCGCGTTATTCGATAACAAATTGTTTTAATCCATGATCATCATTAAGCTAGTATTCACGAACAAATATAAATAATTGAATACAAACCCCTACCTTGGGTATAATCCGATCGGAAGGAGGCGTCGTCGTTCGAGGTTCGTCGCAGTATGGCGTCGCGAGGATGACGACGTCGAAGGGGGACGTCGGCGTTCGTCCGAATCGAGGGAAGGCAAAGCCGTCGTCGCTTGCTACCCGATTCCGCTTCCGAGCTTGTTCGTCGATCCGTTGACGATGAAGGGGAAGAAGAAGATCCGTTGAAGAGTCTCGCCGCGGAAGGGGAGAAATTCCATGGAAGGAAAACGAGCATTCTTCGTCAGAGGTGGCGCGTCCTTCGCGTTCTTCGCGTTCTTCGTCGAAGAATGAAGAATTCTCCCTCTGCTCTCCCAAAGGTTTTACACAACACAAACCCCTCAACAAAAATAAAATCAGTCCTCAACTTATTTTATTATCAACTTAAGAATTTGAAAAACAAAAGATAAGAAACGAACAATTAATTCGAAGAATTAATTGTAAAACTTAACTGCCCAATTAAATTGGGACATTTCTTAACCAGAAAAACGCACGATTGACTTCTTTTAATAGGGGGGGGGGTGCGGGTGCGTTACTTAAGAAGAAAAGAAACGGTGGGGCTCGTGCGGGCCCCACCTCACAAATATCCTACCAAGTGGGTAGGATATTTTTAATTGCACCCTATCCACTTCAACCCAGCTTAAGCATCTTTTAAGTGGTCTTTAAGCGGCTTTAAGTGAAATAAAATAAAATTGTCATATAACTTTATTTTATTTCTTAACTTAAACTCCAAAAATTAAAAATCACAACCGAGAAAACGCAACTCCGAAAGAGGCGTTTCTAAGAAAAAACCGGCACTGCGATTTCATCGGTTCCCTCGGAATTCGATTCCGAGCACCGGTTCAAAAGTTAGAAAAACCCGCTCGTTCGTTCACTGAACATACCCAAGCCAAACTTCGGAAATTGATTCCGGGCACACCGGGTCTCGGAATCAGGCGCCGTCAGAAACTGCGTTCTTGTAAAATTCCAAAGAAAAATTAGGAAAAAAAATTTCCCTTGAAATTTCTGGGTCTTTACATTACTCCCACCTCAGGGATTTACGTCCTCGTAAAGCTTTATCACAAACTAAGGTAACTAAAGCGGTATAAAGCACGCATCTGAGCCTTTCGCTCCCATGTGCTCACCTGGAGGTTCCCGTACTGTCAAAGAATGTGCACCCAAGGAATCGATCGTCCCCGTAGGACCACCCTTGTCGATCCTCGATCCCCACTGGAACCTCCATGCATGTTGCCCTATCATCGACGTCCAACTCCCTGAGGTCGATGATGTGCGAAGAGTCGAGCACATATCTCCTCAGTTGAGATACGTGGAAGTCGTCGTGCACCAGGTGCAACTGAGGTGGATGGGTCAAGCGGTAAACCCCCACGCCTACCCAACTGAGGACCTAAGAAGGTCCGCTGAACCTTGGAGATAACTTGCCGCTTTGGCCACATTTCCGCAAACCTCGTCGAGGTGAGACCCGTATAAGGACGTGATCGTCATCCTCGAACTCTAGAAGTCTCCAATTCTTGCTAGAAATGAAACTCAAAACAACTGCTGACATGAGGGTAAGGTTGACCGACTCAAGAGTGATCGGTCGCACCCTACTGTGCATGAGTTTATCCTGTGCTGCCTGGGGTTTCCTTTCCGCCGACCAAGGAAAACCCATCCCGACTTCATGGTTAAACCAAAACCTTTTTTCCTAATACCGTCAATTTTTGTATAAACTGTGATTGCCCAGTCCATACTCAAACCGATTTCGTAAGGCCTCAACACTGCCACCAAGAGATTCCAATCGAAACTCTCGCCTCGAGGGTCTGACCACACCGTCGGCGTAAGTGTGATTATCGAGTCTCCTCCCAAGGTATCTCCAGACGTGAGGGTCAAGTCCACGGCTTACGGAAACTCTAGGTCTGGGACAAGATTGTGAAAGCAAGGAATGATTCATATCAACGTCTGTTACTACAGCAGCTAGTAGTGGACACATACTGTCCCTTGAATCATTTTTAGATCCCTTGGGTCACACTCCTTGACCGCAAGCAGCCGCACTCTTCCTCCGCCCTCCAGCTCCCTGATCCTGGCGGGGATAACTAAGGCGGGTGGTTGTAGCATGTTAAGATGTACACCACCTCAACTGCTCTCCTAGTTCTGCCTCCACGTCTTCCACTTCGCAGACTCAAATCTATTTAAAGCTTCCTCTTCTTGAAACATTTAACATGCTCGAGTTTCTAAGACTGGCATCGGTCTTCTGTTTCTTACTGCAATGTGCAGTCTTCATCCGCTCCTGGATGAACTGCGCCTCCTTTGCATACGATCTGGAAGAGCTTCTAAAATTTCTCCTTTGCTGAAAAGAGAAACCTGGTCTTATCCCCTGGATGAACCACATTCGTTGCCTAATACAGTCAATCCCAACATGAATGATGCATTCATGCCATGGATGATGTTGTAAGGCCTCGACATAACTACCAAGAGATCCAACTGTCACTCTCGCCTCCAAGGGTCGAGTCATACTGTCGGCATCAGTGTGAGGTCACTGGGTCTCCTCCAGTAGAAATCTCGAAAGTGAGGGTCAATTTAACAGTTTTAACCGGGACCACTCAGTATCAACCAAACCAAAAGACAGGAAAGAAAACAAAGATAAGTGTCTTTTTATTATTGCAGCTCATAATACAAAGACACAAATACAACAACAACATGGAACTATAAGTACAAAGGACGTATCCACTAGTTACTCTCC
Source organism: Viscum album (assembly GCA_963277665.1). Taxonomy (NCBI): domain Eukaryota; kingdom Viridiplantae; phylum Streptophyta; class Magnoliopsida; order Santalales; family Viscaceae; genus Viscum; species Viscum album. Next base: position 1,378,102,194 of record OY728138.1, read on the forward strand.
TGTCCACATGCTCCCGGAGCTCTACTGCCTTGTCCACTGCTCGGCTGTTGCTCAAGAACTCGTCGCTGTTTCTACCTCGGTGGCTCCTCCAATGCCCGCAGATCAACTGTACGAGGAGTCGGACAGTCACGTTCCAGGTGACCCTTTCCGCCGCAGGAGTAACACAGCCTGTTTCAGGCACGCCTGGCTCTGACCCCACCCCGGGTGCCCCGCACCACCGGTCCTAAAACCCGAGATCGTCCAACTGCTGGTCTGGTCCTCCTGGACCTCTGCATCATCTGTCTACTGCCCACAGATGATTCGGATACTGATCGAAAACCCTGCGGAAAATGCAGAAGTTCATGTACACGCTCGGGGTGTAGAGCTACTGGAACAAACTCCACCCTGAAGAAGGTCTCGAAGTCTTCCCATGTGAAGGCCATCCCGTCGCAAAACTGAAACAAGTGGCCCCACCACCTGCCTGCTGCTTCCTGAAGAAGGCTGGAAGAAAAGATCACCATGAGGTCTGCCAGCGTCCCCACTAGCCTGAAGACTCTCACCACAGCCTCCAGCCAATCCTCAGCCGCCTGCGGGTCCGTCTCTCCCCAGAACCTGGGTGGCCTCTGGCGCTGGAACTCGTGCAGCGCACTCAAGTGGCGTGCATCGCCTACTGCTGGGACTGGTGGCATCGGTGGCCCAACGTATGGTAGTACCGCTGGTGCCTCAACTGCAAGAGGGCCCTGTACCGAAGCCTCGTCGCTTGGCAAGCTGTCAGTACACACGTCCCTCTGGGCTCTAGATGGTCGTCCGAGAAAAGTCATCCTGAAAGAAACAACGTGACACGGTCAAACGATTATACCTGGTGAGCTGACCTGGTTTGAGCTGTTTTAAAGGAAAACCTTTGAAAACACACACACAATCAGTGTTTTCATGCACAAAGTAGGAAATTAGTTGTCAGGGTCCTGGTGTATGGATACGTCAGCCGCCCGCACCAACACTGAACTCCCTGAACTGAAAACCACACTCGGTACGCTTAACACTATTGCTTCATAGAAATAAAATATCAGAGTTATAAGTTCTGCGGTAGAACCGAACTCCTCTGATACCAATTGTCACGACCCGTCCTCGGGGCCCATGCCGTGACTACCCCAAGCCCGCCTTCCATAGGCTAGGGGCTGGCGACTAGCACCAAAGGCATAAATCCCGATAACTGGGAAGACATTGCCTTTATAAAAGTAAAAAGAAAACACCACAGAGTACAAGCGGAAGTAAAACACTAAGTACAAAAAAAGAAGTGCTGAAAGTAAATGGGCTAGAATACAAACCCAAAAGAAAGTACAAATACAACTGAACAAAGTACAGCAGAAAAAGACAACAGCTGGAGGGACGGAAGCGGCTCCTGGTTCGTCTTCCTCGGATCCTACCTGAAGGGTAGGTACAGATGGCGCAGCTCCTGGATCGTCCACCACGAATCCTACCTGAAGGGTAGGTACAGATAGCCTCCACAGTGCTCTCGTCCGTCAACCTCCTCCGAGTGTCGTCTTTCCATGAAGTCCACCTCCGAGTACTGACTCGTCGTGTAGTCCACCTCCGGGTACTGACTCGTCGTGTAGTCCACCTCCGGGTACCATCCAGTCCTCGAACACTCGGCCTCCGTCAGCACTGCCTGTCATCTGCAACCAACACAACGAGGTGCGGGCATAGCCCGTGCAGGGGTGAGTATAACGATACTCAGTAGGGACCCCGAGACCCTCAAGGCCTCACTAAAACCAACAAGGTTAACCACAAAGAAGATCTCAATAGATAACCTCTACTTAGGTATATGCCCATACATATACCTAAGTTATCAAGTAACCCATCTCAATCATGAGGAAACACAAGGATTATGAAATCAACGGATAACCACTACCCAGGTATATGCCCATACATATACCTAAGTTATCAAGTGACCCATCTCATTCATGAGGTAAATACAAAGGTCAAAGATTCAGCTCAAACCAGGATTTTCATTATCGAAACCGTAACTGCTGAAGAGCTCCGTCTCTGGAGTGTACAGTGGTCCTGTCACGACTCCGAGGTACTGCTCACTAACCTAAGACTGCTGAGGTACTCCTCCTGTCGAGTACCATGGGTTAGCCACCCAAACACAATAGTGCTTCCCGCCGGGGTATGTCACCCAAACACAGTAGTGCACACCCCCAAGTAGCGTGCTGAGGTACTCTCCGGATGAGTACCGCGGGTCTGCACTGTCACACAGGTAGTGCTCCGTCCTCCATGGGTCTGCACCCAAACAAGGTAGTGCTCCGTCCACTGGGCTAGTCGACTCACTCCAAGTCGAGTTGGTCAAGCAGTTGTCAGGTCTCAGTCGGCTACACGGTCTCCGTACTCCGCATGCTCGTCTCCGGGAGGGTCCGCTCCACGAGCTAAAGGTCGATACTCCAAGTATCTCAAAGTCCCATGAAGAAGTATCTCAAAGGACCGCCTCGTCACAGGGGTATCAACGCAACAGAAGACGCGTCAATCGGACGCTCGGTCTATGAGTTATTAGCCTTTTCGTCCCCGGGGCCCGGTTGGTTTCATGAGCAAACCAAATCCGTCCGTATCTCAACTGTACCCCGAACTCTCATAGGGTATACTCATAGGGACCATTTCTCAACGTGATCACAAACGCCGCTGACGGTTCGTCAAACGGACGTCCGGTCTGAAAGATATCAGCTTTTCCGTTCCAGGGGCCCGGTTGGATTTTGGGTACAATCCAACCCGGCCAAACTCCAATAGTGTCCAAAACTTGGGCGAAGCATGCCAAAAGTTCCGTCTCATCAAGAGTAAAACAACGAGACAGACGACGCGTCAATCGGACGCCCGGTCTGTGAGTTATTGACTTTTTCATTCCAGGGGCCCGGTTGGTTTCGTGAGCGAACCAACCCGACCGCACTCCGACGGCATCCAAACCTCTAGCGGAGTAAGCCAAAAGATCCGTCTCACTTAGAGGAAACCATCAAAGTCGACGGCACGTCAATCGGACGTCCGGAGCTCAAGATACGAGCGTTCCCGCTCTGAGGGCTCGGTTGGTTTCATGTACGAACCAACCCGGCCGAACCCAAAGTTCTCCGAAACCTTGAGTGCGATAAACCGAAACGACCGTCTCGATCCAGGGATTGCATTTCCCCTGACAGCGATCCGTTTGGAGGCCCGTAGCTCATGTTATGGGCAAAAGACCGAAAACGGTCCGGAAACGGGGGGTCTGGGCCCGGGTCGACCCGGCCCGACCCGGGTCTGACCCGGCCCGGTCGGCGCGGCGCGGCCTGGCCTGGGCGTGACCTGGCCGAACCGGTGGGTCGGCTCGGCGGCTACGGCCGAGCCGAGGGCGGGGGGCGCGCTGCCCCCGCGGATGAGAAGCGTGGCCCCTCGTGGGGCCACCCCGAGTCAACCGGACGCGGCGGCCGGGCCGCGTCCCTCCACCGGTTCCATGCGGCCGCGGAACCGCGTCGCCGCCGCAGCTTCAGCCGCGGTGGGTTTTTCCAGCGGCGCCCTGGCGGGAGTTTCCGCGGGCCACCGGACGCGCTCCGGTGGTCCATTTTGTGTGCGGTCTTCGCCAGTGGTCCTCCCAGGACCCGATCTTCACTGCGAGGCTCTCAAATCGTCTTCGCGGCCCGCTTCGTCGTCACCCGTCAGTCCGCACGTCAAAACGAAACGTGCCGTCTTCGCGGTTCTCTGGCGCGGCGTATTGGCGCCGCGCCCCTTTGTCGTGGCCCGACTCCGTCCGCAGATATCTTCGGGTTTCTTCGACGCGGCGCAACGGCGTCGCGTGCTTGTTCTTCCTTTCACGGCGCGGTGCGACAGCACCGCGCATATCTTTCGCATGAAACCGCATGGTGTGAGAGCACCATGATTTCTCGTACCAACCACAAGAAACCAACACGAAAAAAAAGGAGGAGGGTCGGCCGTGTTTGTGCAGTCCGACCCCCTTGCGTTATTCGATAACAAATGGTTTTAATCCACGATCATCATCAAGCTAGTATTCACGAACAAATATAAATAATTGAATACAAACCCCTACCTTGGGTATAAGCCGATCGGAAGGAGGCGTCGTCGTTCGAGGTTCGTCGCGGTATGGCGTCGCGAGGATGACGACATCAAAGGGGGACGTCGGCGTTCGTCCGAATCAAGGGAAGGCGAAGCCGTCGTCGCTTGCTTCCCGATTCCGCTTCTGAGCTTGTTCGTCGATCCGTTGACGATAAAGGGGAAGAAGAAGATCCGTTGAAGAGTCTCGCCGCGGAAGGGGAGAAATTCCGTGGAAGGAAAATGAGCGTTCTTCGTCAGAGGTGGCGCGTCCTTCACGTTCTTCGCGTTCTTCGTCGAAGAACGAAGAATTCTCCCTCTGCTCTCCCAAAGGTTTTACACAACACAAACCCCTCAAAAAAAAAATAAAATCAGTCCTCAACTTATTTTATTATCAACTTAAGAATTTGAAAAACAAAAGATAAGAAACGAACAATTAATTCAAAGAATTAATTGTAAAACTTAACTGCCCAATTAAATTGGGGCGTTTCTTAACCAAAAAAAACGCACAGTTGACTTCTTTTAATAGGGGGTGCGGGTGCGTTACTTAAGAAGAAAAGAAACGGTGGGGCTCGTGCAGGCCCCACCTCACAAATATCCTACCAAGTGGGTAGGATATTTTGAATTTCACCCTATCCACTTCAACCCAGCTTAAGCAGCTTTTAAGTGGTCTTTAAGCGGCTTTAAGTGAAATAAAATAAAATTGTCATACAACTTTATTTTATTTCTTAACTTAAACCCCAAAAATTAAAAAGCACAACCGAGCAAATGCAACTCCGAAAGAGGCGTTTCTAAGCAAAAACCGGCGCTGCGATTTCATCGGTGCCCTCAGAATTCGATTCCGAGCACCGGTTAAAAAGTTAGAAAAACCCGCTCGTTCGTTCACTGAACGTACCCGAGCCAAACTTCGAAAATTGATTCCGGGCACACCGGGTCTCGGAATCAGGCACCGTCAGAAACTACATTCTTGTAAAATTCCAAAGAAAATTTAGGAAAAAAAATTTCCCTTGAAATTTCCGGGTCTTTACACTATCAATGAAAAGGTTTTCATAGGATCAGAGGAGATTTCAAAAGTAGGATTAATGTACGGGTAATGGGAGGATATTTGGCTATTGTGATTCTCCCAATGTTCATAGAATTCCTTTATCATATTAATGTACAAAAAGTAGAAAATTCAACTTTGAGGTCCAAAAACTCAAGACTCACAACCAGGGGTGAAAAAACACATTTTCAAAATATGGCCATAGGTGGTCATGGCATTAAAGCTAACTTTGTTCCTCACAGTTGGGGAAGAATCACTTTCCAAATCTAAAAATAATCATTAAAAAGTCAGTGGTTTTGAAATAAGATTATTTATCCAAATTCATGATGAAAATAAAAAAAATTGAGATGAAAACATATCTTTTGACTCCCCAAAATGGTTGAAAAAATTTCAAAACTGGATGGGGAGTAAGTATGACTCTTTTTTCATATATTTTTTTTATTTTTTTTAGTTTTTTAGTGTTTTTAAAATACACACCCACACAAAATATAAATAGTAAAAAAGGGTTTGATGTAGGAAGTGGTAAAAAATGAAAAATAGAGGAATAATAAGAAAAAGGGAGAGAGATATAGAAGAAGGAAGAAGAGAGAAAGAGAGAGTTAAAGTAAAAGAGTTTCCCCTAGTTTGGATTTGGTGGGTTGTTGTCTCCATCGAGTGGTGGGTCTACTGAGGATTCAATGGAAGTTTATGTTGTTCTAGGATTGTGTGTCCTCTCATGGTGATGCTTTAACTAATGTCCATTAACTGTTAATTTCCTTTTTGAAGAGGGGTCTTGGAATTTCACTACACCAAATGGGTAATAATTAGTAATGACAAAAGGATATTCCCAATAATAATTAAGCTTACCTAGGTGAAAAAGAAATCATGAAATAAAGAGAATTACCTTTTCACCTTCTTGAAATACCTTTTACAAGATGTGTTTAACATGGAGTACCTTGGACTTTTATTTATAGATAATAGGATTCTCATAGGAATCAAGTCGAAGCTCCTCCAATTCATCCAATTGCAACAATCTTTCTTTCCCAGATTTTTCAAGATCAAAATTACAAGTTTTCATACCCCAGAATGACTTATGTTGGATTTCAGATGGTAAGAGACTTGATTTACCAAAAACTATCCTAAAAGGATACATCCCAATGGGTGTTTTATAGGCAGTTTGATATACCCAAAGTGATTCACAAAGTCTTTTAAGCCAGTCTTTTCTGGTGGGTTTTACAATTCTCTCAAGCACTCTTTTCACTTCTCTATTAGAAAGTTAATCCATTCCATTTTTTTGGGAAAGATATGTAGTTTATGTTTTATGTGCAACCCAATTCTTTTTCAAAAGATATTCCATGTTTATATTACAAAAATGGGTTCCTAAGTCACTTATCAAGGCACATGGTGTTCCAAATCAGTAGAAGATGTGTTTTTTAGGAACTCACTAACAGTATGTGAATCATCCTTTCTATTGGGGTTGGCCTCCAACCACCTAGAAACATAATCAATCAAAATAAAAATGTATGAGAATCCATTGTAATGGGAGAATGGTACCATGAAATTAATGCCCCAACCATCGAAGATCTCACAAAAAATAAAGGATTTTAGGGAATCTCATTTCTCTTTGAAATTGTACCAAACTTTAGGAAAGTGGGATATGATTGACAGAACTCATGTGAGTCCTTGAAGAGTGATGTCTAGAAGAATATAGAGTCTAAGACCTTTCAGGGGGTCCTTTGTGGTCCAAAGTGGCCACCGCTGGGAAGAGAGTGACATAATTTTAAGATGGAGGAATGTTTATCTTAATCAACACATATTCTAATTACCATGTCATCCCCAGTTTTCCAAAGTTTATTATATTACAAAAAATAGAATTTTGAATCACTTTCCAGATTTATTTTTTGTTCTTTTGAATTTTTTTTAGGAAAAATACTAGTAACCAAGAAGTATAAAATTGGGGCATACCATGGTAACTTTGGAGTGAGAGAAGAAAGGTGCTCATTGGGGAATTCAGGATCAATGATTTCTGAATGAAAATAATTAGAAATTCTACTCAGGTGATCAGCCACATGGTTTTCTTTTCCTAGTCTATATTTGATTTCGAGGTCAAACTATTGGAGCATTAGGATACTTCTTATTATCCTCAGTTTGGAATCACTTTTCTTTAGTAAGAAATTTATAGCAGAATGGTCTATGAAGATGATGATTTTGACACCAAAGATATAGAGCCAAAATTTATCTAAGGCAAAAAAACTGCTAAAAGTTCCTTTTCAATCACAGTGTAGTGAGATTGAGTTTAATCCAATGTTTTCGACTCATAATATATTACATGTGGAAAATTTTCTATTCTTTGACCAATAAAATCCCTCAATTCTCTATCAAAAGCATCACACATCAACTCAATGGTTAGGAACCAATGTGGGGGTTGGATTATTTAAGAATATGTAAGTGCGGTTTTGAGTTCAACGAAGGATCTCTTGCAAACCTCATCAAAATGGAAAGTGACATCATTTTGGAGCAACTGAGTTAATGGGAGGGAAATATTATAGAAGTTATGTATGAATCTATGACAGAAACCAGAATGAATGAGGAATGAACAGATTTATCGAACAGAAGTGGGTTCAAGAAGTGATTAGATCACTTTAATTTTGGTAGGATTGACTTTAATACCCTATTTTGAAACTATGTGCCCTAGAAAAATTAAATTTGAAACCATGTAGTGACATTTTTCAAAATTTAACACAAGGTTACACTTGAAACACTTTTTAAGGACTATAGAGATTGAATTCAAGAAAGATTTGAATGAATCTCCGTAAATGGTAAAGTCATCCATGAATACTTCCATGGAGTGTTCAATTAATTCAGAAAATATACTCATCATACACCTCTGAAATGTAGTATGATCAATACAAAGGCCAAAAGTAATTCTCCTATATTCATATATTCCAAAGGGTCAAGTGAAAGTAGTCTTTTCTTGGTTCTAAGATGCAATTGGGATTTGGAAGTAGCCAATGTATCCATCAAAAAATCAATAGTGTTACTTTCTAGATAATATTTCTAGAATCTGATCAAGGGATGAATGAGGGTAGTGATATTTTCTTATTTCTACATTCAATTTCCTATATTCGATGCACACATTCCATTTGTTCTTCACTATAGTTGTGAATAACTCCCCATGTTCATTTGTGGCAACAGTTATCCCACCCTTCTTAGGTACAACTTGAATTGGAATAACCCATTCACTATTAGAAATTGGGAAGATAATACCAGCTTGAAGAATCTTGGTGATCTCTTCCATAACTACCTAAAGTATGAATGGATTGAGTCTTCTTTGTGGTTGTCAAATTGCTTTGGATGATTCCTCAAGATGGATATGACGCATGAAAAGAGCGGGGTTGATTCCTCTTATATCATCTAGGGTCCAACCCAAGGCCTTTTTTCCCTCTAACACCTGAACAAATTTAGACTCCTTAGCTTCGGTAAGTGAAGTGGAGATAATGAAAATATAAGAGTGATCATAGAAAATGAATGCATATTTAAGGTGTTCAAGAAGAGGTTTCAGATCAGTCTCATCTTTCATTTGTGGGTTAGACAACTCAGGAATGGAGTAAGGGAGTTCAATTGCTTTAGATTCATATTCCCTAATACTATCTAAGGTGGAGTAGTAGAGATCATAGCTGATATGGGATTCAAGAGAGTTTTCAAGTTCCTCTAGTTTGATGGAGTCTAGGAATGAAAGATCAACATAAAATTCACCATTTATGACTTGGTTAATCTTGGTACAGATTTCAAAAGATCCTATCTCATTAGAACATGATGAAAATGATGTAATTTGGTTCAATTGACTCTCAGAAGTGTCCTTAGAAGCATGGGTTGAGAATGCATAGTGATCTTTAGATGGGTATCACATGGCTTGGAAAATGTTGAACTTGACCAGTTGGTCACAAAATTCCATGGATAAGATGCCTGAATGGACATCAATTTTGGTTATCACTGTCATTAGGAATGGTATTCCACGAATTAAGGGAGATCAAGAAGAGTTCTTCTCACCTTTCATGTCAAGGACATAGAAATCAACAGGGAATATAAGATCATTCACAAGAACAAGGAAATCCTCTATTATACCCTTAGGACTAGCAGTGCTTCGATTGGCCAATTGAATGACAACACACATTGGATGTAAGGGACCAAGACCAAGGTTGGAGAATATAGATTTGGGCATGATATTAATTGAGAATCCTAGGTCTATGAGTTCATCATTGAAGTTAGAACTTCCAAATTGGCATAGAGCCGTAAAGGTCCCTGGATATTTTTACTTTATGGGAATATACTGCTAGGTGGAAACATTTTTAAAGGTCCTATGTTTCCTCTTATAGGTTCACAATTAATTAAGAAACTTGGCGTACTTAGGGATTTGTTTTATAGAATCAAAGAGGGGAATGTTGACTTCAACACGTCTAAAAATGTCGAGCATTTAAAGATTAGGTTCAAATGACTTCTTTGGCTTAGAAATTTCATGAGGAAAATGAAATGGGTTCCTAAGTGGAATTGAAGGTGGTGAAGGAATGGTTTCATATTCCTTTTAATATTTCTTTTTATTTTAATTTTCTAGGTAAATATTCAAACGGGGGTTGGAGGACTTATCTTGAGGTATAGAAATTTGCTTCCCTGATCGAAGTTTAATTACACTTACATTACCCTTGGGGTTGGGTAATGGTTGAGCTGGGAGTTGGGAATAATTTGATTATTGTTGCTGGATTAGGTGAGATTCAAGTTGATTAATTTGTGAATCAATGTTTTTAAGGATGGAATGAGTTAATGAGGAAATATCTTGTACTAAACTTTCCCATGGTTTCTTGGAAGAAGAGGCTTGTACTGGATTGGGATTTCCCTGATTTTGGTTGTTGGGAAAGCAATTGTACTTGTTTTGGAATAGGGAAGGCTCACTAGGGTAGTGGAATCCAAAAGGAGGATTGTTCCTTTGAGGTTGAGGAACAAAATGATAAGGTTGTTGGAATTTACCAACATTTTGACCATATTGTAATTGGTTTGGGTTTTGAGTAGGGAATTGAGGGGGACAAGAAATGGGATTAACATACCTCAATCCTTGGTTGAAGGTAGAAGAGAAGGGATCAAAGTGGGGTTGGTTAAAGTTTCTAATGAAGTGACCTAATTGTTGAGGTTTGGTGTTCCTATGAGCATATGATGCATTGTGCTTCATTGGTCTGAATGAATTAGAGGGATCCTCTTGAAGTTGTGTTCATGTGTTAGTTGGATGAGATGGGGAGATATAGATTCCACAGTTCTTGATAGGTCCAGTGAACAAAGATTTTGGAGAAGATGAGGTTGGGGATTTGGACGCCATATCTATTTGTTGCACAAGACCTGTTATTCACTCATTCACTCTGTCATCTTGTTCAACTATATCGATTGACTATCTTGGGATTGTTTTACTTGAGAATGTGCTCGTGTATGGAATTGTTTTGTGTTTTTAGCCATGTTTCTTATGAGATCTCTTGCAGCTGTGGAAGTTTTATCAACAAAAGCATCGCCACTTGCGACATCAATGAGAGTTCTCTCTATATCTAATAACCCCTCACAAAAGTATTGAATAATGAGTTGGTTAGGTAATTGGTTGTTTTGGAAGGTTTCCACAAGATTTTTGAACCTCTCCCAATACTCATGGAGTGATTCATTGGGGAATTGATGGATACCACTAATTTCCTTTCAGATAGAAGCCGTTAGAGAAGCATGAAATAATTTCTATAAGAAAAGTTACTTCATGTCAATCAATGAGTTTATGGAACCAGAAGGGAGGTAGTAGAGTCATGACTTGGTGGAGTTATCTAAGGAAAAATGGAATGTTTGAAGTTTTTTTTTTACTCAGAAACTGCTTGATGCTTCATGGTAGAGCACACCACTTGGAACTCTTTAAGGTGGAGATGTAAATCCTGAACGGCTAGCCCATGGTAATGAGGTAGAAGATGAATCAAAAAATATTTGAGTTTAAAGTTATCATCTATTTTTGGATATTGAATACCAAGGGGTTGGTAATTCATATCATGAGCAGAAAGTTCTTTAAGGATTTGTTCCCTAGGATTAGCCATATCTTATTCTATTGGTTGGGAAAGGTTTTGATTATCCCTAATGGTCATCATAAGTTGGAGAAGTGTTCACTAAATTTCAAGGTTAAAAATATTTTAGGTATTGTTTGGGAGGATACAGGGCATTCAGATAGATTTTGGAAGAAATATAAATAGGGGGTTTTCTTTGTGTTTTTTTTTTGTTTAGGAATTTATGAGAAGGCGGATTTTCTTTGTGTTTTTTTATCAATTTTTTTTAACAATAAACAAAAATTACTGACTACTTAATGCACCATCCCCACCAAAAATTAATGACTACTTAATACACCACCCCCATCAATAGTTTCTTTGTGTTTCTTTGCTTTATATTACATTAAATTAACCCCACTTCACAAGATGACATTGATTGGAATTTTCAAGTGTTAAGACTTTAATCCAAGCCTTAACATAACTTAGGGTTCTAATATCAATAAATGATTGTTTAGGATAGTGTATTTATGGTTCCAATAATCCATGGAAACCACACTTTAAACAAAATAACTCAGTAATCCCTGACATGTTAAGTCCAATATACACAATGTTAATTTGAAGAATATTCATCGAGAAAATGCTCTCAATCACTTAAAATATTCAAATTATAACTCACCCCAATGGTATATTTTCTTATAAATTAGTTTGGTTAATAATATAGTTGTAATTTTTATGATGATAAATTATAAATAGAATGAAAAGAACAGGATAAGAAAATATTTGTGCGTTAAACACACACACACGAACGGTGATGAGAATTAAAAACAGACTTTAGCTTGAATGAGAAAGCGAGAGAAGGGAAGGAGATTCAATATGATTTAAACTATTTTAAGAGTATTAATATTTAATAATAGAGGTTGGATGATTAAAAGAGAATATTAATAAGAAACTTTCATTAAAATATAATTACAAAAACAAACACTTATGAGTTTACAAATTAAGAAAATCACAAAAGTAAATGAAATCAAAGAGAATAGGAAAGATATATCAAGTGAAAACTTGAGTTTGGAATTTCTTCTAAGGATTTTGGAATAGCCTTGGTCATTATAATTGATCATCCTCTATTGTGAATTTCGGACCCCTTGAATGGAGAAGAGTGGGATGTATATATAGCCCAAGAAGGTGGACTGTTTGCATTCCAAAACTACCCCTTTACTTGGATTGGTGATTTGGACATCCATAAATCTTAATAATGGAATATAATCTTATTCAAAGTTTTATATATGAATGTGTTATGTCTACTATGAAAATTTGGAGGCCATTGGACTTAAGGAACCAAAGTTATGGCAATTTGAAAAAATAATTGTAATCTCTCCATTTCAATCTACACTTTTTCAAAGGCTAAAATGTGAATGATTTTTTTAAATAGGAAGATTCCCCAAAATATAAATAATTTATTTTAACAAGTTTTATGCCCATATCTTAAATTTATCATTGAAAAATACTATCTTTAGTTGATTGGTAGATCAGAAGTAATGTCATGCCTAGTGTTTTAATTTTAATTCCCATCCCGAATGGTGGAATGGAATTCAAAGCATCAGTTGGGCCCCTTGTTGTTGTAGTAGGACGTTAAATTTTTTATCCATGATTAATTTAGATAATAAATAACATATGGTGGAGTTTCATAAAATTTAAGCTTCAGGATTTAGACTAGTAACTCAATCATCATGGATGGTCCAGTTTCTTCACAGATTCTTTAGGTCTTCTTGTATAGACCATATGACCTTCCTAATGGACGATTTGGCCAAAGGTCCCTTATAATGAAATATTGGAATTTGAGTAAGGAACACTAAAAAATAAGAATCATGCGATTTGGATAATTAGGGTGGTATTTATATTTAAAATTGAAAACTGAATCGATTTGATTAATTCAAATATTACTCAAATATTACATTTAATATTAAAACATGAGTAATTCACACCAATTATGCACTTTTCATTGAAAATAAGTTTGGAGTGTAAATAAAAAGTTCTGAATAAATTAATAACATAACCTCCCCCACACTTAGGCTTGTGTATTTCCTCCTATGAAACAAATATAAAAAACATTACAAAATTATTTTCACTCACCAAAAAATATTAAAATTTTGTTTTCCCCACTAAGGGGAGGTTTAGAATATTTCACTCATCCATATTTAATTCTACCTCAAATTGTTATAGAAAAAAATTTTCAAAAAAAATTCATTTTTCATGCTAAAATTTATAAATGGAAAATTTAGGCACTCAAAACTCACTCCTCTCAAGATGATAAAAAATTATTTCTGGAGGTTCACTCATTCACCAAACAAAGTTGAAAATATTATAGTTTGAAATAGATCTCAGCTTCCATTACCTATCCTAAAGTGCACAGGAATCAAGAGGTATTTTTAAGGGGTTTTTTCTGTGGCTATGGGATGGTTGGAATATAGTATTCAAAAGAGTGGAAATAGGGGTAAAACACAAACATGGAAAAAGAAATGCACACAATTTATGAAATAAAACATAGAAGGAAATGGAAACACATAGTTACAAGAAAACTATTGTGTGAATCAAGAAACAAAAGAGGAAAAAAATTTGAAGGTAATAATAATATGGAATATTTACAAAACACAAAACTTTTCCCAATGACATAAGAATATATATGGAAAGTGTTTTTTTCTTTTTCTTTTTTTGATTTTGTTTCAAAAGCTGAACTTGAATCAAATATCACACTCATCTACCAAACCATGTTTGATATCCTCATTACAATAATTGTAATAGTTATAACAAGATCAAAGGTTGAGAAGGAGTGATTTTTGACCTGCTCAAGACACAACCCATGTTTTTCATCATTTTTTTTCATATTTTTCCATTTTTTAAACACTTTCCAATATACTTTGTACAAGATGTGATAAAAATATATACATTCCCAAACCTAACTAAATGAAAACCTCTCCCCCACACTAAAATTGATGGTTTCCCTCAAGCATATGACAACACATTGAAAAGTAATGAAATGGTACCCAAAATGAAATCCATTTCCCCCACAATTAAATTTAAATAAATAAGGAAATATAAATCCATGTAGATATTTGGTGGGATAAGGTATTGATCTTGTAATGTTTCTATCATAGAAAAGGTTTTCATAGGCTCAGGGGGGGTTTCAAAAGTAGGATTAATGTAAGTTTAATGGGAGGCTATTTGGATATTATGATTCTCACAAGGTTTAGAAAATGTCTCTATCATATTAATGCACATAAAAGTAGGAAATTAAAATCTAAGGTCCATAAAATCAAGACTAAAAATTTATGGTGAAAAAACACATTTTGAAAATATGGCCATAGGTTGTCGTGACATTAAAGCTAATTTTGTTCCTCATGGTTGGGGAAGAATCACTTTCCAAATCTAAAACTGAGCATTCAAAAGTTGGTGGTTTTGAAATAAGATTATTTATCCAAATTCATGATAAAAATAAAAAAATTTTGAGGTTAAAACATGTCTTTTGACTCCCCAAAATGGTTGGAAACATTTTTAAAACTAGATGGTGAGTAATTTTGACTCTTTTTTCATATATTTGTTTTAGTTTTTTTTAGTTTTTTAGTGTTTTTAAAATACAAAACCACATAAAAGATAAAGATAAAAAGAAAGGGTTTGATTTAGGAAGTGGTAAAAAATGAAAAAGAGAGGAATAATAAGAAAAAGGGAGAGATAGAGAAGGAGGAAGAAGAGAGAAAGAGGGAGTTAAAGTAAAAGAGTTGCCCCATGTTTTGTATTTGGTGGGTTGCCATCTCTATATAGTGGTGGGTATACTAAGGATTAGAAGGAAGTTTATGTTTTTATAGGATTGTGTGTCTTCTCATGGTGATTCTTTAACCGATGTACATTAACTGAGAATTTCCTTTCTGAAGAGGGGTCTTGGACTTGCACTGCACCAAATGGGTAATCATTTGTAATAATAAAAGGACCTTCCCCACAAGAATTAAACTTACCTGGGTGAAGAATAAATCTTGAATTGAAGATAATTACCTTTTCAACTTCATGAAATACCTCTCGCAAGATGTGTTTATCATGGAGTACCTTGGAATTTTATTTATAGAGAATGAAATTCTCATAGGAATCAAGTCAAAGCACCTCCACTTCAGCCAATTGTAACAATCTTTCTTCACTAGTTTTTTCAAGATCAAAATTACAAGTTTTCACAGCCCAAAATGAATTATGTTGGATTTAAACTGGTAAGTGACATGCTTTTCTAAAAACTATCCTAAAAGGATACATCCCAATGGGTGTTTTATAGGCAGTTTGATAAGCCCAAAGTTCTTCACCAAGTCTTTTAGGCCAGTATTTTCTGGTGGGTTTTACAATTCTCTCAAGTACTCTTTTCACTTATCTATTAGAAAGTTTATACATGACATTTTTTGGGGGGTGATATGAAATTGATATTTTATGCACAACCCCATTATTTTTCAAAAGAGATTCCATGGTTATATTACAAAAATGGGTTCCTAAGTCACTTATGAAGGCACACGGTGTGCCAAATCGGTGTAAAAGATGAGTGTATTTAGGAACTCACTAACAATATGTGTATCATCCTTTCTATTGGGTTTGGCCTTGACCCACCTAGAAACATAATCTACCAAAATAATAATGTTTGAGAATCCATTGGAAGGGGGGAATGGTCCCATGAAATTTATGCCTCAACCATCAAAAATCTCACAGAAAATTAATGGATTTTAGGGCATTTAATTTCTCTTTGAAATTATGCCAAACTTTTTGAAAGTGGGATATGATTGATAGAACTCATGTGAGTCCTTGAAGAGTGAAGTCTAGAAGAATCCATAGTCTAAGACCTTTCGGGAATTCCTTTGTGGTCCAAAGTGGCCACCTCTAGGAAGAGAGTGACAAAACTCTAAGATGGAGGAATGTTCATATTCATCAACATATCTCCTTATTACCATGTTAGTCCCAGTTTCCAAAGTTTATTATCTTCTAAAAAATATAATTTTGAATCACTTTCCACCTTTATTTTTTGTTATTTTGAAAATATTTTAGGAAAAATACCAGTAAACAAGTAGTTTACAGTTGGGTCATACCATGGTAACTTTGGAGTGAGAGATGAAAGGTGGTCAGTGGATAATTCAGGATCAATGATTTCTGAATGAAAAGAATTAGAAATTCTACTCAGGTGATCATCTACATGGTTTTCTTTTCCTGGCCTATATTTGATTTCAAGGTCAAACTCTTGGAGAATTAGGATCCATCTTATTAGCCTCAGTTTGGAATCACTTTTCTTGAGTAAGATCTCTATAGAAGAATGGTCTATGAAGATGATTATTTTGGCACCAAAGAGATAGGGACGAAATTTATCTAAGGCAAAAACCACTGTTAAAAGTTTCTTCTCAATCATAGTGTAGTGAGATTGAGTTTCATCCAATGTTTTTGAGGCATAATAGATTACATGAGGAATATTTTCTCTTCTTTGACCAAGAACAACCCCATTTTCTCTATAAGAAGCATCACACATCAACTCAAAGGGTAAGGAGAAATTAAGGGGTTAGATTATTAGAGAAGATGTAAGAGCAGTTTTGATTTCAATTAAGGATCTCTTGAAAACCTCATCAAAATGAAAGGTGACATCATTTTGGAGAAACTGAGTGAGTGGGAGGGAAATATTATTGAAGTTATGGATGAATTTCTGATAGAAACTGGCATGACCGATGAATGAATGGGTGACTCAAATAGAAGTGGGTTTAAGAAGTGATTGGATCACTTCAATTTTGGTAAGATCGACTTCAATACCCTCTTTTGAAACAATTTTCCCTAGAAAAATCCTATTTGAAACCATGAAGTGACATTTTTTAAAATTTAACACAAGGTTACACTTGAAACACTTTTTGAGGACTAGAGAGATTAAATTCAAGAAAGATTCAAATGACTCACCATAAATGGTAAAATCATCCATGAATAATTCCATGCAGTGTTCAAGGAATTTAGAAAAGAAACTCATCATACACCTTTGGAATGTTGCAGTATCATTGCAAAGGTAAACAAAATTCTCCTATATGCATATGTTCCAAAGGGGAAAGTGAAAGTAGTCTTTTCTTGGTACTGAGGTGCAATTGGGATTTGGAATTAGTCAGTGTATCCATCAAGAAAGCAATAGTGTGACTTTATAGCTAATCATTCTAGCATCTGATCAAGGAATGGAAGAGGGTAGTTATCTTTTCTTGTTTCTACATTAAATTTCCTATAGTCGATGCACACACGACATTTGTTCTTCAATCGAGTTGTGAATACCTCTCCATGATCATTTGTGACAATATTTATCCCACCCTTATTAGGTAAAACTTGAATTGGACTAACCCATTCACTATCAGAAATTGGGTAGATAATACCAGCTTGAATAATCTTTGTGATCTATTCCCTAACTACTTAAAGTATGAATGGATTGAGTCTTATTTTTGGTTGTATAATTGGGTTGGATGATTCCTCAAGATAGATGTGATGGATTCAAAGAGCGGGGTTTATTCCTAGTATGTCATCTAGGGTCCAAACTAAGGCCTTTTTGTTTTCCTCTAACACTTGAACAAGTTTTGACTCCTCAGTTTTAGTAAGTAAAGTAGAGATAATGATTGGATAAGAGTGATCATGGAAAATGAATGCATAGTTCAGTTGTTCAGGAAGTGGTTTAAGATTATTCTAATCTTTTATTTGTGGGTTAGATAACTCAGGAATAGAGGAAGGGACTTTAGTTTCTTCAGATTCATTTTCATTAATATTGTTCATGGTGGAGTAGTAGAGATCGTAGTTTATGTGGGATTCAAGATAATTTTTAAGTTCCACTAGATTGATGGAGTATATGAATGAAAGTTCCACATCAAATTCACTATTTATGACTTGGTTAATCATGGTGAAGATTTCACAAGATCCTCTCTCATTATAACATAACGAACACGATGGAATGTGGTTCAATTGACTCTCAGAAGTGTCCTCAGAAGCATGAATTGAGAATGAAGAGTGGTCCTCATATGGGTATCCCATGGCTTGGAAAATGTTGAACATGACCAGTTGGCCGCCAAATTCCATGGATAATATGCCTTAATGAACATCAATTTTGGTTCTCACTATCATTAGTAATGGTCTTCCTAGAATTAAGGGACATTGAGAAGAGTTCTTCTAACCATCCTTGTCAAGGACATAGAAATCAACTAGGAAGATAAGTTCATTCAAACGAACAAGTACATCCTCTATTATACTATCAAGACTATAAGTGCTTCGATTGGCCAATTGAATGACAACACCCATTGGATGTAATGGAACAAGACCAAGGTTGGAGAATATGGATTTGGGCATGACATTAATTGAGGATCCTAGGTCTATAAGTGCATCATAAAATTTGGAACTTCCAATTTGGAATGGAACTGTAAAGGTCACCAGATCTTTTCACTTTATGAGAATATAATACTGGGTGGAAACATTTTTAAAGGTCCTAAGTTTCCTCTTATGGGTTAATAATTCCTTAAGAAACTTGGCCTACTTAAGTATTTTTTTATGGAATCTAAGAGGGGAATGTTGAATTCAACACGTCTAAACATTTCAAGCATTTTAGGATCAGGTTCAAAGGACTTATTTGGATTAGAAATTGATTGAGGAAAAGGAAATGGGTTCCTAAGTGGAATGGAAGAAGGTGAAAGAATGGATTCAGATTTATTTTCAGATTTATTTTTATTTTCATTTTCTAGGTCAATATTCAAAGGGGGTTGGAGGGCTTATCTTGAGGCATAAAAATTTTCTTTCCCAATCTAAGTGAAATTGAACTTACATTACCCTTGGGGTTGGGAAATGTTTGAGCTAGGAGTTGGTAAGAATTTGATTGTTGTTGCTGGCTTAGGTGGGATGAAAGTTGACTAATTTGTGTTTCAATGTTTTTAAGGATGGAATAGGGGAATGAGGAAAGATCTTCCACTGCACTTTACCATGGTTTCTTGGAAGAATATGCTTTCCCTATATTGGTATTTCCTTGATTTTGGTTGATGGGAAAATGATTGTATTGGTTTTGGAATTGGGAAGGCTCACTAGGATAGTGGAATCTAGGAGGAGGATTGTTCCTTTGAGGTTGAGGAACAAAAGGGTAAGGTTGTTGGAAGTTACCAACACTTTGAGCATATTGGAATTGCATTGGGGTTTGAGGAGGGAATTGAGGGGGATGAGAAATGGGATCAAGATAGCACAAGACTTAGTTTAAGGTAGAATAGAAAGACTCAGAGTGGGGTTTGTTGAAGTTTCTAATGAGGTGACCTGATTGTTGAGGGTTGGTGTTCCTCTAAGCATATGCTCCATTGATCTCCATTGGTCCAAATGAATCATAGTGATCCTGTTTAAGTTGTATACATGTGTTAGTTCGATGATATGGGGAGATACATATTCCAAATTTCTTGATAGGTCTAGGGAACAAAGATTGTGGAGAAGATGAGGTTGGGGATTTGGATGCCATAGCTAGTTGTCACACAAGACCTGTAAGTTCAATCATCCACTCTGTCATCTTGTTCAAATATATTGATTTACTATCTTGGGATTGTTTTAATTGATCCTGTACTCAAGTATGGAATTATTGTGTGTTTACAGCCATGTTTCTTATGAGATATCTTGCTACTACAGAATTTTTATCAACAAGAGCACTGCCACCTGTGACATCAATGAGAGTTATCTCTATAGACAATAACCCCTCATAGAAATATTGGATCAAGAGCTAGTCAGTGATTTGGTGGTGTGGGTAGGTTTGCACAATATTTTTGAACCCCTCCCAATAGTAATGGAGTAATTCATTGGAGAATTTATGGATACCACTAATTTCTTTTCGGATGGAAGCAGTTAGAGAAGCAGTAAAGAATTTCTCTAAGAAAAGTCACTTTATGTCAATCCATGAGTTTATGTAACCTAGAGGGAGGTAGTAGAGACATGACCTGGCAGTGTAAGCTAAGGAAAAAGGTAATGCTCAATGTTTGATTTGTTCCTCAGAAACCCCTTGAGGATTCATGGTAGAGCACACAACTTGGAACTCTTTAAGGTGAAGATGTGGATCCTCACCAGATAGCCCATGGAAATGAGGTAGAAGATGAATCAAAACCTATACAAGTTTTAAGTCAGCCTCTATGTTTAGATATTGAATACCAAGGGGTTGGTAATTCATATTAGGGGAAATAAGTCCTTTAAGGGTTTGTTCCCTAGGATTAGCTATATCTAATTCAATTGGTTGGAAAAGGTTTTGATTATAACTTATGGTCTTTCTATGTTGGAAAAGTGTTCACTCAATTTCAGGATCAAACAAATACGAGGGATTGTTTGGGAGGCTACAGGGCATTCAGATAGTTTTTTTTAAGAAATAGTAATATGGGTTTTTCCTTTTGTTTTTTTCCTTTTATGATTTTTATGAGAAGGCGGGTTATTTCTTTGTATTTTTTTTTCAATTTTTTTTTTATTTTTGTTTTTTTAAATAAAAAAAGTGAATGACTACTTAATGCACCTTCCCCATAAATGGAACCTTTTGAAAGCACAATCAATTGTCGCCTATCGGATGTTCAAGGTTCCAGTTCTCTGCTAATGTTTATAGCAACACTCAGGTTGAATCCTTGACGATGATACTTTTTAATAGTCAATTTTTTTAGTTGATTATATTTTGATTGGGGGTGTTTGTTTGTAGAGATTAATTGAAATTATTGATTAATTTAACAATTTCATAAATATTGGGGTGAGTTTATTATTAGGGAGTTAATATTGTGATATCCTTGATCTTTGCTTTATATTTCATTCAATTAACACCCACTTTACAAGATGATGTTGATTTCAATTACCAAGTGTTAAGACTTTAATAAAAGATTTAACATAACTTGGGGTTCTAATCACAAAAAATAATTGTTTATGGTTGTGTATTTATGGTTCCAATAATCCACAGAAACCACACTTTAAACAAAAAAAGTCATTAATCCATGACATGTTAAGTCCAACATACACAATGTTAATTTGAATAATATTCATCGAGAAAAAGATCTCAATCACTTAACATATCCAAATTATAACTCACAAAAATGATAGACTTACTCAGCCATTGATTTGGTTAATAATATGGTTGTACTTTTTATGATGATCAATTATAAATAGAATGAAAATAATGGGAGAGTAAAAGATTTGTGCATCAAACACACACACATGAACGACGATGAGAATTAAAAAAGGACTTTAGCTTGAATGAGAAAGAGAAAGAAGGGAAGGGAATTAAACATTATTTAAACTATTTTAAGAGTATTAATATTTAATAATATAGGGTGGATGATTAAAAGAGAATATTAAGAAGAAACTTTCATTAAAAGATAATTACAAAAACAAACACTTACGAGTTTACAAATGAAGAAAAACACTAAAGTAAATGAAATCAAAGAGAGGAGTAAAGGTATATCAATTGAAAACTTGAGGATTTCATTTCATCCTTAGCCCGATTATATGAGGGAATGGAGCACTGTTTCATGCATTATTCTAGGCACCTAGAGTTCACATGTCATACATATTGTCATGCCATATAGGTGCATTTCACTACTTGTATTTTCTTGATATTCCTATGACTACTGAGTGAGACTTGTTTATATATTATGCTCATGTTTTTCTTTAGATTTGATTGAGTGATTGCCTATTTCAATTCATGATGTGTATGGGCCCTCGTGGGGTGGAATGAGTAGTTTACCAAGCCAATCCATCATATATAACCTGTTACGTTATAAGACCGAATGTAAAAGAGGTTAATTAGAAATTAAACAAGTGTTGATTTCAGTGATAAGGTGTATGTGCCCTGATTCATTGGAAATGGTGATCAATTTTAAATGAACTTTGATATATGGAAATAAACAAATGAAAACTGTAAAAGTGAAACTTGACACTTAAAGTGAAATTATTTCTAGTAAATGATGAGACAAGGTATAGTTGACCCTTTGTCTACTAAAACCCTTAAAATTTAAATAAAATAACTTACCAATACCGAGCCTTATACATGGTTAATTGGGGAAATATATCATGGTTAGTGATCCCTTTCCTTACGTTAAGCTTATGTTATTTCCATCTATATGATTCAAAGCTTGTTAGGAGGAATGCACATGGAATTTATAGACTAATGTCATCATGATGTCTTGATGTTATACACCAGGAGGGTGGTGATGAACATGATCCAGATGTGGTGGGGCCTGAGTTGTGAAGGACCCCGGGACACCCTGAGAGGGGAGGGGTGAATCAGGGTGACCACTTTTTCTTTTAATGTGTTGGATCTTGTTCCCACATTGGTAGGAACTTGTTGAACCTGTATGATGATTATGATCAGAATGAAAACATTCACATGCACAGAGAAGACACAACCATTTTTACTTGGTTCACCACTAAGGGCTACGTCCAAGGAGCATACGCCGACAGGTTGCCGGTCGTACCTAAATCCACTATGCTTCACTAGCTGCGGATACAAAAGTTCGGGTACAGACACTCTGTCCCAGGCTCACTGCCTTTACAATTGTTCAGGGATAGCTCACTGCGTCCCTCGGGTCACTCCCGTTGACTCCCCCTGGCTCACTGCCGTTGGTGAAGTCCCACTCAGTTTATAGACGTGAGGGTCTCTTCTTCATTTGCATAAGAGTGCATCCTTTGTTGTATGTAGATGCTCTATTGAGGTTCGATTCTCACCAGAAGAAGAATATCTCTTTTCCTCGAATGTACCGAGTAGTCTCTCGGCTTTCGTGCAGCTCCAGACACGCCGGTGGGCTTCAGCAAAACCAGGCGCGCTTTTCCAAGACAGTCGCGCAAGTCCCACTACGGCGCGCAAGTCCAAACTGGCGCGCAAGTGTCATCAACACACATGCGCGACTCTTCCTTCCCCAACTACAAACTTGCGCGGTCCACTTCCTTTCTCTTCCAAACCACCTTGGGCGCACATCCAAAAACCGGCGCGCAAGCTCTACTTGCGCGACAAAACCACCACCTGCGCGACTCAACCACCTGCGCGACGAGAGCTCGAGCAATCTCTCGACGTTGAACTTCGTTGAAAATGAGGAGGGGTGGTCCAGTATTTATAGGCAAACTGGACCCCCTGCGCGGCGGCGCGAAAGTCCTCAACGGCGCGCAAGTCTTGTCTTCAATAAACTCTGTCGCGCAACTCACTTGCGCGACCCAACCAACACTTGCGCGACCTTCTTTCCTTAGCCGAATTTTGATGTTCTGATCCTCAAAAACATATGGCGCGCAAGTCTTTTATCCTCCAAGTGCACGGCGCGCAAGTACCTTTTCCAAAAACACTTTACTTTATTGGCCGATTTTTAGGCCCAAAAATTTGGCAAACACTGGGAAACAGCGCCTCCTTCACTACTGTTTTCTGCTTGAACGGTATGATCGCTTTGTTGGTACACACCCTGAACTTTCACTGAGGATTGACAACAAACACAAATCATACACCAAATCATGCTTTGAAGAACCTGGTTCCAACAATCTCTCCCTTTGGGTTTGTTGGCAATCAGAATAAATTCAATAGATCTCCAACCATGAGCAAATCCAAAACGCAAGAATCAACTCAGCCAACACTCTAAGTCTACGTGAGCAATGCTCGGTGTAGAAAACAAGAGAGAAAGCTTGAATTGGGTCTTAGTGTTTTGAAATTCTCCATGACGCCCGATGTTATCCTTATTAAACTTCTCATCACAATCTTACACTTCTCATCACAGAAGAATTTCTTGCCTTGGATTTATTCCTTTCTCCCCCATTGACAATAAAACCAAAGACCGAAAAGTTTGTGCAACGTTCAGCTCAATCCATACTCCCCCTGGATAGTATCTCCCCCATAAACCGGAATCACAGCCATAAGCAGATAAAAACAGTTAAAACAAACGGGGAGAGGGGACTTCCGGTGCCTCCTTATGCAGTAGGAGGTGGTCGAACACCGAGGTTCAACCGATGCTTCTCGAACACAGCCGCGGACAATGGCTTGGTTAGGATATCAGCCACTTGCTCATTAGTTCCAACATGATCCATTTTAATCACTCCTTGTTCAACCTTTTCTTTGATAAAATGATACCGTATTTCAATATGTTTTGTATGAGAATGTTGAACCGGATTCTTCGTAAGATCAATTGCACTTTTGTTATCGCAATAAATCACCGTTGGTTGCTACACCTTATCACCAATATCTGTTAGTTGCTGCTTCATCCAAAGAAGTTGAGTGCATGCTTTTGTGGCGGAGATATATTCAGCTTCAGCAGTACTAAGAGAAGTACTTTCTTGCTTCTTGCTCAACCAGCCAACACATTTATGCCCAATATAGAAAGATCCACCACTAGTGGACTTTCTGTCTACTACATCCCCAGCCCAGTCAGCATCAGAAAACGCTGATAATTCACTGTCCCTGCCTGCAGCAAAAAATAACCCGAAGTTATGTGTGCCTTGAATATACCTCATGATTCTTTTTACTGCTGACATATGTTACTCCTTTGGATTACTCTGAAAGCGGGCCGCAAGGCATGTTGCAAAGACAATATCTGGCCTTGTCGCTGTCAGATACAGTAGGCTTCCAATGATCCTCCTGTACATGGTGGGATCAACAGAGTTCCCATCCTCATGCTTTCCAAGTTTAGTTCCAACAGCAATCGGAGTTGACATTGGTTTGGAGTCTTGCATATTGAACTTCTTCAGCAACTCTCTTGCATATTTTTCCTGAGAAATGAAAGTGTATTCCTTCTTTTGAATCACTTGTAACCCCAAGAAATATGTGAGCTCCCCAATCATAGACATTTCAAATTCTGATTTCATGTGGTTGGCAAATTCATCCACTGATTTCTGCCTGCTGCCACCAAAAATGATATAATCAACGTAGACAAGAACCATGAACTGATCTTTTGGAGAATTCTTCACATAGAGATTGTGATCAACTCCTCCTCTTTTGAATTCCAACTTCTTGAGATATGAATCTAGCCGTGAGTACCATGCCCGTGGTGCCTGCTTCAAACCATATAGAGCTTTCTTTAGTTTGCAGACCTTTGTTTCATCAGTACCCAAGACAAACCCCACCGGTTGTTCAATGTAGACTTCTTCTTCGAGTACACCATTCAAGAATGCTGTCTTAACATCCATTTGATATACTTTATATCCTCTTTGGAGTGCCATGGCAAGGAAAAGCCTGATTGATTCCAGTCTAGCAACTGGAGCAAAGGTTTCTTCAACATCAATACCTTCAATCTGGGAGTATCCTTTACATACCAGTAATGCCTTGTTTCTTCTTCAGATTCTTCTTCTGAGTCAACATCATTATGTGATTGATGAGTGTTTTGAACAGCTTCCTCTATTTCTGCATTTGTAGTTTCTTCATGTCCACATTATTCATGACTTTCTATCACATCAGCATATGACGTCCGTGAAGCATTTGTGGTTTTCTCTTCAATTATCTTAACATAATTGCTTTCCACAATCCTTCCCAAACGATTGTTGAAACATTTGTAGGCTTTGCTGTTCATTGAGTAACCGAGGAATATTCCTTCATCTGCGTTGTCACCATATTTCCCCTGATTTCCTTCTTTGTTCTTGATGAAGCACTTACTTCCAAAGACACGAAAGTATTTTAGAGAAGGATTCCGTCCATGCCACAATTCATATGGTGTCTTCGTCTCACCCATATAAAGTCCTGTTCGATTCTGAATGTACACTGCAGCTTGAACAGCCTCTTTCCAGTAATGTCGTGGAATACGACTCTCAATCAGCATAGTTCGTGCCATGTTGTTCACCTGTCGATTCCTTCGTTCAACAACTCCATTTTGTTGTGGAGTTCTCACAGCAGCTACCTCATGTTGTATCCCATGCTTCTCCAGATAATTTTCAAATTCAATGGATGTGTATTCTCCTCCATTGTCAGATCGCAACACTTTGATTGTTCGTCCAGTATCATTCTCGGCGATTCGCCGATATGTTTTCATGCAGTCAAGGACCTGTCGTTTCCGGTGAATGACCATCACACATGCCATTCGACTGTAATCATCTATGAAAAGGACAAAGTACCTTTCTCCATGAGTTCCGGCAACATTTATTGGACCACAAACATCTGTATGAATCAGATCAAGAAGGTGAGATGCCTTTTTCTTCTTTGGCCGATATGAACTGCAGACCAGCTTCCCACGAATACAAGCATCACAGGATTTTTCACGCTCACGCTTCAGGTTGGGGATGTCCATGACAATTCTCAATTTTGATATTTTCTCCATGTCTTGTTGATTGATGTGTCCCAATCTCCGATGCCACAAATTGTTTTCTTCTTCAACAGTCATGTAACATACATTTTCTTCACTATCAACCTGATACAAGTTGCCTTCTGTTCTGCATCCTTTCATAAGTGAATTGACGGTTTTTCCCTTGATGGTGCAGCCTTTCTGATTAAAAGTAACTATAAGTCCTGAGTCACAGAGTTGACTCACGCTAAGGAGATTATGGCATAGGCCATCTACGTAAAGGACTTCAGTCTTCTTTAGTTCTCCATTAGCTAATTGGGTACTTCCACTCCCTTTGATTTTCAGAGCCCCATCATTACCAAATCTTACTGTACCATCAACATTATTTATGATATTCGTTAGTAGGCCGGCATTACCCGTCATATGAGATGAACAACCGCTATCCAGAATCCAGGTACTGTTGTTCTTTGTAGCTTTGAGGGCTACCTCTGCAAGGTTTTATTTCTCAATCTTCTTCCTTTCCTTCCATGAGACATTAGATTGAGTATATAGGACTGATGGCCTTTCAACTATATCTTCCACATACCCAGGTTCTTCATAGTCAAAGTCTTCTGCGAGAGGTGAGAACCTGTTTAAAAGAGCAACACTGTCTTGCTGACGAGACTTGACTTGTCTTGAACTTCGGTATGAGGTGTCTATGTCTCTTTTCTGCCTGCAATTAATGGCCTTATGACCAAAGTTAGAACAACAAAAACAATATCCATAGAAATTATTTCTTCTATCAGAATTAGGATATGAGATTGTTCTCCTTTGTTGAGCATCTATATCTTCTCCATTCAGATAGCTTCTTGCCTCTTCACAATAAGACATGGTATGGCCCAGATAGCCACAGAACTGACACTTCATGAGAGGAAATGTCTTCTCACTTGAATTTCTCCTTATACCTTCTTCCATGGGAGAATAGTAAGACTGTCTGTCATTTTTGAATGTTTGAGGATAATTTTCAGGTCTCCTTTTAGTTTGGATTGAGGGTTCCTTTTTCAGCACTCTAGGTAACATTTCATCATGTTCAACATTCATCTTGTCTTTCTTTTGGATCTTTTCACTTCCAGCAGTTGATGACTCAGCCTCACAGCCAATTCCACTCTTTCCCATGCAAGCAGGTCTTTGATCACTCAAGACTTTTCCAACCCCATCTGAACCACACTTGGCTCTTGCAAGTAATTCTGCATCTGAGAATCTTCCGAACTGTATTTTCTTCCTCGATTCTTTTGGAACTGATTCTGTCTCCATTTTACTCCTTAGAGTAACTACTTCCTCCTCAAGACCCTCAACAGTCTTGGATTTTTCATTCAGTCTGGATGTGAGGTCATTGATGACCTTTGCCTGCTCTTCAATTCTCAGCTTCATATCAACTGCATCATCATTGCTTTCAATTATTTTAGACTGTACCTTCACAAATTCTTCCAGTCGTTCAATTTCAGCTTCAAGTTGATCAACATATTCAGTTGATTCTTCTACAATTGATTTCCACTTATTTCAGCTCTTACATTTAATCTTAAGCTTACTAACTGCATCCTTAAGTTGCACCTCAGGATCTACACAAGTTCTCAGTTGTTTTTCACCATCAGTATATTCTGACTTTTCAACAGTGGCCATCATAGAAGCATGGTTCCCAGTTTTGAATTCTGGTTCTTCTTCATCACAGAATTCATTGTCATCTTCTTCCTCTTCACAGACAAAACTCTTCCTTTGCATTTTCTTACCAGATTTGAAGTCTCCCTTTTTGAAGAACCTTCTTTGAGGCTTATTGAAGTTTTCATCTTCACTATCATCATCATTGATATTCTTCAAGCACTGAGAGGCAATGTGCCCAACTTTTCCACAACGGAAACATACGAGAGGTAACTTCCCTTTGAATTTCCCTTTCCCCTTATGGAAATTCTTTGCAATGAGAGAAAGAATTTCTTTCTCTTCGTCATCATCACCGCTACTATCCTTTGAGATTTTCAATTTATCCATGGCCTTGAATGCCATTTCCTTGCTCACCCGAGTCGTAGCATCTTCTGGTTTGACTCTCATTTCATATGCTACCAAACTGCTCAGTAAGTCATCTAGAGAAAGTTTGGAAAGATCTCTTTCCTCAAGATCTGACACCTTCGCATTATACAGAGGTGGAAGTCTTCTTAATATTTTCTTTACAATATCAATGTCTTTGATTTCTTCGCCTAGACCCCGAATTGCTCCAACCACTTCAGTAATTCGATTGAAGAAAGAGTCTGCATTCTCGTCTGGATGCATCTTCAGATCATCAAACCGATTGTGTAGCACTTGTAGTTTCGCCTCCTTCACTTTTCTATCACCTTCATAAATATTCTAAAGTTTATCCCACATAGATTTTGCTGAGGTGCAATTCATCACCTTCAGGTAAATCTGATCAGAAAGGGCTGCAGTGAGAGCATTCTTTGCTTTAGCATCTGCATCAAGAAGTTTCCTGTCTGTTTCAGTCATAGCCAGACCTGTTGGATCAGTGACATGTATTCCTTGCACAGTAGAAAAAAGAACTTCCATTCCAAGAGATCTTAGATGAGATCTCATTCTGTTCTTCCAGATCTGGAAATTGCTTCCATCGAAGTGAGGGACTCCCCTGACATTGACGGAGTTTTCCATGACGAAGAAGGTCAGATTCAACACCAGCAACCTTTACGCTCTGATACCACTTGAAGGACCCCGGGACACCCTGAGAGGGGAGGGGTGAATCAGGGTGACCACTTTTTCTTTTAATGTGTTGGATCTTGTTCCCACGTTGGTAGTAACTTGTTGAACCTGTATGATGATTATGATCAGAATGAAAACATTCACATGCACAGAGAAGACACAACCATTTTTACTTGGTTCACCACTAAGGGCTACGTCCAAGGAGCATACGCCGACAGGTTTCCGGTCGTACCTAAATCCACTATGCTTCACTAGCTGCGGATACAAAAGTTCGGGTACAGACACTCTGTCCCAGGCTCTCTGCCTTTACAATTGTTCAGGGATAGCTCACTGCGTCCCTCGGGTCACTCCCGTTGACTCCCCCTGGCTCACTGCCGTTGGTGAAGTCCCACTCAGTTTATAGACGTGAGGGTCTCTTCTTCATTTGCATAAGAGTACATCCTTTGTTGTATGTAGATGCTCTATTGAGGTTCGATTCTCACCAGAAGAAGAATATCTCTTTTCCTCGAATGTACCGAGTAGTCTCTCGGCTTTCGTGCAGCTCCAGACACGTCGGTGGGCTTCAGCAAAACCAGGCGCGCTTTTCCAAGACAGTCGCGCAAGTCCCACTACGGCGCGCAAGTCCAAACTGGCGCGCAAGTGTCATAAACACACATGCGCGACTCTTCCTTCCCCAACTACAAACTTGCGCGGTCCACTTCCTTTCTCTTCCAAACCACCTTGGGCGCACAGCCAAAAACCGGCGCGCAAGCTCTACTTGCGCGACAAAACCACCACCTGCGCGACTCAACCACCTGCGCGACGAGAGCTCGAGCAATCTCTCGGCGTTGAACTTCGTTGCAAATTAGGAGGGGTGGTCCAGTATTTATAGGCAAACTGGACCCCCTGCGCGGCGGCGCGCAAGTCCTCAACGGCGCGCAAGTCTTGTCTTCAATAAACTCTGTCGCGCAACTCACTTGCGCGACCCAACCAACACTTGCGCGACCTTCTTTCCTTAGCCAAATTTTGATGTTCTGATCCTCAAAAACATATGGCGCGCAAGTCTTTTATCCTCCAAGTGCACGGCGCGCAAGTACCTTTGCCAAAAACACTTTACTTTATTGGCCGATTTTTAGGCCCAAAAATTTGGCAAACACTGGGAAACAGCGCCACCTTTACTACTGTTTTCTGCTTGAACGGTATGATTGCTTTGTTGGTACACACCCTGAACTTCCACTGAGGATTGACAACAAACACAAACCATACACCAAATCATGCTTTGAAGAACCTGGTTCCAACAAGTTGTTAGTCTTACTGTTAGGAGTGATACTTGAGGCACCACCTATTATACCTTATCCGATCACTGATTCTCAGCTTCATAATAGATCCCTATGTCTGATGTAGTCCATGAAAGGTGCTCCAAGACCTACACCTATGATGGATGATCTGACCCATGATTTATAGCAGTCGAATCCTCCTACTTTCTCAGGGGATGAAAATCCCCAGGCCACTGAGTCTTGTCTAGAGCCCACCTTGTTTATCTTTGATCATATGGATATGCCTCCAGAGCAGAGGGTAAAGCTTGCTAGTTACATGCTGTGTGATTTAGCTAAGAACTGGTGGGATGTGGTTACCCAGTGTGGCCTCTATTAGGGCATGATATGGGCTGATTTCTAGATAGCCTTCTATGATCAGTTCTTTACTCATACACTGAGAGCTGACCGAGCCAAAGAGTTCATGCATCTAGAGTAGGGTGTTATGTTATTCATGGAGTATTCAACGTACTTTACTAAGTTATAGTGATTTGTACCACATCTAGACGACGATGAGATTTCATGTCCTAGACGATTCAAGGATGAGCTTCAATATGCCATTTGTACTCAGGTGAAAGTCTTTCACCTACCTACCTTTTTCGAAATAGTTAATCATACTATTATCACTAAGCACAACCTAAGGGACGATGATTGTATTGGGCATAGAGGATCAGTGTCGAGGTAGGTCAGTAGTTCTTTTGGCAACAAGAAATGTTCACTTGAGATTTCTTGTCAGGAAAGTGGCAGCCAAAGTACC
The DNA here is from genome assembly GCA_963277665.1 of Viscum album. Lineage (NCBI taxonomy): Eukaryota > Viridiplantae > Streptophyta > Magnoliopsida > Santalales > Viscaceae > Viscum > Viscum album. Next base: position 1,378,133,324 of record OY728138.1, read on the forward strand.
CACACCGGTAGCTCTATGGAATGTCATTATTGTGGGTGATAAGGGAACCTAAAGGCTCAATGTGATAGAGACCCGCTGGAGTGTTAGGATTACAACTGTATGGGGAATCTTCAGATATTCTGTCAGACCTTTCCATCTTCTTCTAGTGGGAGATGATCCTCACTAGTTCCACCTTCAGGGTTAGGTTCTTTTATATTGCTTTGGGTGGGGAGTTGGAGTAGCACCAATAGGACAAGCATAGGAGTAGGTCATGGCTGAAGTATCCAAACTCATGATCACCTATAGTTCTTGCAGAACGATCATGATCATGGTAGTCCAGTTGTCACACATGGTCATGGATTAGGTCAGTTGCATGCACTACAGCCAATACCCAAGGACCAGGATGTGGGACCATCTACAGTATGAGGTATTATTCTAGTACCCTCCACTATAGTATCTGATTTATTTGATATAGGTAATTCACACTCTATCGTGGAAAGTTTGAAGCTAGAAATACAATATTATTGTGGTGTAATGACCCTAGATACATCAATGAGAGTATGGTCATAGGGTATACACCAATAAAAATACACCCCCTTTAAGGTAGGTAGTTACCATTTATTATGGGACCTCTTCATGCTCGAGATGACATGCTTCGATGTAATTTTTAAGATGGATTGGTTGGTTACGTATCATGCCTTTATAGACTGCTATCGTCAGAGGGTGTTGTTTACATCACTAGAGGGAAAAAATTATCTAAATAAGGGTGAGTGGAATGTCCATGCAAGAAGAGTTGGACCAAAGTGTCTTGGGCTAGGTGGAGTGACCACCCTGATTTATAATCTCTTCATGGAAGATCAGGGTTTACATCGGGTTAATTCCCCTTCAGTAATAGATCATTTCAGGGATGTCTTTCCCGATGATTTTTTTGGCTTACCTCTTGAAAGAGAGGTATAGTTTATGATTGAGCTTGTTCTGGGATCAACTACAATGTCTATTCCTCCATATAGGATGACACCTACTGAGCTCTAGGATCTCAAGTGGAAGTTTGAGGATTTAGAGGCCAATGGTTTTATACGGACTAGTAATTCTTCCTGGAGTTCTCCCATGCTTTTTGCCAAGAATGCGGATATGAACTTTCATCTATGTGTGGATTAAAGACAATTGAACAAGCTAATGGCTAAGAAATTTTATCCACTTCCTTGTATAAATGATCTCTTTGACCGACTCCGAGGAGCTAGGGTGTTTTCTAAGATCAACCTGAGATTGTGCTATCATCAGGTGAGAGTCAAGCCATCAGACATACCTCATACAACTTTTCTTAGCTGGTATGTTCTATATGAGTATCTCATTATGTTGTTTTGTCTTATGAATGCGACCTCCGTTTTCATGTCTATGATAAAAAGATCATTTCACACTTATCTGGATTCTTTTGTCATAATATTTATGGACAACATCTTGGTGTATTCTCACACTCGTAGAGACCATGCTAAGCACCTTGAGATCATTCTGAGTACACTAAGAGAGCATCAAATTTATGATAATCTTGATAAGTGACACCTATGGATAAAAAAATTTCACTTCTTGGGTCATATTATCTCATAATCAAGAGTCTCTATTTACCTAAAGAAGGTGAGTATTTTGGTTTCTTAAGAGCATCCCAGGAACGTGTTTGATACACGAAGTTTCTTGGGGTCGGTTGGATATTATAGGAATTTTTTACAGGACTTTTCATGCCTTGTTTCATCTATTATTGGTCTTAAAAAGAAGTTTTTTAAGTTTATGTAGTTTGAAGAGTTCGAGAAATCCTTTCAGGAGCTAAAAAGAAGCCTTGTCTCGACACCTATTCTGATTTTTCCAGAGACTAACAGCGGGTACAAAGTGTTTTGTGATGCATCTAGCATCGTTTTAGGTGAAGTGATGATGTAGAAGGATATATTTGTTGCATATAGATCTCAATAGTTGAGGCCTCATGATAGAAACTATATGATGCATGACCTCGAGTTAGAAGCAGTGTCCATACCGTATGTTATTAGAGACACTATCTGTTGGGTGAGTGATTTGTGGTGTATAAGGACCACAATATTATCAATTATATATTTACACAACATTAATTTAACCTTATATGATGGATATGGGTCAAATATCAATTTTTTCTATGACTTTGAGCTTGCTTATATGCCTGGAAAGGGCAATGCAGTTGCTGATGCGTTGAGATGGAAAACTCATGCATAGGCTGTATGGGAAGCCGGTGATGAATGGAAATTAATGAGCCTATTTTATGATATTTATATATATTTTTATTGTATTCATGAGTAGTCTCATATATTAACCTTGATAGTTACCTCTTCCCTCCTTAAGAAGGTGAAGAGTAGACAATTTTCAGATCCTGAAGGCTTGGTTATCCGCGAGAGTATTTCAGGAGATGACCCACCTCTAGACTGGTCTATAGACATAAAAAAATTGTCATGTATGAGTTACTATAGATATGAGAGAGGATTTGATGCGTGAATCCCATGCTTCTCAATGGGCTGTTTATCCAGGAATCTCTAAGATGTATTGAGATAGGCGACACCAGTATTGGTGGCCTGAGATAAAATGTCAAATACTCAACTTTATCACTAGGTGTTCCATCTATAAGATGGTGAAGGCATAAAATTATACACTTTTAGCCTTGTTACAACCACTTCCAGTTCCAAAATGGAAATGGGAAGATGTTGTCATGTACTTTTTAGTCGGCTCACCTAGGTCACCTAGAGGTTACGACACTATATGGGTAGTCATTGATCGACTGAAAAAAGTAGCCAACTTCCTTCCTATTCAGGGGACCTTCTCAATTGATGAGATAAGAAGATTTTATGTCTGTGATATCATCCTACATGGGGTACCTCATACAATTGTTTGAGATAGGGACACTCACTTCATGTCATGGTTCTGGAAGGGGTTGAAAAAAGCTATGCATATACAGGTGCTTCTGAGCACAACCTTTCACCCACAGACCGATGGAATATCAGAACAGATGATACATGTGATAAAGGAAATTATTTGAGTATGCATCCTTGATTTATTTGATTCTTGGGAGAAGCATATCCTTATTGAAGAGTTCACCTATAATATTAGTTTTTAGGTGAAAATTCGGATGACTCCTTTTGTGTCCTTGTATGGTAGGCCATTTCATTCACCCTGGTGCTGGTTAGAGGCAGAAGAGGCAACCCTACTAGGTCCTTATCTCATAAAGGAGACTTTGGATCAGGTTCAGCTGATTCATAAACATATGTATACTTCTCAGTCTAGACAGAAATCGCATGCTGATCACCATCGAAAACCTCTAGAGTTCAAGGTTAGAGATCATGTTTTCTTGTAGGTATCACCTAGGCTTGGGAATAGATGGATACAGAGGCAAGGGAATATGTTGCCACATTATTTCAGGTTATTTGAGATTCTGGAGAGATTCGGGCTAGAATCCTATCAATTTCTACTACCTCAGAGGTACCGTGACATGCATGATATCTTCCACGTTTCATAAATTTAACGATATCATGCTAATCCATATCATACTTTTGATCTTGAAGAAGTTGAGTTAGATGCCAATGCTTCTTTTGAGAAGTATCATATATGCATCATTGAATAGAGAACAGAGGATCTCTGAGTCTGGTATGTCCCTCTAGTATGGGTGCTATGGTAGCACAACCATGTATAGGACAAGACTTGGGAGCGGGAGGCCGATTTACATTCCCAATGGCCAGAGTTTTTCTCAGACAATGTTTTTCCACTCTTGGAAGGTGAACTCAGGGATGAGTTCCTTCAAGGGGGAATACTGTAAGAACCTAGTTTTTGAATTACATATGGATTCTATAAATTTTAGTCTAATTCTTTATTTTGGACCTATTATGGATTCCTAATGAGTTCACAGGTGTCTCGGGGGTGTCCAAGATTGGTTTGGAGCCTGGAACATAGTTTTTTGGGAGAAATAGGCTGGTCGCATGGTTAGTGGAAACCATGTGGGGAAAGTCACACGGTCTCTTCTAATTATGTGGTGCTGGATAGTGGGGTAAAACAGGGCACATGATTTTCCCTAACCATGCACCAGGGGCCGCACAACTGTGTGAAAAACTACAGACATGTTATAGAGGTGTTTGGAATAGTTGGAAAATAGTTTCTCTAATCGTACGACCAAACCATGTAAAATCCCACTTCCTATAACAAATGACACAAGGTTGGAACATGGTTTGTCCAACCGTGTAGCCAAACCATGCGATGGCCATTTTTAGGTGAAAATATGAAAACTACCTTAAATGAATTGTTTTAACTCTCCCCTTCCTTCTTATTTCTCTCTAGTGCACAACCACCATTCCCTTTCTATCTTTTTCCCCTTGAATCCTCTTTCATAGATTTTTATCTTGAGCTCTGATATGGTTTCTAATTCAATTTTCATTCATCACATTGGATGCACATCAATAAGATATCGATTCCTTTTTAGTTGTTTTTTGTTCTTCTTTCTATCGGTGACACTTTTAGATGCGAACTCATATGCCCTATTTTTAGGGAATTGATATTTTCTTCAGATCGCTTCTAATATAGGTCAAAATAGAGGATGATACTGGATGAGTAGAGTCATATGAGTATGAGGTAGGTGGTCTATAACTCATCCCTCAAGATTTATCATTTTCTAAATTGTCATGTGTGTGTGCTGATTTCATCAGGCGTGAAATTTTTAATTTATGAATCTTTATTATAGTCATTAGAATATTTTTCTAAGACCCTCATTAAATATGTTATCTATTTTTGTTGGTTACATCCACAAAATTGACCACCCCATGTAGGGTGTTATCCATAAATGGGATTTTAGTGGTTTCACATGTCTGTTCGCTCCACCGTTTTGGTGTGTGTCTTGACCCTGTTAATGGTAAGATTATTTATTTAGATGAATTGTGAATTAATAAATGGCTATTACCATGTTTTCTTCCCACTTGACTTGCCTAAGGTAAGTGCTTCAACTTGATAAATCAATCTTAAATGGAATTGGAAAGTATAATATGTATATGACTTGGCCTAATTAAGTGTAATTGAAGAACTCAATTTCACATCCATAGCACACCTTTTTGTGTTTATGGAAGGAAGCAGAGTGAACCTTATTAATTGAATATGACTTATATGGAATCAATGAAATGTTTTCATACCCCTTAGCCCTGTCACACTAATAAAAGGAAATTTATTTGACCTAATGAATTATCAAATGGAATGAGTAATTTACATGGCCTAACTAATTAAATGAATTAAATAAAAGGTGCCTATCATATATGGACCTTGAAATATTTATAGGAGTGGTCAGACTTGATCTACCCTTTGATTCGCAAGGTAATTCCTTGATTATTCGTGGATGTCATTCCAATTCAAGGATGTCATTTGCCAAGGGTGAGACCCACCTTAGAAACCAATCCTCATCTATCAGTGGATGCTCGATATGTCATCATAGGATCTCTCCTTTATTATTATATGATGCATTGGATACACTCCTTAAATCCATCATGACTTCTATAAACACGAGGCACCTCAGATACTTTTTTGGGAGTAGTCACTGATTATCCTGTTTTACCTTGGATGCTTTCCTTAGACTCTATTAGAATACACTATTGCGGAATACCTTGGACAACACTCCTTGGATTACACTCTTACCCCTGTATCTAAGCTATAGTTACTAATTAGTTGGAGACCCTTGAGGTTAAGGTTTCATTGGTTATTACCTTAGAACCTATTCAATATTATAATCATCACAGATGCCTCGTTATATATTGGACCATTTCACTATTATTAACATGTCAGTGCTGGATTCACCTCACGTGAATTAATTATATAAATTGGAATTAATTAATTAACAAACTGGTTATATGTTCATAAGCCAGTCGAGGGATAAAGTAGGTACTTGGGTATTTTTGATATTGTATTGCTTTACTTTTATATATGCAATATTGCACACTTTTTAGTTTATATTACATGGTCTAGATATTATAGACACTATTGATGGTGGCCTACTGAGATTTATCTCACACCCTATATGGGTGTCATTGGTACCCAGGTAGATTACATGTATGCAGATATTGGAAAAGGGAAGTGTATCACTTCAGACACTTGATTAGTTGTTTTCATTAGGATGGAGCTAGTAGTAGATGACCAAGAAGGAGCTTGGGATGCTTGGATAGTTTTTGGATTCTTTTTTTCTAATTTTGTATAACATGTATTTTCTGGGGATTTATATCCACGTTTTACAGCTTTATAGATACATGAAATATATTATCATTGGTTTTTGAGTATTATCTCTAGTTGCTTCAATTGTTTATTATTCTTGTCTACTTCTGTCATGCCATCTATTTATGTTATATTACCTTTTCTCTTTACTTATTATCATATCTATCTGTTGTATTGTTAGAGTTAGTTACCTAGAACCCACTTATGTATACTTTATGATAAACTTGTATTCATGATTTTGAATATTAATAAGCTACTTATCATGTCATGATTGTTCTTTTGTGTGACATAGTATGAGATTATGTCCTAAGAGTAGTTGTCGTACTAAAAGGTCATAGGAGTTCCCCTTAATGATGAGAACCCAAAAGTGCTACAACATTATTCTTGAATATATGTTCTATAATAGGATGATATCATTTAGGTTACATAAATGATATAGGTTATTAAGGGTATATACTCATAGGAATTTGAGGCACCTTATCATGGTGTATTCCCTTGGTAATATCCAGTAGGATATTATGAGAACGAAACCCACTAGTAGGAAATATACATTTATATGTCATTGAATGTACCTATATGTGAATGTGTTTATTGGTACTTAGGCTTTAAGATTATTATTAATGAGTATTATGAGTCACACACTTAGATGTATTGATAAAAACTGTGATGATAGATGTTTTCAGTGAAGTGGGATATGTTGGGTGCATCACAAGTAATATTGCATTAATGAATAATGTGAGAAAGGATTTGTCCATTATGTTTATTAACAGAAGTTGATATCTTGGGCCCTTTGATGGAAATTATACATCATAAATAAATCCACAACCATGGTGTTCTAAATTCAAGTTCATTTTTTGAATAATCAAAGAAAAAGAAATCAAGAACATATGTTGATGACACTAGCATGCAACCTGCTTGGTTAGAGATATCGAGATAGAGGGATTATTACACAGTAAGCATCCGTATGAGGCAACATGTCATTAAGACATTAACTTATTTCTCTATGAGTGACTTGATGTGTTTCTAGACAATAACCTTAGACTTTAGGCCGCTTTTCCTAATGCCACTAAGAAAGTGGCCTAGAGGGTCACACACTATGTGTGTCCAGAATCTCAGTTAAAAATTATATTATTATTTATTATTTAACAGGTTGAATAAATATTATTCTCATATATGGTTTAATAATTATTCATATATGCTTGATCGTATATAAATATTTATTTTCTATTTAGTGAATATAATATTTATTTTTTTATTGGTGAATAATATAGTGATATTTATTTAATAAATAAACAGACATTATTCAAGGCCTGATAAATATTGTGGAGCAATGGAGAACTGAGTTTAATGGTCTGATGAGAAATAATAAATATTTAATATTATTTAATTAAATAATATTTTACTTTAATTCGCAAGTGAATAACATGTCAATAAATGATATTATTATTATTATTATTTGACATGTGTTTTTTTCTAGGATTAAATAAATAATTAAGGGCACTTGTGAAATTATTTTATTTTAACCCTAGTAATATAAATAACCAATTATGTTATTTTCTCTAAAAATCCAATTCATTTGTTTTGGTTGTGCACAACGGATTTGGAGAATCCTCTCGATCCTAGAGACATCTCTTCTCTAAGAACGCTCCCGAGAATGGAGAGTAATCCTCCTCCACCAGATCAAGGAGAATGCTTTGGAAGCGATTATCGAAATGATCAAAGGAGGACGATTCAAGCACAAGGATATACCATGCTAGCACCCAAAGATTCCTTCGGCGACATTTGAAGATTTGTAGAACATGTGTGGATCACCATTAGAGGAAATCTACACTTGGTTTCTACAACACAATGATGGTAGACCACAAATCTACCACGAGATTCATCAAAAAAGAAATAATTACTTAAAGGTAATTATTTATTTAGTTAAATTAATTATAAATAACATGTGATGATCCTCTCTCTAGTTCCGACTTAATTACTCATTGTCTATTTATTTGATTCAATTTTGTGGATCACGATGTTCATCGTCATATAGATCTTGGATTGATCATCGATTATGGAAAAAATCAAAGCTAGGCACTACCCATCGTACACTTCCACTATGCCTAGAACCTATAAGTGGTATTAGAGTAGTCACATAATTATTTATAATTATTTAAAGATCATTGTTTATTTAAGCATTTATAATTTATTTTTTCAATTCAAGTTTAATTGTTCTTTTAATCTGAATTGTGAGATCTGCTTCTTCCTCTTTCATTTATCATAGATCTAATCGAAATGATTAATTTTATTATTAAAATAAAATCGAGGAACTCATCTGAAGGTGTCAAGGTTTTTGACTGGACAATACAGGACTACACGCCATGTTACCAGAGTTACATGCCATTTTTTCATGTTCAATGCATTATAATTGATTCAAAAATTAATTCAAGATTATTCACTAATTACACATTTTAATTGCACTGCCTGTTGACCAGAACATAATGGCACACGATCAACCAGATTACATGCCGTGTAGCCCATTTATGTGGTGTGTAGTCCCTTTGAGTCAAATACGGACAATGTATTTCAATACACGACCTACCTGACTGGTGATTGTGTAATTTAGAGACCATAGGGAATATAGCCCATTGGACATGTCATGTACTCTAGTTTTCAAGGTACAATTCACATTACAAGTCCCTAGGCATGTACCTCAGATAGGCGGTGAGAGATATACACGCTGTGTAGCTCATATTCACACGTCTTGTACTTAAAACAAGTTATAAAGATTTAAAATTTATTTATTTTACTATGTAAATCTTGAAACATGTAGTTTCATGTGGTTGTAAAGATATGGCATATCATGTGATAGGTTTTAATATACATAAATATTTAAATTTTTAATTAATATATGTGTAATGTTCAGATCTGCATATCATGTATGAGTTGTATTACAAGTTGTTACTCTACATGCTTTTAAGCATAACACGTGACTAAAAAATGATGTAATTTTTGCAATAATTCATAAATTACATGTTTTGAAAGTACGTGATAAGTTGTGTATGCCATATGTCACAAGAGTAAAATAGTATATGAGTATAATACATGTTAGGAATAATCAGATGAGTATTCACCATGTATCCTCCAAGGTACATTTATGTACATAGTTAATTTTAAATAGATTTATTTAATTTATTTAAAATTATAATGAATGAGAATATCAAGGAAATTCAGATGATAATTAAGATAAAATAATTGATTAATTAAAGATGATAATTAATTGATTCGAGTGCGATTTATCTTAAATAAGAACGATTAAGAATTGAATGATATTTTTATTAAATGCATAATTAACTGCATGCATGTGAATGGTCATGAGTTAGACTAGACCTTTGTATGTGATTTATTTCATTTAATTTTTTATTAAATTAATTTTTTGTCATGCGTGACTTCTCTCCTCTTATTATATAGGGAATGTGTTCCCATTATTGCTCTTATGTAAACCCCCTTTTTCCCTCACATGCGTGTGATTAAAAGTCATATGTAATGGATGAAACTCCCAAACTAGTGGAGGTAGTTCAAGTTTGGAGCTGAGGTGAAACCAATCCAAGGAGAGACATAGGTTGATAGGTGGAAAGCTATAAACACAAACCTTAATTGGTTCAAGTTTTTTCCCCTAGGTCAATGGTTAGTTTATCAACCGCTAGATAAAATAACTTTTAGAATAATCTCATGATCATACCCTTTATTGATTTATTTATATTAGTTTCATGGTTATTTCATTATGGATGATTTTTCACAATTATAAAAATTAATGAAATTAACGATCATGTAAGATAGAACTAAAATAATTTGGATTATGTGTAAATATTATCCAAGAAATTGTTAATCACTTAAGTAAATCCACTTAATACTAACAATCATGTGATAAAGATAATGATTTGCCATTTACACATAAAAGGATAAAATCCCTCAATTAAATATATTAAGTTGGCATAATTTTCCATAAATTCAGTTAAAATAGAACCATAGTTAAAAGTTCTTGACCAACCCAAGTTAGGGTGCTTTCAATTATCGGGGAATTTTAACTTGAAGTTTTGGATTGACTTAACTTAGTTCACATCAAGGGTTGACTACCAAAGCAGGACTTTGTGTAATTGAGAGGAAAAGGCTGAGGAAATCCAATTAAGGATTTTAGGATTGGGGAGTCCACTCAACAGATCAAGGAACTATGAGTTAATGAAGTTGGCATTTGGAATGATTACCTAAAACCATTCAAGTTTCTTAACCAACCCACGTTAGGGTAATGAGAAGGGGAATATGGATCCTGGCCACTTGAATATCTAAGCAACATGATATTCCAAATCCAATAGTGAGAGCTAGTGGGTTTCAATAAAATAGTGTGAGACTAATAAATATAATATTTATTTATTTGTCTAAATTTTATCAGATAAAGTAGTAAAATTATGATTATCTTATTTTTTAGAAACAACAATAAAATGAAATCAAACATATCATTATGATCCATAATTGAGAAGGAAAACCTTCTCACCGACACAAATTTCCAAGAGTGGAAAATGTGCCTACATGTCATCCTTCTCCATGAAAGGAAATTATATGTGTTGGAAGAACCTTTTCCAGTTGTGCCTGGTAATAAGATAAGTGATGGAGAGATATCTATCTATGAGAAACATATAAATGATGATATAGACGTTCAATGCTTTATGTTATCATCCATATCCAATGATATTTTTAAGTAACATGAGAACATGGATGCGTATAGTATGATGTTTCACCTTCAGAATATCTATCAAGAGAAGATGAGATAAGAAATGTAAAATATATCTAATTCTTTGTTCACAACTAATTTTGGAGATTCTACGCCAGCTGGGCCTCATGTAGTCAAGATTATTGGCTATATTGAACACCTAGACATCTTAGGGATTAAATTCCTAAATGAGTTGCACACATATCTCATACTTTCATCATTGCCTAAGTCCTTATCCAAATTTATTATTAATTATAATATGAGTAATAACAAGAAGAGTATTTCAAAACATCATACTTTAATTCTCTAAGGGGATAAGGACATGGGGCATGACAAACCCTTAGTCCTTATGGTGAATAAGAAAAGGAAGAATAAGAAAAAGGGGACCAAGACTTATAAACAATCTAAATATCCTAAGTACCATCCTTCCAAGAAGAAGAAGATCCAGATGCAGGCCAAGGAAAATGAGGCAGTATGTTTTTCATGTGGAAAGTCAGGCCATTGGAAGATAAACTACACCTAGAAGTAAGGGGAAGCTAAATGTGCATTCGTTATTATGTGTAATATTTCAATATCTACATATTGGGTATTAGATACATATTTTGGGGCACATATGTATCCAAATGTAGGAACCAAGTAGATTTTGAAAGATTTATAGAGGAGAGGTGGATTTGAGAGATGCTAATGGTGTTAGGCTAGCTGCTATGGACTTTGGTGACTACCACCTCTCATTGCCAACAAGAATGATTTTGGTTTTGAAATATTGTTATTATGTACCTACAGTTACCAAAAACAAAATTTCTATATCATGCCTAGATATAAATGGGTTTATTTTCAAATTTGGAAATACAATTTGTTTCTTTTATAAGGAAAACCTATTTTATGGAATGATACATTTAAATAATAGTCTTTATGTATTAAATTTACAAAAACCAAGTGTTGGAAATTTATAAAGAATCATGTTCACACGATTCATTCAACACCCAACTTTTGCATCATCATCCTGGTCATATAAACGGGAATCATTTGACAGAGCTCTATCAAGAGGGATATTTAGACTCTTTTGAGCTCAAACCACTTGAAAAATGTCATGTTTTTTTACAAGGAAAAATGACCAAAACACCATTTGGTGGATAGGGTGAAAGGGCCACAAAGCTTCTAGGATTGGTACACACTGATGTGTATGAACTATTTCCATTAGAAGCTATAGGTGGATATTCTTACTTCATAACTTTTACTAATGAATTGACTAGATATGGATATATCTACTTTATGAGGTATGAGTGAGAGTCCTTTGAGAAATTCAAGGAATTCAAGAATGAATTATAGAATCAACTTGGTGATAATATAAAGAATATTAGATCAGATCGAGGTGGTGAATATCTTAACCAAGAGTTCATCTACTTTTTACAGGAGTTTGGGATTCTATCTTAACTCACTCCACTTTGTACACCATAGTGGAATGTTGTTAGTGAGAGGAGGAATCATACCTTGTTATACATGTTAAGGTCAATGATGAGTCATGCAGATATTTCATTATCCTTTTTGGGATATGCATTATAAACTGCAACATATACATTAAACTGAGTTCCAACTAAAGAAAAAAATGGAATTCCCTTCAAATTATAGAGTGGAAAGAAACCTATTTTGTCACATACACATGTATGGGGTTCTGAGACATTTGTTAAGGCCTTCTTGGGTAACAAACTAGAACCCCAGGGCACAAAGTGTATCTTTATAGGGTATCCCAAGGAAACAATGAGATTCTACCTATACAACCCCTCAAATAAGAAAGTGATTGTTGCCACACAAGCCATGTTTCTTGAGAGGGAGAACATCCTCAAAAAGGACAGTGGGAGAAAGATTGAATTTGATAATGTTGATGATAAAGATATATAAGAGTTATAATAAGAACATATTCCATAGCTCCCCGTGGAAGATGTAGTTCCTGAAACACAAGTACCATGTTGGAGTGCAAGAGAGGTAAGTGAACCAGAGCGATATGGTTTTCTAGTCACTGAGGATGGTGACTCATTATTTGTTGATAATGATGAATCTCTATCCTACAAGGAGACAATATAAATCAAATAAGTTGTAAGATAGAAAGAATCCATGAATTCTAAAATGGATTTCATGTATCAGAACTAAGTTTGGGTTCTGGACAATGCGCTAGTTGATATAAATCCCGTTGGATGTAAATGGGTATTCAAAAGAAAATTGGACATGAAAGGTAAAGTAAATTCCTATAAAGCAAGGATAGTGGCTAAAGAGTTTAAAAAATGTTAAGGAATTGACTATGATGAAACCTTTTTTTCCATTTGACATGTTTAAATCCATTAGAATTATACTTTTTATAGAAGCTTGCCATAACTATGAGATTTGACATATGGATGTCGAAACTATATTCCTTAACGGGAACCTTTAGGAAGATGTCTATATGATACAAATAGAAGGGTTTGTGACTCCATGTGATTCCAAAAGGATTTTCAATTTTTAGAGATCCATTATGGATTGAATCAAGCATCTAGGTCATGGAATATTCAATTTTATGAATCCATAAAAGAATTTGGTTTCATTATGAATGAATGTGAGTCATGTATTTACAAGATATTCAGTGGAAATGTGGTTTTTATCCTAGTACTCTATGTTAACAACATATTACATAATATAAATGACATACCAGTCTTATAGTTTGTTAATAATTGGTTAAATAAGTGTTTCTTCATGAAGGAATTAGGTGAAGCGACCTATATTCCAGGGATCAAGATCATTCATAATAGATAAAAGAGGATGATTGGAATAAGTCAAAGTATATATGTTGACCAGACACTAAAGATATTTAGTATTGAAAAATCCAATAGGGGATTGATTTTAGTGTTTCATGGTTTACATTTTTCTAAGAAAATATGCCATCAGGCATAACAAGAGAAAGAGAAATTGAGTAATATCTTGTATGATTTAGTGATAGGATCAATCATGTATGTCATGTTATATACTAGACTTGATGTTTCCTATGCACTAAGCATGGTAGGAAAATATCAATAAGACTTAGGAGAATAACATTGGACTGTTGTTAAAGCTATCCTTAAGTTTCTGAGAAGAACTAAAGATATATTCCTAGTGTATGTAGGAGAAGAGGAGATGGTCATTAGTGGTTATACTGATGATGGTTTTTAATCAGATCATATTGATCTGAAGTCACAATTAGAACATGTTTTCTTTCCCAATGGAGGATTTGTGAGATAAAAGATTTCAAAACACCCAATTGTCACTGATTCTACAGTGGAGTCTGAGTATATAGCAGCTTCTAATACAGCCAAGGAAACTGTTTGGATTCAGAACTTTTTCTAGGATATTGATGTGGTTCCTAGAAGTAAAGACCCTATCACATTATATTATGACAATACTACATCAGTGACTCTTAAAAAAGAGCCAAGGTCACACCAACGGACAAAGCACATACTCCGGAAGTATCACCTCTTAGGGGAAACCTATCAGAGGGGTGAAGTTACAATAAGAAGAGTACCCATAGAAGATAATGTGGAAGAACCCTTGACTAAAGGCCTATCTCAGTAGAAACATGAGTATCATGTGAGATCTAGAAGACTTAAGGTTGTTAGTAGTTGGCTCTAGTGCGAGTGAGAGTCTATTGGAGTTGGTTCCCTATAACCAAATTCTATGTATTTTATGATAAACTTGTATTCATAGTTTTAAATATTAATAAGCTTCTTACCACATCATTATTGTTATTCCACATGAAATAGTATGTGATAATGTTCTAAGAGTAGTTATCACACTAAATGTTCATAGTAGTTCCCCGCTATGATGAGAACTCGAAAGTGATACGACACTGTTCTTGAATATATGTTCTATAGCTGGATGATATAATTTTAGGGACAAAAATGATACATGATATTATGGGTGGAGACTAATCGGACTTTAAGGAACATTCTCATGGTGTACGCCCTTGGTAATATCCAGTAGGATATTATGAGAATGAGACCCACCAGTAGGAAATCCACATTTATATGTGTCATTGGATGTTCCAATCTACAAACATGTTTATTGGTCCTTAGGCTTTAAGATTATTATTAATGAATATTATGAGTCACACAATTATATATATTTATGCAAACCATGATGACATATATTCGTAGTGAAGTATGATATGTTGGGTGCGTCATGCATAATATTGCATTAATGAATAATGTGAGAAAGGATTTGTCCCTTATGTTTATTAATGAAATTTGATATCACAAGACCTTTGATGGAAATGATATAGCCTAAATAAATCCATGGACATGGTGTTCTAAAGGAAAGTTTATTTTTCAGAAAGTCAAATAAAGAGAAATCGAGCACATAGGTTGATGGCACTAGTATGCAACCTACTTGATTAGAGATATCGAGATAATGGGATTATATTACATAGTAAGCATCCGTTTGAGGGAAATTGTTGTTGTGACTTTAACTTCTTTCTCTATGTGTGCATTGGTATGTTGTTAGATGCTAACCTTGGACTTTAGGCTAATTCACCTAATGCCATTGAGAAAGTGGCCCAGAGGGTCACACACTAAGTGTGTCTAGAATGTCAGTTAAATAATATATTATTATTTATTATTTAATAGGTTGAATAAATATTATTCCCATACATGGATTAATAATTATTAATATATGATTGATCACATTTAAATATCTATTTTCTATTTAGTGAATATAATATTTATTTATTTTTTGATGAATAATTCAGTGATATTTATTTAATAAATAAATAAACATTATTCAAGGCCTGATAAATATTACAGAGGAATGGCGGACTGAGTTTAATGGTCCGATGAGAAATAATAAATATTGAATATTATTTAATTAAATAATATTTAATTTTAATTCACAAGTTAAGCACATTTCTAGAAATGATATTATTATTATTATTATTTGACATGGGGTTTTTCTAGGATTAAAAAAATAATTAAGGGAACTTCTGCAATTATTTTATTTTAACCCTAGAAATATAAATACCCAATTATGTTATTTTTTTAAAAAGACAATTAATTTTTCTTAGTTTTGCACAATGTATTTGGAGAATCCTATCAAGCCTAGAGACCTCCCTTCTCCAAGAACGCTCCCAAGAATGGAGAGCAATCCTCCTCCATAAGATCAAGGAGAATGCTTTGGAAGTGGTTCTCGAAGCAATCAGAGGCGGATAATGAAATCACAATGATCTACCATGATGGCACACATAGATTCCTTTAGAGGCATCTGGAGATTCATGGAACATGTATGGATCACCACTAGAGGAAATATACACTTGATTCCTATAACACAACGATGGTGGACCACAGATCTCTCACCAGATTCATCAGTGAAGAAATAATTATTTAAAGGTATTTATTTATTTAATTAAATTAATTATAAATAACATGTGATGATCCTCTCTCTGGTTCTGGAATAATTATGAACTATCTATTTATTTGATTCAATTCCATGGATCACGATGTTCATCATCGTATAGATCCTGGATTGATCATCGATTATGGAAAAAATCAAAGTTGGGAACCACCCATCACATGCTTGTACTGCACCCAGAACCAACATTTGTTCCACTCTGGTAATGAGGGAATAGTCTCCCCATATACACACCCCATACCCTCGCTGCTAGTCATAAGTCTCTAGCATTCGAGGAGATACATTTGAGGCCATATGGCCAACTGGGATTGGGGCACCTCTGAGTGGCATTATGGTCTAGGATGTCACAAAGTAGTATTAGAGGATTTATTTTCTTACTTTACTATTTGGAGGCAATAGATAGGAGATTAGAAATGCTTGGAACTTGGTTATAAGTCGTGCTTGGGTGTAGCTAACCCATGTTCAGGGTAAATTCCGAATTGTATAAATTATGATTGTTGTTATACCTTTACCTATTATAGTTGATATCATTTCACCATTGGGTGATGCACATACTGCGTTTGGGCTGTTATTATTATTATTCTAATTGAGGACTTCATTTCATCTTGTCCGATGATTTAAGGACAAGGATAATTATTACATGCATCATTATAGGAACCTATAGTTCACATGACATGCATATTGATATTCCATATAGGTGCATTTCACTGCTTTCATTAGTGAGCCTTGTTTATATATTATGCTCATGCTATTCTCTAGATGCGATTGAGTGATTTATTGTTTCAATTCATGAGATGTATGGGCCCTCATGGGTCGGAATGTGTAGTTTACCTAGTAAATCCATTGTATATAACCTTTTATGTTCTAATATTGAATATAGATGAGGTTAATTAAAAATTAAATGGGTATAAATTTCAGTTATAAGGTCTATGGGACATGATTCACTGAAAATAGTGATCCATTTTAAACGAACTTTGATAATTTGAAATAATAAAATGCAAACTATAAAAGTGAAACATGATAATTAAAGTAAAATGGTTGCCAATAAATGACAAGGCATGGTATAATTGACCCTTCATCTATTGGAACCCATGTAATTTAAACTAGAGAACTTACTAATACCTAACCTTCTAAGAAAATAGTTGGGGTAGTATATCATGGATAGTTAGCCCTTTCCTTACGTTCAACCTTTTCTATTGCTATATATATTCTTCAAATATAGTTCTGAGGTGTGTGCTTGGTATTTTTAGGCCAATGATACAACGACTTCCTCATGTTATGTGTTAGGAGGGTGGTGATGACCATTCTCTAGATGTGGTGGTCCCTGAGTCGCCAGTCTTGCCACCAGGAGTGCCACTTGAGGCACCACCTATTTTACCTGATCTAGGCACTGACACTCAGCTTCATGATAGTTTCCTATATCTGATGTAGTCTATGAATGTTACTCTATAACACACACCTATAATGGATGATCTGATCCATGAGTTCCAATAACAACATCATCCTACTTTCTTAGGGGATGACGGTCCATAGGGTATTGAGTCTTGGCTAGAGGACAACTTGTCTATCTTTGATCATCTGGAGATGCATCCAAAGCATAAGGTCAAGATTTCTACTTACATGCTGCATGATTCAGCCAAACACTAGTAGGATATGGTTACCTAGTCTAATATCCATCAGTGCATGATATGAACTAATTTCCAGACTACCTTCTATGATCAGTTCTTTCCTCAAATGCTAATAACAAACCAAGCCAGAGATTTCATGCATGTAGATCAGGGTGCTATGTTAATTATGAAGTATTTAGTGTATTTTACTGAGTTAGAATTATTTGCACCACTTCTATCCAATGATGAGATTTCACGTGCTAGATTCATTGAGGATGGGCTTCAGTATGCCATCCGTACTCAGGTGAATGTCTTTTTCTTACCTAACTTTTTTTAAATATTCAATTAGGATTTTATCACCAAGAACAACCTAAGGGACTATTATAGTACCAGGTATAGAGGATCAGTGATGAGGTAGGCCAATAGTTCTTCTGGTAGTAGGAAATGTTCCCCCAAGGTTTCTCATCATGGTTGTGGCAGCTAGAGTACCCGTATTGGTGGCTCTATGGTATGTCATCAGTGTTGATGATAGGGGAACTTGAAGCATCAGTGTGATAGATACCCTCTGGAGTGTCGGTCTTGTAGTTTTATGGGGAATATTCAGATATTATGTTGGACCTTTCTATATAATTCTAGTGGGATAGGATCCACACTAGCTTTACCTTCAGGGGTAGGTTCTTTTACACTGCATCAGGTGGGGAGTTGGAGTAACACTAACAAGACTGGTTGAGGAGGAGGTTGTGGCCATAATAACCAGACTCTTGATCACCAGAATCTCTAACAAAGAGGTCATGATCATGATAGTCTAGATATTTCACATGGATATGGATCTATTCAGTTTCATGCACTACAACTGATACATGAGGATCAGGCTGTGGGACCATCAACATTATGAGGTACTATTCTACTTGCCTCCATTATAGTATCTTATTTATTTAATACAAGTTATTTTCACTCTTTCATCTCTTTTTCTACCATGGAATGTCTCAGGATGGAAATAAAATATTACTATGGTGTGATGAACCTGGATACACCATTGGGAGTATGGTCAAAGATCATATGCCAATGTAGGGACTTAACCCTTGAGGTAGGCAGTTACCATTTCTTGTGTGACTTATTCATGATCTAGATGAAAATATTCGATGTCATTCTTGGGATGGATCAGTTGATTACATATAAAACCTTTGTAGACTGTTATAACCACAAGGTGTCATTTACATCACCATAGGGAAATAATTATCTACGTAATAGTGATTGGAATGTCCATGCCAGAAGATCTAGATGAGAGAATCATGGGCTAAGTGGAGTGATATCCCATATTACTAATATTCTCATGAAGGATCGAGTTTTACATCTAGATTATTTCCCTCTGGTAGTAGATCGTTTTAGGGACATATTTCCTGATGATTTTTCTAGATTACCTCCTAAAAGATAGGTATAGATTACAATTGAGATCATTCTGAAGCATCTTTTATGTCCATGCCTCTGTATATCATGAAACCTACTGATCTACAAGATCTCAAGCACCTATTAGAGGATTTATAGTTCAAAGGTTTTATATAACCTAATACTTCTTCCCGGGGTTCACCCATGCTTTTTTCCAAGAAGGTGGATGGGAACCTTCGTCTATGCATGGATTACAGACAGTTGAACTAGCTAACGGTAAAGAACTAGTATCCACTACCTCATATTGATGATCTCTTTTACCACCTCTGAAGAGATAGGGTTTTTTCTAAGATCGACCTAAGATCAGGCTATCATCAAGTGAGAGTTAGGCCATCAGACACGCCTCATACAACTTTCTGTAACAGGTATGGTCTGTATGAGTATCTCATTACGTCATTCAGTATTATGAACATACCCACCATTTTCATTGATCTGATGAATATGGTGTTTCATATATATTTGGACTCTTTTATCATGGTAATTATGGATGACATCTTGGTGTATTCTCACACTCATATTGACCATACTAAACACCTAGAGATCATTCTGAGTACACTAAGAGAAAATTATCTTTATGCCAATATTTCTAATTTCCACTCCTGTATTAACAAAGTGCAATTATAAGTTGATATTATCTCAGAATTATGAGTCTTTGTTGACCTAGAGAAGGTGAGTGTTATGGTTTCTTAGGAGCATCCCAAGAATGTGTTTGATATACAGAGTTTCTTAGGGATATTTGGATATTACATGTGTTTAATACAAGACTTTTTAAGCCTTCATTCACCTCTTAATGGTTTTATAAAGAAGGGTGTTAAGTTTCTATGATCTAAAGAGTGAGGTAAAACCTTTCAGGAGATGAAAGGAAGGCTTGTCTCGACACCTATTCTGATTATACTAGAGCTTGGCAGAGTCTACATAGTGTTCTGTGATGCATCCAACATTGGGTTAGGTGTAGTGTTGATTTGGGAGGACATATTAATTATGTAAAAGGATCTTGTAAGTTGAGGACTCATGAGAAAAACTACCCGACACATGACCTCGAGATAGTAGCAGTTGTCCATCACTTACGTTGCTAGAGACACTATCTATTGGGTGAGTGATTTATGGTGTATACAGACTACAAGATACTCAAATATATATTTAAAAAACATTAATTGAACCTCAAACAGAAGATATGGGTCAAATATATCCAATCCTTTGATTTTGAACTTGCCTATACGCCTAGAAAGTGAAATTTATTTGCTAATGAGCTGAGCCGAAAAACTCAGGTACAAGTCATACGAGAAGACAATGATGAATAAAAATTAATGGACCTCTTTATGATCTATATCTGGAGTTTCATGAAACTCACAAATAGTCACATCTTTCATCCTTGAAAGTTTCCTTTTCCCTCCTTGAGAAGGTGAAGAGCGGGCAATTTTCATATCCTGAAGGCTTGGTTCTTTATGAGAGTATTTTAGGAGATGACTTGTCTTCATACTGATCTATGGATAGAGATGACATCCTATATATAAATGGTCATGTATGGGTTCATATATATATGAGAGAGGAGTTTATGTGTGAGTCCCATGCTTCTAAGTGGGAAGTTCATCCTGTAATCTCTAAGATGTATTGAGATATGTGACATTAGTATTGGTGGCCTAGGATGAATCATCAAATATCAGGTTTTATCACTAGGCATTCCACCTATCAGTAGGTGAAAGTGAAGCAAAATAGAACTACAAAATTATTATAGCCACTTCCAATCCCAGAATGGAAATGGAGAGATGTTATCATGGACTTTATAGTCACCTTACCTAGGTCTCCTAGAGGTAGTGTGACCACGTTGTCATGACACATAAAATTGATTATGATTTAAAGATTATTTTATAGTATAGGGTGGACCCTAGTTTATCTCTCAAAGAGTTTTTTGGGTATAAAGTGTGTATTTTTAATAAAAAGTACTAAAATATTGGGTGGTTTTGAAAATAGTTTTAAAAAGAAAATGACTTAATTAAAGAGTTTAATAGTTAACAAAGGAAGGTGATGTTTTTATAATTATAAGAGTAAGAGTTCATTTAAATCTCACTACACATCTTGGATAGTTCATTGTTATGAAAATTTCACATGGTTTAATGGAATTATTTAGTTGAGGGTTGTCATGATCTTGACTCCCCTCTTGACTCTTAAACCAATGCATAAAGAACCAACCTTTGACAAAACAATCATGTTGACAAGGTTTGGACCTCAATAATAGAGTGATGGATACCAAATAATACTAATATCTCATGTATGTGTGATAGAAAGAGGATTATTGTGTTTTTCAATCGAAACAACCCAAGATTCCCACTTAAAATCTCAACCCAGTCGGTATTGAAATGAAAAGTGTTTCACTTATTTATACCAAATAAATGCATTCAGAGGATAATGATGTTATGTTAAAACACATGTGAAATATTTAACACACAAATTACACAAAACTAGTAGAATAAAATGTGTTGGAACTCCATCCCAAGTGTGTTTAACTTCCTTGAAATGACCATCCACCATTTAGATCGCCATTAAGAGGAGGAGTAGGCTCAGGTGGAACTTCTCCTTCATCCTTGATCTCCATATGAGGATAGAGGAATTCATAAATTATAGGATGAAGAGAGGACTCCTTTTGGTTTCCAAAATACCAGATCTTTTCCTCCTGGAAGAACTTATAAATGGGGTTCCTAAGGGGCCATTTTATAGGAAAAGTGGAAGGTGATTTTGAGTCCCCAAATTTCAAGAAACCACTTGGACCATGGTTTTGAGTGGCTATAAAGTATTATTTTACTTTTGAGAAAAATAAAAAGTTGTTTCCCCACCTCCTAAGTATCTTCATATAAAATTTGGATCCATTTGAAAAAAATACATCCAGATATATGCATGAAAAACATAACATATATTTTGACTTTGATCATATTTGGTTCCCTGGAGATATCTGTTTGGTTGGGCCCCTTAATGAAAAAATTGGGATTGGTTATCTTCATAAGATTTGTATCCCAATTAATTTTGGATTATATCACAAAATTTTAGCTCAATGGAATGAAAAGATCACTTGTATCATCCATTTGATTTCATTGGTGTTCTTAGAATCTTGCACAGTTTGGCCCATTTTTCTTCAACTTCATCATGAGCCTCCAAATTACCTCCACCTACAATGAAATCATCCCAAAAAGTGAAATTACCCCTTTTAACAATGATTAATGTAAAAAAAATTGAATAAAATATGAAGTTATATCTTTTATTAAATTTTTAATTTATGATACAAAATTAGTTTAACACAGTGGTATAAGGGTGGAAATGTGTAGTGAATCGCTACAAGATCGCACCCCCACACCTAAACATTTGCACTCATGGTTAAAGTCACATTTCCAAAAATGATGTAAAGAGATATTACCAACTTCATGAATATTTAACATTAAAATAAAATTTAATCCATGATAGAAATATGATCAAATAAAAAATCACACCAATGAGTTATTCATAGTGATCATGGAAAAAGATGTCTCATTAATTGTATCATAACAAAATTTAAGGAGTTGATTGATACCAATTTGAGAAAAATAATTAAAAATTAAAAATGTTAGTAACTCTCAACATGTGTGTGTGACAACCATTTAATGATATTATTTCCACTTTATGTCCAGTAAATATAGGTTATTTTAATTTTTTTTGCTTAAATGATTCTATCCACCGAACCTTACCTACATCCTTTGTATTCAAATTTCAAGATCCACTCAATTAAGAATTCCCAAAAGTCAAATCTTAAGCTCTCGACCTAAATATCCTCATATGTTGTACATTTCATCACTCCTCTTATTTATTATTATTTTTGTTTTTTTTTCAAAATTTAAACTTGAAACAAATATTACATTCATCACTCAATCCTTGTTTGATCTCCTCACGACACTGATTATAATAGTTATAACAAGATAAAATTTTGGAGAATAGTGGTTTTTGACCTACCCAAGACATAACCCATATTTTTTTTGTTTTTGTTTTTTTTAAATTAGTTTTTTTAGGGTGTACAGTAATCGGATAACAGGTACACACACATAGGTCAATCCGGTACAGTAATGAAATAGATCGGATAAGAAAATAACATATGGAAAAATAATTTTAGAAATTATAGAAAAATTAACCTAAATTATATTTACCTTATATTAAGTAATAAATATTCACACTTCATGGTTGGGTGCAAAGATGTGTAGAGATATTAAGTGACATGATTTTCCCATAAACTACTCACACAAATGGTACTATTCTTCTAAAAGGTTTAAAAATGATACAAAAATTAATATCATCAAGAAAAACCTAATTAACTTGAAAAAGTCATGCCTCAATATTAAATTCATGCAAAAAAAGACATTTTGTTAGTGATTTTTTTGTTAAAAAAACATGAAATAGGGAAATTACCATTGAATTTTCAATAATTTCCATAATTAAGTGGGCATAAAAAATGAATATTCTCACACAAAAGTGAGGGGGAAAATGAGGGGGGAGGGGTAACAATCACTAATGGAAAATGATCCAATACCCACAGTTCAAAACTGTGGGTATAGGCTATACCCACAGTTTGGGGAACTATGGTTGTTGGTGGCGTCAGTATATGTCCATGAACTATACCCAAGGTTTGGAAAAACCATGGGTATAGGTTTTACCACCATGTCATAACTCTATACCCACAGTTTAGAAACTGTGGGTATAGCATATTTTAAAAAATAGCTGCCCGCAGGATTCGATCTCATGACCACTTCTCTATTCACGAGCGTCCTTACCACTACCCCATCACCACATATATTTATGTATATATATATATATATATATTATTAAATATATTTATTTAAACTCTGGGTATAGAGGAATAAACCATGGGTATAGAACTCCCACCAATTTTTTTTTGTTCCCACAGAAAAAATAAATTTCTTGCGTACACGTGGGAAACCTATACCCATGGTTTGTCAAAACCGGGGGTATAGGTTTTTTTATCCGACGACTATACCCATGGTTTTGGGAAAACTATGGGTATAGGGTACCCTATCCCCACGGTTTTGGGAAAACCATGGGTATATGCATTTTTTGATACCCTATACTCACAGTTTGGAGAAAACCGTGGGTATAGGGTAGCCTATGCCCACGGTTTGGGGAAATCATGGGCATAGGCTATCAAAAAATGCTTATACCCATGGTTTTCCAAAAAATGTGGGGATAGGGTGACCTGTACCCATGGTTTTCCCTAAAACCGTGGGTATAGGTCCATTTACAGTAGTGAATACTTTTCAATAATAAAAAAAGAGAAAAATAAGAAATATGATGAAAATTCCTGACTAACCAAGGAATATAACCATCCCCCACACCTAGAGAATGAAATGTTCTCATTGTAATAAAAGAAAATGTGGGAAGGAAGGATAAAACCTAGTGGGTGTCATTCATTGGTTTATTCTTGAAATTGGAGTTCCCTAATTGGGGACTTCAGAATGGCTTCATAAAAGTGATTCAACTGCTTCTCATTTACATTGATGGTTTGTTTTGTTTCTTCATTTTGAACCTAAAAAACACCAAATGGATAAAAATTAGTAGAAATGTATGGGAAAAACCAGTGGGAATGAATCTTACTTGGATGCAACTTCAGCCTTGCATTGAAAAGGAGGACCTTTTGCCCAATGTGGAATTGATGATGAAGGATGAGGCGGTTGTGGGTAGCCATGGTTCATGTAACATCCTAGGATTTCCAAGTTTTATTTTTTATTATATAAATGTTTTATTGAATTTATTAATTTATAATTAAAATAAAGTAATGATATTCTTTATATGATATTCTTTAAAAATAATAATTGAAATTAAGTGTTTTTAATTAATTTAATTATATGTTAATTATAAAACTTATAATTTATTATACTTATTATTTATAGTTTTAAAAATTATTTTAATGAAAAATATGGGTTTGATTTGTTTAAAATAATATTTTAAGTTAACTATATTTATTTAAATATTTTTAAAAAAGAATTCATTTTTATCAAAAAGTTTAATTAATAGAATATTTTATTGATAATAATATTAATTAAGGGTAATTTTTTTTATAAAATTATTACTATTATTCTTAAGATAATATATTCTATAAAAATATTAAAATATATTATGTTTTGGTTTTATAAATTTTATAAATTATAATATTTTTATAAAAAATGAACATTATATATATATGATAAAAAATGTGTGATTTGAATCATTTATATTAGAAAAAAAACAAATTATATATATATGTATGTATGTATGTATACGAAATATTAGTTTTGAATTAATAATGAATATATTATAAAATTACTACTATTATAGCTTTTTTATTATAAAACTATGATTGTATATTATAATAAAATGTTGAAATTATATATTGTATGATTTTATAAAATTTCTTATGTGACAAAAAGAAAAGAATTATATAAATATGTATATATAAACGCAAAAATGATATTTATATTAAAGAAATATATACTTATAAAAAACTATATACATGTTTGTTTTAAATATATATGATTATCTTAAAAAATGAGTTTATTTATATATAAATATTAATTGAATTGTAAAATAATTTTTTAAAATAAAAATTATAAAACAAAATGATAATTTGAAACATAGATTGAATTAAAAAAGGCCGTGTGATGAATTTGGGAAGGAAAAAAAGTGTTGTGATGACTCTGGAAGGAAAAAAAAGTTGCATGATGACTTTGGGAAAGAAAAACAAAAAGTAAAAAATGTAAAGGTGTGGAAAACATGAAACCCAAAAAAAAAGATATCAAAGAATAAAAGAATCAAAGGAAAAAATGGGGTTCGTGCTTAGGGTTTCTAAGGGGGCGATGGACTCTGGTTTTCACGGGTCGAGTGCGCCGCGACCTGGGTCTCAAGGTTGCACAGTATGAGGTCGAGCCAGGTGGAGTCACAACTGAGGTTGAGTCGCGCATGAGGGCTTCAAATCCAAGCAGGTCAAAGTGGCTGGGTTCATCCGCGACCGAGGGTTTTGGGTTGGTTTGATTCGAGAAAGAGATCCGTGGTCTGGCTCAATCGCGTCGTGCTAGGAGGAGGTTCGAGTGACGTAGACCGGTTCATCATAGTTTTGTCTTATTTCTCCAACCTAATTTGAGGTATATGACTCCTTTTTAGGTCTTAACCTCTTCAAATTAGTTTTATTCCTTAATCTGTTTATCAATTTTATCATTGTATCATTTTTCTTTTTCCTATTTACTTTATGAATAGCAGGTGCTTTTGCTTTGGTCTGCAGCTGATGTTCGTTCGTGTTGTTTTGATTAATGGAAATCTTTGTTTGTTCCGTGAATATACTATTTCTTCAATTATTTTTGTTTTAGTCCACATATGTCGATGTGATCACCATTTTTATATAATTTCTATCAATTTTGTGCGCTGGTGTAGTTAGACTATCAACACATGTACCCAGCTTTCCGAACAAACTTATATAGGACATTATATAAACTGTCAATTTAAAGAATTTGGGGGAGGAGATTCATTCTGCATCACTTAATATTTTGTGTTCTACTTTGTCTATGCACATATTATGTGATATAAATTGGAGTGAAGCTTTCCGCCTATCCTCTAATTAGGTAAGGGGACTGCTGTTTATTAATTATTATTATGTATGTATAAATTATTTTTCAAACTTAAGTCCATGTAGGTGTTTCTATCATTTATACATAATCTAGTTATGAATAAGTTTATTTCAAATCTATGTAAGAGACCATTTTCTTAAGCTGCATGTTTACAAATTATTGTAGGAATTATTTAAAGTATGGAACTATAAGGTATCAATATATTTATTTATTTAGTTATACAATTCATGTTTTTTAAGGGTGTATATACATATACATATATAAGTGTATATATATATAGTTATGTTTAATTATTTTATAAACTAATAATATAAGAGAGTATAACTATTAGGTTTAAATTTAATTCATTTTGGTATAACGGGTTGTGTCACTAAAAATCTAATTACTCATAAGGACCATTATTTATAAGTACGACATCAAAACAATTATTCCACTTATATATGTGTGTCTAAAAAAATTTTAAGTTTTAATTTGATATCATGTTAGTTCTGCTAATGAAAATTCTCATTTATTGATGTTTTTCTCAAACATGTATTTTTTTATTCCATGATGATGAATGTTGTAAATTCAATGTCAATTACACACACACACACAAACACACACACATGTACATATTAAATTGTTACATGTTTTGAATGCAAAAATATGAGATTAAATTATTTTAAATTCTATAAGGATTTATATATATATATATAAACACTTAAAAGTAATTTATGTTCTTATGAAAATTTTTGTTTTTAGGGGTATCAATCTATGTTCTAACTCTTGTTAAATATAAATATTTTTATTTGTCAAAGTTTTCATTAACTATGAATTTATCCCATGAATTAGAGTATTATAAATACCATGACATATAAATGTATATAAATATAAATATAAATATATTTATTTATCGGAAACATTAAGTTCTTTTATTTTGAAAATTAAATTCATGTTACACACACACACACAAAGGATACATTGTTTATGTACATGTTATAATACTTATCATCACATTTTAAAAAAATGCGCATAACATGTCATCATGTTATTTTAAACTTAAGGATGTCGTATTTGCATAGAATATTGTCCATACGTCAAGCACAACATCAACACAACATTCATTTAAAATAAAATTCAAGGTTTCAAATTAATTTTTAAGGTTTACTTCTGAGATTATCAAACACATGGATATCTTCAAGAATTGAAATATTTAATTTATAATTTTATGTGGAAAACATATTTATTTATAGTAAAAGATTATTTTGAGAATACAAAACTATATATGCATTTTTTATTAAATGTGAATTTATTTAATTACTTATTTTATCGATGACTTACAAATAAAGATAATTATTTTATGTATGGGATTAATCTTTTTATGATATTATATGGATTAAGAACTAAACTTTTAAAAGTGGTATGGGACACTTTGTATTGTTTAAAGAATATGTACCTTAATAATTTATCAATGAAATTATTTTCATCTATGATTAAGATTTAAATAAATAAAAGTATGAGACTCTTTGATTTAAAGACATATTTTTATTAGACATATGAGGAATGCATTATACTTATTATGTGACGAGTGAGGCTCGCTACAACCTCTCGGTGCATCAGTAGGTCTCATGAGACAAACTATGGTCTTGACATGAGGCCTTGATAGAATGATTTTTTTTGGTCTTGGAACGAGGACTTGACATAATGATTATGATGTCCAACATTATGCATTTCCTCATGAATTGGACTTACTATGTGACGGGTGAGGCCCACTATAGCATTTTGATGTATAAGTAGGTCTCATGAGACAAACTATTGTCTTGACACGAGGCTTTGATAGAATAATTATGTATGGTCTTGGCATGAGTTCTTGAGAGAGTGGTTATGATGTCCGACATTATGCATTCCCTAAATATGAAACTAGTAACTGATATATCATGTGTTTATTCAACTAGTATAATACCCATGGTTTAGAACATTTGTCTTATATAAAAATTCCGAACAAGTATTATTTCATGTGAAAATTAGTTTCTGCACCCTGGTATGTTATGGATAATCTATATGTGGATATTATCCATCTTTAAGTGGAATTTCATGTAATTTTGTTCAAGTGTATGCATATTTTTATAACACATTATACTTTTAGTTTTTAAATAAGTATAGTAATTTTTTTAGCATAAGATTCTCCTAAAAATGTTTTTAGTAACTCTGAGGAAATGATGATGACATGTCATGAGAAAGGTATTTTATTTTTAAGAAAATGATTTAAAGTATGTATTTTTCATCAAGTAAATGTTTTAAAAGAATTTATTAATTGTTTATAATCCCCTTACTGAGAATGAAAAATTACTCACCCCATGTTTCAAAAATATTTTCAAATGTCACTATGAAGTCCAAAGTTGGATGCCATCATTTTTTCACGTGCATAATTGAAGTTTGGTTTTGTTTGTTTAATTTTATTGCAACTCTGATAAATTGTAAACTTGTATCTAACTCTCCAGAACCTAGTCTGGTAAAAGGTACTCTGTTGTAATAAATGTTGGGTATTTATTCAGAATTCTTTTATAAAAAAATACACCGCATTTATAAGGGCTGAGTCCGGTTGCTCGGGATTGGGTATTTATAATTG
This sequence comes from Viscum album, assembly GCA_963277665.1. Taxonomy (NCBI): domain Eukaryota; kingdom Viridiplantae; phylum Streptophyta; class Magnoliopsida; order Santalales; family Viscaceae; genus Viscum; species Viscum album. Next base: position 1,378,162,991 of record OY728138.1, read on the forward strand.
GTATCAAAAGAATGGTCTAGAAAACTTTGGAGATTAGATATTGTCGAGTGTAAGAGTTTATCGATCCTAGAGTTTTATAATTCTAAAGACAGAATTTCAGAATTCTTTTTAGTCTGACGAAACAAATTACAAGGATTCAATTATATTGAGGGGGAAATAATGTTACATCCCAGGATTTCCAAGTTTTATTTTTATTATATAAATGTTTTATAAAATTTATTAATTTATAGTTAAAACAAAGTAATAATATTTTTGATATGATTTTCTTTAAAAATAACAATTTAAATTGAGTGTTTTTAATTAATTTAATTATATGTTAATTATAATACTTATAATTAATTGTACTTATTATTTATAGTTTTCAAATTTATTTTAAAGAAAAATATGGTTTCGCTTTGTTTAAAAGAATATTTTAAGATAAATATATTTATTTAATTATTTTTAAAATAGAATTCATTTTTATCAAAAAGTTTATTTAATAAAATATTTTAATGAAAATAATATTAATTAAGGGTAATGTTTTTTAGAAAATTATTACTATTACTCTTAAGATAACATATTTTATAAAAATATTAAAATACATTATGTTTTTGTTTTATAAATTTTATAAATTATAATTTTATTATAAAAAAATGAACATTATATATATATATGATAAAAAAATGTGGGATTTGAATCATTTATATTAGGAAAAAACGAATTATATATATATATATATGTATATGTGTAACATCCCAAGTAAATAAAGAATAATACATTTTCATATTTATTAATATTTGTGTATTAAATATTAATTTTACTTTAAAGGGGATGCTATGTTCGATGGCATACCCGATACACAACAACAAGTTTCTTTGAAGTCTAATGGTACACACAATGCTGAGTCATACTAAAAAATAATGATATAATATTATTTTAAATGGTAGTTAATGCCTAGCCATTGTATTGGCGGAAATAAATAGAACTAACAAAAATATTATTATACATATTTGTTAAATGTTTTTACATTTATCCAATAAAATATAGAGGCTTAAAATGTGAATGAATCTAATTTTAAGCATAAATACTCTAATATTCTTTAAAAGGTCAATTTACCACCTTTTGATGTTAAACCCTCTTTAAATATATTTTTGGTCACTTTATATATTATATTTGAAAAAAATAAAATTCTTCTTTAGAATCAAGACTTCAAAATTTACTTTGGGTGAATTTTTGGTATTTTTTTAAATAAAATTCATTTTTAATGAATAGTGAAAAATACTGTATTTTAATTCAAAACTGTCTTTTAATCTAATTTATTTATATGGTTTGATTATCTTTTTAATTGGTTTTAAAGTGTAATTAGATTATATTTTTAACATTTAATCCAATGTTGTTCATTTGAAGTAATTTCACTTTGAAATTGGACATAAACAAGTGTCAATCTTTTGATAGTTATTATTTCTTAAAAACACACTTTTTTGTTTTGACAATGAGAATTAATTTTAAATTAATTAATTCAAATTATATGTTTTAATTTTGTAAAATAGACATCATTTTTGAATTTAGAATATCAAATATAGCTTAGGCGGATTTTTTGGTATTTTTTATGAAAATCTTCAATTTTTGATGAATAGTGAAAACACTGAGTAGTAGTTAAAAAAACCGACTTTTTCATTTAAATGAAATTTTACCGCTTCTGTGAATTGAATTTTGAAAATATGAAATAAATGGTTTTTATTAGTTAGTAAAATTTGGTTCATTAAGATGAAAATATTTTTTGGTGAATAGTAACTTTTGACTTTTATTTACCGCGATTAAAAGTAAATAGGGCAATTCAAGGTAAAAATAATATTATAATAATATTAAATTACCCTAACATGTGTCCTAATACTATTTTTTGATACATTTTCTACCATGGTCATTTTTGTGTCGATTTTGGGACCCCATGGAGCCACTTAAGAGTGATAATGACACTTTATATTAATTAATTTAAAGTAAAGACAAATACGACATAAAAATATATCTTTTAGTAAATCATTTTTTACATGGGGTTATATAAGTTATATATTTGGCTATAAATATTCATTTTAAATCTAAAAAGAGTTTCTACATTTTTATATTTTTTTTATAATTTTTAGACATCAAATAAATAAAATTATTTATGACACAATAATGATGTATTGTTTACATCATTAAAGAATGATTTAAATAAATAAGATTATAAAAATTAAAAAAATATTCAAAACCTGTCCAATTCTTATTGGATGATTTATTTCAAACAATATTCATCTTATCTTTTACTTTAATAAAATTTGGACCTTTAGAAACCCAAAATCATTATATAATAAAATAATATTTTTAAACTTTCCTAAAGAGCCCCTCCTCCCCATTATAAAAAGCCCTCACCTCTAACCCATTAATCACACATCTAAAGCCCCTTGGATCGTCCAAAATCTACCCAAATAATCTCTAAATATCCCTCTATTCCACCTAGAAGCCTTACCTTAGGCAGAAGGCACTTCAGGAAATCCTTTTGGTTCAAACCAAAGGGAGTTACCCGATTTAAAGGTAACGTCTTCTCTTAAATTCTTTTCTTTTATTTTACTTCTACAACCCCCTAAACTATTTTTATTCCTTTATTTTATAAAAACACTAGTATTATAAATATACTAGGTTGTTTTTAGGATAAATATTCAAACTAAACTTACAAACACCTCCATCTAATGGGTAAAGAACATACTGTTTCTGTAGATGACAAACTACTGCCTCACGAAACAATGATTGTTTAATATTATCCTACCACCTCTTATGGTGGAAATTATGATGGAACTATATTTATATATAATATATATTATATTTATATTGTTTCTATGCTTCATTATTTTTCATTTATATCATACCTTTATGGTTTTCATAATGGGTAAACACGATTATTTCATTTGAGGAAGTGCGGACTACCGCCCCCTCAAAGTGATATGACTCGTTCATGCCATACGTGAGATGTATAAATGATGGAGTTACTAAAATTAAATATTATACTAGAATTATAATATATCTATGTATAATTATGTTTTCATTCCATTAAAATACGAAATAGAAATGAAAGTAGCGTTCATGCGTACGTAAGGCTTACCGTCTCCATGGACGGTGCATTTCATTTCTTATCTCTAAATTTTATGTACTGTTATAAATACATATATATATTAGATATATATGATATATATGATATCTAAATCATGAATATAACTACGGATATAATGGAATTTTGACTACATAGGCAATTTATAATTATAACAAGTTCATTTTTTAACTAAAGTTACGAACATTGACAAAATGTCTGATATGAACTCAAATAATTAACCAATTATTATAGAATGGTAATAAGTGATATAAAAGGAATAATAAACATGAAAAATTTTCTTAAGAATTTATAAATTAACTTAAGTTTATTATTCAAAAAATCAAAGAACGAACGGGTCAAGTCAGACACGAGGTAAGGGACTTCATCTCAATCTCATTTCATTGATGAATATTTTTCTTTATACACGGCTTTCTTTTATATGGTTTATAAACACATTTTAATTTTCATTTAATTCAAATGGAATCTTTTTTCTATGTAGAATTTTACTAAACGACAAAAGGAATTTTTTTAACGTTTGTGGCGACAATGACCTCTCCGCTGCCGTAATCGTTAGTTGGCTTCCTCTACAAGCCTTAATGTTTTTAAAATGAAAAGAAAACCCCTTATTATATTTTTGGGTGTTTTGGTATTGAAAATGGTTTTTGAAATCAAATTTTTTATTTCAATATCTTGAAATTATTTGTTTTGATTTCAAATGAAATGTTATTAGTGAAATATTTATATTTGCAATATTTTATTTGTTATGATTTTATAATGGTACTTGAACATTTGATGGGTGGTTACATGATAAACCAAATGATGGGTGGTGTCGTGATAAACCAAGATAGGTGGTTACGTTATAACCTCCAATGCATTGGGTATGGAAGTCGGCTGTATGAATTTCCCATTTAGTGATATGTGTAGAAGTCGACCGTATGGTTATTCCATTTAAGTATGTTTATGCCCCATGTTACCTTTATATGTTATGTGTTCTTTTTATAGATTTAACGGTAATATTTTGGTTACAAAATGGTAAGAAATGATCTTTTATTCAGTGAAGGGTATTTACTACTTCATAAAGGTGAAAAGTATTACTTATGATAAGGTATTCATGGTTTACATGTTGTTTTGGAAAACTAATAGTTTTCCTTCTTTGTGTATCCCCTTACTGAGATTTTTATGCTCATCCCAAGTTTTTGAAATGTTTTTCACATGATATAAAGTGGAACATGGTCAAGGATGAGATCAAGGAAAAGTCATGCTATCTAAAACATGGAACTAGACATGACTCCTTTTTTCAAAGAGGTTTTATTTTATAAAAAAATGGATTGTGAGTAGAAGTGTCTACATGTAATATTCAAGTTGTTTTGTTTATTTTATGACCTAATTATCTAAATATCTAAACCTAAAAAGATCCTTAATGTAAATTATTAACTTAATTCAAGATTATGTAATGTTTAAGGCCAGGTCTTTATAATTTGAAATATTAGTTTTGAATTAATAATGAATATATTATAAAATTACTACTATTATAACTTTTGTATTATAAAAATCTGTTTTTATATTATAATAAAATGTTGAAATTATATATTGTATGATTTTATAAAATTTCTTATGTGAAAAAAGAAATGAATTATATATATATATAAATGCTAAAATGATATTTATATTAAAAAAATAAATTTACACTTATTAAAAACTATATACACGCCGGTTTTAAATATATATGATTATATTAGAAAAATGAATTTATTTATATATAAATATTAATTGAATTGTAAGATGATTTTTTAAAGAAAAATGATAAAACAAAACGATAATTTGAAACCTAAATTGAATTAAAAAAAGGTGGTGTGATGACTTTGGAAAGGAAAAAAAGTGGTGTGATGACTTTGGGAAGGAAAAAAAGTAGGGTGATGACTTTGGGAAGGAAACCAAAAAGTAAAACAAAGGAAAAGGTGTGGAAAACATGAAACCCAAAAAAAAGATGTAAAAAAAGAAAATAATCAAAGGGGGAAATGGGGTTCGTGACTAGGGTTTCTAAGGGGGGCGAAAAACTTTGGTTTTCACAGGTCGAGTGCACCGCGACCTGGGTCTTGTGGGGGACACTCCCAATTAAGAGAGATTTCAGCGGGAGGAATTCTTTGGCCGGAAACAACTTCATTATGGAAGTCCTCTCTGGTGGGCAATCAAGGCAGACAAGCAGCTGGCAGTGGGAGTTTCTTCAAGGGTTGATGAACAACCCTAACCCAACCTTGGACTACTGCTTCTTTTTATAACGGGATTGAATCCCATGAATTGTAATGTGTGTATGTGTATCCTCCGACGAATTTATCCGGAGAGAAATAGAATGTCCCCCTCTTCTCTCGTGGATGTAGGCATCACTGTCGAACCACGTAAATCTATGCGTTGATCTGTTTTCTTCCTGTTTTGTGTCTGATTTCTTCACCATGAACGTCCACTGCCCCAACAAAGTGGTATCAGAGGGTTCAGAAGTGAAACGACGACGCGACAGTGAAATTTTCTGGCGATCAGAAAATCGAGGTTGCTCGGAAATTTTTTTCGATCCCTGATCTGTGAAGAGCACGGCGAGCCGGTTCCAACGGTGTAAGCGGCGTAAAAAACGGAGCTGAAACGAAGGAGATAGGCTCGGTAAAACATTGGTCAAACCCACGGGTGCTACAGTACACCATGCTGGTAAAGATGACACTATGCACACCGCCGACGACTTTCCGGCGACATTATGGAAATTGCTCTGGCACGCCATGTCAGCGGTCAATCCAGACCGTTGAATCTGTTTTAGCCATAACTTGGCCAATTGGAGACCATTTTCAGCGATCCAGGAGTCGATTTCAGGTATTTAGACCCTTCCAAACACATCTGTATGGTTATATTTTCTAAATTTTCACTCCAGAAATGGAAGAAAATACCGGTAATATGATTAAACTTACTGCATTTAATTTTGCCATCTGGAAACCGAAAATAGAAGACCTTTTGTATATTAAATATTTGTGGAAGCCTATAGTAGAAACCACTAAGCCCGTTGCAGTTCAAGTGGAGGAATCTTCAACAAGTAGTAAACCCAATGAGAAGACGACAACCGGTACCCCACCAGTGGATGCAGAGTGGGTTGTACTCAACAGGAAGTGTGCTGCCCAAATCAGACAGTGGATCGACAAGAGAATCTTCCAAAATTTTTCCAATGAACATAACGCCTCTATTCTTTGGAGAAAATTGGAAAATATGTATGCGAGGAAAACCCACAAAACAAAGAAAACCTGATACGTCGTTTTGTCAACTTGAAATACAAAGACGGGACCAACGTATCAGAGCACATGAGTGAGTTCTAAGGTACTGTTGATAAGTTGAATTCTATGAAAATGATGATTGATGATGAGTTGCAGGAACTGTTGATGTAGAGTTCTTTATCGAAGACGTGGGACACATTAGTTGTGTCAGTCAGAAATTATACTCTAGATGGAACTCTCACTGTGGAGATGGTGAAGGATAGAATGTTGAATGAGGAGTCCAGAAGAAAATATGAGGTACATACACCTGATTCAGAGGCTCTTGTCACTGAAAAACAAGGGAAGTAGAAATGGCAGGGAAGAAGTAGAGGAAGAGAACCCTGTGACCAAAGTCTTAAAAGAAGGAAGCGATCGAAATCTTGATCAAGATATGACAAGAAGTGCCACCACTGTGGCAATCCCAAACACTTCATTTGGGAGTGTAGAAGGTTGAAGGCAGAGTAGAGGAATTAGGAAGGTAAGTCCCAAAATAATGATGCTGCAGTTGTCAATGAAGAGATCGTTATTATTCAGGAAGACAATCAGGTCAGTATTTCAAGCCACGACTCAACATGGGTGATCGATTCCGGCGCCTCCGACCAGGTCACCACCAGATGAGATTTCTTCTCATCCTACCATTCATGGAGTTTCGGACATGTGAAGATGGGAAATGACGACGCATCCAAAATCACTGGTATTGGTAATATTTTTCTGGAAACTAATGTTGGATACATGTTATTGTTGAAGGATGTGAGGCATGTTCCTGATATTCGACTCAATCTGATATCCACTGGAATGCTCGATGATGAGGGATATGTGAGTTCTTTCGGTGATGGGAAATGGAACCTTATCAAAGGTAACCTGGTAACTACGAAAGGAAATAAAGATACTTCTCTTTATCTCACAGATGCAAGACCATGTGGAGGAGAAGTAAATGCAGCCATAAAAGATGTTCCTGCATAAGTTTGGCATAGGCGGCTGGGTCACATGAGTGAGAGAGGAATCAGAATTCTCTCTAAGAAAGATCTCTTTCCAGGAATAAAAGGTACACATCTAGATACTTGTGTTGATTGCATCATGGGAAAACAACAAAGAGTATCGTTGCGTGGTTATATACCATCCAGAAAAGAAAATGTTTTAGATTTAATTCACACTGATGTTTTCATGATGAGCTCTAAGATGATGGGAGGTGCTATTTTTTTTACCTTCATAGATGATCATTCCAGAAAAGTTTGGGCCTTTTCTTTGAAAATTAAAGATCAAGTGTAGGATGTTTTCAAGCAGTTTCATGTGAAGGTGGAAAGAGAAACAGGGATATGGTTAAAGTGTGTACGAGAAGATAATGGAGGAGAGTATCATGGTCCATTTGAAGAGTACTGCAAGAGTTTTGGCATCAGAATATAAAAATCAGTACCTAAGACACCTCAGCATAACAGTATTGCTGAGAAGATGAACAAAACAATTTTCAAGAGAGTAAGATGTATGATCTCAAATGAAAATCTGCCAAACACCTTTTTGGGGGAGGCAATGATGACCACAATTTATCTTATCAACCTTTCTCCATTAGTCCCATTAAACTACGAAATTCTAGAAAGTGTCTAGATAGGTAAAGATGTTTCATACAAACGCTTGAGAGTATTTGGCTGCAAGGCATTTGTTCACATCTTTAAAGATGAGTGGGAAAAGATGGATGGAAAAGGAAAGCAATGTATCTTTTTGGGATACGATCTTGAAGAGTTTGGATACCGACTCTAGGATCCTATCAGCAAGAGGATCTTGAGAAGCAGAGATGTGGTGTTTCTTGAGGATCAGACGATTGAAGATTTTGAGAAGCCAGAAACTGTAGAGAAGTCACTGTCTGAGGAAATTCCAGTCAGTCTGGAACCAGTTCCACCACCATCAATACCAGCTAGTGCGATAGAGATACATGACACTAATCATACATCACTACAAAGTAATATGTCTCCATCTACTGATATTTCTTCATCATATGATATTACAGAATAGATTCCTCCTAAAGCACAGTTGAGGAGATCCACCAGAGAATGACAACCGGGTCGAAGATACTCACCAAATGAGTATGTGATGCTCACTGATGGGGGAGAGACATATAGTTATGATGATCTGGTCAGGAGTCAGTAGAATATGGAATGGAAGAAGTCCATGCAAGAGGAGATTAGATCCTTGCACAAGAACCCTATATTTGATTTGGTAGAATTACCACATGGAAAGAAGGAAATCAAGAACAAGTGGGCGTACAGAATTAAAGGAGAAGATGGTAGATCAAAACTAAGCTACAAAGCCAAAATAGTTGTGAAGGGATTCAGTCAAAATAAAGGTATTGACTTTGATGAAATTTTTTCTCCAGTGGTTAAGATGTCTTCTATCAGAGTTGTTCTTGGATTGGTGGCTAGTTTGAACCTGGAGGTTCAACAACTGGATGTAAAGATAGCATTCTTACATGGAAATCTTAACGAGGAGACATACATGGAGCAACCAGAGGGATTTCAGGTGAAAGGGAAAGAAAACCTGGTATGCAAGCTTAATAAAAGTTTATATGGTTTGAAACAGGAACTGAGGCAGTGGTACATGAAATTTGACTCATTCATGGAGAAAAATGAGTACAAAAGGACAACTGCTGATCAATGTGTTTTTATCAAACAATTTTCTGAGGGTTATTTCATTATCTTGTTGCTTTATATTGATGATATGATAATTATTTGTAGAGATATCACCAAGATTGAAAAGTTGAAGAAGGAGTTTAACAAGTCTTTTGAAATTAAGGACTTGGGAGATACTACTCAGATTCTTCGTTTGATAATAACTCGTGATAGGAGGAATCACAAGATTTGGATATCTCAGGAGCAGTACATTGAGAAGGTTCTTGAAAGATTAAACATGGGAAAGGTGAAACCAGTTATCACTCCACTTGCAAGTCATTTCAGGATCACGAAAATTCATAGTCCATCAACTGAGAAGGAGAAAGCAGAAATGGAAACGATTACTTATCAGTCAGCAGTTGGGAGTCTTATGTATGCTATGGTGTAAACCAGACTAGATATTTCTCATGCTGTTGGCATTGTGAGTAGGTTCTTATCAAATCCAAGAAAGGAGCACTGGACAACGATCAAATAGATATTGAGGTATTTATGAGGTACATCTAGTCATTGTTTATGTTTTGGAAATGATAAACCTATTTTGGAAGGATACACAGATGTAGATATGGCTGGAGATGTAGATACGAGGAAATCCATATCCGGGTACCTGATATCATTTGTAGGGGAATAAGTATCATAGAAATAACAACTTCAGAAGTGTGTTGCCTTATCCACCATAGAAGAAGAGTATATTGCGGTCACTGAAGGATGCAAGGAGATGTTGTGGATGAAGAAGTTTTTACAGGAGCTAGGACAGAGTCCGGAGAATTATATTCTCTATTACGATAGTTAGAGGACTATTCATCTCAGTAATAACCCTAAATTTCATTCCATGTCCAAACACATCGATGTGTGGTATCACTATATTCAAAATGTGTTCAAAGAAAGATTGTTTAAAGTTGAAAAAATCCACACCAATGATAACGAGGCAGATATGATGACGAAGGTTCTACCGAAAGAGAAGTTGGATGCCTGCAAGGAGACTACAGATCTAGATTCTACCCCAAATTGGTCATGAGGGGTAGATTTGTGGGTCCCACTCCCAATTAAGGGAGATTTCAGCGGGAGTAATTCTTTGGCCGACAACAACTTTATCATGGAAGTCCTATCTGGTGGGCAGTCAAGGTAGACGAGTAGCTAGCGGTGGGAGTTTCTTCAAGGGTTGATGAACAACCCTAACCCAAACTTGGACGTCTGCTTCTTTTTATAATGGGATTAAATCCCATGAATTTTAATGTGTGTATGTGTATCCTCCAACAAATTTATTCGGAGAGAAATAGAACGAACCCCTCTTCTCCTGTGGACATAGGCATCACTGACGAACCGTGTAAATCTCTGCGTTGATCCGTTTTCTTCTTGTTTTGTGTTTGATTTCTTCACCATAAACCTCCACTGCCCCAACATGTCTTGGGGTTGCGCAGCCTGAGGTCGAGCTAGGTGAAGTCACAGCCGAGTTCGAGTCACACATGAGGGCTTCAAATCCAAGAAGATCGAAGTGGTAGGGTTCATTTGTGACCGAGGGCTTTGGGTTGGTTCGATTCGAGAAAAAGATCCATGGTCCATCTCAGTTGTGCCACACTAGGAAGAGATCCAAGTGACGTAGACTAGTTCGTCGTGGTTAGTTCTTGTTTATGTATCCAAATTTGAGGTAGATGACTCCTTTTTTGGTATGAATCTCTTTAAATTATTTTCTTCCCCAATCCGTTTATCAATTTTATCATTGCGTCATTTTTCTTCGTCCTATATATTTTATGAACAATAGGTGCTTTGGATTTGGTCTACAGCTGATGTTCATTTGTGTTGTTTTGGTTAATGGAAATCTTTTTTTGTTTCATGACTATACTATTGTTTCAATTATTTTTGTTTTGGTCCGCATATGTCCCTGTTATCATTATTTTTATATAATTTTTATCAATTTTATGCGCCAGTGTAGTTAGACTATCAAAACACGTACCTAACTTGCCGAGAAAAATTATATAGGACATTATATAAACTATCAATTTGAAGAATTTAGTGGAGGCGATTCATTTTGCATCACTTAATATTTTGTGTTTCCTACTTTGTCTCTACACATCTTCTATGATAGAAATTAGATTGAAGCCTTCTGCCTCTCCTATAATTAGGTAAGGGGACTGCTGTTTATTAATTATTATTATGTATGTATAAATTATTTTTCAAAATTAAGTGCATGTAGGTGTTGCTATCATTTATAAATAATCTATTTATGAATAAGGGTATTTCAAATCTATGTAAGAGACCATTTTCTTAAGCTTCATGTTTATAAATTGTTACAGTAATTATTTTAAGTATGGAAATATAAGGGATCAATATATTTATTTATTTAGTTATACAATTCATGTTTTTAAGGGTGTATATACATATACATATATATGTATATATACATATATATATGTATATCTATCTAATTAGGTTTAATTATTTTCTGAACTAATAATGTAAGAGTGTATAACTATTATGTTTAAATTTAATTCATTTTGGTATAACGAGTTGTGTCACTAAAAATATAATTACTCCCAAGGATAATTATTTTTAAGTATGATATCAAAACAATTATTCCACTTATATACATGTGTCTAACAAAGTTTTAAGTTTTAATTTGATATCATGTTAGTTCTGCTAATGAAAATTCTCATTTATTGATGTTTTTCTCAAACATGTGTTTTTTTATTCCATGATGATGAATTTTGTAAATTCAATGTCAATTACACACACACACACATGGAAATATTAAATTGTTACATGTTTTGAATGCAGAAATATGGGATGAAATTATTTTCAATTCCATAAGGATATATATAAATACACTTAAAATTCATTTATGTTCTTAGGAAAATTATTATTTTTAGGGGCATAAATCTATGTTTTAACTCTTGTTAAATATGGATATTTTTATTAATCAAAATTTTCATTAAATATGAATTTATCCTGTGAATTAGAGTATTATAAATACCATGTCACACACAAACACATATATATATATATATATGTCTCTATATATATATTTATTCATTTATAGGAAACATTAAGTTCTTTTATTTTAAAAATTAAATTCATGGTATACACACACACACACACACACACACAAAGGATATAATGTTTATTTACATGTTATAATACTTATCGTCATATTTTAGAAAAATGCACATGACATGCCGTCATGTTATTGTAAACTTAAGGATGTTGTAGTTGCATACAACCTTGGCCATATGTCAAGCATAACATTGAAACAACCTTCATTTAAAATAAAATATATGGTTTCAAATTAATTTTTAAGGTTTACTTATTATATTATCAAACACATGGATATATTCAAGAATTGAAATGTTTAATTTATAATTTTATGTGCGAAACATATTTATTTATATTAAATATTATTTTGAGAAGACAAAACCATATATGTATTTTTGATTAAATGTGTATTTATTTCATTACTCATTTTATTTATGACTTACAAATAAAGAAAATTATTTCAAGTATGGGATTAATATTTTTATAATATTATATGAATTAATAATTAAACTTTTCAAAGTGGTATGGGACACTTTGGATTGTTTAGAGAATATATACCCCAATAATTTATCAATGAAATTATTTTAATCTTTGATTAAGATTTAAATAAATCAAAGTGGTATGGAGCACTTTAATTTAAAGAAATATTTTTATTAGACATATGTGGAATGTATTGGACTTATTATGTGACGGGTGAGCCTCGCTACAGCCTCTCAGTGCATCGGTAGGTCTCATGAGACAAAATATGGTCTTGAAATGAGGCCTTGACAGAATGATTATGTATGTTCATAGCCCAAAGACTTGACATAATGATTATGATTTCCAACATTATGCATTTCCGCATGCATTGGACTTACCATGTGATGGGTGATGCCCACTATAGCTTCTGGATGCATCGATAGGTCTAATGAGATAAAATATTGTCTTGACACAAGGCCTTGGCAGAATAATTATGTATGGTCTTGGCATGAGTCCTTGACAGAGTGGTTACGATGCCTGACATTATGCATTCCCTCAATATGAAATTCTATTGAGGGGAGAATAATGTTACATCCTAGGATTTCCAAGTTTTATTTTTATTATATAAATGTTTTATTAAATTTATTAATTTATAATTAAAAAAAGTAATAATATTTTTGATATGATTGTCTTTAAAATTAACAATTGAAATTGAGTGTTTTTAATTAATTTAATTATATGTTAATTATAATACTTATAATTAATTGTACTTATTATTTAAAGTTTTAAAATTTATTTTAAAGAAAAATATGGTTTTTCTTTGTTTAAAAAAATATTTTAAGATAACTATATTTATTTAATTATTTCTAAAATAGAATTAATTTTTATCAAAAATATTATTTAATAGAATATTTTAATTAAAATAATATTAATTAAGGGTAAAAAGGTTTAGAAAATTATTACTATTACTCTTAAGATAATATATTCTATAAAAATATAAAAATATATTATGTTTTTGATTTATAAATTTTATAAATTATAATTTTATCATAAAAAAATGCATATTATATATATATAATAAAAAATGTGTGATTTGAATCATTTATATTAGAAAAAATGATATATATATGTATGTATGTATGTATGTATGTATGTATGTATGTATATGAAATAGTAGTTTTGAATTAATAATGAATATATTATAAATTTTCTACTATCATAACTTTTTTATTATAAAACTATGTTTGTATATTATAATAAAAATTTGAAATTATATATAGTATTATTTTATAAATTTTCTCATGTGAGAAAAATAAATGAATTATATAAATACATATATATATATATATAAACACTAAAATAATATTTATATTAAAAAAACCAATTTATACAAATAAAAAAACTATATACACATTTGTTTTAAATATATATGATTATATTAAAAAACCAATTTATTTATATATAAATATTAATTAAATTGTAAGATGATTTTTAAGGAAAAATGATAAAACAAAATGATAATTTGAAACATATATTAAATTAAAAAAAGGTGGCGTGTTGACTTTGGGGAAAAAGTGGCGTGATGACTCTCAGAAGGGAAAAAAAGTGGCATGATGACTTTGGGAAGGAAACCAAAAATTAAACAAAGGTAAAGGGGTGGGAAAACGTGAAACCCAAAAAAAAGATAAAAAAAGAAAATAATCAAAGGGGGAAATGGGGTCTGCGCCAAGGGTTTCTATGGGGGCGAGAGACTCTAGTTTTCATGGGTCGAGTGTAACACAACCTGGGTCTCGGGGTCAGGAGGTCGAATCAGGTGGAGTCACTGCCGAGGTCGAGTCGTGCATGAGGGCTTCAAATCTAAGAAGATAGAAGTGGTGGGGTTTATACACAATTGAGGATTTCAGGTTGGTTTGATTCGAGGCAGAGATCCATGGTCTGTCTCGGTCACACCGTGGTAGGATGAGGTTCAAGCGACATCGACTGGTTTGTCATGATTAGGTTTTGTTTCTCCAGCCTAATTTGAGATAGATGACTCCTTTTTAGGTCCTAATATCTTTTAATTAGTTTTCTTCCTTAATCCATTTATAAATTTTGTCATTGCTTCATTTTTCTTCATCCTATCTACTTTATGAACAATCGGTGCTTTGGTTTTGGTCTACAACTGATGTTCATTCATGTTGTTTTGGTTAATGGAAATATTTGTTTGTTCTGTGACTATACTATTTCAATTACTTTTATTTTCGTCTACATATGTCCATGTTATCACCATTTTTATACAATTTCTATCAATTTTGTGTGCTAGTGTAGTTAGACTATCAACACATGTACTTAGCTTGTAGAGCAAGCTTGTATAGGCCATTATATAAACTATCAATTTTTGGAATTTGGGGGAGGAGATTCATTATGAGCCACTTAATATTTTTTATTTTACTTTGTCTCTCCACATCTTCTGTGATAGAAATTAGAGCGAAGACTTCCACCTCTCCTGTAATTAGGTAAGAGGACTACTGTTTATTAATTATTATTACATATGTATAAATTATTTTTCAAACCTAAGTGCATGTAGGTGTTGCTATCATTTATAAATAATCTAATTATGAATAAGGGTATTTAAAATCTATGTAAGATACCATTTTCTTAAGTTTCATGTTTATAAATTAGTATAACAATTATTTTAAGTATGGAACTATAAGGGATCAATATATTTATTTATTTAGTTATACAATTCATGTTTTTAAGAGTGTATATACATATACATACATATATGTATATATATATATGTATATATATCTAATTATGTTTAATTATTTTCCTAACTAATAATGTAAGAGAGTATAGCTATTATGTTTAAATTTAATTCATTTTGGTATAACGGGTTGTGTCACTAAAAATATAATTATTCCTAAGGATAATTATTTATAAGTACGATATCAAAACAATTATTCCACTTATATATATATGTGTGTGTTTCTAACAAAGTTTTAAGTTTTAATTTGATATCATGTCAGTTCTGCTAATGAAAATTCTCATTTATCGATGTTTTTCTCAAATATGTGTTTCTTTTATTCTGTGATGATGAATATTGTAAATTCAATGTCAATTACATATATATATATATATTCACATTCACATATTAAATTTTTACATGTTTTGAATGAATAATATGGGTTAAAATTATTTTCAATTTCATAAGGATTTATATATATATACACTTAATCATCATTTATTTTCTTATGAAAATTGTTATTTTAGGGGTATCAAGCTATGTTCTAAATTTTGTTAAATATGGATAATTTTATTTATCAAAGTTTTAATTAAATATGAATTTATACCGTGAATTAGACTATTATAAATACCGTGTCATATAAATGTATATATATATATATGTGTGTGTGTGTGTATATATATATATTTATTTACAGGAAACATTATGTTATTTTATTTTAAAAATTAAATTCATGGTATATATAGACACACAAAAATGATATAATTCTTATTTATATGTTATAATACTTATCATCATATTTTAGAAAAATGCGCATAACATGTCGTCATGTTATTTTAAACTTAAGGATGTCGTAGTTGCATACAACCTTGGCCATATGTCAAGCATAATATCGACACAAATTTCATTTAAAATAAAATTCATGGTTTCAAATTAAATTTTAAGGTTTACTTCTGAGATTATCAGACACATGGATATCTTCAGGAATTGAAATTTTTTATTTATAATTTTATGTGAGAAACATATTTATTTATTGTAAAAGATTATTTTGAGAAGACAAAATTATATATTCTTTTTTTATTAAATGTGCATTTATTTCATTACTTATTTTATTGATGGCTTACAAATAAAGATAATTATTTCAAGTATGGGATTAATATTTTTATGATATTATATGGATTAAGAATTAAACTTTTCAAAGTGGTATAAGTCACTTTTGATCATTTAAAGAATATATACCTCAATAATTTATCAATGAAATTATTTTCATTTATGATTAATATTTAAATAAATCAAAGTGGTATGGGAAACTTTGATTTAAATACATATTTTTATTAAACATATGAGGAATGAATTGGACTTATTATGTCACGGGTGAGGCCCGCTATAGCCTCTCGGTGCATTAGTAGATATCATGAAACAAACTATTGTCTTGGCATGAGACCTTGATAGAATGATTATGTATGGTCTTGGAACGAGGCCTTAAAAGAATGATTATGATGTCCGACATTATGCATTCCCACATGCATTAGACTTACTATGTGATAGGTGAGGTCTGCTATAACCTCTCGATGCATCGGTAGGTCTAATGAGACAAACTGTTGTCTTGGAACAAGGTCTTGACAGAATAATTATGTATGTTCTTGGCACGAGGCCTTGATAGAGTGGTTAGGATGTTCAACATTTTGCGTTACCTAAATATGAAACTAGTAAATGATATATCATGTGGTTATTAAACTGGTAGAATAACCATGGTTAGAAACCTTTTTCTTATGTACAAATTCTGAACAAGTATTATTTCATGTGAAAATTAGTATATGCACCCTAGTATGTTATGGATAATTTATATGTGGCCATTATCCATCTTTAAGTGGAATTTCATGTACTTTTGTTCAAGTGTATTCATATTTTTATAACACAATATACTTTTAGTTTTTAAATAAGTATATTAATTTTTGAGCATAAGATTATCCTAAAAATGTTTTTAGTAACTCTTGAGAAATGATGATGACATGTCATGAGAAATGTATTTTATTTTTATGAAATTGATTTACAGGATGTGTTTTTTCCTCAAGTAAATGTTTTAAAATGATTTATTAATTGTTTTTAATACCCTTACTGAGCATGTAAAATTGTCAACCCTATGTTTCAAAAATATTTTCACAGGTCACTTTGAACTCCAAAGTTAGACGCCATCGTTTTTGCACATGCATAAGAAAACTTTGGCTTTTGTTTGTTTAATTTTATTGCAACTATGATAAATTGTAAACTTGTATCTAACTCTTCAGAACCTATACTGGTAAAAGGTCATCTATTGTAATAAATGTTTTTTATTTATTTATAATTCTTTTATAAAAAATACACAGCACTTATAAGGGCCGAGGCTGGTTGCTTGGGCTCGGGCCTTTATAGTTGGTATCAAAGAAATGATCTAGTAAACTTTAGAGATTAGATGTTGTAGAGTGTAAGATTTTATCACTCCTAGAGTTTTATAATTATGAAGATGTAAATTCAGAATTCTTTTTAGTTTGACGAAACAAATTGTGAGGATGTAATTCTATTGAGGGAGAATTAATGTTACATCCCAGGATTTCCAAGTTTTATTTTTATTGTATAAATGTTTTATTAAATTTATTAATTTATAATTAAAACAAAGTAATGATATTTTTGATATGATTTTATTTAAAAATAACAATTAAAATTGAGTGTTTTTAATTAGTTTAATTACATATTAATTATAATACTTATAATTAATTTTACTTATTATTTATAATTTCCAAATTTATTTTAAATACAAATATTGTTTTTATTTATTTAAAAGAATATTTTAAGATAACTATATTTATTTAATTATTTTTAAAATAGAATTCATTTTTATCAAAAAGTTTATTTGATAGAATATTTTAATGATAATTATATTAATTAAGGGTAATTTGTTTTATATAATTATTACTATTACTCTTAAGATAATATGTTATATAAAAATATGAAAATGTATTATGTTTTTGTTTTATAAATTTTATAAATTATAATTTTATTATAAAAAAACACACATTATATATATATGATAAAAAATGTGTGATTGGAATCATTTATATTAGAAAAAAAATGAATTATATACACATGTATGTATATGAGATATTAGTTTTGAATTAATGAATATATTATAAAATTTCTACTATTATAACTTTTGAATTATAAAACTATGATTATATATTATAATAAAATGTTTAAATTATATATATTATGATTTTATAAAATTTATTATGTGACAAAAAGAAATGAATTATATAAATATATATATATAAATACTAAAATGACATTTATATTAAAAAAATGAATTTATACTTATAAAAAAACTATATATACATTTGTTTTAAATATATATGATTATATTAAAAAAATGAATTTATTTATATATAAATATTAATTTAAATTTATAATGATTTTTTAAAGAAAAATAATAAAACAAAAAGATAATTTGAAACATAGATTCAATTAAAAAAACGTGGTGTGATGACTTTGGGAAGGAAAAAAAGTGGTGTGATGACTTTGAGAAAGAAAAAATAGTGGTGTGATGACTTTGGAAAGGAAACCAAAAAGTAATAAAAGGTAAAGGGGTTGGAAAATGTGAAACCCCAAAAAAATATATATATAAAAAAGAAAAGAATCAAAGGGGGAAATGGGGTCCGTGCCTGGGGTTTTTAAGGGGGGCAACAAACTCTTGTTTTCACAGGTCGAGTGCACCGCGACCTGGGTCTCGGGGTCACACAACAGGAGGTAGAGTTAGGTGGAGTCACGAACGAGGTCAATTCATTCATGAGGGATTTGAAGTCGAGAAGATCAGAGTGGTGAGGTTCGTCCCTGGTTGAGGGTTTCAGGTTGGTTCAATTCGAGGTAGAGATCCATGGTCCATCTCGATCACGCTACGCTAAGGTCCAGGCGACGTCGACTGGTTCATCATAGTTAGGTCTTGTTTCTCTAGCCTAATTCAAGGTAAATGAATCCTTTTTAGGTCCTAATCTATTCAAATTAGTTTTTTCCTTAATTTGTTTCTCAATTCTGTCGTTGTGTCATTTTTTAATCCTATTTACTTTATGAACAACAGGTGCTTTGGCTTTGGTCCGCGACAGATGTTTGTTCATGTTGTTTTGGTTAATAGAAATATATTTTTGTTTTGTGACTATACTATTTCGACTCTTTTTGTTTTGGTCCGCAGATGTCCATGTTATCACCATTTTTATATAATTTTTGTCAATTTTGTGTGCTGGTGTAGTTAGACTATCAACACATGTACCCAGCTTGTTGAATAGTCCATTATATAAACCGCGCAACACCCCAAGCTTCCACAATATGCTTCTCTTTGAATAATACAGTAGCGTGTGTTGTATGAAACTTCGAGTTCTAACACACAACACAACCAATCAAACTAGCCGTTATGAATAGTAATACCCACTTTTTGAAATTTTATAAATTTTATCTTTTAAAATGGACTTCATTTTTGGATTCGGAATATCAAAATTAGCCTAGGGTGAATTTTTGGTATTTTTCTGAAAACTTTCAATTTTTGATGAATTGTGAAAACACTAAGTTATTGGTTAAAACCGAATTTTTATTTAAATAATTATTTACTTTATTTAAATTTATTTTTGGTCAAAATAGATACTTAATACCTATATATTCTCAATTTAATTCATTGGATTCAGTTTATAATAATTTTAGACATATAAAAATTTTATTGAACTTTTCACCATCTTTTACCCATCTCCTAGGAGAATTTTTAAATTCACATAAAACTTAATTTTACCGCTTCTATGAGTGGAATTTTAAAAATTTGAGAGACACAGTTAATATCAAGAAGTAAAATGTGGTTTAATGAGATGAAAATAATATTTGGTGAATAGTAACTTTTTACTTTTATTTACCACGGTTAAAAGTAAATAGGGTAATTAAGGGTACAAATGATTTTACTATTACCCTGACACATGTCCTAATTCTATTGGAAAAGTGTATCTCGACCAAAAAAACCTTAGGAATAAAATATTATCATTTATGTCCACTTGGATTAGATTAGGACATTAATTATTATTTAATTCAAAGAAGAGTTAAAAGAGTTAAAATCAAAGGTTATTAACTAAAACATTTTTAATATAGGGTTATATATAAGATAAATTTGATTGTAAATATTCATTATAAAGCTAAAAATATCTCCTACATAATGGTATTTTATTTATAATTTTTATACATTAAATAATTTAATTTATTTATGACACAATGATGATGCAGTAATTACCTTATTAGTAAAATATCAAAATAATTGATATTATAAATACCCAAATAAATATTATTTGAAACTTTTAATGAACTCGAAGAATTTTATAGATTAATATGACATGTTAGTATTGATTTAATTATGTTTGTTCGAATTAATCATGCTTTTATTATTTTAACAAAAATCAAATACCAAATAGTGTCAAAATTGACATAAAAGAGTTTTTAAAACAAATATTATATTATTAATTGATATTAAATTTCTAAAAATCTAAGGTTCCGAAAAGAGACTTATATCATGATAGGTGTATCATTAATGGACCACTTGGGGGTCTCTTGAATGTATATAGTAAGTTTGTTAACTATATAATATAAAAATACAAAGTGACATGGTAAATGTTAAAGTAATTAACTAATAGTTAAAACTAAAAGATAAGGTTAATATAGTGACCCAAACCTGTCTAAAACCTATTGGTTGAGTGGTTTTAGACCCATCCCCACCTTATAATCTTAATAATACACTTTTTAGCCATTATAAACCGAATATTAATTTATTATAAAATAATATTTCTAGCTTTTCCTAAGGTGCCCCTCCTCCCCCTTATAAAAAGACACCACTTCTAACCAATTATTCACACCTTAAAATCCTTTTGGTTCGGCCAGAACCTGACCAAATATCCTCCCAACTTCCCTAAATTCAACCTATAGGCCTTCATTTAGTCATAAATCCATCCTATGGATCCATTTTGATCAAATCAAAAGGAATAACCCGAAGAAGAGGTAATGATTTCACCACCCTCTTTCAAGTTCCTTTCTTCTTCGACTTCTTATTTCTTTGTTATTACCATTCTAAAATAATAAATCCAATATATTATATATACTTTGATTTATAAACATGGTACAACCATATTCAGTATTCTATCCATCCTTTGAATGACATGTCACTATACATGCGTACGTACGGCTTACCGTCTCCACGTCGTGGTGTAATTGTTATTCAAAACATTATTATTTGGATGGGTATAATAATGATGTGTAATTAATGTAAATAATAAATATAAAATGATAATTATTCTGTATATATGATATAACATCCAATTGAATATTATTTTAATATCAAAAGAATGATATTGTTGCTCGTGCGTACGTACGGACTACCTTCTCCACTAACGCGATGAGATTCATTCTACATCGTATCCATTCAAGTATAATTCTCATTTGATGATTAAAAATAGTGTTTAAAGACTTGATATCATTCTCTATATGAATAATATACAACCTATCCATAAAAAACATGGCATATGTAACAAAACATATAAAAGAAAATGAGTAAGTTAACACCTGGAACAATGATAATACTAAGATATTGTTAACAAAGAAATGTTAAAAGATCATATATGATATAATATTAATTTAAATGATTATTGTATAACTTAATAACAATTATTTCACCATTATACAGGAGGTTAACCTACCCCCAACCAAGTAAAAGTAAAAGGTAAGGGTTTATTTCGCAATCTCTTCATTATCTGAGGTTGTTTATACGTAATAATCTACTGGGACTTCTTTATCATCCACATCCATGTTTCTTAAAAATGTATTTCAAAACGTTTTTACTATTTACTAGAATATGGTTTAAATTAATTTATACCCTTGTTTTAATCTTTATAAGAGGTTTATAAAGTAATCTTTCCGTCGTTTTCCAAACAAGGTCATTTTTAACCTTTTCGACAGAATTTAGGTAAGAATGTATTTTTTTAACTTATACGATGGGTGAGGCTATTTTCTTCCATTATAAAATCTTCAAAGATTCCCTTACAAGCTTATAAGGATATTTTCAAATTAAATGTTTTATTTTATAATTATGTAAGTTTTAAATGATTTCAAAAAAAGAGATATTTCTATCAAATAGTTTTGGTTTCATCTATGTCAACATCCTTTGATGGATTTTAAGCTTATTTGAAGTTGATTTATTATGATACAAAACTTCCATATTGTATTGAAGGTTTTGTGATATGTTTGACTATGGATGTGTTATTTTTATACCATTCATGGTTTATGGGGAATGTATTGACATTTTGTATTCTAGTTTTAATACGAATGTTTATGTTATATTTAAACCTATTCATATGAGGAATTCATTGGAATTAATGAGTGATGGGTGGAGCCCGCTATAGCTCCTCAATGCATTGGTAGGTCTCATGAGACAAACTAGTGGCTTGGAACAAGGCCTTGACAAAATCTTATTTGTAGTCTTGGCACGAGGCCTTGACTATGTGGTTATGATAGTCTGGAATTATGCATTCCATCATTATGGAAGTGGTTATTGATATTGCATGTGATTATTCAACTAGTAGAATATCCATGTGAATAAGAATATGGTAATATTTCATTTTATTTCTGCCATATTATGCTGAAGTTCATGTTTAAAAGGCTTTTGGTTTAGTTATACATTGCCTTAAATGTTTATGCTTATTTATGAAAGATTCCGCTATATTGTTATCCTTACTGGGCATTTGAGCTCACCCCTTTCTATGTTTTATTTTTTCCAGGATGTGAAGAAGTATTTTATTAATGACCTGCAGGGATAATATGAGGGGATAAGAGTGTGGACTATGGAGACTATATTGTTTTAGTTTTGATATTATGATGTAATGTAAACTTTATGAATGTATATACTTATTCCAAGGCTACTAAACTAATTGGTCTTTCGAGACTTGATCTTTCTTGTGATCATGCCAATGATATGTAATAATTCACCGACTCTAGGTAACTGGGGTCGGGGCGTTACAAACCGTCAATTTCAAGAATTTGGGGGAGGAGATTCATTCTGTGTCACTTAATATTTTGTGTTCTACTTTGTCTCTGCACATCTTCTGTGATGGAAATTGGAGCGAAGCTTTCCATCTCTCCTATAATTAGGTTAGGGGACTTCTGTTTATTAATTATTATTATGTATGTATAAATTATTTTTCAAACCTAAGTGCGTGTAGGTGTTGCTATATTTTATAAAGAATATAGTTATGAATAAGGGTATTTCAAATCTATGTAAGAGACCATTCTCTTAAGTTTCATGTTTACAAATTATTGCAGCAATTATTTTAAGTATGGAACTATTGTTAAATATGGATATTTTTATTTATCAAAGTTTTCATTAAATATGAATTTATCCCTTGAATTAGAGTATTATAAATACCATTTCATATAAATTTATATATATATATATATAAATGTATATATATTTATTTATTTATGGGAAACATTAAGTTCTTTTATTTTAAAAATTAAATTCATGGTATATATATACCACAAAGGATATAATATTTATTGACATGTTATAATACTTATCGTCATATTTTAGAAAAATGGGCAGAACATGTCGTCTTGTTATTTTAAACTTAAGGATACCGTAGTTACATACATCCTTGGCCATACATCGAGAATAACATCGACACAACTTTCATTTAAAATAAAATTCATGGTTTCAAATTAATTTTTAAGGTTTACTTCTGAGATTATCAAACACATGGATATATTCTATAATAGAAACATTTTATTTATAATTTTATGTGCAAAACATATTTATTTATTGTAAAATATAATTTTGAGAAGACAAAACTATATATGCATTTTTAATTAAATGTTTATTTATTTAATTACTCATTTTTTAATGTATTATAAATAAAGAAAATTATTTCAAGTATGGGATTAATATTTTTATGATATTATATGGATTAAGAATTAAACTTTTCAAAGTGGTATGAGAAACTTTGGATTATTTAAAGAATATATACCTCAAAAATTTATCAATGAAATTATTTTCATCTATGATTAAGATTTAAATAAATCAAAGTGGTATGTGACACTTTGATTTAAGTAAATATTTTTATTAGACATATGAGGAATGCATTGGACTTATTATGTGACGAGTGAGGCCCGCTACAACCTTTCGATGCATCAGTAAGTCTCATGAGACAAACTATGGTCTTGACAAGAGGCCTTGATAGAATAATTATGTATGGTCTTGGAATGAGGCCATGATAGAATGATTATGATGTTCGAAATTATGTATTCCTGTATGCATTGGACTTACTATGTGATGGGTGAGACCCACTATTGCCTCTCGATGCATCGACAGGTCTCATGAGACAAACTATAGTCTTGGCATGAGTCCTTGACAGAATAAGTTTGTATGGTCATGGAATAAGACCTTGACAGAGTGGTTATGATGTCTGATATTATGAATTCCCTCAATATGAAACTAGTAACTGATAGATCATGTGGTTATTCGACTATTAGAATACCCATGGTTAAGAACCTCTATCTTATGTACAAATTATGAACAAGTATTATTTCATGTGAAAATTAGTATCTTCACCTTGGTATGTTATGGATAATTTATATGTGTCTATTATCCAAGTTTAAGTGGAATTTCATGTACTTTTTTTCAAGTGTATGCATATTTTTATAACACATTATACTTATAGTTTTTAAATAAGTATAGTAATTTTTGAGCATAATATTCTCCTAAATTTTTTTAGTAACTCTCAGAAAATGATGATGACATATAATGAGAAAAATATTTTATTTTTAAGAAAATGATTTAAAGGATGTAATTCGCCTCAAGTAAATGTTTTAAAAGGATTTATTAATTGTTTCTAATCCCCTTATTGAGCATGAAAAATTTATCACCCTACATTTAAAAAATATTTTTAGAGGTCACTTTGAAGTCCAAATTTGGATGCCATCGTTTTTGTGTGCGCAGAAGTGAGGTTTGGATTTTCTTTTTATTTTATTTTATTACAACACTGATAAATTGTAAGGTTTTATATAACTCTCCAGAACCTAGACCGGTAAAAGGTCCTTTGTTGTAATAAATGTTGTGTGTTTATTCATAATTCTTTTATAAAAAAAATACACAACATTTATAATGGATAAGTTTGGTTTCTCAGGCTCAGGTATTTATAGTTCACTCCTTATAAATCTAGGATTTCTCCTATGAATCTCTACACATTTCATCCAAATTCTGAATCAGTAACTTATTTTTAGAACCTTCACTATAAATATTATAATTTTATTGTTTAATGACCCAGTATGTTTGGTGCTCTATCTCAATAGGGAGGTGATGAGTCTTCCAAAAAACAAGCCTATATGGTGACATTCCAATGGGAGTTTTCAAGGTGGTACAATAATACCATAATGAATCATCGACACCTCATCTTGACCATTGGTCTATGAGTGATATTAAGTAGACACTCGATGCCCGACCCTATACAAAAAAAAGTGATTGAATTTTTTAGTTGTAGAAATGAGAACCATGGTCACTAATGATGAACCTAGGTAATCAAAACCTATAGAAAATTTGGGTTCTCAAAAATTCCAAAACTATCTTGAAATCATCTTTCCTCATGGATCATGAATCTACACATTTTTACTTGCAATAAACTACTAGAATAATGTAAAAATTCCCAAATGAATTGGGGAATGGTCTCATAAAGTCAATGCCCCAAACATAAAAAATGTCATGAAAGATCAAGGGTTGTCGTGGCATTTAATTTCTTTTAGATAAATTCCCCATTCTTTGACACTGAGGATAATATTTATAGAAATCATGGGCATCTCGAAATAATGTTGGCCAAAATATACTAGAATCGACCACCTTGCGAACATTCCATTAGGAACCAAAGTGGCCCCCACAAGCAAGTGTGTGGAAGAACCTAAGGACATACTAAAACTTGCTATCGGGAATACAATTCTTGAGGAATTGATCACTATATATGGTCCAAAGGTAGGGTTTATCCAAAATGTACCAACAAGACTCATGTTTTATACAATTGAATTGATTTTTGGTGAAATTAGCAGGAATGAAAAATGCTACCAAATAATTTAAAATTTTAGAATACCAAAGAATAAAATATCGCATGCGGTATAATTGCTCATCAGTAAACATGTAATTTATAGGAATACAGGAGGATGAGTCAATGTCCAAGGATGGAAGGATCCTACTGATATGGTAAGCCAACCTATTCTCTACTCCCTTTTTATCCCTATTTTCTTGATTAAATTTCTGAAGTACGTGTATCCAATGAATGAGAAGTGGTTTGACTTCTAGTTTCTTAAGGAGATACCAGAGGGATGCATGGTCTGAGAATACAATTACTTTGGACCTTAATAGGTATGACCTAAATTTATCCAAGGCAAACACAATAGAAAGGAATTATTTTTTAGTTGTGGTGTAGTTTTATTAGTAAGGGTCCAGTGTGAGTGAGACATAAGCAATGACATGTGGAGATCGATTAAACCATTGTTATAACATTTCCCCAATTGCATAGTTAGAGGCATCATGCATGATATCAAATGGTAAATCCTCTATTTCAATTTATTAAAAGCTTCCTCACATTTTTTATATAAAAAAATCTTTTTATTTTTGGAGTAATCAGAAGAGGGGGTGTGCAATCTTACCAAAGTCACGAATGAAATGATGGTAAAATCTAATAGGACCTAAGAAAGATCACACATCTTGCACATTTTTGGGGAATGTTAGGGAAAAAATAACATCCAATTTTGATTTATCTAATTGGATACTATACCCATAAATGACAAGACCAAGTACTATACCTTGTCACACCATGAAATGATATTTCTCATAATTCAATACAATATTCTTTTCAATATAGAGATGTAGGATAAAACCAATACTAATCAAACATTCATCAAAAGAGGAGACATAAATAGTGAAATCATCCATGAATACTTCCATTCAATTCTCCAAGTAATCTGAAAAAATACTAACCATACATCACTAGAAAGTACCTGAAGCATTACAAAGACCAAATGGCATCCTCCTATATGAAAATGTGTTGAAGGGTAATGTTAAGGTTGTATTTTACTAATCCTCAGGGGAAATATGAATCTAAAAGTATCTATAATACCCATCAAGAAAACTATAATGAGACTTCCCCACTAGTCTCTCTAGCATATAGTAAATGAACGATAATGAGAAATGGTCCTTCCTAGTGTGTTGGTTTAGTCAACGATAATCTATACATACACGCCAACTATTCTAAACATGGGTTGGAACCAATTGATTGTTTTTATTTTTAATTACTATTAGAATAGTTTTTTTAGAAACTACCTACACCAGACTGATTCATTGGCTATCAGATATGGGGTAAATGATTCCAACATCCAGTAATTTTGTTACTTAATTTTTAAAAACATCTAGGTGGTTTGGTTTCAGTTGATATTGTGCTTTCCTCCCTAGTTTATCCTTAATTTAATAGTATATGATGCATCAAAATTGATGGTATTATACTAGGAATGATAGAAAGAGTCCATACCAATTTTTTTTTATACTCCCTCAAAAGGACAAGGAATCACAATTCATGTTATAGAGGGAGTGAACTAGCAATAATGATAGGAATCTTGTTTCCATTCTCAAGATATGAATATTTTAGATCTTGAGGTAGAGGTTTAAGTTCCAATTCAGGGGGATTTTTTATTTATGGGAGTGAATGTGGAAGTGAGAAGTCAATGATCTCATCTAACTACTCAATGGTAAAATCCTTAGATAAGGAAAGAGATTTTACAAGCTTAGTAGTATCATCCATGGTCATGGAATCCTTAGTGCTCAAGAAATCATTAATTAACAAACATTAATGAAATTTTTATAGAACACTATAACATTAAATGCATTATTCATTACCTATAATTTATATCAAGGATGAAAAATAAAAAAGTGGATTTGGGGAAAGAAAAGATGGTTTTTAGGGGATGAGAGTACATCAATAGAATTAACTGAAAGTGAAGTGCCCAGATCAGTGTGAATCACTGAGAGGGGGAGGGGGTGAATCAGTGATCCCTTAAAACTTTTTACTAATTGATTTCTTATCAATTAAACCTCTATGGATGGTTAAAGCCTCGATCCACTCTTCTTGTATCTCTCAACCTTTCCCGGATAATGCAGTAATGAAAAGGCACAGGACGCAAGGATTTACAAGGTTCGGCACCAAAGGCCTACATCCTTGCCATGCTCTCTCAGCATGGATTCTCCATTATAACCTGTTAAAATTACAATGGTCGATACAGAGTCCCACTGTATCTCTCCTGAGTCCAACAGGAGGGTCTTTATACTGCGTCCCACAGTGTTACCAGAGTCCCACTGGCCTGCTCCAGAATCCCACTGAAGACTTCTTCTCCCTGAGTCCCACAGGGTCTTCTCTTGGCTCCTCGAGTCACACGAGTAGCTCTTCTTCTCTTTAAGGTCTTCAAGTATCCTCAGCAGTCTGGGATAAAGACTGCTGGCCTTTCTCTGTACCTCTGATCACTTGTGATGATCAGGTCTTCTCGTCTTGCTCAGGCTTTATCTCCTTCTTCTAAGGATGACCTGGCCTCTTTCTTCAAGAATCTTCAACAGCCTCTGAAAAGGTCTGTTGGTCTTGCTCAGCTACTTCTGATCACTTCTCTTGATCAGGATCTTCTCAAATACTGAAAACTCAGACAAACAATATCTTTCACTTCAGTCTGGCTCAGTCTCACTTCACATCAACTTCATGCACTGAGTGCATGGCAACTCTGATTCCTCATGCACTGACTGCATGGTCTCTCAAATCTTCAAGAACCTCTGGTCTTGGAAAACTCAAATGCACACTCACTGATTTGAACTTTGACTACGTGCGCATGTGCATGCATGCATGCATGCACTCTCCTTCTCTTTCTTCTAGGTGCAATAATCCCACAAAGGGTGTAGTCACTTTAAGCACACACCAGCTTCTCACTTCTTCACACACTTTATCCAATTTGTTTACACACTTAGAGTGTGTTCTACTTTAGTGTGGGTCTCTCCTTCTTTCTTCTAAGTGTATACACACTTCTTAGTGCACATACTTAGGTTCGGCCAACTTGTCTCTTTACACACACTTGTTTCATGTTGCACACACTTGAAACTTTGGCCTTCACTTCTTCTTGCATACACTTGGCCTCGGCTTACTTCTTCACTATATCACACACACACAATGGTGTGGTCTCGGCCTCCCACTTCTTGTGCACACACAGCCCGAATGGTAAGCAATCAAGGAGGGCACACAAGAGGTCTTGGTGCAAGCCACGACCTCACTGCCTTAGCCGCGCAAGTCTTCAATGTGGTAAGCGGCGCGCAAGCTCCTCCTGCCGCGGGGCGCACAAGTGCAACACCCGCGGGGTCTTCCTCTTACCGCGTAAGGGTGCGGGCAGAGAGGGAACAAGCCTCGGGCGCGCAAGGTGTTGCGGCCACGAGGTCTTCCTGCTGCGTAAAGGATTAGGCGCGCAGGGGATCTCCTCCTCCTCCTTCTTCTTGTCGCGCAAAGAAGTTGCGCGCAAGGGACTCCAGCCGTGCAAGTAAACTTGCACGGGGCTTCTTCTTCGCGAGGCAGAAGCTTCTCACGGGACTTCGGATTTTCAACCAAGGATCAGCAAGCAAAAGCATCGCCTCAGGTGATCCTTTTATAGGCAGAGGAGGCTCAGTCATCCGCGGAGAGATACAACTCAAATACCCGAGTTTTTCGGGTTTTCAAGATTCTGTGAATCTTGATATTTTTCCTCGGTTCACCGCGGGTTCTTCTTCTTTATTTTTGTCTATGTGTATGGGCATGGAATGCACGCAGAGTCTCTGTTTAAACATTTGAGCACAAACACATGGGCCTCGCACCTCCGGTTGCTTCGTCCTTCATCGAATATTCTCTTTTGTTGCATGCAGGCTCATTTTAATGCATGGATGGGTTCAGTGCGTCGAGACGATCACCATGGAGGTCTCGGTTTGCTCGGAGGTGGCCGGGAACTCAAAATAGTCGTTCGGGAGGCTCCTGGTTCAGCGGCGGCTTCGCGGGTGGCTTCGGCTTGAGCTCGAGGTGGAAGACGAGCCACGGACGTCGGATCAGGCGATGGAGATACATCGGACGGCCTGGATCAGATCGCCTCGCCGCGGATCAGTTGTGCGGCCGAGATCTGGCGCGCGATCGATCGTGCGGCCAGGATCACTCCTGCGGAAAAAATCCGCGTCCCACATCGAAACCTCTCGCGGTTTATCCGCGCTTTATCAATATGCCGCTGCCATCCAATGCTCAGTTGCACTTCTCCCCTCTCGGTGCCGCCCCGCACCGAGTTCTCTTAGCGGGCGCGCTCTTGCGCCCACCTCTGCCACTCGGGCGCGCCACTGGCGCCCACTATGCACACACGGGCGCGCTATGCGCCCACCATGCGCTCCTCCGGGCGTGCCCCAGCGCCTCTGCGGTGTCTTGGGTGCGCCCTGCCACCCTGGGCTCGCCCCACGGGTTCCCCCTTGGGCGTGGCGCCTTAGGCCCACATGTGCCTTGGGGTTGAACCCTCAAGGTGTCCACGGGCTGGCCAATTTTTTGGCTAAGTCTTGAATAAGACTTTGTAAAAAAAAACAAAGTCCTCCATGAAATCAAGCCAATTCTAAATGCCAAGCCATCTTCCTCTAAGCCATTCTTCTTCTACATTTCTATTCTTCTTCTTCATTAGAATTCCTCCATTCTTCTTAAACAAATAATCTTCACTTAGGAGGGAATTCCCGAACGGATTCTTCTTAATCTTCTTCATCTCCTCTTCCATATGTGTTCAATACTTAGGAGGGACTTCTTCAACTGAATCTCATGAATCACACATGTTCTTCAACATTCTTTGTTGATCTAATCAGAGATCAATTGGATCTTCTTCTGATTCATATGCACTAAGTGATAGTGCATGGACTCTTCAGCTCACTTCATCCACTTAGGACTTGTGGATGGATCTTCTTCAACTCCCCATGCATTTTCACTACAATGCATGGTCTCCTATCATTGTTGTGACTTTGTATCATCAGGATACAAGTTCTTAGAACTTTAAAGACCAGTTCAACAATCGTCAGATATAACTAGAGAATGTTTCAACCACATCTCCTATGCCACTTAGTGAATCTCCTAAGTGACATGCATCTTAGTACCATGGCCATTCTCCTTCATCACCAACACCATCACAACCTTTGTCATTCACATCTTGACATTCCCTGACTTTCATTCATTCCAAGACAACTTCATGCCTCATTGACAACAAATGCAATACAATGCACTTCAGAAAGTGAGGATGCTCTTCTGAGGGGTGCTTTATGGAATCAAGGATATTGAAGTTGAAAGTTTCACCACCAAACTCCATATATAATGTACCACTGTGGACATTAATTATTGTTTTGGAAGTTTTTGAGAAAAGTCTCCCCAATATAATTAGTGCATGTCCATTCATCCTATCATCTTCCATTTTATGCACTTAAAAGACAATAGGGAAAATTAAAATTTTCATCCTCACAAGAACATCCTCTAACACACCAACAGAGTGTGCTATACTCCAATTTTCTATCTAAAAAAAATTCTATGGGATTTAATTAACCAACCTATATTTAGGATAAAATAGAGTAAGGAATCATATTTATAGAGGCCCCAAAATCAAGCATAACATTGGAATAGAAATACTCCCCAATGGTGCATGGAATCGAGAATGTTCTAGGATCATTAAATTTTTTTAGAAGTGATAGTTCAATAAATGATAATATATTCTCCCCTATTCTCACATTTTCAACACCTCGAAGTCTCCTTCAGTGTGTACATATCTCATTGAGAATTTTTTCTTATCGTGGAATTTTCTTCACGATATCGATCAAGGGAATGTTAACCCACAATTTGTTGAAAGTTTTAAAGATTTATTTATCAAGTTCAGATTATTTTTGTTTCCTTGGTTGGGAATACCTTTGGGTAAATATAATAGGAATTATTTGTATTGATGGTTCATTAAATGAAACACTCTTCCCTTTGACAGGTCTTCTCTTAAGATAAATGTTTTCCTTATTTGGACTTTTTTTAGTGGTTGGGATAGTGGTTTCCTCAGGATGGGATAACTCTAATGGAGGTATCGTTTGGCTTTTACGTTGTGTTTCACTCCTAAGAGTGATAAAACTAACATTTCCCTTATCCCTAAGGTTGAATAGTGGTTAAGAGGGTAGTTTACTTGATCCAAGACTTTGGATTTCCCCTACGGAGTTGGTGAGTTGGCCTAATTGGATTTTTAGGATCTGTATGAATTGTTTGGTGGTTTTTTAGAATTTGATACTATTTGTAGCTATTTTTTTCATCATGTATTCTATTTTAAGCTTTTGTTTTGGAGGGGGTTATTGGAAATTCCTTTATGGTGGTTGAGTATTTCTGGGTAGTGGTGGATGACTACTTTTCCCTGGTTCGTTCCATGGTTGTCGAGGTTGGTTTTAATACCCCTTGCTTATAGGATTGGTTTTCTTTCCATCCATGGTTGTATGGATAATATGATTCTTTCTTAATGGGTTA
The DNA here is from genome assembly GCA_963277665.1 of Viscum album. Classification (NCBI taxonomy): domain Eukaryota; kingdom Viridiplantae; phylum Streptophyta; class Magnoliopsida; order Santalales; family Viscaceae; genus Viscum; species Viscum album. The sequence goes on from OY728138.1 coordinate 1,378,195,888, forward strand.
GTTATAGGGGTGACCCGAAAGGATTATCTCAAAACTCTTAGATGTTTCTCTCAGTTGAGAGAATTGGTCGGAATAATGGGTGTCAAAAGAACAGATACCACAATGGATAGGAGGAGGAGATTGGGATTTACCTTGGGAAAGAGAAAGTTATATGAGAAGGTTACTTATCTCTTTAAACTCTGTGTCCACCATCTTCTAAAACTCATAACTCTACACCTCATGGACACCTCAATTGGTATACTGGATCTTGAACCGAATTGTTGAGTGTTTTGTACCATGTTCTCAATGAGGGTCCTTGTAGATATTAGGGTATTATCGACTCATGAACCACCTACAACAACATCAATCATGTTCAATAAATAGGAATTAAACCTTCATAAAAATACAATTTTAAAAAATGATCACTTTTTTGGTGTTGTGGGAAACTTGAACAAATCCTTTTAAATATTTCCTTGTATTCATGAAGTGTTTCCCCTTTAGATTGTATTATCACAAAAATTTCTTTCCATATTGTTGTAGTTCAAGAGGATGGGAAGTATTTTTCAAGAAAAAGTTGTTTCATGTCCGCCCAACCTCTAATAGGGGAGTTGACATAATACAACCAATATTTTGCAATGCCTTTTAATGAAAAAGGGAATACCCTAATCTTTAATTATTCTTCATCCACATTAGTAGGTTTTAATGTAGAAATTACATTGTAATATTATTTTAAGTTCTTATATGGATCTTCTCCCACAAGTCCATGGAATCTTGGTAATAAGTTAATTAAACCGGATTTTAGTTCAAAAGTAGGTGTTTTTCCTTGTATTTGATTGTATGTGGGATGAATCTCTACGTTAGGAAAGGTTAGTTATTTTAATTTCCAGTTATTTTATCCATATTATTCAAGTTTATTTCAGTTTTAACATGGTTTCTAAAATAATAATAAGGATTGAGAATAGTTTCAATGTTTTGGGTGTCCTCCTTCAAAGGGTTCTCATGTGTGCATTAGTGTCGTTGATGTAGGATCCTCTCCAGTTTAGGTTCTAAAGGTGGTAAATATACCAAATTATAATTCATAATGAATATAAGATACATAATAAATAAATTATAATACAAAAATATATGTAAATGAAGAAGATAAAAAAATAAATATTCATAAAATTTACAAAAATCTTATCAAAAACACGCACTAAAAACCAAAGCGCTCCCTGAAAACGGTGCCAAAATTTGACTGTGTTGTCATGAAATGTCAAATTGATTATTATTTAAAGATTATTTTATAGTCTATGGTGGATATTAGGTTGTATCTCAAGGAGAATTTGGGGTTTAAAGTGTGAATTTTTAATAAAAATTACTAAAATAGGGGGTGGTATTGAAAACAAATTTAAAAATAAAATGACCTAATTAAAGAGTTTATTAATTAACAAAGGAAGGTTGTGTTTTTAGAATTATGAGAGAATGAGTTAATTTCAATTTCAATACACATCTTGGATAGTTTACTGTTCTAAAAATTTCAGATGGTTTAATTTAATCCTTTGGTTGAGGGTTGTCCAGATCTCAACTCCCCTCTTGCCTCTTAAACCGACGCACAAAGAACCACCCCTTGACACAAAAATCATGTTTTAAAGGTTTTAACCTCAATAATAGAGTGAGGGATACCAAAGTATACTAATATCTCATATATTTGTGATATAAAGATGATTATTGTGTTGTCCAATCGGAACAACCCAAGATTCATACTTGAAATATCAACCCAACCGTTGTTGAAATGAAAAGTGTTTCACTTAGTTATACCAAAAAAATGTAGTAATAGGAGAAGTATGTTAAGATAAAACATATGTGAAATATTTAACACAAAAATGACACAAAACTAGTAGAATAACATGTGTTTAAACTGCATCCCAAGTGTGTGTAGCTTCCTCAAAATGACCCTCCATCGTTTAGCTCGCCATCAAGAGAAGAAGGAGGCTCTGGTGGAACTTCACCTTCATCATTGATCTCCCTATGAGGACATGGGACTCTAGAGATTATAGGATGAATATATTAATCCTTTTGGTTTCCAAAATACTATATATTTTTCTCTGGTTCAAACTTACAAATGGGGTGCCCAAGGTTCCATTTTATAGGCAAAGTAGAAGGTAGTTTTGAGCCCCCAAATTTTGAAAAACCACTTGAACCATGTTTTTGAGTGCCTAAACAGTATTATATAGCTTTATATAAACTAAAAATTTGTTTCCAAACCTATTTAACATCTCTATAATTTTTTTCTCCATTTGGATAATTACAACCCAAGATATGAACCAAATACAGAACACATCTTTTGACTTCGAGCCTATTTAGTTCCCTGGAAATATAAGTTTGGTTGGGAACCTTAATGAATGAATTGGTATTGGGTTTCTTCATAATAATTATATCCCAATGAAATTTGGACCATCTCAAAAAATTTCATCCTAATCGGATGAAAAAATAAACTTTAGTGTTCGTTTGAGTCCATCGGTGTTCTTAGAATCTTGCATAGTTTGACCCATTTTTCTTCAAATTCATCATGGGCCTCCCAATCAACTCTACCTACAATTAAATAATTCAAACAAGTGAAATTAAAATTTTTAATAGTGATTAAAATAAAAATAATTGAATCAAACATGAAGTGATTTTTTTATTAAATTTGGAATTTATGATACAAAATCAATTTAACAAAGTGGTATAAGGGTGAAAATGAATAGTGAATTTCTATATGATCACAAAGATTATATATGGGTAGTCATTGACTGAATGATGAAATTATCCCACTTACTTCCTATCCAATAGACTTTCCCATTTGATGATCTTGGAATATTTCATGTCTGTGAGATTATTCGACTACATGGGGTCCCTCGTACTATCATTTTAGATAGGGATGCTCGCTTCACATAACGATTCTGAAAGGGGTTGCAGAAAGATATGGGTATACAAGTGCTTTTGAGCACAAGATTTAACCCATAGATTTATGGATAGTTGGAAGAAATGATACATGTGTTATAAGACATGCTCTGAGCCCGTGTCCTTGATTTCAGTGGTTCTTGGCATAAGCATATCTATATGGTCAAGTTCATATATAATAATAGCTTTAAAGAGATAATTCAGATGGATTATTATGAGACCATTTATGGTAGGCCATTTAATTTACCCCTGTGCTGGTTAGAAGTAGGAGAGGTAGCCCTACCAGGTTCTCATCTTGTCCAAAATATTTCAGAGTAGGTTCAGCTGATCATAAAGCGTATGTCTACTGCTTAGTGTAGATAGAAATAGTATGTTTATTTCCATTGAAGACCTTTGGTGTTTAAGTTTAGGGATCATGTTTTCCAATGTCTATCACCCAGTCTTGGGCATAGATTGATATAGAGGCAAGAAAAGCATCCTCCTCATTATATTTGGCCATTTGAGATTTTAGGGAGAGTTGAGCCAGTAGCCTATCGGTTGCTACTACCTCAGAGGTACCATTCCATGCACGATGTATTCCAAGTTTCACAGATTTCCATCATCATGATAACCCATCCCATACTTTTGATCTCAATTAATTTGAGTTAGATTCTGATGCTTCTTTTGAGGAGTATCCTATATGCATCATTGACCAGAACATGAAGGCTCTTCAAGGTTGGTCTGTCCCTCTAGTACGCGTGCTATGGATGCATGACCATGTACATGATAAGACTTGAGAGTGGGAGGTTGACGTATGTTCCCAATGGCAATATTTGTTCTCAGATGGTGTTTCTCCTCCCTTGGAAGGTAAATTTGGGGAGAAGTTCCTTTAAGGGGGTCAGACTGTAAGAACCCAGTTTTTAACTCATGTATGGATCCTTTGAATTTTGGACTAATTTTTATTTTGGACCTATTACGAATTCCTAATGAGTTAAAAGGTTTATTAGGGGTTTCTGGGGCTGGTTTGGAGCGTGAAACATAGTTTTTTGGGAGAAATAGGGTGGCCGCACGGTTATTAGAAACTGTGCGGGTCAGGCTATATGGTTAGTATAAATCATGTAGGGTAGGCCGCATGGTCACTTATTACCGTGTGGTGATGGACAATGTGGTGATACGAGGTGAAAAATTCTTACTAACCATGATCTAGGAGCCACACAATCATACGAAAAATTACAAACATGTTGCAGGGGTGTTTTACACGGTTGGCGTATGGTTTCTCTAACCATGAGACCTAATCATGGAGAATTGCCCTTCCTATAACATATAACACATGATTGGAACAAACTTTGTCCAACTGTGTGTCCAAACCATGCAATGTCCATTTTTGGGTGAAATTACAAAAATGCCATTAAATGAATTATTTTAACTCTTCCCTTTCTTCTTATTTCTATATAGTATACAACAACCCATACCTTTCTCCTTTTCTCCCTTTGAAGCATCTTTCATAGATTTTGATATTGAGATCTGATATGGTGTCTAATTTGATTTCTGTTCATCACATTGGATGCATATCAGTAATATCTTGATTTATTTTTAGCTGTTTGTTGTTCTTATTTATATCGATGATTCTATTTATATGTAGGATCATATACCCTATTTTTAGGGCATTGATCCATTATTCAAATATCTTCCAATTTAGGCCAAACTAGATGTTGATACTGGATGAGAAGAGTCATACGAGTACGAGGTAGGTGGTCTATAACTCATCCCTTAAGATTCTCTATTTTATAAATTATCGTGCTCGTGCACTGATTTCATTCGTCATGACCTGTTTAATTTATGTGTCTTGATTACAGCCATTAGAACTGTGTTCTAAGACCATCATTAAATATGTTATCTATCATTGGTGGTTATGTACACAATGTTGACCACCCCATGTAGAGTGTTATCTATAAATTGACTTTTCATGGTTTGAAATGTTCATCCACTCCACTGTTTGGGTTTGTGGCTTGACCCTATTAATGGTAATCCCCTTTAATTTAATGAATTGTGAATTGATAAATGGATAGTAGTATGTTTTCTTCTCACCTGACTCAAATAAGGTAAATGTTTCAACTTGATAAATCAATCTTAAATGGAATTGGAAAGTATACAATGTATACGACTTTCCCTAATTAAGTGTAATTGAGGAACTTAGTTGAACCTTCGTAGGACACCTTTCCATGTTTATGGAAGGTAGCGAAGTGATCCTTATTAAATGAATATGACTTATATGTAATCAATGAAATGGTTGCATGCCCCTTAGAATTATCACACTAATGAAATGTAATGCTTGGATGAAATGAATTATCAAATGGCATGAGAAATTTATATGGCCTAAATAATTAAATGAATTAAATAATTTGTGACTATCATATATAGACGCTGACATATTTATAGGAGTGGTAATACTCAAACTAGCATTGGATTTCCAACGGAATACCTTAAGCACTCATGGATGCCATTTCAATTCATGGATGTAGGTTACCAAGGGTGAGACCCACCTTGGAACCCGATCCTCATCTATCGTTGGATACCCAGTATGACACCATAAGATACCTCCTTTATTATTATCGGATGCCTTGGATACACTCACTGAAGACGTGAATTCTATGGACATGAGGTGCCTTAGATACTCCCTTGGTCCTAGCCACTGCTTATCCCATATTACCTTGGATGCCTTTCTCAGACTCGGTTAGATTACACTATTGTGGAATGTCTTGGATGACACTCATTGGATTAAACTCTTAACCCTATAGTCAGGCTACAATTACTACTGAGTTGGTGACCATTGAGGTCAAGGTTTCCTTGGTTATTACCTTGGAACCGCTTCAATATTATAATCATAATGGATGCCTTGATATATATATACATATATATGTGTGTGTGTGTGTATTAGATCATTTCGCTATTATTAACATGTCAGTGTTGGATTCATCTCATGTGACTTAATTATATAAACTAGAATTAATTAATTAACAAACTGGTTACATGTTCAGATGCCAACCAAGGGTTGAAGTAGGTAATTGGTTATTTATGGTACTATCTTGCTTTACTTTTATATATTAATGATTTCATACTATTTCAGTTTATATTATATGGACTGGATATTATAGATGCTATTAGTGGTGTCCTATTGAGATTTATCTCATACCCTATCAGGGTTCCATTGGTACCCAGGCATACTATATGTATACACGTGCTGACAAAGGGAATCGTACCACATCATACACTTGATTTCTTGTTTGCATCAGGATGGAGCTGGTAGAAGATGATAGATCTGGAGCTTGGGATTCTTGGATAGTTTTTGGATTCCTTTTTGCTAATTTTTTATAGCATGTATTATCTGTTTCTTTGTATCCATGTTTTCTAGGTTTATAGATACATGACATATATCATCATCAGTTTTTTAGTATTATCTCTAGTTACATCAGTTTTTTATTATTCCTATATTCTTCTATCATGAAATCTGTTTCTATTATAATTATTCCACTATTTACTTGTTATCATATCTATCCATTGTGTTCCAATATGGTAAAGAGGGCATAATATCCCCACAAACACACCCTAGGCCCTCGCTACTAGTTAGCAGCCTCTGACGTTCGTAGAGATACACTTGATGTAATGTGGCCAACTGGGATTGGGGTACCTTTGAGTGGTATCCAGGTCTAGAAAGTCAAAACTAGGAATGGGTCCTCAATAACCTTTAGAGTAGAACCCTCCAGTGGGGTTGATCATGGGTTCTATACCGACTCCTAGAGTGGAACCCTCATATTAGAACGAGGCATGGGTCCTCTATAGACTCCCAAGTGTAACCCTCTAGCTAGATTAGGCGTGGGTCCTCAACAACTTTTAGAGTAGAACCATATAGCTGGGCTCGACATGAGTCCTCTACCGCCAGAGTGGAACCCTCCTACTAGAAAAGGCATGGGTCCTCCATCGAATTTTAGAGTGGAACCCTATAATTGAGATAGGAATGTGTCCTCTACCGACCCTTAGAGTGGAACCCTCCTATCAGCACAAGGCATGGGTCCTCTCCAAACTTTCAAGTGGAACCCTCCAGCTGGGTTTGGCTTGGATCATTGGTGACTTGTGTGGAACCCTCTCGTCTGCATAGGGCATGGGTCCTCTACATACTTCTAGAGTGAAAATCTCTGGCTGGGCTGGGCATGGTTCCTTGAATATTGGAGTGGAACCCTTCTACTAGGAAGGGAATGGATCCTTCATCGACTATTAGAGTATAACCCTCTTATTATACCAGAGCATGGGTCATCTACCTAGAGATTTCAGCCCCTCAACTATACAACATAGTGACGAGGCATGGCTTGACTTGGACATTCACTTCTAGTCATCTATCATGAGTTGTTGGGATTCACTAATGGACTTTTGGAACTATTGGTGACTCTTCTTCTTAGGATGATCTATGATATGGATGTCCCCTTAATCTCATTTGAGATTCTTTTGACTGATCACACACATATATATATACATTTTTATTCATACATTTGGATTTGGTTACTCTATTTTTATGTGATACGAAGATGTGTGGAGTATACCATGTGCTTTCCCTATTTAGATTATCATGCTTGGACATGTAAACTCTCCTTATATAGGTGTAAAAGACTCAATGTGTAGTTCATTTACACACTGTGTTGAGCCCCTTGTGTTTGGATGAGGTTACTATCTCTTAGTTTGGGTTGATCTATTCTATTTCACTACTTTCTGCATTTCATATCTACAATATTTATATTCTTATTGTATCTCTTACTTCTCCCCCTTCAGCTTTCAGTTCATCCTATTAGGTATGTATATACTCACCCCTACATGGGATTTTCCACACATGTCATGTCTTATATAGATGGAAGACAGGTTGGCGATGACTTCAGACGAGCTTAGGTATACCTGGTAATTTGGACTCGTATGGTGTTCACAACTTTTAGATCAGGAGTTGGGATCTCTTAGCATTTTACTTTTAAATTTTTTAAGGTTAGTACACCTTTCTAGTTGGTCATGCATTTTTCTCCTTTACTTTTCCATTTACACTACCATACTCTTGTACTTTCTAGAGGTTTTTCATGCATGTTTATTCCCTTAAATTTTTTTTCTTTTAATTTTACTTCCTCTATACTTCGAAATTGAGATGGTTTTATGTGCGTGTATAGGTACTTAGGAAAGGGCCTCCCCATGCTATCTATGCCTTTAAAGTTGGTCACCATCCCCTATCCTATTAAGACAGACTTGGGGTAGTTACGACTCAAGCCTCGGCTTGGGTCGGGTCATGAAAAATTGGTATCAGAGGTGGTTTGATCCATAGGATAATGTTTTTAGTAGTCCCCTTATAAGGATTTGGTCGGGATTAGGGAAATAATTTCAATGTTTCTCGAGTATAACTCTCATGATAAATAATTCAGTGATGGTACGGGAGATCGATGTATCCATTCACTAGTACCTTGACTACCCGCTTGTCGACCTGACATACCGAGACATTGGTTGTAGGGAACAATAGTACATGCATCATATATGATTGATTATTTAATTTTCATTCTTGAGTAAGCTCCACATTGTTGAAAATATATATTCTCATCTGATATTGGTACGTCTTGTTTTAAAATTTCAGGATGTCTTTGCATTAACAGCTAGTTAGGATACTAGTTCCGGATTGTGACGATGATCCGATGAGCGATGATGCCTCAGTTCAGGGTCCATACTATGACTTTACTCCTCCATGTGGATAGGTAGAAACACATCCACCTATTGATCAGCAAATCATTCTAACATAGTAGGTTAAGGATGTGTGCAAGCTTAGAATTCTCCACAAGTTCGAACACTAGAGGCTACTAAGGTTCCATGGTGAGCCATATTCTCAGGCAATAGAGAATTGTCTAGAGTCAGTGGTTATTATATTCATAATTATTCAGACCCTAATGTATTAGGTGGTTGTACTAGAAGATATAATTTTCCAAAGAGCAACTGGGTGCTGGTGGAGTTTTGTTATACAGAAGCACGATGAGTCAACACTCTCATGGATCGACTTACAATACTTATTCTACGAGGAGTACCACCCCTCTTGTTTACACTCAGTTTGGATTCAAATACCTTTTGAACTACAACAGGAAGGGATGATGGTGTATGGTCATGCAATTAGGTTCATAGAATTTACTCGGTACTCCCTTGATGTGATTCATGTTGGATACTTCTGAGCACATATTTTTGAGCAGGGAATCTGTAGAGATATTTGTGCTAGCGTGATTCCCTTGTGTATCCCCACCTATGTTGGGGTGCTAGTGAAGACACTAGAGATCAATAGATTTCTATCAGATGGATTCTAGATATCTAGATATGGCAGTGGGGATCCCATATTTGAGTCGTATGTATTAGATAGCAGGTACCTGTCGACAGGATCTTGGCACAGGTGATCCTTTCGCGATCAGACTCAGGCATGTGGTTGTGTGGTACAAGGACAACACAGAGCACCAGAGAATCCCAAGGAAGGTTAGTGTTATTCTTGTGATGGGAGAGGTCACATAGCATGAGACTACCCGACCATATGTGCTGAGGAGCATAGACATATATCTAATGTACTTCTATGGAAGAGGAAACACTGTGATCAGGGATCTACCTGGAGAGGGAAAGGTGGTACCTTGAGAGGAAGAGCTAGAATAGAAGAAGGAGGATCTATGATCAGTTGACAACACTATGATATCCTTACACTTCCATCACCAGGTATCTTATTTCAGGCATAAAGATCTGGAAATCGGGGCCGCAGACAACTGCAAGCTTTGGAGGGTTATGACCCCATAGAGCACGAGATTATTAGAGGTATGATATGTTTTTATTCTACTCTTAATTCAGTATTTGTAGACATAAGTTTAAGTAATTCCTTCATCTCTATACTCCTAGTTCGAGATCTAATGCTCCCAGTTGATGCACTAGAATAACAACTTCGTCTTGAGATTCCAATAGGGAACACTTATTTTGTATCTTTTATCTAGATGTAGTGTGAGCTATAATTTGGTAGAGAGTGGTTCACGTGGGAAATTTTTTCAATTATGATGGAACCCTATGATATCATCTTGGGTATGGATTGGTTGCCCATGGTTCGAGCCTAGATTTACTATCACCATATATGAGTCAGATTCCTTCACACTAATGGGGTGAGATTCACCTTTATGGGAGAGATAGATCTCATAGCGAGATGATTTGGTTTTAAGAGAAGGAATATGCAACCCAAAACCCATTAGTTGTAAAGTATAACCCTTAGCGTAGCAGGATATTCAGGAATTTGGTTTCCTTCAGTTGTGGAGGATTACATGGATATCTTCCTTGGGGACATTTTGGGACTACCTCTAATGTGAGAGATAATGTTTTGAATCAAATTGCATCTTGGAACCACTCTGATATCTTCTACAGCATATCATATGGCCCATACTGAGCTCTGGGAGCTACAGTTGCAATTGCATGACCTTTTAGAGAAGGGGTTCATCAGACCTAGTGTGTCCCCCTAGGAATATCCAGTTTTTTTTTGTAAAAATGGCGGATGAGAGATTACATATTTTCATAGATTATCCTCACCTGAACCTAACCATGATAAATAAAAAGTACCCCTTACCGAGGATTGATGACCTCTTTAACCAGTTGTGAGGCATGAGATGGTAATCTAAGATTAATCACTAGTCTAGTTACCATGAGTTGAGGGTTCTCGAGAATGATATTCCAAATTTGTCATTCCAATGTCTCTACAGACACTATGAGTTCATAATGATTCCCTTTGGTGTGATGAATTCCCCTACCATGTTTATGGCTTTGATGGACCAGGTCTTCCAACTGTATTTGGACTAGTTTGTGGTTATATTCATTGAGAACATAATCATCTACTCTGAATTAGAAGAGGAACATGCAGATCACTTGAGGATGGTTCTAGATTTTCTTATAGAGTACTAGATTTATGTAAAGCTCTTGAAGTTCTAGTTCTAGATTCATGAGTTTTACTTTTTGGGGCATGCCATTTATGAGATTGGTTTAGTCATTTACCTAGTAAAGATCGATGCAGTTCTTTATTGGGAGACACCTAAGAGTGTGTCATAGGTGAAAATATTTCTTGGGTTTGTGGGGTACTACAAGAGGTTTGTGGAAGACTTCTCCAAAATTGTATCCCCTTTGACCACCCTGACATGAAAAGGGTAGCCGTTTACCTAGTATGAGTGGTTTCATATGGAATTTGAGGAGTTGAGGATGAGGATGACGAGTACTCCTATGTTGAGACTACCAGTGGAGGGTGTGAAATATGTAGTGTATTGCGATGCCTTAAGAGCTGGGATCGATTTCATGTTGATCCAATGATAGATATTTATCATATAGAGGTTGAGGCAGTTGAGACCCCACAATAAAAACTATAAAAATCATGACATAGAGCTAGAAATGATATTATTTTCCCTGACTATGTGAAAACACTAGCTTCTGGGGGGAGTTCTTTGTGGTTTACTCAAACCATCAGAGTCTCAGATACATATTCACCTAGAAAGACTTGAACCTGAGACACACTGTGGAGTTCCTAAAGGACAATGAATTGAAAATAATCTATACTTTGGGGAAGGGTAATGTTGTAGTAGATTCCCTTAGTAGGAATTCCCAAGCTCGCTTGGTGTAGGAGGCTAATAAGAAGTTGGATTCCTTGTAGCTAACCATAGCGGATAAGGAGGGTAAACCTTTTCTTCAATATATGGTTTCAAATCCTATATTTATTGAGAGTGTTAGAGTCCTAGATAGTAGAAATCGACTGTGAGGTATTACGTGACCAAATATCCATGGGGGATTCAACAGATGGATATTCTAAAGGAGGGAATCATGACATCTTTTTCCAGAGACGGATGGTGGCCCTAGTCACGGTGCAAGAGGAGGTGATGTGAGAGTTCCAATAATTATCCCATAGATATACACTTCAATGTGAAGAAGATGTATAGATACCTTCAGCAGTATTTTTGGTAGTCTGGTATGAGATGAATCATAGCTGAGTTTTTCTCTTGGTGCCTCACCTGTCAATAGGTGAAGGTTGAGCACCAAGCTCCAGCAGTTTTGTTGCATACCCTTGAGATCCTGAAGTGGAAGTGTGATGGAATATCCATAGACTTTGGAATAGGGCTTCCACACATAACAAAGGGTCATGAAACCATATGGGGATAGTTGACCAACTTACAAATTTGACACACTTCCTTTCTATCATAGAGCAGAGTTCGATGGAGGGTTTGAGGAAGTTGTATGTACGGTAGATAATTCATCTTAATGGGGTTCCCTTGATGATTGAATTTGATTGTAACACATGGTTTACATCACAGTTTTAGAGAGGTCTGCATGAGGTATTCCAGACCCAAATGTGGATGAGTATAACCTTTCACCCCCAGACAGATGGGCAGACCGAGCACACTATCTAGGTGTTAGAGGATATGTTGATGGATTTTTTTGTTAAACTTTGGCTAGATCTAGGAGGATAACTTTACATTGGTAGAATTTTCATACAATGACAACTACCACTCTACCAATGACATGAAACTATTTAAGTCCCTATATGAGAGACCCTACATGTCACCCTTATACTGGATAGAGATAGGTGAGACATCTCTTGTGGGTCTAGAGATAGTTCAGGTGATAATGGATAAGGTCCATGTCATCTGTGAATGGATGAGGATAGCCTATAGTTGGCATAAATCTTACAAAAATTTTCATCATAGGTCCTTGGAGTTCGAGAATAGATACCACATTTTCCAAATAGTCTCCCCACAATGAGGATTGTAGAGGTTTAGCTGGGGAGGAAAGATATCCCTGATGTTCATTAGGCCATTCGAGATCATGCAAAGGGATGCTGAGTTTTCTTACTACCTCATACTACCCCCACAATTGGAGTGGGTGAATGACATATTCCATGTGTTGTAACTAAGGAGATACATAAATAACCCAATGAATGTTATCGACTAGGGAGAGATGAACATAGAGGATAAACCCCCCTTTCCGGAGCACCCGGTGGTGATCAAGGATCGATAGGAGAGAACCCTATATGGACAAACCATCCCCTTAGTTAGTGTGTTTTAGCAGCACGAGAACATACATGAGAGTTCTTGGGAGCAGGAGAGCCATATGCAGGCTAAGTATTCAAAATTGTTTGTTTAGATTTTCTTTTTAAAGATGAAAATATTGAAGGATATAATGATGTAGAGACATAATTTTTTCCTTGTAAGACTTTTAAGTATTTCTATATATATATTTCCAGAGTTAGGCACTGAGTCTGTGTGTGATTCCAAGGCTCAGTGTGCCTGAAATTAATTTTATAAAAGTATTAAATATATTTAATATTATGCATGCGAAGTTTCTTAAAAAAATAGTATAACTCTTAAATTGGATCTTGAATCACAAATCTAAGACCACATTTGATTCCGGAACGCAGTGTTTACCCTAGGCGCAACCAAAAATAGGTTGGCACGGGGCGTTCAGACATCTCGCTCATTGGTGGTATGTCCAGTTGGTTAATTAATTAAATTAAATGAATTAATTGATTATTTTGACCTTAATGAAATTTCTACAAATATATCACCATAGAGAATCCTCCAGGGTTAGTCGCATTAACCGTAGGAGTATTATAGAGATTCTTCCCCTCCTTTCATTGGCGAATCACATTGGACGATGATGAAACACTTAATCTGAGTAGATCAGGATGCAATAAATGCAACGAATTACTTCAATTGTTGGAGAGCATGTTCTTTGAAGATGAATGAACCGATCTCTAGTTAGGACTAATTAATTTTTGGTTTATGCCTTCTTTGATTAAATAGACTGAGCATAATCATCTTGTTTATGATCTATACCAATTTTTGGACCTTTGTATATGCCCGTGTACTGATGATAATTGGTTGTTCAATTTTTTCTAACCTGAAAATCCCCATTCTTGATCATTGTACAAAAATGCTTGAACAATGATGGTTAAATGATAAAACAAAATTTTATTGAGTATTTTATTAATAATAAATGATATAATATCCTCATATTGTGTTAAATATGTTTATTTATAAAAATTTGGGATTAGATCATTCATTTGAAAATTTGATGAAAATTCCAATTTTAGCCTTTAAAGTGAACTGTAGTAATTCAAAAATAAATATTTTTATATGTATTATTTGAACTTAAAATTTTGTAAAGGTGTTGCTGAATTAATTGGATACAAATTTCATTCAGTACATGGAATCTAAAGCATGTATTTTATTAGAGTAAAAGGTCTATCAAGTCAAAGATGAGATGGACTCTCTAGATTGGAAATTAGTTTTATATTTGGGACATAACCTATCCATCTATGCTTGGATTGGGACCAAATTTGGAGATAATATCAAGAAAAAAATTTCTCTCAGATAATAATTTTGTAAGGATAGATAGTTCATGTGTTGTAAAGGTCAAAAAAGGCGGTGCAACTTGGAATACAATTTTTGGTTGAATTTCCCCATTCACACTTGAGAACACTTGTAACCTAGCCTCCCCTCCACTCTATAAATGCATGTTTTTATCATTTTTATGGGGTTGGATGTTCCATAGAGGATTAGGTGTAGAGAATAATTGGTTCCTTTCCAATTAAATCCACAATTGTAGGAGGGAAGATATCAATCTTGGATCTCCTCCAAAAACCTCTTATCTTCCTCTTCTTTGTTGTAATATTGTTGTTATTTCAATAAAATATTAGTTTACCTTACATTTATTATGTTATTTTCAATTTTAATCTTCTATTAATCTTTCTATTTGGACTGGAAATCAATAGTAGAAATGTGATTAGGTTATACCCTTCCTCAACCTTTGTGAATGCAATTCGTTTCTACAATGACTACACCGCCCATAGAAGAGTAGTTTTTTTAGTGATCGATCTACCTATTACATTATTAATTTATTTATTTTGAATCAATGAGATACTTTAATTAAGATAATATGATCCATGAATTGAGTATTTAAATTATAAAAAACTAAGAAAAAAATTGAACAATTAACACAAAAACACGTGAGGTCAAGATTTGTGTAAATTGTGAGAGCGCAAACTTAATCCGAAAAAAAACCCACACAAGATTAATTTATAAAGTTTAAATATAATACCTAAACACAATTTATCCTCATTTTAATAATGGATATGTTCCCTAATTTACCACTGACCATAATCTAGTATTGGAATGACAATCAAAGTAGGGTGTTGCGATTGCACGTGCTGAAGCTAACCTAGGGTTTAACTCTTTTCATTTTTGTGGTAAAGTTAATTCTCATAGGGTTAGGGGGTTAAACAATTATAGGATCATAATTAAGTGTATGTTAATTTAAATGGTAATTATCAACAAGTAATTGAAGAGGTAGAGTTAGATTGATTATTCCTTTAAAATATTTTTCTAAAAAACATCTTCTCGTTGTGTTTTCTTAATCTCATTTTAAAAATAAAAATTAAAAAAAATATAAAATCATCTCAAAATATAATTCTTACAGTATTATAAATGATCACAAAACCCATCCTTTTAAGTACTTTATTTATGTTATTTTATATTTATTTTCAAAATACCTTTAATATGTTGTTAAATTTACTTCCTCCTTTGAGATATGACCTCGGTCAGCCACTCTGTTGCACCTAAGAAGGAAAAAATACGCATCGTTTGAAAGTTCCCAAAACAAATCCTTTCATTAAAAAATTGTTATTTTTCCTTTACCACTCAATTTATTTGTGTTCTTTATCGGTTAGACCCCACGATCTTGGTTTGACATTTTTGGGCGGTATTGAGCCCGATCGGACCCCCAAAATCACAACAGATTCACAAGCAAGGAACAAATAGATGAATCATCCATAGATTTTGGATGGTTTTGGGTTGTGGATGATATTTTGGATGGTAATTAGATAAATCATCGAAAGTGGAAGGATTCTAGGTGAGCGGTTCATGCAACACACCCCCACGAAATGTCGAGATCTGATTTCCAGCGAACGACAATAAAAAAATATGATCCACAGATAGATCCACTATTTTTGGGTAGAGACGGGGCTGGAATCAAATATAAAAGGCTATATTTGAGGCACATATTGTGTATATGAGGAACTATGAGAAACCCAACTACACACAGTATACCTCGATGAACACATGGCGTGTAGTCCCCTAGCTACAATGGAAAGGGTATCAGAAGATTATAAAGATGACATGATGTGTAGCCCTCCTACACATCATGTACCTCATCCCTAGATGGAAGACTCATATGGAGAAGCACACAGGTGACACCCCATGTGGGAGTACACGACCAGGCACACAACGATGTACTGAAGTATGCCGACATAGGGCCAAGAACACAAATATGGCCAAAAGGACACGACCCAGTCCAAGATAGTTTAGACACACCGTGTAGTCCAAATGCACGACATGTACTTCTACATAGATTGGGACCGATGTCCTAGCCAGGGATACAAACAGGTGGTGGGGTAGGACCACAATCTATGTGGCTCCCCTCACACACTTTGTACTACTTGGTTCCTTTTAAAAAACCTTCAAGGTTCTGTATCTCCTTTGTTTGGACTCAGATATTGGCCTACGAGTTGCCTATCTTGAGTGTTTTTTCACATAGAATGTGATGGTTACCTTGGTTATGTATTTTGTGATATGATGTGAAATTTTATTGGAACAACACTTGGTTAGGTGATACTCGACGATGGTAGTGATCACTCAAGATCAACAGACTCCCGATTGGAACCCTCCAGCTATGCTGGGCATGGGTCCTCAAAGACTTTTAGAGTGAAACCCTCCAAATGATATGGGAATGGTTCCTCTACTGACTCCTTGAGTAGAACCCTCCTTTGAGCACATGGTATGAGTCCTCTATAGACTCCTGAGTGGAACCCTCCAGCTAGACTGGGCATGGGTCCTCGACAAATTTTAGAGTGTAACCCTCCATCTAGGCTGGTCGTGGGTCCTCTACCACCAAAGTGGAACCGTCTTTCTGGGCAAGGCATGGGTTATTCATAGAATTATAGAGTGGAACCCTCCAGCTTGGATAGGCACGGGTCCTATACTAACTCCTAGAGTGGAACCCTCATATTAGCACAAAACATGGGTTCTCTAAAGACTTATGATTAGAACCCTCCAGCTGGGTTGGGCATGGGTACTCAATGACTAGAGTGGAACCCTCCTATCAGCACATGTCATGGGTCCTCTACATACTTCTAGAGTGGAACCCTTTGGTTAGTCTAGGCATGGGTCCTTGAATATCAGAGTGAAACCCTCATGCTTGGTAGGGAATGGGTCCTCCATCAACTATTAGAGTGGAACCCTCCTATTTTACTAGGTCATGGGTCCTCTACATAGATTGTGTCCCCTCAACTATGTAACATAATGACGAGTCATGTTCTGACTTAGACAGTTACTTCTGGGCATATTTTTGAGATGCTGGGCATCATTGATGGACTTTTGGAATTGTCGGTGTCTCTTCTTCTTTGGCCGATCTGTGATATGGAGATCTCTTTACTATATCATTTGGGATTATTTTGACTGTGCACACACACAAAAGACACATATATATCCATACCTTTGGATTTAGTTACTCTATTTACATGAGATGCAAAGATGCGCAGGGTATGCCATGTGTTTTTTGTGTTTGGATTCTTGTGGTTGGATGAGTCTACTCTCATGATATAGGTGGAAAATACTTGAAATTTAGTTCATATACACACACTATTTTGATCCCCTTGTGTTTGGATGAAGTTACTCTCTCTTGGTTTGGGTTGAGCTATTCTCTTTCACTACTTTTTGTATCCTGTATCTACAATATTTCTATTCTCGTTGTATCTCTTACTACCCCCATTCAACTTATGGGGCATCTTACTAGGTATGTATATACTCACCCATGCATGGGATTTGACCATACGTGTCATGTCTTTTGTAGATAAAATAGAGGTCGGTGGTGAATTTAGATGAGACTAGGGATACCTGGTACTTTGGACCACATTCGGTGGTCGCAACATTGAGATCAAGAGATGTGGTCTCTTAGCATTTTACTTTCCAATTTTTTCACATTGGGTCACCTTTTGGTAAGGGTTGGTGTCCTAAGAACCAACTGTTTTGTAGTTTGATTACATGAATGTTCACTTATTATATATTATTCATTGTTCTGTATGACTATAATATAATAATGTCCTGGAATATTTTTTGCATTGATACGGTCAGGGAAGATCCCCACTATGATGAGAACCTTGAAATGCTATAACAATATTCTTAAATAATGTTCTACGGTTGGATGACATACTAATATAGGACACATAGTATATAGACCGTCATGTTCGAGTACTCGTAAGAAGACGAGACTCTCTCTTATGGAGTTCGCACTTGGTAATCTCCAAGATGGGGATTATGAGAACAGACCCGCCAGTAGCAATTCCGCTTGTCTTGGTGTCATCATACATTGATATCTACGAGCGTGTGTAATGGTCCTTAGACTAGAAGATTATCATTAACTCATTTCATGACTCGCGCACTTAGATTTACTAACGAAAACCGTCACGCAGACAGTTGGCAGGAAGTTGGGTACGTTGGGTGCGTCACGAGTGACATGTTGTTAATGGATAAGTCGAGGAAGGATTTTTCCCTTACATTTATGGAAGTTGATATCTCGAACCTTTGATTGAAATAGAACTATCGCATTAAATTACATGGCCATGGTGTGAACAGAGATTTTATTTTAGGTAGTCAAAGAATGACAGATCAAGCATATAGGTTTATGACACTGCCATGAAACCTGATTGATGAGATATCAAGAGAAAGGGATTAAATTACACAGTAAGAATTTGTATGTGGTGATACGTCAATGCGGCGCCAACATCTTTCTCTTGGGTGTCTTAACCCGTTTCTAGATAGTAATCTTGGACTTTAGGTAAGCCCACCTAATGCCAATGAGAAAGAGGCCTAGAGGGTCACACACTAAGTGTATTCAAGTATCTCAAGTAGAATAAAGATTATTCCCGTACTTGGTTTAATATTTATTTAAGGAAGCCTAAATAATTTTAATGATGGAGGAAAAGGAAATGAAAAACAAGATATACACACCGTGTATTAAAGATTACATGCCGTGTAGTTTTTCATGGAAAACAAGTACACGCCGTGTATTAATAATTACACGCCGTGTAGTTTTCTTTATGGAAAGGAAATGAATAAATTAAAACAAGATATACACACCGTGTACATTGAATGTACACTCCATGTAGTTTTCAATAAAAAACAAGTACACGCCGTGTATTTATTAATACACACCATGTAGTTTTTTCAATCAGAATTTTGAGGATATAATATTGTTTAAATGATATTTATTATAATCAGCGCGGGCACATGTCAAGGAATTAATTATTCGACATGGGGTTTTCAATAAGCATTAATGAAATAAATAAAATGCGTAATGTGTTTATTTATTATCATAACTCTATAACCCCACACACCTGATTATAAATATCCTCACAACCCCAACTCTTTTCCTACACACAACATCTATGGAGAATTATTTCAAGGCCGAAAGAACCTCTTCCTCCAAAAACGCTCTCAAGACTGAGAGAGATCATCTTCCATAGGATCAAGACGATCTAAGGCGGACAACGAAAGCAAAGGTTTCTCCATGATAGCACCCATATAATCCTTTGGTGAAGTCCAGAGATACGAGGTACACGTGTGGATCACCGCTAGAGGAAGCCTACACTTGGATTCTGCGACACAATGACGAATCACATTAGAACGTGATCAAGAATATAAATGAAGAAAGAACACCCAAAAGGTATTTATCTTCAATTGATTAAATTAATTATAATCAACCTGTAACGATCCTACTTTGTGGTTCCAGGACTTTATATTTATTTTTTCTATTTCTTTGATTCGATCTGTGGAGACTGGTGTTTGTCGTCGTATTGATCCCAGATTGATCACTGCTAATGACAAAAATCCAAGTGGGCACATCCACCCACGCACTTCTGTTGCGCCCGGAACCTTCACTTTCTAGTTGGGCACGTATTTTTCCCCTTTAATTTTTAGTTTACACTATCATACTCTTGTATTGTCTAGAGGATTTTCGTGCATGGTTGTTCCCTTAGATTTTTTCTAATTTTACTTTTACTTCCTCTACACTTCTACATAGAGATGTCTGTGCACGTGCATAAATGTACATAGGAAAAGGCCTCCCAGTGTTAGTTATGCCTTCAATGATGGTCGAGAACCACTGGACAATGGATTCAGGCTTGGGGTAGTTGTTGATCGAGCCCCGGCTTGGGTTGGGTCATGACAATCCAGTCAGAACCACCAACCGACACATGTGGGAAAATTTTCATTGGATTGTGAAACTACATATTTCTTGTAGCATTCATTGCAATAACCACTAACATCTAGTGATCAGTGCACATCAACTTCAATTCACTCTAATGGCATAAAAGAATCTCCCATTTTCACATCCTTTGTGAAAGACTCCCATGTATCTCCATTAGAGCTCATGGAACACATGAACTTCCACACTTGCATCACCTTATTCAGAAATTTTGTTACTTTATCAGAAGTTTTACCTTATGTATTTATCACTAAATCCTCTAGATTATAATTTAATCTTTGAGTACAAGCATTAGATGAGACTCATTGGTATTCCTGCACTCATATTCCACTATGCTTCATCCACTAAACTCATTCACCTAACTATTTACATTGCTTCCAGTGAACTCATACCACCCAACATACATCTAGTGAACTCACACCATCCGACATACTTTTGATGAACTAATGTCAGTCGCCTAAAATTGGATTTCCTTGGTTTTGGTGTGTTGTATTAATCCAGCCTCTCCCAAGTGTTACTTTCAGTGAATGGACTTCCAGAGCTCTGAAACTTGACCAAAAAAATAGTTCTCATATCAAACCCAATGATCGACCACTTGAGAATTTTTTTCGTAGGTTGAGTCTAGTAATCTCCTACTCAAAGTCCATTATCATGTTCACACTAAAGTCCCATTGGTCATCTTTCATTCACCCTCCATATACAACATCCACATAGTTATTAATTCCATGCTTCTTCCAATCATCTAGGATCCCACCAAAAGAATCTCTCTTTAGTTCTCTGAAACCATGATCTATCATTCCACTAAATCAAGGAAAATCATCTAAATGCCTTCATGGAATTTCTCCAAAGCAGGCAGGAACCAAGTTTTAATCCTCCAAATTTGTTGAATTTCCATTAAAAAGTTGTTTCGTGCACCAGGTATATGGCCTCACTCTTTTAAACAACTACTTCTAACACATTGATCTGTGTCCCTACAACCTGAAAGCTTTTTAGTACACCAAACTCTAGTGACATCATAAAAAAACCTTCCATTTGAAACTTCCAGAAAGATTGATGTAATAAACATGACGAACTCCCACTGAACTTTTGGTTAGTGCAACCAAGACATGCATGGCCCTTTGTTCCCACTAAATCTAGTCTTGATCCTATCCCTTTGAGGATCCCACCTCCATTTCATATGTTTTTTCAATGCTCTGATGATATTTTTATGATCATTTCCATATAGTCAAATCTCATCACTAAGGGGAACACCACCTTTTACAATGGGCTATTTGCGATGGACCCGTCACCCATCACAAATAGTCCCCCAACAAAGACTATTTGTGATGGGATTCATTTCCCATCACAAATACCTTTGGCACGCGTTGCATGCCAAACCTCAGGAAAAGAATTTGTGATGAAATATACCCCCATCACAAATACCTTCTATTATTATTGTTATTTTCACTAGGATTTAACTCTCTTCACAAATAAACTATCGAAAAAAGAGTGTTTACGATGGGTCACGTCGTAAATACCTTTCGTCATTATTATTATTTTTGATGGGAATTATATCCCATCGCAAATAAACTATCGACAGAAGAGTATTTGTGATGACACCCATTGAAAATATCCTTTTTTATCATCATCGTAATTAATAACGGTGGGTACTATTTGAGATGGGACCCCTCACAACTAATGTTATTTGTTATGGGAAACCCATCACAAGTAGTCCTATCGTAAATTATCTAACCTATATATACCCCCTCACCTGAATTGTTTTCATTCTCTTCTCCTCTAAACTTCCCTCTCCCCCTCTGCTATCATATTATCCTGCTTAATGTTTTCAAAGTTTTAAATTTTATAGGGATGCAACTTTCCAGCTTTACATCAGCTAAAAGATTCAGTTTTAATGTATTTATTTAATGTTTTTAGTTTTTAATTATTTTATTTTATTTTATATTAGTAATAATAATTCTTAATTAATAGTAATTAGATTTAATTATAATTAGTTAGTTTTATTTTACCTTAATTAGTTTTAAGTAATAATTATTATTTTTAATTACAAGTATTTTATTTTAATTATTAATATTTTTTTAATTAGAATTATTTATTAGTAATTAATGTTAATTAGTAGTACATAGTAATAATTAGTAGTACTTTGTAATAATTAGTAAAAATTAATAAAAATTAATTAATATTTAGTGGTAATTAGTAATAATTATTCATTATTAGTAATAATTAGTGGTTATTAGTAATAATTAGTGGTGATTAGTAATAATTATTGGTAATTAGTAATAATTAGTATTAATTAGTAATAATTAGTGATAATTAGTAAAAAATAGTAATAATTAGTGGTAATTAGTGAAAATTAGTAATAATTAGTGGTAATTAGTAATAATTACTAGTAATTAGTAATAATTAGTAAAAATAAGTAATAATTAGTAATAATTAGTAACAAATAGTAATAAATTTTTATAAACTAATAAAAATTAGTAATAAGTAGTGGTAATTAGTAAAAATTAACAATAAATTGTTATAAAGCAATAAAAATTAGCAAATTGATATAATTTATAATAAATTGATATAAAATAGTATAAATTAGTAAACTGATATAATTTACAATAAATTGACATAAATAGTATAAATTATTATAAATTATTATACGTTAATAAATTATTTATTTATTTATAAAAAAATAAACATATAAAATTTGTATAAATTAATAAAAATATTTTAAATTAGTATAATTTATAATAAATTACTATAAAATAATATAAATTGTAATAAATTACTAGAAAAGTGAAAATGAAATAGGTCGTCAATTTTTAGGCCATGAGAAATGATAAATCTGGACATAGTTGACACTAATTGGTCATTTATCATGACCTAAAGATTATATATTATACGATTTACTCCTTTTTAGTAATTTATAATATATTTTATTATTTTATATTAAATTATACATAAAATTAGTAGTAATTACTAAAAATAGTGGTAATTACAAAAAATTAGTGGTAATTTACAAAAAATTAGCAGTAATTAAAAATAATTTATGGTAAATAGTACTAATTTATGGTAATTAGCAGTGATTACTAAAAATTAATTTTTATTAGTAAAAATTATTTTTAATTAGTAAAAATTACTTATAATTAGCAATAATTAATGATAATTAGTAAACATCAACACTAATTAGTAAAAATCATTGGTAAATAGATAAAATTTATAATGTTTATAAGTAAGTTATAATTTTTTAATTTTATACTCTTTTTTGGATTGAATGTTTCTTATATAAAATTAATCTTAAAAATTTTATTTATTTTATATTTTTTAGAGAAATATGGAACGATGAAGTCGATAATAATATTTATTATATGATCTCGATTGGATAAATCATCACATGAATACAAATGGTTTTAGTATAAATCTTATATATAGTGATGGTGTTGAAGATTTTTTATCATTTGCGTCATCAAAACCAGGATTGTTTTCAGAAGGGAAAATTAAGTGTCCTTGTAAGAAATATCATCTAAGTAGGTTTGACACATTTGATAATGTTGTGGGTCATCTATTGCATTTTGGTTTTTGAAAAGATTATGTTTTTTGGTATAAACATGGTGAACATAGTTCTGTATAAAATATTAATAATTTGTTTCTAGATCCATCATGATTTCAAAATTTTAGTACATGACATTGTTGTTTCATCTTTTCAACAAACTAAAACTCAGGATGATATTGATTTTACTCCTGAGTTAGAACCATCTTGATTTTATGAGTTGCTGAAGTCTGTGAAGGATGATTTATATCTTTGTTGTAAGATAAGAAAATTTGATGTGGTTGCAAAATTTATGACTATTAAATTAGATAATGAAATGTCAAATATCTATTTTGATCAGATATTCTCTTTGGTTAAAACACTATTACCTAAAAGAAATGTGTTTCCTAAAAATTTCTATGAGAACAAGAGGTTGGTTAATAATTGGGGTATTGGTTATAAGAAGACTCATGAATGTTAAAATGATTGAATCTTTTATTATGGTAAAAATTATTCGTTGGTTAGTATTCCTACATTTGGAAAATCAAGGTACAAAGAGGCTCAACTAGGGAAGTCTGGATTTATTCCTATTAAATATTTTAGGTATTTCCTACTTACACCTAGATTGAAGTGTTTATTTATGCCTTAAAACCCAATGTCATTGATGTCATGGCATAAAACCAATATTTAAACTAATAAGAGATTAAATCATCCTTGTGATGGTGATTCATAGAAACAATTTGACTAGGTAAATCTTTATTTTTCTTTAGAATATTGAAACATATGATTGGTTCTTTCTACTGATGATTTCTATCCATTGATTCTTATGGTAGTTAATTTCTTATTGGACTGTCTTTATAACTCCATAAAATTTAACACCTTGGATATTGATGAATGATCCATATATCTTTTTGACCTTATTAATTACAAGACACCTAAAAAATAATATTGATATTTATTTAAAGACATTGATTTATGGGTTAAATTTATTATAGAGCAATAGTGTCAGTATATTTGATGTTTTTTCAAAACAAAATTTCCTAATTAAAGCTCCATTAATGTGGACAATTAGTGACTTCCCAGTATATGATATGTTATCTGGTTGGAGTACATATGGCCCAAAATCATTTCAGTACTGTATGAGTGACAACAAATAATTTATACTCATCAATGAAAGAAACCTTATTTTTTTCAATTGTCATCGTAGATTTATTCTTATTAACCATCCTTTCTAACTGAACAAAAAACATTTTAGAAAAGGTACAATTGAAAGAGATGGACTTCCAAAAATGATCTCAGGTATTGATTTAAAATATATTTTCTATTTATTACCTACCATTACCTTTGGACCCACTATAAACCAACAAAAAATATATGGCTTTGGGAAATATCACAATTGGAATAAATGGAGTATTTTTAGGATATTCCATATTGGTCTGATTTTTTGGTCCATCACATGTTATATGTCATGCATATTGAGAAGAACTATTTTGATAATATATTTTATACATTTTTGGACATACCTAGTAAGACCAAAGATAATGTAAAGGAACAATTAGATCTTTCCCAAATTTGCAGGCGACCAAAACTTGAGTTGTTTAAAAATGACAGATCACAAAATTTAATGAATCCAAAAGAAGATTATACACTTTCCAAAGAAAACTGTTTATTATTTTTTTAGTGGATTGCATATTTGAGACTACCAAATGGTTATGTTTCCAATTTGGATATATGTTTCAGAAATAATTATAATACTGGATTAAAAAGTCATGATTGTCATGTTATATTAGAAATAATTCTACCGATTGGATTTATAGGTTTGTTTAATTCTTTGATTTGGGATGAGATAACAGAAATATCACATTTTTTATAAGGAATATTTATGGTGATAATAGACTATAATGCATTTAATAGACTACAAGAAGAAATTATTTCAATATTATGTAAACTGGAAAAAAATTCCACAGAATTTATCTGATCCAATAGAACATTTGATATTATATTTTACACATGGAGAAAAATATAGAGGGCTAGTACAATTTTGATGGATATATCAATATGAGATATGTATGCAGAAACTGAAAAAAGGTATGCAACAAAGCATCAGTTGAAGGGTCAATTACCGAAGCTTATTTATAGGAGGTTTTTTATGCTCCCATTATTTCCAACTTGAATATCCTTCAAAACATAATCACATGGTTATTAATGAGGGAAATGTTGATGATTCATTGAAAATTCAATTATCAGTTTTTAATTATCCTAAACTTATCGTCAGTGGAGTTTATGAATGATGAATTTCATATAATGAACATTATAGGGTTCATACATATGTTCTACTCAACTGTGAAGAAATGAAACGATTTGTACAATGTGTTCTACCACCACATATTCTTTAATTTTTTTTAAAATAAATTAATATTATTTAATTTCTATATTATATGATGATAATATCAAGAAACAATTTCCACAAATTACAATAGATGATCTTTAAGAATGTCATCAACATAATCTTTCCTACTAGTTTAAAAGACTGTTATAGTAAATTTTTAATGGTTTAACATATGAAATAAATTTATTATTTATTATATTGTTTTATATTTAAATATTTTGGGTATCACAAAATGCCAATAAAATTGATAATCAATTGTGTGTATTGATTAACCCACCATCCAAAAATGGTTAAATCTCATAATGCATATGTGGTGAATGATTTTTAATTTCATACACGTGCATATAATAAATAAAAAACAATTAATAATGGTGTTTTCTTGAGAGGATATCATCATAGAGAAAGTGAAGTTGACTTTTATGACATATTGGGTGAAATAATTGAGCTGTGTTATCTGGGACAAAATTATGTAACAATGTTTAAATTTCATTGGTTTGATACTGATAGAGACTTGTGTGTTCATACATTCCATGGAATCATTGATATTAAATATAAAATCCTTCTTGTAGTCAATGGGACATTTTTATTGGCCCATCAATCACACCAAATATATTATACCAATTATTGTGCTTCTTAAAGAGAGTTAATTGATTGGTGGAGCATTATAAAAATTAAATCCGGTGAAAATAAATTTATGAAAAGTGAATGTGGTTCTATTGAAGTGAAATGAATTGAATTTTTTTAAGAGAAAACTCTGAATACATATTTTGAATGAAGATACATGAATATCGATGATGACACCCAATAGTTATGGGTCGATAGTGGCAATGATTTTGATGATGTAACATATGAATTTGAATTAACAAGTGATGATGAAACTAAAATTACTATGGAAATTGATGATATTGCGGGGGTAGATAAAGATATTGACATAGTCATATACGAATATGAGGATAAACATGAATAATGAAAC
Source organism: Viscum album (assembly GCA_963277665.1). Taxonomy (NCBI): domain Eukaryota; kingdom Viridiplantae; phylum Streptophyta; class Magnoliopsida; order Santalales; family Viscaceae; genus Viscum; species Viscum album. The sequence continues at coordinate 1,378,223,020 of OY728138.1, forward strand.
AATTACATTGTTAGTTATAGTCAAAATAAATGAATAAATAAATATATATTACTCATTTTCAGTTATTTGCTAGAAACATTCTTTTTGTGTTTCAAATGGCTAGAAAGACTTATGATGATATCTTCCATATCCTCTAGAATGTTTTACTACCTAGTGAGGATCCCGATTCTTTATCATCCGACTCTCATGATCTTAGCGGTTCATCATTGACTCAGAGGGGTCGGGGTCTTGCGAGATTGATGATTACTGACCTTATTCTTGAGCAACGTCCACGTCTTGAATTTGATCCACACATGCATAGGTATGTTCCGTTGGGTATTTTAGTTAGTTTTCCTTACTTTTTCATTAAATTATTTATGTACTAATTGTTTGAATATTTGTTCTATTTTTTCACAGATTTTCCCATATAGTTATTGGATGGGAGGACACTATTTTTTAGAACAATTTTTCCAAGGCATGTATGATGTGATATCATATTCTCATTAACATTCAACACCGCATGTTTGATCATTGGATGGTATGTATATAAATAATAATTATTTTTAAATTTATTTTATTATTAACTTGATATTATTAAAAAACTGTAGGGTTTATGGTATCTCGTCAATGATATCATGTAGAGTTCCATAATGGAGGTCAAAGTGGTGTGTATGCATGAGCATTTTCATTAGTTTTTGTACAATTTGAGGAGGAAAACCATGAAGAAGGTGGGAGTTACAAATTTTGATCAGTCTTGCCGCACCCACTGACCTGATTACATCTCATCTCAAATTTGGGATGAATTATATTCATAATGGATGAGAGCTAGTTTTTAGAGGAGAGTGTCAATAGGTTGACATAACTAGAGGGTGTATGGGGTGACACATCGAGCTAATATTTGTATATTCAGTATGCATCGACGACATATGGTAAGTACTTTTTTATAATTTATATAACTTTAAATGTAAACTATTTATTTCATACTCATATTGGCAGTTGATCATTCAGATATTACAGAGTTCAATGTTTATAAGAGGATGTACAATGATCTTATCACTGGAAAGATTATATGTGGTTGCCACGTCATATTATGGCCAGTATATATATTTTTTAAATTAACTAAAAATAATATTTTAACTATCTTAATTTCAAATTTTAATTCAATGAGTCATAAGAGGCCATGAATTCTCAAACACAGGATGAGAGTCAGGCTGAGAGTAAGATTCAGGACACCTATGTGGTAGGATTTGAGATGTAGCATGGATATCAGTGACACAATATGCTTTCAAGAAGGGTTGAATCATTCGTATCAGTTATTGACTAGAACCTATCAGTTTTTATGGTAATGTTTCAGGGTCAATGTCCAACTCAAGGGGAGATTGTAAAGAGTAGTCATCATCGGTCTCACAGTATGAGGATTAGCTAGGATCTTAAAGTGAGGTTATTGAGGCCATGTATAGGGAACATGATGAGCATTTTCACCAGTATCTGCAGCAAAAAAAAAAGAGATGTGATGATGGTATGAGCAGCAGAACACGTACATGAAATAGCTCATTCAGGATTTAGGGATGGATTTCCCTCCGCCTCCTCTTCTAGATGACCCTCCTCCTCCCCTCCCCATCTACAGGGATTTATACATTATATACATATTTATTATGTTAAAATTTAAATGAATCCATTTTTATAACATTTTTATTATTTCATATGTTTATAATTTTATTTATTATAATTTTTTAAATTATTTTGATATTTGATATTTTTTTATTTTTTTATTTTCTATATTTTTCATTTTTTTTTATTTTTTAAACTTATTTATGATAGACCTTCACAAAAAATATCTTTGTGGTGCTGTTTTCGGTGATGTGTTATTTGCGACAAGGTCCCATCACAAATAACCCACCACTATTTTTTATTTGTGCATGTAAAGAAACATGAGCCAAGAACTAGTGTTATACTTTGTTCGGCTTCAGCACAACCCAAAACCAAAAAATTCATAGAATTCATAGATAATATAACACCATCATACTTATAGGCCTTTAAAGTATCATCTGGAAGATTATTTCCCCAAGGAAAAATTATCCAGAAATATTCTGGAAATTCTATTGTTTTCATCCCTTATATTCCGGACCAAATAACAGTCCACCTACATCATAGTAATTCAATTTTTTCAAAGTTACTTGTGTATAATGGTATCTATAAGATAATATATTAGAACTAAAACACTAGCCATTGGAACCAAATATTTCACTCTATACCACCAAGTTCCAGTAACACTTTTCATGAATTTTAATTCTCATATTTTCTCCTATATCATTATAATGTGCTCACAAATATTATGCCTCTAGTTCTATCTTCCATCCATCTAATCCCTAGAATTTCAATCACTCCCTCTGGACATATACTTTTGGATCTTAAAACCTATCTACATGTTACATCACTATGAAACTCCCCCAACATGAATTTTTATGCCCTTCCACAATTTATATGACTTTTTAGTGAAAAATTGGTAATAATATTAATCACTCCTCTTAGCCTTAGGTTTTTTGAACCTCCATAAATAACTCTTTACAAGAGTAGAGCTTCTAGTTACCACTTTCTATCCTTAACTTTAACTAATGACTGACTTCTCCTCTGAAAACTCCTCCCAGGAACACAAGTCACTTGTCACTTGAATTCAAATTTTGGAACCGTGAGGGCCTATATTCCTAAAACGTCCTTTACATACTTCAAAGTCTTAATGTTGTAAATAATGAGTTTAGAGGTGTTCCAAATGCTAAGGAAGTGTTATGGCCAGTCATAGGGTCACCATAACTTGGTGGTGTGTGTGGTGATAGTTGTTTTGGACTTGGGTGTTTGGAAGTTGGTTGTGGAGCTAGCTTTATTGGGTGAGGTACTTATACAGTCACCCTATGTAACATGAGAACCTTGTAAATTCCCAGTGAGGGGTGTAGAGCTGGGCATGGTGTTTTGGGGGAACACTTATGTAACAAAGGGAGATGGATCTCACCACACCATGATCTTGGGTGTGGTGAGGAGAAAATGTCCAAACATTTTGTTCTAAATTGTAGTGGCTGGTTATGGTGGGGATTCGAGAAGCCAACACTACATAGACCATAACATGTCTAAGGTTGTGGTGATAGTCAAATATTTTTTTTAAAACACATGAAAATGGGGGAAACAAAAACAGAAGATTCATATCTCCTTTGACTAAAGGAGATCACAATTTATTAGGATGTCTCCACATCATGGTAATCCTATTTGGTATTAATCTATAAATAGATGGTTGAGCCCCATATTTCAATCTCCTTTATTCTCCTTTTATCTTTTTATAACTCTAGATCCCCTTATCACCCTTTTATAATCTCTTTTGAGGGTTATAACCCCTTGGATTCTAGAGGATCAAGTGACCTTAATTCAAAGTACCTTCTTCCTCCCTCCCTCTTTTTTTCTCTCCCATTTTTTTGGATTTTAGTTTTGGAAAACCCTTCTATTTGGTTTTTGTTTTGAGCATGGTTTGGTGATGGATTATTGTGGATAGATTCTGGTGGGTTTCCCTTCGAGTTTAGTAAAGTTTTATCCCTTGATCCATACATTATGAGCATGGTCCTCATTAAAGTGATATTCAAGGTATGGGATATGAGATTTCTTGTTATTTTAGTTCTTATGTGATATTAACATGATTTTCCATGAATATGTGCCAATTTTTTTAGTTATGAAAATAAAATACTACTATAAATTTAATGTTTTTTAAATATATTTAAAGAAATCACCTCACATGAAAATGGTAAAACCCTAAAATATTGTAATTGAACCGATTGTATGTAAACAAGAAATTGTTGTGTTTCCACTTCACTTATGAAGTTGTTTTTGATGTGACGGTTTTCATGGTGGATGAAATTATGGGTGTAGTTTCTTTTTGAGTTTTAATTGTGGAGCTGTGGTGATGAAATATGATGCAAAAAGTGTGGGATTGATGTGTGGGTGGTTAATAATACCATTCTTTGGCTTAGTAGTTTCCCAGTAATTATAGATTGCTAGAAATGGTGAATTATGGTAAATTTAATGTGAATGGATGGGAATAAACATAGAACTTGGATAGAAAATGGATTTTAATTAAATATAGGAAGAAGATAAATGAACATGTAAGTGGTTGATAAATTATGTGGTTAAATGGGAAAAGTGTAACTAACATGTGATTGTGTGATTGGTAAGTGGGAATGAATGAGTGGTTAGTATTATGGTAGTAGTGATGACGTGTGTCCATGATGATGTGATGGTTGTAGTATTTCGATTATTTTGGTTGTGTGAACCCATATTCTGGGCTTATATGAGACTGTTATAAATTTTATTTTCCTTGTAATTTCTATATGAAACTCACCCGAGTCGTGTGTTTACACTAATGCCTAAAGGTTTCAGGTTCCGAGTATTTTCCCCAAACATTCAGGCCAATGAGGATGGATGGATGGATACCCTCTCTTCCCTGCTATCTCTTTCAGGCAAGGTTATTTTAGACAAGCTATAGTGTATTATGGATATAGTTCACTTGAGGTGATTATTGATGAGAGGATGAGTTGGTTCTTGGTGGGGATCACGTATAGTAGGATGATGTCACAAGGTTTATGTCCTTTATGTTCATGATACCCAACTATTTTGGTTACATTACATTGGTTATGGGATGATGAGGGTGTGATGGTTGTAACACAGGTTGATAGATGAGGATTTCCCATTATGATGAGGCTTGTGATGGTATGGGGCCGATGGATACAAAAGCGATGGGAGTTCCAGGATGTACAACGTTGAGACATGAGTGTAGTGAATCAATGGGGAAGTGGGGTGGGGTACCCTTTATTGATATGATTTTCTTATATTATTATACTTGGATGGGTTATTTAGTGAGAGATTCTTGGTGAGATCTATTACTAGTTGACTTGATAGGTTATTATTGATTCTGTCGTTTATTCACCGGGGCATTAGTAGCCTCTTCTCACATTTTCACAAGAGTTATTGGGTATGATCCTCATGAGTATACATGTTATGCTTTCCCTGATATATGTATAAAATATTTTTTGGGTTACCAAGAGGGTGTTGGATATTGGTATGTATATTTCAAGATTAGATCTTGGAGCTATTGAGTTACTTCCATAAGATTATCTTTTAGTACATGGAGAATTTTATTTGTATTCGTATGATATTACATGCATAGTGGGATATTTGTGGGTTTTCCTTTTATTTATGTTATGGGGTTGTTTTATGGTTGATAACCTATCTCCTGATTCTACTTTTCTATTGAAGGTAATGCCTCACACATGTGAAACTTTCTTCACTCCCTCAGTTCTAGTCACCAAACCAGGGCCTATTGTAGGTGGGATTAGGGGGAAATTATCTATCTTCCTTCATTTTCAGCCTAGGAGGGGTACCTTTGGAGGTAGAGGATCATGAAAAAGTGGTATCAAAGGCCAGGTTAAGGAATAAGATGGTACTTGAGGTTAGGTATTGTGATAATTGAAAGGGTTTGACAAGTCAACAGTGTTAGTGAACCTAGTATTTTACATAATTAAGGGACACCTGCTAGGACATAGGATTTTAGGGCCCTATGTAATATAAAGTAAGGAACTTAATCTTACTAAACATTTTAGGTGAAGTAATTTTTATTGAAAGATAAATACCTAGGAATGGTACATGCATCATATTGTTTTCACTTGTGATTGAATAAGGTGAATTCTGGTATTAAAATGAATTTAATTAAATAAACTTAATATTCCATACTATTGGGTTTAGGAAATCCTCATTTACCTTTTCATTAATGGATCATAGACATTATCTGTGTGTGGTTCAGGATGGTGAAGTTCATTAGGCTGACTCAATTTATTTCCAAAGGGTTGGCATGGATAAAGAGGACGAGTAATAATAGAGGAATTTGTGCTCCTTTCAGCGGAAAGCTCTAGAAAAGCATGAGGGAACCATATCAGATCTAGAGAAAGAGTACTAGTTGGAGGAGCACAAGATCAAATTAGTTTTAGTTTAATCCAAGGAGGAGTACTGGGTTCCATTATCAGTCAGTTAGGTGAGGGTCAAGCATGTTAGTGGTGGATGTTGTATCTTGAGGAGCAAAAAGTGGTAGATGTTTCATGGGAAGATTTATAAAGGTAGTTCTAGGTGAAATTCCAATCATCAAAGATTAAGGAAAAAAGAATATAGGATATACTTTCTCTTTAGTAGAAGATTATGAATGTGAAATAAATTTGAATCAGGTTTAAGGACCATTTATGCTTCTCCTTAGATATTTTTCCCAATGAGGAGTATCATTCACAACATCTTGAGGAGGTGATTCACCCGTCTATCCAGCATGAAGTTACTACATTTATGTTGAAGATATATTTCACTATATAGAATAAGGAGAAGGTGATTGAGTTTATGCATTCATAAGGTGGTTTTTCATAGGAGGGGATTCAACGAGGTTACTCGAGGAGTAGATTTTTAGCGATAGATATCAAGTACTAGGGAATTTGAGGTTTTGACCATCAGAGAGTTGGACTTAGTAGTTTCATTTCTAGTTTTATGGGTCCAATAGCTCCCATTCTTTTCATGGGGGATATGGATAGTGTTCTATGTCTCTGGGGGTCATGGTAATCACTAGTATCAATGCATAGTGGTCCTTGGATCTCATTATAGTGGTGGTGGTATGGTTTAATATCATCCCCAACAATAGTTTGCAATGAGGCATCATTAGTATTAGGGGTAGTAGGATTATATTCAATAAAGAGGAGATGGGATAGGAAGGGGTTAATCTCAGGATATTCCTCCTCTTTAGGGACCCTGACTAAAGCATGTCCATAGAGGTGGTCGATTTTAGTTGGGGTAGAGGATATGGGGCATCGACAGTTCCATGTAATGGAGATGTAATCACTAAAGGGTCCAGATATCATTAGAGGTATGATTGGATCATCACCCACCCTTATTTATGACTTCTTTTATTGAATAGTCTCATACTCCTTTATTGAACCTACTTTAGTCTGTGTTTTGAGAATGGATTCAAAAATATTTATCATGTCCCTAGTATTAACTATGACAGTTGAAGGCTATACCTACTTATTTGATGTGTGTTGGGGGTGTAAGATGATAAAGAGGAAACATCATTCTTTCAGGGATCTATTATTTCTATATATATAATCATATGATGTCATCCTTAATATGGATTGATTGTATTATGTATATGCAGTCATTGATTACTTTCAAAGGAGAGTCATGTTCTTTGATGTGGATGGTCAACGTGAAGTTTTCATTAGAAAGTGGAGTTATCAGATGGGTAGTAGGCATGGGGATCCCCTTCTTTCCATGATGGAAAAAATTTCAATGAATTCAATGAGCATTGATATGGTGGAGGATCCTTGAGTTGTTGATAAATCCTTATATGCTTTTCCTGAGGAATTCATAACACTACCCCTTGACAAGACGTCAAGTTTGTGATATAATTACATCCCCGTGTCTCTTAGATTTCAATGTTTCATTATTTAATAACACCTTATAAATTGTGGGATATGAGTATCCGGATATATGATCTAATGTAAAATGGTCTCATTTATAGAAATGTGTCGTTTTTGGGTGCTCCGATGTTATTCTTCAAGAAGGTGAATGTAATTCTGAGGCTGTGTATAGAATGCTGAATGTTGAATTAGGTGACAATAAAGAATCATTGAACATTTATGAGTATTTATGATCTTTTAAAATAGTTGAGGGGATCTAGATGGTTTTCTAAGATCTATTTGTGTTATGGATATCATCAGTTGAGGGTAAAGGAGGAAGATATTTTGAAGACTACCTTCTGATATTAATATGGAAACTTTGAGTTTATATTCATGTCTTTCAGTGCGAATAATGAGCCAAAAATGTTCATTGGATTTATGAAATCCATATTTTGAGAGTTACTAGACCATTTATTAGACACTTAATAAGGCTAATATTAATTGATAATATATATAATATTCATGTGCTTTATTGTTCATAAACACCATTTTAGTGCATTTTACATTTTGAACATCATTTCACATTATGATTGTAATTCCCCCTTAAAATGAACTATTACATGGTACATTTTTGAACACCTCCTAAAATAAAAAACGTACTTTATTTTATTTTAATATTTTATTTTCAAGTCTCTCATGCTAAAAGGAACAATTCATACTTGTGGAGTTTTGGAAGATTCACATTGGAAGACCACCAAAATGGGATTTCATGCAAACAATTCTGAAGAAGGTAGATTGGACACCAGCCCGCTGATGAGAATGTGGGGCCCAACATACAGGCTCAATGAAGCCCAAATTTTGTTGTATTATATAATAAATATATAGGAACAAATCATTCTTCAGGATAAAAATCTAATTCGGCCTCCATTGTGGTTATTAAGGCAGCCAAATTTGGAGATAAAATTATGGGCCAGAATTTGAGGCCCAGAAAAACAGACCACCATTTTACACATATCTCGTGAACCATAAAATATTTTGGGCTGAAAATTTATATAAGGTTAGGGAACATTCTGAGATTAATTTTATTATCATATTTACTACTCCAATGAGGCTATATAGAAGGTCTTCCAGGTGCCTCTGTTCGATGGAAGTAAGCTGGCGGCCACCTCGGGTCAAGGGTGGAAAAGTCTACTCTCTCTTAAATTTCCACCCACCTAGGCCCACCAACATTAATTTATGTGACTTACGCTATTATCATATAAACCCAAGGCTTAAAAATCTCCTATTTAAGGAAGTGGTGGTAGAGGAGTTGAGGATCCTTGGAGCTTTGTTTTCATTGTAATGCTATTATGTCGATTTGACTTTGTAACATTCTTCTTTCTCATGTAAGTTGTTCAAATCACCTTAGTTCTTAATAAAATTTCTTCCTTTAATCTTATTATATTTTTATTATTATCAATTTGATATCATTTCCTTAAGGTTTGAATTTATTCACACCATACCTTGTGATATTCCTCACACAACGGTGGAGTGATTGCTTTCTTTTTATTTTATTTTTACTTCACCAATTCCTCCCTCATGAGTCTAATTTCCGCTTCCATTGAAACAATAGAATCAATGGAGGGATAACTCTTTTATGGGTTTATCCAAGGGATTATAAAGGGGATAGTTTTGATGTTATTTCTCACTCCATTAATTTCTAATCACTTCTTTTAATTGATAATTTTGTTTGAAGATCTTTAAACTCCTTTATCCTTGTTGAATTTAAGGCCACACATTTAAGTGATAATTCAAACATTTACCTTGAAGTGATCAAAACATTGATCCTTCAAGTGTATAGGTGATTAGTAATAAATGGTGTAGGTATTAAACCATTAAGTTATGATGTTGTTTGATCTTCTTAAATGAACCCATCTCAAATATAAGAAATTGAAATCATTAAAAAGGAATTCATCCAATCCACCCCAAGTGATAACCCAGGATATACTCATTATCTTAATTTTAATTAACTTAAATCTATTAGTGATACCTTAAAACCATCTAAAATCAACCCAAGTTGGCCACTTCATAGCCAAAAAATCCATAGAATGTACGTTTCTGTAGGTTACTTCTTAGGTCTCTGAGGATTCGACAACCCAAGCTAAACAACAAGGACCGTTCTACCTTCATCTCTTGGGTAAATTTGAGCATGAATAAAATTTTGGAGCCATTTATAGGGACACAAGTAAGTCATCTTAATACCATTATATTATCCCCCATTTCTTCTATTCTCTCCCAAGATCTCTTATCTTTTACCTTTCTCATTTTTTTTCTTTTGGCGCATGTCCTCCTACACTCATGATCAATCAAACCCTCTAGTTAGGGTGGATAGTACTGAGGTTGGGGAGTCAAGTACACCAAGATAACTCTTTCTATTAGATCCTAATCTTACTAATACTCCAGATTCAAAAATTAATCCCATTTCAATGGAATTTATTCAAAGAAACCAACTCATAAACCCAGGTGGGAACCAAAATGGAAACCCAAATGAGGCAGCCCCAAACTTGGGGAATATAATTGATCAAACCATGAATGACTACCTCACAACTTCCTAGACCAATGACCCCTGATGAATTATAAAAAACTTTCTAGGAGATTCTAAATACATCTTTAAACCCCATGTCCTAATCCATCTTCCCACATTCCATGGAATAGAGTCCGAGATGCCCTACCTTCACATTAAGGAGTTCAATGACATTGTTGAAACCATGTGTCCCCCACATCAACTAGAATCAGCTAAGATGAGGATATTTCCTTTTTATTTAAAGGATCAAGCTAAAAATTGTCTAAAAAATTTGAGACCATCATCCATAAACTCTTGGGACTAATTACAAAGAGAATTATACAAAAAATACTTTCCCCACCACAAAACAATTTCACTTAAAAAGTGCATCCAAATTTTTTTTAAAAAAGAGGGAGAGTCATTCTATGAAACATGGGAGAGGTTCAAGGACACTCTAAACATGGTTCCACACCATGGTTTTTATATTCCTGAACAACCGATAATTTTCTATGAAGGGTTGGGTCCGGGGAACAAACAATTCATTGACATGATGTGTAATGGAACCTTTAAAAACAAAGCCCCAAATGATGCTTACGAGTATCTGGAAAGCCTTGCTGAAAAAAAAACTAAACATGGGGAACTTCAACTTATTCTAAAAAGCCATAAAGAACTACTAGAATTCATACACTTTGATAAGAGGAAATCCTTATGACTAAACTCGCAGTACTCTCTAAGAAGGTTGAAGAGATAGACCTTAAGAAAGTCCATGAAATCCAAACTATAGAACCTTTTTTCACAATTTGTGACAAACATGACCATAATATAGACAAATGGATAACCATTCCATTCATCAAGGATGTTATTTTAGGAGGGCCCCCAGTGGAAGTAAATTCTTTGAACTTTCAAAATCCTCAATACCAAAACACCTTCAACCCAAGGTATAATGACCACCCAGGATTCCGTTAGAAAGATAACCAACAACCTATCCAACCACATGGAAAAAATAATTACTACCATCAGAACTACAAAACCCATAACCAGTTCCAAACCCAACCTATCCAATACCAACAGCCACCAGTCCATTTTCAACAAACCATACCACCTCCAAAATATCCCCCTGGGATAAACCAATCTTTTCAAGCACCAACCCAAACTGTTCCACAAAGCCTACTAGAACAACTGTGCAAAAAAATGGAAAAGATGAACTCAGAAGTCTCTTCCCTTAAACAAGATCTTCAAACCATCAAAACTGGAAAGGCACCCATGCCTACTCAAGTGGTACAATCCTCAACTTTAAGGGGATAGTCAAGTTGTACTAAAAAAACTCATGAACAACTAAAGGCTGTGACTATTTTAAGAAGTGTGAAATCGATTGAGAAACCAGAACAAATAAGTCAAAAACCATATGAAGATTCAAACTCTAATGAAAATTTAAATGAACCACAAGATCAAACTGAGGAAACTGATAACAATGTGAAAGAAACAAATCTTCAACAAACAACACCACAACCTACACCATTTCCTCAACACATGAGGGGGAAAACCAAGCCTAAATTGAGTGAATCATTGAGGGAAATCTTCTCACAAGTCAAGTTGAACATTCCCCTTCCCGATGCAACCCAAACCATACCTACCTACTAAAATTACCTTAAAGAATTGTGCACTTTTAAAAGAATATTTTCACATAAAAACCAAGTACTTTTGGAAGCTAATGTGAGTACCACCATTCAAGGGACCATTCCTCCTAAGTTGAAAGACCTGGGTTTCCCTTACATCAATGTTGAACTAGGAGAGAGAAAAGTTGTGAAGGCCTTGTGTGAACTAGGTGCTAGTTTCAATATCATCCCCTATGTTGTGTACTGCCAGTTAGGCCTAAAAGAGATCCAACCCACTTCTGTCACACTTCAACTTGTTGATAGTAACATTAGGGTTCCAAAGGGGATATTAAAGGACATTATGGTAAAGGTTGAAAACATTATCTACCATGCTGGCTTCATTGTCCTTGACAACCATCCAAACTTAGAAAATAAGGAACAAACCCCAATCATCCTTGGTCGTCCCTTTCTTGCAACAATCAACTCTGTTATCCGATTCCGAAATGGGAACATGACCATCACCTTTAGAAACATGAGTCTATAATTGAACATATATAATGAAAACTCACAAATAGGGGATGACAATGACATTCATGAAGCAAACATGATAGGAAGCATTGATAATGAATCCATAGAACATCAAGGAATATTTGATGGATGTTTAAGTCAGGATGAGATTGATTTTCTTTGTTCACATGAAAAAAGTTTATCTCCTTGGCTTGAATCTTTTTTAAATTGATCTTATGATGAAGTCTTAGGTCCAAAAATCAGTGAAACCTTTCAGGAAAACACTTTCATGGAGACCACTCAAACTTCCTTCCCTAAATCTGATCAAGACTATCTAGTAGCTGAACCTTCTACCTGTGGGAAATCAATACTATCTAAAACTATAGGAAAAAAACTGATCTTGATACAATGTCCCAATATTATTCTAAAATTATGAACCAACCTGATATTGAATTAAAGGAGCTTCCCCCTGCACTGAAGTATGCCTTCCTAGGGGACAATAAAAAACATCCTATTTTCATTTATTCTTCTCCTGAAGCCAATCATGAGAGGATGCTTCTAAATTTCCTTAGGAGACATAAGAAACCCATTGGTTACCCCTTGTATGATATTCCCGGGATTAACCCACTTATTGGGACTCAAGGATTGTTCTGGAATCTGATTCAAAGCCATGTCGTCAACCTCAACGGTGAATCAATCCTAATATCATGGAATTAGTGAAAAAATAACTTATGAAATTGTTAAAAGATGGTATCATATATCCCATAGATGAGAGTGAGTGGGTCAGCCCAATCCAAGTAGTTCCCAAGAAGGCAAGAATCACAGTGATAACCAATAAGGATAGAGAGATTCTTCCAACTAGGTTGAGCAGTGGATGGAGGGACTGCATTGACTATAGGAAGCTAAACTCATTCACCAAGAAGGAAAATTTCCCCTTACCATTCATTGACCAAGTCCTTGAGAGAGTGGTAGGTCATGCCTTCTACTGTTTCTTAGACGGGTACTCGGGGTATAATCAAATTGAGGTCTCCCTAGAGGATCAAGGGAAGACTACATTCACATGTCCATTCAGAACCTTTGCTTTCAAACGCATGCCATTCAGGTTATGAAATGCCCCTGGAACCTTCCAGTGGTGCATGATGGGAAAATTCTTAGACATGGTAGGGTATTTTCATGAGGTCTTCATAGATGAATTCTCTATTTTTGGGGATACATTTGAGGGATGTCTGAGGAACGTGGAGAGAGTCTTGTCAAGATGTGAAGAAAATAATGTGGTCCTAAACTAGGAAAAATGCTATTTTATGGTTAAAGAGGGACTAGTTCTAGGCCATCTAGTCTCAGGTAAGGGGATTGAAGTTGATAAAGCCAAGGTTGACATCATTCATCACCTTCCATCACCCAAAATTGTCAAGGAAGTGAGTTCATTGATAAGACATGCTGGTTTCTATAGAAGATTGATCAAGGACTTTAGTTCAATATTCTGTCCCATTTGTGATCTACTAGTAAAGGATGCTCCATTTGTTTGGACATAAAGCTGTGAGGGTTCATTCTCAACCCTCAAATCCTCTCTCACCTCTCCTCCCATTATGAAATCTCTAAATTGGAACCTCCCTTTCAAACTTATGTGTGATTCTAGTGACTTTGCTGTAGAAGTTGTGTTAGGACAACATTGTAATAAAACTCCTTATATAATTTCTTATGCAAGAAAATCCTTAAATGATGCCCAAATCAACTACACCACCACCGAAAAAGAGTTTCTTGATGTTGTCTTTGCATTAGAGGAATTCAGGTCCTATCTCTTAGGATTAACCATCATTGTCTTTACTGACCATTCAGCCCTAAAATACCTTTTCCAAAAACAAGATGACAAGGCTTGACTAATTAGGTGGGTCTTTCTATTACAAGAATTTGACCTCACAATCAAGGAAAAAAAGGGTGTTGAAATTTTTTTAGCTTATCACCTCTCTAGGATGGAATTAAAAGACAAATCAAACCACCTTTCTGTGTCTGATTCATTTCTTGATGAACACCTATACTCTATGAGTGACTTCCCTTGGTATGTTGACATAACCAACTTCTTAGTTACATGAGTAATTACAAAATTCTTAGGGACTCAAGCTCGAAGGAAATTCATTTAAGATGTTAGGAACTATGTGTTTGATGATACATACCTCTATAAGTTCTTCCCTGACCAAGTCATTAAGAGGTGTGTCCCAGAATTTGAACAAGAGTCCATCCTTAAATTCTATCATAGTGAGGCATGTGGAGGTCACTTTTCCTCTAAGAAAACTTATGCTAAGGTTCTTCAATGTGGTCTCTTATAGCCCACCATCTCAAGGGACTCTTACACATTTTTTCAAAGATGTTATAAGTGTAAAAAATTTGGGTCAATCACAAAAAGGAATCAAATTCCACTCACTACCATCTTAGTGATTGAAATATTTGACTCCTGGGGAATCAATTTCATGGGTCCCTTCCCAAACTATAAGGGATACATCTACACCCTCTTAGCTGTTTATTATGTATCAAAATGGGTTGAATACATTCCCACAAAGTATAATTACCATCATGTTGTGATCCAATTTCTGAAAGAGCACATATTTTCTCGATTTGGAATTCCAAGGGCTATAATCAGTGACCGAGGAACCCATTTACTCAACCATCTATTCTCTTCACTCATGCTTAAGTATGGGATTTCTCACAAGGTTTCCACTGCGTACCATCCTCAAACCAATGGTAAAGATAAGTTAGAAAATAGGGAGATTAAGAATATTCTTGAAAAACTGTCAATCCTTCTATGAAATATTGGTCTGAGAAACTGTCAGGTGCTCTTTGGGAATATTGTACATCATACAAAACTATCGTAGGAATGTAACCATATAGGTTAGTTTATGGAAAATCATTCCATTTACCTATTGAAATTGAGCATAAGGATTTTTGGGGAATTAAGAAAATAATTTATGACCTCTCATTGGCCGGAACAAAAAGGAAATTAGATCTCAATGAACTTGAGGGACTAAGTATGGATGCTTATGAAAATTCAAGGATCAATAAAGATAGAGTTCAAGCCGACCAATCTAGAAATATCAAAGAAATTTTTTTTGAACCGGTAAAATTTGTGCTCTTTTATAGTTCAAAACTTTATTTACACGCATGAATGTTAAGGTCTAGATGTTCAGGTCCTTTCATAGTGCATCATGTGTACCCCCATGGGGCAGTAGAGGTTCAAGATCCGACAAGTGGTTACATTTTCAAGGTTAATGTTCAAAGGTTAAAACCATTCATTGAATCATTCAATAAAAAAGAAAAAAAGGTTGAGTTAACTGAACCAACCTATGAACCAAGAAAAAATTGATAGATTTAGGGTTTATGTCGAGCTAGCGACGTTAAACAAAGTGCTGCGTGGGAGGAAACCCATGGTTTTCATGTTTCCAATATTTTTGTTTGTTTTAATCAAATTTATATTTTAAGTTGGATTAATGAATCATTTTGATATTTAAAAATAATAAAAAATATACTTTTGACCTGTTCTTCTATTATGAGTATGGATGGGTATGAAAGAGGAGTGCCATATTCATCCGTGTCAAGTGGTGTGATCCTTGAGTAATACCTTACCCAGAAATTTAAAAAGAAGACAATGTATCATCAGTTAATTTTATTTTTATGTGTTTCTAGGTTAAAATAAAAAAAATATAATAATAATAATAAAATTAAAAGGCCACATCATAGGTAGTGGGGCAAACCCCATCACAACTGGTGAAGCCACGGGGACTCGAACCCGGGACTTAAATGAGATAGGGGCGCGCACTTACCACTGACCTACGACTTATTGTGCTTCCTTATTCTATAAGTTATATATATATAATTATATTTTACTTTATTTATTATATATATATATATATATAGTTTTTTTGTTTGTTTTTCTTTTTATTTTTCTACAAGGGAATTCTCAGAGTGACATCGAGATCAAGGGATTAAAAGGGAGCAACAAGAATTTCAACTTCAACAACCATGTGACTTCATTCCATGATCCTCATTTTCAATTTCCTTTTTGAATTCCCATTCTATACCTCTACCCTCTTCTAAATTTTCTTTTCTTTAAACACCAGGGACAATGTTATTTTAAGTTGGGGGGGGGGAGATAAAATAAAATTTCTTTTGTGTCAAAAAATGAATGATTTGAAAAAAAAGTGTGCCTTAATGAAAGGAAAAATTTCTTTAACCTTGAACATGATAATAGACATTGCACACTTTGAAACTAAATATCAAATAATTTAGCATGCCCAGATTTTGATTTTAATCCATGTATAATGTCATGATCATAGATTTTGGAAAGTGTGGCTGTCTAATGTGATATTTCATGGTTTATATTTTCATCCAAATAAAAAAAGTTCACAACACACGTCCTTTGGATAGTGGGGTATTAGTTTGAGTTAATGGGGTCCCCCAAATAAATATTATAGGTTTGGTGATCATTTTAGTTTTAATATGAGTATTCAATAAAAAAATTAAAAAAAACAATAAATTTGCGTGTAGAGCAATGAAATAACCTAATGCGTGGCTTTCAGCACTTGGGGATCGTGACTCCATAGTTGTTTGGCCCAGAGTTAGTAATTTTATCTCTATTTTTGGTAATTTGAATTTTTTTTTGATTGAGTTAACTCGAGATGATGCCTGAGTATATGGGCTTCACTTGGGGCCCTAAGGTCTTTGAGCTTGGGAGCCATCAGCAAAGTATCGCTATAGGGGTTGACTCTTTTGAGTGTAATTTAAATTACCATGGAAAAATTGAAAAAACAAAAAAAAATACAATATTTTTTTTGAATACTCATCTTAATATTGAAATGTGATTCCACCTAGCGCTTACATCATTTCCCTCTTGAATAAGGATGAACCCCCATGTCTAATGTGATGCACAACACATCACCACTCTTAATTGATATTAGTTGAAATATGACAATGAATTTGAACAAAAAAATGGGCTCAGTATTGGGATCTTCTTATGAAACTATCACTTATTAAAATATTTTGATGGGTTTCATGACTATTTGGTATAAGGGTTTTTGGTGATCAGTGTGTATTAAAATGTTTTTGGAAAAGGGAATTCGAATTTCATATTGTTGAGATATATTTTTCTCAGGACTAGAAAAACTCAAGTTGGGGGGTGTGATTAGACACTGAATGAGGATAATATTTATTGTTAATATATATAATATTCATGTTCTTTATTGTTCATAAACACCATTTTAGTGAATTTTACATTTTGAACATCATTTCACATTATGATTGTAATTCCCCTTTAAAATGCACAATTACATGATACATTTTTGAACACCTACTAAAATACAAAATGGATTTGATTTTATTTTAATATTTTATTTTTAGGTCTTTAATGCTACAAGAAGCAATTCATACTTATGGAGTGTTGGAAGATTCACATTTTAAGTCCTACAAAATGAGATTTCATGCAAACAATTCTGGAGAAGGCATATTGGACACTATCCCATTGATGAGAACGTGGTTCCCAACATACAGGCCCAATGAAGCCCAAATTTCTTGAGATTCTATAATACATATATAGGAACAAATAATTATTCAGGGTCCAATGCTAATTCGGCCTCCATGGTGGTTATTAAGGTGGCCCAATTTGGAGATAAAATTCTGGGCCAGAATCTGAGGCTCAAAAAAGCAGCCCACCGTTGTACACATATCTCGTAAAACATAAACTATTTTGGGGTGAAACTTTACATACGGTTCAGGTAAATCAGGATATTCATTTTATTATTCTATGTACCACTCCAATTATTCAATCTAGAAGGTCTTATAAGCACCATTTTTCGGTGGAATCAAGCTGGCTGCCACCTCAGGTCAAGGGTGGAAAAGTCTACTCTCTCTTAACTTTCCAACCACCTAGGCCCACCACCATTAATTTAGGTGACTTCAACTATTGTATGCTCGACCCAATGCTTTAAAATTTCCTATTTAAGTCAGTATTCGTAGAGTAGTTGAGGATCCTTGGAGCTTTGTTTTCATTGTAATGTTATTATGTCGATTTGGCTTTGTAACGTTCTTCTTTCTCATATAAGTTGTTCGAATCACCTTATATCTTAATAAAATTTCTTCATTTCCTATTATTATGTTTTTATTCTTATCACTTTGATATCATTTCCTTAATGTGTTAATTTATTCACACCATACCTTGTGATATTCCTCACACAACGATGGAGTGATTGCTTTCTTTTTATTGTTTTTTTACTTCTCCAATTCCTCCCTCATGAGTCTACTTTCCACTTCCATTGAAACCATAGAATCAATATAGGGATAACTCTTTTATGGGTTGATCCAAGGGAGTATAAAGGGGCTGGTTTGGATGTTATTTCTCACTCCATTAATTTCTAATCACTTCTTTTAATTGAGAATTTTGTTTGAAGATCTTTAAACTCTTTTATCCTTGTTGAATTTAAGGCCACACACTTCAAGTGCTAATATGAACCTTTACCTTGAAGTGCTAAAAATTTTGATCCTTCAAGTGTATAGGTGATTATTACTAAAGGGTATATGTATTAAACTGGTAAGTGATGATGTTTTTTGATCTTCTTAAATGAACCCATCTCAAATATTAGAAATTGAAATCATTAAAAAAGGAATTCATCCAATCCACCCCAAGTGATAACCTAGGATCAACTCATTATCTTAATTTTAATTAACTTAAATGTGTTATTGAAACCTTAAAACCATATAAAATCAACCCAAGTTGTCCACTTCATAGCCAAAAAAAATCCATAGAATGTACGTGTCCGTAGGTTACTTCTTAGGTCTCTGCGGATTCAACAACCCATGATAAACTACAAGGACTGTTCTACCTTAATCTCTTGGGTAAATTTGAGTGTGAATCAACCATTTCATAGTATTTTTCATCGATGAAATCATTATATACTTGAGGTTTGAGAAGGAACATGTTGGGAATTTGAGGATCATTCTGTAGATGATTCCAACAACTCTATGGGAATTTATCCAAGTGTAAGTTCTTGATATGGAAGGTTCATTTCCTTGTACATGTGGTGTATCAATAGGAAGTAGTGGTAGATCTCTCAAAGGTTATAGCAGTTGTTTCTTGAGAAACACACAATAATGCGGTGAAGGTCTACAAGTTTCGCGGTCTCACGAGTTATTATCAGAGGTTTTTTCCTGAATTCTTTTAGATTATATATTATTTAACCACCTTAGAAAAGAAGTACCAAGATTTTATCTAGAATGATCATTTTTAGGAATCTTTTTATTACCTTAAGGAAAGGTTGATTAGTGCTCCAGTGCTTCAATTACCTAAGGAAACAGTGATGTTTTAAGGTCTGTTTTAATGTTTCTTGTCTAGGATTGTGATGCATCTTGATGAAAATAAGTGTGGTGATATCTTACATATTTAGGAAGTTTCATCCCCATAAGATTAATTATTCCATCCATGATCAAGAGTTGGTAGTAGTAGTGTTTTACCTAAAGTTATGGTGACATTACCTCATCAGTGAATTCATCATGGTATCCACAGATCACAAAATATTGATGTGTGTATTCTCTCAATGGGATATAAATCATTCAAATTAGAGGTGGATAATGTTTCTCCAAGATTATGACTTTGAATTATCTTACACCTTAGTTAAAAAGAATGTAATTGCTAATTCACTGAGCAGGAAGTCATGAAAGTATGTTAGGTGTTCGGGGATTCTTAGAGGGCGATGGAAGAGTTAGTAGTGATGCACCTTGATGAAAGGGTGATTAATAGTAGAGATTGAATATTATAGATGATAGTGAAGTATTCCTTGATGTAGCACATGGAGGAGTATCAGTGGGGAGACCCAGAGGTGGAAGTGATGTGGGATCAAGTTGTTTAGGGTGATTCCCCTAAAGGATGGCCAGAGGATGACCAACATCTATTGATGTTTCCGAGGGGGATGCTTGTCCCTATTATTATTCATGGGGGAGTCCTTTTTGAGTTTCAAAAACATACTTTAATATTACACCTAAGAGTATCCAAGTTGTACCATATTTTGAGGACACATTTTTGGTGGCCTAAGATGAAATTGGTAGTGGAAAAATTCATGGCATAATTTCTGATTTTCCAGTAGGTAAAGGAAGAACATCATGTTCCAAGTTATTTTTTACAACCTTTTGATATAACTGAATATAAGTGAGAATAAATATTGATGGATTTCATCATAGTATTTTCTTAGTCTCAGGAAGGACGTGATTCTATATGGGTAATTGTAAATTGACTGATGATGTTGGATTACTTCTTAGCAATCAGGGAGTTGAAATTACCCTTGGTTGAGTTTTCCTATAATAATAGATATCACTCAAATATTAGTATGATATAGTTTGAGGCATTGTATGGTAAACTGTTTCATTCCTTGTTTTGCTAGATTGAGGTTGGGAAGTAATAAATCCTAGGTCTTTATGTGGTGTATAGAATGATAGAGAATATCTAGGTGGTTTGGGAGCATATTAAGGTAGATCAAGGCCACTAGAAGGCCTATGTTGATCATATGTAGTGTCCCCATAAGTTTGAGGTTAGGGACCACATTTTCTTATGGGTTTCCCCTTGATAGGGTAAATAGAGGTTTGTTTGGGGGAGTAATCTTTATCCATATTTTGTGAACCTTTTGAGATGTTGGAGAATATTGGTGAGGTGGCATATCGGTTGGCACTCTCACTCTAGCTAGAAAATACCCACAATATTTTCTATGTATATCTACTTCATCTATTTATTCACGATGACTCCCATGTCATTGATTGGTTGAGGAGTTGAATATTGATGGTGAAACAATGTTCATGGAGTAACTAGTTAGGATTCAAGACCATCAAGGGAAGGTTATGAATGGGCAAGTTATCCCTTTGGTCTGTGTTCTGTGGAGGCATGATGTCTTGGAGGAGAGTGCGTACGGACACAAGACACATATGTGTTCTCATTATCCCAAGTTATTTTGAGTTTTAGTTTTTTTTGTTTTCCTTAGGTGATATAACACTTAGTTTGTGGATAGTTTATGAAATGTTCCTTTTCCTTTTGCCGATCTTGCTTAGTTGATAGTTGCATTTGGGTTGTAATGAGATCCTTGAGAGGCATCTCATGAGATGGTTATTTGAACCTTTCCCTTTTCCTCCTTTCCATGTTCTGGTTTTCTTATAGAGAATGAGAATTTTTTGATAGGTATCTAATATGAGGGATAATATTTCTAAAAACCATCCCTTTATAATATTTCAGGGATTGGTGGTGTCTAGAATGATTTTTGATGTGTTCTAAAGGCTAGTGAAGTGTTTTTTCCATTCATAGAGATACTATACTATAGAGATGGGCATGGAGTTATCCATTTTTTCCTTGGGTACTTGGATGTTGTCCATGGAGTTAGTCATGTGGTGTTAGGATTCACCATGGTGAGAAAAACTACTTATTTGGTCATTTTTTTGGGTGTGGTGCTTGGATGGTTTCCCTATGTAACACGAGTATCTTAGAAACACCTAGTGAGGTGCATGGAGCTGAGCATGGTGTTTTGGGGGAACACCTATGTAACACGTGGAGATGGATCTTAACACATCGTGATCCTAGGCATGCTGTGGAGAAATCAACCAAGATTTTTGTTCTATTCCATAATGATTGGTCATGGAAGGTGTTATAGGAGCCAACACAGCTTGGACCACACCATGGATGAGGTCGTGATGGAGGTCAAATCAATTTTTTAACCAATGTAAAAAGGGGGAAATGACCTCAGGATATTTGGATCTCCTTTAAATAAAGGACACTATGACTTAATGGGATTTATCTATTTCATGGAAAGTCCATTCATGATTCCTCTATAAATAGAGGGTCAGTACTCCCTTGTTTCAATATCCTTTATTCAATATTAAGTTTTGGATGACTCTAGAACCCCTTGAAACCCTTTAATATTCTCTCTTTGAGGGATCCAACCTCTCATATTGTAGAGTATTGAGTGACCTTAATTCAAGGTACCTTCTTCTACCCTACCTTTCTTTTATTATCCTCTTTTTTTGGATGTCCTTTGTTGAAAACCCATCTCTTTAGGCATAGTTTTAAGCATGGATTGGTAATGGATTTTCATGGATAGATTTTGTTGGGTTTCTGTCACAGTTTGGTGAAGTTTGATCCCTTGATTCATTCATTATGAACATATTCCTCTTTGAAGGAACTATCAAGGTAGGGGATCTAAGATCACTCATTATTTTGGTACTATGTAATATTATCATGATTTTGTTTCCTTTTATTCAAATATAAAGAGCTATCCTAATGAATATAACAAAATAGATTCAAATAAAATTAAAGGGAAAAGGGAGATATCACTTGTGCTTTACATGTTTCATGATATTTCTTTTCCATGTATGTGTGTCGATTATTGTTGGTTTTGAAAAGTGATTACTATTGTAAAATTTTTCTTGTTTTTTAAAATATAATTGTGGAAATTATCTCACATAAAAATATTAAATCCCAAAAATATGGTAATCGAACTGGATGTGTGAAAACGAGAAATTATCATGTTTCCCATTTTCTTATGAGGTTTATTTTGATGTGATGGATTGTGTGGTGGATGGAATTATGGGTGTGGTTGCTAGCTGAGTTTGACTTGTGGGGTCGTGGTAATGACATGTGATTCAAAAAGTGTGGGATCAATGTGTGAGTGGTTGAGGATATCATGCTTTACCTTGGTTGTTTCTTGATAGTTATGAAATGATTGAAATGATAAATTTTAGTAAATTGAATGGGAATGTATGGGAATAAATGTAGGCCTTGGATAGATAATGGATTTTCATTAAATATGGAAAGATGATAAATGAAAATTTAAGTGGTTTATAACTGATGTAGTTAAATGGGAACTATGTAACTGATGTGTGATTGTGTATTCTGTCATGACCCATCCTAGAGGGTCCCGTTCCATGACTACCCCAAGCCCACCTCCAATAGGCCAAGGGTTAGTGACTAGCACCGAGTAGGAATATCCCACAAATGGGAGGTATTATCCTAAATTACCTGTAATCATGCACACATCTCCAAGTCAAAAATGCTAAAATGTAAAAACACTAAGTAAAAAATTCATTCAAACCACTATATCCCACAAATAGAGTATGATAGGAAGTAAAGTACAATAAAGTAAACAAGGTAAAAAACAATCCCAATAAAAAGAGTCTACAACCACAAGTCCAACTTGTAAGAAAAAAGGTACTAGAACTATCATTTGAAAGCTATAGGAACACACCTTAGTTTGTTCGGTCTAACAAAGAAATGACTGGTTCTGGACTACTTAGAACTCTGTTGAAAGGTCAATTGCCTATACAAGGCATGACACATGTGGGAAAAACCCGTGTAGGGGTGAGTATAAAAATACTTAGTAGGACTCCCCGAAACCACAATGAAATACAAAAAGGAATACCAACAAGGAATACGACAAAGGAATATCACAAAGTAATACAGTAAAGGAATAACAAAAAGGAATACTACACAAAATTACCATAAAGTAATACTACAGAGGAATACCACACAGGATTACCAAGAGGGAATACTATAAAGGAATACCACACAAGATTACCACAATGGAATACCATGAAGGAATACCACAAAGGAATAACACAAATGAATACCACAAAGGAATAACATGAAGGGATTTCCACAAAATAATACCACATAAGATTACCATAAAGAAATACCATGTAGGATTACCACAAAGGATTACCATATAGGATTACCACGAAGAAATACTACACAGGATTACCATAAAGGATTACCATATAGGAATACCATGAAGGATTTAAACATAGGAATATCATGATGGATTACCATGCACGAATTCCATGAAGGAATAACACAGAGGATTACCACAAAGGATTACCACACATGAACACCATGAAGGATTACCACACATCTCTACCCAAGTATATGTCTAAAGAACATATAACAAGGATATCAAGATATACTCAATTCAAGACACACATTCTAGAGGTAATCTACTACCAATTACCAGCCACAAGATTCTTCTAGAAGCATGCTCGTTCGGGGAGAACTCACTCCTAGATCCATGATATCATCAGAGACACTCATGAAGAGGTATAGCTCATTTGGGACCCTCCCAAAGAGAATGAATTGGTCAAGGAAGACTATAATACATAAAGAGGGGATCCTGCCCCAAAACATTGGGGAATACCACATACCCAATCTGAATCAACTCTCAACATAGAGGATCCTACCCAGACACACTATGAAATACCACTGACCCTACTGATGCGACCCGCTAGATAGAGGACTAATTCCATTCTCTTAGTGGTTACTTAAATTCCATAAAAATCCACTAGGGGTGATAAAGGATCACAATTGAGTACCATGGAGGGATACCATACTCTATTAGGGACTCAACCTCTAGAGTGGATTACAATCCAGTGATGTGAATGCAATGAAATAATGAACCCTTGAGGAAAGGACCAAGGGAATTCTCTCAACCTATATTGGTCCAAAATAAAAAGTCACCACTTATCTCAAAAGTACTATCTCAATGTAATGGTATCAATGACATAGATGGCTCATCGATTAGATGCTCTATTTAGAAGTTATGTCCGTTTGAAATTTTAAAATGGGGTCACTAGGACTATGGACCGACCACATGATCGGTCCACCTGGAACATACACTGTGGTTGACTGGACCAGTTGACTACCCTCATTTGTCATGACCACATGGTAGCTGGAACTACTGTGGATTATGGTCAATTTCTATGGTTTAACATGGCCCGGCTTTGGCCCAGTTGCCTTGGGTATGACCCACATGGCTCAGCCCACCGAGGCTCGACCCGCTTGGCCTAGTCCACTTGGCCTGAACCACTTTTCCTGGGCCTGACCTACGTCATCTCCATGAGGTCGCCCACCGTGACCACCATCATACACTGCCACCATCGGTCACCGTTGTTACACTAGTGGTCCTTTTCGTGGACCACTAGGCCTCCTACAATGCCCAAAAAAATGAACAGTCATAGTTCTAAGCTCTTAGAGTCATGCTATTGCTAGATCAACACATTTCTTCTTCCAAATTGCTCAAAAAATGGATCAAATGATCATTATTCATTGTCTGTAAAATAATGCCGAAGAATGTGAATTCATGATTCATTTGTCTCCTAAATCACTATGTCTCCATCATCACACATCCATCATGCTGTGACAATCCCGGATCTACAATATCAAATCGTTTCAATAAGAATCAGGTGCACAATGATTGATGAATTAGGATATGTCAAGTCACAGGACAGACAAAGAACACCCACAACGAATGATGAATCAAGGGAGAAAAGAACAAGAACCATAGAGAGGAGGAATCTCAATTGATGTTTGTATAAGTCTTGATCTGTCACTATTAGAACAAAAATCGAATAAAAAAAATAATTACATAGATTAATCTCTCGGTAATACCGCACAAAGATAATTCACTTCCCACAATACACATGATCCGTGAATCAATCCATTTTTTGATTGTTGCACATTTATTGTAGAAATTTAGAATAGTTAAATAAACAATTGAAACAAATTCCATACCTTGATTCAGATTGATTTCTAATGAAGAACAGTCCTCACATCATTGTTGTAGGCAAGATACTTTGAATCTAAGGTGCGTCGGTCGTCAATCCATGATCTGTCACCCTCTACTAAGAGATAATCCTCAAAGATCTCTCTCTCTAATGGTTCTCAAAGGTTTCCAGGGTTATACAACCAACCCTGAAAATTCTCCTTAAAAATATTTTTAAAGATTGACATCTACTACGTCAAAAAAATAATTTTTATTAAATTATTTTATTTCTGTTATGTACCGCGATCACTTTTTTACAAACGACCCATGAAAACTAAAGTTAATTCATGAATAGGGAAAAAACCACATTATGAACTCAACGGTGGTCTCATATTTCTAATCTGAGTCACCGTTCATGAGTTATTAGGATTTAAAATTAAAATAATTTTATTTAACTATTTTATTTACAGTTACATCCTTGGTAAGTTTTTCTACAGATGACTTGCACTGACCAAATTTAGGTAGTTACTAGGGAAAATCCACCGTTCTAATATCAATGGTTCCATCAGATTTCTGATCTAGGAAAACATTTAAGATTTATTCCACTTTTTCAAGAAAAACTAACTTGCGTAATATTAAAATGTTCAATATTTTTCAAACAATTGTTTCGGGAACACTGTGACTCATAATTGCATGTCGTCTTATCCCCTAGTCTTGAAATAATTCAATATAATATCTAAAAATAGTTCATGGAAAATATGAGACGTTAAAGTTTGGTAAGTGGGACTAAACATATGGTTACTATTATGGAAGGGGTGATGATGTGTGGTCATGGTGATATGAAGTTTGTAGTATCTAGTCGGTTTTGGTTGTGTGAACCCAAAGGTTGGGCCTTTGTGAGACTATAATACATTTTATTTTCCTTATTATTTATATACACACCCACTTGAGTTGTGTGTTTACATCGATTCCCAAAGGTTTTGGGTTTTGAGTATTTTCCCCAAACATCTAGGTTGGTGAGGATGAATTTATAGCTACCCACTCTTCCCTTATCTGTTCCAAGTGAGGTTATTATGCATAAGTTTTGATGGATTGTGTATATAGTGAACTTGAGGTGATGATTGATGAGTGTATGAAGGTTTTCATAGCGGGGGCCATGAATGATAGTAGGAGGGCATGAGATTGATGTCCTTTATGTTAACAAAACCTTAGTATTCTGGTTATATGATAATGGTTATGGGAAGATGGGTATGTGATGGTTGTGGCACAAATTAAGAGATGGGGATTACCCATTATAACGAGGCTTGTGATAGTGTGAGGCTAATGGATATAAAAGGTATGAGAGTTCCAGGATGTATGATGTTGGGGTGTAAAAGTAGTGAATTAGTAGGAAATCAGTATGGGGTACACTTTCTCAATATTCTTATTATTATATTATTTTACTTAGATGTGTTATTTGGTGAGTGAGCCTTGATGATTCTAAGAACTATTTGATTTTATAGGTGCTTCTTGATTTTTTCATTTGTTCAATGAAACATTAACATGATCTTCTCACATTTTCATGAGATTCCTTGGGTATGATCCTACTGACTATACATATTATTCTCACCTAGATAAATAAATAAATAAATAAATAAATAAATAAATAAATGAATATATATATATATACTACTTTTCAGGTTGTCAGTTTGGAGTTAGAGATCATGATGGACATTTATAGCTTAGATCTTGGAGTTGTTGAGTTGTTACCATAGGATTATCTTTAGGTACTTTAATCGGATAATTTTATTTATATTTGTATGAAATTTCATGCATGGTGGGATATTTTTGGATTTTACCTTGTATTTTTTGTTATGGAGTTTGGTGCTTGATACCTTATCTCCCAGTCCTTGTTTTCTATTGAGGGTAATGCCTCCCATATGTGCAATTTTCATTATACCCTTAATTATATTCACTAACCCGGGGCCTATTGGAGGTGGGGATATAGGGTCATTATCTTTATTTCTTTATTACCATCTTGGGAGGGGTACCTTTGGAGGGATTGGGTCATGAAAAGAATAATAACTATGCTCAATATTAAAGAATTCTAGTTTTTCTCTCTTTCATCTTAATTATTTATCCATCCGATGGAATTAAAAAACCTTTAAGAGTGGAAACACTAATATACTCTAAGATCTAGATCTTCCAACATTGTATCATGAAACCATGACTAGTCCATCCAACACTTACCTCAAGAAAAATAACTCCCAATGAACCTGTACAATGTAAGGGATCATTGTCTTTCTTCATATTTTTAATAGTCTCCCACCAAGATCTAGAATTCCATTCAATGAATAGAACACACCAAATGACTCATGCAATAATTTGGAATTTTAATATCTCAAAAATATTGCTGGCACTATCACTATATTATAGTGAAATTATTCTAGTAACTTTATAGAACACATGATCATGATAACCTAATAGTATTTTATCAATCCTTGAATATCACCAAAAAATAGAACACCCCCAAGACACCTTATGGTCAGGAGAACGTTCGATATCCGGAAATCCCTCTAGCACCATCATTTTTCTTCTGGTAATGTCCTTCCGAGCCCTTGATTAACTACTCCAATAGACACTCTACTACCTTGATTTACCACCAAGAACTATAACCAAGATTTGATATCAATTATTGGGTATTGGGATGATTTTATAATCATCATAAGTTCACCCTTCCAGTAATCTAGCATAGTAGAACTCCAAACACTAGAAGCAACTTTATCTTCTGATCTCCCATCAACTATAAGCTTGAATATTGAAAATGAAAAGTCCAATAAACCTATCTATCACATCGAGTTTTTCTTCACCTCTAGTTTTGGTTGCCTCATTATCCTCCTCCTGATGAGTATACAAGAGAACAAGCACACAACAAATACACACATACAAATCACAAAGTACAGACACAATACACACAAGGATTATGTGGTTTAGACATTATGTACTAAAACCATAGAATAATGATAAAATTTGTTTAATTAAATCAGAAAAAGAAGTAAATATGACTTACAAGGGATATCACCTTTTTAAAACCCCACCCAGACCATCAAAATAAGTCTCACCAATTCCATAAAAATTGCATCTTCTAGTGATGCTCCTCTTGGTCTTTCACCTACAAAATTTCAACCTTCTACACATAGATGCACCTTAATGATCTACTTCTAAATATAATTCATCCTTTGTTATACCTCATCAGTCATTATCAGGTCATATTGCCTTATTGGACTAATCCCACTACTTAAAGTGGTCCTAATCAGTTATCCAGTCAGCACCGTCATCCGACATGTGTGGGAAACCCTCAATTAGACTGTACAACTACCAATTTCCTATATAATTCATTTAAATGACCGCCACAACCTAGATAATAGTTCACAAAATCTCTACTTTAACCTAATGTAATCAATTAATCTTCCTTTACCACAAATGTAAGGAAATACTTCCATATATCACCATAAGATTTTATGGAACCACTACAACAAAAATTGGTTTTAGCGACGGTTATGTTAATCCCCACTAAATGTTTTTTAAAAATGGTTTCATGGCGGTTTATTATAAACCACCACAATTTTTTTTATTTTCGTGCAGCCGACCCTTCCCCCCACCCCCCACCCCGACCCCGCTTCTCCCCGCTATCCCCGCTTCCCCCATGACCCCGGCCCCCCGTTACCCCCGCGACCCTGGCGACCCCGCGACTCCTGTGACCCCGCGACCCCATGACCCCCACGACCCCGGCCCCCCGTGACCCCGACGACTTCGCGACCCCAGGTTGTATTGAAGATTTTTCTCTTAAAATTTATGTATTATATGTGTATGTGGTTTTTACAATTTAATTCTTTACTATTTTTTGTGTTCCTGAGTTAGAAAAGTGAGATTAGGACTTATATTGATGTATTAAACCCTCTAAGGAATTTGTTGGGACCATTGATGTTTGAGATCGTACCTAGGTCTACCCTTGGGTTATGAAAACCACTTAAGGTTGGTGAAATATTTTTTAAAATGTTTCAATAATATAATTATGAAAGTTAATGGGTAGAGAATTGTAAGTTGGTATGTAGTCAAGGTTAATGGGATATTTGAAATATGGAATTGGTATTTTTTTGAAATGGCTAGTTGGATTCTGAAATGGATTAAAATAAACATTTTTCACTTTGATTTGGTTATGGTTTTCCATGAAGGACAACAATGTTTTGAAAGTGGGTATTTTTTTGAAAAGGAGGTGTTGACCTCAATGTTATTGGAAAAAAGGGTTTATCTTAATATATTTCAAATGGTGATTAAAAATGAGGGTGTGGTTCTTATTTTTGAAAATTATTTAAAATCTCCTTTTATGGTTGTAAATATAAATGAAATTCTTGGGACATGTTGAGTTTTTAAAAGAGGAAAACCCATTTTTTGATGGGTGGATTCATGATTATTTCAATTGAGTATCTTGAATTGTGTTTTATTCCATGATTTGATTTTAAAGATATGTTGAGAACATAATCATTTAAATGATATATGGGTTAGTGAGATAGAACCCCTGACAATTAGGTTGGCATGTTAACTTGTTTT
Source organism: Viscum album (assembly GCA_963277665.1). Classification (NCBI taxonomy): domain Eukaryota; kingdom Viridiplantae; phylum Streptophyta; class Magnoliopsida; order Santalales; family Viscaceae; genus Viscum; species Viscum album. The sequence goes on from OY728138.1 coordinate 1,378,253,237, forward strand.
ATTAAATGAAATAAGTGTTAAATGTGTTTTGTTTATGAAATAACATAAGGGGAATTTGATATAATGTGATTGTGTTAAATGGGTTAAGGTATGGAATTGATATATGTGATAAATGAGTTGCGATTGTAAATAGAATATATGTTAATGGGTTATTCATTATAAATGGGATATAAGTAGTTAGTTATGGGAATGACCATTGAAGTAGATTTATATAATATATTATTTCATTCTTGGATGGTAACCAAGAGAAATCATTTGGAAAGATGTTGGTGTGTCAATCCACTATGATAGAAAGAGTTACATTTCATGTTTCATTAGAAACAATCAAATTTTTTAACACTAACTAGTCCTTGATTTTTTCAACCACAATTAGTATATCTTTAATTCTAACTGTATTTAGAACTAAATCCCAATTAAATTCATGAATATCTCTATATAGAGATGTGAACACTACCTAATAATCTTGGTGGACTATACCAGATTTAAATCCCACCATGTAGTTCATACAAAAGATTAAATCAATGAAATACATTTATATGGTCTGAATAAACTAGATAAATTATACTGTAATAATTGTCATGTAGAATTCTATCCATTTCAATCCTCCTCACTACCACTATCTATAAGGCATGTTGACACTGATGGTTTGAGGAATAGATTCCACATATTGATTAACAATAGAATAATGATGGATGTATCCAATAAAAAATATAATATATAATATCCATAATTTCCATATTTAGAAAAATGGTACCCCAAACCATATAGGAATTATGTTTCTTGTTCATGATATCCTTCACTTATGTATAAAACTACTTCTCAACTGTCACAAGATAGTTATTGCTTCTCTAATGAGGCCCATCTAAATAAAATTAATTGTTCCTAGATGCCTCTTAGTTTTCCTAAGTCTTTTGTTAAGAACTAGTCTAATAATACTATTCCATCTGAGCATAAAAAACTAGAGGTAGAGTTGATCTTGTTTCAATAACTGGTCATAGAATTTTATGAAAATATTTTTTAAGATTCCCATTCATGGAACAATGGTGTAAATTCTATAGTGGTGATATGAATTAATTATTCATGTGTAAATTCAAGATGCACTGTAAAAAACCTGGTCAATTGATGTGATATGGATTATAAGAAACTCATCCCATTAATTGATTTTATCTTACATTACTATCATAGGAATGACTCTACATATTGTGTTTAAATCCCATGTTGATGCTCTTAGTTTCACATAGTTGAACAATGATGTCTCCTACAATAATAACCCATCCAAAGTATCTTCCTCCAACCAACTCCTTATTATTAATTACTAGGTGGAATGTAATATAGAACATTAAAAATATTGATAGATCCTTAGTTTGGATAACTTAAATAATGATATATTCATTCAGTCCTTTTCTAGGTGTTTCCTCTCATGAATAATGAAAAAACTGAGTGAATTTTGAAGTATATTTAATCTCTTATACACATACATTTTCAAATTTAACAAATTATTCTACATTTATTACCCCAATGGTTTTAAAGAATAATTATTTTACATTACAAGTATACAAATCCTTTCCAAGTGAGGTATTGAAACAACATATCCAAAAAAACTATGTCTAATCATTCTAGCATCAGGTACTCAAGAATATTCATTCCAACTTTGACATTTATCTCATCTGGTTTCCCACCAATGTTAAAAAAAACTGGACCTCCTATACGAAAACACATCTAATTTATCGGGTCTAAAATCCCCTTAAAAATGTTAGTGGATTCTACTTTAGAAGTTATATTAAATGATTTACCTAAATGAAGTTCCACATATACAGGTCCCTTAACAACTTCCACAAAATCATGTTCTACACTCTGAACAATATCCTAGTTTACTTGTTATCCTAGAGTATCTACATTTTTAGTTTCTCTGTCTTTTGGTTATAGTGGCTTCATGGGGGGATAAAATAGGGTGGCTTCTACGGTATTGTTATCTTCCTACTTACATAATCAAGTAAATAGTATTTGGATCCCAAAATCACTGTAAAAAACTAAGTTGTGATAAAATGTGTTTGGTGCCAATTTTTTCCTATCATCATGGGGATAGAGGAGAATATTGATAAAGTTGAGTTTCTTCTCCAAATATTATATGGCTTGGGCATAATTGGGTTCAATTAATGGAACTTATATACTCTTATCCATCATTTTCTCACTTCCTGAGAGGAATATGTAGTCCAAGAATATAGCCTTCTCTTATTCAATATAACTTTGGACTGATAAACTGGGGATGAGAGAACAAGTGAATTCTTAAAAAATTTCATAGTCAAAAGGGCCTAGTGAGTACAGCCTGACTTATTCTAGATTAATATTATGAACCCCAGAAACTTTAAGTTATTTATTTTATCAGCATAAATTTTTCTTGATCCTCATATCAAGGAGGCCTAGTTTACAAGGAATTGTCTTCTTATTAGGGTCCCCTTTACATATTTTCAACCTAACAATATTTCTTCTATTTTTCAATTCCAAATACTTAACTTAGATTAGGTTAGCATCATATCCATTTAGTGGAGACTAAATTTTTACCTAGGTTTATCTTTATAACTGTTCACCATGATGAGTTGTGTGTATATTTACATATATAGTTTTAGTTCATGCATGTTTTACCTATATAGATGATGTTTAAGGTTTCTCTTTACAATTGGTTCAAATTGTTTAAGTTTATGATGTGTGGACCATAAGATGGGGTATCCTACATGAAGATATGTTTCAAGTTAACCTGATATGAATTGGTAAAATATAGTATCATGAATATAGATGATCTCATAATTGATTATAACTCAATAAAACTAATCATAATGACCACATAAGAGGGGAATTGGGTGTTAGATAGTAGAATATGTAGGATCTCACCTAGGTGTTCTAGAATATGTATCTGTAAAATAATAGTAGTATTCTCATTTTAATTTAATATTTTCCTGATAATTATTAAATCAATTTTATAAAAAGAGGAAAATAGTTCAAAGTTACCAATAATTCCAAAAATAATGAAGGTGTAGATATAGTCTTGGAACATGGGTCATTTAGTTTATGGTCATGAATCCCATACCATTTGCTTTGTGATTTAGAGTCACACAATCAGGAAAAATTATGAGTTACATCCTGCTATTTCTATGATTCTTCATCAAGATTTGAAACATTATTTTTTTCCTCATGAACTATGATTCCAACCAAGTTATGCTTGTGTTACTTTTTTTATCTAATATTATATTTTGATGCTATGAAGGATTTCAAAAGTCAAGGGTTGAAAATTTGAAGATTTGGGAGAAACATGATATGAATACAGTTTAGCATAACTTTTAGTATTGACCATGTGGTAATTGAGTAATATGGTATTGTTAGCACACTGTTTCTCTTTACCAAAGAAACTTCCCCTATCCCAAACACTAGAGGGTTCATATCTACCTTAGGGGCTCATATATATGATATTATGTTTCTGTAATCTTACACTATCGTATATATGAATATCTTTATCTATTTAGTAGTAACCATGTGTTTTAATTTTTTTTATTATTGTGTACGCACATTGTGATATACATGGATAAAAGATGGATCACATTACCGAGGAACACACCTCAGTATATTAAGGGTTTGAATGAGTTTTTAGATTTTTCAATTTCTAATCGATCCATTGAAGGGAGAATAATTTGTCCATGTCCTAAATGTAAATTTAGAACATGGTTGAAGAGAGATGAAGTTTGTGAACATTTAATACTGAAGCAATTCCCTGTTCAATATTTATGTTGGGTTTGGCATGGAGAATCGAACGTTACAGAAAGATTGAGTACTGATGTTAATCCACAGAATGAGGTCCCAAGTTCATCAAAAATGGAAAATGAAATAAAAAACCTCCTAAATGATGAATTCGATACTAAAAGACACCACTATCAACATCAAAACATATCAGAACAACCAGAAGAGGGTGCTACAAATTGCAATGTGACAAGTGATGTTTTGGAGACTGTAACACTAGCAGATAAAGATTGTAACATATCATTGGATCCTCCTCTTGATTATATGGAGCCAAATGTAAGAGAAAACCTCACTGAGAAAAATGAGTTTCATGATTTAGTTGACGATGGAAATCAAGAGTTGTATAGTGGTTGTTTGAAATATTCAAAGCTTTCATTTCTGCTAAAGTTGTAACATATCAAATGTATATGTGGAATTGAAAATAAGGAAATGTACATGATATTGTAATTGATTCGTGATCCATTTCCTGAAGCAAAAATCCCATAATCCTTTTATGACATGAAAAAAGTTGTTAACAAGCTTGGTATGAATTATACAAAAATACATGCATGTCCCAATGATTGTATGCTTTATTGGGGAGAGGATTCAAGTAGATAGAATTGCAAGAAATGTTCTTCTTATAGATGGAAGTTAAAGGGTGATGTCAGAAGTCTGAATGAACATAATTTCATGGAGAAGAAGAAAAATAACACACTAGGAAAGGTTTTGCGTTACTTTCCCTTGAATACTCGATTGCAAAGATTATTAATGTCATCGAAAACCACCGAACACATAAAGTGGCATTCTGTAGATAAAAACAATGATGGGTTAATGATACATCCACTAGATTCCCAATCATGGAAGACACTTGATTCATTACATCTAGATTTCTTATCTGATCCTAGGAATGTTCGATTGGGATTGGCTGCTGATGGATTCAACCCATTTGGGACTTTGAGTACCAGTTATAGCATTTGGCTAGTTGTTTTGATACCTTATAATCTGTCTCTATGGATGTGTATGCAACAAAAAACTTTTATCATTTCAATGATTATTCCTCGAAAAAAAATTCCTAGAAATGATTTTGATGTATACTTGCTACCTTTGATTGACGAATTGCAGGAGTTATGGAGAAACGATGTTGAGACATTTGATGCTTCTTCTAAAACAATGTTCAAAATGCTTGCTGCTTTAATGTGGACCATTAGTGACTTCCCTGAGATTGGGAATTTATCTTGTTGGAACACTTACACGGGTTTGTCTTGTCCCGTTTGTAACTTTTATTTTGAGCCCAAACAGCTACCTCATAGTAGAAAATGGTGTTTCTTGTGCCATCGAAGATTTCTCGATGCATCTCATAGATTTCGGAAGAACAAATCAAAATTTAACACTACCATTGATCGTAGATCACCTCTAAAGTTGTTAACTTGTTCTGAAATATTGACATAGCTTGAAAATGTTAAAATAGAATTTGGGAAGTTTCATCATTTGAATGATAGTAGAAAATGGGTCTGAAGTGCATCTTTAGGTGAAATCAGAACACAACAATGGAATAAAATAAGTATATTATTCAAACTCCCATATTGAGAATTTAATTTGTTGTGTAATAATCTTGATGTGATGAATATTGAGAATAATTTCTGTGATAATTTGATTTTCACATTACTTAATGATCATGGACAGTCTAAGGATCATCTCAATGCTCACAAAGACTTACAAGTAATGAACATAAAATATGATCTCTGGCCATATGAGAATAAAAAGTATGCTCTGGCCATTTTTGCAATGAAAAATAGGGATAAAGATACATTTCTTCAAATTTTAAAGAATGTGAAGGTATCTGATGGGTATTCGAGTAACATCTCAAGGTGTGTTGACTTGAAGAATCATAAGTTACATGGATTGAAAAGTCATGATTTATATATTTTGTTACAACAGTTACTACCATTGACATTGCGTACATTATTACCTGAAAAAGTTACTGTTGTTGTACACCAATTCTGCACATTTTTCAAGAAATTATGTGAGAAAGCTCTACATATATTTCAGCTTGAAAACCTCCAGGAGAGGTTTTTATTGACCCTTTGTGCAATGGATATGATCTTTCATCCATCGTTTTTTTACTTTCATGAGGCATTTAACTATGCATGTGGTTGAGAAAGCTAAATTAGGAGGTACCATTCATTATCGATGGATGTATCCAATTGAGAGGTATTTTATTTATATTTTTTTCATTTATGTAAATTTTTTTTGTCATTTAAATAAATACATAATATTATTATTTTATTTCACAGATATCCTGGGCATTTGAAAGTATACATGGTAAATAAAGCTCAACTAGAAGGCTCTATTGCTCAAGGCTATTTGGATGAGGAGTGTCTTACATTTTGTTACAGATATTTGGATGATATTGGGACACGATTTAATCAAGCTTGATGTGTTGACGACACATAAAATCAATCTCAAATGCATCAGAAATCAAAAATATTTCCTGCTATTGGACGATCAATTGGGAGGACCTCAAATATGATACTGACAGAATTGGAATTATTAAAGGCACATAGATATGTGCTGCTAAATAGTGAAATTGTAGATCCATTTATTGAAGAGTTGAGGATACAAACAAAGAGATGAATGAGAGGCTGGACACGAAATGAGAAAGATATAATGAAAGCTGTAAATAAAGAGCTTGTAGAATGGTTTTCACGACGTGTAAGTTCATAAATATTTCAATAATATGAATATTAGTTTGACACATATATTTTGTAAATCTATTAAATTATTTTTCTTTTTTCAGATCATGAATACTGATACTCAAGTAGACTTGTAATAATATTTGAAGTTTCTTGCTATAAGTCCTATAAAACAGGTTATAAAGTTTGACACTTATAATATGAATGGCTTTATATTTCGTACAATCGATCGAGAAGTGGGTTTGAAAACACAGAATAGTGGTATATTTACATTTTCTGAAGTGGGATACTATGGAAAGCTGCATGATATTATTGAATTAAACTACCACATACATTTTTCTGTTGTTTTATTCAAATGAAAATGTGTCGATATTATCAGAGGTGTTAAAAGATATTCCTTGCAATTTACTTATGTGAACTTCTCTCGCTTGATGTATGTTGGTGATCATAAATTGCATGATCCATATATCTTAGAATCACAAGAAAAAATGGTATATTATGTGAATGATGTTGTGGATGAAGGGTGGAGTGTAGTTTTTCACATAATACAAAGAGATTTGTATGATATGGGTGATGAAGTGGAAGATTTGACCTCTAAAATTGAATTTCATCAACAACAGGAAGCAAAATTATTTGTCCATCATGATACTGAAAATATTATTCTAGTAAGGATGAATGAAGAGAATGAAGCAATGGAGCAGAAAACTGACATGATTGAAGGGGAAAATGATTGTATGTACAATTATTTATTCATTCAGTGACCACTTGTTTCATTTCTGCAGTCATTCATTATCATTGTTATATATATTTTGTCTGTTAGTACTGGTCATCTATTATCATTTTTAATTTTTTTATGCATAATTATTTTGAAATATATATTCTGAACTAAATTTTATTTGATTAAATGACAGGAATTCCAAGGAAAAAGTGGTACACTATTTCATCTAGTTCTACGACAGATAACGATCCATCTGGCTCCATCCCCACAGCATATGAGGCACCAGATGCCTACACCCCTGCACTGTCTCCCCCTTCACCATCTCTCACACCATCTATGGGTGTCCCATTTGAGGCTAAGTCATCGACTCCCCCTTCATGAGCCTCAATAGTGGGTTGGCGACACGCCTCTTCCAGTTCATCATGGACATACTGGAGTGTCACTGTCATAGGTACAAATTTTAATTAAATAAATTTATTGCATTTTGTTTATACTAATTGTTTTCTCATTGAAGATGACAAAAATGCAACCATGAAGAAAAACTTAAAAATTTCAGATGTTTGGAATATGAATCGCGAGAAGATAGTCATGTCATTTGATTCTTATGGGGTCCCTACGGATGACGCCGCAGGGTTACTTGGCCAGCTGGAAGTGGAGCCCATTTCCCTTCCTATTTCTTATGATGATTGGAGATATATGCGTCCAAGATGGAAAATGATGTTTTTGATTCCCAAATAAAGTTAATTTTATTACATTATGGTTTAATTTAATGTCATGTTACTAATATGTTCAAAATAAATTTCTGCATACAGATGTTCTTCCAAATTACAGTTGCTGATGTGATAGCACGAAAGTGGATGTTGAAAAATCTTGGTAAGAAATGGAATGATTTCAAATGGATATTGTGGTGGGATGTCAACAATACTTCATTGACCATGCAACTAATGTATGAGAATTTACCCAGTGGGGTACCGAAAGAACAGTGTAAAGTTTTTCTTGACAGACATCGTGATGGGAAGCAGATGGTATTGAAATATATATTATTATATTATCCTCATTTTACATTTATACATGTATATGAAGAGGAGATGACATTGAATACATCACTGTTAAATTAAATTTTATTTATTTTAGGATCTCTCAAGACAGAATGCATCAAACCGGGCTAAGCAAGTCACCCCTCACACCGTGGGCTCAAAAAGCTTTTCTAGAAGCCGAACGACATTAGTAATATTTTAATTATTTTAAATATTTATAAGGAAATATTATCAGTTTAATATATTGAATTTTTGATTTATCTTTTCTTAATGCAGTCACAGATTTTAGGGCATGAAGCATCCCAAACTGAACTGTGGCTGGAAATTCACAAAAAATCCGATGGAAGTTTTGTTAATGATCCAGCCAAAGAAGTTGGGGTATGAAGTCAATTTTTTATTATAATAACTTATTATTAGTTTTTAATGTTTTAATATATATTGATATTTGATTTATATCAAAAAAATTTAAGAACTATGGGATGCCAATCTTGGGCAGTCCTACTCAGTCTCCCAGGATGACCCAATTGCTAAAGTCCTTGGGAAGGAGCATCCTGGTAGAGTGTGTGGGATGGGTTTTGGACCCGTACCATCTGAGGTCTTTGTCATTCGTCCAGGGATTCTAGCTGCATCTACTCCTAGTTATAGTCAGTCCATGCCTGAAGATGCTCAGAGGGAGATTGCTTCTCTACAAAGCACAGTTCAAGATCAGGGGGCTTAGATATCCACTTTGCAGCAAGCTATGACTGCTATACATCAGCAGATGAGAAGATATGCCCCTAGTGGTAGTGCATCGACTGGTGGTCAACAGGTAAATCTCAAAAAATCAAAATCATTTAGTTTTAAAACTTTCATTGGTTTTAGGTTTTAATATAAATATTAAACAATATTTAATTTTCAATATAATGTTCTTACAGGTGACAACGGAAAGTAGAGATGGAGGTGAAGAGGGTGATGATACATCATCAGACTGCGAGTAGAGTTGTATTGTTGATGTGTTGAACAAATATGGGAACAGTTGGTTTTTATATGTACCATGTGTGGCACATAGTTTCCACCACACATTTTCATGTCCTAACATTTTTTTGATTTCTCATGTTTCCTTTTATGAATTTTATTGATTTCTGATGTTTCCTTTTATGTCTTGATTTCTCGAGTGTGGTATACATCATTCCAGTTAGGCATGTGTTTGAATTGGTAGTTGAGTTTTGGATGACTAGGAGTTAAAACCATTGTTGATGTGTTGAATAAATTCTCAATGCTTAATATTATAATATGTAATTATTCAATATTATCATCCAAGAAGGTAAACCCTTCTGGCATTGGTATCCTATGACACCGTGAATCACAAAAACATGTGGATTTATAACTTTTTATTAGGAACTATTTTCTATGAAACCAATAGAAAATGATTTTCATTTTCCATAACACAAACATAACCTTGTTTTCTATTTGAGCCTAATATTATTCATGTTATATAAATCCTTATTTCCTAAAATTATTCATGAATATATAAAAAATTACATGTCATTCCATGAATAAAACCTTATAAAACAATAATATCTCACACCTAGAGTATCACCCAAGGTGAAATAACATCCAACTATAACATCAAACAACAAGAACAACAATCCTACACCGAGAACCTGAGTTTTCCCCCATATATGGGTTAGATAATCCCAGAAAAAACACATTACCAAGGACTGAAACACCTTAATATCATATAAAACTTTCAAAAAAAAATTATTCAATAGAAAATAAAATGGCTTTGATACAACATTGTGACGCCATTACCTAGGTTCCACTAAACTAGTTCCCCAAACCAATGTGCCACATGATCATAGGAATGCCTCCTCATATACAAGAGGCTTCCTACTAGTATTGAGGGTCCAATGAGGTATGTGGGGATAATATACCATCTTTACCAGTGTAAAATAATAGTATAAATCAATTTAAATGATAACCAAGTATGTTATAAGAATAATCATGCATGATGTATTCAATTCCAAAAATTGGGTAAATCCCCGCAACCAATATAGTAAACATGTCAGTTTGTACAAGTGTCATGTGTTAAAGAAAAAACAAAAGAAAAAACCCCATAATAATTCTAAAATGGGTCTTGATGTCCATCCAGTTCCCTCATACATGCTCCATACCATATCCCAAACCAACCATCTATCAAAAATATTTTTCCCTTATACTTCCCTGCAACCATGAGATCTACTCAGGTATCAATGGAATCCTAAAAAGGTTGTGAGTATAGGTTAATAGGACACCAACAATAGTGTCTAAACAAATAAATATTATAATAACAATAATACTATATACATAAGTACAATTAAATAATGAATAAGGAAGAAAAGGTAAACAAGTTCCATAATTAAATATCAAGCTTTTAACCCTGTATATCCTTCGGTTTTATGATGAAATCAAATCCCACCAAACCTTATTCAACCATGTCAAAATTATATTCCATTAATATAAATGGGTTTTACATTTTCATTAACAATAATGGTAATTCATTAATCATTTCAAATTCATATATTTTGGTGCACTAATCAGTTCACTCATATCATACACATAGGCTTTAGTGCCTGGAAATCCATGTCAATACACTATCCAATCATAGGAAACTCCACATACATCATATCAAGTCCATTATGTCAAATTTCATGTCTAGCCATCCCACATCAAAGATAAGGAATTCCTTGTAAAAAACTTCTTACCCATGGATGGGATCTACTGTGTCCCTCATCATTTACTAACCCATAAATACACATTCCACAAGGTCAAACACACTTGACCTTTTTAGCAAATTACAATATCAAGGGTGAACATATTTCATTTCACCAATATTCACATAGTTTATCACTTTCACTGAACTTAACGTAATTCCATAACTATTCTATTTTACTATTCATTCATAAAAAAAACCATTGTATGTATTTTCAATTACATCTTATAACATGGATATTCCCACATTTTCTATTCATTATTTATCCCCTTAGTTATCTCACAACCCATTAAACCATAAAAGTTTTGATAAAAAACCACTTATTCCAATTTGATATCCTTGAAAGGTCTAACACATCATTGAGTTGATATTATTTTATGAGATTGTGTCTGGTTTGTCTGGTTTGATTTGATTTTCAGGGTAGTGGTGTAGTGGAAGCAGTAAGGTTTTTTTTCTGGTCAACTTTTCACGGTGGTTAAAACTACCGCGAATATTATACAAGAAAAACTGTAGCGGCGGTTTTAACCACTGCTACAGAGCTGCATCCCCTAATAGCATTCCGCGGCGGTTATTAAGACTTTAGCAGTGGTTTTTATGAAACGCCGATTTTATTTTATTAGGGGCAGTTATAACCGCCACTAATAAAATAAAATATGGGTTTCGTAAAAACCGCCGCTAAAGTGGAGTGAACCACCGTGGAATGCAGCCGCTACGACGATTTTTTTAAACCGCCGCTAAATGGAAAAAACTGCCGCTAATAGTTTGCCAATGCCAAAGTTAGCGTCGGTTTCTGTAAACCACCGCCAAACCATTTAGCGGTGGTTTAAATCGCTGCTAAACACAAAAAAACCGCCGCTACATGGAAGTTTTCTTGTAGTGAACACACGAACTCCCACACTTGCATCACCTAATTTGAAACATCTTTTCATCTATAAAAAGTTACCTTTTCTATTTTAATCAATGCATATTATAGATCATGACTGACTCCCTAAGTATAAGAATCATATGAGACTCCTCAAATTTCCCTCATTTGTACTCCACTATGATCCATCCACTAAACTCATCTGCCCAACTATTGCCGCTACTTCCAATGGACTCATAACATATAGATTAATTCCACTTACTTAACATTTTGAGGCTATATCTAACTTCCATTGAAATAAAATTTCTACTTTTTGTGTACTAACTTCAGCTTTCTGAAACTATACTTCCATGTTTTTGGTGTATTTCCTTCATTCAGGCTCTCCTGAGTGTTACTTCTAATGAATGAACTTATGGAGCTCTAACACTTTCCAAGAAAATAGGTCTCACACCAAAACCAACACCTTCCTCTATCAAGTATTTCCTCCCCATCACCCCTTACACATTTACTTGTAATGTTCCAAATAAACTAATTATCATATTTTTACAAGGATTGATGGGTAAAATCATGTTTGTCTTCCAAATTAACTTCACCGAAAATTGCTCCATCAATGATGATATCATAATTTATTAGAAAGTGGTCTAGTCTAAGCAAAGGAATGTGTAATAGAAAGGGTGTTTTAGAATCTTGGACAACCCTATGAAGTATTTTAATAGGCCAAAATGGGAATTCATTTATGATACTATTTGTAATGTTGTTCTCCCATATATGATATACACTATTATGGTTTTTATTTATAACCTATCTATAGAAGTTATGTGAAATTAATCCAATTACTTATACTTCAAGACAATACTAGGAATTCACCAAGGTTTCATCAAAAAAGTTATTCTATACATTTTCCGCATGACCCATGATAAAATACTCACTTTGAAAACACATATATAGTTTGAGTAGAAATGTTTCTCAATATAGGAAGAAGAATTAGGTTGGATTTCCATGTGCCTAAAGAATAATCACATGTTAAGGGATATATATTCTTTATAAATGATTCCAAATCAGGTGGAATGGTGGTGAGAACCTTCCTCAGGGAGTAGGCCATGGATTTTAGAAATTACTTCTAAAAAGGTGTTGATGCCTTAAAAATAATTTTTGAAGGTATTTTAGCCACTTTTGTTTGCATCATAAAACATCTTGATAGGGTGTATAAACCATATCCATGGGTGTATTTTTCTTCTTAGTCTTTTATTTGACTAGTTTCAGAGCCCAAATATACTTGAGTATTATAATTTATGGACATTGGAAGTTAGTCTCTCTCAAAACTTCACTGATCTTTCACAAGTCCCAGATATATGGATCACTAGCATGGAAAACACCCGTGAAAGTCTAGTATGTTTGGTTGAATTGCATGGATAGAAACCCCACATAATTCTCCCCTTTGTGGTGCACCCATTAACATACAACCTATGAGAAACACCTGTGTGAGTGACTTGTACAAACAACCCTATTCTCTTAGGGTTTTGAGTTTTCCTATAAATCGGACCCTTGGGATCCTCATTTGAGACTACTGGAAGATGAAGAGATGGTTGGAAGCTCTGATTACCCAAGTTATACAAACCCTCATGTAGCCTTATGAGCCTAAAAAATAAGAGGTAATTAGTAAGATTCAAGTGACTAGGGTACCCCAAAGGCTTGCGGGAAGAACCACCCACCCTAGTCTAAACATACTACAGTGAAGGGCCCTTATTTGGATTAAAACTTGAATTCCATCCATCCAATAACACCTAAGGAAACCCTTAAAATAAAAATGAAGTTCTCTACCATGTATAATTTTCTAGGTTTTTCTTCACCCAAATAAAACTTGGGAGATGTACGTCTAGTTTTCCTAAGTATCACTTGGGTGAATCCAAATCCATCTCACCTAGGTATTTCCTAGTCAAAACCCAATCCAACTCACCCAGGTATCACCATGGTAAAGTACCCTCCAAGGACCCTACTTGGGTGAACCACACATGGGAGACCCTTCTCCCAAGTCACTCCAATTGGGTTGACCCTTCTCCCATTTCACTTCACATAGGTGACCCTTCACCCAAGTCGCCCAACTATTCTTGGAAAAAAATCCTAATTCTAGCACTATACTAGAGATAATTACATTTTTAGCCCTCCCTTAGGGATAAGAATCTCCACTATACCTCCACTAGGTATAAACACCAATCCACATAGGTCTCATACCTGGGCATTAATTCATACCATACACACCTAGAGTTGAGTCACTTCTCTTGGTTTGGGTCTCTTAATAGGTGTAATACCCAATCTAAACAATATACCTTCCTTATACTATTACTAATGGATGGGGGGTAATCATGATTATGAATACTACTAGGTATAATCACACATCCAACATTAATATACATGAGTTTAGATTCTCCTCATGGTTCTTGAAATATGAGAATCCTCCAAGATGTAATCCAAAACCAAACCATATATCCCTGAGTTGAGATTCTCTTCATGGTTCTAGAAATTTGAGCATCCTACTAGGTGTAGGCCCCAACCAAAATATAATCTCTATGAGTTGAGATTATCCTCATGGTTTCAGAAAAATGGTCATCCTCCTAAATGTAAGCCCCAACCAAACCCTAATCTCTATGAGTTGAGATTCTCTTCATGGTTCTAGAAATTTTGGATTCCTCTTAGGTGTAATCCCTAAAAAAACCAAATTTAAATGATTTGAGATTATCCTCATGGTTCTATAAATATGGGAATATTCCTTGGTGTATTCCCCAGCCAAACCAAATCACCATGAGTTGTGATTATCCTCATGGTTCCAGAAATTTATTCATACTCCCAAGTGTAAGCCACAACCAACCCAGATCTCTATGAGTTGAGATTATATTCATGGTTCCAGAAATTTGGGAATCCTTCTAGGTGTATGCCTCAACCAAACTTTAATATCCATGGGTTGATATTCTCCTCATGGTTTCAGAAATATGGTCACCCTCCTAGGTGTAAGCCCCAACCAAACCCTAATCTCCATGAGTTGATATTCTCATCATGGTTTTGGAAATATGGACTTCCTCTTAGGTTTAATCCTCTAGAAAACCAAATATACATGAGTTGATATTATCCTCATGGTTCTAGAAATATGGTAATCCTCCTAGGTGTAATCCCCAACCAAACATTAATCTCTATGAGTTGACATCCTCCTCATTGTTTTAGAAATATGGGCTTCCTCCTAAGTATAATCCCCAAAACATACCCTCACCTAACCCACCTACTAGTTCAGGTATATTAGGAAATCCCATATATAATCCCCACATTATTTCCTATTGTTTACCCTTTCAGGGAACATGAATATTATAAAGTTATCCTTCCTCCTTTAAAATATAATGGTATGCACTCATGTATTGTGAATAATCCTCTACTATCTCTTGTTTTCATACCAAGAATGACTAATGTGGGATTAGAGATCTATGATGATCATTCAATCATAATAATGAAAGTTCCTCCATTGTGGACCTCATATTTAGGTTTAATCCCCAACCATTCCATAAAACAATGTAGGTTTTGATTCCTACATTCACAGAATATGTAGGACACCTCTTCGAGGTTCAATCCTAACACCAGAACACCATCCAACTCCCTGGATGACAATATAATTCAAAGATCCCAGTTGGTTGTCTTTAAACTAAAGAGTTATAAACTAATAAGAGATAGATGTGGAATATCTAATATATATAGAGGTTAAAATCTAATACATGGTATTGATTAGATCATTGGCACGAGGGTAACTAGTCCCACACTGGGATTTGGGAAGGATTTATGAATATGTATTAAATCTACAAGTGTCCTGAAGTAGACAATAATTACCCCAAAAAGGGTTTGATGAGCCCAAACTCCCATCCTTTTGGACAATGTGTTTTCTAATATGTCACTATAAAAGTCTTAGTGACCACCTAATTTTGGAAAGTAGTTCTGTATTAACTCAAAAATGAGCAAGGGAATGAAATCCAATGAAAACAATGTCATATCTCCCTTTTCCTCTTTGTTCTTTGCATGTAGCATTTATCCAAAGTTATTTTATAGGAAATATCTAATTATCGATGGGAGCTAACAAGGATTTACTAAATTGGGGTCCCTATTTTTCACCTTTTTTTATTGGTGATCACACTATCTTTATCTCCATAACAACAAATCGAGATCAGATCATAAAAGAATCCCTTATTGTATTTTGTCTCTCTTCAGTCCTGCATGTAAGTGTGGATAAGACCCATACATTTTCGCACCAATCATTTCTTCAGATTTAACATCATAAATTTGCAACCATGCGGGATTCCATACCTAAAAAAATTTCAAAGAAATGATTTTAGGTCATTTTATTCAATGTTGGGTCATGAAAAAATCACTATTTTACATAAAATATAGATTCTAACAAAATATATTTAGATATAAATCTCGGTCTCTCTCATTAGTAAATTGAATCACACTTTTCAATTTTATGATTGTAGTCTTTTTATCTTATTCCATTCAACATAGACCCCTTTCAAAGTCCACATGTATTATAATAGAATGATTTCATCGTAGATCTATATAAGGGCATGATACACCATTATGGATCAAACTTAGTCTACTAGGATGAGATATATACTCCAGGAAATAGTGGTGGTGTTATCCTTAAGCACATCATATCCCAAAATCAAGCCTTCATCATGAAATCGTCTTTCTCCCTCACTGTCAAGATAAGAAAATTTTGGGTGATATTTTTATGATACAAGTATCTTTGGTCCTTGAAAAAACATGAAATTTATTTATAGGCCCCCGAATATTATGTATGTGAACTATTTATGAAGTATAGGGATAAAGCTACCCAACCCATCGAGATCCCTCTAGGTCAGTAGTTAATCTGGGTGTGCCACCACAAGCCCAACTCCAATAGGTCATGGGATAGAAACTAGCCCCAAAAAGGAATAAAACACCACGGGAGGCCTTGTTCTAATAATATACAACAAAATAGTGGAAGAACTACTATTTAAACAATAACTCCTATCACAAGCACCAATATCAGTTTTCTTCATCAGGCATCACTAAGTCCCATATCTCCCAACACTATTATCCTCCAAAAACTACAAATCATTTTCATAAAATATAATATGTGTGTTTGGAATTCCCATTCAAGGGTGAGTATACACATACCTAGTATGATTATATAGAAACAAAATATGGATTGAACACCAGTTCAATTCAAACCCAAAGATAGAGGAAAAATACAATACCTAGATAATCTTAGATAATTGAGTAATAAAATAAATAATAAAGTCCTAACATAATAATAAAACTCCAAAAATATCATATGTCCTAAGTAACCATAGTTAATTAGTGAAATGCAAGACTTATAGTATTCCAATTAACCAGCTTCCTAAAAACCATGACATTTTCTCGAGGGAAGAGGAAAAGTGAAACTTAATAAGTAATATACCTCATCATAGTAAGGTCTTCAGAAATAAACCTTCAAATTTTAGGGAAAGTACTTGGATTCTATGCTCACACTTAACATGGAAAGGGTACAAAGCATCTCAAATGTATGATGAAAACACAACCCCAAACCATTACACCATTCCAAGGGGTAAACAATAGAGAAAATCTCATGTATATGATCTTGTCAATATGAGATCCACATAATCCACACTTGAATCACCAATTATTTAACAATAAAAGAAATGAATAGGGTAGACTAGTGCACTGTTGTTGTTGGAACAACATCTTGTACCAAGAGAACAAATCATAAAACCTCTCCATAATAATTTCACACCTAAAGTATGATTGTAATGGGGGAACCACACCTTACTAAAGAAAATGTATATCGATCAAGGGAGTGCCAAACCCATATATGTGGGGCCCACACTCTATTCCATGTGGGAGGTCCCTACCATATCAAAAAAGGTAAATTGAGCCTCATTGAAAGCATAATAATAATGGGATTTAAAAAAAACATATGCCTAATATGGATAACTCACACCCTGATTATCAGAGGAGTGTTAACTCTAACAACGTAAGGGGAAACCCATAAATCATCAACGATACCTCAACTAAGGGAGTATATATATTGATCTCGCACCGATCTTTGCCTCATGATCACCAAGAATCCATTAAAATGTTTAGAATTGAGAATACCCCTGGGTAGATACATGCTCTCTACAATATGACATGACCCACTGAGACCTTTACATAGACTAATAATTAGGCTGAGTGTGCCATCTCAAGACCACCTCTAATAGGCCAGTGATAGGTGACTAGAACCAAGAAGGAATATCACACACATGGTAGAACTTAACTTTATTATAACTTGAAACAATCCACATGTCTCCAACATAATGCAATAAAGACAATAAATTAATGATAACATAAATGGACTACCAAGCTGTAGTATGATGTGAATGCATGGAACACTGACTAATCATAACACAACTACATAAGAAGACTCTAAAAAAAATCCAAAAACATGGGAATTAAATATCAGAGTATGAAATCCCTAAGACTATTGGGAAAAAAACCTCCTCACTATTAAATCTCCAAGTATAGTCTCGAGGAACTACCATCTCCACCAAGAACCATGAATAACTAGCTCCAATGGATCCATATCCAATTAATCCTCCTTAAAAACATGTTTCATCTACACAGACACAATACATATGGGAATAAAGGCTCATGTAGGGGTGATTGAAACAATACCCAACAAGACACCCCAAAAATATAAGGGAGGGTAAGAAGATAAGTCAAATATAAACCAAATCTAGGGAAAACACAAGAATAAGCCCAAATATTCTTTAAGGATAGAGCCAACTAATTCCATAAAGAAACCTCAAGTAGACAACCCAACCATAAGTTATATCCCAAAGGTAACCATAAATACTTAATATGTCACATGACTCATATCCCCAAAATTACCCAACTTATTAAACTTTCATGACACCTATACATATAACTCTAGTGGGGACTGTGCATTATCAAGGGATATGTGTGTTGATCAAGGGAGTTATTGAACCATATAGAGGACTTTGATTTGATATGTGAGAGAGTACTGACTCTATGGATGAAGGATTTCACTTTGACACATGAGGGAGTACCTAAACTCTATATATCATATAAAGGATCACACCTTGTAACAAGTATATCATTGGGGGAATATCTAAACTCTAATAGAGGACTATTCCATAACACAAAAGGGATAACTAACTCCATTACTAATCAAAATACCTCACCCAAACCCTATTTCAACCTCTATGAAGTTAATATAATCAAATTTCTCAAAACAATTTGAAAATTGTCTTTAAGGATAAATAATATTTCACCATCATGCTCTACCTGAAAAAATTCTTGAAATGAACTATTTATTTTACCAAGTTTGACATTCATGAGAGAATCCATGAAAAACACAATGGATAAAATAGTACATTACATTTAATCTCTTGGATATAGGGTGTGAACCTCATGTAGTAACTAGATGTTCTGTAAATATCATGACCTAGATACCCACACAATACCCAAATTAGGCCGTCATTGATCCCAAGATTCCCTAATCCTTAGGGGCTCACGACCAGTGCTGATTATCTTGGTTTATCATTAAGGAATGATTTAACCTCTTAAGCTAATGAAATAAGTCATTGTTTAATTCAATAATAATGTTGACATGACTCATCTATATATTAGTATGGACTCCTACTCCTACACAATAGTGGACACTACATATTCTTCCTTAACATCCAGGGATATCAAGTCCATGAATATCTAATATCCATCATCGTTCCTATTCATTCCTAAAATATAGAAAGTGAAACTACATGTACACCAAAGTGTTCATGCAGGGTGTGAGTATAAACACTTATTAGGGCACCACAAATAATGTATCAACCCACAATGAATAAATTAGTGTATGAATTAACATTCCCACTCATTTAAATACTTACATAACAAAATTTTTATTCAGGAAACAATCAAAGTATGGAAGCATTGAATAACTAAATAACTTAAAAATATATTTTAAATATAACATATAACTCCATATATGAGGAGGGTCCATACCTATTCACAAATTCTTTGATCTTAGATCGAAATCTGATTGGTGACTCTAATTAGGACACCCAATATCCACCCCATTTAGGGAGTCAAAGAAACTAATTCAGGGGGTAATACTCATCCCATTTGGGAAAGGAAATGTTGTATACTGAAGTTTGGTTAATCTTAAAGCCTTACCCTTTAATATAGGGTAAAGGGGTATACTAATTCAGGGTGTTTGAATCCCATACCATTTCATCAACCTGTTCATTAGTATATGAAATAATTTCTTATGGAATCAATAATAACAATATAACCCCTTTCAATATGATCAACATATCAAGGTAATAACCATGTTCCCACACAGACAAACAACTAGTTATGTTATCTACATGCACAAGATCAAAAAGTAATAACATGATCAAATGTACATCTCTAACCGATATATTAGGATGATATAAATCCATGCTACATGTAAACATGACATAATGTATAATATAATCTATGAGTAAAATAAAACATGGAACATAACCAAATGTAATAAAATCATTCAAAATATGAAAAAAATCATGGTATAATCACCACTTTAAGGCATTATAATAACAATCCACCCAAATCCTAAAAAAAGACATAAATAATAAGTTTAAGGATTGCTAATTCCAAGACAAAAAGGAACTAAATATGGAATTAACAAAAATTATTCCATGATAGTGGTGAATTGAGTGATTTATCAAGTATGAAATTAAACTTCACTAATGTATACTCACAACAATCCAAAATTGGAATAAGATGTGTCATAAGCACTAATTTAGTACATAACAATAGAAAAGTAAGGGTTCTTTATCTAAATAAGTTTTTCATATTTTAAAAATAAATTTAAACATATTTAATAAAGAAAAGTTCTTATTCAAATATAATATTTAGTTATGTCACCCATATTTTAAGAAATTAAGGTTTTCATTTTGGACCTTTAACACATAAAAAAATCTATCTAGTTCATAATACAAAAGTATGTTTTGAATAAAAAATTTGAAAGAATGAAATTTCTAAGGATGTGATTTCATAAAAGAGAATTGGAATATTTAAAGTATTTATGGAAAAATAATTCCATTATCAATTATTTAAGAAAATAACATAATTGGTGTTTATAAAGTTTTAGTTTTTCTTTAGAAAATCAAATAAGTTGATGAAACTAAACTAGTTAAAAAATTTAATCATTCCTTCCCACTTAATCAACCAAACTATTATCTCACCAATGAAGAAATCACTTAACCAAGGGTTAAGTAAGGTTAGTTGAATTAAAATTAATTTAGTTTAAAGTGTATAGAAATTATTTACTTTATAAATATATAATAAAGGTTTAAGAGTGAATGATTTTCTTAAAATAATATTATTCCATTAAAAATTTATTTTTAAAACCCACTTCATATTTTAAAAAATTACTCAAAGTGACTTGGCATGAAGGTCACCCTTTATGTTTATAATAAGAAATTAAGTAGGGTAATGAAACATGCTTTATGCACTTTACAAAAGAAACTAGATGTAAAACATCTTATACAATCAAGTTAAACACAAATGATTAGTATTTAAAAACTTTTATTCTATATCTATAAACATGCAAGGATAAATAAATTAACCAATAAAAATAAAACCATGGGATATGATTTATTTATTCAAATCAAACACTGTCTTGAATGATAAAAACATTGCTAAATCATGGTATTTAAAGAAAGTAAGAATGTATTAAAACCATTACATGGTTTCATATGAAATACCATATAAACCTTTGACTCTATATGTTAAAATATATTTAAAAATATATCCATTCATAATTCTCAAAATAGGTGTTTAAACTTTATTATTGATTTGTAAAACATGTTTTAGCCATGTTACAAAGATAACCTAAAAATTCACTCGAAGGGTCCAGACCACCCACCATAATGAATCCTTGATAAGGTCCTTATACTAAAATAATCTTCAATTTGCACCTAATAACCATTAAATAAGATTCCATGAACAAATAATCTAAAATAAATGTCCACCATGGTTAAAGAATCATTAAAACCAAATAAAACCGAGATAAATAACTAATAAAATACACCCATTATCACATCAAACAAAAAACCCAATCAATTCCATGTAATCAACATTCAATTACATACCAAAATTATAAAATCTCTAAAAGAATCCACACCACATAAAACTTTAATCAAAATAATCATCAATAGAAATCAATTAACCCAGTTATACCTCCTTTAGATATGAGAATATCAATCCCTAAGTTATAATATGATTTCACCATGAATTGGTGAAATCATAATCAAAATCCATAACCAACTCAAAATAAATTAAATGAGAGGAAATATAGAGATAAGAAGATGAATAGAGGAAGTAAAATACATTGATTTGTCATAACAAACATCCTTGTAACTCCATGGATTGAAAATGAGTAATAGAAGGGGGAAATGGGGAGGAAGATGATGGTTTCTCCATCTTACGGATGTCCTAGAGAAGAATGGACTGAATGTACCTATTTTAGGGTTATAAAATAGATTAAAATGACCAAAGTGACCTCATATAGAAAAACAAAACTGGGCCTAACGTATACCTAGTACAGGGCTACCAGATACTCAGTGGTTCTCTAGAACCACCCCCATTCCAACTCACCTTACATGGTATCTAGTAAGTCCCACATGGTACCCAATTACATCTGTAGTTTTAAATTGAAAATGAACCTTTTTATTCAACATACTCAAACCCTTGAACCTTTAATGAACAAAAAAACATATTTAAAAACACTTGAAATTTCATAAAAAAATCACAAATTCATGTACCAATCCCAACATAAAAAACAACCCCACTCTAAATATAAAAATCCAAATAAGCCCATGTTTTCATCAATTAATATCCCAATATTAAATGAAAATTTTCCTTTGATAAATCCAAAAGGACATGGGTCATTAAAACCTACCCACTATAAAACTTTTCATCCCTAAAAATCCAAATCAGAATCCCATTTAAACATTCACCACCTCACTTAAAAACACCTAGTCTATAACATCACTTCCCAACTACTTCCATAGCTAGAATAGTTGTGTATCATAATCATGAATGAAATAAACCATGTTCTCTCATCCTACTCTGAATGAACCCCACTATGAACCACGTGATCCTCTAATCAAACAAAACCATAAGGGAACTAAAATAAAAAACCCATCACAACTCATGAATGTGAACCTTTCCTGGAAGAGAGAGAAAGGAAAAGGGAGTAGCTAGCTATCTATAATCACCATCTGTATATTGGGGAAATTTTTTCTAAAACATTTGGGTATCATCACATGGTGATTGACATAGGTGGGGTACATGTAGAAATCCTAAGGAAAATAAAATATATAATAGTCACACAAACAAATACATAACATAAGATAGTTAAAATAAACAACATACACAATGAAAGTTATGTCATACGAATACAACGAAAGTCTCTATGTAAAACATCAATGAAAATCCAATGACAGTAACTAAACAACAACTCCAATGCCCAAGCTACTAATGTTCAGATAGATCCTCAAACCCCCCTTGGAAACTTGAAAAAATGTTATATATATGTATGATGAGCATACAAGTATACTCAATAGAATCATATCAAAAGTATCTCATGAACATGTAAATAGGGCATACTAATGCACTAGTGAGAAAATAGAAAAAAGAATAACACATAAAAATGTCAACTAACTAATACCATCCTCACTAAGGGTTGGTCACCAAATAATACAACTAAATATAGTAACATAATAAGAAGTATATCAATAAACGGGTACCCCACACCACTTTCCCACTAGTGTGCCACTCTTACACCAAAATTTCATACATCCTAATGCTCCAATATCTTTCATATAATCATCCTATATGAGGATACTTAGACCATAACATCGTATCTTTCCCAAAGACACTTGAGATATCACATAACATTCCGACCATTGCCAAAACAAGAATAATAGGGTATTGTGAACACAAAGGACATCAACCTCATACCCACCTCATACCATGTATGGAGCCCACTATGAACAACATTATCCTCTCATATAACATAACCAAAAGTTCACTAAAAACCACAATCCAATATATCCTATGTATAAGAACCTCACCTAGAAGAGAGAGTGGGGAAAAGGGGTATCCATCCATCTATCCTCACTATCTAGATATTGAGAAAAGCACCACCAAAACATTTGGGTGTTGGCATGTGGGGATCGACATGGGTGGGGTGCATATAGAAATCAAAAGGAAATTAAAATATATAATATTTAGAAACATAATCCAAACCAATTGGTTTTCAACTAGAATACCATCTAGTTCACAACATCACTACATAGGCCTCACAACTTCCACCACTTTCCCTACCACTTCCAAATTCATCACACCACACAATAATTCCACAAACCATAAGACACATTCCACCTTTTATTATAAGATAAGAATATTTTTAGCTATTCCCATTATAAATACCTTTTTTTATCAATTACATTAATTTTATATTAAACAAAAAACTTTCTAACCTAATTTAAGGATTCATTATCCATTCCGTCCATTTCCATTATTTTTCATATTAATACAACTCCTTCATTATCTTTCAATACTTCTATCACAAAACCAAAAATAAATTTCATATTTCTCATTTAACCACATCAAATACCAACCATTTCACATTCATTGACCATATTTCCATATTAAAATTAAACAACATTATCTCATTTACCATACATCATTTTCATCCCCGACTAATAATCATAGGAGAAAAACATAAGTGAATTCCTTTACATTATTCAACAATAAACAAAAATAACAACACATCACAAACACACATCATAAAAACTTTCCACATATTTCTTAAATTTTAATTTATATTTAAACATGGTGATTTTCATCACATTTATTTCTTTACTTTTCAATATAATTCTCAAATAAGCCAAAATTTCCTAGGGAAACCAATTTATTAGCCAGATGTATAGTCTTTGCCAATTTTATTCAAAATGATATAAAATAATCACAAAATAAGGGTTCCATACTCATATAAAATACAACACAAAAAAATATACCAATATCCATGATTTTGAGCTATGCCATCAATACATATAAACCCAATGATAATAACATCAAAAGATATAAAACTTGAATTTCCTTTCCATTCTTCTTAGATCACATTCAAAATCATAAAAAGGGTTTATTATCATTTATAAAATTCCAAAACCCTTCCAGAATTTAATAAATCATTCCCAAAACTCCAAAAAAACACTTAAATTATTTTAATATCATTTAAAACTTCCAATTAATTAATTTATTAATCTTTTAATACATTGAAATTACTTCTGAAATTTGAAAACACTTTTTAAAACTACTTAATAAATTACAAAATCATTTCAAAATAACTTCTAGAATTTATGAAACCACTCCTAAAATATAAGACACCCCAGAATAAAAAATGAATGGTTTGGGAAAACATGAACCCTTACATTAGATTCCTCTAAAAATATTATCATCCTCAAGAATTTAATAAAATCCCAAGAGGGAGAGAAAATTAAGGGGTGATAATTTAAACACCCAATAAGATACCTCTCATGGATTCCACTATATTTAGAGAACAAAAAAATCAAAAGGAAATATCTCAGGAGAGACAACTTTCAAACAAGAACAAGGAATTATAAATATCCATAACAAACCTTGCTATCAATACATAAAAATCAAACAATATCTATATAAGGAAACACTATCAGAGACCATCACTTCACATTATTTTAAATGGGAATCATAAAACTTTATGTTGGGAATGCATTATTATTTACTTTAATAATCAACTTTATTTAGGATTTCCATTAAATAAAAATTTATACATGCTTCATCCTCATTTATCTTTCTTTCATGTAACATTTAGAACGTATCATGATTAATATGAATAATGTATACTTGAATTATTTAATAATAATTTATTGATAAACATGGATATATTATTTACATAATTTCCTTAAATAATTCCTGTCAAGGAATTAAAAACATGCTGATAATTATTTTTCACAAAGACACTTGTGAAAAAAACTCCAATTTTTTTGGAAAACTAATTTTAAAATAAATGAATGTATCATAGAAATATAAAATTTTATATTTAAGAAAAAATATTCGCAAAAAAATCAATTTTTTAAAAAACATGTTATTTATAATCCAACAAATCATAATTTTAAATAAATTATTCAATTAAATTTCCTTGAAAAAATGGTTTTATTTTAACCACCCACCACTATAATTTTTAGCTATTGATAACCCTATGAAAATTTAAAACACAGTTTCATCAAACTATTTTATTCAACTAACACAACTCCACCATGATCTTTAGAAAATTAAAATTAATATTCATACACATACCATCAAATTTCACACGAGATATGAAATACATGGAATGTATGAGGTTTAAACAATCCAATCTATCCATCCATAAAATCTTTTCAAGTTCATTAAAAAACATTATTTACCAAGAGCACACTCATGAAAAATCAAAAAAGGTTAAACGTTCCAATTTATATATTTCATAGGTGTATGCCATTATATCAAAAAATTTCATCTAAAACTTCTTAACAAACAAAAGAACTTATATAAACCTTACTAGAGCTGTCACAAGTATAGAAACCAATAAAACAAACCTTCTATATCAAGATATTATTCTCTTTGGGTGGTACTGACTGACCCGCATGGTTTTAAAACGCGTCATAGAACACATCTTGATTAGGAATGGGATTTACATTTTTCATATTATTTTACCCATAACAGATATAAACCATATGAGAGAAAATAATTCTCAGGATGTAAGCACACTAGGACACTATCACTAAACAATCATATTCAATATCAAGTATGTATCCCAACTTTTAGCTCAAAAATAATGGGAAAGCCCAGCTTCAACCCATTCTACCAGTCCTAATGTCATCCTTGATAGTATTACACATAAAAACACATCTAACATCCCATGATAACATCATCATCATAATCAGAACTTTTTTCCACCATTATAGAATTGGGCACCTTAACCTATATCATCACTATAACAGGGTCCTTATGCCACTATCATAACTTCATGCATCCCCGACCATATCTCATCAACAAATAGCATTCTTAGGATAACATCAAATATCATAGTAGGGCTCATATCTAAAGAAAAACACAGAAGAAAACAAATAAAAAATAGGTTCCACATGGCATATAGGCCCTGAAATAAGGCATCAATCCTTTATAAGAAAATGGGATCTCTTGGCCTAAAATAATTATATTTATAAAAAAATTTTATTTTATTACCATCTTGGATTAGACAATTCATTTATCATAGGTCTCCAACATACGTAACCAATGAAATCATTTATGTAAAGCCATAAATTATTTAAAAACACTCTCATGTATATATTTCAGTATCAATAAACATTAAGGAAAACCATTCTCATTAATATAGCTCTTCATTATTTAAAAAATCAAGCATTTACATACCTATGTTCTTTAGAGAATCCCATAAATATATTAAAGAACAATTCTAATTAAACATGAATCATTAATCATTTGATTTCCAGAAAATTAAAAGAATCCATAGATTGAATAAACATTCCTCATTAATTCTTTATCCAACCATATTTATCGACATTAAGGGATTAAACCCCCTTCTTTAAAAGGTGAGTGATTCCATCAATACACACGCAACACAATATGATAAAACTAATAGTCACAATAAGGGTAAATGTTCTCAACAAAAAGAAACAACATCTCATAGATCAAACAAATTTCCAAGTTAAGAAATGTAAAGGTGTTTTTTTCTTAAACTTCATTACAGAATATATTTTTAAACATAATTTATAACATTATTTTATAATCCAGTAACATGTTTTTTAAAATAAGTATCAATACTTAAATATAGAAATAAATAAGTAATGCAACCACAATAATCACTTAACATTTTAAATTAATTTCCAGGAAAAATCATTCCTTGTATTTAAATAAATCCAAGATAAATACAGAAACTACACATGTCGCATTAATATTTGTGCTAGCTATCATACTTAAACTATACATTATTTAAAAATTTTATTGCTCAAGAAAACATTCTTTTATAAATTCAATAGGAGTAACATGATTTTACATTCATATTTAAGTACAACATGATTAGTACATAACATGCATTCATATTACCAATATGAAATATCTGATTTTCCATATTCTCATGATTCATATAATATATTTTCCATAGTTATAACACAATTTTTTGAAATATTTGGAATTCTCCCCCTAAAAAAAACTCATGGATTAGAATGTGAGAAAATTTTATTTTAGCCCAAAAAATTATCATCATCCTTCAAAATCAAAAGTTCAATTATATTAATAGTTTAGAGTATCAACAGGTTACCATATATAAGGATTATCATTTTCCCATAATTTTAAAACAACAATAAAAATTAACAGGAAAGGAAAGAACACATTCAAGTCTCAACTAGGTTTAAAACAACTACTTAGGCTAGTTATTCACCATTTTACTTATTTGATTCATGTAATAAAATTAATTTAGTAAATAATACCAATTAATTAGAAAGTTTAGTATGGGAATAGTCATAGGAACACACATAAAAGTTCATTATTTATTTAATTAAATTCCTTAACTTTCCAAAAACACCTCATTAAATAAAAAATGCAACCAATAATGATGCATGGAACACTCCTAGGAATATACCTAAAAATTAAGAACAACTCACTTAGTCATTTAGTAGGATTAGATTCCTTTCATCAGATTATAGGTGGCCATAAAATCCCATTCCCCACTGGGTGTTTCTTGGCCTATGTCAGACACCATGATTAACTAGAATCATTTCCCCACCAACCCTTGAAATCCCCATATTTCCTAAATACAATATCCATCCTATCTACCATCTTAAACCTTTGATACCAAATTTTCATGACCCCCTCCATCTAAAGGTACCCCTCTTGGACTGACAATAGATAAATAGAGATAATGACCCCCTGATTCCTGCATTTAGTAGGCCCCAGGTCAGTGACTATTATCGAGGGTATAAGAATTCACAAATATGGGAGGAATTTCCATCAAAAAAATAAAATATATACTTGGAGATATGATACCAACCACAAAACAACTCCATAACCTAAGATAGTTAAAATAAACAACATACACAATGCATGTAATGTCATATGAATACAACGAAAGTCTCTATATAAAACATCAATGAAAATCCAATGACAATAACTAAACAACAACTACAATGTCCAAGCTAGTAATGTCTAGATTGATCCTCAAACCCCCCTTGGAAACTTGAAAAAATGTTATATATATGTATGATGAGAATACAAGTATACTCAATAGGATCATATCAAAAGTATCTCATGAACATGTAAATAGGGCATACTAATGCACTAGTGAGAAAATAGAAAAACCAATAACACTTAAAAATTTCAACTAACCAATACCATTCTCACTAAGGGTTTATCACCAAATAATACAACCAAATATAGTAACATAATAAGATGTATATCAGTAAAAGGGTACCCCACACCACTTTCCCACTAGTGTGCCACTATTACACCAAAATTTCATATATCCCAATGCTCCAATATCTTTCGTATAATAATCCTATATGAAGATATTTAGACCATCACACAATATCTTTACCAAAGTCACCTAAGTTATCACATAACATTTTGACCACTTCCATGACAAGAATAATAGGGTATTATGAACACGAAGGACATCAACCTCATACCATGTATGGAACCCAATATGAACAACATTATCCTCTCATATAACATAACCAAAAGTTCACTAAAAACCACAACCCAATATATAATATGCATAAGAACCTCACCTAGAAGAGAGAGCGGGGAAAAGGGGTATCCATACATCTATCCTCACTATCTAGATGTTGAGAAAAGCACCCCCAAAACATTTGGGTGTTGGAATGTGGGGATCGACATGGGTGGGGTGCATATAGAAATCAAAAGGAAATTGAAATATATAATATTTAGAAACATAATCCAAACCAATGGGTTTTCAAGTAGAATACCATCCCTTAGTATTTATTATGCTAACATATCATCTCTTTATGACACTTCTATTCATATTAAAGTTCTCTAAATTTTCTTTATGTTAAATTTGAGAAACACACAATTGTTTTTTAAGTCTATAAACAATGATAAAATCACTAAATTCTAGTTTCCTCCCACCAATTTTGAAACTTTCAAATAATTAAACTTGAGTAATCCAATTTTTTTTAAATAGAAAACTCTTTCATCATACATTTTGATGTCTTTTAAGAGTTTCCTATTTTCAAATATATGTTATAAGGAACCATTTTTATGTATCAATTGATTTAATCCTTTAATTTACTTGTTTGATACCTACACCACCAATGGTTTTTCATGATTAATACACCAATTAATAGAATTGGAGTTTTTTTACTCTTCTATTTATCTTGTAGTATTTTGAGAAAATATTTAGTTCTATTTCTATATTGATCATTCCTACCATTAGTTCACTCAAGAGAATTAAATATATTATGAAACTGTACCTTCTCTTTTAGATGTTGTCTTTGATAGATTTTATATAATCTAGGTTCAATCCCCCTTAAATGATAACACATAAATGGTTTATGGTGTTAACTATTGTACTAACTCATATAGTCTTAGATTTAATATACTCCACAATAACAACTTATTCCTTCAAAGAAAAATCCTCTGTATTAAATTAAAATTTAAAAAAATATAATTAATGAATTTATTTATGATTCAAAATACTCTTACTTTATTTTTCCTTTTCATACTAAAAATAATTATCCTCTTCCATGGAATTTCCATTAGTTATAAACATTATTTCTTTATTCTTCCATGCCTCATTGTTTTTCGTAGATCTAACACTACCCAAAAAAATTCCCATCACTGTTTCTTTATTCCTTGGTTATGTAATCTTATATTTTCCTTTCATTTATCCACTACTAACATTTAGATCTAATGTTTATGTATCCAACATAATTGTTCATGGTGTCATAGGTTAATATCCAAATTTATTGGTAGCATCAAATTTTTTTTCAACTAATATATAAATTTTAAAAAATTTATTTACTCAATTTTGAAACTCAGAGTGAGTGTTCACCAAGGAATTTTCTACATCAAAAAAATTCACCATAAAATCTTTTATATACTCATTATTTGTAGTTAAAATTTTTATGGTATTATCCAGAATTCAGTATCTTTCTTTAATAATTAATTGAAATCACTCATATTTTTGGTGAATTCCACTTCTATCTCATTAATATTCCAACATTCCATTGTATCAACATATTTCCTTACAGATTCATTATATTTTCTCAAATAAGTTACATCCTTTTCATTTTTTTGGTTTTTTTAAAGCTTACCAAAACATCTATCTCAAATTGGAATTGTTTTAGTATCTCCTCATCGTTTATATCTTCATCACTAATATCTTATCCTTTAAAATAAGGATCATTATAAGATATTGATATAATAATAAATGTTATAATAATATTATACTTCGATTCTTTATCCCCTATTTTCACATTCCCCATAATAAGGTGGCACATCATGTATTGAGAGAAATTTATTTTCCTGGATGTATTGGTTAGTTATTTTACATTAATGAACATTCCTTTTAGGTGAATACATGACATCATGTTTATTGTTTATGATCTTATAGGTTTTCATACTCTTTACCTTCTTTATACATCTTAGGTAAAATGGTAGAAAATTGTCGAATGTTTCCCCCACAAAACACATAAATATATTTTCACCATTTTATTTACTTTTTTTCCATACCTTTATAAAATATTGATAGATGTTTTTTGAAATATATAACATAATTTTTGACATCATTTTCCACCTCATTAATCCTCTTAGGCTCATGATTTTTATCTTTTTTATTATTTTAATGTTTCCTCATTCTTATATTCTCAATTGCTTTATAAGATTAACCATCTTCTCATCTCATATGCTATTAATAAATTTTTTATCTTATAATTAGACCACTCATCCATGCCTTTATTCTCATTGTGTTAAATCATAACATTGAATTTATTTGTGATAATCCTAAATATCTTATTACCCAATGCATAATCCTTAATTATTTTCCCATATCAATTCATTAAGATAAAATTCATGTTTACTCAAAAAATGAATTCATTATCCAACTCATACTCCCCCATTCAATCATCATTACATTATTCTTGAAAATTTCATAATCATGGAACCTTATCCATTTTGTCTCCCACATTGATATCATGAATTTCCCTCTAAATCTTATAATCAATTTTTCTTCCATTCACTCAAGTTAACTCCTTCATTAAGAGGTATGAGTGTAATGTATTGAGTGATCTATATTTAGCATCATTATTATTCTAATATGTAAAATATTATGTTTTACCATGATTCAATGAACTCATACTCTTGGATCTAGTGCCATAAATATATATGTTACATACTAGCTTCAATATAAACTATAAAATCCCTAACATATCTATCTTATAATTTTATAACACAAAGTAAATATTTTATTACTATATTCCCAAGACCATTTAGACTTAGAGATTTGTATAATTAGGGAAAAAAATAAACAAATAAATTCCATGTCTTTATCAATTAATATAAATTTTATCTAACATTTAAGAAAATAAATATTCCTTAGTATGTCTTCAAATCTCTAACATATTCTCCACACAAGCTATTCTGTTATATATATCACATGTAATAATTTTCTTCATAAGTTGGAGAAATGAGAACATAATAAGGGGTGAGATAAAACACTCATTAAGGGAAAACATACAACCAAGGTAATCATGGAATAAATATGGAATAAAAAATGTTAATGGAATAAGTAAACACCATGAACCCATAATCAATTGAAACTGAGAGCGTTCTATATCCATGAAAATAAATTAAAAATTTATATCAATAATAATGATCTCATACTAATGGAATGAATAATTCAAGACATCAAAGACATGATGTGAAGACCTTTTTCCATGATACTATCTTTTTATGGGAAGATGTATACACCAAAACCCAACCTGTTTGGTCTCATGAGACTTATTGATGCATCGATGGTCTATATAATTATAGGACAATATAGTCACTTGATTTAGTCTAATTTATTGACCATAAAATTCAACAAGACATTTCTTACAATTTTCTAAGGAACCTTTGGCTAAATAAAAACATGGTTATCTATATAATTCTGAATATGGAATATCAACACATTATCAATGTGTGTTAGAATTCAATAATCATCAGGAATGTAAATATTTTACCTCATGTCAATAATTGGGATAACATGATCATAACCCTTCCTCATAAAGAAGGTGTATAGTCAAAAAATACATATTAAACTTTCTAATAATCACGTCTTTTGGAATAATAACATACAAAACACCAAAAATTTTACATATGACTATAAATATTTTTTTATGTAGGTAAACATCCTTAAATCTATATTTATAAAATTATATGTTCACAACCTATAGGGTAATGAGTATGCAGTTACATAAATAATGTAATAAAATGATAATAATCCATCTATAGAAAGAAGGTGGAGGGTTTTAAAAGTGAATAGATTCAGTGTAATAAAGGAAACCTAGAAGGATTCTAACATAGAAGAAAAACATCTTAACAAAAGAATGTTTGAATGATACCGCCCATGATGGGATCAAAAAATGGATTTTTTGGTATCGTGAGTTCATTCCCCAAAAATATTAATATATATATTATATTCTAAATAATGAAACATAATTCCTATAATGGAGAATCCTTTTAAAAATGAAAAAGTAAATATATGAGAAAATGAATAAGATATTTTAGAAATAATTTCTAACATTGACATTAAAGATGATGTTATGGGCCACTTTGAGAAGTATTTTTCTAAAGGTGAAGTAAAAACTAATGAAAACCACTCCTTTTTATAAAATTATATTAAAAAATAGGGCCTTTAAAGGAAATATAGTTTATTTTTTATAAATTTGGATAGGAATAAAATACATATTATAGTTAAAGTAAAAACCCATTTTAATATCATGAAAAATACCTTTTTTAAAACTCACATTGTTAAAAGTGTAACAAAAAATTATTTTGTATCAAAATATTTTCAACCCCATAAAGTTAGTGTAACACCTCGTTACCTTCCTTCAGGTATGACTTGACTTGTGTTTTTGGTTTTCCTTTTTGTTTGGGAGTATTATGGGCTTCTCTAAAATAGATATCTTTTTATGGTCTTGATTAATTATAGGTATAAATGTGTAAATGAATTTAAAGGCTCTCGTTTGGACTGAAGATCCTTAAGATTTGGGTTAAATATTTCTTGTAGAAAACTGGTCAGATCACTAACTACTGGAAAAATTCATATCATGAATGTTTTACATAATTTGAATTTGTTATGTGGAAGATTCCATGAGTCCCATGCAGGGTGTGAAAAGTTACACGCCATGAAACCATTACATGACTTGAAACTATTGATCAGGATCTTTAATACAAGGCAATGTATTTTTAGCATCTTTTTAATTTGTGGAATTTCTCACAAGGAAATGGATTCACTACATGAATTCCTCATGAATAATAGTTGTATACATGCTTTATGCCTGAATATTTTATCATTTTTCCACAACCTTCCCTCTTAAAACCTAAGATATCTCTTAAGTGATTTTAAGGATTTATACTTCTTCCTAATCATTCATTCAATGATTGATCATCATGGTTTTTCGCAGTTCATCACTCTGGGTAAGTGGTCTATGATTCTTTATTGCCTTTGATCGTGATGACGATGTTGGATGTGTTTGTATTTTAGATCCATGATCTATTGATGTCTTTTATAGATCCTTTAAATTTTATTATTGGGTCTTATCTTTTGAAGGTTAATATATGGTTTGTTTATCTCTGTTCTCAAAGGAAGATATGTTTCCATCATTCTTAAGGTAGGTGGGTCTATGCAATTTTTTCTAATTCATGAATTGTTATATGTTATTTTTGACTCCTTTGGGTTTTTTCATTGAAATGAAATTGATTTTATGAAAAAAGGGTTTTTATTAAATATGAAAATAGATTTTAAAAATGTTATTTGTAAAAACATAGCACATTGGGAACATTAAGTGCATAGACTAATGGACATGGGTAGACCTAGTGTGTGTGGAACCACTAGGGGTTTCTTTTGTGATATCAATAGATTGTGGAAGTAATTGATATTTATTGGAACCAACATATGCTCAGTTTAGTCTTCTTTTATGTCTAGTACGTATTCCTATAGGATATGACTCAAATAAAGTGTTTTTATTTTAAACCTTATTTGTCGCATGATGCCTTATTTCATGGATATTTTCTTACATGTTTAATTTAGTAGTTTTTCCTTTATATGTAAAATATTCTAGTTTGATGAATATGGTATTCTTTTAAGAAAACCAAATGAAATGTTTAACAATGATTTTATTTATGAAAATTATTTATAAATATTATTATTATTTTAAAGCTAGAACTTGTGCATTCTTGTTATTAGAACTTGTATAGATTCTTTGGTGGTATCCTACAAAGATTTGTGCTCACACCCTAATTTTTATTTTGGGTGGTTTTAGACCTTGTTTTCCAAGACTCAGGGAAATGGGAGGGCATCATATATCATGTCTAGTTCTATTGTCCTTTGTTACCTTCATAGTAGGATGGTATGGAGGTGATGGTTGGTCACATGGAGACTCGTTGGTCTTATTTGATCATACTTTTATGGTTCATACTATTTGTATTAGGTTGTATGAATCTTGTTGTATCTATTTCTTCCATATTGTACTATAGTTATATGTATTTTTTGGGTTATATTAAATATTTTTTCCATTATCTTTATTTCACCTCACCACATGGCTGATAACTCAAGTGGATGTTTTAGTTGATCCAGGTTGGTTTATTATAAATTGGTATTAAAGGGATGCTCAAATTTAAGTGTGTTAGAAATACCAAAGTTTGGTTTTGTGTCTTGGTTAGATAAGAGTTATGGCTGTTAGAATATGGGTAGTAAGTACTATAGGGTTTCTGGATAGCTCACTTCCATATATGAACTTGAGTTACCAAGGGTGGTTAGGATTTTTTACCAATTTCAAGACTTGGAGTTTGAGGTTAGTGGAATGAACTGGATGGGGAGTTTGTTTAGATGGACCTATTCCTTCATAAAGTGTTGTGTTTCATTCATATTATTCATAATTTCATTAAATTATTGTTGTTTTAAAGCATGGACATGAATTATTAAGGTTGGTCCTAAGATTTTGGGATATTATCTAAATATGATTGATCATTATTTTCTACTTAATAGATAATTCCTCTGAGAAGTTCTCTTCCAAATCCAAGATAGGAATATACAAGACAATATCCACGGGTGAATCCTTCATTGGACCCTTCCTTTTTTTGATGCTTTAATTTATACAATTTAGACTCTAGATCAAGTGGGTGTCAGAACCTGGGATGTGTGGTGGATCATGAGTCTAAATTCACTAAGTAGTATCCACCCAACTTACATGGTGTTAAAGGACCCTAGGAATCTTGGGAGTGGTATGAGAAAATTTATAGGATCTTCTAATTCTTGAAGAGTCTAGAGGGCTCTAAGGTGGGTTATACCATGTACATGATTGAGGGACTGGGAATGATATGGTGGGACTATATTATGCAAGATAATTTTCATGAGGATCTTACCTAGGATTCTTTCCAGAAAATATTTAATCAATAGTTTTACCCTAAGGCATTATATTCAGAAAAGACTTGGGAGTTTCTAACCTTAGAGCAAGAGGAGAATACTATTCTTGAGTATTCTACCCATTTTACTAAGCTAGTGAATCTGTAATTAGAGTTTATCACTAATGAGTACCTAAAGTATCGAAGGTTTATGTTAATATCAAGGTTAAATATTCCTTCAATGTTGATTCTCATGTGTCTTCCGACCTTTTTGGAGGTAGTTTACAAAGCAAATTTGGTTGTGACATAAATAGATGGGAATTTAGGTTTGGGTGGAGCTTCATTTGGCATTGTCATTATCCAAGGTGTATATTATGGAAATAAAAGTAAGCATAAAGGTATCCAATTTTCTTTAAGATTATTTTTTACGGATTCATCTGGACAACAACAGGTTTTTTTGCAATCAGTGTGGGTGCCCTAGTCATATAGAGCCTAATTATACATAGGATCCTAGGACTTTTCATCATTGTGAACAATCTGGCCATCTAATTTTTTTTTGTGAAAGGATATCCCAAGTAAATAAGGTTGGATACACATTAACCAAGGGATTGTGGGTTTGTAAAAATTATTCCAAGGGTGGTGGGTCTTATCCTTAGGCTAAGGGGGATGTTCATGTGTCTACGAAATATTAGGTATAAGCTAATATTGGATGTATTTTTTTTAGTGGAGTATGCACTGGAAGAAATTAAAGTAT
Organism: Viscum album; assembly: GCA_963277665.1. Taxonomy (NCBI): domain Eukaryota; kingdom Viridiplantae; phylum Streptophyta; class Magnoliopsida; order Santalales; family Viscaceae; genus Viscum; species Viscum album. The sequence goes on from OY728138.1 coordinate 1,378,290,580, forward strand.
GGCCAACCATATTTATAGGTATTGTGTTTATTTCACCTTCTATAGTGCTAAATTTGTTTGATAAATGTGCTACTCATTATTTTATATCATCAAAGTTGGTAAACATGTTAGGTTTATGTCCATAGCTTATGTATTTTTTTTTGGATATTTCCAAACCTTTGGGAAAGAGGTTTGAACAAGGTTTCAAGTTCCCAACTTGTCAAGTTTAGTTCTTATATTCCAATGGGGTCATTCATGTTTTTCAGTGTGAGTGGGACTCTATACCAAGAAGGCAGATGCATTTAATTCTTTATTCTAGGATAATATCATGCTAGTTGTTAGAGATGTTTCTTGATGTTTTTGAACCTTGTTTGGGTAGTCAGCTATCTATGGTGGTGTGTGCATGCCCCAAGGTCTTTATAGATTATTTTTCCAGTTTACCACCATAGAGAGAGGTCTAGTTTACTACAGACCCGCTACCAAGTATGATGACCATTTCTATGCCATCTTATCATATATAACCTACTAAGTTGGCAGGACTTAAGGTCCATATTTCAGATCTTGAGGCTAATGGATTTATTCATCTTAACTTGTCACCATGGGCTTTGCCTATCCTATTTCCTAATATGTAATAAAAGAGATTCAGACTTTATATTGACTATAAAAAGTTAAATCTGGTGACTATCAAGAAAAAAATCCCTTAACTAAGATTGAAAATCTCTTCAATCAGTTGTGAGGGGTTCATTGGATTTCAAAGATTGACCTATAGTCAGGGTACCATTAATTGAGAGTACAATAATATGATATACCTAAGACAACATTTAAGAGTTGATATGCACATTTTGAGTTTTTGGTTAGCTATTCAGACTAACTAACACTCCTGCGGTTTTTATGGATTTGAAAAACTGAATCTTTCATTGGTTCTTGCACTCTTTTTTGGGTGTTTGTGGATGATATTTTGGTTTACTCCAAATTAAAGGAGTATCATAATGACCATTTGTATATCATTCTTATAAATTTCAGAGAACATTGTCTGTATGGTAATCTTTCAAAGTGTGAGTTTTGGATTTAAGAATTAATTTTTTTGGGGAATTGTATATCTAAAAATGGTGTCCTAGTGGATCCTAAAAAGGTACAGGTAGTTCTGTCTTGGGAGAATCCCAAAAACGTGTTTGAGATCCAAATCTTATTAGGTTTTGATGGTTCTTATCGGCGTTTTCTTAGACTTATCTAAGATTTCATATATGATGATATCTTTAACCCATAAGGGTATACTTTTTGAGTGGAATAATAGGTGTCAGAGATATTTTGAGGATCTGAAGGTGAGATTGAATTCAACTACAAATTTTATTATTACAAAACAAGGTTCAGTTTATGATGTTTTCTATGATGCTTCTGGTATGGGTTTTGGGTGTATCTTGATGTAGGAGAGATATTTGGTAGCCTATATCTCTTGATAATTACACCCTCATGAGAAGAACTACCCTACCCACAATCTTGAATTAGCAGTGGTCATGCATACACTCAAAATGTGGCCTCACCACCTATTTGGAGAATGGTTTATGGTATATTTTGATCATAAAAGACTAAGGTATGTTTTTTACTTAGTTGGATCTAAACTTACAATAGAGATACTGGGTGAAGTATCTCTAGAATTTTTATTTTGATATTGCTTAGACTTTTAGGAAAGAGAATGTGGGCACTGATTTTTTGAGTAGGAAATCACCGAAACAAGAAGTGAAGGGATAAATAGAAGAGTGGAATATGATGAGTTTATTTGGTGAGATGAGATTTTGAAAGGAAGAATCTTTTGTGAGGGTATGTATGGATTCAATAAAGGATGAATTTTTGTTTGATAAATGGTTTTAGCTCGAGTAGACATATGACCCCAAGTGCCAGATCTTTAGTAAAATCCTTTATGGCGGGGAGACCTTGGGTGAGTGGTCTTGGTCTCCTATGGTTCTTTGTGTTTTTAAATAGGTTTTGTATTCATTCTTACCTAATATCAGAGTTGATGGAGAGTGGAAACTACTCTTGCTGGTCTGTACACCGAGGTTCTTCCAAGACATTTCATGATTTGAGACATTAGTATTGGTGGATAGGGATGATATAGTCGATTATATATTTTGTATCGTGGTTTCTAACTTGTATAAAAATTATGGCAAAATAAAATAGACCTACTTGTTTGTTGCATCCTTTGATTATTTTGGTATGGAAATGGGATGATATTTCCATGGATTTCATCATTGTCTTACCATGGAATCCTAGTGGGAAGGTTTCGGTTTGGGTGATCATTGATCAACTCATGAAATTAGTTCATTTTATCCCTATCAAGGAGATGATGAAGGAATAATAGCTTGGGGAATTTTATTTCTAAGAGTTCATGAGACTTCATAGGGTTCCCTCTATAGTTATTTTTAATAGGGACTCGAGGTACACATCCATATTTTGGAAAAGTTTTCTAGAGGTGATAGGTTCTAGTTGATTTTGTACACAACATATCATCTATAGACGGATGAACATACAAAGAGAGATATCCAAGTTCTTGAGGATATTCCATGGGATTGTGTTCTTGATTTCGATGGTTCTTGACAAAATAATTCTCCTTTAGTCATGTTTTCCTATAATAATAGTTATCTATACTTGATCAAAATGGCACCCTTTGAGGCTTTGTATGGGCGGCCATGTAGATCTCCCTTGTGATGGGAAGAGTTGGGAGAGCAACCCTTGGTTGGTCCAAGTCTTGTTCAGGAGACAACATAGAAGGTACAATTGATCTAGAAGATAATTATCATGGAACATATTCCTTATAAATATTATTTGGATCATCTTCATGGGGTACTAGAGTTTTAGGTTGGTGATCCGGTCTTTCATAGAGTTTCACCTAGCTTTGGACATCATCGGTTGGGTAAGTATGGTAAGTTGACACCAAGGTTTGTGGGTCCCTTTTAGATCATTGGATGATTGAGAATGGTGGCCTATTGGTTGGAATTACAATCTCATTTGACTACCATCCATGACGTGTTTCATGTTTCCCAATTGAGGAGTTATCGACCGGATCCTTCACATGTGATTTAATGGGAGGATTTTGATCTTGAGCCTGACATCACTATAGATGAGAAACTATTTCAAATTATGGATATCTGAGTGAAGGTACTTCATTGTAAAACAATTCCTTTGGTCCATGTACTATGGAAGTACATATGGGATAACTACGATATGTGAGAGTAGGAATTATTGATGTAATAGTAGTAGAATTTTCTTTTTCAAATTACAGGATCTTGAGAATTTCTTGAACACTCTAATAATACCATTAAAGATATGTTTAACTCTCAAAACTCTAACTTACTTAAAATTTTAAGTAGGTCATTGAAAACTGTCACTTTTCCATGAAAAATGATTTTTTTTAATTTGGGAACCTGCTCATAATGGCATACTTGACTCAAAAAATTACTATGAACATCTTTTTAATAAATCTGACAATAAATTTAGTTGTCTAACAAATTATGGATTAAACCCTCGATATTCACCCTTATTTGGCGTATTTCCCACAAAAGGGTCCCAACTTACACTTCCCTTCAATCTTTTGGGATTCAATTTTTCTCTAAATGTTGTTTTTGTTATCAACATCGGGAATACATTAATCACCTATTTATTTATCGTGCTACAACCACTACCCTTTGAAATTATGTCTTTGATATTTTTGAGTGCAGATGCTTACTTTATGATTCTATCAACTCTGAAATTCAGCATTGTGTGGATATAACTACCTCTAAGAAAATCAATAATCTGTTCATAACAGTTGTAGTTGAGCTTCTCAATGTAATCTTGTATGATAGAAATGCTTATATTCATAGAAATTACTCATTTAGTTTTAATGCAGGTAAAAAGAGAATACTAATTTCCATTCGGGAAGCTTTCTCGATTCAGAAGGATCTTTGTAGCAACACTGTTAGGGACCTTGGGATTCTCCAACATCTTGTGGTGAAGGGAATTTATCCCCAACCTAGACGCAATTTTGAAGTTTTCAGAAAAGCACCACCTCTTGGATGGAATAAATTTAATATTGATGGTACTTCTAAAGGCAACCCGGGACCCTCATAATGTGGTGCTATCTATAGAAACTACTATGGACAGACTCTAGGATACTTCTATGGCTGCTGTGGTGTCACCTCATCCCTGGAAGCTGAAATGATGAGTGTGGTTCACACCATCTCTTTTTCACAGCAGCTTGGATGGAGAAATCTCTGGATCAAAAGCGATTCAACGACCATTGTACAAGCCATTTAGAATGGAGTGGTTCACCTTTCCTAGTCACTTACTTCACATTGGATGGACTGTTTTCATTCACTCATGGATACCAGCTATATTGTCACTCATACCTATTATGAAGCGAACAAGGTAGAAGATGACTACGCTAATATGGGAGTCAACCATGATATTATTTGGGTGAATAAACTCCCTTTTGATTTACTTTCTCTTTATGATAGGGACTACAAAAAATACCATCTTTCAGACTTATGTAATTCTCTTATTTAATACAATTTGTGTTTTAGTCTTTGACCAGAACACCACATTTATAAAAAACATACTTCATAAAGTAAGAAATATTTCAAAAAGGTGTATTATCTAGTAGTAATGTAAATTAATAGATAATTATTAAAATATCACATACAATAATCAATTGGCAGAATATATAAAACTTTTAATTCCAAGAGGATGATGACAACTCAATAAATTATAATTGATTTTCCAAAAAGATTTACAATTGGGATAATAATTAAATTAAATACATTTGATTAAAAGGAAATAATTTGGATTAATATTTCTAATGAATAAAAAAATACGATAAGCATACAACCATGGTTAGTGAATATACGATTAAAAATAAATCATAGTTCATGACGTTTTCATCTCCCAAATAATTAACGTTAGAGATAAAGAACCCTTACAGCTTGATAAACATTTTAATAAAAACCCTTTATAAGAGGGGTCTTATAATTGAGCATGAAATATGAAAATTAAAAAATAATTCATTATATTGTATCTCAAATGGAAACTATATACACCATATAAATGAAATTAGGTGAATAATACCAAACATGTCTCAAAGAGAGGAATTTGAGATAAAAACCCTTACCTCAGTCCTGATTCACACTACACTTGGATGTAACATCCTAAATAATTAAATTATGTTCGTTAAATACATACCCATGACCCTTAATCATAACTGTAACCATTTATACTCCCTTTTTTAAATCATTATACAGTTATATATTGTTGGGCCCAATATGTGCTTGGTATGATTTGATTGGGTTTTTTAAATGTTATGCATGTGATCTTGTCCCCTGAACAAGAAGACTCACCTCAAATGAGCATTGTGAACTCATGAAGGATGAAAACCATATTTCTCAGAATTCATTTAAATCAACCTGAACAACTCAGGTGTTTGAAGGAAATCCATGAAACGACATAACTATTAGTATCTCGAATGAGTCCATGATACAAATTGAAATGGAGATCTAAGGCAACAAATATTTTCATAAAAATACCACATACCCTCAACCTAAGGGATAACTATAGATCATCATTTTTGAGAGATTTCTCAAAAAACAGAGCACCCTCAAACTCATTTGTGAAGGACAGTGAGTTCTGTAAAGATTTTTCTTTCACCAAGAACTGGTTTTGTGAGCCATATTGGGACGATATGTTATCATGTATTCCTATTTTTCATGAAGCAACCTGATTCGAGAGGCCAACCTGGATCGTGCGTTTTGGTTGATACACTATGACTACACACTCACCACACCCATAATGGTTTTCACATAAGAATAACGAGAACCAGTGTATGCTTTCTCGAAGGATTTTGTATGAAGAAGACACCCAAACATACTCAGGGTTTATACAAAGGTACTATTTGAAAAGGAATTGTACATGGACCTATGTGTGCAAAAGAATACAATGTACTCACCCATTCAGGATAGTACTAGGTTGCGAAAGGTGTGTGTGAAGAGATCAAGGTGGAGAATGTGTGTGTTTGGGTTTTCTTGAAACATAGAGTATGTCTTTATTCCAAACTTTATAAATATTGTATACTACTCTTTTTGTTATTATTAATACACATGAGGTGAGTTTGGGAGATAATTTTAGTGGATCGAGAACCTTGACAAGTTTGAGAGGTTGAATTTTAAAGAAAGATAATTCATAAAAATAAACCACTAATTCACCCCTCCCCTCATAGTGGTTAATCCGACCTATATCTCTACAGGTGGTATTGAAACATTTGGTTCCCTCTAAATATCCAAGAAGTATTCTAACAGATGGAAAATATTAATTCTGTCAACATCTTAGGTATTTCAACATTTTATGGGTATAATTATCACATTTTGAAGAATAGGATTCTTCCCTATCTCCTATCACTTAGTCTTGAAGTGAAAGATGCAACACCAATGGGTTTCGCACCCATTGCTAATAATTTTTCCATGAAACAATATGATAAAAGAAATATGGAAGTATATGAAAAGGATCCAAATTCTATATTAATGACTCTAAGGGAAAAGGTCTACACAAAGGTCATGGGACTTCAGACTACCAAAGAGATATGGGATAAACATAGAATCAGCAATGAAGGTAATTTCAATGTCAAGGAAGACAAAATACAAGTTTGGAGGAGTAAGTTTGAAGGCATTAAAATGAATAATGAATAAATTATTGATGACTATTTCACCAGAGCGAATGAGATAGTCAAGAACATTCGAGGTTTTGGTGAGAAGATGGATGACTCAATCATTTTTAAAAAATTGATGAGAAATTTTCCAGATCGTTTTAATTAAAAAGTTTCAACCCTGGAAAAAAGATATGACTTATCTCTTGATGAAATTTACAATATTATCATAGCTTATGAGATGAGGAAAATTATACCTTTCAAGAAGCGATACAAAATTGAAATAGATTTTGAATCCATGAGAAAGGGAAATGTTAGAGATGAAGTGACAAAAGAATCTAAATATTTATATAGCGATGAAGATGATGATGAATTAAATCTCATTATTCCCTAATGTCAAAAGAATCAAGGAAGGTAAAATGTAAGGGAAAGAATAATAAACCACCTAAATACTTCAACTATGGTAGCAACAGTCATTTTTTCAAGAAGTGTCCAAAGAAGAAGGTTGAATAATAAGAATCAAAATCATATGAAAAAAGATCCAATAAACATAAATCAGATAAAAAGAAGAAACAATACAATAACAAGAAGAGAGATATTATGATCAATCACAAGAAAGATTCATAATCAAGTTGTTCTTTAGATAATGAAATTGGTTTCTTTGACCAAGAAAAGAGAGTAATTGATTCATTAAATAGTAGTGATGATGAATACAAAAGAACATGACTTGAGTGTAAGATGAAAGAATAATTATAATTTTTCATGGAACAAATCAAATATCTCAAGAAAAAAATGAATAAACTTGAGAAGGAAAACAAGAAATTAACTACTAAAAAAATAAGGAAGAAATAGTTCCCGTTTATGAAGAAAAGAAGGAGATGATCAAGAAAGAAATATCATTTTTCAATGAGATCAATATGCAAAAATTAAAAATTAATGAACAACATAAAATGATATGTGATATTAAAAGAACACTGACTACTAAAGAAGAAGAGTTGTTTGAGACACAAGCTATATGTGTCACAGTTCAACATGATTTGAATATATATAGATAATATTTCTATAAATATATTGATATCAAGGGAGAAACTTCTCAATATAGAGATAAAAAAGTTAAAATTACACTTAATCATTTCAATGGATATGTTACTTCTAATAGTACAGGTGTGAAATCCAATGATGAGAATATGAGGGACAAGAAGAATGAGAGGCAATCTCGCACATCTGGGGAAGATAATTTTTTTCCAAGAAGGCTACAAAATCTAAAGAAAAGACAACAACAACATAGATATAGATTAATTTGTAACTAATATGGGAGAATATCATTTCAATGTTTTTTTTGGTGTTACGTTAAACATGGTCACAAATCCCATTCTTACTGGTTGAACATGCCTTAACCAAGAACAAGGAAAGAATAATGAGGGAGTTTTAATGAGAATAAGAGGAAAAAATCTCAAAGTAAAAAACATGTAAATAGTTATGCACCAAAACTATCTATATAAAATAAATTTCATATTTTAGAAGAAGTTTGTGATAGATGAAGTTTGGAAGGTCAAAAAGATGAGGTATGTATGACAAGTTTGTAAAGGAAAAGTTCCCTATTATGTAAAAGGGTAGAGGTTCCAAAAAATAACTAATGATAATTCATGTAAAGATTTTTATAATACTGATGATTTGAAGAAACAATTCAAAGTTGTTTGGACACATCAGTTAAGACTAGATAAATAGTTAGAGGAAGTTGAGAAACTTCCTAAATATAAAGAATAAAAATTGGAAGTTGATAAGAAGTTATCCACAATTGGAAACTTGAAGATCTATAAAACTGAAGTTGAAACAATTATTCAACTAAAAAATGAAGTTCAAGGGAAGAAAGAAGATTGTCAAACTGATGAGAATCAAAAAAAATAAAGTGTCTAAATAAATCTTTCCATGCCGAGATTGGTAGAAAATAATGGCTCATATTGAGAGGAATCTCTCAATCTAAATGTTACTTTTGAGAAACCAAGAGGTCACTCCTTATTCCCTATTATTTTATATGTTTTGAACTAACAATGGAGATTGAAGGATATGTTTGAGGCGGTCACTTCTAGAAAACAAGATGATATTGAACTTCATGGAGTCTACTGACGTCCATGAAATGGATGAAAAGTGTGCAGCCATCACAGGGGATCAACCATGAGAATGAAATGATTTTTTTTAAAATTCAACATTAAAAGTCAAGGTATACCAATAAAACTTTCATACCTTGTTCTCAATTGTATTATCTTATTAATTAAGGGGGAGTTCTTGGTTGATGAAAAAGTGATATAAATGGGGGAATTTATCTTTACACTCAAACTTACTGATGTGTTTGTTGAAGTATGTGTATGATTTAGCATGTAATTGATAGATCTGATTATTTAAAAATCCTTGAATGAAAATTGATATATTATAATCATTATTTCACATACATGGGTTTTAAGTAAAAATTGAAAACCTTGGTCATATATAATTTATTTTCTACACCGGGTTAGCCCAAGTAGACAAAGAGTTGATTCACTAAAGGCTCATTTATAAGAGTACCATGTGATATCATCCCTCTCTCAAAGGTATTAAATAAATTATATTCAAAGGGATGGAAAAATGTTTTGAGAAAATACCCACTTTTCCTTTTAATTTAATTTTCAATAAGGGGTAGAAGAGTTTAATGAAACATATTGACTCCTACAAATTGTGCAAAAGGCGTATTGACAACAAAATACAAAGGGGTAGATTGTTTGGATCAATGTTGAATTTTTTATTAAATAATGTTTCAATATGTGTTTGGTAATATGTGGATGAAGTAGTGATTCCTGGAGAATTTTTATGTATTCATTTCATAGAATTGGATGTCATACTTGAACAATTCACCTTGGTTAAAATATGATGATTGTTTCTGATAATCTTAAATGTTCAAGACATGTATCGAAGGATGACACATTGTTTAGAAAAATGTTTAAAAGATTTAAGAATACCATGAAATATGATTTTCATATTTTATTATGTGAAGAAAAATTAATCAATGTAAATTTTATGCAATATGAATTGCATTTGCATAAGTTTGAGAAGTGAAAAACATGCTGGATTGGCAGTTTATGGATTTGAATTTACCTTTTATACTTAGATTATTTCAAAGTATTTATATGAGGGATTATTTAAAATGATATCCAGACCACAAGCTAGAAAAGGAAAATGCTTGACCTTGGGATCATACAAGATTCATAGGTCAACCATGCCGAAGGGAGCTAACCCTAGCTAGCCTGAGGGTGGAATGGATGGGTACATGAGCACACCTAGTGAGAGGAAACACCACCGCGTAGTGAGGAAAGATGATAGGAGAATGATACTGAGTGGTACTGGGAGGGAGAGGAAAACTATATCCGACTCATAGTAGTGCTTTATTATTATACCATTCCACCACCATACCGTGGTTTTGATGTAGGATGTTGAGATGAGCGGGATACTATTACTCCGCTTAAATGATGGAAAGAAGGATGGATACTTGATCATTTGAACTCGACTATCCTATTAAGTGGGGATTTAATACCCTACATATGTATACTTTATAATCACTATCACACCATAGAAACATCCAAACCACCATCAATGAGCTACCATCCATCCTTTATGATGATGCTGAAGGATTAAGGTTCATACAATCATCTCGAGATCATACATGAAATTTCATCTTGAATGAATGTGATAAAACTAAGATGGTGAGTTATATCTTAACTGAAAATGTTAGTTATAGGAGGCCACTCATCCATGAGAGATCTCAGCCTTCTGCAAATGTAATTCTTGTGATCCTTATCCCATGCACAAGAGGAATCACTGCAAAAATATCATTGTGAACTCATAAAGGATGAATTCCATTTTCTCGGCATTCATTTAAATCAACCTAAACAAATCAGGTTTTTTAAGGACAACCGTGACCCAATATAATTATTGGAGTATCTAATGAGTCCATGATACAACTTGAAATTCAAATATAAGGCAATATATATTTTCCTATAAATACCAAAGACCCTCGACCTAAGGGGTAGTTATTGATCATAATATTTGAGAGACTTCTTAAAAAAAGAGCACCCACAAACTCATTTTTTAAGAATAGTGATTTATGTGAAGAATTTGTCTTCATGAATCAGAATTTGGAATCAAAAACTATACAACTTGTTAATAGAACACTTTTTATGCTCCGTGAAGAACTGGTTTCATGAACCATCTTAGGATAGCACATGATCGTGTCTCCCTAGTTTTCGTGAGCACCCAGATTCATGAGGCCTTCTTGGCTCACATAATTTTGGTTGATACATTGAGAATGAGAACTCACCACACCCATAAGGGTTTGCATAAAAGAATAACAAGAACCAGTGCCTAATTTCTAGAAGGATTTTATTCGAAGAAGACACCCAAACATCCTTTGGGTTAAGAAGGAACTGTTTGAAAAGGAATTGTTCATACAACTATGTGTGTGAAATAATGCAATGAACTCAACCATTCAGGATAGTGAAAGGTTGTAAAAGGCGCATGTTAATAGATCAAGATGGATGGTGTGCATGTGGGTTTTTTTGAAACATCACACTTTCAATAACTCATGCAACACATGCAAACAAGAAATTTTTTTGAGACACCTAAAAAAAATGAAAAATAAACATAAAATATAAAGAATAACATTAAATATATGTGTTTTAGTTTATTCTTGAGATAACAAAAATAAGATTTCTGGATTCTATATAACCCATGAGTGAAGTTTTTTTGAATTGAGAATTCAAGAAGAAGTCTGTTGAGACCGTGTGAATGTTTTATCTTATATAAAAAATGAATATGAATTTTTATGCACACCTTGTACACATTTAATTGAGGTTGGGACTTCATTAAAAAGGAATAAAATCCTGATAATAGTTTAAATGAGGAAACTGGTCAAGAATAGGTGATCAATATTATTTTAGCAAGGCCAAAAGACCCTACTAAAGGTTGTTAACGATACTTGAACAGGTACATGATTAAGTCAAAATTTTCAAGCTCAAGAAAGAAGATCATAGAATCATCCTACAATTGATCAAGCCTTTTAATAGAGGTGAAGACTTATAGTTAGATCCAGAAGTAGTTGAAGTCTTCTGGTTGGAGCCAGGAGTAGGAGTCACTTAGTTGGAGTCAGAGAAAGAAGTATTTTGGTTTCTTCCAAAAGAAAACAGAGTATCTTGAATAGAGCCAGATACATTGTAATTTTTTTGGATATATTGAAATTATAATGAATAATCCATGTTATGGGGAATAAACAACATGGCACAGAGTAGGAATCTATGCAAAACCTTTTAAATAATGTCTCTTTCTATTGTTATTACAGCACACAAGGTGAGTTTGGGAGATAATATTGAGTGGATAAAGAACCTTAACAATTTAAATAGTTTTAATTTGAAAGAAAGGGAATTCATAAAATGAAACCATTGATTCAACCCTCCCCTCTTAGTGGTCAATAAATCCTATAGATCTACATATTTATATTTTTTAGTTTTTTCCTATTTTCAACAATGGGTGTAAGAAATATTCATTACTTTGAACTAACTTCATAAAAGAGGTATTCATATATATTATTTTTCTTAATTAAATCATTATTATATCATATAAGGTAATGTCATTGATTTTACATGATACTTATAATAATATATTTTTATTCCATGGTAGTTTTGGTAACTAACCTTGAAGATGAAATCAACGATGATGATGTTTCGATGTTTTTTAACAAAAAAATTTGTTTTCATAAATAATTATATAAATTTAGATATAACCTCAGAAAATTTAAAAAAACTTATATAAATATTTATATAATATTATTCTAGTAAATAATATCTCATAATTATCCTTGAAATAAATTCAGTCTATTATCATGTAGGTGGTTAAACCGATCAAAACATGAACATTCCATGATTAATGGATGTTATTAGGTGGTTTAGTTGCAATATAAATATTCCAAAAGTATAATGACCTGATTAAGTTTTAATTAGTGTGATATATAATAATTTCAAATATTAATAATTATAATATATTTTATATAAATTCATTAGAATTATGTGATCATTTTCCTCTTTATTTTCCTATTTTAAACAATTAAGTCAATGATAATAATTTATTGATCATGTCATTAATATATTCTCCAAATATTTATATTAGAACCTTAATAATATCATAAATATCATATTTATCATTTTATACCATCCTCATGGCCAACCATATATAGTGGTGATGAAAGGAAAAATGAAAATCAATCGTTCCTTGGAGGTGGTAGGCCACACATACGCATGATTGAAAATTTCATTTCTAATATAATGGGAGAAAACTGTAATATTTTTTAATGTTTAAGAATAATAAAAATGATATAAATATAATAATTATTTTTCAAATTCCCCTTTTATACCATCCTTGCAAGGTAATGAAGGAAAATGAAACATGTTGCATCATGGAAGCGGTTGTATACACAACGCATGAATTCTTATTTCATTTTTCATAATATAAATGGGATAACGTGGTCAATGATTATTTACATAACATAATAAAATTTATAATATATCGAAAAATGATTTTATTAAATAGGTATATGGAAATTATTATTGAAAAATAAAAATATAAGTGAATGTATTTAATTAAAAATGATAATTCATGTTGAGAACTTTGATATTTCCTTGGAAGATCCCTTGTAAATGGATGGAATAGGCTAATATCTTATTACCAAAAACTAAATAGAGTGAAAGAGTAGGGTAAGGATAAAGGGTAGGATTTCAAGTGGAATTTTTTTAGGATTTTCTCAAATGGGTGGTGAGAGGACCTTTTTAAAATTGCTAAGAATGAATTTTTTGTAAATATTTAAACTTAATATAAAGGGATCACATGTTAAAAATTCCAAGTGGATCCAGAATTGAGAAATAATTTATTGGGTACAATATAAGGTCATGAAACACCTCATCCATCCAATTCTAGACATAGTTATGTTTCATGTTTCAATCCCTTTATCCCATGAATTATTACACTTATTATTTTAGCTTTTACCATAGTAACTAGTTTTTACCTAAGGTTACATTATCATTATGCCTAAAAATAAAGTTCCCCTTATTAGATAATATGTACCCAAAAAATATAAATTTGAAATCACATTCATTTGATTCATGTTATAAAAGTCATAAAAATTAATTTTAATATAAAAATGTATAATGTAATAAAAAACTTGAGAAATTATTACACACATAAAAAACATTTTTTTAGAAAAATACAAAAAAAATCATCTTAAGATTATATTATAATTCTTAATAGAATATTGAGGTCAATTTTTTAAATTAAATTTATAAAATTTTATAATTAAATATTTAAATAAAATCTTATAATTTAGTAGAAAAATAATCATATTGGAAAATAACTTTTTAAAATGTTAACTATTTTTTATTATTATTTCCTATCAATTAATAATTAATTTATTAGTAACCAATTAATAATATTATAAATATATTTTATTTTTATTTAATCATAATATACATAATTTCTTGAATTAAAATTACAATTTAAAAAAATATATATTTTAAGCATTATATGATTTTCTTAGTTGTTTTAGTGATACTAATTAAATTTAATTCATAATAAAGTAGCTATTATATTCCTTATATACATATTTCATAATGTGGTAAATTCTATTTATTTCCACTAATTCAATAGCTATATTTTATTATAACATATCACTTTTTTAGATTACTTCAGTATTGTATGCTAAGTAAGCTATCAAACACATTGAATTATTTAAAGGTAATCATATATTAAATTTTTGGCCTATTACATCCCCCCACATAAATAAATTTCACCCTCACAATTTGACACATAAGACGAGAGTAATTTCTATAAGGGATACATATTTAACCATACACTGCTAGATAATTGTGGGTTTATTTAGGATATATATAGAGTATTATCTATATCTAAAAATATAATAATCACATTATAATGGGATCTAACTGATTCTTAATTTCACATAAAATTATCTTAAGGGAATAACATCTAGTTCCATAAGTAATATCTTCCCACAAACCAAAAAATAATTTATATGATAATCATACCACTATGATTTTATATATATAACTCAATATTCAGTAGTTGTTGAAAACTTACATGACATAATACATAATCAAATATAGACTAAAAACTCACTATCCACTACATTAGTAGTAAATGAATAGTAATTTCTTTATTTTCATGGTTATTAGAGACTATTTCCCATATCAACCCTTAGAATTGGATATATATTCGCATAATTCTATCTCTCAAGAAATTAAAGAAAATGATTTTTAGCTTCTATATTTTCCATACACTTGCGGGTATGATGATCATCATCCCCATAATTATAGCTTTTTCCCATCTCTTTAAGTTAATTTCAACCATGTCACATCCCACTTTTTTGACATATAGGAACTTTAACCTTATATCGTTTACCATCTTTATCACATGATCTTTTATGATACTATATCATTATATCCTTTAGCGTGTTTTCTACTTCGACTGTATTCACATTGTTAATCACATTTAATGATAGTTGATTTGGTATAATAATAAGGTTTCTCACTCCATATCCCATTCTAATTGGTTTTTCATTGAGGTAATCTCTACATTGTCCCTTGAACCCATTGTTAACTTTTTTCCTTTGGGTTACATCCATTACTAAAACCAAAAGACATAACATGAGTGAAGATAACTATAAGATAGTTATTGATAAATAATCACATGAATGTTTAACCTCAAGTTGTCTCACTTTATAACACTATCATGTTAGTGTATAGTTCTTACATCTTAACTTGTATCAGACTCACTTCAACCTATATCACCCTCATTGTAACCAATTTAATTATTGGATTAACCTAGGTTACTTTTAGTTTTATTCCCTCATACTTCTAAAGCTAATCATCAAAATATAGATCCCAAATTTCCACAAACATTCTTAAAATATTTGAAGAAAAAATATTTAAAATCCATTATCTAAAATTATATATAATAACTTATTGATTAAATTATATATCAATTAATATATACCTTTACATATGAATATCTACATTTCTATCTAATTTATCCATGGATGCTTCCTAATTTTATTATCCGTACTAAACATTTTCAAATCCCTCATAATGGTTCATAAATTGAATATTAATTAACCAAATAATATCAACATGGATTGTCAAAATAAGTGTGCAGTTTGGCCTCTTTATCTTGCACCAAGTGATAATTGAGTAAATAATAAATCCCACCATTTTGGGGTTATTACCCCTAGGTACGCCCGTGTTAGATCATTTATCCACTTATAGTATCCAGACATAGATGTAATTTATATGAGAACCAACCAATATATAATCTTCCAAAACATTAGGATGTTATTCTATAATTAAAATTCTCACTTAGACTTATCTATAGGGTTTTCACTATATCCATCTTATCCAAATCCCCAAATAAACTGTGTAGTATTACCTTAACACTAAATCATATACTATTCATAAGGGCCATCTATAAATTTTAAATTACAATAAACATCAAATTATCAACCATTAAATTATCCTCACTATGTAGAAAAATATCCAAAGTTTTCTAAACCCTATTCTAATACCCACTATGATGCTCTAGACCCTTAACTCTAGATCTGGTTCCAAAAACACATACTTTACATACTAGATTTGATATAAAATTTAAAATAATTAACATAACTATATCATAATTACTTTAATTAAAAAAAATATTTAATTTCCAACATTCCCATAAAATTGTAGATTTTTATAATTATAGAATTAGGACAAAACATAAAATAATAAATCCTATGTCTTTCTCAACTAATGGAAATTATTTCCACTATATAAAGAACCACTTAATCCTTAATAAATTATCAATATCTCTCAAATATTCTCCACACAATATATCCTATTAGGAAAATCATGTTTATTAATTTTATTCACAATATGAGTAAATGAAAAAAAATAAGGGGTGAAGTCAAATGCTCAGTAAGGGAAAACATGAAACTAATGTAATTGTTCCATAATTATGGAATAAAAATTAATATATGAATAATTAAACAATATGAATAAATAATTAACTGAAACTAATATCATCCTAAATACATGGAAAATAAATGAAAACATGGATATCAATAATAATAATCTCATACTGATGGAATCCATGAAGTATGGTATCAAAGGCATGCTATTAAGGCTTTATTCTAAGGCACAATCTTCTTTTCGGATGAGGTATACGCCAAAACCCAACCTATATTATCTCATGAGACATGTTGATCCATCGAGAGGATATAATATTAGGATCTTCCAATCACATAATTATGTCCAATGCATACAATATAATATTCAACAATACCTTTCATACCATTACTTAAGGAAACTTTGGATGAATAAAAACATTTCTATCTATATAATGAAGAATACATAATATCAATACATGATCAACCTACTTTAGTAGTCAATAATAATCAATAATGTTAATAATTTCAATATGTAAATAAATGGTATGACATAATAATAACACATCCGAAGAAAAAAGTTGGATGGTTGTACAATATATAGTTAACTTGAGAATAATCATATGTATTGGAATAATAACATACAGAACACCAATACCTTTCTCTATGTTAATAAATAAATTTTATTTCTTAGTGAACATCCTTAAATAGGTATTTATAAAATTTGATGTCCATAATGTATAAGGTTATGAGTATTCAGTGAGGTCAATGATGGAATAAAATGATCATAATATATCTAGAGAAATAAGGTGGATGATTCCAAAATAGCATATCCATAGTTTAATAAAGGAAGCCTAGTAGGATGTTGATATAGATGAAAAACATATTTGCAGAAAAATTCTGGAATGATACCATCCAATAAAGGATCATGAACTAGATTTTTCGGTACTATGAATTCATTCCTGTGATATATATATATATATTAGAGTATAAATATTGAAAATTAAACCTTAACAAGGTAAATAATTTTTAATATGACAAGTGAAATTGATGTGAAAACATAAAAGATATTTTAGAAAACATTTTTGACATTGACGCAAAATATGATGTTATGGGTCACTTCCAAAATTACTTTTTAAATAGTTAAGTGATAAATAATTGAAAATAATTAATTTTTAAAAATAATATAAATTAATTGTTCATTTAATATAAATAATTTCTATCATGGAGAAATATGAAGAGGAATAAAAAAAACATATGAAACTGAATAGAAAGCCCCCTTTTTAATATCATGAAAAATATCTTTATTCAAAACTCACATTGTAAACAATATAGATAATTATTATTTTGTATAAAAATAAGTTATTACCTATATAAGTATAGAAATTAAAAGATAATAATATATTTGGGTGGGAGAAATCAAGCATAGAAAAATAATTTCACGAAGAAATGATATAACTCAAGGAATGGATACTTGATTTTTCAATATTCCATATGATAAACACATTCCTTGAAGAATTAAATATTTTAAAAAATATTATTATGTGATAAAAATATAAATTCATTTGAAAAAAATATAATATCACATTAAATAATCATTTTTTAGAATGTAACCATAGTTTAAGTCAATGTATATGACCATAAATCAATGAACTAAAATTGAGTTATCAAAAAGATTTACAAGATGAGTAACAATTGAGTAAAATACATTTGATGAAAAGGAACTAATTTGGAATAGTATTTACCATGAATGAAAAAATATTTGACAAATATATATCCATGTAAGGTGAATAAACCATTCAATAGAAAACATGGTGAATAACAAAATCATGTCTCATAGAATTAATGTTTGAGACAAAGAACCCTTACAGTTTGAGATTTTTTTAATAAAATCCCCTTATAAGGATGGTACTATTATTGTAAATAATATTAAATTATTAAATAATAAATACTTAAATGATATCTCAAATAGATATTATATACACCATATAATCAAAATTAGGTGCACAATACCAACCATATTTAGAAGGGAGGAATTTAGATGAAAACCCTCACCTTATTCATAATTTGTTCTACACTCGAACCAAATATCCTAAATAATTAAATTAATTTCGTTAAATACATAACCAATAACATTATTAATATATATATATATACCCATTTATAACATAATTTATAATCATTAAATTTATATATATATTATCCAGTTTTACCTATTTTTAATATTGGATGTTAGTAATATATAGCTTTGAAAAATATTCATAAAATAGGTGTTGGTACATATTATTTTTCAAAATAACATCATTAAAATGTAATATATGGCATTATAATATAATTTTAAAGTTCTTTATAAAAGATATAATTTTATTCCATGGTATTTTTGGTTACAAAACATGAAAATGAAATCGTTGATCATCATATTTCATTGACTCTTAACAAATGAAAGAATTTTTATTAATTAAAGAGTTAAATGTTGAAATAACCATAATATAAACAAAAAATAAATATTATTAAAATATTTATATCATATTATACCATTAATTATGTTATCAATTTTATCCATAATATAAATACATAGTATTGTCCATGTAGGTGGTTAAATCGACCCACACATGAACCAACTGCGATTAATGGATGATTATAAAGTAGTTTAATTATAATATAATTATACCAAAAGTATAACGATATTAATTATAGTTTATTAGTGTGATATATCATATTTTTATTGATTTATAAGGATAATATAATTTATAAAAATTCATTACATAAAAAGAGGATATTATTTGCGTCTTAGTTCACTCGTTTTAAATGATTGAATTGATAATAATTGTTTTCCAATCATATAATTAATAGGTTCTCTAAATTATCATACCATAACCTTAATTTTATAATAAAAATAATATTATTCGAATAATAAAATCCTCATGAACATCATTTTAAGGTGGTGATGAAAAAAATGAAAATTAATCATTCCATTAAAGAGGTAGTCCATACGTACACATAGTTGACGATTCCATTTTCCATAGAATGGGAGAACATATTAATATGGTTTAATATTTAAAATAATAAAAAATTATATAAATATAATAATTATTAATTAAATTACCTCTTTATACTGACCTTTTAATGCGGTGAAGTAAAATAAAACACATTGCATCGTGGAGCCGGTAGTCTACAAACACACGAATAACAATTTAAATTTTCTAAATAGAAAAGGGATAAAGTGATATATCATTACTACCATAGTATAAAGAATTTAAGTATAAAACCAATAATTATGTAATTATATAGGTATTTTTAAATTATAATGGTAACACAAAAACATAATGAAAAAAACTTAATTAAAAATTATTACTCACATTGAAAAATTTGAGATTTACCTGGAAGATTCTTTGAAAATTGATGGAATAGGCTAATATCTTATGAATATAAGATTAATAGAGTAAAATATTATTCAAGGGGAATGAAAAAGGGTAGGGTTTTAGGATGAAATTTAATTTCTATGAGTTCCTTTGGGGGGGGGGGTGAGAGGCACAATTTATAAGGGGTGAGAATGACATTTTTGTAAATATTTCAACTTAATATAAAGACAGAGCATCTTAAACATTTCATGTGGCTCAAAAATTTATATATAATTGATTAAGTATGATATAAAGTTGATCCACACATAATAAACCCAATTATATACATTTTATTTATCATTTTTCATTTCCTTTACACCTTGAATTATTACCATTACAATTATATCTTTTACTGTGTTAACTAGTTTTTAACTAAGATGACACAATATTTATGCCTAAAAATAATGTAATACTTATTAGATAATTTGGACCCAATAGTTAAAATTATTATGTCCATTTCATTTGATACAGTTTATAAGGGTGATGGAAATTAATTTTACAATAAAAATTTATAATGTATTAAAACCAATTTTCTAGATAGTAATACTCATGTTATTAAATATAAAATATGATTTTGTAAATTAAAACCAATTTTTTTAAATTTATAAGTAACAAATAAAATAAATATTTGGTATTTTAAAAATGTTTCATGGATTTCCAATCCATACTTATATAAAATAATGTCATAGAAGTCATGTTATTTAAAAAAAATTATATTTTACATATTTCTCTTAAAAATCATTCAATTTAGAAAAGTCCCAAAAATTCATAGTAATATTATATTATAATGATTAAACCAAAAATTATGTTCATTTTTTAAATTAAATATCAAAAAATTTATACTTAATTTTTGAAATTAAATAAAAAAATATAGTGAAAAACTTTTCAAATTGGAAAATAAATTTTTATAATGACAACTATTCTTTATTATTATTTCATATCAATTAGTAATTAAATTATTTGAAATTTATAATTTATATTATCAATATATTTTATTATTATTTCATATCAATTAGTAATTAAATTATTTGAAATTTATAATTTATATTATCAATATATTTTATTATTATTTAATCATAATATACTTAATTTATTTGAATAAAACAAAAATTTTAGAAAAATATATTTTTATACATAAAATGATTTTCTTAGTTGTTTTAGATTTACTAATTAAACTTCATTCATATTAAAATCATCCATTACTTTCTTAATATAAATATATTATAAAGAAATTATTCGTATTCATTATGTCAAATTAAACGGTTGAGATTCAATGGTCATAATTAAAATTTATATTTTATTAAAATATATTTTTGTTTCATTTTAGTTTGTTGTTTCATGTGGAGAAAACTATACAACACATTTAATTATTTAATGGTAATAAAATATTAAAATTTTGGGGTGTTACATTTATTGAATACAAGATTTTTTAAATCATTTTTAGTGAAATTTAGAACATAGAATCCCAAATAATGAATATATAGAACCAATCCCTCATTCCATTGATGAAATACCTTCCCATTAAATATGGGAACTCCTTAGTTGTTGATATATTTCATGATTTCCATAGAACCAGTTGATCAAGAAGATGATAAAAAATGAAAAAACTTAGATCCCTGAGAAACATACATGGAACCAATAATTATGTTGTAAATCTATCATGTGTATAAACTGGTAAACAATGATTGTATATCATCATGAATAGTCACACCCTCAAATTAAATGTTCAAATTTTCTAAAAGTCGGCCACCACTAATAATGGATGAATAAGTGGTTAGAAAAATTACCAACCCTTTAAATTATTTTCTTATCATTGGTGAGTGTAAAGGATTCAAAATTAAATAATTTAATGGCATAATATAATTTGATAATAAATATTAAAAAAACAATACTTTTACAGGGGTCACTCAATATTTTTTATTTAGTGTCTAATACTTAGAGAAAAATAGTTATGATCTTACTGTGCATGTTCTTATCTTACTATCCACAAGTAGAAGTTTTGTGAGTAGAAGTATTATAATAATGTTAATGTAAAAGAATTATCTAAATAAGTGTCAATATGTCTATAAATATTTATAACTTGGTCAAGTGAATCTAATACGAGGATCTTGTTTTCCCACTTGTTAATATTCTTAATCACAACCAAAATATTCTGGGAATACTCTCTAGAATATATGGAAATATATTATAAAATGAATCTATAATAATTTTTTAATCGAATCTACTCATATTGAATGATATCACATATATCATGGTTTGATTCCCTCTATAGTTTCATGATATTCATATCTAAAATAGATATATTATAACCCTTTTTTAAATATAAAGAATTTATATCAATATCATATTTGTTTTAAGATATGACTAGCATGCTTAGAGCATCATCACATTAAACACTTTGTTCCAGTGGAATGAGTTTGAATAACGGGAAAGATTTTTATGACATGATCTTTTACGTTCTAGCATGGTTCCTTAGATTGTGATGTGACTTCCTTCTTCTCCTTAGACAATAATGTACCAATTATTCATGGATTTGAGTTACAACACAAGTATAACACAATAATCATTATAGAACACTCTTTATGATTTAATTACATGGGATATAACATAACTGATGTGTAAGAATGAAATACTCTATCAACATCAATGAATTTCTATGTAAATATCATCCCTTCACATAATGGTTTTTTACTTATTAAGGAATTATTCATTCCTTTACATAAAAATAATATGTAATGAGCCTCCAACCCATAAATATCACGTTTTCAATAAATTAAATATTAAAATACATTAAATAATCATGATTGAATTATCTTAATAAATAATTAATATAATTCCTTTAATATGGAAGCTATCAAAATAACACACCATTTGTATGAATGATGTTTTTGAGAGTTCCTTAACTCTCAATGTAAATATCTATACTACATTGAACTTCTATTAATTTGTTTGAACTCAAAATTCCAAATTTATCAATTCACATCTTGAATTTTACGCAGTCTTTAAGAATAATTAAATCCCAAACATCAATGAATCATAAAATTCTATCCAAATCCCCATTTTCTCCAACACATATAATTTAACCTTCTCATTTACTGATGTAGATATCCTAGTAGGAAATAATTGATAAATTCTAGTAAAAAAATTCATGATTACCTGGAGTCTATTATGGTATCTTAGGGATAATAGTATGAATATAAAAACATCTATCATGGAATCATTATGTTTTTATACCATTAGTTGGAGTTGTTAAGTTTTATTTAAAGGTCATAAATGAATAGGTTTTATTTTTTTCCATGTAAGGCATGTGTAGATAATTATATATTTCTACCATTTCATACTCATCCATCATAAATTCTTATGAATATTACATTATAAACCAAATAAATTATTTATCTAACATCATTTTTTTGAGATATCTAAAAAAATTTCATCTAATTTATAAAGTTTTATAAATTTCTTCCTTATACATGTTTGTATCCATCTTATCAAGTCTACACAACTACATATCCTAATTATGAAGCCTATTATACAATAGACCACCATTTTTTACATAGAAAAATATGTTTTCTAATAAATAACAAAATACACATTTGCTTTAGAGTATATAAATATTTAGTTAGTAATTCAATGTGTTACACGACATATGTGATTCACAAGGCTTATTATGCCATCATATATCTCTAACAGGTAAAAATATGGGACATAACAACATAATATTATATATTTATTTCTTATTACCCCTTTCCCATTTAATATCCACGATTTATGAATATCTATGTGTCCCTAACTTTGGGTCCAGTCGGTCCCTCTAAATAAATGATCATGCCATACAATATATCCATTATATAATCCCCTATGATATATAATATTTTTTACTCAGGTTTTCATAGAATTAAAGTGGAATATATGATAGTATATCCAATACACATGACATACATGGCAGCATACATACTATTTCATGATTCATACACTAGAAAATACTAAAAAATTAGAGTATATGCAGTTTTGTACCTCACACCACATCTCTGTGATTCTAAACCATTTTATCCATGTACCCCCATCAATGCACCTCTATGAGTCTATGCATGATCATATAAATTCCAAATTATATGAGTACTAATCAAAACTAATAAAAGGACATGTGATCATATATCCCATTAAAAATATATTCCCCATTCCTATGAAATAATTCCACTATATTGAAGTTATTAAACTTTTTATTTATCATGATATGGTCACTTGATTACCCCTTTATAATAATAATCCTTCATCGCGTGTAGTTGTATTCAACCTACTCTTGAATTATAAATATCTTTTGAGGCAGAATATAGTATTCCTTGGAATCCTTTCTTGGAGTATGCCTCAAACATTTTTCTACATCATACAAACACTCATTTCATTGATTATACCAATTTGGCCACTAAAAGAAATAAAGTTGTTTTTATCCCTACCATTATCATGAATTCCTTAATCATTGCTAGATCCTTACAATAAGATAAAATCAATTACCATGTTCTTGAAAAAATAAGAAATTATAGGGTAGTTAATTATTATGTCCCACACTTATGTCATTTCATGGAATAATTCAGCCAGTTTTACTTTTCATATAACCTTAAACTGCAATTCACATTGGTCCATTTAATATAAATTAAAATTATAGTATGTTGGCATATTGGTATATCCTTAAACTATTAAGAGTGATCCTTTATATATATCGATTGAAGGAAAACCATTATTCCATGACACGTCATCCTAAAAAAATAAGACCAACTTGTATATTAATAAACTACAAGTTTTGATTTTTTTTCCTTACATTAAAATTTAATGAATTATTTTTAATGGATTAGTGAGACTCTATTCTTAGAAATTTATATTTTGGAATCAAACTACATGGATTTTGATTCCACTATACGAGGCACATACAAAACAATATGTGAGCCCAATCACAACCCCATGTCTTTATTTTGAGTCCTTTAAAACAATTCACCTTCTTGAATGGAAATAAGATCAAATGTACTCTTTATTCCTATAGGGGATCAATAAATCCAAAAATTATCATAGGCCTTCCTAGAGTAAAAATAACTCATATATACTCTTTTTTCTTTCTAGGGGACCTTATATCCATATGTAATGCCATTATACTACATAGATTGAACTAAATTCTAATATTTTCTTAAATCTTAAAAGGGTTATATAAATACCATTATAATGCATGGACCTTACTAAATAATAACAAACCCCAATATACTCTTATTTATTTCCAAGGGACCTTAAATAATAATGTAACACAATTTGTCTATATATATAACACAAAACCCCATTGTAACCCTTCATACTTACTAGAAGGAACTAAACTCAAGCATATTATTAAGTCTATCAAGGGTTTCATAACTCTATTAATACCTTAATTTAAATTCAATTAAAATAAAGAACTCTATTGTAACCCTTCATCCTTGGTGATAGTAAATGTTATCATACTATTTATACATCATGGGAGGCTACATATCTAATAATTAGCTACATTAATTTCATGGATAGAATGCCAAACTATTAAAATAATCATGTTATACCATATATATTTAAACATTTCCATAATAATTTTTATCCTTTATATATGATATTAAATTCAAGCATCCATTCCCATATATCTTTAAAGAAATGTGTTACAGTATGTATCTCCTCATGTGATGAGCATGGGATTACCCATACCATAAACATAGTATGATTTAGTTTTATATATTTTCTTATCAAATATATTTAAGAATTTTAGTTTAATTTATCAATGGTGTTCACCCAACTAATATTGAATGTAATGTGAAGCTAACAATTTGTTTTACTAGGAATAATTTCATAAACATTACTAAAATCTATAAAATACCTCATAAAAACATTTGGGGTAAGAAACAGAAGGATTAATAAAATTAGTGATTATATCATTAAAACATTTCCTTGAAAAAATATTGAATAAATATGTGTAACATACCTCTTCTTCTCATTGTCTTGAGAAGGCATAAGGATGTTACTTGGCCTTAAGCGACACCCCCAAGGCACCAAAGGCTGGAAAAAATGCCTAGGGATTCATTTACCACTGGGGGATTATTTTCTCTTTTAAAATAAAAAAAACAACCAAACAAGACATAACCAATTAAAACACTTCATGATGCATGAAAACAATGAAAGGAAACTCAAAATTTCATTATATCAAAACCAACTAAAAAATTACAACAACAGAAGACTACAAACCAACTAAGTACACAACAAAATACTAAAAAACCATAAAAACTCAAAGACCACAAAAATCCAAAGTTCCAACCTACTCCATTCTCAAATTCATGAAAAAATCCAAGTATCAGTAAGCACCACTAGATAAGTGTGATACTTTACCTTTTACCATATCCTGATAAACAACATCTGAAAAAGAACCAAATTTCCAAAGAAGGGGTGAGTAATAAAACTCAATAGGTTTTACCCAAATGACTTCCCTACTCACACCACTAGGATAGAACATGTTATCACATTTATATATAATAGTTTATAAAATACAATTTCTAAAAAATAGTTTATATCAAAATATAAACAAGCGCTATTGCAAAAAAAATTTCTCAAAACAATGACAAGTTCTAAGGAAGCAACCAAACAATATTTACAAACCATTTCATAAATTCTATTTGGCATAACCCTTTCCAATCCACAACCCATGAATCCACACATGCATGCTTCATTATGAAATTTCCATACTCATGAGATATTTCTCATCGATCTACCAAGTCGTCATATGGTAATTAAATCCCATGATCCATTACACCTTTATCACTAAGCATAAGTTCATATTTCAACCAGGCCTCATGATGAAATATGAACACACACCACCAAGTATGGCCAACAACCATTCCAAAACCATTTCAATCCCAAACCAAATCAATTATAAAACCATTTTAATATAACAACCTTTTTATTAAAGACCCTTTTTACTTAAATTTAACCAAACAACTATTTTAAAATCATTTATCAAATCACATTACACAAAAATTCCACAATTTCACACAAATCCACAAACCATCACTAAATAAGGTTTCTAACTTGATTTTCACAAAAATTTAACAATAAATTTCAACCAATTTAATCAATTTTAAACTAAGACTTCATATTATAAATATATTAGCCGAGAGTGAAACCACCTAACTCTAGTTTTATTGAGAAGACAAATAATGACACTCAAATTCCAATGAAACCAGGTAAAATATCAAAAAGCCTCCTTATATATCTTCCCCTATCATCAAAAAATCAAAAAATCAACATATTTTGAATCAAATACCTTATATCTATCCACAATTGAAGTATATCTATGAAATTAAGGGAGATAGGGAGAAGTAAATATAAGGAAAACCAAACAAAACTCCCAAGAATAATGAATTATCGTAAGAATTTAGCTTCAACACACCAAGATAAGTTTATATCACTTCTGAATTGATGGGAGAAGCCTCCCTAGCCTTTTATAAGAGATAATCTCAAGTTAGGGCCGCATAAGAGGAAAATTTAGGACCTTAGAGGTCAAAATGTGTCAGATACACAATTTAAGGATCTAACTTTTAAACTATACATGGTTACTCACATGGTTAGGAAACCTATGCACTAAAAGTGTTCCAACCACTACCTTAAGGATGAACCTTTCATAGTTTCCAAACCATGCACCAATCATGACAAATCCCACTATCTAAAAAATCATAGTTTCTTTTAGGTAGTTTCACAATTTTGAAAAATCGTGTGCTGCCCATGTGCCTTCCCTTTATCCCTTGTATCAAAGTACATGGTTTCATATTGGTGTTTCATGGTTTTCCTAGACCGTGCACTAACCTTGAACCCTTATAAAATCCCCAAAACATTACAAAATCCTTCCAACCTCTCCCAAACTTCACCCAAATACTATATGAACTTAAAAATCATAAAACAAGGGTTACTTACTTGAAACTAGGGGTGCTAAAACATGTATACTTACATGTGGTGTTTCAATAAATGGTATTTGTTTTGGATACTTATATAATTAAAAATTTCATTCACTAATGGATATTATTCTATTAATAGTCTTAATAGGTATAAGATAAAACTTATGAAAACTTGTGATTTTGTTATTTATGTCCTTAATACTATCTCCCACTCATAAAGTGTGATTACTACATAAATGAACTCAAAACATCAATATCTATACCTACAATCACTAACTCAACACCTCCCTTATGGGATGAAAATTTGTAGGTTAAAGAATAACTAGTGAAGGAAATTATCTTAATGCATAAAAATTTTTAGAAGAACATTAACAAAATGAATCCACGTTGAACCATCCAAAACTAGATTCCATTAATATAAAAGACCCCCATAATTTCCTCTAACCATTTTGTGAGTCCATTACCCAAGTATGATAATTCATTCCTTATATACTAGGTGGATGTTGATTGGAGAATTACCTATATCTTACTATTCCCCCATGATTTGTTTAGGAGCACTATATCCCATCACAATCACCTGAAATACTATAAAACTTAATTTCTCTTGATATTTATAAACACACTACTTCCCTAATAAACCAATCATTGAGGCCCTAAAAAATATTTCCCTGGGGAAATATAATCTCATTATCAAGTGGGTTTTACACATTTAATTTATACTAAAACTCACGAGGTTTGTATCCAAAACCCAAATGGTAACATGGGAGGAGTTTATAATTACAAAAGGTTAAGAGACCCAATAACTTACTATGAATGGGTTTTCAGCCTCATTGTTTGACTCTCCACCCTCAAGGAATTGTGATCACCATAAGGTTCATACCCATGAACTTGATCAACACTCCTTTGAGTGGGAATACACATAATGGTGTAAATAAACCTTGACTGAGGTCATTAAATGAAATGATCCAAAAATAGGGTCTCATCACTCCTCATGACCCCAATATGATAACGTAAAAGGAAAATACATCAATACCAATGCATTTTAATTTCCTAGGAAAATAATACAAATCATGATATTAATCATACCATGTGAACATATTTATACCTTCCTAGAGTGAATCTATAAAATTTTTTAACATGGGACAATATTCTAACTTTAAACTTCATAATCCTCTTATTCCAATGAATTAGACTCCAAAAAATTGTGATTCTAGAAATATCAAATAAGGATATTAATACCCCCTTAGATTATATCTAAAAACCAATTTTAATAGGTTATAATATTCCTACTTTAACTTTATACTCTTCTTGTTTTGATGAATTAGTACATGCACCATTATTACTAACATCTAATAATTAAGAAGATACACAAACCATGAAAAAAACCACTTACTAAGTGATCCTATTTATTTAAAAGTTAATTCCATAACATTCTCATTAATTTTATGATTTTTATATAATGAAACTAATAGATATATAGATATGAATACTATATTCTATTATACCCCTTGATCACTCAGATCACGGGGTATCTAAAAATAATATAGAAACCATAACCCCATATAATAATGAGGTTAGAAAATGAACACTATTGTAAGATAAATTTTATTGATTATATATCAATGAAAATTTAGTCCAGATAACATGTTTGACGAATTTTAAAGATGTAAGATATACATTTTTTATGACCTCTTTCTACACCCAATTATTCATAAATTAATTTTTCTTGGCGTGGTACATGTCATACCACCACCGAAACCTGTGTGTAATATGAAATTTCTTTTAAGGTTTGATACCTAACATATTCTAGATAAGTAGATCAAAATATCATCCTTTATGAGTAGTGAATGATGGTTTACATTTTTATTATACCAATAAATGAGAATGTTACATATAATAGGTATTGACATAACCTACGGAAAAAATGTATTTGGTATCTCTAAGATTCCCTAGGTCATTAAAGATAGTATTTTCTAATTCTTTCATCCATGAACTCCATATTTAGATCTATTTCTTGAATAATTAATATCCTTTAATCCCAAATTACTACCTTATAAAGGTTGTAATCCTTCACCTCCTTGGGTAATGGTGTTAGATCCATGATTGGAAAAGGATAATGGGATATAAACCCTTCCTTCCAAAGATTTCTCCATGGATATTGTTTTCTAGTACAAGTTTCCCTCATTATAACATGCTCTTGAATAACATTTTATACATTGTCCTCATGTGGATAAAAATTAATTACATTAATGGATGACTTATCAAGGTGAACACCTTCTGTTGGAGAGGATGAGTTTTATTAGATTTATTAGAAACCATTTGTTTTTTTCATAATCTATAAATCTATTTTTTAGATGAGTTCATGAGGTATTCCTATGTTAACAATATTATAAATCTTAGGTTCACGAGCTAATGAAACATGTTACCTTCACATAAGGAGGCCTATTCTCATTATATAAGGAATCTCAAGCTTATTTTATATATAAAACATGGTTCATCACTAGTGTATACTCATGTAGGTCACATGTGGAATAATGTTTTAATTCTAAAATTAATCTTAGATTCATAATCGAAGGAAATCATGGATTATAACTAGTGGCATCCTATTCTCATCACAAGAGGTAATAATCATTGGTTCATCACCCAAGGAGAATAAGGAGATACCCCATACTCATCACAAAGGATTATTAGACTCATCACAAAAGGTATATCATTATCTAATCACATTGGAAAGAGCATAATATTTACACCAATGAAAAGGATGGAGATGACTATTTCTCATCACAAAATATTCTTATTCTTATCACAGATGATATCTCATGCTGATCACATGAGTAATGAAATTAGAATGTCATCGATGAAAAGGGTAAATAGTTACTATGCTTATCACATAGGATTATATTCTTATCAGATAAGGCATATCAATATCATAAGATGAGGATCCCTAGGCTCACCACAAAGGGATGGGATTCTGATACCTGAAGAGTGGGTCCTAGGTTCATCACATCGGACCTATTGTGATAATCACATAATAGATTATCATTTGATCAATGTATAGAAGGGATAATTTCCATATATAATTATCACATATTGGTCCAATAATATTTTTAACGCCCAATAAGATTCCTCCTATATAATCTCTTCATGTACTAGGATGACCACTTGTTTAATTTTTAATGGGATGATTCACATATACACTCATCACATATTTTGAAAATCATAGGATTAATGTTTATTGAGGATGTTTCACATATATTCCCTTCATGTAATGGGACAATCACTTGTTAATTTCTAGTGGTGGTAAAACCACATAATCCCATCATGCAAGGGAGATAAAATGTTAATGTCTAGTGGAGATGGTTCATCATGAATTAAATTCTTATGGGGCATTGGGAATATTTGGTGAGAGAGTTTATATACTAAATTTTTTTTATTAGGTTTTAAAGATAATGCCTACTATGTGGGGACATTGAAATATATTGATGTTGAGGTTTAACCTCAATGAGGTTTCCTACATACCTTACTATAATACCATGATAAAAACCAATATAGTTTGATGTGCATAGTTTATAGTCATGTCATAGGATCATACAATGTAGTTTAAATCATGCGGTAATCTCTCTCATATCATAAAAGGAGAACCATCAAGGGATTGTGAGTGACATAAAAAATGTGAATCTATATAGATGAGGGTCATCTCATGCTCATTACATGAGGCATCCAGTTCTTATCACATGAGGCATCCATATCTCTTCATATAAGGAACCCCATGTTAATAATATTGGGTAAGATTTTTGTTTAACATATTGTATTGATGATGTTGGTTGTAGTTTAATCACTCACACTAAGATAATTTTATTTAGTTTCATGTTTTATTCTAAGTAAATTCTTATTGTTAAAGGGGAAATAATGAGGGATTAAGTGGGAGTTAATCATTAAGATTCCATGGGGAGAGCATGGATTATTGGGTGGAATAGTTCATTTTCCCTTGATGATTCCATGATTTAGGTTTACACCTAATAGGAGTCCTAGTGGATGTTTCATAATAATGATACACTAAATGGGTTTTACAAAAATGTTTTAAATCATATGTCATGCTTGAGAGAACTAAGAATGAATTTAAAATATCCCTTTGTTGGTGTAAAGGATATGTGGGTGAGTTTTCATATGCATTGAAGTAAGAGTTGAGGGGTCTTCCCAACCTCTACTTAGTGTAGATGGTCTGGCCATAAGTGTCCATGATACTAGTTGTGCACATGGGTTTTTGGATTAGTAAGAATAGATTGATGTGATGCGAGGCCCATGATCCCTCAATATTCACATGAATATGTTTGGAAATTGGAGGCTTGAAAGAGGGATCCTCGATATGAGGTTCACACAACATAAGAGTTTCATGAATACTTGGGGTTACGTGTGACATGGGATATTTCACAAGTGTGTTTCAAGAATGACCGGGTTTGGGGTTTCGTGCAATTTTGTTGTTGATAGAATCAAGGAGTTGTGAAAAGAAATTTATTTTTGGGTGAACATTACTATCTAATGATTGAAGTTGAACGAAATCATTTGAAACTTAAGCCAATACATTAATATACCAATGTGAGGTATTTATCATGAGTTTTCTACCTGTAAGAATCCATATGGATAAATGGTTGTGTGAAGTTTCTAATAGATTTATAGTGTGATCTAGGTGATTGACCCTTCAACCACTAAACAACCATAAGAAAAAATGATGGGTGATATAGTATTTATAATAATTTTAGATAATTTATTTAATGGTTCGTAAAACTTTGGTGCATTTGTATAAATAAGAAGTTGAACAACACTATGACATTGATTCTTACAATCTTGAGTTGCACAAGATTCATGCCATTAACTTTTGGAGGTTTTTTTGGAATGCATGGATGTTGTGGATTTCATGGTGACTCAAATTATGTACTTATTCAACTCATAGTTTCAAAAAAACTAGGAAGTTTGCATGAATACCTTCCTTTTTCTGCATAATTCCTTCCATTGTCCATTTTCTCCCTAGATCCTTCTTGGACATGCATCTCAATGTCATGTATGCATAAGTTCAACATCAAATAATGAACCACCTATAAAATGGAATACTTTAAGCTACAAGTGGATCAAATTCTTTAGAAAACATTTAAATATGACCATCTCCACCTATCTAATTCAACATGGGATAGGTTTTATCAATGCTAGACTCTAGTTCATGCATATTTGGTGGACCCTTACCTATAGATAGAGGAAGGGGTCATAGAAGGGACCATAATCATTCAAAAAATATTTCCAAAACTATATTTTCAAGAAACTAAAACTCTTATGAACTCTATGATATTCAAATCCTTGGTGTTCACACAAATTTTTCCTTACATAAACCAAACTATGTGAAAAATATTTGTGTAAAAAAGACTTTTTGTAATTAAAAATTGGATGTTTCATGAAGAAGTATTACAAAAAAAATATTAATATTTCATGAATTAATGTTTTTTTATTTTCAAAAAAACACAAAAAATGACCAAACAAGATGGCGAAGATATTGATTCCATGTGAAATGTGGTAGTGAATAACCATGATATTTCTTCAATTAGGTGGGTTTTATCGAGGCTCTAAGAACTAGTTGAGTCGATGATAGAAATGAATTAGGGGTACTTTATAAACTATTGATTGGAATTGCATGGATTTGGTCTATTTAATAATCACATCTAGCTAATATGAACCTAAAAACCCATGTATATTGGTTCCCAATCCACATAAAAATCCAACAATCTAATGTGGTTGTTTTTGGTCATGAAGTGAAGGGCCAAAAATACACACCTATATAAATTCTTGATAATTAGTCTACAGATATCAATGGAAAGATACCAACTACCTAGGTGTTCCCACCTCATTATTCAAGAATTAAATAATCTATAATTTTGTACAATTAGAAATTCCATTCTGTCGAATGAGAACTACATACAGGTGGAAATTCTAAAAATTAGTGGTCTTAGGTACACTCATTTTATGTTATACATCGAGTTGAACTACACATTTTAGGAATTCAAGGATGATCTGCATTGAGTTGAAATTTATGATGTAGTTAGGACTTCCCTATTCTAGGTCTACAGGTTTCTATACCATATGATGAAACTGCTATGTAGGTATCCAACAAACACAAACATCTTCCATATTCACTATAGAGTGGTTGGGATTATCATTTGGGATATCTATCACATCAATGTAATCACTTTCACTATATTCATTTTTAATAAATTCCAACTAGTATCCAACACTTTGGGAGACATAAATCTAGGTACAACACTTTTAATGGTACCGCCATAAAATGTTATAGAAATAAAATTACAAAAAATAGCTCTTTACACATGCAAATTTTATTTTTGAATGTATCTGAGGGATAAATATTAGGCTAATTGAGAAAATTCCCATAGGTTTAGTAACATCATATATCAAGGTAGTTTTAGCTCCTTTAATAGAAAGGACAATATCATTATTCGGGATAAATCATGACATAATGGATTCTTGATGTCAAATCAATAGCATTACTAAAATAATTATTGAGTATATTTTTTCTACCCATCAGAGACACACACATAGGAGTAAGGATAGTTACCCTAATCAGGGTGAAGACACTATAATCTGGGAAGCAGATCCAATTTTTGTTTCCATGTTGGAAATTATCTATGAAAATATATGACATATTAATAGAGGTTACATGTTTTAGTGTCCTTGTAGATAATTTTAGTTTTTATATAGGATGTGACAAGGATAACTATGAAGGGTATGAATTCCTGAATACTATAACACCTTTGAACACTATTATTAAGACTCACTCCTAAACAATGATGGGGTCTAGCTTGTATAAAATGATAAATTTGGGGTGGTGGATCAAATAAAATTCCAAGATAGCTCTAAATTACATATAATTACCATTATAATAGGGGAGAAGAATGGTGAATAATAGGGAACCATGAAACATATGTTGTACCAGTAATATTTTAGGTGTAGGATATTGGTTGAATTAATTGATGAAAACAATAACTATAAGTTATATACCCCTGCAAAGATTAGCTACTAGTGTCACTGCAACTAGTTATTGATGTTGTAGGTGTATTCTAGGGTTTTTAGAGAGTAACCTTGTAATAAATTAACTACGGGGGATATGTACACATGAGGGATTTGGGGAGATGATTATGTTGACCCCATCTGAAATTGTGATTGGATTAGTCTAGTACTACACATAAACATGGGTGGAAGAGTACCTGAATGTGGTGTTGTGATGATAAGAGATTATATTAGATCTATAAGAGGGATCCAAGAAGAAATAAGGGAAAATATATTTTGAAATTAGAGGATCCCACCAAGTGGGATAGAGGGTAGCTAAGATGGTATATAATGCTTCTGGGGAAGGTTATAGGTCTTATGCTGATCATATGAGTGGGGTTTTATGTGCTTTTATATATAGAGGTGAATGGATCCCAATGAATAGAATATATGAGAAAGGTGAAATCTCTTGTTTTACTACAAATAGGTTTGACATGGAATTGGGAAAGCATACATGAAAGCTCATTGAAGTAGAACAAGCACAATCTTTCCTATGATATATGATGAGTGGGGCTAGTTCTATCTGACCATCATAATAAAGTAGTTGTAGTGGAATAATATAATAGATGGGGTGGATTATACATTTATTAGGATCACATAATTCAATATTAGGGTTAACTAGAATGTTTGACTATAAAAACGAGTTAGTGTCCTTGATGAAAATTTGTGTAATGGGAGGAAAATACAATGATAGGGTAAATTATACACTTGATAGAAGTCCTAGTAAGGCACCAGTAATTGATATTCCATCTCTAGAAGCATTATTTGTGGTAATATTAGATCATGAAACATAGTCAAGTGAGTATGGTTATGAATAATCCATGGGAAGCACTAACAAACAAGGAAATTCTATAGATGAGAGTAGGGATATCACAGTTGAGGGTATCTTGAGGAATCTTACAATATGATAATTGAATCTAAATATTGAAATTACAGTATCATTGCTACTCATTGCATTGTACTAACATCATTACTCATGTGTTTATAAAAACTATTGAATAAGGAGAATATGAAATCCAAATGTGAAGATAAAAATTCTCTAAGTCTCCCTATGGGAAACCGAAAATGGAGCTGGTGGAGAAAATGAGGACTTAATCTCCTTAATCTTAGAACATCTCAGTCATTTATTGGGGGTCATGCCATGAAATTGTGTAGAAAACACTATATTCTAGTAGGATACATCACACAGGGAAGATGAAATTTTTGATATCATAGAGTCATTAAGGTTAATATTGATATCCCATTATCCATTTTCTCATTTTTATTAATCTATGTCTATTATTATGTATTGAATTTTAAATTTCTATTTATAAATGGATAATAGGGTCAAATTTAAAAATATTGTATTAAATCGCGAGGTGTCAACTAGTGTAGAGGGATATTTGATGGTGGAAATATCCTCCAACACTTTAGGAATAAACCTGATGGAAGGATCTGAGGATTCCTTAGAAGATATGATAAAATGGATAATTCATCTAAAATAAAGAAAATTTGTTGAGGTCTTCATATCATGAATGTTTTTTACTTATGTCTCTTCTAAAAATATACTTGATATGATTTTAACCTTGGAACCATCAAAGGATGAGCTATACTATGATTCCATTTTATCACTTTACTAGGGAGTTCCCCCTCAAGAAGAAAAAGAATTGAGAATTTCAAGGTTATTAGAGGATTTTTATGTCACCCTGGTGGTTGTGTGGAAAAAAATAGTAATTAAATCACCTACTGTTGGTAATGAAACATTTACCCCTACATTGGTGAATGAGTTAAGACCAACAGTTCCGTCTATAGAAGAGGAAATGTATTTGGTCATGAAGGAGGATCTATTTATATAAATGGTAGAATTGGAGGGGTTGGTAGAGCCTAAACCTATGGAGGAGGTAGTGGTAGAGGTGGAAGATACAAATTTTTTTTGTTTGGAGAGTTGATTACTCCAATTTACACAGATACCAACCCCTTAGAAATTATTTCAGAAGAATAACCCTATGCTAAAGTCCTCATAGATTTCCATGAGTATAATATATCCCTAGAATAAATGGATCAATATGTGTTAGATGTTTATGAGGTGAACTAGGAAATCCAGTACAAGGAATTGATGAGAAATCAGTACTTCATAACTAAAACATCATTGGATGAGTAAGTGGGTCAGATGTCATCTCTTCTCCACCAGATTATGTACTTGGGGATTGTCATTATCGATGATCATGCACTCAACACACCATCTTAGGAATTATTAGTTAAATGGGTTCACCTAGAGTAGAGATAATTAAAGTATTATTAGTATGAATTGATCTATGATGTTTTTAAATAACATAAAGCATTATACCAATAGGTTTCATGACTGGAGGAGGGTCAAATCCAGTAGAGGGACTTCATGTTCTCCTATGAATAGATTATCTGTAACCTTGAGTCACAAATTGTGGTCTCCAAGGTAGATTTGGATCAAGAATTATATCAATTGGATATGTACAAGGATGAGTGATCCAGAATGAAGGTAGGGGTGGTTATTACACATCCATGGGTTGTGGAGGAGTTTTTAGAGTTAGGAAGGGGGTGAGTGCTTATTTAATCAAATTGACAGAGGCTAGAAAAGAATGAATAATTCTTAACTCATATGGACCCATTGAGATATTTTTTTTGTAATTAAGGATATGATTCAACATGTGGATGAAAAATATATTTTTCATTACAAGAAATAAATGAGTCATCTTTTTACATCATTTATATTAATTTTATTTATCAATCACATTAATCAAAAACTAACTAAAAATATTAAAAAATATGTCAATCATGATCAATGTGAGAATCAATAGAAAAACATAAGATCATTCAATTATATAAGAGTGCTATAAAAATAGAAAATAGGTTAGGATAATAAGGTTACATTGATTACCATCAGAGAATTGTGAAAATTTGGGAACTAGGATGGTTTGAATCCATGTGTTTGATTATGCTCACAATGTGAATGATTCATAAAGGAACAATGTCACAACCTAACCATGACCGGTTAATTATTTTTGATCATTTATTTATCTCTGTTATTTTTTTTTGAGTTTCGGGATAGATCATAATTTAAATTTTAGATTTTTTGGTTTTTTGGAATAGCCATATAGTTGGCGCACTGTTAGTAGAAACCATATAAAGAACATATAAGGGTGTCAGTGATTTTTATTAGAGTTTTCCACATGACCGGAACACAGTTTCCATAACCATGCACCCTAACTATGTAGGGTGTCTAGAGTCCAAGAGAGGACCACATAGTTGGAACACAGTTTGGCCATCTGTCAATCCAAATCGTGCAATCTAAAAATAAATAAAGAAATGTTTTATTATTAATATTCTAAATACTATTATTATTATTATTATTATTATTAAACCCCTAAAAGGGTATTCTCCCTCTCATCCTCCCCTCTTCCACACCCATATGACCCATCCCCATTTTTCTCTTCCATCCACACACACACCATCCTCATCCTCCCTCTGATTTTGGCAATTTTACCTCCTATTTCTTGGTATGATCTTCATCGGTAAGCATCCCTCCTCCTATACTCTATTCCTTATTTATCTTCTTCATGCTTTTAATAATTTTCCATGTGATTTACATGACCCATCTAAATCCTAATCTGATTTTGGGTATTCAATTTTTTTATTCTTTGTTTATAGGTTTCATGGGGCTTAGTTAAGCTCGATTCTATCCAATACCGTTGAAGGAAGTGGGTTCATCATTGGTCTCTGGTAGGTTTTATTCTACTCATATTATTTGGAACAATTTTATTTATATATTTTTTTGACCTTTGAGTTTATTATGTTTTTCTAGTGCACCATAGAACTCTTTGAGGTAGTTTTGGGCTGCCGTTAGTGAAGGCGACCTCTTGTGGATCCTTGAATATGGCTTGCACACATATAAATAGGTAAATATATAAATTTATATATACAATCTTTATACATATTACCACAAGATGATCGGAATATATAAATTGAGGCTTATAAATATACATGTAAAGGTGTATATATATATATGTAATTATGAAGTTTTAATCGTCAATGTTGACATGTTTGAGGTAGGTTCCTTATGTCTTAGACTTTAATTTTAATTACATTATTTCTTAGAGTTTTCATCATGTGTTTTCTTTATTATATGAAATGCATATACTATATATTTTTTGTGGCTCTTGGAATTGAATTATCACTTTATTTCTATGTTTTTACCTCAATATTTCAACATGGTTGGCATTGGTTTAATTATGTTTTCAAGATTATTCTTAAATGAAAAGAATTTTAGTGATTCAAAGTGGATTTCCAAATGATCATTGTTTATTCCCCAAAAGATAATTCCTAGATAACACTTTATAAAACCATTCAAAATGTGAAGTAAACTCCAATTTCATCCCAAATTTTATATTATTTTGGAATTAATATTTATATTATTTGGAAAGATAGTATGAATTTAAGAAAATGGGGATTCACATTGGTAGTGTAGAGAGGTGTGGTGGTTTTTTATGTCTATTTTTTTTGTTTTTTGATTGAAATATAGTGTTTATAACTAAACCACTCATATATTTTTTGATATAGGCATGGAACATGGGAATCTTGGGTATCTCAGTTCGATGACTAGGGAAAATAACCTAGATATGACCCTCCATACCTAGGAAGATCATGATACAAAACTAACTAAAATATGATTATGGAGATTGGTTTGTTTGAGTAGGATATGGAACTTCATGTCCATTATCGATCACTGAGAGTATGAGGATATTAGATCCCCAAAAACCCTATCAACTTAAGAATTTACCATGTTGATTTATCTCATTAATCCTATTTTTATGGAATTTTTTTATTCTCTCCCATTCAGTTTCCTTTTTAGGTCTAATATAATGAAAATAATATTTTACTTCTATATATTTCATGGAACCTAATATTATACTTATTTCCTTATTTCCTCAAATTAAATCTTATTTATTATGCTCATTATTTATTTAAAACGGTTTAATAGAAAATCCATAATTCTTTCAAAATAAATTTGGAAATAAAATAAGAGAAAGTTTTTTTTGAAACATAAGTTTATTTTTTTGAAAATAGAAGAAAACACTAATTTTAATATATCTTATTTTCAAACTAGCATGATTGGATTTTATGTTTTAAGGCAAGGAATAAGGTGTTATTTATCATTTGGCATCCATACTAGGAATTTTAATGTCTATGATTACTCTCTCTACCATTTTTTAGTTTCAGGTTGAGCTTGGCTTATGTCACTCCGAGAGTGAGTTTACATCCATGGTTGGTGGTGACCTGTGGGGTCAAATAGAATTATGTATAGTGTTTATATTTATTATTTTAGATTATTGTTTCTTTTACACTCCTAGTATTAGTTTTGGTTCATTATATATTATTTATCTTTTATTATGGAAAAAATTATTCTCTATTGAGTTACATTAATTCATAACACTAATTTCTAATCCGAGAGGATTGGGAAAGACTATCATGCCTTATTGATGGATTGAATGGACGATCTTTTTGGAGTCAATCCAGGTGGTTTGTGAAAAGATGGTATTAGAGGAGACCTTTGTTTTTTGGGCTGTTAGATATAATTAAGGGAGGACTTTCATAAATTAAGATATAGGGGAATTAATAATGTCGATAACTCTTACTTGTTATGATCCTTGAGTTACAAGGGATAGTGAGTCTTTTAATTTTGATTTTGATTTTGGGTTTATCCTGTTAGTGTTTTCTTGGTTCAAAGAAAATGTGTATGTCGAGGAATAATAATGGAAGTGAGTTGGTGTTACATGGTGAGATTACATAGTGTATAATTCAATATAGACACCAAGGGAATGGTTAAAATTATTTCAAAGGTTAGTGCATAATCAATGCATGGTCTGTTATACCATGTAGCTAGGTCATGTGGGACCACTAGTTCCCCATTTGGGAGGTTTTGGTGTGAGTGATGTTTTGGCCTAGTATTGTTTTTTGTGATTGTATTTTGAAAGGAAAATGGTTTCTGGTGTGGAAAAATTATTTTTAGATTTTTAAAACTAATAAAAAGGGAGTCCATTCTAATATATTTTTTTGTTACCAAGGGGAAGTAGAAGTGATATTTTGGCATTGAATGTGGATATGATGAAAATTTTTTATTCCAAGAAATGGGAAAATGGATTAGAAAATTGGATTTGGTGTTTGGGATGGTTTTATAAATTGAAAATGATTTTAATATTCAAATGGGGAATGGAATTTAGAAATGGGTGAATTTAGAGATGGTAGATTTTAAAAGAGGTTTCTTGGCTTGTTTTGTGATGTTATGATTTTTTTCAGTTGATATTTTATTTTTTTTATGATTTTGTTTTTTATATATTGGTTTGTGATCTGGATTCTAGGTTTAAAATGTTAATTGGTTGAGTTTTGGTTTGATGTTGATTTGGTTTTATACTTTATGTTGTTTAGAATATGCCACCTAGAAAGACCCAGAATCTTTCTAAGGAGTTTCTTCTAATTGTTGTCCTTTACCAGACTCTTAAAGGAGTGGTTGAGCTAAGATATTCCTAATTATTACCAGTAATACATAGTAATTTTTTTATATTAGAGGGTGTGGATGGGATTTTGGAATTTTATAGTGTCTTTATGTTTTTGGGCACTCTAGATGTCACGAGGGTATGATTTGTCTTGGGTCTGTTTGAAGGATTAGAACTATACTAGTGGAAGGTGATCATTCCATCCTAATTGAGAGTTGGGATGTATTGTGTGTTATTCAATAACAATTTCTTACAATGGTTTATTCCTAATGAATTTAAGGAGAAGAAAGTGGCAGAGCTCATGGATGTTTGGTAGGGTAAATAGATGGTGAAGGGGTATGTTGACCATTTTAATGACCTGGTTTCCCTTTCTCTAGATATAGTGTTGAGTGATCTGTTAAAATATCCTATTTATGTGTGGGGTCTTCATCTAGAGATCAAAGATTGTGTTATTTTTTGATGGAAAATATCATTAAGAAAGTAGGCAGATAAAGCATTTTTAGCTGAGCTAGTCCTCAAAGGGAATCCCATGATAGTTGACAGTTTGGTTCATTTTGGTGCTTGTGAATTTTCTACATCATTTTAGGAGTGTGGACCATAGGAACCTATCCTAGAAAAGTTTAATTTTTTAGTTCCTACTTCTCATTAGATAGAACACTCACTCATTAACT
Organism: Viscum album; assembly: GCA_963277665.1. Lineage (NCBI taxonomy): Eukaryota > Viridiplantae > Streptophyta > Magnoliopsida > Santalales > Viscaceae > Viscum > Viscum album. The sequence goes on from OY728138.1 coordinate 1,378,332,857, forward strand.
TCAAGTGTGGTTTGTTTTGACATTATAATCAATATTTTCATAATCCTCAATGGCTTATCATCAGGGTGAACACTAAGTAATTCTGAATAGTTTCTTTAGGTTGTGTTTCTAGGAGAGAAAATTTCATTTTTGATTTATCATCTCCTTACTATGGGTAAGGAAATCCTTAAATACATCAGGGCTCTAACCATAGGTCTTGGAGTAAAGCTTTTCTCATAGGGGAGCTACTAGGTGTGGGGGATGTAGATCAAATTTATTGTTTTTGATGTTAGAGTGGGAACTATTTGAATTTTTCCCATGATGTGGTTTTATATTATTGTAAATATATTTATTTAGGGATTTTTTGGCCTCATTTTCTTGAGGTTTTTGTGGTTTTACCTTTTGAGTGTGTGGTATTGAATGGGTAACCTTATTTTTGAATGGTTTTATATCCTTGAGGTGTCTTATTTTAGTAGTATAGAATCTTTGGAAGTGGTTTTGAGGATGTTTAGGTGTTATAGGTTTTTTCATAGAGCCTTTTGTTCCTTTTTTATTTTCATATAAATTTGGGTTCCCAATAGATTTATCTTTTTTTAATGAATAATGAATATTTTGGTTATGAATTATGGTGTTTATTTTTCCATGTATCATCTTTTGGGATCTTGTTCTAACTTTAGGAAACTAATGTTTTAATATATCTCTAAAATATCATGGAGATGACCATAGGATGAGCTCATAATGAACCTGGTTCCCAAGTTTTTCTTGATGGGTAAATTTCATGTTCTCTCTATGCCTGTCCTCGACTATAGTAGTCTGACTATCTTGGATAGTAGGTCATGTGATAGATTCTCACAGAGATCTAAAATAGGCTATGATTATTTTTTGTGGTTCTTTATATGTTAGGGTTTGGGGTGTTCTATGTTTTTGAGGTTGTGTTTTGAAATGTGAATCTCTCTCTCTCTCGATCACTTCATTTGATGGTTTGAGGTCCTCGGTTTTTCTAACTGAGACCTTGGATGTTTTTCTCGGTTAATGAGTATGATTATTTTGGTTTCCTTTGGATTTTGAGATTTTTTTTAATAAAAAGTGTGTTTTGGGTATTTAGTCTTAATGTTTTGGGTCTCATCATGAATAATAGTTATCTTTTAATTTTTCATGATAAAATAAACCTCTTGGTACTTTATGTGGGAAGAAACTGTTTTAGTCGAGAGAATTATCATACCAAGACCTAGACCCATTAATTATTTTTAATAATTTAATTATTTTTAGACTTGTTTTTTATTTTTTGGATGGATCAAGATGTAATTTTAATTTTTTGTGTTTTTCAGCATAGGAGCACAGTTGGTTCACTGTTAGTAGAAACCATGTGCAGTCTGTGTTAGAGCATTTGTGTTTTTTGGCAGAGATGACCACACATCCAAAACCTGATTTTCTTAACCATGTATCCTACCATGTTGCTTGTCCAGAGGCCTAGAGTAGGCTGTATGATTGGCGCATAGGTTTTCCAGCCCTACAACCAAACCGTGTGATCTAAGAAATACGAATGAAATGTTTTATTATTATTATTATTATTATTGTTTGTTGTTGTTGTTGTTGTTGTTTTTATTATTATTATTATTGTTGTTTTTGTTATTTATATTTTTATTATTATTATTATTATTATTATTAAACCCCTAAAGGGATTTTCTTCACCTCACACTCCCCTCTACCATTCCCATGTTACTTAACCCCATTTCCCTCTCCTATCCACACACACACCCCCTTCTCATCCTCCCTCCTATTTTAGCTGTTTCACCTCTCATTTATTGGTAGTATCTTAACTGGTAATAATTCATCCTCCTCTCTATTTATCTTCCATCATCTTCATGTTTTACTCATTTTCAATGGGGTTAACATGACCTATATGAACCCCAATCCAATTTTGGGTATTATATTTTTTTGATTCTTGTTTACTAAGTTTCATGGGGTTTGATTAGTGATAGTTGTTTCCAGGATCATTGATTTTAGTGGGTTCAACATCATTTTTAGGTAGTTTTTCTTTTAATCATATTCATTGGCCCAATTTTATTTAGATTTTTTTCCAACCTTTGAGTTTCTTTTATTTTTATAGCCCATCTTGGACCTCTTCAAGGTAGTTTCAGGCTTCCATTAGTGAAAGCGACATCTTGTGGCTTCTTTAAGATATATTTCACATATATAAAAAGGTATATATATATATATATATATATATATATGTACATATATACACTCTTTGTACATATTCTTACATGGTGATGGGAAAATATACATTGAGTATTATATATATATTTATATGTAATGGTGTATATATGTGTAAGTGTGAAGTGACTATCGTCAAAGGTGACATGTTTGAGGTAGGTTCCCTATGTCTATGACTTTAATTTAAATTTCATGATTATTTGGTGTTTTTAACATGTGTTTTATTTATTATATAAAATGTATATACTATGTAATTATTGTACTTCTTGGAATGGGATTCTCATTTTCTTTCTATGTTTTTCCATAAATCTTTTAACCTAGTTCACATTAGTTTAAACATTTTTTGAAGCATGTTTTTAAATGAAAATTATCTTAGTGGTTCAAAGTTTTTTTCTAAATGATCAATGTTTATTTTCAAAAAGATAAGTCCAGGTTAAAACTTTATAAAACCGTTCAAAAAGTGAAGTGAACTCTAATAGAATTACAACTTTTATGTTGTTGTAGAACTTAGATTTTATAAGATTTGGCATGATAGTACGATTTTAAGAAAATATTGATTCACATTGGTAGTGTTTGGTGGTAAGGTGTTGTGTATTCCTATTTTGTAATGTTATGTTATTGAAACTTGGTTTTACTAACTGCACCTCCATTATGTTTTCTAGTATAATCATAAAACCTGGGAATCCTAGGCATCTAGGTGGGTATACTTGGACAAATATACTTGGCATGACCCACCCTAACTAGAAAGATCACAATACAAAACTAACTAAACTATGATGATTGGGATTGGTTGGATCGAGAAGGAGATGGAACTTCACATCCAGGATTGATAGCTGAAAGTAAAAGGATCCTAGGTCCCCATTAACCCTAGATACTTAGGCATTTCCCATGGTGCTTGCTTTCATTTACTCTTATTTTTATGGAACTATTTTTTTATTCTCTACTATTTAGTTTCTTTTTAGGTTTATAATAATGAAAATCCTATTTTTCTTCCCCCTATTTTATAGAACCTGATTTTACTCTTTTCTACCTTGTTTTCTCACCAAAAATCTTATTTTATCATCTCATTATCTCTTTAAAATGGTTTAATATAAAATACCTCATTATTTAGAAATGGTTTTGAAAATCAAAGAAGAGAAATATTTTTTTGAAATATTAGTTTATTATTTGTTTTCTTGAAAAGAGTATAAAACCCTATTTTTAATATGTGTTATTTTCAAACTAACATGATTGTATTTTATCTTTATGGTCAAGTAATAGAGCGTTATTTTTCCTTTGGAATACCAATTGGGAATTTTAATACTCATGCCTATTATCTCTACCATTTTTCAGTTTCATGCTGATCTTGGAATGTGTTTCTCTAGGAGTGAGTTTATTTCCATGGTTGGTGGTGACCTACATGTTCTCATGGAGGTTTGTATAGTATTAATATTTATCATTTTACCTTATTATTTCTTTTATGTTTCTAGTATTAGTTTTGGTTCATTCTGTTTTATTTATCTATTTTTTATAGGATAAATCATTCCCTATTGGGTTAATTTGATGATCGACATTAGTTTCTATCCTAGGAGGATCAGAAATGCCTGTTGGTCCTTGTTGTGGGCTATCATAAGTGAACATTTCAGGCTTGACCTAGGTTGGTTCCTGACACACAACACCATGGGTGTTATAATCCCACATTAGCAAAGGTAATGTGATGCGGGGTAAATTGTGACTCTGTGAGTTTGAACTGATTGCTGAAGGAGGTAGATAGGTTGAGAGTAACCATTAAACGTATTCAAAACCAAGGTTCTACTACTATAATACTGAGTATTTGTTCTTTGGGATTTGTAACATGGGAAGGAGTAAGTCCTTTGGATCATTCTTCCATCACCATAGGAGAGTCCATTCAAAGAAGACAAAGATGGTTCCTTAGAGACATATACTATGAATGAGAAGCAGTCCACTGAATCATTTTTGTTCTAAATGTAGGGGAGTCTGTTTGTATGTGAAAATTTATGTCGAACTAAATCAAGGGACACAAAGTGTGTCTATGTAATTATGGGATGCTTAGGAAGAGTTCAAGAATATCTAACATTACACAGTCATGTATCAAGCATATCAAAAAGTTATACTTAACATTTGGAAGGTATGTAGGTTAGTAGGATGGTTGGAAATTCTAATAGTTTTAGAGACACAAGAAATGGGTTCAACCATGATATATGGAAACATAGTTTATGAACTCATATATTTGAAGAAGGTTGGGTTAATTTTTAGTGTCATATGCATTAGACCATTGGTGATTTCCTTTTAATGTCTAGAATCTTTGAATGAAGATTTTTGACATTTATTATCATTCAATTGGGACGAAGGAGTGGTTAATTACATGGACATTAATCCATGCAAAAGGTGTAAGTATATAATAATTTCATTCTAATTGTACCAAATATTGATCTAGTGTATATGGTAGAAGGGGCCAAGGAAAAAAGTTGAAATGAATTGGAAATCACAACACGATATAGGTAACCTCATAATGGGGAATAAATAATCCAAGGACATGATTCTTTAACTACAATATTAAAAATGTTTACGTTCATACATTATTTAAATTATTGTGGCAATAAATTTATGGTCATGTATCATGGACCATAGGGGAATTCCATTTAATGTCGTGTGACTATGACCAAAGTATTATGAGAAATTTAAGGTCATATAAGTTTTAATTGAGGGTGTTTCTTTTTTTTATACATATAGGACATATGGTGTTTTGTTTAGAATTATTTGGGATGTATGGAAGGTGATTGATGTATTATATTTATAAATTGGGTAAAAAAAATCTCAACATGTTTTGTAATCCAAAATACCAAGGCAGTTGAACCCAAAGACAATGGAACATAATTTAATCTCATGGTCCTCAGATGAGAGATTTTATATTCAGATAATTATCATGAATATTAGAAAGGAAAAAAGATTTAATGGGATAATGGAACTAATGAGAATTAGTCATGTCTTCATCACCATAACACAATATGAAAAAGCCCTTGTTTAGATCAAGTTCATGTGTGGTTCAAATGGAATCATCATAGAGAAGGGCTAGGCAGGATGCTCAACTTGATTTGATAGAGATGATAATGTTTTACTATAATATTATTTTTAAATTTGTGTATGGGTCAAGAAAAATATCAATTTACATCACAATATATTATATGAATTGGGAATCAAGCCATACATAGTTTGGAAGATGGTGTGTTGGATGACTGATTCCCAATGTGGGTCGTGTTTGGGGATCAATATCATGCTGAGGATATACTCTCAGGATAGGATAGAGGTATCATGTAGTTTCATGTAATGATATAGGGATGACACTATATAGTTTAATTTCATATTTTATGAATATGGAACATATATTTTAACATCCTACTTTAAATAAGATAAAGATGGAATCAAAATAACGATAATAAGGAAACAAATATAAAAATACCTAAGATTATGTGAGTCATAACAGGTGTGATAAATAATAGAAAATAGTGGGATACTCATGTCGTAAATACCTATAACTTAGTATCCCATAATAGGTGGTTAAATTATTTTATTTTCACAAGATATACTCAATCACATCCCAATGGACCAAATATTTTATTAGATTCATAAAACAAGATACAAACATAAATCTAACATTAAATTTGTAAAAATAAAATACAATATAGTATTTTCATTCAGAAAAATATTTATACCCTATAGTATATAACTTAATATCAATCATAATACACATCCTGACATTCTAGGTAAAGGAAACATAAAAATGGGGTGATCCCAGATGCTCAGTAAGGCTATGCGTATAGTGGAAGCTAAAATGGAATAAATAAGGCATTAATATTATGAATGAAATAAATGATGATAAAATAATTTGATATAAATAATAACATGAGATTTTATCTTATATGTGGATATAACAACCATTAAAATAATCACATGGACATCAATAAATAATTTCACAATAATGGAATGAATAATGGAAGACATCTTAAACATATTGTTGTGTCCTCGGGCCAAGATATCTACATAAATGGGTAAGGACTTAGAAAAATAACCAAATTATTTTATCTCATGATACCTACTGATGCATAAAGTGACTATGTAATTATAATCTCCACCCATCACTAAATATGCACGATGCCTTTATCATATAAATAAAGAATACAACTTAATCAACATTCCTTTAAAACCAATAACTACCAACATTGAAAGATCTAGCATACAGAATGTCAATACTTTCCCTAGTAAAAATTATTATAAACCATATAGAGAAATATAGGGGATGGTATAATTAGAGTATATCCTCAATAATCATAAGATTCATCAAAGTATTTTGATATAGATGGAAATACTTTATGAAGATTGTTGTAAAATTTATTGATGAAAGTACCTTTTTCACATTGAAATCATTTATTTAGGATCTAAAAACTTTCCAAATTTCAAGGAAAATTTTTTATTTGAGTGTAAACATTGAAACTTGTAACGGAATATTAAAATAATTTTATGTTCAGGATGGTGAGAAATTATTCTCATGTAGTTTACATTAAAACAATGATTCCTTTCACATTTTCAGTAAAAAGTGAAGATTAACTCGTTCAAGAAACAAAAAGAAGATTCCTATTAATTTTTTTTTGTAAAAATTAAAAAATGGATAAAATTATATTTATTAAATCATTACTTTTTCTTAATATTGCTGTGGAAGCTGTTCATTTAATCTGGTTTTCAATAAACAAGCTCAGACATGAGTTACAATGCTTTCGGTCTGGTGCCGTGCTGGCATGGATCTTTACCGCTGTCCGTGAGGTGAAGAATCCAAAAGGTTTGTTTTTCGAAAATTCAATTTGTGACTTATCGGTTACCAATTGGATTGGGATGAAAGGTAATTTTCGTCCTCCACATGGAAAATTGGAAGTTATATGGAAGGATACCTTTCTTCATTGGATCAAAATCAACTATGATGGTGCTTCAAGAGGTAATCCAGGGCCTTCTGGCTTTAGTGCTATCTATAGAGATCATTAGGGGAATGTTGTTGGGTGCATCTATGGATCATGTGGTATTACCTCTACCTTTGAAGTATAAATTTATGGTGTCATCATAGAGGTGGAGCAAGCTGAGAGTAGGGGTTGGAACAATATTTGGATTGAATGTGATTCCATGGTTATTTTCTTGACCATTTGTAATGGGGACCTACATCTATCCTGGAAGCTCACCAATCGATGGACTACATGTCTGGACTCTCTATACTCAAAGGATCACTTCTTCACTCATGTGTATAGAGAGTCAAATGCATTGGCAGATGGGCTTGCTAACAAGGGAGTCAATGGGAATGATTTTTATTGGGAGGAAAAGGTCTGTGATGATCTTCTTCCCTTATTTAGGAGGGATTTTTGTAAATCTTCTACTTTCAGACTTGTGTAACTTTTTTTCTTCTAATATAGGGATCTTGTCTTTCCTAGAAAGATCTCAGTTTGTTAAAAAAAATTATTTCTGTATATTGAGTATTTAAAGAGTGAAAAATGAGAGAATTTTTTTTTAATTTAGATAAATAATTAGTGAATAATAAATTATATTATATTTAATATAAAAATATCAAATAATTTTCCTAGTGAAGACTTAAACATAAATACTCCCGAATAATGATGAGATTGTGAAATAAACCCTTACTTCAGGTCCAATATCCTTCGTATGTGTTTGAAACTCATTTATAGTAAATATATATTTATTATACATAAATTATAGAACCATAAAAATATATATCATATAATATATGACTTACTTAAAATATTTTATCGCCCGTTTATTAACAATCCTTTATTAAAATAACTATTTTGGGTGATAATTGCATCGTTTTCACATATGTTTTGGTTTGATAGTTTTGTTCTTTATACATTGATCATGGATCCATGATCTATAGAATTTTTATCATGATATATATATCATATATATTCATGATAAATATATATATATAATCATCCATTAATGTTAGAGATAGAGAAATAAATTACACTATTCATGGAGGTGGTAGGTCATACGTACGCATGAACGCTATTTTCAATTTTCAATGGATGGAATAAAATAAAGATAAATAATAATTCCCATTTAAATAATCATTATTATATCATATATATAATATATATATATATATATATCCTTATTAAAATCCATTTAAATCATAAATGAAGAATGAATCACATCGTTTCGTGTAAGTGGAAGTCCACATATACGCATGAGCGATACTTTTACTTCACATTTAATGGATAAGAGGGTGGATAATGGTGGATTAATAATCATAAATAAACTTATATATATTTATTATACTTAATTTATTATTTTATGATAAATAGCACTTATTTAGAGGAGGTAAAAGAAATATAAATGATTAATTGAGCGGTTAATGTGATTTTATCTTCTTTGAAATAAATCCATTAGATAACCTCTTAAGGACCATAAGGTTGGTATTTTGGGAATAATAAAACCTATAAACATGGATAAATATGTCGGTGTTTTATTCTAGTAGATTTTAGATGACCTAAAAGGCTTATTAATTGTGGATAAAAGAGGAGAGATTGTATCCTTTTACAAAGGATAGAAATGTCATAGTTATAATTATTTACAAGATTAAATTATATATATATCATAATCATGTTAAGTGTACCAAAGGAACCCAAAATTTAATTATAAGATGTTATAAGTTTGAACTAATACCATCCAACCATATTTGGGAATGTTCTAGACACATTTTAAGCTTTATCTTCTAGTAAAATCACATTTAACCCATGTTAACCATAACCATGGTAATTTCATTTTTTTATCATGATAACATAATTATATGACAAAAATTAAATGGGAAATATAATTTTTTTTAAATTATCATTCCAAATTTATAATCCATTTTATCATATTACTTTATTTAGAGGGAATATATTACATTTAATAAGATAATTCAAAATGAATGATGAATTTTTTTTAGAAAAATACCAGATTGAAGAGTAAAAATAATTTCACCTTAAAATAAAGTAATAATTTGGTTTTAAATTTTTTCCGTTAAATAAAAAAAATGAAGTTTTTTAGTCTTTTTTATTTTTCCAAAATAGAAATGAATCATCCATCCATTCCATTAAATGTAAATACTAACTTTGTTTTTCAAATTTTAATAAAATATAACTTAACTTTCACAAAAGTCATGCTTGGGTTCCAAAATTCAAAATATTGATTTAAAATGAATTATTTAAGTACATAATGATACCATTAGTCAGACACCACTCCTAAAAAAGGATTAATTCATGTTTTAGAATTATTTTAATGTTTTACCCAATAGTTTTAACCTAATTTTACCTCTTTTACCAAGGTACTATGGTTACCATTCATAAAAACCAAATAATATGTTGAAACTATTAAATTATAATAATTATTATGATTAAAAATATAGAATTAATTTTATCAAATTCAATTTATAGAAGTTTAATAAATTACTTCAAAATAAAAATGAAAAACAAAATGAAAAACTGTTTCTTCAAAAAGTGTGTTTTTAAGTTCAGAGACAAACATATACCAAAATATTCTATAATGATGATGAAAATTTAATTAATTTTATTATTTAATAATAAATTAGTTTTATGTTAATTTATTATTAAAATAAAATAATTATTATACATTTTTTTTAAAAAGAAATGATAGTATTATAAAAACTAGTATTTTTCACAATTTACTAAAAAATACACCTTTTAAAAAAAATTCTAAAATTTCTCAATATAATAACTTTGATATTTTTATTTTGAATTTGATATCCTTTTTATCAAATATAATTTCTAAAATTGCTATAAATTATAATATTTTCTCATAGAAGGGGATAAAAACCCACTTTCGAAGAAAATATATTTTTGAGCATAATATGATTTTCTGAAAACTGAGCAATTATTTATCAATAGACCTATTTTATATAAAACATTAATAAATAATTTTAAAAATTCTATTATTAAAATTAATAAAACCAATTTTAAAATCTATTTTATAATGATAACATTTAAATAATAATATTTTAATAGTATATCACATTTTGTTTAAAATCGTTGTTGCGTGTGATGGAAAATATCAAAGAAATAAAATTTATATAAAAAATATATATTCTAAAATATTGGGGTGTTACATTCTACTCTCTTGTAAGAATTTGATTTTCTAAATTTCGTCACTCTGATGCAAAAAAATTGAGTATACATCTATCTCATCACATCCTTAGGTTACCATGTAATTTTCATTAATTTATGGTTTCACCACAAAACTTCAACCATGTGAGTGGACTTGTTTCATAAGAATTTATCTCTATGATCGAAAATCACCATTTTCTATTCCTTATAAGACAAATATTTCTATATTAGTATAACCTCTAAGTATAGTACTATTTTAGGATCAATTTTATGCTTTTTACGTGATATACATGGAACATATCATGTACTTGAGAGAGATTTGGTGGAAGCACAAAATAAAAAGCTATCATCTCGATATGATAAAGAATTTTAAAATAAAAAAAAATATCCAGGGATTAAGTATCCCTCTTTTTCAAATATCATATCCTTCTTCCAAGGATTTAGTTTTAGGAATACATTTACCCCAACTATGAATTCAAGATCTCACCAATGATTGTTAAATAAACCTTTTTATAGACTCTAAGTTTCCATTATTTGATATTGAATGGATTTATCCTTTTATTCCATTTACTCATCTATATTGGGTCTCAATATATTTATTTCCATAACTTCATCCCAACACATTGAAGTTCTACACATCCTTCCATAATGATCTTCATAAGGACCCATCTGAATGCTTGAGTGAAAGTTATTATTGTTATAAAATTATATAAAATGAAGGTATTGATCCTAAACACCTTTTAAAACTATATATAAATATATAAACATTCATTATAGAGTTTTAATTCTCTTCTATAACTAACAATATGTATGAGTATGATATACAATGCGGAAACTGAACTCTATATCCAGAGCATTTTGAATACTTCATCAGAACATTGAGGTAAACCTTATATCCTGGTCAGATACAATAGAATGTCGAAATCAATGAAACCTTAATAATTAATGTATATTGTGACAATATGTCCAATAGATAAATATTATCTAATAGTAATTAATTTTTATGACTTTATAAGGTGATCCAAAATAACCCAAATATCATTGTCACCTTTTGAAATTTTTGGTATTTCAATGACAAAATCCATGGTGATGTTTTCCCATTTTTATTATGGTATGGGCAATGGTTGTAACATACCCTTAGAAATATATATTTCAGACTTAATTTAATAACATACTATGAATTGGGAGGAATAATTTGAAATATCCCTTTTCATATTATCCCACCATAAATACTCATTTAGTTCTCTATACATCTTCATACTTCTAGGGAGAATAGAGAATGCTGAATGATAATATTCATCCAACAACTCTATCTTCAAGTATGGTATTTATGATAAGTATACTTGGTTCCTAAAACTTATTATTTTATAACGATCATGGTTTAAATCATAAAAATTCCTCACATTCTTCTATAATTTGACATCTTCATTCTATGCCATCTTAATCCTTTAGTGGATGGATAGTTGGAAATTCATCTTAGAAAGATAATATCATTCCCCTTTTCTCATGATATCAAGACCCATATTCTAAAAATCATTAAATGTTATTTCTCTTTTAATCCACATCATGGAAATATTATCATGGTCTTTCCAACTCTAAGCATTAGAGCCCTTGTTTTCCATCCCAGGGTGGTAATGTTTTGAGCACTCATAATCACCGATCAATTCCATCCATCTTCTTTGGAACATATTCAACTCTTTGGGTGTTAATATATATGTTAACATTTTATGATTATTATATATATGATGTGAGTGTGTTTTCCTTAAAATATCAATCAATAAATTTATCCCCTAGAGAAATGCAATATAGAAGTCCTTGAATTGTCTCTCTAGGATTTTGCAATTTGAGTTTCAAGACTATCACTTTTTTTATAGGTTTTCAAAAGAAGATAAATTTGTTATTTGATTAACATTTCAAATAAATAATATAAATACAAACTAAATTTCAAGAAAATTGAAGGTAAATACAAAAAAATTGACAGAAATATAATGGGATTGAAATCAGAATAAAAATAGTTGTTGTAGATATGCTTAAACCTCTTGGAAACTCCCCTATTCCTTGTTTAAAAAATTTCTCAATTTAATTTCTAAATGACCCCAAATAACCCCAGTTGAACACTCTAATTTATATAGATATCATATTAATACCTTAATATGACTGTTTTCCCTCCTATAGAATTGATTCAACCACTTATTGACCTCCATGCAATCAAACCTAATTGAAATCACTATTCTCTATGGAAAGACCTCACTGAAGAAATTTAAATAGTGAAATAAATTAATTTACATCATATAATGAACAACCATACAAAAATATTTGATGATAAAATATTCTATAAGGAAAAAACCGCATTAATTAAAAAATTTAAGATTAAAATAAATTCAAAAAGTGATTACACAATAAGAACACAACTCAGAAGAGAGTGGCCATCGGTTGTGTCCATCCATAACTACTTGGGGATTAGAATCAAATATCTTGAGTATCCTCAATATTCTCTATTATAACATCAATGCACAAAATCTTCATCAAGATCTCAATCCCCACCTTTACCTTTATCTCTCAATCCAACCCCTATACAGACCCCCTCCCCCCTGAAGAAGAATACCGATCATATGTTGGTGTGGAACTACTCCCTTTATTCCCATAATCTATCAAAGTAGCAGCTGGGGGGGGGGGGTGTATTTATAATAAAATCCATCAAAAACCTCAGTTTCATCACATTTATGTTTCTACATCCCGCCATAAGAAAGATATGTAATTGGGTTACACGTCATGAAATACTTTGATTCTTAGACCTCATGAATCTCAACATAATCATATCTAAAAATTAATATAAAAAAGATTCATGTCATTTAATGAAGTTACTTGATGTGTAATGATGTTTTATAGTGGGTAATTATGTGACAACTTGTCCTGCAACACTTTTTCTTCTGATGAAGTCACGATGTGTAACTGTATTACATGACGTGTTATTATGTCACTCAATTTTTCCAACTCCAATTCTTTACCCAAAATCCAGTGTCGCATCGCTTCTCTTCACTCATGGTGAGAAGTTTCTTTTAGTTGCACCTCGAAATACATAAGCTATTGAAAATTGTTAAAATTATAGAATTGTGAAATTTTCTATTACAATTTCAAAACATCCCTAAATTCCAAAAAAAAAATGAAATTTCATATAAAATGACTCATTGGTGGGGTTTAAATCCATAAAATAGATATGAAAAATAGTGGAAATATTATCTTTATCAATTACCCCACACTTATCACTTAGACTCCCAGACAAGTGATCATCAAAATCAAATTTAGGTAATTTTAAAACACATACCAATAAAGTTCACCATTGTATTTCCAAATGCCTCATCAAAAACTAATATTTCAAGTTCTCAATTTAGCTCATTAAATCCATTTCCACTTATTTTCTTATCCTGTGCACACAACACACTTACCTCACATTAATTTTCTATCAACACACAAATATAGATTTAAAAAAAGATTTTATCATCCAAAGACATGCAAGAATCACCATAAGCTTGATAAATTTATAAATATCCACCCAATGTAAGCTAAGAACATGTGATTATCATGAGGAATTTTCAAGGTTGTTCTGTTTATTAAGGTTGGTGGGTTTAAAATGTCAAAAATTGTAATGCCCTGACCCCAGTTACCCAGAGTCGGTGCATTATTACGTAAAATTGGCATGATCACAAAAGATACAGTCTCGAAATACCGATTAGTTCAGTAGCCTTAGAAACACTAGATACATTCATAAATGTTACATTACATCATAAAGTGAAAAACTACAATAACATAGTTTCCATAGTTCACACTCATATCCCCTTCATACTATCCCAACAGGTGAGTCATAAAATATTTCTTCATATCCTGGGAAAAATAAAACATAGAAAGGGGTGAGCTCAGATTCTTAGTAAGGATAAGAATATAGAAGAAACTTTCATAAATAAACATAAACATTTAAGGCAATGTATAACAAAAACAAAAGCCTTTTAAACTTGAACTTCAGCATAATATGGAAAAAATAAAATGAAATAATTCCATTTACTTATTCACATGGATATTCTACTAGTCGAATAATCACATGTAATATCAACAACCACTTTCATAATGATAGAATTCATAATGTCAGACTATCATAACCACATAGCCAAGGCCTCGTGCCAAAACTAAAAATAAGATTTTGTCAAGGCCTCATTCCAAGACACTAGTTTGTCTCATGAGACCTACCGATGCATCGAGGAGCTATAGCAGGCTCCACCTGTCACTTATTATGTCCAATGCATTCCTCATATAAACAAGTTTAAACATAACATAAACATTCGTATTAAAAATAGCATACGAAATGTAATCACTTTCTCCATAAACCATGAATGGTATAAAAATAACACATCCATATTCAAACATATTACAAAACCTTCAATACAATATGGAAGTTTTGAATCATTATAAATCAACTTCAAATAAGCTTAAAATCCATCAAAGGATGTTGACATAGATGAAATCGACACTATTTGAGAGAAATATCTTTTTTGACATTATTTAAAATTCACATAATTGTAAAAGAAAACATTTACTTTGAAAATATTCTTATAAGATTGTATGGGAAGCTTCAATGATTTTATAACAAAAAAATAGCTGCACCCACCGTATAAGTTAAAAATAACATTCTTACCTTAATTTTGTTGAAAATGTCAAAAAGTACCTTGTTTGGAATGAGGGAAAGATTCCATTAAAAAACGTATAAGGTCAAATAAGGGTATAAATGACTTTAACTCATTGTCTAATAAATAGTAAAAATGTTTTGAAAGACATTTATAAGAAACATGGATGTAGATGATAAAGAGGTCCTAGTAGATAACCCTTACCTAATGTCCGACTTGACTCGGTCATTCTTTAATCTCCTGAATAATAAACTAGAGTTAATATTAACATGATTAAGAACCTTTTTAAAGTTCATTATTCCTCTATATCACTTATTACCATGTTATGAACATTATGTAGTCATTTAAGTTAATAACAGTCGTTTTGTCGATCTTTGGTACTTGAGTCAACAATAAACTTCTTCTAATTACAAGTTGTTCATGTTGTAAAAAATCCATTATATGTAGAATTATATTCAGGATGTATATATCATATATATCATATATATCCAGTATATACATGCATTTATGATATTACATAACATTTAGAGGTAATAAATGAAATGCACTGTTCATGGAGACGGTAAGCCGTACGTATGCATGAATGCTACTTTCATTTATATTTCATATTTAATGGAATAAAATAATAATTATATAAAATTATATTATAATTATTGTATAATATCATATATAATATCATTAACTCCATCCTTTATATGTCCCATATATGGCATTAATGATTCAAATCACTTTGAGGGGGCAGTAGTCCGCACTTACTAAAATGAAATTATCATGTTTACCCATAATTGAAACCATAAAGGTATGTCATAAATGAAAAATAGAGAAGCATAAGGAAAAAATAAACATAATATATATCATATATAAATAGAGTGACATCTTAATGTCTACCATGAAAGATGTTAAAAGAATATTGAACAATCATCGTTTCGTGAGGCAGTAATTCGCCACCCACAGAAACAATATGTTCTTTAACCATTAGATAGAGGTGTGTGTAATTGTAAATAAAATAATTCTCATATAAACATCCTAGTATATTTAATATACTTGTTTTGTTATAAAATAATGTAATAAAAGGGGTTTAATGGGTTGTAGAAGCAAAATAAAACAAAAGAACATAAGAGAAGACATTACCCTAAAATTGGGTAACCCTTTTTTATTTGAGCCAAAGGCTTCCTAGGGAAGACTTATGCCCAAAGTGAGGATTCTAGGAGTAATAGAGGGAATTTTAGATAGTATTTTGGCAGAGTTTGGCCGATAAGAATGGCTTTGAAGGTGTGAATAAGGTGGTAGAGGTGGGGGCCTTTTATAAGAGGAGAGGAGGGGCTCTTTTGGAAAGATTGAAATGTTACTTTATTATGAAATGATTTCCGGATATTAAAGGTCCCACAATGATATATTTCTAGGATAAGGTGACAAGGGTTCTAAATCCACCCATAAAATAGGCTTTAGACAAGTGTAAGTCTTATATTTTACCTTATCTTTTCATTTTATTTAAATCGTTCATTAATGAGGTAATCGCTGCATCATCATGATGTCATAAATAAATTTATTTATTTAATGACTAAAAATTATAAACAAATTACCATGATGTATGAAATATTTTTATCTTTACAATTAATATTTATAGTCTAAAATATACCTTGTATAACCCCTTGTAAAAATTGGTTTAGTAAAACAACACATGTTTGTGACATTTTTATTTTTACTTTAAATAAAAGGTATTAATGTCATTATCTTACCCATGTGGCTCCATGGGGTCCCAAAAATCGTCCCGTGGTTTTTATTGGTGGGCCATGACTCATAAAATAATATTCGGACATGTGTAAATATATCTTTATATTCTTATAATAGCATTTTTACCTTAAATTACCCTAATTACCTCTAATCGCCGTGAATAAAACTCAAAACTTACTATTCACCAAAAAATATTTTCATTCCATTGAACCACATTTTACTTAATAATGAAAACCATGTATGTTTGATTTTTTAAATTAAATTCATAAAAGCGGTAAAGTTTCATTTAAACGAAAAATCAGTTTTTTAACTACCACTTAGTGGTTTCACTATTCATCAAAAATTGATGTTTTTCAGAATAATACCAAAACTTCGCCCTAATCTATAATTTATATTCTGAATTCAAAAATGATGTATATTTTAAAAAATTCAAAAAATATAAGTTGCATTAATTAATTTTATAATTATTCTTTGTTGTCAAAACAAATAGCGTGTTCTTAAGAAACAATATCAATCAAAATATTGGCAATTGTTTATGTCCAATTTCAAAGTGAAATTAATTATAATGACCAACATTGGATAAAATGGTAAAAATATATTCTAATTATACTTTAAAACCACTCAATAGTATACTTTAACACTATAAAATATTTTGATTAATTTTTTTTTTAATTAAAGTTTAGTATTTTCACTATTCATCAAAAATTGGATGTTTTTCAGAAAAATACCAAAAATTCAACTTAGGCTAATTTTGATATACCGAATCAAAAAAAGAAGTCCATTTTGAAATAAAAAATTTATATAATTTTAAAAGGTGGGTATTAATATTCATAACAGCTACTTTGATTGGCCGCGGTGTGTTAGAACTCGAGGTTGCGTACAACACATGCTACTATATTATTCAAAGAGAAGTGTAGCATGGAAGCTTGGGGTGTTACAAAAATCATGAGACTGAATAAGGAGGGTTTGGATCTTTTTGAAGAAAAAATTCATGATTCTAATTTTCACTCAAGTGTGGTTACCTCATTACTCTCCTATGAAGAAACTCAACTATGAGCATATCTTTTCCATCAATATTTCAGTAGCAATAAATGAAGATTTTTTGAAAATCTCTAGATAGGGAACAAATTTATTTCTTTGAGAGCTCCAGATAGGCACAACTCTATGAAAAGAAATAAATATCTTAAATTTTCAATCACCACCCAAAGACACACCAAATAAGTTAATTCATCATGAGTCATCTTCCCCCCACACTTATGTTCAACTAGATCATGCCTTTATACTTCTAGAGCTGGTTGAAAAGGGAAAATTGGATTTTAATGTGGCTAACTTAACATGCTGTACATAGATACTAAGGGCTCAATAAAGACCAAATGTATAAGGAATGAAAAATTAAAAATAATTCATATAAAACATGGGCTTCAAAATCTAAAGAAATTACTCAATCATATAAACAAAAAATACCCTATCCCTCATGTTTTGATAGAAATAAATCATGTTTTGGTTCAAACAAGCATGGATTGGTTCTCTCACTAAAAGCGGTGAATTTGAAGAAGATGCCAGAATGGGTTCATAATCCTCATAGGAAGGGAATTTCAACGATAAAGACAATGAGATATGGCATGAGATTAAGAAATCATAGGTATTTTCATGACATTTTCAAAATCTTAAACTTTAAACAAATTCATTTTCAGTATTCATTTATGTTTAGTTTCAAGGGATCAATTCGTCCACTCATTTACATGGTTTTAAAAAACAAAAATTATCATCATTTAAGCTCACCAGTTTCAAAGAAGAACACACAGAATTTTAAAATATAATAAAATAAAATAAACACACTAAAAATTGAAAGAAAAATTGAAAACAAAAAAAAATTAAAAGGAAAGTACACAAACTAATCTACATAGAATGTTCCTCCCCCACACCTATTCTATGAAATTCACTAATTTTTATGAAAAATTTATGTGAGAATTAAAATCATTAAATTAAATACATTATAAAAATAAGTGAGAAGGAAAGACACAACATGGCATTAATTGTATCCAACTTCTTAAAGATGGATCTCCTCCCCTAGAAGATCTTGAACATTCTCTCTAAAAAGCTTCAACCTATGCCCATTGACTATTAATAGCATCCCTTTGACTAGTTCTTTTATTTATATTTTACTAAAAGGAAAAAAACAAGTAAAAATGAAAGTGCCCAACCATTTGGAATGAAATTTACCTATGAAAAACTTCAATATGGAATCAAACAACAACACTTTGTCTCCTTCCATAAATATTTTGTTAAGATTAATCCCATCATGAAAGGCTTTGTTTCTTTCCTTGTACTACCTAGATATTTCATATGAATTATTTTTAATCTCCTCTAGCTCCAATAAACAATGTTTTAATTCTTTCCAGTATAAAATAGATTCATGTCACATGTTTTAACATCCAAAAAAGATATATTCTCTAACTCAAACGTTATTTGAAAATCCTTTATATAGACCAATATAAATGGTGACATGACAATTTATCTTTTTAATGTAGTCTTTAATACCTAGAGTGCATCATCTAGTCTCAAACTCCAATCCTTTCTATTTGGGTTCACAATTTTTTCTATAATTTGATTGATTTGTCTATTGGACAACTCATCCATTCTGTATGTTTGAGGATGATATGGTGTAGAGACCCTATGATGAACTATATATATCTACAAAAGGGATTCCAATGTATTATTACAAAATTGGGTACCTTTATCCAAAATTAGAAACTTTGAAAATATAAACCTTGAAAAAAATTTCCTTTTACAAACTTTGACACAATTTTGGTATCATCAACTCTCATGGGAATAACCTATACCCATTTGGAGAAATAATCAATAGAAATAAATATGTAAATATATCTTAAATAATTTGGAAAAGTCCCCATGAAATCCATTCCCCATACATTAAATACATCACAAAACAAAATAGTTTTTGTGGTATCTTATTCCTTTTATAAATGCTCTCTTGAAATTGAAAATTTTTATAGGTTCTCTAAAATTCAAAATCATATCTAAAAATGGTGGTCATAAATCAAAATCAATAACTTTTATTATAGTTTTCTATGGCCCAAAGTGTCCTCCACAACTCAATGTGTGAAAAAAATTTAGTACAGATTGAAATTCTGAATTTGGAATTCATTTTCTAATCATTTGATCACTACCAACATGCCATAAAAAAGGATTATCCCAAATGTAATTATTTTAATCACCCATAAGTTTATAAATTTGTTACATGTAAAACCAGTGTATAAATTCATAAGAAGTTAAATAATTCACAATATTATCAAACTATGGTATTTCAAATTTATAAGTAAACAAATACTCATCTAGAAAGGTTTATTTAATTGGTGAAAAAATCCGATGTTTTCCATTCAAAACAGATGGTATCCTACTCAAATTATCAACAAAAAGGTTATAAATTCCTTTTTTATCCTTTATTTCAAAATCAAACTCTTGTAACAGCAATGTCCATATCAAAATTCTTGGTTTTGCATCTTGTTTATTCATAAAAAATATGATCATAGAATAATCTGTGAGAATAATCACCTTGGAGCTTAGCAGATAGTATCTAAATTTATCTAAAGAAAATAAAACAACCATAAATTCCTTCTCAATTTGTGCATTGTTTTATTGGGTCTAATCTAAAGTTCTAGAGTCATAGGAAATAACTTGATATTTCTTTTCCAACCTTTGACTCAACACTACCCCAAGAGAAGAGTAAGATGCATTAGTCATGATTTCAAAGGGAAATTCCCATTTGGGTGGTTGAAAATGGGATGGGTTATTAGTTTTTGTTTTAAATCCCAAAATGCCTACTTAAAATTCTCATAAAAGGAAAATGGGGCATCCTTTGGGAGAAATATTAATAATGTAAGTGAAACCTTACTAAAATCCTTTATGAATCTCCTATTAAATCCATCACGACTAAGGAAGGACCTCACATAGATCACTATTTTTGGGTATTCCAATGAATAAATTACCCCAAATTTATAATTATCAACTTGAATTTCATTGAGGGACACAAAATGAACGAGGAAAATACCCTTACCCACCATGAAATGTATTTTTTCATAATTTATAACAATATTCTTATCAATCCTAGTTTCCATAACATGAGCCAAACTTTTCAAACAAATTTTAAATGATGAGGCATAAATACTGAATTCGTACATAAAAAATTCCATGAAAGTTTCTATAAATTCATAGAAAATTATCATCATACACCTTTGAAAAGTTCCAGGAGAATTACACAAATCTAAGGGAATCCTTCTATAAGAAAAATTTATAAGGGGACATGTGAAAGTGGTTTTCTCTTGATCCTCTAGTAAAATGTGAATTAGGAAGTAACAAGAGAATCCATAAAGAAAAAAATAATAGGTTTTCCTAGCTAGTCTTTCAAGGACTTGATCAAGGAATGGAAATGAAAAGTGGTATTTCCTTGTAACTAAATTTAGTTTCTTGTAATCAATGCACATTATTTATTTATTTGTAAGCCTCAAAGAGACAAGCTCACCAAATTCATTCCTTGAGATTGTAAAGCCACTTTTTTGGGAACAACATGAACTGGACATACCCATTGACTATCTTATATGGGAAAAATAATTCCATCATCTAACAGGGTGTGTTAAATTCCTTCTTGATAACCTCAAAAAATGTTGGGTTTAATCTCCTTTGAAATTATCTTACTACTTTATCATTTTCGTCCAAAAAAATTCTATGCATGTACACTGAGGGAATAATTCCAATTAAACCAGATAAAGTCCATCCTATAACATTCTTTTGGGTCTTGAGGATTCCTAATATTTATTTCTCCTGCTCCCTTCAAAAATATCTTTAAATAAGGATAGGTAATTGTTTATTCTCACCTAAGAAATTATATTTGAGGTTCTTAGAAAGTGGTTTAAACTCTAAATGAAGTGGGGTATTTTCATTGATCAAAGGACACTACTCACAGGTGTGATTTTTCAGTGAAGCTTCATATTTTAATAGACATTCATCATGATGATCACATTACACTTTCACTATACTTGTTTCATGGGAAAAATTAGAAACTTTATCAGGGAGACCACTAGAAGGTTCAAGGGTTTCCAGAAATTAATCATAATCCATGATGAGATCAAAAAAATCTTGTAAAGTAGTCTCAACATTCTAAGAATCATCACAATATTTCTTCTACCTCTCTTACTGATCATATTTAGAAACAAAAAAATTTCCATTCTTTGGAAACTCCTAAAGAAAAATGAAATGACCTCAATTTCATTTGATTTGCATCAAATCCTTGAGGTTTCATATTGACACAAAGATAAATGAATTATTGAAGGTATTTATGTGTGTATTCACCCTAAACCCATTAAAGTTTTGAAGTTTGTGGATGAAACCAGATTTGATTTCAAAACGAATAGGTGTGTCGGGATATTCCACAATATTTTCTTGATTTTCATCATAGGATGAAGCCAATTATTTCAAGGTTATGTTTTCATCCATTGGAATTATAGTTTCAACCGGGTTCCTTCTAAGTGTGTTAATGGATGAATAACAACATGAGACAAGGGGATTCCTAGTATCTCTAACCCTAGAGTGAAATGGTCTATCAATTTTTAAATCCAAAGGTAACAAGTTTAGGTCAGAATTTTAGGACATGAAAAAAAATAATTTCTGCAAAATCAACTCAAGCAACCTCCTCGACAACAATTCCAAATTGATGATAGGGGATTTTATTCATTTAAACCTCTTTAATCTTTTATTTACCTAATTATTCAATATACTTTGCACACTCTGAGTCGATCTCTAGAGGAGGCCACTTATAACACACCATCTTTCAACTGTCACTATTATTATATATCTAATATAAAACTAACTTATATAATATATATAGGGGGATTTGAAATTTGTGAAATATAAATATTATAAAT
Organism: Viscum album; assembly: GCA_963277665.1. NCBI lineage: Eukaryota > Viridiplantae > Streptophyta > Magnoliopsida > Santalales > Viscaceae > Viscum > Viscum album. Next base: position 1,378,355,561 of record OY728138.1, read on the forward strand.
ATATAATTTAAAATGAAATAAATAATTATTTTATAATAAATAAATAACTAAATTGTTCTTAGTAGGTCATGGTTATTAAAGTCATTGTTCAAAAGATATATTAATATTCAACTCAATGTAGTGATAAAGACCTATTACAATACACCCTATTATTTGAGTTGTGATTAACTCATATCGAGGCCACTGTATAAAATGTAATACTGTTCAAAATTTCATCTAGGATACCTCTTCATTGACCATCACTACCCAAGACATAATCCACCATATACATGACTTAGATAATGAAGGGAAGGATGATTGATAAATGAGAAGAAGAATTCAGACGATAGAGAAAACCGGGTGACCACTCACCATAATCAATTTAACAATAACCAAAACACTCATAATTAAGTAAATATATATAAAATTAATCATAATAAAACTCAATCAAAGCACCATTCCCTCCCTATAACATGATTCAAAGTAAATTCTCTATTTTTAGTGGAGTTGAGATGGGAACAATGGTGGGAGAACACGTAAAATAACAAAAATGGAAGAAGAAGAGAAATGAAAAGAAGAAGAAAATATAAACTAATATATATTGAAAATATTAAAAACTATTAAAAAATGTAAACTACACCTTAGCCTCTAAAAATGACTATCTGGTTATATTTTGAAATGGGATAGGTGATACATATTTATAGGGAGAGGGGTGAAAGAAATTTCTCCAAAAGTATCTTCCATATGTTTTTGGGTATATGTACCATAAAATGGAAAAAATTGTCATATTTTTCTTAAATAATATTTTTCAGTACTGTCTTTTGAGTTCAGCATAAAAATTTCAGCATCATTGACCACTCGACTAAGGAGTTATGACTGTTTCACTATGAGAGATTTAATATGTCCATGTGACTCATCAAATTCCAATTCTTCAAATTACCATGGAATAATAACCATTCATACTCTGGATTAATGTGTAGAATAATTCATTAATGATATTAAAAAATTCCTTTTTTCATCCCTCCACAAAATTTTAGACATTTGGGACATTTTTTTCAAAAGATATGAATTAATTATGGAATGGAACTGTATCTTCCTAATGAGACCTTTCTTATTACACTTTTCTGAACTATTTTAAGAATGTATTAATGAACAAAATTTTAATTGAAACTCCTCAATAACTTGACTAAATGAATTTTATTTCATCTAGAGATGTAATCAAGGTATTTGGATGAATTTATCCTGATTTATGCCTCAAATACAAATGTGGGGTCTACTCTACTGGACATAACAACTTTTCACAATGATTGATTTATTTGGGACTCCAGATATTTGAATCAAAACCTGTCCCAGTTGAAAAATATGTAGACAACAAACATGGATATCCCCAAAAAAATAATAACTTGATTTGGATCAATATTAAAAAAATATATGTTTGAAATACAGAAGTGATTGAAAATAGTTAAAATTTAAAAATTGACCATTTTTTCATTTAAGCTTAAAATACCACTAAAACCTAAAAACGTGCGAATTAACCATAAAATAACACTATTGTGGGATTATAAATGTATGATTAAAGAATAAATTATATGAAAATGTTAACATAATCACTCCCCCACAGTTAATCATTTCACTCCCGAACAGTCATTACATATTCAAATCAAAATCCACACAACAATAAAAAATGTGAAAACATAAATGATATTTTTCAAAATAAAAATTCATAATGTATCTTATATGAAAAAAAATTCCATATAATTTTCATTTATCACATTTAAATTCATTAAAAATCATAAATCCATCTATGACCCAATCACAAACTGCCTCACATTGAATTTTATATCACTTTTCACTCAATAGAAATTTAATATGGAGTTATGCTCTAACATGAAAATTTCATGTATCTCCATAGTCTTGTGATATTTATAATTTCTCTATAGCATTAAACATGAATATATTTTCAGTCATGAGTAATTTTTATAGGTTAATTTTTTGGCTTAGTGTTGGTGGGTAAAACCATTAAAACATTTAAGGCTAGAAAGAGGAGGTTTGAATCTTAAGTAAAATACATGAATAATCAAGTTAAAAAACAGGATGAACCTCATTAAATTAAACTTTAAATGTGAAAAAAACACCACCTTATTTTTTGATATGGTACAATATTCAATAATTGATTACAATGAATGATATCATCCAAGTTCTCCCCCTTTTTTGTCATTTTTTTGTAAATATCTAGAAAAGAACAACTTTATTTCTCTTTTTTTGATTTTTTTCCATATAGGATGAGCTAAGAAATGAATATAATGAATGAATGAAAATTAATTCCATTTAGTTTTGAGAGTTACATGATCCATAAAATAAGGTACAATGTGTAATTCAATCTCATCTCCATTTTTTTCAATTTTTATTTTTTTGGAGGAGAACTAGATAAAACAAATAAAGCATGATGAAATGATAAACCAAGTTCAATTTTATCATTATACAATCCCCAAATTGTTTACAAACACATAAAACCACACAAAAATGAAACACATCCAAAATAATTCACATGAAAGGTCCTTCCCCCACACTCAAACTTGAAATATCCATGAAAATATACTAAGAGTGTGGGTAGGTAAGGGAAAATCAGATTATAATATGGATTAAACCTATAATAAAATTCATGAAATATAATGGATTGAAAAGGATATATGTAAATGTGGGTATCAAGTTAAGATGTTGATAGACAAATATATTCCTCAATCATGTTAAAAACATTCAATGAAGTCCAAATCTTATAAAGAGAAAAGTCAGAAATTCTAGTTCTCACACAAAATCCAAGTTTCCCTCAATAATGTGTGTGACCTCATAGGAGTGGAAAAATATTTTGAGTCAATGTTTCATGGAAATGGATTTTAAAAATCATTCAAATGGATAAAAAGTATTGAAAATATAATTCAAGGAAAAATTTTATCTCGTAAACAATCATTTAAAATCTATTTTTTAGAAAAACCATTTCAGTTTTTTCAAAATCAATTAATGTGAGAAAAATGATCAAAATATTAATGGAAGTTCAAGGTTCCTAAAAATATAAAAAAATAAAAAATCACCCAAGAAAAACTAACAAGTTGACACTCCCCCACACTTATATTAAACTACACCTCATTTCAAGACAACAAAAAATTAAAAATAAGTGCAGAAGAACTAAAGATAAGGAAAGACATAACTTAGATTTATTTTTCAGTGGAAACATCAAGTTATGATCCTAGATACTTCCATTAAACTTATAAATCATTAAATAAATCAAAAAATAAGAAAAATAAATAAAAATAATGACTAAGGGAAAATAAAGGGGATAATTCTTGGTTTGATCCCTCAATGGGTGCTATGTTTTTTTTTGCCTCTAATAAGGAAGTTATAGTAGTTTAACTCCAATATGAAGTTGTATGACGTTTATTTATTATAAACCACCACATTTTATTTTTACTAACATATATAAATAGATTCAATGAGTGAGAACACAAAATAAAAATAAAAATAACCCCAACCCCTAGGATAGATGAAGAAGAAAATTTAAGATCAAGAGGGAAGGGGAGAATATAGGGGGGATCCCTATTTTGTTCCACTGGAGGGGTTGTGTACACTAGTAGTGGAGATAGTAGAATGGGATGTGGATTATATTTTGGTTTAGGTTCATCCAAAGAATCCTCAGGTATTTATTGTGTCGTTCCATTATCTTCGTTTGCACCAGTGTACAACTAGAATGGATCCTCCATCTTCTCCTCAACACAAAAAAATTCTTAATATTCTTCATCTAGGGACTAAAATAGTGGTATTGAATATAAAAAATAATAATAATGGAGATAAGTTTTCAATTCATAAAAAATGAATTTTTTATAAAAATAATTCTTATAAATTTTATCCCCCTCAATGTTTTAACCTTTAGACTCTTTTTCTTCAAGATGGAAAGCTGAGAATTCATTTATTGTAGAGGGAAGTAGATAATCATGTTTTTATTCAAATTCAAAATTTTATTATTGAAAGGTAGGTGGAACAGGAATTTAAATCTTCTTAGATTTTACTTTTTTCAATTCCATCCATAGGACTTTAAATTCTTTATCTTCGGTGGCCAGTGATGTAACCAACTTGCTTACCATTTTGATAACTTTGAAATTCTCTTAAAGCATCAAGGCATTTAGTTCCATTTGAATTGTAAATTTATCTTCACTAATAGTATCACCATAAAATTTTTCAATTGGAAAATAATTTTATTAATCAACATAAAAATCCATCTTTTCTGAAGAAATAAAAGATATGTAAAGAAATTCATTTTTTGGGTTTTTGAAATATTTGATTTTTTGGGGGTTTTTATGAAAAATAGTTTGCGTAAGCACTTAGCCTCCCATAAAATTGTAAAAAATTGATTATGTGAGGGTTTTTTGTCATGAAAACCTTAATCAAAAAATTTATCCCCTATAGAAACACAATATAGTAGTCCCTGGATTATCTTTTGAGGAGGTTTCAATTTGGGTTGCAAGACTGTCACTTTTGTCTTGTTGGTTTTCACAAGAAGAAAACTTTGGGTATTTGATTAAAAGTTTGAATATAGAATATAAATACAAACTAAATTAAAATAAAATTAAAGGTAAAGATAAGAAAGTTGACATAAGTAAAATGGGGTTCAAATAAAAATCAAAACAATAGTTGTGGAAAAGCTTCATCCTCTCAGACATTCCCCTATTCCTTGTTTAAAAATATTTCTCAATTGAATTTATAAATTCCCCTTCAAGGACGCCCAGGTGAACACTCTAATTTATATAGACATCATATTAATACCTTAATTTGATTTTTTCCCTCCTATAGAAGTGATTTAACTACTTAAATACCTCCGTGTCTTAAATCCTAATTGAAATCACTATGCTCAATGGTAAGACCACACCAATGAAATTTAAATAGTTAAATTAATTAATTTACATCATAAACTGAACAAAAATCCAAAAAAAATTTATTACAATATATTCAATAAGGAAAAAAATACATTCATCAAAAAATATAAGTTCAAAATATATTCAAAAAGAGATTACATAATAATAACACAACTCAAAAGAGAGTGTCTATTAGTTTTCATCATCCACAAAAACTTGGGTATTAGCCTCACATCACTTGAGAAACCTCCATCTTCTACATTCTAACACCAACACACAAGATCTTCATAAATATCTCAATCTCTACCTTTCCCTTGATCTCTCAAGTCAACCCCTATGCAGCCCCCCGAAGAAGAATGAAGGTCATTTGTTGGTGTGGAACTGCTTTATATGGTCCTATACTCTCTCAAAGAAGTAGTATATGGGTTTATTTATATGAAAATCTATAAAAAAACTTGGCTGCATTGCATTTATTTTTCTACATCCCACCGTCATCACACCATGTAAATAGGTTACAAGTCAAGAAATCCTTTAATTCTCAGGCATCGTGAATCTCATAATAATATTATTCAAAAACACATTTCATAAAAGGTTATGTTGTGTAATAAAGTTACATGACATGTAATGATGTTTTACACTATGTAATTATGTCACGAATTGTCCTGTAGCACTACTTCTTCTGATGAAGTCATGATGTGTAACTGTATTACACGACTTGTAGTTGTGTAACTCTAGATTTATAACTCTGATTCTTTCTCCAAAATCCAATGTCACACCACTTAGATTCACTTGTGATGTGACTTATATTTTAGATGCACCCTGAAATACAGAATCCATTGAAAATTGGTAAACTTATAGAATTGTACAATTTTCCATTCCAAGCTCAAAACGTCCCTAAATTCGAAAAACAATGAAAATTCACATAAAATAACAGGTTTGTGGGGTTTAAATCCTTAAAATAGATATTAAAAATAGTGTAAATATTATCTCTCTAAATATATCACATTATTCACCATAAATATAATGTATCTATATATTTTATGTAGAAATTATTTCCACCAACTCTAAATCATGAGTCAGGTAAATTTACTCATGAATTTTTAATTAGCGAGTGGAATATGCTATCACTTTTTCATTATGCATGAGGATATATACCATTCCATTATTTGATACATAACTAGAGTTAAGAAACCCTTATCCAATATATGGTAGTGTAAGAATATTTTTGAAGACCAACCTACAATTTAGTTCTTTGAAATTCTCTTCACATTCATCTGTCCACAAGAACATAACCCCCTTTTGAGCCAACAGGGTGAGTGGATTATATAGTTGTAAAAAATATATCAAAAAGCATTAATATTATTAATACAACCTTAGAAAAATATGAACATGAGATACCATTGCTCAATAATTTTCATCAATGAAGGATCCACTGATATACCCTCACATGAGATTATATGACCTAAGAATGAATATTTATAAAGCCAAATTGATCAAGGTAAAATTTCTTCATGATCATACTTTATCATTGAATATATAATAATACCATATATAAATAATACACAAAATTTATTATATTAATATATAAATACTAGTATCAATACATCCATAAAGATAAAAGAAGCATTGGTAAGTCCAAATAGAATTACTATAAATTTATAATGGATATTACTTATATAGAAGTGTATCTTGGATATATCATCCTCTAGGATTCTTAGTTGATAATATCCTGATCAAAGTTAAATATTGGAAAAATATAGATCTCCTCATAATTGATCAAACAGATCATTGATACAGAGTAGAATATAATTATTCTTAATAGAGATATTGTTAAGTTCTTAACAATCAATACAGAGGCACATTGTCCCATATTTCTTCATAAAAAAGGTGAACACCATGATGAAACAATAGGATTAATAAATAACTTATCTAGAGTATATTTTAGTTTCATCTTCAATTCTTATAATATAATTGTGACTATTATATATTGAGTCTTTGAAATAGCATAACATAAGGTATGAAATCTATTAAAAACTCAACATTACTATTTATGAGAATACTATACAAGTCCGCAGGAAATACATTAGAATGTTCAAAAAAATAGGTATATTTTCAATGTTTATTTTGTGCAAAACCATTTGAGATAAATATCCCTCATGAATAGGTTTCACAACCCATATTATGGATGTAATTTCCATTAGCTGTTCAGGTTCATCCTCAAATTAATAAATGATTGAAGGGTGAATCATAACATCGAATATAACTTACCTTCCTTTAAAATTAATATGGTTTCTATACTAAGATATCTAATAGATACTTAAAATTTCATCAAATTCATCTAGATTAATAATAAATAGATTACCAAGATGAATATTCTCATAAACTTCTATTAGAGAGGGGCTATAGACTTAAGATTCGATTATCCCTCCATTGGGAGTTTACAAAACCAACTCAACATAAAATATTTGAGGTGGTGATATGATACCATTAGAAAATTCATCATATATAAATTGGTGGTTTGAACTAGAATAAAATAAATAATTTTCAATCCTAGAGTGGATGAAAAGTATACCTTTCACAAATTCACTAGGAACTTCTACTTCAACTACAATAATTGAATAATCTTGGTTTCTTAAAGAACATTATCAAATCATCAAAATATTTTCAAATAATTTATATTGTTTTGTAAATAAAATGGGAATTAACCCAATAATATCCCTAAGGAGTGTCAAAATAGGTACATAGTAAGGGAAAACTCACCATGCACCAGAATGATGGTCGAAATATAATCGACCAAATCTTTTCAGGTTTATTACCCATAAATGAATCTATGTTGAAACCATGTTAAATTTTATTATCTAGATAGGGGTGTATTTATATTAAAACCACATAATCTCTACCTTAAAAAAATTAGGGTTTTTTTTCTATTCTTTGACTTATCCTCAAATTCAGTTATAAGGTTATGTTTCCAAATCTATGTTTTTAAAAATCTAGTTTCCAAGGTTTCCACTAAAATTATTATAATATAAACTATAAATAACCTAACCCTAGTATTGAAAATTTAGAGGTTAATTTATTTCATAGTTACTATATACAACTGAACATATCCTAAAGTAAAAAAACAATATAGTAGTCTTGGAAAACTAGATACTAACTTAAACCTGTTATTACATTTTAAAAAATAAAATACAACATAGTATTTTATTTATGGAAATAATTATTCCCTTTAGTATATAATTTCATATCAATAATAATAAAATTCCTAGAATAATTAGTAAAGGAAACTTATGAAATGGGTGATCTCAAATTATTAGCAAGGGTTTGCATAAAATAGAGGCTAACATGGAAAAAATAAGGCTTGAATAATTTGGAAGGAATAAATGATGCAAAAAAAATTCCATAATAATTAATCACATGAGCTTTAAAATTACCCATGAATATGAAAACTATTTGAATAATAAAATAGACATCAATAAATTATTTCATAACAATGGAACGGATAATTGTGGGCATCTTAATCTTACTATCAAGTCCTCATGGAAAGAAATATACATAAATAGGTAAGGCCTTGGAAAAATAAAAAACTTTTTTTTGTCTCATGAGACCTAATGATACATTTAAGAGATATGTAATTATAGGTCCCACCTATCACTTAATAATTCCAATTTATTCATCATATGAATAAACAATATAACTGAGTCAATGTACCTTAAAAATGAATAATCGTCTATATTAGAAGAACTAAAATACATAATTTCCCTAATTTCCATAGAAAAACTAATCATAAACCATCCAAAGGAATATTATATATGGTATCATTATATTATATATTTATTAATAATAAGATTCATTAAATGATATTGACATAAATGGAAATAATTTAAAAATATATCTTAAAAATCTATTGAGGAAAATACCCTTTTCAAATTGAAATCAATTATTTAAAATCTTATAATTTACCAAATATTAAGGAAATAATTTCCTCTAAAAATAAACTTTTAAACATATAATGGACGATTCAGACCATTGGGTGATCATGACTATAGTAAATTCTATTCATGTCTTGTATATTATACCAAATATTCCTTTCACATTTTTAGTAAAAAGTAAAATGTACCTCATTCAAAAAAATGACAAGAATATTCCTTTTTAACAATTTTTAAATAAACTAAAAATTTGTAAAAATGTATTTATTAAATAATTGGATAATCTTAAAAGAATTATTGAAATCATTTTAAGGAAAATATGGACATAGAATAAAAATAATCATGACTGGGTAGGAAAACAATGTAGGTTTTCCATAAAAATATTATTTCTGTATTGTGAGTAATAATAGATAGTAAAATGAATGGATAACTTGTAATTTGTTGAAATAAATAAATTATATGAATATATATTGTTTTTAAGAAATAAATATCAAATAACTCCCCCATGGGGACTTAAACATAAACAATCACAAATAATGGCGAGATTGTGAAATAAACCCTTCTCTCAGGTATGACATCCATCATATCGGTTCAGAACTCCTATATAATAAATATATATTTATTATAAATATAATATATAACAATAATAACATATATCATACAATATATTATTTACCTATAACCTTTTATCACCTATTTATTTACATTTCATTATTAAAAACACTGTTCTGGGTGATAACATCTTCGTTTTTCATGTAAGTTTTGGTTCAACAATTTTAGAAATTTTACATTGAACATGATTAAATAATAACCATAATTTTAAACATGATGTAAATATAAAATATATTCATTATATAATTATTTATAATCATTTATAAAATGTAGAGATAGGAAAATGAATTACACAGTTCGTGGAGATGGTAGTCCATCTGTATGTATAAACACTGTTTTCACTTTTCAATGGATGGAAAGAAAGAAATATAAATAATAATTCACCATTATAGAATCATAATTATATCATATAGATCATATATATTTATTAAATATATCATTATTTTCAATCATTTATGTGTAAAAAAACAAAATAATCAAATGACTTTGTGGAGGTGGTTGTCTACACATACTCACGAGGGATGATTTCACATCCCATTTAATAGAAAAGTGGGTGGATAATGGAATTTGATGAATGTAATAACATTTAATTATATTTATTACACATAAGGTTTTATTTTATGGTAAATAAAATATATTTAGAAGATACAAAACTAGAATTAAAAAAGATAGTGATCGATTAAGGTGATTACCACTTTGTTGATCGAACTTCTTTAAAACTCATCTTAAGGACTATAAGATTGGTATTTTTGAAAAAAAACCTATATAAATTTGATAAGTATTTTTTGAAGGATTTTGGTTGATCGGGGTTGATCTAAAAGTTTTATTAAGTGTAGATAATAGAGAATATGTGTCATTATTTTAAAGGGGATGGAAATGACACACTTGGGATTACTTAAAAGATATAATAATATATATATATCATAATCATGTCCATTGGAACCAATACACAAAAAATTAAAACATGATATGTTATAATTTCTAAATAATATTATCCAATAATAAATTGGATTACATAAATTTTAATGGTAAAATAATAACCAAATAAAATTATTTATAATTTTTTATCCAACCAAAACCGAATGGAATCTTCTAACCATGCAATTAAATGAAAAGACCCAGAAATAGTTTTAAATTTGAATAAACTATAACTTATCTTTCACAAAATTCAATAATTTGTTAAAAAATAAAAAATAATTATTGAAAATAAATTATTGTACTCATTATGAATACATTTGGTCTAAAAACATTCATAAAATAGGATAAATTCATGTTTTAAAGAGATTTTAATGTTTTAAGCTATTATTTTAACCTAATTTTACCTCATCTACCGAGGCGGCAGATATTTACTACGGTTACTATTCACAGTGAAAAAAAAATATGTTGAATATATTAAATTATATCAATAATGATTATTCAAAATATTGAATCAATTTTTTCAAATTGATTTTATGTAATTTTCCTAAATTAATTTAAGATAAAAACATAAAACACATCAAAAAATAGTTGTTAAGAAAAATACTATTTATGCCTGATAATAAAATTATAAAAAAATAAAGAATAATAATGATTAAAATATAATTAATTATTTAATTCATAATTAAATTCAATGAATTTTGTGATTTTTTCAATTAAAATAAATGATTGTTTTACAAAAGTCGTTATTTTTCATTATTTTCTAAGATATCAATAATTTAAGAAGAAATACCAAAATTACACCCTAATATAATTTTTATATGGTGATTTCAAAAATGATAAAATTTTTATCAAAACAAAATTGTATTATTTGTGGAAATTAAAATATTTTCTTACAAATGGTAATAAAAACCCATTTTTTGAAGAAAATGTATTTTTGAAGCATAAAGTGATTGTACATAAAATTGAGTACTTTTTTATTAATATAATTGATTTATCTAAAACCATTATACATAATTTTTAAAATTGTATTATCCCTATTCATAAATTCAATTTTAATGATTAGGTTATAAAAATCATTTTAAAGAATAATATTTTAATAGTATATCACTGTTCGTTTAAACTTGGTGCTGGATGTGACATAAACTATCAATGAAATAAAATTTATTTAAAAATAAATATATTTTAAAGTCATGAGGTTTTACACATGTCATGTGAGAGTTCCATACATGATGGATAAATCAAGTCCAGAATGGTGTATCAACAACTAAGGGAACCCATATAAATGGGGAGATCTGTTTGGTAGGATTCCAAAGGGATGGTTCAACCTATAAAAAATAAAATGATATATAAGGATAACACCAAGGGTGTTGAGAAAAAAATTGAGAAAAGGATATAAGATATAGATAATTTATGAATTACAAAATTAGAATCAAAATCTATATGTTTGATAGTATATGAATGTATGTTTACTACATTAGAATCATGGATTTCACTGCCATATCATTAGTAATAGATAAAAACTAATGAGGTTAGATCAAAAAAAAATATTCAATTCATAAGACCCATCATGTTACTATAGAGAACCCACTAGGATGTGCGAACTGTAAGAGAGTTGAACTATTAGATCATTCTTCTATCACCATAGGGGAGTCCTCTTTAAAACTAATAATGACATGGGGTCTCAAAATCCAAGGACTCAAATTACAGATATGATGGAAAATATCAAAGATAGGTATGAGAACCATGTCATTAAACTATCATACATTGGGTATATCAATAGGGTGTTTTAGGTTTGATAGAGAATTGAACCCACAAGGGACTTGAGGAGAAGATTCAACCATGCAATTTGAAGGATCGAGTTAGCCCCATACACTATAGAGGTTAAATTCAACTAGATCACACTATTGGGTCCTATATTTTTATGGTCACGGACCTTGGATCCAAGGTTAGGTTTTTCATCTTGTATATGATGGAGAAAAAACACGAAGTGAATTAATATACCCAATATTAGTATAGAAATCCTCAGGGGAAATGGAAAGTAGTTTAACTTCATGATTCTGGAAACAAAGTGGGAAACTATTTTCCCATTTTTTATTAGTCCAATCAATATGAATTTAAAATCCCAATTCCAGTATTAATGGTTTCCAAAGTGATGCAAATAGTTTAAGTTCGTAATTTATGGAGCATAAGTGGGGTATATATATGGAATAATGGGAAAGAATGTAACATGAATTGGAAACTCTATTCTATTATTAACTATCCTTGGATCATGTGTATATATACCAAGGTTGTAATTCATAGACTATAGGGGTGTGAATTTTTAGGTTGTTTTTTTAGGACTGATATCGTGATATATAAATTCATACAGAAAGTATACAATTCATTGTATCTTCAAGTTTCATAACTTGGATGATAGGAGGAAAAGGGGCCAAAAATTTACATGAATATTTCTCTAAACCTGTAGTCATTGTAAAACATCCCATACCACATAAGAGATATATAGTTAACTCCACATGATTTGTTTATTTTCTAATTTTCCTTATTGTTTCACCTATTTCAAAAAAGGGGATGACATGGTGAGAGAAATCATGAATTTTTATCAGGTATCCCTTTATGAGATTCTGTCCTAAAAATACTTTGTACCTTATGACTAAGGATGTTTATAACTATGCCAATAAGACTACAAGGGACTATGGTTGATGTATCATAGATTTTACCTAGAGGATACTATATCTTTAGGTCCTATAACTTCATTCATTAAATGAATCAAGTTTGAAGTCATGGTGCTTGGAGAATAGGTGTGTAAATTTATTGATAAAGAAGGAAGATACCAATATTTCATGAATTAGAGAAAACACATGTGGTAATATTAATTAGATTCATGGATTAAGGTACACAATTTAAATAAATGATACATAGATTAGGAATAATTGTTTAAGGTGAAATAATGGTGAGGTAACTCGATATGAATTTAGGGCATACATTATGAAATAAAAAACTCATTGAGAATGAACAATTTATAATTTCATGATGTATAAAATTTAGGTTAAGGTATCATTTGTGGATTAGGGGGAACAAATCCGTTGTAAGTTGAAATGTCTAATGTTAATATAGAAAACCTCAAGGGGTTGAAACACATATTTTAAATACATTATTAATTAATCAAACTAGAACTATATTATAGGGTCATACATTTAATACCTATACCATTTGGGTGTAGGACCAGCTTCAGTTTTATGTGGGAAAAAAGAACCAATAAAGAAGTGTTAGATGTTAGGATGAGGCTAGTGTGACAAAAGACTTATGGCTTGTCCTGATATAAGTGATACGAGTATAAATACATATATCATGCAATGATAATCAATACAAATATATTTATAGGGTCTATAGACTTCTCTATAGTTTCGAATCTCATACATAATTTGTGATAGGAGGTAACACATGATATGTTGAAAAAGGGGCTAAATCCATACAGGAATCAACCTAAGTCCAATAAATATGTGTAAGAAGTGAATGGGTAAAGATACCATGGATATGATCAGTGTTGGAGATATAGGTGTCACTATGTGTCCCATAAAATAGGAATCATGCCACATGTATATCTAAAATGTGGAATGAGTGAATATCTACACCCCGATGAGGGTATCATCTAAAGGTATGATTATGAATATCATGAACTTTAAAGTAATTATATAGTGAGGTTCCTTGAAGTTAAAATTATTGAGGTGAGGAAATTTAAAATTTTGTTTAATGTCATATGGTAAGGAAAATAAAGATCTTGATAATACTTAAGGCCATATAGATCTAAGAAAAAAAAGAGGTTTGGTTTTTTTTGTGTGGAATGAAAGGTAATGTAATGAATTCATGAAAAGAGGGTCAAGGTGGCCATTTCTATATAAAAATCCTAATATTTGTGTGATGAAGGTTTAAGGAGATGATTATTGGACTGAAGTGTTAAAAATAAGTCTTTCCCATGTTTTATATACTAATGGATGTGAGATGCTCTATTAAGATAGGAAAAAGGAAGCCCGACATGGATGAATGGACACATGAATCAATAGGCTCAATGATAGAATAAGTTATCCTATAAATGGGATACACTCATAGTTTATTATTGTGATACATGGACCAATATAGATTTGATTTATAAAGTAATATAGTTAGGACCCAAAGAAGGATCACTATATGTAAACATGATGTGTATTGATCATGTTAGGGAAGTAATATAATTAAACACCTAGTCCCACATGAGATTTTATCAATGTGGAAAATATGTAGTTGAAGAAGATCACCTAGGTCACATGATGGTAGGTAAGATGGGTTGATAGTTTGGGGACAATTCATGGAATCATCCATTGAGAGAGACCAAAAAAGGGATATTTTAGACCCAAGGAAGAACTTATGAGAATGATTTTCTCAATTGACCATAGACAATTAATGATAGGGGTAATGAGGGGTGTGTAGTAAATTCAATTAGAAAAAATGAGGGTAGAGGGGAAGTAAATCATGACTTCCAACATCTAAATTTTAGGGAAGTGAATTTTTTTTAAGGATGACTTTTTAAAAATACTGAAACACATGTTCCAGTAAACATCATTAAGGATAGTTGTAAGAAAAATTAGGTTTAACAATAGACAATGTGTTGAAAATAAAATACCTTTCATGTGGGTGTGAAATAACCCTAAGATCATGTAACTTGGATGAGTAGGATACCCTTAGACTAATTTATTATCATTATATGGGATCTTATTTGAACATGGAGGATGATATGGATCCAAACCGTGGAATACTTGAGGTGTGAATGAGAACTAAAAAGAATTTACAGGTAGAGTTCAACAATATGGAGTTTATATGATCATGAATAGAGCATAATTTTGGGAATGTATAAGTATATGAAAGGGTTAAAAATATATCCTAATGGGAGCCTTGTCTCAATGTGAGGCTGGGAGTGGGGACCCAATTGGGTGGTAATTATTACTGAGACAAGGCATGGAATATGAGATTCCATGGAGGAAAGGCCTAGAATGAAAATATGGGATCCCCTATATATCCCATGATATATGGATCAATAAATATATAGTTTCATGGAAATGGTTCATTAGGATACTATAACAAAAGGATGGTGTTTCCCTCTCAGGTGAGGATGATTAGGTTTTCCTAAAATTTAAACATTGTATAGAAAAACATTATCTAGGAAAATTATATCCCAATATACAGTACCAAAATTATTGTAGTTTAACATTATGTGATTAGTAAATTGATCATATAGTTTAAAATCATATTATGAGAATGATATTCCATTTAATCTAGGGTCATGTGTTGAGGACCCCTTCCAAGTATCATAATGTTATTTATAATGGATATCTTCTATTCTATTTAAAGTCTCACAAGTCACACATTTGATTTTGTATTTTAATATGTTTTAATGAGGATGTAAAAAACACAGTTTAATGTTATAAAATGAGGATATAGTGCTATAATGTTTACTATCATACATATTTTATATGGAAACTAAATTTTAGGTTATGAAAAGTACTTTTTATTTAACCTTGAATTGGTAGGAGGTGTGATACACTCCAAGTGCATGGTGACCAATGAGTATGAACCAATTGAGTAAACCTTATGAATGTTGAAGGGTCACAAACATTTAGGCTCCAACTATGGTGGCTTACTTCCTAGTATATTTTACACTATCAATTATAGAACCAATATACCTTAGTGGAAGCAGTATAGATGGAACATTATGTTTTATAATTGGGCCATATAATTTTTATTGACCTTGAGATTGTGCCTTCTTGGATCCTATTCTCATTGAGGGATTCTAGTTTGTATAGATAGAAATATGATATTTTTTTTAGAATCAACTTATCAAAAATGAAATATGGAGTGATGAATTTTGGACATCAATATTCAACATGTATTTTATTCTATATACCATAAAATAAGGAGTATTCTGATTAGAAGTCGGATTTGTTTCTTGATATTCCTATTGGGCATTGATGATATTTTTAGGCCAATTATTCTATTTTTTATCAACCATCTTTTATAAAATGTTATAGAGGGTATTATTTAATACTTAGACCTACCCATTCAAGGAAATGTGGTTGGAGGTTTTGTATTTGAACCAAATTCTAAATTTGGTGTACAACTTCTTCAGATTGGTGATATAGATGTTGGTTATGTTGTGCATGGGAATGGTACAACGTATCCCAAACCAACAACTAGTGTGGAATTTAATAAACTCAATCATGGATATAGTCTTGATATAATTTATGAGAATTATATTATCCAACTTGAAAAATAATTAAATTTCAATATTGATAAACCTTAAATGTTAGGATATCGCTTGTAGGAAGGAACTCATGACATCAAGTCCCCATACAGAAAAGATAAAATAATTATTTATATTATAGAGAAGTTATTGTGATTTATTCATAAAGTTGGCATGAATTTGGAATGCATGATATTTCATGGTTAATTCTATATAGTCATGAACCATGGTTGAAAAAAAGAATCCTAATCTCTAGATTTGATAGGAGATCTCCTATAATACCGGAGACCCTACTGTAGCAGACAAACAATATATCCTAAAATATATCTTAATGCACACTCTAAAAAGACTTTATTCATGACTATATATAACAGTGTACTTTATGAATGTTATATTATTTTTTTTAAAAATAAAAATCATGTTGTAACTGTTTATAAATATATTATCATAAGATAAAATTTTGTGATTTTCTATGAATAAATGATTTTTAATTAGATAATGAAAAATAAAATTTTTACCAAAATTATAAATTCTATATTTTTAAGAAAGACCCAAAAGTTTATAAATCCTTTTAAATGGTCAAATATGGGTTTAAAAAGTAAATATATATGATTTTAAAATACTTTTTTTAAATTATAAAACATATGTCTAACATTTTATGACACTATTTAATATTTTATAATAAAAGAAAATGTTATTGATATTTAATATCAATTAAATATTATTTTTCTAAAATTAAATTTTAGAATTATATTGAAGTCACATAATTTTTTATTTAATAAATCAAGTTATGTCATGAAAAATAAAAAAAAAATGAAAAATTTACCCTAATTATAATTTTTATGCTTAAAATACACTTTTTCTAAAAATAGGTTTTACGTAGCTAGTGTTGAAATTTATTTTAATTTTACTAAACATATTAATTTTACAAAATAGGAATTATATTTAGGATTAGTAGGTAGAAATTATTTAACATGACCAAACACATTTTTAGGCATTAGAAATAAATTAATTATATTATTAATTACCACTGTAAAAGTAACATGGTCATTTTCCAAAAAATAATTTTATTATTGTTAAAAAAAATTCCAAAGAAATTAGATTAATATATTTTAAATTATGAATCTAATTTTATGTTTAATAATATATATAAATACTCTTTCAATTAATAATTAATATGATATAAGGGTAAAAATCCTTCTTGTATAGAAAGTCTTATCTCTATATAAACTATTTTCCCATATATCTTATGTTTTAATTCAAATGTATATATTCTCAGATATAGAAGCTTAATTACATAAAATGGAATCCAAATTCAGATTTGTAATTTTAAAATTTGTAAAGAGGGGTCATATTATATTTTTAGAAAAAAACAATTACCATATATACTATTAAATGAAGATTAATTTGGGTAAAAATAGGTAAACAATGTATTTGAAAATTATTATAATTAGAATGACCCTTGAACCTTCTATAATGACCTATTAGTTATGAAATTAATTCCCACATAACTCACCCACCATATCTCTCACCCAAATCACCTTACTCTCTCAACCTACCTAATACCGATGTGATTTTATTCTTACCCTTTACCTAAATTTGGTTTCCATGAGAAAATTATTTTTCACCTATAAAAAGACCTCACTTACATCCATTCTATTATTACACCACACTTCAAAAAAATTGATCATGAATTTCCCTTACCTCTCCCTCTCTAATGCCATCCAATGGAAATCCAAATGTTCTAAGGGGTTCTTCCATGTTTTGAGAAGCTAATTAGTAAGGTAATTGTTTCCAATACTTCTATTTAAATTTTAAATGAAATTAATTTGTTATAAAAACTTTTTAAAAGATTTCATTGATAGTAATGTCATGTTGTTATCCCACATTTTAAATTTTGTTAATGGGAGACTAATTATCCACTCTCATTATAGCCTTTTTCCTATGCCATTATTGTGCCTACATAGGGGCTCACATTCCCCCTTCCTTTATCAATTACAATTATTTATTGTAATTTCATCATGGATGTAATTATATAGAATTATTACCAATTTTATTTATTGGAAACAAATATTCTTATCATTAAACCCATTTTCTATGCTTTCATAATTCCTAACATTCTTAATTTTTTGGAATGAAAAAAATTATATAGTTTTCCCTACTATGACATCCCTGTTAGGATACTAATAAGTGGATGTGGATGTGGAATATATGCACCTAGGGATAACAAAAAAATGGGTTTTTTGAAGCATTGAATCAACCATAAAAATAATTCATGATGAGTGGGACTAAGACTGAACATCTGGATAGACATTCCTAGGTATATTATTTGAGATATTCATATTCTCTTTATGATCCCTTGTTTCTCATGGGTTTTTGGGGATAAGGAACCACTCATGCAATAATAACTTCAATGTTCTCTTGATAAATGTGAATTATATCCTTTTTATCTTACAAAGGATATGCCACAGTTAAATGATTTCTCATATAGTCCACCATTCTTATTTCATCAAAAGGACATTGCTGGCCTAAATAGATGGGTTGATTGTAGTGGGGTTCAATGTCTTTGTGTAATCATTCTATTTAGGCCTACCATTTGTTTATCCCAAGTGAAAACTTCCAATATCTCCCACATCGATAATTGGGTGTGGGATTTCTTTCCAAAGGTAGGTGGTCCTTTGGGGTTTCAGACCCAACGACACTTAGGAGATCACATTAGTTGATAAGATGGGTGGTTGGGATCATCACACCATTTTTTGGGCGAAGTTTTGCATACTATGGGACTATATTATAGATTTAAGATATTTTTGAGAATCTATTCCTAATCTTGATACAAGACCGATTACCTTAATAAATGATCATAGGTTAAGTTTCTTTATATGAAGGGGGGGGGGGGATCTTGTTGGTGAATCCATATGTATATATTTGAGGATCCTCATCTATTTCCCTTTAAAGGGTAGGTGATTATATTTTGAATCCATATAACCAAGAACTCAAGATTCTGTTTCTATCTAGAGAGGCAGTTAATATTTTGAGGATGGGATTGAGCCATTATGAGGCATCCTATGTATACTATTTTATAATAGGAATCAAAACCCATGTAGTTTATTGAAACTATTATGTTTAATGTCATATAGAATGGAAACATATATGGAACTAGGGCAATTGGTATTTGATATTGAATCTCAGGGGGAGATCCTACTTATCCTAGTTATAATAGGAATTAGAGTTATTATAGTTTGGGCATTCCCTTTGGACTGACCACAAGGTAGATAAACCTATGTGATGGGTAATTGTATCATACCACCGATTGAGGATTATGAATTAAGGTTGTCCTAGATGGCAGGGATTTATGATTCTAATGAGGTGATCATTGCAACTCTCCAAGCCCATGTGAGCTATTATCGATGTGATAAACAAGGGATATCATGTAATCAGACTCATTTCATATGGATTGGGGGATTAAGTGATGGGAAATACCATTAGATTCCTAACATAGGGATCAATACTTTGGAAGGAATCCTACATATCTTGGTTATGGTAGGAATCAGAGTCATTATAGTTTAATGATTTCTCAATCCATTAGTGGATGAGGAAGGATCATAGAACCATGGGAGATATTGAGTCTCCAAGGTTAGAATTTCAGAGACATAGTGGGAATTACATTGATGTGGATTCCCATTTTATCTCAGACTTGGGACATAGGAAGGAATACTATGTATCCTGGTTATGATAGGAATCCGAGTCCTTATAGTTCAATAATTTGATGCTTACACACTAAGGCATACCTTATATGAAATACATTATATTATTTCACTGATCGAGGCTTACACATTGAGGTTTCCCATTACAGAGGTTGTACAAGGTTATCATTTCCAAGGATGCCAACTTGACCCGACATGCTTGTCTTCCTAACATATGTTTATTGTCTTCTTGATATTCCTTGATTGTCTGCTTTCCATATCAGTGGATTTATGACTCACATGTCTAAAGACAATCATATTATCCAGGTGATTGTATGAGGGACATCACATAATCTGGATGAAATATTTGAATTTATTAGCATGAAGAAGGATGACTTGTCCAGAGGAAATTTAAAGACCTAGCTGGTTGATCTAGGAATCCATCACATGATCTCAGCTAAAATTATTGGAGGGATCACATGATCCACCTGAATTACCTTTGTTTCATCATAAAAACTAGATGACACACTTGGAGGGTGTCGTGAGAGTCAGTGTGACATGTCTGTAGGGTGATACATATCCCAACTGACTTGTTTGGGTATCATCGAGAAAATCCAACTGACATGTTTAGAGAATATCATAAGATCTGGTTATCTTTTCCAGAGGATGTCACGAGAGCCACTTGACTTTTCCTGATGTCATCACAATATTTAGTTTACATACATTAGTTCGACCATATGATTCAGGGACACATTTAGTGGTCATTTCAAGGTATAGACGGTTATCTTGGAGGGTTTCTCTAGAACTGGGTGGCATGCCCGGAGGGTGCCATATAACTTGATATGACATGTTCAAGGGCCTTTATATGATCCAAATAGTATACCAAAGGAGTATCGTGTGATCTGGGTAAACTTTTCTAGTGTTGTCACATGACTTGGGTGGTTCATTAAAGGCACATGAGGATCATCATATATGTTCTTATTATAAGTCTCCCTGATATTTAGTCTTTGTTCCAACATTTTATTGCATATGGATTAGATTTTTTCAGTGCTAATTTGTTTAAGTCTCGCACGAATGATTAGGTATGCAGGATATCATTCACATAAGCTACCCAAATTCCTTCACCTGATCTATGAGTGATCATGTGAAGTTCTTATGTCATTATCATAATCTTTTTAGGTGGTTCCCCAAATTTTACCTACCAAAAACCTTTCTGATCACAAGATTAGAAGCTCTGAGAAATATTTTATGATTCCTAATAGCATTGGTGTGAGTATCCAAGGATGAATTTTTTTGATGCTAGGGAGGAGGATTTATAGGCCTCACCACCCTGATTATTCAACGATTTGTGCAACATGTATCGTGAAAATACAGGCTAGAGTCGAGGGAGGGATTATATGTCATGTGTTTCGCTAGATCCTTCTATAGGTCATTTTGGGGGGCATCACATGATTTTTAGTGACCACAAGACCATCCCATAAAAGGCCAATTTATTGGATTATATCAAATTAATGGGGTCTTTCATAATCATGTGTGCATGCCAAGGGACATTCACATTGTCAGGATGATATGTCCAAGGGAATTCATGCAATCAGGGAACCTTTAAAAATGCCTTCATGTGATCTTATGAGACTTTTCTGGGAACATTAGCGAGACAAGGATAGATTACCAAGGGGATTTAGCAAGATTAGATCATCATGATGAAGGGATTTTGTGAGGTATTTCTGAGTGCATCACATGAAGTTTACAACCTCAAGAGGATCTCACCTTTTCTATTTTATTTATTTATTTATTTTTCAAAGGATTAATGATCTTGTGAGCTTGTATGAGTGTTATAGAAGATAATAATTCTCCCCACTGATGATTCATCGTGTGACCAAAAAAGGGTCCTATGATGATTCATGATAATTTTATGGGAAAACTCTTCTGTTTTCATTATGGAACAGAAGGGGAAGAGAAGGACCACTTACACATGTCCGAAGACCTTAGTGTGGTGAGGGTGACATGCCAACAGGCTCTTGTGCGGTGAGGTGGACATGTCACCATGGGCTTGTGGTGTCTTGAAAACCGTATGAGGTGTGTCACAAGATGTTTATGACCACAAGAGGCTGCCTAATTTCCCCCTTTTTATTTTCTTATTTATTTTACATGGGCCTGGGGTCCAAGGAGTTTTATTGAGTGTTGTAGAGGATAATAATTATCCCCATCAATAATGCATCACATGATAAAAAAGGTCTTATGGTGATGCAGGAGCATTATCATGGAAAACCCATTATACTTGTTTTTGGAGCCGAAGTGGGAGCACGAGACTACCTGTACATGTCTGAATCCCTTCACGTGATGGGGGTGACATGCCTGTGGGATCTTGTGTGACTAGGTGGACATGTCATGAAGGATTTTGCGGTATATTTCAAGCTTCATGGTAGTATCACATGAGTTTTATGACTACAAGAGTCTCCCACCTTTTGTATATTTTTCTTCCTATTTTCCAAAGATTTTTGAATGGCTTGTAAGGTGCCTACTGCCTGACAATTTGCATGACTTGAGGGTGCTTATCTAGAAGCCTCCACATGATCCCTGATTGTTTGGGATGCCTTCCCAAGAGCAGAAAGAATTTTCAAAGGGGAATCATATGATCTACCAGAATTTATGATTTGTACATGCCTCATTCTCATGACCTTATGAAGCTCTCGTGACCGTGTGTTTCTTGGAGTCTTATGCAATCCGTGAGTTCTGACCACCTTTTCTTCCTTTGTTTTTTAGAGAATATAATACCCATATTAATGTATTTATTACCTATTTAATTTTTAAATTCTCATTTGGAAAGCATAAAAAATCCCCCCCAGGAGAAATGTATTTAGGGATAAGGTCTCACTTCTGAGGAAAGTAAATGCCCAGGTGAGGCTTGGGAGCTGTCACCAATCAGTGTCTTTGGGTGATGCTTAGTCTTCCAGGTGACATTTAGTTTTCTGAAGAATTACCTATAAATAGGGGAGTATATAGACGTTAATTCTTCATCTACCTCACTTCTCATAGCTCTTGCGCCCTTCCTCCATTGCATAATCCTTTCGCAATACCCTTTTGCAAGAATTGATCGTGAGATCCGTTCATGAGACATTCCCATGAAAAATGATTCAAAATACCTATTTTTCTTAGGAGAATGTTCAAATCAAACATGAACTAAATTTCATTAATTGATTTAAATTTGACCACAGGGATGAATGACTGCCTTTAAAGGTTTTTCAGGATCTTCCAGCTCAATCGCATGATTGTTTTCAACTATTTTGCAGCTCTCATTACTATGTCAAGGTTATGAAATTACGAGTCTTCTGAGGGGTCATGTAGTTGTGTGAAGAATTGTAGTTTTATTCTATCCTCAATATATTTGGGATCTAGGTGTTTTTTGATTCCTTTATATGATCACAAATCCCATGATGGTTCATGTGATGCACATGAAGCTACTAAAATTTTATGACTTTCCTTTGATAAGATTTTATTTTTATCCACATGACATATGCCACTTAGTTTTGTTCATATGGCTTCCAGATCTCGTCATACTTCCTCTTATATGGCTAATAAAAGGACCATTATTTCTATAAACCACAAATTTTACCCTCTATACTACATGAATTATGATAATGAGCTTCTGAAACAACTTCTTCCATTCAAGCTCTAGAATTATCCTTTATCATTATAGATTCCTCTATACAAGTTTGTCTTACTGAATGATATTTTCATTTATTATTAGTACTAAAATAATCCATCTTGATGGGTGTAAAATTCTATTTACTGTATTTAGATGTCAATTTTTTAGGAATTATGACTAGTCATAGCTCGATCCCTGGGGTTGTCTTATATGTTGTAAAACTCTCCCTTGGGTCCGATTGAATGTAATTTTTCTCCCCAAACCATCACTAAAAGCTGTTCAAGTATATTATTATCTTCTATAAACACCTTGGGTAGTAAATGGAGCTTGAAATGGGATCTCCATGCTAGTGGTAACTTTTATGATGATTGGGCATGACCATTCTGGGTCAAGCAAAGCTTCTTAGAGTCTGTTGACTAGTTATATACTGTCCATCTTCATGAAGAAGTATAAATTTCCAAAGTTATTATTTATCTTCAATCTGATCTTTTTAGGGAATTGGTAAGTCATTGGTGATCTATAACAACTCATTTCATATATCTCATGGTGAGGTTGGAATTAGTCTTTGGGATATCTATCAATTGGGTGGGACACCCCATCTTGGAGAGATGTATGAAGAATTCCTTCCTACCAAAGATGTCTGTGATGACCCTTTTCGAACTCCAATCTAGGCGAGGTACATGATAATAATTGTGAAGGAAAATTTAAGGAAGGATATGAATATTCACTCAATTATCTATTATAAATATTGGATCAAAATTTTTCTTTTTCATAACGAAGCTAGGCCGACTACTATATTCCCCCATCAGCTCCCTTACTGGTAGGTTTGTGATAGTGCCTATTTTTACTGGGCCATTTTGGAAGTCTAGGATCAAAATTCATGGGGATAATAAGTGAATCCAATGATATTTTTAATTTGTAGGTTGACAGGATTCATGGACATGTTTCTGAATGGGTGGTTTTTCTTAGTTGGGGATGCATGCTTTGGAATCTGGGTCAGTATGCTGGTTATGGCAGCACAACTAGCGGAGGGATAACACCATAATCTGGTGGTGCTGATTATTGCATGCCTTTACCAAATCTTATCCCACATTTAGCAGGAAAAAATTACCTATAACGACCCATACTTTACATACATTGTTAGTACTTCAAAATTGAAGTACACTTATTACAACATATAACAAAACAATGAAAGGACCGTATAGGTATAATGTCTTTAGAAACTGGGAAACATAAACAACTGGTTCATAAAGCGTCTACATTGTCTCCCATTTATTTCATCATATCTAGAGTCCATTTTGGCATATACTACTTAATAACCTTCCTCCTGACCTGGGGGAAAGAACACATACAAAAGGGTGAGCTCAAATGCTCAGTAAGGGTAAACAAAAGAAAAATCAATCACATCATATCCATAAGAACAAAACAATTTGGAAATCTTACCCTCCAAAAGAGATCATAATTTCATAACATGGGATAAATCATGGTAGTGAAATGTAATCACAATAATCATAACATAAAACCTGAAGCTTTGTTGTATACACACATAATCATAGATAATCATTTCTTATTAGTTAAGACTCATTGTCAAGACTATCTTAGTGGACAAAGTCCATTTCTGAACCGAGTTCATTCCTCATTTCAGTACCGTTTCACTAAACCGGTTTATCCTACCGTTCTAGCCATGTCTATCTCATGAGATATAAAATCTTTAACCAATTCATTGTAGAGAGATATAGGTCCCACCCATCTCATAATGATACCATTCTTATGTGTGTCACAAAATCAAAAATCATACATCATTGCATATCCCATGTAATAAAAATGGGATTATTAACCATCGTGACATCCTAAAACAATTCATATAAGATAAAGGAATTAATAAAAATAATTCCATCACAACATAATCAAATCAATGTAATAATAGGTATAGAAACATAGCCCTATATTATCTTATATGGAAAATAATTTTGATAAAACACTTGAACTCCATTCTTGAGGAAAATATCCTTTCTACTTCAAAAACACTTTTCCTTTCTTAAAATGTCATAAAATTCTAAACTAAAAGAAGTTGATTAAAAATAAACTTGAAAACTTGTAAAGGAATCTTCTTGGAAATAATGTTTTAAAAATCCATCCATGCCATATAAGTTTTTAAAAAGACTTCTTCTTGTACTTTTGTCAGAAAAGTCAAAAAGTACCTCGTACAAAAAATGACAAAAGATTCCTTTCATATCTTTTACTAAAAACTCACTGAAGGGTAAAATAGGATTTAAAAAATTGTAGGTGTATGGAAATAATATTAAATATCGAGGAAACATTGATGTGGATGATAAAATACACCCTAGTAAATTCCAAAGTATAAATAATCTCGAATAAAAATGAGATTGTGATATTCCCCTTACCTTAGGTCTGATTTATTTCGTAAGTGTCTGAAACTACTGTATAATGATTTAAATAATGTCATTTACTTATTCCAGAATCATACTCATTGTCATGATATCATATATGGTCATATTCTTAGCTTTTATTAGTAATATTTCATTGCTACTTGTTATTCGAGGGTTTATTACTTTTTGTTCTTATGTGTGTTTTGTCGAATAAATTATTATTCTTCTTTTTAGGTTATAGATACCTCATTTACAGAATGGTATTAGTGTAATATATATCATATTTATTCACTCAATTCATTTATTAAATCATTATGAAATGAAAATCATGTAGAACGAGTCGCATCACATCGTGGAGACGGTATTCCGTACGTACGCACGAGCGATGATATCATTCTCATGATCGTGGAATTTTATTGGAGTGTATGTATACTATTTCAGAATCAATATAACTTTACAATAATCATATATATTCATTATTTACACCATTATAACCATCTAAGTATGGTGGTGGTGGAAAATAGATTACACCACGGCGTGGAGACGGTATTCCGCACGTACGCATGCACGGTGATTTCGTTTTCCGTAGGATGGATAGATGGTGAAATAGGGTTGTTTCATACAAATAATAACATATCAGTATATGAGTGATACTGATGTTATTAATTCATAATGAAACAACTAAATAAGAAGAAGTGGAAGAAGAAATAAAGTTGAATGAATCGGTAACGGACATTACCTCTTCTTTGAAGCGCTTCTTTGAGGCCTCATTTTAGGGAACTAAAATTGGTCTTTGAAGAATACCCAGACCTCTAGGATGTTTTTAGGGAAGTGGAGAGGAAAAATTGGCAGGGTTTGGCCGAGCTTGAAGGGTCAAAGTGGTGTGAGGAAGAGAGGGAGGAGGTTCCCTCTTATAAGGGAGGAGAGGGGAACCTTTGGAAAAACTAAAAATATTATTTTACTATAAAGCCATATTCAATTATAAATAGATCCAAATTGATTTATTTCTAATCTAAGGTGGGGATGGGTCTAAATACTCTCATCCAATATAATTTTGACAAGTTTAGTTTACTATTTTATCCTTATCATTTAGATTTAACTTTAAGTTAGATAATTTTACTTTTACCGTGTCTTTTTGTGTTCTTACACTATAAGGTTAATAAACATACCATAACAAGCCAAACGAACCCCAAGTTGTTTATTATTAATATATATAACCTTATCTAAGTCATTTTTCTGAACCTTAGATTTTTAGGAATAAAATAACAATTAATAATATAATATTTTTTTAAAAAACTATTTTATGTCAATTTTGATACTATTTGGTAATTGATTTTTTTGAAACTTATAACAGAAATATTAGTTCGAAAATAGTGAATTAAATCAATAATAACATGTCATATTAGTATATAAAATTATTTTAATTCATAAAATGTCTAAATTACATTTATTTGGGTATTTATAACATCAATTATGTCAATATTTCATTAATAAGATAATTACTGCATCATCATTGTGCCATCAATAAAATAAATTATTTAATGTCTAAAAATTACAAATAAAATATCATTACGTAGGATATTTTTTTAGATTTATAATGAATATTTATAGTCGAATTTATCTTATGTATAACCCTATATTAAAAACGATTTACTTATTAAACTTTGATTTTAACTATTTTAACCCTTCTTTAAATAAATTAATAATAAATGTCATAATCTAATCCATGTGAGCCTAAATGGTCATATTTTATTTCTAAGGTTGTTTTTGGTCGAACAAAACTTATCAAATAGAATTATAAAATGTTTTAGGGTAATAATAATATCATTTTTACTCTTAATTACCCTATTTACTTTTAACCGTGGTAAATTAAAGTTAAAAGTTACTATTCACCAAAAATTATTTTCATCTCATTGAACCACATTTTACTTATTGACATCAACCATGTCTCTCGGATTTTTTAAATTCCACTCACAGAAGTGGTAAAATTATGTTTTATGTAAATTTGCAAATTCTCCTAGGAGGTGGGTAAAAGACGGTGAAAAGTTCAATAAAATTTTTATATATCTAAAATTATTATAAAATGACTCCAATGAATTACATTGAACTTATATAGGTATTATGTATCAATTTTTACCTAAAATAAATTTAATTAAAATAAATAATTATTTAAATAAAAAGTTTGTTTTTAAATAGTAACCTAGTGTTTTCACTATTCCTCAAAAATTGAAAGTTTTAAGAAAAATACCAAAATTTCACCCTAGGCTAATTTCGATATTCCGAATCCAAAAATGAAGTCCATTTTAAAAAATAAAATTTAAAAAATTTTAAAAAGTGGTTATTACTATTCATAATGACTAGTTTTAATAATATTTCAATAGCATATCATTGTTTAGTGAAACTCGGTATTGCGTACGACGCAAGCTATCAAGGAAGGTCGCGATTGCTTTTAAAGCAAGCCAATCTATTGTTGTGTGTAGTGAAAGATTCCTTTGATGATTTATATAAAATAAAAACAAAATATTTCTTCTAAAAGTCTCAGGTGTTACATTCTACCCCCCATAAAATGAATTTCGCCCTCAAAATTCGTCACTTGTAACAAAAAGATGAAGATACCTCTCCCTCATCATATCCTCAAGCTCCCATGTAGCTTCTTCTAATTGGGGGTTCCTCTATAAAACTTTCACCAAGCGAGTGGTCTTGTTCCGTAAGACTTTTTCACTACGATCGAGAATCTCTATCGGCTGTTCTTCATAAGAAAGATCTTGTTCCAGCGGTACAACTTCTGAGCTGAGTACGTGTGAAGGATCAGGTATGTACTTTCTCAGGAGAGATAAATGGAACACATCATGAACTTGAGAGAGATTCGGTGGAAGCACCAATTGGTAAGCTACCTTCCCAACACGATCCAGTATTTCGAAAGGACCGATATACCTAGGGCTCAGCTTTCCCTTCTTTCCAAATCTCATTACTCTCTTCCAAGGAGATATTTGTAAGAACACTTTATCACCCACTTCAAAATCTAAATATTTTCTTCAATTGTCGGCATAACTTTTTTGTCAAATCTAAGCTGCTCTTATGTGTTGTTGAATAGATCGGACCTTTTCTGCCATCTCATCAACAAGATCTGGTCCTAATAGCTTTCATTACCCAACTTCATCCCAGCAAGTTGGAGTCCTGCATTTCTTTCCATAGAGACCTTCATAAGGAGCCATCTGAATACTAGAGTGAAAGCTATTATTATAAGAAAATTCCACCAAAGGTAGGTGTTCATCCCAACCACCTTTTAAATCCATAGAGCAAGCTCTCAACATATCTTCTAGAGTTTGAATTGTCCTCTCAGACTGACCGTCTGTCTGAGGATGATAAGCAGTGCTGAAACTCAACTCTGTATCCAGAGTATGCTGAAGACTTCGCCATAACTCTGAGGTAAACCTCAGATCCCGATCAGATATAATAGAAAGTGGTACTCCATGTAATCTTACAACTTTTTTTACATATATCATGGAAAGCTGATCCAGAGAGAAATCCTGTCTAATAGCAATGAAGTGTGCAGAATTTGTAAGACGATCAACTATGACCCAGATAACATTATTGCCTTTGGATGTTTTAGGATGTCCAGTGACAAAGTCTATAGTGATGTTTTCCCATTTCCATTCGGGTATGGGTAATGGTTGTAACATCCCCTTAGAATTATGTCATTCAACTTTAGCTTGCTGACAAACCAGGCATCGAGAGACACATTCAGCAACAACTCTTTTCATTCCATCCCACCAGAAGTACTCTTTCAGGTCCCTATACACCTTCGTGCTTCCAGGATGAATAGAGAATGAAGAACTATGAGCCTCATCCAGCAGCTCCTTCTTTAATTCTGGGATGGGAGGAACACAAACCTGATTCCTGAACATTATTATCCCATCATAATCAAGGTTGAATTCAGGAACATTTCTCACCTTCTTTTGTAACTCTAAATCTTATTTATGTGCCTCTTTAATATTCACATGTATAGATGGTTGAACATTCATTTGAGAAAGATAAGATTTTTCCCCTTCCATTTTAATTCCAAGATCCATCCTTTGTAAATCCATAAATATTGGATCTTTTGTGATCCTCATCATGGATAAACTGGAATGGTCTTGTCGACTTAATGCATCTGTCACCTTGTTCTCTTTCCCAGGGTGGTAATGGATTGAGCAGTCTTAATCCTTTATCAGCTCCAACCATCTTCTTTGGCGCATATTAATCTCCTTTTGTGTGAAAATATACTTTAAACTTTTATGATCAGTATAAATGTCACACCTTTCTCCATAAAGATAATGCCTCCAAATCTTTAATGCGAAGATTACCGTAGCTAACTCCAAATCATGAGTTGGGTAATTTTGCTCATGGATTTTCAACTTTCGTGAGGCATAAGCTGTCACCATATCATTTTTCATGAGAACACACCCCAATCTCTTCTTGGATGCATCATTGTAGATCACAAACCTTTATCCACTACAAGGAAGTGTGAGTACAGGTGCACTGGATAACCTTCTTTTCAACTCCTTGAAATTCTCTTCACATTCCTCCATCCAAACAAACTTAACTCCTTTCTGAGTCAACATGGTGAGTGGATTAGATAATCGTGAGAAATCTTTCAGAAAACGTCGATAATATCCTTCCAAACCAAGAAAACTTCGGATCTCAGTTACTATTGTTGGTCTCGACCATCTTTCGATAACCTCTGTTTTTGCTGGATCCACAGATATCCCCTCTTTTGAGATTATGTGACCAAAAAATGAAACTTTTTGAAGCCAAAATTCACACTTGGTAAATTTGGCATAAAGCTTCTCCTTTCTCAGGGTCTTCAATATAATTCTCAAGTGATCTTCATGTTCTTCCTTACTCTTTGAATATACAAGAATATCGTCTATAAAGACTACCACAAAATGATCAAGATAGTCTCTAAAGACTCTATTCATCAGATCCATGAAAATAGTAGGGGCATTAATAAGACCAAATGGCATCACTATAAATTCATAGTGACCATACCTTGTACAGAAAGCCGTCTTTGGTATATCCTCCGTTTTGACCCTTAATTGATGATACCCTGAATGAAGATCAATCTTGGAAAAGTATTGAGCTCCGCGTAGTTGGTCAAATAGGTCATCAATGCGTGGGAGAGGATATTTGTTCTTGATAGTGATCTTGTTAAGTTCTTGATAATCAATGCAGAGTCTCATTGATCTATCTTTATTCTTAACAAACAGAACAGGTGCTCCCCAAGGTGATGCACTAGGATGTATGCACCCCTTATCAAGATTCTCTTGGAGTTTCTTCTTCAATTCCTGCAACTCAATTGGGGCCATTATATAAGGTGTCTTTGAAATAGTTAAAGCACCTGGTACGAGTTCTATTGAAAACTCAAATTCATGATTTGGTGGAAGACCTGACAATTCCTCCAGAAAGACATCATCAAACTCCCGTACAATGGGAATATTCTTAATCGTGAGTTTCTCACCAACCATTTGAGATAAATAACCTTCATTTTGTGGAATCAAGACCCATAAGATGGAAGAAATTTCCACCGGAAGGTTATGTTCATCCTTGCATCGATATACGATCATAGATTGATCTGGAATATGAAATGTGACTTCCCTTATTTGGAAATTGATATGAGCTCCATATAGAGAAATCCAATTCATGCCAAGAATCACATCAAATTCCACTATAAGAGGATCACAAGATTTGTTGGAAGCACTTTCTCACAAACTTCAATCGGAGAAGAATTATAAACTTTTGATGCAACTTTTGTGCCATTAGGTGTTGTCACAGCTAACTCAAAATCTAATTGTTGAGGTAATACGGTGATACCCTTAGAAAATTATTCAAAAATAAAGGAGTGGGTGGATCCAGAATCAAATAAAACATATGATACTTTAGAGTGGATGGTAAGTGTACCTTTCACAACTTCGTTATCGTACTCCACATCGCTGATAGAAATTTCATGTGACTTTCCTTTGTCTTTAGACTTAATAGTTTTTTGACGTCGACCATCATCATCAACCCTTGGATTTGGGCATTGATTGGCATAATGCCCCATCTCTTTACACTTGTAACATTGAAGTGCAGGAGGTGCACTTTGTGTAGCCTTTTCTTTGTTCGCATCACTAGAAATCTTCTTCCCATCATTGCGGCATTCAAATGCCCGATGACCTTCCTTTCCACATTTGAAACATTTAATTTTCCATTTAATACAACTCCCACCATGTTTCTTTCCACACTTTGAGCATAAGGTAAAACTCATCTTCTTTTCAGTGTGATCTTTAGATTTTCCTTTGAATTCCATTTTCCTCTTCTTATCAAACCCATATG
The DNA here is from genome assembly GCA_963277665.1 of Viscum album. Lineage (NCBI taxonomy): Eukaryota > Viridiplantae > Streptophyta > Magnoliopsida > Santalales > Viscaceae > Viscum > Viscum album. The sequence continues at coordinate 1,378,388,244 of OY728138.1, forward strand.
ACTGATGGGTTACTCAAATCTCCATCTCAACTTTGAGAGCACATCAAAAGATTTCCTCGTTGCTATTGAAGTCCCTTATGGATAACGCCCTTCGAAGACTTGGTTTTTAGCCACTAAAGAATCAATCGATCTTACTCTCAGGTTGGATAATAATACCATAATAATACCTTGAAAGTTTTGTAAAATTTTCTTCGTAGGTAGCAACAGATTCATTGTCCTTTTTCTTTACTTCAAGAAACTCCTTCTCCATCTTTGTTCAGAGAATACAAGGGAAGTACTTATTGAAAAATATGTTCTTGAACTCATCCCATTCCATGGACTCAATTTCATCTCTTAGGCTCGTATTATTGATAAGATTACACCATTGATCAGCATCACCTTCCAAAAGATACACTGATAAGATGACTTTATCATGTTCAAAACATTGAAGAACTAAAAATATCTTTTCAGTAGTACTGATCCATTGTTCAATAACTAATGGATTAGTAGACCCACTGAATGAAGGTGGACACTATCTCATGAAGGATTCAACAGAATGTTTCTCCTTCCTTTGCTCATTTGGAATTCCTGCATGATTTATAGCTTGATAATGTTGTGTGAGCATGGCTACAATATTTTTCATTCCATCTCCCATAATGTTTGCTTGCTCATGGGGACAATCATTGCATTGCCCGTCGCATTCCGCATTAACATGGTTCCTTCGGGTTCCAGCCATTGACTAAAACCAAGAAGAATAGTGTGAGAAACAATAATTATAATAGAAAAACCACATAATCAAGAATAAAACTTCACACTTAAGGTCTTATAATAGGTTATTCATGGCCATTTCTAAAACACTAATATTGTGTTCTATGCTTGGACTTATCCTTAGGGTTCTTACTAAGGCTTTCACATCCTAGTTTCCAAAGGTTGACTATACCTCTCCTCTGATACCAACTATAACGACCCATACTTTACATAAATTGTTAGTACTTCAAAATTGAAGTACACTTATTACAACATATAACAAAACCATGAAAGGACCGATAGGTATAGTGTCTTTAGAAACTGGGAAACATAAACAACTGGTTCATAAAGCTTCTACATTGTCTCATATTTATTTCATCATATCTAGAGTCCCTTTTGGCATATACTACTTAATAACCTTCTTTCTGACCTGGGGGAAAGAAAACATACAAAAGGGTGAGCTCAAATGCTCAGTAAGGGTAAACAAAAGAAAAATCAATCACAACATATTCATAAGAACATAACAATTTGGAAATCTTACCCTGCAAAAGAGATCATAATTTCATAACATGGGATAAATCATGGTAGCGAAATGTAATCACAATAATCATAAATTAAAACATAAATCTTTGTGTCATACACACATAATCATAGAGAATCATTTCTTATTAGTCAAGACACATTTCCAAGACTATCTTAGTGGAAAAAGTCCATTTCTGAACCGAGTTCATTCCTCGTTTCAATCCTGTTTCACTGAACCGGTTTAACCTGCCGTTCCAGCCATGTCTATATCATGAGATATAAAATCTTTACCCAATGCATTGGAGGGAGATATAGGTCCCACCCATCTCATAATGATACCATTCTTATGTCTGCAACAAAATCAAAAATAATACATCATTGCATATCCTATGTAATAAAAATGGGATTCTTAAACATCGTGACATCATAAAACAATTCATATAAGATAAAGGAATTCATAAAAATAATTCCATCACAAAATAATCAAATCAATGTAATAATAGGGATATAAACAGAACCCTATATTATCTTAGATGGAAAATAATTTTGATAAAACACTTAAACTCCATTCTTGAGGAAAATATCCTTTCTTCTTCAAAAACATTTTTCCTTTCTTAACATGTCATACAATTATAAACTAAAAGAGGTTGATTAAAAGTAAACTTGAAAATTTGTAAATTAATATTCTTGGAAATAATGTTTTAAAAATATATTCACGCCGTATAAGTTAAAAAAACATTCTTCTTGTACTTTTGTCAGTAAATTCAAAAAGTACCTCGTACGAAAAACGACAAAATATTCCTTTCATATCTTTTACTAAAAACTCACCGAAGGGTAAAATTGGATTTAAACAATTGTAGGTGGATGGAAATAATATTACATATTGAGGAAACATTTATGTGGATGATAAAATACACCCCAGTAAATTCCAAAGTATAAACAATCTCGGATAAAAATGAGATTGTGATATTCCCCTTACCTTAGGTCTGATTTGCTTCGTAAGTGTCCGAACCTCCTGTAAAATGATTTAAATAATGTCATTTACTTATTCCAAAATCATACTCATTGTTATGATATCATATATGGTCATATTATTAGCTTATTATTAGTAATATTTCATTGCTACTTGTTATTTGGGTGTTTATTACTTTTTGTTCTTATGCGTGTTTTGTCGAATAAATTCTTATTCTTCTTTTTAGGTTATAGATACCTCATTTCCATAATTCTATTAGTGTAATATATATCATATTTATTCACTCAATTCATTTATTTAATCATTATGCAATGAAAATCATGTAGAACGAGTCGCATCACATCGTGGAGACGGTATTCCCTACGTACGCACAAGCGATGATGTCGTTCCCATGATCGTGGAATTGAATTGGAGTGTATGTATACTATTTAAGAATATATATAACTTTACAATAATCATATATATTCATTATTTACACCATTATACCCATCCAAGTAAGGTGGTGGTAGAAAATAGATTACACCACAGCGTGGAGACGATATTCCGTACGTACGCACGCGCGGTGATTTCGTTTTCCGTAGGATGGATAGATTGTGAAATAGGGTTGTTTCATAATTATAATAACATATAATTATATGGGTGATACTTATGTTATTAATTCATAATTAAACAACTGAATAAGAAGAAGTGGAATAAGAAATAAAGTTGAAAGAATCGGTAACAGACATTACCTCTTCTTTGAAGCGCTTCTTTGAGGCCTCCTTTTAGGGCACTAAAATTGGTATTTGAAGAAGACCAGGACCTCTAGGATGTTTCTAGGGAAGTGGATAGTAGAAATTGGTAGGGTTTTTCTGAGATTGAAGGCTCAAAGTGGTGTGAGGAAGAGAGGGAGGAGGTGCCCTTTTATAAGGGAGGAGAGGGGCATCTTTGGAAAAACTAAAAATATTATTTTATTATAAAGACATATTCGGTTTTAAAGAGCTCCAAATTGATTTATTTCAAATCTAATGTGGGGATGGGTCGAAATCCTCTCATCAAATATAATTTGGACAAGTTTAGTTTACTATTTTAACCTTATCATTTAGATTTAACTTTAAGTTAGATAATTTTACTTTTACCGTGTCTTTTTGTGTTCTTACACTATAAGGATAATAAACTTACTATAGCAAGAAAAAAGAACCCCAAGTTGTTTAGTAGTAATATATATAAACCTATATATGTCATTTGAAAAAATATTAGATTTTTAGGAATAAAATAACAATTAATAATATAATATATTTTTAAAAAACTATTTTATGTCAATTTTGACACTAATTGGTAATTGATTTTTTTTGAAAATCATAACAGAAAGATTAGTTCAAAAAAATTGAATTAAATCAATTATAACATGTCATATTAACATAGAAAATTATTTTAATTCATAAAAAGTCACAAATTACATTTATTTGGGTATTTATAACATCAATTATGTCAATATTTTATTAATAAGATAATTACTGCATCATCATTGTGTCATAAATAAATTAAATTATTTAATGTCTCAAAATTACAAATAAAATATCATTATGTAGGAAATAATTTTATAATTCTAATGAATATTTATAGTCAAATTTATCTAATGTATAACCCTATAGTAAAAATGATTTACTTATTAAACTTTGATTTTAACTATTTTAACCCTTCTTTAAATAAATTAATAATAGATGTACTAATCTAATCCAAGTGGGCCTAAATGGTCATATTGTATTCCTAAGGTTGTTTTTGGTCGAATTACACTTATCCAATATAATTAGGACATGTGTTAGGGTAATAATAATATCATTTTTACTCTTAATTACCCTATTTACTTTTAACCATGGTAAATAAAAGTAAAAAGTTACTATTCACCAAAAATTATTTTCATCACATTGAACCACATTTTACTTACTGACATCAACCATGTCTCTCGGATTTTTGAAATTCCACTTACAGAAGTGGTAGAATTAAGTTTTATGTAAATTTGAAAATTCTCATATGAGGTGGGTAAAAGACGGTGAAAAGTTCAATAAAATGTTTATATATCTAAAATTATTATAAAATGAGTCCAATGAATTGCATTGAACTTATATAGGTATTATGTATCAATTTTTACCTAAAATAAATTTAATTAAAATAAATAATTATTTAAATAAAAAGTCGGTTTTTAAATAGTAACCAAGCGTTTTCACTATTCATTAAAAATTGAAAGTTTTCAGAAAAATACCAAAATTTAACCCTAGGCAAATTTCGATATTCTGAATCCAAAAATGAAGTCCATTTTGAAAAATAAAATTTACAAAATTTCAAAAAGTGGTTATTACTATTCATAACGGCTAGTTTTAATAATATTTTAATAGCATATCATTGTTTAGTGAAACTCGGTATTGCGTACGGTGCAAGCTATCAAGGAAGGTTAGGATTTCATATAAAGCAAGCCAAGCTAGTGTTGTGTGTAGTGAAATATTCCTTTGATGATTTATATAAAATAAAAACAAAATATTTCTTATAAAAGTCTCGGGTGTTATATTACCTATAGGATTAGTGGTCCTTTCGTATTTTTATTTGGCTATATAGAGAAGAATTTCTATTACTATGAATACTATAATACCACTAGGATCCCCGATGCATTATCTCATCCCAGGTTGCTAAACATATCTGGGGTTTGGGCCATGTCACTAGGCCCTAACAAGGTTACCGATGTATTGATTCAATATGATATCTTTTATTTCACCCCTTATCTTGCACTGTCTGGGTCAATCATTGATAATGGAGGCGAATATCTTAATTAATGTTTATATACAATCTCTCTTTGGGATCAGGTTCTTATAGCCAGGATGGATGAGCTGATCATCTGCGATCCATATACACCTTATTGGTTTTTTCTTATGTTTTTCTACACCTAAAGGGTCTCCCCTATTCCTTTGGCCAATGTGTGAGGAGAGTGACACCCCAGAATCATCTACCATTTTTGTATGATGTTGGCACATGAAGACATCAATAATGAGATATTTCTTCCAAATGCTGACACTCCTACAATTATTGCTTAGGATTATGACCAGGCTGGGGTAGAAGCCTACTTGGGTGGTATGATAAGATGATAGGTTCATGAGGTAGACAAACCATTTTCCCATAACCCACTTTGTATGTATAAATGATGGACTTGATTCAAGACTTGGATAAGACATCTTGGAAGAACCCTCATCCTAGAGATGGCTACCCTGATAGTAGTACATAATCTATTGAGGAAATTAACCCTATGTAATAAGAAACAAGTGATTTTATTATTGAGGAAAGAATATATGGGACTTACTCTACTGCTTCCTCAATAGTGAAAACAACTCAAACACACCACATAATGATTTGGAAGAAGATTCATGCCTTTATTAATGAAACTCCTCTGGATACATTTCATGAACAAGAGGAACACCTTTTTCAGCAACTTGATGACTTGGGGGTAGATGGATTTGATCACCAAGAACTATAATAAATAACAAGATAAATTATCTTGACTCGATAAGATTTGGACACCAATGAGAGGGGCTTGAATGATCTTGAGAATGAGGCTCCCCTTACTGAACAGATGAAGGAGGCCTTAGAGTCATTAGATAGAGTCTCCCATTAATATCTGATTCGCAAGACTAGATGGATGCCTAGATCATGTATATATAGATATATGAAGAAATCATAGCTCAAATAAGGTATGAACTATCAGATTCATCATACTCATTCGAAAACACTCAAATAATATTTGAGGAGATGTACAAATTAGTCAAGAACCTATGTCCTAGGGTAGAAGCATAAGAGGCAGGGCGAGCGACACTTCAGAATTGAATTAACACTTCTTTCCAGAATCTTTCCAACTTATCCAGCTCAACCAATCAAATCATATTATAGTTTGATCATTTATATGTATTTTATTTTTGATGATATTCTTAGAGATACTTTGAAATGTGTATATTCCTACTATTTTATACTATCAATGAATGGATTTTTGTATCTTTCATGTTGTTGAATTTTTTTTTTATTCATGATGTGCATGAAATTTTATTGATATGATGTTATATGAATTGTTGATGATACCCATCATTTTCATAATATCAAGAAAACCTGAATGTCTAGAACTAAATATTTAAATCATAACAGATTCTTCTCAAGAAGTGATCATGATTTCCCAACAATCATGAGGTTCCTCGTTGATATATCTTTTCAATTTATACTAATATTACATGTTTTGAAAAAGGAAAATTGGGTAGATTATATGTCTTGGTTGGAGAGTACTCTATATTATTTGAAGCCTATAGGATTGGAGAGCCCAACTTTATTTTTTCTAAGGCCATATGGTGGGCCTTACAATATTTTCCATTCTTGAAGAATAAATTTCTGTTGTGATATAGTTTAGGGTCTTTTATCTTGGAACTTTTATCACTATAGTTTGGGGTCTTCTAGATTATAAATTCCATCACTGTAAATTATTATCTTTTATCTTGGACCTTCTATCACTGTAGTTTAGGGTCTTTTAGCTCAGACCATATATCACTGTAGTTTATATTCTTTTAGCTTATACCTTAATATGCCATTGAGTTTAAAGTATTACTGCCAGGACATGATTGATGATTATGGGATATGCTGAAAACATTCCAGGAATGACTCAAAACAAACTAGGATGTGGACTTCTACCATAGTGTTATTGAGGCTCATGTGGATTAAATATCCTTTTCTATAAGGAGGAGATTCCCTTGTTTTTTAGTTCAAAGACATTATGTTTCAGTATAATTGTGAAATAAAGGTTTCTATACTCTTTTCCAAGTGTAATGGAATATTTTTAGGGGTAATATTGTTCGATGGAGAAATACTAGAGATGCTAGGTCCACTTGGATAGTTGGAATATGGGTGATATAAGTCATAACCCAAAATTTCAAGTTAATGAATATGCAATGGGAAATAAATACTGTGGATAACCCATAAAAACCTAAGGTTCTAGGTTCCACCATGATGTTTTAGGGCTCACAAAAATTTGAGATCCTTTATTTCAAGGAGGATATGCCTTTGGTTGGTAGGTCGAATCCCTTATGAGTCGATATCATGGTTAAGAAAATATAATATTTAATCCTTTCTTAGGGCCATGAAATATTTTTGAATATTGAAACATCTAGATGATGAGGATGGGTATGAAGAAAATCTATCCAAGAATGGTTATATTAACCTAGGGAAGTTCAACTCTTAATTGTGAAGCTTGATCCCTACACCCTGTGGTTTCGAATCACAAGTTATGGTCCATAAAAGGTTTTAGAATGGCGTGTCACATTCCTAATTTTAGAAAGGGTACAAAACATGTTGATGTAACATCAAATATATTGAATCCACTTGGATAGTTTATTATAGAGATTTTAAATCCTAATCCAGAGTGATCAAGTTAGAATGATGACAGGGAAATTCATACTCGGAATGGCCTAAAACACATTGAGGTGATGTGTTCTATTGTAGTTACTTCAAGGATCACAAGAGTCAGAAATCCCTTTTTATAGAGTGAAAAAATTATTTTACAAACATAGACACATATGTAGAAGACACATGCATACTTGAATATTCAAACAATGGGTCCATTGAAGATAGATATCCTTTTACAAGGGCCATGAAAGGTTTACAGTGATCTAAGGTGCACAAATCCTGAATTGTGATTTTTAGAAACTGTAGTATCTAAGAAAGGTCTGAGCACCCTAAAAGTTGTTTCACCACCTAGTGAACATATTCTTGTGGTGAGGAGATATGAAAAATAGTTACTCTAATTTTTTCTTGGACCAGGGGGTCCAGTGAGAATAACATTTATTTTACTAAGGATATAGATTAGGCCCTATTATATTTATTAATTATTTATTTCCACCCTAATGTATTCATAAACTCTAGATATAAATAGTTTAGAGGGTGAATACTTCAATTTTTATTAGGATGTCCTTTGATGGTTTTGAACCTGACAAGTTTTTTGTCCCTTTCTCTAGCTGTTTAAGGTCATGATATTTGGACCATTATAGGATAGAGTTTAATGTTGTACAACTTTGACCAAAGTGTATGTAGTTTAAGGTCATGACACACATAGACCTAATATGCGGGATGTTACAAAAGTGACCAATTAAGATACCCAAGGTCATGATCACTCTAACATCCTTCAAAGAGGGAGATGAAAATGTTGTAAAACATAGTTCAAGGTTCTTAGTTCATGAGTAATGATATGAGAAAATCATACTAGTGATGGACCAAAACACCCTTAGGTGATGGGTTCTGCCATAATGACGTTAAGATCACAAGGATTAGAAATCCCTCCTTACAAAGACAATATTTCTCTGGTTGGTAGGTATAAACCCTTATGTATCGATAACATGGTTAAGTAGAGAGATACATTTTCCTTTCCAAGGTCTATGAATTTTTTTCAGCAACTTGAGGTGCTTGATACACGAAGTGTGATTTATGAATTATGGTTCTTAAAAGATGGTGGAAGCACCCCATACTCTGGATGATCAGGGTAAGGCTCTTGTGGTCCTTTGATAAGAGATGAAAATAGATGATGGTATGCACAATTTAACATCATTTAGTAGGGATATAATTTATACTATATAGTTTAACGTCATGTGGTAAATACATTTTCCTTTCAATTTAACACTATGTGATAAGGACATGAGAACCGATGTGAAAAATTGTGAAAGATATGTTACATGAACAAGAAGGAAGTTTGTAGATTTGACTCATACATAGGGAAAATAGTACTATATGGCTCAGCCCCTATGCAGTTGGGGTGGATTTTTTTATTGGTTGTTGTAGCTAGTATCAGGATTGGAGATCTGAGTGTCACTATTTATCCTGTGATGATAGGAATCAAGCCACACATAGTTCTTGAATAGGAGACTCTCTACACAAGTCTAACACATACAAAGAGGTGGGAAATGATTCCATTGATTGTTGTATATAGTCTTAGGATTGGAGATCCGAGAATCAATACATATCTTATGATGACAAGAATCGATCCACACATAGTTCTTGAGGAAGCATGTAGTTTAACATCAAGCAGAATGGACGTAGGACTCCCAACATGAAAAGGGGTATTTTAGAGGGACACAAGGATGGAAATATGGGTGTCACTATGTATCCTATGGTAATAGTAATCAATACACACATAGTTCTTGAGTAAGGAGATTCCTAATCAGGTTTTACCTACATATAGTGAGGGGGAATATTTATGCTTATTTTTTATGGCTAGACCTGAGGTTAGAGATTTGGGCATCACTATATATCATGTGATATTATAAATTAGGTCACAAATTTTTCATGAATGTAGGTGTGATTGGAGAAAAATCACCAACAATAGTGTTCATCTCAGGTGAGGCCCCTAGGAATGTTCAATTTTATGTTGTGTAAGGGATATCAACCATGCAGTTTAAATTCATGTAGCAAGGAATCACGGTATGCGTTTTAAAGTCTTGAATTCAGAACCATGATGAACATATCATAAGCTATTATGAATTTTTTATATAGGGAAGCTATTATTGAAATTCCTAATCTCACTTGAGCTATTATCGATGTGAGAAACAAGGAATACTAAAGGTTACTCTCATCATGCAGAGATGGTTAAGGATAGGGCATGTGCATTTTGTATCATGTGGTGGCTGGACCAAGATATAGGATCAAGGAATCCCTGAGAATCTCACTGAAATGAGAATCAAGGAAAACATATTTCTCAAAACCTATGAAGTTTAATGTTGTGAAACAAGGACATAAACTAAGTAGTTTAACATCTTGCGGCGAGGGAAAGGGTCACCCGACATGAAAGGGAAGTAGCACTATGGATGAGCCCAAAAATAGAGGTTCAAGCATCACTATGTATCCTATGATGGTAAGAATCAAGACACATGTTGTTCTTAGAAGGAGATAATACCTATGTAGAGCTTTCCCTCACACAAGGATGGGGGAATTTCATCGTTCTTTCGCATTGATCTAGATCGTGTGCGGTGAGTTATTAGTGAGATAGTGCTTCCATGTAGTTTAATGTCATGCAGTGAGAAAATATTTCATGCAGTTTGACATCATATAGTAAGGACCTGTTACATATAGTTTAACATCTTATGGTTAAGACATGAGATGTTGTGCAGTTTAAAATCATACTACTAGGACTTGGGTGGCTCGATATGAATTGAGATGCACCATTGTGGGATCTGTGGAGTTTAACATCATGCAATGCAGATGTGAAATGTATAGTTTGATTTCATGTGGTCAGTACGTTCTTGTTCAATTTAATGTCATACACCTAGGATTAATTTTTTCAATTTAACATCATACGACTAGGATAACTCTATACAGTTTAACGCCATGTGGTTAGGATGTGTGATGATATGCAGTTTAAAGTCTTTCTGGTAGGACTTTACATTTGATGATATCTATGAAAAGTTTTTCTTGAGAATTTTCTCATTAGTGGGTGGTGTGACACACTCCCCATCCATTGTTTCCAATGATTAAGATCCATTGTGATAGAACTTATGTATGATATAAGTCCCTTCCCATCTGGGTTAAAACTTTGGAATTTCCTTCCTTGGTATCATTAGGTTTCTGAGATCCAACACCAGTTCTCCTTGGAGGAATTAATGAAGGAATTAGTTTTTATTGAAGGCCCATGTGATCTAATTCTAATGGATTTCAAGGTTGTGAAATGTAAAAAAAGTGTTGTCATCGAGCTGTTCCATCTCATCTAGCTGCTTTTTTGAATTCTCATCATTCAATATTTTTCTACAAATAGATATTCGAAGTGAGTACAACTGGACTTCTATGGGAAATACTACCTTGATCATGTATAATAATGAGTAAATAGTTTCTTGTGTATGAGTACGTATAATGGTATGGTAGGTCCATAAACTGTGTAAGAGTTTATCTAGAACAAAATTCCTATCATTATTCACCATCTTATGGAGTATGTTTGAAAATGACTTATTTAAGGTTTTTATTTGTCAATTTTTTACTACATGATATTAGGATGAGTGATCATATACAATGATGTACTCTTAGTACAACTATTTCAATTCCATAGAATATAATTTGGTGCCATTGTCCATCAATATTGTGTAAAAGACCATGAACCTGGTGATGATAGGGGACTTTACGAAGTTGATGATATTCTTCATACCAAATTCATTGAGGGATATTGAATAAACTCATTTGGAGAAGAATTAGGTAGTAGTAAGGATATATTTGAACATATTAGATAGGGATGGGGATATATCCCAACAACATCCATTCCCAAACAAAAAATGACCAGGAATATTTAGCTATCTGTAGAAATTATGGGGGTTGATGGATGAAGTTTTCATGGATCTGGCATGCCTGAAATTTCTTAGTGAATTCCATATAGTCCTCTATATTGATTTTCTAGTAATAACCCATCCTCCTGATTTGGTGTGAGAGTATGGTCCCAAACTAATGATCACCACAAGAGCCAGCATGAACTTCTTCTATAAAAATATGAATCTCTCTTTCAGCTATACACCTAAAAAGGATTCCATAAAAGCCTTGCTTTTGGAGGGATTTTTGTTCATTTGGGTCATCCCATAGGGTAAAGTTTGTTGCACAATGCCAAATGTATTCCCTTATGGCTCAGTCTTTCAGGAGAGTCCCATTTTGGAGATAACCGATTATGGTCTCTATCCATCTAGGGGTGAATATCGATTCATCATGCTCTAGGGTGGTGTTGAACTGGTTGATTTATTCCATATCACAGCTGAAGATCAATGAGACCATTCTTTGTTTCATGATATGAAATATTTCTTACTCCTGATTAGGGTTATCCATGACTATGGATTCATTAGACAATGTGTTTATGCAAGCATTCTGCTATTGGGGAACATGATGCAATGTGGGCTCAAAATGGAATTCTACCATTTGTCCCCAAACATAGTTAGTGAGAGGGAATAATTTTTTTTCATGGAATATTCACCATTGATATTCATTATCACTAGTTATGAATCCCCTTTGATTTTTAGGTAGGCTATCTGCAGCTATATGGCCCTTTCTAAGCCAGTGATGAGGGCTTGGTATTATGAATCATTATTTTTGTATCCTTCAGATAGTGAGAAATATTAGGGAAAATTTATATGTCTGTAGAAATAAAAAAATCCCTAATGCAACCTGATTGAGATTTATATTATCCATATTTTTACTGATAAGACTTAGATATGCACCATTAAAATACACCTCCCATGTCCAAGGAGTGTTATGGGCATAGAAAACCTCCTCATCTGGGAGTTCAGTGTCTACTGGGGTACTTTTGGGGTGGTATGTGCTGTGAGAAAATCAGCTAGGGATTTTCCTTTCACCATATTATGAAATAAGAATTGGATGTCATATTGTTTTATAAAGACCACCTATCAGTCCAGACACTCGATTATCTTGGGGAAAGCAAGGATGTACTTTAGAGGATCAGTACAACTAATGCCTCAGATTTTTCACAGCAAAGATGAGTGCGAAGAATTTTCTCTCGACATCTGTGCATCAAGTCTCAGCACCTAACATTGTTTGACCAAGGTAATAAAGACTGTTATCACTCCCCACATCATTCTTCTATACGAGGAGGGTTCCAAGTGAGCGTTCCATGGTGGCCACATATAAGATGAGTGTCTTTCCTTCCACTGGTGTAATTAGGACTTGTGGGTATAATAGATAATGTTTGAGATTTCCAAAGGCTTCTTTACAATCCCCATCCCATTAGTAGGTGATTCCCCTTTTCATTAGCCTGGTGAAAGAGATATATTTTCTAGCCAAGTTGGCTATGAAATGACAAATTTAAGTGCGGTTCCCTTAGAGTCCCCTCAATATTTTAAATTTCTAGGGGTGACATTTATAAAATAGAACTAGCATTTTTTGGGTTGACCTTGATGCTATGGTGGTGTACCAAAAATCCAAGGAACTTTGTAGATGTTACTCTAAAAGAAAATATCAGTGGATTCATCTTAAGATTATGAAATCATATCTTATCAAAGACTATTTGAAGATCTGTAACGTGATCACATCACTATCGGTATTTGAAGACCAATTCATCAACATAACATTTGGATAACCTTCCCAAGAATGGCTTAAAGATACAATGCATGGTGCATTGATAAGTAGTGTCAGCATTATTTAAGACAAATTGCATTTCATGATATAAAAATATCCATTGTGAAGCTCTAAAGGTAATAATTTATTTATATTAAAGTTCCATATTTATCGGATTTTACCCTAAATATCCATCCATGATGATAAAATATTAGAATGAAGTAGTTGCATTGATCAAGAGTTCTGTGATCAGCAATGGGAAGTCATCCATTGGGAAATGTTGATTAAGGTCTCTAAAATCGATGAAGACCCAAATATGTCAATTATTTTCCTCGATGGAGACAATATTATAAATCCATCTTGGGTGTTTCACTTATTAGAAATTTTTTTTTGATCAATTTGTTAATTTACACCTCTACATTGGTAGCATGAGAGGGGTGTATCCTTCTGGATACTGGCTTGAAGCCTCGATGGTCATTGGGTAAGCCAAGATAATGCATAGCCATATCTTTATTTAGTATGGTGATTTCTGTATAGTTCCAAGAGAACACATATCAGTGTTTATTTAGAAATTTTATATACATCTCTCTCTCTTTATGGGGCATGGAAGCAATAATCAGTATAGGTCATGGGTCTTCTTATATTCCTAAATTTACCTGCCCGAGATCAATGATGGTGTTAGAGACACCTTCCTTGATTGTGGGAGGGTAATTCCTAAATCCATCCTCTTCTTCTTACACCTCTATGTTTGTTAAGTAATTCTTAGACAAAGACATAAATTTTGGGGTATCTCTATCACTGTTGAGGTGAGAGAGGCCATGAAAAATGACATTATCGTCCCCTACTACTAGATTCATTTCATAGAGATTCTATAACTAATTGTCTTTTACAACACCACTAGGAATATGTGGGATTTGGGCCTCTAGGACTAGGTCTATTATATCAAATATATTTATGGGAATCACATAGTTGTTGTCGAGCATACTCTAGGTATTTTATGGGGTGTTCCCCAAGGTGTCGAGGGATGCAACCTGTATATAATTATCCACCATTATTTATTTTCCTTACCTTTTGTAGAAACCTACTTCAGAATACGTGGCTTCATAAGTCTTACAAGAGGAACTGTCACCATTTAATATTCCTACCTTTCCATCAATGGGGTATTTCATACATTGATGGAATGTTGAATGTACCAACTTGTAACTATGTAATGAGGGCCTTCTGAGTAAGAAATTGTATGAAATTTTTTGCTGGATAACCATAAACTTAGCATTAGATGTAAGATCCCCAAACTGATCTTTGAGTTTGATATTCCCAAGAGGTCTTTTCTCGTTCTTATCATACAATTTAATGGTCAGCTTTGTGGGAGACAAATCTCATTCCCTATATCTCAAACATTAGAGGGTTCGAATCAGTATGAGAGTAATCCTGAAACCATTTTCAATAAAATACCTTCATATATCGATATTATTGAGTCTACTGAGAACATATATGGGTCTTATGTTTCCCTATATGACCCCTTCTTGATCCTATTTTATTAATGATATGGTGACATGACATTATGTTAACATGGTATCCATTCGATAGGCCTTAGTTTTAGTGACTTCTATCTCAAATTATTATGGGCTCTATAGGGATTCAATGAGGGCCTCTATGATTTATTTTGAAATATATAGTGCATCAAGGATTGAGATATTGTATAGGATAACCCCCATCTATTTCATAATATTATAATTTTGTGTTAAAGGTCGATGCTTCTTGAGGTGGGATTTCTCCTTAAAATGTGGCTCAAGAGACAAGGAATTTGAGGTGGATGATCCTACTGCTTGTGTAGAGGTTGAAGGATCATCTGTTTCTAGTGGCATGGGTCGTGATGTCCTTCCCAATTACCTGGGCTGATCAAGTAACCACACCCTAACTAGGCATTCATCCAGGATAACTGGGTGCAGATGACTATTGGAGGGTTTTGAGACATCTCCATGTCTCTGTTGGGATTTATGAAGTGCCTTCCCATGGGTCTCAGCTGCATATATGTCTTTTGTGGGGATGTGTCTAAAATATTTGCTCTAGCCATGCCTGTTTTGTCCCTTGTATCCTCGGTTTCTGCACATGTATCCTTATGTTTCCCAGTTTGGTGTGAGAAACTCATACTCAGAGGCATATTAATCATCAGAGAAGGGGTCGACGAAGTGTATCACATTAAAAAAATCAAATACTAGATATTCATTTGATGAGGGTTCTGTTTTCTGGGGCATTTTCAGTGTTTCAGATGTTACTGGGAAGAAATTTTCTAGAGTTAGAGCTTGTGTTCGAGAGGAATACAAATCTTCCTCTTTTATCTCTTCCTATATCTGATGGTTTCATCCACCTTTGGGAGACATATCCAATGTAACCTTCTTGGGAGGTGGAGATATTGTGGGTCTGTATAGTTGTGCTCTTAGGATGGAATGTGCTCGATCACCTATTTTCTTAGTCATCTAGTTGTTGAACTTCTATAGACACCTAGTAAGAACTTTATGCCAATCACTCTCTTCTTCTAAATAGACAATGGTTATACAGACCACCTGCTCTGAGGAGTTATCTAACACCATATATGTGGAATCAACCATGCCATGAAGGAATTATTTGAATATGAATCAGTCATAAATATTATAACCCATCCTTCTATGGAAAGGGTAGTAGTTAGGATGACTGGTGAGGTTTACCTCATTGGTCTTCCCGGGCTGTTGTAGCTTGAGCATGTTATTTTCCATGGATGCAAGTAAATAACCATGGAATTGTTCATTACATAAGAAGTATCCTTTATTCATATGTTCCTAAAATATTGGGAAACCCTAATTTATCTGTGCTTCTGAATGAGGGATATTTTGTGGTTTTTACCACTTGATAGGAGCTGCTTGGTGGTTCGAGACCTGCTTAGGTTCATGAATGGGAACTATTGATAGTTTGAGGTTAAAAACGAAAAATTATTCATTATAGAGCCTTTTTCCCTATGATGAAGTCATGGTAAGAGATTTAGATCAAGTTTTCTAAATGGTATCTTTGAAAGCATGAACTATTTTCACCTATCTACTATTTAAGGTTCCGGTGCTCTGCTAATGTGTATAGAAGCACTCGGGTAGAATCCTCACTAATGATACTTTTTAATAGTCAATTATTTTTAGTTGATTGTATTTTGATTTGGGGGGTTTGTTTTAAGAGATTAACTGAAATTATTGATTAATTTAACAATTTGATAAATATTGGGGTGAGTTCATTATTAGGGAGTTAATCTTGTGATATCCTTGAAATTTTCTTTATATTGCATTAAATTAACACCCACTTCACAAGATGATGTTGATTGGAATTCCCAAGTGTTAAGACTTTAATACAATCCTTAACTTAATATAGGTTTATAATATAAATCAATGCTTGTTTATGGTAGTGTATTTATGGTTCCAATAATCCATGGAAACCACACATTAAACAAAAAAAGTTATTAATCGATGACACGTTAATCCAACATACACAATGTGAATTTGAAGAATATTCACCGAGCAAAAGCTCTCAATCACTTAACATCTCCAAATTATAACTCACCCAAATGGTAGATTTACTCGAACATTGGTTTGGATAATAATATGGTTGTAATTTTTATGATGTTAAATTATAAATATAATGAAAATAATGGGATAGGAAAAGATTTGTGCATTGAACACACACACACTAAACGATGAAGAGAATTAAAAACAGATTTTAGATTGAATGAGAAAGAGAAAGAAGGGAATTGAATTCAACATGATTTAAAATATTTTAATATTATTAATATTTAACAATAGAGGGTGTATGATTAAAAGATAATATAAAGAAGAAATCTTCATTAATAGATAATTACAAAAACAAACACTTATGAGTTTCAAATGAAGAAAAACAAAAAATAAATGAAATCAAAGAGAGGAGGAAATGAATATAAAGTGAAAACTTGAGTTTGGAATATCCTCCTAGGATTTTGGAAGAGCCTTGTTCATTCTAATTGATCCTCCTATATTCCGAATTTCCAACCCTCTGAATGGAGAAGAGGAGGATGTATATATAGCCCAAGGTAGTGGACTGTTTGAATTCCAAAACTACCCCTCCACTTGGATCAACGATTTGGACATTCAGACAGCTGAATCATGAAATATATTCTTCTTCAAAGTTTTAGATGTCAATATCTTATGTCTACTCTGAATATTTGGAGGCCATTGGACTTAATTATCCAAAGTTATGGTGGTTTTAAAAAACAATTTTATTCTATCTATTTCAATCTACACTTTTTCAAAGGCTAAAATTTGAATGGTTTTTTTGAATAGGAATATGCCCTAAAAAAATAATTTCTTCAAACAGGTTGGCTGAACATATATTATATTTATCACTAAAAAATACCTGCTTTATTTTAACAGTAGATCAGGAGAAAAGGCATGCATAGTGTCCTAATTTTAATTCCTGTCCAGAATGGTGGGATGGAATTCAAAGCATCAGTTGGCCCCCCTATTGTTGAATTTGGACCTTAAATATTTTATTCATAATTATTTGGGATAAAAAATAACTTATGGTGGAGTTTCATAAAATTAGGCTTTCGGTATTTATACTAGTAACTCAATCATCAAGGCTGGTCCAGTTTTTCATAGATTATTTGGGTCTTCTTGTGTGGACCATATGACCCTCTAAATAGACGATTTCGACAAAGGTCCCTTCTAATAAAATGTTTTAATTTGAGTAAGGAAGACGTACAAGTAATAATCATGAAATTTGGATAAGTAGGGTGAGAGTTATAATTAAAATAGATAGGTGAATCAATTTTATTAATTCAAATAACGGTGAAAAATTACATTTAATATTAAAACATAAGTATTTCACACCAATTATGAACTTTTATTGAAAATAAGTAAGGATAGAAAATAAAATGTTCTTAATAAATGAATAACATCAAATCCCTCACACTTTGGCTTGTGTATGTCCTCATGTGAAATAAATATAAAAAACATTACAAAATCATTTTCAATCTCTAAATAATATTAAAATTTTGTTTTCCCACTAATGGGAGGTTTAGATTATTTCACTCATTCATTTTGAATTCCACCTCAAATTGTTACAGAAACAATTTTCCAAAAAACAATTCATTTTTCAGGCTCAAAATTAGAAATAGAAAATGTGGGAACTCAAAACTCACTCCTCTTAAGATGATAAAAATGTATTTCTAGAGCTTCACTCTTTCACAGACCAAAGGTAAAAATCTTAGAGTTTAAAAGAGCTCTCAGCTTCCATTCCCTATCCTAAAATTCACAAGAATCAAGAAGTATTTTGAAGGGGTTTTTTTTGTGAATATGGGATGGTTGGAATATAGTATTCAAAAGATTGTAAAGAGGGGTAAAACACCAACATGGAAAAAAAATGCCTAAAATTTATGAAATAAAACATAGAAGGAAATGGAAACACATAGTTACAAGGGAACTATTGTGTGAATCAAGACACAAGAGGATGAAAATTTGAATGGAATGAGAATATGGAATATTTACAAAACACAATACTTATCCAAATGACATAATAATATATATGGAAAGTGTTCATTTTTTTATTTTTATTTTTTATTTTTGATTTTTTTTTTCGGATGTTGAACTTGAAAAAAATCTCACACTCCTCTCCCAACCCTTGTTTGATCACCTCACAACACTAATTGTAATAGTTATAACAAGATAAAAGGTTGAGAAGGAGTGATTTGTTACCCTCTCATGACACAACCCATGTTTTTCATCAAATTGTTTTCAATTTTTTTCAATTTTTTAAAACAATTTCCAATATCATTCATAAAAGATGTGATAAACATATAAACATTCCCAAACCTCATTGAATGAAAACCTATCCACCAAATAAAATGGATACTTTCCCTCAAGAATATGAAAACAAATTTAAAATCAAGGAAATAGTACCAAAAATGAAATCAGTTACCCCACACATAAATTTCAATAAATAATACAATGTAAACCCATGTAGATATTGGGTGGTATAAGGTATTGGGCTTGTAATGTGGATATCAATGAAATTTTTTTCATAGGATCAGAGTGGATTTCAAAAGTAGGATTAATGAAAGGGTAATGGGAGGCTATTTGGCTATTTTGATTCTTACATGGTTTAGAAAAAGAATCTATAATATTAATGCACACAAAAGTTGGAAATTCAACTCAAAGTTCCACAAAATAAATACTCATAATCATGGGTTAAAACACACATTTATAAAATATGTCCATAGGTGTTCGTGGAATTAAAGATAATTTTGTTCCTCATGGTTGGGAAGAATCACTTTCCAAATCTAAAAATGAGCATTCAAAATTTGGTGGTTTTGAAGTAAGATTATTTATCCAAATTCATGATTAAAATACAAAATTTTTTCGATTAAAAAATGTGTTTTGACTCCCCAAAATGGTTTGACAAAATTTCAAAACTGGATGGTGAGTAAGTATGACTCTTTTTTAATATATTTGTTTAGTTTTTTTTTAGTTTTTTAGTGTTTTTATAAAACACACCCACACAATAGAGAAAGAGAAAAATAAAGGTTTTGATGAATTAAGTGGTAAAAAAACTGAAAAATAGTGGAATAAGAAAAAAAAGGGAGAAAGGGAAGGAAGAAGAAGAGAGAAAGGGGGAGTTTAAGGAAAAGAGGAGCCACTGGTTTGGATTTGGTGGGTTTCCGTTTCTATCCAGTGGTGGGTCTACTGAGGATTCAATGGAAGTTTATATTATTCTAGGATTGTGTGTCCTCTCATGGCGACACTTTAACTGATGTCCATTAACTGTAAATGTCCTTTTATAAAAGGGGTCTTGGACTTGCACTTCACCAAATGAGTAAACATTAGTAATAAGAAAAGGACCTTCCTAATGAGAATTAAGCTTACATAGGTGAAGATGAAATCATGAATTGAAGAGAATTAACTTTTAAACTTCATTAATTCTTTTTGAAAGATGTGTTTGTCATTGAGTACCTTGGACTTGCCTTTATAGAGAATGCAATTATCATAGTATTCAAGTAGAATATCCTCTAGTTCATCCAATTGGAACAATATTTCTTCACTAGATTTTTCAAGATCAAAATTAAAAGTTTTAACAGCCCAAAATGACTTATGTTGGATTTCAACTGGTAAGTGACATGCTTTATTAAAAACTATCCTAAAAGGAGACATCCCAATGGGTGTTTTATAGGCAGTTTGATAATACCAAAGTGCTTCACCAAGTCTTTCAAGCCAGCCTTTTTTGGTGGGATTTACAATTCTCTCAAGCACTCTTTTCACTTCTCTATTATAAATTTCAACCATACCAAATTTTTGGGGGTGATATGCAGTTGAAGTTTTACGTACAACCCCATTCTTTTTCAAGAGAGATTCCATGGTTCTATTACAAAAAAGGGTAACTAAGTCACTTATCAAGGAACATGATGTTCCAAATAGATGGAAGATGTGTGTCTCTAGAAACTCACTAACAGTATGTGAATCCCTCTATCTAGTGGGTTTGGCCTCGACCCACCAAGAAACATAATCAACCGAAAGAAGAATGCATGAGAATCCATTGGAAGGGGGGAATGGTACCATGAAATCGATGTCTGAACCATCAAAGATATCACATAAAATTAATGGATTTTGGGGGATTTCACTTCTCTTTAAAATTGTTCCAATATTTTGTAAAGTGGGACATGATTGAAAGAAATCATGTGAGTCCTTGAAGAGTGAAGGCCAGAAGAATCCAGAGTCTAGGAACTTTCAGGGGTCCTTTGTGGTCCAATGTGGCCACCTCTACGAAGAGAGTGACATAATTCTAAGATGGAAGAATTTTAATTTTCATCAACACATCTTCTAATTACCATGTCAGACCTAGTTGTCCAAAGTTTATTATATTAAAAAAAATAGAATTCTGAATCACTTTGCAGCTTCATTTTTTGTTCTTTTCAAATTTTTGTAGGGAAAATACCAGCAACCAAGTAGTTTACAATTGGGGCATACCATGGTAAATTTGGAGTGAGAGAAGAAAGGTTCTCAACGGGGAATTCAGGATCAATGATTTCTGAATGAGAATAATTAGAAATTATACTCAGGTGATCGATGACATGGTTTTCTTTTCCTGGTCTGTCTTTGATTTCAAGGTCAAACTCTTGGAGCATTAGGATCCATCTTATTATCCACAATTTTGAATCACTTTTATTGAGTAAGAACATTATAGCAGAATGGTCTGTGAAGATTATTATTTTGATATCTAAGAGATAGGACCAGAATTTATCTAAGAAAAAAACCAATTCTAAAAGATCCTTTTCAGTCATAGTGTAGTGAGATTGAGTTTCATCCAATGTTTTTGAGGCATAATTGATTACATAAGGAATATTTTCTCTTCTTTGATCAAGAACAACCCCGACTTCTCTATCAGAAGCATCACACATCAACTCAAAGGGTAAGGACTATTACAAGGGTTGAATTTTTAAAGAAGTTGTAAGAGTGGTTTTGAGCTCAATGGAGGATCTCTTGCAAACCTCATTGAAATGGAAAGTGACATCATTTTGGAGAAACTAAATGAGTAGGAGGAAAATATTATAGAAGTTATAGATGAATCGCTGATAAAAACTGGAATGACTAAAGAATGAACAAATGTCTTGAACAGAAGTGGGTTCAGAAAGTGATTGGATTACTTCAATTTTGGCAGGATCGACTTCAATATCCTCTTTCGAAACTATGTGCCCTAGAAAAATCCAATATGAAACCATGCAATGACATTTTTCATAATTTAACACAAGGTTAAACTTGATAGACTTTTTAAGGACTAGAGAGATTGAATTCATGCAAGATTCAAATGAATCGCCATAAATGGAAAAGTCATCCATGAAGACTTCCATGCAGTGTTCAATGAATTCAGAAAAGATACTCATCATACACCTCTGGAATGTTGCTGGAGCACTGCAAAGGCCAAAAGGAGTTCTCATATATGCATATGATCTAAAGGGGAAATTGAAAGTAGTCTTTTCTTGGTTATGAGGTGCCATTAGGATTTGAAATTATCCAGTGTATCCATCAAGAAATAAATAGCATGACTTTATGGCTAATTGTTCTAGCATCTGATCAAGGAATGGAAGAGGGAAGTGATCTTTTCTTGTTTCTACATTCAATCTCTTATAGTCTATGCAAACCCACCATTTGTTCTTCACTCTAATTGTGACTACCTCCCCATGTTAATTTGTGACAATAGTTATCCCACCCTTCTTAGGTACAACATGAATTATATTAACCCATTCACTATCAGAAATTGGGTAGATAATACCAGATTGAAGAATCTTGGTGATATCTTCCCTAACTACCTGAAGTATAAATAGATTGAGTATTTTATGTGGTTGTCTAATTGGTTTGGATGATTCCTCAAGATGGATGTGATGCATGCATAGGGAGGGGTTGATTCCTGGCATGTCATCTAGGGTCCAACCTAAGGCCTTTTTTTCCTCTAACACCCGAACAAGTTTGGTCTCCTCAGTTTCAGTAAGTGAAGTGGAGATAATTACAGGATAAGAGTGATCATGGAAAATGAATGCATATTTCAGGTGTTGAGTAAGAGGTTTCAGATCATTTTCATCTTTCATTTGTGGGTTAGATAACTCAGTAATGGAGGAAGGGACTTTAGTTGATTCATATTTATTTTCCTTAATACTTTCCATGGTGGACCAATAAAGATTATAGTTGATATGGGGTTCAACAGAGTTTTAAAGTTCGTCTAGATTGATGGAGTCTATGAATGAAAGGTCCACATCAACTTCACCATTTATGATTTTGTTAATCCTGGTGCAGATTTCACAAGATCCTCTCTCGTTAGAATAGGATGAACATGATGAAATTTGGTTCAATTGACTCTCAGAAGTGTCCTTAGAATCATGGATTGAGAATGGAGAGTGATCCTTAGATGGGTATCGTATGGATTGGAACATGTTGAACTTGACTACTTGGTTACCCAATTCCAAGGATAAGATGCCTGAATGGACATCAATTTTGGATCTCGCTGTCATTAGGAATGATCCTCCTAGAATTAATGGAGATCAATAAGATTTCTTCTCACCTTCCATGTCAAGGAAATAGAAATTAGGAGGGAAGATAAGATCATTCAAACATACAAGGACATCTTCGATTATACCCTCAGGACTAGAAGTGCTTCGATTGGCCAATTGAATGAAAACACTTGTTGGATATAAGGGACCAAGACCAAGGTTGGAGAATATGGATTTAGACATGAAATTAATTGAGGATCCTATGTATATGAGCACATCATTAAAGTTGGAACATCCAATTTGGCATGGAACCATAAATGTACCTAGATATTTTCACTTTATGGGAATAGATTGCTGGGTGGAAACATTTTTGAATATCCTAAGATTCCTCTTACGGGTTCACAATTAATTAAGAAACTTAGTGTACTTAGGAATTTATTTTATGGAATCTAAGAGGGGAATGTTTACTTCAACATGTCTAAACATGTCAAGCATTTTAGGATCAGGTTCAAAGGACTTATTTGGCTTATAAATGGATTGAGGAATATAAAATTGGTTCTTAAGTGTAATGGAAGGATTTGAAGGAATGGTTTTAGATTCCTTTTCATATTTTTTTTTCTTTTAATTTTTTTGGTCAATATTAAATGGGGGTGCAGGACTTATCTTGAAGCATAGCAGTTTTCTTCCCCAATCTAAGTGCAATTGCACTTACATTACCCTTGGGGTTGGGTAATGGTTCATATGGGAGTTGGGAATAATTTGATAGTTGTTGATGGCTTATGTGGGATGCAAGTTGACTAATTTGTGTTTCAATGTTTTTAAGTATGGAATGAGTTAATGAGGAAAGATATTACATTGAACTTTACTGTGCTTTCTTGGAAGAAGAGGATTGTCCTAGATTGGGATTTCCTTGATTTTGGTTATTGGGAAAGAAATTTTATTGGTTTTAGAATTGGGAAGGCTCACTAGGATAGTGGAATCAAGGAGGAGGATTGTTCCTTTGAGGTTGAGGAACAAAAGGGTAAGGTTGTTGGAAGTTACCAACACTTTGACCATATTGGAATTGGTTTGGGTTTTGATTAGTGAATTGAGGGGGATAATAAATGAGATTAACATACCTCAAGCCTTTGTTGAAGGTAGAAGAGAAGGTCTTAGAGTGGGGTTGGTTGATGTTTCTAATTAAGTGACCTGATTGTTGAGGGTTGGTGTTACTCTAAGCATATGCTTCATTGATCACCATTGGCCTAGATGAATCTGAGGTATCCTCTTGAAGTTGTGTACTTGTGTTAGTTGGATGAGACGGGGATCTACAAATTCCGCAGTTCTTGATAGGTCTAGGGAATAAAGATTGTGGAGAAGATGAGGTTGGGTCTTTGGACGCCATATATATTTGTCGCACAAGACCTATAAGTTCACTCATTCACTCTATAATCTTGTTTAGCTCTATTGATTGACTATCTTGGGCTTGATTTACATGATCATGTGCTCGATTATGGAATTGTTGTGTGTTTTTATCCATGTTTTTTATGATATCTCTTGCAGCTGTAGGAGTTTTATCAATAATATCACCACCACTTGATGCATCAATGAGAGTTATCTCCATTTCCTATAACCCCTCATAGAAGTATTGGATCAAGAGTTGGTCTGGGATTTGTTGGTTTGGGCAGGTTTCCACAATATTTTTAAACCTCTCCCAATACACATGTAGCGATTCATTGGGGGATTTATGGATACCACTAATTTCCTTTCGGATGGAAGAAGTTAGAGAAGTAGGAAAGAATTTTTATAATAAAAGTTGCTTCATGTAAATCCATGAGTTTATGGAACTAGGAGAGAGGTGGTAGATCCATGACTTGGTGGAGATAGCTAAGGAAAAATGGAATGATAGAAGTTTGATTTGTTTCTCAAAAACCCCTTGAGTATTCTTGGTAGTGCACACCACTTGGAACTCTTTAAGGTGGAGATGTGGATCCTCACTGGCTAGCCCGTGGAAATGAGGTGGAAGATGAATCAAAAATGATTTGAGTTTGAATTTAGCATATATTTTTGGATATTGAATACCATGGGGTTAGTAATTCATATCATGGACAACAAGTTCTTTAAGGGTTTTTTCACTAGTATTAGCCATATCTAATTCAATTGGTTGGAAATTTTTTTGATTATCCCTAATGGTCATACTAAGTTGGAGAACTATTCTCTCAATTTCATGGTCAAAAAAAATTGAGGGATTTTTTGGGAGGATATGGGTAATTTAGATAGATTTTGGAATAATAAGGAAAATGGATTTTTCTTTTTGTTTTTTTTCGTTTACGAATTTATGAAAAGACATGTTTTTTTTGTGTTTTTTTCAAATTTTTTAATTTATTTTGTTTTTCGTACAATAAAAAAAACAAATGACTACTTAATTCACCATTCCTAGCAACAAAATCATTTAAAAGTGCGGTTGATTTTTGCCTATAGACCATTCATGGTTTCAGTTCTCTGATAATGTTTATAGAAGCACTCAGGTCGAATCCTCATTGATGATACTTTTTAATAGTCAATTGTTTATAGTTTATTGTATTTTGATTGGGTTGTTTGTTTATAGAGTTTAATTTAAATTATTGATTAATTTAACAATTTGATAAAGATTGGGTTGAGTTCATTATTAGGGATTTTAGCTTGTGATATCCTTGATATTTTCTTTATATTGCATTAAATCAATACCCACTTCACAAGATGACATTGATTGGAATTCTCAAGTGTTAAGACTTTAATCCAAGAATTAACATAAATTAGGGTTCTTATCTCAATCAATTATTGTTTATGATAATGTATTTATGGTTCCAATAATCCTTGTAAACAAAACTTAAAAAAAATAGTTAGTAATCCCTGACATGTTAAGTCCAACATACACAATGTTAATTTGAAGAATATTCATTGAGAAAATGATCTCAATCACTTAAAATCTCTAAATTATAACTCACCCCAATGGTATATTTACTCATCCATTGGTTTAGTTAATAATCTGGTTGTAATTTTTATGAAACTCAATTATAAATAGAATGAAAAGAATAAGATAGAAAACGATTTGTGCATCAAACACACACACACAAGAACGGTGATGAGAATTAAAAATTGAATTTATCTAGAATGAGAAAGCGAAATAAGTTAATGAGATTCAACATGATTTAAACTATTTTAAGAGTATTAATATTTAATAACAAAGGGTGGATGATTAAAAGAGAATATGAAGAATAAACTTTCATTAAAAGATAATTACAAAAACAAACACTTACGAGTTTACAAATGAAGAAAAACACAATAGTAAATGAAATCAAAGAGAGGAGGAAAGGTATATCAAGTGAAAACTTGAGGTTGGAATTTCCTCCAAAGATTTTGAAAGAGCCTTGTTCATGCCAATTAATCATCCTCTATTGTGAATTTCCAACCCCATTAATGGAGAAGAGTGTGATGTATATATAGCCCAAGAAGGTGGTATGTTTTCATTCCAAAACTACCCCTCTACTTGGATCGATGATTTGGACATCAAAAAATAATAACGGAATATAATCTTCTTCAAACTTGTATATGTGAATGTCTTATGTCTACTCTGAAAATTTAGCGGCCATTGGACTTAAGAAGACAAAGTTATGGTGGTTTGAATAAACAATTGTAATCAGTCCATTTCAATATACACATTTTCAAAGGCTGAAATGTGAATGGTTTTTTTGAACAGGAAGATTCCCTAAAATATAAATAATTTATTAAATAAAGTTTGGCACCCATATCTTATATTTCTCACTGAAAAATCCCAGCTTTATTTGATTGGTAGATCAGGAGAAAAGTCATGCATAATGTCCTGATAATATTTCCCAACCAGAATGGTGGGATGCAATTCAAAGCATCAGTTAGGCCCCTTGTTTTTGTAGTTGTACCTTCATGTTTTTATCCATGATTCTTTTGGATAATAAATAACATGTTGTGGAGTTTAATAAAATTTATGCTTTTGGATTTAGACTAATAACTTAATCATTAAGGCTGGTCCAGTTTCTTCACAAATTCTTTGGGTCATCTTGTGTGGACCATATGACCTTCCAAATCGATGATTTAGAAAATGGTATCATCTAATGAAATGTTTTAATTTGAGTAAGTAACCCTAAAAAACAATAATCATGCAATTTGGATAATTAGGGTGAGATTTATAAATAAAATATAAAACTGACTCGATTTGATTAATTCATATAATACTCAAAAATTACATTTAATATTAAAACATGAGTATTTCACACCAATTATGGACTTTTCATTGAAAATAAGTTTGGAGAGTAAATAAAAAGTTATGAATAAATGAATAACATCAACTCCCCTATTCTTAGGCTTGTTAATTTCCTCCTGTGCAACAAATATAAAAAACATTACAAAATCATTTTCACTCAACAAGAAATATTAAAATTTTGTTTTCCCAACTCAGGGGAGGTTTAGACTATTTCAATCATCCATATTTAATTCCACCTCAAATTGTTATGGAAAATTTTTTACAAAAACAATTCATTTTTTATGCTCAAATTTATAAATGGAAAATGTAGGCACTCAAAATTCACTCCTCTCAAGATGATAAAAATTTATTTTTGGAGGTTCACTCATTCACTAACCAAAGGTGAAAATATTATAGTTTGAAAGATCTATCATCTTATATTCCCTATCCAAAAGTGCACAAGAATCAATAGTTCTCTTTAAGGGGTTTCTCTATGGCTATGGGATAGTTGGAATATAGTATTCAAAAGAGTGGAAAGAGGGGTAAAACACCAACATGGAAAAATAAATGCACAAAATTTATGAAATAAAACATATAAGGAAATGGGAAAACATAGTTACAAGGGAACTATTGTGTGAATCAAGACACAAAAGAGGAAGAAAATTTGATGTGAATGAGAATATATAATATTTACAAAACAAAAAACTTCTTTCAATGACATAAGAATATATATAGAAAGTGTTATTTTTTTCTTTATTTTTTTTATTTTTTTTATTATTTTTCAATAGTTGAACTTGAAACAAATCTAAAAATCATCTCCCAAACCATGTTTTATCTCCTCATGACACTAATTGTAATTGTTATAACTAGATCAAAGGTTAATAAAGAGTGATTTTTAACCCGCTCAAGACACGACCCATGTTTTTCATCATTTTTTCAACTTTTTTCATTTTTTAAACACATTCCAATATCATTTGTACAATATGTGATAAAAAGATATGCATTCCTAATCCTCACTAAATGAAAATCTCTCCCTCACACTAAAATGGACGCTTTCCCTCAAGCATATGACAACACATTGAAAAAAAATGAAATGGTACCCAAAATGAAATCCATTACCCCCACACTTAAATTTCAATAAATAATGAAATGTAAATCCATGTAGATGTTGGGTGGGATAATGTATTGGGTTTTTAATGTGGCTGTCAAAGATAAGGTTTTCATAGGCTTAGAGGAGATTTCAAAAGTAGGATTAATGTACGCATAATGGGAGGCAATTTGGATATTGTGATTCTCCCAATGTTTAGAAAATGCCTTTATCATATTAATGCACAGAAAAGTAGAAAATGTAACTATGAGGTCCAAAAACACAAGACTCAAAATCAGGGGTGAAAACACACATTTTAAAAATATGGCCATAGGTGGTCATGACAGTAAAGCTAAATTTGTTCCTCACGGTTGGGGAAGAATCACATTCCAAATATAAAACTCAGCATTAAAAAGTAAGTGGTTTTGAAATAAGATTATTTATCAAAATTAATGATGAAAATAAAAAAACATTTGAGATGAAAACATGTCTTTTGACTCCCCAAAATGGTTGGAAAAATTTCAAAACTGGATGGGGAGTAAGTATGACTCTTTTTTCATATATTTTTTTAGTTTTTTTAGTTTTTTAGTGTTTTTAAAATACAAACCCACATAAAAGATAAAGATAAAAAATGGTTTTGATGTAGGAAGTGGTAAAAATGAAAATGAGAGGAATAATAATAAAATGGGTGAGAGATATAGAAGAAGGAAGAAGAGAGAAATAGAGAGTTAAAGTAAAAGAGTTTCCCCTGTTTTGGATTTGGTGGGTTGCTGTCTCCATCGAGTGGTGGGTCTACTAAGGATTTGATGGAAGTTTATGTTGTTATAGGATTGTGTGTCCTCTCATGGTGATGATTTAACTGATTTCCATTAACTGTGAATTTCTATTTTGAAGAGGGGTCTTGGACTTTCACTACACCAAATGGGTAATAATTAGTAATGACAAAAGGATATTACCAATAATAATTAAGTTTACCTGGGTGAAGAAGAAATCATGAACTAAAGATAACTACCTTTTAAACTTCTTGAAAAAACTTTCTCAAGATGTGTTTGTC
Organism: Viscum album; assembly: GCA_963277665.1. NCBI lineage: Eukaryota > Viridiplantae > Streptophyta > Magnoliopsida > Santalales > Viscaceae > Viscum > Viscum album. Next base: position 1,378,417,952 of record OY728138.1, read on the forward strand.
ATTGAGTACCTTAGACTTTTATTTATAGATAATAGAATTCTTATAGGAATCAAGTCGAAGCTCCTCTAGTTCAACCAATTGCAACAATCTTTCTTCCCTAGATTTTTCAAGATAGAAATTAAAAGTTTTCATAGCCCAAAATGAATTATGCTGGATTTCAAATGGTAAGAGACATGCTTTACCAAAAACTATCCTAAAAGGAGACATCCCAATGGGTGTTTTATAGGCAGTTTGATAAGCCCAAAGTGCTTCACCAAGTCTTTCAAGCCAGTCTTTTCTGGTGGGTTTTACAATTCTCTCAAGCAATCTTTTCAATTCTCTATTATAAAGTTAATCCATTCCATTTTTTGGGGGGATAGATTTAGTTTATGTTTTATGTACAACCCCATTCTTTTTCAAAAGATATTCCATGTTTATATTACAAAAATGGGTTCTTAAGTCACTTATCAAGGCATATGGTGTTCCAAATCAGTGGAAGATGTGTTTTTTAGGAACTCACTAACAGTATGTGAATCATCCTTTCTATTGGGGTTGGAATTGAACCACCTAGAAACATAATCAATAAAAATAATAATATATGAGAATCCATTGGAATTGGGGAATGGTACCATGACATTAATGCCCCAACCATTGAAGATCTCACAAAAAATCAAAGGCTTTTAGGTAATTTCATTTCTCTTTGAAATTGTACCAAACTTTTGGAAAGTGGGATATGATTGAAATAACTCATGTGAGTCCTTGAAGAGTGAAGTCCAGAAGAATCTAGAGTCTAAGACCTTTCAGGAGGTCCTTTGTGGTCCAAAGTGGCCACCTCTAGGAAGAGAGTGACATAATTTTAAGATAGAGGAATGTTTATCTTCATCAACACATATCCTAATTACCATGTCATCCCCAGTTTTCCAAAGTTTATTATCTTACAAAAAATAGAATTCTAAATCACTTTCCAGCTTTATTTTTTATTATTTTGAATTTTTTAGGAAAAATACTTGTAACCAAGTAGCTTAAAATTAGGGCATACCATGGTAACTTTGGAGTGAGAGAAGAAAGGTGCTCAGTGGGGAATTCAGGATCAATGATTTCTGAATGAAAATAATTAGAAATTCTACTCAGGTGATCATCCACATGATTTTCTTTTCTTGTTCTATCTTTGATTTCAAGGTCAAACTATTGGAGCATTAGGATCCTTCTTATTATCATTAGTTTGGAATCACTTTTCTTGAGTAAGAATATTATAGCATAATGGTCTATGAAGATGATGATTATGACACCAAAGATATAGATCCAAAATATATCTAAGAAAAAAACATTTCTAAAAGTTCCTATGCAATCATAGTGTAGTGAGATTGAGTTTAATCCAATGTTTTCGACTCATAATATATTACACGTGGAATATTTTCTCTTATTTGACCAATAATAGCCCAGAATTATCTATAAAAAATATCAGACATCAACTCAAAGGGTAGGGAACAATATGGGGGTTGGATTATTGAATAAGATGTAAGTGCGGTTTTGAGTTCAATGAAGGCTCTCTTACAAACCTCATAAAAATGGTAAGTGACATCATTTTGGAGTAACTGTGTGAGTGGGAGGGAAATATTAAAGAAGTTATGGATGAATATCTGATATAAACCATAATGATTTAGGAATGAATATATGTATCAAATAGAAGTGGGTTCAGGAAGTGATTATATCACTTCAATTTTGGCAGGATTAACTTTAATACTGTATTTTGAAACTATATTCCCTATAAAAATTAAATTTGAAACCATGTAGTGACATTTTTCAAAATTTAACACAAGGTTAAACTTGAAACACTTTTTAAAGACTGTAGAGATTGAATTAAAGAAATATTTGAATGAATCTCCATAAATGGTAAACTCATCCATGAAGAATTCCATGCAGTGTTCAATTAATTCAGAAATGATACTCATCATACACCTCTGGAATGTTGTATGAGCATTACAAAGGTCAAAATAAATTATCCTATATTCATATATTCCAAAGGGTCAAGTGAAAGTAGTATTTTATTGGTTCTAAGATGTGATTGGGATTTGGAAGTATCCAATGTATCCATCAAAAAAGAAATAGTGTGACTTTCTAGCTAATCGTTCTAGAATCTTATCAAGGAAGAAACAAGGGTAGTGATCTTTTCTTATTTCTACATTAAATTTCTTATATTCGATGCACACATTCCATTTGTTCTTCACTATAGTTGTGACTAAATCCCCATGTTCATTTGTGGAAACAGTTATCCCACCCTTCTTAGGTACAACTTGAATTGGACTAACCTATTCACTATTAGAAATTGGGAAGATAATACCAGCTTGAAGAATCATGGTGATCTCTTCCCTAACTACCTAAAGTATGAATGGATTGAGTCTTCTTTATGGTTGTAAAATTGGTTTGGATGATTCCTCAAGATGGATATGATGCATGAAAAGAGCGTGGTTGATTCCACTTATATCATCTAGTGTCCAACCCAAGGCCTTTTTGTTTTCCTCTAACACCTGAACAAATTTGGACTCCTTAGTTTCAGTAAGTGAAGTGAAGATAATGACAAGATAAGAGTGATCAGGGAAAATGATTGCATATTTAAGGTGTTCAAGAAGAGGTTTCATATTAGTCTCATCTTTCATTTGTGGGTTAGACAACGCAGAAATAGAGGAAGAGACTTTAATTGCTTTTGATTCATATTCCATAATACTATCTAAGGTGGAGTAGTAGAGATCATAGTTGATATGGAATTCAAGAGATTTTTCAAGTTCCTCTAGATTGATGGAGTCTAGGAATGAAAGGTCCACATCAACTTCACCATTTATGACTTGGTTAATCATGGTACAGATTTCACAAGATCCTCTCTCATTATAACATGATGAACATGACGTAATTTGGTTCAATTAACTCTCAGAAGTGTCCTCATAATAATGTGTTGAAAATGCAAAGTGATCTTTAGATGGGTATCACATGGCTTGGAAAATGTTGAAATGGACCAGTTGGTCACCAAATTCCATGGATAAGATGCCTGAATGGACATCAATTTTGGTTCTCACTATCATTAGTAATGGTATTCCTAGAATTAAGGGATATTAAGAAGATTTATTCTAACCTTTCATGTCAAGGACATAGAAGTCAACAAGGAATATTAGATCATTCACATGAACAAGGAAATCCTCTATTATACCCTTAGGACTTGCAGTGCTTCGATTTCCCAATTGAATGACAACACCCATTGAATGTAAGGGACCAAGACCAAGGTTGAATAATATGGATTTGGGCATGACATTAATTTAGGATACTAGGTCTATGAGTGCATCATTGAAGTTGGAACTTCAAAATTGTCCTGGAGCCGTAAAGGTCCCAATATATTTTTACTTTATGGGAATAGACTGCTTGGTGGAAACATTTTTGAAGGTCCTAAGTTTCATCTCATAGGTTCACAATTCCTTAAGAAACTTTGAATACTTATGGATTTGTTTTATAGAATCTAAGAGGGGAATGTTGACTTCAACATGTCTAAAAATATCGATCATTTCAGGATTACGTTCAAATGACTTCTTTAGATTAGATATTTCTTAAGGAAAAGGAAATGGGTTTCTAAGTGGAATTGAAGGTGGTGAAGGAATGGTTTCATATTCCTTTTCATATTTCTTTTTATTTTCATTTTCTAGGTCAATATTCATAGGGGTTGGTGGACTTATCTTGAGGCATAAAAATTTTCTTCCCTGATCTAAGTTCGATTACACTTACATTACCCTTGGGGTTGGGTAATGGTTGAGCTGGGAGTAGGGAATAATTTGATTGTTATTGCTGTCTTAGGTGAGATTCAAGTTGACTAATTTGTGTTTCAATGTTTTTAAGTGTGGAATGAGTTAATGAGGAAAGATATTCTACTAAACTTTCCCATGGTTTCTTGGAAGAATCGGCTCGTACTGGATTGATATTTCCTCGAATTGGGTGGTTGGGAAAGCGATTGTATTGGTTTTGGGATAGGGAAGGATCACTAGGATAGTGGAATCCAAAAGAAGGATTGTTACTTTGAGGTTGAGGAACAAAAGGATAAGGTTGTTGGAAGTTACCAACACTTTGACCATATTGGAATTGTTTTGGGTTTTGAGTGGGGAATTGAGGGGGATAATAAATGCTATTAACATACCTCAATCCTTGGTTTAAGGTAAAAGATAAGGGGTCAAAGTGGGGTTGGTTAAAGTTTCTAATGAAGTGACCTGATTTTTAAGGGTTGGTGTTCCTCTGAGCATATGATGCATTGTGCTTCATTGGTCCGAATGAATCAGAGGGATCCTCTTGAAGTTGTGTACATGTGTTAGTTGGATGAGATGGGGAGATATAGATTCCACAGTTCTTGATAGGTCCAGTGAACAAATATTTTGGAGAAGATGAGGTTGGGTATTTGGACGCCATATCCAGTTGTTGGACAAGACCTATAATTCACTCATTCACTCTGTCATCTTGTTCAGCTATATCTATTGACTATCATGGGATTTTTTTACTTGAGAATGTGCTCGAGTATGGAATTGTTTTGTGTTTTTAGCCATGTTGATTATGAGATCTCTTGAAGCCGTGGAATTTTTATCAACAAAATCACCGCCACTTGCGACATCAATGAGAGTTCTCTCTATAGAAAATAACCCCTCCCAAAAGTATTGAATAATGAGTTGGTTAGTGATTTGGTGGTTTTGGAAGGTTTCCACAAGATTGTTGAACCTCTCCCAATACTCATGGATTGATTCATTGGGGAATTCATGGATACCACTAATTGCCTTTCGGATAGAAGCCGTTAGAGAAGGAGGAAATAATTTCTATAAGAAAAGTTACTTCATGTCAATCAATGAGTTTATAGAACCCAGAGGGAGGTAGTAGAGTCATGACTTGGTGGAGTTATCTAATGAAAAATGGAATGTTTGAAGTTTTATTTTTTCCTCAGAAACCCCTTGAGGCTTCATGGTAGAGCACAACACTTGGAACTCTTTTAGGTGGAGATGTGGATCCTCACTGGATAACCCATGGAAATGAGGTAGAAGATGAATCAAAACAGATTTTAGTTTGAAGTTAGCATCTATTTTTGGATATTTAATACCAAGGGGTTGGTAATTCATATCATGAGTAACAAGTTCTTTAAGGCTTTGTTCCCTAGGATTATCTATATATAATTATATTGGTTAGACAAGGTTTTGATTATCCCTAATGGTCATCATAAGTTGGCAAAGTGTTCACTCAATTTCAGGGTTAAAAAAAATTGAGGGATTTTTTGGGAGGATACAGGGTATTCATATAGATTTTGGAAGAAATATATATAGGGTTTTTCTTTGTGTTTTTTTTCTGTTTAGGAATTTATGAGATGGTGGGTTTTCTTTGTGTTTTTTTTCCAATTTTATTTTATTTTATTTTGTTTTATTACAATAACCAAAAATTAATGACTACTTAATGCACCGTCCCAACCAAAAATGAATGACTACTTAATACACCATCCCCAACAATAGTTTCTTTGTGTTTCTTTGATTTATATTGAATTAAATTAACCCCACTTCACAAGATCAAATTGATTGGAATTTTCAAGTGTTAAGACATTAATCCAGGCCTTAACATAACTTAGGGTTCTAAAATCAATCAATTATTGTTTATGATAATGTATTTATGGTTCCAATAATCCATGGAAACCACAGTTTAAACAAAACAAGTCAGTAATCCCTGACATGTTAAGTCCAACATACAAAATGTTAATTTGAAGAATATTCATCGAGAAAATGCTCTCAATCACTTAAAATTTTCAAATTATAACTCAACCCAATGGTATATTTACTTATACATTAGTTTGTTTAATAATATGGTTGTAATTTTTATGATGATCAATTATAAATAGTTTGAAAATAACGAGATAGGAAAATATTTGTGCGTCAAACACACACACACACGAACGGTGATGATAATTAAAAACGGACTTTAGCTTGAATGAGAAAGCGAAAGAAGGGAAGGAGATTCAACATGATTTAAACCATTTTAAGAGTATTAATATTTAATAACAGGGGTTTGATGATTAAAAGAGAATATGAAGAAGACACATTCATTAAAATATAATTACAAAAACAAACACTTATGAGTTTACAAATAAAGAAAACCACAAAAGTAAATGAAAGAAAAGAGAAGAGGAAAGATATATGAAGTAAAAACTTGAGTTTGGAATTTCCTCTCTGGATTTTGGAAGATCCTTGGTCATTCCAATTGATCATCCCCTATTGTGAATTTCCAACCCCTTGAATGGAGAAGAGTGTGATGTATATATAGCCCAAGATGGTGGACTGTTTGTATTCCAAAACTACCCCTTTACTTGGATCGATGATTTGGAAATCCAGAAAGCTTAATAATAGAATATCATCTTCTTAAAAGTTGTATATGTGAATTTGTTATGTATAATATGAAAATTTTGAGGCCATTGGACTTAAGGAACCAAAGTTATGGTGGGTTGAAAAAACAATTGTAATCTGCCCATTTCAATCTACACTTTTTCAAAGGCTAAAATGTGAATGATTTTTTTAAACAGGAAGATGACCTAAAATATAAATAATTTATTCTAACAAGTTGTATGCCCATATCTTAAATTTAGCATTGAAAAATACTAGCTTTAGTTGATTGGTAGATCAGAAGTAATGTCATGCCTAGTGTTCTAATTTTAATTCCCATCCAGAATGGTGGGTTGGAATTCAAAGCATCAGTTGGGAACCTTGTTGCTGTAGTAGGACCTTAAAATTTTTATCCATGATTCATTTAGATAATAAATAACATATGGTGGAGTTTCATAAAATTTAGGCTTCAGGATTTATACTAGTAACTCAATCATCATGGATGGTCCAGTTTCTTCACAGATTCTTTGGGTCTTCTTGTGTAGACCATATGAGCTTCCTAATGGATGATTTGGCCAAAGGTCCATTGTAATGAAATGTTTTAATTTGAGTAAGGAACACTAAAAAATAAGAATCATGCAATTTGGATAATTAGGGTGAGAGTTATAATTAAAATTGAAAACTGAATCGATTTGATTAATTCGAATATTACTCAAATATTACATTTAATATTAAAACTTGAGTAATTCACACCAATTATGCAATTTTCATTGAAAATAAGTTTGGAGAGTAAATAAAAAGTTATGAATAAATGAATAACATAACCTCCCCCAAACTTAGGCTTGTGAATTTACTCATATGCAAAAAATATAAAAAACATTAAAAAATTGTTTTCACTCACCAAAAAATATTAAAATTTTATTTTCCCCACTAAGGGGAGGTTTAGACTATTTCATTCATCCATATTTAATTCTACCTAAAATTGTTAAAGAAACAATTTTTCAAAAACAATTCATTTTTCATGCTAAAATTTATAAATGGAAAATGTAGGCACTCAAAACTCACTCCTCTAAAGATGATAAAAAATTATTTCTAGAGGTTCACTCATTCACCATCCAAATGTGAAAATATTATACTTTTAAAGAGATCTAGGCTTCCATTACCTATCCTAATGTGCACAAGAATAAAGAGGTATTTTTAAGGGGTTTTTTTTTTGGCTATGGGATGTTTGGAATATAGTATTCAAAAGAGTGGAAATAGGGGTAAAACACAAACATGAAAAAATAAATGCACACAATTTATGAAATAAAACAGAGAAGGAAATAGAAACACATAGTTACAAGGGAACTATTATGTGAATTAAGCAACAAAAGAGGAAGAAAATTTGAAGGGAATGAGAATATGGAATATTTACAAAACACAAAACCTTTCCCAATGACATAAGAGTATATATGGAAAGTGTTTTTTTCTTTATTTTTTTTTTCAAAAGTTGATGTAACACCCGAAGCTTCCATAGTAAGCTTTTCTTTGAATAATATAGTAGCGTGTGTTGTACGCAACTTCGAGTTCTAACACACACCAAAACCAATCAAACTAGCGTTTATGAATAGTAATAACCACTTTTTGAAATTTTATTAATTTTATCTTTCAAAATGGACTTCAATTTTGGATTAGGATTATCAAAATTATCCTAGGGTGAAATTTTGGTATTTTTCTAAAAACTTTCAATTTTTGATGAATAGTGAAAAAACACTGAGTTATAGTTTAAAACCGAATTTTTATTTAAATAATTATTTATTTTATTTAAATTTAATTAAGGTCATAATATATACATAATACCTATATAATTTTAATGTAATTCATTGGAGTTAGTTCAGAATAATTTTAGATATATAAAAATTTTCTTGAACTTTTCACTGTCTTTTACCCACCTCCTAGGAGAATTTAGAAATTCACATAAAACTAAATTTTACCGCTTTTGTGAGTGGAATTTTGAAAATCCTAGAGACATTGTTAATATCAAGGAGTAAAATGGGGTTTAATAAGATAAATTGTTTTGGTGAATAGTAACTTTTTACTTTTATTTACCACGATTAAATGTAAATAGGGTAATGAAGGGTAAAAATGATATTAATATTACCCTAACACATGTCATAATTATATTGGATATGTTTATCTCGACCAAAAAGAACCTTATGAATAATATATTATCATTTAGGTCCACTTGGATTAGATTAGGACATTTATTATTATTTAATTCAAAGAAGAGTTAAAAGAGTTAAAATCAAAGTTTAATTAGTAAAACATTTTTAATATAAGGTTATACATAAGATAAATTCAATTATAAATATTAATTAGAAAGATAAAAATATTTCCTACATAATGGTATTTTATTTAAAAATTTTAGACATTAAAAAAGTTAATTTATTTATGACACAATGGTGATGCAGGAATTACCTAATTAGTGAAATATTAAAATAATTGATATTATAAATATCCAAACTAATGTAATTTGAGACTTTTTATGAATTAAAATAATTTTATAAGTTAATATGACATATATTTATTGGTTATATGAATTTTATTTTAACTAATAATGCTGTTATGAATTTATCAAAAACAAAATACCCAATAGTGTCAAAATTGACATAAAAGAGTTTCTAAAACAAATATTATATTATTAATTGATATTCTATTCCTAAAAATCTAAGGTTCGGAAAAATGACTTATATAATTATAGGTGTATCATTAATGGACCACTTGGGCGGTCGCTTGGATTTATATAGTATGTTTATTAACTATATAATATAAAAATACAAAGTGATATGGTAAATGTTAAACTAATTAACTAAGAGTTAAGACTAAAATATAAGGTTAATATAATGACCCAAACCCATCTAAAATCTATTGGTTGAAATAATTTATACCCATCCCCACCTTATAATTTAAATAATCCACTTTGGAGCCATTAGAAACCGAATATGAATTTATTATAAAATAATATTTCTAGCTTTTCCAAAGGTGCCCCTCACCCCTCTTATAAAAGGTAACTCCCCGTTCTCACTAATTAACACATTAAAAACCTTTTGGCTCAGCCAAAACCTACCAAAATACTCTCTAAACTTACCTAAAAGCAACCTAGAGGCCTTATTTTTATCATAAAGCCACCTTAAAGATCTCTTTTGATCAAATAAAACGGAAGAACCCAAAGAAGAGGTAATGTTTTCACCACCCTCTTTCAAGTTCCTTTCTTCTTCAACTTCTTTTTTATTTGTTATTTCCATTCTAAAATCATAACTCCAGTATCTTCTATATACTGTGATGTTATTATAAATATGGTACAAGCATATTTAGAATTATATCCATCCTTTTAATGACATGTCACCATACGTGTGTACGTACGGCTTACCATCTCCACGTCACGGTGTAATTGTTATTCAATAAAGTACTATTTGGATGGGTATAATAATGATGTGTAATTAATGTAAATAATAAATATACCCTGATAATGGTTCTGTATATGTGATATAACATACAATTAAATATTATTTTAATATCAAAAGAATGATATTGTCGCTCGTGCATACATACGGACTACCATCTCCATGAATGCGATGAGATTCATTCCCTATTGTATCCATTCAAGTCTAATTCTAATTTGATGATTAAAAATAATGTTTAAGGACTTGATATAATTATGGATATTAATAAGATAAAACCAATCCATAAAAAACATGGATTATGTGACAAAACATATAAAAAAATGAGTAAGTTAACACCCGAAACGACAACAATACTAAGATATTATTAACAAAAAAATGATAAAAGATCATATATGATATCATATTAATGTATATGATTCTTGTATAATTTAATTAAAATTATTTCACCATTATATAGGAGGTTAACCTACCCTCAACCAAGGAAAAGTACAAGGTAAGGGTTTATTTCACAATCTCTTCATTATCTGAGGTTGTTAATACGTAATGATCTTCTGTGACTTCTTTATCATCCACATCCATATTTCTTAAAAATGTATTTCAAATCATTCTTAATATTTTATAGAGTATTGTTTAAAGTCACTTATACCCTTTTTTGACTTTTTGGAAGCTATTTACAAAGTAATCTTTCCATCGTTTTCCAAACAAGGTCCTTTTTAACCTTTTGACAAAATGAAGGTAAGAATGTCTTTTTTTAACTTATACAGCGGGTGCGGCTATTTTCCAGCATTGTAAAATCTTAAAAGCTTCCCTTAAGATATTATAAGAATATTTTCAAAGTAAATGTTTTATTTTATAATTATGTGACTTTTAAATGATTTCAAAAAAAGATATATTTCTCTCAAATAGTTATTATTTCATCTATGTCAACATCCTTTGATGGATTTTAAGCTTATTTGAAGTTGATTTATTATGATACAAAAATTCCATAATGTATTTAAGGTTTTGTGATATGTTTAACTGTGGATGTGTTATTTTTATACCATTCATGGTTTATGGAGAAAGTATTAACATTTTGTATGCTAGTTTTAATACGAATGTTTATGTTATGTTTAAACTTGTTCATATGAGGAATTCATTGGACTTAATAAGTGATGGGTGGAGCCCGTTATAGCTCCTCGATACATCAGTAGGCCTCATGAGACAAACTAGTGTCTTGGCACGAGGCCTTGAAAAAATCTTATTTGTATTCTTGGTACGAGGCCTTGGCTACAAGGTTATGATAGTATGGAATTATGAATTCCATCATTATGAAAGTGGTTATTGATATTGCATGTGATAATTCGACTAGTAAAATATCCATGTGAATATGTAAATGGAATTATTTCATTTTTTTCCATATTATGGTGAAGTTCATGTATAAAAGGATTTTGTTTTAGTTATACATTGCCTTAAATGTTTATGCTTATTTATGAAAGTTTCTGCTATATTGTTATCCTTACAGGGCATCTGAGCTCACCCATTTATATGTTTTATTTTTCCCAGGATGTGAAGAAGTAATCTATGAATGACCTATAGGGATAGTATAAGGGGATAGGAGTGTGGTGACAAGTTGTTGTTGTAGTTTTCATTTTATGATGTAATGTAAACTTTATGAATGTATCTAGTTTTTTCAAGGTTACTAAACTAATCGGTCTTTCGAGACTTGATCTTTTGTGATCATGACAATGTTATGTAATAATGCACCGACTCTGGGTAACTGGGTTCGGGGAGTTACAGTTGGTATATGAGGAATTTTTGTACAAACCATGGAAAATAGATTTAGATAAACTCTGATTAGAGCACATAAACCTAAGATGGACTTTGAGGATTAGTATAGAAGAACTTACTAGAAATTTGGAATTGTAGATATTTTGTGAGTTTTCTGAGCAATACATCCCTATCTGGATACGAGCAGGTAGAGGTAGATCTAGCACAGATGTAACTAGGGGTAAAACCTGAAAACACCGCTTTGAGATAGACTCGAACGAGAACTGGTGCACAACAATGGGCCTTTCTGCTCTCTTGGTTATGAAACTCTCGAGGGATATGCTTAGGATAATTCTCATTTTCTTTACAAACCATTATGAAGGGTTTATGAGTATATACTTCCTCAAAGGGAACATTTTTATGGATTATATCCATAAACTGTTTAATTTATGTTATGTTTTTTACAAGTTTGGGATTAGGTATTTCTATTTATAAACTAATATAGTGTATTCCATTTTTTAGAAATGGTTCCCAATAGAAGGAATGAGAACTCCAGCAATACGCATGACCCAAAGGGTAAGAAGGATCATATATTTCATGGTCTTAAGCCAGAATTTAAAATGGAAATAGTCTCCCACGTATTATCATCATATGAAGAAATAATATCATGTGTTGATAAGATAAGTAAAGAATTCTCGGAGTCCTATAGATTTGAAGGGAATCCAGAGAAGGAAAGGATGGCAGAGAGAAGGATAGATAAAGGGAAGAAGGTAAAGAAGGATTTTCCCATACGTGATAAATGTGGAAAGAATCACCTTGGAAAATGCTTGGCGGGAATGGGAGTATGTTATAAGTGTGGAGAAAAAGGACACCAAGTACGTGACTGCAAGGGTAAGAAAAAGGTTTCAAATGTACAATGCTTCATCTGCTAGGATTTTGGACACTACACGAACCAATGTCCCAGTCATCAGAATATTCTGCAAATGATGCTATTGGATAATAATCAAGTTATGATACTACCATTGATGAAGAGGAATGACTCATGTTTTTATGTTGTTATTTTGGAATTATTTCATTAAAGTGTTGTATCAATGATGTACTGGAAATAAATAAGGATTCTACTGCAGTACTATTTCATTGAGGATTTGAGATTTTATGGTACTAAGAAAAGTGACTCTACAACAATTTAAAATTTTTGGAAATTACATGGTTGAAGGAAAGATAAACCTTAATATGGTTCTAATATTGAGGTACTGATTTTGGAATAATATATAGTTGATTTGGTAAATTATATTAGATATTCTTGACTGAATTGAAATTGATTAAAGATTTGTATATTCCATCATTGTTGGAGTTTACAACATTTTTGGATAGATGAAGTATATCAAGTATTCTATAAGGAATGAGGGAGAATGAATGTAATCAATAAAGTTTTATGGTCATTTAGGATGTTTCAGTGTTTTAAAAGAATACATGATGAAGGTATTCACATGCTATTACGGGGTAAAAATGATCTTCATTATGTTTACCTTCCTTATAAATTTTGGACTGTGAGTATAGGAAAAAGTATTTTGGATAATTCTAGTTTGAGATTATTCTTGGATTTCTATAAAAGGACAACCCAGAAGTCGGGTGGCAACCCGTCACGTTCGACAAGGCCGCGAGACTTGAACCCGCAACCGAAGGGCGACAAGGGTGTATCACCAACCACTGGCCCGCGTGATGTCCTAGATTGAATAATGTAGTCATTTTTTAAAAACAAATTCTGGTAGATTAATTATAAATTGATTTTTTTGAACCCTATATGAATAGGATAAATAGAATATTATTTTTAAGTTCTATTATCTTTTAGAGTGAAAGATGAGTTTGTGGTAGAAATTAGTTAAAGGATGGGACTCTACTTGTCAAGTATATATTTTTCTTCTTCTCTTATTCTATGAATAAATTAATTATTATACATTAGTGAAGGGATCTTAAAACAAAAAATGTGTTATCCTAATACCATATGTTTTGTTGAACCAATGGTATTTTAAATCATCATAGATTTATGAATTTAAGGCCCTCAATTTTACACTTGTTTGTGATTGATGAACTCAATCACTACCTATAAATATTTACTTTATTCCTCTAATTATATGTCTTTAATTTCCACCAATGTTCTCCTAATCGAGATAATAATTTGGTGGTGACCCTTTCATTTCCATTTTCCTCTTATTAAGACTAAATTTTATTAACCTAATTTACGATGTGGGTTTTCCCAATGGTATTTTATATTTTCAACCTTTTATTTTTGAAAAATAATTTGAAATTTTGGCGATGAAATTTATTGATGGAGGGAAGAATGTAAAACCCCAAGCTTCCACAGTATGATTCTCTTTGAATAATACAGTAGCGTGTGTTGTACGCAATTTCGAGTTCTAACACACACAACAACCAATCAAACTAGCCGTTATGAATAGTAATACCCACATTTTAAAATTTTATAAATTTTATCTTTCAAAATGGACTTCATTTTTGGATTCTGAATATCAAAATTAGCCTAGGGTGAAATTTTGGTATTTTTCTGAAAACTTTTAATTTTTGATGAATAGAGAAAAAACACTGAGTTATAGTTTAAAACCGAATTTTTATTTAAATAATTATTTATTTTATTTAAATTTAATTAAGGTCAAAATAGATACATAATACCTATATAATTTAAATTTAATTCATTGGAGTTAGTTCATAATAATTTTAGATATATAAAAAGTTTCTTGAACTTTTGACAGTCTTTTACCCACCTCCTAGGAGAATTTAGAAATTCACATAAAACTAAATTTTACTGCTTCTGTAAGTGAAATTTAGAAAATCCGAGAGAAATGGTTAATATCAAGGATTAAAATGTGGTGTAATAAGATAAAATAATTTTTGGTGAAAAGTAACTTTTTACATTTATTTACCACGGTTAAAAGTAAATAGGGTAATTAAGGGTAAAAATGATATTAATATTACCCTAACACATGTCCTAATTCTATTGGACCAGTGTATCTCAACCAAAAACAACCTTAGGAATAAAATATCATCATTTAGGTCCACTTGGATTAGATTAGGACAATTATTATTATTTAATTCAAAGAAGAGTTAAAAGAGTTAAAATCAAAGTTTAATTACTAAAACATTTTTAATATAATGTTATAAATAAGATAACATCAATTATAAATATTCATAAGAAAGAAAAAAATATTTACTAAATAATATTAGTTTATTTATAATTTTTAGACATTAAATAATTTAATTTATTTATGACATAATGGTGATGCAGTAATTACCTAATTAGTGAAATATTAAAATAATTGATATTATAAATATCCAAATAAATGTAATTTGATACTTTTTATGAATTACAATAATTTTATAAGTTAATATTACATATTTTTATTGGTTATATGAATTTTATTCTAAGTAATAATGCTGTTATGAATTTATCAAAAACAAAATACCCAATAGTGTCAAAATTGACATAAAAGAGTTTTTAAACAAATATTATATTATTAATTGATATTCTATTCCTAAAAATCTAAGGTTCTTCCAAAGGACATATATAATGATAGGTGTATCATTGATGGACCACTTTTGGGTCTCTTGGATGTATATAGTAAGTTTATTAACTATATAATATAAAAATACAAAGTGACATGGTAAATGTCAAACTAATTAACTAAGAGTGAAATCTAAAAGATAAGGTTAATATAATGAACCAAACCTGTCTAAAATATATTGGTTGAAAGGATTTAGACCCATCCCCACCTTAAAATTTAAATAATTCACTTTGGATCCATTATAAATCGAATATGAATTTATTATAAAATAATATTTCTAGTTTTTCCAAAGGTGCCCCTCACCCCTCTTATAAAAGGGCACTCCCCCTTCTCACTAATTCACACATTCAACGCCTTTTGGCTCAGCCAAAACCTACCCAAATACTCTCTCAAAATCCCTCAATTCAACCTATAGGCCTTAGTTGGATCAGAAATCCACCTAAAGGAGCCCTTTTGATCAAATAAAAAGGAAGAACCCGAAGAATAGGTAATGTTTTCACCACCCTCTTTCAAGTTCCTTTCTTCTTCAACTTCTTCTTTATTTGTTATTTACATTATAAAATAATAAATCTAATATATTATATATACTGTGATGTTATTATAAATATGGTACAACCATATTCATTATTCTATCCATCCTTTGAATGACATGTCACCATACGTGCGTACGTACGACTTACCATCTCCAAGTCGTGGTGTAATTGATATTCAATAAATTACTATTTGGATGGGTATAATAATGATGTGTAATTCATGTAAATAATATATATAACATGATAATGATTCTTTATATATAATATACCATCCAATTATATATTATTTTAATATCAAAAGAATGATATTGTCGCTCGTGCGTACGTACAGACTACCGTCTCCATGAACGCGATGAGATTCATTCCCCATCGTATCCATTTAAGTATAATTCTCATTTGATGATTAAAAATAATGTTTAAGGACTTGATATCATTCTAGTATGAATAAGATACAACCAATCCATAACAAAGACGACTTATGTAACAAAACATATAAAATAAAACGAGTAAGTTAACACCTAAAATGATGACTATACTAAGATATTATTAACAAAACAAATATTAAAAGATCATATATGATATCATATTAATGTATATAATTTTTTTATAATTTAATAACAATTATTTTACCATTATACAAGAGGTTAAACTACCCTCAACCAAGGAAAAGTACAATGTAAGGGTTTATTTCACAATCTCTTCATTATCTGAGGTTGTTTATACGTAATGATCTTCTAGGACTTCTTTATCATCCACATACATGTTTCTTAAACATGTATTTCAAATAATTCTTACTATTTTATAGACTATGGGTTAAATTAATCTATACCCTTGTTTGACTTTTTATAAGTTATTTACAAAGGAAACTTTCCGTCGTTTTCCACACAAGGTCCTTTTTAACCTTTTTGACAAAATTAATGTAAGAATGTATTTTTTTTAACTTATATGGCAGGTGCGGCTATTTTCCACCGTTGTAAAATATTTTAAGCTTCCCTTACAAGATTATAAGAATATTTTCAAAGTAAATTATTTATTTCATAATTATGTGACTTTTAAATGATTTCAAAAAAAGAGATATTTCTCTCAAATAGTTTTGATTTCATTTCTGTCAACATCCTTTGATGGATTTTAAGATTATTTGAAGTTTATTTATTATGATAAAAAACTTACATATTTTATTTAAGGTTTTGTGATATGTTTGACTATGGATGTGTTATTTTTATACCATTCATGGTTTATGAAGAATGTATTAACATTTCGTATGCTAGTTTTAATACAAATGTTTATGTTATGTTTAAACCTGTTCATATGAGGAATGCATTGGACTTAATAAGTGACAGGTGGAGCCCTCTATATCTCCTCGATGCATCGGTAGGTCTCATGAGACAAAATAGTGTCTGGGAATGAGTCCTTGACATAATCTTATTTTTAGTCTTGGCACGAGGCTTTGGCTACGCGGTTATGATAGTCTGGAATTATGCATTCTATCATTATGAAAGTGGTTATTGATATTGTATGTGATTATTCGACTAGTAGAATATCCATGTCAATAAGTAAATGGCATTATTTCATTTTATTTTTTTCCATATTATGATGAAGTTCTTATTTAAAAGGCTTTTTTTAGTTATACATTTCCTTACATGTTTATGCTTATTTATGAAAGTTTCTGCAATATTGTTATCCTTAGTGGGAATCTGAGCTCACCCCTTTCTATGTTTTATTTTTCCCAGGATGTGAAGAAGTAATTTATGAATGAACTACATGGATAGTATAAGGGGATATGAGTGTGAAGACAATATGTTGTTTTAGTTTTCATTTTAGGATATAATGTAAACATTATGAATGTATCTAGTTTTTTCAAGGCTACTAAACTAATCGGCCTTTCCAGACTTGGTCTTTTGTGATCATGCCCATGTTATGTAATAATGCAATGAATCTGGGTAACTGGGGTCGGGGAGTAATAGGTGAACTAGATTAAAATCTCACACTCATCTCAGAAACCATGTTTGATCTTCTCACGACACTAATTTTAATAGTTATAACAAGATCAAAGGTTGAGAAAGAGTGATTTTTGACCCGCTCAAGACACAACCCATGTTTTTCATCATTTTTTTCAGGTTTTTCAATTTTTTAAACACTTTCAAATATAATTTGTACAATATGTTATAAACATATATACATTCCCAAACCTAACTGAATGATAACCTCTCCCCCACACTAAAATTGATGGTTTACCTCAAGCACATGACAACACATTGAAAAGCAATGAAATGGTACCCAAAATGAAATCCATTTCCCCCAAACTTAAATTTAAATAAATAAGGAAATATAAATCCATTTAGATATTGGGTGGGATAAGGTATTTATCTTGTAATGATTCTATCAAAGAAAAGGTTTTCATAGGCTTAGAGGGGGTTTCAAAAGTATGATTAATGTAAGTTTAATGGGAGGCTATTTGGATATTATGATTCTCATAAAGTTTAGAAAATTCCTCTACCATATTAATGTACATAAAAGTAGGAAATTAAACTCTAAGGTCTATAAACTCAAGACTCAAAATTTAGGGTGAAAAAACACATTTTGAAAATATGGCCACAGGTGGCCATGAAATTAAAGATAATTTTGTTCCTCAGGGATAGGGAAGAATCACTTTCCAAATCTAAAACTGAGCATTAAAAAGTTTGCAGTTTTGAAATTACATTATTTATCCAAATTCGTGACGAAAATACAAATTTTTTGAGGTTAAAACATGTCTTTTGACTCCCCAAAATGTTTCGAAAAAATTTTAAAACTAGATGGTGAGTAATTTTGACTCTTTTTTCATATTTTTTTTAGTTTTTTAGTGTTTTTAAAATACACACCCACGTAAAAGAGAAAGATAAAAAGAAAGGGTTTGATTTAGGAAGTGGTAAAAAATGAAAAAGAGAGGAATAAGAAGAAAAAGGGAGAGAGAGAGGAGGAGGAAGAAGAGAGAAAGATGGAGTTAAATTCAAATAGTTTCCCCATGTTTTAGATTTGGTGGGTTTCCATCTCCATATAGTGGTGGGTCTACTGAGGATTTGAAGGAATTTTATGTTGTTCTAGGATTTTGTGTCCTCTCATGGTGATTCTTTAGCCGATGTCCATTAACTAGGAATTTTCTTTCTGAAGAGGGGTCTTGGACATGCACTGCACTGAATGGGTAATCATTAGTAATAATAAAAGGACCTTCCCCACAAGAATTAAACATACCTGGGTGATGATGAATTCTTGAATTGAAGAGCATTACCTTTTCAACTTTAGGAAATACCTCTCGCAAGATGTGTTTTTCCTGGAGTACCTTGGAATTGTATTTATAGAGAATGAAATTCTCATAAGAATCAAGTCGAAGCTCCTCCACATCAGCCAGTTGCAACAATATTTCTTCACTAGTTTTTTCAAGATCAAAATTACACGTTTTCAAAGCCCAAAATGAATTATGTTGGATTTAAAATGGTAAGTGACAAGCTTTTCCAAAAACTATCCTAAAAGGATACATCCCAATGGCTGTTTTATAGGAAGTTTGATAAGTCCAAAGTGCTTCACCAAGTCTTTCAGGACAGTATTTTCTGGTGGGTTTTACAATTCTCTCATGCACTCTTTTCACTTCACTATTAGAAAGTTCATCCATGACATTTTTTTGGGGGTGATGTGCAGTTGATGTTTTATGCACAACCCCATTATTTTTCAAAAGAGATTCTGTGGTTATATTATAAAAATTGGTTCCTAAGTCACTTATCAAGGCTCATAGTGTGCCAAATCAGTGTAAGATGTGTGTATTTAGGAACTCACTAACAATATGTGTATCATACTTTCTATTGGGTTTGGCCTTGACCCACCTAGAAACATAATCAACCAAAATAATAATGTATGAGAATCCATTGGAAGGGGGGAATGGTCCCATAAAATTTATGCCTCAACCATAAAAAATATCACAAAAAATTAATGGATTTTGGGCATTTCATTTCTCTTTGAAAATATGCCAACTTTTGGCAAGTGAGATATGATTGATAGAACTCATGTGAGTCCTTGAAGAGTGAATTCTAGAAGAATCCATAGTCTAAGACCTTTAGGGAATTCATTTTTGGTCCAAAGTGGCCACATTTGGGAAGAGATTGATAGAATTATAAGATGGAGGAATGTTCATATTCATCAACATATCTCCTAATTACCATATCAGCCCCAGTTTCCAAAGTTTATTATCTTCTAAAAAATATAATTTTGAATCACTTTGCAGCTTCATTTTTTGTTCTTTTGAAAATATTTTAGGAAAAAAACCAGCAACCAAGTAGTTTACAGTTGATTCATACCATGGTAACTTTGGAGTGAGAGATGAAAGGTGCTCAATAGAGAATTCAAGATCAATGATTTCTGAATGAGAATAATTAGAAATTATACTCAGGTGATCACCTACATGGTTTTATTTTCCTGGACTATATTTAATTTCAAGGTCAAACTCTTGGAGAATTTGGATCCATATTATTAGCTTCTGTTTGGAATCACTTTTCTTGAGTAAGATCTTTATTGAAGAATGGTCTGTGAAGATAATGATTTTGGCACCAAAGAGATAGGGCCAAAATTTATCTAAGGCAAAAACCACTACTAAAAGTTTCTTTTCAGTCATAGTGTAGTGAGATTGAGTTTCATCCAATGTTTTTGAGGCATAATAGGTTACATGAGGAATATTTTCTCTTCTTTGACAAATAACAACCCCAACTTCTCTATAATAAGCATCAAACATCAAATCAAAGGGTAAGGAGTAATTAGGGGTTGGATTATTAGAGAATATATAATAGTGGTTTTGATTTAAATTAAGGATCTCTTGAAAACCTCATCGAAATGAAAGGTGACATCATTTTAGAGAAACTGAGTGAGTGGGAGGGAAATATTATTGAAGTTATGGATGAATTTCTGATAGAAACTGGCATAACCGATGAATGAATGGATGCCTCAAACAAAAGTGGGTTTAATAAGTGATTGTATCACTTCAATTTTGGTAAGATAAACTTTAATACCCTCTTTTGAAACTATGTTACCTAGAAAAATCCCATTTGTAACCATTAAGTGACATTTTTTAAAATTTAACACAAGGTTACACTTGAAACACTTTTTGATGACTAGAGAGATTGAATTCTAGAAAGATTCAAATGACTCGACATAAATGGTAAAGTCATCCACGAATAATTCTATGCAGTGTTCAATGAATTCAGAAAAGAAACTCATCATACACCTTTGGAATGTTGCAGGAGCATCGCAAAGGGCAACAAAATTCTCCTATATGCATATGTTCCAAAGGGGAAAGTGAAAGTATTCATTTCTTGGTACCGAGGTGTGATTGGGATTTGGAATTAGTCAGTGTATCCATCAATAAAGCAATAGTGTGACTTTATAGCTAATCATTCTAGCATCTGATCAAGGAATATAAGAGGGTAGTTATCTTTTCTGGTTTCTACATTCAATTTCCTATAGCCGACGCACACACGTCATTTTTTCTTCACTCAAGTTGTTACTACCTCCCCATGTTCATTTGTGACCATATTTATCCCACCCTTCTTATGTACAACTTGAATTGGACTAACCCATTCACTATCAGAAATTGGGTAGATAATACGAACTTGAAGAATCTTGGTGATCTATTCCCTAACTACTTAAAGTATGAATGTATTGAGTCTTATTTTTGGTTTTAAAATTGGTTTGGATGATTCCTCAAGATGGATGTGATGGATTCATAGAGCAGGGTTGATTCCTAGTATGTCATATAGGGTCCAAACTAAGGCTTATTTTTTCCTCTGACATCTGAACAAGTTTTGACTCCTCAGTTTTAGTAAGTAAAGCAGAGATAATGAATGGATAAGAGTGATCATGGAAAATGAATGCATATTTCAGGTGTTCAGGAAGTGGTTTAAGATTATTCCAATCTTTTATTTGTGGGTTATACAACTCAGGAATGGAGGAAGGGACTTTAGTTTCTTCAGATTCATTTCCCATAATATTTTTCATGGTGGAGTACTAGAGATCATAGTTTATGTGGGATTCAAGAGAGTTTTCAAGTTCCTCTAGATTGATGGAGTATATTAATGAAAGGTCCACATCAACATCACCATTTATGACTTGGTTAATCGTGGTGCAGATTTCACAAGATCCTCTCTCATTAGAACATAATGAACATGATGGAATGTGGTTCAATTGACTCTCAGAAGTGTCCTTAGAAGCATGAATTGAGAATGAAGAGTGGTCCTTAGATGGGTATCCCATGGCTTGGAAAATGTTCAACATGACCAGTTGGCTGCCAAATTCCATGGATAATATGCCTGAATGGACATCGATTTTGGTTCTCACTTTCATTAGTAATGGTCTTCCTAGAATTAAGGGATATCAAGAAGATTTCTTCTAACCATCCATGTCAAGGACATAGAAATCAACCAGGAAGATAAGATCATTCACACGAACAAGTACATCCTCTATTATACCCTCAGGACTAGAAGTTCTTCGATTGGACAATTTAATGACAACACCCATTGGATGTAAGGGACAAAGAACAAGGTTGGAGAAGATGGATTTGGGCATGACATTAATTGAGGATCCTAGATCTATAAGTGCCTCATCAAATTTGGAACTTCCAATTTGGCATGGAACTGTAAATGTCACTGGATCTTTTCACTTTATGAGAATAGAATGCTGGGTGGAAACATTTTTGAAGGTCCTAAGTCTCCTCTTATGGGTTCAAGATTCATTAAGAAGCAAGGTGTACTTAAGTATAGATTTATGGAATCTAAGAGGGGAATGTTGAATTCAACACGTCTAAACATTTCAAGCATTTTAGGATCAGGTTGAAAGGACTTCTTTGGCTTAGAAATTGATTGAGGAAAAGGAAATGGGTTCCTATGTGGAATGGAAGGAGGTGAAATAATGGCTTTATATTTGTTTTCATATTTATTTTTCTTTTCATTTTCTAGGTCAATATTCAAAGGGGGGGGGGGTTGGAGGGCTTAACTTGAGGCATAAAAATTTTCTTTCCCAATATAAGTGAAATTGAACTTACATTACCCTTGGGGTTGGGAAATGGTTGAGCTGGGAGTTGGTAAGAATTTGATTGTTGTTGATGGATCAGGTGGGATTAAAGTTGACTAATTTATGTTTCAATGTTTTTAATAATGGAACTGGGGAATGATGTAAGATCTTCCACTGCAATTTCCCAAGGTTTCTTGGAAGAAGAAGCTTTCCCTATATTGGGATTTCCTTGATTTTGGTTGTTAGTAAAATTATTGTATTGGTTTTGGAATTGGGAAGGCTCACTAGGATAGTGGAATCTATGAGGAGGATTGTTCCTTTGAGGTTGAGGAACAAAAGGGTAAGGTTGTTGGAAGTTACCCACACTTTGAGCATATTGGAATTACATTGTTGTTTTGAGGAGGGAATTGAGGGGGATGAGAAATGGGATTAAGACACCACAATACTTAGTTGAAGGTAGAAGAGAAAGGCTTAGAGTGGGGTTTATTGAGGTTTTTAATGAAGTGAACTAATTATTGAGGGTTGGTGTTCCTCTGAGCATATGTTCCATTGAGCTCCATTGGTCCAAATGAATCATAGGGATCCTATTTAAGTTGTATAAATGTGTTAGTTGGATTATATGGGAAGATACATATTCCAAAGTTCTTGATAGGTCCAGGGAACAAAGATTGTGGAGAAGATGAGGTTGGGGATTTGGATGCCATAGCTAGTTGTCACACAAGACCTATAAGTTCAATTATCCACTCTATTATCTTGTTCAGATATATTGATTGACTCTCTTGGGATTGTTTTATGTGATCATGTACTCGAGTATGGAATTATTGTGTGTTTGCAGCCATGTTTCTTATGAGATATCTTGATACTATAGAATTTTTATCAACAAGAGCACCACCACCTGTGACATCAATGAGAGTTCTCTCTATTGATAATAACCCCTCATAGAAATATTGGATCAAGAGTTGGTCAGGGTTTCAGTGGTGTGGGTAGGTTTGCACAATATTTTTGAACCTCTCCCAATAGTAATGTAGTGATTCATTGGAGAATTTATGGATACCACTAATTTTTCCGTATGGAAGCAGTTAGAGAAGTGTGAAAGAATTTTTCTAAGAAAAGTCACTTCATGTCAATCCATGAGTTTATGTAACCTGGAGAGAGGTAGTAGAGCCATGACTTGGCAGTGTAAGCTAAGGAAAAAAGGAATGCTCAAAGTTTTATTTGTTCCTCAGAAACCCCTTGAGGCTTCATGGTAGAGAACACAACTTGGAACTCTTTAAGGTGGAGATGTGGATCCTCACCAGATAGCCCATGGAAATGAGGTAGAAGATGAATCAAAACCTATACAAGTTTGAAGTTAGACTCTATATATAGATATTGAATACTAATGGGTTGGTAATTCATATCAGGGGAAACAAGTTCTTTAAGGTTTTGTTCCCTAGGATTAGATATATCTAATTAAATTGGTTGGACAAGGTTTTGATTATAACTTATGGTCTTCCTATTTTGGAAAAGTGTTCACTCAATTTCATGATCAAACAAATCCTAGGATTGTTTGGGAGGATACAGGGAATTCAGAGAGATTTTATAAGAAATAAGAAGATGGGTTTCTCTTTTTGTTTTTTCCTTTTATGATTTTTATAAGAAGACAGGTTATTTCTTTGTATTTTTTTTCAATTTTTTTTAAAATAAAAAAAACGAATGACTACTTAATGAACCATCCCCATAAATGGAACCTTTTTAAAGCACAATCAATTTTCCCCTATCGAACGTTCAATGTTCCAGTGCTCTGCTAATATTTATAGCAGCGCTCAGGTTGAATCCTCGATGATGATATTTTTTATAGTCAATTTTTTTAGTTGATTGTATTTTGATTGGGGGTTTTGTTTGCAGATATTAATTGAAATTATTGATTAATTTAACAATTTTATAAATATTGGGGTGAGTTTATTATTAGGGAGTTAATATTGTGATTGTTGGATTTGGTGGTCTAGAACCAACTACTTTGTACTTTATTCATCAAATAAAAGCCTTATCACATCTTGATTGTTCTTCTGCGTGACATGTCATGTGATAATATCCTAAAGATAGCTGTTGCATTAAAGGGTCATAGCGGATTCCTATTATGATGAGAACCCATAAGTGTCATAACACTGTTCTTGAATATATGTTCTATGGCTGGATGATATTATTTGAGGGACACAAATAATACAGGTCATTAGGTGTGAGAACTCATAAAACTTTGAGGTACCTTCTCATGGTGTGCGCCCTTGGTAATATCCAGGAGGATATTATGAGAATGAGACCCACCAGTAGGAAATCCACATTTCATAGTGTCATTGGATGTTCCTATCTGCGGACGTGTGTATTGGTCCTTAGACTTTAAGATTATTATTAATGGGTATTACAACTCGCACACTTAGATGTATTGATGAAAACTGTGACGACACACTGTTCGCAGTGAGGTAGGATACGTTGGGTGTGTCACGAGTAATACCGCATTAATAGATAATGTGAGAAAGGATTTGTCCCTTTCGTTCCATAACAAAAGTAGATATCTCAGGCCCTTTGATGGAATTGATATAGCCTAAATAAATCCATGGCCATAGTAAGGTATGGGCAAGTTCAATTCCGGGAAGTCAAAGAAAGAATAATCAAGCACATGGGTTGATGGCACTAGCATGCAACCCACTTGATTAGAGATATCGAGACAAAGGGATTATATTACACGGTAAGCATTCATAGGAGGTGACACGTCATTGCGGCATTAACTTCTTTCTCTATGGGTGCCTTGGCGTGTTGCTAGACGCTAGCCTTGGACTTTCGGCAGGCTCAGCCTAATGCCACTGAGAAAGAGGCCTAGAGGGTCACACACTAAGTGTGTCCAAGTATCTCAGTTAAATATTAATTTTACAAGTTAAATAAATATTATTCCCGACCGTGTTTTAATAATTATTTAAGGATGCCTGCTCGCATTTGTTTCGACACTAGTTATTCGAGAGAATATAGTGTGGGAAAAATAATATATATTTATTAGCAAATAATATAGTTAAATTTATTTAATAAATAAATAGTCATTACTCAAGGTCTAATAAATATGGTGGAGGAAATAAATAAAATGAAAAAAAATAAAAGTACACATCGTGTATATTTATATACACACCGTGTAGTTTGTTTTTCAGGATTCATGAGAAAATATTGTTTATTTAATTAAATGATATTAAATGTAATACATTGGGCGCATGTCAAGTAATAATGATGGTCAACTGTCATTATTAATACATGTGGTATTACTAAGAATTAAATGAAATGATTAAATGCTTTCGGGCAATTAATTCATTTTATTATTCTAAGTATTATAATCCCAATTACAATATTCTCATAGAATCAGAGCAATTGTTGTGCACAACGGATTTGGAAATACTCTCATGCCAAAGAGAGAATTCCCTTTCCACCAAGAACGCCCTCAAGTTACAAGAGCAAGATCCTCCACCGGATCAAGACGGTCAAAGGCGGAAATCGAAACCGAAGGTTCTTACGCGCTAGCACCCGGAGATCCCTTCAGTGACATCCGGAGATACGTGACACACGTGTGGATCACCGCAAGAGGATTCCTACACTTGGATTCTACGACGCAACGACGGATCACCGAATCGTGACCGGACACATCAACGAAGAAATAATTCCAACGAGGTAATTGTTATGCATTAATTAAATTAATTATAATCAACATATGATGATCCTCCTCAAGGGTTCCAGGACTCTTCTTTTCTTTTCGTTCTTCATTCTATTCCGAAGATTCGGCGTTTTATATCGTGACGGATCTCGGATTGAACGTTGTTTAACGTTAAAATTAAAGTTGGGAAAACCCACCAACGCGCTTCTTCTGCGCCTGGAACCTACAAGTGGTATCAGAGTGGGTCATATCGTTGGTTATAATTTTTTAATTTTTCATTGGTGATTTACGCATTTAATAATTTAGTTATTTCAATTCATGTTTAATCGTTCTGGAAATCTGAATCTCGAGATCTGTTCCTCATCCCTCATTTCTCGTTCACCTCACAGAAACAAATTTTTCTTTTAATTTTGATTAAAATAAAATAGAGAAACTCATCCGAAGAAGCCAAGCATTTCTGGCCGTACAGCACCAGAATACACGACATGTATTTGGAAGTACACGCCGTGTAGTCTAGGTTCAATGCATTGACCGATCCACCAAATCGGGTCATGTATTGAGGTCATTTATGAAACCATGTGTTGACTAGAAATAGGTGCACACGGTTTCTGGAATACATGTTGTGTGGTCCAATGAACACATCGTATAGTCTCGTCGGGTTAGGGTTGGGTCGTGTACTCCGTACACGGCCTGCCCGGATGGAAACCGTGTAACGCGGAAACTACACGGCGTGTGTCCCACTGTACATGCCGTGTACTCCGAAAATTTCCAAAGTACATTAACATGCCCTATCCTCGGGTGTGTACTTCGAATGAACAGTGAAGAAAAGTACACGCCGTGTAGTCGGAACTACATGCTGTGTACTCTGAAAATTTCCGAAGTACATTAACACGCCCTGTCCCCGGGCGTGTACTTCAGATGGACGGTGAAGAAAAGTACACGCCGTGTAGTCGGAACTATACGCCTTGTAATCACCCAAATTATGTATATTTATTAAAATTTATTATTATATTATACAAACCCTTGAGATGTGTACCATGGTGCAGTCGTAAAGCTGAGGCACAACACGTCATATGTGTTTTATATATATGTGATTAATTTAACATCTGTGTAATAAATGGGAATTCACCGGGTTGCCTCCAAGGTACAAGTTATGTACAAAGATAATTTTAAATGAATTTATTTGTTTAAAATTATAATGGATGAGAATCTCTAGGAAATTCAGAAAAGGGATTTAAGATAAAAGGATTGATTAGTTAAAGATAATTAATTTATTCGAGCGTGATTTATCTTAAACAAGAACGATTAAAGAATTGAATGCTAGTTTTATTTATGCGTAAATATAGTTGCATGTATAGATGATCATGAGCTAGACTGAGAGCTTTGTATGTTAATGGTTTCTTTTAATTTATTTATTTAAATTAAATTTGTTGGCCTGCGAGCCATCTCCTCATTAATATGTAGGGCCTGCGCGCCCAAGGATTCTTTTATGTAAAAATCCCTTTTACCCCTCACCTTCATGTGAGATAAATGCATATGTAATGGATGGAGCTCCCAAGCTAGTGGAGGCGGCTCAAGTCAGGAGCCATGGTGAAACCTATCCAAGGAGATACAAAGGTGGACAGGTGGAAAGCTGTAAACACGAACCCAAAAGTTTCAAGGTGTTTCTACCCTAGGTCTTGGGTTAGTTTATCAGCCGCTAGATAAACTAACCAATAGAAAACCTCATGATCACACCATTTATTTTATTTCAGTCAGTTGCATGGTTTATTTATTGTGGGTGTGTTGTCACTATCACACAATTAATGAATTAAACGAGCATGCAAGATGGAACTAAAAAAAAACCCGGCTTATACGTAAATATTATCTTAGACATGGTTAATCACTTAAGTATATCCCACTTAATATTAACAAGCATGTAATCAATGATAATAAAATGGAAATTTACGTATAAGGATAAAATCCCTCAAAATAAATATTAAGTCGGCATAGCCTTCCATAATCCAGGTTAGAATCGAACCATAGTTCAAAGTGCTTGACCAACCCTAGTTTGGGTGCTTTCAATTATCGGGTAATTCTAATTCAAGGATTTGGGTTGACTTGACTTGGTTCACATCAAGGGTTGACTGCCACAATAGAACTTGGTGTGACCAAGAGGAAAAGGTTGAGGAAATCCAAAAAGGATTTCAGGATGGGGGATTCCACTCAGCGGATCAAAGAGCTGCGAGTTAATGAAGTTGGCATTTGGAATTCCTACCTAAAACCCTTCAAGTTTCTTGACCAACCCTATTTGGGGTAATGCAAAGGGAAATATGGATCCTTGCCACTAGAATATTCACGCAACAGAATATTACGAATTCAATTGTGAGGGATATTGGATTTCGATAAAATAGTGGGAGACTAATAAGTATTAATTTATTTGTGTCAATTTTGTAATAAAGTACTAAAACTTTTCTCATCTTAATTTGTAGAAATGGAAAGAAAATTACTTCAAACATATCATTGTGCACCATAATAGAAAAAGAAAACCTTCTCACCAGCACCAATTTCCAAGAGTGGAAGAGGCGTTTACGTGTTGTCCTTCGCCACGAAAGGAAATTATATGTGCTGGAAGAGCCTATTCCAGTTGCACCTGGGAAAGAGGCTAGTGATGTGGAATTATATCTCTACATGAAACACATGGATGATTCCATAGATGTCTAGTGCTTCATGCTATCAGCCATGTCTAATGAGCTCTTGAAGCAACATGAAAACTTGGACGTGTATAGAATGATGTCTCACCTTAAAGATGTCTACCAAGAGAAGGCGAGACAGGAGAGGTATGAGATCTCCAATGATTTATTTACCATGAATCTTGGAGAGTCTGCGCCAGCTAGGCCTCATGTAGTCAAGCTTATTGGATACATTGAACTCCTGGATGTTTTACTGATTAAATTCCCGGATGAGTTGCATACATATCTCATCCTATCATCACTGCCTAAGACCTTCTCTAGCTTCATTGTCAACTATAACATGAGTGGCAATGAGAAGAGTCTATCAGAGCATCTGACCTTGATTATCTAGGTAGATAAGGACATGGGGCATGACAAACCTACGGTCCTTATGGTGAACAAGAAAAGGAAGGACAAGGAAAAAGGTCCAAAGACTTATAAATGGTTTGTAGCCCCCGAGCACCTTCCCTCCAAGAAGGGGAAGATCCAGAGGTAGGGAAAGGAATGGGAGGCAGTGTGCTTTGCATGTGGCAAGCAGGGCCACTGGAAGAGGTACTGCACCCAGAAGCGTGGGGATGCTAAAGGTGTGTTTGTTATCGAGTGAAATCTTTCTATTTCTACACATTGGGTATTAGATACAACTTGTGGGGCTCACATCTGTATTCAAATGCAGGAACCAAGTAGATTTAGAATAACCTCCAGAGGAGAGGTGGATCTTCGAGCTACCAATGGCACAAGGCTGGCTGCGTTGGCCATTGGTGACTACCACCTCTCATTGCCAACTGGGATGATTTTGGTTTTACATAACTGTTATTATGTGCCTAGTGTTACCAAGAACATAATTTCTGTATCTTGTTTGGATATGGATGGATTTGTTTTCAAATTTGGAAATAAGGGTTGTCTATTTTATAAGAACAACGTATGTTATGGTATGGAACATTTAAATAATGGTTTGTATGTATTGAATTATGAAAACCAAGTGTTGCCAATTGATAAAAAAACAAATTCAAATGACTCATACATCACCTAGTTATGGAATCCCCGCCTTGGTCATGTGAATGAGAAGTGTTTGACAAAGCTCTTCCAAGATGGCTATTTAGACTCTACTGAGCGAAAACCACTTGATAGATGTCATGCTTGTTTACAAGGAAAAATGACCAAGCCGCCTTTTTGTGGACAAGGTGAAAGGGCCACAGAGATTCTAGGATTGGTACACACGGATGTGTGTGGACCATTTCTAGCAGAAGCTAGAGGTGGATATTCTTACTTCATTACTTTTACTGATGATTTGAGTAGATATGGCTATGTCTACTTAATGAGGTATAAGTCAGAGTCCTTAGTGAAATTTAAGGAATTCAAGAATGAAGTAGAGAATCATCTTGGTAAGAAGATAAAGAAGATTCGATCGGATCGAGGTGGAGAATATATGAACCAAGAGTTCATAGATCTTATATGGGAGTCTGGGATTCTATCTCATCTCACTCCTCCTAATACACCAAAGTGGAATGGTGTTAGTGAAAGGAGGAACCACACCTTGTTGGACATGGTGAGGTCGATGATGAGTCATGTGGATCTTCCAAAATCCTTTTGGGGATATGCATTACAAACTGCAGCATACACATTAAACCGAGTACCAACTAAGGCGGAAAATGGAATTCCATCCAAGTTATGGAATGGAAGGAAACCCACTTTGTCGCACACATGTGTATGGGGATGTGAGGCATTTGATAAGGCCTTTTCAGGAAACAAACTAGCACCCCAGGGCACGAGGTGTATCTTTATAGGATATACCAAGGAAATTAAAGGATATTACCTATATAACCCTCAAGCCAAGAAAGTGACTGTCGCCAGACAATCCGTCTTTCTTGAGAGGGAGCACATCCTCAAGAAGGATAGTGGGAGCAAGATTGAATTCGATGAAGTTGATGCTCAAGATACAAAGGAGTTGGTACAGGAACAAGTTCCACAGGTCCCCATGGAAGAGGTTCCAGAAACTCAAGTACTGCGTAGGAGCTCAAGAGAGGTAAGGGAACTAGAGATATTTGGTTTCCTAGTCACTGAGGATGGTGAATCATTATTGTTGGACAATGATGAACCTCTATCCTACAAGGAAACAGTAGAAAGCTCAGAAGCTGCAAGATGGCTAGAAGCTATTAATTCTGAGATGGATTCCAAGTATCAGAACCAAGTTTGGGTTCTGGTCGATGATCCAGTTGATGTAAAGCCTGTTGGATGCAAATGGGTATTCAAAAGAAAGCTGGACATGGAAGGTCAAGTTAGCACCTATAAAGCAAGGATAGAGGCTAAAGGATTTAGGCAGCGTCAAGGAATTGACTATGATGAAACCTTCTCTCCAGTTTCCATGTTTAAATCCATAAGAATCATACTTTCCATAGAAGTTTACCATGACTACGAGATTTGGCAGGTAGATGTTAAAATAGCATTACTTAACGGGAACCTTTAAGAAGATGTCTATATGACACAACCTGAAGGGTTTGTGACACCAGGTGAAGCCAAACGGGTTTTCAAGTTGCAGAAATCCATTTATGGATTGAAGCAAGAATCCAGGTCATGGAACATTCAATTTGATGAATCCATAAAAGAATTTGGTTTCATTAAGAACGAATGTGAGCCATGTGTTTATAAGCGGTTTAATGGGAATGCGGTCTCTATCCTAGTGGTATATGTTAATGACATATTTCTTATTGGAAATGACGTGCCAGCCTTATAGTCAGTTAAGGACTGGTTGAACAAGTGTTTCTCCATGAAGGACTTAGGAGAAGCAGACTACATTCTAGGGATCAAGATCATTCGTGACAGATCCAAGAGGCGGCTTGGACTAAGTCCGGGTACATACATTGAACAGATAATAAAGAGTTTTAGTATGGAAAAATCCAAGAGGGTATTGGTTCCAGTGTCACATGGCTTACATCTTTCTAAGAAAATGTGTCCCCAGACACAACAGGAGAAGGATAGGATGATCAAGATCCGATATGATTCGGCTATAGGATCTATCATGTATGCCATGTTATGTACCAGGCTTGATGATGCCTATGCACTGAGCATGGTAGGCAGATACCAAGAAGATCCAAGAGAACAACATTGGACTGCTGTTAAGAATATCCTTAAGTATCTGAGAAGAACTAAGGATATGTTCATGGTGTATAGAGGAGACGAGGATCTTGTCATAAAGGGGTATGCTGATGATGGTTTTCAAACAGATCAGAATGATCTGAAGTCATAATCTGGATATGTTTTCTGTCTCAATGGAGGAGCTGTGAGCTGGAAGAGTTCAAAGCAGCCAGTTTTCACCGATTCTACAGTAGATTCCGAGTATATAGCGGATTCTCATGCAGCCAAGGAAGCCTTCTAGATTCAGAACATTGTCCATGAGCTTTATGTGGTGCCTAGCAGTAAAGATCCCATTACATTGTATTGTGATAATACTGCAGCGGTGGCTCTTGAAAAAGAACCAAGGTCACATCAACGGACAAAGAACATACTCCGGAAGTATCACCTCTTGAGGGATTTCTATCAAAGGGGTGAAGTTGCAGTGAAAAGAGTGTTCACGGAAGAGAATGTGGTGGACCCCATGACTAAAGGCCTATCTCAGCAGAAGCATGAATATCATGTGAGAGCTAGCGGGTTAAAGGTTGTTAGCAGTTGGATCTAGTCCAAGTGCGAGTCTGTTGGAGTTGGTGGTCTAGAACCAACTACTTTGTACTTTATTCATTAAATAAAAGCCTTATCAAATCTTGATTGTTCTTCTGTGTGATATGTCATGTGATAATGTCCTAAGGACAGCTGTTGCATTAAAGGGTCGTAGCAGATCCCTGCTATGATGAGAACCCAGAAGTGCCATAACACTATTCTTGAATGTATGTTATATGGCTGGATGATATTATTTGAGGGAAACAAATAATACAGGTCATTAGGGGTGAGGACTCATAAAACATTGAGGCACCTTCTCATGGTGTGCACCCTTGGTAATATCCTGGAGGATATTATGAGAACGAGACCCGACAGTAGGAAATCCACATTTCATAGTGTCATTGGATGTTCCTATATGCCGACGTGTGTATTGGTCCTTAGACTTTGAGATTATTATTAATGGGTATTACAACTTGCACACTTAGATGTATTGATGAAAACTGTGATGACACACTGTTCGTAGCGAGGTAGGATACGTTGGGTGCGTCATGAGTAATACCGCATTAATAGATAATGTGAGAAAGGATTTGTCCATTTCGTTCCATAATGGAAGTAGATATCTCAGGACCTTTGATGGAATTGATATAGACTAAATAAATCCATGGCCATGGTAAGGTATGGGCAAGTTCAATTCCGGGAAGTCAAAGAAAGAATAATCAAGCACATGGGATGATGGCACTAGCATGCAACCCGCTTGATTGGAGATATCGAGACCGAGGGATTATATTACACGGTAAGCGTTCGTAGGAGGTGACACATCGTTGCGACGTTAACTTCTTTCTCTATGGGTTCCTTGGTGTGTTTCTAGACGCTACCCTCGAACTTTAGGAAGGCTCAGCCTAGTTCCACTAAGAAAGAGGCCTAGAGGGTCACACACTAAGTGTGTCCATGTATCTTAGTTAAATATTAATTTAACAAGTTAAATAAATATTATTCCGGACTATGGTTTAATAATTATTTAAGGATTCCTGATCACATTTGTTTCGACACTAGTTATTCGAGAGAATATAGTGTGGGCGAAATAATATATATTTATTAGCAAGTAATGCAGTTACATTTATTTAAGAAATAAATAGTCATTACTCAAGGTCTAATAAATATGGTGGAGGAAATAAATAAAATGAAAAAAATAAAAGTACACTCCATGTATATTTATATACACATCATGTAGTTTGTTTTTCAGGATTCGTGAGAAAATATTGTTTATTTAATTAAATGATATTAAATGTAATACATTGGGCGCATGTCAAGTAATAATGATGGTCAACTATCATTATTAAGACATGTGGTATTACTAAGAATTAAATGAAAGGATTAAATGCTTTCAGGCAATTAATTAATTTTATTATTCTAAGTATTATAATCCCAATTACATTATTCTCATAGAATCAGATCCATTGTTGTGCACAACGGATTTGGAAATACTCTCAAGCAAAATAGAGAATTCCCTTTCCACCAAGAATGCCCTCAAGTTATGAGAGCAAGATCCTCCACTGGATCAAGAAGGTCGAAGGCGGACATCACAAGTGAAGGTTCTTCCGCGCTAGCACCCGGAGATCCCATCGGAAATGTCCGGAGATACGTGACACATGTGTGGATCACCTCTAGAGGAATCCTACACATGGATTCTATGACGCAATTACGGATCACCGAATCTTGACCGGACACATCAACGAAGAAATAATTCCAACGAGGTAATTCTTATGCATTAATTAAATTAATTATAATCAACAAATGATGATCCACCTCAAGGGTTCCAGGACTCTTCTTTTCTTTTCATTCTTCATTCTATTCCAAAGATTCAGCATTTTATATCGTGATGGATCTCGGATTGAACGTTGTTTAACGTTAAAATTAAAGTTGGGCAAACCCACCAATGCGCTTCCGCTGTGCCCGGAACCTACAGTGATATCCTTGATCTTTGCTTTATATTGCATTCAATTAACACCCACTTTACAAGATGATGTTGATTGGAATTCCCAAGTGTTAAGACATTAATACAAGATTTAACATAACTTAGGGTTCTAATATCAATCAATAATTGTTTATGGTAGTGTATTTATGGTTATAATAAATCACAGAAACCACACTTTAAGAATAACAAGTCATTAATCCATGACATGTTAAGTCCAACATACACAATGTTAATTTGAAGAATATTCATCGAGAAAAATCTCTAAATCACTTAACATATACAAATTATAACTCACACCAACGATAGATTTACTCAGCCATTTATTTGGTTAATAATATGATTGTAATGTTTATGATGACCAATTATAAATAGAATGAAAATAATGGGATAGTAAAAGATTTGTGTGTCGAACACACACACATGAACGACGATGAGAATTTAAAAAGAACTTTAGCTTGAATGAGAAAGCGAAAGAAGGGAAGGGAATTAAACATTATTTAAACTATTTTAAGAGTATTAATATTTAATAACATAGGGTGGATGATTAAAAGAGAATATTAAGAAGAAACATTCATTAAAAGATAATTACAAAAACAAACACTTACGAGTTTAAAAATGAAGAAAAACACTAAAGTAAATGAAATCAAAGAGAGGAGGAAAGGTATATCAATTGAAAACTTGAGTTTGGAATTTCCTTATAGGATTTTTGAGGATCCTTGGTGGTTCCAATTGATAATCCTCTATTCCTAATTTACAACCCCTTGAATGGAGAAGAGGGGGATGTATATATAGCCTATGGAAGTGGACTGTTTGCATTCCAAAACTACCCCTCTAATTGGATCGATGATTTGGACATCCAGAAAAACGAATCACAAAATATTGTATTCTTAAAAGTTTCAGATATGAATGTATTATGTCTACTCTTAAAATTTAGCGGCTATTGGACTTAAGGTTCCAAAGTTATGGCAGTATGAATACACAATTGTAATCTGTCCATTTCAATCTACACTTTTTCAAAGGCTGAAATGTGAATGGTTTTTTTGAAAAGGAATCTGCCCTAAAATAAAAATAATTTATTCTAAAAAGTTTTCCACCAATATATTAGATTTAACACTGAAAAATACCATCTTTATTTTAATGGTATATCAGGAGAAAAGTCATGCATAGTCTCCTGATTTTAATTCCTAGCCTAAATGGTGGGCTGGAATTCAAAGAATCAGTTGGGACCCTTGTTATTGTATTTGGACCTTAGCTTCATTTATAAATTATTATTTTGGATAATAAATAATATATTATGGAGTTTCCTAAAATTTGAGCTTCTAGATTTATACCAGTAACTCAATCATCATGGGTGGTCCAGTTTCTTCACAGATTCTTTGGGTCTTCTTGTGTGGACCATATGACCCTCCAAATGGAAGATTTGGCCCAAGGTACCTTCTATTGAAATGTTTTAATTTGAGTAAGGAACCATAAAAAATCAATAATAATGCATGTTGGATAATTAGGGTGAAATTTATAATTAAAATAGAAAACTGAATCGATTTGGTTAATTCAAATAATACTAAAAAATTACATTTAATATTAAAACATGAGTATTTCACACCAATTATACACTTTTATTTGATAATAAGTATGTAGATTAAATAAAAACTTCTGAATAAATGAATAACATCAACTCACTTATACATAGGATTTTTCAATTCCTCATGATCAACAAATATAAAAAACATTAGAAAATCATTTTTTCACTACTGGAAATCATGCTTTTCCCAACACTTGTATACCAACAGTTCCTTTGAACCGTTGGTATAAGTGTTCTTTACTAATGGTTTATGAAAAACATTGGTAAAGATGGGTAAAAATTGAGTTTTCCCTACGGTTTGATGAAACCATTGGGAAAGATGGGTAAAAAATGAGTTTTTCCAATGGTTTGATGAAACCGTTGGGAAAGATGGGTAAAAAATTAGTTTTCCCAATGGTTTTTAACAACCGTTGGGAAAAATTCCCCCAAAATTTGACAAGGCAGGCAACCCCCTACCCCGATTCCAGAATCAACCCCAATTCCAGAAGCCGCAACTCCAGAAGCACTGCCTGACTCCCACAAGCCCTTGAGAAGCCCCAACACAGGTGCACCTCTTCTATTCGATCAGCTGCCAGGTTAGACTCCTTCCACCTCTTATCAAGGATATCCTTCCACCTATTCCCAAGGATATCCTTCAATTCTCAAGGATAACATTATTCCCTCTTTCTAGGGATTTTGAAATTATTTATGATTCACTACTCCACGAATTGTGTACTCAAATCACTAAATTGGTGTACACATTGTCCGATTAATGTTTTCATTACTCATATACATTTATAAGGGCATGATGTATTTTTATTATGTTCTAATTTAAAGATTATTAGTTTTTTTAATCTCAATGCTTTAAATATTACACCTTCATGTATATGAACTCATAAGAAATTATTTGTAATATTTATTCAAAGTATTTCATGAAAATCACTCCTTTAATTAAGATCATGTCAAACACGAAGATCTTATTCATCTTAATTTTTGTACACTGTGTATCACATAAACAGTATGTATCATGTTTTTATCAAAATCTATCTATATATAAATTGACACACTGTTCACTTATCCTTTTCACAATAGAACATATGGAGTATCTTCTTCAACTTTGAGAAATAGTATGTGGTCCCTAATTATTCTTCACAGAAGAAATAATAAATAATTAACCGTACAATCCAATGTTCTTTATGAATAAGAAATACTTAACCGAAGATGAGCATGGGGACGATGATGAGGTCGATGATGAGGACAGAGATAGCGGCAAGGATGAGGCTGATTTTTTACTCTAGATATTTTTTAATTCAGTATAGCTCTTTATTTTTGACCAAATATGGAAGACTAATAATGTTATAATGGTTTGGAGGTGAGTGATTCTATATGAGATTTTATGGGTTATTGTGAGGAGTTTCTTTCCCTTTAATTGATTTGTTCATAAAACATAAGTTGGTGCTACATATATTATATAATTGGAATTGGTAAAGTAAAATGTTGGTCTCAGATTTTTGAGTTGGTTATTTGGATGGTATTCTCCATAAAAAGTGGGTATATCTCTATTGACTATGGTTGTATTTTCTAATTGTCA
Source organism: Viscum album (assembly GCA_963277665.1). NCBI lineage: Eukaryota > Viridiplantae > Streptophyta > Magnoliopsida > Santalales > Viscaceae > Viscum > Viscum album. The sequence goes on from OY728138.1 coordinate 1,378,455,796, forward strand.
CGTTGTGGTCATGCCGCAGTCACGACACATCATTCAGACCCGCGGTTTGCACGGCACGACTGAATATGTGTTTTTTAGGTGTTTGACCCGCTTGAAAAACGTGCTGGGGTGGTCGAAATTGGCCGAATGACCTCGGAATGCCATGAAATCGGACAAAAACAAAGGGTGGGTGAATTGTGAAATGTTCGTCCAGATGGAACATTAATCAGAGGTGTTGTGTGACCGCGGTGGCCGAAAATGCACTCTGCATGTCGTAAATGGTCAAAACATGTATTTAAAGGTCAAATGCATCCCAAACAACATAGAAATGACTTGAAGTCACATGAAAACACCCTAATTATAATTCATGAGGTGTAGGAGGAGATGACACGTCATTCAGACCCGCGGTTTGTGCAGCACGACTGAATATGTGTTTTTAGGTGTTTGGCGTGCTTGAAAAACGTGCCTGGGGTGGTTGAAACTGGCCGAACGACATCGGAATTCCATGAAATCGGAAAAAAACAAAGGGTGGGTGAATTATGAAATGGTCGACTAGACGACATGTCAATCAGAGGTGTCGTGTGACTATGGTGTCGTAAATGGACAAAACATGTGTTTAACGGTCAAATGCATGAGGAACGACATAGGAATGACTAGAAATCACACGGAAATATCCTAATTATTATTCGTGAGCTAAACGAGGAGACAACACATCATTCGGACGCGCGGTTTGTGCGGCACGACTGGATATATGTTTTTTAGGTGTTTGGCATGCTTGAAAAACGTGCATGGGGTGGTCGATACCAGCCGAACGACCTCAGAATTCCATGAAATCCGATGAAAACAAAGGGTGGGTGAATTGTGAAATGGTCATCTAGACAGGACGTCAATCGAAGGTGTCGTGTGACCGCAGTGGCCGAAAACTCACTCCCCGTGTCGTAAATGGCCAAAATATGCGTTTAATGGTGAAATGCATGTTGAACGACATCGGAATGACTTTAAATCACACAAAAACACCCTAATTGTTATTCATGAGGTGTACGAGGAGACAACACGTCATTCGGATGGGCGGTTTGTGCGACACGACTGAATATGTGTTTTTTTGGTGTTTGGCGCGCTTGAAAAACGTGAGTGGGGTGGTTGAAACCAGCCGAATGACCTCAGAATACCTTTAAATCATACAAAAACAAAGAGTGGGTCAATTGTGAAATGGTCGGCTAGACAACACGTTTGTCGGAGGTGTCGTGTGACAGCGATGCCCGAAAACGTACTCCGCGTGTCATAAATGGCCAAAACATGCGTTTAACGGTCAAATGCATCCTAAAAGACAACAGAATGACTTGAAAGAATACGAAAACACCCTAATTATTATTCTTGAGGTTTAGGAGGAGACGAAACATCATTCAGACGTGCGGTTTGCACGGCATGACTGAATATGTGTTTTTTAGGTGTTTGACATGATTGAAAAACGTGCATGGGGTGGTCGAAACCAGCAGAATGACCTCAGATTACCATGAAATCAGATGGAAACAAAGAGTGTGTAAATTGTGAAATGGTCGGCCAGATTGAAAATCAATCGGAGGTGTTGTGTGACCGCGGTGGCTGAAAATGCACTCCAGGTGTCATAAATGGCCAAAACATGCGTTTAGTGGTCAAATTCCTGCCGAAAAACATCAGAATGAATTGAAATCACACTAAAAACCCATAATTATAATTCGTGAGGTGTACAAGGAGATGACACACCATTCGGACACGCGGTTTTCACAACACGACTGAATATTTGTTTTTTTGAAGTTTGGCATGCTTGAAAAATGTGCATGGGGTGGTTGATACCGGCCGAACGACCTCGGAATGTCATGAAATAGGACGAAAATAAAACGGGGGTGAATTGTGAAATGGTCGTCCAGATGACACGTCAATCAGAGGTGTCGTGTGACCGCGGTGGCTGAAAACGAACTCCACGTTTCGTAAATGGCCAAAATATGCGTTTAACGGTCAAATGTATGCCGAATGACATCATAATGACTTGAAATCACACAAAACACCCTAATTTTTATTCTTGAGGTGTACGAGGATACAAAATGTCATTCAGACATGCGGTTTGCGCGGGACGACTGAATATGTGTTTTTTTGGTGTTTGGCACGCTTGAAAAACGTGCTTGAGGTGGTCGATACCGTCCAAATGACCTCGGAATTCGATGAAATCAGACGAAAACAAAAGGTGGGTGAATTGTGAAATGGTCGGCCAGACGGCGCATCAATCAGAGGTGTCATGTGACCGCGATGGCTGAAAACGCACTCCGCGTGTCGTAAATGGCCAAAACATGCATTTAACTGTCAAATTCATGCCGAACAACATTGAAATGGCTTGAAATCACACGAAAACACCATAATTATTATTCGTGAGGTGTACGAGGAGATGGAACATCTTTCAAATGCGCGGTTTGCGTGGAACGACTGAATATGTGTTTTTTAGGTGTTTGGCATGCTTAAAAAACATGCGTGGGGTGGTTGAACCCAACCGAATGATCTAGGAATACCATAAAATCAGAGGACAACAAAGAGTGGGTGAATTGTGAAATGGTCGGCTAGACGTCACGTCAGTTAGAGGTGTCGTGTGACCGTGGTGGCCGAAAACGCACTCCACGTGTCGTAAATGGCCAAAACATGCGTTTAACTGTCAAATGCATGCCGAATGTCATCAAAATGCCATGAAATCACAAAAAAACAACCTAATTATTATTCTTGAGGTGTAAAAGGAGACGAAACATCATTCGGACGTGCGGTTTGCATAGCACAGCTGAATATGTGTTTTTTAGGTGTTTGGAACGCTTGAAAAACGTGCGTGGGGTGGACGATATCGGCCGAACAACCTCAGAATGCCATGTAATCAGACGAAAAAAAGGGTTGGTAAATTGTAAAATGGTCGGCTAGACAGCACGTCAATCGGAGGTGTCGTGGGACTGTGGTGGGCGAAAATGCACTCCGCGTGTCGTAAATGGCCAAAACACGCCTTTAATGGTCAAATGAATGCCAAATGACATAAGAATGGCTTGAAATTACACAAAACACCCTAATTATTATTTTTGAGGTGTACAAGGAGATCACATGTCATTCGGATACGCGGTTTGCGTGAAACAGCTAAATATATGTTTTTTTGGTGTTTGGAACGCTTGAAAAACATGTGTGGCATGGTCGATACCAGCCAAACGACCTCATAATTCCATGAAATCATAAAACAGCAAATGGTGGGTGAATTGTGAAATGGTCGGCTAGACGGCACATCAATCGGAGGTGCCCTGTGACCGCGGTGGCTGAAAATGCACTCGGCGTGTCGTAAATGGCCAAAACTTGTATTTAACGGTCAAATGCATGCCAAACGACATCGGAATGACTTAAAATCACAGGAAAACACCATAATTATTATTCGTGGGGTGTACGAGGAGATGAAACATCATTCAGACACGCGGTTTGCATGGAACGGTTGAATATCTGTTTTTTAGGTGTTTGGCGCGCTTGAAAAACATGTGTGGGGTAGTCGAAACTGACCGAATGACCTCAGAATACCATGAAATCAGACGAAAAAAAGGGTGGGTGAATTTTGAAATAGTCAGCTAGACGACACATCAATCAGAGGTGTTGTGTGACCGCGGTGGCCGAAAAAGCACTCTGCATGTTGTAAATGGCCAAAACATGCGTTTAATGGTCAAATGCATGCCGAACGACATCATATTGACATGAAATCACAAGAAAACACCCTAATTATTATTCGTGAGGTATACGAGGAGTCGACACATCATTCAGACATGCGTTTTTGATATCACTGCTGAATATGTGTTTTTTAGGAGTTTGGCACGCTTGAAAAATGTGCGTGGGGTGGTCAATACCGACCAAACGACCTTGGAATGACATTAAATTATACGACAACAAAGGGTGGGTGAACTGTGAAATGGTCATCTATATGGCACGTCAATCGAAGGTGTTGTGTGACCGCGGTGGCCGAAAATGCACTTCGTGTGTCGTAAATGGCCAAAACATGCGTTTAATGGTCAAATGTATGCCAAACTACATCAGAATGACTTGAAATCACAGGAAAACACCCTAATTATTATTTGTGAGGTGTACGAGGAGACGTTACGTTATTCAGACATGCGGTTTGTGCGGCACGACTGAATATGTGTTTTTTTGTGTTTGGCACACTTAAAAAACGTGCGTGGGGTGGTCGATACAAAACGAATGACATCAGAATGCCATGAAATCGGACGAAAAAAATGGGTTGGGGAATTGTGAAATGGTCGGCCAGACATCACGTCAATCAGAGGTGTCGTGTGACCACGGTGGCCGAAAATTCACTCCGCGTGTTGTTAATGGCCAAAACATGCGTTTAACGGTAAAATGCTTGTCGAACGACATCAGAATGACTTGAAATCACACGAAAACACCCTAATTATTATTCTTGAGGTGTACTAGGAGATGACACATCATTCGGACACACGGTTTGTGCGACATGGATAAATATGTGTTTTTAGTTGTTTGGCGCGCTTGAAAAACGTGCGTGGGGTGGTCGAAACTAGCCGAACGACATCAAAATACCATGAAATCAGATGACAACAAAGGGTGGGTGAATTGTGAAATGGTTGGCCAAACGACACATCAATCGGAGGTGTCGTGTGACCGTGGTGGCCGAAAACGCACTCTACGTGTCTTAAATGGCCAAAACATGCATTTAACGGTCAAATGCATGCCAAACGACATCAGAATGACTTGAAATCACATGAAAACACCCTAATTATTATTATTGAGGTGTACGAGGAGACAGAACAACATTGGAACGTTCGGTTTGCACGGCACAGATGAATATGTGTTTTTATGTGTTTGGAATGCTTGAAAAACGTGTGTGGGGTGGTCAATACTGGCCTAAACACCTCAGAATTCCATGAAATCAGATGAAAACAAAGGGTGGGTGAATTGTGAAATGGTCGGCCAGACGACATGTCAGTCGGAGGTGTTTTGTGACCGCGGTGGCTGAAAATGCACTTTGCATGTCGTAAATGCCAAAACATGCATTTAATGGTCAAATGCATGCCAAACAACATCATAATGACTTGAAATCACACGAAAACACACTAATTAATATTCTTGATGTGTATGAGGAGACAACACATCATTCGGACACGTGGTTTGTGCGGCATGGGTGAATATGTTTTTTTTTTCGGTGTTTGACACGCTTGAAAAACATGCATGGGGTTATCGATACCGGCCGAACGACCTCAGAATGCCATGAAATCAGAAGTCCACCAAGGGTGGGTGAATTTTGAAATGTTCGGTTAGGCGGAATATCAATCGAAGGTTTCGTGTGACCGTGGTGTCTGAAAACACACTCCGCGTGTCGCAAATGGCCAAAACATCCGTTTAACAGTCAAATGCATGATGAACAACATCGAAATGATTTGAAATCACACAAAAACACCCTAATTATTATTCTTGAGGTGTAATGGGAGACGAAACGTCATTTGGACACGCGGTTTGTGCGACACGATTGAATTTGTGTTTTTTATGTGTTTGGCGCGCTTGAAAAACGTGTGTGGGGTGGTCGAAACCGTCCGAATGACCTCGGAATATCATGAAATCAGATGACAATAAAGAGTGGGTGAATTGTGAAATGTTCGGTCAAACTACATGTCAATCGGAGGTGTCGCGTGACCGCAGGGCCCGAAAAAGCACTCTGCCAGTCGTAAATGGCCAAAACATGCATTTAATGTTCAAATGAATGGCGAACAACATCAGAATGACTTTAAATCACACGAAAACACCCTAATTAATATTCTTGATGTGCACGAGGAGATGAAACGTCATTCGGACACGCTGTTTGCGCGGCACAGCTGAATATGTGTTTTTAGGTGTTTGGCACGCTTGAAAAATGTGCGTGGGTGGTCGATACCGGCCGAACGACTTCGGAATGCCATGAAATTGGACGACAACAAAGGGTGGGTGAATTGTGAAATGGTCGGCCAAATGACACATCAATCGGAGGTGTTGTGTGGCCGCGGTGGCCGAAAATGCACTCTGTGTGTTGTAAATGGCCAAAACATGCGTCTAACGGTCAAATGCATGCAGAATGACATCAGAATGACTTTAAATCACACGAAACACCCTAATTATTATTCGTGAGGTGTACAAGGAGACGACACATCATTCAGACATGTGGTTTGCGTGGCACAACTGAATATGTGTTTTTTTGGTGTTTGACACGCTTGAAAAACATGCATGGGGTGGTTGATACCGGCCGAACGACCTTGGAATGCCATGAAATCAGATGAAAACAAAGGTTGGATGAATTTTGAAACTGTCGGCTAGATGGCATGTCAATCAGAGGTATCGTGTGACCGCGGTGGCCAAAAAATCACTCCCCATGTTGTAAATGGGCAAAACATGCGTTTATCGGTCAAATGCATGTCGAACGACATCATAATGACTTTAAATCACACAAAAACACCCTAATTATTATTCTTGATGTGTACGAGGAGATGACACATCATTCGGACGTGCAGTTTGGGTGGTATGTCTAAAAATGTGTTTTTAGGTGTTTGGTGCGCTTGAAAAACATGTGTGGGGTGGTCGAAACCAGCCGAACGACCTCGGAATACCATGAAATCAGACGACAACAAAGGGTGGGTGAATTGTGAAATGGTCTGCCAGATGGCACGTCAATCGGAGGTGTCGTGTGACCGCGGTGGCTGAAAAAGCATTCTGCGTGTCGTAAATGGTAAAAACATGCATTTAACCGTCAAATGCATGCTGAACGACATCTGAATGATTTGAAATCACACAAAAACACCCTTATTATTATTCTTGCAGTGTAAGGGGAGACAAAACGTCATTTGGACGTGCGGTTTGCACGGAACGATTGAATTTGTGTTTTTATGTGTTTGGTGCCTTGAAAAATGTGCGTGGTGTGGTCGAAACAGGCCGAATGACCTCAGAATATCATGAAATCAGATGAAAACAAAGAGTGGGCGAATTGTGAAATGGTCGTTTAGAAGACATTTCAATCGGATGTGTCGTGTGACCGCGGGGGCTTAAAAAGAACTCCGCCTATTGTAAATGGACAAAACATGCATTTAATGGTCAAATGAATGCCGAACAACATCAGAATGACTTTAAATCACACGAAAACACCCTAATTAATATTCTTGAGTTGTACAAGGAGACGACACGTCATTCAGATATGCGGTTTGCGTGGCACGACTGAATATGTGTTTTTTAGGTGTTTGGCACGCTTGAAAAACGTGCATGGGGTGGTCGATACCGGCCGAACGACTTCGGAATGCCATGAAATCAGACGACAAAAATGGGTGGGTGAATTGTGAAGTGTTTGGACAAATGACACATCAATCAGAGGTGTCGTGTGACCGCGGTGGCCGAAAACGCACTTTGTGTGTTGTGAATGGCCAAAACATGCGTCTAACGGTCAAATGCATGCCGAATGAAATCATAATGACTTGAAATCACACGAAAACACCCTAATTATTATTCTTTAGGTGTACAAGGAGACGAAAAATCATTTGGACATGTGGTTTGCATGGCACAGCTGAATATGTGTTTTTTTGGTGTTTGACACGCTTGAAAAACGTGCGTGGGGTGGTTGATACCGGCCGAACAACCTCAGAATGCCATGAAATCGGACGAAAAAAAGGGTGGATGAATTGTGAAATGGTCGGCTAGACGAAATATCAATTAGAGGTATCGTGTGACCGCGGTGGCCAAAAAAGAACTCTACATGTCGTAAATGGGGAAAACATGCGTTTAATAGTCAAATGCACACCGAACGACATCATAATGACTTGAAATCACACGAAAACACCCTAATTATTATTCTTGATGTGTACGAGGAGACAAAACGTCATTCGAACGCGCATTTTGCGCGGTATGTCTGAAAATGTGTTTTTAGGTGTTTGGTGCGCTTGAAAAACATGTGTGGTGTGGTCGAAACCAGTCGAACAACCTCAGAATACCATGAAATGAGACGACAAAAAAGGGTGGGTGAATTGTGAAATGGTCCGCCAGATGGCACGTCAATCGGAGGTGACGTGTGACCGCGGTGGCTGAAAACGCACTCCGCATGTCGTAAATGGCCAAAACATGCGTTTAACGGTAAAATTCATGCCGAACGACACTAGAATGACTTGAAATCACACTAAAACACTCCAATTTTTATTCTTGAGGTGTATGAGGAGACGACACGTCATTCGGATGCGTGGTTTGCACGACACGACTGAATACATGTTTTTAGGTGTTTGGCACGCTTGAAAAACATGAGTCGGGTGGTCGATACTAGCCGAACGACCTCAGAATGCCATGAAATCGGTCGACAACAAACAACGGGTGAATTGTGAAATGGGCGGCTAGAGGGCACATCAATCAGAGGTGTCGTGTGACCGCGGTGGCTGAAAACGCACTCTACGTGTCGTAAATAGCCAAAACATGCGTTTAACGGTCAAATGCATGATGAATGACATTAGAATGACTTAAAATCACATGAAAACACCCTAATTATTATTCTTTAGGTGTATGAGGAGAGGACACGTCATTTGGACATGTTGTTTGTGGGGAACGACTGAATATGTGTTTTTTAGGTGTTAGGCATGCTTGAAAAACGTGCGTGGGGTGGTCGAAACCGGGCGAATGACCTCGGAACACCATGAAATCATATGAAAACAAAGAGTGGGTGAATTGTGAAATGGGCGGACAGACGACACATCAATTAGAGGTGTCGTGTGACAGCAGTGGCTGATAACGCACTCTGCGTGTCGTAAATGGACAAAACATGCATTTAACGGTCAAATGCAATCCAAACGATATAAGAATGACTTAAAATCACACGAAAACACCTTAAATATTATTCTTGAGGTGTACAAGGAGACGACACGTCATTCAGATGCACGATTTGCATGGAACTACTGAATATGTTTTTTTAGGTGTTTGGCGCGCTTGAAAACGTGTGTGGGGTGGTCGAAACTGGCCGAAGGACCTCGGAATACCATGAAATCTGACGACAACAAAGGGTGGCTGAATTTTGAATTGGTCGGCCAGATAAAACGTCAATTGGAGGTGTCGTGTGACCGCGGTGGCCGAAAACGCACTCTGCATGTCATAAATTGCTAAAACATGCGTTTAACGGTCAAATGCATGCCAAACACATTCATATTGTGTTGATAATTTAGGAAAAAGATCCATGGGTAATTTTTAATGTGTAAAAATCAACCCCTCCTCAATCCAAGGTGTGGTGTGGCCGACACCACTCAGAGTGTCTCTCTTTTGTTTAAAATGGAAATCATTTTAAGTGAAAACAACAACTGACATATTGAAAACCAACCAAACACATTTGGATTCTGTTGAAACTTTAGGACAATGATCTATGGGTCATATGTGACATGTAAGAGTCATCCCCACCTCAATCCAAAATGCGGTGTGGCTGGCACCACTAAAAGTGTCTCTCTTTTGTCTAAAATGAACATCGTTTTAAGTGAAAACAACAATTGACATATAGAAAACTAACCAAATGCATTTGGGATCTGTTTAAAATTTAGGAATAAGATCCATGGGTCATATGTGACATGTACGAGTCAACCCTGCCTCAATCCAAGGGGCGGTGTCTCCAGCACCACTCAAAGTGTCTCTCTTTTGTTTAAAATGGACATCATTTTAAGTGAAAACAACAACTGACATACAGAAAACTGACCAAACGCATTCGGATTCAATTGAAACTTTAGGAAAATTATCCATGGGTAATATGTGACCTGTACGAGTTAACCCCATCTCAATCCAAGGGCTGGTGTGGCCGGAACCACTCTAAATATCTCACTCTTATTTGAAATGGATATGATTTTATGTGAAAACAACAACTGACATACAAAAAACCCACCAAACGTATTCGTATTGTGTTGATACATTAGTAAAACGATCCATGGGTCGTATGTGACATGTACGAGTCAACCCCGCCACAATCAGAGGCGTGGTGTGACCGATACCACTCAAAGTGTCTCACCTTTATTTGAAATGTAAAACATTTTAAGTGAAAACAACAACTGATATACGGAAAACCAACCAAACACATTCAGATTATGTTGATACTTTATGCAAACAATCCATTAGTCATCTATGACGTGTACGAGTCAACCCTGCCTCAATCCAAGGCATGGTGTGGCCGGTATAACTCTAATTGTATGTCTTTTGTTTAAAATGGACATAATTTTATGTAAAAACAACTGGTATACGAAAACCCGACCAAACATATTCAGATTCTCTTGATACTTTATTTTGGGGTTATTAACTTTTAATTTCTGAATTAAATCATGTATGTGTTATAAAAAATACAATTTTGTATGTATTCTTAATTCTGTATAACCCACCCCCTTGACACCCCCACCCCCGTGGACAACCCCTCACCCCTGGACAACACCACCTACCGGGACACCCCCAACCCCTTGTATGTCATATTATATATGTGTTATATATAATTCAGAATTTTGTATACAACATAATTAATTTTGTATGTGTTATTGATTCATAATTCATAATTCATTGCATAATTCATTCTGCATGTATTCAATTGAGAATTCAATTATGAATTCTGTATTGCATAGGGTAATGGGATTCATATACATGATTATAATTGTGGTACATTCCATGGTTATAATAGTATCATTTTTTTATGTGATTTTGGGTGCTATAGAAGGTGTTTTTGTTGCTGTTAAGAGTGTATGAAGGTGTGTAGTTGAGTGTGCAGTGGAGGATATTTTAGGTGGCTGGGTTGTGAAATTCTGGTAATACACTATAGCAATGGTTTACTAAAACCGTTGGTATAGTACTGTAGATATTTTTAACAAAGGTTTTAGTAAACCATTTGTAAAACATGGAAATACTTTTATATACCAACGGTTATTTAAACCGTTGGTAAAATAGGATTACAAACTAGAATTTCCAACGGTTTGTAAAACTATTGGCAATACTCTAATTACACTGAATTTCCCAATGGTTATCCAAAAACCATTGGTAAGGGGCTACTGCCATGCCTTACTTGCCAATGGTTTTCCAAACTGTTGGTATAATATATACCAACGGTTTGGCAGCCTTTACCAACGGTCTGAAACCGTCGGTAAAGGCTTAATTTCTAATAGTGTTTCTCACTAAAAAATATTAAAATTTTGTTTTCCCCACTCAGGGGAGGTTTAGACTGTTTCAAAAATCCATATTTAATTCCACCTACAATTGTTACAGAAAAAAATTTCCAAAAACAATTCATTTTTCATGCTTGAATTTAGAAATAGAAAATGTGTGCACTCAAAACTTACTCCTATCAAGATGATAAAAATTTATTTCTGGAGGTTCACTCATTCACCAACAAAAGGTGAAAATCTTATAGTTTAAAGGAGTTATCATCTTCCATTCACTATCCTAAAGTGCAAAATAATTAAGAGGTATTTTGGATGGGTTTTTCTGTGGCTATGTGACGATTAGAATATAGTATTCCAAAGAGTGGAAAGAGGATTAAAACACCAACATGGAAAAAGCAATGCACACAATTTATGAAATAAAACAAAGAAGGAAATGGAAACACATAGTTACAAGGGAACTATTGTGTGAATCAAGACACAAAAGTGAACAAAAATTTTAACTGAATTATAATATGTAATATTTACAAAATACAAAACTTCTCCCAATGACATAAGAATATAAATAGAAAGATTTTATATTTTTTTCTTTCTTTTTTTCTTTTTTTTTGTATTTTTTTTCAAAAGTTGAAATTGAAACAAATCTCACACTCATCTAACAAACCATGTTTTATCTCCTCACGACACTAATTATAATAGTTATAACATGATCAAAGGTTAATAAGGAGTGATTTTTGACCTTCTCAAGAAATAACCCATGTTTTTCATCATTTTTTTTCAAAATTTTTCAAAATTTTTAAACACATTCCAATAGAATTTTATAATATTTGATAAACATATATACATTTGCAAACCTACTTGAATGAGAACCTCTCCCCCACACTAAAATAGATTCTTTCCCTCAAGCATACGACAACACATTGAAAAGTAATGAAATGGTACCCAAAATGAAATCCATCCCCCCACACTTAAATTTAAATAAATAATGAAATGTAAATCAATGTAGATGATGTGTGGAATAAGGTATTGGGATTGTAATGTGGATATCAAAGAGAAGGTTTTCATAGGCTTAGAGGGGCTTTTAAAAGTAGGATTAATGTAAGGGTAATGGGAGTCTATTTGGATATTGTGATTTTCATGAGGTTCAGAAAAATCCTCTATCATATTAATGCACACAAAAGTAGGAAATTAAAATCTAAGGTCCACAAACCCAAGACCCACAATCAGGGGTGAAAACACAAATTTTTAAAATATAGACATAGGTGGATGTGGCATTAAAGCTAATTTTGTTCCTCATGGTTGGGGAAGAATCACTTTCGAAATATAAATATGATCACTCAAAAGTTGGTGGTTTGGAAATAATATTCTTTATCCAAATTCATGATGAAAATAAAAATTTTTTTGCGAAGAAAACATGTCTTTTTGACTCCCTAAAATGGTTGGACAAATTTTTAAAACTGGACGGTGAGTAATGATGAATCTTTTTTCATATATTTTTTTTTAGTTTTTTTTAGTTTTTTTAGTTTTTTAGTGTTTATAAAATACACATACACACAAAAGAGAAAGATAAAAATGAAATGGTTTGATGAAGGAAGTGGTAAAAAAATGAAAAATAGATGAATAAGAAGGAAAATGGATAGAGAGAGAGGGAAGGAGGAAGAAGAGAGAAAGAGGGAGTTAAACAAAAAGAGGTTCCCCAGTTTTGGATTTGGTGGGTTGCCATCTCCATCCAGTGGTGGGTATACTAAGGATTCTATGGAAGATGATGTTGTTCCAGGATATTTTTTACTCTTAGGGTGATTATTTAACCAATGTCCATTAACTGTGAATGTCTTTTTTGAGTAGGGGTCTTGGACTTTCATTGCACCAAATGGGTAAACATTAGTAATGACAAAAGGATCTTCCCAATGAGAATTAAGCTTACCTAGGTGAAGATAGAATAATGAATTGAAGAGCATTACCTTTTCACCTTTATGAAATAACTTTCTCAATATGTGTATGTCATGGATTACCTTGGCCTTTTCTTTATAAAGAATGGAATTATCATAGGAATCAAGTTGAAGCTCCTCCAGTTCATCCAATTGCAACAATCTTTATTCACCAAATTTTGAAGATCAAAGTTACAAGTTTTCCAAGCCCAAAATGACTTACATTGGATTTAAACTGGTAAGTGACACACTTTAACAAAAACTATCATAAAAGGAGACATCCCAATGAGAGTTTTATAGGCAGTTAGATAAGCCCAAAGTGCTTCACTAAGTCTTTCAGGACAGTTTTTCTGGTGGGTTTTACAATTCTCTCAAGCACTCTTTTCACTTCTCTATTAGAAAGTTCTTTCATGCCATTTTTTTGGGGTGATATGCAGTTAAAGTTTTATGCACAACCCCATTATTTTACAAATGATATTGCATGGTTCTTTTAAAAAATGGGTTCTAAAGTCACATATCAAGGAATGTGGTGTGCCAAATCAGTGGAAGAAATGTGTCTTTAGGAACTCACTAACAATATGTGAATCATCTTTTCTAGTGGGTCTAGCCTTGAACCACCTCAAAACCTAATCAGATATAATAAGAATGTATGAGAATCCATTGGAAGGGGGAATATTCCCATGAAATCAATTCCCCAAACATCGAAGATCTCACAAAAAATTAACGGCTTTTGGGGAATTTTATTTATCTTTGAAATTGTTCCAAACTTTTGGCTAGTGGGAAATGATTAATAGAACTCATGTGAGTCCTTGAAGAGTGAAGGCTAGAAGAATCTAGAGTTTAGGACCTCTTAGGAGGACCTTTGTAGTCTAACTTGGCCACCTCCAGGAAGTGAGTGATAGAATTATAAGATGTAGGAATTTTCATCTTCATCAACACATCTCCTAATTACCATGTCAGCCCCAGTTTTCCAAAGTTTATTATCTTCCAAAAAATATAATTTTGAATCACTTTTTAGTTTCATTTTTTGTTCTTTTGAAACTTTTTCAGGAAAAATTCCATCAAACAAGTAGTTTACAATTAGGTCATACCATGGTAACTTTTGAGGGAGAGATGCAATGTGCTTAGTCGGGAATTCATGATCAATTATTTCTGAATGATAAGAATTATAAATTCTACTCAGGTGATCTACCATAGGGTTTTCTTTACCTATTCTATATTTTATTTCAATTTCAAACTCTTAGATAATTGGGATCCATTTTATAAGCCTTGGGTTGGAATAACTTTTCTTGAGTAAGAACTTTATTGTAGAATGTTCTGTGAAGATAATGGTTTTGACACCTAAGAGATAAGGTCAAAATTTATCTAAGGAAAAAATGACTGCTAAAATTATTTTTTCAGTCACAGTGTAGTGAGATTGAGTTCCATCCAAGGGTTTTCAGGCATAATAGATTACAAGAGAATTTGTTTTCTATTTTTTGACCAAGAATAACCCCAATGTCTCTATCAGAAGCATCACACATCAACTCAAAGGGTAAGGACCAATCTAGTGGTTTGATTATCATAGAAGATGTAAGAGATGTTTTGAGTTCAACAAAGGATCTCTTGAAAACCTCATCAAAATGTAAAGTGAATCATTTTAGAGAAACTGAGTGAGTGGGAGGGAAATACTACTAAAGTTATGGATGAATCGATGATAGAAACTGACATGAACAAGGAATTAATGGATGTCTTGAACAAAACTAGGTTCAGGAAGTGATTGGGTCACTTCAATTTTGGCAGGATCAACTTCAAAAACATCTTCTGAAACTATGTGCCATAGAAAAATTTCATTTATAAAAATGAAGTGACATTTATCAAAATTTAACACAAGGTTACACTTGAAATACTTTTTAAGGACTAGTGATATTTAATTTAAGAAAGATTCAAATGAATCCCCAAAAATGGTAAAGTTATCTATGAAGAATTCCGTGCAGTGTTCAATGAATTCAGAAAATATACTTATCATACACCTCTATAATGTTAAAGGGGCATTGAAAATTCCAAAAGGAATTCCCCTATATGCATATGTTCCAAAGGGGCAAGTGAAAGTTGTCTTTTCTTAGTTTTGAGGTGCGATTGGGATTTGGAAGTATGTATTGTATCCATGAAGAAAGAAATAGTGTGAATTTCCATATAATCGTTATATCATATGATCAAGTAATGGAAGAGGGTAGTGATATTTTCTTGTTTCTACATTCAATTTTTTATAGTCGACGCACACACGCCATTTTTTCTTCACTCGAGTTGTGACTACCTCCCCATGTTAATTTGTGACAACATTTATCCCACCTTTCTTAGGTACAACTTAAATCAGACTAACCTATTCACTATCAAAAATTGGGTAGATAATACCATCTTAAATAATCTTGGTGATATATTCCCAAAATACCTCAAGTATGAGTGGATTGAGTCTTATTTGTGGTTGTATAATTGGTTTGGATGATTCCTCAAGATGAATGTGATGCATGGAAAGAGCAGGGTTGATTTTTGGTATCTCATCTAGGGTCCAACCTAAGGCCTTTTTGTTTTCCTCTAACACATTAACAAGTTTGGACTCATCATTTTCAGTAATTGAAGAGGATATAATGATAGGATAAGAGTGATCATGGAAAAAGAATGCATATTTAAGGTGTTTAGGAAGAGGTTTCAGATCAGAATCATCTTTCATTTTTGGGTTAGACAACTTAGGAATGGAGGAAGGGACTTCAGTTGCTTTAAATTTATTTTCCTTAATACTGTCCAAGGTAGAGTAGTAGAGATCATAGTTGATGTGGGATTCAATAGAGTTTTCAAACTCCTCTAGATTTATGGAGTATATGAATGAAAGGTCCACATCAACTTCACCATTTATGACTTGGTTAATCATTATGTAGATTTCACAAGATCCTCTCTTGTTAGAATTTGATAGAATTTTGTTCAATTGACTCTCGGAAGTGTCCTCAGAAGCATGGATTTATAATGTAGAGTGATCCTTAGATGGGTATCACATGGCTTGGAAAATACGGAACTTGACTAGTTGGTCACCAAATTACATGGATAAGATGCCTGAACGGACTTCAATTTTAGCTCTCTCTATCATTAAGAATGGTCTTCTTAGAATTAAGGGATATCAAGAAGAGTTATTCTCACCTTCCATGTAAAGGACATAGAAATCAATAGGGAAGATAAGATCATTCACAAGAATAAGGACATCCTCAATTATAATCCCAGGACTAGCAGTGCTTCGATTGGACAATTGAATAAAAACCCCCATTGTATGTAAGGGACCAAGACCAAGGTTGGATAAGATGGATTTGGGTATTAAATTAATTTAGGCTCCTAGGTCAATGCGTGCATCATCGAATTTGGAACTTCCAATTTGGCATGAAACCATAAAGGTCTCTAGATCTTTGGACTTTATGGGAATAGACTACTATGTGGAAACATTTTAAAAGGTCCTAAGTTTCCTCTTATGGGTTCACAATTCCTTAAGAAACATGGAATACTTAGGGATTTGTTTAATGGTATCTAATAGAGGAATGTTGACTTCAACCCATCTAAACATGTCAAGCAATTCAGGATCAGGTTTAAAGGACTTAGTTGTCTTAGAAATGGCTTGAGGAAACGGAACTTTGTTCCTAAGTAAAATGGAAGGAGGTGATGGAATTGCTTTAGATTCCTTTTAATAATTCTTTTTCTTTTTCATTTTCTAGGTCAATATTCAAAAGGGGGTTGGAGGAATTGCCTTGAGGCATAGAAATTTTATTCTCCAATATAAGTAGAATTGCACATACACTACCCTTGGGGTTTGGTAATGGTTGATATGGGAGTTGGGAAGAATTTGATTGTTGTTGCTGGCTCAGGTGGTATTCAAGTTTACTAATTTGTGTTTCAATATTTTTAAGGCTGGAATGGGTGATTAAGGATAGATCTTCCACTGCGCTTTCCCATGGTTTCTTGGAAGAAGTGTCTTTTACTAGATTTGTATTTCCTTGATTTTGGTTCTTGGGAAAGCGATCTTATTTGTTTTAGAATTGGGAAGGATCGCTAGGATAGTGGAATCCAGGAGGAGGACTATTCCTTTGAGGTTGAGGAACAAAAGGGTAAGGTTGTTAGAAGTTACCCACACTTTGACCATATTGGAATTGGTTTTGGTTTTGAGGATGGAATTTAGGGGGATGATAAATGGGATTAACATACCTCAAGCCTTGGTTGGAGGTAGAAGAGAAGGGATTAGAGTGGGGTAGGTTGAAGTTTATAATGAACTAACCTGATTTTTGAGTTTTGGTGTTCTTTTGAACAAATGCTTTATTGAGCTCTATTGGTCCAGATGAATGAGAGGGATACTCTTGAAGTTTTTTACACGTGTCAGTTGGATGAGATTAGGAGATACAGATTCCATAGTTCTTGATAGGTCTAGGGAAAACATATTTTTGAGAAGATGAAGTTGGGGCTTTGGACACCACAACTGTTTCCGCACAAGACCTATAAGTTCACTCATCCACTCTATCATCGTGTTCAGCTCTATCAATTGACTATCTTGGGTTTTTTTGACTTGAGAATATTCTTGAGTATGGAATTTTTGTGTGTTTTCATCCATGTTTTTTATAATATCTCTTGCAACTGCATGAGTTTTATAACCAAGAGCACCACCACTTGCAACATCAATGAGAGTTCTCTCCATAGCCAATAACCCCTCATAGAAGTATTAGATCAATATTTGGTCAGGGATTTGGTGGTGTGGGAAGGTTGTCACAAGATTTTTGAACCACTCCTAGTACTCATGGAGTGATTCATTGGGGAGTTGATGAATACCACTAATTTCCTTTCATATTGAAGCAGTTCGAGAAGAAGGAAAGAATTTCTCTAAGAAAAGTAGATTCAGGTCAATCCATGAGTTTATGAAACCAGGAGGGAGGTAGTAGAGACATTAATTGAAGGATTTAGCTGAATAAAAAGGGAAATTCTTGAAGTTTGATCTATTCCTCAGAAACCCCTTGAGGCTTCATGGTAGAGCACACCTCTTGGAAGTCTTTAAGGTGGAGATATGGATCCTCACTGTCTAGCTTGTGGAAATGAGGTAGAAGATGAATAAAACCCGATTTCAGATCGAATTCAGCCTCTATGTTTTGATATTGAATAACAAGGGGTTGGTAATTCATATCAGGGGCAGAAAGTTCTTTAAGGGTTTGTTCCCTTGGATTATCCATATCTAATCAATTGGTTGGACAAGGTTTTGATTATACCTAATGGTCCTCCTAAGTTGGTGAAGTGTTCAGTCAATTTCATTGTTAAAAAATATGGGGATTGTTTGAAAGGCTATGTGGAATTTAGATAGATTTATAAAGAAAGAGGAAGATGGTGTTTTATTTTTTGATTTTTCCCGTTTATGATTTTTATGAGAAGGTGGGGTTTTCTTTGTGTGTTTTTTTTCAAATTTTTTTCAATTTTTTTCAATTTTTTTTTTGTTTTTTTACAACAGCCAAAAAAATGACTAATTAATGAACCATCCCTAGAAATACTGCCATTTGGAAGTGCATATGATTTTCTACTATCAATAATTCAAGGTTCTGGTGCTCTACTAATTTTTGTAGCAACACTCAGGTCGAATCCTCAGCGATGCTAATTTTTAATAGTCAATTGTTTTTAGTTGATTGTATTTTGATTGGGGGTTTTTTTTGCAGATATTAATTGAAATGATTGATTAATTTAATAATTTTATAGTTATTAGGGTGAGTTCATTATTAGGGAGTTAAGCTTGTGATATCCTTGATCTTTTCTTTATATTGTATTAAATTAACATCCACTTCACAATAAGATGTTGATTTGAATTCCCTAGTGTTAAGACTTTAATCCAAGCCTTAACTTAACTTAGGGTTCTAATCTCAATAAATGATTACTTATGGTAGTGTATTTATGGTTCCAATAATCTATGGAAACCCACCTTAAACAAAATAGGTAATTAATCCATGACATGTTAATTCCAACATAAATAATGTTAATTTGAAGAATATTCATCGAGAAAAAGCTCTAAATCACTTAACACCCCCAAATTATAACTCACCCCAATAGTATATTTACTCAGACATTGGTTTGGTTATTAATTTGGTTGTAATTTTTATGATGATCAATTATAAATATAATTAAAATAATGAGATAGGAAAAGATTTGTGTGTCAAACACACACACACGAATGTTGATGAGAATTAAAAACAGACTATAGATTGAATGAGAAAACAAAAGCAGGGAAGGTTATTCAACATGATTTAATCTATTTTAATAGTATTAATATTCAATAACATAGGGTGGATAATAAAATGGAATATGAATAAGAAACATTCATTAAAAGAGAATTACAAAAACAAACACTTACGAGTTTAGAAATGAATAAAAACACGAAAGTAAAAGAAAGAAAAGATAGAATGAAAGGTATCTCAAGTGAAAACTTGAGTTTGGAATGTCCTACCCGGATTTTAGAAGATCCTTGGTTGTTCCAATTGATCCTCCTCTATTCTGAATTGCCAACCCCTTGGATGGAGAAGAGAGGAATGTATATATAGCCCAAGGAGGTAGACTGTTTGCATTCCAAAAATACCCATCCAGTTGGATCGATGATTTGGACATCCAAATAGCTAAATCACTAAATATAATCTCCTTAAAAGTTTTAGATATTAATGTCTTATTTCTATGAAAATTTTGCGACCATTGGACATAAAGAGCCAAAGATATGGTAGTTTTAATAAACAATTGTAATTTGTCCATTTCAATCTACACTTTTTCAAAGGCTGAATTGTGAATGGATTTTTTTGAATTGGAAGATCCATCAAATAATAATAATTTCTTCTAAAAAGTTATCCATCCTTATATTAAATTAATCAATGAAAAATCCCATCTTGAGTTTATTAGTAGATAGGGATAAAAGTCATTCATAGTGTCTGGATTTTAATTCCCATCAAGAATGGTGGGCTTAATTTAAAAGCATCAGTTGGGCCCCTTGTTGTTGTAGTTGGACGTTAAAATATTTATCCATGATTCTTTTGGATAATCAAGAACATATGGTGGAGTTTCATAAAATTTTTGATTCGGGATTTAGACTAGTAACTCAATCATCATGGCTAGTCTAGTTTATTCATAGATTCGTAGTGTCTTCTTGTGTAGACCATATGACCCTTCAAATAGAAGATTTGGCCAAAGGTCCCATCTTCTGAAATGTTGGAATTTGAGTAAGTAACTGTAAATAGAAATAATAATGTAATTTGGTTAAGTAGGGCGAGATTTATATTTAAAATAGAAAACTAAATTGATTTGATTAATTCAAATAAAGCTCACAAATTACATTTAATATTAAAACATGAGCATTTCACACCAATTATGCACTTTTCACTGAAAATATGTAAGGAGAGTAAATAAAAAGTATTGATTAAATGAATAACACCAATATTCTAAATTTTGGGTCTTTTCCATGAATTCACGGAACCCACCTAGATAATTTATTGGGATTAGAGGTGTCTTCAGCTCATCCCTAAGATTTTAACATAGAGTTCAAGAAATTTTTACTTTGATAGAGAGATGTTGAGTGAATAGTTTAAATCCTTCCATATGGATATTAAATCATAAACCCTCTTGTTTTTACATTTCTTGTAGTTTGTTAGGTTGTTTTTTTTGTTTTTATAATCATGAAGCTGAACTAGTAAAATAAATGATAAAGAATGTCTTCCCATACTCCAATGGATCCTACTATAAGGTTACTGTACCAAACAAAGGTTGACCCTATCTGATTCTATAAAAAAACCTCAGTTTGGATTCCTCTGGTTGATCTCGAGGGACCATCATCAGACTGCATTAGGATACAAAGTGAGTGATATGCTGTCAGGATATCCCGTTCCATCAAAGGTTGAGAAGGTAGTATTATTTAAATTGGGTGGAGGTAAGGTATCATCCTCCCATTCAAGATATGAATTATTCATAGGATTCATAGGTTCTTGTATCCCCTCCATGTATTCCATTAGAGTAGCTAGGGACTCGATGAAGTTGAGAAATTATGGAGGCACTATTGTTTGAGCTACCTCTTGTCTATAGGGAGAGGGTGGGTCTTGACATGGTGGACCTATTTTAGTATTCTATTTATTATCAACCCATGTGTAAAATGATTTATTACCATAGAGAGGGAGAGGATGTTGTCATAATGGAGCTAAGTCAAAATCATTTTAAACATACTAATTTATGTAGACAGACTTCCTAGATCTAGAGCTAGTCTGATGCTCAGATGCCACTCTTGCTGGTGGATAAGCTCTTATAGGAGGAGGAATATTCTCCTTGACCTGAAGATAATACCCAATATGAATATTTACCCTAAGTGGCCCCTCATTGAGTTATATGAGAGTTTGTATCTCATTCTCATACTGTGACAATTGTTCCTCCATGGAAGGAACTTCGACTCTTATGAGTTGTGATTGGGATATAGTCACAACTTTCCCTTTATCTTTGAAAGTGTTCCACCAGACAAGTGGTAACTAAATATTCATTGGTGCCAGATTTTGGAGCCTTCTTTGGATCTGGGTGACTACATCCTTAGTTGGTGCATCCAAATCACTTTCCTCTTGGGGTATGTTTTCCATGGTGTGTACCTCTACATATGCATCTTGATCCACCATATATATTTTGTTTACATTGAATAAATTCACAAATGTGTATTGGGAAATGTTTATTGTTCCATTATTTTCAATGAAACAGGATGATTATGTATTGTTTTCATTAGGGTTGTTTCACAAACCATTGGACATATTGGACCATTTTGGATTGAGACCCCGATGGGGTTTGATTGCCTTCACTGTACGCTCCTTCTCTCTTGACCTGTGAGTAATGACCTTGAGGAAGTTTCTTGTCGTGATTGTTGAATGACCCCAGAATAGAAGAGGTTTGTCTTATGGTGGTAGGAACATATGGGATGTTGACCATAAATATTTACCTCTAAACCTGTATAATACTAATTCTTTCTATGGTGATAATGATGATGATGAAAATTCCCCCATCCTTATGGTATGGGGGTTATTTGAGACCATAATTATAATTGATTTATCCTATTATTGAGGATATGATGTTTCCATTCGAGGATTTGATGATTCCTGTGATGAAATTTGAGATATAAATGCCCCTAGCCCAACGGGATGGGTTTAATATGGAATCATCATTGATTCCCCTAAGACCCTATCATGGGATGATGAACCTAGTGATAGTGATTGAGATATAAATTCCCCCATCCCATTGGACTGGTTTTTTTATAGATGATGACATCATGCCCTGAAACCTTTAGGGAATTGATGATCTGAGAGGTGGAGGCAGTGGTAGATATTCCCCTAGCCCGATGAGCTGGTTCCACTCCTAGACGGCTAATATAGAATCTATTGATGTGGCCTATTTTATTTGGCATTGTTTCTATCATGAAGGAGTTGGGTGTAATGGCAGCCCATGATGGGAGTTAGTTTCTATAGTATGTCATCAGGTTGATTGCAACCTTGGATTCTGTGTTTGAAATGAATTCTTATTTCTTCATGGGGACCAATTAAAAGATTTTTTGGCTAACCTATTCCTCTATTCATGATGTTTGGTCACCTTTGAAGGATAATAATTTCCTTTTAGTGACCAATTGGCCCGATCGTTACATGGTCCCCTGATTCTATCAGAGGATATGGCCTTACAAGATGCCGTATATGAGGGGTTATACTGTTATAAGGGTGTGACAAAGTGTAATGATCCATAATTTACCTATCCTCAAATAAATATACTTTATGTGTATTAGGATATCAATTTTTGAAGATCTCTGATAAAGTGTCAACATGCATGTTACAAATTTTCACTATTCTTTTCCAATTTTGGATCTCGGGCCATGGAGATAACAACCAGGTCTAGCTAAAAATAGAGTATCTTGATGGTTTAAGGTAACCCTGATATCATAGATATGGGAGGTGTCTATAATTCACTCACTGATGAGTTTTTCAAATATTTTGGAATAGATAAGGCATGAAATCAACCCCTAGATTTTCTGGGATCTCATAGTCTAATGTGGAAGGAGGCCAAAACACGATGGAGATATTGTTTCTATATAACTATATCCATATATCAATGTCAAATTCCTATTCATAAAACTTATATTCCCCCATTCAGTCATACCACCGAAGATGCTTCTTAGGGTCTCCTACTAACTGGAGTAGAGTGCTGCTGGATGTTGATTGAGAACTATATACAGTTGACCCTGATGTTTTGAGCACCTCTCTATATGGAGTAATATGAGTTTTGAACACCTCTTTATACTTTGGTATATGGGAAAGCGGATGATTTAATTTTCTGTGGGAGATATCACCATGGGGAGGTTGACCATGTTGAATGTTAGGATTAGAGTCCCTAGGATCCATCTCTTCACTACCATGAGGAGGGCTATTATGGTAATGATTATATTCTTCTTTAGTTTAAGAGTTAATGGACCCCTGGGGTGTTGGAAATTTTTCACGAACAACCTCATGGACACTATCATTGACCACATTAGGGATATTATCCTTGGTTTGAATAGTGTCTAGAGTATTCCGACCTTCCTTCTTGAAATGTACATGGATATGAGTCTACCCTATGATAGTTTCTGTACCTTAATTAAAACCATCTTGTGCTGTGAGAGTATGAGTCTGCTACTATGAAGCTGCAAGCGTATTCTAATGTACATACCCATTATTTCTAGGAATATGAGCCTTCCAAAGGCATGTTTTATTATCACTTCGAGAGACTCAACTATAATGGGAGTACGATCTTGCTGATGAGACTTTAGAATATGTCTCTGGTATTTTGGGGAAGGGATATAATCCAGCCTCAGAGAATGTATCTCTATCACTTGGTGAGCTATAATTAGAAAGGAATACAATCTTGGTCCTAATATGAATTCCCTACTAGAATATGCTAACATACATCCATAATGGGAGAAGGGATATGAGCTTCCTACTGTATTTTATTTCAAGGATGATGGTGTAGTCATTCATCAGTGGAAGTAGAAATATGCATCTACCTTCTATGATTTATTGGAATATTCTAGGAAGATTCACTGATAGGAATATGAGCCTATCCCGATCCAGATGACATTCTCACTTGGTGAACCTTAGCCAAGATGAGGATATAAACCTAAACCAAGGACTTTGGAGTATTCCATTGTGTCTTTTTCGATAGGAATATGAGCCTGTATCAATGCATGTACCCCTATAACTTAGTGATCCCTGATTAGAACAAAGATATGAGATCAATCTTAGCCCTTTGAAATATGATGCCAGACTTTTTCAATAGGAATGTGCCCTTATCCTGAGGCATGTGTCACTCTCACTTGGTGAGACCCAGTTGGAATGGGGATATGAGACCAGTCTTGTGCCTCATACTTTACCAGAAAATGCCAATAATCCTTATAGAATGAAGCAATAATACCTAATTTCTATAGAGAAATCACTTTTTAATAATTATCATAGTGTTGAGATGCCCAGGATATAGGGACAGGAATATAGGCCTTTCCCTGTATCTGTACCAGTGTCGAGATATAATGACTAAGTTCTTTAAATGTTGTTAAGATGTAATAGAATTTTAGAAAACTGTTAACAGGGATATAAGCCTGCACATTTTCTGCCTCCACTATATACTATAAGATATCTTTGAATGAAGCGAGGATATGATCCCACTTTTTTTGTCCATAAGCCACCAGAATATACCGATGGACTTCATGTATGGAAATAGGTATATTCACCTCCCAATGCCTACTATAAGAATATTCCCAGAGGGTTGTTCCGAGTGAGTAGGGATATAAGCCTGCTTGCTATCTATTTCTAAAATATACTGGTAGACATCATCCGTAAGAGTAGGGATTCAATCCCACACATGATTATCTAGATCCTTCTATGCCTGATGTGTCTTCCTTATTTCCTATGCATGAGTTTTAGAGGTGGAAGTGTGTCATGTTGTACCTAAATATGGTGAACCGGTGGGATGAAGTTGTATAATATGGTTGATAGGACCCCTCATCGTCATTCCCCGAACTAGGAGGGGTCTGTATTTGGCCCCTTGATCCACCTTCATCAGATACCGAAGGTTGTGATTATTTCACTCCAGTGATAAACTTCTAAAGTGGTTAGCTATGGAAATGAGGTCCACTAGCTTTACTGTATATTTTTTGGATGATAGGGATTCATAGGTTTAATTACATAAAGACCCTTATGGGTAGACTTGGTGGTCGAGATCATACTATGTCGATGGTATCCCTGGACCATTCCATTCACTACCCTATGCTGAATATATCAGTCAAGTGAGTTCATTCTGAGGCCCACAGGGGTTTCAGTTGCAGTTGATTTTCCTGAACCATTGCTCGATGAAGAAATTATCTCAGATCAGGGTGTTATTCATGAGAGTAGTATCTAGAGTCATTCAAATAACAAGGATCAAGGTCAACAATAAATTCACTATTATAGTCATGATATGTGATCAATTAGACATGAATGGGTGAAATAATTGTACTTTTATTCCTGATCCGATTATTCTACTCACGTGGACTTGTCAAAGTGAGGATGGACTTATTTCATTTGAACCACATTTTTAGATGATTAATCGTAAGATCCATGTCATGGTCAACTTATCATCTTTCTATTTGGGAGTTTCATGTTGGGTTCACTATTTTTTTTGCAATGGAAATAAAAAAAGGTTTGATGGATAATAACCCAAGAATTGTTTTTGATAGATTCATAAAGTGTTCACTATTTTTGTTTATTATGGGTTTTTGGGGGTAAGAAACCACTCATAAGACATGAAATCAAATGATATGATGAGATCTGGTTAGTTTATTCTTTTTTATCTTATGAAGGAGGTGCTATAGTTAAATGATTTCTCATCTAATTTTCCATTATTGTTTTATTGGAAATACATAGCTTGCCTGACCTGATGAGTTGATTATAGTGGGGGTTCAATATCTTTTTGCAATCATTCAAGTCAGGACTATCATTTTTTTATCCCTAACGAAAACTCCCAATGGTTAACACATCCAAAATTGGTCAAATAACTTGTTTCCAAGGGTAGGTGGTCCTTTGGGGTTTTAGACCCAATGAAACTTAGGAGCTCACATTGGTTGAGAGGATGGGAGGTCAGGATCATCACACCCTTTGGGGGGAGATTGCTGCCTACTCTGGGACCCTCTTATAGATTTAATATATGTTTGAGAATCTCTTACTAATCTTGATATGATACTGGTCACCGTAATAAAATGATCATAGGTCAAATATCTTTACATGGAAAGAGGGGGTGGGGGTCTTGTTGGTGAATCCATCTATAGGTATCCGAGGTTCCTTAACCATTTCCCTTTGGTAGGTAAATGCTTATTTGTGGAAGCCATATTACCATGCAGTCCGGAGTTTATTGATATCCAGGGAGGCAATTATATTTTTGAGGATGGGATTAAGCCATTATGAGGCATCCTACGTATCCAATTTTATAATAGGAATCAAAACCCATGAGGTTTGCTGAACCTATTCATTTTAACTTTTTAAAGAAAGGAAATATATGGGGGAACTGGGGAACCAAATATTTGAGATAGAACCTTAGGGGGGAATCTAACGTATCCTGGTTATAACAGGAATCAATGTTATCATAGTCTAGTCATGCCCTTAAGAATAACCCCAATATAGATACCTCTATGTGATGAGTAATTGTAACATACCACTAATCAAGGGTTACACATTCAGGTTTCTCCGGTTGGTGGAGATCCATGATTCCAATGGGGTAATCATTGTGAATCCCTAATCCCACATGATAAATGATTAATGTGATAATCAAGGGATAACAAGTAATCATTTTCATTTCATGTGGATGGGGGATTACATGATGGGACAACCCATTGGATTCTTAATATAGGGCTCGAGAATTTGGAAGGTGTCCTACATATCCTAGTTTTGGTAGGAATTAGAGTCATCATATTACAGTGATTTCTCAATATGTTGGTGAACGAGGAAGGATCAATGGCCCATGGTAGATATTGAGCCTCGATGGTCAGAATTTCAAAGACATGGCAAGACTTACACCAAAGTGGATTCCCATTTAAGATTGGGATTAGGCCTTTGGAAGGCATCCTACATATCCTAGTTATGAAAAGAATCAAAGTCCTCATAGTTCAATAAGTTAATTCTTATACACTGAGGCTATCATTATATTTGGGACATATCATATTATTCCATTGATCGGTGCTTACACCCTAATGTTTACCTTTATGGAGGTTCGAAAAGGTTATCAAGTATTGGGATGCTCGCTTGACTTGAACTGCTTGTCTTCCTGACATACATTGATTGTCTGCTCGACATACCTTGATTTTCTAATTGAAATATCAAAGGAATTATTGTTGACATGTGAAAATATAATCTTATGATCCATTTGACTTATCCAAGGGACATCACATAATTTGGATGGCATGTATGAAGGTCGTCACATGACCAAGGTTAACTTTTCCAGAGGACTTTGCAAGACCTGGCTTGTTGATCTTGGAAGCCATCACATGATCTTGGATGATATTCTTAGAGGGAATCAAATGATCCATATAACTTTCCCTAGCATCATCCTAAAAGTTAGATAGCATGATTGGAGGGCATTGTGAGAGTTAGTGTGAATTTTCCAGTGGGTGATACATGTCCTAGATGACTTGTTCAATTGTCATCTTCAAAAGCTAGCTGACATGTCTAGAGGACATCACATGATCAAGATAGATTGTTTGGAGGATGTCAGGAGAGCTAGTTTACATATCATAATTCCATTTCAAGACTTATATGACATATAATGGTGCCTCCATATGATTTGTACGACATGTCTAGGGGTCATCGCATGGTTAGGATAGCATGCCCGAAGGGTTTCATGAGACTTGGGTGGCATGCACGAAAGTCACCATATGACTTCCAATGACACATATAGGGGACTTTTCATTATCCAAATATTATACCAAAGGAGTGTCATGCGATCTAGGTGACATGTAATGGTGCTATTTTATGACCTAGATGGTTTATGTGAAGCACATGAGGATCGGTGTATATGTTATTTATATAAGTCTCTTGTATTTTTAGGTTTTGTTATTTAATTTTATTGCATATGCCTTAGATTTTTTTAGTGTAATTTGTTTAAGACTCATGTGAAAAATTAGGTATGTGTGATTTCCTTTACATAAGCTACCTTAATTCCTTCATGTGATCTATGAGTGATCATGTGAAGTGTCTATATATGTTGAATGATCTCATTAGGTGGTTCCCCAAATTTTACCTGCTAGAAAACCTTTTTGATTATGAGATCAGTTGATCTGATAAATCTACTCTAATGGCTAAGTGAACTAGTTCAAGGATCCAAGGATGATTTTTTTTTGACACTGGGGTGGGGGATTTATAGGCCTCAATACCTCGATTATTCTACACTTTGCATGATGCATATCACACAAATAGAGGTTAGAGTTCGTGGGGGGATTTGATGTCTTTTGTTTTGTGAGATCCTACTGTTGGTCATTCTGGGGAATCACATGACTTTTAAAAACCACGAGACCATCCAATAAATAACCCATTAATAGATTATAGCCAATTAATGAAGTCTTACCTAATCATGTGGGCATGCCAAGGGGCTTCACATTGTTTGGATGATATGTCCAAAGGCCTTTGTGAGATAAGGGAAACTTTTAAATGGGCTTCATGTGGATATAATATAATTTTATAGGACCTTTTATGAGGGGGATTTTGTTAGATTAGGTCATCAAGATGAATGGATTTTTTGAGGTCTTACAGAGCACATGAACAAGTCACATGAAGTTTACGTCCGAAAGAGTCTCCCTCTTTTTATATTTTATTTTCTTAATATATTTGACAAAGGATTAGGGATCTTGGAAGATTTCATGAGTATTGTAGAGGAAAATTACTCTCCCCACTGGTGATGCGTCACATGAGCAAGAAAGGGTCCCATTGTGATGCACCTACATTTCATGGAAAAACCCTTATATTTACCTTATGGAGTTGAAGGGAGAGCACATAACAACTTATACCTGTCCGAATCCCTTCACATGGTGAGGGTGACATGCCCATGGGATATCACATGGAGATGTGGACATATCACCATGGCCTTGTAGTTCCTCATTAACCTCATGGGGTGCATCACATGATGTTTACGATAGTAAGAGGATCCTGTCTTTTCCCCCATTTATTTCCTTAATTATTTTAAAAGGGACTAGGATCTCGAAAGTTTTCTTGAGTGTTGTCAAGGGAAATAATTATCCTCATCGATTATGCATCACATGACCAAAAAAAGGTCTCATGGTTATGCAAGGCCATTATTATGAAAAAACACTTATGCTTGTTTTTGGATCTTAAGGGGGAGTGTGAGACGACTTGGACATGTTTGAATCCCTTCATGTAATAGAGGTGTCATGCCTGTGGGATCTTGCATGACTAGGAGGACATGTGACCGAGGATTCATTGGTGTTTCATAAGATTCATTGGTGTGTCTCATGAGTTTTAATACCACAAGAGGCTCCCATATTTTGGACATTTCTCCCTATTTTCCAAGTTTTTTTGGATGTCTTGTCAGGAACCTGCTACTTGACAATTCACATGACCTAGGGGTGATTATCTAGAATCCCCCCATGTGATCAATAATTGTATAGGACACCTTATAAAGAGA
This sequence comes from Viscum album, assembly GCA_963277665.1. Classification (NCBI taxonomy): domain Eukaryota; kingdom Viridiplantae; phylum Streptophyta; class Magnoliopsida; order Santalales; family Viscaceae; genus Viscum; species Viscum album. Next base: position 1,378,485,602 of record OY728138.1, read on the forward strand.
ATATGGACTTGTAAAAGGGGTCATATGGGATTTGCACAAGGTTATGCACTACGTATGGCTACTTAATGTGACCTTCTAAAGGTCTCATGATCAATAGTCTCTTAGAGGATTATGCGATTTGTGAGTTATAGAACCCATTTATTCCTTTGTTTTTAGGGAAAATAATACCCATATTCAGGTACTTATTCTCTTATGAATTTTTTTATTCTCATTTGTTGGGTGTCAAAAACCCTAATGATGGATTTATTCAACCAGTGAAAAATATTGATCTCAGTTACTTTATTCTATTGATAACCCAACACTCTGAATTTATTTCAATGATAAGTGTACTTTCTTTTACATCAAGAATACCCCGTAGATTATATATTGAATTTTTATTGTTTAACCACCCACTTTATATCTATGGATGAGTTATAATCATGTTATCCCAATTATTGGAATGAGAAAAATTGTTGAAATTTAGTATGATGTTATTATATTATGGATGATTATTGGAATGTTAACTATGTATTTTTATAACCATACACCTTATCTCTCTAGACGGGTCATGATCATATTCTTCCAATGTTCTGAAGGCCTTAGATTTTTATTATTCTAAAATGATCCCCTTTTAATGGAAGAAGGGGGGAACTAAAAAAACTTCATGATATAAACATTACTGACCTGAAGATCACAGAAAAAAAAATCCAAATTGAAAAATTAGAACAAACCCTTCCCAACAATTGGACCGTGATGAAGCTCTCACCTGATGAAAGTCTGAATCAAAAATAGGTGTCCTGTGACGAAGCATTGGCCCGATCCGATGGTTGTCACCATACCCTCTGAAACATCCAAATCCATAAAACTTGCACCGGTGAAACGCCTACTTTGAAACCTCCTAGGGCCTGAACCTTGTGGTCGAGTCTGGATGTATCTCTGATCCTGAGTCCCAAAAGCATTCCAGAAAATGAAATATAATCAACCACAAAAACCACAATGTTGGAATCAAAATCATAGAAGCCCCACTGCATCCCCAAGGCATCTCCTCCACCAACCACAAAAAACAAAAGAGGAAGACGAATCAAGGAGCATGAAGGAGGGTCTTCATCACCCAGGACTGGTAGACCAAACAACACATCAATGGAACATGGACATTGAGAGTATCTGAGATGACTTGAACCAACAACACCACCCTGGGTATGAATTTGATCAGGTCAAGGCTGTATAAGAATCCTCCCTAGGTTTCCCAAAGGTTAAACCATTGGAAAAAAAATGGTCAATGAAGAGGGAATCTCTAATGAAAAATATGCTGCAAGAACACCATCACACATCCAATAAAACCACACATACATCAAACTTGAGACCAGATAAGAAACTAATAACAAAAAATCAAGATCCTACCCCCTCTAAGCCATGCTGAAGTGCATGCCACATCACCCACAGAAGATGAGCCACACCAGAACCAACACCGGTTCACACCGACACCAACCCAAGACAGAAACCAATGCCAATCACCCTGATGGAACCGAACCAGATCTCTCATAGGAACCCGAAATCAGTAGCCGAACCCACCAACTAGAAGTATAAATTTATAATTTCATCATTAAGAAACCTATTATTATTATCCATGTCAATTTTTTATTTTTATTTCTATCCATGAATATACTGTTATTTCAGTTTCAGTTGATTATAGAATTATATCATTTATTTATTCCTACTATATCTCAAGTTCCTTGTTTATGTTATGATAGATTCCAGTATATGATACCCCTTAATGAGTATTGGATCTCACCCTTATTTTTTTCCAATCCCCTAGAAACCTAGAGAAGAACAATGTTTAATCTTTAGGGATATAATCGAATGGATAATAATGTTTTCTCAATGTGTTTATATTGTATATTATGTTTTCAAATTTATTATATATATGCATCTAGTGTTCTTATACTTTTAAGTTGTTGGATCATTTATGAACTATTTTATTCCATACTAATAATGTCATATAACTACCGACTTCATGTTTCTGGAGTCCAGGTTGTTACAACTTGTATCAAAGGAAGTTTAGTTATATCCTTGGGGATATGATTTAGAGGAACCTAGTTTGATGAAACAAGTACAAATATTACACTCACAATTTATGTGGAGAAATTTTAAATACTTAATTTGGAATTTTATTTTACAATTCAATATTAGGATATAAATATATATATTCCATTTTATAAATATGGAGACTAATGTGAGGAATGGAACAATGTAAAAACCCATAGTAAATGCAGATATATGATCCTTAAATAAGTTAACAGAGATAGAGTTGAATCTAATCAGTTAATAAGAATATTAGGGAAGTTTACCGTAGTTATGAAAAATAATCACTCCCTTATAGAGAAATATACTAATCCACAACATGGTGTAACCGTGTTGGACCTCTTCAAGTGACATAAACATCCCATATTCTGCGAAACTACAAATAAATTATAAGATGAATAATTTATTAAGTCCCTAGAGATAATCTTTCTTTATCTAGGAATTACTGAAAAAGAAAATTCATCATGTTGATACATTGATTGTATAGAAATGAAAACCAATGGTTTTCAATAATTTAAAACACTAAAGAGTAAGATAAGAAAAATCATGTGGAATGGATAAATTTTGAGGAGGTATTTTAGGAAAAATATATTACTCATGACGAAAGAGCAGAAATGGAAAAGGAGGTTCCTCAATCATAGAAAAAGGAGGACAATTTTGTTAAGTACAAGGCTAACATTACAATGTTATATAGGCATGTTTTATGCTATTTATGAAGATGGGAAAGATGTATTAATAATTTCATTAATGGGTTTAAATAATGCCTACAAAGTATTTTTTCTCTCTCTAACCTTTTCATCATATGATGACATAATATCAAGAACAATTAATAAAGAAATAATGTTTTCCAAAACATATGTATTCATGGTGATTCGGGAAAATAATATTTCTCCTAAGAGTTATGGGAAGAAAAATGTGAAAATGGGAGAGAAATGAAGGATGATATTTTCCACATGTCAGAATTGTGTGAAGAAACACCTTGGGGCTTATATGAAGGAAACAAGAATTTGTTACAAGTACATAAAAAAATTCCATCATTCTCTTGAATGAATATGAATGATAGAATATATTGATTTTTAATTAATTAAGTGTATTTTTAAGGGAAATTATGTGAAATATTACATCAAACATCTAGGTAATTTACCTTAGAAAATTCTAAGAGAGAAAGGACAAGAATATTCAGTTACCATAGCTAAAGTTGAACATCTAAATGATCTGGTGGTAGATACTTTAATCATAACCCCAATTTTAGATAATTTTTTATTTAATTAAGGATATTTACACTATTTTTTATATTATATATTTTAGAAAAACATTAAATATTTCCCTAACACCCTAGTAAGGGAGTTATCAATTTAGACACCAAGTAGAAATCATATTACAATGAATACTTTTTAGGTAATTATAATCATGAAACCTCGATATAACCTATTTAAAAACATTGTTATTATAACTATGGTTTACTATGATATAATCCTTGGTATGGATTGGATTTCAAAGAATAATGAAAAAATTATTTCCAATAGAAGTAGATTAATGTTCAGAAAGGTTTCGTAGAATATCTTATCTTTAGAGGGGATGATTCATCATCAAAATCATATATGAATCCTCTCCTAGTAGCTTACCTTAATAAAATGTTGGGAATACATGAAGATATAGAGTGATATATGGATATGGAAGATATTCGAAAAGTAGGGGTTATACTTTTTTTACAAAAAATAAATAGACATTTTTCTAGAAGAATTACATAACCATCTACAAGAGTGTGAAATTGAGTTCTCCATTGAACTAATTCATAATCAAAGACCTACATATTAAACACCATATAGAGAGACACTATAAGAGCATGTGGAGTTGAAGAAACCACTACTAGAGTTCTGTGATAGGGGATTTATACACCATATAATTTCATAATGGGGAACCCCTATTTTATTCATGAAAAATAAGGATAGGTCCATGATATTGTACATAGATTATTGGTAGATCAATTCCATTAAAAGAAATAAAATATAACCTTTACCACGCATCGATGACTAATTTGATCAATATTAAGGATCCTAATATTTTGTAATGATTTATATTATCTATGTTTATTATCAGTTGATGGTAAATAATAATGATATATATAAGGAATCATTTCAAACAAGGTATGGAAATTATGAGTTTATGGTAATTCATTTTGGATTAAATAATGCACTATATATAGATATGATGAATAGTGTATTAAAGGATTATCTTGATAACATTGTGGTGGTGTTCACTGATGACATATTGATATAATATAATATCTATAAATATCATGAGAATAAACTATAAATAAATTCGGAGAACCTCACAAAAATATAATTATTTGGGAAATATAGTTAGTGTGAATTTGGGCCCAATAATGTTTCTTTTCAAGGAAATATAATCTCCAAGGATGGAATATATATTGAACCTTCAACCAAAATATTTGTAAAATAATACCCTACACCAATGAGAATAACTATGATTTGAAGTTTTCTAGTTATAATAGGTTACTATATGTGGTTTTTTCAACATTTTTTCGGATTGACCATCCCAATAACCAAGTTAACATGTGATGGGGTTAAATTGACATGGTCATGGGAATGTGAGTAATGTTTTAAGGTTCTTAATAGGAGGCTGATAAATTAACCGATATTAACTTTATAGTCAGTTAAGAAAGGATTTGTAATATTTAGGTATTTATTTAAGAAAGGAAGTGAAAATTTCTTTATTCCAAAAGATATAGTGATTGGAAATGAATCATGAAAATTGAAAATCCATGAATAGAACTATATAAATCGTTATCAAGATCTAAAATCCATGTTATTTTTTGTACACTAACTTTATTATAAAATATTCAACATATATAAGGATTAAAAGAGTTTGAAATATATCATATCTCAGAAAGAACTCAACAGGAGGGAACTATGATAGTTGTAAATAATCAAGGACTATAATTTCTCAATACACTACCACCCTGGGATAGTAAATAGGGTGGATGAAATTTTGAGTAGGAGGGACCATAGAGTTCTGAACAGGATAAGGATTAACAAGGATCTTATATACAGAGATCTAGTAAAATTTGATATGGTATTTTTTAGGCAAGGATATTTATCATTAATTTTTGATGAAATTGTTAAAAGTGATTATTAGAAATTATATATAATCCTCAATAGGACAAGTAGGAATTACAAAGGCTGATTAAAGTAGTTAATAATGGAAAATTGATATAAATCATCTATAGAGATAGAGTGTTGATGTTTTGGAAGAGTTTATATGTTATATCCATACCAAATTTTAAGGGGGAACTTTTATTTAAAGAAAATAGATCAAATTTCTCTATACACCCTAGTAGCACAAATAAGTATAGGGATTTAAGAGATTTTTTCTCATGGGATAGAATAAAGAGAGAAATTGTATATTGTGTGTCTAGTTTCATATTATACCAGTAGGTAAAGTCATGAGAGAACATCCTATAGGATTTAAGAAACCTATGCCTATAACTATATGGATGTGGGAAAATTCTGTAATTGAACTTTTCACTAGACTCCCAAAGATTCTGAGGAATAAATTTTCAATATGGGTAATCATTGATTTTCAAAATAAGTCTATTCATTTTTAGTGATATGGGAATATCTAATACTTTAGGGCGTTGTTCATATCTATATCAATGAATTATTAAGGATTCATGGGGTAACTCTATTGGTTTTATTTGATCATAACCCATGGTATACATTGAAATTATAGAAGAGTCTTAAAAGGGATCATGTCACTGATTTACATTTACAAAATTCATATCATTTTTGGATTGATGGGAATTCTAAATGTACTATCCAGGATATGGGATACATATTAATATCTTTTTATATTGACTTCCATGGTATGTGGGATCAATATATATTGGTTATAATTTTCAATAAATAATAGCTTCCACTTGAGCATCCATATAGAACCATATAAATAATTGTATTGAAATAAGTGACATACTCTAATATGTTATGAAGATGGTAGAGAACGAATTCTAGTTGGCCTAGAGTTTATGGAGAAGATGACAAAAAATGTATGCACTATTCTGGATCATATTAATGCATCCTATAGTATACAAAAATCTATGTTGATAATAAAACAAAATACAAGAAATATCATATAGGGAATCATGTATTATTTATGCTATCCCCATGGAAGGGTGTTATAGGATTTGGTAAAAATAGGATGTTAAGCCCAAGGTACATTGGGCCTTTTGAAATATAAGAATTAATTTTAGTTATAACTTACCAATTCTATATGTCATCCAATATTTATAAAGTACATGATGATTTTTAGGTTTCATTGCTGAGGAAATATATACCAGATCCAACACATGTTATCATATATGAGGAAATATAGTTTGATCTTGTATTGTATAATAAAGAATAATTAATTCAGATTATTTACAGTAGAGAGTAAGTGTTTCAAAATCAGACTACTCAGTCTGTGAAACTGCATTAGAGAAATCAGAATCTAAAAGAGGCAACCTGGGAAGATAAATAATCTATGATGAAGGAATATCCCCAAATTATCAACTAATAATATATACCCAAAATTTTAGGATGAAATTATTTTGGGGGGGATGTAATACTCAATACCCTTCTGTAGTAGGTTAACACTATATCATGTACTACCACACAATACAGGCTATAAAGATCCTTTATTCTCGAGTATATTTGAAATTTTAATTTCTTAATTTGATAAATTAATTTTTTAAAATTAAACTTCATATTGAAAATATTTATAAATATGTTATCTAAATATGAAATTATTGGATTTTTAGGAAATTGTTTATTTTTAATTGCATAGTGAATAATACTATTTTTACAAAAAATGTAATGTTTATTTGTATTAGCATGACCTAGAATATTATAAATCCTTTTAAATAGTCAAATATATATTTAATGAGTAAAACCATTTTTTTAAATACAATTATTATATTAAAAAATTATGTTTAACATTTTATGAACATAAATAATAATTTCCAATAATAATTTTTTTGGTCTTATATTTTAATAATTTTTTTGTAAAAATTTAGTTTTTGATTTCTTTAGATGAAAGATATAATTTCTTTATTTTATGATAAAACACTTTAATTTCTGAAAATCAAAATCATTTATAATTTTTTACTAAACATAATTTTTACGCTTAAAAATACACTGTTTAAACTGGGTTTTATGTGTCCAATGTTAAAATTTAATTTAATTTTCCTGCACATATTAAATTGATATAATGGGATTTTTTTTGAATAATTAGGTTAAAATTAATTAATAAGTCTAATATTATTTTAAGTCACTAGAAATTAATTTCTTTGAATAATGATTAATTACCACTATAAAAGTAAAATGGTTATTTTCAAAGAATTAAATTTCTATGGGTTATATAAATTTTATATAAATAATTTAAATTAATATATTTTTGAATTTTAAATATAATATGATGTTTAAAAAAATATATAAATACACATTTTGTTAATAATTAATAGGATAAAAGGATAAAAGGATAAAAGGATAAAAGTGCATATTATATAAAAATACATTTATTTATAAAAATAGTTTTTTAATTATATCTTGTGTTTTTAATTAAAATATGATTTTATCACATTTATAAGTTGAATTAGATTAAATTGGTTCTAAACATTTGATTCAAAAAGACAAAAATTAGTAAAAGGGACCATTTAATATTTTTAGTTATAAAATAATTACTATGGTTAATTTTTAATCAAGATTAATTAGGAAAAAATATGTAATATCATATCATGATTTTTTTAATAATGAAAAGATCAGTTAAACCTTACAAGAATCCTTTTTAGGTATGAATGTAACACCCACAAGTCAAACCGACCATTTGTCTACCTAACACACCTAACTCACCCAACTCACTTAGCACTCATGTGATTTCATTATTACACCATATCTAACTTTGGTTTCCATTGAAAAGCCCTTAATTTTCACTATAAAAGGATCTCAACCACATCCATTCTCTCATTCCAGTCCACCCTAAAGGAATTGATCATGATATTTACTTCTATCTCCATCTCTAAAGGCCTCCCAAAGAGTTCTTAAGGTTATAAGGAGTCCTCCCATTATTTAAGAATTTACAAGAAAGGTAAGGGTTTCCAATCCTTCTAATTCATTTTTAATTGAAATTAATTTATTATAATACCATTTATAAATATTTTATTGATTGTAATGTCATGATATTGTCTCCAATTTTATATTTGTTTAATTAGTGACTACTTATCCCCTCTCATTATAGCTTGTTTCGCATACTATTATTATACCAATATAGGACTTCTCATTTCCCACCTTCCATTATCAATTACAAAGAATTATTATAATTTCAACATGCTTTTAACTCTATGGAATTATCACCCATTTAATATATTAAAAATGATATTTCATTTCATTTATTCTTAGGCCTAATCCATAATAATGCCCAAAAATCATAAATTTTTGGAATGCAAAATGTGTATGGTTTTTCTAATAGTGACATACCTATCTGGACACTTGTATGTGGATTCATCTATAATATAAACAAACCTAATGGTAATCACCCAGAAAAATATTGGTTGAAGTATTAACTCAACCATCAGCCTGATGCATGAAGAGAGGACCAAATATTGCACACATGGCTAGATACTCTTGAGGGAAATGATTTGGTATGCTAAAAAACTCATTATGAACCATGGTTATAGATTTATCCTACCTATGAAAACTATTGAAATCAATTATAATCTTCTACTGATAACCGAATACTTTAAAAGAACCATTCGTCACTACATTATCATTTTTTATTAGATAAGTAGAATAAAATTTACATTTAGAAAACCCCATAGATTATATGTTGATTATTTATTATTTAACCATCCACATTATCTATCTATATTGGTTATGATCATTTTAATCCTTTTATTAACATGGGGAAAAGTATTGGAACTATTTAAATTATTATTTTAATAAAAATGAATATTGGTAAGTCAACTATGTATTGTTTAACTATCCAAATTATTTATCCTTAAAATTTAATTTTTTTTAACATTATTATTGACATGGGAAAAAATATTCGCATTTCATATGTTGTTATTTCAATACATATGATTATTTAAAAGTTGACTATGTATAGTTTAAACATCCACCTTCTCTCTCTAGATATCTAGTTATCATGTTTTACTTTTTGTTAATATTGGAAAAAGTATTGGAATTTTATTTTTTTTTATTCCCATATAGATGATCATTATAAATTTTAATTATGAATAGTTTATTTATTTTCTCAAATAATGAACACATTAAACTTAAATAAGTGACTTTTGGATCGTAAAATTATATTACCATTGGATACATTGATAGATTTCATGTGACAAACATGATTTGTAATTATGGTGTATGCCTTTCCGAAAAAATATGTTTTCTTGATTATAAGATCATGACTTCATTATTTATAGTATATAAGTAGTTTTCTAAAATGACACATTTCATTTCTAAGGAAACATTTATTGTTATACATGCAATTTATTTAATTTTATTTATATCCATCGATATATTATACACTCAGTATCAGTCGATTATGTATTCATGTTGTTTATTTATTTTTATAATATAACTTGTTCCATGTTTATGATATGATTTTTTCCACTAAATGATACCCCATATTGATAATCTAAGCGCACACTTATTTTTTTCCTTTCTCCATGAATCCTAGAGGAAACATATGTGTAATTTTAAGTGATATGACTGAAGAGATATGAATGTTCTCATGATGTGTTCAAGATGTATCTTATATTTGAAAATGTAATATATGTATTTATCTAGTCATAAAATAATACTAATATATTATATCCTTATGAAAAATTTGTATTCAATACAAATAATATAATATAATTAACATCTCTAGGTTTCCTAGTTTCTTGGTTATAATAGCTTTAATCATGAATTGTTGTCCTAACATGACTCGGTATAGGAATAATGTGAAACCTTATGGATTTACATTAATTTGATTCAATTAAGAATAATTAAATCAAATATTTATTTGTAGAGTACCATATCTAATTTTGGGGAATCATATAGAATGAAATTACCCGTACTTTGGTGGATTTACGATCATTTTTCTTGGTCAAATAGAAGAGTTCCATGCTAAAGTTACTGTCACAAACTAGCTTTGGTCATCCATGAGCTAGAGAATAAAGTCAGTTTGTGAAATGTATAAAAGGGCATCCTTAATCCCCATGAGATGTCAACAATAATCAAGTAATCACATGATAAACTTTCAGGTATGGTTTCACCCAATAATAACAAACATAAATAAAAGAGAGCATGCATCACAATAGAATATGAAAATCATGGAACATTAATAAAATAACTACAATGAAACCAAAATATTATCAAGGTGGAAGATATATTAGAAATAAAATAACAAAAATGAAATATTCATGATCTCCATGAGACCTCTTAGTTACCATTCATCTATAATAACCAACCCGCCAAGTGATGCAGAATAAAACCTAAACCTGTAGAATAGTTTGGGCCTACTGAAGCTGAGTGTCACAAGTAGCGTGTGGGAATACAACAACTCAGTAGGTAATCACCATAGTACCTATGTATTTCCTTTCCAAAAATAGTCCAAAATCATTAGTTTTAAAATACATGTAGAAAATGGGTTTTTATCATCTTCAAAATCAAATAACAACAATTTTATAATTTTTTTTTTAAAAATCATTCAAAATATCCCATAAAAAATTTTCCATTTCAAAAAATATGTTTTGAACACTAATCCTAAGAAAAGAAACAAAATACTAATAAATTAACAAGTAATAAGAATTCAAAAACAACCACTAACATTAGGGTACACCAAAAGAACAATTCCAGGAAAAGAGAAAAAATCACAAGTATATGTACGTGAAAGTAAAAAGAACAAGAAATAAAAGTACCACAAACAAGAAATGAAAAATACAAGGTACCTAATCATGAGTATATCTTAAACATATTGAGTACAAACCCTAAAAAAACATATTTCGGAACCACACATCCTATGTAATGATGTGATTCATAGTCAATAACATATATCACTTCTCTCAACTTGCCTCACTAGTAACACAACCCACTCAGGCCATTCATTTACTAGGGGGTTTTAGCCTGTCTAATCAAGAATAAATAGTAATCGTCTCTTGAAATTATAAAAGACATATAATATCCCATTAAATTATTTTAGGGAATGGTTAAGTGGTCATCACATTTATTAAATTTCAACTATAACCAACTAATGATAACATGCATTCTATTCCCACCACCCGACACTAATAATTTCCATGACAAGACCCTCTATATGTAATAAGACTTCCATAGAGGTGTGAATATTTTAAATAAACTTTGAAAAGTCACAAATGGGATTGAGCATCCTAAAATTTTAGAATCCATTTCCATGGAAGCATTTAAAGGTACCAAATGGGACATTTCACTTGAAATCCAAAATTATCTTTTAGGATAAACAAAATTCTTTCTAAATCCAATTACAAATTCAAGGAATGAATCTACCTTGTTTTCATAATTCCAAATTGGAATCTAATGTAATGTTTATTAAAAAACATAATATTTAGAATCCAAAAAACATTTAGGAAAAACATGTTTTTTAAGTAATTAATTATATGGAATTTACATTTATATGCATGTACACATTTATATGTGAAATCCTTGCACATATGGACATGAACACATTACACTGACATATATATGGAAATATATAATGAACCATTCTTTTAAAACATAGATAATACATCTAAATAGATGATTATTCATTACATAACATAAGAAAACCATTCTAGAACCATATGGGTTTAGTTTCTTTGGAAAATGGAAACATAAAAAAGGGTTTATAAAAAATTTACATCATCTTATGCTTATTCCTTCATAACTAGAACCATTTTTTACATATCATATTTAATAACATTCTTCTTATCTTGTGAAAAAAACATACTAATGTGTGAGATCATTTGATCAGTAAGGATAACTATTGGAGATATTAATCCATGATCACATGAAATCATAAGATAAGAATAGGGTTTTTTGATTATAATCCTAACTTATTAAGTTCATAAACAACCTATCATAGATCATAAACATGATTCAAGGAAAAAAATTACCATTTCAAAAAACATGGACCATAAGAGAGATAAATAATCATAAATCAATCATTATTCCTAATATTGTGTCATAAAATTATGGAACCATCATAAATATAGAAAACCATATCATATTTCATGGTAAAATACCAATACCATCAATATAGTGGATCAAGAAACACATATTTCCCATAGTGTATTAGATGCACCTGTTTCCAGAATAGATCAGGATATACCTATTTCCCATAGTGGATCAATCCCATCAACATGTTTCCCATTGTTATCTCATGATATTAAAGCATTATCCAATGAATTAGAGGGAGATATAGTTCCCACCCATAATATAATGAAAACCATACATAAGTTTTCTATATGAATATAAATAATCCACCATATTAGAACCCATGGAAAGAAATGGGTTTCATAAATGTTTCATCATCGCAAAACTTGTGGAAAAGAAACAGGTTTCATAAATATAATTCCATCATAAAAATAAACCAACCATAAAAATAATAAGGATATTATCCTTTAATAATATATCCATTAAAACATAAGTAACATCAAATAATATTATCTTATATAGAAAAGTATTTTGAAAGATTGGTTGAAATAATACTTGAAAAAAAAAATTTCCATTTTCAAATCATTTCTTTCTAAAGAGACGAAAAATTATAAAAAACATTTTATTTGAAAATAACCTTGTAATCTTGTAAAGGAGACATTAAATAATTAAAGTATCATGAAGGTTGAAAAATAATCTCATGCCTTACAAGTAAAAGAACATTACTTTCATTTTTTTGCCAAAAATTCATAAATAATATCATTTAGAAAATGAAAAAAAGAATCTTTTCACATATTTTTATAAAATGTAAAAAATAAGTAAAAATTAATTTAAAAAATCATATTATAATAGTAAAAAAATTATAATTGTTTTTAGAACAAATGGATTTGGAATAAAAAGAGAGTTTTATGGGAAAATTTAAAAAGATAATTTTTAAAAAGAAAGCCCCTTATAAATATTGTATCATTGATGTGAGCATCAATCAAATGAATAAATAATGTGTGTCATGTATAAATCCATATAAAAATTTTTAAATACAAAATAACATAATAAAAATTCATTTCACATATAATATTAGCATTAAATAATCAATTAAGTAGATGTTTAACCCAATGAATGGAAATTGAGTTAATAAATACCTTACCAATTTATAATCAATAGAATTGTATAACCCATAAAAGTAATAATTATTAAATAAAACATTGAATACCATGAATATAATTAGATCCATGATAAAATATATCAAAGAATAGTTTATACATCACCAAAAATAAATAAGTGGTTAATAATGTTGATAACTCATAGATTTAAAAGTAATATGAGAAACACTTACCTTAGGCTTCCCTTTAGTTTTGCATACTTTAACCTTTTCTTGAATATCACCTCCTCAAATGACCCCTTAAGGAACCTAGAATAGGTATTCGGTTGAGAAAAGTAGCAATTGTACATGGAGAGATTGGGGAAGAGAGGTTTTGGAAAATATTTGAAAATCTTAAATGCTTGTGAGGAGAAAGGGGGTGGTGAGGGGTGGTATTTAAACTTATAGAGGGGTCGTTTTAGGTGATTAAAAAATGGTTATTTTATATTCAAATCCAACCACATTTGGGTGGAATTAATTTCAAAGAATTTGGTTTATAATTAATGTTTTAAAGGATTTTTAAGGTCTATAAATACACAAACCACCACTTTAATGTTTTATTTTAAGGTATTTTAATCTTTTACCTTTTATCTTTAGCTCGCTACATTATTTTACCCATATTACGGTAAATGTTTTTTTACCAAAATAGTTTTTTTATGAATGAAAATGAAAAAAACCTTATAATTTAATTTATACCTCTTAATTCCAAATATTGAATCCATTTTATTAGATTCAATTTATAAAAGAGATAAAAATAATTTCTAAATATGTTAGGCATATAAATTATAAAAATAGTTTTTTAAGGATAAAATTATGGTTTTCAAAATTGCTAAGCATGTGTTTCAAAATGTATCAGCTTATGTGTTATGTCATTCATTAAATAAATTTTTATCAATAATAAGGTTTAATAAATTTTAAATCACAATCATATAATAATTATTTCATAAGAGTTATGGTATTTTTAAAAAAAATTATTTCCACTTTTAAACCTAAATATCAATTTTTTTTAGAAAATTCTCATAACATTATGCTAAGATAATTTTGAAATTATGATAAAAAAAAATGAAGATTATTTTTTCAAATGAATTTTCTAATGTTTTGAAAAGTTAAATATATTTATTTTCTCATAAAAATAAATAAGAAAAAGTTTTTGAAGAAAACATATATTTGAAGATCAAAAGGAATTTACTAAAAATTATGTACATATTCACAGAGAATTAATTAATATATTAACAATGAGTTGGAAAATTATATATTTCATAATGTGGTTAATACTATTTATTCTATCCAATTTAATGACTAGTTTATAATGATCATGTAAAAATAATAATATTTTGGAATTTATTTAAGCTCCGTGTTCTATGCAACGTAACCTATTGAAGAGATTAAATTTATTTAAAAAAAAGAGACATACCATAAAATCTTAGGGTGTTACATTATAACCCCCTTAGAAATGAATTTCACCCTATAAATTCATCACTCATATAAAAATAGAAACAGATTTCTCTGCCACATGACATCCTTAGGTTCCTATATAGCTTCCTCAAATTAGTGATTTTTCTATAAAATTTTAACCAGGTGAGTGGTCATGTTTCATAGAACTTTATCTCTACGATCTATAATCCCTACAAGTTGTTCTTAATAATAAATATCTTACTCCAGCAGTATGACCTCCGGGTTTACTACATGTGACTAGATATGTATGTATTTCCTTAAGATAGATACATGGAACACATCATTAAATAGAGAGAGATTTTGGGGAAGATCCAATCGATAAGATACCATCCCAATATGATCTAGAATTAAAAAAATGTATCCTTACAATTTGAAAATGCACTTAAAAAATGTAATGTGTATATTTGATAATTTCTTTTCTAAAAAACCCACATCGTAAAAAGGGTCAATAGAACTTCCTCTTAAAAGGAGGGAAATTAATAGGAGAATATCACAAAAAAATAGGATTCCTATTAGAATAATATTAGTTGAAAGTAAAAATTTGGACATGGAATAGATTTATAACTATCATGTTTTGATGGAGAATGATATAAGACATTGTCATTAGAAGGTAAATGACCACAAAAAAATAATCCAAATTGGTCTAAAAAAGGAAATTGATATCATTAGAAATGATGATAATAGGATAAAATATTATTTAAAAATAATTTGAGAAGATATAATTAATTGATATCATTTCATAATTACAATATCACTATTTGGTTTTGCCTTGATCAATTTCCACTTCATTTCTTACTCCAAGAAGTGTAGTTGAAATTGTAATTCTTGAATAATCATATAACATCCCGAGATATTAAAATATTTTCATTTTTGAATAAATTTAATTTAATTTATTGATTTCTTTTTATGCAACACCATGTTAAGCTTATGATACAAACAATAATGAGTTGGCTTTCGTTACACGTAAGACCTAGTTTTACCGAACAAAAATATATTAATAAAGTATTATTGTTTATTATAATATATAATCTAGCCATTAAATTAATATTTATATATAATATTATCCATATTTTTAATTTTATATATTATAAAAAAAATTTAACATTCATCTTATGTATTTTATATACACTGTATAAGAAAAAAATCAATTTTTTGGATAAAAGAAGTATTTTCTAAAAAATGCTATTTTTCCACCTTTTAATTGAGAACCCATTTTAAATACAATATTTGATACTTTTATAAATTTAATTTTATAAAATAAACTTTTTATTTGAAAAACTAATATCAAAATTTACGTTGGTTCAATTTTTTTTATTTTTCTGATAAGTTTCATGTGTTGATGAATAGTAAAAAATACTAAATTTTAATTGAAAACATATTTTTTCATCGAAATATTTTATAACGATAAATTATAAATTTTATTGGTTTGAAAGATTAAATATATTATATTTTTATCAGTTAATACAATATTGGTCATTAGTATTATTTTTACCAGGGATTTTGATATAAAAACATTTCAAACTTTTGCAATGTTATAACTTTTAAAAACCCGTTCTCATTCCGACAATGGAATTTATATTAAATTAATTACTGGAAATTATTTTATTTGAATTTTGAAAAATGGATTCTGTATTTGGAATCATTGGGTCCAAATTATGTAAATATGGTCCTTTTATTTTTGGGCATTATGAATAGTAACTTTAGTAATTTTTTTTATTACCACGGTTAAGGGTGAATCGGGAAATTAAAGGTAAAAATAATATTATAATATTACCCTAAGAACTATAAAAATTATATTAGATGACTAAATTTGACCCTTATCACATTTTTTTTCTAATTTTACTCATTTAATTGACCCTTTTCCATAAATATGACATGAGTATTATTAAAATTAATGAACGTGACAAAATGAAAAACTCTAATTTATTATAAGTATAATAATTTTAATATAGAAATATATAAGAGATAACATATATTATAACTATTATATAGAAATATAAAATAATTACCTAACTTATAGAAATTTATTTATAATTTTTAGATGTTAAATAATAACAATTAATGTTGACACAATAGTGAGGTATAAATTATTTTATTAGTAGAAATATCAAATAAATGATATTAAAAATATTAAAATAAATATAATTTGACTTAATTAATGATATTAAATAATTTTATAGATAACTTAAACATGTTAGTGACATATTTGTTTGATGGGTTCAAATTTATCATGTTGTTTAGATATTCTTAAAAATGAAAATATTGAATAGTATTAAAATTGACATAAATGATATTTTAAAATAAATACTATTTTATTAAATGATATAAAAGTCATAAAAATATAAGGTTCTTATAAATAAATTTTATAATTTCAAATATTTCATAAATTATACAATTAGGTTTCTTTTGTAATTTTATATTAACTTTATTAATCCCATAGCGTAAAAATACAAGAAGACATGGTAAGAGTTAAACTGTTTAACTAAGGGTTAAATACAAAAGATAAGGTTAATTTTATGACCTTAACATGTCAAAAATTTATGTTTTAGGGTATTTAGACCCATAATCATCTTATACTTTAAATAAACCACTTTATACCTATTTTACATTGAAAATAAATTGAAAATAAATTTATATTTTAAGATCTTCAAAAACTGCCCCTCCGCTCTCTTATAAAAGGGAACTTTTTGTTATTTTTAATTCACAGATCTAAATCCTTTTGTCTTCGACAAAACATTCCCATTTACTCTCTAAAATTCCCTAAATACATTCTAGAGGCCATACTTTGGTCAGAAATCCATCCTATGGGGTCCTTTTGTGAAAATAAAATGGAGACACTCGAAGAAGGGGTAACTGTTTTATCAATTCAATTCAATTTATTTTCTTATTATACGTCATATTACTTTGTTTTTTCCATACTAAATTAATATGTAAAGTATTATGAATATACTTATTTTTAATTATAATCATGTTACAACCATATTTCTCATTTTATCCATCATAGGAATAACAATATCACCATGTGTGCGTATGTACGACTTACCATTTTTGCGACATGATGTAATTTGTTATTGAACACTAATTTATTTGGATAGATACAATGATGAGTATAATGGATATAAATAATGAATATAAAATTATAAATATTCTGTATAAGTAATATACCATCCAATTCCTTACAATTTAACCATTAATAAAATGATATGTTGCTCGTGCGTAAGTACGACCTGCCGTCTCCACGACACAGTGAGATTCATTATCCATGTTAAACATTCAAGAATGATTATAAAATTTATATTATGAGTAAAAATAATAATTATAAAACTTATATAATTATTTATATAAATAAGATAAATCTTCGGTATAATAAACATGACTTACACTCCAAAATAGTAATGGGAAAATAAAGTAGTTAACACCCAAAACAACGGTAATACAGAAATATTATTAAAAAAACGATATAAGAGGATCATATATGATATCATAAATATGTAAATGGTTCTATTATAATTTAATAAAATTATTTAACCAATATAAATAAGTTCAAAACACTATCCATTAAAGTTAAGTACAAGTTAAGGGTTAATTTCCCAATCTCATTATTATCCCAGATTGTTTATGCATAAGTATTTAATGGGACATATTTATCATCCATGTCCATGTTTCCTAAAAATACATTTTAAAATGTTTTTAATATTTATATACAATTTTTAATGTCATTTATGCACATAATTGACTTTTTATAAAATGTTTTGAAAGGAATCTTTCTATCATTTTCCAAATAAGGTACTTTGTGACATTTTCGTCAAATTAAGGAAAGAATGTTTTTTAACATATACGGTGCAAGTGGATCTTTCCGATATTATAAAAAATTAACATTTTTAAGATTCCCATACAATATTATAAGGTTATTTTTTAAAATAATATTTTTATTTTATAATTGTGTGACTTTTCAAA
Source organism: Viscum album (assembly GCA_963277665.1). NCBI lineage: Eukaryota > Viridiplantae > Streptophyta > Magnoliopsida > Santalales > Viscaceae > Viscum > Viscum album. The sequence goes on from OY728138.1 coordinate 1,378,504,421, forward strand.
GTAAAAAAGGGATATTTCTCTCAAAGATTTTTAGTGATTTTATTTGATTACTTTTATCTATGTTAACATAATTTGTTTAATTTTATGCTTAATTGAGATTGATTTATTAAGATACAATATTTTATATTTTATTGAAATTTTTATGATATTTTTGAATATATATTTTCTATTTAGATACCATTTTTGGTTTAGGGTTAAAGTATTCACAATTCATATACTAGTTTTGAATACGAATTATTATATTGTTTATGTTTCACCATTTTCCTATGAGAAATGTATTGGACATAGTAAGTGATATGAGGGGTCCACTATAGCCCTTCAATGCATCTATAGGTCTCATGAGATGACATTAGTTAGAAAAAAACGATTCTCATTTTTTCCAAGCACTTTAACATTGTTAGAAGGATAGATCTTGACACAAATAAGATGGGTTTCTACCCACAGACTTAAACCATCATGATGATAGATCTTAACAGTAGCTATCTCGAGGATATATCTTGATAGTGAAAATGTTTGGAATTATGAATTCCCTCATTATGATATTAGTTATGAATATTCTATGTGATTATTGGACTAGTAGAATATCCATGGTTATTCTTATTTTATATTGTATTATTTATTCTTGCCATACTGTGTTAAAGATTAAGTTTAAAGGGATTGTGTTTAAGTTTTACATCTTGACTTAAGGTTTATGATTATTTATTCATAATAGCTTCTATTGTATTCTTACCCTTACTGAGCATCTAAGCTCACCCTTTCTTATGTTTTATTTTCCCAAGATTCCATGAAGTGTTTTATGACTGATTTGTAGGGTTATGATAGGCGAATAATAGCGTTCTCAAAGGATTATTTATGTTGTATTTTATTTATTGAATTTTAATGTAATGTTGATTAATGTAATATAATTTCCAACACTGCTAAACTGATCATTCCTTCAGGATTTCATTCCTTATAATCTTACCAATGTATAAAAATAAAGCAGCAGCTCCAGACTTCTAGGGATAAGGCATTACAAATTAGTTCATCATAAGATCCATAATGAGATGAAAAGTAATTCCTTCTGTATCTTGTTATCATAATTAAATGGTTAGAACTAATTATACAATATGCATAAATTTTCATAAGGCTAAGTTTTAAATTAATATCTAAAACCTTATCCAAAGTTCAATATAAACAATTTCATAAATGGTTACCCTTATGAACCTTCAAAAAATTAAAATCCAAAACTTTTGAATGAAGGTCACTAAAATTTTAAAATAAAATTATCATTAATCCCCCAAAACAAATTGATGCACCTATTAATTGTCACACACCAAACATGTAAAGATCATTGTCATGTATTCTCTTGGAATATGGTAATAAACTAAATTACAATGAAACCTTGGTAAAAATATGCATGATTTCAAAAATTAACTCTTTCCTCATATTGTAAATACAAAAATTCTATAAACTCAAATCATAAACCACATTATCATTATATTAAAAATTAGTTCCAAGGTCATAAATACTATCCCATTTATTTTATCACAAAAAACATCTCTTTATCTCATTATTATCCCAACATAATACACATATTAAGGGTTATATTTCCCTTAATCACTTGTTCTCCAAAAATATCACCTTATTACCTCAATCACATTTCATGGTTACCTATTCCATTCAATATATAATTTCAGATACATAAGAAAAAACTATAGTGGAATAATCCTTAGATGTTTCATTATTCCATAATACCATAAAATAATGTCATAAAAGTGTGGTACCATTATAAATAAAGAAATCCATTTCATATGTGAATGTTAACTACCAATACCATAAACATAATGGATTAAGGCAATCCTATTTCCCATAGTGGATCAAGATTCACATGTTTCCCACAATGGATCAAGATGCACCAATTTTCCATAGTGGATCAATCCCATCAACTTGTTTCCCATTGTTATCCCATGAGATATAAAGATTTACCCAACTCATTGGAGAGAAATATAGTTCCCACCCATCAAATAATCAAAACCATACATATGTGTTCTATAAGAACATAAATAATTAATCATATTACAATCTATGAAAAAATTGGGTTCATAAACATTTAATCATAGTATAACTAGTTAAAAAGGAATAGGTTTCTTAAATACATGTCATATTAAATATAAACTAACCATAAAAAGAATAAGGATAATATCCTTGAATAATATCCCTAGTAAAACATAAGTAACATCATATAATATTATCTTAGAAGAAAAATAATTTTTAAAGACCACTTAAAATAATTATTAAAAAAAACATTTCCATTTTCAAATAATTTATTTTTAAAGAACCACACAATTATAATGGAAAAAATTTTATTTGAAAATTAAATTGTAATATTATAAAGGAGACATCAAATAATTAATGTTTCATGACAATTAGAATATATTCTCATTCTATATAAGTAAAAAAGTACTCATTCGATATTTTTTCTAAAAATTTACAAATAACCTTGTTTATAAAATGAAAAAAATAATCCTTTCAAAACATTTTGAAAAAGTAAAATATGAGTAAAAAATGAATTTAATCAATTATAAGATAATAATAATTTTTTCTCAGAAACAATTTTAGAAGAAACCGAAACAGAAGAAAAATATTGTTTTAAGGGAAATTTTAAAAGATGATTTTTAAAAATAAAGTCCCCTATAAATATCATATTATTGAAGTGAGAATGAATCAAATTAATTGATAATGAGTATCAGTTGTAAATCCACATTATACAAGTAGAAATACAACATAAGATAATAAAAAGTAAGTACACACATAATCTTATTATGAAATAACCAATGAAGCATAATTTTAACACAATGAATGAAAATTAGGTCATGAAATACCTTAAAATTTTGTAATCAGTCGAATCGTATGCCCCATAAAAGTAAAAACTATTAAATGAAACATTGAATACCGTGAAGATAATGAGATTCATGATATGATATATCAAAGGGTAGTATATACATGACACAAAATAAACAAGTATAGAATAATGAATAAATCTAATAGATGTAAAATTGAGATAAAAAACCCTTACCTTACAATTCACTTTAATTTTTCATACTTTAACCTCCTCATGAATATCACCTCCATGAAGGACCCTTTAAGGAACTTAGAATTGGTCTTTGGGTGATACCAACAAAAAATTTATGTGGGGAGAGTAGGGATGATATGGTTTGTATGATATTTAAAAATATTTAAGGCTTGTGAGGAGAAAGGGGGTGGTGAGGGCTGGTATTTATACTTGAGGAGGGTTAGTTTTAAGAGATTAAATATTGATTATTTTATATTTAAATCCAACAACATTCATTTGACATTAATCACAAATAATTTGGTTTATAATTATTGTTTTAAAGGCTGGTTAAGGTCTATAAATACATAAAACACCCATTTAATGTTGTATATTTTAGGTATTTTAATATTTTACCTTTTAACTTTAACCTGCTACATTATTTTATTTATACTCCAGTGAATGTTTTTTTACTATGGTAAAATTTTTATGCCCAAAAATAGAAATGATATTATAACCTAATTAGGACCTCTGGATTAAAAATATGGAATCCATTTTAATTTATTAAATTTATAAAATTGATAAAAATCAATTCATATATTATGCGTATAATTCATAAAAACTGTTTTTATGGTTAAAATCACGATTTTCAAAATTGTTAAGCATGTTTTTCAAAATGTAATACCTTATGTGTTAGGTAATTTATTAATTTTTTTGATCAAGAATTAGATTTAATAAATTTAAATTCATGATAATATAATAATTATTTCATAAGAGTTATGGTATTTTTTAAAAACATTACTTTCACTTTTTTACCAAAACATTAACTTTTTTTTGAAAATCACAAAACAATTACCCAAAGATAATTTTGATGTTATGATTCCAAAAATCAATATTAATTTGTAAAATAAATTTTATAAATGTTTTAAAAATTAATTATATTTATTTTCTCAATGAATGTAATAAAAATAACATTTTGAAGAAGACATATATTTGAAAAACAAAATGACATTACTAAAAATTATGTGCATATTCAAAACACATTAATTAATAAATTAAAAATGAGTTGAAAAATTATATATTTCATAATATGGTTAATAATATTCACTAATACTAATTTAATGACTAGGTTATAATGTTTTTGTAAAAATAATAATATTTTAGAGTTCGTTTAAGATTGGTGTTCTGTACAACATAACCTATCAAAGAGACTAAATTTATTTTAAAAAAAGAGACATATTATAAAACATTGAGGTGTTACAACATCCAAAATAATTTTAGTGGTTCAAAAAAATAATTACAATAAATCATTATAATATAACATAAGAATTTATCACATAAGCACCAAACTGAAAAGATAAAAAAACCCACTAAAACCTTAATTCAACTTACAACTATTTTTTATAAATCTTCACTATGAAAACAAAATACATTAAAAACAAAGAATCCACTTGAGAATCCATTTGTAAATTTTATTAAATAACTAATATTCTTATACTTTGAACCATCTAGGCATAACTACTGAAATCCTTTGAAACACACTTTTTCATCAAATCACCAATATATAAATAAAAAAATACATTTTAGGAAACCATTAGAATGAATAACACATTTAATTTTTTTAGAAAATCTCAAGCATCACATGGAATATTTTGGAACTAAAATATATGGATACACCTACCTTAATGATTTGTAAGCATGGAAAAACCTTTGTTAATGGGAAAAAATAATCCCAAGAGAAAAATACTCACCCTATCATCAAAATAATCAACTCACATCAGCCAACCCTCACACTTGGATTTGTAAAAGATATAAACTATCAAATAAAAAATAGGTAAACATTAGGGGAAGTGATGAAGAGAATAATATAAGGATGAATTACAATAAAACTCACTATTAATTGATGGGGAATAATTAACTAATTAATATGTTCTAAGGAAGAGGGGTTTCAGATCACCTTAACATTACTTTGATGAATTAGGGGGAGGTGGGCTGATTGGGGTTTTATTTTTAGGGAGGGTAAAATATGAATTAAAACTTTTAGAAAATCTTGGCTAGTTTCATGCTTAAAATTCACTATTTACCAAATAGTGCACCAACAATGTTCCCCTTAATGGAAAGACAAACTAGCCTCACATAGTTCAACCACACAGTTTAGATACCCTACACCAACTGTGAACCCTTCTATGGGAGGAAAAATCCACCCATGAAGGGGTTGGCTGTATGGTTTAGAAACTATATTCCAACCATTAAAACCACTTATATTAAAAAATTTACACCTTTGCATGACTTCCACATGGTTTTTATAGCCGTGAAAAAGTTTTTCACCATCGATGAGACACCCCAAGAAGGCTACACTATTACTACTGATAGTCACATGGTTTGGGAAAAACCATGTGACATATGTTTAAGATAAAAAATTCAAGAAAAAATGAACTGAAAATACACCTTTGATAATGAATTCACATGGTTTCTCCTCCAATATATGTACTAACCGTTCGTATATCCAAGAACCACCCAAAAAATCTCAAAATCAAAACTTTACTAGGAAATCAACCCTAAAACCATTAACTTGACCAAGAACTAAGAATTTATTAAAATAATAAACAAAATAAAATTTTAGGTGTGACAATTTTCCCCACCACAAAAAATTTCTACCACTAAAAAGTCACCCATCTCAAAACAGATCTGAACCATAAACACAAAGAAATAACTTCCGAAAGTAATCATCCAAATTGAGATCAAGAGAATAAAACTACCAACCTTGGTGTGACTGCCTTTAATAACATAAGTCACACCTAACCATATCAAGAGAAATAAAATGTGATATCCACAATGGGTCTCCTCACCATTGAGAAACTAAGTAGCATGACGTATAACCTAGGAAAAGCAGTCAAATAGAAAAATAGATTGAACTAGACATCATAATTATACAAGAAAAATTCATCACAAATTAAAATAGAATACTAAATCAGAAAAACAAATATGAATATGAAAGGCATGAACAAAACAAAATATGAAAAGAAAAAACAAATTCTAAGGGAGAAATAATAAAATAGGGAAAGAACATAAAAAAGGTTACCAAAAAAATCACAGAGGAATGGTAGATAAGATCTGAAATTGTTATAGAAATCTTTTTCTTCTGAATAGGCACCACCCTATATAATTTTTGAATATGTCATATTAAACCACATTAATGTAATTTTTTCAAAGAATTAAGGTAAGAGTGCTTAGAATGCCCAAACCAACCACATTGGAAGCACATGAGCATGAAATACATCTTGTGAGATGCTAAAACTAATAGAATATATTCCTCAAGGACATGTTCCTATGGTATATACTCCTTAACGGATGAGGAACCCTCACAATTACTAATGAAAAATGGACTTCCAGCCACCATAAGAAGCCCTTTAGAGACCAACTCAATGAAAAACCCCTCATCCAGCAACATTTTGAAAAAAAAATTCCCAGATGAAAGAACTTGATCATGGATTTCTCTATGAATTCCATAAAAAAGAGATGATATTTCAAAATATTTCTCAACACCACTTAAAAATTAAAGAAAAAAACTCTATATGGTGGCGATATTCCGCTTCACCATATGTTGACCTAGTTGAATACCCATTAGTGTTGTCACTTTTTCATTATCACTTCCTCACTGATAAGCCTTTGAATGAGAGTGGGTTTTAAGACCTACCAAGTCATCCCATATTGTAAAATGGATAGAAAAATTGGCTACCACTAATTCAGACCTGGTCCCTTGAATAAAAACAAGAAAATTTATACTGTTAAGGTTTCTAGAGTTTCCAAGAACTTGAAGATGTTTTTAATTTTATCTATCTACTCTGAAGCCTCTAACAAACCTTTATCACCTTAAATAAATAGGTAATGACTATGAAAATCTTGTTTATACCACTCTAATAGGAGTCTTTGAAATTTCAACAAATGGAAGATGCTCCTTATAAAACTCTAAGACCTTTCAGGGTGGTATACTCTAAGTAACATGGAAACACAAAAAAAATGAATATAAAACAAAATACCAATCTATATCAAACAAAGAAGCACTTCAACTCAAAACAAAAATCTCATAAACCATAAATACAAAACAAAAAAGATATAGAGGTCCTCTTTTAGAATACACTATTTCTATTCCGAACTCAAAACCACTTACTTCAAAAACATTTCAAATACCCAAAACCAAATTTTCTCCACCCATTTCAGAATTATCCTCCTAGAACAACCTTTATAATTATAAATATTATTCTTATGATGATCATTATAAAACCCAAAATATTGATTTCACTTTTCCTTTTAAAACCGAAATCTCATAAAAAATTCCCTTTTCATCAATTTTGAATTTTTAGAAACTATTTTTATTTCTAAAAAACATTCACACTAATCAAATTAAAACTAATAATATCACTTATAATTTTTTTTTCATAAATTAGGAACTAGTGGTTATACATGACTTGGCCATATAGTTTATAAAACCATGCACCAAGCACGAATCAGATACTAAAATCATATTAAACCATGAACTTTGGATCCACATTGTTTGATACACCATGTGAGCTCACCACGTGACCCCAGTTCACTCTCAGTTCATCCCACAAAATAATAAAACCCATAAAACCAAACAAGGAATCAATAAAATAAACCTGAAATCAATGTTAAGGACTTAATACCAAACTATCTGGGGTAACTCGAGGCTCAAAATGACTAAGAGTTTATAATTCTCTTCCCAAACCTACCCAATAAGTCCATAAAATACTTTTTCAAGTCTACCCAACACCCAAATAGAAAAGGGATTCTATGATACCATTTTTTCATGACCCATCATGGGTCATCCTTGAATTGAACACCCGATAAGGTCAAAGACAGGTCCAGAAGGGCATCTTAATCCACATGGGGTGAAAAAACTGTCATATAATCACAAGATAAACTATTGTGGATGATTTATACCAATAATAAATAACATAAATAAAATAGAGAACAAAAAACCACAAAGTATATAGATCCATGAACATGAATAAAATAACTATAGTGTAACTAAAACAACATCCAGATGAAAGATACAAGACAAATGAAACTAAAACCAAAATTGAAACAGATGCGATCTCTATATGACCTCTTGGACACCTACCATACACAAAAAAAAACTAATAAGTGATACAAAATGAAACCTAAGCCTGAAAAATTTCTTGATTCTATTGGAGTTGAGTGACATAAGTAGGGTGTGAGCATACAATATCTTAGTATATGTGTACTTTAGAATCTACGAATTACTTTTCATAAAATAGTCCAAAAGTAGAAGTTGTAAAGTATATGTATAATATAGGTTTTTTCATTTTACAAATCAAATAAAAACATTTTTACAAAACCCATTCTAAACTAGTTTCTTAATATTCCAAAAATAATTTGCTTCGGAAACTAACATTGAACATAAAACAAAATAAAATAACCATAATTCATGTAAATTCATAAATAATAAGTATTAAAAACCAACCACAAGAAGTGGGGTACACTAAATCACAATTCCAATAAAACAATTATACAACACAAGTATAAGTATGAAAAAGTAATGTGATCAAGAATCCAAAGTTGTAACACCCCAAGCTTCTACGGTACACTTCTCTTTGAATAATGTGATAGCGTGTGTTGTACGCAACACCGAGTTCCAACACACCATAACCAATAAAACTAGTTGTTATGAATAGTAATACCTACCTTTTGAAATTATATATATTTTATATTTCAAAATTGAATTCATTTTTGGATTCGTAATATCGAATTTATCCTAAGGTGAAATTTTGGTACTTTTCGGATAACTTTAATATTTTGATGAATAGTGAAAATTACTAAATTTTAATTAAACACAACTTTTTTAATAAAAATAATTAATAGTGATAAATTATGAATTTGAGTGGTTTTAAAGTATATTTAGAATATATTTTTACCATTTAATATAATTTTGGTCATTGGACATAATTTTACAATTAAACCGAACATAAACAAGTGTCAATCTTTTGATAGTTATTATCTCTTAAAAACACGCTTTTTGTTTTAACAACGGGAATTAATTTTAAATTAATTTCTTCCAATTATGTGTTTTGAATTTGGAAAAATGGATTCCATATTTGGAATCAGGATGTTCAAATTGTGTAAATAGGTAACTTTTATTTTTAGACATTTTGAATAATTACTGCGGTAAATATTTTATTTACCATGGTTATGGGTAAATTCGGTAAATAAGGGTTAAAAAATAATATTATAATAATACTAAATTACCCTAAAACGTGTCCTAACCTTATTGGTTGATACATGTTCTACCATATGCATCTTTGGGTCGATTTTGGGACCCCATGGATCCACTTGTAGGTGATAGGGACACTTTATTTTAATTAAGTTAAAATGAATACAAAAATGACACAAGCATATATCTTTTAGTAAAACAATTTTTACATAGGGTTTTATATGTTGGATTTCCAACTATAAATATTAATTATAAAGATAAAAAGATTTCTTACATAATGATATTTTATTTATAATTTTTATTCATTAAATAATTTAATTTATTTATGACACAATGATGATGCAGTAATTTCCATAATAGTGAAAAATTAAAATAATTGATATTATAAATACTCAAATAAATATAATTTGAGACTTTTTATGAATTAAACTAATTTTATAAGTTAATATGACAAGTTAGTAATTATTTAATTAACTTTTTTCGAAGTAATCATTCTGTTATGAGTTTCACAAAATTCAACTATTGAATAGTGTCAAAATTGACATAAAAGAGTTTTTAAAACAAATATTATATTATTAATTGATATTAAATTCCTAAAAATATACGGTTCGTCCAAGAGACTTATATCATTATAGGTTCATAATTAATGGACAACTTGGGGGTATATTGTATGTATATAGTATGTTTATTAACCATATTATATAAAAATACAAAGAGACATTGTAAAATTGAAACTAATTAACTAAGAGTTAATACTTAAAGATAAGGTTAATATAATGACCCAAACCTGTCTAAATTCTATTGGTTGAGTTTTATTCGACCCATACCCACCTTAAAATTTAAATAATAAACTTTTGAGCCATTAGAAACCGAATATTAATTTATTATAAATTAATATTCCTAGCTTTTCCAAAGGTACCCCTCACCCCTCTTATAAAAGGGAACTCCTCCTTCTCATTTATTCACACCTTAAAAGCCTTTTGGTTCGGCCAAAATCTGACCAAATACTCTCCCAACTTCCCTCACTACATCCTAGAGTACATAGTTTTATCATAAAGCCAACCTAAGGAGCCCTTTTGATCAAATCAAAAGGAAGAACCTGAAGAAGAGGTAATGATTTCACCACCCTTTTCCATGTTCCTTTCTTCTTCCACTTCTTCTTCCTTTGTTATTACCATTATAAAATAATAACTCAAGTATAATATATATAATGTTATGTTATTATAAATATGGTACAACTATTATCTGTATTCTATCCACCCTTTGAATAACATGTCACCATACGTGCGTACGTACGGCTTACCGTCTCCACGTCGTGGTGTAATTGTTATTCAATATATTATTATTTCGATGGGTATAATAATGATGTGTAACTCTTGTAAATAATAAATATAACATGTTAATTATTCTTTATATATTATATAACATCCATTTATATATTATTTTAATATCAAAAGGATGATATTGTCGCTTGTGCGTACGTACGGACTACCGTCTCCACGAACGCGATGAGATTCATTCTCCATCGTATCCATTCAAGTATAATTATCATTTGATGATTTAAAAATGATGTTTAAGGACTTTATATCATAAGATAAAACCTATCCATGACAAAAACGGATTATGTGACAAAACATATAAAAGAAAACGTGTAAGTTAACACCCGAAACGACGATAATTCTAAGATATTATTAACAAATCAATGTTAAAAGATCATATATGATATCATATTGATATATATGATTATTTTATAATTTAATAACAATTATTTCACCATTATACAGGAGGTTAACCTACCCTCAACCATGGAAAAGTTCATGGTAAGGGTTATTTCACAATCTCTTCATTATCTGAGGTTGTTTGTACGTAATAATCTACTGGGATCTCTTTATCATCCACATCCATGTTTCTTAAAAATAAATTTCAAAACATTTTTAATATTTACTAGAATATGGGCTAAAGACATTTATACCCTTGTTTGAATTTTTATAAGAGGTTTATAATGGAATCTTTCCGTCATTTTCCAAACAAGGTTCTTTTTAAACTTTTCAACAAAATTAAGGTAAGAATGGTTTTTTAACTTATACGGTGGGTGCGGCTATTTTCTACCATTATAAAATCATCAAAGATTCCCTTAAAAGATTATAAGAATATTTTCAAAGAAAATGTTTTATTTTTTAAATATATGACTCTTAAATTATTTTAAAATAGAAAGAGATATTTCTCTAAAAAGAGTTTTGATTTCATCTATGTCAACATCCTTTGATGGATTTTACGCTTATTTGAAGTTGATTTATTATGATACAAAACTTCTATATTGTATTGAAGGTTTTGTGATATGTTTGACTGTGGATGTGATATTTTTATACCATTCATGGTTTATGGTGAAACTATTGACATTTCGTATGCTAGTTTTAATACGAATGTTTATGTTATGTTTGAACCTTTTCATATGCGAATGAATTGGGCTTAATATGTGATGGGTGGAGCCCGCTATAACTCCTCGATGCATCGGTAGGTCTCAAGAAACAAACTAGTGTCTTGGCACAAGGCCTTGGAAAAATCTTATTTGTAGTCTTGGCACGAGGCTTTGGCTATGTGGTTATGATAGTCTAGAATTATGCATTCCATCATTATGAAAGTGGTTATTGATATTGCATGTGATTATTCGATTAGTAGAATATCCATGTGAATAATTAAATTGAATTATTTCATTTTACCTTTTCCATACTATGTTGAAGTTCAAGTTTAAAAGGCTTTTTTTAGTTATACATTGCCTTAAATGTTTATGCTTATTTTTGAAAGTTTCCTCTATATTGTTATCCTTACTGGGAATTTGAGCTCACCCCTTTTCTATGTTTTATTTTTCCCAGGATGTGAAGAAGTATGTTATGAATGACCTGCAGGAATAGTATGTGGGGATATGAGTGTGGGATATGGATATTATGTTGTTGTAGTAGTTTTTCACTTTATGATGTAATGTAAAACTTTATGAATATATCTAGTGTTTCCAAGGATACTAAACCAATCGGTCTTTCGAGATTTTATCTTTCTTGTGATCATGCCAATGTTATGTAATAATGCACCGACTCTGGGTAACTGGGGTCGGGGCATTACAAAAGTACCTCAAAACATAAATGGAAAATATAGGGTACATAATTATGGACATATCCTAAACATATCAAGAGGATAATCTTTAAATAATTATTTTAGAATCATCTTTTTGACATAATGATGCAATCTATAGTCAATAACCAATTTGGATACTCTCAATTAGCCTCACTAGTGGCACAACTCACCATGGATATTCATCTACTAGGGATATATAGTATTCTAATTATTTATAAATAGTAACTATATCTCAACCCTCTAGATGAAATCTATGATAAAATGAAATTAGTATAGGTAAAGGTGATATGGTTAACAAACATACAAAATTTCAACCATAACCAACTAATGTAAACATGTATTCTATTACCACCTCTCGACACTAACATCATCCATGAAAAAACCCTTTCTAAGTGGGAGGACATTCATAGGGGAGTACATATTTCAAAAAATAACATTAAAGAGTACCAACTGGGTATCAGTATCCTAAATATTTATAAAAACGTTCCCAGGAAAAATTTAAAGGTATTGAATGGGCCTTATCACTTGAAATCCAAAATCATTTTCCTAGGGAAACAACTTTTCTTCAGAAAAATCCAAGGAAAACATCAACCATGTTTCAAAAGTTCCAAACATGCATATAATGAAATTTTTATGATACAAAAACTAAAACTATATTTAAAATACATTTTGAAACCAAGAAATCATTTTGGAAAAACAAGGATTTAAAATGATTACATTCTATTGAATTTCTATTTATATTAATGTACACACACACATATATATGAATTTAATGCACATATGGACATTCACACATAAAAATGAAATATATATGGACATTCGTAAGAATGTTATAGGTTTAACCAATTAATTATAATAAAAATTTTTAATTAAACAAATGAATTTATAACATAAGAACCAAATCCATAAAAAGGACAAAACCCTACTCAAACTACAATTTATCTTGAAAATAAGTTTTTTAAAACTCCACTATGTCCAAAAAATACTTTAAACAGCAAGAATATACTTGAGAAACCATTTGAGAGTTTTAGAAAACACCCAACACACACATACTTTGAACACATATAAGAATAAATATAGAAATACATTAAATTCCATTTTTTCATCAAATCACCAATATAAAAATACATATAAATCAATTTTATAAAATCATTATCTTGATGAAAACATTAAAAATTGGTTTAAACAAATCATACTATAGAATTTTTTGAAAAGGAAATGGATGGAGACACATACCTCAACAATGTGAGAACATGATTAAATAGTAAAAAATAAGATTAAGTAATCCCAAGAGACAAACCATGCACCCTAACATCAAAATAAAAAACTAAAATTATCCAACCCTCAACCTAGGGTTCAAAAAATATAAAACCAAGCTAATAATGAAGAGAGAAACATGAATGTAAAATAAGATGACAAGAAAAGATGGAAAAAACACCATATAAACTCACTGATAATTGAATGAGGATAATCAACCCATGATGAGGAGGAAAGAAAGGTGTTTAGGATCCCCCTAACATGCCTAGGTTGAATGAGTTAGGAGGTGGATCAATTGGGGATTTATTTTTCTGTATGGAAGAATAGGGATTTCAAATTATAGGGATAATGGGAAATTTAAATTTTTAGGTCACATGGTTTATCAAATATAGAACCAACCATACACCTCCTACTGTAAAGAGAAACCATACTCACATAGTTTGTCCACACAGTTTGGAAACTGTGCACCAACCACGCACTCTCCACTAGAAAGACAAGTCTCCCACATAACTATTGGATGAAATTTTTTGAAAATATGCTCTAGCTAAGAAAACCACGTTTGTTATAAATATATACAACCACACATGATTGGAACATGTATTCCTATAATTGTGATCAAGTCATGCGCCTTCCCTCAAAAACACCATAAAGGAATCATGATTACTCCTAATACTCAAATGTTTTGGTCCAAATCATGTGTTTCCCATGGGATAAAAATAGCGCAAGAATAAAATGAATTGAAAATACTCCTTTGATTTTGAAGTTTCATAATTTCTCATAAACCGTGTACACCAATAGTTCATGGATACAAAAACCATCCAAAAACTCCAAAACTAAATTTTTTTCCAAGATATTAACCCAAAAATCATAAACAACATCAAGAACCATGAAATGAATAAAATAAAAAACAAAATAAAATTCAAGGTGTAAAAATACCAAATTAGAGGAGGCATTAAATAAAATACTTCTTCTTTGAAATGGACATTTTAGTGCCCTAACTAGGGTAAACATACAGTGAGTTAATTCATCTCTTTACTTTCCTCATCTAGGATGACGGGGGTGATCACCTTTTGATGATTTGAATAGATATCCATGTTTCCTTGATCCATCTCTAAGAGATATGTCACTATGCTTTTGAAGTACTTTTACCAATTATTATGGGATAATGGGAAATTATTGACCTTCAAATAATAATTATCATCAGATATTATCTCATGGGTGAACTCTATAAAAGGAATAATATTTTTTCCAAATAGTGTAGTCAAAATTGATTTTATTAATGACTAAATCAAAACCACATTTCACTTGTAAGTGTATAACATCAATATCCAAGTCCATATCAAGGATGATGATGAGGTATTGACACTAAGACTAATTTGTGATATATTATTTTGATATAAGGAATTATTATAAAAATATTAACTTAGGGGGAGTGATGAAGACAACCCCACAGATATCCCTAACGATATTAGGGTTACCAAGTCTTCTCTCAGTCCAGTATTAGGAGTCATCATTGAATTGAATCTGTTATCATGGAATTGATTGATCAATTCCAATTATGGAATCCTCTAAAAATTTGACATCAATGGGAAAATCATAAGATGTGGGGTGTATTTATATGAAATCAACAAATGCATGACTTGTGGTGGCCATCTATGAGAGGAACCAAATTCCAAACTTATACAAGATCACTACCAAAAATGCCAATCATCTTGTCATAATTAATTGGTTGAGGATATACATCACTTAGTTTTTAGAGTATACCAAATAGATCTTAGGAAGAAAAAATATTTTTAATATTTTGGACATTAAATAATTAGTCCAGACTAGTCATTCAGATAGAAGAATATTTGGTCTCAATATCAATCATCATGAAACAACGATAGAAAAAATGTTCTTTATTCATTACATTTACTCTAATACTAGAGGACCATAAGGGTTTTATATAGGTAAGTAACATAATGGACCAAGGGTTTCAATTTTATAGATGACATCATAACTGGGGCACAAACCTAACACCCTATTGTTTTTATGAAATATTTTCTCTAAATAATTTTAATTTTTCTATAGTTTTCATTACATGCAATCAAAAGTTTTAACAAAATGTGAGATTCCCTTAGAATAAAATGATAATTTTAACCTATCCCTTAGGTTATTGGGAATAAATATAACAAACTTATAATAATGTATGGTGGAGTAATTCACAAACAATTATCTATAAAAAATATAAATCAATTTTATATTTTTAATTTTTTAATAAATTGAGTGAATTAATATTAGTAAATGGAATTAATGAAATATATATGTTATATACCAAATAAAATATTTTTTATATTAATAAAATAGATATTTTTTTATAGGGTATGAATAAACCCTATTTGATGTATTAAAACCTATATTTTTTTCTTAAAAAGAGTAATTTTTCAACTTTTAATGGAGAACCCATTCTAAATTAAGATTTTGACACATTAATAATTTTTATATGACAACATAAACATTTTTTGGAAGTGGGATAAATTTTTTTATTTGGATGCTTTTTTAATATTTTTCTAATAACTTTCACGTTTTGTTGAATAGTAAAAATACACAAAATTTTAATTGAAAATAACTTTTTTCATCCAAATAATTTTCATGGTTAATTATAATATTTTATGATTTTAATTTATAAATAGAATATGAATTTTTATCATTAAATATAATTTATTTCATTATCATTAATTTTAAATTGATTCATATATAAAAACATTTCAACCTTTTGCAATGTTTTAACTTTTAAAACCCATTCTCTCTTTCCAAAAAAATGAGATTAATTTTAAATTAATTACTAAAAATTATGTGTTTTGAATTTTTAAAAATGGATTCCATATTTTGAATCCGTAGGTCCAAATTATTTAAATATATTTATTTTATTTTTGGGATTTATGATTATTAACTTCGGTAATTTTTATTAATATAGTAAAAGGGTAAATCACGTAATTAATTGTAAGAATACTATTATAAAGTTACACTAATACTTTAATTAATATTTTTGGATTAGATTGTTTCAGTATAAATCATCTTTGGGTAGAAATAGTATCCTTTGGAAGCCACCAGGATTAGATTAGGGCATTTAATTTATTTTATTTAATGAAAAACTTAATATGTCTTACTAAAATTTTAATAACTATATCATTTTTTATATAAGTTTATAAAAAATATAAATTTTATTATAAATAATAATTTTTAAATTTAAAATGTTTTTATATATAATGGTAATTTATTTTTTAATTTTAGTAAATAAATAACTACCTTAAATATTTATACTTTGATGATGTAAAAATTAATTAATTGATGAGCAATCAATATTTTTTTTATTAAAATGATAATAACCATAAAAAGACCAAATAACTCAAACAAATCATATTTGTTGAGTATATCATGACCATAACCATAAAAACGTCGAGTTAGTGACATTTTAGAGCCTTATAGAAGAGATTGGGACACTTATATTATTTTATTCAAAGTGGTGTTAAAGTAGTCCCATTCATAATCTAATAAGTAAAACATTTTAAATGTTAGATTTTAAAGAAGATAAATTTGACTAAAAATATTATTCTGAAACGTAGTATATTTAGCTTCATCATTGTATTTTTATTAATTTTCATTAAAAAATAGGTATATTAAATAATTAAACAAAATTGATGTAGTAATTATTTTATTAATAAAGATAACAAAGAAATTTTATTAAAAATATTAAAATAAATATATTTTGGTCTAATTAATATGTGTAATGAAATTTATAGATGACCTTGTCTCGTAGGTATATAATAAAATAGTTTTTTATAAGGTAAATTTTTGTTTTATAATTTTTAAAAATCAATGAATTTTATAGTTTCAAAATACGAACCATTGATTGTTTAGAAAAAAAACTTTTATTACATTATTTAAAAATTGATTTTGTTTAAAATATATAATAATTATTATATGTTATAAAATGTTCTAAATTATTTATTTATAGTCTAATTTACATCACATAAATAAATATTTTACCCTTTTAATATTGAATTATTTGTTACACTAGTAAAAAAGTAAAATGAATAACTAAGTGTTACATATAATGAAAAGGTTTAAATCGACATAAAAACATGTCAAAAATTTATTGGTTTATGAGATTAAAACCTTATATCACCTAATATTCAAATTTTTGACATTTTGACATTTTTAGGTTTTTTTTATTTTAAATTAATATTTATGGAGTTTTCAAAAGTTCCTCTCACCTCAATTATAAATGGTAACTTCTTCCCTCACCTCTCCAGTTCAATTTGATCCTTCAAGCTCATAAATCCCCTAAAATTTTCCATTATAAACTTTCCTAGTTACATTCTAGAGGTTCTGGTATTCTTCAAAGACCAACTCTAGTGCTCTAATAGAAGATTTAGAGGAAGAAAATTGAAGAATAGGTAATCTCATATACTGATTCTTTGAAAATTCATTCTTCTTCTACTTCATCTTCATGATTTGTTTCATTATAAAGTAATAAATACAATAAAAATTATATAATGAGATATTATTATTATTATGAAACAAAATATTCCACTTTATATCCATCCTATTTAAAATGAAATCACCACATGTGCGTACACACAACTTACCGTCTCCATGCTGTGGTGTAATCTATTTTCACCACGACCTCAATTGGATGGGTATAACGATGGAAATAAAAACTATATATGATTATTATAACAAGATATTGATTCTGAAATATTAAACAACATTAAATTCAATACTATTCAACAATTATGGGAATGATATCGTCACTCGTACATACGTATGACCTACCGCCTCCACAATGCGATTCAATTCATTCTACATGATCTTTATTAAAGAATGATTATATAAATGTAAATAATAGCTAAATATGGTACATATTATTTTCATATCATTTATTAATTATATACCTATGACCTAAGAAAGATAACCAGAACATATTTGATAAAACATGTATAAGAAAATGAAGTAGTTAATACCCAAATAGTAAGTAATAATGAAATGTTATTAACAAGCTGATAATAATATGATCATATATGATATCTTAAAAATAAATGTTATTATATAATAAGTAAATGGAATTATTTAAATCATTATACATGAGGTTCAGATATATACAAAGTATATTATACCTAAGGTAAGGTATAATTTCACAACATCATTTTTATCTAATATTGTTTATACGTAAGTATTTACTAGGTTATATTTATCATCCACATACATGTTTCCAAAATATGTAATATTATTTATACTCTTCTACAATTACTTAAAGTCAATTTTACTCATTGGTTAATTTTTATTAAATAGTATGAAAGGAATATTTTTTTATTATTTGATAGGAGGTACTTTTTTACTTTTCAAGAAAATGTACAAGGAGAATGTTTTTTAGCTCATACGGAATGAATATATTTTTACATATTAATAAATCCATATTTCCATGAATATTACTATATAATATTTCAAGTTTATTTTAAAATAATTTATTTTATTTTAAAATTTCATGACATTTTGAGAAAATAAAATGTTTTTGAAGAAGAAAGTATATTTTCCTCAAGAATTAACTTCAAGTGTTATATGAAAATTATTTTCTATCTAAGATGGAATTATTTAATAGGTTTATGTTCCAAGTATAAAATCTTTATTGTTCCTATTATTTTTTTTATTTTTATTATGGAATAATATTTATGAAATCCATTTTCTTTATATGGATTATGGTGGAATGATGTTTAAGAAACCCATTTTATTCCTTGTGTTATGCTACGATGAATGATTTATGTTTTTTTAGAACACATAAGAATGATTTAATTATGATATGGGTGGGAAATATATCTCCCTCTAATGCATTGGGTAAAGATTTATATCTCATGGGGTAGACATGGATGTAATGTGAAATGATCATGGCTTAGTAATACAGGGTTAGAATGAGGAGTGAACTCTGTTCAGTAATGGAAATTGTCTGCTATGATGCTCTTTGCAATGAGCCTTGACTAATATGAAATGATTTTCTATGATTATGTGTATGCCACAAAACATAATGTCTTATGATACTAGTTTTTGGACTACTTTCATTGATTTTTATGAACTTCCATGATTTATCCTGTGACATGACATCACGATCTTTCATATACAGGATAAGATTTTCAAATGTTATGTTCTAATGTCTTAAGATTATGATTTTATTGATATCTCCCTTGTTTAACCTTATTGAGAATTTGATCTCACCCTTTCATATGATTCTTTTTCCCTAGTCTATGAAGAAGTATTTTAAGTAAGATATATCATAAATGGGTATAGTTATGATGAAATAAGTGGGACACAATGAAGATGAATTACAAACCAGTTTTTTATGTCTCCCAATTTCTAAAGACACTATACCTATATGATCATGTTATTCCTTTGTTATATTTTTTAATGAATATTCTTAAAATTTGAATTAATATCAATGTATGTAAAGTATGGTTCATTATAGCTGGTATTAGAGGAAATATATAATTAACCTTTGAAAAATAGGATGATAAAACCTTAGTAAGAACCCAAAGGATATGTTTAAGTATAGTTTATAATCCCAATGTTTTAGAAATGATCATAAATAACATAGGATAAGACCCAAAGAGTCCTAAATTGAAAATATATTCTTAATTATGTTGTTTTCCCATTATGATTAGTATTTTTCACACTATGATTCTTGATTTTAATCAATGGATAGAACCAGAAGGAACCATATTAATGTTGAATGTGATAGGAAATGCAATGATTGAACACCTGAGAAATCAAATGTTATGGGAGATGGAATGAAAAATATTGTAGATTTTATCACACAACTTTCTCAAGCTATGAATCATGCAGGACTTCCAAATGAAAAAATTAGGGACCAACATTCTTTTGAGTCCTTCATGAGGCAGCATCCACATTCTTTCAGTTGGTCTTATAATCTACTAGTGGCTGAATAATGGATCAGTACCACTGAAAAGATATTTTCAGTTCTCCAATTTTATGAACATGATAAAGTCATATTAGAAGTGTATTTTTTAGAAGGTGAAGCTGATCAATGGTGGAAAATTATCAAGAATATGAGGTAATGAGATGAATTTAAATCCATATAATATTTTGAGTTCAAGAAATTATTTTTAAATAAGTAATTTACTCCTATTCTTCAAACAAATATAGATTAGGATTTTCCTGAACTTAAGAAAAAGGATAATGAATACATTAGTACCCACATAGAAAATTTTACAAGACTTGCAAGGTACGATTCTGGAATTATTATCCAACCTGAGAGTAAAATTGATCGATTATTTAGTGTCTTAAAACCAAGTATCCAAAGGGAATTATCCATAATGGAATTTCATAGCTATGAAAAAAAATCATTCGATGTGATATCAAGTTTGATATGGAGATTGGAGTAACCCAACAATCCTATAGATTTTATAAGAAGAGAAAAATCGAATTCAAGGGAAAATATAAAGACCACATTAAAAAGAAGATGAGTCTTACCTTATGCTCAAAGTGTGGAAAGAAACATGGAGGAAATTTTCTTAAAGGTACTAGTAAATGTTTTCAGTGTGGAAAAGAAGGTCATCATGCAGTTGAATGCTGAGGTGATGGAAAAAATATGTCAAATGATGAGAATAGAGAAAAGGCTACACAGAATTCACCTAATACACTTAAATGTTACATGTTTAAGTAAATGGGTCATTATTCTAATCAATTCTATAATCCAAGGGTTATTGATGATGATTGATGTTAGAAAACTCCTAAGAACAAAGACAAAGGAAATTCACATGCAATCACTATCGGTGATGTAGATTACAATAATTAAGTGGTGAAAGGTACACTCACTATCCACTCCAATTTATCAAATGTTATATTTTATTATGTATCCACCCAATCTTTTATTTATAAACAATTTTCTAATGGTCTCATTATATTACCTTAATAATTAGATGTTGAGTTAGCTGTGACAACTCCTAATGCACAATAGTCACATCAAAAGTTTATAATTCTACATCGGTTGATGTTTGTGGGAAAGTGATTCCTAAAAAACTTGTGATCCATCCTATTATAAGGCCCCAGCCTTAAACCTTAATCTTGAGTTATTACAAGATTACACATTGAGGATCTTTTCGGGTTTACAGTTTTAGAGAATTAGATCATAAAACTTTCATTACATTCTACATATAAACAAAGTGGTTACATAAAGATTTTATTCTTCTTTCCCATCAATGGACACATATTAAAAATAAAACATGGATTCTTTCTTGAAACTTCCTTGACACTATCATCATATCATGTACCTTTCCCTTGACCTGTGAAAAACATTTCAAAAAAACTTGGGATGAGCATAAAAAGCTCAGTAAGGGATATAAAAATATGGAAAGGAAACATGGGTACATATATACATAAGAATGAAATCATACTTTACCCATAAAACATAAGCACTTTAACATACCTCATTAAATCATGAATAAATCATAGAAATCATAATACATAAAGGTAACTTGAGGCATTCATAACATTCTTACGTAGGGAGTAACCCTCTTGGTTACGTTTGGAATACCCATCACAGTATATTCCCAAAATCTCTTTGGAGAAACCTTAACATTTCACTCCTTCGCGTTACCCAATGCATTGGAGAGATATATCGGGCTCACCCACCCTTAGTCTATCACGGAACCACCCGTCTTCATAATAATTCCCAAGAACCTCAACATAAACGTATCACATAAAACAAGCATAAAAGAAACATAACATTTACATCTTTCAATCACAAGATATCAATACAACACATTGATATAAAAACATCATGAAAACCATTTTCAATACCAAAATAAAATAAAAGTAAAACATGGTATTTATTTTTCTTTTAAAAAAAGGTATGGCTTGTAGAGGAAGCCGAAACTCAAATAATGGTCACGGCGGCGGAGAATTCGTTGTCGCCGCATACGTAAGACAAAAACATTACCTTTTTTTGTTTAGTAAACGCTTTGTATAAAAAAGATTCCTTTTGGATAAACGTAAAAGTCAAATGTCTTTATACACCGTATAAAAGAAAGTTGTGTATAAAATAAAATATGCCTCAATGAAAGGAGATTGGGACGAAGTCCCATACCTCGGGTCCTACTTGACTCGGTCGTTCTATAATCTCCTGCACAATAAACTTGAGTTAATTTCTACTTGTTTAAGAACCTTTTTCAAGTTCATTATTCCTTTTATATCACTTATTGTCGTGTCATGAACAATATGTAATTATTTAAGTTAATAACGGTCGTTTTAACGATCATTGGTACTTGAGTAAAAAATAAGCCCTTTATAATTACATGTTGTTCATGTATCCATTATATCCAGAATGGTATTAATGATGTAGATATCATATATGTCATATATATCCAGTACATGCATACATTTATAATATTACATAATCATTTAGAGGTAAGAAATGAAATGCACCGTTCATGGAGACGGTAAGCCGTACGTACGCATGAACGCTACTT
Organism: Viscum album; assembly: GCA_963277665.1. NCBI lineage: Eukaryota > Viridiplantae > Streptophyta > Magnoliopsida > Santalales > Viscaceae > Viscum > Viscum album. The sequence goes on from OY728138.1 coordinate 1,378,527,606, forward strand.
TCATTTCTATTTCGTATTTTATCGAATGGAATCATAATGATATATAGGTATATTATAATTCCAGTATAATATCATATATAATATCATAGTTCCATCCTTTATACGTCCCACATATGGTATTTAACGAATCAAATCACTTTGAGGGGGAGGTAGTCCGCACTTCCTTAAATGAAGATATCACGTTTACCCATAATGGAAACCATAAAGTTATATCAAAAAAGAAAAATAAAGAATCTTAAGGAAAACATAAACATATTATATATCATATATAAATATAGTGACATCTTAATGGCCGCCTTTGAAGGTGTTAAAAGAATGTTGAACAATCATCGTTTCAGGAGGCATAAATTTGCCATCCACGGAAACAGTATGTTCGTTAACCATTAGATGTAGGTGTGTGTAAGTGTAGCTAGAATTATTCTTATAAAAACATCCTATTATATTGAATATACTGGAGTTGTTACAAAAGAAATGAATAAAAAGGGTTTAGGGGGTTGGAGAAGCAAAATAAAACAAACGGACTCAAGTGAAGACTTTACCTTAAAATCGGGTAACTCCCTTTGGTTTGAGCTCAAAGGCTTCCTTGGGAAGACTTATGCCCAAATTGAGGCTTCAAGGAGTAAGGGAGGGATGTGGAGAGACAAAATGGGAAGGGGATGTCCGAGCCAAAGTCTTTGGGAGTGTGGGAAAAGAGGTAGAGGTGGGGGCCTTTTATAAGAGGAGAAGAGGGGCACTCTTGGAAAGTAAAGATAAGTTACTTTATTTTAAAATTATTTTCGGATTAAAAAGGTCCCAAATTGATATAATTAGAGGATAAGGTGATAAGGGTTCGAAATACACTCATCAAATAGGTTTTGGACATGTTTAGGTCTTAGATATTACATTATCTTTCCATTTTATTTAAATCGTTAAATAATGAGGTCATCGCTGCATCATCATGATGTCATAAATAATTTAATTTATTTAAGGTCTAAAAATTATAAAAAAAATACAATGATGTAGTAAATCTTTTTATCTTTCTAATGAATATTTATAATCAAAATTATGATCTTTATGACCCCATGTAAAAATTGTTTTAGTAAAATAACTCAAGTTTGTGTCATTTTTACTCTAACATTAAATAAAAAGTTATTTATGTCATTTCCCAACCAAAGTGGCTCCATGGGGTCCCCAAGTTGAACCATGGCTTTTCTTGGTCGGCAATGACACAACCAATAAGGGTAGGACATGTGTCTAGGTCATTTCATTTTATTAAAAAATTATTCTTACCTTAAACTACACTAATTACCTCTAATCGCGATTAAAAACTTAAAAAGTTACTATTCACCAAAAAATTATTATAATCTCATTGAACCAAATTTTACTTCTTAATGAAAACCATGTATGTCGGATTTTTGAAATTCATGTCACAGAAGTGACAAAGTCTCATTTAAACGGAAAATCAGTTTCTTTAACTACCCCTTAGTGATTTCACTATTCATCAAAAATTGAAGTTTTTCAGAAAAATACCAAAACTTTACCCTAAGATATATTTGATATTATAAATTCAAAAATGAAGTCTATTTTACAAAATTTAAAACATATAAGTCACATTAATTAATTTAATAATTAATTCCCGCTGTCATGACAAATAGCGTGTTTTTATGAAACAATAAGTATCAAAAGATTGACACGAGTTTAAGTCCAATTTCAAAGTGAAATTGATTCCAATGACCACCATTGGATTAAATGGTAAAAATATATTCTAATTTAACTTCAAAACCAATTCAAAACATAATCTAATCATATAAATAAATTAGATTAAAAAGCAGTTTTGATGTAAAATGCAGTATTTTTCACTATTCATTAAAAAATGAACATTGTCAGAAAAATACCAAAAATTAACACAAAGTAAATTTTGATGTCCCAATCATAAATAATAAGTTTATTTTGACAAACATAGCTTATAAAATTGTCAAAATATAGATTTAAAAATGGTTTGCCATCAAAAGGCAGTAAACCAATCTTTTAAAAATATTAGTGTATTCCATGCTTAAGATTGGATTTATTTTCATTTTAAGCCTCTAAAACACTATATATTTCATTAATAGCCATAGATAAAAATATATATTATTCATTACTTACATGGGATGTTACATCCTTCCCCCATTTATAAAATTACGTCCCCACAATTTATTTACTTATCAAATAAATGGGGGTACTTATCCCTCATTGCATTTTCAGATTCCCAGGTTGCCTCTTCAATCATGTGGTTTTTTCACAAAACCTTTACCTGATTAATCACCTTATTCCGTAACACTTTCTCCCTGTGGTCAAGAATCTGGACTGGTTGTTCCTCATAAGATAGGTTCTCTTCCAACTGAACTACCTCTGGACTCAAAACATGAGATGGATCTGGCATATACTTTCTCAACATCGAAACATGAAAAACATTGTGTACCTGAGATAAGCTTGGAGGTAAAGCAACTCGGTAAGAAACTGATCCAACTCTCTCCAGAATTTCATATGGTCTAATGAACCTTGGACTCAGCTTTCCTTTCTTACCAAATCTCATCACACTTTTCTAAGGGGAAACCTTGAGAAAAACATGATCACCTACCTCGAAAGATAGATCCTTCCTCCGGTTATCCGCATAACTCTTCTGCCTGCTCTGAGCTGTTCTCATGAGCTTCTGAATCAGCTGAACTTTTTCTGCCATCTCTTCTACCAATTCTGGTCGCATCAACTTCCTTTCACCCACTTCATCCCAGAAAGATGGAGTTCGACACCGCTTCCCATATAATGCCTGAAATGGTGCCATCTGTATACTGAAATGAAAACTGTTATTATATGAAAATTCAACCAAAGAAAGATGTTGGTCCCAACATCCCTGATAATCCATCGAACAAGCTCGTAGCATATCCTCCAAGGTCTGAATTGTTCGTTCTGACTGCCCATCTTATTGAGGATGAAAAGCTGTACTAAAATTTAATTCAGTACCCAAGGACTTATGAAGGCCTTTCCAAAAGTTAGAAGTAAACCTGGGATCACGGTCAGATACAATGGAGAGAGGAACTCCATGTAACCTAACTATCTCTTTAAGATAGAAACGGGAAAGTTGATCTAGGGAAAAGGTATCTCGTATAGCAAGGAAATGAGCAGATTTAGTCAAGCGATCAACAATAACCCATATTGCATTATTACCTCGAGATGTCCTCGGTAATCCCACAACAATGTCCATGGATATGTTTTCCCATTTCCACTCTGGCACTGGTAAAGGCTGAACCATCCCTTTCGGTAATTGCCGCTCTGCTTTAACCTGTTGACATGTCAAACACTTCACAATAAAATCAGCAATATCTCTTTTCATTCCACCACACCAGTAATACTCCCGCAGATCTCTGTACATCTTAGTAATACCAGGATGAACTGAAAACGGAGAACTATGAGCTTCACATAACAACTCTCTCTTCAACTGTGAATCAAAAGGCACACACAATCTCTTCCCAAATCTCAAAACACAATCACTATCAAAGTTGAATTCACGCAACTTACCTTTCTGAACCATCTCTACCTTTTTCTGCAACTCACTGTCTTGCTTTTGTGCTTGCTTGATTCTATCTGATAGAGATGATCTCACTGATACCTGAAACAAAATAGAAGAACTTCCTGCACCAACAACTTCTATGCCAAAGTTCATCAAATCCTTAACCAAAGGATCACGTTCCAAATGCAACATTGCTAATGAAGCATTACTTTTTCGACTCAAAGCATCAGCCACTTTATTTTCTTTTCTCGGATGGTAATGAATTGTAGAATCATAATCCTTGATTAATTCCAGCCATCTCCTCTGTCTCATGTTTAACTCCTTCTGAGTGAATATATACTTTAAACTTTTTTTATCAGTATATATTTCACACTTTACTCCATACAAATGATGCCTCCAAATTTTTAAAGCAAAAACAACAGCAGCTAATTCCAAATCATGTGTAGGGTAATTTACCTCATGAGTTTTCAACTGACGTGAAGCATAAGCAATTACCTGATCATTCTGCATTTGGACGCAACCAAGTCCTTTCAATGAATCATCACTTTATATAACAAACTCACCATTCCTGGAAGGAAGTGCCAGAACTGGAGCATTCACCAATCTTCTTTTCAATTCCTGAAAATAATCATCACATTCTTTTGTCCAGATAAACTTAACACCCTTCCGAGTTAGCTTAGTCATTGGACTAGATAACCGTGAAAAATTTCTAACAAACCTTCAGTAATAGCCTGCCAAACCAAGGAAGATACGAATCTCAGTTACATTTGTGGGTCTTGGCCAGTCTTCCACAACTTTTGTTTTCGCAGGATCAACAGTTATTCCATCTTTAGAAACAATATGACCAAGGAAAGAAATTTGTTGCAACCAAAACTCACACTTGCTAAATTTTCCATACAGTTTCTTTTCTTTTAAGGTTTTCAAGATAACCCTTAAATGTCTTTCATTCTCTTATTTACTTTTAGAAAACACCAAAATATCATCAATGAAAACCACCACAAACTTATCCAAGAACTCATGGAAAATTATATTCATTAAGTCCATGAATACAGTAGGTGCATTGGTTATCCCAAAAGGCACTACTACAAATTCATAATGGCCATATCTTGTACGAAACGCAGTCTTCAGAACATCTGCTTCCTTTACCTTCAGCTGATGGTACCCCGATCTCAAGTCAATCTTTGAAAAATACTGAGCTCCCTGGAGCTGATCAAACAAATCATTGATATGAGGCAGAGGATATTTGTTCTTAACAGTGATGTTATTCAAGGATATATAATCAATGCATAGTCTCATATAACCATCTTTCTTTTTAAAAAATAAAACAGGAGCACCCCAAGGTGATGTGCTAGGTCGAATGAAACCTTTCTCTAATAAATCTTGCAATTGCTACTTCAACTCTAAAAGTTCAATTTGAGCCATTCGATAAGGGGGTTTAAAATTGGTTTAGCATCAGGAAATAAGTCAACAGAAAACTCAACTTCGCGATCTGGTATTATTCCAGGAAACTCATCAGGAAAAACATCAGGATACTCATTTACCACTGGAACATCATTAATCTGAACAGTTCCTTTATTTTCAACGATGTGTGCAAGGTAACATTAATTTCTATCTTTTACAAGTTTCTTAGACTCTTGATAAGTTATAAACAGTAAGGGTTCATTCTTGTGCACAAACTGAAAGTCTTTCTGAAAAGAAACTTCTTTATCTCTAAAGTAAATATTAGCATGGTAAATAGAGAGCCAATCCATACCCAGGATAACATCAAACTCTACTAGAGGTAGAACAATAAGGTTTGCAAGTAGGTACTTTCCACAGATAAGGATAGGAAGATTCTTATAAATTATTTTTGCCTCAACATTTCCCCCAGGTGTTTTTACCAAAAGTTCAGAAGTCATTTCTTGAGATGGTATTCCCATTTTACTAGAAAAGGTTTCAGAGATCAAATAATGTGTAGACCCTGAATCAAACAACACACTGGCATAATCTGAAAAAACAATGTACCTGATACAACTTCATTTGATGGCCCGAAGTCTGCCGAAGTAGTTGAAAAAGATTTCACCACCCCTTTCTGCTTGTAGTATAACTGCTTCCCATCACTCAAGCTCTTTGTCAGACACTCGTTTTCATAGTGACCCATCTAATTGCACTTATAATATTTCACTAACTGTAAATCAAATTTGGTCTTACCATCACCCTGATCTTTTTCAGTGCAATCACGAGCCTTATGTCCCATCTTACCACATCGGTAGCACTTTCCAGAATTCAGAAGACATTCCCCAGCATGCCTTTTGCCACATTTATCACAAACTGGAAACTTAGTTTTCTTACCATCAGACTATTTTTAAGAATTCTTACCTTTCTCCTGCCACCTCGGTCTCTTCTTCTGTTGGTTGTTATAGAACACTTGATCATCGGAAAACTCCATTTCCACCTTCTCAGCACATCGAACAAGCTTTTCATAACTTTTAAACTCACGAGAAGCTAATACCCTTAGATACTTTGGATTTAATCCTGAGTAAAAACGATTGATTTTACTATCAAGGTCTCGGATAAAATTTGGAGCATCCCTTTCCAATCGAGTGAACCTTTCTTCATAGGCAACCACTGAGTCTTCATCTTGCCTCAATTAAAAGAATTTCTTTTCCATCCTAAGTCGAACAGCCTTAGGAAAATACTTCTCAAGAAACATACCTTTGAATTCATCCCAGTCGAGAGCATCAATCTCATCAGCGTCCCTGATATTTTTAATCATCGCCAACCACTGATCTGCCTTACCCTCCAAATGGTAGATAGCAAGACTAACCTTTTGATTATCTGAACACCCCATGACATCGAAAATCTTCTCCAGTGCTTTAATCCACCCTTCAGCTAACACAGGGTCATATGATCCTCTGAATGATGGGGGATGTTGCTTCATGAAATGTTCCACCACCGACATGTCCTCTGCGGTTGATCTAGATGATCTCGTGCATGGATACCACCACCATTTATAGCCTGAGTCAATTGTGCCATCACTGCAACAAACTGTTCAGTTCCAATTCCAACCATCTCAGGATGCTGATTCGGAAGGTTAATTCCTTTTGCATGCCTTCCTAGCACTGCTTCCCTGTTTCCTCTGTGGAAAACCATTCTGAACAAACATTTCTTAGATGAAGCAACATGGTAATATTCAAATGCTATATCACGTCCAAAAAAAAATATTTTTGGACAATCATTTAATATAATTCTAACTCCTAAATTTATCTAAACCGACCTCTAATACCAACTATAAGGCCCCAACCTTAAACCTTACTTAATCTTGAGTTATTACAAGATTACACATTGAGGATCTTTTCGGGAGTAGAGTTTTAGAGAATTAGATCATAAAACTTGCATTACATTCCACATATAAACAAAGTGGTTACATAAAGATAGTATTCTTCTTTCCCATCAATGGACACATATTTAAAATAAAACATGCATTCTTTCTTGACACTTCCTTGACACTATCATCATATCATGTACCTTTCCCTTGACCTGTGAAAAACATTTCAAAAAAACTTAGGATGAGCATAAAAAGCTCAGTAAGGGATATAAAAATATGGAAAGGAAACATGGGTACATATATACATAAGAATGAAATCATAATTTACCCATAAAACATAGGCACTTTAACATACCTCATCAAATCGTGAATCAATCATAGAAATCATAAGACATAAAGGTAACTTGAGGCATTCATAACATTCTTACGTAGGGAGTAACCCTCTTGGTTACGTTTGGAATACCCATCACAGTATATTCCCTAAATCTCTTCGGAGAAACCTTAAAATTTCACTCCTTCGCGTTACCCAATGCATTGGAGAGCTATATCGGGCTCACCCGCCCTTAGTCTATCACAGAACCACCCGTCTTCATAATAATTCTCAAGAACCTCAACATAAACGTATCACATAAAACATGCATAAAGGAAACATAACATTTCCATCTTTCAATCACAAGATATCAATACAACAAATTGATATAAAAACATCATGAAAACCATTTTCAATACCAAAATAAAATAAAAGTAAAACATGATATTTATTTTTCTTTTAAAAAGAAGGTATGACTTGTAGAGGAATCTGAATCTTAAATAATGGTCACGGCGGCGGAGAAGTCGTTGTCGCCGCATACGTATGACAAAAACATTCCCTTTTGTCATTTAGTAAATGCTTCATATAAAAAAGATTCCTTTTGGATAAATGTAAAAGTCAAAGGGGTTGATACACCGTATAAAATAATGTTGTGTATAAAATAAAATATGCCTCAATGAAAGGAGATTGAGACGAAGTCCCATACCTCAGGTCCGACTTGACTCGGTCATTATTTAATCTCCTGAATAATAAACTTGACTTAATTTCTACTTGTTTAAGAACCTTTTTCAAGTTCATTATTCCTTTTATATCACTTATTGTCATGTCATGAACACTATGTAATTATTTAAGTTAATAACGGTCGTTTTAACTATCATTGGTACTTGAGTAAAAAATAAGCCCTTTATAATTACATGTTGTTCATGTATCCATTATATCCAGAATGGTATTCATGATGTAGATATCATATATGTCATATATATCCAGTACATGCATGAATTTATAATATTACATAATCATTTAGAGGAAAGAAATGAAATGCACCGTTCATGGAGATGGTAAGCCGTACGTACGCATGAACGCTACTTTCATTTCTATTTCGTATTTTATAGAATGGAATCATAATGATATAAAGGTATATTATAATTCCAGTATAATATCATATATAATATCATAGTTCCATCCTTTATACGTCCCACATTTGGTATTTAACGAATCAAATCACTTTGAGGGGGCGGTTGTCCACACTTCCTTAAATGAAGATATCGCGTTTACCCATAATGGAAACCATAAAGGTATACCCAAAAAGAAAAATATAGAAGATTAAGGAAAACATAAACATATTATATATCATATATAAATATAGTGACATATTAATGTCCACCTTTGAAGGTGTTAAAAGAATGTTGAACAATCATCGTTTCGGGAGGCATAAATTTGCCATCCACAGAAACAGTATGTTCGTTAACCATTAGATGTAGGTGTGTGTAAGTGTAGCTCTAATACTTATTATAAAAACATCCTAGTATATTTTAGATATTGGAGTTGTTACAAGAGAAATGAATAAAAATGGTTTAGGGTGTTGGAGAAGCAAAATAAAACAAACGGACTCAAGTGAAGACTTTACCTTAAAATCGGGAAACTCCCTTTGGTTTGAGATCAAAGGCTTCCTTGGGAAGACTTCTGCCCAAAGTGAGGCTTCAAGGAGTAATAGAGGGATGTGGAGAGCCAAAATGGGCATGGTTTGGCCGAGCCAAAGGCTTTGGGAGTGTGGGAAAATAGGTAGAGGTGGGGGCCTTTTATAAGAGGAGAGGAGGGGCACTCTTGGAATGTAAAGATAAGTTACTTTATTTTAAAATGAGTTTGGGACTAAAAAGGTCCCATATTGATATACTTCGAGGATAAGGTGATAAGGGTTCTAAATCCCCCCATCCAATAGGTTTTGGAAATGTGTAGGTTTTAGATATTACATTATCTTTCGATTTTATTTAAATCGTTAAATAATGAGGTCATTGCTGCATCATCATGATGTCATAAATAATTTAATTTATTTAATGTATAAAAATTATAAAAAAAATACTATGATGTAGGAACTCTTTTTATATTTCCAATGAATATTTATAATCAAAAATATGATCTTTATAACCCCATGTACAAATTGTTTTAGTAAAATAACTCATGATTGTGTCATTTTTTACTTTAACATTAAATAAAAGGTTATTTATGTCATTTCCCAACCAAAGTGGCTCCATGGGGTCCCCAAGTTGACCCATGGCTTGTCTTGGTCGGCCATGACACAAAAAATAAGGGTAGGACATGTGTATAGGTCATTTAATTTTATTAAAACATTATTCTTACCTTAAACTACACTAATTACCTCTAATCGCGATTAAAAACTTAATAAGTTACTATTCACCAAAAAATTATTATAATCTCATTGAACCACATTTTAATTCTTAATTACAACCATGTATATCGGATTTTTGAAATTCAAATCACAGAAGTGACAAAGTCTCATTTAAACGAAAAATCAGTTTCTTTAACTACCACTTAGTGACTTCACTATTCATCAAAAATTGATGTTTTTCAGAAAAATACCAAAACATCACCCTAAGATATATTTGATATTATGAATTCAAAAATGAATTCTATTTTACAAAATTCAAAACATATAAGTCACATTAATTAATTTAATAATTAATTCCCGCTGTCATGACAAATAGCGTGTTTTTATGAAACAATAAGTATCAAAAGATTGGCACCAGTTTAAGTCCAATTTCAAATTGAAATTGATTCCAATAACCACCATTGGATTAAATTGTAAAAATATATTATAATTTCACTTAAAAACCAATTCAAAACATAATCTAATCATATAAATAAGTTAGATTAAAAAGTAGTTTTGACGTAAAATGTAGTATTTTTCACTATTCATTAAAAATGAACATTGTCAGAAAAATACCAAAAATTCACACAAAGTAAATTTTGATGTCCCAATCATAAAGAATAAGTTTATTTTGACAAACACAGCTTATAAAAGTTTCAAAAGATAGATTTAAAAATGGTTTGCCATCAAAAGGCAGTAAAGCAATCTTTTAAAAATATTAGTGTATTTCATGCTTAAGATTGGATTTATTTTCATTTTAAGCCTCTAAAACACTATCTAATTCATTAATAGTCATAGATAAAAATATCTATTATTCATTACATACTTGTGATGTTAAACCTATAGTGTAATTTGAGGTGATTTATGTCATGGTTTAGATTTCTCTATATGGAGATCATATCGATTTCCAAGGAAGAAGATTTACATTTCATATTCCAGATTAATATATGATCATCAATCGATGCAAGGATGAGTATGAACTTCCAGTGAAAATTTCTTCCATCTTATAGATATTTATTCCTATAAATTAATATTATTTATCTTAAATGGTAGGGGAGATACTAAAAATTAATAATACACCCTTTATACGAGAGTTTGATGATGTCTTTCCAGAAGAATTTTTAGGTCTTCCACCGAATCATAAGGTTGACTTTTCTATTGAAATCATAAAAAGTGCTATGACTATTTCAAAAACACTTTATATAATGGACCTAATTGAGTTGTAGGAATTGAAAAAAAAAACTCCAAGAGAATATTTAAAAGGAATTAATATTCCCTAGTGCATCAACTTGGGGTTCACCTATTCTATTTTTCAATAATAAAGATGGATCAATGAGAATCTTAATTGATTATCGAGAACATAACAAGATCACTATAAAGAAAAAATAACACCTTCCCCAAATTGATGACTTATTTGAACAACTATACAGATATCAATACATTTCCCAGATCGATATTCATTTATGATATCATCAATTAAGGGTCAATAAGTAGGATATACCAAATACAACATTCCATACAAGGTATGGAAACTATTAATTTATAGTGATGCATTTTGGTTTAACTAATTCCCCCACTATCTTCACAGATCTAATGAATAGAGTCTTTAGATACTATCTTGATCAGTTTTGGTAGTCTTTATAGAATATATTCTTATATATTCTATGTGAAAGGAAGTACATGAAGATCACTTGAGAATTATACTGAAGGCCATGAGAAAGGATAATCTTCATTCAAAATTTACCAAGTGTGAATTTTGGATTTAGAAAGTTTCATTTTTGGGACACATAATCAAAAAAGTGGGGATATTTGTGGATAGAAAAAATATAAGTTATTGGAATTTGGCCGAGACCAAAAACAGTAACTGAGATCCAAAATTTTATTGGTTTGGATGGATATTATCATCATTTTGTGAGAATGTCTTATTGATTATCTAATCCACTCACCAAGTTGGATTGGAAAGGAGTTAAGTTCATATTGATTATAGAATGTGAAGATAATTTCAAAGATCTCAAAACAAGGTTAGATAATGCACCTGTGCTCACAATGCTTTGTAGTGGAAAAAGGTTTGTGATATATAGTGATGCATCCAAAAAGGGGTTGGGATGTATTCTCATGCAAAATGATATGGTGATAGCTTAGACCTCATGAAAATTGAAAATACATGATAAAAATAACCCAACTCATGATTTGGAGTTAGATGTGTCAATATTTTCATTAAATATATGGGGACATTATCTTTATGGTGAAAGGTGTGATATTTATACTGATCATAAAAGTTAAAATTATATTTTCACGTAAAAGGAGTTGAATATACTACAAAGAATATTTTTGGAGTTGATTAATGATTATTAATGCTCAATACATTACCACCCTGGTAAAGAGAACAAGGTGGCATATGATTTGAGTCGAAAGAACCATGCTAGCCTATCCATGATGATGATCACAAAAGATTCAATATTTATGGATTTTCAAAGGATGGATCTTGAAATTTTAATGTAAGGGGAGAAATATTATCTTTCTCAAATTAATCTTCAACCATTTATACAAGTGAAGATTAAGAAGGTGTATAAGGAAGATGTAGAGCTACAAAAGAAGGTGAGAAATGTTCATGAATTCAACCTTGATTATGATGGAATAATAAGGTTCATTAATCAGGTTTGTATTTCTCCCATACCAGAATTAAAAAAGGAGATATTGGATGAGGCTTATAGTTCTTCCTCCTCTGTTCACCCCAGAAGCACAAATATGTACAGTGAGATGAAAGAGTATTTATAGTAGGATGGAATGAAAAGGGATGTTTCTGAATATGTCACTCAGTGCTTGGTTTTTTAGAAATTTAAGACCAGGAGATAGAAGTATAAGGGGATGTTACAACCATTACCCATACTAGAATTGAAATGGGAAAACATCACTATGGAATTTATCATCAGACTTACCAAAACATCTAAATTCCCTAATGCTATATGGGTTATAGTTTATATCATTATAAAGTCTACACAATTAATTAATATTATATAGGATTTATCTCTTGATCATCTTGTGAAGATATATGTAAAGAAAGTGGCATGATTTCATGGAGTACCACTTTCCATTATATCTGATCGGTATCTGAGGGTTACCTCAAAGTTCTGGATAAGTATTCAGCAGGATCTGGATATAGAGTTAAGTTTCAGCACTTCTTATCATCCTCAGATGGATGTTCAGTCAGAGAGGACAATTCAAACATTAAAATACATGCTGAGAGGTTACTCTATGAATTTTAAAGGTTATTGGGATTAACACCTACCTTTGGAAAATTTTTCTTACAACAATAAATTTCACTCCAATATTCAGATTTCTATTTATGAATAACTCTATAAAAATAAGTGCAGAACTCCAACTTGTTGGGATGAAGTTATGGAAATAAAGCTATTAGGACCCAATATTGTTGATGAAATGACAGAAAATGTCAGATCTATTCAACATCACATAAGAGCAGCTCAGAGTGGGCAAAAAAATTATGCTGACAACAGAAGAAAATACCTAGAGTTTGAAGTGGGTGACAAAGTGTTTCTATGAATATCTCCCTAGAAGAGAGTGATGAGAGTTAGAAATAAGGGAAAGCTGATCCTTAGGTATATATGTCCTTTTGAAATTATAGATCGTTTTTGGAAGGTAGCTTACTGATTGGTGCTTCCAATGAATCTATCTCAAGTCATTGATGAATTACATGTATCTCTCTTGAGAAATTACATACCTGATCCTTCACATGTACTAAACTTAGAATTTCAACCACTAGAGCAATATCTTTCTTATGAATAATAACTGATAGAGATTCTGGTTCGTAGTGAAAAAGTTCTACGAAATAAGACCACTCGCATGGTAAAAGTTTTGTGGTGGAACCACCAATTTAATGAATCTATGTAGGAACTTGAGCATATAATGAGGGATATATATTCTAATTTTTTTAGTTAGTGGGAATAAATATAACTAACTTATAAAAATTTATGGTGAAGTCATTCACTACCAATTATTTATGAAAAATATAATCAATTTTATATTTTTATTATTTTCATAAATTTAGTGAATTACTATTAGTAAATTAAATTAATGAAATATATATGTTATATACTTCATAAAATATTTTTATATTCATCTAATAGATATTTTTTTCATAGGGTATGAATAAACCCAATTTAGTGTATAAAAACCTAATTTTTTTTCTTTAAAAGGGTAATTTTCCACCTTTTAATAATGATCCTATTTAAAATTAAAATTTTGACAAATTAAAAAATTTTATATGACAACATAAACATTTTTTTGGAATTAGGGTATAAAAATTTACTTTGGATGAATTTTTAATATTTTTCTAATAACTTTAAAGTTTTGATGAATAGTAAAAATACACAAAAGTTTGATTGAAAAAAACTTTTTCATCGAGATAATTTATATGGTTAAATTATAATATTTAATAGTTTTAAATTATAAATAAAATATATATTTATTATTAAATATAATGTATTTCATTCACATTAATTTTACATTGATTTGAGATGTAAATTTTTTTTAATCTTTTGCAATGTTTTAACTTTTGAAACTCGTTCTCTCTTTCCAACAACATGATTAATTTTATATTAATTACTAAAAATTCTATGTTTTTAATTTTTAAAAATGGATTCCATATTTGTAATTATTAGTTCTAAATAATTTAAATAACTTTATTTTATTTTTTGGCTTTATGAATAGTAACTTTGATAATTTTGATTAATATGGTAAAAGAGAAAATCATTTAATTAAGGGTAAAAATACTATTATAATGTTAGCTTAACACTTTTATCAATATAATTGGATGAGTTTTTTTTTACCTAAATCATCCTTGGGTTGAGATAGTGTCTTTTTGAAGCCACTTGGATGACATTGGGACATATAATTTATTTTATTTAAAGAAAAAAAAGATGTCTCACACAAATTTTAATAACAATTTCATTTTCTATATAATTTTATACAGTAGATAAATTCTATTTTAAATAATCATTAAAAATATAAAATGTTCTTATTTATCATGGTAATTTATTTTTAATTTTTAGGAAATAAATAATTACTTTAAAGAATTAAACTTTGATGATGTAAAGATTAATTAATTGATGAGAAATCAATAATTATTTTAATTAAAATGATTATAACCATAAAATACCCAAACACATTACCAAATATTATTTTTAGAGTATATATCGACCATAAACATCCAAGGGTTGAGTTAGTGACTTTTTTGAGCCTTCTAAAAGAGATTGTGTACTTATAGTATTTTATTTAAAGTGATGTTAAAGTTTTCACGATCATAATATTATAACTATAACATTTTAAATGTTGGATTTTACAGAATATAAATTAAATTAAAAACATTATTATGAAATCTAGTAGATTTATCTTCATCATAGTATTTTATTTTTAAAATTTATTCAACAAATAAATATATTAAATAACTATACAAAATTGATGTATTAATTAGTTTATTAATATAGATAACAAAACAATGTTATTAAAAATATTAAAATAAATATATTTGGTCTAATTAATATGAATAATGAATTTTATTGACGACCTTGACCTCTTATAAATATAATAAACTAGTTTTTTTGAAGTTAAAATTTTATTTTAATATTTTTAAAAATCAATGAATTTAATAGTGTCAAAATTAGCACAATTGATTGTTTATCAAAAAATATATAATTAAATTATTTATAAATAATAATAAAAATTTAAAAAATATTTAATAATTAATATATGTTATAAAATTTTCTTAAGTATTAATTTTTGGTATAACTTACACTAAATAAGTAAATATTTCACCCTTTGAATATTGAATTATTTGTTACCCTAGTTAAAAATTAAAATGAATAACTAATTGTTAATTAAACTGATAAGGATTAAATTGACAGAAAAAATTTTAAATTTTTTTTTGATGATATTACTACCATATATCATCGAATATTCTAAATTGGGACATTTTTTGTGTAGGGTTTTATTTTATTATAAATTAATATTTATGGAGTTTTGAAAAGTGCCCCTCACCTCAATTATAAAAGATCACTTCCTCTCACACATATCCACATTACTTTGACCCTTAAATATTGGAATGACCATACCATTTTACCTCATAAAATTCCCTAGTTACATTATAATGTATTTGGTCTTCTTTAAAGATCAACTCTAGTGCTCTAAGAGGAGATTTCGAGGAAGCACGTCGAAGAAGAGGTAATCTCCTCTACCGATTATTTCAAATTTATTTTTTATTCTAATTCCTCATCATGAGTTGTTTCTTTATAAATTAATAAATCTTGTATCACTTATATACTGAGATGTTATTATTATTATGTAATAACAATATTCCACTTTCTATCCATCCCATGAAAAATGAAATCACCGCGTGTGCGTACGTACGACTTACCGTCTCCGCACTATGGTGTAATCTGTTTTCACTACCACCATACTTGTATGGGTATAATGATGGAAATAATAACTATATATTATCATTATAACAAGATATTTATTCTTAAATATTATACACAATTCACTTAAATACCATTCAACAATTATGAGAATGATATTTCCGTTCGTGCATACATACGACCTATCGTCTCAAGGATGTGATGTGATTCATTACACATGATATTAATTAAATAATGATTATATAAATGTATATAATGAATAAATATGTTATATATAATTTTCATATAAATTTTTAATGATATAAATATGACCTAATAAGGAGAACCAGACTTATTCGACAAAATATGCATAAGAAAATGAAACAGTTAATACCAAAATAGAAAGTAATAATGAAATTTTATTAATAAAAGGATGATAATATGATCATATATGATATCATAAAAATGAATATGATTCTATAATAATTCAATGACATTTTTTAAATCATTATAAAGGAGGTTTATATACATATGAAGGATATTATACATAAGGTAAGGGATAATTTTGCAATCTCATTTTTATTTGAGATTCTTTATATGTAAGTATTTACTGGGGGTATTTATCATCCACGTCTATGTTTCCTAAATATGTAATATTATTTTGATTCTACTAAAATTTTATAAATTTAATTTCACCCACTAGAGAATTTTTATTAAAAGGTATGAACAAAATCTTTTTTTGTTATTCGATATGAGGTACTTTTTGACTTTTACGACAAAAGTATGAGGAGAATGTATTTTTGTCTTATATGGAATGAATGGATTTTTACATCTTCATAATTCCTTATTTCGATTAATCATCCTCTACATGACTTCAAGTTTATTTTCAAATAATTCTTTTCTTTTAAAATTGTGTGGCATTTTGAAAAATAAAACATTTTTGAAGAAAAAAGGATATTTTCCTCAAGAATTAATTTCAAGTGTTACATAAAAATTAAATTCCATATATGATGGAATTATTTAATAGGGTTATGTTTCAAGTATAATATACTTATTTTTCCTATGATTTTCTTGTGGTTATGATGGAATTCTAGTTATAAAATTCATTTGTTTTATATGGATTATGGTGGAATGATGTTTAAGAAACCCATTTTATTGCTTGGGTTATGCTATGATGAATGATTTATCTTTTTATGGCACACATAAGAATGATTTCATTATGATATGTGTGAGACCTATATATCCCTCAAATCAATTGGGTAAATATTTATATCTCTGGAGATAGACATGGATGTAATAGGAAATGATCTTAGTTCAGTAATACAGGCTTAAAACGAGGAGTGAAATCAATTTAATAATGGACTTTGTCCACTATAATGGTGTTGGAAATGATCCATGACTAATATTAAATGATTTTATATTCTTATACATATTCCAAAAACTTCAAGTCTTATTTTATGAATTTTGGGATTAAGTTCATTGATTCTTATAAACTTTGATGATTTATCCCATGGAAAAATATCACAGTCTTTCATATGCAGGATATGATTTTCAAATATTATGTTCTTATGTCTTATGATTATGATATGATTGATATTCCCCTTGTTTACCCTCACTAAGCATCTTAAGCTCACCCTTTTATATGCCTCTTTTTCCCTAGATCATGAAGAAGGGTATTAAGTAAGATAAGTCAAAAAGGGTTCTATTTATGATGGACTTAGTGGGAGACAATAAAGATGTCTTATTAACTAGTTATTTAAATTTCCTAGTTTCTAATGAAACTATACCTTTATATTCCTATCGTGGATTTTTTATACTTTGTAATGAATATTATTCAACTATTAAGTAATATCAATATATGTAATATATGAGTCATTATAATAAAGAAGATACTTATTGATGACTTTGGAAACTGCCTAACATCCCTCATCCCATGATAGGTGATTCCTTTCTTCATCATCAGGAAAGGGCTAAAATTTCCATCATGATTGGTAATAAATCATCATATATAAGATAATTTTCTTTGGATCCCTCACAAATATCATGATATTGTATGGGGGATACATTTTTATAATGGCATGGATATTCTACTAGTTGATCTAAATGACTATTTATCTTATGAAGAAGCCATGAATATTCTAAGTTGTATCCCCAAAGGAAAATTTAAGGGGATTAATTTTCATGTGATTAGAATAAAGCGTGATGAAAAATTTCTGAGTATATTTGAGGTCATCATTTCATTATGGGTATTTTACAACCATGTCATCCATATTACATTTACATTTTCTGAAGAGAGGCTTGAAGATAGGATTCATGGATCTCTAGTAGGTTCCCAAAGTGTTTTTTTAACATGAATCATATCACTCATTTGTAACTGGTTCCCTAAATATAGGAACATCATCATGATTAGGATGTATCTAGATTTAATAATGTCCATAGTACCTATCCATTATGAAAGATCCTTAAATCCAACAATTTTATCGATCATCATCTCTATGACAGGTACAATAATATATTCCTTTAGAGAATAGAGGTTGAGGTTTTAGATGATGATGTTGAATCTATTATGTTCATTATTCATCCTTGTGTGGATGATTTTGTCCATCCATATTAGATACTAATCTTCTTTGAATAATTTGCCTTTTATTATAATATCAATTTCAGCCTCGACCTTGGAACCCCAGAAAAGATGAAATCTCATGGGTACCTATTTGAATCCATGAGGTCTAATGGAAAGTTAAGATGGTAAAAAATCCTATGGTTTCACCCACATAATATCCTTATTATTAATTTAAAATATGTATAAGTTTTGTTTCAATAACACAATTTATTATTGTTTCTCACCATGAGACATTACAGAACTGATCGACATCAACCTTAGATTTTCCATATTATCAATGTTCACCTATTTCAAATCATTTATTGTGGTGGAAAATTATTCTCCAAATAAAGTATGAGCTTCATTAATGTCCTCCCTATCATAATAATTTGTACTAAAAGGAGGAAATGAATCCTAAACCACAATATACTATAAGATGGAATTATTTTCTTGCATAGTGGAGTGATCAACAAAATTAAAGTCATGCCCCTCTAGTTCTATGGGTATCATGTTGAATGATGTTGAAGATCCTATCCTGTGACTTTTTTTAGAGGGGGGACCCTTCATATCAATCTTATAAATCTTGGTCAACTGCATGTGGGTCAATCCTTCCATCTGGTGTTTATAGTGGAGAAATCATTTAGTTACTGTGTGAGAAATATTTCACTAGTAAATAGTGGGATTACCAAGATTTAATGTGACGTTCTCTTCACAGGATAAGGATGTAATTTTAGTACACTCATTTTTATTAGGAATAATGAAATTGGGCCCAAGGTTTGGATTTTGTTTTCTTTTATATGGTGTATAAAAATATTGAAACACCTATTCATGACTTTATAGAGATCTTCTATAATTATTTTAATGTTTTTTAGAGAATAAAAACAGTCAAGATCCATAATCAAGAGTTTAATTCATTCCATTTGATAAAAATTTCCAATATAGTTCTCCTCACGGAAGTCAAAGGAAGAGGTTTCGTCATTGGGGACTCCTACATGGCCATTTAGGGAGTACTCATTACACTAGTTATATGAAGAAGGGATTCTTGTATTCAACTAAGTCCTAGGACTTTCTAGTGAGTTTTTGAAAGTGATTTAAGTTGAGACAACCATGAAATTGGTATTCCTAAACAAGTCTCCATATTGGGTCATCAAACGGATCATTGAATTTATCTTACACTCACTCTTTTCATATACATGTATTGTCAGGTTAGAAGGGGTAGGACTAGACACTGTATATCTCAACATGTAGAGCATTTGATTTGGGATGAGATTGATCATGGGGATTGTTTCCACCAAAAATTGATGGAAATATACTATATCGAGTTCTACTAAGATTTATAGGGAGAGAATTTGATTTTAGAGGATTTCACCTTTATCATCCTCAGAGAAGGAGATGATGGCATGGTAGTCCTCATGTGCAGCTTCCTCTACATGATAAAATTCATCATAAAAAACATAGGTTCATAACTATATTGGTTTATTTAAATCCTATATGTGGCATTCTTATATATCCTTTGACATGTGTATAACATCAAGGAATTAGAACCAATCTGAAATCCCAGTGATGTTCTTGATCCCATTGTACTTCTAAAGTAAGGGAATGTGTTTTATCCATTATGACTAATCATTGATAGTATAAATAGAGTGCTATTCTCACTATGTTGGATATTCCTACATAAACTCTACCAATTTTATTTGGTAGATGGATGGTTTCAGATCAACCACAAACTAATATCGATGATCCAAATAGTTAACCAATATGATTAGTTTTGGAGCCACACTGACAGATGCTACCGTAGAGGGATGTGCTTACTCAACCTTGAGAAATTCATGTTTTCTAGTCTCAGTAGAATAAACTAAATTATTAAGGATATCTCATTTGGAATTTTTATTATTAGAGGAGGTTTTCCCATTTCATCGATGTCATCTCCCATAGTTTATTGAAGGGGATGATTAGTGCGCTTCATCTCATAGATAAGTAAATAATTATACAAAAATAATGGAATTGATGGAAGAAATTTTTTCTTATTAATCATAAGAGTCCTCTAAGATTAGAATGATCATGGATCCTACTCCTAATATTGGAGGAATATTGTTTATGATAGTAAACATTGACTTTGGAACTATAAAGGGTTATTTATTATCTTAATATTGATGTTGTTGTATCTTATGAGACTTGGTGGACTATGAATATGATGTTTTCATTTACTAAGAGTGACTAAACAAATAAGGGTTTAGGTGGTTCATCTGGTAAATAATGATCTTTTGGGTTCCGGTGATTGAATTTGATATTGGAAAATCATTAGACATTTGAGATCCTTTATCAAAAACTAAATACCATCACCTGACATTTTTATCATTATTTGTGGTATAAGAGATATATGTGACACATGCTGAGGGGTCACCCAACTCCACTATACCCAGATCTACCATGTCTTGGATCATTTCTTTATTTAAAAATGATTACATGATTCAATTATTGAGGATCATGTGCCAGGGGAGGTATTTTTTTATAATTATTGAACTTAACATCTTATAGTTTTTTATCTTTGAGAGATTGAGTAGGTTTTGATCCAAATAATATAAAAATGAAACCATGAAATAGATATAATGGAATGAATAGACCATAGTCTTATGCTATGTAAATGAAATCCTAGGTTCTTTCCTCTAATAGGTCCATTGTAAACATTCTCTATATAAGGTTGTTTACGGTGAGGCTTAATTTTAGGGGATGATTGAGCTGTATTTATAATGGGGATTGAATATTCATCACATAAGTAGTTTATTCTCTAGAATATTTTTGTTCCATAGGGGATGAGGTAATGGGTTACACTATTGTATGGTCCACTGAATGGATTCTTATAGATACAAATATCTCTAAAAAAATTTCTAAAATCTACTTAGATACTTAAGAGAGATTTGGTTCAGAACCAACTAGTCCTTGATATTATCTATACATATCCCAAAAAACTATTTTTGGTGATCTTGAAATCAAGGGAATAGGTTGATATCATCCACTTATTAATTAAATACACAACACATTCATTATATGTTTTTTTGACTTGGAGTGATTAGTGAAATTATACCTGTGTTTGATGAATCTAAACTAGTAGAGGAACTATTGGTGAAGATCATACCAAGAGGTTATAAATGATGGTGTAAAATTACTATAAAAAAGTTATGGAATTTTAGATCTAGGAAAATGATTTTAATATTATAAGAGTCCAACTTCTCAGGGTCACCCAAAATTGGGCCACCTTGAGAGGTGAAATGGTAATGACATTGCTCGAGATTTCCTCTACCATTGAAGGTGGTGGAGATAATATTTCTAAAATATAGTGGTGGAGGAGTGTAATACAGCCTTTCTAGGTATTATTTACTTTAAATATTCACTAATTACTAGTGTGTCTATATGTAATTGAAAAAAGTGATGAGATTACATATCATATCATTATGGGTTTCATCAGCACGGGACTTCCCCCTCACTGGTTGGCTAACCCGTGAAGCCAAACAACTATGAACAAATAATTGGAAGTTGTATTGATCAATATGAGAGGGAAAATTCAAGAAAACCTGGCCATGCCTCAGATGGGAATATATAGTAAATTTAGTCTTGATTGGATATGAATATCCACCTTCTTCGACCATAGTTTCCTAACTGGGGATTATAGTTTATTGGGGTTCTCGAGGGAGTTAATGGGATCGTATTGATAATCTACCCACATATAATGAAATCCATGGAGGATCTTAATATTTATCTTTTTTATAACCTTCAGGATTTTTTTGAATATAATATTTCATGGGATTTATATTGATTATATAGATGTTCTTTGGAACATAATAAGATTTAGGTACTCCATTGCCTTTATCATTGTTATAGCGGGAGGTTGGGAGTGCCCTAGTGGGACTTTCAGGGCCCATATCCTATCTCCACTGATAGGTATAAAAATATATCTATATTTTTTACTAACTCATTAATATTATCATGTTAGATAATATAAATCATTTTCATCATCTCTATCATTATGCCCTTTTCATGTAGTGGGTTTACATTTAAAGCATTAACCGCAATAGTTGTTGGCGACATAGAGCTACTAACATCATCAAGCTCACCAAATATAAGAACTTATCATTTCTGTATGATGGGATATAATTGAACTGAATAATTACACGCATAATCTTATTTTAATATAATTATATGTTCTTCCATGATCTTTTGTGGAATTTCAACAATATTATTAGAAAACCACATGAAGCTATAATGATACCCATATGAGTTAGGATGCTAGGATACTCAAAGGGATAAGATGTTGAACTTATAACACTAATTATGTTGGGAATGTAGGTTATAGAAAAATCCATAGTTGGATAATAGAATGTCCTAAAGGTTGTTTAAAATCACATATATATTATATTGGATGCATATTATATGGTTTTTTGAAAGAAGTTTCTTGATAGAGAAATATCAGGTCACAAGTGGCTAAATCCCAATTGAAAATTGGTTAGTGGAAAAGATATCCCATAATATATCATGATAAATATTAGAAGAATAATATTTCTCTTAAAAAACCAAAGATTCCATATTAGAGGCTTCATCACCATGTCCTTAAAAGTGTAGTATTTTTTATCTTCAAATGAGAGGGGAATAATCCAAGAAACCTTCCTTGAGAGTATGATTAATCGATCTAAAGAAACACAAGCCTCATCACCTTGTCCATTCAAGAAGGAAAATATTTAACCTATTACCATTTGGGGAGTTTATCAAGTTCTTAGTGCTGTAAAAAATGTTCTTCCTTATAACACCATAAATTTTAATTTATGATTATCTTTAAATAAGTTAATGTGTTTGACAGCTTTCGCCACCTGCAAAACAGAAAATAAATATAATTGTTATATATTTTAGAAAATATATCTATATTATGTATGTACATTAAATCCTATCCACTTAATTGATGTCATACAATAATATTAAACAATATATGAAATATATAAATAATGAAAACAATGTCTACTTCTACTCAGATTGAAATTCAATTAGTAATGATAAAAAACTAAGAAATTTATTCTATCTATAAAAATATAATTTAAAAAAATTTGATGATTTATTTCTAGAAAATAGGAAACTATGGTTATAAAATAAAACAATATTCATAATATTAACAATTTATTACCCATAAATGAACTATTAATTTATAAAAATAAGAACAAATAATGGATAACAATTTAAAAACCCATTTTCAAATATGAATACTTTTCTACTATATTTTGGATTTTTTATTAAAATATTAAATTAAAATATTTTTTTTTGAAATAATGAACCTAATTATTTTCTTAATCATAATAATTTAATATTAAGTCTAATTTATGGGATTTTTCTAAAATAATTTATTTTTTGGTGAATAGTGAAAAAATACTGCTTTTACAAATAACATGACATTTGTGAAATTATTAGTATATAAGTAGGAATTAGAAATTCATGAATAATTTTTCTAAGATAAAATATTTATTATATATTTTACTTTATAATTTTAAAAATATTGGTTATAATTTACAATCCCATATCTGATATTTTATACATTAGTAATATTTTCTAAAAAAATATTTTTTTATATATTAATTAATTTTTATCAATTTTATAATTTGAATAAGATGAAATGGATTTAAATTTTATAACCAGTGGTCCCAAATTATATAATTAGGACCACTTTATTTTTATTCTTAAATATTAATTTACCATAGTAAAAAAACAGTTACCATGGTAAAAGTTAAAATGGTTATAATAACAATTCAATGTGTAAAGGGATTGAAACATGAAAAACATGTTACTAAAATTAAGTGTATGATGTGTAGATAAAAATTATCTATTTACTATTCAATTATTTATTAATTTGGATCCACATGAAATGTTTAAGATGTTCTTCCTTTATATAATGATGAAATATTTATAAAAATGTAATTTAGACCACTAATAAAAGGGGTCTCTAATAACCCATTTAATAAATTTATAAAAAATGTTGTTTCATACATAATACCTACCTTTTTTATATCCTATATAATACAATTTCACCATATTAGTCTTCCAGTCATAGGAGAATATCATATTCCATTCACTCTTAAGGGATATTCCAAGGACATCTCAAGTTGCTCAACATGAGTAATTATTTTTACTAAATTTCCTCTATTTACATTTATATATTCCAAATATAATTTTAAAATCCATATGATATTACATCATTATTGGTTATATGATTAATTTTATTATGTTATGTTAATATTAATTAATTAAATTTTAATCTATAAAGAAAAATAAAACCCTAATTCACGTGTTGTGTGGACAACCGCCTCAATGACACAACCTGTTTTATTTTCCTTAAAAAACTTAAAATACTGGTCTATATAAGAAATTTAATAAAAAAAATTATTATATTTATATCATGTTAATTATTTTAAAATAATATACATTATTACTCCTTTATCCCATTCAATGGGGAATGAAGTCGTCAACCGTTCATATGTTTGGACTACCACCTTTATGGAACTATTTATTTTCATTCTTTTTATCCCATCCTTATATGGATGGACATGATGACAGGAATAAATAATGAATTTAAGTTTTAGGATATCATTGAATTTTTTTCTTGAATTTTTTTGGAACCAAGTAATGATATGATCAACAAATGACTTTCATTAATTCAATTATTTATGATGTGGGAACTAAGAAGATATTTATATATTCTTTAAAATTAATTACTTTATATAAATTATTTTATCTTTATAATTTCGTATATTTATAATATATCATAATAATTAACACTAAATAATATCATTTTTCTTCTATTATAATGATATTACAACTAAACCAACTCATAATCATCTATTAATCATAGTAGGTTCATGTTTGGGCTAGCTTAACAACCTCCCTAAAAAATCCTATCCACTTATATCATGGTTGAGTATGAGAACATATATATAGTTATAATATTCTATTATCATTAAAATAATTTTATTTTTTTGGTTTGGTTAATTTTATATCCAAATTTAACTCAATAATTAAGAAAACACCTTTCGTTCATTCAGAATCACACCAACATAATCATTTTCGATTTCATCTACATGGTTTGTAACCAAAACTACCATATAATTAATTATAATAAATATAAATATCATTTAAAATCTCTTCCAATACCTTTAATTATATTATAATGATGAAAAATTCAATAGTAATGAATACCAACACCTTTTTTTCAAAACTATTTCAAAATGATAAAGATTACTTACACCTAATATTGAAAATAAGTAAAAACAGAGTAAAATTTTTAGGTATTTAATTATTATAAATATGGATTATAATTGTTTATAATTACTAATATGGTTCTTTTGTATGATTTTAGTGGAAATAATTTAATTATTCATGATGTTTTGTGCATGTATAAAATGAATCTTTACCGGGATATGAGTTTTTGTCTCAAATTCCTCTCTTTCAGAAATGTTTTTTTTATTATGCACAGAATTTCATTAATGTGGTGTATATAATTCCTATTTTATTAATCATATGATGTATTTTATTTAGATTAGGTAATTTAATGTTAAATTACATGGACACTTTTTCAAGGGGTTTTGATTAAAGTGTTACTCAATCTGCAAGAGTTTTCATGGTCTCAATTGTGATTTTTTGAGACATGTTACATGTTATAAATCATGCATACAATGTATAGTTTTATATATTTTTACTATAAAATTAATTAAATATAATATATTTCCTTATAATTCATTTGATAAAATAAACCAAATCAAGATATTTTCCTCAAATATCTTTTGACTCAAGTGTTACCCTAGTCGTAAGAGTTTTTGGTAACTCAATTTTCATTCATTGATTTACTATGATTCACATGAACTTATAAGTTGGATACATTATTACATTTTATTTTAATATGTGATATTCTATACTTTTTTACATTTTTACCACACAAATCTGTTTTTAAATGTTTCATACATCATGGTGTATGTTTCCCATAAAGGGATATTGACAGATCAATCATCGTTCCTTGAGATATACTAATTCATAATGACCTTCATCCTTCCATAATTGGGTTCTAAAACCCTAATATTTTTAATATAGTATTTTATAATCATATATTAGAAATTTAAGTTTTAAGAAAAACAAATTTTTGGTTACTCTTCTTACAATGTGTGTTTTAGACAAATATATTTTAAATATACAAAAGGGTTTATCCATTCACATTCAAATGTTTTGTCTTCCTATCCTCATTTATAAAAGATAATAATTATGTATTTTATAGTATCAATTTTTTTTTTAAAAGTATATATTTTCAATTTCTTCCACGTTACCTTTTCAAAATTTAAATTTAGTAGAGTATTGTATATTTTTATTTTACATAATTAGTAATAATTTTATTTTATAAAAGATCATTTATTTTTTTGTTCTAATTTCCATTATCATTTTAAAAATATTTCTCCATAATGGGAATTATTTTTCTAGGATTTATCCTCTTAAATATATATGTAATTATTTGGGCGATTGAACTCGTGTTGTCAAACAATTCGATTCTTGTGATACCATTTGATTCATTATATTTCATGGTTGTTTTTTATTTATTTCAACACACACATTTGTTTGATTTATTTCTCTAGGGTAATGTTCTTTTATATCCATCCACAATCTTCTTTTGGTTGGGTTAAGACCATGTTATCAATTTTATTAACCTATTAAAAAGTATTGGATTTCTTTATTTTTTTATTCCAATAAGGACGATTGTGGTAAAGTTGACTATGTATTGTTTAGCCATCGAACTTCTTTCTCGAGATGGGTTATAATCCTATAATAACTTAACTTAATATTGGAAAAATTATTATAAATATATATTATATTATCCCAATATGGATGATTTTAGGAATGTGGACTATGTATTGTTCAACCCTCCACGTTATTCTTATAGATGGGTTATGATCATGTTATCAATTTTGTTAACATCGGGAAAAGTATTGGACTTATATATGTTGTTATTCCAATAAATATGATTAAGGAAAAGTTGACTATGTATTATTTAATGATCCACATTCTTCCTCCATATGAGTCATGATCATGTCATACATTTTGTTAACAAGTGGAAAACTATTGGCATTAAGTATTATATTATTCCAATAAAGATGATTATAGGAATGATGACCATGTATTTTTTAACCACCCACTTTGTTCCTTTAGATGGGTTATGATCATGTTTTCTCTTTTATTGACATGATGAAATGTATTTACATTTTTTATGATTATTTACTGCTAACACAATTTGATTACGTATTGAAATTATGTGCATTTTATTATATGGATAACCATGTTTTATTCAGTATGAGGTTCCTTATGAAATGGAATTAAAGGTATTATTGACACTTAAAATTAATGCATTGAATTTAATTAGGTGAAATTGATTCCTGTAATTATATATATCCTTAATGTATCAATAGGTCTCATGAGAAAAAATAAATGTTGGAATTCGTTGTATGGATTCCCAATTTAGCGAGATGTGTTGCTTTAGTTTTGATGAAAAGTAAATGTCCAAGAACAAGTCCTTGATAATATGTTTTTGATATCTAACATTAAGAATTATATCAGTGAGAGATTAATATTATTGATATCCATGTTTTCACTTATTATCATGGATATATGATGCTCTTAGTTTCATGATGATTATGTATTTATATTGTTTAAACATCCTCACTATCAAGACCTGACCCGATAGGGATTGAGAAATGACTCCAAAATCCCACCAGCATAGGCTAGGGGATAGAGTCTAGTGATGATTTGGCTCTCACACACATTGTAGGACTTATCTTAAGGGACATGTACACATGCACCTACATCCACCTCCATGAAATAGTGAATAGATACATAAAACTGAAAATAAATTCATGCATACATTTATCCCAAACTAGAGTACATAAGGAAAAAATACTTTCCCACAAAAATAAAATAGTAATAGTGTCCAACCTTCTTAGATGGACAGGTTTTCTATCTAATTCACCCACCAGAAGACTCCTCAGCCATGATCTGGTAAACACCCTGGTCAATCTAGCTCACTAAGCTCTACCTTCTCCAGGTCCTCCTGAGAATCTATTGAAAAACTTGTGGTCTGCATAGGACAAAACACATTTGGGAAAATCCCATATAGGGGTGAGTATAAATATACTTAGTAGGAACCCAAAATACCTAAAAGAAAAGGGTGAAACTAAAATGTAATAGTCTCCTCGACCCAGATAGAGGGAACCAAAATGAGAGAAAAATCCATCTCGTGACCATCCTTACATATACATGACAATTAATATCATACCATATGGTGTCTCAACTAAGATGTGATAATAATCAAAGGAATCCCAGAAATACACTCAGACATACTCATCTTAGAATCCAATTTTCATGAGGTTCTGATCTCATAGCCAGTGACTGGTTCCTACCTGAGGCTCTAAAACAACACTTGACCAAGAGCACACACTCTACAAGCCATGTCATCCTAGATGACACTCATATAATAGATACACTCAATTAAGAACCAAACTACAGTCCTCAATGGTACCTAGGAGAGATACCCCTCAATCAGGTATCACAAGATGATGTAACAACTCCTATATCCCAATGGTCATACATTTGAGAGAACACGCTCATCAGATATCACCACCAAGAATATCACGCTGAAACGCAACAGATCACACTACTCATATAGGGGATATAACCCATCCCAGATGAGGGATGGTAAAACCCTACTAGAACCACACAAGGTCTCAAACTTCAAAAAGGTGATCCATTGCAGTATTCACTGGGGGATACTATACACACAGACATGAAAATTGTAAACCACATCTCCTCGGATAAGGGATCACCCCTAGAAATCCTATAGGGGATACTACAAACCCAATATGGTAACCCAAAGATTTCTATCAAATAGGTTATCACTCATAGAGTCTGCTAGGGTATACCACAAACCAATATATCATCCTTGAGGTATTCACTCAGATATAGGATCGCCACCCATGTCATGTTGTTCACATCAATTCCACAAACCCTATATATTATAACTCGCAAATTAGGGAATCGTGTCACCAATGATTGAAAACCCTTACTAAAACTACCTACTACATAGGTGATCGTACTCCCAGAAATACAACAAACCCTATGGTCTATCCTACCAGATAAGGGATCATCACCTGTGTAGTGTTGGTAATAACGATACTAAGAACCCGATCTAGAGAAATGATACACTAGAAGATCCCACCCTGGCCTCTCTATAGGGATAGAAAAACTATAATGACACGATAGAGGATCCCACCCCGACCTCTCTGAAGAGATACCCCAACTCTATTAAATATCATCCTATCAAGGGGATCACAATCCTATATCGAGGATATGATGCCACATATAACCTTATAGGGAAAAGACCAAGGGATTTCACTCAACCACTCCCAGTACAAACTTCTCCAACCTAAAATACCCACAACATCACCCCACAATACATCTCCAAGGACTAAACTACTGCCACCATCACATACTATGTGGAAAACTACTCTAGGTAGGCTAATCGCAAGCATGAATCTGATCCCCAAAGGAGGAGATACACTGGGTGGTAAAATCATCCCAAGGAAGACTACATGGTGTGTAAGGGGTACTAAATGGTGTGTGACCCCACCTAAAGACCCGAAAATTTCTTTTTACCACACAACTTAGCTGGGAATGTGGTACCACATGGTGTGTACCTACGGTACACGACATGTATCACCTCACTCGGCCCAAAACCATGTATTCATTTCACACGGCTAGACAGATGTGTATCACACACGATGTATACCCCTTGGTACATGATGTGTCCTAGCTACATGGCACCTTGGCCATGTCTCTTTCCCATGATCATGTACGACACCCCGTGCATGTGTTCTCTGGACATTTACTTTTACATGGACGTGTATGTTCACATGGAACACCTATCCATGTCCTCAGGCCACACAACTTGGGGTCACTACACAGAGTGTAACACACAATACATGATGTTTACTCCCCAAAACTCATCTTCCCCAAATAGGAAGAAAACACAACATGTTCCTTTAGACTACACGCCATGTAGACTGGAAAATCCATCATAAATTCCCTACAAGCATCCCAAATCACACCCGTTCACCCTAAAAAATATAGATTGATCCTAAAGGGGTCCCTAACAAGATTCTAAGGGATCTAAAACCTGAAAATGATGCATAAAAAAGGGAATCATGACTTAAAAGTAAAAACACCTAGCTCAGGGTGAAGTGCCGAAGCTTTGAGGTAGAATCAACACTCAAGAGCTGGTGTTGCATGATTTATAAGTGATCACCATAAAGAACAGGGTTTGGAAGTGCCTCATTTCCACAATTATCTCCTCAGGGAATCTGATGTCCGAAAGGGGTATAGGGTCTTTGGTTTCTCCTTCATTTACACCAATGGGGTGAGGGAGGAGGAATATTGGTTTAATTTTATTAAACTAATATCCTCCTTTTAACACCCCACTACCAACTGGACTCCGACCCGACACTGAGTGTTGGAAAAGTTTACATCATGCCTAGGTAAAACAGCTTTTTAAACTCAAACACATTCTTATAAATCTGATATAAGAGTTTGTTCAGGATTTATACCATATTTCTAAAGAAAATGCATGCGCACAATGAAATATATTTAATATTTTTAATATCACTCTGTTGAGGCTCTATGGACCTTGGAATACCATTCTTACTCCGTTCTTGTCTTCATTTTATTCTTAGAAATATTAAAAAGTATTACAAGTCAAAGAACAATTCACTAAATCCTCCCCACCTTAGGTCATTTCATCTCTGAAAAGCAAAATCCTAGGAATATGGGAAAGAAATTGAGCTCTTAAATGGGAATCCCAATCCAGAAATCTCACCAAGACTACCCTAAAGGACAATAAAGGTTTCCATGATACCTATGATAATGAAATCTAGGAAGACTCAAGGAACAACCACACCAGATTTGCAACTCAACCCGGCCTACATCGTGCAACAAAGAGGACACATGTATCCTCAGCTGCGACATATGGGAAAACACTAAACATTTGGTCCATCTATAATCATGTGGTCTATCAGTAAAACCCATCAATAAGTTTATGAAGAGACCAATGAAACCCTACTCTGAATGCACAAGTCAAAGGAAATCATCTACCACACCTCAATACTATCCTCTTTGTTCAAAACTGACACGTCTGTAAGGGTTTTCATTTCATATCAAGAACACATCTTAGTGGGGAAAGAATACCTAATTCTTGTGAGTCCGAAGTCACATCAAACTACACCACAAACTCCTCAAGAATATTGTGTAAAAGATAAAAATTAACATGTGAGGGTACCAAAAAAATAATAGGGTTTCCCAAGTACACACACTAGGTCTTACCAGTCCCTTAGTGAAAACCGTCAACACAAAACCCTACACTGAACATACAAATCAGAGAGACTATCCACCAAAGCTCGACACTATTATCTTTGGGAACGAATGTCTCACCCTAAAGGTTTTACTCATGTCAAAAAAATGATTCTTGGTGGGGGAAGAATCCATATTCCTCGTGTATTTGAAGCAACATCAAACACGCTAACACATGGTCTTACTGATACCCTACATCTCCCTGAACAAAACTCTAGAGAAATATGTGGAAAGATAAGAGTACCTCAAAACAATTTCTATAAAAACTACTTATGAAAGTATAAATTACATACAACATACCTCTATCCATACTTAAAGCCTGTCGTTCAAAGGCCTCTATGATCTAAAACTATCCTCACCCCCATCCTTTATCTCCCTGAGCCAACCATGGACCACCTGGGGGTGATGGTGGCAACACATCGAATCTCCCGCCACCTCTTATTGCTATCCCAGTTCCTCAACCACATACACCATGCTGAGGACCTCCATGATCTTTTTTGTTTCTCTGCCAAGGTGGTACGTCAGTAATATCCCTCGCAGAATCATGTTGGATCGAACAATCTCTAGCAAGATGCCCTCAACCATCACAACCGTAACACTCAATCTCTTATGACTGACCAAAAATAGCCTGGAAGCCTAGATCCTTTTACCCTCTATCCTAGGATCTCCTCATGAAGTTGCTCGGGTTCCCAAATCGCTAATCCTTCCATCAACAAGGAGCTTTCGAACCATGTGATGAGGTATTAACTCACACATGCCCAACACTAACAGTTGGAGTCTACTCAGCCAAAAAGATAACCACCTCAAGGCCCTCTCAAGCAACCCAACATTGGTGGAAGTACACAATGAAACCATTGAAACCCTAATATCTTGGCTTAATCCCTAATCAGATATCCCAACTCTAAATAATGGATCCCAAACCATATCTAGGGAGTCATTCAATAGGTATGTGAACCACACTGAGAACTCCTCCATGGTCGTGCTGTCATACAGAAGCTACATAAGCTTCTAGATATGCACTGACCTCAACGTGGATGTATATAAGTCCTCCCTGAAGAGTCGCTCAAAATCTACCCAAGTGAGCATCGCCTCATCGTGGGACTGCGTCACAAGACAACACCATTTCCTGGTCGAACCATGCAGAAGGATCACCACTAAGACCCCCATCTAACCAGGATGTGTCCTTATAAGAAAAGAAACATGCATGACTACCTCAAATGAGTCATTAGCCTCCTGGGGGTCTAGATCATCCTGAAACCTTAGAGTTATCTACCTTTGGAACTCATATAATGCAATCATACTACACGCATCCTCAACCTTCACTTCTAGAACAACCAGCTTCTCGATGGGTGGTGGCTCAACTGGCAGACCACATGGAATTCTAGACTCATAACTTGTTCCCTGCACCGATTCCTCTCCATAGAAAGAATTTTCACCATAATCCCTCCATGGAATCTTATCCAGTTGTGGTTATAGAGGCATATTGAAATAAAATCAATATACACCCCAATCAAATAGTATATCTGGGGAGATGACTCATGAAGAACATGAAAAACCCAAAACCCAGTCCTATATGATTAATGTACCATTATTTTTCTGTGAGCAGTGTATGAATGTACAAATTCGAGGAGAAGTTTATCAGAGTCCTAGTGAATGGATATATCGGCCACCATAACAACATTAGAGTCCCTAGTTTTAAATTTAAACTCAAAACACCCGAACACTATCTCTATGAAACCCAAAGTAAGCTCACAACTATTCTGTCCCAAAGTGGAACCTGCTATGATACCACTCTATCACGAACCGACCTAACAGGGCTTGATCCATGACTCCCCAAGCCTGCCTCCATAGGCCAGGGCCCAACATCTAGCACCGAGTAGGCTACCACACACATGGGAGGCCTTAGCCTAAGGTATCTATACCCCCAAACACATACACACACCCACACACCCACATACACCTACATGAAAATAATGTAGAGAGATATAAACTGAAAATAAATATATGCATAAATCTATCCCAAACTAGATTACAACAGAAGCCCAAAAGGAAAAAATACATGCCCACCAAAAGAAAATAGAAAAATAATCCAACCTAATTTGATGGAGGGGATCACTATCAAATGCACCTACCATAAATCTCCTCAACCAAGGTCTAGTAAACACCATGGTCGATCTATCTCACTAAGCTTTGCCTACTCCAGGTCCTCCTAAGACTCCGTCAAAAGTCATGTGGTCTACAGAAGATACAACATGTGCGGGAAAAGCTCATACAGGGGTGATTATAAAGATACTAAGTGGGAACCTATAATAACCAAAAGAAAAGGGTGCAAATGAAAGGCAATAGTCCGTGCGACCCAGCTGGAGGGAACCATAATGAGAGAGAAACTCCATCTCATGACCATCCTTAGCTATACATGACTAGTCAACTCATACCAAATGGTGTGTCAACTAATATGTGACAACACTGCAAGGAATCCCAATAATATAACCTAACTTAATCCTTTTATAATCCATGTATCAGGAGGGTCCAACCTCATAACCAGTTATATGTTCCTTTCCAAGGATATAAAACAACAATCGGTCAGGAGAACACACTCTAGATGTCTCATCATCCCAGATGAAACTCATATGCGAGACACACTCCATCAGGCACCAAACTACCATCCCTGAAGGTTCCCTCTGAGAAAATCAATCAAGTATCACTAGTTGATTTCACAAAATTTCCATCCCAAGGGGAATACATCTGAGAGAACACGCTCCTCAGATATCTCCACCAAACACATCAAGATGAAACTCAACGAATCACACTACTCAAATAAGGGATCTGACCCATCCTATATAGGGGATGATAAAAACCATACTGGAACCAAATAAGGTATCGAACCTCAGAAAGGGGATCCCTCCCAGGATCTACTGGGAGACACTACAAACCTAGTCTGGAAAAATGTAAACCACATCTCTTAGGACAAGGGATTACTCCAAGGATCCACTAGGGGATACCACAAACCCAAACTAGTAATCCAAGGATCTCTCTCAAATAAGGGATAACTCCAAGGGTCTTTTGGGGGATACCACAACTTAATCTGTCATATTTGAGATCTTCACTCAGATAGAGAATCACCACCCATGCCGTGTTGTTCACAATGATTCTACAAACCCTGTATAGTATAACTTGTAATGTTGGGGATCATATCACCAAAGATACCACAAATATACTAAAACTACCTTTTCCATTGGAGATCATTCTTATGATGATACAACAAACCCTATAGGGCTATCTGACTAGATAGGGGATCACTACCCATGTAGATTTGGCCATGACAATACCAAGAACCTGATCTAGGGAAATGAAACGCTAGAAGATCCTACTAGGCCTCTCACGAGGGATATAATAACTCTAACAACATGATATAGGATACCACACCAAACTCTCTTTAGGGATGAAACAAATCTATCCGAGATCATCCTATTGAGAGAATTATAATTCTGTATCGAGGATGTCATGAAACACATACCCTCATAGGAAAAAATACCAAGGGAGTTTACAAAACCACTACTAGTTTGATCATTTATAACCAAAGATACCCAAAACATTTCCCCACCATGAATATCCTAGGCCCAAACCATATCCATCATCATGTACTACGTGTAAAAGTACTATGGATAATCTAGTCACTATCCTAAATCCAAGACATGATGGAGGAGATGATCTGGGTATAAACTCTTCCAAAAGGAGACTAAACAATGTGTAAAGGTATCTACATGATTTGTGACCCTGCCTGAACACCCATCTGTTTCCTGTGACCACACATATTTACTAGGCATGTTGGACCACATGATGTGTACTTGTGGTACCTGATGTTTCTCACCTCACCCAAGCCACAACCATATCTTCCTTTCACATGGTTAACCAATCATGTATCACACAAGGAATGTACCCCATGGTACATGGTGTGTCCTGGTTACATGAACCCTTGTCCATGTCTCTTTCTGATGCCCATGTCCAGCCCCCCGTGCCCATGTACATTTACATGTACATGTACATTCACAAAGCTCCCCTGGTGATGTCCTCAGGCCACATGAGTTGGGGTCACTACATGTCATGTAACCCATGGTACATGGAATACAATCCCCAAAACTCATATTCCCCAAATTGGATGAACACATAGTGTGTTACTCTGGTCTACATGCCATTTAGATGGGAAAATCCATTCGAAATTACTTGCGAGCAGCGCAGATCGACCCTCAAGGGGTCCCTAATTAGAATATAAGGGCCCTAAAACCTTAAGAAGATCCATAAACAAGGGGATACCGACTTAAAACTAAAACCACATACCTTGGATTGAAACGAAAAAGATTATAGGTTAAATCGGCACACAGGAGATGCTTCTACACAATCCAGAAGCGATCACTATCAAGATCGGAGATTGATGATGCCTTGTTTCCTAGATTTTCTCTTCATGTCATCCTTCGGTCAAAAGGGGGAGAGGGGATTTAGATCCTCCTGTGTACAAGCCAATGGGTTAGGGGAGGAGGAATATTTGTTTAATTTTATTAAACCAATATTATCCATTTAACTCCCTTCTTCTAACTCGCCTTCAACCTAACACCCATCACTGACAAATTTTATATCATGTCTAGGGTAAAAAATGACATTATGAACTCAATCGTTGTCTCAAAAATATGATTTGAGACTTTTCTCTGGAGTTATACCATGTTTCAAAATAAGGTACATGTGCATAATGAAATATATTTAATATATTTAATATCACCACACTGAGGATATTCGGATCTCGAAATCCCATGCCGACTCAGCGCCTAGATTTATAAATATTAAAAAGTATGATAGGTCAAAGCCCATTTTAATACACCAACACTAATATTTTTCCATAATTACTTTAGTAAAATGTTTCCCTTACTGAGTGTTTGAGCTCACCAGATCTTATATTTCTATTTCCCTAAGTTATGAAGAAAACATATATGCAAGACATGTTTAGAAAGATAACATGCATGGAACAACTTATGGGAGATGTTGAAGGATCATTATGAATTAAATAGTTTCAGATATATATTTGAAAAAGAGAAGGTATGTTTGATATAAAGATCATGGGTTTTGATAGTTTATGCTTTGTCTTAATTATATAATGCTTTAAATATGAAAAGATTCAAGTGATGTATGAGATGAAATAATCCCTATTAATTTTTTAATTATGTATGGTCATATATAAGATTTTACACTAGCATAAAATAAATTATGAAAAGTATGTGTTTCTGGTACCATTCCAGGAGTATAGGTTTGAGGTGTCAAAATTGGTATCAAGGGAAATGTTTGGGTAACTTTGGTGATTAGGATTCTTGTTGAGAATAATTTAAGGGTTGTTAAGTTATGTTTTATAAGAATTTAAAGGTATAGATAACCCATTGTGATATGTATATTGTTTAATGTTAAGTTAATAATATACATTTTATTTTTGGATTAGGGTTAAAGAACCATATTAAAAACCCTATAATGAGTCTAAGCATACGATAACAAATTTTTATTTTGGTAAAATATTTAGTATGTAGTTTTCCTTACAATTACATCCCTGTTTGGACTATACAAGTGGATATGGGATCTAGAAAAAATATACCAAGGGGTAATAACCCAGAAAATGTAAAATTATTTTTTAATTAAATATTTACTTGGTGAATTACAAAGAGGCCTAACTGCACACCTGGTTTGAGACTCCCATGGGATAATATTTTTTCAATCACATCCTCTTTATGAACCATTATTAGGGATTTGAATATGTTTATAGTATACTATATTATAATAAAGTGACAATGGATAAAATAGATTAATATATAGGGAATAATAATTTAATTTACATATTAATTGATTTGTTCTTTCCAAGATAAGAGAAAAGTTGGATTTTGGGAGCATAGATTTCAATGTTTTTTGGGTTTAGAATATTTTATGAGGGTTCATGTTTATTTGGGAAATCTATTTTGAGGATTATGTTAAGAATTATAATAGAAACCAAATCAAGGTAACCTAGGTTGAATAAGTAATGATATAGGTTAAACTAAGATTGATATTGGTTGAACAAAAATAATTATATGCTAACTTGATGGTAATGTTTAAATGTTTTAAGGTTGAATCAATTTTATTTTATTGATGAATATAATTACTCCATATTGTTGTTATTTCATCACCCATGTCAAACCTTTTGGTTTTATTAATGGTTGGATCTAGAAAAAACCATGGGTGTGTGGGAAAATGAAAAACATTTCTCAGTGAACAACCCATTTAAATTAGAACTAGTGTTAAAATCCTCTTTATTATGTAAAACAAATTATCATTAAATATTATTAAAAATTAGAACAAAGGAGAAATATCAAACTCAAAGAAGAATAAAATATGGAGTCTCATGAAAGATAAAGTATTGAAGATGATGGAGGAAATGAGATTCAATTTTTTTCATGTTAAACCTGTGGTAAATTTATTTAAATTTATAGGTATATGATATAAGGGTGGAGATAAAGGTTTCAGACTCAAATTTTTTAGGGAATTTGAAAATAAACGAAAATCTATTGCTTTAATTCTAAGACAGTTGGAAATTATACCACTAAATTCCTCAATCCAAGGGGAAATGATGAAAATAGTCACCAAAAAACATAAAAATAAGGAAAAAAATATTAAAAAAATATTAATAAATCAGATAGTGATTTTTCTCTCAAGATATTCTGGTATCCTATATCATGTAATTTTTCACCACTTATTTGATATTGAGTTATAAATAAAAACCCATAGTGATATGATTACCATATAAATCATTTTAATTATTTGGGTAACTTATTCCCTTTGGATATAGACCTCCTTCCCCTTATAAAATTATTTGTGAAATTAGAAATGGTTTATATCCATTTGAAATGCTCTTATGATAAATTTTTATTTTGATAAATATCATTTCACATACTAAATAAACCAATGATTATCTAGACGTGTATGTTTATTCATGAATTCTCTAAAGAAACCAAGGTAATATTATGAGACACATTATGAGTAATAATTTTATTAATGGATGTAGAATTTAACACCATAAAATTTAATATATTATTAATTT
This sequence comes from Viscum album, assembly GCA_963277665.1. Classification (NCBI taxonomy): domain Eukaryota; kingdom Viridiplantae; phylum Streptophyta; class Magnoliopsida; order Santalales; family Viscaceae; genus Viscum; species Viscum album. The sequence continues at coordinate 1,378,566,716 of OY728138.1, forward strand.
AAATAAGACAAAGGTTTTTACATCTTACTCTACATACAACAACAAACTTATGCGTAACGACACTATATTTTAATAAAAATATAAATATTAAATATGACCACTAGAAACTAGAAATTTTATTACTAGAAATTAATATGACTAAATCATTTATGAAATATTTGTTGAAATAAAATAATGGATACTTTTGATACAAATGAAATAAAATTAGTACAACTACAACAAATAAGAAAACTATTTTATTCTTTAATTGTTTTTTAAAATTGAATTTTTTTTGTTTTTTTAAACTAAGTATATTATGGTTTGATAATAAAAAATATAATCCTAATATAAAAAATAAATTACTAATAAATTAATGAATAATTGATAGAAAATAAGAATAATTTATAGATAACATTTTAAAAATCTATTTTCCAATTTGAATAGTTTTCCACAATATTTTGGGATTTTATTAAAATATCAAATTTTCTTATTTTGTATATTTATTATGAAAAAATTAAAATTATTTTAGTCTTATTAATTATAATATAATAATTATATGAATTTATGGAAGGTTTCCAAAATAATTGTTTTTTAGTTGAATAAATGAAAATATATTTTTTTACAAATAACATAACTTTTATTACATTATCAGTTTAAAAGAAAGAATTGAAAATTAATGAAACATTTTTATAATATGAAATATGTATCATATATGTGAATTTAGAATTTTAAAAATTTAGGATTTAAATAAAAATCCCATATTTTATATTTAATAACTTAAGCAATGTTTTCCAAATAATTATTTTTAATAAATTATAATGTTTTTTTAAAAATTAATTTTTATCAATTTTATAAATTAAATCAAAATTAAATGGATTTTTATTAAAAATATGGGGGTAAAAATAATCTTACACATACCAATTTATTTTTAGGAATTAATTTTATGTTACCTTAGGTAAAAACTAGTTACTTTGGTAAAAGCTAAAAGGGTGAAGGTAATAATTTAAGGGGTGAAAACTTGAAACATGATAAAAACATGTTTATTATTTAGTGTATGAGGTATGGATAAAAATTATCTCATAACCATTAAATTATTTTTAAAAATTTGATCCACTTTTAATGTTTAACCTATGATCCATGTTTATAATGTTGAAATATTTATAAAATTCCACCCTCTCCACTTAAAAAAGGGTCCTCTCACCACCCCTTCCTAGCACTCACAAAAATTAAATACTCCTAAAACCCTACCCATTTTTCTTCCCAAATAATAATATATCATTCTATTAATATTTTGGTTACAATATATCAGCCTTTGCCATCAATTTTCAATGTATATTCCAAGGAAATATCAAAGTGATGAAAATGATTAATTATTTTTACATAACGTCTTCCATTTTTATTCCAATTATAATTTTCAAATACCCTAGTAATGACATCAATATTTTTTATATACTAGTTTTTAATATGTTATGGTAAAATATATTAGTCATGTTTTCAATTCTCTAGTAAGAAAATCAAAACCATAATTCATGAATTGTGCAGACTACCACCTCCATGATGCATTATGTTTCTTTTTTTCCTTCACCACCATACATGGCTAGTTTAAAATAAAAATTTAATAAATAATTATGATATTTATATAATTTTTATTATTATAAAATAATTATCCATATTAACCCTATAATTACCTAGACCCAATCATCTGATAATTACATAACTTAACCAAATATTTCATTATAATAATTTCCAAGAACTTTTAGCTTTATAGTTTCATAGAATTAGGATAAAAATTAACTAAAAAGATTCATGTCTTTTTCAAATAACATAAATTTTACTACTATGTAAAAACTTCTCAAATATATAAAAGGATTAAAAATATCCCATAAATTATTCTAATAATATACCCTTATAGACTCATATTATGAATTAATTTTCTTTATAACATGGGGAAATGGAATCATTATAAAGGGTTGAGATTAGTTAGTCATTAATGGAAAACTAAATTTATAATAATAAAAGACCACAAGTGAGAATAAAATGGTATGGTTATAATCAAGATACATAATAAAATCATTCCTAATAATGATTAGGTTATATTTCATGGAATAAATCTCGAAATTAAATAGGGCATGAATTAAATGATAGATTCAACAAACATGATCCATGAGTTTATAAAATAGTCATGATAATAAGCACAAAAATTAGAAAAATATTTCAAATGAGGAAAATACATTATTAAAAGGGAAAACATTAATGAGACACACCATTATCACCCATTCATATGATAAATTAAAATATACAAACGAATTCTAGTCTCATGAGATATAATCTCTTAATCAATTCATTGAAGGGTGATATATGACCTCACCCATTATCATACACACATACATGTTCCATAAGTAATCAAAGATTCATCATATCATAATCTATCACCTATGAAGCGGTCAAGTGTAAAATTGTTTGATACCACTAGTTTAGTCCTAATTGAATAATATATATGATAGAGATTAAATCATGTAACATAAATATAATGTTTTGAATTTTGATTGAATATGAAAATGAAAGTAGTGGTTAAAATATAAAAGATATTTTATAAACAATTTCTATCATTGACATAAAATGAAAAATTACACATCACTTTTAAAAGTAACTTTTGAAAATTGGAATTGAAATATTTTGAAACCTATTAATTTTTAAAAAGAAAATATTTAATAATAGATCCTTAAAAATGAAATAAATTATTTATATGAAATTTGGATCTAATTAATAAGCACTTAATTGTGAAGATAAAGATCCTTTTTAACATTTTGAAAAAATATTTATTGAAAAATCACATTTATAAAAAGAATAATAAAACCATATTTTTATTAAAAGTATATTTATTTAAATAGGATTATAAAATACCATATAATAGAATATTAGGGTGGGGTGACCAATGAGTTGAAGAATAATTCTGAATATTAAACTTTGTATCTCAAATAAATTATATTTGTGTTATTGATATCCCTTACAAGAAACATTCTCTATAAAGCATGAAATTTTTGAAAAGGAGTTTTTGTAGTAAAATTATATAAAATGAGATTATACCATATAATAAAATAAAAGGGTAGAATATGACTGATATATATTAAATATTTTAAAGATAATGATTATAAATCATTAAATGAAAATTGAGTTACAAAAAACACTTATGATTGGGGTAACTGATTATTCAAAAAACATATATAAAAATGAGCAAGATTTTAATTAGTTTATAAAACTAATTACAAGGAAATAATTTCTAGAAAATTCATGGGATGTTAAATAAATATATCAAAATATAATGGAAACATGGTGCATAATATTTAACATGTTTTAGTGAATTATATTTGAGACTAAAATGACTCCTATGTCTTGAGTAACACTTTAATCAAAACCCATTAAAATAGTTGTATTGGAATTATAAATAAAATAACATTATTACAAGATAATTAATGATATTATATCTAAAATAGTTAGTATATAATCCAAAAAAATTAAATTAGGTGTATAATATTAAATATATCTCAAAGAGTGTAATTTCAGATGAAATCCTTTACCTTGTTTCCTCTGTTATATGAATGCACTCTAAGATCCTGTATTGAAAAAAATAAATAACTTAATCATATATTTTAGAAATAGTTTCATATCCATACAATTTTATAAAAATAATTTATAATTATTATCTACATTTATATTAGTTAGTAATTTCTCATTTCCCATGTTATATTTGAGTAATCTTAATAATTATGAACTAGTTTCATAATAGTTGTGTTGTAATTAATTCATCTCCCAAAGTTCATCATTAAAAGTTAATTATGTTTACTATAATGGAATACATATAATTATTTATTATGTTTTAATTTCCTTTTATGAGTACGTTATTACATATCTAAGAGGATAAAATCAATAGAAAACATTTTTCATTATTTTGAACCTACAAAGGTTGTTTTCATAATTATTGAGTTAAATATTGATTTATAATTTATAAAAACTATAAAAATATCTACATATTTATATTGATTTATAATATTAAATTATTACTTATAGTCATCAATGATAAAAATTCATAGTATTTTTCAAGTAGGTGTTTAAAACGACCCATACATTAACCTTCCATGATTAGTGGATGATTACGAGACAGTTTAGTAGTAAGACGATTATAAAAAAATCATAATGATCACTTTTAGTGTTCAATATTGTGATATATCAAATTTAAGAATAAGTAAAAAGAGAATATATTTTATATAATGTCATTACATATAAATTGGTTATTAGTTTACTCTTAGTTCATTCATTTAAATGATTGAATTAATGATAACAATTTTTTTATCATATCATTAATTAGTTATCCAATTAATTGTTAAAGAACCGTAATGATATCATAAACATCATATTTATCCTTAAATCCAAACCATATGTCCAAACATGTAACAAACCAAAGACAACTTTCATACACTTATATTCCTTCCTTTTATTTATATTTTGTTTGGATATCCTTTCACATTGTTTTTTGAGACCTTTGGAGTTTTTTAAAAGTATAATAGTTAGTAAATAATTGACACATGGTTAGATAAAACAATGTGGGTAAGTAAAGAAAACTTTGAATATCTCTCTAGAAGCCGAAGAGGAGGTGCATGGTTTGAGAATAGTTTTCCAAAATGTATGACCCAACCATGAAAACCCTTATAGTGTCCCATTTGGGTGTTTAATGATTCTGTATAGTTTTTTAAACTATGAATCCATCTCCAATATCCAAGTAAGAATCACATATTTCTACACATTTTTTCAAATAATGTAGTCAAAATACATGATAGTATTTTAATGCTATGAAATTATTAATAAAATTCCTAATACCCACATTTTAAATTCTAAACACCTCCCATTTGAACCTAACTTGACCCTATAGGATATGAACACTATTTTGGAATGGTTTTGGAACAACTAACCAAATTTCATCATGGATCTAAGTGGTGAATATTGTACTTATCCTCTTTGGGTAAGTTTTATCTCTTTTGATTGAGTATTCTTATTTCCTTCTCTCTATACTTATTTGAGAGTGGATGATCCTAATTTTACTGGGTGATCTAGGTATTTTTTTATGTATATAGAACCATCCCTTGCCTATTCTTCTCATCGAATCTTCTATTGAGAATTCATTATTGGATGACTGATCTTAATTTATGTAGATGGTTTTGTAAGACTTTGTAATCACATATTTTTTTGGATTCTAAATGGATTTATATTTTATGTATAATGATTTAATTGAGTATTTTATGATTTAATTTTAATTGGAAAGGTATACAAAAAGACATTTCCTTGACAATGGATTTTGAAAATGAAAGGTTGACTTCTGAAAAGTGATCCTGATTTGAAAAGAATGGGTTAAATCCTGATATTTATGAGGTGAATGGATTGAAATGTTTTATGATTTGAAATGGAAATATTTGAAATCAAATTCATGAGATTTTATAAAACCATTTGGTGATGGTTTTTAAATTAAATGGAATTTATGAAACATGAAATCGGGCCCAATTGAAATGATGTTTTGAAATGATTTGGGGCTGATTAAAATGATTTTTAGTCTAAAAAATGTTTAATTTAACTTTAATAACATGATATTCTAGTTATTTAGGAGGAGGATATTCATGCTAGGTAAATTGTTCAACTTGGAATGATTTGATGATGAAAACCATACTAGAACTACTTGAGGGAAGGGAGATCATTTGCTGGGGTGTTCTATTATTCCAACCTGGCTTGATCCTTAAGGATATGCTAAATATATAAGCCATAATTCATATAGTTTATATAGAACCTCATGAATCCCTTATATCCATGGTGAAAGGATTTTAAAACCATGATTCATGCTAGATTTTTATAAATTGATTTGTCCATGCCTATTTTTTAAAATCGATTTTTTCATTCCTATTTTGAAAAAGAAGATTTAGTATGCCTAATTTTGATGGAAATTTACCTATTATACTTGATTTCTATTTAAAATTAAAATATTTATGAGAATCCTCTTTATATATATTTTTTTGAAAATATTTCCAGGACTTGTTATATTTAAAATTCAGCATTTAGGGTTTATTTGATGTTTATTCCTTATGAAATGATGAGTGAGATCCTACTGGTATTTATTTCAAAAAACTACCATTATTTTAGGTAATTTATAAATTTTATTATTATAGGTATATGAAAATGGAAACGACCAATCAGAGGTGGTGGTTTCTCTTGACTTGATGGAACTTTGATGTTAGTGGGACAAATGGTAGATGTAATGAACTTGTTGCATGGATATAGAGTGCTGATATCATAGTGATTTAATGAAATAACTTGGGATTACATACTATATGGGGGATGATACCTTCTTGATTGTGTTAGTTATCTCTTAAAGAGTTTTTGGAATACGGATTATTTTATTACTATATATTTTCTTCTACAACATGATGAGTTATTAATGATGTGTAATCATTCCCTCTAATTTGTATTAATGCCCAGACACTAGTCACTAGCCTGTGGAGATCAGGTATTCCCTTAAGGCCTTATATAAACCGGTTCAAGTACCTTTTATGTGGGTTATCAGGTTCAATTCATGAAAAATCGGTACCAGAGGCATTTATGCCTCTTCATTGATATCAGTATGAATTTTAGAATGTCTAAGTAGACATGAGACATGATTTTATAGACTTAAAGTGTAGGTTATAAATGATTTCTAGATATATCTTATAAAAAATATCCTTATGATACCTTTTCATTTTGGGAAAAATTATCTTCGAGTAGTTTTTTTATCTGAACCTAGACTTTTTCTTGATCATTGATGTGAAATATTTATTTAACAGCTTGATTCTAATTGATAGAGTTTTTATTCTAATGTTTCCTTACATATGTTTTTCTTTTTATCTGTTGATGTTTTACTGTACCATGTTCCCAATAAGTTGTTTTAAAAAAACTCAGGAGTAATTTTTTGATAAAAAATAGTAGAAAAACCTCCATTTGAACTGATCTATGTAGAGGTTGTCGTGCATGTGATCCATGTTTTGGGAAAAGTTGTTGAACTAGTTCATGTTTATGTTACAGATGATTCAAATTTGTGGTATGATAATAGAGATCATTAAAATTAGTTTATTTATCATAAACCACCATTTTTGGGCTAAAAATAATCCTTAGTAGGTATAGGATTGGAATAATACAGTTAATAAAATCTTGGACTTTTTTTTAGAGAAATAAAATTCCAATGAGGTAAAATATGATACCTTCAAACTTGAAGGACCACAAAAAAGGTAATGGGACTCAATAATTTAGACATTAAATAACACAATATTATAGTTGAAAGAAATTAATAATATTTTAATTGAGAAATTCTATCCTGAATCAATGTTTTTATTTAAGTTTATGGAGTTCTATAAACTTGATAAATGTGAATATTTAGTGACGCAGTATGAGAAATATTTTATTGAGATTGTTATTTTCTCACTTAAGTTGGAATTGAATGAGAAGATTAAGATCAATGGTTTGAGATTATTTTTCAATTAGATATATGATTTCATGATTTTCTACTAAAACTAAAATTTTATTTAGATAACCTATATATATATTTGGTTGTTGAACATGACTTAGATGGTAGGTCAAGTTTGAAGGGAGTTCCTTATACTATCAGTGGAATCTGTGAAGGTACCTTTGAAGGGAATATAAAGTGAGATATATATCATTATGGGAACAATAGTGGTGGATTTTTGAAATAGACTTCATTTATATCTTCATTTTTCCTAGTGAAGTCCCATTGGTGTGTTTCCAATGTGATTGTGTTAGGAAATTAATGTTTGTTTTCATGGAGACACAGAAGTATTATTTCTCTTGTGGATTATTAGGACACTTAAATATGTTTTTCCAGGTTTTTAACACTTTGGATAGTGGTTAAAGATCGTATGTACTGAGAGGATCTATGGGGGAGTTATGTTCTTTAATAAAAAGGGGTTCTTGCCACAAGAATTAGGAATAAAGCTTCTTCACATAGTGGTTGAGTCTTCATTGGAAACATATGAAGTCACTAAAATAGTTAGAGGTACTATTAATATTTCATCAAACATTTTGTCTAATTTAATTAATACTCATGCCTATCATTCATTTGTACCCACCAATACTATGAATATTCTAAATCTTCCTATATAGATCATGCCTTGTGTGATTGATATTTTTATGCCTCTCTTGATAAAGAGAGAATACGGGTTTTTATTCCTTTTTTAAAATTTATATTTATTAAAAATAAATCTTACTTTTTAATTTTTTGGTTTTAGACATTAAAACATTGGATTTCATTCTTGGGGTGGATTGAATAATTTCACATAAATCTCATATTGATTTTAATCTTCATAGAATATTCTTTACTAGACCTGATTAGTTATTTCATGTTTATTAGGGATACTATGACATTATTTATATTAGATATAGGCCTCCTCTACTATATCTATGAAGTATGATATACATTTTTTACTTTGAATTGGAGTAAAATTCTTTAGGTGGTGATATACCTCTAGTAGCCACTGAGTTTCTCGACTTGTTTACATATAGATTTTATGGTTTCCTTCTAGTGATGTAGGTAGTGTTTTATATCTACATGGTACTAGTTAACCATTATATTTATATTTATCCATAAAATATGGCCTCAGATTAATTTAATTAGTTAAATAATTATTTGGAGGAATTTATTTCCAATGGCTTTATTCGATCTTGGGTGTCTACTTGGACAATGATATTCCTTTTTTCCAAGAATTTTGATAGAACCCTTCACATTTAAATTGATTATTGAAAGCTTAATCATGTTACGGTCAATAAAATACATTCATTGATCTAACATGATTATTTTTTTAACCAACCAAGATGGGTAAATTTGGTTCCCAATGATTTATATTTGGTATTGTAATCACTAGCTTAGGATTAAGAAGTCTAATATCCATAAGAACAATTTCAAGAGTTGTTATTCCCATTATAAGCACATTTTTATTTTCTTTGGTATAATAAATTCAACTTTGTGTTTATGAATTTTATGAACATGATTTTCTATGAGTACCTATATTCTTTTACATTTGTATTTTTGGATGAAATATTGATTTAATCTAAGACAGAAGTGGACCTTGTGCATTACTTAAGATAAAATATTGGTATTTTGAGAAATCATAGACTTTATTCTATGATTTCTAAATACAGTTTATAAATTTGAGAAGAATTACCATTGTACATTTGGTTTTGGAACATGGTAGTTTTGTTGGTCATGTGAAGGTGAAAACCATTATTCCCTTGGAGTTACCAGACAATGTGTTTGAGATTCAAATATTATTGGTATTGAATATGAATTAGCGCCATTTTGTGAATGATTTATCAAATTTTTATTATTCATTGACTGCTCTAACTTTGTAGAGAGTAATGTTTGGTTGGTATTTTAAATTTTAGGATTTATTTCATGAGTTTAAGCATCATTTTACATCGGATCCATAATTAAATCTTAAAGAATCTTGGATGGGAATCGTGTCCTTCTATGAAACATCTTGTATAGAGTTGGGTTGTGTTATCATATAGGGAGAACATGTGGCATCCCTTGTTTATCATTATATTAGGACTTAGAGGATGAACTATCCCATAAATAAACTCAAACTCACAACTATGTTTAATTATCTTAATATTTGGAATCATTTTCATTTCAGTGAAAGGTTTCATTTGTAATTCAATCATAAAATCTTTAGTTATATATTATCATAAAAATACATGAATATTCAATAGAGGTGGTGTGTAGAGTACATTCATACCTTTTATTTCAATATTTATACACCCCTAGTGTAGGGAATGTTATTGATGATGCTATGAGAGGGAAATAACCACCACATATTATGAAATAATCATCTAATGGGTGGAATTTCGATTTCCTTCTTTGATTTTATGAACATGGGAGTCTGAGAGCATGAGACCAAGGTAGTTTTGGAAAGTGTTTAGTTAAAATTATCACTTATTGAGATGATTCTCTATAAAAAATTGATTGATTTTGTGTTCCATGCTATTCAAGATTATATATATAGTGAGGAGACCATTAGTGTGTAGTCTCTATCATATAAGGGTGTCCTATTCTCCTAGAACCTATTTATAATTACTTTTTCTTTGGGGAAATACATGACAGAGGATTTCCAGAACTCCTAGGTGGGCGTACACCCTAGAAACACGATGACCTTTTATGAGATAATAAATTACCAATTTTGTTTCACATTAATATAATGGTCAATAGATCAATTCAAAGAACTTGAAACATTTGGGCTTGTGTCAACGCCTTCTAGTGATGATATGGATGTGGGAGGAGATATAGATGAAATTTGTGGTCTGTTTTCCACATACACCTTAAGGGAAGAATGAGATTTGGGTGGTGATATAACAATTTACCAAATTGAATCACATTATTCTCATTCATGATAAGACTGATATTGATGACTTGTGGAATATGTTTATTTCTAAGATTATCATATTTCATGGGGTTCCATCTACCATTGTTTCTGATAGGGAACCTCATTTCCCATATAATTTTTTTGAGGTCCCCATGAGGTAATGGGATCCTAGGTAATGTTGATAATGTCATAACGATCTCAAAAAAATGGTCAGATGGATGAGGCTATACATATTCTTGAGTATATTTTCCAAGCTTGTGTAATCGACTTTGGAGGATCATGGAATTTACACTTAGGACTAGTCAAGTTTGAATTTTACAATATCTATATTTATTTAATTAACATGGTACCTTTTTACACCTTACATAGCCGGAATTTTAGATCCCCACATGGTGGTCAGAGGTCGGTAAAGCTTCCCTAGTTTGTCATGGTTTGTTCCAAGATATGTCAAAAAAATATTTAGTTGATTTTTCAGATAATAGTAAAGATAAAAAGTTCTTTTAAATATTATGATAATCATCATCACTTCCTTATTTTTTCATAGATAGTGACGTATTGTTTTTGATATTTTCACATTGTATAGGTCACCTATATCATTGAAAATAGGTAATGTCATCATTAAGATACATGATACCATTTAAGGTTTTTAAGAAGATTGGAAATGTGGATTACAATTTGGATTTACTCTCTCAGCTAGCATTGATCCAATTTTTTTCATGTACCACATATTACAAAGTATCTCTTATATATTTCCCATGTTTTGAGTTAGGAGGATCTTGATTTGGAATAAGATTTTTCTATGACTAAGTTTCCAGTAAAAATTGTCGATTCTTAGATATAGGTTCTTTATAGAAAAATCTATCAGTTTTTTTGGGTGTCATTCAAGCATGGTTTTAATTCATACAAGCTGAAGGATTGAAAGGATTTCAAGAGGGATAAGTAGCCTAATTTGGTTTTTATATGGAGTCATTTTGAAATAAAATTTGTAGGAAGAAAGTGTTTGTGTTGGGGAGAATTATAATATCTTGATGACCACTTTTAGGAACTTAAATTCATTCATTTTGATCATCTTTTGTTTAGATATCTTTTTGTTTTGTTTTTAGACACTTTTTTTCTTTTCTAAATGTTTTTAACACATTGATATTTTATGATATATTTATTAATAAATAAATTATTCTTTGATAGCTGTAATTATATGAAACTTTAATTTTAAATGAAATAAGATTTACTATTTAAATATTATTTAAATGTAGTTCATATAACCTAGTTGTTAAAATTGGTTGGTATGAATAGAAATAAGTAAAATATAAAATATTTTTGGTTTATAAAAGTATAAAATGAATTTATTAATTAGCAATTGATTGGAAATAGAAATAAAAATCACTTGAAGGAAAAATATGTATTTATCTAAAAGAAGTTTTTATTCACACAATGTGATTTTATATTAATAAATTAAATTTTTAACTATTGGTTAATTTTTCTAATGAAATTTATATATTATATATTCAATAATTTTTTAACATTAATTTAGTGTCTTTACAAAGAATTTTATAAGAATAAATATAGTTTTATTCTAAAAAATTGCATTTTTCTAAAAAGAATTTTTAATTGTGTTTTGACCACTTATTTTAAAATTTAATTTTACACTTATAAGGAATAGATAATGAAAAGTTATACCATATTTTTAATTCAGAGGTTTAAATTTGGTAAAATACCCATTTTATTGTTGTTCATTATGTAGATTAACTATTGTAAAATTGTTTGACTTGGTAAAAGATAACTCAGGTTAACGCAGGTAGAAACTAAGTGTTAAGGTCACAATTTTTAGTCTCAATTATTATTTGATAAATGTAATTCAACCCTTATCACCTTAGTCTAAATTTTTGTTCATTCAAGATCCACTGTTCCAATAAAATGACCTATATAATATTTAATGCAAATAAAAATATAAAATGTCACTCTCATAGTTTTAAATATATCCCATGTGCTCAAATAGGGATACAAGAAAGTTTTGAATTAATGTTAATGTTAATTTTGAGTATAAGTAAATTATTTTCATGATGGTAATTTATTTAAATTTTTTATTTATTTTATAATTAACTTAAATGCTTAGAAAATACCGATATAGTATTTATTCAATTAACTGAAAAATAAAATAAATGATTTAAAAAATAGTTAATGTAATATAATTTGAGTGAGTTATAGAGTTACAAGAATTTTTAAGATGAATATAATATTTTATGGATGTTTTAAGGAATTTTATTATATTTACATCAATTTCTTGACGCAGGTTATGTGAAATTAATTGAAAAAAATGTCAAAAATGAAATTAATGATATTTTATGAAAATACTATTTTATTAAATTATTTAAAAATATTAAAAATGTTTAAAGTGGACTAGGATGATATGATATGGTCTATAATGTCATCATGTGGAAATTTATGTGTGATTTTTTATTTTATAAGTAAAATCAAAACCCTTTAATATAGAAAAATTTATTACCATGGTAATGATTAAAATTAGTTAACCAAGGGGTTAAACCAAAAGATAAGGTTTAAAATGATACTAAAACCAATCTAAATTTAATTTTATAATTATATTTAGATCTTAGAATATTTTTAATCAAATATTTGGACATTTTTATTCATTTATATTAATAATTTCATTTCTATATTTTAATATTTTAAAAAATTTCAAGTGTCTCCTTTTCCTCCCATATAAAAGGAAACCCCTTTCTCTCACTTCTTATCCATATCATGAACCATATATAATGACCAAAACATAAAAATTTATCTTATAAAAATTATTATAAAATTTATAAAGTTGATGGTATTCCCATAATACCACCCCTAGGTTCCTTAATAAGATATTTAAAGGAGTTCTTTCAAAGATGAGGTAATCACCATAACTAATCACTTTCTTTTTCATATTCTTTTACCTACTCAAAATATGTGGTATTTGAAAAAAATAAAAAAAAAATCAGTATAATAAATATACATAAACTTTATTATTATAATTAAACCCCCATTAACCATACACTTTCCATCAAATGAGAAGTGAAAGTATCGCTTGTGCGTACGTACGACTTACTGTCTCCACATAAAGATATAATTCACCTTTGATTATCATCTATTATGGATATGTTTTATGACGAATTTAATTTATATATATATATATTATATTTATGAAGTTATATTTTTTTAATTATAATATCATATCAACCATATTACTTTCTATTCCATTGAAAACGATAATGTTACTCGTGTGTACGTGTGGACTACCTGCTCCAAGAAGTGATGTGATGTTTTTAATTTACTATTTACATAGATGGAAATATGTATAGATTTAATGAATATATATACTATATATGATATATAATTATTATTTAATGTTTAATTAAAATTAAAATTTCTTTTTTTGAATCCGTTGAATAGTGAAAACAATATTCATGCAAACGTACCACTTCTCGTCTCCATGAATGGTGTGATTAATTTTTACATATCTATATTTTATGGTTGACTATAAATAAATATAAAATAAATATATATGATAATAATATCATGATTGATATCTTTTAGATGATGGAAACCTGATCAATATAAAAGGACCAAAACCATCGAACCAAAACATACATGAAAAATAAAGGAGTTATCACTCAGAACTGTGAATTTAACAAAGAATTGTTAATATACATATGATAAAATATTATAAGTAAATAATATTTGATATTTTATATATGATTATTTTTATTTAATATATTTTTAATAAATATTTATTTTTTATATAGGAGGTTCAAACACATATAGAGGAATTCATACATGAGGTAAGGGTTTATTTAAGAATCTCATCATTATTCTGGATTGTTTATGTTCAAGTCTCCAATAGAAAAATTATTTGATTATTAAAACCTAATAAAAATGTATTTTATTATCCTATTTTTATTTATATCAATTAAAATATTTTCTTTCATTTTATTATCTTTAAGAACTCAAGATACTAAACTAATACTTTTAAGGAAAACTAAAATTTGTTCTCTACTCAGTCAAGAATATTTTTCTTCTATGTCTATATTTACCTAAAAATGTGTTAAATAAATTTTTTAATTTTATATAATGATTTATTAATGAAAATTTCAATCATTTTTTAATTTATAAAAATTGGTTTAAAATAATTCTTTTTATCTTTTTCTAAATGAGGTATATTTTTATTTTTTTTACAAAAGCGTAAAAGGAATGTTTTTCCTAACATATACGAAATGAATTTAATTTTACTCCATCATAACCAATAAATTCTTTGAAGCTTCTTATATATATTTAAAAGGTTATTTTTAAAGAAAAATATTTCCTTATTATTTGGGAAATTGGTTGATAAGTGATTTCAAAGTGAAAATGGTAATTTTGTCAAATATTTTTTCTACAATATTCTTAATTGATTTGCATCTATGTCAAAATTATTTATTTAATATTATGATTTATTGATAATATAATTCAAATATATCATCCACCACATTTTTATGGATGGGTTTTGATCAGTTTGACTGGGGATAGTATTGACATCCCGTATGCTATATAAACATTTATTAATTTTTAATGCATGTTGGTTAAGTTATATTTTTATTCATATGATGAATTAAATGAACTTATTATGTGATATGTGGGGTATATAATTACATATCCCCTCAATCCATTGGTAGGTATCTTGGTAAAAACTTCATTCAGTATTTAGTTGAGTACTTACACATTTATATAAGACTTCTTGGCATGAGGACATTGCAGTATGGTTTAGATGTCTTAGAAATTGGCCTTAATCATATGTTTTAGATGATCAATATTGTGAATTAATTCATTATGAAATAAGTAATTAATGACAATTTTATTATTTTAAATTATGATAACCATGTATAAGTTTCTTTCTCATGTGATTATTTTTATGGTGTTATTTGATCATCATTTATTCTTTCTATATTATTAATTAATTATTTAATTTTATTGTATACAAACCCTTATTGATCATATGATCTCAAACCTTTATTATGTTTCCTTTCACCAAGATTATAGGAAATGTATTATTATTGATATGTATAGATATTCCAAAGGAAATAATGGTGTTCTCAAAGAAAATACTTTATTTTATTTTATGTTTTCATATGAAATGTTATATTTAAGTATGTATCTAGTTTAACTAGACTATTAATATTTTGTTCTTTTGGGATGTGATCATTTATATCTAGAAAAAATGTAATAAAGTAACCACCGACCCTAGGCTACTAGGGTCAGGATCTTTATAATTGGTATTAGAGAATTTTAGTAGAAAAGTTTGGAACTAGATTAAAGAAAATAATCGTAAGATAGAATATTAGGATAAATATTTGTATAAGATAACAAAATAATATTTCAATAATGTACATAATATTTGGTTTTAATATACATATTTCCCTATATGTGTTGTAAAAGTGTAAGTGGTTTTTGAATATATGAATATATAGGTAATAACCCTTAAAATAGTTTTTTGAGTATATATTTTCCATCATTCTTGTGCATGGTTAGTGTACCATTACTACACAACTGGTTTCACACTCTTGGTGTATATGATTGGGTATGTTTAAATATTAATTTCCATACATTATGAAATATTATAATTTTTTTTATGATTTGGGAAAATTCTCAAAGAAATCATGTTTATGATTATGATATTTATTATAAATAAATTTTCAATTTATGTTTCACTAGTTTCAAAATTATATATTATGATTGATAATGTTGTGATATAATCTAGTTTATTACATTTTTTAAAAATGGAAAATAGTATAATGAATTATAATCATATCAATTCACATAATCCATATAGTGATTTCCATCTTCGAAAAGATAATGAAGCTGGAGCTGGAGTTGGAGATGTAAGTGAGAATATTATAACTATATTGGCACATCAGACTTAGGTTATAACACATAACCTTCCCCATATAGATAAACCTATTGATATAAAATGTGGTTCAACAATGTTAGAATTATTCATTCATCATAAAACACCATCATTAAATTGGAATAAAATTTAATTTTACTATGCAATAGATAATTTCCTTAGATAAGACATTTATCACTTGGGAAGTAATCCATGAGAAAAAGTTTTCATAGAAATTTATCATCTCTTAGTGGATTCAGATCAATGGTGGAAATTGAATCAAAATAGAAATGATGAAGATGAAATATAGAGAATATGCTGTTAGTATTTTAAGGATATTTTTATAGAGAAATATTTTTGTCATGATCAATGGACTGATATAGAATTTTTTTTTGAGTCTAAGACAAAAGGATGTAGAACCTGATTCTATGTGTGAAGCTAAATTTATAATTCTATCAAAGTAGTAGACTAAATATATAACTCAAATAGAATTATTATTCATTTAATTAATGGTATTAAGATAATTCTATTAATAGACATAGCCCCCCTTAATATTCTCATCATTTAATGACATAATATCATATTCTATGAAGATAGAGAATGAATTCTCTATGTATTATAGCTTCAAAGTAAAGAAAGATATGATGAGTGTGAAAGATTAAAAAATGGAAACTGTGTATATGAGATATAAGAATTTTCGAATATGTGATATCTATGGAAGAAAACACCTTGGTATATTCTTAAAAGGAAAATTTGTTTTCTTCAAGTATGGAGAAAAGGGAAATTGTTCCCATGAATCAAAGGGCGATAGAGAATCATCCAATGTATATTACTTGAACAATAAGGATATGGGGAAATATTCCTACCAATTAAACAAACATTAAGGGCACTTATAATAAAATAATCCAAGGGGATACTTCTAGGGTCATGCAATTAAAACAGCTGAAGTGGAAGTTCCTAGCGATGTGGTGAAAGGTACACTTATCATCTAGTAAAATATTGATTTTTTTTTATTTCTATTGTAACCACTTTATTATATCTGAAAAAATTTCCAAGGATATCACATCACCGCTTAAATTATTAGATAATGAGTATTTTTGGTGAAAAATACTAATGGAAGGATGACATCATCTCAATTATATTTCTCTCATAAAATAGAAATTTTTGGGAATATTATTCATGCGAATATTGTTATAATTCATATACTAATATTTGATATAATTTTGGGTATGGATTAACTCCCTTAGTATGGATCCCATATCAATTTTAGAGGAAGGGAACTTACATTAAATATTACAAATTAACCTTCAATGTCTTATCAATTTAAGGATAAACCTAAACACCTAATAGATATTACTTGTATTATATTATTTTTGTTACATATTCTATAAGGGGAATTTATCTAAAATTGTTGTATATAAAGTATAATTTTATAATGTGCCTATTGTTTAAGAAAATGATGATGTATTTCTTGATGAACTTTCCAATCATACCCTAATTTGTAAAGTTTAGTTTTCAATAAAACTCATACCTAGTGATACACCTATTTCAAGGACTCCATATACAATGGACCTAATCAAGTTTCAGGAATTGAATATGAAACTCTAGGGTAATCTAGATAAGAGATTCATTCACCCTAGTTGTTCTCCACAAGGTGTGACTATTCTTTTTGTTAAAAAGAATGATGGGCTAATTTGTATTTTTATTTATTACTAGAAACATAACAAGATCACTATTTAGAACATGTATCCTCTAAATTGTATCAATGAAACATTTGATCAATTAATTGGAGACCTATATTATTTATTGGTTTATCTTCATTCTTAATATCTTTAGATAAGGATCAAGAATGATGATATACCCAAGACTACCTTTAGTTTGAGGTATTATTATTATGAATTTATATTATTTCCATTTGGACATACCTATGGTCCTTCTATCATCATGGATTTAATGAATATAGTTTGTATATATTACTTTGATCAGTTTTTGGTAGTATTTATAGATGATATTATTATATATTCAAAGCGATAGGAAGATCATGAAGAATATTTGATAATTGTGATGAAGATCCTGAGGAAGGAGAAGTTGTATGCTAAATTTACTAAGTATTAATTATAGATTTAAAATGATTCATTATTGTGTCATATAATATCATGTGAGGGTATATTGCTAAGGTTTCATGGAGCACCACATTCAATTGTATCTTATTTGGATATGAGGGTTACCTCGATGTTCTGGTGAAGTCTACAATAAGATCTTGAAATATAATTGAGTTTTAGTACATCTTCTCTTATTAGATATATTTATAGTATGAGAGAACCATTAAAACTATAGAATACATGTTGGGATATTTCTCTATAAATTATAGAGGTAGTGGTGATCAACACCTTCCCTCAATGGATGTTTTTGACAATAATAATATTCACTCGAGTATTCAGATGGATCCTTATAAATCCATTTTTGGAAAGAATTTTAGAACTCCATCATACTAGAATGAATTTAGAGAAATAAAGTCATTAGGACCTTACCTAACTAAGGAAACCGTATAGAATGCTTTATCCATTCAAACACACTTAAGGTAATTTTAGATTCATCAAAAAATTTATAATGATAATCCTTGATGAGATCTATATTTTGAAGTTAGTGAAAAGGTACTCCTATGAATATCATTAAGAATAAGGTAATGTGATTTAGAAATAAGGGAAATATGAGAATTTTTTATATTACCCCCTTTTAGATTCTTTATCATACCAGGATGGTAGATTATCTCTTTGTGCTTCCACTAAATCTCACTCATGTTCATGATATATTTCATGTATCACTTTTGGGGAAGTACACACCTAATCCTTAAAGAGTACTGAAATAAGAGGTCGTAACATTGAAGTATGACTTCTATAATGAGGAATAACTTGTAAATATTTTGGATCATAGGTAAAATATTCTATGAAAAAAAGAACACTCACTTGGACCATGTTTTGTGGCTAAATCATAAAATTGAGGAAGCTAAGTCAGAACATAAGGATATGAAGAAGATGAGGTATCATCATTTTTTATATTAGAGTGATATTTCAAGGGTTAAAATATATTAAGGTGGAATAATGTAACACCCTGATATTTTATGATATATTTATTTTTAAAGAAATTTAATTTCTTTTATAGCTTTTGTTACACACAACACCGAGTTTAAATGAACCATGATGTACTATTAAAATATTATTTAAATACGACCATTATAACATAGCTCTTAAATCATAGAATATTAATATGAATAAAGAAATAATAAAAAATATATTATTTATACATTTATAAAATTAATTCATTATTTATCAATTGATAAGAAATGAAAATAAGAATTACTTGAATGAAAAATAGATGTTTGTTTAGAAAATTATTTTTATGCATGCAATCTATTTTTATGTTAATGAATTAAATTGGTCACTATTTGTGAATGATTTTAATTATATATAAATATTATATATTCAATAAAAAAATTTAACATTCATTTAGTGTTTTTACTAGGAACGTGATAAGAATAAATCCAGTTTTCTGCTTAAAAACTATATTTCACTAAAAATTTATTTTTATAGCAATTTACAATCTTATTTTAAAAATATTTATTTCCATATAAAAATAATGAATCCTGAAAATAGATATCATATTTTGAATCATGATTTTTAAATTTTGGTAAATATCCCCCTTAAATTTTTAGTTATTATGAATAATACCTATGGTAAAATTTATCACCTCAGTAAAAGATAAATTTGGTTAACCTAGGTAAAAACTATGTTGTATGGTCACAATTTCCCATATAAATTATTATTATTTGAATTTATTTAAAAATTAATCACCTTATTCTAAAAATGTTGTTATTTAAGAGACAATTTTCCATGAAAATGACCAATATAATATTTAATGAAAAAAATGTCACTGTCTTACTTTTAGATAAATATCATGTTTTTACATTAGGATAAAAGGAAGTTGCAAATGAATAAAAAGGGTTATTTTGAGATTAATGAAATTATTTTCATTATATTAATTTCTTTATAATTTTTAGTTATAATATAAAAAAATTGGGTACAACCGCGAAAGCGGCACACACGCAAGGAAGAAAATTACATTAAATCGCAAGCCCGAGGACTTGACCCCGTGACCTACCCCTCACCCCCCAAACCCTTACCACCCCACCACCAATGGTGGGGATTTAGTTATAATATAATTAAATTAAATACTTACACAACACTAATATAATATTGATTAAATTAATAGAAAAATAAAATAAATGATAAAAAACTAAAGGTGATTTAATTTAAATGAGTTATAGTGTTTAATGAATTTTATATATGAATAAAAAATGTTTATTATTTTTAAATGATTATAATATAATTAAATCTTTGTATTGATGAAATTTAATTCAAATTAATTGAATGGTGTCATAAATGACATTAATGATATTTTACAAAACTCATATTTTCTTAATATTTTTGAAAAATCATAAAAATATTGAAAAATGATAAGGGAGATAATATATGGTCTAAAATTTTATCCCTTGTAAAATTTTAAGCCAATTTTCTCCTTATAAGTTAAATTAAAAAGTTTATTATTAAAAGTACATTACCACAGTTAAGAATAATATTAGTTAATAAAGGGGTTAAACCAAAAGGTAAGGTCTAAATGACGCTGTAAAATATATAAACTTAATTTTATTATGATATTTAGACTATTTCCTCATTTATATTAAATATATGGAAATTTGGAATCATTTTATTTGATAATTAACTAGTTATATATTAATTTATTTAAAAATTCAATGTTTGTCCATTCCCACCATTATAAAGGGACACCCCTTTATATCAATTATTCACACTAGAATTAAAAAACTATTTAGAGAAAAAAAATCATTTATATTATAAAAATCCTTATAACTTTTATATAGGTTCTAGTATTCCCAAAATTATAACCCTAGGTTCCTTAATAGGAGATCCAATGAAGTTTTTTCAATGAAGAGGTTGTAACTTTAACCGATCACTTTTTTTTACTTATAATTTTTACTCCTATAAATATATGATATTTATGATAAAATAATAAATTCAGTACCATGATTATAATTTAATGTTATTATAATTATTAAACCACCATCATCCACCCACTTTTCCATTAAATGGGAAGTGAAAGTATCGCTTACACGTACATATGACTTACAATCTCCATGCAGCGATAAAAATAATTCTTAATCACCATATATAATGGATGGGTATTATGATGGTTTAAATGATTATATATTATATTTATGAAATTATTATTCTTTTTTAATAATAATATAATATATACCTTCTTATCTTCCAATCCATTGGAAAATGATAATGTTGCTCATACGCACGTGTGGATTACCACCTCCATAAAGCGCGGTGAATCATTTTTAATTTATTCTTTACATATAGGGTAATAAATATGGATTTAATAAATATATATGATATGTGGGATTTAAAAATGATTTTTAAAGGTTACTTATTATTAAAATATTTTTTTCCCATCCGTTGAAAAGTGAAAAAATGTTCATCCTTACGTACAACTTACTGTCTCAATAAACTGTGTAATTTATTTTTCTATCTTTATCTATTATAGACGAATATAAATAAATATATAATAAATATATTTAATATATATTTAATTATGAAATTTTTTTATATTATTAAATCATGATTAACATACAAGTACTGAAACCATCAAACAAAAACATTTATGAAAAACGAAGCAGTTATCACCCATAAATGTGATTTTAATAAAGCATTTTTAATAAATAGTTTATAAAATATTATAATTAAATAATATATGATATGATATATATGATTACAGTTATATAATATATGAATAATTAATAAATATTTATTATACATGAGGATAAAACACATATGATGTAAGTCAGACTTGAGGTAATAGTTTATTTCATAATTCATTATTATTCACGTTTTTTATGATTAAGTCTCCACCGGGAGAATTATTTTATTTTTTATCATAAAACTACTATATTTGTTTTATCTTCTAGTTATTTAGGTAAATTAAAATTTAAACTTTTCATTTTATTCTCTTTAAGAGATCATGGTACCGAACTAATGTTTTTAAAAAAAAAATCAACTTTGTTTTTATACTCGACTGGGATTATATTTCATCCATGTCCATATTCACCTTAAAATATTTTATAGAATATTATTAATATTATACAATAATTTATTAAATATATTTTTAACCATGTTTTATTATTTAAAAAATGGTTTAAAAATAATCTTCTTGTGATTTTTTAAATCAGGCACTTTTTGAATTTTTTTACCAAAGTGGGAAAGAAATGTTTTTTAACTTATACAACATGAATGAAATTTTATACCATCATGAATGCACAATGAATTTAAGATTATTTTTAATATTTATAATGTTATTTTCAATTAAAAATATTTCTTGAATGTTTGGGAAATTTTTAAATAAGTTATTTTAATGTGAAAAAGTTATTTTTCTCAAGAACATTTTTAGTTAAATTTTTGATTTATTTGCATCTATGTCAACATAATTTATTCAATATTATTCTTTAATGGGGATATAATCCAAAGATACCATAAACCATATTTTAATGGATTTTTTTGGTTTGTTTTAATAGTAAAAGTATTGAAATTTTTTATGTTAGTTCTTTCAATACAGATAATTATTAATTTTTAAGGTATATTGATTATGTTGTATTATTTATTCATATGATGAATGTGTTGGACTTATTTTGTGTTGTTGGGTATTATATTTAAATATCCCCTAAATGTATTGGTAGGTATCCTATGAAAAAATAGATTGGGTATTTTTCTATGGCCATACCCTTTTATGTAAGGTATCTTGGCACATGGCCTTGACAATATGTTTTAGATGACATGACATGAGGCCTCAATGGTAAGTCTTACATCTACAACATTTTTCATTCCATAATTATGAAATTATTTATTGAATATCATGTGATTATTTGGATATTTATAATATCCATGGATATATTTGTAGAATATGTGATTATTTGTATGAAATTATGTGATCATCATTTATTCTTTTTATATTACTCAATTCTTATTAGCTTTTTCTAAACACAAAACCTTTCTGTGCATTTGAGATCACCAATTTATGATATTCCCTTACCCTAGAATTTCAGGAATTTTATTTTGATTGATATGAAGGGATATTATAATGGTAATAATTGTGTTTTCAATGAAAATAAATTGTTATAATTTATGTTTTTAGATGTAATTTAAATTTAAATATTTATCTAGTTTACCAAGGCTACTAAAATATTTAGTAATTTGTGATGAAATTACTCGTATCTAGTACCAATGTAATAAATAAACCACTAGTTGTAGAATACTATCATTGATGTATTTACATTTTTTTACATTTCATAATTATATAATACCATATGGTTCATCCCAGAAAGCATGAATCCATCTCTATAATCCTAGGAGGAGGTGTAAAATTAGTGCACGATTTGTCAAAATTTTTAGACAAATAATTAAAACCCTTCCAATGGACTAAGTGTGAATTCATAGTTTTCAAACCATGTAGTAAAATAATAGAGTCCTCTCTACTATCTCAGTATATGGTCCATGTTTGGTATGCATTTTTTTAAAAAAAGTTTGAAAACCATGTGATAGGATCTTAATGCTCTAATGTTATAAATTAATGTTTTGAGACTCACATTTTAAATTATAAATTCATATTATTTTAACCGAAGTTGACCCTAAATGTTTTTGAGACTACCTTGGGGTGTTTTTTGGATATTCAATCTTTGTTTCTTCATGAATAAAAGTGTTGGATGTTTCATTGATCCCTTCTAGTATGTGTAATATCTTTTTATAATTAATTAAAGTTTATTAATCTTTATCCTTCTTATATAGTGGTGGATCCTCTTTTCATTGTTGGATCTAGATCTCAAGTTGTTGATTTGGGGTTATAAGATTCTACCTTGGATATTATTTTCATAGAATCATTTATTTAGGATTCCTTGATGTAAAATTGATTTTTATTGTGGTAGGTGATTTTATAAGAAATTTTAATAACTTAAAAACATTATTTCTTATTTAATTTTAAGTGTAACTTGATTTAATTTTCAAATCTTGATTTTATTCTTTGATGAATGATTTTAAATTTTCATGATGTATGAAATGGAATTACCTTGATATTAGATTTTAAAAGTTAATGTATGATTTCTAAAAATTAATCTTTATTGGAGATTAACGACATAAAGTATGATTTTTTTAAGATGAAAGGCATGAACTATTTAATTATTCACAATGAGATGATTTGAAATGAATATCACGAGGTTTGATAAAACCCTTAGGTGTTAGTTTCTAAATAAAATTTAATTTTTGAAACATGAACTTGGGGATAATTTAAATTTTTTTTTCAAATGATTTATGATTTTTTTAAATTATTGATTGCCCCATAAATTTTTGATTTACCATAAAGCATAGAAGATCCTAATTTTTTTTGAGGAGGATATGAATTTTTGGTGAACTGTTTTTTAAGTAATGAGTTTATGATGGCTATTATCTGAAAACTACTTGATTTTAGGGACTTTATTCATTTTGGTGTTCTCTTATTCCCTTAGGGATGAGTCCTAGGGATGTGTTCGAACAAATATTTATAATTCAAAAAGTTCATGTGGAATATCATGAATTGAAATATCTAATCCATGGGGATTATATCCATGGTGGTATGATAGAAAATTTTGATTAAATACTAAATATATATGGAATGAGTTGCTTTTGTTTTTTTATAAAAACATTAATTATTTCCTCTTTTGATAAAAATTCTTAATTGTGCCTAATTTTGATAGAAATTAACCTTCATTACATAATTTATATTTACCATGGAATGTTTTAAGAAGTATGTTTAGATTTTATTTTTTAAAAGATTTTCATGTATTGTTTTATTTTAAATTGAGAATTTATGGTATTTTTTTATGTGGATTGCTTGTGAAATGCCAGGTTAGATCCTTCTAAGATTTATTACTAGTGCCCTCACTTTACCTTTAGTAAGTTTTAGATTTTACTATATCAAGTACAATAAAATGAAGTTCAATAATCAAAAGTGGTGGGTAATATTTACTATGGAGACCTTTGATGTCGGTGGTGAATGATGGTTGATGTGATCCACTTGTTACATTAAGAGTGTGTGTTGATGTATTAATGGTATTATGTGATGACTATGTTTTGTGCATAATTTTGGGGAATTGTATATGATTTCGTGTGGTACTAATATCTTTGAGAGTGTTCATAATACCAAATATTTTATTGCTTCATATCTACTACTTTGGATTGACGAGTTATTAATGTGGGGAAATAATTATCTCTTAATTGAATCAATGCCCATGTGCTAGTTTCCGGCCCTTGGGAAACATGAATGTCCTTAATTCCTTATAATAACAAGTTTGGGTACTATTTTGGAGGGTTATCCAGGATGGTTCATAACAAGCCATGTAAGGTGGTGATGAAATTAAAAGTATAAACCAATCACTCAATGGTATTGATAGTCCACATGTACATATTGTTGATATTATAATTTTATATAGAAAGGAAATAATGTGTAATGGTTTTTGTTTCAGAATAAAAACATGATATAATATCATAATTAATTATTAAATTTCCCTATTATAATATTATTGTAAGGTAGTGGAGGAAAATGAAACACATTGTGTTGTTTAGGTGGTAGTATGCATAACACATGAATTATAGTTTCATTTTTTCTTAATAGAAAGTGGTAAAGGTGAATAATAATTATTCCCATAACATAATTATATTTAGTATATAACTGTTAATAATATAAATAAATAGGTATTTAAAAATTATATAAGGAAAGTAAAAATATAAAGGAAATTAATAATGTAAAATTCATTACTCAGGTTTAGGAATTTGATATTTCATTGGAATATCACTTAGAAATGGAGAACATATGTCACATACAGACCCAAGAGACACTAAAATGGTGACTTGATCTAGTTAGTGATATAGAATCAAGCGCACCTACCCATATTATAGAGAATTATAATTGGAAATTAGGGTCTAAAGGTGGTATATTTAAGAGACTATACCCTATAGATCAATAATAAATTAGTGGAAGAAACATTTAATAAGAAGGAATCGTAAAAAATAAAATGAAATAACAAGAGTAATTATAAACATATGACCTATATATAGCCAACACAATCTATCCATATAAGAACATGCTGAGGCATAAAAATATAAGGCAATATACATATAGCACATACATGTGGAATGAAAAGACTCATAAATAATAAATAAATAAAAATCTCTAAATCCTATAGGCATCATGAGTATATGCTTGACCGCCAACTCCCATGTCATGTAAAAATCCATAAAGAGTATCCGAATAAATAAAAATCAAAGATCCTAACATGCATCCCTGAGATTTTTATGGGTACCAGTCGGTGGTCCAAATAGTGTGTGATTAAAACTCAATAGGCCACCACCAATGGTGTATAATTCAATTCAGTTCTCGAATATAAAATCATGCAGTGTGTAGGTATATCAAAATTAAAGCATTGAATAAATGAAACCCATGTAGAGCTTTGGTTCTTCATGTAATAACTGGATGACTCTACCAACTTCATCCTAAGCCATGATATCATTACAATTTCGATTATATATATACATAAACACACACACACACATATATATATCTATATGTATACAAGTTCCAGAGAGGACCCAAGGCATATGGAAAAAGTTTTTTGTGTATATAATTATAATCATAATGGGTTCAAATTTAAATAAGGATAATCAATAGAGAAATCTATAATAAAGGAATTTTGAGCATCATGTCTGATGATATCAACAAAATACTGATAAGAAAACCATTCCCAAAAATTTCTTTATAAAAGGGAATGAGTTCCAAGTCTACAATTTTTCATAATTAAATTCGAACGACATGTCCAATTGTTTCAATAATTAATATGTAAAATCATATAAAATATTAAGGAACTTCATGTCTAATAACCTCAATTAATTTAGGAGGCTCTCCATGCCCACTTTTTTAGTCCATTAGTTTCAAATAAATGAGTAGAGCATCATGTCTAACATTTCTTAACCATTTAAAAAAATTAATTCAAAGTTCCTTATGATCTCATCCATGTTATTATTCATAGAAATAAATGTATCATTTGAGGAATAACATAATAAGATGAAACATATATTAATAATAAAACATAAGACATGAGAAGAACATTCATTCCAATTTAAAATAAAACAAACCTTTAATGATTTCATTTTATAAGTGCCAAATAGATAAGTGGCATGGTCATACCTTTCACAATTAATTTAATTTAATTGTTGCATCCCCAAGTAAGTAGTGATATTAACATTCTATGATGGTGGTTTAATTACATTTAATAAGGATCATCCATAATATATATATTTTTGATAATTCACTTTGGTCATTTCTTCATAATAGACAACCCAAACACACTAGTTGAGTTTTTTGTTTTTTATGAAATATTTGTATACAAATTTAATAGAAAACACCTGAAGTGGTGGTTCTAAATAAGATTATAAACCTCCAACCATGTTAGATGTTCTAAAAAACATCTAGTCTATGATCTAGACATTCAATTTATGTAATTTTAGATTTCAATAGAAACTTGTGGATAGTTCGACATGTAAAAAAATGGAAAAAATATAAATGATGAAATATTAAGGGAAAACCATCTATACCACATAACTTTGACCAATGAATCTTAACTCATCCATTTCAAGCTATGATTTGATTCAAAAACTGATAAATCAGAAGAATCAAAAAATTCCTTGAGAATAAGTACTATGATATCACTTTAAAATACCTTCAATTATAGTGAGAGAAACTAGAAAAAATAAGTAAGAGGAGTTATAGACTCACTGTTACACTTCAAATGCACTCAAATAAATTTGATTCATACCAAGAATAAAAAATATCAACTCAAAGGGAGGGGTAGGAGGAAGAGATCATGTGGAGGGGACTTATTGGTGAAATGAGTTAAAAAAAGATAAAAAACATTTAATATTAGAGGTGAAAATGGTAAATTTTACCATTTTAATGAGGTTCATGGTTAGGACATTTAGTTAGGAAAACCATGTGCCTAAAATGGGGTGCCATTGTCTAAAGCACCCCCAATATATAATGTTTACAAACTATTCTACAACCATGCAGTCTCACTACACAAGAACATCCCAACCCAACATGGTTATAGAATATTTTTTAGAAAACATACGTTTCAACCTTGAGAGGTCCTCTATACCTCTACATATTGTCTCATGACTTGTTGGAACCCCTGTACATTTTAGTCAATCTGTGTACCTATTATAAAGTGGTAGTATGGTTATTATACATGCTTAGTACTTACCATGCACCAACCATGTGTCTATGTTGTCTTTTACAAAAATTCCATTTCATGTCATAAACCCACTAGACCCTCCCAAAACCTCCAATCCACCATCTAAGCCTCATTACACATCTAAAAATATAACTTTTTAGTGTTTTTAAAATAAAAATTCTATTCTAATGATTGATTAATAATTTAGACTATCCACTAAATGAAAAATTCAAATTAATTTGTAAATTTACAACCCATCCAAAATATGAGTTTTTAAAACCTCCCCACTATAGAACATCTTATCCCAGATAATCCTTAGGGAAGAATTAAAACATCACATGACCTACTAGTGTATGATATTCCTTATCAAACAACCACATTGCATTTCCAATACACAACATGCCTCCAAATATCACTTTTAAAAATACACTAATTAAGAAACTAAAATTTGATTCAACCCACACTTTTATGATAAAACATCAAGATAATTATTACTTAATATCATCTAACTCGAAATATGATCAAATTTTCATCTCTCTATTAACCATCCTATAACGCTTATCACAATAAGTTCTAGTTTATACTGGCCAATTTTGTGTCATGATACTCCCACCATCATAATTTTATATTGGAACACACCCTGAGAATCCAAACAATTCTTCAATCAAGATTATAAATTTTCACACCTAATCACATGCAAGGATACTACCCCTATCATCTTTTTGACCATAAATGTCAAATAAAATTAACTTCGCTTAACCTGACCAAGCCACATTTTCATATAAAGTCAAGAAAGACTCTTGAAATAGACCCATATCATCCCAATGACATTCCCAATGTGGTTCCTACCCAAACATATACATTAATTCAAGAGTATACAAATTTAACCACCTCTAGTTGACTATTTTTAAGAATCACAACTTCTACATCCGACACATCCAAAAAATAGATTCTAATGCATTTAAACTGAGGAACACCAATTTTTTTACCATGACCACCGAAGCACATAAAAAACTTCGAATAACACATCTCAGTGATTTTATTAACTATTCTACAATATAAACACTCATATAATCTTGATATAGAATCCCTGGATTTTTACATGTTATACTAGGTCTAAAGCCCACACTTGAACTTTACCTATGTCAATATCCAATATTTAACATAGAATTTACAAAGAAATATAGACATATTATGTTTCATTTAATCAATGGAATAACATATCCTAATGACCATAAAATGACCAGTATCAAGATCCCATAACCCGTCCCTTCATAAGGGTTTCCCATTAGTGATCAACATCTTGCTACCCACCATAGGTGCATCCTCATAATTTCACTAATGAAACGAAAATATAATTTCTATGGAACATGTTATATATATCTATATATATAATGTTTTCCATGGATAAGAACCCACTTATCATTTATTATTAACATAAACATCACCATCACCCATTCCTACCTCCTGAGAATGGATGTCATAGAATTTTCTAAAAGTTAACTACAAACAATGTTCACCAACTAGAAAAGCTCAAGGTGAACTCCCCAACTTTTTTATTAGATTAAACTAATCCTCAAGAATAAATCCCCAAGAGTCCTCTCATCATACCACATGATGATATTTAGGTAGCTCGACATATAACCGATTCTCTATTAGTGTACCTAAGATAATGTCAAGATACGAGACATGATCATATCAAAATCCGGAGAACACTAAGATTCCATCAATAGGTGTGTATCAACCATAAAAAGACACACTAATATCAAAAATGGGATATTTTACTTTAACAACCCTTGACACCATATCTCTTGACCATGAATTTCTAGGTCCAACGATATATCAATCATCTCATATAACCCGATTTAATTCCAAAATAGACCTCATAAGAGGATAATTTACTTTATATTTACCAAAATATTAGGGCCTCTATAATCATATTAATCACATTTGAAACATTAAATCCTTCTATTGGACCTAGATGCTCACCGATGCTCTATATAAACAAGTTACTATGGGAAACCATTCTGAACTAAACCTTCCATATGCAACAGGTGTACATCCCGTACAACCATATTCAATTACCAAACCACATTCCCATGAGTCATCCACCAACACATCCAATATAAAAATATTTCTAAACATATCAGAATCATTATGTTGGAATTTCTCTTAGAACTCCTTTCAAAATTAGGCTTCCACCTGTGATATAATTCATCAAACAATCACCCTTGTCATGATTTCATTTCAGATATTATGTGTCAACCACACAACTACTGGTCAATACACCAAGGTAACCAAACCTTCCTTCCCATTGAATCTAGAATCATTACTCAAGATCCTAGGTGATTATTTAGAAACCAAAGGCTTCATCATGACTATATATCCAAACTCAAGAACCTAACATGCACCAGTATTGAAACAATCATTAAAATCAAGCTCACTACTTGGAATATAAAAATTTCTAGATAATCTCTCTCATATGATTCCCTAGATTAAACTAACACCATTGAACCATTGGGGTTCAAGACAGATTTTAGGCCTCTACATATTCCACTTATCCCAACTAATTAAGAATCAAAATAATACCACTTGGTCCATCCATCAAGACCAAATGTGCCTCGCTTGAGAACCATGACCCACCTTAGGTTTTCTATCACATAATATCTAACACACTGAAAAAATATCTTTGAAAAGGTAAAACAAGAAGTTAAAGAAATAATTATTATTTAGGGGTCAAATCCTATCAATATAAGAATAATAGAATCACTTACCATTCATCAGCCTACCAGGTCTCAATCATCCCAATGAATCAACATAGAGGAGTACTCCCTGAGGGCCATAATGCCAATGTAAGAAGATAAAAGAGTTGAAACTCACTGGGTATCTACATAATAAAATACCCCCATGAGATCCAACTTACCAGATGACAACCCACCAACCTAGGGTGTCATATAATCTGCTAATATTCTTTTTCGGCTTAAACTATCAACGAATTAAATTTATCATGCCCATAAAATTGGCTCAAAAGTATTCCAATTTCATATATCCAAGGGTTTGACCTCAACCATGTTATCTCATAACTAAGGAATAAGGACTAAATTCTTATAATAGGGTTATATCCAGTGAGTCACTAGGATCTACCTCCCAACCATTATGTTCAAGAAACTACTGAAAAGAAGCTAACTGAGACTCATGGGAAACATCCATGTTCCTGTTCAAGACATCTCTCAAGGAAAAAATAATGTTAACCCTTACATGAGGGTTTAAGATAATATCATTAATAAAAGGTTTGAATTTACTCATTTTTATCAATTCACATTTATCATAACATTTAAAAGGATCTAATATATGAAAAGTCAAGTAAAAATTATAAATAAAAAATTTTATAAACTATACTTAGCAGTTTATTTAGTTGATTCCATGAAACATTATAGGAAAATAATCACATAATTTACTTTTAAACCATCATGTGTTTACTCATAAGTTCTAACAATGTGAACTAGTAAAATAAAATTTCAATCATAATCTATAGAGGAAAAAACTTTTTATGTTGTGAGTGGATTTTGAATTATCTATAGCCACATATCAATAAATCTCAAAATATAACAAGGGTATTTTATCATTTCAAGGAGAATTGGTTATGTAAGATGATACCATAAAATTATATGTTATACCATATGAGTGTTTTTAGACACTTTAAGTGACTAACCCTATTTATCATAAGTATACCCCCATGGGGTTAAACACCAATACATATAAAAACAGAAGCAACCTATGAGGGTCCCATCAAACCAATTATGGTTCAGTTAAATGTGAATCCATACCCAATTTATGGATCCAACACTATATAAATTATAATTTAAATTCAATTTAAGGGAAAACTAATTCCATTAAGTTATCAAGATCTCAAAACACCCTTATTAGGTTTATTTCATAGAAGTAACATGCCCAAATTGAACTTATAAGGTCTAGATATGCATTTACAGATTATGTTATATGGGTTTTTATTCCCAATTTATAAAGTTAAAAAACCTTATGATTTGTAATTATCGCTTTATTTGACTAACATCTATATAATTCTTGAGTTAATTTTTTTACCTTTACATTTATGAAACAATTCTATTAGATAAGTCACTATTTTTAACTATAAATTCATAACTTTACAGGTTACAATTGGTACTTTACGATGATAAATTTATAATTATTTAATTTATAGATCACCATTCAAAATTTATATTGGCAAAAAAAAATGATAAATTGAAAATGGAATCCATTTAATTTCAAACACTAACATTCCAAGTCTTATAAAAGAGTTACATAGCTCAAACATAGTACAATTGGTTTGTTAATGTAACACCATTGAGATATGTAGGAATAAAACCTTTAGATTGATGAAGAAAAATTAACTAACCAATTATTTATCTCATTCCCCCTGAAAAAATTAGTTAATTTACCAATAGTAGTTAAGGAACTTCCAATATGCAACAGAAAATACTCATAAAAAAATAAACATGGCATGGAATATGCATGTAATGTGAATCTCTATATTCCTAAAATGATTGATGAGTTAACACCTACTTTCCGTACTAAGACTATGGTAAAAATACATAAATAAATAAATAGAAAAAACAGTAATCACCCAAGGTAAATAATAATCAACTCTAAAAATGAACATCATGATCATCAGTCCCATCATTGGCCACTTGATCTTTTCCCCATGTGTGGGTTTACCATTCCCATATAAAAGATATTAACAAAGTTCCAACACATTAATAGTCTCCTATATACCAACCCAAATTGTAATACATTGAAAAATAGTTCTCTGATACCAATTTTCAATGTCTTGTACTGGGAGACACTAAAATGATGCCTTGGTCCAGTTAGTAATATGGCCTCAAGCGTGCCTCCTTGTAAGCCAGAGGCACTTGAATAATAGCTAAGGTATAATAGTTGAATAGTGGGGATAATATACCCTTTAAATCCTTACTAATTACAGTTGAGGAAATATTAAATAAGAAGGTAGTGAAACATATAAAATGAAACTATGACAATAATCATAAACAAAAAAACTAACCAGAGCCCAACTAATCCAAACATGCCTAAACATGTTGATAAAGAAAATAAAAGGAAGTAAATATACAACATAAACATATGGAAAGACAAGACTCATAAAGAATAAGTAAATAAGGACTCGAACTTGTATAGGTATCCTATTTACATGATCGACTCCTAGGTCCCAGATGAGATCCTAACCTATAAAGAGTATCATCAAGAAGCACAATCCATGATCTTGTCTTGTAGATATGAGATCCATCCATGTACCAATCAACAACCTAAACAGGATGTGAGTAAAACATAGTAGGCCACCACCAACGGTGTCTAATATAATCTGATACATGAATATAAAATGAATCAGTGTTCTAGTATATCAAAAGAAAACTAGTTAATAAATACAACCCTTGTTGAGCTTAGGTTTCTCATGGGACACCTGGACAACTCTACCTACTTCAGCCTAATCCATAATATAATATCTAAAAAATTTAAATCACACACATATATATATATTTATATATATATGTATATATATATATGTGTGTTTTTTGAGTGACCATGGTGCATGACCAAAGGAATCCATGTATATAATGATAAACATTGGGGTTCACCATTAAATAAGGAGCATGAATCTACACATATATAATAAAAGAATATTGAGAATCATGTATGGTGATATTAAATAAATACTGATAGGGACATCATTCCTAATGATTTAAAAATAAAAGATAAGGTGTTCCAAGCCCTTCAATTTCAATAATTAAGGTGAAACGACATATCCAATAGTTTCAATAATTTAAGTGGAAATTCATTTCAATTATGGAGGATAATTATTTAAAATAATATCAATTAATTAAGTTGGGTTTCCATTCCCACTAACAAGGAACAACTTTTCCAATAATGTCATGTAAATGAGAAGTTTTTCTTTTCCAACATTTCTTAACAATTTATAAACATTCATTAAATGTGATTTTAAATATTTTCCCTGGAATTCCACTTTAGAATCCATGTATTAATCAAGGAATAATATAATATGCAGAAACATTCATTTAATAATTAAACACAAGACTTGATAAGTACATTCATACTAATTTTTAATCAAACAAGACTTTAATTATTTCATTATATAAGTGTAAAAAGG
This sequence comes from Viscum album, assembly GCA_963277665.1. Lineage (NCBI taxonomy): Eukaryota > Viridiplantae > Streptophyta > Magnoliopsida > Santalales > Viscaceae > Viscum > Viscum album. Next base: position 1,378,601,623 of record OY728138.1, read on the forward strand.
GGAAGTGACAAGGTTATACTATTCAATATTAATATAATTTAACTATGGAATCTAACTAATAAGTAGTGAGATTAACATTCCCAAATAAAAGTTTAATTACACATGGTAAGGATCATATAAATTATATAACATTATACTAACTCAATTTTGTAGCACGATCAATATGTCAGTTGGGTGTTTTGGTTTTGGAAAGAACTATTTTTATTACCATTTAATATACCTGACATTATGTAGAGGATCCAATTGCGTTTGTTAACCTAAAACCATGCCAATGGTACTAAATAATATCATGTCTATGGTCTAGACATTCAATTTAAGTTATTTTATATTTTAAGATTAATTCATAGAAAGTCTAGCATGTGTCACAATAATAACATAATATAAATGACAAAAAATTAAGGGAAAATCATCTAGAAGAAATAACTTAGACCAAGTAAACATCACTCATCCATTAATGGAAATTCATCCTAATAGGAATTAGAGTAATCATAAGAATTGAAAACCCCCCTGAAAATAGGTCATATGATCTTGTATATATATGACATCCAATATGACGAGAGATACTAGAAAAAGAAGTAATAGGATCAATAAATCATTGTTACGCTTACAACACACTCTAATACATTTTATTTGTACCATTAAAGATAAATATACACTCCATGGGGATAAGGAGGATGAGAGTGCATGTTAGGCACCCTTTGGTGGAATGAGGTTCAAAAAGTGGTAAAATCCCTTTTAGCGGCAGAGGGAAATATGGCAATTTTTCCCCTTTTAAGAGGTGCATAGTTGGGACACAAGGTTATGAAAACCATGAGCCAATAATGAAATTTTACTATCTAAATCACACTATAGAAACATTGTTTCCTCACATAGTTTAAAACCCATGCTCTAACCATGCGAGCTCACTACCTAAGCACACCCATAACCCACAACATTGTATCACACAATTTAAAAAAAATAACCAAACAGACATGGTCCTTAACACAACCACACAAAGAATATATTCTTGATGGAGCACCTCAATGGTTTATACAAACCATATGTTAATGAAAAATATGAAACATTGTTATGATGCATGGTTAGTAATGATTGTACACCAACCGTGCACCTAGGATATCTTTTCCAAAAACATCTATTTTGGGTCCCAAACCCTCGTGCCACTCCTAAATCCTATAATAAACCTAAAAGGGATCAATAAATGTTTAAAAACACTTTTAAGTGTTCCTATTCTAAAAATTCTATTCTTAATACTCATTTGAAAATTTTTCCATCAACTAAACAAAAATTTATATTCCTTTTGAAATTTACAACCCATCCAAAATATAGTTTCTTACAATAGGGGATAATTTTTTATAACCAGAAGCTCAAGAGAGATAATGAGTATTCTAAGAGAAGGAAAAATATTAGGGTAGGAGGAATCCAAATGATAAGGAGTTCTATGAATTGGTGGTGAGATATCACTTTAATAATTGTTGAAAATGGATTTTTTGTTAATATTTCAATTATATATAAAGGGAGAACATGTAAACATGTCAAGTTGCTCAGAAATTGGTAAATAATGGATTGGAGAATAGATAAGTTTGAGATATACCTAATAAACTCTTTTACACACACTTTCTATACATTTTTTTGGTCTTTTACTCTTAGATTCTTTACTTTTACTATTTTATCTCTTACCAGGGTAACTGGTTTTTACCTAGGTAATTTTTCTTATATGCTATAAAATAAAGTGGCCTTTATTATATAATATGGACCCAATAATTATAAATTTTAAATCCCTTTTCTTTTTTGAATTTATTAATGGGGAAAACATTAATATTAAAATAATAATGTATAATTTATTAAAAATATATTTTGAGAAAATATTACTCATGTTATAAAATATCAGATATAGTTTTGTAACTCAAATATAATATTTTAGAATATATAATGACACTTATAAAAATTATATTTTATCAATAAAAAGGTTTAATAATTTTTTTCTTATTCTTATATCTAAGTGATTCCATAAAATCAAATGTATTATCAAAAAAAATATTTTTCAATATTCAATTAAAAATTATTTATATTAGAAAAATACCAAAAATTAACATTATTGTAATTTTGAAATTATAAATTCAAAAATTATATCTTTTTGATCAAATTAAAATTATAAATTTTTTATATTTAATTATTTAAACAAAGTCACAAAATATGAAGAAAACTTTTTTATTGAAAAATGACTCCTTAAACATCTGGTGTCTTTAATCTTATTTCATATAAATTTATAAATAAATGAATATTGAAATATTATATTTAAAAATATAAATATTTCCCATTATAATAAAAAATTTATATGTGATCAATTAAATTTATTATGGTAATATACTATACACTTGTTTAACTGGTTCTTTTGAAGGCATTCTATTTAAAATAATAATCAAGTAGAATCATAATATATAGTTATTTTATTTTATTATTTTTATTTAATATAGTAATGATTATATTATTTAAGTATTATTGATATTATTTGGTTAATTTTAGTTTGGGGTTTCATTAGTTTAATGTTTTTTTGACATACGTTATTGAAGATAGTATTAATATAAAGGATCCAAAATCTTGGGTCATTACATTCTATACCCATTAAATAAATTTCTTCCTCCTTATTTTAATTATTAAAAATTGATGAATGTAGGATAAAAAATTATTAACATATTTATTAATCTAGATATAAATTACAATGTGACATATACCCTTCTATATTAAGTTATATTAATATATTAATCTTTTCTCTAACAATATTGATTATTTATACCCTATACATTTTTTCAATAGATTATACCTTTACAAAAACTATTTGAACCTCCAAGAAAATAATCTATAGGGAAATCATATAGTCGCCCAAAAATTAACATCATCATTAATCCTCAACTGTATTGACAACTAGATTATAAAGTCACAAACCAGTTAGTAGATATCATAATCTCTAAAGTGAGATAAAATTCACAAATAATACCAGGGATTACTTTTGCATTAAATCATTATTTAATTCAAATTCTATTAATATCATCTAACTCAATTGTAAAAAAATAAATCAACCCTTTATCACCTCAACATAAAGAATAAATTAATCCTATGAGTTACCTAAACCTCAATCATGTGTTCTATAATATTTTCCCCCAACAATTTAACCTTGTCATAAAATCAAATTTCAAGGATATTGATTACATTTAATATATGTTTCAAATACATTAAATAAAAAATACTGAATAAAAATCCATTTATATTTCACATAACCTAGTAACATTAATAATATTCTGAAATACCATTGATAAATATCACTCATAAATAAATATAAAAATGACTACTAAGAATTAATTTCTATTATTTTATGAAGCTCACTACCATATGTAAGGATAATAAAATCAAATTTTTTAATCATAAAAATAATGTACAATGATTATAAATTATTTAAGTATGCTACAATATTAATATGTAGTGATTTTTGGATACATTCCATTATCACCATCATTCTACTGATCCCGTTTAAACAAAATAATAAAAACCAAAAAGGTTATGATAATATTCAAAATAATTAGAGTATATGAATATGAATACTCAATTCTAATAATTCTTCTCCATTTAATCCTTCCTTTTATTTAAAATATTTAATACATGGTTAATCATATATATCTATTATATAAAACTAAGACACTTTATGTTTTGTTCTCTCATAATGATTAACATAATCCCTTAATGTATTTAGGGAAAAAATCCTTCATAATGTTTTTAAAAAGAATACAATTAACCAATGAACATCCCTTGAGAGTTTCAATCTAGGTGTGCAGTTAGGCCTCTCTATAATGCACACGCGATTATTGACTTAATACCCTATCTATCCTTCTCATGGTTATTACACATAGGTACATCTATGCTAGATATTTCATCCACTTGTATTATCCATATAGGGTTGTAATTACTAAGAAAACTACACATTCAAAACATGCTAATTGTTATGGATACTATCCTATATATAGAATTCTATCTTCAACTTATCCTTTGGGATTTCAACAATATTTTAGTATCATAATCCAAAGATAAAAAGTGAATTATTATCTTATAATTAAATCACACCATATCCCAATGGTTTATCTATACCTTTGATATTATGATCAACCTAAACATATCAACACTTAAATTATCCTCAAGTAATATCCTAATCTCCAAATTTATCTAAACCTTGATTTGATAATAATTATTATTATCTAGACCTAATAATCATGTAATTAACATGGGAGACACCAAATATGGTGTCATATCAACTATTGTTTGATTAATGGATCAGCCATATCCTCTTTTCCCTCTCTGAAAGTCAACCATATGGAACATAGTCTCTTGGATCACTCACCGCTACAAATCTCCCACCCTTTGGGTGTGATTATGGGTGATTTTTTTTATCATTCAGGGATAGATGAACCTGGTTTTCATGTCATAGTGAGGGAGGCTTGGTTTCATAAGCATCAGGGTAACCCATGGATCTCTCTTCACAAAAAGCTTAGGCGGACCAAAACCAATCATTAATCATGGAAGAGCCTCCTCCCCTTCCGATTCTAGGCTTTCGAAGACACCATCAAAGAGATTGAGAGGATGGAGACAAACCTAGAAAATACTTGTGATAATTACACATTTGATGATATTCGGACCTAGAAAAACCAATTTGCAGATATGCTCCTCCTGGAGGAAAGGGTGGCTGAAGAAACTTACCGGATTAAATGCCTTCACAAGGGTGATTGAAAAACTGGGTTCTTTTATGCATGCATCATGGAGAAACGATGGTTTTAGAGTCACAACATTCTCTTAGAGGATGGTTCATACTCCATTGACCAGGACATGTTTTGAGTCCGTGCAAATGAGCACTTAAAAACCCTACTTGTAGGTCATATCTCCTGCATGTATGGAGGCTACCTGGTCAGTCGGATGGACTTATTTGACAACATTATGAGTAGGGTCTGTGAGGAGGAAAACATTTTTCATAAGAAGATTTTGGATGAGGAGGAGGTCTGTGAGGTTATTTGGTCTTTATATCCGAATAGTTCCCCAGGGCTAGATAGCCTCCTAAGATCTTTTTACAGGATATCATGGGATATCGTCAAGATGTATTTACAGATAGAAGTGCATGATTTCTTTTCAGGGGAACCTACCCCATATTTCTTATTCTACAATGATATTTTTGGTCCCATAGAAAAGTAACCCTCACTCCATGGACCACTACAGGCCTATCTGTATGTGCAACATACCATATACCATTCTTTCAAGAATCATCAATAAAAGGATCTCATCCTTCCTATCCATCTGGATAGCCAAATAATAACATGAATTAATAAAGGGTTGCACTATTTAGGGTGTAGTGAGAGTGGGGTAGGAGGTGTTAAGTGATATTAATCTCAAAACATTCAAAGGAAACTCTGCCATAAAACTAGATATGAGAAAAGCACATGATAGGGTGGAATAGAACTTTATTCTCAGAATTCTATCTAGTATGGTATTCTCTTATTGGGTTGTGGACCTCCTCTTTCGTTTCTTCAGCTCGACCTGGCTAACTACATCCTTCATAGGAAAAGAGGTTGGGTTTTTCAATTTATTAAGGGGCCTCAAACAAGGGGACCCCTTATCGACCATATTATTTATCCTCGATCAATATGAGCTCAATAGAAACATCCATAGGGGAATCATCTTGGGTCAAATTCTCCCTTACCACTTGAAGGATGCAATAAAGGGTACCTCTAAATTAATGTTTTCCAATGAAACAATCCTATTTCTCAATGGAATCAGATGATCTATTCAAGGAATCAATAATATTCTATAGTATTACAGCATGTGGAGTGGAAAAATGATCAATAGAGATAAAAGTTATTTCTTCACTACAAGAAAAGTCCCTGGCAAAAGGGTAAGGGAATTAGAATACATGTTGGATATGAAAGCAGTATCATTAAAAATGGATTATATGGATGCTCTGGTCATCCCAAACACTCCTCTAATTCATCATTTTGATAAGATCATACAGAAAAGGGCCGGACATATCTATAGTTGGAAGAACACGTTTCTTTCCCTCAGAGGGAGAATTATTCTTGTGAAGATCGTTTTAACTTACATCTCGATGAATGTTATTTTCTCTATGAAAGTGAAAAAAAAAGTTTATTTATAACATGGAAAAGATGATAGTTTATTTATTATGGTATTTTGATTTGGAAGGAAACCATCACTGGTCTTATTAGAAGTGGCTAGACAAGACCATAGTGGAGGGAGGGATCAATCTAAGAAGAATAACTAGGTCTACGAAGGGGCTGTATGGACAGATTTACTGGGAGATAATAGAATAGTATTCTTTATAGGGTGAGTTTATTTTTAAAAATCATGGTTTTAGTGAGAATATGAATTAATCTTGACCCTCTTCCCTATGGAAAACTGTCTAGAATTACATCCGGTACTCGCAACCATCCACCTGCTAGATTATGGGAGAGGGAATTCTAGCTTTTTGGAATTAGGACTTGGTATGAGGGATTATCTAGTTTCTAGGCTGTCTAGTACTAGAAATTTCCTTTAGGGAGGTTCATAGCCATTCCAAAATTATTTAGGTGATCTTGAATGATCTCGAGTATGCCGCCTTTGACATCATATAGCTTAATAATGACACAGATAGATGCATGTTCCCAGGATCAACTTCAGGAGCCTTCTCTTCCAGTTCATTTATCAGATCGAGGTGGAATATTGATAACAAGTTTGAGTTGGGGAGACCTGATTGTGAAAATAGATACCTAGAAAGTTTATGTTTATCATCTAGAGTATTTTGAACAATTCCTTGACAACTGATGACCTCACATAATGGAAGGGTATCTCCCATGCTTCTTATTGTAGTTGTTGTAGGGAACCTCAAATAGAATCTATCAGTAACCTTTTCTTTGGTAGAGAATAAGAAATATGGGTGTGGAAAACCTTTGGGGATTTTATAGACTGGTCAACTTAGGCTACAACACAGGAGGCCTTCCTCAATTAGTTGTTTCAAGGGGAAATAATTTTTTTCTTGGAAAGAAAATCTCACTCCATCATTATCAGCACTGGATTCTGGAGTCTCTAGACCTCTGAGAATGGGGCTTGTCACCTTAATAAGAGTGTCTATAGAACATGTATATCTTTAAAGACCAAAAAAATTATTCGAGATCTGACCATACTATGAAAGGACTACGAGTCATCCCCTTATATTATCTCTATTAAGGCACCAATCCCCCCTCTAGGACTTTAAAATAAACACGTATGTGTCTTTCATCTTATGAAGCATGAGGTGGGGGGTATCTCAGAAGAATGTTTGATCACTGATCATGAAGAGTCTAGAGATGTTGATGGGGACTATCAGGAGATCCAAATGAATGAAGGGCGGGGTTGCGAGGGGGTCTCTTTTTTGGTAGTGGGTCTTCTTAGTCTACACAAGAATTTTCAAGGGAAAAAGATGAAATTAGGACAAGGGAGAGGGGGAGGGAAAGGAAGCTCCCAAATACAATAGAGATGCAGTTAGGTGCCTTTCGGTGATCGAAAGCAACATGCCTAACCTGAGGAGGGGTAATGAAATTGGGTTCAAGGAATATGTTTCATGGATTTTATTTGACAAAATGGGGTATATTTCAGAGGGAGATAAAGAAAACCTGAGTGGATTGGTCACTCGGTCCTTTAGTGACATTGAAAAAGGTGGGTAAAAGAGGATGAATGAAGATGTACGAATGTTGTCGGCTAATCTAAGAAGAAAAACGAGGAAGGGATATTCTTACCTGTCACGTCTGGTGAATACCAGAGCTTCATCTAAGTGAGATCACAGAGTGATCCTTGCTTTCAAAAAAGACAACATATCCAAAAAGTCATGTCTGGGGTAGCCATATCAAATGAAGAGTTATGACCAATGTGATAATCTCTGGAGGCAGTATAATCCATAATTTGAATGAGAATCAGCCACTGTGGAGGAGGACTCATGTTTCGGGTGTGGTGAAGAGTATGGTTGTGATGATTGGTAGCAGTTGTGCTGGTATGCTCTTGTTGTTTGATTTCGAAATATTTTCTTGTGGTTTGTGTCAGTTGCGATCTTGTTCTGTTTTCATTTTCCCAATGGGACTCATGGTTATCACTTTTTCGAATGTTTCTGAAATAAAAAATTAATTTTCAGTCAGCGGGGGAGTGATTAGGGATAAGAGGGGATCAGTCATTACGACTTTGACGGTGTCCTATAACCCTAGTGAGTCTCTTCAGTCCGAAGCTTATGCTTTGGTCAGGGGGATTTGTTTATGCTACATATAGAATCTCACTCTTGGAATCATCGAGACTCATTCTATGATCCTCTACAATTCTTTTACAGGAAAATGAAAAACACCTTGGTCAATCATGTATCTCGTTAGGAGTTTCAAAGAGATATTTTCAAATCACATGGTAATCTCTCACACTTGGCACAAGGGAACATGGTCACAAACTACCTCTCCACCATGGTTTCCCATAACAAATGACTTATCAAGTACTCTAACTTCACATATTTTTCGGTTAGGGGATCATGTTCATGAGAGCTAATACACTAGACCTCAGGCATTTCAAACCACCATGAGGGGGGTTCTTTTTGGGCTTCAGGATCTAGGTTCTCTGATTCCCTTTGTGCAGATTTTCCTTTTGTTTCCATTCAATACTTTATTTTTCTTAATAATGAAATAAAAAAAATGCTTTGTTGGAAATTCGATCATTAAAAATTCTTCAATATCTTCAATAAATTATTCTCATTTTATACACATTTATAATGATATTATGTATTACTTTTATTCATAAACTTGGGAATTTGAAACATAACAAAGTGATGATCTCAGTTTCTCAGTAAATATATATGATATGTGGGATTTAAAAATGATTTTTAAAGGTTACTTATTATTAAAATATTTTTTTCCCATCCGTTGAAAAGTGAAAAAATGTTCATCCTTACGTACAACTTACTGTCTCAATAAACTGTGTAATTTATTTTTCTATCTTTATCTATTATAGACGAATATAAATAAATATATAATAAATATATTTAATATATATTTAATTATGAAATTTTTTTATATTATTAAATCATGATTAACATACAAGTACTGAAACCATCAAACAAAAACATTTATGAAAAACGAAGCAGTTATCACCCATAAATGTGATTTTAATAAAGCATTTTTAATAAATAGTTTATAAAATATTATAATTAAATAATATATGATATGATATATATGATTACAGTTATATAATATATGAATAATTAATAAATATTTATTATACATGAGGATAAAACACATATGATGTAAGTCAGACTTGAGGTAATAGTTTATTTCATAATTCATTATTATTCACGTTTTTTATGATTAAGTCTCCACCGGGAGAATTATTTTATTTTTTATCATAAAACTACTATATTTGTTTTATCTTCTAGTTATTTAGGTAAATTAAAATTTAAACTTTTCATTTTATTCTCTTTAAGAGATCATGGTACCGAACTAATGTTTTTAAAAAAAAAATCAACTTTGTTTTTATACTCGACTGGGATTATATTTCATCCATGTCCATATTCACCTTAAAATATTTTATAGAATATTATTAATATTATACAATAATTTATTAAATATATTTTTAACCATGTTTTATTATTTAAAAAATGGTTTAAAAATAATCTTCTTGTGATTTTTTAAATCAGGCACTTTTTGAATTTTTTTACCAAAGTGGGAAAGAAATGTTTTTTAACTTATACAACATGAATGAAATTTTATACCATCATGAATGCACAATGAATTTAAGATTATTTTTAATATTTATAATGTTATTTTCAATTAAAAATATTTCTTGAATGTTTGGGAAATTTTTAAATAAGTTATTTTAATGTGAAAAAGTTATTTTTCTCAAGAACATTTTTAGTTAAATTTTTGATTTATTTGCATCTATGTCAACATAATTTATTCAATATTATTCTTTAATGGGGATATAATCCAAAGATACCATAAACCATATTTTAATGGATTTTTTTGGTTTGTTTTAATAGTAAAAGTATTGAAATTTTTTATGTTAGTTCTTTCAATACAGATATTTATTAATTTTTAAGGTATATTGATTATGTTGTATTATTTATTCATATGATGAATGTGTTGGACTTATTTTGTGTTGTTGGGTATTATATTTAAATATCCCCTAAATGTATTGGTAGGTATCCTATGAAAAAATAGATTGGGTATTTTTCTATGGCCATACCCTTTTATGTAAGGTATCTTGGCACATGGCCTTGACAATATGTTTTAGATGACATGACATGAGGCCTCAATGGTAAGTCTTACATCTACAACATTTTTCATTCCATAATTATGAAATTATTTATTGAATATCATGTGATTATTTGGATATTTATAATATCCATGGATATATTTGTAGAATATGTGATTATTTGTATGAAATTATGTGATCATCATTTATTCTTTTTATATTACTCAATTCTTATTAGCTTTTTCTAAACACAAAACCTTTCTGTGCATTTGAGATCACCAATTTATGATATTCCCTTACCCTAGAATTTCAGGAATTTTATTTTGATTGATATGAAGGGATATTATAATGGTAATAATTGTGTTTTCAATGAAAATAAATTGTTATAATTTATGTTTTTAGATGTAATTTAAATTTAAATATTTATCTAGTTTACCAAGGCTACTAAAATATTTAGTAATTTGTGATGAAATTACTCGTATCTAGTACCAATGTAATAAATAAACCACTAGTTGTAGAATACTATCATTGATGTATTTACATTTTTTTACATTTCATAATTATATAATACCATATGGTTCATCCCAGAAAGCATGAATCCATCTCTATAATCCTAGGAGGAGGTGTAAAATTAGTGCACGATTTGTCAAAATTTTTAGACAAATAATTAAAACCCTTCCAATGGACTAAGTGTGAATTCATAGTTTTCAAACCATGTAGTAAAATAATAGAGTCCTCTCTACTATCTCAGTATATGGTCCATGTTTGGTATGCATTTTTTTAAAAAAAGTTTGAAAACCATGTGATAGGATCTTAATGCTCTAATGTTATAAATTAATGTTTTGAGACTCACATTTTAAATTATAAATTCATATTATTTTAACCGAAGTTGACCCTAAATGTTTTTGAGACTACCTTGGGGTGTTTTTTGGATATTCAATCTTTGTTTCTTCATGAATAAAAGTGTTGGATGTTTCATTGATCCTCTTCTAGTATGTGTAATATCTTTTTATAATTAATTAAAGTTTATTAATCTTTATCCTTCTTATATAGTGGTGGATCCTCTTTTCATTGTTGGATCTAGATCTCAAGTTGTTGATTTGGGGTTATAAGATTCTACCTTGGATATTATTTTCATAGAATCATTTATTTAGGATTCCTTGATGTAAAATTGATTTTTATTGTGGTAGGTGATTTTATAAGAAATTTTAATAACTTAAAAACATTATTTCTTATTTAATTTTAAGTGTAACTTGATTTAATTTTCAAATCTTGATTTTATTCTTTGATGAATGATTTTAAATTTTCATGATGTATGAAATGGAATTACCTTGATATTAGATTTTAAAAGTTAATGTATGATTTCTAAAAATTAATCTTTATTGGAGATTAACGACATAAAGTATGATTTTTTTAAGATGAAAGGCATGAACTATTTAATTATTCACAATGAGATGATTTGAAATGAATATCACGAGGTTTGATAAAACCCTTAGGTGTTAGTTTCTAAATAAAATTTAATTTTTGAAACATGAACTTGGGGATAATTTAAATTTTTTTTTCAAATGATTTATGATTTTTTTAAATTATTGATTGCCCCATAAATTTTTGATTTACCATAAAGCATAGAAGATCCTAATTTTTTTTGAGGAGGATATGAATTTTTGGTGAACTGTTTTTTAAGTAATGAGTTTATGATGGCTATTATCTGAAAACTACTTGATTTTAGGGACTTTATTCATTTTGGTGTTCTCTTATTCCCTTAGGGATGAGTCCTAGGGATGTGTTCGAACAAATATTTATAATTCAAAAAGTTCATGTGGAATATCATGAATTGAAATATCTAATCCATGGGGATTATATCCATGGTGGTATGATAGAAAATTTTGATTAAATACTAAATATATATGGAATGAGTTGCTTGTGTTTTTTTATAAAAACATTAATTATTTCCTCTTTTGATAAAAATTCTTAATTGTGCCTAATTTTGATAGAAATTAACCTTCATTACATAATTTATATTTACCATGGAATGTTTTAAGAAGTATGTTTAGATTTTATTTTTTAAAAGATTTTCATGTATTGTTTTATTTTAAATTGAGAATTTATGGTATTTTTTTATGTGGATTGCTTGTGAAATGCCAGGTTAGATCCTTCTAAGATTTATTACTAGTGCCCTCACTTTACCTTTAGTAAGTTTTAGATTTTACTATATCAAGTACAATAAAATGAAGTTCAATAATCAAAAGTGGTGGGTAATATTTACTATGGAGACCTTTGATGTCGGTGGTGAATGATGGTTGATGTGATCCACTTGTTACATTAAGAGTGTGTGTTGATGTATTAATGGTATTATGTGATGACTATGTTTTGTGCATAACTTTGGGGAATTGTATATGATTTCGTGTGGTACTAATATCTTTGAGAGTGTTCATAATACCAAATATTTTATTGCTTCATATCTACTACTTTGGATTGACGAGTTATTAATGTGGGGAAATAATTATCTCTTAATTGAATCAATGCCCATGTGCTAGTTTCCGGCCCTTGGGAAACATGAATGTCCTTAATTCCTTATAATAACAAGTTTGGGTACTATTTTGGAGGGTTATCCAGGATGGTTCATAACAAGCCATGTAAGGTGGTGATGAAATTAAAAGTATAAACCAATCACTCAATGGTATTGATAGTCCACATGTACATATTGTTGATATTATAATTTTATATAGAAAGGAAATAATGTGTAATGGTTTTTGTTTCAGAATAAAAACATGATATAATATCATAATTAATTATTAAATTTCCCTATTATAATATTATTGTAAGGTAGTGGAGGAAAATGAAACACATTGTGTTGTTTAGGTGGTAGTATGCATAACACATGAATTATAGTTTCATTTTTTCTTAATAGAAAGTGGTAAAGGTGAATAATAATTATTCCCATAACATAATTATATTTATTATATAACTGTTAATAATATAAATAAATAGGTATTTAAAAATTATATAAGGAAAATAAAAATATAAAGGAAATTAATAATGTAAAATTCATTACTCAGGTTTAGGAATTTGATATTTCATTGGAATATCACTTAGAAATGGAGAACATATGTCACATACAGACCCAAGAGACACTAAAATGGTGACTTGATCTAGTTAGTGATATAGAATCAAGCGCACCTACCCATATTATAGAGAATTATAATTGGAAATTAGGGTCTAAAGGTGGTATATTTAAGAGACTATACCCTATAGATCAATAATAAATTAGTGGAAGAAACATTTAATAAGAAGGAATCGTAAAAAATAAAATGAAATAACAAGAGTAATTATAAACATATGACCTATATATAGCCAACACAATCTATCCATATAAGAACATGCTGAGGCATAAAAATATAAGGCAATATACATATAGCACATACATGTGGAATGAAAAGACTCATAAATAATAAATAAATAAAAATCTCTAAATCCTATAGGCATCATGAGTATATGCTTGACCGCCAACTCCCATGTCATGTAAAAATCCATAAAGAGTATCCGAATAAATAAAAATCAAAGATCCTAACATGCATCCCTGAGATTTTTATGGGTACCAGTCGGTGGTCCAAATAGTGTGTGATTAAAACTCAATAGGCCACCACCAATGGTGTATAATTCAATTCAGTTCTCGAATATAAAATCATGCAGTGTGTAGGTATATCAAAATTAAAGCATTGAATAAATGAAACCCATGTAGAGCTTTGGTTCTTCATGTAATAACTGGATGACTCTACCAACTTCATCCTAAGCCATGATATCATTACAATTTCGATTATATATATACATAAACACACACACACACATATATATATCTATATGTATACAAGTTCCAGAGAGGACCCAAGGCATATGGAAAAAGTTTTTTGTGTATATAATTATAATCATAATGGGTTCAAATTTAAATAAGGATAATCAATAGAGAAATCTATAATAAAGGAATTTTGAGCATCATGTCTGATGATATCAACAAAATACTGATAAGAAAACCATTCCCAAAAATTTCTTTATAAAAGGGAATGAGTTCCAAGTCTACAATTTTTCATAATTAAATTCGAACGACATGTCCAATTGTTTCAATAATTAATATGTAAAATCATATAAAATATTAAGGAACTTCATGTCTAATAACCTCAATTAATTTAGGAGGCTCTCCATGCCCACTTTTTTAGTCCATTAGTTTCAAATAAATGAGTAGAGCATCATGTCTAACATTTCTTAACCATTTAAAAAAATTAATTCAAAGTTCCTTATGATCTCATCCATGTTATTATTCATAGAAATAAATGTATCATTTGAGGAATAACATAATAAGATGAAACATATATTAATAATAAAACATAAGACATGAGAAGAACATTCATTCCAATTTAAAATAAAACAAACCTTTAATGATTTCATTTTATAAGTGCCAAATAGATAAGTGGCATGGTCATACCTTTCACAATTAATTTAATTTAATTGTTGCATCCCCAAGTAAGTAGTGATATTAACATTCTATGATGGTGGTTTAATTACATTTAATAAGGATCATCCATAATATATATATTTTTGATAATTCACTTTGGTCATTTCTTCATAATAGACAACCCAAACACACTAGTTGAGTTTTTTGTTTTTTATGAAATATTTGTATACAAATTTAATAGAAAACACCTGAAGTGGTGGTTCTAAATAAGATTATAAACCTCCAACCATGTTAGATGTTCTAAAAAACATCTAGTCTATGATCTAGACATTCAATTTATGTAATTTTAGATTTCAATAGAAACTTGTGGATAGTTCGACATGTAAAAAAATGGAAAAAATATAAATGATGAAATATTAAGGGAAAACCATCTATACCACATAACTTTGACCAATGAATCTTAACTCATCCATTTCAAGCTATGATTTGATTCAAAAACTGATAAATCAGAAGAATCAAAAAATTCCTTGAGAATAAGTACTATGATATCACTTTAAAATACCTTCAATTATAGTGAGAGAAACTAGAAAAAATAAGTAAGAGGAGTTATAGACTCACTGTTACACTTCAAATGCACTCAAATAAATTTGATTCATACCAAGAATAAAAAATATCAACTCAAAGGGAGGGGTAGGAGGAAGAGATCATGTGGAGGGGACTTATTGGTGAAATGAGTTAAAAAAAGATAAAAAACATTTAATATTAGAGGTGAAAATGGTAAATTTTACCATTTTAATGAGGTTCATGGTTAGGACATTTAGTTAGGAAAACCATGTGCCTAAAATGGGGTGCCATTGTCTAAAGCACCCCCAATATATAATGTTTACAAACTATTCTACAACCATGCAGTCTCACTACACAAGAACATCCCAACCCAACATGGTTATAGAATATTTTTTAGAAAACATACGTTTCAACCTTGAGAGGTCCTCTATACCTCTACATATTGTCTCATGACTTGTTGGAACCCCTGTACATTTTAGTCAATCTGTGTACCTATTATAAAGTGGTAGTATGGTTATTATACATGCTTAGTACTTACCATGCACCAACCATGTGTCTATGTTGTCTTTTACAAAAATTCCATTTCATGTCATAAACCCACTAGACCCTCCCAAAACCTCCAATCCACCATCTAAGCCTCATTACACATCTAAAAATATAACTTTTTAGTGTTTTTAAAATAAAAATTCTATTCTAATGATTGATTAATAATTTAGACTATCCACTAAATGAAAAATTCAAATTAATTTGTAAATTTACAACCCATCCAAAATATGAGTTTTTAAAACCTCCCCACTATAGAACATCTTATCCCAGATAATCCTTAGGGAAGAATTAAAACATCACATGACCTACTAGTGTATGATATTCCTTATCAAACAACCACATTGCATTTCCAATACACAACATGCCTCCAAATATCACTTTTAAAAATACACTAATTAAGAAACTAAAATTTGATTCAACCCACACTTTTATGATAAAACATCAAGATAATTATTACTTAATATCATCTAACTCGAAATATGATCAAATTTTCATCTCTCTATTAACCATCCTATAACGCTTATCACAATAAGTTCTAGTTTATACTGGCCAATTTTGTGTCATGATACTCCCACCATCATAATTTTATATTGGAACACACCCTGAGAATCCAAACAATTCTTCAATCAAGATTATAAATTTTCACACCTAATCACATGCAAGGATACTACCCCTATCATCTTTTTGACCATAAATGTCAAATAAAATTAACTTCGCTTAACCTGACCAAGCCACATTTTCATATAAAGTCAAGAAAGACTCTTGAAATAGACCCATATCATCCCAATGACATTCCCAATGTGGTTCCTACCCAAACATATACATTAATTCAAGAGTATACAAATTTAACCACCTCTAGTTGACTATTTTTAAGAATCACAACTTCTACATCCGACACATCCAAAAAATAGATTCTAATGCATTTAAACTGAGGAACACCAATTTTTTTACCATGACCACCGAAGCACATAAAAAACTTCGAATAACACATCTCAGTGATTTTATTAACTATTCTACAATATAAACACTCATATAATCTTGATATAGAATCCCTGGATTTTTACATGTTATACTAGGTCTAAAGCCCACACTTGAACTTTACCTATGTCAATATCCAATATTTAACATAGAATTTACAAAGAAATATAGACATATTATGTTTCATTTAATCAATGGAATAACATATCCTAATGACCATAAAATGACCAGTATCAAGATCCCATAACCCGTCCCTTCATAAGGGTTTCCCATTAGTGATCAACATCTTGCTACCCACCATAGGTGCATCCTCATAATTTCACTAATGAAACGAAAATATAATTTCTATGGAACATGTTATATATATCTATATATATAATGTTTTCCATGGATAAGAACCCACTTATCATTTATTATTAACATAAACATCACCATCACCCATTCCTACCTCCTGAGAATGGATGTCATAGAATTTTCTAAAAGTTAACTACAAACAATGTTCACCAACTAGAAAAGCTCAAGGTGAACTCCCCAACTTTTTTATTAGATTAAACTAATCCTCAAGAATAAATCCCCAAGAGTCCTCTCATCATACCACATGATGATATTTAGGTAGCTCGACATATAACCGATTCTCTATTAGTGTACCTAAGATAATGTCAAGATACGAGACATGATCATATCAAAATCCGGAGAACACTAAGATTCCATCAATAGGTGTGTATCAACCATAAAAAGACACACTAATATCAAAAATGGGATATTTTACTTTAACAACCCTTGACACCATATCTCTTGACCATGAATTTCTAGGTCCAACGATATATCAATCATCTCATATAACCCGATTTAATTCCAAAATAGACCTCATAAGAGGATAATTTACTTTATATTTACCAAAATATTAGGGCCTCTATAATCATATTAATCACATTTGAAACATTAAATCCTTCTATTGGACCTAGATGCTCACCGATGCTCTATATAAACAAGTTACTATGGGAAACCATTCTGAACTAAACCTTCCATATGCAACAGGTGTACATCCCGTACAACCATATTCAATTACCAAACCACATTCCCATGAGTCATCCACCAACACATCCAATATAAAAATATTTCTAAACATATCAGAATCATTATGTTGGAATTTCTCTTAGAACTCCTTTCAAAATTAGGCTTCCACCTGTGATATAATTCATCAAACAATCACCCTTGTCATGATTTCATTTCAGATATTATGTGTCAACCACACAACTACTGGTCAATACACCAAGGTAACCAAACCTTCCTTCCCATTGAATCTAGAATCATTACTCAAGATCCTAGGTGATTATTTAGAAACCAAAGGCTTCATCATGACTATATATCCAAACTCAAGAACCTAACATGCACCAGTATTGAAACAATCATTAAAATCAAGCTCACTACTTGGAATATAAAAATTTCTAGATAATCTCTCTCATATGATTCCCTAGATTAAACTAACACCATTGAACCATTGGGGTTCAAGACAGATTTTAGGCCTCTACATATTCCACTTATCCCAACTAATTAAGAATCAAAATAATACCACTTGGTCCATCCATCAAGACCAAATGTGCCTCGCTTGAGAACCATGACCCACCTTAGGTTTTCTATCACATAATATCTAACACACTGAAAAAATATCTTTGAAAAGGTAAAACAAGAAGTTAAAGAAATAATTATTATTTAGGGGTCAAATCCTATCAATATAAGAATAATAGAATCACTTACCATTCATCAGCCTACCAGGTCTCAATCATCCCAATGAATCAACATAGAGGAGTACTCCCTGAGGGCCATAATGCCAATGTAAGAAGATAAAAGAGTTGAAACTCACTGGGTATCTACATAATAAAATACCCCCATGAGATCCAACTTACCAGATGACAACCCACCAACCTAGGGTGTCATATAATCTGCTAATATTCTTTTTCGGCTTAAACTATCAACGAATTAAATTTATCATGCCCATAAAATTGGCTCAAAAGTATTCCAATTTCATATATCCAAGGGTTTGACCTCAACCATGTTATCTCATAACTAAGGAATAAGGACTAAATTCTTATAATAGGGTTATATCCAGTGAGTCACTAGGATCTACCTCCCAACCATTATGTTCAAGAAACTACTGAAAAGAAGCTAACTGAGACTCATGGGAAACATCCATGTTCCTGTTCAAGACATCTCTCAAGGAAAAAATAATGTTAACCCTTACATGAGGGTTTAAGATAATATCATTAATAAAAGGTTTGAATTTACTCATTTTTATCAATTCACATTTATCATAACATTTAAAAGGATCTAATATATGAAAAGTCAAGTAAAAATTATAAATAAAAAATTTTATAAACTATACTTAGCAGTTTATTTAGTTGATTCCATGAAACATTATAGGAAAATAATCACATAATTTACTTTTAAACCATCATGTGTTTACTCATAAGTTCTAACAATGTGAACTAGTAAAATAAAATTTCAATCATAATCTATAGAGGAAAAAACTTTTTATGTTGTGAGTGGATTTTGAATTATCTATAGCCACATATCAATAAATCTCAAAATATAACAAGGGTATTTTATCATTTCAAGGAGAATTGGTTATGTAAGATGATACCATAAAATTATATGTTATACCATATGAGTGTTTTTAGACACTTTAAGTGACTAACCCTATTTATCATAAGTATACCCCCATGGGGTTAAACACCAATACATATAAAAACAGAAGCAACCTATGAGGGTCCCATCAAACCAATTATGGTTCAGTTAAATGTGAATCCATACCCAATTTATGGATCCAACACTATATAAATTATAATTTAAATTCAATTTAAGGGAAAACTAATTCCATTAAGTTATCAAGATCTCAAAACACCCTTATTAGGTTTATTTCATAGAAGTAACATTCCCAAATTGAACTTATAAGGTCTAGATATGCATTTAAAGATTATGTTATATGGGTTTTTATTCCCAATTTATAAAGTTAAAAAACCTTATGATTTGTAATTATCGCTTTATTTGACTAACATCTATATAATTCTTGAGTTAATTTTTTTACCTTTACATTTATGAAACAATTCTATTAGATAAGTCACTATTTTTAACTATAAATTCATAACTTTACAGGTTACAATTGGTACTTTACGATGATAAATTTATAATTATTTAATTTATAGATCACCATTCAAAATTTATATTGGCAAAAAAAAATGATAAATTGAAAATGGAATCCATTTAATTTCAAACACTAACATTCCAAGTCTTATAAAAGAGTTACATAGCTCAAACATAGTACAATTGGTTTGTTAATGTAACACCATTGAGATATGTAGGAATAAAACCTTTAGATTGATGAAGAAAAATTAACTAACCAATTATTTATCTCATTCCCCCTGAAAAAATTAGTTAATTTACCAATAGTAGTTAAGGAACTTCCAATATGCAACAGAAAATACTCATAAAAAAATAAACATGGCATGGAATATGCATGTAATGTGAATCTCTATATTCCTAAAATGATTGATGAGTTAACACCTACTTTCCGTACTAAGACTATGGTAAAAATACATAAATAAATAAATAGAAAAAACAGTAATCACCCAAGGTAAATAATAATCAACTCTAAAAATGAACATCATGATCATCAGTCCCATCATTGGCCACTTGATCTTTTCCCCATGTGTGGGTTTACCATTCCCATATAAAAGATATTAACAAAGTTCCAACACATTAATAGTCTCCTATATACCAACCCAAATTGTAATACATTGAAAAATAGTTCTCTGATACCAATTTTCAATGTCTTGTACTGGGAGACACTAAAATGATGCCTTGGTCCAGTTAGTAATATGGCCTCAAGCGTGCCTCCTTGTAAGCCAGAGGCACTTGAATAATAGCTAAGGTATAATAGTTGAATAGTGGGGATAATATACCCTTTAAATCCTTACTAATTACAGTTGAGGAAATATTAAATAAGAAGGTAGTGAAACATATAAAATGAAACTATGACAATAATCGTAAACAAAAAAACTAACCAGAGCCCAACTAATCCAAACATGCCTAAACATGTTGATAAAGAAAATAAAAGGAAGTAAATATACAACATAAACATATGGAAAGACAAGACTCATAAAGAATAAGTAAATAAGGACTCGAACTTGTATAGGTATCCTATTTACATGATCGACTCCTAGGTCCCAGATGAGATCCTAACCTATAAAGAGTATCATCAAGAAGCACAATCCATGATCTTGTCTTGTAGATATGAGATCCATCCATGTACCAATCAACAACCTAAACAGGATGTGAGTAAAACATAGTAGGCCACCACCAACGGTGTCTAATATAATCTGATACATGAATATAAAATGAATCAGTGTTCTAGTATATCAAAAGAAAACTAGTTAATAAATACAACCCTTGTTGAGCTTAGGTTTCTCATGGGACACCTGGACAACTCTACCTACTTCAGCCTAATCCATAATATAATATCTAAAAAATTTAAATCACACACATATATATATATTTATATATATATGTATATATATATATGTGTGTTTTTTGAGTGACCATGGTGCATGACCAAAGGAATCCATGTATATAATGATAAACATTGGGGTTCACCATTAAATAAGGAGCATGAATCTACACATATATAATAAAAGAATATTGAGAATCATGTATGGTGATATTAAATAAATACTGATAGGGACATCATTCCTAATGATTTAAAAATAAAAGATAAGGTGTTCCAAGCCCTTCAATTTCAATAATTAAGGTGAAACGACATATCCAATAGTTTCAATAATTTAAGTGGAAATTCATTTCAATTATGGAGGATAATTATTTAAAATAATATCAATTAATTAAGTTGGGTTTCCATTCCCACTAACAAGGAACAACTTTTCCAATAATGTCATGTAAATGAGAAGTTTTTCTTTTCCAACATTTCTTAACAATTTATAAACATTCATTAAATGTGATTTTAAATATTTTCCCTGGAATTCCACTTTAGAATCCATGTATTAATCAAGGAATAATATAATATGCAGAAACATTCATTTAATAATTAAACACAAGACTTGATAAGTACATTCATACTAATTTTTAATCAAACAAGACTTTAATTATTTCATTATATAAGTGTAAAAAGGGGAAGTGACAAGGTTATACTATTCAATATTAATATAATTTAACTATGGAATCTAACTAATAAGTAGTGAGATTAACATTCCCAAATAAAAGTTTAATTACACATGGTAAGGATCATATAAATTATATAACATTATACTAACTCAATTTTGTAGCACGATCAATATGTCAGTTGGGTGTTTTGGTTTTGGAAAGAACTATTTTTATTACCATTTAATATACCTGACATTATGTAGAGGATCCAATTGCGTTTGTTAACCTAAAACCATGCCAATGGTACTAAATAATATCATGTCTATGGTCTAGACATTCAATTTAAGTTATTTTATATTTTAAGATTAATTCATAGAAAGTCTAGCATGTGTCACAATAATAACATAATATAAATGACAAAAAATTAAGGGAAAATCATCTAGAAGAAATAACTTAGACCAAGTAAACATCACTCATCCATTAATGGAAATTCATCCTAATAGGAATTAGAGTAATCATAAGAATTGAAAACCCCCCTGAAAATAGGTCATATGATCTTGTATATATATGACATCCAATATGACGAGAGATACTAGAAAAAGAAGTAATAGGATCAATAAATCATTGTTACGCTTACAACACACTCTAATACATTTTATTTGTACCATTAAAGATAAATATACACTCCATGGGGATAAGGAGGATGAGAGTGCATGTTAGGCACCCTTTGGTGGAATGAGGTTCAAAAAGTGGTAAAATCCCTTTTAGCGGCAGAGGGAAATATGGCAATTTTTCCCCTTTTAAGAGGTGCATAGTTGGGACACAAGGTTATGAAAACCATGAGCCAATAATGAAATTTTACTATCTAAATCACACTATAGAAACATTGTTTCCTCACATAGTTTAAAACCCATGCTCTAACCATGCGAGCTCACTACCTAAGCACACCCATAACCCACAACATTGTATCACACAATTTAAAAAAAATAACCAAACAGACATGGTCCTTAACACAACCACACAAAGAATATATTCTTGATGGAGCACCTCAATGGTTTATACAAACCATATGTTAATGAAAAATATGAAACATTGTTATGATGCATGGTTAGTAATGATTGTACACCAACCGTGCACCTAGGATATCTTTTCCAAAAACATCTATTTTGGGTCCCAAACCCTCGTGCCACTCCTAAATCCTATAATAAACCTAAAAGGGATCAATAAATGTTTAAAAACACTTTTAAGTGTTCCTATTCTAAAAATTCTATTCTTAATACTCATTTGAAAATTTTTCCATCAACTAAACAAAAATTTATATTCCTTTTGAAATTTACAACCCATCCAAAATATAGTTTCTTACAATAGGGGATAATTTTTTATAACCAGAAGCTCAAGAGAGATAATGAGTATTCTAAGAGAAGGAAAAATATTAGGGTAGGAGGAATCCAAATGATAAGGAGTTCTATGAATTGGTGGTGAGATATCACTTTAATAATTGTTGAAAATGGATTTTTTGTTAATATTTCAATTATATATAAAGGGAGAACATGTAAACATGTCAAGTTGCTCAGAAATTGGTAAATAATGGATTGGAGAATAGATAAGTTTGAGATATACCTAATAAACTCTTTTACACACACTTTCTATACATTTTTTTGGTCTTTTACTCTTAGATTCTTTACTTTTACTATTTTATCTCTTACCAGGGTAACTGGTTTTTACCTAGGTAATTTTTCTTATATGCTATAAAATAAAGTGGCCTTTATTATATAATATGGACCCAATAATTATAAATTTTAAATCCCTTTTCTTTTTTGAATTTATTAATGGGGAAAACATTAATATTAAAATAATAATGTATAATTTATTAAAAATATATTTTGAGAAAATATTACTCATGTTATAAAATATCAGATATAGTTTTGTAACTCAAATATAATATTTTAGAATATATAATGACACTTATAAAAATTATATTTTATCAATAAAAAGGTTTAATAATTTTTTTCTTATTCTTATATCTAAGTGATTCCATAAAATCAAATGTATTATCAAAAAAAATATTTTTCAATATTCAATTAAAAATTATTTATATTAGAAAAATACCAAAAATTAACATTATTGTAATTTTGAAATTATAAATTCAAAAATTATATCTTTTTGATCAAATTAAAATTATAAATTTTTTATATTTAATTATTTAAACAAAGTCACAAAATATGAAGAAAACTTTTTTATTGAAAAATGACTCCTTAAACATCTGGTGTCTTTAATCTTATTTCATATAAATTTATAAATAAATGAATATTGAAATATTATATTTAAAAATATAAATATTTCCCATTATAATAAAAAATTTATATGTGATCAATTAAATTTATTATGGTAATATACTATACACTTGTTTAACTGGTTCTTTTGAAGGCATTCTATTTAAAATAATAATCAAGTAGAATCATAATATATAGTTATTTTATTTTATTATTTTTATTTAATATAGTAATGATTATATTATTTAAGTATTATTGATATTATTTGGTTAATTTTAGTTTGGGGTTTCATTAGTTTAATGTTTTTTTGACATACGTTATTGAAGATAGTATTAATATAAAGGATCCAAAATCTTGGGTCATTACATTCTATACCCATTAAATAAATTTCTTCCTCCTTATTTTAATTATTAAAAATTGATGAATGTAGGATAAAAAATTATTAACATATTTATTAATCTAGATATAAATTACAATGTGACATATACCCTTCTATATTAAGTTATATTAATATATTAATCTTTTCTCTAACAATATTGATTATTTATACCCTATACATTTTTTCAATAGATTATACCTTTACAAAAACTATTTGAACCTCCAAGAAAATAATCTATAGGGAAATCATATAGTCGCCCAAAAATTAACATCATCATTAATCCTCAACTGTATTGACAACTAGATTATAAAGTCACAAACCAGTTAGTAGATATCATAATCTCTAAAGTGAGATAAAATTCACAAATAATACCAGGGATTACTTTTGCATTAAATCATTATTTAATTCAAATTCTATTAATATCATCTAACTCAATTGTAAAAAAATAAATCAACCCTTTATCACCTCAACATAAAGAATAAATTAATCCTATGAGTTACCTAAACCTCAATCATGTGTTCTATAATATTTTCCCCCAACAATTTAACCTTGTCATAAAATCAAATTTCAAGGATATTGATTACATTTAATATATGTTTCAAATACATTAAATAAAAAATACTGAATAAAAATCCATTTATATTTCACATAACCTAGTAACATTAATAATATTCTGAAATACCATTGATAAATATCACTCATAAATAAATATAAAAATGACTACTAAGAATTAATTTCTATTATTTTATGAAGCTCACTACCATATGTAAGGATAATAAAATCAAATTTTTTAATCATAAAAATAATGTACAATGATTATAAATTATTTAAGTATGCTACAATATTAATATGTAGTGATTTTTGGATACATTCCATTATCACCATCATTCTACTGATCCCGTTTAAACAAAATAATAAAAACCAAAAAGGTTATGATAATATTCAAAATAATTAGAGTATATGAATATGAATACTCAATTCTAATAATTCTTCTCCATTTAATCCTTCCTTTTATTTAAAATATTTAATACATGGTTAATCATATATATCTATTATATAAAACTAAGACACTTTATGTTTTGTTCTCTCATAATGATTAACATAATCCCTTAATGTATTTAGGGAAAAAATCCTTCATAATGTTTTTAAAAAGAATACAATTAACCAATGAACATCCCTTGAGAGTTTCAATCTAGGTGTGCAGTTAGGCCTCTCTATAATGCACACGCGATTATTGACTTAATACCCTATCTATCCTTCTCATGGTTATTACACATAGGTACATCTATGCTAGATATTTCATCCACTTGTATTATCCATATAGGGTTGTAATTACTAAGAAAACTACACATTCAAAACATGCTAATTGTTATGGATACTATCCTATATATAGAATTCTATCTTCAACTTATCCTTTGGGATTTCAACAATATTTTAGTATCATAATCCAAAGATAAAAAGTGAATTATTATCTTATAATTAAATCACACCATATCCCAATGGTTTATCTATACCTTTGATATTATGATCAACCTAAACATATCAACACTTAAATTATCCTCAAGTAATATCCTAATCTCCAAATTTATCTAAACCTTGATTTGATAATAATTATTATTATCTAGACCTAATAATCATGTAATTAACATGGGAGACACCAAATATGGTGTCATATCAACTATTGTTTGATTAATGGATCAGCCATATCCTCTTTTCCCTCTCTGAAAGTCAACCATATGGAACATAGTCTCTTGGATCACTCACCGCTACAAATCTCCCACCCTTTGGGTGTGATTATGGGTGATTTTTTTTATCATTCAGGGATAGATGAACCTGGTTTTCATGTCATAGTGAGGGAGGCTTGGTTTCATAAGCATCAGGGTAACCCATGGATCTCTCTTCACAAAAAGCTTAGGCGGACCAAAACCAATCATTAATCATGGAAGAGCCTCCTCCCCTTCCGATTCTAGGCTTTCGAAGACACCATCAAAGAGATTGAGAGGATGGAGACAAACCTAGAAAATACTTGTGATAATTACACATTTGATGATATTCGGACCTAGAAAAACCAATTTGCAGATATGCTCCTCCTGGAGGAAAGGGTGGCTGAAGAAACTTACCGGATTAAATGCCTTCACAAGGGTGATTGAAAAACTGGGTTCTTTTATGCATGCATCATGGAGAAACGATGGTTTTAGAGTCACAACATTCTCTTAGAGGATGGTTCATACTCCATTGACCAGGACATGTTTTGAGTCCGTGCAAATGAGCACTTAAAAACCCTACTTGTAGGTCATATCTCCTGCATGTATGGAGGCTACCTGGTCAGTCGGATGGACTTATTTGACAACATTATGAGTAGGGTCTGTGAGGAGGAAAACATTTTTCATAAGAAGATTTTGGATGAGGAGGAGGTCTGTGAGGTTATTTGGTCTTTATATCCGAATAGTTCCCCAGGGCTAGATAGCCTCCTAAGATCTTTTTACAGGATATCATGGGATATCGTCAAGATGTATTTACAGATAGAAGTGCATGATTTCTTTTCAGGGGAACCTACCCCATATTTCTTATTCTACAATGATATTTTTGGTCCCATAGAAAAGTAACCCTCACTCCATGGACCACTACAGGCCTATCTGTATGTGCAACATACCATATACCATTCTTTCAAGAATCATCAATAAAAGGATCTCATCCTTCCTATCCATCTGGATAGCCAAATAATAACATGAATTAATAAAGGGTTGCACTATTTAGGGTGTAGTGAGAGTGGGGTAGGAGGTGTTAAGTGATATTAATCTCAAAACATTCAAAGGAAACTCTGCCATAAAACTAGATATGAGAAAAGCACATGATAGGGTGGAATAGAACTTTATTCTCAGAATTCTATCTAGTATGGTATTCTCTTATTGGGTTGTGGACCTCCTCTTTCGTTTCTTCAGCTCGACCTGGCTAACTACATCCTTCATAGGAAAAGAGGTTGGGTTTTTCAATTTATTAAGGGGCCTCAAACAAGGGGACCCCTTATCGACCATATTATTTATCCTCGATCAATATGAGCTCAATAGAAACATCCATAGGGGAATCATCTTGGGTCAAATTCTCCCTTACCACTTGAAGGATGCAATAAAGGGTACCTCTAAATTAATGTTTTCCAATGAAACAATCCTATTTCTCAATGGAATCAGATGATCTATTCAAGGAATCAATAATATTCTATAGTATTACAGCATGTGGAGTGGAAAAATGATCAATAGAGATAAAAGTTATTTCTTCACTACAAGAAAAGTCCCTGGCAAAAGGGTAAGGGAATTAGAATACATGTTGGATATGAAAGCAGTATCATTAAAAATGGATTATATGGATGCTCTGGTCATCCCAAACACTCCTCTAATTCATCATTTTGATAAGATCATACAGAAAAGGGCCGGACATATCTATAGTTGGAAGAACACGTTTCTTTCCCTCAGAGGGAGAATTATTCTTGTGAAGATCGTTTTAACTTACATCTCGATGAATGTTATTTTCTCTATGAAAGTGAAAAAAAAAGTTTATTTATAACATGGAAAAGATGATAGTTTATTTATTATGGTATTTTGATTTGGAAGGAAACCATCACTGGTCTTATTAGAAGTGGCTAGACAAGACCATAGTGGAGGGAGGGATCAATCTAAGAAGAATAACTAGGTCTACGAAGGGGCTGTATGGACAGATTTACTGGGAGATAATAGAATAGTATTCTTTATAGGGTGAGTTTATTTTTAAAAATCATGGTTTTAGTGAGAATATGAATTAATCTTGACCCTCTTCCCTATGGAAAACTGTCTAGAATTACATCCGGTACTCGCATCCATCCACCTGCTAGATTATGGGAGAGGGAATTCTAGCTTTTTGGAATTAGGACTTGGTATGAGGGATTATCTAGTTTCTAGGCTGTCTAGTACTAGAAATTTCCTTTAGGGAGGTTCATAGCCATTCCAAAATTATTTAGGTGATCTTGAATGATCTCGAGTATGCCGCCTTTGACATCATATAGCTTAATAATGACACAGATAGATGCATGTTCCCAGGATCAACTTCAGGAGCCTTCTCTTCCAGTTCATTTATCAGATCGAGGTGGAATATTGATAACAAGTTTGAGTTGGGGAGACCTGATTGTGAAAATAGATACCTAGAAAGTTTATGTTTATCATCTAGAGTATTTTGAACAATTCCTTGACAACTGATGACCTCACATAATGGAAGGGTATCTCCCATGCTTCTTATTGTAGTTGTTGTAGGGAACCTCAAATAGAATCTATCAGTAACCTTTTCTTTGGTAGAGAATAAGAAATATGGGTGTGGAAAACCTTTGGGGATTTTATAGACTGGTCAACTTAGGCTACAACACATGAGGCCTTCCTCAATTAGTTGTTTCAAGGGGAAATAATTTTTTTCTTGGAAAGAAAATCTCACTCCATCATTATCAGCACTGGATTCTGGAGTCTCTAGACCTCTGAGAATGGGGCTTGTCACCTTAATAAGAGTGTCTATAGAACATGTATATCTTTAAAGACCAAAAAAATTATTCGAGATCTGACCATACTATGAAAGGACTACGAGTCATCCCCTTATATTATCTCTATTAAGGCACCAATCCCCCCTCTAGGACTTTAAAATAAACACGTATGTGTCTTTCATCTTATGAAGCATGAGGTGGGGGGTATCTCAGAAGAATGTTTGATCACTGATCATGAAGAGTCTAGAGATGTTGATGGGGACTATCAGGAGATCCAAATGAATGAAGGGCGGGGTTGCGAGGGGGTCTCTTTTTTGGTAGTGGGTCTTCCTAGTCTACACAAGAATTTTCAAGGGAAAAAGATGAAATTAGGACAAGGGAGAGGGGGAGGGAAAGGAAGCTCCCAAATACAATAGAGATGCAGTTAGGTGCCTTTCGGTGATCGAAAGCAACATGCCTAACCTGAGGAGGGGTAATGAAATTGGGTTCAAGGAATATGTTTCATGGATTTTATTTGACAAAATGGGGTATATTTCAGAGGGAGATAAAGAAAACCTGAGTGGATTGGTCACTCGGTCCTTTAGTGACATTGAAAAAGGTGGGTAAAAGAGGATGAATGAAGATGTACGAATGTTGTCGGCTAATCTAAGAAGAAAAACGAGGAAGGGATATTCTTACCTGTCACGTCTGGTGAATACCAGAGCTTCATCTAAGTGAGATCACAGAGTGATCCTTGCTTTCAAAAAAGACAACATATCCAAAAAGTCATGTCTGGGGTAGCCATATCAAATGAAGAGTTATGACCAATGTGATAATCTCTGGAGGCAGTATAATCCATAATTTGAATGAGAATCAGCCACTGTGGAGGAGGACTCATGTTTCGGGTGTGGTGAAGAGTATGGTTGTGATGATTGGTAGCAGTTGTGCTGGTATGCTCTTGTTGTTTGATTTCGAAATATTTTCTTGTGGTTTGTGTCAGTTGCGATCTTGTTCTGTTTTCATTTTCCCAATGGGACTCATGGTTATCACTTTTTCGAATGTTTCTGAAATAAAAAATTAATTTTCAGTCAGCGGGGGAGTGATTAGGGATAAGAGGGGATCAGTCATTACGACTTTGACGGTGTCCTATAACCCTAGTGAGTCTCTTCAGTCCGAAGCTTATGCTTTGGTCAGGGGGATTTGTTTATGCTACATATAGAATCTCACTCTTGGAATCATCGAGACTCATTCTATGATCCTCTACAATTCTTTTACAGGAAAATGAAAAACACCTTGGTCAATCATGTATCTCGTTAGGAGTTTCAAAGAGATATTTTCAAATCACATGGTAATCTCTCACACTTGGCACAAGGGAACATGGTCACAAACTACCTCTCCACCATGGTTTCCCATAACAAATGACTTATCAAGTACTCTAACTTCACATATTTTTCGGTTAGGGGATCATGTTCATGAGAGCTAATACACTAGACCTCAGGCATTTCAAACCACCATGAGGGGGGTTCTTTTTGGGCTTCAGGATCTAGGTTCTCTGATTCCCTTTGTGCAGATTTTCCTTTTGTTTCCATTCAATACTTTATTTTTCTTAATAATGAAATAAAAAAAATGCTTTGTTGGAAATTCGATCATTAAAAATTCTTCAATATCTTCAATAAATTATTCTCATTTTATACACATTTATAATGATATTATGTATTACTTTTATTCATAAACTTGGGAATTTGAAACATAACAAAGTGATGATCTCAGTTTCTCAGTAAAGGTAAACATAAGAAAAAAATCAAAGATAATAATTGAGAATAAAATTTTCATATTGGTATAATAAAGATACATAAGAAAATAATACCCAAAAAATATGAGGTCATAAATTACAAAATAATTTTTGACATTTAATAAGATATGAATCAAAAGTATTATTAAATAAACATGATCCACAAGATCATAACATAACCATGATAATAAGCATAAAATAGTGAAACATATTTCAAATACAGCACATACATTATTATAGGGAATATAAAATTCATGATCCACAGTATCTTTTCCCATTCTTTTGAGCAACTAAAAAGTACTCGGGAAAATATGTCACTATAACATAAACTCTTAAATGATTCCTTTTGGGTGATATATAAAGATACCCATGTTTTTAATACAAAAAATATTATATTTCATTATATGAATATTTACTACATTGCTTTAAGATACATGCCAGAATCATATAATATTAGTGTCTTTTGAAAAAGGGATATAAACAAATTAATCAAAAGAGATCTACTTCTTTCCATCTTAGTTCTCCATAACTATCACCCTTAACTACCACATCACAATTAAAACTTTTATTTATATCCCAGGGAAAATAAAATATAATACAGGGTGAGATCAGAAGCATAGTGAGGGAAGAAAAAGATATATCAATGATCATTTAATTATAACATGAGTATAAAGGGTTCGATAATATGATCATAACCTTTTAAAATCATACCCATCAATTCTTAGATCATAAACATGATTCATGGAATAAATCTTGGAATTTTATAAGACAGAGATAAAAAATGAATCAAAGAACGTGATCCATGTGAACATAACTTTGGAATGTCATCATGTATTATGTTCTGGCATAAGTGTGTAATAATCATAATCCTGGAAAAATCTGGTTAAGTCTAATCACCTAGAAATTCAAAACATGTTAGGCTTGAGATATAAAGTTGTGTACCTAATTTAGGATTGGGATATCCTTTTGTGTACCCTTTTAGCTCATAAAAAATTAATATTTAACCAATTAATTATAGAGATATATAATTCTTATGCTACCCATCATATAATCATAAAACCATTTATATGTGTTCCACATGATCATAAAAACAATCATTATAACTTAACCCATGGAAAATGAAATGTGATACATTGATATTTCATAATCATAACCATAAATCAAATAAATAATGAATAAATATGATATCATTGGATCATATCCCTAGTAAATATTATTTAACATCAAAGGATATTATTATAATAGAGGAAAAATTCCTTTAAAAGGTCATTGGAATATTTTTTTAAGGAAAAACATCTCATACAGAAATTACTTATTTAAAATATAAAAAAAATCTAGATATTAAGGAAATAATTTTATATGAAAATAAACTTTGAAACATATAAATTATGAATCAAATCATTATGCACACATGATGGTGGGAATTTCCATTCATGTTGGGTATGTTAAAACAAAGGTTCCATTCACATTTTCTATAAAAGGTTAAAAGTATCTAGTTTGGAAAATGACATGAGGATTCCTTTAAAAAAATTATTAAAATTTCAATCATGTGTAAAATTAATTTAAAAGTAATAGATGAATATTAAAAAAATTCTTGAAAACATTTTTAAATAACAAGCACATGGATGGAAAAGTATTTTCGGTCTAAGAAAGAAATAAAGTCATGTTCCCTTAAAAAAATACTTTGGGTCTCATTAATACGTATAGTAAGGAAAATGAAATAAATACCAGTATTCTAAAGAAATATACCAAGAAAAAGAAAATAAAATTGATTTATTAATCAATGGTCTTATAATTTCATTCAATGTAAATTCAATCATTTATAATTTTTATTGAAATGATAATGAAACATAAATCATATACCTCAAGTTTTGATTTCTTAGAAGGCACCCAATAATCCTATATAATGAATTTAAATTAATTATAATTATATAAAAGAGTTATTTATATACTTTTAATGTCATATATTATTCAATTATTAAATTTTAACACCCATTTATTAATAACTTTCTAAAATCATTGATTCTGGGAGTTAACTGTTTTGTTTTTTCATGGGAATTTTAGTTCGATAATTCTAGTAATTTAACTTTGATCATGGTTCCATCATCTAAAGAATTTTAAATATGATGTAAATATCATATATAATCATTATATATATATATATATTTAATTTTATCCATAAATTATAGAGATAAAAAATTGAATTACTCCATTCATGGAGACAATAGGTTGTATGCACGCATGAAGACTCTTTTCACTTTTCAATGGATGGAACAAAATAGAGTTAAATATTAACTAACCATTAAAAATTTATTATTATATCACATATAACATATATATTTATTAACTCCATCCAATTTACCATCCATGTAAAGAAAAAATGAAAAACGAATCACATCGGTTTGTGGAGGTGGTTGTCACAATATATGTACGAATGACATTATAAATTTCCAAAAGATGAGATAGTAAAAAGGTAGATATTAAATTATAAATCCAAAAGAATTATAATGTAATTAAAACATATATAAACTTTAAAAACATCATAATAACCATCCATCAAAGATGATGGTGGAATGTGAATTGGGTCGTTACACGAAGGCAATAGTCCACACGTACACATGAGTGATACTTTCACTTCTCACTTGATGGAAATGAAGGTGGATAATTATGGTTTCATTATCATAATAAAATATTAGTATATTTAATATAATTAATCTATTATTATATTATTAATAACATTTATTTATAGTATTTAGAATAAGAAATAAATTGAAATAGGCCGGGTAAGATGATTAACTCATCTTTGAAAGATGTCCTTTAGATCCTTTCTTAATGACTATTTGAATAATCTGTTAAGAAGAAAAGATTCTATAAATTGTGTCTAGGTAATATTATAGGAAACTTATATAGGTATTGGTTGATATAGAGGTCTCAAATTAGTGTAACAAATAGAGAGAAGGTGTGTCCTTTTATAAAGGAGGGAAAAGACACACATGGAAGTATTTTAAAGATTAATGTCTAAGTAAGTCACTATAAATAAAAATGAATCTAAATGTCATGATATCGAAATAAAAAGAGTATATGTACAATATTTGATCATCAAATAAAATTTATATAGGTTTTTATGTAATTTTGAACCTTGCATTTTTGTTTGACCCCTTTGTTAACTGATTTTAACCTTAACTGCGATGACCCCTTTTTCAATATCCAAAGTTTATAATTTTACTTATAAGTTGAAAATAAGTTGATAAATGGAAACATGATTACATTTCTGACCATTTATAATCAAACTATTCATATAGAAACATTTTTTGATTTTTAAATAATTTACTAAAATATTATTTAACATATATTATCATTAATGTCATTTTTATATTATTCATTTAATTTGTTATTAAATACATAAAAATAGTTATGAAATCAAATATAAACCTTGAAAACAACCTTAAAATTTATTATTTATCTAAAAAACATCATATAACTCAATAATTTTCCCAAATTGTATTACTATAAATATTTTTTAAATATTTTATTTTATTTTTCACTTAATTAATTAAATACCATGTCACTGTTACGAAAGAATTTAATGTAATAATTCAATAAATAAATATTATAAATGATTTACCTTGACAAAAGAATTAATTATTATTTAAAATAAACATTTATTATTATATATGAACTCTTTTTATACTTATGTAATAATTTTATAGATATTTAATTGAACAGAGTGACATTTTAGAATTTTCATTAAATAAAATAATATTAATTTTATTATCATGTGTAATTGGAATAGAAAATATAAATATTACAATTTAATATTTATATCGTCTAATTTTATCCATTAAATGAAATAAATGAAAGTTTGGGTTGATTTTGAGACCTTATCTCATGGTTTTAATCAATTTTTACCCATTTAACCCTTGTCCTGGTGACAAAAAATTTACCACAGTTACTATTTATAATGAACAAAAAACAAATGGGCCCCATTTAACATATTTGAACCTTATGATTCCAAATATGGTATCAGTTTTTTTAAAATTCAATATATATAATTGGAATAAATTAAATTTAATATATATTTTAAATGAAACCAAAATCTATTTTTAGAAAAATGTGTTTTCCACATAATAATTAACTTATATCAAAATAATAAATATTTCATATTAAAATAGAATAAATAAATTATTAAAATATATCATAATTACAATTAATAACAAATCAATAATATAATTGTAATTTTATATTACTTTATTTTATGAAAATAAATGACAGTATTTGAAAAATCTGTATTTTTCACAATTCAATTAAAATCAATCATTTCCAAAAAACCAAAATTTCACCCTAAGTTAATTTTTATATGATTATTTGAAAAATAAAAAATCATTTTTCCAAATACTTTTTTTCTTAATTTTTAATTTTTTTTAATTTTCTCATATAATTAAATTAAAACCATTTTTTATGAAAAAGAATGAATTTACTAAAAATGGAGAACTTCTTTATCAATATATTTGATTTTTGTAAAAATTTTATAATTTTTTTAATTTTGGTTATTATTATTCAATCCATATGTTTAATATCTAGGTTATAATAATATACTATTTTATAGTTCATTTATACTCGAAGCTTCATGTATCATCAGCTATCAAAAAAAATAATTTGAAGAGAAATATATCATAAAATATTTGGGTGTTACGTTCTATGTTGGAACAAAGGCTATTTGTTGATAATAATGGAGTTTGGTTTGTGTTTTTTGTCAATCTACACATGGAGTTTGCATGTTTGTTGTCAATATGCACATGGATGACTAGGGAGTTTGCAAAGAATGGGAACATATGTTTGAGACTGCAAGTAGTATTAAATGGTCACCACTACTAAAGATATTCATCACATAAAAACATTCATCATAGTCACCACAAATCATACCAAAAGATCCAGCTCATCAAGAGGGTACCAATGCCACAGACAGCTTATCAATTGGACGCGCAGTTTGCAAGATACATGCGTTTTAGTTAACAGGGGGCTAGTTATGCAGAACGGTATGCGCTGAAGGAATGCAATATGCGAGGCGGTACAAGGAGTGGTACACAGATTGACTTCGAAACAGTTCACAACAACAATACATGATGAAGGTGTGCGGTACGCGAAATGGTCCGTGGAACTGAAAATAGTTCTCAATGATAGTACGCAGTAAAAGTTTCTGGAACGTCAAATGCTATCAAAAATGGTTCGCAGCGACGGTACACGGTGATGAGCTGAAGTACGCAGACCGAAATCCATATGGTATGTGGAAGAGACTAATAGTACGTGGAAAATTCTAACAGTACATGGTGGAAGCTAACATTACGCAGATGGAGTTCAGTTTATAGATTGTTCCACATTGAGATTTTGGGTAAATCAAATTAATGAAATTTTTGGAGATATGTGCCTATTTAAGGAGAAGTAATCCCCTTTTTTAATTAACGATATTGAAGAATAAATTTTTGGGAATAAATTTGGTGAAGTCCGAAGTGGTATGCAGAGGATAAGACGGTACGTGTAAGGAAAATAGTTCACGGAAGAGAGCATGGTTAGCGCAGGAAGCTCACACAGTATGCGACCGGGAAATGCAGTACGCAGAGCAGGACAGTATGCAGAGGCGTGGAGAAGTACGCAGAAGAGAATGGAATTACATGGAGTAGGGATGTTTGCGGATCAGGGCAGTACACGGAGGAGTTTCATGGTATTCAAAAACAACATTGTTATGCGAAACTAGCAGCGGTATGCGAAAACAAAAGAAATACGCAGAAAAAGTTGCACAGTACACAAAAATAACAACAGTAAACGAAAACAACTGCACAGTACATGGAAACAGCTACACGGTATGCATAAACAACAACAATATACAAAAACCTCTTCATGGTACGCAGAAACAGCTACACGATATGAAGAAACAACAACAATATATAGAAATAACATCATTACTCAGAAACAGAAAGCAGTACGTAGAACACACAAAGAAGCCTGAGAAATCACCAAATCAGTTTATGAAATTAATGTCTATAACATATCAGTTTGTGGGAAAATAAATTTATTGAGTGGGTGTTTACTAGACTTCAAAAGAGAATCTATTTACAGTTGAGGATTCATGATCAAATGATAATCCATTGTAGCGACTTTCAAGTCAATAAACTGAGTGAATATTCTTCCAACGCAATGATCAAGGGGGAGTCAGTGGGAGTGGTCCAAGGGATGAACCGTCTTATCCCTAAAACCTTGTAAAGGATGTTTTCCTGGGATAGAGTGATTGTTCAATATTCTTGTAATCCAAAACTCATGAAGATTAGTGGTTTTGGTATGACTGACACACTTTCTGTAAATGCGCTTTGGACGTAGCCCTTAGTGGTGAACCAAGTAATGTTTTTGTATCATTTCTTTGCATGTGATTGTTTATTTTCTTCACTTCCTCTTTAAATAGGTTTTACAGGTTCCTAGCAATGTGGGAACATGATCCATCATTTTAAATGAAAAAGTTAACAACCTGATTCACCCCTCCCCACTAAGGGTGTTCCAGGGTACTTTAAGAGGTATCAGAGCATAAAGGATGTTGGTGTTGAATCATTATATCATTAATAATCCATTCACCATTATGCGAGTTCCGCTAATCGATGGAAAAAAATTTCAAATATCAAAAAACTGGATGAGATCTCACCTAAGATATCTTGGAATGGAAGTCTTATTTGCTACTGCCCAGAGAATACAAGTCATTGATCCTACATAATTTTCAATGACAGATACAGACAAAAAATTTCTTGATGTTGATGCAAAAGTATATAATTTCCTCACTGCATCCCTTTCCGATCACATTTATCTATAGACAATGAGTTTTACGCCTGTCAAGTCAATGTGGAATAAATTAGAGAATATTTATGAAGGAGATAAAAAAGTGAAAGAGGAAAAATTTTAATTACTACACAACAGGTTTGATGATCTAAAGATGCATCCTAATGAGAATGAAAACTTGTTTTTCAATCAAATTACTAAATTTGTAGGAGTAATCCAAGGTTTGGTCGAAGAAATCAAATATATTGAAATATTGAAGAATATATTGAGAAGACTTCCAGCCCTTAATATTACAAAGGTGTTAACCCTTGAAGAAAGAGATCTATCAAAAATCTTAGTGGATGATATTCTGGGCAATCTATCGGCTTATGAAATGAGAATCAAACCATAAGAATCTAAAACTCATACGAGCAAGGAAATGGCATTCAAATCCATAAAAAAACTATAAGTTTTAGGAGATAGCGGTGATGAAGATGACGAGGAAAACAAAACTCTTTATCTCATTGCCAAGAAGATCAATAAGGGAATAAGTAAATTTGAAGGCAAGCTACCTCTGGCTTGTTTTCATTGTGGAAGAGTTGGGAACATTTCCTCTCAGTGCTCAAGAAAATTTTATGATGAAGAGAGTGAAGTTGAAAACACGGAAAATCCTCAGAAAAGATTCATCAAAAATGGAAACATCGAATTTGAAAAGAGAGTACAAAATAAGAGTTTTTTCTGTGAGGAGGAAGATGATGATAATAAATTCTATGAGGAAGAAGAAACATAATTTAAGACTGGAATACATGCCTTCATGATGTCTACCATTGAAAAGTTAGAACTATTGAAAGATAAAGTTAGAGATAATTAGTTGACTACTAATACTGATACCAAGTTTCAACTTAAGGATTATTTTGGTAAGTTTGAAATTAAATGTAAGAGATTAAATAAGTAGAAATAAATGGTGAAGGAATTATTAGAATATATTGATCAGCTAGAAGTGGAAATTGAATGACTAGAAGAACTGGTGAAAGTTCAATCATCAATTCTTGAAAGCACTAATGATGTTGTGGAACTAAAACTCATAATTAAAGAACAAGAAAATTCCATCAATGAACTTACCTCAATACTGAAAGAGAATCCCAAGACCATTGAGGGACATTAAGAATAATATGTTACTCTGATAAGTAAACTCAAAAGTGAATCAAGTTCAAAATAAGAAAATAAGAAAATATAATTTGGAAGGTTCTATGATGCTGAGATGCTAGAGAGAGAAAGACATGGTTTTGATGGGGTTGAAAAGATCTTGAGTGATCAGAGACCCAAATGCATGGGAAATAGTGGAATTTTTTATGATGCTAAAACTTCAAATTCTATAAATAAAGCAAACTATAATAAAGGAAAGTTGAAAGTTGATCATGTTGAAAAGCCACCAGAAGTGCTGAAAAAGAAACCCTTAAATCAAATTGAAAGGAGAACTGAAAATTATCCTCAAGTTTTCAAAAATGATAGGAATTCAAACTATTTTAATGATGAAGAATTCACGAGGAGAAATATATGTGAGAGAAAATTTCCTATCATGAAGTGTCAGTTTTGTGGCTATCTAAGCCATACCATGTCATAATGTGAAGTGGCAAGGAGCTATATTAATGGTGAATAGTTAGGAGTTCAAAAAAGGTGAACATATTCATATCATAATTCTTATAGAATAAATAATTTTGATGGATATTGTTTTCACTTTTATAACATTGTTCATAATGTTGTGTATTGCAGGCAGAGGAATGGCAGTAGAATTTTTTTCAATGCTTAGAGACGAGTCAATACTCATCAACCAGGTGGTGTTGCTATTTCAAATAGGTTTTCTTCATCGAAATAAGAATTTGAATATGAAGAACCCATGTACATGGAAGAGAGAATTGAAAGACCAAAAGTGTCCTATACTCAATCTAATATCTCATGTAAAGATAAGAAGAAAATTGAAAAATCCAATTTTGTATAAGTAGCCCTCAATGCTAAAAAGAACAATAGCACATGGATTCTTGATAGCGTATGTTCGTCCCACATGATAGGTAATGCATAACTATTAACTAATATCATGAAAAATGTTGATGGAATAGTGTGTTTTGGTAACGATGGTTCTTTGATGATAAAAGGTAGTGGAAGTACAGAGATAGCTAATGGAGAGCTGAAGGAAACTGCAGTCCTTTATGTGGATGGTCTACGTCATAATCTTCTTAGTGTGAGTCAACTCTGTGAATCATGTCTTATTGTGACATTCAATCAAAATGGTTGTACTATAAGAGGATTGTCTGGGAATTCTCTCATGAAAGGATATAGAATTGATGACAAATTATATTAG
The DNA here is from genome assembly GCA_963277665.1 of Viscum album. Classification (NCBI taxonomy): domain Eukaryota; kingdom Viridiplantae; phylum Streptophyta; class Magnoliopsida; order Santalales; family Viscaceae; genus Viscum; species Viscum album. The sequence continues at coordinate 1,378,641,671 of OY728138.1, forward strand.
ATTGACAGAAAATAGAACATTTTCTACCTAACAGTTGAAGAAGAAAACAACTTATGGAATCAGAGATTGGGTCACATCAATCAGAAATACATGGAATATATATATAAGCTGAAAATAGTCATGGATATCCCTAATCTAAAGCATGAACGAGAAAATACCTATGATGCATGCATACAAGGGAAACTGGTCTACAATTCCTACTGTCCAAAGAAGAAAAGAGCATTAAATATCCTTGACCACATCCATACAATTGTATGTGGCCCGATAAATGTTGCTAGAACACATAGAGAAATGTACTTTTTTCATTTCATAGATGATTATAGTAGAATGGGATGTGTGATTGTAATACACAGGAAGCGAAAAGTGATTTATTACATGAAAACCTATTGTCGAATCACCGAGAATGATAATGGATGGAAGATGAAAGTCTTGTGGTCTAACAATGGAGGGGAATACACGTCCATTGAATTTAAAAATTACCTAGAGAAGCATGGAATATAACATGAGGTGGATTCTTTGAGAACTCCACATCAAAATGGATTTGTTGAGCATAGGAATCGATAGGTAATCAACATGGCTTGAACTATGTTGATCGAGAGTCGTATTCCTCGACATTACAGGAAAGAGGCGCTATAAGCAGAAATGTATATTCAAAATCAAATAGGACTATATATGGGTGATACAAAGACACCTTATGAATTGTGGAAAGGAATAAATCCCTTTTTGAAATATTTTTATGTTTTTGGAAGAAATATTTTTATTAGAAACAAAGAAGGAAACCAAGGAAAGTATGGAGACAATGCAGATGAAAGAATATTTCTTGGATAATCAATGAATAGAAAATCCTACAAAAGTTTCAATAAGAACATGGGAAGAATTGTGGAAAACAATGATGTAAATATCATTGAAGAGAAAAACACAAATGCTTCAAAGAATTCTTATGTTGATGTGATAAAAGATGAGGAAGGATGTGAACTTGAAACAAACGTTAATACTGAGGTAGAGAAAGGTGTGAAAAACTCTCATGAGTCACATCATGATGCTGACTCTGAAGAAGAATTAGAAGAGGAAGCCATAGCTAGAGAGAATTTGGTTGAACCACTAAAAAGACATCGAAGATCATAGATTGATGAGTCCAACATTATCATGGATCGTAATCCACTAACACAAATAATAAGAATGAGTAATAATGAACATTCTACATTTCTATCAGTTGTGGAACTATCCTCTTTTGAAGAGGATACAAAGGATGAGTTATGGGTAAAATAATGAATGAAAAGTTAGATCAGATTGATAAAAATAAGGCTTTGGATATTGTCAAAAGACTTGAAGGTCGAAATGTGATTGGTGAAAAGTGGATTTTTAAGAAAAAATTGGACAAGCAAGGAAATGTGACCTGAAATAAGGCACACTTGGTATGTAAAGGATATTCAAAAATTGAAGGCGTTGATGTTGGGGAGACATTTTCTCCTATAGCAAGACTTGAGACAATAAGGATATTTCATTCCATGGTAATCCAAAGAGGTTATAAAGTGTATCAAATGGATGTCAAGGAAACATTCTTAAATGAATTATTGGAAGAAGAAGTCTATGTTGAATAACCTATAGGGTGCTTTCTTGGAAATAATGAACTAAAGGTTTTCAAATTAAATAAATATTACCATGGATTGAAACAAGCACCACAAGCGTGGTACTCACAATTGGACTCTTATATGAGAAATCTTGAGTTTAAAAGAGGAGGATTAGATCACAATCTCTATGTGAAGAATTCACAGAAGGATCAATTCATGGTATTGGTATACATGGATGATATTATTTTCAGTGGATGTAGGCACGTATCAGTGGATGAGTTTTTCAATCACATGAAATCAGAATTTTAAATGTCTATGATTAGTGAACTCACATGCCTTTTAGGGTTGCAGGTGATTTAGAAGAAGGATTACACTTTCATTTCTTAGGAATATTATGCAAGATAGTTCTTGAAGAAATTCAAGATACACGATTCCAAACTAATGTCGACTCCAATTACGGTTGGAAGAAATATTGGGAAGCATGAGGATGAGACTTCTGTGGATCCCACCATGTAAAAAAGAATCATTGGAAGCCTACTGTACTTGATGGAGACACGACCAAATATTGTCTTTGCAACTTGCCTTGCATCCCATTTTCAGAGTAATCCAAAGGAAGAACATATGGTTTACATTAAAAGAATCATGCGATACATTCAAGGTACACATAATTATAGGCTATACTTTGATGTAGGAAGTGGTAGTGAACTGTCTGCTTTTTTTGATGCTGACTGGGTTGGAGATATAGTGGATAGAATGTCTATCAGTGGTGGGGAATTTTATATTGGGAAGAAATGTGTGGGATAGTTAAGCAAGAAATAGAAATGTACTTATCTTTTTACTACCAAGATGAATATATATCTTCTACCAAGTAATGAACTCAGTTACTTTGGATAAAGTAGCAACTGACTAACATCTGTGATGAGGTGGAACAACCAATGGCGATTTAATGTGATAACAATAGAGAAATTGATCTTACGAGGAATCCTATTCATTATTCTCGTATGAAATATATTGAGATCAGATATCACTTCATCAAAGAAAAATCTGAACAATGTAAAGACCCATAATTCCCGTGATTTTTTTAAATACATGGGAATTTTACGAGTCCACAATTTTCAACGGTGCTTGATTCCGAGGCCCGGTGTGCTCGGAATCATTTTTGATGTTTTGTTCAGGTACATTCAGAAAAAGTACGTTCGGAATTTTATAAATTTTGAACCGGTGCTCGGAATTGAAATCCGAGGGCACCATTGAACTCGCAACGTCAGAACTTTCTTAGTAAGACATTAAACATAGTTGCGTTTTAGCTAGAGTGGAGGATTGTTTTTGGGGTTTTTAATTTATTTGAATAAAAATAAAGTGTTAACTTTATTTTTATAGGTGGTGGTTAAAACCACCATGTGGTGGTCGGTGGTGGGGGCCACCACACAATAACCTCCCATGAGAGGTTATGGTCGTGGGTCTCACCCGCACATAACCTCCCTTGGGAGGATAATTTTGGTGGGGACCACCCGAGCAGAACCTCTCCATTAAATTGTAGGGGTGGGGACCACCCGACCCCTATTAATGGAGGAGGATAAAACCTCCTAACTCTCCCTCATTGATGAGGGAGATCCTCTTGACTTCCTCACTAATTAATGTGACACCACATAGGAACTAATTGGAGGAGCCTATATAATTTATTTCTTTTTTTTTGAAATCGTTGTGCCAACTAAATAATAGGAAATCTATTATTTCTCTTGGTGGACATTTTCATTTGTGGAGAGATAAGGAGAGAAAAATCTCCCAACGAAGAACCATTCTTCTAATGAAGAACGTGAAGAACGCGGAGAATGCTCCTTCCATAAAAGATCATCGCCAACTTCATCCTTCTTGAACCGAGGAAAATAAAGGGGAGATGTCACCTGCGAAGAACGTCGCCAACGACGATGTCACCTCCCCCCAACGTTGACAAAGCGACGCCACCATCCCGCGACTTCTTCAAATGACACTGATTACAAGGTAGATGGTTTATTTAATGAAGATGTTATACTTTTTCTTATCCCCTTCATCGGGTAGAATGGGTTTTTTGCGGGGGTGTTAATGATACACTACTTATCTCGTTAAGCCAAATGATTATCCTCTAAACGCGGAGGATTCATGCCAACCTAACATTGCCCGACATCCTCCTTCGTTCTGCTTTCTTGTGACGCCTTACGACATGGTGATGAAGCGATGACGATGAAGGTGGCAACAATGAATGTCGCGCTACCCGCAGCCTCTGAGAATCACGTCTCACCCGCGGCGCACCGATGCCCTGGTCCGAACACCGCCGCGCTACATGCGGTTTGTCCCGCGCGATACCACGCACCCCACGGCCCCTTCGGCGCACTGATCGGCCCTACCATGGCCAGCCTAGTGCCCCTCCAGTGCACTGCTCTGTTGGCCCGACACCCCCAGTGTGCTGCCTGACTAGCCTGGCGCCCTTCTGGCGCGCTGCCCTGCCAGCTCGGCGCCCCCGACGTGCTGCCCAGCCGGCCCAGCGCCCCTTAGGAGAGCTGCCCGGCTCGCCCGGCGCCCCCCAAGTGTTGTGCCTGGCCGGACCAGCGCCCCTTGCGCACTTCCTGACCAGTCAGCCACCTTTCCGGCATGCTGCCCGGCCAACCCGCCGCCCCCGCCCCCGGGGCGGTGCCCGGCCAACCCCGTGCCCCGTGCCCCTACCGACGGCCTGCCCGATGACCCACGCCTGTGCCGGCGGCCTTCCCGGTGCCCCGCACCCCTCCCAGCAGCCTACCCGGCTCCCCGCACCACGGTCGGTAGCCTTCCTGACTCCCCATGCCCCTGCCGACGGCCAGCCCGGCGGCCCCGCACCCAGACCCTACCGGTGGCTAGCCCGGCACCCCGGCGCCATGCCGGGTGCACCCGCAGCCTGCTGGGGACTCGCCGGTCTGCCCATGCCCCACGCGGCCTGCCTGTTGGCCTCCCGGCCACTGGACACCCTAGCCGACCCACGACGTCCCCGCGATGTCGCTGGCCGAATCGGCCCGATCTCTTGGGACGAGTAACTGAGCCGCCTACATGGCGATTATCGGGCCGAACCGCCCTCGCGGTCTGTTGGGTCGGGCCTAGCAGACCATGTAAAAACATAGCGGTCTGACCCGCCCAATGGGAAGGGTCAGAACTAGCGAGTCTGACCGGGTCGACCCAGACCGGGTCGGACCGGATCTGGGCCCATTACTGACCCATTACCTCCTTGGGCCATATCTTTGGCACCGGACATCCGTTTGATGAAATGCCAGTGGCGCCATTATTCTTGGAGCATATATGTCCCTTTGAGAATTTCCCATTAAAGTTCAGGGTATAGTTGAGATACGACCAGGTTGGTTCGTACACGAATCCAACCGGGCCCCCATGACTAAAATGATAATAACTCACAGACCGAGCATCCGATTGACGCACCGTCTGTTGTGTTGATACCCCTATGATGTGGCAGTCCTTTCAGATACTTCCACCTGAGACTTCATGACACTTGGAGTATCGACTAGTAGCTCTTGGAGCGGAACCTCGCGGTGATGAGCATATGGAGTGCAGAGACCTAGTAGGTGTAGAACGAACGACTGCTTGACCGATTCGACTCGGATTGATTCGACTAGCCCAGTGGACGAAGCACCCGGTTTGGCGGCAGACCCACGACAGACGGAGCACCTGGTTTAGTAGCAGACGCACAGCACTCGACAGGAGGAGTACCTCTGATGGCTATTAGGGGGAGCGCCAGGTTTGGAGGCAGACCCACAACGCATGGAGCGCCCGGGTTGGAAGCAGACCCGTAATACTGAACAGAAGGAGTACCTCAGCAGTCTAAGGTTAGTGAGTAGTGCCTCGGAGTCGCGACATGGCCACTATACTCAACAGAGGAGGAGTTATCCAACAGCCATGGTGTTGTTAATGAAAATAATAGTTTGAGTTAAGTCAATGACCTTTGTGTTTTCCTCATGACTGAGATGGGTTAGTTGATAACTTAGGTATATGTATGGGCATATACCTAAGTAATGGTTATACATTGAAATAATACTTTTTAGTTTATCCTTGTTGGATTTTGTGATACCTTGAGGGTCTCGAGGTCCCTACTGAGTATCGTTATACTCACCCATGAACGGGATATACCCACACCTCGTTGTGTTGGATTCAGACGATAGACAACAATGACGGAGGCCAAGAAGACCAGGACAAGAACGGTACCCAGAGGAGGACCTTACGATGTATCAGTACACAGTGGAGTCTGACAGATGTGGAGTGCTGTGGAGGCCATCTGTACCTACCCTTTTGGTAGGAACCCCATAGGATGATCTAGGAGCTGCTAGACACCTTCCAGCTTTTTGTCTTTTTAGTTGTACTTTTTTGTCCATTCCTCGTACTTTTCTATTGGGCTTGTATTTTCGGACCCTTTACTTTTAATACACTTGTTATAAAACATTAACTTAGTGTTTTCTTCTAATTGAACTCTAGTTGTGTGTGTTTATGATTTATAAAGGCAACACCTTCCCAGTTTTTGGGAATTATGCCTTTGGTGCTAGTCTACAGTCCTTGGCCAATGGAAGGAGGGCTTGAGGTAGTCACGATGCGGGCCTCGGGGGACGGGTCGTGACAAATTGGAATCAAAGGACGTCGGTTCTACCTCAGAACTTATGACTATGATATTTCTATTCTATGAAGTAGTATTATTAAGGGTACAAAGTGTTGTTTTCTGTTCAGGGAGTATAGTGTTAGGGTAGGCAGCCGACGTATCCATACACTAGGACCCTATCTCCTGATTTCTGACTCAGTGCACAAAAACACTGATTGCATGTGTGTATTCAAAATTTTCGTTTAAGTCAGCTCAAACTAGGTCAGCTCACCAGGTATAGACTTTTTGTCGTGTCGCATCTGTTTCTTTCAGGATGCCTCCCCACGGACGACCAGCTAGACCCTCGAGAGTTGTATGTACTGATAGACCTCCAAGCGATGAATCCTCAGTATAGGGACCTCTCCCTGTTCAGGCACCAACGGAGGCACCAGCGGTACCACTTCCCATTGGTCCACTGATGCAACAATCCCCAGTAGCAGACGATGCATGCCTCTTGAGCGCATTTCATGAGTTCCAGCACCATAGGACACACAGGTTCTGGGGAGAGATGGACCCACATGCGGATGAGGATTGGCTGGAGGCTGTGGTGAGAGTCTTCAGGCTAGTAGGGACACCATCAAACTACATGGTGATCCTTGCTGCCTGCCTCCTTTCGGCAACAGTAGGCAGATGGTGGAGCCTGATGCTCCAGATGCATGATGAGGTGTCACATCTATGGGTAGACTTCAAGAGACTGTTCTGGGTGGAGTTTCTTCCAGCCACCCTTCACACAGTGTGGATACAAGAGCTACTGCATCTACAGTAGGGTAGCATGACAGTGGAAAAGTACTCAGTGAGGTCCACCGACCTCTCACTCTACTCCACTGATACGGTACGGGACCCATTCTTCGGGGTCCAGACCATTGAGTGGGGACTTAAGTGAGAGATCATAGCTTCAGTTGTCTCCCACAACATCCCGACGATTATGGGAGTGTTAGAGAGTGCCCTCTAAGTGGAGAGTTTCCTTACTGAGAAGTCACTAGCAGCGGGACCCACTATTAGTCGAAATGCAGTGGAGTCTTTTGCAGCTGGTAGTAGACAGATGACGCAGAGGTCCAAGATTTCCAGACCTACAGGTGGATGAACACACGACTCAGGATCGGTTGTGTGGGGCACCCAGAGCATAGACAGAGCCAGACATACCAGGAGTGGGCAGTGTTAATCCTATGACTGGCTTGGTCACATGGATCGTGACTGTCTGACCCACTGCTCAGATGATCAGCAGACAGTTGAGGGACATCCCAGGTAGAGGCATAGGTTCGATCGAGGTGGACCACAAAGAGCAGGCCGCCGAGCAGCTGGTGGTGGACGGCGCTTTGAGGTGTTGCCACCACCACCACCAGGAGGTCCACCCCGACCGCAGGGAATGGTGGATAGGGGAGAGCACTACATCAAGCAGCTGAAGCATATGACTATAGAGCTCCTGAAGTAGGTGGACAAGAGAAGGACTAGTTCCAGGCATGGAGGACTTTGATCTTGGTGCTTCTAGCTTCGTTGATGTCGTTGTTTGTGGTTTCTTTGTGTCTTTGTACTTTGAGCTGTAGTAATAAAAGACACTTGCCCTTGTGATGTTTGCTTTCCTGCCTTTTGTGTGGTTAAAACTAAGAGGTTCTGGTTAAAACTGTTGAATTGACCCTCACATTCAATATTCCTACTGAAGGAGACCCAGTGACCACACACTGATGCCGATAGTGTGACTCAACCCTTGGAGGTGAGAGTAACGGTTGGATCTCTTGGTAGTAGCGTCAGGGCCTTTCAATGTCGTCCATGGCATGAATTAGTACCATTCATGTCAGATTTCACTGTATCAGGAAAGGGATGTAGTTTATTCAGGGAATGAGACCAGATTTCTCTTTTTGGTAAAGGATAAATCTTAGTAGCTATTTTAGAATGTAGGCGAAGAAGGTTGAAGTGGAATTATTACAATTGGCTAGACTCACCCATGTTTTGTTGAGAGAACAGTTTACTGTGATATCAATAGTCTCTGGTGTGTCTTCTCTCAGAAGGACCTGAACCTGAGACAGCGGCGATGTCTTGAGTTACTCCAGGACTATGACTTCGAGATAGTCTATACTCCTGGGAATGGGAAATGTTGTTGGGGACGCTGACTGTGAGACGCGATGTGCTCAGATATCCATAGGGCAGAAACCTGATGGATTTTCCGAAGGTGGGGAGCACATTATCATCTTAAAAGGACTTACCATGGTACCCGTTGCACTTTAGGAGGAGGTTTTTAGGGAGTTCTACTTTTCCCCTCTAACAGTACATCTAGGAGTGGTGAAGAAGTACCAGGACCTTCGATGACAGCACTGGTGGCCAGGTATGAAGAAGGCGGTAGCGGTGTTTGTCACACGTTGTCTCACTTGTCAACAAGTGAAGGCAGAGTACCAGGTACCTGCAGGCCTAGTACAACCTTTAGAGGTCCCAGAATGGAAGTGGGATGGGATATTCATGGACTTCGTGACGGGTCTTCCACGTACATACATGGGACATGATTAATGGGTGATCGTTGACCGACTCACCAAGTCAGCCCATTTATTACTGACCAGAGATGGTACTGGCTACCATGGAGAAGGTTCATATCATCCAGGAGTGGATGAAGACTGCACAGAGCAGACAAAAGTTGTATGCTGATAGAAGAAGGATACCTTTGGAGTTCGAGGATGGAGACCACGTCTTTCTATGGGTCTCACCTCAATGGTGTTTGAAGAGATTTGGCCGAGGTGGCAAGTTGTCTCTGTGTTTCATCTAACCTTTCCAGGTCCTTAACAGAGTAGGTGAGGTGGATTACCGCTTGGGTCTTCCACCACAGTTGCATCGGGTGCACGATGTCTTCCACGTATCTCAGTTGAGGAGATACATGCACGATCCATCCCAAGTCATTGACCACAGGGAGCTAGAAATTGATGATGGGGAGACCTTCATGAAGGTTCCAGTGGAGATTGAGGATTGACAGGAGCGGGTCCTACGTGGACAGTCGATACCTCTGGTGCATGTTCATTGGCATCACGTGAACCTCTAAGAGAGCACATTGGAGCGGGAGGCTCAGGTGTGTGCTCAGTACCCCCTCTTTTGTTCGCTTAGTTTGAGTTGTAGCTTCTGGGGACGTAAATCCCTGAGGTGGGGAGAATGTAAAGGCCCGGAATTCCTGTGATTTTTTTTAAATACATGGAAATTTTACGAGTCTGCAGTTTTTGACAGTGCTTGATTTTGAGGCCCGGTGTGCCAGGAATCATTTTATAAAGTTTCGTTTGGATACTTTTAGAAAAGTATGTTCGTAATTTTATAATTTTTGAACCAGTTCTCGAAATTGAAATCCGAGTGCACCTTTGAACTCGCAACGTCAGATTTTTTTTAGTAAGACCTTCACCGTAGTTGCGTTTTAGCTTGAGTAGAGGATAGTTTTTGGGGTTTTTAATATAGTTGAATAAAAATAATGTGTTAACTTTATTTTTATTGGTGGTGGTTAAAACCACCAAGTGGTGGTTGGTGGTGGGGTCCACCACACTATAAGCTCCCATGAGAGGTTATGGTGGTGGGTCCCACCCACACATAACCTCCCTTGGGAGGATAATTGTGGTCGGGACCACCCGATGAAAACCTCTCCATTAAATTGTACTGGTGGGGACCACATGACACCTATTAATGGAGGAGGATAAAACCTCCCAACTCCCCCTCATTAATGAGGGAGATCCTCTTGACTTCCTCACTAATTAATGTGACACCGCACAGAGGAGCCTACGTAATTTATTTCTTCTTTTTGAAATCGTTGTGCCAACCAAATAATAGGCAATCAATTATTTCTCTTGGTGTACATTTTCTTTTGTAGAGAGCTAAGGAGAGAAAAAGCACCCAACGAAGAACTGTTCTTCCAACTCAGAACGTGAAGAACGCGAAGAACGCCCCTTTCACCAAAGATCGACGCCAACTTCTTCTTTTTTCAACCGAGGGAAAGAAAGGGGAGACGCCGCCTGTGAAGAACATCGCCAATGACGACGTCACCTCCTACCGACGTTGACAAAGCGATGCCACCATCCTGTGACTTTGTCAAACGACACCGATTACAAGGTAAGAGGTTTACTTTATGAAGATGTTATAATTTTTCATATCCCCTTCATTGGGTAGAAAGCATTTTTTGCGGGTGTTTTAATGATCAACTGCTTATCTTATTAAGATAATTGATTCTCCTAGAAACGCGGAGGATGTGGGCCAACCTAACATGGCCCGACATCCTCCATCGTTCTGCTTTCTTGTGACATCTTATGGCATGGCGATGAAGAAATGGCGATGAAGGCGACAAAAATGAAGGCCGCTCTACCTGTGGCCTCCGAGAATCACGCTGCACCCACGGTGCACCGATGCCCCAGGATGAACACCGTCGTGGTACCCGCGGTTTGTCCCGCGTGCCCCTCAGCCCTTCCAGCGCGCTGCCCGGCCAGCCCGGCACCCCCGGCGCGCTGCCCGGCCCGCCCGACACCCCCCCTTACACACTGCCCGACCCGCCTTGTTCCCCCGGCACGCTGCCCGGCCAGCCCGACGCCCGTCCAGCGCGCTTCCCGGCCAGCCCGACGCCCCTCTAGTGCGCTCCCCAGCCAGCCCGGTGCCCCACACGCCTGCCGGGGGCCTGCCCGACGCCCCGCGCCACTACCGAGGACCCGCCTGGTGCCCCCGCGCTTGGACCCTTCCGGCGTCCTGCCCGGCACCCTGCCAGGTGCACTCGCTGCCTGCTGGTGACCAGCAGGTCTGCCCGCGCCCCGTGCGGCCTACCTGCTAGCCTCCCGGCCACTGGCCACCCGAGCCAACACGCGGCGCCCCCGTGGTGTCGCTGCCCGAACCGGACAGTTCTCCAGGGCTGAGTAACCGAGCCGCCTACGTGGCGACTATCGGGCCGAACCGCCCTCATGGTCCGCTGGACCGGGCCCAACAGACCGGGTCAAAACATAGCAGGCTTACCCTCCCAATGGGTCGGGTCAGACCCAGCGAGTCTGAGTGGGTCGACCCAAACCGGGTCGGCCCAGACCGGGTGGGACCGAGTCGGTCCGACCGGGTCGGACCAGACCCGGGCCCATTACTTATACATTCCATGTATAAGTATAATATATATGTTATATGGGTCAGATAAGTTCATTAATTTAATTATTTATACATTCCATGTATTGTATGAACGAGTCACATCACTTGAGGAGGCGGTAGTCCACACTTCCTCAAATGAAATTATCGCATTTGAAAAACATGCAAAGCATACAGGTATGTTTTAAATAAAAAATACAGAAGCATAGAATGTAAATAAATATAATATATATCATATAAAAATAGTTCCATCATAATGGCCACCATGAGAGGTGGTAGGAGAATATAGAACAATCATCGTTTCGTGAGCTAGTAATTCGCCATCGACGGAAACAATATGTTCTTTAACCATTAGACGGAGGTGTGTTTAAGTGTATCTATAATCCTTATTATAAAAGGATCCTAGTATGTTGAATATACTCATGTTGTTACAAAATAAAGGAATAAAAAGTGTTGAGGGGGTTGGAGAAGCAAAATAAAACAAAAGAACATGAGAGAAGACATTACCTTCAAATCGGGTAACCCCCATTGGTTAGAACCGAAAGGGTTTATTGAAGAGCTTTCTGCCTAAGGTAAGGATTCTAGGATGAAGATAGGGTTATTGAGAGACAAAATGATCAGAGTTTGGCCGAGCCAATGGCTTTAGAGGTGTGGGTAAGGAGGTAGAGGTGGGGGCCTTTTATAAGAGGGGGGAGGGGCACTCTTGGAATGTCTTGAAAAGATACTTTATTATAAAAAAATTTCAGATATCAATGGTCCCAAAATTATATATTTCAAGGATAAGGTGATAAGGGTTAGAAATACACCCATTTTATGGGTTTATACAAGTGTATGTATTATATTTTACATTATATTTTCATTTTATTTAAATCGTTCATTAAAGAGGAAATCTCTGCATCATCATAGTGTCATAAATAAATTAATTTATTTAATGTCTAGAAATTTTAAAAAAAAACTATGATTTAAGAAATCTTTCTATCTTTCTAATTAATATTTATAGTCAAATATATGAATTGTATAATCCCACAAAATTTTTTTAGTAAAAAAATACATGTTTGTGACATTTTTATTTTAACTTTAAATAAAAGGTTATTAATGTCATTTTCTTACCCAAGTGGCTCCATGGGGTCACCATGTTGACCCATGGATTGTATTGGTTGGACATGACTAATAAAATAAGGGTAGGACATGTTTCATGGTCATTTCATATTATTATAACATTATATTTACCTCAAATTACACTAATTACCTTTATTCGCGATTAATAAAACTTAAAAGTTACTAATCACCAAAATAATATTTTCATCCCATTGAACAAAATTTTACATCCTAATAAAAACCATGTATGTCGGATTTTTGAAATTCAAAACACAGAGGTGGTAAAGTTTCATTTAAATGAAAAATCAGTTTTTTAACTACCACTTAGTGGTTACACTGTTCATAAAAAATTGACGTTTTTCAGAAAAATACCAAAAATTAACACTAAGATATATTTGATCTTCCGAATTCAAAAATTATGTCTATTTTAAAAAATTCAAAACATATAATTTTCATTAATCAATTTAATAATTAATTCCCGTTGTCAAAAAAATTGCGTGTTTTTAAGAAAAAAAATATATCAAAATCTTAACACTAGTTTAAGTCCAATTTCAAAGTGAAATTAATTCCAATGACCACCATTGGATTAAATGGTAAAAATATATTCTAAATAAAATTTAAACCCAATTAAAAAGATAATATATCAATATAAATAAATCATATTAAAATGTGTTTTTGAATTAAAATACAACATTTTCACTAAAAATGATCTTTATTAGAAAAATAACAAAAATTTAAACAAAGTAAATTTTGACGTCCAGATTCTAAAGAAGGATTTTATTTGGTCCAATATAAAATATAAAATTATCAAAAAGTGGATTTAAAAATGGTTCGCCATCAAAAGGGGGTTAATCAACCTTTTGAAGAATATTTGAATATTTACGCTTAAAATTTGATCCATTCGCATTTTAATCCTCTAACATTTATTAGATAAAATTAAAAATATTTGACAAATATATATAATCATTTTGTATTTAGTTCTATTCATTCCCACCATTACAATGACTAGGCGTTAACTACCATTTAAAATAATATTATTTTATTATTAGAGTTCAACGTAAGATTTCAAAGAAACTCATTGTTGCGTATTGGGTACGCCATTGAGAATAGCGTTCCCTTTAAAGAAATATTAATATTTTTTTCACAAATATTAACAAATATGAAAAAGTAATATTCTTTATTTACCTAGGATGTTACAACATAAGACTTTCTCTTATATATAGAATTATCATAAGGATTATCACTAAAGTTTTCTCATGTTTGTTTCCAAAGGTAACTAATACTTGCTCTAATACTAGTAATAAAGACCCATTAATTTCATAAATAAAAATTACATGTTACTAGATGTATATTCATTAAATGAAATTATTATCCATGCTATAAATATATAGGTTTAATGAAATCGTAAAATTGGATACATAAACAACTTGTTCATAATAGATTTATATCGTCTCCCAAATTGTTCTTTAAAAAAAGAACCCTTCTTAAACACATCATACTTAAAAAAATTATTCATATTCTGGGGAAAATAAAAAATAATAAAGGGTGACATCAGATGACCATAAAGGGTAAATAAAATATATATTAATGATAATTTAAAAATAACATTAGAATAAATGTTATGAGATCAAGATATTATTCTTTAAAAGTTATACCAAAAAAATATTAGATCATAAACATGATTCATGTACTAAATATTGATTGTTCATAAGATATAAATAATAAAGGAATCAGAGAACATGATCCATGAGAACATAATAATAGAAAAAGATAATATCATAAGTTTATGGAATAAATAGGAAATAATAATTATCAAAGATATATTATGTAAATCCAACTCAATAAAACATTCATAACATGATAAGCCTTAAAAAACTGTCTGTTTACCTACATTGGGCTTCAGATAACCTCCTGTGTAACCTATTTCAGGCTTTGTATAACATCCTATCTACCATTTGAGATCATATAACCATAATATTTATCCAATTAATTAGATTCAAATATAATTCTAGTATGACCTACAATATAATCATAAATCCATTCATATGTACTCCACAAGATCATAAAAACATTCATCATAAGTTAACCCATGGAAAAGAAAATAGGTTTCATCGAACATTCAACATCATAAACATAAATGATCAAGATAAATAATAATGATGGTACCATTGTATCATATATCCATTAAATCCTACATAACATCAAAGGATGTTATCATAGAAAAAAATTAATATAAAAGATCACTGGAACATTTTCATGAGAAAATTACAATTTCAATTTTAAATCACATGTTTAAAACGTATAAATTTAAAAAATATTAAGGAAAAAAGTTTAACTAAATAACCTTGGAAACATGTAATAAAATATTCAAATCATTGAGTGTTCATTATGGTAGGAAATTCCATTAATAAAATTTATATTAAAATGATGATTCCATTCACATTTTTGGAAAAAAGTGAAAACTAACTCATTTAAAAAACTATATGAATACTCCTTTTAACTTTTTTTGAAAAAATAAAATCATGGTTAAAAAAAAATTAAAAAAAATAATATCATAATAGTAAAAATCCTCTTGTTTTTGTTGAAATCAGGGACATTGAAGAAAAAGTATTTTCGACCGAAGAGAAAAATAAATCCATTCTTCCTTAAAAACATTATTTCGGTATCTAGAGTACTTACACTATGGAAAATGAAATGAAAAAACTTATTATGAAGATATAAAAATTTGCTAAAAATTAAATAGATTTATCGTGAAATTATTATATAATTTATTTCAGTGGAAATTCAAGCATAATCAATCCCAATTATAATGAGATTGAAAAAAAATACCTTACCACTTGTACGACTTACTTAAAAAGATTTATAACCTATTATATCATAAGTTTATATTTATTATAAATATAAAAAATACTAAATTATACAAATTTAATATCTTATATGATCCACTTATAACATTTTAACACCAATTAATTAATAAATCCTTATAAAAATCATCATTTATGAGTGTTAACTATTTCATTTTTTCATGAAAATTTTAATTTGGGAATTATGGTCCTTATAATTTTATTAAGATTTAATAATATTTAAAAAATTTATTATGATACAAATATAATATATATTATTTATATATATTTATAGTCATCTATAAAAGATATTGTTAGATAAATTAATTACACTGTTCATGGAAACGGTAGGTTGTATGTACACATGAACACTATTTACACGTTTCAAAAGATGGTATGAAAGAATGGTAAATAATAATTCACATTTAAAAATTAATTATAATAACATATATAGAATATATATTTCTTAAATATATCTTAATTAGCATCTATGTAATGAGGAAATGAAAAATGAATCCCATCACTTCTTGGATGTGGTAGTCCACACATACACACGAGTGACATTATCATTTTATGATTGTTGGGAATATAAGAAAGAAAATATGGTATTGAATTTAAAAAAGAATAAATAAATTATAAATAACATATATAAACTTTCAAAATATTATAATAACCATCCATGAAATATGGCGATGAGAAATGATTTGTATCACTACATGGAGGTGGTAGTCCACATGCATGCATAAGCGATACTTTCACATCCCATTTGATGGAAAAGAGTGTGGATAATGGTGTTTTCTTGATAATAATAACATTTATCTATATTAAAGACACAAACCATATTATGTTTTGATTAATTCTAAGAATTAATAGAATATTTAAGAAGAAATATATTGACAGATGTTAGGTAAGATGATTACTCTTTTTCAAGATATATCATTTAGATTATTTATTAAAGACACTTGGAATAGTATTTTATGAATAAAAAAAACTAAAAATTGTGGATTGGGAAGTTTATAATATACTTTAATAGGTTTTTCTCATTATATTGGTTCATAGTGGTGTAAATAAAATATAGAATGCTCTTACTTTAATAAATGAGGGAAATGACACAGTTTGAATTATTCAAAAGATTAAAATATAACAAAGTCATTCTCAAGAAGAATACATAAAAATTGAATGATGTTTTAATAAAAAGATTATATGTTTAAATATAACCATACAATGAAATTTATTTATGTTTTGGTGTCATTTTAAACCTTCTCATTCGGTTTAACCCATTTTAACCTTAACTGCGGTAACAACTTTTTCAATATTAAAGGGTAATAATTTTACTTATAAGTAAACAATTATCTCATAAATGGACAAGGGATGATATTTAATAAAATTTATAATCCCATTTCTCTACTTGGACGATATTTATTATTTATAAATAATTTAATATAAAATATCATAAATGTTATTTTGACACTATTTATGTAATTATACTATAATGAAATTAAAATTGTTATGGAATTATTATATAAAACTTCAAACTTCTATAAAAAGTTATATTTTCCTAAAATATTCATGGAATAGAATAATTCACCCATATTTTATTAATTTTAATATTTTAAAAAATAATTGTTTTATTTTTATATTAATTTAATACATATCGTGTTAGCATTATATAAGAATTTAACGTAATTATTAAGTTACTAAAAATTATATATTAATTACCATGATAAAAAAATTGATTATTTTTTCAAATGAAAACTTATAACCAAACATATCTTCTTTTTATCTTTAAATAATAATTATAGATATATTAAATTCAATAGAGTGACTTTTTAGAGTTTTCTTTACTTAAAGTAGTTTAAATTTTATTATATAGGGAAAATGGCCCCAAAATTATATATATTAAAATTTAGGATATATATTGTTTAATATATTCTACAAAATTAAATAAATTAAAGTGTAGGGTTGATTTTAAGACCTTATCTCAAGGGTTTAAGCCTATTTTACCAATTTTACCCGTATCGAGGTGACAACTATTTACCACAGTTACTATTCATAATGATCGAAATATAAAATAGACCAATTTACCATATTTAAACCTCTAAATTCAAAATATGGTAAAATTTTATGAGTAATGAATCTATATAGGTGTAAAAAATATATTTTAATATAAATTCCTAAATTTCATCCAAAAAGAGTTTTTAGAAAAATGTGTCTTAAGCATAAAAATTAACTTATATCAAAATAATTAATAATAATAATTCAAATGGATGAAATTTGATTATTAAAATAGATCAAATTTTAATATAATAACAAATATAAAATATATTGGGCATTTGAAAATAGTTGATTTACTGAAATGAAATGACCATATTCAAAAATTCATTATTTTTCACTATTTACTGAAAAATCAATCATTTTAGAAAAATCAAAAAATTTCATCCAAAGATAATTTTGATATCATTATTTAAAAAATAAATATAAAATTAAAAATAATTTTTCTAAAATTGGAAGAAAATAATTTTATTACTTTCTCATGAAAAGGAATAATAACCATTTTTCACTGAAAAATTAAAACATTACTAAAGATAGACTACTTATTTATCAATATATTTTCATTATCTAAAACATTAATACAATTATTTATTTTTTAAAGTGTTTTTATGTCTATTCTCTCTACTAGTTTAACAACTATATTATATTGGTCTTTTATTTTATGGTTCATTTAGATATAGGGTAGCATGTATCACAAACTATCAAATAAATTTCATTTGAAGAGAAATGTGTCATACAATTTTGAGGAGTTACAATATTATAAACTACCTATCATTATATATACATATTTTTTGGCTAGGAAATAAAATATTCATCATATCATAAAGAACCAATGTAAATAAAATGGATTTCATAACCTTTTCAAATGGAATATCATAAGGAAATCATTTATAATTATGTCAATAATCATAACATGATAGACCCATGGAATAAAAAAGGTTATCCATTGACATCAAGTAAAATTTTATGTTAATACCATACAATCAATATAATAATAAATATGGTATTTAAAATATTTAGATAAATTTTATAAAGATAAGAAAACAATTTACACAATCAATTGATGAATGAAATCAAGGAGAACACCCATCAATCAAAGGAAGGAATATAGAGTGTTCACAATTAAAAGACATTAAGAGGAAATTTATACCTATTAATGGTGGATGGTTTGGAAAGATAAGGGTTTTGATGGATCATATCATTAATTGAAAATAATAATTCATTATCCATCTAAAGAAAGAGGGTCCATGATTTCAAAAGAATATATTCCTAATGTAATAAAGGAATCTCTAAAATGTTCGTGAAATAGATGAAAAACTTCATTGAAAAATAATTAATTGAATGGTATTACATAAGAGTGATCAATATTGGAATTATTTTATACCACGATTTCAATCCCCCCAATTTAATACAAATATATATATAAGAGAATAAATTAGGAAATATAAATACCATGTGTGAAAATCGTTTTGAATATGAAAAGGAAAACGGAGGTGAATAATTTAAATTCAATTTATAGAAAAATTAACATTGATGTAAAATGAATGTTTACATGTCACTTTTAAAAGAGACTCTTTAAATGGGTAAATAAAATATTTTAAAAATATTTCATTTTTAAAAGGGAATATTTAATAATAGAGCCTTGAAAATGAAATAATGTATTTATTGGAATTTGGATCCTAATATAAAATAAATGATAATGAAAGGAAATTATAATTCTTAATAACTGGTTACAATTTTATGAGTTTTGAATGAAATTTAATTATTAGGAGTGGCTTTAAGGGGTGGTTGGAGGCTCATTTTATTAGTGGCGAGAATAAAATTTTTGTAACTATATCAAATTAATTTAATGGAACACATGATAAACATATCATGTGGATTCAAAATTGGAAAATAATGGATTTGGGAAGATATAAGGTCATGAGATAGATCATACACTCATTCCAACACATGATTTAAACATATTTGAGTTTGTTTACTCTTAGGTTCATTACATTTACTATTTTCTCTTTTATTAGGGTAACTTTCTTTTACCTAGGTAATTTACACATTATTTCCTAAAATGAAGTTGAAATTATTAGATAATTTGGACTCACAAATTCTAAATTCTAATTGAATTTAATTTTATTAAATTTTTAAAAGTGATAAAAATTAATTTCTATATAATAATGTATAATGTATTAAAAATAATTTTTGAGAAAATATTATATTTGATGTAAAATATTAAATATATGTTTTAATTCAAATAAAACATAAAAAAATATAATATTTTACTTATTAAACATATATTTTATCATGAAAATGGTATCCTATGTTTTATGTTGAGTTTATATCTAAGCGATGTCAAAAAATCAACAATATTTTCAAAAATAGAATTTTGTACTATTTACATAAAAATAAAATATTCTAGAAAAATAAGAAAAATTAAACTTAGAATATCATTAAAATTATAAATTTAAATATAAATTTATTTTTATCAAATTAAAATTTTAAAATGTATATATGTAATTATTTATACAAAAAGTCACAATTTTAGGAAAACTTTTTTTATTGAAAAATGAAATATTAATCATTAGGTGGTTCAAAATTCATCGATAAAAATTTATAAATAATTCAATATTGAAATATTAGTTTTAATTTATATTATAATAAACTTTAATATGTGATAAATTTAATTTTTATGGTAATATATTATACCCTTTTTAAGTGGTTATTCCAAATGCATCATTTTTAAAATATTAATCAAAGTGAATAAATAAACATATATATATATAATTATTCAAATTAACTATTAGTGTTTTATATAATAATGATTATATTTATTTAAATATGTTTTTTCCATTTTATTTGAGTGTTTCTATAATAATCCCTAACCCAAACTCATGGATCTAGTGCTAAAAAGGTAAAATTTACATTTCTAGATTTGATAGCGATAAATTTGACCCAATTTTAGCCATTTAAAAAATATAACATCAAACTGAAATTTTGAATATACCAACCCTAGTAGAATAGATCCACTGGTTACATCACTACTTTGGCATAAGATACAATTGATCATGTCCTAAAGGACAGAATAGTTTAGTAGTCTTGGTAAACTAGATACATACTTTAGTCTTGCATTACATTTTAAAACACAAACTATAACATATTTTTTTCCAATAATATAATTATTCCCAATAACCTTTACTTTCATATCATTCATAGTAAACTTATTTGATTACTAATAAATAAAATAAAATAAGGGTTAGCTTAGATGCTCAGTAAGAGTTACGTAAAGTAGTGAAATCTATCATGAATCAATAAGCATAATCAACATGGAAAAGTAAATAATAGAACACACATTCCATTTAAATAATTTAACTATCATGATTAGATAAGGAATAATCAATATGGAAAAGTAAATATCTGAACACACAATCTATTTAATCAATAATTTGACTACCATAATTAGATAATGCATAATCAATATGGTAAGGTAAATATAAGAAAACACATTTGATTTAATAAAAAAATGAATATTATAATTAGATAACTCATAATCAATATGACATGGTAAATATATAAACACAAATTCCATTTAATCAACATAATAAAAATGAAATGAATCGAGAGATTATATCATTTTTAAAATGTCGTGGATAATAATAACTGAATTCTTAATGAAATAAATGGTTAATTATTAGAAGTTATGATCTTAGGAATCATGATAACTCTATTTTCAAGACCATTCATAAGATACTTTAAATCTGATGGGTAGGTATAAACCAAAAAACCATTTAATTAATGCTATCCAACTGATTATTCTCATGATACTACTAAATCATCTAGGGGTTATCTATAACCAAACCCCACCCATCACTGCATTTCCAAATCATTCCATATATATCGATTAATCAAATTAATTCATGAATAATGTTCTTTAACATAAAATATTCGCATTGAGTTAATAATATGGATTTATAAATATTTCACTAAATCATCAATAAATTTCAATGTAGAATACTATATATATAAATCATATATGGTTTAATAAAAAAATATATCCATGATAAAGAATATGGATATTTAGGGGAAATTTAATTTCTAATGATATGAGAAAATTGAATATTTCAAGGTAAGTTAATGACTACACAAAAATGAATCAAGAATTTGAATACCAATACATTTCTTGGTCAAAATGTCTATAAAAAAACCATTGAATGAATAAGGATGGTATTAATACAACAAATCCCTAGTGTATTTTATGTAAAATAAATTGTAATTTTTTTATGAATAAAAATACCATAAAATTTTCATTAAAAACATTCTTATGGAAAATATGCCTTTTATTTTGAAAATAATTTTAAAACCAAATATTAAAAAAAAACTTAAAATAATTTTCTATGAAAACAAAATTTTAAAATTAGATATTAATATTTAAAACATTTAGTGTTCATGACTATGGTATATTCTGTATACGCCAAAGATATTATAATAATGATTCCATTCAAATTTTCAGTAAAATCCAAATAGGCCTTGTTTGGAAAATGAAATGGGGATTCCATTCGGTTTTTTTGTAAAAATTAAAAAAAGGGTAAAAATGTATTTAATAAATAATTTTTATAAATTTAAAAACATTTTTGGAAACATTTTTTAGACATGGTTTTGGAAGAAAAATGATTTCTGATTGAAGAGGAAAATGAAGTTGGATTTCATTAAAAACAATCTCAATAATATAAAGTAACAAAGATTAGAAAAATGGTACTATTACATGAAAAACACATAAATAACCATATCAAAATAAAATTAAAGGTATTTATTATATAATGATCAAATAATTTCTTTCAATTGTAATTAAAGCATAAATAATCCCGATTAAAATGAGTTTGTAAAAATTCCGTTAAATGATTGTAATGTTAAAGTGATAATTAACCAATGAATTGAATACATGTATCATATATAAATCCATATAAAAAAAATTGGATATAAAACCTAATATAGTCAAAATAAAATATACACATAATCATATAATATCAAATACAATTAAGAAGCAATATAACCTAATGAGAAGAAATTATGTTATGAAATTTATTACCACATGGTAAATTTCATGTCAAATCCCCTTGAATGAAATAATTAAAATTGAAATTTAAAATAAAATTAATTATTGATTAATCACTATATTACATGTCCAATATTAAGTATATAAACCTTTTTAATGAAATTTGGTGCATAATATTATAATATACCTCAATGAAGGGAAATTGAGATGAAGTCCCTTACCTCACACTTCCATTTAGTTGAACATGATTTAGAATCTTGTATAATGGTTTTAATCATGATAATAATTTATAATATAACCATATTAATATTTATAATATCATATATTATCTTCGTATAAGATTTTACCAACCATTTTTTAATAATATTTCATTATATTCATTATTTCACGTGTTAGTTGCCATGTTTTTTAATGGATGTTTTTTCATGAAAGTATCAGTTATTTTGAATAGGATATAGATCCATTATATACATAATGATAATAATTTTATTAATATTATACTTTCTAATTTTATAAATTTTTATAATCATTCTTTAAGGATGGATATGGAAAATGAATCATATTGTTTCGTGGAGATGGTATGTCGTACGTATGCACGAGGGACAGTATAATTATCTAAATGAGTGATAGGGTAAGAAAATTTATGGTATATTATTTTTCCATAGTAAATATCATGTCATACATATCACATATATTTATTATATTTATCCTTATTACCTTTAATGTAATGTATATGTGAAAAACGAATCACATCGATTCATGAGGGTGAAGTCCGATGTACACATGAATGATGTTTTCATATTTTTAAAAGGCATGTAAAGTAATAAGTTATATGTAATATTTTAATTTCAGAAATATAATAATATCATAAATATAATATATAAACATTAAATATATAATTATATATAATCAAGATATGTGTCTATGGAAAATGAGTTACATCTGTCCGCGAGGCTGTAGCCCACCGTACACATGATCAACGATTTTCTTTTTCCATTTGATGAAAGAGGAGATAGATAAATATTATTACATCAACATAATTAAATATTAGTATATTTTATATTCTTGTGTTATTATATTGGATGTTTTAATACATAATATATGTTTGAAAAATAAGAAATAATATGAAAGATCTTCGTTAATTAATTTACCTCATTTTACAGAAACCTCCTTTGCATATCTTATTAAAGACCCTAGGTTTGGACTTTTTTAAAGACCATAAGCTATATAATGTGTCTAATTATGTTTGTGAGATATTTTTTAAGGTGTTTTATGCCAAATTTCTTTAGATTTGTGAATAAGTTAAGGGAATAAGTGACCTTTTATAGGTGGGGGAGATGGCACAGATGGAATTTTTGAAAAGAATAAAATATACCATCATTTTTCACATGAAAAAAGGAAAAATATTGTATATTATTTAACCATATAGTTAATAAGGTATATATATGACCATAAAATATGTTTTGGAAAAGGTTTAGGTCATTCTAACCCTTATCTTCTTAATTTAACTACTTGGTAAACCCGTTTTCACCATAATTGTGGTAATTAATTATTACTACTTTCTTTATTAATTACAGTAAAAAATTATGTTTAACTTATTAGATAATATAAATTATTATGATTCCAAATATTTAATCCATTTTACTAATTCAATTCATAGAATTGGGAAAATTTAATTTATTATCAAACCCATAGATGCGTCCAAAAATAGTTTTTCCAAAGAAAAACATTCAAAAGTTTTATATTGAAATTCAATATGAAATTAATTCCAATGAACTAAATTAGTTAAATTTTAATATATTTAAACTAATTTGAATTTAAAAACAATTTAACGTGTAATTTATCTTTGTAAATAATTTAAACAAAAATAATTAATTTTTCATTAAAAATTAGTAATTTTCACTATTCATAAAAAATTAACCTTTTCAGAAAATTATCAATAATGAACTTAAGGACAATTTCGACATATAGATTTCAAAACATAAGTTTAGTTTATCAAATATCAAGAATCCATTTTTTTTGTATTTTCAAATGAACCTTTTGAAGTAAAAGTGTGAACGCTAACAACATCATCCAATTAAAAACATTAAAGGAAAAACAAACCAGAAAGAAACTATAGGAACTACCTCTAACCAATGACTACATCATTATACAAGCCTCCAAATTTTCATATCTACTCATCTTGATATCCCGTGCAGGGTTTCATAAGTTTGGTACCACTGAAAAAATCCAAACCCACTTGATTTTCCAAATTTGGATGGTCATGCTCTGGTGAAAACTTTATGCTCTGAATCCTCATCTGGATTTGTTCAGTGTAAAGTGTACTAAGGGATTTCAAATTCCAAAATCAAAGATCACAAAAAAAATGAAGGCATAAACCGTTAAGTGTTGTATATGGGAAATATAAACCCAGAAAACACTTTTAATAAGTGAAATAAAAATTTAAAATCAAAATAATAAGGACCTCCATTTTCTTCCTTGAGAAACGCTTCTACTAACCTCAAGCTACACAATAACTTCCAGCAAATCATCAACCTCTTAGAGCCAACAGATATGGAACCACCATAGGGTACCTATGGTTTCTTTCCCTCACACCCCAAATCACCATGCAGAACACCACTAAGGTCTACCTTGAAGAGATTGGAAGAATCTATTAGAAAGTGCAAAGGAACGAGCGATGGCATCCCTCAACAGAGCATGTCTCTATGACCCCCATCACCAAAAGCCACCATTAAAAATAAAGACGAATAACCCAAAATCCAAAAATACCAATCACAGATCATCCAACCGACATAAGATACCATTTACATTAAAAATTCCATGAACCATCATGGATAAATGGAGAACAATACCATAGAAATTTTGTAAACCAGAGCTCATTAGACACAGGAAGCACAGGGACACCAAAGGTACCTGTCCAAACCTCCCAAAACCTTAACAAAACCACCACAGTAAAACCGGCTGGGAAGGATACTATATAATCAAGAGGCCATGGTAGGGATGGATGATCGAAACCACCAATAATGACAAAATTGATGGGAAAATTCTAGAGATACACTAGAATCAGGCCTTAGATTCTAGCACAATGGCTCTCATGGAAATCATATCAATTGCAATACCATCAATTTATTTTCGAAAAATGAAAAAAAATTAATTTTAAATTATGTGTAAAAATTATTACTAATACACCTTTTAGAAGAGTTTTTTTCAAAAAACATTTATTTCTCCATCAAATGATTCTTATATTATTTATAATCAATAAATAAGAAATTAACTTTTTTATTAATGTGAAAATCATACTATTTTTATAATTTTTTTAACAATTCTTACATGAAAACATATAAACTATCTTATAATGGTCACATTTTAAATAATTATATTTTAATATAGTATTTTGTTTCTTTTAAACCTAGAATTGTGTGTATCATAAGTTGTCAAAGATGTTGAATTTATTTCAAAAGAAATTTATTGTAATTTATTTATGTGTTACATTATTTTCTAAACTCATTGTTTCATGTCATACATGATATCAAGCATAATTTTCTACTTTTAAAATATCAAGGCATCACATTTTTCCACCTTATATAAATTATATCCTCAAAATTTAATATTGATCTTAGTAATCAAGGGGTTAAAATTTGATATTACCTCTATTGAAAATCCACATGATAATTTTTTTTAATAAAACAAAATCTTAATAAGAGATAAATATAAATATAAAGGTCATATGGAATAACACATACTCAGTTTATAAATAAGAGGACATTATTATAAAGTAAAGATATGAACATGGTTGAAAAGAGTAAATAGTTATAGAGACTAAAAAATATCATTGATCATAAGAAAGAGAATGATCAATGGAAAGTTAAGAACATAAAAAAATAGATGATTTAAAATACCATTTGATTCATCAGATATGAAGGTAATAGGATAACTTTTTGTTTTAATATCCTTTTCTATAAATTGAGGGATTCCTTTACCATATTGACTATAAACATAAAAAAATATACTTACTTTATATATTTCTATTTCATAAGAATAATCTCATATTTTGGTTGTTATTTGATAAATTTACACTTCATCTCTTATCCATGGAAATGATTATCTAAAAATGAATATTTTATACCTGAAGAAGTAAAATTGACTTTTAACAAATTATAAAATCCATAAAATAGTGACAAGTCCTTTGATATGTCTCTAATTATTTTCCAAAATCGATATAGTTAGCACAAGTTATCCAATATAATACATTTATTTCTAAACCTCAATAGTAACACAACTGGTTCAATATTAATATTTATCCATAAATTATTTTAAGTAATAATACAAATATATTAATAAGACCATCATGTATTGTAATGGTAATCACACAACCTTTTTCACCCTTCATTTATTGGTTCAATCCTTGTAGCCTTTCTAGATGTGATGGGTTTCCACCCAAAATCCAAGTTGCATTTTTTATAAAACCATATTAATATAATTACTGTAACATTCCAAAATTGTAATAACCTATAATTTGATCAACATTAATGATAAGTTACCCACTACATGTTATCAACACCTTTAAACTTATTCCCACAAAAGTAAGGACATTATTCATTAAATATTATTTTTAGTAAAACATATACTAAACCAGTGGGTTTTATTTCCATAAATGTCTCCCAAAATATTCTCAATATTGGTAGACTACTATCACATAAAACTTAAAAAGGGGTTTTTAAGAATTTGAACATATGATCAATCTTAAACTCATAAAATAATGATGGTATACACAAATCTTAGGTTACATAAGACATATATGCTTCTAAAATTTTACAAAATCCTGAGACATTTCCTGATTCTTATAACTAAAATACCATTGGTAGAAATATTTATACAATATAATTATAAAATCCTAATAAATAAATAATTTAATTATTTTATTTTAACATAGATCCTTTATTTTAATATGGGTCAACCATTATAATATATAATTTAATTATATATTTCCTAGGTCACCCACATTTAAGACAACAAAATACAAATGGATCCCTAGGATGAAATTTATTTCCTTCCCTCATACTTTTTAGTTTTTCTTGACAATTAATTTTTTTATTCCCTTATTTTATAAACATATAAAAATTTACAATTATTTTCAGAAACTTTATTATGTGTCACTTTACAAATTTTTTAAATGAAGGAAACTTGGCCTTAATTACTCCATGGTCTTTACCACTCGAGGTCTTAGTGAACTCCAACATTATCTTCTTTAGTGAGTCTAGAAGTTCGATAAGTTACTAGTAATTAATAATATTTCTGGAAAAATGATTTGGAATAATAAAAATATCTTTAATCCCTATCATTATCCAATTTTTTAATTCATATTCACCACATATTTCTTAATGATCAATGTTAACATGATTCCTTTAGCTTCCATCCATTGACTAAAAACAAAAAGCATAGTGTGAGAAACAATAATCATAGTGGGAAACCATTTAATCATTTATATAATTTCTAAATCTTAAAAACTTCTTTTCAATCTAATAAACCTTAGGTTTGTCCTAATAAATTAATTATCAACATCTATTAAAATCCTTCAAAATGGTTTTTAAAGAAAATTTTAATTATCCAAAGCATATCTCTCTGGACTTTCAAACTAGGTGGACAATAAGCACTATGGTTAGGTACTAGGTAATTCTTGATTCATTCCCAATGATATGTTTTCTATGTTTTTACCCCTTGATACATCTGTTCTAGAACCATTTCTAATTATTGTATCAAAAAATGGATGTTTTTTTGGGAAAACCACACAATTTATATCTCACCAAAACATTATTATGTACTTCTATACTTATCCTCAAATATTACTACAATTTTTTTATCCCTAATTCATGTTTTCATTAATCTAGTTCCTAATTTTTATTCTAGACATCATATGATAAAAACTTTAAAGAAGCCCTCCTCGTTATCCTATATTCGGTGGTTACTTTACTTCTTTGGAATAAGATATAAGTGATCTCATCCTGAAATACCAAGTAGTTTAGTAGGATTGGTAAATTAGATACATAATTGAGTATTTAATTAAATTTTAATACATGAATTACAATCTTTTGAGAATATCATTGTTCACTCTAGCATATAATTTCATATCATTCATAGTATAATTCCTGGATTCATTGGAAAAGAAACAGAATAAGGGAAATCTTATATGAGCGATTAGAGTTAAATAAAGTGGAATATATCATTAATCAATAAGAAACGTCAATAAGGAAGGGTAAATAACTTAAAAACATGACATTTAAATAATTTTACTATCATTATTAGATATAAAATAATCAATATTGAAAGATAAATCTCTAAACTCACATTCCATTTAATCATGACATGGATATCATGATTAGATAAGACATAATCATTATGGGAAGGTAAATATATTAACACACATGAAATGTAACCAATAACTTAACAGTTAAGACTATATATGACATAATAAATATGGTAAGGAAAAAATCCGAAAGAAAATTCCATTTAATCAATAAAATGATAATGAAATGCATCCAAAGATAATATCATTATGAAAATTCGATGGATAATAATTAACCGAATTCTTAAAAAATGAAATAATTAATAATTGGATTTCATGATCTTAGTTATCATTATATGTATACTCTCAAGACCTTTTATAATAAAATCTAAAATGGGTGGGTAGGTATACATTGGAAACCCATTTAACTATGTCTATCCAACTGATTTGTCTCATTATACTACTAATGCATCAAGTGGACATCTATAACCAGGATCCACTAATCACAACATGTCCAAATCATTCATTTATATCTAATAATAAATTCAATTTATAAATAATATTCTTTATCATCAAATATCTGTATTGACTAAATAATACAGGTTTATCAATATTTCACTAGATAATAAAATATAATTAAATGTATAAAACCGTATGTATAAATTATACATGGGTTAAGTAATAAATACATCACTGATAAATAATATGGATATTTAGTGGAAATTTAATTTCCATTTATCACAAGAAAGTGAATATTTCAAGGGAAAGTTAATGAATACAAAAAATGAATCAAGAATGTGAATTTCAATACCATCTTTAGTAAAAATAATCATAATCTATACATATAATGAATAATTATAGTATTAATAAATCACATCCCTATTATAGTATATATAAAGAAAGGTTGTTTTTTTTATGAATAAAAATGCTATAAAAATGTCATTAAAAAATTTATTATGGAAAATCTTATTTTTTACATTGAAAATAACATTAAAACTAAAATTTCAAAAAATATTTTGGAAATAAAAATTGAGAATTAAAAAGTTATCTTTAAAAGACGGAGTTTTCATAACAATTGGAAATTCCTTACATATTGTACATGTTAAAATAGTGATTCCTTTTACATTTTTGGTAAAATACTAATGAGGCTTTTTTTGGAAAATGACATGAATGTTAATTTAAGTTTTTTATAAAAAGTAAAACATAGGTAAAAATGTTTTTAATAAATCATTTATATAATTTTAAAAACATTTTTGAAAACATGTTTATAAGAACATGGTTTTGGAAGAAAAAATATTTTTGACTGAAGAGGGAAATGAAGTAGGATTTCATTAAAAACATTTCTGAATAATATTGTCTACCAAAGTGAGTGAAAATGACAATATTACATGAAAAAAATAATAAAAAACTGTAGGATAAGAAAATGATAGGGTTTTTATACAATAATAAAATAATTTCCTTCAATGTAAATTTCATCATATTCAATCCTTATTAAAATGAGATTATGAAATAAGCCCATACAAAGAACATAACGTTAGAGTGAGAATTAACCGATTAATTGATTATGTATATAAAATGTAAATCCACATAAAATAAGTGGATATAAAACATAATATATTCAAAATTAAATACATATATAATCATATAATTTCAATGACAAAGAATAATTTATATAACCCAATGAGAAGAATTCATGTTGTGAAATTCTTTACCACTTGTAAATTTTCATGTAAAATATCCATGGATTAAATAATAAAAAATGATACATAAAATACCATGAATTATTAATGAATCATGATATTAAATTTCAAAGGGTCAGTATATACACCATATAAAATAAATTAGGTGCATAACATTACAATATGCCTCAATAAATGGAAATTGAGATAAAGTCCATTACCTCATGCTTCCTTCAAGTTGAACATGATTTAACCGAATTTATAATGGTTTCAAAAATGTTATTAATTTTGAAAAGAACCATATTAATATTTATTTAATAATATATTATCCTCTTATAAAATTTTACCACATGTTTGTTAATAATAATTCATTATATTTATTGTTTCAAGTATTAGTTTCCATGTTTTCACATGTGTGTTTTATCATAAATGTTTCAAATACTGTGAATAATATATATATAAATAACATAAATAATTATAATAATATTATAAATATAATATTTACTCATTATAAATTATTTTATAATCTTTCTTTAAGGTTGGACTTGGAAAATGAATCACATCACTTTATGGATATGGTAGGTCGTACGCATGCACAAGTGAAAATATAATTCCCTTAACGAGTGAAAGCATATAGTATTTTATTTTATATTAATTTTAAATAATAAATATCATTTCATATATATCACATATAATAATTATATTTATCCTTATTAACTTCCATGTAAAGCATAAGTGAAAAATTAATCACATTGCTTTGTGAGGTAGTAGTCTTCCGTACACACGAGAAACATTATCAAAATTTTAAACAACATGGAAAGTAAGAAGTTATATTTCATATTATAATTAAAAAAGTATAATAATATTATATATATTATATATATATTAATTAAATCGTTATATACAATCATGATACATGTTGATGGAAAATGAGTTACATCTATTCAGGAGAAGGTAGTCCGCCGTACACACGATTGATGATTTCATTTCCCATTTGATAGAGGAGGAGATCTATAAATATTATTAGATAAAGATAATAATATATAAGTATATTATATATAATGGTTTTGTTATATTTTATGTGTTAAAAAATAATTGATGTTGGAAAAATAATAAATAAAATGAAAGATCTTTGTTATGGAAATTACCTCATATTAGGGAAACCTCTTTTGGACATCCTATTAAGGAACATAGGGTTCATATTTTGGGAAGAAAAAAAGCTTTATAATGTGTATAAAGAACTTTTTGTAACATTTTTAAGGTTTTTTTTCGGTCCAAATTATTTTATTGGTGTGAATAAGTGAAGGGATAACGTGTCATTTTATAAGTGGGGGAGATGACACACATGAAATTTTTGAAAAGAATAAGTGTAACCATGTTTCTCACATGAAAAAGGTTACATAAAGGAAAATTATAGAACTTTTGAAGTGATAATGTCTCAATATATCCATAAAATAGTGGTTTCACAAGTTTAAGCCATTTTTACTCTTATCTTCTAAGTATAATCCCCTATAAAACTATCTTCACCTTAATTTTGGTAATTATTTTTTAATGATTTCACTTATCAGAATGATCAAAAATTAATTTGACAATATAAGATAATATAAATTATTTTATTTCCAAATATTTAATATATTTTTTCAAATTAAATTCACATAAGTGGAAAAATTGAATTTATAATTAAGACCACAGATGCCTCGACAAAATTTAGTTCCTAAAGAAAAACATTAAAGAGTTTAAACATTTTTTATTTCACAGTTCAAAATGAAATTGATTAAAATGAAATAAATTAGATAAATTATAATATAATTTAACTAATTTATATTTAAAAATAATTTAAAATATAATTTAATATTATAAATAATTTAAATGAAAATTTAATTTTCATTAAAAAATTTATATTTTCATTATTCATCAAAAAAATAATCTTTTCAAAAAATTATCAAAATTTATCCCAAGGATAATTTTTAAATATATATTTAAAAAATAAATTTATTTTCTTTAAATAATTTTTCTAAAATTGGTAAAAATTAATTTTAAATTATGTGCATGAAGCGTGACTAAATCGCCTTTTAAAAAAATATAGTTTTTTCAGAAAACATTTTTTTTAAATAATAATTATTTTATTTTTAATTAATTGATAACCATTGATTTTTTTATACATGTTTAAACTACATATTTTTTATATTTTTTTAGTATTATCCACACCCACCAACTTAACAACGAGGTTATAATGGCTACATTTTAAATAATAATATATTATTTGATAATTGGGCTTTATTTAAACTTGGTGTTACGTGAATCAAAATATACCAAAGATATTGATTTTTTTTGAAAAGAAATGTATCATAAAGTATTGGGGTGTTATATTGTTTTCTAAGATCAGGGTTTGATTTCATACCATCTATGAAATACAATGTTATTCTTTTAAAACTCAGGGTGTTATAGAAATATTGGATCACTTACATACCCAAGAACCTTTTAGGTTTATAGTTTTAAAGAATTATGAAAAATCTAACATGAAAACATGGATATATAAACAAATGGTTCATAAAAGTATTCATAATATACCACTAATTTATTTACATATATTAACCTTATTAGTTATAACATACCTAAAAAATTTCTTCACAACCTATATACATGGAAAATATTAGAAGGGTAAGATAAAATGGTCAGTAAGGTTAAATATAATCATTAAAAATTTAATGTAATTAGTGTCTATAAGATGGGTATAAGGGTATGATGACATAGCCCAAGTGGATGAGAATAAAAAATAATATAATTCATAACCATCAAATCTTGGATCATGGAATAAAGCATTAACATAAGACAAGAGTCATATTATTCAACTATTATGAGCCATATTAAAATAATTATTTAGGAAAGGGTCTATTAAAATCTCATAAAAAGCATAGTAAAAACATGTTTGCATCATGGAAAATTATCATCATAGAACCTTGATAATACAAATTAAAAATGGTATAAACTTAACTGTGTAATACTCATAATCTATTAAGAATGTTATACTAACAAGTTAACTTCATCCACTCCAAGTAGTTACTCATATTTAGTTAACTATGTCATCATTACCTAATTAATTGAAGGGTTATAACGAACCCACTTGTAACATATCAGAAAAATAACCTTAAGAATTTGGTTTCACACCCTAGTCCCACTTAAATCAATAAATTTTAAGTTCATATCATGAGTATAGATATTAAAAGCTTTAAATTTTCTATATAATAATAAAAATTGATCTTTCATAACCTGATTTACCCAGGGAAAAGAAATGGATTCTATGAAAATATCATTTAAAAAATAATAATCTATATAAAAAAATAATTAATATTAAATCATTACAACAAACCCCTAATGGATAATACATAACAATAAGGGTGTCCTTCATTTGTGAATATAAATACAATTAAAATACCATTAAAGTTTTCTTGAAGAAAATAACTGTTCCACATTCAAAATAACATTTATAAAATATTAATTATAAAAATACTATGAAAAAAATTATCTTTGAAAATAAAAAAGGAAAAAATAAATGGATATTTAATGAAAATAAGGGTCATGGAGATGGTAAAATACATTCATGTTGTCAATTTTAAAAACATTCTTTTCAATATTTTCTAAAGAGAGTCAAAAGTAACCCATGTAGAAAATGTTATGAAACATTATTTTAAAAACTTTTAAAATAATGTAAAAGACCATATAAAGTGACTTTAGGAAATCATATACCTTTATAATGTAACATTCTTGAAAACATCATAGAAATCATGGATATGGAAGATAAAGATTCTTGATCTAAAAGAATATACAAGTTCAATATCACATTCCAAGAACATTATTTATATTTATTTAATAAAAATAGAGGAAATGTAAAATCAACATGTAAACCACATTAATAACCAATGTAGAATAAAACAGATGTTTTTCATGAATATTTTAGCATATGATCCATCCAAATATAACATTGATTATAAAAATTCTAGAAATAAGATGGTATTGTATTATGAAAATATTTTCACTATTTTGGTATATTTTGAATATTAATCTTATGAAAGAAATAAATTTAAATGAACCATTAAATAACATTAATATAAGTATATCCATGATATACCATGTCAAAGGGGAATTATATATACCTTATAAAAAAATTGGCTCATAACATAAACATACATCCAAAAGAAGGAAACTTTTCGACGAAAAACCCTTAAAAATATAATATCATTGAATTTAGAATTACTAAATAGATAAAATATGTTTATCAAATTTAAATACAAAAAATTCAGAATACAAAAATAAATTTAAAAATGGTCATTTCATAAATAATCTTGACATATTATAATCAATAAAGATGCTATATAACCCAGTAAAAGGAAACTGAGTTTTGTAATCCTTTAGTTCTTTAATTAATTATGATTCAAACCCCATTATATTAATTAAGATGAATTATAACATAAAATACAATTTATTATGATTTATTCATGATATAATATGTAAATAGAAGTATATACACTATATAAAATAAATTTGGTGTATAACATTAAAACAAGACTCAATGAATGGAAATTGGGACAAAATACCTATCCTCAAATCTAGAAATTCCATGTATGTAATTTAACTCCTATATAATAAAATTATATGAATTATTTTTAACATAATTTTTCAGTTTTATTACATTATCATTAAATATTTATTTATTTATTTATTTATTTTGATGATATATTTAATTAGTTAATAAGTTAAATCCATATTTGGTGTTTTGGGTATATTTGGATCATAAATTCAAAATGACCTACCTATATTGACCATGGACTAAGGTACATTTGTGCCATAATCTTCATAATAATCATAGTAATGAAATAATTTTAATTTTTAAAAACTTATTATACTTTTACCAAGAAGATTCAGGATTCATAAAAATCTGATCCTCAAAATTTTTAATAAAATTAAAGATGTAGATCATGCATTACAAGGGGGATGAAAATGAGGAAGTGAATTTTACCTCACATGTCTATATCCACCATTGGTACACAATAATTTGGGATCCTAAAGGACTAAATCATAAATATTTCCATTATCTATCTTTTTGACAAGGTATTCAAAACTTGATTAGCTTCTTTGTATGCATGTGAAGAAATACAGTTGAGATGATTAAAATTTTGAATAAATTTGATCAAATGAGGTAGAATATGCCAAGGAACAATCATTATTCTAGGTTTGAGTGCATTTAAATCATGTTCATAATTCATTTCAATTGATATGGAGCTCCTGTTATGATGGAAAACATTCGTAATATAATATATCATGGACCACAATTCAACTTTATAGGTAGATGAAATTATAATATAATGAATAAATAAGCCCTTAATAAAACCCCAGTGAGTGTGGAAAACACCTCCACAACCCAAGGGTCTTGGGGTTACAATGGCTACACCATCCAGATTAACCTTTATCTATGATGGTATTGGTGGGATCCAGATAATAGATTTAATGACCATTGATTGCTTGGGCCTGCCTTAAACACCAAGCATCCTTAAAATATTGAGATCATCAAAACTATTATTCAGGGATACTCTCATAACCTTTGAAGAATCATATGGCTAAAATACCTACACATATAGAGAAAATATGGGTTTCATGCAGCACTACATTCCTTTTATTCATACAAAAGAAATCGTAGAAGTAACAACAACAAGGTGAAGGTTATATACCTTCTCACTCTATCCAGCCTTGTTTGTATAGTCCATGACATTATCCAGTTGGATGCGTGTACATATATTCATGGAAAAAATGTTGAAAATATTTTTCCATAGATTCTGATTGAATCTTTAGCCCATAAATATGTGTTTTGTATTTTCCTTAGACCTCATACAAAGATAGAAAGGTGAGACAATATTATGTCCAACACTTATTAACTGGTTATGGGTGGGGAACTTGTTATTACAAATTTTCCATATGATAAGTTTAATTTAAAGTTTAATATTGTAATATTTGAACCTCAATATCCATAGTGGTGTCACACTAGATCCATCACACCCCATCTTGTAATAATCCTTAGTGGTATATGATCCATTCCTTTTTGTTTTGCATTCAAGAGTATCATTGTCCATGAAAAAATAACTATGAATCTCCAATATAGTTTGTGAATGGAAAATATCATTTTTATGCTGTGGGATTCTATAAAACTATTAATTGTCATCGTTTTCTAATTAGAATGGAAATCCATGGTGTCCTCGAGAGGTCTATCTAGCCAGGTGGAGTTCCAGCGGTTAACAGTGGAGCTTCTGCTTACTAACCATTTAGATATACTCATGATTTAAATAATGTTGTACCTAATATAATTCCAAATAGAAGATTTTATATGATAATAATATCCATTATTCAGACTTGAGTTGAACCTGATTGAAAGGAATTCAATGGAAGGATCATTAGACATAAATAGATTCCATGTAAATTTATTAAGAAGTCCATCATTGAGAATCCTGAGGTCCTTAATAACAAGTCCCCAATATTAATAAGTTTAATGAAATACTTAAAATAAATATTTTTCAATTTATTTTCATGCATAGATCTCATCCAGATGAAATTTCTAATCATTTTTTTGGAGATCATTGATATGGTTTCTAGGCCATTTGTAAATAGATAAGGAATATACAATTTCAGAAAAGAATACTAAGTTCACCAAGAACACTCTTATAGATTGATACATGGAATTACATTTAAATTTTTCCATTTTTTTAATTTCTTTATTATAATTTTAAATCCATCCAGGAATGACGATTATGAAAGATGAATTACATTACAATTATAGAGATAACTTTCCGTACATACACATGAGTAACGTTTCTATTTTTCAATGATCATGGGGGAAAGAAGGTCAGTATTATTATATATTTTGAGAATAATTATTATATAATAAATATAATATTATCTATTTAAATAAACTTATATATACTATCCATGTGATGTGATAAAGAAAAAACAATCACATTTCTTCTTAGAGGTGGTAATCCACACACAAGTGTAAATGACATTATCATTTTTAAATGGATTTAATGGTTAGAAAATATATGATATATTACACTTAAAAAATTATAATCATGTTATTAATATCATATATATACTTTAAATATATCATTATAACCTTCTATAAGAGGTTGTGATAGAAAATAAATCACATAGGTTTGTGAGGAGGTAGTCTATTGTGCACATGAACGATGGTTTCATTTACCGTTTGATGAAAGAAATAGATATATATAAGATTTTACATTAACATAAAAACATATAAATAAATGTAAGATATTGAAGTTATTATTTCATCATGGTACAATAATATTCAAAGGATTTATAAGAAGAAATAAATCTAAAACACTCAGTTAAAAGTTATACCTCTTCTTCAGACAACATAATTTTCTATACACCTAAAGACCACAAAAGTTTTATTATAAAAAAACTAAGTCCTCTATATCATAGAGATAGATTCTAGTATTTTATATTTATAGGTATAATCTGATATATAGTGCAAAAAATCTTTGAGGAAGAGAGGAGGGAAGGTACCCTTTTATAAGTGAGGGGAGGGAAACT
Source organism: Viscum album (assembly GCA_963277665.1). NCBI lineage: Eukaryota > Viridiplantae > Streptophyta > Magnoliopsida > Santalales > Viscaceae > Viscum > Viscum album. The sequence goes on from OY728138.1 coordinate 1,378,679,549, forward strand.
CTTTGAATTACTTCAAACATTAATTTAATATAAATTAATTCTCCTGGAAAAGTGAAAAAAGTGATATATTTATACGATCATATGATCATGATTTAAAATAATCAAATCTAGTAATATTTTTTACATGTTTAGGTTATATTTTCACCCTTATCTCTTCATTTTAACCCCTCGTTAACCCTTTTGACGATTACCATGTTAACAATGTTTTTTACTCTATATGTAAAGACCCGTAAAATTCAAGGAAATTTTTCTCTGAATTTTCTTTGGGATTTTACAAAAACGCAGTTTCTGATGGCGCCTGATTCTGAGGCCCGGTGTGCCCGGAATCATTTTCCGAAGTTTATCTCAGGTGTGTTCAGTGAACGAACGAGCGGGTTTTTCTAAAAATTAAACCGGTGCTCGAAATCGAATTCTGAGGGAACCGATGGAATCGCAGCTCCAATATTTGCTTAGAAACATCTTTTCCGGAGTTGCGTTTACTCGGGTGTGGTGTTTAATTTTTGGGGTTAAGTTAAGAAATAAAATAAAATTGGTGCGACACTTTATTTTATTTCACTTAAAGCGGTTTAACCTAAGTTAAGCAGATAAGGTGGGACCCACCATATCCTACCCACTTAGTAGGATATTGGTGATGTGGGGCCCGCATGAGCCCCACCGTTTCATTCCTTCTAAGTAACGCACCTGCAACCCCCTTTTTAATGAAAGTCAAACCTTACGTTGATTTTGGTTAAGAAACGCCTCATTAAATTGGGCGGTTAAATCCTTACAATTAATTCATTGAATTAATTGTTCATTTCTTATATTTTGAATTTCAAATTCTTATGTTGGTAATAAAATAAGGGATGGACTTATTTTGTTATGGTTGGGTATGTGTTGTGTTATGCTTTTGGGAGAAAAAGAGAAGATTCTTCATTCTTCGACGAAGAACGCGAAGAACGCACCACTGCCAACGAAGAACGCCAACCTACGATGGAGGACGACGGCGAGAGACGCCTTCCTCGGAGATCACCTACCGCCAACGACGTTCCTTCCACGGTGAACCTTTCCTTCCACGGTGGTCCTCTTCTTCCACGATGATCCTCTCCTTCCGCGATGGGTAATTCTGCGACGAACGCTCGTTCGAAGACAACGTTGAGGTAGGGATTTATTTATTTGTTATTTGTTAGTTCGTGAAATCTTACGTTGCTTCTCCTTTTCTTTGAACCGCCTGTTATCGTGATAACGGGAGGAGGTCGGACCACACGAACACGGCCGATACTCCTCCACTTTCTGGTTGTTGATATTGTTGCAGCGAGCAAGGAAACACGGGGCCAAAGCACCACGCAGAATTTTTGATAAGAAATGGCGGAGAAGCGCGGCGCCGTCGCGCCACGCCATTGAAGAAGAACCGAAGACGCGACGCCATTGAAAACGAAGCAAGGATGTGGCGCCATCGCGCCGCACCAGAGAACTACTAAAGCACCGCGAGCAGAGCGGGGCCACGGAGAAGGGGAGCGGTGCTATCGCGCCGCGCCGGAAGAACCAAGGCCGTGGCCGGTTCTGGGCCGCGGCGGAGCGGCGGAACCGGCGACCGATACCGGGCCACCGGTGTCAGAGCAAGGGGACCGGCCTAGCCGGTCCCGTGGCGCCAGAAGCCGGCCGGCCGGAGCGGGCCGGCCAGACCGTGGTAGAACTGGGGGTTCGAAACCCCCGGCCATGCCGGACATGAGCGGCCCCATTAAGGGGCCGCAGTTGCTACACGCGGGGGCGGCGCCCCCTGCTTCCGAAACGGTTCGGCCGTTCAGCCGAGCCCCTGGCCAGCGCGTCGGGCGGCTGCCGTGGCCGGTCCACCAGACCGGACCGCCGGGCCGGGCCACGCCAGCTGGGCCGCGCTGCGCCCAAGTAGGCCGAACCCGGACCCGGTTCAGGTCGACCCGGTTCAGGTCGACCCAGTTCGGGCCGACCTTGGGGGTATCCGACCGGGTCAGACCAGGCCCGAACCCCTTAATACCAAAACTCTTCTGGTCGATTTCCCATAACGCGAGCTACGAGCCTCTGATCGACGTACCATCAGTTGCGATGTGATCCTTGTATCGAGACGGTCGTTTTGATATATCACACTCAAGGTTTCGAAGAACATTGGGTTCAACCAGGTTGGTTCGCACATGAAACCAACCTGGCCCTCGGAGCGGAAACACTTATATCATTAGCTCTGGACGTCCGATTGACATGTTGTCGACTTTGTTGGATACCCCTTGAGGAGATTGAACTTTTGGCATACTTCGCCTGAGGATTCGATGTAGTTGGAGTATGGCCGGGTTGGATTGTACCCGAAATCCAACCGGGCCCCTGGAACGAAGAAGCTGATATCTTTCAGACCGGACATCCGTTTGACGAACGGTCAGTGGCGTTGGTGATCACGTTGAGAAACGGTCCCTATGAGTATTCCCTATTAGAGTTCGGGGTACAGTTGAGATACATCCGGGTTGGTTCGCACACGAAACCAACCGGGCCCCTAGGACGAAAAGGCTAATAACTCACAGACCGGGCGTCCGATTGACGCACCGTCTGTTGCGTTGAGACCCCTATGACGAGACGGTCCTTTGAGATACTTTTTCATGGGACTTGTGATACTTGGAGTATCGACCTATAGCTCGTGGAGAGGACCCTCCCGGAGACGAGCATACAGAGTACAGAGACCATGTAGCTGGCTGTAACCAATGACTGCTTGTCCGATTCGATTCAGAGTGACTAGCACAACCCAGTAGGGAGCACTACTTTGTGAGGTGGCAGAACCATAGCGGAGGAGCACTACTTTGTGAGGTGGCAGACCCGCGGTACTCGACAGGAGGAGTACCTCTGTAGGCTATGAGGGGGAGCACTACTGTGTGAGGTGGCAGACCCATAGCGGTGGAGCACTGCTGTGTGAGGTGGTAGACCCGCGGTACTCAACAGGAGGAGTACCCCAGCAGTCTTAGGTTAGTGAACAGTACCTCGGAGTTGTGACAGGATCACTGTATACTCCAGAGACGGGCTCATCAGTAGTTACGATTTCGATAATGAAAATCCTGGTTTGAGTTGAGTCTTTGACCTTTGTGTTTACCTCATGATTGAGAAGGGGCACTTGATAACTTAGTTATATGTATGGGCATATACCTGGGTAGTGGTTATCTATTGATTTCTTAATCTTTGTGTTTACCTCATGATTGAGATGGGTCACTTGATAACTTAGGTATATGTATGGGCATATACCTGGGTAGTGGTTATCCGTTGATTTCTTAATCTTTGTGTTTCCTCATGATTGAGATGGGTTACTTGAAAAGGTAGGTATATGTATGGGAATATACCTAAGTAGAGGTTATCTGTTGAGATCTTATTTGTGGTTATCATTATTGGATTTAGTAAAATATTGAGGGTCTCGGGGTCCCTACTGAGTATCGTTATACTCACCACTGCACGAACTATGCCCGCACCTCGTTGTGTTGGTTGCAGACGACAGGCAGTGCTAACGGAGGCCGAGTGTTCGAGGACTGGACAGTACTCGGAGGTCGACCTCACGACGAGTCAGTATTAGGAGGTGGACTTCACGTTGAGACGATACTCGGAGGAGGTTGACAGGCAAGAGCGTTGTGGAGGCTATCTGTACCTACCCTTCAGGTAGGATCCGTGGTGGACGATCCAGGAGCTGCGCTATCTGTACCTACTCTTCAGGTAGGATCTGAGGAGGAAGACCCATGAGCTGCTTCCTTTCTTCCAGCTTTTGTCTTTTCTGTTGTACTTTAATTTAGTTGTAGTTGTACTTTCAGTTGGGTTTGTATTCTGGCGCATTTACCTTTCAGCACATTATTTTGTACTTAGTGTTTTATTTCTGCTTGTACTCTATGGTGTTTAGTTTACTTTTATAAAGGAAATGCCTTCCCAGTTATCAGGATTTACCCCTTTGGTGCTAGTCGCCAGCCTCTGGCCTATGGAAGGCGGGCTTGGGGTAGTCACGGCACGGGCCCCGAGGACGGGTCGTGACAAATTGGTATCAGAGGAGTCGGTTCTACCGCAGAACTAATAACTCTGATTTTTTCATTCTTTGAAGCGATAGTTTTAAGAGTACCGAGTGAGGTTTATAGTTCCGGGAGTCTATTGTTGGTGCGGGCGGCCGACGTATCCATACACCAGGACCCTGAAAACTGATTTCCGACTTTTTGCACGAGTTCCAGCGCCAGAGGCCACCCGGGTTCATGGGAGAGACGGACCCGCAGGCGGCTGAGGATTGGCTGGAGGCTGTGGTGAGAGTCTTCTAGCTAGTAGGGATGCCAAGAGACTTCATGGTGATCCTTGCTGCTATCCTTCTTCAAGCAAAAGTAGGCAGATGGTGGAGCCTGATGCTCGAGATGCATGACGAGGCAACACTTCTTTGGGAAAACTTCGAGAGCCAGTTCCGGGCAGAGTTTGTAGCAGCCACCCTTCGAGCGGTGCGTATACCGGAGCTACTTCAGCTGCGGCAGGGCATCATGACAGTGGCGCAATATTCAGAGAGGTTTACAGACCTCTCTCGCTACTCCACATATATGGTACGAGACCCGTTCTTTAGGGCCAGAACCATCGAGTAGGGGCTCAGGCGAGAGATTAGAGCTTCTGTTGTTTCTCACAGCATTCCAACGCAGACAGGGGCGTTGGAGCGAGCCGTCTTAGTGGAGAGTTTTCTTGTGGAGCAGTCTCCAGCAGTAGGACCCACCACTAGTCGGCATGCAGCAAAGTCTTCTGTAGCTTGCAGTAGACAGATGACGCAGAGGTCCAAGAGGACCAGACCTACAGGTGGTCGACCGCATGACTCAGATTCGGTAGTGCGAGGCACCAAGGGGAATGAAAGAGCCAGACCTGCCATGAAGTGTTACTCCTATGGCTAGATTGGTCACATGGCATGTGACTGTCCGACCCACCATGCAGATGACCAGCAGTTAAATGAAGAACCTCCCAGGCAGAGGCAGAGGTTCGATCAAGGCAGACCGCTAGGAGTTGGCCATGCAGCTGGAGGTGGATGAAGCTTCGAGGTGTTTCAACCACCACCACCAGGAGGTCCACCCCGACCATAGGGAACATGTGGACATGGGAGATCTCATCTTCAAGCAGCAGAAGCTTATGACTACGGAGCTCCAGAGGCAAGTGGACAGGAGAGGAACTAGTGGTTTCCTTTTATTCTTTTTATATCTAGTTCCATGTTGTTGTTGTTGTTGTTATATTTGTGTCTTTGTACCATGATCTGAAATAATATAAAGACACTTACCTTTGTGAAATTTGCTTCCTTCATTTTTGAGTACTAAGAGGTTCCTGTTTAAACTGTTGACTTGACCCTCACTTTCGAGATTCCTACTGGAAGAGACCCAGTGACCTCACGATGATGCCAACAGTGTGACTCGACCCTTAAAGGCGAGAGTGACAGTAGGATCTCTTGGTAGTAACGTCGTGGCCTTAAGGCGTCCTCCATGGAATGAATACACCATTCATCTCCGGATTGACTGTATTAGGCAAAGAATGTGGTTCATCCAGGGGATGAGACCAGATTTCGCTTATCGGAAAAGAAGAAATCATAGCAGCTCTGGTGGGACCAGAGAAGGTCCAGGTCATCCAAGAGGGGATGAGGACAACTCAGAGATGACATAAGCCTTATGTTGATAGGAGGCAGAGACCAATAGAGTTCGAGGATGGCGACCACGTTTTCTTACGGGTCTCACCTTGACGTGGAATTACGGAGACGTGGCCGAGGTGTCAAGTTAATTCCAAGGTTAAATGGACCTTTCTAGGTCCTCAGTAGGGTAGGCAAGGTGGTTTACCACTTGACCCATCTACCTCAGTTGTACCGGGTGCACGGAAACTTCCATGTATCTCGACTAAGGTGATACGTGCTCGACCCTTCACATATCATCAACCATGGGAAGCTGGACTTGGGTGATGGGGCGACTTTCTCGGAGGTTCTAGTGGGGACCGAGGATCGACATGAGTGGATCCTACAAGGATGATCGATTCCTTGAGTGCAATTTTTTTGGAAGCATGTGAATCTCCAGGTATGTACTTGGGAGCGGGAGGCTCAGATGCGTGCTCAGTACCCACTTTTGTTTCACAAGTTTTTGATGTATCTTTACAGGGACGTAAAGCCCTGAGGTGGGACTGATGTAAAGACCCATAAAATTCAAGGAAATTTTTTTATAAATTTTCTTTGGGATTTTACAAGAACATAGTTTCTGACGGTGCCTAATTTCGAGGCCCGGTGTGCCCGGAATCATTTTCTGAAGTTTAGCTCGGATACGTTCAGTGAACGAATTAGTGGGTTTTTCTAACTTTTAAACCGGTGCTTGGAATCGAATTCTGAGGGAACCGATGGAATATCAGTGCCGGTATTTGGTTAGAAACACCTTTTACGGAGTTGGGTTTACTCAGGTGTGGTTTTTAATTTTTGGGGTTAAGTTAAGAAATAAAATAAAAGTGGTGAGACAATTTATTTTATTTCACTTAAAGTGGCTTAACCTAAGTTAAGCGGATAAGGTGGGACCCACCATATCCTACCCACTTGGTAGGATATTTTTGAGTTGGGGTCCGCACGAGCCCCACCGTTTCTTTCCTTGTAAGTAACGCAACCGCAACCCCCTTTTTAATGAAAGTCAAACCTTACGTTTATTTTGGTTAAGAAACAACTCATTAAATTGGGTGGTTAAATCGTTACAATTAATTCATTGAATTAATTGTTAGTTTCTTATCTTTTCAATTTCAAATTCTTATGTTGATAATAAAATAATGGATGGACTTATTTTATTATGGTTGGGTTTCTGTTGTGTTAAGCTTTTGGGAGAAAAAGAGAAGATTCTTCATTCTTCGACGAAGAATGCGAAGAACACACCACTGCCAACGAAGAACGCCAACCTCCGACGGCGGACGACGGCAAGAGACGCCTTCCTCGGAGATCACATAACACCAACGACGTTCCTTATGCGGAGAACCTTTTCTTTCGCGGCGATCCACGTCTTCTGCAGCGATCCTCTCCTTCCGCGATTGTTAATTCCGTGACGAACGGTCGTTCGACGACAACGTTGTGGTATGGATTTATTTTTAAATTGTTAGTTCGTGAAAGCTTCCGTCACTTTTCCTTTCCTTTGAACTGCCTGTTATCGTGATTACAGGAGGAGGTTGGACCACACGAACGCGGCTGACACTCCTCCCCTTTCTGGTTGTTGATATTGTTGCGGCGAGCAAGGTAACGCGGTGCCGAAGCACCGTGCAGAATTTTTGATAAGGGAAGGGGGAGAAGCTTGGCGCCGTCACGCCATGCCGTTGAAGACGTACCAAAGACATGGCTCCATCGCACCGCGCCATAGAAAAAAAACCAAGGATGTGGCGCCGTCGTGCCGCAACGGAGAACTACTAATGCACCGTGGCAGGAGAGGGGCCGCGACGAAGGGGCGCGGCGCCGTCGCGCGGCGCCTGAAGAACCAAGCCCGCGGCCGGTTCCAGGCCGCAGCGGAGCAGCGGAACCGGTGGCCGGTACCGGCCCGCCGGTTTCGGAGCAAGGGGACCGGCCTAGCCGGTCCCGTGGCGGCAGAAGCCGGCCGGCCGGAGCGGGCCGACCAGACTGTGGAAGAACCGGGGGTTCGAAACCCCCGGCCGCGTCGGAGGTGAGCGGCCCCATTAAGGGGTCACATTTGCTACATGCTTGGGCAGCGCCCCCCACTTCCGATACGGCTCGGCCGAGCCCCTGGCTAGCGCGCCGCGCGCCGGGCGGCTGCCCTGGCCAGTCCGCCAGACCGGACCGCCAGGCCGGGCCGTGCCCAGGCCGGGCTAGGCCGCACCAGCAGGGCCACGGCCATGCGGGCCAGACCGGGACGCGGTTTGGGTCGACCCGGTTCGGACCGACCTTGGGGGTATCAGGCTGGGTCGGACCGGGCCCGAACCACTTAATACTGAACCTCTTCTGGTCGGTTGCCCATAACATGAGCTACGAGACTCCGATCGATGCACCGTCAGTTGTGATGAAATCTTTGGATTGAGATGGTCGTTTCAGTATATTGCAATCAAGGTTTCGAAGAACTTTGAGTTCGGCCGGGTTGGTTCATACATGAAACCAACCGGGCCCTCAGAGCGGATATGCTTATATCATGAGCTCCAGACGTCCGATTGACGTGCCATCGACTTTGTTGGATTCCCCTTGAGGAGATGGAACTTTTGGAATACTTCTCCCGAGGTTTGGACACAGTTGGAGAATGGTCGGGTTGGATTATAACCAAAATCCAACCGGGCCCCTGGAACGGAAAAGATGATATCTTTCAGACCGGTTGTCCGTTTGACGAACTGTCAGCGGCGTTGGTGATCACATTGAGAAACGGTCCCAATGAGTATACCCTATTAGAGTTCGGGGTACAGTTGAGAAACGGCTAGGTTGGTTCGCACATGAAACCAACCAGGCCCCTAGGACGTAAAGGCTAATAACTCACAGACCGGGCGTCTGATTGACACGGCATCTGTTGCATTGAGACCCCTATGACGAGACGGTCCTTTGAGATACTTCTTCATGGGACTTGTGATACTTGGAGTATCGACCTGTAGGTTGTGGAGCGGACCCTCCCAGAGACGAGCATATAGAGTACGAAGACCGTGTAGCTGGCTGTGACCGATGAGTGCTTGTCCGATTCGATTCGGAGTGACTAGCATAGCCCAGTGGGGAGCACTAATTTGTGAGGTGGAAGACCCATGGAGGAAGAAAACTACTTTGTGAGGTGGCAGACCCGCAGTACTCGACAGGAGGAGTGCCTATGTAGGCTATGAGGAGGAGCACTACTGTGTGAGGTGGCAGACCCATAGCAGTGGAGCACTACTGTGTGAGGTGGCAGACCAGCGGTACTCGACAGGCGGAGTACCTCAGCAGTCTTAGGTTAGTGAGCAGTACCTTGGAGTTGTGACATGATCACTGTACACTTTACAGACGGGCTCATCAGCAGTTACGGTTTCGATAATGAAAATCCTGGTTTGAGATGAGTCTATAACCTTTGTGTTTACCTCAGGATTGAGATGGGTCACTTGATAACTTAGGTATATGTATGGGCATATACCTGGGTAGTGGTTATCCGTTGATTTCTTAATCTTTGTGTTTACCTCATGATCGAGATGGGTCACTTGATTACTTAGGTATATGTATGGGCATATACCTGGGTAGTGGTTATCCGTTGATTTCATAATCTTTGTGTTTCCTCATGATTGAGATGAGTTACTTGAACACTTAGGTATATGTATGGGCATATACCTAAGTAGAGGTTATCTGTTGAGATCTTCTTTGTGGTTATCCTTGTTGGATTTAGTGATACCTTGAGGGTCTCAGGGTCCCTATTAAGTATCATTATACTCATCCCTACACGGGCTATGCTCGCACCTCGTTGTGTTGGTTGCAGATGATAGGTAGTGCTGACGGAGGCCGAGGGTTCGAGGACTGGATGGTACCCGGAGGTGGACCTTGCGACGAGTCAGTATCAGGAGGTGGACTTCACGACAAGATGATACTCAGAGGAGGTTTACGAGAAAGAGCGTTGTGGAGGCTATCTGTACCTACCCTTCAGATAGGATCTGTGGTGGACGATCCAGGAGTTGTGCTATCTGTACCTACCCTTCAGGTAGGATCTGAGGAGGATGACCCAGGAGCTACTTCCTTTCTTCCAGCTTTTGTCTTTTATGTTGTAATTTCGTTTAGTTGTAGTTGTACTTTCAGTTGGGTTTATATTCTGGCCCTTTTACTTTTCAGCAGTTTATTTTGTACTTGGTGTTTTATTTTCGCTTGTACTCTGTGGTGTTTAGTTTACTTTTATAAAGGTAATGCCTTCCCAGTTATCGGGATTTACGCCTTTGGTGCTAGTCGCTAGCCCCTGACCTATGGAAGATGGGCTTGGGGTAGTCACGGCACGGGCCCCAAGGACGGGTCGTGACAATTTAGGTGGTCGAGAAATTTACTACAAAATGAAAACTGACCCATAAAATAACCATGGATGGTATTTTAAACCATTTCTCAATCACATTTCTGATGATAAAATAATTATGTATTTTATATCGTTTAAAAAAATATTTTCTATTATAAAATATCATTATTATCATTTTTAAATTATTAATTTATTTTGACATTAATGTCATCAAGATAAAAATTTAATTTGAATATAGATTACTAACACAAAGCTAATATATTACATATATTTACATATTCACAGGGACACTAAAAATCATCAAAAAATTAATTTTATATTTTTTAAAATTATTTACATATTTTTTCTATTCCATGCATAAACATTGTCAGTGTTGAATAATAATTTAAGGTTATTATTTTATCACTAATAATTAAAAGAACAACAATTATAAAAATAAATTAATTATTACAAAAAAATTAATAATAATTTCAAAAATATTTTTATTTCTATTTAAACATATAAAAGAAAATTTAAAAGAGAATAAAATTTTGTATTTTTTCATGTAAAATAAAATATATTTCATTATCAAGGAAAAATGGAAAGTTTTTCCATAACATCAATTAATAAGTGATGATTATCTAACAATAAAAAATTAAAAATTTAAATTCAAGTTTTATGGTTATTTTTAGTCTTTATAATATTTTTTTAACCATAATTACTCTATTTACACTTTTATAGGTGATAAATATTTACCATATTTTTTATTCATAATGAACATGAATAAAAAAGGGAATATTTAATGAAATGTATCTTTTAATTGAAAATATGGGATCCATTTTTCAATATGAAATTCCTATAATTGTTTGAAACCATTTTTTGATAAAAAATCAAATCACAATGAAGAACTTTTTTTTAGAATAATGTGTTTTAAACATAAAAATGAATATAATGAAAAATAAAATATAATGATTAATCAAAAGTAATTAACTATGTTATTTTCATATTATATTATAGTTATGTTAATTTAATATAACAATATACTTTAAAATTATTTTTTTTCATGAAAATAATTTCTATTTGTTTCGAAAATTTAATTTTTCACTATTAACTGAAAAATAAATCTTTTCAAAAAAATCCCAAAATTTTAACATAATTGTTTTGATATGATGAATTAAAAAATGATAATTTTTTTATAAAATTAAAATTCTATATATTAAAAATTATATTCTTAAATAAAATGATATGATGCATGGTAAAAAATTTGGTTAACAATAAATATTTTTAATTTTGATTGAAAATAACCTAATATTTTTATAATGAATATTACCATATAAAATCTAATTAATGTATATTAATATGGCATAAAAGTTATTTAATATTAACAACACCTAGGTTATTACATTCTTCCCCATTTTAGAACCTCTATCCTTTTAATTTGATCTCATTCCAGATATAAAGTGTTTAAAAAACATTTTCAAAATCAATTCCAAGGAGTGGTAGATAAAACAAATAGTCATAAAAAGAAACTATTTTCAATATTTAAATATATATTTATTGAAATTCAAAATCATAAAAATGGATATTAAATATTCCTTTTAAAAAATGTTAAAAGGTAAATACTAAGGTCATCTGCAATAACACAGAACAAGGTATCCAAATAGGATAACATTAACTGTAAGTGAAAATATGAACGTGGAAGGAAAATGTAACTTCAAAATAATGATTGGGTGATATAAGGAATTGATTAAAATTATTTTAATGATTATGAGAATTTCAATATCCACAAGACCATAAACCAATGTGGTGAGAAAATGATCACGAATTCGTGAAAAATAATGGTAATATGATAACATTTCCAATTGAATATCCTTTTCATAAAGTTTTGTAATTCCATTACTATCGAGACTAATAAAATAAATAAATATGAATACATTATTTTTTTCAAATATATAAATGTAATTTCATGCTTTCATTTTGTGTTTCAAGAAGTTTTCACCTTTATCTTATCCAAATGATGAGAATGAATATTTAATTCATAAATCTCTATAATCAACTTTTGATTGAACATGAGGTATATAGAAAGATATAACTCTATTATTAATTTATTTTGTAAAACAAAAATGATTATAACATTATATGATAATACCCAAAATGAATTACCCTTCACATTGAGAAATATTAAAATAATCCCATATTCAATAATAAATCACAAAGTTCAAATTAAATAATTACACTAATAATTAACCCTATATCCTAATTAACCTCAAAATTTGTCTCAATCATTTTAGCATACATCACAATAAACATAATGACATTTATCTGAAATAATCCTACAACTGAAACCTAAGGGTTACATATAACTCAACCCAATAAAACATCTCACCACATTTCATAAGTCACCTTCAAATGATATAACATAAATCCTCAAAATGGGTTTCCATGAAATTGAACTTATGATCAACCATAATCATAAAACTCCATGATGGTATCCATAAATCATATTTTATCCTCACATAAAAACATCCTAATTGATAATGTTATCTCAAATAAACTCTAATACCAAATATAATAGGCCCGAACCAATAATCCCTAATATGGTCCTAAAAACACTATCTTTACATTAATGATTTTAATACTGATAAACATGACCTAATTTTATCTATATAAAGATTAAAATATAAAACTAAACTGTTTGACTAGTAACATACCCAAATACATTTTAGGTTTATACATTTTGAGAATTTGGACAAACCCTTACCTAAAAACATGGATATATAAGTAACTAGTTTATAATAATATACATCATCATCCACTAAGTTATTCATATCTAGTAACATTTTTTGGTATAAATATTTTAAACCATCCATCACAACTTGGGGAAAATAAAAAAATAGGAATGGTAAGCTTAATGGATCAGTAAGGGTATACAAAAGCATTAACAATTGAGTGGAATAAGTGATCATCGGATGAGAGTAACTGTATGATGACATAATAAAAGTGCATGTGCATTATATTAGATAATTCATACCCATCAGAACATAGATCAAGTAATATATCTTTAACATATGAAAATATACATATATGTCAATAATCATAATACCTATGAAAATAATCCATAAGAAAAAGATCCAATAGAAACTCAAAGAATGTTTAGAGAAAACATGTTGGTATCTTGGAACATTATTATTATAGAAACCCTTTTAAGAACCCTTAAAAAATAGATAACATTACATAATTAATACCCACAATATTTTATAATTAACCTGCCAATCAAGTAACATCATTTCCTAATAAGAGTTATATATATTTAGTGAACTCCATCCTCATTACCTAATGAATTTGAGGGCTATAATGGACTCAACAATATCATATTAGAAAAAGTACCTTAGGGATTTGGGTCACTTCCCAATCCCACTTTCAAATATATTTATTAAGTACCATATAATTGGTAAAACAATTAGAATACAATACTTTTAAACATAATAATAATTGTAGTTCTTCCATAGCATTATTTACTAGTGGAAAATAAATTGGTTCCCCGACAGTATATTTGAAATAATCATAATCCATCCAAATAAAGAATTAGTATCAAATTATTATAATATAAACCTATAGAATCATATATTACAACATTTTTTTGTTTTATTTATTCAAAATAAATAACATTAAAATCTAATTAAAAATAATATTTATGATAAGAACCCTTCCACTATAAATATCATTTTTAAAACTAAGAATTCCAAAAAAAAATTATGAAAATTATTTTGATTAAAAATAACATTGGAAATCAATAATATATGATTTAGCTAAAATAATATTCATGATGATGGGAAAATATATTAATGTGATTAATGTTAAAAACATTCGTTTCAAACTTTTATAAATATTTTTAAAAGAGACCCATGTGGAAAATGTTAATAAATTTTCTTTTAAAACCTCATAAATGATGGTCAAATATCTTGAAACATAACTCCAAGAAGTAATTAATGTTTATAAAAGTAAATTATTTTTATTTTAGAAAACACAGATATAAAAGATAATGATTCCAAATATAAAATAAGATACAAGTTTGTATCACTTACAGACAAATTTTTTGGTGTTTATTTAATCAATTTGGGAAGAAATAAAAACTAAAAAAATAATACACATTCATAACTAGAGAAGAATAAAATATATATGTTAAATAAGAGCATATGATACATCCCAAATGTACAATGTGCATAGAAAATCTTGAAATAAGATGATATTTTATCAGCAAATTTCTTACAGTTTTGGTAACTTTGAATCATAATAATGTGAAAGAAATGACTTGAAATAAAACATTAAAAACCCTGAATATAAGGATATACATGATAAAACATGTCATGGGGTATTATATACACCTAAAAAAATAAGATTGGTGAAAAAAATAAATATATGTCCCAATGAAAGGAAATTTGAGATGAATAAACCTTAGAATGACTATATCATTGGATTGAGAATTAATAAATGGAGTGATTATGTTTAAAAAAATTTGAAAAAAAGAAAAAATTATAATTAAAAGATAAAACAAATAAATTTTATTTTTCACACATCCTTGGTATACTATAAAAATGAAGTAGTGATATAATCCAATAAAAGAAAATTCAGTTAAGAAACCCTTTACCGCCTTTATAACATTTGAATCAAAACCCCTTAAATCATTTGATAATAATTGTAGCATAAAATAAAATAAACTAATAAATATTCATGATATAACATGTAAAATGGAAGTATAAACCCCATATAAAATAAATTAGGTGTATAACATTAAAACATTCTTTAATAAAGAGAAATTTAGATGCAATCCAATACCTCAAATCCATAATTTCTATGATAGTCATTTAAATCATATATAATACACTTATATAAATTAATTACTTATTTTAGGACATTTTATGGTTTTTTCATTATCATTACACCATTTTTTTCATTTTTTTAAATGATACATTTATTTACATAAACAGTAAAGACCATGTTGGGTGTTTTGTGGATATTCGGTTCATAACATCAAAATGACTTTAGTATGTTGACCATGTTGACCATGTTCAATGCGATATTTTTTCCATAATAAAAAAAATAATGACATAATTATCATTTTTATACAATAATTATAAATTTAAATACAACTATGAAATATGATTATGAAAAATGAATTACATTACAATCGTGGAGATGATTGGTCTTATGTAGGCATGAGTAAAATTTCTATTATTCAAAAAACATGAGAGAAATAAGGTCTGTATACTGTTATATTTAAATAATGATTATTATATCATAAAAATCACATTATATTATTAAATACACTTATATTTAAAATCCATCTAATGTGTTGATGAAAAAAAGAATCACATCACTCTATGGAGGTGGTAATTCAGACGCACACAAGAATGAAGTTATCACTTTTCAATGGATGTATAATCTTGAAAATATATGATATATTTTTATTAAATATTTATAATTATGTTTTTAATATATATATATATATATTAAATATATAATTATAACCATACTTAATAAGTTGTTATGGAAAATGAATTGCATCAAGTCGCAAGGAAGTAGTCCACCGTACACACAAAAAATGGTTTCATTTCCCATTTAATATAAGATAAATATTGATATAGAGTATTAAATTAACATAATAAAATATATGTATAGTTTATATAAATTTTTTTTTATTTCAACATGTTTTAAGAATATTTGAATTATGTATAAGAATAAATGAAATTAAAAAACTCGATTAAAAGCTATAAATATTCTTAAGAAAAACTATTTTAATTACCCTTTAATCCCTCCAAGGATCATATTCATAAAAAGTTAATACCCATAGGACATGTTGAGGGATTCTAGAAAATAATTTGTGTAGGAAATATCTGATATAGAGTGATAATAATGTTTTAGGAAGAGAAGAGAGGAGATTCCATTTTCTATATGAGGTGAGGGGCACTCATGGAATTATACAATGTATTAAATTAATATAAATTAATTTTCATTTAAATTTGACATGAAATTTAATTATTTAAAAAATAGTATGAGGATGATTCTATTTACTATTATAAAATACAATTTGAATAATTTTAGGTGATGTTTTCACCCATTTGTATTTCTTTTAACCCCCCATTAGACATTTTGATGATTACTGTGATATAAAAAATTATCAGGCATTAGAGGTCGTGAAATTTACTATAAAATGAAAAGTGACCCATAAATGAAAAATAATTAATATTTTAAGACACATCACATTCACGTTTCTAAATATAATATTTATAAAAATTTTAAATCAGTTTATAAAATATTGTTTATTATAAAATATTATTAATGTATGTTTTGGAACTTTTCATTCACATTGACATTAAATTAATCAAGATAAGAATTTAATTCAAATATCAAATTTCAAATCATCCCATATATGTTATATCTATGTAGTAAATTTTTGGAACATGAAAAATCATCCAGAAAATTAATTTTATATTTTTTAAAATCATTTAATTGATTCTTATACAACTTTCACAAGAACTATGTTAGCATTGTGTAAGAATTTAGGGAAATTATTTCATCGCTAAAAATTTAAAAATTACAAGCCTAATTTTTTTTTATTTTAAAAATTTTTTATCTTCATTAAAAAATTTGTTTTTATCGATATGTAAACATATATGGGGTATTTAAAATCATAATAATGACATTTTATATTTTTATTTATTAAAAAATTATATATAATCCATTTTAAAATAAAAATGTATGAATGTTTCCATAACATTGAATATTGAATGATTATGTTAGGAAGAAACTCGAAAATTAGTTTAGAGGAATGTATTAATTTTATTTTTTGTCCTTGTCATATTACTTTTAAAGTTAATTACATGATATACTCACACCAAGGTGAACAATATTTACTATGATTACTATTCATAATGATAAAAAATAAAGGAGAACTATTTTAAAAATTTCAAAATCCAAATTAAAATTATGTGATCCATTTTTAAAGATTCAATTCCTACAAGTTAAATAAATAAATTTTAGATAGAGACACAAAATTCAATGCATTTGTTTTTATAGAAAATGTGTTTTAATCCTAAAAATGAACTTATACTAAAATGAGGTCAAATGATGATTCCTATACAATTAATTACATTATTTATAATTAAATGAGAAATATGGTAATTCAATATAAAATGGTAATTTTGAATTAATTTATTTAGTGAAATGAACTTATATGTTTAGAAAAATTAGTAATTTTACTATTTACTATAAAATTATTCTTTTAAGAAAAAAACCAATTTTTTACCGAAGATAATTTTTAATTTTGATTTAAAAAATAATATATTTTTTAAAAAATTAAAATTCAAAAATTCAAAAAATTTATTTTTAAGTAAAACTATATAATTCTAAAAAACCCAATTTCGTTAGAAATAATGATTTTTTCTTTTTGACTAAAAAATTAAACTAATATTATTATAATGAATATAACTCTATAATATATAATTAATAAATATTAATAAGGAAGTAAATTGATTTAATATTAATAATACCTGGGTTTTTATAGATGTGTTAGTTGAGTGTTGTGTGTAAAAAAAGCTATTAAAGATAATATAATTTTATAGGATCCAAAATCCTTGGCTATTACAAATACTTTCTTCTGTTCTGTGGAAAATAAAATCTCAAACCATGTGTATATGTGGACATCAAATTATATTGAATTTTTTATTTTGTTTTTTTGTTTGAGTTCTCATCTTGAACTTATATGTCTAATAATCATAATGGTATTAAAGGATAAATATAATGTTCAGGATATCATTGTGGTTCTACTTTGGAAAATTAGAGAACTTGTTATTTATATGATTAATACATGATTTTCACTAATTTAATCATTTAAAATAAGATAACTAATAATATAATGATTTTTTATTTCTAATTAATGACTTTATATAAATTATATTCCATTTTTATTTGATTTAAAGTCTTATATATCATTCTAATAAACACAAAATAAAATCATCATGATTCTGGTATAATTACATTACAACTAAAACACCTCACAATCAACCATTAATTTTAGTAGGTTTGTTTTTGGGATGGTTTGACCACCTACTTGAAATATTATGTTTATTTTTATTGTAAATGAGTATCTGAACTTATTTAATGGAATAATATGATATGAATATGTAAATAATGTCATGTTCTGTTTCATGTTATAATTTTATATCTATATTTAACACATTCATTAAGAAAAAACCTTTCATTCATTAAGAATAACTGAAACATGACCATCATGGATTTAATTTTCATGATATTTATCAAAATATAAATTTGATTGAATTATACCCTTTATAACTATCAATTAAATTTTATTATAGTGCATTTAATTTGATTTTAATGATGAACATTGTATCAAGATGGGATACTAAGACCATTTTTATGAAACTAAATGAAAACGATAAATATTAGTTACACCCAATGTTAAAAATAGGTAAAAACTAACTAATATAATTAGGTATAGAGTGATTATAAATGACGATTATAAATTATTATATTTAATAATGTTTTTTTAAGTATAGAATTAATCAGGACTGAGGTAAGGTTTTTCATATCAAATTCCTCTCTTCGATACATGCTTTATATTATGCACCTAATTTAATTTATTTACAGTATATAATACATATTTTAGATAACATATCATTAAATATCTATTAATAATTTAATTTAAAGTTTAATTTGAAGTTCAATATTTCAATGGGGTTTGATTAAAGTGTTAATCAAGTCATAATGGTTTTATAAGTCTCAATTAGGATTCGTTGACACATGTTAGATGTTATGGAACATTTTTAATTTTTTATGATGTTCTATGGATTTATAATCCCATGAATTATATATAATATATATTTGTTTTAATTCATGTGGTAAACTAATCAATATCAAGATCTTTTCTTCATTATATCATTGACTCAAGTGTTATCCAAGTAATAAGAATTTTTATTAACATAAATTTCATTCATTGATTTATTACTGTTCACTCAAACTTATAAGTGAGTGACATTATATACTTTGATTTTATCATGCAGTATTCTCTAATTTTTCAAATTTTTAAATATAAGACCCTTTTGAAATTTTAAATTATTCAGGGAGTATATTACCTATAAGGAATATTGATAGCTCAAATATCCTTTATTTATTCCATGCTTGGGTTATACAACTCTAATATTTTATAATATTATATTTTATAAAAACATTTTGTAAGATGGATTTTTTAAAAAAAATTATGCTATTTTTACTCTTCTTACAAAGTCATTTTAAATCTTTGGTTTTAAAAAATTAATAAATATGACTTTTCCTTAAACTTTCACAAGTCTTTTCTTTATACCCCCATTTATCTAAGATAAAATATATTTCTTTTCAAGTCTCAATTATTTGATATTCTTTTCAAGATAAAAAGTTTTTAAATTCATTCATGTCACCTTTTGAAAATTTACTTTTAAAATGGACATGGTGAATTCGATTTTATGTCAATGTAAAAAAATATTTTTTAAATTAAATACTAATATTTGGTTTCTAGTTTACTTATAATTATCAAATGGAATCACTTTAATGGGGGTTTATGTTTCATGATTAATCCTCTCATATATATATATGCAATAATTAGGTGTACTGAACTCAAAGTATCAAAAAATTCTATTCTTGTGATATCATTCAAATATTTTTTTCGAGGCTTTTTCTCATTTATGACAACACTCCTCTAAGTACACATTATTAAAAAGGGGTTATGTTCTTTGAAAACCATCTACCATTTTCCTCTGGTTGGGATATAATCCTGTTATCCCTTTTATTTACATAAGGAAAATTATTGACATTCTATATATTGTTCTCATAATATGGATTATTATGAATATGTTCAATATATGTTATTTAACAATCCACCTTCTTCCTATAAATGGGTTATGATATTGTTATCACTTTTATTAAAACAAGGAAATGAACTATAATTCCATGTTCTATTACAATATGAATGATTATGGGGATGATTACTATATATATTTTTACCTTCGACTTTCTTCCTCCTGATGGGTTATGATCAAGTTATGCTATTTATTGACATGGGAAAAGTATTGAAATTTTTTATGTTGTTATTCCAATACAAATTATTGAGAAAACGTTTAACATGTATTTTTTAACCATTCAATTTATTCTTATATATGGTTTATTATCATCTTACCACATTAATGTACATAGGAAAAAGTAATAGAATTCTGTATGGGGATATTCTAATACATATGATTATGGGTATGTTGACTTTCTATTGTTTAACCATACAACTTTTTCTTATGGATGGGTTATGATCATATTATCACTTATATTAACATGGGGATTGGTGGGGACAATCTTGATTATTATTGACTACTAAAATAGGTTGATTATGTATTGAAATTCTATATCTTTCACTATACAGTTAAGCATGTATATATTTAATAACTTTTTCCTTAGGGAATGGTATAAAAGGTGTTTTTGACTCTTATGGTTAATGAATTAGACCTAATTATGTGGTGGGTGGGCATGTAATTATATATCCATTTGATTCATCAAATATTCTCATAAGACAAATCATGTTTTGGGATTTAGTGTATTCTTACCCTATTCAAAAATATTTCTTTACTGTATGAAGATGATAAATAAATTTCTTATCACAAGTCATTGACAACATGTTTTTTATGTATGAAATTATTCATTCCATTATTATGAGATCAATATTATTGATATCTATGTTTATATTTATTATCATGGATATAGACTGCTCTTAGTTTCAATTTATTTATAGATTCATGTTTTTTAACTATTAAATCCATAATATTTATGACACATCTATGCCATGATTTATTCAGTTATATGTTTAACTTATTAATTTTTTGTGATCAGCCCTTATTATGTTTTTATTTCACCATTTTATGAATAAAATTAGTACATATGACATGTTTAGAAGGCAGATACATGTGAAAGAACTTATTGGATATTATGGAAATTCATTATAGAATAAGTAGTATTATATATAATATAGAAAAATATCTTTTTGATATAAAAAACATAGGATTTGTTTTTTTGTTTTCCCAAAATTATCTAATGATCTAAAACTTAAAAGATCCTTCAGATGTAATTTATTCAATAATCATTATTATTTTTAAAATTATGGATGGTTATATCTATGATTCTATAGATTGTATCAAAGAAATTATGTAAATTATATGTTTATGGAACTAGATATGGGTGTGTAGGTACAAGGTGTTGTATTGTTTAGTAGAGAGAACCAATAAAGATATAGATATCTCCCTGACTTCTATTAGGGAGTTGAAGTAGAGAGATGATGACATTGGTAGGGATGGTTTCATGGAGATACCCTGAAAGGAAACTAAGACATAATCAAAATATAGGTATTTGATGAGGGACCTATGGACTATGTGGACCTCAACATCAGGATTTAAAATCCACAAATGATTGTTTCCTTCAACCAACCATGGTGGTTTAAGTTGGGAAATCAATCCGGAGTCATAAAAAATACCAAATTAAAGAATTTTATTAGCATCGTTTGGTTGGTGGTCCTACCTATCCTCTAGTATGCATGTAAGAGTTCCCTAACTATGATATTATTAGAATCATAGGAATATTTGTCTCGTCAATTATGGTTGGTGGCATTGGAAATCCTATGTGGTAGTTGGTAACCCATATTCCCTAGGGAGGAATGTTAAGGTATTATGCATATTTTGAACGTGTAAGACCTAATTAATATTTAGTGGAATACTAGAGACGATATCCATGGTATGGTTATTATAGGGGAGACTTCAATAATGGCTGGTGACTGGGTTGATGTTGGGAGACTCGACCAAGAATGTCGAGCTAGTGATTTGGTTATCGATTATATTCTAGAAAACATTTCCCATTGGGTATTGGTGATTATCGAAATGGATGATTAGATTGTTTTAGGTTCCAAATAAGTTATATAGGTAATGTTTAATCAGGATGGGTAGGTGGAATTTCCCCAGCAAGGGCCTTGTACTATTTGAACCATGACATAAAGAGTATGGATTAGATTAATATTTCTACCTAATCATGGGGGAAACCTACATTTTCGATGACATTAGATGGTGATATACCTCTATGAAGAATCCTAAATGGTGGATTCAAATATCATGGAATAAAATTTCCCTACCTACTTAGTATAAGGTAATCACCATCAGTATATTCCAATGAAAGTATATTGTAATTATAAGAAAAGGAAAATTGTCTGGATATTGTAGAGACCCGAAGCTTGATGTACATGGACATTAAATTAATTTTTCGGAATACTTAATACATAACAAAAACAGACACACAAGGACCATAATAGTTTAGTGTCTTTGGAAACTTGGAAGGTAATCTTCTAATCGTGGTGAAAGATCCTCAACATCTCCCATAAAGATCCTCCCCTTTTTTTCTTACCTAAAACCTTTCTTTATATCCTGGGGAAAAGAAAACATAAAAAGGGTGAGCTCAAATGCTCAGTAAGGGTAAGCATGGATAAAATAAAACATACCATATACATTTGAACTTAAAAACATGAACATAATGTTTAAACATCAAAATCTTGAGCAATGACATAAAACATGGAAGTACGTAAGGCATAGATCATAAAGAAATATTAATCATGATAAAATAGCAAGGGAATAAAAAATTTAATTATGGAAACCATTATGCACATGATATGATTTCCATATTAGCCAAGGCATTACTGCCAAGACCATCTTAGTGGAAAAAGTCTCTTTCTGAATCGAGTTCACTCCTCATTCCAGTCCTGTATTACTGAACCAGTTTAACTTGACGTTCCAGCCATGTCTATCTCGTGAGATATAAATCTTTACCCAATGCATTGGAGGGAGATATAGTTCCCACCCATCTCAAAATGAATTCATTATTACTTGTGCCACAAAATAAACTTAAAACATTCATCATAACCCAAAGAATAAAATGGGTTTCATAAACATCATCCCATCATCACATAATCCATATAAAAGAAATATATATTTCATCATAAGAAAATTGAAACCATGTAAATCATAGAGACATTATACTTGAAACATACACATATGAAATAATGTCATCTTTGATAAAAAATGGTTTTGATAAAACACTTGAAATGAATTCTTGAGGAAAATATCCTTTCTTCTTCAAAATCAATTTCTTTTCACAAAACATCATGCAATTTTAAAAGAAAAGTACTTTTGTTGAAAATAGTCATGAAATCGTTTAGAGGAAGCTTCATCAAAATAAGTCTTTATAAAATCGTAAAAATTCGTTCATGCCGTATAATTTTAAAAAAACATTCTTCACGTACTTTTGCCGAAAAAGTCAAAAAGTACCTCGTAATAGAATGATTCTATACATACCATGTATTAAACGTCAAAAATGGGTAAAAAGTACTTTAAACATACATGAAAACACTTATATAAAACATCTACATGGATTATAGAAATAACCCCAGTAAATACTGATGAATAAGCAATCTCGGATAAAAATGAGATTTGAAAAATTGTCCCTTACCTTAGATCCGATATGCTTCGTACGTATCTGAACCCCATGTATAATGATTTAAATAATGTTATTGATTTATTACAAAATCATATTCATTTTTACGATATCATATATGGTTCACTTAAGACTTTATATTACCCGTTCTTTTGTAAATTCCATGTTAAATAGCGTTTTGGGTAAAATCGTTTCATTTGTCGTCCGTGTTTTGAATTGTAATTATTAATATGATTACATAGATCATGATTACTTAATTCCAGAATATAAAACATGATTTATATATAATATATATTAAGAATACAAATATATATAATAGATCGATAAATGGAAAGAAATACACCGTTCATGGAGACGGTAGGCCGTACGTACGCATGAATGTTGTTTTTGTTTCCTCATTGAATTGAATGGAATTAATTGGATGAAATAAATATATATATACATTAATACAGTATCATTATTATGTCATATAATTCATTATTACTTATTATATATACATTATAGTCATTTATGAATTGTTAATCATTGAGAATGAATCTCATCGCGTCGTGGAGATGCTATTCCGTACGTACGCACGAGCTATGATATCGTTCCCATGATAATGGAATTTTATTGGAGTGTATGTATACTATAACTAAATCAATATCACTTTAAAATAATCATATATATTTATTATTTACACCATTATACCCATCCAAGTAAGGTGGTGGTGGAAAATATATTACACCACGGCGTGGAGACGGTATTCCGTATGTACGCACGCGCGATGATTTCATTTTCTGTACGATGGATAGATGGTGAAATAGGTTTATTTCATACATATAATAACATATCAGTATATTATTGATACTGATGTTATTACTTCATAATGAAACAACCTAAGAAGAAGAAGTGGAAGAAGAAATAAAGTTGAAAGAATCAGTAACGGACATTACCGCTTCTTTGAAGCGCCTCTTTGAGACCTCCTCTTAGGGAAATAAATTTGGCCTTTGAAGAAGACCAGTACCTCTAGGATGTTTCTAGGGAAGTGGAGAAGAGAATTTTTCAGGGTTTGGAGGAGCTTCAAGGCTCAAAATGGTGTGAGGAAGAGAGGGAGGAGGTGCCCTTTTATAAGGGAGGAGAGGGGCACCTTAGGAAAAACTAAAAAACTTATTTTATTATAAAGTCATATTCGGTTTTTAATAGCTACAAATTGAGTTATTTTGAAGCTAAGGTGGGGATGGGTCGAAATACTATCATCCAATAGAATTTAGACAAGTTTAGGTTTCTATTTTAACCTTATTATTTAGATTTAACTTTAAGTTAAATAATTTTTATTTTACCGTGTCATTTTGTGTTCTTACACTATAAGGTTAATAAACTTACTATAATAAGCCAAACGAACCCCAAGTTGTTTATTATTAATATATATAACCTTACTTAAGTCATTTGGCCGAACCTTAGATTTTTAGGAATAAAATAACAATTAATAATATAATATTTGTTTTAAAAACTATTTTATTTCAATTTTGACACTATTTAGTAATTGATTTTTGTGAAAATCATAACAGAATGATTAGTTCGAATAAAGTTAATTAAATCAATACTAACATTTCATATTAACCTAGAAAATTAGTGTAATTCATAAAAAGTCTCAAATCACATTTATTTGGGTATTTATAACATCAATTATATAAATATTTCATTAATAAGATAATTACTGCATCATCATTGTGTCATAAATAAATTAAATTATTTTAAGTATAAAAATTACATAACCAATAAAATTATGTTTTAAATCGTTTTATCTTTATAATGTATATTTATAGTCGAATTTATCTTATGTATAACCCTATATTAAAAATGATTTAGTTATTAAACTTTGATTTTAACTATTTTAACCTTTCTTTAAATAAATTAATAATAAATGTCCTAATCTAATCCAAGTGGGCCTAAATGGTCATATTTTATTCCTAAGGTTTTTTTTGGCCGAATTACACTTATCCAATAGAATTATGACATCTGTTAGGGTAATAATAATATCATTTTTAGCCTTAATTACCCTATTTACATTTAACCGTGGTAAAAAAGTAAAAAGTTACTATTCACCAAAATTATTTTCATCTCATTGAACCAAATTTTAGTATTTTATATTAACCATGTCTCTCATATTTTCAAAATTCCACTCACAAAAGCAGTAAAATTAAGTTTTATGAAAAATTTAGTTTTTTAACTACCACTTAGTGGTTTCACTATTTATCAAAAAATGAATGTTTTCAAAAAAATACCAAAAATTTGGGCTAAGATATATTTTATATTATGAATTCAAGAATGATATCTATTTTACCAAATTAAAAACATATCAATTACATTAATTGATTTAAAAATTATTTCCCATCGTCAAAACAAATAGCGTGTTCTTAAGAGATAATAACTATCAAAAGATTGACACTTGTTTATGTTTGGTTTAATTGTGAAATTACATCCAATGACCAAAATTGTATTAAATTGTAAAAATATATTCTAAATATACTTTAAAACCACTCAAATTAATAATTTATCACTATTAATTATTTCGATTAAAAAAGTTGTTTTTAATTAAAATTTAGTAATTTTCACTATTAATCAGAATATGAAAGTTATCCGAAAAGTACCAAAATTTCACCCTAAGAAAATTTTGATATTCTGAATCCAAAAATGAAGTCCATTTTGAAAGATAAAATTTATAAAATTTCAAAATGTGGTTATTACTATTCATAACGGCTAGTTCATAATAATATTATAATAATATCTCATTTAGTGAAACTCAGTATTGCGTACTACACACGCTATCGAGGAAGGTCGCGATTGCGTGTAATGAAAGGCAAGTCAGGGATGCATGTTGTGCAAGCTACTTTTGGTGTAGCGTAAAACACAAGTCATTAATTAAAAAGAATATTTTTCATAAAATCTCGGGGTGTTACATTCTACCCCCCTTAAAATGATTTTCTTCCTCAATATTCGTCGGGGTTATAAATGGTTTACTACTCGAAAGATTCTTTAATAGAAACCCACATCATAAAAAGGAAAACCAAAACTTGCCTTTAAAAATTAATGTATGAAATGTAACTGTTACCCAAATAAACTAATCACTGGGTTTTCACGTAGGAGAACATAGGTGAAAATATGGATATGGAAGAAAAATCTAACCATCAAGTTCTAATGGAGAGTGGTAGAGAACATGGCTATGAGAAAGCCAACAGTCACAAAGCCATAATTTTTTTTATAATCTAGGGTATGATCTGATTCATCGGGTATAAGGGCACTAGGACCACATTTTTGGTTTTCAAGATCATTTCCTTAAAGTTGACGAATTTAAATTAGAATGAATACTTACTTTATTTTGGTACAATATCACTGTTTTTCGTGCCTTGAAAAATTTCCACTTCATCTCTTAAATAAATAAAGTTGAATTTGTTATTCGTGAAGTGTTAGCAGATCATGTGATAGATTGATGGGTCATTCCATCTGTCTCAAACAAAAGGTTAGCAAAAGTTATTAAATATACATAAGTCGATCTATAGTGTGATTAATCATATATGGTTCCTAAAATGGACTTATACTTCATATATCGTATTTCTTAATATAATAAAACTAGTTTATACTAAACAATGACTTCTTTTAGGCCAGTGGCAGGCGATAAAGGCCAGTCGCACTTCGGTTGTGGGTTCGATTCCCGCAGCCTTGTCCGACGCGATGGGTTGTCGCCCGTCCTGCAGGTTGTCCTTCTTCTAAAACTAAATTACTATAACATCCCATAAATAATATCGAAAAAAGTTCTATCCTTAAACAATACTAACTTATGTCCAACATAATCCATCCCAATATTTAGGCTTATCTAAAATACTTCAGTCCAATCTCATAGTATAAAGAAAATGATTACTTGAAATATCACATAACAATCACGTGAATGCCATCATTTATCCCCAATATATCATAAGATATATCTTGTTGGTCAAATTACAAACATGAGAATACCTTAATCATGTATTCTCTTGAAGAATGAATACCCATTGAATCATAGTGAAAACATGAATGTTGTCAAAAGTTAACTCTTTCCACGTACCAAAATCCCAAAATTTCTATATAATCAAATCATAATATCACTTAGTCCTTATATCAGTCATGAGCTCATGAATACAATCAAAAATCTCATTATATTCTTATCCCTTCATTATGTGCATATCTTCTACTTTCAGAAATATTTGGATAACCTTCCATGGTTACCGGTACCATTCAACATATACTTTCATATACTTTAGGAAAACAATAGTGTAACAATCCTTAGATGATTCTTTATTCCATAGTACCCTACATTATTCTTTATAAACATACAATCGTTCCACTAACTTCTTAAACCACTAGCTAAGCTTCATCATTTATTTCATCTCATATTTCATTTGTAGTATCTTCATCATCATCCACATAAATACTACCTGTATGACCATGCTGATTCTCTTCATGAGATTTTCCCTTAGGGAATTGGTTTGCATAATGCCCATACATTTCACATTTAAAACATCTAATCATTATTGATGTCATATTAATACCATTATCCTTGTCCATGGTGTTAACTGAACCTTTTCCTTTTCACTTACTGACTTTGTGTCCTTCTTTTCCACACCCAAAGAATCTTCCAGTTCCTTTGAAACAATCTCCCTAATGCCTCTTCCCACATGATTTACATGAGGGAAATTGAACTTTCTTTCCTCTATGATCATCATGAAACTCTATCTTTCTCTTATTATATGAGTCGGGAAACTTACCAAAGTTGAGATTATTGATCATATTATAAGATTTTTGATTAGGTATAATAATGATGTTTGGATTTCCAAATCCTGTTTCATTTCTTTGCTCATGAAGAAATTCATTCCATTGTCCGTCATATCCTCCATTATCGTGAATCTTCCTGTTTCCAGCCATTTTCTAAAACCCAAAAAGAATAACGTGAGAGGAAAAAATAATGCTTGGGAAAACAACATATTAAAGGGGGAGTACCCTCAATATCTACCATCTTAGGTTAAATTCTAATATCGTTAGCACAATTCTAGGACTATAACCTATACGTATACTTAACCTTAGGGACATCCTTAGATATACCTTAGAAATATCTCTAGGGATCTCACTAAAGTTCTCGCATCCTAGTTTCCAAAGGTTGACTAAACCTTTCCTATGATACCAACTGTAGAGACTCGAAGCTTGACTGACATGGACATTACATTACTTTTGTGGAATACTTAATACATAACAAAAACAGACACACAAAGACCGTAATAGTTTAGTGTCTTTTGAAACATGGAACGTAATCTTCTAATCGTGGTAAAAGATCCTCAAAATCTCCCATAAAGATCTTCCCCTTTTTTTCTTACCTAAAAACTTTCTTTATATCATGGGGAAAAGAAAACATAAAATGGGTGAGCTCAAATGCTCAGTAAGGGTAAGCATGGATAAAATAAAACATACCATATTCATTTGATCTTAAAAACATGAGCATAATGTTTAAACATAAAAATCATGAGCAATGATATAAAACATGTAAGTACGTAAGGCATAGATCATAAAGAAACATTAAGCATGATAAAATAGCGTGGGAATAATACATGTAATTGTGGAAACCATTAAGCGCATGATATGATTTCCATATTAGCCAACACATTGCTGCCAAGACCATCTTAGTGGACAAAGTCCCTTTATAAATCGAGTTCACTCCTCATTCTAGTCTTGTATTACTAAACCGGTTTGACTTGCTGTTCTAGCCATGTCTATCTCATGAGATATAAATCTTTACCCAATTCATTGGATGGAGATATAGGTCCCACCCATCTCATAATGAAATCATTCTTACTTGTGCCACAAAATAATCTTAAAACATTCATCATAACCCAAAGAATAAAATTGGTTTCATAAACATCATCCCATCATCAAATAATCCATATAAAATAAACGGATATTTAATCATAAGAAAATTGAAACCATGTAAATCGTAGAGACATTATACGTGAAACATACACATATGAAATAATGTCATCTTTGATAGAAAATGGTTTTGATAAAACACTTGAAATGAATTTTGGAGGAAAATATCCTTTCTTCTTCAAAATCAATTTCTTTTCACAATATAGAATGCAATTTTAAAAGAAAAGGATTTTTTTGAAAATAGTCATGAAATCTTTTGGAGGATGCTTCATGAAAATAAGTCTTTATAAAATCGTAAAAATTCCTTCGTGCCGTATAAGTTAAAAAAACATTCTTCTCGTACTTTTTCCGGAAAAGTCAAAAAGTACCTCGTAATAGAAAGATTCCATACATACCATGTAGTAAAAGTAAAAAATGGGTAAAAAGGACTTTATAAATACATGAAAACACTTTTATAAAACATTGACACAGATGATAGAAATAACCCCAGTAAATACTGACGGATAAGCAATCTCGGATAAAAATGAGATTTTAAAAATTATCCCTTACCTTAGGTCTGATATGCTTCGTACGTATCCGAACCCCCTGTTAAAGATTTAAATAATGTGATTGACATATTACATAATCATATTCATTGTTAAAATATCATATATGGTTCACTTATGAATTTATATTACCCGTTCTTTTGTAAATTCCATGTTAAAGAGCGTTTTGGGGAAAATCGTTTCATTTGTTGTCCATGTTTTGACTTGTAATTATTCATATGATTACTTAGATCATGATTACTTAATTACAGAATATAAAACATGATTTATATATAATATATATTCAGAATAATCATATATCTAATAGATCGATAAATGGAAAGAAATACACCGTTCATGGAGACGGTAGGTCGTATATACGCATGAACGTTGTCTTCGTTTCCTCATTGAATTGAATGGAATTAATTGGATGAAATACATATATATATTTACATAAATCCAGTATCATCATTATGTCATATATTTCATGATTACTTATTATATATACTGTATAATCATTTATGAATGGTTAATCATTGATAATGAATCTCATCGCGTCGTGGAGACGGTATTCCGTACATACGCACGAGCGATGATATCGTTCCCATGATCGTGGAATTTTATTGGAGTGTATGTATACTATAACTGAATCAATATCACTTTAAAATAATCATATATATTTATTATTTACACCATTATACCCATCCAAGTAAGGTGGTTGTGGAAAATATATTACACCACGGCGTGGAGACGGTATTTCGTACGTACGCACGCGCGGTGATTTCATTTTCTGTAGGATGGATAGATGGTGAAATAGAGTTGTTTAATACATATAATAACATATCAGTATATGAGTGATACTGATGTTGTTACTTCATAATGAAGCAACCTAAGAAGAAGAAGTGGAAGAAGAAATAAAGTTGAAAGAATCGGTAACAGACATTACCTCTTCTTTGAAGCGCCTCTTTGAGACCTCCTCTTAGGGCACTAAAATTGGTCTTTGAAGAATACCAGTACCTCTAGGATGATTCTAGGGAAGTGTAGAAGAGAATTTTTCAGGGTTTGGCCGAGATTCAATGCTCAAAATGGCGTGAGGAAGAGAGGGAGGAGGTGCCCTTTTATAAGGGAGGAGAGGGGCACCTTAGGAAAAACTAAAAATAGTATTTTATTATAAAGTCATATTCGGTTTTTAATAGCTCCAAATTGAGTTATTTCGAAGCTAAGGTGGGGATGGGTGGAAATAATATCTTCCAATATAATTTAGACATGTTTAGGTATCTAGTTTAACCTTATTATTTAGATTTAACTTTAAGTTAAATAATTTTTCTTTTACCGTGTCTTTTTGTGTTCTTACACTATAAGGTTAATAAACTTACTATAAGAAGCCAAACGAACCCCAAGTTGTTTATTATTAATATATATAAAATTATCTAAGTCATTTGGCCGATCCTTAGATTTTTAGGAATAAAATAACAATTAATAATATAATAATTGTTTTACAAACTATTTTATCTCAATTTTGACACTATTTAGTAATTGATTTTTTTTGAAAATCATAACATAATGATTAGTTATAAAAAAGTTAATTAAAGCAATAATAACATGTCATATTAACCTAGAAAATTAGTTTAATTCATAAAAAGTCTCAAATTACATTTATTTGGGTATTTATAACATCAATTATGTCAATATTTCATTAATAAGATAATTACTGCATCATCATTGTGTCATAAATAAATTAAATTATATTAAGTTTAAAAATTAAAAACAAAATACCATTATGTCAGAAATCTTTTTATATTTCTAATGAATATTTATAGTCGAATTTATCTTATGTATAACTCTATATTAAAAATGATTTAGTTATTAAACATTGATTTTAACTATTTTAACCCTTCTTTAAATAAAGTAATAATAAATGTCCTAATCTAATCCAAGTGGGGCTAAATGGTCATATTTTATTCCTAAGGTTCTTTTTGGCTGAATTACACTTATCCAATAGAATTAGGACATGTTTTAGGGTAATAATAATATCATTTTTACCCTTAATTACCCTATTTACTTTTTGTCGTGGTAAAAAAAGTAAAAAGTTACTATTCACAAAAAATTACATTCATCTCATTGAACCACATTTTAGTCCTTGATATTAATCATGTCTCTCAGATTTTCGAAATTGCACTCACAAAAGCGGTAAAATTATGTTTTATGAAAAATTCAGTTTTTTAACTACCACTTAGTGGTTTCACTATTCATAAAAAAATTAAAGTTTCCAAAAAAATTACAAAAATTAGGACTAAGATATATTTGATATTATGAATTAAAAAATGATTTCTATTTTACCAAATTCAAAATATATCAGTTACATTAATTAATTTAAAAATTAATTCCCGTCGTCAAAACAAATAGCGTGTTCTTAAGAGATAATAAATATCAAAAGATTGACACTAGTTTATGTCTAGTTTAATTGTGAAATTACATCCAATGACCAAAATTGTAGTAAATTGTAAAAATATATTCTAAATATACTTTAAAACCACTCAAATTAATAATTTATGACTATTAATTATTTCGATTAAAAAAGTTGTTTTTAATTAAAATTTAGTAACTTTCACTATTCATCAGAATATGAATGTTATCCGAAAAGTGACAAAGTTTCACCCTAAGAAAATTTTGATATTACGAATCCAAAAATGAAGTCCATTTTGAATGATAAAATTTATAAAATTTCAAAAAGTGGGTATTACTATTCATAACAGCTAGTTCATAATAATATTATAATAATATCTCGTTTAGTGAAACTCGGTATTGCGTACTACACACGCTATTGAGGAAGGTCGTGATTGCGTGTAATGCATAGCAAGTCAGGGATGTGTGATGTGAAAGCTCTTTTTGGTGTAGCGTTCAACACAAGACATTAATTAAAAAGAATATTTTTCATAAAATCTCGGGGTGTTACAGATATCTATCTGTGTCCATTATGATTCTATAAATATCAGGATGGTTCCATAACTTATAGTCCTTCATGATTCATATTCTAAGTGGGGACGAATCTAAGATAATCATTCCTATAGATAATGGAATTTATAACCTACATCCAACTGAGATCCAATGAGGATAGATGGTGATGATGACTATGAGATAAGGGAGTTGTGGCCTTTATTTCCTGAGCATGGGTGCGTGGAATTTCGAAATTTATATATATCTAGACCCCCATTACAATTGATTGTGGTTTGGGAATCATATTATAAATGACTGGAAGTAGAAATTATATAAGAAACATATGAATCCAACCATCAGTAAATGCCCGATGATAGAGATGATCAACATGCCTTATGTTATAGATCTATTTAATTGTTAAGTACCATTTTACTCATACAATTATTGTTTATGGATAAGGGATTCATGTAGTGTTCACAATTATCTTTTAGTGAATCCCATGAATCACAATGATACATGTAATCATAGTATTTTTGGAGATAAAATTCACTTTGGGTTTAGAATTATATTTTGGTGAAGCTCGACAAGCCTTACACTAATCATCCTCACTATTGAAGGAGAAGGAATTAAAATTCGCTTCACCATTTTCTTAAACATTTCTTCTAAGACCTCTATATTCTAGTTTTAATCTTTTATATTATTGATACTTTAGAAAAAAATTCACACATTCCAATGGATGAAATTATTTACTACCTAGGGTGATGGTGTCAGCTCCATGATAAGAATTAGATGATGGGATGATGACCTTTAATTCCATGGATTCCACAATAGATCTCATTGAATAGTTCATGTCTCACTAATGGATTTAAAACATTCTTGTGAATCCATTTCCCAACTCCATATTCAAGTGGTAGCAGGTTAATTACATTGTTGCTCACCTTACCATGCCAAATGCCATCTGTTAGAGAGGACGAGTCTTAGGGGCTTCATATGACATTATCTACAATATTTGTAATCTGTAAATAAATTCCTTGAGAGAAAAATGTGTGAATAATTGATAAAAAATGCATGGAATCTTAGGTTTTAGAAATGAGCCATCCAGTTCTCATAAAAAAGTCAACCTATGACCATCACATAAGATATTTTAAGCTTATTGCCGATGTAAATCCTAGTTTTTTACATAATGCTACCCATGTTGGGAACATGAGGTATTCTATTCTCATCATATTAGTATTCCTAGGTTATTACCCAAATAAATCCATTTATTATCACTAGAGTCGTCCTTTTATCATCATAAAAGATTACAATCTATGGTTTATAACCTAAAGAGAGATCATAGTGATAAAATGCACGTCACATAGGCTTATTATATTCATCATATAAGGAATTTCATGCTCATCACATGAGTAATGAACATAAGCTCTTAACCAAAGCATATGGTGAGAAAAACCTATTCTCATCACATAGGTATTTTAGGCTAATTGCGTAAGTCATCTCCAGATCCTCATATGAGGAAAGAACATAGAATCGTTAACAATGGAAATGTAATGGAGATCCCAAACTAATCACATAGTCTTATTACCATCATTACTTGAGGAATATCATTCTTATTATATGATTAAGACTATGTACATCACCTCGGGATGTGTTTCAAACTCATTACGTGTGGGTAGTCCTTGGATTATCATATAGGCCCTCTTAGGATCATCACACCAGAAAAGGTCACATTTTTAATGTCCAATGGGGGTGCTTCCCTTAAAATCTTTCCACATACTTGTACAATGAAAAGATTAAAGTATAGTTGAGAAAACTACCATATACACTCATCATATATTTTACCTACACATGATTAATTTCTAGTGGGGGATGTTTCCCATATACACTCATCACACACATGGATAATCACATACTAAAAACCTATAGGGTTGAATCCACATATTATCCTTATGTAAGTGTAGTCATGGGTTTACATCTAATGGGGATAGTAGGTCTTAGATTAATGTTTTGAGGGGATTCTAACATTTTAAAGTCAAATGGGTACTTAGGGATGTTATTGTGGGAGGGTTAGTATACTCCCGGAAGATTACTAGGCTATGTAAACACTACCTTCCAAGGGGGAAATGAAATTATAGTGATTTATGGACTGATCCTTAAAAAGGAATATGACATAACCTGCTATAAAAATGGAATCTTAACCCATATAGATTTAGGGTCACATTGTATAGTAATGTGAAAGGATCATTCCATGTAGTTTAACATCATGAAACAATGATTCTCATGATGTTAAAAGAGAAAAAACTATATATGGATATGGTTTTATGATATGGTCTTTCTAGATGATGGGGGTAATCTCATTACCATCACACGAAGCATCATATTCTTATCAAAGAAGGAATTATGAGCTCATCACACATGGAATCCTATGTTTTCTTTCATAGTTTAATTTTATAGTTTAATGTTTTATTCTGAGGATGCTAGCTATAGTTTGAAATCATTATCCAAGAAAGCTGACCACAATTTAATGTCATGCATAGAGGGAATTTATGTTGATAATGGAGAAATAATAAGGGATAATGTTTGGTTACACATTAAGATACATAAGAGATATCATGGATTATCTGGTAGACCGAAGTGGTTTCCCTTGATAATTACATTATATCGGATTACACCTAATAGGTGGCCCATTTTCTATCTAAGAGTTCGGAGGGAATTAGTGTTTCATATACTCATGTTTTTCTATATGAACAATTCTTGGGATCACCAAGCATATAATCTTTCCCAACCATTATTGGTGTGAAGGATATTGGGTTTCAAATGCTTATTATTAGAAGTAAGTGAAATGAGTATTTAACAACACATCTTTTTTATAGTGGGGTGTGGCATAAGTTTCCTTGAGAAGGACTATGTGTATGGGTTTTGCCTAAATAATACTAGATTTAATGGATTTATAGTCTATGATAATATAACTGTATATGACTATTTTTGATGAATGTAGTCATCAAATGGTGTTTCTAGGTAGGTGGTTTTTGTAATGACCCTAAATTCAATAACACATATCCATTGTCTACTTTATTAAATTTACTCTAGATACATGGTATCACATTACAAAGGACCAAATAGTTTAATAGTATTGATAAAATGAATACATACTTGAATTTCACATACATTTGAAATAATCAAATGTAAAAATTATTTTCTTCAAGAACACCATTATTTCTTAGAGTGTATCCCTTCATATCAATCGCAAAAATTTCTAGGGGTCCTCGGGAAAATAGAATACAATAATGGTTTGAACTCATATTCTTAGTAACTTTAAACATATAGGGGATGATATCATGAATAAATAATCATAATCAATATAAAAATTTAAATTATTGAAACACATTACATTTAATATATAAACTGAGCATAATATGTAAGAAATAAAATATTATCAAATAAGTCCATAAATAACCACATAAGATTGAAAATTATCCATGGATATTATAAATAGTTGAATAACCACATAAAAATAACTAATCGTATAATATAATAATTAATAATCACGGAAATCTAAAACATATTATGAGTACCTTTCACAAGATAGTTTAAATTAGTCGGTATAAGCTTATATAATTTGTCCAAACAAATTGTTTCATGAGACTTATTGATGTTTCAAGGGGCTATCTAAAACTGGGTTTCAATTATCACTTACTAATTCCAATTAATTACTCATATGAAAGGGTTGAAACATAATAAACCTAATCATTTGTATTTAAAACTAACTTATTAAATTTTAATACTTACCCCAATCAAATAATGATAATCATAAATCATCTAGAGTAATATGTTTAGTGGTAATAAAATTGTACCACCTCGGCCAGAATAATAAATAAGGATTATATGAATACAACATATACCTAGTGGGTAATAATTATAAAAAAGGGTTGATGTCATTGATAAATATAAAGACCATAAGAAATTAATTAAAAACATTTTAAAGTAAAATAACCATTCCACTTTGAAAATCATTTTTTTAAATAAATTTTTGAAAAATATTTTGAAAATATTTTCCACTGAAGATAAACTTTGAAACTTATAAATTAAACTTTAAAACATTGTGTGGTCATGATGTAATTATTTTTTTATGTTTTACATGTTAAAAAATGATTCCTTTCACATTTTTATTAAAAGAAAACACGAATTACTTTTAAAATTAAATAAAGCTTCCTTAATTTTTTTTAAAAAGTAAGAAATGAATAAAAATTATTTTAGGAAGTATTTTGGAAAAGGTTAAGAACATTTTTGAAAACATTTTTATAAAACATTTATTTTGATGAAAATGGAATTTTGACTGAATAAAGAAATAAGCCTGGATTTTCTAAAAAACTTTTTCCTATTTGTTTTAATTACCAAAGAGTAGAGAAATTATATTTTTACATTAAAAATTCAAGAATATATAGAGTATAAGGAAATATATTGATTTTATGATATAAATATAAAATAATTTCCCCAAGGGAGTCTCAAACAAAAACAATCCCGAAAAAAAATGAAATTGAAAAACAAAACCTTACCACTTTGGTAACTTTTGAATCATAATTACCATGAAATAAAAAACATTAAATTAAACATTAAATTCCATGAATGTAAATATAGTATTTATATATAATTTCATAATTGGAATTAAATACACAAGATAATGTAAGAAGTGGTGAATATGGTGTATATCTCACGGATGTAAAAGTGAGACGAGAAACCCTTACATCGGGTTCAACTTCTTTCATATGTATACCAAGCTCTTATATAAAAAATATAATTTGATTATATATATATTACATAATCATAAGCATATATATCATTCCTTATATTATTACTTATAGTATTTTATTACCCTTTTATTAACAACTCTATTAAAAACACTGTTTTGGGTGATAATTGCTTCATTTTTCATGTAAGTTTTAGTTCATTAATTTTCATATTTTTTTATTTGATAATAATTAAATAATATCAATAATTTTATCAATAATATAAATATAATATATATTCATTATATATTTATTTATATAAATCAATAAAAGTTAGAGATATACAATGGATTACACCATTTATGGAGACCGTAGGTCGTACATATGCATAAACATTGTTTCCATTTTTCTCTAAGGATAAGAAAGTAAAATAAATATTAATTCCTCATTATAGAATAATTTTTATGTTATATATATAATTTATATTAATAAAATCTTTCATTATTACCATCCATATAAAAATAAAATGAAAAACATTTCACATCGCTACACGGGGGGCTGTAGTCCACACGTACGCAAGGGCATCATTATTTTTTTCCAAATTATTTAAAGGTAAGAGGTTACATGTGATATTATATTTCTGTAAGTATTTTGACATCATAAATATCACATATATTAATTAAATTTATCCTTAATACCGTCCATGTAGAGAATAAATGAAAAAAAAATCACATCACTTCGGGAGGTGGTAGTCTGCCATAGATACAAGTGACTTTGTCATATCCTCCACATTATGGAATTTAAGAAGGTTTATGTGATATAATAATTACAAAATTATAATAATTTCATAAATAACATATAAATATGTTAAATCCATTATTATATGAAGCCTTAAAATGTGGTGATGGAAAATGAATTACATTAGTTTGCATGGTAGTAGTTTTCTCTACACAAGATTGTTAGTTTCACTGCCCATTTAATGAAAGTGGATATGGAGATGGGTTATTCCTGTTACATCCCGAGTTTTGAAAAGGAATTACTATTTTCAATAGTGTACATGATAATCCACATTGAGATTAAACGAACAACTGAGTAATATTTAAATGTCACTTTAAAACCTAGCTATTAGAATGGTAGGAATTAATATTATTAATTTAATTTTGAAAAATATTGTTTACACATTGGTATGTAATTAATTATTTGGTGACCAATATAATTATAAATGAATGTTTTTCTAAAAAACTATTTAAATGTACAAAAGTTTTTTTTATAGCAATAAAAAATAAAATCACTCATTTTTTATTATATGAATGTAATATAGTTATAATTAATTCAATATATTGTTTAAAATTAATCTTATGTAATTTATAGAATTTCTATAAGAATAAATTCAATTTTATGGATAAAAGAGGCATTTTTCTAAAAAGGCATATTTGTCACCTTTTAATGGTGATCATATTTTAAATCTAGTTTCTGATACTTTTATAAATTATATTTGAAAAAATAATCTTCTTATTTGAAGTTGGATTATAAAAATTTAATTTGTTTTAATTTTTTGTTATTTTTTTGATAAGTTTTATTTTTTGATGAATAATGAAAAATAATGAATTTTATTTGAAAACTATATTTTATATAAATAATTTATATAGTTAAATTATCTTTTAAATTTTGTTTAAAGTATAGTTAATTAAATTACACATAAATAAAACAAATTTAAGTGATTTAAATCAATTTAAAATTAAAATTAGATATAAAACATTTCAAACTTTTGAACGTCTCACTTTAAAAACGCGATATTTTTGTTTTGTCTAAGGGATTAATTTTAAATCTAGTAATTCAATTTTTTTAATTGAAATAGGTAAAATGGATTCTATATTTATAATTA
This sequence comes from Viscum album, assembly GCA_963277665.1. Classification (NCBI taxonomy): domain Eukaryota; kingdom Viridiplantae; phylum Streptophyta; class Magnoliopsida; order Santalales; family Viscaceae; genus Viscum; species Viscum album. Next base: position 1,378,719,018 of record OY728138.1, read on the forward strand.
GAAGGTTAAAATTATGTTTTATTTTCAATTTCATTTTTAGTTATAAAAATTTACCACGGTAAAAAAAAATATTTACCGCGGTATTATTAAAAAATAGAACATGTTAAAGGTAAAAAGAGTAGAGGATTAAAATAATTAAAAAATTCAACATTTAAAGGGAAGTTTATGTGTATATAAAACCTATCTAGAGAAAAAAATATTAATTTCTTTCCAATGTTGATGAATTTAATGCCACCTCAAAATCGTTGGATTTAAATATAAAATATACATTATTTAATCACTTAAACCCACCTCTCCTTAAGTAAAAAGACCACCCCTAACCACCCCATTTAGACCCAAAAAGTCTTGTAGATCCTCATATCTCTTCCCAAGAATCCCCTCACAAATATTCAGACTTGAAAGATCTTATGGTCCCATCAAAATACCAAATCTAATGTCCTCAAGGGTCTCTCACGGAGGTGATTTTCATTAGGAAATTTTCCCAAAGTACATCTCTAAATTTCGTTTCTTTTTATATTTTATCCTCACCCAATTCATCCAAAAATAAATCATAAATAAAAAATAATGAATATTATATAGTTTTATGATTATAATGGAATATATCATGTCCATTTCATTTCTTATATCCTCTTATTCAAATAAATGAAATAATTTTCTATGTTATGCCGGTTAATCACCGTCGTGAATAATGTTTTTGTGTTTTTCATTACCACATTGATGGCCTATATTAAAACTATTTCAGGGTTAAATAAAATTTCATATTTATATTATAATATATTTCATATTTTTTAACAAATATATAATTATAATAGTAAATAAAATGAAACTATTTCATGGTGTTTGGAAAAAACCCTCCAAAATAAAAAAATGTTTATCATTAACATTTTATCTAATGAATCATCCTCATATAAGAAATAAAAATGATATATGAAACCATTATACTTATGAAAGTAAAATAATAATTTTTTATTCATCTTATAGAGGTTTAATATCATTTTAAAATAACATCCATAATTGTACACAAATGAATCAATCCCGAAACTATGAAACAAATGCACCAGAAACTATAAAAATAACATAATATTATGAATTAATGGTTTATAAGTTGTTTTAAAATCACCATTTATGGTACTATAAACATGAATATAGTTTTATAATAAACCAATATCCTTCTTTTATCCATTATAAACGAGGTTTCAAAATGTTTTAAGGAATTAAAACATGAGGTATTGGAATTTATTAACCCAATTTCAATTCATTGGGTTAAATTTCTACTTCTTGATCATGTCATGCTAATCTTATCTGTGAAATTAATTTTGAATATATTATATTTTATTTAAACTTTTTTTATGTTAATTTATATATGATACACATATTTTATTCATTTGATTTATTCCCACTTCCATGATATGATATTTTTAAGGGACTTCATCTCAATATCCATTCATTGAGACATATCTTGATGTTATGTACTTTATTATTTTATATGGTGTATATACAATACCTTACACAATATATGTTTGTAATTTATATAATTTTATGTTATTTAATTTTTTTTAAATGTTAATATTTCATTAGGCTTATTAATTAAATGTTCAAATTAGTGTGAGACACTTTGAATGTTTAAATATTTAATTTAAAAATATTTTTCCCATGATGATATTCTTGATATTATTTTACATATTTATTTATATAGTTAGAAATGTTTTATAATGGAAATTTTATATCTACTTTAATTTCATTCAATGGGTATAAAAAATAATATTTTTACATTTTTCATTAAGAATATTGGCACAAAAGACAAAAGGAATGTTCTATTTTTAACGTACATGACGACAAAGAATTTTCTACCACCACGGACATTATTTTAATTTTCGATTAATTTGTAAGAATTAATGTTTAATTAAATGAAAAAAACTCTTTATATTATGGGTATTTTGGTATGGAAAATGGGTTTTCAAATTAAATGTGTATTTTTTTGAAAATTTACTTTTGAAAGATAATTGTATCTGAAAGTGATTTGTGTATGGGTTTAAAAGAGTTTTTTCAAATGATGAATTATTTTATTACGTGTTGTGGTTCTTAGAAATTATAAATGATGGGTTCACATAGATATAACATGGTGATCCAATTATATATTTAATGATGGGTGCACCTAGATAGTGCTAAGTGAGCCTATTTAAGCTTTAATGATGGGTGCTCCCATATAGTGCTTCATTGCATTGGGTAATGATTTTATTCTCTCGAGAATTATATTCAAAGTCAGCCATATAGTTATTCCAATATATAAGGGTTATTCAAGGGTTATGTAAGGGTTCTATGTGATGATGTCCCATGGTACCAATATGAATTTTATATGCTTATAAATGAGATTTTATGGGAATCATTTATATTCAAAAGGAAAAGTAAATGGTCATTTTAAGGTATGTTAATTACCTTTATGGGTAAATGTTATGTTTTCAAGTAATGTTTTTCCATGGTTTCTATTTTTTACATTAACTAACGACTTCCTTTATTTTTTTATATCCCTTACTAATCATTTGTGCTCATACCACGTTTTAAAATGTTTTTTATAGTGTTTATGGAAGATTTGGTTCAAGGAGAGATCAAGGGAGATTTGTGAAGATGTGTCATGAATAAAAACCATGATTTACTTTAAAATGGTTTCATTTGGTGAAAAAATTATATAATGATAATAAGAGTCCACTATTAGTTTTAGTGTTTTTCTAATTATCCAAAACACTAAACCTAAAATATATTCTGGAAAAGAAAGTGATTTATAGTTTTAAAATAACTGGAATAAGTTATGTTTAAGGTTGAGTTCCTATATTTCAATTAAAATAATAACACGTAATTATATATTATATAATACTATTATTATATTATCATAGTTCAATAAAGTTTCAAGGATGTGGAAGAATAAATAAAAGCAATATACACGTTTATTAATTTTACCACTTCTTCAAAGAGCCACTTTAGGCTTATACCTAAATTCTTTTATAGGAGGGATTCATAATAAAAATAATTACTATAATATAAAGAAGGAAATTAATTAAGGTATTTGGGTAGGTATTTTATGAACCTATGTTTTTTAGATGTGTGAATAGGGGAGGATAGGGGGTGACCTTTGATTAGTGGGTGAGATGACACACTTAGTATTTTTTAAAAGAAAAGTGACACCCATATTTATATCATTCCACAAGACACAAAAATGGGTAATTATCTTAACATAGTGGTTTTAAGGTCTAAATATGTCCAAAAATTGGATTTTTGATATTTATTAGTTTATTTTTAACCCTTGCTTTCTTAGTTTAACCCCTGGTAAACCCATTTTGTCCTTAACTGTGATAATTATTACTTGAATGTTTTCGATATTCATTACGGTAAAAAATTAAGTTAAAATTGTTAGATAATATAAATTATTCCAATTCTAAATATTTAATAAATTTTTTTCAAGCTAAAGTCAATTAAAACATTGAATTCAATTTAAAATTAAACCTCAGAGGTGGTGAAAGATCAATTTTCCAAAGATAAAATTATAATAAGTATAAAATGTTTTCATATAACAATTAAATATAAAATTGATTAAAATAACTATAATTAGTTAAATTGTAATATAATTTAACTACTTTTATATATTGAAAATATATAATTTGTCTTTTTAAATAATTTAAAAAGAAAAGGAAATTTTCAATAAAAATCGGCATTTTTCACTATTCAATAAAAATTAACATTTTCAGAAAGATATCATAATTTTTATAATTTTATTTAAAAAATAATGTTTATATTTTCAATTAAATTTTCTAAAATTGTTAAAAAATAATTTTATATTATTTTCATAAATCCTGACAAATCTGCCTTTCAGAAAAATACATTTTTATAGAATTTTTTTTTCTTTTAAATGATTTTTATTTTACATATAATTAATATATATACATTGAATTTATTTTATACATGTTAAAAAAATAATAATTTTCATGATTTAGTTATTACTATTCATACCCACTAGCATAACATTTTGGTTATAATAATCATGTTTAAATATTAATATTTTAATAAAGTATCCTGTTTCATTTAAACCCAAGGTTGTGTGCATCCCATTATATCAAAGAGATTAAAATTATTTAAAAATAAATATATAATAAAGTCTTGGGGTATTATATTATCTTATAATCTAGGAGTTTTGTTTCATATATGCTATCAAACATGATGTTCTTCTTTTAAAATATCAAGGTATTACATTCTACCCCCTTAAATAAATTTCATCCTCACAATTTAATATTGATCCTAGTAATAAGGGGTTTTAAATTTGAAAATAGAATTTTTATAAAACTAAATCATAATAAGTGTTAATAAAACTTCATCTTGATAATAGAAAAATGTAATTTTGATAATCATCTAGAATAACACATTACTAGGTTTCCAAGTAGGAGAACACTTAATAGAAATACAAAAATGGAAATTTAATAGATTATAAATGTACAAGGATTAATAGAGAGTGATAGAGAACATGGTCCTGATAAATTTAACCACTAAAAAAATATAAATCTATAATGAGTTAAATACAATGGATTCAAAATAAATGAACATAATAGGACAATATTTTTGGTCTCAATATTTTTTCCCAATGTTGGGGGATTATTTTACCATTATAATAGAGAACACCAAAAAATATACTTAAATTTATATCCTCTAGTTTTGCTTCTATAAAATCCTAATAAATATCTTACTTTAATAAATTAATATCTAATATGAAGGTGTGTTCCCATAGCACCAAAATTATCTTCAAATATATCATAATATCTATAAAAGAGTCACAAGAAATTCCTCCTATATTTACTAATTTTTTTTCGAAACATATAACCAATATAAGACATTAATATACAATGCATAAATAGTAACTCTCAAAATTCAACTTAATACACCATATAAATGGGAAACCATAAGAATCATCTAAAATATTTAAAACTGAATTCAAAGTCTAAAAATTAGAAGAAAGGTCAGTAAATCATCATTATATACTCTAGACATAATAAAATAGAAATTAATTTCATATTAAAAATATGTTAATACCTTGATCAGTATAAAATATTAATGAGAAAATTCACACTTCCCAAAATAAAAATCTTAGGTTGTTGAGTATATTCCATAAATCCAAATATGTAGTAAAATCCAGCAAAGATAACATAAACCATCAAATCACTCACCAATTTCAAGGTCAACAATACTATACCATAAAAATATATTTATCATTATTAAATCAAAATAGATCAGCTAATAAGTATTATATTGTCTCAATAATTTGTTTTTTAAGAATATCTACTTTCCACTAAATCACTTTTCTTGGTTATCGATACTATTCATTACATACTGTCAAGTCCTTAAAGAAAAGGTAATGTAATACAATACTTATAGATTTTTTAATTCTTATAACTAGAATATCAATGATAAAAATTCTCTTAAATTTTTTTATTTAATCCAAATACAATTAATTTAATCATCCCACATTATCTGTATCAACATAAAAAGCATGGCCTTGATCCCTTTGCTTCTTTTGGGCTATATTACGTTGATGGTTGGGATGTTTCTTTTTAGAGCGACCTATCTCATAATGTTGAGGAATTGAACACTGGAACATTATTTCTTTCCATTTCAATCATGATAATGGTTTCCCTTATCTCTACACTTATAGTCAACTCTCTTTCCCTTTATGTAAGTGTCAGGGTGTTTCTTTCCATAGTGATCACATTTGGAAAATACTTCTTTATGTTCTTCCCTTTATCTAACTTTTTATCTTCTACACTCTTATTATTTTTATTTTCCTAGAATCTGTAATACTTAGAGAATTATTTATCTATATTTATTTCACATGATAATATATCCTTGTATCCTTATAATGTTTGGGAAACTAGTTCCTTGTGAAATATTGGCCTAATTACATCAAGGAAAAGATCATTATTACTCTTTGGATTACAAGATTTAATTAAAATACCATTCCATATATTAGGTTCCATTTATAAAAAATATAATATACTATATTATATCATAACATTATGTATCATAATTTATAATCCCAATAATAGTGAAACAATTAACATAAATTGAAAACATTGTGTATAGATAATCACATAATCATAAACATGTTATCTTTGGGAAAGTTTTAAAATCATAAAAATATTTTCAAATTCATCATAATGGTTTGTAAATAAAATACGAATTATCCTAATAATATCCCATAGAATTGTCAAACTAGGTGAATATTAAGGATTTTTGTTGTGTTCTAGGTAATGCCCGAGTCAATCTTGACATGATTTTTTAGGAGTTATTTCCTTTAGGTACATCTATTCCATAATCACGCCCACTTGTAGTATTCAGAAAGGTATGTATTTATAGAAAAAATAAAATAATCTATAAATTACCAAAACATTGGTAGTTTTTTCTATACTTATCCTCAATTTATATCATAGGGTTATGCTCCCAAATAAATATTTTCCTAAATCGATTTCACAAGGTTTATACTAAACATACTCTCACACCAATAACAAAAAACCCAACTCTAATAAACCAGATCCATTTTCTAATTTATTACGTTAGAACTAAATACAAGGTATCCCATCATGATGGACTGAATAAGTTAGTATTATTTTTGATAATAGATACATACATTAATTTCATATATATTTGAAAAAATAAAATAGACAAAGTGTTTTATTGGAGAGCACCATTATTCCTCATAGTGTATCCTTGTATATTGATCACAAAAAAATTCTGGGTATCCTATGGAAAATAAGACATAAGAAAATGATAATCTCATATGTTAAGTAAGGGTAAGGATACATTAAAAGATATCATTAATAAATAATAATAATAATCAATATGTAATGGTAAATAACTAAAACACATTCCATATAATTAACAAAATGAGCATAATATGTAAGAAATATATGATGATCAAATAAATACATAGATAACCACAAAAGATCAAAAAATATACTTTAATATTATAACTAATTCAATACTCACATGGAAATAATTGATCTTATAATAAAGAAATTCAAAATTTCATACATCTAAAACATATTTTCAAGGCCTTTCACAAGATAGTTTAAATCTATGGGTAGAAAATTGTATAATTTGGTCAACTGATTTGTCTCATGAAACCTGTCCTTGCATCAAGAGGATATCTATGACCAGGTCCCACACATAAATTATTAATTCAAATATTTTTATAATATGAATGTGGTGAAACATAATACTCATAAATTTTTTTATTGAAAAACAAACTTATTAAATGTTAATACCTACCCTAATCAAATAAATATAATCATAAACCATCCAAAGTAATATTATTAATAGTAATAAAATTGTACCACCTTATTAAATTTGACCATAAACTATCTAAATAAATAAAAATGATAATATAAATGCAATATATCCTCAGTGTATCATAATTACAATATAGGTTTGATGTCGTTGATGAATATAAATACCATAAGAATGTCACTAACAACATTTTTTTGGAAAATAAACTTGTCATTTTGAAAATGATTTTTTATTAAAAAATGTTCAAAAAATATTTTTAAAATACTTATAATTTAAAATAAACTTTTAATTTTATAATTTATGCTTTAAAATATTAAGTGTTCATCATTTAAATTTTTTTATGTCATACATGTTAAAAGAAATATTCATTTCTCATTTTCAATAAAATAAAATTGAGAATTATTTTGAAAATTACATGAATATTCCTTTAACAAAAATTGTGAAAATTCAGAAATATTTATAATATTTTTTAATAAATTAATTTCAAAAGTTTTAAAAAAAATTATAAAAGATTTTTAGAAAATATGGTTTTTTACGAAAATGATTTTCGACCGAAGAGGGAAATATAGTCGGATTTCCTTGAAAATATTATATCATTAATTTTAGGTCTAAAAGTGTATAAAAATAGATGTATTACTTAAACTTTTAATTAATATCCATATTATAAGAAAATATATTTTTTTAATGATATAAATACAAAAATAATCCCGCTAAGGTAGACTAAAAAACAATCTTGAATAATAATGAGATTGTGAAATAAACCCTTATTGCATTGGAAACATATGAATAATATTTACCTATATGAAATAACATAAAAAAAAACATAAAATACCATGAATATAAATATATTAATTATATATAATATAAAAATGATAATATATTAATCACACAAAGGAATAAGTGGTGAATAAGGTGTATATCTTACGGAAGTAAAAGTGAGACGACAAACCCTTACCTCATGTTCGACTTCCTTCGTATGTGTCTAAAAATAATATATAATTAATATACGATTATTATAAATATTTATATAACCTTAATCATATATCACATTCTATATATTATTTACTTATAGTATTTTATCACCCATTTATTAATAACTTTTTGTTAAAATCATTGTTTTGGGTGATAATTAATTCATTTTTAATATATGTTTTAGTTCGTTAGTTTTGGTTATTTTGATTTTATAATGGTTAAATAATATAAAAGTTTTTACAAATGATATAAAATATCATATATATTCAATATAAATTTATTTATATTAATCTATAAAATTTAGAGATAAGAAATTCATCACACAGTTCATGAAGATGGTAGCCAGCACATACGCATTATCATTTTTTTCTAGTTTTCTTGAAAGATAGAGAGAAAGGAAAATAAATATTAATAAAAATTTAATGAATAATTATTATGTAATATATATTATTTATATTAATAAAATTTATCCTTATTACCATCCATGTAAAAATAAAATGATAAACATTTCACATCGCTACGTGGAGGTTGTAGTCCAAATATATGCATGACCGACGTTATTGTTTTACAATGGATTGGAAGATATAAATTTATATGTGATATTTTATATCCCGAAGTATTTTTATATCATAAATATATTATATATTAATTAAAGTTATATTTACCACCTTCTATATAAAGCTTAAGAAAAAAACAGATCACATCGCCTCAAGAGCTATGTTATTGTATCCCCCACAATATGAAATATAAGAAGATATATGTGATATAATAATTAAATAAGTATTAGAATTTCATAAATATAATATAAATATTTAAAATATAACATCATATATAGCCTTAAATGGTAGTGATGGAAAAAAATTACATCTGTTTGTGAGGTGGTTTTCTGCCCTACAGATGATTAAAAGTTTTGTTTCCCATTTTAGGGAAGTGGATATGGATATGGGTTATTACATTAAAATAATAACATATTATTATATAGGATATAATTTTGTTTATTATATTATCATTATTTAAGATGTTTTTAATTAGGGGGAAGAATAAATAAAACAATTACAAATATTTAATAATTTTTTATCTTCTTCAAGGAGTTTTGTTATATTTTTACCTAAATCCTTCAAAAGAGGTTGTTAGACTCATCATGTGCTAATCATGTTTTCATGATCACAAATCCTATACATTATTTCATAATGGATTTCATTGATAAATTATTGAGTATTATCAATTCCCTGAATATCACTATTTAAGTATGTATACAAATATTTTGTTAAGTCTATGAAACCGTGACCCAGACACCATGACCCAGACACCATGACCTGACACTGTGACCCAAAATCTCTGACCAAACACTATGACTATAAACCGTGACCCAGAAACCATGACCTAGAAATCGTGACCTAGACACCATGACCCAGACACCATGACTGGACACCATGACTAGACACTGAAACCAACTTTAGATCTGTTGAAGTCTGTGACACCAGTTCCATTCTAAGACAGCATTTGAAGTTTGGAAAAGGAAAAAAAACCGTGATCCTAACACCGCATTTGTGCTACCGGTTCATAATATCTATAAAACTACACCATCCTAACTATCTCACCGATCAAAGGAAAACAAGGATACACCGTTTCAAGGAGACACTGTTTCAAGGAGAAACCAGTTCCAGTCAGATTATGACACCATTTCTTAATCTATTTTGTCATTTTTTAATTTAATATCTGAAGGTCATATTTGAAGATTTTAAATTCACTGACATAATTCATGTTTCTTTGTAGACATTTCACCTGACAGTACGAGGTACAAGGTGTTGAATACATGCATCTTGTTGGCTCCAATACATGCATTCCAAGAATAAAAAGGGCAGTGTGGCTACAAAAAAAGAGAATATAGAGAAAACAGTGTGCACAATAACAAAGAATCATGAGCATTCTTGAGAACAAATGACACAAGAAACATCATGAAGAACACACGAAGAATTAACTATGATACTATAGATCACTGTTTAGAACATATTATTAATATAGAATCCATGAAGAACATGAGTCAAATATGAACCAGAGCACCAGACTTACGATACTCTATTTCTCGCAAGAGGACTCAATTCCTGCATTATCTTCATCCTAGAAGTCCAGAGCTGCATAGACTAACACTAAGAGAACTTCTTACCTTATCTCAATATTTCTGCCCTGTTGTGTGTTGTATTTAGATTTTGAGTAGTCTATGTGTCTATATAAAAATACATGGTGTCTCCTACATTAAATAGAATTTACAAGATATCCTCCCTCTATAATATTTTTGCACATTTTTACTCCCAAAGATAAGTGTGGAAGAATTACCTGTGTGAACTATTACTTCATACCCAAAATGAACTGTGGAAGTGGTCGTGGGACCTTGAAAATCCTATGTACAATTTTTTACCCCAATCCAAGGTGTGGATAAAGCTTATTTGTATTAACTATTTGGTGGTAAGTGATCTCCAAGTGGAGTGGATTAAGTCTCTACTTGAGACTGAACCACTTGTTTTATATCTTCTGTGTTGTTTGATTTAGTTTTATCATTTTTAATGTATAATTCAGATATCTCTAAACATTATTTGATAGTTAATCTTGGAAAGAAATTATAATTTATTTTCCTTATTAGAAAAGCTTCAAAAGTAATATTAATAACTGATAGTAAGATTACTGAGAATTAATCAATCTTCTGAGAAGTTATTTAAACAGTCAAAATTTCATAACTGTATTACTTTGATTAATTGGGTTGTATTTATTTGAGGAACTTTTTATGAATAATTTTCAAACATAAATTTTTATAGATACTCAATTCACCCCCATCTTGAGTAATCTACTCCAAACAACATTTGGTATCAAAGGTTGTTTTTTATTCCTATTAAGAATATTTTTTTACCCTATTCAACTATGATTTTAGTTGTACTTTAAATATCAATAAATTTCTATTAATTCTAAATTTATAGCTCTTTAAAAGTAGATCTTTATTATCGATAATATACCGGAAGGTTCTACAAAAAATAGACCACCATTCTTTAATGAAAACAATTATGCTCAATAGAAAATTAAAATGAAAATGAATTTAGAAAGAGTAAGCTTTGAAATCTGGTCGTCAATTATATATGAGTATAAGATTATTTCTATTGATAGAATCACTTGGTATGACCCAACCACGAATGAAAACAATAACAATTGAAAATCCATGAATTATTTATATTTTTCCATAATAGATGAGGAATTTAACAAAATTTATACATGTAAAACTACTCATGAAATTTGGGATACATTGTCTGTTTCACATGAAGGAACTTCTAGTGAGAAAGAAACAAAACTTAATACTTATACTATTAAATATGATAACTTTAAAATTAAACCTGATGATCCTATTTTAGACATGTATATTAGGTTTAATGTAATTTTCAACATAATGGTTTCTCTTAGAAGAGAAGTCACTACTAAAGAACAGATTATGAGGATTCCCAAATACCAACCTGACAGATGGAGAGGATCCTATGTCTCTATTAGAGAGTCATGTGACATAAGAAAGTTGCATACAAAAGAACTCATTGGGAAACTTATTATTTATGAATAGGATCTTAATTTCAACAAGGAAGAAGAGTATGAACCCAAAAGAAAATCTATTTCATTCTAAACCACCACTTCTAAACACAAAGAGAAAGGGAATTTGGAAGCCTCTGTAGAAATTTCTAATAATGAACAATAATCACCTAACAGTGATGAGGATATGGCTCAATTATCTATATGTTTTAAGATATTTTACAAGAATAAGAATTTTTTCAGAAATCCTAACTTCAAGGGAAGATATGATCAAAAAGGAATCTGGAAGAAATATTGGAAAAGAAGTGACAAGTCTGATGAGATAGTCTCCTATGAATATAAGATTAGGGGACATGTAAAGTCAGACTATCCCAAGATCAATTACAAAAAGATATATGAGGACAACGTTAGAATGTATAAAAAGGAAATGAAATCAATATAGACGGCTTCTGAGGATAGTTCAAGTAACTCAGAATCTTTACATGATGAACAGGCTAATAAGGCCAATATGTGTTTTATGACAAACACATCTGAGGTAACACTGAAATATCCTGTACACAATTGCTATTATTCTGGTGATGAGAGTGACTCTAAAAATATGTCTAATGAATAAATGTTTGAATACTATAATATACTTAAATATAAATTTAATGAACTAAAAGATAAATACAAATATTTGAAGAAACAACATGATCCTACCTCAACTTTTAAAACAGAAATCACTATAGAAAATGAGAAATTTCTAAATTACTTAAAGAAAACAATGAACTAAAGATATCAAATGAGTAATTGAAAAAAGGATCTTGAAAGGTTTACTAATGGTAAAGATATTTTGGTACAAATTTTGGGTAAAAATATTGCTCCAAAATATACCACTGGAATTGGCTATCAACCTGGTAAAAAAAATTAGAAGAACTAATTTTGTTTCTAAGTCTAGGACATATGACTTTATTCCTCATTCTGGAAAACATTCATCTAGTTCCTGTTACGATACACTCTCTAGTGTTTCAAGATTTTCTGAACCAAATAGAGTATATTTTTCAAGTACTTTACATAATGCGTATAGGAAACCTATAAGGAAGATGTGGGTTCTTGAAGAAGTAGTTAATAATATTACTAGAACCAAAAATATATGGGTACCAAAATATGTTTTTATCTGACTATTTTGTATGAAAACTACTTAAAGAGCTCATGTAAAAGCTTATGGTACTTGGACAGTGGGTGTTCGAGACACATGATAAGACACTATTCATGATTCAAGAAATTAATAACAATTGATGGTGGACATGTCACCTTTGGTGACAATGCCAAAGGAAAGATCATTGGCCTTGGCCAAATTAGTAACCCTAACTCGGTTTTAATTTCCAAATCACTTTTTGTTGATGGATTGAAATATAGTCTGCCTAGTATTTCACAACTGTGTGATGATGGAATTCATGTTAAATTTGAAAATCATTATTTTAATGTTTTCAATTTGAAAAATGAATTAGTATTTTTTTCATTAAGAAATGAAAATTTATACTCAGTTAACATAGATTCATTATTCTCTCAAAATACTTCTTGTTTAAGTGTATCTCACAAATAATCTTGGTTTTGTCATAGGAGGCTAGGACATAGTAATATTCAATCCCTTAGAAAGTTAACTAGAAATATTTTAGTCAAAGGCCTGCCCAAACTTGAGTTTCCAAATGATAAAGTTTATAATCCTTGTCAAAAGGGAAATAAACACAAAATTTTCTTAAAACCAAAGAAAGACGTATCAACTTCTCAACCTCTTGAATTGGTTCACATGGATTTTTTCGACCATCTAGAGTTTCTAGCTTAAATGGGAAGAACTATGTTTATGTTCTTGTATATGACTTTTCTAGATATACTTGGACTTTATTTTTGTCTCAAAAAAGTGATTCCTTCTCTCATTTTACCAAATATGCCAAAAATGTAAAAAATATTACTGGACTTAGAATTTAATCCCCAAGGAGTGATCATGGCTGTGTGTTTGAAAATGAAGAGTTTCAATCCTTTTGATCACAAAATTGATATATTCATAATTTTTCTAACCCTAGAACACCTCAACAAAATGGAGATGTAGAAAGGAGAAATAGAACCCTAGAAGAGATTTCTAGAACCATGCTTACTGAATATGAAATACCTATTTATTTTTGGGATGAAGATATAAATACAAAATGCTATATTATCAATAGATTATTGATTATACCTATTCTTAAAATAACTCTACATGAGTAATGTAACAATAGAAAACTCAAATTTAGCTACTTCAATGTATTTGGGTTCAAAATCTATATCCTTAATACTAAGGAATATCTTAACAAATTTGCATCCAAGAGAGAAGAAGGAGTCTTTAAAGGATATTACATCTCTAGTAAAGCCTATAAAGTGTTTAATAAAGGAACTAAATGTGTGGAAGTATCTGTCCATGTCAAATTTGATGAAGCATATCCACATGAGCCTACAACCACTCTAGAGAACCTGGAGGATGATGTATCAAATGTAGAAAATAATTCAAAATCCTCTAACCATATTGTAAAGGAATTTGTGAAATATTCCATTTATGGAAACACTTTAGGTTCAAGTCACAATGAACCCGAACCTGTTGAAGAACCTGAAATAACTAGTCCTTCTTTTTCTAGAGCTTTTAGAACTCTTAAGAACCATACTTTAGATGTTGTTGTTGGAGACTTAGATAAAGGAACTCAAACTTGAGCTTCTCTTAGGAATCAGGTTGAACATCAAGTATTCATGTCTCAAATTGAACGTAAAAAAACTAATGATACTATCAATGATGAATTTTAGGTGATGTATATGGAATAAAAGCTTAATCAGTTTGAAAGGAACAATGTTTGGAAACTTATTGACAGACAGAAAGACACATTCACCATTTCTACTAAATGTAATTTTGGGAATAAGGTAGATGAAGCTGGTAATATAGTTAGAAACAAGGCTATATTGGTTGCACAAGGATATAGTCATGAAGAAGGAATTGACTATGAAGAGACCATTGCACCAGAAGATAGACTTGAAGCCATTATAATTCGGCTTTCTTCTTCTACACATCTGAATTTCAAACTATATCAAATGGATTATAAAAGTGAATTCCGAAATGGGTATATAGCTGAAGACATATTTGTTGAGAAACCCTCTAGTTTTACAAATCCTCATTTTCCAAATATATTTTTGAAATTATCAAAATCTTTATATGGTTTAAAACAAGCACCAAGAGCATGGTATGAATGACTGAGTACTTTTATTATTTCCAAAGGTTTTACAAAAGGAATAGCTGATCCTACCCACTTTATAAAACGAATTATAATGATGTTTTAGTAGTTCAAATTTATGTAGATGACATTATCTTTGGATCTTCAAAAAATAATTTATGTATTAAATTTTCTAAAGTGATGTGAAACAATTTTGAAATGATTTTAATGCGTGAACTCAAATTATTTCTTGGATTTCAAATATTTCAAAATAATGATGGTATTATTTAAATTCAAAGAAAATAAACTAGAGATCTTCTAAAACAATTTGGTTTGGATTTCACTAAAAGTAGTGACACTTCGATGAGTACTACATGCAAGTTGGATCTTGATTAGGATGGAAAATCTATTAATCAAACCACTTACATAGGGATGATTGGAAGCATACTCTACTTAACTGCTACCCGACCAAGCATTATGTTTAGTGTGTGTATGCGTGCCTATTTTCAAGAAAAACCCAAGGAATCCTATTTGAATATTTTTAAAAGAATTTTTAAATACCTCAAGAATACACTCAATATTGGACAGTTCTATCCCAGAGGACAATCATTTTAGTTAGTTAGTTATTCTGATGCTGAATTCAATGGTTGTAATTTAGAAAGATAAATACCTTTAGAACATGTGACTTTTTAGGGAAGTCACTAGTATCATGGTGTAGTATGAAACAAAACTCTGTTTCATTATCTTCTGTAGAAGCTGAATACATACCTACTAGTAGTTTTTGTGTACAAATTTTGTGGATGAAACACACATTACTAGATTAAGGATAGGAATTCAGGCATGTGCCAATAAATTCTAACAATCAAAGTGCTATTAAAATCTCAAAAAATCCTGTTTCACACTCTAGAAAAAAACATATTGATGTAAGACATAACTTTTTGAGAGATCGTAATCAAAAAGGTGATATCAATTTGGAATTCATTGGAACTGAATATCAGCTTGCTGATATATTCACCAAACCATTAAAGTATGAAAGAATAGATTACATAATACATGATTTAGGAATGATAAATATTAATTAGTAAGTATATTGTTTCATGTTTATGGTCTCACAATTATTCTCTCTCTCTCTCTGTTACTATCTGGCCCTTACTGTCTCAAACAATACAGTCACACAGTTTAGAAATCACTCAGTTACGGTATCATTGTGAAATGCTGTTACGGTCTCACTGTGAAAACCTGTTATGGTCTCACCATAAAGGCAATTTACTGTTTTATTTACATATTATAAACCGTGTCATGATAATTAATTATTGTGTTCTTTTATTTTCCTGGGATTTTTTTGCGACGCTTGGTATCCCAAAATGATAAAAACTAAAGAAGTTTCACTCTTTCTTCACCCAAGTTCTCTTCTCTCCAACCATAACCCCCTTTCAAATATTATCTCTCTTGAACCTTCGTTGAATTCATAGAATGAAATTGCCATCATCATAAACTCCTAAGAATCACAATTCAAAGAATAATATGAAAATAGTACCAAAGTTAGTGCCTGAAGGTCTATTGAATCCCAACCTGGTGAACAGAGTGTTCGTTCCTTAAAAGGAAATTTTCCTCAAGTGACAAATGTCAAGTATGTCCTTATTATTGAATGTAATAAAAGAGAAAGGGTGGCTGGATTGGTTGACAAATTAGGATATGTCTATTTACCCAAAGCTAGTTTTACATTTTTATCAGTATGTTCAATTCTCTTTTGATACAGATGATGGATATTAGTGAAAAGCTAGATCAATGGCCAGAGATGTACCTTTTCTTTGAGGTTATGGGATGAATTCCTTAGGATACTTCATGATGGTATTTGTGAAGACTACTAGAGACGTCCTCCACCTCCAAGTGAGTTCTTTATTTTGGAGGAATCACTAGTAAGATTAACTGGAAATGAAAAAAAGTAAGGAGCCCGTACTACTGAGCTATATGGTTAAACCAGAATTCTATTTAATTTTGTTTAGAATCTGATTAGCCCTAGAAAAGGAAACTTTTCTACACTCATGTATGAGGATGTTTTATTGATATGCATTATGAATAATGGACATAGGATCAGCCTATGAAAATATGTTATATTCCATATGTGTGTGTTTATCAAGACAACATCCTTGTCAACCTCTCTGTTTTACTCAAGATTAATCTCAGTTATGCTTTATGCAAAAGGGTTGGTTGGAATAGATGAAGAAGATATTAAGGATTATGAATTTTTTCTTTTAAAATTTATACTAAAGAGAAAGAAAATAAGTTAGAATACATGGAGAAAATCATGGGTGGATGATAATGATAGGGTTTATGAAAAGTTCAATCCGGTGGATCACTCTTCAAGACCTAAAGATATTTCTAATCCTAGTTTGGAACCAGATGAAATTGTTGAGTATTATAATGAGGAGGAAGAAGAAGAGGTTGTTGTACCTACAAGGGAAACTATTCTGGATGAGAAAGATAGTGAACAAATTCTCGAAGAATTAACTGAGAAGGAAATGGATGTTCCTAAATAAGTTTTTGATCTGTAAGAACAACCTACTTTTAGAGAAGTTTTTGCTAAGGTAAGTAAAAACGATTTTATAGAAGAGAATATAGAAGAAGATATTTCCTTTGTGAAATAAGCTATTTATGAGGAACATGTGGAGAAACAAGATGCTCCTGAAATTATCCCATATGCTGAAGAGAGAATGGAATAAGCTTTTCAGATGTCTAGAAAGGAAATGGGAGAGCCTATTGAGGATGTAATCATGGAAATAGATCAAAGATCTAAATCTCACAGTAATGAGAAAGATGCACCTATTGAGGGGGAGAATCCCCCAAATTTGGAAAGTTTTTAAGTTCCAAATAAAGTTGATCCAACCTCAGTATATACATGGTATAAATTACCTAGTTATTTTGATGTAATGACTCCCAAGAAGCCTTAGTGAAAGGTACAAATATGTGTACTGTGTTTTAATTTAAAACATTATCTATTCTTGATGTTATAGATACAATGTAACTTGAGCCTATCTTAGCTCTAATTTCTAAACCTTCACAATAACCTTCAAACTTGGTGAGTAAGAATGATTTGAAATCATTTGAAGCTACCCTATTGACTAGGGTTGAAAAGATCATGAATACCCAACCAGCTCCTGTAACCAATTTAAGTGAAATAGATTTTTTCCTATCATTGGAAAAGATTATATGGAAGATTCAACCAAAGATGCTTCATGAGATTCAAGAAGTTAGAGTTGAGGATAAACAGTTAAGTGATGAAGTAATGTCTCTCATAGATATGATTGAAGAAATGTAGAGAGGGATGAACTCAAGACAAAAAAACTATTTCTCATCCTATTGAGGATATTGGAAGTCAGATTCCATAAGATGTAGCCTCCCTGATACAACTTAATATAACCTTATTGGATGAAAAGGTAGCTAAAAGAAATAATACATTTGTTCAAGAGATGCATGAGCTTGTTATTTGTCTTAATAAGTTGATTGATGAGTATAAAGGCTATCTCCAAAAAGTTCTGAATCAACTAAAGTATCTTAATTTAGCTATTAAAGCTTATAATACTTTTGGAAAATCATCTCAACCCTCTTTGGACAATGATCTTCTTAGAATAGTTGTTAAATAAGAACTTAAATCTGTGTTCAGTGGATTTGAAAAGGAATCTCTACATGAATTTGTCAAGAACAAATGCCAGAGTTCTTGATTTGGTGAGAATTAATTCCAAAATAGCAAATTATACTTAGGAAGAGATTACTAAGAATGTGGACTTATACTTTAATAGGATCTTCTTGAAGCATTACATGACCAACCATTTCAAATACCTTATTGAGAATATTTGAATCCATCATGTCACTCAAGATTTCAAAACACAATTAAAAAAGATCAATGATTTCACACCTCTATTGGATAAGTTTATGGAGAAAAAGGATGACTTTGAGAAATCCATGTAGTATGGTGGTGAGATCAATGCTGAATTTATCATGCTTTTGAGGCCTTATCTTCATATACATAGTACTGCTATTGTGTTTACTGCAGATACACCCGTGAGATCTATTTTTCCTACCTTATCATTATTTTCCCTTGCCACTACATCTATGTCTACCTCTCAGGCTCTGAGTCATGTCGAACCTATTATCCTTGATCAACAGCTGCATCGATCTTCCACTACACCTACCTTGGTCCTTTTTTTGAAGGACTCCCTTTACCTTCTATGTCAACGGGTTCACTTCCCTCTTCCACTTCTACCTCTGCTCCTATGGATTCTTCTGATGCTGCTTCCAAGGGAAAAGAGAAGACATGTCAGTGATGAAGAAATGTGACTACTATCTTTTGATAGGGATGATTTCTGTATTTTTTTTCTTACTATTTTTAATGACAATTTTTATCCATCGAATGCATTGTGCAATCTTATTATCTATTCTTTTATTAACTTTTGTATTATTTTTGATAATCCCAAAAGGGGGAGAAATATGTACACTAAATTCACACTAGGGAAGAGTCACATTACTTAAGAATAGATCTCTCACTCACACCATTTGTGATCATAAAAAGGGGGGATAATGTTGGAATCCTCATGTGTTAATCATGTTTTAATGATAAAAAATCCAATAAATTGTGTTATAATGGATTTAATTAATAAATTATTGAGTATAATCCATTCTATGAATATAACTATTTAAGTCTGTATAAAAATATTTGGCTAAGGATGAGACACCGTGACCCATACACCTTGACCCAAACAATGTTACCAGACACCATGACCTGACACCATGACCCAGACACCATGACTAGACACCGTGACCAGACACCGTGATCCAGACATCGTGACCCAGACACCGTGACCCAGAAAATGTGACCCAGACACAATGAATAGACATCCTTACTAGACACTGAAACCAACTTTATATTTGTTGAAGTATGTGACACCAATTGTGTGTAGAGACACCATTTGGAGTTTGAAAAAGAACCAAACACTGTGATCCTAAAACCACATATGTGCTACCATTTTCTGATATCTATGCAACTACATCATCATAACTATCTCACCCCTCAATGGAAAATAACGAGACACTATTTCACGAAGACACCATTTCAAGGAGACATCATTTCCAGACAGACTATGTCACCGTTTCTTAATCTATTTTTTTTTGTTTTTCAATTTAATCTCTAGCAATCATATTTTAAGCTTTTAAATGCACTGACATAATAAATGTTTCTTTTTTTACATTTCCCCTGACATTACGAGGAAAGAGGTAAATAATACATGCATCTTGTCAGCCCCAACACATGCACTGTATGAATAAAAAGGACAACATGGCTATAAACGAGAAAAGAGAAGATACAGAAACAAGTGTGTGTGATAATGAAGTAGCATGAGAATTATTGAGAAAAACTAACACATGAAACATCACTAAGAACACACAAAGCATTCAATGTGATACCATAGATCATATTTGAGAACATATTCTCAATACAGACTTCACGAAGAACACAATTCAGATCTGAAGTAGATAACCAGACTTACGATACGCTGTTTCTCGTAAGAGGACTCAATTCATGCATCCGTTTCATCCTATAATTCTAGAGCTGTATATATTAACATTCATTACACATATAACCTTATCTCAATATTTATAATATGTTGTGTGGTGTTTTTAGCTCTTGAGAAGTGTGTGTGTGTGTCTGTATAAAAACACATGATGTCTTCTAAATTAAGTTGTAGGATACAAGATATCCTACCTATCACATATTTTTAAACGTTTTTACTCCCACAGATGAGTATCAAAGTGTTCCCTATGTGACTTTTTAGCTCATACCCATGAAGAACTGTGGAAGAGGTCGTGTGACCTAGACAATCACGTGTACAGTTGTTTACCATGATCTAGGGTGTGGATCAAGTTAATTTATATAAACTTATTAGGGGTAGGTGATAACCAAGTGGATTGTATTAGGTATCATATTGAGACTGAACCACTTGTTTTATATCAGCTGTGTTTGATTTAGTTTTCTCCATTTTATTGTATAATTTAGATATCACTAAAATATCTTTGATAGTTAATCTTGGAAAGAAGTTATAATTGCTTTTACTTATTAGAATAACATCAAAAGTAATATTAATAACTAATATTAATATCACTAAGAATTAATCAATCTTATGAAAATTTATTTAATGAGTCAAAATTTCATAACCGTATTACTTTGATTAACTGGGTTGTATTTATTTACGGAACTTTTTAAGAATACTTTTCAATCTGAAATTTTTATAGATACTAAATTCACCCCCTCTTGAGTACTGTACTCCGATCAAGAGAGGTCATCCTAATAAAATTAAATACTCTAGTATGTGGAGAGTTAATTAAGAAACTATTTCGGTATGTCTTGTATAAACAAAAGGGGTTTGGAAGTGTGAGGAGTGGAGGGGAGGGGTGACATTTTATAAGTTGGGGAGAGGACACACTTGGTGTTTTAGAATATAAAATGTGATACCCATGTTTTTATCATAAAAAAGAATAAAAAATTATTTATTATCTAAAATAAGATGCTATCAGTTCAATATATGTCCATTTATTTGGTTTTTGAGAAGTTTTTGGTCATTTTGAACCTTATCTTCTTTGTTTAACCCCTGGTAAACCCATATTTTCCTAAACAACAGTAAATTATTTATATCAACACTAATTATAGTAAAAAATTATGTTGAACTTATTATAATATATATATTATTGTTATTACAAATATGAAATCAAAATTTCAAATTAAATTCATAAAAATGAAAATTTGAATTTAAAATTAAATTGCATATGTGACGAAAGAGATGTTTTCCAATGAAAAAATTATCATAATTATATAATGATTTAATATCAAAATTCAATTTGAAATTGATTCCAATGAGTTAAATTTTAAAAAATTATTATAATTTAACTAATTTAAATTAAAACCAATTTAAATATAATTTATCTTTATAAAAATGTAAATGAAAAGAAATATTTCTATAAAAATTCGTATTTGATTCATTATTATAAAAAATTATTCTTTTTAGAAAATCCACAAAAATTCACCCAAAGATAATTTCAAAATTCAAATTTATAAAAGGAAGTTTATTTTTTTTCAAAATAATTTTTATAAAATTGGTAAAAATTAATTCAAAATTATGTACATAAAGAGTGACTTATCTGAATTTTAGAAAAATATAGTTGTTTAGAAAAAATTTATTTTTCTTTTGAATGATTTTTATTTTATTTATAATTAATAGATTTCTTTTGAATTTATTTTATACGTGTGTAAACAATATAATTTTGATAATTTATTTGTTACAATTCATACCTAAAAACTTAATTGTCATGTTATAATGGACATGTAAAAATAATAATTTCTTTTATAGAGTATCGTGTTTTGCGTAAACCAGGGGTTTTGTGTATTTAAAGACATAGAAGTGATTGAATTTATTTAAAAATAAACATATCACAAAGTCTATAGGTGTAATATTTCCTTCTAATCTTGGTTTTCCTCTTTTAAAATCTTAGGGTGTTACGGTTTTCTCAAATTTGGTGTTGTGCCAACACTTAGAGCTTAATGGGTGATGGTATTAAGAAAAAGTGTATTACATTAGTGGCCATGGTAGAGATTTCATGCAAGTTTGGTGTTTTGTGAATCATGTAGTTTCATGAATAATTTTAATCCTGTGTGAATGATGTTCTTAATTTATTAATGTTTCATGAAATAATCTCAATCGTAATCTAAAAGAGTGAATTTCCAATGTGAGGTATTTTTCACCAGTTTCCCACACACGAAAATTCATGGAAGAATCTCATTTTAAGGATTCATGATTGTATGAGTTTCAAAATAGTAAATCATGACCCTTCATATTTCAAATATATTCCCATAAAAATTATAATCAATGAAATATTTTTAACCATTTTGGCACACAGAAGTTTACTGATTTCTGATACTATGACATGTTCACATATTTGTGGAAGTTGAGCAGTTATCCAACTCTAATTAATATAGCTCAATGTTGTGAGATCTCCCAAACATTGTCTTATGAATGAGGTATTTATCATGTCTATAATATTGAGTTTTTTTTGACACTATAAAATGTTAAAGGATTAAAATACAAATATTTAAAACTGTGTCTACAGGGTGTGCCTTTCTTTTCATGAGCCTTTATGATTTGAACTCTGTTGTTAGGGGAGCTTGTCCTGGAGTAGTATCAGGACGGGTGATATTTTTATTAGTTTTTTAGGTTGTGTTTAATTGAGTATAATTAAAACAAAAATAACATGTTTCATCTTTTGTAGACATTCATTTGTTGGATGATAGGTCCAGGCACGTGGGCGGGACCTACTCGGAAACAACACATGTTGGTGGGGAAATTGGCGGTGACTAGTACTCTGGGACATGAATATAATATTTTAATGACAGGGTTCCTTCTCTATCCAATAAGAATATTTTTTATAGTTGGGTCAATGTAGTACTTAGCCAGAAGTGAATTGGTACTACTCCAGATGAAATGTAGTGTCCACAATGATGACATCGTGATCTAAATTTTTGGGCTGGGGATAATGTAACACCTAATAATGTATGTGTTTTAAAATAATAAATGTTATAACCTATGTTAATATGATGTTAATTTCATTTTGGGAGCCTACATGACTATAACTTTATAGTTATCCAAGATTTTCTAACAATATTTTTAGGATGGGTGACCTCTTGGTATGTCTATTAAAGTGTGTGTGTGTGTAGAAAAAGCACACTAAAAGAACATTTGTTAGTGTAGGGGGAAAATTATTAGTGTGATAACCCATTTGATCAAATGGGTGGGCCTTAGGGAAAAACAATAATTGTATATTGGGAAACTGGTGGTTCCTGACAGATCAAGACATGAAGACCATATTAGAAAGGAATGGTTCATGTTATATTAGTTTGGCCTAGTTTTCACATTTTATAAGTCCTTGGGATATAAACTTATGAAACTCATAATTAATAGATCTCTAGGTATTTTCATGAAAAAATTCCATTTTCTAAAACCATTTTCTCCCTTGGTCTTTTTTGTTACCGCTCCTCAGTGCCATATATATATATTTTCAGCTCTAATGGAATCTGTCCCAAACATATGAATAAAACAATGCAGAGTTAATCTGTATTAAATTTTCCCTATTCTACATTAATGAGAGTACCCTAATACTAATTTTATGACCCCTTACTTAGAGAAATCAGTATATGGGGATTTTACTGTTGTTATCTTTCTTGGTGAAGAATATAAATAGAATTAAATCACCAATAGACCTAATCAATGATATAAAACTATAAAAAACGTGTAACATATTCTCTATAAGATTAATAGAAGAGTTTATCACCTCATTCATGAAGACTTTCATACATTAAATATGACACGACACTCATAATGGGTGTCACACAATAATTTTAGACATCTTCAATAAAAATTGTTCCCCAATTTTTTTCTTAATTATAAGGTTACCCTCAGTTTTTATAATGTTATATCTAGATGTTAACATAATTTTTTATAGGAAAAAAATTCATATATTTCATCATTGCATCACGAGTGTCACCCTATCCCATAAAGTTATGATAGATTTTTTAGAATCCAAAAATATTATGCCAAAAATTATGGAGTAGTTTATTTAGTTGTTATGATACCTATAACCATAAAGAAATAATCATTTCAATTATTGGAGACACATTAATATAAATCAAACTTTCTAATTTCTCTAGCTTACTCTTTGTCATTAAAAATACATGTTAGTTCTCTTAGGATCAACATTCATAGGAAATATTTTTTTTCCAATAGAAAATGATTATCGGATAATATTATGAGAATTTATATAGGGAGTAAAACTATAAAACCCTTAATAGATCAATCACTAGATTCAATAATGTTGGCATCATTAATAGTTATTTTATATTTTATTAATATCTTTAGAAAACACAAGAACATTATAACGTTTCCCATATGAATAATGCATCAGAAAATTTAGTTAGGAATATAATTATTGATTAATAAATATATGGGAAGGATAAAAAACAAAACCAAGATGACCCATATGTGAAAAAAAACCTTATTATGGAGTTCTAGATTAAGGTTTTCCAACATTAAAATAAAGAAAAGCTAAAGCATTGGAATCTCTTCATGAATTTCCCTTTCACGACCTGACCCAACGGGGGTCGATTCTTAACCAACCCAAGCCAACCTCCAACAGGGTAGGGGCTAGCATATAGTTCCATGTATGAATATCATATAAACGGGAGGACATATCCAATGTTACCTATACAAAATCACCCACAAACATCTCCAGGAAATATTGCGAAGATAAAATAAACTAAAAAGAAATGCATGCATATATCTATCCTACCACATAGTACACAGAGGTATAGAAAGAGAAAAAAATCAAAATACAAGCCCAATAAAACTATAAAAGTGTCCAACCTACATAGAAGTAGGGGGTTGATGCTAACTAGGACTTCCAAAAACCTCCTCGACTAAACTCTGGTAAACACCACATTCGGTCTTGTCTACTAAGCTCTTCCGGCCCTGGGTCCTCTAGGGACTCCATCGAAAGTCTTTTTGTCTACACAAGGCTCAACATATTCAGGAAAATACCATGTAAGGGTGAGTATAATAATAATCACTAGGCAACCTAAAACCAAAAATAAAAGAGAGCAACTAAAAGGAAACAGTCTACTTGACCCTGCCAGAGGGAACCCCATGAGAGATAATCTCCATCTCTACCATTATTATCTATAAACGACAAGTCATCTTATTCCATAGGGGGTGGCAATCAAGACATGTGAAAACACCTCAAGGATTATGATAATTAACCTAGATATACTCATATTAGACTCCAATTCTCACGAGGTTTCGACCTCATAGCCAACTATATGATTCTACTCGAGGATCAAAGGGAACACATTATTTGGAAGAAATATCCATGAGATTTTACATCCTAGATAGAATACTATTAAAAGATAAACTCCCTTTGGAACCACTCAATAATACCTGATGGTATGTCTAAAAGATCATTCTTCATCAAGAATAGCTTGCTAGGTCCAACTCTATTACCCAACACTAGAGGTCCTATCACCGCTGTATTGCACCATGAAAAAGCTCAAAAGAACCCTAGTAATGAGTCCTGACCCATGCCACTAAATGCAGTTGAGGGAGAACTTCTCCAAAAAAATGAACTATGGGAATCCTCTGTAAACATAGAGAGTGAAGGGACCATCAAATCACTACTTCCCCATAGATGAGGGAGTACTAGCTTCTAACCACACAAAGAAACCATTTCAGTACCCATAGGATGAGGCCTTCACCTCACTATGCCAAGGGAGAACTACCTATCAACCAGGTGTCATACGTAACAAGTGTAGGGGCCCACTCCTTATAATTATTTTCCTCATTTTACGGATCTCCAACTACAATGTAGGACCTACACTTCATCAATCCTCAATTATTGGGAAGTAAAAATCCTTACATAGAAGAACCACACCCTAACATGGTAGGGGAGTAGTACTCCGCATATGAGGACCCACACCCTGGTATGAAAGGGGAGTACTAATAAATATATAGAGGAACCAATCCTTGGAATTATAGGGGAGTACCACTCTATGGCTAAAGGACCCACACCCTAGTATGACATGGGACTACCCCAATAACAATACGATCACTACGAGGGACCTACACCTTGATAAAGTAGGGGATTACTATCACGAACCATCCCCCGGGGCCCATAATGTGACTACCCTAAGCCCACCTTCCATAGGCCAGGGGCTGGTGACTAGCACCAAAGGTGTATTCCCTAAAACTGGAAAGGCATTTCCTTTATAACATGTAAACACACACACAAACAAGCACACAACTAGATACAAAACACCAAGTAAACTATATAACAAAAGAGTACTGAAAGAAAAAGGGGCCATATTAAAAGCTCAACTGGAATGTACAAGTACAACTGTGATATAATACAAATAAAGAAAAGGGAAAGTCAGCTGTGGGGTCGTCCGCCGAGGTTTTTACCTGAAGGGTAGGTACATATTCGCGTCCTCAGCACTCTTCGTTCGTCTGCCTCCTCCGTATACCTAATCGTCATATGTTCCACCTCTGGGCACCGTCCAGACCTAGTACTCTCATCCTCAGTCAGCTTTGTCCGCCATCTTCACCAAACACAATGAAGTGCAGGCATAGCCCGTGCAGGGGTGAGTATAAAGATACTCAGTAGGGACCCCGAGACCCTCTAGGTCTCACAACACCCATCAAGGGTAAAAACAAAGTAAGGAATCCACATATAAATTTACTTAGGTATATGCCCATACATATACCTAAGTTATCAATTAATCCATATCAATCATGAGTAAAACACCGAGGAACTGACTCAGCTCATACCAGGATTTAATCTAGGGTATTAGTAACAAGTAACAATCTGAACCCTCAGATGCTGGAGAACTCCTCCTCTATTAAGTATAGTGGGCCTGCCTCATCACAAATAGGCACATCCCATTAGCCTTGTACTGATGAGGTACTCCTATTTTTAAGCACTATGGATCTTCTGCATCACACAGAGGCGCTCCCCACCGGAGGTCTGCCATATCACACAGAGGTGCTCCCCCTCACGGCCTACTGAGGTACTCCTCCTGTCGAGTACCATGGGTCTTTCGCATCACCAAGGCACTCGCCAATATGGGTTTACTGTATCACCAAGGTGCTCCCCACTGGGATAGTAGAGTCACTTCGAGTTGAAACGGTCAGTAGTCGTCAGGTCTCACCCAACTACTAGGTTCCCGCACAATTCTTGCTCATCATTGGGAGGATCCTCACCACAAGCTACTGGTCGATAGTCCAAATGCCACAAAGTCACACAAAGAAGTATCTAGAAGGTCCACCATGTCATAGGGGTCTCAACGTAACATACAGTGCGTTAATCAGACATATGGTCTGTGAGTTGTTAGCCTTTTAGTCCCGGGGGCCTAGTTGGATTTGTGCTCGATCCAACCTGACCATTCCCCATCTCAATCCAAATCACAGTGGGGTATCAATAAAAGGGACCGTCTAACTCCAAGATTCCCAATTCCACTGATGGTTTATCAAATGGATGTCTGGTGCCAATGAAATGTCCAAAAAAAAGTAAAAAGTGTCGCGGTGGGCTCGGGTCTGGTCCAACCCAACACGACTCGGCCTGGGCTGATTCGGCTCGGGTCTACCTGGCCTAACCCACTGGGTCTGGCCCAGCCCATAGTGTGGCCCGGCCCGTTGGGTTAGTCTGACCCACTGGGTCCAGCCCGACAGGCCAAGGGTGGCCGCGAGGGTGTGAGGCCACAGGGCGGCTCGGCTGGGGCGGCTCGGAGGGACAGCGGGCGGTACAAGCTGGGGCGGCTCGGAGGGTTGCGGGTTGTGTGAGCCGGGGCGGATGGGAGGGCCAGTAGGCGGCGTGAGCCAGGGCCACTCGGAGGGCTAGCGGGCGGCGCGAGCCAGGGTGGCTCAGAGGGCCATGGGCGGCGCGAGCCGGGGCGCATGACCGGTTCGGCCGGGAAACCAGAACGCTGCGGGGGCGGTGTAGGTCGCACAGGCCGCTAGTGGAAGCACTATTTCCATCTTCACCTTCATATCCTTCCTTCGTTTCGAAGTACACGTCAATGAAGAATGGCGTAGGGGTCGGGCCAGGTTTGTTTGGCATGCACCCTCCGCTTTTAGAGTGGTAGCAAGCGGTTCAATTCCATCTTGAATTTCAAAGAATTATCAAGAAGGGAAGAGAGAAGAATATCAATCATCCACCCTACAACTTCCCAAAAAACAGTCAAACACAAATAAACCCCTACCTCATTCTCTTGATGATATTGGCACAAGAAGGTAGTACGAATGACGTTTGTCTCATCCTCCACACACCTCCAATCCTCGGCTCATGCGTCGGTTCATCGTAGTCGAAGACGTTCCTAGTCGGGGTTCTTCATGGCAGAAGCGTTCTTCGTGGAGGAAGCGTTCTTCTTGGAGATGATTTCTCCCAATTCCACCCAAATGTAATGTGGTGCCAAAATAATAGATTATAGCCTCTATTATGTTTGTTGGCAGAAATTCAAATTATCTTAATTAGTTAACTAGGTTGGCATATTAAAGGTATGTGCGTTGGCATAATTAATGTGGATGAAGTCAAGAGGCTCCTCCATATTAATGAGGGGGTTGAGAGGTGTTTCTCCATAATAAGGGGAGTTTAAGAGGTTTAGGCCTCGGGTGGTCCCCACCACCATAACCTCTCATGGGAGGTTAGGTTCAGGTGGTCCCCACTTCTCAACTTCCACATAGAGGTTTAGTTCCGGTGGACCCCACCTCTCAACACCCACATGGGTGTTGAAAATAAAATAAAAATGTCACACACTATTATTATTATTTTATTCTTACATAAAAAAACCAAAATCTAACTTCCACCCTTGAACATCTACCATCGTGTTGAAAGTATCTTTAAGTAAAAATCGGCACTGCGAGTTCAGAGGTGCCCTCATATTTCAATTTTGAGCACTGATTCAAAATTTAGGAAAACCCGCTCGTACATTTATTGAATGTACAAGAAAAAAAGTTCAGAAATTCATTCCAGGAACTCTAGGCCTCATAATCATGCATCATCAATTTGTGCGGCCTCCTAAAATTCCTATTTATTTAAAAATGATTACATAGAAATTATGGGTCTTTACATTATCCCCACCTCAGGGCTGTACGTCCCCATTAGACAAAACTCAAACTAGGTAAACAAGTGGGGGGTACTAAGAACACATCTGAGCCTCCCACTCCCATGTACCCTACTGGAGGTTCCCGTGCTTCCAGTGAACGTGCAACATAGGTATCAACCATCCACGAAGGACCCTCTCCTATCAATCCTCAATCTCTACTATAACCTTTATAATTGTCGCCCCATCATCGACGTCTAGTTCACCATGGTCAATTATTTGATAAGGGTTGTGCACGTATCTCCTCAGCTGGGATACATGGAAGACGTCATGCACACGGTGCAACTGAGGTGGAAGAGATAATTGGTATGACACCTCTCCTACTCTACTGAGGACCTAAAAGGGTCCGATGAACCTTGAAGATAACTTGCTGCCTTGGACAAATCTCTATAGTCCTCATCGGGGTGAGACCCGTAGAAAGACATGATCGCCATCCTCGAACTCCAGAGGTCTCTATCTTTTGTCAGCATATGACTTATGCCTGCTTTGGGGAGTCTTCATCCCCTCCTGGATGATTTGAACCTTCTTTATGGTAGCCCAAACCATATCTTGTCCCACGAGTGCTGACTCCCCTGGGTCAGTTCTGCACAAAGGTGATCTGCAAGGTCGCCCGTATAATGCCTCTAAAGGTGTCATCCCAATGGTGGAGTGATAACTGTTGTTTTATGAAAACTCCACCAAAGTTAATTGATCCTCCCAGCTATGACTGAAGATGGGGACACAAGCACACAACATGTCCTCGAGGGTCTGAATGGTCCCCTCAGTTTGGTCATCTGTCTGAGGATGGAAGGCGGTGCTCAAATGAAGCTGAGTCTCGAAAGCCTCCTGCAACCCCTTCCATAGCAGGGAAGTAAAACGTTTATCATGATCAGAGACAATTGTTGAGGGAACTCCATGTAGCCACACAATCTCCAACATATAGAGGCATCCCAAGCTCTCTACTAAAACCTGCTCTCTGATTGGTAGGACGTGGGCCGACTTGGTGAGTCGGTTGACGATCACCCTAATTGAGTCATGTCCCCTGGATGTACATGGAAGGCCTATCATGAAGTCCATGGATATCCCATCCAACTTCCACTCCGGGGCCTCTAAATGCTGAACCCAGCCTGCTGGTTCCTGATGCTCCGCCTTCACTTACTGAAAATTGAGGAGCCGAGAAACAAACTTTGAAACTGATTTGTTCATTCCAAGCCACCAGTGATGTCGTCTGTGATCCTGGTACATCTTTTCTACTCCTGTATGTACCACTAGAGGGGATGGGTAGAACCCCCTCAATACATCCTCCTGAAATAACACTGGTACCATGGTACATCCTTTAAAGAGGATAATGATCTCCCCAACTTCAGAAAATCCATCAGGTGCCTGCCCTGTGGATATCTGAGCACGTCGTGCTTCACAGTCATCATCCCCGTGTTGTGCCTCCTTAACTCACTGAAGAAGTCGGGGAGTGACTGTAAGAGACTGTAGAAAAGATGATTCTCTCTCCATAGAGGATACTTTCAAAGTGGCCAAATGCTCCATCGCTCTGCCTAGTAGCTATATAACAGAGCTCCTGGTGAGTGCATTTGGAACAACATCCCCCTTCCTAGGAGTATAAACAATATTGAAGCCATAGTCCTAGAGGAACTCAAGCCAACTTCGTTGTCTCAGGTTCAGGTCCTTCTGAGATAAGATATACATGAGACTCTTATGACCAGAGTACATGGTAAAACGCTCTCCAATCAGATAGTGTCGCCACATCTTCAAGGCGAAGACCACTGCTACTAAATCCAGGTCATGGGTAGTGTAGTTCTGATCATGTTGTCTCAGTTGTCAAGATCCATATGCAATCAGTACTCGCTCCTATATCAGGACACATATGAGTCTGGTCCTTGATGCGTTGTAGTAAACTACGTACCCTACTCCCTCTTCTAGAAGCCTCAAGATGGGGGCACTAGTCAGCCCTGCCTCAGCTCCTAAAAACTCCACTGGAATTTCTTCGACCAAATGAAGGGTTTCCCCTTATTTTTCAAGGCTGATAATGGTGCTAAAACTCTAGATAAATCTAGCACAAATATCTGGTAGTATCCAGCCAATCATAGAAAACTCCATACCTCTATCACACTCATGGGTGGCTCCCAAGCAAGTACTGCCTCAATCTTTGCTGGATCTATTGATACTCTAGCCTCTGATATGAAATTTTCAAGGAAGTGAACCTATCGTATCCAAAACTGGCACTTCGAGAGATTACAATAATGTTGGTGCTCTCTGTGTGTGTCCAATAATACCTACAAATGATAGGCATGCTCCTCCTCGGTAGTCGAGTAGATCAGAATGTCGTCGATGAAGACTACTACAAAGTGATCAAAGTATGGCTGAAAGATCCTATTCATGAGTCCCATGAAAACTGCTGGAGCGTTGGTTACACTGAATGTCATAACCAAGAACTCATAGTGGTTGTACCGACATCTGATGGCTATCATCTTCAAATCCTCCTCTCACACTCTGAGCTGATGACAACCTGATCTGAGGTCTATCTTCGAGAACCACCATGCTCCCTTCAGCTGATCAAAGTTGTCGTCAATCCACGGGTGTGGGTACTTATTTTTCATGGCCACCTAGTTTAGGTGTTGATATTCAACACAAGTCCTAATGCTCCCATCCGCCTTCTTGGGGAACAGAATTAGGGCTTCCCAAGGAGAAACACTGGGCCAGATGAATCCCTTCCCCGGAAAGTCCTTTAACTGTACCCACAACTCACAAATCTCCGTGGGAGCCATCTGATATACTGTTGTAGATATCGGTTTCATCCTACGGTACAATTAAATATAAATGTCCACCTATATGTGAGGAGTTAGATCTAGGACATCACCAGGGAAAGTATCTGCGTACTAGTTCACCACTATAGGATAACTCGGACTCTCCACTTCAACCGCTCCGAGGGTAAGGCTAGCCACCTGCTAATTAATCGAATGAACCCTCCTCCATGTAAGTTCATCCTGCATTGAATAGGCTCCCTTCTCTCTAGTGAAGGTAAACCTAGTCCCATATGTGCAGACACACTGCACTTTGCGCTTAATACAGTCTACCTAATCATGGATTGTAGATAACCAGTCCATACCCAAGATGACGTTGTAAGGCCTCGACGCCGCTACTAGGATATCCCAGCCGAAGATCTCACCTCCTATAGTAAGATCACGCTACCGAAACTAGTGCTTAATCATCGAATCTGCTCTCGTAGGAGTATCTAGCTGTAAGGATCAAGCCAACAGCTCTGTCAGAATCTCTAAAATCTCAACGATGGCAGTGGAAATAACAGAATGACTAGAACCTATGTCTATAAGTACTGTAGCTAAGGTTGAGTAGACACAGATCGTACCTCGTATCATCTCCAGAGTGCCATAATCATATGCCTTAGCTACCTAGAGCTGAACTCTCCCCTTTCCACCTGCTCCCTACAGTTGGGGTGGTCCTCCTAGTGGGGGTGGCGGTAATATCTCGAATCATCTCCCACCACCAGCTGCATGGCCATCTCTTCTTCCATTTCCACCTACTCCCTATAGAACCCCTCAGTCGAACCTCTATCTCTACCTAGGTGTTCCTTCGACTGTCTATTGATCATTCGTATGACGGGTCAGACGGTCACGAGCCATGTCACCCGGCCCGCCACATGCGTAACACTGCCCACTCCTGACATGAATGGCTCTGCTTCAGGTTCCCCACACAACCAATCCTGATTCATGCGATCATCCACCTATAGGTCTGGTCCTCTTGGACCTCTATTACATCTGTCTTCTACCATCTATAGAAGACTCTGCTATGTGATGACTGGTAGTGGATCTCGCTGGTGGTGAATTCTCAGCAAGGAAGCTCTACACAAAGAGGGCTCTCTCTGACACACCTGCCTACATCGAGATGATGATTGAGATCATCAAATCTTTAATCTCCCTATTGATACCCGAATAGAAGGTATGGTCCATGAAGAATGGGTCTCACACCATATCTATGGAGTAACATGAGAGATCAGTGAACCACACTAAGTATTGATCCAGAGTCATACTAACCTACTACAGATGAAGAAAATCTTGTATGCGCACTGCGCGAAGAGTCACTGGGACAAAACATGCTAAAAATAGTCTCTCAAATTCTTCCCAAACAAGAGTCACCTCATCATGAACCGGTAGAATCAAGCTCCACCATATGCCTACTACTTCTTATAGAAGGATGGCTGCAAGGATCACCTTGAAATCAGCTGTTGTCCCTACCAATTGGAAAACTCTCACCACGACCTCTAGCCAATCCTCAGTTGCCTGTGGGTCTATCTCTCCCCTGAACCTGGGTGGCCTCTGGTGCTGGAACTCATGCAATGTGCTCAGGTGGCGTACACCATGTACTTTTGGGGCTGGTGGCATCGGTGGACCAATGGGGAATAGTACCTTTGGTGCCTCTAATAGTGCCTCTACTTGAAGAGGGCCCTGCACTGAGGCCCCATCGCTCGATGGTCTATCTGTGTGTACATCTCTCGGAACTCTAGCTGGCTATCTATGTGGAGGAATCTTGAAAGGAACCATGTGCTCTACGGTAAAATATTTATACCTAGTGAGATGACCTAGTGAGCTTAATCAAAGAGTTCACAAAGAAGACTCTTGAAAACACACACACAATCAGTGTTTTCATGCACTGAGTCGGATATCAGAATTCAAGGCCCTGGTGTATGGATACGTCAGCCTCCGCACTAACACTGGACTCCCTGAACTGAAAACTACACTCATTACCCTTAAAAATATTTCTTCATAAAAAATAAATATCAGAGTCCTGTGTTATGTGGTAGAACCGACTCCTCTGATACCAATTTGTCATGAGCTATCCCCTGAGGCCCGTGTCGTGACTACCCAACGCCCGCCTTACATAGGCCAGGGGCTGGAGACTAACACCAAAGGTGTATTCCCTAAAACTGGGAAGGCATTTCCATTATAACTTGTAAACACAGGTACAAACAAGAACACAATTGGATATGAAACACAAAGTAAACTATATAACAAAAGAGTGCTAAAAGAAAAAGGGGACAGAATACAAGCCCAAATGGAAAGTACAAGTACAACTGTGATACAATAAAACTGAAGAAAAGGGAAAGTCAGCTGTTGGGTTGTCCTCCGAGGTTTCTACCTGAAGGGTTGGTACAGATCGCCTTCTCAGCACTCCTCGTCTGTCTGCCTCCTCAGTGTACCAACTCATTGTAAGGTCCACCTCCAGGTACCGTACAGACCTGGTACACTCGTCCTCAATTAGTGTTGCCCATCTTCTGCTCCAAACACAACGAAGTGTAGGCATATCCCATGCAGGGGTGAGTATAACGATACTCCACAGGGAGCCCAAGACCCCCTAGGTCTCACAATATCCATCAATGAAAAATACAAAGTATGAAGTCCATAGATAACCTTACTTAGGTATATTCCCAAATATATACTTAAGTTATCAAGTAATCCATATCAATAATGAGGAAAACACATAGGAACTGACTCAGCTCATACCAGGATTTATTCTTGGGTAATAGTAACAAGTAACATTCTGAACCCTCGGTTGCTGGAGAACTCCTCCTCTATCGAGTATAGTGGGCCTGCTGCATCACATAGATACACTTCACACTAACCTTTGACTGCTCAGGTACTCCTCCGGTCAAGTACCGTGGTTCTTCCATGTCACACAGAGGCGCTCCCCACCGTGGTTCTACTGTGTCACACAGAGGCACTCCCCCTCATGGCCTGCTGAGGTACTCCTCCTATCGAGTACCGTGGGTATGCCGCGTCAGCAAGGCGCTTCCCACCGTGGGTCTTCCGCGTTACCAAGGCTCCCCCCCAAGCCAAGTCAAGACACTCCAAGTCGAAACGGTCAGCAGTCGTCAGGTCTCAGCTAACTACTAGGTTCCCGCACAATGGTTGCTTGTCTCCCAGAGGATTCACTCCACAAGATACTGGTCAATACTCTAAATACCATGAAGTACAACTATGATGTATCTCAAAGGTCCGCCACATCATATGGGTCTCAACGTAATTGACAGCATGTCAATCAGACGCCTGATATGTGAGTTATTAGACTTTTAGTCCCGGGGGCCCGGTTGGATTCGTGCTTGATCCAACATTACTATTCCCCATCTCAATCTAAATCATAGTGGGGTATCAGTCAAAGGGACTGTCTAGCTCCAAGATTCCCAACTCCACTGATGGTTCTTCAATCAGACGTTCGATGCCAATGATATGACCAATAGAAAGTAAAATGGGTCGCAATAGGATCAGGTCTGGTCTGACCCAGTCGGACCGACCTTGCCCGACCCGGCCTGGGCTGACCCAGCTCGGATTGACACGGCCTGACTCGCTGGGTCTGGCCCATCCCGTAGTGCGGCCCAACCCGTTAGGTTTGGCTCGACATTCCGGGAGGGGCCACGGAGGGCCAAAAGTGGCCGCGAGGGTGTGAGGTCGCGGGGCGGCTTGGAGGGCTGGCGGGAGGCGTGAGCCAGGGTGGATTAGAGGGCCTTGGGCGGCGGGAGCCGGGGTGACTCAGAGGGTCGTGGGTGGCGCGAGCCAGGGTTGCTCGGAGGGATGGCGGGCGATGCGTGCATGGGTGGCTCGTAGGGCTGCGGGCGGCGCTATCCTCGGTTGCTGGGAGGGCTAGTGGGCGGGGCGAGTTGGGACGACTCGGAGGGATGGCGGGCGGTGCAAGTCGAGGAAGCTCGGAGGGCCACAGGAGCCACGATCCGGGGCGCGCGACCATTTCATCCGGGAGACCAGAACGCCGCAGGGGCGACATGGGTTGTGGTGGCCGCGGGTGGATGGGTCATTTCCTTCATCACCTTCATCTTCTTCCTCCATTTCAAAGTACACATCAAAGAGTAACGGCGGAGGGGTTAGTCCATGCTCGTTTGGCCCACACCCCCCACATTTAGAGTGGTATAAATATGTTCAATTCCCTCTTGAATTTCAAATAATTATCAAGAATAGAAGATAGAATACTATCAATCAACCACCCTACAACTTCCCACAAATAATCAAACACAAATAAACCCCTACCTCATTTGCTTGATGATGTTGGCGCAAGAAGGTAGTATGGGTGACGTTTGTCTCATCCACCACACAACTCTAATCCTGGTCTCGTGTGTCGGTTCGTCATAGTAGAAGATGTTCCTTGTTGGTGTTCTTCTTGGAGGAAGCGTTCTTCGTTGGAGAAGCATTCTCCCAATTCCACCAAAATGTAATGTGGTGCCAAAATAATATATTATCCCCTCTATTATGTTTGTTGGTATAAATTCAAATTAGCTTAATCACTTAACTAGGTTATCATATTAAACGTATGTGTGTTGAAAATTAATGTGGAGTAAGTCAAGAGTCTTTTACACATTAATGAGGGGGGTTGAGAGGTTTTTCTCCATAATGATGGGAGTTCAAGAGGTTTAGGCCTCGGGTGGTCTCCACCACCATAACCTATCATGGAAGGTTAGGTTCGGGTGGTCCCCACTTCTCAACTTCCACATAGAGGTTTAGTGCTGATGGAACCCAACTCCGAACACCCACATAGGTGTTGCAAATAAAAATAAAAATGTCACACACTTTTATTTTTATTTTATTCTTACACAAGAAATCCAAAAACTAACTTTCACCCTTGACCATATTTCATCAAGGTGAAAGTCTCCTTATGTAAAAAATGGTGTTGTGAGTTCAACGGTGATCTCGGATTTCAATTCTGAGAACCAGTTCAAATGATAGAAAAACCCTCTCATACGTTTACTGAATGTACCCGAAAAATGTTCATAAATTCATTTCGGGAACTCCCGGACATAGAATCATGCTCCATTAATTTTCATAGACTTGTTAAATTCCCATTTATTTAAAAAAAATTAAATGTAAATTCTGGTACTTTACAAGTACTAACCCCGGGATAGAGGAACCACACTCCAACATTATTGGGAATACCAATATTCTTAAACATCACATATGGAGTACCAATTACCTAGAATGATAGGGGAGTTCTGAGTCTAATGATAGAGGACCTACACCCTGGAATGACAGGGTAGTTCCCACTCAATATATACACCACATATGGAGGATCTTCTTCCTGACATGACATGGGATTAACCAATCCATGGATAGAAGATACACACTCTATGAAAAAAGGATTTCTATCTCTACTTAACCAATAGGTAAGGGAAAGGTTCACCCTAACATGATAGAGGGTACTAGTCGAAATGACTCTCTAGTAAACCTAATAGAACTCTTACATCGGTCAAGTGTCACTCAAAATAAAAGCACACTTTTCATTCCCCACATCACAAGATAGTCATAGGTAGGAGAAAAATTCCCTCTTACGACAGGGTAGCACCACTCTATCAGCCAGAAGAGTATAGGGGACCCACATCCTGAAATTGTAGGGAAGGGTACTGACCCCGACATCACCCTAGTGAACCACCCTGATCACGTCCCAAGGGTTATCACTACTACTACAACTTCCTGCTTCACTAATGAAAAATCATATCTCCCATGTCACTACTGTGTCCACCATCATGTTCTACGTAGAAAACTGCTCAGTATAGGCTACTCGCAAGCCTGAATCTGAGCCCCAAAGAAGGATATATGCCTTGAAGGAATATCTAAAGATGAGTGCATGACATATATGGGGATCTAAACAGTGTGTGAACCCACCTGAACACCAGGTCATGTCCCCTATTACATGACTTAGCTGGCCACGTGGGATTACATGGCATGTACAAGCTGAATAAAGTGTGTCTCACCTCACTTGGGCCTCCGACAATGTTCTTACCCCACAAACGTGTACACCTGGTACACGACATTTCATGACTAACCCGAAACTTGGCCGTGTTTTTTCCATTCCCATGTTTGACACCCCATGTCTATATACATTGTTTTTTT
This sequence comes from Viscum album, assembly GCA_963277665.1. Classification (NCBI taxonomy): domain Eukaryota; kingdom Viridiplantae; phylum Streptophyta; class Magnoliopsida; order Santalales; family Viscaceae; genus Viscum; species Viscum album. The sequence continues at coordinate 1,378,757,729 of OY728138.1, forward strand.
ACTTCCACACGACCATGTCCTTTAGCCACATGACCTAGGTTCACTACACAACATGTAACCTAGGTACATGATGTGTAGTCCCAAAAAGTTATATTCCATCAATAAAAACAAAACATGATATATGGACCCACACTACACATTGTGTGATCAAGAATCTTGATAAGAAGTTCCCTGTGATCCGCCCAAATCACTAAGGTTTCCCCCAAATCCCAAATATTTACCCTACCCAAATATCTAACAATCGTATAAGGGATCTAAAACCACTAAAACCTCATAAAAAGGGGATCTTGACTTAAAAATAAAATACACCTCCCTCATGGTGAAACACTAAAGCTTCAGGGTAAGATTCAAGCTCTCAAGGCACTGTACTACAATCCAGGAGTAGTAGCCATCAAGATCAAAGACCGACGACACCTCTTATCCTCAATTCCACCTTGGTTCCTCCATTGCTCTAAAGGGGGGGGGGGAGGGTTTTTCCTCTCTTCCATCATGAAAAAAAAGGGGGAAATGGGGTAATTTAAATTGATTTAGTTTTTTTATTAAACCAATTAAACTCTCTTTTAACACCCAGCCAATTAACCTCTAACCCAGCACCTGACTCTGAAAATCTTTTATATCATGCATAGGGAAAACATGACATTATGAACTAAAATAAAGCCTCAAATTTATGATCCTAGAATACATATGGGTGTTATTACATGTTTCCAATGAAACATCACAATCATGATAATATATATATTTAATATTTTCAATATCACAACACTAAGGCTCTGTGTATAACGACCCATACTTTACAAACATTGTTAATACTTCAAAATTGAAGCACTCTTATTACAACATATGACAAAACCACAAAGGACCGTATAGGTATAGTGTCTTTAGAAACTGGGAAACATAAACAACTGGTTCATAAATCTTCTACAGTGTCTCCCATTTATTTCATCATATCTAGGGTCCCTTTTAGCATATTCTACTTAATATCCATCTTCCTGACCTGGGGAAAAGAAAACATAAAAGGGTGAGCTCAAATGCTCAGCAAGGGCAAATAAAGGAAATAAAAATCATATCATATCTTTACGAAAATCAAAACCTGCAAAAGAGATCATAATATCTTAACATGGAATAAATCATAGAAGTGAAAATGAGATCCCCATAACATAAAACTTGAAACTTTGTGGCATGCACACATAATCATGGAAAATCATTACTTGTTAGTCATGACTCATTGCCAAGACTATCTTAGTGGACAAAGTCCCTTTCTGAACCGAGTTCACTCCTCGTTTCAGTCCTGTATCACTGAACCGAAATAACCTTCCGTTCCAGCCATGTCTATCTCATGAGATATAAAATCATTACCCAATGCATTGGAGGGAGATATAGGTCCCACCCATCTTATAATGAATCCTTTCTTATGTGTGCCACATAATCATAAAACATACATCATCGCATAACACATATAACAAAAATGGGATTCTTGAAACATCATGACATCATAAATCAATTCATATATGATAAAGGAATTCATAAACATAATTCCATAACAACATAGTAAAACCAATGTAAAAATATGGATAGAAACAGAACCCTTTATTATCTTAGATGGAAAATAATTTTGATAAAACACTTGAATTGAATTCTTGAGGAAAATATCCTTTCTTCTTCAAAAAACATTTTTCCTTTCATAACATGTCATACAACTTTAAAATAAAAGAAGTTTATTAAAAATAAACTTGAAAACTTGTAAAGGAAGCTTCTTTGAAGTAATGTTTTAAAAATCCATTCATGCCGTATAAGTTAAAAAAAACATTCTTCGTACTTTTGTCGGAAAAGTCAAAAAGTACCTCGTACGGAAAAACGACAAAAGATTCCTTTCATATTCTTTACTAAAAACTCACCTAAGGGTAAAAATTGGATTTAAACTATTGCAAGTGGATGGAAACAATATTTCATATTGAGGGAACATGGATGTGGATGATAAAATACACCCCAGTAAATACTTACGAATAAACAATCTCGGATAAAAATGAGATTGTGATATTTTCCCTTACCTTAGGTCCGATTTGCTTTGTTCGTGTCCGAAGCTCCTGTATAATGGTTTAAATAATGTTATTGACTTATTACAGAATCATACATATTGATATGAGATCATATATGGTCATATTATTAGCTTCTTGTTAGTAATATTTCATTGTTACTTGTTACTCGGGTCTTTATAACTTTTTGTTCTTATGCGTGTTTTGTTGAATAAATTCTTATTCTTATCTTTAGGTTATAGATAATTCATTTCCAGAATGGTATTAGTGTAGTATATACCATATTCATTCATTCAATTCATTTATACAATCATTATGAAATGAAGATCATGTAGAACGAGTCGCATCACATCGTGGAGACGGTATTCCGTACGTACGCACGAGTGATGATATCGTTCCTATGATCGTGGAATTGTATTGGAGTATATATATATATTATTTCAGTATCAATATTACTTAATAATAATCATATATAGTTACTCATTACACCATTATACCCATCCTTGTAAGGTGATGGTGGAAAATAGATTACACCACGGCGTGGAGACGGTATTCCGTATTTACGCACGCGCGGTGATTTCATTTTTCCGTAGGATGGATAGAAGGTGAATTAGGGTTGTTTCATATTTATAATAACATATAAGTATGTAAGTAATACTAATGTTATTACTTTATCATGAAACAACTAAATAAGAAGAAGTTGAAGAAGAAAGAAATTGAAAAGATCGGTAATGGATATTACCTCTTCTTTGGAACGCCTTTTTGAATCCTCCACTTAAGGAACTAAGATTGGTCTTTGGAGAAGACCAGGACCTCTAGGATTATTCTAGGGAAGTGGAGAGGAGAGAATGGCAGGGGTTGGCCGAGCTTGAGTGCTCAAATTGGTGTGAGGAGGAGGGGGAGGAGGTGCCCTTTTATAAGGGAGGAGAGGGGCACCTTAGGAATATCTCAAAATATTATTTTATATTAAAGTCAAAATCGGTTTATAATGGTTCCAAAGGGTCTTATTTCGAAGCTAAAGTGGGGATGGGTCGAAATCATATCAACCAATAGAATTTAGACAAGTTTAGGATATTATTTTAACCTTATCAATTAAATTTAACTCTAAGTTAAATAATTTAACTTTTACCATGTCTTTTTGTTTTCTTTCACTATATGGTTAATACACTTACTATAACATGCCAAACGAACCCCAAACTGTTTATTATTAATATATATATCCTTATCTAAGTCATTTGGCCTAACCTTAGATTTTTAGGAATAAAATAACAATTAATAATATAATATTTGATTTAAAAACTATTTTGTGTCAATTTTGACACTATTTGATATATGATTTTTGTCAAAGTCATAACAGAATTATATGTTCGAAAAAAGTTGATTAAATCAATACTAATATATCATAGTAACCTAGAAAATTAGTGGAATTCATAAAAAGTCTTAAATTACATTTATTTTGGTATTTCTATTATCACTTTTTTCAATATTTCATTAAAAAGATAATTACTGCATCATCTTTGTGTCATAAATAAATTAAATTATTTGATGTCTAAAAATTACAAATAAAATACCATCATGTAGGAAATCTTTTTAGCTTTCTAATGAATATTTACAATCGAATTTATCTTATGTATAACCCCATATTAAAAATGATTTACTTATTAATCTTTGATTTTAACTATTTTAACCCTTCTTGAAATAAATTAATAATAAATGTCCTAATCTAATCCAAGTGGGCCTAAATGGTCATATTTTATTCCTGAGTTTGTTTTTGGTCGAATTACACTTGTCCAATAGAATTAGGACATGTGTTAGGGTAATATTAATATCATATTTACCCTTAGTTACCCTATTTACTATTAACCGCGGTAAAAAAGGTAAAAAGTTACTGTTCACCAAAAAATTATTTTCATCTCATTGAACCACATTTTAGTCCTTGATATTAACCGTGTCTCTCGGATTTTCGAAATTCCATTCACAGAAGTGGTAAAATTAAGTTTTATGCAAAATTCAGTTTTTAACCTACCACTTAGTGGTTTCACTATTCATCAAAAATTGAAAGTTTTCAGAAAAATACCAAAATTTCACCCTAGGCTAATTTCGATATTATGAGTCCAAAAATGAAGTCCATTTTGAAAAATAAAATTTATAAATTTTCAAAAAGTGGTTATTACTATTCATAACGGCTAGTTTTAATAGCATATTGTTGTTTAGTGAAACTCGGTATTGCGTACGACGCAAGCTATCGAGGAAGGTCGCGATTGCGTGTAAAGCAAGCCAAGCAAGTGTTGTGTAGAAAAAGATTCCTTTGATGATTTATATACCATAAAAGTCTCGGGTGTTACATTCTACCCCCCTTAAAAAGAATTTCGCCCTCGAAATTCGTCACTTTGTAACAAACAGATGAGGATACTTCTCCCTCATCATATCCTCAAGCTCCCATGTAGCTTCTTCAAGTTGGTGGTTCCTCCATAAAACTTTCACCAAACGAGTGGTCTTGTTTCGTAGGACTTTTTCGCTACGATCCAGAATCTCTATCGGTTGTTCTTCATAAGAAAGATCTTGCTCCAGCGGTACAACTTCTGAGCTGAGTACATGTGAAGGATCTGGTATGTACTTTCTCAGGAGAGATACATGGAACACATCGTGAACTTGAGAGAGATTCGGTGGAAGCGCCAATCGGTAAGCTACCTTCCCAACACGATCCAGTATTTCAAAAGGACCGATATATCTAGGGCTCAACTTCCCCTTCTTTCCAAATCTCATAACCCTCTTCCAGGGAGATATTCGTAAGAACACTTTATCACCCACTTCAAACTCTAGGTCTTTTCTTCGGTTGCCGGCATAACTTTTCTGTCGACTCTGAGCTGCTCTTATGTGTTGTTGAATAGATCTGACCTTTTCTGCCATTTCATCAACGAGATCAGGTCCTAATAGCTTTCTTTCCCCAACTTCATCCCAGCAAGTTGGAGTCCTGCATTTCTTTCCATAGAGAGCTTCATAAGGAGCCATCTGAATACTGGAGTGAAAGCTATTATTATAAGAAAATTCCACCAAAGGTAGGTGTTGATCCCAACCTCCTTTGAAATCCATAGAGCAAGCTCTCAACATATCTTCTAGGGTTTGAATTGTTCTCTCAGACTGACCGTCTGTCTGGGGATGATAAGCAGTGCTGAAACTCAACTCTGTATCCAGAGTATGCTGAAGACTTCGCCAGAACTTCGAGGTAAATCTCGGATCCCGATCAGATATAATAGAAAGTGGTACTCCATGCAATCTTACCACTTCCTTTACATATATCCTGGCAAGCTGATCTAGAGAGAAATCCTCTCTAATAGCAATGAAGTGTGCAGACTTTGTAAGACGATCAACTATGACCCAGATAGCATTATTGCCTTTGGATGTTTTAGGAAGTCCTGTGACAAAGTCCATAGTGATGTTTTCCCATTTCCATTCGGGTATGGGTAATGGTTGTAACATCCCCTTAGACTTCTGTCTCTCAGCTTTAACTTGTTGACAAACCAAGCATCGAGAGACATATTCAGCAACATCTCTTTTCATGCCATCCCACCAGAAGTACTCTTTCAGGTCCCTATACATCTTCGTGCTTCCAGGATGAATAGAGAATGAAGAACTATGAGCCTCATCCAGCAGCTCTTTCTTTAATTCGGGGATGGGAGGAACACAAACCCGATTCCTAAACTTTATTATCCCATCACAATCAAGGTTGAATTCAGGAACATTTCTCACCTTCTTTTGTAACTCGACATCTTCTTTCTGTGCCTCTTTAATCTTCACATGTATAGATGGTTGAACATTCATTTGAGAAAGATAAGATTTTTCCCCTTCCATTATAATTCCAAGATCCATCCTTTGTAAATCCATAAATATTGGATCTTTTGTGATCCTCATCATGGATAAACTAGCATGGTCTTGTCGACTTAATGCATCTGCCACCTTGTTTGCTTTCCCAGGGTGGTAATGGATTGAGCAGTCATAATCCTTAATCAGCTCCAACCATCTTCTTTGGCGCATATTCAATTCCTTTTGTGTGAAAATATACTTTAAACTTTTATGATCAGTATAAATATCACACCTTTCACCATAAAGGTAATGCCTCCAAATCTTTAATGCAAAGATTACCGCAGCCAACTCCAAATCATGTGTTGGGTAATTTTGCTCATGGATTTTCAACTGTCGTGAGGCATAAGCTATCACCATATCATTTTGCATAAGAACACACCCCAATCCCTTCTTGGATGCATCACTGTAGATCACAAACCTTTCTCCACTACAAGGCAGTGTGAGCACAGGTGCACTGGATAACCTTCTTTTCAACTCCTTGAAATTCTCTTCACATTCCTCTGTCCAGACAAACTTAACTCCTTTCCGAGTCAACTTGGTGATTGGATTAGATAACCGTGAAAAATCTTTTACAAAACGTCGATAATATCCAGCCAAACCAAGAAAACTTCGGATCTCAGTTACTGTTGTTGGTCTTGACCATCTTTCGATAACCTCTGTTTTTGCTGGATCCACAGATATCCCCTCTTTTGAGATTATATGACCCAAAAATGCAACTTTTTGAAGCCAAAATTCACATTTGGTAAATTTGGCATAAAGCTTCTCTTTTCTCAGGGTCTTCAATATAATTCTCAAGTGATCTTCATGCTCTTCCTTGCTCTTTGAATAGACAAGAATATCGTCTATAAAGACTACCACAAATTGATCAAGATAGTCTCTAAAGACTCTATTCATTAGATCCATGAAGATAGCAGGGGCATTAGTAAGACCAAATGGCATCACTATAAATTCATAGTGTCCATACCTTGTACGGAAAGCCGTCTTTGGTATATCCTCCCTTTTGACCCTTAATTGATGATACCCTGAACGAAGATCAATCTTGGAAAAGTATTGAGCTCCGCGTAGTTGGTCAAATAAGTCATCAATGCGTGGGAGAGGATATTTGTTCTTGATAGTGATCTTGTTAAGTTCTCGATAATCAATGCAGAGTCTCATTGATCCATCTTTCTTCTTAACAAATAGAACAGGTGCTCCCCAAGGTGATGCACTAGGGCGTATGAATCCCTTATAAAGATTCTCTTGGAGTTGCTTCTTCAATTCCTGCAACTCAATTGGGGCCATTCTATAAGGTGTCTTTGAAATAGGCAAAGCACCCGGTACGAGTTCTATTGAAAACTCAACTTCACGATTTGGTGGAAGACCCGGCAATTCCTCCGGAAAGACATCATCAAACTCCCGTACAATGGGCATATTCTTAATCGTGAGTTTCTCACCAACCATTTGAGATAAATAACCTTCATTTAGTGGAATCAATACCCATAAGATGGAAGAAATTTCCACTGGAAGGTTATGTTCATCCTTGCATTGATAGACGATCGTAGGTTGATCTGGAATATGAAATGTGACTTCCCTTCTTTGGCAATTGATATGAGCTCCATGTAGAGAAAGCCAATCCATGCCAAGAATCACATCAAATTCCACTAATGGAAGGATCACAAGATTTGCAGGAAGCACTTTCCCACAAACTTCGATCGGAGAAGAATTATAAACTTCTGATGCGATTGATGTGCCATTAGGTGTTGTCACAGCTAACTCAACATCTAATTGTTGAGGTAATACGGTGATACCCTTAGAAAATTTTTCAGAAATAAAAGAGTGGGTGGATCCAGAATCAAATAAAACATTTGATACTTTAGAGTGGATGGTAAGTGTACCTTTCACCACATCGTTACCGTACTCCACATCGCTGATAGAAATTGCATGTGACTTTCCTTTGTCTTTAGCCTTAAGAGTTTGTTGACGTCGACCATCATCATCAACCCTTGGATTTGGGCATTGATTGGCATAATGCCCCATCTCCTTGCACTTGAAACATTGAAGTGTAGCAGGTTCATTCTGTGTATCCCTTCCTTTGTTTGCATCATTAGACATCTTCTTCCCATTATCACGGCATTCAAATGCCCGATGACCTTCCTTTCCACATTTAAAACATTTACTTGTCCCTTTAAGACAACTCCCTCCATGTTTCTTTCCACACTTTGAGCATAAGTGAAAGTTCATCTTCTTTTCCGTGTGCTCTTTAGATTTTTCTTTGAATTCCATCTTCCTCTTCTTATCAATCCCATGTGACTGATGGGTTACTCCAATCTCCATCTCGACTTTGAGAGCACATCGAACGATTTCCTCGTAGCTATTGAAGTCCCTTATGGCTAACGCCCTTCGAAGACTTGGTTTTAAGCCACTAAAGAATCGATCGATCTTACTCTTAGGTTGGATAATAATACCAGAAGCGTACCTTGCAAGTCTTGTAAAATTTGCTTCATAGGTACTAACAGATTCATCATCCCTTTGCTTCAGTTCAAGGAACTCTTTCTCCATCTTTGTTCGGAGAATACGAGGGAAGTACTTATTGAAAAATAAGTTCTTGAACTCGTCCCATTCCATAGACTCGATTTCATCCCTTTGCCTCGTATTCTTAACAAGATTCCACCATTGATCCGCATCTCCTTCCAAACAATACACTGCTAGGATGACTTTATCATGCTCAGAACATTGAAGAACTGAAAATATCTTTTCAGTAGTACTAATCCATTGTTCAGCAACTAATGGATCAGTAGACCCGCTGAAAGATGGTGGACGCTGCCTCATGAAGGATTCAACAGAATGTTGCTCCCTTCTTTGTTCGTTTGGAAATCCTGCATGATTCATAGCTTGAGAAAGTTGTGTGAGCATGGTTACAAGATTTTGCATTCCAGCTCCCATATCGTTTGGTTGCTCAGGGGGACAATCATTGCATTTCCCATCGCATTCCGCATTAACACGGTTCCTTCGGGTTCCAGCCATTGACTAAAACCAAGAAGAATAGTGTGAGCAACACTAATTATAATAGGAAACCACATAATTCAAGAATAAAATTTTCATGCTTAAGGTCTTATCCTAGGTTATTCAAGGCCATTTCTAAAACACTAAGATTGTGTTCTATGCTTAGACTTATCCTTAGGGTTCTTACTAAGGCTTTCACATCCTAGTTTCCAAAGGTTGACTATACCTTTCCTCTGATACCAACTATAACGACCCATACTTTACAAACATTGTTAATACTTCAAAATTGAAGCACTCTTATTACAACATATGACAAAACCACAAAGGACCGTATAGGTATAGTGTCTTTAGAAACTGGGAAACATAAACAACTGGTTCATAAATCTTCTACAGTGTCTCCCATTTATTTCATCATATCTAGGGTCCCTTTTAGCATATTCTACTTAATATCCATCTTCCTGACCTGGGGAAAAGAAAACATAAAAGGGTGAGCTCAAATGCTCAGCAAGGGAAAATAAAGGAAATAAAAATCATATCATATCTTTACGAAAATCAAAACCTGCAAAAGAGATCATAATATCTTAACATGGAATAAATCATAGAAGTGAAAATGAGATCCCCATAACATAAAACTTGAAACTTTGTGGCATGCACACATAATCATGGAAAATCATTACTTGTTAGTCATGACTCATTGCCAAGACTATCTTAGTGGACAAAGTCCCTTTCTGAACCGAGTTCAATCCTCGTTTCAGTCCTGTATCACTGAACCGAAATAACCTTCCATTCCAGCCATGTCTATCTCATGAGATATAAAATCATTACCCAATGCATTGGAGGGAGATATAGGTCCCACCCATCTTATAATGAATCCTTTCTTATGTGTGCCACATAATCATAAAACATACATCATCGCATAACACATATAACAAAAATGGGATTCTTGAAACATCATGACATCATAAATCAATTCATATATGATAAAGGAATTCATAAACATAATTCCATCACAACATAGTCAAACCAATGTAAAAATATGGATAGAAACAGAACCCTTTATTATCTTAGATGGAAAATAATTTTGATAAAACACTTGAATTGAATTCTTGAGGAAAATATCCTTTCTTCTTCAAAAAACATTTTTCCTTTCATAACATGTCATACAACTTTAAAATAAAAGAAGTTGATTAAAAATAAACTTGAAAACTTGTAAAGGAAGCTTCTTTGAAGTAATGTTTTAAAAATCCATTCATGCCGTATAAGTTAAAAAAAACATTCTTCGTACTTTTGTCGGAAAAGTCAAAAAGTACCTCGTACGGAAAAACGACAAAAGATTCCTTTCATATTCTTTACTAAAAACTCACCTAAGGGTAAAAATTGGATTTAAACTATTGCAAGTGCATGGAAACAATATTTCATATTGAGGGAACATGGATGTGGATGATAAAATACACCCTAGTAAATACTTACGAATAAACAATCTCGGATAAAAATGAGATTGTGATATTTTCCCTTACCTTAGGTCCGATTTGCTTTGTTCGTGTCCGAATCTCCTGTATAATGGTTTAAATAATGTTATTAACTTATTCCAGAATCATACATATTGATATGAGATCATATATGGTCATATTATTAGCTTCTTGTTAGTAATATTTCATTGTTACTTGTTACTCGGGTCTTTATAACTTTTTGTTCTTATGCGTGTTTTGTCGAATAAATTCTTATTCTTATCTTTAGGTTATAGATAATTCATTTCCAGAATGGTATTAGTGTAGTATATACCATATTCATTCATTCAATTCATTTATACAATCATTATGAAATGAAGATCATGTAGAACGAGTCGCATCACATCGTGGAGACGGTATTCCGTACGTACGCACGAGTGATGATATCGTTCCTATGATCATGGAATTGTATTGGAGTATATATATATATTATTTCAGTATCAATATTACTTAATAATAATCATATATAGTTACTCATTACACCATTATACCCATCCTTGTAAGGTGATGGTGGAAAATAGATTACACCACGGCGTGGAGACGGTATTCCGTATGTACGCACGCGCGGTGATTTCATTTTTCCGTAGGATGGATAGAAGGTGAATTAGGGTTGTTTCATATTTATAATAACATATCAGTATGTAAGTAATACTGATGTTATTACTTTATCATGAAACAACTAAAGAAGAAGAAGTTGAAGAAGAAAGAAATTGAAAAGATCGGTAATGGATATTACCTCTTCTTTGGAACGCCTTTTTGAATCCTCCACTTAAGGAACTAAGATTGGTCTTTGGAGAAGACCAGGAGCTCTAGGATTATTCTAGGGAAGTGGAGAGGAGAGAATGACAGGGGTTGGCCGAGCTTGAGTGCTCAAATTGGTGTGAGGAGGAGGGGGAGGAGGTGCCCTTTTATAAGGGAGGAGAGGGGCACCTTAGGAATATCTCAAAATATTATTTTATATTAAAGTCAAAATCGGTTTATAATGGTTCCAAAGGGTCTTATTTCGAAGCTAAAGTGGGGATGGGTCGAAATCCTATCAACCAATAGAATTTAGACAAGTTTAGGATATTATTTTAACCTTATCAATTAAATTTAACTCTAAGTTAAATAATTTAACTTTTACCATGTCTTTTTGTTTTCTTTCAGTATATGGTTAATACACTTACTATAACATGCCAAACGAACCCCAAACTGTTTCTTATTAATATATATATCCTTATCTAAGTCATTTGCCCGAACCTTAGATTTTTAGGGATAAAATAACAATTAATAATATAATATTTGATTTAAAAACTATTTTGTGTCAATTTTGACACTATTTGATATATGATTTTTGTCAAAGTCATAACAGAATTATATGTTCGAACAAAGTTGATTAAATCAATACTAATATATCATAGTAACCTAGAAAATTAGTGGAATTCATAAAAAGTCTTAAGTTACATTTATTTTGGTATTTATATTATCACTTTTGTCAATATTTCATTAATAAGATAATTACTGCATCATCTTTGTGTCATAAATAAATTAAATTATTTGATGTCTAAAAATTACAAATAAAATACCATCATGTAGGAAATCGTTTTAGCTTTCTAATGAATACTTACAATCGAATTTATCTTATGTATAACCCCATATTAAAAATGATTTACTTATTAAACTTTGATTTTAACTATTTTAACCCTTCTTTAAATAAATTAATAATAAATGTCCTAATCTAATCCAAGTGGGCCTAAATGGTCATATTTTATTCTAAGTTTGTTGTTGGTCGAATTACACTTGTCCAATAGAATTAGGACATGTGTTAGGGTAATATTAATATCATATTTACCCTTAGTTACCCTATTTACTATTAACCGCGGTAAAAAAGGTAAAAAGTTACTATTCACCAAAAAATTATTTTCATCTCATTGAACCACATTTTAGTCCCTGATATTAACCGTGTCTCTCGGATTTTCGAAATTCCATTCACAGAAGCGGTAAAATTAAGTTTTATGCAAAATTCAGTTTTTAACCTACCACTTAGTGGTTTCACTATTCATCAAAAATTGAATGTTTTCAGAAAAATACCAAAATTTCACCCTAGGATAATTTCGATATTCTGAGTCCAAAAATGAAGTCCATTTTGAAAAATAAAATTTATAAATTTTCAAAAAGTGGTTATTACTATTCATAACGCTAGTTTTAATAGCATATTGTTGTTTAGTGAAACTCGGTATTGCGTACGACGCAAGCTATCGAGGAAGGTCGCGATTGCGTGTAAAGAAAGCCAAGCAAGTGTTGTGTAGAAAAAGATTCCTTTGATGATTTATATAACATAAAAGTCTCGGGTGTTACACTGTGGGCCCGAGAATCCCGCGCTGACTCAGCACCTAGCTTTGAAAATATTCTTAGAAATTTTATTAAGGCATAAAAGTCAAAAATATAGTCACTAAAACCTTCCACCTTAAGGATATTTATCCTATAAAAGATAAATCCTAGGTAGAAAGAGCGAAAATGAGCTCTCAATTGGGATTCTAATTCCAGCAAGCTCACTAAGGGTTCCCATGCTGCTTACAAGAATGCACTCAAGGGAACCAAAAAGGCCAAAAAACACCCACATCCATCTCCACTAGGTCAAAATCATAAAAAAATGTGTCACATGTCTTCTTATATGTGACAGGTGGAAAACATAATTTACCATGGTCCATCTACAATAATAGGGTATAGTGATACAATATATACCTAACCTGATGCAGATACTGATGTAACCTAACAGTTTTCATCTTCCCCTAGAGGAACTACCCCAATTAATTCTCAAGAATCTATAAAAAAAAGATGATTCCAAAAAAATAGAGGGAACCAATGAACAACACAGGGTTTCCGAAGTTTAAACACTGGGTCTTACTAGGCGCTTTATATGCAAACCCGAACTACCACTCCCACAAGAAGAATAATATCTGATCATGGATGGTAGGTAACAAATTAAGATTGAGGAAACATCATTGGGTCTAAATCTACCACTATAGAATGGTTTTATTAAAGTATCTCCCTCCACTAGGCCCGCTAAGCATATAGTTCGAGAAAAAAAGTTCACATTGGTAATTCCATAGCCTGATCCAACACTCTAGTGCATAACTATGCCCTGAAAACACAAGTTAAATGAACTCATCCAACACACCTCGACACTATACACTTTGGGAGTCACTGAATTTCCCAAAAAAATTTAATCTCATCACAAGAATATGTATTCACGGGGAAATCATCCCTCTTTCTCATTAACCTGAATACACATCAAAAAACACCCACACCATGTTATATCGACGTCTTGAATCACCCTGGTTAAACCATAAGTAAGAAGTGACAAGAAAAGAGTACCTTACAATAGTTTCTATAAATAATACTATATAAATTAGAAAAAATATAGATCACACCTCTAATCATCCATGGAGCCTCCAAGTCAAAGGCCTCTATGGCTTGTAGCTGTCCTCACCCCCGTCATCCACCTCTCGGAGCATAGTGAAGGCCATATGGTGGTGATAGTGGAAGCACCTTGAACCATCTTCCACCTCTTACTACCACCCCCTCTACCCTAACACATTCATCGTCATGCATATCTCCCTACTCCAAACATTGTTTCTACCAGGTAAGTTCATCAACCGTCTCCCTCTCAGTAGCTCTATGGGTCAGAAAATCTCTAGAAATACTTCCCTGACCATTGTAATCATAAAACCACCTATACTATGTCTGAACAGATCCCTAATATGGATCTTGCACTACAAGTATATGTGTCTAGGTCGGGGCGTGGGTATTCTTCCGGGTTCATGATCTTGTCGACTTCCCTCTTCCAGCTAATATAGAATCCACAACCTCATGACCAGCACTACTATCCAAATCCTCCCAACCCTCTTCAAGGAATTATCCACCACTAATGCTCTCTCTAGTACCCCCTCATAAGAGGGAAGGCATAAAGAGACTATACATGTTAGGACGTCTATGTGAAGGCCCTTAGATAAGTTCCATTATCTAAAAAATATATCCCAAAACATGTCCAAGGAGTATCTCGAAAGTTCTGTGAACCACTTTGAGTACTCATACATGGACATGATACCCCTTTCAAAGCTGTAGATGATTTTAAATATTCACCGAACTCAACAAGGTTGGATAAAACTCTTCCATAAAGATCCACTCAAACTACACCCAAGTGAGTGTTTCCTACTCATGGGCTTGTGTCACTAGAATCTACCATCATATGGATAAACCCTAGAGAAGGATTTCGGCTAGGAACACTATCTAATTGGGAGGTGTCCTCATAAGGAATAAAATGTATGTGACTACCTGAAGCCAGTCATCAGCTATCTGAGGGTCATGATCACCCCAATACCACAAAGTTCACTACCTTTGGAACTCATGCATCACACTCATCCTATGCACATCCTTGAGATAAATTTATGACACAAACTGTTACATGATGGGAAGTGGATCAACTGATGGACCATTCAAAGGCACAACCTCAAAACCAGTTCCATTCACTTATGCCTAATCATAGGGAATATCATCATCACAATCCCACTATGGAACATTATCTAGATTCCATCATGATGGAATACTATAATAGAACCAAGATGCACCACGGAAAAAGAGTACATCTGGGGAGATGACTCAAGAAGGATAGGAAAACAAAAACCCAGTCTTATATGAAGCATGTACCAAAATTTACATGACACCAATATCCTAATGAACTGAGTTAAGAAACATGTTATTAGAGTCCTAGTGAATGGATACATCGGCTCAACCACAACACTAGAGTTGCCGGTCTAAATACTAAACTCAAAACACCTTAATACTGTTTCTATGCAACCCAAACCAAGCTCACAACACTAAGGTCACAAAGTGAAACCCGATTTGATATAATTATGTCATGAACTGCACCAAGGAGGATCGAGTCATGGACACTGCAAGCCTTCATCTAATAGTCTAGAGGATAACATTTAGTAGAAAGTAGGTATATCAATAAAATGATAGGCCTTAGCCCATGGTACCTATATGCACGCAACCACAAACAAATCCATGCAATAGTGAATAGATAAAGTAAATTGAAAACAAATTCATGCATACATCTATCCCATAACCATAGTACATAGAAGTACTAAAACCAAAAATAGGGAAAAATAAATTCTCACCAAAAACTGTAAAACCATTAAATCGCATCAGAAGGAGGGGATCACTATCATATGAAACTGCCTAAAAGGTCCGCATATAAGCTCCAGTAAATACCTTGGTTAGTATAGTCCACTAAGATCAGCGTGCTATGAGTTATCTGGGGACTATGTTGAAAGTACTGTGGTTTTTACAAGACACAAAATATGTATAAAAATCATGTATAAGTGGGAGTATAACATAGTAGGATCCCTAAAACACAAAAGAAAAGGGAGAAACTGAAAGGAAACAACTTGTTCTACCTAGAGAGATGGAACCACATGAGAGAGATAATCCATATCAACAATCCTTGGATATACATGACTAGTTAGCTCAATACACATGAGGTGTCAACCAAGATGTTTGAAATCACCAAAAGGACTTAATGAATCAACCTAGATATACTCTTCTCATTCTCCAAGTATCATGCGGTTTGGAAATCATATCTAGATACATGCTTCTAATCGAGTCGTGAAGGTAACATATTCCTAAGATAAAACACTCCATGAAATCTTAGATACCTTATAGAACTCATCCAAGAGATACACTCTATTGAGAACCACTCAACCATCCCTGATGGTACATCTGAGAGAATGTGATCCATCAAGAACAACTCGCTAGGTCCAACTATATTTCCCAACACCAGAGGTACTATCACCGCTACCTTGAACCCTACACAAGCACATAAGAACCCAAGTGGAGAGGCCCACCCTCACTAATTCATACAGTTTAGGGAGCACTGCTCTAAAACATGGATCACATGCATCCTCTCTAATGAGAGAGAGAAAGGACCCACAGCTCTCCACTGCCCCACAGATGAGGGAGTACTAGCTTCTAACCACACTACTAAACCATTGAATTACCCATAGGATAGTCCAACAAATCACTACGTCAAGTGATAACTAACTACAAACTAGTTATTGTAAACAACTAGTGGAGGGTCATGCCCCTTGTAACTATGCTTCACAGTTAGGGGAGATCCTACTCTAGTGGAAGACCCTCTCCCCATATCTAGTCAAAGATGGAGGACTAAAACTACATAGATAGAGGACCCACACCCAAACATGACAAGGGAGTAATACTCTGCATATGAGGACCCACACCATGGTATTATCGGGGGTACCACTCAATAGATAGAGGACCCACACCCTAGAACAAGAGGGGAGTATCAATCTATTCCTAATGGACCAACACCTCTGTACGATAAGGGTGTACCCCTTTACCAGTATGATCACTAAGGGGGACCTTCACCCTGACACAGTTGAGAAGTACCAATACCAAGCTAGATGACCCACAACCTAGTGAAATAGGGGAGTACCAATCTAATGATACATCGCGTATAGAGGACCCACACCCTGGAAGGATAAGGGAGTTCCATCTAAAAGGATAGAGGACCCGTGCCTTGTCACGACAGGGGATTTCCCACTCTGTCTATACATAACATATAGAGGACCCGTTCCCTAACACAATAGGTGAGTGTCGACTCCATAGGTCGAGGATCCACACCCAATGATAAGGGGAGTTCTAGATTTATTTATCCAAGAGTAATGGAAACACTCACCTTGACACAGTAGGGTATTAGTAGTCCCAGTGTCTTTTTTGTAAGCCCAACCAGACACTTGAATTGGTCATGTGCTACTCAAAGGAGCATCACACTCATCAAGACTCAAATCACAAAAAACCACATATAAGGGACCCACACACTGTTACAATAGGGGATCCCCAATCTATCACATTAAAGAGTCTAGCAGACCCACATCATAAGATGACAGGGAACGGTACAGACCCTAACATCACCCCAGTGACCCCCCATGATCACCTCCCACGTTTTAGCACTTCTACTGCAACACTGTAGTCGAATCATGCCACATAATATCTCACATGCCACTATAGATTCCACCATCTTGTTCTATGTGGAAAAAATCTCTGGATAAGATACTCACAAGACTGAATCTGATCCCCAAATCCGGAGATACAACATGAGGAAATATCAGGAAAAATACATTACATGTACGGGGTTCCACACAGTGTATGACCCCACCTAAAAACCTAACCATTTACCGTATTTCACGGTTTTTATGGCCATGTGAGATTACATATGATGTACATGATATACATGGTGTGTCCTGCCTCACCCAATCCTCCATCTGTGTTATTCTCCCATATATATTGGCCAGCTATGTGACATACACAACATTTACAATTGGTACACAACCTACCTTTACTAACCATCAACTTGGCCATGTATTTTTAGAGTGTCCATGTCTATCACCTAGTGTTTGTGTACTTTGGTCCTATACATCTACATGAATTTCTACCATCACATGGATTTTCAGGACATGTCCTTTGGTTACACGACATTGGGTCACTACACAGCGTGTAACCCCTATACATGACGTGTAGTTGATGTGCATTATTTTTTCCCACATTTTTATTAATTTTCTAAATTAGTTTTAATCATTTTTATAACCTATTTTATCATTTTTATAATGTTTTTGTAGTATTTTAGATATTTAGATAATTTTTAGTTAATTTATATATTATTATTAGTAATTTATTTTTTTATTAGCTATATTAATTTATTAATCTTATTTAACAATTTTTTTATTATTAGTTCCACTAATTTTAGTTTTTTATTATTTTATTAATAATTACTAGAATATATTTTAGTTTTATATATTAGTATTTTATTTTATTTTATTATATTTTTATAGTAATACTATAATAGTATCTTTATTATTAGTTTTGTATTTTTAACAGTAATTTTATTATCATATTTTATCACACATGCATATATATATATTTGTATTTTAATTTTTAACATTTTATTTAATTATTTTTTATAATACATAATTTTATAATTCTATTTTTATGTGTACTATTATTATTGTTATTATTAAAATTATTATTATTATGATATTCATTATTAATTTCTATATTTAGACTATTAGATTATATTTTTATTTTTAAATATTTTTTTTAAAATTCTTGTTTTAAATACAAATACTTGTTTCTTCATCATCTTCCATCCGCTATAAAAATGAATGCACAGATCCTCTCAAAGGAGTCACCTCCTCTGATATTTAAAACCCTAGCCAGCGAACCATGTCTTTTTCATTCTTGCTGCCCCCTCCCACTTCCCCCCATCTCTTGTCGTTGCTCTATACCTCCCCATTCTCTCCCCATCGCGCTGCCTCCCCCTTGTATCCCCACCACCTCCTCACTTACCTAAAGTGTTCCACCCTTATACCTCCTACACTGATCAACTATAATGAACCACTACCTCCTCCTCTTTTGTTACAAAAAACCACGAGTGAACCACTAAGAAGCACCAATAGTTGAGGCCTCACCTTCTTGTTACTCACCAAGCAAAGATCTCTCTCTACTCCGGAAGCACACCCACACCCTCCACTGCGCTTCACCACTGATGAAGATCTTCTTCTCGCATGACATGTTTCCCCACTGTGTTCCATGTTTCATAGTTTATTTTCCACACTCATTTAGTATAGGTGGGGTTCACAATTATTGGTGATTTTTATGTTGCATTTGACTTCAACTAGAATGGTGGTTCGATTTTCTTTTAGAGACCAGTTCTACGTTCCAAGAGCAAACACATGTCCAATAGGTTTTTTGGTAGTGTAATTGTTTGGTGAGATATTACAACAATTGGAGGAGTAATGATTTTCATGATGCGATCATTAATGGAAAGATATGGTGAAAATTGAGATGACACAAGAAAAATGATATTTTTTATTATTATTTTGTGTGTCCTATTTTCATAATGGAGGGATAAGTATTTTTTGTCAAGGTTTCTATGAATGTGATGGTAATTGCATGGTTTTAATTTATTTCCATGTTTGAATGCTAGTTAATTATTTTTGATTGGATGTTTATTTAATTAATTATATTTTTATTTAAATTAATAGTCATTTGGAGTCTGAAGACATGATTTGGTTTTCATTCGTGTGATACTTAATAAGTAATCTTTGGTGGGAGAGCATTGAAGAATTTATTTTTCTAGAACCTGGTCATGTGTGTGAAAGAATCATAAATCGCACATGATTGAATATTGAATAAATAAATATATTAATTGAAAAATTATTATTTGGTGTCTATTATCCTTAAAAATTTCTTGCGTGATACTTAATCAGTGATCTCTTGTGAGCGAACCTAATGCAGATAGATACTTTGACTTTTGTGAGAAATGAGTTATGGTAATTCACTAAGTAATTCAATAATACAATGATGTTCAAATCATTCATCAGGTTAGGGAATGGAATGAAATATTACTTATGTGAAATTTAGAATACTATCTAATATCATTTAATAATACTTGATAATATTTTTATTACTTTTGGAATTAGTTAAAATTAAATAAATAAATATTTACTTGTTGAAATTAAATAATTAAGATTCCATTCACTAGAATAGACGTCACATCTTTGACACTTCCATATCCACTAGTTTCTTATATAACTAAATTTAGTTCTCTTAGATAGTTTTAGTAAAATTTAAATAGTCATATTTAAATAGTTGTTTAGTTTAGGGAATTTTTAGTTGATTTCCACTTTTAAAAATCATATGCCTGATTTTTTTTTAAAAAGGGAATTCCTTGTATCTATGGAAAATCTCTTTGTGGTTCAACCATACTATCCACTTCAATAGTAGTTTGTAAGTTATAATAAATATTTAAAATTCATCATGTTTCAATGTATGTGAAAAAATTGTAGCACTCTTTCCATAGAGAATAGTATCATTTGGAATTCCTTAAAAATAATGATTTTATTAACAAAAACGTTTATTACTCTTGGAATTTTTTATTACTAGAACTTCAAGAAACCTAGAAGTTCAAAATGGAATCAGATGCACCATATAGTTAAAACCAATAACAAACCTACCCACCAATATTGCATGATACAAAGTATAATTATTCACCACAAAAGATCTCCCCAAGTAATCTTGTATATTTTAATGATTTTAAATCAAGTACATTTTATGATCCATATTATACTACTAGTTTTTACCCACCTATTAATAATTTTCAAATTGAAATCATTCTTGAAAATTTAGAACTTGATAATTCATCTAAAAAAATGATTGAATAGTTAAACACAAGTTGTTTTCTGCTATCACTGAGAAAAATCAGTGGTTTTAACTTCAAGACAAATGTAATATAAAATTGTTTCCTTTAACCAAAGATATATACAATCAAATAAATCATCTTGTTTGATTATTGACCTGACTACCACTTGATGATCTAATTCTATACAATTATTTCGAGGAGAGTGCAATAGAGGTTCCATTTGAAACACATCTATATCTCGATTCTGATAATCAGATTTATTTTCCTTATTTTCATACTAGTGATCACTCCTCTCCATCACAATTTAATTTTTCTAATATAATCACATTTTAATAATATGAGAGATCATTTTCAACTCTATGGAACATAATGGTCCATCAAATAATTTTATTTCATGTTTGTATTATGTGATTTCACAACCCATCCACCCAAATTGATAAAGGATACATTCAATGTCTATCAAATTAAACCTTTTGAGTATAAAGAAAACATTGAATTGGGAACCTTCTTTACCATGATATAGTAATAATTGATCTCGGAAAACATGAATTGCAACAAACAAGAGTAAATCACTTACAATGAAATCGAATCACCTTTTTTAAAAATCATTGTGTTTCTAATAATTTTTTTCAAAATGGAGACATTTGAAACATTTAGGGAGTTAGAAAATTATGTAGAATTCACGATGGAGAACACTTATAATTTTCAAGAAATTATTAAAGAATATAATTTCAAACAGAATCCTAAGTTTTAGTTTCCATATTTCCCAATGGGGAAATATGAAGAGGGTTGTATAAAATAAAATTTTAAAAAAATATGTCAATCTTGAAACAATGAAGTCGTCTACTTAAATTGAGCCCACCCCACTTGATCCATGCATCAAGAATGAATTTTGTTGGAAACTAGTGGATTTTAATATTCTTGTTTTAGATGGTGAAACAAATTGGGATATATCATCTACCCAAATACTATATTTAGGGATGCGATGTATATAATATGATCACTGAAAGACTATGGTAAATAAATTTCTTATGTTGGAAAAATTCAGAAAAGAAATATTCTCAATCTTCATGATGATACCCTTTTCCTAAACATCAATTATTTGGTTAGTTTTTATTCATATGAGGTACATTAATTCACTTGTGATATGGGTTATTTTAAATACCTTACACCCATCCATTTTTATTAAAAGTTTCCATCATGATATTATAAAACTGGTAGGATAATTTCATTTTCAATGAATGGATTCCACAAACCCATTGATATTGAAGCAGATGCATGGTAAAAATTTATATTTTATCCTTGTAGAGTTTAAAAATGCCTGGATGAAGATGAAGTACACGTAGAAATTAATGGATAGAAAACAATAATTTTATTTTTTTCCCTTTCACTGCATTTTGTTTCAATTCATTTAGTTTTTTATTTAATAAAATGAATAAAATTACCATAATCAATTTTCTTCTAGCACTACAGTGGATTTGATCATTCATCTTACATATTTTTATCATCCACATTATTTTGATTATGGTTTTAATTCTTTGATATGATTTGGTTATGTGTTGTTATATATGTAGATTTTATAGGTATATCATTTTTGGAGCATTATCAGATTCAAAAAACCTTTTCGTGCCTATCTTCCCTTACACAAGGAAGTTCTTTTATATTATATTTTATTCTTCCAAAAACACCATGTAAAATTAATAACTAAAAAAATTGAAAAAATAAAAAAAATATTTGTGTCATTATTGAACCCACATGAATGAGGATTAATATTTGTCGTAACATAGTCCAAAACAGAACACTTTTATCCCAAGGTAGTTGGAAGACAATATTTTTGTTTGGAATTATTTTATCCTTGATCTCCTAACTTAGATTATTGTTGATATTATTTAATTATTCAAATTTTTTGGAGAATTTTATATTTTTTAGATGCATGATTTCACTCATAACCATCTATGTCATGCAACATTACATTTCCATACCCTTGAAGATTCTCTCCCATTTTTACATCATCTCTTATTTCTCTTTTTCTTGAGGGTATCACTACCAAGTTATGTCATCTAGAAATTTCTATCATTTTCCATCAAATATATAAGAATTTTTGAAGTTTCATGGAAATAAATGAGATATATATTTGATTTATTCTTCCAATTTGAACCACTGGGACACCCATACATTTTATTTTTTGTGCATCCCTTAAAATCCATGAAAAAGACTTTTTAGGATTATCTAATAGTTGTTATAATTATCTCCCCATTTCTTCACTATTTTTAGGATTATTTTCAATATAACTAATGGGGGAGATCTATTCATAGAGAGGGTTTATTTATGGGAAGTGATTCATTTGATGGACAAGGATTGATGTTATCTCATTATGATCATATGTGTTTTATTTCACCGATTCCACATTCATTACCTGTATTTGATATGAGAATATAGATTATTTTTTTGTTCTAATAGTGAGTATATATGTTGTCTTTATGAGAAATCCCTACCCTTTAGGGATATCTATAATATTGATGACCCATTACTATAAGATATAGAGTGTTTTCTATTTGCAATAGTTTCATGGAGATGCTACAACGTATGCGCTACTTGTGAACCTTTCTTTGGGATTTTTTCTAAAATTAATTTCATGGGTTTTAGAGTTGATACTCACTTTTTTTTCCTTCTCATTTTATTTGAGTGAGTTATGTCGTAAAAAAAGATAAGAGGAAGAATAAAAGACAAAAAAGAGAGAAACATTATATTTTCATATTCTTTGGGACAAGCAACATTTTATGTGTGGGGGATTGAGAGTTTGAGGGATAAAATAAGATTGAAACTTATAATGTATTTATGTAATGATTCCATCTTTATTTTTACAAAAAGTTTTATATTTTTTTATGAACCACCACCAGAAAGCCTCAGAGACATTTGAATCTAATGTGAAGTCCTAAATATTAATTTATTCATTTTTATTTCTGCTAGTAGAGATGTGAAATTCATAAAAAGCTTATGGTACACGTTTATATGTATGAGAATTGAGTTTTTTTTATTAAATTGTATGAGCGATGAGAGGGATGTCAAGGTAGGTTAAATGATTCATGAATATAATTACTTTTTTATGGAATGACTCTGAGGGGAAGGAAAATTGTTTTTGAAAATTGTAATTTTAAATGAGGTGTGTTATTTTATCGGTAAAGGAGATTGAGAGATTTTTAACATATAATTTTGATATTTTGACTTGTCCATGCATCCACTTGAGTATTCTTTATGGTTATTTTTCCTAGGAGTGAGAAAGATCAAGTATGGGAGATTGGATGTGCATTGATTTTTCTAACATTTTTAATAATTTTTTAATTTATTTTTAATTATATCTCAAACTACTTCTTGAGTTTTAGATTGTTTTTATAGTTTTTTAGTATTTTATATATTTTGACAATTTTAGTTAATTTATATATTAATATTCATAATTTACTATTTTTATTATTTAGATTAATTTTATATGTTTTATTTCACACTATTATCATTATTATTATTTCCTCTAATCATAGTTTTTTATTATTTTATTAATATTTATTAGTATATATGTTAATTATATATATTATTATTTATTTTATTTTATTAATTTTTTAGAATTCCTAAAATAATATCTTTATTATTAGTTTAGTATTTTTATTAGCAATAATTTTATTATCATATTTTATTTCATGTGCATAAATATATTTATATATGCACTTACCTTTATAACATTTTATTTTAATATTTTATTTAAAAAAATTAATTATTAAATTCGATTTCTCTGTTTATTATTATTATTATTATTATTATTATTGAAATTATAAGTATTAAAATAATAAATATTATTTTATATATTTAGATAATTTCATTATAATTTTATATTTAAATATTTATATTTAAACTCTTATTTTAAATATAGATACTCGATTTTTCATTGGATACCATCTGTTATAAAGATGAACACACATATCCTCTCCAAGGATCCACCTCCTCCAGTATAGCAAACCCGAGATAGCAACCAATGCCTCCTCCATCCCTTCCACCCCTCCCCCTTCCACCTTCTCTCCACACTGTCCCACCCCTCCCCCTTATCTCCCCATCACCCCTCCCCATTCTCTCCCTGCTACCTCACCCCCTTCCCCCCTTCTCTTTGCAATACCCCCTTCTGTTTTCCCCAATCCCCACTACCCCTTTTCCTTACATCCTATATCATCCATCCCCCACCCCTTGAACCCTCTCAACTTGTCCATCCACCTTATAACCTCCCTGAAGTGCACCACCCTCATATCTCCTACACTAGTCACATGCAGCACACCACCACCCCGACCTCTTCGACTGTAGCAAGCCGTGAGTGCGCCTATAGAAAGCACCAATAGTTTAGGCCACACATTACTACTACACACCAAGACAAGCATAACTTCTCCCTATCCAATCCTAAATCACACCCATACCGATCCTCTACACTTCATCATTGAAGATAATCTCCTTCTCATAGGGTAGGTCTCCCTGTCGTTTTCTCTATTTCAATGTTGCTTCGCCACACTCATTTGGTCTAGGTTCGGTGCACAATTGTTGGTTATTTTCATGTTTTTCACGATTTCAACATATGTGGTGGAAGCAATTTTATTATGGTTATTGATTCCTCATTCGATGAGAGAACACAAATCTGGTAATTGTTTTGGTGGTGGGATGGTTTGGTTTGATGCTGTAGTGATTGGTAGAGTAATGATTTTTAGGATGTGATTATTAAAGAAAGGGTTCGGTGATAACATCAATAACAAGATAATGGTGAAATTTTAATATTTTTATGTGTCATTTTATTGTCATGGTAGCCTGATTCATTGTTTTCAGAGTTTCGATGAATGTGATAGCAATTGCATGCCTTTAATTTATTTCCTTATTTGATTTAATATTAATTATTTTTTATTGGATGTTGAGTTAATTTATTATATTTTAATATTAAGTCTACAAACATGATTTGGTTTCCATCTGTGTGTTACCTAATAAGTAATCATGGGTGGGAGATCATTAGATAATATATTTATCCAAAACTTAGTCATGCGCATAAGAGAATTGTAATTCCAACGTAAATGAGTTCCAAATAAATAAATATATTAATTGAAAAATTATTATTTTATGTGTATTCTACTTCAAATTTGCATACATGATACCTAATTAGTGATCTCATGTGAGAGAACCCTATGTAGATAGATACTCCATCTTTTTGAAAAATGGGTTGTGGTATTTCACTAAGTGATTAAATTCTAAAATAACGCTTGAATTATTCGTAAGGATAGAGAATGAAATGACATATGATTTGTCTAGAAATTGGAATACTGTTTAACATCAAATCATGATAACTGATAGTAGTTTGGTTAATTTTTTGATTGATGATAATTGAATAATTAAATATTTAGATGTGAAGATTAAATAATTAGAATTATAAGTGCCAGAAAGGATGTCACAACTTTGAAACTTCTATCACTAACAGTTTATTCTATAGATAAATTTAGTTTTCTTATATAGTTTTAGTTAAATTGAAATAGTCATTTTAAATGGTTTCTTAGTTTTTGGATATTTTAGTTTTTAATCACTTTTAAAACTTATATGTCTATACATTTTTCTAAAAGGATATTTTTAGTGTCTATACACATTCTCTCTATGGTTCGACCCTGATCGCCGCTTCAAAATTAGTTAGTATGTTATAATAAATATTGAAACTTTAATTTGTTTCAACAAACATATAAGTATTCCAAAAAAGTCATCTTCCCCAAACATGAATAACACATGACATGTTACCCTTCACTACACACTGTGTGAATGGGAATTTCGACGAGAATTTTCCTACATGCTTCCCGAATCACCACAATTTCCCCAAAAACCTACAGATCGACCCTCCAGGGATCTCTAGTAGTCATATAAGGGATATAAAACCTTAAAAAATATAAAAATGGGGATCAAGTATTGAAACTCAAATACCCCTACCCCTTGGTGGAATTCCATTGTTTTGAGGTCAGTTCCACACTCTGAAGCTACTGTACTATGATCTGGGTGTGATCTCTATCAGGATCAAAGATCAGTAGTGCCTCTTCACCTAGATTACACATAAGTTCATCTATCAATCCAAATGGGGATGAAAAAGGCTTCTCCTCTCTTCTGTTATGTGCCTACGGGGGGGGGGGGGGGGGGGTATAGTGGTAATGTTAATTGATTTATTTATTTTATTAAATCAATTAATCTCTCTTTTAAATCCCAACCAAATCACCTTCGACCCAACAACCAAAAATAAAATTTTCTATATTGCATCAAGGCTAAACACAACATTTTTAAATCAACCACAAACTCAAATTTCCAATATGATACCCCGCACAAGAGTAATTCCACATTTCCTAATAAATCATGTGTGAATGTTAAAATATATATTTAATATTTTTATTATCAAAAAACTGAGGCTCTCTTGGGTCTAGAATCCCATGCTGATTCTGCGTCAGCCTTCAAAAATATTATTAGAAATATTCCAAACTATTACAGGTAAAAAAAGTCACTACATTCCCTTAATAACATATATTCATGTTACCAATAATGAAATGGGAAATGTAATTTCTACATTATCACCCCACCAAAAGACAATGATAGTTTTTCCCAATCATATTAATAATTAAATGAACTTTCTAAGATAATAAAAAGAAAACATTATGTGAATCTATGATGGAAAATATTAAGGAAACATTCTCAAAATATTATTATTTCTTAGTTAAAATTTCACCCACTCTGTTGATCTAAAATGTATGGATATGAACTTCTGACTAATGAGGGAAGATACTTATGGTCAAACATATCCATTATATAATTATATTGTTCATTAAACTATCTCCCCAATAGGATATTATTAATTTATATTTTAATAAAATTAATTTATCTAGTTTATGAAAACTATCCAAGGAATGAACCAATATAGGGAGTGAAATTCTTGGATGAATTAATTGATTACCTCATTACATTATTAGAATACATTTATTCCATATATTCTTTGATAAAACCATAAATTAAGTCATTAAAGTAATTAGTTTAATTGTTTCCTCCACCATATATTTTTTTAATCTATTATATTCACCTTTTAATAGCATGGTTTACTGGGTGTTATATCTTACTAACTTTGGATCGATGCTAGAAAAGCATGAGTGAAATATTTTTATAAAAACTTATGTGATTCATCTACACATAGTGGGGCCCCAAAATATTTTGTCACAATGTCATTGGTCTTGTTAGTTATAGTTAGGATGATGGATGTAAAATAATAATTTACAAATTCAAAATAAGGTAGAGAAAAAAAATAATCCATGAACTCTTTAAAAATAATTTATATAGTGAATTAGAGAGTCATAAACATCATTTATCCATGGTAGGGATTGAAAAATTCCGTGGAGATACAATTTCAATAATATAAACATTTATAAATATGCATGGAAAATATTCATATAGGGTTAGATACCGTGATAAACTTATAAAATTATCTTAAAATATTTATGTAGTTTAATAATACAGAATAATTCCTAGAGGATTACATTTATCAAACCATGGGGATATCCTGACATGAGATACTGGAATATAATAGATGGATTGAGAAGGGTGATGCATCTACCATTACCCACTTATTAGCAATAATATCAATTATAAAACATAACAAAATTAGGATCTACAGAAATGTTAACCTTGATCACATCATCAATATCATAACTATGTGGGCATAAATCTAAACCTTCGTGATGTAAATATGGTAAAAATTAATTAATACATTTAATCTAGGAGGAATAATACATACTCCATCAGTCCTAAATAGGTCCCCATGTATTTCAAATCTACCATAAAGAATAACCCAATAAAAACATTATAAATTAATTAACCTGATGGTGTTGGCCTTGATGACCACCCAAAAAACATCCCCCAATACAATATTTTGTGCCACATCATTCAATATTGTTTCATTATTAAGGATTTTCTCAAGAAAATTTATAATGATTGTTATATTGTACTCGCAATCCTTAAAGAATGTATAATTTACTTATCTTCTATCTTTAATGAAGATGAATAATGATGATAGAAAGTAGTGAAATTTTTTATAAATTCACAATGATTAGACTACCCAAAATTCATTAAATTTTCTTGTATTCCATTATTGGGGAAAGACTAATATATCCATATTTGAACTACAATTTCCTAAATATACACAAAAGTTATATATTATTCTTTGTATCCTTATAAAAGACATTATAATCTATGAATATATGATAAAGTGTTGGAATATAAACCCTGAATTGTACCCCATCTAATCTAGACTCTGATAATCCACATTACCACAATATTTAGAGGAAAGGAATAACCCCATAAATTTGAACCCTCATTTGATGAAGAAGTTTGGTTTAACTCTATGAATGTTACCATATTAATAATCTTGTATACTAAAGAATAAGATGTTTGTGAACATGAATTCCCCTAATAACTCATATGAGAGGCCCCCATGGTATGTGAGGGTAGACTTGAGTTTCATTAAGAACACATGGAGTAATTTTAAACTATATAATCTATGATTTTTAATTAAGGAGAAAATAAATTCTCCCAACTTAAAGGAATGAGTTTTCTAATTCAAAACCATAAACTTATCACCATTAAAAGTTTTTCTAGTGAATATGGTAGGTGTATAAAGTGTTAATCGACCATTAAATTATATCATATGACCTAAAGTCCCTCTACTCAAGAACTCAAATGAACTATTACCTTATTTTATGTTATATTTACCTTAATAATCACCTCAAACCTCTGTGAGTCAATACCAATAGTAGAAACATGGAAGATAACCTTTCTCAATGTCATAGAAATACTTTTTACTAATGTACCTCTCTCTCATGCTAGTATGGTTTTAAATTTTAGAAACCATTAACCTATCTATGGAACTTAATGATTAACTAATAAAATCCTTGATGAAGCCTTTGGAGTTTGATATTTAATTAGTTACTATAAATGTATATCCTTCTATGAGTGATCTCACTGAATATAATGTAGTTATCTCATTCACTATATTGGACAAAATAGTAGTGGTCTAAGGTCACATCGTTCATATTTGTCTATCTTAATTACTTAATTTTGTGAGAATACATGTGTTTAATAGAATCATTTCTCTATAATAAGACTTATTCTAACTCAAACCCTCTATATTATTAGTCTTATAAAAGCTAATTTGGAGTTATTCGAATTGATAAATCTTAAGTAAAATATATTTAAAGGATAAAATTGTGAAATATCAAATTGATTACATGGTTTCCAACTATGATGAGATACTCAATGTAGTTATTTATATAGTGTAGATTCACCTACATGTGGGAATGTAGCATCCCATGTTTTTTGAATGGATGAAATTTCAAAGGGAATTTGAATTATATCATTTGTTGAACATTCCAATTATTAAAACAAGATTCATAGAAAAATTATGTGATTTTTAATGCTTAAATGTGTTTTTATTAGACTTGGTTTAAGGACCGAGATGTGTCTCATGTTTACCGTTGAGTTCCAGGAGCGTCGAGCCCCGAAAACACATGTTCATCAGGAAATGGTAAGGGAACATGGTTTTTAATAATTTTGTATCCCAACTGGAGAATCCATGGGGAAATGGTAAGGAGACATGGTCTTTTATAGTTTGTTCTAACCAATAAATAGGGGAAGCATGGCCATGAAACTATTTTTGGTTTCTTCATAGAGAAGAAACTTAAATTTTTTTCACAGTTTTTCAAACTATGCACATGAACCATGTGAGCCCATTCTTAGGAAGTGTCCCAAGATATATTGGCACATGGTTTGGAAAAACATGTTGAAAAACTACAAGCCTCATTTAAAAGGGAGAATTTACCCTTTTACTACCCCATTTATTGGGTTTCCCATTTATTTTTTCTCCAACCCATGCATATCAGTCCCTCCTTAGTTTCCCTCTTCCTCCCATCCTTCCATGGAGATATCTCCTCCATCTAGACCCCATTTTAATTGATATCATGGGTGTTGGATATCCCTTGGTATATCTATGACTCATATTCCATCTATTCTCATTTTCTATTTCCATCTTAAATTTTATCTCGATGTGAGATAATTCACCATTTTTCAAGGTGTTTTTCCATTTCTTCATTTTCTATTAATTTGGATTGATTCAATCATTGTTATTCGTCAAGTGTACCATCCTAAGGATGAGGTATGTGGTATATATTTTTTCGATAAATTGTAGCTCATTTATTAAATACTCTATTGTTCCGCACACATGATTATTTGTGTGTTTCCCTGAAATTGTTGAATTAAATATGTAGAACACAATGCCTTAACTTTAATTGAATTTTTTATTTAATTAGACTAGGAGATGATTATCATATCAACATAATCCATCCATTTGGGTGTGATTCATATATTTATATGACCAATTCATATTTGTGGTAATTAGTTCACCATTATCAGTGATGTTTCACATTAAAATGATTTTCTTTCCCTTTTCCACCTATTTAGGTGTGATAAATAATCTATCATTTTAGGTATAATTACTTAAAATATATGAATCAAAATGGATATTTCACCATGAAATAATGATAAAATCTCTTAAGTGATGTGTTTCACTCTTCGATATAATGGGAAATGAATGGGATATTTGAATGGTTAGATGGAATGATTAAGTACTAGACATTTAATTTTATAATTAAAATGAATGATGGTCATGGAACTCTCTAGTACACATGAGTTGTGATGGAATTTTTATGACTATATAATCTTTTTAATTAAACATAAATGATTAAATGAATTTTATGCACTTTGGGTGATACTTACGTTCCTTTTTTATGGAATGATTTTGATGGTCTCCTTGGTTGTTAGAGATTATATGTGCCTCGGTCCATACTTTGGTTTCCACTTTATGGAATGATAAGGACAATATCATAGGTTAATTAGTTTATATTACACTAGTAGAAATACATGGATCCTTTATAGGGTGTCTTGGATGGGCTCACAAGGTGGATGTTTTACTTACCCATAAGTGATACTGGTTCCCTAGGGGAGTTAACTTTTATAGGATCAGTGGGTTTTATAGTTATAATAGGTCATGAGTGATGATTGGTCCCTTATGTGGTATACCTAGGATGGTATTAGAGGGTCATGCTATACACCATGCTGAGTGTGATGCTTTGGATTCCTTTTACAGATATCCATGGATGGACTCTTATAGTGATGAGAATTTATAGCGATGCTGGAGAAAAACATGGGTTCTTATTTACGGATCACCTTGTATGGGATCAGGATGCCATATATATTAAATTAACAAGATACATTCTGACTTAGGACTAAGCATCTATGGTCAGCTAGGTGTCCCCTAAAAAGCTGATCTATCTTGTTTACTATTATTTCTTTACATATTTATTGATATACATTTACACTACTACATTTTATATTCACATATTGGATTATGAAATAGACTCCACTGGTGGTGGTCTACTAAGTACATCTCACACAATTCTTGGGCCACCATTAAATGGGGTTACCCAATATACCTCATGTCCAAAGGTCCAAATTTTATTACTTATGTTGCGTATTGTACATGTGAGCTTAGGATCACATGAATGATATAGTACTGAATATTATCATATATATTTCCCTCAATTATTTTTATTACTTTCATTTTTTCATGTATTATATCATACCTACATTCTAAATGATTTCATCTTGGGTTTTTTAGTATCAGATGGACATGCTGCATGGCTGTATTTTGAATTTTCCATATTCATGTAGTTTATTATATTATTCTGCTGGTTTTCTTTTATTATTATCACTTCCACTATTTTTTATTGATTTTTTATTATTGTACCAATATGCTACTTAGATAATGAGTTTATATTCTCCCCACCATACCACTATTATACCCTTACTACTATTTTATAGCCTCTGGAATGGGGGGAGGTGTGTTTGAGGCCATGTGTCTACTGGTCCGGATTATGGTTTCATAGTTATTCAGGATGGGATGTTACAAAGTGGTATCATATGGATTTATTTTACATTGTATTATTATTTAGGAATTGGATGAAAAGAGTCTAGGAATGTGTTGGAATTTGTTAAATTGGCACATCTAGGAATGATTATCCCACACACAGGGAAAATTACAAGTTGATCGGGATGGGATTGTTTTTCATGATGTTCATTGTTATAGTTGATTATTATTTCACCTCAATTGATTTGTGTAATTTTGATGATCATTGATTTATGAGATTACAGTAATTATCCTTATCCTGGTATGGAAAGGATGTATCATTATATGAATCATCCTAGGCACAAAAAGATTCACATGCCCTGCATATTCCATTCCATGTAGTTTCATTAATATACATGCCTTGTGTGTTTATTATCACACCTATGATATACCATGTTAGGTATTTTAGTAACATTCTTAGTGGTACACTTTCTTAGGTACATAATTTTAATTCTAATCTACTTTTTTGAATCTATGTTTTGTTTAGTATTATTATCGATTCCACATGTTCCTATGATTATTGTTCCATGTTTGGAATGTTTACCTATATATGTTGTTTCAGTGTTTTCTTCTTGATTAGTAGTTTTTGAAGTTTATTTTACATTATTTTGTGTTTATCTATCATGTTTATCTAATTACCATGATTATTTAATTAATTTCCATGGTTTTAACGTATTTACTTTATGTGATAGTATAGATAGTTATAATTTTAATATATAGTTGGTTATTATATTTCCAACATCAACCTAAATGGTCTTTTCCTTCATATATTGATGGTGGAACCTTAACTAACAAATCATAAAATGTCTGAGAGTTGGAATATTGGTTACATGGGCTAAAACAAATTGGTTGTGATTAAATCAGGGTGAATTTTCAATTCATAAAGTGTATGGGAACTTTATAAATTGGGAAATGGTAAGCTGTATAATCAAACCATCTTTATGATCCTAATATAGCTAGAAACCCTTTAACATACATAAAATCTTTTAAATATTGAATTATAATTAATTGTCTTATTATGAATATTATGATTGGATTAAACCAAGCAATTGAACCTAGTCTTATTATGCTTATATCATAGAACCCACCAAGGGTGTTTAAAATATAAATGTTAAAAATGTTTTAGGTTTCATTTTTATGAATCTATAATGGATTAATGGGACCCTTTTAGGTCACCTTTGTTTTTATATGCCTTAGAATTTAAATCCATGGGGTATACTTATTATATATAGTGATGGCCATTTAAAGTGTCTGTAAGTGCCTATATGGGTTCACATATAGATTTATGGTGGAATCTTACTTAAGGAGTCCCCTCATTAATTTATAACAAACGTGTTATCTACTTTAAAATTTAATTATATGAGGTGTTAGTTAATTAAAATTCCACTTTCAACCTAAATGGTGTATTCATCTATATATTGGAATTGACCTTTTCATTAAATTATCCCAATAAAAAAATCCTTCTGGATGAATAAAATGGATAAAAGAAAATTCATGTGATAAATTTCCAAATTATGAAAGGATTTAAGTTTAATATTAATTTTTAAAAATAAGTTTGATAAATCTTCTTTATGTGCCTTGTGGTGTTAACTATTTTTTTTTCTACGTACAATTTTCATTATAAATGATAATTGTTTTTTTTAAATCATTCCTATAAAATATATAAAGATTAAATTTAAATAAACAAAACTATTAAAATAAAACCACAAAGTATTGTTTTAGATTAAAACCTCATATAATAGTATTTTAAATCTTTCATTAGTTTTGTGTTGGAATAAGAATGGGATTATTTCCCATAGGCTCCTTCTAACCTAAGTGATAGACGGTAGGGCATAATGTTGTTTTTAGGTGTGATCTCCTTACAGGATTAAAAATTTATGTTTTGTATGGGGATAGCTCTAGGTAGTTAGTGCCATATGATCTTTGTAAACCAAGATATATTTTTGTGATCATTTTTAGAAAAAAGAGGTTCCATTTGGGTGATGTGTGTCCCTAGAAGGAAACATAGTCTTTAAAGTGATTCCTAGCACAAAAGGGTGGTCTTGAAATAGGTTAAAACTTATAACGGTCCCGAGAATCATGTAATGATCAGTGTTAGTGTGTTAGACATTCCTAGGGAATTGTTAGCTACTTAGTGGGACTGATGAAATATATTCATCTTCAGTGTTGGATGATTTGGGAGATAATTAGTTGGGTTAAAATTCGTATGGGATGATATGAATATAGAATCAAACTACTTGTATGATCCTTATGATATTTTGGTTCATATGGATGATAAGCCTAAGGATAGTATCAAGGATGTGCCATTTTTCTTGTTAAGTCTTTGGGTAGTATGTGTTGATACACGCAGTACCCATCAAGTTTCTAAAATGGATAAATGAACTATATGAGTTTAGTGGAAACTTTTTAAGACTTGATATGTTATGATTTGATCATATTTCATCTCTAAGGCACAATGACCTAGTTTTTAATAGAGTTTTTAATTTTCCAATACTCAAGATGATTTTCTAAATAGGATTAGGTGTTTTGACACACTGGTTAGTTGTTTTGGCTTTTAAACCTACTGTTATGGCAAGTGTGGATGAAACATAGAAGGATTACCATGCATACATTTCAAGGTAAATCTATTTAGGAACACTTTTTAATGGATAGTTTTCTTCTCTTTTTGAATGGGATATTGGTAAAAACATGTTTACTATGTGCAGGACCCATGGTTAGTGGTTGATGGAATGCATTCCATGGGATGAGTCCCCATATCTAGTAATGTGACAACATGACAATCCTAAAGCGGGGAGAATCATGTTAATCATGGAATAGTGTGGCCTTCCCATTGGAAGGGTATAACCAAGGAGGACCATTTGGGGATGGTCAATATTGTTTTTAAATTCCATGGAGTTGGAAAGATTTAAAAACATGTTGATTCTTGATAGGTGGAATGACAATGATATAGTGGTCCATGTATGAAACCTTTGAAAAAAATATTAATCATAGATGTACTTCGCTGGTTATTCTTGAGTGGTCATGGGATTCCCCTGGTGGTAAAGGGATTTTGGTCAGTTAATGTTGATGTGTCATAACTTATAGTCAAACTCTTTCGATTGAATTTGGTCAGTAGTGGTTTGACTATTCTTCTTATCTATTGAAAGATGTTTATGGTTGGTCTAGAATAGTATAAAGCACTTATTCTTGGTTATAAAGGGATATAATTTTCTCTTCTTGGTAATTGTTAATATCCTCTTGTTTTAGAGACGATCATTTCCCCTATGTTGACATCATCCCATGTACACTAAGAGAGCATTAGTTATGCACCGAGTTAAAAGTTTAAAATTTTTTCTATTTGATTAATAAATCCCAATGGAGTTATAATTATATAGTTTGGTAAGATAATAGGTATGTTTTTACTAATTGTTTCATATAATTTCATGTAGGAATGACTTGAATATACTTATAGACATTAGTATGTTCATTTAATTGACTTCCATTAGGCTTAGTCAACATTTTAATGCATGGACATTTTATCTATGTACTAACATATCACTTGTAAACATCAATGTATGTAATACTTTGGATGAGCACATTGGAATATAATTGATGAATATGAGGTCACCACATACTTATGTTAGTATCATATGGGATGTTTTGAGAGTTATAATCCAACTGTGTTGGATCATGTTTACACCCATGTTTGTGATGGGAAAGACAACAGAATTTGACGTTGTCACTTGAGATGTTAATGGAAGCTATTTATGGGATTTGATGATTGTGATGAAAGTAAAAATGAGGTTCCTTAGAATAAGTAATCATGATTTGGGATGTGATACATTAGTATTTTAAGCTGAGTATATTAGTAATTTTCAATAAGAAGTGGATCAATATACTACCTATTTTTTTTGAATGTGGTTAGTGAGGAATCCATTCACGGAACATCATAAGGACGAGACGAGTGTAGTGCAAGTCAAAAAAGAGATTTCAAGAAAACCTAGATCGTCTAATATGTTTGAGTTAGACTAGGTTTTGACCATCTATTTAAGCTAAGGATCATGTTAATAGAATCATTATAATGTTATGGGAATGTTAAAGTAGACCATTTCAATGGTGGAGATATTATGGCTCAGCATTGGATTCTAAATTCTAGATCCTATAGTGTCAAGTACCATAGTCCAAATTAGTATATATATGAAAGCGTGATCACATATTGAGGTATACAGGATTCAGTAAGCACCACCTTAATGTCTCAATTTGAATACGATCATTGGATCATGTTTAAAAACTTATTTATTCCATGATTTAGTGATTCTTGGAGGTGCAATGGGATTTTGGAAACACAATGTGGCCATTTTTAAAAAATTCACAACCTAAGATGTCACGACCCGCCCTCGGGGTCCGTGCCGTGACTACCCCAAGCCCGCCTTCCATAGGCCAGGGGCTGGCGACTAGCACCAAGGTGTAAATCCCGGTAAAAAGGGAAGGCATTGCCTTCGTAAAGTAAACAAACACCACAGAGTCAGCAAGCAGAAAGTAAACACTAAACAAAAGCAGAGTACAATTGAAAGTGCGGAAAAGTAAATGGGCCAGAATACAAACCCAAACTGAAAGTAAAGTACAACTCGAAAGGGAAAACAACAACTGAAAAGTAAAAGCCGCTACACCGAGCTGTCCACTGGAAGTCCCACCTGAAGGGTGGGTACAGATAGCTCCTCTGCTCCACGGGTCCCGCCGTCCGCTCCGTGCACGTCCCGCCCAGTGGTCCACCTCCGGGTACCGTCCCGCTCTGCAAGCCTCAGCTAAGGTCAACGCTGTCCGTCGTCTGCAACCATCACAACGTAGTGCGGGCAAAGCCCGTGCAGGGGTGAGTATAAGCTACTCAGTAGGGACCCCGAGACCCCTGAAGGTCTCTCAAATCCACAAAGGATAAACCACGAAGAAAATTAACAATCACGAAGTAATAATCGACACTGCTTAGGTATATGCCCATACATATACCTAAGTCATCAATTCAAATACGCTCTAACCTCCGAGCCCAAGTACAACTCAGTCCACACAGGAAAGTAAACGTATTCTACACAGGAAGGAAAAACGTAATTCACACAGGATTGCACAACACAATCCACACAGGAAAGCAATAGGATTCAGCTCACACAGGTATACTTCTTCAAGGACGATAAAGATGATCACTGATCCATCTAAGTCGTCGGACCCACGAAGGATCGATAGGTAACTAACCCCCGCAATGACCCACACAGGATCGGGCCCACACATGACCTGTAGGCGCTGGCTCACACAGAACCGCTGAGCGCAAGGACCCACACAGGATCGGGCCCACACAGGACCTGTAGCACTGATCCACGTAGGATCGCTGAGTGCTGAAGTCGTCGTCGTCGAATCCACACAGGATCTCTGTACTGTCGTCGTCGCAGTCACAGTAGCAGTAGTATCAGTAGAACAGACGCAGCCAGCACTAGGGTTCCCACACATAGCAAGCTCGTTCGGAGGGTCCGCTCCACGAGCCGAGAGGCTGATACATCAACTATCACAAAGACTAGAGTTGATGTATCCAAAAGTTCCGTATCGTCAAAAGGAACTCAACGCAACAGACGGCGCGTCGATCGGACGCCCGGTCTGAGAGTTATTGGCATTTTCGTCTCCGGGGCCCGGTTGGTTTTTATGGCAAAACCAACCCGACCGTACTCCACCTTCGTCCAAACCTCGGGCGGAGTATGCCAAAAGATCCGTCTCACTAAGAGGGACACAATACAGCTGACGGCACGTCTATCAGACGTCCGTAGCTCAAGATATGAGCGTTTCCGCTCCGAAGGCCCGGTTGGTTTCGTGAACGAACCAACCCGGCCGAACTCAAAGTAAACCGAAACCTTGAGTTCGATATACCGAAACAACCGTCTCGATCCAAGGATCGCGTTGCCGCAGACGGTTCGTCATTCGGAGGTCCGAGGCTCAAGATATGGCCAAAAGACCGGAACTGGTTCGAAACGGGGGGGGGGGGGGGGTCCGGGTCCGGGCCGACCCGGCCCGACCCCCCCCCCCCCCCCCCCGGGGCGGCGCGGGGAGCCGCGGCGGCTGGCGCCACACATGGTCGGCATGCGGGGGGCAAGCCCCCACTGATTGGGAAGCGGCGCGGCCTTTGTGCCGCGCCATTTGCAGATAACGGCCCCCGCACGTGGGGGCCGGCTGGAAACAAACCGGGGGGCCGGCTGCCCCCCTCTCTTCAAAGAACCGCCCCCCTCATAAAGAGGGGGGTTTTGTATGATGGACGAGGGATTAATTCCCCCAGTTTTAATGCCTTCCGGCCGGCCAGCTGGCCGGCCGGTTTTCTCCAACGGGACCAGAAATTCCGGTCCCCCCTTCGGCTTCCGACGCCGGCGGCCCGGCCGCCGGTCTTCTCTTCCCGCCGCGGCCCGGAACCGGCCGCGGTCTCCTCGTCCCGCCGTGGCCCGGAACCGGCCGCGGTGTTCGTCGTCCGGCGCGGTGCGACGGCACCGCACCCCTTAGCCGTGCCTTGATTCCTTTAAACGCGGCGCGACGGCGTCGCGTTCTTGAAGATTCTTCCTCGGCGTGGCGGGACGGCGCCGCGTAAAATATTTGCACGATTATCCGCGTGGTGCGACGGCACCACGCCACTTGCTTTGCACGATTATCCGCGTGGTGCGACGGCACCACGCCACTTGCTTCCACCTGCAAGAATAAATAAGAACGATGGAGGGGTTCGGCCGTGTTCGTGCGGTCCGGCCCCCTCACGTTAAAATAATAACGCAACTTTAAATAATTAAAAGCCACACGTTAGACTTGCTAAATTCACGATCAAGAATAAAATAATTAAACCAAAAAGAAATCAACAACCCCTACCTTGGTATAAGGTTAGAAGATTTGTCTACGTTCCGCGGAAGACGACGTCGCGGAGGTCGGGCGTCGCAGTCGTCGTTCGTCAAATCCGTTGACGAAGGGATGCGTCCGATGCGATACGTCGTTGGCGAAACTTCTCAAGTCGACGAAGGAAAACTGAGGAGGAAGCGGGGTCTCCCTTTCTTTGTCGTGGAGAGAAGATAGAACGGCGTCTCGGTGTTCTTCGCGTTCTTCAAGGAGGAAGATGAAGTTCTTCAAAGTGTAGAACTCTTCTTCTCTCAAATCTCCACACAACACAGCAACTCCCAAAATAAAATAAGTTACACCTTATTTTATTTTCACTTTGCCAACCTTTCAAAAATTCAAAAGTTGAATTCATTACATTAATTAAAATCTAGAGTTGTCAAAAATTAAATGAGGAGATAAGTTGGCAAGAATTAAAGTAGGGGAGAGTCACAAAATTTAAGAGGGGGTTTAGAGGGGTTAGGGAATTTGAAAAGGTGGGGGCTCGTGTGGGCCCCACCTCCCTCATAACCACACATGGGAAGTTGGGTGGTTGTGGGCCCCACCAACAACTTCCCATGAGAGAGTCTAACCACCACGAATAAAATAAAATTCACACACAATTTTATTTTACTTATCTTTTAATCCCCAAAATTAACTTTCAACCCGCAACAAACGCAACTACCGAAAAGGTCTCTTTAAGAGAATATCGGCGCTGCGAGTTCATCGGTGCCCTCGGATTTCAACTCCGAGAACCGAATCAAATGTTAGGAATTCCCGCTCGTTCGTTCACTGAACGTACCCGAGCCAAACTTCAGAAATTAATTCCGGGCACTCTGGGCCTCGGAATCACGTGCCGTCTGAAACCGCGCTCTTGTAAAATTCTAAAGAAAATTAAGAAAAAATTTCCCTTGAATTTTAAGGGTCTTTACATAAGAAGGTTGGTAATTGTTTGTATTTGTTTCCTCAATGATTAATGGGGATGAGAAGTTTTAAGGTTGGGAGATGGTAACGTCCCTCAGTTTTGGAATGGATGAAATTTCCAAGGGAATAGGAATAATACCATTTGGTGGATCGGATAATTCTTAAACCATGATTTGGTGAAAAATATCACGAGTTTAAACACTTAAATGTATTTCCTTTATAATTGGTTTAAGGACAAAGCGGTGTCTCCAGTTCCCCATTTATTTCTAGGAGTTCCATTCCCCAGAAAAACAAGTTTAGGAGGAACTAGTATGGGTGTACAGTTTGTCTGAAATCATGCGGCCCACGTGGTAAAACTATGTGGCTGATTCAGTGGATCTAGGAGTCTAACATAGTTATTTATAAAAATTATATCTGGGAAAAATTTTCGTGTGTATATTTAATATTTCTTCATAGATGAGAAACACACTATTTGATCATGGTGTCTCAAACATTGTGCATGAACCATTTGAGACCCCTTCATAGGTAGTGGCCTAAGCACAGTTGGCACATGGTTTGTCCAACCATGTGGCCAAACTGTGTGTCTCATTTAAAAATTAAAATTTACCCTTTTCCCTTACCTTATTTAAATGGTTACCCCTTTTTTTCTCCCATCCATGCATAATATCACCTCTCTGGGTTCCCTCCTCCTATCCTCCATCCATGGAGTGATCTCCTCCATCCATACTCTCTTTTGAGTGCCTTAAGGGGTGTTGGATAGCTCTTAAAAATTATACGACTCATATTCCCTATATTACAGTTTTCTCTCACTATATTAAATCATATTGTGGTGTAAGATAATTTACCCTATTTTTAAGGTGTTTGTCTATTTCTTCATTTTCTCTCAAACTGTCTTGATTCAAGCCTTGTTATTATATGAGTGGACCATTATAATCACAAGGTAGGTGGAATATAGATTTTAACCTAAATTATATCTCATTTAATTAATTCTCTATTGTTTCTCATGTTGTAATTCCCATGCATTACCCTTAATTTTTTAATTAAATATGTTGAACCTAATGCCTTAAATTAAATTGCCTTTATGAATTGAATTGCACTGGGAGAGGATTATCACCTAAACCTAGAAAACCAATTGGGGTCTGATGCACATATTCCTATGACCTATTCATCTTTATAGTAATTAGTTGACCCATATTAGTGATGTTTCACATTCCCACGTTTAATTTTTTTCTTCTTCTAGACCACCTCTTGGGGTGTGATAAATAATCCCTCATGTAAGGATAATTATTTGAACTATATGAATTGGAATGATTAGATCACCCTAGCTTAATGATAAAACCTATTATGATATGCTCAACCCTATTTGATAAAATGAGTAAATGAATTGAAAATTTGAATATGTAGATAGTATGATTATATTCATGGAATTTACTTTTATAATTAAAAGGAATGATGGGCATGGAACTCTCTTGTATACTTGAGTTGTGATAGAATGTTTATGAATATTTCATCTTAATAATTAAACATAAATGAGTAAATTAATTTCACACACTTTGGGAGAAACTTAGTTTCCTTTTTACAGATCTCCTTGCATGGGATTATAGGATGTTATAGATTGTATTTACCTTGGGAGATAGTTGGGTTTCCTCTTTATGAAATTCCAAGGATAAACCCATAGGTTAATCACTTTATATTGCACTAGGTGAAATAATTGGACCCTTTATTAGGTTCCTTGGATGGGCTCATTGGGTGGATTTTTACTTTATCATGATCTATACATGTTCTCCAGAGGAGTTACCTTGGATAGGCTTAGTCAACGACATTGTTATACCAAGGAATGAGCAATATTTGGTCCCCTTTGTTGTATACACATAATGAGACCAGCGGGTCATGATTTACACCATGTCGAGAGTGATACTTGAGATTGCGTTTATGGATCACCTTGCAAATAATTTTACAGTGATGGGAATTTATAGTGATCCTAGAGAGATACTTGTGTTCCTCTTTATGAATCACCTTGGATGGGATTCAAATTCCATATATATATTAAATTCTCGTGATGAATTTGATTAAGAACCATGTTTTACTTTTTATTAGAGATAAGGAATGATATATTTTTAAATATAAGGATGTGTATGCCAAGCTAAAGAACACTATTCGGTTCAAACTATACTTTCAATTGAATTTTATGATAGCCTATTTAGGATTCCTTGCATGTGTGACAGGTG
This sequence comes from Viscum album, assembly GCA_963277665.1. Lineage (NCBI taxonomy): Eukaryota > Viridiplantae > Streptophyta > Magnoliopsida > Santalales > Viscaceae > Viscum > Viscum album. Next base: position 1,378,800,436 of record OY728138.1, read on the forward strand.
ATCAATGATATTATTATTATTATTATTATTATTTGGAAACATGGGAACCAAGCCAGGGGTATGTTTCCAATGTAGGTATATCTTTGAAGATGTATCACGTATACAAATATATATGTTATGAAATGTTTTCAGAGACATTCCGACTTAGGCTGAAGCATGTTTGGTTGACTTTGAGTCCCTCAAGAACTTGAGATGAGTTTTTTACTATTATATATTTAAAAAATAATTGATAACCTTTACATTGCTATATTTTATATTCACAGACTAGATTATGTTTTAGACTTCATTGGTGGTCGCCTACTGGGTATATCTCATACCCTGCTCAGTCCTCCATTGCACTACCATTACTGAGAAAACCTCATGTTCACAGGTCTATGGTTTATTGACTGTGTTGTGCATTGTACATTGGAGCATAGAAGCATAGGACTGACCTAGTACCCAGGATTCCCCTGGAGATCACCCTGGGGGATTTTAATTACATTTATTTTTTCTTATATTTTATTATACCTGCATGTTTTATGTTTCTTTCTTGGGTTTTTGTAGAATCACATGGACATGCATGCATGTTTTTATATGGAATTGGCCATATTTATTCAGTATATTTATTCTTATGCTGCTTGTAATTTATTATTTTTACTTTCTTTGCTTCCTATTGATTTTATTATAATTATACCATTGTTCTACTCTGATAATGATGATATTGTCTCCCCACCCTAACACCATTAGACCACCATTGTTAGTCGACAACCTCTGACATATGGTGATGAGAGAATGAGGCCATGTGGTAACTAGTACAACTGTTGGTTTTATAGTCATTTTGGCAAGGATGTTACAAGTTACACAGCTGAAACCACTAATGATTAGAATACTATATGAATGAGGATGTGGTATATCTCTATAGTAACAAATCTTTTTTTAACTGATGAAAAATATGACCCATATTGGTTGAATAATATAATAATGGGGTGAAAAATAATGTAAAAGAAACTATATAGGTATATTCCTTTAATAGATTATAATCCTCCCCTAGTAATCTCTAATTTTGTGTCAATTATTGTTTAAATCACATAATTAATGTCAAGGGGGACTGAAATTCATAATTTTAAATCATATTATTTTCTTTCCAAAGGGGAAATACCCTTAAATAACATTTTCTAATATAATAATAAAATGGATATAGTCTTCAAACAACTCATATCAATGAGATTGATGTAGACTCATTCCATGTAACCTATATAGATAGAATCTAACATCGCATTTGCATACCAAAATATTACCCTAATAGATTCTTAGTCAATGAGTGAATTAAATTTTGTTGTCCTAGAAAAGTGTCAAAAATAAAGGGAACATTTATTTCAATACCCCTACCATTCACATGGATTCTAAAAATTATAAGTATTTTGAATCTTTAACTAGCAGTTAGTCTGTTGAAAAATATGGAGACAACGTATCCCAATAAATTGAAACTAAAAAAAAACTACAATAAAACCACCAAATAGTGTCGGTTTAAACCGCCGCTAAATGGTTTGGCGGCAGTTTACAGAAACCGCTGATAATTTGGAATAAAAAAACTATTAGTGGTGGTTTTTTCCATTTAGTGACGGTTTAAAAAAATCATTATAGATGCTACATTTGGTGGCGATTCACTCCAATTTAGCTAGGGTTTTTAGGAAACTCGGATTTTATTTTATTAGAGGCTGTTATAACCGTCGCTAATAAAATAAAATCCGGGTTTCGTAAAAAACACCACTAAAGTCCCGATAACCACCGTGAAATGCAGGCGGGGGATGCGGCTTTGTAGCGGAAGTTAAAATCGTCGCTATAGTTTTGCCTGTATACTATTCGGGGTGGTTAAAATCTCCGCGAAAAGCTGACCAGAAAAAAAAATAAATTTGTTGCTTCCACTGCACCAATTCCCTGAAAAACAAATCAAACCAGACACAATCTCATAAAATAATATCAACTCAATGATGTGTTGGACCTTTCAAGGATTTCAAATTGGAATAAGTGGTTGTTTATCAAAACATTTATGGTTAAATGGGTTGTGAGATAACTATCGGAATAAATAATGAATCAAAAATGTGCGAATATCCATGTTATAAGATGGAATTGAAAATAAATACAATGGTTTTTGTTATGAATGAATAGTAAAATAGAATAGTATTGGAATTATGTTAAGTGCAGTGAATGTGATAAACTATGTGAATATTGGTGAAATGAAATAGGTTCACCCTTGATATTGTAATTTGTTAAAAAGGTCAAGTGTGTTTGACCTTGTGGAATGTGTATTGATAGATTAGTAAATGATGAGAGACACAGTAGATCCCACCCATGGGTATGAATTTTTTTACAAGTAATTCATTATCTTTGATGTGGGATGGCTAGAAATGAAATTTTACATAATGGACTTGATATGATGTATATGGAGTTTACTATTCTTGGATAGTGTATTGACATGGCTTTCCAGGAACTAAAGCCTATGTGTATGATATGAGTTAACTAATTAGTGCACCAAAATATATGAATTTGAATTGATTAATGAATTACCATTTTTGTTAATGAAAATTTAAAACCCATTTATATTAATGGAATATAATTTTGACATGGCTGAAGAAGGTTTGGGGGGATTTGATGCCATCATAAAACAGAAGGATATACAGGGTTAAATGCTTGATATTTAATTATGGAACTTGTTTACCTTTTCTTCCTTGTTCATTATTTAATTTTACTTATGTATATATTATTATTGTTATTATAATATTTATTTGATTAGACACTATTGATGGTGTCCTATTAACCTATACTCACACCATTTTTAGGATTCCATTGATACCTGAGTAGATCTCATGGTTGCTGGGAAATAAAAGGGAAAAATCATTTTGATAGATGGTTGGTTTGGGATATGGTATGGAGCATGTATGAGGGAAGTTTATGGACATCAAGACCCATTTTAAGATTTTTATGGGGTTTTTTATTTTGTTTTTTCCTTAACACATGACACTTGTATGACTGACAAGTTTACTATATTGGTTGTGGGTATTTACCCAATTTTTGGAATTGAATACATCATGCACGATTATTTTCATAACATACTTGGTTATCATTTAAATTGATTTATACTAATTTTTTACACTGGTAAAGATGTTATATTATCCACACATACCTCATTGGACCCTCAATACTAGTAGGAAGCCTCTTGTATATGAGGAGGCATTGCTATGGTCATGTGGCACATTGGTTTTGGGAACTAGTTTAGTGGAACCTAGGTAATGGCGTCAAAATGTTGTATCAAAGACATTTTATTTTCTATTGAATAATTATTTTGAAAGTTTCATATGATTTTAATGTGTTTATGTCCTTGGTAATGTGTTTTTTTGTGGGATTATCTAACCCATACATGGGGGAAAACCCAGGTTCTCGGTGTGGGATTATTGTTCTTGTTGTTTGATATTATAGTTGGATGTTATTTCACCTTGGGTGATATGCTATCTATGAGATATTATCATTTTCTATGGTATTATTCATTGAATGACATGTCATTTTTTATATATTCATGAATAATTTTAGGAAATCAGGATTTATATAACATGAATCATATTAGGCTGAAATAGAAAATAAGGTTATGCTTGTATTATGGAAAATGAAAATCATTTTCTATTGGTTTCATAGATTTTTTTTCCTAATATAGAGTTATTAGTAAAGATGTTTTTGTGATTCAATGTGTCATAGGATACCAACTCCAGAAGGGTTTACATTCTTGGATGATGATATTGAATAATTACATACTATAATATTAAGCAATGAGAATTTATTCAACACATTAACAATGGGTTTAACTTCTAGTCATCCAAAATCTCGACTACCAATTCAAACAAAGGCCTAACTGGAATGATGCATACCACACTCGAGAAATCAAGACATAAAAGGAAACATCATAAATCAATAAAATGAATAAAAAGAGACATGAAAAATCACATAAATGTTAGGACATGAAAATGTGTGGTGGAAACTATGTGCCACACATGGTACATATACAAACCAACTGTTCCCATATTTGTCCAACACATCAATAATAAAACTCTACACACGGCCTGATGATGCATCATCACCCTCTTCACCTCCATCTCTACTTTCTACTATCACTTGTAAGAACATTATATTTAAAATTAAATATTGTTTCACATTTATATTAAATCTTAAAACCAATGAAAGTTGGAAAACTAAATGATTTTGATTTTTTGTGATTTACCTGCTGACCACCAGTCGATGCACTACCACTGGGGGCATATTTTCTCATCTGCTGATGTATAGCAGTTATTGCTTACTGCAAAGTGGATATCTGAGCCCCCTGATCATGAACTGTGCTTCATAGATAAGAAATATCCCTCTGAGAATCTTCTGGTATGGACTGACTATAACTAGGAGTAGATGCAGCTGGAATCCCTGGTGGCATGAAAAAGACCTCAGATGGTATATGTTCGAAACCCATCCCGCACACTCTACCAAGATGCTCCTTCCCAAGGACTTTAGCAACTAGGTCATCCTGAGAGACTGAGTAGGACTGCCGAGGATTGGAATCCCATAGTTCTTTAATTTTTACCTATAAATCAAATGTCAATATATATTCACACAATAAAAACTAATAACAAGTTATTATAATAAAAAATTGACCTCATACCCCAACTTATTTGGCAGGCTCATTAACAAAACTTCCATCTGATTTTTTGTGAACATCCAACCATAGTTCATTTTGGGATGCTTCGTGCCCTAAAATTTGTGACTACATTAGGCAAAGATAAATCAAAAATTCAATATATTAAATAGATAATATTTTCTTATAAATATTTGAAATAATTAAAATATTACCAATGTTGTTCGGCTTCTAGAAAAGCTTTTTGAGCCCGCAGTGTGAGGGATGACTTGCTTAGCCCAGTTTGATGCATTCTGTCTTGATAGATCCTAAAATAAATAAAATTCAATTTAATAGTAATTTTTTCAATGTAATATCCTCTTCATATTCATTTATAAATGTAAAATTAAGATAATATAATAATATATATTTCAATACCATCCGCTTCTCATCATGATGTCTGCTAACAAAAACTTTCCAGTGTTCTTTCGGTACCCCACTGGGTAGCTTCTCATACATTTGTTGCACGGTCAATGAATTATCGTTGAAATCACACCAAAATCTCGATTTGAAATCTTTCCACTTCTTACCATGATTTTTCAATTTCCACTTCCGTACTATTACATCAGCAACTGTAAAGTGGAAGAACATGTGTATACAGAAATTCATTTTGAACATATTAGTAACATGACATTAAATTAAACCATAATGTAATAAAATTACCATTATTTGGGAATCAAAAAATTCATTTTTCCATCTTGAAGGCATATGTCTCCAATCATCATAAGAAATAGGAAGGGAAATGGGCTCTGCTGCCAGCCTAGAATCTGGCCAAGTAACCCCGCAACGTCATCCGTAGGGACCCCATAAGAATCAAATGGAATGACTATCTTCTCACCATTCATATTCCAAACATCTAAACTTTTTATTTTTTTCTTCACAGTTTAATTTTTTTCATATTAAATGAGAAAACAATTAGTATAAACCAAATGCAATAAATTTATTTAATTAAAATTTTTACATATGACTACGACACTCCAGTATGTCCGTGATGAACTAGAAGAGGAGTGTTTTTGCCCCAATTCTGAGGCTTCTAAAGGGGGATTCGTTGAGTCAGCCTCAAATGGGACACCCAAAGATGGTGTGAGAGATGGTGCAGGGGAAGATGGTGCGGGGGTGTAGGCAGCTGGTGCCTCAGATGCCGTGGGGAGGTATCCAGATGGATCTTCATCTGTCGCAGAACTAGATGAAATAATGTACCACTATTTCCTTGGCATTCCTATCATTTAATCAAATAAAATTTAGTTCAGAATATATATTGCAAAAAAAATTATGCAGGAAAAAAATAAAAATGATAATCCATGTCCAGTACTAACAAACAAAATATATATAACAATGATAATGAATGACTATAGAAAGGAAAAAAGTGGTTACTGAATGAATAAATAATTGCACATACAATCATTTTCCCCTTCAATCATGTCGATTTCATGATCCATTGCTTCATACACTTCATTCATCCTTGTTAGAATAATATTTTCAATATCATTATGGACAAATTATTCTGCTTCGAATTGTTTATAAATTCAATTTCAGAGGTCAAATCTTCTACTTCAACACCCACATCATACAAATCTCTTTGAATTACATGAAAAAATACACTCCACCATTCATCCACAACATCATTCACATAATATACCATTTTTTCTTGCGATGCTAAGATATATGGATCATGTAGTTCACGATCACCAACATCAATCAAGCGAGGTAATTTCACAGAAGTAAATTGAAAGGAATCTCTTCTAACACCTTTGACAATATCGACCCATTTTCATTTGAAAAAAACAATAGAAAAATGTATGTGGTAGTTTAATTCAATAATATCATCTAGATTTGCACAATATCCCACTTCAACAAATGTAAATATACCACTATTCTTTGTTTTCAAACCCATTTCTCGATCAACTGTACGAAATATGAATCCATTCACATTATAAGCGTCAAAATTTTTAACTTGTTTTATAGGACCTCTAGCAGGAAACTTCAAATATTCTGACAAGTCTACTCGAGTATCAGTATTCATGATCTGAAAAAAGAAATATAATTTAATAGATTTACCAAATGTCTGTGTCAAACTTATATTCATATTTATTGAAATATTTATGAACTTAAACGTCGTGAAAACCATTCTACAAGATCTTTATTCATAGTATTAGTTATATCTTTCTCATTTCATGTTTGGCCTCTCATTCGCCTCTTTGTTTGTATCCTCAACTCTTCAATAAATGGATCTACAATTTCACTATTCAGCAGCACATATCTATGTGCCTGTAATAATTCCAAATCTGTCAGTATCACATTTGAGGTCCTCCCAACTGATCATCCAATAGCAGGAAATATTTTTGATTTTTGATGCATTTGAGATTGAGTTAATGTGTCATCAAAACCTCCAACTCGATTAAATATTTTCTCAATATCATCCAAATATCTGGAACAAAAGTTACGACACTCCTCAACCAAATAGCCTTCAGCAATAGGGCCTTCTGGTTGAGCTTTGTTTCTCACGTATGCTTTAAAATTGCCAAGATATATGTGAAATAAAATAATAATATTATGCATTTATTTAAATGCCAATTTTTTTTTACCTAAATGAAAAACATATAAATAAAATACCTCTCAATTGGATACATCCATCAATAATGAATGAGACCTCCTAATTTAGCTTCCTCAACCAAATGCACAGTTAAATGCATAATGACAGTAAAAAACGATGGAGTAATGTACATATCCATTGCACAAAGGGTCAATACAAACCTCTCCTGGAGGTTGTCAAGCTGAAATGGATGTAAAGATTTCTCAAATAATTTCCTGAAAAATGTGCAGAATTGGTGTACAACAACAGTAACTTTTTCAGATAATAATGTACACAATGTCAATGGTAGTAACTATTGTAACAAAATATGTGAATCATGACTTTTCAATCCATGTAACTTATTATTCTTCAAGTTAACCCACCTTGAGATGTTACTCGAATACCCATCAGATACCTTCACATTCTTAAAAATTCAAAGGAATGTATCTTTATCCCTATTTTTCATTGAAAAATTTTCTGAACCATACTTTTCATTCTTATCTAGCCAGAGATCACGTTTTATGTTCATTACTTGTAAGTCTTTGCGAGCATTGAGATGATCTTTTGACTTTCCCTGATCATTAAGTAATGTGAAAATCAAATTATAGCAGACACTCTTCTCAATATGCATCACATCAAGATTGTGACACTACAAATTAAATTCACAATACGGGAGTTTGAAGAATATACTTTTTTTCTTCCATTGTTGCATTCTGATTTAACCTGATGATGCACTTCGGACCCGTTTTCCACTATCATTAAAATGATAAAACTTCCCAAATTCTATTTCAATGTTTTCAAGCTGTGTCAATATTTCAGAACCAGTTAAAATATTTAGAGGCGGTCTACGATCAATGGAACCATTAAATTTTGATCTGTTCAGCCAAAATCTATGAGATGCATCGTGAAATCTTCGATGGCACAAGAAGTGCCATTTTCTGCTGTGAGGTTTCCGTTTGGGATCAAAATCAAAGTTAAAAACGGGACAAGCCACACCCATGTATGTGTTCTAACTGGATAAATTCCCATGCCCATGTATGTCACTAATTGTCCAAATTAAAGTAGCATACATTTTGAACATTGTTTTAGAAGAATCATCAAATATATCAACATCGTTGCTCCATAACTCCTGCAATCCTTCAATCAAAGGATACAAGTATACATCATCTTCATTTACAGGCATTTTTTTTCTAGGAATAATCATCAAAATGATAAAAGATGTTTGTTACATACACATCTATGGAGGCAGATTATAAGGGATCAAAACAACTGGCCAAATGATATAACTGGTACTCAATGTCCCAAATGGGTTGAATCCATTGGCAGCCAATCCCAATCAAACATTCCTAGGATCAGTTGATAAATCTAGATGTAATGAATCAAATGACATCCATGATTTGTAATCTCATGGATATCTCATTAGCCCATCATTGTTTTTATCTACAGAATGTTACTTCATGTGTTCGGCAGTTTTCGATGACATGAATAATCTTTGCAATCGAGGCTTCAAGGGAATGTAATGAAAAACCTTTGTAGGTGTGTTATTTTTCTTCTTCCCCATGAAATTATGTTCACTCATACTTATAACATCACCCTTTGAATTCCATCTAGAAGAAGAACATTTCTTGCAATTCTGTCTACTTGAATCCTCTCCCCAATAAAGCATACAATCATTGGGACACACATGTATTTTTTTATAATTCAGACCAATCTTGTTAACAAATTTTTTCATATCATAAAAATATTCTGGGATTTTTTCTTCAGAAAATGCATCACGAATCAATTCCAATATCATTGACATAGCCTTATTTGTAATTCCACATAGATATTTGATATGGTACAACTTCAGCAGAAATGAAAGCTTAGAATATTTCAAACACCCACTATACATCTCTTGAATTCTATCGTCAACTAAATCGTGAAACAAATTTTTCTCGGTGAGGTTTTATCTTAAATTTGGCTCCAAAAAAGCAAGAGGGGGATCCAATTATATGTTACAATCTTGATCTGCTTGTGTTACAGTCTCAAAAACATCACTTGTCACGTTGCAATTTTTAGCACCCTCTTCTGGTTGTTATGATATGTTTTGATGTAGATAGTGGTGTCTTGTAGTGCCGAATTCATCATTTCTGAGGTTTTTCATTTCATTTTCCATTGTTGACAAACTTGGGACCTCATTCTGTGGATTGACATCAGTACTCAATCTTTATGTAACGTTCAATTCTCCTTGCCAAACCCAACACAAATATTGACCATGGAATTGCTTCAGTATTAAATGTTCATAAACTTCATATCTCTTCAACCATGTTCTAAATTTACATTTAGGACATGGAAATTTTATTCTCCCTTCAACAGATCGATTAGAAATTTTAAAATCTAAAAACTCATTCAAAACCTTAATATACTGAGTTGTGTTCCTCGGTAATGTGATCTAGCTTTTATCCATGTATATCAAAATGTGCCTACACAATAATAAAAAAAATTAAAACACATAGTTACTAATAAATAGAAAAAGAGATTCATATATACGATAGTATAAGAAACTAGGTAAAAATTGAGTCTCCACTAACTGGATATGACACTAACCTAATCTAAGTTAAGAATTTGGAATTCCAAAATGGAAGAAATCCTGTTAGGATGAAAATACTTAAAGGGAACCTGAATAAGAAGACAATTACTTGTGAACTAGGACTCCCTGATATGAGGATCAAGAAAAATTTATGGTGATAAAATAAATAACTTAAAGCTTGTGGGGTTCATAATATTAATCTAGAAGAAGTTAGGATTTACTCTCTAGGCCCTTCTGACTATGAAATTTTTTAAGCATTCACTTGTTCTCTCATCCACAGCTTATCGGTCCAGAGGTATATTGAATAAGAGAAGGCTGTATTCTTGGACTACCTATTCCTCTTAGGAAGTGATAAAATGATGGATAAGATCATATAAGTCCGACTAATTTAATCCAATTGTGCCCAAGCCATAAAAGAGTTGGAGATGAAACTCCACTTTCTTAATATTCTCCTTTATCCCCATGATGATAGAAAAAAATTGGCACCAAACACATTTTATCACAGCTTATTTTTTTATAGTGATATTGGGATCCAAATACTATTTACATGATTCTGTAAGTAGGAAGCTAACGATACTGTAGAATCCTCCCAATTTTATCACCCCATGAAGCCTCTATAACAAAAAGATAAAGAAACTAAGAATGTATATTCTCTATGACAAAAATAAACTGGGATATTGTTCAGAGTGTAGAACATGATTTTGTGGATGTTGTTAAGGGACCTATAAATGTGGAACTTCATTTAGGTAAATCATTTAATATAACTTCTAAAATAGAATCCAGTGACATTTTAATGGGATTTTAGACCCAATAAACCAAATATGTTTCTGTATAGGAGGTCCAGTTTTGTTAACATTGATGGGAAACCAGATGAGATAAACATCAAAGTTGGAATGAATATTCTAGAGTACCCGATGCTAGAATGATTAAACATAGTTTTTTTGGATATGTTGTTTCAGTACCTCACTTGGAAAGGATTGGTATACTTGTAATGTAAAATAATTATTCTTTAAAACCATTGGGGTAATAAATGTAGAATAATTTGAAAAATTTGAACATGTATTTGTATAAGAGATTAAATATACTTCAAAATTCAGCCACTTTTTTCACTGTTCATGAGAGGCAACACCTAGAAAAGGATTGAATGAATAGATCATTATTTAAGGTATCCAAACTAAGGATCTATCAATATTTTTAATGTTCTATATTACATGCCACCTAGAAATTGATAATAAAGAGTTGGTTGGAGGAAGAGACATTGGATGGAATATTAGTGTTGGAGACACCATTGTTCAGCTATGTGAAACTAGGAGAATCAACATGGGATTTAAATAAAATATATAGAGTCAGTCCTATGATAGTAATATAAGAGAAAGTAAATCAATGGGATGAGTTTCTTATAATCCATATCACATCAATTGACCATGTTTTTTATAGTGAATCTTGAATTTATACATGAATAATTAATTCAAATCACCACTATAGAATTTACACCATTGTTCCATGAATATGAATATTAAAAAAATATTTTCATAAAATTCTATGACCAGTTGGTGCAACAAGATCAACTCTACCTCTAGTTTTGTATGCTCAGATGGAATAGTCCTATTAGACTAGTTCTTAACAAAATACTTAGGAAAACTAAGAGGAATCTAGGAACAAATAATTTTATTAGGATATGCCTCATTAGAGAAGAAACAACTATCTTGTGACATTTGAGAAGTAGTTTTATACATAAGTGAAGGATATCATGAAAAGGAAACATAATTTCTATATGGTTTGGGGTACCATTTGTCTAAATATGGAAATTATGGATATCATATATGATATTTTTGTATTGGATACATCTATCATTCTTCAATTGTTAATAAATATGTGGAAACTATTACTCACACCATCAGTCTCAACACACCTCATAGATAGTGGTAGTGAGGGGGATTGGAGTGGATAGAATTCTAAATGACAATTATTATAGTATAATTTATCTAGTTTATTCAGATCATATACATGTATTTCATTGATTTAATCTTTTGTATGAACTACATGGTGGGATTTAAAGTTGGTATAGTCCACAAAGATTATTAGGCAGTGTTCACATATCTATATAGAGATCTTCATGAATTCACTTGGGATTTAGTTCTAAATATAGTTATAATTAAGGATATACTAATTGTGTTTGTAAAAATCAAGGGCTAGTTAGTGTTAAAAAAATTGATTGCTGCTAATGAAACATGAAATGTAACTCTTCCTATCATAGTGGATTGACACACCAGCATCTTTCCAAATGATTCCTCTAGGTTACCATTTAAAAATTAAATAATATATTATATCAATATACTTCAATGATCATTCCCATAACTAACTATTTATATCCCATTTATAATGAATAACCCATTAACATATATTCCATTTACAATCACAACCCATTTATCTCTTATATCAACTCCATACCTTAACCCATTTAACAAAATCACATTATATCAAATTCCCCTTATGTTATGTCATCAACAAAACACATTTATCACTTATTTAATTTAATAAAACAAGTTAACATGCCAACCTAATTGCTGGGCGTTCTATCTCACTAACCCATATATCATTTAAATTACCATGTTCTCAACATATCTTTAAAATAAAATCATGGAATAAAACAGAATTCAAGATACTCAATTGAAATAATATTGAATCCACCCATCAAAAAACAAGTCCTCCTCTTTTAAAAACTCAACATTCCCTAAGAATTTCATTTCTATTTACAACCATAAAAGGATATTTTAAATCATTTTCATAAATGGGGAACCACAACCTCATTTCTAATCACCATTTGAAATCTATTAAGATAACCCCTTTTTTCCTATAACATTGAGGTCAACACCTCCTTTTCAAAAAAATACCCACTTTAAAAACATTTTTGTCCTTCATGGAAATCCATAACCAAATTAAAGTGAAAAATTCTTATTTTAATCCATTTCAGAATCCAACTAGCCATTTCAAAAAATACCAATTCCATATTTCAAATATCCCATTAACCTTGAATACATACCAACTTTCAATTCTCTACCCATTGACTTTCATATTTATATTATTGCAATATTTTAAAAAATATTTCACCAACCTTAAGGGGTTTTCATAACCCAAGGGTAGACCTAGGTATGATATCAAACATCAATGGGCCTGACAAAGTGTTTAGAGGATTTAATACATCAATCTATGTCCTAATCTCACTTTTATAACTCAAGAACACAAAAAAATAGTAAAGAATTAAATTGGAACAACCATATATGCATATAATACATAAATTTTATGGGAAAAATCTTCAACACCACCTGGGGTCACGGGGTCGCCGGGGTCGCGGGGGGCTGGGGTCGCCAGGGTCGCAGGGTCGCCGGAGTCGCGGGGTCGCTAGGGTCATGGGGGGCGAGGGTCGTCGGGTCGCTGGTGTCACTGGGTAGCAGGGGTAATGGGGGGTTGGGATCATGGGGAAGCGGGGACAGTGGGTAGAATAGGGGGAGGGGTGGGGGGGAGAGGGTCTACTGCGTGAAAATAAAAGAAATGTTTTATGGCGGTTACCAGAACCACCTCTAATAAACCGCTGCTAAAACCAATTTTTGTTTTAGTGAAAGGAAAATTAATCACTTACATACCTTAATCTTGAAAGTGAAGGTCTTGGTGTTTCTCTACTAGCCTTTGGAGAAGGGATATCATCTATAGTTGATATACCCGGGTAAGTAAACCTTATGAATAATGAAAATTCATTGAAAATGATAATTAGTGTGACTATATACTTAGATAAGAATAAATAATAAATCAAATTCCATATAAAATATCATGCATTTTTCCCTAGAATTATATTGAGATAATAGGGTTTGACCCTTAGGTTTTTTTATTTAACTTGAACATTTTTCCTATGATCATTGGTAATTTATTTAAATGATAGTATATCAATCTCATATTACTATGATGGTGTTTAATGTTTAAAAATAATAAATCTCACATTTATGAAGAGGTTTGGGGCCCTAAATTCTTATCCAACATTATATCTATAAGATGAAGAATAGATAGAATGTATTCAATGATTGATGGACACATTCTTGCATGACTAGTTCTTTTATACCCTCCCATAGGTTAAAATTTTCCCTTCCATGGTAATAGGGATTATTTTCCTCCCTTTTCGTTTACAATTCTCTATTTTCATGTTGTTATAAATTCCTTCCTTTTGGAATCTCTTCATTGGCTTAATGGTATTTGTTTTTAATTTCTTTAGGGTTCAATTATTTTCTATGGTTTTTATTATCACTTATGGTTCCCTATTTTTCATTTGTTCCTATTAAGGTTTTTTTGTTATATTTGGTTGTTGGATTGTGAATAAGGTATAACACCCAAAAAAATGAAATTATATATTTTTATTTAAAATATAATGGGTTCAATAACATTATTTTCATGCAACACAAAACCAAAAAAAAACCATTTAACATTATATAATAGTTAGGATATTTCCATATAAAAGAAGGTTAATAATATATCTAAATAAATTAATAAATATATGTATATATAAACAAAATGGTCATTATTAATACTAGTTCACCGATGAAAATTCAAATAGTTTTAATAAATAACTAATTATAATAATATTTTTACTTTAAAATGATTTCTTCCTAAAAATTGGATGATTATGTGCTTTCTATATTAATAATAAAATATATTTTTATATGAATTAAATTTAAACACTAATTAAATTATAAATTTATTAGAAAAAAGAATAATATTAGTTAATAATTTTAAAATTTAATTTTTTATGAATAAAATTTTGATTATATATTTATCCTTTATCTAAAAGTTAAATTACAAAATTTTAGATTTTTAAATAAACCAATGTGAACTCATTTTTTGATTTATAATAAAAATATTTGCTTAATATGAATTTTTATTATTTTTCTAATATTATTAATTTTAAGGGGTGTAGTGAAAAATATAGTTTTTACTAGTCACAATGTTTATGGATATATAAAAATGTAAGTATAATATAAATAAATATAAAAACAATTAAATGGTAAATGATTTTTAATGAGTAAAGCTATGGATTTTAAAAACACTATCAAGGATTTATTAAACCTATGAAATTAAGTAATATTTTAAAATAAAATAATCCTTTTTTTGGACTTTTTAAAAAAATAAAATTTTCATAAAATTTTGTTTTTCACTACACTAAAGGAAACATATTTTTTTTATAATAAAACAATTTATATGATAAAAATATAATAAATTGATAATATTATACCACACATAAATTTTATGCTCCAAAAAACACTATCATTAACTAACCCATTGGGTCATGCCTGACTGGTGATATGCTGAGTGTGACATGCCAAACTGGTCTCCTAAATGTTGGGGGTTGGTGACCAGTTCTTAATAGGAATATCACACACATGGGAGGCCTTAGACTAAGACATCAGAACACACACTCAAATCTACAAGATCATACAATTTTGAAAGAATAATTCAACTAATACAAAAAGGAATGAATACATCTATATCCCTTGAGCAGAGTATGAAAAATATACTAGAAAAAACAAGGGAAAAATAGAAGACCACCAAAAATAGTAGAAGATCCAACCAGATCATAAGGAGGGGGACTGATATCAAATGCTACAATTTGTCTAACTAGAGTTAGTCTAGATCACTATGCTATGCTTACTTCCCATCCTCACAAGACACCATAAAAAGGAATATCATATAAATAAGACACAACATGTGTGGGAATAAACCTCACAAGGGTGAGTGTAAAAATACCCTGTAGGACACCCTAGAATCATTAACCATAAATCATAAAGAGTTTTCAGCTCATTAACTCAAAGGAATATCAATCAGTATAAGAGAAAATAATTATGGATAGCCATGAAAACCCAGATATACTCTTCACGGACTCCATGTATCCAAGAGGTATCAACCATTTCCAATTACATGATTTCACATAAGGCTTCAAGGTAATTCTCCATAGGAAGAAGTCACATCACAAGACATGCTATCACATATGATTCTTATTCGAGAGGAGGTTCTCATTAGATATCACCCAAGAATTAATTACTGGAACTCAAAATATGTTGACCTATAGATATGAGATCACACCTAGGACCATATGGGGACTCCAAAAAATCAATAGGATTAATATTATAGATTGGGGTTTGACCTATAGTGTATGGTGGTCAAACTGATACAAAAAAACATAACTAGAATGAGTAAGGAATGATATAGGATCCCATCAGTCCACATTGAGGGATACACTAAACTCTAACTAAGAAAAAACACATAGAGGGGATCACAATATGAGTCTCATGACATAATGACATACTATATCTTCATTGGCATGGGACAAGGGATCACAACCAATTAAACATAGTAAATAATGAAGAAAGTAAGAGCTCCAAACTACCTCAGAGGAAGTACATGACATGTATAGAGGGTACATGTCATTTACAACTAATCTTAGAACTAATAGTGTCTATGCCAATGTTTCTTTATAGATTCTCATGTACACTATATATTCCTATATACTTGACTGTGTCTATGTTTCTAGCTGTCTTGGAGTACATGGTAATGCCCATGTACTATGACCATCCTCATGTTCCTGATCATGTCTATGACCATATATCCTCTGGGATATATGTTAATCCATTAGCACTAGGTCACATGGTAAGTGAAACATGTCACATGACAATTGATATTTTTCTCTACATGAAAACTCTATTACTATAGAAGAGGGACTACATTAAATCAATTCTTAGAACTATAAAATATATAGTCGATAATTTTCCACAAATTTTTGGAATCATCATGCGTATTCCCACACCACCACTGCATTATATCCCACCAAATAATCCACTAGATATCATGGATATGGTTGACTGCACCTACAACATCGTTGGTTTCCAGATTCTAGCCATCCAAACCAAAGTAGAATTAGTTCCCATCACACCATGCCACATGTTTCATTCCAAACCACAGTAGGAAACCACCAATCTAATATTAATCCTCCTATAACCACATACTGTCATCATCACACCTCGATCACTTCATTGATTATTAACCCAAACCTATGGTATTAATTCATTCCACCAAATAATAGTCGCAAAATTATCCAAAACCTTTTATTTGTCAAATGAATGACCAAAAGAATAACTGAAGATGAACGCCTGTAGAATGTGGGGTGGATCCATTAAATGAAAAATAAGAACAATCCCCAGCTATTTTTCAGTTTGGATATGACTCATTTTGATTATAATGACGAAATTATAGAAATAACTTATGAATAAATATCAATCCCCAAACCGCAAGAAGATAAAAAATCAACTGAAAATCCTTCGACGACCTAGAAATCATTATTCTATAATAATTGATTTTTTCTCGATGAAGGATGACAAAAAATATGACGAAATAAAAAAAATAATATCTTACATTGAGATGGATGAATCATTATATAATAATGGTTATGTAATATTATCAATGGAGAGATCTAGAACTCTGTTGGTGCAGATGATCCTAGTGGTACCAATCAGATTATTGATCCCATTGTTGTTCACCAAGATCCCCTCTAATCATTCCTCTAAAATACTATGGTTATGCAGATAAACATATGAATTTGAAATATTTTTTTTTCATATAGGATATTAGGTTTTTGAATTTAAACATAACATTTAAAATAAATAAATTAATTTAATTAATTTAATATATTATCTGTTTCTGCATAAATATTTATCAAAAAACTCGACGATGACAAGGACCATGCCACACCTAGGGTAAAAATTAAATTTAAGATTCAACATTGGTTTAAAATTTCTTATATAAAACTTCATTCATGATTTATTCCATTACTCCTAAAAACAATACATTAATGATATAATAAATTTAATTTTTCTGTTATATCAACACTGAGGCTCACTGGGCTTCAGAATCTCATGTTGTATTAGTTCCTGGCTCCATAAATATTCCTTAATATATTCTAATGTATTACCTAAAAAAATAGAGACGTTTCACTCTCCCCACCTTATCTATTTTCATCCTAAAAGGAAAAAAGTTATACTAAAAAATATAAGGCTATTGGGCTCACTTATGGGTTTCCCACTCCTGGGTGATATCCTATAAATTCACATGATTCCACCTGACACACAACCATGGAATTTCTTTCCAATGAATGAAATCCTCTTGCTGAAAATTGATCTCTATCGAGTACTCTTAGAAGGTATATCTGTCATTTATGTATAGTTTCCCCAGTAAATAACTTGTGATAGGTCATACACATAACTCTTTATCTGCGACATGTGGAATTCATCATATTCCCGGTCTGACTGTGCCCATAGGTCCATGCGAGTCTCTACCTCACTGACCCTATATAGAATCTAGAGAGAGACAATGAATCTTAGATGGAACATTCTACCATATAGAAATCTCTATAATCCATTCAAATATGAGACCTTTATAAACACATGGCCTCCCTCCGTGAACATCAAATACCTCCGTAATCAGTTCTCATAGGACTTATGAAGGACTTTTTAATATTAATTTTCTCATATATGATATACACATTCTCTTTTGACACTTTAGAAACTCTAGGACCAAAAGTGCTGACTCAACTAAATCTATGAGACATAGTGGTGACCAACAAAGCCACCAAAAAAATACTCAAATCATTCCATCCAGTGGTGGAATGGTAGTTATTATTTTAACCAAATACCCCATGGTAAGATGATCCTCAAAATTATATCCAACATATAACATGACATCCCACAACATATCCTCTAGAACTTGAATGGTTCAATCATTCTAGCCATAATTTTTAGGGTGAAATTCCATGCCCAAATGAAATTATAGCTCATAGGACTCTAAAAATACTCTCTATAAACGGGATGCGAAGAGAGCATCCCAATTTAAAAAAAATAAATGGAACTATATTGAGTTAGAATGTATCCTAAATGTAAATACTTCCTAATCTCTCTATTTAACTCTTATCTCAGATGATTAGGATGTGGTAAAAATTGGGGAGTTGGTCAATGATCACCCAGATGGAATTGTTTCTATAGTTTTTCATGTTATCAACATAAATAATTACATATATATTCCATCTCAAATCCACTATAACACCTCAAGGTTTTGATCTAAACTCATTGAAACCTAGTTATAACTTTCACTTGTTAAAAATTGAGTAACAAAATCCAATAAAAAATTCTTTATCCTTGTCCACCAGAACTAACACCAATGTTCCGTGTGTAAGTTTTTCACACCATTATGTAGTTATAAGGGGGATTTATGAAACTCCCTTAGAATACCCTCATTTAATTCCACTGGTTCCATCATCATTCCTATGAAAAAGATAAAATTCTCTCTATATTTATTAAATACATCTCGAGAAAATCTAGTGGATATGTGAGTATACAATGTCTCACACTCAATATCTCCAAGAATATACTCCCTAACACACTTTATAAGAGGTGGGGTAAAAACCATATATTGAAGGTAATAAGAACCATCCTTATAGCCTAAGTAAAATTACAATGAGGCTAACTGATCTGACACCTCAACTAACAACTATGAAAAGGATCTCTTACGGAGAGAATATACCACCATGTTACCCTTACTAAGAGTATTTACTATCTCAAATTAATAATACATGAGGAAATATAGCCATAAAATCTATCTCATGTAAATATATTTCTATGAGAATATATAATTGACACTCTTACGAAAAAAGTAGATGACAAACTATTCATCCATAATGTAGTGTCCCTTAAAAGAAAAAACTACCACTTCCAACTCTAGATAATGGGTCATGTAGATCTACTCATGTGGTCTCAATAGTCTATACCCATATGTAATCAAAACCTCCCTCTTCATCATAAAAAAACCAAATTCAGTCTCTGAGGCATCATAAAACACTACATACTTGACTCCCTCCTCAAGCAATTGTAAGATGGGGGTTCTCGTCAACCTCTACCATAACTACAGAGAAGACTGATAGAAACATTCTATCAACACCAAAGTTTGTTTCTTCCAGGTTAAAGAATTTTATGGTGCTGATATATTATATAAATTGTGATTGGATATCTTACAGAAGCCTTCCAACCCATGGAAGTACCGCACCTCCATCACACTCTTTGGGAAGATATTGAGCTAGCATTGCTTCAAACATAAACTTGTAAACTACTACAGCCTCTAATGAGATAAAATGACTTAGAAAGTGGGATTATAAAATATAGAACTGACACTTCAAAAGATTCCTATAAATCTGGTGCTCTCGGAGTATGTCACGAACCATCCTCAAGTGTCTCGCGTGCTCCACCTTGAACACCAAGTATAGTAATATGTCATCAATTAATACTACCATAAATGATTCTAAGAAAGGATTAATGATCTAGTTCATGAGTCCCATGAGCACTTATAGAGTGTTCATCATACTGAAATTATTTTCTAGGTACTCATAATTACCATATAAGAATCAAAATTCCATATTTGTTATATCAATGCCTCCCACTCGGAGCTGGTGATAACCTAATATAAGGTCTCTCTTCAAGAACAATCACGCCCCTCTCAACTAATAGAAGAGGTCATCGATCCTAAATAGTGGATACTTATTATTCATATTTATCTAATTTAAGATATGTTAATCTTCATAATACCTCATGCTCCCATCTACCTTTTTGGCGAACAACATTGGGGCTACCTAGTGCGACACATTTGGTATGAAAAACCCTTTCATTTGTAAGTCCTACAACTGCACCTTCATCTCCGAAAGATCAATAGGATATATCTAATATAATGGAATATATATAGAGTTCATTTCTAGGTGAATGTTTATATATAATTCTTTTTCTCCCTAGGATGGTAATCCCATCGTGTCCTCAAAAAATACATCCATATACTCTATCACCACCATATGAAGCTAAAAGCCCATAGTGTGCACTACTCCAAGGAAAAACTAACCTAATGGTAAGTAATCAGTTTCTTTTTATTATGTATGATACCATCCTAATATTCATTGTTTTCTTTCCCACCAAAAAATGAAAACCATATCCCCTCACAATGGACACACCACATCCTCCACCTAAAATATTCCATCCAGTAATAAACCGTGGATATCCAATCCATTCATAAGATGAAGTTGGAAATAATCATCACTATTATAAAGAGATACTATATGAATCTATTTAATACAAGTGTCAATTATCAATTTTTTCAAAAGTGTGTTATTGATGAATCACCTCTGACTGGCGTGTCTAAGTACAATGGTCAAGCCATGGGCTCCGCTGGAATCTATAATTCTTGAACTCGAGAAGTGGAAAGAAATGTGTGGATGAAAATTGTATATATAATTACTAGAGATATAGTATATATGACACATATCATTACCCAAATCATACTGGTATCCTCGGGGTCATGGGAATATACTTCTTGTAGCTTTCCTCATCACCGACCAATATCTCCCTAAGCCAGGTACAGACCACTTAGTGGTTCTAGTGGAAACATGTCAAACTATCTTCCACATCCTTATAATATCCCTACTCCTCTGCCATGTGATCCTCTATATAGATATCCTTTATCTTTCCATTATATATACCTGTGTAGTATATCTAATTTCTCTATATTATCTTTATAGTGGAGAAAACAATCCCAAGTGAGGTGTCCCTGACCATCATAAGATTAAACTACCTCTCTATCAAGGATAACTAGAATTGTCATGAGAGACTTAAACTACCAATACTATATTCTGGGACTGTCTTATGATGAATCTTCCACACATGGGTCTCTATGTATTTCACTGGATTTCTGCTGCTAAGTTCTCATCTTCTTTGTTTTTACTATTATCACAAAATATTGACATCATCTCTTTCATGAAGCTCTATACTACTTAACCCCCATATAACACTCTATCATTGGTCGTAATGAAATGTATATCACTATAGCGATGATATATTAGTTTAATCTAGTCTTGAAGGACACTTATATGAATAATGAATCTTTAACCATATACATATAGTATCAAGATATGTTAGTAAAAATCAAATAATACTCTTCTATGGGCATACTTTTATGCTGCAGCTATAGGTTCTTATGAATAAATAATGACCTTAGTGCGTCCAGATAGAACTCTTCCTTAAAGTGTTCCTAAAATCTTGATTAGGAGATATTTGTATCATTGATGTTATTAATATTTTCATGACTTATTATATACCCCCTTTACTGATTTTATATGAAATTTGCATAATTTGTGTGAAATATTAATGTTTTAATATTAAGTATAATTTTTGAGCATTTTTAGAAGTAGTCCAATTGAGTCAGTTTACTGTTTTAATAATAACTTTCAATATACTGATCCACATTTTGTGGATCTTGTTTTTTATTATTCTACATTCAATATATAACATTTCATTAGAAGGTACCATGAGCAAATTCTTCCATTTGAAGGGTCATATGGTCCTCACAAACAAGACCAAAGAATCTGTGAACAAAATGGACCAGCCTTGAAGATTGATTTACTGGGTTCAATCCAGAAGTCCAAAAACATTAACTGTACACTACAGTTCTGGGGACACTACATGTCATCTCGGATAAAAATTTCAAGGCCCAAATCCAAGTACAAGGGGCCCAACATATGCTTTGCAGTCCGGCACACCATTCTGGCCGATAATTAAAATCATTATAGTATGCATGACATATCTCATTATGTAAGAATCCAATCAAGTTGAGATTTTGTAGTTTTAAATAGGAGATATAGGTGGCCGACTTTTTTGAATAAACCATTCGGATTTGAAGGCATCTTCATATTCAAAAACCCCTTCACATTATGGACTTCAAAAAGACTGGATTGAAATTGACAGTTTTACTTTGTTTAATAAACCGGACATAACATTGGATCCTTAAGTCCAAATGACTCCAAAATTTGAGAGTAGTCGTCAAACTCTATGATCTACAACTTCTGAGAAGGATATTTCTCAGGATTTTCCTGTCTTGATGTCCATATCTGCGAGCCAACTAGAGGGTTATTTCTGGAATGTAAACAGTCAACCACCTTGGGCTATAAATACATCCCCTCCTATCTTTCAAAAGGGTTGACATTTCAGAAGAGAGGAGAACATATTGGCATGAAAAAGGCCTTGAAAAAATCATGGGAGGATCTTCCATACTAAAGTTTTCATTTGAGAGACCTTTACTCCTCTCTTTGTTTTTACTTAATTTTGTGTTCTTCTTTTTTGTAATTTTGTAAGTCTCTTTATTTGTAATTCTGTTTTAATGAAAGTTACTTATTCAATATCTCTTATTCTCATACAACATCTGTAGTTTAATATTTATGTTATTAAAATAGTTTAAATTCAGTTGAATCCCCTTCCCTTCTTCTACTTCCTCATTCAATCGAAAATCCATTTTCAATTTTCTTCATCGTTTTTGTGTGTGTTCGACACACTACTCTTATCTTGTCCCTTTCTTTTTCTTCTCTTTATAATTCATCACCATAATCATTATAACCATATTATTAATCATTTTAATGTCTGGTTAAATCTTTAATTGGGGTGAGTTATAATTTAGTTATGTTAAGTGATTGAGAGCTTTTGCTCGACGAATGTTCTTTAAATTAATATTGAGTTTGTTGAACTTTATATGTCATGGATTAATGACATGTTTTGTTTAATATGTGGATTACATGGATTATTGGAACCAAAAATACACTTCCACAAAAAAGTAATGGTAATTATTAGAAACCTAAGTTAATTTACAGCTTGGATGAAAACTTTAACACTTCGGAATTCCGGTCAAAATCATCTTGTGACATGTGTGTTAATTTAATGAAATATAAAGCAAAGCTCAAGGATATCAAAAGCTTAAATAACTAATGATGAAATATCCCCAATCTTTAACAATTTTTTAAATCAAACATCATACATAAATTAATTCATAAGCTCTGCAAACAAACCCCCCAATCATAATACAATTAACTAAAAACAAATGACTATTACAAAGGATCATCGCCGAGGATTCGACCCGAGTTCTGCTATACACATTAGCAGAGCACCGGAACCTTGATCGGTCGATATGTGACAATCGGCCGTGCATTTCAAGTGGAACCATTTCTGGGGAATGGTGCTTTAATTATTCATTAGTTTCTGGTTATTGTAATAAAAAACCCCCAAAAAAACAAAATTTTAAAAAGAAATTGAAAAAAAACACAAAAAAAACCCGTCCTCCTCTTAAAAATCATAAACTGAAAAAAATACAAAGAAAAACCGGTCTTCCTCTTTCTTCCAAAATCTCTCTGAATGCCCCGTAGCATCCCAAAAAATCCCTCAGATTTGTTTGACCCTGAAATTGAGCGAACAATTCACCAACTTAGGAGTAACATAAGAGATACTCAAATAATTCAAGAACTAGTCCTCATTAAACCAATTGAATTAGAAATGGCTAATCCTAGGGAACAAAACCTTAAAGAACTCTCTTCCCCTGATATGAATTACCAACCTGTTGGTATTCAATATCCAAACATAGAAGCTGACTTCAAACTGAAATCGGGTTTGATTCATCTTCTCCCTCATTTTTACGGGCTAGCCGATGAGGATCCACATCTCCACCTTAATGATTTCCAAGTAGTGTGCTCTACCATGAATCCTCAAGGGGTTTCTGAAGAACAAATCAAACTATGAGACTTCCCTTTCTCCCTAGCTGAAACTGCTAAGTCATGGCTCTACTACCTTCCTCCTGGTTCCATAACCACATGGAATGACATGAAGCGGCTTTTCTTAGAAAAATTCTTTCCTGCTTCTCGCACTGCTTATATCCAAAAGTAAATAAGGGGTATTCATCAGTTCCCAAGTGAGTCACTCCATGAGTTCTGGGAGAGGTTCAAAAAGCTTGTTGAAACCTGCCCACATCATCAAATCACTGACCAAATCTTTATTCAATACTTCTATGAGGGGTTATTGGCTATGGAGAGAACTCTCATAGATGCCGCAAGTGGCGGTGCTCTTGTTGATAAAACTCCTGCAGCTGCAAGAGATCTCATAAGTAACATAGATGAAAACAAACAACAATTCCATACTCGAGCACATGCTCAAGTCAAACAAGCCCAAGATAATCAATCAATTGAACCGAACAAAATGACCGAGTGGATGAGTTAACTTACAGGTATTGTGCGAAAACTAGATGTGGATACCAAATCCCCAACCTCGTCTTCTCCACAATCAATGTTTCTTGGACCTGTCAAGAACTGTGGAATCTGCAACTCTCCATGTCATCCAACTGAAACATGTCCACAACTTCAAGAGGATCAATCCGATTTATCTAGACCAATGGAGCTAAATGTAGCATATGCTCAGCGGAACACCAATCCTCAACTATCAGGTCAGTTTGTTAGAAACATCAACCAACCTCACTCTGAGCCCTTATCCTCTAACTTTAACCAAGGATTGAGGTATGATAACCCCATGTCTCACCCCCTCAATTCCATCCTCAAAACCCAAACCAATTCCAATATGGTCAAGGTGGTGGTAACTTCCTTTAACCTTATCCTTTTGTTCCTCAACCTCAAAGGAACAATCCTCCTCCTGGATTCCATTATCCTAGTGGGCCTTCCCAATTACAAAACCAATACAATCGATTTCCCAAAACCAAAATCAAGGAAATCCCAACCAGGGACAAGCCTCTTCTTCTAGGAAACCATGGGAATGTGCAGTGGAAGATCTTGCCTCCTTCAACTGTTCAATCTTTAAAAACATTGAAACTCAAATAGGTCAACTTGCATCCCACCTGAACCAGCAACGACAATCAAATTACTCCCAACTCACAGCTCAACCATTACCCAACCCCACAGGTAATGTAAGTGCAATTGCACTTAGATCAGGAAAGCAACTTGATAAGCCTCAAGATAAATCTTCAAACCCTCTTTTGAATGTTGACCTAGAAAATGAAAAGAAAAAAAAAATTGAAAAGGAATCTGAATCCATTCCATCACCTCCTTCCATTCCACTTAGGAACCCAATTCCTTTTCCTCAAGCTGTTTCTAAAACAAGGATGTCCTTTGAACCTGATCCTGAAATGCTTGACATGTTTAGACGTGTTGAAGTCAACATTCCCATCTTAGATGCCATAAAACAAATTCCTATGTATTCCATGTTTCTCAAGGAGTTGTGTACCCACAAGAGGCAACTTAGGACCTTTGAAAATGTTTCCACCCAGCAGTCCATACCCATTAAGTGAAAAGATCCAGGTACCTTTATGATTCCATGCCAAATTGGAAGTTCCAACTTTGATTATGAACTCATAGACCTAGAAGCCTCAATTAATGTCATGACCAAATACATATTTTCTAAACTTGGTCTAGGTCCCTTGCACCCAATGAGTGTTGTCATTCAGTTAGCCAATCGAAGCACAACCATTCCTAAGGGAATAATTGAGGATGTCCTTGTCCGAGTCAATGATCTTATCTTCCCTGCTGATTTCTATGTCCTTGACACAGAAGGTGAGACGAACTCTTCTCGTTCTACCCTAATTCATGGGAGGCCATTACTCATGACTGTGAGAAACAAGATTTATGTCCATTCAGGCATCCTATCCATGGAATTCGGTGACCAACTGGTCAAGTTCATCATTCTCCAAGCCATGCGATACCCATCCGAGGATCACTCTGCATTCTCAATCCATGCTTCTGAGGACACTTCAAAGATTCAATTGAACCCCAATACACCATTTTCTTCATGTTCTAATAACAAAGGATCTTGTGAAATCTGCACCATGATTAACCAAGTTGTAAATGGTGAAGTTGATGTGGACCTCTCATTCATAGACTCCATAAATCTAGAAGAACTTGAAAACTCTCTTGAATCCCACATCCACTCTGATATCTACTGCTCTACCTTGGACAGTATTAAGGAGAATGAATCTGAATCAACTAAACTTCCTTCATCCATTCCTGAGATGTCTAACCCATAAATAAAATATGAGACTAATCTGAAACCCCTTCATGCACACCTGAAATATGCAGTCCTCTTCCATGATCACTCATATCCAGTAATTATCTCTGCCACCCTTACTGAAACTGAGGAGTCCAAACTTGTTTAGGTGTTAGAGGAAAACAAAAAGGCCTTAGGTTTGACCCTAGATGACTTACCAGAAATCAACCCTACCCTTTTCATGCATCACATCCATCTTGAGGAATCATCCAAACCAATTAGACAACTACAAAGAAGACTCAATCCACTCATACTTGAGGTAGTTAGGGAAGATATCACCAAGATTCTTCAAGCTGGTATTATCTACCCAATTTATGATAGTGAATGGGTTAGTCCAATTCAAGTTGTACCTAAGAAGGGTGGGATAACTGCTGTCACAAATGAACATAGAGAGGTAGTCACAACTCGAGTGAAGAACAAATGTTGTGTTTGCATCGATTATCGAAAATTGAATGCTGAAACACGAAAAGATTGCTACCCTCTTCCAGTCCCTGATAAAATGATAGAAAGATTGGTTGGAAAGTCACACTATTGCTTTCTTGATGGATACACCGGCTATTTTCAAATCCCAATCTCACCTCAAGACCAATAAAAGACTAGTTTCATATGCCCCTTTGGAACATATGCATATAGAAGAATTCCTTTTGGACTTTGCAATGCTCCTGCAACATTCTAGAGGTGTATGATCCGTATCTTTTCAGAATTCATTGAACACTGCAAGGAATTATTCATGGATGACTTCACCTTTTATGGTGATTCATTTGAATCTTGTTTGCATTCACTCTCTCTAGTCCTTCAAAAGTGTGTCAAGTGTAACCTTGTGTTAAATTTTGAAAAATGTCACTTCATGGTTTCAAATGGGATTGTTCTAGGGCACATAGTTTCAAAAGATGTTATTGAAGTTGATCCTGCCAAAATTGAAGTGATACAATCACTTCCTCCACCCACTTCTCTTTGAGACATCCTTTAATTCCTCGGTCATGCCGGTTTCTATCGGAGATTCATCCATAACTTCAGTAGGATTGCCCTCCCACTCACTCGGTTTCTCTAAAATGATGTCACCTTCCATTTTGATGAGGTTTGCAAGAGAGCCTTCATTGAACTCAAAACTGCTCTTACATCTGCCCCGATAATCCAACCCCCAGATTGGTCTTTACCCTTTGAGTTAATGTGTGATGCTTCTGATAGATTTGTTGGGGCTGTTCTTGGTCAAAGAAGAGAAAAAATTACTAATGTCATCTATTATGCCTCAAAAACATTGGATGAAACTCAATATCACTACGCTGTGACTGAAAAGGAACTTCTAGTAGTGGTTTTTGCCTTAGATAAATTCCAGTCCTATCTCTTAGGTGCCAAAATCATTATCTTCATAGACTATTCTTCTATTAAGTTCTTACTCAAGAAAAGTGATTCCAAAACGAGTCTAATAAGATGGATCCTAATGCTCCAAGAGTTTAACCTTGAAATCAAATATGGACCAGGAAAAGAAAACCCTGTGGCTGATCACTTGAGTAGAATTTCTAACTATTCTCATTCAGAAATCATTGATCATGAATCCCCCCCTGAGAACCATTCATCTTTCACTCCAAAAATACCATGGTATGCCCCAATTGTAAATTACTTGGTTTCTGTTGTTTTTACTAAAAAGTATTCAAAACAACAAAAAATGAAGTTGAAAAGTGATTTAAAATACTATTTTTGGGAAGAAAAAAATCTTTGGAAAACTGTGGTGACAAGGTAATAATGAGATGTGTCGATGAAAATGAACATTCATCCATATTATAATTTTGTCACTCACTTCCCAGAGGTGGCCACTTTGGACCAAAAAGGACCTCCTAAAAGGTCCTAGACTCTGGATTCTTCTGGCCTTCACTCTTCAAGGAATCACACGATTTCTATCAATCATGTCCCCTTGCCAAAAGTTTGGCACAATTTCCAAGAGAAATGAAATGCCCCCAAAGCCGTTAATTTTATGTGAGGTCTTCGATGTTTGGGGTATCAATTTCATGGTACCATTTCCCCCTTCCAATGGATTCTCATACATTCTTCTTACAGTTGATTATGTTTCAAGGTCGGTCAAGGAAAAACCCACTAGGAAGGATGATGCTCATACTGTTAGTGAGTTCCTAAAGACCCACATCTTCCAAAGATTTGGCACACCACGTGCCTTGATCAGTGACATATGAACCCATTTTTGTAATAAAACCATGGAATCTCTTCTGAAAATGAATGGGGTTGTACATAAAACTTCAACTGAATATCACCCTCAAACAAATGGCATGGCTGAACTCTCTAATAGAGAAGCGAAAAGGGTACTTGAGAGAATAGTTAAGCCCACCAGAAAAGACTGTCCTGAGAGACTTGGTGAATCCCTTTGGGCTTATTGAACTTCCTATAAAACACCCATTGGGATGTATACATTTAGGCTAGTTTTTGGTAAAGCATGTCACTTACCTGTTAAAATTCAACATAAGTCTTTTTGGGATGTAAAAACCTGTAATTTTGATTGTGAAAAATCTGGTGAAGAAATATTGTTGCAATTGGCTGAACTGGAGGAACATCGACATGAATCCTATGAGAATTCCAATCTGTACAAAGAGAAGGCTAAGGTACTCCATGAAAGACACATCCTGAGAAAGGTATTTCATGAAGGTGAAAAGGTAATGCTCTTCAATTCTCGATTCTGGCTTCACACAGGTAAGCTTAATTCTCGTTGGGAAGGTCCTTTTGTTATTACTAATGTTTACCCATTTGGTGCAGTGCAAGTCCAAGACCCCTCTTCCAAAAGGACATTCACGGTTAACGGACATCGGTTAAAGCATCACTATGAGGGGAAACATAATCCTAGATCATCATCTACTTCCATTGGCTCCCCAACTTCTCTAGCCGACCTACCACTAGATGGAGAAGGCGACCTGCCAAATCCAAACCAAGGGAAACCTCTTTCCCTTTAACTCTCTCTAGCTCTTCCTCTCTCTACCTATTTCTTCTTTTTCCTCTCTCTTTATTTATTTTTTACGACATTCTTCTTCAAAACCATTCTTTTTCAATTTATCTTTTTTGTGGATGTATCTTTATAAAAAAACAAAAAATACAAAAACCTAAAAAACTAAAAAAACCAAGAAAACAATCACTTAATAAAAATGCAAAAAAAATTTAAAGAGTCATGCTTACTCACCGTCGAGTTTTGAAATTTTGTACAACCATTTTACTAAGTTAACAGACATGTTTTCATCTAAAAAACTCTGTATTTTCATTATGACTTTGGATAATGAATTTTGTGTCAAAACCAACACATTTTGAATGCTCAATTTTTGATTTGGAAAATGATTTTCCCGAACCGTGAGGAACAACATTTGCTTTCATGCCAAGGCCACCTATGGGAATCTTTTCAAAATGTGTGTTTTCACCCCCATTTGTGAGTCTTGAGTTTGTGGACCTTAGATCTGAATTTTCTACCTTAGTGTGTATTAATATGATAGAGGCATTTTCTTAAACCACATGAGAATCACAACAGCCAAATATCCTCCCATTTCCCTTACATTAATCATCCTTTTGAAATCCAATTCAAGCCTACGAAAACCTTTTCTTTGATAGCCACATTACAAGACCAATACCTTATCCCACCCAATATCAACATGGATTTTCATTGCATAAGTTTTTGAAATTTAAGTGTGGGGGGGGGGAATGGATTTCATTTTTGGGTATCATTTCCTTACATTCTGGTGTGTTATAATATACTTGAGGGAAAACATCTATTTTAGTGTGGGGGGGGGGAGAGGTTTTCATTCAGTGGGATTTGGGAATGTATTATACACCTGATATTGAAAAGTGTTCAAAAAAAATAAAAAAAATCAAAATAAAAAAAAACAAATGAAAACATGGGTTGGGATATGAGTGTGAGATCTATTTCAAGGTCAACATTCGAAAAAACAAAGAAAAAAAAAGAAAAATAAAGAACACTTGAATTATATTCCTATATTATTGGGAGAAGTTCTGTGTTTTGTAAATATTTCATCTTCTCATTACCTTCATATTTTCTTCCACTATTGTGTCTTTCTTCACACAATCATTCCCTTGTAAATATGTGTTTTCATTTGCTTCCATGTTTTATTTCAAAAAAATGTGCATTGATTTTTCTATGTTTTTATTTTAACCCTCTTCTTCTCTCTCTTGGACATTATATCCCTACCATCCCATAGCCATAGGAAAACCCCTTAAAAATACCTCTTGATTCTTGTTCACTTTGGATAGGGATTGTAAGCTGAGATCTCTTTTCAATCTCTAAGATTTTCACTTTTGGTTGGTGAAAGAGTGAACCTCCACAAGTGAATTTTATCATCTTGAGAGGTGTGATTTTTGAGTGTCCACATTTTCCATTTCTAAATTTGAGCATGAAAAAAATGAATTAGTTTTGGAACATTGTTTCTGTAACAACTTGTGGTGGAATTCAAAATGGATGAGTGAAATAGTCTAAACCCCCCCTGATTGGAGAAAACAAAATTTTAATATTTGTTGGTGAGTGAAAATGATTTTGTCATGTTTTTATAGATGTTGAATATGAGGACATGAAAAAAAATATGTGTGGGGGAGTTGATGTCATTAATATTTTCATGACCTATTATATACTTCCTTTACTTATTTTAAATGAAATGTGCATAATTTGTGTGAAATATTAGTGTTTTACTATTAAGTATAATTTTTGATCATTTTTAGAAGTAGTCCAATTGAGTCAGTTAACTGTTTTAATAATAAATATCAATATACTGATTCCAATTGTGTGGTTCTTGTTTATTTTGATTCTACATTCAATATATAACCTTTCATTAGAAGTTACCATGATCCAATTCTTCCATTTGAAGGGTCATATGGTCCTCACAAACAAGACAAAATAATCTGTGAACAAACTGGACCAGCCTTGAAGATTTATTTACTGGGCTCAATCTAGAAGTCCAAAAACACTCAATCTCCACCATAATTTGGGGAAAACAACATGTCATCTTGGATAAAAATTTAAAATCCCAAATCCAAGTACAATGGGACCAACATATTCTTTGATGTCCAGACCACCATTCTGGATGATAATTAAAATCAGTATAGTATGCATGACATATCTCAAGATTTAAGCATCCAATCGAGCTGATATTTTGCAGTGTGAAAGAGGAGATATAGGTGGAAGACGTTTTTGAAGAAACCATTCGGATTTGAAGGCATACTCATATTCAAAAACCCTTTCACATTATGGAATTTTAAAACAATGGATTGAAATGGACAGTTTTACTTTGTTTAATCAACCATCCATAACGCTTGATCCTTAAGTCCAAATGACTCCAAATTTTGAGAGTAGTCGACCAACTTTATTATCTACACCTTTAAAGAAGTATATTTCTCAAGATTCGTCTGTCTTGATGTCCATATCTTCGAGCCAAGTGGAGGGTTATTTCTGGAATGTAAACATTCCACCACCTTGGGCTATAAATACATCCCCTCCTCTCCTTTCAAAAGGGTTGGAATTTAAGAAGAGTTGAGAACATATTGGCACGACCGAGGCCTTTCCAAAGTCTTGGGAGGATATTCCATACTCACGTTTTCACTTGATAGACCATTCCTCCTCTCTTTGTTTTCACATAATTTCGTGTTCTTCATTTTTTTATTTTGTAAGTCTGTTTCTTTGTAATTCTGTTTTAATGCAAGTTACTTATTCAATATCTCTTATTCTCATCCACCTTCTATAGTTTAATATTAATGTTCTTAAAATAGTTTAAATTTAGTTGAATCCCCTTCCCTTCTTATGCTTCCTCATTCAATCGAAAATCCATTTTCAGTTTTCTTCATCGTTTGTGTGTGTGTTCGGCGCACTACTCTTATCTTGTCCCTTTCTTTTTCTTCTCTTTATAATTCATCACCGTAATCATTATAAACATATTAGTAATCATTTCAATGTCTGGGTAAATCTTTAATTAGGTTGAGTTATAATTTAGGTATGTTAAGTTATTGAGAGCTTTTCCTCGACGAATGTTCTTTAAATTAATAATGTGCATGTTGAACTTTATATGTCATGGATTAATGACATGTTTTGTTTAATATGTAGATTCCATGGATTATTGGAACCACAAATACACTACTATAGACAAGTAATGGTTATGATTAGAAACCTAAGTTAAGTTATGACTTGGATTAAGGCTTTAACACTTGGGACATCCGATCAAAATCATCTTGTGACATGGGTGTTAATTTAATGCAATATAAAGCAAAGATCAAGGATATCAAAAGCTTAACTACCTAATGATGAAATCACCCCAATATTTATAAATTTTTTAAATCAAACATCACACATAAAGTATTTCATAATCTCTTCAAACAAACCCCCCAATCAGAATAGAATTAACTAAAAACAAACGACTATTACAAAGTGTCATCGCCGAGGATTTGACCCGAGTGCTGCTATACACATTAGCATAGCAGCTGAACCTTGACCGGTCGATAGGAGACAATATACCGTGCATTTAAATCATCATGATTACGAGTCACTGAAATCCACAATCACCCAGTGTATCTATGAAGAAGATTCACTTTTTAGACTACCATCTAATTTGAAGGTGTCCTCATAAGTTGAAAAAATTAAGTGACTGCCTCTATCATATCCTTAGATTTATGGGGGTAAGGATCACCCCAAAAATTTGGGGGTAAATTCATCTAAAACTCAAGGAGTGTGCTCAGACTATAGACATCCTTGTCTGGTACTACCCGTGTAACCTTCTACCTAATGGGTGGCGGAAAAATTGGGAAACCAACTGAAAGTGAAAACTTCTGTATAATACCATATATTAGATCCTCATAAATCAATGGATAATTATAACTACAATGATTTGGAATCATGGAAGGATTTCTTTATAGAGGATTTCTAAAATAAAATAAAGATATTCCACTGTTAAATAGAATGTTTGGGTAGCAGACTTTTGAAGGACATAAAAACCCCATCCCATTTATATATGATGCATGTAGAAATGATTTACCAGTAACTATTTTCTATATAAAATAACTTAAAAATTAGGTTATTATTGTAATAGTGAATGGATACATAATCTGCCACACTTACACTGGTGTAACTGACCAAGTACTAAACTCAAAACAACTAAACATTGTTCGCATAAATCCAAAAATAAATCTCACTCCTAGAAAAAATTATAATCTCTATTCCAAAGAGATAATTGAATACTCTAATACCAATATTCCATGAATTGAACTACCAAGGTTCACTTGGTCTGTGCTAATCTGAGTGTGACACCCCTAACCCACCTCTAATTTTCTAGGATCTTCATCCAATGTCGAGTAGGCATATCACACATATTGGAGGCCTTAAACTATGGTACCTGTATACATGCACACATATCCGAGCCCATAAAATGATAAAAGAAAAATAAAATTGATACTGAATTCATGCATATGAATATATACTATGACCAGAGTACAAATAAATAATGGATAGTATTAGGAAAAAATACAAAACAAAAAAAACTAAAAATGATTGTAACTTGCTCATATGGAACATGACTTCCATCAAGTGTAACACCTAGTCTGACAACATTTAGTCTAGATCACTATATTCCACTTTCTTCCAGTCCTCCTAGGACACCATAAAAATTTTATTTCTAGATAATACATTACATGTGAAAGTAGATCCCATAGAGGGGTGAGCATAACAATAATAAATCGGACATCCTAAAATCAATGAACATAAAAAATCAAGAGTAGTCATTTTATCAACTAAAAGGAATGACATTTAGGATATGAGACAAAGAAATAAGGGAAATAACAGAATCCCAGATATAATCAAAATAGACTCTTAAATCATAAAGTTGTCTCAACACCTACCAACCAAAATATTTTGCTCAAGGTTTCAAGGTAATTATCATTAGGGATAACATGCCACATGATTCATACTATAACTAATGGTGATCATCTGATAGGTCATTCTCATCAGGTCTTTATTAATAATTAATTGATGAATCATTGAGAATATAAACCTACAGATAGGGGATTGCACCTTAGACTGATGGAGGACACCAAAAACCCTACTAAATCAATTATCTATGTAGGGGGTAGATGCCCATTGAATCATGGTCATGCCGATACCATGAACCCTTCCTAGAATGAGAATTTAATGATAGAGGATCCTAAACTACTCCAATAGAAGGATACACTGAGCACTATTTGAGATAAAACCTACAGAGGTGATTAAAATCATTAGATGGGGACATAATTCCACATTGTACCCTCATTGGTGTGTATCATGGGATCACAGTCAACTAAACTTGGTCTACAACAAAAAAATAAAAGGCTCCAAACTACCTCTAAGGAATTACACAGTTTGTATAGAGGGTACACGATGTGGACTTCTAAACCCAAAACATGCATGTGTTACTCTCCCCATGCCTGCCGGAATGGCCCGAAGGCCTTCATTTTTATTGATTTTTGATAACCCCCTTTCAAGGTATAATGGGGAACCCTTATAAGGCCCGTAGGCTTAGAGATTACATGGCCCATATGCTTAGGAGCTTACATGACCTGAAGGTATTAGGGAATTCAACCAGACTTTCTACAAAGAACTACCCCTCTCTAGTATCTGCATCATGATAATAGGTCTCTACCTTCGCATGGCCATCTTGCTAGGCTTCCCATGCTAGCACAGGCTAGTCCTGATGGCATATCCATACCCTCTCATTCTGAAAAATCCATTTGGCTCTGCTCTGGTGAGTGCACCTACTCTGAATACTCTTCTAGGGATGCTTTTTTTGTAGTGTGTCTGGGGAAATTGCATGTGGCCCAAAAGCCTTGAGGAGGCCTGAAGGCCTTAACGGTGGCTCGAAAGCCCTACAGACCCGAAGGCCTAGGTGGCCTGAAATCCTTAAAAACTCCAAGACCAAACCGATGGATCCAGGTGAATAGTTCTAGCTGCTCCATGCCTATGTACACTAGTCATTCTTGTATACTTGCTGTGTCCCTGTAACTGGATCAATTAGACTACATGGTCATTCCCATTTACTCTGGCTATTCCCATGTGTCTGGTCATGTGCATTCCAATATACTCTATAGAATAATGTTGATTTACTAGTATTTGAAGACATGGAGTGTTAAATGTGTCACATGGACTGTTATATTTTTCTTTGTGTGAAAACTGTAGCACCGTAGAAGAGGGACTACATGACATATGGTTTTTGAACAACATGTAGTGCAGTAAGTAATTTCTCAAAAATTCGAGGATGCTTCACATGTGAACCCATGTGTTAACTACCTTGGTTCTTGGCATGGAATCCCCTAGGAGTCATGGATCTATTTGACTACAACTTACCAACTATTTGTGGTTGGATTCTGACTGTCTAAACCAATAGAAAATCATCTCTTTTCTTGCCACACCACATGTTTCTTGCTAAATCACAGCTACAAATAGCCAATCAAGTCATGATACTCTTATAATAACCCACCATAATCATAAAACCTTGATCAATACATTTATCATGCACTCAAACCTAGGTTAACAATTTTTTTCCAAAGACCAGTTTCACAACTATCGAATACCATGTATTAGTCAAGTCACTGGCCAAAGGAATCATTAATGATGAATGTGAGTAGAATTGGTGGGGGTGGGGAGGAATCCATGAATCATAAAATATAGAAAAACCACATCCATTTTTTGGAATATCCACAATTATTTTCCATTATAATGATGAATTAAGAGAAATAATAAAAAAATAAAAAAATAAAAAAATAATTCGAAACCATATGAAGATAAAAGATCAACCGTAAATCATCCGTTGACCAGAAAATAAAAATTCAAGAAGAATATAATTTTTTTGACACAGGATAATAAAAAATTGGTTAACATTCACAAAAATTCATCCTAACTCTATTTGGATAAATCATTGGTGAAGAATGGTTCCGTTCTAGTGTCATTGTTGAGATCCTCAACTCCATCTCTATAGGGAATCATAGCGGTACTTATACCATCCTTGATCCCAATATCATTTTCTAAGATCTCCTTTACACAATACTATAAAATACTAGGGTTATGTATCTAAACCTAGTGATTTTTTATAAATTTTTATTTATATAGTATTTTAGTTTGATGTGTTCATGTTTAACAATTAAATTAATTTAATTTACTATCTGCACCCACAACATCATTTATCAAAACACCAAAAAATGATATAGATTACGTTTCACATATGTTAAAACCTATATTTTATATTAAAACATGGTCTCATATTTATGATATAATAATTTAATTGGGTTTTATCCCATTATTTCCACAAAATTGCATGTGTGTGGTATAACATATTTAATATTTTTATTTTATCAACACCAAGGCTCATCAGACATCAAAATATCACTCCATATCTAAACCTGAATATGAAATTATTCCACAATATATCTAAAATAATTATAAGGAAAAAACAATTGATGTTACACACACTGTCTAAATTTTTTTTACACATTACATGATTTAATGATAAAAATTTATTTTTATACACAAAAAAATTATCTGATAAAATGGTTACCATATTTGGAATTAGTATGAACATATTATATTGGGAGTTCTATTTTATTTAACATTATTAAAATTAAATTACATAGGTAAAAACCATTTACCAATTTTAAACCAAAAATGGTAAAAGTGAAAATTATAAGAGTAATGAAGATAAAAAAATGAATAAATGA
Organism: Viscum album; assembly: GCA_963277665.1. Classification (NCBI taxonomy): domain Eukaryota; kingdom Viridiplantae; phylum Streptophyta; class Magnoliopsida; order Santalales; family Viscaceae; genus Viscum; species Viscum album. Next base: position 1,378,837,971 of record OY728138.1, read on the forward strand.
TTCATCAAAATTAATTTAGTTGGGATCACCAACCTTTTATCATACCCCAATCCATTTTATTTTCAATTTTTGGCTCTTCATAACTTGTAAAACATGTTCTATATTTATGTTATGCTGAAATATTTAAATGAATTCCATTTTCACCACCTATAAAAGGGGTCTCTAAAAACAACTTCAATTCCACTCAAATAATTTGGTTTCCAAATGAAAAATATTCTGATTTTACTTCCATTATATTCATATTTTTTCTATGATATTTTTATCAAAATATATTTTCCTAGGAACTCCATTTCAAAATATTCTTCTAAGGGAGTGCCTAATTCCAATATGCGGGTATTTTTTCCATTAACTTTTCATTTTTTATTACTTTCCAAAATAAATTTTTAATTACTATATAATTTCATTTTTATTGCCTTATATTGAATGTTTTGATGATATTTTACTAATTATGAACTACCTTTCTAATTTACTATTATTATAAAAGAAATCATCATTTATGTGTTTTGCGAACTACCACCTCCATGAGTCACTGACTTTCATATTTCACCATTACCTCTCTTTAGGGACTGTGTAGTGAAAATTCAAGAATAAATATAAAATATAAAATGAAATTATTATTATTAAGATTAAAATAATAATCCAACTTCATTCTATCCTAATATTTATGAAATGTAAATGTTAATCATGAAATGTTCGGACTACCACCTCTAAATTTTCAAATATAAATTTATATACACCTTCTTTATTATATATTAAACTCCATGCACATATGATTCAACACTATATAAATAAATAAATAAATATCCTTGTGCTTCTATAAAAATGATATTATTCTAATAGAAACAACTTTCATAATAACAATAATTAATTAATTATGGCATCTTCTTATTTGGCTTGGTTTAACCACCTACATGAACTATTCTATAAAATAATTTCCTAGATGACCTTGAGAAGTTAATTACTAATGATATATGACATAAAAAATACATATTTTATTTTTCATCTAGAGTGGTAACATTATTTTAAACTCATTAATTAAGATTCCAATGTTCATTTGTGTAAAATAACTGAAACATGAGCATCATTGATTTCATCTTTATTGATTCTAATGAAAACAATCATAGAATAAAATTATAACATTAAATATAATTATAACACATAAAGTATTTTACCTTTTATTATATAGTAATTATTTAATTTTAGAATAAATGAGGAAACAATTCACTAATTTTAAACTAAATCAAACCAATCATGATTACTTTCAACTGATAGTAAAATTAAGCTATAAATAAGTAATATATTCATAATAAATGATCATAAATTAAGTAAATAAAGGTAATTGTATAAGAATATTGTTCTAAAATAGAATATAATTATATTAATTTTTTATTTCAATGATTCTATATCTAATTTTTACTAATCATTAATTAAGGTAAGTGTTTTTTGTTAACTCAAATTTCTTTCACTATGCTACAAAAATTCATATTGAAGAATATTATTCCATATTTAATTTATTATACATAATGAATAATTTGTATATAAGTTCATCATTATTTTATAGGGTTCTATACTACATTTTTTTAACCTCATTATAAAATTATTCTAACCTCAATTTTTATCTTAATTATAATGATTTCATGTGTAAAATTTAATTTAATTGGACATATTTCATATTACACACTATTTTTTCTTATAATAGTTTATATTATTACCCTTTAATATCTTTTATCATGATACCCTTATTATTCAATGTATTTAATATTTCATTTGAAATCATATCACTCAATGGGTTTGGATTCAAATGGTTATAATTTCATAATGGTTTTTACAAACTCAAATTTCATTCACTAAGTTTTGAAATTTGTTATTGAAATCATTTGTTCCATATTTTATTTATCATTCCTAACGATTAAATTTTATGGTATTTACTCCTTCATTCATATGCATCTACAATTATTTCTTATAAACTCATTATAAAATTATTCTTTCTTCAAATATTATGTTACATGGAAGGGGTTTCTATTAATAATTTTCATTCCATGAGAAATGTGTCTTATTATACACCATGTTTTAATTTTTATAGTGTATACAATACCTCATTTTAATTTTTTATCACTATGAAATCATTATTCATTTTATTTAATAATTTATTTTCAATTTTATCCTTTGAACAGTTTTTATTCAAATGTCACTAAATCCAAATGAGTTCATTGTCTTTTTCTAATTCTATGAGATGTGTTAGATATTGTGCACCATTATTTGTTATATATTATGTATAAACTTCCCTTTTTTATTTATTAAATAATTAATATATGTCATTTTATTTTATTTTAATTTCATCTTATCCCTCTCACATTGTTTTTTGTAACACCCCAAGCTTCCACGGTATGTTTCCCTTTGAATAATGTAGTAGCTTGCGTTTTACGCAACTTGGAGTTTTAACACACCATAACCAATAAAAATAGCCGTTATGAATAGTAATACACACTTTTTGAACATTTATAAATTTTATTTTTCAAAATGGACTTCATTTTGGAATTCGAAATATCAAAATTATCTTAGGGTGATTTTTTGGTATTTTTCTGAAAACTTTCAATTTATTGATGAATAGTGAAAAACACTACGTTATTGTTTAAAAATGACTTTTTTATTTAATCAATTAGTTAATTTAATTTAATTTAATTTAGGTGAAAATAGATACACAATACCTATATGTGTTCAATTTAATTCATTAGAGTTATTTTATAATAAGTTTAGATATATAAAATCTTATTGAAATTTTTACAGTCTTTTACCCACCTTCTAGGAGCATTTGAAAATTTGCATTAAACTTAATCTTACCGATTCTATGAGTTGAATTTAAAAATTTAGAGAGACATGGTTGACATCAGTAAGTAAAATTAGGTTCAATAAGCTGAATTTTTTTGGTGAATAGTAACTTTTGACTTTTATTTACCACAGTTAAAAGTAAATGGGATAATTAAGGGTAAAAATGATATTATAATTACCCAAACACATGTTTTAATTCTATTGTATAAGTGTAATTCGACCAAAAACAACCATAGGAATAAAATATGATCCTCTTTGGTCGACTTGGATTTGTTTAGGACATTTATTATTATTTTATTTAAATAAGAGTTAGAAGAGTTATATTCAAAGTTTAATAACTAAACCATTTTTAATATAGAGTTAAACACAATATAAATTGAAACATAAATATTCATTATAAATACAAAAATATTTCCTGCATAATGGTATTTTATTAATAATTTTTAGACATTAAATAATTTAATTTATTTATGACACAATGACGATGCCATAATTACCTTAATAATGAAATATTAAATTAATTAATATTATAAATATCCAAATAAATGTAAATTAAGACTTTTGATGAATTAAATTAATTTTATAGGTTACTAATACATGTTAGGGTTGATTTAATAAATTTTATTTTAAGTGATACAGTTTTTATGACTTTCAAAAAAATCAAATACTAAAAACTATCAAAATTGACATAATTGAGTTTTAAAAAAAATACTATATTATTAATTGATATAATATTCCTAAACTAAAAGAATCGGCCAAAGGACTTAGATAAGGTTATATATATCAATAATTAACCACTTGGAGTTCTCTTGGTAGTTTATAGTATGTTTATTAACCATATAATTAAAAAAATACAAAGAGACATGGTAAATGTCAAACTATTTAACGAACAGTTAAATAAAAAAGATAAGGTAAATATGGTGACCTAAATCTGTATAAAACCTATTTTTTGGAGTTTTTCGACCCATACCCACCTTATCTTATAAATAATTCATTTTTATCCATTAGAAACCAAAAATAATTTTATTATAAAATAATATTTCAATCTTTTCCTAAAGTGACCCTCACCTCTCTTATAAAAGGATATTTCCCCTTCTCTTAATTTCAAACTTCCAAAGCCATTTGGATCAGAAAAAACCTTCCCAAATATAATCTAAACTATCCACCCTTCAACCTAGAGGCCTTACATTGATCAGAATGACAACCTATGAAGGCCTTTTTCTCAACTCAAAAGGAAACACCCGAAGAAGAGGTAATAATTTCCCCACCCTCATTCATGTTCTTTTCTTCTTCTACTTCCTCTTTATTTGTTGTTTCCATACCAAAATAATAACTACAGTATCTTTTACATACTGTGATGTTATTATAAATATGTTACATCCATATTACTTATTATATCCATCCTATAAATGACAAAGTCACCATGCGTGCGTACATATGGATTACCGTCTCCACATCATGGTGTAGTTTGTCATTCAAACACTTAATTATTAGGATGTGTATAATAATGATTATAATGAATGTAAATAATAAATATAACATGTTATTTATTCTGTATATATGATATAACATCCAATTAAATATGATTTTACCATCAATATAATGATATTATCGCTCGTGTGTACGTACAGATTACCATCTCCACGAACGCGATGAGATTCATTCCCCATCATAATAATTAAAGAATAATATTCATTTTATAAATAAAAATAATCTTTCTGAACATAATATAATTTTTTATTTGAATCAAATACATCCTATCCATAATAAACATGTATTACACAACCAATCATATAAAGGAAAATGAATCATTTAACACCTGAAACGATGATACTACAAAAATATTATTAACAAAGAAATATTATAGGATCATATATGATATAATATTTCTGTATATATTTCTTGTATAATTTAATAACAATGTTTTAACTATTATACATAAGTTTAACATTCCATCGACTAAGGAAATGTATAAGTTAAGGGTTAATTCTAAAACCTCTTTACTTATCCGAAGTTGTTAATGCGTAAGTATCTACTAGGACCTCTTTATCACCCACATCCATGTTTTCTTAAAAATTTAATTCAAAACATTATTTAATAATTACATGACTATGGTTTAAAGTCAGTTATACCATTATTTGACAACATATGTTTTTAAATGAATCTTTCTGCCATTTTCCAAACAAGGTACTTTATGACCTTCTCGACAAATTTAAGGTAAGAATGTTTTTAACTTATACGGTGGGTGTGCCTATTTTCTGACGTTATAACATCATTGAAGCTTCCCATAAAAGATTACATGAAAATTTTCAAAATAATTTTTTTATTTTAAAATTATATTACTTTTAAATGATTTCAATATAGAAGAGATATTTCTCTACAAATTATTTTGATTTCATCTATGACAACATCCTTTGATGGAATTTAAGCTTTTTGAAGTTAATTTATTATAATAAAAATATTCTATATTGTATTCAAGGTTTTGTGATATGTTTGACTGTGGATGTATTATTTTTACACCATTTATAGTTTATGGATAAAGTATTGACATTTCGTATGCTAGTTTTAATAAGAATGTTTATGTTATGTTAAAACCCTTTCTTATGAGGAATGCATTGGACTTAGTATGTGATGTGTGGAGACCACTATAGCTCCTAGATATATTGGTAGGTCTCATGAGACAAACTAGTGTCTTGGAACATAGACATGGAAAAATATTATCTGTAGTCTTGGCACAATGGCATGAATATGTGGTAATGAAGTCTGGAATTATGCATTCCAACATTATGAAATTGGCTATTGATATTACATATGATTATTCGACTAGTATACTATCCATGTGAATAAGTAAATGAAATTATTTGATTTATCTTCGCCCTATTATGATGAATTTTTTGTTTAAAAGGCATCTCTTCTTATAATTTTTTTAAATGTTTATATTTATTCTTGAAAGGTTTTTCTATATTGTTATCCTTAATGAGTATTTGAGATCACCCCTTTCTATGTTTTATTTTTTCCAAGGATACGAAGAAGTATATTATGACTCACCTGTAGGGATATTCTAAGGGATGAATTTGGTCAATGGAGACAATTTTGTTGTTGTTTTTTATTTTATAATGTAATATAAAACGTATGAATGTATCTAGTACTTCAAAGGATACTAAACTGACTGGTCTTTAATGACTTTGATCCCTTGTGATCATACCAATGTTATGTAATAATTCACCGACTCTAGGTAACTGGGGTCAGGGCATTACAGTTGGTATCAGAGATAGGTTTAGTACTAACCTTGGAAACTATATTTAGATAAACTCTGATTAGACCACATTACCCTAAGATAGACTTTGAGGATTGGTATAGAAGAACTTCCTAGAATTTTGGTAATGTAGATATTTTGTGTATTTTCCAAGTAATACATCCATTTCTGGATACAAGAAGATAGAAGTGGCTCTGGCACAGATGTACCTAGGAGTGAAAACCCCAACAAGGAGTTTTAGGCTTGACCCATGGTATCATGGTATACGACAACGGGTCTTATTGTACTCTTGGTTACAACACTCCTAGGGTATATGCTTAGGATGATTTTCATTTTCAATACAAACCATTATAAAGGATTTATGAGTATATACCTCTTCAAATAAAACATATTTTATGATTATGGATTATATCCATCATTTTTTCAATTTATGTTAAGTGTTTTATAAGTTTGGAATTATGTATTGTGATTCATAAAATAATCTAGTGTATGCCATTGTTTAGAAATCGGTCCTAGTGGAAGAATTTCAACCATATCAAATCACATAATCCATGTAGGGATTTCCATCCTACTCAAGTAAATTATAGTAGAGCTGGTTATACAACTGGTGTTGATCATCTTTTCACCATACTCGGAAAACACACTCAGGTTATGAATAATAACCTCACCTATATAGATCACCCTGATTCACAACGTAGAGGATCAATGTTAGAACGCTTCTTGAGAAAACAACAAGAAACATTTAATGGGAGTACAAATCCATTAGTACCTGAGCAATGTATAAGTTCCTAAGAGAAAATATTTCATGCTTTGGGGAGTAATGAAAGGGAAAAAGTTGTCCTGATATTTTATTGCATCACGAGAGATGCAGATCAATTGTGGTTATTAATCCAAAACACAGAGGAAGATGGAGAAGTATAGAACATGGAATGAAGGGATTTAAAAGAAATTTTATTACAAAAATACTTTTCTTGTGACCATCAAGTGGATATGGAAAGATAATTTATGATTCTGAGGTAAAAGGAGGATGAGAACGTCGCAAAATATGAGGCTAAATATACAAGGTTAGCAAGGAATGCAATAGATTATATATGTAACCCAATGAGTAATATTGATAGATTATTTTCTGGGATAAAACCATTTCTCTGTTGAGAATTAGTCTCACAATCATTCTCATAGATGAAGATATTGTCTCATGTGCTATCAATAAAGAAAAGGAATTCTCTTAGTCTTATGACTTCAATGCAAAGAAAGAGAAGAAGTGATCTTATGATCACTCTGGAAATGAAAATAATGGGAATAAGGGAAAATTTGAATATTCATCCTACGGTAAATGTGGGAAGAAACACCCCAGTACTTGCCTAAAGGGAATGGGAGTCTGTTACAAGTGTAGTTAAAAAGGCCACCAAGCTTGTGATTGCATGGGAAAGAAAGAGGCTCTCAATGTTGAATACTACAATTATAGAGAAAAGGGACATTATGAAAATGAATGTCTTATTTTCCAAGGGAACATACCTTAGAAAAGCACAAGGGAGCAAGGCTAAGCTTATGTGATCACTACTACTGAGGATAATGCTCTTAAAGACGTGGTGATAGGTAATTTAATGGTTTTCTAAATATTAGCCAATGATTTATTTGATTCTATATAATCACATTGTTTCGTATATTCCTAGTTTACTAGGAAAATTTGGTATTTTCAATTTGACTTAAGAAGGGAGTTGTTGGTCAAAAATCATAAGGGAAGTATCATCGCAAAATGGTTTTGTGAATCAGCTACCATTAAGGAATATAAATGTTCATTATCTACTGATCTCGTCATCATACCCATGATTGTACTTGATATAATCCAAAAAAATGGATTGGATTTTGAACCATGATGAAAAAATTTATTGTAAGATGTAGGAGGTTACAATTTTCGATGAAGATAAATAGTACCTTATCTTTAGAGTAGAAATTTCACCACATAATTTTTATCTTGATCCACCACAGTAGCTTTAATAAATTCAATTATTGGGGAGGAATAGAATGAAATAATTATGGGTTAAGAAAAGAATGTTTGAATATTGTATGTACCTATTGTGAAAGAATATATTGATGTGTTTCCAGAGGATTTACCTGGACATCCTCTAGAACAAGAAATTGAGATTTTCATTGATTAAATTTCTGGTTCAAGTCCCATATCGAAGACCGCTTATAGAATGGCCACTGTGGAATTACCATAACTAATGAAACAACTAGAGTAATTGAGTAATAAGGTATTTATTCTCCCTAGTGTTTCTCCATGGGGAGCCCCTATTCTTTTTGTTAAGAAGAAAGATCGATCTATGAGGTTATGCATTGACTACTGGGAGATCAAAGATACAACAATAAAGAACATGTATCCCCTACCTCGCATTGATGGTTTATTCGACAAACTTCTTGGAGCTCAATATTTTTCAAATATTGACCTTCGATCCGGATATCATCAGTTGTGTGTGAAGAAGGAAGACATTCTAAAATCAACATTTCAAACCAAGTATGGGCATTACGAGTTTACAATAATACCTTTTGGATTGACTAATTCACCCTCTATCATAATGGATTTAATAAATAGAGTTTTCAAAGAATATATTGATGACATTATAGTGGTATTTATTGATGATATCATAGTATACTCAAAAATCTACAAAGATCATGAAAATATCTGGCACACTATTCTGTTAACCCTCAGAAGAAATGAATTATATGGGATGTTTAGCAAGTGTGAATTCTGGATTCAAGAGATTTCTTTTCTTGGACATATAGTCTCTAAGGATGGAATATATGTTGATCATTTAAAGTCAACGGAAATCCATGAATTTCCAGCACCAACAAGTATAACTGAGGTACCCATTATTATTCGTTCAGTAGGTTATTATCGACATTTCGTCTAGAATTTTTCTCAGTTGGCTAACCAATTAACCAAGCTCACACGCAAAGGGGTTAAATTTGTATAGAAAAAAGTGTGTGAAGAATGTTTTGAAAAATTGAAGAGAATATAAGTCAATGGTCCTATCTTGACTCTACCATTTTGGAAGAATGGGTTTGTTATGTATAATGATGCTTTAAATAAAGTACTTGGTTGTGTCCATATGAAGAATTATATAGTTATTTCCTATGCGTCATGACTTCTAAAAATTCCTGAGAAAAACTATCCCACTCTTGATCTTGAGTTAGCAGCTGTAATCTATTCTTTGAAGATATAGAGACACTATCTCTATGCTGAAAAATGTGGTATTTATAGCGATCACAAGAGTTTCAATTATATTTTCTCACTAAAATAAATCAACATTAGGTCAAGGAGATGGCTTGAACAACTCATGGATTATGATTTCACAATACACTACCACTCAGGGAAGGCAGATAAGGTGGTAGATTCTTTGAGCAGAAAGGATCATGGAGTTTTAATCAACATTAGAGTTGAAAGGGATCCAATTTTCATAGACCTAATATTGATGGACATGGGGATAACAATGGAAGGTTAAACATCAATACTTTTTCAAATGGTTGCCAAACCATATTTACTTGAAAGGATAAAAATTTATCAGAGTAATGATGAAGAGTTTCAAAATAAGATTAAAGTGATAAATGAAGTGAGATTGAGTGAATTTGTATATGAATATGGAATTTTGAAATTTGGGAAGAGACTATGTGTTCCCAATATACCTGATATAAAATGGGAATTGTTGGATGATGCTCATGGATCCAATTCCTCTATACACCCTGGGAGCACCAAGATGTATAGAGATTTTAAGGAACATTTTTGGTGGGACAACATGAAGAGGGAGATTTCTAATTTTGTGTCAAGATGTATTGTTCTTAAAAAAGTGAATGCTGGAAGGATAAAACATGGAGGAGTCATGCAACCTATTCCCATACCTGAGTGGAAATGAGATAATATTATGATGGAATTTTTCATGGGGCTACCAAAGACTCCTAGAAGGAATAATGAAATATGGGTCATTGTTGATCATCTTACCAAGTCAGTGCATTTTCTTGATATAAGAGATGATTTACTACTTGAACGTCTAACAAGACTATATATTGATGAAGTTTTAAGACTCCATGGTGTACCCCTATCAATTGTTTCTGATCTCTATCCCTGTTTTACATCATGATTTTTCAAAAGTCTTCAGAAGGCCTTGGATACTGAACTTTGTTTGAGATCTACCTACCACCCTCAAACCGATGGACAATTAGAATAGACTATTAAAACCTTAGAAGAAAAGTTGAGATCTTACTCACTTGACTTTCAAGGTATATGGGATCAATATTTACCTATGCTAGAAATTTCCTATAACAATAGATTCCATTTAAGAATTCAAATGGCAACATATCAAGCATTATATGGAAAGAGGAGTCACACACCAACTTGTTGGGATGATGTTGGTGAAAGGAAACTTGTAGGACCAGAACGTGTTGAGGAAACAATGAAAAAGGTGAAGATTATCAAAACCCACATCAAAGCATCTCAAAGTGGGAAAAAGAGCTATATCAATAATATGAGGAAGGATTTGGAATTTCAAGTAGGAGATCTTGTTTTATTGAAATTATCTCCCTGGAAGGGTGTTATACAATTCAATAAGAAGGGTAAATTGATTCCCAGGTAAATTGGACCTTTCGAAATTTTAGAACGAATTGGAGTTTTGGATTGTCATTTGGCAATGCCTCCAAGAATCTCCAAAGATCATGATGTCTTCCATGTATCATTATTGAGAAAATATATGCCTGAACAAATGCATGTACTGACATATGAGGAAATAGAACTAGAACCTGATCTGTCTTATTGTGAAGATCCTGTCATGATTCTTGATACCAGAGAACAACTGCTGAGAATCTAGACCACTCATTCGGTAAAAGTTCTATGGAGAAACCATAATATTGAAGAGGCAACGTGGGAACCCAAGGAACATATGAAGAAGAACCACCTGAATCTTTTTATGCAGTAATATTCTGGAAATTTCGATAATTAAATTATTTTAAGGAGGGGAGAATGTGACACCCAAACCTTCCATGGTATTTTTCCCTTTGAATAATGCAGTAGCTTGCGTTGTACTCAACATGGAGTTTTTTCACACCATAACTAATAAAACTAGCTGTTATGAATATTAATACCTTATTTTTGAAATTCTATAAATTTTAGTTTTCAAAATGGACTTCATTTTTGAATTCGGAATATCGAAATTAGCTTAGGGTGATTTTTTTTCCTAAAAGCTTTCAATTTTTTGATGAATAGTGAAAACACTACGTTATTGTTTAAAATCGAATTTTTTATTTAAGTAATTAGTTATTTTGTATTAATATATTTTAGGTAAAAAGAGATACATAATACCTATATATGTTCAATCTAATTCATTGGAGTCATTTTTTTATAAGTGTAGATATATAAAATTTTATTGACCTTTTTACCGTCTTTTACCTACCTTCTAGGAGCATTTCAAAATTTGCATAAAACTTAGTTTTACAGATTCTATGAGTTGAATTTAAAAAATTAAAGAAAAACAGTTGATATCCCTAAGTAAAATTTGGTTCAATAAGATGAATATATTTTTAGGTGAATAGTAACTTTTGACTTTTATTTACCATGATTAAAAGTAAATAGGGTTATTAATGGTAAAAATGATATTATAATTACACTAACACATGACTTAATTCTATTGGATAAGTGTAATTTGACCAAAAACCACATCAAGAATAAAATATTATCCTCTTTGGTCCACTTGTATTAGATTAGGACATTTATTATTATTTTATATAAAGAAGAGTTAAAAGAGTTAAATTCAATGTTTAATAACTAAACCTTATTTAATATAGGGTTACACACAACATAAATTGGACTATAAATAATCATTACAAAGATAAAAATATTTACAAAATAATTTTATTTTAGTTATAATTTTTAGACCTTAAATAATTTAATTTATTTATGTCAAAATGATGATGCAGTAATTACCCTAATAATGAAATATTAAACTAATTGATATTATAAACATCCAAATAATTGTAAATTGAGACATCTGATGAATTAAACTAATTTTTTAGGTTTATTATCCATCATATAATCAAACAATTTCTGATTTATAAGAAATTATTGAATAACCATTAGATTTATAACGCATCATTGTATGAATGCTAATTTTTTAAGGTATGGCCAATTTTTTCATATGTAAAATTGGTATTAAATCCTCTTATAACAATCCATAATAACTCAATTCATTAAAAAAAAATTCTCTAACGTTGATAGGAATAATCAATTAATGTTATTCTTAATGGAATAATGGAAATAACACTATAATTACAAGACATTTATAGAAGACTACTAAATTTTCTAGGTACCATCAACACATCCAAACCTAATTTCATTAAATTTGGTTCTAATTTCTTCGATAAGTGCCACCTTCCTCATCTCTATCTCAACACACCCAACTTCATCCTGATGATGGATTAATCCTGAAGATTAATTAATCCAATTCTATCTCTATGAATTTTTTATCTCATGTTCCATTTGTTATGGTAGTTTCTGAATTCTATAGGTACTTTTAATGGGTGATAGCAAACATTGATTTATATGTGTTTTTACTGCACCGATTCATATTAGTTTTAACTAAATTAAAGGGTTTTTAAAATATGTTATACATTTTAGTTATATATTTATTTATATTAAAATATGTGTGTATTGTATCATCACTTTATATTATTCATTATATCTTAATGTTTGTTTTGAATTATATGAAAAGGTATTTGTAATGAATAATATGTGTTCAGAATTATATCTTAAATTTATGGTTTCATGCTCTAAATGTTTCTTATTTATTTTTTGATAGTTAAAACATTCATTGATTTTTTTGTGAAACATGATCAGGATGCTAAAATAATCATACAAGAATGTTGAAATATCATCCAAATATTCAAAATCATTATGTAAGTATTATATTTTCATGCATAATTTTAGTAGCTTATGATTTATCAAATGAGTTAAATATTTTGTTTTTAAATAATATGTTTTGTATGAAGTTATTTGTATCATGTTAAATTTGTTATAGTAGTTGAATATTCTAATCTCAAATCATTCAACACACCTGAGGCTACTAATTAGTTGGATTTCCCTTTTTATTTTAGCATTATAACAAGAAAGAACTTTTTGAAGAACATTGACCTGACTCGCTGGAATCATTGTTTAATTTTCACCAATACAGAAGTGAATATGGTTTTAAGAACATATATATTTGGAAAAAAGATAGAGATAGGAAGTTTGGTTAGATTTAGAGGGCTTAGACTCACATCAGGAAGTTTCACACAATATAAAACTATGAATATTTTTTGAATAAATAGTTGAATGAACCCTTTTATCATTGTTAGAGTAAATTAATTTGTTATGAAAACATGTCCAGAGTTAATTAAAAATGCAAAAAATTGATGTTTTTATTCAGATGTATTTATTATTACAGATTGTTTGTATATTGTTAACAAAACTATGTATGTATTGTGATGTGTTGTAGGCATTGTATCAGTAGCATTTTGTTAAACTTACAAAAATATATTAAATCTTTCAGGAAATGCGGTTTCTTTATCATAATTTATTAGTTCAATTTAGGAGTTATGGGAAGATTTAGTGGTAATGAATAAATATTTCTCTTTGGTGTGAAAAAAGGTATGTTTTCTAAGTGTTTTATAATTAATGTTTTTGAAGCATTATTCTATTTTGAATGTGGAATTTCTTTGGATTTTAAATACAGTTGTTTCATATGGATATGTTATTTTCTCACTAAATTTATTTTAATTTTACAAGTTATTTTTTCCATTTATTTTATTTAATCCATTTATTCAAAACTAGAAAAACTAGTCAATATATTACATATAGAACTAACCATCAATTCCATGGAATTATTAAATAATTATTCATTACCTTTATCATTTCACTATACGAACATTTATATTTATTTATTAATTTACAATTTAGTATATAAAGTATTTGATTACATATAAATGGATTATTTAACAGTGAAATTGTATCCCAAATCATATGCTTTACCTCTAATTGTAATAAAACATTACTTTTTAATATTATTCACTCTATGACCATTCACTTACAGGTTACCCAACATGTTCATTGCATGAACATTTAGAAAATTATTTTTATCAATAATGTATTACTAAAAGAGAATTTATAAGTGATTTAAATGCATCCAATTTGAATAATTGACTATGTAAAGAAAATTTGTGTTAATAAATTAATTGTATTAAGACAAAGTTATTATTTTACATCCTACTAGATGGATTGATTTCTATATCCTAATAGGTATGGATTTCATCAAAATCTTTATATCATCTATTATATGGTTGTTCACTCAATGAATTTTAGTAAATTATTTTTTATGTTTTTTCATACATATTTACAATATACCTGTTATATATACTTTTTCATTCTATCAAGTAAAATATATGTTTTAATATATATATTGATTACTCTATTTTTCATTCTATCTTTTTTATGTTTTCATGTTTTCGCTATTTCTTCAAAGGTTTGTGAAAAAATAGAAAAGGTGTTCTACAATATTCTTTGACCAGTTACTAGAAGACAATATCATTATCCTAAAATACCCATTTTCAATGAATAATAATTTATCGACCTCTATATTTCTATGTTATTTTTTTAATTCTGATTCCAGCTACATGAATTTTCTTTGGAAAAAAAATATATTTTTATACATTTTCCTAATTTACCAAAACCCTAAATTATTATTATCTAATTCACTTCATATTTTATATGTTTTATTATTTTACCTTGAGTAAATATTCTTATTTGGATGGATTTACTTCTACAATGATTCTCTAACAATCGCAGGTAGAGCCTTACAATCCATAGACTGATTTGTTTGTTTTGTTGAGGGGTAAACCTTGGAAGAAAAAAAAATCCCAATTTTTGGATAAAACCATAGGTTCCAACAATTGAAAATAGATCTCACATTATAGGGTTTATCGTTGATAAAATGAACCAATATTCTCTATAATCTTCTATTTTTTTATTTTTTCAATTAAGTAGGAGATTTTTCCTCCATGGATTTCTTACTCTTATTGTATCCGGACTATAGGTATGAATATTCCCTGAGGTCATCTTCATCTAGGCTAGGATCTATCTTGGGGGAGCAAGACTCATTTCAGATACTATAATCATCACTAGTGAAATATCCAACATAAGGTTAGGATGTTCTAGAAACCCTCCTATTCGGTCTATTAAAATTCATTGGATTATCGTTTTGTGGCTTCACCTAGATTATTTTGGTACACATGAATTTAAGTTCATTAAACATCATCTGAACCTATATACTCATAATTATAAGTTTCTCTATGATGAAACTTATAGCCTCACCTAGTTTTTTATGATGATTTTTAAAATGTGGTGTCTGATGGTACTTTGTGAATAATTTTATTCATAATTGTTAAAATATATACATTTTTTGATCCATTTACTGTCTAATGGTAGGAATGAGTACATCAGGTGGTTCTCCAATAAATTCCCAATCCTTTCCTTCTAGGAGCTATGAGTTTATTATAAGTCATACGACTGAAGGAGTTACCCATCCCAGTTTTTAATTAGACCTTCCATCTTCTTAGGCTTCCTATCCCTCTAAAAAATTGATCACAACACTATAAATTAGCCTTGTGATATCTACCAAAGTTCCTTGAAACTCTACATGACCGTGATTCCTTTGAATGGTACAACAAAACTCTGAATAAATTTCTTATTTTATGTATCAGTTAACACAAATTTTTACTATAACTGATATAAAATTTCACAATGTGAATTATTTTTCATACATGAAATTATGAAGTATTTTTTCCCACTAGTATTCATACTACTAGTATATTGATCACAATGACCTGTCATAATATTATATGCATATCTCTACATTTTAAATAGTACCCCACCTGTGAAGTATCATATTATGCAAACCTTCTAAAACAAATACACGGACCAAAAAAATGTCATGTTCATATTATATGCATACCTTCATATTTTAAATTTTTTTCCCTATTATTTAGTATGACGTACATAAATTTCAACATCACTTCATAGGGGTATGCATGCTATGATAATTAAAATGGGTGTCTTTACCAATACATGGTTTGTTTTTCTTCTTGTGGGGTTTCACTAATTTTTTATCATTATATTCATGTTACATAATTTGTAACTTCGCTAACCTTATTTATATTTGAAAAATCTACCAAATTTAAATTTTCAAAATAGGATCCACACCATCAGTTCATCTATTTCAATGGAAACAATGATTACAAGCATGCCAGAATATTATTATACAACCTATATGTATCCTAAATTTTTTTGAGTTATTTTATTTTCATTACCATAAAATTTCACACTACTAAAACATATATTCTATTTTTTCATAAGTTAAACTAATTTGTGTAATGATAATTTTCCATTACATAAAGAAAATCAGGCTTGGGTTATTCTAGATAATTAATTTTCTTATTTTATTATCTATTCATGCATCATTTATTTTCCTCACCCCTTCTCTCCCTAATAACATAATTGTTTTTGAATACCATGAATTTCATTGCTTTTGAGTAATTCTAAAAGACGTAATGGTATTCTTTTAAAAATGACTTACTATATTTTCTCACACAAATAATTATTTTCATTATTACTATCATTTTTTTCAGCAAGTTGATGATTGAAAGATGGTAAAATAGTGTTCATTTACAATATTGTATGACTTCCTCATTCCTTTTAAACAATGTTTAACAAATCCATTTGAACAACAATGGAATGGATGTTGCCACATAATTTTAAATTTTTATTGAACATGTTTGAGGGATCTATGTGATACCACTGGTGGAACTATAAAAATTAGATTGGAACTATGTCATTATTATTTGGATAGAATCATTTTGATCTAGTGAGTGAGGAATGTACTCAGGATGAAACCACTAAATAAACTCAATGAGTTACCTTTGAATAAAATGATATAGTTTCCATATATTTTTCTTTCAACCTTTATACTATATTCCAGTTTATTTTTAATTTATTTCTTATTTATCTCTTTATTTTAGATATACACTCTTAAATTATAATCACTCAGTATCGTATTTTAAATTCATCAGTGTGGCCTATTTTACAAATGAAATAAAATACTATAAATATATAACTCTCGATTGTATTTGTTATTTTTAATTTTTCTTCACATTTTATATGCTTTCACTTATGTTTTATATCTATGTTAGTTAGTAACAATGTTTTTTATAAAGGACTTAATTTATTTTTAAATTATATATAAATTTTGGATGTACAATGTGAAGACAAATAACTTAGTTACCCATTTTTTACATGTTTTAGGTGTAATATTAATGATTAATCACTGAGTAACTATGTTTTAAACCTATTAAAGGAATTTATTTTCATTTATATATATATGTGTATATATATATATGTGTTCATGTTTATAAATTTGTAATTTAATTGTTGAGTTACTAGTCTTTAAAATTATATAATTGTCATAAATTTCCCTTTCAAAATAAAATGCAACCAATACATTGTATAATATTTTATTTTCAATTTTTATTCAACATGTTTGTTTATGGCAGCCCATTTGAAATTTTTTGATTATGTCATCCCATTTGAAATTGTTGATACCCTCTTCACGTTTTATATCATGATATTGAACTCAAAATTCAGTTTATATTATATCACATTTGTATTAGTATTAGATTTTATAATGAATTTTATAATGTAGTTATATTGTACTAAAATTTCAATTTCAATTTTAGTTTTTATTTTTTTAAATATAAAATTATATTAATTATTATATTGAATTTTATATTGAATTATCATGTACCGAGATTAAATTTCCCTTATACATTATATTGAAGTTTATATTAACATGCATTTCTTTTCCATGAGAGGAATTCAATTATAGTCATTATAGAGAAGGAAAAATGAAGTGACATGATATCGAGAAAAAAAATCATGTCATCCCTGCTAATACAATTATTGGTCAGTTTTCTTATGTGTTGTAGAAGAGGATCAACCTGAGTATTGAGACAGTCAGTTTCATCTTTTCAAAGAACATTTTACTACCCACCATTTCCATGATGTATTAAATGTATGAAGAAAACAAGGATTGAAATGATTTCCTACATGACATACAATGGTGATAATACATATGGGTTTGAATAAATGAAATTCCAGCATAAGGTTTACAAAAATATGATGGGTTTTTTTTAATTTTTTGGTGAAACTATAACTTTTGACATGAATTTATTAGTTCTATTGAAAGTATTTTGGGTAAAACTATAGATTTTTCCATGAGACTATAATTTTTGGCGTGAATTTAGTAGTAATATTGATGGTATTTTTGGGTGAAATTGTAGCTTCTAGAATGTATTTAGTAGTGTTATTGATGGTCTTTTATCATGAAACTATACCTTTTGGCCTGGAAATGTAGGTTTTTTGGGCATAAATATAATATATACAAATTGAAATTACAGTTTACTAAATTCTTAGGGGAAGATATAGAATTTGGCATGATACTATAGCTTTTGGAATTAATTTTGTGTAAATTCATGGGTGAAACTATATATTTTGGTATGATATGGACTATGATTTGATTATTTATCTCAGTTTAGTTTGGTGCGTGACTGAATTCCAAATTAGTGATGGTTCATTAGGGATTGAAACTGGGTATCATGGTCGTTTTGGGGGTCATTGGATGATGGTGGAAGGAGGGAGATGTACTATAAGGTTTTTGGATTAGAGGGGCCATAAAGATGTTGTATGGAACAGAAAGGGAGCAATGGTCGGAGGTGTTTGTGTGAGTTGAATATGGTGGTCAGGTAAATACATGGGTAATGGACCAAGTGAGGGAGGCACTATGAGCTATAGGAGGTGAATAAGTGGTTTTTTCCAGTGAGTTCATAAGGTTGTGTGAGATAGGGTGGTCTCCAGGCATGATAGGCCAGAGCAGGTGTATTATTCATAAGTAAAGGCATTAATTTATGAAATAAAGATATAGAAAATGTCACAAAGGGGGTTTGAAAAGCCAGGATGAAAATTCACAACTAGAAATATAATTCAACCAAAGAAAAAAGATGCATTATATCAGGAAATACCACATGATCTACCATAAATAATATCATTCTTGAAGATAACATCCACAACATGATTAACTTCTCTAAAAACATGTGTGACGGGTTATTGAAATTCTTCAGCATCCTGAATACCTTTCAACCATGATTATAGAAGTCTCTAACATATCTTGATATGGTATTTAATATTTCTATATCAGTATTTGTGTTATATTCAACCCATAGAAACTTCTACCTGAAGCGATAAGCATTTTTTATTACTTGAATCATAACTCATAGTTCCACTTCATTTGCATATTTAGACCCAATGTAATGGTGAAAGAATACCATTAAAAGTCTTCAATATATTTGAAATATGAATGCTTATTCATATCCATGTGGAACCTAATACTTAAGGAATTTATTATTTATGTTATTCATTCCTACTTTTTAAATTATGGAATCTTTTAGACATCCATTTTGGATTTATAAGTAAAATTATCCATAAACATTATTGAAAATTCTATTGATTAGAAGTTTTCTTTTTTTAAATCCATATTTATCACTTATATTAAAATATAAGATATCCAATTAGGTTTCAACATTGGTGCTGTTAGGCATGGTAGTTTTAGTGTGGTGAGGGGTATAGGGATGGAATCATTTTCACGTGTTAGTGGATCCACTCAGTTATTCTTGGGTTTATAGTAGTGTGACTTCGACCGACCTCCTATGAGTTTTTCCTCACTGAATTTTTGAAATGTATATTTGGTTTTTAAAGTAGCAATGATCAATGGTGGAACTTTTACTTTTTCCTTTACAGTAGGTTTAAGTACAAACTCATGGTGATTATACTGACTATAGGGATGCGACAACATGGGGGTTCACAGTCACTTAATTGTATTTGAGGTGATCTTGTGTTAGGTTAGGACCACCTAGGAATGGTCAATTAAAACCTTTTCTATTTTTTAGATATGTTTGTTTGTTATTATATATTCTTATAAAATTATCTAGTTTATAAATCTTTATATTTCAATAGAGATATTTATATCATTTAATCATATATTCATCACTTTGTCAACAATATTTTCATACATTATATATTGCATGAAATTATAGTATGAATTCATTATAATTGATGTTTAGGGTTCCTATCATGGATTTTCATGCTATGCATATAGTATTCATACATTGTTTGAAATCACATACAGCTGTATTCATACTTTATACGTACATTGATTTAATTTCTATTCACCTATGCACATAAATGTATCTCTATAATTATATATAATGATTCCACCTACATGTGTCACCACATGTATTCAATAAATTTACATGTGTCATGATAATAGCACTCAACAAATTTCTTCATCCAATTTCATCACTCCCTCCCAACTAGTGACATATATTTCATATATTATTACCATAATATTTTGATCTTGTGTATGATTTTTTTTAATTAAATGATCATGTCGGGTAAATAAATGGGTTGGGTATAAGTTAATTATAATTAGATAATTATATTAATGATATTTATATATATTATATTCAATCAAATAATTTTTATATTCATCCAATATATTTGATAAGCATAAGATAATAATAAACCCAATATTTCGCAGAAAAATCTATATTTTTATAAAGATAGTTTTACATTCTTTTAATAGAAAACATATTTTAAATACACATTTCCCCTTTTATAAAAATTATATGTCAAAATAAAATTCATATTCTAAATTGAATCATAAAAATTATCATAGGGTAAATTTTTGGTATTATTTTTGTGAAGTTACATTTTTTAATGAATAGTTAAAAATACTGAATTTTAATTCAACAATTCCTTTTCGTCTAACTTATTTATAATGTAAAAATATGTTCTAATTTAGTTTTATAGTTAAATTAGATATTTTATTAATTAATTAATAAAATATAGTTCTTTGGAATCAATTTCACATTGAAATTGATTTTAAAATAATAGCAAACTTTTGAACGTTTTTATTTTAAAAACCCGCATTATCGTCCTGTCTATGAGATTAAATTCAAATTAATTTCTTCCACTTATGTGACTGGAATTTTTAAAAATTGATTTCATATTTGGAATCATAATAATTTATACTTAATAAAATTTCAACATATTTTGTAACCAAAAAATATTAGGGAAAGCAATGAAAATTAATTTCAATGAATAAAGTGAAATTAAGCTTAATAGGGGAGTAAACCTTGAACTTAAGGAAAACAATTACCTATAAAATTGTCTAAAATTAATTTTATATACATATGTATACCCAATAATTCCTTTTGAGAATTTTTTTACATTATTTGACCCACTTTTAATGGATAAAATATGTGTGGAATTCCCTTTCCATAAATTTACACGAGTGCCACTCTTCCTCCAATATAAAAGGCCTCCTATCCTCCCACTTCCTCAAACCTCTAAACACAAATTGGAACGAAAAATATCCGACGAAATAAATCCTCAAAATACCTAACCTAATACTATGACTTACCCTAGGTTTTAAATCCATCCAATGAATCCCTTTGGTACAAACCCAAAAGAGTTACCCAATGAAGAGGTAAGATCTTTCCTCAAGATCTTTAGTTTTATTTCCATTATACAATCCATAAACTCTTATTATTAAATTAATATAAAGAAATTTATCCTAAATAGAATATGATTTTTTATAATGGTTCTACCTATTCTTACACACAATTCTATCTAACAGATAATTAATAGAGTTATTATCTGTATAATGAACTATCACCTCACGAAATAACGAATATTCATTTATAATTTTCCATAATTAATTTCCTATAATTATAATGTAAAATCCTTTTATATATGATATATATTATATTTATTATTATTTTATTGTTATTTAATTATTTTATAACACATACCTTTATACATTCCATTGTATGGGGAGGCACTTTTGAAGTCATCTGCTAACCCAACTCAGGGTACCATGTTTAGTGGATTCTGGGTTAAAGAAATTACATCTCAACATTATTATAAGGAAATTTTTATCCTATGAAAAGTAAACTTCCTTCCATTTTTAAATTTCTCATTATTATATGATTATAAAATTTAGGGAAGAAATTTATAGAATCCATGTACTTAAACTAATATATAACTATTTTCCGTGATCTATGATCATACAAAAGAGTTAAATATTTTATTTAAAGCATTATAACATTAAAAATTAAATTTTATTACCTCTATCACCATGTCTTCCTGTGAAAAATTAGATCCAATATTTTCATTAGGATCTCATTTTCAATTATAGAAAGTACCATTAATATTGGAATAAAATATATAAAAATAATCTAGAATACGTAAATTTTCTGACCTATAAACCCTTAAAATTCAACCAACCATATGATTTTGTGCTCTAATACCTTAAAATAAAGTAAAATTTTCTTATATAAATTTTACGAACATTATATATAAGAACCTTTAGGAGATTATATACAAATATAAACATTATAAATTTATTTTATAAATATATATGTCCTTAAACATCATTTCATTTCTTACCAAAATTGTATGACCTTAAAATGAATAAAAAATACATAAATTTCATCAAGTTGAATACCCATAAATGGTGATTGAAGAATAGTAAAGTCTACCTACTGATCCATAAACCGTTGCAAGTATCATAACAAATAAAGGTATTAAAAGAAAGATATAAAATGTCACATAACATATATTGATCCCTAAAAAAGGACACATAATTATTTATAGGATTATTAACCTAGGTAAATTATGTAGCAACATAAAAATGTGAATTTCCCAATTGAGTGATTTACTCTGTCATTAAACTTGTTCATTCTTCAAGTTGACTAAATCTCAGGTTGAATTATGTGATGATATGAACAATATAAACTTATTTTAGAGTTTTTTTTCTAAATAGTGGTATGTAATTAAAATTAAAGATATTTTTGTCTATGTTGTGTTATCTAAAACTCTAGGATAATTTTACTCCATGAAGAATTAACTTAAAAAATGTTCTTGTTTTCCATCATATTAAAATTATATTCCCCATTAAGAAATTTTAAATATTCATTTTTGTCATGTTTGTGTCATGTCTTCTGGGTAGGTGACCTCAATTTATTTTTAACTCTATGAACTTAATCTAAGATTCAACAATTTCGGATTAAAAAATATGGACATAAAATTAGTATATATTTCTTTATGATATTTTTTTGTATCAGTATTTAATATATTATACATGTAAGATCGACTTCCTCTGTTCCAAATTAGAAAAATGATTTTGGTCCAAGATTTGGGGACTTATAAATTGATTGACAATTTGACATGTTCTCTAATAACAATATCTATGAGGAATAAAATTTTACAAACTGTGTGCCCCTAAAAATCATTTATTGTTTTTTCTAATTTTCAAAACCCTAAAACAAAAAATATAAAATGGATACTATAATATAATATAATATTGATAACTCATATTGGGAGGCCTATTAAAAGGAAATGTATTTTCTTATATAGCTAAAAAATAAAGATCAAATATTATGATAAATATAAGGTATATAAAAAAGTAATAGAATTCACCGAGGGACTAAAATCTATCCATAACTAAAGAGGAATCATGCTTTCTAGGTATAAAAATCATGGGAAAATTAGCATCACTTAATTTTTTTCTATAAGTTTTTACCATGGATATCTAGAAAAGTCACGGTGATATAACTTTAGGGTAAAAGATCAAGATAGAAAAAATTATTTTCATCAATCAATGAAACATCATGGGTCTACTTACCTTAATCCCCGTAATATTTTAATATCAAAATCATGAACCTTTTCATAATAGGATGACATATCAACACTATAAAAAACCACCTATACTAGTCTTTGTTCACATGTTCTAGAGTATATCAACCATTTTCACATCCACATATATTTTTATCTTTTAAAATTTAAGATTAAATGTAAATGACCATATAATACCCATCATAGTTCACATTTTATGGTGAATGTTTAACCCTCATACTAAGTTTTATATATATAACCTAGTTTATTGAAAATGTACTGATGTATTTGAACATTAAATACACATGTTATAACACATGTTTGATGGGTAATTGATCATTATAACCCCATTATTAACTAATCATATATAATAATTTCCTTGAAAACACAATTTTTCTCATTCCCAATGGATTTAAATTATTTTTTAATATTTCCAATATGAACCCTTACAAGACACCCATGTATATTGAACTATGGATCATTACCCCATTAACAGAATCCATATAGATTATTCCTCATTCAATCTTAATAATTATAATGAATTTCACTCTATAATAATTATTGAATATATGTGTATTTGTAGTTTTATAGTGGGAATTGAGTTTGTTTTAATAAAATCATATTTATTGATTGGGAAATAAAAAGAACATAGGGTAGTGGGACATCAATCATCCCCCAAAATTTTATGTAATTAAAAACATGATAAACAATATTACTATAAGAAATTAATTTAGGCATTTTTCATTAACATTATTGATGTCAATTATCCAATTTTATATAGAATTAATTGATCCCTACAAACTAATAAATTTTATGTTCCTCTCGTCTACCTTGTGAAGAAAATAAATCACATATATTTTAAGCTCAGGATCTCTCCTCCTATTAGACTACATCCTAAAGAATTATTCTTACATATTAACATTGGTAGGTTCTATTTGATGTTATAAATGGTTAATTATGGATTATTCACTATTAATTTAATCATAGAGGTGATTCCTTTCCATGATTAATGTTCAATCTTATTAAAATTCGATGTATATGATTTCCTAAACTAGACAACAATGTATAACATAGAAAGGTCCTCATTGTATAAATATATATTAAATCATTTATCCTAAATGTTTTGGGTGGGGACATATATGTTATATTTGTCAAACTATCTAATTCTTAGGTTCATGAACTATTGTTTCAGGTAACCCATTTTTTTGTCCCAGTCCCCAAATAGAATCCTTGGAATCAAGGAACATAGTGTGAATCACTCATTATGACTAATCACTTAGTATTATATTATTAATTAACACAATATATTAGATTAATACCCATTCACCGCCTCATATTAAATATTTAATCTACTTATATGAGTTAATTACAATGTAGGTGGATTTGTTGTAACCATGGGTCCTATATGTGAATCATATAATTCTCCTAAAAACCATGTGCCATGACCTCTTCTAACTCTTACACCACAACTCTAAAAGTTAAAGTAATACAATCAGTTAAACCTACAAAACTATTACTCATTATTGGTTTGACTCTTATCTTTCTATGATAAAACTCACGTCCTTTTTATTTATCCTCAATATGATTTTCAGGATCAATGTGAATCCATCAATTGATTAATGTATAAGGTTTTACTTGGGAATGGGTGTATAGTGAATTTATAAATCCTCTAGTTTAGATAAGGAAAAACTCATGTTACCTTGGTTTTATTATGAAAACTTTAAGAAGATCCAAACCTATTCATGTAAATAAAATTTTATATAAAAGGAACCAAAATGATATAAATAGACAAAAAATATAAACACTTACAATAGGAATACACAACCATTGCAAGTCATTGTGGACTAAAAAATTCTCTCTTAATCAACAAAAGGTCACCATTTAATAGTGGATGTCTCTATCACTCACTCTCTTGATGTTCCATACCTATAATACATATGAAATTTAATATTATAAAAAATGTTATCGAAATTAATACCAATAGGCCTATTTTTGGAAACAGAAATTGAATGTAAACTTAATGATGAGTGGATGGTTATTTTAGACATGCTTGACACTAAGATTATTCTATTCATGAGAACATACGACCTTTTTTAGACCATAACATAGATTTTGAATTTTTTGTTAGTCTCTATATCCTAAAACTTCATTATTTGGGTCAAATATACCTAGATATATTAATTTCATTTATAACCATCCCCAACTTCAACCATATCATTGTACATTATATACTACTTTGATAAAAGAGATTAATATTTTAAATCTAATATAGTCATATATGTACTAAAAAATTAAATTTATTCATGGTAATTTTTTGACAATGAAATGTAATATATTCTTCTCATCACGTGGATAAAGAATATTTTATATTTGAGGTTATAAGTTCTCCTTGAGTATTATATATCATACTGGTAGTATGGTCCTCTATTTACACATTCCTTAGAAAGGCCTACAATTCATATTAATTTGATATAGCCTTGAATTAATGAATAGGTAAGACATTGTGTACATGATTTGAAATATTTTTTAGATCTAGGATCTCCAAACCTAACTAAATAGTGGCATAAATGTTTTTTGTGAAAATTTCATCACTCAAAGTGTTATATATTTTCCATACTACAAGATATTTATAATCACGAGGAATTAAAGACATTTTTTCTATACATCCAATAGAAGAATCTAACTTAAGATATCTCAATATTTGAAATATTTGAAACTCTTAAGTTACTATTCAATCCTCTTTTACCATCAGTCAAGCCTATTCCATTAATTTTCTCACCATTTCAATTATTATCTAATCCCATTCCACTACTTTTTGAGCCACTTTTATTTCCATGTTATCATTTTTTACTACCAAATAAACCTATTTTGTAGTTATAAATGATTTTTTATTCCCAATGGTACACATATAAAACTAGACACTATATATTTAATTTAAAAAGAGAAATTCAAACATATTTATCTATTATGGGTACCTCAATACTCTCACCTCTATTTAATTAGTTTATATTATGAATAAACCACTAATATTTATTTGCGATTATGTCCATTAAAATAGATTCAAGATAATATTTGATCAATGAGATTATGTAATCATAATGTATCATAATTTTAAAATATTGGGGGGGAGTGATATGTTTCCACTTGTCCTTTCCTTCTAGGAATTTCAATAGCAGGCACATTATTATAGTTTAATATCCTCATTTTTAAAATAATTATTGCTATTATGGTTTTATTTTATAGGTATTCTAATGTGAAAATATTTTTTTAATAAAATTCCCCCTAGTTATGTTTTATAGTGTTGTGTAAAGGTAAAATGATTTTTATGAACCTTGAGTAAGGGATAAACCTATTTTATAAATGTTTTGTATAGTTAAAACCATCTTCTATGACATCTGTAGAGGTAAATGACTACTACTTAAGGGTTAAGACATTTTTTCTGTGGCCAATGTAAGGATAATACCCTTTGATTATGGACTATTAAACGGTAATGTAAGAACTATGTAAGGGTAATCCCCATTAATTATGTGTTGCGTAAGGGTAATTTAGGTGTTATATAAGTGTAAACTCAATTGATTACACACTATGTAAGGTTAACGACAGAAGTACGTAAGGGTAATCCTATTTTTTTTCAAAGGGTGCATAATGGTAACCCTACCACCATGTAGGGGTAACTAGAGAACTGCATAAGGGTTAACCTATTTTTATATAAATTATATAAGGATACCTTAGGCATTTCATATGGGTAGTTCCTTGCCACATACTGGTAAATTTACTTTTTTATAGATTCACAGAGCTATGTAAGGATAATTTCTATATCGTGTAAGGATAATCCACAACTACATAAGGGTATTCAAGAGTTCAACTACTATGTAAGGGTAAAATCTTTACCCTTAAATAATATCAATGAGTTTCATAATTAAAAACCTTGTTAACCTTACACAATGCATTAATTTGGAAAAAATAAATAAAAACATGATTTTCCATTCTTCTTCCTCCATCTCAACCATAAAACGCCTTTTATGGAATTTTAAATACTCAAAATCATGTAAAATAATTCATTAAACATATCAAAAAATGTAACAATTGTTTTAAATGTTTTTAAAACTAATGAACTCAATATTTTCATGATATAAAAAATTAATTGACATTATTAATAATAGGGTTTTAATTAAACCAAAATATATCGTATTTATTTAAAAATACCTAAAAATTCACTTCCCTTGATTTTCAAGTATCATGTGGAGAAGAATTATAGTTATTCAATTACCATTGAATAAGATCTAGTTCCTTTTCAATTTAATTCAATTATTTTGAGTTTTTATAATTTCCATGTATTCATTTATATTATGTTTCTTAATTTTCATAATTCATTATCTTTATAAAATTAATATATTTGAATTTATCGTCTTCTAACATCTAATCTGGGAATTTTTAACATGATATACATTTTCTATGAAATGAACATGTCTTGGATAGAATTGTTATGATTTGGATTTCCTTTTTCATGGTCTAAATTTGTTCTCACTATTATATATATATATATATATATCATGATGGTTCATATTCCATTTTATAGATATTTTAATGTCTTTATTGGTAAAATTAAGGACCTAGGTCAAATTTATATTTTTAAAATGAAATTATTTGATTTAAAAAAAATTGTGTGATATATGAAATGGTTTCCATGTGGTATTGAATACACTAATTTTTAAAATTATTGGGATCCCATTTTTTATCTTCGTTATTTTTGAAATTGGAATCCATAGTTTATTTTGAAATATTGATTTTTTCATGAGAAAAATGGTTTTTGAACCATGTTTTAAAATGACATCAAGCGTTTTTAATTGTAAATATTCATTTGAATAGTATAGGGTTTCTTTTGAAAGAAATTATTGGTCTACAAATATATTTGTCATTTTAATGATGATTTATGAATGGAAGTGGATTTGAATAATCTTTTTAATGATGATTTTGAAGTAAAATATTGATTTGAAATTGATGAATCTTGAACTCCTAGTTGGAAAATTGTGGTGATCTAGTATTGTGATAATCCCTTTGTAATACCCCAAGATTCTATGAAATATTCTTTAAAAATTAATTTATTCTTTTTTATATTTTTCATTTCTAGAAACACTAAAAATTGTTTTTTATATGGTTGGATTTAATTATTTGAAACACTAAGTTAATAATATACTACAGACAACAAAACTTTTAGCTTTCTCTACATAGAACACCATGGTAAGCTTATGTTACTTTTAAGACATTCTTTCCTCATTGGATTTCATTACACACATTACCATGTTTTACCAAACAATAATATATTATTTAATTATTATTATTTCATATAATAAGTTATATCCTAGATGTTCAATTAAAATTTATTAATAATATTGAATAACTTATGAAAATATGTGGTTCATATAAAATATAAAATGAATTCATTGGTTAAAAATTAATTAGAAATGTTTATAAGAACCAATGTAATATAAAGGAAATATTTTTATAGAAACATATTTTTATACTCACAATGAAGTTTTATACTAATAAACTAAACCATTAAATATACTGTAGATTGTAATTATCCCTTTCCCGTATCATCTCTATATCTATATTGATGACATTCCCTCATATCCGCACATTTTGACTTACTGAAAATTAAGATTCCAAAACTCCTCCCCGATAACCCTCTTCCTCCATAGAATCAACCTCTATGGACTCTACCTTCAAAATCACCTTAATATCCTCTATGTTCTATCATTTCTAACTCCATATCCACCTATCCAATTTTCCACCTCTCTACATATACACCTCTTCTACTCTTCCAAACCCTTCTCCTCCAAGCCCTTCTACTAACATGTAGCATGGATTTATCCATTTCCCCCAAATCCCCGCATCTAACTACCTATCACCACCTCTTCCTCTCCATAATCTCATCATCCTCACCTTCACTGACTCGTCCTACGTGAGTACTTGCACCTCACCACCTATGCCTCCTCCCCTTCCCCTAACCCTTATTGAATGCATCCTACAAAATCGTGTCCTAAAAATATACTCTCTATTATCACAAAGTATCATATAACAAAGATATTCTCCATCTAATAATCAAGCAATTTCTAATTTCTTAGAAATTGTTGAATAACCATTATATTTATAAGGCATCCTTGTAAAACATCTAATTTTGTAATGTATGGAAATTTTTTTCATATGTAAAATTGGTATTAAATCCTTTTATAACAAGCCATAATCACCTAATTCCTTAAAAAACATACTCTATCTTCGATAGGAATCATCTATCAATGTAATTATTGAAAGAATCGTGGAAATACCACTAGAATTACAAGACATTGAAAGAAGACTGCTAAATTTTCTAGGTACCATCAACACATCCAAACCTAATTTCATTCAATTTGGTTCTAATTTCTTCAATTAGTGCCACCTTCCTCAGCTCTATCTCAACACATCCAACTTCGTCCTGATGAATGATTAATCCTGAATATTTATTAATCCAATTCAATCTTTATGATTTTTTTATCTCATGTTCTATTTGTTATGGTAGTTTCAGATTTCTGTAGGTAATTTTAATGGGTGATGGCAAACATTGATTGATATGGGTTTTTACTGCACCGATTCACAGTTGTTTTAACTGAATTTAACGGTGTTTAAAATATTTTATACATTGTAGTTATATATTGAGTTATATTAAAATATGTGTTTATTGTATCATCACATTATATGATTCCTTATATCTTAATTTTTTTTTGAATTATATGACAAGTTATTTATAATGAATAATACATGTTCAAAGATATATCTTAAATTTATGGTTTTATTATCTAAATGTTTCTTATTTATTTTGTGATAGTTAAAAAATTCAATGATTTTATTTTGAAACATGATCAGGAAGCTAAAATAATCATACAAGAATGTAGAAATATCATCCAAATACTCAGCATCATTTGGTAAGTATTCTACATTCATGCATAATTTTAGTAGCATATGATTTATCAAATGAGTTAAATATTTTGTTTTTAAATAATATTTTTTGTATGATGTTTTTTGTTTCATGATCCATTTGTTATGCTAGTTTCAAATTCTAATCTTAAATCTTTCAACACACATGAGGATAATAATTAGTTGGATTCCCTTTTTATTTTAGCATTATACCATGAAAGAACTTTTTGATGAACATTGACATGACTTGCTGGAATAATTGTTTAATTTTCACCAATTTAAAAGTGAAGATGGTTTTATGAAAATATATATTTGGAAAAAATATAGACATACAAAGTTTGGTTATCTTTAGAGGGATTAGACTCACATTAGGAAGTTTCACACAGTATAAAACTATGAAACATTTTTGAAGAATTATTTGAATGAACCATTTTAACATTGAAAGAATAAATTAATTTCTTAATAAAACATGTCCAGAGTTAATTAAAAATGAAACAAATTGATGTTTTTATTCATATTTATTTATTATTACAGATTGTTTGTATATTGTTAGCACAATTATGGATGTATTGTGATGTGTTATTGGCATTGTATCACCGACAATTTGTTAAACTTACACAAATATATTAAATCCTTCAGGCAATGTGGTTCCTTTATCATCATTTGTTGGTTCAATTTAGGGGTTATGGGGAGATTTAGTGGCAATGAATAAATTTTTTTCTTTGGTGTGAAAAAAGATAATATTCCTATGTGTTTTATGATTAATTTTTTCGAAACATTCTTTTGCATTGACTGTGGATTTTCTTTGGATTTTAACTAAAGTTGTTCCATATGGATACGCTATTTTCCCACTAAATTTAATTTAATTTTACATGTTATGTTTTCTATTTATTTTATTTAATCCATTAATTCAAAACTAGAAAAACCAGTTAATATATTACATATTGATCTAACCATAAATTTCGTGGAATTATTAAATAATGATTTATTACCTTAATCATTTCACTATACAAACATTCATCTTTATTTATTAATTTACAATTTAGTTTATCAAGTATTTCATTACATATAAAATTTTTATTAAATAGTGAAACTGTATCCCAAATCATATGGTTTACCTCTAATTGTAATAAAACATTACTTTTTAATATTATTTACTCTATGACCATTCACTTACAGGTTAACCAACATTTTCATTGCATGACCATTTAGAAAAAGATTTTTATCAATAATGTATTACTGAAAGGTAATTTAAAAGTGATTTCAATGCATCCAATTTAAATAATGAACTGAGTAAAGAAAAGTTGTGTTATGGAATTAAATGTATTAATATAAAGTTCTTATTTTACATCTTACTAGATGGATTGATTTCCATATCTTAATACATATAGATTTCATCAAAATTTTCATATCATCTGTTATATTTTTGTTCACTCAATGAATTTTATTAAATTATTTAGTATTTCTTTACATACATATTTACAATATACATGTTATCGATAATTTTTTCATTGTATAAATTTAAATATATGTTTTAATATATATTGATTACTCTATTTTTCATTCTATCTATTTTATGTTTTCATGTTTTCTCTCTTTATTACAAGGTTTGTTGATAAATCGCAAAGGTGTTCTACAATATGCTTCGACCAACCATTGGAACACAATATCATCATCCTACAATACCCATTTTCAATAAAGAATCATCCATCGACCTCTGTATTTCCATGTTATTTTTTTAATTCTGATTCCAGCTACCTGAATTATCTTTGCAAAATATATTATTTTATAAATTTTACTAATTTACCTAACCCCTAAATTATTATTATCTAAGTTGATTTATATTTTACATGTTTTATTATTTTACCTTGACTAAATATTCTTATTTCAATGGATTTACTTCCACAATAATTCTATAACGATCACAGGTAGAGCCTTAGAATCCCCAGACTGATCTGTTTGTTGTGTTGAGGGGTAAACCGTGGCAGAAAAAACAACAAAATCCTTGATTTTGGATAAAAACATAGGTTCGAACTATTGAAATAGGCCTCAAATTATAGGGTTTATCTTTATTAAAATGAACTAATATTCTCTACAATCTTCTATTTTTTCTATTTTTTCAATTGAGTAAGAGATTTCCCCTCCAAGGATTTCTTACTCTTATTGTACCCAGACTTTTGGTATGAATATTCCCTGAGGTCAGCTTCATCTAGCCTAGGATCTCTCTTGGGGGACCAAGAATCATTTGACATACTACAATCATCACTAGTAAAATATCCAATATAAGGTTAGGATGTTCCTGAAACCCTCCCATTCGGTCCACTTAAATTCATTGGAATAAAGTTTTGTTGCTTTACCAAATTTTTTTTGCAACACAAGAATTTAATTTCATTAAAAATCATCTGAACCTATATACTCATAATGATAAGTTTATCTGTGATGAAACTTATAGAATCACCTGGTCGTTGATGATGATTTTTAAAATGTGGTGTCTGATGGTACTTTGTGAATGATTTTATTCATAATTGTTAAAATATATACATTTTTTATCCATTTATTTTCGAATGGTAGGAATGAGTACATAAGGTGGTTCTTCAATTCATTCTCAATACTTTATTTCTATGAGCTATTAGTTATTGATATGTCATACGACTGAAGGAATTACCCATCCTAGTTTTGAATTTGACCTTCCATCATCTTAGGTTTCTTATCCCTCTAAAAAATTGATAACAACACCACAAATTAGCCTTGTGATCTCTACCAGAGTTCCTTGAAACTCTACATGACCCTAATTCCTTTGAATGGTATCAACAAACTCTGAATAAATGTCTTATTTTATGTATCAGGTATCAATAATTTTTAATATAACTGATTTAAAACTTCACAATGTGAATTAATTTTAATACCAGAAATTCTGATGTATTTTTTTCACACTAGTAATCATACTACTAGTATATTGATCACAATAACTAGTAATAATTTTATATGCATATCTCTACATTTTAAATAGTACCCCACCCGTAAACTATCGTATTATGCATACATTCTAAAACAAATACAAGGACCAAAACAATGTCATGTTCATATTATATGCATACCTTCATATTTTAAAAAAATTCTTTCCAATTATTTCAAATGAAGTACATAAATTTCAACATCACTTTATAGGGCCATGTATTCTATGATCATTAAAATGGGTGTCTCTACCAATACATGGTTAGTTTTATTCTTGTGGGTTTTCACTTATTTTGTATCATTATTTTCATGTTACATAATTTTTAACTTCACTGACCATAATTATTTTAGAGAAATCTACCAAATTTAAATTTTCAAAATAGGATCCACTCCATCAGTTCATCTATTTCAATATAAACAACGATTACAAGCATGCTAGAATATGATTCTAAAACCTATATGTATCTTAATTTTTGTTTGAGTTATTTAATTTTCATTACAATAAATTTTCACACTACTAAAATGTATAATCTATTTTTTCCTAAGACCAACTATTTTGTGTAATGAGAATATGCCATTATATAAAGAGAATCAGGAATGGGTTATTCTAGATAATTAAATTTCTAATTTTATTCTCTCTTCATGCATCATTTCTTTTCATCATCCCTTCTCTCTCTAATAACTTAATTGTTTTTGAATACCATGAATTTCAATGCTTTCGAGTAATTCTAAAAGACATAAAGTATGCTTTTGATAATGACTTAATATATTTTTTTTTCACAAAAAAAATTATTTTATTTATTGCTATCATTTTTTCATCAAGTTGATGATTGAAAGATGGTAAAATAGTGTTCATTTACATTATTTTATGAATTCCTCATGCCATTTAAACAATGTTTAACTAATCCATTTGAAAAATAATGAAATGGATATTGTCACATAATTTAAAATTTGTATTGAATATGTTTGAGAGATCTATGTGATACCACTGGTAGAATAGTAAAAATTAGATTGGAACTGTGTCATTATAATTTTTATAGAATAATTTAGATCTAGTTAAAGAGGAATGTACTGGGGATGAAACCACTGAAAAAACTCAATGAGATACCTTTGTATAAAATGATATATTTTCCACATATTTTTCTTTCATCCTTTATACTATATTCCAATTTATTTTTAATTTATCTCTTCATTTTAGATATGTAGGCTTCAATTCTAATCACTTAGTATCTTATTTTAAATTCATCAATGTGTCCTATTTTACAAATGAAATAAAATACTATAAATATATTACTCTCGATTGTATTTGTTATTTGTAAATTTTCTTCACATTTTTTATGCTTTCAGTTATGTTTTATATCTATATTAGTTGTTGAAAATGTTTTTTATAAAATAATTAATTTATTTTTAGAATATCTTTAAATTTTGGATGTACAATTTGAAGACTAATAATTTAGTTACCCATTTTTACATGTTCTAGGTGTAATATTAATGATTAATCACTGAGTAACTGAGTTTTAAACCTATTAGATGCATTTATTTTCATTTATATATATGTTTATATATACATATGTGTTCATGTTCATAATTGTGTAAGTTAATTATTAAGTTACTAGTATTTAAAATTAGATAATTGTCATAAATTTCCCTTTCAACATTAAAAGAAACCAATACATTGTATAATATTTTATTTTTAATTTTTATTTAATATGTTTTTTTATGTCAGCCCATTTGAAATTGTTTGATTATGTCATCCCATTTGAAACTCTTGATAACCTCTTCAGATTTTATATCATGAGATTGAACTCGAACATTAGTCTATATTACTTTTTATTTATAATATTATTAGATTTTATAATGAATTTTATAATGTAGTTATACTGTACTAAAATTTCAATTTAAATTTTAGTTATTATGTTTTTTGAATATAACATAATATTAAAGATTATATTGAATTTTATATTGAATTATCATGTAATGAGATTAAATTTCCCATGTACTTTATATTGTAGTTTATATTAACATGCATTTCTTTTCCTTGGGAAGAATTCTATTCCAGTCATTATAGAGAAGGAAAAATGAAGTGACATGATATTTGCAAGAAAAATCTTGTCATCCCTGCTAATCCAATTATTGGTCAGTTTTCTTATGTGCTGTAGAAGATGATCAACCTGAGTAATGAGAAGGTCATTTTAATATTTTCAAAGAACATTTTACTACCCACCATTTCTATTATGTCTAAAATATATGAGAAAAAAAAGGATGTAAATGATTTCCTACATGAGATACAACTGTGATAATACACATGGGTTTGAATAAATGAAATACCAGTATAAGGTTTAAAAAAATATGATGGGTTTTTTGTAAATTATTTAGTGAAACTATAGCTTTTGACATGAATTTAGTAGTTCTATTGAAAGTATTTTTCGGTAAAACTAAAGATTTTATCATGAGACTGTATCTTTGGAATGAATTTATTAGTATTATTGACGGTCTTTTTGTGTGAAACTATTGCTTTTGGAATGAATCTATTAGTGTTATTGATGGTCTCTGAGCATGAAAATATAACTTTTGGCATGAAACTGTAGTTTTTAGGGAATAAATATAATATATACAATTCAAAATTATAGTTTATTAAATTATTAGGGGAATCTATAGCATTTTTCACTATACTATAGCTTTTGTAATTAATTTTGTGTAAATTCTGGGGTGAAAATATAGATTTTCTCATTATATGGCCTATGATTTGATTATTTATCTTAGTTTGGTTCGGTGCATGACTGAATTCCAAATCAGTGATGGTTCATTAGGGATTGAAACTAGGTATCATGGTCGTGTTGGGGGTCATTGGATGATGGTGGAATGAGGGAGATGTGGTGTATGTTTTTTGGATTATAGGGGTCATAAAATGTTGTATAGAACAAAAAGGGAGAAATGGTCAGAGGTGTGTGTGAGAGTTGAATATGGTGGTGGGGTCAACGTAGGGGTAATAGACCAAGGTATGGAGGCACTATGAGCTATAAGAGGTGAGGAAGTGGTTTTCTCCAGTGAGTTCATAGGGCCGTGTGAGATGGGGTGGTCTCTAGGCATGATTGGCCAGAGCAGGTGTAGTGGTCATAAGTAAAGGCATTAATTTATGAAATATAGATATAGAGAATGTCACAAAGGGTGTTTGAAAAGCCAGGAGTGAAATTCACCACTAGAAATATAATTCAACCAAAGATAAAAATATGCATTATATCATGAAATACAACATGATCTACCTTAAATAATATTATTCTTAAATATAACTTCCGAAACATGATTAACTTCTCTAAAAACATGTGTGACAGGTTATCGAAATTCTTCAGCATCCTGAATACCTTTCAACCATGATGATAGGATTACCTGACATATTTTGATATGGTATTTAATATTTCTATATAATTATTTGTGTTATATTCAACCCATATAAACTTCTACCTGAAGCGATAAGCATTTTTTATTACTTGAATAATCATTCATAGTTCTGCTTCATATGCATAGTTAGTCCTAATGTAATGGTGAAAGAATACCATCAAAAGTTATTAATATGTTTGAAATATGAATGATTCTTCATGTCCATGTCGAACCTAATACTTAAGTAATGTATTATTTATGTTCTTAATTTTTATTTTTTAAATTATAGAATCTTTTAGACATCTATTTTGGATTTATAAGTAAAATACTCCATAACCATTGTTGACTATTCCGTTGATTGTATGTTTTATTTTTTAAAATCCATATTTAGAACTCATATTTAAGTATAATATATTTAATGAGGTTTCAACAATGGTGAAATTAGGCATTGTAGTGTTAGTGTGGTGAGGGGTCTAGGGTTGGAATCATTTTCAAGTGTTAGTGGATCTACTCAGTTATTATTGGGTTTATAGTAGTGTGAGTTCAACCGAATCCCTATGAGTTTTTACTCACCTCCTTTTTTAAATTTATATTTGGTTTTTATAGTATAATAGATCAATGGTGTAACTTTTAATTATTTCACTACTGTAGGTTTAAGTAGAAACTCAGGGTGAGTATACTGACTATAGAGATGCAACAGCATAGGGGTTCATAGTCACTTAATTGTATTGAGGTGATATTTTTTTAGGTTAGGACCACGTTGGAATGGTCAATTTAAAACTCTTATATGTTTTAGATATGTTTTATTATTATTTTAAATTCTTATAAAGTTGTCTAGTTTATAAATCTTTATATTTCAATATAGATTTTTATATCATTTAATCATATATTCATTACTTTGTCAACAATATTTTTATACATTATATATTGCATGCAATTATTGTATGAATTCCTTCTAATTGAAGTTTAGTATTCCTATCATGGATTTTCATGCTATGAATATAGTATGCATACACTTTTTGAAATCACATACAGTTGTATTCATACTTTATACATACATTGATTTAATTTTTATGCACCTATAGACATAAATGTACATCTATAATTATATATATTGATTCCACCTACATGTGTCACCACATGTATTCAATAAATCTCCATGTGTCATGATAATACAACTAACTTAATTTATTCATCCAATTTCATCACTCTCTCTCAACTAGTGACATATCCTTGATAGATCATTAGCATAATTTTTTGATCTTGTGTATGTGTTTTTTTATTAAATGATCAGGTCCTGAAAATGCATGGGTTTGGTATAAGTATTTTATAATTAGAAAATTATATTAATGATATATATATATATATATATTATTCAATTGAATTATTTTTAGGTTCATCCAATATATTTTAGAAGCATAAGATAATAAAAAACCCAATATTTCGCATAAAAATCAATATTTTTATAAAGGCACTTTTACCTTATTTTAATAGAAAACCTATTTTAAATACACCTTTTCAATTTTATAAATATTATATGTCAAAATAAAATACATATTTTAAAGTGAACCAAAAAAATTATCATTGGGTGAATTTTTGGTATTATTTTTGTGAAGTTACATTTTATAATGAATAGTTAAAAATACTGAATTTTAATTCCAAATTTCATTTTTTTTCTAACTTCTTTATAATGTAAACTTATATTTTACATTAGGTTTATAGTTATATTAGATATTGTTTTTATTAATTAATAATAATTAGTTCATTGGAATCAATTTCACATTGAAATTGATTTGAAAATAATATCAATCTTCTGGATGTTTTTACTTTAAAAACCCACATTACTGTCTTGTCTGTGAAACTAAATTTAAATTAATTTATGCCACTTATGTGACTGGAATTTTTAAAAATAGATTCCATATTTGGAATAATGATAATTTATACTTAATAATATTTCAACATATTCTTTAACAAAAAAATATTATGGAAAACAATGAAAATTAATTTCAATGATTGAAGTGAAATTAAGCTTAACAGGGGAGTAAACCTTGAACTTAAGGAAAACAATTACCTATAAAATTTTCTAAAATCAATTATATAAATATATGTATACCCAATACTACCTTTTGATAATTTTTCAATTTTTTATCCACTTTCAATGGAAAAGATATGAGTGGAATTCCCTTTCCATAAATTTACAAGAGTACCACTCCTCCTCCAATATAAAAGGCCTCCTCTCCTCTCACTTCCTCAAACCTCTAGACACAATTTGGCACGAAAAATATCTGAATAAAAATATCCTCAAAATACCTAACCTAATCTTATAACTTACCCTTGGTTATAAATCCATCCCAGGAATCCCTTTGGTATAAACTAAAAGGAGTTACCCAAAGAAGAGGTAACATCTTTCCTCAAGATCTTTAGTTTTATTTTAATTATACACCCCATAAACTCTTACTATTACATTAATATAATAAAAATTATCATAAATGTAATAATAATTTTTTATAATGGTTCTACCTATTCTTACACACAATTCTATCTAAAGGATAATTAGCGGAGTCTTTATGTGTACAATGAACTACCGCCTCATGAAATGATGATTATTCATTTATGCATTACCAACATTAATTTCCCATAATTATGATGTAAAATCCTTTTATATATGATATATATTCTATATATTCTTATTTTATTATTATTTAATTATTTTATAACACATACCTTTATACTTTCCATTTGTGTAAATATGATAACATCATTTGTTGACATGTGGACTATCTCCTCCTCAAAGCGATGTGATTCATTCATACAATAAATGAAATATGTTAGGGATGGTTTTAGTAAAAATATATGATATATGTAACATTATAATTATAATTTAATAATATTATAAAAATTTATTCATATAATTGATTTACTTACTTTCTTTTAATACTACAATAAAACGGAAGCAACGTTCATGCATACGTATGACCAATATTCTCCATGAACAATGTATTCCATTTCATCTTTATATATTTTATAGACTATTATAGATAAATATATACTGAATATATATGATATTTTTATAATGTTTTACATTCTATGATTAAATCATGATATAAGTAAGATGATCAAGAATAATAAGTCAAAACATGTACGAAGAACAAAGCGAATATTACCCAATGTGAAACCCTAACATAGAATTGTTAATAATAGGCTAATATAAAGTCATAATAAAATTATATATGGTATTATATATAAGAATATATTTCTTTAAAATATTTATAATAAAATTAAATTTATTATACAGGATTCTTGTATGAGTATGACAAGAGTCATGGCATAAGGCAAGCTAATTTCATCTCACTTTTTTATTTCTATGAGATACATGATTTATTAACCA
This sequence comes from Viscum album, assembly GCA_963277665.1. NCBI lineage: Eukaryota > Viridiplantae > Streptophyta > Magnoliopsida > Santalales > Viscaceae > Viscum > Viscum album. Next base: position 1,378,878,591 of record OY728138.1, read on the forward strand.
CTCATTTATATTTTGGGGTCTATATACTGAAAATTAATGTATTATTTTATTATTATAATTAAATTTTTGGGTATTTACATATTCATTTTATGATTTTTATTTCATGAGTTTTATGGTTCAAAAGTTACCAAATAGGTAAAGTAATTTTGTCTCAATTTTCCTTCTTTGAGAAACATGTTTTGTTATGAATCTATGTTCTTGAATGAGGTTATATGATTCAAATTTAAATTTTATAAGCTGAATATTTATATTTTTAATGTTTTTAGGGTCCATGCAATTTCATTTTCTTACATGGGGAGTATTATTCAATGTTACGAAGTGGTAAGTGTTTATTGAAACAATCTCATTATTTATCGGGATTGTTTATGATTATACTTTAACTGATGAAATATTAAAATCCATATATAAATAAATATCATGAATTATCAAAACCTCTATATTTTAATTTAATATCTATGAAATGGTACAATTTTTACATAATTTTTTATGTAAAATATTTATGTTTTTTATGAAAATGAGGCTAAATCTGTCTATTCGATCAGAAATATGTATTCATTGAAAATCATGTTTTATAAATGTTTTTCAAAAATGTTTTAATGTTATCATATGATTTTTAATGTAATTTTTTAACCATGTTTTAACTTTTTTACAAAATGGTTCTAAAAGGAAACATCTTGTCATTTTCTGATCAAGTAACTTTTCTAAACTTTGACGGCGCTAAAGGAATGTTCTGAATTTAAAGACTTACCCAATGTTATGAACATTATTTTCTTAAACCTTTATTTATATGTTTTAAATTTTTTTTTGAGTAAAATGTTTTTATGATATTTTGGAAATTTCTTGAATTTAAATTGGTCTTTGAAGTAAAATCTTTTCAAAGAGGTTTTATATTGAAAATCATTTTTATGTTATTTTTAAAGCTTCCCTTACATGTTTACAAATGGTTATCTTAAAATAAAATGATTTAAATGATTTTAAGATTTATTTATATATTCTCAAATCCATTTTCTATAAAAGGGGTTTTAAAATATTTTCATGTTTTATTTATAATAATTCAAAGTGTTTTTATAGAAAATGGTTTCAAAAACATTTTCATGATTATTTTATAATCTTTCACAGAAAAATGATTTCAAATGTTTTATAGAATCCTTTATAAGTTTTCTTGTTTATTTTAATTGAAAATTGTTTTCAAAGGGTTTTATCCTTTAAAAATAATTTTTCAAATAATAAATGATATTTTCCTCAAGAAATGGTTTTAAAGGATATTTGAAAATTATTTTCTATCTAAGATGACATCCATTGATGTTACTCAATTATTTTTGGGAAATGATCTAAATATTACATATATTTTGTTTTTATGAATGTTTTATACATTATTTCATGATGTTTATGAAATATATTCTCTTTCATGGGTTAAATTATTATGATATTTATTTCTTTCATGGGTTATATGTCTATGAAAACTTCTTATTTTCATGGTATATGCTTTGATGAAATGATTATGAAACCATACATTTTATATAGGTTAAGATATGATTAAATGTTTATGACACCCATTTCATTTCATGGCTTATGGTATGATTGTTTATGATCTTGTGGCACATGAATATAATATTTCATTATGATATTAGTGGGAACTATATCTCCCTAAAGTGAATATGGTAAAGATTTATATCTCATGAGATAGACTAAGATGGTCTTGTGAGTAAACCTTGACTTATAAGATGGCTATGTGAGTGTACAATGACTACCAAGTTGGTATGGGGGTAAACTCATATGACTAATATGTCCATGAGAGTGAACCATTACTACCATGAAGGTATGGGGAGTGAATACAGAATACAAATATGGGCTTGGAGGAAATTACTTGACTACTATGGAAGTCATTTTATATTCTTATGTGTCTTCCACAGTTCCTGTATTATTCCTATGTTATTGTTTCATAGCTTATTCTCTTTCTTCCCTCATGATTATTGTCTTATTAACTACCAATTTTTATTCTGTGATGCATTATTATGATATTTTATATGAATTTTATGATTTTATAAGGATCATGATCACATTACCACACACATATGCTCATGATTATGTTATTGTATCTTCCTTTTTAAACCTTACCGAGCATCTGATCTCGCCCATTTTTTATGTTTCCTTTCCCAATTTATGAAGATATGTAGTATATATGATGTGTCTATGGATGGTTTTAGTCATGCAGAACCTAGTTAGAGAAAATTTTCCTCACTTGTGTACTAGGGATTATGTTTTCATGTTTCCAAATCCACTGTACTAGTATGGTCTTTGGGTATTTGTTTGTGCAATGTATTAAGTATTTCACAAAAGTTATATAATGTTAATGTATGAAAATATAGGGTAGCTATATTTGGTATCAAATCCAAAGTTTTGTTTAAATTTAGAAAAAAGAATGAGGAAACCATAGTAATACCTCTAAGGACATGTCTAAGGATAAGGAAATGTATAGGAAAATGCCCATGAATTTTAGTAAAGGATAGGGTGAGTGGTTTCCAAGAAAAAAAATCCTTTTCTAGAAACTACAAGTGGATGTGGATCTAGCATAGTTGTACTTATGCGTAACAACTCGGGAAATGTGTGTCATACCTAACTCAGTGTAACCTAGTGTCTGGCAATGGGAGTCGTTGCACGCCTAGTTTGAAAATATCAAGGTATATGATTTGGGAAATCAAAAAATCTTTATAAACCATCATGAAATATTTAAATAGGATATGAATACGAGTAATGACCTAATGATTTTTCAATGGAATTATTTCCTATATTATCACTGTTTTATATGGTATAAAACACATACAATGAATATAAATACTAATAAAAACTTTACCCTCATCAATAAATAATTAAATAAGTGATATTTATAGAAATTAGGGAATCTATATCGATGGAATAGTAACTTGACCATTGGAATTGTAATGTGACAATTCAGAATAGTAAATTGGACAATACAATAGTAACCTCACCTATTAAAGTATAAATAAAAATTAGGCATCTTATAATTGAAAATAGTATATAATTATATCATAGTATAAGTAAATAAAAATTTTAAAAATTATTAAATAAGTGTTGGTATTTCTAAAAAACATAATTGTTTATTTATAATTTTTAAATTAATATAATTATATAAAAGTAAATTTATTTTCAAAAAATATATTAATAAATTAATATTTTGTATTCTTATTATTATAATATAAATTAATGAGATATTATTTAATTTCTAGAAATGTCATAAAATTAGTTATAATTTAAAAATCAGTATTTTTCGAATAAATGATGATTTTAATGAAAATTCAAATTTCTAATATTTAGAAAATTATTTTCAAAAATGGAGTTAATTTTTGAAATCATATCTTTGGAATTATCTAATGTTGAGTTTTTTTAATTTTCTAAAATACTTTGATTTTCGGGTGATTTGTAAAAATACAGTTTTACACGTTACCGTTGAAACTTAAATTTCATTATTCAAGATTTATTAGTGACATAATTATTTGTATAACATGAATTTAGGATGTTATATATTTTAATTTAATAAATGATTAATTAAAATTAATAAACTCAATTTCCAAGCCTATAAAGATCTTTCCAAAATGTAATGTCCAAAGTGATTCCTTAAATTATCAATTTCACTTTCTGTCCACTTCCTTTTTAATAAATTAATAGATTAGAATAATAAAGGTGTTTGAAATTATAAAATTAATTGTATTATATTAATATGTGGTTTATATTTTTAAAAAATAACTATTAAAAGGTGGACCTTTGATATATTATTTTATTTAATATTTTATCCTAAAAATACCCCTCCCATGTATAATTAACCCATATAACTTCCATTGAAAACCACTACACACACAAATTACTAAGCATAATATTTATACAAATACTCCCTTTCAAGACTCTTAGAATAATTAGGGGAATTCTAGATAAATACACTCCAATCACCAAGGGATTTATAGTACCGTGCAAGAGAAGCGACACCGAAAAAAGAGTAAGTCTCTGTAAACTCTTCCCCCTTTTCATATTCTCCTTATTATTTTACCAATTCCATTCAAAAACATGTAATCTAATGATTAATTATGAAATAATTCAACGTTAAATTAATAATTATAACCTAATTAATGTATCATATATATGAAATATTTAAATTTGTCACTCCCTTTTCCTGCTCGACAACACCCCATTAATCGTCGGTTAACCACCTATAGAGACTTTGACAAAAACATATTATATATAACTTCATGGATGGATAGTATGGATTATAAATATAATATAAATATTTAATTAAATTTATTCTATGGTTATGAATTTAATTATACTAATGTATAATTTTACATTTAACAAAATAGATAAATTGAGGCAAAATGATATTTTTTGAAGTAAAAATGATTTAAAAACACTTCCATTCATCAATAAAAAAAGAAATATAATAAAATGATTATAATTATTTAATATTTTTATTAAATTTATATACTTAACTTCTGAATAATTTTTTTAATTAATATAAGTTTTATTATTCAGGAGGTGAGAAAGTGATGTATTTTATTGAGAATTACGGTAAGGGGATTCTCAAACCCAACTCCAATTCTGTGGGTTTTCCCTCTTTGTCACAAATTTCAGTAATTATATTAATTTCATAATACATTAATATTATTTTTTATTATACCCTTTTAATTTATGGGATATACATGTTTTCTAATTGAGTTTATGATTATCACAATGTTTTCCAAAAAACTCTTGTTTCTAAAAACAAACATTTTACTTCTCTTGAGATTGATTCTTATTCCCTCAAGATTGATGATTCTTATAAAAATTTTATTATTCCATATTTATTTTGGGAAAAAAGGTTTATTAATTAATTTATTATTTATGAAATTACCATGAACCCTAATTCCTTTCCATGGTTTATTTTATCACTAATGCAGAAAACGTTATTTACGTCACCATTTTTTACGTCGGTTATATATAACCAACGTGATAATATGTGAAACGTGGTTTTTTACGGCGGTTATTTCATAACCGACGTAACAAATGCGGTGAGTAGATTTTTATTGTCGGTTATTTTAATAACCGACGTTACAAATCGCACGTGTTTGGTTTTTATGTCGGTTATAAATTAACTGACATTAAAACTCAAAGCGCGGGGTTTTTTAATTCGGTTATTTTATAACTGACGTAAAAAACAAGTTATCTAAGAGTTTTTTACGTCAGTTACTTTATAACAGACGTAAAAAAACAAGGCACTGGGGGTTTTTTTACGTCAGTTATAAAATAACCGACGTAAAAAACACGTAGATATCTCATTTTTTACGTTGGTTATCAAATAACCAAAGTAAAAAATCCCCCACGCTTTGCTTTTTTATGTCGGTTTTAAAATAACAGACATTATAAATTTAAAAAATAGTTTATAACGTCAGTTATTATATAACTGACGTTATAAAACATGTAAAAAATTAATGCCTTGTGGACTGTCATTTACAATTTTTCAATTGAAAGTCCGCCTGCTCGTCTCTCTCGTGCGGTAAACCCTAATCGGCTTGTCAATCGACCTACGTTAAACTCATTTTGGATTCATCTTTTATCTTCTTTACTCCTCTCGGATCTATCATCTCAACTCGCAACACTCAAGTAAGCCTTCGTTGAATTTATTTCATTCGTTTTTTTTCACGGATAGTATATAATTATGTTTTGCAATTTTTTTTGTTTAAACTAGGTTAGATTCTTCCATTTAGAACCCTATTACATCTTTTTGAATATCGTTGGATTTTTATTTCCTAACCATCCACTATGAATACCATGTTTTCTATTCCTTTGATTGAAGGGTGTTCAACAAGATATCATAGATAAAATGATTGAGAAATTTTTTGACTAAACTATATACTCATTATTTATATGGTTTCAATACCATATAATCATTGAATGGTATCTACCAAGAAATTTATTTAGTATCATTTGGAACCTATATATATTACATGGGATTATCATGTTTATTGATTGAATTATAAATTTTTTATTTATATGATTCTATTTTAAATGGATATTAAACCTATTTTTTCCATGTATTCTTTGTGATATAATGATTATTGATTTTATATCTCAAACATACGTATGAATGTTGATGGGTGGGGTCATATATCATTATCCACTTCATTGATTTTGTTTTATATCTCATAAGATAGTAAGGTGTGGATATAATGAGTTTGTTCAAAATGGCATGGGAATAATATTTTTTTCACACATGTTAATGTGTGGACATAATGAGTTTATTTGATGTAGGTTTTTCTTTTTCATGGATTACTTCATAAAGTGGTCTCGGTTCATTTGATTTTGTGTTTCCTTTGACACCATCCCCCCATAATGACTATGATCTCTCATTGCCAAGTTTTTCTCTAATTGTTCTCTCATACACCTTTTGTATTTGATGGTTGATTACAAATATATATATTCAAATATTTAAGCTGGATTATATGCATTTTTTAGGATTATATTTCTGTTTTATGCCACTTTATTTACTATTCTATCCAATACTAAGACCCTTTCTAGTAAAAAAATTTCATAAAAATTATGATTGGACACTTCATCATATTTCTTGAAACATTTTCAAAAAAAATATGTTATATCAAAGATGTGGAAACAGGTGGTTTCCGGGGGGGGTATCCAAGGGGGTGGGTGGGTGTGAGTGGCTGTCCACATGGGTGGGGGCCTGTCCATAGGGTTTTGGGGGTTGTCTGGTGGGGTGGGGGGCTGTCCTGAGGGTTGGGGGGTGTCCAGGGGGTGTTCAAGGGGTAGGGGTGGGGAGTGGTGTCCAGGAGGGGTGTAGGGTGCTTTCTAGAGGGGTGGGGGGATTTCCGTAGGGTTGGGGGGGGGGGTGTCCAGGGGTGGTCCAAGGGGGTGGGTGGGTGTGGGGGGCTGTCCAAGGGGGTGGGGGCCTGTCCAGAGGCTTTTGGGGGTTGTCCGGGGGGTGGGGGTGATTCACAGGTTTACTCCATTTTCTCCAATTTTCTGTCAACTATGTAGGCATCATGGGTTTCTTTGATTCAATGAAATTTAAAAATGTTATATCTAACTATATTTTTCTTTAAAAATAATATTCAAGTATATTTTTTTAAATACCCATAGATTTGTTTTATATTTTAAATTGTTTTACATTCAAATTATGATTTTTTCATATAAACATATATTTGTCTTATCTTAAAAATATATATTTTTTTGTTGATATTTGTAATAGGTAATAATGAGTCGAAGTTGGATTATGGCACATCGAATGAGTAATGAATTTGAGGAAGGTGTTGATGCCTTTTTGGAATTTGAAAAACAAAATGTTCCAAGTAGTGACATTTTTTTCTGTCCATGCCTGAAATGTTTGAATATGAAGAAGTTGAAAAGTATAGAGATAAAACATCATCTGATTTTTCATGGTTTTAATCCAAGTTACAGCCCTTGGATTTGGCATGGTGAAACTGGACGAAATGTCACTGATGATGATGATTCGCAATATGGTAACTCCGATGGAATTGAAGAAATGATTCGCGATATTGTAGCAGAACAAATTGAGATAGAACCGACAGTTGCGCATCTATATGGTGATGCTAAAAAACCATTATATCCTGGTTGTACAGATTTTACGGTTTTGTCGGCGGTGTTAAGATTGATTAACCTGAATGCGAAACATGGATGGAGTGACAAATTTTTTACAGAGCTGCTACAATTGATGAAAGACATTCTTCCAGAAGATAACGATCTTCCAGATTCACATTACAAAGCCAAGAAAATATTATGCCCGATGGGATTGGGATACAAGAAAATACATGCATGTCCGAATGACTGCATTATAAATAGGAAGGAATATGAATTTCTTCCAGAATGTCCTAAATGTGGGACATCACGGTATAAGGTGAAAGAAAAATCACAGGCTGGTGTAGAGATTACAAAGCTCCCTTCAAAGGTATTTTGGTATCTTCCTATAATTAATCTTTTCAGACGTTTATTTGCTAATTCACATGATGCAAAAAGGTTAATATGGCATGCTGAAGAGCGGGTATGTGATGGAAAAATACGGCATCCATCTGATTGTCCACAATGGAAGAAAATTGATGCGCATTATTCTACATTTCGAAATGAAATTAGAAATCTCAAACTAGGGTGGTGCACAGATGGAATGAATCCATACCGAACACTCAGTAGCACACATAGTTCATGGACTGTTTTATTGGTAATTTACAACCTCTCTCCTGAAGTTTGTATGAAGCGCAAATATGTCATGTTGTGTATAATGATCTCTGGTCCAAAGCAACCCGGTAATGATATTGATGTTTACTTGTCACCGTTGATTGATGATTTGAAACTGTTATGGGCTGATGGTATTAGAGTGTATGATTGTTATAAAATGGAATATTTTCAACTGCATGCAGCGCTTCTGTTCACTATAAATGACTTCCCACTGTATGGAAATTTGTCTGGATATAGTGTTAAAGGGCATAAAGCATGTGCAATTTGCGAACAACACACATCATATTGTCAATTGCATCATGCAAGGAAAATAGTGTACATGGGTCATCGAATGTTTTATCCTATGGAACACCCTTATAGAAGACTAAAAAAGGAATTCAATGGCTCACCAGAATTTGATACTGCTCCAAAACCTTTATCCCCTGATCTGTATTTTGAGAGGGTGAAAAACCTTGACATGACATTTGGAAAGACACAGAAATCTGGTAATGATAGACATATTTGGAAGAAATGGTCAATTTTTTTGAGTTACCACATTGGAGGTATCATGAAGTTTAACATAATATTGATGTCATGCATGTGGAGAAGAATATCTGTGATTCTTTGATTGGAACATTGTTAGATATTAAAGGAAATACTAAAGATGGGTTGAATTCAAGATTAGACTTACAATCAATGGGAATACGTTTGGAGTTATCTCCCACTCCTAAAGGAAGATTAACATTTCTTCCCTCGGCTTGTCATACATTATTGAAGAGGGAGAAAATTAGCTTCTGTCAGTGTCTTCATGATACCAATGTGCCTCAAGGTTATTCTTCTAATGTAAAAAATTTTGTCTCATTGAGGGACTTGAAGTTGATAGGTAAGAAATCACATGATTGTCACGTCATGATGCAATAAATTCTACGAGTTGCATTGCATGGAATATTGCCCATTCGTGTCAGAAAGTCTATAGTGAAGTTGTGTTATTTTTTCAATTTAATTTGTAACAAGGCGATTTACGTGAATTCTTTGAACATTTTGGAAAAGGATGCAATTTTTATACTTTGTCAATTGGTAATGTATTTTCCTCCAACTTTTTTTGATACAATAGTGCATTTAATGATTCATCTGGTTCAAGAAATAAATCTTTGTAGACATGTATATCTTTGTTGGATGTATCCTTTTGAAAGGTATATGAAAATATTAAAGGGGTATGTAAAAAATCTATATCGACCTGAAGCCTCCATTATTGAAAAGTATATTTCTGAGGAGGTAGTAGAGTTTTTTACGAGCTACTTGGCTGCGGCGCAACACATAGGTTTGCCTCCATCTCGGCATAAACAAGTTAATAATGAGGGAAAGGGGATTAAAGGATTGAAAGTCAAATCATTGATAGATGAACAGATGAAGAAGTTAGAATCATACATCTTTAATAACATAGCTGATTCTCAACCATATATCACATTGCATATTAATGAGTTGAAACAATTTCATCTAAAGAAGAAAGAAATGTGGATTCTGAATGAGCAAAAGAAGAGTTTTTTGTCATGGATTAAAAAGGCTTTGCTCGGTAGATCAGATGTATCAGAGAAATTAAAATGGATAGTGGGTGGTCCATGTTTAAATGTGATAATATGGTCTGGTTATGACATTAATGGTTATACATTTCATACGAAAGCTCAGGACAACAAAAGTGCAGTTCAGAATAGTGGTGTATCGGTGTTTGCAGAAGCAATGTATTTTTCAAGTGCTAAGGACAAAAACCCAATTTCTGCATCAAGTGCATATTATGGAGTGATTGAAGACATATGGGAGGTTGATTACTTTAAAATTAAAGTTCCCGTTTTTAATTGTAAATGGTTTAACGGTAACAACAGTGTCAGACACGATGAATTTGGAATGACACTTGTTAATCTGAATAGATTGGAAGACAAAGCTGATTAGTTTATAATGGCAACACATGAAATGAAAATTTTCTATGTAGTAGATCAATCAGATATGCAGTGGGCGGTTGTTTTACAAGGGAAAACAATATTTTGGTGAGGATGAACATAATGAATATGCAGATTTATGTGAGATCTCTACTTCCAAGGAAAGATTAATAGAACATAATGATGATCATGTTGAAGACATAGTTTGTGCCATAAGGAACGATCACGACTAAGGAATTTGGGAAAACAATCCATTTGTACATTCCTAGAATTATAGGTAACATATTTTTATTTCTTGTTTACATTTATTTTTTCCATAAATGTTAGATATTGTAAGTTTTTTATTTATTAAAACCTGTTTTAAAACAAAATAAGTATATGTTTTTGTTTGTTTTAAGTTTGTTTAGTTTAATTTATCATTTTTATAACCATTACATGAATTATATATCTATTTTTTTTGTTCATTGACAATTACTTTACCATGTATACCATGTTTACCAGGTTTACCATTTTTACCATTTTTACCATCTTGACCATCTTGACCATCTTTACCATCTTTACCATTGTTTAACATTCTTACCATATTGCCAATGTTTAATATTATGTAACTTATTACACTTTTATATTTTCTGATTACAGTAGTATTAATATATTTGAAATTGTATATTTGTGAACTGGCATTTTTTTTATTTGAAGGATAATGACAGATCATTTAGATGATCAGCCACATGATTCTGGAGAGGAGCATATTGCTGGTCATACCTCTGGGGATGAACATTCACATGCTCCTATTATGACAAAGAGTTCATAGTTTGGTAAACGTGGGTGCACACGTTTACCAAAATTATCACTTGCCCGTTCACAGGATCAGAGGATTGTCGTTGAGTTTGATGATGATGATATTCCTAGAGGTCTGAACGCAAAATATTTTAAGAGTTTTGTAGCAACTCAGGCTCAGAGCAAAGTAAGCATTCTGTATGACGATTGGAGAAGTGTAGAAAAGAGATTATCTCTCAGTTGTGGGAGACAATTTTGGTAAGATCTTTTGTCATTGTTTGACCATTCTTTTAATGTTTCTATTATATATAATATGTTTAACCACATCTTTATCAGATGACATTTGATATTTCTGACACTGGAGGAGTCAGGAAGAAATGCTTATCGTTGGCTGCCAGGAGATGGAGGGATTTCAAATCAACCCTCTCTTCTGATTTCATTTATGGTCATATGAGTCATGAAAATCCATGTCGTATATATCCTTTTATAGCTGAAGACACATGGAGACAGTTTTTTAAAGTAGAAGAAAAGAGTCATTTCTGGTAAGGGCAATGTAAACATTTATAAAATTTCTTATATAAATAATTTTATTAATGTTTTGTTAATGAATTTTTATTCTTAAATTACAGCAAACAAGGAAATCTCATCAGGAGATCTAATCTAAAAATGTATACCCTCATAGTTTATCTCAGGGAGGGTATGAATTATTGGAAGAACAAATGATGGAGGAAAAATTTCAACAACTAAGAGATGAGTCTTCAAGCTCTGGAGAGGTGGCCCCTCCATCCCCTCCATCAAGACATGAAAAATGGAAGAGAGCTCGGAAGGGAAAAAGGGAAAAATATTTCGGAAGAATCGAGAATCGTAGCTGAGAGGATTGTAAGATATCAATTTAATTTATTTAAGTTACCTATTTTCTTCATATAATTTCAATCATTACAGAAATTTTCAATTAATTAATACATGACTATCTTGAGGAGCAGAGTACAGAGGGGAAATTTACATCTACTGGGAGGGAAGATATTTTATTTGCAGCATTGGGAAGGCCCGAACATCCTGGTCATGTAAGAGGATATCCGGAAGGTGTATCGGTAAGAAAAGTGCTTCCACATTCTTCAAATTCTAACATTAAGGGGGATTATAAAAAAATAGAATCCTTGGAGGCTGAAGTTCATAATATTAATGCGACGATGGAGGACAATATTAGAGAGTCGGTGCAGTCTATGTTTGCAGAAATGAAAAGACAATTTCACACTGCAGCTCTCACTCCTCCCCCTCCCCCTGCAGACCCCATTATTTATCCTCCACCTCTGCCAGTAGCTCCCACTCCCCCACCTCAGCCTGTGGACCCCATTTTTTATCCTACGCCTCCGCCGAAGCTTCCTACATATTGCGAGTTGTATGTTGATGATTCTCAAAATCATATAATAGCATATGGGTTGGTATATTATATAGTAGATACATTTCATCATCAAAAATTAGAGGTCGAGAATCAGAGGGTCACTGTACAGGATATTATAGACAGATCAGCTAGGGTACCAATACCTACAGATGAGGTGGTGACAGTTGGACAGAGTATCGACCATTTTTTATTTTGGCCATCCAGACTTCTTCAACTCATTACCATAGAGGTATGAATTTTATATCTTTTATTTTATTTTTTCATTAAAGTTGTTTTTTCATTTGAAAACTAATATATTTTTCAATTTTTTTTACAGGAATACTTCAAAGATAATGAAATACTGTATAGACAACAACAAAGACAAATGGTTATGACATCAGATATAGAGTCAAATGGTCTTGAAAGATTGTCAAGATATTCTCATTTGTTGTTGGGTTATTATGAGTTTCCAATGGAATCTCATGTTTGTGGACATGAAATAAGTGTGGGGATTATAAAAACAGATATCATGGAGCTTGTTGCTGGAGATAAGTTGGGCATCAACGTGGTGCAAATTTTTTCCATGTAAGTCTTATCACCTTTTCCCTGCGTTATATTTATTAAAAATGTATACTTATATATGTTTTGTATTAGGTATATTTATAAAATTTGTGAGAGGAATGAACTGACAAAAGTATATGGATTCATGGACCCACAATTGATTTCCCCTGAAGCATGTGCATTGAATGAGGAACAAAGAATGGTTTATATTGCTGAAAGATTTGAAAAGAATATAATCACACAATGTTGGATGATGCCTTTTTGTGAGAGGTATGAAACACATTTCTCTCAAAGTGTTAATTATCTTTTAACATAAAAAACCACTAACTTTAAATTTTCTTTTATCAGTGATCATTGGATGTTTGGGGTTTTTTCCCCAAGGGAGAAAGCTCTTTATTGGATATGCTCTGTCCATGGTGATGTGCGGGAAAGTTTTAAGAATATATTGGAAAGGTAAGTTTCAATTTCTCAATAGTTTTATATATTATAATGAATTTTAAATTTACCCCATTTGTATTATTTTCTAACAGTGCGTGGGCCTACTTTCGAAAAAACACAAAGAAAAGGATTGCAAAGATCAAATATGTATATGCGAAGGTAAATTTACATTTATAATTTGTACCTTTTGATTTATTACATAAAAATAATATATTGAATTTACACTCATTCAAATAGAATTTTCATGAACAACAAGGCCTCATCGAATACAGATATTATATGTTAAGATTTATGTATGAAATAATAACAACTGGGACAGTTGTGAATTTTTACCTGGTACGATTTCCTCCTAAACTTTTCCATAATATTTCAATTTGATTTATTCATTATACACGTTAACTACCTTATTTTTAATTTGTAGCTTTTTTATGACCCGAAACCCTATACTGCTGAAGACATTAAACACTTACAAGTGGAGTGGTCAAATTATTTTACAGGTTTGATTGAATTTTAGTTGTTTGTAATGTAAAATGTAATTTTGAATATTGTCATTGTAATTGTGTATTTGGTAGTTCTTTAGGTTGGATTTAGTTTTTTTTATGTTGACAGTGTAAGTTTTGAATGTTATATAAGTGAATGTTTAATTTTTCTCTACTTCTTGTTTTGGTTTACTTTTGATGGCTTTTGTGGTATAGACTTGGGTCTGTGGGGGAGGGGTTCCAAGGGTGTGGGGGTGTGTTCAGTGGGGTTGCGGGGTGTCCAGCGGTCTGGGAGGGCTATCCGGTGGGGTGGGGGGATAGTCCTGGGGGTGACAGGGCTGTCCAGGGGTGTGGGAAGGTGGTCCTGGGATGTGGGTGTTCTATCCAGGGGTGGGGGTGTACATGAGTGGGGGGGGGGGGGGGGGGGGTTGTCCAGGGGTGTTTGGGGATGTCCAGGGCTGTGGTGGGGGCTGTCAAGTAGGGTGAGGGGGTGCTGTTCAGGCGGGTTGGGGATTTTCGAGGGGTGTTTAGGGCTGTCCCGGGGTCGTGGGACAGTCCAGGAGTGTGGTGGAGGCTCCAATGGGGTGGGGGAGGGTTGTCCAAGGGGTATACATGAGGGTGGGAGCTCCAATGGGGTGGGGGAGGGCTGTCCAGGGGGTATACATGAGGGTGGGGGCTCCAATGGGGTGGGGGAGGGCTGTCCATGGGGTATACATGAGGGTGGGGGCTGTCTAGGGGGTAAGTTTTATATGTTATCAATGTATATGCTTAATTTTTATCTACTTTTGTTTTTGTGGTGCGATTTCTTGATTTGTTTTCTGGTTGATTCTGGTGGAGAGAGGATTGACTGCATTCAATTTTTTTTTTAAAAAATTGTGTTTATCACGTCGGTTATTTAATAACCGATGCAATAAAAGGCCTGCAAAATGGTTTATCAGGTCGGTTATTTAATAACTGACGTGATAAACCCCCTCCTGCGGGTTTATCACAGCAGATTTATATAACTGACGTGATAAACCCCACTCCCTAGGTTTTTCACGTCGATTATATAATAACCGACGTGATAAACACCCCTAACCCCGGTTTATCACGTCGGTTATATAATAATAGACGTCATAAACACCCCTCACCCCGGTTTATCATGTCTATTATATAATAACCGACGTGATGAAGACCCCTCACCTCTGTTTATCACGACGGTTATATAATAACCGACGTGATAAACACCCTCACCCCGATTTATCACGTCGGTTATATAATAACCGACGTGATAACCCCCCTCCCCCAGTTTATCACGTCAGTTATTAAAAAACCGACGTGATAAACCCCCCTCCCCCTAGTTTATCTCGTCGGTTTTTTAATAACCGACATGATAGACCATTTCCCCGTCCTTTTATCACGTTGGTTTTTTAATAACTGACGTGATAAACCATTTTCCAGGACTTTTATCACGTCAATTGTTAAATAACCGACGTGATAAAACCTTCCCATTTTCATTATCATGTCGGTTCTAAAATAACTGACGTCATAAACATCGCGATTTTATGTTTTTGATGCAGGTTTTTAAATAACCGATGTCAAAAACGTTATTTATAACGTCGCCCATATTAACGTCGGCTAGAAACAGACGTAAAAATGAAAAATAACTGACGTAAAAAACATTTTCTACACTAGTGTATGTTTAAGATTGATATATGTTTTATGTGACATGCATGATTAGGTAAATGTTATGATGCAAATGGTTCACACAGAATAATATAGTGCTCTAATTAATTGGATAATGTGATTTATCTCAAGTGATACTATGAAATATTCATGAAAATGACACTATATTGGTTATTAATTATAATTTTATTATGATGTTATGATGATACACATATGTTATGTGTGAACATGATGCTTGATTTGTTCACAATTATGTCTGGTGTTTATCCACTAGGACTTAATGTTTCATTTTTATTTATTGACACATTCTATTCCTTTATCTAATGTATCCTCTCATGATTATTTTTATTATAATATTCTTATGTTATAATGATGATTATTATGCCCACCCCATGTTATATTGATTTATGTTCTTATCTATCATCTTATTGTGATTTTAACTAACCCCTACCATTGATGTATATCCTCATGTGAATACTTGTACTAAGGAGAACATGAGGGAAAATAATAATCTTGATAATATGTAATGAAATAAATGTTTATGTTTTATTAGGAAAAATTTATTTGTGGTCATAATATTCCCAAGATACTAGACGTTTGGATCATTGTTTTGTAGCACTATTATGTTTTTTATATTTAAAATTATGCAATAATTATGTTAGAAAAATAAGGGTCTCTATAGTTGGTATCAAAGAACAGTTTAGTTAATTTGGGTATTAATATTAGAGAACCATAGTTAAAACCCTTAGTATGAGGCTAAGTATAAGTAATCACCCAAGAATCATTGTTTAATAAAAATTCTATACATTGGGATCCCACAAGATACCACTTCATTATTAATTTAATAATGAAATAAATTATTCATGACTTGTTAACTTATTTTTTGTTCTAAACTTATCTGTTTTAGAAAATGGTGGAAATAAGGATAAACCGGGCCAAAAATCCTTGTGAGGGACAATGTAGCGATTTTCTGAATGACATCCCCAATGCTTGGGGGTGGAGTGCAAATTTTTATGGTGATTTTTACCCATATGTCTTAGTATATGAAAAATAACCTAAAAAAATGTGGAATAGACTCCTTCTCATAAGATGGAGAAACTGGTTATCGACTATTTTATGTGGTAATAAATACTGATATTTAGTGGATCATCCATTCCACTAGCCATAGAACAGTGGTTCAACATTATGAAGAAGATCATTTATTCTATCCACTCTTTTGAGAAGGAGAAGTGGAATATGTCCATTTATTATATATATTGAGAGGCTGATCAATGGTGGTTATTTATTAAAAGCACCCAGATGAAGGAAAAAATGAAGAGATGGAGTGGGAAGGCTTTAAGTTAATGTTTCTTAACCGGTATTTCCCTAAAACTGTTTTATCTATAACTCCCTAAGCCTGCTCTTCCAGATTCAGTGCTTCAAAATGCTGTGTAAAAATTTTCTTTTTATAAAAGTGATAAAATAATTACACAACACTTTAAAAAAAAATAAGACCTTTTACTGGTCTAGGTTCTGGAGAATTAGACACCCTCATACATTATTAGAGTTAAACGAAAATAATAAAATTTCCCACTATGCTTCTGCGTGCGCTAACTCCATAAGCGATGACATCTACAATAATATCCTAAGAAACCTGTGAAAAACTTTTCAAAAATGTTGGGTGAGCACAAAATATGCCCAGTAGGGGGGTTTTGAAAACCTTTGATAAATCTATTTTAAAAATATCATTTCGATGATACAATTCTACAAAAACCTTTTACAAAATAATGTAAATATTTTTGAAAAATAATTGTACTTTAAATACATTTCTAAACGAATCTAGTGATTTTCATTGAAAAATATTAAGCAAACATCATTAAAACAAAACATCATTTTGAGGCACCATAATTTGTTCAAGTCTGTCTTGGGCCTACACACTTGGAAAAGGATGGGTTCCCTCCCCAATGACCTTCCATTTTTACAACGAACAAGCGCCGATATTTTTGAAAACATTTAAATTTTGCTTTACATATATAATTATATATACTAGTATTGGTCACTGGAGTTTTTTACCTTAACTCATCAATGCATTTAAAATATAAATATATCATAATTAAATAAATACTTACATATTTTTATCATCTACATGGTTGTTTACGATCAACACTTCTACCACATATACTTTACAAGATATATCCTTGCAATTAATCATTCTTTCTCAAATCCTCTTTGTTGCATATATGCACATTTTAATTTAAATTAATTATATCAATTAATGAAGTTTTATATACAAAATTATGAATAAAACATTATAAATGTGACATTTAATTTTCTAATGAAATTCATGTAATTGATGAACATGAAAATAAAACCTTAAGCTTTTAAATTGAAATTATAAGTTTTCTTTTAGCGCAATGAACGTTGATGATATGAATAAACACATGGACAATGTATGAGCCAGTGTGATGCCGATAATATCGATAAAACATGTTGATAAATTATGTGCAAAATGACAATAAACTAAAAAAAAATTATAAACATGGTAGTAGAATTATGAAGATGGAAATTTCATCTATATATATATATATAAATATAGAGATAGATGCATGTATATCCATAAGTAAAAAAATAAAATTGTAATTTGTTATAACATTTTAACCCTTCTGGGATTCTGCCGAATGAATAATCAAAAATAGAGATTACACATCTTGGTATAATTTTGGAAAACAAATAGAATCAAGCTTGTAAAATACAGCTGGAAAATAAATAGAAGTTCGATCCTTACGCTAAATAATAAAATTCAAATCATCATTTTGAATATAAATAAACAAGACAGCCCATACAGAAACAATATTTTCAGGTAAATATAAGTTTAAAATCAAATAATTTATATCTAAAAAAAAATATAAATAAAATAAAATAGAATGGCAGAGTATAAATAGTCTCTTACATAGATTGGAGTGAACTGAGAGTCCAAATTATCTTCCTATCATTCAAGCTTCCTTCCCCCTTTTTTTCTCAATAGAATTTTATCTCTCGTTGTTCACTCACGCACTCTGTCTCTCACGTTAGCATAACTAGAAAGCATAAAGGAATGAGGATAGTGGTTCACTATCCTTCTAGTCTCCACATATAGAGTGGAGTATCCTTTTGGGCTACAAATGAGATAGACATGGATTATATAGCAGTGATATCTCTCATAAGATATGCTAAAAAAACTATGTGCATATGCTACAGTGTGGGTATTCTATTAAAAGAGTTTTACAAAAATAAGAAAATATGGTGGAAACTTTAATTCACTTACAGTCCAAATGAAGTGTATCAATTAATAAAAATTGAATTCGATGGATTGATGAAAGAAATTTCTTATACTATATTAAAGGACCACCAATACCCACTCAAAATGCCAAAACGTCTTCTAGATGTACTAATTGATAGCCGCTTGACAACCACTCAATAAACAATATGAAATGCTGGAAATCCAAAAACGTAGTAGATTACACTGTTTTAAACATCGACACTTGAATAAAAAATTCAACTATGATGAAGATATGGATTGGAACGGTTAAAGGATTCTTCAAAACACAACAAACCACATCCATACACATATCGGTATAAAATGAAACTATTAACAAAGATAAGGATATCAATTTCCAATAATAAACACCATAGAAATTTATTAATATAAACATATTGATATCTAATAACAGGACAAATGGAATCTATAAAAAATGATTCAAATAACAAATAAAAATTAATGGAGACCTACATGCAAGCCAGAATAAATCTTCTATATCTGTGTGGAATTCTCTCCAAAATACCCTTCAGAAACACCACGAGACTCAACCAAATCGAAAACATATCCAAATCGGACTCCATTCCGTCATCTGAAATCAAATCATGGTGATCAATGCTTCGCCTTAAGCTTCGACCACGACACAACTATACCGCGATCTCCATATGAGCTTTATCAGAGCTTGCGGCCTGACCTCCAATCGGCCTCGCTGAAGAACCCTAGTGGCTAGAATTTTTACGGCAGCGCGATCTGTGGATTTTGATCTGAACCCTAACACTGTGCTGGACTCGAACAAAACTCCACAACAAAAAAATCTGAAACCCCTAAATTCCGATTTTCAGGATCCTTTCATTTTTTAAAAACAAATTATTTTCTTTACAAAAATTTATCTGTTTGTTTTCATTTTTATTATTATTTTAAATAAAACAATTCTCTAAATATATATTGTTTCTATATATATATATATGAATATTCATTATTTTGGTTTTATTTTAAACATAAAATTATATAGTTCATTATATGTATTACTATATTTTATAACAATGTAAAATTAATATTAATATCATAAACTAACATTATATATATATAAACAATTCTTAAAAAAATTAAATTAAATAGTGTTTGTTCATAATTTAAATATTATTCATAATATTATAATTCCATTATAATTTGTTAATGTATAATTTCATATTATTTAATAAAATATATAAAATTGACAATGTTTTTTTATTGTATATCAGTTATATAATAATATTTAAATGAAAATTGTCTATTTATATTATTAACAGTTGTCAAATGTCGGTTTTTAAATATAAAAATTTCTAACGGATAGTTTATTTAACATTTAGATAAAACTCTATATATATAAATGTATAAGGGTCGTTCAAACACCAAGAAAGAAAAATATCGCGACGCTCACGACACTAATTTCGGAGATGGTTTTATATGTTCCTCTTATTTTTAGTTTCATTGCTATTATCCTTGCAATAACGTTTGTGCTTCTATCAGATCTAAGAAATGATAACTATTCAATCGACATCATTTTGTTTCTTGGTGGTCTTCCAATTATTTTATTATCGATATCATAGGGGTTAATGGGTTAGTTTTTGTGTCTCAATAAAGTATTATGGTATTTGTATGAATAAAGTGCTCGCTACTTATATATTTCCATTCGGAAATTTATTTTATTGCATCTTGGAAACATTGGAAAAACATAAAACATATTTTTAAACCTGGGGTGTTACATTCTACCCCCTTAAAAATAATTTCTCCCTCAAAATTCATTTACACTTATCGCTCTTAATTTCCATCTAATCTGAGTCTCACATGATGTCCCCAAGGTCTGTACAAATGTCTCCCATGGTTTCCATATCTTCCTATGAGATTAAAGTTCAAAGTGGCTTCGAAATATTCCACTTCCTTCACCCAAATGAAACTAGTGCAAGAGGGGTTGTATGGATGTAGGCACCAGAAGACAGTCCTCAAGTAATGATAATCAAAATAGTATCCTAAAAGATCATCTTGAATTTGATTCCTATAATAAAGTCTCATTGCTTCATCTTCAAATGTATCAAATTCATCATAAATTCTTCCTGTGAAGAAAAACCTTAAAAGCTAACACATAAATGTTGGGAGAATATTTCCATCTTTAGCTACTCTATAAAAAAGTTGAAATTGATTCTGGTTTCTCAAACATTGTAAAGCACCTAGAAAGTCCTTCGTAATATGACCCTTGGCATCTATAGAAGTGACGTTGGATATGTCTGATATCTTCGAAGATGAAAACCAGAACCATGGTGAAAACGAAGTATATTAGTTGTGCCTGATATATTATAAAGTCATTTACAAGAAATTCACATGGCTTCATAGGGCTCAGATTATTCTTTGCATGATTTTTCCATGATCATAGCATGTAATTCATCAGGAAGGCCTAAGAGACTGGATTGAGTTCTCCTTCCTTACATCTGAAAATTACAAGGAAGAATATTGACTAAGAAAGAATAGTTAATTTATCGAAGGGTTCTAAATTTCCAGAGTTATCTAGACCGTGCCTCTGAAACAAATTATAACTCCCCGAGCCCGCTCTTCCGGACTTAGTGCTTCAAAATGCTGTGTAAAAATTTTTGTTTAATAAAAGTGATAAAATAATTACACAACAATTTTAAAGAAAAGAGGACCTTTTAATGGTCTAGGTTCTGGAGAATTAGACAACACCATACATTATTAGAGTTGAACAAAAATAATAAAATTTTCCACTATGATTCCACATGCACTAACTCCATAAGCGACGACATCTACGATAATATCCTAAGATACCTGTGAAAAACTTTTCAAAAACATTGGGTGATAAAAAAATATGCCCAGTAAGGGGGTTTTGAAAACCTTTGATAAATTGATTTTAAAAATATCATTTCAATGATACATTTGTACCAAAACCTTTTACAAAATAATGTAATGCTTTTTGAAAAATAATTGTACTTTAAAAACATTTTTAAACGAATCCATTCATTTTATTTGAAAAATATAAAGAAAACTTCATTAAAACAAAGAATCATTTTGTGGCAACTTATTTCATTGAAGGCTGTCTTGGGACTACCCACTTGCCAAAGGATGGGTTCACTCCCCAATGACATTCCATTTTTACAATGAACAAGTGCCGATATTTTCGAAAACGTTTAATGTTTTCTTTACATATATAAATATATATACTAGTATTGGTCACTGGAGTTTTTTTCCTTAGCTCATCAATGCATTTAAAATATAAATATAACATAATTAAATAAATACTTCCATATTTTTATCATCTACAAGTTTAGTTATGACCAACACTTCTACCACATATACATTACAAGATATATCCTTGCAATTAATCATTATTTCTCCAATTCTATTTTTTTTATATATGCACAGTTTAATTTAAATTAATTATATCAATTAACGATGTTTTGTATACAAAATTATGAATAAAACATTATAAATGTGACATTTAATTTTCTAATGAAATTCATGTAATTGATGAACTTTAAAATAAAACTTTATGTTTTTAAATTTAAATTATAAGTTTTCTTTTAGCGCAACGAACATCGATGATATGCATAAATTCATGGACAATGTATGTGAAAGTGTGATGCCGATAATATCGATAAAACATGTTGATAAATTATGTGCAACATGACAATAAACTGAAAATAAAATTATAAAAATTGTAGTAGAATAATGAATATTGTAATTTCGTCTATATATATATATAGATACATGTATATCCATAAATAAAAAAAATAAAATCGTAATTTGTTATAAAATTTAAACGCTTCTGGGATTCTTCCGAATGAATAATCAAAAATAGAGATTATACATCTTGGTATAATTTTGAAAAAAATAGAATCGAGCTTGTAAAATACTGCTGGAAAATAAATTGAGGTTCGATCCTTAAGCTAAATCATAAAATTTAAATCATCATTTTGAAAATAAATAAGCAAGACAACCAATACAAAAACAAGATTTTCAGGTAAATATAAGTTTGAAATTAAATAATTTATCTCTTACAAAAATAATAAATAATAAATAAAATAAAATAGAACGGCAGAGTATAAATAGTCCCTTACCTAGATTGGCGTGAACTGAGAGTCCACATTATGTTCCTACCATTCAGACTTCTTTCCCCCTTTTTTTCCCAACAGAAATTTATCACTCATTGTTCTCTCACACACTCTGTCTCTCACATTAGCATAACTGGAAAGCATAAATGAAAGAGGATAGTGGTTCACAATCCTTCTAGTCTCCACATATAGAGTGGAGTATCCTCCTGGGCTACGAATGAGATAGACATGGTTTATATAGCAGTGCTATCTCTAAAAAGATATGCTAAAAAAACTAAGTGAATATGCTACAATGTGTGTATTCTATTACAAGAGTTTGACAAAGATAAAAAAATATGGTGGAAACTTTAATTCACTTACAGTCCAAATGCAGTGTATCAATTAATAAAAATTGAATTCGATGGATTGATGAAAGCAATTCTTAAACTATATTAAAGGACCACCAATATCCAATCAAAATGACAAAACGTCTTCTAGACGTATTAATTGACAATCACTTGACAACCGCTCAATAATCAAAATGAAATACTGGAAATCTAAACACACAGAAGATTACACTGTTTTAAACATCGACACTTGAATGAAAAATTCAACTATGATGAAGATATGGATTGGAACAGGTAAAGGATTCTTCAAAACACAACAAACCACAACCATACACATATCAGTATAAAACGAAACCGTTGATAAAGATAAGGATATCAATTTCTGATCATAAACACCATATAAATTTAATAATATAAACAAATTGATATCTAATAACAGGACAAATGGAATCTATAAAAAATGATTCAGATAACATAATAAATTAATGGAGACCTATATGCAAGCCGGAATAGATCTTCTATATCTGTGTGCCATTCTCTCCAAAATACCCTTGGGAAACACCATGAGACTCAAACAAATCAAAAACACATCCAAATCAAACTCTATCCCGTTGTCTGAAATAAAATCATGGTGATCGAACGCTTCTCCCTCAGCTTCAACCATGGCACAACTGTACCTCGATCACCATCCGATCATTATCAGAGCTCTCAGCCTGACCTCCGATCGGCCTCGCTGAATAACCCTAGTGGCTAGACGTTTCATGACAGCACGACCTGAGGATTTTGATCTGAACCATAACACTACGCTGGACTCGAACGAAACTCCGCAACAAGAAATCCCGAAACCCCTAAATTCTGGATTTCATGATCCTTTCATTTTTTTTAAAAACAAATTATTTTCTTTACGCACGATTATCAGTTTTTTTTTTCTTTTTTTTTATTATTTTAAATAAAACAAGTCTCTAAATATATATTGTTTCGATATATATATATATATAAAGATGAAAATTCATTCTTTTGGTTTTATTTTAAATAAAAACTTATAATGTTCTTTATATGTATTACTATATTTTATAACAATGTAAAATTAATATTAATATCATAAATTAACATTATATATATATATATATAAACAAATCTTAATATAATTGAATTAAATAGTGTTCGTTTATAATTTAAATCTTATTTTTAATATTATTATTCCATTATAATATGTTGATGTATAATTTCGTATTATTTAATGAAATTTATTAAATTCACAAAGTTTATTTATGGTATATCAGTTATATAATAATATTTAAATCAAAATTTCCTATTTATTTTATTAACAGTTTTCAAATGTTGGGTTTTAAATATAAAAATATCTAATCGATAGTTTTTTTTAACGGTCGGATAAAAATATATATATATAAATATCTAAGCCTCATTCAA
Organism: Viscum album; assembly: GCA_963277665.1. NCBI lineage: Eukaryota > Viridiplantae > Streptophyta > Magnoliopsida > Santalales > Viscaceae > Viscum > Viscum album. Next base: position 1,378,903,186 of record OY728138.1, read on the forward strand.
ACACTTAGATGAAAAAAATATCGAAAAGCTCATGCCACTACTTTTGGATATGATGTTATATGTTCCTCTTATTTTTAGTTTCATTGCTATTATCCTTGCTATAACGTTTATGCTTCTATTAGATCCAAGAGATGATAACTATTTGATCGGCATCGTTGTGTTTCTTGGTGGTCTTCCAATTATTTTATTATCGATAGTATTGGGGTAAATGGGTTAGTTTTTGTATCTCAATAATGTATTATGGTATTTGTATGAATAAAGTGCTCGCTACTTATATAATTTCATTCGGAAATTTATTTTATTGGATCTTGAAAACATTTGGAAAAACATAAAACTTAATTTTAAACCTAGGGTGTTATATGAACAAATATAGATAAAGAATTCATAGAGATGAAGAAAAGGGAAGGTGAACGAATCATGACCAATGAATAAAATTTACCAAGCATTTCTAGTAATGCTTCCGGTTTTTTTATCAGTAATGATAAAAAAATTAATATATTTTTTAGTGGTTTAAAATTACTTCATCAAAAGGATCTAGATATCCAAGACATTGGGAGATATGAAGAAGCTGTTTTATGTTTTATCAATGTAGATATGGAATTTATAGAATGGTCCCATGTCTATGGTGATAAGAAAGAAATATGAAGTTTCATGTTGGGAAATCTAATGGGAATGGTGGAAATAAAGATCAACCCCTTACATAGAAAAATATTGGAATAATCATCATCATAATTTCCTCAGAGGGATGGTGAAATTCTATAAGTTTTGGAGATAAGGTAACCAATATCATAAATATGAAAGAGGCATAAAGATTCTTGATTATATGATAGAGGAAAGGAGAGAACCACCCATGGTTCAATGCTTCAATTATAAGGAGCAAGGGAACTCTACATGCCAATGCACTAAACCTTGAGTAGTCAAGGCTAATCAGCATCATCAAACACCAAATCCATAAGAGAGAGGGAAGGCTTATTCCATCACTACTGATGAGGTGGTTCTAAACTATGATGTGGTGATTGGTATGTAATTTATTAATTAAATGATAGAAAATTTACTATTTGATTTTGGTTCAATGCATTCATTGAAATCATGAAAGATTATTAGCACTATTAAAACACCTTGTCAAAATATGGAGGTTAAGTTATTTTTGAGGTCAAAATGGGGAAATTATTACATCCAATGTATATAAATATTCCGTAGTTAATGTTTGTGGATTTAACCTCTTGAAAAATATTGTATTACTTCATTTGGTGAAGATTGATGTTATTTTGGGCATGTATTGGCTCTTTTATACAAATGAAACATCAACTGTCAGGAAAAGGGGATCATTATTAACATCCCAAGGAAACCTTAAAATATGTATAAGTGTTAGGAGGAGGATAAATATACTTCAATGAAATTATATCATGTGTGGATATTATTTCCTTATGAGCAAGCATATCTATCTCAAATTACTAATACAAATGAAAAAATCATGCTCAAAGACATTCCCATTGTGATGGTCTACACTCATGTGTTCCTCGAAGAATTTTATTGTCTTATTCCTAATCAAGAGGTTGAGCTCTCAATTGAACTTATTCTTCGATCTCTATATATATCAAAGACACATTATAGAAAGACCACCATTAAGTTAGAGGAACTGAAGAAGAAGTTGTAAGAGAATTTGTAAAATGGTTTTATATGATCGAGTGCTTAACCATGGGGTGCACCAATACTCTTTTTCAAGAAGAAGGATGGATAAATGCACCTCTACCTTGATTATCACGAGTTCAAAAAAATAATGACAAGGAACAAGTATCACCTTCCATAGATAAATGAATTATTTGATCAACTACATGGGGACATGTATTTTTTTATGGAGTAGCTTTGGTAGGGATATCACCAATTAACTGTGAAGAAGGAAGATATCCCCAAAACTGCCTTTGGAATAATGTATGGACACTATGAGTTCATAGTGATTCCTTTTGGTGTCACTAATTCTCCAACAATATTCATGGATTTAATTAATAAATTCTTTAGATATTACCTATAAAATATTGTGGTAGTCTTTTTTGATGATATTCTGATATACTCACTGAGAAAGGGGGAACATGAGAAGTATTTTAATAATATAATAAAGAAATTTTGAACGAAGAAATTTTATGAAATGTATAGTAAATGTGATTTATTAATGGAAGAAGTATCATTATTGGGGAATGTTATCATCAACAAAGGAAAATATGTGGACCCTTCTAAGAAAAAGTCAATTGAAGATTGTCCTAATATAACATCTGTAATGGAGATATGTAGTTTCCTTGGTCTTTCTAGGTATTACTGATGATTTTTGAATAACTTATCATGATTTTCAAACCCAATTTCCAAGATGAATAGGAATGGAGAAAAGTTTTTCTGGACTAGGGAATGTAAAGATTGCTTCAAATAGTTAAAAAGAGGCATGCCAATGTGCCACTACTCACACTTCTGGCAAGTGGTGAACTCTTTGTGGTATAAAAAAATTCTTTAAAGAAGGTTTTAGGATGTGTAATGATGTTAAATGATAAATTGAAATCATAAACCTCAAGGTAGTTGAAAATTCATGAGATGAACTATCGCATGCATGATATGGAGTTGAATGTCATGATATTTGCATTGAAAATATGGCGACATTATCTATATGGAGATAATTTTGAAATATATACTATTCATAAGAGCCTAAAATATATATTCACACATAAAATGATTAATATGTACCAGAGAAGATGTTTATATCTCATCATGGATTATGAATTCTCAATCCACCACCATCCTGGTAAAGAAAATAAAGTGGATGATTCTCTAATAGAAATAATCTTGAAACATTATCAATGATGAGAATTGTTATGGATCCAATATTTATAGATTTCTAAAGGATGGAAATGGGAATCATTAAGGAATAAACATAACCAATACTCTCTCAAATGAATGCTCAATCATCCCTCATAAAGAAAATAAAGGATGATCAAATAAATGATGTGAAAATTCAGAAAAATATGGAAGCTATCAGAAAGGGTAAATCCCTAGAGGTAAAAATTGATGAGGAATGAATTGAAAGTTTTGGGTCATTAATATATGTATCCTCTGATCCAATGATAAAGAATAACCTTATAAATGACGCAAAAATCTCAATATCCTCTATTCATCAAGGGAGCCGAAAGATGTATTGATATATTTAAAAGAACTATTTGTGGGAAAATATGAAGAAGTATATTGATGAATATACATCAAGGTGACTGGTATATCATAAATTTAATTATAAAAAGGAAAAATTCATGGGGATGATGCAACTATTACCCATAAAAACATCGAAAAGGTAAAACATCACCATAAAATTTGTCACCAGACTTCTGAATACATTTAGAGGAAATAATGCTATATAGGTTATTGTGGATCATATTAGAAAGATAGCTTACTTTATTGAAATTTTATGAGACTTATCAGTTGATCAAATTTCACACATATATATATATATATATATATATCCGAAAAGTGGTAAGGATGCATGAAGTAACCTGATCGATTGTATCTGATTGAGGTCTGAGAATCACCTCCAAGTTCTAGAAATGTATCCAACATGCTCTAAACATTGAGTTGGACATTATCATTGACTATCATCCTAAAATAGATGTCCAATATGATTGGACTATTCAGACAATTAAAAACATGTTGAGATCATGTTATATAGACCTCAAAAAAGGATGGGACCAACATTCACCTCTGGTTGGGTTCTCTTAAAAACAATTCTCCACTCTAGCATCCAAATGGATCCATATGAATCCTTTTATGAGAAAAGATTCATAACACCAACATGTTGGGATGAAGTTGGTGAACATAAACTTCTAGGACCTTAAATAATCAAAGGAATGGTAAAAAATGTGGAAACCATTCAGCATCCCATCAAGGAAGCCTAAAGTCAACATTAGAGATATATAGTATACTATTTACATGATTGAGAGTTTATGGTTGGAGACATTGTTTTTCTCCACATATCTCTATGGAAGAGGATCAAGAGATTTGGGGAGAAAATAATGTTGATTCCTAGGTACATCGGCCTATTCGAGACCCTTTATTGTGTTGGAGCTATGACCTATTGACTGGAACATCCACCTACCATGTATCAACTACATCATATATTCCATGTATCCCTCCATAGGAAGTGCATAGTATATCTCTAACATGTTCAAAATCCAGATGTGGTAATGTTGTAAAATGATCTCTCATTTGAGGAGCTTCCAGTGAAGATCTTGGATGGTAGTGATAAAAATCCACATAATAAGACTACAAACCAGGTTAAATTACTATGGAAGAACCATAAGTATAAAGAGGCAGCAAGGGAACTAGAGTAAATGATGAAGGAGAAATACCCTCAATTGTTTTCACCATAGTATGTAAAATGTAATTTTGAGGGAGAAATTTCATAAGGGGGAAGAATGTAACGTCCCAATTTATTATCAATAGAATTATTTCATTTTTAATAACATTGATATATGTTATAAAAAAATAAATTTCATAGGAATCCCAATAAAAACATTACTCTTGTCAATAAATAATTAAATAAGGGATGTTTATATAAATTAAGGAACCTATATCGATGGAATAGTTACTTGACCTTTGGAATAGTACTGTGACCATTAGGAATAGTAAATCAGCCAATAGAATAGTAATCTCATATATGAAAGTATAAGTAGAATTTAGTTACCATATAAATGAAAATAACATATGATTATATCTTATTATTGGTAAATAAATATTTTAAAAATTATTAACTAAGTTTCAATATTTTTAGAAAACACAAAATTTTATTTATAATTTTCTAAATAATATTATTATATAATAGTAACTTTATTTTCATAAAATAGATTCATAAATTAATATTTTTTTATTATGAATATAATATAATTTCATGAGACCTTAATTAAATTTTCAAATTTTCATAACATTCGATATAATCTAAAAATATGTATTTTGTCAATAAATGATGATTTTAGTTAAAAGTTAACTTTTTCATATTTGGAAAATTATTTTCATAAAATGGAGTCCATTTAGAAATAATCATTTCAAAATTATCCAATGGATATTTTTTTTATAATTCTCATAAATAACTCAATTTTCGGGTGAATTGTAAAAATACAGTTTTCCACATAACTAGTGTACATTAAATTTCAATATTCATGATGTATTAGTGACATAATGATTTATATATATTGATATTATTATTTTATATATTTATTTACATAAATTAGTTTTAAAAATTAAAAAATATAATTTCCAAACCTAGAATGATCTTTCCAAAACAATAAATCAAAACAGATTCCTTAAAATATCAATTTCTCTTTCTATCCACTTTCATATTTAATAAATCAATGAATTATAATTATAATGGTGTTTTAAAGTTTAAAAAAAGTTATATTATATTAATATATGATTTATATTGTAAAAAAATATATTACAAGTCTAACCTTTGATATATTGTTTTATTTAGTATTTTATTCTAAAAATACCCCTCTCCCAAAGTATAAATAACCCCTCTCCATTCCCTTGAAAAACCACTCCTCACACCCATTAAAAAGACAAAGATATAAAAAAATTATACCTCTAAATACTCCTAGATTACTTACGTATTTTCAAGGGAAATACCCTCCAGTAATGAAGGGATTTATAGTATCGTGCAAGAGATGTCACACTGAGGAAAGAGTAAGTCTTTGTTAACTCTTCCTTTTTTGACTTCATCTCTTTATTGTTTTACCAATTCCTTTAAAAGTCATATACAATAAACATTTACTATTATAAAAGTGAAAATTAAATTCAAAATGTTAACCTACGCAAACTATCATATATATAAGAAATATAAATTTCATACTCCCTTTTCATGCTCTTTCGACAATGCCCTGTTAAAGGCCAATTATCCACCTATGAAGAATTTGCCAAAACAAATTCTTATAAACAATTTCATGGGTGTAAAATATATATTATATATGAAATATAAATATTTAATTAAATTAATTATATGGTTCTCTAATTTATTAAAATAATGTATAATTTTACATTTAATAAAATATATAAATCAAGGGAAAAATAGATTTTTTTTATGTGAAACATTATATTAAAACGCTTCAATTGCATAAAAAAATAAGAAATTCATTCAAATTATTATAATTGAAAAATATTCTAATAAAATTTATATAATTAACTTCGTAATAAGTGATTTAAAAAATATAATTTTTTTATTTAGGAGGTGAAAAAGTGACATAATTAAGCGGGAATTAAGGTTAGGGGATTCTCAAACCCAACTCCATTTCATTGGGTTTTCCTACTTTCAGCCAAATTTTTGTATGTAAATTAATTTAATTATCCTTGAATATCATTAATTTAATCTCAATTTTCCTTTTATTGGATATGGATGTTTTATACCAATGTTTATGTCCATTATAATGTTTTCCAAAAGAACTCTTCTTTCTAAAAACAAACCTTTTACTTATCTTGAGATTATTTCTTATTCACTCAACATTTATGATTCTTATACAAAGTATATTATTACCAATTTTTTTAGGGACCACAAGTTTTATTCATTAATGTATGATTTATGAAATTCTCATGAAACCCATTTCTTTTCATGGGTTATTTTATGTCGAAAATTTATATACATTCTATGTGGCATGTGTGATTAGGTAAATGTTATGATGTGATGGGTGAGATCGAAATAATATTGAGATCCAATGAATTGGGTAATGTGATATATCTCATGATATAATTTGAAATGTTAATTAACATGACTGTATACTTTTTCATAATGATGATTTTAGGATTATTCAAATATGTTATTTGTGAATATGATGCGAGCATTGTTCAAAACTATGTGGGGTGTTTAACCACTAGGATATGATGTTTCATTTTTATGAATTTTCACATTCCATGAATTTATCTAATTTATCCTCTAATTATTACGATGATGATAATATTCTTATGTTTTTAAGATGATGACTATACTCACACCATGTTATGTTGATTCTTATTCTTATCTATTTTCTTACAGGGATTTTATCTCACCCCTTATTTCAATTTATATCGTTAGGTGAATACTTTTACTAAGGAGAAAATTAAGTCTAATAATAATCTAGATAATGAGGAATTAATCAAATTTTTATATTATATTATCTAAAATCTAGGTGTGTTCATAATTTCCCCAACACACTAAACCTTTGGATATTAGTTTTATAGAACTATTTTATTGTTTATCTTTAAAAAGATTTTATAGTTATATAAAAAAAAGAAAGGTAACTATACTATAAATAGACTACGAAAACCAAAAGTGACAATGATTAAAGAAGTAGGAGTCATTTTTAAACATCCTATAAGTAATTGTTTTCATGATTATATGGCATTCCGCTTTGATAAGTGTTTCTCACATTATGATTTCTCGTTTTAGTCAATAGAAGGCACTAGAATCAATTGGGTTAAAATTGAATGCTTCAAATGTGGAGAGTACGAGAAGTATGAAAATAACTTAGAAATATTATTAAGAGAATCAGAAAGTTCCATGAGTATTGTTTACACTATTTAAGTTAAATAGATCACAAATTATATGTGAAAAGTATGTGATATTATTCTAGTATTGTTTACATTAAACATAATAAGAATGATGAGATTGAGTATGAAGAACCATAATACATGATTCAAATTTTTTATTCTAGGAAAGAGTGATTAATAAATAATTCGATTAATCTCGAGTGATGGTTTAAGAATAAATTGGTTTGTTTGAAGTATTTATGTTTTTGAATTCAAGGATTATGTTATATAAATAATTAAATATATAAGTATTTTTAATATACGTTTTACCAAAGGATTTGTTGAATGATGACTAATAAATAGAAAATTGATTTAGTGGAAAGGTGATACCTTCATTAAGGAAGGTAACCCTTAATGTGTTCAAGATAATGATAAAATTGTGTTTATCTTAGTTTAAGAGGTGATTTTTTGGGATAAATTAAATTATACAGTATCAAGGAAATTAGAAAAAATTAGGTATTTGTTGAAAAGTTTTCTATTTCATTGTGGATGAAGTTTACAACTTATTAGATTTAAGTAATATATCCTGTAATATTTGGAATAAGGAAGCATGCATGTTTTACAAAAGGATTTATGTTAATTGAAGTTATTACCATGTTTTAAGAGAATATAGGATGAGGGAATTCAAATACATGGAATATGAAAACCAAGATCTACTTTTTGATATATGGGGGATCAATGTTCATATAATTTTATAAAATTATTTCTAATGTTTAGGATTTTCTTCTTTTGGATGGTTTATAAGGATAACCATTTATGTAAAGTATAATTTAATATTCAGATGAATTTTATGAGATTAAAGTATTATCTCATCACATAAAGATTTATGTATATTGGTTGAAATATTCTAAACACTTTTCATTGATGTTAGATGATGCCAGATGGTAGGAATTATCATGGATAACATGATCTTTTAATATTTCTAGAATGAAAAATTTACTATCATTTATGGGAATGAGAGATGATGTTGAAGTCGATCAAGGCACAAAAAATGGTAAGGTTATCCTGAAATAATGTAAGTATATATTTTCATTAAAATTATTCGACTTTAGAATGAAAGATCATGAAACAAATAAAATTTAAACCCAGTACCTTCGTTTCTTATGAATCAAATGGACCCTTAGATCATTACAGATTTATGTCATTATGATCGTTTTCTTTCTTATATCCATGTTATCAATCAATCTCCATCAGATATTGAGGGTTATAATTCTCTTACATGACCATGTTTTTCCTTACCATGTACTTTTTCAAATGTGGGAATCAAATAATGAGTTACTTTGGGAAACCATTATAGTTAAATCTTTCCATTTTAAAGGAAGTTTTAGTATTCATTTTTAAGATGTGGATTTCTATGAAAGGAACTTTAAAGTATTAAACCTTTAATAAACCATAAAATTTTCAAAGGGAAAATTTAATTTAAAGGGGGGAATAATGTAATTCCTTAATATTTTTTGAAATATATTTTTTAAATTAATTTATTATTTTTTATATTTTTCATTTCACACAACACTGAAAATAGTTTTGTTTTATAATTTTGGATTTCATTATACGCAACACCATGTTAATGATACAAAAAAAAAATTACATATTTCTCTACATAGATCATTAAGGTTTTATTATGTTACATGCAAGACTGACTTTCATTGGTTGTTTGTGTTACACGGATTACCGAGTTTTACTGTAGACCAATATATTATTAAAATATTATTATTTAATATAATAAGATATATCCTAGTCATTAAATTAACATTTATGAAAATTACTAACTAATTTATGAAATTTTTTGGTTTATAAATAATATAAAATTAATTCATTGATGACAAATTTATTTTAAATAGATTTAAGAAACAAATGAATATAAAAGAAATATTTTTTAAAAAAACTATTATTATGATCACAATGAAATTTTATCCTAATAAATGAAAGTAATTATAATTTGAGAATGATATTAATGAAATATATATTTTATATATTCAATCAATCAATTTTTAAATTCATCCAATAAATTTTATGAGCATAAGATAAGAAGTAACCCAATATTTCGCATAAAAGTCAATATTTTTATAAAGGCACTTTTACCATCTTATAATAATGAACCTATTATAAATACATTATTTTAACTCTTATAAAATCTATTTTTAAAAATAAAATTTATATTTGAAATTGAAACATAAAAATTATTATAGGGTGAGTTTTGATGTTTTTATGTGAAGTTACACATTTTAATGAATAGTGAACAATACTAAAATTTAATTCAAAATTGACTGTTCATCAAATTTATTTATAGTGTGAAATTATATTTTAAATTCGTTTTAAAGTTTAATTATATAAAATTTTTATCAATTAATTCAATGTAGTTAGTTGAAATCAATTTAACTTTGACATTTCCCATAAAAATAGAGCAATATTTTGAACATTTTAACTTTAAAAACCCATATTGTCATCCCGTCTCCAGGATTAAATTTAAATTAATTTCATACACATATTTTATTAGAATTTTTACAAATGGATTTAATATTTGTAATCATAATAATTTATAATTTATAATAAGGTCAGATTCATTTTTTAAAAAAATATCTATGAATGTAATTAAAATTAATTATAACAATTAAAGTAAAATTAAGACTAATAAGGGACTAAAACTTATATTTAAGGAAAAAATGACCAATAAAATTTATGAAATCCATTTTTTGTACATATTTCAAACCTATAACCCATTTTTTTTAAAAAAAATCCAAAATTGGAGATACTTTTAATGAAACAAATATGGGTGGAATTCCGTTTTAAAAAATTTATAAGAGTGACACTCCCCCACTATAAATGGAATCCTCCCCTAACACATCCTAAAACCTGAAAAGACACTTTGGCTCGAACAATATCTTCCAAAATATATCATCAAAATCCATCAATCTATCCTATAATCCCACCCTTGCACAAAAATCCATCCAAAGAATCCCTTTGGTGCAAAGAAAAACGACTTACCTAAAGAAGAGATAACATCTTTCCTCAAGCTCTTCAACTTTATTTCAATTATAAATGAACTAAAATATCCTTATTCAATTATTATACAAATAAATACACTAAATATACTTATATGTTGTTATAGTAAGGGTTATACGAATACTTAAACACATTTATATCTAATGGGCAACAAACATATTGTTTAAGTGTACAATGAACTACCGCCTCACAAAGTGAGGATTGATTATTTTTCTTTACCACCATTCATATTTGGGAATTATGATCAAAACAATTTGTATATATGATATATATTATATTAATTATTTATTTATTCGTGTAAAATTATTTTATAACACATACCTTTATAGTTTATATCTTTTATAAATATGATAACATCATTTGTGGACGTGTGGATAGAAACCTCCTCAAAGCGATGTGATTCATTAAAAATTCACATGAAATATATTAAGGATGGTTTTAGAGAACATTTATTATATATACATAGATTTTATTTTCTTAGTTTCTTTCAATAAGACAATAAAATAGAAACAACATTCATTTGTACGTATGACCTACCATTTCAATGAATGATGTATTCCATTTCATCTTTCTATACATTATAGATTATTAGAAATAAATATATATAATGAACATATATGATATTTATATAATATTATATATTATATAAACAATTAAATAATTATATATTTAAGAATAATAAGAATAATAATTCAAAGCATGTAAGAAGAACAAATCAAATATTTCCCGAAGTGAAACCTTAACATAGAATTGTTAATAAGAAGATAATATAAAGTCATAATCAAATAATATATTGTATTATATATAATAATATTGTTTTTTAAAATAATTATAATAAACATATATTTATTATACATGATTCTTGTATGAGTATGATGAGAGCCAATACATAAGGTAAGGGAATTTCATCTTCCTTTTTATTTCTGTGAGATACATGCCTTATTCAACATGGATTTCTTTTGTGTGGTGTACATAATGAACATGAATGTATTATATGATTCTTAAAATTAAATTTATAGTTATTTACATATCTATTTTATTATCTTCATTTCATTGAGTCTTTGGTTCCAAAGTTACCAAATCAGTAATGGAATTTTTTTCTTAATTTACTTTCTTTAAGACTCATATTTTGTTATGCACATGTATTCTTTAACAAGGTGTATATGATTACAATTGAAATATTATGTCATTAATATCTTTATTTTTCATGATATTTTATGATCCATTTAAATTTTGTAGTATGATTCAAAGTTACCAAGTGGTAAGACATTTTCGAAATAATCACATCATTTATCAGGATTGTTAATGATTATGATTTCATTGATGAAATATTATGATACAACTATCAAGATATATAATTAATTTTATCAAACTATATATATTCATGTTATATCCTTGTAATGGTACTATTTTACCACTCTTTGGTACTTAAGATAATTAAGAAAATATTATTAAAAAAATGTGGATATATGTTTCCTTTTGTTCAAAAATTTTTGTGCTTTCAAAAATATGTTTTCTAAAAGGTTTTCTAAAATGTTTTATTATTATCATCTGATGAATAAATTAAATTTCAACAATGATTTACCATTTATATATTTTTTAAAAGTAATATTCTTAACATTTTTTGGTCAAGGAACTTTTGTAAACTTTTAAGGTGTAAAAGGAATGTCTTCCATGTATAGAATTACCCAGCATCATGACAATTATTTTGTTGAAGATAAATTTTTAAATTTACAAGTTTATTTTTGAAGAAAATGATTTTCCAAATATTTTATAATTTTTTAATTTAATGTGGTTTTCCAATAAAAATGTTTTCAAAAATGTATTATATTCAAAATTTGTTTTATGTGATTTTCCAAGCTTACAATATATATTTTAAAAATGCTATTTTCAAAGAAAATGGATTTAAATGATTTCAATATTTCCTTATATGTTTTAAAAACCATATTCTATAAAAAAATTAAAATGTTTTCATGTTTCACTTATATTTTTTCAAATTGTTTTCAATGAAAAAGGTTTTCAAGATTCATTTATATGATTTCAAGGAAACCTATTTTTAAATATTTTTTAAACTCGTTTATATTATTTTAAGTTTATTTTAATAGATTATTTTATTAAAAAGGGTTAATGTATTAAAAATAATTTCTTAAATAAGAAAGTAAATTTTCCTCAAGAAATGGGTTTAAAGGATCTTTCAAAATTATTTTCCTTCAAAGATGACATCCATTGATGTTACTTATTAATTTCTGGGAAATGATCCAAATTTTCCATTCATATTATTTATTTAAATTGTTAACACAATATGGAATGATATTTAAAAAATCCATGTTCATTCACGGGTTATATGATTATCAAATCTGTTAATTTCATGGGTTATATTTTTACAAAACCTATTTTCTACATGGGTTATGATTTGATGAAATGCTTATGAAACCTATATTTTTACATTGGTTAAGATATTATTATATTTCTATGATTCCCATTTCATTTCACGTGTTATTATATGATTGTTTATGATCTTGTGTAACATGTATGTATGATTTCATTATGATATGTGTGGGACCTATATATCCCTCCAATGTAGTGGGTAAAGATTTATATCTCAGAAGATAGACAAAGATAGTATTGGGAGTGAACCTTTCCTACTATGATTCCCATTAATGTGAACCATGACTACCAAGATGGTATGGGGAGTGAACACATACTACCAAGATGACCATGGGAGTGAAACATGACTACCAAGATGGTACGAGGAGTTAACTCATACAACTAAGTTGGACTTGGAAGAAATGCATTGACTTCTATGAAAATAATTTTATATGCTTATGTGTCTGCCAGAGTTTAATATATTATTCTTGTGTTATGATTTCATGGATTATGTTATTTCATCTCTTATGATTCAAGTCTTATGAATTAATAATATTTATGCACTAATTCAGGATTATGATCTTTGATATGCAGGGTATAATATTATAATGATCATGATCACATTATCATACCCTTATGCTCATGATTATGCTTACAAATCTTCCTTTCTTACCCTTACTGAGCATCTAAGATCACCTATTTTTATGGTTCCTTTCCCTTGTTATGAGGATTTATAGTATATAAAATGTATCTAAGAAGGGTTACAGTCATGAAAAAATAAGTGGGAGATAATTTATATCACTTTTTTACTATTGTTTATGTTTCCATGTTACCAAATTCCCTAGAATAATATGGTGTTTGTGTGGTTTTTTGTAATTTATTATGTATTCCACAAAAGTTATGAAATGTCAATGTATGGAAATCTAGGGTCTCTATACCCTTAATTTCAATTATTGGATTATTGTGATAAATATTTATGGGTGTCAATAATGGGATTATTCACTTTGATGGGAGATTGGGGGAAAGGGTTAGATGTGAACTAGGAATAAATTGAAATATTGAGGGCATGATCCCATGTTAATACTGATGGGGATTTCCTTACCATCCTCATAAATTAATTATCTCACTCAAATTGTTTGAATAGTCATGGGAACCTAGATAGTTAGATGGGATGACATATATTTATGATTTTCTAGTGGAATCACAACATGTCTAGTTGACCTCTGCGGAACATGATAAGTAGAAGCTATGGGACTTTTTCGAGGAAAGAAGGTGTTTGTGGACTTGGTTTTATTTAGACCATTGAGACTTGAAGTAAACATAAAGACCATTAATTATTTTTATTGATAATATTGACTTTCTTGTACACAATATCTTATTTTGGTCATACCCATGACATCATTATACTTATAATTAATACATGAATGAATTTTATGTCACTAATTGGAATTAGAGATTATTTTCTTCAATAACGACCATCATTGAATGATTTTCTTATTATGATTATTCAAATTGATTCTGTTATATTGAACATTTTATATCTTGCTGATATCTAGTGATTAATCACTCTTTTCCATGTTTTATCTAATTTTTTCTTGTGAAATGCTTTTCAAATATCTTTTGGAAATGGTTTTGGTTTTTAAATGATTAAATGGATTGTTTCCAGCTTTGGTTGCATAAAATATTTTATATTATTTGTTGAACTATTTTTAAAACTAAAACCTATGAAATATAATCCTGATAGATTTAATTTCTTATTATGAAATGTAAAGCCTCAATTTCACACGTTGTAATCTATTTTTGAACTTTTTAATTAACTTATAAAATAACTTCATAGACTATTTGGGGAAATATTACTGGGATTTTTCAATTCACACCCTTCTGGTACCATTTGGTGTTATTAGCCATTATGGTTTTATACCAGGTGTTCATGTTTCCATCACCTTCCTTTGTGGGATTTTTCTTGGTTGGGTGAGGGCAGGTGACATTGTACGTAGTGGGTGGTCGTGGACCACTAGAAAATGGGTTTCGGTAGTTATGTTTTTATTTAGTTTCTATATTGTTTCAGATTTTATATCATATCCTTGAAGTCTAATATAGTTTTTATTAGGTAAAATATTTTCAAATTTTGATTCTTAATGCTCATGATCTAGTCACAAGCCCATGGGGATCATGAAAACCCTCCATGTTAGTGAAAACTCATCTCAGATATCAGTTTACATGGTATTCTGGGTCAGTTCGATATAAACGGTAACAAAGGAATCCATTAATGAAAATAAAAAACCTTTGCTTAGACTAAATTATGGTTTTTGGTTATATTATGGTAGAAAAAAGATTGAGAAAATGTTAGGAATCAAGAGGTAGTTTGGGAGAGTGTTCTTGATCACCACCTCTTCACTATAAGACTTATGTTACCAAGGAAAATAGAGTCATTAGTTTTTTTTGGATTTATTCTCTTCCTGATCAAAAATGAGATTTATGTTTCGAATATGGATATATTTGATTTTGGTAATATATTATATGTTTTATATTGGAAGAGAGATATAACTGGAGCCTCACTATTCTTTCACTATCTGGTAAACTATGAGGAACCATTATGACTAATCTGGATGTCAATCTAAAATTTTTTCTGAGGTTGGGTTTTGGTTTAATTATCTCTGCAACCAAGACATTCATAATTATATTATAATCTGAATCATAAAACAATTTCCATTTTCTTCCAAATTAATTCATTTATTTGAATTTATTATTAAGGGGGGTTTGTGTGATTTAATTAGTGCCATTTTTAATTTATTTAACGTTAATTCATTCATTTATAATTTATAATCTATTTAAACCCCAAAATTTTACTTAAATAAAATTTTATTTGAGTTCATTGAAATGTTTTTTAAGCTACTAAAATGTGGAATTTTATTAAATCATGATTTATAAAACTGATTTTCAAAGACTCTTGTGTGATGGTATAATGGAATGTTTTAAGAATAAAATTTGGCTTGTAATGAGTTCAAAATAAAAATGGGGTTTGAATATGAAAATGGGATTAATTTATTCACACTATAGAAGTAGTACCACGTGATGGTAAAATATTTTTGAAATAATGATAGATTAATATCAACATTTCTCATTCTTATGAAAAATGTAACATTTCATACACGGGGATATGTTGTGATCTTTAAAACCAATAATTATTTAATAAACTTAGTTTGTGTGTAGTTGAAATGTGTTTGTATTTTTTTCATTTGGTTTTGGGATTTTTTTATACATGAGTTAGTGAGACTTTCTTTTATGTTGTCCAGAAATTTCTCGTCGAAATTCCTTCACTAAATATTTAATTTGTTTTATCATTTTCTTTGGTAATTGGCATAGAAATTAATATTTTTAATAAGTGGAATCTACAGATGAGGACTTTACCCAGACTCCGAATCAAGTGGTGGTGCTAGATTCCTTCCAATCTTTAATCCCCACCAAAGAATTCTTGGATTTTTCCACCCTATTATGTTGGTTAGTATGTTTATCTTGAGGTAGTGATGTGTCTTCAATAATTTAATGGGATATTTTATTCCCTTGAGATTCTTAATGCTTTGATGGTGATGTCTAGATACTCTTTACTTGAGGGATTTAGTTGATATTTTTTAGAAGTCGTGATTCTACCCTATCTATTTGAAAGAATGTCTTCATGAGTCATGATATAAGTCATTATTCAGTTGTATTATCTTGAGAATGTTAACAAGGATAAATTTTTGAGTTATTTTTTTTTCAAGGTGAGACATCTTTTGTGAAGTGTGAAAAATAGTAAACATGTTTGGTGTGTTTCATACCTAATATTTATTAGTGATGGATCCCTTAAGGATATCTATTTTAGAAGGTGTATTCGTCCAAAAAATGGGGATATCATTTTAATAGCTTGTTCAAACTCTTATTTGATAGTTATTGAATGATTAAGTTCAGTAGAGGGAGATCTAGAAAAGAAATATGATGTGGTTAGTACCTCATACAAGGTTGGATTGGGTGAGGATATTTTAGTTAATGAACTAGATAATTTTTTGAATATGGAACTATCTACTTGGGTAAAGATTATAAATATGAGTTATTTCATGTGTTGAAGACCTTCCCATTCAAACAAGTCACATTTGAAAGATCTAAACATTTTTGTGAAGTGTACCAGCTAGGGTCTCCCTAAGAGGATCTATATATTGGACTGCTAGAAGAGGATGTATCGAATAGGGATCCTTATCTCCAAAAACTGGGAAGTATATACTTCAAGATAACATGGATTCATCCATATTCCTTGGAGTGAAGAATCTCATAAAGTGGAAGAGCAACTGATTAAATTGTATTTGATCCATCCTATTATTTCTGATGTCATAGTGGAAACCATTTGTGTTTTTATTATTTTATCTTATCATTATTTTGAGAATTTCATGTTATAGGAATCTCTTGTGGTATGGTTTAGGTCATTTTGTATGTTATCTTATGGACCTTTACTATGATTGTTATAATAGTTTAATTTTTCTATGATCTTTATTTTTGTGACATAGGGATGTGAACTCTTGAATGGTAAGCCTTAATCTTTTAAAAATTTAAGTCACTTGAGGTTTTTTGTACTATTGGGGATGGTATGTAATCTCATTATGTGAACCTTTATATTCATAGGGGTTAGTTTAATAAAATCAATCATGCTATTCCCTTCCATGGGTGTATTCATTGAGTCATTTTTGGACACCATTTAGATTG
The DNA here is from genome assembly GCA_963277665.1 of Viscum album. Lineage (NCBI taxonomy): Eukaryota > Viridiplantae > Streptophyta > Magnoliopsida > Santalales > Viscaceae > Viscum > Viscum album. The sequence continues at coordinate 1,378,920,871 of OY728138.1, forward strand.
GTTATTGTTCCATGAAACACACTTGTTTATACATTGATGGTTAGATGTCAATCTTGACGTAATGTAAGATCTACCTCATGAGAGTATAGTGCTTTGTTTTTTAACTAATTTTTTTTGTTTCAGGATCTTTCTGATTGGACTTAGATAGAAATTCATAATTCCAAAAGGTAGCTTTCATGATCTTTCTGATTGGACTTCGATAGAAATTCATAATTCCGAAAGGTAGCTTTCATGATGTAGACTCTTGATGGACCATGCACCAATAAGAAGCTAATGTTTGATTCAATAAGCCCATAATGGGGTGATGCATTATGTTTAATATACTTGGTTACCATCAAGAAATTTTCCAAGGTATAAATACTTGTCAATTATATTACTTTCTTATGGATGGTAAGATTACTAATAGATCATTATAGTGTTTTCTCTTTTTGGAATCATTAATTTGTTTTGGATATTCCATTTTTTAATGTTTTATTTTCAGAACATGGATGTATCATTGTGACGTATGATTGAAGTAAATTCTTTTCATTGAAGAGATGTGTTTTGGATGATGTTTTTTTATGTTACTCATTTTTCAAAATCTATAAATGGTGTGTAGACATATGGTAGTTCTAGAATCATTTCTAGTAATTTTAGGTTGTTTTCTAGTTCCTCTAAGTGTTATTGATATTTATTTGGAGCAGTGTGTTGATCTTGGAATTTTTCATGATATATATGTTTTGTGGGGAAATATTTATTTTTTTATAGACCTTCCACCACACTAGTTGAGTATGTAAATCCTTTTTGTAAGGTCTTGTTATATCCTTTAGAGTATAATATTTCAGGGGAAGAAAGCCTTGTGGTGGGGATAATTGTAATATCCTCATTTTTATATTAATTAAATTATTTTTATCAATTTATTTTATAGGTCTACTTACAAATTTTTTTTTCAACTTTTAATAAAATTCACCCTTTATTATTATTTTAGTGTTCATTAATGGTGAAACTACTTTTAAGAATCTTTTATAAGGGAAATACCTATTTTATAGAAGCAAAAATGGTTAGTTCCCCTTTTCTATGACTAGCTTAAGGGTAAATGTCCACTTTATAGTTGTAAGTCTATTTTAATGTGGTATATGTAAGGGTAATCCCCTTTTATTATGTTTTTTATAAGGTTAATGTAAGAAATATTTATTGGTAATCCCAATTGATTATGTATTGTGTAATGGAAATTAAGGCAAAATGTAAGGGTAATCCAATTTGATTATCTTCCACTTAAGTGTAACATTGTTTCTATAATAAAGTTCCCAAACAGGATCTAGTCCACTTATATGGGGTGGGGTGGTGAATTAGTGGTAAATTATTATTTTTTAAGATTTTTTCTAAACTTCCTTAGATAACATTCTTAACCTCTAAAATTTGTTAGAGTTTTGTCCCACTGAAATATAAATCTCAACCTCACCATTCATATGAAAAAATATAAAAATGGAGCATCACCGTATTCTTACAAGGTTTGTTACAATGTATTAATCCATTCCATGTTGGATTTTCCGAACAACATGGATTTCATTAATATATTCTTTCTAGAGTACAATGTCACAAGATTCAAATAGTTCTACAACCCAATATTCAATTTTTCTCTATAGTTTTTTTACAACCCAACTATCCTATTCATATTCATTTCCACATATCTAGTTATACACCCTATAAAACATAACCTTTCAATCATGGGTAAGAACACACAACCACAAAATTCACCTTCCACTTCATTTTTGATCCACTTTAGAAAGTTTTATACTTCCTCCATAAGTGAGATGGATTAAATCCACTAGTTTATAATCTTAAATAATGTGAACAATTCTATTAAGAACATGTGGGTCATGAAACTTCCTCCATAACTTCATGAAATCTAAATATGATCATGATGAATCTTTATAGAAATTCTATGGGGATAAATTTAGTTATAAAAATTCAGACATATCTACCTTAGTCCAGTAACCTAAATCCATTGGTCTCTATCCGATTGACGACCATTCAATTCTTTTTATTCTCTTACTACTTCAACTAAGTAGAAACTAAATTAGAAACCCAAAATTTCTCCATCCTATGGAACTCCATATGAATGAACTAGATCTGATAGAAATTTATCTGAATAACTCACTCTAATGGGAATCAATTAAATGGTTCTCCCTCTGATGGAACTCACTAAATTGATTCTTTATCCAATGTATTCACATCAATGAGAGTTTCTATGATGATCTCCATTTCAAATTAAAAATAACAATGGGTTTGGGTCTCAATACCTATCAAAAAGATTACAAATATTCATCTTTCCACACATTTGAATAGTTCCAAGTATGAATTTGACTCTCTCTCTATTTATAAGCATCCCAGAATGGACATGGCTGGAAAGACAATTATTATTCCCACATAAATAAATTCATAAATCCATGGATTTAATTTTCATTTGAGATTCATGTTTGACTATGTAAACCCTTATCAATATTTATGGATCCTTCTAAAATCTTATTGAATATTCTCAAAACATCAGTTTTCATTAAGTCTAAAAAAATCCATTTTGATGCTTTGATTCAAAACATTCTTTTTCTATGACCTGAATTTAACTTTTTTACATCATATTTAGTCCAATGGATATTCTTTCAAAAATGTAATCTAATGGAATTTCTTATGAAAATCTCATATGATAGATTATAACTCTAATACCTTGAACGTTACCACCTTTTCTTTTATTATTAAATAACTTCAAAACATTTTTTCTTGACCCACTAAAAAAATCAACTAATTTCCTTCTCCAATGATCTGATTCAACAAAAAATGGTTTAATAAATTATTGCAACATATTTAGAATTCAGTCACCTATATCCACTCTAGAGAAACCCAAACATTTCTCACATTTCTGGTTTCTTCCTCTTTATGATTGAATACTTCATACATTTTCTCAGACTGATTGAATAATTATGATTACCAAAATGAATTCCCCCTCTCTGTATGATTGAGTGAATGAATTAGTGTCTTCACCTCTCATCCATACAATGTTCTAAACCAAATGATTTATCGGTTTCAAACATCATTTGATGAACCAGTTCATTATTCTTATCTAATGGATCGACATATAAGTAATACTAATGGATTAGTATATATTTACCATATAATGTATCAGTGTCAGGATCTCATTTGATTCATTATTCTCAACAACATAACAACTCTGGTCAACCATTAACGGAATTCTGTATCTGAATCCTTAATGATACAAACAATGTGTAAAATGAATTGGTGTTAGTATCCCCTTCGATTTTTAAGTGTCATACTGTGTCTGATGAACTAGTTTCAGTAGCTTACTTTTTATATTATCTTAAACTAATGATTCATCTGATTAATTATTTTATCTAATGAATCAACCCATCTAATGGATTTGTGGATAAACAAATTTTCAAAAAAAACTTCATTAATTTCAATACAAAGTTCATAAAATTTTTGCCGATGATTATACATACACAGAAGATCTGTGAGTTTGTATTCTCCTCTTTTCACAAAATATAGCCTGTATCAAGATTTTTACATGTTTTTTGAAACTATTAATGATAAAAAAAAAGAATCATGAGATTTAAATTTGAATGTTATTTCATAGAATTTACCACTAAAAATAATTCCCAGAATGAATTCTAACTCAACAAATTATGAGACCAATTCATTCTTAGACTAATTTCCACAAGCCTCTTTATTTCTAAAAAAACTCATTCCAATGTCCTGGATCTGATATCTTGTAACGATTGACTGAATCTGATGGGAGTGTTCTATTGACAACTTTTCAAATACCCCTTCATCGTTTGAATTTATAGAAACTTCTCATCAAGAAAGATTTTTACTCACTTTGATCACTTCCATAAACATATTCAACCAATTGATGTATTGACAACAAATACAACCAAAACACAACATGGTTCTAACAATCAACCCCTTTTGTTTTTTTCCAATAAAAACATTAAAATAATACTCACTTAAAAACAATTACATAATTAATTTATATATTCATTTCACTCCCGAAATATTCTTCTACCCCTTCATGTATTCTCCCCTAATTGAAATTCAAATTAAAAAGGTCCATTCATGAATATTTCAAAATCATGAGACTCTTCTTTATGAGAACATTTGTATCACTTTATTTAATTAACAATGATCCTTTAAATAAGTACTTCTATGTGTAAATAGGAGAACCCATTATAGAAAAAAAGAGTGAATAATCAAGGTTATCAATGTTTCACATAAAATAAATTTAATTTAATACATTTTCATGTCTTGGGGAATCTTGATAAGATTTTTAAGATAAGAATAACCCAATCCCATCTCAAAAAACATATCAGAATGTTTATGTGCATAAACACAAAATCCCTCAAAAATAACTTTTTGTAATCATGTGACTTTATTTTGAAAGAAGGGTAAGAGACTCAATTCATTGATTCCTTAATTCCACTCCATCAATTCCCAAAATTCAAGTAAAGATATAAAAATATTTTGGGAATAATTAAGAAACTTATTGATTTTTCAAGATAAACATTCATTTTGAGAGTCCTCTCTTAGTTCTAAATTATTATTATTCCTTTTTTTATTTTTCAATAGATGTGTTTTCTTCCTATTTTTCATCCTTATCATGTTTTTTAGCAAGTTTATTCTAATTAGTAAAATATTTAGAGGATTCTGTCAACTTCTCTTTAATTTTATTTAAATTTTAGTTATAATTAGTTTTTAATTACTCTTTCACGACTTTGAATTTTTTCTAAAAATATAGTCATAAAACCCTTAGTAACATGACCATATTTATCACATATCTTTCTTTTTTTGAGTCTTCAAACCATAATCTATTGTTATTTTTTCTGCTTTATTTAAAACTTCAGAAACCTTTTTTTATCACTTTTTCATTAGATTATTTTTATGCTTTTTCTAACTTTCGAGACCTAGAAACTTTTTCCGGTGAAATTAATAATAACTCTTTCTTTTTGGATTCATCATGATTATTTTTATCAACTTTCTAAAAATATAAATGTTTCTTCAGCTTCTCATTTTTCATTTTTGAGTCTTTAATATTATTTAATTTATATGTTTCTTTTTTCAGTTCTAGAAATTTTGTAGAAAATTGTGGTCTTCTTTTATCACCATAGATCCCTCTTTATTCATTCCAATTTACTGCTTGAGACATGTAATACCCACAGGAAAAATCTATGTGTTTGAAAATTACACAACACCAATAGTGACCTATGAATATTTATTTTTTGTAATGATAATAATATTTATAAGTAATTTTTTATTGGTGTTTCTTCAAAAATAGTGGACCAATTTTAATTGGGAGATACTATACTGAAGAATTATTTTCTTTCTTAGTGAAATATGTTTTCGCATTTTGTGAATCCTTATTCTCACCATGTTTATAAGATTCTCATCTAACAGTAACATCCTTGGTGAAGTTTTCTCTTACATTTCTAATTTATCTATGTGTTATGAAAATAATTAAATATGTTTCTAATAAATCATATTCTTTCTTAACAAACCTATTTTTCAAAACATCTATCATCTATTTGGATTCAACTATCTTTAACTTGTTCTAATTACATTCATCAATATGTGTAGATTATATCATAATGAGATTCTCATTACCATTTGATTTATCTATAAAAAAATTTAGTTTCTTTTCAAGCTCACTAAATTTTTTTTCGAGTTATAACAAAATTGATATGTGTATCCCATTTCCTTATTTGATCATCACTATCAATGGTTATATCTTTAACAATATTTTACAACATTATTCATTATATCATATGTCGATAATTCGGATCAAGTGTATTCTCAAAATTATCCATTATAATTCATTTTAATATTTTATCTCATCACAATAATCATCACTTCCTGAAGGATTAATTCTATTTCCAACATCAGAAATAATGTTGACTTGTTGATCAGTTTCATCATTGGATGAGGAATCACCTATCTTTCTTCTACTCAGATAAATTTTATTTTTATTTTCATAAATAAATACTTCTTTATATTTCAGAAACTTTTTTTCTGAGATTTCTTATCAACTTATTTGGAATAATACTTTTCTTATATGGAATCTTTAGTAAAAATTGTACCTTTTTTCACAATTGCAACATTTTATAGTTTTATTTTTTCAATTTCCCTTATTCTATTTTCTAGAGAGGAGGGAGAAAGTTGTGTTGAAATATTATTCCTCTTCCTCTTCCTTTGAATCACTTAATTCTTCATCAACTTATTTATCTTTGTTTTTTCATATAAAAATTCTTTTAAGGATATTTCATTCTCAACACTTTTCCTGAAATAAGTGGCTTTTCTAATTTTATATGCCATAAAATATTATGAAGTTCTTCCAAATACAAATCTTCACAATCTTCTAGAGATGAAACTTCATCATCAAATATATCTGAAAAAATTCAAATCAGTTTTATATTAATCATATAATCTTCAAGCTTCTCAACAAACCTTTTGATATTGCTCATAATCTCATTTAATCTTGTAACATAACCATTAATTATTTCATCATTATCAATTTTAATTTATTTAAATCTACTTCTCCAGATTTATAATTTAGATTATTTAACTTTCTCCTTTCCATCATAAATACTTCTCAACTTATCCCACATATTATTAAATTTTGGAAACCCCATATTATTTGCATAAATATTATTTTTAATATACATCAAAAAACTATTTTGATAATTTCCATTAGCTTCAAAACTCCTCTTATCAGTAAGAGTTACAACATCATCATTTATGGTAGGGAATCCCACTATTTATATATCTCTAAATTGAAGGCTATGAGAGAGAAGATAAGGTAAAATCCAATTATTCAAACTATGATAGTTTTTACCATAAAAATTAGGAACACCCTTATTTTCAAATGAATTGTAATTATCCATTATTAGAGATGTTTCATTCAGTGGAACCTTGGATCTAATACAACTTGAAGTTCATGGATATGATTGAGACCACTCGTGGGGTGAATAATTTGTTCCTTTTTCATTTATAAGATTATTTATTAATTTATTTATAGAATTTTATTAACCTCTCAATCTTGTTAGATTATCTATCCAAACATATATAAGTCTAATATTCACATTCCATATAAAACAAATATAAAGATGGACCATGACACAATATTTAAAATATTTGGTAGAATGAACTACTCATTTCCATGTAGGATATTCCCACCAACATAGATAACGTTACTAGCTTCTGTTATAAATAGAAATGTACAAGAACCAAAATTTTATACACACTAGTAGTCAAATTTTCTATTATATTTCTTTATACCCGCCAACTATCATTTTCATATCAAATTTCCCTAAAACTAGTTATAAAACCCAGAAAAAATCCTTTTCAATAACTCGTATGAACCCAATACTACAAGATTCACCTTTCACTTCTCTTTTTATGCACTTGAAAAATTTATTTACTTCTGCCAGAAGTCAGCTCGATCAACCTGACCTATAAAAAATCTTCAAGAACTCCAAATATAAGCTTAAGAAAAAAATTTTCTAAAAAATTTATCTAGATATTCAAAAAATAGAAATATACTCAAATTGAATATTTCCAAAAATTATATCAAAAAAAATTAATTATCAAATGTTTGTCCGATCAACCTCATTTTGGTAACCTATGTTTGATGGTATTTATCCTATTAGCACACGTTTGGATCGTTCTCTAATATTCTAACTTTATCTACTTAGAAAATTAATTAGAAGGTCAAAATTTATCCATTCGATAGAACTCCATCTGATAGATATGGATCCGATGGTAGTCACTTCGATAGTGCTCACTCTTATGGGAATCACTTTGATGACCCTTTCTCTAGCGGGCTTGCTTTGGTGGACTCACTCTAATGGAATTTTTTTCGATGTTCTCCACTTTAACTAGAAAAAGAACATAGGTTGGGATCTCAATACCTATCACAATGTTGTTAGATCATTATCTTTCCACATGCATGAACAATTGTTAGTATGAATGTACTGTGACATCTATTTATAGGCATCCCAGGACAGATAAGGTGGGAAAAAAATCTGCTTCCTTCTTGAAAAAATTCATATATATATGGATATCATTTTCATTTGATATTCATGACTGACTATTTAAGCTCTTATTAATATTTTTTGATCCTTATTGAATCTTATCAAATTCTCTCAAAAGATCTGAATTCTTCGAATCGAAAAAAATTATCTAGTCCAATACTTTGAGTCTGATCATATTTTGTCTATGAATCAGATTGATCTTTATCTCATAGATTCCATCTAATGGTTATTATTACAAAAACAACATCTTATGGAATTTGTTACAAAAATATCATCTGATATACCATAAATTTTCCCCCTTGAACTCCATATTACTTTTATATTCAATAACTTCAAAAAAATACTAATCCACTAAAAAACAATCAAGTAATTTCCTACTCCGATGTTTCAGGTCAATGGAAGATAGTTGAATACATTGTTACAACTTATTTTGACATAAGCCTCCTTAAACCACTCCATATAAAGTCAAAAATTCCTCAAATGTTAAATTTTTTCTTCATTACGATAGAACTCTTCAAACGTTTTCTCATACTGATTGAAAGATTCTAACTAGAAAAATTAATTCCACCTCTATATATTCTTAGGCAAACATGTCAGTGTCATCAACTCTAGTCTATACAATCATATACACTGATTTTATTGTTTTTTTCAAACACCATATGATGAACCAATGCCAGCTTCATATATGATGGATCAAAATCTAAGTCATACTAATGGATCAATATATTTTTTTCATCGATTTTTTGGTGTCAAGAGATAATTTGATTCATCAAGCCCAAAAAATTAAAATCTCTAGTCTTCATTTGAAGGAATTCTATATATAATACCTTAATGGTACCAATAATGTCTAAGGATAATTTTTGTTAGGATCCCCTTTGATTTATTGCTGGCATATAGTGTTTAATAAACTAGTGTCGAAAACTTACTTCTAGATTCTCTACAACTGATGATTGATTTGATTAATTGGTTTTTCTAATGAATTGGATTTTCCAATGGATCAGTGGATCAAAAAATTTTCAAAACCTATGAATTCATCAAGTTCAATACTCACCTCAAAAAATTTCTACAGCTGGTGATACAAAAACCAATGATTTGGGACTTTGTATTCTTCTATTTTCACAAACTAAAACATGTATCATGACTTATTCATGATTTGTAAAACATTGAATGATTAGAAAAATAATAGTCAGATTTAATAAGGAATGTTATTTCTTATACTTTACAACTAATTTTTTTTTAGAATTGCTTCTCACTCAATAACTTTTCAGTGAATTTCTTCATTAGGCTGATTTCAAGCAGCTTATGGCATTCCAATAGAACTCATTCTGATGTACTAGATTCAATATCTCATCCCGATAGTCTACATCCAATGGGGGGGGGGTATGATTGAAAACATTATCAAAATACCTTCATCACCTAGATTTCTAGTAACTTCTCCTAAATAATGTGTTTTACCAACTTTTTTAACATCCTTCAACATATTACACCTATTGATCTATTGAAAAATATACAACCAAAACAAATCTTGGTCCTAACATACATAAGGTTGATCCATTATTTTCAAAAGGTGTGTAAATGTATCTATAACACTGTATAATGGTAAACTGGGTGTTGTGTATGGGTAATCTATTTTGTATATGGGTTTCATAATTATACCTTAGGAATTGTATAATATTATTTCCTCATTGCATAATGGTAACATACCTTTTCTAAAAGATGTATAAGGACAACCTAGATCTATGTAAGGGTGGTTCTTATGCTCTATAAGGGAACTCTACAACTACATGTTAGTTTTTAAGAGATTAGTTACTACACAAGGATAAACTCTTTACCCTTATGTAATAGCCATGGGCCACATAATGGTAAAAACATTTACCCTTACACAATACTTTAAAAAACAAAAACTCGATTTTATGTACTTCCTCCCCTAAATTAACCCTGAAATTCCATTTAAGCCATTTTAAATTCAAGAAATCTTGGAAATAAACTCTTTAAAACCTTTGAATGTTGTAACACTTGTTTTTTTAAACCATAATACTCGATATTTACATGAAACAAAAAATTAGTAGATGTTATTAATTATAGGGTTTTAATACTATGAATTCCAAGTCAATTTATTTAAAAATAATTGAAAAATCACTACCATAAATTTTATGGTATCCTCTTGAAAATATTTTTGGGAATTTAGTTTCTATATAATAATTTTGGGTTCTTTTTTACTTTTCTTTCTATGTTTTGAGTTTCTAGAATTTTTATGCAATTATCTCTATGTAGTTACATCATATTTAAATTCATTTTTGATGGAAAATTTAGAGATATGTGATTTTAGTATTATAACATGATTTTATTGAATGTTTACCTTGAAATACATATTCCTCAATCCTCTTATCTAATAATTGAATATGACATGAATATAATTGTTTTGAATCTGATTTCCTTTGTTATGGATTGGATTTCCTCTCACCATTATATATATATATCATGTTGGTTCTCATTCATTTTAAATATATTTTAGAGTTTGTTTTCGTAAAATTTAGGGCTTGAGCCTAATTTCGATTTCTAATTAAAAATTACTTGATTTAAAAAAAAATGGGATAATTTTGGAAATTTTTTCAACATGGTTTAGGATGCACTATTTTTTGAAATAACCTAGATCCCTTTTTTATTATACTCCATTATTATTAAAAGAGAATTTAAAGACCCGATGTTTTATCAATGGAAATTACCTTCTTATAATTATGTCATATAATTACATTAAATCACAACACAATGAACTACTAAGTACTATGTTACCTTTAAAAATAATTTTGACACTTCTGTGTTTCAAATTTATAAAATTTTAAATACATGTTTGCGATTAGTAAGATGTTTGGGGTCTAATGAGACAAACTTAATTTTGGAGGAATTGTAACCTTCCCTTATGAATGCTAACCTACCCTTATTAATGGTAATATGACTCTTATGAATAGTAAATCATCCAAAAGAATAGTAAACTCATCCCTAAATATTGAAATAAAATTTAGTCATCGTATAAGTGATAATATTACCCTAGTAAAAGTACTCGTGTTTTCGTAAGTCATAAATAATTAATTACATTTAATTAATTAATTTAAAAGAAAATGAATATCCCTAAAATGTGTTCATAAATTAATAATTTTATGTCTTTTGGTTTGAATATAATTTTATAAGATCTTATGTAATTTTTGAAAGCATTATAAAATCAGTTATAGTTTAAAAATCTGTATTTTTCAAGTAAATTATGATTTTAGTTAAAAATTAAATTCATTATAGTTAAAAATTATTTTTGAAAAATCTAATTCATTTTGGGATTCTAAGAATTAAAAAATGTCTAGGGTGATTTTTTGGGATTTTTCTAAAATACTTGAATTTTTTATGAATAGTTAAATACGATAATTCACAATAAATGTTAAAACCTAAATTTATGCATCATGATTGAGTCATGGATGATGTAAATGGCCATTGTTTAGAACTCAAATACACATATTACTTTTTTTTCTCATAAGAATCATTAATATTTTTATCATATGGAAAAATAATAAACTAATGACTGAACTATTAAGAAAACCCTCCTCCCCTCTTATATAAAAAAACCCACACTCCCCTATTTTCTTCACTCCTCTCAAGGATTTTTACTTCCTCAAATTCTGCCCAAATATCCCACCAATATTCTCCCCCACTTCTATAAGCTCTTGGTATCCTCAAAAGACAAAAATCACTCCATTTAAGAGGCTCTGAAAGGAGATAAACTGAAGAGGTAAACTCCACTTTCTGATTCTTATATTTTCTTTCAAGTTCTTTTCTTTTGCATTTTATTTCAACACATCCCTTCATACAAATGGTATGATAACTCTAATAAAATACATGTAGTAGAACTATGTTATTATAATGGGATAGGTTTTCAGAATCCCTCCACCCTCCTTTTATACTATTAATGAAAACACCATCCGAGATGTGTTGATTTATCACATTCAAGGACGATGGGTTTTCAATTTTCATTACCATATTCTAAAATGGTCATAGTACCATTTTAATGGTTGAAAAATATCATAATATTTTTATTTTATCTTTTTTTATGTTCTTGAAACCTTTTTTCACACATGATGTAAAATAATAATACAAAACAAGTTAATTGTGAGAAAAATCGCCAAGATAATTCAAGTGTTTATCATGAATGTTTTATATAAAGATTCACCTTCAATCCAAATAACCAAATGAATTTTATAACAATGTAATCTTCTAGATTTTCACTAATTTCATATAAAACCAAGAAAAGAAACGAACATGAACCATGAAATTAAACCTCATAACCAATAAAAAAGGTTATAAATAAACATAAAAAGGTTATACTAAATCATTTACATGTAAAATAGGTTATTTAATTATTGATTAATGAAACTAATTTTATTATTAAGGTCATTAAGATCAATCAAATATCACCATATGACTTAAGGAAATGGATCCTCTCTATTTCACTTTTAATCAAGAATGTCCTCAATGTTATAACCTTTTATGTGTCATGCCTAATTATGGGGTATTATTTTGAACCTCCCCATACTTCCCTCTTAATTTATAAGTGATGATAAATTATTTTCTCTACCATTAAGCGCCCTTACGTACACCTGATACCATGCCTATAATCCGTAAGGGATTCTACCAGAACCTCCTTGGTTCCTTCGGGTTTCCTTATCTTCCGTTTTCTAAAATTAATTCATAATATCTTTTTATTTGTATATTATAAATACTGTTTATATGTACTAATGTAATTTATCAATACCATTCAATCATTATCTTTTGTGGATATACATGTTTTTAAGTGAGTCCCTCCACAATACTTCCTGATAAGAATGTTTGTTTTAAGGGAACTTCCCAAATTTTTACCCAATATAAACTTCACTCTATCTTATATTTTAATCCACCAATGCCTTTATAAAATCAGTCTTTCTTTTATAAAAAACTTTTTATTTCACTTTAGGTCTATTGAAATTATTTTTCCCTTTTTCTATTATAAAGGATCTATAGTATTTTCCTTAAAGCCGAACAAAACATTTTTAATGCTAAAATTTTTTAAATAATTTTCTTACATTTTGTCAATTCTACTTGAAATCACAATCCATGATACATGGTTTTCTATCTTATCAATGTCCATGTATATTTTAGTACTTTTCTTTCATGGAAAAAATTATGATATTCTCATTTGTTATGCTTTATGTCATGATTGTGGTACACTATTATTTTCATGGGTAACCCTTATGTTTATGTAAGATTGGTCATGTATGATTATTTATGTGGAAAAAATATTCCTGAAAAGTTAATATGGGTGTTCCTACATATCTCCCCAATCCATTGGGAAAATTTGAGTCTCATGAGACATTATGTGTGACGGTCTTGGTGGTCAAACTTGGCTTGTGCTTCCATGTGCGACGGTCTTGGGGATTGTCCATGAATCATACTAATGTTATGTTTTATGTTTCTTCCAAATTATTATGATTATATGTTTATATTATTACATATTTATATGTTATTATTCCATATGTTACATGCCTTTTTATATCACTGTTCCTTGCCTTCAATCCCATGTGTTAATACTTCGTTCTTATTTTTATTCCCTTACTGGTATTTTTATCTCATCCCTTTGTTTATGTTATCCCTAGGTTATTCTATGAAGATGGATGGGAACAATGGAGGATAGGGGATCTTTATAAAGACTAAATAAAAAAAATTTATATTTAGTTCCATGTTTTTAGTTTCATGTACCTAGAATTCCAAGACACTAGACTTTATGATCCTTGGTTTGTACTCGAATGTATAATTTTTCTTAAAATCATGTAATGTTATATGTACAAGGTTAGGGCCACTATAGCTGGTATTAGAGGATGTTCTAGTAATTTTTTGAGATTAGTATTAGAGAAATTTTGTAAGAACCTTAAGGATGGTACTAAGTATAAGAAAACATGGCTAGATTTGATTAAGTGTAGAGTAAGTGGTTTATCAAGAAAATACATTCCTATATTGATAAAAACAGGTAGAGGTGGATCTGGAACATGTGTATCTAGGGGTAAACCCTAAAAACACCGCACTGATCTAGACTCAAATGAGAACTGGTGCACAACAATGACCCCTTCTTCAATCTTGGTTTAACACTACCAGGGGATATGCTTTGGTAAATTCATGATCTTGGTACAAACCATTTTTATGGGAATGAAAAAAATCTCATAAGAATACATGTTAAGAAATATATCAAGGATAAACTAGATTGAAACATATGGAATCACAAGTTATGATATGTTTATCCTTTACAAGTTTATCCTCTTATGTTCAAAATTTTTTTATGCTCAATAGATAAGTATTCAAGCCCTATAATTGTACGTTCTTCTTATTAGTTAATAGTACGAAATAGAAGAAAATGTCACAACAATAATTGTTATAGGTAATGTGAATATTTCTCTAATGATATTCTAGATATGATGTGAATGGGTGATCAAAACATCTTGATGGTAATTTCTCAACTGGCTCAAGTTATGAATAATTACTTGAATCATGTGGAACACCATAATCTTCTAAGGAAAGAGGATGTTGTCATTGAATCCTTCATGTGGAAAAGGCCTCCCATGTTTAGTGGATCTTCTAATCCCCAACTCACATAATAGTGGATTAACTCCATTGAGAAGTTTTTCTATATCCTTCAGTTCTCAGAAGAATAAAAAGTCATATTGGTGGTTTATCATTTTTATGGTGAATCTGATCAGTGCTGAAAACTGATCAAGAATATGAAACCCAATGAAGAAATTTATTCCCTCAATTTTGAGGAATTTAAGAAAATGTTTTTTGATAAATATTTTCCCCAAACCCTCCATATCAAGATTGAAAGAGAGTTCCTTGGAATCAAGAAGAATGAAGATGAGTCAATCAGGGTGTTTGAAGAAACATTTACAAGGCCTCAAAGGTATGCCTATGGATTTTTCATGAATACCAAAAGCAAGGTTGATTGCTTCTTTATCAGACTAAATCAGTGTCTACCAAAAGCATTGGTGATTCGAGACTTCAATAGCTATGAGGAGATTGTATGTTGTTTCCTTAAGATTGAAATGAAGACCAGAGACTCTTAGGGGTATCATGGGCCTAATGAAAAATAAGGAAAATGGAATCTAATTTTGGAATTTCCATAGATAAATTCCATGATGGAAATAATATCGATCATCCCACATGTAAAAAATGTGGGAAGAAGCATCCTGGGAACTGTTTAAAGGGAATAAAGAATTGCTTCAAATGTAGACAGTTGGGACATCAAGCTAAAACCTATTGATGGTATATAAATAATCCCACCAATGTGGAAGAATAAAATGAAGGTTCATATCAACACTCATCCTATATATTGGTGTTACAACTTCAAGGAGTAAAAGAATTATGCGGATAATTTCACTATGTAGAGGATTCTCAGAGGAAATCAACGACAAGCTCCAAGGTAATAAGGAAGGGCTTATGATATCACTACTACTGAGGTCAAGCCAAAAAATTATGTGGTTATATATATGATATTTATTCATTCAAGAATAGTGAATTTACTATTTTATTATGGTTCTATAAATTCTTTCATATATTTAATGTTTAGTATAACTATTTAAACACCACCGCAAAATTTAGAGGATAATTTATCTATTATAAAAAAGAATGAGGCAATTGTTATATCCATGGTTTATAACATCATCCTAGTTTAAGTTTGTGGACTAACACTCCCATAAAATCTTTACATACTTCAATTAGTGGAGTCCGACACAATCTTCGGAATGTGTTGGTTATCTTTATACAAATCCAATATCAACTGTTGGGGAAGGGAGATCACTCATTAAATCCTGAAGCATCCTCCAATTATTTAAAAGTGTAAGGAGTAATATGAATCTACTTTAGAATTATTTTCTCATGTGTAAATATTAATTACTTATGAGAAATCATTTCTAGCACAAATGATTTATACAATTGAGAGAATCATGCTTGAAGACATGTTCATCGTGAGAGATTACACCGATTTTTTCCTTGAAGAGTTGTCTAGTCTTCCTCTGGATCAAGATATAGAGTTATCAATTGAACTTATTTCTAGATCTCTACCTATATCAAATACACCTTATATAATGGCCACCTTAGATATGGATAAGCTGTAGAAGACATTATAGTAGAATTGGGAGAAGGGTTTTATATGCCCTAGTGCATCACCATGGGCTACGCCAGTCATCTTATTCAAGAAGAACGATGGTTCAATGTGCCTTTGCATTGATTATATTAAGCTCAATAAAATCATGATAAAGAACATGTATCCCCTGACATGGATATATTACTTGTTTGACCAGTTTCGTGGGGCCAGTTATTTCTCTAATGTGGGCCTTCAGTCAGGATATCACCAATTAAAGTCAAGAAAGAAAGATATTCCCAGGAATACCTTTAGAATGATATGTGGACACTATGAATTCTTTGTGATTCCATTCAAAATAACTAATCATATAGACATTTTTATGGATTTAATGAATATATTATTTAGAGATTAACTCGACAAATGTTTGGTAGTCTTTATCGATGATATTCTGATATACTCCAAGAGTAAGGAAGAACATAAGGAGTATTTGAATACTTGTTTAAATACATTGCGAAGGTATAGGTTGTGTGAAAAGTAAAATAAATGTGAGTTATATATGGAGGTAGAATCATTCTTAGGGAATTTTATCACCAACAATGGGATATATTTGGACCCTTCTAAGACAAAGACAATTGGAGAGTGGAACATGACAACATCTGTAACGGAGATCAACTACTTTTTCGGTCTAGCTAGGTATTACCGATGAATTTTTAAGAACATTTCACAGTTTTAAAACCTAATGACCAATCTTACATGGAAGGGAGTAAAGTATTTCTAGATTCAATAATATGAGGACTGCTTTTCGATTTTGAAAATGAGGCTAATAATTGTGCCAAAAACACACCCTCCAAATAAGTGGGGAAATCTTTGTGGTGTACAGTGATGCCTCAAAGAAGGGTTAGGCTATGTGATGATACAAAATGATAAATTGGTATCCTATGCCTAAAGTTATCTAAAACTCCAGGAGAAAAACTATCCTATACATGATCTTTAATTGGCGGGTGTGATATGTGGGTTAAAAATCTGGCAGCATTATCTATATGGAGAGAAGTGTGAGATATATACTAATCACAAGAGTTTCAAATATATATTCAAACAAAAGATATTAATATGCACCAATGAAGATAGTGAGATCTCATCAAGGATTATGTGTACTCAATCCACTACCATCCCAGTAAGGAAAATAAGGTGGAAGATGCTCTAATTTGAAAGGATCTTGCTTCTTTATCAATGATGAGAATTTAAAAGGATCTGATCATGTTATATTTGTAGAGAATTGAAATGGAAATCATTAAGGGAGGAACATCATCAATACTTTGTCAAATGATTTCTAAACTATCTCTCATGATGAAAATAAAGGATGCCCAAATAAAAGATGTGGAAATTCAGAAAACGGTGGAATCCATTAAAATGGGAAATCCTTTGAATTCATGATTGATGAGGAATGAGTTGTAATATTTGGGACATGATTATGTGTAAAATATGATCAAACAATAAAGAAGGTTATTTTTAATGACACAAATAGATCAACCTTCTCTATTCACACAGGTAACACAAAGATGTATCGAGATCTCCGAGAGAACTTTTGGTGGTACAATATGAAGAAGTAGATTGTTGAGTATACATCAAAGTGAATAATATGTCAAAAAGAGAAGGATGAAAGATAGAAGTATAACGGAATGATCCAACCACTACCCATACCAACAATGAAGTGGGAGAACATGGCTATGGACTTTTTCACTGGACCTCCAAGGACATCCAGAGGAAACAATGCTATATGGGTCATTATGGATCATCTTACAAAGACATCTCACATTATCACGATTCAATAGGACATCAAATTGGATCAAATTTCATGGATATATATCAAATAATTGGTAATTATGTATGGATTACAACTATATATTGTTTTCGATCGAGATCTACGATTCATCTCATTGTTCTAGAAATGTCTCCAACATGATCTAAGCATTGAACTGAACTTCAGTACAACATATCATCCTCAAACTGATGGCCAATCTGAGTAAAATATTTAGAAACTAGAAGATATATTGATAGCATGCTCTATATAATTCAAAGGATTATGGGACCAACATCCGTCACTATTTTAATTCTCTAACAAAAATAGTTTCCAATCGAGCATCCAGATGACACCATATGAATTCCTTTATGGGAAAAAGTGCAGAACACCAACGTGTTGGGATGAAGTCAGTGAGTGTAAGCTGCTAGGACCTGAAATGGTCGATGAATTGATAGAGAAGGTGAAAACAATACAATAGGACATCAAGGTAGCCCGAATTTGACAAAAGAGTTATGTAGACAATCATCGATTAGACCTTGAGTTCAAAGTTGGAGACATGGTATTTCTATACATATCTTCATGGAAGAAGGTCATGAGGATTGGGAATAAATGAAAGCTAGGTCCTGGGTACATCATCCCCTTAATGATTCTTGATCATGTCAGGGCTGTAGTCTATCAAATCTAACTTCCACCTACCATGTCTAAAGAACATGATGTCTTCATTGTATCCCTCTTAAGGAAGTACATACTAGATTCTATACATGTACTGTCTTCAAAGGTGGTATAGTTAGAGAATGATATTTCTTTTGAGGATAAGCCAGTGAAGATCTTGGATCATAGAGATAAATATATACATAACAAGAATACTCACCTAGTCAAAGTATTGTGGTGTAACCATAAGTATGAATAGGAAACATGGGAACTGGAGGAGGCAATGAAGGAAAAGTACCCATACCTATTTATGGCTTATAATGTAAAACGAATTCAAGGATAAAATTTCCTAAGGTGGGGAGTAATGTAATGACCCAATGTTTTATCAATAGAAATTACCTTCCTATAATTTTTTCAGATAATAAAATGAAATCACAACAAAATGAACTAATAAGTACTATGTTCTCATTAAAAAATTTGACACTTTAGGGTTTTAAATTTTGAAAATCTGACATACACGTCTGCGATCAGTAATATGTTTGGAGTCCGATAAGAGAAACTTAATTTTTTGTGAATAGTAAAATACCCTTATGAGTAGAAACCTACCCTTATGAATAGTAATATGACCCTTATGAATAAAAAATCTTCCAAAATAATAGTAACCTCATCCATGAATTTATAAATAAAATTTAGGCATCTTATAAGTGATAATATGACCATAGTAAAAGTATTGGTATTTTTATAAGTCATAAATTATTAATTATAATTAATTAATTAATTTAAAAGAAATTTTATTCTTCTTAAAAGTGATCATAAACTAATAATTTATGTGTTCTGGTTTAAATATAATTTTATAAGAAATTGTGTAATTTTTTAAAGCATTATAAAATTAGTTATAGTTTTAAAATCTGTATTTTTCAAGTAAATTATGATTTTAATTAAAAATTAAATTAATAATATTTATAAAATTATTTTAAGAAAAATGGAGTTCATTTTTATATTCTACACATCAAAAAAATTAGGGTGAATTTTTTGTATTTTTTTTAAATACTTGAATTTTTTTATGATGAGTAAAATACGATAATTCATAATAAACACTAAAACCTGAATTTCTGCATCATGCTTGAGTCATGAATGATGTAAATGGCCATTGGTTCAATATCAAATTCACATATTTTTGTGTTTGGTTACAATAATAAATAATATTTCCTGTCTTATGTAAAAATAATAAAAACATGATTAAAATGTTAAGAAAACTCTCCTCCCCTCCACAATGAAAACAACACAAACTACCCTCTTCTCTTCACTCCTCTCAAGATTTGTGCCTTCCATAAATTATTCGCAAGTATCCCCCATGATACTCCCCCACTTCCATCATCCCTTTTCTCTTAAAAAAACAAAAACTCTATCCCCTTAAGAGGATCCCAATGGTGATAAACTCAATAGGAAAATTCCGCTTTCTGATTCCTTTATTTTCTTTCATGTTATTTTATTTTCATTTTTTCATTCCTCACCTACCTTAACCCAAATGGTATGATAACTCCAGTAACATAAATGTACTATAATTCTATTATTATAATGGGATATCTTATCATAATCTCTCTTTACACTCTTATACTATAAATGAAAACACCATCCGAGGTGTGTTGATTTGTCACATTCAGGGACAACGAGACTTCAAATTACATTACCAAATTCTATACTGGTCATGAAAACATGATAATGGTTGAACCAGATAATAATATATGTTTTTTATATTATTTTATGTTCTCGAATCCTTCTTCACACATGATGTAAAATAATAATACAAAATAAGTTAATTGTGAGAAAAATCACCATGTTAATCCAAGAAATTATCACTAATGTTTTAAAGAAAGATTCACCTTGACTAAAAATAACCACATGAATTTTATAACCATGTAATATTATGTATTTTTAATAATTTCATATAACTTAAATTCTATACAACCACTCTCATCAAACATGTGTATCTTAACATTAATAGAAGTGAACCGATCATTAAAACCAAGGAAACAAATAGACCCGAACAATGAAATTGAACCTCATAACCAATAAAAATGGTTATGAATGAATAGAAAAAGGTTATAATAAATAATTTATAGATAAAATAGTTTCTATAATTATTAATTAATTAACCTAATTTGATTCTTCAGATGATTAATATCAAATGAATATCACCAATAGACATAAGGTAAGGTATTTTATCTATTTCACTTTAATTCAAGAATGTCATCTATGTTATGCCCTTTTATGTATAATCCCTAATTATGGAGTTTGATTTAACACATCCCCCATTATTATATCATGATTTAAAATTTATTATAAAATCATTTATCTTCCATTAATCCCCCTTAATTTCACCAGATATCATGCTGATAATCTATAAGAGACTCCACACAATCCTCATTTGTTCCTTTGGGTTCACTTATCTTAATTTTACCAAAATAATGTTATATTATCTTCTTATGTTCATATTATAAATACTTTGTAGATATACCAAATTAATTTATCAAGACCCTTCGATCATTATCCTTTAGGTACATACATGTTTTTAAGTGATTCACTCCTCAATACTTCTTAATAAGCATGCTTGTTTTAAGGGAACTTCCTGAATTCTTAACCGATTTCAAGTGAACTCTATAATATATTTTAATACACAATTTTTTTTATAAAATAATTATTTCTATAATGAAAACAATAATTTTTCACTTCTTGTTTTATATAAAATATTGTTCCCTTTTCTATTTTAAAGCCTCTATAGTATTTTTCTTAAAACCGCACAAAAATGTTTTAATGCTAACATTTCTTAAATAACTTTATTACATGTTGTCACTTATACTTTACATAACATACCATTATACATGATTTTTCCCATATTAATTTCCATGTATATTTTAGTCCTTTATTTCAGTGACACTTTTATGATACACCCATTAGTTATGCTTTATGACCTGATTGTGGTGCCCAATTATTTCCATGGGTAACCCTTATGTTTATGTATGATTGATTAGGTATGATTATATATGTGGAAAACATATTAATGAAATGTTAATATAGTTGTGCCAAAATAGTTCTCAAATTCATTGTTTAAAGTAGAGTTTCATGAGACGTTACGTGTGATGGTCTGGGTGGTTAGCCTTGGCTTGTTCTACTATGTGAGACGGTCATGGAGATTATCCTTGAATCATGCTAAAGTTATGTTTTTTGTTTATTACACAATACTATGATTAAATTTTTATATTATTACATGTTTATATTTTATGATTCCATATTTTACATGCCTTTTCATATCATTATTTCATTCCTTCTATACCATGTGTTAATGATTTGTTCTTATGGTTAATCCCTTACATGAATTTTTAGCTCACCCCCTTGTTTATGTTATACCCAGGTTATACTATGAATATATATGAGAAAAATTAAAGTTAGGGGTTCTTTATGAAGACTAAATAAATAAATTTTATATATAGTTCCATTTTTTCAGTTTCATGTACCTAGTCTTTCAAGACACTAGACTTTATGATCCATGGCTTGTACTCTGATGTATAATTATTCTTAAAATAATGTAAGGTTATGTATAAAAGTAAGGAATTATATAGGTAATCCTTGGATGATTTTTAAAGAATGATTGTTTCGAGTAAAATGTTGTTGCAGCATGTTTTAAAATTGCATCAAGTTTTTAATATTGTAAAACTTATTTTAAATGCCTTAAGAAGAATTTTAAGAAAATGATTCTTCTCAAGGGCTATTTGAAATTTTAATGATGATTTTTGAATGTAAGTGGGTTTTAATACCCATTTTAATATTGATTTGAAATAAATTCATGGTTTTAAATTGATGAATCATGACAACCTTTTTAGAAAATTATGATGATCCTCTCTTTTGATAATCCCTTGATGTTGGTTACTTTTTAATTTTTCATCCCATTGACGGGTGTTGATAAAGGTATTATTCAGTTGGAGTGAAATTGGGTGTGATAGTGAGATTTTAACAAGGAATGAATTGAAATGTGGAGGTTATGAGGATATGTTGATAGTTACGGTGATTAAATTTCTAATCATCATAACCTGATTATCAAACTCTTATTCATTTTGTAGTCATGAAAACCTTTATTGTTAGATGAGATGAAATATATTTTGGATTTTTTAGTGGACTAAAACATCATCTACAGGACATGTGGAGAACATGATAGGGTTATGCTATAGACATGTGGCCTGTAAAGAAGGTGTGCTTAGTCTTTATTTTCATGACACCCATTGGGCATGATATAAGACCAATAAATAGTCATAGTGATGTATTGATTATACTAATTAGGTAAGACACACTATCAATTATAGGTTGTAACTATGAAACCATTATGATAATACTTCATACAAGACAACATTAATTGTCACTACTTAAAACTAGATTTTACTTGCTTGACTAACTACCATTCTAGATTGATTTTCTTATTAAAATGATGCACATTGGTTATATTCTATTTAATCTTGTAAAACATCTTGAAATCTTGTTCTTATTATCAAATTTTCCTGATTTGTATAAATTTATCTTGTGAAATGTTTCTAAAATATATTCAAGAAAACTGTTTGGTTTTTAAATTATAAAATGGAATGTATCTTGTTTTAGTTTTTTAAATTATTTTGACATATTTAAATTTCTAGTTAAAAAATCCAATCCTAATATTTATTATCGTCATGGATTTAATTTAATATATTATTGAAAAAAACCAATTTACATTTTTTATAATTTATACAAAGAAATCAAACAAGAAAAAATAATTTCACTTTGTTCACTAATATAAATCTAATGCATGGAGTATACAATTAAAATGTGAAAATGTACAAAAATATTATAAATAAATCATTCAGGGATGTGTATATGAAATGGAGCATGAAGATAATGGCCACTCACATTAAATGATTTATGGATGTTTACTAACTCACATGGGTCACTACATTACACCTCTCTAATTGACCATTTCTAATTAAAGGAGATTATTTTTGGTATGGAATCTATGATAAGAAAAAAAAATCATTTTAGTTATTGATACACCATGTTTAAAATATTTCTCAATAGTCTCTATGTAACTACTTAAATTCATAATAATGTAACACCTAGGTCCTCAACTCTTGAATCCAGTTCTCTTAAATGTAATGTTTACAATATAGTATTGAAGAGCATAAAACAAACTAAATTTTAACAGTCAAAAATTACAATATCACCAAAAAATACAAAGTCACATACATTTTAATGACATTTATGGTTATAGTTATTGTCTGCTAAAAAAATTAACTAACAAAGAAAACATGTCTCTCTAATGAAATGAATAGTATTTTACTACATAATAGATTATATAATCAATAGAAAATCATCAAAATATCCAAAAAAAATATCTAAAAATGATTCATTTCTAGAAATAAAATTTGCAACACATTTATTTATAACTTGGGGAAATTTAAACATAATAAGGGTGAGTTGAAACAGTCAGTAAGAGAATTTGTGTTTCAAAATAAATAATGAAATGCATAATGTGGAAATAATAAATATAAGTAAAATAATTCCATATAAATTAATTCATGAGTTTAAAAAAATAACATGGATAACCTGAAAATTTTAAAAATAACATTTATAACAAAAAATAAATTCATGTAGATGGAATGTATGATTTTGGATATCTTTTATCATCAATTCCTCATCCAAGAAATAATTATTTTCATCAAATAAGCTTCAAATACATCATTATTTTCTTTAATACCCAAGAAATTATTCTTTCATTGGGTAGTGACACAAAAAAACCCAAAAGTGTTTCTCCTCAGACCAACTAATGAATCAATTTGATAAATAATAACAGGACCCACCTATAACTTCCTAAAGTCTAATGAATTCAACATTTTAATGATATAAATATAAATTAAATGTGTATTTATCATTACTTGTTAATAAATAATCATCTATATTGATATAGAAAAATGAATAAATTCTATAATATTCTATTCAATAAATGAACATATTACATCTCGAGAAAAGATGTGGACGGTTAACCCATACACAATCAAATTTCCTAAGTAAACTATAAACTTCCGTATCAAAATAACAAGTATAAAAATATTTAATATTTTCACATTAAAAAAATTTAAAATCATTCTATGTAAGAATAAGTCAAAATAAAATTGTATAGACTAAGTGGTATATGTTTATGTCAATAATTTACTTAGTCAATCAAAACATGAAATCTAGGTGAACATCCTTTAATAAATGGATACAAGTATAGAGTGCTCATAGAGGAAAGACATTGAAAGGAAAATAATAACTATAATAGAGAATATATTGAAAAAAAATGTAGTTATAGATATCAATGAGTTTAATCCCCCAATGAAAAATAGTTAGAAAATTTTTATAAATTAATCCATAGACAATATATAAACCACAAAAAGTAAAAAAAATGGTGAATATGAATCATATGTCAATGAAGAAAAATTATGAAGTAAATACCATTATGATAATGGTATCATGTGAATTAAAATAACATGAGTTAGATCCCATGGAATTTATATACAATGAAATAAAATATATTCCATATATTTCAAGGAAATTGGGTATTGAATAAACTATTAAAAAAATATTCTACAATATCAAACATGTCTCATTGAATGGAAATTAGTGTCAAATAAAACATATACCTTTAAAAATTTAAATCAAAACACATTGAAGGATATATTTTCAAATAAAACATTGAATATCATGAATAATAAGAGAATAATTATTGAAAATATTAAATGGATCATCAGATACACAATAAAATATGATATGTTGTGTATATTAAGAAATATGTATCATATGGTGAAAATTTGGGCAAGAAACCCTTACCATAATTCATGACTTCCACTAAATTGATTGAATATATTTTGTAAAAAAAGAAAATTATTATAACAAAATATTTAATAAACTTATACTTATATGTAACAATATATAAATATCATCTATAATTATTTTTAACATGATTATTATATATTTATTATATTTTTTCAATATCGGGTTTGAGTAATCTTGATCATATTGAACTAGTTTTGCAATAATAGTGTTATTCAACAATATTATAAAATCTATAATCATTAAAAATTAATAAATATTAATCAAAGTGAATTTTTTTTAATTATTTATAATTTTATAATTCTATTAAATTTGTGTTTTTTATTTTTATCCGTGGATATGAACTCTTCGATGAGCATGTCTCAATGATTTTGTATGAACATTCATTGGTATCTTAATTAATTAGTATAAATATAATTTTACAATTAAATAATAAAAATAAAATCATTTTTATTATTTATATCATATTTTACCAATAATTATGTTCTTTTTTTCATCTATGATATTTTTTATGACATAGTTTATGTATTTTCTTGGACTGACCTAAACAATAACATATTATAATTAGTGGATGATTATGATTATTTAAGTGGTTAATATTGGGGATAATATAATTATTATTGGGTAATAATGATATTATTCAGATAATTTGGTGGTGCCGTGATGTGTAAAAACCAGTTTTTGGGAACAAATTGTTTTTATGAATAAAATTTATCTTTAGGATAAAATTACAAATGTTTTTTTATTTTCATGTTATAAATTATTTTTATTTTAAGTATAATTTTTTTTAAATAAATGTAAATCATAATTATACCAAAATAATATTTGACTAAAAATACTAAAAAAATTCATTAATAAAAAAACATTACTTATATTCACAAAATTTTAGTTATAGGTTTTCAAAGATCAATATTTTATTTTTATAATGAATACATTTACCCCAAAAAAACATCCTTACTCAATTATAATGTTTTATAAACATATAGGTTTAACTTTTATAAATCTAATGTCATAAAATTTATTGTTTTGGAAAGAAATGTATCTTTCACTATTCACCAAAAACTAAATAATTTTAAAAAAATCCAAAAAAATAATTATTTATATTATTTTCAAGATGAATAAAAAATGAAGTTGATTTTCAAAATTTCAAATAATTAAATTTAATAATAATAATTTTAGATAAAAAATAATTACATATTTTAAAATTTCTTGAAAAGAAAATAACTATTTTCAAATTATGTTTTTATCTTTATATCATAGGCACTTCTATGAAACATATAATTTCCTCATATTGTGTTAACTGATTTGTTCATCTTATATATGAAAAAATTTTCTCTGTTAACTTCATTTACAGATGTGAAATAAATTCAAGTTCATTTTAGGAATTCCCATGGGTTCTTTATCATACATTCATGACATGTCTAAAATTGGACATTCATTCAAGAATTATCTTATTCACCCAAACCTCAGAGAGAATATTTCCATCTCTACATTAGTTTGTTTGGGAATTCATATATGTTCATCTTTTTATTCATAATTCCTAATAACTCATTTTCCCTAATCACATGGTTCACACTTTAACATATACCTTGTTATATTTTTCATTAGGAAAATCTCTATATTTTCTATTAAAATTAATATTAAATTGTTTCCTTCAGGATTCAAGCATTAATAATTCCAAAAGAAGATAATGTTCTTGATAAACACCTAAATAAAATCATTCAAGGATAAATAATTTGAAAATTAAAATTTTCTTATTCTTAAAAATTAATTCATTTTCATTCACTTCAACAAAAAGAGTTATTGGTTCAGTGTAGTATTAATTAGGTTGGGATCTATCATATCCATTAACCTATTCCTTAATATAATAAATACTTCATAAGTGATTATATATAGAATGTGATTAATGAAATCATATCCCTTGGGAGTGTCTATCATGGTGTACATTATTAGGCCCCCTAATTTTACTCTATAGGGATGATTTAGTTGATACTAAATATAAGTTTTTATGGGGATTATACCTAGGTGAGTCTGTTTCACAACTACCTCCACTTTTCAGTATCGATAAAGAGATTTAATTTCATGATAACCACAAAACCAATACTTTTATAAAAAAAATAGAGGTTATCCTACACTAAGACATATCATGTAGACTTATCCCAATGTGTTTTAAACATTATTAACTTATAATAATCCCAAAAATATTCTATACTACAACAACTAACATAAATTTTTATCTATACCTATGAATTTAATATTGGAATTTATCATGAATAAATTATCTTCAAATAACATACTCACAAATAATTCTCTATATACCATCATTTCATATCAACTTTGATTCCTTGGAAAATCACTCCTAGATCCATTTATAGTGAATACATTTTTTTCTTATTGGATTTGAAATTAACCAAAGTCAACTAGTTTTAACCACTAATAATTATAATATCACTAAAAAATTGGTGCTCATACATTTGAAATAAATTTTAAGAGTAGTTTTTAGAGGGAGAAGAAAAAATTTTAACTAACAAATCCTATGAATTTCTCATAAATTGGAACTTTTCTTCAATATATAAGAATCTATGTAATCAATAATAAGTCTTCAAAATATTTCCAAAAATCTAAAGATATCATGTTTAATACAATTATTTATAATCTATGGAAGTGGAAACATAATTAGTGTGAGATCAAATCCTTAGTAAGGGAAAATTTATATAAGAATATACCATGGATAAAACAATATGACATAAAAAATATATATTAAATAATGGAATATAATAGAACACATGGGATTGAAATAAATCTATGGATTAAATAATAATATAAATGGTTAAGTGTATTACAAAAACAGAATTAATAGTGATGGTACATAATGATGAACCTTTTTAATCATAAATTATTCAACTAAGACATAATTCATGCCATAAAAAATGAAAAAATAACAAGAAAAAAATACAACCAATTCTAGAAAATATGAAGGAAAAAACCAATCACTAGAAGAAAATGTAACAAATTCCAAAAAATAAAAAACATCCAATGTGGTGAACTAGAACCAAAATTTAAACATCCAAAATGAGAAATAAAATAGAAAACTATAAGATTATAAAGATTCATCTTCCTAGTGATTTCATCACAAAATGAATTTTTAGTTTAATAATAATAATTATTCAAACATTTTTTTAATGAGATTTTATAATTTTTATCTGAATCGGAAAGTCCCCAAATACTTTTCCATTATAAAGAATTCCATTTGAGATCTATATCTTCTCCAAATTCATTCCCTTCAGTGAGAGTATAAAAGAGTGTAATGGAAAAATATGGACAAGTATATCATAAAATCTTAAATCAATTATATAAATTAAAAAACACTAACAAGAAATTCACATTCTATAATACAATATTTTATGTCTCAATGGTTATTAATGAGAGTACCACAGGTGGTAGGGTGAATTTGCATATGAAACATTTTCAAATTTCAACTACATAATAATCTCACTACTCAACATGATCTTTTCCATATTTTTAATGAGTTTACTCTTATTTTCTTCATTTAATAGTGATACATTTGTTATTTCAATTATTTTTTATTTAATTTGATTATGATAATTAAATAATCATTCAAATAACCAAATTTTAGGTCTTGTAAATTGTATGTAATGAATATAAAAAAGACATAATAATTTTACATAGTTAACAATCATTGGAAAAATACATGAAGCATACAAAAAAATGTATTGATGTACTAGAATCCACATAATAGACTATTCAGTGGGTGATTTTGGGAAGGTTACTCCATGATAAGGAACACTCCTTTTATAAGATTTAGGGGATGTTGAAATACCTCACATGGGACACTACCACATTCTTATCCCAATTATTACAAATAAATAGAGAAATATACTTTTTTATTTAATCTATTTAATAATAAAAATCACTATGATCATAGATGATCCAAGTGTAGATAACTGCTTGTTGATCCCCATGGTAATGCTCCTATTCAAAAGAAAGTTACAAAAACCACCATGATTATATACCCAAATTCCTTGATGATCTTCAATATGTATTCAAGTAATAACTCCTACTAATTAAATTTAGAAGAATTTTCATGTGTGAAAATGTATTCTTCTATATTTTCTATCATTATAAAATTCTTTTTCATCATTAATTATTCAGTTTAGTTAATTATTACATCTCATAAAATGTTTTAACAACTTGAAATTTATATACATTGATATCTCCATAATTTCATCTTCTAGAATCAATATTTATCTATTTAATATTATTTATACCCATTTCCATTATTTTTGTTCTTTAATTATTCCTAATAAAGATGATAAAATTTATCCATCAGTCCAAATCAAATTTGTGTTAGAGTCATCTAATCGCATGTCATATCCACAATGTTCTAGTTACTATAAAAATATATCGTTCATTTCTAGTAATATATATCATGGCAAATCATATTTTTTCCATCCCTATTTACTCCATTAATGTTTCTAAAAACATATAGTCAACCATTCTATCACAACTAGACACTATATATTCCACGAAATAATAAAATAATGAAATATTCTCTCCCATCAAAAAAATAATACCTAGTGGTAAACTCTCAAGAATATTTAACACTATTAAGTTACCATAAGAATCCTTATTATTAATTAAAATAGTTTCTAAAATATTACCTTTGAATTCCTTTAAAAATTTACTTTTATTTTCTACGTATTTTCCCATTAAAATATTCTCTGATTTTATTCAATTTAAACCACCATGCGTCACACACAAATTGGTTTTTATAATTTTGTAGAAATATCAAGTCAACCATATTATATATAGATATCATAAAATCCCAAAATTATATTCAAATGGAATTATGGTAATTCAGTTTGACTTTAACTAGTTTTAATACTACCATTACTATCATTACATAATTATTTCATTTTCCTAGAATCTAAAAAAATAATATATTCCATGTCTTATATCCTTGTGGTGAAATGATATATAATATATTGATATGTTCATCACCTCTAAGAATAATTTCTCAAACTTCTACATTTGTCATGTGATGGTATTTTAGGAAAGTACATTTGACATTCACACCATTGTGTAAGATGCCCTTCATGTTTTATGCCCCATAATATATACATATTACCAAATAAATGATTCTTATTCTACATGACATATTATAACAACTCATTATGCTTCTATAATAATTAATGGTGAATCATTTACAAAATTTACATGATTATACATTTGAATCCTATCAATTTATCAACACTTTTTTCATGAAATATCTATCTTAGTGTGATTTTACTTGTCTTTTATGTTTCAGTGTACTACCAATAATTATACATTCACCTATTCATGGCACAAACCATAGGGTTATGGTGGGATATGGTAAAATTTAATGTTTTGTATCCATGAAAAACCATTATTTAGACCTGGTTACTTATTATGAATGTTTGTTTCCATGTGTACTATTTCATGTTGGTGAAATGAAAATTTCACAAAAAAAACATTTTTCTCTTATGTTTAGTACATTTATGTTTAAAAAATAGTGTTTCAATGTTATATTTGTCTCACTAATATATATTCCCTATATTCTTATAGAAAACTCAATACATCGAGTGCGGAGGGATTTGGCGGTACAGATCCAAGGCGGAATGTGACGGTGGCTTCATCTTCTACTACAGATCTCTTTTCCGAGTGGCACATTATTCTTTGGCTTGGCTCAGATCTTCAGGTGATGGATCTTGGCTCAGATTGCGGTTTTCAATAGTGGTGAAGGCGGTCACAGTGTCGAAGGTCTTAGTCTCAGCTGGGCTCAGGTCTTTGTGAAGCCGGCTCAATCATGGCATCCTTTCTTGTGTGATGGCGTCATGTCTCGGATTACTTTCGGAAGTGGGTTGGATATGGATTTGGGCACGTATTGGTGTTGTTTGGATCTGGTAGGATCGTTTTCAGCTGGTGGAATGGGTTTTATTTGGAAAAATCATGCAGTAGTGAAACTAAGGTTCAGAAGTGTAGTTCAGATGGCTTGGGTTCATACGGTGGTGAGGATTCTGATCTGCTTGCGGCGATTCAGATCCAGGATGGCCTTCGGCTTCTTCTGAGTGGCAAGGGTGGCAACATCTATAGTTTTTGGCATTGGAGTTTCGGTCTTCTCAGCTTGATTTGTGGTGGTAAGGACTTTTATTTGTGCGGCGTTGGAGATCTATCCTTGTGGTCTTCTTCCAGCTTCTTTCATGGAGGCTTGAGGTCATCTCTTTCCGTTTTCAACTTTGTGATGTGCGTTATTTCTTCTTTGTATCTTGGATTTTTAGGGATTTGGTGGTTCAGTTGTTGTCATCTTTGGCTTGGATGCGAAGGAGATGTAGGGGTTGAGTCTGTTTGCGATCCGAAGTTCTTCGGTTCCGTTCATTCTTTGTTTTTAGGTTTGGCTTTTTGCCTTCTGGCATATAATGGGTTACCCTCTCCCATTAAAAAGGTTAATTTTCTTTTCTTTTAATAAATTGGGATCTTCCCTTAGCTTTCCGACTATAATAATTCTCTAACATATTATTATATTTGTGGATAAGATAAAATATTTCTGACCAAAAATAAAAAATAATAATTTCTTAATTGGATGGTGATATATGTGTATTTCATCTCTTTTATAACCCATGTATGATATCATATTATCTATCTAAGAACCTAATTATTTTTCTTTCCTTGGTCTTAATTACACATCATTAGGACATTACTTGTATATTAATAGGTTCTCTTACCTTATTATATGGTTTAATGGATACTCATTTTAAATACCTTGTGGGACTCATGATTGATGGGAATAACATATTACCTATAATCTATGGGAGGTATTTTTTCCCCATTTCATGAATATATGATTTCTCTCAAAAAATTTATCCTATGGTCATTCCCCTCAAAAATAACTTGGGGATTTTAACTAACAATATGACCCCAATACCAGGTAATTTTTTTTATATATTCACTTCGATCAATCCTATTTGTTATTGAATACTCTTACTCACTAAAAATATAGTTTTTCTCTAAGGTTCGTTTACCATCATTGGAGGTGGACTCATATATATAGAGGATTCCACCTAAATTATTTTTTTGTACTAGAAGACCTTATCAAGTCCACATATGTCCATGGGAGGAAAATTATTCCCATTTAACCATTCTGTGGGAGGGATTGTGATTTGGGTTCTAAAATTTGGTTTAATTTGATTAGATATTTATCATGGATCACCTCTGTCAACATAGATTCCATATCAATAATTTGATATATTTAAATCTCAGTTCATATAAAAAATAATTCAATAACTATATATTGATGCATGGATTCTTATGAACATATAATAAAGACTATGTTGGTGATTAGAAATGTGTTAAAAAGATAAAATTCAGGAACCTCTTATCCTAGGGAAAAGTTTGGTTCCCAATATTATATTTGATTGGTCCCAAAGATCAAAAAAACATAAAAATTAAATGTTATCATGGTTCTATGTTAGAATATAAAAAATGAAAAGAGTAGTTTATTTTTGAGAAAAATATGGAATTATATTCAACATTTGAACATTGTTCCCAACTCCATAAATTCCACAAAACTCAGTTGTGCGAGAAAGATTATTTTATATATATATGCATTATGTATATATGAGTTGGAATCTAAAAAACCAAAGGTATCTTCACAAAACTCCATTGTTACATGACACAACCGAAAATTTCATGGCACATCCCACGTTGTGTAACACATCCAAAATAATTATAAAGATAGCATAAACCTCTATGTTCAAATATAAAATCTAGGACTAAAGTAGAAGATCTCTCGGATTTTATATCTTAGGGTTCTACACATTGTCTAACCCTAAAATCATAGACATGCATGAATTTACCTAGAGAAGAACATTTATGAATGGGATTTATCATGAGATGGTTTCAAACAACATTATCTATGGGGAAATAATGCTCAGGAAAAGTCTAAAATTTCATGAAACTTATTTTATGTGAAACTTCGTAGTTGGGAAATAATGTGTTTTTAGATATCAGGCTTGCATGGGCTTCCTCAGCGGAACTTTTTTATGGGAGAAAAATGTTTTAAAATGCAATTCATAGTTGTTAATCATTATCAAAATATGTGCAACAAAACTCATTTTTGTGTAAAAAATTCAGAGTTGTTAGAAATTGTTTATTTATCGAAATAGTGATTTATTTATTTTCATCCATTGGTCCGTATTAAGGGGCTTACACCCTTACAAAAACTCTCGAGCTCAGTATCAGGTTGTAGTCTTGGGAATTTCATCTGGTCACTTCACTTCCATCATTAACCCCCTTGAAAACTCATACCATGGGGATTTCATGATGAGTCAAGTAAATAATGGGTTGCAACATATATGAACCCTCCCTCCATCCAAGATTTTAATATGTTCCGTGATAGTTGTCTTGGCTCCCTAAAATAGTTTGAGTCGAGTTATTCCTCTTATTCTATTCATTATTCTATGAGTCAAGATACTCCACTTTACCTCTTCAAATTTCATTATTTGAAATACTCATAATGGAAATCTATAAATCTCCTAACCTAAATCATATGCTAGGTTGAACTAGTATGGTAAACATCAGTGTAAGTAAAAAATAACACATTCCATGTCATCTTCTTCATACTAGTCTTCACTACATGACGTAAAACTTTTGTATACCATATGTGATGTGTATATAGTGACCTCATATGATGAGGACATGATACCTTATGTGTTGAGCATAAGAATACTCATGTGGTGTGCATGAGAAGAACCCCATAGTACCTACTATATAACTCTAAATTTTGTAGCATATAGGCCTTGGATGAAATACAGTAAAATAAACATCCTTAGGTCATAGATTCACATCCTTAAATGGTACCACAGTTGTCCCTGTTATAGAAACATGAATGATATGACATGTCTTATTGACTGGTAATGAACTATGTGGGTTCTTATTTCCTTCATAGGGATATATTAGAATCCTCTATCATGGTCTAGATCTCAATCCTTCAACACCATCCACCTCTCTAGATGGTGGTAGAATTCATGGTGTGTCCACATGGGAATCATCCTTATATTTAATCCCCAATCATATTCCCTATCATATTTTTGGGTTTAGATACCCTCATGAACTACCATGTTGATGATTGAATTGGAATCCCTAGTGTGTAATAACCACATGTAACCGTACCACTCCATGTATCCCCCACAAGCCTCCTCTATATGTGTAAGCCATAATCATATTCTATAACCCATCAGTGGGCTAAGTTTACCTCATGATTTGACATGAGGAAGATGGAATTGAAATTTCAACACATTAATAACCAAAACCAATTTCCAATCCACATGAC
Source organism: Viscum album (assembly GCA_963277665.1). Lineage (NCBI taxonomy): Eukaryota > Viridiplantae > Streptophyta > Magnoliopsida > Santalales > Viscaceae > Viscum > Viscum album. Next base: position 1,378,955,805 of record OY728138.1, read on the forward strand.
CTTAATATAGGTTGCATAACGTCCTTGATGCATGAAATTAAACTATGACTTACCCTATTTTATGAGAATATGATTCCTTTAGTGAAAACCAACGATACTTCATATGATGAACACATTATTAATTTTATTGGATGGACCATGTGGTGAGCATGAGATTTCCCCTGTTCTACAAGAAAAATACTCACATAAGACACATATATACCATATATAATCCATAGTATCACTTTGGTAGTACAATCACATAATCGCAACACATAACATCACAACTCCTTAGTATCAGTTGGGAAGAAAACATGAATAATCTCACAAATACCTTTATTTACCCTTAGTATCATAGGGGTTGGATTTCATGTAAACTCCAAATATGTCTAAGATCCTATATGTTAATATTCATAAGACTAATGTTCGAACAAAAAAACATTAAACTTTAGATCATAGTTTCACAAATAATATTACATAAAAAAATATTTAGTAAAATTATTCAACTATAGACAAACCCTATGTGACTATTGGTATTTAAAAATAGATTCCACACAAGTTTCTATAGAATTAATGATGTGATACCCACTCAAAAATCACATGTAGAGTTTTATTAGAAAAATTTCTCAATGTATAAATGAATTGTCAATTTCATTTCCATGTGACAAAAATATTCTCACACAATGATGGATGGAGATTACATAAAAAATTTCCAGATATGGTGATGTGGTGGTGGGAACCACCCTACGAATGTAGGCCAGAAATTTCACTAAATGATAACAAAGAGGGTGTCAAGTTCAAGTATTTATTTTTTGAGGGTCGTAAAATGACTTCTAGGTATGATAAAAAATCTATAAACAGTGTATAAAACATATCTATGTGTGTTGATAAGTTTAAATAATTCCATTTTACTACTCACATAACCCTAACAGACTTATGGATCAAATGTAAGAAACATTTGATTTTGAGAATAAATTTGTGTCCCCTTTTCCTAGGTCCAATCACCCAGTTTCTCTTGAACTCGCTCAGTCGAACTCATATAGGGTCTCCTATACTCACTCATCCTACCTTTTATAGGTCTCCACTAATCACCCTAGTTATATTTCCATAGTTTTTTATCTCTTAGGATATCTCACATGGATCATTTGTGTTCACCAACTCATTTTCCCAAAACAATTCACACACACCCCCCAAATTCATATATAAATTGATGCTCTAAATTTTGTATTTGCAAAACTAGAATAAACACACACACATTAATGGATGTAATTTTTAAGGAGTTGAGAGTTCCCTTCTCCCGACCTATTACATGCCCTTCACCTTGGTGAGAGTCCACCTAGGGACCTTCACTAGGGATACCATCTGACTAGACCCTTTATATTGGACACTATCGACCTTGGTAACTTCACCCAAGAAATAATATTAGTTGTCCCTTTTCCATTAAAACCATACATCTAGGGCCCTTAACCTGGAATACCATCCCTAGAGGTCCCTTTTCATGGAAAACCATTCACCCGTGCCCATAACTTGGAAATCCATCAACCCATTCTCTTATCCTAGAGGGGCTATCTACCTCAGGACCTTCAAACCAGTGACCATATGTTATGTACACATCACCTAGTAAAGAATCAATATATGGCCCTTCCACTAGGTGACAATATGCCTAGGGGTTTTCACCTCAGTGACCATATTCAATGTCCCTACACCCATGAGACCATCCACCTAGGCCTTTCATTGGGGAGATCATATTCCAGGGTCCAATCACATGGGATACTATCCTCCCAAGACCCTAAAATTTGGAGACCATCCACCTAGGCCCCTCACCTGCGAGACCATCCACCCAGGGCCCCCTAATATTGAAATCATTCACCCAACCCCCAAATGTGGTGATACATTAGGGAATATAGGATCATTCAAGCAAGTATATCACCCATCCATCAACTAAGGAGAACTCAACAATGGAATCAACCATTTTCCTAGACCCCACAAGTTCCTATAACTTTATAAAAACCCATTAGTTAGATAAACAATATATATTCCCTAATAACAGAAATTAACCTTCTCTAATCCCACATTATGGCTCTACACTTTTTCTAAGACCTCAAAATATCTAAGAAAATTTTATAATCCCTCACTAGGGCTATTTACATTATCAAATTCTTCACTAGTAATACACACCTTCACTTAACCTATCTTGTTCTAAACACCAATTCATGTAATTATCAAAACAAAACACCCTTCTATATGATATAAAAATTGATTTTTGGTACTACCCTCGTTTTTTATTATGGGAATCCACTTTGGTTTAATCCCCTATCTGCCCCAAATCCTAAGATTTTATGTATCTATGAGGTTGATATTCCATAATTATCCATCAGGGTTTGATGAATGGGTCTATATATGGACATAATTTTATGTGTTTACTGAAACTATTGTTTTAAACACCTTAGGATGATATTCTCCACACAGTTTGGACATATCACCATATTTTGGGATTCCAACATGTGTATTTCTCATCATATTGGCACATTTTTATATCATTATATTTCGATTCCCTTAAATTCCTTTATTCAGGATGAATCCTTTTAGATTTATCACAACCATGAGTCAAGATCATTTCCCCCCCTAAATTAGTCTTAACTAGGCCTCATACTATGTGTAATACCAAATCCTAATGGCCTTCACCTGAGTAATTGAACATGTTATCTACTTTTAGGTGTCACTTATAGATTATCCCAATATAATTATCTTATGTCAATATTATATTAATGGATTTAATTATTCACTTAAATTAGATAAATTTATCTTTATTTATTTATTTAACTTGACTTGATATATTCCTCTATGTTCTATCATTTCCTCAAGTTGATAGATTCTTCTTGATTACCACTATAGGAAGACACTTAGGTGTAAGACCTGATCATTCTATAATATAACTGAATTCTATATATTCCTCTTAGTAATTATATATGGTTATCCTCTAAGGTGTAATCCCTAAAACATATCTTAACCATACCCACCAAATACATTTGTAATCTCAGGACAACTCATTTGTGAGCCCCATATTACCTCATGTTGCCTCTCCATTTATAGAACAAGATTCTCCTCAGGGCTGCCTCAGTGGGAAATCCCCACTAAAATTTAATGGTCCACTATAATGTATTGTGAATGATCTTATGATAAATCTTGTTTCTCACACCTTGAAAGAATCATGTGGAATTAGATATATATGATGATCATGATATCAACAATATGAATGTGTCTCCATTATATGCCACAATTTTAGGTGTAATAACAAAAAATATTATTGATATATGTGGGATTAAATTCATATAAATATAAATATAAATAGGATTCCTCTTTGTGGTCCTAAAAGAGTTTTATTTTCCCCTTATACATTCAATCAAACTATGTGGGTTCTGATTCATGTTCTGAAGGGTACATAGGATGCCTCTATGTGTTTTAATCCCAACTAACAAAACAATCACCTAATTTAATGTAAAAAGTATAGAAAAACAATATTCCCATACATAAAAATTATATTTTTATATTAATATTCAAAACAATTCAAAAATACACTCTTGAAAACCATATAGGATTATTGTATTTGGACACTACATAAAAAATCATTTTATTTCATGACTGATATTCAACATCTCATATAATGATCTTATAATTTAGTACTATTTATAGAAATAACATACCTAAAACCATTCTTCAAACATAATAATGACTGATCTCAGATGATCTGTAAGGGTTGTCAAGGGAGATATTAACAATCAATTAAACATAAAATGATTATTTTTTCATGGGAACATGAGATTAAATTTTGAAAATCATACCCATATTACATCATAACCCCGAGTCATGGGATAATGCATGTAATAAATAATACATAAATCATAAAGTAAATATATGAACATGATCCATGAGATTGTAACATTATCATAGAAATGTTGCAAAAACATAAGCTTATAACTGTGTGAACATGTATAAATAGAAAATGGTTTAACTCATTAAGTTAAGGACATGAAATAAGGCCTTGAGATAAACATGTGGACTTGAAATACAGTTCCACACATAATATTATTGAAATGAAATCAGGTCCACACATAACATTGTGAAGATGAAATCATGTTCATATATAACATAATTAAATCATGAATTATCTATTTTTACCCAATGCATTAGAGAGATATAACATGCTTAACCCTCTGTTATTGGAAATGGAACCACCCAAACTCATTTTATAATGGAACCAATCGTACTTATTTTATAATAGAACCACCCTTCTATAGTTTATAATAGACCCACAAATTCTTAGTTTATAATAGAACTTCCAATCATTTGTTTGTAACAGAACCAACCATCTTTTTTATAATGGAACCACCCATCCATGGTTTATAATGAATCCACCTATCACATAAATAAAACCAAAAATATGTGTTCCAAATGATAATAAATCATTCATCACATATTAACATCATAACCAATACAATGAAACTATGTTTTATAAACATGTATTGAAATCAATATTTCATAACCCATGAAAATAATTGGGATTTATAAACATCTCATAATAATAATCATGAACCATCCAGAGAATGAAATAAGGATGGAACCATTTTATAATATCCCCAGTGAACCATGATCAACACCAATTTTTTTGTCTTTTATGAATATAAATGAAAAAAATACCATTAAAAAATATTTGGCAAAATATCCTTTCTACTATGAAATTACTTCATTAAAATTTATAATTTTCACCAATATTAGAGAAATTTTTTTACATAAAAATAACACAAAAAACATTTAAATTAATAATTAAATCATTGAGTGGTTTTGATGGTGTAAAATATCGTTCATGTAATAAACATTAAAATAAAAATTCCTTTCACTTTTTTAGTAAAAAGTCAATAGTTCATCATTTAGAAATTGACAATAAGATTCCTTTTAAAAAATTTGTTTAAAATTAAAATAGAGGTCTAAATTAATTTAAAATTTCATAGTGTAATTATAAAAATATTGATGAATTTTTTTATAAAATATGTATATGGAAGAAAATAAATTTTTGACATAAAAGAGAGTTAAAGTCAATTTTACTTAATAAAATTATTTTGGTCTCATTATTTAATAAAGAGTTTAACATTAAATGAAAAACTTACTATCTAAAAATAAATATAGCATAATAAAATTCAAGAATTTATTGATATATTGATCATATTTTTTCATCATCGGAAGCATAATCATTAATAATCATGATAAACAAAAAGAATTTAATGTAAAATTCTTTCCACATTTGTATGTTTTGAATTGTAAGAACCATGAATTGAAGTACAGTAGATGGATATGTAAATAAATAAATAATTTATAATAAAAAAAATACTCACCTGTTTAGTATATATACCACAAAAAATAATAAATTAATGAATATTTCATGTGTCTAAAAAAATTAAAAGTGAAGTGGAAATACCTTATATGATTTGGTAACATTTTAATCCTAAGTCCCATTAATGAAATAAAATTATAATGATATTAAAATCCCCATAAATTCATAATAAGAATCATCAAATAATTTCTTGGTATCTATATGCACCATAAAAACAAGTGATGAATTCGGAATGTGTATTAAAGAAATTAAGTTGAGATGAAATTCCCTCACATGCTTGGGTAACTTCTAAATTATAAGCCTCATAAAATAATAACATTAAATAAAACATTAAATACCATTAAAATAAATAAATTCATGATATGAAATGTAAAATTATCTCTATATACACCTCATAAAAGTTTATTTGTTTATAACATAAAATATCTCTCAAAAAAGACAATTTAAGACAAAAATATCTAACCTCGTGTCTTAATATCCATTGTACATATTTTAAATTACTGTATAATAAAATTTGATTTATTATAAATCCATTGAAAACATAATCAAACATATCACTCCATTTATTATTTAATTATAACTTTTTAACCCTATTTCATCAATATTTCTCTATTAAAATCAATCTTACGGGTTATAACTACATCGTTTTTCATGCAAATTTTGGTTGAGTAGTTTTGTTCATTATAAATTGATAATGGATCTATAATATTATTAATTTTAATAATGATATAATTATCATATATATTCATTATATAAATATTTAGATTCATTCATAAAAGTTACATATGAAAAAATGAATTACACTATTCATAGATATGATAGGTCGTATGTACGCTTGAATGTGGTTCCCATTATCTTGAAGAATGCAATGAAATAATAGTAAATAATTATTAAAATTTAAAAATAATTGCTTCTCAAATATATCATATATATTCATTAATTTTATCCTTATTACAATCTAGGACAAAATAGAATGAAAATGAATCACATATCTTCCTAGAAGCGGTAATCCACATATAATCATGAGAGGTGTTATCATTTCCCAACATATTAGAAGGTAATAGAGTATATGTGAAACTAAAATTAGAGTAGTATAATTATGTCATAATTATCATATAAATTAATTAAATACATTATTATATCCATCCTTGAGACATGGTAATGGAAAATAAATTACATCGATTCATATGGCGGTAGTCCACCGTACACACGATCGACATTTTTGTTTATAGGTTTCTCTATCAACATAATAATTTCTAAGTATATTTTAGTTAATGGTGTTATTATATTGGAATTCATAATAAATTAATTTATTTTTTATTAGAATAAGTAAAAAATAAAGTTCTTAGTGAATTCAATTACCTTTGCATAGAAAAACATCTTTTAGAACTCTTATTAAGGAACATATGGTTAGTGTTTTCGGAAAACCAAAAGCTATAGAACATGGATAAGGATTTTGGGGAGATATATTTATGCTATTTTAGATCCAAATTTCTTAATATGTGTGAAGAAGTGAGGGGAGGAGGCACCCTTTTATAATTGAGGTGTAGTGGAATTTTTTTAAATACCAAAACCTATTCAATAATGAGAAGTCACTCACAACCCAAGTTCCTCCAAAATTTATAAATAATATAATGTATGGAATATATGGTCATTCCAAACCTAAATAAATTTAATCATAATTTAACATCCCAATTGTTTTTAACGAAACATTATGTTCAATAGAAAACATGATACATTACATTGAGCTTAAACAAACAACTAAACATTATTATTTAAATTTTACTATTATAACATATCCATTGGAAAGGAGGGAGTTAATAATATCAACTGAATTATGAAAATATGGTCTAAACATGTTTAAATAAATATTCATTTGATACCAAATTTATTAGAAATGGAAATAAAAACCAACTGAATATAAAAGATGTGTTTTCTTGACAACCTATTTAAAAAGAGAGTACCTGTGTTTATAAAATAATATCACTATTTATGGATTTTTATTTAATGAAAAATATATGTTATATATTCAATTTATTTTTTAAAATTCATCTAATATGTTTTCTATATATGATATAAGAACTAATTCAATTTTTCTGATAAAAGAAGTATTTTTCTAAAAATGCACTTTTACAGCCTTTTGATGGAAAATCCTTTTTCAAATTTATTTCTTGACACCTTTATATGTTATATTGGAAAAAATAAAAATCATTTTTAAAATTGTTACTTCAATATTTAGTTTGGATTAATTTTCAATATTTTTCTGATAACTATCACGTTTTGATGTATAGTAAAAATTCTTTAAATTTTAATTGAAGGCTAATATTTCCATCGAGATAATTTTTTTGACTAAATCATATTATTTTATAGTTTTAAAGTATAAATAGAATATATTTTTATCATTAATTATAATTTAGGTCATTTTTATTAATTATATATTGAATTTATATGTAAAAAAATTTCAGTCTTTTACCATGTTTTAACTTTTTTTAAAAACACACTGACTCATTTTGATAATGAGAATTAATTTTAAATTAATTTCCTCAATTATATGTTTTGAATTTTGAAAATTGGACTCCATATTTTTAATAATAGGGTACCAATTGTGTAAATATGTTCCTTTCATTTTTGGACATTATGAATATTAACTTCAGTAATTATTTTTATTTACCAGGGTTAAAGGGTAAATCTGATAAATAAGGGTAAAAATAATATTATAATAATATAAAACTACCATAAAACATGTAAAAAACTATTGGATGAGATATTTTAGACCATTAGTATCCTTATGATGAAATTTTGGCATTTGGGAGTCACATGGGTTTGATAATGACATTTTATAATATTTAATATAAAGAAAAGGGAAATATCACAAAAACATGTATCATTTACAAAAAAAATTAATATAGGGTTATATAACTAATATATATGAATATTAATAGTAATTATAAATATAAAAATATTTTCTACATCATGGTATTTTATTTATATTTTTTAGACATTAAATAAAATTTATTTATTTATCACACAATGATGATGCAGTGATTTCTTTATTAATGAAAGATTCAAATAAATGATATTATAAATATTAAAATAAACATAATTTGAAATTTTTTTATTCCATACCATAATTTTATAGAATAATATAACATACTATCTTTTATTTAATTATTTTCTTTCAAGGGTATCAAGTTTTTAGGACAAGGAAAACTCAATTACATAAATAGTGTCAAAATTGACGTAAATGAGTTTTTAAAAACAAATTCTATTTGATTAAATGATACAATAGTCCTAAAAATATAATACTAGAAAAAATGACATATATAATTTTAAAAATGTCATTAATTATATATTTGTGGGTTCTATTGGCATTTTATTGTAACTATAGTAACCATATATTATGAAAATACAGGAAGACATTGTTAGAGTTAATGTTTCTAACTAAGGGAGAAAGCTAAAAGATAAGGTTAATTTTATTCCATAAAATTTTATAAAACATATTGTATGAGTGTATTTCAACCCATAATCATTTTATACTATAAATATATCACATTAGAACTATTATAATTCGAAAATAAATTTATAATAAAATAATATTTCAATACTTTCCTAAAGTGCCCTCCTCCCTCTTATAGAAGGCCACCAACACTACACACTTACTCATAGATCTCAATCCCATTGGATGATAACAATTATTATAAAATAACCACCCAACAACCCAATATATCTCATTAAGGAAACACTGTGGGAATAAATCCATCCAATGTATACCTTTTGTGAAAATCAAAAGAAGAACCTCGAAAAAGAGGAATTTATTTTATCACCTCTTTCAAAATTATTTTCTTATTATACTTCATAGTATTATGTAGATTCCATAAAAAAGTAATAAATAAAATTATATTCTACATGATTATATGTTATTATAATATGGTACAACCTTATACCTCATTTTATTCGTCCTAAAAATAACAATACAACCATATGTGCGTACGCACAGCTTACCGTCTACATGTTGTGGTGTAATTTTTTATTCAAAAATATTTAATTTGGATGGGTATAATGATGAGTATAATGGATTTAAATAATAAATATAACATTATAATTATTATGTATAATTAATATTCTATCCAATTATTTATTATTTTACAATTAAGTGAATGATATCGCCACTCGTTCGTACGTACAACCTACTGTCTCCACGATGCGATGTGATTCATTCTACAAGATAATCCTTAAACCAAAATTATATAACTAAACGAAATGAATAAATATGATATATATTTTATTTATATTTAATCTATGCTTCTGTAATTTTTATTTACAACATAACTTTATGCTTTCCTTAATGTGTAAATACGATGATTTCATTTGAGGAAATGTGGACTACCGCCACCTCAAAGTGATATGACTCATTCATGACATACATGGAACATATAAAAGAATTTATTTAATGAAATTATGTAACATATATAAAATTTATATTATAATATAATTATAATATACATTGTACCATTTAGTTTTCATTCCATTAATATGAAAAATAAATGAAATTATTGTTCATTCGTACATACAACCAACTATCTCCATGAATTGTGCATTTGATTTCGTATATCCAAATGTTATGGATATAATAAATAAATATATAGTGGATATATATGATTCTTAAATCATTAATAATATTCTATATATGACATACTATTTACCACGTGGACAATTTATATCAGAACATGTTTATCTTCAACTCAAGTACCGAATATTGACAAAACAACGAATATGAACGTAAATAATTATATAATTTTTATAACATGGTAATAAGTGATATATAAGGAATGAAATTTTTGATATTTTTTCTCAATAATGTATAAATTAACAGAATTTTATTATTCATGAACATAATGATTGTACGTGATGAGTCAGACTCAATGTGAGGGAACATCTATAAGGCCCCAGCCTTAAACCTTACTTAATATTGAATTAAATGAGTAATTCACATTGAGGATCTTTTCAGGTTTAGAGTTTTAGAGAATTAGGACATAACTATTACATCTCAAAATATTACAAAGTACAAACTTCTACTATGTTTCCATAAAATAAAAACTCTTAAAATGAAACATGTCTAGTTCCATGTTTTTGGTAGCATGACTTTCCCTTGATCCAATCCTTGACCCTATTCCACGTTAAGTCCTGTAAAAACATTTCAAAAACTTGGGATGAGCATAAAAAGCTCATTAAGGGATACACAAAGAATGAAAACTTTTAGTTTTTCAAAACAATAAGTAAACCATGTATACTTTAACAAAGTAATATTTTTCACCTTTTCGAACAGTAAAAAGTCTTCATTGAATAAAATATCATTACTTACCCTTTTGTAACCAAAAGATTACCATAAAACCCATTTAAAGAACACATAACATAAAAAGGTAACTTGGGACATAAACATACTTAAATGTAATAACCATATGGTCGACTTCAACACATACTTAATGGAATAGCCATACAGACGACTTCCATACCCAATGCATTGGAGGTTATAACGTAACCACCCGTCTTGGTATTCACGGCACCACCCGTCATATGGTTTATCACGTAACCACCCATAAAATGTCCAAGTACCATCATTACACATAAAATATTGAAAATATAAACATTTCAGTAACAAAAATTCATTTTCAATCATAATAAGTAATTCCAAGATATTGAATTAATCAATCTACTTTCAAAAACCATTTAAAATAGATTTTTGAATCAAAGTGTCCCATACCACTTTTAAGATTTTAATGGAATTATAATTTTAAAACATTAATTTCCATATAAATAAATACTGAAAACCATTTCGAAAACATGGACATTAAAGATAATGATTTAGAATAATAAATCTTTAAAACAATTAAAACGATATTTTTGTTAAATATTTTTTAACAAAATAAGAGACTCTTGAATACAAATAATAGCGGAATAACATTTAATCCGAACTTTATAATATCATGAGAATAAAGGGATTCATGATATAATTTGTCAAAGTACAGTATATACACCATATAAAAGTGAATTGGTGCATAACAACAATGAAGTCTCAAAAGAAATGTAAAATGAGATGAAATCCATTATAAAAGAAGGTATCCTTAAATTAAGGATAAATCAATCTCATTATTATGTGTGAAAAATATAAATACACCCAATATAAGTGGATATTAAGTGTAAAACAATAAAAGGTTATTCACACATATTCAAAGGATGACATATTCAATAACTACATGTTGAACCCAAAGAAATCGAAATTGGGTTAAGAAGTTCCCTTGGTAAAACTCGACAGCCTATCGGCGTCACATAAAATTTTACAAAAAGGGTTGATGAGAGAGATAAAGGGGATATCATCACTTGGACATAAAATTTACATAAATATGGATATAGAAGAACATATCCCAACATAATAGTATCTGAATTAAAAGACATAACAAAAGAAGTCTTTTTTAAAAAAAGGAGGGTGAAAGGTCCCCTTACCGAGTTGGGTAACTTTCGAAACGTACACCCCATGGAATAAGGGTCATAAAATGTGGATGTGAATACCCATAAATGAATTTATACTACAAAATGTGTATAATAATGGACATTACATACACCACTCAAATAAATTGTGGCAAATGTAGCATAAATCTCACGGGAATAGAAGTGAGATGAAAAATCCCTTACGAAAACTCTGCAGCCTAACGACTCCACTTAAAACATCCAAAAATGGATTGATGAGATAAAATAGGGTCTCCCATAATATGAAGATAAAAATTAAAGTATGAGTAATATAAAATAACATCCTCAAACATAAGAAACATGGGCATAAAAGAAATGACATAAAAGAGTGTACATAAAAAGAAAGAGAGGAGTAGGATCCCTTACCTCAGGTGCGACTTGACTCGATCGTTCTTTAACGTCCTGGATAATAAACTTGAGTTTATTTATATTTGATTAAGAACATTTTTCAAGTTCATTATTCCTTTTATATCACTTATTTCCATGTTATAAACATTATGTAATCATTTAAGTTATTAATGTTTGTTTTGTCGATATTTGGTTGTTAAGTCGAAAGTGGACTTCTTACAATTACATGTTGTTCGTGTGGTCAATGGTTCTTTATATCCAGAATGACATTCCTAATTTGGATAGAATATATATCATATATATACAGAATATACATTTATTTATAATATTACATAATCATTTAGAGGTAAGAAATGAAATGCACCGTTCATGGAGACGGTAAGCCGTACGTACGCATGAACACTACTTTCATATCTTTGTCATATTAATGGAATTAAAACTAAATGAGAGGTATGTATATTTTAATTACAGAATTATATTCATCATATATATGTATAATTAATTATATATATCCATTATATACATGTACTTTTAATAGTACATTACATTTGGGGATAAGAAATGAAATGCACCGTTCATGGAGACGGTAAGTCGTACGTACGCATGAACGCTACTTTCATTTCTATCTCATACTTTAATGGAACGAAATAATAATGATATAGAGGTATATTATAATTCCAGTATATCATCATATATAATAACTTTAAATCCATCCTTTATACATCCCACATATGGAATTAACGAATCACATCACTTTGAGGGGGCGGTAGTCCGCACTTCCTTAAATGAAGATATCGCGTTTACCCATAATGGAAACCATAATGGTATGCCCAAAATGAAAAATACAGAAGCTTATGGAAAACATAAAAATATTATATATCATATATAAATATAGTGTCTTTTTAATGGCCCCCTTTGAAGGTGTTAGAAGAATGTTGAACAATCATCGTTTCGGGAGGCAGAAATTCGCCATCCACGGAAACAGTATGTTCTTTAACCATTAGATGTAGGTGTGTGTAAGTGTTGCTCGAAATATTCTTATAAAAAAATCCTAGTATATTGAATATACTGTATCTATTACAAAATAAATGAATAAAAAGAGTTTAGGGGGTTGGAGAAGCAAAATAAAACAAAAGGACTCAAAAGAAGACATTACCTTAAACTCAGGTAACTCCCTTTAGTTTGAGCTCAAAATCTTCCTTTGGAAGACTTCTGCCCATTTTGAGGCTTCAAAGAGTTAGAGAGGGATTTGGAGAGACAAAATGGGCAGGGGTTGGCCGAGAAAAAGGCTTTGTATGTGTGGATTAGGAGGTAGAGGTGGGGCCATTTATAAGAGGAGAGGAGGGGCACTCTTGGAAAGTAAGCAAATGTTACTTTATTTGAAAATGAGTTTCAGATTTAAAAGGTCCCACATTGATATAATTCGTGTATATGGTGATAATGGTTTGAAATCCACCCATCCAATAGGTTTTGGACATGTGTAGGTCTTATATATTACATTATCGTTCCATTTTATTTAAATCGTTAAATAATGAGGTCATCACTGCATCATCATGATGTCATAAATAATTTAATTTATTTAATGTCTAAAAATTATAAAAAAACTACTATGATGTAGGAAATCGTTTTAGATTACCAATGACTATTTATAGTCAAAAATATGACTTGTATAACCCCATGTAAAAATTGTTTTAGTAAAACCTCTCATGATTGTGTCATTTTTACTTTATCATTAAATAAAAAGGTATTTATGTCATTTTCAAACCAAAGTGGCTCCATGGGGTCCCCAAATTGACCCATGGATTTTATTGGTCGGCCATGAGACATCCAATGAGAGTAGGACATGTGTCTTGGTCATTTAAGTTTATTAAAACATTATTCTTACCTTAAACTACACTAATTACCTCTAATCGCGATTAAAAACTAAATAAGTTACTATTCACCAAAAAATTATTTTATTCCCATTGAACCACATTTATTTCGTAATGAAAACCATGTATGTTGGATTTTTTAAATTCAAAACACAACGGTAGCAAAATTTCTTTTAAACGGAAAATCAGTTTTTATAAGTACAACTTAGTGGTTTCACTATTCATCAAAAATTGAAGTTTTTCAAAAAATTACCAAAAATTCACCCTAAGCTATATTTGATATTCTGAATTCAAAAATGATGTCTATTTTAAACAATTCAAAACATATAAGTTTCATTAATTAATTTAATAATTAATTCCCGCTGTGAAAACAAATAGCGTGTTTTTATGAAACAAAATGTATCAAAAGATTGACACTAATTTAAGTCCGATTTCAAAGTGAAATTAATTTCATCGACCACTATTGGATTAAATGGTAAAAATATATTCTAATTTCACTTTAAAACCAATTCAAAATACAATACAATCATATAAATAAATTATATTTAAAAAAGGTTTTGAATCAAAATACAACATTTTTCACTATTCATTAAAAATTGAACTTTTTCGGAAAAATACCAAAAATTTACACAAAGTAAATTTTGATGTCCCGATTCTAAAGAAGAATTTTATTTTGTCCAATATAACACATAAAATTTTCAAAAAGTGGATTTAAAAGAGGTTCTCCATCAAAAGGCAGTTAATCGGCCTTTTAAAGAATATTAGAATGTTTACGCTTAAAATTGGATTCATTTGCGTTTTTAATCCTCTAACATTTATTTTAAAAAGTAAAAATATTTGAAAAACATATATAATAATTTTTTAGTTAGTTCTATTCATTCACGCCATCAAAACAGCTAGGTGTTAACTATTATTTAAAATATGATTATTTTATTATTAGAGTGCAACGTAAGATTCCCAAGAAACTCGTTGTTGCGTATTGGGTACGCCATAGAGCATAACATCCCCTTTAAAGTAATATTAATATTTTATTCAAAAAATGGATAAATATAAAAATTCCATATTCTTCATTTACCTGGGGTGTTACATCCTTCCCCCCTTTTGGGAATTGCGTCCTCGCAATTTTAAAATTGAGCTTGGAAACATCCTTGAAAGTCCCACATCGGAACAAGAGTCGGTAAAACAATCACTTTAAAATAAATAAATATAAGTACAAAGGTCACCCGAGTTAACCCATACTAGGATTCCATGTAGGAAAACATGGACATGGAAGAAAAAGATAAGGGTCATGTTCTTGAGGGAGAGTGATAGTAAACATGTCTAGGAGAAAGTTAACCATAATAAAATCACAAACATGTTATAGGTTAAACGGTATTCAATTCCCCAGTAGGAAAAGTTAATAGACAAATTTTTTGTTTTAAGTTACTTTTTATTGAGGAATTTATTCATAAGGAAACATAATCACTTATCATTTTGACTTTCAACTTTTATTATATTCCTTACACAAACTCATATTTTCTCCAAAAGACGAGTATTTAGGAAGACTTGTTCATATTAAGACTAATATAATCAACTTCTAGAGAATCACCTAATCCACAAAAGAGAACTATATACTTCCCATGTCTTTATACTTTAACCAAAACCAAAACAAAAAATGTTAGTACAAGATCGGATAATCCAGAAAAGGATAACCCTTTATAAAAAGAAAATCTATTCTTAATCACCAAAATTTGTCCAACAAAACCCAAAGTTCAACGAGGACCATTCGCTAAATAATTTGTCCATAAAATTATTCAAATTAAACCAAACTAAGATTGAAACCCAAATATTTGAAGGATTTAGTCACATAGTCTTCCAAGTTAAATCGTAACATTTATCTCCAAACAACATCAGTTGCTCTCAATGTCTCGTATTGAAACATAATTAACCTAATCACATATCCTCCATGATAGGTTAATAAATTTCCATAGATAACCCAAAATCAACTTACTCTTAATTCATAAAATAATCTAACTAAAAAGAATCAGTCAAACTAACCAGGGACTTCACGTAGTCCAGTTGTAGGTGATAAATACCAGTCACACTTTGGTTGTGGGTTCGATTCCCAAAGCTTTGTCCGACGCGACGGGTTGTCACACAGTCTGCGTGTTTTCCTTTTTCCAAAACTATATAATTTTAGAACATTCCCCAAAATGAGGTAAAATCTTCAAAAATGATCATAACATATTTTAACCCCATGTTTATCTCAAGCCTTTCATTTTCCAGCATAACATATAATAACCCATAATTACCTCAAAAGTAAGGATCATATAAACTCTAATGGTTACATTTATAATTATTACCTAAACTTCCACATCGATTGGTCATCTCGTACATGATGCATTACAGAACATACCAAGGTTCAAGTGACTGATCATGACTCCTGGATAGTTGGTTTAGAACAACCATGAGTTTCCTCATTGAATCCCCCATTTTATCTAGTATCTTAAATAGAGAACCACCACAGTTTCCTTCAACCCTATTTTCTCTTTGGTGCATACTAGATCCATCTATTCACTAAAAACAGAAAGGTCGGTGTGAGTATATCAACAAAACCATCATGTACTAAAGAAGAAGATAAACGCTAAGATATACTTACTAATTCACTTTATCTAAAACTTGGACTCTTTCTGAAATCCTAACCATTATGGTAATGTCACTTATGCTTAGAAGATACCCAAACCTCTAAAGTTATCTAAAACGACCTTTGATACCAACTATACGGTCCCAGCCTTAAATCTTACTTAATATTGATTTAAATGAGTAATTCACATTGAGGATATTTTCAGGTTTAGAGTTTTAGAGAATTAGGACATAACTATTACATCTCAAAAGATTTCAATGTAGAAACTTCTACTAAGATTCTATAAAATAAAAACTCTTAAAACGAAACATGTCTAGTTCCATGTTTTTGGTAGCATGACTTTCCCTTGATCCCATCCTTGACCCTATTCCACATTAAGTCCTGTGAAAACATTTCAAAAACTTGGGATGAGCATAAAACTCTCAGTAAGGGATACACAAAGAATGAAAACTGTTAGTTTTTCAAAACAACAAGTAAACCCTGTATACTTTAACAATGTAATACTTTTCACCTTTTCGAAGTAGTAAAAACTCTTCACTGAATAAAATATCATTACTTACCCTTTTGTAACCAAAAGATTACCATAAAACCACTTTAAAGAACACATAACATATAAAGGTAACTTGGGACATAAAAATACTTAAATGGAATAACCATATGGTCGACTTCCACACATACTTAATGGAATAGCCATACGGCTGACTTCCATACCCAATGCATTGGAGGTTATAACGTAACCACCCGTCCTGGTATTCACGGCACCACCCGTCATATGGTTTATCGCATAACCACCCTTAAAATGTCCAAGTACCATCATTACACATAAAATATTGAAAATATAAACATTTCAATAAAAACATTTCATTTTCAATCACAATAACTAATTCCATGATATTGAATTAATCAATCTACTTTCAAAACCCATTTAAAAGAGATTTTTGAATCAAAGTGTCCCATACCACTTTGAAGCTTTTAATGTAATTATAATTTTAAAAAATTAATGTCCATATAAATAAATACTGAAAACCATTTCGAAAACATCGATATTAAAGATAAAGATTTAGAATAATAAATCTTTAAAACATTTAAAACGATATTTTTGTTAAATAGTTTTTAACAAAATGAGAGACTCTTGAATACAAATAATAGCGGAATAACATTTAATCCGAACATTATAATATCATGATAAAAAAGGGATTCATGATATAATATGTCAAAGGACAGTATACACACCATATAAAAGTGAATTGGTGCATAACAACAATGAAGTCTCAAAAGAAATGTAAAATGAGATAAAATCCATTATAAAGAAGGTATCCTTAAATTAAGGATAAATCAATCTCATAATTATGTGTGAAAAATATAAATACACCCAATATAAGTGGATATTAAGTGTAAAACAATCAAAGGTTATTCACACATATTCAAAGGATTACATATTCAATAACTACATGTTGTACCCAATGAAATCTAAATTGGGTTAAGAAGTTCCCTTGGTAAAACTCGACAGCCTATCGGCGTCACATAAAATTTTACAAAAAGTGTTGATGAGAGAGATAAAGGGGATCTCATCACTTGGAAATAAAATTTATATAAATAAGGATATAGAAGAACATATCCCAACATAATAGTATGTGAATTAAAAGACATAACAAAAGAAGTCTTTTTAAAAAAAAGGAGGGTGAAAGGTCCCCTTACCGAGTTGGGTAACATTCGAAACGTACACCCCTTGGAAGAAGGGTCATACAATGAGGATGCGAATACCCATAAATGAAATTATACTACAAAAAGTGTATAATAATGGGCATTACATACACCACTCAAAGGAAATTGTGGCAAATGTAGCATAAATCTCATGGGAATAGAAGTGAGATGAAAAATCCCTTACGAAAACTCGGCAGCCTAACGACGCCACTTAAAACTTCCAAAAATGGATTGATGAGATCAAATAGGTTCTCCAATAATATGAACATAAAAAGTAAATTATGAGGAATATAAAATAACATCCCCAAACATAAGAAATATGGGCATAAAATAAATGATATAAAAGAGTGTACTTAAAAAGAAATAGAGGAGTAGGATCCCTTACCTCAGGTCCGACTTGATTCGATCGTTCTTTAACGTCCTGAATAATAAACTTGAGTTAATTTATAATTCCTTAAGATCCTTTTTCAAGTTCATTATTCCTTTTATATCACTTATTTACATGTTATAAACATTATGTAATCATTTAAGTTAATAATGTTTGTTTTGTCGATATTTGGTTCTTAAGTCTAAAGTGGACTTCTTACAATTACATGTTGTTTGTGTGGTCAAAGGTTCTTTATATCCAGAATGACATTCCTGATTTTGATAGAATATATATCATATATATCCAGCATATATGTGTATTTATAATATTACATAATCATTTAGAGGTAAGAAATGAAATGCACCGTTCATGGAGACGGTAAGCCGTACGTACGCATGAACGCTACTTTCATTTCTTTGTCATATTAATGGAATTAAAACTAAATGAGAGGTATGTATATTTTAATTCCAGAATTATATTAATCATTTAAATGTATCATTCATTATATATATCCATTATATACATGTACTTTTTATAGTACATTACATTTGGGGATAAGAAATGAAATGCACCGTTCAGGGAGATGGTAAGTCGTACGTACGCATGAACGCTACTTTCATTTCTATCTCATTATTTAATGGAAATAAATAATAATTATATAGAGGTATATTATAATTCCAGTATGAAATCATATATAATAACTTTAAATCCATCCTTTATACATCCCACATATGGCATTAATGAATCACATCACTTTGAGGGGGCGGTAGTCCGCACTTCCTTAAATGAAGATATCGCGTTTACCCATAATGGAAACCATAAAGGTATGCCCAAAATGAAAAATAAATAAGATTAAAGAAAACATAAACATATCATATATCATATATAAATATAGTTTCATCTTAATGGCCACCATTGAAGGTGTTAGAAGAATGTTGAACAATCATCGTTTCGGGAGGCAGAAATTCGCCATCCACGGAAACAGTATGTTCTTTAACCATTAGATGTAGGTGTGTGTAAGTGTAGCTAAAAAACATCTTATACCAACATCCTTGTATATTGAAGATACTGTATTTTTTACAAAATAAATGAATAAAAAGAGTTTAGGGGGTTGGAGAAGCAAAATAAAACAGAAGGACTCAAAAGAAGATATTACCTTAGAATCGGGTAACTCCCTTTGGTTTGAGCTCAAAGGCTTCCTTGGGAAGAATTCTTCCCAAAGTGAGTATTCAAGGAGTTAGAGAGGGATTTGGAGAGACAAAATGGTCAGGGGTTGGCCGAGCCAATGGCTTTGTAAGTGTGGGTAAGGAGGTAGAGGTGGGGCCTTTTATAAGAGGAGAGGAGGGGCACTCTTGGAAAGTAAGAAAATGTTACTTTATTTGAAAATGAGTTTTGGATTTAAAAGGTCCCACATTCATATAATTCGTTGATAAGGTGATAATGGTTCTAAATACTCCCATCCAATATGTTTTGGACATGTGTGGGTCTTAGATATTACATTATCTTTCAATTTTATTTAAATCGTTAAATAATGAAGTCATCGCTGCATCATCATGATGTCATAAATAATTTAATTTATTTAATGTCTAAAAAAAATAATATTATGTAGGAAATATTTGTATCTTTCCAATGACTATTTATAGTCAAAACTCTGACTTGTATAACCCCATGTAAAAATTGTTTTAGTAAAACATCTCATGTTTGTGTCATTTTTACTTTATCATTAAATAAAAAGGTATTTATGTCATTTTCCTGCCAAAGTGACTCCATGGGGTCCCCAAGTTGACACATGGATTGTCTTGGTCCGACATGAGACATCAAATGAGGGTAGGACTGTGTCAATGTCATTTCAGTTTATTAAAACATTATTCTTACCTTAAACTACACTAATTACCTCTAATCGCGATTAAAAACTTAATAAGTTACTATTCACAAAAAAATTATTTTAATCCCATTGAACAACATTTTACTTCTTAATGAAAACCATGTATGTCAGATTTTATAAATTCCAAACACAAAGGTGGAAAATTTTCATTTAAACGGAAAATCAGTTTTTATAAGTACCACTTAGTGGTTTCACTATTCATCAAAAATTGACGTTTTTCAGAAAATTACCAAAAATTCACCCTAAGCTATATTTGATATTCCAAATTAAAAAATGATGTCTATTTTAAAAAATTCAAAAAATGTAAGTTGAATTAATTAATTTAATAATTAATTCCCGCTTTCAAAACAAATAACATGTTTTTATTAAAACAAAATGTATCAAAAGATTGACACTAGTTTAAGTCCGATTTCAAAGTGAAATTAATTCCATCGACCACTATTGGATTAAATGGTAATAATATATTCTAATTTCACTTTAAAACCAAATAAAAAGATAATCCAATCATATAAATAAATTAGATTTAAAAAAGGTTTTGAATTAAAATACCACATTTTTTACTATTCATTAAAAAATGAACTTTTTCGAAAAAATACCAAAAAATTACACAAAGTAAATTTTGATGTCCCGATTCTAAAGAAGAATTTTATTTTGTCAAATATAACACATAAAATTGTAAAAAAGTGGATTTAAAAGAGGTTCTCCATCAAAAGGCGGTTAATCGACCTTTTAAAGAGTATTAGAATGTTTATGCTTAAAATTGGATTCATTCACATTTTTAATCCTCTATCATTTATTGTAAAAAGTAAAAATATTTGAAAAACATATAAAATCATTTTCTAGTTAGTTATATTCATTCCCGCCATCAAAACAGATAGGCGTTAACTAACATTTAAAATAATATTATTTTATTATTAGAGTGCAATGTAAGATTCCCAAGAAACTCGTTGTTGTGTATTGGGTACGCCATCGAGAATAGAATCCCCTTTAAAGTAATATTAATATTTTATTAAAAAAAATTGATAAATATAAAAATGTCATATTCTTTATTTACCTGGGGTGTTATAACTTCTAAACCCAATTTCCATTCTTCGCGTTGAGCTTCAACTTCTTGATTATTTCCTTATATGATTATGTGAGAAATAAATTTTGATATATTATATTGTATTTATACGTTATTTTTGTGGATTTATAGTGAATACAAATAATTGATCTATTTGATTAACAAAACGATCTTTGTAACGGAATTTTTAAACTCAATTTCAACTCGTTGGGTTTTATGCATACTTCGTTGATTTTATTATAAAAATATTATGCATGGAATCACTATTTATTTATTTATATTGTAATTTCCACTTATGTTTCAGTGTATATACTATTTCTACACACAATCACCCCATTTATAAATTCTTACACCATTTATACAAACTTTTCTATGGGAAATCTTAACTCAATTTCCCTTATTTGAGTTAAATATCCATGTCATTGGTTTTATTTTTCCAATTATATCTGTGAATGACCTCTGATTTTTTAGACTGAATATCCACTTTTATTGGGTGTATTTTTTTAACACATAATTATGTCATTTATTTCTCCTTAATCTAATGATACGTTCATTATAATGGATTTCATCTCAATTTACATTCCATTGAGACTTATTTGTTGTTATGCTGCAAATATATTTTTTGATTTTCCAAAGCTGGTTTATGGGATCCTGGTACCCAAAAGTTTACAACCACAAACTGAAAGAAATAGAAGCACAAAATCAGGGAGCAAAACAACACAGACTTACATATCATAATAACCATACTCCTCACTACATCCCATGCATGACTCCTCTCCTCGTGTAGCCATAGCTGATTCCCATTCTGGCGATCTCCAGTAGCATTCACTTTGAGCCCGACTCCTAAGGTGATCAAGCAACGGTTGTTCTAGAGATCTCCTTTTGACCACGCTACCCTTCTTAAAATTCACAGTAACCTCACTATTCTGCTTAGAGGCAGATCTGGTCCGCATCAGCCGCAGAAGGCATGAGTAATATCTCCTTGGTCGTCTTCTTGGTATAGTAGATAAAGGCCCCTCAGCTAGAGTCAAAATATGCTTTCCACTTTGAACCACATCGCTGAAGGAATGGCCAGCTGTGCCACTCAAATTCTCCTTCCCTCCTCCATACTTCTCCCTTCCTTTACTAGTTTTCTGCCCTCAACTCAAACCAGGATTCCCTACCTTGTTTCCCCTCCATTGGTCTGGAGTTTTATTCTCCATTAAAGTTAGACATTCATCCTCAGTGGTCACCCTCCCCACGGTTGTGGCCTGAACCTCCTTCACGTAACCACCATCTTGAATATCTTCCACCATCGGGGTTGCATTCCTAGTTACCTTGCAGCTATCCTCCACAGATAGAACAACTGGAACTTGCTCCAAATTAGTATCATGGCGGTCCTCCATAGACTCCGCTCCACCCATAGCAGTTTTTTTTCCAAACCCTTAACCGGCTTTTTGTTAAGGACCTCCTCACCATCATCCTATCCTCCATGATCAGCCTCCTCCAGCCCCACGGTCAACATACCATCAGATAAACCTTAAAACATGTTACTCAATAATAGAAATGGTGCAGTCAATGGGTCCAGGCCTCTAGAATCCTTTGCACCCACCAAGGGAGAAACCTCCCCTACATTCAAAACCCTTCCATCCCCGACCTTCCCAGCACTCACACTACCTAGTGAGTCCGAAAAATTCATATGCCTCTTACCATATGAAGCTCCATAATCCCTTCTGCTCTCAGAGGAAGCCTTAAAGGACCCAACAAACTTATCTTCCAAAGCCATAATTCCCTTTTATATGGTGTATATACTACCGTTTGACATATTATATGATAAATCTACTTATTATCATGATGTTATAAGTTTTCTTTAATGTTATTATTTAATTGTTTTTATTCATGTATTTTCTCAAGTGGAGGGACACATTAACTAAAACATTGTTTTAAATGTTTTAAATATTTATTATTATAAATATTTATCATTAATGTCCATGTTTTTAAATTTTTTTGCACATTTATTTATATGTACATTAGTGTTTTAAAATGTTAAATCCTTTCAAAATTTTCAAATTTGTATGGGAAAAATTGATTCAAATATATTCTTTTTAAATGTTTTATATGTGTTTTAAAATTTTATTGATTGTTTAAATAACTTGGATTGTTTTTTAACAAATATGTCATGAATGGAATTTATCATTTTTATGTCACTATTATGTATTGTTGTTTAATTTACATGTTTACCATTTTATTTTAAAATAATGTGTTTTCACTTATTAGTGTGTGACTTGTAAATATGAAATGTGATTTCAAATTAGAAATGTTATTTTTTCTTTTATGTCTGGATTTTGTGTTAAGATTATGTTATGGTTACTGGGTATTGCTTAAGTATATGGATGGTTCTATGATAAAAAGGTTGGATCATCCCATGATAGATCTACAATTCATTGGGTATGGTGATGGAGGTAACCGTTAAGGTTTCTCTTAATATATTTAGGGAATATACTGGGATGGGTATTCCATACATAACCATAAAGGTTAGTACCTATGTAGCTGTGAAGGCTACAATTTAAGTATGATATGGGTACCACATGTTACCTTTATGTTTTATTATTTATATTAATTTTTGTGTGAATCTTATGATTACATTATTTAAGATATTTTTTTTTGTTTTGTGGGTGAGAAGTATGATTTTGTTAAAATGTTTTCATGGGTTTTAAATATTCATAGAGTAATAGTTTTATTCCTTATTTTTTATTCTTTACTATGATTTTTAGGCTCATACCACTTTTTGAAATATTTTTCATAGTACATAAAGAAGAATAGATTCAATTGCGGGATCAAGTAAAAGTTATACTATTAAAACATGAAATGATACCATCTTTAGTTTTAAAGAGTTTTTGTTTTATGAAAAAAATGGATAGTGAGTATAAGCATGTACTTGTAATATTAATGTTTCTATGTAGGAGTTATGGACTAATTATCTAAAATTATAAACCTGAAAATATCCTAGAAGTGAATTAAAGTTAATTGTTGGCTTATCTCAAGATTAATTAATTTTTATAGCAGGGGCCTTATAGTTGGTATCAAAGGAATGGTTTAGTAAACGTTAGGGTTTAGATGTTTTGGATAAACACATGGTATGTTTATATGTATAATCTTTCAGTTAAATCCTTGTTTTACAAATTTTTTAGATAAAGTAATGTCAGTTACAAATGGTAGTTTGTGGATCTCAAGCAATATCCCTATCTCTTCCTTATGACTTGATTGCAATAATTATTACAAAGTCCTATCCAGATGATTGTGAAACTTTTTCTAACATACAACTCACTTGAAATCAGTTGTTTGAGATGTCAAACACCTCCAATACTCCTTGATACCATCATGGATTAGAGTTTGTATTTAATCAAAACCTATTTTCTCAATAATATCATATTTTCAGGAAAGGTAAATATTATCAAAGAATTTTCAAATATTTTACCTTATCACAAGATTTTGAAGTATATTATCATTTTGAAATAGGTATTGAAGAAGGAAACCCTTACAAAACCTATTTATATTTTCATTTAAAATATATTCATTCAATAAATACTTATGATATTTTAAAAATACCATTGATTGAATGTTTCAACTCAAACATAATCTGACTATTTTATAAAAATCATGTTTTATCAGATGTTTTGAAATTATATGTCATACATGATTATTTTCCAAAACTATTTTTATGTATGCACCCATATGAACCAAGTTGTACAATGTGTATTTGGATAAATGAAGAAAATTATTTTTAAGGATATATTAATCATTGTTTCAATTCGTAGACCTTCTATCTACATGAACAAGATAATGATGAATCCAAGTAGACACCATGATCAAGGTACAATGTTTCTTCTTGGGGAATAGTTTTATTTTATCATATAGATGTGAAATAAAAAAATATATCAATATCTATAAGACTTAAGGAATTAAGAAGTTGAGGTCATTATGAGTTTAGATGAAAATGAGAGGTATAAGACAACCATTTATGTTAAAACATGTTTGGGTTATTTTTTAGTTTAATAAAAGGGACAACCCACAAGATGGGTGATAAACCATCACATCTGGAAAGGCAACGGGAATCAAAGTATGACTTATTATTTTTAGATAAATTATAATATGGATCAAGAATAAGTTGATTTTGGGAACTTATGTTTCATCAAATAGATATTGTTAATATAGGGAAAAAATTTGGAGATTAAGTGATAAATGTTATTTTGGAAGACGTTTTCTATTTTGGGAACACTTTATTCATAAGGAAAATATAATACTGTTGGATTTAATTTTAGGAGTAATGGTTAAATTTTATTTTGTACGAATATATGTTCTTATTGTGTACATATGGTGATTTGGGTTTTTTATGGAAATGATTAACCTATCTTTGAGAATATGTGATTAGGCTTATTACTTTTCAGTATGCGACTTTAAGAGTAGTAGATGTTATTTAGAGATAAATGTTAAGATTTATCATGGAAGACTATGTTATCAAATCCTTATGAATTATGGGTTTCAATCTTAGTTTGGATTTTTTTAAAGAATTTTAAGGACAATTGTTAATTGAATGGTCATTGTTGAACATTGGGTATTGTTTGTTCAATTTTAGTGATTAAGAGTTGTATTTATTTTTACAATGGTTTTTTCCTTTTGGGGATTATCTGATCATGTATTAACCATTTTGGTTTTGGTTAATGTCTAAAGAAAAGGGAAATATATAGTTCATATTTTGTGGATTATATGATTCCATATAAGTTGACTGTAGCATTCCAAGTGTGACCAAGTCATCTTGAATTCTCATTGTTTAGATTGAAGATGGTTTTTTGGTAGAAATTTATTAAAGGCTAAAACTCTACATGGCAAGTAATTTTTTTTCATTATGTTCTTAGTAAAGATCATAAATTAATTCCTCAACATTATGGAGAGGATCTTAATTTTTTTTCCATTTCCGTTTTCCAAATATGAAATCAAAGACTCTTTAACCTATTACAAGTTTGTGGTTTTCTGGTTTCTTACTTTTTCTTAATCATGTTTTCTATTTCTCTTCATCAGAACTGAACACTTATTTTTTCTTTCATATCCCTATTTTTCAACATGGAACCCTAGAATGTGTTATTTCTTGTAACCTTTGTACTTGTTTTTCTTTCTTTTAAAGTGATAGTTTTATTTACTATTATTCCAATGTAGTATTTTCAATGACCTTACAGATCCAAATTTTAAAATTGTGAGGATGAAATATCCAAAAGTGTTGAATGTTGTAACATTCCTATTTTTATGAAATAAATATTATGTTCAATAATATACATGATACGCTACATCAATCTTAAATGAACAACTAAATATTATTATTTAAATGTTAACATTATAAAATAGCCATTGGAATAGAGGGAATAAATAGTATCAACTGAATTAAGAAAATATGGTTTACACTTGTTAAAATAAAGATTCATTGGTTACCAAATTTTTTAGAAATGTGAATAAAAACCAATTGAATATAAAGGATGTGTTTCTCTGAAACCCAATTCAAAAAGAGAATAAGTTTGTTTATAAAATAATATAACTCTTTATGATTTTTTTTTCTTTAATAAAAAATATATTTTATATATTAAATGTAATGTTTTATATTTATCTTATATTTTTCAAGATATGATATAAGAACAAGTTCGAATTTTCAGATAAGAGAGGTATTTTTCTAAAAATGCAGTTTTACCACCTTTTGATGGAGATTCCTTTTATAAAATTATTTTTTTACACCTTTATATGCTCTACTTAAAAAATATAAACTCCTTATTTAAAATTGGGACATCAAAATTTACTATAGATGAAAGTTTGATATTTTTCTGATCATTATCACGTTTTGATAAATAGTAAAAATATGCTAAATTTTAATTGAAAAAAACTTTTCCATTAAGATAATTTGTATGGTTAAATCATATTATTTAATTGTTTTAATGTATAAATAGAAAATATATTTATCATTTTTTATAATTTAGGTCATTAGTATTAATTCTATATTTAATTCAGATGTAAAAACATTTCAATCTTTTGAAATGTTTTAACATAAAAAATATGCTTTCTCATTTTTACCATGAGAGTTAAATTTAAATTAATTTATTTAATTATGTGTTTTGAATTTGGAAAAATTGATTGTATATTTTAAATCATATGGGAGAAATCATGTAAATAGGTACTTTTATTTTTGGACATTATGAATAGTAACTTCAATAATTATTTGTATTTATCATGGTTAAAGGGTAAATCATGTAAATAAGGGTAAAAAATAATATTATAATAATATAAAACTACCATAAAACATGATTTAATCCTATTTTATGAGATATTTCCAACCATGATCATCCTTAGGATGAACTTTTGGCATTTGGGAGTGTAACACCCAGAGATTTTATTAGATAGATTCATTTTACTTTATTTTATGTATTGTGTTGTCTGCTACTCCAATACTAGATTGTGCTATACACAACACCATATTATCTTGTACTATAATAAACACGATTTGTGTATTTCATTACATGTAATAGTGACCTTCCTCGATAGCTTGCAATGTATGCAATACTGAGTTTCATTAAACAACGATATATTATTAAAATATTATTATTTAATGGGATATAAACTGGCCGTTATGAATAGTATTATCCACATTTTGAATTTAATATAACATTCTAATTAATATTAGTTTTTTTATAGGCATGATATAAGAAAAAATTCCATTTTTTTGGATAAAGGAAGTCTTTTTAAAAAAATGAAGTTTAGCCACCTTTTGAGGACACACTTATTTTAAATCTAATTCTTTACACTTTTATATACTATATTAGAAAAAAAATATATTATTTGGAATTGGGGAATAAAAACTGACTTTTTAATTTTTTTTTTGTATTTTTCTAATAAGATAAATATTTTAATGAATAGTGAAAATAGTGCATTTTAATTAAAAACCGCCTTTTCATTTAATTTATTTATATAGTTATATTGTATTTATAAATAGTTTTAAAGTGTAATTAGATTATTTTTTTATCATTTAATTAAATTTGGGTCATTGTATGTAATCTTAAATTTAAATTGGATATAAAAACATTAAAATCTTTTGATATGTTTCTACTTCTTAAAAACCCGCTTTTTGGTTTTTGACAACGAAAATTAATTTTAAATTATTTTTTTCCAATTATATGATTGGAATTATGAAAAATGGATTCAATATTTCTAATTTTTGGGTCCAATTTAAATTAATTGGTTTCTTTTATTTTTTTCATTTTATGAACAGTAACTACGATAATTTTTACTTACCATAATTAAAGGTAAATCAGGTAAAGTATGGTGACTAACAATATGATAAAGATAATAAAATTTCCCTAATAACTCAAAAAATCCTATTGGATGAATTAAAGTCAACCCATTACACATATTGGTTGGAATTAATTCATTTAATGGACTTTATTTCATGAATGTGATTTAATTATAATTAAAACAAAAGAATGTGACAACATGTCACTCACATATATCTTGTAAGTGTAATAATTTTAATATATTGATGAAATGATAATACTACTAAAATAAATAGTTTAAATAAATATAATGAAATTATCTATATAAATTTTTTTATTTAATTTTTAGAGATTAAATTATTACCATTAATGATGACACAATTGTGGTGTAGAAGTTATTTTATTGATAAGAATATAAACTAAATGGGTTTAAAAATATTAAAATAAATATCATATCAACTAATTAATGTGATCAATGAATTTTTAGGTGACTATGACATTTTAGGAGTGTATTAAATCTTTTTTTCAAATTTATCTTATGTTTAAATTGTATTTAAAGTCAAATAAATGAATAGTGTCTAAACTGACGCTGTTGATATTTTATAAAAGTAACATATTATTAAATTATTTAAAAATAAAAAAAAAATATTTAAAAATTACAAAGTTAAAATTATATAGTCTATAATTTCATTAATTATCCAATTATGTACAATTTATGACATATAAGTAAATATTTATAGCCATTTAATATTTATAATATTATTACCATAAAATAGTTAAATAAATTAAATTAAAATAAATCAAAATGATAAGGTTTAAAATAAAATCAAAACATGTCTAAATTTTATTGATTTAGATGATTTCAACCCATAATAATTTTCTATTATAAATAAATTAGTTTGGGAGCGTTATAAACTGAAAATGAATTTATAATAAATTAATACATCAAGACTTTCCAAAGGTTTCCCTCCCCTCTCTTATAAAATGTAACCTATCCTTCTCTTTTAATCACTCCTCCAAATACCTTTGGCTCAGCCAAACTCAGCCCAAATATCCTCCCAACTTCCCTCACTTCATTATAGGGGAAATCCTTTGGGCAGAAAGCCATTTAAAGAGTCATTTTTTGAATACCAAAAAAAGATACCCGAATAAATGTAATTGTTTTATCACCTATTTCAAAATTCTTTTCTTATTATA
The DNA here is from genome assembly GCA_963277665.1 of Viscum album. Lineage (NCBI taxonomy): Eukaryota > Viridiplantae > Streptophyta > Magnoliopsida > Santalales > Viscaceae > Viscum > Viscum album. The sequence goes on from OY728138.1 coordinate 1,378,986,042, forward strand.
CTTCATATTCTTATGTTGTTTATATAATAAAGTAATAAATACATTATATTATACATTCCTAGATGTTATTATAATTATGGGACAACCTTATAGATGCTTTTATCCATCCTAGGAATAATAATATTATCATGTGTGCGTACGTACGACTTACTGTCTTCACGCTGTGGTGTAATTTGTTATTCAACAATACTTAATTTAGATGGGTATAATGATTATTATAATAGGTTAAAATAATTAATATAACATTATATTTATTTTTTATAATTAATATACCATGAAATTCCATGCCATTTAGCTATTATGTGAATGATATTACTGCCCATGCGTAGGCACGACCTACTGTCTCCACGACGCGATCATATTCATTCTCCACATTAACCATTAAAGAATTATTTTGAAGTATATATAATAAATAATAATGAAATATATGAAATCATAATTATACTATATATATATATATTTCGTTTACTTTATTCCATTCAATTCAATAAGGAAACATAAACATCGTTTATGCGTACGTACGGCTTACCATCTCCAATAATGGTGTATTCCATTTCATTTATCTATCTATTATATATATTTAAATACTGAATATATTTGATATATAAACCATGTTTTACATTATATAAGTATGTAAATCATTATCTATGTAATAATATCAAGAATAAAAAGTCAAAACACATACCATAAATAAAACAATTATTACCCAAAACGTTGCTTTAACATGGAATTGATAAATGAACATTAATATAAAGTCCTATTTGAAAGACATATGATATCATAAATATTATTATGGTTTCGATACAATTTAATATTTTTTTAATCCTACTATATAAGAGTTTCATATACATACAAAACATATCAGACCAAAGGTAAGGGATAATTTAACATTCTTATTATTATGTGAGATTATTTATACAAAAGTATTTAATGGGGTATATTTATCATCTAAATACATAATTTGAAAATATGTAATATTATTTATATTATTATACAATTTTTTTAAAATTAAATTTTACACCTTACTGAATGTTTATAAAATGGTATGAAAGGGATATTTTGTCAATTTTAGTACAAGTTACCTTTTGAATTTTAAGTAAAGGTATGAGAAGAATGTTTTTTCAACATATAATACATGAATAAATTTTTTATGGTTCATGAAACTATATTTCCATGAAGCTTACTCTACACTATTTCATGATTATTTTCATCTAAATGATTTTCTCTTAAAATTGTGCGGCATTTTGAGAAAATAAAACATTTTGGGAGAAGAAATGATATATTCTTCAAGAATAATGTTCAAGTGTTTTATCAAAATTATTTTCCATCCCAGATGAAAAAGGGTTATGTTTTTATCTCTATTATTAGATTTATTTGAATATGTTTATGATGGAATAATTTTTATGAAATCCATTTATTTTATATGAATTTTAATGAAAATATTTTTAAGAAACCTATTTTATTTCATGGGTTATACATTGATAAATGATTTATGTTATTTGTGGGACATGCAAGAATGATTTCATTATGAGATGGGTGGGACCAATATGTCCCTCAAATGCATTTGGTAAAGATTTATATCTCATGATATAGACATGACTGGAATGACAAGTAAATTTGGTTCAGTAATACAGGGCTGGATCACCAAGTAAATCATATTTAGTAACACATTGCTGGAATAAAAAGTAAACCTGGTTCAGTAATGGACTTTATTAAATATGATGATCTGGGAAGCAATTCCATGGATACTATAAAAATAATATTATATGTTTATTTGTTTTCCATAGTTCCATGTTTTTTTAAAATTCTTTTATGGTTAATTTTCCTTTCTGATCTATGCCTTACGTATTTTTAATATTTATTTCACAACTCATCATTTTTAAACATTATTTTTATGTTTTTAAATTATTATGTTCATGGTTTCGTTATGTTCTCAATTCTTACCTTTATTGAGCATTTGATCTCTCCCTTTTTATGTTTTCTTTTCCCCAGGATATAAATAATGGTTTTAGGTAGGAAAACAAAAAGGGGAAGATCTTTATGAGAGATATTAATGATCTTTCACCATGTTATAGGATTAAGTACCAAGTTTCTAAAGACACTAAACTAATATAGTATTTGGTCATATATTTTTGTATTGTATTATGTATTCCACAAATAGAAATTTAATTTTCATGTACTTCAATAATGGTTTGTTAGAGTTGGTATCAGAGTGATGGCTTAGTCAATCTTTAGAAACTAAGATTCGAAAAATTTAGTGAGATCCCTAGAGATGTTTATAATGTATGTCTCGGGATGTCACTATGGTCAAGTATAACTATAGGTTACAGTCCTAAAATTAGGGAAATTATCCTAAATAGCCTATTATTAAACCTATGATGTTAGAGATTGAAAGTACCTTCTTGAAACATGAGGAAACATGAGGATTCATGTTAATGAAGAATATGATGGAAATGGAATGAAATTATTCATGATAAACCAAATGAAATGTTATTTGGAAGGTGAAACATCATTATTATGCATAATCAACAATCTCAAAATATGATAAATAATCTCAACCTTGGTGAGTTTCCTGACCTTTCTAATAAGAGAAAGATGAAGTTTCATGGTGATCATAGAGAAAATAATGTTCAATTTTTCTCATTTAAATCATGTAGGAAGATGCATCAAAGAGAATGTTTCAAAGGAACTGGAAGATTCATTGGGCGTGGAAAAAGGAAAAAACCCAGTAATTGCAAAGGAAAAGGTTTAGTTAACACAATGGAAAAGGATAATGGTATTACTAAGACATCAACGAAGGTTAAATTTTTTTAATGTGGAATGTATGGGAATTATAAAAATCAATTTCCTAAGGAAAAATATCATGAATAAAATCAGCATGGTCGAAAGGGTAGCATTTATATTGATGTAAACGAAGAGATTAAAAATGATATATGAGATAAAATAAGTTTTAAGGAAAAAAATGTTGATTCTCAGTAAATGGTTTAAGAAGAGAGTGGAATAATTAATTGATTAATAAGAATAACGTTGTATAAGTAATTTTATTATATTATGTAATAAAGAAACATATATGGATCATTACACTATTTTTTCCTTACGTATTTGAAATTCTATGTTGAATGGTACCTATAACCATGAAAAGTGATTGAAATATTTTTGGGAAGCACATGATATGCACATAATTAATGGATAAGGAGATAATGGTATGCTTGATAGTTTTAATAAAATTATTAATGTTATAATTACAAAGTGATATCAAGGTTTGGGTATATATATTTTTTGGTATTTTGTGTGTGTGTAAAGGGTTAATTTTGACAGAATGTATGTTTTCACTAAGGTTATATGGTAATTCATGTTATTATCATGTTTTAAATTAATACTTGATTAAGGTATTCACATGTTTGGAATGTGATAACCAAGAATTATCTTATGACATATGGGAGATAAATGTTAAGTTGAATTACAAAGAATATTTATAAAGTTTTATATATTCTATTTTTGGAAGGATTGTAATTTTATTCATTTATCGATAATATAAGTAATATTCAATTTGAAGTTTGTTAGATTAACGTATTATCTCACTATAGGCGGCCTTATGCATATTTGATTACGTGTGCTAACATTTTTGTTGAGAAAGATGGAATGACCTATCATTCTATCACATGATCTGCTAATACTTGAAAAATGAAAATCCAACATCATTTCATTATACAAGAGATGAAGAAGAAATTGTTCATGGAATGAACAATGGTAAGATTGTACCAAAATAATGTATGTATTTATTCTCATGAAAAATTATTCAACTTTAGGAAAAGGATCATGAGAACCAAAAATGTTATCATAGTACCTTATTATCTAATGAATCAAATGGTTCCTTAAATCATCGTCGATTTATTGATTCTTGGTAGCTAACATTATCAAAACCTTATTCTCTATCACTATATATCAAAACATGATGGTTATATTTCTCTTCCATATCCATGTGTTTACTTCCCACCTATCTTGTCCTATGTGGAAACTGAGTGATCAGTTACTTTGGGTAGCCATTATGTTACAAACATTCCTTTTTTAAATGAATTTTTAGTATTTATTTTTATAATGTGGGTTTATATGAACAAAAATTTTATGTAGAAAACCTTTTATAATCCTAACTAATTTCTAGGGAAAAATTCATTTAAAGGGGGGTATAATGTAATGCCCTGAGATTTTATGAGGCATATTCTTTTTAATTTCTTTGATGTTTTGTGTTTTAATCTATCCCAATATTATCTTCTATCATACGTAAAACTTTATTTTCTTGAAGTAGATGCAATATTATTCTTGGCTTTCATTACATGCAAGAGAGACCTTCCTTGATAACTTTCATTGTACTCAATATAAAGTTTCACTAAACAATAATATATTTTTAAAATATTCTTATTTAATGGGATATAAACTATTCGTTATGAATATTATTAACGACATTTTTGGAATTTATATAATATTACCATTAATCTAATGTATTTTCTAGATATTTTATAATAAAAAATTCATTTTTTCGGATAAAAGATGTATTTTTCAAAAAAGGCAGTTTTGCCGCCTTTTGATAGAACACCCATTTTAAGTCTTGTTTTTTATAATTTTATATATTATATTTAAAAAATAAACTTATTATTTTGAAACAAGACATCAAAATATAGTTTTGTTTAATTTTTTAATTTTTCTGATAATATTCATATTTTATTGAATTGTAAAAAATCCTCAGTTTTCGTTAAAAACAACCTTTTGTATAATTTATTTTTATAGTTATATTATCTTTTTAATTAGTTTTAAAGTGTAATTGGAATATTTTTTTAACATTTAAACCAATTTTTTCTATTATATGTAATTTAACATTTAAATTCGACATAAACGCAAGACAATATTTTGATAAGTTTTTACTTTTAAAAAACCCTCCTTTTCATTTTTGACAATGAGAATTAATTTAAAATTAATTGCTAACAATTCTATGTTTTGAATTATGAAAAATGGATTCTATGTTTGAAATATATGGGTCCAAATTATGTTAACAAGTTACTTTTATTTTTTGGATATTATGAATAGAAACTACAATAGTTTTTATTTACCAAAGATAAAGGTAAATCAGGTTAATTAAGGCAACTAACAATATGTTAAAAATAATAAAATTACCCTAAAACCTGAAAAATCCTATTTGATGAAATAAAGTTGACCAATATCACATATGGGTCATAATTGATTCACATAATAGACTATTTTCCCTGAAAGTTATGTAATTGTAATTAAAACAAACAAAGCTGACACATGTCACTCTCATATATTTAATAAGTATAATAATTTTAAAATAGTGATACACATGATAAAAAATAAAACATAAAATGTCTCTATAAATATAATAAAAATATATACATCATGTGAATTTATTTATAATTTTTAGATATTAAATAACTACCATTAACGATTACACAATAGTGATGTATAAATTATTTTATTGATAGAAATATTAAATAAATGGATTTAAAAATATTAAAATAAATAAAATATGAAATAATTAATGTGATCCTCAGATTTAATAGGATAATATGATATTTTCAGAGTATATTAAATATTTTGGTTAGAATTTATCTTCTCTGTGGATTTTATTTAAAGACAAACAAATCAATAGTGTCAAAATTGACACTATTGATATTTTATAATAATAACATATTATTAAATTATTAAAAATAAAAAAATTATTTAACAATTAGAAATTGAATATAATATAGCCTAAAATTTCATAAATTATATAATTACATAAAATAGACAACATATATGTAAATATTAATATCTATTTAATATTTATAATATTATTACCAATAATAAAATTAAATAGATTAAATAAGGATAAATAAAAATGATAAGGTTTAAAATAAACTAAAAACATATCTAAATTTTATTATTGGTAGGATTTAGGCCAATATTCATCTTATATTCTAAATAAATGAGTTTCGGAGCATTATAAACTGATGATAAACTTATAATAAATTAATATTGCAAGGGTTTCCAAAGGTGTTCCTCACCTCTCTTAAAAAAGGTAACCTCTCCTTTTATTTTAATCACACCTCCAAATCCATTTTCCTAAAAACAAATACCCAAATATCCTCCCAAATTTGATAAATTCAACCTAGAGTCCACACATTGGGCAGAAATCCATCTTAAGTAGTCCTTTTGTGCATACCAAAAGGAGATACCTGAAAAAAAGGTAATTGTTTTATCACCACTTTCAGAATAATTTTCTTCTAATAGTTCCTATTATTATGTTGTTTACATAATCAAGTAATAAATATAGTATCTTATTCATTATGGTATGTTATTATAATTATGGGGAATCCTTATGCAATCTTTTATCCATCCTATGAATAACAATATCACCCTGCGTGTGTATGTATGGCTTATCGTCTCCACGTCATGGTGTAATTTTTTATTCAACAATACTAAATTTGGATAGGTATAATGATGAGAATAATGTATTTAAATATTTAATGCGAAATGATAATTATTTTTTATAATTAGTATACCATCCAATTCTATATCATTTAACCATTAAGTGAATGATATTGTCGCTCGTGCGTACGTATGACCTACAATCTCGACAATGCAAAGAGATTCATTCTGCACATTAACCATTCAAGAATGATTTTAAAGTATATAAAATAAATAATAATTAAATAAATGACATAATAATGCTACTATATTTATGTATATATATTCCATTTAATTTCTTCCATTCAATTCAATAAGGAAAAAGAAACAACGTTCATGTGTACGTACGACCTACCGTATGCATTATTGGTGTATTCCATTTCATTTATCTATCTATTTTATATATTTACATAATCAATATAAATGACATGAAAATCATATTTTACTTTCTTAAAGTATTTAAATCATGATCTATGAAATAATATCAGGAATAACATGTCAAAGCACATATGATTAATAAAACAATTATTACCAAAAATGTTGCATTAACATGTAATTGATAAATCAACAGTTAATATAATGTCATAAGTGAATCATATATGATATCGTAAATATTATTATGGTTATTTTAAAAGTTAAAAATATGTTCAAAACCACTATACATGAATTTCATATACATACGAAGCATATCAAACCTAAGGAAAGGGATAATTTCGCAGTCTCATTATTTTCTTAGATTATTTACACATAAGTATTACTGGGGTATATTTATTATCCTCATCCAGGTTTTGTAAATATGAAATATTATTTCTATTATTATATTTTTTTAAAAAATAAATTTTACACATTGGATATTTTTTATTAAATGGTATGAAATGGATCTTTTTCCATTTTCAGTATGATTTACATTATGACTTTCTGGTTAAATTATGAAAAGAAAGTTTTTTAACATATATAGAATGAATGGATGTTTTATGGTTTCATGAAGCCTTATTTACATGAGTATTACTCTATAATATTTCAATTTTATTTTCATCTAAATTATTTTCTTTTAAAATTGAATTAAATTTTTAGAAAAGAAAATGTTTTTAAAGAAGAAATGATTTTTTCCTGAAGAATTAAGTTCAAGTATTTTATCAAAATTATTTTCCATATAAGATAACATAGTGTTATGTTTCTATCACTATTATTAATTTTTATTTTACTATGTTTATCATGGATTTTTCTTATGAAATCCATTTATTTTATATGGATAATGATGGAATGATGTTTAAGAAACTCATTTTATTTCATGGGTTATGATATGATGAATGATTTATTTTTTGTGGAACATGTACGAATGATTTCATTATGATATGGGTGGTACCTATATCTAAATCCAATGAATTGGGTAAACATATATATCTCACGATATAGACATTACTAGAACAACATGTAATTCTGGTTCCGTAATACATGGCTAAAACGACAAGTAAACCTGGTTCAGTAATACATGGCTCGAACGACATGTAAACCAGATTCAGTAACGGACTTTTTCCACTATGATGGTCTTGGAAGTGATGACTTTGATACTGTGGAAATAATATAATGTGTTTATTTTTTTTTCAAAAATTCCATATTTTTTTCCAATGTTATTATGGTTAATGATCCTTTATGATCTATGCCTTATGTACTGCAAAGATTTATTTCAGGACTTGTGATTTTTAAACATTATATTCATTTTTTTACATTCTTATGTTTATGGTTTGTTTTATAATCTCCATGTTTAACCATACTAATCATTTTATATCACCATTTTTATGTTTTCTTTTCCCCAGGATATAAAGAAAGGTTTTAGGTAGGAAAAAAAGGGGGAAGATCATTATGGGAGATGTTGAAGATCATTCATAATGTTAGAAGATTATGTTCCATGTTTCCAAAGACACTAAACCAATATGGTATATGGGAATATATTTGTGTAATGTAATAATAACTTGTCAAAAAAATTTAATTTCCATTTATTTCAATCATGGGTCGTTTGAGGGATCCACTTGGGTGTGAAGATGACACTTTATAATATTTAATTTAATGAATAGGGAAAAATAACATAAACATGTATATTTTACAAAAACAATTTTAATATAGGTAAATATAATAGATATCTATGAATATAATTATTCATTAGAGAGAAAAAAAGATTTCTTACATCATGGTATTTTATTTATAAGTTTTATCTATTAAATAAATAAATTTGTTTATGACACATTGATGATGCATTGATTACCTTATTAATGAAGGATTCAAATAAATGATATTATAAATAGTAAAATAAATGAAATTTGAACATTTTGATGTCATAAAAAAAATTAGGGATGGTTATGACATATTATATTTGATTAAATGATTTTATTTCGAAGGAATAATGTTTTTATGACTTTTACAAAAATCAATTACAAAATAGTATCAAAATTGACATAAATGATTTTCTAAAACAAATACTGTGATATTAAATTATATAATAGTCCGAAAAATATATTATTCAGCCAAAGGACTTATATAATATTAAAATTTCTTTAATAATCCACTTTATTTCTATTTGAATTTTATAGTAACTATATTTACCATGAATTATGAAAATATAAGTAGACATGGTAAAAGTAAATGTTTTAATATAAAGGTTAAAGCTCAAATATAAGGTTAATTTTATGACCTAAACATGTATAAAACCTATTGGTTGAGAGTATTTAGACCCATAATAATATTATATTCAAATTATATCACTTTTTATCTATTATAATTCAAAAATCAATTTTTAATAAAATAATATTTCAAGACTTCCTAAAGTTCCCCTCCTCCCTCCTATAAAAGGCCACTACCTCTACCCACGTACTCGCTCCTATAAAACACATTGAATCATAAAACGTATTCTAAAGTAAGCTCCCAACATCCCTCAATTCCTCCTAGATGCCACAACTTTTTCATTAATCCAACATATAGAGACCTTTTGTGAAAATCAAAATAAGATACTCGAAAAAGAGATATTTGTTTTATCATCACATTCAGAATTATTTTCTTCTTGTGCTTCATTTTATTATTTATTTTTCATAATAAAAAAATAAATCCAGTATATTATACATTCTGAGGTGTTTTTATAATTATGGGATAACCTTATACCTCCTTAATCCATTCCATAGATAACTATATCACCATGCGTGCGTACGTTCATCTTACCGTCTCCACGCCATGGTGTAATTTTTTACTCAACCAGAATTAATTTGGATGGGTATAATTAGAGTATAATAGATTTAAATTATTAACATAACATGATAAATATCCTTTATAATAAATATAAAATCTTATTCTATACCGTTTAACCACTAAGTGAATGATATCATCTCTCGGGCATACGTACGACCTACCGTCTCTACGATGCGATGTGATTTATTATACATGATCCTCATTAAACCAAGATTATATTCATGAATGGAATGTATAAATAGGATATATATTATATTTATAATGACTCTATTATTCTGTAATTTTTATTTACAACATACCTTTATGCTTTCCAAAATGTGTAAATACAATAATTTCATTTGATGAAGTGTGGACTACCGCCCCCTCAAAATGATATGGCTAGTTCATGCCATACATGGAATGTATAAAGGTTTATGTTAATGAAATTATGTAACATATATAACATTTATATTATGCATTAAATATAATATACCAACTTGTCAATTTGTTTTAATTCCTTTAATATAACAAATAATTGAAAGTAGCGTCCATGTGTACGTTTGGCCTACCGTGTCCATGAACGATGCATTTCATTTCTTATATACAAATGTTATGGATATTATAAATACATATATACCAGATATATAATATTTAAATCATGAATAATATTGTAGATTTGATGGGATTTTTACCACATAGACAATTTATATCAAAATGATCTCATTTTCAACTCAAGTACCGAATATCGACAAAATGACCCATGTGAATATAAATAATTATATAATTTTTATAACATGGTAACAAGTTATATAAAAGGAATAATAAATTTAAAAATTGTTCTCAAAAAATGATAAATTAACCTAATTTTATTCTTCAATAACATAACAATTGTATGTGACGAGTCGTACTCTTGGTAAGGGAACCTCTTAACCCAATTTCCATTCTTTTGGTTGATCTTCTACTTCTTGATTATTTCATTCTATAATTGTGTGACAAATGAATTTTGATATTTTATCTTGTATTTATAGTTTATATATGTGGATTTATTGTGAACACACATAATCAATCTATTTGATTAACAAAATGATATTTGTAAGGGAATTTCTAAACTCAATTTCCACTCATCGCGATTTACGCATTCTTCGTTGATTATATTATACCAAGATTATGTGTGAAATGAATATTTATTTATTTATGTTTTAATTTCCACATAAATTACAGTGGTTCTTTTTTTTATACACATAATCATCCCATTTATAAATTCTTAAATCATTAATACGATCTTTGAAAGGTAAATCTTAACTCAATTTCCATTATTTGAGTTAAACATCCATTTCATTGGTTTTGTTTTTACAAGAATATGTGTGAATTAACTATGATTATTTTACACTGAATATAAAATTATATTAGGTGTATTAATATTTTTCAGTCATAATTATGTCATTTATTTATCTTTAATTGAAGGATACAATCTTTGTAAGGGATGTCGTTGCAATTTATATTCCATTGAGACTTATTCATTGTTATGCACCAATTCTATTATTTATGGTATATATACATCCCTTTGACATATTATATCATGAATCTCCTTATTCTCATGATATTATATGTTTTGTTTAATTTTATTCTTTAATTATTTATATTCAAGTATTTTCTCAAGTGGTAATGGTCTCTTTAATTAAAACATCGTCTTAAATGTTTTAATGATTTATTATTATAAATATTTATAATTAATGTACATGTTTTAAAAATGGTTTTAATGATTTATTTATATGGATATGAGTGTTTTAAAATGTTAATCCCTTTCAGATGTTTCAAATTGGTATGGTGCACTTTGATTAAAAAATCTTCTTTTTAAATAAGTTTTAAAATTAGATTGATTACTTCAATAACTTGGGATGTTTTATTTAATATATACATCATAAATGGAGTTTATCAATTTTATATCAATATTATTTATTAGTGTTTAATTTTAATGTTTACCATTTTATTTTAAAATAATTTGTTTTCACTTATTAGTGCGCGAATTGTAAAGATGAAATGTGATTTCAAAGTTGAAATGTTATTTTTCCCTTTAGGTCTAGTTTGTCTATTGTGATTATGTTATAGTTATTAGAAATTTCTTAAGTGTATGGTTGGTTACATGATAAAACAAGGGAGGGTTTTCCCATGATATCTCTCCAATCCATTGGGTAATGTGATACAGGTAAACATTATGGTCTCTCTTAAGAGACTTAGGGAAAATACTGTGATGGGTATTCCAATCATAACCATGAAGGTTACTTCCTATATAGTTGTGAAAGTTAATATGTATATATTATATGGATTCTATAAGTTACCTTTATGTTTTATAATTTATATTAATTTTTTTATGAATCTTATGATTACATTATATAAGCTAAGTAGTTTATGTTTTATGGTTGAATTATATGATTTTGCAAAAAACATTTCATGGGATTTAAATATTCATGAAAAAACTATTTTATTCTATATTTTATATTCATTAATTAGATTTTTATGCTCATCCCATGTTTTGAAATATTTTTCATAGGACTTAAATATAAATAGAGTGAAGGACATGATCATTGAAAACTTAGTTTGTTAAAATATAAAATGATTCCATGTTTCTTTTTAAAGAGTTTTTGTTTTATGAAAAAAATGGACAGTGAGTAGAAGTCTCTAATCATAATATTTTTGTTTCTATATATGAGTTATGGCCTAGTTCTTTATGCTCTAAAACTAAAAGTATCCTTGAATTGAATTAAAGTAATTTGTTGACTTATCACAAGATTTAGTAATGTTTAAGGCTCGGTCTTTATACATATATTTTTGAATATTTATATCCATAAACCTTTAATTTTAATTTTACCATTTTAGTTTTAACCACTGTAACCAGTTTTTAATTTAAGCACCTGGGTAAAATATAATTAAGTCTATTTTTTCAATATAAAATATGTTCTAACATCTTTTTATAAATATTAAATCCAATTAATGAAATAAATTTATAGTATTTCAATAAAATTAATTTTAACATAGGTGCATGTAATGCACAAAACCCTATTTTTACCATAAACATGATAATTGATTTTCTACTATTTTCACCATTAACTCTGAAAAAAACTATGTTTACCCCATAAAAAATAATAATTATATTTATTCCAAATATTTAATACATTTTACCAAATTAAGTTCACATAGGTGGTAGTGTTTATATTAAAACTAAAGTTGTAAGCATCAAGAAGATGTTGTTTTCCAAAGAAAATATTTTAATACGTATAAAAATTTTAAATATAAAAATTAAAAATCAAATTGATTCTAATTAACTAAATTTTATTAATAATAATATTTTTGAAACAATTTTACTTTTAAATAAATTTAAAAACAAAATTTAAATCTTTAAATGTTTTAATGAAAATTTTGGTTTTCAATAAAGATCAGTATTTTTCATGATTCATTTAAAAAATAATATTTTCAAAATTTTATAAAAATTCATACTATAATAATTTAGACTTTTTGAGAGATAAAATAAATTTAATTTTTTAAAATAAAATTTCTAATTTAAAATAAATTTATTTTAATATTAGAGAAAAAAACATGACAGAACCTCTTTTTTGAAAAATATAATTTTTAAGTATAAAAATGTATTATTCTGATCCCATGATTAGAAAAAATATTTGGTTAATGATAAAAAACTTAAACTGAATATATAAATAGATTCCATTAAAATCATTCAATAATAGAGAATATTTTATTTTATTAACATATAAAAACATATCATGCAAAAAAACATTTTTTCAGAAAAAATATATTCCTTTTACTTTCAAATGATATTCTACTTCCATTTCTAATCAATTGATGATGATTGAATTTATTTATATATTTTTAAAACATATTGTTTTAATAATTTATCTAGTCCTATTAATAGTCCCCAATTTAATAACTATTACATTAAATAATAATAATTTTAAAAAATTCATAGTTTATTTAAACTCCGTGAGTCATTTAACACAAGCTATCGAAGAAATTAAATTTATTTAAAGAGAAAATATTATAAACTCTTGGGGACATATATTATACACACTTAAATAAATTATATCCCCACAATTTGAACTTGATCTTAGTAATCAATGAATTTAGTTTTGAAAATTACCTTGTAGAAAAACCACATCATAAAAGGATGATAAAACATCTTCTTAAAAATATGGAATGGGGAATAAAAAGGTCATTTAGAATATCACAAAACTAATATCCAAATAATAAAACCATAAGTTCATGTTTATATATAGAGGAAAAAACTAATTCCCAAGTAATAATAGAGAGTGATTAAGAACATGGTAAAAATAATGTTAAAGACCACAAATCCATAAATCTTTGGTGGGTGAAAACACAACTGGTTCATGGGAAATGAATGTAATATGATAAAAATTTTCATTCCATGATCATTTTCTTAATATTGAGGGATTCATTCAATATCAAGATAGTTAACATGAAAATAACATTAATCTATTTATTTCCATATCGTAATCATAGCTTCATCCATAGGTAGTTCTTCGATCAATTTCCAATTAATTTAATACTATATGAAATAAAGGTGAATTTTTCCTGATTGAATCCCCAATGAAATACAAGGTCCATAAATTAATGAAAAGTCACTCCATCTATATCTAGTTATCTTTAAAACAAAAATATCAACCACACATTATCCTATATGAATAATTTTTCCTATGAATAAATAATACATTAATCTCTAAAACCTCATCTAAATCTAAAATAAAACCATTCTATAAAGGGATAACATTATGTAACTTCCAAAATTTAAAAATTTATAAATAAGCTCACTAAATTTCCAAACACAACAATAAATTAATCACCAAAATATTATAAAGTAACTCTAAATTATCATAAACAAAATATATGAATACCATGGCCATATATTATTTTAAAATATATTAATAACCATAACTACCATAAAATCTCAATGAAAAAAAACATTCATATTCATTCATTAAAAAAACAACATAGTATTTAATATATTTCATAAATCCAAAAATCTTGTATACTACATCAATAATATAATAAACAACTTTTTCATCAAATCATTAATCAGTTAAAATGATATCAATAATATCTAATAGAACTAATATTTTCTATAATTATATATTTAATTTCAATTTATTTAAACCCACAATATTGTTTTTTATTGGACATTTTCACATTTTTATGTTTTTGTGGAATTTTGAACATAATTATAAATTTTTTATAATTTTGGAATTTACCTTTTTTTATTCATTATTTTATTCATAACATTTTATAAACTAATTTTTATAGTGAAATAAATTTTTTTAGGATCCTAAACATCTTGGGATAAATTTCATAATTCTGGACCACAACATCAATCCATCAATTAGAGGTCAAAAATAAGCTCACAACAGAGGCCTAGAAAACCATTCCCATGTCATGAATTTTTTAAATATGAACTTATATCTGGAAGTTTTCTATCCTAATGGAGTTCAAATTTGACATGAATCTATATAAGGAATTTATTAATATGTTTAATGAATATTTCCACGCATGAATCGACCTTTTACAATACCATTAATGAAATGAAAATCGAAGATATGGAATTTGGAGAGTCTTTCTTTGTAGATTATATTCTCAGACTAAAATGATAATAAATATTACTTTACATAGCCATAGTGGAGATGATAAACACACAAAATAAAAACATTATGGAATGGGTCTATGCATTAATTGATCATTTCATGGGACTATCACATGAATACTTTCAAAGGGAGAATCTGGCCTATGAAAGATGGAGAACTCCTCCTTCCCAAATCATTCAAATCCATAAAGGCATACATTATTGGAAAGGAGGTCCAGGGTATTGTTGATTATTTAGGATTTCTTTATTTTATTTTTATTTTAGTTTTCTTTTCCTATGTAACATATTCATATTTTTATTAACTTGTTCTACTTTTCTTCTTCCACCCCTTTTTCTATTCCAATATCAATCTCACTATTTCTCATCCATCTTCTGTTATGATATATCTACACTCTATAAAGGGAAGTTAATATCCCATGTCTTGGCCCTGAGAGAGGTTTTATGATGTTATTATTTATTTTTATTCAATTAAAAAATGTTTTAAATCTACTTTTGGTGGGTGAAAGAGTATTTCACGGGTGTAACGGTCGTCCACCACAACATTATTTTTAATTCCATTTATTTTCATTGATTAATTATTTTTCCATCCATTCTCTCTGGAAAACCCTTCACACATTGGATATGGGGTTTTCTGAATATATGAAATGATATAAAATGGATCTGGGTCTTTTAGGAATGACATTCTCAGTTGAGGTGTTATCCAATTAGACTATTCAAGGAGGTGTGGTTTAGTGTTCTGGAGGAATGATAAAGTCACACACATAACAAATCAATGAAAATAAATTTATTTATGAGGTTTAAAATAAATTAATTATAAAATTGAATTAAACAAAAAATAAATAATGAATTAACCAATGTGATCCTACCTTAAGATCAAAACCATTAGTCCCCAATTTCATATTTTTCATCTGCACTTATATTTAAATTATGCATTACATTATATTAATTTATTATTTTATAAAACCCATGAAACTAATGTTTTCATAAATAATATTAAAAATATTAGATTAGGTGAATTAGACTTAGTTATTTAACTGATTTTAACACTCATCAAGTTAGATGACCCTGGTCAGACTCAATGTTTTATTAGAAATAGAAATTTTCTTTTTTTCCATGCCCAATGACAGGAATGCTTCAAAACTGGTGTCATTTCTAGGGATACAATCATTTTTTCATTGATATTTTTTATTTTCACATCCTACATATATTTCATTATTTATCCAAAAAATAAAAAAACTAAAAAAAATAATAATTTTATGATGTTTTCAAATGATAATTTTTTCAATTTAGGGATGAAAATATAATCTCTGGTGCAAGATCCAGTAGTTTAATCCCCTTAGTCTTTATAATATGGTGTAAAATTATGGGATAGATATATTAGGGGGTAAAAAATACAAATTTTCAAAGAGGAATAATTCAAGGACCTCATACAGGATCTCAAAGAGATCCTCGAGCAACCAGTTGTTGAGGGATTGTCCAGAGAGCTCACTGAATTCTTAGGGTAATTCCATAAATTATATCAAGAAGATGACAAGACACTAGAAGAGTAATCATATGTTTATACCAACAATTTTAAATAAGTTCCAACAGAATATTTATAGGAGAAAGTGAAAAACACAAATTCAAGTATGATATTCAAGATATTGATCAAATGTTTCAAGGTCTCCAAAAGAAACAAGATTAGATAATTGCATACTTCCAAGAGTCATCAATATAACCTGAACCAGAGTATGATCCTGAACCAAAAGATGAAATATTTGTCTTACCTAAAGTGGAAATGGAGGAATAATTACCCACTAATCTAAACATGTGGGATAAAAAATAACTTGATGGATTATGGAATGAATGTTAGAAATTGCTTGATCTCAAGAAACCCTTTGAATAAGTAGACCCAACATCAATGAAGTAAGATACAACCAAAGTGGTGATATTTTATGTGAAAAAACAAGATCCCAATTACCTAACTCCACCCTCATAGAGTCTACTCTAAAAGACACTTACCTCTGATGCGTTGACTAAAACTAAAAAAACTTAGGGTGTTGAAACTTTCTTTGACTCTATCTCTTTTGATTTTATAGAATCTGAATTGTGAGTCACTCATTATTATTTTGATTATTCACAATAAAATAATATTTTTTATGAATTTTAGTAAAATGAAGAAAATGGGTGTGAACCTATTGAGTAACACATGGAGAACCTTTATTTTGATGAAAATACATTTGAGGAGCACTATCATGAAGAGATCCAGGTTTTTAAGACTATAGAAATTAGGACAGATTTTACTATTATAAAAGGATAGAAATTATTTTTCAAAAACTAAAATTTTATTCAAGTAAATATTCCTATTTAATTTCCCATTTATCATTCATCTCTTGATACGCATGTGAATCTAACAATGGACGAGGTTTCACAAGTAGAAAACAATAAGTAGGATGATCCATTCTTTATCTAACCCCACCATTCATGTTATACCTAATTGTTAAAGGAATATTTCGTATACTCCATTCATTTATGATTCCTCAATAACAAAGATGTGGATTTTGGTAAAATCCACATGTGGTGGTTCAAGTGAAGAGAGATATAACCATCATTAGACTTTGAATAACCGATGGTACTACCCTATGGAGGAAATAAGAATTTAGGGCCCACTTGGGGGACCGTACAAAGTTTTATGGTAACATTATCTCATGTAATTTATATTTCAATATTCATTATTATGAAGTAGTTCAACATGACTTCCAGTACCTCTTTTATTTTTGATATTTGTTAACATATTATCATTTTGATTACCGGATTATTTTTCTTTTATTGGTTCATGATGGAAGAAGGTAGTCTCAAAAAGTTAAGGAAGATTACTAAGCTTCATATCAAAATGGAGTTCTCTTTTGGTGTTTATATTTTAAACTCCTTACATTTGTTTCCAAAAAAATGTTTAGAGATTTAAATATAAAATTTTATACCCACACTTGAATTATTTTTTTACTTGAATTATCTAGGAGACATGAGTTTTGTAGGTAACCTCTAATTTAATGTTATATATTTCTATCAAAATGAGAATGAATTTCTAAAATTCAGAATTAAATTATTATAGTTAATCATGGAAATTAAAATTAGGACTAATGACTTAAGTAAATTAATTAATTCATGTAAGTGAAATTTCCCAACAATTATTAATGAATTAGGTTTCTGAAATTCATTTTAGTTTATTTTTTATTATTAACCATGAATTAAATGACTTTCTAAATAATATGTCTCATTCCTACGAGTATTTCTAGATGAAATATTTCTTATTTTATCTTGATAATATTTCTTGAGTGATCTTAGGACATGTCAATGACGAGAACCTTTATCTGAACTTTCAATGCTATGATTGTGCAAAAACACATTAAAAATGACTGAGGTGTCTCTTTAAAATTCCTTATCCATAAATTCCACCTTTATATTAATAATTAATTATCCAATAGAGACCATGAATGAAATTTATAGTGATGATCCATGTTTCGAGCCATTTCTATCCATTCCTACACTATTATTGGTATTTGCGTGATATATTAAAGTTTATGTGTGGGGTTAAATGAAAT
This sequence comes from Viscum album, assembly GCA_963277665.1. NCBI lineage: Eukaryota > Viridiplantae > Streptophyta > Magnoliopsida > Santalales > Viscaceae > Viscum > Viscum album. The sequence goes on from OY728138.1 coordinate 1,379,004,960, forward strand.
AATGGTGGAATGAATGATTTTCAGTATAAATAAAAAGTGTGGGGATGATATTTTGGTGATGATAATGTTCAGTTGATTTATCATTTTACTCTTTTGGTCCTATTGAATATAAAAAAATAAAAATGGATTTTGATTTGGGAAAACCAAAAATCACCATTACTAGACTGATGATTTTTATTATATGTGGTTAGGTGATTATTTTGAGGTTATATTCATGATTAACATTAAACAAAAAAAGTGATAGAATTATTATTTGAAAAAAATTTGAAGAGGGTTCAGAAATCATTCATTATGCATAATTTGATCTTGACGTTACTTTGAGTTTGGGGAAGTGGGAGTTACAAATTTGAAGTGGATAATTACATTAAACTTTTTGATATCATGTATTTTACTTAACATACAAACCTCTTCCTTGAAAATTAATTTTTAAAGCATCAAATCTTTCCAAGCCAAAGTCTTAGATTAATTTGAACCTTTATTGAGAAGTTCTCTTGATTTTATATTCCCTTTGTCTTTAAAATGTGGATAAAGTAGTTCATTTACAAGGCTATGGATAAGGATCATATTCTTATTATATGAGCATAAATATAATTGAATTTTTTTATGAGTTATTATATAAAAGAATCTATTGTGAGGTAAATCAAGAATTTGCATGTTTAATAATAATGAATTGAGGAGTTTGAACGAATAAAATGAGAAGTTCCATAACTTCTTTTCAAGGGGAAAAGTAAAATAAATGAATTGAATGTTTCTTTTAAAAATGGTAAAACTAACTGATATTTTATATACAATTTAATAATTCAATTTCAAATTGATGATTTTTTAATTGTATTGCATTGAAATTTGAATATTGGTAACATTGGTGCCCTCTGAATTCCATGTTGAGATTTTATGCTTGAAGATAGACATGGTTTAAGTGTGGGGGAATTGATAGAACTAATATTTTCAATATTTATCCATTGATTTTTTTAAAAATAATACATAATTTTTTTTATTTTATGTGGTATTTCCACATTTTAGGATTTTGATGGTATTTTGATATTAATTGTAAGAATGAAATAATTTGGATTTTAACTTTATTAAAATATTTCTGTATTTAGATACTAAAATTTTATACACTTATCTAAAATTTTAAATTATTTTTCTTTCATTATTCTATATATCATTTGATTAATTTCATCCATCTAGACCAAATGTTAAATCCTTCATTTAAAAGACAAAAACCAGTTCACAAGTTGGGTCCGGAATACAGTGCCTAATTCTAGATATTTTTTATGTGGGGACAATAGCTCATAAATGGTATGACCAAATGATATTAAATTCACATTGGGACACAAAATTCATTAGAGGAACATATTTCATGAAGAATTCAATGCGTGAATTGTCCACCATCATGGTCATTTATGCATGAGAATCTAGAGGTGTGGAATTTGGAGAGTCTGACTGGAAAAAATAAATTATTAATTTGAAATAACCATAAATCCCTCAACACATGAAAACATTCACTGAAATATTGATCAAAGAGGCGAAATTCAACTTGGAAAAAATTTCATGAAGGGGTACACACATTAATCGGCCATTTAATCAGGCAAACACCTGAAAATGCTCGATGGATAGATTCTGGAACCAAAAATGCTCCTCCTCACCTATTAAAGGAGGATAGATCCACCTTAACGAATAATTATATTCTCTCCCATTCCATCCAAGTCACCAATATGATGATTCCAAGGTCCATTTAGGATTTATATTTTTTTAGTTTTATTTTCTCATGCAACATGCATTCAGATTTTTATTAACCCATTTTCTTTTCTTATTTTATCTCTATTTTTCTTCCAACAATAATCTCATTCTCTTTCTTCCATATTTCCACCATGGTATCTATTTACTTTGCAATGGAAAGTGAATAACCCAAGGCTGGGACCTAGGGGAGGTTTCATATAGTTCTTTTTTATTTCACATCAATTAAAAAATGTTTTCATTTTATTTGTGGTGGATGAATGAGAATTGCATTGGTGCCAAAGTTTTCCACCATGAAATTATTTTTAATTCAATTTATTTTGAATGATTAATTATTTTCCCTCCCTTATATTGGTAAAACCATTAATTCAATGTATTTGGCATTTCCCAATGATATGGAATGATATAAAATGTAGATTGGTCTCTTAGGAATTAATATTATTAGTTGAGGTGTTGTCATATTTGACTATTTCAGGAGGTGTGGTTTAGTGTGTGAGAAGCATACTAAAATCATACACTCAATAAATTAAATAAAAGTGATTCATTATTTAGGTTTCACCAAATGAATTATCAAATTTATTTTAAACAATATATAAATAATGAATGAACCCATCTTATACAACCCTAGGATCAAGAACTTTCTTCCCTAATTTCATTTTTTTGTATCTGCATTTAGATTGAAATTCAAATTTTCATTATTTTAATTCAAAATTCTCTAAAACCTCCAAAATTAAAATTATCATAAATAATATAAAAAAAATAAAAACAATTATATTAGGTGAATAAGAATTACATATTGAACCCACTGAGAATCTCCACATGTGAGATGACCCTAGTTAGCCTTTGTACTGCATTAGAAATATAAACATCTTTTTCCGTGCCCTAAAATGGGCATGCATTACTATACAATTTAATTTATCCATATCAATCATCTCTATATTTTATAAAAATAATATGTGAAATGTAATAATGGCCCACAAAACAATGCTATAAGTATATTATACGCCCACTAGGATGGTTACAAAAGCCATGAAATAATATTTTTATTCATTAGAGATGGAAAAAAATAAGCAAAACACAATAAGGGAACATGTCGTATTCTGGGGGTCTAAATATACAGAGTCTGAGAGAATACTCACAAGCAATATTTGCACTCAATAGAAAGACAACCCATACTGGTAAATGAATAGAACGAGTGGTGATGAGAAATTTGAGATGTATGATATTAATCTTCTTGGTTCCATTCTCACAATGTGTTAAGGATCTCCATAAAATTCGTAATAAAATGATTATAAAAATGAATGTGGTAGGAAATAGCCTAAGGTATGAAGATCTAAACTTTGAGGAAATCATGAATGAATTGAGAATCATATTCAATAGCCACTAACTGAATGAACTATGATCTGCATAACTCTATGCCCTTATTCAGGGTGAATACCTCTTACATGAGGGATTAACCTCTCTTGAATGAAGTAGTCAATGAAAAAACAAAACAACTACCTTTTTCAAATACAATACCTCCCCCCACATGTCACCTAAAGCACATGGGACATCCATATTGAATTTTAATCCCATAGTAGGAGTGCTCTAGTAGAACCACCATCCATAAGGGAGAGATCTAGAGGTTCTAGCATGAATATTTCCTTTAGAAATATGGTTTATGAGAGAAAGAGAAAGATGGAATCACTTTAGAAGGATGGAAAACACAACTACTAGATATCACATCCTTATATCTAGATCCATCCTTTAACTCTTATAATTGTTAATGTGTGTCATATTTTAGTTGTTACAGAAACTTCAACACCCAATAATTAGAAGGACCACCCATGTCATCATTTATTGGTGATTATTTTTAGTATCTTGATTCAATTTATGAATAAAATAATATTTATTTATAACATGTGATTCTATTCCCATGAAATCATCCACTAACCACGAAATAAGCATTTATAAATCACATGTAATGAATAAATGAAAAACAGATTCATATTTGGAACTATTACAATAATAATACCTAGAATAATGATGGATCCCCTTTCATTTTATGACATCATCCATATTAAATTCATGATTACAAATGATAAAGATGAGAAAATCGTACTTCATTGGGATCACCTTATAGAAAAGACACTCACCCCAAGTATCGTGGGAATTGTTGGCATACACCGTTCTACGATAAGACTTAGTTATAAAGATTATAGAAGAAGGGATAAGGAAAATATATAAATCCTATTTGGATTCCATAAAAAATATTTAATAACTTATATTGATCATCTATGAGGATGTCCTAAAAAATAATGATAAGTATAAGATTTCTTAAAGGACAAGTTTGACTTTAGGCATCCTATAAAACCAATCCTAGTACTTACCCTGTTATAATTATAAAAACTAATATTTCCCCACATAATTATCCACCACTATTGGAACTATAGCATTGAAAAGTAATTTTTAAGTGTGTACTAAATAAATAAATAATTACAGTTATTTTTATGTAGATACCTTTTATACATGTCAGTGGTGAAGGTAGCACGTAGGGGCCAGCCTTCGATGGATTCCAAATCTAACCTTTCATAAAATTTGTTCATCATCTCATTCATGTATCTGAGTTTAATACCTCCATCTATAAAAGATTAGGATATAATATTCCAAAATTCCCAATGACACCACCCATCTATGTGGGAATCCCAAATAAAAGAGAAAATGAGATCTACATTCTCCTAATAGTAGTTTTCTTAACCTTAGGGACTGAGAGAATGTGCATTTGAATCAAAGAAATAATGAAATTAAACAGAGATATTATACCACCAAATGAGGAAAATATTTTCTTCTCTTTATTAATATGAAACAAAATATTTCCCACCACTTATTCAAATGGTGGATACACAAATTACCCGAAGAGATAGGATCACACAAATAGTCTATGTAACGCCCCAACCCTAGTTACCTAGAGTCGGTGCAATATTACATAACATTAGAAAGATCACAAAAGACCAAGTCTCAAAATACTAGTTAGTTTAGTATCCTTGGAAATACAAGATATATTCATAAGTTTTAAATTAATTATAAAATGAAAAACTACAACAACATTGTCTCCATAGGCCACACTCATATCCCTTAGACTATCCCTGAAAGTCAGTCATAATATACTTCTTCATATTTGGGGAAAAATAAAACATAGAATGGGGTGAGATCAAATGCTCAGTAAGGAAAACAATATATTGGAAACTTTCATAAATAAACATAAACATTTATGGAAATGTATGACTAAAACAAAAGCCTTTTAAACTAGAACTTCAACATCATTTAGTGAAGATAAAATCAAATAATTCCATTTACTTATTCACAATGATATTCTACTAGTCGAATAATCACATGCAATATCAATAGCCACTTTCATAATGATAGAATGCATAATTCCAGACTTCATAACCACATAGTCAAGGACTTGTGCCAAGACTACAAATAAGATTTTGTCATGGCCTTGTTCCATGTTACTAGTTTGTCTCATAAGACCTACCGATTCATTGAGGATCTATAATAGGCTCCACCCATCACTTACTAAGTCCAATGCATTCCTCATATGAAAAGTTTTAAACATAACATAAACACTCGTATTAAAAATAACATACAAAATGTCTATACTTTATCCATAATCCATTAATGGTGTAAAAATAACACATACACAATAAAAAATATCACAAAAACTTCAATACAATATGGATGTTTTCTATCATAATAAATAAACTTCAAACAAGCTTAGAATCTATCAATGGATGCTGACATAGATGAAATGAAAACTATTTGAAATAAATACCTCTTTTTATTTTGAAATCATTTAAAAGTCGCATAAATATAAAAGAAAACATTTATTTTAAAAATATTCTTATAAGCTTGTATAAGAATCTTATACTATGATATAATGACAGAAAATATCCACACCCACCGTATAAGTTAGAAAAAGACATTCTTACATTAATTTTTTCGAAAAGGTCATGAAGTAACTTTTTTGGAAAACCATGGAAAGATTACTTTCAAGCAATTTTATAAAAAGTCAAACACGGGTACAAATTAATTTAGCCCATAATTTAGTAAATAATAAAATTTTATTGAAATACTTTTTTAAGAAACATGGATTTGGATGATAAAGAGATCTCAGTAGATACTTACGTAAAAACAACCTCAGATAATAAAAAGATTGTGAGACTAACCCTTACTTTGTAATTTTCCTTGGTCAATGGTAGGTTAACCTCATGTATAATGGTGAAATAATTGTTATTAAATTGTAAAATAACCATATAAATTAATATGATATCATATATGATCTTCTAATATTTCTTTGTTAATGATATTTTAGTAGTATCATCGTTTCAGGTGTTAACTGATTCGTTTTCCTTTATATGATTTGTTACGTAAGTAATATTTGTTATGGATAGGATGTATATTATTAATATTCATAATTATATCAGCTCTTTAAACATTATTTTTTAAATCATAAAATGAAAATTGGTCTTGAATGGATATGATGGGGAATGAATCTCATCGTGTTCGTGGAGACAGTAATCCGTATGTATGCACGCGCGACAATATCATTCTTTTGATATTAAAATCGTTTATAATTAGATGATATATCATATATAAAAAATCATTATCATGTTATATTTATTATTTACATCATTTATAATCATTATTATATCCGTCCAAATGATGAAGTGTTTGAATAACAAATAACACCACAATGTGGAGATGGTAATCCGTACGTACGCAGGTATGGTGACTTTGTCATTTATAGGATGGATAAAATAATGACTATAATTTTAAAATTTTCATAATAACATCACATTATAAATAATATACTGGATTTAATATTTTAGAATAGAAACAAGAAAGAAATACGAAGTTGATGAAGAAAAGAACATGAAAGAGGTGATGAAATATTTACCTCCTCTTCGGGTTTATTCTTTTGATTTGATATAAAGGGATCCTTTGGTTGACTATTTTACTAAAGGAAGGAATCTAGGATTATGGGAGGACAGTTGGGAGGATATTTGGTCAGGTTTGGACAAGCCAAAAGTCTTTGGAGGTGTGAAATTAAGAGAATAGGAAGTTCCCTTTTATAAGAGAGATGAGGGTCACTTTAGGAAAAGTCTGAAATATTATTTTATAATAAAATAATTTTCGGTTTATAATGAATCCAAAATAAATTATTTAAAGGATAAGTTGGGGATGGGTCAAAAACATCTCAACAAACATGTTTTATATACGTTTAGGTTATCATATTAACCTTATCTTTTAGATTTAACTCTTAGTTAAATAGTTTTACATTTACCATGTTTCTTTGTATTTTTATATTATATGGTTAATAAACATAATATAACAGTCCAAGAGAACCCCATGTGGTTAATTATTAATATATATAACCTTATCTATGTCCTTTTTCCAATCCTTAGATTTTTAAGAATATTATATCAATTTATAATATGATATTTTTTTTAAAAAACTCAATTATGTCAATTTTGACACTATTTAGTATTTGTTTTTTTTAAATCCATAAATACTTTATCACTTAGAATAAAGTTTAATTAACCAACCCTAACATGTATAATTAACTTAAAATTTTATTTTAATTCATCATAAGTCTAAAATTACATTTATTTTGATATTTATAATATCAATTATTTTAATCTTTCATTAAAAATGTAATTACTACATCATCATTGTGTCACAAATAAATTAAATTATATAATGCATAAAAATTATAAATTAAATACCATTATGTATGAAATTTTTTTATATTCCTAATGAATATTTATAGTTGAATTTATCTTCTGTATAACTTTATATTAAAAACTATTTAGTTATTAAACATTGAATTTAACTCTTTTAAAACTTCTTTAAATAAAATAATAATAAATGTTCTAATCATATCCAAGTGGAATAAAGGGAGTCATATTTTATTCCTAAGGTTGTTTTTGGTCTAATTATACTTATCAAATAGAATTAGGACATGTGTTAGGGTAATTATAATATCATTTTCACCCTTAATTACCCTATTTACTTTTAACCATGGTAAATAAAAGTCAAAAGTTACTACTCACCAAAAAATATTTTCATCTTATTGAACCACATTTTACATACTGATTCCAACTGTGTATCTTAGATTTTTGAAATTCAACTCACAGAAGTAGTAAAATTAAGATTTATACAAAATTTTAAATGCTTCTAGAAGGTGGGTAAAAGACGGTAAAATGTTCGATAAAATTATATATATATAAAATTATTATAAAATCACTCCAATTAATTATGTTGAACATATATATGAACTATTTATCTATTTTGACCTAAAATAAATTAAAATAAAATAACTAATTATTTAAATAAAAATTCAGTTTTAACCAATAACAGAGTCCTTTTTAACTCTTCATCAAAAATTTAATGTTTCCAGAAAAAATACCAAAAATTCACCCTAAGATAATTTCGATATTCCAAATCCAAAAATAAATTCTATTTTTAAATACAAAATTTATAAAAATTCAAAATGTGGGTATTACTATTAATAACGGCTAGTTTGATTGGTTGTGGTGTGTTTGAACTCGAAGTTGCATACAACACAAGCTATTATATTATTCAAAGGGAAACGTACCATGGATGCTTGGGGTGTTACATTCTACCCTTCTTAAAATAATTTTATCCTTAAAATTTCTGGAATATTACTGCGTAAAATGATTTGGGTGGTTCTTCATCATAATTTCCTCTGGTTTCCACGTTGCCTCTTCCATCCTATGGTTTCTCCATAGAAATTTTACCAGACGAGTCATCCGGTTTCTCAGCACTTGTTCTCTGGTATCAATAATTCTGATAGGCTCTTCACAATAAGACATATCAGTTTTCCCTTCTAATTCTTTATAGGCGAGTACATGCATTGGGCCAGGCATGTATTTTCTCAACAGTGATATGTAGAACACATTATTAACTATGGAGAGACTTGGAGGCATTTCCAAATGATATGCTACAACTCCAATTCATTCTAGAATTTCGGAAGGTCTGATGTACCAGGGCCTTAATTTACCCTTCTTACCAAAACGTATAACACCCTTCCAGGGAGATAACTTCATGAAAACATGGTCTCCTACATGAAATTATAAATCCTTCTATTGGTTATCGACAAAGCTATTTTTCCTACTTTGGGCTGGTTTGATGTGGGTTTGGATAACCTTCACATTTTCCATTGTTTCCTCAACAAGTTCCGAGCCTATGAGTACTCTTTCACCAATATCATCCAAACAAGTTGGTGTGGGACATCCCTTTTTATATAACACTTCATATGGTGTCATATGAATACTTCAATGGAAGCTATTGTTATATGAAAATTCTAACAGTGGTAAATATTGATCCCACATACCTTGAAAGTCAAGTGATCATGATATCAACATGTCTTATAAGGTTTGAATAGTCCGTTCTAATTGTCCATCATTTTGAGGGTGGTAGGCAGTGCTCAAACAATGTTTAATATCTGGGGATTTCTGAAGACTTTTCTAGAATCTTGATATAAAACAGGGATCCCGATCATAAAAAATCGATAAGGGTACTCCATGAAGTCTTACAACTTCATTAATATATATTCTTGTTAGACGTTCAAGTGGTAAATCTTATCTTATTGAAAGAAAATGTGTTGACTTAGTAAGATGATCAACAATGACCCATATTGCATCATTCTATCTAGGAGTATTTGGTATCCCCATAACAAAGTCCATCATAATATTATCTCATTTCCACTCAGGTATGGGAAGAGGTTTCATAACTCCTCCAAGTTGTTGACTTCTAGCTTTCACTTGTTGACAAACCATACATCTTGACACAAAAACATCAATCTCATTCTTCATGTTGTCCCACAAAAAATGTTCCTTCAAATCTCCATACATAATGGTGCTACTAGGGTGTATAGAGAAATTGTAGCTATGATCATCATCCAACAATTCCCTTTTTAGATCAAGTATATTGGGAACACAAATTCTCTTCCCAAATTTCAAAATTCCATATTCATATATGAAGTCACTCAATCTCCCATCATTCACAACTTTAATCTTCATTTGAAACTCTTCATCATCAGAATGAGAACATTTTATCCTTTCTATTAAATATGGTATGGAAACAACTTGAAAAAGTATTCATGTTCCACCTTCCATGATTATTCCCATATCCATTTTCACTAGATCTAGGAAAATAAGATCCCTTTCAACATTCGTCTTGTTCAAAACTCCATGATCCTTTCTTCTCAAAGCATCTCCCACTTTATTTTCCTTCCCCGGGTGGTAGTGTATTGTGAAATTATAATCCTTGAGTAGTTAAAGCCATCTCCTTTGTCTCATGTTGAGTTCTTTCTGTGAGAAAATATACTTCAAACTTTTTTGATTGGTATATATCTCACATTTTTTCACCACAGAGATAATGTATCCATATCTTCAAAGAAAAGATTACAGCTGCTAACTCAAGATCATGAGTAGGATAGTTTTGATCAAGAATTTTTATCTATTGTGATGCATAGGCAATAATACTATCATTCTATATAATGACACAACCAAGTCCTTTCTTTAAAGAATCACTATAAATAACAAACCCATCATTACTCAATGGTAAATTCAAGATAAGAGCTTTAACTAATATTCTCTTAAATTATTCAAAACATTCTTCACACTCTTTTGTCCAAACTAATTGAACCCCTTTACATGTGATCTTGGTTAATGGGTTATCCAATCAGGAAACATTATGGACAAAACACTGATAATGGGCTGCTAAAACAATAAAACTGCATACCTTAGTTGTACTCATCAGTGCTGGCCATTCTTGAATTGCTCTTGTCTTAGAAGGATCAATGGAGATTCCATCCTTAGAGACAATATGGACATGAAAAGAAATCTCTTGAATCCATAATTCACTCTTACTAAACATCTCGTATAATTCATTTATTTTGAGGGTTTTCAGAATGGTGCGCAAGTGATTTTCATGATCTTCATAGCTTTTGAAGTATACCAGTATATCGTCAATAAATACCACTACAAATTCATAACGATATTATGACAACCCTGCTTTTTATTACAACTTAAGAATGCTTTATTACATAAAACATCACTTGATACAATAAATAAAATTGAGAGGTTTAGTGTCTTTGGGGATTAGGATCGTTACATTAAAACTGAAAACATGAAATACAACATCTTTATTGAAAACTTCCTTTACATGACCACTATATTCCCTCATACTTAGCATTGCATGGGATAACCTGAGGACATGCATAAGAAAAGGGTGAGCTATAAAGCCCAGTAAGGGAGTACACATGGAATAACATGAGGATTACAATACATGTTAGGCAATAGTCATGTCAATAGAGCATAAGAGAAACATGAACATTAAGGCATGATAAAGCATGATGATCATAACATGGAAATGTGGCAACACCACTTAACATTGAATTAGCATGAGCCAAGGCTCATTTCACATGGAGCATGAGTAAACCTTCATTGCACATGAAGCACGAGTAAACCCACGTTTCACTTGAATTAGCATGAGTCAACACTCATTTCACTTGATGTATCATGATACTATACTTTACCCAATGCATTGGAGTGCTATAAGGGCGCACCCTTCTTAAACATTTCATTTCATGCATAAGTGTGCCACATGGATCATAAAACATGGAAACATAATCATTTATTCCACGATAAAAAAATGTGGAATTCATACATGAAAAATTATAAACAATAAATAAATGTGCATAAAGGTGAATACCATTGATGGAGAAATGGGCATGGTATTCACTACACAATGGCATTGGCTTAGAAAATCGGTGCGATTTCGAAAGCGTAACAGCGTGACATAAGAATTAATAAAAAAGGTTTGATGAGAGAGAAAGGGTGTCTAATAATATTTACATGAAATGGACAGTAAGGGGGTCATATAGATACATGTCCAAACAATTGTAATGGAATTTAGATTCATGATACAAAAGTATTGCTCGAATGTAAAAGAAGAGAGAGAAGTTCCTTTCAGAATTTCGGCATAGTAACAGGTGTACATGGGAGGCATTTAATGAGAGAGAAAGGGGTATCCCATCATTCAAAAAATAAGAGGGTAGTATGGGGGAGGTGATAAACCATACCCCAATATTCATAATTGAAATTAAAAGGGAAAAACAACTTAAAGAAAATTGACAAAAATGAGAAAGGAAGAAAAAAACCCTTACTTGGAAGTGTGCTTCCAAAGGCTAGAGAGAGGCGTGTGAGAGGATTCTTGGGAGCTTGGGACACCTTGGGAGGATTCTAGAGAGAGTAGGGCAGAGTTTGGACGAACTCCAAGGGATTTTAGTGAAGAGGAAGTGGGAGCTTGGGAGGGTTTATATAGGAAAGGTGAGAGAATTCTTTATTATTTAGGTTTGGGACCCCTTATATTAAAATAATCCAAACCACAAACCATCCCATGGTATTTTCCCATGGTTTCTAGAAAAGGAAAGAGGAAAACAATATTTTACAAGGCCAAGGACCGAACGTATTAAAAAATTATGGTTTCTTATGTGGAGGTGAGTCACACTCCCATGGAAATTAATTTAAAAAGGCAAATCGTTGAATAGGTCTTGAGGGGTTCATTAATGCTTTCAAAAGTAAGTAAAAAAACCCCAAAATCACATTATTTTAATGATAAAACATATATTGGACGAAAATAAGGATTATGGTATTTTATTACATAACCATTGGGTCATTATGATGTCATAAAACACATTATATAATTAAATGGTATTTAATTTTTACCCAAAAATTTGACTGTCTCAGAAAATTATGAAAAATTCACCGTTGGATAATTTCGACATCCTGATTCCAGAAATTACATTTATTTTATCTACAAAAAAATCTAAATATGTTAATTTTCACTTTTAAAATAAAAACCAACATTTATCGAAAAATCACTTGTTTTGACAGAAATCGCTTTCAAACCATAATAAAAATTTTAATTGCATTCATAAATTTATATGATCATTTATATTTAATAAAAATTAATTTAATATTAAAAATATTATTTTATTAAAATATTATTTAATCCAAAAATCCCTTAATTTAATAAAATAGATTTCTTAATTAAATAATAATTAAAAACAGCATTTGTACTTTAAAAACTATTTACAATGTATCAAAAATGACTAAAAATTATATTCATTATTATGTACAAAAATAATTTACATGAACATAGTACTACTTATTTGTTACATAACCCCTTAAAACAGCCGCATAAGACCTAAGGATAAGGTGTGCAATGGTGACAGACTCTTGGGGCGGCTCAGATAACATCGCTCGAGTGGTAATTTCAATCAACTTCCACTTTTCCCGTAGATGGTCACCTTCAATCTTGACATAATGAAGCTCAGCTTGGGATTGGTCAAGGGTGAAGCCCAAAGACGCCACCTCTTTTCCGAGCTCCGAAAAATGGGCTTCGTATGGGGCAATTCTACTGGATGAGGCCATCGCTTCCTTTGTCTGTGTAAAAATTATGTTCGTTAAAGCCTTACATTTATACTAATCATGTGATCACTGTTCAACGACTATATTAACACCGGTTAAAATTCTTAACATGAAACCAAAGAATTTGGCATCTTATAAAAACATTTTTCATAAAGAGACATTTAACTGGATAAATAGGGATTTTCCATTAATTAAGCTTTGGGTCGTTAAAATATTCCCCCCTTAAGAAATTTCTCCCTCGAAATTTTCCTTTTCCCACACTAAAAAAATGTGGGTAACTCAGCTTCATCATATCCTCCAACTCCCAAGTCGCTTCTTCAAACTTGTGTTTTCTCCACAACACCTTGATGAGGGGCATTGTTTTATTTCGTAGAACTTTTTCTCTACGATCTAAGATCTTCACTGGTTGCTCCTCCTAAGAGAGATCATCTTCCAATTGTACCACCTCGGAAGAGAGTACATGTGAAGGGTCCGGTATGTACTTCCTTAATATGGATACATGAAAGACATCATGCACCTTGGCCATAGAAGGAGGAAGTTCTAGTCGATAGGCCAAAGCCTCAACACGATGAATAATCTCAAAGGGGTGGATGTACCTTGGACTTAACTTCCCTTTATTTCAAAACCTCATGACCTTCTTCCACAGAGATATGTGTAAAAACTCCATGTCTCCAACTTTAAACTCAAGGTCTCGTCGATGATTATCTGCATAACTCTTCTGTCGACTCTGGGATGCCTTGATATGATGCTGAATGGTTTTCACTTTCTCCACCATTTGTTCAACCATTTCTGGTCCAAGATGCTTACGTTCACCTACCTCATCCCAACATGCCAGTGTTCTGCACCTTTTCCCATAAAGGGATTCATATGTTACCATTTGGATGCTCGAGTGGAAACTGTTATTATAATAGAACTCAACCAGAGGAAGATGTTGATCCCATCCTCCTTTAAAGTCCATTGTGAATTCTCTTAACATATCCTCAAGTGTTTGGATAGTCCTCTCTGATTGGTCATCAGTTTGAGGACGATAGTCCGTACTAAAGTTCAGTTCAGTATTCAGAGCATGTTGAAGACTCTTCCAAAACATAGAGGTGAATCGTGGATCTCGGTCGGACATAATAGATAGTGGTACTCCATACAACCTTACCACACCCCTGATATATATCCACACCAGTTGATCCAATGAGAAATCCTCTCGAATAGCAATGAATTGTGCAGTCTTTGTAAGACGATCCACAACAACCCAGATTGCATTGCTGCCTTTGGATTTCCTTGGAAGTCCAGTGACAAAGTCCATGGTGATGTTCTCCCATTTCCATTCTGGTATGGGAAATGGTTGCATCATCCCCTTAGACTTCTGCCTCTCTGCCTTCACTTCCTGACACACCAGGCACTTTGATGTATATTCGTCAATCTCCTTCTTCATATTATCCCACCAAAACTTTTCTCGGAGATCATGATACATCTTTGTGCTCCCTGGGTGAATAGAGAAATTTGAACTATTTGAATCATCGAAAAGTTCCTTCTTCATCTCTGGATTTGATGGAACACGTAGTCTTTTCCAAAACCGCACAATTCCTTCTTCATCAACATTAAACTCTGAGGATTTCCCCTTTTTGATAGCTTCCACTGTTTCTTGAATTCCCACATCATCCTTTTGAGCATCATTTACCCTTTCCAAAAGAGATGGTTGAGCAATAATTTTTGAAAGGATTGATGATGTTCCCTTCTATATGATTCCCACGTCCATCTTCATCAAGTCTACGAAGATTGGATCCTTCTCAATTCTCAACATTGATAGAATCGCTCGATCCTTTCAACTTAGGGCATCCGCCACATTGTTTTCTTTCCCAAGGTGGTAATGTATTGAACAGTCATAATCCTTGATGAGCTCTATCCATCTTCTCTGCCGCATATTAAGCTCTTTCTGTGTAAATATATATTTAAGACTCTTGTGGTCAGTATATATCTCACATTTCTCTCCATAGAGATAATGCCGCCAGATTTTCAAGGCAAAGATCACCGCTGCCAACTCCAGATCATGCGTTGGATAGTTTCGCTCATGTATTTTCAACTGCCTTGAGGAATACGATATCACTTTATCATTCTGCATCAGCACATAGCCTAATCCCTTCTTTGTGGCATCACTGAATACCACAAAAAGTTCCCCACTTGTGGGTAAAGTGAGAACAGGCGCAGTGATAAGCCTCCTTTTCAACTCCTTGAAGCTTTCTTCGCATCCATCACTCCAAGAAAACATTACTCCCTTTCGAGTTAGCTTGGTAAGAGGGTTGGACAATCGTGAGAAATTTCTCACAAATCGTCGATAATATCCAGCTATCCCTAAGAAGCTATGGATATCTGTTACCGATGTTGGCCTCAGCCATCCCTCAATTGCATCTGTTTTGGAGGGGTCCACAGATATCTCATTGCTTGTGATGATATAGCCCAATAATGAGACTTACTTCAACCATAACTCACACTTCATGTACTTTCCATAGAGCTTCTCCTTGAGCAAAGTCTCTAGTAGAGTTCTTAAATGCTCCTCATGGTCCTCCTTGGTTTTGAAGTATATTAGAATATCATCTATAAATACTACCACAAATTTGCCAAGGTAATCTCTAAAGACTATATTCATCAAATCCATGAATATTTATGGAGCATTGGTGAGTCCGAAAGGCATTACGATGAATTCATAGTGCCCATATCTTGTACGAAAAGTAGTCTTGGGGATATCTTACTTCTTCAACCTTAATTGATAATATCCCGACCGCAAGTCCACCTTGGAGAATTATTGTGCTCCACGCAACTGATTGAACAAGTCATCAATTCATGGGAGTGGATAATTGTTCTTTATCTTGATTTTGTTAAGTTCACGATAATCGATGCAAAGCCGCATTGACCCATCCTTCTTCTTGACGAAGAGGACTGGTGCACCCCATGGTGAAGCGCTTGGGCGTATAAACCCTTTATCTAGATTCTCCTGTAGTTGTTTCTTCATCTATTCAAGCTCAACAATAGCCATTCTATATGTAGTCTTGGATATTGGTAATTCCCCAGGTATAAGTTCAATTGAGAACTCAACATCTCTTCTTGGAGGAAGACCAGGCAGTTCCTCGGGAAACACTTCCGCGAATTCCTTCACAATAGGCATTTCTTCAAGGATGGTTTCTTCTTTGGACCCAATCATCTGAGCCAGATACGCATACTCATAGGGCAGTAATATCCATGCTTGAGATGATGGAGCTAAAGGATATTCATCTTCCTCCTGACACTTGTAAAGAATCGGGGGTCGATTCTCCATATGGAGTGTGATTTCCCTCTCCCAACAATTTATGTTGGCTCTATATAAGGAAAGCCAATCCATGCCAAGAATTGCATCAAATTCCACCAAAGGGAGTATGATGAGGTTCGACAGGAAATTAAATCCATAGATTATAACAGGGGAGGAATTATATTCATGGGATGCAATGAATGCCCCATTTGTCGTACTCACCGACATCTTTACTTCCATGATTTTTGGTGGTGCTGGGATTGTTCTACTAAACTTTATAAATATAAAAGAATGCATAGAACTTGAACAAAAAAGTACGTTCTCTATTCTTGAATGAATAACTAGCGTACCTGTCACCACTTCATTGTCAGGGTTCACTTCGGAAGAAGTGATGGCAAAATCACTTCCTTGCTGTCTTGGTGGTTATTGGTTGCCTCCGATAACACTTGGATTAGGGCACTGATTTGAAAAATGAACCGGTTCTTTGGATTTATAGCATTGAACAACACGTTGAGGTTCGAACGGAGCGCTCCTCTCCTCTGTCATAGCTGCGGGTCCTTCTTGCTGACAGTTAATAGCTAGGTGCCCTTCTCTTCCACACCTGAAGCATTTTATCGTCCCCTTAAGGCAATTTCCAAGGTGCTTCTTTCCGCAATATTTGCAAGTGGGGTGCTGGAACATCTTAGCACCGTTGGATTTATCCATCGGACCACCAGCATTGAAGTCCACCATACGATTCTTGTCCCCATGATACCCCTATGATTCTCTAATCTCCATTTCGACCTTGAGGGAACATCGGACAATTTACTCATAGCTGTCGAAGTCACGGATCGCTAATGCTTTCTGCAAGCTATGCTTCATCCCACCAAATAAGCGGTCAACCTTGCATTCCGGGGTAACGAAAAAGCCAGAAGCGTATCGTGAAAGCCTTGTGAAGTTTTCCTCGTATGGTCCCACATATTCTTGAACTTTTTTCTTGAGGGAATGGAAGTTCCTTTCCATCATAAGACGGAGGGTGCGTGGAAAATATTTATCAAAAAACATCTTTCGGAATTCCTTCCATTCCAAAGCCTTGATTTCCTATTCAGGCTTCATATTTTTTATCAATTTTCACCATTGATCAGCTTCACCCTCCATACGATAAGCCGCCAGGAGAACCTTCTCTTGTTTAGAACATTGGAGGATGGAGAATATCTTTTCAATGGAGTTGATCCATTGTTCAGCGATCGTGGGATCGGATAATCCACTAAAAGTTGGAGGCCTTTTCCTCATGAAGCTCTCGATAGCGACTTGTTCCTTCTTAGGGGGGTTTGGACGTTCCTCTTGACCCGTGTTTCTATTCAAAACATGAGTTAGCTGAGAGATAAGTGTGACAAAGTTCACGATTCCCGCTCCCATTGGATTGGGAATCTAATTAGTACAATCATCACACTGATCTTCACAACGATTGTTAGCCCGAGTCCTCCTACTACCAGCCATTGGATGGAATAAAAGGAAATTTAGGGGTAACAAATAAAGGGTAATCCAAAGACAAAAGTTGATGACTTATAAATAAACTTTTATTTCCTTAACTCATGAGTCTATAGGATTCAATCTAGGATTTTCATGATCTACTTTCTAACATATATTCTTAGGGGAATTTTTCCCTTACTAAGGGTTCATACCAAGATTGTGAATTTATCAAAACATATCCCCTGGGAGTGTCGTAACCAAGAGTGCAGTAAGGCCCGTTGTTGTGCACCAGTTCCCATTCAAGTCTAGCTCAAAGTGGTGTTTTCGGGTTTTACCCCTAGGATACATCTTTGCCAGAGCCACCTCTACCTGCTCGTATCCAGACAGGGATGTATTTGTTTGATAAACCACTTACATAGTATTTACCATAGCATAGGGATGTTTTTATTATACTTAGTCTTGTATCCAAGGCTTTACTAGGGTTTCCTAATCCCAAAAATAACTAAACCTATCCTCTGATACCAACTATGACAACCCTGCTTTTTATTACAACTTAAACATGCTTTATTACATAAAACTTCACTTGATACAACAAAGAAGATCGATAGGATTAGTGTCTTTGGGGATTAGGATCATTACATAAAAACTCAAAACATGAAATACAACATCATTATTGAAAACTTCCTTTACATGACCACTACATTCCCTCATACTTAGCATTGCATGGGATAACCTGAGGACATGCATAAGAAAAGGGTGGGCTATAAAGCCCAGTAAGGGAGTACACATGGAATAACATGAGGAGTACAATACATGTTAGGAAATAGTCATGTCAATATAGAAAAAGATAGAGATGAACATAAAGGCATGATAAAGCATGATAATCATAACATGGAAATGTAGCAACAACACTTAACATTGAATTAGCATGAGCCAAGGCTCATTGCACATGGAGCATGAGTAAACCCTCATTTCACATGAATCACGAGTAAACCATCGTTGCACTTGAAATAAAATGAGTCAAAACTCATTGCACTTGACGTATCATGATACTATACTTTACCCAATGCATTGGAGCGCTATAAGGGCGCACCCTTCTTAAACATTTCATTTCATGCATATGTGTGCCACATGGATCATAAAACCTGGAAACATAATCATTTATTCCACGATAAACAAATGTGGAATTAATAAATGAAATAGTATAAACAATAAGTAAATGTTCATAAAGGTGAATACCGTTGATGGAGAAATGGGCATGGTATTCACTACACAATGGCATTGGCTTAGAAAATCGGTGCGATTTCGGCAGTGTAACAGCGTGATATAAGAATTCATAAAAAGGTTTGATGAGAGAGAAAGGGTGTCTCATCATATTTACGTGAAATGGATAGTAAGGGGGTCATATAGATACACGTCCAAACAATTTTAATGGAATTTAGATTCATGATACAAAAAGTATTTCTTGAATGTAAAAGAAGAGAGAGAAGTTCCTTTCAGAATTTCGGCATAGTAACAGGTGTACATGGGAGGCATTTAATGAGAGAGAAAGGGGTCTCGCATCATTCAAACAATAAGAGGGCTGTATGGGGGAGGTTTGAAACCATACCCCATCATTCATAATTGAAATTAAAAGGGCAAAACAACTTAATGAAAATTGAAAAAAATGAGAAAGGAAGAAAAAAATCCTTACTTGGAAGTGTTCTTCCAAAGGCTAGAGAGAGGATTGTGAGAGGCTTCTTGGGAGCTTGGGGAACCTTGGGAGGATTCTAGAGGGAGTAGGGAAGAGGTTGGAAGAACAACAAGGGATTTTAGTGAGGAGGAAGTGGGAGCTTGGGTGGGTTTATATAAGAAAGGTGAGAGAATTCTTTATTATTTAGGTTTGGGACCCCTTATATTAAAATAATCCAAACCACAAACCATCCCAGGGTATTTGCCCATGGTTTCTGGAAAATGAAAGAGGAAAAAAATATTTTACAAGGCCAAGGACGGAACTTATTAAAAAATTAGGGTTGCTATGTAGAGGTGAGTCACACTACCATGGAAATTAATTTAAAAAGGCGAAGTGTTGAATAAGTCTTGAGGGGTTCATTAATGCTTTGAAAAGAAAGTCAAACAAACCCAAAATCAAATTATTTTAATGATAAAACATATATTGGCCGAAAATAAGGATTATGGTATTTTATTACATCACCATTGGGTCATTATGATGTCATAAAACACAGTACAGAATAAAATGGTATTTAAATTTTACCCAAAAATTTGACTGTCTCAGAAAATTATGAAAAATTCACCGTTGGATAATTTCGACGTCCTGATTCCAGAAATTACATTTATTTTATGTACAAAAAAATCTAAATATGTTAATTTTCACTTTTAAAATAAAAACCAACATTTATCGAAAATTCACGGGTTTTGACAGAAATGGCTTTCAAACCTAAATAAAAATTTTAATTACATTCATAAATTTATATGATCATTTATATTTAATAAAAATTAATTTAATATTGATAATAATATTTTATTAAAATATTATTTAATCCAAAAATCCCTTAATTTAATAAAATATATTTCTTAATTAAATAATAATTAAAAACACCATTTGTACTTTAAAAACTATTTACAATGTATCAAAAATGACTAAAAATTATATTCATTATGATATACAAAAATAATGTACATGAAAATAGTACTACTTATTTGTTACATATCCCATTAAAACAGTCACATAAGACCTAAGGGTAAGGTGTGCAATGGTGACAGACTCTTGGGGCGGCTCAGATAACATCACTCGAGTGGTAATTTCATTCAACTTCCACTTTTCTCGTAGACGGTCACGTTCGAGCTTGACATAATGAAGCTCAGCTTGGGCTTGGTCAAGGGAGAAGCCCAAAGATGCCCCCTCTTTTCTGAGCTCTGAAAAATGGGCTTCGTATGGGGCAATTCTACTAGATGAGGCAATCACTTCCATTGTCTGAGTAAAAATTGGGTTCATTAAAGCCTTACATTTATACTAATGATGTGATCACTGTTCAACGGATATATTAACAACGGTAAAAATTCTTAACATGACACCAAAGAAGTTGACATATTATAAAAAAAAAAATTATAAAGAGACATTTAACTGGATCAAGAGGGATTCTCCATTAATGAAACTTTGGGTCGTTACAGATATTCGTTGAAAACTCTATTCATTAGATCCATGAAAATAGAGGGTGAATTAGTCAATCCAAAAGGCATTACTGTAAAATCGAAATTCCCATACCTAGTTTGAAATGTTGTTTTCAGAATGTTTTCCTTCTTCACACACAATTGATGATATCTAGATCGTAGCTCAATCTTTAAAAAATATTGAGATGCATGAATTGGCTCTAATAAGTCATCAATGAGAGGTAGAGGATACTTGTTCTTTATTGTTATATCATTGATCTTCCTGTAGTCAATGCACAACCTCATAGATCCATCTTTCATTTTAACAAAAAGGATAGGGGATCCCCATAGAGAAACACTAGGGAAAATAAATCCATTATTACTCAATTCCTCTAGTTGTTTTTTATGTTTCACTAATTCCACAATGGACATTATATAAGGGGTCTTTGATATGGGATTTGAACCAAGAATTAAATCAATGGAAAAACTAATTTCTCGTTCTGGAGGATGTCCAGGTAAATCTTCCAAAAACACATCAACACATTCCTGCAAAATAGGTACATACTCTATTTGAACATTCCTGTCCTCACCCACCTTTATTTCATTTTATTCCTCCCCAATAATTTAATTTAGCTGAGCTACTAGGGGTGGATATAGATAAGAATTAGATGGTTACATTTCTTCTATAAAGATAAGGTACTCCTTATCATCTTCAAAAATTGTAACATCCTTCTTCTTATTATAAATTTTCGCATCATGTTCTGAAATCCAATAAATACTGACGATTATATCATATTCAATCATTGGTATGATGATGAGATTAGTAGATAAAAATTTTCTATATGCCTTAATGGGAACTGATTCACAAAACATTATTGTGATGATACTTACCTTAGGAGTTTTGACTAAAAACTCCCTTGTTAAATCAAATTGGAAATATCTAATTTTCTTAGAAAACTGGGAAGATATGAAATAATGCAATGATCCAGAATCAAATAAAACATTTGTTAAACTTAAGGAAACCATTAAATTACCTGCCACCATGTCTTTTGGAGCTTCAACCTCAGCAGTAGTAATATCATAATCATGGCCTTGATCCCTTGGCCTTTTCTTAGGTAAGTTTCTTTGGTGCTTAAGAAATTCATTGGCATAATTCCCCCTTTTTCTAAAATTGTAACATTCAACATTGAAAGCCTCTTTCATCCCCTTGCAATCACGAGCTTGGTGGACTTTTTCACCACTCTTATAACAGACTCCCATTCCCTTCAACAAATTACAGGGTTGTTTCTTCCCACATTTACTGTAGGATATATATTCAACTTTTCTCTTCTTATCCTTATTTAAATTTGTAGAGTGTTCAGTAGATCTCTTCTTCTCTTTCTTTGCTTTAAATTCGTAATACTTATAGAATTCATTTTTTGTCTTGATAGCACATGAGACAATATCTTCATATGATGATAATGATTGTGTGAGTAATTCTCGATGAAGAAATGGTTTTAATCCATCAAGGAAACAATCAATCTTACTTCATGGGTTATGTATATAATCTACAACATGCCTTTCTAACCTTGTAATTTTAGCCTCATACATTGCGACATTCTCATCCTCTTTTGGCCCCAGACTCAAAAATTTTCTTTCCATATCAGCTCTATGGGCATGAAGAAAGTATTTTTCTAGTAAAAAATCTTTAAAATCCCTCCATTCCATGTTCTATAATTCATCATCTTCCTTTGTGTTATGGATTAATGACCACCGTTGATCTGCATCTCTCGTGAGGTGATAAACTTCTATGACAACTTTTTCCCTTTAGCTACTCCCCAAAGCATGAAATATTATCTCTAATAAATTTATCCATTACTCAAATACTAATGGATTTGTAATCTAATTTACGGTTGGTGGTTTCTTCCACATGAAGCGGTCAAACATTGATCCTCAGCATTGTGGATCAGGGTGATTCATATTGGTATGATTATTATTCATAACCTGAGTGAGTTGTCCAAGTATGGTGATAAGCTAATCAGCACCAGTTGCATCACCAGCTCGACTATAATTATCTTGAGTAGGATTGTAATACATACATGAATTATTTGAGTTGATATGGTTTTCATTCCTTCCACTAGGCATCATTTCTAAACAATGGTATACACTAGATTAGTTTATGAATCGCTATACATAATTCCAAACATGTAAAACACTTAACATAAATTGAATAATTTATGGGTATAATCCATAATCATAAAAATGTTTTATTTGGGGGAGTATATAATCATAAAACCTTCATAATGGTTTGTAAATAAAATTATAATTATCCTAAGCATATCCACTAGGTGTGTCATAACCAAGAGTGCAGTAATGCTCGTTGTCGTGCACTAGTTCCCATTCAAGTCTTGCTCAAAGCGGTGTTTTATGGTTTTACCCCTAGGTACATTTGTGCCAGATCTGCCTCTACCTGCTCATATTTATATAGGAATGTATTTCTTGGAAAACTCAAAAAATCTCTACAGGAACAAAATTCTAGGAATTTCTTCTATAATAATCCTCAATGTCTGTCTTAGGATAATGTTTCTCTAATCAGAGTTTTTCTAAATCTAGCTTCCACAGTTTGTACTAAACTTCCTCGGATACCAACTGTAATGCCCCTACACTAGTTACCTAGAGTCAGTGCATTATTACATAACATTGGAATGATCATAAAAGATCATGTCTCGAAAGACTGATTAGTTTAGTAGCCTTGGAAATACTAGATACATTCATAAGTTTCACATTACATTATAAAATGAAAAACTACCAAAACATAGTATATATAGGCCACACTCATATCCCTTATACTATCATTGTAGGTCTGTCATCATATACCCTTTCTCATTTTGGGAAACATAAAACATAGAAATGGGTGAGCTCAGATGATCAGTAAGGATAACAATATAGTAGAAACTTTTATAAAGAAACATGAACATTTAAGTCAATGTAAGACTAAAAAATCCTTTTAAATGTGAACTTTAGAATAATAAGGAAAATATAAAATCAAATAATTCCATTTTATTATTCATATGGATATTCTACAAGTCAAATAATCACATGAAATATCAATAGCCACTTTCAGAATGATGGAATGCATAATTCTAGACTTCATAACCACAGAGTCATGGCCTTGTTCCAAGAATAAAAATAATATTTTGTCAAAGCCTTCTCCCAAGACACTAGTTTTTCTCATGATACCTACTGATGCATTGACGGGCTATAGTGGGCTCCACCCATCACTTACTATGTCTAATTCATTTCTCATATGAAAAGGTTTAAACATAACGTTAACATTCATATTAAAAATAGCATATGAAATGTCGATACATTATCCATAAACCATGAATGGTGTAAAAATAAAACTTCCACATTCAAACATATCACATAAACTTCAATACAATATGGAATTTTCAGATCACAATAAATCAACTTCAAACAAGCTTAAAATCCATCGATGGATGTTGACACAGATGAAATGAAAACTATTTGAAATAAATATCTCTTTCTATTTTGAAATCATTTAAAAGTCACATAATTATAAAAGAAAACATTTATTTTGAAAATATTATTATAAGATTTTATGTGATGCTTCGAAGATGATATAATGGTGTAAAACATCCACACTCGCTGAATAAGTTAAAAAAAGACATTCTTACATTAATTTTGTCAAAAAGGTCATAAAGTACCTTGTTTGGAAAATGACGGAAATATTCTTTTCAAAACATTTTATAAAAATTCAAACAATGGTATAAATTACTTTAACCCATAGTTTATTAAATAGTAAAAATGTTTTCAAATAAATTTTTAAGAGCCATGGATGTGGATGATAAAGAGGTCCTAGTAGATACTTACGTAAAAACAACCTCAAATAATAAAGATATTGTAAAATTAACTCTTACCATATACTTTTCCATGGTCGAGGGTAGGTTAAACTCCTATATAATTGTGAAATAATTGTTATTAAATTTTACAATAACCATATACACAAATATGATATCATATATGATCTTCTAGTATTTCATTGTTAATGATATTTCAGAAGTATCATCATTTCAGATGTTAACTGATTCTTTTCCTTTATATGATTTGTTACATAAGTAATGTTTATTATGGATAGGATGTATATTATTCATATTAATAATTATATTATGTCATTAGTCATTATTTTTTTAGTTATCAAATGAAAATTAGTCTTGAATGGATACGATGGAGAATGAATCTCATCGCGTTCGTGGAGACGGTAATCCATACGTACGCACAAGCGACAATATCATTATTTTGATATTAAAATATTATATAATTTGATGACATATCATATATACAGAATAATTATCATGTTATATTTATTATTTACATCATTTATAGTCATTATTATACCCATCCAAATGATGAAGTGTTTGAATAACCAACTACACTACGACGTAGAGACGGTAATTCGTACATACGCACGTATGGAGACTTTTTCATTTATAGGATGGATAAAATAATAAATATGGTTGTAAAATTTTTATAATAATATCAGATTATATAAAAAATATTGGATTTATTATTTTATAATGTAAACAACAAATAAAGAGGGCGTGGAATAAGAAAAGAACTTGAAAGATTTGATGAAATATTTACCTTTTCTTTGGGTTCTTTCTTTTGATTTGATCAAAAGGGCTTCTTAGGGTGGATTTTAGACTAATGTAAGGCCTCTAGGATGAAGGTTGGATAGTTGTTAGGATATTTGGGCAGGGTTTGGACGATCCAAAAGGCTTTAGAGGTGTGAAATTAAGGTAAGGGGAAATGCCCTTTTATAAGAGAGGTGGGGGTCACTTTAGGAAGGGCTTGAAATATTATTTTATAAAAAAATATTTTTCGGTTTATAATGAATAAAAAATAAATTATTTAAATGATAAGGTTGGAATGGGTTGAAAACCTCTCAACCAATAGGTTTTAGATGGGCTTAGGTCATCACTTTAACCTTATCTTTTAGAACTAAATCTTAGTTAACTAGTTTGACATTCACTATGTCTCTTTGTATTTTTATATTATATGGTTAATAAAATTATTATAAAAAGACAAGAGAACCCCATGTGGTTCATTATTAATATATATAACCTTATCTATGTCCTTTGTAAGTACATTATATTTTTAGGAATATAATATCAATTTATAATATAATATTTGTTTTAAAAACTCAATTATGTCAATTCTGACACAATTTAGTATTTGATTTTTTTCAAAACCATATAAACTTTATCACTTAGAATAAAATTTATTTAACCAACTATAAAATGTATTATTAACCTATAAAATTAGTTTAATTCATCATACATCTCAAATTACATTTATTTGAATATTTATAATATCAATTATTTTAATCTTTTATTAATAAGGTAATTATTGAATCATCATTATGTCATAAATAAATTAAATTATGTAATGTGTTCAAATTATAAATAAAATACCATTATATAAGAAATTTTTATCTTTATAATAAATATTTATAGTAAGATTTATCTTATTTATGACTCTATATTAAAAATTATTTAGTTATTAAACATTGAATTTAACTCTTTTAACTCTTCTTCAAATAAAATAATAATAAATGACTTAATCTTATCCAAGTGGACCAAATAGTGTCATATTTTATTCCTAAGGTTTATTTTGGTCGAATTATACTTATCCAATAGAATTATTACATGTGTTAGGGTAATTAAAATATCATTTTTACCCTTAATTACCCTATTTACTTTTAACCGTGGTAAATTAAAAGCAAAAGTTACTATTCACGGAAAATTATTTTCATATTATTGAACAAAATTTTTCATACTGATTTCAACCATGTGTCCCGAATTTTTGAAATTTAACTCACAGAAGAAGTAAAATAATGTTTTATAAAAAATTTTAAATGCTCATAGAAGGTGGGTAAAAGACGGTAAAATGTTCGATAAAATTATATATATAAAAACTTATTATAAAATGACTCTAATGAATTACGTTGAACATATATAGGTATTATGTATCTATTTCTACCTAAAATGAATAAAAATAAAATAACTAATAATTTAAACAAAAATTTTGTTTTAACCAATAATGTAGTGTTTTTCCACTATTCATCAAAAATTGAATGTTTTTAGAAAAATACCAAAAATTTACCATAAGCTAATTTTGATATTCAGAATCTAAAAATGAAGTTTATTTTGAAAGATAAAATTTATAAAATTTCAAAAAGTGAGTATTACTATTCATAACGGCTAGATTGATTGGTTTTGGTGTGTTTGAACTCGAAATTGCGTACAACACAAGCTATTGGATTATTCAAAGGGGAACGTATCATGGAAGCTTGGGGTGTTACAGTCCATGGGAAAAATATTTCTCAGTATAGCAAAAAACTATTCAATAAAATTGGTCCACCTCTCATAGATGTTTTTTAGAAGTATAATCTCCTCTTATTTCAGTTTATGATTTTCCCACTCAATTTGTAAAAATATTCCAATGTATTATGGAATCCTCTAATATAATTCATGATTACATTAGAAAATTATATCATATCATCCATAAACATGATATATAAGATACCAAGAAAATGATACCTGAATCTATAAGGGATGTTAATACAATTATCTTGTTATTTTTTATCTTCCTGTTAAGAGAATCCTGATCCAAAACAGAGAGACATGGAGATAAATTATCATCTATTATATGACACTAAACATATTTTAAGAATAAATAATTCATTCCCATTAATGATACAAATATACATTGAGAGATGAAGAATATCAAAAATAAATCATACTTCCATGTAGATAATCCCTTAGAGGAAAGCACCCTCAAAATCATATTACATTCAAATCTAACATAAGCCTTTTTCATGTCCACCTGATGATTATTTTTGAGATGATGATTTCTTATTAATACTAGAGATCTTTTCTTGAGTACTAAGAATGGAACCTTGGATGTAAATTTATCTTATATATCATTGCTTCTCCCCATAAATGTAGTAGTGGAGATGTAAAGAAATTCTTCTATCAAGCACCTAGAGAGAAAACAGAAGGGAAAAATACTCATATTGATCATCCATTATTGGATTAGTGAAGAGGGCCCTCAAAATTTTAGAGTTAGAAAAAGAGAGGAGGTGTCAGAAACAATGGCAAGGTGACCTCATGAAAGAAGTTTTTAACTGCTTCCAAAAACATAGCATTCCATGTGTTCTAGGAATCCACATTGTAGAAACCTTTGAATCCATTAATTCCAATGCAGATATCATGATTGAGAGTTAAAATAGCCTATGTAATCTCTTCCTCCACCAGAATTGATATAAGGGTGTCATTCTAAAGAGAAAAAGACATACAAGGAATAGCATCAAAAAAAGTTCACCATACCACTTGAATACTATTCCAACATATTAGGGATTTGATCAATAATAATATATCTAAAGTGGGATTCAGATATAATTCATACTACCCTGATTTCATTAGTAAAAGATCCATTTCCAAATAGAATGTTTTTCCAAGAGATCCTCTTATTCTCCTGGACACATGAATAGATGAAAGATGTGCTTTTTTCACCCACCATCAACCATGTAGTTTTAGAAAGATCACGATCTATGAGTTCCTATTCCATTATCTCTTTGACTAGAATATTATTTTTATAAACCAGTGAATTAAAGATATCAACATTCCATGCATTTTCGAGTAA
Organism: Viscum album; assembly: GCA_963277665.1. Taxonomy (NCBI): domain Eukaryota; kingdom Viridiplantae; phylum Streptophyta; class Magnoliopsida; order Santalales; family Viscaceae; genus Viscum; species Viscum album. The sequence continues at coordinate 1,379,033,784 of OY728138.1, forward strand.
TGTCTCTATTTTTTATCTATATTTTAATTGAGGATAATTAACTAAGAAAATGTGGTTTTATTTTTATCCAATATGATAGGTCCCCATTAATTAATATGAGTTTATTGTGAAGACTAATATAATCACTTCCCTGAATTGGCTTATTTGAAGATTCACTCATATCCTGGTTGTATACAAGAGTGGAGGACCAGTGTTTGTAGAAGAAGAAATGACCACTACTATCCCTTTTCCAACCTATGGACACCATAATTTGAGAATGGTTTGGGAGTGATCCAGCAAGATGGGAAACATTGATAAAAGTAAATGACGTGATGGAATGGATGTTGGATATGAAGTGATTGAGGATTCACCAAGTGTGGTTGTTTCCCTTGTTATTCTTGCACCAGGTTTATTTTTATAATTCAAAATTCAAATTCAGGAGACCAGATTGATCCAAGAATAAGGGGAACTATTTCCTAACCATGTTGGGTAATATAGTACCTACTTAACTTTCGTTATTATACAATATAACATTCAACTATATTTTAATTAATGAATAATTTTCCCCTAGATTAAAATAACTATGTCCTTAATAGAGCATCTATATTATGAAAGGATGAAAATTTTTTATAAAAAATTATATAAAGTAGTAGGAGGATCCTATGGTAACCTTGTGGGGATGAATTGATCTAATAATTACAAATTTTCTACATTGATATTATGATTACAAACAATACAGATGTGTTAGTTTTAGGGGAATCCATGCATGCAATCAATAAGGCCCACCCTATAAGAAAACTCAATTATTTGAGAGTCACATTGTTTGTGTTCCAACACTACTAAGAGGGAGATATTGCTATTGTGAAACCTATTGGAAATAACGTCTATCGTAACAGATTAACCAAATACATGGGAATTCCAAATGGTGAAGGATATCATTGAAGGAGTGGGTTCCTCTATTTATCACTAGAGTAAGATGGTTCCTATAAAATTTTATGATGGAAAGCTATCAAAAATATATTTTGATATCTGGTACGAATACCTAAAGATAAATAAATATGGGGATGTGATAAGTCCCTTGAATCGAATGGACACAATGATACCTAATAAATATTTTAGAAACTATTAGAGAGATGACGTTGAGAGACACTAGAGGAACCTGGTATCACTGGAGGGACCATGGGAGTAGACGAAGAAACCAATAAAAATAATCCCAGTGAGAAACTCGGTGACACTCAATCATAGAACTTGGGGGCTTCCCTGACCCATAAACTACCATTTATAGACAACATGGGGGTTGCCGAACATGGGGAAGGAGAAGGATTGGTATAGAGGGGGTGTTCAGGGAGATAAAACCCAGAATAAGATGCAGAGATGGATCCAAGATAGAAGTTCAGATCTTGACTCAAAACTTTTGAAATTGAACCAAGGAGATGGATACTAGAGAATATTTTGGGTGAAGGCCCACACAATTATTTTTATAAGAAGTAATAAAATTCCCATGGAGCTAGAACACTAAAGAAAAACATGGGCTATGATGATACACTAACCTACTCCACTAGAAATAAATATCATTGGGACTAAGGAGAATGTATTCAGAAATGGGGTTAGAGATGTCTATCTCCATGTAGATCTAGTCCACCAACACATCCATCAACCAGAGAGTGCGGTCATCAAAACACATGAAGGAGACTATTGGGCCACCAATATTATATAGAAAGTAAAAATTGTGGAAGGGGAGAGGAATACCTAAGAGGTTTCTCTAGACCAAATCCATGGGAGGTTCTCACGCAGAATTACCCACTATCAACCATATGTATTAGTAAAATCACCTTCTACCACATGATCTAGATCATGATGTCCATGCTTTCACAAAGTTTTATTTTTAATAAAGAATAGTGTTGAATGATTTCGTATTAAGATCTGAGATCCTATCCTATGATGAGAGACCCCATGAGGAAAATAGGACATGGAACAATGAGATGGGTGTTTATTTGAGCCCCAATATAGCCACCAGGGTCCACTAGAGCAAGGTTGAAGATTCTATATTCATCATCAACAAAAAAAAAATTACATTTAATACCTTGATAATTATTTTCTTTAGATTTTCCCCTAGGAAATAAAATTTAATAATTCCCATACTTCCACATTTTAAACATTCAAATATTGATGATTCCTTTTAGAAAACATTATTCTCATCCATTATATTAACTTAACATTTCAATTTTCATTAACAATTACTTACTCCATTCAATTATTATCCACACCTAATAAATCTTCTCATTATTTTGAGACATTCCCTTGAGTTCTTTGCCCCATATTCTCAAAATACAAGAAATTTAATATCCTTTCATCCATGGTATCCACTACCCAAGAAATCAATGTACTCTATACCTATCTTATTTGATGAATTATAGAGTTTTTCAAGGTTCATATTGTAAATAATATTTCATGAAAACTGATTAGGAATAATAAAAATATTCTTCACTCAAGTAATCAAACCATTTGGATTATAATTAAAGCATTATCTATTACATTAAATTTTAACCTATTTTCATTTGGTTTTCACCATTTAATAAAATAAAAAAGTATAGTTTGAGAAACAATATTCATATGGTTAACCACATATTCCTGAAAATTCATTTTTATGATTTCTAAATCAGGACATGTTCTTTTCAATTTAAGATAACTAAGGTTTATCCTAGGACATCCATGATCACTGTCTATTCTAATCCATAATTACAGTTCATAAATAAAACTCGGAATAAACAAATAATAGTCCCTAGGTGTGTAAAACCATATGTACAACAAGGAACATTGTTTAGAACCAGGTTATGATCAATTCCGTGCTCAATATACACCATTTTGGAATAATTAATACTAGTTATAACTGTGTAAAGACACATCCACTTGTAGTATCCATACATGTATGAAGTTTCTTGGAATATCACATAATATATTTCATATAAAATATTTAGAATATTATCCTATACATAAAATTACCCTCGTTTTCTTTACAAATGTTTTATAACCCTATTCTACAATGATTGAAAAAAACCCTATCTGATACCAACTATAGAAGCATATGCTTTTCTTACATAAACATTACATCTTTTTAGATAAATATTCAACATAATTTAAAAATACACGTATGTAAACCATATAGGTTAAGCGTCTTTAGAGACTAGATATATAGGTTTCTTATTTCATAAATATCTTCAATAAATCTAATAACGATCTTCCCATTTTGTACTCCTCAAAGACATAACCTACTTAAAACCAATATTCATGACATGGGGATGGGAAAATTAGGAAAGGTTAGGCTCAGATTGTCAATAAGGGTAATAAAGGCAGAAAATAACAATCAATGAAACAAAACATGAGAATAATAGTATAATAACATGTACGTAACATTTGAAAATATTACCTTACATAAATGATAAACCAGATGTCAATGCAATAATTATTACAAATCCATAGACACGAATCATATTGGGAATATATGAAAATGATCCATTATAGAATAATATAGACATATGTCTTTGGAAAAAAATAATCTTATAAAATTGTGAACATTAATAAATAGAAAGAGTTTAACATAATAAGTTAAGGACATGAAATCATTCTATCGTATAGACTTATTAACAAGAATGTTAAGTATATACATTATATTATGGAAATGAAATACATTTCGCACATATTATTATGAAAATGAAATTAGGTTCACACATAACATAATTAAGATATTATTTTTCCATCTTTATCTAATGTATTAGAGATCTATAACATGGTCACCCATCCTCATTTTATAATAGAGCCACCCTTCGATGGTTTATAACAAAACCACCCATCCGTACTTTATAACAGGACCATCCATCATTAGTTTATAACCAAACCATTAGTTCTTAATTTATAATGGAACCACCCATAATATAATGAAAACTACAAATATGCTTCCTGCAAGATCAAAAAAACATTCTTCACATCATCACATTATAACTTGTACACTGAAAAAGGGTTTTATAAGAATTTCATCAAATAATTATAGAATAACCGTTGAAAATAATTATGTTTAATAAAATTCTCATCATAATAATCATGAAACATTTATAGAAATAAATAATGATGGAACCATTAGATTATATCTATAGTGAAACACGAGAAACACCAAAGGTTGTTATCATTGATAAATTAAAATTCAATAAAATTATCATTATAATTTTTATATGAAAATATACTTTCCATTTTGAAATCACATCCATAAAATATTAAAATTTAATGAATTTTAAATAATTTTCTTTCATATAGCATTGTAATTATGTAATGGAATCCTTAAATCATTGATTAGACATGATGATTTAAAATACCCTTGTTTTCATACATGTGAAAACAAAGGTTCCATTTACATTTTATATAAAAAAATTGTTCAGAAAAATACAAGAAGATTCCATTTAAACAATTTTTGAAAAAAAGGTGTAAAAAATACATTAAACAATCATATAGTAATATTACAAATGATTTCAAAATATTTTATGAAAACATGTAAGTGGAAGAAATTAGATTTTTGACCGTAGAGAAATATATATTCAATTGTACTTAAAAATGATCTTTTGGTATATTTAGTTCATAAAGATATATAAACGAAAATAAAACATGTATTATTCTTAAATAACTATAGTATAATAAACATAATGATATTCTTGAGAGAGATATCGTAAAACTTCTTCATCAAAATCATAATTACAGATAATCTTGTTGAACAATTACATTTTAACATATAACCTGTAATACATTGGTAATATTTAAATCATAGGACCCATGAATGAAATAAAACTATATAGATATGTAAATACCCATATATTTATTAATAATAATAATAAAATTATTTCATGGTTTTTATATACACCACACAAAATAAACATGTATCGAATATGTCATATGTCTCATAGAAAAAAAAATTGAGAAGGAAATCCATTACCTAATTTGGTATCATTTGAATTGTTATACCCGTGAAATTAATTACCTTATAAGGATATGAAAATGACCATAAATTTCATTATAATAATAATAAAATACTTTAATGGGTAATATATACACCACAAAAAAGATACAAGTGGTGAATATGACATGCGTCTCACAAAAATAATAGTGAGATGGAAATCCATTACATGCTTTGGAAAATTTTAAATCGTAAGCCCCATGAAAGAAAAAAAATAAAGGAAAAATTAAATATCATTCTCATAATTAAAATAATGGTATAAATTTTAAATGGGTCAGCATATTCACATTATAAAATTAGATATAAGTAGAATAAAACATTTGTCCCAAAGAGGACAATTTGAGACAAAAGTCTCATACATCAAGTATGGAATTCCTTCATACATGTTTTAAACTCATTTATAATAAATATAGGTTTATTATAAAAACATTAAAAAGAATTAATCATAAATATCATAAAATATATGATTTACTTGTAACTTTTTAACTCTCAATCATAAAAAATTCTTTGTTAAAATCATTATTTTGGGTGGTAACTACTTCCATTTTCATGTATGTTTTGGTTCAGTAGTTTAGGTGCTTATAATTTATTATGGTTAAATTATATCTATAATTTTAATCATGGTATAATTATCATATATATATATATATATTCATTACTTAAATTTTTCACGTTATTAATAAAATTTAAATATAGAAAAACAAATTACACTATTCATGGAGAAATTTTGTTGTATGTACACATAAACACTGTTTCTATTTTCTCGGTGGATAGAAAAAAAGAAAGTTAATGAATATATCACCATTAATACATAATTTTAATGTCACATATATTATATATATTCATTAAATATAAATTTGTTTCCATCCATGTCAAAATAAAAATGAAAATCAAATCACTTCTTGATGTGGAGGCGGTAGTCCACACATATGCATGAGCAACATTATTATTTTAAAACTGATTGAAAGGTAAGATGGTATACGTGAAATTATAATGACAGGAGTATAATTATGTAATAAATATTATAAAATTACATTAAATCCATCTTTAAATCCTTCTTTTAGAGGAGGTAATGGAAATCAAATTACATTAGTTCACGGGGAGGTAGTCCGCAGTATACATGCTCGATAGTTTTATTTCCCATTTGATGGAAGAGGAGATAGATATAGGTTATTAAATAAATATAATAACCTCCCAGAATATTTTAGATAATGGTTTTACTATTTTTTTTAATTATTAATTAATTAATGAAGGTGGAAATTGAAGAAGTAAAAAAGATAGAACTTTTGAAATACAATTATCATCACATAGAAAACCCTCCTATAAAGGATAATAAGGTTGGTATCTTGGGAATAACAGTAGCTATATAATTCGGATAATGATTCTTTTGATTTATTTTTTTAATTTTTATTTTTGTTGATTATAATGTCATAAAATGCTTTAATATTTGAGGGGATGATGTTCTCTTTTATAATTTAGGAGGAATGAAATTTTTTGAAATACCCAAAACTATTTAATAATGGGAAGTCCCTCTCATCCCATGTGTCTCAAAATTACTAAATAATATATTAGATAAACTATATTTGTATTACATGTATAAAACTTGAAGAAATTTTTTTAAAAACATATTTGTTAATCTTTAACCCCTATGTTCTCTTTGTTTTATCATTATATATTTTCACCATATTAACTAGTTTTTTTATTTATTTACCCTGGTAATGTACCCTTTAAGAATAAAAATAAATGTTAACTATTATATAATTTAAACCCAATGATTCTAAATATTAAATTAAATTTATAAAATAAAATCCATATTAGTTAGGAAAAATAATTTTAATACAGGAGCATGTAACACACAAACCCTTATGTTAACCGTAACCATTATAATTAATTTTTTCATGTTTTCACTATTAAATAATAAAAAACATAAATCTGACTATCTAAATTAATATTAATTGTGATTGTTTTAAATATTTAATTTTGTTATATGAAATTTAAATCCCATACATTATATTATTTAATTTTAAATTAAAACCCCTAGTGTGATGAAAATTCATTTTCCCAATGAATGTTTTAGAAGAATAAAATATTTTAATATAAAAAATAAATTTTAAATTGATTAAAATGACATAAATTGGATTGATAACAATATGATTGAACTAATTTAATTTTAAAACACATTTAAAACTAAATTAAAACCTTTATATTATTTAAATGAAAATGAAATGTTCAATAAAAATCAGTATTTTTCAGTGTTAATCAAAAAATTAATCGTATCAAAATATTCTAAAAAATTAACTATATGATAATTTTGAGATGTTAAGTTAAAAATGATTTTTATTTTTTAAAATAGATTTTATATAAGTGAAGAGAAATAATTTTTAAATAATTAATAAAAATACGATGTAATAACATTGTAGAAATATATTCTTTTTAAGCATAAAATAAATTTATTTTTATCCCATACAAAATAAAATATTAGATGAATGATAAACCAATTATTTTAACATATAATATATGAATTTAACTTAAATAATTAACCAATACTGACTAATTTATTTTTCTACTATAGAAACACTTTGAGTGTATAAAAATTGTTTTTCAAAAATGAAATTTTATTTAAGTTAAAATGATTTATATTTTTATTATTATTCAATTGATTTCTAATGAATTTATTTATACTTGAGTAAAAAAATAAATTTTTCAGAATTTAGTTAGTATTATTTATACCCACCAATTTAATAAACATCACATTAAATAATAATTTTAAAATAATATATCATGGTTAGTTTAAACTCATTGTTCTATGTAATAGAGGCTATCAAAGAAATTATAATTATTTAAAGGGAAATATATTATAAAATATTATGGTGTTACAGATAGACTCAATATGGTCCAACTATTCATATTCAAACCAAAGATTCATTAAAAAATATGAAAAATAAAAAGGAAAACATAACACATATATGTGTTCAAATATCAAAATGGTTTTGATCATATCATAAGAATAGGGGTAATCGATCCCACATTGGGATTTCAAAAGGATCCACAGATACATCCTAAATCATAACAGAGTACCATAGTAGGAGATAATTCTCTTAATAAGATTGTGGTGAGCTCCACCTTCCACACCCTTGACCAAAATAAATTTTAACAATTCTCTAGTAATATGCAAGTTGTACTTTCATTTTGAAAGTTGGTAGAATTTGAATCCAAACAAGTGTGGGTGTGAACTCCATCAAAAATAGTGATGATCATGGGATTACCTATGTGGAGTACATAAGAATCCTAACTGAAAATTAATTTTTTTTATTTCAAAAACTTTTAGGAAAAGTGATAAACCATGAGTCACTTTGAGGGAAAGTGATAATCCGAACAAAATCACAACTGATACCACCCATAAACCAGGAGTATAAAAATAGACAACAAGCCCATATCAGCACAGCTATACCAATCATAATGTCCATACTCATCACCACACCCAACACAGGAGTCCCCCTCTTTGGTGACTGAATCAGATTCAGAAGTTGGCTTATACCGCCTCGGGAGACTATCACCTTGGTTCCAAATCCTCGTTTGATCTGGTGAGAGATTCCCTGGACACGTTTTCTTGGACAAGATACATTTTTTGATAGCTAGGATCATCCCGTGGTCCCGCTTAGATGTAGCTCTAGAAGATGTCAGATGTGGCAGATAAGAATAATCCTTCATTTTTTTCTTCGTGGGGTAGCCGACATCATTCTTTCATCCTTAATCCTTCTCTTTTCCCCACCTCGAACAATATCACTATAGGACCAGTTGACCAAGCCACACCGGTTTTTTTATCACCCCTAGAAATTTTCCCCCTCTTGTCAAGGCAGTTCTGTAAAACAGGTTCCTTGAACCCATCTCATTCTCCCTCCTCTAGTCAGGTGTGTTACAATTAATCACCAAAAGACACTTAATCATAGTTACATTGTATTTAATGCTTCTTTCCCCCTCACCCTCAACCGCTAGAATGAGTTCCTCATCGTTGCCTTACAGTTTGTTGGAATCTAAGTTAGGAGGCACCTCCACAGTCATATAGGTATCTTCATGTGATTACTATAAGAATTCTCATGTAATGATCATGAGATGATTAATCTCTCTTCTATGATGATTCTATGAGTTTCCCCTCATAATCAATTATTCCTTAACCATTTTTAATGAAATTATATTTTCCAAATGATGTTAAACTTCATGGTACAATAATTTAATAGGACCTTAACATATGAAATAAATATAAGTGATTTATTATCCCAATATTCAATCATGTTACATAGTATTCCTCTTTATGTTATAATCATAATATCCCAATATCCTAATAATATATTTTCTTATTCACAAGTGGTGATATCACCAAAACAAGAATCTCCATCTTGTTTAACCACTCCCAAGGTAGCCTAAAATTACGAGTCCTAATCAAATATCATGATCACAGCTAACCTCTAATAAATATAAAGGACCCCTAGATATTGGAATCACCATAGTATGCTAACTTGTTCCCAAACAAGTAAATGATGAGCATACATGGAATGAAACCCCTATAAAACATTGAACAATGAGAGGTATCAATCGGATAAACACTTGTTCATAGTTTAGTATTTGATGTGAATATTGAGTGTTTTCCCACACTATAATTTAAATATATGATCACCTTCACATGGTTTTAAATATTTGACATGTTCGGATGCATTATAATCTATTCCTTCAGCTATGAGAATTGGGATCCTTAGGTTACATTTCTAAGATGAATTTGGGACATGTATAGGAGCTCTTCTTCCATCGCTATGTGAAAAACCTATAGTGCTACCTCATATGGTGAGTATGAGATTCCTTATGTGAAATTCATGTTAATCCTTAGGTTATGAGACTAGGAATCCCTTATGTGATGAGAAAATGATATATTATAATAGTTCAAGGTGATTAATCTATGATTCTAACTCATATGATATGCATGATATTTCCTTTGTGATGAGTATTAAAATCCCTTATTTGATGAGCATAGGATCTCTCCACCCTTACCTTGTGAGACGAGCTTATGATATTTCTTGGTGAGAAAAGACTTTTACTCCCTAAATTATGATCCATGTAAACCTTATATGATGATAATAAGTTTCTTATAGTGACACAAATCTGATGCCTCACATGAATAATGTGGAAATCCTTATGTGATGAGCACAAGACTCTAAGGTGAAGTGAAATGGATACCATACACAATGAACATAAGTTTCCATATGGATATCAAAATATACATAAGGATTTTAACTTGATATGATTTATATAAGAGCATAATATATCGTAATAACATTAAATAATGATTAATTTTATATATTCCTAACATTTTCAATGTCAAAATAAGATTCAACTTTATGTTTCAACCCTATCACTAAAAAAAGTGAAGTAATTAAACAATATCCACTTTAATATAGAACATTGGATAAAATCCATAAACATGTTTTAGATATTGTTGACACTCCTTCCGTCACAGAATCTAAAGATCGGAAAAGGGGAATATCTAAGCTCAAAGTGATTCATCCTTTGAAGAAAACATCAAAAATCGATAAAGGCAGGAAGAAAGGATCAACACCAACTGCACCGCGCAAGTTATCTCACTGTAGAGCAAGTACACTTGCGTGACCTAAGTGGTAACCGCCCGGTAACCGCCCGGGGTCTTCTCCTGCCTATAAATAGACCCTGTGGGCCCCCCAATCAAGAGGATCTTTTTCCAGAAACTCGGATTGAAGCTCCTGACGCCCAAGTCTCTTCTCAAAGCTTCCGGAACACTTATAAGGTAATTTCTTACCTAGAAAGGAAGATCTAAAGAGAGGGAGGAAGGCCTAAGTGTTGAAACTCATCAACACTTGCGCGCCTGAATGGCCAGCCCTTAAGGGAACTGGTCATACTTGCGCGCCGCCTTATTCCTTCAATAGAATTTGTGCATCCCTTTTCTGGAAGAACGTCAACGGGATTCTAAAGGGTTTAAAAAGGAGTCGCTCAAGTATTTCAATTCCGATTGAAAATCGCGCAAGTACACCTTGTGTCGCGCATGGTATACCTGCGTGACCAATACTTGCGCGCCCACGCAAGACTTGCGCGCCTTTCAAGACTTGAGCACCCCTACCTTTCTAGGTGCCCATCTTGCCCATTTTACCCCTCTTAAGCCATTTCACCTTTCCTATTCAAGATTCAGCCTTCAAGATACTCTTCAAAGCCATTTATGACATGATTTCTTGATTTGACTTCCTAATCTGAAAGGAATTCGGTGGAATATCTCTCAAAACCTAGTGATTTATACATCTTTATATCACCAAATATTGAGAGTTCGTTCATTCAACCTCATCCTTTAAGATGAGAGAATCCTTAACCTGGGTCTCCTTTTCAGGAATAATCCCCAGTTATAAATCCTTTAATCTGGGCATCTTCCTCAAGAGTTAGCCCCAAATTCTTAAAATTCCCAAACATGGGCATCCTCCTCAGGAGTAAGCCCCAAAACTTAATTCCTAACCTGGGACTCATTTTTAAGAGTAAGTCCCAGTCATAATCTTGGGATTCCCTTTCAGGAGTAAGCCCCAAGTCCCCTAACATGGGCCTCCTTTTTAAGAGTAAGTCCCAGTCATAATCTTGGGCTTCCTTTTCAGGAGTAAACCCCAAGCCCCTTAATTTCTCTTAACCAGTCCTAAATTACGTTTGATATGGGGTTCCTTCTCAGGAGCAAAACCCAATTATCAATCCTCTCCTAATTTGGGTTTCCTTTTCAGGAATAAGTCCCAAGTTAGAGTATTCAAATCTCCATAAAGCACATATACCTTTATGGACCCTGTTCCTGGATTTTCTCCCTAAAAGTAAATCGTAAACCTTCATCTATTTGGGCAGTCATACATACATAAGCCCCAAAAAATTTCTTATGATTGCATCTTTCATGGCACAATTGTCTATTTTTTACCAATACCTCTTGTTTCTCACACTGAGCATGACTCACGTGAGCTTAGAGTGTAAAAGTAATTATCACATTCTTCTTTGAGCCATCAATCATAAACACCATACTCCATTACTCGAACTACGTGGGTTCTGATTCCTTTTACAAAACTAAGGATACGTAGGTAGCCCATTTATGGGTTCGATCCCAACTTTGAAATAATCCATGTCCTTCTGAATGACGATAAACTTCAAGTGCCCCACTGAGTGGCTTTAAAACCAGCCTGGTCATCATAATGACCAAGAGACTTTTATATACATGTTTTGAAGGATACCATTGACCGTGAATCTCTAAGCAGATATAGATGATTCTCTATTGATGAAGAACCTCTAATACATATAAACGATTCTCTAAATTTCTTGCATATTTAATCATTGATTGTTAAAACTAAAGGAAAGCTCATTTTATACTTGGTAATGTAATAAGGATTCACGAACATAACATAAATCTATAAAGAGAGTCCCAGAGTAGACAATAATTCCCCTCAAAAAGGTGTGATGAGTCCGACCTCCCATCCTCTCGACCAATGAAAATTCCTAAGCCTCATTAGTCCACAAACTAATGAGCTCCTACCATTGGAAGGTAGGTCCAAATGGATGTGGAATCATTGGATGTTTCCGGTTCTACGAACAAACCTGCTAGAAACCGATCGGAACGTATGAATCTCCCGTCCAGGAGGTCATCCCTGAAATCCGTGCGAAACAAAAAATGGTGAACCTGACGTGAATCCTTAACCAAGTTAAAGTGATGTTCTTATTTGTTAGGCCCCTTGGGCCAACAAATCAATCATTGACATGTGCTCATCCAAAAGATGTAGTGGCCAGATTCATCTTGATTATGTCTGTTATATGGAACAGGCACTCTTTTCTCAAGATCTTCTGCAAAATGGATTTTCTTAAATTCACCCCTGTGAATACTGCTGCTGTGAACACCTCTACTGTGAGGTCTGCTGCTGTGAAAACCAATGCTGCTACTCTTGCTGGAACGTCGTCCGCTCTGAGGATGACATCACCAACTCAGCATCTTCAATGCTAGGTTTCTAATGCACTGGTTAAGGAGTACCGTCGCAACGGTACTATCCCAACTCTGGAGGCCGCTCTTCAATCCCTCCAAGTTAACAACTCTACCTGGTCATCCGGACAACGGCGGCCAGCGATCAAGAAGCAGGCGGTGCTGACTACCGTCTCCAACCGTTTCAGGTCGTTATCCCCGGAACACAATTTTCATTCACTCCCTTACTCTAAGGAAGTGAATGAGCAGGTCCAGAAGGGCCTTAATTCAAAAAGACAGGAGTCCTTCTCGAGGGATCCCATCAACAATCGTCGCCAGACTCGTGCGGTAGTGCTCCCTCAACATGATGAGGGTACCGACTCCAGGAATTCAGCTCAGGTTCCTCCAACCCGAGTAAGAAAGATGAACCACCAGAGACGGAATCCGGTTAACAATGGGCAGGTTGTCATCCCTGCCATCTCCAGAGAAGTCCACCAACCTAACTTGGTGGCAAATAATGAGCAGGCACAATCACCTGTCCATTTTAATTCTGCTGTCCAGCAGAATCGTCTGGCAGCATCACGCCAATCCCACCAGGCAATTACGGCGGAGTACCATAGGCAGGAACATGCACCTGCTTATACATCACCAGTTAGTCAGCAGGCTCGTCTGACTACATATGATGGATCTCGTCAACCGCGTTTGGCGAAGTGTAATCAGCAGGAACATACACCTGCTCATACTAATCAAGCCTACCAACAGTCTCGCTTGGTAGCGCACAGAGAAGTCAGTCGGAAAGCCCCGACGACAAACAAGAGGCAGACTCAACTCTCTGCCTCCACACTTGAGTACTGTCAGGATTCAATGATAGGAAAAGGAGGACAGGAGCAGGCACATACACCTACTCCAAGCCCAGAATGGACGTATATCCCCGTTCCGGCGGTTGAAGTCACCAAACATATTTTGTCAATGGTGAAAGAGAAAGAAGCAAATTCCTGCTCATATTCTGGATGCTTGCCAGGATATCATAACAGCTTCAGCATCATCTCAGGGAAAGACACATAAATCTATCCCTAGCAGTGGAGTGACACATCAATGATTCACTCCGGAACAGACACACACATCTGTTCCAGTCCAAGAGGGTTATGGGGCATACTCCCTCATATCATACGGACAACCAAGTCAGTCACATACACCTGATTTGAGTGGAGATCGTCAGCCTAACCTGACCATCTTTCTTGATCAGGCACATACACCTGCTCAGTGTAACCACTTTCATCAACAAGTGGTTTCTAAAGTGAGTAAGAAGGCATCTAAGAAAAAGATCCGCCCAGCACAGTTAGGAGATCAAAGGCCAATCTGCAACAAGGCCTTGCTCGATGCTGGAGTTCTTGAAGCCCTCAGACATTTATCTGTCGGAATTCCAAATTCTACTCCCTCAGTTCCAAATAACGGGAACATTAATTTTGAAGGTCTTCAACAGACACTTCCTTATGAAATCTTGCTTCATGAAAGTTCGGTCAATCTTGAAGTTTATTCTTCAGATGAGAGCCACAGGAACCCTCTGTGTGGTCAGAAGACCAAGGAGCAAGAGATTTCATCTTTTGCTGTAACCCATTATTGTGGTCCTCCCCGTGATGATGAACTTCGCTACGAAAGTCCTCTCCGCAGTAGTGATTCACATTACCTGGAAAATACTCCAGTGGATAATGTAGTGTCGAGAAATCCCTCTTATCTTGAGGCACTTGCAAATGAGAAACCAGTCATGTCTGATGCTTTATCGCTAACAAGTGAAATACTTTCTCAATCAGAAGATAGCCCAGGGTGTAGGTCATTCTCCGAACCACCCCTAAGTCATGCATCTTCTAGTTTGATTAATGATCTCTCTACCAATCTTGTTGAATCCGATGAAGCAACAAGGAAACACCAACTCTGGTCAAAACAGGTAGAAGAATCTTCATTTAATGATAAAGAGGAAATGCTGAACATGAGGAAAAAACTGGCAAAAGGTGAAGTACCAGTCATGTTTTGGATTTTGGCTGACTCCCAGTACGACATTCCAAAGATGTTGACGGATGATGGAATCCATGATATTCGTCTCAACATATGGAAAACTCTTTGTCAATTAAATAAGAAGGTATTATCTTATGATGAATATGAAAATCATCTTAAGATAATAGAAGGGCTACAACGTCAGATTGATTTGGCATCTCTATCAGTCTCTCGGTATCCGAAGGCTGAAAAACAACAGAGAACCCTTCAACGTTCATGCCTTGACGCACTAAGAAAATTGCATCAGTTAATTGCCAATGCTCTATCTGATGTTCATATCAGAGGATGGGGTGTTCACGGAGCACTACATTTCACAGTGCTTTCCAGTCAGCAAAGCCCGCCAAAAATGGTCTCATGCAATGTTATTGCCCATGGCCGGCCACAGTCAGTGGGCTTTGTTCATAATCATAAGCTTGCTCAAGAACATGCTTCAACTAGTTCCTCTCAAAATCAAGTATATAGAGAACAAGTTGTTGAATTTCTCCTACATAAAGCAGGCGGGAATATTGCACAAGCCTCTCGTCTGGAGCAAACACGTCATCAAATGACAGAAGTTTCGGAAATCATCCAATATTCTGTTGAACCATGTGATAAAAGTGGATACAGGTTAATGCATCCAGCTAATTTCCGAACTAATATTCACAAGATCAAGAGATATTTTAAGAAGATCTCAGACATAGCATGTCAAGAGACACCCCAGCTTGTCAGACTGGGGACTTCTCTAACCCAACCCTCAGAGTCAACAAATGGGATTCGAGGAGTTGAGCAGAAGAAACAGGAACATCCCCAGTCCACCGGACTGGGGACTTTTTCAAATCCTCAATCCCTCCTTCAGAGAAAGTCAGTATTCTCTCGATTAGGGAATAAGCCACAAGAGGAACGAAGAGCCAAGCTATCAGGAGATTCTCTCCAAGTGACAGTTCTCCAAGAAGTTCCTGAGGGATCAAATCAACAGAATTCCATGTCTCATCATGGACATGGAAGAAGACAATATCACAGAAATGCTGATAGAAAGGATTCCATGAAATATGCATCCATTAATTTCATCAATGTCGTTGCTGCTGATTCACCAGATGAGGCTCAATCATAGGGATCAGACGAAGAGGTTCCTACTCAAGAAGTTGTGCACACAGACCTAAATGAAGAAGGTGTGCGCACACGTAATCAAAGGCTTAGCCAAAATCTGGGTATTCCTTCAAGTAACCCACTTCCCCCTCTCCGAAAAGGATCCAATAAGGGGAAAGGAAAGAATCAGGTTACTTCTCACCCTTCCTATGAAGGAGGTCAATCGCTCTCATTAGAGCAAAGGTTTGCACACCAGGAGGAATAAATGAATGAATTAAGAAGGTTGAATGCAGAACTACTTCAGAGTAGTCTTCTTCTTAAGAATGCTGAAGTCTGACAGCCGAAGGAATTATTTGTAACTACTGAGATGGATCAGGAATATCCTCCTTTATCAGTGCACCCTCAGAGGTCTAATCCTACAGGTCAAATGCAACAACGGTTGGTAGCACTACCATCAGTTGCGGCACCAACCACCACGTCTGTCCAAGCTCCATTCATTGCACCTACCCAAAACCAAGTTCAACCTGATGTTTCTCAAAAGTTAATAACTACTATTGAGTCATTAACAGCTCGGTTAGAAACTATGGAAGGGAAAGGGGCGCAAGATCAACCTGAAATGAAAGTTTACCCTGAATGGGTAGATTCAATTTCTCCTCCATTCAGTTTTGGAAACCCTGTTTTCCCTATATTCAATGGATCAGGCGACCCTGAAAAACATTTGACGCATTACGTGTCTTGTTGTTATCCTATGATGGGAACTCCAGAGCAGCAAGAAGCAGTGAAACTCAGATCCTTCATGCGAACCTTGCAAGGACCAGCTTTTGTCTGGTATACAAGCTTGCAATCCCGGTCAGTCATCGGATGGGAGGATCTTCGTCAAAAATTCCTTCTTCAGTTTAGCTCAACTTTGCCAAAAATGACAGTTTTCGATCTTACAAACTGCAAGCAAAGGGAGAATGAAAGATTCTCTGATTTCATTGCTTGTTGGAAGGGATTAACATATTCCATGAGTTTAGCACTCCCTCGGGAGGAATTGTTGCCAATCTGTGTGGCAAATTTTCATGACGAATTACGCACGCCATTGATCCCTGTGAAATACACAGGAGGGTTTCGAGACCTTACTTCAATCGCTCAACAGATTGAATATTCTCTTATACAGGCTAAGGTTAAATCTCATATAATTCCATCAGCTCCAGGAAGGAGAATGGGTAAAGCAGAAACTGCTACAGTTATGCTTAAACAAGCACCTGTACCTATTTCTACTTCAAAACCTTCATCTTCTCGAAGGGCTCCACCTCCTGAACGCCAACAACAAAGGCTGTTTCGTCCAAATGATCAAAGAGATCAATGGCGAAAACAATTTGAGGATTTGAAGAGTAAAACATACTCTTTCCGAAGAGAGAAAGTTCTTGGTTACTTCATTTCAGCTCTAGAAAATAATTTGGTTCAATTACCAGTTCCCAAGAGGCCAAACAAGGAAGGATATGAAGACCGTCCCAATTATTGTCCCTTTCATCAAATGTTGGGGCATCCCATCCAGGAGTGTTTTGTCTATAAAGACCTCCTGCAAAAGATGGTCGTCTTGGGACAAGTCAAATTGAAGGATTCTTCAGCTCATGTAGCGTGTATTACCGCTACAGATCCAGAGGAAGGAGGCGAGTGGCAGGAAGTCAAAAGCAAAACTGCGAAAAAATATGATGATTGGATGGTCAGAAAGACAATCAATCAGACCCATTCCATTTTGCGAACATAATTGAAGAAGCCAATTGTGTCTCCTACAAAATCTGCAGTAAAGCCTCCATCAAAAGACAAATCCTCAAAAGGGCAGCGCAATTCAATGAAGAAAGAGGAATAGGGAGAAGATGAGTATGTATCAAAGCCTAAATTGTCTTTGACTCTGGAAGATTTCATGCCATCTACTTCAAAGACACGGGCACCGCCCCATCAAACGGCACAGCCTAAACAGGCTAACCAGGAAGAGTCTTTATCATACGAAGAGTTAATCTTTGGTTCTGTTAATATGATTCAATTAACAGATCCATATTCCAGTCTGGATGAGCCTGAATTCCCTGTATCAAATAAGGGAATCCGAGGAAGTTCTAGAGGTTTAGGATATAGGGGAAGACGTGGATCTTTCCGAAGCCACTACTCTAATTTTACCCATGCTAGCACTGTATATGCAGCAGAAACTCGTGGTAGAGCCCTTCAGCGAGCTCAAAAAGAACAAGCAAGTTCTTCTGCCAATGGCCAACTCAGTTTTTTCATAGTTATTTTGGAAGACTGATTAAAGGTTCCATCTTCTTTATCTCAGCAAGTAAATGGATCTAATCAATCTAATCTTTCAAAACCAAGTATGTTTCCAACTTCAATACAAGATGCATCAGCTTCCAAAGCATATGATTCCAAGGTACCTGCTAAACCGCATATTCTTATTGGGAAACGCAGACCTCTAGATCAAAAGTATGATATATTGAAACACTTGGCCCATGTACCAGCCAAGTTATAAATTTTGGATGCTTTGAATCTGTCAAAAGATCTTCGGGAAGCACTCATCGAAGCTTTGTCAAGTCCTCAAGAGTTTGAAGCTGAAATTGCTGCAGCTGAAATCTATCACATAGAGAATAATCCTGCAGAATGCCATGTAGTGATATATTTTACTGATAAAGATGAAGATGATGTTGTTCATGGGCACATAAAACCTTTGTACTTATCTGGAAAATTCAATGGTGTAGATGTTCGAAGATCTTTCATTGACAATGGTTCAGGAGTCAACCTCATTCCCATTCGTACACTTCGTCGATTGGGCCTCACAGAATCTGATTTATCTCCTTCTACCATGATGTTACAAGGATATGATAAAAATGAACAAGAACCACTGGGAGAAGTTACACTCATAACTCAGTTTGGAGATCTTGTATCCAATTCAGATTTCCTGATTGTTGATCAAGACTCAGCTTTCAATATCTTGCTTGGAAGACCCTGGCTACATCAGCATGCAGTTATTCCTTCATCATACCATCAATGTCTCAAATACTGTTTCGATGGTCAAGTTGGAACATTGTATGGTTATAAGGCCCCGTTCAAGACATGTGAGTCTCAATACATTGAGGTGGAATTTTATCACATGAAGGGAAGAGAAAAATCTACAATGAAGGAAATTACCAAAGTTAATGTTCCATATGGTTTGGAGAAAATTCCAATAAATCCATTTTCACATGTGAGTACAGATTATGTGTTACCTATCAGTCAAATTGAAAAAATAGGCCCAAATCAAAATACTCTTATAGAAAGATCCATGATGTCAATTACGGCGATCGAGCCAGACAACATGGGAGAAATTGGTAACCTACCAAGCAGTGATGAAAGCATAAGTGGTGACGTTTTCATTTCATCTGCTGAAGTCCAACAAGTCTATACTTCGCTAATCAGGCCATAAGAAGTTATAGCAACACCAGAGGTGAATAATGATGTCGATTCTCAATCCATCATCTCCTCTTTATTTCCAAAAGAAGACCCTTTATCATCAATAGGGTCGGAAATTGAAGCTTCTTCTTCAAAATGTGAAAATTTTGACATCTCTTATGATCATGAGAATTTCTTTTTTTCATCTACTTTGCAAGTAGAAACAGAA
Organism: Viscum album; assembly: GCA_963277665.1. Classification (NCBI taxonomy): domain Eukaryota; kingdom Viridiplantae; phylum Streptophyta; class Magnoliopsida; order Santalales; family Viscaceae; genus Viscum; species Viscum album. The sequence continues at coordinate 1,379,053,497 of OY728138.1, forward strand.
GAAATAACACATGATGAAGAGGAAGAGGAAGATCTTAGAGATGCTCCTCCAGCATTTGAAGAGGGTATCTCTACCACTGTGGATGAACTCGGAGAAGTAAATCTGGGTACAGTGAAAGATCCACGCCCCACTATAATTAGTGCGACCATGACCCTTGAAGAGAAAGAGATGTATATTTCTTTTCTAAAGAAAAATAAAGATATTTTTTCTTGGAATAATACAGAAATTCCTGGGCTTGATCCTGATGTTGCTACTCATCATTTGGGTTTACCAGAAGAACATCGAGGTTTTATGCAAGCCGCGAGAAGAACACACCCAACCTATGCTTCCAAAATTGAAGCTGAAGTGGATAAGTTGATCAAATCCAACTTCATCAGAGAAGTTCAATATCCCAAGTGGTTGTCTAATATTGTCCCTGTAAAGAAGAAGAACAGACAAATTAGGATTTGCATCGATTTCAGAGATCTTAATCGGTATTGTCCTAAAGATGATTTCCCAGTTCCGATTACAGAACTCTTAATTGATTCGACGGCTGGCTATGGAGTAATTTCTTTCATGGATGGATATTCCGGATATAATCAGATCCGAATTTCCCCAGAAGATGAGGAATATATAGCCTTCAGTGCTCCTCAAGGTGTGTTTTGTTACCGGGCGATGCCCTTTGGTTTAAAGAATGCAGGTGCAACATATCAACGCGCCATGCATCGTATCTTCAAACCTCTTTTAGGGAAGTTTGTTGAATGCTATGTAGATGATTTGGTGGTTAAATCCAAACAACATTCTAATCACTTGGCTGATTTGGAAGTCATATTCCACAAGCTTCGACAACATAATTTGAAGATGAACCCCTTAAAATGTGCTTTTGGGGTAACCTCAGGAAACTTCCTCGGCTTTGTTGTACACCATCGTGGTATTGAAGTCGATCCTGAGAAGAACAAATCAATCCTTGGTATGTCACCTCCTCAGAATTTGAAAGAATTAAGAGTAATTAAAGGACACTTAGCCTATATTCGGCGTTTCATCGCCAATTTGGCAGGCAAAAGTTTACCCTTTACCAAATTATTGAAGAAAGGAGTCACTTACCAGTGGACTGAAGAATGTCAAGAAGCATTTGATGTTCTCACGAAATACCTCTTCAGTCCACCAGTAATCATGCCACCTGTTGAGGGTAGACCGCTTATCCTCTATGTTACAGCTTTAGAGCGATCATTGGGTGCCTTTCTCGCTCAAAAGAATGATGCTGGTAATGAAAATAGTCTCTACTATCTCAGTAGAACTATGCTTGAAGCATAAACCCGGTATTCAAGTATTGAAAAGTGCTTCCTAGCATTAATCTTTGCAGTTAAGAAACTGAGACACTACCTACAACATCACGAGGTCCAATTGGTATCTCGTAATATTCCGCTCAAATTCATCCTTAGTCGTCCAATGCTTACAGGACGTCTGGCAAGGTGGGCGGTTATTCTACAGCAGTTCGACATTCAGTATGTGTCTCAAAAGGCAATTAAGGGCCAAGCTCTGGCTGATTTCCTGGCTGAACATCCTTCAGTGGAAGACACGTATTCAGATATCGAACTCCCTGATGAGGAAGTTTTCTCTATTCAAGAGAGTCCTCAAACATGGGAAATGTATTTTGATGGTGCTTCTAGAAATCCAACAGGGAAGAAAATGGAAAATCCTAAATTCAACAAAGTTGGTTTAGGAATTGTGCTCATTTCTCCAGATAAGGCAGTGTTACCTTATTCCTTTTTGTTGTGGGAAGGTGGTACCAATAATGAAGCTGAATACCAAGCTCTCATTACAGGCTTGGAGTTAGCGCTTCAAGCACAAGTGAATCACCTAAAGGTGAAAGGTGATTCAGACCTGGTAATCAAACAAGTCAATGGGGATTATGCCATCACAAAAGAAGAATTAATCCCTTTGTATGATTATTTCAGAGAGTTAATGTCAGAATTCCCTTCAGAACCGACATTTTCTTATGTCCCAAGATCACAAAATGCTCAAGCTGATGCACTGGCTAATATAGCTCCAGCTTTAGCAGATCCAAATCAGGACGAGACAACCATCTGTATTGCCCATCGTCGTGCAATTTCACCTTATGTTCAAGTCAGAACAGAGGAAATTAATGAAATTAGTCCCATTCATGAACCGTATGGTCATACTACAGGATTGATGTCACCTATCAAGGAATACCTTCAAAATGGAACACTTCCACCTGATAGAGCCGAGAAAGAACAAATCCGGCGACGTGTGGTCAATTTTACTCTTTATGATAGCCCAAACCACCTCGAGAAAATTCTCTACAAACGTGGTTTTGATGGAGTTCTCTTCAGGTGTATTGATGGTGAAGAGACAATGGCTGTCATAAAAGAAGTGCATGCAGGAGTCTGTGGTGCCCACCAGTCTGGACATAGACTGTCTGATCAAATTCGAAGGCTTGGATACTTTTGGCCTTCAATGATACAAGATTGTGTTAATTTCACAAAGAAGTGTCATTCATGCCAAGTATATGCCAACTTCATTCATCAACCTCCAGAGTTTCTTCATACAGCTAAATACTCATGGCCATTTTCCACATGGGGAATGGATGTGGTGGGACCATACCCTTCAGCTACGGCCAAGCAGTATAAGTACATTCTTACTGCTACTGATTTCTTTTCCAAATGGGCAGAGGCAGTACCTCTCAAAGAAGTCAGTTCTAAATGAATTGTTAGCCTCATCAAGTCTAACATCATTAATAGATTTGGTGTCCCTCATACCATATTGACGGACAACGGCACCAACTTCTGTTCTTCTGAGGTAATGAAATTGTATCAAGAATACAAAATTAAGTCCGACCATTCATCTCGATATCATGCGGTGGCTAATGGCCAGATAGAAGCCTTCAAAAAGACTCTTTCAAATATACTGCAAAAGATGGTGGATAAAGATAAGAGGTCATGGCCTGATAAACTCTTTCATGCTTTATGGGCTTATCGGACTACCACTCGCAATGCAATGCAGTCAACTCCATATTCATTAGTATATGGAACAGAAGCAGTCTTGCCAATTGAAGTTCAATTGCCCTCACTCAGAATAGCCATTTTTGATCAGTTATCTACAGATGAGCAATCCCAAAAGCGGTTGAATGAATTGGAACAGTTAGATGAGAAAAGATTGTGCACTTTGCACCTCTTGGAAATCTATCAGAATCCAATAGCACGAGCTTTTAACAAAAAAGTTCATCTTTGTTCATTCATTCAGGGAGAATTGGTATTGGTTCTCAGAGCAGCAATGATACCAGGAAAGAAGCCTCCCAAGCTTGAACCAAAATGGGAAGGAGCTATTCAATACATAAGGTCTACTCCAATGGAGCATATTCTCTAATCTCAATGGATGGAGGACACATCACGACTCCATCTAATGCCAGATTTCTGAAGAAGTATTTTGTATAAACACAAAATATTGTTCCCAGAGCCAAAACAGTCACATTGGTTCATATTATGTCCTACATGACACTAAACTGTATTATGTCCTATCTACATGACATTAAACTGTACAGAAGTTTCTTTTTTGTCCGAGATGACATTAAACTATATTTTGTCCGAGATGACATTAAACTATATTGTGTCCTAGCAACATGACATTAAACGGTGTGACACTTTCATCATCCAGCATGACGTTATACTGTGTCAGTTCCCTTATCGTCCAACATGACGTTAAACTATCACATTGGTTACTATTATGTCCTACATGACACTAAACTGTATTGTGTTAAACTATATTATGTCCTAGCAACATGACATTAAAATGTGTGGCACTTCTAGCGTCCAGCATGACGATAAACTGTAAAAAGTCCCCAGAACTGATATCCTCATATTGGTTCACCTTAATCCTAGCTACATGACTTTAAACTGTACAGCAATGTTCTATCATCCTACATGACGATAAACTGTATAAATGTTCTATTGTCTAACATGACGTTAAACTGTAACAGTTACTTGAATTGTCCTACATGACATTAAACTGTTAAAAAGCTTCCAATTCGTCCAAGATGACGTTAAATTATGCGGTCCGTGTATACAACCTTAAACTATTCACATGTTCGTTAGTCCAGTATGACTTTAAACTGCATCATCATCAACGGTCCATACATATGACCTTAAACTATTTGCCCTTTTTTCGTCAAACATGACATTAAACTGTAGAAAAGAAGATGTCCCTACAACATGACACTGAACTGTGCAGCACCAGTTCTTCCTTGCTATATGACGTTAAACTATACAGCAATGGTCCAGTATGACTTTAAACGGCAACTTCGTCCCACACGACATTAGACTGCGAAAAAGTTCCCTAAACCGTCCAACATGACCTTAAACTGCATCATCCCTGGTCCATGTATATGACCACAAACTATTTGCAAATCCCTTATGTCCAGCAAGATGTTAAACTGTGACGTCCTAACTACATGACGCTAAACTGTATAAAAGTCCCTCACGTCCGGAAAGATGTTAAACTATATAATCATCAAAGGTCCAGCCTGACATTAAACTGCACCATCCATGGTCCATGCATATGACCTTAAACTATTCGCACTTTCGTCCAACATGACATAATTGGTGTGTTATTTTGTCCTTACTGCATGACATTAAACTGCACAGTCCCCCTTCCATCCAATATGACGTTAAACTATTTTATCCCCATCGTCCTAACTACATGACGCTAAACTGTACAGAAAATCCTTGATATGTCCTACATGGCATTAAACTGTATTTTGTCCCTGCAACATGACACTAAACTGTGCAGCACCAATAGTCCTAACTGCAAGACTTTAAACTGCATAGTCCCTTTATATGTCCTACATGACATTAAACTGTGCATCGTTAAGGTTATTATTACCTCTTGTTTCTCACACCGAGTATGACTCACGTGAGATTAGAGCGAACATCAACCATAACACTCCCTTTGGGCCACTAACCATGTGTAAGTACCAACAACATTTTAATTAGATCGTTGTCCCCAAGAACAACTTGATCATTAATTCATTATTTAATTGAACTACACAGACTTTGATCCTTGCCCTCCAGGCTGGGTATGTAGGCATCCTCCCAGGGTTCAAGCCCAAAAACAATCTCTTCACATCGGTTCACCACCATCTCATATGATGTTGATTTGTGAAACCGCCCCTAGAATCAATATTTTTTACATTGATTCACTTTCATCCTTGTTATACGATGTTAAACTATACAACACTTTTGTCCGGTACGACAATAAACTACAATATTCTTTGATTTCCTCACTTAAGAGAGAATTATTATTGACATTGATTTTTTTTCAATCATGTTTCATTTCAAAAAGACTACGTGCATACATGGTATTGCCTAAATTTTTTATCTCAGGTTAAACCATCATTGCACTAAAGTCCCCTTTCACCCTTCACATGTACGAACCAAATTTGTACAAAGGGAATTTCAAGAACTAAGTGGGCTTGATTCCCATCCTTATGGGATACGTAGGAACGTTCGAGTATCCCTCGAATCCAGCCCCATGTCTTTTGGGCCTAACCCCAAATTTCACTTTCAGTCCCTTAGCTGAAAAGTCCTCATGAAAACACACACTGTGTATTCATTATTATGGTCCGAATTCTATGACCCTAAACTAAGATTTCTCATACTTTCTTCCTGCACGACGTTAAACTGCATTTCAAGAACTACGTATGGCTTGATTCTCATTCTTATGAGATATGTAGTGAAGTCCACGTTTCAATTCAGGACCCAGCCACAACATGATTATGGTTTTCATTGACCTATGTATCTCTATATACATTGGACAATACCCATATTTATGTGTTATAATCCTAACCTTAAATATTTTCAGATCTTCATAACCCTTTTCATGACTTCTAATCACAAAAATGTCAAACTTCTGAGAATTCTTTTTCCTGACTATGCAGCACGTTCCCATAGGTGGCCTTTCATAAACTGTCCACATAATAGACTTGTCAGCCGAAAGATGCTATTTATTTGACCATGCAGCCAATGCCCTTAGGTGGCCCTACATATTTCAACCTCCTAACGGGTTTGTTAAATGATGGTAACTTCATTCTTGGGAAGAATGCCTCTTTTTTCCTTATTTGTCTTAAACGACAGTATGTAGGGATCCGAAAAAAATAGACATCCTTAACATATTTGTCCCATATCCTTTTTCATGATCCGAAAGTATTCAAGTCTATGGTTTATTTTTCTTCCCTACGTTTGGGTCAGACCTTCGTAGGAGTGATATTCATCCAGTTCTTCGATAATTTTGTCTGGAAATATCTTCTCTATATTCAAGTACCTATTTCCATACAACAAACTCTATACTTTACAAAATTTGAATCTCCATAAGCTTTCACTATCTTTTAGTACTAGGAAAGTAAATTTTTGGGAGTTCTTTTGCCTGACTATGCAGCACGTGCCCATAGGTGGCCTTACATAAACAGTCTACATAACAGACTTGTCAGCCGAGAGATGCTATTTATTTAACCATGCAGCCAATGCCCTTAGGTGTCCCTGCATATTTCAACCCCCTAACGGGTTTTGTTAAATAATAGTAACTTCATTTTTGGAAACTACTTCTTCTAATGCCTTTTAGCTCTTTTTCATATCATTCCTTAGATTCAAATATTCTTAAGCCATAGTTTACATATTTTCCCTCATACTTGAGTATGGTAGTATGTTTTCAGATGAACTTTCAAGGAATTGTGTCAATTCTAATCCATTTCGGTCAAAGCTATTTCGACCTTAAACATTATCCCCTTTATATCCGGCATGCATGACTTTAAACTGCCCACAAAAGACAAAGGAACTCTGAATAAAAGTCAAGTTCCAGCTCACTAAATATACATTTTTGTATGATTTAGGTAATATTGAGCAATTAAAAGATTCAAAGTTTGTAGGGTTATTTGTAATAATCCTAGTAAAAATCAAACTATGCTTACTAAGCCCATTGGCTTAAGTAAATTTGAAGCAAGTAGTGAAAGAATACAGGTACAAATGATTGAAGATGAAAGTGTTTTTTTTCATTGATACACAAGAGATAGAAGGACATCCACAGACTGGAGTCTCTTCTCTTTTTCAAGAATTACAAGAGGCTTTCAACATAACACTTCATTTGATTTACGGCATCCCAAGTTTCATCAGCAACAACCTGTAATTCATTCATTCAACTGGATACAATAATAGATGCAGTGATACTAGCTCTTCTTGGAACAATTGTAAAAGGATTTTCTTGAGTACGGTTTGAGAAAATTTTCTGCGGATCAAATAGTGACTCTGTTTCTGTCCAAGAGACTTGGAAGATGGATACATGGATTTGAGAATGGAGCATTGGAAGTAAAGAGCCATTTGGAGAGAGTAATATTTTTAGATATTTCTCTAATACCATGTTTTTCTTCTCTCCACCAACCAGTAGTGGAAAACAATTCAGCCCATGGGTTTGCCATTTTCATATCTGCAAGGAAATAACATGGAGGAAGAATTTGAAAGTTCACACCATTGTTGTTTCTTTTAATGCACAACATAACCGAAATGAAGGAGTATCAGCGCAGCTGCATTTTAGGTGTATAGTTCTTTGCATCTGGAACATTGACTCCTTGCAGGTGACCATGACCACATAGAGACAGGTAGATGCTCTGTGAGAAGTTAAGATGATATTTCTTCAAGTACATAGCCGGATCTGGGAAAGTTCTGTCGCAGATATCATAGTAATCGTGGCCAATGATGTTCATCATGTCATCAATCCGCTTGCTATCTAGTTTATCATCCATTCCAATTCCCTTGGGAACCACTGAATCTACAAAAAAATGAATAAACTAACTCTTAAATAGGTTTATTTTTCATAAAATTTGTGAAGAAATTTGAAAAATGGCTAAGGCATTAAGGCGCAAAAGTCTAAACAATGTCGCGCAAGTATTCGTGTGCCGCTCTAGTTTTTAACGCGCAAGTGTAAACCGCGCAAGTACAAATACCTTTACAGTAGCGCGACATCAAGGAAAACACTAGAAAACAGAGAAACTTGTGCGGCTAAGGTGACCTGCGCGGCGAGAGCTCGAAGGTATGAAGTCCGGAAATCTAGATGCTTGTACGGAGGTGAGACCATGTATTTATAGGCCAGGAGGCCTATCTGCGCGCCTTACCCAGTGCGCTTAAGGCCTGCGCGATGGAAACTTGCGCACCGCCCTCTGTGCCCTGAAGACTTGCGTGCCCCCCTTTTCCTTTGGATGGATTCGATTTCCTCAGAGTCAAATCCTCATTTCTCTCCGGATCCAACTCTGAGGGGGTACTTTTGTTGACAATCCTTTCGTCACAGAATCTAAAGATCGGAAAAGGGGAATATCTGAGCTCAAAGTGATTCATCCTTTGAAGAAAACAACAAAAATCGACAAAGGCAGGAAGAAAGGATCAACAGAAACTGCACCACGCAAGTTATATCACTGTCGCGCAAGTACACTTGCGCGATGCCCTTGGTCGCGCAAGTCACTTGCGCGACCTAAGTGGTAACCGCCCGGTAACCGCCCGGGGTCTTCTCCTGTCCATAAATAGACCCTGTGGGCCCCCCATTCGAGAGGATCTTTTTTCCGAAACTCGGATTGAACCTCCCGACGCCCAAGTCTCTTTCTCAAAGCTTCTGGAACACTTCTAAGGTAATTTCTTACCTAGAACGGAAGATCTAAAGAGAGGGAGGAAGACCTATGTGTTAAAACTCATCAATACTTGCGCGCCTGAATGGCCAGCCCTTAAGGGAACTGGTCATACTTGCGCGCCGCCTTATTCCTTCAATAGAATTTGCGCGTCCCTTTTCTGGAAGAACGTCAAGGGGATTCTAAACTGTTTAAAAAGGAGTCGCTCAAGTATTTCAATTCAGATTGAAAATCGGGCAAGTACACTATGTGTCGCGCAAGGTATACCTGCGCGACCAGTACTTGCGCGCCCACGCAAGACTTGCGTGCCTTTCAATACTTGTGCGCCCCTACCTTTCTGGGTGCCCATCTTGCCCATTTTACCCCTCTTAAGCCATTTCACCTTTCCTATTCAAGATTCAGTCTTCAAGATACTCTTCAAAGCCATTTATGGCATGATTTCTTGATTTCACTTCCTTATCTGAAAGGAATTCGGTGGAATATCTCTCAAAACCTAGTGATTTATACATCTTTATGTCACCAAATATTGAGAGTTCATTCATTCAACCTCATCCTTTAAGATGAGAGAATCCTTAACCTGGGTCTCCTTTTCAGGAATAATCCCCAGTTATAAATCCTTTAATCTGGGCATCTTCCTCAGGAGTTAGCCCCAAATTCTTAAAATTCCCAAACATGGGCATCCTCCTCAGGAGTAAGCCCCAAACCTTAATTCCTAACCTGGGCCTCCTTTTTAGGAGTAAGTCCCAGTCATAATCTTGGGATTCCTTTTCAGGAGTAAGCCCCAAGTCCCCTAACTTGGGCCTCCTTTTTAGGAGTAAGTCCCAGTCATAATCTTGGGCTTCCTTTTCAGGAGTAAACCCCAAGCCCCTTAATTTCTCTTAACCAGTCCTAAATTACGTTTGATATGGGGTTACTTCTTAGGAGTAAAACCCAATTATCAATCCTCTCCTAATTTGGGTTTCCTTTTCAGGAATAAGTCCCAAGTTAGAGTATTCAAATCTCCATAAAGCACATATACCTTTATGGACCATGTTCCTGGATTTTCTCCCTTAAAGTAAATCCTAAACCTTCATCTATTTGGGCAGTCATACATACATAAGCCCCAAAAAATTTCTTATGATTGCATCTTTCATGGAACAATTGTCTATTTTTTACCAATACCTATTGTTTCTCACACCGAGCATGACTCACGTGATCTTAGAGTGTAAAAGTAATTATGACATTCTTCTTTGAGCCATCAATCATAAACATCATACTCCATTACTCGAACTACGTGGGTTCTGATTCCTTTTCCAAAACAAAGGATACGTAGGTAGCCCATTTATGGGTTCAATCTCAACTTTTAAATAATCCATGTCCTTCTGAATGACGATAAACTTCAAGTGCCCCACTGAGTGGCTTTAAAACCATCCTGGTCATCATAATGACCAAGAGACTTTTATATAAATGTTTTAAAGGATACCATTGACCAAGAATCTCTAAACAGATATAGATGATTCTCTATTGATGAAGAACCACGAATACATATAAAAGATTCTCTAAATTTATTGGATATTTAATCATTGATTGTTAAAACTAAAGTAAAGCTCATTTTATACTTGGAAATGTAATAAGGATTCACAAACATAACTTAAATCTATAAAGAGAGTCCCGGAGTAGACAATAATTCCCCTCAAAAAGGTGTGATGAGTCCGACCTCCCATCCTCTCGACCAATGAAAATTCATAAGCCTCATTAGTCCACAAACTAATGAGCGCCTACCTTTGGAAAGTAGGTCCAAACGGATGTGGAATCATTGGATGTTTCCGGTTCTACGAACAAACCCGCTAGAAACCGATCAGAACGTTTGAATCTCCCGTCCAGGAGGTCATCCCCGAAATCCGTGCGAAACAGATATATAAGTGATACCCAAACATTATGATGATATCCATAGAGGTATAGATGTAAGAAAGAGTCTAAATCCCATCACCCAGATCCAATCAAGGAGTAAACATCATCAACCATGGTGGTAAAGGCCTCCCACCTTTGGAATGTGAAAATTCATGGAACTAGGATTGTGACCAGTCCAAGTATGTATATTCTATCTTGAGAGTGTACCCTAATGGAAGTGTTGAAATAAAAACTAATTACCCATTTTAAATCCAAATATCCAATAATGGTTGATTTTTTTTAATTTTTGGCATAAAACATAATACTGATGATTTATAAGCCGTGTGAGATTATATTGATGTATTTTAAAACATGTTATATTGTATTCACCCAAAAAATGAGTCTTAGTTTTAAATAGACCTTATAATTGTAATTATACATATTTTAAATATTCTTTACTGAATTAAACCATATAAATTAAAAAATAAATAGGCCACTAAAAGATAATTTTGAAAATATTTTTTGAAACCCATGAACTTCACCATTAAGTTCACCAGTCCTCTTTGTGATAAATAAGTAGGATCCAATGCATCATTAAAATGATTATAATGTGATTAAAAAGATCATACTCATGAAAAATTATCTAATAAATCATATTAATATATTTCTTCTTCAACATCATAAGCATAAATATTTCCCAAAAGTGAACCATTTGTTTAGATATCATCAATATAGGGTAAAATTAGGCAAAAATACCTAAAAACATTCCATTTAAGATTATGACATAAAAAATTTTTATACATGGAATTTTTTACTGATAATAAAGGTATCTATATTTATGAATTTAATAAGTAGAGACATTAGAGATTTCATAGAAAGCTTTTTATTTATTAATAATTTTAATCTAACAATTTCTAGAGAACCGAGGATTGAAATGTGATTTTTTGGATTATATAAAACACTATATAAAAGTATAATCATCCTACTAAATATTTTAGTTATGAATTTTAATTTTTGAAATTATCATTTTTGGTTCAAGTAATAAAAATAAAGGATATACTCATGTATAATATAATGGTAGAAGTAAATAAAAAATAGATCCAACCAAATAATATATCAAATATCCAATGTTCTATTCAATGGGTTCAATATATTGACAAATAATTGAAAAATATCATTATTCTAAAATACACCAACCATATTAACATGGATGGGAATGGTGTTTCTATAGATAAAAAATTTAATAAAAATATCAAGTAGATTGAGAAGAGTTTTATAATTTAACCTATAATCACAGTACTCAATAGTATAGAAGGTTTTTTGATTTTGTAATGATTCTTAATGTAATGGAATAGTTTTTATTCCCGTGAAAAATGAATATTATTTACTTTATGACTAGTATTAATTAAATCCACTTTATAAATCATACCCAACACATGACTGGAGTTAGTAGTGGTAATCCTTGGATCCTTGATTTGGTTTAATTATCACTATAGTCATAATTATTATATATATACCACCTATGATAGATTAATATATATTCACACAAAATGAGATAAACTTTCAATAAAGTAGTTGGTTATATTTGATAAAGGATATGATGGATTAGTAAATTTTCTTCCTTAAAAGTAAATCAAAGTGATTTTTGATATTAGAAGAGTGGATCATGACACTATATCTAAGATAAGAATCTAAATACATATCACCATCATAGTTATGTAAAGGATATACATGGAAATAATAAGATAAGGTAATGTATAAGACTATGCTTTAATGAATTTCTATCCATCTATCAATGTGAATATTAAAAAGGTATAAAAAGAGATTATATATTTATAAATGAAAGCAGGATATATTTTAGAGTTAAAAAATAAAAAATATTAAGATATATTATTTGGAAGATGAATATCTATCCCATAAATAAAAAAATAGAGAATGAATTTTTTTAATGATATTTATTCTTCATTCTTCTCTATTCACATGGAAAGAAAAAAATGAAATAGAAATATTTGTGAATAATTCTAGTTTGTTTAGACAAGATAAAGATTTTATAGTATACATCATGATGCATGGTCTAATAGATAATTATTGTTTAATATCAAATGTCTTTGGGATGATGTAACATCCATTCTATCCTATATAAAAATTGAATAATATAATTATGGATTTAATTAATGGAAATTTCAATACTTAAGGTATCAATTCGTTTTTTATATTAATTTATCAAAACATAAATATTGGCTTATATCATTTATATATGAGGGTATTTCATTCTCATAAAATATACCCATATCTTTATAAAGTGACTGGTAATTATAGATGATCTAACACTTTCATTTATATCTAATTGAGATCCAATTTTGACTTCAATGTTATAGACAAGTCCTCAATATGAATTGAATCTTGAATTGGACTTCACAATGAATTATCATCTTCAAAGTGGTGGTTAATCTAAATTGACCATTCAATTTTTATAAGATATTTTGAGGTCTTTCTCATTGGAATTATATACATATTATGACTCTAAAAATTCTATGAATGATTTATCACATAAACCATGTTTCCACTCAATAAAATTAATGTAACTATTTGGGAATTTTTAATACAATGAGATATTAAATTTGAACATATTTGGATAAAGATGGTAAGTGAATACTCTTGTGGACTGGATCATCATATATATAAAAAGAAACTAAAAAATTAATTATTAATATATTAATGAATAAAAAGGTTGTAAATAGAAGAAAATTTCTAATAATTGAGGATAAATAATGTTAAATTAAGTAGAAAATATATTACTTTATGTATAACCATAGAATAGGGTTATGATATTCAAGAAGAGGGGAATATTAATTACTAAATACTTTTCCACCTTAAAGATTTATGATCACATGGGGAATATTGTATATCAACAAGATATTTCACATAACTTATGTAAATTACAATACATCTTCTATATATAATTATTTATTATGTGCATTCGTAATTAGTTATATGTACAAAATTAAAATGTTTTAAAATAAAATAAAAATATCTATTTACAGTTAAAATTAGTTGAGATTATGAATTATATAAATAAATAACTATGAAATAATTCCACTCACCCAGTAAATAGTCTATAGAGATAAAATATGTTTGTAAAAGAGAAATGGAAGATAAAAATGTGATGATTTAAAATTAGAATCTCAGTGTTTCATATGTGTAATAAAATTTTGAATGGAATTTTTTTGAGAGGTAGAAAGAAAAAGCTCATAGTTTATTCTGAAAATAAAAAATATGTATAATAAATTGTATCAAATTAAATATCAAGTTAACATAAATAATTTTTTATTTAATTAAAGTAAAATATTATAAAATAAAAGAAAATGATAATAAATATTAAATTAAAAATATATACAATATAATTATTAAAGATAAAAGAGAAATATAACTACATATTGATATCAATATTGAATTATTGAATTATTTTTCCTTGTAGTCACCAATTAGAATCATACCACTGAGTATAAATATATAAAGAAATATTAAAAATATGACAAATATTTTTATGTATTAATAAAAAAGATTTTTTAAATGAATGTATGGTAAAATATACAATGTTAAAGGGGTTAAAATGATTATTATATAGTCTTTGGATATATATTTGTATATAGTTATAGTGTAAACAAATATCAAATGAGTGAAATTATCATAGTAGGAAAACCAAAACATTATTCTATAGAAAAAAATGTACTATAAATAATAAATTTCACCAATAAAAATAAATATTTAACATTCCTTGAATGAATAATTTTTAATGAGAAATAAATATATAAGCATCTATTGAAAAAGATATGTTTTATTGAGAAAAATATTATTATTACTATATAAATTTTGAGTTTTTATTTTATTTTTATATTTTTAATATATGGAATTTTAACTTGATAAATGGATTCTAAATTTAGAATCTACAAATCATATGTAGGTTAGTGGGTGCATATTTTACTGTTGGTAAATATTAAGTAATGTTGTAAAAAAAATTAATGAGTTAAATATGGTAAAATAAGGAAAATATTCCATAGAATTATTTTTATATAATTAAATTGATATTTATATATTTAAAGAGGCTATTTTTTTCTATGTATGTCAATTTCACTATTTTAAATAAATTCCTTCAACAAACTCCCATGTGAGTCCTTGTTTCCATTCAGATACCAAAAAATTTGAAAGAAAATTCCATTATTTTAATATATAAGATGAAAAACTAACAAGTCATTCCAGGAGACTTAGTTATAAACTATTTATTTTCCAAAATTACCACTCAAAGAAAAAATTCCCTTGTTTAATAGAAAATTTATAGGATTAATTATTAGGTATATTATAACAAATAATGTCACTAAATTAGGATGTGATCATTAAAAGTTGGTAACACATTATCCACTTTGTAAATTGTTATTTTATTCCACTACCTCATAGTAATTTTGTGTTATAGCCATAAAATTAGTAAATTAATATCAACCTACATCTATAATAATATTATAGTAATGATATATTAAATGGTTTATCAAATATCCTTCATTGTATCATATTCATGTTTGGGTTAGTTAAAACAACCATATGAATGATGTTAATCTATTTTTGAAATTATAATTATGGAGGGTTAAAAATCATGAACACTAAATATTTGTGGTATATAATATGGATTTTATTTTTTATATGGTTACAAAATGGTAAAATAGTATGAATCTTCCTTTTTATGAAACACTTTATATTGGTCAAATTACCATAAATAAGTGAGTTATGGATTAATTCATTAAAAACCATACCCAAAAATTCCCTAAAATAAATATGAAATACTGGATAGAATTATGAAATATTTATTCTAGTAACATTAATATTCTATATGTGATTAACTCATGAGTATGGAATGTTGATTGAGATCATCATCCCAAAATATATAGGAAAAAATGGAACTACTAGAACCTAATGACTAATACACATAAATAAATAATAATAAATTACTAATTCAAGAATAAGTGAGTATTACTAATGTAAATAAATATTAATATGTTCTTTATAAAGGTAATTACTCAATAAAATTATATTTTATTGCTATTTAGGTTAAACTTATGATACATTAGAGGTTCTGTAAGGGGATTTAATATTTCTTCTTTATATAAATTGTTCTCTTTCATGACCATATTACTTATGTTATATATCATGGACTTATTTTATATCATTTTAGACAGATAAATTTTTTTACAACTATCACAAATTTCAAGATGAATATTGATGTTTTTTAGTGCATGAATATTTTTTTTTGAAATTTCTAGAATATGTAAAATTAGATCCACTATTATTGGATAATATAGTCATTGTTCACCATTTATGAAGTTATAAAATCCTAAATCCATTTTACTGGACATGAATGGGTTGATATACCTACTAATTTATTGAATCCATCCTTATATTACTATATTATAAAATATTGAGTGGAAGATGTAGAGTGTCTCTACTTATGTAATTTTTATGGAACCTTATAAACTTTTCCTAATTCTTAAAGGAAAAAACCAATAACCCAGGATCAAATAGGGTCTATGAAATGATAAAAATGAACCATTCTACACATAATAACTATTTTTTATGATATTAAAACTATTTTTAATATTTATTCATCATAGTATCATTAAATTAATGATCATCCAATGAATAGTTTTATTATTGTGTAACATCCTTGAGAGGGAGATCCATGTTTTTTCCAATGGAATAAATCCATTACCTATGAATTATGAAGAAATGTATCCTATATCATAAATATATATTAATTTTCCCTCAGTATCTGACCCATCAAATATTTTATTCTCTAGAAC
The DNA here is from genome assembly GCA_963277665.1 of Viscum album. Taxonomy (NCBI): domain Eukaryota; kingdom Viridiplantae; phylum Streptophyta; class Magnoliopsida; order Santalales; family Viscaceae; genus Viscum; species Viscum album. Next base: position 1,379,069,874 of record OY728138.1, read on the forward strand.
CAAGGGGTACATGATTTTATAACCATATTTTCACCCAAATATGACATTTTAGTTAGTTAGGACCATCCTGGCCTACTCCTATATTATTTTTTGGTGTGGATAAAAAAATTGACTTCAAAGGAGTTAAATAGGATATAATTAAATTTTTTAATATATGGGGTTTACCATGTCATATGTCTAGCCACGATGGAGGGTATTTTGGCCCAAAGGATAGGTGAATTATGTGGTTTTTTTCTATAGCCAATGAATCTAGATGTTTTGGCATATGGTGAACCACAAGTTCTGAAAATCCCCTAGTGGACTGTGTTTTTAATAAGGTGGTTCCCTATAGGAAACTGAGAGGTATATAATTTCCAGAGCGATGGTGTGGTGTTGTAGGAGGAATCACATTTTGTCTTCTGTGAAATGAGATTTATTTAAAAGACTAGGGAGAATGGGGTTGTTGTAAATTTGTGATGGGGGATTGAGATATTAAATGTTGGTAAGAAATAGAGTATTGGAGCTCAATACTCCATAGCCTTTTGTGTTTTATTATAAAACAATGAGGGTTAACAAACATGACTAGGTCGACTTTATTTTTTACCTTGACCACTACATCACAAGGAAAAAGACACATTCTTGATTACCCCATGCTGAAAACAACTACCAGGGTATTAGAATATATATATTGGTAAATATATCACCCAAATGACCAAATAAATCATAATAAAAGATCCAACAAGAAGCCTAACATGTTTTCTTCACACACCAGATGATGATGCCGGGGAAATAAATAGAAAGGATAAAAAGTCATGAAACAAACATTGAATAACAATAAATATTAAAAATAGTATAAAAATGATATATATATATATATATATAATACGAAAATATACAGAAAATGAATATATATTTCCTAGAAGGTCAACAAAAAACAAGGACCCAACTGGTCTATGAACTCAGAAGATCAACTACTACATCCATATATGAAACTCAAGTCCCCCCTGAGAACCAAAAAACATCCTCTTTACAAGGTTGAGTAATTCCAATCAATCATATAATCCATGAACTAAAAACCTACATAATACATTAAGACTATATATCCACCAATGTGAGTATGTTGGGAGTGATCCATGATGATAATAATACCACAATTTTTTAATTAATCCATTTTATAATATAATCTATTTAGACTAGTTTTAAAATAAATAAGATAAAATAGGTTTTCATTTAATTTCATTGTCTAAAAATGAACAATGGTTTAACATACCCTCATTACAAATATCACAATTTAAAAACCAAATCAAACAATTCCTTTAATTTATATCCTTTAAAAATATATATTGTACATATAAATAACAAATATAAACCATAACGAATGATATTTCATTGAAAATCATATAACTAAAATGATAAAAAAATGTTGGTAATCCAAAACATCATGGATCAACCATAATTAAACAAAAGAAAAATTTACACTTTTAAAACCATGAATCAAGAATAATTAACCATTATATTAATATAAGCTCATATAAGTAGGTAGTCTGTAGACATTACAGATAAAAAATAATTATATTATAACATTAGAAACATATCTTGAAGAAAAACCATTGTGACTAATACTATAATACTCAACATGCATAGGCGGGACCAAATATTGTTATTTTATGGTCTTAATAATCATAACATGAGTCACTCTCAACTAGAATCATCAGTGAAACATCCCCTATAAAGGCTAAAAAATTCAACAAGTGGATACTCACCAGTATATATCCCTCAACTTGCAGGGCATTTATCAGTTCATTTCTCATATAGTAACATAGTGTTCCTCATGGAATATAAAATCATGTGGTCTATTTTTAAGACAAAATCAATCACATGACATCAAAAAAACCAAAAGTTAATATAATACACCAATCATATTCATCCCACCTCTAACACACACCCTTCAATAACCACCCCCATTACCAAATTCATAACACTAATCAAAATTAAGTTAAAAAATAAAAAATGAATACAAGAATCAATAATATACAAAAATTAGACACAATGTGGTCTTAAGAATAAATCAACCAAATACATTCATCAGAAGATTCCAAATGGGAAATTACTTTAATAATATGAACTAAACCCTTAGAAAACTATTTTTATAAACCACCATGTAAAATAAGGAAAATTATAGAATTTATATGAATATTTCAGGACTATCATTCCCAAATAACTAAGTTAATCAAAAAATATATATTAAAAGGAAATACACCCCATTTTCAAAACTTATAAGGCCATTATAACATGAAAACTCTTCTTAAGAAATAAATTTTACCCCCACAAACCATGAATAAAACAATTTTTTTAGGAGAACCCTCATAATTATTTAATCAAACACTAAGAACATATAAAACCCCATTTGAATTCAAATTTACATTGAATAATTAAATAAACCCATTTTTCTAAATAAAATACCAATTAAATCATAGATAAACATTGAAAACAAATTTTTTTACATAATACACTTCATTAATATAGTTCAAGAACACATTTAACACATCATGAATATAATGAAATCAAAAATAAATAAAAATTAAATGAAAATACTCATGTAAACTTGCGTAACCATATAACCTTTAATGAACACAACTATATTATTTCCCATGTGAAGAATCACAACCCATAGAGATTAAAACCTATAAATGATTGAAAATTAAAGAAAATGAAATTGGTCAATATGGTCATTTATGTTATAGATGAATATAGAAATATAGAAAAACAATGAAGAGAATAAAGGATAACCCCTTACGTTTTAATCATGGTGAATAATCCCCAAGAAAAAACCATAAATCCGTGATTTTAGGGCCATTATGAAGAAGAGACAGACTTGAGAGGTTCCACTTCTAAAGGGTTCAAGTGGTTGATGAATTTGAGGAAATATATAAATAAAAACAAGTTGAAATTTAAAAAAAACAAAACCTGATTAGGTTACATTTTCTACATGAATGGGTTGAAAAACCATTCACTACCCACATGGTCTCAAATGTAAATAATTATAGATGTCACATGGTATGTACCATATGATTTTGAAAATTGTGAAACAAATTATGTTCAAAAACATTGAACCCTATAAATGTTCTAAAAATAACAAAATTTAACCAGGATACACCCTAAACTTAAGGGAAATGTTATCCTCCAAAATGTAAATAATAAATTTACTATTTATAATTTCAGTATTTTCTCCACCATGATAATTTCTTCCCTTATAAAGTCATTAATAACTTGAGAAAATTGGAAATAAAAAGTCCTCTATAACTCTAAAAAATGTTTGATTAACTAACCAACATCTAGAATATAAAACTAAGAACATGGGGTTGTAATGTCCCCCTCTATAGGATAACCACTATACTTAGATTCAAAAAACACCAACTAATGATTCACTAGGAATACAAAATTGAAGACATCCAATAGAAAGAAAGAAAAGTAGGAAGACAAGAGGAGATTTTGCGAGGACTACTATTTTGAACTACATTAAATTAAATAACTATAATATTAAAACAATTTCCTATCCAAAAATGGAATCTTGATTATTGAGTGAAACTAAAGCACAAAACAAAACCGTCATCTCAAACTCATTCGAGGTCACATGAGCTAAAAATAGAAAATCCATTATAAACCATGAATGATAACTCCACCTGATTAATGAGAACACATAGATACCTTCTATTGGTGTCTCAAATAGTTTTAATTTATCTAAAATGGTGAAACAATATATAAAGTTACCAAATAAATCAATCATACCCAAAAGATTCATGTTTCTTATAATAACCATATGAAATGAAAAGGTCTTCCCCAACCAAATATGTCCACTTGAAAACAAGATAAATAACCAAATAGAGTAATTCCTAAAAATTCATATGAAATATCACTAGAGCATATCACTATGAATATTAATTCCCCAAAATAGTAGAAACACCAAAAATGATTACATTCCCAAATACATAATGGAATTTTTTCGACATACGGTCACAAAATTTTAAAGAGGGTAACTAATGTCAAAACACATTAAACTCGTAATCATGGTGATCAAAAAAAAATAATAAACTAGTCTCTCCCACAGTCTATCAAAAAACCAAATAGATGATCTACATTACCATAGTTTTAGCCCTAAAAATCCCCATGACATTTTTCAAATAACCTCAACTCATGGCCCACACCAGGAAAAAATGACAATGATCATCATAATTCATCAAGGCATGAACATCCCCAATGAAACGAATATGATGACAAGAAAAATTATATCTATTATAATAAATTCACAAGTATTACACATGATGTGAAATAGGTCCCAAAAATAATGAAATAAAAAATAGGAGTTCCTAAAAACAAAAAAAAATATTTAATAATTCAGCTAACACAACACCCTTGACTAATGTCAAGATTATAGGTGGTTATGATACATATTATTATGTTTTTCATTAAGCTTATAGGACCTCTTAATGTGTAAAAAGAATAATATATATAGTAAATACCCTAAGATAATGAAAATGTGGGATTCTGGTTTACATGCTTTCGATGATAACATAATATTATGGGTTTTTTCTATACTAAAGTGGGAATAACAAGTTGAGATGATATATTACCTTTATCCCCACCTTCTAACCCCTATATGTCACTATCGAGATCAACTACATTAACACCATATGGTGTCAAAGTATATCTTTCCACAAGTTTACCCACAATGATTACCTCCATATTGATATAATTATAAACAACTTAATCATATTTAGTCGACCTAGATAGAAATATTGAAAAACTAAATGTTGAGAAAAAAGCTCTTGCAAATAACTAATCCTATTTTTAATAATTAACAGGAAAATCAAGTGAGAAAGGAAGAAGTCCATAGAAACGTTCAACATATTCCTTCACTGACATATCACCCTGATATATGTCCACAAAATTCAATTCCTTCTCAACTATCTCATACCTTGGGTAATACCGCTTAATATAGGTAGAGATGAAATATTTATATGAAAGAACATCAAATATTTGGCAGTAGATAGTAAACTTCCATCATTCCAACCCCAATCCATTAAATAAATAAGTAATGAACCTCATTCTAGAGGATTCTCGAGTTCCAAGTGACTATATCCATGAACTTAGATAGCTACATGGTTTCCCCTAGGATCATTGAACACCAAAAAACAATGAATGATTTTGATTTAGAAACTCTCATGAATTATACACCAAATAAGAAGAACATTTCCCTTTAACTCTATAATGAGTCTAGGTAGAGTCAAAGACTAGAAAGAAAACGCTTGGATCACTTTAATGAATGCCTAGGGAAATCCCTTGAGCACTTTTCAATTCATTTCTAGGAGTGTAATTTTAAAACATCAATATAGAATAATATTTAATCAAACCAACTCGATTCTCAATGGATTAAATAAAAAAAATAAAGGTCACAAACCACCCTTTATAATTTCATTTTAGATATGGGTAACATAGAATATTTTCCATTTTGAAACACCACATGGGTCCAATGAAATTAATATCTATTAATGTAATACATATCTCTAAAATTTATTTTAATATTATAAAAACCCAACCATATTTGAAATCACCCCATTTTATTTGAACCTAATTACATTCTTTCATTATGTTTTAATTAAAAAACAAAACCACTTACTTTTTCAAATCATTCATGATAAAAGTTTTATTTTTCACAAGAACAACTTGAAACGCCCAAAAAATGTTTTAAAAATATACTTAAAAACCAAATAATAAAACATTTATTTAAACCTTTATCACTCAATTTTAATTTTCCATAAAATTGTACCAAATTATTGTCACACTCTCACCACCAACCATAAGAGAAGGTAATAAAACCCACAGAATGAAAACGATAAAAACATATATCATGTCTCATGATTTGGACACATGGTTTGTAAGAATACATTCCAAACATTAATGTTCTATTTTATGTTACCCAAAATGTTTTCACATGGCTTTCACATGTTTTGAAAAAATATGAACCTTTACCATGATCCCACCATATTCCCACGAATTTTCCCCGCAAAAATATTAATATATCGTAATGTACCTATGGATCCATATAGAACTCAAATTATTATGAAAAAATCCTAAAAAATATCTCAAAAATAAAAAATTATAAAACCATAATTTGAAATAAGAATTACAACCACCCATGAAGAGTCTTGTATTAGTAAGACAAAATTTTATCCAAACCCTCCCATACACCCTGAAATGGAACACCAGTGGTCAATTATAAAATCTAACATATGCTTAAATAATTGTAGAATATGATACAATTTTGGAATGATTCATCCAAATTATACCCATCCCATCTTCTTGACTACTCCACCACAAGGCCTAATGCATGTTCATAATCACTTTATGTTAGAAACTACTGCTAGGGAATCACTAGATATTAATTGGAAATAATTCCACCCTAATAATAAAATAATAAATCTGTGACTTCTATGTGAAATCCCAATATTAGTTATTCATGCATTCGATTATAAGGACCTAGAAATAAATATAAATGATAAAATAGATCTAGTTAATCAAGGAATAAAAATAAATATTATAAATAAATATTACAAAGCCATTAAAAAAAATTAATTTAAATAAGTTTATAAATATAGTAAATGAATTTAAAAATAATGTAGAATGTTAGGGAGGATAATAAATAACCTGAACCAATGTAGTCTATAATCATAAGATACTGACCACCCCATCACTATGTTTCTCTCAATTCACTATCGTTAACAAAACATAACCTTTATACCAATAAAGACTAATTCAAACAAACCAATTTTCCACAACCTAAGACCTACATAATATTTAAAGGCTATGTATCCCCCATAATGATTGTGTCGGTTGTGTGCTAAAGGCCTATGTATACCACTGTGAATCAATATTATTCCATTTATAAAATAAAAAAATAGTAATTTAAAAATAAATTGGAGCAAATAGGTTTTAATATCTTATCAAGATATGGAAATAAAAAATTATTAATCACACCCACCTTATAAATTCTTCATTTAAACCTAAATAAAACCGTTCCTTTATATTTTAAAAGATAAACTGAAATAAAAAACCCATCCCTTTTCATTAATTTTTTTATAGATTATTCATATACCAATAATGAATAAGGTAAAATTATATAGTAATATTTACCATGTAAAGTCATAAAATGATTTTGATAACAATTAATGGAAAACAATATAACATCATGAAATAATGATGAATAACCAATAATTGAATGTAGGCTCAAATCTAGAGGTATTCCAAAAAAATTATAAATACGAAATAAAGTATAACATATAATTCATATCATAAGGATACACTATAGGGACAAGGGGGATATTAATCCTTGTTTATAGGTTGAATAAATAGTAGAAAGTTTTTAAGATCCTAAATCTATAACTCAAATTTCTATCAACTAGCTTTATCAATGAAAAACCCCCAATCCAGGTCAAAATAATCGTGTAAGAATTACAATCTTGTTTCTAACTCTCAAATAGAAAACCATTGATCCCATGATTTCCCACATAGTATCCTAGGGTTCTTGATGGAATAGGTAATCGAGGTGGGCCATTATCAATCCAGTTTCAATATCCTAATAACCACAAATCCCAAACCACATATAATAATAAATTCATATATATCCAACCTCCAAAACACTCCCATTCAATATCAACCCCAAATAACAAACAAAAAACATGAATGATATTTTATTTATCTAATTACACATTCATATTGACATTAAAAATGGGTAACAATGGTCATCAACAAGGGTATAACTATCAATAAACAAAATATCATTATCAAAATATTACAAATACCCCTTATCTTTAAAATGAAGAACCAAACCTTAGGATATCCATTTTAAAAGCATCATTTGTTGAAAAAAAATTCATATTAATGAATTCACAAAATTTTTGTTTGGGAACCCTCAAGAAACAATAATGAAAGGTATCATCAGAACAATCCAACCAAAGAACATACACCAATTTTTAAAAACATAGATGCCATTTCAAAGTAAAAAAATCCATTTAAAAAAATTCCAGATCAAAATGTCATGAATATCTCATTTTTATTGAATAAAAATATCATTGACATTTTATACGGTACATAGATTTCATAAAACACCATTTGAATTAAATGTGCAACTGAACTATGAAATTCACCAATTTTTTCTAAATGGAAAAACAAAAATGAGTAGAAAAATAATGTACCAAAAATGAAAAAAAATATATTTCATTTATTCATCAGCCCAATACTTTAATATTTATTTCCTTTTAGATAAATTTAATATCTTTACTATATTGTGATGCATGCAACCCCATGTTTGAATAAAAATTTTCTAGTAAAATATTATTAAAAAATGACCATTATAACATATCCATTATGTTGGTGGGTATAAATATTCATAAATAAATTATGAAAATTTTATTATCTATAAATTTATTAAATAAATTAAATTTAAATATATTCATTATAAATAATATTAAGAATCATTTGAAAGTAATATAATTTTTTTGGATAACTATATGTTTTTATCAAAAAATGGTTCTAACGCTGCTTACACACATATGATAAAATAATTTTTTTGAAACTTTTATAATTTTTTTAGAACTAACTACATTTGATAAATCAGAATATTCATATTATCTAATGGTAATGTTTTGATATTTTTTGGAAAAGCTTCATTTTTTGAAAATTACTAAAAAATAATAATTTTTATTGAAACTCCCTTTAAATTTAAATTATTTAAAAAGATAAAATAACTTTTAATTTAGTTCTAATTTTAATTAGAAAAATTATATTAAAACCTCAGTAATTAAGGTCATTTTTATCAATTGTAAGTTCAATTTCAATATAAAAACATTCATACATATGAGATTTGTTTATATGGAAACACGCTTTTTCATCACGTCTGTATATACAATTTTAAATTGGTTTACAACAATTATGTGAATTTAAATTTTAAAAATATATTAAATATTTTAAATCATAATAATTTATACTTTCTAATATGTTACTCTTAATTTTTTAATGTAATGAGTAGTAAAATTAGTATAAAATAATTATAACAATTAAGGTAAAAACTGATTTATGGGGTGTTAAACGTAAAATATAAGGGTTAAAATGACCTAAAATCTTGTACAAAACCAATTTTATAACCATATTGATACCATTTAAAATATAATGGTCTATAAAATAAATTTTTTGTGGGTTTTGGAAGAATAGAAAATTGGGTGGAATTTATTCTGTTCAAAAATCTCTTGTGTGTCCTCTCCCCCAATTATAAAGAGTTTTCCACTCGCATCCCCCCTTAACAATTCAAAATACATTTGGATCAACCAATAAATACCAAAATAACCTACCAAAGAAAAAAACTCATAATATAATCCTTTTTATCATAAATTCACACTAGGGAGGCTTTTGGTTCATAATTAAGGTGGTCATTCGAAGAAGAGGTAATGTTCTTAAATGAGTTTTTTGTGTATTTCTTCTTCCACCGCATTAAAATCATATTAAATCATGACAATGAAATAAAAAAATTGTATACCACATAATTATATGTTATTATTTTAATGGAATAACCTATATCTATCTTCGCATCCATTATATTGGAAATGAGACCATCAATCATGTGAATGACGGACTACTACCTCGCAAACCAATGTAATTTATTTTTAATCACCACATGTATTGTCTATATATATTGGTGGATTTAATATATATATATATTATAATTATAATATAATTATATTTATTGAATTATAATATCACATATACCTTCTTACTTATCATTTCATTTAAAATACAATAATGTCCCTCATGGGTATGGTAGACTACCGCCCCACGAAGCAATGTGATTTGTTTTTTAGTTACACATTACATGGAAGGTGATAAGGATAAAATAAATGAATATATGTGATATGAATGAAATTATATTTATTCTTGGAAATTAATATATCACTATCTTCATTACACTTTCACTGATTATTGAAATGATATCTTTGCTTTTGCATACGTACGGTCTACCATCTCCACGAAGCAACACTATTCATTTTCCATGTACAAAATTCAAAAATGGTCATAAAAATATATCTACTGAGTAAATATAATATTTATTACATGAATATGATTCTGGATATTAATAATATATATCTTATATAAAATAACTGGATATTTCATTACAAAAATCACATGAGAAAACAAGACAATTAACACTCAAAACAAAGTAAAAATGAAATATTATTTACCAGAGGATGGTAAAATGTAATAATATGATCATATATGATAATATAATTATTAATAAAGTTATTTGAAAAATAAATAACAATCATAAATCCATTATACCTGATTATGATATATGTTTAACTAATTCAAAGCTCGAGGTAAGTGACTTCATCTCAATTTCTCTTCCTTGAGAAATATTGTAATGTTATACACATAATATAGTTTATATGGTGTATATACTTTCCCATTTTCATGTAATATCATGAATACTTCTCACATAGTTATATTTTGTGGTTTAATTTGATGTATTTAATCGAATGGGATTTTACATGAAAATTATCCCATGGTAAAGAATTTCTTTACTCAATTACATTTCATTATATTATATCACTTATTCGCCTTTGAAATTCTAAGGGTATGTGTGTAAATAGTTTTTAATATATTTTTTGAATTTAAACATGTTTTATGTGTAATTAAATTAGATAAATATAGTCAATCCATTGATTCTCACTTCAATATTATGATCATTTATGTAATCTTTTCTCAATTTGCATTTCAATAAAACAAATATTCTTATATGAACCTATTATCTTTTATGTAGTGTATATGCTAACAATTTTATGTATTTTACATGAATACCTATTTATTTGTGATGATTAATCATTTAATTCTCACTTATATATATTTTATCATAGATATGAATATTTCCTAAACCATATACCATTTTTATAAACAGTGTTTACTTTGAAGGTTGTTTGATTAACTTGGTAAATACTGAAAGATCTATATTATTTACTCAATGTGTTTGTTTATTGATAAGGAATGTTATTCATTAATTATACTGATTATTCATTATATGTGGAATTATTTTTCTATGCACTGATGTGTGCATCCCAAAATTATTATCCCCTTGATGCATCAATAGGACTCATGAGACAAATATATTGGCTATTTTGAATGGGTTTCTACCTATAGTTTCAACAAATATTTTTGAATGGAATTTTTGTTAGATGTATCATTATTCCTTGTATCATTTATTCTAATAATTAATCATTTAATTCAATTATAACATAGTTATTTTTATTATCCATGATATTTTTATAATGATATTATGACTTGATGAATTTCATTATTAGTTTTTTATTAAATGAAATGTGTTTTTAGTTATTTACCTTTCCATACTGATTAAACCTTATATAATCATGATCACTATAATATTTATTAAACTTAATTTGTGTTTAGTTATTTAAATATCAATATTGAATATGTTTTTTTTTTGATTTCTGATAGGTTATTATGTACATAAACCTTACTGAGAAAATCACCTAACACTTATTTTTCTTTCATTCCCTGGTATAGGAAAAATAAATCATTTAAAGAGTATTAAAGAATAAAAATAATTTCTCTCATTATGTATTGTGTTTTATTTTCTATTAATAACTTCAAATGTGTATCATGCATTTATGTGGTTCTCCAAAACTCATAAACTGATCAAAAAAGCGGGATTTGATCCCTTTTATCTATACTAATGTAATAAAGATGACGTCGACTTTGGGATAATGGAGTTGGGGTTATTACAGTTGTTATCTTAGGAATCTTAGTTGAATCCTAGAAAACTGTATTAAGGAAAACATAGATTATGTAATATAAAAATATGATAAACTTTTAGGATATGTATATAATAACATAATTACGTTTTAGAAAGGTAGATATTATGTGGGTTTTCCCAAAAATAAATCCATGTATGGATACTATAAGTAGATCTGGTTCTAGAACATATGAACATATGTGTAATAACTCTGAATAAGGTGTGTCATATATGACTTGAACATCAACTAATACATGAAAATGAGCCTTACTATGCACCTGTTTTGACACTCCCATAGGATTGTTTTGTGATATTTCACATTATCATTGAAAACCTTAAAGAAGGATTTGAAAAATATTCTTATTATTTAAAGATATTACAAATGAAATCAAGTTTAATATTCCATGATTAAATATGCATACATTTTAAATAAATGGTACGTGGTAAATAAGATTTATAATTAGACATTATAATTTAAAATTAATAATGTCATGAAATAATCCACTATATTACATGGTTTAGAAATGGCTCATCAATGAAATAATGGTATCAATACTCATGGCCAATGTACGTACCTCTTAAGCTGAGCAAGACAATATAATTGGTATTGGAATAGAGAAGATCATGGATATATTAGGGAAGATTAATATAGTTATGAAAATTTATATTTCCCAAATATAGAAACCTATTGTTCCACAATTTTATTTTCTAATTTTTGATCTATTTATGTTGAATAATCGCCCATAATTTAGTGGGACAACTAATCCTATGGTAGTTGCGTGATGGATTAAGTCATTGTTAGTGATGAAAAAATGCATCCTAGAAGGTAAAAATAATATTGAACCTAATCCAAAAGATTACCTCTTTTCACAGGCTTCTATTTTATTAGACATGGATCCCTGAAAGAGTTATAAAATAGAAGTTAGGGTTGTTTGAAGTCAGACCGCCGAAAATGACCAACCGAGGCAATTCTGGAGCGAATTATGAAATTTATTGAAACTTTGTAAAAAAGTGTTCACAAAAACATCATGGTTGTTAAAATGAATTTCATGTAAAATGAGACTGAAAACAAAAAAGTTCCTTGAATACATGATCCTAAAAACACATTTATGCATAACTCAAAAAAGTTAAGTGATATAACCAAAGTTATTAGAAAAATTATAATGTTTCATGATATATTTAAAATGACTATAAATATGGAATCAACCACTCGTTGAAAGTAGGACCAATGGTATTAGAGTTCCAAGTCTCTTTCTTACACAAATTTGAGTTTCACACTTCATGTAACCCCCCCCCCCCAAGTCAAGAATTTGTGTGTAATTAAGTAGGCAAATCCCTTCAAGTACGTGCTTCTTTTAAGACGTTTTTTAAAACTATTTCCAATGGTAACACAATATCTCACAAATTACATTCATTAAAAAACATTATTTTTACACAACTACAAATTTTTGTGACAGGGTTTTTTACATATAGTTCTTTTTTTCAATGCCTCACCAACTCATTTTTTCATGGAACTACATAGTTGTGTGAAATAGTTCCAAGTTGTGAAAACAAGTTCATAATTGTATAAAAAAATTTAGAAATATAACCTTTGGTCCATGAAATGATGGATATACCCCATCACCCCCACTAAGAATTAGTTCTGACCTACAGTCCCAAGCCTATGTCTGGGTCCCTTCGCTACCATCACATAACCCCATGAAAAACTGATAAGCACCATAAAATTTTCATTCTGGGTTAAAGAAAGTTTGGGTTTCACCTTGTACAACCCCCAACATATACACATGGAATACCATGAGTTCAAATAATCATCCACAAATCATAAAATACTTTTATTTCAGCTACTCCTCTTGATCACATTCCTTTTCCCTGAGTTGATATTCTACACTTTGATTCCCTGAGTACTTTGAGTCGATACACTCTTCCAAAAACTTCTGAAACCCCATCACCTGATTCCCATGCCATGTCAAACCAGAGAGGGATTCTATTACATAAGTCATAAATCATCCATTCTAGGAATCCACCACCTATTAGTGATCACTACATAACATTAAACTGTATTATACGCTATATTAAAAACATATGATGCCTCCAATGACAAATGTAAGATTCCTTATGCATGAATCGTATGATGAATAATAGTCATCACTATATGAATTTAAATATTCGTATACCTCATATGAAAAACATAGGATTATTACTTTGGAAATTATGAGATTCCATATGCATCATGAGTAATATTCCTCATGTAATAATCATGATATGACAACCAAACAACAACCATTGGAATCCATATTAGGTGTAACCCCGAACTATATACCTCGACGCCCAACAAGTTGATATGCACTCATGAACTCTTATAAATAATATGAATGGTTATCCCTAGAGTGAAATCTTCAAATGTATCATTTCTAGTCCTAATAATCCCCTAGGGGACTCCATCTTAGTTATAATCCCAAATCATATACCCAGACCCCTCTGCATGTTGATATTCCCTCATGACCTGGCATGAGGATGAAAGGAAGGACACCTTCCATTTATAATCCTTGAACACCACATCCTTTCACATAACATTAAACTATAATAATACCGTATGAAAGGGACATGGTATGCTCTCATGTCTTGACATGGGGAAGTTGTGTTCAGAATAACAATGTATAGATCACATGCACTGCGTCCTTTCACATGATGTTAAACTATAATCTTATCCCTTGTAATGGAATTTAGATACCCTCTTAACCCAAAATGAGGAGGAAATGATGGAAATACTCTACTTATAATCCCCAAATCATCACTCATTGATTCCCCCTCCACGGATTGATCATCCTTACCACATGACATTAAACAGATTGGATTAGTCTAGTCACTCAACCTTAAATTATGACATCAAACAAGGTGGGTTTTTATCCTTGTATCTCAAACATAGTATGTAATATGCCTCTTTACGATTAAATCATGACATTGGAAAACCCTCCGGGATCCACTTCCATAGGTACTTCTGATCCATCCATCCTATATCCTCCTCAATGGGGAATTCTGATCCATTACATCAGTAAACCCAGGTGGGATATATTTCCTCTTTGGGATTCACCTCTTGGATCTTCACCCATGGGTATTTATGATCCATCCAATTAAGATCCAAATCCAAGGGGAGTTTTGATCCATCGATAAGCCTAGGTGTGTAATCTTCCATCCTAGGGACACACCTCCATGATCCACCCCAAGGGGTATTATGATCAACCTTCCATATCCACCTCAAAGGTAATTCTAATTAACCTTATAGATCTTCCTCAAGTGGTGTTATAATCCATCCATCATTAAATCTAGGTGTGAAATATTCCCTCATAGGTACAAACCTCCCTGATTGGCTTCGAAATGAATTATGATTAACCTTTAGGATTTGACTCATGGAGAATTCTGAATTATTATCGTTAAACCCAGGTGTGACATCTTTCCTCATAGGGACACACCTATGAGGTCTGCCTCAATGGGGAGTGTTGATCCATCCAATCCAAATTTTCCACTATGGGGAATTCTGGTCTATCTATAAACCTAGGATTGTCATCTTCCATCCAAAGGAAAAAACCTCCTAGATTCGTCTCTAAATGGAATTATGATTCTTTCACTCCAAATCTGCATCCCTCGGGAGTTTTGATCCATCATTAAACCCAAGAATGACATATTACCTCATAGGAACACAACTCTGTGATATGACTCCATGGGGTATTATGATCCATGCTCTCTAGATCCACCTCAAAGGGGTGATTTCATCCTTTGGAAAACCCAGGTGTCACATCTTCCCTCATAGGAAAACACCTCATTTATCACCTTCAATAGGTCATTATAATCATCCATTATATCTTGTAAAGACTCTAAAACTATACCAAACATTTCCCTAAATGATGATAAACCTATGACTAACCTATCACCAATAGACATAAACCCTATGAACTCTCAATAAGAAATTTAACTTGTCCCCTAATCAAGAATCCCTACCCCATACAATGAATTTGGGGTGTCTAAAGTAAAAATCCTTAGAAGAATTACATAAATAGTGTAAAAAACCTCATGGGAGACATGGAATTCCTTTATTTATGTTCCTAGGAAGCCTCATATGAGAAATCTCCAACTTAAATAGGATATGACTGCCCCGAGATTAAACCACCTAATAGATGATATGGGATGTAGTGGTTTTTGTGCCTAATATTCCTCATATGATATTCATCCAAAATCAAAAGGGGAATAACTCCCCCAGCTCAACTACCTCATGGATGACATGAGATGACTTGGGTTTTGTTCATATGATGCCTCATATGATATGAATATTAATTCAAAAGGAGAAGATCTCCTTTTGTGTCAATTACCATGTGATCAACATGGGATGCCTTTTATTCATTCCAATGATACCTCACACATGAGATTCCATCTAAAAGAGAGAAGTTTTTTATGTTTCGGACAAACCCAACATCCAGATATTCATAAACATGCATTATGATTCCATCTAATCTAAGGAAATTTTTCATTACTATTAATTCATAAGTAGCATAACTAACCAACATCCACCTCAAGATGGAATCAGGAACGAGTTAGAAAGACATGACTAAAGTCTATAGGTGACCTGGACTCAGTAATGATCTCCAAGGGGGAATCCATTGAAGGAGAAATCAAAATCCCATCATCTCATTTGGATATAAGAGCTAAAATCCCCAACCATGGTGGAAAAGGATTGCCAACTTTGGAAAAAATGAATTGCAGTCAAAGAAACAAGTTTCCTAAGACGATGCGCATGCCGACCATGAAGGTTTCAGAAAATTAAACGGTCAACCTGATGTGAAACTCTTATCCTTAAACTTGGATCAGATGAAAAATGTGGGCTACATCAAAATTCAGGTATCACCCAAGTGAATCCCCACTATTTCACATGTGAGAGGATGAGTAACATTGGGAACATGATGACTAGGATGCATTGGCACCTCGCCAACATTTTTGGCCTCATGGGTTGTGTAGGGGGAAACCACCCCCATTATAATGGAGACTCACTAACACTGATTCTCTTATGGCCCATGTAGTGGGAAAAACCAACCATTCTAATAATTCCACACTGATACTTTTGGTATCATGTGTTGCATAGGGGGAACCATACCCAATTCTAATGACTCACTCTCCCTTGAGAAATCTAATAGCTAAAACCCCAAGGACAAAGAGGTTGGGGATTTTTGAAATGTTCTTGTAGTGAACACCACGAGGGGCTAAATGGGATGGCTTGCAATGGGGTGTAACTTCTCTAATATTTACCCCTTACATTGGGAAATGAGATGGATGAACCTATACCCACTCTACCATCTCCAGTCTAGAACACTTGTAAAAAATTATAGGGGTACACCAAGAACATTAACCAATAGGATCAATCTTATACAGCTCAAGTGTCCCCCACTACCACCAGTGTATCCCACCATAATCCTATAATTGGTTAACAGGGATCCTTCCTCTCTCTCCTAGGATCGAGACCCTAGCTGCCACTTAAACATGCTAGGTTGATTCTCCCAGTCTCTAAAACCACCAATTAGCATTATGGGCCACCCCATTTTGAGGAAAAATGATTCATAGTTCCTTCCCACACTTAAGATATACCTTTATATGAATAACCATCCTGATAAATGAGGTATCACATATATCCTCACTAATAATGTTGAATGGGGTTATGTTGATCATATCCCTACTCCAATCACTCTGATCTAGGAACCATAGTTCTAACACTGGGTGGGTCAATCATATCTTTATGTTAGTCACCCGTGTATAGGATTCATAGTGATATCACATGGGGTAGTTTTATCATATCCGTACACTGGTGGATCTTTTCTAGGCTCATCGGTGCTAGCACATGGGTAAAGTCGATCATATCCAATCTCTTATTTCTCTGGTCAAGGATCCTTCGCTACTATACAGGGGTAGACTGATCATATACCTACTCTAATTGATCTAATATAGGATCCTCTATGTTGGAAATGGAGGAAGGATGATCATATCCATTCCCCAATTGATCTATTCTAGGATCCTATGGTCCAACAATGGGGGAAGGCTCACATGCCTTCTTTGGTTGCTCTATTCGAGGATCCTTATCCCCAAGATTAGAGGGAGTTCAATCATATCCCTGTTCTTGTTGCTTTGGTCTAGTATCCTCTACAATATAATCAATGGAGGTTAAATTATTTTTTTTCTTTAGTTGATTTTGTCATGGATCCTCAACTCAAACACCAAAGGGATGTTGATCATATCTCTTCTCTAGTTGATCTTCTCCAGTCTCCCTAGTACGAGAACCTAGAAACATTAGATCATATCCATTCTCTTCCCTCTCTAATTTTTGATATGTCACTCTGATAGGCATCCACGACTCCTTGGTTCCCTCACCATGAAATTCTAGAGAGATAGGAAACCATGGCTTCTAGGTACTCTCATCCTTTCATTCATGTGAGATAGGTATCCACAGCTTCTGGTCACCCTATACCTAAATTTTTGATGATAAAAGAATCCACAACTCAAAGGAGACCTCAGCTCAAAAATTTTCTAAGATAGGAAGTCACAGATCTTGGTCACCCTCTCCTCGATATTCCTACAAGATAACAATTCACATCTCTTGGGAACCCTCACCCCAAAATTTTAGCTAGATAAGTATCCAAAGATCCTGGGCACCGTCCCCTTGAAATTTTGGTGAGATATGAATTCATATATTCTGGTAACCCTTTAACAAATATTCTAATGAGATTAGAATCAATATATTATGGTTACACTCACCCTGACATTATAGTGAGATTGGAAGCCACATCTCTGCGTCACCCTCTCCTCATCATTTCAATGGGATATGCATCCATAGCTCATGGGCACCTTCACCTTGACATTTCAGTGAGATATGAATAAAAAACTTCTTGTTTCCCAAACCCAAAAAATATCATGAGGTAGATCACCATAGCATCTGGGCGCCATCTCCATGAAAATTATCCTAGATAGGTATCTATGTCTACTAGGTTCCCTCACCTCAACATTCTGGTGAGATAAGATTCCAAAACACTTTTAAGACCTAAAATTGACATTCCACCATGTTATGAAGACACTTATCTTGGTTTCCCTCACCTCAAAATATGATGAATATTGTGTTTCAAAAAAATTCAGTGGTTGAGTGTGAATTTGGGTACACCATCTATGATTGATGTGGTTGAGGAACCTGTGTTTCAAACATGGTCAATAGTTGTTCCATATCATTCAGTCACCCACCTTTAATAGTTAATAACTGAGGATTATTTATTTACCTCATCTCCAATTCCCTGTGTTTTTGTGGAATTCAAACCCCATTGGTGTCAACCCTTCGCACTTCTATGCATGTTGAGTAGGCAGGTCAATGTCTTTGTGGAACTCTCAACCTGAAATTTCCTTGCCCCAACTATTCACTTCCATTTGTTTTGGAAATACCCTCACCAATTCTTTTTTCCAACACCAAGAACAACTCATGTAACACCCCGATCTTTCACGATACGCCTCTCTTTTAATAATGCAATAGCTTGCATTGTACGCAACTTCGAGTTCTAACACACCGTGACTAATCAAAGTAGCCGTTATGAATAGTAATATCCACTTTTTAAAATTATAGAAATTTTATATTTCAAAATGGAATTCATTTTTGTATTCCTAATATTGAAATTATCCTATGTTGAATTTTTTGTAATTTTCTGAGAACTTCCAAATTTTTATGAATAGTGAAAAATACTTAAAACAACTTTTTTAATCAAAATAATTTATAGTGGTAAGTTATAATATTTAGTGGTTTTAAAGTATAATTAGAATATATTTTTACAATTTTATCTAATGGTGTTCATTAGACTTAATGTCACTTTGAAATTGGGCATGAACAATTGTCAATCTTTTGATATAAATTGTTTCTTAAAAACACGCTATTTGTTGTGACAGCGGGAATTAATTATAAAATTAATTAATGAAACTTATATTTTTGGAATTTTGTAAAATAGACATCATTTTTGAAATCGTAATATCAAATATAGCTTAGTGTGAATTTTTGGGATTTTTCTGAAAAACTTCAATTTTTGATGAATAGTGAAACCACTAAGTGGTATTTATAAAAACTGATTTTTCGTTTAAATGAAATCTTACCACTTCTGTGTTTTGAATTTAAAAAATCTGACATACATGTTTTTCATTAAGAAGTAAAATGTGGTTCAATGAGATTAAAATAATTTTTTGGTGAATAGTAACTTTTAAGTTCTTAATCGTGATTAGAGGTAATTAGTGTAGTTTAAGGTAAAAATAATATTTTAACAATATGAGATGAGCTTTACACATGTCCTACCCTCATTGGATGTGTCATGGCCGACCAAGACAATCCATTGGTCAACTTGGGGACCCCATGGAGCCACTTTAGTTGGAAAATGACATAAATACCTTTTATTTAATGTTAAATTAAAAAAATGTCACAAACATGAGTTATTTTACTAAAACAATTTTTAAATGGGGTTATACAAGTCATATTTTTGACCATAAATATTCATTGGAAAGATAAAAAGATTTAATACATCATGATACTTTTTTATAATTTTTAGACATTAAATAAATTAAATTATTTATGACACCATGATGATGCAGTGATTACCTCATTAATTAACGATTTAAATAAAATGAAAAGATAATGTAAAATCCAAGGCTTACACTTGTCCAAAGCCTATTGGATGGGTAGATTTCGAACCCTTATCACCTTATCCTAGAATTATAGAAGTGTGGGACCTCTAAAATCCGAAACTCATTTTATAATAAAGTGACTTTTCTTTACTTTCCAAGAGTGCCCCTCCTCTCTTGTTATAAAAGGCCCCCACCACTACCACCTTATTCACACCTTCCAAGCCATTTGGCTCGGCCAACCTCTGCAAAAATACTCTATCAACTTTACTCCCTTACTCCTAGAAGCCTCACTTTGGGATGAACGCTTCCCAAGGAAGCCTTTGGCTCAAATCAAAAAGAGTTACCCAATTTTAAGGTAATGTCTTCTCTAATGTTGTTTTGTTTTATTTTTCTTATCCAACCCCTTAAACTCTTTTTATTCCTTTCTTTTGTAACAACACCATTATCTACAATATACTAGTATGTTTTTATGATAAGTATTTTTTTTACACTTACACACACCTTCGTCTAATGGTTAAAGAACATACTGTTTCTGTGGGTGGCGAAATACTGCCTCACGAAACGATGATTGTTCAATATTCCTTTAACACCTCTAATGGTGGCCATTTTGATGACACTATTTTCATATATGATATATATATTATTTTTATGTATTCCTTATGCTTATGTATTTCTCATTTATGGCATACTTTATGATTTCCATTATGGTTAAATGCGATAATTTCATTTTAGGAAGTGCGGACTACCGCCCCCTCAAAGTGATTTGAATCGTTAATTCCATAAGTGGGATGTATAAAGGATGGAGTAAATGGTATTATAAATTATATTATACTGGAATGTTATTATAACTTTATACAATTATAACATCATTCCATTAAATATGAAATAGAAATGAAAGTAGCATTCATGCGTATGTACGGCTTACCGTCTCCATGAACGGTGCATTTCATTTCTTACCTCTAAATGTTATGTAATATTATAAATGCATGTATATACTGAATATATATGTGATATATGATAACTAAATCATGAATATAATTCTGGATATAATGTATATTTCACCACATGAACAACTTGTAATTATAAGATGTTTATTGTTGACTAAAGTACCAAAGATCGACAAAACGACCGTTATTAACTTAAATAATTACATAATGTTCATAACATTGTAATAAGTGATATAAAAAGGATAATTAAATTGAAAATGGTTCTTAATAAGGTAGATATTAACTCTAGTTTATTATTCAGGAGGTTAAAGAACGGTTGAGTCATGTCGGACACGAGGTAAGGGAATTTCTTAACCCAAGTTCAATTCTTTGGGTTAATCTCCTACTTTCAAATTATTTCATGATATTATTATGTCCTATTTTGTATTTTTACTTTTTTTATGTGTACCTATAGTGAATGCACATAATAGATCTATTTTATTTTAAAAATTATCTTTTTAAGGACTTCGTCTCAATCCCCTTTCATTGAGACATATTTGGTTTTATACATATCTTTCTTTTATACGGTGTATAAACCCCTTTTACTTTTACGTTATTCAAAAGGAATCTTTTTTATACGAAGCGTTTTACTAAAAGACAAAAAGGGAATGTTTTTCTTTCCATACATATGCGGCGACAACGACTTCTCCGTCGACGTGACCATTATTTGAGTTTCGGCATCCTCTACAAGCCATCACGTTTTTTTTAATGAAAAATAAATACAATATTTTATCTTTAATTTATTCTGGTATTAAAAATGGTTTTGAAAGCATTTTTATTATATCAATGTGTTGTATTGATATCTTGTGATTAAAATGTGGAAATGTTATGTTTCCTTTATCCATGTTTTATGTGATACGATTATGTTATGGTTTATGATATGTTTAAACCTATTCATATGAGGAATGCATTGGACTTAATAAGTGACGGGTGGAGCCCGCTATAGCTCCTCGATACATCGGTAGGTCTCATGAGACAACTAGATGTGGAATTGGCCGAGGCCCTTTCCCAATTTGATTTGTGATTTTGGCCGAGGCCTTAATCATTTTAGACGTCTTGGCTGAGGCCTTGACAAAATGTTTCAGAATGTCTGGCATTATGCATTCCATCATTATGAAAGTGGTTAATGATATTGCATGTGATTATTCGACCAGTAGAATATCCATGTGAATAAGTAAATGGAATTATCTCATTTTACTTTTTCCATATTATGTTGAAGTTCATGTTTAAAAGGCTTTTGTTTTTGTTATACATTGCCTTAAATGTTAATGTTTATTTATGAAAGCTTCCGCAATATTGTTATCCTTACTGAGCATATGAGCTCACCCCTTTCAATGTTTTAATATTTTACAGGATGTGAAGAAGTATATTATGAATGACTTACAGGGATATTATAAGGGGATTTGAAGAGAAGATGTAGTAGTTTTGTTTTACTTTATTATGTAATGTAAGACTTATTAATGTATCTAGTGTTTCCTAGGCTACTAAACTAATCGGTCTTTTGAGACTTGATCTTTTGTGATCATGACAATGTTACGAAGTAACGCACCGGCTCTGGGTAGCTGGGGTTGGGGCATTACGGTTGGTATCAGAGGAAGTTTAGTACAAACCTTGGAAGCTATATTTAGACAAACTATGATTAGAGCACGTAGACCTAAGATGAACTTTGAGGATTAGTATAGAAGAACTTGCTAAAATTTTGGTATTGTAGAGATTTTGTGAGTTTTCCGAGCAATACATGCCTGTCTGGATACGAGAAGGTAGAGGCAGCTCTGGCACAGATGTACCTAGGGGTAAAACCCGAAAACACCACTTTGAGCTAGACTGGAACGGGAACTGGTCAACGAGAACGGGCCTTGCTGCACTCTTGGTTACGACACTCCCGGGGGATATGCTTAGGATAATTCTTATTTTATTTACAAACCACTATGAAGGGTTATGAGTATATACTTCCTCAAAGAAATTTTTTTTTGGATTATATCCATAAATAGTTCAATTTATGTTAAGTATTTTATAAGTATGAAATTATGCATTTTGATTCATAAACTAATCTAGTTTATGCCATTATTTAGAAATGGCTCATAGTGGAAGGAATGGAAACCGTATCAATGCACGCACTCCGTGTAGGGATTGCCCTGCTGCTCAAGATAATTATTGTGGATCTGGAGATACAACTGGTGCTGATCAACTTATTACCATACTGGGACGACTCACTCAGGTTATGAATAATAACCTCACTCATATGGAGCACCCTGATCCACAACGTGGAGGATCAATGTTAGACCGCTTCATGAGGCAACAACTGCAAACATTTAATGGGGGTACAAATCCATTAGTAGCGGAGCAATGGATAAATTCCTTAGAGAAAATATTACACGCCTTGGGGAGTAGCGAAAGGGAGAAGGTTATCATGGCAGTTTACCACCTCACTAGAGATGCCGATCAATGGTGGTCATTGATTCAAAACACAAAGGAAGATGAAGAAGTATCAAGTATGGAATGGAGAGAGTTCAAAGATCTGTTCTTAGAAAAATACTTTCCACATGACCATCGAGCAGATATGGAAAGGCAATTTCTAAGTCTGAGGTAGAAGGAGGATGAGAATGTCGCAAAGTATGAGGCTAACTTTACAAGGTTAGCGAGGCATGCTGGAGATTATATACGTAACCTAAGGTGTAAGATTGATCATTTTTTTGATGGGTTAAAACCATTTCTCCGTCGATCATTAGTCTCACAGTCCTTCTCGTCATACGAAGATATTGTCTCATGTGCTAGCAAGACAGAAAAAGAAATTCTCTAAGTCTTATGACAACAAAGTAAAGCAAGAGAAGAAGACAACGGTGGAAAAAGAGACGGATAAAGGGAAAAAGGGAAAGAAGGATTTTCCATTATGTGATAATTGTGGGAAAAATCACCCCAGTGCTTTCTTAAAAGGAATGTGAGTTTGTTATAAATGTGGAGAAAAAGGTCACCAGGCTCGTGATTGCAAGGGAAAGAAAGAGGCTATCAATGTTGAATGCTACAATTGTAGGGAAATGGGGAATTATGCAAATGAATGTCCTAAGCATCAGGGGAACTTACCTCAGAAAAGGCCAAGGGATCAAGGAAAATCTTATGCTGTTACTACAGTTGAAGCAAAATAATTAATGTATTGGTGCTTTTGGACTCATGGATTATATTCTGGTTATTAGGATAATGTGATATATATATAAGGATTGTACTTTAGTACTTGTTGGCTATCATTAAGGTTTTAATATGATGAAGGAAATCATATTTTTAGTATGTGACAATAAGATAAACTTTACTTTGTTTAGGGAATCTAATGTTACAATTGATTTTGGAATTTAAGGACCCTTTAGAGAATGTCTGGACGGAGATATTTTGGATAACTATACAGGTTGGAATTGATTAAGTTGAACTTTGGATAGTATTTTTTAAGGTTAAAAAATTTATGAAGATTATTTTTGGAATATTATAATACTATAGTTTTAGGAAAAGGACAACCTGCAGGGTGGGGCATAAACTGTCGTGTCGAACAAAGCTGCAGGAATCGAACCCACAACCATAGTGTGATAGGCCTTTATTCCCAACCACTAGCCTACAGGAAGTCCCTGGGTATTACAATATAATTTTACTAATCTAAATGGTATATGTTAACATTTGGAACCTTATACAATTAGGATAAGTATAATATTTTTGAGTTCTATTATCTTTTTGAGTGAAAGATGAGTTGAAGGTTGAAACTCTAATTGTCAAGTATAAATATATATACCTATCTCTTATTCAATGAATAAATTAATTCTTAAACTTTAGTAAAGGGATATTAAACAAAAAAAATGTGTTATCCTAATACCTTATGTCTTGTTGAACTGATGATATTTTAAATCAACATAGATTGAAGGCTTTGAGGCCCTCAATTTGACAGTTGATTGTGATTGATGACATCAATCACTCCCTACAAATATTTACGTTTTTCCTCCAATTATATGTCTCTAATTTCCACCAATGTTCTCCTTATCGAGATCATAATTTAGTGGTGACTTTCTTATTTCCATTTCCCCCTTATTAAGGCTAAATTTTATTACCCTTATTTCCGATGTGGGTTTTCCACAATGGTATTTTCTATTTTCAACCATTTATTTTCAAAGAAAAATTTCAAATTGCGAGGATGGAATTTATTGAAGGAGGGGAGAATGTAACACCCTGAGCTTTCACGATACGCCTCTCTTTTAATAATGCAATAGCTTGCATTGTACGCAACTTCGAGTTCTAACACACCGCGACTAATCAAAGTAGCCGTTATGAATAGTAATACCCACTTTTTAAAATTATAGAAATTTTATATTTCAAAATGGAATTCATTTTTGTATTCTTAATATTGAAATTATCCTATGTTGAAGTTTTTGTAATTTTTTGAGAACTTCCAAATTTTTATGAATAATGAAAAATACTTAAAACAACTTTTTTAATCAAAATAATTTATAGTGATAAGTTATAATATTTAGTGGTTTTAAAGAATAATTATAATATATTTTTACCATTTTATCCAATGGTGTTCATTAGACTTAATGTCACTTTGAAATTGGGCATGAACAATTGTCAATCTTTTGATATAAATTGTTTCTTAAAAACACGCTATTTGTTATGACAACGGGAATTAATTATAAAATTAATTAATGAAACTTATATGTTTGGAATTTTGTAAAATAGACATCATTTTTGAAATGGGAATATCAAATATAGCTTAGTGTGAATATTTGGGATTTTTCTGAAAAACTTCAATTTTGATGAATAGTGAAACCACTAAGTGGTATTTATAAAAACTGATTTTTTGTTTAAATGAAATTTTACCACTTCTGTGTTTTGAATTTCAAAAATCCGACATAAATGGTTGTCATTAAGAAGTAAAATGTGGTTCAATGAGATTAAAATAATTTTTTTTGTGAATAGTAACTTTTAAGTTCTTAATCGCGATTAGAGGTAATTTGTGTAGTTTAAGGTAAAAATAATGTTTTAATAATATGAGATGAGCTTGACACATGTCCTACCCTCATTGAATGTGCCATGGTCGACCAAGAAAATCCATGGGTCAACTTGGGGACCCCATGGAGCTACTTTAGTTGTAAAATGACATAACTACCTTTTATTTAATGTTAAAGTAAAAAAATGTCACAAACATGAGTTATTTTACTAAAACAATCTTTAAATGGGGTTATAAAAATCATTTTTTGACCATAAATATTCATTGAAAAGCTAAAAATATTTCCTACATCATGATACTTTTTTTATAATTTATAGACATTAAATAAATTAAATTATTTATGACACCATGATGATGCAACGATTAACTCATTAATTAACGATTTAAATAAAATGAAAAGATAATGTAAAATCCAAGGCTTACACTTGTCCAAAGCCTATTGGATGGGTAGATTTAAAAACCTTATCACCTTATCCTCTAATTATAGAAGTGTGAGACCTCTAAAATTTGAAACTCATTTTATAATAAAGTGACTTTTCGTTACTTTCCAAGAGTGCCCCTCCTCTCCTCTTATAAAAGGCCCCCACCACTACCACCTTATTCACACCTTCCAAGCCATTTGGCTCGTCCAACATCTGCCAAAATACTCTATCCACTTTACTCCATTACTCCTAGAAGCCTCACTTTGGGCAGAACTCGTCCCAAGGAATCCTTTGGCTCAAATCAAAAAGAGTTACCCGATTTTAAGGTAATGTCTTTTCTAATGTTGTTTTGTTTTATTTTGCTTCTCCAACCCCTTAAACTCTTTTTATTCCATTCTTTTGCAACAAAACCAGTATATACAATATACTAGGATTTTTTTATGATAAGTATTTGGTTTACACATACACAAACCTTCGTCTAATGGTTAAAGAACATACTGTTTCTGTGGGTGGCGAAATACTGCCTCACGAAACGATGATTATTCAATATTCCTTTAACACCTCTAATGGTGGCCATTTTGATGACACTATTTTCATATATGACATATATATATTTTTTTTATTTATTCCTTATGCTTCTGTATTTCTCATTTATGGCATACTTTATGATTTCCATTATGGGTAAATGCGATAATTTCATTTTAGGAAGTGCGGACTTCCGCCCCCTCAAAGTGATTTGAATCGTTAATGCCATAAGTGGGATGTATAAAGGATGGAGTAAATTGTATTATACATTATATTATACTGTAATTATATTATAACTTTATACAATTATAACATCATTCCATTAAATAAGAAATAGAAATGAAAGTAGCGTTGATGCGTACGTACGGCTTACCGTCTCCATGAACGGTGCATTTCATTTTTTACCTCTAAGTGTTATGTAATATTATAAATGCATTTATATACTGAATATATATGTTATATATGATAACTACATCATGAATATAATTCTGGATATAATGGATATTTCACCACATGAACAACTTGTAATTATAAGAAGTTTATTGTTGACTCAAGTACCAAAGATTGACAAAATGACCGTTATTAACTTAAATAATTACATAATGTTCATAACATTGTAATAAGTGATATAAAAAGGATAATGAAATTGAAAATGGTTCTTAATAAGGTAGATATTAACTCTTGTTTTTTATTCATGAGGTTAAAGAACGGTTGAGTCATGTCGGACACGAGGTAAGATAATTTCTTAACCCAACTTCCATTCTTTGGGTTAATCTCCTACTTTCAAATTATGTCATGATATTATTATGTCCTATTTTGTATTTTTACTTTCTTTATGTATAACTATAGTGAATACACATAATAGATCTATTTTATTTTAAAAATGGTCTTTTTAAGGACTTCGTCTCAATCCCCTTTCATTGAGGCATATTTGGTTTTATACACAACTTTCTTTTATACGGTGTATAAACACCTTTGACTTTTACATTATTCAAAAGGAATCTTTTTTATACAAAGCGTTTTACTAAACGACAAAAAGGGAATGTTTTTCTTTCTGTACATATGAGGCAACAACGACTTCTCCACCGACGTGACCATTATTTGAGTTTCGGCTTCCTCTACAAGCCATCAATTTTTTTTAATGAAAAATAAATACAATGTTTTAACTTTCTTTTATTCTGGTATAGAAAATGGTTTTGAAAGCATTTTTATTATATCAATGTGTTGTATTGATATCTTGTTATTGAAATATGGAAATTTTATGTTTCCTTTACACATGTTTTATGTGATACGATTATGTTATGGTTTATGATATGTTTAAACCTATTCATATGAGGAATGCATTGGACTTAATAAGTGACGGGTGGAGCCTGCTATAGCTCCTCGATGCATCAGTAGGTCTCATGAGACAACTAGACATGGAATTGGCCGAGGCCCTTTCCCAATTTGATTTGTGATTTTGGCCGAGGCCTTAATCATTTTAGACGTCTTGGACGAGGCCTTGACAAAATGTTTCAGAATGTCTGGCATTATGAATTCCATCATTATGAAAGTGGTTAATGATATTGCATGTGATTATTCGACCAGTAGAATATCCATGTGAATAAGTAAATGGCATTATCTCATTTTACTTTTTCCATATTATGTTGAAGTTCATGTTTAAAAGGCTTTTGTTTTTGTTATACATTGCCTTAAATGTTAATGTTTATTTATGAAAGCTTCTGCAATATTGTTATCCTTACTGAGCATCTGAGCTCACCTCTTTCAATGTTTTAATATTTAACAGGATGTGAAGAAGTATATTATGAATGACCTGCAGGGATATTATAATGGTATATGAAGAGAAGATGTAGTAGTTTTGTTTTACATTATTATGTAATGTAAGACTTATTAATGTATCTAGTGTTTCCAAGGCTACTAAACTAATCGGTCTTTCGAGACTTGATCTTTTGTGATCATGCCAATGTTACGAAGTAACGCACCAGCTCCGGGTAGCTGGGGTCGGGGCGTTACAACTCAAGTGGGATTAGATTTCTTGGATGGATTTTTACCGATGTGTTTTAGCTTCCCAAAGTTATGGTTCATGCAACACAACCTTATGTTGTTTCCAGGGGTCCAAGCATTATAAACCTAAACTCTTTGAAGCCCATATAATCCAAGTTTATTTAATTTATACTAAAAATCTTAGCATATATAGTGAATGATGTTAAACTATGGGTTTACCCCATATAAATCAATATTCCTCATGTTATAAGTTTTTATATGGTTACTCGATAGAATACTAGTATGCTTTATATAATGAGTATGAGATAGTTAACAACATTACTATGTCTGAAATCCGGATGCCTCATATCATTTGAGATGAACCAAAAAACATTATCAACACCTGACATTAAACTATTTCCTTACCTATTGACATAAGATGAGATATCCCATGATAATCATGGGATGCCTCAATTCCCTTTACATAGAGGATTTCCCCCAATCCCGATGTCGATCTCCTTCTATGTTGTGTTCATGAACTGTGTATGACTTCATTCCAATCCTCAAGGGATATGTAGAAATGATTAGAACACCCTAATATAGCCCCAAATATAAATTTATTAACTCTTATGCCCCATGGACCCATTTATGATCCTAGAATCACCACCTTATACTATGTGAGGTTCATCTCAATGTGTCTATATTGTATGTGAGCCTACTTGTCTCCATTCACATCAGGTATTACCTCTTTCATTTCTCACAGATTCCATGGGACTAACATCCTTCTATCCTAAGAATCATGAATTTAAACTATTTTATACCCTCACTATTGTCCAATAATTATAACCTTGAACTATCATCAGTTTGTTTCCTAGTAAATGATTGGTACATGGTCCCAAGTTCCCTCCCTTCACATCAAGTTCTACATCCTCTGTGCCATAGAAATACCCCCAAAACAAACAAATTTCCCCCAGTCCATGCATCAATACATTATACTATTTTTTGGCTAATTGTTCAAATATCATGACTCTAAATAGTTTTCTAGGGTCTAGTATATATGACTGTAAACTATGGGTATCCATCTCTAGGATTTATCTATGTGGTATAGGTACTTCTTATCCCCATCCACATCATGTCTTAACTGTTATATTCCAAAAAAACATCCTAGTAGAACATTCCCATGGTCCAAGGATTATGAACATAAACTATTTTCGATCGGTCCCAGCTCTATGACCTTAAACTAGAAGCCATGGTCCAATTACTATGACACCAAATTTTGTGAATTCACCCCTAATTCACATGGTTAGCTTTATCCCGGATGTTTTTATAATCCTAAGCCTCCACCCTCTCTCTAAAACATCAAGTGTCTTTATTTCCATCCTTATAGGATATGTAGTGATTCTTAGAATTTCTATCTTTGGGACCAGTCACCGATTCACTATAAACCCATCCATTCATTTTTTTTGACCCATCAGTGGGATAGGATACCCTCAGAGTATGATGTGAGGAATAAAATAATAGTAATCTTAATGTATAATCCACTCACACCCTATCTTTAGCACACAATATTAACCTATATCATTACCCCATGTAAAATCGGGATGCATCTTAAAGTGAGATAGTTTACCCTGTGTCAAATTGAGATTCCTTGTATGATGAATATGGGAAGAACAAATATCCTCACCTCATGAATTTAAATTATGATCTTACCCGATATAAATTTTAGATTCTTATTAATGTGAGATGAGTTTACCCTACATAAATTTGATATTTCTCATATGATAATATTAGAAGATTCAATATCCTCATCCATGAGGGTATCCCCCTTATGGAATTTGTCTATTACCACGTTTTTTTAAGAACTATCTGTGGCTTGATTCCCATCCCCATGGTAAATGTATCTACTCACATATATTTCATCTCAATACTAGCCCCTTCATTGAAAAACTAGGGGAATTTCTTTCCCAAATACCATGATTTCAAACTGTGGTATGGTTTTTCACGTTTTGTATGGCAGAGGGTCCCTTTGACCTTCCATTCACATTATTTTATCACTCTTTTATGCAAAAAAATCCAATTTTTGGACACCTATTCTCCCCTTTGGTCAAATCTATGTGATCTTAAAGTATAACTTACCCATAATGTCCAAGCACTATGACTTTAAACTAGAAGAAACCCTTGTTCGAGTTGTATGAATTTAAATTAAAATTCTCAATGTATCTAGAGCATGACGTTAAACTGTGATCTTACCCTATAAAAAATTAGGATGCCTCTTAATTAAAGATGATATACCCCATGTATAATAAGGATGCCTCATATAATAAGTATGAAATGAACCACAAATTACCCTATATCAAATAGGGATTCCTCATATTCTAATATGGGATGATTCCACTCCCTTGTGAGAGAGGACATCACTCATCTGGTGTTAGATTCTTTCGATGTCACCATCCATAACTACATACAGCTTGATTTCCATCCTCATGGGACACGTAGTGATGCCTGAATATTTTATCATAGGCCCAACCCTTCCATTGACTTATTTTTGGAACATGAATTATTTCCACCTCCACACTCCACGATGTTTCCAATGTGGATAATCATCATCATCCCAATATGAATAGGCTCCCTAATGGAATGGTCCCACGCCAGACTATCTTAGCTACCATCAGGTATCTCAACTTTAAGGATCATCATAAAAAAATAATGGATCCCATGTTTTGAACTTAGTCAATATATGATCTTATATTCATTTTACACATCTCTAACTGACATAGGTAAAAACCCATGTTTTGAACATTGTTAAAAGTTGTTCCCAATCCATCAGTTATTCCCCTCTCACTATCCAGGTATTGAATGTTGCAATCTCCATTATGGGATTTTTTGGTCACTGTATCCACTACAAGTAACATGTAATTCATACCTCTTTTTTCTCCCCAAGTATGGATCACGTGATCTTGCGATTCGGGAGGATGATTCATCATGTGAGGTTTTGATGTGTGATCATTCCATGGTCCGAACTCTATGACCTTCAACTAGGAGTATGAGTCCAAGAATCCTGATTTTAATCTATGTGTGGATCATATCAGTAATGTATTGTGTGGAGTAAGGTCATCCTAGGCCCCTTATTCATGTCGGGTTGTCACTCTATCATACTAAACATATTCTTCAAGGAGTATTCAAGGCCAATGGTTGGAGCATCATGACCTTAAAAAATGTGTGAGTTTTATCAAATATATTTCACATGGCCTATGGTGGACTCCTAGGCATATCCATTCATGTTTGTCAACCTTCTCTCAATGCTGCACATATTCCTTTGAGACACTACCCCATATGTTCCTAACTCAATGACCATAAGTTAAGATCTCAAGTCCCAAAATCATGAATTAAAACTATTTTCAATCTTCCCATTATATTTCCCATGGAATGAGTCTTCTTTTCCCTCCATTAACCTCGAGTTATAATACTTTCATTCCTCACAATGAAATTTTGGGAGAACATTGTCTGAACTCTATGACCTTAAACAATGATACAGGATCCTATGGTCTGAAATCTATGACCCTAAACAAGGATCCAAAGTCTAAGAATTATGACTCAAAACTGTATAAAATCCTCTTTGGGAATGTGTTGTGCGGCATAAGGTCCCCCTAGGCACATTATTATCATCATTTTATCACTACACCATTATATACATATCTCTTTTGGGATGCCCACCATATGGTCCAAGAATCTAGAACATAATCTATGTGTGACTCACCCTAGATCAATTCTCTTAATACATATTCTTCAAAGAATCCTTTTACCAATAGGACCTACTAGGGAGTACCCTAACTGTTCTACCATCCCATGGCTCCTACAACTTTGGTTGGGTGGGTACCATTCATGTCGGTTCACACATCCCAATCATATGATGTTAAAGGGTGTGATACATTTTCGTTTCCATATGACATTAAATTGCGTATTCAATGACCTCACCAAATGGCATTAAACTACATTAATATCATCCTAATTGCATGATGTAAAACTGCAAGGCATATTAGTT
Source organism: Viscum album (assembly GCA_963277665.1). NCBI lineage: Eukaryota > Viridiplantae > Streptophyta > Magnoliopsida > Santalales > Viscaceae > Viscum > Viscum album. The sequence continues at coordinate 1,379,103,328 of OY728138.1, forward strand.
CCTTTCCTGATAATACCTATTATTCTTTTTTGGTCACTTACAACATCATTAATGGTCTTAAAATATCGCTTGGAGACTGAGACAATATTTACCCTTGTAGACAATTTTGTCCATTACACAGACCGATACATCATACCAATATGCTCAAATCCATGGTGTAGAAATTATAATAGGGTTGAAATCCAAAAAAAACTAATCCATCACTTCATCTCTAAGCTTCACATGTCGCTTTATTGGGATCCTCATCCCCCTCCATGTCCAAACGGGTCCCCCTAGATGGCTGGGTGAATGGATACAATTGCTCACCTATCGTCCAAGGAAAACAACCTAGTGGAAATTAGATGAAATTTCTAAGATATGTCCCATGTTTTGAACATGGTCAGTGGTTGACCCCCATTTGATTGTCACAATCCTCAAAAAATGATAATAGATTTTGTGTTTCAAACATGCTCAAGAATTATCCTCCATCATCATGCCACCCCCATTGTGTTCCAGATATCGGGCATCATGATTAATTCTATTCCTTACCATTTGTTAATCTAAAATTAAATGACATTGGAATTACCCCATTAATGAAACATAACATGTTGGAAACCAAAGTTGAGGGTTCAAAGAGCCCTTATTTATAGCCATGTGCATTCATGGTCAGGACACTCCAAATGGTGATCGATGTCCCATTTTAATCCCAACGCATTTTTCATTGTTTAACACTCTTTTACATGTGAATTATTTTCTACTATCTCTTGTTTCGCACACCAAGATAGAATCATGTGGACTTAGATATTTTATTTGGTTTTTACTCAGTTTGGGTAAGATACAGTGGGCCTCAAGGTTGGTGTTTTCCTTTATTCTCTCCTTAGATCATGGTCTACATTTCCCTCATCATAATCATTAGACTATATTCTAAAGGGGTATTTATTGGAAGTGGTAAAATGAATCCTAGAAGGTACCAAATATCAAGGAAGTTTATCTAGAATCATATATCATTTTGCAAGCTTTGATTTGAATAGTTATGAGCCTGAATGGAGTTATAGATCAGAAGTTGTGTCTAATTGATTTTAGACTGTCCAAAATAGCCACCATGAGTGATTTTGGAGTGAAGTTTGTAATTGTGTGCAACTTTAAAAAAAATTGAGGACAACTAACTTGTGGTCTCACAAGTGAGTTTCTTTCAAAAGTGACATCGAACATAGAAGTTCAACGCATATGTGAGCTGAAAAAGGAATTTTCATGAAACTCCATAAAAATGTGTGATGTAGTCACAATTTCACATCAAAGTATAACGTTTCAAAACATAGATAAAATATCTTTAAATATATTATTAACCATTCATTTAAAGTAGGAACTCCGGGATGGGAGTGATAGGGCTCTCACTCATGAAACACCGAGTTGTGAGCCTCATACAACCCCCCATGTCCCAAAGTTTCATGATATTACCTAGATGAAGTCCCTCAACTATGGGCTTCTGCTAATAATTTTTCATATAACTATTTCCAATGAGAACACAATTTCAATAAAATTACAATATTTCATGCAACTCTATTTGTACACAACATAAAATCAAATTATTTTCTATATAGCGCTTATAGGTAATGACTTTTGAAAACTCCTTTTTTTATGTGCATATGAATAGTTTCATGCAACCATGCCATGTTTTGTGACCCAGTTCATAGTTGCATGAAACAGCATTTGAAAACAATCCCAATGGTTGAGACCATGGGGGATGACCTCCCACACCCTTGTTTGGAATCTCTATCATGTTATGGTCCCATACCTTTACCCTTTCCCCTTTGGTACTATATAGACACCATAAAATGTATTCCATGATCATTTTCCTCAACAAGGCTCAAAAATTTCATGGTGCGACTCTCCATTTTTCATGGGGGTCAGTGATGGTAGCGAAGGCACCAGCCCAACACTAATCTAAAGCAAGGGTGTGGGGGAACATCCCCCATGGAATAGAATAATAAATTTGGATAAGTCTTTAAGGAGGCTCCCAAGATACCTACATAAAAACACCAGCACGCCACCATGATGGAGCATAAAGAAGTTATTATTTTTTCAAATTTCTCAAAGTGGGGCCCCAGTTAGGCCAAATCACCAGAGGAACGCAAGTCTAATTGGGTTCCACCCATCCAGCATGCATCCACTTACGTGCCACAAAGACGGTGTGCAAACCACTTTCAAAACAAAATTCTTTTCTCCCAGGGTCCTATTTGTTGACCTCACCTATTTTGATAATCCCAATTATGCTTTAATATGTTTTTATAATCTAAAATAATATCTATTCTTCTATTGATCAAAATATTGTAATGATATTGAGTTAACAAGAATATCAAAATAATCATTGGAATATGTTTTTCCAATGGTCATCTGTGTTTATAATTGTTCTAACTTAATATTGAAATATCTTGCATAGAACAGATAAATGTTAAGTGATTAGGTCACTGATAGACCAAGTCTTCAGGTCTACCATTACAAAGCTCACTGTTATGCAAAGGTTACCGGTACCGATAGCTGCCGATTGACAAAGGTTACCGTTAGAGTAAGTGTTCTATGACACAAGGTCACCGGTATAGAGCTACCGATACACTAAGTCTACCGATATAGACTTAGTCTGCTTTTTATAACAAGAGCTACCGGTATAAGAAAGTTACCGATACAGACAGAGCTACTGACCGGCAGTTACTGGTACAAGCCTACTGATACAAACAGACCGAGTAACCGATATAAAACAACTACCGGTAGAAGCCAGTTACCAATGGACAGTGCTACTGAAACATCTAAGCTACTGATTCAGGGAAGATACTGATTCAGGGAGGCTGCTGATTCAATGAAGCTATTGATACAAGGAAGCTACCACAACAACTTCAACTGATACACAGAGACTACTGCTACACAGAGTGACAGCTTCTGATACAACAACAGAACTACACACACAAGTCTATCGTTTCAATCACACTGATACAATGAGATACTGATGAGTAACAGTCATTGTTTCTTTAACTCTACTTATCTTTGTTTTATCTAACAACAGTCATATTTATTCTATTAATGAATCTGCTATTAATTAAATGTTGTCTACTGAATGTCAGGGAACCGAACGTCATACCTGCAGCGGAAATCATTCTCTTTGTCAGACCACATGTGCTATAAGAAGAAAGACAAAGGGAGCACATATAAGTGTGGATGAACAAGTAGAGACACGGTGGTGAAAATGATGATACAGAAAGGTATGCCCAAGCCAAAAAGAAAATAAATTTTTATCGAAGCCGAGGTAGAGTGATTAACTACATATTCTACTGCAACCTCGAGCAAACCACATTCAAGAATGAGTCTCGAAGAGAAACCACAACAGTCTGGTTTCTCAACAAATCCCATAAGGACTCAAAAACCTCATCTGCTCAAAACAGAAGGTGTCCAGAGCTACATCACTATCACAAAAATAATTCTAAACTCATCTCAAATATTATTCACTCTGCTATGATTCATTTACTTACATTTTGAGTACTGTGTGTGTGTCTCTGTTTATCTGAAATACACATAGTCTTCTAAGCATAACTGAAGGATTTCTCAATACACACTCAAACAATCTAAACTCTTTCATATCCCCATTGTGAATTGTGGTAGAGGTCGAGTGTGACCTGGATTGCCTGTGTGCTATTGTTTTTCCATGAAGAACTTTGGTAGAGGTCTTAGGACCTGGAAAGTCTATGTACTGGTGTTTACCCCCGATCCAGGGTGTGGATCAAAAGTTTATATAAAATGTTTGAGAGGACTAAGTCTCAGCTTGAGATTGAACTTCTTGGTTAAAATTTATGTGTTATTTCAAACTATATTTTATATTCAGATATGTTTTAAAAGTAACTCTGATAGTTAAATTAGCAAGTGTCTGTAATTTTTGTAATCTAGTAAGTTAGTTTCAATAGTAAAATTAATCTTCAAATTAAGTTTACTGAGAACTAATCAATCTTTGAGAAGATAATTTAAAATTCATAACCTTTACAATTTATATACTTTTTAACTTATTTGTAATTTGGGGGATTTTAATCCTAAAGTTTTTAACAAAAATTTTTAATTGGAACTCAATTCACCCCCCTCTTGAGTATCCACTCCGACCAACATTTGGTATCAGATGAATGTTTTTATTTATAAAATGTTTTCAAACCCTCTGTTTTTCAAACTGTGCTTTTAGTTTTATCTTAATGATCTTAAATTTCGGTTAATTCTAAATTTTATCTCTTTAATATATTTTCTAAAATCTAGTTATGGAAAATAGACTATAAGGTGATGCTACTAACATGCCACCATTCTTTAATGGTGTGAATTATGATCAATGGAAAATTAAAATGAAAATTCATTTGGAAAGTATTGGTTTTGATATTTGGTCTGCTATAGAATCAGAATATGAGATCCCCAAAACTGCTAGATCTACCTGGGATGATGCTACAATGTATGACTATAACAATAAATGTAAATCTATGAATACCCTTTACTGCTCTTTAGGAGATGAGGAATTTGACCGAATTTCTACATGTAAAACATCTCATGAAATCTGGGACACCTTGGCTGTTTCTCATGAAGGAACAACCAATGTGAAGGAAATGAGATTAAATACTTATACTATTAAATATGATAATTTTAAGATAAGACCTGATGAACCCATTTCTGACATGTACCTCAGGTTCAATGAGATTTTCAACTCCATGAGTTCACTGGGAAAAGATATTCCAGAGAAGGAGAAGATCATTTAAATCTTGAGATGTTTTCCATATAGATAGAGAGGCACTTCTGTGTATATCTGAGAGTCATGTGACATCAGCAAGCTACCTGTTAAGGAGTTGATTGGTAAAATAATGATGTATGAAGAAGAACTAAAAGTGAACAAAGAATAATATGATGAACCCAAGAGAAAATATGTGGCATTCAATTCTACTACTTCAAAGAGAAAAGTCAAGGAGAAAATACATATTCCTACTGAAAGTTAAATTAGAGAAGATTCAGATTTAGACAGTGATGAAGAAATGGATCAAATAGCCAGGAGATTTAAGAAGTTCTATAGGAAGAAGAAGTTTTTCATAAAACCAAACCACAATGGTAAGTATGATCAACAAAGTAAGTGGAAGAAGGATTGGAAGAAATCTGATAAGGAAGATGATATAGTCTAATATGAAGGCAAGAGGAAAGGACACATAAAGGATGACTGTCTGAAGTTAAAATTAAAAAAGAAATATGATTACAAGGACAATAAGTACAAGAAATCCATAAAAGAAACTTGGAGTGCTTCGGAAGACAGCAAAAGTGAATCAGAGGCCACTGATTCTGAAAATAATCATGCCAACATGTTCATCATGACTATCATATCTCAGGTACCTGTTTCCCCTATTCTAAATGATTATTATTCTAGAAATAATAATGATTCAGATAATGATGAAAATTTGTCTAAGGGTTAACTGTTTGAATATTGCAATATGCTGGAAGATACCTGCAATGAACTAAAAGATAAATATAAATCTTTGAAGAAACAACATGACTTGACTAGTAATGTTAAAACAGATCAATGTGTAGAAAAAGAAAAGAATACTCAACTGTTGAAAGAGAACACTCAACTCAAACTATCAAATGAGAAACATAAAAAGTATTTAGAGAAATTTACCAATGGAAAGAACACCTTAACTCAAATTATTGGAAAAAAATGGCACCAAGGTATACTACTGGTTTAGGTTATCAACCTGGATAGAGACAACTTGCTAAAAATAGATTTATTCCAAAGTCTAACCAGTATGCTGCTAGTTCTAGTTCTGGAAATTCTATTGCCTCATCTAGATTTTATTATTCCTCTAGAACAAATAGAATACACTATGAAAAATATTTTGAACCTAATAATTATGGAAAAAATATTAGACAAATATGGATGCCTAAAGTTTTGCTGGCTAACCTGTCTGAACCCAATAAGATCTGGGTACCAAAATCATTATCTGTCTAAACTTGTTTTGTAGGAAACATTCTTGAAGTGTTCTCCCAAGAAGATATGGTACTTGGACAATGGATGTTCAAGGCATATGAGTGTATATTACTCCTACTTCAAAAGCTTAATCAAGGTAGATGGAGGACATGTCACCTTTGGAAATAGCTCAAAATGAAAAATCATCAGCCAAGGCCAGATTGGTAACACTAATTCAATTTTAATTTCCAAAGTATTATTTGTTGATGGGTTAAAATATAATCTATTAAGAATTTATCAATTATGTGATGATGGCTTTAATGTTAAATTTTAAAATAATTCTTGTAATGTATTTAATTCTAAAAATTATTTAGTATTTACTACTTTAAAAATGAAAATTAATATGCTGTAGATTTGAACTCTTTAGCCGAACAAAATATTACCTGTTTAAATGGTTTTCATAAAGAGTCTTGCCTATGGAACAAAAGATTAGGACACTACAATATTTATAATCTTAAGAAATTGGCTAAGAATAATTTAGTTAGAGACCTACCTCAACTATAATTCCCAATAGACAAAGTTTTTAATACTTTTTAAAAGGGAAAGCAACATAAAGTTTCATTCAAATTAAAGAAACATGTTTCAACTTCTCAACCTCTAGAGTTGGTTCACATGGATTTTTTTGAACCATCTAGGATTTCTAGTTTGAATGGGAAGAACTATGTTTATGTCTTGGTAGATGACTTTTCTAGATATACTTGGTTATATTTTCTTACGCACAAAATTGAAGCTTGTTCTTACTTTATTAAATAATCCAACTCTGTAGAGAACCTTAGTGGACTTATGATTAAGACCCTGAGAAGTGATCATGGCAGTGACTTTGAGAATCATGATTTTGAAACCTATTTCTCACATAACAGCTACAATAATAACCTTTCTGCCCCTAGGACACCTCAACATAATGGTGTAGTTGAAAGGAAGAATAGAACCCTTCAAGAAATTTCTATAAATATACTAAATGAGTATGACCTACCTGATTATTTCTGGGCAGAAGCTATAAATACAGCTTGTTTCATTATTAATAGAGTCTTAATTAGACATGTTCTTAAAAAGACCCCTTATGTGTTATGGAATAATAGGAAACCTAATGTTAGTTACTTTAGAGTTTTTGGTTGCAATGTTTTTATTCTTAATACAAAGGATAATCTGGATTTTTTTGCTTCTAAAAGTGATGAGGGAATCTTTCTAGGTTATTCCATATCCAGTAAATCTTATAGAGTCTTTAATAAAAGGACCAAATGTGTGGAAGAATCAGTGCATATCACATTTGATAAGACTAATCCACATGAGCCTAAAACCTCTCTTGAAAATCTTGAAGAAGACGTGTCTGTTTTGGACCTTAATGACAAAAATAGTAGACCTGCTGTGAAACCAAGCAATTTTGGACAATTTCCAGAACCCGATTATGTTGGAACCAAACCCACATAAGAACCTGAGTTTTATAGTCCTACCTTGACCAGACCAACTAGGATTCTAAAGAACCATACTTTGGATGCTGTTGTAGGAGATTTATGTAGAGGAACCCAAACTAGAGCTTCTCTAAGAAATCAGGTTGAACATCGAGATTTTCTTTCACAACTTGAACCTAAAAACAACAATGATGCAATTAATGATGAATTCTGGGTAATGTCTATGAAAAGAATAATTAAATCACTTTGAAATAAACAAAGTCTAGGAATTAGTAGACAGACCTAAGGACACTTTGACCATAGGCACAAAATGGGTTTTTAGAAACAAATTTGATGAATCTGGAAACATCATTAGAAACAAAGCTAGGTTAGTTGCACAAGGATATATCCAAGATTAAGGAATATACTATGAGGAAACCTTTGCACCTGTAGCTAGACTAGAAGCTATTAGAATTCTACTTGCCTATGCAGCTCATCTGAATATCAAGTTATATCAAATGGATGTTAAAAGTTCTTTTCTAAATGGTTTTATAGTTGAAGATGTTTTTGTTGAACAACCACCTAGATTTATATATCCTCTTTTTTCAAATAGAGTTTTAAAACTTTCTAAAGATTTGTATGGTTTAAAACAAGCTCCACGAGCTTGGTATGATAGAGTTAATAGTTTCGTAATTTCAAAAGGTTTTACAAAAGGAATTGCTGACCCAACCTTATTTATAAAAATAATTTCAAATGATGTTTTGATAGTACAAATATATGTAGATGTTATTATTTTTGGATCTTATAAAAATACCCTATATATTGATTTTTCAAAAAGTATGAAAAATGAATTTGAAATGAGTTTAATGGGAGAACTTAAATACATTATTGGATTTCAAGTTGTTCAAAAGGAAAATTGTGTTATATTAAATCAAATAAAGTATACAAAGGATCTTTTAAAACGTTTTGGTTTGGATATAAGTAAGAGCAATGACACAACCATGAGTACCGCATGTAAATTGGATGCTGATGAAACTGGGAAACCAGTAGATCAAACCAATTATAGAGGTATGATAGGGAGTCCTCTCTATCTTAATTCTAGTGGACTAGAAATTATATTTACTATATGAATGTGTGCTAGATTTCAAGCTAATCCAAAAGAGTCACACCTTCTTTCTCTTAAAAGAATTTTTTAGTATCTTAAACATACTACGAATTTGGGATTATTTTATCCAAAAGGAAAATCATTTGAATTAACAAGTTATTCATATGCTGAATTTTCTAGATGCAAGTTAGATAGAAAGAGAACTTCTAGAACATGTCACATTCTTGGTAAGTCCCTGGTATCATGGTGTAGTAAAAAGAAGAACTCTGTTGAATTATCTACTGCTGAAGTAGAATACAATTTTGCTGGTAGTTTCTATGCACAGATTCTGTGGATGAAACACACATTACTGGACTATGGTTATCAATTTAGACATATATCTATGAACTGTGACAACACTAGTGAAATTAATATCTTTAAGAAACCTATATCTCACTCTAGGACCAAACACATCGATGTCAGACACCACTTTTAAGAGATCATTACCAAAAATGTGATATTACTCATGAATTTATAGGCACTGAACTTCAGTTGGCTGATATTTTCACCAAACCCTTGAGCTCAGAGAGGCTAAGCTTCATTAAGCATGAACTTCGAGTGATTAAATATGAATAAGGAAAACCTCACTATTAGCTGAACTCACTCTTAGAAATCCTCACCATTAGCTGACCTCACCGTTAGCCAGATCCTACTGTTAGAGAGACCTCACTGTTAACTTTTATCACCGTTAGGTACACCTCACTGATAGAGAAACCATACTGTTAGAAATCCTGACTATTAGGAATCCTCACTAGTAGAGTAACCTTAACGATAGATAGACCTCGCTGATAGGTAGACCTCACCGATAGAATACTCACTGTTATGACTTTACACTATTTTAATTTTCGATTGCCTAAGCTGAAACTCTTATTATTTTAGACATTTTTTTTTGTTTCTTTTTGATTCCTAAATGATAAAAATGAGATTTTAGTCATCTCTCAATCCACCGATCCCTCTACTCATCTTACTCTCTCAAACCCGACTCCTCGAATCCCTGCGTGAAAACCCTAAACCCTTCAATCCTGAAATGGAAAAAACCAAGCTTCCTATTGTCAAAGATACCAGTGATAAGTCGAAGGTTAAGAAGCAGAAGACCACCACTGAAGTCGGCGTCAGTGGATTTAGAACAAGAGCTACGAAGGACACAGTGAACCCGCATATGTTACATAGAGAAATAGTCATCGAAAGAGAGCTATGTGTAGAGTGGATGATGACCAGTAAGTCCCTAGTTCAAAAGGTACTGAAGGAACAAGGATGGATAGATTGTTTTTTGAACAATAATGGGCCTTACTATAAAAAGTTGGTGAGAGAGTTTTATGCCAATGTTCGTTATGAAAGAACAGATGAGGAAAATAGGATGATATCCTTAGTGAATGGCATGGAGATAGCCTTTTCTTCGGTTGAGTGGGTAGAGAGCTTAAAAGTCCCACATGAGGGAGATTATAGTTATTCATCCAAAACTATTCCTCTTGCCTGTGATTTTTTTAGCTATGATGTTGCTTTGGAAGAGCTGACTGGTAGTGGAAGGAAAAGGATGGTGGTAGCTGCTGAAATGAATGGAGAGAACATTCTACTGTTCAAATTTCTTCAACATGTTGTAAGTCCAAGAAGGGGAGATTTTGGAAACCTTAAGAATGATGACATTTACCTGTTACATCTGCTGAGGCATGGATTAAAGCTCAACATGTGTAGGCTGATTATTATCCAAATGGAAGATATGAACAGGGTAAAATCAAAGACAAATGCACTATTCTATGATTTGTTGATTTCAGTGATGATCAAAGGAAAGGATGCAGCTGAGTCTCAGGATGAGACTGAAGTGGTTAAGGATAACTTCTTCATTACTAGCATCACTTTCATGTACACGAAGATAAGATAGAACCCACAGAGACAGTAGTGGGTGTCAGATGATGGAAGATTCTATGATAAAATCAATCCAGTGGATCAACCAAGTAGGCCAAGGGATAAGAGATATCCATGCCTAGGATCTGATGATGAAGAGCCAGAGTATAGTGATAAGTCTGATGAATCAGATGTGGAGGATGGATCTGCAGGAGATGGAGGAGATCTGGACCAGCCTCCCAGTCCTAAGGCAGTCATAGTTTCTCAAGAAAAGACTGATGGTCATGAGGAAGACCAGCTCAATTTGAACCCTAAAGAGACATCTCAAGGCAGTGAAGTGGAAGAGGATACAAAAAGTAGAGGATCAGGATTTTCAATTCCGGACAAAAGAATTCCATCAAGCCTTTGTCCCTTGATAAGGAATACTATTATTCCATTAGAGGAGATCCCAAAAAAAGATAGGCATGAAGAAAAGGTTGAGGCAGATAGGCTTGAAGAAATTACTGAGCCAGTCAGACCCGAAGAAGTGGTTGAGAAAAACAAACCAGTTGTTAGTTCTCAGATACCCCAAACAGTTCCAACTGATATGGAAGAAGTTGATGATGATTCATCAAAAGATGAAGTGACTGAAGTGGGAGAGGTTGATGAGAAAGAGGTAGTTGCTGCAGTATCAGTTGATGTTGAGGAAGAAAAGATGACTGAAGATCAAGATGGAGTATAGGAAGCTCTAGTTGAGGGGGAGTGACCTGCTTCCCATGGTTCAGTTTCTATGCTGCATGACAGGGAGGATTGCTCATCAGATCTAGGGTACATGGTACTTGGACTCAATTACGAATATTCTGATGAAGAAGACCAGCCTCAGAGGGATTATGGTATCCTACCTGAAATAATTCCAATAGTTGTGGCTGAAAATTTTTCAACCAAGGAGGACCTTGAGTCCTTCAAGGTTGAAATGAAAGAGGCCCTAAGATAATCAAGGGAAGATTTGAAGAATAGCCTTGTTGAAGAGCTGAGGAGTGTGGATAAATCCTTAGAGAAAACTTTGGGATGTGTTGTGTCAAGTCTAGTGAAAGAAATTCTGAATGAGAATAGAGTGTTCCATACTCAATTTGAATGATGGACAGAAATTGTAGTTTCCTGGATACAATCAGTTGCTTCATTGACTTCCATGAGAAGTTCTCAAAACCAAGTGAATACTGAGATTCGATACATCAAATAGGTAGTCAAGCAGTTTGTGGAAGTTTTTGAGGCTTTTATGACATCAGTCAATGAAAATATGAATTGTCATGATGCACTTGTTCAGAAGGTGATTGGTAATTTGACATAGTCTTTCAAAGAGAAGATAGATTTCTCGGTCAAACCCCTTCCATCATCTAGCACCTCTGTGAACATTGACCAGATCAGAAATGTGATTCATGAAGAGCTTGATAAGGCCAATACGAGTGGAACCTCTGATTCTCAGGTAATTTCTACCACCTGGGAAGTCAATAGTTATGTTCGTGAACACTTGAGAACAGCTTCTACTACTCAGGAAGCCATTAAGAATAAGTTGGATTCTGACTTTGAGAAGATCTATACCAAGAAAAAAATGACCAAACACTTCAAGCTTTTGATATAGAATATGAAGCTACCTCCAGTGACCCAGCCATTCAGGGAGAAGTTCGGCAAACTGATAGAATTGACCCCGGCTTTGGATAAATTTTTGAAGATTAAAGATGATTTTTATCTACTATGGAGAGGGGAGGTGGAATCATTATGGGCTTCAGGAATTTGTTGCTACCTTTCTTTCATGTGGACAATACACCTGTCATAGTTTGTCCTGCTTTACCAGTTTCAGCTTAGTCTGCTTTAGTTCCTCAGATGACTGCAGTCCAATCCATTCAAAGCCTTTAAACTATGATCCCTCAGAAACCAACTAATTACTGACCATACACCATTTCAGTTGCTCAGTCACCTGTGGTTATCACTGGAGTCCTTAAGCCTTCTCCTACCTCTACAGAACCCGAACCTTCTAATCCTAAAGTAAAATCCCAAGCAAGCGATGAGGATGTGGATTGATTGTGGATCAGATTTTTTATAGGGATCCATTTGTAACCTTTTGTGTATTTCTCTTGTAACTTTTTGAATCAATGTAATACATGCCCTTTTCTACCTCTAATCACTTTATGTTTTACATTTATCTTTGATACATTGTTTATCTCTTTTTTCTAATCACAAAGGGGGAGAGTAATAATGTTCATCATGATATTCATTATTAAGTGGATACAAAGGGAGAGAAACCTATGATATATAGTCTACCTCTCATACCTGTATTTTCTAATGCTACTATTTTTTTTGGTTTTCATTGATACATTTGACTCTCTCATTATTCATATTGAGAACCTATTATATTTTACCTCTGATCATCAATGCTTTTAGTGCATTACCTCTGATATATCACTAATTATTCTATTTTTCCTTGGATACCTTAATAATTATTTTGGATCACCTATGATACTTTATTGGTTGTTTTGGATTATAATATCATATGTTGTTATTATCAAAAAGGGGGAGATTGTTGACCTCACCTATTTTGATAATCCCAATTATGCTTTAATATGTTTTGATAATCTCAAATAATATCTATTATTCTATTAATTATAATATCATAATGATATTGAGTTAATAAGAATATAAATATAATCATTGGAATATGTTTTTCCAATGTTCATCTTTGTTTATAATGGTTCTAACTTAATCTGGAAATATCTTGCATAGAACAGATAAATGTTAAGTGATTAGGTCACTGATAGACCAAGTATTTAGGTCTACCGTTACAAAGCTCACCGATATGCAAAGGTCACCGGTACCAATAGCTACCGATAGACAAAGGTTACCGTTAGAGTAAGTGTTATGTGACACAAGGTCACCGATACAGAGCTACTGATACACTAAGTCTACAGATATAGACTTAGTCTTCTTTTTATAACAAGATCTTATAGTACAAGCAAGTTACCCATACAGATAGAGCTACTAACAGACAGCTACTGGTACAATCCTACTGATACAAATAGACCGAGTCGCCGATATAAAACAGTTACCGGTACAAGCTAGTTACCAATGGATAGTGCTACTGACACATCCTATCTACTGATTCAGGGAAGCTGCAGATTCAATGAAGCTACTAATACAAGGAATCTACAATAACACCTTCTACTGATACACAGAGACTATTGCAACATAGAGTGATAGCTACCGATGCAACAACAGACCTATGGACAGAAGTCCACTGTTGCAAGCACACTGATACAATGAGCTACTGATAAATAACAGTCACCATTTCTTTAACTATACTTATCTTTGTTTTATCTAACAACGGTCTTATTTATGCTTTTAATGAATATGCTATTAATTAAATGTTGTCTGCTGAATGTCAGGGAACCGTACCTAGTACCTGTAGAGGAAATCATCCTCTTTGTCAAACCACATGTTCTATAAGAAGAAAGACAAAGGGAGTGCATATAAGTGTCGATGAAAAAGTGGAGACACGGTGGTGGAAAGGATGATGCAGAAAGGTAGGCCCGAGCCAAAAAGAAAATAACTTTTTCTGGAAGCTGAGGTAGAGTGTTGAGCTGCACATTCTACTGCAACCTCAAGAAAACCTCATTCAAGAAGGAGTCTGGAAGAGAAACCAAAACACTCTGTTTTCTCAACAAATTTCAGAAGAACTCAAAAACCTCATCTGCTCAAACCAGAAGGAGTTTAGAGCTGCATTACTATCACACAGAGCATTCTAAACTCATCTTAAATATTATTCACTCTGTTTTGATTCATTTACTTACATTTTGAGTACTGTGTGTGTGTCTCTGTTTAACTGAAACACTCACAGTATCATAAGAATAACTGAAGGATTTCTCAACACTCACTCAAACTTTGTAAACTCTTTCATACCCCACTGTGAATTGTGGTAGAGGTCAAGTGTGACCTGGATAGCCTGTGTTCTATTGTTTTTCCCACGAAGAACTATCGTAGAGGTCTTAGGACTTGGACAGTCTATGTACTGGTGTTTACCCCCGATCCAGGGTGTGGATCAAAAGTTTATATAAACTGTTTGGGAGGACTAAGTCTCATCTTGAGACTGAACCTCTTAGTTAACCTTTCTGTGTTATTTCAAACTATATTTTATATTCCACTTCTAAGTAATTTAAATTAAAATATATTTTAAAAGTAACGCTGATAGTTAAATTATCAAGTGTTTGTAATTATTGTAAGCTAGTAAGTTAGTTTCAAAATTCAAATTAATCTTCAGATTAAATTGACTAAGAACTAATCAATCTTTGAGAAGCTAATTGAAAATTCATAACGTTTAAAAATTCACTACTATTTAAATTATATTTAATTTGGGGGATTTTAATCCTAACATTTTTAACACAAATTTTTAATTGGAACTCAATTCACCCCACTCTTGAGTATCCACTCCGACCAACACTATTTTTCCTATAAATAAAACATTGAGGCCTTTATTTGTATGGAAGAATTTCCCTGTGTCCAAATTGCTACTCTAGTCACCCTAGTGCTTCTCCCAAGTCTTCTGAAACATTCATGGTAGTTATTAAACACCTATAATGGAGGATTTGAAGTAAGATCATAGGACTTAAGTCTTTTTAGTGTTTGAAATCCATAACACATGCATGCCTAAACCACCAGAACTATCTAAATCAAAAACACTTGTGTGCCACCTATTGATTTCAAAAGAAATTGAGTGAACCAATTCTAGGAATACCTGTAAATAATATTTATGGATTGAGTCAAGTCTCACCCATGTATTATCATCTTGTTTGTTCATCGCGTACGTGAACATCAGGTCGCCCAAGCCTACATACTCACCCATAATTTCATGACTGTACCTACTTAGGAACCCCTCTTTGATTCACTGACTCTCTTTAGTAAAAAATCCATTAATCCATTTTTAAATCTATTCATGGCTAGGATTCTTCTTTATTGGCTCCCATGTCTAAAAGGGATTCTTTGATACCTTCATCAAAAACTCTGGACTTATCAAACCCTTATGAAAATCACATCAGCATGTCTCCTATTTGGGTTTTTATATCCTCAATTAAAGGTTTCCCACATTTTCTTCACAATGGGGTTGGTATTCATGAAGTGTCTATGGGTTTGTATATCTATAGTCACATGGACCTTTCTCCCAGGAACAGTGATGGTAAGTTCCCAGTATGGAGGATTAGGGTTTGGGTTCTGTCCTCCCCTTATTTTCTCTAATACCAGGATCCTCAAGTCTCTAGTAGGGAAGGTATGGTTCACACTATCTTTTCTATGCAATAAAAAAATAAATCTCCCTCCCCAACTAAGATCTACAAGGGTATCCATCCTGGTGTAAGCCCCTAACCTTTCAAGTAGGAGGCAGTAGTTTTTCTCCTCTCTACTTCCTTCACCATTACTCCTTCATTTCATTGGACCCTTTTCCAATGTAAATTAAAGAGTGGGAATGTGTTTCACCTCACTCTCTTACCTGGTCGACTCTACCTCTTCCACCCTGGCCGCTATAGGCACACCCTCTTCCACCAACGGAGGAGGAAAAGTGTGGGTTCCTTTATTGAATCTTTGACATCCTATTTTTTCTCACACTATGCCTGAATCATGTGGGATTAGAGATTTTTCATGATAACAACATTTTCACAAATTAATAAAAAACAAGAACATTGATTCTAATCATACTTGGGATACGTAGTAATCCTTCTCAGGGCCCGAGCTCCCTGTATATCCTTTTCTGGGATCCAACCCCAATTCCCCTAATCTGGGCACCCTCCTTAGGATTAAACCCATAATTAAACCCCCAAATCATCATGGAGTCCTTTTTAGAAAGTAATCCCACACCCATTTCTCTCAATAGACTATATGCTTCTATGAGACATATCGAACTACGTGGGCTATGATTCCCATCCAAATGGGATACGTAGGAAGCATCCTTGAGGTTCAAACCCACCACCTCAAACCAACACTGTTCTCTTGGGGCCATATTCCTAATAGGGTCTAATATTACATTAAAGCCAATATCCTTTACAAGATCCTTGGGCTTCTTCTACATAAGTCCCACACCAAAATTTGACTAAACAAATTTGGCTTAGATATCCTTGTAAAATCCCCAAATGATAAAGTGTTAAATGAGTAAATGATATGTAAACAAGGTGCACCTTCCTTTTCGAGAGCCTAGCTGATTAGAAATCCACAGTGAAGCATGTTTGGCCTGATGTAGTGATCAGAATGGGTGACCTTCTGGGAAGTTTCCCAGGGTGTGTGTGAGTGAGGACAAAACACACCGGAAAGGAAATTTGTCGGCCTATGGGGATAGTTATTAGTCTGATGACACATTCATCCACGTGGGTTGACCCCGTGGTAGGGACCACATGTTTGTGGTAAAACAAGTGGTACATGGTGGGCCCAATACCTGACAACCATGTTAAGGTGGGGTGGTTGTGCTATTTCTGAGACCCAGTTGCCACATTTGGTATCATAGGTGGTACCCAGACTTAAGTATGGTGCACTACTTGGGTTGAGATGTAGGGCCCACAAATAGGATGGTGTGCTCTAAAGGAGAGGTGATTATAACACCCCAGAATGATGAATGGTTAAATGACTAAATGATATGACTCATGTCCACAAGGTGCACTTTCCTTTTTAGGGGCATGCCTGATTAGAACTCCACAGTTAATCATGATTGTACTAGAGTAATGATCTGGATGGATGACCTTCTTATAAGTTTCCTAGGGTGTGTGTGAGTAGGAAAAAACACACCAGAAAAGAAATGTGTTGGACTCTGGGGACAATTATTCGTCAGATGACCCATTCCAGCATGTGGGTTGACCCTATGGTAGGGACCACGTGTCTACGGGGAAACTAGTGGTACCTGGTGGGTCGGGACCTGACGTTCATGTCAAGGGAGGGTGGATGGGGTGTAATTCAGACCCATTTGTCACATTTAGTATCAGAGGTGATACCCATACATATGTGCGGTGCACTGCTTGGGTTGAGATGTAGGGATCACAACGAGGATGTTGTGATCTAAAGGGGAGGTGATTGTAACACCCCAGAATGATGAAGGGTTAAATGACTAAATCATATGACTCATGTCAACAAGGTGCACCTTCATTTTCGGGGGCTTGCCTGATTAGAACTCTATAGTTAAGAGTGATGGTCCTAAAGTAATGATTAGGATGGGTGACCTTATGAGATGTTTCCCAAGGTGTGTGTGAGTGAGGAAAAAGCACACTGGAAAGAACATGTGTTGGCCTGTGGGGATAGTCATTCGTCAGATGAACTATTCAGGTATGTGGGTGGGCCCTAGGGTGGGGACCATGAGTCTCTAGGGTAACTGTTGGTACCTGGTAGGCCAAGACCCGACGACCATAGTAATGCGGGGTGTTTGTTTTATCACTGAAACCTGATTGTCACATTTGGTATCAGTGGTGGTACCCAACCTTAAGTGTGGTGCACTACCTGGGTTGAGATGTAGGGTCCACAACGAGGGTATTTTTCTCTAAAGGTGGGGGGATTGTAACATCCCCAAATGATAAGTGGGTGAGTGAGGACAAAGCACACTAGAAAGGACATGTGTTAGCCTATGGGGATATTCATTAGTCAGATGACCTGTTCGGGCACGTGGTTAGGGACCACATTTCTACGGGGCCACTGGTGGTACCTTGTAGGCCAAGGCCTAACGTCCATGTTAAGGCGGGGTGTCTGTGCTATCACTGGAACCCGATTGTCACTTTTGGTATCAAAGGTGGTGCCCGGCCTTAAGTGCGGTTCACTGCCTGGGTTGAGATGTAGGGTCCACAATGAGGGTGTTGTGCTCTAAAGGGGGGTGATTGTAACATCCCCAAATGATAAAGGGTTAAATGACTAAATGATTTGACTCATGAGGACAAAGAACACTAGAAAGGGAATGTGTTGGATTGTGGGGATATTCATTAGTCATATGACCTATTTAGGCATGTGGGTGGGCCCTAGGTTGGGGACCACGTGTTTGTGGGGCAATGGGTGGTACCTGGTAGGCTAGGACCTAACATCCATGTTAAGATAGGGTGTCTGTACTGTCACCAAGACCTAATTGTAACAATCCTTACCACATAACATTAAACTATATGATTAGGTCCTAATTGCATGACCTTAAAATGAATGATGTGTACCATTAATAGGCACCAAACTATGAGTGTTCTGATTACTTGAACAAGGATATGTAGGTAACCCATTTAATGGGTTTGATCCTGATATAAAAAAAACCTCTATCTACTTGGACGACATTAAATTCTAGAGTGCTCCACTAAGTATCTTAAATACCAGTATCGTCATAAAAATGATTAAAAGAACCTATAAATAGTATATGAGAGGATACAATTGAGGGAGAACCTTGATTACAAATGGATATCTCCATTAATGAAGATACTAAAATACATGCGGAACATTCTAAATTTTACACATGTAAATAAGTGATTGAAAATATCAAGGGAAACTTATTTAATACTTGGTAAATTAATAAGGATTCTTGAAAATATCTTAAATTTATAAAAATATTCCTAGAGTATTCAATAATTCCCCCTAAAAAGGTGTGATGAGTCTGACCTCCACTCCTCTTGACTAATTCATATTCCTAAGTATCGTAATGTTTAAACTTAATGAATTACTATCTTTGAAATGTAGGTCCCTTTTGAATAAAGAACAGTTGGGTGTTTCTGGTACCATGAAAAAATCCAATGGAAATCGCCTGGAAGCAATGATTCTTAAAACTATAACACACATTTAAAGAAACTACAAAACAGAAATGGTGATCCCAACGTCAGTCCTTAACCATGTGAATAATGTTACCCACCTATCAGGACCCTATTAATTGATAAAGTAAGGCTAGACAATGGAATAAATCACACATGTATCCATATAAAAGTTGTCCCTTTAATGGAGTTAAATGTTGTATTCATGTTTTTTCTCAGAAGTCCCTTCAGTCCAAAATGGATTTCATCAAGATGATATCTGTGAACTTACTGACCATTAATCAAGATGGATCCTCATCAATAGGATGGACACCATCACCCACCCAAAATATTCAATGCTAGGTCTCCAACGTGATGGTAAGGGATTACTGTCATCATGGTACAATCCCAACCTTGGAGGCTACCTGATAGGATCTCTAAGTCAACAACAATCCTTGATCATTTGGCCAACAATGACTGATGATCAAGAAGTAGACACTTCCAACCATCGTCTTCATCCGTTTCGGGTCCTAATCCATAGAATGTAACAACCAGTCTCTCCCGTACTATAGAGAGATGGATCCAGAGGTCACACAGGGCCTCCATTAAAGGATACATGGATCCTTCCTAAGGATTCCCACCAAGAATATCTTCTAGCAGAATGTCATAATAATGAACCCCCAACATGATGGGGTGTTGCCTCTGGACATTCAGCCCAGGTATCTCAGACCCGAGAATGCAAGAAGAACCACTGGGGACAACATCCGACCAATAGGGAGTTGGTTCTTACCTTTCCCCCTCTGAAGAAGTCCATCAACCTAACTTGGTGGAAAACAACGAGTGGGAACATACACCTGTTCGTCCAAATCACGCTACCCTATAGACTCTTCTGGAAGAGACCCACCAATCCCTTTAGGAAAATCAAGTGGAGTACCATGAACAGGAACATACACCTGTTTACAAATAATCATCCATTCAGAAGGCTCGTCTAACTGCATTTAAGAAATCCTGCCAATCAAATGTGGTGGCAACTAGTAAAAAAGAAAATCCACCGGCTTACACTCACCAATTCTACTAGCAGTCTCATCTAACAGTATTGAAAAAAATCCATCAACCATGTTTGATGGAAAATAGCCAGAAAGAACATAAACCTACTAGTATTCATCAATCTGGCCCATAATCTCGTTTGGAAGCACCCAGAGAAGATAGTCAGAAAGCTCCAATAACAAATATGGGGAAGACTCAACTTGGTTCCCCAAACATGAGTATTGTCAATACCCATTTATATGAAATGGAGGATAGGTCCAGGAACATACACCTACTCCCGATACGGAATGGACGTATATTCCCATTCCAGGTGCTGAATTCATCAAACACATCTTGGAAATGGTGAATGGGAAAACACAAATTCCTACACATATTCTAGAAGCATGCAAGATTATCAAAAAAACAACTTCAGCAGTACCAGGGGAACATATATATAAATATGTTCCAACACATGGGATGACACATCAACATGCCATCCAAAATCATATGCATACCTCTACTTTAGTCCAGGAGAGTTATGGGTCATACTCCCCCACATCATACAGACAACAGGATTGGGAACATACACCCTTTCCCATTGGAGTTAACCAGCCCATTCTGATTACCACTCCAAGGAAGGCACACACATCTGCCCATGTTAACCACTTTTTCCAAAAAGTGGCCCCAACTATGTGTAAGACAGTATCCAAGAAAAATTCTCACCAAACATAGTTTTAAAATCAATATCCAAGCCGCGATCTGGCTCCTCTTAATGATGGAGTTCTTGAAGCCCTAAAACATTTTCCAGTTGCAGCCCAAGATCCTACCCTCTAATTACCAATTAATAGGAGTAATATTATAAATTATGAATTTTCCCATCATATACTTCATCGTGAAGTCATTCTTCATAAAAATTCAGTCAATATAGATAGCCTTTCTTCAGATAAGAGCCACAGAAACCCTCTGTGTGTCTAGAAGACCAAGGAGAAATAGGATTTATCCCTTACTGTAATCCACCATAGTAGTCCTACCTATGATGTAATTCACTGTGAATGTTCTCTCAGCATTAGTATTTCGCATTCTCATGATAATTTTATTAATGAAAATGTAGTAATGAAAAAGCCCTCTTATCTTGAGGCACTTTCCAACACAAGGATAGTCATGTCTGATGCCTTGTCATTGATGTGTGAAATACTTTCCCAACTAGAAGATATCTTAAGGGGACATTCATTCTAGGAACAACCCTTGGGTCATTTTTCTTTTAATACATCAGAGGAAAAAGCAACTGTTTTTATTTTTTTTATAAAACAATAGAGAAGATTCCACATTGGTCAGACCAAGTGTAGAAACCTCTAGTGAAAGATGATGAAGATATTCTAAACATGAGAAAAAAATTGTAAAAGGAGAAATACCAATCATGTTCTCGCCTTTGGAAAATTCTCAATATAATATTCCAGAATCAATGGAAGAAGATTGTATTAATGATGTCTGCCTAAACATACAGAATACTATTTGTCATTTGAAAACCAAAGTATTACCATATTATGAATATCAAAATCATGTAATGGTAATGTAAGGGTTGTAATACCAAATTGACTTTGCATATCTCTCAGTTCTCAATCATTCAAAGGTTGAAAAGTAGCAGAGAACTATTCATCATGCATGCCTCTATGCTCTAAAGAGGATATGCCAGTTAATTTCTGACACCCCGTATGGTGTTCGTAAGAAAGTATGGGGTTCCCATAGAGCATTCCATTTCACTACACTCGAGAATCAGAAAATCCTATGAAAATTGGTCTCATGAAAAGATATTTCCCACATCCGGATACAATGAACATATTTTGTATATAATAAAATTTATGCTCAATAATAGGCCTCAACTAGCTAACATTAGATTCAGGCCTAATGAAAGAAATTTGTTGAGAGAATTTTGTATCAAGCAATTGATAATCTTAATCAAGCCTCTCACTTAGAGGGTGTCAGCCATTAGATGATGAAAATGTCTGAAATAGCACAATGATCTTCTGGAAGAGGATATTTGAGTGGTTTTTCAGATAATGAACCTATATAATGTCTGAATAAAAATTTTCAAAATCAGAAGAGCATATACCAAAATATTAGCTATAGCAGTTCAAGAGCCACCCCAGACTTTAGAGCTAAGGGCTTGTTTAATTCAACCTTTTAATTCAATAAAAAATTTCAAAGGTTTGATGAAAAAGAACAAGAACAACCCCAACCTGTAGGGCTAGGGGATTTTTCACATATGAAATCCCCTACTCAACAGAAGTTAATTTTCTCTTGATTAGGGAAGACGCCACAAATAGAGCACACAAATTAACTATTCAAGGATTTCATTCGAATAACTGTCCACCAAAAAATTCCTAGTAATTCAGCAAACTTGATAATAGAGTCTCATAGAAGATATAGAAGGAGACGAAATTACAAAGATAATGACATAATGCCATCAATGCATTATACAACAGTAAATTTCATTAACACCATTACATAAGATCCTCCAGAAAATGATTCTAGTTTATGGGAATTATAAGATGATATTCTTATCCATAATACGGTACACACTAAAGAAAATGAATAAGGTGTACATAACTGAAATCAGAGGCTTACCCAGAATATAGGTATGCCCTAAAATAACTAATTCCCACCCCTCGGAATGGAATTTAACAAGGGAAAAGGAAAAATTAAGATCACATCTCACTTTTCCACTAGAGAATGTTAATCTATTTCACTTGATGAAAGATGTGAACAAAAAGATGAGGAGATGATAGAGTTGAATAAGACTCAATGCAGAGTTTCTTAAAAGCATCATTTCTATTAGACATACTCCATAAGAATATCCTCAACTTGAACATCCTATAGTAGATCCTCGGCAAATAGGACTTGTGTTAACTACATATGTAGATAATGAATTCCCCCCATTGGGTACATAACCAGGGCATGATTGTAACACCCCAAGATTTTATGAGATATATATTTTTTTTCATATCTTTTGTTGTACACTACACCAAGATTACCTTGCTCTATACGCAACATCATATTATCTTTCAGTATATGCAACAGTATTCTTGGATCATGTTACACACAATTTCAAGTTCATTTGATAGTAGTTATTCTATGCAACATTGTGTGTGTGTGTGTGTGTATTCAATTTATAAATGAAATATGGTTGGATTCTATTATACAAAACAACGAAGGAGTCTTGCGCAACACGTAACCCTGACTTGGCTTTCATTACACGCAATGACAACCTTCCTCGATAGAGTGTGTTGTACACAATACCATGTTTCACTAAACAATGATATATGGTTATAATATTATTATGAACTAGTCATTATGAATAGTATAGACTATATTTTTAATTTTATAACATTATTATTCATCATAAACATTATATATAACATGGTATGAGAACAAACTGATTTTTTCTGGTAAAATAACTATTTTTCAAAAAATGCAATTTTTTCACCATTTGATGGCGCACCCACATTAAATCTAGTTTTTGACATGTTTATAAGTTCAATTTGAAAAAATAAAATTATTCCTTGAAATCAGGATATTAAAATTTAATTTGGATAAATTTTTCATATTATTCTGATAACTTTCATATTTTAATGAATAGTAAAAACACGCTATATTTTAATTAAAAACAACTTTTTTCATCTAAATAATTTATATGGTTAGATAATATTTTTAATTGGTTTTAAATTGTAATTATAATTTAGTTTTACCATTTAATTCAATTTTGGTCATTGGAATTAATTTCACTTTGAAATTGGACATAAACAAATGGCGATCTTTTGATATTTATTGTTTCTTAAAAACAGACTATTTGTTTTGATAACTGGAATTAATTTTAAAATTAATTAATTCCACTTCTATGTTTTTAATTTGGAAAAATAGACATCATTTTTGAATTTGTAATATCAAATATATCTTAGGCATAATTTTTGGTATTTTTCTGAAAAACTATAATTTTTATGAATAGTGAAACCACTTAATGATAGTTAAAAAAACCGACTCTTTCATTTAAATGAAATTTTACCACTTCTGTGAATTTAATTTCATAAATCTGTCATTCATGGTTATTATCAAAAAGTAAAATATGGTTTAATATGATGAAAATAATTTTTGGTGAATAGTAACTTTTGACTTTTATTTGCTGCGGTTAAAGGTAAATCTTGTAATTCAGGGTTAAATGAATATTATAATAATTCAAAATTACCTTAACACTGTTCTAACCTTATTGTATGAGTAGTGTCTGACCATGGCCATCCTTGGGTCGATTTTGGGACCCCATTGGGCAACTTGGTAGTGATAATGAAAATTTGGATTAATTAATTTAAGGTTAAGACAAAATTGACATTAACAAAAATCTTTTAATAACTAATTTTTATAAGGGGTTATATAAATTATCTTTCAGGCTATAAAGATTCATTGGAAGTATAAAACAATTTCCTACATGATGGTATTTTTTTATAATTTTTAGACACAAATAAATTAAATTATTAATGACACAATAATAATGCAGTATTTACCTCAATAATAAATGATTTAAATAAATAAGATTATAATGATTAAAATATTATCCAAAACATGTACAAGTCTGATTGGATGATTTTATTTCGACCATGAGTCATATTATCTTCATCTTTAATGATTTATGGACCTTTTGAAACTGAATATAAGTTTATAATAAAATAATATTTTCACACTTTCCAAAAGATCCCCTCCTCCACCTTATAAAAGGAGACCATTTCTATCCCATTACTCACACCTCTAAAGCTATTTGGCTTATAAAAACTCTACCCAATTAATCTCCCTACATCCCGATCCTTCCCGTATAAGCCTTACCTTAGGAAGAAGGAACTTCACGAAGTCTTTTTGGTTCAAACCAAAGAAAGTTACCCAAATTAAAGGTAACAGTTTCTCTTAAATTGTTTTCTTTTATTCTACTTCTCGAACCCCTAAACTCTTTTTAATCTTTTATTTTGTAACAAAACCAGTATCATAAATATACTAGTATGTGTTTATGAGAAATGAATTTTTATATATTATAATGTATTTATACTTTATTAATGTGACCTTATAGTGAATACTCATAAGTCATCTATTTTATTTAGAAAAAGATCTTTTCAAGGGAAAATCTCGCAATCTCAATTTTTATCCGATATGGTTTATACTTCAGTATTTACTTGGGAATATTTATCATCCACATCCATGTTTCCTCAATATGTAATATTATTTATATCCTTATAAAAATTCTTAAATACAATTTTACCAATTGGTTAATTTTTTTAAAATATACTAAAATAATATTTTGTCGTTTTCAGTACGAGATACTTTTTTACTTTTCCGGAAAAAGTACGAGAAGAATGTTTTTTTAACTTATACAGCATGAACGGATTTTTATGGTTTCATAACACCTAATTTTCATGAAGATTCCTCTAAAATATTTCAATATTATTTTCAAAAAAAATGTTTTTCTTTTAAAAATTCATGGAATTTTGTGAAAAGAAAATGATTTTGAAGAAGAAAGGATTTTTTCCTCAAGAATTCATTTCAAGTGTTTTGTCAAAACTATTTTCCATCTAAGATGACATTATTTAGTATGATTATGTTTCATGTATAATGTCTCTATGATTTACATGGTTTCACTTTTCTTATAATGAAATGATATCCATTTTTTTATATGGATTATGTTATGATGGGATGATGTTTATGAAACCCATTTTATTCTTTGGGTTACGATGAATGGTTTATGATTATGTTGTGGAACAAGTAAGAATGATTTAATTATGAGAGTGGTGGGACCTATATCTCCCTCTAATTCATTGTGTAAAGATTTATATCTCATGAGATAGACATGGCTGGAATGGTAACTTAATCCGGTTCAGTGATACAGGGCTGGAACGAGGAGTGAACTCGATTCAGAAAGGGACTTTGTCGACTAAGATGGTCTTGGAAGCAATGCCTTGGCTACTATTGAAATCATGTAATGTGCTAAATGGTTTTCCACAATTACATGTTTCATTACCATGATATTTTATCATGATTGATGTTCCTTTATGATATATGCCTTACGTACTTCCATGATTTATGTCTTTTCTCAAGATTTGGATGTTTATATTTTATGTTCATGTTTTTGCATTCAAATGATTATGGGTTGTTTTATGTTCTCTATGTTTACCTTTACTGAGCATTTGAGTTCACCATTTTTATGTTTTCTTTTCCCCAAGATATAAAGAAAGGTTTTAGGTAAGAGAAAAAGGGTAATATCTTTATGGGAGATATTGAAGATCTGTCACCAGATTAGAAGATTATTTTTTCGTGTTTCCAAAGACACCATACTATTACGGTCCTAGTGTGTTTGTTTTTGTTAGGTATTATGTATTCCGCAAAAGTAATGTAATTTCCATGTATGTCAAACTTGGGTCTCTATGGTTGGTATCAGAGGAAAGGTTTAGTTAACCTTTGAAAAAAAAGGATGTGAAAACTTTACTGAAATCCTTAGAGATATTTCTAAGGTATGCCTAGAGATGTCCCTAAGGTTAAGTATACGTATAGGTTAGAGTCCTAGAATTATGTTGACGATCATGAATAACATAGGGTGAACCTAAGGTGTCATGGATTAAAGAATTTTTGATAATTTAGACATCCCATAAGTGAATTTTTATGATTATGTGGTTCCTCATTATTTTAACTGTTTCTTACACTATGGTTTCTGGTCTTAGTCAATGGAGGGAATGAGAAGGAATTCAGTTAACATTGATTCCAATGGAAAAATTGGTGACTATGATCAACGAAATTGTGTAATGCCGGGAGAGAAAGATATCATGATTATGTCGAATCAGTCATCTCAGTATATGATTAACAACGTGAACTTTAGTCATATTCCTAAGTCATCAAATAAGAGGAAGATAGAATTTTATGCATGTTCTCATGGTGAGGAGCATAGATAAAGGAAGATTGAGATTTCTAAATAAGGGAAGAAGTACCTTGAGGAATACCTCAAATGGAGGGGAAGATGTTATCTATGTGGAGAAAAGGGTCATAGAGTGACATACTATTATGGAGTCCAATGTCTTATTTGTGGAAAACAAGGGCATTAACCAACCCAATGCCCTGACCTAAGAAGTTACATCAAAATAGTGGAAGGAACTATTCTATGACAATCAATAAAGAGGATGGACTGAAGAGATTATGTATTGTGATTCATGAATAATGTTGTTGAGGTACTTTTAAAGTATATTGAAATATCTTATTATTGGTCCATTGTGTATTTCTGTTAGAATATGGTACCGGTAACCATGAAAAGTGATTGAAATATTTTTGGAAAGAAGATGATATGCGCATAATGAAGGGATAAAGAGAAAATGAAATGAGCTCATGACTGATATCATGGTTTGAGTATATAGAAATTTTGGGATTTTTGTATGTGGAAAGAGTTAAATTTTGACAGCATTCATGTTTTCACTAAGGCTCAATATGTATTAAGTTTTCAAGAGAATACATGATTAAGGTATTCACATGTTTGTGATGTGACCAAAAAGATATATCGTAAGATATATGGGGGATAAATGATGGTATTCACATGCTCAGTAGATGACATTTATAGTAATTGTTTCCTTTATACTATGAGCTTGGACAAAAGTATTTTTGATAAGACTAAAGATTGTAATAGATTATGTTAAACATAATTTGTTATTGTTTAAGGATATAACTTTTTCGATATTATTGATGGGATGTTATAAGAGTGTAGATTTTGAAAAAGGAAAACCTGCAGGACGGGAAACAACCCATCGCGTCGGACAAGGATGTGGGAATCGAACCCCCAACCAAAGTGCGACAGGCCTTTATCGACTACCACTGGCCTATAGGAATTCCCTAGTTTGTAGAAACTAGTTTTATTTTAAGTAGAATGATAGATGAATTATAAGTCCATTTTTTGGAATCATATACGATTAACCTCACCATATATGGACTTATGTATATTTGATAACTTTTTCAAACCTTTTTTTTGAGATAGATAGAATGACCCATCATTCTATCACATGATCTACTAACACTTCACGAAAGACAAATTCAACTTCATTTCATTAATAGATGAAGTGGAAATTGTTCAAGGAATGACCAATGATGAGATTTTAACTAAATAAAGTAAGTATTCCTTTTAATTCAAAAAAAAATTTCAATATTTGGGAAATGACATTGAAAAACAAAAATATTTTTCTAGTTCCCTTATATCTAATGAATCAGATGGTACCTTAGATCATCACAAATTTATGGCTTTGTGATTGTTGGATATTTTATAGCCATGTCCTCTACCACTCTTCATCACAAGTTGATGGTTATATTTCTCTCCAATATCCAAATTTTCACCTATGTTCTCCTATGTGGGAACCCAAGTGATGAGTTACTTTGGGTATCTATTTTGTTTCTGACTTTCATTTTTAAAAGTAATTTTTAGTATTCCTTTTTACAATGTGGATTTCTATGAAAGAAACTCTCAATTAATAAACCATTTATAACCCCGTCGAATTTCGAGGGCAAAATTCATTTTAAGAGGGGAAGAATGTAACACCCCGAGATTTTATGAGATATATATTTTTTCATATATTCTGTTTTACGCTACACCAATATTACCTTGATCTATATGCAACACCGTATTTGCTTGTAGTATACGCAACACTATTCTTGGATCATGTTACTCATAATTTCATGTTCACTTGATAGTAGTTATTCTATGAAACATTGAGTGTATATATATATATATATTCAATGTATAAATGAAATGTGGTTGGATTATGTTATATGACACAACGAAGGAGTCTTTCACAACACGTAACCTAGACTTGGCTTTCATTACACTCAATCACAACCTTCTTCGATAGCATGTGTTGTACGCAATACCATGTTTCACTAAACAACAATATATGGATATAATATTATTATGAACTATCCATTATGAATAGTATCAACTACATTTTGAATTTTATAACATTATTATTTATCTTACACATTTTATAGAACATGGTATGAGAACAAACTAAATATTTCGGGTAAAATAAGTATTTTTCCAAAAATGCAGTTTTGCCGCTTTTTGATGGTGAAACCACATTAAATATAGTTTTTGATATGTTTAGAAGTTCAATTTGACAAAATAAAATTATTCCTTGGAATAAGGATATTTAAATTTAATTTGGATAAAATTTTCATATTATTCTGAGAACTTTCATATTTTAATGAATAGTAAAAACATGCTATATTTTAATTAAAAACAACTTTTTTCATCGCAATAATTTATATGGTTAGATTATATTTTTAATTGGTTTTAAAGTGTAATTAGAATATATTTTTACCATTTAATCTAATTTTTTTCATTGGAATTAATTTCACTTTGAAATTGGATATAAACGAGTGTCGATCTTTTGATAGTTATTATTTCTTAAAAACACAATATTTGTTTTGATAACGAGAATTAATTTTAAAATTAATTAGTTCCACAACTATGTTTTGAATTTTGAAAAATAGACATCATTTTTGAATTCGGAATATCAAATATAGATTAGGCTGAATTTTTGGTATTTTTCTAAAAAACGTCCATTTTTGATGAATAGTGAAACCACCTAGAGTTAGTTACAAAAACTGAATCTTTCATTTAAATGAAATTTTACCACTTCTATGAATTGAATTTCAAAAATCTGAAATTTATGGTTGTTATCACGAAGTAAAATTTGGTTTAATAAGATGAAAATAATTTTTGGTGAACAGTAACTTTTGACTTTTATTTACTGCGGTTAAAGGTCAATACGGTAATTCATGGTTAAACGAATATTATAATAATTAAAGATTAACTTAAAAATTGTCCTAAACTTATTATATGAGTATTTTCCGACCATGGGCATCCATGGGTCGATTTTGGGACCCCATTGAGCCACATGATAGTGATAATGACAATTTGGATTAATTATGTTAATGTAATGAAAAAATTGACATTAAAAAAATCTTTTAGAAACTAATTTTTATAAGGAGTTATATAAATTATATTTTAGACTATAAATATTCATTGGAAATCTAAAAATATTTACTACATTATGGTATTTTTATATAATTTTTAGACATCATATAAATTAAATTATTCATGACACAATAATAATGCAGTATTTACCTCATTAATAAATGATTTAAATAAATAAGATTATAATGAATACAATATTATCCAAAACATGTCCAATTCTGATTGAATGATTTTATTTCGACAATGAGTCATCTTATCTTCATCTTTAATGATTTTTTGACCTTTTGAAACCAAAGATAAGTTTATAATAAAATAATATTTTCACTCTTTCCAAAAGAGCCCCTCCTCCCCTTTATAAAAGGAGACCATTTATATCCAATTCCTTACACCTCTCAAGTCATTTGTCTCTTCCAATATTTTCCTAATTAATCTCAATACATCTATATCCTCTCCCTAGTAGCCTTACCTTAGGCAGAAAGAACTTCATGAAGACCTTTCGGTTCAAACCAATGGAAGTTACCCAAATTAAAGTTAACAGTTTCTCTTAACTTTTTTTTATTCTACTTCTCCAACCCCTAAAATCTTTTTAATCCTTTATTTTTTAACAAAAAAAGTATCCTAAATATACTAGGATGTTTTTATGAGAATTATTCTAAATACACTTACACACACCGCCATCTAATGGATGAGTAACATAATGTTTCTATGCATGGAAAACTAACGCCTCACGAAACGATGATTGTTCGATTTTCTCCTAACGCCTATCATGGTGGACATTATGATGGAACTATATTTATATATGACATATATTATGTTTATGATTTCCTTTTTATTTATTACTTCCCAATTATATCAAGCCATTATGGTTTCCATAGAGGGTAATTACGATAATCTCATTTGAGGAAGTGCGGACCACTGCCCCCTCAATGTGATGTGATTTGTTAATGCCTTATATGGGATGTATAAAGGATAAAGTTAATGATATTATATATTATATTATAATGGAATTATAATATACCTATTTATCATTATGTTTTAATTCCATTAAAATAAGAAATAGAAATGAAAGTAGCGTTCATGTGTACGTACGACTTACAGTCTCCATTAACGGTGCATTTCATTTTTTACCTCCATATGTTATGTACTATTATAAATACATGTATATGATGGATATATATGATATATATGATATATAAATCATGAATATAATTATAGATATAATGAACCTTTGACCATGTGAACAACATGTTGTTATAAGAAGTCCATTTTAGACTCAAGTACCAAATATCGACAAAAAGAATGTTATTAACTTAAATGGTTACATAATATTTATAACATGGTAATAACTGATATAAAAGGAATAATAAACTTTAAAAAGGTTCTTAATCAAGTACAAATTAACTTTGATTTATTATTCAGGAGATTAAAGAATGATTGACTCAAGTCGGACATGAGGTAAGGTAACTTCTTAACCCAATTTATATTCTTTGTGTTGATATTCTCTTTCTAGTTTATGTGATTCTTTGATTATGTGAGAAATAAATTTTATATATTATAATGTATTTATACATTCTTTATGTGACCTTATATTAAATACAAATTAGTGATATATTTTATTTACAAAAAGATCTTTGTAAGGGAAAATCTCGTAATCTCAATTTTTATCCAAGATTGTTTATACTTCGGTATTTATTGGGGAATATTTATCATCCACATCCAAGTTTCATCAATATGTAATATTATTTATATCCTTATAAAATTGTTTAAATACAATTTTACCTATTGGTTAATTTTAGTAAAATATACGAATGGAATATTTTGTCGTTTTCAGTATGGGATACTTTTTCAATTTTCTGAAAAAAGTACGAGAAGAATGTTTTTTTAACTTATACGGCATGAACAGATTTTTATGGATTCATAATGCCTAATTTTCATGAAGCTTCCTCTAAACTATTTCATGACTATTTTCAACAAAATATTTTTCTTTTAAAAATTCATGGCATTTTTGTGAAAATAAAATGATTTTGAAGAAGAAAGGATATTTTCCTCAAGAATTCATTTCATGTGTTTTGTCAAAAATATTTTCCTTCTATGATGACATTATTTAGTATGATTATGTTTCAAGTATAATGTATCTATGATTTACATGGATTCACTTTTATTATGATGAAATGATATCCATTTGTTTTATATGGATTATGTTATGACGGGATGATGTTTATGAAACCCATTTTATTCTTTGGGTTATGATGAATGATTTATGATTATGTTGTAGCACAAGTAATAAAGATTTCATTATGAGATAGGTGGAACCTATATCTACCTCCAATAAATTGGGTAAAGATTTATATCTCATGATATAGACATGGTTGGAATGGTATGTTAATCTAGTTTTGTGATACAGGACTGGAACGAGGAGTGAACTCGATTCAGAAAGGGACTTTGTCAACTAAGACTGTCTTTGAAGCAAAGCCCTGGATACTATGGAAAGCA
Organism: Viscum album; assembly: GCA_963277665.1. Taxonomy (NCBI): domain Eukaryota; kingdom Viridiplantae; phylum Streptophyta; class Magnoliopsida; order Santalales; family Viscaceae; genus Viscum; species Viscum album. The sequence continues at coordinate 1,379,136,005 of OY728138.1, forward strand.
TGTCATGTTCTAAATGGTTTTCCACAATTACATGTTTTATTCCCATTCTATTTTATCAGTATTTATGTTCCTTTATGATATATTCCTTACGTACTTCCATGATTTATGTCTTTTCTCAAGATTTGGATGTTTAGATTTTATGTTCAAGTTTTTGCATTAAAATGATTATGGATTGTTTTTTGTTCTCTATGTTTACCCTTACCGAGCACTTGAGCTCACCATTTTTATGTTTTCTTTTCCCCAAGATATGAAGAAAGGTTTTAGGTAAGAAATCAAAAGGTTAATATCTTTATGGGAGATGTTGAAGATCTTTCACCATGATTAGAAGATTATTTTTTCAAGTTTCCAAAGACACTAAACTATTACAGTTCTTGTGTGTTTGTTTTTGTTATGTATTAAGTATTCTGCATAAGTAATTTAATGTCCATGTTCGTCAAGCTTGGGTCTCTACAAGGATAAAACGCATCCTTATAGGTATGTTCCCATGGGATATAAAAGGAAAATACTGGCACAACCACTAGGGGTTTTTCTAGTCGTTGCACCAGTTCAAGATCCAGCTGTTGTACATGTAAAGGTCCCAGCTCATCCAAATATTCCCTAAGTACTTATTCACAGAATTGAGTCATTAACTACTCGATTGGAATCAATGGAAGAATGGCATGCACCATTTCAACCGAAAAATAATGCTTTCCTTTAGTGGGTGGATCTGATAACTCCACCACCAATTTTTTTTGAATAATACATTCCCAATATTTCATGGTTCGGGAGAACCAGAAAAAAACTTAACACATTTTATTTCTCATTGTGATACCATGATGGATAATTTTAAATAACAAGAATCAGTGAAGATTAGGTTTTTTGTGCAGTAATTACCAAGATGTATGGTATACAAGTTTGCAGTCTTGATCAATTATTGGATGGGAATATCTTTGATAGAAATTTCTTCTTTAATTTAGATCAACACTACTGAAGATGATAGTTTTTGATCATAAAAATTGTAAACAAAGGGAAAACGAAAGAGTTTCAGATTTCATTACTCAATGGAAGGGATTAACATATTCCTTAAATCTGTTACTCCCTCAAGAAGAGTTGCTGCCAATTTTTGTGTGAAATCTATGTGATTAGTTATGAACACCACTGATCCCTATGAAATACACCAGAGGGTTTTGATACTCTTCTTCAATTACCAAGTAGGTGGAGGATTCCATTGTGGAAACTAAAGCCAAATATCATGTAATTACATCAGCTTTTGGAAGGAGAATAAGGAAAGAAGAGGCTCCTATAGTCACACTGAAGCAAGAACCTGTACCTGATTCCACTTCAAAACCATCATCATATCAAAGGGCTCCGCCTCCCAAGCATTAGCAAAAATGACCTCCTAGTCAATATGAACAAAGAGGTCAAAGGAGGAAAAAATTTGTGTACTTAACGAAAAATGATTATTCTTTTTGTAATGAATAGGTTCCCAGTTACTTCATCTCAGCTCTGGAAAATTATTTTCTTTAGTTTCTAAGGCCGAAGAAACGAAACAAATAAAGAGATTAAGATATTCTGAATTATTGTCTCTTTCATCAGATGTTGGTGAATCCCATCCAGGATTGTTTTGTTCTCAATGAACTCCTACAAAAATAGTAGACTATAGATAAGTGAAACTGAAAATTTCATCAGCCCAAGTAGCTTGTGTTATTGCTACTAATCTAGAGAAAGAAGGTGAATAGCAGGAAGTAAAAGGTAAATGATTGCAGAAATATGATGATTGGATGATAAAGAAAACAATCAACTGAACTCATTCCATTATAAGAACATAGTTGAAACAATTGATTGTGTCTTCTTCCACTTCCACCATAGTAAAGCCACCTTCATCAAAAGGTCACTCCTTAAAGAAGCAGCGTGATTAGAAGGGTAAATATAATTCAGAAGAAGATTAGCTCATGTCAAGACCAAAGTTTTCCTTGACCCTATAATATTTCATGCCAAATATTTCGAAAGTATTGGAACCACCCCACCAAACGACACAACCATAACTGACCTGTCAGGCATAATCTTCATCGTATGAAGAATTGATCATTGGTTCCATCAACTTTATCCACTTAACGAATCCCTATGCCAATGGTGATTCTGATTATAATGAGCATGAGTTACATGTACCTAATTGGGGAACTAGAGGAATAGGATGAGGTCAATAATACAGTAGAAGATGTGGGTATTCAAGAAACCACAATATTAACTCTACCCCTGTTCAAACCGTATATGCGGCGGAAACTCGTGGGAGATACCTTTAGTAGGCTCATCAAGAACAAGGGGATTCTTCCACGAATTAAAATTTTGGTAGTGACATGATTATTTTGGAGGACTGGTTGAAGGTTACACTATATTCCTCTTAATAAGTAGATAAAACTAGTTAGTCAAATCTACCAAATCTAGAAATATTTCTAGTTTCTCCTCTGACACATGGTAAATTTACATCAAAAGTGTCAACTTCCAAGGCACTTACAAAACTACATTTCCATGATGGGAAACACAGACCTATGGACCAAAAGTATGATGTTTTGAAATAGCTATCCCAATTACTAACCAAGTAGTCAATTTTTTATTCCCAATATCCTTCATAATATCTTCGAGAAGCACTTATTGAGGCTTTGTCTAGTCTTCAAGAGTTTGAAACCAAAATTGATACTGCTGATGTTTATAGTATATAGAATGATACTATAGAATGTCATGCATTTATATCCTTTACATATGAAGATTAAGATGATGTTATACATAGACATATCATGCCCATGTATCTATCTGGTAGGTTCAATGACATAGACATCTGATGAGCCTTTATTGATAATGGCTCAAGAGTTAACCTCAATCCTATTCGTACAATTAGTGGATTGGGCCTCAATGAATCTGATTTATCTCCTTCCTCTTTAATGTTTCAAGGTTATGAAAATAACAAGAAAGAAACCCTGAAATAGATTACACTTAGAACACAGTTTGGAGAATTTGTTTCTAATTCATCTTTTATGGTTGTCCTTCAGGATACAACTGTTAACAATTTTCTTCTTGTCCTTGGCTACATCAAAATGCATCCATACCTTCAACATACCACTAATTTCTCAAGTATTGTTTCAGTGGAAAAATTGGAACATTTTATGGTGACAAGGCTCCAATCCAAATGTGTGAATCTCAATACATTGAGGCAAAATTTTGTCACGTGAAGGGAATGAGGTCTGTGACAAAAGAGGTAACCAGAATAAATGCTCCAAGAGGTCTGGAAAAAATCCCAAAAAACCCATTCAAAAGTTTCTGTATAGATAATGTGTTTCCTATAAATATGATTGAAAGTATAAACCCAAATATGAACACTCATCCTGTGAATTCAAAAATGTCAACTATGGAAATCAAGCCTGACAGCATGGGAGAAATTATTGATTCACCAAAAAGTGGTGAAAGATTAAATGGAGATATATTCATTTCCTCCAAAAAATGTCATCAACTCTCTACATCATTAATCATATTATAATAAGTTGTAAAAATAATAGAGGAAGACAAGGGTATTGATTCCCAAATAATTATATCCTCTTTAATGCTTCAGAAAGACCCTTCATTATTAGTATGGTCAGAAATGGTAGCCTCTTCTTCAGGATGTTCAAATACTGACTATCTCCTAGCATTAAAAGTTTTGATTCATCACCAACTTTGAAAGTAGAAACAGAATAAGTGAAGTGTAAGGAAGATGAATAATAATAAGAATATCTCAGGGATACTTCTCTAGTATTTTAGGAAGGTACGTCTACCACTATGGATGATCTTAGAGAAATAAATTTGGATATAGAAGAAGATACACGCCACACTCTAATTAATGCGTCCATGAATCCAGAAGAGAAAGAAGTGTATACTTCATTTATAAATCAACATCGAGATATATTTTCTTGGATTTATACAGAAATGCTAGGTCATAATCCCGATGTATCCACCCATCATTTGGGTTTTCCAGAAAAACATTGAGGATTCAGGCAGGTAGTAAGAAGAACACACCAAACTTATGCATGTAAAATTAAAGGTGAATTTGATAATATTATCAAGGTTAAATTTTTCAGGGAGGTTCAATATCCAAAATGGTTTTACATCATTTTCTTAATGAAAAATAAGAATGGGGGAATTAGATTTTTCATTGATTTCAGAGATCTTAACTGTCATTGTCCTAAATGTGATTTCCCAGTTCTGATCATCGAGCATTTAATTGATGCAACAACTAGATATGAAGCCCTTTCCATCATGGATGGTTGTTATGGGTACAATCAAATCTGCATGGCCCCAAAGGATGAAGAGTTTATAGCCTTCAGATCCCCCCAAGGTGTGTCTTTCAATCGGGTAATGTAACGACCTGAAATTTTGAATAAATTTTGTTTCCTAAACCTTGTGTGTTATTTTATTTTTATTACTCAACAAAACTGTTTCATTTGATAACAATAGTACAATTAAAATAAGACTGTTGGGTTTTGACGGTTATATAACCACTGATCAATAAGACAGTTGGAAACTAAACGTTTCAATTATTGTCTCTAAATATAAATGATCATGGTTAATTTATATAGAAATAAAATTTGACGGCCTCCTCTAGTTGTCTCGGGTCAATCGAAGCCCATCTAACAGAACTTGGGAAGGAGGTAGCACCATTGGGATTTGTTGTAGACCAAACCCAAGCTAAACTTCATCTTGTGAAGCTGGAATAGAATAGCCTTCGTGAGAAGTTCATGATAATAGAAATTACTACTCATGCGATGTTGGCCGAGCCACCCTTAGATTCTCTCACCTTAGCACACCTTACACTTCGGTCCTATGCTGGGGTTATAAGGGGCAATGTAAGGAGACCGTAACTACCTTGTGTAATCCTTTTTTTTAAATAAAAATTGTGATTTCTTATTATGATGAAGTTTATGAATTTTCAATTGTCCGGATAAATATAGTATACATATTTTTAATGAATTCTAGAAAAAGGTTATTTTAAAATATTTTTGTAAACCATAAATAATTAATGATGTGTAATGATTTTCAAAAAATGGTCTTATGCAAATGTGTTCAATAAGAAATTTGGAGTCTAATAAGATCAACTTATTTTTTTATGAATATTAAATTATGAATAGTGATTTTACGCTTATGATTTGTAATGTGACCAAATGGATTAGTAATCTCACTTAGATAAATTATTAATATAATCTAGTCACCTTGATTAAGTAATGAGATTCAATAAAATATGTAAATAACTGTTTAAAAAATTATTAGTCATGTATTAGTTTTTTCGGGTGAATAGTATTTTTTTAATTAAAAATTAAATTATAATTATTCAGAAAATTAATTTTATAAAATGTATTTAATTTTTGAACTCAGAGCATCGATATTATGTTAAGGTAAGTTTTGGGGATTTTTCTGAAAAAAAAGAATTTTTGGTGAATAGTGTATTTATTTAAAAATTAAATTAAAAATATTTAGAAAAATATTTTTATAAAATAATATTCATTTTTGAAATCAGATCATTGCTATTTGGTTAAGGTGAAATTTTGGGAGTTTTTGGAAAAATATGAATTTTCAGTGAATAGTAAAAATACAGTTTTAGGGTTTCGGTATGTTTAATGACATCATAACTGCATCATGATGATGCCATGAGATATTTTAAGGGATGGACGACTAAAGGGGATGAATTATTGTATGAGGTGTCTTAAGTGTCCAATACCATGGGCAAATACCATGGGTAAACCCATGGTTTTTCCAATACCACCCATGAGGTGTCCCTTGCCCATTAATGCCTTGTCCCCTCACTTTCCCTATAAATACTCACCCTTTCCTCCTCAAGTTTTCACTGCCACCTCTCCCCCAACGAATCTCTAGTCTCATTACCTCCCATGAAGTCCTCCCAAGGTTCCCCCAAGCCCTCAAGGTCCCAACCTTTGAGTTTTAAGAGTTACGTTTAAAGGTAAGGGATCCAACCTCTCTCTTTCTTTTCAAATACTTTCTTTTAAGTAATTTCTTTTATGGTCCATGTTATTATGTTGGAGGATGTTTTTTATATTCCTCTTAATTCCCTTTTCATTTTCATATGAGGATATATACCCTCTTACTCTTATCATTTCGTTTTATGATTGTTTATGTGGCGCCGTTAGGCTGCGGAAATTTTTATAACGGATCCTTTCACTGTTCTCATTTTCATGTTCTATTTTCTTTTCAAATATTTCAGGTTCCTTTTTATTATGTTGGGGTATGATATCTATATCTATCATACTGATTTTTTATGTTCATATGACGAGAGACCCTATTTGATCTCGTCAATTCATTTTTTTTATGTTTAAGTGACGCCGTTAGGCTGCTGAAATTTTTGTAACGAATCCTTTCACCCTTATCATTTTCAAGTTCTATTTTTTTGTCAAGTCTTTCATGTTCATTTTTATTATGTTGGGTATGATCTCTATATCGATCATACTGATCTTTTATGTTCATATGATGAGAGACCCAATTTGATCTCATCAATTCAGTTTTTTTATGTTTAAGCGACGTTGTTAGGCTGCCGAAATTTTTATAACGGATCCTTTCACCCTTCTCATTTTCATGTTCTATTTTCATGTCAAGTATTTCATGTTCCTTTTTATAATGTTGGGGTATTATCTCTATATCTATCATACTGATCTTTTATTTTCATATGATGAGAGACCCTATTTGATCTCTTTAATTCTTTTTTTAAGTTTAAGTGACGACGTTAGGCTACCGAATTTTCAAAAGAGAAATTTATTTTTTTCATCCTTTCATGTTCTTCATTTAATATGGTATATCTTTCAAATTTCATTACAATGTTCTTATGTCCTTTATATTCTATCCCCCTTCTATTTTATGGTTCATTTATGAGTGGTTGACACATGTCCCCTATCTTTTCAATGTTTTCTAAAACCCTACTACATAGTCGTTATGCTGCCGAATTTCCGTCTCAAAATGTCTCTCTCCTTTTCTCAAATTATTTTATTTTATTAAATGAATACTCAACAATCTTTCTTCTAAAGGGGTATTCACATATATACCGAAATTTTCTATTTTAAATTCTAGGATTTACATACATGAGAACCACCTTCCTTTTCCATGGATTTAATGTGACATAAAGATCATGTCTTTAAAGAAGATTTTAAAAGTTATGATTATGAAAGGAAACCCATTTCATTTATTTTATATAAGTTATTTATGAAATTATAGTTGATGATATATGTGGCTCACATGATAACAAAGGAAAAATTTAAGGGTGCACCCTGATAGCACTCCAATTCATTGGTTAAAGACTTAATATCTAGAGATGACAATTTTTTACGACGCCTTGGTGAATAAGCTTGGTTATTTTTAATGACACCTTGGGGATAGACCTTGGTGAACCAGAAATGATTTTCTATGTTAAATGTTGTAGCCACATCTTTAAGTTATGAAATACGTTATTGTTATTATGATATGCCTCATGATTTCTTTCTCATGCCTTAAAGTTCTTTTTATGACATTATTGATATATCTCAAGTTCACATGTTAAATGTTTCCCCTTGTTTCCCTTACATGGCCTTCTGCTCACCCTTTCTTTTGATGTATGTCCCCAAGATATAAGATGCAGTAATGAACCTAGGAAAAACATAAGGAGAAGCCTTTCAAGTGTTTAAGAGGAATGTTTTATGTTTTAAGTTTTAAGTTCTTAGTTTCCAAGACACTAAACCTTAAAGATACTTGGTTTTGTAAAATGTAATGAATGTTTATGTGATAAAAAGGCGGGATGTTATAGTTGGTATCAAAGTATGGTATAGTTATTTGTGGAAATTAGGATATGAAAACTCTAGGAAGAACCGTATAGAAAAGTTTAAATATATGAAATCTTCTTTGTATTTTTGTGAGTATTGAGTAAGGGGTTACCAAAAAAATACATCCCTGTCTGGATAAAAGCATGTAGATGTGGCTCTGGAATTGATGTACATAGGGGTAAAACCCAAATACACCGCTTTGAGCTAGACTCTAATTTGAACTGGTACACGACAATGGGCATTACAACACTCTTGGTTGTGACACTCCCGGGGGATATGCTTTGGTAAATTCCTAAGCTTAGTATGAACCATTATTAAAGGAACAAAGATAAAATAAAATGAAGATTACATAAGAATATATGATAAAGGATAACCTAGATTGGAACCTAGGGGATCACAAGTTAGGATATAATTTTATTCTATAAGTTTATCCTTTTATGATTAGTGTTTCCTTTTCATCATTATTGGATTAGTATTTAAGCCCCTAATTATACTTTCTTTTCTTAGTTAGTGGAGGGAAATTGAAGAACAAGTCCCAACAACCAATGTGATAGGAAATGTGATGATTGCTTTATTAATGTGATAGAGATGATGAGAGATCAATTTGAACATATTGTGATTATGCCAAACCAGCTATCAAATATCACAATTAATAATTGGTACCTAGTTGAATTCCCAAATTCATCAAGGAAGAAGAAGAAGAAGTCTCAAGGATGTTCATCTGATAAAGATGGTAAGGGAAAGAAGACCCAATTTCCTTTATGAAAAAACTGTGGAAAGTGGAACCCAGGAGAATATCACAAAGGAACCGGAAGATGTTTTAAGTGTGGGGTGATAGGGAATAAATTATCCCATTGCTTCAAAAAAATGGATAATGTGATGAATAGAGATAAGGTTCGATCTAATGCACCTTATACTTTTCAATGTCGTAAATGTGGAGAAGTTAGACATTATCCAAGGCAATTATCTTTTGGAAGCAATGAGAATCATGATGAGAATCAACAATCATCAAGTACAAGGGAACAATGAATGTCCTATGCTGAGATGGATCATGATGACTAAAGTACATGTAACTTCTTTGGAATAATTGTCTATGTCATGTTGTATTTTAGTTCGTGCTCTATGAGCCTATATTTAATGTTTTCTAAGAACATAAAGTCACTACTTAAGATGGTTTTATATCATTAAGGAAAATATCTATTGTTATGTACGACATGTTTATGTTGTGAAGCTGTACATCCTAAAAAAAGAGATTATTATGGGATTAAAAGATGATTATTATTTTGGAAGACGTTCACGATTTTGGGAACCCTATATGATCGAGGTAAATAGATTACTACGGTATTTTATTTGAGGAATAATGGTTGACATATATTTTTAAGAATATATGAATTTAAGGTAAACTTATGGTAATATAGGTTACTTATGGAAATGATTAACCTATCTTGGGGAAAATATGTTTAGGTTAGTTACTTTTGTTATAAGATGTTAGGAGTGGTTTATGTTGTTTGGATATGAATGATGAAGTTTATTTTTGGAAGAATCTGTTATCAAATCCTTCATGTATTTGGGTTTCAATCTTATTTTGGTTTATTTCAAGGAATTTTAGGGACAGTTATTTATAGAATGGTCTATGATGAACTTTGGGTAGTACCGTGGAATTTTTAAGATTTAAATAAGTTTCCCTTCCTATGGAATTATTTCTTTTTGAGGAATTGTTTTATCTTAACCCTTCTATTTTTGGGATAATGTTTAAAGATAGAAGAAATATATAGTTAATCTTTTGTGGATTATGTGATTCTATAGAAGATGATTCTTGTGCTATGATGAGACCAAGTAGTTTTGAATGCTCATCATTTGGAGGAAAGATTAGTTTTGGTAGAAACTTATTAAAGGATGAAACTCTACATGAAATTAGGTATATTTCCTTATGTTATAATTCTATGTTGTAAATGAATTCCTCAAAATTATGAAAAGGAACGAAAAACAAAAACATTGCTGGTTTATGTTTCCTAATGGATAATCAAAGACCGTTTACACACATCATAAGTTTGTGATTTTCTTGTGGTTAACTTTATCCTAATCATGTTTTCTATCACTCTCCCTCAGAACTTGACCCTTTTTTTTCTCTTCCATGACCATGTTTTCCTACATTGAATCCTAGCGTGGGTTAACTCGGGTGACCTTTGTACTTACCTTTGTTTCTTTTAAAGTAATAGTTTTACTGACTCCTTTTCCGATGTGGGACTTTCAATGAAATTTCCAAGCCCAATTTTAAAATTGCGAGGTAGCAATTTCTCAAGGGGGGAAGATTGTAATGACCCAAAATTTTGAATAATTTTTTTCCTAAACCTTGTGTGTTATTTTATTTTTATTACTGGAAAAAACTATTTCATTTGATAACATTAGTATAATTAAGATAAGACCGTTGGGTTTTGACTATTATATGACCATTGTTATATATGACCGTTGGAAACTAAAAGTTTCAATTATTGTCTCTAAATACAGGTGATATTGGTTAATTAATATAGAAAGAAGATTTGATGGCCTCCTCCAGTAGTCTTGGGCCAATCGAAGCCCATATAACAGAACTTGGGAAGGAGGTAGCACCATTGAGATTTTCTCTAAACCAAACACAAGCCGAACTTCATCGTGTGAAGCTGGAACGGAATCGACTTCGCGAGAAGTTCAAGAAAATAGAAATTACTACTCGTGCGATGTTGGTCGAGCCACCCTCAGATTCTCTAACCATAGAAAACCTTACACTTAGGTCCTATGCTGGGGTTATAAGGGGCTATTTAAGGAGACCGTAACTGCCTTGTGTAATCCTTTGTTTTAAATAAAAATTGTGATTTCTTCTTATGATGAATTTTATGAATTTTTAAATGTCCGGTTAAATATAGTGTACATATTTTTATGAATTATAGAAAAAGTATAATTTAAAATATTTTTGTAAACCTTAAATAATTAATGATTTGTAATGATTTTCAAAAAGTGGTCTTCTGTAAATGTGTTCAATAAGAAATTTGGAGTCTAATAAGATCAACTTATTTTTTTCATGAATAATAAATAATGAATAGCGATTTTATGCTTAGGATTAGTAATGTGACCAGATGGATTAGTAATATCACTTAAAAAAGTATTAATATAATCTAGGCACCCTGATTAAGTAATGAGATTCAACAAAATAGGTAAATAACTGTTTCAGAAATTATTAGTCAAGTATTAGTTTTTTCAGGTGAATAGTGTTTTTTTAATTTAAATTTCAATTCAAAATATTTAGATTTTTTTTATAAAATGGATTTCATTTTTGAACTCAGGGCATCAATATTATGTTAAGGTAATTTTTGGGGATTTTTCTGAAAAAAATGAATTTTCGGTGAATAGTTTATTTATTTAAAAATTAAATTAAAAATATTTAGAAAAATATTTTTATAAAATGAAGTTCATTTTTGAAATTAGAGAATTGATATTTGGTTAAGGTGAAATTTTGGGATTTTTAGGAAAAAGTTGAATTTTCAGTGAATAGTAAAAATTCAGTTTTAGGGTTTCAGTATGTTTAATGACATAATGACTGCATCATGATGATGTCATGAAATATTTTAAGGGATGGCCGACTAAAGGGGATGAATTATTGTATGAGGTGTCCCAAGTGGCCAATACCATGGGAAAATACCACGGGCAAGCCCATGGTTTTTCCAATACCACCCATGAGTTGTCCCTTGGCCATTAATGTCTTGTCCCCTCACTTTCCCTATAAATACCCACCCATTCCTCCACTATTTTTCACTCCCAACTCTCCCCAAATGATGCTCTGGTCTCATTACCTCCCAAGAAGTCCTCCCAAGGTGCCCCCAAGCCCTTAAGGTCCCAACCATTGAGTTTTAAGAGTTACGTTTTAAGGTAAGGGATCCAACCTCTCTCTTTCCTTTCAAATACTCTCTTTTAAGTCATTTCTTTTATGCTACATGTTATTATGATGGAGGATGTATTTTTATATTCCTATTACTTACCTTTTCATGTTAATATGAGGATATATCCCCTCTTACTCTCATCATTTCGTTTTATGAATGTTTATGTGGCACTGTTAGGCTGCCGAAATTTTTATAACGGATCCGTTCACCGTTCTCATTTCCATGTTCTATTTTCTGGTCAGATCTTTCAAGTTACTTTTTATTATGTTGGGGTATTATATCTATATCTATCATACTTATATTTTATGTTCATATGATTAGATACCCTATTTGATCTCGTCAATTCATTTTTTTGAAGTTTAAGTGACGCCGTTAGGCTGTCGAAATTTTTGTAACGAATACTTTCACCCATCTCATTTTCAAGTTCTATTTTCTTGTCAAGTCTTTAAAGTTACTTTATATTATGTTGGGGAATGATCTCTATATCTATAATAATGATCTTTTATGTTCATATTATGAGAGAACCTATTTCATCTCATCAATTCAGTTTTTTGAAGTTTAAGTGACGTCGTTGGGCTGCCGAAATTTTTATAACAGATCCTTTCACCCTTCTCATTTTCAAGTTCTATTTTCTTTTCAAGTCTTTCATGTTACATTTTATTATGTTGGGTCATTATCTCTATATCAATCATACTGATCATTTATGTTCATATGATGAGATACCCTATTTGATCTCTTCAATTCATTTTTTTGATGTTTAAGTGACACTGTTAGGCTGCCGAATTTTCATAAGAGAAATCTTATTTTTGTCTTCCTTTCATGTTCTTCATTTCAAATGATATCTCTTTGAAATTTCATTACCATGTTCTTATTTACGTTATATTCTATCCCCCTACTATTTGATGGATCATTTATGAGTGGGTGACCCATGTCCCCTCTCTTTTCAATGTTTTCTAAAACCCTACAACATAGCAGTTATGTTGCCGAATTTCCGTCTCAAAATGTCTCTCTCCTTTTCTCAAATTCTTTTATTTTATTAAATGAATACTCAAATATATTTCTTCTAAAGTGGTATTCACATATATACCAAAATGTTCTATTTTAAATTCTGGGATTTACATACTTGAGACCCACTTTCCTTTTCCGTGGATTTAATGCGACACAAAGATCATGTCTTTAAAGCAGTTTTTAAAACGTTATGATTATGAAAGGAAACCCAATTTATTTATTCTATATGGGTTATATATGAAATTTTTGATGATGATATATGTGTCTCACATGATAAAAATGGAAAATTTAAGGGTGCGCCCTGATAGAACTCCAACGCATTTGGTAAATACTTAATCTCTAGAGATGACCATTTTTAACGACGCCTTGGTGAATAACCTTGGTAATTTTTACTGACACCTTGGGGATGGACCTTGGTGAAACGGAAATTATTTTCTATGTTAAATGATTTAGCCACATCTTCAAGTTATGAAATACGTTATTGTTATTATGATCTACCTCAGGATTTCTTTCTCATGCCTTAAAGTTCTTTTTCATGACTTTATTGATGTATCTCATGTTCACATGTTAAATGTTTCCCCTTTTTTCCTATACTGGGCCTCCTGCTCAGCCTTTCTTTTGATGTATGGCCCCAGGTTATGAGATACAGTAATGAACCTAGGATGAACATAAGGAGAATCCTTTCAAGTGTTTAAGAAGAAGTTTTTATGTTTTCATGTTTTAAGTTCCTGGTTTCCAAGACACTAAACCTTAAGGATCCTCGGTTTTGTAAAATGTAATGAATGTTTTTGTGATAAAAAGGTAGGATGTTATAGGTAATTATTTTTTTCTTAAAGAATGAAGGTGCAACGTATCAACATTCCATGCACCATATCATTAAACCATTCTAAAGAATATTTGTCTAATGTTAGGTGGATTATTTTGTGGTTAAATATGGATAGTGTTCTGATCATTTGGCTGATCTAAAGACCATATTCAATAAACTTTGTCAACACAATTTGAAGATGAATAAATTGAAATGTGTTTTTGGGGGTAACATTAGGAAAATTAATCAGCTTCATTGTATGCCATCATGGCATCAAAGTTTATCTTGAGAAAAAAAATCAATCCTTAGTATGTCACCTCCCTGAAATTTTAAAGAATTAAGAGGGCCTCAAGGACACATGACCTATATTCGGTGATTTATCACCAATTTAGAAGGAAAGTGTTTAAACATCACCAGATTAATGAATAAGGAAGTCACCTATCAATGGATTGAAGATGGCCACGAGTAATTTGAAACCCTGAAAAAATATATTTTGAGTTCACTGGTATTAATTCAAACTATTTAAGGAATACAAGTTATTTTTTATGTGACAACTTTAGAGGAATCATTAGGTGCCTTATTTTCCCAAAAGAATGATATTGTGAATGAAAACAACCTTTAATATCTTAGTCAAACTATGCTTCACACAGAAACTCGATATTCTTGAATTGAGAAGTTTTTCCTGGCATTAATCTTTGCAGTTAAAAAATTGAGGCACTACCTGCAACATCATGAGGTCTAATTGGTGTCTTGCAATAACCTGCTCAAATTTTTCCTCAGTCATCCTATGCATGCAGAGCATCTGGAATAGTGTGAATTTATTTTGGAATAGTTTGATACCCAGTTTGTGCCTCAAATGGAAATAAAAGGCCACATTTTGGCGGATTTCTTTACTAAACATCCATCTGCGAAAGATACATCATGGAATACTAAAAATCTTGATGAAGAGTTTTTTTCTATTCAAGATAGATCCCAAACATGGGAAATGTACTTTGATGGTACCTCTAGATGTTTAACATGGATGATAATGGAAAACCCTAAACTCAAAAAATTTGTGTTAGGAATTTTACTTATCTCCCCAGGAAAGGTAGTGTTTCTTTATTCCTTCCTGTTATCAGAAGGCGGTACCAAAAATGAAGTACAATATCAAGCTCTCATTGCAGGCGTGGAATTGTCACTTCAGGTATAAGTGAAACACTTAAAGGTGAAAGGTGATTCAGAGTTAGTAATCAAAAAAATAAATGAGGATTATTCCTTCATAAAAGAAGAGTTAATCCCTTTGTGTGATTACATCATACATTTAATTTATGAATTTTCCTCAGATATGACATTGTATTATGTCTCGTGATCACAAAATTATTAAGATGAGGCATTGGTAATGCAGCTACAGCCGTGGAAGATCCAAATAGGGATGGGGCAATCATCATTATATCCCAGCATCATGTGGTCTCACTTTTCATTCACACTAGAATAGATGAAATTAATGAAATTAGACCTATTTTTTGAGCCATATAGTCATACCACGAGATGGAGAACACCCATCACATAATACCTTCAAAATGGAGTGCTTCCATAAGATATGTCTGAAAAATAATAGATCTGATGACTAGAGGCCAATTGTACTCCTTATGACAGTTCAGATCACCAGAAGATCCTCTACAAATGAGGCTTTTATGGAATCCTTTTCAGGTGTATTGATAGAGAAGAAACTACAACTATCTTGAAAGAAGTGCATTCAGGAAATTATGGTGCTCACCAGTATGGGCATAAGCTTTCTGATCAAATCCGAAGGCTTTGATACTTTTAGCCTTCAATGATGTAGAATTGCACAGATTTCACTAAGAAATTTCATGCCTTCCAAGTGCATTCCAACTTCATTCATCAACCCACATATTTTTACATATAGCTAAATACTCCTATCCATTTTCCACATGGGGAATGGATATAGTAGGGCCTTATTCCCCAGCTATGGCTAAGCAGTTCAAGTATATTCTTACTATTAATGATTTATTCTCCCAATAGTCTGAGGCAATAACTCTCAAAGAAGTTGTATCCAAAAGAATTGTTAGTATTGTCCAAACTAACATCATCACCGGATTCGGTATCCCTCGTACAATTTTGACGGACAATGGAAATAGTTTCGTTTATGTTGAGGTAATGAAGTTATACCGGGAGCACAATATAAAATCCATCCATTAATCTTGCTATCATGCAGTGACCAATGGATAGATAGAGGCCTTTAATATTACCCTATCAAATATACTCTAGAATATGGTAAATAAAGATAAGAAATCATGGCCTGATAAAAAAATATCATGCTTTATTGGATTATCAGAAAACCACCTATACTCCCAACCAAGAAACCCCTAATTAATTGGTGTACATAACATAAGAAGTTTTTTCAATTGAAATTCAACTGCCTTCACTTTGAATAGAAATTTATGATTAGTTTTCTACATATGATATGTCTCTGAAATGTTTTGATGAGATGGAATGATTAGACAAAAAAAGATGGCATACTTTGCATCATTTATAAGTCTATCATAACAGAATAGCACGAGACTTTATCAAGAAAGTTTGCCTACATTCATTTTTTAAAGAGAATTGGTACTGGTACCAAGGACTCCAATGATACGCGGAAACAAACCTCCAAAGATTGATCCAAAGTGGGAAGGACCTTATTCCATACATAAGGTCTACTAAAATTGAGGTTATGAATTAATCTAAATGGATGGGGAGCTTATTACAACTAAAACCATGCAAGTTTTTTGAAGAAATACTTCATGTAATTACACAATATCCTCGTTGTATGACTCTAAAATAGCACAACACAAAGTCCTAGTTGTAATACATTAAACTGCATAATAATAATAAGCATCCATGCTATATGACAATAAAATATGTATCATATTTTTATTTATTTCACAATGTTAAACTGCCTAACATCATATGTCCTCATTACATGACATTAAACTATACAGCTAACATCTTCTCTACATGACATTAGGAGCATCCATTTTCAAGAATCATTGACATCATTGTTTCTCCTTAATGGCACATGAGTCCCTTTATTCCCTATATCTAAGTCAGATCTTCATAGGAAACTCATTTCAAGAACTACGTGTCACTTGATTTTCATCTATTTGAGATATGTTGAGATCCCTAGATCTCCAATCATGGGTCCAGCTGCTACCATAGAATTTCTTATTTCCTATTATCCTCTTGTATATGAATCAGATCTATATAGAGTGTTCCCTTAAGATACATGGTTTGATTTTTTAATTCCATTTTTTTCTTAAGTCTAACCATTCTTCCAGAACATGTCAAAATCCCCCATCTCCCATATCAAACTCGATTGGTGTAAGAAATAAATGTTTTAAGAACTAAAAACGGATTGATTATAACCTATATGATATATATATAGATGCCTAGATCTCCAGTCTTGGGCTGAAACATGATATAACCACCTCTCAATTTCTTATATAAAAATCAAACCCTCAAATAGAATATTAAATAACTTTGTATGGTTTGATTCTTACCCCCACCATGACACGTAGTGACACGTTGGTTTTATTCCTCAGTCTAGCTACAACATGTATTTATTCTCACATCAGTTCATCTTCATCTTTACCGCATGACGTTTAAGTGCATGAAAATCTAATAACTATGTTTGGCTTGATTCTTGATCCAATAAGATACGTAGTGAGCCTAGTTCCTATGCTCTGGCTCTACCATCACTTAGTCATAATACCCCTAATCTTCACTTGTGTCACCATTGGGTTACATAATAATATTTTACCACTCCTTGTTTCTCACACTGAGAATAGGTCACATGGTATTACAAATTAAGTTAAATAATGCTCTCAATAAATAAAGTGTCTCAATTTATTTTTGGGTTATCAATGGTCATGGTTGTAAGGCCTTAAAACACACAACAAACGTCCTCTCCATATCAAGATAAACTAAACGGTCCTTTTAATAACTACGTGTTTTTTGATTCTCATCCCTTAGAGATACGTAGTGATGACTATGCCTTAAATCCTAGTCCCAACCATGGAGAAATTTTTTTACCCCTATCCTATATACTGTGAAAAAAAACTATGCAGGAAGTTTCTTATTTTAATTTTTCTCCTCAGAGCACCCACCATGGAAACAAGAATGTGCCCACATTACATATAAGACAGATATCTATAATGGAATTAAAACTCATGGACAATATTTAATAAAATATTTCTCATATTCATTGAGAATAACCCACTCTAATATTTCACTCTCTTAATCTTGAATATTTTCAGATATTCTTCATATTTCTTACAGTTTTTGGTGACAATGTTTTTAATATCTGAGATTTCTTTTGGCTGACTATGCAGTACTTGTCCTTAGGTGGCCTTGCATAAGTTTCCTAAATAACAAGCATGTCAGTCAAAAGATACCAATATTTGGATATACAACATATGCCCTGGTTGGACCTGCATAATATAGCCCCGATAATGGGTTTTTGAAATGAAGTTAATTTCATTATTGGTTATAGTGTCTCTGTCACCTTCAAACATTGATGACAATATACATGAATCTATATTTTAAAGAAGTTATTCATGTATATTTATCCCATTAAATTTATCTCAATCTAAAAGTCTTCAAGTCCGTTGTTTACACATTTCCCTCTCCATGTGTTCAATGAAATAGGAAATAACCTTAGATCCCTTGACCACATATTATATACTGTTTCCATATTTTTTCTTAGTCGTATGACCTAAAAACTAAAAAACCCATAATTCTTACATTTGGGCCAGACCATCATAGAAATCCTATTCCTATGATTCTTTGGAAATAATGATTGGAAATACCCTCTTTATATTCAAGTACCTTTCTTCATAAACCAAACTATGTGCTTTGGGAAATATAAATCTCATTAAACTTTCTTCAGCTTTTTGTAATAGAATTCCATTGTTTTGAGAGCTCTTTTTCCTGACTATGCGGTATGTTCCCTCAGGTGGCCTTGCATAGAATTTTCCTACATAACAGGAATGCCTGTCAAAAGATTCGACTATTTTTCTATGTATCATATTCCCCATTTGGACCTGCATAATACATCCCCCATAATGGGTCTATCAAGTGATGGAAACTTCATTCTTAAAAAATAATTCCTCTATCACCTTTATCATTTTTTCCCATATCATTAGTCAAATTAAGAAATTCTGAAATCAAAATTTACATTTCTTCCCTTAAATACCTAAATATGATTGTATGTTTTCAGAAAAATTATCAAGAAATTGGGAGAGTCGCATACCTTTGGTCATAGATAAAGACCTTAAATTAATGTTAACCAATGTCCTCACTGCATGACTTAAAACAACACAATATAATTTCCACACTACATGACATAAAACGGCATAGAAAAATTTCCTCACTGCATGACTTAAAACTACACAGTACAATGTTCTCACCACATGAATTAAAACTACACATTACAATGTTTTCACTACAAGACATAAAACTGTGTATCCTGGTATTAGAAATTCCCCTTTCTAACAAGTTTTAACCATTCCTCACACACCAAATTTGTGTAAAAGTGGTTTTCCTATTCATGAAATATGTTGGCATAGATAACCCTTTATTCTTAAAAATATTTTCATTGAAAAAAACTTATTATGGTCTTGATTCAACCAAATCTTATTGTCCTTTTTCTATCAATAGTAAATTGTTAAATTCCTAAGAACTCTTTTGATTGTCTATGATGTACGTACCCTTAGGTGTCCTAACATAAAATTTCCCTATATAATAGGCTTATCAGTCAAAAGATTCCACTATTTGGATATGAAACTTATGCCCTGGTTGGCCCTGCATAACAGGACCTCCATAATGGGTTTGTCAAATAATGGTAACCTTGTTCTTGGATAATACTTCTTTTTGTTTACATAATTTATATATTTTGTGACCATAAAAATCATGACATAAGATTAACCTTCGAAATGTGTAAAGAATATTAGAGAAATTCACAAATAATGAGTCTTGTTTGGGATCTAATTTCAAAAATTTATGGTCAAAGTTGTTCAACATTAAATACTATCCCTTTATAGTACAACATGCATGACTTTAAACTCCCATCATCAAGAGACATAGTACTCACCAGATTGAATACCCACAATGGAAACTCTATAAAAAAGTCGAGTCTCAACTCACTAAACTTATATCTTTGTATGGTTTAGGAAATATTGAAAAATAAAACGACATAAGATAAAAAGTTTCTGGGGTTTTTTATATAGCCCTTATAAAAATCAAACTATGCTCGTTAGGCCCAATGTCATAGGAAAAACATAGAGCATCCTTCCAAACATGACGTAGATCCAAATATAACCAAATGATTTTGGAATGCATCAAAGTGCCCTAATTTTACCTTAGAACAAGATTCTTTTGGTTCTGAACGAATCAAATTCTAAGGGGGGATGGGCTTTTATAGACACCCTAAAATGTTTTCCATGCACATTTTCACAAATTTTACTTAATGGGGATCGAAAAGTTCATGGTGCAACTCTACATTTTTCATGGGATTACGTGATGGAAGCGAAGGCATCGAATCGGCATTGATCACATGTAGGGGTGCGGGGCGCATCCCCCGCAGGTATGGAATAATAAATATGGATAAGTCTTTAAGGACGTACCCAATATTCCTTCATATAAACACCATTGAACCACCATCATGGAGTAGAATGATGGTATTATTTTTTCTATGTTTTCAATGTAACACCATTGTTAGGCCAAGTCACCGGTAGAGCACAAGTATATTTGGGCCCCACCCATCCAGCAGGCAGCCATTTTCACGCCATAGAGTTGGCGTACAACCCACTTGCATGATCAAACTTTTTTCTCCCACGGTCCTATTTTTCCCTATAAATTGACCTTTGAGGCCTTCATTTATAAGAAAAAATTTCTTAGAATCCCAATTGCTGCTCTGATATCCCTAGTGCTTCACCCAAGTCTTATGAAACTATCAGGGTGGTTCTTTAACACCTAGAGAGTTGGAATTGATGGAGGGTCATATGTATTTTATACTTTTAGTGTTTCAAATACATAACACTTGCACACCTGAAGTTCCTAACCTCCCTAAATCAAAAACACTTGAATGCCACCTATTCCTTTATAGGAACTTGAGTTCCCCACTTTTAGGAATACATGTGAATACTCATGAAGGCTTGAGTCAAGTCTCTCCTAAGTATTATCATCCTGGTTTTTCATCGCTTAATTAAACATCAGGTCACCCGAGCCTACGTGTGCGCCCATACTTCCATTCCAGTAAATACTTGGGCTCCCCACATCGATTCACCTACTCTCTTCAGTCTACAAGCTATTAATCCCTCTACAAATCCATTAATGGAAAGGTTTCTTATTCATTGGCTCCCTTGTCTAAATGGGGTTCTATTGAGACCGTAACCAAAACCTCTGGACTTTTCAAACCCGTAGGAAAGGGACATCAATGTGTCTCCTATTTGGGTTTGAATATCCATAGGCATAGGTTTCCCAAATTTGTTTCACAATGGGTTTAGGATTCATGGAGTGTCTATGGGTATGTATATCCACAACCACATAGACCAATCTCCTAGGAACAGTGTTGGGATGTTCATAGTATGGAGGATTGGGGTTTGGGTTATGACCTCCCCTTCTTTTCACTAAGACCCAAAACCTTAGGTCTCTGTTATGAAAGGTTCGATTCAAAATTTCTTTTATATGGAATAAAAAGAGAAACTACCTCCCCTATCGAGATCTACAAGGACAACCATCCGAGTATAAGACCCTTACCATTCAGGTAGGAAGTTTTAGTCTTTCTCCTCTCTAATTACTTCAACTTCAATCCTTCCTTTAATTGATCCCTTTTCCAATGTAAATTTAAGATAGGGAAGTTTCGTCACCTCTCCCTCTTCCTAGGTTGACTCGACCTCATCCACCCTAAACACTGTAAGAGTTCCCTCTTCCACCGTGGAGGAAGAAAAGTGTGGGTGCCTTTGTTGAATCTTTCACATTCTCTTGTTTCTCACACTGATCATGAATCACATGGGACTAGAGATTTTTTAGGATCAAAAAATTTGAAAAATATTAATGAACTATAAGAACTTTGATTATTATCGTAATTGGGATACGTAGGAAGCCTTCTTAGGGCCCGAGATCACTAGATATCATATTCAGGCATCCAATCATAATCCCCCTAATTGGGGCACCCTCTTTAGGAATAATCCCCAAATTAAACCCCCAAATCATCCAGGAATACTTTTCAGAAATTAAGACCAAACTCATTTTTTTCAAAGGACTATACTCTCCTTTGAGACAAACCAAGCTACATGGGATTTTATTCCCATATAAATGTGATACGTAGGAATCCTCCTTGAGGTTCAAGCCCAACACTTCAAATAAACTCTATTCTCCATGGTCCATATTTCCAATAAGGTCTAATCTTACTTGTAAACCCATATCCTTTCCATGTTCCTTGGGCTGCTTCGACAAAAGTCCCACACCAAACTTTGAATAACCACCTTTTTCTTAGATTTCCTTACCACATAAAATTAAACTGTACGATTACGTCCTTATAACATGACCTTAAAAGCTATGATGTGTCATATTAAAAGGCACTGAACTAATAGGGTTCTGATTCGTTTCACAAGGATATGTAGGTATCCCATTTTATCAGTAAAATCTAGATATCAAAACAAAACATCATATCCCTAGATGACTATAAATTCCATAGTGCCCCACTGAGTGGCTTAAAACCTAGTATCATCATAACAATGATTTGAATAATTTCTAAATAGTATATTGGAGGATTCCATTGATGGAGAACCTTTAATACATACAAATATATCTATTAATGAAGAACCAAAAATAATTGTAGATGATTCAAAATTTTATACATGTTAATATGTGATTGAAAATTCCAAGGGAGACTAATTTTATAGTTGGAAAATTAATAAGGATTCATAAAGAAATATTAAATTTATACAAAGAGTCTAAGAGTAGACAATAATTCTCCCAAATGGGTGTGATGATTCTGACCTCCAATCCTCTTGGGCAATGATAGTTCCTAAGTATCATAATGTTGAAACATAATGAATATCTACCTTTGGAAAGTAGGTCCCTTTTGGATAAAGAACTGTTGGATGTTTCTGATTCCAAGAATAAATCCAATGGAAACCACCTAGAAGTAGTGATTCTTAAAACTAGAACACATGTTTCAAGGAACTACGAAACATACCATCACTTACCCCTATGAGATATGAATATTAACTCCAAAAAAATCAGTCCAGGTTGAGGAAAGTTTGGGTTTCACATTGTACAACCACAACATCCATCCCTATAATACCATGAATCAAGATACTCCTCCATAGACCCTGAAATACCTTGAGTCTAGATAAACCTATAGGTCCTTTTATTATGAAAAAAAATTAGATTCTCCTATTTGATTCCCTAAATACCATGAGTTCATACACTTCACAATAACCTCTAGAAACCCCCTCACCTGACACCATGATATGTTGAACATGAGAGAGTCGCTCCTGTATAAGTACCACACCAACCATTGTTATGAATATTCTTCCTAGTAGTCCTCATTATATGACTTTTAACTATGGTATACCTTATATAAAAAAATAGGATTCATCCAGTGAAAAACAAGAGATGCCTTATGCATCAAGCATAAGATTCATAGTAGTACTAACTACATGAATTTAAATTATAGTATACATTATATGACAAGCAGAAGATGCCTCCTATAAAAATCACTAGATTCTTTATGTGTCAAGAATAATATTCCTCATGTAATAATCATGAGAGTACCACCAAAGAATAACCATTGGCCTTAATATCAGGTGTAATCACAAAGAAATATACCTTAACCCAGTAATGAGTCATGACGTCCCCATGATTCGACCTGAAAAGGATGAAAGGGAACCCTGGACTGATGGCCCCACATGTATACCAACTTATCCAAGGAACGCCCCATGAGACTCCATCTGAGATGTAATCTCGAATCACAACCCTTAACCCATCAACAAGTTGAGATGCCCTCATCAATTGACATGAGGATGGAAGGACAAACAACTTCCATGAATAATCCCCACAACCCATGTTCTTTCACATGACATTAAATTGTTATCATACCTCATGAAATGTACATGGGATTCCCTGATGACCTTTCATGATGAAGACATGATGGGTAGCTAAATGCATAATCCCCACACACCATGCCCTTTCACATGATGTTGAAATGTAATATTACCCCATGCAATAGACATTGTATTCTATTTTGACCTGACATAAGGAGGAAATGATGTACATCTTCCACACATAATCTCAACTCCATCCCTCGTCAATTCTTTCTTCGTGATATGTGTGTCCTTACTCCATGATGTTAAACTATGTGGATCATTCTAGTCACGCGACTATAAAAAATGACATCAAAAAACATTGATTTTGATCCTTATCTTCTATACAAGGTAGATAGGATGATTCTTTGAGGTTTCATTCCAACATCGATAAAACATCCTTGGTCTACCTTCATAGAGTATTCTGATCCATCCGTCCCATATTCGACTCCGTATGGAGTTCTGATTCATTCAATCAGTAAACCCCAGTGTAACATCTTCCCTCCTAGGGACTCAACTCCTAGATACACCTCCATGGGGCCTTATAATCCATCCACTCTAGATCTAACTCCCTTGCAATTCAGATTTACTTAGTAAACTAAGGTGTGACATCTTCCCTCTTAGGGACACACTCTTATATCCATTTCCATTGGGTGTTCTGATCCATTCACTATGGATCTTCCTCCATGGGGTGTTCTAACCCAATGGTAAACCTTGGTGTGACATATTCCCTCATAGGAAAACACCTCCCAGATCTACTTCCATGGTTTGTTCGGATCCGTCCAGTCTGGATCTATCTCTATGGGAAATTCTTGTCATTTGATAAACCTAGTTGTGAAATATTACCTCTTAGGGACACACCTTCCTAAACTACCTAAAATAGAATTCTAATCATCCTTCTGGATCATCCTCAAATAAAGTAATGAATAACCTCTCTGATCTAGAACAATTGGAATTCTGATCAACAAATCAATAAACCTAGGTGTGACATAATCCCTCCTTGGGAAACACCTCCCTGATTCACCTCAATGGATATTCTGATCAACCTTCCAATCTACCAAAACAGAAATTCTGATCCATCCATTGGTAAACCTATGTGTGATATCATACCTTCTAGGTACACACCTCCATCATCTACATACATATGGAATTATGATCCATCCACTCAAGATTTTCCTCCATTGGGGAATTTTAATCCCTTAGTAAACCCCTGTGTAACATCGTCCCTAATAAATAATCACATCTCAGATTTGTCTCCATGGGTGTTTTGATCCATCGAATCCAAATCCACCTCAATGGGATGTTATGATCCATTATTAATCCCAGGCATGACATCTCCCACCTAGGGATGCACCTTCTAGATCTGCCTCCATGGAGAATTCTGATCTATCCACAATAGATCCACCTCCACGGGGAATTCTGATTCATCAGTAAATCCAGGTGTGATATATTCCCTCCTTGGGATGCACCTCCTAGATCCACCTCAATAGTAAGTTCGTAGAAACCATTATATCCCTGAAAGACAGTAAAATTTTACCCAAATTGTCACCACCAGTTGTTGAACCTATGCCCAACCATTCACCTAAACATTTTAACCATGTTACCATATCCATAAGAAGATAAAATTGTGCCTTAATACATAATCCCTAACCCATACAATGATTCTGGGATGAAAGAGGTATACATCTATAGATTACTTTCACCCTTGGAATAAACTACCTCATGGATGAGACTAGATGTCTTAGGTTATATTTCTATGAATTCTTATATGATATTCCTCCAACTTCAAAAGGATAAGACCACCCCTAGCATCAGATACCTCATGGATGATATGATATTTTATAGGGTTTTGTGCCTAAGATGCCTTTGAATTTAAAAGGATAAGAAAATTCCTGGTTCAAGTACCTCATGGCCGACATAAGATTCCTTGGGTTTCATGCCTAAGATGCCTCATATGAGATTCTATTTAATTAAAAAGGAGAAGACCACCACTGGAATTACTGACCACATGATCGAAATAGGATTCCTTGGATTACACACCTAAGATGCCTCACACATGATATTACCTCGAAAATAGAAATATTTCACTAGTTCTTAAGACACCCAACATCTTGACATGCCAAAATATTATCGATGTTGTAATCTAAAATGAAGAAAAGTTTCTTCCATGTTGAGATAAAATGAACGTAATTAATTAGTTTCCAACTCGAGATGATACCGTGAATGAGATTCATGAACACTACTCAAATCTATGCGGGATGCCCGGAATATGTGACAGAATCTAAGGAGGTATACATGGAAGGAATAACTGACATCCCATCATCTTGTTTCAATAAAGGAGATGACATCACCAACTATGGTGGAAGAGTCCACCCACCTTCGGAAAGCAGGAATCCAAGGAAAAAACACATGTCACTAAGACGTTGTATGACTCAGTAGTGAAAGCATTATAGAAAGTGACTAGAAATGATAATTTTTTCCTTGGGATGTGATGATAAGGAAAAGGTTATAGTTCCACTGTACTATATAAAGGGGGATATTGATCAATAGAGTTCACTAATCTAGAATAATAGGGAGGAAGATGAAATAAAACGCATAGAATGGAAATATTCTAATGAGACACTCTTTGAAGAAAATTTCACTATTGAGAAACAAACTAAAATGATATAATGTTACTAATCATAACGATAAAGCAAGACTAATGTGTTTTCAACTATGAGGATACCTTTATGAGTATGTATAAGAATTATATAGATCACATATGTAATTAAAAATGCAATATTGACCATTTCATTTAAGGGATTATTCCATGTCTCTAAAGGGAAATTGTTTCTCAAATATTTACATCATACGATTAAATAGTTTTATGAACATCAAAAAAGAGAATAAATTTTATATATATTACATATTCATAAGAAATTAATAGAAGAAGAAATCATTTTAACACTATGAAAAATGGAATGCATCAAAGAAGAAAAAAATACATCTATTTCCACCTAGTAAAAAAATAGAAACAATCATTCTAGGAAATGGTTTAAGGGCATGGGAGTTTGTTATAAGAGTAGAGATAAGGTTCATATATCTCATGAATGAAAGTGGGATTAATAAATCAATTATTTCTAGTCATTATGTTTTAATAAAAAAGGGTATTATTCACTCAAATTTCTAAAAGAATGAAGGTAATCTTCCCAAGAATAAGACAAGGGATGAATTTCAAGCTTCTGTGATCACAAAAACTAAGGTTGAAGTTCCTAATGATGTGGTGTCTTGTAATATAATAATATAAACAAATTTAGCTAATGAATTTTTTTGAATCTAGATCCTTGTAATCTTTTATATCTACCGTGTTATCCATAAAAATTAGAAATTTCCTTTTTTCCATAAAAAGGGAGTTTTCAGTAAAAAAAACCTTGTGGAAGTCTCACTAAAAAAAGGATGTCTCATGAACTCCCCATTATGATACAAAAAATTATCTATTTTTAAGATTTATTATTATAATAATGGTTGATATTGATATAATCCTTGGTTTGATTGGATTTAAAAAATATGATGCAAATATTTATTACATGGTGGAGGAAATCAAGATTCAGGATGATGATGAGGAATTCCATATCCTTAGAGTGGATACTTCATCCTTTGATTCATGTAGAATTCCACCACTAGTAGATTTTTTGAATTAATTTCTCAAGGAATAAGAGAAAACATAATTAGTGGACAGATTAGGTAATATTAACATTAACGATGTACTTATTCTATAATATTACATTGATTTATTTCTTGAGAAGTTTCATGGACATCCAATAGATTTTGAAGTTGATTTTTCCATCATATTCTCTAATACAAGAGCAATATCAAAGACCATATATATAGTGACCACTATAGATTTATTGGAGTTGAACAAATGAATAGGGGGGTTTTGTGTTAATGGATTTGTAATCCCTTGTTTTTCAACATGAGGACCCCTTATTCACATTATTAAAAATAAATATACATCCATGAGGCTAGACCTTGATTATAGAGAAATTGATTAAATTATGATAAAGCAAAAGAATCATCTACCTCTCATTCAAGACTTATCTGATGATCCTCATAGATCTCAATGTTTTTCAAAGACTAAATATCAATTTGGTAATTATAAATTGTGAATAAAAAATGAATAAAATTTGAATATGTCTTTTGGAATGAGGTATGGATATTAAGAGTTTACTATAATTCAATTTTTATTGACTAATGGACCCTATTTTTGTATGGATATAATGAAAATTGTTTTCAAGTCCTGTCTTAATGATATTTATGGTATTAACTGCCGATATCTTGGAGTATTTTAAATGATATGAGGACTATAGTAATCACTTTATCATAATTCATGAGACTCCTAGAGGAAAATATTTATATGGGAAAATTATTAATTGTGATTAATGGCTTAATGAAGTTTTTTATTGGAAATATTGTTTTTAAGGAAGTTATCTCAATTTATCCTATGAATTTTTTTTCTTAATTATGTCATGAACTAATAAACATAACTGAGGTACATAATTTCATTGTTTTTATGGGTCACTATCAATGATTCATTCATATTTTTTCCCAAATGGTTACCATATTAACCAAGTTTACACATAAAGGGGAGATTTTTTGGATAAAGCAATGTAAAGATTTCTTAATGAGATGAATGATATATTGATAAATTCTATGATCTTTACATTACCATAAGGAATTGATGGGTTTTTCTATATACAGTAATGCATCGAAAAAAGGATTGGGTTGTGTCCTTATGAAAAATGATAATGATTTTTTAATGAGAGTCAATGTAGTTAAAGAATCATGAAAAAAACTTCCAAACCATGATCGTGAGTAGGAAACTGTAATATTTTGGTTGATGATATAATGAAATTATTTATATGCTGATAGATTTGTGATTTACATAGACTATAAAATCCAATAATACTTTTTTTTCATAGAATGGTATCAACATGAATAAAATGTGATGAATTGATATACTCAAGGATTATGATTCCTCAATACACTACAAAATAGGGAAATAAAATAATGTATAAGATGCATTTAGTAAGAAATAGTATGGAGTTATAACCCTAATGCAGATGGAGAGGGATCCAATTTTCATAGATCTAGTAAAGTTGGATATGGGAATAATTATGTTTTTGGATACAGAAATCATTTTTTTGATGATTTCAAAACCATATTTATTGGAAAATATAAAAATGCCTCATTTTATATGTTAATTTTCATATAAAAATTAAATAAGTAAATTATAGGAATTTGGGAAAGTTGTTTGTGATGATGTAAACTTAAAACTTGGAAATATATTATGTATTACATCTATACTCGAGAAGAAAATGGAATTGTTTTATTATATTTATGGTCTGAATTTCTATATACACCATTTTATCACCAAGATTAATATGGATTTGATGGAACATTTGTTTTGGCATAACGTGAAGCATAAATTTTGAAATATGTATCAAGATGGTTGGTTTTTCAACAGGTCAAGAGAGAGAGAGATAATCCAAGAGGATTCATGAAACATGTTCCTATTCTTATGTAGAAATGGGATTGTAATACTATGGAATTTATCAAAGTACTAGCAAATAATCCTAGAAATAATGTTATAATATGGGTTATTATTGATCACCTAACCAAATTCACACATTTACTTGGTATAAGAGAATGTTTAACTCTTGATATTCCCACAAGGAACTATATTAATTATTTTTTAAGACATCATGGTATACCTTGTTTGATCATGTCTTATCATGATCCCCATTTTGCATAAAATTTTTGGAAGAGTCCTAAGAAGGATCTTGATATTGAACGTAATTTGGGCACCACCTACCATTTGCAAACTAATTGAGAGTTTGGAAGGACTATTAAAATAATGAAATATATACTGAGGTCATTATCACATTATTTTAAAGATGTGTGGGATCATTATTTTCCTATGATATAATTTTTCTATAACAATAGTTTCTATTAAAGTATTCAAATGGCACAATATGAAGAATTATATAGGAAGATATTTTTTACTCCAACTTGCTAGGACAGAGTTGGTGAAAGGAGAATTTTAGGACCATAACTTGTTGAAAAGTAAAAAATGAATATAAATATTGTTTAGGCTTGCATTAAAACTTCTCAAAGTAGGAATATTATTTACTATAATAATTAGAGGAATTATTAAAAATTTCATGTTGGATATCACGTTTTCTAAAAATATTCTATGTGGATGAGTGTTGTAAGGTTTATTAAGAAAAAAAGATCACCCTAAGTATATCGATCACATTGAAATCCTTGAAATAAATTTATATATGTCATATATTTTGTAAATTTTACAATTTCTCTCAAAAGTACATAATGTCTTTCTTATATCATTTTTAAGAAAGTATATTACAAACACAATTCATGTGATCACCTATGAGAAAATAGAATTTGAACATGAAAAATTTTACTATGAAGAATCCATACAAATTCATGATACTAGAGATAAAATTTTGAGGAATTTGATGAATCTACTGTTAAAGGTGATTTGGAGAAATTTGAAAATAGGGGTAGCAATATGGGAACTAGAGGATGTTATTAAGGAGAACTACCCTCATTTGTTTGCAAAGTAATATCAATGATATTTTTTGGATTAAAATTTTATATGTGGGAAAAAATTTGCACCCTGAGATAGTGTGATTAATTTCCTTTTTATTATACTTCATCTCCACGATAACGTGTGATGAAAGAAACATAGAGTTAAAAAATAATTTATTAAAATATTATTTCAACAAGACCATCATGGCATAGCTGTTATGATGGTGAGAATGAATAGTAGTAAAACAATTATGAAAATCATATGATTTATAAATATATAAAATATAAAAATGGATATATATAGATTATAAATAACAATAAGAATCATTTGAAAGTAAAATTATTATTTTCATAAAAAAATGATTTTTTTAAAGAATATGATGTCATCACTTTTTTAAAACATATAATAAATTTTTTATTTTTTACTCTTTTTTAAAATTAATTTGATAAAATTATCTTCATTTTTAAAAACATAATATAAAATTTAGCTTAGATTGATTTTTTTTAAAAAAATTCATTTATCAATGAATAGTGAAAAAATAATGATTTTCATTGGTAACTGCCTTTTAATTTAAATTATTTTAAAATTTGAATTTAATTTTAATTTTTTAAAGTAAATTTTGAAATATTATATTAAAATTTAATAAATATAGTTCATTCAGATCAATAATTCTTTTCAATTTTAATATTAAAAAATTCCATACATATTGGAGTTTTATCTTTGAATACTAACTTTTTCATCACATCTTCGGGTATAATTTTAAGTTGGATTCAATCACTTATGTGAATTGATTTTGAAAAAATGTATTAAATATTTTTAATAATTATAATTTATATAAAATAATAGTTTTAAATTAATTTTTTCAATTTTGAATAATAAAATAATTAAAAATCAATTTGTGCAGTTAAGGTTAAAAGTAATTTATTGGGGGAGGGGTTAAAGTAATAATATAAGAGTTAAAATGACCTTAAAAATTTTCTAAAACCAATTTTATGTCCATTTTTTGACCTTAAAACATATAAGGGTCAATATTGACCTATTTTGAAGGCTTGTGGAATTATAAAAATGTAAGTGTAATTGATTCTTTTAAAAACATCCATGCTTATCCTCTCCCTAACTTATAGAATGTGACCCCTCTCCTCCCCTACTCACAGTTACAAAGAAATTTGGATCAGAAAATACCTAAAAGAATAACTTTCCTACTCCCCTAATCTCAGACTATGAGCCTATTTTATCAAAATGATTGATTTTGGTGTAAACCTTAGGAGGTTGTCCGAAGAAAAGGGAACATTGCTAAATAATTATTTTTTATTTCTTTTTTAATTTCCTACAAATAATATAAAATCATGATGATGTAAAAAAATAATTGTATCCCATATAATTAGATGTTATTATTTCAATGGAATATATATATTCAAAACCACTTCTATATAATGTGAAATTAGACCATCAATCTTGTGTACAGTGGGCTACTGCCTCACGAACCTATCTGATTTGTTTTCCATCACTTCCTCTCTTGGTTGAATATAATCATGTATTTAACACATAGAAACACACACAGAGACACACACAAAAACACACACACACACACACACATATATGATAATTTTAACATAATTAAACTTCTGGAATTATAATATCACATATATGTTCTCACTTAATATTATGTTTAATATACGATAATGTCACTCGTGTGTACGACGGGCTACCACATCACGAAGTGATTTGATTCAATTTTTACATAAAATTTACATGGAAGGTAATAATAATACATTTAATTGATATATTTGATATTTTTGATATGATATTTACTATATAAAATTAATATCTCACCCACTTCTTTACCATTTCACTCATGAATGGAATGATATTGTCACTCGTGCGTTAGTATGACCAACCGTCTCCACAAAGCGATGTGATTCAATTTATTTTTCCAAATTTCCTAAATCGTTCTAAAAATATTCTGATAAGTAAATATTATATTTATAAAATTAATATTATTATGGATATTATTGAAATATATTCTATGCAAAAGAACCGGAACATTCATCAAATAAAGTGCATGAGAAAACAAAGAAATTAACCCCCTAAACAATGAAAATAATGAAATAATATACACCAGAGAGTGGTAAAATTTAATAATAGGTATATATATGATATTATAAGTATGAATATAATTCTATTATAAATTAATAACATGAATAAAATCATTATACAATATTTTAATGCACGGTCAAAAAAATAAAAGCATGAGGTAAGGGACTTCATCTCAATTTCTATTTAGTGAGTCATATTGTAATTTTATACATATAATTTATTTTATATTGTTTATATAAACCCCCTTTATCATGTAGTGTAATTAATAATTCTCTATTAATGTTATTTTATGTTTAAATTTGAATTATTTCCTCTAAGGGTACTTGACATGAAAATTTCTAAGTGCTAAAGAATTTCATAACTTAATTTTGGTTTTATTACTTATTCATTATATTTGAAATTATAAGTTCAGGTGTATAATTAATTTTTACTATATTATATCATATTTAAACTTTTTTATGTGGACTTAAATTTTATACAAATAATTTATTCATTGATTTTCACATCAAAATTATGATCATTTTAAGGAATTTTGTCTAAATTTCTATTTCAGTGGGAAATATTTTATAATATGAACCTATTCACCTGTATGTGGTGCATATACTATTCTTATGATTTATTTTACATTAAAAACTATTTATTCACGATTTTTAGTGTTTTAATTAAATTTTATCCATAATATTTTTTTCATGGATATAAATATTTCTTAATCCATATAAGATTCTTTCATTCACTGTTTACTTTCAAAGTTATTTGATTAAATAGGAAAATATTGATAAAATATTTTTCTTTAATTATTGTGGATATTTTTTATAAGAAATATTTTTGATGAATTAAATAAATTATTCGATATATAAGGAATGATATGGATATGTAGTGATGGGTGGGGACCGGAATTATATATCCCCTCAATGCATCAATATGTATCATAAGAAAAATCAATGAGAAAATTAAATGGGGTTCTATATATAGTTTTAATTATTTTCTAAAAGTACTTGAAGATAGAGGTATCTTGATTATTGAGATCAAAATGTTAAATTATTAAGAATTTTCTGTAGTGAGAATTCAGTTATTATTATTTTCTATGATACTTTCATAATGATATTATATATAGATTCATTTAATACAGAGTTTGTTGATTAAATGGAATGTGTCTTCAATTATTTATCTTCACATATTGATTAATCTATTTCTAATCATGATAACCAGGTTATTTAATTAATTTAATGATTTTTATTTATTTATTTTACCATATTTATTATTCTTAAGTTATTCATGGTAGCTTCGGCTCTATATAAACCTTATTGACAATTTGAGCTCACACTTACTTCGTTTCCTTTCCCTGTGATATGAAGAAGAAATAATTGAATGAGTTTTCAAGGATTCATATAATTTTTCTATTGTTATTTCTTGTGTTTAATTTTCTATTCCTAATTCAAAATGGGTACCATATATGTATCTATTTCACTAGAACATGTAAACTGGTCATTCATGTTGGATTTTATCCCCTTGTATATATTCCAATTTAGTAAAGATGATGCCATATCTAGAATACTAGAGTTGGGTTTGTTACAATTAATCTATTTTAAAAGCTTATTTATAGAAAATAGAAATGAATGGACACTAAATTAAAATGAAATGCTATAGAAATAACTACTTTGACCGGTGTTACCATGTCTTTCTTGATGAATACCACTACATGATATACCAAGAGATGGATCACCACACCGTGAAACTAACACCCCAAAAGTCAGTCAACCCCATAAATATAACTAATCCAAAAAATAAAATAGTTTTAGATAATAACCTATAAATAGGTAGAAATCATTATTAAATGGGAGGAGAATCTTGTACCTTTCAATCTGAGTTAAAAATCATTATGAATCCACCTAAATTTATTACGAAGAAGATTTGAAGAGGGAAATGGGGAATTGTAGGCCCCTCGATTGTAGTGTTTGAGTGGGGGAATAATTTACGGGAATCCCCCCAAAAAACATTAAAAGACAAAAATAAATAAACATGATAATTTTATATAGTTTACTTATATGGATAGAAAAACTATGTGTTAATCATCAATACTCCACTCCTAATATTTATAGATATTACACTATTTCTACAACATGGTTTACCAAATTGTTCACTAAAACATGTGTCTTAGGAAATGTTTCAAAAATATGAACATCCAAATCCAAGACCCCACATACTTAATTAATATGTTAACCTTATAATAATAAACAACAAAGTGACATTTTATGCTCTCACAGAGGGAGTTTCCCCATTGACATTATTAATTTCATAGTGGTCTTCTAGAGAAATAAAATAGTGTCCTATATATCACGGATAAGGGTGTGGTTCTTGTCAAAACCATTTATAATGGATTTAAAGGTTCACATTTTTTTAAGGGTAAATCATTTATAAAAACTATAAAATCATATATCATTTGACTAGGATTTATTACTATGGTTTTGTAGGGATAACTCCATGGTGGAGATATGGTTAGTTTTTATAATATTCAGGTTGTTTCAATCTCATTGGTTAATATTTTATAAACCTTCTTTGCTCCATAGCCACTCCTAGAAACTTTTCTCACCCTAATATTGTGTTTCATTAGGATTCTAACATCATGGTTAATCTGGATCAATCACCCACAATTCAAGGTAAACCATTTTTCTATCCCCCACTCTATTTTATTATTTTCCATCTCTCAAAAGGATACTGTAGGAGATCCTGTGTTTTTGGGTGGAGGTTCATGAATTTTTTATGTTCGGATGATGTGGTTTGGATTTAAAAAAATCCTTTAAGTTTAGTGTTGTTTTATCCTTTATTCTTCCTTAATTATATTGTTATTCTATATAAGATTCATATTGAGGTAGTGGATTTGATAACTCTCAACTATTTAAGAAAATTTTGGGGGGTACATGCCTATGTTTTTCTTTAGTTGGATGGTAAGAATCAACTCAATAAAATACAATGAACTAGAATAAAATAATTTGAAGTGGTAGAGAGAGTGTTTTTTAGGTTCTTTATTTGGATCCCATTATTTCGAAATTATAACAAATTTCTTGTTTCTTATACCAGGGAATTATGATTATTGCTTTGATAGAAATCTCAATTGCTAAAACATAACAACTTAAATCAACATTAATAATGGACTAAACATTTATAGAGAGTAATTCACAAGATGTGTATATGATAATGATTTTTTTTGAAACCCATATAAATGGAATTAAGTGAATATGATGGAAAGATAAAAATAAATTATACGAATGTTTTCATTTCATGCTTTTAAATGAGATTAATTTTATTAGTATGTTATTGGTTAATCTTTTTTATAGCTGTTGTGTTTTAGAATTTTGTGTCCATCTTCTTGGTTATGGAAAGTGAAATGTGTTATGTAGCAGTGATTTATTTTTTTTCATTTGATGATATATGAGATGTTTGTGTGGATTGTGTAGTGGGGATGTGGTTACCTTATTTTGGTTGGAAATAGAGTATGAGTGGGTTGTTTTGGCTAATGGAATGGTTTGTTTACATGGAGATATCTAATTTTTTTCCACTGATATGGAATATAACCATTTTAATGTAATAATAAATATACATGGATAGAAAATAGTGTATAATTGGGTATGGATGAAATACATTTCAATTATAATGGAATGAGTAGTGGCTGTAATTAATGTTGTTATTAAGTGGTATTTTTGTTTCATTAAATATGAAAATTTTAGTATATAATAAACATAATGTTATTGGTAATCAGCTACTCAGAAATGGTTAAATAATGGGTTGAAATTAGAGTTTGAGATCATTGGTGTGGTTATTTTATATAATAGTTTGGTGTTCGGTTTATTTTATATTGAATCAGTTATTGTTTATATTTTAATTCTAATATGGAAATGCTTCTAAGTTTCAATGGTATTTCATTATTGTCGAACATCTTGGATTATATTATGTGATGTATATATATGATATATTTACTTATGATTTTACCATACACCTCCATAAACATTTATATCCTTACCAATGGATTAATGTCTTGGGATTCACATGTCTTCCCCAATATCTTAGATGGTCAATGAATATGGATGACTAATGTGTATTTGTTTCTCTACCCTCATCAATTATTCAATTAACCATTGGTGATTGGTGGGGACTATCCAAGGTTGGAGGAGGGTTTTGGTTGATTTACTTCATTTTAAGATACCTTATTGAGATATATATGCATAAGATGATGGTGGGATACTAATTTGGTATGTATTATAGGGATCATATTTGGTAGGATGAGGGAACACTGTTGTTGTTCTTTATTTTCATGATAATATATTGTTATATACAGTGATGTGTAGATGGTATAAATATTTGTTTCTGCAATTTTTTAATGTGTATTTGGTGTGTGTTCATGTGGAGTAGTGTGATATAGAAGAGATTGTGCCTAAAGATGTTTTATGTTGTGGAATGATAGTGGGAATTAAATGTGAAAGTAATTATGGGGAACCTATTTTTTATATTCTTGATATTTTTTTTGTAACACCTGGATGAAATACTTGAGTGATCCTTAGTGATGTTTGGTGGTAGTTGACCTTATAGGTTCTTTTTGGTTCTTTTGTTAGTTCACAAGAGTATTAGTGATCTTGTACCACATTTCAATGAGGGGAAGTGGGTGTGATCCTAGAAAATATATATTTTATTCTCACCCAATATATATACAAAATGTATTTTCTATGTTTTTATGGCGATTTTGGTGACCAATTTGTATAAAACTATATTAGATTTTGGGGTTTTTTTTGGAGAGTCACATCCTTGGAGTATTAAGGGATTTTTTTGGTTTTCATATTTTAATACATTTTCATGCATTAAGGATTAGTATTGATCTTGGTTTATTTATATTACGCTGTTGATAACTAGTTTAATTCAATATTCATGAGTTATTTTATTGTAATACTACACATTTTTATAATTTATACCCTATATTATAGTCCCCTTATAAGTTCTTAATGGAGGCGGCCCTTTGAGTTTACTCTTCTCTTCATTGTAGGCCTAGATGGGGTTCCCAGTTTGTGTGGGTGATGACATACTAGCATCTTAGCTTTTGTTTGAATGAAAAGATGTATATTAGAGCTACACTCCTGTGATAATTAAATTTATTCATAGGGAAAGGGTTTTAACTAAACATGATTAGTAATATAGACTATAGATAACCACTTATTCATAAGATTTTAGAGCACCCTATAATGTGACAAAGGGGAACTAATATTATTGAAAGACCTAGTAAAATAGTAAATTATAAAGGGTAGAGACCGAGGAGAGGTACATGCACCATGACTGATTTAAATGGTATTTAAAATTTATGCTTTTGGGTGAAATTAAATGAATATAATTATTTTTATTTTATTAAATGAGTTCTATGACACAAAGTATAGGAGTGTTATTACATACATGTAGATATGTTAAGTGTTTATCATTAGTGTGCGATTAATGTTGGTGAAGTTCCGTAGGATGATATGATTGACCAAAATATGGTTAAATAGGTTTTAGAAGATGATATTTAGAGAGAGACAATGTGTGAGTTCCTATTTTAGGGTTTTACTATATATTAGGGAGTTTATCTAATATATAGATAGAGTGCTAGCTGGTGGAGCTATGATCACATTCTATTTAATCTAAGCTAGAACTATATAAATGGTTCTGTTGGACAATATTTAAATGAAAGGAAAAGTGTATTAGTGGAGGATCATATATATATATATATATATATTATATAAAATAGGAAGGTTTCCATTATGACGATTTTAAATATAATTTTCATGCTATATTTCTAAGGATTATGATGAGGGTGCTGAAGATGTAGGAGATGGCCTCCATTAAACCAATTATTTGGAGTGTACGAGAGTATTTAATATAGTATAATCTCCTCATTTCGTATTTCCTAATTTTTTTTTCAATGAGGATTAGAGATTATTCCATTTGGTGGAATTATTGTGTCATATGATCCTGTATTTTGTCAACCAATTTATGTTTCCAACATACTTATAGGTGAAGAAGAATGGTGATATTATGATAGGATTCATTCTAATGTAGGTTATTATTGTGAGAAAATATATAAGGTTTCCTCTGAGAGTAGTAGTGTTGGTGGTGGATCATAGGCATTAGGAATGTAAAGTATACTTCCAACATTGTGTTTACTATAACAGTTTTATCTCTAAAATTTTTCCAGGGGTAGCTATTCCTATTCCAATATTGGGTAATGTTATTATGTGTGTTTTTATGGTGGATATTTAAATCGACATTCTTATAGTTCATCCATTAATTAATATTAACATGCAATATGTGGATATATCCCTTATCATAACCAGTAGCATTACATTCCTCAATGTCTATACCAGGAGCAGGTGTAGTTATATATTGTATGTCTTGGAGGAGATATAGATGGTAGGGGATATCACATTGATTTTATTATCCTTTATGGATATTAGGTTGAGCATGTACATAGAGGTGATAATATTTAGTGGGGTTGGAGAGAAGGGTGTGGGTAGCTTCATATTATGGATGTGGAAGTGCTAAAGGGTACAAAAATAATTTGATGTACCAACTCTCTTTCTTAAAATGCAACTTATGAGTTGTTTTTTAATATATTTATACTCCTTTTATTCCCCTACATTACTCTATTGTAACACCCGAGACTTTTATGAGAAATAATTTGTTTTTATGTTATATAAATCATCAAAGTAATCTTTCACTACACACAACACTAGCTTGGCTTGCTTTACACGCAACCACGACCTTCCTCGATAGCTTGCGTCGTACGCAATACCGAGTTTCACTAAACAACGATATGCTATTAAAATATTATTAAAACTAGCCGTTATGAATAGTACTAAGTGAATTTTGAATTTTATAACTTTTTAATTCAACTTATACATTTTCTAGAATGAGGTATAAAAGAAAAATCAGTTTTTTTTTATAAAAAAATATTTTTCAAAAAATACAGTTTTGCCGCCATTTGATGGCGCAACCACATTAAATATATTTTTTGACATGTTTATAAGTTCAATTTGACAAAATATAATTCTTCTTTGAATCAGGTTATAAAAATTTACTTTGGATAAATTTTTGATATTTCTCTGATAACTTTCATATTTTTGATGAATAGTAAAAATACGATAATTTTTAATTAAAAACAACTTTTTTCATTAAGATAATTTATATGGATAAATTATAATATTTAATGGTTTTAAAGTATAAATAGAATATATTTTTACTATTTAATATAATGTATGTCATTATCATTAATTCCACATTGAATTCATAGGTAAAAACATTTCAATCTTTGGCAATGTTTTAACTTCTAAAACCCGTTTTCTTAATAATGGGATTTATTTTAAATTAATTACTGCAACTTATATGTTTTGAATTTTAAAAAATGGATTCGATATTCAGAATCAGTGGGTCCAAATTATGTTAATAGACTACTTTTTATTTTTGGGCAATATGAATAGTAACTACGGTAAATTTTATTTACCATAGTTAAAGGTAAATCGGGTAATTAAGGGTAAATAT
Organism: Viscum album; assembly: GCA_963277665.1. Lineage (NCBI taxonomy): Eukaryota > Viridiplantae > Streptophyta > Magnoliopsida > Santalales > Viscaceae > Viscum > Viscum album. Next base: position 1,379,175,907 of record OY728138.1, read on the forward strand.
AAGATTATAAAATTACCCTAACACCTTCCAAAATCATATTGGATGACTAAAGGTCGACCCATATCACCTAAGGGTCGGATTAGATTCAATTAATGGACTTTTTTCCATGAAAATAATTTAATTATTATTAAAAGCAAAGAATGTGACAACATGTCACTTTCTTAAATCTTATAAGTATAATAATGTTAATTTGGGGATAAACTTAATTAAACCTCGAACATGAATAGTCTCAAGAAATATAATACAATTATCTACATCATAGGAATTTATTTATAATTTTTAGGGATTATATAATTATCATTAATAATGACACAATAGTGATGTTGAAATTATTGTATTAATTAAAATATCAAATAATGTGTATTAAAAATATTAAAATAAATATTATATGAACTATTTAATGTTCTACACTAATTTTATAGATATATATGACATTTTATGAATCTATTAAAGCTTTTAGTTCGAACATATCTTCTTTATATATTTTATTTAAATTCAAATAAATGAATAGTGTCAAAATTGAAACTATTGATATTTTATAAAAATAACATATTATAAAATTGTTCAAAAATCACAAAACTATTTAAAAATTATAAATTAAAATTTATATGGTCTAAAATGTCATAAAGTTTCAAATTATGGAAAATTCACAACACAGATGTAATTATTTATAATAATTTAAAATTTATAATATTATTACCACAAATAAAATTAAATTGATAAATAAAGATAAATCAAGTTGATAATGTTTAAAATAAATTCCTAACATGTCTAAATTTTATTTTTTGATGATATTACAACCATATCTCATCTAAGATTCGGATATGAGTCATTTGGGAAGTTTTTATGTGGGGTTGGGATTTAATATAAACTAATATTTCTTATATTTCCAAAGGTGCCCCTCTCCTCCCTTATAAAAGGGAACCTCCTCCCTCTCTTCCTCACACCAATTTGAGCCTTCAATCTCGGCCAACCCCTGCCCATTTCACTTCCCCACTTCCTTAGAAACCTACTAGTGGTACTGGTCTTATCAAAAGACCAACTCTAGTGCCTTAAGAGAAAGTTTAAAGGAGGCACTTCGAGAAAGAGGTAATGCCTTCTACCATTTTCTTCAAGTTCCATTCTTCTTATACTACCTCTTATTTAGTTGTTTAATTATTAGGTAATAACATAAGTATCAATTATATACTGATATGTTAATATAAATATGAAACAACCCTGTTTCACCTCTTGTCCATCCTACGGAAAACGAAATCACCGCCCGTGCGTACATACGAAATACTGTCTCCACGCCATGGTGTAATCTATTTTCCACCACCACCGTACTTGGATGGGTATAAGGGTGAAAGTAATGAATATATATGATTATTGTAAATTGTAATTGATTATTAAATAGTACACATACACTCCAATACAATTCCACGATCATGGGAACGATATCATCGCTCATGCGTACATACGAAATACCGTCTCCACGATGTGATGTGATTTTTTCTACATGATCTTCATTGAATAATGATTATATAAATGAATTGAATGAATGAATATGATATATATTACACTAATACCATTCTGGAAATTAGGTATCTATAACATAAAGAGAAGAATATGAATTTATTCAACAAACACGCATAAAAACAAAAAGTAATAAACACCCGAATAACAAGTAGTAATGAAATATTACTAGTAAGAAGCTAAGAATATGACCATATATGATATCATAAAAATAAGTATGATTCTGGAATAAGTCAATAACATTATTTAAATCATTATACAGGAGGTTCAGACACATACGAAGCAAATTGGACCTAAGGTAGGGGAAAATATCACAATCTCATTTTTATCCGAGATTGTTTATACTTTGGTACTTACTGGGGTGTATTTTATCGTCCAAATCCATGTTTCCTCAATATGTAATATTGTTTCCATCCACCTACAACTGTTTAAATCCAATTTTACACTTCTTTGAGTTTTTAGTAAAAGATATGAAAGGAATCTTTTGTCATTTTTCGTGCGAGGTATTTTTGACTTTTCCGACAAAAGTACGAGAAGAATGTTTTTTTAACTTATACAGCATGAATGGATTTTAAAAACCTTATTTCCAAGAAGCTTCCTTTACAAGTTTTCAAGTTTATTTTTAAACAAATTCTTTTAGTTTAAAATTTTATGACATTTTAAAAAAGGAAAATGTTTCTGAAGTAGAAAGGATATTTTTTCCTCAAGAATGGAGTTCAAGTGTTTTATCAAAATTATCTTCCATGTAAGATAATATAGGGTTCTGTTTTTATCCCTATTATTACATTGATTTGATTATGTTGTAATGGAATTATTTTTATGAAATCCTTTATCTTATATGAATTGTTTGATGATGTCATGAAGTTTAAGATTCCCATTTTTATTACATGGGTTATTCAATAATGTATGATTTATGATTTTGTGGCACACATAAGAATGGTATCATTACGAGATGGGTGGGACCTATATCTCCCTCCAATGCATTGGGTAAATATTTTATATCTCATGAGATAGACATGGCTGGAATGGTAGGTTATACCGGTTCTGTGATACAGGACTGAAACGAGAAGTGAACTCGGTTCAGAAATGGACTTTGTCCACTAAGATAGTCTTGGCAATGAGTCTTTAATAATAAGAAATGATTCTCTATGATTATGTGTGTATGCCACAAAGATTCATGTTTTATGTTATGATTATTGTGATTACATTTCACTGACATGATTTATCCCATGTTATGAAATTATGATTTCTTTTGCAGGTTAAGATTTCCAAAATTTTATGTTCTCATGAATATGATGTGATTGAGATTTTTGTTTTGTTTACCCTTACTGAGCATTTGAGCTCACCCTTTTGTTTGTTTTCTTTCCCCCAGGTCATGAAGAAGGTTATTAAGTAAGATATTCCAAAATGGACAATAGATATGATGAAATAAATGGGGGACAATGTAGATGCTTTATGAACCAGTTTTTTATGTTTCCCAGTTTATAAAGACACTATACCTATACGGTCCTTTCGTGGTTTTGTTATATGTTGTAATAATTAAGCATCAATTCTAATTTAATAACAATGTATGTAAAGTATTGGTCATTATAGTTAATATTAGAGGAAAGGTATAGTCAAACTTTGGAAACTAGGATTTGAAAGCCTTAGTAAGAATCCTAAGGATATGTCTAAGAATAGAACACAATCTTAGTGTTTTAGAAATAACCATGAATATCCTAGGATATGACCTTAAGTGTGAAATTTTATTCTTGATTGTGTGGTTTTCCTATTATAATTAGTGTTTCTCACACTATTCTTCTTGGTTTTAGTCAATGGCTGGAACCCGAAGAAACCGTGTTAATGCGGAATGCGACGGGCAATGCAATGATTGTCCCCATGAGCAACCAAATGTTATGGGAGATGGAATGAAAAATCTAGTAGCCATGATCACACAACTTTCTCAAGCTATGAATCATGCAGGACTTCCAAACGAGCAAAGGAAGGAGCAACATTCTATTGAATCCTTAATGAGGCAGCATCCACCTTCTTTCAGCGGGTCTACTGATCCATTAGTTGGTGAACAATGGATTAGTACTACTGAAAAGATATTTTGAGTTCTTCAATGTTATGAACATGATAAAGTCATCCTAGCAGTGAATCATTTGGAAGGAGATGTTGATCAATGGTGGAATCTTATTAAGAATACGAGGCAAAGGGATGAAATTGAGTCCATGTAATGGGACGAGTTCAAGAAATTATTTTTCAATAAGTACTTCTCTCGTATTCTCCGAACAATGATGGAGAAAGAGTTTCTTGAACTAAAGCAAAAGGATGATGAATCTGTTGGTACCTATGAAGAAAATTTTACAAGACATGTGAGGTACGCTTCTAGTATTATTATCCAACCTGAGAGTAAGATCGATCGATTCTTTAGTGGCTTAAAACCAAGTCTTCGAAGGGAGTTAGCCATAAGGGACTTCAATAACTATGAGAAAATCGTTAGATGTGCTCTCAAAGTCGAGATGGAGATTGGAGTAACCCATCAGTCATATGGGTTTGATAAGAAGAGGAAAATGGAATTCAAAGGAAAATCTAAAGAGCACACTGAAAAGAAGATGAGCTTTCCCTTATGCTCAAAGTGTGGAAAGAAACATGGAGGGAGTTGTCTTAAAGGGACAAGTAAATGTTTCAAATGTGGAAATCCGTCTTTTTTATATCCTCCCTTTTGACCCTTAATTGATGATACCCTGAACGAAGATCAATCTAGGAAAAGTACTGAGCTCCGTGTAGTTGGTCAAATAAGTCATCAATGCGTGGGAGAAGATATTTGTTCTTGATAGTGATCTTGTTAAGTTCTCGATAATCAATGCAGAGTCTCATTGATCCATCTTTCTTCTTAACAAATAGAACAGGTGCTCCCCAAGGTGACGCACTAGGGCGTATGAATCCCTTATCAAGATTCTCTTGGAGTTGCTTCTTCAATTCCTGCAACTCAATTGGGGCCATTCTATAAGGTGTCTTTGAAATAGGCAAAGCACACGGTATGAGTTCTATTGAAAACTCAACTTCACGATTTGGTGGAAGAACCGACAATTCCTCTAGAAAGACATCATAAAACTCCCGTACAATGGGAATATTCTTAATTGTGAGTTTCTCACCAACCATTTGAGATAAATAACCCTCATTTAGTGGAATCAAGACCCATAAGATGGAAGAAATTTCCACTGAAAGGTTATGTTCATCCTTGCATCGATAGACGATCATAGATTGATCTGGAATATGAAATGTGACTTCCCTTCTTTGGAAATTGATATGAGCTCCATATAAAAAAATCCAATCCATGCCAATAATCACATAAAATTCCACTATAGGAAGGATCACAAGATTTTCAGGAAGCACTTTCCCATAAACATCAATCGGGGAAGAATTATAAACTTCTGATGCGACTATTGTGCCATTAGGGGTTGTCACAACTAACTCAACATCTAATTGTTGAGGTAATACGGTGATACCCTTAGAAAAATCTTCAGAAATAAAAGAGTGGGTGGATCCAGAATCAAATAAAACATTTTCTACTTTAGAGTGGATGGTAAGTATACCTTTCACCACATCGTTATCATACTCCACATCGCTGATAGAAATTGCATGTGACTTTCCTTTGTCTTTAGCCTTATGATTTTGTTGATGTCGATCATCATCAACAACCCTTGGATTAGGACATTTATTGGCATAATGCCCCATCTCCTTTCACTTGAAACATTGAAGTGTAGTAGATTCATTCTGTGTGTCACTTCCTTTGTTTGCATCATTCGCCATCTTCTTCCCATCATTGTGGCATTCAAATGCCCGATGACCTTCCTTTCCACATTTTAAACATTTACTTGTCCCTTTAAGACAACTCCCTCCATGTTTCTTTCCTCATATTGAGTATAAGGGAATGCTCATCTTCTTTTTAGTGTGCTCTTTAGATTTTCCTTTGAATTCAATTTTCCTCTTCTTATCAAACCCATATGACTGATGGGTTACTCCAATCTCCATCTCTACTTTTATAGCACATCGAACGATTTCCTCGTAGCTATTGAAGTCCCATATGGATAATGACCTTCGAAGACTTGGTTTTAAGCCACTAAAGAATCGATCGATCTTACTCTCAGGTTGGATAATAATACCAGAGGCATACCTTGCAAGTCTTGTAAAATTTGATTCATAGGTACCAACAGATTCATCATCCTTTTGCTTCAGTTCAAGAAACTCTTTCTCCATATTTGTTCGGATAATATGAGGGAAGTACTTATTGAAAAATAAGTTCTTGAACTCATCCCATTCCATGGACTCAATTTCATCCCTTTGCCTCGTATTCTTAATAAGATTCCACCATTGATCAGAATCTCCTTCCAAACGATACACTGCTAGGATGACATTATCATGTTCAGAACATTGAAGAACTGAAAATACATTTTCAGTAGTACTAATCCATTGTTCAACAACTAATGGATCAGTAGACCCGCTGAAAGAAGGTGGACGCTGCCTCATGAAGGATTCAACAGAATGTTGCTTCTTCCATTGCTCGTTTGTTAGTCCTGCATGATTCATAGCTTGAGAAAGTTGTGTGAGCATGGCTACAATATTTTTCATTCCATCTCCCATAACGTTTGGTTGCTCAGGGGGAAAATCATTGCATTGCCCGTCGCATTCCGCATTAACACGGTTCCTTCGGGTTCCAGCAATTGACTAAGACCAAAAAGAATAGTGTGAGAAACACTAATTATAATATGAAAACCACACAATAAAGAATAAAATTCCACACTTAAGGTCTTATCCTAGGTTATTCATGGTCATTTCTAAAACACTAAAGGAAGTGGGGAAGCATACTTATTACAACACTGCTTATCATCCTCAAACAGAAAGTCAGTCTGAGAGAACAATCCAAAAACTAGAAGATATGTTGAGAGCTTGCTCTATGGATTTGAAAGGTGGTAGGGATCAACACCTATATTTGGGGGAATTTTCTTATAATAATATCATTCACTCCAGTATTCAGATGGCACCTTATCAAGCTCTCTATGGAAATAAATGCAGGACTCCGACTTGCTGGGATGAAGTTGGGGAAAGAAAGCTATTAGGACCTGATCTAGTTGATGAAATGGAAGAAAAGGTCATATCTATTCAACAACACATAAGAGCAGCTCAGAGTCGACAGAAAAGTTATGCTGACAACCGAAGAAAAGACCTAGAGTTTGAAGTGGGTGATAAAGTGTTCTTACGAATATCTCCCTGAAAGAGGGTCATGAGATTTGGAAAGAAGGGGAAGTTGATCCCTAGATATATCGGTCCTTTCGAAATACTGGATCATGTTGGGAAGGTAGCTTACCGATTGGCGCTTCCACCGAATCTCTCTCAAGTTCACGATGTGTTCCATGTATCTCTCCTGAGAAAGTACATACCTGATCCTTCAAATGTACTTAGCTCAGAAGTTGTACCGCTGGAGCAAGATCTTTCTTATGAGGAACAGCCGATAGAGATTCTGGATCGTAACGAAAATTTCCTACGAAACAATACCACTCTCTTGGTGAAAGTTTTATTGAGGAACCACCAATTAGAATAATCTACAAGGGAGCTTGAGGATATGATGAGGGAGAGGTATCCTCATATGTTTGTTACAGAGTGACGAATTTCGAGGGAGAAATTCATTTTAAGGGGGGTAGAATGTAACACCTGAGACTTTTATGAGAAATATTTTGTTTTTATGTTATATCAATCATCAAATTAATATTTCACTACACACAACACTAGCTTGGCTTGCTTGACACGCAACCATGACCTTTCTCAATAGCTTGTGTCGTACGCAATACCGAGTTTCACTAAACAACGATATGCTATTAAAATATTATTAAAACTAGCCTTTATGAATAGTACTAACTGAATTTTTAATTTTATAACATTTTAATCCAACTTATACATTTTCTAGAATGAGGTATAAAAGAAAAATCAGTTTTTTTGGATAAAAGAAATATTTTTCAAAAAATACAGTTTTGCCGCCTTTTGATGGCGCACCCACATTAAATCTAGTTTTTGACATGTTTATAAGTTCAATTTGACAAAATAGAATTCATCTTTTGAATCAGGATATAAAAATTTACTTTGGATAAATTTTTGATATTTTTCTGATAACTTTCATATTTTGATGAATAGTAAAAATACGCTAATTTTTAATTAAAAACAACTTTTTTCATTGAGATACTTTATATGGATAAATTATAATATTGAATGGTTTTAAAGTATAAATAGAATATATTTTTTATATTTAATATAATGAATGTCATTAGCATTAATTTCACATTGAATGCATAGGTAAAAACATTTCAATCTTTGGCAATGTTTTAACTTCTAAACCCATTTTCTTAACAATGGGATTTATTTTAAATTAATTACTGCAACTTATATGTTTTGAATATTGAAAAATGGATTCCATATTCAGAATCAGTGGGTACAAATTATGTCAATAGACTACTTTTTATTTTTGGTCATTATGAATAGTAACTACGGTAAATTTTATTTACCATAGTTAAAGTTAAATCGGTTAATTAAAAGTAAATATTAGATTATAAAATTACCCTAACACCTGACAAAATCCTATTGGATGACTAAAATTCGACCCATATCATCTAAGGGTCGGATTAGATTAATTTAATGGACTTTGTTCCATGAAAATAATTTAATTATTATTAAAACCAAGGAATGTGACAACATGTCACTTTCTTAAATCTTATAAGTATAATAATTCTAATTTGGTGATAAAATTAATGAAACTTAGAAAATGAATAGTCTACAGAAAGCTAATACAATTATATACATCATAGGAATTTATTTATAATTTTTAGGTATTAAATAATTATTATTAATAATGACACAATAGTCATGTTGAAATTATTTTATTAATTAAAATATCAAATAAATTGTATTAAAAATATTAAAATAAATATTATATGAGCTATTTAATGTGATACACTAATTTTCTAGTTACATATGACATTTTATGAATCTATTAAAGCTTTTAGTTTGAACATATCTTCTGTATATATTTTATTTAAATTCAAATAAATGAATAGTGTCAAAATTGACACTATTGTTATTTTATAAAAATAACATATTATAAAATTGTTTAAAAATCACAAAAATATTAAAAAATTAAAAATTAAAATTTATATGGTCGAAAATGTCATAAAGCGTCAAATTATAGAAAATTCACAACACATATGTAATTATTTATAATAATTTAAAATTTAGAATATTATTACCACAAATAAAGTTAAATTGATAAATAAGGATAAATCAAGTTGATAATGTTTAAAATAAATTCCTATCATGTCTAAATTTTATTGGTTGATGATATTACAACCCAATATCATCTAATATTTCGATATGAGTAATTTTGGATGTTTTTATGTGGGGTTGGGATTTAATATAAAATAATATTTCTTATATTTCCAAAGGTGGCCCTCTCCTCCCTTATAAAAGGGCACCTCCTCCCTCTCTTCCTCACACCAATTTGAGCCTTCAAACTCAGCCAAAATCTGCCCATTTCACTTCCCCATTTCCTTGGAAACCTACTAGAGGTATTGGTCTAATAAAAAGTCCAACTCTAGTTCCGTAAGAGAAAGTTTAAAGGAGGAATTTCGAGAAAGAGGTAATAGCTTCTACCGTTTTATTCAAGTTCCATTCTTCTTATACTACCTCTTCTTTAGTTATTTCATTATGAGATAATAACATAAGTATCACTTATATACTGATATGTTATTATAAATATGAAACAACCCTATTTCACCTCTTATTCATCCTATGGAAAACGAAATCACCGCTCGTGCGTACGTACGGAATACCGTATCCACACTGTGGTGTAATCTATTTCCACCACCTCCTTACTTGGATGGGTATAAGGGTGAAAGTAATGAATATATATGATTATTTTAAAGTGTTATTGATTATTAAATAGTATACATACACTCAAATACAATTCCACGATCATGGGAACAATATCATCGCTCGTGCGTACGTACGGAATACCGTCTCCACGATGTGATGTGATTCGTTCTACATGATCTTCATTTCATATTGATTATATAAATGAATTTAATGAATTAATATGATATATATTACACTAATACCATTCTGGAAATGAGGTATCTATAACCTAAAGAGAATAATAAGACTTTATTCGACAGACACGCATAAAAACAAAAAGTAATAAACACCCGAATAACAAGTAGTAATGAAATATTACTAATAAGAAGCTAAGAATATGACCATATATGATATCATAAAAATAAGTATGATTCTGGAATAAGTCAATATCATTATTTAAATCATTATACAAAAGGTTCAGACACATACGAAGCAAATTGGACCTAAGGTAAGGGAAAATATCACAATCTCATTTTTATCCGAGATTGTTTATACTTTGGTATTTACTGGGGTGTATTTTATCGTCCACATCCATGTTTCGTCAATATGTAATATTATTTCCATCCACATACATTTGTTTAAATCCAATTTTACCCTTAGGTGAGTTTTTTGTAAAAGATATTAAAGGAATCTTTTGTTGTTTTTCGTACGAGGTACTTTTTGACTTTTCCGACGAAAGTACGAGAAGAATGTTTTTTTAACTTATATGGCATGAAGTGATTTTTAAAACAATATTTCCAAGAATCTTCCTTTACATGTTTTCAAGTTTATTTTTAATCAAATTTTTTTAGTTTAAAATTGTATGACATGTAAAGAATGGAAAAATGTTTTTGATGTAAAAAGGATATTTTCCTCAAGAATGGAGTTCAAGAGTTTTATCAAAATTAATTTCCATCTAAGATAATAAAGGGTTCTGTCTCTATACCTATTATTACATTGATTTGATTATGTTGTGATGGAATTATTTTTATAAATTCCTTTATCTTATATGCATTTTTTTATGATTTCACGATGTTTAAGATTCCCATTTTTATTACATGGGTTATTCAATGATGTATGATTTATGATTTTGTGGCACACATAAGAATGGTATCATTATGAGATGGGTGGGACCTATATCTCCCACCAATGCATTGGGCAAAGAGTTTATATCTCATGAGATAGACATGACTGGAATGGTAGGTTATACCGGTTCAGTGAAATAGGACTGAAATGAGAAGTGAACTCAGTTCATAAATGGAATTTGTCCACTAAGATAGTTTTGGCAATGAGTCTTGACTAATAAGAAATGATTCTCTATGATTATGTGTGTATGCCACAAAGTTTCATGTTTTAAGTTATGATTGTTGTGATTACATTTCATTGACATGATTTATCCCATGTTATGAAATTATGATTTCTTTTGCAGGTTAAGATTTTTAAAATGTTATGTTCTTATAAATATGATGTGATTGATTTTTTGTTTTGTTTACCCTTACTGAGCATTTGAGCTCACCCTTTTGTATGTTTTCTTTCCCCCAGGTCAGGAAGAAGGTTATTAAGTAAGATATTCTAAAAGGGACTATAGATATAATGAAATAAATGGGAGCCAATGTAGATTATTTATTAACCAGTTGTTTTTGATTCCCAGTTTCTAAAGACACTATACCTATACGGTCCTTTCGTGGTTTTGTTATATGTTATTGTGATATTTTACCTTACCTTAGGTCCAATTTGCTTCATATGTGTCTGAACCTCCTGTATAATGATTTAAATAATGTTATTGACTTATTCCAGAATCATTATTATTTTTATGATATCATATATGGTCATATTCTTAGCTTCTTATTAGTAATATTTCATTACTACTTGTTATTCAGGTGTTTATTACTTTTTGTTTTTATGCGTGTTTGTCGAATAAATTCCTATTCTTCTCTTTAGGTTATAGATACCTCATTTCCAGAATGGTATTAGTGTAATATATATCATATTCATTCATTCAATTCATTTATATAATCATTATGCAATGAAGATCATGTAGAACGAATCACATCACATCGTGGAGACGGTATTCCGTACGTACGCATGAGCGATGATATCGTTCCCATGATCGTGGAATTGTATTGGAGTGTATGTATACTATTTCATAATCAATAACACTTTACAATAATCATATATATTCATTACTTTCACCCTTATACTCATCCAAGTAAGGTGGTGGTGGAAAATAGATTACACCACGGCGTGGAGACGCTATTCCATACGTACGCACGCGCGGTGATTTCGTTTTCCGTAGCATGGATAAGAGGTGAAATAGGGTGGTTTCATATTTATAATAACATATTAGTATATAAGTGATACTGATGTTATTACCTCATAATGAAACAACTAAAGAAGAGGTAGTATAAGAAGAATGAAACTTGAAGATAACGATAGAAGGTATTACCTCTTTCTCGAAGTGCCTCCTTTAAACATTCTCTTAAGGCACTAGAGCTGGTCTTTTGATAAGACCAGTACCTCTAGTAGGTTTCTAAGGAAGTGGGGAAGTGAAATGGGCAGGGTTTGAGAAAGATATCATAATTTAAAATTTAGAATATTATTACGACAAATAAAATTAAATTGATAAATAAGGATAAATCAAGTTGATAATGTTTAAAATAAATTCCTAACATGTCTAAATTTTATTGGCTGATGAGATTACAACCCTATCTCATCTAATCTTTAGATATGAGTCATTTTGAATGTTTTTAAGTGGGGTTGAGATTTAATATAAACTAATATTTCATATATTTCAAAAGGTGCCCCTCTCCTCCCTTATAAAAGGGCACCTCCTCCCTCTCTTCCTCACACCAATTTGAGCCTTCAAGCTCGGACAACCCCTGCCCATTTCACTTCCCCACTTCCTTAGAAACCTACTAGAGGTACTGGTCTTATCAAAAGTCCAACTCTAGTGCCTTAAAAGAAAGTTTAAAGGAGGAACTTTGAAGAAGAGTTAATACCTTCTACCGTTTTCTTCATGTTCCATTCTTCTTATACTACCTCTTATTTAGTTGTTTCATTATGAGGTAATAACATCAGTGTCACTTATATACTGATATGTTATTATAAATATGAAACAACCCTATTTCACCTCTTATCCATCCTATGGAAAATGAAATCACCGCGCGTGCGTACGTTCAGAATACCGTCTCCATGTCGTGGTGTAATCTATTTTCCACCACCACCTTACATGGATGGGTATAAGGGTGAATGTAATGAATATATATTATTATTTTAAAGTGGTATTGATTATGAAATAGTATACATACACTCCAATACAATTCCTTGATCATGGGAACGAAATCATCACGCGTGCGTACGTACAGAATACCATTATTATGAAAAATATTATTTTAATTAATGTCTTGTGTTGTATGCTACACCAAGATTACCTTGCACTATATGCAACACCGTATTAGCTTGCAGTATACGCAACACTATTCTTGGATAGTGTTACACGCAATTTTGATAATAGTTATTCTACGCAACATTGAGTATATATATATATATATATTCAATGTATAAATGAAATATGGTTGGATTCTGTTATACGAAAAAACGAAGGATTCTTGCACAACATGCAACTCAGACTTGTCTTGCATTACACGCAATCGCGACCTTCCTCGATAGCGTGTGTTGTATGCAATACCGGGTGTTACGAAACAACGATATATTATTATAATATTATTATGAACTAGCCGTTATGAATAATATTAACTAAATTTTGAATTTTATAACATTATTATTCATCTTACACATTTTCTAGAACATTTTATAAGAACAAAATGAATTTTTCGGGTAAATTAAGTATTTTTCAAAAAATACCGTTTTGCAGCCTCTTGATGGGGCACCGACTTTAAATCTAGTTTTTGAAATGTTTATACGTTCCATTTGACAAAATAACGTTATTCATTGGAATCATGAAATAAAAATTTACTTTGGATAAATTTTTCATTTTATTCTGATGACTTTCATATTTTAATGAATAGTAAAGACATGCTATATTTTAATTAAAAACAACATTTTTCATCGTAATATCTTATGTAGTTAAATTATAATATTTAATGGTTTTAAAGTATAAATATAATATATTTTTACCATTTAATATAATTTATTTCATTAGCATTGATTTTACCTTGAATTCGTAGGTTAAATCAATTCAATCTTTTGTAATGTTTTAAAGAAAAACCCTTTTTCTTTCGACAACGAGATTATTTTTAATTTAATTTCTGCAACTTTTGTGTATTGAATTTGGAAAAATTTACTCCATATTCAGAATCAATGGGTCCAAATTATGTTAATAGACTACTTTTTATTTTTGGGCATTATGAATAGTAACTATGGTAAATTTTATTTACCATAGTTAAAGGTAAATCGGGTAATTGAGGGTAAATATAAGATTATAAAATTACCCTAAAAACTACCAAAATCCTATTGGATGACTAAAACTCGACTCATATCACCTAAGTGTCGGATTAGATTCATTTAATGGACTTTTTTCCATGAAAATAATTTAATTATTATTAAAACCAAAGAATGCGACAACATGTTACTTTCTTAAATCTTATAAGTATAATAATTCTAATTTGGTGATAAACTTATTGAAACTTTGAACATGAATAGTCTCCAGAACGATAATAAAATTATCTACATAATAGGAATTTATTTAGAATTTTTAGGGATTAAATAATTATCATTAATAATGACACAATAGTCATGTTGAAATTATTTTATTAATTAAAATATCAAATAAATTGTATTAAAAATATTAAAATAAATATTATATGAACTATTTAATGTTCTATACTAATTTTCTAGATACATATGGAATTTTATGAATCTATTAAAGCTTTTAGTTCGAACATATATTCTATATATATTTTATTTAAATTCAAAAAAAATGAATAGTGTCAAAATTGACACTATTGTTATTTTATAAAAATAACATATTATAAAATTGTTTAAAAATCAAAAAAATATTTAAAAATTATAAATTAAAATTTATATGGTTTAAAATGTCATAAAGTGTCAAATTATGGAAAATTCACAACACATATGTAATTATTTATATTAATTTAAAATTTAGAATATTATTAATACAAATAAAATTAAATTGATAAATAAGGATAAAGTTTTCATGTTTATTTTTAAACAACTTCTTTTAGTTTAAAATTGTATGACATGTTAAAAAAGGAAAATGTTTTTGAAGTAGAAAGGATATTTTCCTCAAGAATGGAGTTCAAGTGTTTTATCAAAATTATTTTCCATCTAAGATAATATAGGATTGTAATCTCATCATCAAGTTGATAATGTTTAAAATAAATTACTAACATGTCTAAATTTTATTTGATGATGAGATTACAATCCTATATTATCTTAGATGGAAAATAATTTTGATAAAACACTTGAACTCCATTCTTGAGGAAAATATCCTTTCTACTTCAAAAACATTTTCCTTTTTTAACATGTCATACAATTTTAAACTAAAAGAAGTTGTTTAAAAATAAACATGAAAACTTGTAAAGGAAGATTCTTGGAAATAATTTTTTAAAAATCCATTCATGCCGTATAAGTTAAAAAAACATTCTTCTCGTACTTTTGTCGAAAAAGTCAAAAATTACCTCGTACGAAAAACAACAAAAGATTCCTTTCATATCTTTTACTGAAAACTCACCGAAGGTTAAAATTGGATTTAAACAGTTGTAGGTGTACGGAAAAAATATTACATATTGAGGAAACATGGATGTGGACGATAAAATACACCCTAGTAAATACCAAAGTATAAACAATCTCAGATAAAAATGAGATTATGATATATTCCCTTACCTGAGGTCCAATTTGCTTCGTATGTGTCTGAACCTCCACTATAATGATTTAAATAATGTTATTGACTTATTCCAGAATCATAATTATTTTTATGATATCATATATGGTCATATTCTTAGCTTCTTATTAGTAATATTTCATTACTACTTGTTATTCGGGTGTTTATTACTTTTTATTTTTATGCGTGTTTGTCGAATAAATTCTTATTCTTCTCTTTAGGTTATAGATACCTCATTTCCATAATGGTATTAGTGTAATATATATCATATTCATTCATTCAATTCATTTATATAATCATTATTCAATGACGATCATGTAGAACGAATCAAATCACATCGTGGAGACGGTATTCCGTACGTACGCACGGGCGATGATATCGTTCCCATGATCATGGAATTGTATTGGAGTATATGTATACTATTTAAAACATTATACAGGAGGTTCAGACACATACGAAGCAAATTGGACCTAAGTTAAGGGAATATCACAATCTCATTTTTATCCGAGATTGTTTATACTTTGGCATTTACTCGGGTGTATTTTATCATCCACATCCATGATTCCTCAATATGTAATATTATTTCCATCCACCTAAAATTGTTTAAATCCAATTTTACCCTTCGGTGAGTTTTTAGTAAAGTATATGAAATGAGTCTTTTCTCGTTTTTCGTAAGAGGTACTTTTTGACTTTTCCGACAAAATTACGAAGAATGTTTTTTTAACTTATACGGCATGAATGGATTTTTAACACATTATTTCCAAGAAGCTTCCATTACAAGTTTTCATGTTTATTTTTAATCAACTTCTTTTAGTTTATAATTGTACGACATATTAAGAAAGGAAAATTGTTTTTGAAGCAGAAAGGATATTTTCCTCAAGAATGGAGTTCAAGTGTTTTATCAAAATTATTTTCCATCTAAGGTAATATTGGGTTCTATTTTTATCCCTATTATTACATTGATTTGATTATGTTGTAATGGAATTATTTTTATGAAATCCTTTATCTTATATGAATTGTTTTATGATGTCACGATGTTTAAGATTCTAATTTTTATTACATGGGTTATGCAATGATGTATGATTTATGATTTTGTGGCACACATAAGAATGGTATCATTATGAGATGGGTGGGACCTATATCTCCCTTCAATGCATTGGGTAAAGATTTTATATCTCATAAGATAGACATGGCTGGAATGGTAGGTTATTTAAATCATTGTTATGATATCAAAAAGGGTGATCTCAAATGCTCAGTAAGGGTAAGCATGGATAAAATAAAACATACCATATACATTGGAACTAAAAAACATGAACATAATGTTTAAACATTAAAATCTTGAGCAAAGACATAAAACATGGAAGTACATAAGGCATAGATCATAATGGAATATAAACCATGATAAAATAGCATGGGAATAAAACATGTAATTTTGGCATCCATTAAGCACATGTAATGATTTCCATAGTAGCCAAGGCATTGCTTCCAAGACCATCTTATTGGACAAAGTCCCATTCTGAATCAAGTTCACTCCTCGTTTCAGTCCTGTAACACTGAATCGGATTAACTTACCGTTTCATCATTGTCTATCTCATGAGATATAAGATCTTTAACCAATTCATTGGATGGAGATATAGGTCCCACCCATCTCATAATGATACCATTATTATGTGTGCCACAAAATCATAAATCATACATCATTGCATAACCCATGTAATAAAAATGGGAATCTTAAACATCGTGACATCATCAAACAATTCAGATAAGATAAAGGAATTCATAAAAATAATTGAATTACAACATAATCAAATCAATGTAATAATAGGGATAAAAACAGAACCCTCTTTTGTCTTAGATGGAAAATAATTTTGATAAAACACTTGAACTCCATTCTTGAGGAAAATATCCTTTCTACTTCAAAAACATTTTCCATTTTTAACATGTCAAACAATTTTAAACAAAAAAAAGTTGTTTAAAAATAAACTTGAAAATTTGTAAAGGAAGCTTCTTGGAAATAATTTTTTAAAAATCCATTCATGCCGTATAAGTTAAAAAAAACATTCTTCTCATACTTTTGTCGGAATATTCAAAAAGTACCTCGTACGAAAAACGACAAAATATTCCTTTCATATCTTTTATTGAAAACTCACCGAAGGTTAAAATTGGATTTAAACAGTTTTAGGTGGATGGAAACAGTATTACATATTGAGGAAACATGGATGTGGACGATAAAATACACCCCAGTAAATACCAAAGTATAAACAATCTCGGATAAAAATGATATTGTGATATATTCCCTTACCTTAGGTCCAATTAGCTTTGTATGTGTCTGAACCTCCTGTATAATGATTTAAATAATGTTATTGACTTATTCTAGAATCATACTTATTTTTATGATATCATATATGGTCATATTCTTAGCTTCATATTAGTAATGTTTCATTACTACTTGTTATTCAGGTGTTTATTACATTTTTTTATGCGTGTTTGTCGAATAAATTCTTATTCTTATCTTTAGGTTATAGATACCTCATTTCCAGAATGTTATTAGTGTAATATATATCATATTAATTCATTCAATTCATTTATATAAACATTATGCAATGAAGATCATGTAGAACGAATCACATCACATCGTGGAGACGGTATTCCGTACGTACGAACGAGCGATGATATCATTCCCATGATCATGGAATTGAATTTATGTGTATGTATATTATTTCATAATTAATACCACATTACAATAATCATATATATTCATTACTTTCACCCTTATACCCATCGAAGTAAGGTGGTGGTGGAAAATAGATTACACCACGGCGTGGAGACTGTATTCCGTACGTACGCATGCGCGGTGATTTCGTTTTCCGTAGGATGGATAAGAGGTGAAATACGGTTGTTTCATATTTATAATAACATATCAGTATATAAGTTATACTAATTTTATTACCTCATAATGAAACAAATAAAGAAGAGGTAGTATAAGATGAATGGAACTTGAAGAAAATGGTAGAAGGTATTACCTCTTTCTCGAAGTGTCTCCTTTAAACTTTCTCTTAAGGAACTAGAGTTGGTCTTTTGATAAGACCAGTACCTCTAATAGGTTTCTATGGAAGCGGGGAAGTGAAATGGGCAGGGTTTGGCTGAGCTTGAAAGCCCAAATTGGTGTGAGGAAGAGAGGGAGGAAGTGCCCTTTTATAAGGGAGGAGAGGGGCACCTTTGGAAATATAAGAAATATTAGTTTATATTAAAACCCAACCCCACTTAAAAACTTCAAAAAATGACTCATATCCGAATCTTAGATGAGATAGTGTTGCAATCTAGTAGGTTTCTAAGGAAGTGGGGAAGTGAAATGGGCATGGGAAGTGAAATGAGCAGTACCGTCTCCACGATGTGATGTGATTCGTTCTACATGATCTTCATTGCATAATGATTATATAAATGAATTGAATGAATGAATATGATATATATTACACTAATACCATTCTGGAAATGAGGTATATATAACCTAAAGAGAAGAATAAGAATTTATTCGACAAACACGCATAAAAACAAAAAGTAATAAACACCCGAATAACAAGTAGTAATGAAATATTACTAATAAGAATCTAGGAATATGACCATATATGATATCATAAAAATAAGTATGATTCTGGAATAAGTCAATAGCATTATTTAAATCATTATACAGGAGGTTCAGACACATACGAAGCAAATTGGACCTAAGGTATGGGAAATATCACAATCTCATTTTTATCCGAGATTGTTTATACTTTGGCATTTATTGGGGTGTATTTTATCATCCACAGCCACCCCGCCTTAAAATGGCCGCCGGGTCCTGGCCTACCAGGTACCACCAGTTGCCCCCGCAAACTTGTTGGGCTCAGCCCAGGGTCCACCCACATGCCTGACCGGGTCATCTGACTAATGATAGTCCCCACATGCCAACACTTGTACTTTCCAGTGTGCTTTGTCCTCACTCAAACAAATCCTGGGTAACTTCCCATGAGGTCACCCATCCTGATCACTACTCCAGGCCAAGCACGCTTAACTGTGGAGTTCTAATCAGACAGGCTCCCGAAAAGGAAGGTGCACCATGTTGACATGAGTCATATCATTTAGTCATTTAACCCTTTATCATTCTGGGGTGTTACAATCACCCCCCTTTAGGGAACAAGGCCATCATTGTGGGTCGTACATCTCAACATAGGCAGTGCACCGCGCACTTAAGGCTGGGTTCCTCCTCTATACCAAATGTGACAACCAAGTCCCGGTGACACCACAACCACCCCACCTTAACATGGCCGTCGGGTCCTGGCCCACCGGTACCACCAGTTGCCCCTGCAAACTTGTGGTGCTCACCCCAAGGACCACCCACATGCCTGACCGGGTCATCTGACTAATGATAGTCCCCACAGGCCAACACTTGTCCTTTTCAGTGTGCTTTGTCCTCACTCACACACATCCTGGGTAACTTCCCAGGAGGTCACCATCCTGATCACTACTCTAAGCCAACCATCCTGATCACTACTCCAAGCCAAGCACGCATAACTGTGGAGTTCTAATCAGACAGGCTCCTGAAAAGGAAGGTGCACCTTGTTGAAATGAGACTTATCATTTAGTCGTTTAATCCTTTATCATTATGGGGTGTTACAATCACCCCCCTTTGGAAACTATGATGCGAAAACTTTAGTGAAATACCTAGAGATATTTCTAATGTAGGTCTAGGGATGTCCCTAAGGATTAGTATACGTATAGGTTATAGTACTAGAATTATGGTAACGATCTTAGAATTAAACATAAGATGTTAGGTATTGAAGGTACTCCCTCTTTATTATGTTGTTTTCCCTAGCATGATTTTTGCCTCTCACACTATTATTTTTGGGTTTTAGACGATGGCTGGAACCCAAAGGAACCGTGTTGATCAATGCAATGGAAAATGCAATGATTGTCCTCCTAAACAAACAAATGTTATGGGAGATGGAGTTAAAAATCTTATTGCTATACTTACAGGAGTTATGAATCATTCTGGACTTCCAAATGAGCAGAGAAGGGAACAATATTCTATTGAGTCCTTATTGAGTCAACACCAACCTTCTTTCAGTGGGTCTTCTGATCCACCTGTTTCTGAACAGTGGATCAGTACCACTGAAATGATATTTTCAGTTCTTCAATGTTCTGAACATGATAAAGTCATCTTAGCAGTATGTCATTTGGAAGGTGAAGCTGATCAGTGGTGGAATCTTATCAAGAATACGAGGCCAAGGGATGAAATTGAGTCCATGGAATGGGACGAGTTCAAGAACTTATTTTTCAATAAGTACTACCCTCGTATTCTTCGAACAAAGATGGAGAAAGATTTTCTTGAACTAAAGCAAAACGACGATGAATCTGTTGGTATATATGAAGCTAATTTTACAAGGATTTCAAGGTATGCATCTAGATTTATCATCTAACCTGAAAGTAAAGTTGATCGATTATTCAGTGGATTAAAACCAAATCTTTGATGGTCATTAGATATAAGAGAATTTAGTAACAATGAAGAATTTGTGCATTGTGCTACCAAGGTAGAAAATAATTTTGATAAAACACTTGAACTCCATTCTTGAGGAAAATATACTTTCTACTTCAAAAACATTTTCCTTTTTTAACATGTCATACCATTTTAAACTAAAAGAAGTTGTTGGAAAATAAACATGAAAACTTGTAAAGGAAGCTTCTTGGAAATAATGTTTTAAAAATCCATTCATGCCGTATAAGTTAGAAAAAACATTCTTCTCGTACTTTTGTCCGAAAAGTCAAAAAGTACCTCGAATGAAAACTGACAAAAGATTCCTTTGATATCTTTTACTGAAAACTCACCGAAGGGTAAAATTGGATTTAAACAGTTGTAGGTGGATGGAAACAATATTACATATTGAGGAAACATGGATGTGGACGATAAAATACACCCCAGTAAATACCAAAGTATAAACAATCTCGGATAAAAATGAGATTGTGATATTTTCCCTTACCTTAGGTCCAATTTACTTTGTATGTGTCTGAACCTCCTGTATAATGATTTAAATAATGTTATTGACTTATTCCAGAATGATACATATTTTTATGATATCATATATGGTCATATTATTATCTTCTTATTAGTAATATTTCATTACTACTTGTTATTCGGGTGTTTATTACTTTTTGTTTTTATGCGTGTTTTTCGAATAAATTCTTATTCTCCTCTTTAGGTTATATATACCTCATTTACAGAATGGTATTAGTGTAATATATATCATATTAATTCATTCAATTAATTTTTATAATCATTATTCAATGAATATCATGTAGAATGAATCACATGACATCGTGGAGACGGTATTCTGTACGTACGCATGAGCGATGATATCGTTCCCATGATCGTGGAATTGTATTGGTGTGTATGTATACTATTTCATAATCAATAACACTTTACAATAATCATATATATTCATTACTTTCACCCTTATACCCATCCAAGTAAGGTGGTGGTGGAAAATAGATTACACCACGGTGTGGAGACGGTATTCCGTACGTACGCACGCGCGGTGATTTTGTTTTCTGTAGGATGGATAAGAGGTGAAATAGGTTTGTTTCAATTTTTAATATCATATCAGTATATAAGTGATACTGATGTTATTACCTCATTATGTTACGATGGCATGATGTTTAAGAATCCCATATTATTACATGGGTTATGCTATGGTGTATGATTTATGATTTTGTGGAACGCGAAAGAATGATTTCATTATGAGATGGGTGGGACCTATATCTCCCTCCAATGCATTGGGTAACGATTTTACATCTCATGAGATAGAAATGGCTGGAATGGTATGTTAATCCGGTTCAGTGTTACAGGACCGAAACGAGGAGTGAACTTGAAAAATGACAAAAGATTCCTTTCATATCTTTTACTGAAAACTCACCGAAGGGTAAAATTTGATTTAAACAGTTGTAGGTGGATGGAAACAATATTACATATTGAGGAAACATGGATGTGGACGATAAAATACACCCCAGTAAATACCAAAGTATAAACAATCTCGGATAAAAATGAGATTGTGATATTTTCCCTTACCTTAGGTCAAATTTGCTTCGTATGTGACCGAACCTCCTGTATAATGATTTAAATAATGTTATTGAATTATTCGAGAATCATACTTATTTTTATGATATCATATATGGTCATATTCATAGCTTCTTATTAGTAATATTTCATTACTACTTGTTATTCGGGTGTTTATTACTTTTTGTTTTTATTCGTGTTTGTCGAATAAATTCTTATTCTTCTCTTTAGGTTATAGATACCTCATTTCCAGAATGGTATTAGTGTAATATATATCATATTAATTCATGCAATTCATTTACATAACCATTATGCAATGAAGATCATGTAGAACGAATCACATCACATCGTGGAGACGGTATTCCGTATGTACGCACGAGCGATGATATTGTTCCCATGATCATGGAATTGTATTGGAGTGTATGTATACTATTTCATAATCAATACCACTTTACAATAATCATATATATTCATTACTTTCACCCTTATACCCATCCATGTAAGGTGGTGGTGGAAAATAGATTACACTACAGCGTGGAGACGATATTCCGAACGTATGCTCGTGCGGTGATTTCATTTTCCGTAGGATGGATAAGAGGTGAAATAGGGTTGTTTCATATTTATAATAACATACAAGTATATAAGTGATACTTATGTTATTACAACATAATGAAACAACTAAAGAATAGGTAGTATAAGAAGAATGGAACTTGAAGAAAACGGTAGAAGGTATTACCTCTTTCTCGAAGTGCCTCCTTTAAACTTTCTCTTAAGGCACTAGAGCTGGTATTTTGATAAGACCAGTACCTCTAGTAGGTTTCTTATGAAGAGGGGAAGTGAAATGGGCAGGGTTTGGCCGAGCTTGAAGGCTCAAATTGGTGTGAGGAAGAGAGGGAGGAGGTGCCCTTTTATAATGGAGGAGAGGGGCACCTTTGGAAATATATGAAATATTAGTTTATATTAAATACCAACCCCACTTAAAAACTTCCAAAATGACTCATATCTGAAGCTTAGATGAGATAGGGTTGTAATCTCGTCAACCAATAAAATTTAGACATGTTAGGGATTTATTTTAAACATTATCAACTTGATTTATCCTTATTTATCAATTTAATTTAATTTGTGGTAATAATATTCTAAATTTTAAATTATTATAAATAATTAAATATGTGTTGTGAATTTTCCATAATTTGACACTTTATGACATTTTTGACCATATAAAATTTAATTTATAATTTTTAAATATTTTTGTGATTTTTAAAAAAAATTATAATATGTTATTTTTATAAAAAAACAATAGTGTCAATTTAGACACTATTCATTTATTTGAATTTAAATAAAATATATACATAAGATATGTTCGAACTAAAAGAATTAATATATTCATAAAATGTCACATGTATCTAGAAAATTAGTTTAGCACATTAAATAGTTCATATAATATTAAATCGAGTTGATAATATTTAAAATAAATTCCTAACATGTCTAAATTTTATTGGTTGATGAGATTACAACCCTATCTCATCTATTATTTGGATATGAGTTATTTTGGAAGTTTTTAAGTGGGTTTGGGATTTAATATAAACTAAAATTTCTTATATTTCCAATGGTGCCCCTCTCCTCCCTTATAAAAGGGCACCTCCTCCCTCTCTTCCTCACACTAATTTGATCTTTCATGCTCGGCCAACCCCTACCCATTTCACTTCCCCACTTCCTTATAAACCTCCTAGAGGTACTGGTCTTATCAAAAGGCCAACTCTAGTGCCTTAAGAGAAAGTTTAAAGGAGGCACTTCGAGAAAGAGGTCATTCCTTCTACTGTTTTCTTCAAGTTCCATTCTTCTTATACTACCTCTTCTTTAGTTGTTTCATTATGAGGTAATAACATCAGTATCACTTATATACTGATATGTTATTATAAATATGAAACAACCATATTTCACCTCTTATCCATCCTACAGAAAATGAAATCACCGCACGTGCGTACGTACGAAATACCGTCTCCACACCGTGGTGTAATCTATTTTCCCCCACCACCTTACTTGGATGGGTATAAGGGTGAAAGTAATGAATATATATGATTATTGTAGAGTGTTATTGATTATGAAATATTATACATACACTCCAATACAATTCCACAATACAGAAGCGTACCTTGCAAGTCTTGTAAAATTTGCTTCATAGGTACCAACAGATTCATCATCCTTTTGCTTCAGTTCAAGAAACTCTTTCTCCATATTTGTTCAGAGAATATGAGGGAAGTACTTATTGAAAAATAAGTTCTTGAACTCGTCCCATTCCATGGACTCAATTTCATCGCTTTTCCTCGTATTCTTAATAAGATTCCCCCATTGATCAGCATCTCCTTCCAAACGATACACTGCTAGGATGACTTTACCATGTTCAGAACATTGAAGAACTGAAAATATCTTCTCAGTAGTACTAATCCATTGTTCAGCAACTAATGGATCAGTAGACCCGCAGAAAGAAGGTGGACACTACCTCCTGAAGGATTAAACAGAATTTTGCTTCTTCCTTTACTCGTTTTGAAGTCCAGCATGATTCATAGCTTGAAAAGTTGTGTGATCATGGCTACAAGATTTTGCATTCCATCTCCCATAACATTTGGTTGCTCAGGGGGACAATCATTGCATTGCCCGTCACATTCCGCATTAACACGGTTCCTTTGGGTTCCAACTATAATGACCCATACTTTACATACATTGTTATTACATCAGAATTGAAGCATACTTATTACAACATATAAAAAAACCGCGAAAGGACCATATAGGTACAATGTCTTTAGAAACTGGGAAACATAAACAACTGGTTCATAAAGCATCTACATTGTCTCCCATTTATTTCATCATATCTATAGTCCCTTTTGGCATATCTTACTTAATAACCTTTTTCCTGACCTGGGGGAAAGAAAACATACAAAAGGGTGAGCTCAAATTTTCAGTATGGGTAAACAAAACAAAAAAATCAATCACATCATATTCATAAGAACATAACATTTTGGAAATCTTATCCTGCAAAAGAAATCATAATTTCATAACATGGGATAAATCATGGCAGTGAAATGTAATCACAATAATCATAACTTAAAACATGAAACTTTGTGGCATACAAACATAATCATAGAGAATCATTTCTTATTCGTCAAGACTCATTGACAAGACTATCTTAGTGGACAAAGTCCATTTCTGAACCGAGTTCACTTATCGTTTCAGTCCTGTTTCACTGAACCTGTATAACCTACCATTCCATACATGTCTATCTCATGAGATATAACATCGTTAACCAATGCATTGGAGGGAGATGTAGGTCCCACCCATCTCATAATGATACCATTCTTATGCATGCCACAAAATCATAAATCATACATCATTGCATAACGCATGTAATAAAAATGGGAATCTTAAACATCGTGACATCATCAAAAAATTCATATAAGATAAAGGAATTCATAAAAATAATTCCATTACAACATAATCAAATCAATGTAATAATAGGGATAAAAACATAACCCTATATTATCTTAGATGGAAAATAATTTTGATAAAACACTTGAACTCCATTCTTGAGGAAAAATATCCTTTCTACTTCAAAAAAAATTTCCTTTTTTAACATGTCATACAATTTTAAACTAAAAGAAGTTGTTTAAAAATAAACTTGAAAACATGTAAAGGAAGATTCTTGGAAATAATGTTTTAAAAATCGATTCATGCCGTATAAGTTAAAAAAACATTCTTCTCGTACTTTTGTCAGAAAAGTCAACAAGTACCACGTACGAAAAACGACAAAAGATTCCTTTCATATCTTTTACTAAAAACTCACCAAAGGGTAAAATTGGATTCAAACAGTTGTAGTTGGATGGAAACAATATTACATATTGAGGAAACATGGATGTGGATGATAAAATACACCCCAGTGAATACCAAAGTATGAACAATCTCGGATAAAAATGAGATTGTGATATTTTCCCTTACCTTAGGTCCAATTTGCTTCGTATGTGTCCGAACCACCTGTATAATGATTTAAATAATGTTATTGACTTATTCCAGAATCATACTTATTTTTATGATATCATATATGGTCATATTCTTAGCTTCTTATTAGTAATATTTCATTACTACTTGTTATTCGGTTGTTTATTACTTTTTGTTTTTATGTGTGTTTGTCGAATAAATTCTTATTATTATCTTTAGGTTATAGATACCTAATTTAAAGAATGGTATTAGTGTAATATATATCATATTCATTCATTCAATTCATTTATATAATCATTATGCAATGAAGATCATGTAGAACGAATCACATCACATTATGGAGACGGTATTCGGTACGTACACACGAGCGATGATATCGTTCTCATGATCATGGAATTGTATTGGAGTGTATGTATACTATTTCATAATCAATTCCACTTTACAATAACCATATATATTCATTACTTTCACCATTATACCCATCCAAGTAAGGTGGTGGTGGAAAATAGATTACACCACAGCGTGGAGACGGTATTCCGTACGTACGCACGCGCGGTGATTTCATTTTTTGTAGGATGGATAAGAGGTGAAATAGGGTTGTTTCATATTTATAATAATATATCAGTATATAAGTGATACTGATGTTATTACCTCATAATGAAACAACTAAAGAAGAGGTAGTATAAGAAGAATGGAACTTGAAGAAAACGGTAGAAGGTATTACCTCTTTCTCAAAGTGCCTCCTTTAAACTTTCTCTTAAGGCACTAGAGTTGGTCTTTTGATAAGACCAGTACCTTTAGTAGGTTTATAAGGAAGTGGGGAAGTGAAATGGTCAGGGGTTGGACGAGCTTGAAGGCTCAAATTGGTGTGAGGAAGAGAAGGAGGAGGTGCCCTTTTATAAGGGAGGAGAGGGGCACCTTTGGAAATATAATAAATATTAGTTTATATTAATTACCAACCCCACATAAAAACTTCCAAAATGACTCATATCCGAATCATAGATGAGATAGGGTTGTAATATCATCAACAAATAAAATATAGACAAGTTAGCAATTTATTTTAAACATTATCAACTTGATTTATCCTTATTTATCAATGTAATTTTATTTGTGGTAATAATATTCTAAATTTTAAATTATTATAAATAATTACATATGTGTTGTGAATTTTCCATAATTTGACACTTTATGAAATTTTAGACCATATAAATTTTAATTTATTATTTTTAAATATTTTTGTGATTTTTAAACAATTTTATAATATGTTATTTTTATAAAATAACAATAGTGTCAATTTTGACACTATTCATTTATTTGAATTTAAATAAACTATATACAGAAGATATGTTCAAACTAAAAGAATTAATAGATTCATAAAATGTAATATGTATCTAGAAAATTATTGTATCACATTAAATAGTTCATATAATATTTATTTTAATATTTTTAATACAATTTATTTGATATTTTAATTAATAAAATAATTTCAACATCACTATTGTGTCAATATTAATGATAATTATTTAATCCCTAAAAATTATAAATAAATTCCTATGATGTATATAATTGTATTATATTTCTGGAGACTATTCATGTTCTAAGTTTCACTAATTTTATCATCAAATTAAAATTATTATACTTATAAGATTTAAGAAAGTGACATGTTGTCACATTCTTTGGTTTTAATAATAATTAAATTATTTTCATGGAAATAAGTCTATTAAATAAATATAATCCGACCCTTAGGTGATATGGGTCTACTTTTAGTCATCCAATAGGATTTTGGCAGGGGTTAGGGTAATTTTATAATCTTATATTTACCCTTAATTACCCGATTTACCTTTAACTATGCTAAATAAAATTTACAGTAGTTACTATTCATAATGCCCAAAAATTAAAAGTAGTCTATTAACATAATTTGGACCCACTAATTCTGAATATGGAATCCATTTTTCAAAATTCAAAACATATAAGTTGCAGTAATTAATTTAAAATTAATCCCGTTGTTAAGAAAACAGGTTTTAGAAGTTAAAACATTGCCAAAGATTGAAATGTTTTTACCTATGAATTCAATGTGAAATTAATGCTAATGACATACATTATATTAAATAGTAAAAATATAATCTATTTATACTTAAAAACTATTAAATATTATAATTTATCCATATAAATTATCTCAATGAAAAAAGTTGTTTTTAATTAAAAATTAGCATATTTTTACTATTCATCAAAATATGAAAGTTATCAGAAAAATATAAAAACTTTATCCAAAGTAAAGTTTTATACCCTGATTCAAAAGAAGAATTCTATTTTGTCAAATTGAACTTTTAAACATGTCAGAAACTATATTTAATGTGGGTGCGCCATGAAAAGGCGGCAAAACTGTATTTTTTGAAAAATATTTATTTTATAAAAAAAACTGATTTTGCTTTTATACCTCATTCTAGAAAATGTATAAGTTGAATTAAAATGTTATAAAATTCAAAATTCAGTTAGTAATATTCATAACGGCTAGTTTTAATAATATTTTAATAGCATATCGTTGTTTAGTGAAACTCGGTATTGCGTACGACGCAAGCTATCGAGGAAGGCCGCAGTTGCGTGTAAAGCAATCCAAGCTAGTGTTGTGTGTAGTGAAAGATTACTTTGATGATTTATATAACATAAAAAACAAAATATTTCTCAAAAAAGTCTCGGGAGTTACATTCTTCCCCCCATAAAATGAATTTCGCCCTCGAAATTCGTCACTCTGTAAAAAACAGATGAGGATACCTCTCCCTCATCATATCCTCAAGCTCCCATGTAGCTTCTTATAATTGGTGGTTCCTCCATAAAACTTTCACCAAGCGAGTGGTCTTGTTTCGTAGGACTTTTTCGCTACGATCCAGAATCTCTATCGGCTGTTCTTCATAAGAAAGATCTTGCTCTAGCGGTACAACTTCTGAGATGAGTACATGTGAAGGATCAGGTATGTACTTTCTCAGGAGAGATACATGGAACACATCATGTACTTGAGAGAGATTAGGAGGAAGCGCCAATCGGTAAGCTACCTTCCCGACACAATCCAGTATTTTGAAAGGACCAATATATCTAGGTCTCAACTTCCACTTCTTTCCAAATCTCATGACCCTCTTCCAGGGAGATATTCGTAAGGACACTTTATCACCCACTTCAAACTGTAGGTCTTTTCTTCGGTTGTTGGCATAACTTTTCTGTCGACTCTGAGCTGCTCTTATGTGTTGTTGAATAGATCAGACCTTTTCTGCCATTTCATCAATGAGATCAGGTCCTAAAAGATTTTTTCCCCGACTTTATCCCAGCAAGTTGGAGTCCTGTATTTATTTCCATAGAGAGCTTCATAAGGATCTATCTGAATACTGGAGTGAAATCTATTATTATAAGAAAATTCCACCAAAGGTTGGTGTTGATCCCAACCACCTTTGAAATTCATAGAGCAAGCTCTCAACATATCTTCTAGAGTTTGAATTGTTCTCTCAGACTGACCATCTGTCTGAGGATGATAAGATGTTCTGAAACTCAACTCTATATCTAGAGTATGCTGAAGACTTCGCCATAACTTCTAGGTAAATCTCGAATCCCGATCAGATATAACAGAAAGTGGTACTCCATGCAATCTTACCACTTCCTTTACAAATATTCCTGACAAGCTGATCCAGAGAGAAATCCTCTCTAATAGCAATGAAGTGTGCAGACTTTGTAAGACGATCAACCTTGTTTCATTATGAGGTAATAAAATCAGTATCACTTATATATGGATATGTTATTATAAATATGAAACAACCCTATTTCACGTCTTATCCATCCTACGGAAAATTAAATCACCGCGCGTGCGTACGTATGGAATACCGTCTCCATGCTGTGGTGTACTGAACCGGATTAACTTACCGTTCCAGCCATGTCTATCTCATGAGATATAAAATCTTTACCCAATGCATTGGAGGGAGATATAGGTCCCACCCATCTCATAATGAAATCATTCTTTCATGTGCCACAAAATCATAAATCATACATCATAGCATAACCCATGTAATAAAATGGGATTCTTAAACATCATGCCATTATTACATAATCCATAAAAGTTTGATATCATTTCATCATAAGAAAATAGAAACCATTTAAATCATAGAGACATATTACTTGAAACATACACATATGAAATAATTTCATCTTAGATGGAAAATAGTTTTTCCAGAACACTTGAAATGAATTCTTGAGGAAAATATCATTTCTTCTTTAAAATAATTTTATTTTCACAAAATTCCATGCAATTTTAAAAGAAAACGGTTTTGTTGAAAATAATCATGCAATCTTGTAGAGTAAGATTCTTGAAAATGAGGCGTTATGAAACCATAAAAATCTGTTCACGCCGTATAAGTTAAAAATAGCATTCTCCTTGTACTTTTGTTGGAAAAGTCAAAAAGTACCTCGTAACGTAAAAAAAAGAAAGATTCCTTACATACCATATAGTAAAAGTCAAAAATGGGTAAAAAGGACTTTAAAAATACATGAAAACACTTTTATAAAACATGGAAATTGATGATAACTCCAGTAAATACTTACTAATAAGCAATCTCGGATAAAAATGAGATGTGAAAAATTATCCCTTACCTTATGTTCGATTTGCATCGTACGTATCCGAACCTCCTATATAATGATTTAAATAATGTTATTGACTTATTACAGAATCATATTAATTTTTATGATATCATATATGGTTCACTTATGAATTTATATTACATGTTCTTTTGTAAATTCAATGTTAAAGAGCGTTTTGGGAAAAATCATTTC
The DNA here is from genome assembly GCA_963277665.1 of Viscum album. Lineage (NCBI taxonomy): Eukaryota > Viridiplantae > Streptophyta > Magnoliopsida > Santalales > Viscaceae > Viscum > Viscum album. The sequence continues at coordinate 1,379,207,094 of OY728138.1, forward strand.
ATTTTTCCTCCGTGTTTTGACTTGTAAATATTCATATGATTACTTAGATCATGATTACATAATTCCAGAATATAAAACATGATTTATATATAATATATATTCAGAATATACATATATATAATAGATTGATAAATGGAAAAAAATACACCGTTCATGGAGACGGTAGGCCGTACATATGCAAGAACGCTGTTTTCATTTCCTTATTGAGTTGAATGGAATTAAGTAGATGACATACATATATACATAAATACAGTAGCTTTATAATGTCATATATTTCATTATTATTTCTTATATATAATTTATAATCATTCTTAAATGGATAACATGGAGAATGAATCTCATTGCGCCGTGGAGACGGTAGTCCGTACGTATGCACGAGCGATGATATCATTTCCATAATTATTGAATTGAATTGGAGTGGCTGATAAAATATATCAGAATCAGTATGATGTTATAATAACTATGTATAGTTATTCGTTTCACCATTATACCCATCCATGTAAGGTGTTGGTGGAAAAAGAGATTACACCACGGCGTGGAGACGGTATTCTGTACGTACGCACACACGGTGATTTTTTTCCCGTAGGATGGATAGAAGGTGAAATTGGGTTGTTTCATATTTATAATAACAAATCAGTATATTAGTGATACTGATGTTATTACTTTATAATGAAACAACTAAAGAAGAAGAAGTTGAAGAAGAAAGAAGCTTCAAAGAATCGGGAGAAGAAATTACCTCTTCTTCGATACGCCTCTTTGAAACCTCCTCTTAGGGCACTAAGATTGGTCTATAAAGTAGACCAGAACCTCTAGGATGTTTCTAGGGAAGTGGAGAAGATAATTTGGTAGGGGTTGGCCGTACATGAAGGCTCAAATTGCTGTGAGGAGAGGGAGGAGGTTCCCTTTTATAAGGGAGGAGAGGGGCACCATTGGAATTCATAAAAATATTAATTTATAATAAATCTAACCCCACTTAAAAACCTCCCAAAATGACTCATATTCGAAGATTATGGAAACAATATCATCGCTCGTGCGTACGTACGGACTACCGGCTCCACGACGCGATGAGATTCATTCTCCATGTTAACCATTTAAGAATGATTATAAAGCATATATAAGCAATAATAATGAAACATATGACATTATAAAGAAACTATATTTATGTATATGTATGTCATATACTTAATTCCATTCAACTCAATAAGAAAAAAAACAGCGTTCATGCATATGTACGGCCTACCGTCTCCATGAATGGTGTATTTCTTTCCATTTATCGATCTATTATATATATGTGTATTCTGAATATATATTATATATAAATCATGTTTTATATTCTGGAATTAAGTAATCATGATCTAAGTAATCATATGAATAATTACAAGTCAAAACACGGACGACAAATGAAATGATTTTACCCAAAACGCTCTTTAACATGGGATTTACAAAAGAACGGGTAATATAAAGTCATAAGTGAACCATATATGATATCGAAACAATTAATATGATTCTGTAATAAGTCAATAAAATTATTTAAATCATTATACAGGGGGTTTAGATACGTACGAAGCATATCAGACCTAAGGTAAGGGAAAATATCACAATCTCATTTTTATCCGAGATTGTTTATACTTTGGTATTTACTGGGGTGTATTTTATCGTCCACATCCATGTTTCCTCAATATGTAATATTGTTTCCATCCCCCTACAACTGTTTAAATCCAATTTTACTCTTCGGTGAGTTTTCAGTAAATGATATGAATGGAATCTTTTGTCATTTTTCATACGAGGTACTTTTTAACTTTTCCGACAAAAGTACAAGAAGAATGTTTTTTTAACTTATACGGCATGAATGGATTTTTAAAACATTACTTTCAAGAATATTCCTTTACAAGTTTTCACGTTTATTTTTAAACAACTTATTTTAGTTTAAAATTGTATGACATGTTAAAAAAGGAAAATGTTTTTGAAGTAGAAAGGATATTTTCCTCAAGAATGGAGTTCAAGTGTTTTATCAAAATTATTTCCCATCTAAGATAATATAGGGTTCTTTTTTTATCCCTATTATTACATTGATTTGATTATGTTGTAATGGAATTATTTTTATGAATTCCTTTATCTTATATTAATTGTTTGATGATGTTGCTATGTTTAAGATTCCCATTTTTCTTACATGGGATAAATCATGGCAGTGAAATGTAATCACAGTAATCATAACTTAAAACATGAAACTTTGTGGCATACACACATAATCATAGAGAATCATTTCTTATTAGTCAAGAATCATTTCCAAGACTCTCTTAGTGGAGAAATTCCATTTCTGAACCGAGTTCACTTCTCGTTTCAGTCCTATTTCACTGAACCGGTATAACCTACCGTTCCAACCATGTCTATCTCATGAGATATAAAATCATTACCCAATGCATTGGAGGGAGATATAGGTCCCACCCATCTCGTAATTATACCATTATTATGTGTGCCACAAAATCATAAATCATATATCATTGCATAACCCATGTAATAAAAATTGGAATCTTAAACATCGTGACATCATCAAACAATTCATATAAGAAAAAGGAATTCAGAAAAATAATTCCATTAAAACATAATCAAATTAATGTAATAATAGGTATAAAAACAGAACTCTATATTATCTTATATGGAATTTTTTTTTGATAAAATACTTGAACTCCATTCTTGAGGAAAATATCCTTTCTACTTCAAAAACATTTTCCTTTTTTTAAATGCCATACAATTTTAAACTAAAAGAAGTTGTTTAAAAATTAAATTTAAAACTTGTAATGGAAGCTTCTTGGAAATAATGTTTTAAAAATCCATTCATGCCGTATAAGTTAAAAAAAACATTCTTCTCGTACTTTTGTCGGAAAAGTCAAAAAGTACCTCGTACGAAAAACGACAAAAGATTCCTTTCATATCTTTTACTGAAAACTCACCAAAGGGTAAAATTGGATTTAAATAGTTGTAGGTGGATGGAAACAATATTACAATAATCATAACATAAAACATGAAACTTTGTGGCATACACACATAATCATAGAGAATCATTTCTTATTAGTCAAGACTCATTGCCAACACTATCTTAGTGGACAAAGTCCATTTCTAAACCGAGTTCACTTCTCATTTCAGTCCTCTTTCACTGAACCGATATAACCTACCGTTCCAGCCATGTCTATCTCATGAGATATAAAATCTTTACCCAATGCATTGGAGGGATATATAGGTCCCACCCATCTCATAATGATACCATTCTTATGTGTGCCACAAAATCATAAATCATACATCATTTCATAACCCATGTCATAAAAATGGGAATCTTAAACATCGTGAAATCATCAAACAATTCATATACGATAAAGGAATTCATAAAAATAATTCCATTACAACATAATCAAATCAATGTAATAATAGGGATAAAAACAGAACCCTATATTGTCATAGATGTAAAATAATTTTGATAAAACACTTGAACTCCATTCTTGAGGAAAATATCCTTTCTACTTCAAAAACATTTTCCTTTTTTAACATGTCATACAATTTTAAACTAAAAGAAGTTGTTTAAAAATAAACATGAAAACTTGTAAAGGAAGCTTCTTGGAAATAATGTTTTAAAAATCAATTCATGTCGTATAAGTTAAAAAAAGCATTCTTCTTGTACTTTTGTCGGAAAAGTCAAAAAGTACCTCATACGAAAAACGACAAAAGATTCCTTTCATATCTTTTACTAAAAACTCACAAAAGGGTAAAATTGGATTTAAACAGTTGTAGGTGGATGGAATAAATATTACATATTGAGGAAACATGGATGTGGATGATAAAATACACCCCAGTAAATACCAAAGTATAAACAATCTCGGATAAAAATGAGATTGTGATATTTTCCCTTACCTTAGGTCCAATTTGCTTCGTATGTGTCCGAACCTCCTGTATAATGATTTAAATAATGTTATTTACTTATTCCAGAATCATACTTATTTCTATGATATCTTATATGGTCATATTCTTAGCTTCTTATTAGTAATATTTCATTACTACTTGTTATTCGGGTGTTTATAACTTTTTGTTTTTATGCGTGTTTGTCGAATAAATTCTTATTCTTCTCTTTAGGTTATAGATAACTCATTTCCAGAATGGTATTAGTGTAATATATATCATATTCATTAATTAAATTCCTTTATATAATCATTATGCAATGAATATCATGTAGAACGAATCACATCACATCATGGAGACTGTATTCCATACGTACGCATGAGCGATGATATCGTTCCCATGATCGTGGAATTGTATTGGAGTGTATGTATACTATTTAATAATCAATACCACTTTACAAAAATCATATATATTCATTACTTTCACCCTTATACCCATCCAAGTAAGGTGGTGGTGGAAAATATATTACACCACGGCGTGAAGACGATATTTAGTACGTACGCACGCGCGGTGATTTCGTTTTCCGAAGGATGGATAAGAGGTGAAATAGGGTTGTTTGATGATGTCTGTCTGGAGGAATTGCCGGGTCTTCCACCAAATGGTGAAGTTGAGTTTTCAATAGAACTCGTACCGGGTTCTTTTCCTATTTTAAAGACGCCTTATAGAATGGCCCCAATTGAGTTGCAGGAATTGAAGAAGCAACTCCAAGAGAATCTTGATAAGGGATCCATACGCCCTAGTGCGTCACCTTGGGGAGCACCTGTACTATTTGTTAAGGAGAAAGATGGATCAATGAGACTCTGCATTGATTATCGATAACTTAACAAGATCACTATTAAGAACAAATATCCTCTCCCACACATTGATGACTTATTTGACCAACTACGCGGAGCTCAGTACTTTTCCAAGATTAATCTTCATTCAGGGTATCATCAATTAAGAGTCAAAAGGGAGGATATAACAAAGACGGCTTTCCGTACAAGGTATGGACACTATGAATTTATAGTGATGTCATTTGGTCTTACTAATGCCCCTGCTATCTTCATGGATCTGATGAATAGAGTCTTTAGAGACTACATCAATCAATTTGTGGTAGTCTTTATAGACAATATTCTTGTCTATTCAAAGAGAAAGGAAGAACATGAATATTAATTGAGAATTATATTTAAGACCCTGAGAAAGGAGAAGATTTATTCCAAATTTACCAAGTGTGAATTTTGGCATCAAAAAGTTACATTTTTGGGTAACATAATCTCAAAAGAGGGGATATCTGTGGATCCAGCAAAAACAAAGGTTATCGAAAGATGGTCAAGACCCAGAACAGTAACTGAGATCCAAAGTTTTCTTGGTTGGGCTGGATATTATCGACGTTTTGTGAAAGATTTTTCATGATTATCTAATCCAATCACCAGGTTGACTCGGAAAGGAGTTCAGTTTGTTTGGACGGAGGAATGTGAAGAGAATTTCAAGGAGTTGAAAAGAAGGTTATCCAGTGCACCTGTGATCACACTTCCTTATTGTGGAGAAATGTTTGTGATCTACAGTGATGCATCCAGAAGGGTCTGGGGTGTGTTCTTATGCAAAATGATATGGTGATTGCTTATGCCTCACGATAGTTGAAAATCCATGAGCAAAATTACCCAATAAATGATTTGGAGTTAGCTACCGTAATCTTTGCATTAAAGATTTGGAGGCATTACCTTTATGGTGAAAGGTGTGATATTTATACAGATCATAAAATTTTAAAGTATATTTTCACACAAAAGGAGCTGAATATGTGTCAAAGAAGATGGTTGGAGCTGATTAAGGATTACGACTGCTCAGTTCATTACCACCCTGGGAAAGCAAACAAGGTGGCAGATGCATTAAGTCGACAAGACTATGCCAGCATATCCATGATGAGGATCACAAAAGATCCAATAATTATGGATTTACAATGGATGGATCTTGGAATTAAAATGGAAGGGGGAAAATCGTATCTTTCTCAAATGAATGTTCAACCATCTATACATGTAATAATTAAAGAGGAACAGAATGAAGACGTAGAGTTACAAAAGAAGGTGAGAAATGTTCCTGAATTCAACCTTGATTGTGATGGGATAATAATGTTTAGGAATCGGGTTTGTGTTCCCCCCATCCCCGAATTAAAGAAGGTGATGCTGGATGAGGCTCATAGTTCTTCATTCTCTATTCATCCTGGAAGCACGAAGATGTATAGGGACCTGAAATAGTACTTCTGGTGGGATGGCATGAAAAGAGATATTGCTGAATTTGTATCTCAATGCTTGGTTTGTCAGCATGTTAAAGCTGAGAGACAGAAGTCTAAGGGGATGTTACAACCATTACCCATACCCGAATGGAAATTGGAAAACATCACTATGGACTTTGTCATCGGACTTTCTAAAACGTCCAAAGGCAATAATGCTATCTGGGTCATAGTTTATCATCTTACAAAGTCTGCACACTTCATTGCTATTAGAGAGGATTTCTCTATAGATCAGGTTGCCAGGATATATGTAATGGAAGTGGTAGGATTTCATGGAGTACCACATTCTATTATATCTGACCGGGATCCGAGATTTACCTCGAAGTTATGGCGAAGTCTCCAGCATACTCTGGATAAAGAGTTGAGTTTCAGCACTGCTTATCATCCTCAGACAGACGGTCAGTCTGAGAGAACAATTCAAACTCTAGAAGATATGTTGAGAGCTTTCTCTATAGATTCCAAAGGTGTTTGGGATCAACACTTACCTTTGGTGTAATTTTCTTATAATAATAGCTTTCACTCCAGTATTGAGATGGCTCCTAATGAAGCTCTCTATGGAATGAAATGCAGGACTCCAACTTGCTGGGATGAAGTTGGGGAAAGAAATCTATTAGGACCTGATCTCATTGATGAATTTGAAGAAAGGGTCCAATCTATTCAACAACACATAAGAGCAGCTCAGAGTCGGCAGAAAAGTTATGCCAACAACTGAAGAAAAGACCTAGAGTTTGAAGTGGGTGATAAAGTGTTCTTACGAATATCTCCCTGGAAGAGGGTCATGAGATTTGGAAAGAAGGGGAAGTTGAGCCCTAGATATATCGGTCCTTTCGAAATACTGGATCGTGTCAGGAAGGTAGCTTACCGATTGGCACTTCCACCGAATCTCTCTCAAGTACATGATGTGTTCCATGTATCTCTCCTGAGAAAGTACATACCTGATCCTTCACATGTACTCATCTCAGATGTTGTACCGCTGGAGATAGATCATTCTTATGAAGAACAGCTCATAGAGATTCTGGATCATAGCAAAAAATTCCTATGAAACAAGACCACTCGCTTGGTGAAAGTTTTATGGAGGAACCACCAATTAGAAGAATCTACATGGGAGCTTGAGGATATGATGAGGGAGAGGTATCCTCATCTGTTTGTTACAGAGTGACGAATTTCGAGGGAGAAATTCATTTTAAGGGGGGTAGAATGTAACACCCGAGACTTTTATGAGAAATATTTTGTTTTTATGTTATATAAATCATCAAAGTAATCTTTCACTACACACAACACTAGCTTGTATTTCTTTACACGCAACAACGACCTTCCTCGATAGCTTGTGTCGTAAGAAATACCGAGTTTCACTAAAAAACGATATGCTATTAAAATATTATTAAAACTTACTGTTATTAATAGTACTAAATGAATTTTGAATTTTATAAAATTTTAATTCAACTTATACATTTTCTAGAATGAGCTATAAAACCAAAATCATTTTTTTTATAAAAGATATATTTTTCAAAAAATACTGTTTTGCCGCCTTTTGATGGAGCATCCACATTAAATCTAGTTTTTGACATGTTTATAAGTTAAATTTGACAAAATATAATTCTTCTTTTGAATCAGGGTATAAAAATTTACTTTGGATAAATTTTTGATATTTTTCTGATAACTTTCATATTTTGATGAATTGTAAAAATAAGCTAATTTTTAATTAAAAACAACTTTTTTCATTAGGATAATTTATATGGATAAATTATAATATTTAATGGTTTTAAAGTATAAATTGAATATATTTTTACTATTTAATATAATGTATTTCATTAGCATTAATTTCACATTGAATTCATAGGTAAAAACATTTCAATCTTTGGCAATGTTTTAACTTATAATACTCGTTTTCTTAACAACAGGATTTATTTTAAATTAATTACTGCAAATTATATGTTTTGAATTTTGAAAAATAGATTCCATATTTAGAATCAGTGGGTTCAAATTATGTTAATAGACTACTTTTTATTTTTGGGCATTATGAATAGTAACTACGGTAAATTTTATTTACCATAGTTAAAGGTAAATCGGGTAATTAAGGGTAAATACAAGATTATAAAATTAACCTAACACCTGCCAAAATCCTATTGGATGACTACAAGTCAACCCATACCACCTAAGGGTCGGATTAGATTCATTTAATGGAATTTTTTTCATGAAAATAATTTAATTATTATTAAAACCAAAGAATGTGACAACATGTCACTTTCTTAAAACTTATAAGTATAATAATTTTAATTTGGTGATAAACTTAATGAGAAGTCGAACATGAATAGTATCCATAAATCTAATATAATTATCTACATCATAGGAATTTATTTAGAATTTTTAGGGATTAAATAATTATCATTAATAATGACACAATAGTGATGTTGAAATTATTATATTAATTAAAATATCAAATAAATTTTATTAAAAATATTAAAATAAATATTATATGAACTATTTAATGTGATAAACTTGTTTTCTAGATACATATAACATTTTATGAATCTATTAAAGCTTTTTTTTCTAACATATCTTCTGTATATATTTTATTTAAATTCAAATTAATCAATAGTGTCAAAATTGACACTATTGTTATTTTATAAAAATAACATATTATAAAATTGTTTAAAAATCACAAAAAAATTTAACAATTATAAATTAAAATTTATATGGTCGAAAATATCATAAAGTGTCAAATTATGGAAAATTCACAACACATATGTGAATATTTATAAAAATTTAAAATTTAGAATATTATTACCACAAATAAAATTATATTGATAAATAAGGATAAATCAAGTTGATAATGTTTATAATAAATTCCTAACATGTATAAATTTTATTGGTAGATGATATTACAACCCTATCTCATCAAAGCTTCGGATATGAGTCATTTTGGAAGTTTTTAAGTGGGGTTGGGATTTAATATAAACTAATATTTCTTATATTTCTAATGGTTCCCCTCTCCTCCCTTATAAAAGGGAACCTCCTTCCTCTCCTCCTCACACCAATTTGAGCCTTAAATCTCGACAAAACCCTGACCATTTAACTTCCCCACTTCCTTTTAAACCTACTAGAGGTACTGGTCTTATCAAAAGACCAACTCTAGTGCCTTAAGAGAATGTTTAAAGGAGGCACTTCGAGAAAGAGGTAATACCTTCTAACGTTTTCTTCAAGTTCCATTCTTCTTATACTACCTCTTATTTAGTTGTTTCATTATGAGGTAATAACATCAGTATCACTTATATACTTATATGTTATTATAAATATGAGACAACCCTATTTCGCCTCTTTTCCATCCTACGGAATACAAAATCACCGCACGTGCGTACGTACAGAATACCGTCTCCACGCCGTGGTGTAATCTATTTTCCACCAAAACCTTACATGGATGGGTATAAGGGTGAAAGTAATGAATATATATGATTATTGTAAATTGGTATTGATTATTAAATAGTATACATACACTCCAATACAATTCCACGATCATGAGAACAATATCATCGCTCGTGCGTACGTACGGAATACCGTCTCCACGATGTGATGTGATTCGTTCTACATGATCTTCATTGCATATAAATTAATTTAATGAATGAATATGATATATATTACACTAATACCAATCTGGAAATGAGTTATCTATAACCTAAAGATAAGAATAAGAATTTATTCGACAAACACGCATAAAAACAAAAAATAATAAACACTCGAATAACAAGTAGTAATGAAACATTACTAATAAGAAGCTAAGAATATGACCATTTATGATATCATAAAAATAATTATGATTCTGGAATAAGTCAATAACATTATTTAAATCCTTATACAGGAGGTTCGGACACATACAAAGCAAATTGGACCTAAGGTAAGGGAAAATATCACAATCTCATTTTTATCCGAGATTGTTTATACTTTGGTATTTGCTGAGGTGTATTTTATCATCCACATCCATGTTTCCTCAATATTTAATATTTTTTCCATCCACCTAAAACTATTTAAATCCAATTTTACCCTTCAGTGAGTTTTCAGTAAAAGATATGAAAGGAATCTTTTGTCATTTTTTTGTACGAGGTACTTTTTGACTTTTCCGACAAAAGTACAAGAAAAATGTTTTTTTAACTTATACGGCATGAATGGATTTTTAAAACATTATTTCCAAGAAGCTTCCTTTACAAGTATTCAAGTTTATTTTTAAACAACTTCTTTTAGTTTAAAATTGTATGACATGTTAAAAAATGAAAATGTTTTTGAAGTAGAAAGGATATTTTCCTCAAGAATGGAGTTCAAGTGTTTTATCAAAATTATTTTCCAGCTAAGATAATATAGGGTTATATTTTTATCCCTATTATTACATTAATTTGATTATGTTGTAATGGAATTATTTTTATGAATTCCTCTATCTTATATGAATTGTTTGATGATGTCACGATGTTTAAGATTCCCATTTTTATTACATGGGTTATGCTATGATGTATGATTTATGATTTTTTGGCACACATAAGAATGGTATCATTATGAGATGGGTGGGACCTATTTCTCCCTCCAATTCATTGGGTAAATATTTTATATCTCATGAGATAGACATGGCTGGAATGGTAGGTTATACCGGTTCAGTGAAACAGGACTGAAACGAGAAGTGAACTCGGTTCAGAAATGGACTTTGTCCACTAAGATAGTCTTGGCAATGAGTCTTGACTAATAAGAAATTATTTTCTATAATTATGTGTGTATGCCACAATGTTTCATGTTTTATGTTATGATTATTGTGATTACATTTCACTTCCATGATTTATCCCATGTTATGAAATTATGATTTCTTTTGCAGGTTAAGAGTTCCAAAATGTTATGTTCTTATAAATATGACGTGAATGATTTTTTTGTTTTGTTTACCCTTACTGAGCATTTGAGCTCACCCTTTTGTATGTTTTCTTTCCCCCAGGTCAGGAAGAAGGTTATTAAGTAAGATATTCCAAAAGGGACTATAGATATGATGAAATAAATGGGAGACAATGTAGATGCTTTATAAACCAGTTGTTTATGTTTCCCAGTTTCTAAAGACACTATATACCTATACGGTCATTTCGTGATTTTGTTATATGTTGTAATACATATGCTTCAATTCTGATGTAATAATAATGTATGTAAAATATGGGTCATTATATCTATGCCTTGGGACTCAAGAGGGAGAGGCTTATAGTGCCCCTATCATCGACTAAAACAGATTGAGGTATGATCAGTCTACACGATCTATTCCATGTTTGTGTGATTATGATTCAGATATTTTATTCATCTATGTACTTATTTGTTCTTCTTATACAACCACACTATGTCACTATTAGAATAAACATATTTTAATGTTTTCATTCATTTGCCGATTTTTTAGAGGATTGTAGTGTTATATGTCTAGAGGGCCAGTATGTGTTATTCATTAGGGAGAAATAACATAACATGAGTAATAGATGTTTCTGGTCATTGTTATCTTAGATGTATGTTTAGACATTTAGTTTGGATTAAGTGGAGATGGTGGAGTTTCCTAGAGTCTAGGAGGAGTTGATTGATTTTTTGGATTTATCCCTCTCACCATGATATCTATTTCAAGATCTATTTGTATCATAGCCCCTATATAATTTTTATGGATCCTTATCAAATGGATGTTTTTGATCTACATGAGATAAGGATTATTATGACTTGATGTAGAAGTGAATTATTTGGATTACTGTGTCATCATGGGGTTCTCATGAGTTATTTTATAATAAATGAGATTGTGTTATGAGGTTGTATCTAGAAAAATGGTGGTTGAATTAGGTGATGGTAAATAATCGTTACCCTTCTTCATGGATTGAGAATCTATTCAAATAGTTAAACTGTGCTAATTGGTTTTCAAAGAATGATATATGGTATGCATAAAATCATGAGTGTAAGGAAAAATGATATTCTCAATACCATATTCAAGTGTCTTTATTGGAACATTATGTTCATGTTGTTATATTTCATGAACTCCCCAATCATATATAGGGACTCAAATATCTACATTTCACATGTTTTTGGATCGAGTTTTGGTTGTGTTCATTGATGAAATACTCATATACTAGAGGTAAAATTAGTAGATGACTTAGAACCTTAGGGTCGTTCTAGGGGTCCTTTAACACCATTCGAATAATGGGAAGATGTTTATGTAAATTTTCTGGATGCGAGATCTTCACTTCAATATAAATATAGTGTTCTAGCATGAAGTGGCAGTGGATCCATCAATGATTGAGGTAGTTTTTTATTGGAAAGTACTGAAGAATGTTTTATAGATCCGTAGTATCCCTGTTCCCATTGGATATTATCATTTATTTTTTCCAATGTATATATAATCGTATACCCATTATTTTTTTTGATGAGATAGGGTCAGGATATCTTATGGAATGATCATTTTTAGACATCAATCGACTACCTGAAGGACTGGTTTTTCATTACTCCCATCTTTAAGCTCCTAATAGAGAGTGTAATATATGTGGTGTTTGATGCAGTTTCATTTCTCATTATGCGTTAGTTCATAATACTATAGTAGGAAGCGATATCATATAATTCTAGGCTGTTATGACACAATGATCATAACTATTCCACCCAAGACCATGAGTTAGTAGAAGTGGTTCTTTCTCCAAAGGTATTGTGAAATTACGTCATTAGTGATGGATTTATTATCTTCATAGAAAATAAGAGTTCTCTAAGACTATGATTTTATGATCTCTTACACATTGGAAAGATAAAATTTTATCTCAGATGCGATAACCCAAATTTAATTGGGAGACATTTTTGGGAATTAGGAGATTAATAGAGTGATATTGATGAGCTTTTGGTGGTACATGTTGATTTAGAGGACACCGGTGATAGTGGTTTCCTATTACAAATGGTATATAAATCCATATTGATGCAGTTTTTGATGTTGATCTAGTGGAGAGACTCAGAGATAGATGTGATTCGAGATCATGTCATCCAAGAAGATTCCCCATAGGGATTATTAGAGGAAGAAGAACCCCCAATGATGTTTCACGCGAGGCCTTCTATTATACTAACATTTAATGAGGGTTTACTTGAAGATTTCCATAGCACAACATTGAAACTGTGTAATGGTGTGGATAAGATGTATCATTTCATGAGAAGACATATTTGGTAGTCATATATTTTTCAGTCAGTCTTAGAGTTTATATCATGGTTTGTGGTTTTTATGAATGTGATGTTGATAAATAAGGTTCCAAGATATTTTCTATCCATTACATGTACCAATGTGAAAATATGATTACATCTCAATTGATATTTTCATGAGTGTACTATGTACCGAAGAAATATGCGATGATTTTTGTGTGAACATAGACTAAGTAATGAAGTTTTCTAACTTATTGTTGATTAAGGACTCGAGTAGTATATATGTATTATAAAGGGGTTTTATGGATGGGGTTGTTAGACTTTACATTGTTCCTAGAAACAACATTATTTATTAAGGTCGTAATTTCCCCTCGTATGTCTATAAAGTATTTCAAAAATAATTTTTACTCAATGTTTCACCTTATAAATAATTTAAGTCACCATATAGATGGGTAGACTATGTAGACTATCCCGAAACTAGAAGATATGTTACAGGATCATGCCTTAGGAATCATTAGATCATAGATGAAACATTTTCCCCTTGTTGAGTTTTATTATAATATTATATTTTACTCCATTGTTAGGATGTCCCTATTTGAGGTAATTTATGAGTAGCTTTATCATTACTAGTTGTGTTGGATATAGGTTTGGGAGTCAATGGTCATCAGACTACATATTAGAAAGATTATGAAAAATATTTAGATATATGATGAGATGTATAAGGAATAATATGACCATAAAGATCATATTTGTATTAGAGTATTAATCCATTTTTGTTTTAGTATTGATCACATGTTTTGTTTTTGGTTTCCACTTATCATGGGTAGGAAAGGTTTTATGGTGGGTGGAGTAATCTATCATCCAAGTTTCTGAGTCATTTCTTCCTCTATAGTTGGATTGTATTAATGAATTTTTCCTTGTGTCACAAATTTATAAGTATCATTATGATGATTATTTTATCATCAATTGGGGATAGATTAATATCAAGGGTGACATGATTATCATGAAACAACCCATTAAGATACATGATGATCAAGAAAAGGTGTTGCATGGGAGATCCATTACTTTGTTCACACCTTAAACATTGAATTCACATATTTTATATATATTTATCTTCATTTAATCTTCTAATTGTATTTTAGCTTAAATTCCCTTGATAATTTAACATGGTTAGTTTTTTGGTATATTTCTCTACTCTCACACTATGAGTGCACATGGTTTAATATAAATCATGCGACTACCACTATAAAAGAGTAATTTTATTATATTTTTTTCATTTTATTATTTTCATTCATGAGTAGCACATGATTGGGGCCAAACCATGTGAGTCATGGAATAAATCATACTATCGATTTGTGCATATTTGTTCTTGCACATGGATTTCACACGATATGTTATAAAAATATCATAATTATAGAACACATTTTTAGTTTTAAAAGGAATCATTTCTCATTTTTTTCATGGTTTCCTAAACAATGTGGCCACAATATGAATCTATCTAGGAGAGTCTAGTGAGGGGCACTCTTTTAACTCATAGATATGAAAATAACATGTCGTTCCAAGATTTAAAATTTTATATAAATGAAAATCTCTCTCTAATTGGTTTTATTCATCATCACCACTCCTATCCTCATAATCATTCAACATAGCCGAATGAAACCAGAGGAAACCTTCTCCTCTTTATCTCTTTTTATTTTGAGGCTCCTCCTTCATTTCATAGAGAGTTATTCATGGTTTTTTCCTCTCATTCTATCTTATATCCCATCACCCCCTTGTTTATCATGTTCAAAATTTTATGGGTTTGTATTGGTTGATCCATATATATAGATTTAGTTATAATATATTTTTATTTGTTTTATAGGATGTGTATATCGTGTATCATCTCTTTTTCTTCCCATATTGAAGTGTTTTATCTCATCCAAATACTATTTAGGTTACTATATCCATTATTTCCCTTTCCATGGCACAATAAAAGTTTCTTGATGTTCCAAAAATGTATTTTTAAGGAATATTTAATGTTTTTAAATTTATAAAAGGATTCTGAATTCCTTATTAATTAATAACTTGAATATAAAGTGGAATTTTCAAGGTTTCCAATATTTAAGTCTTCTTCTTAAAATTTTATTGATGTTATGAGTTTTCTAAAATGATTATGAGTTAATTCTCAATGGATTTTTTGAATTTGAAATGATTATTGTTATTCAACAATTTAAATAAGTTGGTTCATGAATTTTAATTATAGTTGGTTTGGGTTATTGTAATTTTGAAGCATTAGAGTTTTTACATGGAGGTGTTTATTATTACCATGGGGTTTTGAATGGAGTTGGTGTAAGGAAGGCTTTTCTTAGAAAAATATTTCTACTTTCATATATTATTCCATGATTAGTATGTCTGAATGAATTTTCATAAACAAACCCCCCATATGGAAACCCATTTATCCGAGTTATGTTTATATTTTATTGGTTGTTTTTAATTGTGTGTTTCATATTAATGGGTCTGTGGAGGTGTGTTTAGCATATCTATTTGAGTTATATTGATTCTCAATTGATATGTTTTGTTTGAATTCCACCTTACCTCCTCTTACTGCCATCATGGGGATCCTAGGATTCATTGTGAATGAAGATATAGTTACTGTCTGTTTCTAATTAGATGGAATTTATCTATTATAATAACAGAATCCATAGGGTAGTTCCATTGATGAGTCTAATCAAGATAATCCAGTTGGTTATAAATATATAAACAAATGGGTGTATCAAAAGGTTGGTAGATCGTACTAAGTTGGGTACATTTATGGTCATCTCATGATATGTTTAGAAAGTACCCATCATTACTTATCTATTATTATTTAATGTATTTATAACATAGTCTGTTTCTACTCCTTTATAGTATGTTTTGTTGATTCATGATTGTTCTGGAATTTTTCGAATTATTTTAATTTTGTTTGGTTCATTTCATTTATACGTTTGATGATTTACCTTTTTAGTTCCTTTTTATTTTATATTTATTTGGTTATGAATATTATTTTATAAAATTAATTTTAAAAGTTTGATTTAATGTAAAAAAATATAGTTTTCTTCAATATTTTTTGAGTTTAAAATACTAGTTTATGAGAAATATTACTATTTGTTTCCTTTCATTGCTATGTTATAAATTTATTTTAAAACTAGAATTTATGGGGTTTTTTAGAAAATAAATTCAAGGAAATTTTATATATGCTAACTGTATTTTATTATGCACACACACTACTTATTGATCTCAACATAGGTAAACTAGAGCTATTTAAAATGTTAAGGGTTTGGTTCCTCGTCAGTCTAGGATCACATTTATTAATGGATAGATGGTGAAAAGGAGGTATCATGAATAAAATTTTAGGTATCTTGGAATGTGTGTTATAAATTTTTGATTTGTGTATTAGTTATATCATCCTTTTTAGCCCCCTATTTTTGGATGTTATTTTGTTCTTTTATTTTTGATGACTTACCTTGATCATGTTTTGGTTATGTGTTCAAGTTATGCCTCATTTTTTTATTATTTATATTTAAATTTGATATTGCACATCATTTTATGATGTAGAAAGTTGTTATAATGAACATTTGGGTAAAAGAATTGTGTCTTTTATAATTTATTAGCTAAATTCATTCACATGGTATCTTATTTCATACCTTCATAGTCTTTTCCACTATTGTGTGTTTTTATGGTCTTTGATTATGTCTTGGGACAATTTAAGGGTGACCCAGAGTTAGTCCATGAAGAAATAGTATCGATGCCAAGGTTTTTTTAGACATATGCTATTGGAGAAAATTATGGTATTTCAATGGGCTCAGAAAAATAGGGATAGGACTACAAGAATACTATAGGTATGTTTAGGGAGAGTATAGAATAATAATATTCATTTTTAAGGGTCATGTAACTATGGGGTTTTAGGTTAAAATACCTGAATAATGTATTTTCTATTGTTTATTAGTGTATTTTCCTTCACATTGATGGTATTCCTGTTTTTTCAAATGATATATATAGGTTTCATCGGATATAATTGGCTGTTCTAATCGTGTCATATAGTGAGTCAACATAGACTAAAAAACTGTGTGTAGTCCAAGTGCATGGGTTGATATGACTTATAGTGGTTTTCATGACTTAAACATAGTCTAGAAAACCAACTAGATAAGTCATAAAAATAATCAATTTTCCATCATACGGATATATATGAGTTGTGTGATGTTATTGAATATTTGTTTGTGAGCATATGTTACTAATATGGTTGGTTTCAATGGAAAAAATAATGATTTATTGAGTTATTAAAATAAAAAATGGGCATTAAGATGAGACGTTAGAAGTAAAATAAATCCTTGGAATTTATGAAATTTAATATGAATGAATTTATAATGGGGATTAATGATATGTATAATTTCATATTTTGTCATGAATTTATTAAGTAGTTTTGTGATTTGATTTTTTAAGATTTTATTTTAATGAAGTTTTATGATTTCATGTTATTTATAGTGTTCTACCCGTAAAATTACCAATGGATCATAAAATTTCAATATAATAGAGTTTTGATTATGTTCATCCAATAATCGAATCTACCTATACTCTGAGTAAAGTAGTAGAGACAAACCCTTCTTAATTTTTATCTATCCTTATGAGAGAATGGGGTTTTCATTGGGATTTTTAATATCTAGAGAAAATTAATGAAATCGGAATGCCCCAAGGGAAAACTGAATCATTGAGGGGAATACCCATTTTGGGCATGTTCAAGGGACATGGTATATATTAGTTGATATTAGTTATTATATCCATAATTCAAGATATACTAATGTGTAAAGTATTTAAAAACACTTTCTTTCTGGGGTTTATTCATAATTATTTGAAGGTGAGGAATATGGATGAGCTTGTGAATCTTCCATTTGACTAGTGAATGGTGAAGGAAAATTTTAACTACTTTAGTGAACATGTTTTAATTTTTTCTAAGATCATAACTAGTAACTTGTTAAAGTATTATTTGGTCATGAGTGGAATTCATCTAAGAGTATTTTACAGAATTTCGTAATGTGGCTATATTAAATTTATATATATAGTGGAAAATGAGCATATGTAAGATTTGGTTTCTGGGGAGATCCATGATGGGTATCATCCCTAATTTATTCAATATTAATGATGTTTCCCCATCCGATTAGGAGTGGAATCAGAATGAACTTGAGTTGGGAGATCTTATTCTATTGATCATTATTCAAAATAAAATAATCTTATTGATTGCTTAAAGGGTGGTCAGTTGAGGTATTCCAATCCCTATTTCTCTAATGGTATGAATACCTATCACCATTGTGGTCAAATTGGACAAATTTAGATAATCTACAAGTTGAGATTTTAGTAGAAGAAGAAGAATAGTAATATTACTCGAGAATATCAACAATGTCCTAGGCTAGTCCTAGGAGGTAATACTTTGTTTAATTTACTGTCCTTTTTCATTCTTATCCTTCTATGTATATCATTGAATTTTAGGTTTCATTTTTGGTGATTTTATATATCATTCTAATTAGGAAAAAATAAATTCATTATTGGGATTAAGTATTTTTTTCAAGTTATCTTTTTGAGTTCCATGGGATTGTTTCTTATTCCGTGTTTGTTAGTATCCGTTTCAAGTTATTTGTACTATTGAACAACCATATATTTTGAATACATAAATGGTGAGGAGTCCCATCCCAAGTAAATAAATTATATTTCCTATTTAAAATTTAATCTCTTTACTTATGGATTTCTGTATCAAGCAATGTGTGGATGTTTTGATTAGTCTTGGATCATTTAGTTATTTTTATTTTGGTTGTTCCCTCATTAATGGCATGAATTACTTACCTCTTTTATCTATTTTTAATTCTATAGCTTTCTAAAGGGAAGAAATAATTATTGTGGAGAAAAGTATCCAACCCCAAATAATGATTTCCCTTTTATATATTTATTTATTATATTTTTATATTTTCATTGGTTTTGGGATTGAATTACCATGATAATTTGAAGTATTTAATTTTGGGGAAGTTTTTCATTCTATCTCATAGTTTATGCACTCAATTTCTAAGAAATAATGGGAATACCTTTATGTGAGAGACATTTTAGTTAACTTTTTCCAATTAATGTTTGTCTTCATGGGTAGTGTATGGATGGTTCTAAACCATTTGAAAACCAGAAAAAACTATGTGAGATACTTGTGCATAAAATTATTATTTTATATCTTGTTCATGGTTAGTCGAATCCATGTAACAAGTGTGAATTAGAGTTCTATTGTTTTTAACAAAACAATTATGCATGTTTGATGTATGGTATTTCAAATAATGTAGCAAAACTACTAAAAAATCTATGTGACTCAAGTGTGGAGTGTGTGATTGGTGAATATTTTGGACAACTATTTGACCTTCCCTGATTTTTAAATTTGGTTAAAATATTACCTTTCACTCCTTGATTTTAACTCTTCTCACCCATTTTATACTACCACTCATTCAATTATCATTGTAGAACTAGGTGATTCCTTCTCTGCTTTCTCAATTGTTATTTTTTGAATACTCCTTTTATTTATATTGAGTTATTCAATGTTATACATTCTAATTATATTCTCCCCATCCATCCTCTTATTTCTTTCTCTCTCATAGTTATTGATTGGTTTTTACAAAAAAAAATGTATGGATTTTGTTCAATTCATTTTATCTGTTTCATTTAGATATGTGGATCATGTCTCTCATGTTTTTTCATTTTTTATTCAATGGTTTTTCAAATCAATACATTCATGAGCCTGGGGTTTCTAATCATTTCCTTTTCGTAGAACAACATGGGACTATTTATATTTTCTAAATTGATTTATAAGTAATTTATAATTTTTTTATATTTTAATTTAATTTTAAAATCATTATGGATTTATGGTTTTATAAAAAATGGAATTTTAAAGGTTTCAATTGATTATGTATTATTATTAAATGTTAATTTATTCTACATGTTTTCTAAAATTCCTACGAAATCATTTTAAAAAGATTTTTTTAATTTTAAATTATTATTTATATTTGATATTTAATTTACATTTGTTCTAGTTGTCGAATTTTTTAGGTCATATCAACTTTTTTGACTTAGTGGTTTTACTTAAGGATTCTAATATATTTATAGGTGACTTGAATTGTGTGCCCTGGTATTCCCTATAAAGATTAATGCTTATATATATACACTCATGTCAATATGTAATTATAAATATTTTTGTGTAGGCCTATATATATATATATTCATGTATATATATATATATATATATGTTGGGGTTGATTCATTAAACCATGTGTAATCATATTGTATCTTAGTTTCTAAAATTTATTCTGAATGATATTTTAAAATATTAACATTATAAAAAATTTATTATAGACCCGTTTCGAACATGAGAATGTAATTTAATGAAAAACTTGGGTTATATGAATTTAATTGAATGAATTAAGAAATTTCATTTATAATTTTTACTAGTTTTGAATTTTATGGTTTGATAGTAGTTAGGAATGATTTGTGGTAAATAGTGTGTACCCTCTATGGAAACCCATATCTACTAGTTAAATGTATATTTCATTAATTAATTTTAAAGGTGTGTTTTTCATAGATATGATTGGGGACGTGTGTTGAGAATATTTGTTTGGCTAATAATGATTCTTGATTCTTTTTTTTTGTAAAAAGGATATTTCACCTCTCATTAGTACCATCATGTGGATCTTAAGAGACTTAGTGTGGGATTAAATAGTTAATATCTAGTCCAAATGAGATGGACTAAATCCCCTTTTATATTAGCGGTCATAGATGAGTTCCACTCATGAATCTCATTGAGAGAAGAAAGTTGGTGATAGAAACAGGGATGCATTGGTAGGTCGATATATGGTTCCAACCATAATATTTCTAGGATCACCTATTAAGATGTACAAGAATTTACTTTTGTTACCTGAATTTTACATTTTTATATATTCATATTTAATTTGTTTCTACTTATTTATGGTATTTTATATTATTTTATAATTTTTCTATTATTTGATATATTCTATATTTTTATTTTTAGTTTTTTGGATTGATTCATTTATCTAGTTCATGTATTTCTTTTTATTTCTGTTCAATTATATTTCCATATAATATCATAAAAATTTTAATTTTAATCAAATATTCTCAATGATAATATTTAATGTATAAAAATAACGGGTTAAGGATTTAATTAAAACATTTTTTTAGTTTTAAAGACTCATTTTATGAAATATTATTTTTTTTCCATTAAAAGATAAAAACATATGCATGAATTGTATTTGTAAATTATAATGTGTTGGTTATTTTGAATTAAATTCATGTAATATAGGGTTCATATATACTAAGATATATTACTTTTATAGATTACATGTTTTACTATGCATTTATACACATGAGATGTTTTGAAGGATCGGCTTGTAGTTCCTGATTGCACTAGGATTAGGTTAGTTTTATGGATAAAAATGACTATGAGGGTACATTTATATCGTTTCACACATGATGGAGTATGTTTTTATTTTTTCTATGTAATTGATTTATTATACACATTGGGATCTACTTTCTCGATGATTTTTTGATCCACTTCGATAATTATTTATTTTTATCTTGTTATAGTTTTGTGTTTTGGTTATTCCTCATTTGTTTCCATTTTTATGTCTTCTTTTTTGATTCTACACATGGGTCTATAATGCATGGATTCATTATTATAGACTTCTAGGTGGATGGGTTATGAATTGTATATTTTTTTGGGAGAATTCATTCACAGACTATCATATTCGATTCCCTATAACTAGTTCCAAGCCAATGGTGATCCTAAAAATACCCTGGGTAAGTCATAAGAATGTTTGGGTAATCATTTTACTGGTAACCTTGAGTTTGTTCATTTATGGTGGTATAAATAAGAGTATATAGGAATTGTGAGTTTCATATGAATCATTTGTTTCCCATTTTTTATTGAGATACATTTTTATTTGATTTTTAAAATCATACTTCATCAGATTAATGGATAGTTTAAATTTCTTATCCCTAATCATGTTATATTTACTATTGGATTCATTATTCTATATTTTCGATGGAATTATTTAATTTTAAAGGTATCACCTAAATAGTTCTTGGTTTTTGGTGAATTTGATTTTCGGGTGTGATTGGTTTTGATTCTAATAGATGATAATCATTTTAGGTCTATTTATATTAATGTTTTGTACTTTCCTGAACCATTCCTTTATGATTTTTTGTGTTGAGAGGATTTGGGATAGAGTTTAGTGGTGTTCTAGAGTATAGGGTTGAGTTTTTCTATATATATAGGGTTTACTAATTTGTGGTACTTGAATTGGTGAGGGTGTTCTTCCCCTATGATCCAGTTGAGTTGATTGTTTTTGAGTTGAGACTGATAGAGTTCAAAATTTTAGCTTAAAGAACACCGTTTGGTTTCAAGCACTTATAGTGGAGGGTGTTTTGTTTGAGGAATTATAATATAGGAAACAAAGAGGTTGAAAATTAATAGAGTTAGGAACTGGTTCAGCTATAGGACCTAGCTAATTACCAATGTCAAATGAGAATCCGTAGAATGAATAGGTTGAATGGTGTAGTGGCATAGAGTTGAGGGTAGATTGTGGATACGGTGAGTTTGATTTATCCATGTCCTTTCCTTGGGAATGGGGATGTGAAACATATATATTTTTGTACTTTTGTTGTGGAAATGGTATTAATAACCATCTAGGGAGATGAGATAATGGTATTTACACTATGGATCTGGTCTTCGTTCTAGTAAAATATTTTAAAATGGTTTTAAAATCCCTTAAAGTTTAGAGGTTAAATTATTTTAAAAAAAATAAAAAATGAATCTTCTATGACTGGGGGACATTATAGAGTTTTTATGGATTCCACAACATAGTGGAGGTAAGATCATAATTTATTATCAATAGTGGTTTTGATCCCATTGGTTATGATTTTATTTCCCTTCTCCACACCTTAGCTGACTACATAACCTCCTCAGGATTCTACCACATGGTTCATGAAGATCTATCTTAAAATATTCATGTTATTCCCTTTTCCATCTCCCAATATCCTTTCATATTATATTTTTCTACATAGAATACTATTATGAGTGGATTAGGTTTTTGTTTTAGTTTCATGCATGGATTGATGATGCAATGATTTGTTTATATTCTGATGTTTTTTCCTCCGATTTTGGTTCTGGTTAATACATGACTCTTCCGTCAATTTTTATTTTCTTTTTTAGAGATTTATTACAAGATTCAACTCTAGGTAAGAGATTTATGAACTAGACAATAATATTATAAAAATCTTATGATTATGAAAAACATGTTTTTTCAATTGAGTAAATGTAATTTTTATTATGCTAAACATGTCACTTGATATAACTGAGCTTTTGAAAACACCTTTTTTGAGTGTTTAAATAATTTAATGTAAGTAGTAAATAATATTTATATTCCACAATGAAAATGTTTCATGTATAACCATTTATTTTAAATTAATTTCATATGATTGATATATAAGAGGAGACTATGTGAATGTATTGATTTCTAATTATTAAATGTGAATACTATTTTTGGTATAGTATTGGTTGTTGTAATTTTGTGTACACTAAGGATTAAAATGCGGTGTTCATCTTTATTTGGGGGGAAGTGATATTTTTGGGGTAAAAGTGTTATGGTTACTCATCTGAGGATGGATGAGTTCTTAGTGTGGGTTATCCATATATACAATAGTTTCCTTATATTTTATAAATAGAGGTTAATATTGGGTTATTATTGACGATGGATGTTGTTTGACATGGGAACACTTGATAGTTTTATAGTAGTAAAAATACAATTTTTTATGATAAATAAATAAATGAACATGGATGAAATCTTGTGGATATGAGGTTATGACTAAAATATAAATCATTGTTAACAAAATTTTTAGTTTATATAATTGAAGTTTTTATTGGGTTGTAATGGTTTTATATTAAATATAAAATTTGAATGGAGTGAAAATAATAAATTGATTCGTAATTATTCTTTTTTGGAATGGTTTAATGGGTGATTGAAATAGGAATATGAGAAATCTATTTTGGATTTTTCATGTGACTGTTAGGATCTAGATTCCATTATATATATCAATGGGGGAAGTGCATATTATGATGGTACTATATGGATTTTTATTGGTTATGAAGATTTTAGATTGGTTTAGACCCTATAGTTTAGGCATGTGTGTGGTATATATATTGGTTTTATTTCCATATGATTTATTTATTTACCCCATCAATGTTTTATATCCTTACTTATGCTAAAATATTTTCAGTTCCATGTGTTTTTTATAATATCTAGTTTGTAATGGGTTAATGGGTGACTACCCCGAATACCTATTTTTACCATTATCTATTTTCCATGTTAGAATTGGTTCTTGGTAGGGGTCATGAATGGTTGGAGGATTTAACAAGGTTTATTTCATTTATATTCATGAAGCCATACTGAGAAAGATATAGATGTATAGAGGATGTGATTACAATTTTTTATGTAGAGTGGTCTCCTTTCATGGTAGGAGAACATTATGAGGTTTATTTCCTTTGGGTTTATGATACCATTTTATCATGAAAGTTGATGTTCTATTGGGATATTAATATGTGGTTGTAAAGATTGGATGTTGTTTTAATGTGTGTGTGTATTACGTTGTATGATATTGATGGGATTGAGACACTGAATATTAAGTGTTGGGGCATAATAGTTACAAATTAATGGGGATGTTTTTTTGGGGATACATTTTTTATATTCATGATATAATGTCATTACACTTGTGTATGATAAATTTTGAGTGAAACATTGTGTAGTTTAGTGGTACATTCCCCTATTGGTGTGGGTTAACTTCATTATTTATTCACTGGAGGATTAGTATTATTCTACCTTGTCTACACGAAAGGTCTTAGGTATGAAAAAATGAGTATAATTCTTATTCTATCCATGTATACACACATAAACACTATTTTAGTGGTTTTCAAAGTGATTTTAGTTACCAGGATTGATAGTACTAGATTGGGTCAAGGGGGTTTTAGTTGAGTCACTACCTAGGTGTTTTATTATTATTTATTTAGGTTCTTATGTTTTCTAAAATTTTCATAAAATAAAAAATATTTTAGATCATGGATTGTTTATATAATAAATGTGGGAATTATTTTTTAGAGTGATGATATGTTCACATTATTTTCCTCCTCATTTTGGGGGATCATGTAGTGACCTCGTACTATTTGGATTCGGGGCATGGCCTTTTATTTTTTATGATGTGTTTTATAGGAAGATCAAAACTGATGACTACAAGGTAAGTAGTGATCTTTTTAATTCCTTAAAGTAAATATTTTCACATTTATAAAAGTGTTTAATTTCTTATATCTTGGGGGAGAAGACTTAGTTCCCAATACCAGGCTTCACTTCATGGTAGTGACAATTTCTAAAATTAGGGACCTCAAGATTCAAGGTATATGGATCATGTAGAGCCCCAACAGACTGGTTTTTTGATGAATATGGATGGATCATTTTACTAGGGTGTCATGAGGGGAGGAGGTTGGGTTAAGATAATAGTGGTTCAGTATTGGTTGGGTTTGTTTCCTATTTAGGGATGGGTAATTACATGGAATAAAAAGTAAAATCCATGATTAGTGGCCTCTCTCTTTGTAGGTTGTACAATATTCAGATTACCTCAATTGAGTGAGATTCCAAAATACTTTCCATCAGTTTTAGTGGCAATAAAAATTTCCCATGGTCTATTGTGTATTCTATTCGGATGTGTAGGTCCCTTCTAGGAATCGGCAAGGATATTTCTCACACGTGGACATAAGTAAACTTCTCGATGGATAATCTAACAATTAGTCGTGAACCTAGTGATAATATCATTATTTTCTATGATATAGTCTCTCTTCCAAATGATTGTAACTTAATTTTCATCAATTATTCCCAAGTGGTTTACTATTTCAGACCTCCTTGACTTCAATTTATTGAATAAAAATTAATTTTTGAGTGATTATTTATATAATGGTGTGTGTTAGTGGGTTTTTATATGTACTTGTTTATAAAAGAGTAATGGATCTCATTTTTATGTTTTATAGCCTCAGTGAAAGTCTCCAACATGGGTCCTGTTAGAGTTGGAACATAAAGGGTGTGCTCTCTTCTTTACTACATGTCTAGGCGGTGTTCCTAATGGGAATGGGCCATGAAAATAATGACCTCCCCATCCACATAAATTAATATTAAATCCACTATAAACTCACTTGTGGTTATTCCAAATCCTCTTCACACGAGTATTACTAAAAATATATGAAAATAAATCTCAATTTTAAACCCCATTGATAAATTATATTCCACATCATTTAATGATCACCACTTTGGAATTCATCTTCCTCTAATTGGATTCAAATTCTTATTGAACCTCCTAATTCCATAATAATAATGATCCATTTCCTAGAAGAACTATGGTATGTCTTAGATATATTGATCAAAGCTTAGTGGTAGAGGGAAAAATATTATTTTCTAGGATATTAGTCTATAATAATCCCCACATTTCCGCACATCTCCTAATTAGTATCCATAAATCACTTAAAATATTTTAGAACCCTTACTAGTAAAACTCTAAATTTTATTATCCCTAGAATCTATAAAGATCTGATTAATCTTACCACCTCCTTTGGTTTATGGAAATCTATTCTATCATTAGTTCACCCATCCCAAGGGTACAATCTCTCCTACCTTGTCCACTTCTAAATAGATAAAAGGTAACTATAAATTAGACATCATTATGATATTAGATCCACATTTATTCTATATTTATCTAATGACTTGAGTTATTAGGGACTCTAGCTTTGTGTAAGTCCAAACAACTTCATATATATTATGTAATGATAATATCTATAATGGATGATCTTTTGTAAGTACCACATCAAAAAATTCTAATTACTTTTCATTGAATAGTCCTAGTGTTATAAACATATGATATGGAACCTCTAATAGAAAGACAATGTTATAAAAATTAATAGTATTTGATTCATAACAATAAAAACATAACTTTGGTTATCATAACATGATTTTAAAAGTTATGGTAAACCACAGAAAATGGATTTATCATTTTACCTCAAACAATATTTTTTATTTTCAATTAAATACATGTAGGATTTCCCTTGAAGGCACAATGATAAACCCATAAAACATTCAACATAATAAACCCTTAGGCCACACATAATGTTGATACTCTCTAGTGTTAAGCTAATGAGACTAAAATATTCTTAGGATACCATATTGAACAATATAAATCCAATCAAAATTGTTGAATTATATTAAAATTGAGTAAAACCCAAATACTCTCTAGTTATTATCAAATTACTCCCAGTTATCTTTGAGCATGGCAAGCATAATAATAGACCCCCTTAATCCTTCATATATGATTTGAAATTCTAAATTATCCTTTTTTTCTTTCTAATAGTCCATAAATTCTTGAATAAACCCTTAATCCATTCTATATTTTTTGAAAATATATAGTATTATTATTATAGTGATAAGAATGGAATCCCAAATCATTTTTTGAAAGACCATAACCTGTGGTATAATACCAATATGTCTACCTTGATGACATGAATATTTTTTTAAAAAACTTATGTTCTCTTAGGAGAGCACAAATAAAAGAATAAACCATTGAGCTTACCATCATGGTAATACATTCTAGTATTCCATTACTATTCAATATTTTCACAAATGAATAACGTCCCTTCTATTATTTACTTATGTGAATATCCAATTGATAACCTTATAAGTCATGAGCCAACATTATTATGATAAATTTATAGATCTACAAATACATTGGTGAAGTGACCACCTTCTAGTGGTAATTTAATAGATCCCAAAATTTACTCATGATGGGAGAAGAAAATTATTATTATTATAATAATAATTTTCCACCCTAGAGAGAAACTCTAGGGAATTAAAAATTATATAAAATGTGATAAGATGGAGTTTTATAATTTTTATGGAACAATAGTTCCTCAATTTACTCTAAAATGGACTAATTCCTCTATCAGATTCCTAATCCAATAGTATAATTGGATAACAAGTTTATAATTCTATACCATACTATATAGATATGATATAAAACAATGTTTATATAGCTAAAAAAACAATTTTATATTCCCAAGATAGGGTAAGCCTCTATGAGGGAGAAAAAATGTTCTACTTCATTTCCATCACAATGAATGAGGAGTCATAATCAATCCATATTTTGGACTAGTTATTTAATATCAATATTAAAATCACAAAAAACAATAATTATATTTTTTCTTCATAACTAAGAGACGTTCTACAATAAATTTATAGTTATGATTGTGGTGCACCTCTACAGTCCCTAAATATACGACCACATGTAGATGAACCTCAAATTTCTTTTGTAGGATTCATATATGTTAATCTTAATCTATAATAAAATTGGAGGTTTAAAAAAATATGTTTGTATAAATTCAAATTATAAATACATATTTGTATGCCTAGAATATTAAAGATTTATAATTATATGAATAAGTTCCCCTAAACACTATAATTCATAGTTGATGTATCCCATATAGATGATATGATACTCCTCATGACATAGTTTATCTCACTTTAGTTGTAATTATACGTATTGGTATTTATTTTACAATAAATCTAATGAAATTTACCAGTAATAATAATCCAAATTAGGGTTAACAAATGTGAATAACATTTTAGGATTTCATAGTTTCATAAGAGATATTTTAGAATGGTAGTATATAAATTTCCATCAAAAAAAATTTGAATAAGTAAATTCAGAAGATTTTTAGAAAATTATATTTGAAAAAACAAATATTCAATATAGTTTGGGACATTCTTGTAGTAACTTCACATTGTATAGAGGTTAAGTCCAATGTTAATTATACTTATGTTTGGGGAAATCTATTATATGTAGTTATACATAAAAGTTAAATAATTGGAAGTGGATATCTATGTCTTGTAAAATTATTAAATGAAGAATCCATAGTTGTTGGAATACCCATATAGAAGATGTAGAAAAGTTTATAGTTGAGAGTACCAGGCCTTGAGGTTTATCAAATTAGTGTATCCTGATTTTTAATTAATGGATAATTGTATATAAACCACCGAAAACAAAGAGGTAAATGATCTTATAAAATATTATTCCAAAAAAACCTATGAAATTCAAGAAAATTTTAAATAATCATTTTATAGGAAGTCTCAATTTGATATTTTAGACATAGAATAATATGTTAAGAGTTCAAGAACCCAAAAATGTTGTATTTCTACAATGAATGTGGATTGAAATGGAGCTTGGAGATCAACTTATGGTCAATAAAAGACTAGATTCGTGGTTATGGAAAATAAGGAAATTTTAGCGGCACAAGATAACTAGTTTCTTTAGTAGTATGCCTAGTTCCCTACTCGGATCACCAGGAAGGAAGTGAACCAAAGGCGGATAGTTGATGAAAAAACTAGACATTATTTATATGGGGTACTTTTTCCATTTTGTAGCTGATATCCCTAACATTATTGATAGTATTTGGTAAATATTATAATTTATTTGGTGGTTCCATTATCCTATACTCCTTTCATGATATCCCATCAAAATAGGTTGGATCATGGTGAAATCCATTGTTGAATTTGGAAAATACTTCATTATTTTCAAATCAAGGACCCCTCCCCCATGCCTCATTGGATTTATGTGTCCTTTATTGTGATTTATTCCTATATGAATGTTCATTCCTCATTGATCCCTTGATGTATGATTCTTCTCTAATTCTTAATATCTTCGATCTTCTCAAGATATTAGAATGATTATGGATTGGAATTGGATAAAAAATTCCTCAGATCTTAGTGGAACATTCCAAGAATGATGGTTCTTGTGTTCTTCTTCACTAGTGGGTAGCTTAGAAGGATTGTTTTAAGTCATTAGAAATCATTTTTACTAAGTTATTTTTTCCTGTAAAATATCCATATGTATTTAAATGATAACTGGTCATATTTACCTTATAATAGTCTTCTAATTTTGAAGATTTTGATCAGCATGTGTAGATGAGGATTTGAAACACTATCTAAACTTCTTTTGATGACAGTTTAATTGTGGTATGCCACATCGCTAATTTTAATTAGTGGGTTTTGAAAAGATTTTATAAATTTGAAATTTTATTCTAGTTCACATGATTGATATTATTCTCAAACAATAGTTAAGTGAATTTTATAATTCATTGTCATGATTTTGGTTGTTGTTCTAGTTGGATGGAGAAAAATGTAGAGTAATTATGTATTTATGCCTAAGTGAATTAAATTTTTTAATTAATTTTTAATTTTTTACTAATTATAAATTTATTATAGTTATAATAATTGTTCTTATTGACGTGAGATAATTCTTTAGGTGCTTCAATGATGGCCGAATAGACTTGGATGGGCCTTGATGAGGGTTTTGAGGCAACACTAATAAGGGAAAATGAAATGAGATTGAGTTAGGTGGTCCTTATGTATTACCCTATTGTATATGTTGTTTAATTATTCAATTGATATGACATATGATATATGGTCCCTCCTCAATTGGAAATTGACCATTGGAACTAATAAATTTTCCTGTGAAAATGATATTGTTTTAATTAAATTCAATACTTAAATGTGAACTCCATAGAGGTCCAAGGGATATGAATAATGGACATATATTCGATGAAACAACATAATACAATGGTTTTGGAGTGTAATTAAAATTATTTACATTGATTTGAATTCCTAAATATGTAACGAAAAGTTAAAATAGACACGATGGGCCTTTTTGTACTGACTGAGCATCCGTGATACTAATGGTTGGGATTATAATTGTAATCGTGAATTATTAGTTGTATAAACCATATGTGAGGTTCTAAATAAATTATTACGTGATTTTTTTGACTTGACCGGTTCCCATATATCCATTGAATAGGGATGAGTTATAAATTATGATAATTTTATGATGTTGTCCATATAGAATTTCATGATTACTTAGAGCATTCAATTATATGTGATGAGCCTAAAATGACTGAATGTAGAAGAAATAAATAGGTTCCTCAGTATTTTACCTTATTATGGGTGTGATAAATGATTTGAAGGACCTATTTGTGTTAGTTTGAGATTGAGGAATGCATTTCCACTTAGTGGTGGTAGTTTCCTATGGAAAATCAATTCTTAATGATCAAATTATTTCCCAAAAATATGTATTATGTCACTAAAGATTTCAGTATTGAGTTAAGTATTAAACTCTTAATAAATATATATGATTAAATGTGATGATTTTTATGTTCTTTTTAGGGTACCTTGGATATTATATCAAAGATATAGAATTTCCATTGTATTATATTATTGGAGGATCTTGAATGTGACTCCAAAGATCAAGTATACATTGATTATAATATTGTAGAACATTGCTCTTATTGCAAGGATCTTGTATGCCAATGGTTATTATTATTATTTGGGAACCCAAATGGGGTTCTAGGTACATGGTATGGTTGTTATTAATATTTTTTGTGGAAGATTATATGATTCCAGTGATCTCGTATTCACTATATGATATTTTTGGGGGATTATGGACATGACTTGATGGATATGGTGTGCTTATTGTTATACATTATTGAGGGACCATGGACATTGTTCCAGGGATATAGGGTTTCCATTAATATAATATTTGGAAATCTTGTATATGGTCATTGTATAAGATGTGACCATATATTATATAAATTTTCATGGTAATATGGATAGAGACATCCAAAAGTAGTTGAAGTAGGTATATCCAATAATGAGTGTAGTATTAGACTCTAATGATAAATCATTGTATTTATTTATATATTCACTGTTTTTAATTTATACTACTAATTATATCATAAGAAAATATCAATACATTTTCTAGCCATGTATGGGGACACATTTGGTGGTTCCTTATTGAATCATATACTCAAACACTGTTTAAGCTACAATTTCATGTTGGTACCTAACCACCCTTAACTATTCCATTGTTATAGTTAGGTAGAGTGCTAGAGTAGCTTGATTGAGTGATATAATATAATTAGTATGGATAATATGTTTAAGTGAGGCATAAGGATATAGTAGAGGATCAATTTATTTTGATTATTTCATTATTTCTGTATATGTGACCAGTATAATAGGTGGAAATTATTTTATGACATTATGTTATATGTTATTATTTTCTATTGATGTCTTCTATTTATTCCTTCTTTCTAAATAATCTGATGTTAACTGATGTATGATGTTTATTTTACTTTTTTATATTATTATTTCTATAATTTTATGGTGTATTCTTTCCACTGTCATACCACAAACCCCTTCTACTACTCAACATACTTTAGTGTATAGGAGGGAATGGTTGTGGTCACATTGAGACCCATTCTAGCTAATGTTTTTAATGAACCTGGTTAGGGATGTTACCATGTGGTATCAATGAATTACTCTTCCTATCTTAAATTTTTTATAGTAATTAGATAGGAGATATAGGAATGTGTCATAGTATATAATGGATACCAATTTGGTGAATTTCAGACACACTTCCCGATAAGAAGTCTAGGTTACTAGGGGATTCATATTGTTATTCTAGATATATAATATTATGATTGACTAATTACAACTCTCTTGATAGGAATGATTTTTTTAATTATAATTTAGTCTATATTTTTTGTTCTTTTACAATTGATAAGAGGATGACTGTTGGATTTTTTAATCATGGCACATTATAAAGTTATGTCTTCATGCATCATATCTGGCACATTGGATTCACATTAAATATATGTGTTTTTCTTCTATTTTAATAATTATTGAACATAATAAATTTTTTCATGACCACTATTCACATTGATCTACAGTGTGGTGCTCAAGGATGATGAAAATGAAATCACTTAGTTTGTAGATACATACATATCATTAATGGTTCATTACAAGAAACCAATTCCTGTGTGAGGAACCCCTGCATATTAAATTTAATTTTGATATAAAACTCTAAAAATTAAAACATGTTACTAAAGTAATGAAGTCAATCGACATGGATTTCCAAGGATATTGATATTTCGTACACATATATATATATATACATATATACATATATATATGATAACATATGATATTATAATCCTTGAGGGAATAAATACCATATAAGGAGGTCTGATAATGATCTTCTAAATCTCATGATTATAGAGGGGTAATGTAACACCCGAGACTTTTATGTGAAATATTTTTTTTATGTTATATAAATCATTAACTTAATCTTTCACTACAACCAACACTAGCTTGGCTTTCTTTACACTCAACCGCGACCTTCCTCGATAGCTTGTGTCGTACAAAATACCGAGTTTCACTAAACAATGATATGCTATTAAAATATTATTAAAACTAGCCGTTATGAATAGTAATAACCAGTTTTTGAAATTTTATAAATTTTATTTTTCAAAATGGACTTCATTTTTGGATTCAGAATATCGAAATTATCCTAGGGTGAAATTTTGGTATTTTTCTGAAAACTTTCAGTTTTTGATGAATAGTGAAACCACTAAGTGGTAGTTAAAAAACTGAATTTTTCATAAAACTTCATTTTACCACTTATGTGAGTTGAATTTAAAAAATCCTAGAGACACGGTTGATGTCATTAAGTAAAATGTGGTTCAATGAGATGAAAATATTTTTTGGTGAATAGTAACTTTTTACTTTTATTTACCACGGTTATAGGTAAATAGGGTAATTAAGGGTAAAGATGATATTATTATTACCCTAAAACATTTCCTAATTCTATTGGATAAGTGTAATTAGACCAAAAACAAACTTAGGAATAAAATATGATGATTTAGGCCCACTTGGATTAGATTAGGACAGTTATTATTAACTTATTTAAAGAAGGGTAAAAATAGTTAAAATCAATGTTTAATAAGTAACTAATTTTTAATATAAGGTTATATATTAGATAAATTAGACTATAAATATTGAAATCTAAATCGATTTCCTACATAATTGGATTTTATTTATAATTTTTAGACATTAAATAACCTAATTTATTTATGACACAAAGATGATGCAGAAATTATCTTATTAATGAAATACTGACATAATTGATGTTATAAATACCCAAATAAATGTAATTTGATACTTTTTATGAATTAAACTAATTTTATAGGTTAATATGACATGTTATTATTTAATTAATTAACTTTTTTCTATCTAATAATTATGTTATGATTTTAACAAAAATCAATTACTAAATAGTGTCAAAATTGACATAAAATAGTTTTTAAAACAAATATTATATTATTAATTGTTATTTTATTCCTAAAAATCTAATGTTCGTCCAAATGACATATATAAGGTTATATATATTAATAATAAACAACTTGGGGTTCGTTTGGATTGTTATAGTATGTTTATTAACCTTATAGTGTAAGAACACAAGAAGACACGGTAAAAGTAAAATTATTTAACTTAATGTTAAATCTAAATGATAAGGTCAAAATAGGAACCTAAACTTGTCTAAATTCAATTGGATGAGAGGATTGAGACCCATCACCACCTTATCTTAGAAATAAATCAATTCGAAGCTATTTAAAACCGAATTTGGATTTATAATAAAATAACATTTTTAGTTATTCCAAAGGTGCCCCTCTCCTCCCTTATAAAAGGGCACATCCTCCCTCTCTTCCTCACACCACTTTGAGGCTTCAAGAGCCGCCAACCCCTTCCACATTCTCTTCTCCACTTCCCTAGATACATACTAGAGGTCCTGGTCTTCTTCAAAGAACAATTTTTTTTCCCTAAAAGGAGGTCTCAAAGAATCATTTCAAAGAAGAGGTAATGTCTGTTACCGATTCTTTCATCTTTATTTCTTCTTCCACTTATTCTTATTTAGTTGTTTTATTATGAAGTAATAACATCAGGATAAATCATATACTTATATGTTATTATAAGGATGAAACAACCCTATTTCACCATCTATCCATCCTACAGAAAATGAAATCACCGCGCGTGCGTACGTACGGAATACCGTCTCCACGCCGTGGTGTAATCTTCTTTCCACCACCACCTTACTTGGATGGGTATAATGGTGTAAATAATGACTATATATGATTATTGTAAAGTGATATTGATTCTGAAATAGTATACATACACTCCAATACAATTCCATGATCATGGGAATGATATCATCCCTAATGCGTACGTACGGAATACCGTCTCCACGATGTGATGCGACTCATTTTACATGATATTCATTGAATAATGATTATATAAATGAATTGAATGAATGAATATGATATATATTAAACTAATAACATTCTGGAAATGAGGTATCTATATCCTAAGGAGAAGAATAAGAATTTATTCGACAAAACACACATAAGAACAAAAAGTAATAAACACCCAAATAACAAGTTGTAATGAAATATTACTAATAAGAAGAAAATAATATGACCTTATATGATATCATAATAATAATTATGATTCTAGAATAAGCCAATAACATTATTTAAATCATTATACAGGAGGTTCAAACACTAACGAGGCAAATCAGACCTAAGGTAAGGGAAAATATCACAATCTCATTTTATCCGAGATTGTTTATACTTTGGTATTTACTAGGGTGTATTTTATCATCCACATCCATGTTTCCTCGATATTTAATACTGTTTCCATCCACCTACAATTGTTTAAATCCAATTTTACCCTTCAGTGAGTTTTTAGTAAAAGATATGAAAGGAATCTTTTGTCATTTTTTGTACGAGGTACTTTTTGACTTTTCCGACAAAAGTACGGGAAGAATGTTTTTCTTAACTTATACGGCATGAATGGATTTTTAAAACATTATTTCCAAGAAGCTTACTTTACAAGTTTTCAAGATTATTTTTAATTAACTTCTTTTAGTTTAAAATTTTATGACATTTTAAGAAAGGAAAATGTTTTTGAAGTAGATAGGATATTTTCCTCAAGAATGGAGTTCAAGTGTTTTATCAAAATTATTTTCCATCTAAGATAATATAGGGTTCTATTTCTATCCCTATTATTACATTGATTTGATTATGTTGTGATGGAATTATTTTTATGAATTCCATTATCTTATATGAATTGTTTGATGATGTCACGATGTTTAAGAATCACATTTTTATTACATGGGTTATGCTATGATGTATGGTTTATGATTTTGTGGAACACATAAGAATGGTATCATTATGATATGGGTGGGACCTATATCTCCCTACAATGCATTGGGTAAAGATTTTATATCTCATGAGATAGACATGGCTGGAACGGTAGGTTATACCGGTTCAGTGAAACAGGACTGAAACGGGGAGTGAACTCGGTTCAGAAATGGACTTTGTCCACTAAGATAGTCTTGGAAATGAGTCTTGACTAATAAGAAATGATTCTATATGATTATGTGTGTATGACACAAAGTTTCACGTTTTAGGTTATGATTATTGGTATTACATTTCACTACTATGATTTATCCCATGTTATGAAATTATGCTCTCTTTTCCAGGTTACGATTTCCAAAAGTTATGTTCTTATGAATATGATGTGATTGATGTTTTTTTACCCTTACTGAGCAGTTGAGCTCACCCTTTAGTATGTTTTCTTTCCCCAGGTCAGGAAGAAGGTTATTAATTAAGATATTCCAAAAGAAAGTATAGATATGATGAAATAAATGGGAGACAGTGTAGACGCTTTATGAACCAGTTGTTTATGCTTTCCAGTTTCTAATGACAATATACCTATACGGTCCTTTCATGGTTTTGATATATGTTGTAATAAGTGTGCTTCAATTTTGAAGTAATAACAATGTATGTAATGTATGGGTCGTTATAGGTAACCCCATATCTGGGAAATTGGTGAGAATCAGTGTCCCCATAGAAATATGACTTTCTATTTGAGTCATGGTGTATTTAGAATGTAAGAGGCCTTATAGAGATTATATTATCCATGAGTTAACCTATGATGTTAATGATGAAAAAAAAGAGGTATTGCCCATAATATATGAAATGTGTGACATATAGACTATAATTTTGTTGAGTGATATTTGTATCTTGCTACAATATTACTACTTGGGTTAGGTGAATGTTATAATTTAGAGCTGGGATTCTTTTTCGTATAACTATTGAGAAAAAAATGGAAGGGTAACCCAATAAATGGGTTTTCCTAAGAATGAGAGTCCCTTAATGGAAATTATAATTAGTAGTGCTTTTGTTTTTGTATATGAATTAAATACCAAGTATATTCTTCCATTAGGAACCCTTTAGGTGTGGCTTCTTTGGTTATGAAAGTGAGAGTTTTAGTATATGAACTATAGGATACCTATCCCGATGTGTTTCATATGTGACTTCAGGAACATGTGGAAGCGTATGCAGGAACATATAATTTATAATATGATTATTAGATCTATGGGTGGTCATATTAATAGAATGGAATGCATAAAATGACTTCTTTTGAATTAGAGTTTCCAAAGAACTTTTTACTAGGTGTGGTTGACGTATGGACTGCATGGTTGGTGGATTGGATTATGAGTACATGTTTAATGACATGGTACTCATGGTATCATGATTCAGATTTTGCGACCAGGAGGTATAGAATTATATTCACATCATATTCTGATGATATCAAGAAGAAACACACTATGTTCATGAGCGATTGATTATGTCATGTACCAATGTGTAGTCCAATGTGAGCCAGAGATTAGAAGAAATTATGAGATTCAAGTGGGTGTGTTATCTTGGAATCTTGATAAAATTGATATAGTCCATCTGTTGTTTTGATTTATTTAGTTTTAGATCATTATTTTTAGAATGAATTGTGTCTGCCTTAATTGAATATAGACACTAAATAATTCTTTGTTTGGAATTGACTAGGATGAGTGTGGATCAGGAGGAGCGACACACATGTTTTCATCAAACCCATTAAGGTTGTTATTTGGGAGCATTATGCTTGAATTTATAAGGTGGGGAGTGCACATAATCTGTCTGTTGGTGTGACCTTCATTATAGAGGGGATTTTGGGATTTGTCGATGACAATGTTTCTTTTATTAGGAAATTTTTGTTAATTGAAATATCATGTTGGCACTCATATATGAGTGGGGAAGCCATATCCAGTAATAGAGTTTGATGATTGATGGATAATGGGTCATGGTGATTGAAATATTTGTTCTATATTGAGAAAATGGCTATATTTATAAGGAGGGGAAATTTTTATTAGTTGTTAGAGTATGACCCTCATGATAGGAATATTATTGATATAGTGAGGCTCTAAATTGTATGGTTGATATGTCCTTGATATGTCAGTGAGTATATGAGTATGATAATATCAGGTAATATGATTAATAAATTATTGAAAATTTAAATGAGTTTTTATATAAATTCTAAATGTTGGAATCAATATAAGGATAGTTTAAACTAAATATTCCATTTTTTTTTGTTTAATGATGAATTAGTGTCATGAAATGTCATGAATATGAGTTTGTTTGGTTGAGGAATTAACCAAAAAATTTAAAAATAAAATCTATGGAGGATTTCATTATGCATGTCAAAGGATCATTTAATTCAACTAGATTTAAGGAATCACGAAAATACATTTTTATAAATAATTTATGTGTGAGGATGAGTGTTTCAGTAATGTCCTACCTTATGATTTTGGAATGATTGTTTTCCAAAATATCTGATGTGGAATTATGGGACCAACATTTTTTATATTGTTTCATATATAGAATATGCGTTTCAGTTTCAGTTAGGGATTTCCATGGAAAACATGACGTATATAGATTGTTTTTGGAAGTAATGGAGGCTCAACCATTTTATCTGGGAATTTTTTAAAGATAAATTATTAGCTATTTTTTATAGACTCTTCCATTTTGAGGATTGAATCACAAATATAGGAACCATGCCAAGATATTTGTTTGAAAACTAGGGTGGCATTTTTATAAGAAACATCCTATGGTAGGGATCACCATACTACAAATCACCATTCGTTGAGTAGTGATCTGGTTAATGAATCATAACATCTCATGATAGACATTAATGATTGTAGCACATTGTCAACATTTTTAAATAATTCATGTGGTGGATAATATTTTTGATTTATTAGAATTGTTGTCTTTAGGCCCACATCATTTAAGATAATTTAACATTTCAATGTAACAATACATGGGTTAATCATGAATTAGTAGTAACTTCAATCATATATATTGACTTTATAATTATCTATAGTTCTCATATAATATAAGTGTTATGGTGTGGAGAATATAATACCCCATGTCTTGAAAAGTTATGAAATTCAAGAAGAAATTAAATTCCCATTTTAGTGGATAGATAATTTTGAATGTATGGACTCAGAATTAGATTATGAGAGTTCAAGAATCATAGAAAAGATGTTATTTAAAATTAATGGGGCTCAAAATGAAGTTGAGAGTTTAGGAGAACATTAAGTGAAGTATAGAGTCATAACTGTGGCCATCAAAGAAACTATTGCAGCACCATCTCATCAATGTCATTCCATTGGCTAGCCGGTGGATGATGTAGTATCCCAGATGTTATATAAGGAACACTGACCAACCAATGATCCCAAGGTGGTGTTTTGGAGGTACATTAAATTATTTATGAGCCTTACCAACTTACTGATGTGGCACAATAGAAAATGTTTATGTGGGAGTCTTTTTTCCTTTTAAAAACTAAGCCCCTTAGTTTTTAGACATACACCAAGGGATTTTGTGATTAATCTGACCATTCTATCTCTATATCATCTCTCTGTGAGATTTATTATAAGTGGTATAGATCTTAGTGATATTTTTTGGTGAATCGAGAAGAAATCATTAATTTTTATTCAATTTTGTGTCCCTCTTCCTCATGCCACATTAGATCGATATGTCATTCTTTGAGATTTCTTCCTCTCATTTTGTACACAAATCATTGAGACCTTTATGTCTAATAAACCTATAATTATTTGTCTCATTAATCATATATTGATATTTTATCAAATATTGTTATGCAGTTTACAAAAAATAAAATGGATATTGGTGGATTTATTTATGAATTATAGGTCATTAAATCACCTCTACTAGAGGGTGTTCTGGGAGGATGGATTCAATCTGTCACAAATAATTTTCTAAATGGTATATTCCCTAAAAATTTGATTATGTATTTTAATAAAATTTACTTGAATTAACCATCAACATGTCATCTAATATGAAAATAATTATTATCATGCATATATGAGGACCCGTCATGTTATCTATTCGATTTTTAGTGACATTTCAATGGAGGTTGGAAACTCCTCCAATTTTAGTTATGTTATTTTGAATAAAATTGATAAAATTGATTTTTATGATTTCATGTGATATTCCATTTTCTAGGAATATTTACGAGGGTATATAAGTGTTCATTAACAAGGTTTTGGTTGCAGATCCTGCGTGATGAGGTCAAATAATGCGTGATTAGGAATTTATAACTAAATAATTTATATTTATCTATTAATTTTAAAACTGTTAACTGATTATAATTAATTAAATTCATTTTATTCACGTTTTTTGAGGAATCAGGTGTTTAGACGATGGATGAACATACTTGGATGGGTCTTAACGAGATCTGTCAAGATACGTTAATAATAAGAAATTAATTTATGATCAGGAAGGAAATTAAAAGGTATTTCACCATGTTATATAAACATTAATTATTCAATTTATATGACATTTGAAATATTGTTTCACCACTGAATGTTATTGACCCTTTAAACTAATAAATCGTTTATATGAAAAAAAGTAGTTTTAATTAAATTAAATGCTCAAATATGAAATGAACATAGTGTCAAAGTTCATGATAGAACCTTGTGCACTGGTCGACACCATAACATATGATGTCATGGAGTGTAATTAAAATTGTGTATGTTGAGTAGTGTGAAACAATATTAAATAAACAATCTTTCAAGGGATATGATGGAACCTTGTGCACTGGATGGAGATCCGGTCCACCGAGGGATGAGAGTATAACTATTACTATGTATGTCATGTTATGTGGACCATATGTGAATTTCTAAATACATTATTACATGAACATAGTAGACTGGATTAATGTTTGTAGACCCCTTGAGTAGGTTTGAGTTTAGAATTAGGATAATTGGCCCCAATTGGCCTTATTGGATTGTGAGATTCATTAGAGACTTTAGATAGATTGGACATGTCTCAGATGAATGAATATAAAAAATCCATATATGTACCTTATTATTTTCCCTGGGTTTGGAGTGAAGCCATATTATTATAAATACATCTATGTAGGTTGAGACCAAGGGATTTATCATCCCTTAGTGACATAATATTGTAATGGAAATCTCTTTCTTAATGATTGATTGATTTTAAAGGATTTTTTGATTATAAATAAGTTCTATTTATTTTTTTTATTGTTAAAATCCTAATAATTTCATTTTATTAATTATGATAATTTTTATTATATTTTTTGGGGGCCCTTTTGATATGATTCTAATGATATGGTATACCCATTGTATTATAATATCGGGGGACCACATATGTGATTCCATGAATATGGTATTTTTTTATTATTCTACTTTGGGAGTTTGATGTGATTGTAAGGGCCCAGTATACCCATTATTATTATTATTATTATTATTATTATTATTATTATTATTGGTATCAATGAGGGATTGTGATTTTATTCTAGGGATTTGGTATTCCCATTAGGATATTGTTTGGGGACCATGGATGTGGATGCATGGATATGGTGTTCCCATTATTATACTTTGTTCGGGGACCTTTTTCATTGTTACATATATATATGGTGTTCCCATTAATATATAATAGGATGAGTATAAAAAGAGTCCATGGATCTAGTGCAAAAATATATTATACACATGATTATGGAACTATGGAAAAAGACATCCAACAGTGGTCAACTAAGGTATAGTCAATCCTGGGTGAAGTGTTAGACTCTGTGTATTGATAGTTGAATCTATTTTTGTATTCATATATGTTTATTTTTTCTATTGAGTATTCCTCACACTTATATCATTGTATGTAATAGATATTTATGGGATTGAATTGGTGTTTACCTATTGAGTTATGTAATAAAACCTTGTTAGGACTGTCATTTCACTTCTGTGCACGAAAAATCTTTACTATTTATATGTTTATATTGGTCACAAACCCATAGTAGCATGATCATGTGGTACATATTGGAGGGTCTGGAGACTAAGATGAAGTGAGCCCCGATGATGCTGTAGTTCCTCAATATATATATTTTACTTCTTCATTTATATAATAGTTGAAGGTCTATGGGAAGTTGTTGTTGTACAACAATATGATTTATGTCATTATTTAATGTCAATGAATACTATTTAATCATAAATTATGTATACAATGATGTTTTATATTGGATTATTATTAGTTTATTTTATGCTATTATTGCTACTATGATATGAAGATATAGTCTCCCTATTATGAAACATTATAGCCATGATA
This sequence comes from Viscum album, assembly GCA_963277665.1. Lineage (NCBI taxonomy): Eukaryota > Viridiplantae > Streptophyta > Magnoliopsida > Santalales > Viscaceae > Viscum > Viscum album. The sequence goes on from OY728138.1 coordinate 1,379,249,996, forward strand.
CTAGTTAGAAAACTCTGGAATACGTAGAGGCATTCCTGAGGTCAAATATCTACCCATCCTAGTTACTATTCTCACTAAACTAGGGTGATGGTATGAAAACTCCAAAGAGTCACCAATCATTCCCATAATTATAGTATTGGGATCTTATATTTCCAAGCCCAGTGCATACACAAGGAAACTACCAACATGATTATGATGAGCATGTCGGTCCCTAAATTCACGGATGATAAGATAACATACTAATAACGAGTGTGTCTTTATCTAATTTTATTATTGATGATCTAATAATTATTATCCTTTACCAATAATATTTATAGACTCAGTATGAATATTGTCTAGCCATACAACACTAATAAGTAATTTTTTTGAATTCACATAAAATATAAAATAATTTTTTTAATTAATGTTACATTATGAAACTAAATATGTGTGTCACGACCCAAACTTTTTGAATAGTATATTAATTTACTCTTAACGATTTAATAGAGATATTAATGGTTAATGCAGAAAGAAGATTCGATGGCTTCATCCAGTAGACTCAAACCTTATGAAGCCCACTTATCAGAGATTGGGAAGTAGGTGGCATCTTTGGGCTTCGTTTGGACCAAGCCCAAGCCGAACTCCAGCGTGTCATGCTTGAATGGAATCGCCTTTGGAAAAAGTTCAAGTTAATGGAGATTGCTACTAAGAGAATGTTATCCGATCCTCCCTCAGATTTTCTCACCTTAGCACACCATACACTTAGGTCATATGCAGGTGTTGTAAGGGGCTATGTAATGAGACCATAGCTACTTTGTGTAATCCTTTGAGATAAATAAAATTGTTATTTCTTCCTATGGTGATGTTTGTGAGTTTCTAGATGTTCAGATAAAAATAGGATGTATCTTATGGATGAATTTTGAAAAAAATGGACATTATAAAATATATATGTAATCCTTAAATAATTAATGATGTTTAAGGGTTTTCAAAAAATGGTCTTCGGTAAATGTGTTCAGTAAGAAATTTAGAGTCAAATAAGATCAACATAATTTTTTATGAATACTAAATTATGATTAGTGATTTTACGCTTAAAATTAGTAATGTGACAAAATGGATTAGTAATCTCACTTAAATAAATTATTAAAATAAATTAGGTACCTTGATTAAGTAATGTGATTCAATAAAATAGGTAAATAACTGTTTCGGAAATTATTAGATAAGTATTAGTTTTGTCGGGTGAATAGTGTTTTTTTTAAATTATATTAAAATTATTTAGAAAATTATTTTTATAAAATGGAGTTCATTTTTGAATTCAGAGAGTCGATATTATGTTAAGGTGAATTTTTTAGATTTTTCTGAAAAAGTTGAATTTTCGGTGAATAATGATTTTTTAGTTTAGAGTTTCTGGTGTTTAATGACATCATTAAGGATGCAATAATTATGTAAAAATTCTGGTTGACTTATGAATATTAATATAAGTTTTGAGGTTCCCCAATTGGCCAATACCATGTGAAAATACCATGGTCAAGCCCAAGGGTTTTCCAATACCACCAATGAGGTGTCCCTTGGCCCTTAATGTCTTGTCCCCTCACTTTCCCAATAAATACCAAGGCACTCTCTCATCATTTCCATTACAAAATCCTCCTCAACTATGTTCTGGTATTATTACCTCCCAAAGAGTCCACCCAAGGTTCCATCATGCCTCCCAAGGTCCCAAACATCAAGATTTAGAAGTAACTGTTCATGGTAAGGGATCTTACCTCTCTCTTTCCTTTCAAGTACCCTTTTGTATGTCATCTCATTTAGTCCCAATGTTCTTATGTTGGGGAATTTTATTTTATATTTTTATTACTGCCCTTTTCATGATCATATGATTAGATATCCCCTCTTACTCTCATCATTTCATTTTATGAATGTTTAAGTGGCGTCATTAGGCTACAGAATTTTGGTAAGGGATTCTTCCACCCTTCCCATTTTTCATATTCTATTTTAATGTAAAGTCATTCAAGTTCCTTTTTATTATGTTTAATTATAGTATCTATATACATCATACTGTTATTTTATGTTCATATGATGAGAGACCTTATTTTATCTCATCAATTCATTTTTTTATGTTTTAAGTGACGCCGTTAGGCTACCGAATTTTCATAAGAGAAATCTTATTTTTTTCATTCTCTTTTTGTCAAATTATTTTATTTTATTGAGTGAATACTCATGGCTATTTATTATATAGGGTTATTCACATATATATCAAAATTTTCTATTTTAATTCTGGTATTTACAAACATGAAACCTGCTTTCCTTTTCTGTGGGTTTAAAGTGACATAAAGATCATGGCTTTAAAGAAGTTTTTAAAAACATTATGATTATGAAATGAAACCCATTTATTTTATTATATATAGGCGATTTATGAAATTTTTGATGATGATATATGTGGATCACATGATAATAAAGTCAAATTAAGGGTTCTCCCTGATAGTTCTCCATTTCATTGGGTAATGATGTAATCTCTATGGATTACAATTTTAACGATACCTTGGTGAATAACCTTGGTAATTTTTTTAAATGACACCTTGGGGATGGACCTTGGTGATATGTTCATGATTCTCTAAGTTAAAATTTGTATCCAAATCTTCAAGTTATAAAACACATTATTTTTACTATGATATTCCTTGCGATCACTTTCTCATGCCTTAAAGTTATTTATCATGACATTATTGATGTATCTCAAGTTCACATGTAAAATGATTTCTCTTGTTTCCCTTTCTGGTCCTTCTGCTCACCCTTTCCTTTGATTTATGCTCCTAGATTATGAGATGTTGTAATGAACTTAGGATGAACAATGAAGAAGCCTTTAAAATTCTTATGAATAATTTTTTATGTCTTCATGTATTATGTTCCTGGTTTCCAAGACACTAAACCTAATAGATCCTCGGTTTTGTATAATGTAGAGAAACGTTTATGTAATGAAAAAGGCGGGATTCCGTAGTTAGTATCAAAGGATTTTTTAGTTATTTAAAGAAATTATGCTATGAAAACTTTAGTAATAACCATATATAAAGGTTTAAATATAGGGAAAACTTCCTGGTATTTTGATGAGTATTGAGTAAGTGGTTTATGAAAAAAATACATCCCTATCTGGATACGAGCAGGTAGAGGCAGAACTGGCACAGATATACACAGGGGTAAAACCGAAAACACTACTTTGAGCTAGACTCAAACAGGAACTGGTGCACGACAACGAGCCTTGTTGTACTCTTGGTTACGACACACCCGGGGGATATTTTTGGTTAATCGCATGCTTTTTATGAATCATTATGAAGGAATTATAGAGAAATATAATTGTTCAAGCATGATGTTTTAAGATGTAGAATCTTTATAGTTAAAATATTCGTAAATGAAACAAGTTTCTCAATAATATTTTATTCTTTTAGAAAATGGCGGGAAATAGGAGGAACCATGCAAATGGTGACCGCAATGGACCATGCACTGACAGCCCTCCGATGGAATCCAGAATGGAAACATTCATGCGAATGATGAACCAACTAACTCAAGTTATGAGTAATAACTTGAATCAAGCCGAGAGGATGATATCACCACGAAGGGAAAATCATTTTGTTGAGTCCTTTATGCTACAACGACCACCAACATTCAGTGGATCTACTGACCCATTGGTTGTGGAACAATGGATATGCTCAATTGAAAAGATATTTTCAGTACTTCATTGTTTGGAACAAGAAAAAGTCACCCTTGTTATTTACCACCTAGAGGGATAAGCTGATCAGTGGTGGTCACTGATCAAAAACACGAATCTAAGAGGAGAGATGGAAGCTTTGGAGTGGGAAGAGTTTAAGGGAATATTCTTCAATAAGTATTTCCCTCGTTCGATAAGAACGAGAATGGAGAAAGAATTTCTCGAGCTAAATTAGAAGGAGAATGAATATGTTGGAACCTACAAGATGAACATCACAAGGCTTTCACATTATACATCAATCTTTGTCATGAATCCTAATGGGGATGTTGATAGATTCTTTGGTGGACTACGACCCCATCTGTGGAAGAATCTAGCCAATAGGGACTATGATAGCAACAAAGAAATACTTAGAAGTGCTATGAAAGTCGAACTGGATTTTGGTGAGACATAGTGGTATCACAAATCTAATGAGAAGAAGACAACTCTAGAACCAAGCCTGGGAAGAAGCTTTGATCCGGAAAAAGGTGGAAAGAAAATGCAACTTTCCACATGCAATAAATGTGGGAAGAAGAATTCAGGGAACTTCTTGATAGGAAGTGGAAAGTGCTACAAGTGTGGAAGAGATGGCCATATTTCTCGTAATTGTCATAGTGATGTGAAGCCTCAACTCCCAAAAACTAACGATAGAGGAAAGATGGTTCTGGACCTACCCGAAGTCCAATGCTTCAAGTGTGGAAAACTTGGGAACTTTGCTAATTACTTTCCAAATCTGAGGGTAATGGGGTGAATCACCATCAACCTCAGAAAAGGCCAAGGGAGAAAGGTCGTGCTTTTGTTATCACGACAACTAAATTTGAACCTCTGAATGACGTGGCATCAGGTACTCTTGTTGTCCTCTCAAAACTAGCAAGTACATTGTTTGATTCTAGTTCTACACATTCCTTTATTTCCTCCATGTTTTCAAAGAATATAGAATCAATCCCCAAACATCTAGAGGTAGATTTGTCAGTCAAGACTCCAAGTGGGATTATCCATGCATCAACAATGTTTAGATACTCTAGTGTTTACTTTAGTGATCATTATCTTATCGTAAATCTAGTAGTCATTACCCTGATGGAATTCGACGTTATACTAGGGATGGATTGGATCTCAAAGTATAATGCTAAGATCAAATGCAGAAGTAAGGAAATCTCAGTAGTCTTGAAAGAACGGCCTACAATTGTCTTCCATGGAGAGATATCCCGACCTGATATTTTTCTAGAGGCAACTCTTGTAGCATTCTTTATGGAGTTAATCGGTGAGGATGAAGAAGGAAAAGTGAGTATACAAATAGAAGATGTTTCGATTGTTCAGGAATACATGGATGTATTTCCTGAGGAGTTACCTGGACCACCCCTAGAAAGAGAGGTAGGGTTCTCCATTGAACTCGTACATGGATCTCAACCGATATCAAAGACCCCATATAGAATAGATAATGTGGAGCTAGAGGAGTTAAAGAAACAACTCCAAGACTTGTTGGAGAAGGGGTTTATCCAACAGAGTGTGTCTCCTTGGGGAGCACCAGTTCTCTTTGTAAAAAAACAAGGATGGATCAATGCGGCTATGAATTGATTATAGAGAACTGAACGGGATCACAGTGAAGAATAAATACCCTCTTCCAAGAATTGATGAATTATTTGACCAACTTCGTTGGGCTCAATTCCTCTCCACGATTGATCTTCGATCTGGTTATCATCAACTGAGGGTGAAGAAGGACGATATTACAAAGACTACCTTCTAATCAATATATGGTTATTATGAGTTTACTGTTATGCCCTTTTCCTTGACTAATGCTTCTGCTATTTTCAAGGATTTGATGAATAGATTCTTAAGGACTACATTGATAACATTGTGGTAGTTTTTATTGACGATATTTTGATATATTCAAAAAGTCGTGAGGAGCATGAAGATCACTTGAGAGTTATTTTGAAAACTCTGCTGAAGGAGAGGATCTTTTGAACGTTCAGTAAGTGTGAGTTTTGGTTAGAACAAGCGGCTTTCTTGGGGCACATTGTAACCAATGAAGGAATCTCGGTTGAACCTGCAAAGTCAATGGTTGTGGAGGAGTGGCCTAAACCCACAATAGTAACTAAGATTTGTAGTTTCCTTGGTTTAGTTGGATATTATAGGAGGATTGTGAAAAAAGTTTCATAGATTTCTAATTCACTAACCAAGTTGACTCGAAAAGGGGTCAAGTTCATCTGGACAAAGGAATGCGAGGAAAGTTTCCAAGATCTGAAGAAGAGATTCGTTACTGCACCTGTGTTAATGCTACCCTCTATCGGAGAAGAATTCGTTATTTTTAGTGATGCATCTCTGAAAGGGATTGGGTGTGTCCTCATGAAAAATGATAGGTTAATTGCTTATGCATCCCTTCAGCTGAAGAAACATGAGAAGAATTATCCTACGCATGATCTATAGCTGGCGGTAGTTATTTTTTATCTAAATATATGGATGCACTATCTTTATGTAGAGAAATGTGATATATACACCGACCACCAAAGTTTAAAGTATATTTTCACAGAGAAATAATTGAACATGAGACAAAGGAGATGGTTAAAGTTATTAAATACTATGATTGTTCAATTCATTGTCACCCTGGAAGAGCAAACAAAGTCACGAATGCGTTAACCAGGAAAGACCCTTTTGTTCCAGAAACTATGAGGATCCTAGGAGATACCTTGATTAAGGATCTAGTAAAACTGGACATGGGAACTGTAAGGGAAGGGACATCATAAACCCTATCCCAAATGATTTATCAACATTCATTACTAGAGAAGATCAAGAAGGATAAAAACTAAGATCTTTTGTTGCAGGAGAAGTTTGAGGCTGTGAAGGATCGGAAGTTTCCTGATTTCAATATTGATCAAGAAGGTGTTGTGAAATTTCATACAAGACTATGTGTTCCATCTATTTCGGAGATAATGAACGAAATGATGGATGAAGCTCATATCTCTACATTCTCTATACATCCGGGAATCACTAAAATTTATAGAGACCTTCGTGATCATTAGTGGTGGGATAACATGAAGAGAGAGATTGTAGATTACACTATAAGGTTCCTGGTGTGTCAAAAAGTAAAGGCAGAATGATAACCTCCTAAGGGGGTATTAAAACCGCTACCCATACCAGCAAGGAAGTGGGATAATATCACTATGGACATTGTCACTGGTCTCCCGAAAACATCCAAAGAGAACAATGTGATATGAGTTATAGTGGACCGTCTCACCAAAACCTCCCATTTTATCTCTTTTTGGGAAGATTTCTCTCTACATAAACTTTCCATGATATACGTAATGGAAGTGGTAAGAATGGATGTGGTACCACTATCCATTGTATCTGATCGAGATCCAAGATTTACATCAAAATTCTGGCGAAATCTCCAACCAGCTCTAAATACTAAATTGAATTTTAGTACGGCCTATCATCGTCAAACTGATACTCAATCTGAAAGGACTATTCATACACTTGAGGATATTCTGAGATTATGGTCAATGGAATTTTAATGTGGATGGGATCAACACCTCCCATTAGTTGAGTTCTTATACAATAATAACTTCCATTAAAGTATTCAGATGGCACCCTATGAAGATCTGTATGGATAGCGATGTAGAAGTCCTACTTTTTGGGATGAAGCTAGTGAGATAAATCTTCTTTGGCCTGATCTTGTTTAAGAGATGACATAAAATGTTCATGCTATCCAACAACACATAAAGGCTGCTCAGAGATAGCCGAAGAGATATGCTCACAATACTCGAAGGGACTTGGAGTTTGGTGTTGGCGACAAAGTCGTCCTTCGAATTTATCCATGGAAGAGAGTCATGCGGTTTGGGAAGAAAGGGAAGCTCAGCCCTAGGTACATTGGCCCCTATGAAATCCATGATCACATAAGAGAAGTGGCCTATCGTCTAGAACTTCCACCGAACCTAACTCAAGTTCACGATGTCTTCCATGTATCTCTCTTGAGCAAGTACATACCCGACCATTCGCATGTACTGAACCCATAGATGGTACAACTGGAACATGACCTCTCTTATGAGAAGCAGCCAGTGGAGATCTTAGACCATAGAGACAAGGTTCTACACAACAAGACAACCTACCTTATGAAAGTGTTGTGGAGGAATCATAAGTATGAAGAATCAATGTGGGAGCCTGAAGAAACAATGAAGAAAAAGTACCCTCACCTTTTTGACTAGGCCATTGGTTTAAAATTTCGGGGATGAAATTTCTTAAGGGGGGAAGAATGTAACAACCCAATTTTTTTAATAGTATATTAATTTACTCTTAACAATTTAATAGAGATATTAATGGTTAATGAAGAAAGAAGATTCGATGGCTTCATCCAGTAGACTCGAACCTTATGAAGCCCACTTATCAGATCTTAGGAAGGAGGTGTCATCTTTTGGCATCGCTTTAGACCAAGCCCAAGATAAACTCCAGTGTTTCAAGCTTGAAAGGAATCGCCTACATGAGAAGTTCAAGTTAGTGGAGATTACTACTAGGGCAATGTTATCCGATCCACCCTCAGGTTATCTCACCTTAGCATACCTTACAGTTAGGTCATATTATATTGTTGTAAGGGGACATGTAATGAGACCATATCTACTTTGTTTAATCTTTTGAGATAAATAAAATTGTGATTTTTACCTATGGTGAAGTTTGTGAATTTTCAGATGTTCGGATAAAAATAAGATTTATCTTATGGATGAATTTTGAAAAAAGGGATACTTTAAAATATTTATGTAATCCTTAAATAATTAATGATGTGTAAGTATTTTCAAAATACGTTTTTCTGCAAATGTGTTCAGTAAAAAATTTAGAGTCTAATAAGATCAACATAATTTTTGATGAATAGTAAATTATGAACAGTGATTTTACACTTAGGATTAGTAATGTGACCAAATGGATTAGTAATCTCATTTAAATAAAGTATTAAAATAATTTAGGCACCTTGATTAATTAATGTGATTCAATAAAATAAGTAAATAATTGTTTCAAAAATTATTAGTTAAGTATTAGTTTTTTCGGGTGAATAGTGTTTTTTATTTAAAAATTAAATTAAAAAAATTTATAAAATTATTTTTATAAAATAGAGTTCATTTTTGAATTCAGAGCATCGATATTATGTTAAGGTTATTTTTTGGGATTTTTCTGAAAAAGTTGAATTTTCGATGAATAGTGAATTTTCAGTTTAGAGTTTCAGGTGTTTAATGACATCATTAAGGATGTAATAATTATGTAAAAATTCTGGTCGACTTATGAATTGTAAGATAAGGTATGATATTTCCTAAGTGGCCAATACCATGGTCAAATACCATGGGAAAGCCCATGGTTTTTCCAATACCACCAATGAGGTGTCCCGTGGCCATTAATGCCTTGTCCCCTCACTTCCCCTATAAATAGTAAGCCATTATCACATCCTTTCCATTCCAAAATCCTCCTCAATGAATTTATGGTCTCCATTACTCACAAGGATTCCTCCCAAGGTTTCCTCAAGCCTCCCAAGTTCCCAATCTTCATGATTTCAAAGTTACTCTTCCAGGTAAGGGATCCTACCTCTCTCTTTCCTTCAAGTACCCTTTTGTATGTCATTTCATTAAATCCCAATGTTATTATGTTAGGGGATGTTATTTTATATTCTTATTAGTTCCCTTTTCATTATAATATGATGATATATCCCCTCTTACTCTCATCATTTCATTTTATGAATTTTTAAGTGGCGCCGTTAGGCTGCCGAATTTTTGTATTCGATTCCTCCACCCTTCCCATTTTTCAAGTTCTATTTTAATTTCAAGTCTTTCAAGTTCCTTTTTCTATGTTGGGGTATGATATCTATATCCATCATACTGTTATTTTATTTTCATATGATTAGAGACCCTATTTGATATCATCAATTTATTTTTTTGATGTTTTAAGTGACGCCGTTAGGCTGCCAAATTTTCATAAGAGAAATCTTATTTTTCCCTTCCTTACATGTTTTTAATTTCATATGGTATGTATTTAAAAATTCATTACCATGTAATTATATACTTTATATTCTGTCCTTATACTATTTTATGGATCATTTATGAGTGGGTGGCCTATTTCCCCTCTCTTTTCAATATTTTCTAAAACCCTATAACATAGCCGTTATGCTGCAAAATGTTTTGTCTCAAAATGTCTCTCTCTTTCTCTCAAATTATTTTATTTCATTAATTTAATACTAAATTATATTTCTTCTATAGGGGTATTCAAAACTATTTCAAAAGTTTCTATTTTAATTCTAGGATTGACATACATGAAACCCTCTTTCCTTTTCTGTGGGTTTAAAGTGACATAAAGATCATGTCTTTAAAGCAGTTTTTAAAAATGTTATGATTATGAAATGAAACCCATTTCTTTTATTCTATATGGGTTATTTAAGAAATTTTTGATTATTATATATGTGTATCACATGATAATAAAGGAAAATTAAGGGTGCGTCCTGATAGCGCTCGAATTCATTGGGTAATGATGTAATCTCTAGGGATTACAATTTTAACGATACCTTGGTGAATAACCTTTGTAATTTTTTTAAATGACACCTTGGGGATGGACCTTGGTGATATGTTCATGATTGTCTAAGTTAAATGTTGTAGCCACATCTTCATGTTATGAAACAAGTTATTTTTATTATGATATTCCTCATGATATCTTTCTCATGCCTTAAAGTTATTTATCATGACATTATTGATGTATCTCAAGTTCACATGTAAAATGTTTTCTCTTGTTTCCCTTACTGGGACTTCTGCTCACCCTTTACTTTGATGTATGCTCCTAGGTTATGAGATGTTGTAATGAACTTAGGATGAACAATGAAGAATCCTTTCAAATTTTTAAGAATAATGTTTTATTTCATCATGCATTAAGTTCCTGGTTTCCAAGACACTAAACCTTAAAGATTCCCGGTTTTGTATAATGTAGTGAAATGTTTATATAATGAAAAAGGTGGGATTCCATAATGTGTGAAAGATTAAAAAACTATTTTTTATCATTCCAAAAACCAATATTCACCACATTATCATCCCATAGCCCTTCACTATTCATATACTGACTCCCACCTCAACATGTAGACAATGATTCATATTATCTCTAACATAGAATTTTCCCCATGAGGTAGTGGATTCCCTAGTTATATAATTAATGATGGAATACACAATTCAAAGCCACTCAGTGAAATTTAAAATGTTATAGTGAGTAATAAATATAGGTATGTACTAATATTGATGGTTAGTAGTGGCATGTAGGCCCCATCTCCACCTAAATTATATTTGGGAGTATTTATCGATACTGTTATAATACCCTTATCACATATTTAGAAGATGTAGAATATGTTAACACCTACATCCATTAGAATTGGGGGGGGTCACCTTTGAGGGTTACCTCTGATCATTCCAATCTAAAATGTACATAACCCTATCATGATAGAAATTATTGAGGATACTCTTTCCATGGTGGTCCTAACCACTCATCCATAAAGTCACCCAATTGGGGAATGTCCAATCCTATCATCTTGATGTAGGCAACTCAATGTGTCATAAGTGTTACTCTAGTGGTAAAAAAACAATGTTGGTATCCATGGGATATTTTCACATTAATTTAGAATGGAGGCCCTAACTACCAATTGGGAACACATTGAGGCCCCCACATACAAGTCAATTCCATTAAAATAATAATAAATTATCTAGATGACATTCCCATTTTCATACTAATAACTAATATAATTGTATTATCTGAAGTAACGTTGGGGATCCCCATATTTGGGAAATTACCTGCCAATGAGAATCTTGTTGTAATAGTGGGTTCCCAAGACTAAACATGAATGGTGGTTTTAAAATTACAATGTCATGTATACTGTGAGATATAGATGTTGTAAACTTACCATAATAGTGTTTATATTTATGTGTCCACTATTTAAATGGTAATGTCTATATATTACTAGTCATATCAAAAGGTTATAGAAGTCCCCGTGCTATAATGAGGACCTTGAGATGCTATAACTTTAATATTAAACATATGAACTATGATATAGGTATATTAAAATGAGAATACACCGTTGATGTCTAATTATTAGAAGTAGGGGGGTCATAATTATTGAGACTCCTTCTCCCAAAGTTTTCACATGGTAATCTCTAGTAGGTGATATCATGAGGACAGAACCACCAACAAGAACACCACATGTTTCATGTGTCATTGGTTGTTCCTATCTGCAGACATTTGTATTGGTCTCCTAAATTGAGATCCTTATCAATGTGTTCCATTTGATTGCATACATTGATGCAAGGAAAAAAATGAAAATGAATTCATTTTGAGATATCTTGTGGTGGATGTGTCATTGGTGGTATGGAATTGGTTGAATGATAAAGATAAAATTTCTCACTTCCATGTTTAGGATGATATATCTTAGGCTTGGTTGATCATGATGGTAATAACTTCATAAATTCATGGCCATAGTAGCCATAGGTATGTCAGTCCAGTTATATCAATAAAAAATAAAAAATGTAAGGATAATGAAACAAGTGTACGTCCTTCTTTATGAGATGTATATAGACAAAGAGATTGTAGTACACAATGTGTGTTCTTATGATTATTTTCATTTCTATGAGTATTCCATGTCTATTTAGGGGCCTTGATGGGTTAGTAGAATCGTTTCTTAGACTGTGAATATTATTAACTACTGTCAAGATAAAGTCTTAAATATTCACCCACAATAGCGCATTAAATATTTGACCCCATTCTGCTAAATAGGTATATAGGACATGTTGGTCCCCACCAAGGGGTCTGAGTGTTGTCCATGTTTTATTGATCATCAAAAAAATGAATTAATTCATTATTATTCTATTATAAAACAATTTGGATGTTTTTTTATTAAAATTATTTACAATTTTTTAAGTAAATAAATTCAATAATATTATATGAATTAACATTATTTAAATATTAAAGGATCATTTAATATTAGCGGTAATTATGAGTTATTTTATTGACTCAAGTTTTTCATGTAATATATATTAAAAGTTTGTTATAAAAAATAAATTCTATTTATGACATAGTTTGAACATCATAATTATTTATTTATTACTTATTTAGTGGACATTAAATATAAGGGGGATAGGGGACACTAAGATAGTATTTTTGACATCCACTATATAACTAGATTAGGAGCTCATTTCCAAGTGTTGTTCATTCCAATTGATTGATATAGCTCCTCTATCCTTCTATATCCTTGAGAGATAAATGATCTATCGAAATGATCGATCCAATAATTACATCATGGATCGAAGGCATGGGATCAAGGAGATCATCACAACATTGAAGAGATAGTTAGTGCTCCGTGCTAGCACATAGGATTAGTCGAATGATACATATTTGTGGATTATGGAAGCATGTGTGGATGATTTATAGGGGTTAATCTTAAGATCCTTCACTGGTGAAAATATTTATCCAAACACATGTCAAATCAAATTAGGTAAGTTTTTATTTAATTTTATGCTTTTAAATATTCACGTGAGTGCCTTGGACCCCTATCGGGGCTCAGATTGTCGGAGACGATGAAGCTTCATTAATACGATGATTAAAATTTTGAAAATACCAAACCACCTACTTCTACTGCGTGCCTCAATACATTCGTTTGGTATTAGATTGATCATGTGAAATTTTGGTTCCAAAGAAAAATTAATTTGAATTAAATTAATTAGAGTGTTTTAATTTAGTCCCAACAGAATTGACCATACATCGATCCAATTTCAGATGGCTGAGTTATGTGTATCTTGAATTTTTTGTATGGAATATAAAATGTGATTTTTACTTGTAAAAAATTGAATAATAGAATAAATATATATATATTTTTGTGGTTTTATTTTTGGGAGATTTATTTCTGGACAATATCCGATCGGAATCCAAAGACCAGAATCCCATAGGCTGGAACAATTTTCCCTAGTAAAAGATTTTTTCCTGTGGAATCTTTAAGAAAAATAAAATAAAATAAAAACTATCACCTACGCACGAGACCCTATAGTCACCATTGTACAAACATGCACGAAGCCACCACTGTCCACTCATTATTGGATGGGATCCCGACAACCACCCTCACTTCAGTTCGCCAGCCTCCTCCGCACCCTTTACGCCAGACCACATCACACCATCATGCAAAGCCACCTTTGCAACAGTTCATTGGATCCCCTTCCGGATGAGGTAGTCCAGTTTTGTTCCCTACTCCATTTTATGAAACTTCTGTCATTTGAATTTGAACACTACCAGGTATTTGGGGTAATCATCAGCCATAGTTGACGATGCCTCCTACTTCTGAGAATTTATTATAAGAATGATGGGTTGACATAACCGATGATGGAAGAAAAGGAGTATACATAGATAACTTGTCTCAAATTTATAGGAAAGCATTGAATAAATCATATTTATGATTTTAGATTCTCGGATATCACTCAACATATGATGGATTAGTGAGTTAATCTAGTTGGCTTATCAAACTCCTACCTTGAACTTTATGAGTAGTGGATCGTACATTTCTAGTAGAATATGGGGGGTCGTTTTAAGGATCCTTTACTCATGTGTCCTTTGGACATAAGGAGACATTATTCTAGTTCAGAAATGAATTCTTGTTTGGTGTTTAATACATAATGAATAGCTCAATAATTCTTGAATCATTGGTAATTACTAATGAATATAAAATGCAATACATATACACCCATTTGTGGTAAGATAATAGTTTTTCAAGAAAAACTAAATATTTAAAAAGGATTTACCCAATTTAGTATTGGAAACATTAGAGTGAAGTCCTTAGGTATAATTAACAAACATATTTTAATAGTTTTTTAAATTGAAACTTTTAAAATAATGGTAATACATATATCATTTTGAATTATTTCAGATAGATATTATGAATTATTAAAAGGGTATGGTAGTTAGAATAATACCTTGTAAGATTCCATTATGTGGTTATAGAATGTCAAAGTCAATTACGGTATATGCATGGTTACAATAAATGAGTTTTTGTGGGCTTCTGTGCTAAAAAATATCTTTACTAAACAATCACTAATTAATATAATGTAGTATGGAGTAATTCTTAAACAAAAATTACCTTTTACACATAAAAGAAATGATACAAACATGGAATATTGATGATGATTATTACATGTTATCATTGATTAATAAAATGTAGTGTTGATAAATTAATCAATTAACATTTCCTTATACAAATCAATGTCATGATGTACGTAAAAAAAGAGTATGAATGTTGGAACATATATTCATTGAAAATATTTCAATTATCCTCGAAGACATGAAAGGAAAATAAATTTATTATCCCATAAAAACATGAAAACTATAATGAAGAATGGATATCAATTAAGTAATAATATAAAATAAATTCATTATTTAATAAGAACATTTTGTATGAATGAAAAGAGTCTAGGAATAATATAAACACATTTTCATCAAGAAAAAACTATGTGAATCTATGTTAATATCTTATGTTTATATTGGATATTGTTTAAATCTCCATCCTAGTATAGTTATATTCATGTTCTAGACTATAATTATATAAATGTGTGAACATATATATCTGAGAAAGTGGGAGAAATATTTACATGAGTTTAGTTAATTTTATATATTCACAAATAATTTACATAAGAAAAAATTCCACTAGATCATGTGGAAAATGAATGTTCCAAAGACACATACTATATGTGAAGGTTAAAGCCATTTAAATCGTTGTATACACTACGACTGATGATAAATCATTCATTGATAATAATAAATCTTACAAGTAAGAAGTATTTTGAAATTAGATAATATTGAAAAGATAAATTATAATTTAATAATTGATTCCATGTAACAATGTACTCGGTATTATTATTTTGAATACTGCTGTGGGTATTCAAGTGTGACTGTATATTTGTGGTACAATTTTTTTACCAATAAGGCTTCATTGGTTATACGAAGGTAATGACTAAATCCATTAGATTTTTTATATTCATAGCTACTTTCTATGATCATTTTACTGAGCATTGGATGTCAATACCACCAATTAGGGAAGGAATATATAAGACACAAATTGCAAGTGATGGTGACATAACATAAAACCTATAAGGGGTAAAAGTTACTGAAATAGAGTTTAGGATTGAAGTAATAAATATTATTGTAGACTATCCAATTGGAATTAAAATTTTCTTTACGTCCACTAGAGGATAGTGGGAGAACCAGTGTTTTCCCAATAAAATATATCTGATAAATTATGTTAAATAACTATTGGTCTTACATTTAGTTATGATATGGATAGAAGTAAATCTATAATGGTTGACATAATTTTTTTACCAAATATCTAGAGAATATGATCAACTATCACGACCCATACCATGGGGCCCGGACATGACTACCCGAAGCCCACCTACCATAGGCCAGGGGTTGGTGACTAGCACCTGAAGGATTTCTTCAAATATGTAAGACATTTCCTTAGAGATATGTACACACTCAAAAAGGGAAACTAAAGTATACAACCAACAAAATTAAGGTATAACCACGAGAGTAATGTACAACCACACGTACGTCTATAAACTAAAAACATTTGGATGAAATACAAGCCCTAGAAACTAAAAATAAAGTAAACAATAGTCGCATATGCCTTGAATCTCTACCTAGAAAGTAGTAGTTGTATGTTCAAAATCAAATAAGGGGATCTTGACTGGTCCCATTGCACCAAGCTCCACCAAGTCCCGAACCATCAATGTCTACCTTAGAGCGTCAGTAGTCTGAACCAGACAAACATGTGCAGGTGGAGCCTATGCAGGGGTGAGTATAACAACACCCAATAGGGACCCTGAGACCCCCAAAGGTTTCTCAGTAATGCACAAAAGAAAACATCACAAGAAATACAACAAAGGCAATATCACAAGATTGATCTAAATCCTGAAACAGAAAAAAAAAGAGATATCCCACTCTAACAGTATAACTTCAAGGATACTAGGATAGGGAAGAATAGTCATAAAGAGATATCATCCTATTAATAGTAACTCTACTACTAACTCATATAGGTCACTATATGCTGACCCGTATTGGTCGCTTGATGCTGACCCACATTGGTCACTGGTGCTGACTCGTCTTGGTCACTGGTGCTGATTCGTATTGGTGGCTGGTGCTGACCCATATTGGTCACTGGTTCTGACCCATATTGTTTGCTGGTGTTGACCCGTATTGTTCATTGGTATAGAGTTAGGGATGATTATTCGTACGGCTATATCATCCCACACTATAATTTCTGATGTTGACCCGTATTGGTCACTCTTCTTCTTCTTGTCACAACCAGCCACTGGATTCTCACACGTAGCACACCTGATCTCCAGAAGACTCTGATACTCAAGACATCAATCATATTTCAACCAGTACGAAGTCCCACAAAATTCATACCAAAGGGATCGCTCCGAAATATGTGTCCCAACGTAACAGATGACGCATCGATCAGATGTCTGGTCTGTGAGATACGTGCACTTTTTTAAAAAGGGATCAGTTGGATTCAAGTCTGATCCAACCCAGGTCACATGAAAAACTTCATCAAAACTAATTCTAAGTATCTCAAATGGACCGCCTTCTCACAATGGTCCTTATGCCACAGCCGGCGTGTTGATCGGACACCCATTTTGTAAGTTACACTTCATTCCATGAAATGAGGGTGATCACAACTTGGTCCGATCCAGCTCAGTTAGGCCCGCTGGAATATGCCAAAGGGACCGCTTCCCAAAAAGGATGCCCACGCCACTAACAGCATGTCAAACGGACACCCGGTTCATCAGTTATGGGTGTCTCTTTATTCAGGGGCCAGTTGGGTCTGGCCCCATTCCAACATGGTCAGCCCGGCCAGATGCAACACGTCCTAGGGTCTACCTGAGCCCGCTCAGGTCCGACCCATTAAGGGTTGGCCCAGTTCTACTAGGTTTGGCCCATCGGGGTCGGCCCGACTAGTTGCGGGCCCGACGGGCCGCGGGTTCGGCCAGGCCCGCTGGGTGGTAGGGGGTCCAGACCACTAGGCCCACGTCCGGCCAGTTCGGCCAACCCACATTCGGTCCGGTTTTCTTGAAAGCGGACCACTTCACCTAACAATCCCCACAGATGCGGGTTCGTTTCATCCGGCGTGATGTGGTGCCGGGTCCATGCCAACCCATCCTGCCGGGGCAGACTAGTCATGGATGCTATCGCTGGCGGCGCCTACGGGTGACGCCCTTCTCCCGCGCGGCCGGATCAATCTGGCCGCCTCTGGCCACCGAGACATGTGAAGGAACACTGCCTTATACCACCCGCGGCTAGTTTCTGCGGGTCTCCTCTGGCCACCGCTAGCATGCCGTGCAGGTGGTAGTTTCCACAGGCCATCGGAATGCCGCTGTCATTTCTCATCCCTCAAACGCCTTACCACCACATTAGGTGATCCTCCATGAAGAACACACCAATTACAAGTTTAGCAGAGGGTCCAGGCCTCGTTAGATTCGGCTTGTGCCCTCAGCATTAGCATTTTATCCATGAAGAAAAAATTAATAACAACACAAGGAAGAATAATCCCAGAGTATAAGATCCCACAACAACCATCCACACGATTAGATGAGACGTGGATCAACCGGATAGTCCGTTGGTCTGCGTTCATTGTATTTTTCAAGAACATGAAGAGACGGAATTTCTTGAATTAATAAACAACCCCTACCTTTTATGACATTCGTTGCTGCACGTTCGTCCTCGAGGGTTTACGACGTCGACGATGCTTCCCGGTTCTGACCTTCAAAAGGTGTTCTTCGTTGTTCGTCATTCATCACTACGGTGGAAGTGTTTTAGAGCTTTGCCATAGAATCCCCCAAATCCTTCCTCTTTATTTTTTCCGACACATAAAACTATTTACAGTACCACGGTGCAGCATTTTAATAATGATGTGATGTCGTGTCGTTACACTATTTCATTTATGAAATAGCATCTCTATTTTTCACCATTAAATTCACTATTACATTGCAGAATACGGGTCATCCATGTGTTTCATTAAATTTCCCCATCACCGCATCGTCTCTACCCCGCACTGTCGTCGTCCGCCACACAATAGAGAGAAAAGAATAAAACAATTCTTATAAATTCTTTTTTTATCTTTCTCAAAATTTCCAAAAATTAAATTTTCCACTCGGCCCTTGCCGGCCGAAGTTAAGTCATTTCTAAGTGATTCTCACCATCCTAGATTCAATGGTTCCCTCAGATATTTAATCCGAGAACTAGTTCAAAAGATAGAAAACGCCACCTACACGTTTAATGAACATACCTTAAAAAAAGTTCAAAAATTCATTCCAGGCACACCGGGATAAGAATAACGTGATTTCATTTTCTGAAAACTCGTAATAATCCCAAATAATTTAAAAAAAATACACAGGAATTTTTTGGGTCTTTACATTCTCCCATCTATAGGGTTTTACATCCCTAAAATCCAAACAAGGCTACACAAACAAAGAGGGGTACTGGGAACACATACGAGTTTCTCGCTCCCATGTTCTCTCTTTGAGATTCCTGTGCTACCCCAAAACGCGCACCATAGGTATCGACATCCCATGAAGGATCTGCTCCGGTCGATCCACTATCTCCGCTGGGTACTTTTAAAAAGTCACCCCATCATCAATCTCAAGCTCACCATGGTTGATGACATGAGATGAGTCATGCACGCTTCTCCTCAGTTGGGATATGTGGAAGACGTCATGCACCCTCTCCAACTGCTATGGGAGTGCCAAGCGGTATGCCACCTCACCAATCGTTCGAAGAATTAGGAATGGTCCGATAAACCTTAGATAGAGTTTGATGCCTTGTTCAAAACGTTCTAGTCCACATCGGTTGGAGACTCACAAGAATACGTGGCCCCCCTCCTAGAACTCTAGTGGTCTCCATTTCCTATCAGTATAGGACATATGTTAGATCTAGGCAGTCTTCATCCACTCTCGAATGACCTGGACCTTCTCAGTGGTAGCCTATACCATCTCTGAGCCAATGAGTTCCGGCTCTCCTGGATCTCCCCAACACAAGGGCGATCTGCACGATCATCCATTCAATGTCTCAAAAGGGCCATACCAATGGTGTAGTGATAACTGTGGTTGTACACAAACTCCACCAAGGGTCGGTGGTCCTCCCAACTGGGACCAAAATCTAGGACTAATGCACAAAGCATGTCCTCTATGGTCTGGATGGTCCGCTCAGTTTGACCATTGGTATGCGGGTGAAAAGAGGTGCTCAAGAAAAGCTGAGTCCCAAAGGCCTCCTAAAATCCTTTCCACAACTGGGATTTGAAGCGTGCGTCACGGTCTGAGACTATCATCGAAGGCACCCCGTGAGGTCGCACGATCTCCTAAACATAGAGACATCCCAAACTCTATACTGAACCCTTCTCTTGAATAACGAGGAAGTTGGATGACTTGGTGAGTCAGTCAACGATCACCTAGATGGTATCATGACCTCTAGATGTATGTGGTAACCCCTTCACGAAGTCCATCGATATCTCTTCCCACTTCCACTCTGGTATCTTGAGGGGTTGGTTCAAGCCTGCTGGTACCTGGTGCTTAGTCTTCACTTTCTGGAAATTGAGTCATCTATGAAACAAACTCTACCACATCTTTCTTCATCCCTAGCTTCCGGTACTGACACTAGAAGTCCTAATACATCTTCATCATGCCTGGATGTACTACCATAGGGAGATTATGGAACTCCCTCAACACCTCCTCTCGATGCGTAACTAGTACAAATGTATGTCCTTTGAAATGGATTGCGTGCTCCCCACCTTTAGAATATTCATCGGGTGCATGGATTGATGATATCTGAGCATGAGTAGTCTCATAACTATTGTCTCTGAGTTGCACCTCCCTGACTCACTGAAGGAGTGGATGGGAAACTACCATCGACTAGAGGCAGACTGTCTCATCTCTTCCCACACATGATATCTAAAGTGAGGCTAACTACTCTAAAACCTCATTTTGTAGATGCGAACTCAATCTATGGATAAGTGAATATTCCACTACGTTCCCCTGACTAGGAGTATAGAATATCTAAAAGTCATAGTGCATGAGGAACTCTAGCCAACGTCACTATCTCAGATTTATATCTGTCTGTGTGAAAAAATATATGAGACTCTTGTTGTCTGAGTAAACAAGGAATCGTTCACCCATAAAGTAGTATCGCAACATATTCAGTGCGAAGAATACTGATGCCAACTCCAAGTCACGGGTCATATAATTCTTCTCATGATGCCTCAGCTTTCAGGAGCCATAAGCAATAACTGCATCATCCTATATTAGGAAGCAACCATGTTTGGTTCATGATGCATCATATTAAACCACATAATCAGTGCCCTCCTCCAGTAACCTCAGGATGGGAGCATTGGTCAAGCATTTCCTCAGCTGTTGAAAGCTCTACTGGCATGTCTTTGACCACATGAAGGGTTTCCCTTTCTTCGCCAGGGTGGTCATAGGTGCTGCTACTATGGATAAATCAAGTACAAACCTTCTATAGTAGCTTGCTAATACAAGGAAGCTCTGAACCTATGTAACACTTTTGGGTGGCTCCCAATCAAGTACTTCCATGATCTTTTCTTGATTCACTTATCTTTTTTAAAATGATCAGACAGATCATCAATCCTCAACAAAGGATACTTGTTCTTCATATTCACCTGGTTTAGGAGCTGGAAGTCCACACGTAGCCTTAAACTTCGGTCTGCCTTCTTGGAAAATAACACCGGGTATGCCCATAGAGAAACATTGGTCCTTACGAATCAATTCCTCTATAAGTCCCCCAACTGTACCCTCAACTCTTGAAGCTCCACAAGGTCTATCCAATATGGTGTTGTAGGTATCAGTGCTATTACTAGGTAGAAATCAATACATAAGTCTACCTCTCTGTGAGGAGGTAGTCTCGAGGCATCTTCTGTAAAGAAATCCTTATACTCAACCACCACCGATAGGAACTATGGACTTTTCTCAACCAACATATCAAAGTTCATGAAAGCTAGCTGATATGTAATCGACTGTACCCTCCTGAGCGCAAGTGTCATATTATGCTCCTCTATTTTCCTTCTCACCAACAAAGGAAAAATTACATCCATCCCTGCACATACATCACACTACATGTCTCAAGCTGTCAATATGTCCATGAACTGTTGATAGAGAGTCCATGCCTAGAATGATGTCGTATGGCTTCGACGCCACTACTAAAAGATCCCATCTAAAACACTCACCTCTCAGAGTAAGATCGCATTGTCGAAACCAGTGTGTGACCGCTGAATATCCTATGGAAGAAGTATCCAAATGAAAAAGACAAGATAAAAGATTAGTTGGAATCTTAGAGTCCCGAACTAAGTATGTGGAAAGGAAAAAATCTCTCTCACATATGTCGATAAGTAATGATTCTAAAGTAGAGAAGATAAATATTGTACCTCATATCATCTCAGGGAAGTCAGGATCATGAGACTCTACTACCTGTAGCTAGGCCTGTCCCCATCCACCTACTCCCTAAACTTGTGGTGGACGGCCTGGGGGTGGTGGTGGTAGTGATTGGTGACCCTAACCACCTCCCGATGCATGTCATACTCCCCAGCCTCCTCCACCTCCTGGATGAAAGTCATGCTCCAGTCTCTACCTTGGTGGACCCTATACCATATTCCAGTCATCCACATAGGTATTTGGATAGTCACAAGACTGGTGACCCATTCCCCCACATGAAAAATAGATCATGCCTCACTGGTGGATCCCTTGGTCTTTTGAGCTTAGCACCTCTGACCCTACATCCCCGAGTAACTCTCAGGAAGGTCTAGCCTACTTGGGCTTCTACGTATTCTGTCTACTACCAGATGTAGATTACTCTGCTACCTATCATCCGGCAGGTGCTCTCAAAATCGATTCCTGTTCATCAAGAAATATCTCCATTAGCAAAGCTCACTCTTGAACCACAGTATATGTCAGGATGCTAAGGGAATCTATCACAGCTCTGATCTCTCCTTGGATACCCTGCTCAAAGGTTCAGGCGCTTAAGTAAGGATTCCCCACCATGTCGGTGGAGTATCGAGAGAGGTTAGCAAATCTCACTGAGTACTGAGCCACAGTCTGGATGCCCCTACTATAGATGTAGCAGCTCCAGAATACACATAGAGCGTAGTGTCGCTAGTATGAACTCCGCTATGAAAAGTCTATCAAAGTCCATCCAGGTGAGGGTTGCCTCATCATACACATGGAGTGTTAAGATCCACTATCGTCCTACAAAGCCCTGAAAAAGTATTGTAGCCAAAATCTCCATCTTCTCAGTGGGTGTCTCTACTAAGCGAAACACCCACAAAACCACCTCAACCCAGTCCTCTTCTTTCTAGGGGTCTGTATCACCTTGAAACCTTGGAGGCCTCTATCTCTAAAACTCATGCAACGTGATCAGGCATCATGCATGATCCAATTCTAGTATCTACCACTGAATGTGTGGTGGTGATACAGGTACACCAGCCGAAGGTGCCATCACTGTGAGTGGTCACTTTACTGATACCTCATTGCTCGGCGGGCTACTGTCACAATATCTAATCAGAATCTGGGCTGGCTATCTTTGTGGAGGCATCCCGTAAGAAACAGATGCAACACAGTCAATAAGTTATACTTGGTGAGATGACTTAATATAGAACAAGTAAATTTTTTAAGATGCTAGCAACCAGTGTTTTCATGTACAGAGCTGAAAAAAAGAATTTAGGGTTCTTGTGTATGGATACGTCAGCTACCGCACCAACACTAGACTCCCCGAACTAAAACCTGAACTCAACACAAATTACACCATTTCCTCATTAAAAGTAGAATATTAGTTTTTCTAGTAGAACCAAATTCCTTCTCATAACACTTTGTCACGACCAGTCCCACGGAGCTCGGACGTGACTACCCCAAGCTCGCCTTCCATAGGCCAGGGGTTGGTGACTAGCAACTGAAGGATTTTCCCGAACAGGGAAGGCATTGACTTAGAGATCTATACCCAATAAAAAAAGAGAATCTAATGTAAAAAACCAAAAAAAAGTAAGGTATAGCCATGCGAGTAATGTACCACCACATGTACAACTATAAACTAAAAATAGTGGATCAGAATACAACCCCTAGAAACTGAATAGAAATAAATCTACTGTCACATCTACCCTGGAGCTCTACATGGAGGGTAGTAGCTATAAGTCTGAAGTCGAACAATAGGATCTCGACTGCTCCCATCGCACCATGCTCCACCATGTATCGAACCATCAATGTCTACCTCAGAGCATTAGTAGTATGCACCAGAAACACAAGTGTGGGAGGAGCCTGTACAGGGGTGAGTATAAAAATACCCATTAGGTTCATCAAGACCCCAAAAGGTCTCTCATTAATCCACAATGTAAAATATCACATGAAATACCACACAGGTAATATCACAAGTATGATCTAAACCATGAATCATAAAGCGAAGAGATAACCCACTCTAACGGTATAACTTAAAGGTTACTAGGATAGGGATGAATAGTCATAAAGCTAGATCATCCTATCCATAGTAACTCTGCTGTTGAACCTTATAGGTCACTATATGCTAACCCGTATTGGTCACTAGATGCTGACCCGTATCGGTCACTGGTGATGACTTGTCTTTGTCGCTGGTGTTGACCCATATTGGTCGCTGGTGCTGACCCGTATTGGTCACTGGTGCTGACCCATTTTGGTCGATCGTGCTAACCCATATTGGTTGCTGATACAGAGGTAGGGATGATTAGTCTTACAACTAGATCATCCCACTTTGGAGTTTCTGATACTGACCCATATTGGTCACTCTTCTTCTACTAGTCACAACCAGCCGTTGGATTTCCGCACATAGGACGCTTGATCTCTAGATGACTCTTATCCTCAATCCATCAGTTATATTTCAACCAGTACGAAGTCTTGAAAAAAAGAATACCCAAGGGACTGCCCAGTCATATGCGTCCCAACATAACAGACAGTGCGTTGATCGGACGACCAGTCTGTGAGATATGGGCACTTTTGTAAAAAGGACCTAGTTGAATTCAAGTATAATACAACCTGGGTTGAACGTCAAACTCCATCAAAACTCACCTAGAGTATCTACAATGGGATACCTTATCACAAGGGTATTTATTTTATAGATGATGTGTCAATATAATTCTAGGTCTGTTAGTTAGACCCCTTTCCATGAAATAGGGGTGATCACACCTCGGTTCAACCCGGCTTGGTCGGGCCCGCCAGAATATGCCAATGGGACTGATTCCCAAAGGGGTCCCAACGCCACTAATGACATGTAAAACAAACACTTGGTTCATCAGTTATGGGTGTCTCTTAATTCAGGTGTTGGTTGGGTTTGGGCCTGGTCCGACTTGGTTAGGTCGTCCCGACACAACAAGCCTCGGGGTCTACCTAACCCCACTCGGGCCCAGAACATTAAGGGTCAGCCTATTTCCACTGGGTTCGTCCCATCGGGGTTGGTCCGAATAGTTTGCAGGACCAAGACACGGTTGGCTCGGGCCATCGGGTGGGGCTCAGCTCACCAGCGCTGGCCTGATGGGCCATGGGACCGGGCTGTTCGTCTGGCCCGTGTCCGGCTAGTTCGTCCGGCCCGCATTCGACCCTCTCATCCAGCCCGCGTCAGGCCCGTTCGGCCAGCCCACGCCTGGCCTGTTCGGCAGGCCCGTTCCCAACCCCATCGGTCAGCCCGCATCTCGCCTGGTCCGCCTGACAGTGGACCACTTCACCCAGCTGGTCCCACAGATTCTAGGTCATTTCTTCTGGCATGACGCGGGGTCTGCGGTGCCCCCTCCTGCCGCCGTCAACGCCTGCGAGCATTGCCCATCTTCCGAACGGCCAGCTCGGGCTATCCGCCTTTGGCCACCGCAGCGCGTGATGACATGCTGCCCTACACTACCTGTGGTCAGTTTCCGTAGGTCTCTTCCATCCACCACTAGCATGGCGTGCCAGCAGTTGTTTCCATGGGCCAAAAAATGTCGCTGTCGTTTCGCGGCCCACAAACACCTTGTCGTCGCATCTGTTTCACCACCACGAAGAACTCACGAAGGAAAAGTTTAGTGGAGGTTCTGCGCCTTGTGGGTTTCAGCCCGCGCCCTCCGCATTAGCATTTTAAACATGAGGAAAAAATTAATAATAACAAAAGGAAGAATAATCTTTGAATTTAAGAACCCATAACAACCATCCGCATGATTAGACGAGGTCTGGATCAACCCCTTAGTCGGTTGGTCCACGTTCGTTGTATTTTTCAAGAATGAGAACTGAGGGAATTTCTTGAATTAATGAACAACCCTTACCTTTTATGAGGTTCGTTGCCACGTGTTTGTCCTCATGGGTTTATGGTGTCGACGACGCTTCCCAGTTCAGACCTTAGAAAGACTTTCTTTTTCATTATTCATTCTTCACTAGGATGGTAGTGCATCATTACTTCGCACGAGAATCCTAAAGGACCCTGGGGCACCCTGAGAGGGTAGGGGTGAATCAGGGTGTCAAATTTTTCTTTTAAAAACCCAGGATCTTGTTCCCACACTGGTAGGAACTATTTAAACCTTTATGATGGATATGATCTACAATGAAACATTCACATGCAAAGAGATGACACAACAAATTTTACTTGGTTCACAACTAAGGGATACGTCCAAGGAGTATACACCGACACGTTTTCGGTCATACCAAAATCTACTATTCTTCACTAGTTATGGATTACAACGATTCGGGAGCAGTCACTCTGTCCCAGGCTCACTACCTTTACAACTTTTTAGGGATTGCTCACTACGTCCCTCGGGTCACTCCCGTTGACTCCCCTTGGATCACTGCCCTTGGTGAAGTCCAAGTCAGTTTATAGACATGAGAGTCTCTTCATTAGATTTTCATGGAATTCATTGTCTCTACTCAACACGAGACTATGCTTGCATCGACGTGTTGAATTGATTCTCTTGACACACTGAACCACTAATACGGATAATCCAGAATGTGTAAACAAGTTTCATTGACAATTGCGCGGAACACCTACCCTTTGCGCGCAAGACCTTACTATTGTACGCAAAATTTCCTTTTTTGCGCAGAAAAATATTACGCCTAATAGAACCCTTTTTCACGCAGCTCAGTCTATTACGCGCCACACCAATTTTTATGCGCAACTCTTCCTATTTTACGCATCTCAAAATTTTTCACTCAACCCAGAATATTTTGCGCAAAACAGACTATTTTACGCAAGACACTTTACATGATCCTTTTATGCGCATCAGACGTCAGACCTTCTCTACGTCATTAACCATACGGAATGAGAAGGCCACCTTTTATTTATAGGCGTCTGAGACCCCCACGGGAAAAACCACTTGTGGCACGAAAAACGTCTCATTTGGCACATAATCTTTCATGGCAGTATCATTTTTCGCGCACATCTCCAGATTTTTTGCGCAACCCATGCCATTTCCATTTTTTGATGTTCTGATTTCAAAACACTATTTGCGTGAAAAACCTCGATCCAGTATTTCACATACCATGCTATTTTTCACGCCTAGCTCAAGTATATCATGCACATACCTTATTTTTCATGCACCACTTCCTCTTTGAGTGCACCTTCTTTTACCAACAATCCATGTCTTCATTTTCCGATTTTGATGCCCAAAAATATGGAAAACACTGGGAAACAGTGCCACCTTAAATACTATTGCCTACTTGAACTGTATGATCACTTTGCTGTACACATTCTGAACTTCCACTGAGGATTGAGAACAAACACAAACCATAATCCAATTCATTCATAGAATAGCCTTGGTTCCAACAATCTCCCCCTTTGGGTTTGTTGGCAATCACCAAATAAATTCAATAGATCACCATCCAAATGAAAACAAAAAATTCAAGAATCAACTCATCCAACACTCTAAGTCTACATAAGAAATGCTTGGGGTAGAAAACAGGAGAGGAAGATTGAATTGGGTTCTCGTGTTTTGGAATTCACAATGATGCCCAAGAAATTATCGAATTGTTTTCCCATGTTTTGGAATTCACAATAAATCCCATGAAATTCTCATATAGTGTCATAGAAGCATTACATGCCTGACCATGTCTGAACATGCCTGGATTTATTTCTTTCTCCCCTATTTACAATAAACCCAAAGTCCGATAATTGTTCCTTGTTTAGCTCAAACCACACTCCCCGTGGATAGTACCTCCCCCAAAAACCTACATCACAGCCATAAACAGATAAAAAGAAGTTAACATAACTGGGGATAGGGGTATTTCGTAACCTCCTTATGCACTTAGAGGTGTATGAACACCAAGGTTCAACCAATGCTTCGCAAACACAGCCACTTACAGTGGCTCGGTCAGGATATCATCAACTTTCTCATCTGTTCCCACATGATCCATTCTTATCACTCCTTGCTCAACTTTTTCATTGATAAAGTGATACTAGATTTCAATATGGTTTGTATGAGAATGCTGAACATGATTCTTCTTAAGATCAATTTCACTCTTGTTATCATAGTAAATACCCATTGCTTGCTTCACCTCATCGCAAATATCTATTAGTTATTGCTTCATCCATAGCAGTTGAGTGCATTACTTTATGGAAGAGATATATTCAGCTTCAGTAGTACTAAGAGAATTGCTTTATTGTTTCTTGCTCAACCAACCAATGCATTTATTCCCAATATAGAATGCTTCACCACTGGTGGACATTCTGTCTACAACATCACCAGCCTAGTCAGCATCTGAAAATGATGATAATTCACTATCTTTTTCTTCAGCAAAGTATAACCCAAAATTGTGAGTACCTTGAATATACCTTATGATTATTTTTACTGCTATCATATGTTAACCCTTTAGATTACTCTGAAAGCGCTCCGCTAGACAGGTTGCAAAGACAATATATGGCAGTTTCACTGTTAGGTACAGTAGGCTCCCAATTATCCTCCTGTACATAGTGGGGTCTACAGATTCTCCATCGTCATGCTTTCCAAGTTTGGTTCCAACTGTAATTGGAGTTGATAATGGTTTGGAGTCTTGCATATTAAAATTCGTCAGTAGCTCTCTTGAATACTTTTCCTGAGAAATGAAAGTGTAATCCTTCTTTTGAATCACCTGTAGACCCAAGAAATATGTGAGCTCCCAAATCATAGACATTTCAAATTTGGATTTCATGTGATTGGAAAATTCATCCACTTATTTATGCTTGCTTCCACCAAATATGATATCATCAACATAGAATAGAACCATGAATTGATATTTTGGAGAATTTTTCACATATAGATTATTATATACTCCTCCTCTTTTGAATTCCAGCTTCTTGAGATAAGAGTCCAACCGGGAATACCATGCACTTGGTTCCTGCTTCAAACCATATAGAGCATTCTTCAGTTTGTAGACCATTGTTTCATCAGTACCAAGAAAAAAACCCACTGGTTGTTCGATATAGACTTCTTCTTCGAGAACACCATTCGAGAATGTTGTCTTGACATCCATTTGATATACTTTATATCCTATTTGGAGTTCCATTGCAAGGAAAAGCCTGATTGACTCCAGTCTAGCCACTGGAGCAAAGGTTTTTTTTCAACATCAACGCCTTCAATCTGGGAATATCCCTTACATACTAGTCGAGCCCTGTTTCTAATAACACTTCTATGCTCATGAAACTTGTTCTTGAAGATCCATTTTGTACCAATCACATTGTGACCTTGGGGTATCTAGACAAGATCCCATGTATGATTCTTGTCAATCTCATCTATCTCTTCATTCACAGCTTTCACCCAAGATTCATCCTTTGTAACTTCTTCGAATAAGGATGGATCCACAACTGACAGAAATGTAGATTGTGTGTTATTTGTCATCCTCCTTGTTTGAGTGGGTGCACTCCTGTCCCCAATTATGTTAGATGGATCAATATCAGCTCTACGATTTCTCATGTGCGGTTCAGTTGCATTCTCTCATGCCATAGTTTCTTCTTTATATTCTTCTTCAAAGTCAACAACATGATGTAACTGATGAGTGTTTTGTACAGCTTCATCCATTTTTGTATTTGTATTTTCTCCATGTTCAATTTCATCCTCACTCTCTATCACATCAGCATAAGACTTCCTTGAATCATTTGTGGTTTTCTCTTCAATTATCTTAACATCACTATTTTCCACAATCCTTCCTAATCGCTTGTTGAAATACTTGTAGGATTTTCTGTTCATTGAGTATCTGAGGAAAATACCTTCATCTGCATTGTCACTATACTTACCTTGATTTCCTTCTTTGTTTTGGTTGAATCATTTACATTCAAAAACACAAAAGTATTTCAAAGAGGGCTTTCTTACATGCCAAAATTCATATGGTGTCTTTATCTCGCCAATATAGGGTCCTGTTCGATTTTGGATATACATTGTAGCTTGAACAGCCTCTTTCTAGTAAAGTCATGGAATACGACACTCAATCAGAATAGTTCATGCCATGTTGTTCACCTGTCGATTCCTATGTTCAAAAAATCCATTTTGTTGTGGAGTTCTCACAGCATCTACCTCATGTTATATTCCATGCTTCTCCAGGTAATTTTCCAATTCAATGGACGTGTATTACTCTCCATTGTCAGATTGCAACACTTTGATTGTTCGTCCAGTATCATTCTTGGCGATTCGCCGATATGTTTTCATACAGTCAAGCACTTTCTGTTTCTTATGAATGACTATTACGCATGCCATTCTACTGTAGTCATCAATGAAAAGGACAAAGTACCTTTCTCCATGTGTTCCAGAAACATTTATCATCCCGCATACATCTGTGTGAATATGATCAAGAAGTTGAGATTACCTTTTTTTCTTTGGACGATATGAACTACAGACCAGCTTTCCACGAGTACAAGCATCACAATACTATTCACGTTCACACTTTAGGTTGGGAATGTCCATGACAATACTCAATTTTGATATTTTCTCCATGTCTTGTTGATTGATGTGTCTCAGTCTATGATGCCACAAATTGTTTTCTTCTTCAACAGTCATGTAACAAAAAATTTCTTCACTATCAACCTGATACAATTTTCCTTCTGTTCTTCATCCCTTCATAAGTGAGTTTCTTATCTTTCCCTTGATAGTGCAGCCTTTCTGATTAAAAGTAACTATAAGTCCTGAGTCACAGAGTTGACTCATGCTGAGTAGATTATGATGTAGGTCATCTACCAAAAGGACTGAAGACTTATTTAGCTCTCCATTAGCTAATTCATTAGTTCCACTGCCTTTGATTTTCAGAGCTCCATCATTACCAAATTGTATTGTCCCATCAACCTTCCTTTTGATACCCGTTAATAGGTCAGAATTACCTATCATATGAGATGAAAAACCGCTATCCAGAATCCAGGTACTGTTGTTTTTTAGCTTTAAGGTCCACCTCTGCAAGGTTGGATTTCCCAATTTTCTTCCTTTCTTTCCATGAGGCATTGGATTGAGTATAGAGTACTGATGGCCTTTCAATTACCTATCCCATGTACCTAGGTTCTTTATAATTGAAATCTTCTTTGAGAGGAGTAAATTTTTTTGAAATAGCAATACTATCTTGGTGAAGAGACTTGACTTGTCTCAAACTTTGGTATGAGGTGTCCATGTCCCTTCTCTGCCTGCAATTCACAGCCTTATGACAAAAGTTAGAACAACAAAAATAGTATCCATAGAAATTTTCTCTTCTATAAGAATTAGGATATGAATTTGTTCTCATATGTTGAACTCCTATTTTTTCTCTATTCAGATAGATTATTTCCTAATTGTAATATGACATGGTATGGCCTAGATAGCCATAGAACTAACACTACATGAGGGGAAATATCTTTTCACTTGAATTTCCCCATATACCTTCTTCCTTGGGAGAATAGTTGGACTGTATATCAAATGTTTGAGGATAATTTTCAGTTCTTCGTTTATTTTGGATTGAGGTTTTCTTTTTCTGTAGTTCAGTCACCGTTTCAACATGTCCAACCCTCATTTTGTCTTTCTTTTGGCTCCCTTTAATTTCAGCAGTTGATGTCTCAGATTCACAGCCAATTCCACTCTTTCCCAAGCAAGCGGGTCTTTGATCGCTCATGATTTTTCCAACCCCATCTGAACCACTCTTGGATCTTGCCAGTAATTCTACATCTAATAATCTATCAAACTGTCTTTTCTTCCTTGATTCGTTTGAAATTGATTCAGTCTCAAGTTTACTCCTAAGTGTAACAACTTCCTCCTCAAGACCCTCAATAGCCTTGTTCTTTTCTTCCAGTCTGGATGTGAGGTCATTGATGACCTTTCCCTGATCTTCATTTCTCATCTTCAGATCCACTACATCATTATTTCTTTCAAGGATTTTAGACTATACTTTCACAAGTTCTTCGAGTCATTCAATTTCAGCTTCAAGCTGATCAACATATTCAGTTGACTTCACAACAATTGATTTCCACTTATTGCAACTCTTACATTTAATCTTAAGATTTCTAATAGTATTTTTAAGTTGCAACTCAGGATTCCCACTGGTTTTTAACTAATTGTTTCCACCATTATAATCTGATTTTTCAACAGTGGCCATCATGGAAGCATGGTTTCCATTTTTATACTCTGGATCTTCTTCTTCACAGAATTCATTATCATCATCTTCTTCTTCACAGACAAAAATCTTCTACAGATCATTCTTTCTATATTTGAAGTATCCTTTCTTGAAAAACAATTTCTTAGTCTTCTCGATGTTTTCAGCATCATTATCATCATCATAAATAATTCTTAAGCACTAACAAGCACTGTGCCCGACTTTACCACAACGAAAGCAAGCTAGAGGTAACTTCCCTTTGAATTTACCTTTTCCCTTCTGGAACTTCTTTGAAATGAGAGAAAGAATTTATTTTTCTTCTTCATCTTCACCACTACTATCTTTTGAAATTTTTAGTTTATCCATGTCCTTGAATGCCATTTCCTTGATCACACGAGTCATAGAATCTTCTGGTTTGACTCTCATTTCATATGCTACCAAGCTACTCAGAAGATGATCCATAGAATGTTTCGAATGATCTCTTTCCTCAAAGGGTAATACCTTTCCATTGTACAGGGGTGGAAGTATTCTCAGTATTTTCGTCACAATGTCAATGTATTTTATTTCTTCTCCTAGGCCCCGAATTGCTCCAACCACTTTAGTAATTCAATTGAAGAAGGAGTCTGCATTCTCATCAGGATGCATCTAAAAATCATAGAACCTATTATACAACACTTATAGTTTCTCCTTCTTCACTTTTCTGTCTCCTTCATAAATATTTTCGACTTTATCCCCCATGGATTTGGCTGAGGTGCAATTAATCACCTTTAGATAGATCTGATCATAAAGGGCTGTGATGAGTTCATTTTTCACTTTAACATCTCCATAATGAATTTTCCTATCTGTGTCAGTCATTGACAAGCCTGTTAGATCAGTTACTTGTATTCCTTGCATAGTAAAAAATAGAACTTCTATTCCAAGAGATATTAGATGAAATCTTATTCTATTCTTCCTGATCTGGGAATTACTTCCATCAAAGAGAGGGACTCCTCTGACATTGGCCGTATGGTCCATAACGGTATGTGGCAGACCAAACACCAATTATCCTCACTTTGATACCACTTGAAGGACCCCGGGGCACCCTGAGAGGGGAGGGGTGAATCAGGGTGTTAACTTTTTCTTTTAAAAACCAAGGATCTTGTTCCCACATTGGCAGGAACTAGTTAAACCTGTATGATAGATATGATCTACAAAGAAACATTCACATGCAATGAGATGACACAACAAATTTTACTTGGTTCACCACTAAGGGATATGTCCAAGGATCATATGCAGACAAGTTGTCGGTCGTACGAAAATCCACTATTATTCACTAGTTATGGATTACAATGATTCGGGAGCAGTCACTCTATCCCAGGCTCACTGCCTTTACAACTGTTCATGGATAGATCACTGCGTCCCTTGGGTCACTCCCTTTGACTCCCCTTGGCTCACTACCCTTGGTGAAGTCCCAGTCAGTTTATAGATGTGAGTGTCTCTTCTGTAGATTTGCATTGAAGTCTTTATCTCTACTCAGCACGAGACTATGATTGCATCGAAGTCCTAAATTGATTCTCTTGAACACACTAAACCACTGATCCAGAATATCAAAAAATCGTAAACAATTTTCACTGACAATTGCGTGCAACACCTACCCTTTGCACGCAAGACCTTTCTATTGCGTGCAAAATTTCCTTTTTCGCATGGAAAAATATTTCACGCAACAACACCCTTTTTCGCGCAACTGAGTCTTTTACGTGCCGCTCTAATTTTTACGCACATCTCTTTCTTTTTCGCACATCCCAGAAATTTTCCTGTAACCCCAAATATTTCGCGCAAACCCTACTATTTCACGCAATCCACATTACGCGATCCTTTTACACAAATCAAACCACAGACCATCTCTAAGTATTCAACTGTACAGAATGAGGGGGGTCAGCTCTTATTTATAGGCATCTGAGAACCCCACATGCAAAACCCACTATGGTGCGAAAAACATCTCATATGGCACGTAATATTTCACGCCAGTATCGTTTTTCATGCACATCTCTAGATTTTTCACGCAGCCCATATCAGTGCCATTTTTTGATGTTCTGATTTCGAAACACTATTTTCATGAAAAACCTCTATCCAGTATTTTGCGCACCACGCTATTTTTTGCACCCAACTCATATATTTCTCACACAACCCTTATTTTTTGTGAACCACTTCCACTTTGCGCACACCTAATTTTACCAACAATCCATGTCGTCATATTCCAATTTTGAGGCCCAAAAATTTGGCAAACACTGGGATTCATTGCCACCTTCAATACTGTTGTCTGCTTGAACTGTATGATCACTCTGCTGACACACATTCTGAACATCCACTGAGTATTGACAACATACACAAACAATAATATAATTAATGCATAGAATATTCATGGTTCCAAAAATCCCCCATATCATTCTTTCTTAATTCTCACGACATGTCAAACTATTTATAGAACCACATTACATCATTTCTATAATGACGTGACGTGACGTTGTTACACTGTTTCATTTATGAAACAACATCTCTATTTTTCACCATTAAATTCACTATTATGTTTTGGAATACAGTTCGTCATTTTGTTTCATTAATGTGCCCCATCGCCGCATCATCATTTCCCCGCAGTGTCACTATCCACCACACAATAGAGAGAAAAGAATAAAATATTTCATTTCAATTAATTTATTATTTTTCTTGAAAAGTCCAAAAATTAACTTATCCAGTCAGCCCTCACTAGCCGAAGTTAAGCCATTTTTAGGTGAATCCGGACATATCGGATTCCACGGTGCCCTTAGATTTATAATCCGAGCACCAATTCAAAAGATAGATAATGTCGCCCGCACGTTTATTGAACGTACCTTAAAAAAAGTTCAAAAATTCATTCCGAGCACACCGGGCCTCAGAATAATGCGCTGTCAATTTTAGAAGACTCATAATAATCCAAAATAATTAAAAAAATCACATGGTATTCTACATGTCTTTACATCTGCTGAGATATAATTAATGGTTTCTTAAATAAATTAATTAGTATATATACTGACGATTTATTGAAAAATAATTGTTATAACCAATAGAGATAGAATTTTTACCAATTCCACATGACATAAATATCTTTAATAAGATATACGTGGGATATAGTAGGAGGTTAATGTGGTGAGTTGAATTATGTATGATTTTGTGATGGATCAATCACATATTCTCTGATATGTATAAGAATTGATATTTAAATCATGCACGTTATTGTATGAAAATTTCAGTTATATCATGGAGATCTACATGGGAAGTATTCAAAATAGTACAAATGTAATAGATGAAGCACATAGGATATACACCTTATATATGGGGAGTAATGGATAATAGTTACAATGGAACACAAACTTGTTTTCATTTAGATCAATATGACATACTATCAAATTTAGGATAAGGTAATGATCTATACAAATTTATTCAAGCTAGTGGTAGAAATTTTGACAAATACTGATTGTGTTTCAACGTTAGTGTATGATAAAGGAGTGGTACATAAAATGCAAATATTCTTTATAGTTCTTGGAATCAAACCCAGTAAGTAATGTTTTATCATAATATAAATTATGATAATTATACTACTATTAATAGCCAATATTCCTTGTTTTGATAGTGAAAAAATGTGATGTAAATCAGGATATCATCTCTTGGGAAGTATTACTCAAGAAGGTAAAGTAACATATAGCATAATTTCCACAAATAAGAAACATTTAATTCCATTACTATAGCTATAATGCATCAGAAACATTATCTAATCATGTTAGAGATAACATGTTTGGTTAGAATGTTGGATCTAGTGTAAGTGGGATTGTTTTAATAGTGGGTTTATTATACCAAAATTGAATAGATGTTTTAAAATTCTAGTATCATGTTTATATTGAGTTATGAATGTTGTTCAGATACCATAATAGTTTTCATATTTTTACACACACTATATAAATGTTAATATATATAGATTATTAGATTTTTCAAATGTTTATATCAGTTCCCAGGCTATAATGAGAACCTCGAGATACCATGACAATAATCATAAACATATATACTATTGTTTAGATACATCATACTGACTGGGAATAGTTGATTTCTAACTATCTGGTGATGGGGGATCATAAAAATTGAGTCTTATTATAATAAAGTTAACACATGGTGAAATCTAGTAGGTGAGATCATGAGGACAGACCCACCAGTAGGATCACTACATGTTTTAGGTGTCAGGGGTTCTTCTTATCTGTGAAAATGTTCATTGGTCTCTCGAATTGAGATCCTTATCACTGTGTTCTATTTTATTGTGTAAATTTATGCAAGTTAAAAGACAATTTAATGAAGTCAAAGAAAGGTATACTTTTTGGGTATGTTATTGGGGATATGGTATTGGCTGAATGACCATGATTGATTTTTATTCATTCGAGTTGAATAAGAGATATCTATGTCCAGATTGATCATGATGGTATTACCATTCAATATCCATGACCATCGTAGTTGAAGGTAAGTCTATATAGTTATATCAATAAATAATAAATTAATTGTGGATGATGAAACCAGTGTAAATTCTGTTTTATGAGACATATAATGATAAATAAATTACATTACACTTTACATGTTCATGAAATGGTTTTCATTTCTATGATGATTCCTTGTCTCTTTAGGTGGCTTGATGGGGTTGTACACTCTGCTCTTAGTCTATGAAATTTTTTCACTACTATCGAGTTAAAGTCATAGAGGGTCACATACACTAGAATATTAATGATTATTCCCTATTCTACTAAATAGTAAAATTTATGGAATAGTTACAAGTTGAGTTAATGAATTAGGTTTATCACGTAATATATTTAATATATTTTATAAGTATGTGATAAAATATAAGTAAAATTTATGAAATAGTTAGTACATCATAAGTATTTATTTATTACATACTTATTGAATGACAAATATATGGGTCCAGGGAACCCTAACCAGGTATTTTAGATGTCCACAATATAAGTAGTTAAGGAACTCATTTTTTAATTTTAGTTCTTTCAAATGGATTGAAAGATACCATCTACTCCCACATATTTGGGAGATAAAGGCTCTATCTAAGTGATCAATCCAAGAATTCCTTCATGGATTGAAGGCATGGGATGAGTAGATCATCATGAAGTCGAATTGTTCATGGGAACTTCGGGCTAGAACCCCTAATTGAATGAATGGTATTCACATGGATTCATGAATTGGGTGTCGATGATCTAAAGGGGATCTACTTCAAATTCGTTGTGAAATAATCACTATTCATGACCATCAGTTAAACTTGAATTGAATCAAATGAGTTAACCATTTTTTTAATTATTTTCTTGTAAGTATTTATATGAGATCTTTGGACCTTTACTGGGGATCAGATTGCTAGATACAATTAAGTTACATCACTCCAGTGATAAAAATTGTAAAATCCACCACACACAAGCTTCTACTACATGCCTTGATACATTCAGATCACACTTGAAAGACACCAATATAAGTTCAGTTTTACTCCACCATAACCTTCACGATGATATGTATACAAAAGTAATATTGGTTACATGGAATTATCTTCTTTGGAACACATATTTTGATCTGAAATCTAGGTAATACTATTAGAAGAAATATATGATATACTAGAGTCTTTATTTATGAATTTTTTATATGGGTAATAATGAAAACACCACTCCATATTCTTATTGTCTTAATGAAGTGATATATGAGT
Source organism: Viscum album (assembly GCA_963277665.1). Classification (NCBI taxonomy): domain Eukaryota; kingdom Viridiplantae; phylum Streptophyta; class Magnoliopsida; order Santalales; family Viscaceae; genus Viscum; species Viscum album. The sequence continues at coordinate 1,379,288,034 of OY728138.1, forward strand.
CAAAATTATATCGAACTAAAAATCATCCAGAAACCTCAAAGATAGAAATTTTATTTCGTAATGATATAAATAGGGTTAAATTACTCCCATTAAATATAAAATCAATTTCTAGTGATAGTAAATTAAAATTTTTATATGTACCAATTTTATAATCAATAAATATTACACCCATTGATCAACAACATGTTGGTGAATGAATTCATGTGGAGGGATCTATATTTCTTCTCTAAAATGTGACCAAGAAGTGATAATTGTGGTTAGAATGGGCATACAATCCATTAGATGAAGAATAATATGGATTAAGTGATATGTCTATGTAATTTAAAGGATATAATATATTGATCATGCACATGAATCTTTCAATCCCTCAATTTTTTTATACCATTTATATCATTTTCGATCATGTATCATAATATAACTATAACCCTTAGTTGATTTAATATCACATTTCTAGTAGTTATAAATCACATTCATGGTATGTATAGAGTTTCTAAATTCATGAAAAACATTTTTATTAGGTTAATCTCATTACACTCATCAGATATAGAACCCCTACATTATAAAAGAAATAAGAACATTTTCAACACACAAATTTTGATATTATAAAGAAATTAAAGAAAACATTAAACAAGGAAACCCCCATGTATTCATTAGTGGATGGGGAAGCATAAAAAATTATTTATTTATCCTCTTATACATCAATATGTGGACCCTGAGAGATCAACCAAGAATTCTACCCTTGAGCTACCACAAAATGTGTCATGTAATATATTCACATTTTTAGTTCCATGTGTCTATAGAAAATGAGTGCTGATAATCCCCTGAAACATGGTCTCCCCATGTGTATGTCTTAGAGGATGCATGTTTGTAAATATCATTCCATTAATTTGAAAACTCTAAAATGAATCTATGAATCAATGAAATATAATGAGTTATGTGGTAAGGAACACCGCTTCTTGGCCACCACCTATATTGGTTTCCTTATAGACAATGTAGTTGGGTTAGGGGGATTAATAAGCAGGAGACATTATACATTACAATATTATTAAGAAACATGGTTAAAGAGAAAAAGATATAGATTAGAAAATATATTACCATAATATATTTAAGAAACACCTATCCAATTATAACATGGGACTATTTATTGCAAAAAAACATTAGCCACACCTCCGACTAGGCTAAAATGGATTTATTTATTATGGAACATCCTCCAATGAGATAGTCATTCAAAAAAATGGGGTCAACCTAATATCAAATCAATAAATAATCTTCCCCAGTTCATTCATGTTTAGTGAATTCCCATGATGATTCCATTTTAATTACCTGTCATGTAGGATCATCCAGGTCATCATGTAACATCCCATAGAAGGCTTTATAAAAAGGTTTTGATACTCTCTAAGCCCTATTCCCCTTCCAAAAATTGACCATTTTAGATAATAATTATTAAAAATTTCATGGTAATTATAATTTCCATGAATACCCCTATTATAGAAATGTGAATAATAAACTGTTAATGATAATATATAACTTTTTAACTATCATAACAAGTGAAATATTTTATACCTCAACACATTATATAGTTGATGATACCAAAAGGGATAATGTATCATTGTAAAATTTTCCTTAGACTTATGTCAAAAATGAACTGTTATAAACTTAGAAAAAATTATAAAATCACCCATCATGATCTCTTGTAATATTTAAAACAATGCCTAAAAATAAATTTTACAATCATGATAAGGAAAAGGGTGTCACTATATCTATAATTAAATCATCACATGAAATTGATGAACCCAATTAAACTATATTAGGACTTGACTATTTTATATTGTAAAATGAAATACTATAGTGAATAAATATTGAGATCTTCTTATGTGGCACACATGGAATTAAAGGAGTTCATGTCACGACCCGTCCAAGTGGGGCCCATGCCGCAAATCCCCATTCCCGCCTCCAATAGGCGAGGGGATGGTGACTATCACCGAGTAGGCATGTCACTAACATGGGAGCCATTTCCTATAAACCTGTACACAGACACACACATCTCCAAACCCACAAAGCTGAACGGTAGAAACTACTGAAAATGGAAATGCATGAATACACTAAAATCCCATCCAACAGATTACGATAGGAAAGTAAAGTACAGTAATGTAAAACCCTAGGACAAAAGTACAAGCCCACCAAAATAAAGTCTGCAACAAAGTCCAAACTATAAAGAAAGGTACTGGGATTACAATCTGTAGCCGTAGGAACACACCTCATCTTGCGTGATCTCACTGAGCACCGTCCGGTACGGGTCCACCTAGAATCATGTGAAAGGATCACTCATCTTCACAAGAAACAACACGTGCGGGAAATGCCTGTGCAGGGTTTAGTATAACAATACCCAGTAGGATACCCTGAAAACCACAAAGTAATATAACAAAAGAAAATACCACAAAGGATTGATACAGTCAGCTCTACACAGTATATGTTTGAAGAAAATATAACAAGAATATCCAGATATACTCATACATGATCAACTATCGCAAAACCCCCACTATGATTCAGCTTGAAGATTTCACTGAGCACGCAATAGGGAGAACACACTCCTAGGTCTAAAGAGAGAGATACGAAGTACTCATTCCGAGAGAACTCACTCCACAAGTACTTAAGAATATGATGCTCAAATGAGGATCACAACCAATAGCTATGGGGTGATTCCAACAACTCCGTCTGAACTAATCCACTAAGTAGAGGATCAGCACCCTGGTAAGGTAGGTCACGTTGATACCAAGAACTCTACCTAGGGTAAATGGAAGGAATATAGGATCCGGCTCTAAGTCTCATAGAGGGGATTCCCACAACTCTATTCAAGAAGTCCGGCTGAAGGGATCATACTCTTGTACAAAGGAAATGATACCAGAAACCTTCAAAGGAAAGACCAAGGGTACAAACCCTAAGAAAGATAGCCCACGTCACAGAAGACAAATGGGTCAAGACATGTAAAATAGGTTACATGGCATGTAGTAGGATAACATGCCGTGTTCCTTGACTCCGGTTACTGCCCGTGTAAACAGCCCGTGTCTATAGTCTAGGTGTGTAAAACTAGACTACACGACGTGTAGAAGGATCACACGCCCTGTTCTTTGACTTTGGGTACTGCCTGTGTAAATGGCATGTTTCTTAAGTCTAATTCATTTTGATAAGTATATACATGGCGTGCAAGTCAAAATACACGTCGTGTCCTGTCAACCGAGAAACACCAGTGTACCCTGGCTTTATGCCCGCACACGGTGTCTGCCCGTGTCGCCCTACACATGTACCAGTACACGGGGTATCCTGTGTACCTTGCCGAGTCTGGCCGAGGAAGGGTATACATTCCGTGTCCTTGTCCGTGTACCCACCCTGTGTCCATGTACTCTCGGAGTACATGCATGGAGGTCCACTGATGAACACACGCCGTGTAGCCCGTACTACACGCCATTTAGTCAGGATTTATCCAGAACCATCGTCTTCCTCCTCGCGCCTCATCCGGGTTTCCAGATTCATGATCTCTCATCCGTTCATACGGATACTTCAGATCATGGTTTGTCCCATCATACGAACACCGAACCGGGTGTTTTTGGTCCTTCAATCGGGTCATAAACTTCCAACTATCCATCTGATGGAAAAACGCCCAAAAACTCATATCTCTTGATCTGCTCTGAATCATCTGCTGGAACATTCATCACAGCTCTGGACCACCATCCCTAGGTTGGATCTACAATCTCATATCATTGCTCCAACAAACGAACGTGCAATGATCGATTTCCTCCAAGAACATCAAACGTGGGAAAGAACGGAAGTCTCCACAAAGAACGGGGAACGAATCTCAGCAAAAATCAAGAGGAAAAAACCAAGATCATTGTTCGTGATGATTCGGGTTCATCTCCGTTAGATCAAACCATAAAAATCCAATAGATTTAACTCACAAGGATTAAGATTTTCCCCAAAAATCCCTACAAGAAGCCCATACCACAAATACGATCAATACGTGGGATAATTTGTTCGTGAATTAGTCTAAGTTCGTCATAGAAATCAAGAACAAGAAAAGGAAATAAAAACCAAACATCCTACCTGGATCCACGGCGTTCGTTGGTGAAGATCTAGTCACCAAGTCGTCGTCACTGACGAAACTCGTAAAGAACGTCATCGCTGCGTTGGGAGGTTTTCTCTAGAGCTTCCCAGCACCTCGAGGGGAAATTCAGGGTTATGAGATCTGTCACCCTAATCCCCTATGAAATATTTAATTTAAATGAAAAATATTTCGCTTCGGAAAGACTTTAATAAAATATTTTTATTAAATATTTTATTACAGTTACGTCCAAAAACTAGATTTCACTACTGACCTATGCCGACCGATGTTAGGACTCGCCTAATGGAAAATCGCTGCTCTGAATGCAACGGTGCCCTCAGATTTCAGATCCGAGCACCTTTTGAAGAGTTATTCTACGTTTTCATGAAAACCCCACATGCGTGTTATTTAATTATTTAATTAAATTCAAACATTTGTTTTGGGCTCACCGGGCCTCGGAAATACACGTCGTCTCAAAGCCTGGTCTCGAAATAATTCCCACATAATATTAAAATAATAAATGGAAAACTCCAGAGCATTACATCCTCCCCACCTTGGGGATTTACATCTCCGAAAATCCAAAACAAAGGCTACTCAATAATATGTGGGTACTGCGCACAGATCTGAACATCCTGCTACCACGTGCTCTCCTGGAGATTCCTATGCTACTACATGACACACACTAAGGGAATATCTCACCCATGAAGGATCTTCTCATGTCGATCCTCTATCTCTAATGGGTACTCCTCAAAGGTCTCTCCATTATCTATGTCCAACTCTACCCAGTCGACAACATGCAATGGATCATGCACGTACCTTCGTAGCTGCGACACATGGAAGAGGTTGTGTACCCAGTCTATACGAGGAGGTAGAGACAAGTAGTACACAACCTTTCCAACTGTAATCAGAATATGAAAAGGGCTGATGAACCTCGAAGATAGCTTTCTGCCTTGGCCAAATCGTCACAATCCCCGCCGAGGTGAGTCCTGAAGGAACACATGGTCTCCATCCTCAAATTTCAAGGGCCTCCGTCTCTTGTTAGCATAAATCTTTTTCCGACTCTGTGTAGTCTTCATCTGCTCCTGTATGACTAGCACCTTCTCTATAGTAGCTTGGACCATCTCTGGGCCCATGAGTGCTAACTCTCCTGGGTCAGTCCAACAAAGTGGTGACCTGCATGGTCACCCGTACAAAGCCTCGAATAGTGCTATACCAATAGTGGAATGATAACTTTTGTTATAAGAAAATTCCACCAGTGGAAGGTGATCCTCCCAGATATAAATGAATTCATGTATGCACGCTCGTAACATATCCTCTAGAACTTGGATGGTCCGCTTAGTCTGACCATCAGTTTGAGGATGAAACACTATGTTCAAGCGTAACTGAGTCCCAAAAGCTTCCTGCAGTCCCTTCCACAAACGGGATGTGAAACGAGCATAAAAATATGATACGATCATTGATGGAAATTCATGATTTCAAACTATATCTTGCACGTAGAGGCGTCCCAAGATCTCTATTGAACTCTGCTCCCATATGGCTAGGAAGTGGGCTGACTCGGTCAGTCGGTCAATGATCACCCAGATGGCATCGTTTCCCCTAGACATATGTGGAAAACCCGTCACGAAGTCCATGGATATACCATCCCACTTCCACTATGTCACCTCAAGTGGATGATTTAAACCCACTAGAGCCTGGGGCTTAGCCTTTACTTTCTGACAAGGCACCGAGAAACAAACTCTGCCACACTCTTCTTCATTCCTGACCACGAGAACTAACGTCGGAGGTCCTGGTACATCTTTTCCATGCTTGGATGCACCACCAAAGGACATTTATGAAACTCCCTCAGAACCTTTTCCCGTGATGGTACTGGTATTACTGTGCGCCCTCTGAAAAGAACAATGTGCTCCCCACCTTTTGAATATCCATCAGCAGCATCACCTGCGGATATCAGACCAGGTAGAGTCTCATAGCTAGCATCCTCGAACTGTGCCTCCCTGACTCACTGTAAGAGTGGAGGGGTAATGACCATCGACTGAAGGTAACCTCCCTCATCTTTATCCATGAAGGATAACTATAAATAGGCCAACTGCCTCGTTGCCTCATCTAGAAACTGTGAACTAGATTTCCTGCTGAGAGAATATGACACAACGTTCCCCTTCCCAAAAGTATATTCGATCTCAAAGTCGTAATCCTGGAGGAACTCAAGCAACCACCTCTATCTCAAATTCAGATCCTTTTGAGAAAAGATATATCTGAGACTCTTGTGATCAGAGTAGACAATGAACCGCTCACCAATCAGGTAGTGTTGCCACATCTTCAATTTGAATACTAACACTGCCAACTCAATATCATGGGTCGCATAGTTCTGCTCGTGTGGAATCAACTGACATGAGCCATAGGTAATGACCACTTGCCTCTGCATCAGGACACAATAGATCTCGGTTCCTGATGCGTCGCAGAACACTACGTACTCGACACCCTCTTCTGGTAGTCTCAAGATCAGTGTGATCGTCATACTCTCTCTCAACTTCTGAAAAGCCTGCTGGAATCTCTCGGTCCACATGAAAGACTGCCCCATTTGGGTCAAAGCTGTCATGGGTGTTGAAATCCTGGAGAAATCAGGAATGAATCTTTGATAATAGCCTTCCAACCCAAGGAAACTCTATACCTCCATCACGCTTTAGGGTGGATCTCATGCTAACATTGCCTCTACCTTAGTTGGGTCCACTGCCACCCCATCTGCTGAGATAATGTGTCCCAAAAAGTAGACCTCTTGTATCTAGAATTGACACTTCTATAGTTTCCTATACAACTGGTGCTCTCAGAGTGTGTTTAGAACCATCCTTAGGTGTCTCGCGTACTCCTCCTTGGACACAGAGTACACAAGGATATCATCGATGAAGACCACCACAAACGGATCTATATAGGGCTGAATGATCAGGTTCATGAGTCCCATAAACACTTCTAGGGCGTTCATCACACCGAAGGGAATCACCAAGCACTCATAGTGAACGTAGAAACATATAAAAGACGTCTTCGGTATATACTCATCCTATACTTGCAACTGGTGATAGCCTGATCATAGGTCACCCTTATAGAACCATCGTGCCCCTCTTAACTGGTTGAAGAGGTCATCAATCATTGGTAGTGGATATCGGTTCTTAATGGTCACCTGATTCAAGTGCCGGTAATCCACACACAGCCTCAAGATCTCATCTGCCTTCTTGGAAAACAACACTAGGGCCACCCATAGTGAAACACTGGGTCTCATGAAGCCCTTTGTCTGCAAGTATTCCAGCTGCACTCTCAGCCCATGAAGCTCTGCAGGAGCCATTTGATATGCTGATGTTGATATCGGTGTCGTCCCAGGTTGCAACTCAATGCAGAAATCTTTCTCTTGATGGGGAGGTAGTCCGGAGACATCCTTAGGAAAGACTTCCTCGCACTTAGCCACAACTGTTGGAAACTGGAAACTCATATCATCCACTGCTCCAATGGCTAGGCTATCCAACTGATGTGAAATCGGATGTACCTTCATATGCACGAGTCCATTCTACGCCGCCTGGGTCTCTTTTTCACCGACGAAGGAGAACCTCGATACATCACTGCAGACACACCGCACCCTTCACCTAAAACAGTCAATCTGCGCATGAACTGTGGACAGCCAATCCATACCATGAATGACATTGTAAGACCTCGATGCTACCACCACGAGGTTCCAACTTAAACTCTCACCTCCAAGGGTCAGGTCACACTGTCTAAAAATGTGTGTGATATATGAATCTTCTCCAGTCAGTGTTTCTAAGCGTAAGGTTCAAGTCAATGGATCAACTAGAATCTCAAGGTCTCGAACAAGATAAGCATCCAGAAAAGAATGACTAGAACCTGTGTCTATCTGTACGACATCCAAAGTAGAAAAGGCACAGATTGTTCCTCTAATCATTCCAGGAGTACCTGGGTCATAAGCTTTCACTTCCTGTAGCTATCCTTGCCTCTATCCACCAGCTCCCTAAACCTGGGGTGGACATCTTGGGGGTGGTTGGGGTAACGGGTAAAAACTCCGACAACCTCCAGCTTCTCTACCAGCTCCTCTACCATGTCCGCCACCCTGCGGATCTGTCTGCTCCACACATTGCCACCACCTCGGTGGTCCATCCACTGCTCCCATGTCAGTAGTATGGCGGGTCAGACAATCTCGAGCGAGATGTCCCCTACCATCACATGAGTAGCATCGCTTCTCTCGAAGTTGTCTGGATGCACCCTGCAAACCCGGTACGACAGATCCTATATCCTAGGATCTCCTCTGAAAAACGTCGCTCGCTCCTGGGTCCCTAACGTCGGCTCCCTGCTACTGAGGTCTCTGCTCTAGCTCGCTCCCTACTGACAACTACCAGCTGTCTCTGCTCTGCCAAGAAGCTCTCGACCACCAAAGCTCGCTCGAGCACACCAACATAAGTAGGAATGCTCATAGGGATGCTGATAGCTCAGATGTCTCTATACAATCCTTGCTCAAAAGTACGAGCTCTAAAGTACTGATCCCTAACCATATCCATCATGTACCATGAGAGGTCGATAAACCTCGATGAATAGTCAGACGCCATCAAGGTTCCCTACTAGAGCTGAAGAAGCTCCTCTATACATACTGCTCTTAGGGTAACCGGTGAAAACTCTTCTCTGAAGGGATTCTCAAACTCAAACCATGCAAGAGTCACCTCATCATGAGTCTGGATAACCAAACTCCACCATCGCCCTCTCGAGCCCTGTAGAAGGCTCGCTTCCAGGATTACCATCTGGTCTACTGGTGTCCTAACCAAACAGAAGACTATGTCCATTGCCTCAATCCAGTCCTCTTCCGCGTGAGGGTCAGGCTCACCTCAAAACCTGAGGGGTCTCCGTCTCTGAAACTCGTGGAGTGCGCTCAGCCTGCGCTCCTCCTCAACTGGTATAGAATGCCCTAAACACTACTCCACAGGAGGTGGAATAATTGTCAAACCACCCAAAGGTAAAACATGGGGATCTGGTCCCTGTATCGAAAATTCATCACTGAGGGGGTCATCCTCATGATCGAGCTACTAAATCCTATTGGGTGCGCATCGCGGAGGCATCCTTTAAATAAACATGATGTATCATAACCAGTGAGTATATCTAGAGATCTGAATCAAGAAGGAAATGGATACCACAACTCATTCCTATATGATGCATGTACCATTATTTTGCCCTTGAAACAAGTGTTCTCATTTTCCAAGTCAAAAAGAATGTTATAAAAGTCCTGGTGTATGGATACGTCGGCTGACCACACCAACAATGGGGTCCCTGGCCTGAAAGATGAACTCGAAACACTTGACACTATTTCCCCAAACCAACTCATAGACTCTCGGTACTAAGGTAGAACCGACCACCTCTGATACCACTCTGTCATGACCGGTCCTAGTGGGTCCCATGCCGCAACTCCACAGACTCGCCTCCAATAGGCCAGGGGCTGATGACTAGCACCGAGTAGACATGTCACTAACATGGGAGGAATTTCCTATAAACCTGTACACACACACACACATCTCCAAGCCCAAAAAGCTAAAAGGTAAAAACAACTGAAAATAGAAATGCATGCATACAATAAAATCCAATCCAATAGTGTACAACAAGAAATTAAGTACTGTAATGTAAACCCCTAGTACAAAAGTAAAATCCCACCAAAAGAATGTCTGCAACAAAGTCCAACCTATAATGAAAGGTACAGGAACTGAAATCTGAAGCCTTAGAAACACACCTTGGCCTGCCTGATCTCACTGAGCACTGTCCAGTCCTGGTCCACCTTGAATCCTGTCAAAGGCTCGCTCGTATGCACAAGACACAACATATGCGGGCAAAGCCCGTGCAGGGGTGAGTATAACAATACCCAGTAGGACACCACGAAAACCACAATGGAGTACAAAAAAGGAAACACCACAAAGGAATGATACAATCATCTCTACATATTATATGTTTACATAAAATATAACAAGAATATCCATATATAATCATACATGATCGACTATCACGAAACCACCACTAAGATCCATCTCAAAAATTTCACTAAGCACGTAACAGGGAGAACACACTCCTAGGTCTAAAGAGAGAGAGATACGAAGTACTCATTCCTGGAGAACTCACTCCACAAGTACATAAGAATACGAAGCCCAGATGAGGATCACAACCAATAACTATGGGGCGATTCCAAAAACTGAATATGAACTAATTCGCTAAGAAGAGGATCGGCGCCCGGGTACGGTAGGTCATGACGATACAAGAACTCAACCTAGGGTTCTGGGATGGAATAGAGGATCTGACTCTATGTCTAATAGAGGGGATTCAAACAACACTATTCAGGATTTCCTACAGAAGGGGTCATACATCTGTATGTAGGAAATGATACCATAAACCTTCAAGAGAATAAACAAGGGTACGAACCCTAAGAAACATAACCCAAGTCATGGAAGAAAAATGGCTCAAGAAATGAAAAACAGGTTACACGGCGTGTTGTAGGATCACACGCCGTGTTCCTTGACTCTGGGTAATGCCCGTGTAAATGACATGTGTCTCCAGTCCAGGTGTGTAAAACTAGACTACATGGTGTGTAGAAGGATCACACGCCATGTTCTGTGACTCTGGTTACTTCCTGTGTAAACGGACAATGTCTTATGTCTAAGTCATGTAGAAAATTATATACATGGCATGTAAGTCAAGAACACGCAGGGTCCTGTCAACTGAGAAACACCCATGTACCCTGGCCATCTGCCCGCCCACGGTGTCTGCCCGTGACGCCCTTCCTGTGTACCAGTACACGGGGTATCCTGTGTACCTGGCCAGGTCTGTCCGAGGACGAGTATACATGATGTGTCCTGGTCCATATACCCACCCCGTATCTATGTACTCTTGGAGTACACTCCAGGTGGTCCGCCAAAAAACACACGCCGTGTAGCCCATACTTCACGTCGTGTAGTCGGGGTATCTCCAGAACCGTCATCTTCCTCCTCGCACCTCAACCAGATTTACGGATTCATGATCTCTCATCCGTTCATCTCGATACTTTAGATCTTGGTTCGTTCCATCATACGAACACCGAATATGGTGTTTTCGATCCTTCGATCGGGTCATAAACCTCCAGCGATCCATCCTAAGGGAAAACTCCCCAAAATCATATCTCTCGATCAGCTCCGAATCGTCCAAAAAAAGCATCGTTGTAGCTCTGGACCATCATCCTTAGGATGGATCTACAATATCAGATCCTCATGACAATAAAAGAACGTGCAACGATCAATTTCTTCCAAGAACGTCAAGCATGGGAAAGAACAGAAGTCTCCATGAAGAATGGGGAACAGATCTCAGCCATAAACAAGAGGGACGAACCTCGATCGTTGTTCATGATGATCCGGGTTCGTCACCATTAGATCAAACCAAAACAATTCAACAGATTTAAGTCACAAGGATTAAGATTTTCCCCCAAAATCCCCGAAAAATACTATCCCACAAATACGATCGATCTGCGGGCTAATCTGTTCATGGATTAGTCCACGTTCATCATAGAAATCATGAACATGAAAAGGAAATCAAAATCAAATGTCCTACCTGGATCTGTGGTCTTCGTTGGTGAAGATCTGGTCATCGCATCGTCGTCACCTGCAAAACTCGTCTAGAATGTCGTCGCCATGTCAGTAGGTTTTCTCCAGAGCTTCCCAACGCCTCCAGGGAAAATTCATGGTTATGAGATCTGTCACCCTGATCCCCTGTGAAATCTTTAATTTAAAAGAAAAATATTTCTCTGCAGAAAAACTTTGATAAAATATTTTTATTAAATATTTTATTACGGTTACCTCTAAAAACTAGATTTCACTACCAACCTGTGTCGACCGATTTTAGGCTTCGCCTAAGGTAAAATCGATGCTCTGAACGCAACGGTGCCCTCAGATTTCTGATCCGAGCACCCTTTAAGGAGTTATTCCACTTTTTCAGAAAAACCCCACGCGTGTGTTATTTAATTATTTATTTAAATTCAAAAATTTTCTCCAGGCTCACCGAGCCTCAGAACTGTATTCCATCTCAAAGCCTAGTCTCGAAATAATTCCCACATAATATTAAAATAATACATGGAAAAATCTGGGACATTACAATTCAAGTTGAGAATAAATTTTCCTCAGTTTTCACAACTAGGATATAAGGAACTTCTTAATCAGTATGGAAAAATCCCCCCCTCCAGATGGTCTCTAGGAAATAATAGTGTATTTAGTTGACTGTATATAAAATAAAATACCTTGTATTTCCTTTTAAACAATACAATAAGTAATTGGGAAAATCCAAGTTTCTATGTAATCCATTTGTAGAGGGGAAAAAATTAATGTACGGATACTTGATGTGATTACCACTAAGAGAGAGTCTATAAATTAAAGGAATAAATCTATGAAATAATAAAAGATTATGTATCATGATTCATATGACATGAACCCACCAATAGTCCATTTTATTGAACCAAAATTCACTAACTTGAACGAATCATGGGAATTTGATAACAACCCCACCCAAATTTACTTCCACTATTTACAAATGTTTTGAAACCATGAATAATAAGAGGACACAAATCTCTAGTACATTATCTCAATGAAAGAGATCTATAAAATTATATGGTATTGAAACCTAGAAAATAATTGTGTTTTTATTTTCAATGACAGATATCAAAATAACTTATATCATTATCACTTGCTATTGAGAATGATTAACATATGTTTCCTCTCCAAAACAAATGGGAAACGATAGTGTTATTGAGTTCACCACTCAATTTAATGGATTAAAATACATTATAGATATGTTATTTCTCTAGTAAGGATGCTTATTGATAAATACAGATAAATGATATGATGAGTTAGTTATGATTTTATTCCTATTGAAATTCCTTGAAATATTCTAAGCATTTTCTGAAATAGAAAAACAACTGTATTATGCAATTAATCACACCAAAGTGAAATTCTGATTGAAGAATATAATGGCTCAGACCTCTCTGGTCTATTACATTGTGAAAATGTGGCGTTTGACGTGTTCCAGGAGGTCAAGGTGACTTATCCCCAACACATTTCCAAATTTCCAATTTTGTGAACAGTTCTATCGGTGAATAGTTCTATCAGTAACCTATAACGGCAGGTGAACAGTGTTATATCGGTGAGGTTCAGTGAATAGTATTATATTGGTAAAGATCACTGAACAATGTTTCTAGAACTGTGAGGTCTATTAGTAACCTCTATCGGAAACCTCTAACGGTAGGTGTACAGTAACGGTAGGTGTATAGTAACGGTAGGTGTATAGTAACAGTAGGTGTACAATGTTTTCAGAATGGTGAGGCCTATCTGTAACCTCTATCAGTACCCTCTAACTTTATGTGTATAGTAACGATAGGTGTACAGTAACGGTAGGTGTACAATGTTTCCAGAATAGTGAGGTCTATCGGTAACCTCTATAGGTAACCTCTAATGGTAGGTGTATAGTAACGGTAGGTGTTATGTGTTTCCAAAATGGTGAGGTTCTAATGGTGAGGTTCATGAACAATGTTTTTCCTTTTCCAAATTTTGAGTATGTGAACAGTGTTTCCATCTTCCTACAGTTTCACCCCTCTGACAATTCCTTTGATGTAAAATACACTTAAAGCCTTATTTTAAGGACCCTTAAGGCCGATTCAATGGCCATAAAATCCTATATTAATTGCTTAGGATGTTTTTACATGGTCAAATATTGTGGGTTAATGCTATCTGCTTTTAATGGGGAATTATGAATATCTTAAATCGTCACCCCATTAAATCATCAATAGGGACAAGATATCTTCCACCCTTATTCTTGCTCTTTTTTCTCAGCTATGAGACACTAGAACCTTGCAATACTTCCCGTAGGAGTTGCACAATCAAACTTTACTCCTCGGATTGGTTCGCTCTGTTTTGATGCAACCAAGTTGTATTGATCAATCTTCGATATAAGGTATGTTTTATCATCGTTCCTTTGGGGATCTTCTTCTCCTGTTCCTACTTTCTATATTATAGCATGTAATATCCATGCTTCTAATGGGGTTTTTCTTGGGGTTTGGTGGGTGCGGTCATATTGTGGCATCCTCGGGTGGATGCAGCTGTCTCAAGAGGAGGATCGTGGCCTGTTGTGTGGTTAAAAACGCGAGGAACTATTTGAGGTAGGGGATACGTTGATTATCTTTTCTTTTACATACAACTGTATTGTTAGCATGTTTAATCCCACTGGATGACAATGGAATTGACATAATAAATATTTTAACCGGATACATAAATTGATATTGATCATATGTTATTGTATCTTCTTTTACTAGATAGTGTGATATATATGCTAGATTTTCTTAACTGTTCGTTCTTGATGCAAATCAGTAAATAACAAAAATTGGGATTAATTGATAATTGTTTGGCTAATGATAAAGAGGCATGTAAATGAATCTGGTTATTGTTTTAATTTAATGTTAATAAAATTGGCACAGTAAGCATGTTTAATTAATTGTGATAGCCTACTGATTAGGTTTCCCAAATTTGGAACCTACGTATAATAAATCGGTTAATTGAAGATGGATTAATGAACTGATTGTATGATAATTCCTTGAGGGGTTCTGAGTTACCCTCATGATTGTTAAAAGGCCAATAGCCGAATTGATGTGATGTTTTTTTCCTGATACTTGCATTGTGATTTGATCCTGAATGGCTATTGTGATATCCGGGGGCATGGAGACTTTTGGTTGTTGCAGCAGATGACGCCTAGAGTGGCGAGATGCATCAGTTTATGCTTGTGGGTATCGGGGAGGACCCCAGGGATGATGGAATGGGATGAATGTGATTGTTGGATACTTTCTGATTATTTGGTTATTTATCTGATTTAATTTTTCCCACTACTCAAAGAAGCTGGTCGTACATACTCTTATTTCGAAAGAGGCGAAGACACGCGATGTATGCCATGTGCTTTCCGTGTTTAGGTTTTCAAGGAAGGATGCGTATATTCTCTTGATATAAGCGGCAAAAACTCGACCAGAGTTAAATTTACTTACCGTGTTGAGCCCCCTTGTGTTTAGAAGCATAGAATGTTTTTCTATAATGTCTGGGAATGTGGGAAAGTAATTTTATAATGAATTATTGAATAAATGGTGTTAACCCATGGGGATGAAGTTTTTGGAACATAATGATGAGGTTGTAATTTTAAAGGAACATTGGACTGTGGGTGTGATTCTAATGAAATTTAATGTGGAATTGTCCATGGTTAATTAATGTTTACTGAATTAATTAACGTAAAGTGGAACTAATAAAAAATGAATGATGTTATCTAATAAAGATCTTTAAATTGTTGTGTGCTTATTGGATACCTTGTCTTAGAAGTAGCTGCCCGAAGTCTGAGAGATGTTAGTTGCAGTTGTGTCTAAGACTAGGTTATGCCCATAGTGTGGCTGTGAGTTATAGTATATTCTATTCTTTTTGTGTTTCTATATGCTACTCCACCCCGTCAGTAGGGACAACTAACACACCGGGGATTCTAATCCCTGGGGGTGTTTTCCACAACATTTCAGTTGGAGGATGGTTGGATGACTACCCCCTTTGGACCCACTCACTTCTCTTGGTAGTTACTTGTGCTGGAAAGAACATTGGTTGGTTTTCTTCATATATGTGTGTAGAGGGCTATAATGGCTTGTGGTTATTCACACACATATATTATGGATATAGTTTTCTATGGACTACTATAGGTGTAACGTGTATAGGCTGTGATGGCTTGAGGAACCTTACTCGGTGTATGGGCTGTAATCGCTTGAGTTATAATACCCGACATATGATACACGTTATGCGAGCTATGGTGGAACCTATAAACTACCTGGATACTTGGGTGTGTAGACGGGGTGTTTTTGTTGCATGAGGTTCACATTGTGGTGCTTTGCCCAAGTGTCTGTGGGCAAGACTTTTTGGAGAGAGATGCTCATGACGTGCGATGTTGGGGAAAAGTGGAAAAACAATGGGGATGTAGTAGAATGGTACTGTTGATATTCTTTATTATATGATATTTTCTTATATGTGATACTTGGTGAGAGTAGCCATGGTAAGGTTGGGAACTTAGTATACCTATTTAGGTGAAGAGTTAGTGTCACTAGTTGTTTAGTGTGCTTTGGCATACTTTCATTAATTTTTCATGAAAGGCTTCAGGGAGGATCCTACTGAGTATACTGTTATACTCACCCTATGTATATATAAACTGTTTTTAGGTCACTTGGACCTGGTTGGAGATCATGTTGGTTTCTACTAGCTTGGGGTTACAAGAGCCGTTAGGGCTTGTGGTTGCTACTCTTTTTTTACTTTCTTTTGGGTACTTGTAGTTTTTCCCCTTTCAGTTGTAGTACATCTACATGAAATTTCATATGTGTACTTGGGTTTTCATTTATATTGCTCTCTAAGTGGGATTTGGTTGTTGTCTATCTTATCTCTCTCTTCCGCATGTGTTCTTTCAGAGGGTAATGCCTCCCATTTGTGTGTTATTGTACCCTCGGTGCCAGTCGCCAACCCGTGGCCTACTAGAGGTAGGACTCGGGGGCCATTATCTCCCTTCTGACATTTGCCGGCCTAGGAGGGGTAAATGTTGTGGGGAGACGGTCGTGACAGAGTGGTATCAGTGGGAGGTAGAGGTATATGATAGAGTTTGGAGTTAGGAACAGGTGAGGTTTCATTTGTGGGTACGAAATAAATGTTATTCATGTTTAGCAAGTGAGGTAAACACTGGAGACCTGCTGAGACATAGGCATTTAGGGCCACCTATGATCTGATGTACGTACCTTTAAGTTTACAGTGGCTACTAAATAAGGTAGTAATAGTTGTAGGGTAGAGACCGAGGAATAGATCATGCATCATTATTATTTGTGCCTGTGTTTGAATAGGAAGACCTTGGGTTATGATAACCTAAAATCAATGAAATAAAAGAATTAATGAATTAATGTTGTGTCTTCTATATTCCAGGTTTAAAAACTCTAATGGTTTGTTATTTTACAGGTATGGATCCAGGTCGATGTCCTTGTCAGGTTTATATAGAAAATGTCTAGTAGGTTGTTCAAGCAGATCACCGCATGTTAGAGGTTGTCGACGATGACACTTGGAGGAAGACACTTCGAGAGTTTTAGTGCCATAGTCTGCATAAGTATGAAGGCTCAATTTCAGATTTAGTCACTAAAGACTGGTTGGAGGAGGTAGAGATAGGCTTCAGTTAGATCCTTGATCGGAAGGAGACCTGGGTGTACTTGGTTGTGACAATGCTACGTGGAGCAGTGAGGCAGCAGTGGTTCTTGTTCCTCAGGGATCATGAGGAGTCAGGGATATCATGGGAGGAGTTCTGAGACAAGTTTAGAGTATAGTTTCTTTATTAGACTGCGAAGGAGTCCTATCGCCAGGAGATTCTTACCCTTTGATAGGGTAGCTCTAGTGTTTGAGATTTTGGAATACATTTCAGGAACCTTTTACGATATGCTTCAGACCATCTGCTAGATGAGGAGGTCAGGGCAAGGCATTTCGAGGAGGCTTTGCATCCAGAGATCCAATGCCAGGTCCCCCATTTATGCTGAAAACATATCATGAGGTGCTGGCGAGGGAAGAGGTTGTCGTGAGGACTTTTTCCAGGATCAGATCATCACGAGAGGGGAATCATCATGATTCCTCACGAAGTAGAGCTGTGGTTCGAGGTTCTTGGTTTTCAAGGTAGAAGAGTTTCCATTCAGCCAGGAGTAGGTCCCAGCCCTTCACATCTCATTTCTCTAGAGGTAGCAACTCTCAGGCCTATGCCAAGGGATCATGCACTCATTTTTCTTATGGTGTTCATGGTTATCAACAATGGGAGTTCCCGACTATTAAGAACAGTCATCGTGCACTATGTGCTACGCTCCATGTTCCTCCGTTGAGATAGTTCCAGCCGAGGATGTAGCAGCCGGTTGCACCATCATTAGATCAGTAGTGGGTATATTGGACAGGTAGAAGACAACCCCATGATGATCCATATCCACATAGAGTAGTGCGCGGCCATGGTGGTGGTCATCATCAGGGTCAGAGAGGCCGTGGAGGAGGTCGTGGTCAGCTTCATGCTCTAGCGTTGCTACCTCCAGGAGAGCCAGACATCGTTCGAGGTACCCTTTTCTTGTTTTCTACCTTGGTGTATGCCTTGTTTGATTCAAGAGAGACACACTCCTTCATATAACCTACCCTTGTCCATGCTTTGAGACTTGAGAGAGCGAGGATTTCAGTGCCCTTAGAATTGACTACGCTAGTTGGAGGTCGAGCTGAATTGTTTGAAGTATGAAGAGATTGTGAACTAGTGTTGGGACAACACTACTCTTGGGGATATTTTATATGTTTACGAATACAACCATATGATGTCATCCTTGGCATGGATTGGTTGTATTCGGTGTAGCCTATCATGGATTTCTTCAGGAAGAAGGTCATTTTCATTGGTGCGGATGGATAGCCAGTGTTGTTTGTTGGTGAGAAAAATACTTAGATGGGTCTTAGGAGAGTTCCATACTTATCATCTATGATGGATGAGATGAGGCTGTGTTATTCATAGGTTCAGTAGTTGGAATTTCCTAGGGTCATCAAAGAGTACCATGATGTCTTCCCAGAAGAGGTTGTAGCATTACCCCCTCAACGAGAGATAGAGTTTGGGATCAAGCTATAACCAGGAGCATCTCATATCTCCATGTCTCAATATAGGATGGGACCTTATGAGTTACGAAAGCTACGTATACAGCTTGATGGTCTGTTACAGTGTGGTTTTGTTCATCCAAGTGTGTCATCGTGGGGTGCACCAGTTTATTTTCATAAATAAGTCTGAAAACATTTTGCGGTTGTGTGTCAATTATTGTCACTTAAACAATGTTAAAATAAAGAACTACTATCATCTTCCATGGATGATGATTTATTCGATCAACTGAATGGTGAAAGTTGGTTCTCAAATATCGACATGCGGTCAGGATATCATCAGATGCGTGTGAAGGATGGGGATGTCCCGACGACTGCATTCTGTTGTCGTCATGGGCATTATGAGTTCGTTGTGATACCATTTGGCATGAAGAATTATCTAGATGTATTCATGGGATTGATGAATGAAATGTTTTGTGAGTTCCTAGACAATTTCGTAGTAGTTTTCATCGACGAAATCCTTGTGTACTCCACATTTGAAGAGGAGAATGCAGAGCATCTACAAGCAGTTTTGCGAGTTATTCGTCGACATCAATTGTTTGGGAAGTTGTTGAAGTATTAGTTTTGGCCTCGAGAATCCTTTTTATGGGGCATGTTGTGTCCCAAGAGGGAGTATCTATGGATCCATTGAAGATAGAATAATTTGTGTCTTGGGTAGCCCCCATGATAGTTTCATAGGTGCAATGTTTCCTTGGTCTCGCAGGAAACTACAGGAGGTTTGTAGCCAATTTCTCATGAGTTGTGACTCCTCTGTCATTTTTGACCAAGAAAGATCAGGTATTTAAATGTACTGATTTGTGTCAGGCAGCTTTCGAGTATCTAAACGAGAAGTTATTAATTTCTCCAGTTCTTTATTTTCCAGCTGAGGGTGTTCAGTTTGATGTTTTCTGTGACGCTTTGCATCTCGGGTTAGGCTCTGTTCTCATGCAGCAGAGGTCAGTTGTTTCTTATGGTTATTGGAAGTTACGTCCCCATGAATGTATCTATTCCACTCACAATCTTGAGTTGGCAGCGATGGTTTTTTCTCTGAAGTTGGGGAGACATTACCTCATTAGGGAGCGCTTTGTGGTTTTCACAGATCATAAGAGTTTTAGGTATGTTTTCTCCCCGAGTGACATAAACTTTTGACAGCATCGGTGGATGGAGTTCTTATAGGAATACAACATTGAAATATCATATACACCTGGAAAAGCGAATGTTGTAGCTGATGCGCTGAGCCGAAAGTCACGTAGTGATTATGTGCATGAATCCGGTGATTCCTGGAGAGTAATGGAAGAACTATCATCATTAAATATTGATATGGGAGAAGTTGGGGGTATAGGTTGTCTTTTTCACATTATGGTACAGTCGTCCCTGATGTAGAAGATGTACGATTCCCAGTTGGGGGATCATGAGGTGGAGGTCTAGAGAGATCGAGTTGTTTGTGGCGAGGCCCCTGATGGTTGGACTGAGGATGAACAACACCAAGTGTTATATCATGGAAGGATTTTTGTTCCTTTGACGATGAATGAAATGGTTCTCATAGAGTTTCATAATTCACCTTTAGTAGTGCATCCTGGTGTGACAAAGATGTACCGAGCCTTGAGGAGCCAATTTTGGTGGCCAGGGCTGAAGTGTGCGGTTGCAGAGTTTGTGTCTTGATGTTTGGTATTCCAGAAGGTGAAGGCCGAACACCGTGTTCCGGGTGGTCTTCTCCAACCATTAGACATTCCTCAGTGGATGTGGGAGGACATCTTAATGGACTTTTTTAATAGTTTCCCTCGATCTTAGGGAGGACATGATGCTATTTGTATGGTAGTGGATCTTTTAAACAAATTGTCCCACTTCATAGTGATCAAGGAGTCGAGCTCAGTGGAAGTTTTTTTGAGGATGTATCTAGAGGAGGTGGGGAGACTTCATGGAGTCCCTAAGATGATCATTTCTGATCGAGATCATCGTTTTAACTCAAGGATGTGGAGAGGTCTCCAACATGATTTCGGTTCTCAACTATTCCATAACACTTTTTTTATCCTCAAATGGATGGTCAGACAGAGCAAACCATCCAGACTCTTGAAGACATATTATGCTCTTGTGTTCTTGATTTTGGAGGTTCATGGATGAAGCACTTACCCTTGGTGGAGTTTTCTTACAATAATAATTTTCACTCCACCATCAGTATGGTGCCGTGTGAAGCCTTATATGGCCGGCCTTGCCATTCTTCGTTGTGCTGGAATAGGATTAGAGAGGCAACAATTCTCAAACTGGAGCTAGTACAAAATACAACATAGATTGTCCAGGTGATTCGTGAGAGGATGAAGACAGTGTAAGATCATTAGAAATAATATGTTGATCAAAGAAGGATACCCTTAGAGTTTAATGTTTGGGATCATCTATTTCAGAAGGTGACTCCCCATCGTGACTAGCGAAGGTTTGGTCATGGAAGTAAGATTTCTCCCCATTTTTTGGGCCTTTCGAGGTGTTATCTCATGTTGGAGATGTGGCATATCGAGTTTCACTTCCCCCATAGATGAGTCAAATACATGATTTTTTCCATGTATCATAGCTCAGTCGTTATCTTCATAATGAATCTCACAGCATCAAATGGGGAGAGATAGATGTTGATGATGATGCCAACGTTGAGGAGTGACCTATGGAGATCCAAGACCGCAAGGAGAAGGTGTTGTACAAGCATTCTATTTCCTTGGTTCATGTCTTGTGATGACATGGTGGCATGGAGGAGAGTACCTAGGAACGTGAGTCACAGATACGTGATCAGTACCCAGAGTTGTTTTATGTTTAACTCTTTTCATGTAACGATGTTCCCTTTGTGGTTAGACCTTTCAGGTTTTATTTATGAATTTCTTTTGTTTCTTTTGTGGCTTTCTCTATTTTGAGAGGTATCTCGATTGGTGGTTGTTCGTACCCTGTTTCTTTTGTTCTCTTTAGGTGGGTTTTTAATTCTCGAGGATGGAAATGTTTTAAGAGGTATCTGATTTAATGGCCAGGAACTCTCCGGTCCATTACTTTGTGAAAATGTGGTGTTTGAGGTGTTTTGGGAGGTTAGGGTGACTTATCCCCAACAATTTTCGAAATTTACAATTCTGTGAACAGTTCCATCAGTGAAACGTTCTATCAGTAACCTAAAATAGTAGGTGAACAGTGTTATATCGGTGAGGTTCAGTGAACAATATTCTATCGGTGAGCTTCAGTGAATAGTGTTTCCAAAATGGTGAGGCCTATGGGTAACCTTTATCGGCAACCTCTAACGGTAGGTGTACAATAACGGTAGGTGTACATTAACGATAGGTGTATAGTGTTTCCAAAATGGTGGGGTCTATTGGTAATCTCTATCAGTAACCTCTAACGGTAGGTGTATAGTAATGGTAGATGTACAGTAACGGTAGGTGTACAGTAACGATAGGTGTACAGTAACGGTAGGTGTACAGTGTTTCTAGAATGGTGAGGTCTATCGATAACCTCTATCGGTAACCTCTAACGATAGGTGTACAGTAACAGTAGGTGTATAGTAACGGTAGGTGTACAGTTTTTCTAGAATGATGAGGTCTATCGATAACCTCTATCGGTTACCTCTAATGGTAGGTGTACAGTAATTGTAGGTGTACAGTGTTTCCAGAACGATGTGGTTCTATCGGTGAGGTTCATGAACAGTGTTTTTCATTTTCCAAATTTTGAGTAAATGAAAAGTTTTTCAAGCTTCCTTTAGTTTCGCCCCTTTGACTTTTCCTTTGACATAAAATAAATTTAAAGGATTATTTTAAGGACCCTTATGGATGATTCAAAGGCCATAAATCTTATATTAATGGATTGGGATGTTTTTACTTGTCAAAACACATGGGTTAATGCGATCTTCTTTTAATAGGGAATTAAGCATATCATAAACTGTCGCCCCATTATATCTTCAGAAGGGACAAGATATCTTGCTCCCTTGTTCTTCCTCTTTGTTCTCAGCTATGAGACGCTAAAACCTTTCAATCCTTCCCGCAGGAGTTACACAATAAAACTTTACTCCTCGGATTGGTTCCACTCAGTTTTGATATAAGCAAGATGTATCAATGAATATTCGATATAAGGTATATTTTATTGTCATTCCTTTGGGATCATCTTCTCTTATTTATCCTTTCCATATTATAGAATGTAATATCCATGCTTCTAATGGTGTTTTTCTTGGGGTTTGGTTGGTGCGGTCATACCATGGAATCCTCGGGTGGATGTAGTTGTCGTGAGAGGAGGATCGTGACCCGTTGTGTGGATAAAGAACGTGAGGAACTATTTGAGGTAGGGGATTTATTACTAGTCTTTTCTTTTATGTGAAACTGTATTTTTATCATGTTTAATCACAATGGATGACAATGTAATTGACATAATAAATATTTTAACTGGATAAATAAATTGATATCGATCGTATGTTTTTTCCTCTTGTTTTTCTACATAGTGTGATATCTATGCTTGCTTTGCTTGGCTATTCGATCTTGATGTATATCGGTAAAGAACATAAATTGGGATTAATTGATAATTTTTTGGCTAAAGATAAATAGGCATGTAAATGAATTTCGTTCTTATTGTAATTTAATGTTAATCAAATTGGCGCAGTAAGCATGTTTAATTAATTATGATAGCTTACTTATTATGTTTCCCAAATATTTAACCTACATATAATATATCAGTTAATTTAATATGGATTAAAGAACTAGCTGTTTGGTAATTCTTTAATGGGTTTTGAGTTAACCTATTGATTGATAATGGTCCAATAGCCCAATTGATGTGATGTTTGTTTTTTTCCTTCTTCTTATGTTGTGATGTGATCCTAGATGGTCATTGTGATATGTGGGGGCATGGAGGATTTTGTTTGTGGTAGAAGATGACACCTAGAGTGGCGAGATGCATCAGTTTATGCATGTGGGTGTCAGGGAGGACACCTGGGATAATGGAATGGGATGGATGTGATTATAGGATGCTTGCTGATTCTTTTGTTGTTTGTCTACTTTACTTTTTCCCACTCCTAAAGAAAGAAGGTCTTACTTTCCCTTCTTCTAAAAGAGGCGAAGACACCTGGGGTATGCCACATGCTTTCCATTTTTATGTTCTCAAGGAAGTATGGATATATGCTCTTGCTATATGCAGCAAAGACTCGATGGGTAGTACATCTACTCACTGTGTTGAGCCCCCTTGTGTTTAGTAGTAAAGAATGTTTTTCTAGAATTCTTGGGAAGGTTTGGAAGTAATTATATAATGAATAATTTAATAAATGGTGTTAACCCCTGGGGATGGAGTTGCTAGAACATAATGATGAGGTTGTAATTTTGATGGAACAGTGGACTTTGGGTGTGATTCTAATGAAATTTAATGTGAAATTGTTCATGGTTAATTAATGTTTAAAGAATTAATTAATGTAAAGTATAACTGATAAAAAGGGAATGAAGTAATCTAATAAAGTTCTTTAAATGGTTGTGTGCTTATATGATACCGAGTATTAGAAATTTAAGCCCATATTCAAAGAGACATTATCTACAGTTGTGTCTAAGACTATGTTATGCCCATAGTGTGGTTGTGCGTTATAGTATATTCTGTACTTTTTTTGTTTCTATACGCTACTCCACCCTATTAGTAAGAGAAACTGAAAACCTGGGGATTATGATCCCTAGGGGGTGTTTTCACCAACATTCTGGTGGGAGGATGGATGACTGACTACAGCCTTTGGCCCTGCTCTCTTCTCTTGGTAGTTACTTGTGCAGGTAGGCACTTCGGTTATTTTTCCCCATATATGTGTGTAGAGGGATGTAATGGATTGTGGTTATTCACACACACATTTTCTAGATATAGTTTTCTATGGACTACTATAGGTGTAATGTGTATAGGCTATGATGGATTGGGGATCCTTACTCGGTGAATAGGCTATAATGGATTGAGGTATAATACCTGATGTATGATAAACGTTATGCGAGCTGTTGGGGCTCCCAGAAACTACCTGGTTACATTGGTCTTTGGATGTGGTGGTTTTGTTGCACGAGGTGTATATTGTGGTTATTCCCTTAGGTGTCTGCGGGAAATCCTTTTTGGAAAGAGATGATCAGGACGTGCGACGTTGGGGCAAAGCAGCAAACCACTGGGGAAGCAGTAGCGGGGTACCCTTGATATTCTTTATTATATGATATTTTATTGCATGCGTTACTTAGTGAGAGTAGCCATGGTGAGGTTGGGAACTTTGTATAACTATTTATGTGACGAGTTAGTTTCACTTGTTTTTCACTATGATTTATCATACTCTCTTTACTTTTTCATGAGAGGCTTCAGGGAGGATCCTACTGAGTATACTGTTATACTCACCCTATGTATACATAAACTGTTTTTCATGTCACATGGAGAATGTTATAGATCAAGCTAGTTTCTACTAGATTGGGGTTGGTGGAGTTGTTCGGGGTTGTGGTTGCTGCTGTTTTTCTTTATTTTGGGTACTTGTAGTTTTTCACCTTTCAGTTGAAGTACTTCTACATGAAATTTCATATGTGTACTTGGGTTTTCATTTATATTGCTATCTGATTTGGAGTTGGTTTCTGTCTATCTTATCCCTCTCTTCCACATGTGTTCTCTTAGAGGGTAATGGCTCCCATTTGTGTGTTAATATACCCTTGGTGCTAGTCTCAAACCCAGGGCATACTGGAGGTGGGACGCAGGGGTCACTATCTCACTTCTCAAATTGCCGACCTAGGAGGGGTACACTTTTTTGGGAGGGGGGTCATGACAGAGACACCATTAAAAAAATAAATTTAATGAGAAGATAGAAATATATATCATCAATTATATAAAAATAGAATAACTCTCCCAATATCACAAACAAATCAATACCATCACATAGAAAACATCCTCAATGAAATCAATATCTACAGAAAAAACCAAATAACCACGATTTTTCTAGCGAGCATAGGAACCATGAAAATGAAGATTGAAGGTTTATTTCAATTTCATTAAATCCTAAATATGTCTCAGTGTACTTTTATTTTCCTAATAATATAACACGATAATTATTATAAATTTCAATAAAACTAATTAAGAAGGAATTAATGACCTACCAAACTAATACTCTAACCATTTAATAATGTTACAAAATATTAAAAATAAATTTTACATTACATAACTACTCAATAAAATAGATGATTACATTGTAGTAATATTGGATAGTCATTAGGAACATGCAACACTGGTATCTGAAGCCCCTCATGAAGTAGAATGAGAATGGAAAGAAGCTAAAAAAATTGTTTCTGTGTTCGACTATTAGGATACCAGATAGTAAATTAGTTGTACACATACAATAATATTGGCATGACTCATTCAAACAACCATGGATCCAATACAATCTAAATTCCTAGTTGTAAAAAATTCAATACTAATATCTTCTATAATTATATACAACCACCATCAGTGATCCAAATATAAGGAGGAATAACCTATAAAAATCCAAAAACCATTTTAAGAATAAATGAATTATATTACCCAAACATTGAGAGCTCGATTATTTATCTAAAAAATTAACAATTCACTAATAAAGTGTTGGGACAATGTTGGATAGATATGTTTTTTAAAATAAGTTTTCTAGAAGTTTTTTCTTTTATTATCTTTATGAAAATCACCTCAATTTGGAAAATATAGTGATCTGGAGAAGTAATTTCATATTCATGTAATTTAAAATAGTATTATTGAGAAATTACATAAATTGAAGTGTTTATATCCAGAATATGTTTTTTAGGTGATTTATTTTGGGATTCACACTTCATGAATAATGTTTTTATGAATAGAGTAGGGACATGTACCAGATTTAGAAGTTCAGAAGAGATTTTCTCCATACTAAATCTGATGATTTTGTTTCTTATTTCAAGGTTTATAATATCATGAAGAAGTCATGATTCAAGAATAAGTGTGCATGTATGGTGTTTCTATGATGTTGATATTTTCTAGACATAGTTCATGTAACCTTGAAGCACCATACAAATAAGAAATTTGATATTTTTCTATTAGTATTTACTGAAGTCAGAATTTTTTAAAAAAGTACTAAGAGGATGATCCATCAGATAGAATAGTTCATCATATGTAGTGTTCCATCAGAGGAAGAACATAATACTACCGAAAATATTTTTTATGGACTAGGGTTTTTGATTGGGAATGAGGAGTGTTTTTTACACAGATCAACCAAATGAGTTGTATAGACCTACTGATTATATATGAATCAGTGACCAATCAATCATACATAATAATGACAATGAGCCATTATAAGAGATACTAACACTGGTCTATTAGACAATTTGGTGATACAAATTTAGTAGATGATCTTTTTGAAACTGACAAGTCATCGAATACTGAGTTTCATTGGATTCCCTTTCACCAAACGAAGGATTTCTTGATAAAATAAATGAATTATATGAAAAGATGATACATGCAGAAGATTATATAGAACTTTTGTTATAGAGTTTGGAATTATTTATCTGTTTTAATGATTTTTATGAGAAAACAGCTTTAGTTTGTTCTGATCATCAGAGTGGGAAGTATTATATTTATCTTTTATTTAATTTATATAAGATAACTAAAATGAAAAAAAATGTTTCAGAATGAGATATTTTGGACTTTTATTTTGTAGACTGAGAATATGTAATATTCTTTTGAAGTTAATGTTTAGAATTAATATGTTCTAGATCATTAAATAATATTCAATAAGATTACATAATTTTTGACAATAGTTGAGAAGTTGTAAAATAGAGTTGATATGAACATGAAATTCGGATTTCTAAAATTTTAGAGCGGGAAAAAATATCAATTTACCTCCATTTCTATTTATGGAAAACCTTTATAAAGGGGTCCAAGTAAAACATACATTGAAATTTTTACATAAAATAAGGTGGAGTGTTGGAGCAGTGGATTCGAACTATTTACCAGAAATTGATTCTGGAGAGGATTTTGTAGACAGAAGAAATGATAAGAGAAGTTGTGGTTAGGATTCCTTGGTTCATACTGAACAATAACAATAAAATATTATGATCAAAGAAAGAATAAGGGAAGAGTAGTATTTCATTTTACTATAGTGAAATCAGACCAACACATTTATAGAGAGTCAAATAAGACTAATGAATCATATAGAGGGATCAAAATGAAAATTGTATGAATTATACAGAATAAGATCTTATTTACTATAGGGTAATAAAGAGAATACTTTTTTTTTATTAATAAATTTTTTTATGCTCTTTATGAATCATATTGAATGTTTTCAGAACCTCTTAGTGAATGTTTTTAAACTTGTTTCAACATCTTATTTACATAATGTTTCTAGAAGAAGCATATGCACTATTGTATTGATCATAGCACTATTCAAGTGTAAGGGCATTTTTAACTTGCATTATATACAAAAAATGATTTTTTTGTAGTGTAATGTGTAGAATGGGCCTATTTCCAACTAATTATATGCATTATCCACACTTAATATTTAGTAAACCCTATAAATTATTGTGTTCTTATAGATGTGTGTGAATGTTTTTCAAAAATGTTGTATCTCTTTATCTAGAGGATATGGCTGTTAATAATGTTTATATAAATGAAAAGATACAACCTATATTCACACCCTTCTCCTCTAGGGATTTTTATGATCCTGTATAGGACTTTTTAAATTGTATAAGAGTAGGTTACCTTTGTTTGATACTTTTTTGAATTTTTTCAATTGAAGTTGTCACAGATAATATTAATTATGGGAATAATAAGGGGGTTCTAGTTTTTAATTGAAGTAAGTATCATATATATGAATATAGAAAGTTTTAATATGTTATTTCCATTATTTATTATGTTATGGAGGATACAATAGATGTATTTACACCTCTTTCTATGATTTGTTTCTCTTACAACTATTGATAATAAAAATATAGAGATTGATGGAAGGGATAAAAACTCTTTACTATCATCACTCTATAAAATTGAATTTATTATTGTAAAGTGTCTTGTAATTGAAAATTTTATTTTATAGAAGATTAAAAATATCCACGAAGTCATTTTGAAGGTGAAGAAGGAAAAGATTCAAATATAGAGGCTGTTGTATTAATATCTCAAGACAAGAGACTATGAATCTATTAGAGACTTATATACAAGGGTGGATGATATTTTACGAACTATAATATTTATTGGTGAGAAGCTGTAAGATTAAACTATTATTGAAAAGATATTATGAATTATTATTGAAATGTTTGATGTCATGTTTTCATATTTGTAAGATATATATCCTAAAAGTATTTCCTTTTATGGCTTACAGAACACTGTCATTACATATGAAGTGAGAAGAGATAATGTTACAAAATAAAAATAAAAACGTTGATCAAGAAATCTCCTTCTAGGCTACCATGAATGAAAAATCTAAGAATATTATTAAAGATGAAGTAATTTGTGACTCTAACACTACATATGAGGTTAGTCAAAATTTTTATGAATTCTTGACCTTGATTTATAAAAATGTGAAAATAGGCACAAGAATTTAAAAAATGGAATTTACCACGAAATTTCTATGACTGTGAAGTTATTCGTAATTTTATCTAAAAATTAAACTCAAATAAAGTATGAATAAAGAAGTGATGTAGTTTAAAAAAAGTCAACAAGATCATTTTAGAAAAATTTTGATATATTAAAATCCTATTTATAGGGAATATATAAAAAGATCTCTAAATCCAAAGTGGATTTGATTTGTGTATAAGGATGATGAATATGATGATAGTTATGTCGAAAAATAAAAATTCACTATTGATGTTATCAAAAATACATTTATTTAAAAATTAAATGATGAAGAGTTTTCGGTTATAAAAGTAGCAGTTACAAAGAAATTAAATAGTTATAATTTTGTCTAAAGAGTGAGTTTAATGAATGTGATTGAAAAATTGGATTACTTAAATGAGAAAAAAATAAGCTGAAATAGAAAAAAAAATTATAATTTTTTCAAGAATCTTTTCGTGAAGTGAAATATTATTTTTTGGAAGAGTTTGAACATATGAGTAAATGTCTTGAAAAACAATTATAACAAAAATCTTGAAATAAAGATAAATTTAATGGAGGATGAATTATTGTATGTTCAACATGGTTGAATTATTGTATGTTAAACATGGTTGTTAATGAATTTATTTCATATAATATATTTTTATTGTTTTTTTTCATCAGAATCTATTTATTTTTGACCATGGATGATGTTAAATTATTAATTTGTTATTGTCCACTCTATTTTGGTGGTATAGTCTCAATACTAAAACATATTAGAACCCTGATACTTATTGGAAACCATTGGTGTGTGGCGAGGCATGAGTGAGGTCATGTGGTGAATTAGTTCATCTACAGGTTATAAGCTGATTTGAGGCAGGTAATTATATATTTAATCTTTTCAATCTAAAAAATGTCATTTTTAATAAAATATAATTTTGTGACGAGTTTAATTCTCATTGAGGTGTATCATTTAGAAGAAAAATACCATCTCCTTTATGAAAAATTTTCCTCTAATTCCATGTTCACTATTTTCAACAAAAAATCCTTTCTTTTTTTTAAATAAAAATATGAGTTTACACATATGACCTTACTATTTTCCATTACCAAATTTCAAATGTAATTTTTTCAACCACTATTTATAACATGAGTTATTAAAAATGGTATTTCAAAATATTTAGAAATATTTATATCCATTCATAATAAAATGTTTTATATTCCACCCATAATTTCCTTTACGGATCCTTTATACCTTTTTGAGGATCAATTATTTAATGTTATTTTTAAACATAAATTTTTTCATAATTTCTCCCTCCACCTTTTTGAAAATTATTTTTTAATGTGACTCATATCTTAATCGTTTGCGATATCTGTAAAAATGATTTCTATAAAAACATTTGTGATTTCATTTTTTATTATTAACAATATTCATTATAAATATTAAATTATACTTCTAAAAATTTTATTATAAATGATTCTTATTGTTAATGTTTTTTTGAATAAATGTAATTGTTTTATATATTTCAAATTTAAAAGTTATATTTCAAAAATGAATTGATAATTTCAAAAATTAATAATTCTCATTTTTTTCAAATTGATTGAAACAAACATCTAAAAAGTATTTTTTTAACTAGGTAAACAATCTATGATGTTCCTTACTTCAATATTATGATATGTTATTACACAACCCACTTTCATTCTATGGATGGGTAATGATGATCATGTTTTAAGTTTTTTCTATGAAACATGATTCTTTTCGACGGGTTAATGAATATATGATGAAATGATGAAATTTTTAGAATTTTGTAGCCTTATTATATATGATTTTCATACTGAGAGAGTATGGGTATTATAAATCCCTAATTTGGTTTTGGATTCTTAAATAATTATAATGAACTTGTTGATGTTTGATATGACATTTGATAATGATGTTGAATGTGATAATTCTATTAGTTTACAATATGAAGAATTTGATTGTTTTATTCAAAACATATAATGTGGTAATTTTTTTATTGAAAAAACATCTCATGGGCCTTCATCTTATTCACAACATAAATTATGGGAAAAAACTATTTACAATATAACATGATGAATTTTTTTTGTTTACAATACATGTTAATGGAACGATTGAATTACTTCATAATATAGAGATTCAATGTGAATATGTTTGTCCCATAATCTATTATAATATAATTCTTTAATAAATTTCCACATTTCTCTGACATATTTCCATAATTATATTCTGTGGATAATTTTTTTATCACACTCTTATTCCATGATATATGTTCGTTCATTTGAGATTACATGTAAACATATTAAGACTAATGGATAACTCTTCTTGTTATGTATCCTTTTAAAAGGATATTCATCCCCACGGCATGTTCCCTTATATGATTATGATATAACCAATCCTGAAATGTTGATATGTTTTCAATTTTTGAGAAATTTATATCAAAAAAGTCCTATATTTACAATAAAAATATAATTAATATTAGAATAACACATGAAGAACCATTAAGGGACAAAAGTGTTTCTCAATTATGGAGGAATATTCACATGTATCATAAACTAGGATTCATATATAGCTAATATTAAAGAAAAACAATCCAATCATCGGATTATGTGATTTTTTTTAGAATTAATGTTTAAATTATGTAATTTTTTAAATATAGAGAGGTTCACCTCACTTTTATCAAATATATTGTTTAAAGAAAGGGTATTTAGCATAGAACCAAAGAATGTGGGTCTAGGGATCTATAATAATTATCCAAATGAGATACAAAACATCTTATTAGAAATAACATCATGGTTATTTTTCCCTATATTATATTGATATGAATAATAACATGAACTATTCTGAACCCCAAATATGCCATGAATAGAATCAAATTCCATTGAGTGTTTCATATAGAAACATCCATCTCACTTTAGTGGGGTTTCCACTCCATATTGTTTTAGTAATGAATTAATACAACCTGAATGATATTTTCAATATATTATGCTCAAATAACATAATGTTTTTCAGTTATTTATCATTAGGAAGGTGATATTGACTAATGAGGGACTTTAATAAAGACTTTGAGTCAAGAAGAAGAAATGAACACCATGGAATATGAGGATTTTTATAGGTTATTATTCAATAAACATGTTAGTACAAATAATTATACTAAAATAGTGGCATAATTCTATGAGCAATGTAAAAAGTTAAAAAAAAATCATTATTAACTATAAAGAAAACAAGAATATACATTCAAGGAACACTTACAGTTTTATTATTAACTTATAATAAAAAATAATCCTTTTTAATATTATTAAAATAATTTCTCTAAAATACATTTGATATATTTTTATTTGGTATCTAAAATGAAAAAAACTCAATGTATTATCATTGATAAAATGGGAATTGGGTTCTATTATTATTCTAATGGTTCTCGGTAAAGGAGTTAGAAATATTTTTCATGTAGAATCAAATGATAAAATTCGGGGATGAAAAAAGATTAATCTTCCTTAATACAAAATATTTGGGAAGAAACATTGGAGTAATTGACTATACGAAAGAATTAAATGCTGACGTAGTTGGATGGATGAACACCCATCACATAAATCCCAACATGATATGTAGATTGAAAGGGATTATCAATATAATGCTCCAACTAAAATAAAAAAAATTAACCTAAATAGCTTATCCATTATGAAAATACATTAGTAAATAATAGTGCTAATGACTACAATAGAAATTAATATCCTCAAAAGCCAAGGGGGAAATCGAAATACTATGAAATCACAATTGCTGAAGATGGTCATGAAACCCCACATGGTGAAATATACACTCTCCATGCACACATTAATTTCTAATGACTTATTTCATTCTATATATACTATATATTTTAAATCGTGGACATATTCTAAGAGTATCAAATCATCACACCAATGGATAGATATATAATTATCAATAAAATTCAATTTTGGGGTGATTATTTAATCAAATGTCTATAACTCTACATAGATAAAGTTTTGGGGGAATGTGACTCCTTAAAATAATATTATTCTCAATTTTGTGGAATTGTATTGGATTTTCCACATATATCCCATATATTCATTGATCCAATATTAATTATTTGTTTTGGGAAGTCATATTTCAAATCCCAAATGAATTAATAATCATTTATCAACACAAGGATCACTACGAACACATTATCTAAATTCCGTCCATTATATGGATCTGAATACCGAATCATGAGGGGTATTGAAATGAAATAGTTTATAAGAAACTCAATATGAGGTATATATAAATTTATAATGATTATAATGATGTTTTTATAATAGCGTATCGTTATATTTCTCCATATCATGAGGAATAATTTCTAATAGAACTCATATAGGGTACTATGCTTATATCATTGAGTATTTATATAATAAAACCAATTTAGTTATATGAATTGAACAAAAAACATAAAATTAATTTGTATTAGGGTTGTATATACCGATGAACTTCTTAATAGGCTGTCCTAATCCTATTTATTATGAAGAATAATGTATAAATGTATCAATATAAAGATTATAAAGATCATAGAAGGGTTATTATCTATAAAAATGTATCAACTATTCCATATCATAATTGATTAAGTACAAGGAGAATAAATGATTTCAAATTATTGACATTCAATAAGGATACGGTCAATTAAGGATAAAAAATAGAATGTAACAAGGAAACCATTACATACAATATATGGATACTGTTAATTCCTAATTAACAAATTTTACTTTTAAATTATCCCTATATTTATAGGGATCTTATGAAAAAATTCATTGAATATTAAATTCATAAGTTAATAGTAGTAACAATATATTAAATTCTAATGTATTACAAAATTAACGAATAACATGAGGAATATATAAGGATTATTATGATGAAATTGAAAATGGATAAAATATGTCCTAAATTTTTAAAATGATTATTTCATATAGATAATGTATCATTATTTGTTTATGTGATCATATGAGAGGTTATATATATGGATCCCTAAATTATTGTGGTGAACAATAATAGATCAGAAAAATTACAATAATATATGTCTAAATTTTCATATATTGGACGGTATCTACCAAATTTTTGGGATAAATTTCTCATGATTTTCAAATACAATAAACCTTTTAGCTTGGAAGGGAGTGATGTTCCCTGGGATTAGTGAATGTAAATAAGATCAAAAAATGGATTATCACTACAAATGTACTCAGACTACCATTCTGGGGATAAGTTCAATGTTATATAATGATTCCTAAAATACTTTTTGGGATATTAGGATAATAAAAAATACATAGTCGTAGATTATTCCTTGTATCAATTTTGATTCACAAGAAAAAAATTACACGATACTCTATTTGGATCGAAGACTGTTTATATTTTTAGAGAATATTTGGAAGAAATATCACTATAAATAAAATTGT
This sequence comes from Viscum album, assembly GCA_963277665.1. Taxonomy (NCBI): domain Eukaryota; kingdom Viridiplantae; phylum Streptophyta; class Magnoliopsida; order Santalales; family Viscaceae; genus Viscum; species Viscum album. The sequence continues at coordinate 1,379,322,804 of OY728138.1, forward strand.
GAAATATATATTTATCAAAAGACCTTAAATTATAAATTCACACAAAAGGATTGGAGAATGCACTAAAGGATAAAACTGATGTTGATCATATACTTTTAATACTCAATACAATAATACCATAGGAAAAAAACATGGTGGATAATGATTTAAGAAAGAATTAACATGAAAGTTTAGAAATTATATACATTATAATAGATCCAAAACTCTTATATTTTAAAATAAAAGTCATTGAAATCATATGGAAAGGGATGTAATACTATCTTTTTGAAGAAAAATTTTAACCACCCATCAATCCGATGATCAATGAGGCATATAAGGAGAATATAGAGATATAGTATAATGTAATAAATATCCCATTGATCAAATCTAAAAAAGATAGAATTATTAAATTCATTAAATGAATTATTAAATTAATTAAATGAATATATGTTGCATACATATTAGAAATAAAAAAGGGACCCTTTAGATGATAGAAATAGCTCATTATTCACATTAAACCATATAATCAAAATGATGTATATAGATATAAAGAATCATTTCTAGTGTAAAAACATGGATATGGAGATTAAAACATGTATATCTAAACTCTTGGTATTTTAACTAATAATATTAAACATTAAATAGTTAATTGGTTGGTAAAAATATTTCCCATAATTATAAAGAAACAGTAGAACATCTCAATGATTTATTATAAGCCTTATAATTTCCTACTAAGGCCATAATTCCATTTTATTTGTCCTTGATCACCTAATTAATTTAGTGCATCACATTCATAAATTATAATATTTCTATCCGGTCAAATTATTTCTAATATATATAATTTAATTGTTTAAGATGTTTGGAGTACCACTCATAACTATTTATAATTGAGATCTGTGTTTCATCCCAATGTTTTGGAGAAGAAGTAAATAAAAATATAATAAAAGTATTGGATTAATTATTTTTTTCATAATCATACTGATGTTTAATCTAAAAACCCCATTCAAATATTAAAATATTTTTTGAGATCTTATTCAATGGATTTGAAATGATATTTTTGTCGACAACTTCTCTAGGTAGATTTTTTCATATAAAAATAGTTTCCATTCTTGTATTTTAATGGAACCATATAATGATCAGTAACAGAAGAGGCTTAAATATAAAACTGGTTTAGATGACGCTGGATATCATTAGACATTGTGACTAGATCCTTACCATATATTTTTATCAAAGAATGAAATAATTTAACAATGTAAAAGAAAATCAGAAAGCCAAAAGAAAATTTATGTTGATAATGACATTGAAATTTAGAGTTTAAAGTTAGATATTTGGTATTCCTTTTAATAACACAATGTAATTGGGTTTTTAGATTTATGTAAAAGATAAATTTGAGACCTAGATACATTAAAATTTTTACAATCTCTAATCACATGGGGATTTTAGAATATCATCTAGTGAATTCAATAAACCTATATGATGTGTACAATGCTATATATATATATATATATATTATTTTTTAATAAGTACATATGATTTACTTCAAATTTACTATCATAATAAGTTTTAAAACTGAAACATTATCTCTCTTGTGAGGAACAATTTGTAGAAATTTTGGACAATTGATATAAAGTACAATGAAATAAGACTATTCACCAGGTTAAAGTTACCAGAAGAAATCATAAGTAGGAGGAAGCTGTATAGTATACTCTAGAGGAAATTAATCAAATTATATATATATTTTAAATAGGATGTACAAAATCTTTTGGGCCAAATTATTTTAATTGGGGTAAAATATAACACCCACATATTTTAGAATATATTTTCCATTTAATAAATATTATGTTGAGGAGTTGTATCACATAAAAAAATGAACTAAAATGTACCTTGATATATATTATTTATATGAAATATAAAAATGAATTGTAAAAATTAATATATTATTATAATGTAATAGGAAATATCATTATGAAATGTACAAGATGAATAAAACCAAGGGTAAATTAAAAGACAACCATAATGAAATTTTTATCCTTCTTAGTTGAATTGTATATCATGACACTAACTAGATAGATTAAAAAAATAAACACATTATTAAAGAAATTTTGGTTTTTATAATGAATTAAATTTATAATATGAATGATTCTATAAATTTATATAAGGCCATATATTAGAATATAGTATTACTACTATGTATGTTGTTATTGGACATGAATCCTTTAGAAAAAAATAATTGGATATATTTTAAAATGATATTTGGTCATTTAATATATTTTTATCCAATAATTATATTTAATTTTATTAATATTTATTAATACATTAATGTAATATAATTTACATGTAATAAATAATTTTAGAATGAATTAAAAAACGTAACCATGTTATTTAATTATAATTATATGTGTGTTTTTCATTACAAATTTTTATTATTATTATTTTAATAATGTTTGTTTTTATATTTTTATCAACATCAATTTATTATCCAATATAATTTTATTAACATAATCTAACGGTTATAAAATAAATAGTGGGATGTGATTAAAATTAAAAAATAAAAATGTTTATTTTTATCAATGAATTGGTTTTCTATGTGTTGTGAAATTTTATCCAAATATAATTGATCACCTTGAAATGATTATTTTAATACGGTTTAAAGTTTAATTTTATAGAAAAATTTAATAAAAATTATTTTATTATAAATAAATATTAAATAAATTTAAGAAAACTAAAATCATAAAAGAATTCATTTTTCTATATAAACAAGTTTTCACTAAATTTTATGTTTTCATTTAAAATATGTGGAAATTTAATTAAATTAAATAGTTATTAAATTTTATATTAAAAAATAAAAATTTATAAATAATGTGAATTTCATTTTTAGGTTTAAAAATATGTTACATGGGTGAATAATTTATGTCATCAGTAAATTGTAAAAATTGTAAAATACATGATGTGACTATTATTATATATTGAAGATATAAAAAATATATATAAGTGGATAATGGAGGAAATTTTGGTTACCCTTGTATTATTCAAATTATGGTCACATTACACTTAAATATGATTTTCCTTGACAATTATTTAATGAGAAATTATAAAAATGAATCTCTAGCTCAAATAAAAAGGAACTCAATGCCAATCCATAAAAACCAATCATATAAAAGGTTATATAATTTATCCATATCCATTTTTACACTTTAATTCCATCTATTATGTTGGTAATATTATTTTCGTAATAGGGTCTAAAATCAATCATTCTACTAGAAGTTTTGTCAAGAATGAGTGAATTTACAAATTACTGTATATTTGTTATCAATAATTTTCAATTTAATTATCATAATGATTAGTTATAAACCAAATTATACACTAAAACTATTTATTATTAACATAATTATGATCCTGTTAACATTATTTTACTATTATTTATCTCTAATATCTTACTCATTTCATGAAAATATTATATCATTCTTTGGGTTGATTTAACCACCAACATGAATGATATTATTCAAACATGTAAAATTTTATTATTAATAAGTAGCAATACATTTTCAATTGTAATATATGATATAAAGGGTTAATTTATATTATGTATATAGTTATGGAATTGGGAAACCAAGATGAGTGGTCATTATAATGTAACATGTTATTATTCTTAAAATACACATAACATGTTTAACATGGATTCTATTCTCATAAACCAAATCCATAATTTCCATCAAATAAAAACGGTAGATGTGAAGTATATCATAGTCCATGAAATAAATAATTAATGTTTCCTAGAACATTAAATAAAATTAGGGAAAATTTCCATTGACCGTTCACCCGAAAAAATGGAATACTCATTCGTTCTCTCTATATCTATACTAAAAATAGTTACCTTTAATAGAATGAATGAAGATGAGATCAATTTTTTTGGCATGAATAAATACTAGATTAGAAAATTGGATGAAAAAATCGTGCATGGAATTTATATAATTATAAAATCCCCAAACCATCACTACCACATCCGTTGCTCAAAACATTATAAATACATTTTTGGATTTGATACTGATAAACATGAACCAATTTTAATAATCTAAAAAGTTAATCACCAATAGGATATTTTAGTTTACTTACATATCACATTTCATTTAATGTTAATATATTTAGTGAATGCAAAAAAACGCTTTTATCACATAGTATACATTTTCCCACAAAACAAGTTCTTTACAATAGCACACTTGTTTCATTCATTGTAACTCATATATGAAGAAATTAGACATTATTAAAATTTCTACTCATCCTTTATCCCTATGAATAATTATTTGAAAATTTTGTATAATCACAAAATCTTATGAAGGGATATATGACACTAATAAAAGGAACTCACTAGTCGATTTCAAAATAATGAGATCATATAAGAGTGTTTTTATTTAACATAATATACATTGAGTTGAAATATTTGTTTAAATACACATGAAATCAGAAATAAAAAACATGATTTTTCATTAAATTTTTTATAATAAAACATATTTAAGAAATAAAAATAAGGTTTTTTTCTTAGAAAACATGACCATCTATTAAAAAAATTACATAAAAAAATACATTTACCCTTAAAGGGAATAATCACAGCAATAAAAAAATGCTAATTTACTTTCCATATGATATAATATATTTACAGGAAAAGTAATTTTGAAGCATATAAATTCCATGTAGGTGACTTGGGAATTCATCTTTATAAAACCCTTATAACAACCATTGATAATATAAAAACCTACTCGATTAATTCCAACATAATTTTATAGAGAATATAATCATCACCCAATGCATTAGAGAGCTATATCAGGATCACCTTTCATCATAAAATTTTTTAGAGGATCATAACATAAATAAAGCACATAGAGACATTCATTTCCATCTTAAATTATCAAAAAAATTTCCATTTAACCCAAACTTAGGAATACTTTCCGGATTTAAAATAATATACAGATAAAAAAAATTTGGAAAAAAATTAAATAAAAAATCAACTAAGAAATAGAAATGAGATATTCTTTTGAAGAACCTATATAAACAAAATATTAATCTTTTAATAAAATAATAATCATGAATATTAGAAATTTCTCCCATTCCATATACATAAAAAAATATCCTTAACACTTTTTGTAAGAATGTTAAAAATAACCTCATCTGAAAATGTTTGAATGTATTATTTCAAAACCATATCAAAGAAAGTGAAACATGATTTAAAAGTAATTTTATAATTAATTAAAAAATATTAATAATATATAAGAAAAGTTTTATAGAACATGGGTGTTGATGAAAAATATACTAAATAAATTTAATCTATAAAAATATGGTTTAAAAGAAAAATAAATTATGACTTCATAATATTATAACTAGTAAACATTTAATGGTAAGAAAATTTTATAGAATTATAATAAAATTAGTTTTTATAGAATAGTGATAAAACATAGTTGTAATGTTATATAAATCCAAAAAAGTAATCTTATTTTTATAATAGCATAAGTATCAATGAATGTTAATGAAGACTATAAATCCCAAACCGCATCTTCAATATTTTCACTTGTGTTGTATAAATCATGTATAATAAACTAATAAAATTTATTTAATTACATAATAACTTTTTTTATTATTTAGTAATAATATCCTCTATTCCATTATTTACCATGTATTATATAGTTACTAAGTCATTAAAGTTCAAGTTGGAATTTTTGATATCATTGGATTCATGATGCACAAAATAACTTTTGTAGGTAGACCATGGTAAGGAAGATCATTATTTTATCGTATATAAAATTATAATCATTTAATAATTATATTTTTTTTATATAATACAATTTTTAATCTATTTATAAAAAATTTTCTTGAAAAGGAAAATGCATCTGCTTATGTGGAGGTAGTACACACGTATATATGAGTGATGTTTTTTTAATTTTTTGGATAAAAAATATTGAAGTAAAATAATATAATATCTTTATAGAATCATTACCATGTTAAATTCATCAAATAATTTCATTAAATATATTATTATGACCATATATTTGAGGTGGATATTGAAAAATGAAGTACATCACTATATTGATTTGGTTGTCTATACGTATGCACAACGATGGATCTAATAATAATGATTGGAATGGAATAAAGATATATGATATATTATATTTATATAATCATTATTATTTAACTAATATAATATATATAAATTACAACCACAATAAAAATTAACCATTAAAGGGAATGATGTAAAACAAAATACATATGTTTGTGAGGCGGTTGTCCCAATAAATGGATAAATGATGGTTTTTTTCTCATTTCATAGATAAAATGAGAAGAATAAAGTCACAAAATTAACATAAAGAAAAAAAGTACAAAGGATATACTAATGTTATTATATTATAATGGTTTGGATAAAAATTATATTGGTATGAATGGAAGTTAAATAAAAATGCCTGATTAGGAAGATTCCCTCATCTTTAAAGAATATTCTTTAGATATCTTAGGAGGTACCTTAGGTATTTTGTTATAATTAGAATAAACTTCTATAAAATGTAGATAATAAATATAGGAAGTGTTTTTGTAATGTTTTTGTTTCTAACTAAATATATCATTATGTTAGAGGAATAGAGTAGAGGTGGTGTTCTAATATGAGTGAGCACCAGGGGACCATTGGAATTACCTAAAGTAAAAAATTAATATAAATTAATTTTCAATGTAATATAGAACCAAATAGATATTTTTGGAATCAATTATGATTATGATTTAGAATTCCATCATACAATATAATTAAGATGATTTTATTTTATATCTTTACACATATCTATTATTTTTAACCCCATGTAATCACTTTTGATGATTTATATTATATGATTATTTACCATTTAATGTTAAAGAATCATAAAATAAATAAATTAACCATAAATAGAGGATATATTAATTTATAGACTATATTATAATCTTTTGCCCCCATATAATATTTTTTTTAAAAAAATTAAATGATTTCATTAAATATTATTTCACATATGATACTACTAAATTAGTTTTTAAGACTATTCGTATAATTTTATTTTAATAAATTTTTTTACCAATTAATTTTTACATTATAATTATCCAAAAAAATTAATGTAACAACCAAACTGACCAAGAATAATAATTTTAATGTTTTTAAAATGATTTTCTTTATTTTTTTCTTCTTGTACAATCATTATATCAACATTACATAACCATTAAAGGTTATTATTACACCATTAAAAAATAAAATTAAATTAAAAAAATATAAATAAACAATTTATATTTAATACGACCATTTATAACCAAACCTAACAACTTATTACCAAAGAGTGTGGCATTTTAATTTATTAATTACTTAAAAATTCTACTATGTTCATTGTCAAATTCAAATGTCACAAAGTTTCTATATATTATAGTTTTGGAAAATTATTGTACTAATCTAATAATATATAAATAAGGCAGGTTTTGTAATGTTTTTTTAAATTAACTATTTATGATAAAAATAAAAATCAAAATATAATGGGAAATTGTAAATACTTTAATGGAAATTATAGTTTTCTATAAAATCTGTATTTTTACTATTCACTATAAATTTTATCTTTTTAACAAATTTAAAAATTTCATTCTAATATAAATTTTATAAGTTGATTTAAAAACTTATATATTTTAGTAAAATATAATTTATAAAATTTTCTTAAATTACTTTTTATGTCCATGTATAAAATGTTATTAATATAATTTTTTATGAAAAAATATTTTTAATGTATAAAATGAATTTCATAAAAATTTTCTGTTTATTTTCAATACATTAACTAATAAAACATTAATGTGTTATACTTTTATATGAATATTTTATAATAATTCATTTATTAAAACCCTCCAATTCAACTATAATGTTATAATTTCCATGTTAAATAAAAATATTATGTTGTCATAGAATTTCATTGGTGTGTGTCATATATACTATCAAACATAGTCTTTGAATATAATATATAGGAATTAAATTAAAACACCTTAAATAAATTTAATAATATTAATTTCATCTCATCTTTAATATATTTTAAGATATCATTTAATTATTCCATGATAAATCCTATGATCATGTATGTATAACATTTTTAAATCTTTATAGTAATTTTTTTTTAAAATCCACATATTAAAATAGAAATAAAAAAAAATTTGGAAATAGAAAAAGTAAATAATAAGATCACATTAAAAAATACATATCATTATTCCCAAATAAAGAAAACATTATTAGGATGCAAAAAATATTTACAAGGAAAGAAGATATATTAAACTGATAATGTTATTGTTTTTATAGAAGAGAATATGGAATCCATTCAACAAAAATGATCATAAAATAATAATTTTTTACATAAAAATATTTTTCATAGAGTTTAAGGATTAATTTTTTTATTATATATGAAACAAGAGAATATAATTGATTTATTTACATTTCATAATCAAAATTTTATCACTGGGTTATGATTTGGTCAGTTTTAACATGCATCATATCACTTATTCCATGATATAAATATTCAAGATAAATTATTCATGGTTGAATCATTAATTAAAATTCTAAATGATAACATGATACCCAAAATGAGAATAAGTTATTCCTCATTACATAAAACATAAACCAAAACCAAAATATTTATTATAAGATAAAATGATATCCCCTATGAATAAAAACTACATTAGTCTTAAAATCCTTAACAATAAAACCTAATGTTAAACAATAATCATATAATAAATAATGAACCATATGAATCTTCAAATAATTCTATGAAAAATTTGAAAAATAAAAATAAAAATTAAATGATCATATATTCTTTTGGGATCTGTTAAAAATTTATCTCCAAACAAAATTATTCACTTATAATGTCATATACCCCAAAAAGTATATACTCTATTCATATAATCAGTAAAATATGCTAATAATTTCCATAAATAAAATAATCCACCATAATCACAAAATAATTTCATATATACTTATGAAATATAATCCATACCATATTCATCAAATAAATTACCATTTTATAAAAAATTATTTACATTTACCATAATAATACGATATTTCTAAAATAGTAATATTTTATAAAAATATCATTAATCACATAATCACTAAATCAATATTAAATTACATGGTTATCTATATGATAAAATATATGTTTTCATAATTTCATAACATTTTCATTACAATTAGCAATAACTAATATAACATCCAATGTTTTAAGAAATATTACATTATGTTGAATAGTGTACATGATACACCACATCGAACATAAGAAAACAACTAAATATTATTATGATACTTAATAACCCAGATGTTAAAATGACATGAATGAACAATATTAATTTATTTATGAAAATATTGTTCACACATATATAATTAATTCTTTTTTGAAAAATTATTTATAAATGAAAATAAAACCCTTTTTAATTAAAAGAAAATGTTTTTTAAGAAAAACTATTTAAATGAAAAGAAGAGAGTTTATGAAATAATAAAACAACCCTGGATGAATTTAATTAACGAAATTTATATTTTATATATTCAATTTAATATTTAAAATTCATATTATATGTTTTCTATACAAGATCTACGAATAAAATCAATTTTAAGCATAAAACAAGTATTTTTGAAAAAAAAAGAATTTTTACCGCCTTTTGACGGAAAACCCATTTTAAATATATTTTTTAGACACTATTATAAGTTATATTTAAAAATATAATATTATTATTTATAACCAGGACATGAAAATTTAATTTGGTGGAAATTTCAGTTTTTTCGGATAAAATTCATATTTTAATGAATAGTGGAAAATACTACATTTTAATTCAAAACTACCATTAAGTATAATTTTATTTATTTATCGATTATATTTTCATTTGATTTTAAAGTTTATTGAGATTATGTTATTAATATTTAATCAAATTTCTATCATTATAGGTAATTTCACATTGAAATTCGATATAAACACATGTCAATATTTTGATGTTTTTTACTTTTAGAAAACATGTTTTTGCTTTTGGAAAATAGGAATTAATTTTAAATTATTTACTTCAACTTCTGTGTTTTGAATTTGAAAAATGGATTCCATATTTTTTATCAGGAGTTAAAAATTATTTAAATAGGTTCCTTTTACTTTAGGACATGATGAATAGTAACTTTTGTAATTATTTTTATTTACAACGGTTAAACGGTAAATCTAGGAAATAAGGATAAAAATAATATTATAATAATATAAAACTACTATAAAACTTATCATAATCCTATTTGATGATACTGGTCCTCCCATAAAAACCCTTGGGAAAAAATTTGGCCCTTGTAAGCCACTTGGGTGTGACTATGACACTTATATATTTTAATTCGATGTAAAGGAAAACATGTTATAATCCTAAATCTTCTTAGTAAAATACTTTTAATATGGGGTAATATACGATATATATTTGAATATAAATAATCATTAGAAAGATAAAACTATTTACTACATCATTGGATTTTATTTATAATTTTTAGATATCAAATAATCGAATTTAATTATGACACATTGATGATGTAAGGATTTCATTATTAATGAAGGAATGAAATCAATGATATTATAAATATTTAAATAAAAATTACATGATATAATTTATGTCATAACATATTTTTATAATTTAATATGAAATTTTATAATACTATTAATTTTTTTTCTATGTTATCCCATTTTTTGATTTTATTTAAATTCAAAAAAATAAATCGTGTAAAACTGAAATAATTGATGTTTTATAACAAATTTTAATTTAATAAATTATATAAAATCAGAAAAACTATTTAAAATCACAAATTTAATATGATTAGTTCTAAAATTTCATCTAGTGTCTAATTTTGGTAAATTTATCGAATACAGGTTAAACAAATAGCCTTTTAATAATAAAAATGTTATTAGAAAAATTATAATTAAAAGAGAATAATTAAGGGTAAACTGTAAAGATAAGGTTTAAAATAATATAAATACATGACTAAAAATTATTGGATGAGATTATTTCGACCTATACTCATCTTTTCTTTTGAATATCTCAAGTTTTATTATTTGGAATTAAAAAAAAATCTTATTTTAATTTAATAATTTAAGAGTTTCTAAGGGTTCCCCTCCCTCTCCTATAAAAAGGTACCCTATAATCTCTAATAATAACAAATCAATAACCCTTTTGTTAGAAAAATCTCTTCCCAAACATCTTTATATAATCCACCTACTAATCCTAGAATCATCCCTTAGGACATAATTCCCCTCAGTTATGCCTTTTGGTATAAACCAAAGAAAGTTACCTAATTAATATGTAACGCCTTCTCCCATGCTTTTTAGTCTCATTTCTATTCTCCACTCCCTAACCTATTATTATTATATGTTTACATAAAAATAAAAGTATCATAAATAAAATACTATGTTTTTATTCAATTGTTTATCTACAATTACACACACCTCTATTTCATGGGTAACAAACATACTATATCTATATATGGAGAACTACTGCCCTATAAAACGATGGTTGTTAAATTTTCCTCTACCTCCTCTCATGGTGGATATTATAATGGAAACTATTATACATATTATAAATATTTTATTTATATGACTCTATGCTTCTAGAATTTTTTTATAACATAAATTTCTGCGTTTAATGTTGTGTAAATATAGTAATTTTGTTTGAGGAAGTATAGAATGTCGACCCTTAAAAGCGATATGACTCATTCCTGCTATACAGGGAACATGTAAAATATGGTTTAATTAAAAATACGAGACATACATAACATTAATATAATACTGGTATTATAGTATACATTTATATAATTTAGTTATTATTCTTTTAATATGACAAAGAAATGAACGTAACATTAATTTATACCTACCACCTACCATCTCTATGAATTGTTCATTCTATTTCTTACCAAAAAAATATTATGGATAATATAAATACAAAGATACTAGATATATATGATATTTAAATTATGAATAATATTATGGAGATTCTGGACTTATGACCACATGGACAAATTATATAAAAAAAGTTCATTTTTGAATCAAGTATCGAATATTGATAAAAGGTCTGACATAAACTTATATAGTTATGTAATCTATATAACATGATAATAATTTATATAAAAGGAATAATAAAATTAATAAAGGTTCTCAAGAAAGTATAAATTAACCAAATTTTGTTATTCAATGAAATAATTAACATACATGGAAAGTCGGACCCAAGGTAAGAGAAATCTTAACTCAATGTCCATTAATTGTGTTAAATATCTATGTCATTGGTATTTTCCCATAAATAGGTGTGAATTACCTATAATTATTTTATAATTAATATATTCTTTTATTAGGAGTATTTATATTTGTCAAACAAATTATTTAATTGATTTATCTTTAATATAATGATATGATCTTTCTAAGGGACTTCATATAAATCTTCTTTTATTGAGTAATATTTGGATAATATACTCCACCTTATTTTATATGGGGTTTAATAATCCAATTTTACTCTTAATTGTTTTCAATGGAATTTTTTTTCTATGAAAAAATTTACTGAATGATGAATTTTTTTTTAATGTATGCATTGACAATGAGTTCTCTGACTCTATAACTGTTATTTGATATTTTGATTCCCCTATAAGATTTAATGTTTTATAAATTGAAAAGAAACCCCTTATTCAATTTTTAGGTGTTTTGGTATTGAAAATGATTCAATATCATGAAATGATTTATTATGATTGAAAATGAATTTTCCAGAGTGAAATGTTGATAATTGAAATCTTTATGTCTTATAATTATATAATGCTACTTATATATTTGAATGGTGGATATGTGATAAACCAAATATAAAGGTTACATGATAAAGCAAACACAGGTGGTTTCGTGATAAACCAAGGATGGATGGTTATGGTATAACCTCTAATGAATTGGGTATATAAGCCATTTTTATAGCTATTACATTTAGTGATATTTGTGGAAGTCGATTGTATGGTTATTCTATTTAAGTATGATTATGTCCCAAGTTACCTTTATTTGTTTTTTTCTTTCCATGGGTTTTAATTTCATCGTTTTATTACAAAAATAGTAAGAAATGATCTTATATTTAGTGATGTGTAATTACTAATTCTTAAACCTGAAATTTATTACTTTAAGATAAAGTATTTTTGGTTTACATTTTTTTTCAAGACTAATAGTTTTCCCTTCCTTGTGTATCCCTTACTAAGATTTCTATGCTCACCTTGAGTTTTTTAAATGTTTTCTATAGGGAATAAGGATGGGTAAGGGAAATGAAGATTCCAACAAAAGTTTTATCAAGAAAAAAAACCATGTTTTATTTTAATGTATTTTTTGGTGATAAAAGTAGATAGTGAGTAGAAGTGTCAAGTTTTTTTATATTTAAGTTGTTATGTATGAGTTATGGCCTAATTATCAAAATATCTAAAATTTAAAAGACCCTCAATAAAAAATAATGTCAAATTATTGACTCAAATAATGATTAGGTAATGGTTAAGGACGAGACCTTATAGTCGGTATCATATGACGGTTTAGACAGCTTTGAAGATTAATATGTTTTCTTAAGAGTTAGGGATATAATCATGGGTTTATAATTTTATGTTTGGTCATAAGTTTAACTTCTTAGAAACCCATTTTTAGGATTTATCTTCTAAAATATTAAAGTGACTAATGGTATTTCTTGAGACATTAACCTTTGAGGAAATTATGGGTTATTAGTTTTTGAGATTAAAAATGAAAGGTATGAAATAAACTTTGAGGTTAAAACATGTCATGGTTATTTTTGAGGACTTTATAATATTTTTAGAATATTATAAGACTAATATAGTTTTTGAAAAAGGAAAACTTGCATGATGGGTGACAACCTGTCACATCCAGTAAGGCTGCGGGGATCGAATCCACAACCAAAGGTTAAAAAGGGTGGATCAACTGACACTGGCCTGTGTGAAGTCCTTGTTTAGTATGACTTCTATTTTTAGTGAAATGATTTTATAGAATAAGAATATGTAGATTTTGTTAACTTATATTTTATCAAAATTATATCATATGTATTGGAAAATGATTAGCAGATTACGTGATAAATATTATTTTAGAAGACAATCAATATTATGGGAACTTAATATGAGTAATGTAAATTAAATAATATGGGATTTTAACTGAGTAATGGTTGAATTATATTTTGTAAGAATATATTATTTTAATTGTGGACTAATGGGAATTAGGTTATGTATGGAAATGATTAATCTAACAAGGTAAATAGGTGATTAGGTTAATTAATTTTCAATATGATACTTTAAGAGTGGTCGATGTTATTTGGATATAAATTTAAATATTTATTTTAGAAGACTATGTGATCAAATCCTTCTGAATTGTGGGTTTCAATATTAGTTTGGATGATTTTGATAGTTTTTAAGGACCCTTATTTATTAAATTGTATTTGTTTAAATTTTGATATTACTATTGAATTTTGGAGATTAAAAAAAGTTTTCTTTATACAATGGTTTATTATTTTGGAGGAATTATCTAACTTTATCATTACGTTTTTGGTATTGGTTAATATTTCGAAACATGATTAATATATAGTTATTCTTTAATGGATTATGTGATTTTCTATATGTTGATTATAGTGCTTAAATTTTTACATAGTCATCTTAAATACTCATCATTTGGAGAAAAGAAGAGTTTAGGGAAGAAATTTATTAAAGGATGAAACACTACTTGAAAAGTAAGCATGATTTATTATGTTCTTATTTAAGCTCATAAATAAATTCCCCAAATTTATGATAGTGATCTTAAAACAAAAATGTTTTTTGTTTACTTTTCCTACATTTAAATCATAGACCGTTTAACCCATCACATGTTTGTGGATTTATGATTGTCAAATTTCTCCTGAAAAAGTTTTCTATCACTCTCCATCAGAACATGAAACTTAGTTTTTCTTCACTATCCTTATTTTCCCACATGGAATCCTTTTATGTGTTATCTTAGGTGATCTTTGCACTTATCTTCATTTATTTTAAACTAGTAGTTTTATTAACCCTTTTTCTGATATGGGATTGCAATTACGGTATTGTGAAAATTCATACCCTAGTTACTGACCCCATATTCAAATTATGAGGATGCAGTTTATTAAAGGGTGGGAGGATGTAACATCCTCAGTCTTAAGAGAGAAACATTATGTTGAATAGTGTATAAGATATACCACATTCAAACATAAGAAAGCAACTAAATATTATTATGATACCTTATAACCTAGATATAAAAATTATGAGAATGAAAAATATTAATTTACTTATGAAAATATTTTCTACACATGTATAATTAATTATTTTTTGAACAATTATTAATAAATGAAAATAAAACCTTTTTTAATTAAAATGGATCATTTTTTTGAAAACTATTTAAATGAAAATAAGAGAGTTCATAAAATAATAAAATCACTCTTCGTTGATTTTATTAATGAATTATATATTATATATATTCACTGTAATATTTAAAGTTCATATTATATGTTTTTTATAGAATATATAATAAAAAAATCAATTTTATGTTCAAAAGTATTATTTTTGAAAAAATGTATTTTTACCACCTTTTGATGGAAAACCATTTTTAAATATAGTTTTGACAATTTTATAAGTTATATTTGGAACCATAAACTTACTATTTTGATGTAGGTAATAAAAATTTTCATTGGTGGAAATTTTGGTGTTTTTTTGATAAATTTTATATTTTAATGAGTAGTGAAAAATACTGCATTTTAAATCAAAACTGCTTTTTCGTCTAATTTATTTGTATTGATATATTACATTGTGGGTTGGTTTTAAAGTATATTTAGATTATGTTTTTAACATTTAATAAATTTTTTGTTATTGTCAGTAATTTCACATTGAAATTTTATATAACCAGATGCTAATATTTTGATGATTTTTTACTTTTAAAAAACATGTTTTCTCTTTTTTGGAAATGAGAATTAACATTAAATTAATTGCATTAAAATTTGTGTTTTGAATTTAAAAATTGTATTAAATAACAGGAATCAGAAGGTCTAAATTATGTATATATGTCCCCTTTGATTTTGGACATAATAAATACTTACATTAGTAATTATTTTTATTTACCAAAGTTAAGGGCTAAATCCGGTAAATAATGGTACAAATAATATTATAATAATATCAAAATACACTATAACATGTCCTAATACAATTTTATGAGATATGTACGACCATGAATACCATTAATATAAACATTGGACCATTGGAATCCACTTTTTTTTATTATGATACTTATATCTTTTAATTTTATGTAAAGGAAAATATGTTATAGGCACAAATCTTTTTAATATTTTTTTTTAAATTTAGGTTTAAATATGATATATGCTCAAATATAAAAATCAATTAAAATATAAAAATATTTAATACATCTTGGTATTTTATATATAATATTTAGACATTAAATAATTAAATTTAATTATGTCAAAATGATAGTACAATGATTGCTTTATTAATGAAGGAATTAAATAAATGATATTCTAAAAATTAAAATAATTATTATTTGATATAATTTAGGTCATCCATGATATTTATTGGTGAATATGACATGTTATAATACTATTGAATTATTTTGTTCAAAGTTTTCTCAATTTTTAGATTTTATTTAAACTCAATAAAATGAATGGTGTAAAAATTGGCATAATTGATGTTTTATAAAAATAGTAATAAATTAAATTATTTAAAATAATAAAAATATTTTTAAAATAAAAAAATTGAATATGATAATATCAAAAAGTGAATTGAGTGGCCAATTATGATAAATTTATCCCATATAAGTGAAATTAATATCCTGTTAATAATTAAAATGTAATTACCATAATTATAATTAAAAGAGTATAAGTAAAGGATAAACACTAAACATAAGGTTAAGAATAAAATCGATACATGTTTAAAAATTATTAGATCAGATTATTTAACCCATAATCATCTTATATTATACATATGTCTCGTTGGTTCATTTTTAATAAAAAAATTAATATTTATTAATTTAAAAATTTAACAGTTTCACATGGTGCCCCTTCCATCTCCTATAAACATTTACCCACTCTTCTCTAATACGTACACTTAAAAAACACTTTGGTTTGTCCAAGACCAACCCAAAATTCATCATAGAATCTATACCCTAATATTTGAATCCTTCCTTTGGGGATAAATCCACCCAAGGAATCCTTTAGGTATAATCCAGAGGAAGATACTCGATTAATAGGTAACACCTTCTCTCATGATTTTTAGTTTCATTTCCATTATCCACTCCTTAAACACTTATTATTATATGAATACATATAAAACCAGTATCCCAATTTTTTATAGGATGTTTTAATGATATTTTTTCAATCTACACTTACACACACCTCCATTTAATGGGTAACAAACATACTATTTCTGTGTATGATGAACTACTTCCTCATGAAACGATGATTGTTCAATTTTCCCATAACACCACTCATGGTGGCCATTATAATGGAGACTATTTTAAAAATGAGATATTTTATATTTATATTTTATCCATTATTATTTCATTTTTATTTAGAATTTACCTTTATTCTTTCCATGTTGTGTAAATACGATAATTTTGTTTGAGGAAGTGTGGACTACCACCCCCTCAAAGTGATATGACATGTTCCCATTATAAATGGAATGTATAAGGGATTATATTATTAAAAATATGAAACAAAAATTAAATTAATATAATAATATTATTGTAATATATATTTATATCATTTAATTATTATTATTTTAATATGACAAATGTTTTAAAGTAACATTCTTGTGTACGTACGACTTACTGTCTTCTTAAACAGTGCATTTCATTTCATATCTCCAAATATTATGGATATTTTAAATACATATATACCTGATATATATGATATTTAAATCTCAAATAATATTTTAGAGAGGATGTAATCTTTACAACTTGGAAAATTTACATCAAAACAGGTTCATTTTTTAATCAAGTACTGAATATCGACAAAACATTCAATATGAACATAAAAATTTATGTAATTTTTATAACATGGTAAAAGTGATATAAATAGAATAATAAAATTGTAAGAGGATCTTGAGAAAGTATAAATTATCATAAGTTTATTATTTAGGTAAATAATGAACGTATGAGACAAGTCAAACTCAAGGTAAGGGAAATCTTAACTCAATTTCCATTCATTGTGTTAAATACCCCGAGCATCTGTTCTATTTTTATGAGAATATGTGTGAATGAAATATTATTTTTTTACACTGAATATACACTTATATTATGTGTATTTTTATTTTTCCCACATAATTATGTCATTGATTTATCCATATCTAATGATACGATCTTTGTAAGGGACCTCTTCTCAATATCATTTCATTGAGAAATATTTTCATAATATAAGTCACATTCATTTATACGATTTATAATAAACACCTTTGACTTTTACTTTTATTCAAAGGTAATTTTTTTTCTACGAAGTATTTTACAAAATGAAAAAAGGAATTTTTTTAACGTATGTGGGGACAATGACTTCTCCACTGCCATAACCGTTATTTAATATTTGGCTTCCTCTACAAGATTTAAGGTGTTTTTAAAAAGGAAACGAAATTTATAATTCCATTTTTGGTGTTTTATTATTGAAAATGGTTTGAAAGTTGATTTACTATTTCAATATCTTTAAATGATTTATTATGATTTCAAATGAAAAGTTTAGAGTGAAATATTGATAATTTCAATCTTTATCTGCTATAATTATATGTTGGTACATAGAAATTTGATGAGGGGTTACATGATAAACCAATGATGGGTGGTTATGTGATAAACTAAGGATGTGTGGTTACGTTATAACCACCAATGCATTGGTTATGAAAGTCGGTCATATAGATATTTCATTTAGTGATATGTGCAGAAGTTGATTGTATGGTTATTCCATTTACGTATGATTATGTACCATGTTACCTCTATATGTTTTATGATTCTTTCTATGGGGTTTAATGTGATCTTTGGATTACAAAAATGGTAAGAAATGATCATATATTCAGTGAAGTTTATTTAATACTTTTTAAAGTTGAAAAGTATTAGTTTAAGATAAAGTATTCATGGTTTACATGTTTTTGCAAGAATAATTGTCTTTCCTTACTTGTGTATCCCTTATTGAGATTTTTATTCTCACCCCAAGTTTTTGAAATGTTTTCCATAGGGCATAAGGATGGTTAATATATTGGAAAAAGTGAAGAATAGTTTTATCAATAAAATATGTATTGTTTTATTTTAAAGGGATTCAATTGTTGTAAAAATTGATAGTGAGTAGAAGTGTCTAATTTATAATATTTAAGTTGTTATGTATGATTTATGGCATAATTCCCTAAATCTCTAAACATGAAAAGATCCTAAATTTGAGATAAGTTAAAATTATTAAGTTAACTAAAGATTAACTAATGTTTATGGTCGGGGAATTATAATTACTCAATATCAAGGATCATATTAACACTAAAGATTATATATACCTTTAATCTTATGACCAAAATATATGAAATCATTATTCATCAGACAAACTTTTCACTACCATATATATAAAACATATGTGTTACATATACCTCAAAAAAATTTCAATACACAATAATGATTAGTAATGTATACTAAATCTCATTAAAATGTCATACTTTAATGTCTAAAAATGTTTTTCTATGACATTGATATTATGGTAAGAATTAATTATATAAACATATGATGAAACCAATAACTCTTAAGATAACCTCACATATAAAAATCTCAATTTTCAATGTTATTTAAAACCTACTATGGTAAAAACTATAATAGACTCAAATTTATACTCATGGATCTAGTGGTAAAAATAAAAACATTTGATTTCTAGATTGTGTAATGATAAGAAAGAATCAATTTTATTTAATCAAAAACATATGAAAAGAAAACAGAAATATTGGATCACCCACACACCCATGGAAATTTTAGGTATATATTTTTAGAGAATTCGTAAAAACCCTATCATCATAGAGTATCCAATATTCCCCAAAATAAGTTTTTTAAAGACAAACATGATACATTCAATGTCATATCCATATAAAGAAAATTATTATTATTAAAAAAATTTCTTATTCATAATCTATATGAAAAGAAATTTTAAAACATCAACCACAAATATAATAGTAAGGGATATATAAAATTTTAAAAGAAACTAGTTATAACATTTCATAATTTTGGTATTATATATGAGAGTTTTCGTTTAACATAATAAAAATTGGAATCAAAAAATATTTTACATACACATTAAATAATGTATAATAACCATATATTTTCATAGTAGAATATGAATAAAAAAATAGAGGCAAAATCATAAACATGCGGTTTTCATAGAAAACATGATAATCCATCAAATATATTTTTAAAAAACAGAACATTTACCCATAAGGGGCATAATACTTACATTAAAAAAATATCATTAAATTAATATATAAAGTAATGTTATTTTTGTGAAATTTAATTTTCAAGCATATATATTTCATGTAGGTTATTTGGGACATCTTCTTTATAGTACCCTTACAAATTAAATAGCCTATATAGTTAATTGAAATATAATTTTCAATGGAAAATAATCATTACATAATATATAATAGAGTTATATTAGGCTCAATATTCATTATATACAATATAAAAGAATATTAACATAAATAAAACTCATAGAATATTCCATTTAAATTTTATAATATCATTAAATATTTTTTTAACACATATGTAGATGAATTGTTGGGATTCATGTAAAAAGAATGATAAAAACCCCTTCTTCATAAAAATTTATTTAATAAAATTCCTACTATAATGGGAAATTAATGATTCATTTGAAAAACCATTGAATCATGAAGGTAATCCTCTTTAATAATAATAATCATGATGGTGAATGTTTTAGTCCATGTAGTGTATTTTAATAAAATACTCATTTCACACTTTTTTTAATAATTTTATTTATATCCCATTATGAAAACATTTAAAATAATTCACTAAAACCCATCCAAATGAATGTATAACATGGAATAAAATTATTTATTGCATAAATTTTAAAATATTAATATAATAATTGACAAAATATTTAGATCATTTATATTAAATAAAAATAGAAAAAAAACACTTATAATATTTAAATATGGGTTTGAAGAAAAATCCTTTATGACTGTAAGATTTTAAACCATTGAGGAATTAAAGGAATTAAATTTGAATGGATTTGAAAAAATAATTATTCTTATATATAAATTATAAAATACATAAATAATGGTTTTCATACACCACATAATGTAGAACATGTCATAAAAATAACATATTTCTTAATGAATGTTTATTGAGATAAGAAATTCATCACCATATCTCCCAACTTTCCACATATATTCTTTAACTACATCATAATGAAAATATAATAAATTTTTGCATTCATAAGGACATGTTTTTGGTATATAATAATATAATTATGTATTTTTTTCATTTTATTACGATGCATTAGATAGTTACTAAGTATATTATGTTCATGTTAGATGTTTTTTGGGAAACTCAGTTCATAATCCCCTAAACAACATCAATATGTTGATTTTTGTTAAAGGGTTCATTTTTCAATCAACTATATAAGAAAAAACATTAAATAATTATAATTTTTATACCTTAAATTATATTTTATAACCTTCTATGAATATCTTTCATGAAATACAAAATACATCCACTCATGAGGAGGTTCTTATCATGTATACACTAATGATGTTTTTAATTTTTTTGAAAATAAAAAAATAAAAAATAAATAGTATTATCATTTTAGAGTAATTAAAATGTTATAATCATAAAATAAATCCATCAAATATACCACTATGACTATCCATTAGTGGTTGTTCTTGAAAAATGAAGTACATTCTTATGTGGATAAGTTAATCCATACGTAGATATGTGTGATGGTTTTATTTTTAATGATTTTAATGGTAGGATGATAGAATATGTGTTTTATTTTAAAATTAATAATTATGTCATTAATATCATATATATTACTAAATTTTTTATTAATAATGATCGACGAATGGTAGTGAAGAAAAATGAAATATGTTTGATGAAAAGTTGGGGGGCCACACAAACACACAAACAATGATTTCATTTACCATTTAATTGAAAAAGGAAGATGAATATTATTATCAAATATACAAAGTAACATTTCAGTAAATGGGTGATACATATTCCAATACAATGGAACAATTAGGATATAATTTATGATTATAGAATAATATGTAAAATGAAAACACATGTTCAAGATGATTATCTCCACTTTGGAGAACCACTATTAGATCTCCCCTTAAGGACCTTGTTGAAGGTAATTTAACAAGACCAGTACCCCTATAATTTATATCAGGACATTGAGAATATTTTTTGGGTGGGTCTGGTTTATCATGGTGGCTTAAGAAGTGTAAATAAGAGAGGATAGTTAGTAATAATATATAATCAAATAGAGGGACGATTCAAATTAATTAATGTTTTAAAATATTAAAAATTTATGTTCATGTTTTTATAGAACCAAATTGATATATTTATTTTATAGGATGAGTTTGAGTTGATATATTGAAATATAATAAAACGTAGATAAGTTTTCATGGGGTTTAAAAAATTGTTTCTTATTTTTAACCCTCCATTAACCCTTTTGATGATTACCATGAGAACAATGTTTTTTACTCTTTAGGAGTCAAGAAAAATATAATAAAGGAACAAGTGACCCATAAATAAACATGTTTTATATTGTAAACCATATTATATTCACCTTTGTAAATTTTCTTTTTTCAATTTTAAATTGTTAAATAAAATATTATTTAATATAAAATTCGTATAAAGTCATATACAAGACAATTCACCTAATTATATTGTATAAAATCAAGATAGTAATAGAACATAAATAATACAATTTAATTATATACAAAATTAATGGACAACTATTACTCACTATTGACACTAAAAAACACATGTTCTGAGAGGCAATGTGCTGAAATAGATGGTTCGTGGTGAATCTTGGAAAAAATGGATTCAAAATCCATTTAAGGGTATGTATTTTTGAGATTTGAAATATTTTCAATAGAAAAGGGTTTTGAGAAGGTTGTTGGAGCCCCACATATGCTTTCCTTAAGTGATGATGATAAATTCCATGCAACATATATCTCATTGTGAAAGTCATGGGTGCACCATAAAGGTTTAATTCCATGAAGATAGTAACTTTTGTAATTCATATCTCTCCACCACTGTATTTCTAGTATTAACCTACTTTAATATTATATTTATGGGGATGTAATATTTTTAATTCATCTAGAATATAAAAAATAATGAAACTCCATCCCTTTTTATCCAAAGGGATGTCAGATTCCTATAGTTTTCCATCATTCACGAATAGCCACCAATGGGTTGTTTACTCTTAGACAAATATAGAGATGGATTTCACAAAGGTTCAAATCCCACACTCTTAAGAAAACCCCCTTGAGAAATTTGGGGTTCCTCAAAATAACTACCCTTCATGAAGTTATACCTAGGGGATCTTCGACATTACCCTATGGTAGAGACACCACTTTTTATAAATCTTTCACCTTCTTAAAGGCATAGATTTTTTTTGAAACTATTGGACTTTGTGAAACACTTCTTAAATGATGATACACTTGAAATCACTTCAATAGATATACCTTCACTACGGTCAAGAACTTGAAGAAATTATACCCATTAAGACCTTATTCATTCATTCCCTATGCTTACACATTGACCAATATCATCAACCCTCATATATGGGTACATTACTTCAGCCATATACTAGATAGTTGTTCATTATATTTCTCCAAATCATAGGATCCCTAATAGTGGGAACCTTTCATTTCAAATACCCATAGTATTATTTACTCCCTATTCGATCCAAAACCACTTGCATAGTAGACACATAAACCTTGATGGTGGAATCATCATGGGAAATAACTCAAAATTCCTTATGAGGAGGGATAATGCTGTATTTTTTCTCCATTTATTAGAAATGGAGTCCCGAGGTGTTGGACCTACCATGCCTGAGCTATTAAAAATTAATCTATATAACCCTACATCTGAGTCATATAACATTATATGAGGAAAACATTTCTTCAACACATGACACCCTACCATTTGTAATGAACAAAGGATGCCTAGTGTATTTTAAGCATGGGATGAAACCTCACCATATGGGAGTACCCTATGAAAAAGACACAAAACACTTCCTATCATCAATAATTATGTTACAGAAGCATCATTACAACAATAAGTTAAACTTCATGGGGCGGTCCTTCCATATGACCATAAATAGTGAACCCAAAATATATGGGTTTTGATCCCTGTATCCTAACATGCTATATAGGATTCTTCCTTTATGCTCAATTCTAATAAACATGGGATGCCTTTCTGAGGTTCAATAATGATATCTCACTACCTCAAATTTTTTTTCTATCTTCTCCTATAGGAGGAATGTGTCCCTAAAGTGTGGTCTTCATACCTTTTGGAATATAATAAAAACCTTCCCAGTAACTCATTCCCACAAGAAATTAAAATCATGCCTTATTATCCTCCCATGATGTTAAAATTATGACCAACATATCCCTATAAGGAGTTAAAACTATGACTGAACTATTCCCATAATACATTAAAACTATGACCATCCTATACCCACTTGACATTAAAATTATGACCAAACTATCCTAGAAGATGCAAAAAATGTTACCAACCAATTCCCATAAGAGATTAAACCTATGAAAAACATGTGCTCGTAATATGTTAATATTATGAATCTAAGATCCCGATAATATGTTAAACCTATAACCCACCTATCCCCAAAGGAATTAAACCTATGTACAACATCCCCAACAAAGTCACAAATCCTATGGACCCGAACAGATCCATTAGAATTCCTCATCCTTTGGATAACATGATATTCCGTGGTCCATGATTCGCATATGTCTTACACCAATGAAAAAAATTACACCATGGAAACACGAGATTCCTTGGGATACGAACCTAATATTACTCATACATGAGATACCCACACCTTCAAAAAGGAAGATATTACTGGTTCCCAATACACCTCACATAAAAAAAGGTCCAAATGTGTCCAACTCCACCATCATCATTGACAATACTAGTTTTCCTATCATAGAAGAATTAGTGTAATTATCTATCCTACACCATGAGATGGAAATATGAGATATGTTCATGAATAGGAAAAAAATAATTTAGGGAGACCATAACTAGTCAAGGATGTCTATTAAGAACTCCATGGAATGTGGAACCAACATCCCATCACATCATTCTGATCAAGAATTCAGCATCATCAAACATGGTGCTAGAGGCATCCCACCTATAGAGAAGTAGGGATGCTAGGAAAATAGCTATCATGGAGGAGGTACAACTATTCTATAGAATAAACCCACTTTTGGAGAATCCAGTTTAAAGAAACAATTATGTCACCACCCTGATGCATGTACTTGGTAGAAATCATTGGAAAAGAAAATGGTGAACCCCACACAAATATATTATCATACAATAGTAAGTAAATCATTACAGTTGGAAACCACTATATTAGGGAATCACCATATCTAAACATTCAATGAATATATCACCAAAAATGGTTTTTCCCAACATGAAATTATTCTCCTACAATTAAGGGAAAGTGATGGATGCTGGGAATCTTTGGTCTGAAACATCATCAATAAGGTTCCTTCTTTCACCATGGAAAGAATGGATTATTTTGGGCACATAGGGAATCAATTTTATCAAAATAAGTATTTAATACTAACTTCAAGAACTATATAATAGTTAAAATGCTGAAAACATTCGATGACCCACTATTGGTAGGTGTGGGGGTATATGAACTGGTGGTGAGACTATCTCTAAAAACTACACTACTACCACATCATCAAGCACGTTTGGAGCTACTAGGAACCCTCACTATTTCCCCTCTCAATTATAATATTGTGTAGGGTCATCAAAGCCCATGTTTTGTGGTTCTAATAAGAAGGGGTCATGCCAAAAAGTCCATATCCTAATTGGAAAATGAAGAACCCTAACCCTACAAATTCCACCCCCTGATGTCCATGCTAAATGAATACCCTTGTACATGATAGTAAATTGTTTCCAGAGACTTTATACAGAGTGTTTGAATAGACCAAAAATCCATTTCTAAGAGGTATGGGATGTATGAGCCATACCTATGTCTAGCACCATTGGAGAGCCTCAAAATAGGGCTCACACATTACTTTTCTTAAAATATAGACCATCTCCAAATTTTGATGAGAAGATATATATTATCCTTAATTTTCTAGACCAATTCCAGTACTCTCAATTCGGATATCAGGGATAGGATAAAAACCCTATATGATAGGTGGAATCTCCTTTAGCACCCATCGCCCCTGCCACTATTAGAATACCTCATCAATCTATATAAACCACAACATTGGTTACCATATTTTCTTGAAAGGTATTGAGACCCTGACCTCTTGAATGGACCTGGAAGAATTGTTACCCTAGTAGTGCCACCACCCTCCAATGAATATATCGGTGGAAAATCCCTTGGTCATGATATTATATCATTTTTGGAGCCTCTCCCAATATCTTCGAGATAGCTCAATATCTTACACATAGATGGTAATAGGTGTTTGGGACATTCAAATGGCTAGCACCACAAGATATCCAACTATGATAGATCCCACCTAGCCATGTGCATAATATAGATCAACAACATATTTTTATGGGAAGAAACACCTTATAATTTCTCTACCATCCCTTGTCTATAATACCAAACACCAATTGTAAGGTTATACTAGAAACTCTACTTGGTAGGTGACCTATCAGTTATCCTTAGTATCCCCCGCCACCATCTAAACACAACATCCATACAATAAAACCACTACATAGGTCCCCATATTTTCTTTATTGGGATCTATACTCCAAAAACCCTTTAGGCATGTTGGGTTGGCTCTCCCCATTATGGAAGACACTAAAAATGATCATTGAAAACCCATGGTGTTGAATTTCACCATAGAGGCCCTCCAAAAAATGGCACCATCGAACACAAATGTCTAATTAATTCTAAAGACATCCCCTTCCCAAAATATTTGTCATATAATTTGAAGAAAAAAATCTACCATGGGAGATACAGTGTTGGCACCATCTGTAGTATGTGTGGAAGGAATCCTCATGACCCCAAATGGATCACTCTTATAGAAATATTTCACTAACATAGGCAAGAATAGAGGAAACATTGAATCACTATATATCTCATAGAATATAAGGTGATGTACAACTTGATTCAGTAAATTATTACCCGAACTTCAAATCTAAGTCTATAATCCCATCAACTAAGTCTAATTATCAATAATTCTATAGTCCATATAATCCCCAAATACCTCCACATGTACATGAATGCTGAATATGTTCTATCCGACATCCAATTATTTTTTTGGCTGACATTCACTTTCACTATCACATTTCCTCTTCTTGACCACCGCCTTAGATGTAGGATTGATGTTGGGATCTAACTTA
Source organism: Viscum album (assembly GCA_963277665.1). Classification (NCBI taxonomy): domain Eukaryota; kingdom Viridiplantae; phylum Streptophyta; class Magnoliopsida; order Santalales; family Viscaceae; genus Viscum; species Viscum album. The sequence goes on from OY728138.1 coordinate 1,379,350,406, forward strand.
AGACCCATAAATGATGGTGATAATTATACTAAACCCTACAGGGATGATGTCCTTCCTATCATAATATGTCCGTATATACTCCATACTCTATGGATATGGTCATGGAATTTTCACCATTTCTGGAATACAATCCATTGATCTAGGGACATATAGAACTTAAAATGCTCCCTTTACTGGAAATTAAGTTGCTGAGAAACTCTACATCACTAGCACCCCCAGTTTTCTAGCCCACACTGATTGGGTGTTAAGGAAATTATAATCTAAAATACCTTTAGATGAATGTGTATATTAATACTTATGGGAGATCCTATCCACTGAATAGTGTTGGGACCAAGCTGAACAGATAAGGATGTAAGAAAAATTTGCTATTACAAAGTGTTGTCTTTTATTGACAAATAAGCTAAATCAATTCACTTTGTAAAAAGACATGGAAAATCAGGCGATGCTTTTCTAATTTGTATTTCACAAATATCATATCTTTGAAGAACTTGTGATGCAAGCCTTATGAAGGAAAGGGAGTGAAAAATAAGTGTTTTTGGCAAAGTCATATCACAAATATCATCAGATAAAAAATATGGCAATGGAAAGAAGTAGGCGTGCAAGTATGCAGTAGGATCACAAGTATGTAGAGGCGCACAAGTAATATTTCAAAAGAGAATTATTTCAGAAATATGGCAAAGGAAATAAAGTGGCACACAAGTCAAGAATGGCGCACAAGTATTCGGTGCGCAAGTGTGTCGAGCAACTCGTGGCGCGCAAGGGGTGGTGTGCAAGTGGTGGCACGCAAGTCTAGGTCACGCAAGTCACACAAATTCCTCTAAATAGACGACTTTCCTCCTCATTTTTTCAAGGGATCGAGACATAGAGAAATATTTTGAGTTCTGAGCGTGCAAGTCGAACAAGTCTGCCGCGCAAGTGTTGCCGCGCAAATCTGTCGTGCAAGTGTTGCCCCGAATGTCTGTCACGCAAGTGTTGTCGCACATGTCTGTCGCGCAAGTCTGTCATGCAAGTATTTTTGCGCAAGTATATGGCATGCAAGTGTTGTGGTGTCCATAAAGGAGGCGCACAAGTGGAAGGAGGCACGCAAGTGGGAAGGAGGTGCGCAAACTATTTTCACCAGGAGGTTTCTACCAGCTTCTTGGTCGGAAAGTGAAGAGTTGTTTTAAAAGATTTGATCTGGGAAAGGTCATAAAGTAGCATAGAATTATTTCATTACCCTATTTGTGCTAAGATGGAGCACACACACTATTGGATTTTTTTCAAAGTGCTACACGAGTGTAAGGGTATATCCTACTCGTTGTATTCCACATCAAAGGATTTTTTTCTAGTGGATTGTGTGGTACTGGATTATTTCCGCACCATACCAAGGACGTAGCTACACTTATTGAGTATTGAACCTTGTAAATCTTGTGTTCCAGTGGTTGTGTCTGTTCAGAAGGGAAGAAACTCTTTAACAAGAGGCGAAGGTTGTTTCATAAAGAAGGAAACATAAATAGAAAAAGATATCACTGATTCACCCCCTCCCCCTCTCAGTGATACTTGGATCCTGATTGGGAACTTCAATTGGTATCAGAGGGAATTTTTCCTTCGTTTATTCTTTGCTGAAGTGGTGGAAGAGAAGCTCTGATGGAAAATCTTAACTGCGTGAACAGTAAGGGGATTCCAATTTTTGACGGAATGAATTATCACATCTGGAAGGATAGAATGATGCCTTATCTTATGTCTCTTGGATATGAAGTTCTTGAAACTACAACCGATGGATTTCATGCTACTTATGACAAGGTTCTTCTTACTCCTGTCGATAAGTGGAATCCTGAGAATGATGGAAGGGCAAAAAATGTGTTTCTCTCATCTCTGTCCGAGAGTGAATTTTTAAGAGTGAAAGGTGTTGCTACAGCTAAAGGAATCTGAGACAAACTGAAAAACATCAATGAAGGAAATACGAAAGTGAATAAGGATAAACTACAAATCTGGAGACTAAAGTATGGAGACTTGAAAATGGGAGAAGCTGAATCTGTCGGGGACTTATTTACCAAGGTAAATGACATTGTCAACACTATCATATGTCTTGGTGAAAAGCAGGAGGATTCTACAGTCATTGAAAATATCTTAAGAATTCTTCCTGACAAATTTGATGGTAAAGTTTCTTCATTGGAAGACAGAGACCCTGAAGAATTATCTCTGGATGATTTGCATAGCACCCTTATCACTTATGAAATGAGAAGGGAGAAGATTATAAAGAATAAAACCAAAGTTGATAGAGAAATGTATTTTAATGTAGTCAAGAAAAAAATATCTAAGAAGGCTCATGAGTAAGATGATGTTGTTGGATCTGACTCTGAAAATGAGGCATGTGAAAACTTTGATGAAATTTTATCCTTGTTTTCTAAAAATGTGAGAAGAGGTACAAGAATATATAAAGGGAAACTTCCCTTGAAATGTTTTGAATGTGGAGATATTGTTCACTTTGTGGCTAATTGTCCTAAAAAGAAGAAATTTGAAGATAGTGATGAAGAAGAAAGAAGACCAAGACGGTCTTGGAAGACACAAGGTGGAAAAGATAGTTCTTCTGGAAGAGTTAAGGACAAAAAGTTCTTCAAATCAAAAAGAAGAAACTTGTTTTTGAAAAGTGGAGTAGAAGATGATAGTGAGACTGGATCTAAAAATTTAGTTGCTGAGAAACCTAGAGAAAAGACCTTTGTTGCAACTGTGAAAAATGATGATTATGAGAGCAGTAGTTCTGAATAATAAGAAACTCAACTTGAATCCTATATGAAAGAAGAGTTGAAGGAATGTTTGAGAAAGATCAAAAGACTTGAGAAGGAAAACAAGAAGTTGACAAATGAAAATTCAGCAATAAACAATCAATAAGGTTTTACTGATGAGAAAATCAATATGAAAAAAGAGATTGATGATCTGAATAATTCTCTTGAGAATTCAAAGAATCGCAATGATCATCTTGAAGTAAAGCTGAAGGAAACAGAAGAAGAGTTGAATGTTATTCAACAAAAACTTTATAAAGCTAATGAAATGAGAATTAGTTTCAAAAACTCTATCTCTGAAGTTGGTGATTTTTCTTTGAAGGAGGAACCTAAGAAGGATAAAAAAGGGTTTCCTTCAAAGGTTGAAAAGCAAAGTAAAAGTGGTTCTGAAATGAATAATACTGGGAAAGTTATGTATGTTGAAAAGACCAAAAAAATTGGGAATTATGATGTTTCAAAGAACCCTGAGTTCAAAAATGATTCAAAACATTTTGAATTCTGAAAAGTTTCCAATAATTCTAGTTTTGATAGAACTAAAATGGAAAGAAATACGTTGATTTATAACTGAAAGGTTGGTGGCTCAGAAAAGAAAGACAAGAAGGTGGCAGAGAAATGTGTTCTCAATTCTAGTCAAGACGGAAGTTTCTAAGGTAAATACTCTTTCTATGGATACTGCTGGTATTGTGGTGGATTCGATCATACTGCAAATATTTGTTGGTTCAACCAACAACATTACTATTATTCCATAGGTTATGAAAGGCAGGGTTTGAGGGGGATTCAATCTCCTCAAAGAAAGAAGTCAGAAAATGTGGTTGTAATGAAACCTGAGAATGTTGGAGTAATGATTAAAAATAGGTTCCAACCCCTGGAAACTATTTGTGAAAGATGTGAACAACTTGGTAATCTTTCAAAAGGATGCCTTGTTTTGTTACCAGCACAACAAAATCTCATTAACAATTCTAATAAGCTGGAGGTGAAGAAAGAAAAGGAAGAAGTAAAAGCTCTTGTTGTTGAAACCTCTTTGAAAGATATAAAAGGAGAACGTCCATGGAATCTTGATAGTGGATGTTCATCTCATATGACAGGAGACTTAAAGCTGCTGAAGAATTTGAAAGACGTCAAAGAAGGAATAGTGACATTTGGAAATGATGAATCTCTAAGGATCAAAGGTGTTGGATCAGCCATCATTGGAAAAGAAAAGATGAAATCCAGGAAAACATTACATGTTGATGGACTGAAACATAACCTGATTAGTGTGTCAAAATTCTGTGATGAAGGAAACAAAGCTATCTTCAAAAAATATGGATTTATTGTTAAAAGTAAAAATGGTGGAAATATAGTTACGAGAGGCCAACGCACAAAAGGGAATTTTTTTCAAGTTGGTGAAGTGAAGAGCTCTTGCTACATGGGTGTAGTGGATGAAAATCAGTTATGGCATAAAAGGCTGGGACATATGTGTCAGATAAATATGTGCAAGTAATCAGAGAGAGATAGTGACCGAGATATGGCTGATTTATCAAGAAAAAGAGATTGGTGTTGCACCATTTGTGAGAAAGGGAAGATTACAAACTCTATTCATAAGAGAGTTGAAATTCACTCAAAAAGGCCATTGGAACTCATACAATCTGATATCTGTGGACCAATGAGCAAGCATTCTATAAATGGAGATAAGTACTTCATTACTTTCATTGATGACTTTAATTACATTACTTGTGTTATGTACATGAGACATAAGTTAGATGCTCTGAAAATGTTTAAGAGTTTCGGGAGGAAAGCAGAGAAGGAATGTGAGTATTCAGTGAAAAAGTTGAGAACTGATAATGGTGGAGAGTATAAGAATGAGTATTTTGAAAGATATCTTGAAAAAAATGGAATTCATCATCAGTTCAGTTCACCATACACACCTCAACAAAATGGGGTTGCTGAAAGAAAGAATCGAAGTCTGGTCGAAATGGGGAGAACTGTGTTACTTGAACATAGTGATTCTCATTATTATTGGAGGCAAGCCATGAGCATTGTAGTTCATATTCAGAACCGATTTTTCTACAGGAAAAACTCAGATATGACTCCATATGAAATGTTCTATGAAAAATATCCAAGTCTGAAACACTTGAGAGTCTTTGGGAGTCCATTCATTATAAAGAAGAAATGTGGAAACCTGGGAATGTTTGAGAAAAGAGGAGATGGTGGAATTTTTCTTGGCTATGATTCAGAAGGAAGAGGTTATAGATGCCTCAATAATGAAACAGGAATAATTATTGATTCTTTAGATTTAAAAGTTGTTGAAAATGTTGAGAAAGAAAACCAGTCATAGTTGATGTGGATGTTGAGCAGGATAGAGAAGTTTTTCTTAATAATTCTGATAATGTTGCAGACCGTGTTAATCCTACTCAAGAAGAGGAATCTGACTCAGAGATCTCGAGTGATGATGAAGAAGTTCAAACAACTCATCCTATATTGAGGAACTAAGTGGAGGCTCAAAAGATTATTGGAGAAAAAGACTATAGGGTTCAAACAAGAAGAACAACACATGTTATATCACATACTTATCATTATTAGAAAATTGAACCGAATAATGTAAATGAATCATTTTAGAATTGAGAATGGGTACATGCTATGAACAAAGAGCATGATCAGATAGAGAAGAATAATACTTGGGAACTTGTACCCAAGCCGTACAACAAGAACATTATTAGCACATAGTGGGTTTTCCGGAACAAGATGAATGAATAAGGTGAAGTAATAAGAAAAAAAGGAAGATTGGTTTGTAAAGGGTATTCCCAAATTGAAGGCATTGATTTTGATGAAACCTTTTCTCCAGTAGCAAGATTAGAAACAATCAAAATCTTTCTTGACATTTCTGCACAACGAGGTTACGAAATCTTTCAAATGGATGTTTAATCCACATTCTTGAATGGTGACCTTGGCGAGGAAGTTTACATTGATCAACCTTGTGGATTTATTATTGGAAAGGATGAAAGCTATGTGTGTAGATTGAAGTAGTATTTTTATGGGCTAAAACAGGATCCAAGGGCATGATATTCTAAATTGGATACTTTCCTGAAGAAGATGAATTTTATGAAAGGAATAGTTGATAAAAATATTTACATCAAGGAGGGACAGGAGTTTTCACTTATTGTTATTGTTTATGTTGATGACATCATATTTTCTGGTAATGATGAAAGATCATGTGAATGATTTTCTAAGGAGATGAAGAAGTTATTTGAGATGTCCATGCTGGGTGAAATGAAATAATTTCTTGGGTTACAAATCTCACAGAAAATGAATCATATCTTTCTGTCTCACAAAAAATATGCTAAGGAACTTCTAAAGAAGTTTGGCATGAAGAATTTGAAACTAGTGTCCACACCTATCTTAGTTGGAAGAATGTTTTCTAAAGATGGATAAGGAAAGGAAGTTGATCAGAAAGAGTTTCGAAAGCTAATTAGAAGTCTGTTGTATTTGACTGCCTCAAGACCCGACATTGTCTATGCGGTCGCGTTATGTGAAATATTTCAAAGTGCTCCTAAAGAATCACATATTATTGCTGGAAAAATAATTCTCATAAATTTCAAAGGCATAAAAATTTTTGGAATCAGGTATGATGTCTCAAAAAATATTGATCTATTCGGGTATTATGATATTGATTGGGCAGGAAATGTTGATGATCGAAGATCCACATTCAGTGGAGTTTTCTTTCTGCGAAAACGTTGTGTTAGTTGGCATGCCAAGAAATATAATTCAGTAACTCTTAGCACAATTGAAACTGAGTATGTTGCTTCTACTTAGGCTGCAACTCAACTAATGTGGATGAAGACCCAGCTGGATAATCTACTTTTTCAAGTAAAGCTACCATTTCTCTTGGGTTGTGATAATCAGAGTGCAATCAATCTTACAAGAAATACTGTATAACATTCTTATTCAAGACACATTGATATAAAGTGCCACTTCATCAAAGAGTAGGTAGAGAAGAATGAATTAAGGTTGGAGTATGTTCCTACATCTGAACATGTTCATGATATATTCACCAAACCCTTACCGAAAGAACCATTTTCCAAATGGAGGTTGAACATGGGTGTCCATCATCCTTCTCATAAAGGTTATGGTACATGTTTCTTCCCCTGTCTCGTCTTGCCTTTGGATAGTGTTGTCAAGGGGGATAATTGTTTCATAAATCTATTCTTATAGATGCATGCAAAAAGGGGGAGTAGTGGGTAATCTGTGAATCCAGCATGTATGATTGTGAACTAGTATAAATATTTTTTGGAGTGGTTGTAGGAAACAATGTTGTTTTCCAGGAAATTTGGGGAAGTGAAGAATGTTGAAGTAGAATCTTGAAAGATGTTCTGAGGAAGGCTAAGGGGTATGCTAATGAGATTTTATAGTAACTGCTTTTGGACAGCATGGTTTTGGCTGTCAATAGTTCTTATTTCCTACAATGAGTTAGCTCAGATAGGCTTAGAATTGTTGATAAGAAATCCATTGCGTAAGGTTACAAAGATCAGTGATTTATGAATCATGGTTGTCAACAAAATCTAAAGGGGAGATTGTTGGGACCAAGTTGAACGGATAAGGAAGTAAGAAATGTTTTCTATTATAAAGTGTTGTCTTTTGTTGAGAAAGAAGCTAAATCAATTCAATTTGTAAAAAGACTTGGAAAATCATACGATGCTTTTCTGATTTGTATTTCACAAATATCATAAGTTTGAAGAACTTGTGATTCAAGCCTTATGAAGGAATGGGAGTGACAAAGAAGTGTTTTTGGAAAAGTCATATCACAAATATCATCAGATCAAAAATATGGCAAAGGAAAGAAGTAGGCACGCAAGTATGGAGTAGGCGCGCAAGTATGTAGAGGTGCGCAAGTCATATTTCAAAAGAGAATTATTTCAGAAATATGGAAAAGGAAATAAAGTGGCACGCAAGTCAAGAATAGTGTGCAAGTATTTGGCGTGCAAGTGTGTCGCGCAAGTGGTGGCGCGCAAGTGGTGGTGTGCAAGTGGTGGCGTGCAAGTCTAGGTCACTCAAGTCATAAAAATTCCTATAAATAGATGAATCATCTCCTCATTTTTCAAGGGCTCGAGACATAGAGAAATATTTTGAGCTCTGATCGGGCAAGTCGAAGAAGTCTGCCGCGCAAGTGTTGCCCCGCAAGTCTGTCGTGCAAGTGTTTCCCCGAAAGTTTGTCGCGCAAGTGTTTCCACGCAAGTCTGTCGTACAAGTCTGTCGTGCAAGTATTTTCGCACATGTATAGGGCGTGCAAGTGTTGTGGTGTCCATAAAGGAGGAGCGCAAGTGGAAGGATGCGTGCAAGTGGGAAGGAGGCGCGCAAGTGGAAGGAGGCGTGCAAGCTGTTTTCTCCAGGAGGTTTCTACCAGCTTCTGGGTAGGAAAGTGAAGAGTTGTTTTGAAAGATTTGATCTAGGAAAGGTCATCAAGAATCACAAAATTATTTGATTACCCTATTTGTTCTAAGAGGGAGAACACACACTATTGGATTTTTTTACAATGTGCTACACGAGTGAAAGGGTATATCCTACTCGTTGTATTCCACATCAAAGGATTATTTTCTAGTGGATTGTGTGGTACTGGTTTTTTTCCATACCATACCAAGTACATAGCTACTAATATTGAGTAGTGAACATTGTAAATATTGTGTTCTTGTGGTTGTGTGTGTTCAGTAGGGAAGAAACTCTTTAATAGGAGGCGAAGGTTGTTTCATAAATAAGGAAACATAAAAAGAAAAAGTTATCACTCATTCACCCCCTCCCCCTCTCAGTGATACTTCGATCCTGATTGGGAACTTCAAATAGATATTAATTTTGTTTTGGATATCTAAATCCTTATGTTTCACCATAATGAAGTTACTCATTGAGTATCAAGTGGCCTATATTAACCCAAATATCATGGAAATGTCCAATTTCTTCTAAGATCACTAAATAACTTTTCTAGGGATACTAGAACATAACAAGAACATCCATCTATATTTTTATAAGGTCAACATCACCACAATCCCAATGGATCAACGTCAAAATTCCAATGTGTATCAATTGAGACTTATATAGACCAATGTTAAGAGCCAGATCATGATCTAAAAACACATGGAAGAGGTAACCAACTATGTGTAGATTAGGGTATGGGGAAGTATGCCACCCTCAAATTCAATATTCATCCCAAAAAATAATTGGTTTGTCAGGATTGGAATACCGCGGAATGTGAAAACATTCCTCTAACCACTACTACCTTAAACATAATCGTCATAAATCCCAATGATGATAAGAGAAACTGGGCTGATGACATAGGGTGTGATCATGAAAACCCACCCATTAGGTAGGCACAATAGAAGGTATAAATTCAAATAGGTTCCTAAACTCATCAGTAATGATAGTCCATAGGCATAGAGAGTCCCCCAAACATGGTATTTTTACCTACACATCAGCATCTATATAAAGTAAAGGGAGTATATGATCTGGTTTCCCTATCTGAAACTACACTAGATATTGATTTAGATCCCAAAATGATATTCTCCTTCTATAATCTATATAGCTACAAGAGACTTGTTGTTGATCTCATAACCAAACAGTTCTCATAGATAGATAATTTCATAGGTGACCCCATCCCCCTCCTACAAAACATACAATCATTCTTGGTTAAGTATCTAGGGCTGAGATAAGTATTCGTTTTCATCCAACCATATAGAGGCAGGTGGCCATTTAAAAATGTATGGATATGGCCCATCTACTCTACCCAAGTAGTGTGAATTCCCTCATTGGGACTATGATTTCTATGTCTCGTGATCCAAAAAACTAGTCAGAGATATTTTAACTACAAACCCTCACCAAGACAACCTGATTGCTACTCTCCTCAATCACCTTGAAGATCTTGAGATATAGTTAGTGTCAATCCCACCTAAAGGGAGAACATATATAACATGGGTGGAACATGACCATCCACCCCCAATGTTTGTAAATATTATCTTTACCCCATTAAAATAAATGTATTATATTCTATATAACCTATCCCAATTCACATCACGATGCAGACTAATATTGGGGACACTTAACCAAAATTAATATACAAAGCATCAATGTTCTATCCTACACATGGAGGTTCCAACCAATTTGTAGAACATAAAACTGTCCATGTGTTCCATTTACGACTGGGAGGATCTCTATAGGCAGTCCCTCTACCATTTCATCTCTTATTTTCCTTGGACTAGCATCTATGTCTCCTCCAAGTGAATGAAGAAAAAATTTCGAGTGAGTTACTATATTAATTGAATGACAGAACATTCTCACAAAAACCCCTGATATGCATATTTCATAAGAAAATATATTGAATGTGATGATGGATAATAAAAAATTATCTACATCCAAACCTTCTCTCCCTGAGATATCCATGTTGGTTTTTAGAATTCACCCAAAGGGATAAACATCTATAAGTATCCTTATAGTGGACCATGAAGTGGTCATGACCATTTCCTGTTCCATCTTCTATAGAAAAAACTTTTAAGGTAGAAAACAAAATATTTTTTATAAACTAATGTCTTAATGATAGTCTGCTTTATAGAACCTCTATCAGAAAAGACCCTCTAACCACAACCTCATCAATTGGACCCACATCATGAGAATGAATCCCAAGACCACCATTAAGTCAAGGTTCCTATATTTACATTAACTGTGAAGAATAATATGATATTATTTTTCAAGGATGTATTGGTACTAGGGTACTTTATATTAACCCCATAGAAGGTCATTATGATGTTTTTTGTAATGTATGAGACCATAAGAAGCTATTTTTATAGTCCGTAAAAACAACTATTCGTACTGAATGGTCCTCAATCATATATTTGTTGATTTGTTCCCTAAAAGATTGGCCACAGGACTAGGTAGGCCACATAATGTATGAGTCTTATAATATCCTATAATTGTTTCACTTATCTCTAGAAATTCCAATAGTGAAAATAAATACTCTAGTGAATGAAAGCATGTCCTTGGATGATGTTCACAAAAATAAAATGACTAGCTAACACATAAGATGGTATTTCATGATAAAGGAATTATAAGTTCCCACCTAAGAAATCCATAAGCTCCAATGATCACCACATACCCTATAATAAACACATATATATCACAACCTTACAAATAATTGAAGAATTAACATCATTGATGTTAGGGAAATTGGAGTCACCTAATAGTGCCAAAACCATCATGAACTTATAGTAAAACCATGCCTCTCGGATTAAGATAGATCCATATGATTAATACTCTTCTTTATATTTCACTAATGAAGAGTGGGAATATACCTCTTGGAATGAAATTAGGTTGGTAGATTATTGCACCATACTTTTTTGTGAGGAAGACAACATAGATCCCTCAGGAATCTCTAATTGACAACAGTGATGAGGAGGTAGGAACCATACTAACATGAAGGATGTATAAGATATTGCATTAGAAGATACTATTCATTCCCCTTATACTAGGAAAAAAACATCACATAGAGCACAATAGACCCAACCCTCTCAAGGTTTTCTATTGGGAACACCTCCATAACTAGACAAATAAGTTGATCATGTAGCATAACCATTGAAGCATAAAACTCATCAATGAATGATCAAGTGATGACCATATCAATCTAGTGCTCAACCAAAACCATCTAGTCCACACTAGAACATGGCCAGAACCATCAAGATCCTAGTACCACAATCAGTTTTACCCACTTCACTCTATGATGAAGAGTAACACTTAGTAGAATGGAATATACACCTTTTTGAAAAATACAATGTTTTTAAGAACGTCATTTGTATACCGAGGAGGATATTGATCCTCTATGCAATATTCTTGTAAAATTAGTATATGAGGACCTCATAATGTCCTTGAATATATCTCTCAAAATTGAGATTATGTTTTCTTCCACTGAGGCCTTCCATATAGAGGATAAGAAGCAAGAAGAATTCTAAGAGGTCGTTGTCTTATTCAAGGTGGATTAGGGTTACACTATATCGAGGAACATGTTCCCATTTTATATCACATTGTAATTAAATGGAATAGGAATACACCACATCCTTGTAGATATTGCTTTTGGGATCCATCTCATTCCAACCTATAAACAACAACAGTTGCGTATCATAGAAGCTAATCTAACTCCCTCCAATATGAAAATTCCGGGGGTATGATAAGGGATTGTAGAAATCACATGAAATCATTTAGTTGAAGATCCAATTTAGTGGGCTTCTAGTAAGAACCATAATTATGGATTTCTCATACGAAACTTCTTATAATATTCTATGGGGAAGGACCTAGCTATACATTCATGTGGTGGTCCCTTCTTCATACCACAAGCACATCAAATACACCCCTGATTGTGTCGTAGCATTACTCTAGGGTGAATCTTCTCTATTCGACTCTTATGACACTATATATCTATATGTTTGGTTCTATAGAAGATACAGGAAAAAATCAAGATTGACAAGGTCTACCATATCAATGATCTTTGTGAAATGATATCCACATCTATGGATCTATAGATAGACTTGAAGGGGATCTTCATTTTTACAATTCACCTGTTGGAGACCACAACCCCATAACTAGTATTTTGTTTCATTATCTCCAAGAAGGATTTATAATATATTACCACTTACTCCAAAATTATATAGGATTTGTAAATACTAGATCTCTATAGTCTTATATTGTATCTAGTGTTCTTCCCCATGACCACAAATCTATGACACTACCTATTATTCCGAAGGGTAGGTCCGACTCAATGGAGTATGATTTGACACCATTGTTTAAATATCCATGGTTGATGTTGTTGCCATAAATTACATGGGATTGGATCATTATGTTTTGTTTCCATGGTCTATTTTGAACAAGAATCCATTGTTGAGGGTTCCTCCCTTTTCATATTAGATGAAACTATCACTCCATGATCTATATCTCTAGTAGAGTTCCCTCACACTTAAATATTCATGTTTTAGATCGTGTAGAAGATATAGATGAAACACCTCTAGTGTTTGGAGTAGTTTTATTCAACATCATAGGTGTGATGACCTGAGTGAATCTAGATATAGCGAATGATCAAATGATAACACTAATAAAATCAGTTATATCACTTGAGGATTAATAGTTGTATGTGGATTTCGTGATATAGAATTATGATGTGTTTACCTAAAGCTATAATGAAAATCCAAGGATCGATTATTAGTTTTTCATTAATCACCATATCTTCCCAGGAGGCCACTGTGGGTTCAAATAGCCTCCAGAGAAGTTTCACCCATCCCATGGTTCCATGTTCGAGGCCAAAGTGCACATACTAATCAAGGAAAACATCATCATTGAGATTCAATGCCCCAAGTTGTTGGTAACATTGACCAAACAAAGAAGAATAACAAAGAGACTAGAATTTTAATAAAATTTTAAGACCTAATGTGCCACAACCTGAATTTTTATTTTCCCTATATCAATATTGAGATATTAATCGATAATAAAACTACTTTTCATTCCATCACTTTTATGAAAGGTTAATTCCATTATAACTAGATCCGGATGGCGCTTATAAATGATGATGCCATTGATTTCATAGAAACCAAAGGAAACATCAACTATAGAGTGATTCTATTTGGTTTGAACAATTTTGGAGCTAATTAATTGTGTTTCATGCATCATATCATAAAACCACTCCTTGAGACATTGGTATAGTGCAACATAGATGATTTGTTGGTCAAATATCAACAACGTCAAGACCATATTAGGGTTTTAGAGAAATTTTTTCTCTTCCTCAACTCCAACCACATGAAGATAAACCTATTGAAATGTGAATTTGGGGTTACTTATATAATGTTACTTGGATTCATTATTATATATAGAGTCATTGATATCTATCCTTAGAAGATCAAAGTTACCAGCTAAATGCCTCTTCTATAAAACGTACAGGAGTTGCAGGACCTCAAAGTCCACATGGAATATATTTTCTAATTAATATAAAATATAGATAGAAAGTGTAATAACTTTTCTAGGGTAATGTACAAATGTAAATTATATACATGTGAAAAAGACTTCCATACCACATATAAATACATTAATTAGTATCATTTGTGTCCTCTATTCCTAATACCACCAATCCTATGGAATCCTCAATTCCCCTATGTAACCACCTTAGAATGGTTCCATGGTTCCCTTTTAGATTATAAAAATAATGATGTTAGGAAAAAATAATGTATTATCTTAGTCACGTGATTCTTAACACGAAGTCAAGATATTTCCACATTGAGAAGAGTTGCCTCACCCAGGTCTTTTTAGTTCAGATGTTGCAGAGCTTCCTATAGCACTGTGAGATATAAATAGAATTTCAACCCAATCCATGGATGTTAATTTTTATATTCATTATATTGATAAAAAAACATGTTCATTGGGGAGTAATTATATAGTAGTTTGATATTAATATTTTACCCTATAAAGCTATCAACGTTCATAAACAGAGCAAATTTCATAGTTATGAATTCTACCACAAAGGAACTCCCCATGGATGTTTACTTCCCCAATGAGGCTATCATCTCTTTGGGTTAGGACACACCATTTTGGAAAAATGATTTCAATGGTTCCTACTATATCTCTTTTGAGAAAACTCTCAAAAAACCCAAATTCAATTGGGTGGGACTTTGGATTCACTACTGGAATTCTTGGTAATTGCTATGACCTATTTGCGACAGGATCTCGTCATAAATAGGCTTTTGCGATGGGGCCCCGTCGCAAATAGCCCATTGTAGAAAACGCTGTCGCAAATACAATTATTTGAGACTGGCTCTTCGCAACAAATCTTATTTGCAACGGGAAACATCATTGTCGCAAATAAACCCCCAATTATATGAATTATATATACATAAACGTTTTCGCGACGGGCTCGTCGCAACAACTATTTGCGATGGGTCCTTGTGCCGTCGCAATATATATATATATATATATATAATGTTCTATGATGGGCCTGTTGCAATAAAGTATTTGTGACGGGCAAGTAATCGCATCAAAAATATGATTTTAAAAATATTTAGTTAAACTATTAGCGACGGGACCCCGTCACAAGCGGTCCCCTCGCAATTAAAAAATTAATTTTCTAAAAAATAAAATTTAATAAAATTACAATTAATGAGAAAATAATATTAATATTATGAAAACAATAAAAAAGTAAAGAATATTAAAATTCTCAATATTCACAAAAAAATATAAAAAAATAAGAATTAAATTATATAATACATGCACCGATATAAAAGACAGAAAATGTAAATAATTCATATTACAATGTTAATTTAAAATGTTTGTAACAAAAAAAATCACTGGGGAGGGTCGTCTTCTGGAGGAGGTGGAGGAGCTAAAGGAGCTGGTGGAAGAAACTCCATCCCTAAACTATGAGTCAGACGACACATGTACTTCATCTACTCATGATGTTGCTGCTGCCATCGATGCATCTCCGCCTCATGCTACAGCTGCTACTGCTGTTGCTTCCATCGACGAATCTACTCCTTGTAATGATGCTCTTACTACTGATACCACCGATACATCTTTTCTTACTGCTTCTGCAGAGTCTTTATAAGTTCAGCCTGAGCTCACAACTGAACTTGATACTGTGAGCTAGAAGATGATGCCTCTCCACGAGCTCCTCTCGAGATGGATGCCGACATCGCAGCAGTATCGTAATATGTACCAGGAGTCAAATGAGATCTGATACCAACTACTATTCCCTTCTCAAATCCATACTGATTCTCCTACATCAATGTCGCCTCATCAAAATGGTGAGCATTGGTTTTCTCAGTCATCTCGTCCTTACCCTCATCCTGTGTCTGAGAGGTCACAACCTCATATGACTCCTTCAATTCCAATTTAAAATTAAAATTGTGAAAATATTATATGTAGTTAATCGTCAAACTGAAAAAACAATACTAACCACAATCTGACATAGGAGATCACATCTAATCTCTCTAGTGGCTGGACCACTGTACATCCTCTAATAAACGTCAAACTCTGTAATATCAGGATACTCGACTACCTACAGAAATATAAAATAAACATTTTATATTTAAAGTTATATAAAATATTTAAAAAATATACTTACCAGATGCTCTCTATGCGAACTGAATGTACGGCTACCAGATCGATGCGTCACCTCCTGTCTCCCCCAGTTCTGTCGTCCTACTAAAGATCTCATATGAAATCTACCACCCAACCAGTGTAAAAATAATCCGTCCCAAATGTGAGATTAAATGTACTCTGGTTAGTGAGCTCTACACGAATCATCAAATTCTATCATCCCTGCTTTCTTAATGGTTGTCCTTCTCAAATTGTGCAAAAACTGACAGAAACAGTCACGCATATAAACCTGCCATGCCCCGTGGATAGCGTCGTGCATTCTATCATCGATAGGATACCATAAAACTTACAAATTATTTATAATATCATGTTTTTAATAAAATAAATTTCAAAATAAATATTATTTATTTACGTAACAACCAATGATGGAACATGTCACATCGCACATCAATGAGAATCTATTCCCATGTGATCCATGGCTGAGAAAAATAATTGCGCAACATAGCACTCCCATGTCCAATAGATACATGCGAAAAACTGTGAAAAATGAATAAATAATCAAACAATTAGTATATATATAAATAAATTAATGAAATCTAACTAAAATATACATGTTACCGTACCTCTGTGTGTGTGGATCGAAACCAAGATGTGGACGTCACTCAGGGATAGGGTCAGGAATCATCAGTTGTGAAAGACCGTGCCCCCTCTACGTACGTCCTGAACATCTAGTAGGCTGAGGGTCAAATGAACCAAAATCCCCCACATCCAATTGTAGGTCAACCTCCTGCAACAAGAGAAATAGCTCAGATTCCATTTGAAACACAAAATGACTGTTTTTAGTAAATAGTTGAAAAAAACTATTATACATAGATATATATTAGTTATGATTATAATCAGCATTTAACTGTGTTAATGTTAATCTTCATCCTCTTCTCCATAGCTATCAATGTCAATGTCTTTATCTTCCTCCTCAGCATCATCCATATCCAAATGAGTTTCAGTTTCAGTATCTCTTGTCATTTCAAATTCATTTTTAACATCATTAACATCTTCATCACCATCGATCCTTAATTTTAGGGTGTCATCATCGATATTCACGTCTCTTTGTGAATCAGATGGATTTTGAGCAGTCTCTTGAAAAATTTCAATTCCTTCCACTTGAGCAGATCTATATTCATTTTGAGTAAACTGATTGCCCTGAGATTTCATTTTTATTATGCTCCACCAATCGTTGAAGTCTCTTAAAGTAGCATAGTACTTTTCATAATAAATTTGATGTGCCTTCTGAGCTAGTAAAAATGGTTCATTTACTGCAAGAAGACTTTTATATTTAATATCGACTATTCTATGAGTCGGATGAACAGGCAAGCCTCTCTCAGTATTCAACCACCTACATTTAAACATTGTTATGTAATTCTGTCCTAGATAACATAGCTCAATAATCTCATCCAAAATTCCACAAAAGTCAACTTCAGTTTCTCTATGATGTGGCCCTCTCAAGAAAACTCCATTATTCATTGTTTTTTTGATTCCTCGTATGCATGTGTATGAAATCAAAAACCATTCACCACATATGCATTATAAGATTTAACCAATTTGGATGGTTGGTTACTCAATATACACAGTCGCTTATCAATTTTATCAGCATATTGAGACACATGAAAATTGGTAAAACAATTATCAATATAATAAATAATAAATGAAATTGAAATTAAACCATCAACAATTTATGTTACCAATTTTCAAAACCATTGATTTTTTTTGACTGCGTTCTTCAATAATTTATGTTACCACTTTTTTCTAATTATATCTATTTATTTCTAATTATATCTATTTATTGATAATTGTATCTATTTATTGCTAATTATATATATTTATTACTAGTTATATCTAATTATAGCTAATTATATCTATTTATTGCTAATTATATCTACTAATTTTTAATTATATCTACTAATTTCTAATTATATCTATTTATTGCTAATTATATCTATTTATTGAAATTTATTTCTAATTCTTTCTATTTATTGCTAATTATTGCTAATTATTCCTAATTATTCCTAATTATTCCTAATTATTCCTAATTATTGCTAATTATTGCTAATTATTTCTAATTATTACTAATTATTGCAAATTATTACTAATTATTACTAATTATTACTAATTATTATTAATTATTACAAATTATAACAAATTATTACTAATTATTATTAATTATTACTAATTATTACTAATTATTTCTAATTATAACTAATTATTACTAATTATATCTAATTATATCTAATTATATCTAATTATATCTAATTATAGCTAATTATAGATAATTATATAAAATTATAGCAAATTATAGCTAATTATAGCTAATTATATCTAATTATAGATAATTATTCCTAATTATTGCTAATTATTCCTAATTATTACTAATTCTTCCTAATTATTACAAATTATTGCTAATTATTCCTAATTATTGCTAATTATACCTAATTATTGCTAATTATTCATAATTATTCATAATTATTGCAAATTATTCGTCATTATTGAAAATTATAGCTAATTATTGCCAATTATTCCTAATTATTCTTAATTATTGCTAATTATTCCTAATTATTCCCAATTATTCCTAATTATTGCTATTTATTACTAATTATTTCTAATTATTGCTAATTATTACTAATTATACTAATTATTCCTAATTATTACATATTATTACTAATTATTACTAATTATTACTAATTATTATTCATTATTACTAATTATTACTGATTATTACTTATTATATCTAATTGTTACTAATTATTACTAATTATTACCAATTATTACTAATTATATCTAATTATATCTAATTATATCTAATTATTAATAATTATATCTAATTAATACTAATTATTACAAATTATTACTAATTATTACAAATTATATCTAATTATTACTAATTATTTCCAATTATATCTATTTAAATCTATTTATTACTAATTATTACTAATTATATCTAATTATTACTAATTATATCTATTTATTACTAATTATATATATATATATTACTAATTATATATATATTTATTACTAATTATTTCTATTTATTACTAATTATATCTATTTATTACTAATTATATCTATTTATTACTAATTATATCAATTTATTACTAATTATATATAATTATTACTAATTATATCTATTTATTAGTAATTATATCTAATTATTACTAATTATATCTAATTAAATCTATTTATTACTAATTATATCTATTTATTGATAATTTTATCTATTTATTGCTAAATATATCTATTTATTGCTAATTATATCTATTTATTGCTAATTATATATATTTATTGCTAATTATATCTATTTATTGCAAATTATATATATTTATTTCTAATTATATCTATTTACTACTAATTATATCTAATTAATATTAATTATGACTAATTATTTATAATTATCACTAACAATATCAATTTCTTAGTAATAATAATTATAAATAAAAATCAATTGAAATCTAATTAAATTACTACTAATAAACAACAATTAAATTTAACATAAAAAATAAAAAATAAATAAAACAATATAATATAAATACCTTAAACTTTGATATTCTGAAGATATTGACGCCCTCCGATTGCTCTTGTATAAAAAAGTTCAACTAAAAGAAAATTTTTCTTCGAAACTGAAGAATGAAAAGAGAGAGATAGAAAGATCTGAATGATTTAGGAAAAACAGAAAGGTGTATATATAGGTTAGATTAGTTGCGACGAGATCATTAGAGATGAGTATCCTGTCGCAAATGGTGGTATTTGTGGCAGGGCCCGTCGCAAATAACCTCACCAGCATTAATTACAGGAGGCGGTTCAAAGGTTATTTGCGACGGGTCCCATCACAAATAGTTCTTATCGACAGTCTTTTTGTGACGGGACGTCATCCTATCGCACAATGTTATTAACCACCACCAGGTATTTGCGACGGGACCCCGTTGCAAATACCCCTGCGTGGTTTGGCGCGCAAGCCGCACGGTTTGGAGCGCAAGTCGTGCCAAACTCTTTGTGACGGGAGACGAAAAGCCGTCGTAAATAATTGGTTATTTGCGACGGGAAATTTCCTCCCTTGCAAATAGCTTCCTTGACAGGTTATTTACGACAGTATGAAATCCCGTCGCAAATAACCCCTCGCAACAGTGATTTTCTTTGTCACTCCCTTGTAAAAAACCTTGTGACACTCATTCATGTTGTTAGTTGGTTACACAACCATCAACACTAAGTACCATGATCTTATCATCAACCACATGTTGTCTCATAGGATTATAGTCCCCCTGATTTAATATGATGGGAGATATCGATCTAGTCATCATGCAGATCAATGATGATGAATTCATCATGACGTAGGAACTTAACCCCCTACTTGAGCGGACTTGTGAGTTGATTTCCCAATCCCCTTAAAAAATCTAACTCAGGTTCCCTAACCACAAAATTACTTATATAATACTTTAATATACATTTACTCATCTCATAAAGTGTCAGACTAAGTCAACATAATCATTTATGTGGTGAATTGAAGGGTCATCTACCCCTGAATTTATATGATGATGGATGATAGGTAGAATCAATCTCTAATATAACATATAGTGTGGGGACATTAAATTCTATAAATTTCAATTGAAAAAAATAATTGGATTACTCCCTCTATTGACATTCTCTAACACAGAACTCTCCTGATAGACCAATCATAATGAGAGCGAGTCCATTAGAGCCTGATGCAATTTATCCATCAGTATAGCCTCAAATTTATAAAGACTTTATATAGTAATGGTTTTAGTGGGGTCCTTCTCCATTGAATATAGGGGAATGATATACCTCAAATCATGAATGTAGTCTACATAATTTCATTCGAGGGACATAAGAATGGAATGATCTCTCTCTTTAGATCTGGAGATTGTGTTACTTTAGGATGAAAATGGTATGTGACTACATTTAATTCACAACATGGTGTCATCCATGTGAATTCCATGATAAAATATTTCATTAGAAACCAAATCATATTCATGCTACCATGTACTCCTGGCACTTTTTTTTAAGGTCACCTGATATTTTAGGCTCTTACCTTCCAGTAATAGCTCAATAATATAGGTTCATTATAACTACAAATGACATCTTATAAAAATAGATAGAGACCATTCCAATGAAACGGGACAAGAAAAAGTCTTTGATAAATTTTTTAATTTCCCACATCAACCACATATCAGTATTAGTCACACTATTTCCCTTGATAATGAAACCAACATTCAAGCTGTTGTGATTAAATATATTAATGCCAAGCATAACATGTTGTATAACCATGTACCGCCTTGAGATTTTGGGAAATATATTTTCTCAAATGAATATAATATTTTCATTAATTTTCTTTAAACACAACACTACGTTTAGATTAAGTTATATGAAACACTGTGTTTTTTTATTTTTAAACACAAAAATTAACTTATCTTTAATTACACGAAATACTGAGTTTAAATAAAAAAAATATATTATTAAAAAAATATTATTTAATATTATAGTCATCTCCTAGACATTGTAATGGTGATTATGAATAAGATTAAATAAATTTTGAAAATACGGTGTAAAAATATATATAAAATTATATCATTGGCGAACAAATAATTAGAAGTGAAAATAAATCTATTGTGAAAATAAAAGGAATACTTTCCCCAAAAATATATTTTATGCATACAAGTGTGATTTATAAAAAAAATCAACCAAGTAAATTTTAGTTAATTATATTAATGAAGTTTATATATTATATATTAAATAAATATTTCAACATTTATCTTATATGTTTTATAGGAAAGAGATAAGTATAAATCCAATTTTATGCTTAAAAAATACATTTTTTAAAAAAAATATGTTTTTAACTTTTTTATGCGGCACATAATCTAATTTTTTTTGAAAATTTATCAAAGTAATTCTTATAAAATCGAAAATATTTTCCAATAAAATTATCAAAATTATATTAGGGTTAATTTTTGGAATTTGATTAAAAAAGTATCATTTTTTAATGAATAATGAAAAGGATTGAATTTTAATTGAAAACATCATTTTCATTTAATTAATTAATAAAGTTAAATAATTTTTTAAATTGGGGTTTAAGTATAATTATGATAATTAAAAAATAGTTAATCCAATTTAGGTCATTGGGATCAATTTCATCTTCAAATAGGACATGAAAACATTGTAATCATTTAAACATTTTCTCATTAAAACCCCACTTTCTTATTGCATCTGCAATATAAATTTTAAATTAAATTATTGCACATCATAGAATATAATTTATAAAAAAATAGATTCCATGTGTGGAATAAAAATTATTTATATTATCTTATAAGTTTAACACAAATTTTTATCATAATTATTAGTAACAAGAGTCAAAATTAATTAACGGGATTAAGGTTAAAACAGGGTTTTTCACATTACATGCGTTTATATTAAATTTAACATCACACAGACATATGTTTTTTATTTAATTATATTTATTTAATTCTAATAATAAGTGTATTTTTATCTAATAAATTTATTTTTCATCATAATTTTAAAGGATAAAATAAATTGGTAAATAAAAACATACAATTTACCTTAGAAAAAACTACAAGAATAAAATTGAGTAAAATTAAAAGATAAAGAATAACATGATAATAAATGTTTTTATTTTATGTGTTTGAGGTGTTTATATAAATTTTCATATCTACCCTCCATTATTATTCAATTTTAGTTGCACATGTGGTATGAGACACCTCCCAATAGTGAATAGTTTTGGGTATTTGCGAGAATTCCACTCCAGCTCAATTATAAAATTGCACTCAATCTCCCCCCTTCTTCACACCTCCCTTGTCACTAGACTTGATGAATCCCATAAAAAATAAATTGAAAACATCCCCTATCTCATCCTATAATAATTATTTCATGAAGAAATACATCCTATAAAGGATATAGTGGAAACCAAATTAGACTACCTGAAGAAGATGTAACGATATTCAAAGATCATTTTTTATATCTTCCTCCACATTCTTAGAATATTATTATATCAAAATAATATAATTAAATAATTATATTTGATATAATTATATTTTTTTTATTTTTATTTTATGGCCTAAAACCTCATATGCTTTAATCAAATGGGTTATAAACAATTGATCTTGTGTATAGCAGACCACCGCCTCGTGAACCTATGTTGTTCATTTTTCCATTAAAACCATTAAAGGATGGGAATAGTGATGTATTTATAGTTTATATATGATATATATAGTATTAATTATTATATTGGTCTTTCTTAATTTTTATATCACATATACCTTAATGTTTTTTATTTTTTGGAATATGATAATCTTGTTCGTATGCACGGAAAACCACCACAAGGAGAAGTGATGTGATTCCTTTATGCTTTATATGGAATATTTTAGGTATGGGTTTAATAAAAATATGTGATATATATGATATTAAATTTATATTATAATGATAATATATATATATATATATATATTATTCACTATTTATTCTTTCAATACGACAAGAATATGGAAGCAATGTTCTTGTATACGTACGACATACCATCTCCAGGAGCAGTGTACTTAATTTCCAATCACTAAAATTTATGGATTACTATAAATAAATATATAATAAATATATATATATTCTATCAATATCAGGGTTTAAATTAGGATAATTACGAAATCGAGATCTTTATAAGAGTAAAAATAATAAAAAGTCAAAACAAATACGAAAAACAATGTAGTTATTATCCAAAATGTAACCTTAACTTGGAATTATTAATAAATAGGTAATAAAATTAAATGATAAAATAATACAAGATTTGATATATTTAATTATTATTATATAATATATTTAAAAGAAAATTATATTTGTTATAAAATAGGTTTCAATGAGTATAATGAATGTCAAGACTAAAGGTAAAAGATTTTCATCTCACTTTTACTTTCTGTGAGAAAAATTCCATATTCACCACATGTTTCCGTTTTGTGGTATATATAATTACCCTAATATTATTATATGATAATAATACTTAAAATAATTTTTATTGACTTATCTATTTTGTTTTAACTATTATATGGTGTTTATGGTAAAAAAGTTACCAAATCAATTAGATATTATTGTCTCAATTTTCGTTCATTGAGACCTACATTATCGTATGAACCTACATTCTTTCACAATATGTATATACAACCCATTTGACATGTAATATTATTAATTTATTAATACTCATGACATATTTTTTCATCTTATTTTCTTCTTTCATGGGGCGTTGGATTCAAGGTTACTACAGTGGTAATAGTTTTATATTACAATATCACCATTTATCGTTATTATTTATGGTCAAGTATCCAATGTAGAAATATCATGACATACATATAAATAAATATCATAAATTTTTCACCTTAGTTTATTCATGATATAATAATTTAATTTTATAATTTAAACTCTTTGGTACTTAAGATAATTAATAATTTTTTTATAAAATATGACTTTATATCTCTCTTCGGTTATAAATGTGTTTTCTTCCAAACTAAAATTCTCTATAAATGTTTTAAAAAAATATTTAAAATGATATTTTATGATAATTTTATTAGAAAATTATTTTTAAAATTATTTATATTTAAATTTTTTTAAATGAATTTCAAAAAGTCCTTTATAACTTTTCAAGGTTATCATCAAAGAAAAAGGGTCTTTAAAATGATTAATGTTTTGAAAAGAGTTTTTAAAAGAGAAAAAATATTTTCCTAAAGATAATTATTTATTGGTCCTTGAAATATTTTTTCCATATAAGAGGGTATTATTTGGGGTTACTAATTCCCTAAAAGGGATATGATTTAATGATACAATTCATGTTCTTTCTATGATTGTTTGTTTAAGGCATGCTGTTTTTGGAAGCCATTTTTCTTACATGGGTCAATCAATTTTCAAATATATTGTTATGGAATTTATTTATTTTCCATGGGTTTTTCATGTTTCTATGATTTTTACATGAAACACATTTATTTTTCTTGGGTTAATTAGGTTATGAAATAATAATGATTTTCTATGATTTTTTATAATAATATAAAATCTATTTTTACTTTATTCATTATATTGTTCTTAGATATAGATTGTGTGATGTAGTGGTCCCAATAGCATTGGGTAATATTGTTACATATTATATGATGGGGTGTCCCATTTTGTGTTGGGTAAACCCATTATTGATTATAAAAATGGAAAACCCAGATAATGTCTCATGAGCCTGTTATAGCTTATATGATGTTTCACCTAGATAGAGCTCCCATGAATTAGTTAACGATAAATCATATATGATATTGGAGGGTAAATGGTTGATTAGGCCAAGACAAATTATGATGTTACATAGGGGCTTATCCGAAGCCCAAATATTAGTTTACATGGGTTCTTAGCCCAAGATGAAGATAATGATACATGGTTACTTAGAGCAGGACCAAAGATAAGAGTTCATTGTTTCTTAGCCCAAGACCTATGATTAAGTTATATGGGTTGTCATCTCTTCAAAAATATGAGGGTACATGGGTGGTCATTATAAGCCCAAAATGATGGTATGTGGGCGATCATACCAATCCCAAAGTAGGTACATGGGTGGTTAGAGAAATCTAAATATGTTTTGAAAATCTTGGTGGGTAATCTTGATAGAAGATATTTTTACCTATGTGTATACCACAAATTTAATTTATTAAGAAACTTTTATTCTCTCATGGATCATGTTCTTTGATTCCATTTTGATTCATGTCCTATGAGCTAAAAATGTTTTTTCTATGACTCAGTAATATGATCTTTGTGGAGTAGAGTATGGTTTTCAAATGTTATTATCTTGATCAAATAACATTGTTTTAATTTTATGCTTATGTATCTCCCTTTTTTACCCATACTGAGCATTTTAGATCACTTTTTCTTATGTTTCCTTTCCCCAGGATATGAGTAAAGTTAATATTTAGGGTATGTGTATGAATATTACTAAATATAAAATATTTTCGGGAAAAAATTGAAGATATTTCACCTTATTATAATATTTAATTCCATCATTAAAGAGGAACTAAATAATTATAGGGCTCATGTCTGTGTTTGTGTAATATTTTGAATATTGATTAAAAAATATTTAATATCCTTGTATGAAAATCTGGGTTAGATACAGTTGGTATCGAAGGATAAGTTTAGTTATCCTTTGGAAAACTAGATGAGAAAACATCAATGAGACATCGTGGAATATTTATAAATAAATTTATAGGTGTGTATCTATAGATAAGTCCAAGGATGATTTAAAGTGTAGGAAAATGTCCTAGAATTTGTGTAAAGGATTGAGTGAGTGGTTTCCTAGAAACTAATACCAATATTGATAATACAAGAGGATGTGGATATAGTAGAGATGTACCTAGGGGTACCAACCATAGAAACACCATATTGAGATCCAATTGATTGGGAACTAGTGGACAAAAAAGTGACTGGCTGGAAAAAAATTTGAAACTTCCATTAAGTATTATTTTGAAATTTAAAAAATCTTTACAACCCATCATGAACGATTTGAAAAATAAAGACTATGAATGACCTATGATAAACTTAAGGTATCATGTATTAAAGACTAAGGTATCATTATTTATACATAATTTAAGTGATCTTTAAGATTATTTAGTTTTCCATTATGAATATCATTACTCACACTATGCTTTTTCATTTTATTCAATGGTAGAAACCATAAAAACAGGGTTAAGATTGAATTTGATGATGTGAAAACAAAGTATATGGAGATTAGAGTGAAAGATATAGTGATTATTCCTAATTATTTATCCCAATACACTATTAACAACATTTACCATAGCCAAATCTCATACTCTCCATAGAAAAGAAGGATAATGTATGTGGGGGTGTTCAGGTAGTGGAGACCATATAAGAAAGATGAATCAATTCCCTATAAGTCTAGGTTATGGGAAAAAATAAATATAAGTAATTTATCAATGGAATGAGAAAATGAATTATATTTAGATAATAAGTTACACAATATAAGATATAGATGAGGAAAAATGAAACGTTCAGTTAATTAAATGAATGGGAGTATTGATCTTAGTAAGGAATTATTAATGGATGAATATTTTTAAAAATAATGTTATGGTAATTATGAAAATAAATATCATAATGGGAATAATATTGATGAGAACTAGCAAGGAAGTATGATTAATAGGTTTTTTGTTTATGATGAGTATACTACAAATGAAATTGGAAAGGTATGGGATATTATGATAGTATTGTTTATATTAAATGTTATAGGCATGACAAAATTTATGTTTGTGAATGTAAATACATGATTCATGTTTTACACTATATGAAATATTTATTAAGTATTAATACTATGAATCCTAGTCAATGGATTAAGGATGAGGTGGAAGAATTGATGTGTTTTTTTATGATTAAATAATTATGAAATATATAAGGATTTTTAAACATAAGTTTTCTATGGATTTAAATGAATATATTTAATAGTAAAAATAAAATAGAAATGTTATTTAATGGAAAGTTTATATTTTATTTTTAGTGGAATATAACCATTAATATGTTCTTGAGGATGAGAAAATTTTATTTAGTTTGGTTAAATATATAATTCATATGGGTAATGTAATTTGAACAATATTTATGTCCCAAGAAATGATAATGTATTTGTTGAAAAAGTGGTTTATGTTATCATTTATGGAGTATAGAAAATAATTTTATCTATGGAAAATGTTCAAGAATCTAGGGATTTAATTAAGGAATGAGGAATCATGTATATTTTTATAGATAATTTATTATAATTTGGGTTAATAAAAAGATTCATGAGAATATATGTCCATGATGTTAAAAAATATGGCATCTTTTTATTAATAGATTCTTGATGATATTTTGAGGATTAATGTTATGTTGAGTATTATAAATTAAGTGAAATTAATTTTAAAATCTATATTTAGGAAGGGTTATAAGGTTGACCGTTTATGTTATGGTTTAAGTTAATATTTGAATAATTGTTTTGAATAAATGTATTAATTCAACATACAATGATTTTTTATTATTGGATAACCTATTCTAACCATTTTGTTTTGATGGTATCTAAATATAAATAGAATAAATTATCATTTAATTTATTAGTAATATGATCCATTAGTGTTTTAGGCATAACATATTCAACTTTATTTCTTAGAGTAAGAGTTGATGTAGAAATTGATCTAAGGACAGAATATGGACGATATTTTTCTAATGAAATGGAATGAAATCAGAAAATTAAATATTCTCATGAAAATTATTTAACTTTAAGAAAAAGGATATCGAAATAATTTTTTCCCCATCATCATCCTTTTTGATGCTATCAATGAACTTTTTCCTAACAATTTGTTTTATGGTTTTGTGGTTGTTAACTTTATATTGATCACCCACACTCTTATGACCAGTTATCTCTATCACTCTCTATAATTATCTATAATTTTATTATATGTCCACATATTTACTTCCCACCAATGTTCTCTTATATGGAAATATGGTTATGAGTTACATTATTTAACCTTAATGTTTCTAACATTCCCTTTTTAAGTTCTGTTTTATTATTTATTTATACGATGTGGGTTTCTATGAAGGAATTTTTCAATTGTTAAAAATTTGGTTACTGAGAAGAATTTTGAGAGAAAATTCATTTTAAGGGGAGTAGAATGTAACACAAAGTTATTTTTTGAAATATTCAATTTTCAAAAGAATTTAATATTTTAGATATATTTATTTATGACCAACACTATTTTTATTTTAATTTAAACATAAAAATATGTTTGTCTTGTGTTACCCACAACACATCTCATATATTTTAAAACACTTTGTTTTAATAAAACGCGACTTATAATTAATAAATTATTATTTAATACGATTTTACTCATGTATCCATTGAAATGTTTATTATTAATAAGATTAAATAAGTTAAAAAAATATGGTTCAAAAATATATATATAAATAATTATTTTGAGACCAAGTAATTAGAAATTTAAATAAAACCCATTACAAAAATTAAAGGAAAACTTTTTCTGAAATACTATTTTTATGCGCACATGTGAATTTTATATAAATAATATAACCGAATTACTTTTGGTTAATTATAATAATGAAAAATATATATTATATATTCAATAAAAGTTTTAACATTAATCTTATATTTTTTTATAAAAGGTATAAGAATGAATCTAATTTTATGATCAAAATATGTGTTTTACTAAAAAGAAGTTTTTTTGGGTTTTTATGTTCTACATATTTTAAAAAAAAATTAAAAAATTTATAAAATTAATTTGATAAAATGTACAAAATTATTTATAAAATAATATGAAAATTATCTTAGGGTTAATTTTTGATATTTTTCTAAAAAGATTCTTTTTTTGATGAATCGAGAAAAATACAAAATTTTAATTGAAAATCAAAAATTTCATTAAATTTATTTATAATGTTAAAATATATTTTGAAAATTTTAACTGTATTTAGGTTAATTATAAATATATTATTCTTATTCAGATCATTCAAATCTATTTATTATTGAAATTTTATATAAAAATATTTTATACTTTTGAGAATTTTCTCTTTTAAAAGCCCTCTTTCTCATTGCGACTGCGAGATTAATTTTCAATTAAATTCAACCACTTAAGTGAATGGAATTTTAAAAAATGGATCGAATATTTTAAATAAGAACAATAAATATTATATAATATGTTTAAAATAATTTTTGACTATAATTATTAGTTAAAACTGTGAAAATTAAATAATAATAAAGGTTAAAATGAGGTTTTTCACATTACATGCATTTTTATCAAAATTAATTTTACATACACTTGTGATTTTTATTTAATAGTTATAATAATTAGGTATAAATTATTTAATAAATATCTTTTTAATCTATGTATTAATGTATAAATTATCTAGGTAAATAAAAATATAGAAGTTACCTTGGTAAAAACTACAATGATAAAATTGAGTAAACATAATGAATAAAGAATAAATTGATAAAAG
The DNA here is from genome assembly GCA_963277665.1 of Viscum album. Lineage (NCBI taxonomy): Eukaryota > Viridiplantae > Streptophyta > Magnoliopsida > Santalales > Viscaceae > Viscum > Viscum album. The sequence continues at coordinate 1,379,380,300 of OY728138.1, forward strand.
ATGATTTTATTTTTTTAGTGGAAGCGTTTCTCAACCGTTTAATATCTATATTAAATTATAATTAAATATGTAGTCGCATAAGGTATGGTATACCTCTCAATAGTGAATAATTTTTCATATTTACAAGAATGCCACTCCTCCTTAATTATAAAAGGGCACTAACTACCACCCATTATTGATTCTTATAAAGCATTTTGGATTGAAATAACCAAAAAAATTATCTTTAAAATTTTACTTTTATCATCCTAAATGCCTTATTTTTTATATAAATCCATCCTAGAATGGATTTAGTGAAAACCTAATGAGGATACCTGAAGAATAAGTAACAATCTTCAATGTGAATGTTTTCTATATCATCCTCCACCAACTTAAATTATTATTATACCATGATGACATAATAAAATCAGTTTATTCTATATAATGATCTGTTTTATGATAATTTTATGAAATATTACCACACAAATAACTATTAAATGGGTTATGAAATAATCGTTTGTGTGTTTGGCAGACAACCGCCTCGCAAACCAATGTTGTTAGTTTTTCCATTAACATCTTTCAAGGTTAGGAATAATAATTTATTTATTGTTTTTATATTATAAAAATGGTATTTATGATTATATTATTATTATTTAATTGTTATATCCAATATAACTTCAAGCATTTGATTTGTGTGGGAATAAGATAATGTCGTTCGTGTGCACGATAGACGACAACCTCAAGAAGCGATGTGATTCTTTCATGCATTAGATGGAATGTTTTAAGGATATGTTTAATAAAAATATGTGATAGATATGATATAATAAATCTAATCCAATGATAATTTATATATATATATTTCATTTACCTTTATTTCTTTTAATGAGATAATAAAATGGAAATAATGTTCATGTATCGATACAACCTTTAATCTATATGAATGGTGTACTTCCTTACCTATCAATACATTTTTTTAGATTACTAGGAATTAATATATATATATATATATATATATATATATGATATTTATATCATGGTTTTAATTTCTTAAATGAGGAAATAATTATCTATCCAAGAAGACCAAAAAATAATAAGTTAAAACATATACGAAAAACAAAGCGGCTATTACCAGAAACATAACATTAACATGGAATTGTTAAAAAAATGGTAATAAAAAGATATACGAAAATCATATATGGTATGATATAATTTATTATTATTCTTTAATATATTTATCATAAACTTATATTTATTATACATAACATTTTAATGAGTACAACAGAAGTAAAGACTTACGGTAATGGATTTCGGTATCACGTTTTCATTCTATGCGATGAATGCCATATTCACCACATGTTTTTTATGAGTTATATATACTGATCATGATTTTATTTTATGATTATTATATTTAATATTATTTTTAAATAAATTTATATTTTAGGATATTTCTTTCATGGGGTTTACCATTCAAAATTTACCAAATTGGAAAGATATTTTTGCATCAGTTTTTATTTACTTGAGATGTTCATTATATTATGCATCTATACTGTTTCATGAGGAGTATATAACAAAATTTTATATTTAAAATCATGAATTTATTCATAATCATGATATTTTATGTTTAATTATATTTTATTCTATTATCCGTATTAGGATTCATGGTTTCCAAAGTGGTAAGAGTTTTATGTTACAATATCACCGTTTATCGAGACTCTTTATAATCATGTATCCAATGTTGAAATATCATAATCTGCCTCTCAATAATTCTAATGAATTTTATTATCTTCAAGGTATTAATGATATCTTCAATTAATGGTACCATTTCTCAACTCTTTGTTACTTATTATAATTAATTAATAGTTTTCCAAAAAAACTGACTTTATTTCTATCTTTGGTCAGAAATATATTTTCATACATAATTTTTGTTTGTAAAAATGTGTTGAAAAATGTTTTCAAATTATATTTTAAGATCATTTTCAAGTAAAATTATTTTTAAAATGAATTTTTTAAATTGTTCTAAATTATTTTCAAATCTTCCTTTATAAGTTTCAAAGGTTATTTTCAAAGAGAAAGTATTCAAAAAAAATTTGTTTTAAAAAATATTTTAAAAGAGGGGAGGATATTTCACTCATGAAATATATTAAATAATCCTTTAAAAATAATATTAAATCTAATATGAAATATTTTGGTGTTAACTATGAGTTACATGGTATATTTTCTAAGGATACCATTAGTTTTCTTTCTCTGAATGGTTTAAGTTTTTATTGAATAATGTTTATAGAACCCATTTCTCTTATATGGGTCAATCATTTTCTAAATATATTGTTATGAAACCCATTTATTTTCCACAGGTTAGTCATTTTTCCAAGATATTGACATGAAACACATTCATTTAACTTGGGTTGATCAAGTTATTAAATAATAATGATTATTTATATGAGTTTTTACAATGATACATGAAATCCCCATGAACATTTTAATGTTTTGGTTATTGAACCAAATGTATACAATGAGGTTTCGAAAATAGAACTATGTAATCCCATTAAGATTTATAGGATTATATGACCCATATATCACAGAGTAACCCTGTAACATTTTATAGGATGGGGCGGCCCACATAGTGTCAGGTGAGCTTGTTACATCTTAAGTGATGGGTGCTACTAGATAAATATCCAATGCATTTATTAATGAAAAATGATATATGAACTGATATGTTAAATGGGGGATTATCAGAAGCCTAAATATGAGGAAACTTGAGTGCTTATCGCAAACACAAATATGAGGGTACCCAGCTTTATAACCCAATACCAATGTTAACTGTACATAAGTACTTAGTCCAATCGCAATGATGTGGGTACAGAAGTTATTTCCCCAAGCCTAAAGATGTGGTTACATGGGTGGTCATCCTAATCCCAAATAATAGTGTAGATGGGTGGTCTTCCTAATCCCAAAAATGAGGGTTCATGGGTGGTCATCCCAATCCCAAAGTTGGCACACTTTTGGCTAGCCAAAGCATAAGATGTTAATAATCGTAGTTGGTAGCATTAATATATGATTTTCTAGGATTATGTGCATGCCACAAATTACATTACTTATGAAAATTATATTTTCTCATGGATAATGTTATTTGACTCTCTTATGATTAATATCATATGAACTACCAATATTTAAGCCATTACTCATGATTATGATATTTGACATGCAGGTTATGGTTTTCAAATGTTATGCTCATGTTCTGATATCCTTATGTTGATTTTATGATTATGTTTCTGCCTTATTTACCCTTACTGAGTATATGAGATCATCATTTCTTATGTTTCCATTCCCCATGTTATAAATAATGTTATTATATAGTGTATGTCTATGTAGAGTACTAAATAATAAGTTCTTTATGGGAAACATTGAATATCATTCATCATATAATAATATTGGGTTCAAAGATTCCACTAGAACCAAACTATAATGGTCCGCAGGCACGTGTTTGTATAATATTTTGATTATTCCTCAAAAATATGTAATATCTATTTATTAAAATCAAAGATTGATATAAAACAAACCTCTTAGTACTATGCATAGGATAATGGGAAGAGCAAGGAATTCAATAAGACCCTTTCTAACATCATGTAGAATATAGAAGGCCAAAACAAGAAATGTTATCCTAATAAGCTCTCTAATTACCTTTATACATAACTTACGATGAATCAAAATTCAAATCCTGATACCCCATACTACTTGGTGTATTTAATAAAAGTAGTTCAACATATACTGGTTCAACTACCATCACACAAGATATCCATTTATAACCAGAAGTCGGAAGACAATATAGTGTACGTCCCCCTAAAAGAATTGGCAGCCCTAAAATAAAATAGAATTTGGGCATAACATAACCAATAAAGGAATAAAAAATGGGTAGCATATGGATTTAATAAATGTAATACCTTGTCTCATTAAATTAAGGTGATATGGTATTAGTTCTCAGGACACCAATGATACTAGTAAAGAAGATATTAAAACTACAACTCAAATGGGACATACCTTCTGTCATTAAAAATGTATAATATAATGGGTTATAATCATTTATTACCAATTATGGGGAGCACATCACACCACCCAAACATGTCAAGTGTACCAGTTAGTACATCACTTGAAACCACTAGTCCAAGCTATATGACATTAAAATACAAATCCTGAAGTCCTGATCATTTGATGTTAAAATATGCAATAACATTATTAGAATATGTCACTAAACTATAGACATACCTCATGTGATAATCATGGGGTACTTCATATGAAAAATATGAGATGATCTAAAGTCCAATTTGTATGAAATTAAACTAAAAATAATAATATCCTAGATATATGTATGAAACTATAAAAATCATCCTAGCTATATAATGTTAAACTGTATTATAGATTATGTGATAAGAATATGATGCATTTTGTGTTAGTAATGAGATTCTATACATTTTTAGCATAATAATCCTCAAGAAATAACCATGAGATGACCCATAAGAATAACCCATGGGCCTCCTCTATTATTGTAAGACCCAATAATATTCCCCAACTCCATAGGAGACCTAGATTACATCATGACCAAACATAAGGAAGAAAAAATAAAATACCATGTGTGTAAGACCAACGTATCTTAACTGATCCCAGAAAACACCCATGGGCCTCCTCCTTATGTGTAAATAAAAAGTCCTATTCCTAGACCCATCAGTGGATTGAGATGAACTCAGAACCTAACCTAGGGAAGAAATAAGTTTGGTCAAATGTGTAATCCTTACACACATTGTAATTTCACAAGATTTAAACTATGCCACAAACTATGTTTTGAGAATAAGATGCCTCATGTAGCGAGTCAATATTTCCCACATGATAAGAGAGAGGCAACATACCATAATTGTGATGTTTCAACATGCAATCCCCCAACCAAACCATCTTTTCTCAGCAATATTTATTGGTGGCTCTAGGAAGAATCCAACCTGGGTGAATGTTATATGACCTTAAATATTATATTCCACCCATCCACAAAGTATGATGTTAAAATGCATGTTCAACATATTTTATATTTTATTTTAAATTATATGGTCCATGTCCCTATCATATGATATAATACTATGTGTTATAACTATCCCTTTCATGATAAGTCTCTCTAGATTTAGGTTTTTGTAATCTAACACACCACTTTAAATAACTACATGTTTCATGATTCATAGTTTTATTGGATACATATAAATGAAAAAATCCCATATCCTAATCCCAGCCCAACTATCAACATTTTTAGGGATCATTATTTTTATAAAAATTCTTAAACCTTACCCACCTACATGCTCATCTAGAATAATTTAACTTATGGAGGCATATCTCATAATGTTTTTTTACATCCCCCTGAGAATCCCAATTTTTTCACCTCCACACTTCATGACCTATATATTTAGGAATTTTATCCCACTATTAGTCCGAATAGGCCCCTCAATGGTAATTTTTCATTGCCAAAATGGATTACCCTCATCATTATAACAAGCCTCAAAATATCCTTGGTAATATATGAAATCTTCTATTGTTTGAAACATGGTCAATGGTTGATACTACATTTTTACCCCATTATTGACTGGTGTAGTTATGGAGAATGTGTCTAACTTTTTTTCAATGGTCATTACCTACCCATCGGCCAACACAATTTTCATGTTTTAGATATAGTATGTCATGATTTCCCTTATTTCCACCTCCCTATTTTTGGTTGTGTTTTGATAGCCATAGTGTTATTCCCTCATGTGTTCATTCTTATTGTCCAAGAATGATAATTTTGTTTGGTCTTTCCGATGGAAAATTCTTCTAATCCCATCCATGATCTCCCTTGTGATATGGTTAACTCCTTTACACACCTTGGTTATCACACCAATCATGTTTCTTGTGGGCTTATGATTCATGGTGGAATTTTCACCAATCATAATTGGGATGTCTAGGTTTTTCCCAAATAAAATACCACACCCTCTACACTTTGAACTCTACGACCATAAACAGGGATACTTGGTCCAATCATCATAACCTCAATCATTATGTGGATTTTCTTGGAATTTTTTGTAGCTTCATGACTCCTTCAACAACTATTCACATTGGGTTACTACTCTTTCGTTCCACAAAAACCACTTTGAAAACTTCCCTTTGAGCCAATAATCAGGCACCTAAACTATTTTCCAACCCATGATACAAGAATGAATACCCAAAACTATATACAAAGAACATAAGACTATTATTTTGGGAAAATTAATTTTTTTCCATAACTCATGTTGGCTTCTAAACTCTTAGGAACCATAAAAATATTCCTTGAATACAAATCATTAGAAGATGCATTAGAATAAGATTTATAACCATAAATTATGTGTTTATGACCCCATGTGGAACTTGATTAGTACTTACATAATTTCACCTATGGTGTTTCTACAATCCATTACCCCCACACACTTTGGACAAATCCTCTCCCCAAAGTATTTCCTCCTCCTTACACTCGTCTCACACCATGCCGTATTCAAGAATAATGTATGGATTTATTCCATGTTTCATGGAATACGTAGTGATTCATGGGTCATCAATCTTATTAATAGCTGAAAACCTCTCACCATTATTCAACCTTATATAACCCTTACCCCATGAATATACATAGCACATTCAAAAATTCTATAGGATTATTACACATAGGTAGATGTGTTTTTCACATTATGAATAAAAAATGGCGTGAAATTTTTTTTGGTACTGAGTCTTCATGGTCCTCTATTCATGTTGGGTTTATTATACATCCCATACTACAAATTATTTTACAAATTATCAAAACTATATGGTTTAAAAATATAATATTTGATCAAATCATCCGGACACTAATCTATGTATAGACATCCATATATCTACACCTAAAAATTTACCAGTCCAGTCCTATATGCATGACCTTAAACTACCCCAGTAAAAAGGCACATATGTCCCTTAGGTCGAAAACCCATATTAAAATATGATAACATTAATAATTTAACCTTCTAAGTATCCCTTGGGAGTTGGGATAACGTGGGGGTGTGATTGAAATATGTGAAAAATCTGGTGGGACTCATCATTGTGCTCTAGAAAAAGCAAAGTTGTGTCTGATAGACATAGAAATTTAGTAAAATGTTATTGGAAAACCTTAACCCCCTATATCACAATATCTTTTATGAGGTAACATACATCTTTTTCCCTTTTCATATATCCCACAACCTCATTATGTTATAATTGTGATTCCCATCAGTATACACATCATGATCACATGAAATTAAACTATATGGCATCGTGGTCAAAGTAATGTGACCTAAAACTACAATAATCCAATTCCCTCACCATATGATGTTAAAATATGTGTTCAATATCATTATCTTGTGAGATTAAACTACATTCATTTTTCCCACATTTCACAATGCAACACTGTGAAGTGATTTAGACCGCCACCAGAGAGGTCCTTTTACCACTTCAGTATCAATCAATTACCGCCCCACCCATGTTTTTTGACTATCACATAGAAACCAAGGTGATGATCCCCTTAAAAGGTGATTCCAGATTTTTTTTCATACTGATACACCCATCCAATATTCAAAGAAACATGGTTGGGTAATCTTGACTTTTTTATGATCAATTCTAAAATTTCTTCAAATTAACCCCACACATAATGCCTTCTTTGATTTTTCTCCCCAACACCTTCCATGACAGAAGATCCCCCCTAATTAGAAACTGTACTTTTTTAAATGGATTAACTTTTGTTATATTACTATTCCTTAAAGTAATTATGATGGAAATTTTATGGGTCATGTGTTTTGAAAATGGACAATTGTTTAACCTCATTTTATGTCCCCACTCATGGTATTATAATAGTGGAATCTAAATTTCAAACATGGTAAATAGTATTCCCCTATTAGTATATTTCTCTTCTTTGTCTTATATATGTTCGAAATATCAATTCACATACTCTATCTTACCCCTTTTTTGGGTAGAATCCAACACCATCAGTACAGCCCCACTCATGCACTATCAGACACTGGGAACAAAAGGAAGTTGTGTGGAGTCTTACTCTCTAACCAAGGATTTACATGTCATGAAAATCCAAGTATTCAATGGACCATTCAGACCACAATTTATTGTTTTGTTTTTACCACTCTCATTCAAGTGAGTGATTATTTATTAATGCCATGTTTCCAACACTGATCATGAATCTGATGATATTAGAAATTTATTTTTTGTTTTATTGTTAGTATGATTGAGCTGGAACATAGTATGTATATGGAATTGAAAAAAAAACTTTTACTACCATTAAATATGAGGTTTATCTGGATGATGGATCTTACCCATTATAAAATAAATAATTAGAACAAAAGGAAATACCCATGATTATCATACCAATAAATTAGGTGCTCCATCATAAGAAGACTCTTTTGGGTTTCCTCTAGGGACTACTACCGCATAACCAACATTAATACATTCTTATCATCATCCGGTGAACTTAATTGGGTTTGTTCTACAATAAGACATGTCAATCACAACAATAAACCTCCAAGAATATTTTCTCTACTTATTCAGTATCATCCTGTAGCTACTGTGCCCTCTGTTGGTTGATGATCTCTCCTTTGGTAAAGACGATGGACTCAATCTATTGAGACTACCCTTCATACCACGTAAGATCCTATTATACCACCTTAAGAACTGTGGTGACCACATATTTCTACTCATACTAGAAATCATTGGCCTATTACTAATCCACATGAGAAATCTCCATAAGGCTATATCAATCTAGAGAATGGATAACATGGGAGTCCTCTACACCCATCATTATTCTTGCATTCAAATTCTAGTGGGACCCCACTCTGTATGGAATATTACCAAACATGATGTGGGTAATAATGTTCATCATGCAAAACCGCACTCTATATTTGATGAACTGGTTCCCCTAAATCATTTCCATGTTGGAGTCACTGAAATCCATAAGTGGTGTTGTATAGTTCCCATGGAATATGTATGAAATATTAGAAGCAAGGACACACTAGACTATCCTCTAAGATATGCTAGGTTTCACATAGGGAGAGATTTTAAACTCATACATGGTGATATAATTATCCATTTAAACTTTAATTAATTATTTTATGATATTATAATTTAGACATTGGCCCCCAAAAATTTCTTCGCGCTTATTATAATAGGGATATACTCGTCTATCATAGCCTCATCAACTACCTTAGTCATGGGTGCCTCTTAATTTATCATCATAGGACACTGAATCTATAACATAGGTAGAAGTGTTATTAACTTGTACAATCAATAAATTTAAACTAATAAATTGTATTAAAATATTGGAAAAGACTTATAGAAATCATATTGACTAGCCAAACGGTTAGTGTTGCTCACCAAAATCCAGGCCAAGGATGACATCTCCACAATAACCAATGGATTAACCATTGAAAGCCACTATATTGATGAAAATGATAGATCTATTTAAATGAAATAAAAATGTATAACTAAATAATTAGTATACAAAATTTATAAATATAATTGGAAAAATAGTGAATTAGAAATTACCAGTTGATAATTGAAGTTTTTGAGTCATCACCTTAGTCACCTGTCATGCCTCAACAAATGACGGTTGTCCACCTATGGCTAAATTTTTTTTTAAAAACATTTACACTACTTACCTTGAAGCTGATGGGAATTTAACATCCTCTATTAAGGATTCATCCTGAATCTCAGCCTCTTCCATTATTTCTATTTACTGCAAAAGTAAAAAGGATTTAGAAAGTAATTCCACTATGATAACGTCTCCAAAACCATGGAACCTTGGAATTTACCTCATCCATTGGGGAGAATCCTCCCCCAAGCGAGTATAGAATAGAATCACTAACCAATTAATCATTCGATAAACCAAATTCCTCAGTCATACATATACCTGACCAACCCCCATGATGGTTTTCTAGTGAGGGCATGTCCAATAGCTTCCTCACATAATCATTCAAGGGCCCTGAACCACTGTGTGAATGGATGATGTATTACAAGTCCTATAGATATTATAAAGACTCATCCCAAGTATCATGAAATATATCTTTGGAATGACCTAGACTTTAAATATGAGTCCCCTCGATGTAGATATAAAGACACATCACATAGAAATAGTTTAATGGCTAAAAGGAGCTCTAGTCCATCTAGGCATTGAGAAAGTTTGCATCTCTAGGAATGGAGGCATGCCACAAATCATTTCATAAATCATCTGAATATGATCTCATGGATATAAAATAGGTTTTAACATCCTCACAATAAAATTTTCTCTAGATCTACATGACTTTAATAACATCCTTTTAGGGTTCACACACCATTGAGGGTTTTGATTCACAGGATCAGTAGCGTCTTCACTACCCATTGTTCTATCTCTTACTTTTTAATGTTTTCCACCCATATTATATGGACCCTAACCTATTTTATATAGTGATCCATCCATATAATCCACCAAAAAATGGAAGAATTACTGAATCACTCATGTACGTGATCTCCCAGATCTTCACACAGACATGTATGTTCCTGTGTGGAGTTCTAGATGGTGGAAACTTATTCCTCCCTCTCGCATCCTCTCTCACGAACATGCACCATATTTACATTATGGCTGGCTCTCGACACATACATCGGTACACACCTTCGTTGTGATCCTCTAGAGACACTATAATTAGGAGGATAATGGATATTGGGGATATGGTTCAATAACCACCTTGTATTAAACCCTTGACATTATTATCCAATAGTGAAATGCCATGAGAAACAACCACTACTCAACTAGACCTAGGACAACATCTTTACCATACATGTTTGGAGGGTAAAACAATATAACATGAAATTATCCTCTATCATGATCTTCCATAGAATCCTAACTAGGTCTAACATAAGATCCTAAGTCCCATTAATCTTCATCATTGATGTTCATAAGTCCATTCTAGGAATGAAGATTAGATTTGGGTACACATAATCTCCCCCATGTGGGTGTAAGCCCATCTATATAGAATTTTTAATAACCCTAATATATAGATAGGTATATTTCTATTGTTGTTGTGCTACAAGACCTTATACAAATTTTCTAATACTGGAATGACCAACATGATACGATGCCACATCACCTGAGTTACCACCATGATAAGTGTCTTCAGTTGTAAACCCATTTATGCATCACGAATTGAATGCATCCACCCAACAATAATAACTATTATGAATCCCTACAACGTGACCACACAAACCATAACCTTCAGAATATTATAAACAAATCACTACTATATGGCTCCCATGATCACCCAGTAGGAGTGTTCCATCTCACACTATGATTCCTTGTGACACTTTTGTTTCCACAATGATAGAATATCTATGGGTTCATTAGAAAATTAGATGAACTGATGATTGAAAGAGAGATCATTCGTTTCTGGCTTGTGCTTCTTCTCTCATTGAACTGGGTGTAGTAGATCCCTCCCTACCACCACCATATGGTCTTGTTCCCCCAAAAATTCAAAGTATGGAGAAATTAATCATACATACCACCTTGTATGTGGATATCAATAATTTATTAGAGGTCCCAAAAGTTATGTTGGACCTCTACATGAGGCAGATGAAAGGTATTGGATCTTAGTGACCACCTACTTATCATCTCCACCATGATCTCTAAGAAGTGGTAGAAATAGAACATTGAATCCCACACTACCTCATAGAATCCCAAACTCTTAATCTCTACCTAGAATTAATCATATGATTGAAAAATCTTGTATGACTAGGCCCACTCATCTGTAAACTTGTCAATATATCATAGGTATCATTCCTTGGTCTATACTTACATATGGTTCACTAGTCCTCCCTTGAAGATACTCTCATATTGAGGAGGGGATATATCTTCAAAAAAATCCTCCCTGCTGAGGTTATTCATAGGGTATCGTAGTTATTAAGATATTATTGATGTGTGTAATTTTATATAGTGAACCACCTTAGTTTTGTTCCAATTATTGATCCCATTAAACTTTGAACAAGTTTGTTGGCATCTCACAGTTGGCGTCATGAATGAAGAAAACTACCCAAATGCCATTTTCATATAAAGGCAGCCAATGAAATTATGGATTGTCATGATTTACCTCTAAAATCATCTTGGAGAGTATGTATGTATCTGAAATAGTATGGAATCTCTCCCTAATGATAGTGTACCCATCCATCTCTATCCATCTAGTAGCAGAAACTTTGACAACTTCAAAGGAAATCTCCGAGACGTATAAAAAATTAATTTCATGCTCATGAAATTTGGTTCGTGAGGTTTGGAGGTATGTGATAGATGATAATACATAAGGATTCATGTCTTAAATGTTTTTGACATGAATATAATTTTCAGATGTGATAGTGTTTCATGAGAAATAATGTTTGGAATCATAGAATGCTGACAATGTGCACGAGTTTCATGAAAATATTTGTATGACCAATCTTATGTGAAAATATTATTTTTCTATATTGGGTCCCTCCCTAATTTATAGGCCAGTGGTAGAGTAGAGTTTTATTAACATGGGGAATAAATTAACAGTTATTAGAGATTTCACTATAGAATTAGACCCTCGTCTTCTATATTGACTCTCATTCTTAGGGGGCATTTTTTTACTCCAAAAATGATGTGTTATGGGATATAATGAGAAAGTATTGATGGTTTGAGAAATATCTAGTATGAAAAAGGGTAAAAAATCCAACTAAGGATCAAGATTCAGGAAAAAATAATTTTTTGGAATACAATGGGGTTGTGAAGGATTTCAAAGTACCGTAAAAGATGAAAATATGTGAAGACCCTGAGAAGAAAATAATTTATGTGTTCTTGTGAAGGTATTCAGTGCACTATATAGGTTTTTCAACACCAAAGATGGTATATCATTAAAAAAGAATCTATTCAAATATATATATCCTATAAATACCTCCCTCCACCCAAAAATTAATGGGATGTGACCTTTGTATGTCTTCAAGAAGATTTTAATTCATCCATCGTCATCCATCGTGATCCAAAGTGAAGATGATTTTTTTGTATCTATGTTTCATGAAAAATCTCCCATGAATTCAAAACACTTGGAACATGGTAGATATGGATTACAAAAATGTTCACAACCCTCATAGTATTGAAAAACCCTGATCTTTGTAGGGTTTCCATAGATACCTATCCATCACTAAACATTACCCATGAGAACTAGGACATTAATCTAGGGATGGGAAACCACATTTCATGATTACATCTCCTTCTTGAAAAAAAATTCATTCAAAAAATTCCTAATCATTATGAAATACACCCTAAAGGATGATACATGGATCCTCCATTCATTAAATGCACCATAGTGAATTTGATCACTGGACTTTCCTATACCCATTCATTCCGAGTTCATTTAAGCCCCAACTTTCCTCATGATTTTAATCAACAACCCTTATGTATTGAACCTTTTCTCCATGAACATCATAGATAGTTTTACCACCTCTTCCTCCTAATCATAGAAATTATAATTATTGTACACCCATATTTCACACCTCTATGGCTATGTATAAAGACCATTCATTCCAAAAGAACAAGCATAGTAAAGATGTAATCCCCTAAGGTGGAGTCATCACGAGAAGCCATTAACATTTCTTTATGACGAGAGATAGTTCTATATCCTCCTCTCATACATAGTAAATGTATCCCTATGTGTATTCACCACCAAGTCTGAGATATAATACTTTAAACTCTATATCCTAATGTTCTATTCATAAAATATGAAACTAAATGAGAACATCCTTAGTGTACAATGTTAAAATGATTCCCTACCCTATGAAATGAACACATGATGGCCCCGTTTTTTACTGGAATGGGATAAAACCTCACCACATAGAAAATTACAAGCCTTATAGAAGCCATTTTCATTACTAATACCATAAAATATGCATCCCTTATACATGATGTTAAACTTGATTAACCATTCATATCAAATGACCTTAAACTGTACACTCATACTACATGTTTTTTTATCATTGTCACCTAATAGTGTATGAATAATGCCTTATTAAGGCTCAATCCTGACATACATGGGATACATCCCTAAGGCTAAATCCTAATTCCCCAACACCCCATAAATCTATATGTATTCCTCATTAGGAGGCGATGGACCTAAACTTAGATCATATTATCTAGAGGAATGCACAAAAAACCTTCTCACCAAATATCCCACACAATATATCAAAACTATAACCAACCTATATCTAGGTGATGTTAAAACCATGACTAACAGATCCCCACAAGACATTAAATCATAGAAAAACGTTTCCCTATAAGAAACTAAGACCATGAAAAACATGTCCCCACAAGATACTAAACCTATCTCTAGCCTATTATAATATCATGTTAAAACTATAAATAACTTATATCCACATAAAATTGAACTTATGAACAAAATTTCACCACAATATCTCAATCCTATGACCAAAATTTACCCACATGATATTGTACCTCTGACAAGAATGCACCCATGAGACTCTAATGTTGTGACCCCAACCATTTGTATCATAATCCCTATATCATTAGAGAATATAAGATACCTGGATCCTCAAGCCTAAGATACCATACACCTCTAATGTAAATTATCCTATGATTTATATTTTATACCTTGATTTACATACATTATATTCCCCATACATGTGATTCTATTGAATTCAAAATAGGAATACATTATAGGTTCTCAAAAAAACCAATGTCCATAGATATACAATTTTTCTAATGACACGTTCAGCTCCAACCACTGGTAGATACACTATCATGATAAAATTATTTTAATTAACCAACATCCATCTCAATATAAAACTAATAGATATTTTCACATGCATGAATTAAATACCCGATGGGGACTTGAAATATAAAATTTTCCCTATGGAGAAATCCATGTAAGGAGGAACAAATAACCCATTATCCTTTTGTAATCTATGGACTAACACCATTAGACATGGTTCTAGAGGTATCCCACCTTTGGAAAACTAGAAAGTGGGGCTTTCGACCATCCTATATGAGGTACATCTAGTTTATGGATGAAAAATAATTTAAGAGAGGCAACAAAAAATAATAATGTGCATCAACACCCCAGCTCACAGCCTTAGTGAAATGTGTCAAGATGCACTATAAAATATTACTTTTAATGTTTTTAATATCATTTAGTTTACTTTTCTAATTCATACACAAGAAATTTTTTAACATCGTATATGTATTTAAGATGATAATTCCACCGTTAAATTTTAAAAATAAGTTAATTTGGTAATAAAAATGCATTCATATTTCATATAACAATTTATAATAGACCAGAAAATATTTTTATCCATATAAAATGTTATTAGATATATTAAAATGAAGAGAGTGGCATTTTTTCTTTATTCATAATATAAAATAATATTTAGGAAATTTTCAATGTAAAAAAGATACCATGTTTTCATATCATCAAAAATTGTATGATTATTATTGAATTTAATTCATAAAATAGATTTTTTCCCTTGTTTGATTTATTTTTGATGCTTTATCACATTATTTGTTACCTTATTTAATATATTTACCCATACTAAGTTGAAAAATATTTAAAATGAGCATAATTAATAAAGTAAAAAAAATTAAATTGTCTTATTTAACTAATATAAATCTCTTAATTAAAAATATTTGATTCATTTTTATAAATTTCAATTCATATATGTCTCCAAAATTATTTTTCAAATTTACATGCAAAATGAAATGAAAAATAATTTTACAAAAATTTGAATATTTAAGTATAATAATGTTATGATACCAAAATTAAGATTAATAATGATTATAATGAAATTTATTGGATTATGTTTCATAAAATAATAACTAAGGAACTTTTAAAACAAATTTAAAATTTTTTGACAATGTAAATACTTCCATGAAAAATAATTTATTCTTTAAAATCAATATTGTTTACTATTAAATAAAAAATTAATCATTTAAAAAAACCAAAACTTCATCTGATATAAATTTCCATATGATGATTTCAAAAAAAATTAACCTTTTCATTAAATAAATATTATAAATGTGCTAGAACTTAATTATAATATCAATAAAAAATAAAACCCACATTTTTTGGAAAAATATTTATGAGGCATAAACTTACATTACAAATAATTGAGTAATTATTTCTAAATAATTATTGAATAAATTTATATTGGTTTCCAAATTTATAAATACATTTTATAATGTGCTTTATTATATTAATACCCACCTATTGAATTTCTAGGTTACAATTGGTATATTAAATAGAAATATTTTATAGTTGTTAGAGCTTGGTGTTTTGTGTCATGTGCACCATTGAACATATTCTTAATTTTAAATGTAGGGGTATTGAAATAATTACTCTATTAATTTTATTCAAAATAATTTTGAATAATTTCACTCCCCAACATAAATACATTGAATAAATAAATAAATGATGCTACCAACTCACTCATTCAGATGTTTTTTATGAATTGAAAGTAACGATCACTGATGCACTACTTTCACCAACCCACAGTGAACAAAAACCCTTCGTAACACCAATATTAGTTTTTTATCCCCTCCATAGTTTGTTAAAAAAATATAGTTCTAGGTGAGAATATGAGAAAATAATTAAGAGAAGTGTATTTTATGATGTACAAAATTAAAGTGATGATAATCTAATATTATTCAGATAACTCTTAGATATTAAAAAAAATTAACCTGAGAGAAATGAAAATATAATTTCATTAAAATTAATGGGTGGGAATGGATTAATTTATCCACTTCCAATCTATAGTTTCCTATAGTGAAATAAATGGATATTAAAAAATTAAATAATGAAAAGACCAATATGAAGAAGTCAATTTTTTTCTCAAAGATAACACACTCTTCTATTCATATTATTCGCCTTTGTTTAAATGTAATTACACAAAATCTGAATAAAATGACCTCTTCATGTGTAGTTTATATTTTGACCATGTCGCCCAATTTAAGGAGGTTCTATCTTTGATCCTATTTCTTCTCTCACATATTCTATATCTCTCAGGACCCAATGTTCCTATATTTATTGAATGTGTTCGACATAGGGACATACAATGATCCATAACTAATATATCTGTACAAAATTATTGAAAACATACATTTTATTTTAATTTTTCTTACCTAGATAACATTTGAAAATTGGAGGGATAAATATACATGGTGATGTTCATTTCACGATTTTTTTATTACTCTCCCCCACATCATCGTGTGACGTCAATGTCATATGATGGTTTTTGTAATAAGATAGGTATGTTATGTGATTCAGGGTGATATCATACGATCATGTAATTCATTAGATTAATCTATTGAAGTACCACACTCACTAAAATGTTGACCTCTATGGTGGTTACTACAAAGCTATTTTACATAGAAATTTATTCAACTAGAAAAGAACATTGTGTCATCCATAAAGGTTTTCTATGATTGAAAATGGATATAATTGAATAATCACAATGTGTTATATTCTACGGTAAATGATTACTTCATCATTATATATCCATATTGGTGGGTTGATGAAACTAATGTAGTGTGCCACATATAAATCATACACTGGTTGAAATTAACTTGATGTATCCCTTTTTCCATGAATGTGATGCTTACTCGGTAGCTTTTTAACCATCACATAGGTAAATATGATATTTAAAAAAAATTGTGTTATGTTTATATACATGTAACCATGATATTAACTTGACACAACCTCCTTACTATATTCATGTAGGATGTGGTGTATAAGATTGAATTTTATGCATCGAATTGAACATTGATTTTACCCTTATGAAACATGAAAATTGATCCGTTTATCAAGATTTAGTGATAGTGTTTATGAATAATATAGGGATCATCTAGTATGGTATTATCCTTTAATGGTTGAGATAACCCTTATGATGGTCTATCTTAAGGTATAATAGTTTTAAAAAAAATGTATGATTGGGGAACCTTTATACACTAATTTAGGATTACCCTCACACAATATATGGAATATGCTGATTACCATTATAAATGGAGAGTATCCACGGTATAACCACTACACAAAACTTTATTCCCCTCACAAAGGTGAATTGGTTACCCTTGTAATAGCCTATGGTTTTCTTACAGAAATATTAAATATGTTTTGGGGAATTTTATATACATTTCACAAATACATGACCAAGGACAATATTAGTTAGAATTTCATTAGATACTAGATAAAAAATCTTTTTATTTCATGAATCATATTCAAAATCTTGCATTAAGATATTTCTAGTCATTACTCATCATAGATATGACCTACTTAATTCATTCATCATATTCTTTGGAAAATAAATATAATAAATGAGTGATCTCAGATCCCTGTTAAAGGTAAACATGGGAGATATCAATCTATGATCATATGATTGTATAATATAATTATATTGGTATGACTTTGTAACCATAACATAAAAATATCACAGCCAATCTATCAATGATCAAAAACGTGATTCATAAAATAATTAATTATTTATTAAAAAGACATGAATCATAAGAGTTAGATGTCTTCATAAATAAATCATGAACCATATGTTCATGTTATAAATGTGTTTCATCTTCATATGTATTGAAACATTTTAGATTTTAACATTAACTACAAATAATATCAAAGTATAATGGATCGGTCCTCAACACCTATTTCTTATAGTGGATCATGCACATTGACATGTTTCTAGTAATTGATTAAGTGCTTAAAGTTTATTCCCAATATAGATCAATTACATTAACTTATTTCTCATAATAGATCCATCAAATTGATCTATTTATTATAATGGATCAATCACATCAACTTCCATCTCATAATGGACATGCACATTGAAATGTCTCCTGTCACGGATTAAGAAAATATAATTATTTCCGAGAATTATCTCATGAGATATAATACTTTATCCAATGCATTAGAGGGATATATAATTCCCAGCCCACCTATAAGATAATTATAACCATAAATATGTGTTTCAAAAGATGATAAAACATTCATCATATCATGAAATCTAACCCATGCAAATAAAATTGGTTTCGTAGAGATTTAATCAGTTCAACATAGTATATCCCACTAAAATAAATGGGATTTAAAAAAAATATCATAATAAAAATCACAAACCATATTGATAAATAATAGGTATTGAATTATTAGATCATATATCTTATAAATCATATTTAATGATCAAGGATGTTATCATAGTTTAAAATTCTTTTATATGACCATAAAAATATTTTTTTGAGAAAAATATACTTTCCAATTATTAAATTTGTTTTAGAAATACAAAATTTTCAAAAATATTATGAAAAAATATCATATAAAAATTACAAAAAAACTTTTTAATGAGTCTATAGTTTACTTATTTTTCATTATGGTAGAAAATTATTTTCATGATGTATAACATAAAAGAAACAGTTCTTTTATAGTTTTGTAGGAAAAGTAATAAAACATTGATGATAAAATGAAAAGAATATTGATTTTAAAAAACTCCTATCAAAAATAAATAATGGGTAATAATAACTTTAAATAATCATAGTAAAATAATAAAAACATTCATGAAATCATTTTTAGAAACTATAGATATGGAAGAAAAATGATTTTCGATCGAAGAGAGAAATAATATTGATTTTACTAAAAACACTCTTTCAGTTTCTTAAAAACATAAAATGAGGGAAATAAAAAAAATATTCCCAATAAATAAATATAGGAGAAGAAATCTATATTAATTTATCAGCTATGGATCATATAATATATTCCATGAAAATTCAATCCTAAAAAATCTTGATTAAAATATGATTGAAACATAAATCCCTTACCTAATATCTTGCATTTATTCATACATATCTGAACCTAATTTATAAAAAATAAAATGTTTTTAGAAATATATTAAAAAAATTACGCATATATATCATACCATTTTTTATTTAATTTGACATATTATCACCCATTTATGAATAATTTTTTAATAAAACCATTGTTCTTGGTGGTAATTACATCATTTTTCAAGCATGTTATGATCATAATTATTGGTTCGTATACATTTATTATGGTTAAATCATTTATGTAATGTTAATAATGATATAATTATAATATATATTCATGAAACACACATATATATATATAGATTCATCTATAAATTTTATAGATATAAAAACAAATTACACCACTCATAAAGACGGTAGGTCGTACATATGAATTAATGTAATTTTCACTTTTAGATGCATGAAATGAAAAAAGATAAATAATAATTCACAATTTTATAATAATTATCATATAATATACATTATATATTTTAATAAATTCAATCCTTATTACCATCAACTTGAGGTAGATATAAAAAATAAATCACACCGGTTCCTGGTGGTGGTACTCCACACGTACGCCTGTGTAACATAATCATTTTCCAATATTTTAGAAGGTAAAAATTTAGATATTATATAATCATTCCATAAGAATAATTATTAAATAATGATTATATAAATTTTTAAAAATATCATAATAAATTATTGTGAATGGCGGTTATGTAAAATAAATTGAATCACTACGTGGAGATGATAATCCATACATATGTATGAGTGATACATTCACTTCGAATTTGATGTGAAAATGGGTGGATAATTATAGTTTCATAATCATAATAATATTTCTCATTATTCATTATAATTAAGTTATTATTTTATGTTAAACACCAAATATGTAGATGATGTAATAGAATAATTAAATGTTAATTGATTTGTTAAGGGAATTACCAATTCTATGAATCAACTCCATTATATCTCAAATTAAGAAACCTAAGATTTTCATTTTAGTTATAAAAATTACTCTATACTTTTAACGAGATAATTTAGAAGATAATTTTTCAGGTTTTAGTAGATATAAACATCCCAAAGTGTTATGAAGTAGAGAAAGGAGAGGTTCCCTTTTATAAGTGAGGGGATCGACACAATTGGAATTAAATAAAATATAAAAATACATTAAAGTCATTATATAGAAAAAATGTATCCAAAAGGAAAAGTATTCAAATATAAGATAATATTTTATTTAAATACCATCAAACAATAAAATTTTTAGGTTTTTACTGCTTTATACTTAATCTTTTAGATTAACCCCTTAGTTAACCTATTTTAACATTAATTTTGGAGACCTTTTTTCACCATTAAAAAGGTATGACTTTTAATATAAGATAAAATTTTATCATAAATATGAATTGGTTGAAATTTTAGAGCATATATTATGATCCTATTCCACTTTAATGTTTTTTAGTATTTTTAAATAACATAATAAAATATTAATTTCATAAAATACCATTAATATCAATTTTGAAACTATTCATTTAATGTGACCTATGAAATTTAAAAAATTTGAATTCGTTTATATTTATATTAAATATAAATAATATTTCATATTAGTCTATAAAATTCATGTAACACCAAAAATAATACAAACTATATTACTTGTTATGGTTTTAAAATCATTTATTTTGTTTTTCTATTACAAGAATAATTACTACATTGATGTTGAATAAGAATTCAATGTAATAATATAATTTATATAAATTTTAAATAAATTACTATCAGGAAAATAAATAAATTATTCTCAAAATATAATTTTATATTCATTCATAACATTTTTTTCCCATGTTCACACATAATAGATATTTAAAACTAAGAGAGTGTAATTTTGTAATATTCTTTGATTTAAATATCATATAGGTCATTTTCAGAGACAAATGTCCCTTAAAAAACAAAACTTTGATACTGAGGATATTTTGGTCAAATTAACATACAAAATTAAAAATTAGGATGAATAATTACGTATTAATTACTTATTTTAACCTATAGTAACTATATTTACCCTGTAGAGGTTGATAAATTTTACAATGGTCACTATTTGTAATTCCCAAAATCGAGGGAGATATATTAGAATAATATTAATATTCGGATTCCTTATGTTGAATAAATTTTATCAAATTCTATTTCTATAAGAGGTATATATATTTTTATGATAATCATGCAAAACATGATGAAAACTAATTTTATTAAAAAGAATTTTTTATTCATAAAAATGTATTTTATTTTATCCATGATATATAAAAAATATAATATGGTAGTTAAAAAATATGTTCAATATATAATATTTAATTTTTTAAAAAAAATTCACAAATATAAATTAATATAATTTATTATTATAAAACATATTTCATTGATTAAAAATATTTTCAGAAAAACAACTCTTTTATTTTTAAATGATTTATAAATTCATTTTTAATTAATCAATAACTAAATAGTTATAGTTTGTACATATGTAACCATATGATTTTTTATAATTTATTTTATCTTATTTTCACCAAAAAATATAAAATATATGTGTTAAATTTCACATAAAATTTTATTAATAGTATATTGTGTTATATTTAGTCTCACTATTCAATGTAATGAAAATTATTAAAGAAATAAATCCTATTTATAAGGAAACATGTTCTAAAATCTTAGGTTGTTACCTTCAACCCCCATTAAAATGCATTTCACCCATGAAATTTTGTCACTATGATATAAACATATGTAGACACTTTTATCTAGTCTAATTCTTGGGTTATGACATTGCTTCATCAATTTTGGGATTTCACCACATAATATTAACCTAGTCCATATTCTTGTTTTTTAGCACATTATCTACATGATCTAGAATTATATCGATTATTATTCATAATAGATATCATTTTTCAGTGGTATTATATATGATTTTAGTACACATGAAGGATCAAGTATGTAATTCTTCATCATAGATACATGGAACACATGATGAACTTTAGAAAGAATCAGGAGAACCAGCAAATGAAAAGCTACCATCTTGATACAATCAAAAGTATTTAAGGGACACATATATATAGAGAGTATATCTACCTTCTTTAGAATTATCATAACATTTTCTGCAAGTTAAATTTATGGAAAATGAATCTCGCCAACATTAAATTCTAGATCAAACCGACTATTATCAACATCACATTTTAGTTAACTATGTTCTACCTTAATGTTATGTTTAATGGCCTTAAATTTATATACCATTTCATAATCAATATCAGGTCCCAATAGCTTTATTTTTTTAAATCCATCCTAGTACATTAGAGTTATAAACTTATTTCGGTATATGTTTTCGAAAGGATCCATCTTAATGATTCAGTGAATGATATTGTTATAAAAAAATTCCAATAAAGGATTGTATTGATCCTAAAAACATTTTAATTACCTGGAGACAACTCTCAACAGGTATTCTAGGGTTTTAATAGTCATATCAGACTGATCAAATATCTGCAGATGATAATTAGTTGTTAAATATAAATATGTATCAAGATCCTATTTTGGACATTTCCAAACTTTTATATAAACCTATGATCCTGATCAAATACAACAGAGTGGTAATCGTTGAAATATTAATACATTATAAATGTATAACTAAGTGTGTTGACCAAGTGTGATATATAATCAAATCTAAATAAATTATTATGACTTGTAAAAGGTGATCTACTACAACCAAAATATTATTTCCCACTTTTTATGTTTTAGTGAGTCAGGTGAAAAAAATAAAATGTGTGGTTTTCCAATTTCAATTCTAGTATGGGTAGTTGTTTTAAAACCCGCCTAGGATTATATCTCCCAAACATAAAATACATAAAAATCAATCACCATGATAAAAAATATACAAAATATATTTTCATTCCATCCCACTAATAATATTCTTTCATATCCCTATGTATCTTCTTACTTCTATGATGAATATGGAATGATGATCTTTTTACCACATTCAATAGATCATTTTACAAATATAGTATATATGGAACACAGAAATTATTCACAAATTTTTTCATTCCATATAAATGAATGTTTAATTTAGAAATATTTATCACCTTCTTCTAAAGATGTAGATACTCTTTTCATGTCTCTTTAATCTTGACATGGATAGATTCCTTAATATTCATTAGAGTATGATTTGATTTTGTCACTTTCTTAATTATTTCAACATCCATCTATTGTAAATTATAAAATATTATCTCTTTTGAGATAATTATCATAGATAAGAATGAATGAATCTTTTTAATTAGATCAACTTCCACCTTGTTCTATTTCCCAGAGTGGTTACGTATTGAGCTGTCATAATCATTTAACAACTCAATCTATCTTCTATAGTGCATATCCAACTCATACTATGTGAAAATATACTAAATAAATTAATGATATATACATAACAAATTTTATCATAAATATAATGACTATATATCGTTAATGAAAATATTAACATAACTAACTTAAAATCATGATTTGGGTACATTTCCTCATAAACCATTCATCGAAGTGAAATATAAGCTATAATTGTATCATTCTTCATGAGAACACATCCCAATAACCTTTTTAATGATTCAATATAGATTATATAACCCTCTACAATATAGGTTAGTGTACCTATTAGTGCAATGACTATCCTTCTATTCTGCTCCTAAAAAATTTCCACACATTCAACTATCTAAAGGAAATTTATTCCCATTGATTTTATCATGGTGAGTAGATTAGACACCCATAATAAATTATCTACAAACCATCGATAATATAAATCCAAACCAAGAAAACTATCGATATATCCCATATTGTTTTTTTATAGGGAAAATCTAAATTTCATTTACGTTGAAGGATCTACTGATATACAATCAAATGAAATTATATGACCCAAGAATGAAACATTTTGAATAAAAAGTCCATACATGGTAGTTTTTTAATGAATATTATACTTCCTTGGGGTGCTGAGCATAATTATCAAGTGATCTTGATGATCATTTTTGAACATTTAATCCATATTATTATCATATATAAATACTATGAAAAAAAATCAAGCTAATCTCTGATGATTGTATTTATTAAAGTCATAAAGATGATAGGGTCATTTTCAAGTCTATAAAGAATCAATATAATGTCGAAGTGCCCATAAATTCCACTGAATATATTCTTGGGTTTATCTTCTTCTAAGAACCTTAATTTACTATATTAAAAGTAATTTTATATCATAGAAAAGTATTATCTATCATAGTTTATTAAAGGAGTTAAGAATACAGGGTAGACAATACATATTATTAATAGCGATCCTATTATGTTCCCGATAATCAATGTAGAGTCACATTGATATAAATTTCTTCATGAAAAAAATAATAGGTGTACCCTATAGAGATTCACCTAAACCAATGAATCCATTTTCAACAGTATTCTTGAGTTTCTTCTTCAATTTCTACAACTCAATTATGGAATTTCGATAAGGATTCAATAAAATTGATGGGGAACTAGGTTTGAGTTCTATTGAAAACTAAACTTCATGATTTGTGGGATGAATTGTAAATTCATTCATAAATACCTACCAAAATTTTCAAACAATGGGAAAAAATTAGATGTTCTATTTCTCCCCAACCATCTCATATAAATATCCTTCCTCGATAACAATTATGACCCAAACGAGTAAAGTAATTTCTATTCATAATTTTTATTCGTTATAACATAAAAAATATCATAAATATTTTATTTGGAATATGAAATGTGTCTTCCCACTCAATGAAATTAATATGGGACCAACATAAATAATTGAAATCATTTACTAGAATAACATACAATTTATCTAAGGGGAGAATCATAAGATTTTCCAAAATCACATTTCAATAGAAATCAACTAGAGTGGAACTATAAAATTGATATTTGACCATTGTACACATTTGAGATCCTAATAAAAACGATATATCTAATACTTGGAATGTTAATTGAATTTGATTCAAGTTTCGTACGTATAATAAAGTTGGTAGATCTAGAATAAAACAAGACATTAGTTGTTCAAGAGTTTATGATAAGTGTAACTTTTACCACATCATTTTTGTGACCTACTTTGGATGTAATGATCACATGAGATTTGGAATTGTCTTTGGGATTAAGAAGTTGTTTCTTATGATCATAAAAAACTTTAGATTCATTATTTTGTTTGATTAATTCCCATTTTCAATAAATTTTAAGCATTGGAACATGGGTGGTGCAGTAGTTGGTATCATATTTTCCTCAATTTCTTTAACTGGTATATTCATCCCCTCTTTAAATTCATTGTATTTCTCACATTCACATACATATTTAATGAACCATATAATACCATTAAATAATGTCCCATGATGTTTTTCATCACATACATGTCATTTATATGGCTGAAAATTTGTTCTAGTAAGGTATTTATTCAAATTTTCATGATATTTGATCTTCCTTTTCATCAAAACCAAGGGAATGGTTGGAATTCACCACTTATATTTCTACCTTGAGTTCACATTGAATGACTTCCTTGTAGATACTAAAGTCTCTTCTAGTTAATTTCATTTAGAGACTTGGTTTTAAGAAACAAAATAATTAACAATTTTTTATTTTATGGCTCATCATTACAATATAAGAATACCTTTCATGTTTTTTAAATTTGCATAATTGTTACCAATAGATTTATCGTAATGTTTCATCAGATCATGGTATTACTTTCCCATATTTTTATGTATTATATGGGGGAAATAATGATTGAAAAATATATTCTTAAACAGATCCCATTCCATAGTTTCAATTTTTTACTCTAAAAATGCATTCTTAATAATAATATACCATTGATTTGTGTCACCTTCACATGATAAAATGGATAGGATAACCATATCATGTTATGTGCACTGGAGAAATGAAAATATTATCTTAATGGTTCTGATCCAAGGATAGACAAATAGAAGACCCACTAAAAGAAGGTGGATTATGGAACATGAATGAATACAATTTATTGTGTTCCCTCCTTTAATAATTTGGAAGTCTTGTATGATTCATAGGCTGAGAAAGTTGCACGAGAAATGAATAAAGTTTCTATATTCTAGCTTCCACAAAATTGGGTTGTTCAAGTGGAAAATGATTGCATTTTATATCACCTTCATTTGTATCATGATGTATTCTTGTTTTTTCCATTGACTAAATATAAAAAAGAAATTGGTGGTAAATAGTAATCACATTATAAGACAACAAAATATTCATAAATCATTTATAGTATGTATAAATAATAATATATTCTTCTCAATATATGTAACCTTGGGTAAAAATTAGGTTATCCATAGTCATTAGAAAACAATTAGGATGAAATTATAATCGTATTATTATCCCATAGGTTCTTAAAAATGTACACTACACATGTTTTTTAATGTTTAACTAATAATTTATCTAATACCAATAGTAAAGGCCCATCCATTTCATACATAAATATTAAATTTTTTATATAAATATTCTATACATTCCATAATTAAACACATGAGACCATAATGGTTTGGAGACATTAGATACTAGATAAAAAATAATATTTTTTCATTAAATATCACCATCATCCCTCTAAAAGATATATCTATTTAGTACACTTCATAAGAATACAATACTTAATCCTTTCTCCATAACTTGATGTAAAGAAATATAATAAATTGGTGAGATCAGATGATAGGTAACATTAAACAAGATATATATCAATCAATGATCACATGAAATCATAATATAGTCACATGGGTATGATATTATAACCATAACATACTAATTTCATTCCCAATATATCAATGATCATAAACATGATCAATGGCAGGAATCATTAACATTTCAATAAACATGGATCATATGGGTGAGAAGTGTTCATAAATAAATGATGAACCATATGTTCATTTCATAATCACGTGGGAGCATCGGAGGTGTTAAACCCATAAAATATGTCATGATTAACTAGAAAGAACATCAAATAATAATGGATCAGGCCTCAACCCCAATTTTAAATAGTTTATAAAGCACATCGACTTGTTTCCCATAATTGATCAAGAACATCAACTTGTTTCCCATACCATATTAAGATAATATACTTTTTCCAATTAAAAAATCAAGGATATATATTTTTTTATAATGGATCAATCTCATCTATTTGTTTCTCAAACAAGATCATGAACATTAAATTATTTCTCATAATAGATAAAAAAGATTTAATTATTTCACATAATTATATGATGAGATATAAAACATTACCCAATACATTGGAGAAATATATAATTATGGTAACACAAATAAAATAATAAAAAACATAAATATGTGTGACAAAATTTCATTAATAATCCACCTTATCATCACACCATAACTCGTGCAAAGAATATGGGTTTCATAAAAAACTCATCAATGAAAAAATATAATAACCCCTGAAAATAAATGGGTTCAATAAAAATATCATCCTCATAGTCATTATCCATATAGATAATGAATTACAATGTTATCATTGTATCATGACACCATTAAATCATAATTAACTTCAAAGGATGTTTTCCTAGATGAAACTTCTATTAAAAGAACATGGAAATATTTCATGAGAAAAATACCATTTCTAATTCTAAAATAGATTTTATAAATTTAATTATTTAAATAATAATGTCGAAAAAAATTATTTGATAAGATCCATGGAAACCTAAAAATTGAATTTAATCATCTTTAGTGGTCATGATTATGGAAAATTTTATATCATTTTTTATGTTAAAAGGAAAAATTACTTTCGATGTTTTGTAGAAAATATCAAAAAATACCTCATTCAAAAAATGATAAGAAGATTCATTTTTATTTTTTTTCAAAAAAATATAATATTGGTTAATAATGAAATTAATTTATAATAAGATAATATTAAAAATATTCTTGATTTTTTATGAAATATTGATATAGTAGAAAAATTATATTAGACCGAAGACAGAAATAAAATCGATTTCCCTTAAAAACACTCATTCAATATCATAAAGAGATAATGTGAGGAAAATTTAAAAAAACATATATGATAAATATATAACCATAGGAGAATAAAATTAATGTTATTAATTAGATATTAATTATATAATTTCCCCAATTAAAATTCAATCACAAACAATATCAATTAATGTAGTATTGGAATATAAATCTCTTACCTCAAGTCTCATATATCATAATATGAATTTAAAACTAATATATAAAAATATAGATATATTATACATATAATTAAAGACAAATATTTATATCTATTAACCCATGTATGATTTTCTTATGATATTTTGTCACTCGTTTATTAATAATTTTTTATTAAAATAATTATTCTTGGTGTTAACAACTTCATTTTTCAAGAATGTTTAATTTCAGTAGTCTTGGTACTTATAAATTAATAATAATTCAATAAAATATATAATATTAATAATTATATAACTATATTATAAATAATTGATATATATACGTATATTTATAAGCATCCATAAATGTTGGATATAGAAAAATAAATTACACAGTTCTTGGATACATTAAGCCGTATGTTTTCGAGAACATTGTTTAAACTTTTCTACAGATGGAATAAAAGAAAGTTAAATAATAATTACCCTTTCAAAAATAATTATTAAATTAATTACATTATATATATTCATCAAATTCACCCATATTACTATCCCTATTATGAAGGGATGAAAAATAATTCACATTGCTTCATGGAGGTGGTAGTCCACACGTACGAACTAGTGACATTATCATTTTCATAAGGTTTGGAAGGAATAAAGTTTGATATAATGATATAATTAGAGAAGAATAAGTTTTACTTCATTATAATATATAAAATTCAAACCCATCATAATCACCATTCATGAAATATAATGAACAATAATTCATCATATCCCTATGTGGTGACGGTAATCCATACGTATGCATGCGTTATACTTTCACTTAATATTTTTATGAGAATGATGATGGATAATGGTATGTTCTATAACTTTCTGGACTAGGTTTTATAGCTCAGTTCCCCAAGATGGTTTCTCACATGATCTCCAATGTGACTCCACATTCTTTAGAGGTTGCCAACTTGTAATTATGGTCTAATATGAAATGTAGGGAGACTATACCCTCTTTATTAAAATATGAAAAAAATAGATAAAAATAAAAAATTTCCAAATGATAATAAGAAATGACTAATATAACACCATAATAATTAAAAATAATTAACAAATAATAATAAAAAAATGTGGGAAAAAATGACCATAAACCAATGTAGTAGACATGTCATGACAAAATGTGTGTCATGTGTCAAGTGAAAATCCAAAATAACGACACAATAAAATCTACCATGTCGGTCCTAAAATCATGTCATGTTCCCTCATCCATGATTCATCCCAAGTCCTAACTCAGCTATCAAATATATTGATCTTTCACTTATTATTTCATTCACACATGACGTCTATTGAGGTACGGACCAGATAGCCTGAGTTGGGTGTGATTATAACCTAGTAGGCCACACACGATGACATCTAAAAAACAACCAGTCTATTATATTGTACGAATTTTATAAAGAGTAAATTAAAAAATATTACGTAAACATTTTTCACATTAAGATATTCCTTAATTGATCACATAATCCCTAGGTTCACGGTGACACCAGAACCAATAATACACACTTTGACCCATACTGAAGTCAGAGACATCCCCCAAAGAGATATCACATTTCATTCTATCGTGGGATTCAATTAATAATTTAATTTAAAAATTTATATTGATACATTGGTGGCTTTGTGTAGCAATATAGAAACCCCATGGTTATTGGGAGAGGAAATATCTGTCCCAAAATGCAGTTATCATAAGCAATATATATATATATATATATATTGGGGTCATAGAGTGGAATTATGACACCCTATGGGTACATAGAGCATTAGTCCCTGTCGGAAAAATATATAAAAAATATAAAATATCATGGTTCCATGTTCACGACACATTTATCCACAATTTCAATAATCATTATTTAACAAATTTTATAAATTAATCTATCAATCATAGTCAAAATCTCAATTTATTTACAATGAATAATTTATTACTCATCATTTCAATTATATCGGCACACCCCATGAGTTTCAATCATGTTAGGTCTAAAAATCATCAACGAGTCTGACAGGACCCATGATGGGTTTCAAACCCACAAGAGAAATCAATTAATCAATTCAGTTTAGAATAATTTCAAATTTCGAATGTGGAAATTGCAACTGGACAATTAAATACACCCATTTATAATCAAAACTATGGTAATTGACCATTTTACCACCTAAATCATGGTTGTTGAAGAACATTCACTAAACTAAAATAATTAATTGAAGTGAAATGTTCAAAATCAAAATGCTATGGATGATCTAGGACCAAAACCTAATACCAAGATATAAAAGAATAATATCTCTCAAATCCTGGATCTATACCATTGAAAATGTATGAAAAATAATCCATCTTCATCGGTAAAGGGAGATGGTAGAGAGATTCAACAAATGAGAAGAGAATACATATTATAATAGAGCTTGAATCCTTCTAATTGATCATAGTTTCACATCATAAGGGGTTAGAGGGTCTTTGTAAATATCATGGGAGCATCCAAAAATTAAGGAGACCATTTTGGTATTATTTGGTGTGATTAGGGGTAAAAAAATGGGTGTTCAAAAATTTGAGTATAATTTTTAGATGGTTTAAAACCCATGTGCATTGTTTCCTATGTGAAGGTGTATGGTTTTACAAAACATGTTCCTTAGACATGTGGCCCTATTTATGGGGTTCATAGTTTCTTATATGTGGTGCACAATTTTACAAATTATTCACCCACCATGAAAATTCACTCTGTTTGAGGGTTCACAGTATAGGGAGGGAGGCTACATGGTCTGTCTAAAACATGCGTCAACCAAGAACCACCTCATATTTCTATATAATGGGGTGAATAGGTTCATGTGAAAAACTACATGTTTTTATTTAATCATGTGTGTACCATTCACATCAACATGGGATTCGAAATTCCTCCAATTTCACCGAAAAAAGCTAAAAAATCCCAACTAGGGTATAAAAAGGGTAAATGAGTACCTAGAAACAATCATGAGGCATATCTAGGAAGGTCGAGATTATACAATCGCCTTAAAATATAACATTTAATCCTCTATCAATACTTCCATGAATCTATATGAATCCATGGTAAAAAAAAATTTCCACTGAGCCCACATATCTTCTTCCTTCTCCCATGTTTTATCTTAAACACGTCAATGTCTCCACAATACACTGACTATCAATACGATCTTTCCATAAAACAATATTTTCATTACAATTCGTAACATTAATATAGTTCTCCTGAATGGATACATCAGTATGAAGCTCAATGTAGTCAGTTTCAATCACATGACAATGGTCCAAGTGACACAACAAAAGCTGTGAAACCTAAAAAAAATTCCGCATAGCACTATATGTCTATGTAAGTTCCAATTGGTGTGCCACTAATATGATAATATTCACAATATCAAAAGTTCAATCAAACCTAGGATTTATGTTTTCTTATATTTGAATCCTACGGTGATCCAATATAGGTGAAACCTAATGGAACACACAATAAACCAGTATAAAATCAAGGTGTCATCAATATCGATCAACATATCTCTTCCTTTTAATCTTATCCATATCCACATGTTTCAAAATCAAATGAACCTAATATGTTGTCTCTTGTATATGAATCAGTAAAAAACAAATACTGACCTACCAACATTCATCATAGAGGTGATTTTCATGGCCTACCGTAAATTGAAACTTTTGGATTCATCTAAATAGTTTCCTGATAACCGTTCTTATAGGCGAACAGAATGATATCTATGTTCTTATTCCAAGACCCACCAGTGTCTAGGATTCACCCTCATGGCATATCCTTCGATACCTATGTAGAAAGTCCCAACTTCTCATCAATCTATGGGTGTAAATATGTACTCATAAATACCTAGGTACCCAACACCTTCTGTAACCCTTTTTAGTATTGTAATGTAAAGCATGAATTATGATATGAAACTATCTTCTACAATACCTAATGTAAATAGAATATCTATTAAACATATATTCCCACTAATAGATCCACTTTGAAATTCTTCCAGATAGGAAAGAAAGGTGATACTTTTATCAATATATACACAGTCACCGATATATCATCATTCTTTCAAGGTGTCCTCAAAATTCCCCCATGATTCCCATAGTAACTTCACCCCACTTTAAATATAGAATATTACACATATGTAATAAAAAAAGGTATTTGAGGCTTTTCCATCACCTTCAAACAAGTTTAGTATCATGTCACAAAACATTCAATCTCAATTTTCATTCCCAGCCTCCAATACTATCATCATTGGTCGTGGTAATTTTTTTTCAAACCTAGTTGGACCACCCACTTTGAGGCATGAAACATGTGCATAATCTCCTCATGCGAACTCATAGGAATTAAAACACAATTACAAATATAGATGAACTCATCCTTATATATAGTCCAATTAAAAGGTGACTCCCCACCTTCAAGGATTTTATGGAATGGAAGACACATTGAATAGTCATAACATCTCTCCCTAACTTGGATAATATGTATGGAGTCAACAAATAAGGATACAAGTGTCATCTTCTTATAGACCTCCAGGACCCCAATATGAATCTCAACTAGAAAATCATCATATTTAATATAGAATTAGAACCCTTAATTTCCTAATTCTGTAACTTCCTACTCAAAGCATCAACAACACTATTTATATTTTTGGGTGTATATGCTAGCTCAAAATCAAATGACTGTATATACTCAACCCACCTCCGCTGCTAGATATTATAGTCTCACTATGAAACGATATACTTTAATCTCTCATGATCGATATATGTAGTAAAATTATGGCATAATAGGTATTTCTCATGAATCTTTAAAGTATAAAAATTCACAACCAACTCGAGATCATGTGTAGGGTAATTCCATTCAGGGTGACTCAACCACCATGACCCATACTCCACAAATATATCTCCTTGAGTTAACAATTATCCAAGTCTCATCTCAAACGCATCACAAACTACATTATACTACTCACTGGTCTTATATAGTATGAAAATTGGTTTCATTGTCAAACATTTATTTAACACCTGGAATGCATTCTCACATGCTTCAGAAAATTTGAACATAATTCTATTATTGTACATATTTGACAATGGTACATCCAATTGTGAAAAGTCATAGATAAAACTTTGGAGATAACCTATGAACCCTAGGAGTCTTTGAATATAAAAAAATTTCTTTGGAGACTCCCATGAAACCACTACCTGTACCTTCTCTAGGTACACTAACACACCTTCCTCATAGATGATGTGACACATTAAATGCACCCTATGAATTCTGAATTGATAATTTGATAGATTATTGTATAACTAATTCTCTCTTAGTTTAATACAGATGATGTCATGATATTGGGAAATATCATCCTAATTCCTGGAGTATACCCAAATTTCATTTATAAAAACAACCACAAATTGATCCATGAATGTGAAGATGATTTAGTTTATCATGGCCAAAAACAAAGTAGGGGAATTCATTATCCTAAATGACATCTTGATAACCCCATCTAGGTCAAACCCACTTCTAAAATATATGAGTTTCATATCAAAATGACTAACTTTCAAATGATTATAACTCAATTTCATGATAATATTGTATAAAAAACAACATACACTAAATTAGTCAAAGAGATCATGGATACTTGGAAGGGGATACTAATTATTCATAGTTATTTGGTTATTATTTCATTAATAAACACATAAATGAAATTTCCCATTTTCCTTTATAGAAAACACTTCTAGAAAACCCCCGGTGGAATACTAGGAATAATGAACCCCTAATCCATTAAATAATTCTACAATGTATTAAAATAATGAAGCTTTTTGGGACCACTAATTAAGGTGGAATAGATACTGGTTCATCTCAAAGCATGCGATCAATTTTAAACTCAAAATCCCTCTCAGGTGTAACCCATGATAATTCATTTTGATATACATTGTTGAGATTTTTCACCAAGGGTGGAAGGACATCATGCTACAAACCCCCAACATCTATAAAAATACTTGTAAACTAGGTGGTGAGCTTCCCCAGTTACTGATGAACTAGACATTCATGTCCTACTAGGATATCCCACTCTCCATAATGAACATAACTATTACCCTCAAAAGATATAACATTCACTCTCCTATAGCAAAAATCGATGGGGTCTTGGTACGATACCATCCAGTCCAAACCAAAAATATATTCAAATCCTGACATGTTATGTATAAAAATATCATAATAGAAATGATACTCTACAAACTCAATATAACACCCCTTAAATAAATAGTTATCCCTTGACTATACTCTTACTGGGGTGTTTATCATCATAACCCTACTAAAAAACACCACCATGATACTCAAACCATTCACAATTTGCACAAATATAAAATAATGAGATAATCCTATATCAAATAATGAACTGGAATAGATAGGTTATACAAGAACAATACCTCAAACTATTGATATCACAAACTTTCATTCCCCAAGTACTGGAAAAACTCCATGCAATGATTTTTCCCCTCTTCCATGTACTATAGTCTGAGCCGCCAAAGTTACACCACCTTATTGGTACATGTGATCTTTCATTAAAGTACCACATCCACCACTTTGAACACAATGAATAGAAAAATACCAATTTCCTAACTAAAATGGGGTAGAAGATACCTTTCCAATACCCTAACTCTATATGGATCCATCATCATCACCCATTCTTGGAGGGTTTCTACAATACTCCAACATGTGACCCATCTAACTGTAGTCTTGTCGCTGAACTGGCGGTCAAGGACACTGGCTATGAATATGACACTACATACCACACTAGAGGTAGTGTACTGAGTTATATATTTATGTAACTCATCCTTCTCCATGATCACTTTGTTTTTCATTTCCCTAATTGAAATTTTCATAGTTATGGTTTATAATATTAAATGATATCCCTCTAGGGTGCCCTACAGAAACCACATATATTTCATTGGAAGCCTCCATTAGGTTCCCGTCATGATTTAGAGAATGATTCACTACTTCAAAAGACTTATTTAAACAAAATATATTATCCTTGGACATAATATAACAATTAGTCCAATCATGAAAATTTTTCACTTTAGTTTCATCATATCCATCCAACACCATAACAAATATCAACTAATCAGTTAAGTGACCATTATAGTCTATTAAAAACATACTCCCCTACGTCAAACATGTAAACTCATCTTTAATATCTTACCTCAGTATCTCAGGGTAAAAGTGTACCAATAAATTATCTTGAATGAATTTATATACCATGTTCTCTATATTCTCATTTAGAGTTATAATTCCAATGATCATTTGGATAGACTCAGTCCAGAACTCATCTGCCTCTAGTTCACAATCTCTATTGACGGTAAGAGGGTGCTACAACTAGATCTCTGGTGTTAGGTTAGAAATATTTTTCACAACCCTCCCTAGGTATATTTCCAGAAAAATTATAATGAAAGAAATGTTCTCACATAACATTTCTCACTACCCTTCACTTATAACTACCATATCATCTGGATCAACTATTGGAGGAACATTTCTAGCCATATCTTCCTATCATTATCTCATAAATCATTGTCCAAGAGGCCTATCTATATAATTAGAAAAACAGTCTCCAAAAACATAAAACATCATTATCATATTTTTACAAGATTAAGTTACCTAAATCAATAATAATCCACCCCTATACTCTACCACATGGTCAAAAAAAAATCACTATCACAACCCACAACCATCCCTCATTTGGGTCATTGATGACATAGGGTAAAAGAAATTCATCTTTCTAGATTATCGTTAAGAACCTATTATAACTATTTCAAATTACCACATTTATGATCAATATGAATTTTTAAATTTATCGTTAGGCACCATTTGTTTTAAATTATATGGGAAAGGATACAATTTTCATTTTGAAAACTCACCCAAAACGACTTTTCTTTGCATGCCTAATATAATGTATGCCACAAAAAATCTAGTTAGACTATAATGATTCTTGTATACTTAAATTATCTTCCATAACATGAAATGAGAAAGATATTAGAAAATAATAACATCATATAAACAGTGAATCACCTATCTTGAAATAACATTCATCTAGAACTGAAAACATCATGAACAAAAATTCCACCCTATCTACTAGTGATTTCCCTCATACATATGTATGCGACTCCAATTCACAAGGTCATGACTAAGTCCCTAATAATATTAGTCTCTGGTCTACCATTACTAAATAGTAATACAACTAAAATGAAAATAAAAATATCTTGTGATACCACTTTTTAACATATCGACATGGGTTCTACAAGAGAGTTCCCAAGACAGTTCATCACACGGCCTCAGGAATGCATCACTGTATACCATTTGATGAAGACTAGAAATGAGCACTTAATATGTAATTTGGGAGACTATAATCTCTTTATAAAATTATAGAAAACAAAAATATACAAATAAAAAATTGATAATTGATAATAATCATTGTAAAGGATAATAACGTAGTCAATAAATACCAGGATCACATAATAATATTAAAACATGGAAAAATAACCATAAAAAGTTGAAGATATTTAATGAAAAAATGTGTGTTAAGTGTCTAATGAAAAAAAATAAACACATTATTATAACTCCCTAGTAGGTATGAGAATCATTCCTCTGTTCTTCATCATGATTCCCAACCCATCTTTCTATGATAGGTCTAATTCCATTATAATTTCTTTCAAACAATATGTCTATTCAAGTAACAATCACGAAGCCCAAGTAGGGTGTGTTTAAATCTAATGAGGCCACGACCAATGGTGTCTAAATAATATCCATGATATAATAGTGTATATAGATTTATAAAGAGTAAACTAAAAATGATAAAAAAACAATTTTCATATTAAATTATTTTTTAATTAACCACATAATCCCTAGGTTCAAAGTGACACACAAACCAATGAAACATTATTTGGAACATGAAGGTGTCTGAACCATCTACCCATGTGATGTCACATACCATTATATCATGGTCTTATATTAGTCATTTAATTTAAAATTTCTATTCATACATTGGGGGCTTAGAGCAGCTGTCTGACACCATATGGGTATTTGGAGTAGTATTCCTTGTACCATAACTTAGTGATCATATGATATATATATATATATATATATCTTGGGGGTCCTAGAATAGATTTATGCAACCCAATGGGTATTGTGATTAATTGACCTATCATACAACTCGGTCACAAATATAACATCTCATGGTTCAAATTCATAACCCATTTTTCAATTTTCCATAATTTATTATTCATCCAATTTCATAAATTCCTATATCAATTACAGTCACACCCCAGTTTATCCTCCATAAATAATTCCTAATTGATCATTTCAATTATATTGGCACACCCCATGGGTTCCATTAAGTCCTATATAAAAAACCCCTATGGGGAAAATGGGTCCTGTGAATGGTTTCACAACTAGATGTGAAATGAATTAATTAATTAAATTTAAAATAAATAAAAACTTCCAGTGTGGGAATTTAAATTTCTCAATTACATACACCCAATTATAAACAATTCTAAATGAATTGAAAATTATATGACCAACCTCATGGTCATCGATGAACATTTTCCAAACTAAAATCCCTAATTGATGTGAAACGATCAAAATCCCAATGGTGTGGAAGATCTAGGGCTAAAACATAAGACCCAGATCCAAAGTAACAAGTTCAATAAAAACATATACCTGAACCATTTATAATGGAGGAAAAATTATCCATATTCATTTGTAAAGGGAGATAGAAGGGAGTGAGAGAAAACCATTGAGAAGAGATTAAATACTGGAATAGAGTTTGAATGCTTCGACTAGATATTAGGATCACATAGAAAGGGGGTTTTGGAAACATGGATTCCTCATAAGATCTTTAAAACAAGAATAAGAACATTAGGATTATTTCATGGTGTTTAGTGGTAAAAACAAGGGGGTGGATAATTTTAATAAAATTTTCAGTGGGTTTACACCTGCACACACAGTTTCTTGGGTGGAGGAACATAGGTTTCAAAATCTGGACTTTAATCATGTGACCATAATTATAGGGATCATAGTTTATTTTAATTGGTGAATGTATTGAACAATAATGCACATAGTATTAATATCATCTCTTTTTGATGGTGCATGATTTGAGGAGAGAGGCCACACGGTTTGGCTGTACAATGCGCAAACCATGCACCCTCTCTTGTTCCTCTATTAAGGGGTTGAAATTTCATGTGGGAAATCAAATCGTTCTCCATAACCATGTGAAAACCATACACAACCCCCATAAACTCCCAAATATATCTAATATAACAAAAAAACATCAAAAACATCCCAAATATGTTATTACCCAAACATGATTAACATTTCCTGATAATGAGCATGACACATCTCTTGAAATGTTGGGATATTTCAATTTCATGATCATAATATCATTTTAATATATTTTTTATTCCGAAGTTATTATTTTATGACAAATACCAAATATTTATATGATTTAAAAGAAGAATTAAAAAGGAAGTGATCACTAAAGGAAATTTCATTTTCATTGAAAAAACTTATTTAAATCTTCACTTAAGGAGCCTATGGGTGGTACTCATAGAAGATCAACACATATTGAATTCATCTAAGAGAGTTGAGAATATTATTTTGTAGGTTTTGGTAAATATATAAGGCAAAATGTGGTTCTAATAAGACAAATGATGGGTTTTAATTTATAAGTTAGGTGTGGGGTATTCATGGAATTTCATAAAATATTAATATATAATAATGAAATTCTATATCCAAAATGCCTACAAAATGGCTAGGGAAAATGAATATAAGTTAAAATTGTGTTTAAATACAATAAAAAATTAAATTTGGACATGTTTTAGTGGGTTTTAAACTTTATCATTTGGTTTAACCCCTTAGTTAACTAATTCTAACCTTATCCATGGTAACGACTTGTTCATGGTGAAAGGGTTATAATTTTACATATAATATAAAAATTATATCATAAATCGAAAATGGGTAATAATTGAACATATATTTTCAACAATTTACTCTATAAATATAATTTTTATTAATTTAATAAAATTTTATTTTGATGAAATATCATTAAGGTCAATTTAAATACTATACATTTAATTTGACAGAAAAGGAAAAAAATACAAAGAATTAATTTTAATATAGTATTTTAGGTATCACTAATATGTAATATTCATCTATAAAATCTGTGTAACCCCATAAATAAATCAAATTATATTAATTTTAATATTTTTCATGTCATGTATGTTTTTTTCTTTTAAATATTGGATTATTGCGTCATTGTTGCATAAGAATTTATCAAAATTATATACTATAATGAAATTATAAATAATTTTACATGATGAAAATAAATTCATCATTTTAAAAATATATTTTTATATACAATCATCACATGATTTTTTTTATATCTCAATTGATAATCCATATTTAAAACTAAGAGAGTGACATTTTTTAATATTCAATGATATTAATTTTATATAGGCCATTTTAATGGATAAATGTCCCTTAAATAATAAAATTTTGATCCAAACAAGATAATGTTAAAATTATATAGAACTAATAAGTATTAAAAAGAAAATTTATGGATTTATAAAATAGTATTAAACTAGATTATCCTGATTTACCCTTTATTAAGGAAGTAAATTTTACTATAGATACAATTCATAGTACCTAAAAATAAAAGTGAACTATTTACCAAATATAAATCTCATAGTTTTAAATAAAAAATACTTTTTATGAAATTTTATTATTATAAGGGGAATAAATTAATTTTATTATAATTTTTCAAAATGGGATGAAAACTGCTTTTAGGAAGAAAATACATTTTTAAGTATAAAATTATATTTATTGTTTTCTAATGTGTATGAAAACATTATATGATAGTTAAAATAATTGAATGGGTATAAAATATTTAAATTTAATAAAATAATATAACAATATTTACAAATTAAACCTGTTTAGATAATAACACATTGATCTCATAAAAATTGTTTTTAGAGAAACATATATTTTAATTTCAATTGATTTTTATTTCCAATTATTTATAATTGATAACCAACGATTTAATATTGTACATATGTTACCATATATTTTTTCATAATTTTTTATTAGTATTGATACCTTCCAATCCAATAACAAGAAAATAATTGTCACATAATAATATATTAATATCAAATAAGAGTTTAGTGTTTCATGGAACATGAGGTTTCAGTGAAATATTTATCTTTTATATAGAAATATTTTATAAAATTTCAAAGTGTTATAACCCATAAATACAATATCATTATATAAAAAAATATTTTACTTTCTTTGTTTATTATCAATTTCAATCAAAAAAATAATCTTGAAAACAAAAACCATTCAAAAAAAAAATTCCAAAATAATGAATCATGATATGGATATTAAATTAAATAAAAAATTATAAAATCACTAATTTTTTTTTAAAAACATATTATTTAGTGCCACGATTTCTCAGAAGTAGAAAAAAATAGTTTCACTATTTTTTTAATGATCAAGGTGTTAATTTTTAATAAAAAGGAGTTAAATATTTTGGTAATACTAGAAGTCATCATGACATTGAATAAAGATTTTGAATGTAGTGATTATATTTCCATTTAAATTATATAAATAGTGAACATGTTTTAAACTATTGGAGATAGAAAATT
Source organism: Viscum album (assembly GCA_963277665.1). Taxonomy (NCBI): domain Eukaryota; kingdom Viridiplantae; phylum Streptophyta; class Magnoliopsida; order Santalales; family Viscaceae; genus Viscum; species Viscum album. The sequence goes on from OY728138.1 coordinate 1,379,422,007, forward strand.
CCATTATGAATCTTATATGGTACATTCATAATTAATAAAATTAATGATGATAATAAAAAAATTACTCTTATACATGTAATAAATGATTATAATTTAATTGTATAAATAATCCAACCCTAGTAACCCATATTCGATGTCTTATATTATTACATTAGAATAAGACACAAACAATATCAACCAGAAAGAACCAAATAGATAAGTTTTCTTGGTAAACTAGATACATACATGATTCCTATATTATATTTGAAAACAAAAATTGCAACATTGATTCCATTTCATGAACAAAATTATTCCCTCTTAGAATATCATTGTTTATAAATAATAGTAAACTTCATGTATACTTAGGAATGGAAATAAAACAAGGGTGATATAAAATCATTTGTGATTGTTTAGTATAGTGGAATCTATTACGAATCAATAAAGAATAATCAATATGGAAATGTAAATAACTGAAAATGCATTTCATTTAATCTCTAACATGGATATCTTAATTAGATTAGGCATAATAAATATGGGAATGTAAATAACTGAAAACACATTCCATTTTAATAATTTGACTAGATAGAATATATATGAAATAATCAATATGCAAAGGTAAATAATTGATGACATATGCCATTTAATCAATAAATTCAGTATGAATTTCATATAAAGATATTATCTTTATGTAAATATCATGGATATCAATAACTAAACTCTAAATTATAGAAGTACATAATTTTTGGATGTAATGATCTCAGGCATCTTGATACCTCTATCATCAAGTCCTTTCATATGACAATTTAAAACAACAGGTAAAACCTGTTTAATTATATCTTTCTAGTTGGCTCATAAGTCCAACCAATGTGTCAAGGGGATATATAGTTTTTTCCCCACACATAAATTTCTGTAAAAATCATTCATCACATATCTAATAATCAATTTAATGCATGAATCAATATGCCTTACCATTAAATATCCATAATGAAGAAAGAGTATTGATTATCCATATTTACATAGTCAATAAAATAACTATTAAAGTAAAACAAAATATATAGAAAGGAGATATTTTTTATGAAATAAAAATATCCCTGATACATAATATTGATATTTAAGGGAACTTTAATGTATATGGACCATATAAAAATTGAATATTTCAATGGAATGTTAATAACTACAAACATGAATCAATAATGTGAATATCAATACTTTCCTTAGTCAAAAAAGATCATACATCATATATAGTAAAAATAAGTACCGTTTCGATAAAATATACACACATTGGAAATATAATGATGGGTCATTTTTGTTGATGAATATAGATACCATAATAAGGTCTATAAAAACATTCCTAAGGTAAATATAATTTAAAATTTTAAAATCACATACAAAATTAATGTTCACAATAATTTATGAAATTGATTTTATTTTCAAATAATTTTTTAAACTTATATAATATTATTTAAAACATTTAGTGGTCATAAATTTAGAAAATTATGTACATGTTGAGTACATTAAAACCAAGATTCCATTCACATTTATTATAAAACCCAATGGCAATTGTTTAAAAAAATAGATATTTATTTTAATTTTTTTCAATAGTAAAAATAAATAAACTTTTCCTTAATAAATCTTTAAAAAAGGATAAAATCATTTTTTAAAATGTTTATAAAAGATTATATTTTAAAAAAATATAAATTTTCATCCAAATAGAAAAATGAATTAATATTTTTTTATAAATTGTTTCTCAATTATTAGAAGAGCCAAAGAGTGGGAAAATGGTAATATTAATTGAAAAAAATTGTTAATAAAACCATTTTAATAAAATTAAAGGGGTTTATTATCCAATTATAACATCATTTCCTTTAACGAAAATTCAAGAATATACAATTCCCCTTAAAATGAGGTTGTGAAACAAACCATTACAAAGATCATAATCTTGGTTTTAAAATTATCAAATGAATATATTATATGTGTAAAATGTAAATCCACATGAAATTGGTCTTAAAAAGCAATATATACAAAATTAAGTAAACACATAATTCTAAAATGTCAAATATTGCAAAGAATTAATTTTACCTAATGAAAAAATTGAGTTATGAAATTATTTACCACTTTGTAACATTAATGTCAAATTAAATTTTTTTAAATAGATAAAATATAAACATAACAAAACATAAATTATTAATCAATAATGATACTACATGTGAAATGGGTATTGTGTTCATCATATAAAATAAATTAGGTATATTACATAACAATGTGCCTCGATGACGAGAAATTGAGATGAAGTCCATTACCTCAAGATTCTATTTGAATATACATGATTTAACCTAATGTTTAGTGGGTTTAACCATGTAAATAAATTATAAAAGAACCATATTAATATTTATAATATGATATATTATTTTTCTATAACATCTTATCACCCTTTTGTTATTAATCTTCCTTTATTTCCATTATATTGAGTGTTAATTGCCTTATTTTATCATTCATGCCTTATCATGAAAGTTCCAATACATGGGAGTATTATATAGTTCCATAATATATATAATAAAATTAATTTAAATTATTATATTTATAAATCTATTATAGACTTTTAGTCCAATCATTAATGGTGTTTTTGAGAAATGAATTATTTTATAATCATTGAGACGGTACGTCGTACGTACACATGAGTAACATTTCCATTTTTCAGTGATCATTAAAGAAAAGAGGTAAGTAATATTTTATAACTCCTGAATTATCATATTATAATATATAACATATTATTTCATTAAATATATATATTTTTATGATCAATGTGGTGTGGTGGTGAATATGGAGTCACATTGCTCTGTGAAGGTGGTAATCCACATGTACAGAAACAATGTTATCATTTTTAGTGTAATATTGAATAAAATATATTGTATTTTATTAATGATATATAAATTATTAATATTATAATTATTTCATTTATATAACATATTTTCATTATGATTATCCTTATTACATTCCATGTAAAGTGTTAGTGAAAGTCGAATCACATCACTTCATGAGGCGGTAGTCTACCATACACATAAGAAACATTATCGTATCCTCTATAAAATGGAATGTAAAGAGGTATGTATTATATAATGACTGTAGAGTTAAAATAATTTTATAATTAAAATATATATACATTATATCCATCATCATACCCATCCATGAGATATGGTAATGGAAAAAAGAACAACACTTGTTGGTGAGGAGGTAGTCCACCGTACACAAGAATAATGATTTCATAACCCATTTTATGGAAGTGGATATGGTTATAGATAATGAAAATAACATATAAAATATTATTATAGTTAAAATAAATATTATATTATATCACAAATTCTTATTACAAATTGATGTATGAAAAGGAATAAATAAAATAAAGATGCTCATTGAAGAACATTACCTCTTCATCGGGTAACCTATTTATGTTTGCACCAAAAGCCTTACCAGGTTGGATTGATTCCAAAAAAATATAGATTCTATGATAATATGAGTGAATTATGATTTTTTTTCTTATTTTTTCTAATAAAGGGTTTTGATGGAGTTGATAAGAGAAGAGACTGGGTGGATTTGTATACGTGAGGTGAGTGAAACACTTGTAATTTATCAAACGAAATATGTGTACCCCCCCTTTTCACATTAAAAGGGTTAAAAAGTTATATTTCTCAATAATTATACATGATAATATCAAACTAATCATATTTAATATATTTTTTACAAGTTTTAATGTCATTTTAACCCTTATATTTTTTGTGTAACCTCTAATAAACCCATTTTTACCATAAATGTGATAAATATTGTTTACACCATTGACTAGTCATTTTGGAAAAAAATCATGTCGCCAATATTATAAAATATAAAATATTATGAATCCAAAAATTGAATTTGTTTTTCAAAATTCCATTCACATGAGTGGAAACATTTAATATAAAATTAATCCTACAGACATGATGAGAAACCAGGGTTTCAAGGAAAAGATACTAAAAAGTTTAAAGAAGTATTTATATCAAAATTCAATATGTAAATTATTTTGATGACATGAATTATATTAATAGATATATAATTGAAATAATTTTACTTTAAAAGATATTTATAATACGATTTAACCATATATTTTATTTAAACTAAATAACATTATTCAATTTAAATTTAATAATTTTTCACTATTTATCAACAAAGATTTTTTTTTTCAAAATAAAAAAAATTCCACATAATATAATTTTAAAATTATTATTTAGAAAAAAAATTAAATTTTTCAGTAATTTTTTTTAAAAAGGGAAAATTAATTTTTCAATTATGTGGGAAAAGCATGAATAAATTTTAGGTTCTGGGCGCAGCGGAAGCACGTTGGTGGGTTTGCCCAACTTTAATTTTAGCATTAAACAACGTTCAATCTGAGATCCGTCACAATATAAAATGCCGGATCATCGGAATGGAATCAAGAACGAAAAAGAAAATAAGAGTCCAAAAACCATTGAGATAGGATCATCATATGTTGGTTATAATTAATTTAATTAATTCACAAGAATTACCTCAGTGGAATTATTTCTTCATCGATGTCTCTGGTCACGATCCTGTGATCCGTTGTTGCATCATAGAATACAAGTATAGGATTCCTCTAGCGGTGGACCACACATGCTTCACGTATCTCTGGACATCACTGAAGGGATCTCCGGGTGCTAGCACTGAAAAGACTTCGCTTGTAATGTTCGCCTTCAACCGCCTTGATCCGGTGGATGATCTCGCTCTCGTAACTTGAGGGCGTTCTTGGTGGAATGGGAATTCTCTCTTGGATTGAGAGTACTTCCAAATCTGTTGTTCACAACAATGGCTCAGAAAAAGTGTTGGGTTTGTGAGGATATTTATAATCAGGTTTGAGGTTAATAGAGTTATGACAATAAATAAACGTGTTACGTGTTTTATTTATTTCATTAACTCTTATTGAAACCCCATATCGAATTATTAATTCCATGATATGTGCCCACGCTGATTATAATTAATATCATTTAATAAAACAATATTATATCCTCAAAATCCCGAACAGAAAACTACACGGCGTGTAATAATTAATACACGCTGTGTACTTGTTTTCCGTAAAACTATACGGCGTATATATTTAATATACACGGAAGGTTATTATATTTTCCATTTTTCACAACCACATTTATTATACCTTTGGTAATTTCTATTTACTTCTTAAATAAATGTAACTGCATTACTCGCAAATAAATATATTATTTTACCCACAATATATTCTCTCAAATAACTAGTGTCGAAATAAATGCGATTAGGAAACCTTAAATAATTATTAAACCAGAGTCAGGAATAATATTTATTTAACTTGTTAAATTAATATTTAACTGAGATACACAGACACACTTAGTGTGTGACCCTCCAGGACTCTTTCTCAGTGGCATTAGGTGGAGCCTGCCTAATGTCCAAGGTTAGCGTCTAGCAACATGCTAAGGCACCGATAGAGAAAGTAGTTAACACAAAAATTATGTGTCACATCCTACGAATTATTACCGTGTAATATCATCCCTTTGTCTCGATATCCCTAATCAAGCAGGTTGCATGCTAGTGCCATCAACCCATGTGCTCGATTATTCTTTCTTTGACTTCCCGGAATTGAACTCGCCCATACCTTACCATGGCCATGGATTTATTTAGGCCATATCAATTCCATCAAAGGGCCTGAGATATCTACTTCTGTTATCGAACATAAGGGACAAATCCTTTCTCGCATTATCTATTAATGCAGTATTACTTGTGACACACCCAACGTATCCTACCTCGCTGCGAACAGTGTGTTGTCACTGTTTTCATCAATACATCTAAGTGCGTGAGTTTTAATACCCATTAATAATAATCTTAATGTCCAAGGACCAATACACACGTCCACAGATAAGAACATCCAATGACACTATGAAATATGTATTTCCTACTAGTGGGTCTCGTTCTCATAATATCCTCCTGGATATTACCAAGGGCACACACCATGAGAAGGTTCCTCATAGTTTTATGAGTCCTCACCCCTAATGACCTGTATTATTTGTGTCCCTCAAATAATATCATCCTTCCATAGAACATATATTCATGAATAGTGTTATGGCACTTCTGGGTTCTCATCATAGCAGGGATTCGCTATGACCCTTTAATCCAACAGCTGTCCTTAGGACATTATCACATGCATTGTCAGGAAGAAGAACAATCAAGATGTGATAAGGCTTTTATTAGTGAATAAAGTACAAAGTAGTTGGTTCTAGGCCACCATCTCCAACAGACTCTCACTTGGACTAGAGGAAACTGCTAACAACCTTTAACCTGCTAGCTCTCACATGATATTCATGCTTCTGCTGAGATAGGCCTTTAGTCATGGGGTCTGCCACATTCTATTCCATGGAAACTCTGATCACAACAACTTCACCCTTCTAATAGAAATCTATAATGAGGTGATACTTTAGGAGTACGTGCATTGTCCGTTGATGTGACATTGGTTCTTTTTCAAGAGCCACCGCTACAGTATTATCACAATACAATGTAATGGGATCATTACTGCTAGGCACCACATCAAACTCCTGGAAAAATTTCTGAATCCAGATGGATTCCTTGGCTACATCAGAAGCCACTATATATTCGGACTTCACTGTAGAATCATGGACAGCTGGCTTCTTTGAACTCTTCCAGCTCACAGCTCCACCATTGAGAAAAAAAACATATCCAGATTGCGACTTCAGATCATTCTGATCTTCCTGAAAACCAGCATCAGCATACCTTCTGATGACAAGCTTCTCATCTCCTCCATATACTAGGAACATATCCTTAGTTTTTCTCAGATACTTAACGACAGTATTAACAGCAGTCCAATGCTATTCTACTGGATCTTCTTGATATCTTCCTACCATGCTCAGTGCATAGGCAACATCAATCCTAGTATATAACATGGCATACATGATTAATCCTATAGCCGAAGCGTATGGGATCTTACTCATTATATCTTTCTCTTGTTGTGTCTGAGGGCACATTTTCTTGGAATGATATAGGCCATGTGACACTGAAACCAATCCCCTCTAGGATTGTTTTATACTAAATATCTTTCGTATCTGGTCAATGTATGTACTCTAACTTAGTCCAAGAAGCAGATTGGATCTATCACGAATGATCTTGATCCCTAGAATTTTGGCTACTTCACCCAAGTCCTTCATGGAGAAACACTTGTTCAACCAGTCCTTAAATTACTGTAAGACTGGTATGTCGTTTCCAATAAGCAATATGTCGTCAACATATACTACTAGGATTACGATCGCATTCCCATTAAACCTCTTATAAAAACATGGCTCACATTCATTCTTAATGAACCCAAATTCTTTTATGGATTCATCAACTCGAATGTTCCATGACCTGGATGCTTTCATTAATCCATAAATGTATTTCTGCAACTTGAAAACCTGTTTGGCTTCACCTAGTGTCGCAAACCCTTCTGGATTTGTCATATAGACATCTTCCCGAATGTTCCCGTTATAGAATGCTGTTTTGACATCAATTTTCCAAATCTCTTAATCATGGTAAGATGTTAATTCAAGTATGATTCTTATGGATTTAAGCATGGTAACTAGTGAGAAGGTTTCATCATAGTCAATTCCTTGACGCTGTCTGAATCCTTTATCCACTAGACTTTCTTTATAGGTGCTAACCTGACCTTACATGTCTAGTTTTCTCTTGAATACCCATTTGCATCCAACAGGCTTTCCATCAACTGGCTCATCGACCAGAACCCAGACTTGGTTTTGATACATGGAATCCATCTCAATATTCATAGATTCTATCCATCTTGTATCTTCTAATATTTCTACTGCTTCCTTTTAGAAGAGAGGTTCATCATTGTCAAAAAATAATGATTCACCATCCTCGGTGACTAGGAAACCAAATCTCTCTAGTTCGCTTACCTCTCATGAGCTCCTACGCAGTACATGTATTTCTGGAACCTCTTCCACGAGGACCTGGAGAACTTGTTCCTCTACCAACTTCTATGTATCTTGAGCATCAACTTCATCGAAGTCAATCTTTCTCCCACTATCCTTTTTTAGGATGTGCTCCTTCTCAAGAAAGAAGGATTGTATGGCGACAATCACTTTCTTGTCCTGAGGGTTATATAGGTAATATCCTTTCGTTTTCTTAGAATATCCTATAAAGATACACTTTGTACCCCAAGGTTCTAGTTTGTTTCATGAGAATGCCTTAACAAACACCTTTCATCCCCATGCACATGTGTGCGACAAAGTGGGTTTCCTTCCATTCCATAACTCAGATGGAATTCCATTTTCGGCCTTAGTTGGTACTCTGTTTAATGTGTATGCTGCAGTTTTTAATGCATATCCCCAAAAGGATAATGGAAGATCTTCATGACTCATCATCGACCTCACCATGTCCAACAAGGTGCGGTTCCTCCTTTAACTAACACAATTCCACTGTGGTGTATAAAGAGGAGTGAGCTGAGATAGAATCTTAGACTCCTGTAGAAGATCGATGAACTCTTGGTTCAGCTATTCTCCACCTCGATCCAATCGAAGCATCTTTATCTTCTTATCAAGCTGATTCTCTACTTCATTCTTGAATTCCTTAAATTTCTCTAAGGACTCTGACTTATACCTCATTAAGTAGACATATCCATATCTACTCAAATCATAAGTAAAAGTAATGAATTAAGAATATCCACCTCTAGCTTCTACTGGAAATGGTCCATACACATCTTTGTGTACCAATCCTAGATGCTCTTTGGTCCTCTCACCCTATCCACCAAAGGCGGCTTGATAATTTTTTCGTGTAAACAAGCGTGACATCTATCAAGTGGTTTTAGTTCAGTAGAGTCTAAATAGCCATCTTGGAAGAGCTTTGTCAAGCACTTCTCGTTCACATGACCGAGACGGTGATGCCACAACTAGGTGATGTATGAGTCATGTGAGTTTGTTTCTTTATCCATTTCCAACAATTTTTTTTATAATTTAATACATACAAAACATTATTTAAATGTTCCATACCATAACATACGTTGTTCTTATAAAAGAGATAACCCTTATTTTCAAATTTGAAAATAAATCCATCCATATCAAAACAAGATACAGAAATTATGTTCCTAGTATCAATAGGAACATAATAACAGTTATGTAAAACCAAAATCATTCCAGTTGGAAATGAGAGGTGGTAGTCACCAATATCCAACGCAGCCAGCCTTGCGCCATTAGCAGCTCGAAGATCCACATATCCTCTTGAAATATTTCTAAATCTACTTGGTTCCTACATTTGAATATAGATGTGATCCCGACAAGCTGTATCTAATACCCAATGTGTAGAAATGGAATGATTACACTCGATAACGAACGTACCTTTAGCATCCCCACGCTTTTGGGTGAAATTCCTCTTATAGTGGCCTTGCTTGCCACATGCAAACCACACCGCCTCCCATTCCTTTCCCTACCTATGGATCTTACCCTTCTTGGAGGGATGGTGCTTGGGGGCTTCCGACCGTTTATAAGTCTTTGGCCCCTTTTCCTTGTCCTTCTTTTTCTTGTTCACCATAAGAACTATGGGTTTCCCACGCCCCATGTCCTTGTCTACCTAGCGAATCAAGGTCAAAAGCTCTGATAGAATCTTCTAATTTCCGCTCATGTTATAAATGAAAATGAAGCTAGAGAAGGTCTTGAAAAGTGATGATAAGATGAGATCTGTACGCAACTCATCCGAGAATTTAATCCCTAAGATGTCCAGGCGTTCAATGTAGCCAATAAGATTGACTACATGAGGCCCAGCTGGCGCAGACTCTCCAAACATAGTTGTAAACAAATCATGGTAGATCTCATACCTCTTCTATCTTGCCTTCTCTTGGTAGAGATTCTTAAGGTGAGACATCATGCTATACATGTCCATGTTTTCATGTTTCTTCAAGAGCTAATTAGACATGTCCGATTGCATGAAACACTGGAAATATGTGGCATCATCGATGTGTTTCATATAGAGAGATAATTCCTCATCACTGGACTCTTTCCCAGGTGCAATTGGAATAGGGTCTTCCAGCACATACAATTTTCTTTCATTGAAAAGGATAAAACGTAAACGCCTCTTCCACTCTTGGAAATTGGTGCAAGTGAGAAGGTTTTCCTTCTCGAGTATGGTTCACAATGATACGCTTGAAGTCATTTTCTTTCCATTTCTACAAATTAAGATGAGGAAAGGTTTAGTACTTTATTACAAAATGAGACAAATAAATAAATTAATACTTATTAGTCTCCCACTATTTTATAAAAATCCAATAGCCCTCACCATTGATTTCGTAATATTCTGTTTCCTGAATATTCTAGTGGAAAGGATCCATATTTCCCTTCGCATTACCCCAAATACTGTTGGTTAAAGAACTTGAAGGGTTTTAGGTAGGCATTCCAGATGACAATTGTATTAACTCATAGCTCCTTGATCCACTGAGTGGACTCCCCAATCCGAGAATCCCTTTATTTTGGATTTCCTCAACCTTTGCCTCTTGGTCACACCAAGTACTGTAGTTGCAGTCAACCCTTTATGCGAACCAAGTATTGTCAACCCAAAACGTTGAATTAGAATTACCTGATTATTTAAAGCACCCCAACTAGGGTTGGTCAAGCACTTTGAACTATGGTTCGATTCTAACCAAGATTATGGAAGGCTATACCAACTTAATATTTCTTTGAGGGATTTTATCCTTATACGTAAATTTTCAATTTATTATCATTGATTAAATGACTGTTAATTTTATGTGGGATATACATAAGTGATTAACCACGTCTAAGATAATATCTACATATAATACGGTTTTATTTTAGTTCCATATTGCATGCTCGTTTAATTAATTAATTGTGTGATTGTGACAACAAACCCACAATAAATAAACCAAGAAAGTGAAAAAAATAAAATAAATGGTATAATCATTATATTTTTTTATTGGTTATTTTATCTAGCGGTCAATAAAATAACCCAAGACCTAGGGGAGAAACACCTTGAACCTTTCGGGTTCGTGTTTACAACTTTCCACAAGTCCACCTTTGAATCTCCTTGGATTGGTTTCACCTTGGCTCTTGACTTTAGCCGCCTCCACTATCTTGGGATCTCCATCCATTAAATATGATTTTATCTAACATACAGGTGAAGGGTAAAAGGGGTTTTTGCATAAAATAGTCCTTGGGCGCGCAGGCCCTACATATTAATGAGGAGAAGGATCGCAGGCCAACAAATTTAATTTAAATAAATAAATTAAAGAAACCATTCACAAACAAAGGTCTTGGTCAAGCTCATGATCATCCATACATGCAACGATATTACGCATAAATAAAACTAGCATTCAATTCTTTAATCATTCTTGTTTAAGATAAATCACGCTATAATTAATTAATTATCTTTAATTAATCAATCCTTTTATCATAAACCATTTTTCTGAATTTCCTTGAGATTCTCATCCATTATAATTCTAAACAAATAAATTCATTTAAAATTATCACTGTATGTAACTTGTACCTTGGAGGAAACCCAGTGAATTCGAATTCATTACGCAGATGTTAAATTAAACACATATATTTAAAAAAACCTATCACGTGTTATTCCTCATCTTTACGACTGCAATATGGTACACGTCTCAAGGGTTTGTATAATATAAATAATAAATTTTAATAAATCTGTGTAATTTGGGTGAGTACACGTCGTGTAGTTTCGACTACATGGTGTGTACTTTTCTTCACTGTCCATTCGAAGCACACACCCGGGGACATGGTTTATTAATGTACATTGGAAATTTTTGGAGTACACGGCCTATAAAGTGGGACACACGAAGTGTAGTTTCCACGTTACACGGTTTCCAGCCGGGAAAACCGTGTACAGGGTACATAGTCCAACCCTAAACCGAAGGGACTACACGCTGTGTTCTGTTGGAATACACGATGTGTAATCCGAAAACCATGTTCCATATATTCCTGGTCAACACACGGTGTCATAAATGACTTACATAGGATCAATACACGACCTGATTTGGCAGACCAGTCCGATGCATGAACCTAGACTACACGAAGTGTACTTCTGAATACACATAGTGTATTCTGGTGTTTTATGTCCAGAAATATTTGGCTCCTACGGATGAGTTCCAATATTTTATTTTAATCAAAATTAAAATAATATTTAGTTTTTTGTGAGGTTAATGAGAAATGTGGGAGGAGGAACATATCTCAAGATTCAGATTTCCAGAATGATTAAACATGAATTGAAATAACTAAATTATTAAATGTGTAAATCACCAATGAAAAACAAACTAATTATAATCAACGATATCACCCCTCTGATACCACTTGTAGGTTCCGGGCGCAGCGGAAGCATGTTGGTGGGTTTTCCTAACTTTAATTTTAGCGTTAAACAACATTCAATCCAAGATCAGTCACGATATAAAACCCCGGATCTTCATAATGGAACAAAGAACGAAAAAGAAAATAAGAGTCTCGAAACCATTGAGATAGGTTAATCATATGTTGGTTATAATTAATTTAATTAATTCACAAGAATTTCCTTTGTGGAATTCTATCTTCGTCGATGTCTCCAGTCACGATCATGTGATCCGTTGTTGTGTCGTAGAATCCAAATATAGGATTCCTCTAGCAGTGACCCACACGTGCTTCACGTATCTCTGGACGTCTCCGAAGGGATCTCCGGGTGCTAGTACGGAAGATCCTTCTCTTGCGATGTCCTCCTTCGACCACCTTGATCCGGTGGATGATCTCACTCACATAACTTGAGGGAATTCTTGGGGGAAAGGGAATTCTCTCTTGCCTTGAGAGTTTTTCTAAATCCGTTGTGCACAACAATTGCTTAGAAAAAGTGTTGGGGTTATGAGTATATTTATAATCGTGTTTGAGGTTAATAGAGGAATGACAATAAATAAACGTGTTACCTGTTTTATTTATTTCATTAACTCTTATTGAAACCCCATGCAGAATTATTAATTCCTTGAAATGATCCTATACTGATTATAATTAATATCATTTAATAAAACAATATTATATCCTCAAAATCATGACATGAAAACAACACGACATGTAATAATTAACACACGGTGTGTACTTTTTTCCATAAAACTACACGGCGTGTATATTTAATATACACGAAGTGTACTTTTATTTTCCATTTTTCTCCACCACGTTTATTAGACCTTGAGTAATGACTATTTATTTCTTAAATAAATGTAACTACATTACTCGCTAATAAATATTTTATTTCACCCACAATATATTCCCTCTAATAACTACTGTCGAAATGAATGTGATCAGGAATCCTTAAATAATTATTAAACCACAGTCGGGAATAATATTTATTAAAATATTAAATTAATATTTAACTGAGATAAATGGACACACTTAGTGTGTGGCCCTCTAGGCCTCTTTCTCAGTGGCATTAGGTGGAGCCTGCCTAAAGTCCAAGGTTAGCGTCTAGAAACCCCCCAAGTCACCCATAGAGAAAGACGTTAATGCCGCAATGATGTGTCAGCTCCTACAAATGCTTACCATGTAATATAATCCCTTTCTCTTGATATCTCTAATCATGCAGGTTGCATGCTAGTTCCATCAACCCATGTGCTCGATTATTCTTTCTTTGACTTCCTGGAATTGAACTCGCCCATACCTTACCATGGCCATGGATTTATTTAGGTTATATAAATTCCATCAATGGGTCTAAGATATCTACATCCATTATGGAACAAAAGGGACAAATCGTTTCACGCATTATCTATTAATGCAGTATTACTGATGACGCACCCAACGTATCCTACCTCGCTGCGAATAGTGTGTCATCACAGTTTTCTTCAATACATCTAAGTGAGCGAGTTGTAATACCCATTAATAATAATCTTAATGTCTAAAGACCAATACACCAATCTGCAGATAGGAACATCCAATGACACAATGAAATGTAAATATTCTACTGGCGGGTATCATTCTCATAATATCCTCCTGGATATTACCAAGGGCACACAACATGAGAAGGTGCCTCAATGTTTTATGAGTCCTCACCCCTAATGACCTGTATTATTTGTGTCCCTCAAATAATATCATCCATCCATAGAACATATATTCAAGAATAGTGTTATGGAACTTCTGGGTTCTCATCATAGAAGGGATCCGCTATGACCCTTTAATGCAACAGCTGTCCATAGGACATTATCACATGCATTGTCATGAAGAATAACAATCAAGATGTGAGTGGATTTTATTAATGAATAATGTACAAAGTAGTTGGTTCTAGACCACCAACTCCAACATAAATAGCCTTAGAAAAAAAATGAAATTTATCATTAAACATTTCCTTTTGTTTTAAATGATTATTATTTTATTTATAATCAATAGATATCAATAATTTTCATGATTTAATTAGTAATATTAAAACCCACTAATTTAATGAGTAGGTTATAAATGTATAACATAGTATGGTTTATCTAGACTCTTGGTTGTGTGTTCTACAAGCCATGAAAGAGATTAAATTTTAAATAATAAATTTTGTGGGTTATTTAATCTCATTGTTGTTTGTTCTATATGATATCAAACACAAAGTTAATGTTTTAGAATTTTAGGGTGTAAAATTACCCCAAAATTAAATATAATTGAACCCTTTAATTTGATCTTGCACTCTGAATTCGAAGGTCTGATATTTCAAAATATATTTTTTGGTAACCAAAATCATAAAAAGGTTAATAAAATATCCCCTTGTTAAGAGTTAAAAAAGGGGAGTAAAAAAGTATAAGAACAAAGTTCCTAAGTACTAAATCATTTTTAAAAAGTGATGATATGTAAATGGATGTAGATAATAAATTATATAGATAACGATAGATACCATCGATCATAAGTAATTTAATGATCGCTGAAATGTTAAGGAAATCAAAACCATAAACTGGTAATGATTTAAAAGATCAAACGATTTATCAAATATGAAGGTAATAGGTTGACAAATTTTTCTAAAAACCCCCTTTTGATAGTTGCAGAATTATTTTACAATTTTATAATATTTGGAAAAATACATTATACATTTTTATTTCATATGAATAAAATTCATTCTCTTATTCTATTTTGAACTATTTCAAATTCACCACTTACTCAAAGAAATTAATATCCAGAAATTAATTTTTTATTACTAAAGAATTAAACTCACTATATATGGATCGTAACATATTTAATAAAATGATAAGACATTACATTTATTTCATGTTATTTTTATAGAAAAATGGTTACATAGGATATACAATATGAATAAATATTCATATGGTAAAGTGACACATTAATCACTAATTTCTCATCCAAAATTCAATATAAACCCTTTCAAAAATGGTTAACCCTATAGAAATTCCAAAAAATCAATATCCATAAATGTAAAGAAATGACATTAAATTTCTTAAAGGGACATATCATTAATCCCCAAAATAATATGAATTATCTCATAATCTTTACATAGAAAACTGATGAATAAATTCAACATGTATCATCTTAAAACTTGATACTAACCTGAATTAATATAAATTATTATTGGAAATATGAATAATAAATTTTTTCTTATACAAAAAATAAATTATTGGATATATTACATAAATTAAAAAATGATTTAAACTCCATAAATGATATCTTAAAACACTTTTTCAAGAAATCAACAATCAGTCAAAAGTCTGTCAGTACTATCCAATTTACATTATCCATATCAATCATCCCTTTATCCCACAATAATTATCATGACAAAATAAATATGTTAAGGGTTATATTTCCATCAATTACGTGTTTTATATGAATTTAATCTTTTAAATAAATCTAATTTCTTCCTCTTTGGTAATGTTCAATATAAGATTTATAATAATTAATGAAAAACTAGTGTTTCACAATCATTAAAAAATTTAAAATTATTATAACAGGGATATAATTGAAAAAATGAAAAAATGAAATAAAAATTAAATCCATACAATATAATATTAATCATTCATCTTCTTCTATGGTATTATCATAAGCATAACCATGACCCCTTAGCTTCATTTGATGTATATTACTTTGATGCTTGGGGAATTAATTTTTTGTAGTTCCCAATCTCCTTATAGTTGAACATTTGATATTTATTTTTTTGTTTCTCTTTCAATCATGAAAATGATATACCTTCTCTCCATAGTTGTATAAAACACTAATTACATTTAAGAAAGCACATTAGTGTTTCGTTTCATAGCTATCAAAAGTGGGAAAATATTTCCTTCCCTTCATTTGTACTTTCCCCTAATATCCTCTTATTATCTTTATACCCTTCAAATCCATAATACATACATATTAATTTATCTAACTTTTAATAAATTATATTATGTACTCATATGATAAAAAAATTGGAGACCATTAAATATTAAAATATTTTATTATTCTCATCAATGAAATTACCATTATTACTCTTTGAATTGTATAAATTTATGAAGAAATTGTTTTTCATTGATTCCATCTCTAAAATATATAATACACTAGATAAGATAATTTAATTATGAAATATGATGTATAATCTCTAATATAGTGAAATTATTAATATAAATTGAAAAAAAATATAGTATATAATCTCACAATCATAAAAATTGTTGCTTTGGGAATATCACTATTTTTATATACATAAAATTGGTTTGAAAATAAAATGTGAATTATCCTAATCATACCCCTTGGGTGTGTCAAACTAGGCATGTACTAAGTCTCATTTTCTTGAAACTTGGTGTTGATCAGTTCAAACTTAATTAACCATTTTTGACTAATTAAACTTATGTACATCTGTTCTAGAAACACGACCATTTATAGTATACATACATGATTTTATTTTCTATGAAAAACCATATAATTTATTTTTTACCAAATTTTTTTTATTTTCTTTGATAAATTACCTTAAGACTATCATAGGGTTACTTTCACTTATCTATGTTTTTCTAAATCAAGTTCAGAATTATTCTACTAAACATCCAATAATACCAACATTAACGACCTTGAACCCCATAAACTAGAGCTAATGTATTACTTTATTATGCTGGGATAATATACAAGGAATCACATCCCAACGGACTGAATAATTTAGACATCTCAGAGAACTAGATATATAAAGGATTCCCATCTTATATTTGAAAAAAACATAATTTTTTATTTCTAGAATATAAATTTTTCTTCTTATCATATCATTTCATACCAATCATAGAACACATTATGGATTCCTTATAAATAAAACAAAATAATAGTGAGATTAAAATCATAGAAAGGGTTATGTATAATAGAAAATATGATGAATCAATAATGAATAATCACTTTGGAAAGTTATTTAACTGAACACACATGACATTTAACAAATAAATTTCCATCATAATTAGATTACTCGTAATATGTATTACATGATAAATTACTGAAAACACATTTTAGTTTTATAATTTTATTATCATAAATTGATAGGGAATAATAAATATGTTATGGTAAATAATTGAAAACATATTCCATTTTATCAATAAAATGAGAATAAAATACACCAAAAGATAATATAATTGTGAAAATATCATGAATAATAATAACTGGGTTCTTAATGAAGTAAATAAATTATGGTTAGATTTCCCGATATCAAACGTCCGGATACCTCTACCGTCAAGTCATTTAATCAGAAATTTTAAATCTATATGTAATTTTTTAATGACAGGTTATTGATTTGTCTCATGAGACCAACTGATGCATCCAGTGATATATAATTCTGATCTCCACAAATCACTACAAGTCAAAAGTATTCATTATATATTAAACAATCAATATAATTCATGAATCAATATTCCATACTATTATATATCAATATTGAAGAATGAAAATGGATTATAAATATTCCCATAGTCAATGAAATAAATTTCAATGTAAAACAATATATGTATAAATATGATATGTTTTAATTAATAAACATATCAAATGGTAAATAATATGGATATTTAGGGGAAATTTATTCTCTAGTGATCACATTAAAGTGAATATTTCATGAGAAAGTTAATGAATACAAAAATTAATCAAGAAAGAGATTATCAATACATTCTATTTTCAAAATGATCCTAAACCATCTTGGTGGATAAGAAGGATAGAATCATTAAAACATATACCCATTGGAGTAAGAATAAAGGAATTTTGTCATTAATTAATATAAAAATCATAAAAAGTTATTTAAAAGTTATCTTTAGGAAAATATCATTTTTATATTAAAAAAAAAAATTCAAACTAAAATTTCATGATTTATTTTGAAAATAATATTCCCTAAAAATGACCTTTTAAAATTATAATAGAATATCTATAAACTTGAGTGGCTAGGATAGTAAAAATTATATACATGACAAGTACATTAAAATAAATATTCGTTTAACATTTTGGTAAAACACAAACAATACTTGTTTTGGAAATGGAATGAATATTTATTTCAAAAAAATTGTAAAACATATAAATGGGTACAAATGTATTTAATGAATCATTTTAATGGGTAAAAAATATTTTTAATATTTCTATAAATCATGTTTTCAGAAGGAATTTTTTTGAACCAATAGAGTAATGATCTGAAATCTTTTAATAAATTTTTTCTCAAATATTTTATGTAAAAATGAGTAAAAATTTTAATTTTACATAAAAAATAATTAATAAACATAGTATAATAAAATTTAATGGTTTTGTTATATAATGATAAAATAATTTTCATTAATTGAAATTGATGTATAAATTATCCTAATTTAAACAGGATTGTGAAATAAACCCTTACAAAGATGATTTTGTTGAAAATAGAATTAACTAATACATCTATTATGTGTCTCTAATGTAAATTCACATAAAATACGTGGTTGTAAAATCTAATACTTCAAAAAATTAAATTCTCACACAATAATATAATATCAATGTCAAAGAAGAAGTAATATAACCCAATGAAAATAAATTGAGTTATAAAATTCATTACCACTTGGTAATATTAATTTAAAATCTCCTTGGATGAAATAGTTCAAATTAAAACATAAAATAAATTGAATTATTAGTGAATCATGATACTATATGTCAGTATGGTAGTATATAAACCACATAAAATAGATTATGTGCATAACATTTCAATATGCCTCAAAAATGTAAATTGATATGAAGTCCCAAACTCCACAGTTACTTTTTGTTTAACATGATTTAACCTAATCTATACTGGTTATAAACATGTTATTACCATATAATATAACAATATTATAATTTATAACATCATATATGATCATTTTATAACATATTATCACAATTTAATTAATAATATTTCATTAACAACCTTATTTTGTGTGTTAATTGTCCAGTTTTCTCATCCTTTATTTTCTGTTAAGGTTTCAATTATTATGACTATTGTAAACATATATCATATATATAAAAATAATCATTAAATAATTATCATATTTATAGATCAATTATATTCTTAAGACCAATAATGAAATATGGTTTTGATAAATTATGTATGTTACGACTATGGAGATGGTAGGACTTACATACGCATGAATAACATGTTAATTTCTCAATGAGCATTATGGAAAGGATATAAGTAATATTTTATCCATAAAAATTTATAAGAAAATCATATATACCATATTTATTCTTTAAATATATTTATATATATCATACATGTTTTTTTAATGAAAAGAGAGTTACATAGGTTCATGAAGGCAGTAGTCCACACATAAACGAACGATGTAATAAATTTAAAGTGTAAGAAAAAATGATATATAATATTTAAAAAATGATAAATATGTAATTAATATCATAATTATGTATTTTATTTATCATATATTAATTATATTTATCCTCATTACATTTTAATTAAGCGTTAGTGAAAAAGGAATCATATCGCTTCATGAGGCCGTAGTCTGTCGCACACACTAGCGAGATAATCATATCCCATATAAAATGGACATTTTAGGAGATATATATGATATAATGAGTAAAAACATATAATTATATTATAAATATAATATATATACTCTGTATTAATCATCATACCCAACCATTAGATGTAGTAATAAAAAAACGAATGATATCGTTTTGCAAGGTAGTAGACTTTTGTACACACGAATAATTATTTCATAGACTATTTAATGGAAGTGGAGACAATTTTACGTCATTTCCATAAAATAACCAGACATAAGCATATTTATGAAAATTATTTTATTACATCATTATGGTCTGACATGTGTTGAAGGATTATTTGGAAGAAAGAAAATAAATATGTTCATTGAAGAACATAACATCTTCATCAGGTAACCTCTTAATATTTAGAAATATATATATCCTAGGGTGAATTTATAAAATAACTATGGCCTATATGAAGAGATGATAAAATTTGGGATGTTATGTTAGTAGTTAATTTATGATCTAAAATGGGTTTATGGTTCCTATAAGAGAGAAGTGTGAGTGGCCTTTTATAAGTGAGTTGTGTGGCACACATGTAATTTTTGAAATGAAAATGGTGTAACCACATTTTTATTATTCCAATAGGGTAAAAAATACTATATTATAAATATTTATACATTATCAGGTATGAATATATCCATAACATATTTTTTACAAATTGTTATGTAATTTTAGACCTTATATTTTTTATTTTAACCCCATAGTAAAGCCATTTTTACCTTAATTGTGATAAATAAATTTTATTATGTTCACTACTAATTTTAGTAAAAAATTATTTTGACCTCATAATATAATATTATTAAGGATTATTAAAAATATTTATTACCTTTTGTTAAATTCCATTCCCATAAGTAGAAAAAATATAATTTTAAATGAATCATGTATATGTGATGAGAATGAAGTTTTTCAAAGAGAATATTTTCAGAAGTTTAAAATTATTTATATCAAATATTTAAATGAAAATGATTCTAATGACATAAATTTTATTAATATTTATATAGTTTACCTAATATTACATTTAAACTAGTACATTATTTAATTACAAAAAGTCAATTTTCAGTTTAAATCCAATTTTTTTTTCAGTATTTGTAATAAAATCAAACATTTTAAGAAAATCCCCAAAATTCACCCTAAGATAATTATGATATTATTATTTAAAAAAAATTAAATTTTATAATTAAATATTATAAAAGTTTCAAAATATAATTTTAAATTATGTACGCAATGCGCCAGAAAACTATATTTCAGAAATAATAATGTTTTCTTGAAAACATTTCATTTTCATTTCAATGATTTTTATTTTATTTTAATAAATATATAACCATAATATTAATAATTTATTTTGTAATAACAAAACATTTAATTTTTAATGGCCATGTCATAATTTTATAACATATTTCATTTTGTATGCACCTGAGGTTTCATGTTCTGTATGCTATCGAAGAGTTTTAATTTAACATAATATACTTCATGGGTTTTTTAAGCACGGTGTTGAATGTTACATATGCTATCTAATTCCAAGTTCTTAAATTATAATTTTTAGGGTCTATTTTTTTTTGAAATATAGATGATATGAGTAATATTCTCAAATACTTGATTAATATTGTAGTTATTATTATAAAACTGGTTGAATTACATTATTTGTAAAATTTGAGTAATGGTAATGTTTCTCATCAAAATTTTACATTCGTTGATATATACTCCATATTCACAACTGTTTATGTCATTTTTAGTGTTTATAACTCACATGGATTTATTTCAAAATATTATTTAATTCATTCAATATATTTATAGATGCACACATGTTTTAATAATTCAATGAGATTTCATTCAAAATTTAACATTAGTATAGGGGTTTCTTCCCAATTTCACATTAAAATATAGATTGTTTATAACAAAAAAAACCGTTTGGGATATTTTGTTTTATTTAACTCAAGAACTCCATTTTTATATAATCCTTTGATTATTAAAATTTTTATTACACACTTTCTATATGTTTCACTTATATTTGGATAAAAACTCAACTAAAAGGTAACCTATAACTTGAGATATTATTTTTTTCATTTTTTCTTTGGAATACTTGTCCACAAAGTCAATATTTTTTATTTCATGTATATTATTCCCAATAAGTCTATGATAGTTATGGTCATTTTCTATGAGCCTTCACTTTCTTTACACAATTATGAATGTAATATATTTTAATGATTTCCATGAAAAAGATTTTCTATTTACTTTATTTATAAAGTGTGAAAAAAATAATTTTGAATGTTTTACAAATTAATTAATTATAAAAAATACTATTTTTCATATTTATGAGGTTTTATTTATATATTTTATTGTTTTCAAAATTTAATTATATTTATATTGTTTTAACGAAATTTTCTCTTATAATAAATGGTATAAAATATGTATTGTTCATTTTTTATTTCACCCAAAATAATTTTTAATTGTTATTTAAATTTTGTTTTGAATATACAAAATAATACTTTAGGATCTCACATCCTTTAAAAGGGATTGGATGCAATGATACCCTATAAAATATTTCACTGAATGTATTATAACCATGTTTCCTGAAAATATTATAGAAACTCATTAATTTATCATTGGTTAATTAATATATGGCTGGATTATGATTTATTTAATGTTTATGTATCAAATATTTATTTTTATACATATTATGGTCAGGTCTGTTAGGGACCTCAAATTAATTCTGTGATGTTTTATATCTCAAGAGACCAAGATGGAAAAATGGAGGTTTAGACAATTCTAAAATGTTAAGTGGTTTGGTTGGTTATCTTCTATCCACAATGTTATGGGTAGATGGATAGATATTACCTTAATTATATTAATTTATTAGTGACTAATAATGACTTATTTTATGTAATCTATTATTTGGGTTGTTTAAATTATTTATCTTAAGTGATATACCTATGTTTTTTTACTATTGATTATTAAATCTATTTCTCTACTCAAATGTATCTTGTATTGTTTCATTCCCAATGATTTATGTAACAATTCATCATTTATGTCCAATTTTTTATAGGATATGGTCTCTTAATATTATGTTCAAGTAACATGATTATGTTCTCTTATCAACATGTGTTAGTGATCGGTAACATTACTATTGTTTCATATTTATTTACTATGTTTTTAATACAGTTGTATCTGAATCATTATTCTCAACTCGTATTGTGAATGTTCAATATCTTACTAATAAGATTTTGTCTTATCTGATGGATATGACTATGAACCTATAAAAAAAGAGAGCACAATCTCTAATGTCCCTCAAGAATATTTTCTCTACCAAAGACTAAGATCAGTTTTTAATTTTATAGATCTCAACTTGAAACCATGTAATTTTATTTTTGATATGGATTGGATGATTGATCATATGGTCTAGATAGATTTTTATCCTTGAAGGTTATAATTCATTATTCTTGATAGGTTATTCTATGTATCTCATGTATAATGGGACCTAAGGCTTAGTAGATCCAACAATTCTTTCTGGGAATTGGGTATAGTAATATTAGTGTTTTAATTTTTACTAGGTGTTGGAATCATTGAGTTTTTATATCACCATAGTTTTCATTGATTTTACCATCATTATTCCATATTATTTTTCAATCTTGATTCCAATATGGTATGTGTAGTTTTCTATTAATTTGGTATATATCACTCATATAGTCAATATTAATTCTTACTATATAGAAACAACTAAAGTGGATGATTTGAAAACTCTATTCAATGAAGTGATGGGAAAAGGATTTATTTTCATAAGTGTATCACCTTGGGTTGTGTTGATCTTTTTTTAAAGATATATTATAGGAAACTAAAAAAATTAATACTAAAATATAAATTGAGTTATGATAAAGGACAAGTATCAGGTTCCATAGATTGATGATTTCTTTGATTAGTTAAAAGGGGGAATGTGGATCTCGAGGATTGAACTTTGGTATGGTTCTCACCTACTGTAAAGTAAAGAATATGGCAAATAAATGATCACATTTAGAAGTAGTTATTTACTATGTTAGTACATTGTTATTCCTTTTGGTCTAACCAAGTAGCCTATAGTAATTACGATGCTGATGAGAAGGATATTCCATGAGTACCTCAATTTTATTTTGTATTTGTGGATGACAACATAGATTACACTAAAACTAAGAATTATCAATTGAACAATTTTATAGTTGTTCTAAAAACATGAGATATTACATATATTATTAAAAAATATATAAAATTTGTTTTTTGGATTCAGGATGTGACATTATTTGGATACATGGTCTTGAATCATTACATCTTAGATGATCATGAGATTGTGAAGGCTCTTTTAACATGGGATAAGCTACAAAATGTTGTCAATATTCCTAGATTCTTGGGTTTGGTATGGTATTGCCATTGGTTCATTAATTATATGTCTAATTTAGCTTCCCCAATGTACAATATCACTAAAAATGGATTGATGTTCTTATGAGATTTGAATTATCAAAGTTATTTTAATTATTTTAAGAGTATTCTATTGTATGTAGTAGTGTTGAATCTTCTCGAGGAGAGGCATGGGTATATTTTCTTTTAGGAACCATTTGGTTCTAGTTTGGGTTGAATTATTATATAGGGTGATCATGGGATATTCTATAACTCCTCAAAATATATTCCACACGATATGAATTTCTGGACCCATAATGTTGAGATCACTCCAACGATTCATGATCTTAATATTTGGATGAATTATATTCTCAAATAATGGTTTATCATATTTTCTGACAACAAGATAATGAGTTATTTATTTCCACAAAAAATATTGATCCTTTGGTAGAGACATTGGGTGGATTTTCTATAGAATTTTTTTATTTTTAAAATTTCTATAACCCTTAAAAGGGAAATGTTGTTTCTGATTCCTTTAGAAAGAAGCTTATATCTTATTACATGAAATAATCATCAAAATTGTTGAATTTTATTGATATTGTTATTATGTTATATTTGAGAGTCTTGGAGGGTGTGATCAAGAATTTTTTTTGACAAACCTTTAGTTTACCACCTCTCTTCTATAGTTGACTTTTCAAGAGTATCAACCTGATTTTTAATTCCAAATAATTAGAGACTCTCTTTATGGTGGGAATATAACTTTTTTTGGTGTTTATCATATAAGGATGTTCTATGATATTTAATGGGTGTATTTAACCATTTTTATGTAGAAAATATATGATAATTTATTTACATAATTTATAATGGGTATTAAGTCCTAGAACAATGAAGTTATACTATGTATACAGTGACAATTATAGTGGTTAGGTATAAGACAAGACATTGGCGGATTTTTTTCTTGATGTTATATGTGCTAGAAGGATAAGGAAAAGAACCAAAAAATTACAATTTATATCATCACATTCGTTTTCTGACTTAGAAGTGGGATATGGTTCCAAAGGATTTCATGATTCGGTTTCCATATACCCATTATTGGAGGAATTTTATATGTGTTTTGATCAATCAGCTGACCAAATCATCTCACTTTATATCAATTTGAGACATAACCGATATGGGAGATTTTTTAAGTCTATATATTAATGGGATTGTTATATTTCATGGAGTTCCTTATGTTATAGTTTTTGATTGGGATCCCCATTTTACGTATCTATTTTTGAGAGGCTTCTAAGAAGAAATGTGATCCATAAATAAATTTAAAATGGTGTATTATCCACTTATGGATTTACAGTAGAATGAGATATATAGACCATTGAGGAAATGATATGTGTTTTCATTTCAACTTTGACAGAGTATGTTATGACCATTTCAGGATGGTTGATTTTTCTTTCAACAAAAATTACTGGTCTAATATCACAATGGATCCCTTTGAGTATTTGTATAGAAATTATTATAGATATAAAATTTTTCGGATGGAGGTGTATGAAGCTTCCTTAGTTAGACAATGTTTTTTGAAATTTAAATTGTCAAAGATTCAATTAATTCAACATATAATAATTATGGTGAAGTTATGGTATAAATACTTTGTAGACCAATGATGTAGACCATTATATTTTTCATTTGGTGATTAGGTTTTTTTTAGAGTTTCCCCTTGGTTGGATCATAGATGTTTTGGGAAACATTGTGAAAATAAACCCAGGTTTTTTTGTCCTTTTGAAACTTTTTAGTGGGTGGGAAATGTCACACACCTCCAGGAGGGTCTAGACAAAAGCAAATATATTTTTCCTAGTGTAGCACAGTGGTGACCAGGGTCGTCTCTCTGGAAGATCCTTTCAGTGTGGTTCACTTACTTTATTCAATATCACCTAATATATCACATTTTTTTGTTTTGTATTTAAATTAAAGAGATGAAAATATTTTTATGTTTTTGATATGAAAAATATAAATTATGATGTATGGAAAACTGAACGAGTTAACAAATAAATAACGTGGTTTTGGGTTTTAGTCTTAAGATCAATCATTATTATATTTTATATGTTGATTTCTTTGTGACAATCCAAATATGAAATATCATTTTAAATATATATTCTTTTCTATAATAAGAATAGTTTTAGTTTTGTGTCATTGGGGGCCGTTACCACATCAAGGACATTCTACTCACTAATGATTGCAATTCAAATCTAGCGCAAACATAAAATAAACATTAAAAAAATTCAAGAACAGCTGTACCTCATCCCGGGAAACGTATTGGGGTTAGCCTCTCATTTCTGAGAGTAGAAGATCACAATGGTGGACATATGGGAAAGATAGAGATAAAGGATAGATAAAGGGGAGAATAAATAATTTATAATTTTTTTAAAATTATAATAATAATAATATTAATTTATATTAATGTTATCACCTTAAGAAAATAGTTTCAGAAAGTGAAGAGAGGGATAAAAAAATAGTTTTAAAATAAGAATGTTATAAAAATAATATTTATAATAATATTAATCATAATAATAATTTTTTTAATAATAATTATTAATATTATTATAATTAAAGGAGAACAAGTTAAATTTTGGATGCAAAATAAACAAATGAATCCATTAAATTTATTTAAATAAAATTTATATTACAATTAATATAAAATTAAAAAAATGAAATTCAAATAAAAATAATAAAGAAGAAATGAAGGGGAAAAGAGATGTTTCAGCACGGGACATGCCCTGGTGGGATCCCTCTTTGGCTGTGAGTGTTGAGCTAATGATTTGGGAAAGAGGCAAGAGCCTCATTTTATGGAAAATATTTTTCCTCTCAAACATTGTGAATTGTTAAACATTAAATAGATGATTCAAGAATTACACCCTTCTCAAACATTGTTCCCCATTATATTGAATGTCCCTTATCAAAATATCAGCTCATTTGGTCACAACATGCAACTGTTATGAATTTTTTATTGGAGGTTACTTTTTCTAGACAATGTTTCAAATAATCATCCTTTAAAATGATAATATCCAATGTGAGAATTAATGACATAAAAAATCCATCAAAATAATTTTAGAGATGAAAATATTGTTCCCTTTTATATTACAAGTTGAATATAATCCATCTACAGTGTATAGTCTGAGTTGTTGTTCTGTTACAATGTTGTAGTCCACAATGTCTTCCCAAAAAAAACTTCCAGTTCATTGATTCTTTATGGCTTATAGATGCTCGAATAAGCCCCTATTCCATAAGAAAATGTTAACGGAAATGAAATACTGTTTATAAAAAAATTAATCACACAATTTGGAATTTTATTTTTAAATAAATAAAAAAATATTCTTGATGTAAAAATCTGTCAGAAATCAATAAATAAGGACATTCCACAATTTAGACCATTTTCATTCTAATATTAAAATAACCCATTATTTGAATAAAACATTGAAATACATGGGGATTATACTTGAAAAACATTGAAAAATAATCATTATTTGATAAAAAATATGCACATAAAATTTCTATGTTCGGAAATATAGATTACCATTAAGAATTTCCACCACAATTGATTTTTATCTACAATGTTTTCATGTATTTCAGTTGAAGAGGTCTATTTTTAACACTTCTCATGTTCTTGACTAGAAAGATCAGGATTTACAACCGGATTTTTCCCTGAATTAGAATCTAATCTGGATTTTAGATTTTGATACGAAGATTATTCATTTAATTTTTATACCATTTTTTATGTGTTATGAAGTTATGGTACAAATTTGTATTAGTATTGGGATTGTTAGGTGCTAGTGAGAGAGTAGTGGCCGAAAATCATTGGTATAGTGTATTCTTGAAAATATTTTTAGGGGAAAAGTAAATTGTGTTTGAGAGGCTTTAAAATCCCATTAATTATTTAATGTACTACTTTCTCATTGTTTTGATACATTTTGTTAGAAAATATTTATGTTTTATTGGAGTGTTTGACGAAATAAAGGTTTTCTATAGTAGAAATTTCCATGGTCACAGGGATAAAAAGTAGTGTAAGGGGGATGTAGAATGATTCATAAGGATATAGTTTATGGGATATCAAGATCTAGTAGGGATATGGAATATGAATATGGATATGTCATGGAACACTAGAGATGGGTTTTAGAGGTAATTCCATTTTCGGCATTGGTAGGCCGTGGAGAGTAGGCAACACTGTAGCTTTATTCAGGAAGGTAATCCCTTTGGATTGGGGGATTTATAAGTGGTGTAGTGATTTGGATAGAAAATACCTTTTCAATGGTGGAATAATCATGGTTTCTGGGTCGTATCATGGTCATTCCAAGTAATACTAGATTTTCTCAAGGTCTGTAGTATGTTTTCAAGATGTTGGATTCAGAGTAAGGGTTATGACGCAATCCTTCTTTTTCAAGATTTAAATGTTCCATATCCTATTTAAATACAAAATTATTCCACTCAAAACTTATTCATCTTATTTTTATTTTAATGTATCCTAAGAAGAGTTTTGGATTTTCTATCCTCCATTCTTATCAAATAAAAGCATTAGTTGATGTATCTAATATATCTCTAATAATTAAAATATCCTCTTATCAGGGATTCTCAATTTCTTCTCTTTTTAGCATTGAGAGTGACGAGTATGAAAATTGATGAAGGATAAGATATATTTTAAATGGATTGGGTTTCTTGATATTCTATCTTGATCTTATGTTCCTTCAATTCTCTATTGGAATTCCTCTTTTGGGTGTTTGATCAATTGAAATATTACATAAGGTAACTAGATCCTTAATTGTTTACCTTAAAACTAAAACCCCATTAATATTTATTTAATTTAAATATGTTTTCAATTAATTTCTCAAACATTGATATTTTTTTATTTGATGTGTGATTTTAATAGTGTATGAAAATTTTGAAAACCCCTAATTTCAATGGAATTGGAATGTGAGTGTAGATTTTGAAAAAAATTATGGTTTGGATTGAATAATTATTTCATGAATTTTTTTTTGGATATTAATTGGTAAAATTTTCTTAAAACAAAATAATATTTGAAAGACATGAACTTGATGAAAACCTATGATTGTGTATTGAAATTTAAATGTAATATTTAACATCTAATTGGGAAAATGAATTGTGAATGATGAATTTATTTGAAATCATTGTTTTTCCCATGAATTTTTATTGATTGATTAATATAAAAGTTATCCTAGGCAGTTAGTTTGTGATTAATTAATGAACGCTAGGAATCTGACTCCCTATCATTGGATTGATGATGAAAAATCTAAAAAAAAACCATGTCTAATATGATTTTCCCTCGATGATGTATTGATTGATTAGCCTCATTTGTATGATCCTATAGAATTGTTCATGAATACTTTAGATAAGATGAAAATTGAGAAGTGTAATGATCCTATAACTATAATTGAACATACCCCAGTTCATATAACCATGGTGCTCTTCTGACTTGATTTCACATTCTATTATTTTGAAAAATTTTATATCCATTCCATTTTTTATATAAAAGGTTTATATAAATATTCATTTAAAAATGATTGATATATCATATATCATTTATACCGAATGAATGTTTTTTATTAAAATATTAATATAACAAGGCATGTCGTGTTTTATTTAAATTTAAATCCCAAATGGTTTATTTGTAAAGGAGTTGATGATGGAACACTTAGAATGAACCTAATAGGATATACAAATCACAACCTAATTTTTTCCTTTTAGTGTATATAGATTAAATTTTTCTAGACCCATGGAAATGGAATTATCCACTTAGTGGTAGTTGGTGTGCTTGATATATTTTCCTCTAGAGTGATGGATATGACCATTGGATATATGGTCCATTTGTTTCACACGTGTTTTTGATAATTGTATTTCTATATGTTGTGTCTTTTGATGCTGTTTAATTTTGGGTATTTATTTTTGTATCTTATAGTGGTATTTTCTTCTTGAGGAGTATTGTAATACCAAAATTTTTTTTTTTTATCTTCCACTGTTATGTATTGATGGATTTTTCTTATGAAAAATTATTCCCTTTGACCATTGATACGATACCAGGTTCTTGTCTCAATCCCATGGGGATTAGAAATTCCCTTTTGGTAATGTCTAGACTAGCTTGGGTATTGTTGTAGCAAGGTTTCCAGGATGATTCATGACAAAGAACAATACTATTTTTTAGTAAAAATAATGTAACAATGCACTTATAAATTTATTATGAATGTAGTAATAATATAATGATAAATAAAAAAACTCTTCCAAGGATAGATGATTTTTTCGATCAAATACACTTAGATTAATACTTATAAATGGGTGATATTATATCAAAAAATTCCAATCTAAAAGTGAACAAGTATTATATTTTAATTATATACATTAATGGAAATAATACACACTATATATTCTTAGTGATGTTATCACCACTAAAAACTATCATTTTATTGTTTAAAAAGATAGTGAGTATGTTTTTAGAGACAAAATTAATTTATTTAAATTTTTATTTATAAATGATATTTCCATATTATCTAAATGCATGGAATAACATTATATGTATTTCATTATTAATATAATAATATTTAAAAAGGAAAATTATTATGTGAACTATGAAAAATGTGACTTCTAGAGGGATGAAATATCTTTCTTAGTCTACTTAATCCTAAGAAATATAAATATATTGATTGCTGAATAGATAATATAGAAAAATAATGGCCTCAATCAATATATATGATGGATATAAAATGTTATGTTAGATTAAATCATCAATATTGATGGTTTATTGTAAATTTACAATGATTGAAAAAATCACTAACTTTGTTATCTTGTAATGCAGTTACATTTTTGTATGATATTGAGTCAACATATAATTTTTTATTAGAATAATATTCCATAAATATCACATTTTCACACATTACCCCCATATATAAAATGGTTTATAATAAATATAAATTATTTACAAAATCTCATGAATTTTATATTATTGAAAAATTATTATGTGTAAACTATGACTCAATATAGTTAATCACACAAGAGAAAAATTATCTAGATCACTATCTATACTTATATGTGATAATATATGTTTATAACATTAAGAGTAATTATTTATATAGTGAGAATTATGACATATGTATTGATAGTTATAATATATTGTATATATTTATATATAAACTACATGACCTTTTATAATATAAATTTTTATAAAAAACCAATAACTATTAAATTTTTATTCTTTTCAATCATAAAATATTCCACAATATAGATTATATTATATGGTGAAATATTCAATATAAATTATTGATGATTAAGAGAGAAATTGATCAAGTCATCTTGGATAAAAAAATAACGGTTCAATGAAATCATAAAGGAAAAACAATACCATATCATTCTCAATTGACATTTTTACTATCTATCTCAAAGAAGATTATTATAACATAAAGGGTTGATGTGGGTTTAAAAATGAATTATGAAGAAATATATAAGTCAATAATATAAAAATTAAATATCTATTATAATGTATTGTTATGATTTGAGACATAATTATTTTTAATTTTATTTCTAACAATAATAATGGGTAATTTAGATAGTGATTATAGATCATCATTATTTATTAGTGTATGTACCAAAGTGACGTGTAATGATCGTTAAGATAACAACTAGTAGGTTATTATAAGGAAATAGATTCTAAATATACGTGATGGTAATTATTATTCAAGAAAGTTATGTAGTAATGAATAATGTCAGAGGATATTACTCTACTATTACTTGTATTAACAAAGAAATATGTGAATATCACTGTGAAAGTTTTCATAGGTAGTATAAATGTATCTAAATGAAAAAATATAGTATTGGTTGTATTAGATTGATTTAAAATTATTTAAAAATTAATTTAAATTTTGGTGAATTTTTAGTCATTAAAATTCCAAATATTTATCAGCGAGGTGGTGAGACAACATGGATAAAAACTACTGATTATTACAGATTGAATAAATATAGACCTCCATGATGTTTTAGACAAGTAATTAAATGAAATTAGACACAATATTAAATGTTATTACAATGTATTGGTTCATGAATATAATCAATCTAATATTCTAATTTAAACACATGAATAAATTCATAGATGCAACTCTATTGAAATAAATGATATTGGGATCAATATTTTCCATTGACCTTATTATCATAAATGAATATATTTAACCTAGAGGAATATATTTTTCTATATGATGAAAAATATAGGAAGAACTTAAAAAATTGTCATCATATGATAATATTTTAGAATGATATTAATTGAGACAAAAAATTGTAGAATAAATTCTAATGTGGGTTTAAAATTTCAATCAACGCATTACAATAGTGTAGGGACTATAAAAGATATATGATGAGAATTTATTTCAAGACCTATAGTTCGGTATTATAGATAAAGTATTCATTTAAGTATATCTATGTAAGGGGTTTCTGTGGTTTGATAAAGACGAAATTAAAAACCACAAATATATAGTTACCCATTTGATATTCTTGATAATGTTGGTGTTGAATCCCATCAAATGAAACATTCACCAGACATGTCTCAAGTACATATTGTTCTCTATATATCAATAATAAGAATGTATTCTTCAGATTAATAAACAAATTTTAAAATTCTATTATTGTAATTAATTTGCTAAATATATATAATTATCATACTTTGTTACCAATTACATATTTTTTAGTAATATAGAATTATTTTGAGTTTATCATGAATTGGTCCTTATTTATAAAATTTATTAATTTCATTTATTTTTTTAATTAAAATTTACATTTTATGATTTATATATTGTTTATTATTTTTTAGCTGAATACTACCCATTCCATATAAGAGTAAACCATACTTTAGATTAGATATGTATAATTAGAATTGATTTTAATCCTATACACAAGAACAACACTAAAAGTTTCTTGGATGGGAAAGATTAATTTGGGTGTTCATGAATGGGTATGATATTTTTATTTTCCACTAATGCATGGAGTATTTCTCCCATGTACTAGGAACTTGTATATGTATTGATGTATACCATGAATCATAGATCATATGTTATATTAACTGTGATCATTGTTATAAATTAGGAATACAACCCTTTGTCTGAAAAACAAACATGGGGGTTCTATTTAAGATTAAAACATATGTTCTAAAATCTAGGAATGATAAAACATATTCTATTTAAAATTAAACCCAACATATGTAAGAGTAAATTTGATCTATGTAATATTAAACCATTACTTTAGTGGATTGTGTATGTTTAACTAGCACCTACCTAATATAAAATGTATAATCAAAATTATCTATATAAAGTTATATAAGAACCTATTTGTGAATTAAACAAAATATCATTGTGTTCTATATAGATTTCCATAGAGAAAAGTGTATATTCATGCTAGGATAAAGAAGAAAAGGAAAAACATAGCCCCTAATTAAAATTCCATTCCATGTGGCTCATATATACAAAGACCCTATGAAATGGAATGGAATGTTTATAAAACCATACTAATAGTATTTGGAATGAAAAAACGATATTAGACAAATATAATATGATTACTCTGAGAAGGTGAAGAGAGATCATGGGAACTAATTCATGTATCTATGAAAATTGACGTAAGATTGAGAAATATAGATATAATAAATAGATATTTATTTATATATAAATACATTGGACATTGTTATTAGGTTTCCTAATTCTGGTTTCCATGTACTTAAAAAGTTTGGGATTATATATATATTAGTGTATTAGATATATTTAATAAATTTTTTTCTAATAATTATTTTTTCCTTATTCCTCTTAACTATGGTATGAAAATCCCATTGTTATGAAAGGGTAAATAGAGAATTTATTTCCCAGTGGAAGTTGAGTGTTTCTTAGAGTCATTTGGGAATTCATGATTTCTTCACCCAACATTTCTATATACTCACTATTGTCTGATGTTGTGGTTCCTGGTAGTTCTAATAATCTTGATTTTCTATTTTATTTCTTTATCATTATGAAAATT
The DNA here is from genome assembly GCA_963277665.1 of Viscum album. Classification (NCBI taxonomy): domain Eukaryota; kingdom Viridiplantae; phylum Streptophyta; class Magnoliopsida; order Santalales; family Viscaceae; genus Viscum; species Viscum album. The sequence continues at coordinate 1,379,456,386 of OY728138.1, forward strand.
GGGAGTCACTAACTTTTCTCAAGTACTCGTAGATTGTAAAAAAAATTATGAGGATAATGAAATGTTTTCAGTATTTTGATATTAATGATGCATTCATAGTATTATAAGGTGTTTCACACTCAAAACCCATAAAAATGGTGGAATATGGTGCATCTGTGGACTCTAGTCATATTATGTGCTGACACATATTTAGTATAGGGGTGTTATTTTATATAATAGAGCCATATCATAGGGTTATATTAGGAATGACTTTTGAATGGATGTGTTGTAATATTTATAATTTCTTGTTTGATTAATGTTAATCAATATGTGTTGTGTATTAATTGTTCCAAATTTACAATAAAATTTTACTTTTTAGTCATTTCTCATTTTTAACATCATGATTCTATTTTTTAGTTTTTAGTATTTTAATTTACCAAAAAGTATCAATTATAAAATCAATAGAATATAATTGTCCCAAAATTTTTGTTTCGAATCCAAAGTTTTCTCTAAAACTAAATTCCTAGAGGAATGGAACTACTTTTTTATAAAATGTTCATGATAAAATCTTCTCATTAATTTGGATAATTTTTCAGTAGAGTTTCTATAATATGATTTTTTAAACAAAATATACATAATCTAAATATGATACATTTAGATAATAATAGAGATTAATATTTATATATCCCATAAATTGACTAATTGAAAAAATTATTATGGCCATCCAAGGAGTGAAGATAATCCTTTTATAAGAGGAAGTTTGATTTTGAAAACATTTTATTTCATTTTTATTGAAATAAAATTGAGAAATCATACCCCCTTTGAATATAAAATTGATTTTTACAATTATTTTATAACGCTATAATGTTATGAATCTATAGATGTAAACTGTGTTGAGAAATAGACATATATATAAAATATCATAGATAAAATTTAGTTGAAGTAATATATGAAGATGTTATATTTGAGGCACCTATATCAACGAAATCCCCATTCCAATTCTACTTGGAGATTGTTGTGTAGGGCATTTTTCTATATATATTATGAGGACCACTTCATTGGTATTAAGAATAATATTCTATTAATTTTACACTGAAATATTCAAATAAATCACACTATAATTTTAAGATCATGGTCATTTGTAATATGAAACATACCCTATATATTAGGTATAAGTTGTTTGAGGTTCCTTGTTTGGAATTGAAAATGAACACCCCTGTTGGGAGAATTAAACAAAATTTAATTACATTGACTTATTTTTATTCAAAGTTTTTACTTTTTTTGTTATATTTAATAATTTGTTATGAATTAAAATAACATGGATATCCCACAAGAAGGGAGTATGTATGTTATTTTCAATCCAAGGAAAAAAAATCAGTTTCCATCATTATGTCTCAATAATATTTTTACTACCCAAATGTGTATTTGTGTGATAAAAATAAATATTTTTTTTATTTAAATGATATTAGTAAATTGGTTATTTTGGGGAGAATACTATCATCTTATTATAGGTTTACATGGAGTTCTTCTATTTTTTTGATGTTTAGGTGGTACTTTAGCATTACAGGATATGTTTTTGAAATTTATTTAATTTATTTTTTTAGTGAAACTAAATAATATATATTTATATTTATTTAAATGGTGATGAAAATGGAGTTTCACTATAGTATGTATTTTTATATTTTAATGACCATTGATTGATTTGAAACACATGTTCACAACTGTTGTCCACTTCTTCTCCAATCAACCTTATAGAGTTTTAAACAATTTTTACTTATTTTTTCTTGTCACATTTTCACCTGATCATTTTTTAATGAATTAACATGGATAAATTTATAATTTTATCTTTAAAAAATTTTTATATCGTGGGTTTTATTAGTATTGAAAGTGATAAATATTGAAATTGTATTTTTTAATATCATCAACTTTTAAGCCTTCCCATTTATCTATAATGTTTTTAATTCCAAAGTAGACATGGATATATTTTTAGGTATCCCTATAAATTCGATATCATTCTTACCAACCCTACTCCAGAGATTTATATATAAATTCCTTAAAAAACTCTAGTGAAATGATTAATTCTCTTGTTTCAAGGGAGGACATATTACTACATAAATAAAGGATAAAGGAGAGTAATCAATTGGTTGATTGATTATTTTAATACATTAATTTGAATTAAAATTTACCATATTAATCCCAACAAAATTATAAATAAAATTTTAAAAAATATTGAATACATGATGAATCGTTCATTTTTTCTATTGATATGAGGACCACCAAAAATTATAAGTGTTGGAATGAAAAAATAATTTTAATGGGATTGAGTAAGGATAATTAAAGTAACTAAAACACATATAAATCATACATAATACATTAATGAGGCATACCCAATTTTTCTATATTTATTTTTGACATTTAATCCACTCTTATTCAACAACAAAAGAACACATTATAAACCCTCATGATTGACACACACTTTTGAATTTATTAAATGTGTAAATTTATGAATAAGGATGCCTATGGAATTATTCCACATAAAAATAATGATAAATTATTTTTGGATATACCATGATAAAAGAGCGATACATTTTTAGGATGGTAGGTACAAACTGTGAAATGGTAAAGTATATTATTGAATTGATTTTATTAATTGGGGTAAAACTATGAATTATATATATACATGATGCTTTATATTCCCAAATCCATCATAATTTAAAAGTAAAACTAATCATTCCATGGGATGTTTTATTTTTTGTTGATATATACTGTTATACAAAGAGTAAAATGTTTATGTGTGGGGAAGTGATAAAAAAAAGTTTCTAAATTTATTTTATGAAATTAATATGAAAAATATTTACGATTTTGCATATTTAATAGGAATAAAATTTATTTTTAGTTACATATGATATTTTTTTGTCTAAAAAATATAAAATACTATTCAAATTATAATGATTTATGGAATTTTTTGATCAAAATTTCATAGTACGAAATTAAATATTTTATTATTGATGTGTAGGTGAATAAAATTCATATTAGTTGTGATTATTATAGATTATAGATTAGTTAAATGTAGTTAAAATTACAACGGATAAAGTATGAACAAATCGAATAGGAATTTTACACCCTTTGTAAGAGTAATTCAGATACAAACAGTCGTGTAAGAGATTTTTCACTGCCACTATGGAGGGTAGAATGGTTGACTATGTAAAAAATCTTTTTGATATGTGTAGGAGTAAACCATTAATACATGAACATATGTATTATTATCTCTAGGTGAGGATAACCTGAATGAATTTAACATTTTTCAATAGAAAAAACATGGTCCATCCATGTTATATTAAAATGGAAATTTCTATGGCCAGATCAGATTAATAAAAATATATATAATATTAATTTGGATATAAAAAAGATTAAATTTTATTTTCGTAAGATTAAATCCAAATATCAATGGTCTATGTAAGAGTATATTACAATAGTGTCACATTAAATCATAATTGTAAGTACCTATATGAAATTTAAGAGACACTTTTTATTGGAATAAAAACTAATATATATATATATGTTATTTATGGATTTAACCCTCGAAAAATGTTAACATCTTAGTTATAGATAAGTGAAATGGATTTTTCTACGAAAATTAGAAGTATTTCACTTGTGTCCTCCAAGAATCAAGGAAAATATCCAGAAATGAATATCTGTATAATATGCGTTGCAAAATATGGAAATCCTAAATTAAATGAGACACATAAAAGCTAATCATTGAGAGAATGAATATGAAGAACATAAGAAATAAATCCTAGTTTAGTGGATATGGAATAATATTCAAGGACTATAGTAGAGAATCAAGGAAGAATTCGATATATTTTATCCTAAACCATTATTATCATAGTTCTTATGTGGGGTTCCCATGTAGTTCCCATAACAAAATTAGCAAAAATGTTTAGTTTATTTAAAGTATTTAATTATATTAATTTCAATATAATATTAGGTTTCTTTTCCTCTAAAATATGATATAATATTTTCATAGTTATGATGGCATAACCCAATGATTTATTCCAATGAAGAAGTCAACTGTTCTTATGATACTTACATACATTCGTGTATTATATTCTTCCTAAAATTATGGCATCTCATGGGATACCAAGGTTGAGGATGTAAATAAAAAAACACATCTCTCTTAACCCTTATTTACATTCACACAGTGAAAATATATTTTCATAATGTTTTCTCAAGTACTGGTCTATGGTGGGACAAGTGTTTGAGTAAGAGAATTTATGATTTCATAAACATATAGTTTTAGTAAAGGGTTACTACTTATTTTCAGTAGATCCAAATAAAAACAACGGATATAGGGTCATATAGTGCAGATGATAAATTCAAATTTTTATGTATTTCTAGAAAATGAGTTGTAAGTGTTACATCACATTCAATGAATAATGATCATTGTAATAGACATTGAATGATTTTTGAAACATATTTAATGAATATTTAGGATTTATCTTGATAGTGGTTTCCTTTCATTTGGGACATTCATTTTTTTCATTCTATATATATATTAATATTCATCATTATGTATTTATAAATTATTGTATAATGTTTTTTAGTTTATAAAAATTACTTTTAAATTATATAAAATATTTGAAAAACTAAGAGAACTATGATTAAGAAACACTTATAGAGAGATGACCATAGTTTTCACTAAAACTGCATTCTTGGAGTAGCAGAAAAACACTTGATAAGGGGTTCTCATTAGATTATTTTCATCACAAATTACATAAATATATTAAATAAATTGTTATTAGAGCGTGATTATAATTTTTAATAATCCTGTCCCTATTATACTGTGTTGGTGGATAATTAGTTGATAGAAATAAATTTAACCACACCCCATAAAAAAGTGATGGGTTATTATCACATGGTGCTCAAAATTTTTTTTCTAAACAATAGTTAAATGTAATAAATGTGGGATGTAGATTTTATCTACAGATGATAGTGTTGTCTATGTTTAAATTTTTTTATAGGGTTAAATTTGAATGAAAATGTAAGAGAAATTGGTTGGTAAAAAATCTCAATTAATGAAGAAGTGGTTTAGCCTTGGATCATTCCCTCAATCTCCTGTTAAATAATTATTCAACTAATTTCTACATATAATTTCATTAATTTAATATCGTTGATTAATTTTATTATGATATATTACTTTATATTAATAAATTAATTTATAACTATTTTTACTACCATTACCTAGACTGGTGAGAGGATACCTGTATTCACCCTTGGATTCCCATACCAATTTATTTCACATATATTGAGTTAAATATAAGTGGATTTTGTGTGAAATTCAAATAATAATAATAAAATATTTAAAACTAGAACCAAAAGATAACTCCACTTATTAAAAATAATAATATCCATATAGGATTAAAAAATGAATATGGAAACATCATAATTAATCAACTAGGAAAATAAAGTGATTATTATTGGTGAACCCACAATGGGTATAGTTTTCCATCATCAAGAAGTTACCAATAAATGATAATAATAAAAAAAGTAATAGCCAATGGTGATTGAGTGTTCTCCATTTTTCAGTTTCTAAGAGGCTCTCATGATATATTCCTCTTCTATAATTGATCTCCATATACAAATGAATTCTCTAATACCATGGTTCTCCCCATGTGAGTTGAAAATGTTTCATTTTAGAATTTAATAATTTATTCTTTCAGAAGGGAGTAGGTTTACATTCACCTAGATGGTTGGAATATATCCATAATGAAGGTTTGCGATAAATTATATAATGAATCGATGATCTTCCCCAATCCATCCACATATCCTTTTGAAAGTGGAGTGATCCAGTCCTTCACAACAGTGAGATTTTCATCATTATGTTCTGGGGGGAATATTATCACTGATATATAACTAATGATCCTCTTTAATTTGTTAATACATTAGAATAATTTTTTTACCAGGAGATGACATATTCATCTAGTATATTCATCTCATATTCTGTCATCATTACCCAATAATTCCATCCATTTTATTGTTAATTGAAATACAATTTCTTAGTATTACCTAAGGCTCAAAACATACACCCACATGTGGTTTTATTTAAATGTGTAGGGATATTCGAATAATCTTTAGATAGTGAGTAATATAGCCGAACCATTTTTCTTAATCCCATTTGGATTGTATTCTTTTCCACTATAACTCCACTCTCATATTGACAAGCATAAATATCAATATTTTCATAGCATAATTCCATTGATATCATAGAGGTTGTATATGTTGGGTGGCTTCAATCGCATCATACGTAGCTTGATATGAACCTTAGTAAAAGTGAATGTTAGATTGGAGAGGACAATTGATGTGATTACCTTGGTAATGTATCCTTAGTCCTTTTTTTTCTAAATATTTGGGTGTTAGTAAAAGGTGGTGTTGGTAGGGTAGATTTCATTTTTTCCATCAGGGTGGAAGATATATGCTGGTGGAATATTTCAGAGTAGAATATAGACTCTAGATTTCCATTATGAATCATTCAACTAGGTCATTTTTATTTAGGGGAAATGGATGCTTGGGGACTAGTAATGGAATTTTATAAGGTAGATTCATGTAAGACAAGGGTGTGTAAATAATGTGATAAGAATTTATATAATTATGGTCATAGTTAGTGGTATGACAATGAGTCACGGTTAAAAAGAGGTAACTCATGGTATGTATTCGTAATATTAGTGCTGTTTAATAATAAATAAAATTTCTCCAATCTGTCATATATTTATTACTTTGTGAAATACACGTGGTCAACTGATGTAACTCTTGATAGATATGCTTGCTATGAAAATGTGGTTTGATAATGTGGAAGAGGGATCATGAGGTGTGATAATTGTAAGTTAAAGGTACAATCACCCGAAATACCATTTGACAATAGGTTCTTCCAGGGGTACAACCCAGTCAATACATGAATTAAGAGTATTGAGTGTGGATGTCATGGTCACTCATGGCCTATGTAATTTTCAAATGTTCAAAAGTTCACATTTTATACTTAGTGCAATATTTCTAATTAAAGTCTTCCATATTAATTAAAAAGGAAGAAATTTACTACAAATAATGTATCCACAATTTATATAAATATATTCACTCTTCATTAAAAAATATATTTAATAAAATTATAATTAATTTATAATTTCATAAAGTAAGATAAAATTAAAAACAAACTTATAATTAAACAATAAAGTGGGGTATTTTTAATGAATAAAATTTATTAAATGTTGAAAATTCTAGATTATATCCTTCCCCCAAACAAACATTATTTAAATCCCATGAAATATTATCATTTTGTGTTAATTTATTCAAAAATAAATTTATCCTCCCTAAATCTAATTTTAACACTCAGTGAAAAATAAAATAGAGACATGTCCATTATTAAGGATTCCATGCCATATATGTGAATAAAATCACTTCCTCAATATAATTCATTCAATGTTTTTCCAAGATTTGATCAATTTTTATTTATGTGGAATAAATTTTTTTAACCAAAATCACCTCTATTTCCCTCTTTTATAACTTTTCTCAAACCAATGTTTAATTTTTTGTATTAATGATAAATAATTAATGAATGTGTCATTTTTCAATTTCCCATATTTCTGTGGGTTAAATAATCCCCTCACTGTTAATAATTTATATTTTCTCAAGGTCATTTTTTTATTTTTTCCAATCAATAATATTGTGAAAAGAAATATGCATAACACTTATTAAGATTTTAAAATTCCATTATTTAATTTGTGAAACATACATTGTTCCCTTGTATCAGAGATACACTGTTTGTTTTTAATTTCAATTTTATATTCCAGGTTCAAAAAACAAATATAATTTTCATTTAAGTTGGATCCATAAGATGTTATATCCCACGTATGAAATATTACCTAGGATTAAGTTGAAATGTTTAGTGACATATAGTTATACAATTGATTCAATAAAAATCTTTTCACTCACACATCATAACATAGTTCAAACATATTAATTCCATAATGGTAGGGATCCATTTCTCATAGAAATCACATGAAGATAAATGTTTGAAAAACAATGAATGGCTCAACACCAACATTGGTTTTTTTAAACAAGGCATGTTTTCAATTATTTGTAACAAAATTTTGAAAATTGAATATAAAACTAAAAAAAATGTTTATGTGTAGAATGGTTTATCTCTTTTTCCACACATGGTTCAAAATATATTGTAGTTAAATTCCATCAATGAATTGTTTTAAAAAATAGTTTAGTGTAAAAAAATATTTAGAATTAGATTACTGAAAGGTAAAACCGTTCAGTTCTTATTTATCAGTAATAAGTTAGAATCCTCCATAGGTATTCTCCAAAAGTCCTCATGGTCAATTTTAAAATGTTTTCCATTCACCTTGAATGGTTATTTTGAACCTTATCCATCAATTTCTGATTCACTAAAAGGGAGTGTATTACTTTTTGTATATGGTTTAGTCTATTTAGAATGAGTCTTTCCTAGAAAAAGTGGAATCCTTGAACAAAATATAAGTACATTGTCTCCATCTTGAAATTACCCTTTTAGGATTAGTTTTTCATTTGATGATTTGGTTTTCCCTTTAAATAATATTGAGTTCTCGTATTCTTCTCTCCCAAACTTCTCAATATCTATAAATTATAGTTTACACTATTCTATAGCCTTTTAATAATCTAGGTTTAATCTTTTGACATACCGATAGGCCTTTTGATATAGCTCAATTGAAAAATGGAAATATTTATCATAAATAAGTTGATAGGCATACATAATTAATGAAGTCTTGTTGGTAGTTTAGTATTATTATAGTACATGTATAATATTCTTACTTCAGTCCTCACGATTGAGCTATACTATCTTCTCTATGATCTTATGGAGTTCCCTATGGGACACATTTTCAAGAAAATTTTTAAGTGGGTGGTATTTAGGGGGGTTTTATGATCCAATTCACATTTTATCTTATGGGAATCCATGTTCGTAGTGTAAAAATTGGTTACCTGGTCACTCATTATAGCTCTAGGTATTCTAAACCTACTAAATCTGTTTTATTTTAAAAATCAATTATATTTTATGAGTCATCATCCTGATTGGATTTTACACCAATCAATTTAGAAACATATCTAACTAATATCATGATATAGGAAAATCCAAATGATATAGGGAGTGAGATCATGATGTGATATCCACATTGAACTAATATTTAACAAAAAATACAATATTTTTGGGGAATTTATTATCATTTGGAAATTATACTATAAAAAATTCATTTTTTGGATTTTTTTTTTCTAATTTTATTATAATTATTAATAAATGATGGAAAAAAAACTGACATCAAAAAAAAATATAGCAATTATGTGAGGATACAAATGGCCACAACATGTATGTGTATGGATAAAAGAAAAAATTCATTTATTTATTTTTCAGTAACGTATCTTCAAATGAAATTTTCCTCAAAATTTTCCCATTATTTTGGGTCTTCCCAAACATATTGTATTGATTTGGATTTCAATTTAACAGTTTCATTCTTAGAAAATAAGGAAGTTACCTTTCCTTTGGCTAAACAATTTACCATTTCAGCAAAGTAGGGTACTTGGGTTTGGATGTGTAACTACTCACTAGAGATGGAGTCATCCAGAATAGTTATTGGGATTGGTTCTACCATTGTAGTTTGAGACATCCTTATCATGTGGTCAACAAATATATTTTCATATCACTTCTTTTTCTTAACCTCAAGGTCAAACTCTTTCTGCAACAACAACTATCATACTAGTTAATGTTTTTCATCAGTCTTATTAATGAAATATATTAATGTTTAGTAATGATTAATAAACAATTTCCTTGATTACTTATTGATGAAAACATATTTTTTTATAAATATACAAAAATAAAAATAATAACCTTATCTGTTATTATGTTGTTAATATGGGTAGTATCGATGGATTATAAAATGAAGGCTATCCCTGATGGAAGCTTATCAATATTTTAAGATAACATACCCCCTAATACTCTATCAGAAGCATCATATAATATCTCAAATAGGTGAATCCATTTTGGTGGAAAATTTATGAGGGTAGTGGTTAAGCATTTTTTAATTTTTCATAATATTTCCAACAACAATCATCAAATAAAACAATCTATTTCATTCATATGCTAGTCAATTATAAGAAATTAAATTATTCAAAATACCTTGTTAAACCATCTATAAAATGTAAAATGGCCTGAACATTATTTAATGTTGCAGATAAAAGTTCTCTATGGTAGTTTCTAAATGACATCAATATTGGCTTTATTAGCTTCAGTTCCTTATAAATTAAATGTCCTAAAATATTTCCCTTTAATACCATAAAATTGAATTTCTCAAAATTAAAAACCAATGGTTTGTTAATAAATATGGGTAAATCCTTTTACATAATCTCCAGATAGTTTTGAAATAAAATTAGACATAGTAAATTCATCCAAAAATACCTCAAAAAAACTCTCAATCAGGTCTGGGATGATACTTACCATGAATTGTCTAATGGTACCTAGGTATTTTCAATATAGAAGAAAAGGCATCCTCTTATTAGAGAATGTATATATGGTGAAAATAAAGGTGGTATTGCCTTGGTTAAATAACATGAAAGTATAAAGAAACAATTAAATAAAAAATATTGTCCTTTACTTCATATTCATTCTAGAATTTGTACTAAAAAGAGTTCAATGACTAGTTACATGGTTTAATCTCTTATAATTGATACAAACTCTTAATATTATTGATTATATTGGGTACCAATTTATTATTTTAATTCATCATTAGTGTTTAACCAATTTTATGTGAATTTTTTATGGGGATCACTCATTATAAATATGATATGGGATATATTTTTTAATATTTTATAAGTATATCTACTGCATTTTTTTCAACCTCTTTGAGATTAATAATGATCCTTCTTTGAGGTTGTCTTGCTGACATGCATCCATTTTCCAATAATCTTTTGTGAATTAAAGTGGTAGGTATAATTCATATAATGTATCCTAATGTCCCACATATTTCCCTATCCTTAATTTTTTGTATTTTAAAGAGTTTTATTTCATGGGTATACTATGTGTTATTGGAAATTATGACATTATATTTCTTATCATCCATTAGAAATTCATATTATAAAATTCTGGTTTTTAGTTTTAATTCTATCATAGTGGGATTTTATTGTGATTTTTTCATTTCATTGTTCTCTATGTTGGTTACCTGAGCATGTATGACATAAATTTTAGTATCATATATTATACATTCATAAAAAATCATCAATATCATCATATCGATCAATAATTAATTTTTTATTGATTAAGAGATTTCTCAAAAACTAAAATTTCCACTAGGATAGGAGTTTAAAAAGATTATCCTAGTCTAATTATGTTATCAAACATTTAAATTTACCCATATGAGTGATAGGGGAGTTTAAAATGATAAGGTAAAAATAATGTGTTCATTATATGACTATTTAATTGAATTAATGATTTTCAAATCTACAGCCTCCACAAAAAATTTCATGGAATTGTTTCTTTCATCGACATTTTTGACAGTTTTAGAAATCATTAGTAATTTTTTTCCTTTAATAATGTGAAATTTAGCATTACTTTTTTACTTATTCAATGTTGATAATGTATAAGTCCATAGGGAAGAAGTATCTTTTTACACTTACCAGGACATTATCATGAACAACAATTGGATATGTAGTGTCTATATTGGAAGGATTTTCTACCACACATGTGGGATTATGTTCTCCCATCTACAAAGAAGAATAAGTCGAATAAGTAATTATATTAACTGAATCTCTATAGTAACATAGTTCATTGGGAGAATTGAGATTACCAATTGTGAAAGGAATTGACAAAGTACCTAGAACTTGTATTTTTTATGGTATTTGAGGTGTGATAATAGAGCAAAAATTCTTTCATAGTCATACCAATTCATATCATTTTAATCTTCTTCAACCAGTGTAGATGTGCTTAATGAATTTGGAATACCTTGGAATATGGAGAATGGATTCCAAAAGAGGGATATTGAGCTATAATTTTTAGAAGAATTTCCAGCAAAGCGTATATTAGTGAATTCTCCTTGGATCTTATTGGATACTGTATTCTAATAAGGAATATATTTTTGGATTTTTATAAGTCATCGAACTCAAATAGTACATAAATTTTAGTTTTAGTCAAGAAATTACTTTTTCACATTAAGGTTCTTTTTATGATTATTGTTTCGAATAATAATGACATTACACTTACATAAAATTACACATTCATACAATGTTGATACATATAAAATAATATCCACTCCTTTCACAATATAATTCCTTTTAAAATAAAAAATTATTTCTTTATCATAAAAAACTATCATAACTATCAACTTGAATTCCTCATTTAACATTCCCATACATATAAACTATATAAAAATTTTAAAACTTGGTATGATAATAAAAATATTATTAAGGGACATAAAAATAATTAAAAAATTGTTATTCCATGAATACATTGAACCCAAGAAAAAATTATCACAATTTTATACAATTCACCCACAAAACATAAGTTTAGTATCTTACCTCATTACATAATTGGTTTACGATAAAACTCTATAAAGAAACATAAACCATACAGGTATCTTATTGCATTTATATAACTCTTACATTTACTGAAGTTATCATAGCTACATAGGGAGTATCCTTAATGGTTACATTTAGAATACCACCAAAATATATTTCCTTAATATATTAGTAGAAACCCTAACAATTGACTCTATCTTATTACCCAATGCCCTATATAATATTTACAAGATCAAATAACCCTAATTTATCAAATAACCAACTGTACTCATAAACAATTTCTAATAACCATAACATAATTACAACACATAAATCATTCATAAAAGTAAAATAACTATTAAACTTTGATGTCACTTTTCATTTTAAAAAACAACATATTAAAAAATGAAATCTAATTATTTGAAAATAAAATTATAAACATGTAAAGAAAACATAAAAAAATAAATCTATATAAAATATTGAAAGTAAATTCATGTATTATATGTGAAATAAAATATTACTTATGTATTTTGTAAAAATAGTTGAAGGAGTAACTTTAAAAGAGGTTTTTTAAAAGAAAGTATCTTACCTTCAGTTAGAATATTCTTATATAATCATTATACATTGGAATAATAAACATAGCTAGTTATTTAATTTATTTAGATCATTTTTTATTTTTATTGTCCCTTTCATATTAGTTATTATTATTCTATAACAATTACTTAATTATTCAAGTTCATGTGGGACATTTTCTAGATATTTGGTACTTGAGTCCCAAATGAATTAGATATTTTTACAATAGTAGAAGTTTTCACAATTTCATTATCTACAAGAATAATTTTAATTACATAAATACAAAATTTTATAAATAAACTATACCTTTAATTAAATCCATTTATGTATGTTTTTCTAAAATGAAAAATGATATAATCATGGGGATGGTAGAGTGAACATATGCATGAGTAACATTTCTATTTTTAATGATCACTTTGGTAAGAAAGTAATAATTATTTTATTTTTAAATAATTATAATAATATTAAAAAAAAACTATTAATCACTTAAATGTACTTATATATATCTTCCATTTGATGTGGGTCGAAAAAACGAAACATGTCGCTTCATGTAGGTGATAGTTCACACGTACACATGAATGACATTGTCATTATTATGTTTATAGAAATGTAAGAATATAATTGATATATTAATCATTTATAATTATATATATGTCATGAATATGATATATAAACATTAATTTCATGATTATAACTATTCTTGAGGGTTGTTGATAGAAAAAGAATTATATGGGTTCAGGAGGCGGTAGTCCACTATACATATAAATGAATAATTCATTTTCCATTTTAGGAAATTGGAGATGTATTTAGGTGATTATATTAACATAATAACATCTTAGTATATAGAGTATACAATAGTTACTATTTCATCATGATTGAATAACATTTTAATTAAGTCAAAGAAGAAATAAAATAGAAACACTTTAATTAAAAATGTCACATATTCTTCTGATGATACACATTGATTAATAATTTGACACCTTAAAGGAGGGTGTTGTTCCTAAAGTAATTCATCTACATTGTTTACAGGGATTCTCATAAGGTATTTGGGTAGATATTTTCCAATTCAAATATTTTTTTATGTGTATTGAAATTAGATGAATGAGTACCCTTTTATAGGGAAGGAGAGGGATACTCTGGGAAATCATCAAAATATTAAATTAATATTATTTATTTTTATATTTTAAATGGAACCAATGTGATTTATTTTTCAAATAGGATAATTACAGGATGAAATAAATTTATCGAAATAAAATTAGATAGTTTTTTATTATTTTTAGTCCATATCTTTTTGTTTTACCCCATTTAACTCTTACCATGATAACATTAAATTTAAATTTTGAGGGTTTATATAATTAATATAAAATTAAAAACGAACACCAAATAGATAATTGAAGAAATTTGAAACCATATCCAAATAATTTGTATGGATTTTATGTTTTTATTAAATTTATATCGTTTAATAAAATATTTTTTTTAAAAATAACATGTCAAATAAATTTTAAAAAATTCATGTATGAAATTGATAATTATAAATGTTATTTATATTATAATTTTTCATATTATTTATGTCATATTTCATTTAATTAAAAATTTACTATATCATCATTGTGAAAACCATTAATTAAATTATTTCTTCTATAAAAATTAGAAATAATATATCATGACAAATATAAAAATTTTATATTTATAAATACTATTTATAGTCAAATTGATCCCCTATATAACAACATATTAAAAATATTTCACTCATTAAATATAAAATTGTAACAAAAATTACTTTTCATTGAATATAATATTATAAATGTCATACTCTAAATAAATGAATTAAAAATGTCATAATTTTGGTCCAAGGATGATTTTCGATGAATCAAACTCACCCAATGAAATATGGACTTTTGGTGGTGTATTTCGTTTAATAATTATAATATTATGCTTATCCTTAATTATATAAATTTACCTTTAACGACTTCAATATGAAAATTACTAAAGTTACTATTCCTATTATCTAAAAATAAAAGGGACCTATTTACATAATTTTTACATTATTACTCCAAATATGTAATAAATTTTTACAAATTCATAAAACACCAATTGCAAAAATTAATTAAAAATAAATCCCATTAACTGAATGGAAAAATGAGTTCTTATAGTAAAAATGTCCAAAATATTGAAATGTTTTTGTATATTAATTCTTTATGAAATTTATTCATATGTCCATAATTTGGTTAAGTTAAAAAATATGTTTCTAACTATACTTTAAAACAAATCAATAGTACAATTTAGCACTATAAATTATTTATAAGAAAATACTATTTTCAATTAAAATACATTATTTTTTCACTATTCATCAAGCATGAAATTTATTAAAGAAATAATAGAACAAATCAACCCAAGTATATTTTTATTTTAATAATTAAATTATGAAGATTATTTTATAAAATATAATTTATAAATGTTTAAAAAATTGATTTAAAATAACTACGACATCAAATGGAAGAAAATGTGCCTTTTCTGAAAAATGCTTCTTTTATGCATAAAATTGAATGTGTTTTTATATAATGCCTAAAACACACATAATATGAGTATTAAAAACTATAATGAATATTATGTATATATAATTATTATAATCCAACATGGGTGATTTTATAATTTATTGTTATAAAACACACATGTGCACATTTAAATAGTTTTTCTGAAAACATTTTAAAGAATTTTTAAAAGGGTTTTATTTTAATTTATAATTAATTGGTCAAATAATTAATTATATATATGTGTGGAAGCCATATTCTCTTAACTAATTTAATCTTTTTCACCCATTACTTTCTAATGTCTAGGTTATTATGGTAACATTTGAATAACAATATTCAATTGTTTAGTTAACCTAGATGTAACATATATTGTATGCTATCGAACATAGTATTTTTTTAAACATGTGATGTTATAATCTCACCCCACCATTTAGAAATTACATCCTCATGATTTTTAATTCAAGATTAGTAACTATGTTTTTACTTTTCAAAAAAACTCTATTGAAATCCCACATTAGAAAACAGATAATTGAAACATCCACTTTAAAATAAAGAAAGGGACGTATGAAGGTCACCTGAGAAAACATTTATAAAGTTTACATGTGACATCCTACATCTTATCATTGTATTGAGAAGAAATAGGAACATTAATTGTCCTTATGTTAAATTCCCAAGATTCCAAAATATAGCAATATATGCTGATGGGCTTCAATACATATGGGTGGTGATTTTACCTTTGAAAGCATAACAACCAAAGAAACATGACTAAAAAATAAACAACTATGTAATGAATAATAAAAATTAAATACTACTCAACATTTAATTAAAAAAAATAAAACAAAAACCAATTACCACATAAAAATACCACAATATCAAAGTACATAGCAGAAGATAACAAAATTCAAGGAATCCAACCAGAAACTCCAAAAATCAAGATATACTCCATTATAAAACTCAAATAAACAGCCCAAGTATCTCGAAGTATTGATAATGATGTGAGATACTTTACCTTTTCAAATTTCACGAAAAATTACACATGAAAATTTACCAATGTTTTAAAGAAAGGGTGAGTAATGAAAGTTAGTAGATTTTCTCTAATGACTTCTCGACTCACACCACTAGGATAGAACATGTTAGTACTATTATATAAAAGAGTTTAAATAAAAAACATCTAAAATAAGTTTATAATTAAATATAAACAACTCCGATAGTAAAAATATTTTCTCAAAAAAATAAAAAGTTCCCAGGATTGTAACTAAAAAATGTTCTCAAACCATTTTATAAATCCCATTTGGCATAACTCATTCCAATCCACAACACCTACATACACATTTTCATTCTACATTATGACAGTTCGATAATCATGAGAGGTTTCTTGGTGATCTACCAAGTCATAAACATTTTTCTAAATCTTGTGTTCCATTATCCCTTTTAAACTTAGCATAAGGTTATATTTCAACCAATCCACATAATGCAATATAAACACACACCATATTTTATTCCCAAAACCAATTCCAATAATATAATTCAAAAAACATTTCAAATGAGAAATAAATTTCAATTAGAAAACCATTTCAATAAATAAATTATTTCATTGGAAATACTTTTTATATAAATAACTGTAAGAAAAAACATTAATATAATCATTTTAAGATCATTTATCAGAGAACATTCACAACAATTCCACAATCCCACAAAAATCCTTATACAATCACTAAAGAAGGATTCTTCCATGATTTTCACACCGAATTCATATACAATTTCAATAAATTTAATCAAATTGAAAAAGACATTTCATGTTCAAAATAGACGATTTGTGAGTGAATCCACCTACCACAGGTTTTATAATGAAAATGATGAATGGAATGAAAACACTAATGAAACCAGATTCAATCTCCAAAAATCCATCTTAGACCTCATCCACTATCAAGAAAAAACCTAATATAAAAATATATGGAATCCAATATCTTATATTTTTGAACATTAGATGTATATATTATAAACCAAGACAGATATAAATGTATATCTAAAACGTCCCGGTTCAGGAAGCCACCCAGAGGTGCCCCATACCAGGTTGGTCACATAGCCTCAAGTGCATTTCCACAAATGCCAGAGGCTGCCGACTAGAAGCGAGGGCATAGGGTGTGATAGTGGGGAATCTATGCCCTTATTGGTAGAGTACACAGCGGAAGTAATAAACTTGTAACAATAGAAGTAGTAATAACCAACAATATAAACATTGGAAGACTAAATCAACAAACTGGAGCACATATGTATATATAAAATGATGCATGATACATATCTAGGAAAGCATCCAAATAAGTCACAATGATGGGAATCACCACAGTACCAAAACAAGTACAAAAGAATGTAAAACAGCTCCTCAGCATCGCAAGCAAAAGCATTGTCCCATGCTCTCCTGCTCCAATCAATCAAGCACAGGAAGTCGAAGGGTGCTTGCCCTTGTCTATACCTACAGCAACACAGTCTTCTTGGGCCCAAAAGCATGGCCCAAACAATGTGTGAGATAAAATATCACTAGGAATACACATGAAAATCTATGCCTAACAGTCAGTGAGTATATGGCAGGTAAAAGTACAATAAGCAGTAAACAACCACAACAAACAGTATGCAGTAATCAGTAATCAGTAATAGGGTGACGTACAACAGTAGTCAAACCACAACACAACAAGAAGAAGAGAAGAAAAAATCCAACCACAAATGGAAACCCCCTGGGAAGTACTCACAGACATCCCCTCTGGTTCTATCCAAGAAGTACCACAACCCTTTGGGCAGTGAACTCAACCTAACCCCTCTGGTCTGGTCATACAAATTTATGAGACTCTCTGGGGAAGCTCACTGATCCAATTCCCCTTATAGTATAGGGTAGTCAGGGACTCTTTGAGGAAGATCACGCGGTCTAACCCTCTTAGCCCCAAGGTATAGAGACTCTATGAGGAAGCTATCTCGGTCAATTCCTTTTATATCCTCAGGTATACCATAGACAATCTAAGGAATCTCACTCGGTCAATTACTCCTCTAGCCTAGGATGGTTTTTAAAAAGATTCAAACAAAGTAAGACTCTCTAAGGATGCTCACTCAATCTACCCTAATGTAGTCTATAATATCTTAAGTCACTCTGGGATTCTCGCTTGGTCTATCCCATGTGTCCTATACTATCTAAGACTCCCTGAGGAAGCTAACGCGGTCTACCATCCTATAGTCTAAAATTTCTAAGACTTTATAGGAATCTCACTCGGTGTAACGACCTGAAATTATGAATAAATACTATTTCCTAATTTTGTGTGTTATTTTATTTTATTTTTTTATACTCAACAAAAATGTTTCATTTGATAACATGAGTATAATTAAAATGAGACCGTTGGGCTTTGACTGTTATATGACCATTGGTCAATATGACCACTGGAAACTAAACGTTTTGATTATTGACTCTAAATATAAGTAATCTTGGTTAATTATTATAGAAAGAAGATTTGATGGCCTCACCCAGTAGTCTTGGGCCGATCGAAGCCCATCTAACAGAACATGGGAAGGAGGTAGCACCACTGGGCTTTGCTCTGGACCAGACCCAAGCCGAACATCATCGTGTGATGCTAGAACAGAATCGTCTTTGCGAGAAGTTCAACCTAATAGAAATTAATACTCGTGCGATGTTAGCCAAGCCTCCCTCAGATTCTCTCACCTTAGCACACCTTACACATAGGTCCTATGCTGGTGTGATAGAGGATATGTAAGGAGACCATAACTTCCTTGTGTAATCCTTTGTTTTAAATAAAAATTGGTATTTATTCTTATGATGAAGTTTATGAATTTTCAAATGACCGGATAAATATAGTATGCATATTTTTGATGAATTTTAGAAAAAGGATATTTTAAAAATGGTTGTGTAATCCTTAAATAATTTAAAATGTGTAATGATTTTCGAAAAATGGTCTTCTACAATTATGTTCAGTACGAAATTTAGTGTCTAATAAGGTCAACTTAATTTTTGATGAATAGTAAATTATGAATAGTGATTTTATGATTAGGATTAGTAATGTGTCCAAATGGATTAGTAATCTCACTTAAAGAAATTATTAATATAATCTAGGCACCTTGATTAAGTAATGTGATTCAATAAAATGGTTAAATAACGGTTTCATAAATTATTATTCAAGTATTAGTTTTTTCGGGTGAATAGTGTTTTTAATTTAAAATTTAATTAAAAATATTTAGAAAATTATTTTTATAAAACAGATTTCATTTTTGAACTCAGAGCACCGATATTATGCTATGGTAATTTTTGGGGTTTTTTCTGAAAAATTGAATTTTCGGTGAATAGTGTTTTTACTTAAAAATTAAAATAAAAATATATAGAAAATTTTTTTTATAAAATGGACTTCATATTTGTAATCAGAGCGTTGATATTTGGTCAAGGTGAAATTTTGGGATTATCCTGAGAAAGTTGAATTTTCGATGAATAGTGAAAATACAGTTTTTAAGTTACGGGTGTCTAATGACATCATTAAATGATGTATTAAGTATGTAATCAATATGGTCGACTTATGAATAGTAATATAAGGTATTAGATGTCCCATGTGGCCAATACCATGGGCAAATACCATGGGAAAGCCCATGGTTTTTCCAAAACCACTAATGAGGTGTCCCTTGGCCATTAATGCATTGTCCCCTCACTTTCCCTATAAATACCAAGCCATCCTCTCATCCATTCGACTCCCCACACTCCCCCAACAAATTTCTGGTCTCATTACCTCCCAAGGAGTCCTCCCATGTTTCCCCCAAGCCCTCAAGGTCCCAACCATTGAGTTTTAAGAGTTATGTTTTAAGGTAAGGGATCCGACCTCTCTCTTTCTTTTCAAGAAATCTTTTTTATGCCATTTCTTTTATGCTCCATGTTCTTATGTTAAAGGATGTTCTTTTATACTCCTCTTACTGCCCTTTTCATGTTCATATAATGAGAGATCCCCTATTACTCTCATTATTTCGTTTTATGAAGTTTTAAGTGGCGCTGTTAAGGCTGCCGAAATTTTTGTAACAGATTCTTTCTCCCTTCTCATTTTTTTCAAGATCTATTTTCCATTTAAAGTTTTGAAATATCCTTTTTATTATGTTGGGGTATGGTCTCTAAATTTATCATACTGATATTTTATGATCATATGATTAGATACCCCATTTTATCTCTTCAATTCAGTATTTTGATGTTTTAAGTGGCCCCGTTAGGCTGTCGAATTTTTAAGTGGTTCTTCACCCTTCTCGTTTTGATGTTCTATTTTCATGTCAATTCTTTCTAGTTCCTTTTTGTTATGATGGGGTATGATATCTATATCTATCATACTGGACTCTTATTTTCATATGATGAGAGACCCCATTTGATCTCTTCAATTCAGTATTTTGACGTTTTAAGTGGCGCCGTTAGGCTGCCGAATTTTTAAGTGGTTCTTCACCCTTCTCGTTTTGAAGTTCTACTTTCATGTCAATTCTTTCGAGTTCCTTTTTGTTATGTTGGGGTATGATATAAATATCTATAATACAATAATCTTATGTTCATATGATTAGAGACCCCATTTGATCTCTTCAATTCGGTACTTTGAAGTTTTAAGTGGCGCCGTTAGGCTGCCGAATTTTATAGGGGATTCTTTCACCCTTCTCATTATTTTCAAAGTTCTACATTCATGTCAAGTCTTTCAAGTTACATTTTAATTATGTTGGGCATTATCTCTATATCTATCATACTGAACTCTTATGTTCACATGATGAGAGACCCTATTTGATCTTTTCAAATCATTTTTGTGGAAGTTTAAGTAACGCCGTTAGGCTGCCGAACTTTCATAAGAGAAATCTATTTTTTGTCTCCCTTCCATGTTTTTTCATTTCAAATGGTATGTCCATGAAATTTCATTACCATGATCATGTATCCTCCTTATTCTGTCCATATACTGTTTCATGGGTCATTTATGAATGTTTGACCCATTTTTCCTCTCTTTTTAATGTGTTCTAAAACCTCGTAACATAGCCATTATGCTGCAGAATTTCTGTCTCAAAATGTCTCTCTCTTTTTCTAAAGTTCTATTATATTATTAAGTGAATACTCAAAGATACTTCTTCTAAAGGGGTATTCACATATATACCAAAATTTTCTATTTTAAATTCTGGGATTTAAATACATGAGACCCACCTTCCTTTTCTGTGGGTTTTAAAGTGATGTAAAGATCATGTCTTTAAAGCAGTTTTTAAAACGTTGTGATTATGAAATGAAACCCATTTATTTTATGCTATATGGGTTATTTATGAAATGTTTGATGATGATATATGTGGATCACATGATAATAAAGGAAAATTTAATGGTGCGTCCTGATAGCGCTCCAATGCATTGGGTAATGATGTAACCACTAGAGATTACAATTTTCACGATACCTTGGTGAATAACCTTGGTAATTTTCAAATGACACCTTGGGGATGGACATTGGTGATTTGTTCATGATTGTCTATGTTAAATGATGTAGCCACATCTTCATGTTATGAAAATGTTATTTTTATTATGATATGCCTCATGATTTCATTCTCATGCCTTAAAGTTCTTTTCCTGACCTTATTGAAGTATCTCAAGTTCACATGTAAAATGTTTCTCTTGTTTCCCTTACTGCGCTTTTTGCTCACCCTTTCTTTTGATGTATGTCCCCAGGTTATGTGATGCAGTAATGAACCTAGGATGAACATGAGGATAAGCCATTAAAGTGTTTTAGAAGAATGTTTTATGTTTTCATGTTTAAAGTTCCTGGTTTCCAAGACACTATACCTTAATGATCCTCGGTTTTGTAAAATGTAATGAAAGTTTATGTGGTAAAAAGGGGGGATTCTATAGTTGTTATCAAAGGATGGTTTAGTTATTTTTGGAAATTAGGATATGAAAACTCTAGTAAGAACTCTATTGAAAAGTTAAAGAAATAGGAAATCTTCCTGGTATTTTGGTGGGTATTGAGTAAGGGGTTGCCAAGCAAATACATCCCTGTCTGGATACGAGCAGGTAGGGGTGGCTCTGGCACAGATGTACATAGGGGTAAAACCCAAAAACACTGCTTTGAGCTAGACTCGAACGGGAACTGGTACACGACAACGGGCCTTGCTGCACTCTTGGTTACGACACTCTCGGGGTATATGCTTTGGTAAATTCATAATCTTAGTATGAACCATTGTTAAAGGAACAAATATAAAATAAAATAAAGATTCACATTAGAATATATGATCATGGATAACCTAGATGGGAACCTAGGGGATCACAAGTTAGGGTATAATTTTCTTCTACAAGTTATCCTTATATGCTTTCAGTTCCTTTTCATGATTATTGGCTAAGTACTTAAGCCCCTAATTATGATTTCTCTTCTTAGTTAATGGTGGTAAATGGAAGAACATGTGCAAACAACCATTGTGATAGGAAATGCGATGATTGTCATATTAATATGACAGGGATGATTAGGGGATTAAAATATGATTATTATTTTGGAAGATGTTCACTATTTTGGGGACCCTATATGATCAAGGTAAATAGATTACTATGGTATTTTCATTGAAGAGTAAGGTTGACTTATATTTTGAAGAATCGATGAATTTAAGGTGGAATTATAGTAATTTAGGTTACTTATGGGAATGATTAACCTATCTTGGGTAAAATATGTTTAGGTTAGAAACTTTTGTTATAAGATGTTAGGAGTGGTTGATGTTGTTTAGAGATGAACAATGAAGTTTATTTTGGAAGACTATGTTATTAAAATCCTTCTTGTATTTGGGTTTCAATCTTAGTTTGTTTTATTTTGAGGAATTTTAAGGACCGTTATTTATGGAATGGACTATGATGAACTTTGGGTAGTACCATGGAACTTTGAAGATTTAAAAGTAGTTTCCATTCCAATGGGATTATTTCTTTTTAAAGAGTTGTTTTACCTTACCCTTTCTGTTTTTGGGATAATGTTTAAAGATAGAAGAAATATATAGTTAATCATTTGTGGATTATGAAGATGATTCTTGTGTTTTAATGAGACCAAGTAGTTATGAATGCTCATAGTTTGAAGAAAAGATTAGTTTTGGGTAGAAACTTATTAAAGGATGAAACTTTACATGAAGATATATATATTTTTCTTATGTTTTTGTTTTATGTTGTAAATGAATTCCTAAAAATTATGAGAAGGAATGTAAAACAAAAACGTTGTTGGTTTACGTTTCCTACTTGGTAATCAAAGACCGTTTACACACATCAAAAGTTTGGGATTTTCTTATGGTTAACGTTCTCCTAATAATGTTCTCTATCACTCTCCCCCAGAAATTGACCCTTTGTTTTTCTTCCATGTCCATGTTTTCCTCCATGGAATCCTAGTATGGGTTAACTCGGGTGACCTTTGTACTTCCCTTTCTTTCTTTTAAAGTAATAGTTTTTCGGAATCCTTTTCCGATGTGGGACTTTCAATGAAATTTCAAAACCCGATTTTTTTTTAAAAAAAAATTGCGAGGACGCAATTTCTTAAGGGGGGGAAGATTGTAACGACCCGAAATTTTGAATAAATATTGTTTCCTAATTTTGTGTGTTATTTTATTTTATTTTTTTATACTCAACAAAAATGATTCATTTGATAACATGAGTATATTTAAAATGAGACCATTGGGCTTTGACTATTATATGACCATTGTTCAATATGACCACTGGAAACTAAAAGTTTTGATTATTGCCTCTAAATACAAGTAATCATGGTTAATTATTATAGAAAGAAGATTCGATGGCCTCACCCAGTTGTCTTGGACCGATCGAAGCCCATCTAACAGAACTTGGGAAGGAGGTAGCACCACTAGGCTTCGCTCTGGACCAAACCGAAGCCGAAATTCATCGTGTGAAGCTAGAACAGAATCACCTTTGCGAGAAGTTCAAACTAATAGAAATTACTACTTGTGCGATGTTAGCCGAGCCTCCCTCAGATTCTCTCACCTTAGAACACCTTACACTTAGGTCCTATGCTGGTGTGATAAGGGGATATGTAAGGAGACCGTAACTTCCTTGTGTAATCCTTTGTTTTAAATAAAAATTGGGATTTCTTCTTATGATGAAGTTTATGAATTTGAAAATGACCGGATAAATATATTATGCATATTTTCGATGAATTTTAGAAAAAGGATATTTTAAAAATGGTTGTGTAAACCTTAAATAATTAAAAATGTGTAATGATTTTCGAAAAATGGTCTTCTACAATTATGTTCAGTACAAAATTAAGAGTCTAATAATATCAACATAATTTTTGATGAATAGTAAA
Organism: Viscum album; assembly: GCA_963277665.1. NCBI lineage: Eukaryota > Viridiplantae > Streptophyta > Magnoliopsida > Santalales > Viscaceae > Viscum > Viscum album. The sequence continues at coordinate 1,379,481,356 of OY728138.1, forward strand.
TTATGAATAGTGATTTTATGATTAGGATTAGTAATGTGTTCAAATGGATTAGTAATCTCACTTAAAGAAAGTACTAATATAATCTAGGCACTTTGATTAAGTAATGTGATTCAATAAAATGGTTAAATAACGGTTTCATAAATTATTATTCAATATTAGTTTTTTCAGGTGAATAGTGTTTTTTAATTAAAAATATTTAGAAAATTATTTTTATAAAACGGATTTCATTTTTGAACTCAGAGCACCGATATTATGCTATGGTAATTTTTGGGGTTTTTTCTGAAAAAGTGAATTTTCGGTGAATAGTGTTTTTATTTAAAAATTAAATTAAAAATATTTAGAAAATTCTTTTTATAAAATGGAGTTCATATTTGTAATCAGAGCTTTGATATTTGGTTAAGGTGAAATTTTGGGATTATTCTGAGAAAGTTGAATTATTGATGAATAGTGAAAATACAGTTTTTAAGTTACGGGTGTCTAATGACATCATTAAATGATTTATTAGTATGTAATCAATATGGTCGACTTATGAATAGTATGATAAGGTATTAGGTGTCCCAAGTGGCCAATACCATTGGAAAATACCATGGGAAAGCCCATGGTTTTGCCAAAACAACTAATGAGGTGTCCCTTGGCCATTAATGCCTTGTCCCCTCACTTTCCCAATAAATACCAAGCCATCCTCTCATCCATTCGACTCCCCACTCTCCCCCAACGAAGTTCTGGTCTCATTAACTCCCAAGGAATCCTACCATGGTGCCACCAAGCCCTCAAGGTCCCAACCTTTGAGTTTTAAGAGTTATGTTTTAAGGTAAGGGATCCGACCTCTCTCTTTCTTTTCAAGAAATCTCTTTTATGCCATTTCTTTTATGCTCCATGTTCTTATGTTAAAGGATGTTCTTTTATACTCCTATTACTGCCCTTTTCATTTTCATATAATGAGAGATCCCATCTTACTCTCATTATTTCGTTTTATGAAGTTTTAAGTGGCGCCGTTAGGCTGCCGAAATTTTTGTAACAGATTCTTTCTCCCTTCTCATTTTTTTCAAGATCTATTTTCTATGTAAAGTTTTGCAAGTTCCATTTTATTATGTTGGGGTATGATCTCTAAATTTATCATAATGATATTTTATTATCATATTATGAGAGACCTCATTTGATCTCTTCAATTCAATATTTTTAAGTTTTATGTGGCGTCGTTAGGCTGCCGAATTTTTAAGTGGTTCTTCACCCTTCTCGTTTTGAAGTTCTACTTTCATGTCAATTCTTTCAAGTTCCTTTTTGTTATGTTGGGGTATGATATCTATATCTATCATACTGGACTCTTATTTTGATATGATGAGAGATGCCATTTGATCTCTTCAATTTAGTATTTTGAAGTTTTAAGTGGCGTCGTTAGGCTGCCGAACTTTTAAGTTGTTCTTCACCTTTTTCGTTTTGAAGTTCTACTTTCATGTCAATTCATTCAAGTTCCTTTTTGTTATGTTGGGGTATGATCTCTATATCTATCATACTGGACTCTTATGTTCATATGATGAGAGAACCTGTTTTATCTCTTCAATTCGGTATTTTGAAGTTTTAAGTGGCGCCGTTAGGCTGCCGAATTTTTAGGGGATTCTTTCACCCTTCTCATTCTTTTCAAAGTTCTACTTTCATGTCAAGTCTTTCAAGTTCCTTTTTAATTATGTTGGGGAATTATCTCTATATCTATCATACTGAACACTTATGTTCACATGATGAGAGACCCTATTTGATATTTTCAAATCATTTTTGTTGAAGTTTATGTAACGTCGTTAGGCTGCCGAACTTTCATAAGAGAAAGCTAATTTTTGTCTTCCTTCCATGTTTTTCATTTCAAATGGTATGTCCTTGAATTTTCATTACCATGATCATGTATCCTCCTTATTCTGTCCATCTACTGTTCTATGGGTCATTTATGAATGTTTTACCCATTTTCCCTCTCTTTTTAATGTCTTCTAAAACCTCGTAACATAGCAGTTATGCTGCAGAATTTCCGTCTCAAAAGGTCTCTCTCTTTTTCTAAAGTTCTTTTATATTATTAAGTGAATACTCAAAGCACTTTATTCTAAAGGGGTATTCACATATATACCAAAATGTTATATTTTAAATTCTGGGATTTACATACATGAGACCCACCTTCCATTTCTGTGGGTTTTAAAGTGACGTAAAGATTATGTCTTTAAAGCAGTTTTTAAAACGTTGTGATTATGAAATGAAACCCATTTATTTTATGCTATATGGGTTATTTATGAAATTTTTGATGATGATATATGTGGATCACATGATAATAAAGGAAAATTTAAGGGTGTGCCCTGATAGCGCTCTAATGCATTGGGTAATGATGTAACCACTAGAGATTACAATTTTCACGATACCTTGGTGAATAACCTTGGTAATTTTCAAATGACACCTTGGGGATGGACCTTGGTGATATGTTCATGATTGTCTAAGTTAAATGATGTAGCCACATCTTCAAGTTATGAAAATGTTATTTTTATTATGATATGCCTCATGATTTCATTCTCATGCCTTAAAATTCTTTTCATGACCTTATTGAAGTATCTCAAGTTCACATGTAAAATGTTTCTCTTGTTTCCCTTACTGCGCTTTTTGCTCACCCTTTCTTTTGATGTATGGACCCAGGTTATGTGATGCAGTAATGAACCTAGAATGAACATGAGGAGAAGCTATTCAAGTGTTTTAGAAGAATGTTTTATGTTTTCATGTTTAAAGTTCCTAGTTTCCAAGACACTAAACCTTAAAGATCCTCGGTTTTGTAAAATGTAATGAAAGTTTGTGTGGTAAAAAGGGTGGGATGCTATACTCGGTCTATCACTTATAGTCTATAGCACTAGGTTCCCACAGCCCCGTGCCAGTCAGTGCATGATAATTCTATAATGACAAATAACACCTACAGAGCTACTTGGATAACCAAAGTACACCTATAGAGCTACTTGGATAACATTATACAGGGATAACAAGCATGTTATACAAAAAATCCATCCTATAGACACAAATCATGGAAATATTCATAATGGCCAAAGGCTAACAAGATCCAAAGGTCATAAACAGAGAAAAGAATGTGAAAAATGTAACACCCCAAGATTTCATAGTGTGTTATTTCTTCAAAATAATACAATAACTTGCACTACATGCAACACCGAGTTCAAGCACACCATGACTTACCAAACAAGCTGTTCAAAAGCGATTATGAATAGTATTAACTAAATTTTAAACATTATATAATCCTCATAATTTTAGAATCCATATTATGAGTTTCTTAGACATAATGTAAGAAGAAATTCATTTTCAGTATTGCACTTTTACCAACTTTTAAACAGTGAACTCTTTCTAAATAAAATATTTTATACTTTTTGACTAAATGAGGACATCAAAAAATTTAAAATGAAACATCCCATGCTTCCACGGTATGCTTTCATTTGAATAATACAGTAGCGTGTGTTGTACGCAACTTCATGTTCTAACACACACCACAACCAATCAAACTAGCCGTTAAGAATAGTAATACCAACTTTTTGAAATTATATATATTTTATATTTCAAAATGGACTTCATTTTTGGATTCAGAGTATTGAATTTATCCTAAGGTGAAATTTTGGTACTTTTCGGATAACTATTATATTTTGATGAATAGTGAAAATTACTAAATTTTAATTAAATACAACTTTTTTAATCAAAATAATTAATAGTGATAAATTATGAATTTTAATGGTTTTAAAGTATATTTAGAATATATTTTTACCATTTAATATAATGTTGGTCATTGGACATACTTTTCAATTAAACTGAACATAGACAAGTGTCAATCTTTTGATAGTTATTATCTCTTAAAAACACGCTTTTTGTTTTGACAGCGGGAATTAATTATAAATTAATTTCTGCCAATTCTGTGTTTTGAATTTAGAAAAATGGATTCCATATTTGGAATCAGGATGTCCAAATTGTGTAAATAGGTAACTTTTATTTTTAGACATTTTGAATAATTATTGTGGTAAATATTTTATTTACCATGGTTAAGGGAAAATCTGGTAAATAAGGGTTAAAAAATAATATTATAATAATACTAAATTACCCTAAAACGTGTCCTAGCCTTATTTGTTGATACATGTTCGACCATAGGCATCTTGGGGTCGATTTTGGGACCCCATGGTGCCACTTGTAGGTAATAGGGACACTTTTTTTAATTAAGTTAAAATGAATACAAAAATGACATATGCATATATCTTTTAGAAAAACAATTTTTTACATAGGGATATATATGTTGGATTATAGATTATAAATATTAATTAGAAATATAAAAATATTTCCTACATAATTATATTTTATTTATAATTTTTAGACTTTAAATAATTTAATTTATTTATGACCCAATGATGATGTACTAATTACTATAATAGTGAAAAATTAAAATAATTGATATTATAAATACCCAAATAAATATAATATGAAACTTTTAATGAATTAATCTAATTTTATAGGATAATATGATATATTAGGATTTATTTAATTGAATTTTTTTGAAGTAATCAATCTGTTATGAGTTTCATAAAAATCAACTAATGAATAGTGTCAAAATTGACATAAAAGAGTTCTTAAAACAAATATTATATTATTAATTGATATTAAATTTTTAAAAATCTAAGGTTCGGACAAGAGACTTATATCATGATAGGTTCATCATTAATGGACCACTTTGGAGTCTCTTGGATGTATATAGTATGTTTATTAACCATATTATATAAAAATACAAAGAGACATTGTAAAAGTGAAACTAATTAAGTAAGAGTTAATACTTAAAGATAAGTTTAATATAATGACCCAAACCTGTCTAACTTCTATTGGTTGAGTTTTTTTCGACCAATCCCCACACTAAAATTTAAATGATAAACTTTGGAGCCATTATAAACCGAATATGAATTTATTATAAATTAATATTTCTAGCTTTTCCAAAGGTGCCCCTCACCCCTCTTATAAAAGGGCACTCCTCCTTCTCATTTCTTCACACCATCAAAGCCTTTTGGTTCGGCCAAACTCTGCCAAAATACTCTCCCAACTTCCCTCACTACAACCTAGAGGCCTTAGTTTGATCATAAATCCAACCTATGAAGCCCTTTTGATCAAATCAAAAGGAAGAAACCGAAGAAGAGGTAATGATTTCACCACCCTTTTCCAAGTTCATTTCTTCTTCCACTTCTTCTTCCATTGTTGTTACCATTATAAAATAATAACTCCAGTATCATATATATACTGTGATGTTATTATAAATATGGTACATCCATATTCAGTATTCTATCCAACCTTTGAATAACATGTCACCATACGTGTGTACATACGGCTTACCGTCACCACGTCGTGGTGTAATTGTTATTTAATATAATATTATTTGGATGGGTATAATAATGATGTGTAACTCATGTAAATAATAAATATAACATGTTAATGATTCTGTATATATGATATACCATCCATTTATATATTATTTTAATATCAAAGGAATGATATTGTCGCTTGTGCGTACGTACGGACTACCGTCTCCATGAACGTGATGAGATTCATTCTCCATCGTAACCATTAAAGTATAATTATCATTTGATGATTTAAAAATGATGTTCAAGGACTTGATATCATTATAGATATGAATAATATATAACCTATCCTTTACAAACATGTCTTACGTAACAAAACATATAAAAGAAAACAAGTAAGTTAACACCCGAAATAACGATAATACTAAGATATTATTATCAAATCAATATTAAAAGATTATATATGATATCATATTAATGTATATGATTCTTGTATAATTTAATAACAATTATTTCACCATTATACTGGAGGTTAACCTACCCCAACCAAGGAAAAGTACAAGGTAAGGGTTATTTCACAATCTCTTTATTATTCGAGGTTGTTTATACGTAATAATCTACTGAGATCTCTTTATCATCCACATACATGTTTCTTCAAAATGTATTCCAAAACATTTTTATTATTTACAAGAATATGGGTTAAAGTCATTTATACACTTGTTTTACTTTTTATAAGAGGAATCTTTCCGTCGTTTTCAATACAAGGTCCTTTTTAACCTTTCAACAGAATTAAGGTAAGAATGTTTTTTTAACTTATATGGCGGGTGCGGTTATTTTTTGCCGTTATAAAATCATTGAAGCTTCCCTTACAAGATTATAAGAATATTTTCAAAGAAAATGTTTTATTTTATATGGATCTTAAATGATTTCAAAATAAAAGAGATATTTCTCTAAAAAGAGTTTTTATTTCATCTATGTCAACATCCTTTGTTGGATTTTACGCTTATGTGAAGTTTATTTATTATGATACAAAACTTCTATGTTGTATTGAAGGTTTTGTGATATGTATGACTATGGATGTGCTATTTTTATACCATTCATGGTTTATGTTGAAAGTATTGACATTTCGTATTCTAGTTTTAATAAGAATGTTTATGTTATGTTTAAACCTATTCATATGGGAATGCATTGGACTTAATATGTGACGGGTGGAGCCCGCTATAGCTCCTCGATGCATCGGTAGGTCTCATGAGACAAACTAGTGTCTTGGCACAAGGCCTTGAAAAAATCTTATTTGTAGTCTTGGCACGAGGCCTTGGCTAGGTGGTTATGATAGTTTGGCATTATTCATTCCAACATTATGAAAGTGGTTATTGATTTTGCATGTGATTATTCAATTAGTAGAATATCCATGTGAATAAGTAAATGGCATTATTTCATTTTACTTTTGCCATACTATGTTGAAGTTCATGTTTAAAAGGCTTTTGATTTAGTAATGCATTACCTTAAATGTTTATTCTTATTTTGAATGTTCTGCTATATTGTTATCCTTACTGGGCATTTGAGCTCACCCCTTTTCTATGTTTTCTTTTTCCCAGGATGTGAAGAAGTAATTTATGAATGACCTGCAGGGATATTATGAGGGGATAATAGTGTGGACTGTGGAGACATTATGTTGCTGTAGTAGTTTTTCATTTTATGATGTAATGTAAAACTTAGGAATATATATAGTGTTTCCAAGGCTACTAAACCAATCGGTCTTTCGAGATTTGATCTTTCTTGTGATCATGCCAATGTTATGTAATAATGCACCGAATCTGGGTAACTAGGGTCGGGGTGTTACAGTTGGTATCAGAGGAAGTTTAGTACAATCTTTGGAAGCTAGATTTAGATAAACTCTGATTAGAGCACGTAGACCTAATATGAACTTTGAGGATTAGTATAGACGAACTTCCTAGAATTTTGGTATTGTAGTGATTTTGTGAGTTTTCCGAGCAATACATCCCTGTCTGGATACGAGCAGGTAGAGGCAGCTCTGGCACAGATGTACCTAGGGGTAAAACCCGAAAACACCGCTTTGAGCTAGACTCAAACGGGAACTGGTGCACGACAACGGGCCTTGCTGCACTCTTGGTTACGACACTCCCGGGGTATATGCTTAGGATAATTCTAATTTTCTTTACAACCCATTGTGAAGGGTTTATGTGGATTTACTTCCTCAAAGGAGAAATTTTTATTATTATGGATTATATCCAAAAACTATTTAATTTATGTTATGTGTCTTTCAAGTTTGGGATTAGGTATTGTTATTCATAAACTAATCTAGTGTATGCCATTATTTAGAAATGGCACCCAGTAGAAGGAATGAGAACTCCAGCAATGCACATGATCCAAATAGATAGAAGGATCATATCTTTCATGGTCTTAAGCCAGGATTTATAAGAGAAATAGTCTCCCATGTATTATCATCATATGGAGAAATAATATCATGTGTTTATAAGATAAGTAAAGATTTTACGGAGTCCTATGGCTTTGAAGGGAAGAAAGAGAAGAAAATGATGGAAGAGAGAATGATGGATAAAGGGAAGAGGGAAAATAAGAATTTTCCCATATGTGATAACTGTGGGAAGAAACACCCTGAAACTTGTCTGAAAGGAATGAGAGCTTGTTATAAGTGTGGAGGAAAAGGGCACAAAGTATGTGACTGGAAGGGTAAGAAAATGGTTTCAAATATACAATGCTTCATTTGAAAGGAGTTTGGACACTACGCGAACCTATGTCCCAGTCATCAGACTATGCCGCAAATGATTCTATTGGATAATAATCAAGTTATGATACTACCACAGATTAATAGGAATGATTAGAGTTATTATGTTGATTATGTCATTTGAGTGTTGTATCAACAATGTACTTGTTATAATAATTATGGAGTATATAAGGATTGTACTGCAGTACTATTTAATTAAGGACTTGAGATTGTGTGGAACCAAGAAAAGTGACTCAATAGCAGGATAAATTTTTGGAAAATATATGGTTGAGAGAAAGTTAAACCATAATATGGTTCTGATACCGAGGTAGTGATTTTAGAATAATACATGATTGATTTGGATAAATTATATTGGATATTCTTGACTACCTTGAATCTGATTAATGATTTGTATATTCCATCATTATTGTGGTTTAAAACGTTTTTGGATTGATGAAGTATATCCAGCATTCTATATGGAATATGGGAGCATGAATGTAATCAATAAGTATTATGGTAATTCAGGATGTTTCAGTGTTTTAAAAGAATACATGATGAAGGTATTCATATGCTATTAAGGGGTAAAAAGGATCTACATTAAGTTTACCTTCCATATAAATATTGGACTGTGAGTTTGGACAGAAGTATTTTGGATAAATTCTAGTTTGAGATTAATTTTTGATTGCCATAAAAGGACAACCCAGAGGACGGGCGGCAACCCGTCGCGACCGGCAAGGCCGCGAGACATGAACCCGAAACCGAAGGGAAACAAGGGTTTTTCACCTACCACTGGCCCATGAGATGTCCTAGATTAAATAATGTAGTTTTTTATAAAAAAGATCTGGTAGATGAATTATAAATTCGTTTATTTTGAAACCCTGTACGAATAGTATAAATAGAATTTTTTTACGAGTGAAAGATGAGTTTGTGGTAGAAATTTATTAATGGATAAAACTATAATTATAAAGTAAGTATATCTCCTTATGATCTTAGCCAATCTCATAAATAAATTCCGCAACATAAAGAAAAGGAACTTAGAACAAAAATGTTGTCCTCGATGGTACCTTAAATCATCACTAATTTATGGCTTTGGGATTGTTGGCCTTTTCATAGCCATGTTCTCTACCACTGTCCATCAGATAATTGATGGTTATATTTCTCTTCCATATCCATATTTTCATACATGGAACCCTAGTATGTGTTATTTTCGGTAATCTTCATACTTTCCACTCTTTATTTTAAATAGAGGCCTCAGTAATTAATTTTTCGATGTGGGATTTCAAGAAAGATATTTTGAAACGTCAAAAATGTGTTCTCCTAATACCTTATGTTTTGTTGAATTGATGGTATTTTAAATCATCGTAGATTGATGAATTTAAGGACATAAATTTTAAACTTGTTTTTGATTGATGACCTCAATCACTACCTATAAATATTTACGTTTTCCCTCCAATTATATGTCTCTAATTTCACCCAATGTTCTCCTAATCGAGATCATAATTTGGAGGTGACCCTTTGATTTCACTTTTCCTCATATTAAGACTAAATTTTAGTAACCCAATTTCTGATATGGGTTTTCCCACAATGATATTTTTTATTTTCAACATTTTATTTTCGAAGAAAAATTTCAAATTGAGAGGACGCAATTTATTGAAGGATGGGAGAATGTAACACCACAAGATTTCATAGTGTGTTATTTCTTCAAAATAATACAATAACTTGCACTACATGCAACACCGAGTTCAAGCACACCATGACTTACAAAACAAGCCATTAAAAAGCGGTTATGAGTAGTATTAACTAAATTTTAAACATTATATAATCCTCATAATTTTAGAATCCATATTATGAGTTTCTTAGACATAATGTAAGAACAAATTCATTTTTAGTATTGCACATTTACCAACATTTAAACAGTGAAAACTTTTTAAATACAATATTTTATACAGTTTGACTAAATGGGGACATCAAAAAATTTAAAATGAAACATCCCAAGCTTCCACGGTATGCTTTCCTTTGAATAATACAGTAGCGTGTGTTGTACGCAACTTCGAGTTCTAACACACACCAAAACCAATCAAACTAGCCGTTATGAATAGTAATACCTACTTTTTGAAATTATATATATTTTATATTTCAAAATGAAATTTATTTTTGGATTCGGAGTATTGAATTTAGCCTAAGGTGAAATTTTGGTACTTTTCAGATAACTATAATATTTTGATGAATAGTGAAAATTACTAAATTATAATTAAAAACAACTTTTTTAATCAAAATAATTAATAGTGAGGAATTATGAATTTGAGTGGTTTCAAAGTATATTTAGAATATATTTTTACCATTTAATGTAATGTTGGTCATTGGACATAATTTTACAATTAAACTGAACATAAACAAGTGTCAATCTTTTGATAGTTATTATCTCTTAAAAACACGCTTTTTGTTTTGACAGCGGGAATTAATTTTAAATTAATTTCTGCCACTTCTGTGTTTTGAATTTAGAAAAATGTATTCCATATTTGGAATCAGGATGTCCAAATTGTGTAAATTGGAAACTTTTATTTTTAGACATTTTGAATAATTACTGTGGTAAATATTTTATTTACCAGGGTTAAGGGTAAATCTGGTAAATAAGGGTTAAAAAATAATATTATAATAATACTAAATTACCCTAAAACGTGTCCTAACCTTATTGGTTGATACATGTTCGACCATAGGCATATTTGGGTCGATTTGGGGACCCCATGGGTCCACTTGTAGGTGATAGGGACACTTTGTTTTAATTAAGTTAAAATGAATACAAAAATGACATAAGCATATATCTTTTAGAAAAAAATTTTTTTACATAGGGTTATATATGTAGGATTTTAGATTATAAATATTCATTAGAAAGATAAAAATATTTCCTACATAATTATATTTTATTTATAATTTTTAGAAATTAAATAATTTAATTTATTTATGACACAATGATGATGTAATAATTACTATAATTGTGAAAAATTAAAATAATTGATATTACAAATACCCAAATAAATATAATATGAAACTTTTAATGAATTAAACTAATTTTATAGGATAATATGATATATTAGGATTGATTTAATTTACTTTGATCTCAGTAATCAATCTGTTATGAGTTTCATAAAAATCAACTATTGAATAGTGTCAAAATTGACATAAAAGAATTCTTAAAACAAATATTATATTATTAATTGATATTAAATTCTTAATAATCTAAGGTTCAGCCAAGAGACTTATATCATGATAGGTGCATCATTAATTGACCTCTTGTGGGTCGCTTGGATGTATATATAATGTTTATTAACCATATTATATAAAAATAAAAGAGACATTGTAAAAGTGAAACTAATTAACTAAGAGTTAATACTTAAAGATAAGGTTAATATAATGACCCAAACCTGTCTAAATTATATTGGTTGAGTTGTTTTCGACCCATACCCACCTTAAAATTTAAATAATAAACTTTGGATCCATTAAAAACCGAATATGAATTTATTATCAATTAATATTTCTAGCTTTTCCAAAGGTGCCCCCCACCCCTCTTATAAAAGGGCACTCCTCCTTCTCATTTCTTCACACCTTCAAAGCCTTTTGGATCGGACAAACTCTGCCCAAATACTCTCCCAACTTACCTCACTACAACCTATAGGCCTTAGTTTGATCAGAAAGACAACCTAAGGAGCCCTTTTGATCAAATCAAAAGGAAGAAACCAAAGAAGAGGTAATGATTTCACCACCCTTTTCCAAGTTCATTTATTCTTCCACTTCTTCTTCCATTGTTGTTACCATTATAAAATAATAACTACAGTATCATATATATAATGTGATTTTATTATAAATATGGTACAACCTTATTCAGTATTCTATCCACCATTTGAATAACATGTCACCATACGTGCGTACGTACGACTTACCATCTCCACGTCGTGGTGTAATTGTTATTCAATATAATATTATTTGGATGGGTATACTATTGATGTGTAACTCATGTAAATAATAAATATAACATGTTAATGATTATGTATATATGATATACCATCCATTTATATATTATTTTAATATCAAAAGAATGATATTGTCGCTCGTGCGTATGTACAGACTACCGTCTCCACGAACGCGATGAGATTCATTCTCCATCGTAACCATTAAAGTATAATTATCATTTGATGATTTAAAAATCATGTTTAAGGACTTTATATCATTCTGTATTTGAATAATATACAACCTACCCTTTACAAACATGTCTTACATAACAAAACATATAAAATAAAACAAGTAAGTTAACACCCGAAACAACGATAATACTAAGATAGTATTATCAAATCAATATTAAAAGATCATATATGATATCATATTAATGTATATGATTCTTGTATAATTTAATAACAATTATTTCACCATTATATAGGAGGTTAACCTACCCCAACCAAGGAAAAGTACAAGGTAAGGTTTATTTCACAATCTCTTCATTATCCGAGGTTGTTTATACGTAATAATCTACTGGGATATCTTTATCATCCACATCCATGTTTCTTCAAAATTTATTCCAAAACATTTTTATTATTTACAATAATATGGGTTAAATTCATTTATACCCTTATTTGACTTTTTATAAGAGGAATCTTTCCGTCTTTGTCAAAACAAGGTCCTTTTTATCCTTTTCGACAGAATTAAGGTAAGAATGTTTTTTTTAACTTATACGGTGGGTGCGGTTATTTTCCGCCGTTATAAAATCGTCGAAGCTTCCCTTACAATCTTATAAGAATATTTTCAAAGAAAATGTTTTATTTTATATGGATCTTAAATTATTTCAAAATAAAAGAGATATTTCTCTAAAAAGAGTTTTGATTTCATCTATGTCAACATCCTTTGTTGGATTTTACGCTTATATGAAGTTTATTTAATATGATACAAAACTTCTATGTTGTATTGAAGGTTTTGTGATATGTGTGACTATGGATGTGCTATTTTTATACCATTCATGGTTTATGGTGAGAGTATTGACATTTCGTATGCTAGTTTTAATACGAATGTTTATTTTATGTTTAAACCTTTTCATATGGGAATGCATTGGACTTAATATGTGACGGGTGGAGCCCGCTATAGCTCATCGATGCATCGGTAGGTCTCATGAGACAAACTAGTGTCTTGGCACAAGAGGAAGAGGTTTTTGGAAATTGGGCGTGACCCCAGTCCATTTTATCAAAAAAAGAATCTACACGACGTGTTCTTTTAGAGTACACGGTGTGTAGTGGGTTTTTCCGTACTCTGCCAACATCGGCCTCCACCTCACCCCTACACACCGTGGGTGTGGCCCGGACATGACCAACACGTGGCTTCGAGTGGGAAAAGAGTACACAATGTATACTCTGGAAGTACATGGCGCGTACTTAAAAAAATTCCAGAAACATCATTTTTCTTGAAAACTCTAGAAAAAGGAGAGAAATACCTGAAATGAATATCTGTGTTCCTATACACTTCCCCCCTTAATGAAATTTGTCCCCGAATTTTCCTAGCGAGGTGTAGAAGAAGAAACCCCAAACATCTCTGGCCACTGTGATCGTACATCGGTCTCCCTCTCCCAGGTCTCGCCCTGTACTCGCCCATGCTGCCAAAGCACCCATACTAAAGGAACTGACCGCCCACAGAGAGCCTTCGTACTACGATCGATAATCCGGATAGGATGCTATTCAAACGATTCATCCGCTTCGAACTCAACCTCCTTGGGCTGAAAGACATGAGACGGGTCTGAAAAGTAACATCGGAGCTGAGATACGTAAAAGCTGTCGTGCATAGCCCGGTACCTTTGAGGTAACTGCAACCTATAGGCAACCGTCCCAACCCTCTCCAATACCTCAAACAACCTGACGTACCGTGGTGAAATATTACCCTGTCTCTGAATCCTATTGTGTCCCAACCTCAGTGTGACACACAAGAAAACATGATTCTCGACATTGAACTATAGAGGTCATCTCCACTGATCAGCATAAGACTTCTATCGAGACTGTGCTGTACCCATCCTCTTCTGAATCGATTCTATATGCTCTATGGTCTCCTAAACAAGACGAGGTCCCATGAAAGCTGCCCCTCCTGCCTCCAGTCAGCATAAGGGTGATCAGCATGACCTACCGTACAAAGCCTCGTAAGGTTCCATCTGAATGGTCGCCTGAAAACTGTGGTTGTAGGTGAAATCCACAAGAGGTGTTTGATTCTCCCAATAACCATCGAATTCTTGAATGCATGCTCAGAGCATATACTCGAGCACCTGGATCATGTTCTTAGACTGGCCATCTGTCTGGGGATGGTATGTTTTACTCAAAAGTACCTATGTTCCCAAAGCCTTCTGAAGTCCCTTCCAGAACCGAGAGGTAAAACACGCATCTTTGTCTGAAACAATGGAGTGTGGAACACCATGTAGTCGTACAATCTCTCAGATGTACAACCATCCCAGATCATCAACACTGAAGGTATCCTTGATCGGCAAGAAGTGTGCAACCTTCGTAAGCCCGTCGATGACAACCGAAACAACAACACTTCCCTGAGGTGACCTCAGTAACCCGGTCACGAAGTCCATCACGACATCATTCCACTTCCGCTCGTGAATGGGTAACCGCTGCAAAATCCTGGCTGGTCGTTGATGCTCTGCTTTCACCTACTAACATGTAGAACATCTCATTACAAAACCAGCAACAAATTTCTTCATACCTGGACACCAGTACTGGAAGTGTAGATCACGATACATCTTGGTGATTCCAGGATGAACTGTCCAAATTTAGGAATCAAAATCCCGCATCAGCTCCTCGCGTATGTCTGCTGGCACCCATACACGTCCTTGGAAATGCAAGATCTAATTCTTGCCCAATGTCCATCTAGGAAGAGGGTCCCCTCCTAACACACTCTCCCATAGGACTAAGGACTCAGAATCTGATAGTTTCCTCATCCGTACCTAATCAAGAAGTGTAGAGGTAACAGGTAAAGAAGATAGGATAGTCTGTCCCTGCCTATCGTGCACCTCCAGATGCATCTCAGATAATAGATCCATAAGCTGCCACTCACTGCTGGCCTCCTGAACTACCTGAATTTGAGTTCTTCTACTTAATGAATCTTCCACTGAATTTCCCTTTCCTGACATATAGGCGAGCTCGAAGTCAAAGGACTGAAGATGCTCAACCTACCAATGCTATCTCAGATTCAGATCACGCTGAGTGAAGATGTACTTGAGAATCTTGTGGTCGGTGAAAACCACAGTGTGCTCTCCTAGAAGGAAATGTCTCCAACAACATAAGTCATGAACAGCTGCTGCCAACTCCAGATTGTGCATAGAGTAATTCCTCTTGTGTGCCCTCAACTGCTGAGACCCATACGCAATGACTCAATCTCCACACATAAGCACAACTCCTTGCCCAATACCAGAATCATCACAGTAAATAGTTTATCCCTTGCCCGGCTCTGGAAAGACTAGTATTGGTGATAACGTCAACCTCCCCTTCACCTCTGGAAAGGCTGACTCACAAGAATCTAACCAGAAAAACTTTTCCCCCTTCTTGTTCCTACTTGTCAATGATGCATCTAGGAATGAGAAGTCCCGAATGAAGCATATGTATTATCCAACCAGCCCTACGAAACTCCACACCTCAAAAACGTTCTTCAGCTACTCCCAGGAAACTACAACTCTCACTTTCTCTGGGTCCACAGATACTCCAGCCTCTGAGCTGACGTTACCCAAGAAGTGAATTTGATCCATCCAAAAGTGGCACTTTGAGAGTTTAGTATAGAGCCGGTGCTCTCTCAGTGTACTCAGAACGATCTCAAGATGTGTGGCATGGTCGTGTCGAGTGTGAGAGTACAACATAATATCATCCATGAAGACCATGACGAAGGTGTCCAAATACCGATGGAACACTCGGTTCATCAGTGCCATGAAGACTACTGGAGCGTTCACGAGACTGAATGAAATGAGTGTATACTCGTATAGACCATACATGCTCCTGAAGGCTGTAATAGGTATATCTGATAGTCTAACACGCAACCGATGATAATCGGACCTCAAATCGATCTTGGAGAACTCTCGGGATCCTCGAAGCTGGTCAAAGAGGTCATCTATCCTCGGCAAGGGATATCAGTTCTTGACCGTCAACTGGTTCAGCTTTCGATAATCCACGCAACGCCGAAGGGTGTCACCATCCTTTTTCGCAAATAGGACTGGTGATCCCCAAGGAGAAGTACTAGGTCAGATGCAACCCTTTTCCTGCAACTCCTCTAACTTCTCCTCAAGCTCCTCCAACATAGGTGTAGCTATCCTATAAGGAGGAATGGACACAGGTTCCGCTCTGGGAACGAGCTCAATCTAGAAGTCTACCACATGCTCCGGAGGAAAACCCAAGAGGTCCAATGGAAAGACATCCCTGAAACGATCCACCACTAGAGGAAAGTATAACTGTGAAGTCCCCTGGTCATCCAGATATCCCACTCGCCTCTATGAAGAAGAGATCCACCCATTGGTGATACGAATCTCACCCTTTGGAAATAGCAATCGAAGACTGCCTGGAAGGGAACTATCCAGTCCATACTGAGAATGATGTCACAACCCATCATCTCTAGGACATAGAGGTCCCATAATAAATTATACCCCACAACCTCAAGAGGGAACTCTCTACACTGACTTACGCCAGATTTCCTTGTTCCCAATGGTGTTTCAAGAGTCAACAAGTCGGCAGCTAAAAAGATACAGAGCCCAAGGCTCTCCACAACAGTAACAGAGATAAAGCTATGTGAAGCAGTAGTATCGAAAAAAATTAAAGATAAAACTGAGGCTACTAAGATCGTACCTTGAACTGTAGAAGGGTTGGGATCCTGCTTCATATAAGTCTGCTCCATGGTGAAAGATGGGCCTGCACTGCACCCCTGCGCCACTAGATGACTGCTCTGAGCTGATCCATTCTACTGTCGCTGATGACTTGGTGACTGACCACCATAGCCCCAACTTCCACCTCGGCCTGAACGACCGAAATAACTCCAGTTCCCTAACTAGTGGGAAACTGGTGAAGCATCTCTAGAACGCAGTGTCATATATGAACCCCTACCACCAGTTGAAGGTGAGAAGATGTGACATAAGCACTGAAGATGACCCATATTTCCCCAGGATCGGCACTCCATCAGATCTCTCTGGCACTGAGGCCTAGTATGCCTACTCCTACCGCAGTGGTAGCATACAGCATGGCTACCAGAAGACGCATCCCGTGAACCTCGATCTCCTCGAGAACACTCTTTGCGATGCTTCCTACTTTCTGTAGGAGGAACACCAACTCTAGATGTCGAACAGCTCTGGATCACTACTCCAGAATCCCTCAGATTGCACTCAATGATCAACGCCTGGTTGATGATAGAAGATATAAAATCCAACTAGAAGATATTCACCAGGGAACAGACCTTCTGCCTGAGACCATCACGAACTTCCTACAAAGGAACAAATCATCACCTGCTCAGATCGGTGTGAAACGCTGCATCTCAGTGAAGTGAGACGAGTACTCCACAATAGAAAGAGTACACTGCTACAGACTCATAAACTCTCGGGCCCGATCGGCCCTTAGGGTCTCCAGATAGAAGTAGTCATAGAAGGTGTGTCGAAACTCATACCATGATATACCCTACTGACGCCCTGACTGTGAGATCACCTCACACCACATCTTGGCGGTGTATCAGAGCATATAGGTGGACACCTTTACCCTCTTCACTAGGGGTAACATCAGATACTCGAATACAGTTAGGGTGGCCTCAAACCCTGACTCTATAGCCTGGGGTCCTCCATCCTCTGAGAAAGTAGGAGGATGCTGCAGCTGAAAGACCCGCATCAACTCAGCCATCGACGGGGCAGGAGTCGGCGCTCCCTAAAATGTCTGCATCATCGTCCGGAAATCATCCCTGAACTACGCATTGACGCCAATAACGGGGATAACTACTGGTGCCAATGCTGGCACAACATGAGGATCAACAGGGGGTCCATGATTTTCCATATCAGGTGTCTAGTCACCATCCGGAAACTAACATACGACCGGAGGACTTCTCAGAGGCATATCTCTAAAAGATCAAAGCACACCATGGATCAGGATTAACAAAGACTGAAAACACAGGTGTACAAAACGGGAACAAGGGAGAGAAACTATCAAGTTTTAAAAAACATTACTACACGGAGTGTATAAAAACTACATGCCCTGTCCATTAATTCCGTTATCATGGGGGTGTACTCCTATAACTACTGGTCATGTAACACCCTAGACTACACGACGTGTTATTCCCACACACGGAGTGTACATAAACTCTAAACCTCTACCCAAGTCTCCTTACACTGCTAACCCACACGGTCCAAACTAACCCCAGACTACAAGGTGTGTTCCCTAGGGACACAGCGTTTACTATACATGGTCTTGGCGACCCCTGTTGTTAGATACACCACCGTCTACATGACTGCCCTTACACGGTGTGTTCCGAACAAACACGGCGTGTATAGGAGAAGGTATCACCGACCCGTGTTGTTCGTGACACGTCCGGGTACCTGGAAGAAAACTACACGACATGTTCTTTACCAACATGGTGTGTTCTACTCGAGCTTCCCCGACCCATGCAGTTAGTGACACAACAGGGTACACGGCTCCAAACTACATAGCCTGTTCCTGAAGTTATTTTCATGACACCGGGTTTCGGCTCAGACGGTCACTGGCATGGCCTAAAAACTACACAACGTGTATTATGAAAGTACACAATGTTTATTCTGGGTTTTTTCTGGGCAGTAGCTCAGAAATTGCCTAGAAGCCCTGAAATACTGAAAACAAGGCAAAGAGGTGCCAAATTCTGATCCGTGAGGGCCCATAATCCACACGAATCAAAGGTTGGCATCTCCTACAATCATGTACAAGAGAAAACAGGATCATGATCCACCAAATTCCGATTCAAGAAGGCCCATAACACCTCAAGAATCAAAATTTGGCGTTCATTTTAAGCAATGTATAAAAAAATAGTTTCTCTATAAAACTGCCAAGATTCTATCAGACATCTATCACAACAGTATTCATAATCTACACAACTTCTATCACAAAAATATGAAATCACTAATGCAATGTAAATTGCATGTCAAGAATGCATGGCATGTGATTTCTAACAAGTGCCTATATGATGCATGAGATGACATACCCTCATCTCATCGTGTTGCGACAGAAATAGAACAGTAATAGCCAAACAATAACAACACAAGGCATGTGAATCACTGTAGGTGAAATCATATCAACTGTAAATTCTCAAAACCAAAAAAATGCAATAAACAAGGTAGTATGGCTTTTCCATGTACATAGGTTAGCAACTCCCGGGAACAACTTATTACCATGTACCGAATCCGTCCTATCCCAGGCTAAAGTCTCCAAACAATAAATCAAGAGAAAAGAATTCCTTTGATACCACTTTGTAACGTCCCGGTTCCAGAAGCCACCTAGAGGCGCCCCGTACCCAGTTGGTCACATGGTCTGAAGCGCATTTACCCAAATGCCAGAGGATACCGACTAGTTGTGAGGGCCTTGGGTGTGATAGTGGGGAAACTATGCCCTCATTGGCAGAGTACACAACTGAAGTAATAAACATGCAATAACGGAAGAAGTAATAACCAACAATATAAACAGCAGAAGACTAAATCAACAAACTAGAGCACTTATGTATATATAAAATGATACATGATAAATATCTAGAAAAGAATTCAAACAAGTCAAAATGTTGGGAATCACTACAGTACCAAAACAATTACAAAAGAAAGTAAAACAGCTCCTCAGTATCGCAACCAAAAGCTAAGTCCCATGATCTCCTGCTCCAAGAAATCACGTACCAGATGTCGAAGGGCACTTTCCCTTGTCTATACCTGCAACAACATATTCTTCTTGGGCCCAAAATCATGGACCAAACAGGGTGTGAGATAAAATCCCAGTGGGAAACCACCTGAAGATATGTGCCTAACAGTCAATGATTATATGGCAGGTACATGTACAATAAGCAGTAAACAACAACAGCAAGTAGTAGGCAGTAAACAGTAAGCAGTAATAGGGTGACGTAAAATAGTTGTCAAACCACAACACAACAAGCTGCCGAGAAGCAAAAAAAGCTAACCAAAAACAGAAACCCCATGGGAAGTACTCACAACAATCCCCTCTTGCATTATCCAATAATTACCACAAAACTCTAGGCAGTGCACTCAGCCTAACCCCTCTGGATTAGTCATAAAAATTTATGAGACTCTCTGGGGAAGCTCACTCATTCAATTCCTCTTATAGTCTAGGGTAGTCAGGGACTCTCTAAGGAAGATCACGCGGTCTAACCTTCTTAGCCCCAAGGCCTAGAGACTCTCTGAGGAAGCTATCTTGGTCAATTACTCCTATTTCTAAGGTATACAAAAAACTCTCTAAGTAACCTCACTCGGTCAATTCCTCCTCTATCCTGAGAAGGTTCTTAAAAAGATTCAAACAAAGTAAGACTCTCTGAGGAATCTCACTCAGTCTACCCTCCTGTAGTCTATAATATCTGAAGGAACTCTGGGAAGCTCCCTCGGTCTATCCCCTATGTACTATAATATCTAAGAATCACTGAGGAATCTCTCTCGGTCTACCCTCCTATAGTCTATAATGTCAAAGACTCTCTGGGAAGCTCACTCGGTCTATCCCTTGTAGTCTATAGCACAAGGTTCTCACAGCCCTGTTCCAGTCAGTGAATGACAATTCTATAAGGCCAAAGTACACCTATAGAGCTACTTGGCTACCCAAAGTACACCTATAGAGCACCTTGGCTAACATTATAAAGGGAAAACAATCATTTTATACAAAAAACACTTTCCTATAGACACAAATCATGGAAACAGTCATAACGACCAATGGCTAATAAGACCAAAAAATCGTAAATAGAGAAAAGCATGGGAAAAACATAAAAGAAAAAAAATCCTATACCAATATTAATTTACCTCTACACAAGCATATAAGCATGGCAGGAAAACAATAAGGGAAAAAAGGTAAAAATGCAATACTCCGTTCACGAGTATTGGTGGAATTTGCAAATAAAACTCAAAGACATTGAACGGTAATGCACAAAACACCTACCTTGATCCCAATAGATCGATATACTTGAACCACGATGACTTATTCTCCCTTTAAGGTCGTAGATCTGAGAAAATGTCCAAAACTTTCAAACCACGATAACTTGAGAAAGAGGATGAATCAAGGAATGAAACTCAATAAGAAGGAAGAAGTCACCGCTGCGGTTCCAACTCAATCAACGACGGTCAAATCGGCCAACAGATGGAGGCTTGGGATTCTAGAGAAGTTTCTTGGCCGTACATCTTCTCTCGGTCGAACCAGGCCTAGAAAAAGATGTTTATGGCGATAAGGCGTGACCCCAGTCCATTTAATGAAAAAAAAGAATGTACCCGGTGTGTAATTTTAGAGTACCCGACATGTTGTGGGTTTTTCCGTACTCCGCCAAAATCGGCCTCCACCTCACCCCTACACACCATGTGTGTGGCCCGGACATGGCCAACACACGACTTCGAGCGGGAAAAGAGTAAACGATGTGTACTCAGGAAGTACATGGCGTGTACTTCAAAAATATCTAGAAACATAATTTTTCATGAAAACTCCAGAAAAAGGAATGACATACCTGAAACGAAGATTCGGGTTCTTACAATATCTATGAAAAATCACCACGAACAACCATGAATTACCACTTACCATGAGATTCTAACTTCAAATCACTTAGAGAAGCATCCATATTGCTTCAAAATGTTTATGGAGATGTTATCCAAAATTTGTGAAGGAAAATTTAAAATTTATGGCCATTTTTGGGAAAAAACAAGGCATTACAATCCAAATATAACCTATATCAACTTTTTTAGTATCTTGTTTTTAATTTGTGCATAGTTTAGTCACAGGTTTTGGAAAAAAATGTATAAAATCAAAACCAACCACTGATTCATTAATGTACCTCACATGGTTAGAAAACTGTGAACCAACCATTCCAAATAACACTATGTTAATTATCATGGATTATCTTAGGCTTCTGCACAGTTTTGAAAAATCATGAATTGCTCGTGCACCTTCCAATTATCCACTATCTCATTGTGCATGGTTTTATGAAGGTGTTGAATAGTTTTCCCAAACGGTTCTCAAATTGAGAATATGTAGAAAACATCAAAAATATCCAAAAGTTTCTAAACCATCATAAACATAAACCAACAATTTATATAATGAAAATTCATAAATGAAATGTTAATTACTTGTAACCAGGGGTGATATATTCTCCAAATCATTGGCCTTTTTAGGGTCCTAAAAACAGTACAAAGGGAAGTAAATACTCCTACAAGCACATTGTAGGAAGAATCAAGCATTACCATAAGACTAGTAAAGAGAATGGATACAAATTTAATTGAAAAATGCAGAATAAAAAGAAATAAAATGAATTTCTCAAGAGTTTTATGTGACCCGTGCACCATTACATTGAAGGGTTTGCAAAATGCATGAATTTCAATCAACCGGTACGTGGAATGACCCATTGAGGCGCTGGCTTGTAGAGCGATGGCCAGTGAAACCATGAATCCACAAACTACATCATTTGTGGATCCAATAACATGATTTATATCCACATAACATGCCACAAACTTGTCTATTCATGAACAAAGAAAATCGGTAGGGTTCCGTGAACCATGAGAAGCGAACAGCAGCCTCCACAAACCCTTTTGGACCGAGTCTTCTGTGGGTTGGGATATATCTTCATTTGATTCCAAAAATGATGCCACATGCCCATAGATATGATTTTACCAGTTCTATATAAAATTATAACTGAAGGAATTAAGAAGGGATGTATGAAAAAAAGCCCATAGGGGACACTAGATATTGGAAGAAAGAATTCAGAGAGGACTCTAGCTTCAGTTTCGAATCACCAATGATGTTCAAACTATGAACCACATTTCTTCAAGTATAACTAGTCGAGATCCCTAAAAACAAGGAACGTAACAATAATGAGTAATCCATGAACCTAATTGGAATCATAATGGACCACAATTTCTATGAAGGTGAACTCCTAGTGAAAGAAGGGTTCCAAGAAACTCGTTCAGTACGAAACCCCTATTAGTGCATCAAAATGCATATCAAACCTCACACCGCGTACTACATTAGTATACTGATGGAACCTAAATCAATTTCGAAAACCACATCCATGACCTTGTACCACTTTGGTACGCGGTGGTCCTTGCCCAAGCCCACGTACTACTTGGGTACCCGGGTGACCCCTCAACCAGCATACCACTACGGTATGAAGGGCTCCCCCCACCCCGCATGAGAAAACAGTAGCTGGAATGGGGCTTCTTGGGGTGACCCTCCCTTAAGCTCCAATATCCCCCCTCTATTACCATCTAGTAATACATAGGACCTCCACAAACCGGTCTCCTCGCATCATGCCAAAGCCTCATCCAAAGCAGTCGAACCCATATGATCAGATCATCAGGAAAATTAAAAAAACCCTTTTGAGTCTACATACACATGGTAAGAAGAGTCACAAAGGCTCTCCCCACAAAGGTTTGGACTCTAAGGATGTCAATAATACTATATTACAATGGTAACCTAGATTCCAACATTGGGATACGAATGTGAACCTCCCCATTCTATGGATTAAGGGTGATTAATTACTTTTCCATTCATTGAGGAATGATGATCAGTCAAAGGAATCATTTTTGATCCTCCTTTTGATGAAAGGCGACATTCTTCTGCTTTCTTAGAGAACATTTTGGGGCACTCCCACTGAGGAGAGTATATAATATTATAGGACTCGAGCTCCATCAGCCCCAATGTCATCCCACATTAAAGGGTTAATTGTTCTGAAACCTTGCCCACAATCACCTTGGCATCGTCCACCATAGGCCCAACCTATCTCATCAGTGGGAGAGTGAGTGTGTGGTTGGTTTAATCTCTCACATCCTCTTGTTTCCCACACCGAGTATGACTCACATGAGATTAAAGACCTGTGATGACTATAACATCCATATAACCGATTCATCTTGAAATATGAGAACTATGATTCCAGGTCAAACAAGGATACTTAAGAAGCCTTCTTGAAGGCCCACGATCAAAAGGGGTTCCCTTCCAAAAGTGATCACCCAATCACTTCCCCTCAAATGGGTATCTTCCACGAATAAGCCCCAACCCATTTTGAACAACTAGAACTCTGATTCTTATTCAAACCAAGATACATAGGTTGAATGCATGAAGGCCCGAGCTCAAAAATGGGCTCCCTTCTGGAAGGGTCCACCAAAATTACGTCCCCAATAAATGGGACTCCACCTAGATGCAAGCCCCAATCCAACCAAACTACATGGGTAATTGTTCCTATCCTAGGGAAATGTAGGAAGTCTATATTATGATCCCAATCCCAACATAAAATCACCTTACATCCCTCCAAGACGATGATAATATCCAATGATCTTTATTTCATGGATTAAGGAATAATTTCCTCCGTAGCTTCAAATTTATGTATATCTTGGATGATCCTGAAAACCACTAGTAGCCCATGGATACACTCTTCTTGAATGAACCAAGGATCCACAAACATATGATAAAAAATTAAATCTATAAGGGAGTCCTGGAAAAGTTAAAAATTCCCCCCAAAATGGTACGATGAGCCTGACCCCCATCCTCTTGACCAATAGAGTCCTTATGTTTCATTGGCCAAATAATCTTCCAACGAGGGATAGAAATTCTAAAGAAGGTCCAAGAATCAAGAAAACCAGGGCCATTGGGTGTTTCTGGATCCACGAAAAAACCAATTTGAGACTATCCAAGGAAGTCATATCCTAAGAGGACCGATTTTAAAAATACTTAATAACATAAAATCCTCGACAGTGACTATTTGACAGTGGAACCACCTTCATAATGAAGAAGGGGTTAACCACCCAGTCCTCATTGGGTCAATCCAATTCCCCCTTCATGGTAACGACATAGATTATGTAGAAATAAAGATGGAAAAGAGACAGTCTCTATAATATTGGGCGAATGCTCCTCACCCATCCTACCATTATTATTTTTCGCTAAACCTATAAACATGCCGCCCTAGAGGAAAAAAATGGTGAACCCAACATGAACCCTTAACGAAGGTGGGGGTTTTATCCTAATCAAGTAGCTTCACCTCATAAAAAGGGGGAAGGGGCCAAGCTGAATTGTTAGATTTTAATCTGTTCAAAAGATGATACTTTGGCTGGGTTTTTTTGTCTATATATGTCATATATATATATATTGCATGTTTCCATAGAGTAAACATCAATCCAAATGGAATCTCAAAAACCAGTGCATAAATGTCCCTCAACAATCTCATAGGTGGACTAGGCCCCGATAAAGAGCAGGACCCCTCACCTACCCAACGTCTTCAATGTGGGGTGTCCAACACACTGATTAAAGAGTAACACAAAAATAGAACTCTCCCCACAGTAGAGGCTGCAAGACAATCCCTCCAATTTTCAAAGGCTTGAAAACTGCCTCCTCAACCATGACTGGAACCCATTCACAAGGTGTCTCTAGTGGTGGTCTCAAACCATTTATGGATCCTACACCCGGAGTGTGACGAAAAGTACCTTCGTTATATTAGGGAGAAAAATGAATTTGATGTTAATGAATTCACCTCAACTACACATGGGTCTTACTGATGAAACCTTTCTTGGTAAAGTCGACTCCAACACCATATAAACTAGTATCCTCATTATGAAGAGGATCTTATGAAGAGGTCACCTGTGGAATTCCAAAAGAAACGGGCCCCTTGGGAATCTTGCTGAGGGTGGTACACATATAATCAGGAATAAGGTATCATCGTAATTATTGAGGAGGATATCTTCTCTATAAATTTTGTGGCATTCCAAATAAAAACATATAACTCTACCCCCTCCACTCAAGCACACCACAAAAATGTGGGTCCACAATACGAGTATTTGCACATTCCTGCCAAAGATCGCTGGTCCCACCATGAAGATAGAATGGTAAATTACATGAATATGCAGATATCTATCAACGCAGAAGAAGCCCGCCATCCAAATAAGATAAAAACTAGCTATAGGTAGGCACAAATACCTACGGACATATATTTTTCCCATAATTATAATAGGGCGACAAGAAAATATGAGCAGAGTCAAATTCATACAGACGCATACTTGTCTGTGAGACAAATACATTGACTAGAGAGAAGATGAAAATTAACGCTCTTGAATATGATTACCACAAGGGAAATAAAGTGGAATCCAAAGAAGAAAACTAGAGGCAGACTCATTCCTCTATCCTTACACAGGAGAACTACCTGTATCTACAGGAAACCAATGTAGGACTAGAGCAGGCACAAACTCATACTCTAAAATCAAAATGGGACTTTATACCTATTCTATCCAAAGATGTATAACAGAACATCCTGGAAATATTGTAAGATTAGATGTAAATTCTAGACCATATTCTTAGAACATTCCAATATATCATTGAACCACAGAAAAGGTGAGGAACTAGGCCCAAGACCCGGTTTCCCCGAACGGAATGACTTTCTCGCAAAATGGGTTATTCACTATAGAGAAGTTATGCATACATGCTTCAGACATGGAGGGTTGATGGGAAAATCTTGTGATACAAGGAAAACTGGATTGGGAAAAAATACTCGTTCCTACATGGGGATGCCGGTCCAATGTGGTGGCCGCTCTACGGCAGACATATAAGCCTGAAAAAACCCAAGATGTATGTCTGCATATCCTAGTGACATCACATGACCCAAAAAGGTATATACCCATATATTAAGTCCATTACCAATAGAATATGACCCCAGTTACTGAAAAGAGATCTCGGAAAAATTATATGCGCCAATGGTAATCGAAAAATGAAGAGCACGTATATGATCCTAATCTACTAGAGGCTGGAGTTCTTGATTTCATCAAACATATATCAATAAAGGATTAAGACCCTATTAGTCCATAACCAAATTATGGATGTGGAATTAGCAGTTTTGAAGGCCCTCCTCAAAATGTTTCTACAAGTAGCTCTAAAGGTCCTCCCTAGAGCACCCATGGGGGTTTTCTCTGTGGGAAAGGAATGATCAATCAGAAGAACCTATCTCCCAATGCATGTTAGGGTCTCCCTCCCCTTGACTTGATGATCTGATAGAAAGAAGGACATCCAATTGTTATCATCACCTTAATTGTCCTTTCTTGGTTATATGCCGCAGATATACTTCTCCCAGTAGTCAGATGTCTAGTTATAATGGTAGTCATCACCACGATGACAATCATTGTGAAGGCCATCCTCGAAATGGTAGTTGATGTGAGGGACCCTCTATAGAAACATTAAGCAATGAGAATGTACTATCCACATTTTAGTACCTCCTAAAGGCCCTCCCCGAGATCTAGACTTTATAAATACTCCCTCTATCCAGATATCATGATATGATATTAGTTTTCCCAATCATAGTAGTCATCAGGAAGGTCTTCCCCTTACTGTATACTACAATGAAGGTCACCCCAAGGGTATACATCATAGGGACGTTCTGCTAAGTCAGAAATCAAGTCTAAATGATAGCCCTCACCATTGTAGCACCAATTTTAAAGGTCCTTCACACAATAAAAATTCACACTAGAAATAAGGCTCTCCCTTAACAGGAAAAATGTGAGAAATTCCTCCTATGTTGAGGCAATATTAATGACATAGTTAAACATATTAGGCACTCTGTCTATGAAAAGTGATATCCATTGTCAACTAGATGATGGTCTGGTGCCTTGGTCATCTTTTTTACCACCCCAAACCGTTAACATATCAATGAGGATACCACCATCCTCGTATCATGGAATTAAATTATTAACAAGCAATCTAGTTAGGCATATCCAGTATAGGATCCCTTAGAAAAAAACTGTATACGTTTCTCATGAGAAGACTACTAGCTAAGGATAATATACCAGTGATGTATTGGCACATGGACACTTCCCACATCGACACAACGAGGGTGTTTTATGAAGAATGTATGCATACAATTCTTTATAATATCTGGACAACTCTTCCCTTTCAAAAAGAAAAGTTCTTTTCATATGAACGGTATGCAGACGATGTCAACATATTAAGAGAGCTTCACTATCTAATTTACCTGGATTCTCTCTTTTCTACATGGAATTCATGATCCAAAAGGAAAATGAAAAACCTTGAGTTGGTATGCCTCAACAGACTACACAAGTTGTGTTTCATAATCGGGGATGCCCCATTTGGAGTTCATATTCGGGGATAGAGAGAACAAGGAGCTCAACTCTTCAGCCCATGTCCCATATAACAGAACTCATTGGAAATTTCATCATGAAAAATCATTACCCAATGGGAAAAATAAAATGAAGTACATATTGTGTAAGGATGAAATAATCAACAAAAACCATCCTGGAGTATGTCTCAAAAGCGTCAGTACCAATGAGACCAATCCATCAAAAAAGACATCTGAGTCGGGCAACTGAGAACAACCATCAGGCTTCCCACCTAAGGGAATATGACTAGTAAGTAGCACTGATGTCCTCAAAATACAATAAACCCTTTTTGGATCTAGCGCCATGCTCATCTCACACCCACATGGGAGAGCATGAAATCAAAAAGGTGGAAATAACTGTGGTTACTACTGAAATATGGGAAGAACCCCAACCTATAGGTCTGGTGGGATTTTTACTAAAAATTCCCTCGTAATACCATCAAATCCTGGTCATATTGCATGGGCAGAATAATGAGAGAAACCCATCCCATAGGGATGATGGAATTTTTACCTCAATTCCCTGCACTACAGACTTATATTTTCTGCCGTATGGGTGGAATGATTAATAGATAAGTCACCCGTTCAACCCTGTCTCATGATTCGTACCCTATGAGTTGATGGTATATCACAAGGACATATAAGGGATCCCTTTCAGTCAATTTTGGTCAAGAAACCTGAAGAATACCACCAAATGGAAGGATAAAGTCCAACAAAAGATGATGAATGATTTCCTATCATTCAGCACAGGTACACCACACCCAATGTGGTATGCATCATTTAATGTGGTAAATGTCCTCCCCTTGAATATCATGGGAAATGATTCGAAAGGAGAGGATGCAAGATAAGATGGTACCTCATGGAGGTATCTAACACCAAGCATGATGGTGTTCATACCTAGAACCAGAGAGCTACCCTATATTTTGGTGCCCCCTCTTTTAATCCATCAGTACCTCCCACATGAAAACCCCATAAGGAGAACAATAAATTCCAGTTCGTCTGTGACCCACCACCTCCTCTCACTGAGAATGTTCCCTTTACTCTTGAGGAATATTTTTCCAATCAGGAGGAAGAAATGAAAGAGCTCAGTCAAATCATTGTTGATCAATGTAGAGGGAGCTATCTTGCTGGTTACGT
This sequence comes from Viscum album, assembly GCA_963277665.1. Taxonomy (NCBI): domain Eukaryota; kingdom Viridiplantae; phylum Streptophyta; class Magnoliopsida; order Santalales; family Viscaceae; genus Viscum; species Viscum album. The sequence continues at coordinate 1,379,510,918 of OY728138.1, forward strand.
TCCTCAAGAGGAATATCTACAGGTGATCTTTGAAGAGGTGACAAATCCACAAGCAATCATCTATGTAAATGAAGTTATGTTTGGATTCTCGTCCAATTTAGCACCGAGACCATCATCCTTCTCAAATCTGTCCCCTGATGGACATTTGGAATTCCCTCCATTGGAAAGTAATCCATAGTTATTTTAGGAGAACCCATAAAGGTTACCCTTGGTTGAATATCCACCCAAAATTCTATCAGTACATACACGTCTATATTTTCCCCTACTTTACCCACCCATTCTCAAGTATGGAAGGATATGCTTCAAGGGATCTTGAATAATATTGAAAAATTGATTGCTCGATAGAATACATGGAAGGGCGATGTTCACAGATAAAACTAGAGTGCAAAACCTACCCTAATTGGGTGAGAAACGTTCTGCCACCGCAAAACATTCGGATCCCCATATTCCCAATGTTCAATGGTTCGAGAGACCCAAAACAACATGTAATTCCCTATGCCTCTTACTATGACCCCATGATTGTCAACTCAAAAAAGTAATAAATGGTGATCATAGGTGCTTTGTGCAAACCCTATAGGGTTCATACTTCATATAATGTACTAGACTTCTAGCTAACTCAAACACAGGCAGGGAGGACCTCTTGAGATAGTTTCTTTTGTAGTTCAATTTGACATTGCCTAAGACAACAGTTAGTGATCTCTTGAACTGCAAGAAGTGAGATAATGAAGGAGTTTCAAACTTCATAGCCAGATGGAATGACCAGAATTACTCCTTGAATTGGCTGCTCCCCCAGGATGAGATGCTCGCTATGTGCATCGATAACCTCTTTGATGAATTAAGAACACTTATAATCCCTATGAAGTACTGAAGTGGGTTCTGAGATTTATCCTCAATTTTCCAAATGATATAAGACTTCTTCCCTGAACCAATCTCAAATCCCAAGTAGTCCCATCAACCCTAGGAGAAAACATGAAATGATGAAATGACTTCTGTCAGGATTAATCCACCCCTGACACCAGATATTGTTGTGAGTCCTCCACCAAACCATGTGGGACCCTATAGACACCAACAACCACCCCACATTAGCAATATGATAAAGGGGTTCTAAATTAAATTAGTTTGAGGAATGATGAAATAATGTCTACATGATCCGAGATGACCAAGTCCACGACTACATCATAGACTCTATGAATTACAACTTGGTCCAGCTATAAGAGAAAAAGCGAGCTGATGAAGTGGATCTCAAAGACCAGACAAATTATTGTCCATATCACCGGAGACATAGTCACACCATACAAGAGTGATTCATTTTCAAGGATCTCCTATAAAAGATGGTGGATTTCAGACAAGTCTTGTTATGCCCGCTACCAGAACAAGTGGTGTATTTCTCCACCTTATACACAAGAGAGGAGGTGGAATGGAAAATAATCCCCATCAGAAAGGAGAAAATATTTGATAGTTGGATGACTTGGAAAATAGTCAACTCAGAATATGGAATCCTCCATGTGTAGTTGAAGCGACCAACCAGGCCCCTAATAGCTCATGGTGCAACATATGCATCATCCTCAACCCCACATCCCTTAGAGTGACAGAAGGGAACAAAGCAAGAGAAATAATTTGAGATGGAGCAAAGATGAAGCCATTCATGAAACATTAGGACATTTTTTCATCAGACATGGGATAATGAGCATCGCCACACCAAATGGAAAACTGGGTACTGCCCGACCAAATGACACCCTCATAAGAGACAATCAGACATAAGAATTGTCGAATCAAGAATTAATCTTTCGATCCATTAATGTTATTCACTTGATGGACCACTTTTCTAATGGAGACTATGGCCATGAACCCAAATTCCCCACATCCAAACAGAGATCCGAAGGAAGATACTACATAAGTTGAGGGTTTTCTGAAAGGCATGATCATATAAGGAATCAAATTCCCATCCATGTGTTAATTGAAATTGTTAATCTTCTAGAAACTCAAAAAATAACCCTCCAAAAGAAACAACAGGAACTGGAGAGTTTCTCCACCACTATAGAGGAAACTGTACCTGATCATCATGAATTATCCATCAGGGGAATAACATATATCCAATCGCCTGAGGCATGCTGGAAGACTTATTCGGTCAAACTCAAAAAATACAATAACTCTATCATCTACTGTCACAGAGGTCGGACCATCTATAACGAAAGCTAAATCCCCTAAATATCTCATTAAACATCATCCTTGAGACTGGATGCATTGAAATTTTGAGATGTTATATGATATTCTATAGTATCTAGCCTCATTACTATCAAATCAATCGATCTTGGATGCCTTGAGTCTATCTGAAAACCTAGGGATGCACTTATCTATGCCATACTAAGTCCCCAAGAATTTGATGCCAATGTAGTAGTGGCCAATGTCTATTGGCAGAATACCAATCCCAAAGAATGACACACCATCATCTCCTTCAAAGATATGGATGAATATACCATCATGAAAGGGCACATAAAACCATTTTATGTGTCTTGAAATATAATAATCATTGATGTTCGACAGATTTTCATTGACAAATGCTCTAGAGTTAACCACCTTCCAATAAGAACACTTCATCAGTTAGGCTGTGACGAGGGATGTCTAACACCATGCACCACAAATCGGCCAGGATTTGACAATATTGAGTAGAATTCGTTGGGACAAATCAAGATTAAATCTTGGTTTAGAGACCTCATATCTGAATCCGAGTTTTGGGTAGTGAAAAAAATTATAGCCCAAAATGTCTTACATTTGAATGCCCTGGCTGCATCAGCATGTTGCGATTCCATTATCATATCATATTTTAATCAAATATTACGAAAATGGTAAAAACAAAAAATTTCACGCTGATAAATCCATATTCAAATCATGCACGTTTCATTACATCGATGTAGGGTTCTATGAAACGAAGGAGAAGTAGTCTTTGGAAAATGATGTTGATTGGATCACATTCCAAAATTGATTGGAAATGGATCTCGCCCATCCCCTCCAATAGATTGTGGAATATTTTGTTTTACCAATCAAAAAAGTTGAATGCATAAGTTCACGATCAAATATAGACTGAGTCCTCTGCAAGATATCCGTTATGGCTACCAATTACAAAGATGCAGAAGAGTGTTCCAGCACCTATGATGTGAGGGAAATCCCAAGAAAATATTCTTCCACCTTTTCCTTGGGACTCCAAATAGTTTTCTCCTTACTCACTAAGGAATAAGACGATTTCTCTCCCAACACCAGACAATTCATCTCATGAATCCTCTATCAATCAAAAGAGGAAGCAGATGGTGAAGTGGATGATGATGAAGATGATGAAGAATACCTCAATAATTCCCCTCCCACATTCAAAAAATGTTTCTTCACATGAATTGATAAACTTAGGTAGATAATCCGGGCAACAAAGATGGACCGTGACCCACTCTGATTAGTGTGGATATCACTTTCTAGGATCAAGAGGAATATACCTCCTCCCTAACAAATAATCAAGATTTTTTTCCTAGAACTACATCGAAATGAAAATCCTTGATCTTGAGGACTCCAATCATCATCTGGGTCTTTGGGAAGACCATCATGGATATAAGTTGGAACCCAGAAGGACCCATTCCATGCATGCAGCCAAAATAGAGGCTGATGTTGACAAGGTAATCAAAGATAACATCATTCAGGAAGTCCAATATCTGATCTGACTGGAAAACATAGTCCCTATAAAAAAGAAAGTTGGAAATATTAGAGGTTTCATCAACTTTAGGGACCTTAACCGACACTACCAAAATATGATTTTCAGTCGCTATCACAGAATTTGTGATCTACGTGGCCGAAAGATATAAGGCCATCTCTTTCCTGGATGGTTATTCCAGATACAAAAAAATATAAATGGATTTATAAGATAAATAAGAAACTACTTTTAGGGCCTCTCAGGGATTTTTCTACTATCGAGTGATGACAATTTGTCTAAAAAAATTCAACGCTACATATCAGCGATTTATGCATCTCATTTTCAAGCCTTTCCAGGAAAAATTCTCCAAGTGCTACGTCAACGATCTGGTGGTTAAATCACGACAGTGCTCAAACCACCTAACAGACCATGAAACTCTCTTCAACAAATCTTTTAGAAAACTATTTAAAGATGAATCCCCTAAAGTGTGTTTTCTGTGTTACCTAAGGGAAATTCCTTGAAATCATCATATGCTATCACGACATCAAAGTAAAAATTGAGAAGAAAAATCTATTATTGGAATGTCTCCACCTCGAAACCTCACTGAGTTGACGGGTCTCTAGGGGCACCTGGCCTATATTTGGTGAATTATAGCCAAACATTCAGGTAAATGTTTACCTATCCCCATGCTAATAAAAAAGAGGTTACATACAATTGGAAAATGGTTTTCAAGAAGCACTTGACTTTATAAAAAGATATATCTTTATAAAATGAGTGCCGATGCCACCATTCGAAGGGAGATCACTCATTTTGTACGTAACCACCATGGAACAGTCATTAGAAACTTTCCTCTGGCATAACAATGATTCGAGTAGTGATAAAATTCTATTTTACCATAATGACATAATGATCGGTTCTAAGACATGATAATAAAAAATCAAAAAGAACTATCTTGCCCTAATATTCATAGTTCAGAAACTCAGGCATTACCGGTAGCACTACAAGGTCCATCTGGTCTCCCACTAAATCCCACTCAATTATATCATCATTTATCCCATGATAACTAGATGCCTATCATGGTTGGTAGTCATCCTAAAATAATTTGACATACAATATGTGCTCCAGAAATCCATAAAAGTTCATGCAATAGTAGACTTCCTCGTAGAGCACCCCTCAGAAGAAATGACCCCATTGGATACTATATTTATTGATGAATAAGTATTCTCTACCCAATAAGGTCCCCGTGCATAAGAATATTATTTCAATGGTGCTTCCAGGATCCCAAAAGGGAAAAGGATGGAGGATCCAAACCTTAAAAAATTGGGGATGGGTGTTATACTCATATCCTCATAAAAATTAGTCTTGTGTTACTCTTTCATGCTTTCAGAGGGGTGCATGAATAATGAAGTAGAATACCAAGCCCTCATTGCATAAATGGTGTTTGATCATCTTACATGATCTGAACACCTAAAAATAAAAAGGATATTTAGAGCTAGTCATCAAAAGGTCAATAATTATTATACCACTAATAATGAGGTATTTCCCCACTTGATGAACAATTTTTGAGAATTGATGGTAGAATTCCCTTTAGATCCCACATTGACCTATGACCCTTGGTAACAAAATGCTCATGTGTATTCATTGAAAAATGCATCTACAAGCCTGGAATATTTAGACTATGATGAAATAATCATCAGCATTTCCCATCGTCAGATGGTCTTGATATTCATTAAGAACAATATGGATTAAATCAACAAGATTATCCCCATTTATGAGCATTATGATCACACCACTGGCTGGATTTCCCATATATAAAATTACCTCCAAATAGGGAAACTCCTGACATATAGGGCTAGAATAAAATATATCCATAGGTAGGCATGCATCTTTGTTATGTACAATGGTCCAAACCAAGAAAAGGTTCTCTACAAATGAGGCCTTCACAAAGTCCATAATAGGTGTATTGATATAGAAGAGACTTCTTCCATCATGAAATAAGTGCACGACAAAGCCTGTGGAGAACAACAATCGACAACGAAGATCTCCCATAAAATTCAATGGCTTGGATACTATTGTCCAACTACGATACATGATTGTTCCACATTACGAAATAATTGACATTCCAACCTAGTTCATGCTAATTCCATTCACCAACCCCTAGATCTACTTCACACAATTATGTAATCATTACCATTTTCTATATGGGGGATGCATTTTGTGAGACCAAATACCCCTCCACATCCCGAATATTCATGTTCATTCCAACAACAACCGACATCTTCTCAAAATGGGTTGAAGTGATGCCCCTTAAATAGATCAGCGAAAAAGCATTGTTAGCTTTGTGAAGGCCAACGTCATTACCATATTTGGTGTCCCTCAGACAAAACTAATAGACAGCGGAACCAAATTCTACTCTGCTTAGTGGGATATGTTAAACCAGGAGTATGAAGTCAAACCCAACTATTCATCCCACTACCATATAGTGAACAACAAGTAGATAAATGCTTCAAACAATAGTCAGTGAAAAATACACTATAATATGGTAGATAAAGAAAAGAAAAATTGGCCAAACAAGCTCCATCATGTTTTATTGGCTTACCAGACCATCGCCCCCACTACCACCCAGGAAACCCTGTAATCATTGGTATAGGAGGACTATGCAGTTTTGCCTATTGAAATTCAAGGGACATCACTCTATGTGGACATTTGTGATCAAATATCCATGGAAGAGAAATCCAAAAAAAAGATTAATTCATTAGAACATCTGGATGACAAATGGATGCACACTTTTCACCATTTGGAAGTCTACCAAAATCGAATCGCAAAAGCCTTCAACAAAAAGGTTCAGCTTATATCTTTCCTTGAAGGAGATATGGTGTTGGTCCTATGAACCTTGATGATACTCGAGAAGAAACCCCAAAATCTTGAGTCAAATTGGGAGGGACCATATTTCAAACATATGGTCTATTCCAAAGGATCCTGCGTCTTGATTTCAATGGACGGATAGATCATCATGGCTCCCACCAATTCAAGGTTTTTGAGGAACTACTTCGTGTAATGATGATGTATCTAGTCCAAACGCAACGAATCTAGACTATAAGTTACCTTCTTGATATCATCACGTTAAACTATATGGTATTATTCCCCACAAAAAAACATTAAACTATGATAAAAATTTCTTCACTGAATGACTCTAAACTGTAAAGAATAGCGTCCTTGATGGAAAACGTTAAACAACATATCATGAATCATCCTAACCACACGATGATAGACTTCAGTGCTAAAATTGTCCTAACCACCTGATATTACACTTTATGGAGACCTTCATTACAGAAAGATGTTAAAATACACAATTTTAGAAGAACTATATATGGATGTATTCTCATTAATTAGTGGGATACGTAGCGATGCCTCGATCCTCGATCTTATCCCAATCACAACATAAAAAATTCCTTTATTGTATCCCATGTCACCCTATATTATGAGGGGAATCCATTCACTCCTTGACACTCTAATCGAGTATAACTCATGTGATCTTAGAATAAGTGGTATGAATTCCCTTTTTTGAACAAACTAGAGATAAATAAGATTGACCTGAAACCCATATCGGATGAAAACAAAATGAACCTACTCCTACATCTGAGTCTGATCTATTGAAGGATTAGATAGAAATACATATGTCTTGATTCATTACATTTCATGATACATATTGTTGCCAAGATTAAATAGGTAGTCCTAACCATAAATTAGCAAAACATTCCCTCTCATTTCCCTATAGGTGGACCAAACACTTGTTGTGAACATTCCAAACTACATACAACATAATTCCCATTCATTAGCGGGATATGTAGTGATTCCTAGATCCCCTATCCTGGTCCAGCCTCCCCCCAAATAATTTACCTTCTTATGTGTATAGGTCAAACATTCATAGGGGAATCTATGAAAGGTCTTAACCATATAAAATTAAATAGAATGATTCCTCAAGAGTCATGTGTGGTGCAATTCTCAACATTACGAGATCCCGAACATGCCCCAATTTCCTACACAACAAATTTAAAGAGGTGATGGAAATTCCATGTTTGAATTCCAAAAATCACAAGGTTTCAAAAGATCATTCTTCCCTTACATATGATTCATATCTATGTAGAATCTTTATTATTTCATAGTGGACCATGGTCTAGATATTCCTCACATCCCCATACACATCATTATTATTATTCAAACTCCATACTCTAGGAAAGCTTGGGTCTCTATAAACATCCATGGACATAAAAGATGGAAGGCTAGTGTCATGTTGACACCTTTGTTTGATTGTGCACATCATGCCCCACCGATTATTCATATATTTACTACAAAACGACCCTCAACCAAAGGAAAATTCATCCTTAGGATATTCATCTTTGACCTTAGTATGCCCAATGGATTCCAAGCCCCATGTCATTCCTTCTTATCCAAGGCCCCCCCTGAGACTATGATTGACACCTTCTATCATCGCTCATGTATATGGAATGACAGAAAATCCTGACCATGGATAACTTAAAGCTATTAATGGTCTTTGTGATAAGAGTTCCTTGCCGCATGACTCTAAACGTCACAAAATAATGACCTTTCTATATGATGCTAAATTGCATAACATTGGGTATGGCATAACATTCTTTTGACCATTGATTATTCTATTATTTAGTAATGATCTGGAATCCTTGTAATCCCATGTTTCTTACATCAATCATAGTTCATGTGATCTTAGGGACCGTAATAGGGGATCCACCATGACATCATGGAAAATCAGTCCAAGAGTTTTTTTGTGCAGCAGCATGACCCTAAAATCCATGTTATGGTTCCCTTCCCCACAAGGAACCCTGGGTATTGACCTTATGACGTTAAACTATAGGGTATTCAAAATATGGGATTAATGACTCACCCTGGGTATTAGTCAGATATGTGTAGAGGATTACCCGATCCTATGAGCAATCATGGACCGAATGATTCTAATGTATTCAAATACACTCCTTACATACATCAATCTTTTTTTACTTTGAGTAATATTGAATCTACATAATCTTCCATTGCCATTGGATATGGAAGGCCAATGTCCTACAGACACCTTTGTTTGACAATGCACATCATGCCCCGATGGTTCTGTATATGTGGCCTACAAATAGACTACCAACCAAAGTAAAATTCTTCCTCAAGAGATTAATCTCATATATCATACACCTAACGGCTTACAACCCTTGTGACATCCCTCTTAATTCACAAAACCTCATAGTAATGTTGTACATTTTCTTTCCTACCGAAATCCTATATATATATATCAAAAACTCTAGGCCTGATTCACCTCTTGTATCTCTTGAGGCTTCTGTAATAAAAAGTATACTATATCCATATAGATGAAGTAGATTCTCATATGAAAAACAAATTCCCCAACTTATTTTCGAGTTTCACAAAAAAGTTCTTCCAAAGAAAGGCCATATTTCATTCTTAGGCACACTATATTTTAGAGGCCATTTTCTGTGTTCATAAAGGCCCCAATCATTATAATCCTTCATGGCCATCAGATATGGAAATCTTGTGGCCTGCGGAAACCATTATAGGACTACGAACATCATGAAATAGTAGATCTACATATGTTTTCTACAAAACATCCGTCAATAAAATGAAAATTCATCCTTAGGACTGTCTATTCATATTTATGTTAGCTCGCACATCATTTATGTCACATCTCACAACCCAGATTTAGGAAACACCATGGATAACGGATTACATGTCAATCCCTTTTCAAACAACCATACATGAAAGGAATTTCTAATTAAACATATTAATTATTTAATCTCTTAGGGTTATAGAAAAATGATCTCGCATAATAGGTGTCAAATTTTCTGGTTGTATGACGTCAAACTATACTATTCACCAACCCTCCATTACAGAAGAAAAATTTGTGTGGGAGTGGTTTCTAATTCCAAGATGACACAAATGAACCATATAATTATAGATATAATCCCTCAGATAGGCCACCCATTGTGGCCCCCAACCTCAAAACAAACCCAATTTTTTTTGAATCATACCATGCCATCAGAGATTGGAGGCCATTGTCTTGCGAACTCCATTTTTTGACTATTTACATCATGACCCTATTGTTTTGAATACGATTCATACAAGATGACCATTAATCAAAACAATAATCATCCTCATAAGAGTCCTCTCATACCTATGTATTCATAAAATGGCACTCAAGCCTCATATCCATCAAAAACACAAAATGAAATGGTCACAAAAAATCCATCATTCATGTATGAGAATATTAAGACATTCCTAGCTAATAAATTACAAATTGGGGCCCCTACCCCATCATGTTTGGTCAAAACTGTTCGACCTAAAACATCAGTAATAATTCTGATTTTCCAGACTATAAATCACTAGAAAAAAAGATGCAATACTCACCATATTGAAAACCCTAAAAGGGAACTCCGGGATAAATTTTGAGTATCCACTCATTAAAACTATACCTTGTATGGTTTAGGAAATTTAAAAAAATTTATTGATCGATCAAATACTAAAAAGCGACATAAATATTTTTAGGTTGAAATCCCACAAGGGTATGAATAGAAAATAGTAAATTTATACCATCTAATACTATATCAAACAATATTTGGTAAATATTATGGTAATAATGAAAAAGACTCAAAGGATAGTGCGGTTTTCCATGAAACCACAACAATAGTCAAACTATGCTCGCTGAGTCTCGCATCTCAAGAACAAAATAGAGATTGAATTGATTATTTTAAATTACTGGTTTCAAATCACAGTTTAGAATTAATACCTGATCAAAATAATATTTATATTTTTCATTATTATTAATTTACATGATAAAAAAGTAAAAGAATAATTATTGAAAGGAATATTAGTTCCATTAAATTCAACAAAAAATGGAGGAACATCACCAGTTCAGAGTCTCTCCATAATTTTAAAAGAAAAAGAGAACATCATGATTTGGGATATTTAGAGTAAGGATTGGCTTGACCTTTCTAGTAATATGGCAAGAGAATACCACAAGCCATCAATGGTTTTCTCTACAGAGGATCCCTCATCAAATTCAGTTCTGACTATTGGTTGTACATTGACTATAATAATATTATGGTCCAGCCCTTTATTCTTGAAAAATTCATATTTGGAACCTGAAGAGGCCAGTTTAGTCATTAACTATAGATACCCAAGGCTTAAAATACATGGAAATTACATTAATTTTGCGGAATACTTAGTACATAACAGAAACACACACACAAGGACCGTAATAGTTTAGTGTCTTTGGAAACATGGAACGTAATCTTCTAATCATGGTGAAAGATCTTCAATATCTCCCATAAAGATCTTCCCCTTTTTTTCTTACCTAAAACCTTTCAATATATCCAGGGGAAAACAAAACATAAAAAGGGTGAGCTTAAATGCTCAGTAAGGGTATGCATGGATAAAATAAAACTTACCATATACATTTGAACTTAAAAACATGAACATAATTTTTAAACATCAAAATCTTGAGCAATGACATAAAACATGGAAGTACGCAAGGCATAGATCATAATGAAACATCAATAATGATAAAATAGAATGGGAATAAAACATGAAATTGTGGTAACCATTAAGCACATGATATGATTTCCATAGTATCCAAGGCATTGCTTCCAAGACCATCTTAGTGGACGATGTCCCTTTCTGAATCGAGTTCACTCCTCGTTCCAGTCCTGTATTACTGAACCGGTTTAACTTTCCATTGAAGCCATGTCTATCTCATGAGATATAAATCTTTACCCAATGCATTGGAGAGAGATATAGGTCCCACCCATCTCATAGTGAAATCATTCTTACTTGTGCCCCAAAGTAAACATAAAACATTCATCACAACCCAAAGAATAAAGTGGTTTTCATAAACATCATCCCATCATTTCATAATCCATATAAAACAAATGGATATAGTTTCATAACAAGAAAAGTGAAACCATGTAAATAAAAGATACATTATACTTAAAACATACAAATATGAAATAATTTCATTTTAGATGGAAAATGGTTTTGATAAAACACTTGAAATGAATTCTTGAGGAAAATATCCTTTCTTCTTTAAAATCATTTTCTATTCACAAAATGTCATGAATTTTTAAAAGAAAAGGATTTTCTTGAAAATAGACATGAAATATTTTTGAGGAAGCTTCATGAAAATATGGCTTTATAAAACCATAAAAATCCTTTCTTGCCGTATAAGTTAAAAAAACATTATTCTCATACTTTTGTCGGAAAAGTCAAAAAGTACCTTGTACGAAAAACGACAAAAGATTTCATTCATATCGTTTACTAAAAACTCACCAAAGGGTAAAATTGGATTTAAACAATTTTAGGTGGATGTAAATAATATTAAATATTTAGGAAACATGGATGTGGATGATAAAATACACCCCAGTAATTTATGAAGTATAAACAATCTCGGAAAAAAATGAGATTGTGATATTTCCCTTACCTTAGGTCCGATTTGCTTCGTAAGTGTCCGAACCTCCTGTATAATGATTTAAATAATGTCATTGAATTATTACAGAATCATACGCATTGTTATGATATCATATATGGTTCACTTATGGCTTTATATTAACCGTTTTTTTGTAAATTCAATGTTAAAGAGCATTTTGGGTAAAATCGTTTCATTTGACGTCCGTGTTTTGACATGTAATTATTCATATGATTACTTAGATCATTATTACATAATTCCAGAATATAAAAAATGATTTATATATAATATATATTCAGAATATATATATATATATAATAGATTAGTAAATTTAAAGAAATACACCGTTCATGGAGACGGTAGACCGTACGTATGCATGAACGCTGTTTTCTTTTCCTTATTGAGTTGAATGGAATTAAGTCGATGATATACATATATATACACATAAATACAGTATCATTATTATGTCATATATTTCATGATTAATTATTATATATACTTTATAATCATTCATCAATGGTTAACGTGGAGAATGAATCTCATCGTGTCGTGGAGACGGTAGTCCGTACGTACGCACGAGCGATGATATCGTTCTCATGATCGTGGAATTGAATTGGAGTGTATGTATAATATTTAAGAATCAATATAACTTTACAATAATCATATATAGTTATTATTTACACCATTATACCCATCCATGTAAGGTGGTGGTGGATAATAGATTACACCACAACGTGGAGACGGTATTCTGTACGTACGCACGCACGGTGATTTCATTTTTCGTAGGATGGATAAATGGTGAAATAAGGTTGTTTCATACTAATAATAACATATCCGTATATGAGTGATTCTTATGTTATTACTTTATAATGAAACAACCTAAGAAGAAGAAGTGGAAGAAGAAATAAAGATGAATGAATCGGTAACGGACATTACCTCTTCTTTGAAGCGCCTCTTTCAGTGTTCCTGATAGGGAACTAAAATTGGTATTTGAAGAATACTAGGACCTATAGGATGTTTATAGGGAAGTGGAGAAGAGAATTTGGAAGGGGTTTGCCGAGCTTAAGGCTCAAAGTGGTGTGAATAAGAGAGGGAGGAGGTGCCCTTTTATAAGGGATGAGAGGGGCACCTTTGGAATAGCTAAAAATATTATTTTATTATAAAGACAAATTCGGTTTTAAATAGCTCCAAATTGATTTATTTCAAAGATAATGTGGGGATGGGTCTAAATCCTCTCATACAATAGAATTTAGACAATTTTAGGTCATTATATTAATCTTATCTATTAGTTTTAAATCTTAGTTAATTAGATTGACATTTACCATGTCACTTTGTATTTTTATATTATATAGTTAATAAACTTACCATATACATCCAAGAGACCCCCAAGTGGTCCATTAATGATAATCCTATCATGATATAAGTATCTTGGAAGAACATTAGATTTTTAGGAATAAAATAATAATAAATAATATAATATTTGTTTTAAAAACCATTTTTTGTCAATTTTGACACTATTCACTAATTTATTTTTGTGAGAATCATAACAGAATTATTATTTCGAAAAAGGTTACTTAAATCAATACTAACATGTCATATTAACCTAGAAAATTAGTTTAATTCAAAAAAAGTCTCAAATTATATTTATTTGGGTATTTATAACATCAATTATGTCAATATTTCATTAATAAGATAATTACTGCATCATATTTGTGTCATAAATAAATTAAATTATATAACGTCTAAAAATTACAAATAAAATATCATTTTGTAGGAAATACTTTTATATTTCTAATTAATATTTATAGTATAATTTATATTATGTATAACCCTATATTAAAAATGATATACTTATTAAACTTTGATTTTAACTATTTTAACCCTTCTTTAAATAAATTAATAATAAATGTCCTAATCTAATCCAAGTGGTCGTAAATGGTCATATTTTATTCCTAAGGTTGTTTTTGGTCTAATTACACTTTTCCAATAGAATGAGGACATTTTTTAGGGTAATAATAATATCATTTTACCCTTAATTACCCTATTTACTTTTAACCGTGGTAAAAAAAAGTAAAAAGTTGCTATTCACCAAAAATTATTTTCATCTCATTGAACCACATTTTACTTACTGACATCAATATTGTCTCTCAGATTTTTGAAATTCCACTCACATAAGCGGTAAAATTATGTTTTATGAAAAAATCATTTTTTTAACTACCACTTACTGGTTTCACTATTCATCAAAAAAATGAAAGTTTCCAGAAAACACCAGAAATTAGGCCTAAGCTATGTTTGATATTATGAACTCAAAAATGATGTATATTTTACCAAATTAAAAACATATCAGTTTCATTAATTAATTAAAAAATTAATTCCCGTCGTCAAAACCAATAGCCTGTTCTTAAGAGATAATAACTATCAAAAGATTGACACTTGTTTATGTCTGGTTTAAATGTGAAATTACATCCAGTAACCAAAATTGTATTAAATTGTAAAAATATATTCTAAATATACTTTAAAACCACTCAAATTAATAATTTATCACTATTAATTATTTCGATTGAAAAAAGTTGTTTTTATTTAAAATTTAGTAATTTTCACTATTCATCAAAATATGAAAGTTATCCGAAAATTACCAAAATTTCACCCTAAGCTAATTTCGATATTCCGAATCCAAAAATGAAGTATATTTTGAAAAATAAAATTTACAAAATTTGAAAAAGTGGTTATTACTATTCATAACTGCCAGTTTTAATAATATTTTAATAGCATATTGTTGTTTAGTAAAACTCGTTATTGCGTACTACACATGCTATCGAGGAAGGTCGTGATTGCATGTAATGCAAGGAAAGTAAAGGATGTGTGTTGTGCAAGATCCTTTTGGTGTAGCGTACTACACAAGAAATTAATGAAATTAAAAAGAATATTTTTCATAAAATCTTGGGGTGTTACATTCTACCCCCCATAAAATGAATTTCACCCTCGAAATTCGTCGGGGTTATAAATAGTTTACTACTAGAAATTTTGTTTAATATAAACCCACATCATAAAAAGGAATACCAAAACATGGCTTCAAAAACTAAATTATGAAATGTAACGGTTACCCAAAGTAACTCATCACTGGGTTTTCATATAGGAGAACATAGGTAAAAATATGGATATGGAAGAAAAATCTAACCATCAAGTTCTGATGGATAATGGTAGATAACATGGCTATGAAAAATCCTTCAATCACAAAGCCATAAATTTGTGATTATCTAAGGTACCATCTGATGCATCAGATATAAGTGAACTAGGACAACATTTTTGGTTTTCAGGATCATTTCCCTAAAGTTGATGAATTAAAAGAAATACTTACATGATTTTGGTACAATTTCACTATTTTTCATGAATTGAACAATTTCTACTTCATCCCATTAAGAAATGAAGTTGAATTTTTTATTTGTGATGTGTTGGCAGATCATGTGATAGAATGATGGGTCATTACATCTATTTAAAACAAAAGATTATCAAAAGTTAAAAGTCCATATTATGGTTAGATTAATCGTATATGGATTCAAAAATGAACTTATACTTCATATATCATTCCTCTTAATAAAATAAAACTATTTTCTACTAACTAGAGTCTTCCTGTAGGCCATTGGTAGGCGATAAAGGTCAGTCACACTTCGGTTGTGGGTTCGATTCCCATAACCTTGTCCGACGCGATGGGCTATCGCCCGTCCTGCAGGTTTTCCTTTTTCTATTACTATAACATCCCATCAATTATATCGAAAAAGGGTACATCCTTAATCAATACTAACTTCCGTCATTCATAATCCATTCCAATCTTTAGGCTTATCCAAAATACTACTTTCAAAACTCATAGCATAAAGAGAACGATTACTAAAAAGGTCATATAACAAGCATGTGAATACTATCATTTATCCCTCATATATCTTGTTGGTCACATTAAAATCATGTGAATACCTTAATCATGTATTCTCTTGAAAAATGAATACCCATTGACCCTTATTGAAAACATAAATGCTGTTAAAAGTTAACCATTTCCACATACCAAAATCCTCAAAATTCTATATACTCAAACCATGATATCACTTAGTCCTTATATAAATCATGAGCTCATGAATACAATCAAACATCTCATTATCTTCTTATCCCTTAATTATGTGCATATCATATACTTTCCAAAATATTTTAATCACTTTTCATGGTTACCAGTACCATAAAATTATTGAAATCCACAATAGAGAAATAAAAAAATATTCTAATACACCATAAAAGTACCTCAACAATATTATTCTTGAATACCAATACATAAAAACTTCAATCCATCCTCTTAAATGATTGTCCTGGAATAATTCCTTCCTTGATTTAGAAGTATCTTTTTAGGTTAGGGCATTGAGTTGGGTCATGCCCATGTTCTCCACAAATAAGACATTGAACTCTATAACAGTCTGTCACTCTATGTCCCTTTTCTCCACACAGATAACATATGTCCCTCCATTTGAGGTATTCCTCAAGGTTCTTCTTCCCTTCTTTAGAAATCCCAATCTTCTTTTCTTTATGCTCCTCAACATGTGAATATGCATAAAAGTCTATCTTCCTCTTATTTGATAAATTAGGCATACCACTAAATTTCACCTTGTTAATCATATATCGCGATGACTGCTTTGGCATAATCAAAATGTCTTTCTCTCTAGGAATTACACAATTTTATTGATCATAGTCACAAATTTTTCCATTGGATTCAATGTTAACCGAATTCCTTCTGGTTCCATCCATTGACTAAAACACAAAAAGAATTCTATGAGAGGCAAAAATCATGCTAGTGATAACAACATAGTAAAGGAGGAGTAACCTCAATATCAAACATCTTAGGTTAAATTCTACTATTTTTTACATTATTTCTAAGACTATATCCTATACGTATACTTATCCTTATGGAAATCCCTAGACATACCTTAGAAATAACTCTAGGGATCTCACTAACGTTTTCGTATCCTAGTTTCCAAAGGTTGACTAAAAGTTTCCTCAAATACCAACTGTAGAGACCCAATTCTTAACGTACATGGGCATTACATTACTTTTGCGGAATACGTATTACATAACAAAAAACACAGACACAAGGACCGTAATAGTTTAGTGTCTTCGGAAATTTGGAACGTAATCTTCTAATCATGGTGAAAGATCATCAACATCTCCCATAAAGATCTTCCATTTTTTTTCTTACCTAAAACCTTTCTTTATATCCTGGGGAAAAGAAAACATAAAAAGGGTGAGCTAAAATTCTCAGTAAGGGTAAGAATGGATAAAATAAAACATACCATATACATTAGAACTTAAAAACATGAACATAATGTTTAAACATCAAAAGCTTGAGCAATGACATAAAATATGGAATTACGCAAGGCATAGATCATAATGAAACATTAATAATGATAAAATAACATGGGAATAAAACATGTAATTGTGGAAACCATTAAGCACATGATATGATTTCTATAGTAGCCAAGGAATTGCTGCCAAGACCATCTTAGTGGACAAAGTCCCTTTCTGAATCGAGTTCACTCCTCGTTCTTGTCCTGTATTACTGAACCGGTTTAACTTATCGTTCCAGCCATGTATATCTCATTAGATATAAATCATTACCCAATTCATTTGAGGGAGATATAGGTCCCACCCATCTCATAGTAAAATCATTCTTACCTGTGCCACAAAATAAACAAAAAACATTCATCATAACCCAAAGAATAAAATGGGTTTCATAAACATCATCCCATCATTTCATAATCCATATAAAACAAATGGATATAATTTCCTAATAAGAAAAGTGAAACCATTTAAATAAAAGAGACATTATACTTAAAACATACACATATGAAATAATTTCATTTTATATGGAAAATGGTTATGATAAAACACTTGAAATGAATTCTTGAGGAAAATATCTGTTCTTCTTTAAAATCATTTTCTTTTCACAAAATGTCATGAATTTTTTAAAGAAAATGATTTTCTTGAAAATAGTCATGAAATATTTTTGATTAAGCTTCATGAAAATATGGCTTTATAAAACTGTAAAAATCCTTTCATGCCGTATAAGTTAAAAAAAACATTCTTCTTGTACTTTTTTCAGAAAAGTCAAAAACTACCACGTACGAAAAACGACAACAGTTTCCTTTCATATCTTTTACTAAAAACTTAGCAAAGGGTAAAATTGGATTTAAAACATCGTATTTGAATGGAAATAAAATTACATATTTAGGAAACATGAATGTGGATGATAAAATACACCCCAGTAATTTCTGAAGTATAAACAATCTCGGATAAAAATGAGATTGTGATATTTCCCTTACCTTAGGCCTGATTTTCTTTGTAAGTGTCCAAACCTCATGTATAATGATTTAAATAATGTCACTGACTTATTCCATAATCATACTCATTGTTATGATATCATATATGGTTCACTTATGGCTTTATATTACCCGTTCTTTTGTAAATTCCATGTGAAAGAGCGTTTTGGGTAAAATCGTTTCATTTGTCGTCCGTGTTTTGACTTTTAATTATTCATATGATTACATTGATCATGATTACTTAATTCCATAATATAAAACATGATTTATATATAATATATATTCAGAATATATATATATATAATAGATCAGTAAATGGAAAGAAATACACCGTTCATGGAGACGGTAGACCGTACGTACGCATGAACGCTATTTTATTTTCCTTGTTGAGTTGACTGGAATTAAGTAGATGACATACATATATATACACATAAATACAGTATCATTATTATGTCATATATTTCATTATTACACATTATATATACTTTATAATCATTCATGAATGGTTAACGTGGAGAATGAATCTCATCACGTTGTAGAGATGGTAGTCCGTACGTACGCACGAGCGCTGATATCGTTCTAATGATCGTGGAATTGTATTGGAGTGTATGTATAATATTTAAGAATAAATATCACTTTACAATAACCATGTATAGTTATTTTTTACACCCTTATACCCATCCAAGTAAGGTGGTGGTGGAAAATAGATTACATCACGGCGTGGCGACAGTATTCCGTATGTACGCACGCGTGGTGATTTTGTTTTCCGTAGGATGGATAAATGGTGAAATAAGGTTGTTTCATACTAATAATAACATATAAGTATATGAGTGATACTGATGTTATTACTTCATAATGAAAAAACCTAATAAGAAGAAGTGGAAGAAGAAATAAAGATGAGAGAATCTGTAACGGACATTACCTCTTCTTTGAAGCGCCTCTTTGAGTGTTCCTATTAGGGCACTAAAATTTGTCTTTGAAGAAGACCAAGACCTCTAGGATGTTTCTAGGGAAGTGGAGAAGATAATTTGGCATTGGTTGGCCGATATTGAAGGCTCAAAGTGGTGTGAGGAAGAGAGGGATGATGTGACCTTTTATAAGGGAGGAGAGGGGAACCTTTGGAATAACTAAAAATATTATTTTATTATAAAGACAAATTCGGTTTTAAATAGCTCCAAACTGATTTATTTAGAATCTAAGGTGGGTATGGGTCGATATCCTCTCATACAATATAATTTAAACAAGTTTAGGTCATTATATTAACCTTATCATTTAGTTTTAACTTTTAGTTAATTAGATTGACATTTACCATGTCACTTTGTATTTTTATATTATATAGTTAATAAACATACCATATACTTCCAATCGACCCCCAAGTGGTCCATTAATGACACACCTATCATGATATAAGAATCTTGGCGGAACTATAGATTTTTCAGAATAAAATAACAATCAATAATATAATATTTGTTTTAAAAACTATTTTATGTCAATTCTGACACTATTTAGTAATTGATTTTTGTGAAAATCATAACAGAATGATTATTTCGAAAAAAGATACTTAAATAAATAATAACATGTCATATTAATCCATAAAATTAGTTTAATTCATTAAAAGTTTCAAATTATATTTATTTTAGTATTTATAACATTAATTATGTCAATATTTCATTCATAAGATAATTACTGCATCATATTTGTGTCATAATAAAATTAAATTATATAACGTCTAAAAATTACAAAAAAAATATCATTATGTAGAAAATCTTTTTAGATTTATAATGAATATTTATAGTCAAATTTATCTTATGTATAACCCTATATTAAAAATGGTATACTTATTAATCTTTGATTTTAACTATTTTAACTCTTCTTTAAATAAATTAATAATAAATGTCCTAATCTAATCCAAGTGGGCCTAAATGGTCATATTGTATTCCTAAGGTTGTTTTTTGTCGAATTAAATTTGTCCTATATAATTAGGACATGTGTTATGGTAATAATATTATTATTTTTACCCTTAATTACCCTATTTACTTTTAACTGTGGTAAATAAAAGTAAAAAGTTACTATTCACCAAAAATTATTTTTATCTCATTGAACCACATTTTAGTTACTGAAATCAACCGTGTCTCTTGGATTTTTGAAATTCCACTCACAGAAGCAGTAAAATTATGTTTTCTGAAAAATTCATTTTTTTAACTACCACTTAGTGGTTTCACTATTCATCTAAAAAATGAATGTTTCCAGAAAAATACCAGAAATTAGGACTAAGCTATATTTTATATTATGAACTCAAAAATGATGTCCGTTTTACCAAATTAAAAATATATCAGTTGCATTAATTAATTTAAAAATTAATTCCCGTCATCAAAACAAATAGCATGTTCTTAAGAGATAATAACTATCAAACGATTGACACTTGTGTATGTCTGGTTTAAATGTGAAATTACATCCAAGGACCAAACTTGTATTAAATTGTAAAAATATATTCTGAATATACATTAAAACCACTCAAATTAATAATTTATCACTATTAATTATTTCGATTGAAAAAGTTGTTTTTAATTAAAATTTAGTAATTTTCACTATTCATCAAATTAAGAAAGTTATCCGAAAATTACCAAAATTTCATCCTAAGCTAATTTCAATATTCTGAATCCAAAA
Organism: Viscum album; assembly: GCA_963277665.1. Lineage (NCBI taxonomy): Eukaryota > Viridiplantae > Streptophyta > Magnoliopsida > Santalales > Viscaceae > Viscum > Viscum album. Next base: position 1,379,532,105 of record OY728138.1, read on the forward strand.
ATGATGTCCATTTTCAAAAATAAAATTTACAAAATTTCAAAAAGTGGTTATTATTATTCATAACTACTAGTTTTAATAATATTTTAATAGCATATTGTTGTTTAGTGAAACTTGTTATTCCGTACTACACACGCTATTGAGGAAGGTCGCAATTGCGTGTAATGCAAGGCAAGTCAAGGATGCATGTTGTGCAAGATCCTTTTGGCGTAGCGTACAACACAAGACATTAATGAAATTAAAAAGAATATTTTTCATAAAATCTCGGGGTGTTACATTAACCTTGATATGAGAGCTTTTAATTCTAATATATATTCTTTTTGGGTGATCCCAAAATCTTAAGCATTCTCCTCTTCTACCATCAGGTGATTGAGTTCCTCCAAAACATCTCGAAAGGTAATTACCTGATGATAGGAATAATTGAATTTGGAAATTTTACCCTCACAAAAGGAGAGGACTTAACAGGAAATGAAAATATATTAGATAAGATGGTGTAGATTATGGTAATCAAAGCCATCAGAATCCAACTCGGTAAATAAACTGATGGAAGTTTTTAGTTTCATCAGAAAAGCTATCCAGACATTTTTCTAGGTCAAGGGTGAATAACTAATGCCGCTCTTCTTTTCGCACTACTTGATGCCTCCCCTTGGCAGCAGGGCCATGTTCCTCCCCAACTGAAATAGGTATATAGGTAGGAAGCATCATTACTATTGTGGTAAGGGACCTATGATAGGTTATCCAAATCAAGGGCTCTCTTTACCCTCAGATGGTTCGACCGTTAGAGTCGGACACGGAGGACTAGCCACAACATCTGAGGTATCCGATGACACTCTACTGGTGCCATACTCATTATGAAAGTGGGAAGTATCCACAAGAGAGGAACAATCTTAATCACTCCCCACCATGATAGGCCTCGCCTATGAAGCCCCTTTCATATGTTTCTAATGGCAGAGCGAGAATCTTCTCACCACATGGGCAAGAATAGATAGTATAGTCATCATGGCCACTGTAGGGATAAGAATATAAGATGTAGCTTTTGTAGTCACCACCTAAGGATGAATAGAGGGAATGGATGTCATGGTCAAGACATAGAGAAAGACAGCTAATGGCATCAGAACCTATCAAATAGGTCATCTCTACACCCCGTTATGGTAACATCCCAACCACAGTTGAGAATATTCCAGTAATAGAAAAGTGGATCCTATTGTATTCAGAATGATAACCACCATTGGTGCACCTTCACACATCATCATTATACATAACATTCCAATAATTATGGGATGTGATTCTCCCATTAACCTAATGGTTGGAAGATGTGCATTTTGTTGAAGGCAACAAAATTTCCAAGAGAACTGGTAAGGGAGCTATTACTCACTAATGACCACTCGATCTATAAGAGTCGTGAGAATCCCATCCCAAAGCATGATAAAGTATGAGTTCTTTTTTGAGGAAACGACCCAGTCACCCATTAATGACCCATTAGGGGTAGAGTGTGGTGCAACTAAGAATCGAGAATCATCATTTAGAAGCCCAAATGTATCACTAACACATAAAGTCAAAGGACAAACATTGGTGATGTTAAGGAGGGATTGTTGAAAGTCAGAGTGAGGAACCCTTGTAGTGTATCAATATTAATAGAAATGGATGTGTTCCTTTATCCACACATATAATAGTTGAAATGGTCTGTTAAGATGAAGATGAGTTTTACATTCTTATATCTACCCCCAACAACTCATAATGATGGGAAAGGGTATGAATGTCCAAATTAATTGGTCAACCCTCTATTAGCACATCCGCCATCATCAGATTGCAATCCCAAACCCTAGTAGATACATCATTGTATGGGAAGATCCATCTGCTCAAAAACATGGAAAAGAAACCTTTGAATCTAATCATAGGTAGAACATCTGGTTGAAGCTCATATCCATAGGTATTATATCATCCAACTTCGAGGGTGGCGCAATATGACTCTGGTATTTTTTGAGAATGGCAGGTTGGATGAGTTCGACTGTGGAGGGTATCAGCTTAAGCCCATTGACCAACAAAAATGACCCTATCCAATCCTCAAACGGGATAAGAGAGGGAGCCTAGAGGGGGTGATCATGGAATCCTTCTTCCAGAAACAGTAGGCTCTTTGTTAATGGGGACACATGGTTGGTGTAACCCTAAACATAAGCTACTAGAAGAAATTAGTCATACATATTTCCAAGGATGGGGAGCCCTCTAAGTTGGTGGATTTACCATATGCTGATTCACCCTCCCCATGCGACAAATGGAAGGTGTTAGTTCTTGAACATCAATGGATCAAAAAGCTCAAGAATGATTTCTCTTCAAGGGAACACTGTGAACTGGGAGACCCAAGATTCCTGATATAAGTTCACCACCTCTAACTGATCAGGGGGCACTAAATTTTATTATTGTACCCAGAATGCATAGTCCCATTCATTGGAGAAGCATCCTCCAACTCTCAAGTCCCATTATGTGATCCACCCACTATTATGGTTTTCTCATTAAATGTAGATAATGGATTGGTACTCCTAGGATACTAGTCTAAAGGCAGTGTTGTGACACCTTCAATTTCTCTATGTCCACACCGAACCTTTTTATATTAATACATTCTCCTGAATCGTAGTAGCTTTGACTTCTCCTGTTGAGAAAATATTTTCCCGATCATGACCTTTTGGTGACTCTAGGATAAGGAAAACGGTATTATGTTGAGCCGTTGACAAAGGAACGTCACCAGGAAGGCCAAAGACAAAATGTGGAAACTGCACAGACAATGGGAAATCTAAATGATCTGGAGTATGGAGATATTTTAAGAATATGTCATGAGGAACAATGTAGTATCGAAGATTGTCCTCACTGTACTCAACCATGTTTTCCCTCATCATGGTCGATTTCATCAAAATTTGTGGTAGACCCTTTACAAACTGCACATAAAGACCCAAAAGCCCACAAAAAGTTAGTCTAATGATAATTTTTGGATAAAGGTCAACAAAATGGCCAATGGAATTAAAAGAGGGTCTGCATGGGGATCTATATAATACTCTTGGAAACAGTATGCAGAAGACATTTCCATCATATTTCATTGTATATAGAATCCATTTACTATATACTGCAAGGGTACATGAAATCTATAGACTGTGTACTGATGAGGTATGAGAATTTCCAACTAGGAGATGGCCTGCAGAGCGTTGTCCAGAAAACTGAAGGGTTCACGGAAGAAAAAAAAATGATGAATGAAGGAATAACCATGGTGATATTGAAAGAATGATGATTAATTTTTTATGTTTGGATTATTAAGGCTTACTTTTCATATTTACGATTTATTTTTGGTGTGCAGGACATGAAAATAGCATATTATTTTTCTCTACATAGGTCCAACCATTAGTTTTACATTTCATAATGCAATCTGAGAAACCTAAAATATGATTAGTGGGCATAATTAAAACTGAATAGTTTGGTCTGTGAAACTTACAAGGTGGTTCGCAATTACAGATTTCATAATGGAGGTGGTATGTAGATGCAGATAAAGTCATGGGAGAGTGGAAAGAATATTTCCCCATGATAAATCGTAAAAGACAAATAACTATGGCCCATATAAATAAGTGTGGTTTGCACCTTCTGGACCTATCTGTTCTACCACAAACCACTTCAGTTCAAGACTGTTTCTATATAGGAATTTTCTATTCCTCATTCTGATTGGTCACCATTCTGATGGGGGGTATTTTTAAGGTCCTAAAAACATATAAAAGGGAAGTAAATAATCACATAATCACTTTTTTTAAGGGAGATAACATTTCCACCTGACCGGAAAATAGAATGGATGAAAATTTAATTGAAAATATCCTCAGAAACTTATTTTCTCACAAGTTTTAGGTGACCCTTTTACCATCACTGATAAGGGTTCACGAAACACATTAATCACAAACCCCCAGTATGCAGAACGACCTACGAAGCGCCGGACCACATAGTGATGGCCAAAAAACCCAAGAAGCCATGAACCAAATCGTTAGAGGAATAAAGCACAAAAAGGACATCAGTATACCAAATCATGAAATTGAATATTTGAGGACAACAAATCCAATAGGTTTCCATGAACCATGACTTGCGATTCGCATCATATGGTAGTTCTAGTCGACAGAGCCTTCCACGGGTTGAGATATGTCTTCATAGGCTTCTGCAAATGATTATGCATGCTCGTAGATATGATTTTACCAATTCTCTATAAAAGGATAATAAAAGGAATTGTTAATGGACATGGGAAGAATTCGTGGAGGATACCGTATAGATTAGAAGAATGGATTCAGAGAGTATTCTAGATTCAGTTTAGAATCACCAACGAACTTCATACCATGAACCACATTTCCACTGGTATGACCAGCCACAAAACATAAACAGATGGAACTAAAAATAATGAGTATGCCGCAAACCATATTGGTGTCATCATAAAAAATTCATCACAGATAAAAACCCTGTGAACAATATGTTCAAGGACCCTCCTTCAGTATGGAGCTCTGCATAGTGCATCACTATGTGGATCGAACCACATTCCGAGTACTGTATTAGTATGTTTATGGAACCTGAAGTGGTATGGAACAATTCATACAAGGCCACATACCACTTTGATATGTGGTTTTCAATGACCAATCCCATGTACTTCTTCGATATGCGTACGAACCCTCTACTTTCATACCACCACGGTATGCGAAGCTCCCCCCATCCCGCATTAGAAAATAGTACAAATAATGGGAAGTATTTGGTTTTACTTCCCTCGATCTCCAATCTCACTCCTCCATTACTATCTGGTCGAATATAGCTCCTCTATGAACCAGTACCCCAACATCAGGACAATCCCTCCTTCAATGACAGTAGAGTTGTATGATCAGATCATCAAGCACATTTTCATGCCCCTTTGAGTCTATATACCCATGGTAAGGAGAGTCATGAAACCTCTCCCCAAAATGGTTCGGACTCTCAGGATGTTTGTAAGTCTAAATTGTATGGTAATGTAGAGTCCAACCTTCGGATGTTGATGTGAACCACCCTGTTCGTGGGATTAAGGGTGAACATTTGGATTTAAATTCAGTTAGGTATAGTGATCAGTCGAAGGAATCATGTTTTCTCCTCCTTTTGATGAAATACAACATTCCTCTCATTTCCCAGAGGGAATTTTAGGATAGTCTCACTGAGTTAAGTCCCTAATCTTCCATGAGCCGAGCAACATGATCCTCAATGTCATACCACATTGATGGGTTCATTTCTCTGATCCATTTCCTATCATCACCTCAGCTTCGTCCTCTGTAGGCCCTCCCTCTCCAATCGGCGGGAGAGAGGGTGTGTTTTTGGTTGAATCTCTCACATCCTCTTGTTTCTCACCCCGAGAATGACTCACTTGGGAATAGAGACATGTGATGATTTGAACATAAACACAATCAACCCATCTTGAACTTTGAGAAATATGATTCTTGTTCATACCATGATACATATGATGCCTTCTTGAAGGCCCAAGATGAAAAGGGGTTCCCTTCCAAAATGTTTTACACAATCACGTCCCCTCAAATGGACAACTTCCATGCATAATCCCCCACCCATTTTGAACTACAAGAATTCAGATTCCTATTCAAACTAGGATACGTAGGATGTATACTTGAAGTCTCGAGTGCAAAAGGGGTACCCTTCCTAATGGGTCCACCCCAATTGTTTACCCATAAAATGGGCCTCCTCTTAGGTCCAAGACCCAATCCAACCAAACTATATTGGACCTGATTACTCTCCCAAGGATATGTAGGAAGCCAATCTTATGAGACCAATCCCAACATAAAGTCACCTTTCATCCCTTCTAGATGACGATAAACTCTAGAGAGCCTTACTGTTTGTCTTAAGTCAGCATTTCCTCCAGAGTATCATATTTATGTATATCAATGATTATCCAAAAACCAGGGGTATCCTATTGATGCACTCTTTAGGAATTAACAAAGGATTCATGAACATATGAGCATGACTTAAATCTATAAGAGAGTCCCAGAATAGAAAATAATTCCCTCCAAAAGGGTGTGATGAGCCCCACCACACAACCTCTCGACAAATAGAGTCCTTAAGTGTCGTTGGAAAAATATTAATCCAATGATTTCCTTACTTTGGAAAGTAGGTCCATGAATCATGGACATTAGGGCCATTGGGTGTTTCTGGATCCTTGAATAAACTTGTTGGATACCATATGAGGAAGTCATATCCTAAGAGGACCGATTTCACAAATACATAACCCTATTAAATCTCCATGTAAGACCATTTAACAATGGCACGTTATTCGTAATGCAGAAGGGGTAAACTACCCAATCTCCTTGGGGTGAATCCAATTATCACTTAAGGATAATGATGCAGACTAGGTCAAAACAAATATAGGGGTGAGATAGTGTCTATAATAATGGATGAATTCACTTCAATCCTCAAACCATTATTTGTATTCCCAACACCAGTAAACGTTCTTCCTTGGATGACAGAACACATTTACAACCCCAAAAAGTTGAATAAAAACAACTTTATGGAAGAGTTCGGGCCCCTGGTCATTCATTTCATTCTCTTGTTTCTAGTTTTCTTCCTGAATCTGACCATGTTTCCATAAAACGTGCAGTAGACTGATGCTTTTTCAATGAAATACATTCTCTCTAGAATATACAAAATCTGTAGTGGGATATGTACCAATAATGAATCTAGATCTAGTTCAACATGATCCCATCGAATCACATTGTAAGGATCAGGATGATACTTTTTCAACTAATATACGTGGAACAAATTATGTGTCACATTGAATTGTGGTGGTAATGCCAACCGATAGTCCACCACACCAAGACATTCTAGTCTTTGAAAAGGCCCTATGTATCAAGAATATAAAATTAATCACTTTCCAAAATGACAATGTCAAATCCTAGGAGAGATCCTCTGGAAAACAAGATCACTCACTGTGAATGACAATCACTAGTGAACAATATTCCACATACGATTTATAACAAATCTGTGAAGTCTCTATCCATTTTCTAATCAACAGAATCTTATCAGTTTTCTCTTGAATAAGGCTCACAGAAACTAGTGAAGTCGCATATTGTTCCACCAAAAAATTTCAATAAAGGCAAGGACACCCATACAATGCGTAAAATATATCCATTTTTATTAAGGCCTAGTAACTATATTTATATGAGAACTCCCCCAATTGGATGTTCTCTTCTTAAGAGCCAGTAAAATCCATTAAAAAATCCTAAAACTTGCCTTAAATAGTTTTTATCTCCCATTCAGATAGTCAATCCCTCTAAAGATGATAACTTTTACTCAAATTCAACTGAGTCCCAAGGGGTTTATATAAGTATATCTAGAAATGAAACATAAACCTAAAATATCTTTTAGACATGATTAAAACTGATATGTCATGCCACATTACAACTACTCAGATATAGATATTTTAAAAATCCACCACCCTATGAGATTCAGAAATAGGAATAAAAGGGGATGAATTTATGAGATGATCCACTATCACCAATTTGGAATCATGTTTCTCATCCTTTCTTGGGATAATTGTTACAAAATCCATAGCAATCCACTCACACATCCAAATAGTGATATTGAAGGATTTCAACAGACCTATTGGTTGTTAATGATCTACCTTCATTTACTTATAAGTTATGAATCCCAAAAAAAACAGAGCCACTAACATTTTCCTACAACTCCACATGAAGAGTTATTTCAATTTCTTATAGGTCTTCTATATTCTACGATGAAAATCCAATATTGAATGGTGGTAAGCATGAAGAAGTTGTTCATGACATGATATTTATAGGACAGTCCTATTTATAAACCACAACACTAAACTCTCATCCAATTTCCATCTTTGTCCTCATCATCAAATATTTTTATATAGACATCTGTGCTTGATTAAAAATATCTTCTGAATCAGAAATGAAATTAGATGAAATGAAAACAACAACATCACCTCGGTCTTCACATTCCATGTTCATGTATATTATCACTAACATCATCTACTACTAGTCTGAAGCCTCTTGTTCCAAATGATCCATTAATTTCTATTCAATGCATGTACCGCCCAATTTCCCTTACATAATTCATACATCAAGTCAAAGTCAACATTTTTGGAAACTCCATCAATATTATTTTTCTTCAGTTCAAATACCATTGTGAAAAAATAGGTTTTAAAATCTTATGATATGTAAACAATGTAAAATTTACTCCGAAGATATTATTATTCCCATTCGTAAAATCATGGACTATGGTAGCTAACTCAAAATCATGTGTGGGTAGTTATTCTAAAGAAAACGCAACTAACATGATCCATAAGCAACAAAATGATCTCCCTACATGCGAAAACATCCAAAAATAGATCATGAAGCACTAAAATATACCACAAACCATTGTCTTGATACTAGAATAATCAATATTGGTTGTAATGTAGATAAAAATTTAAGCTCTTAAGATAATTTCTAGAATTTATCATCCCATTGTAATGGAGAATTATTCTTTATTAAATATGTCATGGTTGAAGCTATTGGGGACATGTCATTAACAAAGAATTTGTAATTACTAGATAGACCAAGGAAGCATTGTATCTCGAAGACATCATTTGGTTTTTCTAATAGGTAAAAACATCAATCGTTTCCGGATCCCCAAAAACACATCTTTTAGAAATTACATGACCAAGGAATCATACCACTTGTATCCAAAATTCATACATTCATAATTAGGAATACATATGATGATCTCTCATGATTCCCAACACTATCAACAATTGTTTCACATGATCTTCCCTTGTCCTTGAACACCCAAATATGTCATCCACAAACACCACCACAAAATAATCCATATAGAACTAAAATATATGATTCATAAATTCTGTAAAAACTGTTGGTTAATTCATAAGACCTAAAGGCATCACCAAATATTTATAATGGACATATCTTTTTCTGAAATCTCTCTTTGGAATATCGACCTTATGAACCTATAATTGGTTATATCAGGATAGAATTTTAATTTTAGAAAACCACTAATATCTCATCAAATGGTCAAAAAAATCATCAATGCATGGATGTGGATACCAGTTCTTTATCGTAATTTGGTTAAGATTACGATTATCCAAAATTAGTCAAAGTGTTCCATATGACTTTTTCACAAAATAGACCAATGCATCCCACATCGACATTCTAGAATAATAAACCATTTTCTTCCAAACTCTTCAAACTTCACTATTAGCTCCCATTATTCTATTGGTTCAATCTGATAGATTGGAATGGAAATAGTATTGGTACTAAGAAGGAGGTCACTCATAAACTCCACTTCTTTAATAGGTGGAAAACCTGATAAATTTTTAGGAAACATATCTAGAAACTAATCAAACAATATTTGGGAAATTTTCATTGAGATCTCGTCCAATAAATCCAATGATAATAATTCCAAATGGCGAGAGATCACTCTAACTGCAGAGATCATTCTAACTACAGGTTCTAACAGAAGTTCCCAGTTAGGATCCATGTATCACTGAGAGGGGGAGGGGTGAATCAGTGATATCTTTTTTCCTTTTATGTTTTCCATTTTTGAAACAACCCTCGCCTCCTGTTAAAGAGTTTCTTCCCTGCTGAACACACACAACCACAGGAACACAAGATTTAAAAGGTTCACTACTCAACAAGAGTATCTAAGTCCTTGGTATGGAACGGAAACAATCCAGTACCACACAATCCACTAGAAAACAATCCATTGATGTGGAATACAATGAGTAGGACATACCCTTACACTCATGTAGAACTTGGAAAATAATCCGCAAGAGCTTGTGCACCCTCTTAGCACAAATAGGGAATTATAGTATTTCAGTGCTTCTTAACAATTGAAGAGTTGCATTCTTTGAAAAATAGATCTTCACTTTCCTACCCAAAAGCCGATAAGAAATCCCATTCGCATAACTAAATATGTGCGCAGAACCCAAATTTTTCACATAGACTTTATGATACCTTGTGCGCAAATCAAATGTCTTGCACATCAAAATTCATTTTTGGTGCGAAAAAGTTTTTTGCGCAACTTCCTTTTTCACGTAACTTTTTATCTTTTATGCGTAGCTGTCCTATTTTCGAACAAACTCCTTTCTTTTCACACAACTCACTTAGTGTAAAATTTTACATGCACCAGAGCTCGGGATTTCTTCTAAGTGTTGAGCATTAACAAATGAGAGGGGTTCACCCCATATTTATAAGCAATTTTGACCCTGAGAGAAAAACACTTATTTTCGTGTAAATCCTTCTTTATGCATGTAAAAAATCATTCAGACACCTTCAGATTTCGCGCAATGCTCCAATATTTCGTGCACCTCGTCTCTTTTCCAATTTTTGAGCTTTTGATCTTGAAACACATTTTGCGAACAAAAATTCGTTCCTATATTTCGCGCACCACATCAATATTTCATGTAACAATTATTTTTTCTGTGCATCCCGATGATATTTTGCGCATCCCGCTACTATTTCGCGCACCACTATTTTTTGTTCAACATGACTAAATTTACCTGCACTCCACGCCTTTGTCATTTTACATTTTTCTGACCTTGAATCAGGCCTTGCACACAAAAATATAAAACGTCTTCAATCTTGCATGCTCTATCCAGATTGTCCATTGATTTGTTATTTATCTCTTCACTTCTTCCCATAACCATTCTTTAGCTTTTATCACGAATTCCACTATCGTGATATGTATCCTTTGATAGATCAGCTTTAGCATCGTCGATGTTACAATGGGAAGTACAAAAACATCCCATTGTCTAGCAGCATTATTCCTTCCAATAAAAACTGTATATGATTGGAATAATCATTTTTCACATTTGTTTTATAAGGCTAGCATCACAAGTTCCCCTAACTTATGATATTTTTGAAATGAAAATCAGAAAAACATTGTCTGATTTCTGGTCCATTTTCAAAGTGAATTGATTTATCATCCTTAACAACAAAATACAACACTCTGCAAAGACTAACTCTTCAAACATACTTCTCCATTCAACTTGGTCCCAACACCAACAATCCCTTTGCACTTACCTTTACATTTTGGTCCCCTTTAATGAGATTCTCAACTCCATCATCAATTTTAAATCTATTTTTTTTGTATAACGGTCGATGTGAGCCTAGATTGTTGACAACCAATTCAAGTCCATTATTGTGTAAAGTAATCAATCGCATTCACATAGAAATCAAATTTATTCTCAGCTCTATCTCCATTTATAGAACATTGTCTACACATAATGGCTCGATTCTCTCTTTAACCTAGAGTAGTTTGATATTTTATCATAGAAGGAATCATCTCAACTATTAAATGTGAAATGTCAAAAGAAAAAATAAATAAATAAAGTAATAGGAATCATCGATATTAAATAACTCAATCATAATGGTATAACTCAAAATAATAATACCTCACTTTGTAGATTGTTTAGACCAATCATCCACAATAACCTACTCAGCTCTATATAATTTCTTCTTGTTTTACTTTGTTCTTTTAATCCCTATTTAAAATTAATTTCTAGAGGAGTCATGGTATTCCTGGAATCAATATGGAAAGTTGTATTCTACTAACAATACTGATTGTGCTACCCTTGTATTATTGAAGCATATGATGTTTGAAACACCAGAGAAGTGTCTTGAACACCTGAACTCATAGCACTTTGAAAAAGGAGCTAAATATTCCCCATCTTGTTAAAATTATGAAATGATATCGGTGGTGTGGTAAACATTCTCTTCATGTGACTCAGTGAAACACACATAGAACATATAGGCTTGATCTTGGGTCTTGGAGGAATGTTACATTCTACTATTATTAGATTCTGATGTGTTCCACCATGTTGAAAATATGTGTCACTCATCGTCTTGTTATAAGTGCTATATTTCTCACCTACACTCAAGAAAGAAACCATACATACTCCACATGGATTTTTAGAAGTGACAGATATCGTAAAAATGATTCTCTGGGTACAGTCCTGACTTAATGGTATGAAAAGAATGAGAAATGATTTGGATGAACTACTGGTTCACATGTGGTTCAGCTATAAACACATTCTCAAAGCATGATTCAGAATGACTCCAATGAGACATACATGGTTCCATTTTCGTGAAACCAAACAACCATAATAAGTATCACTCTCTGTTAACGTAATTTTTACAATTTGAAATTCTACCACAACATGAAATCACAATAATTCTTTGCAAAATAATTATTTTACATTTTCAATTTTTTTTAAAATATCAATATGAAATCAAAATCATGCATTTTCAAAAACCAAAAAGAATTCTAAATTTCAAAATCATCAATTTGAAAACATGTTATTTATTTTCAAAAAACAACACCTTGAGCCAAATAATATATTGTTACTAAAAATGAAATATACACCCCATAGTGGGATTCTATTTACTTAATAGATGTCATGCACATCTCATTGGCTAAACCCATTTCAATGATGTTACAAAACCTATTTGTGTCTCAACAAAAACATATGTACCCAACTCCATAGTAACTTAAAATTCAATATTATAAGGTTATCTATACATTTATATAATCTAAAATTCATGTACTAACAATCTAAATCATTTCTATATTCCCAAATAAAGTAACAAACCATAATGAAATAATCTCCCAGACCAAAAACCACCACTTATTAAAAGACCGGCCAATACTAATAACACTTTTTCCACAAGGAATTTGGACAGATGAAGCTGATACAAATTTTCTCAAATATATTTTTTGACTAAACAAAACTAATTCCACATGTAACATACCCCTTCTTCTCATTGTATTGATAAGAAATAGAAAAATTATTTATACCTAAGAAACATTCCCAAGATTCCAATGGATTGTAATAAATGATGAAGGAATTAATAACACATGGGGGATAATTTTCCATTTGAAAATAAAACAACCAACAAAAAATGACATGACCAAATAAACCACTATATGACACATGATAATAGTGAAAGACAACTCAAAATTTTATTTATAAAAATCAAACTAAATCCATGTACCACAAAGAAATACCACAATATACAAGTACATATTGGAAGACTAAAAAACTCAAAGACTCCAACGAAAAACTCCAAAGCTTCATATATAATCCATTCTCCAACTCCACAAAAAATGTCCAAATATCACAATGTACTTATGAATATGTGTGGTACATTACCTTTTACCAAGAATCCATAAAGAACATTATAAAATACAACATAGTGCAAAAGTAATGGGTGAATAATGAAACTCAATAGATTTCCCCAATCAATTCGGTACTCATTCCACTAGAATATAATACGGTATCCAAAATATAAAAAATAGTTAATATAAAAACATCTAAAATTAGTTAAAAACTAAAAACTAAAAATATCTATAGTAAAATAGTATTTTCAAAACAATTACAAGATCCATGTAATGAAACCCAAAGATGTTCTCAAACCATTTCATAAATCCTATTTGGCATAATTAAATCCAATCCACAACCCACAAATCCACACAAGAATCATTAGTTAAGACAATTCTATACTCATGAATGATTTCTCATTGATATCCCAAGTAATCAAAAGGTAATTAAATCCCTTGTGTCATTACACCTTTAGCACTGAGAATAAGGTCATATTTTAACCAAGCCTCATAATGCAATATGAACACACACCACCCAGTATGACCAAAAGCCTTTCTAACACAATCATCTAAAACCCATTTCAAAATACAAATCCAATTCGATGACAAAACTATATCAATAAAACAAAATTTTCATCGGAAACAATTTTCCATAAATTGAGCCAATTAAATATTTTAAAATCATTATTTTAAAATCATTATAAAAAAACATGCACAAAAATTCTCCAATTCCAAAAAAATCCACAGAACATTACTAAAATAGTTTATTAGCTAGATTTCTACACAAAATTTACAGTCAATTTAGATAAATTTAATAAATTTGAAACTAATCCTTCAGGTTGTAAATATAGTAGTTGAGATTGAAGACACCAACCTTTTGGTTTATGATGAAACCATATAATTGCATGTGAAGGCCCACGAAACAAGGTCGAATCTCTAAGAAATTATATTATATATCATTCTCCACCATCAACAAAGACAAATATATTCATTTTCGGATTCCACTATATTAGATATATGAAAAAAGGATGCATATATATTAACCCAAGAGAGATAAGGAAGTTTATCTAAGAAAAAGCACCATGAACAACCAAGAACGACCACTTACTATGAGAATATCTCTTTAAATCATGAAGAGAAGCCTCTAGATTGCATACAAATAAATGGTCAGAGGTTCCCAAACCACTGAGGGGAGAAATACTAGTTTAGGTCTGTTGTTCATAAAAATATGTATTAAAACAAAAATCTAACCTAGATACACTTTTTTAGGATCTATTTTTTAACTGCACACAGTTAGGAAAACCATGCAAAAACTGTGTGATGTCCACTTTCTCAAGGATGAAACTCAAATGGTTGGCACGAACGGTTAGTAAATAGTATTCCAAAAATTATGAATACCTATATCTTAAGTTTCATAGTTTCTCCTAGGATTCTACATGGTTTAGAAAAAATATGCCCTTCTTGTGTGCCTTCCCTTTATCCCCCGTCTCATTGTTCATGGTTTCCTATATGTATTACATGGTTTTCCCAAACTGTGATTAAACTGTTCAGCTATAGAAAACCAAAAAATAATTCAAAAACGTCCCAAAACCTTAACAAGCTCAACTAAAACACTTTACATACTTAAAATACATAAATTAATGGTTACTTTACTGAAATTTTATGTTCATCATTACATATAGGAAAACATTGATATAGTAGGGAAAACTAAATCCCAAGTTATGATGAAGAGTGATAAAAAATGTGGTCATGATAAAGGTAATAATTAAAAAACTAGAAATATGAGATTGGTCAAAAGGTCATCGATTTTTTCATAACAAAATTCAGCTTAAAATGCTTTTTATGATTATTTTCATAGATTTGAAAAATTGATTTACAAAGTATAATGAGGCCATAAAGAAATATACTAACATTAAATGTTTAGTTTCATCCTTTTATAGAATGATTTGACAATAGAGGTTATATTATATTTTTCATTTGTATCCCAGCCCATAATTACATCAACTTATTTGTTGATGAAGTCTATTATATCATAAAATTTCAAATTCCATCTCCCAATTATTTAATGAAGCAATTCCATGAATAGTGAATTTCATTCCTTGATCATCGTGTCCACATAATTTCATTATCATTTTTTCCATAGATAGAAGGTCAATGCATTCAAATAATGCCTTAGAGATTCATAAAATTCCCTTGCTTTCATTTTCCAAATACACCAAGTTGAACATTTGTTGTATAGGTATTCAATAAGAAATGGGTTTGAAAAATAATTTTGTATGACATATTATTTGAAAACATTTAATAACACTTTATTTTTATAAAACATTCGGAACAATTTTACTCCGAAACATTCAATAATAGGTCCCTTTAAAATACTGTATGTATGGTAGGAATGATTATATTTTAAAACCAAATATAAATACCCTTTTCTAGGGTTTCCTTCTTTGGTAACTATTTTAAAATCATAATAATATTCAAAATCTATTGATAAGGTAAATATTCTATAAAATCAGTGATTACATATTCCTTTTTTGATATAATAAAAATATTTATAATATAGGATTTAATTAAAAATAACCCATGAACCATGATGGTGTTGAGGTATAGAGGAGGTGATTGATAATTAATACAACTACTTTCAAGAGAGTTGTACGTTAGAAAAAATTTCAGAATCATCATGACATGACTTTGAAATAATTATTGCAAGAAAGTCATCAATAAGAGATATGAATGTTGTTTGAGATCCACCTCCTTCTATTTAAATCTGACATTCCTCAATCTGAAAAAGTTATATAACAAGGATTTAATTAAGGAATATTCATAGAAACATTATCTATGTTTAAAAAAATTTAATAATTTCTAATGTTTTATAAAACATTCCATTGATACAAACTATAAATCCCTATCTATAAACAATACATAATCTCAGGTTTTAGTCAAAAATGTAATTTCTTTCACTTTTCAGTTATTTTTTGGTTTAGAGTTTTAGAGAATTAAGAAATTATTCATATATAACATTCCAATTTCATAAAAATTGGGTACTTCAAAAACAATATCAATTTCTTTTATAATATAAATCATTTAATATAAATCATGATTTATTTTTTTTATGAAAGGTGATCATAACTTTTAGATTGAGTTCCCCCATTCACATATGAATCCTTAGACCCTCTGAAAAATATTTTACAAATGGGTATGATAACAAGAAACATATTAGGGGATATAAATAGAAATAAATAAAAATTATTCTACGAATACATTAAACCCATGAAAACATTTACATAATGTTAAATATTTCTCCCATAAAACATAAGCTCGTTACCATACCTGAAGAAATCATATGTTCATTATAAAACTCTATAATGATATATATATATATATTGGAATTTATATCACTGTTATATTTACTATAGCTATCATGACAACATATGAAGTAGCCTTCATTATTACATATGGAATACCCACCATAGTACATTCTCCAAATCCCTTAGAAGATACCCTACCGATTAACTCTCTCTCATTAACAAATTAATTGGAGAGATATACTGGAATCACAAACCAAAGGTTTATTATTGAACCACCTATACTCATAAAAAATTCAAAAGAATCATAATATAATCAAAACACATTAATCAGGCAAAAAATTGAAATTATATTTCCACATTGAAATAAATTTTCATTTTTAAAAATCCACATAGTCAAAAATAGAAACACATAGATTTAAAAATAAAATTGTAAACATGTAAAGGAAACATAAAAAATAAAATAAAAATAAAATAATTAAATTCCATTCATTGACTATATGTTAAAATATCATTTATTTTTTATTTTTTAAATATAGTTTAAGGAGTGAGTTTAAAATATTGTTTTTAACCTATGTCTCTTACCTTGAGTCGGACTCATTATATTCAATATTTATATTCCTAAATAATAAAACATTGTTAAATATTTAAACTATTTAGAACCATTTTCATTTTTATTATTCCTTTTATATTAAAATTTATCATGTTATATCAAGTGCTTAGTTGTTTAAGTTCATGTTAGACATTTTTTCAATATCCAACACTTTTGTCCAAAATGAAATCAATACGATGTCAATATTAAAAGTGGTCATAATTAAATTATTTCCAAAATAATATTAATGAAATAATAATAAACTTTATACATCAATTTAAATTTTAAATAAAATTACTTATGTATGGTTATGAAAATTGACCAATGTAATAATCATGTAGAAGGTAGGTTGATCATACACATGAGTGACATTTCCATTTTTTAATTATTATTATAAAAAATTTTGTTATTATTTTATATTTATATAATGATAATAATATAATAAATATAAAATTATTCCTTTAAATATAATTATATATATCATCCATGTGACGTGTTGATGAAAAAAATCACATCGCTTTGTGGAGGTGTCTGTTCACACGTTCACAAGAATGAAGTTATCAATTTTATGGGGATGTAGAGGTAAGAAAATAAATGATATATTATTATATTATAATGATAAATATTTCATGAATACAATATATAAACATTAATTCCATAATTATAACCATTATTAAGACATGGTGATGGAAAATAAATTATATCAATTCATGAGGTGGTTGTCTACTGTACACACAAATAAATAATCCATTTCCAATTTGATGGAATTTGATATGGATTTAGATAATTATATTAATGTAATAATATATAAATATATTAGGGATAATGTAGTTATTATTTCACAATGGTCATAGAATATTTTAAAGAAGTAAAATAAGATTTAAATAGAAACAATTAATTAAAAATGATACTTCTTCTTTAGAGTATCTCCTTTGATTAATACCATAACACCTATAAAGAGGGTGTTCTAAAAAAATAAGGACACTATATTCTGAGGAGGGAATCTATGAAGGTATTTGGTCAGATTTTTCCCAAACATAATAGGTTTTATTTGTATTTAAATGAGTGGAATGAGACCCCTTTTATAGGGAAGGTGAAGGTAATTCAAGGGATTCTTCAAAAAATTAAATTAATATTCTATCCCAAATGGGTATAACGTGATTTATATAAAATATAGAATAAAAATTTGTCTAAATAAATTAATAAAATAAAAATTATATAGGTTTCTATTATTCATCAATTCTTTAGCTCTTTTTTTAACCATTTTAACTCTTACCATGATATCATTAAATTTACAATTTAAGCAATAATATAATTTCTATAAAATGAAATCTAAAAAAAATAGATTATTAATGAAATTTTAATACATTCTAAATAACCTTGAAATATTTTATATTTTTATTATTTTTCTATCATTTAAAAAATATTATTTATTTAAAAATATTATTTGTGTCAATTTTGAAACTATTCCTTACATGACTTTTTTTAAAAAAACATGAAAAAGATAAATTATATAAAATCTTTCTAATAAATAAATAAAATGTAAAATGAATCTAAAAAATTCATGGATTACATTAATCATCTCAAATTATATTTATTTAATTATTTTTAATAACCTTCATTGGATATTTACTTTAATTAAAAAGTTTCTACCCCATCATTATTAATGCCTTTAATTTAATTATTTCTTATCTAAAAATTAAATAAAAATTTTTATGATGAATTTAAAAAAATTATCATTACAAATAATATTTATAGTATAATAAATCCCAAATATAAACCCAAATTAAAAATAATTCTCTTATTAAAAATAAAAGTATGACAAAATTGAATTTTCTTTCAATATAATATCATAAATGGCATACTCTTATCCATGTGCCTTAAAATGGACCTAATTTTATCCGAAATAATATTTTGGTCAAAACACACTCATCCAATTAAATTGGTATAAGTGTTAGGGTAATTTTATAACCTTTATAATATTTTATTCACTGTTAAATACCCAATTTTTCTTTAAACACATTAATAAAAATATTACAAAAAATATTATTAATATTGTATAAAAATAAAGGGCCCTATTTACATAATTTGAACCTTATGATTAAAAATAAGTAATCTATTTTTTCCAAATTCAAAACACATAAATGTCAAAAATTAATTAAAAATTAATCATGTTGGAAAATCTTGAATACCAGTTTTTAATGTAAAAATATCCAAAATATTGATACATTTCTTGGGCGATGCCTATACTAGAAGATAATTTTTATATTGTAGTAGTAATATTTTTTCACTATTCATAAAAACATGAATGTTATTAAAAAATACCAAATATTTATCCAAATATTTTTTTTCTATTCCGATTTCAATGAAGAAGTTTATATTATCAAATATAATTTATAAAATTGTCAAAACTAGATTTTATATGTGTGTGTCAT
Source organism: Viscum album (assembly GCA_963277665.1). NCBI lineage: Eukaryota > Viridiplantae > Streptophyta > Magnoliopsida > Santalales > Viscaceae > Viscum > Viscum album. Next base: position 1,379,551,586 of record OY728138.1, read on the forward strand.
CAAAAGGAGGCAAACCTGACTTTTTAGAAAAATAATTCATTTTCATGTATAATTGGATTTGATCTTATATAATGTCTATAAAACACATAAGAAAAATTTTAAAAATGAGAATTAATATTATATATATATTTCATTAATATAATCTAACAAGAGTGATTTTATAATTTATTAGCATAAAAAAAACTTGTACACATTGAAATAGATTTTCAAACAAAATTATTTTATTATAAAAAAGGGTTTCTTTTCATTTAAAATTAATTGGCCAAATAATTATTTATACATACATCTGGAAGCCATATTTTCATAATTTAATTAATCCTTTTTAAACCTATCTTTTTAATGACTAGTTTATAATGATAACATTCAATTAACAATATATAATATTTCAATTAAGTATAATGTGGTTTATTTTTTACCCTATCTAACATTGTATTTTTTTTTTTAAATCATGATGCTACAATAGTTTTGGATCTTCCATTGTTTTTATTTTGCTATTTGACAATTCCATCCTTGTCTCCTCGTAAGTTCTTTTTAGGTAGATTCTTCAAATACGTATTGTTTCTCACTTCCATCTTCAATATCAAGGGGTAATCCAGTACTTTATTATTGTTGTCTTCCACTTTTTAATTTAATGGAACATAAATTTCCCATTGGGTTCGGAATTGTATGAGTAGGAATCTTACCTGATCCTTAATTTACCATATATTTATAAGAGGCCATGTGCTGGCCCAATTATCCTTTAAATTATTTTAATTCTGATCCAAAATTTTTGAGTGTGTGGTTCTTGTTATTTTAATATTTGATTACACATTTCATCATTTTGTTCTTGGAAGGTTTTATGGTTTTTCTTATTGTAATCTTCTAGAGGGTTAGAAATTCTATCTCTAGAATGGAGGGTGTTGAATAGATTGTTATGATTCCAATTGAAATAGTGTTTATTGATTCTTGTAGTACCCCAAACCAAATTATTTAATGGTCAATTCTTTATATCATTGGATACAAATTGGTTAGTTTTTAAATTTCCTATGGAATATGATATCACATAATTCAGGTTATTAAACTTCTGTGAATCCACCTATAAAATAATACATATACTAGAATAGTTGGAAGGACCTTGGGGTGTTGCAGGTGATGATTATTATACATTTTTATAGATAATTTTATCACAAGGAAATTTAAATCGACAATTTTTTATTTCAAACAAGGGTGATTTTATTTTTTTACTTGATGTAATCCTTTGGATTCAGTTATGGTACCAAAGTATTCTGAATTTTTTGGCATCCATTTAATGTGTTTTAAAAACTCAGTTGGGGAATTCTCAATTATTTCTCCTCCTAGAGATGATTCATGTTGGATTTAGTCAATTCTCATCCGTACAAGGTAGAAAAATACTGTAAAGTGGTTCTATTCATATGCTTCGTGTGGGTAAGAAGTGATTAGTTTATTGAATCCCTATCACAAATCATAACAATTTTCTCTTGATTCATGCTTGATTCAATGATATTTTTTTATATTTTGATAACTCCCTAAATTAGGAATGATTTTTTTGGAGAGACATAATCCGTGGATCCTCTCATGAGGTGACTTATCTTGGTTGCAGGTCATAGAGACACTCCTTGGTTGATCTTCGAAGTGAGAATGGGTATTCCTTTCAGCTGATTTCTTCCTCAGTTACTCCTATGGTTCAAAATCCATTTCATAATTCAGTAAATTATATTATTTTCCATTTTTTTTCTTCACCATGTAGCCCATGAAATTTAATTTATATCATGAGTATTCAATTTTTGAGTTCAAAATAACATTGATCATTTAATTGTAATTTTTTATTATTAATATAAAAATTCTGTGTATATATTTCTCTCAACGATTTATCAAATTTTGATAGAAAACCTTCCAAATTTTCACTTCCTATTTAATAATTTTAGAAGAAAGAAACCGAGGAGGTAGAATCTATCCACGGTATAGTGGAAGACTCTATTTCCTCATGTTATGTGCTCCCTATTGTTATGAGAATTTTAGAATAGTTCTCTGAATTATTGTATCAAAACAAGTAAGGTTGGTTGAACTAGATTTGGTCATTTATAAATGTTAAAAATATATAATAAAACACATGAATCCCTAGAAATGAACCATTGATTGATAGTAATCCATCAAAGGGCATTCATCAAAAATGTTTTTTTGAACCCAAGAAAATGTTTTAATAGTGGGACATAATTTTTATCCAAATAATATTGTGTTGTGTGTGATTTGAAATAATATTTAGTGGGATAAATTTGAATGAAAAATTAAGATAATTTTGTTTGTTAAAAAAAACAATTAATTAAGTATTAGTTCATCATTGGATAATTCCCTCGTTTTCCAATTGAATCATTTTTCAATTAGTACCACTAGTTCTTTCATAAATTGAATCTCATGGATTTATTTTATCAACCTCTTTTGGTTAATATATTGAAATAAAATGATTACTATAATTCCTACCTTTACCAATCTTGGTGACAAGATACCTCCATTAACCATTGGATTCCCCTACTGCTTTCCATCACATATTGTGACTGAAATCCAAGTGGCTTGTGTGTGCCATACCAATAATAATAATAATAATTTATAATATATAACTAGAATATAACTCTTCTTATTAAATGTATTAATATCTAAATTGGAGTCAGAAAATATGACTATAGAAATATCATAATTAGTTAATATATAAAATAAGGTGTTTCTCTTCGGTGAGATGATATATGGTATAGTGTACCATCATCAGTGGATAAAAAATAAATTTGAATAAAATAAGTGTAGAATCCAATCATGTTTTAACATTCTCCCCTTATCTTAGTCCAAGAGTCTCACATCCTCTCTTCTACATCTAAAAGTGATATCTTTAAATATATTAATTCTCATATACCACAGTTCTATCCACGTGAGGTTAACCTGTTTCTTTATAGAATTTAGTAATGTGTTTTCTTAGTAGTTATTTGGTTTACTTTTTGCTGGATGGTTGAAATTTATTAAGAACAAAGGGTCTATGTGACTTTATTAAGGTATCAATGAAATTCCATAATCCAACATAATATAGTTTTTATTATGAGTGATTATATTATACACAATATAGAGAGTGTATTCATTATGTACAGAGGCAAAAATTGGGACCGTGCCTAAACTAATGGGCCTCATTTATTAGATTAACTCATGGGAATTATTTTTTTACTCAAAATATGTGAAATTATTCCAATATCTATGACTCAAATTATTCAATAATTTTTTTTAAAACTCCAACTATTTCATTTTCCATTCATCACTATTTTCTTAATACAATGGATATTATGTGTCAAATCATGTTTGAAACGTACACTCACTAATGATTCTATTTAATTATGAAGGGTGTTTCCTACAGAAATTAGATATTGAGGAATTTATCTTGATGATGATTATTTCTTCCCTTCAGATGGGAGACCATTAATTTGACTCATGGACTTTGTATTAAAAAACTTAAATCTATATCAGATCATGGTAGAATTTAGATTCTTCTTTAGAGGCTGGGCTAGATGGGAAACTTCTCTCATATTGAACTAAAATAGATCTCATACTTAGTTAAAGTTGATCTCGTATAAAAGAAGAGTACTACTATGATTCTCCTGGTAATGTGGATTTCAACTATCATGATCCCACATCTATGGGTGGTAGAAGAAGGTGGCACTGACATGGTATTGAGAATCTTTTTTTCCTTAGGGTGGAAATTAAATCATTATGGAATAATTTAGACCTAAACCTAGAATCCATATCTATTTTGATCATTAGTCAATAGGTTTCTTATTATTCAGGAGAAATGGAAGCATTGGGTCTATTAATGGTAGATTAAAAGGTTTAGTCATGGTATATAGATGTGGGTGATGATTGTGATAATCATGCCTATCATGAAGGTCTAGACTAGTGTATCGATTTGAAGTTTTTGTTGAGAATAGGGTAATCATTGAAGGTATTCCTACCATCAGAGTGGTGTGCAAATCAATATGTTTTAGGCATTTGGTCATATACTTTTTCAACTATGGAATGAAAACGATTTGATGATGACACTAATGGTAGGTATACATTCTGTGAGAATGTGGTGTAGTAAGGTTGAAAGGTGACTGTGAGAAGATCCCACGGTAAGTTAGAAGCCCTACCATATTACTTACCATGTGATAATAGGTTTATGAACTTTTATCACTTGTTCAGTAACCACAGTAAGCATAGTGAATGTTGATGTCCTGGTAACACTTGGCCTTTGTTAATTTTCAAATGGAAAAATTATACATTTTTTATTAGTAGAGTATTTCTAATGAATATCCATCTTAATAATTCACATAGAAAAAACATCCATAAAATAATGACTCCATAATTTATATAAAAATATGTACACACCATTAAACGCAATATTTAAAGAAAACTACCAATTATGTTCAAATTTTGTAATGTCAAGGAAAATTTCTATCATCCTTGGAATTTAACTATAACAATGTGTATTTTAAATTAATAAAATATAGTACATATTGAAAATTCTAGCTCACTTTATTTATATAAACTATTTAGAAATATTTAATGAACTAAAAACATATAATTTTTTTCATTTAATAAATATATAAATTAATAAATAGTACATTAATAATTAATCATTATATAGTCATTCATTCTTCAACATTTTTGTTAGGAAATAATTATAATATTATAATATATTACTGAAAAAATTTGGGAAACCAGTGAAAAGGGTTCTCTCAAATGTTTTTAAGAGATATAATATCAATATATATATATATATATATTTATATCATGATAATTATATAATGAAATTTGTATTAGTAAATAATTATTGTAAAGACATATCAAATATTAAATGGGAATAACATTATAAATATATAATCCTAGGAATCATAATGAATTGATATAAAAATTATGAGAATGTTTTATTTTTTAAAACATATATATAACATTTAGGAACCATTCCAAGAGATCGTAAAATAAAATTTACGGATTCTATCATTTCCCTTTTTTAGTCTTGTCATGTGACCAACCACTACATTGAGGTGATATATAATTCTCAACCCCTTCCATGAAATATATCATCAAATATATTCTATCATATAAAAATATTAACATATTGGAAAATAACAAATGACTGTATTTATAAGGATTCCAATGTAGAATAAAGGAAAATACAATTTTATATGTAGTTTTATTTATTGAATAGAATGATATCTATCTTAATCAAAATAACATTCAAGTAGAATAATTTTAATTATATTAATAGTTTTATGTATATATAATTCAATCATGTTGTAAAACTATTATGCAAAAGGATTATCCCTTAAATAATAAAATGCATCTCTATGAAAATAGTATCTGAAGAAAATTTACATATAGGGACCTGGTGGAGAATGCATATGGAGTGTTATCACTCCATAAAAACCCATAGAGGGTTTTTAGAACATAATTTTCTTGAAATAACATTTAATAACCATTTAATATATATCAAATTATATATATATATATATAATGTTTTTGATGAACAATGGTATTCCTATTAAGCTTTGTATCTAAAAAATGAATTTTATTATATTATCTTAAAAACATAAGTAGTCAGTAAATAAATAAATATAAAAAAACATATCTTAACAGGATATTAAATTTTAAAATATATTTAAAAATAATTTCAATTAACAAAACATTAGAGAATGAATGAACTCCTTCCTTACATACACTTTTCATAACAATATATCATATACATTGAAACATATAAAATTCGATAAATGAGAATCAGGGAATTGGGGAAATGTTTTTTAAAGGTAACCAAATAGGAAATAAAAATATTAATTGAGTATTATCTCAAAAGTTAATAAGAATTTATAAGTGGTAGAGGAATGAATTCTCAAAAAATATATTTTTTAATTAATATTTAACCATCATTTAATACTATGAATAATATTGATCTGTATGATTTTGAATAGTAAATCCACTAATATATATTAAACAAAATCTATAGTACAATATAATATATTTCTCATATTTATATATTAATCTAAATTTTTTACTATTTATAAAAATCATAAAAACATCACTCTTACCTAATTTCAACTTCTAAATTTATAAATATGAGTTATTTATATTTAAATAAATCTACATGTATATCAAATTAAAGTTTTAAATAATAACTATATGAAATATATTATAACATTTTTTGAATAAAAGGGGGGTATTTCTAATTCTAATTATTTATCAGATTATATATTATTACTTATATTTTATTAATTCTAAATTTTATTTTGGAAATTTGTTACAATTATTTTTCAAATTGTAATTTACAAATTAAAATACTGATTTTTAAAAGAGTTGAATAATTTGTAAAAAGTGTTTAAATTATAAATGTTGGGTTACAATTCTAAATAAAATATTTACTCTAATAACCATAACTATTAAAATATCAGTATTACCATTCACCATAAAATATATATACTTTAAATACTACTCCATCACTTCATATAGTTTTCTCTGAAATTTCGATATGTTTTATTTCAAAAATTTCAACCCTATTTATATTATTTTTCTTTCTTATTAGATATATTATCCTTGCATTATGGTTTTGGTGATATTGTGATCCTTCAAATTTATATTTCTTAGTTATGATATTTATGTGTGTTTTTTTAAAACTGTTACATGTATTAGTTTTATTAATTCTATTTATACATTTATTTTCATTATATACAATGATTGAAAATGAAATTTTTTAGTTTAATACTGAACTTCTTATGTCTTATATTACACCCCCTTATGTAATTTTGACCTCAAAAACCATGTTATACATAACTATATTATTTTTTAAATATTAATTAATAGATCCTTTATTTTGTAATGATTTATAAAAGGGTCATATTGTTTTGAAACACGTACTATCACTTGTATATGATCTAAATTGATACTCTAATAAAGGATAATACAAGATAAATCTAATTTTTTCCAATTTTTAGTCCATGTATTGGATTTTGGAATCATTAAATAGAATAAAGACATGAAATTTGTCATGTAGCCAGTAGCGATTAGATGAAATAACAATCTAAAAAACAAAAACACCAATATTCATTATTATCAGAAATGGCCAAAATTATATATTAATTGAATTCTTATCATAAAAAATTATATAATCCTTTCTATGGGGATATTGTTTTGGAATCATAGTATCTAACATGAAATTAAAATTCCATTCTTTAGTTGTAATCATAGTTTTTTGTCTAATATATGTTATGATGTTAAATTTATATAGTCATTATGACATCTCCAATGTATCTTTATGATTGTATAATACTAATAACATACTTTCTGTAGATTCATCCCAATAGGTTGTTGTGGTATATCATTTCCCACAAAAACACTTAAATGGTGATATTTTATTATTCTAGTGAAAAATAAAATTTTATAAAAATTTAACCAAAAGATTGATGTTGGACACAACATATTAGAATGTCATATGATCCTAACATCATAATTTCATATTATTTTATTATAGTCCTTTTATATTATTCATCTGTTTTAGATTGACTTAAATTTATTATGTTTTACTTAGTTTATAGATATTTATTTATACTTCCAGCAAATATAGGCTTGAATTATGAATATAAATATTTTAAAATGGAAAATAGAACACTATGAACTATCATGAAATCATTAATTCTATAAGAACCCATGTTTTTCTAGACTGTAGTTTTGAGTAAAAATTTGAAATTTTTCCATTGGATGCTCGGGAGGTGTAAAATTGTCATTTTACCATATAATCTAATCTCAAATAATTTTTTTGACAACTCCATTCGTCTCAGAATAGAGTGTTTACCCTAGGACATGAGTTTGGTGGAAATCTGAGCTGTTCAGATTTTAGAAAAATATTTAATATTAAACATTATTAAATTAAATATTAAATTACTCATGTAGGTTTTTTTAGAAATAAATATTAAACGGAATTTAGGATTTAAATTCTGCTTTCTCCATCGAGTTCAAAATGGGGAGTTTTTCCTAAAGAAGGCATAAACTCATGTCGGGCACAGGGGTCGGCCTGTGGCGCTTTTGCATCTTTTCCTTTTGTTTCCATTTCTTCCATCTCATCATTCCTCCTCCTCCTTGGCCGTGAACTATGGGAAAAATTGTATTTTGAGGAAGAGAGAGATTTTGGAGGTAAGAGGGGTACAAATACGACGCTCTCGATGTGCTCAGTCGGCGTGCGCCAACCGGGATCTGTGAAATCAACCGAAGCTTCGACGGTTTCCACCCGAAGGTAGGGCTATTTATGTTTTCACCATAGATATCCTTAAAATATGTTTTTTATATTTTTAAATCCGTATATTTCTTTCTTGTAATCCCATGGGGCTCGATCTGTTGTTTCAGGGGCGTAAACTGGTGTTTTGGGCGTTTTGAGGGATTTCCCGTCGGAAAACGCAGAATACACGGCGTGTGTTCTAGGGGTACACACACTGTGTTATTCCCTTTTGGGGGAAGATTGTGTTTCTTAAGTACATGTTTTTTACATTGATTACACAACATGTAGTGGGTGGCTGTGTGATTGGCTATGTGAAATAGAACACAGAATAGTGGGTTTTAAGGAGTACACCCCGTGTACAGTAATGTACACGCTATGTAGTGGTACATGGGCATGTGTTTGGGTGAAAAAGAACACAGTGTAAATTTTTCTGAATATTGCATGCTCTGTACATTATTGTACACACCGTGTACAATTACAGAGGTAGACCCCATGGTTCTTCCCATGTGTTCTGGCCATATACTACTTCAATATAGTAATTTGTGGATATCTTGGGCCCTGGAAGTCAGAATTGGGTGTGTGAGTAGTCGATTCTGAGCATTGTTACACTTATATCTCAATTATGGTATCCTTTTGACATTTAGAGGTCATATAAATGTGGTTTTGGGGGTTTCTATCTAAATGGAGGGGTTCTTCATATAGTTATCAAGTTCATTTGACACCTAAGAGGGAGACATGGAGTAGATGATAGGTTGGGTGTTCGGACCAACATAGTTGAGACCTCTAATAGGATATGCGCTATGAGATAACTCTCGTAACATATTATTTAGAGGACATTACCCTTGTGATATGTTCCCTTCTGGCCTATGAGTGTGTGAGACCCGATACTTCTAAGGACCCCACGAGGGATGCCTTTACTTGTGTACTGAACATGGGAGTTCCTTGTAGGATCCCTCCCATATTTTTTCTTTAATAGGACCCATGTTATGGAATGCCTATGTTTTCCTTCCTTTGAGGATCCCATATAAGATTCCTCCCCTACTCTTTGCTATGGATCCCATATAGGATGAATTCACTCGTGTTTACCTAGAGAATCCCGAGTATGATGCTTCCTCAATGTTTGACTTGAGGGAACTAGTGGGTACTCATTGTTTGACCAACCCTGAGTTGTAACATTGGGTTTGGGTAGAGATGGTGATTGTGTGTCACCTAATACTCATGCCAAACTGGTGATCCCTTTGTGATTTGGATGTATTTTTGGGTAGGGTGTTCGGGCCACCCTCACTATTTGTTTATATCTGACATGGTTTGATGATACTGTATTTTTTACCAAAGGTTATTCTAGGTTGGGGGCTAATGAAACTAATGTGAGGAATCTTTCTTATTTGTTTGGATTCCTACTATTCCTTGGGTGCCTGAGTATAGGTGGTTTGATTGAAAATAGGGTTATTTACCTTGTTGTGGATATCTTTTCCTATGTTTCTTGATATTGATCATTTGGTCTAACTTTTTCTGTTAGGCTAATTTGTTTCCCATGCCTAGTATTATTAGGATGGAGTGGTTTTATCTGACATGTTGTGACATGTTGTAGACTCTTAGCCAAGTAGTTCTTGAGGTTTAATTTGTATGTATTGCATTGCTATGCTCATTGACTTACATAGGTCCGCGGGAACATGGTGTAGTAGACTATAAGGGTAATTGACAGTGTGCGCTTCCTCAGAGAGTCATTGAGAACATCCTGATATAAGATGAATTTACCATGTGGGATTCCTCAGGGAGTCTTTGATCACTTTGGGCTATATGAGGAATTGATTATGTGAGTTTCGTCAGAGATTCCTAAATAAATTTTGTCTATATGGGGAATTTACTGTGAGTGCTTCCTCAGAGAGTCTCTAGTTTAATGTTAAAATAATATAGAGGGAATTGACTGTGAGTGATTCCTCATAGAGTCTTTGTCTACATGAGAGCAAAGGGGTTAGACTGTGAGAGCTTCCAAGGTGGTCATATAATTTGTTGGACCTAGGAGGTATTGACTATGAGAGCTACCCGGAGGTCGTTCATAATTTATTTGATGCCATGTTAAGCCCATAGGGTTCAGACCATGAGATCTGCCTAGGTGGTCGTGTGTTTTTGATTGATGGCTTGTTGAACATAGGGGTTATACTGTGAGAGATTTCTGAGAGGGTTACTTGATTCTCATTAGCTTGCTTAGAGATATAATTCGGACATTGTCCAATGTAGGTATATTTAAATGAGATTACAGGCCTAGAGATCGACTTATTTATACCCTGCTTGAGTGGCACAATGTCTAGCTAAATTCCCTTGAATAGGATAGACAAGAGATCGAGCTTACGGTCCAATGGATGGACTGCTGATGTTGTTTCTTGTTATTTGAATCGCTTAATCATGAATATTCATATTTATGTATATATTTATTAGTATGGTACTATACATGTGTAAATATATAGATATGGACATCCATGGTGGCGATTTCCTAGTTTACAGGGATTACATACCCTAGGTTCGACTGTGGTAGCACGTTTGGTTTAATTCCATTGATGTGTTCCAGCTCAGCTGAGCACGTTGCAGTTGCATACAATTAGCAGTATAGTTATAGGTTTCATGTCGTGGTTCGATACTAATATTTTTTCTCACCACTACACGTGAACCTCATTGTACATGAATAACTTATGTTTTCTTTTCTAGGTTGAGAATGAGTTTCAAGGTGGATAGGGCTGAGGACCAGTGTTGCATGATCGAGCGGAACTGCTTGAGTGGTTCTACTGATCGGGCTGATGTAGTTCGACAGTGTCTGGAGAATGGATACGTGGATTGGCTCAGAGTTAGTAGCAGATCCCTGTACTTTTTCTTTCAGTTTCATTTGTACTTGTATATGTATGGTTGTCCTGGTGGGTGACCAGTGTTGTATTGTATTTCATAGCTATTTGGACTTTTGCAACATTTTACTATTACCTCTTGTTCTTTTTCAGTTGTTCCTTACATCCGCAATCTGTTTACTTTCTACTGTGTATGATACTTAGTTATTTCCTCTATTTTCGTACTACAGTGTGAGTGCATAGTCTTCCCACTATCACACCCAAGGCCCTTGCTACTAGTTAAAAGCCTCTGGCATACGGGGAGGCGTGCTTGAGGCCTTGTGGCGAACTGGATAACAACTCCAGTTTAGTGGATTTCGGGTCAGGACGTTACAAAGTGGTATCAAAGGAGTTTTCTTTCATGGTCTTTAATTTTTGGGATATGGTAGATAGGAGTATTAGGAATGTGTCTGAACATATGATGGATATTGGGATGGTGCGTCGAGAACCCTTGTTCCGGTAAGAAGTCCTGGTTTCTAGGGTTTGGGATTGTTGTTCTGATTTTTGATGTTACTGTTGTATATGATTTCCTCCTTGAGCGACGCACATGTTGTGTGGAGCTTTTATTTACTATGGATCTATGGATCTTGGCCATTGTTAAGATTCTAGGGATATATTTTGGCTCTTGTCTGGCATAGGCAAGAGGCGTCTCATGCATCATACTAGGCACGTAGGATTCACAACATATAGGCCTGCTAGTTTGTGCTTTTTATTATTACTGGGACCTTCAGGTCTGCATAAACATACTTTTTTACTCTGATGGAAGGTTATGTGGATCTTTATTGAGGAGTTGGTGTGAGAATTATGACCAGGTCCTTCTGAACATGTGGTGTAGTGACCCAAGTTGGTCGATATGGCACGTGTTGCATTTCTATTTAACCCTTATTCGGTGTTGTTTCTTAGGTATGTGATTATCTAGTCGGATCATTGAGAACAATGTCGATATATACAAAGTCTTTTCTTGTGAACTGGACATCCTTGTTGTATTTATATATACATATACCCAATGAGTGTTAGTTAACTTGTCTCTTCTATTTTTTTTGTTACCTCCAAGGAGTCATTCCTTATGAGGATGATCAAAGAGGATTAGGGCCCTTGTAGGATATGTTTCGGTTTTTACTTTCATTGGTCTTCGTGATCATTACATTCTTCTGGGAGGTTTTGGATCTCTTGGGCTAGGTGGTTAGACATTGTGACCTTGTTTTGAGGTTTTTTTGTAGGGATACATGGACGGCCTAGTTACCATTGGTTTTGACTCGATCCCTTGTAGGTAGATGTTTATTTTGTTCTAGGGAAACTTGTGTGTGAAAGGTTGGCCAATTTCTTCCAATGCCTTTCGGCAGTGTTTGTTTTTTGGGACTGGTTTCTATGAGCATGCCTGTTCAGGTGCCTGGCCTAGTCGAGTAGTGTTTTGGATATTTCTGTTGTATGTAGAATCATTTCAATCTAGATCAGTGAGTGGTCAGGTGCGAGCCAAGGACCGATGCTTCAATACTTTCAGTGGACTCAAATCCCGGAAGTTGTGTTGAAATGTCCTTCTATTTTAGAGGTGAATTTATGAAATTTCAGGTTACCATAAAATGGTTGACCCGTTCTTGATTCCTGGTCGGGTTTTGGAAGGATATTGGTGTGGCTCCCAGGGAGATAGACATGCCTTTGGTGAAATCTTAGTCTACTGTAAGAGACGATCATGCACTATCTTGATTCATCTTTATTATTCTGAGAGAGCTTTGACCCTACATCAAGATCATTTTTCTTTCTTAAAGTCCATCCCTATTGAGGATGGAACCTATTCTATTTGTGCTCTAAGAGAAGTTTAAGGAAATCCATATGGTAGGTAGTCCACCATTAGCCTTTTGAGGGTGCTTTTCCTTGTTTAGGTTAAACTACATGGTTTTTAGTGGGATTTCGGGCTCACATTATCTTTTAAGATGGCGACTATGGTATTCCTATAGTGGGGAGTACCATTTTGGTCATCGTTGAATATATTCTATGTAGAAGGTGGTGGTTAACGCTATAAGGATAGTCATTGGACGGTATAGATAACTTGGTTGTGCGGATTCTCGGGTTGGGAGCATGGATATTGGTCCTTTCACTAGGCTTCTTGGGGACGAGAAGGTTTATGGTGGGGAGTTTGTAAGAACCCATATTTTTTTGGACTACAGTTTTGAGCAGAAATTTGAATTTTTTCTGTTAGATGCTCGTGAAGGTTAAAATAGTCAATTTCCCCTATCAGCTAATCATGAATAATCTTTCTGACAACTCCATTAGTATCAGAATAGGGAATTTACCCCAGGATAGATGTTTGGTGGAAATCTGAGCTGTTCAAATTTTAGTAGAATATTTAATATTTAATACTATTAAATTAAATGTTAAATTATTCGCGCGGGTTATTTTGGAAATAAATTTTAAACATGAATTTCAGATTGAAATTTTTTCTACGTTGTTGAGATCGGAATGGGGAGTTTATCCATATGGGGGAATAAACTCATGTCGGGCACCAGGGCCGGCGCAAGCCCATTTTTCTTCTTTTCCTTTTCTTCTCTTTTCTTCCTTCTATTGTTTCTCATACTCTTTGGGCACATCTTCTATGAATCCTCCTTGTCTGTGAACTATGGGAGAAATAGTATTTTTAGGAATATAGATATTTGGTAGGAAATAATGGTACCAATTCTAAGCTCTTGATGCACTTAGTATGTGTGCGACAACCAAGAGCCGTGAAATCCACTGAAGCTTCGGTGGTTTCCTCCTGAAGGTAAGGGTGTCTATGTTTTCACCATAAATCCCATTAAAACATGTTGTTTTATTTTTTTAAATCCATATATTTTTTTTCTTGTAATCCCATTGGGTTTGATCTGTTTTTTCAGGGGCGAAAACAAGTGTTTCAGGCATTTTGAGAGATTTCCTATCGGAAAACCCAGAATACACGGTGTGTGTTCCAAGGGTACATGCCACATGTTCTTCCCATTCCGGAAATATGAGGTTTTCTTATTTACACATTGTGTACTTTGGGTACACATCGTGTATTGGGTGGCTGTGTGACTGGTCATGTGAAATAGAACATAGAATAATGGTTTTTAAGGAGTACACATCATGTACAGTAGAGTACAAATCGTGTAGTGGTACAAGGGAATGTGATCGGGTGAAAAGGCACACAGTGTAACTTTTTGAGAACATTACACACCCTGTACAGTTAAGTACACGCTCTTTACTTTTACACAGGTAGACCCCATGGGTCTGGCCATGTGTTCTGGCCACGTACTACTTCAACTTAGTAATTTAGGGATATCTTGTGCTCTGGAAGTCAAAATTTGGCATGTGATTAGTCGATTCTGAGCATTAGTCTGCTTAAGTCAAAATTTTGGAATCATATTGACATTTAGAGGTCATAAAAATGGAATTCTGGTGATTTCTATCTAAGTGGATGGGTTCTTCCTCTACTTATCGAGTTTAGTCGACACCTAAGAGTGAGACTTGACATGGATGATAGGTTGGGTGTTTAGACCAACTTAGTTCAGACCTTTAATAGGAGATGAGCTATGATATATCTGTCATATAATATACTTTAGATGATGTTCACCATGTGAGAGGTTCCCTCTTATCCTATGATTCTGGGAGACCAGATACTTCTAAGGATCCCATGAGGGATGCCTTTACATGTTTACGGACCTTTGGAGTTCCCTGTAGGATACCTCTCCTATTTTTCCTTTGATAGGACCAATGTTATAGAATGCCTATGTTTTCCTTCCTTTGAGGATACCATGTAGGATTTCTCCCTTGATATTCACTAAGGATGACTTCAGTCGTTTTTACCTAGAGAATCCTGAGTATGATGCTTCCTCAGTGTTTGAATTGAGGGATATAGTGGGTGCTCATTGTTTGAATGATCCTGAGTTTTTATGTTCGGTTTGGGTAGATATGGTGATCGGGTGTCACATAATACTCGTACAAAATTGGTGGTCCCTTTGGGCTTTGGATGTATTATTGGGTTTGGCGTTCCGGCCACCCTCACTGTATTTTTATATATGACTTGGTTTCTGGATGTTGTAGTGTTTACTAGAGGAGCTTCTTGGTTGCTGGTTGCTGAGCCTGACGTGAAGCATCTTTCTTGTTTTTTGGGATGCCTACTATTACTTGTGTGCCTGAGTATAGGCAGTTTGATTTTATATAAGGTTATTTACCTTTTTGTGGATATTTTTTCGCATGTTTCTTGATATTGACGTTTTGGTCTAACATTTCTTGTTAGGATGCTTTGTTTTCCATGACTAGTATTGTTTGGATGGAGTGGTTTTATCTGACATGTTGTGATATTCTGTAGACTATTAGCCATGTAGTTCTTGAGGTTTACTTTTGGCCGTATTGCATTTCTATGATCGTTGACTTACATAGGGCCTCGAGAACCTGTTGTAGTAGACTATAACCAAAATTGACTATATGAGCTTCCTCAGAGAGTCTTTGAGAACATCGGTCTACAATGGTAATTGACCATGTGAGCTTCCTCAGAGAGACTTTGAGCACTTTGGGCGATATGTGGAATTAGCCTTGTGATCTTCTTTAGAGAGTCCTTAATCACTTTTGACTATAAAGGGAATTGACTGTGAGTGATTCCTCATAGAGTCTATAGTTTAATATTAAAAGACTATAGGGGGAATTGACCCTGAGTGCTTCCATAGAGAGTCTTTGTTTGCATGGGACCAATGGGGTTAGACTATGAGAGCTGCCCAGGTGGTCGTATACATTATTGGACCCAGGGGGTATTGATTGTGAGGGATACCTGAAGTTCGTTCAAAATTGATTTGATGTTATGTTAGACCCATAGGGTTCTGACCATGAGAGCTACCTAGGTGGTCGTGTGTTTTTGATTGATGGCTGGTTGAAACCAGGAGTTAGACTTTGAGATCTTTCCCTGAGGGTTACTTGATTTTCATTAGCTTGCTTAGAGATATAATTCTGGATTTGGTCGAAGTAGGTACATGTCAATGGGATTAGTGACCTAGAGATCAACTTATTGATACACAGATTGAGTGGCATGATGTCCAGATCATTTCCCTTGAATAGGATGTCCAAGAGATCAGGATTATGGTCCCAAGGATCTACTAATGATTTTGTTTCTTATTATTTGAACCACTTAATCACGAATATTCATATTTAGGTATATGTGTATAGGTATGGGACTATACATGTGTACTTATATAGATATGGACATCCATGGGGGCACTTTCCTAGTTGACAGGGATTAAAAACCCCAGGTTCGACTGTGGTTGCATGTTTTCTTTACTTCCTTTGTTGTGTTCTAGCCAGGCTAAGCACGTTGTTGGTGCATACACATAGAAGAACAGTTATAGGTTGATTTTCTGAGTGCCCTAATAAGATTATTTACCACCCCTTCACGTTCACCTCGGTGTACATGTAGAGCTTATGTCTTGTTTTCAGGATGATCATGAGTTGCATGGTGGATAGGGCTGAGGCCCAGTGTTGCATGATCGAGCAGAGCTGCTTGAGTTGTTATACTGATAGGGCTGATGCAGTTTGATCGTGTCTAGATATCGGGTATGTGTATTGGCTCAGGGATAGTAGTAGAGACTTGTATGTTTACTTTTAGATTCTTTTGTACTTTTATCTATATGGTCGGCTCGGTGGGTGACCGGTGTTGTATTTTATCTCATAGGTGTTCCAGATTTTACAACATTTTACTTTTAAAACTTATTCTATTCAATTTATTTATTGATTTCACACTCTATTTACTTTTTTCTATTTATGATACTTAGTTATTTCTCCTATTTTCTTACTCTGGTATGAGGGAATAGTCTCCCCACTATCACACCCTAGGCCCTCGCTGGTAGTCTATAGCCTTTGGCATATGGGGAGGCGTTCTTGAGGCCTGGTGGCGAACCGGCTCGGAGAACTAGTTTAGTGCTTTCCAAGTTGGGACATTACAAATACATATAATTGGTTGATAATAAAATAATATGTTTACTTATAGTTCTGGAAAATTAGATTCCCCATTAAGTTTATCTATGATATGTCATATTATAAAGAATGACCTATGGAAATGTCCATTATCATATTATCTGAATTCTATATATATATATATATAGAGTTTTCATATAAGCCATTTTGGATTTTTATATCCTCAATTAATTTCTATAACATGAATATTTATATATATTCAACATTTTTTTATTTATTTTCTAACCATATGTGGTCTTCATAATTGTTATATATGTTGGTGTCATGTGGGAATCTAGGGAAAATAATGTTATCTGTTTCATCAAACAATCATTATTTTTATCTGGTATTGATTTCATGAAATGTTTCATGTGGAACCAAAAATATCCATTATTGACATTTAAATTTATAATCTTCCCATATTTGATATAGTAAATCTCCTTTTATAGTACTAATCATATTATGCAGAATTTTTCATATTCTCCCAAATGTGTTGTTATAAAATTATTTAGGAAAGGTTTGATGCCATGTATTCTTCATTATTGCAAGGACTATCCTAACAGGATCCTTTTTTATATGATCATTATATATTTTCGACATTCCTATGAATTTATAATCATTCTTAATAAATTTACTATTGGTCAGGTTTAGTTTTAGAGGATGGTTGACTATAGTACAATCATAATACTTGACTAGTATCAGTATTATTATTTTCCTAATGTTGATTTGTTTTTCTATGAATATATACAGAAAAAATAATAAATTTATATATATAATATTTATCATTAAATATAGTTATACTATATGATCAATGATAAAATCACATCCTGAACTGCAAATCATGTGCTGGTTAATGTTTCCCTTAGATTTTGTTTTCATGTTTCACAATAAAAAAATATTTTTATACACAATAATACACAAATTTTCTTCCATGGACGAATCATTATAGAAATTAAATAATTCCATTCCCATTTTTTATGAAAAAATTATTTCACTGATCAATATTCTCTTTAAATCTTTATAATAGACCACAGTACAATTTGGAAAATTAAATTTATCCCCTTTACGTGTTATACATAAAAATAAATAATACATTAAAAACAATAATTTTTCAATAGTAAACTAAAAGACACAATAAAATATATTTTGTAATTATATTTATATGGTTTTGACATTCATTTACCACCTTGTAATTTGGAAATTCAATAGTCAACCCATTTTATAAGAATCAAGACATTGTTGAAGCATTCATATATGGTATTGTTAATTTTTTAAATATATTATAAAAAACTAAAACCAATATAGTAGATCTTAGAGTCCTCATTGAATAATATTAATTTTAATATATGTAATGAAAAATAAATGAATTAATACATCAATAATCATTGAGGAATTAGTTGTACTATGTTCATTTCATATAAAGCGTGCCTCAAATGAATAGAAAATGAAGATCAATATATTCTCAAAACATTATCTATAGTGATCATTGTTTCATAGTCACCAATCCCTGCATGTTATCATGAGTGATAAATATGCTTTTTTATGTCCATATGATTTCCTAAATAACAAGTTATCGTTCAAATAATGTGAAATTGATCTATTTATTTTCTTTCACCTTCATTCATGTTATTGAATGTATGACCAAGGATGGTTGGATAATGAATTTAATAAATGTGTTAGAAAATAAAATCTATGTAAAAAATTTTATTTTATCTTTTATAAAATATTTATAAATATCAAAATTTTCTTCAAATACTGTTAATGATGAGGCATATAAACCACTTATATAAATATTCCATCATTTTAATGAATATTTAATACATAAAATAATAAAACTATCTAGATAATGATAATGGTTAGTGAATTTGGAATGTATATATGTAATACACTTATCTATGAATAATTTTTAGCATATCCCATTATCATTATTCACACATAACAACATTCTTGAATTATCATAAATAGTTCAATTATTTATAACCTAAGAGGAATAGAAACAAATGGATGGGTGTGATCAGTTTTCCAGTATGTGTAAAAATATTATTTTGAAAGTGATGATCATATGTGATCATAATTTGAGAATAATAGTATTTTAAAATGATCATAACATGGTAAAAAATACCCTATGAATCTTAAAATAGAAATCATGATTTATAGAATAATGAATTTTCATAAAAAATGAATGAGCTATAAGAGTGTGGAATCAACAATAATTATTCATGATGCTTGCAATCATATCATATGACTATGAATATGAGATACGAGTTTGGAATACACATAATCCATTAAATTCATTTCAATTCTTAGGGTTCATATCCATTATGATCAGCACACAATTGAACAAATCCATTTTTTGGATGGCTTCACTCGAAGTCCCTTTTAAACATTGGTAGACAGAGTCTTATTATTGATTGTGTTTATTCCAATATTCCCTCGCATCTTATCTAATGATATATTATGATTTCCACAATCAATTGGATTTATATATAATTTTTCCCATATATAACATGTTATAAATAAAACACATCTGTTTTAAATTTAAAAAACAATCAACATTTCATCATAGTATAGTTAACCCATGTGAATGAAATGAGTTTTAGGAAAATGTCATTGAAAAATTATCATAATCCATCCAAAATAAATAAATTTTATTGTTTCATAATATCATAACCTTGTTGAAGAAAAAAGGTGATAAATTATGTTGAAATATATGTAAAATAAAAATTAAATAAAATTATTATTTTAAAGAAGTGAGACAATATAATTTTTTAAATTACTAAAACACCAAAAAAATTAAAATATGTTGTTCAATGAAAATAAAATTAAAAGTATTATGTGACATTCAAAATTTATAATGGTATTTATGGTAGGAATAGGTGGTCCATCAATAAATGTCTAAGAAATAATTTCACATCTATATAAAGTCAATCAAAATAGACACATAGATATAATATAAAAAATAATCATCTATAAAAAAAAGTAAAAATTAAAGATAGTTAAACATAACAATAAAAATTATTTCAGTATCGATAATATCATTCTAGAAACAAACTAATGAACATGCACATGAAGGAAAATGATTCATGGAATAAGAAATAAATATTGTCTGTTTTACATAAAACATTAATTAAGTATTTATTAGTACCAAAAAGGGTGAAAATGAAAGGATAATTGAAAAAAATATAAATATAAATAATGGAAGAAAATTGATGGTGTTGAGGATAGAATAAACATAAAATTTCAAACATTATATTTTGAAAGACATATAGTCCCCTTAAAATGTGAGATTATAATATATACTCACAATATATTTTTCTAATTTGTGGAACACACTCTACAATCCTGCATAATTATGTAAAATTTACTATACATCCATATTATATTCTTATTGTCATTTATGTCAATAGATACCATTAACATATACTTTTTTCGGACCGTTTACTAATAAATCATTTTAGAAATGAATATTTTAGTTTTGTAAACTATTTCATTTTTCATTAATATTTTAGTTTAGTGGTTCTGGTCATTATGCCCAGGTCATGGATTTAATGATTTAATGATAAAAAAATATCATATTTTATGATTATATAAACATTTTAAACCACCCATTTAAGGCTATGATGATAAACCAAATTCATTACATTATGGAGTCGACACACTCCACCTACACATGGACTTTTCATTTCGGGTAGGGTGACCATGTTTTCCCAAGTGTATAACCACGATGAGGATGGATTATATTTTAATTGGTAAGCTAGATATATATAAGTATCATCAAATTTGTCTAGATCATATGGAGGGTTCAAAAGTTTTCTAAATGATCATACTTACCCCCTTATTTTCACTATGTACATGACGTATTCCGCACGTCACATATGGGGAGATATGTGAATTACCAAATGAATGTTATTGAAGAGAGATTTATGGATTTTGTGTACATATCAAGTATTATAGAGTACCCTATAGAGATTGAGGACCTGATGGAGAGGATCCAGAGAAAGTGGACTATTCCTCTAGTTTGAGTGATCTAGAAGCATGAGAGCATGCTGGAGAGCTCCAAGAAGCATGAGAGGGATATGATTCCTTATTAAATCCAAATTTTTAGTAGAATGTTCTTTTCTGTTGAAAATCCTTGATATAAGGAATAATTTAATAACATTGGTGTTTAATTATTTTTTCCATTTAATATATCATTATATATCTCAAGATTTTCCATGGAGTCAGCACTGTTTATGGTAATCCTAAGACCAATAAAAAATTTATATTAGAGACATTAAAATATATTAAATCATCAGCCCATATATTTTCCAAATTAATGGTTCTCCAACTGATCGTGACTGCAGATAGGAAATATGAGATAACGGTTCTTTCTATAACATGAGATTTACCTTATGTGAGACATAATTTTGGTCGGAATTAGGAGTTAATTTAGGTGAATCCATTAGAGGATGTAATAAGTGAATATAGTAATTTAATTATTTAATTTTTTAATAAAATAATCCTAGTTCTAGAGTGGTATGTTTGTATTTATGTAAAACCCTAGTTTTTTCCACATAACCATGGGAGTTTATTGCGGAGGAGGATTCTAAGATTTATATATGCATTAATGAATTGAGAATGTGGAATTTCTAGAGGAGATCTTGTAGTATCATGAGATTGATGAAAATGTTCTAAGATCGACACCATCATCACTAGAAGATGTTTTTTCATCAACTATTTATCATTTCTTGAATAATGTTATATTAATTCAAGTATTCATACAATATCTGATTCAATTTAAGGTTATTAATTATATATATTCTTATTTTTTGTGATTTATGAAATTCACATGAGCCTAATGTGATTTATCATTGTTGAAATTATTTTTCTGTATCATCTATTCCCTTAATTCAACCTTGTTTCCTATTTATGAAATCTCTAGATTGGATCATATTGTTCAAGGATTTTTTTCACCTTTTTCTTTATATTTTCCCACCAATTTTCATTGTGTTATATGTTTTCAGCCGATGGGGTCATGATTCCACATTTAAAGAGTGGATTAGATTGTTATCAAACCCCAAAATTCACAGTTGATGCATGAATTATATATATATATATATATATCGATTCATTGTGGATGGATTGAGGTATGTTAGGGATGCGGGAAATAGAATCATGGGTTGGGACACTGAGATATGGAGTAGAGAGAGATATTTTTTCAATCAGGAAATACTGTCCATTATTTCAAGTCACAAAAGACTTGGAAATGGTGTTTAAAAGATTGTCCCTTAAATTTCGGGTGGTGAATTGGTTTGGTGGTGGATGAATGGTGGATTTGAGTTCTCTTATGAATAATACATGATTTTGGAGAATCCCAACATTTATGATGTGTACATTGGATAACACAGGTGATGTAGTACCCTTTATGAAATGGCTAGGGTTACACAAGGAGTTAAATATCACACACCATGAATGACTCCCACACACCGTGTGACATGATTCTGGTGGATCGGTATGTACCCTAGGGGTACATGGTAACGAGCTAGTCTAGGTACAAGGTAAAATTGAAGTACAAGAGAATAACTAGTATTACTATGCAAGTCAATCATACATAATCATGGATATACTACATAGGCATGGGACAGAGTATAGGGGTATGGGGAAGATTACATGAGCAAGGTCTAGAGGACATGGGTACATGAAATATTTCAATGACTCGCCATGTACTAAATGTACACACCATGTAAATCCATATGAATTACCATTTAATGACTAAGGAAGGGAACACCCAGATGTTTAGGTGAGGTCACATTCCATGTGACCCTATGTACACACAATATATTTTTCTCTGGGACTTATATAATCTTATATCTTACTTTTGGAGATGAATTTTCGTTCACAAATATCCTTTCTTGATATGTTTTCCACGTATAATGTGACATATTTCTTATTTATGGAATCATAGAATTGAAATAAGGTTTAATGAGTGGAACACTTCCTTCATTATTTCTTGGACAATGAAAGTAATTGGTCATAATAACAATAGAGGTTATGGGGTAGATACTCACCTATCACATGAGGGTATAGGCCCCCTATAATATTTACAGTGGTATAGTTGATTCTCCTCCATACAATAGAGGGTGTAGGTCCTCAACCTATGGAGTGGTACTCCCCTTTTATTAAACTCTAGCGCATATTAGTTCCTCTACTAAAGTTAGTTCTCCCTTGACCCTAGATACTAGTGGTGAGGTGTTGTCCATCCATATAGATTCTTGTGAGATTGTGCATGGTACTAAGCCTCATAGACGATCCTTTAGGAGTTTAGGTAGAATCATAATTATTATCTCGATATTAACATGGATCTCACGTTTCCCCATTGGTTTTAGTTTTTTTTAGAATGATTAATTCTTGGGTTTCATTACATTATTTCATTAAGTGTTGAGGTGACTATTTCTATTTATGCTTCTCCATTCTTTGTTTTTTGGGCCTTCTACTGAGTATTTATATTCTCAACCATACATGGGATTTACACATACATGTTTACCTCAAAACGATTATATCAATATATGTGGTGATATTAGTTGACCTACTTTTAGTAGAGCATAGAATTTCATGGCTATGAATATTATTGGTGGTAGATCATGGATAGTATGAGTCAGTCTCTCTTTAGACATATCATTTCCAATTTCTTCATTTTGGGAACTCATTTTTAATTGGGTGTATATTTTACCATTAATTTAGTTTTTATTACAATGTTATTCATTGATTTATTTCCTATATATTATTGTATGAATGGTTTACTCTCTAAATGTTTCATTCCATTATTATTTCTCTTCATTGTTGTGTGGTATTGGTTTTGTGATCAAGTATATTTACTTTATTATATGTCCAACAATTTAATTACTATTCGTACTCAATTTATTTTTCTATTACATGGCATATTAATAGCGGGATAGGCATGGAACACTCGGCTTAGCACCAACCAGGCTGGCCTATATGGGTAAGTTCATGATAAATAAGGGGTTTTACATAAAACACATTCCCATAAACTTATATCAAAGAGGATATATATATATATATATTTAAGATGCAATCATCATACCACTATCATTTTCATGAACAATTAAATATCTAACAGTTTTGGTGGTGATGTGATACTCTTATAATATTCCTTGTATATAAATGAGTGGGAATAACCTAAATAAAAAAAAGTCATTTGATTTTATATAGTGAATGATAAATATATATTTCAATAAAAAACATCATATTGAACTTATGTAGTTGTGATTGAATCGTCCTTCAATTTTGACATTTTTTAATGAGGTTATTGATTCATATTATCATTATTAACACATATATTCATGTACTAGTTCATTTACTGATCATAAACTTTGTAATCATAATATTAGATTGTTGTTGGTTTATTTTTTTGAGTTTTATCTATATTAATTTCATTTTTTGGCCTCTAAATATCTCATTACAATTCATATAATCATGTAGTTATTCTCCCCACATAATATATTTAATGGTATCCTTAAATAAAATTTGTCATTGCTTCATTCCAAACTTTACGTCTAAAGGAAGTTTGTTTTTCTTTCATCGATAGGATTTATTATTACAATTTTCTCAAAATTATATATTTCTATTAATATCCAAAAAACATGAAAATAATGTGAGTATTTATTCATTATTTCTACCTTAAGAGAATAGAAAATGATTTATTCAATAATTTCAGAGTTTCTAACAACCAATTTTTTGGGAGACATGGTCTTAAGCCACTAAAAATTTGACCAATTTTTTATTTTATGGTTTATGGTAAAAAATTAAGTGTTTCCAAAAATTTTAATTAAATTGACAACATATTTACTATTGGATTCATCATCCTTCTATATCATTTTATATAATTATATCTCTATGTTAGTATGAATAGTTCAAGGTAAATATAAATTTTCAAATACCTTATTAAAATCATCACATTTCATCAAAAAAATTCTCCATCATTCCTTAAATTATTTATAAAACACCATTATTTATTATCATCACCATCTAAATTACTCACATCCAAAACAAACCTCTCATGTTCCTTTCACTAGGGAATTCATTGAAAACTTATTATCTATAATTCTAATCTATTCCTTACTAATAAGTGGATATAAGGACCCACTTAAGGAAGGTAGAAATTTATATATTAAAGAAAAAATAATGTGTTTTTTATTCCATTTTCATTTATACGTTCAACATGCATTAGATTACAACTCCATGATTTTGATAACTAGGAGAGAATAAAATAATTTTTTTAGAAAAAAAATCTTTTTAATTTCTTTTCACATGAGGGGTTTATTTTCATTTGATTTCACATTCATTGTTCACATGACGCCTCCTAGTTGAAGACGTTGACTAAATGAAAAATGGTCAGTGAGAGTATTAATTAACTTTAGTTAGAGTACGTAATAATATGCCAATGATATTGAACTATAAGTTATCATAAATCATGACACATAACAATCAACCAATGAAATATTAGGTTAATTATTCAACACATTGGTGTATTAAAGTGTTTCATCGGTTATGAATTCTAATTCCTCATAATATAATAAAACAATTCTAATCCCAACTTTGATACCAGCTGATGTAACCCAAAAATCATTTATATAAATATTACACCATTATTGTATAATCTTCAATATAAATTACAATATAACATGCTCAAATATCACAATGATTTATTTAATTTTGATATTCTATAAACAATAAACATATTTATAGATAATATTAAATATCTCAAACTATCATTCTTCATATTTAGTACCATTTTGTTACGTTCAGATATAATACATTTCTTTAAATTATATGGAAATTGATACCTATGAAAGGGTGATCATAGGTTCTTGTTAATAAAAAATAGGGAATATAAAAATTGAATATGAAAAGTGAGAAAAATATGAGTATAAGCATTTTTGAACAATATAATAAGCTAAAAAATGTCAAAAAAATCATTGGCCATAAATCATGTTTCATGTAAAATGTATTTTTCATAATAAAATACATGATTGATAAGAGTACTAAATAATAAATAATAAATCATGATCAATTAGATAATATCATAATAAAAACCATAATAACCACGAGTGTACTATACTCATAATCCTAAGAAATAATTTCTTTTTTCAAGGATCACTACCAAAATAATCAATGCAAATATGACAGTAATATAGTGGATATAGTTCACTCCATAGTCCGATTTAATCCATGTTTGATAGATTCCAATGGGGTATTAGGTAAAAAACCCATTCCATTACATGTTTTCTCTTTAGATATTAAGATTTATCCAATTATTTATAGGTATATATAACTGGAGACCAACTATCAATTAATGAGAATAATTCATATCTCTGCTAGATGGTCTCAAAGACATTTTTTATTCAATCATATATAGATTATCATGTTGGAACAAACTAAGATCAATTAAAACATTTAAAAAAATCACCATATACTTGTTTTGGAAATAAATTGGATCATATCATAAAATTATATACCCAATGAGGCATAAAAAACATAATGGATTTTGTCGAAGATTGAAAAAAATTTATAATTTAAAAAGAAATATACTTTGGAAAATAAGTGAAAAAATATTTCATTTTATTTTTAATTAATTATTACCAGAAAAATGATAATATATATTTCCTAAAAATAAAGGGATACTTTTAATGTATTATTCATAATAAATAATGTCCTTGGTGGTGGAAAATTGATTGCAAAAGGTTAACATTTAAAAAATCATCCATTCAAACTGATATAAAGATTAAAAAATGAAACATATGGATGAATGTAAAAAACTTTCATTTTAATAATTTTAAAAATGTAAAAGATATTTTAAATGTAATGACATTAATTTTTGAATAAATTGTTTTTCCTAACTTTGTGTGTTATTTTATTTTATACTCAACAAAACTATTTCATTTAATAAAATGAGTATAATTAAAATAAGACCGTTGGAAACTAAATGTCGTGATTATTTTATATAAATACAAGTGATATTGATTAATTAATATAGAAAAAAGATTCAATGGCCCCATCCAGTAGTCTCGGGCCAATCGAAGCCCACCTGATAGAACTCGGGAAGGAGGTAGCACCTTTGGGCTTTTCTCTGGACCAAACCCAAGAAGAAGTTTATCGTGTGAAGCTGGAATGGAATCGCCTTCGCGAGAAGTTCAAGCTGATATAAATCACTACTTGGGAAATGTTGGCTGAGCCGCCCCAAGATTCTATCACCCTAGAAAACCTTACTCTAAGGTCATATGCTGGTGTTATAAGGGGTTATGTAACAAGATCGTAACTGCCTTGTGAAATCCTTTGATTTAAATAAAAATTGTTATTTATTCTTGTGATGAAGTTTTTGAATTTTTAAATGTCTGTATAAATATAGTATGCATATTATTGATTAATTTTAGAGAAATTATATTTTAAAAATATTTATGTAAACCATAAATAATTAAAAATGTGTAATGATTTTCAAAAAATGGTATGCTAAAGTTGTGTTCAGTTTGAAATTTATATTCTAACAAGATCAACATAATTTTTGATGAATAGTAATTTATGAATAGTGATTTTATGCTTAGGATTATGAATGTGACCAAATGTATTATTAATATCACTTAAAGAAAGTATTAATATAATTTAGGCACCTTGATTAAGTAATGTGTTTCAATAAAATAAGTAAATAAATGTTTAAGAAATTATTAGTTAAGTATTAATTTTTTTGGGTGAATATCATTTTTTATTTAAAAATGAAATTAAATATATTTAGAAAATTATTTTTATAAAATGGAGTTCATTTTTGAATTCAGAGCACTGATATTAGGTTTTGGTGATTTTTGGGGATTTTTTGGAAAGAAATGAATTTTTAGTGAATAGGGTTTTTATTTAAAAATTTAATTAAAAATATTTAGAAAATTATTTTCCTAAAATGAGGTTCATTTTTGAAATCATAGCATCGATATTTGGTTAAGGTTAAATTTTTGGATTTTTCCGAGAAAGTTAAATTTTCGGTGAATAGTGAAAATTCAGTTTTTGAGTTTCGGGTATTAAATGACATCATTAAGGATGTAATAATTATGTAATAATTCTAGTCTACTTATGAATAGTAATATAAGGTATGAGGTGTCACAAGTTCCCAATACCATGGGGAAATACCATGGGTAAGCCCATGGTTTTTCCAATACCACAAATGAGGTGTCCCTTGGCCACTAATGCCTTGTCCCCTTGCTTTCCCTATAAATACCATGCCATTCTCTCATCCTTTCCATTCCAAAATCCTTTTAAACGATGTTCTGGTCTCCTTACCTCCCAAGGAGACCTCCCAAGGTTCCCTCAGGCCTCCCAATGTACCGACCATCATGATTTTGAAGTTACATTTCAAGGTAAGGGATCCTACCTCTCTCTTTCTTTTTCAAGAACCATCATTTATGTCATTTCGTTTAAGCCCCATGTTCTTATTATGGGGGTGTTCTATTATATAAATTACTTTCCTTTTCATGTTCATATAATTAGAGACCCCCGATTTCTCTAATCATTTCATTTTATGAATTTTAAGTGACGTCGTTAAGCTGCCGAATTTTTGTAAGGGATTCTTTCACCCTTCACATTTTCAAAGTTCTATTTTAATATCAAGTATTTTGAGTTCTTTTTTCTTATGTTGGGGTATGATATCTGTATCCATAATAATGTAATATTTATTTTCATATGAGTAGAGACCCAATTTGACCTCATCAAATCATTTTTTGAAGTTTTAAGGGATGCCGTTAGCCTGCCGAATTTTCATAAGAGAAATCTTATTTTTTTTTCTTCCTTTCATGTTTTTCATTTCATATGGTATGTCCTTAAAATTTCATTACCATGTTATTATACGCTTTATATTCTTCACCTATACTTTTTTATGGAACATTTATGAGTGGTTGACCCATTTCCCTTTGGTTTTCAATATTTTCTAAAACCCTGCAACACAGCCGTTATGCTGCCGAATTTTCGTCTCAAAATGTCTCTCTCTTTTTCTCAAATTTTTTTATTTTATTAAGTGAATGCTAAAAACTCTTTATAACATAAGTGTATTCACATATATACCAAAATGTTATTTTTTAAATTCATGGAGTTACATATATGAATCCCGCTTTCCATTTCTATGGGTTTAAAGTGACATAAAGATCATGTCTTTAAAGCAGTTTTTAAAATGTTATGATTATGAAATAAAACCCATTTATTTTATTCTAAATGGGTTATTTATGAAATGTTTGATGATGATATATGTAGCTCACATGATAATAAAGACAAATTAAGGGTGCACACTGATAGTGCTCCAATGCATTTGGTAAATACTTAATCTCTAGAGATGACCATTTTAACGATACCTTGGTGAATAACCTTGGTAATTTTTTTAATGACACCTTGGGGATGGACCTTGGTGATACAAAAATGACTGTCTAAGTTAAATGTTGTATCCACATCTTCAAGATCTGAAACACATTATTTTTATTATGATATGCCTCATGATCTCATTCTCATTCCTTAAATTTTTTATCATGACTTTATTGATGTATCTCAAGTTCACATGTAAAATGTTTCTCTTGTTTCCCTTACTGGGCCTTCTGCTCACCCTTTCCTTTGATATACTCTACCAGGTTATTAGATGTTGTAATGAACATAGGATGAACAACGAAGAATGCTTACAAGTGGTTTAGAATAATGTTTTATGTTGTTATCATGTTTTATATTCCTGATTTCTATGACACTAGACTTTATAGATCCTCTATTTGTAAAATGTAATGAAATGTTATGTAATAAAAAGTCAGTATTATATAGTTGGTATCAAAGGATAGTTTAGTTATTTATGGAAATTAGAATATGAAAACATTAGGAAAACCCCTATAGAAATGTTTAAATATAGGAAATATTCCTTTTATTTTGGTGAGTATTGAGTAAGTGGTTTATTAAGAAAATACATCCCTGTCTGGAACGAGCAGGTAATAGTGGATCTGGCACAGATTTACATAGGGGTAAAACCTGAAAACACCATTTTGAGCTAGAATCTATTGAGAACTGGTACATGACAACAGGCCTTGTTTCACTCTTGGTTACGACACTCCCAGGGGATATGTTTGGTTAATCACAAGCTTTTTATGAATCATTATGAAGGAATTATAGAAATATTTAATTGTCTAAGCATGAAGTTTGAAGACATAAAATCCTTTTTAGTTAAAAGATTTTTAAATGAAATAAGTTTTTCATGAAGGATTTATTATTTTAGAAAATTCCCCCATCATCTAGGAATACGTTGATGTATTTATTGAGGAGTTACCCGGACCTTCCCCAGAAATAGAGGTAGAGTTCTCCATTGAACACATAACTGGATCTCATCTGATGGCAAAGACCCCCTATAGGATGGAAAATGTGGAGCTATAGGAATTAAAGAAAAAATTGGAGATCTTTTGGATAATGGTTTTATCTGATCATGTGTATCTCCTTGGGGAGCACTAGTTCTATTTATGAAGAATAAGGATGGATCGATGCAGCTATGCATTGATTATAGAGAACTAAATGGTATCATAGTGAAGAAAAAATACTCTCTTCCAAGAATTGATGACTTATTTGACCAAATTTCTGGGACTCAATTCTTCTCTAAGATTGATCTTCATTCTAGTTATCATCAATTGAGGGTGAAGAATGTTGTTATTCCAAAAACAACATTCCAATAAAGATATGGGATTTATGAGTTTGTTGTTATGGCCTTCAGACTGACTAATGCACCTGCTATTTATATGTATCAAGAATAAGTTGATTTTTAAAACATATCTTTTATCATGTGGATATCCTTTGTATACAAAAATGATTTGGTGATCTGGGTTATTTCTGGAAAATGATGAACACAACATAGAGAATATGTGAATAAGTTAATTACACTTTAGTAGGAGACTTTAATAGTAGTAAATGTTATTTGGAGATAAATCTTATGATTTATTGGTGAAGACCATGTGAATAATTCCTTTTGTGTTTAGGGTTCCGATCTCAGTTAAGATTATTCTGAAGAATTTTAAGGATGGTTGTGTATTGAATGGTCTTTTTGGAACATTGGGTACTTTTGTTGAATTCTGGAGATTAATAGTCATATTACTTTTTATAAAGGATTATCCTTTTTAGGGATTATATGATATCGTACTAACCTTTTTAGTTTAATTTAATGACTACAGAAAAGGGAAAAATAAAGTTATTATTTTGTGAATTATGTGATTCTCTAGAAGCTTATTCTTGTGCTTTTGATGAGACCATGTCTTATTGAATGCTGTTTGTTTGGAGAAAAGATTAGTCTTGGTGGAAACATTTTATGGGATGAAACTCTACTTGAAGTTAAATATATTTCCTTATGTTTTTATTCTATATAGTAAATGAATTCCTCAAAATTATGAAAAGGAATGTAAAAGAAAAATGTTGTTGGTTTACGTTTCCTACTGGGTAATCAATGACCGTTTAACACATCATATGTTTTTTATCTTCTTGTGGTTAATTTTCAACTTATCTTGTTTTCTATCAATCTCAATCAGAACATGACCCATTGTTTTCTCTTCCATATCCATGTTTTCCTACGTGGAATCCTAGTATGGGTTAACTCGGGTGACCTTTGTACTTCCCTTTCTTTCTTTTAATGTAATAGTATTACTGACTCTTTTCTGATGTGGGAATTTCCACGAAATTTCCAAGACCAATTTTAAAATTGCGAGGATGAAATTTCTTAAGGGGGGAAGATTGTAATGACCCAAAATCATGAATACATTTTGTTTCCTAACTATTTGTGTTATTTTATTTTATACTCAACAAAACTATTTCATTTAATAAAATGAGTATAATTAAAATAAGACCGTTGGAAACTAAATGTTGTGATTATTTTCTATAAATACAAGTGATATTGATTAATTAATATAAAAAGAAGATTCAATGGCCCCGTCCAGTAGTCACAGGCCGATCGAAGCCCATACAATGGAACTCGGGAAGGAGGTAGCTCCTTTGGTCTTTACTATCGACCAATCCCAAGCCGAACTTCATCATGCGAAGCTGGAATGGAATCTCCTTCGCGAGAAGTTCAAGCTGATAGAAATCAATCCTCGGGCAATGTTGGACGAGTCTCCCCAAGATTCTATCACCCTAGCACCCCTTACTCTTAGGTCCTATGCTGGTGTTATATGGGGTTATGTAACGAGACCATAACTTCCTTGTGTAATCCTTTGATGTAAATAAAAATTGTGATTTCTTCTTATGATGAAGGTATTGAATTTCCAAATGTTGGTATAAATATAGTATGCATATTATTAATGAATTTTACAAAAAGGATATTTTAAAAATATTTATGTAAACGATAAATAATTAAAAATTTGTAATGATTTTCAAAAAATTTCTTCCACAGTTGTGTTCAGTATGAAATTTTGAGTCTAATAAGATCAACTTAATTTTTGATGAATAGTTATTTATGAATAGTAATTTTATGCTTAGGATTAGTAATGTGACCAAATGGATTATTAATATCATTTAAAGAATGTATTAATATAATTTAGGAACCTTGATTAAGTAATTTGATTCAATAAAATAGGTAAATAACTGTTTCAGAAATTATTGGTTAAGTATTATTTTTTTCAAGTGAATAGTGTTTTTATTTAACAAATAAATTAAAATTATTTAGAAAATTATTTTTATAAAATAGAGGTCATTTTCGAATTCAGAGCATCAATGTTAGGTTATGGTGATTTTTGGTGATTTTTTTTGAAAAAATGAATTTTCAGTAAATAGTGTTTTTGTTTATAAATTAAATGAAAAATATTTAGAAAAATATTTTCATAAAATGGAGTTCATTTTTGAAATTAGAGCATATATATATAGTACATCAATTTCAGGTGTTTAATGAAATCATTAATGATGTAATAATTCTAGTCTACTTATGAATAGTAATATAAGGTATGGGGAGTACCAAGTGTCCAATACCATGGACAAATACCATGGGCATGCCCATGGTTTTGCCAATACCACCAATGAGGTGTCCCTTCGCCATTAATGCCTTGTCCCCTCACTTTCCCTATAAATACCAAGCCATTATTTCATCCTTTCCATTCCAAAATCCTCCTCAATGACGTTCTGGTCTCATTACCTCCCAAGGAGTCCTTACAAGGTGCCCTCAACCCTTACAAGGTCCTGAACTTCAAGCTTTTGAAGTTACTCTTCAAGGTAATGGATCTTATCTCTCTCTTTCTTATCAAGTACTCTCGTTTATGTCATTTCTTTTAAGCCCCATTTTCTTATGTTGGGGGTGTTATTTTATATTAATATTACTGTCCTGTTCATGTTCATATGATGAGATACCCCCTCTTGATCTCATCATTTCATTTTATTAATGTTTAAGTGGCTCTGTTAGGCTGCCGAATTTTTGTAAGGGATTCTTTCACCCTTCTCATTTTCCAAGTTCTAATTTAATTTCAAGTATTTAAGGTTCCTTTTTCATATGTTGGGGTATGATATATATATAAATCATACTTTACTCTTTATTTTCATATGAGGAGATACCCTAATTGACCTCATAAAATCATTTTTTGAAGTTTTAAGTGACGCCATTAGGCAGCCGAATTTTTATAAGAGAAATCTTATTTTTTTCTTCCTTTCATGTTTTTCATTTCATATGGTATGTCCATAAAATTTAATTACAATGTTATTATAACCTTTATATTCTGTCCCTATACTATTTTATGGATCATTTATGAGTGGGTGACCCATGTCCCCTCTCCTTTCAATATTTTCTAAAACCCTGCAACACAACCATTATGCTGCCGAATTTTCATCTCAAAGTGTCTCTCTCTTTTTCTCAAATTCAATTACATTATTAATTGAAGACTTAGAACTATTTATTATAAATGGGTATTCACATATATACCAAATTTTTCTGTTTTAAATTCAGGGAGTTACATACATGAAACCCACTTTCAATTTCGTGGGTTTAAAGTGACAAAATGATCATGTCTTTAAAGCAGTTTTTAAAACATTATGATTATGAAATGAACCCATTTTTTTTATTCTATATGGGTTATTTATGAAATTTTTGATGATGAAATATGTGGATCACATGATCATAAAGACAAATTAATGGTGCGCCCTGATAGAGCTCCAATGCATTAGGTAAAGACTTAATCTCTATAGATGACCATTTTAACGATACCTTGGTGAATAACCTTGGTAATTTTTTTAATGTCACCTTGGGGATGGACCTTGGTGATACAGAAATGATTGTCTAAGTTAATTGTTGTAGCAACATATTAACATTATGAAAAACATTATTTTTTTATGATATGCCTCATTATCTCTTTCTCATGCCTTAAAGTTATTTATCATGACTTTATTGATGTATCTCAAGTTCACATGAAAAATGCTTCTCTTTTTTCCCTTACTGGACCTTCTACTCACCCTTTCATTTGATGTATGCTCCCAGGTTTTGATATGTCTTAATGAACTTAGGATGAACAATTAAGAAGCCTTATAAGTAGTTTAGAAGAATCTATTATGTTGTTTTCATGTTTTATGTTCCTGATTTCCAAGACACTATACATTAAAGATCCTATGTTTGTAAAATTTAAAGAAATGTTATATAATAAAAAGGTGTGGTGCTATATTAAAAGTGACATTAAATTACTCTATTATATATATTTTCATTCATGAAACACCATTACAAACATGGATATAAAAAAATGGATTCCTGCCATAGCATTTTAGATAAGGTCAAATTTAATTAATAACATTATTTCAATAATTTTTTATTACTGAATAAGGTTAAAATAGAAATAATAAATTAAAATCACAAAAAACTCAATTTAGAAGGAAATATATGGGTTTTTGGTCAGAAATAATATACAATTTACCATAATTGTAGTTGAAACATCAACAATCCCAACAAAATGTGAGATAATAACATAACACATTACCATAGTGTTTTGATTATGTCAAAAAGATCTAAAATCAAAAATATTTAATTTTAATTTATTATAAATCCTTATAAAATTCATATTAACACATATTTTTCTATATATGATTTATTTATAAATTTTTGTCAGTTATTTATTAATAACTAATTATTGTAATAAATATTTTTTTTGTTAACTCATCCCTTTTAAAGGATTGTTTCAATTTGATAATTCTAGATATTAACTCATGTTCCTAGTTTTATAATATTCATCATGTCATTAATATATATTTTTTAATTATATTCACCTTTAAAAGGATCCATGTAAGTTAGCAATTAAAAAAGGAATATATATCTTCCTGGAGGTGGTTTTCTTAATGTACACATATGCTATGTTTTGATGTTTCAATCAATGAAATGAGTTGAATATAATAACATGTTGTCATTATATAATAATAGTAATTTCAAAAATAACATAAATTTTCTTTAAATCCATCAATATAACCATCCATGGTAGGCATTGATTTAAAATTGAATTCATCACTTCATGGAGGGTGTACTCAGCATGTACAGATGGGCACCCCTTTAATTTTCTAACAGATTTAAATTAATTACATAGTTATTATTCAGTTAAAAAATATAACTTAAATGTAATAATGATACTGATTCTATTAATTTTATATCATTATTGAAAATTTTTAGTAGGTTTGAGAAGAAATAATCATGAACGAACCCGATTAACTTGATTACCATATCCATGGTATCCCCTTTTTAATTAAAACGTAAGTTTTCTTGGATTCTTTTTTTTGGCGTGAAAAGAATGTATCGATCATGGATAATGATGCAAGGATGTTATTTGAGTATATATTGGTCTAATTAATGTTATCATTATGTGTGGATATGTGTGGCAGGTAGGATCCCTTTTATAGGTAAGGGATGTGAACTCCCTATAAATATTAAGAACTTATAAATATAATAAATGTAACTATCAAAAAATGTGTTAAAAAATAGAAAGTATTTGAATATCTATTTTTGGATTCATAAAAAAAATTATCCAATAAGGTCATGTAAAATTGTTAGAGTGTTTTAAACCCCTCTCCTTCAGTTTTAACACTTATTAACCAATTTTAGCACATACCATGATGTATTATGTTTTACCATTATAATTCTACATTATGACATGAATCAAAATTGAAAATAAAATAATATTTTGTAATGTGTATAGAAAAATTGGAATCCATCTTATTAAATTAAATTTCTAATGGGGTGAAATATTTCTAAAATCCATACATAGAATATGAAATTATTTTTGAAAAAGGTATTTTTGAATCATAAAATAAATTTTTTATTCATTTAAA
Organism: Viscum album; assembly: GCA_963277665.1. Taxonomy (NCBI): domain Eukaryota; kingdom Viridiplantae; phylum Streptophyta; class Magnoliopsida; order Santalales; family Viscaceae; genus Viscum; species Viscum album. The sequence continues at coordinate 1,379,588,000 of OY728138.1, forward strand.
TTTAAATAGAATTATAAGAATGGTAACTTATTCAATTGAATATATAATTGAAACATTGTATTAATATTTTTCATCATTAATGATTAATTTAATTTATTGAGATAAAAATATATTTCACGCACATGATAATGGTTTCCAAAAAAAACTTTTTTACATTCCAATGAATTTATCTTCATTTCAATATATTTTATAACAATTGTTTGAATGATTATTTATTTATTAACTAGAATAAAATATATTTTTAGAAAATAAAATACTCTAAATTACAGAAATTAAATTATAAATTAAACACATATTATTAAAGAAACTTGAAAAAAAAAATTCCATATAACATTTATTTATTATAATACTATTATTTATAAACAAAAAAAATTAGTTGTTCTTATTTAATTCTAAAAATTATTAATTGAATATTTTAGAATATGTTCTATTGATATAATTCCTATAATGTATTAAATAAATCCAAATTTCAAAATTTTGTAAAGAAGTTAAAAACCGAGTAACACTTTTTATTGATATGTCAAATTTATTATGACTATATGTTTGATTTATAGTATAAGTTAGACCCTAGGTTATCTCTTAAAAATCATTGATTGGTTTTGAGTACATGTTTTAAAAAAATTACCTATGGTGGGGGATTATGAAAAAAAACTATGAAAATGAATTAACATAAGGAGTTGAATAATTGACAAAAAAGTGTATTTTGAAAAATATTAGATTATGGTGTCATTATTAATTCACTGCACACATTTCTAGGTAAGTTTTCATAGAGATTCAATTAGTTTTTGGGTAATTATTTTTTGTAAAATTAATTAGAATCCATATAAATTTCATAGAATTTATTTCATTTCTTGAGGAAAAAATCTTTTCCATAACAATATTATTTCCAAGGACCAGGACATATTCATGGAAGAAGTGATTCTAAATTAGAATAAAATCACTTGGAATTGGTTATGAAAAGGATTTTCTTGTTGTGTAATAGGATAAACATAAGTCACACACTCAAAACGTTACACCTATCAGTTAGAAATTAAGATCATAACATTCACATGAATAAAAATACATTAAAAAATGAAATCATTTTAGATACATGAAATAATTTGTTTTAACTCAAAAATTTCTCCAAAACAGTATATAATTGATGCACTCAAACTCCCTTGACATGTGTGTAGCTCCCTTACAACGAACACCCACCATTTAGCCCGACATCGAGTGGAGGATGATGCTAGTGTGAAACTCCATATTCATTCTGGATGCCCCTATGAGTATACGGGCGTCTAGAACTTCTAGGATAAGGAGGGGAATCCACTAACACTCAAAAAATATGATCATTATTTCTTGTTCTAATTTTCATATGAGGATCCAATGGATCCATTGTATCAGCAATGTGGAAGGCGGTTTGGGGAACACATGTATCATATAACCACTTGGACTATGGTTTCTGACATTCATAAAGTCTTGTATCTCTTTAGGAAAAAAATAAAAACGTGTTTCCCCACCTCATGAATATATCCACTAAATTTTTGGATTCATTTGGAAACCAAAAATTTATATATTTATAGAAAACATGACACCACTTTTGACACTGTGTAGATCCGAAATCTTGGATAGATCAGTCCGAAAGGGCCATCAGATTGCAGAATTGGGATTGGGTTCGTTCATAAAAGTTCACTACCACAATATTTTGGACTAGAACACATAATATCAACCCATTTTTGATTCATGGTTTATAATAGGTGTGCGGTTGATCCCGCTAGCATGTTTGGATCCTTCACACTTTGAACCATTTTTTTTGAACTTCATCATGGGTCCTCCAAATCATCTCCACCTACAAAACCACTATAAAAACAAGTAACATTTCTGATTTTAATAGTGATAAGAAAAAAATAATTGAATACAATATGGAGTGAATTTTTTTATTTTTTTTATAATTTTTATAACAATACTAGTTTAGCATAGTTGTGTAAGGGTGAAAATGAAGTAGTAAATTGTGGTGCGATCACACCCCACACCTAAGCATTTTCACAACTAAAAAAATTATATTTCAAAAAATTATACAATTAGATATTTTCAACATCATAATGATTTAACATTCAAGGGAAATTTAATTCCTGATTGAAATGTGATCAAAGAAAAAATCACATTGAAGATTTATTCTTAGTGATAACTGCAAAAGAAGTCTCAAAAATTGAATTCGATTGAAATTGAAGAGTTGTATGGTCCCAATTGAAGAAAATAATTCAAAAGATAAGAATTTATTTAGTTCTCTTTATGTGTGTGTGAAAAAAATTTTATTCTATTCGTTCCACTTTCTATCAAGTAAATTTTATATATTTTAGAAATCATCTACATACGTGATCCTTTCAACTAAACATTCCCTACACCCTTTACAATAAAATTTCTAGACCCACTAAAAAAAATTCCTTACAGTAAAACCATAAGATCTCGACCTAGATATCCCCATGTTTTTTACATTTCATCACTCACCTCATTAATTTTTTTTCCAGAAGATTCACTTTGAACAAATATCATAGTATTCTCGAAACCCTTGTTTCATCTCCTCGCAAAAATAGTTTTTATAGTTATAAAAAGATAAATATACATCTAAGGGTGGTTATTGACCATCCCAACATAAAATCCTTTTTTATGGTGTACTATAGTCATATAACAAGTACACATGTATTGGTCAATCTGGTATAGTAATGAAATAGGTCAGATAAAGAACGTATTCTTGGAAAAATCTGTTTTCAATTTAGTGAAAAATTAACCTAACTTATATTTAACATCTATTAAGTAGGATATTTTGACACATCAAGGTTGGGAAAAGGTGTGTGGATAAATTAAGTGACACAATTTTCTCTTAAACTAATCACACAAAGTGTACCGTTATTCTCATAGGATTAAAAATGATACAAATACTTATATAAACTATATAGAACCAAATTTCAAATGAAAGTCACACCATAGTATTGAATTCCTGTTGAAATGAACATTTCACCCAAAAAAATTGAATTTTAGAAAAATATGAAATACAAAAATTCCTCATGAATTTTCATTAACATCCTGGATTAAGTGGGAATCATTCTCCCTGATAAATTGGGAATAAAAAATTAACTTCCATGTAAAAAAGTGAGAGTGGAAAAAAGTGGGGGAATGTGAAATTACTATACAATAATTGGGAAAAAACTAAATAGAAAAAAATATGATGAAAATTTCTAATTAACCCAAGAACATACCAATCCCCCCACACCAATAGAGTTCAGTGTTATCATTATAATAAAATATAATGTGGGAAGGAAAGATGAAACCCGGTGGGTGTCATTCATTGACCGCTTCTTGAATGTGGGTTCCTTCACCAGGGACTATGAAATGGATTCATAGAAGTACATTAGCTGATAATCATTGATAGGAAAGTTTTTATTGGTTTCTTCATTTTGAACCATAAGAACAACAAATTGAGAGACACTAGTAACATTGTATTGTACAAACTAGCGGGAATGAAGCTTACAATGATGAAAATTGATCCTTTCATTGTAAATGAGGACCTTATTCCTAATGTGGAACTAAAAATGAAATATGAAGAAGTAATGGGTATCATTTTTCACTCTTTATAAATCCATAAGATCTCAAATTAATCTCATCTAATATCATCCAAATCTTGAATCTGCAACTTTCGTTGGTCACCTACAACAGAAATATTTGAATTGAAATTTTTGATTTCCCAATAGGCGAAGTGCTCAATCTCAACATGGAATAACAACTCTTTCAAAAGACATGCGGTTAGGGTGAAATTCCAATGGGTGTTTTAAAGGCTGTTTGGTAAGAATATAGGGAATAATATAGTCTAGGACTCAAATCAATTTCTATCAGGTTGAATTGTTTTTTCATGAATCTATTTTAACTCCCTATTTGACTACTTAGCTTGACCATTAGTTTGGGGGTGATATATAGTATACACTCTATGCCTGACCCCATAATGATGCAAAATATATTTCATTGTAGGGTTGAAAAAATGATAACCCTAGTCACTAATGATAGACATAGGTAATCCAAACATGAAAATGATTTGGATTCTCAAAAATTACCTTTATTAAATAGAATAATATGTCCTTGTAGTGTGTGACTCAACCCATTTTGAAATAAATACCATACCAGAAGAATTTAAAATTTTCGAAATGAATCGAGGAATAGTCTCTTAAATTCAATTCCCTAATGATAAAAAATTTCATGGAAGAGCAGGATTTTTTTGTGAAATTTCATTTATTTTTGATAAATTTCCCATTCATTGACAGTGATTAAATGATTTATAAAATTCATGGGGATCCCGAAATGTTTTTGGACAAAAATACTAGAATCAAGGACCTTGCGAGAAGTATATTGGGGACCGATGTGGGCCCCATAAGAAAGAGTGTGACAGAACCTAAGGAAAGATTGAAACTCAATAAAGAGAATACATATCCTGTGGACTTGATCCCTACATGTGTTTAAATAGTATGGGTCAACCCAAATGTACCAAAGAGACTCATATTTTTGAAGGTCAACATGATTTTTATTGAAATCAGAAGGAATTCAATATGCAACCAAATAATATAAAATTTTTGAATAAAAAGGAATAAAATCTTACACTAGGTATAATTTCTTATGTAGAAACATTTAATTTATGGAAGTAAAGGGGGATGTGTCAATATCCAAGGATAGTGGATCCTACTGATATAGTCATCCACCACATTCTTTGATCATTTTTTATTTCTAATTTCTAAATTGAATTCCTTGAGGAGGAGCATCGAGAAAATGAGACGTGGGTTGTCTTCTAGTTTCTTAAGGAGATGACGAAGGGTTGGATGGTCTGAGAGCACAATGAATTTGGACCCTAGAAGATACGACATGAATTTATCCAAGGAAATCAAAATGGAAATAAATTATTTGATAGTTGTGGTGTAGTTGTCTTGAACATGGTCAAGTTTATGTGAGACATAGGCAATGACATGTGGAGCTCAATAACTGGTTTGGGATAAGACTGCCCCAACTACATAGTTAGAGTCATCACACATGACCTCAAATGGTTAATCTCACTAAGTTTTTTGGATCACTAGGGGTGAGGACAGACTCGATTTTATCTTATTAAAATCTTTATCACAATCCTTATAAAAAGAAAATTCATTTTATTTTTGAAGAAATCAGGAGAGGGTGAACCCAATTTTATTCAAGTCATGAATGAAATGATGGTAAAATATATTTTGACCAAGGAATAACTGAACATTATTTACATTTTTGTGGAATGGTAGTAAGGAAATGATATCCACATTTGTTTTATCTACTTGGATACCATCCCAAAAAATGACATGTCCCAATACTAAAACTAGTTTCACTATGAAAGGCAATTAATCCTAATTTATTTGAGATAATTTTCAATATAATGATGTAGGAATAAACCTTTACTACTCAAACATTCATTAAAAGAGGATCCATAAACATAGAAATCATCCATGAATAATTCCGTTCAAATCTTTATGTAATTCTAGAAAATACTAACCATGCATATCTGGAATGTACCTGAATCATTACACATACTAAATGACACCCTTCTATATACAAATTTTACAAAGGGGAAAGTGAAGGTTGTATTTTCCTAATACACATGAGAAATATAGATTTTAAAGTATCTAGAATACCCATTAATGAAATTTTAATGGGACTTTCCTTTTACCCTCTATAGAATTTGGGAAATGAATGGAAATGGGAAGTGGTAATTTCTAGTGTGTTGGTTTAATTAGTGATAGTCTATATAGACAGGCCAATAATTTTCGACATGACTTGGAAGCAATTCATTTTACTACTTTTTTTTACTGTCTGTATTGTTGTTCTAGGAACAACTTGTACAATAATTACTTATTGGCTATCATAGATGGGGTAAATGATTATAGAAGACAATATTTTTGTTATGAATTTTTTAATAATATCTAGTACATTTGGTTTTCGTCAATGTTGGGACTTCCTCACAGGTTTAGCCTCATCATTTAACAGTATATGATGTGTGAATATTGAAGGGATAATACCAAGAATGTCTGTGAGTTTTCATCCCATATATTTTTTATACTCCCTAAAAAGTCTAATCAATATCAACTCAAGATTAGGTTGGATTGAACTAGCAATGATGACAGAAAATTTGTTTCCAATCTCCAGATAAGAGTACTTTAAATATTAAGGTAGTTATTTTAATTACAACTCAGGGAGATTTTGGATTGATGAAATTATGTGTGTGAAAGTGAGAGGTCACTATTATCATCTAAATACTCTATGGTATCATTATTAGATGAGGAATGATCTTTTACAAGCGTGACAGTATCATTCATGGCCATGTGGACCTAAGTGTTCAATAAATCATTAGTTAACAAATATACATGACATTATTCAAAACCAACACAACATTCAATGAATGATTCATTTCCCAAAATTTCAATCAATGATGAAAAATTAGAAAGTGAAACAGGGGAAATAAAATTTGTTTTTTCAGGGGAAGGGATTACATCAACATAATTAGCATGGAGATAAGAATATTATTCTGATGGGTGCTTCATGGAATCATGTATGTTGAAGTGGTTAATGTGTAAATACCCAATCATTACACTCATGGAAATTAAAATAATTGTTTTCTAATATATAATACATTAGATAAACAAATGGAAAAAGACTATATTAGTTTACTGCCTTTGGAAACATAGAACGTAATATTATAACTTGGTGAACGATATTTCTCATCTCCCATAAAAATCATCCCCTTTTTTGCAAACTAAATACCTTCATTATATTCTGGGGAAAAGAAAACATAAAAAGGGTGAGCTCAAGTTTCTCAATAAGGTATGACTTTGTGAACAAAAAAACTATAAAAATTAGAATGTAAATACATGAACATAATGTTTAATGATTAAAATATCGAGTCATGAAATAGATCATGACAGTACGTAAGGAATATATCATAAATGAATATTAACCATAACAATGTTGGAATAAAAAATTATAATGTGGAAAGAAACACATAATATGATTTCCATAGTAGACATTGAATTTATGAAAATATAATTATAGTGGAAAAATTATTTTAGTGAACCAGGTTTACTTACAGTTACAACCATGTATTACTGAACTAGATTTACATTTCGTTCTAGCACTGTATTGCTGAACCACATTTACTCTCTATTATAGTAATTATATCTTATGAGGTATAAATAAATACCCATATGTTGTATGTAGATATAGTTCGCAATAATCTCATAATTAAATATTTATTACATGTGCCACAAAAAACCTAAATCAGTCATCATAGCATAAATCATGAAATAAAATGGGTTTCTTAAACATCATTCATTCATAATCCACGTAAAATAAATTGATTTCCTAAAAACAATACAATAATAAAAATTGTAAAATAAATGAAATAATACGGATAGAAACATAATCCTCGGTCATCTTATATGGAAAATTTAATTTGACAAAACACTTGAACATGATTCTTAGGGAATACTACATTTCTTCTTAAAATTATTTTTCTTTCCCTGAAAAAATGCACAATTTTAAAAGAAAGTAATTTAATTGAAAATAAATTTGTAAAATAGTGTGGGATGATTCATGGAATAAAGGGGTCATGAAACCATAAAAATACAGTCATGTTGTATAAGTTTAAAAAAATTCTTCTCGTACTTTAACAAGAATGTCAAAAAGTACATCGTACAGAAAATGAAAAAAGATCTCTTTCATACCATTTATTAAAAATTATCTAATGGGTGAGAATGAATTTTTTTAAAAAAATTTTAGGATAAGATAAATATTATTACATATTTATGAAACATGTACACATATAGTAAATATAACGTAGTAAATACTTATGTATAAACAATCATATATAATAATGAGATTGCAAAATTTTCACGTACCTTAGGTCCGATATACATCGTATGTATTTAAAAATCTTGTATAGTGTGTTTAAACAAATTATTCACTTTAATTAGAAACATAATAATATTTATTATATTATATATGAATCACTTATGACTTTATATTACCCATTCATTTATTAATTCCGTGTTAAATCAACGTTTTGGGTAATAATCGTTTTATTTATCATACATATTTTGACATTTAATTCCTGATCATATTACCTAGATCATGAATTACTTATTTCTATAATGTAAAAAATGATTTATATATCATATATATTCATCATATTAGTATTTATAATAAATTGAAAAATGAAATGGAGTACACCATTCATGGATATGGTAAGCCGTACGCACGCATGAATGATGTTTCAGTTTCCTTATTGAATTGAATGGAAGAATGTAAATGACACCCCCCCCCCCACACACACATATATACATAAACCCAGTATCATTATTATTTCATATATTTAATTATTATTTATTATATATACTTTATAATCATTTTTTAATGGTTAACGTGAATAATGAATCTCATCGGGCCGTGGAGACGGAATGCCTTATGCAAACAGAAGTGACAATATCATTAACATAATTGTTAAATGGTACGGAATTGGAAGGTATATTAAATATATATATTAATTATTATGTTATGTTAATTATTTTAATCTATTAAAATTATCATTACACCCATCCAAATTTTGTATTGTTGAATAAAAAATTACACCACAGCGTGGAGACAATAAGTTCTATATACGCACACATCATGATATTGTTAATTGTAGGATGAATAAAAGGAGGTATATGCTTGTCCTATAATTATAATAACATCTCTTTTTATGTAGAATATATTTCATTTATTACTTCAGTATAGAAAAAACATAATAAGAGGAAGTAGAGGAATAAATGAATTTTGAAAGAGGTGTTAAACCAATTATATCATTTTCGGGGATCTCCTTTTGGTATGCACAATAACACTCTTTAAGATGGATTTAGGCACAAAGTGTGGTATCTAAGAATAAGTGAGGGAAGTTGGGATGATATTTTAGTAGGGGTTGGATGAGCCAAAGGGATTTGGAGGTGTGATTAAAATATATAGAGAGGTGACCTTTTATAAGAGAGGGGAGGGGCACCTTTGGAACGTCTTGAAATAATTATTTATTATAAATTTATTTTCTCTTTATAATGCTCCAAAAATAATTTATTTCAAATATAAGATGAGTATAAGGTGAAAAAATATCAGAAAATAAAATTTAGTTTTATTTTTATTTTATTTTAAACATTTTTTTTTATTTCTCATTATTAATCTATTAAAATTTACCTATGGAAATAATATTTTAAATATTAAATTGTTATAATTACATACATATATGTTTTTAATTGTACCTCATTGAATACATTATGATATTTTATAAAATAAAATTTTCAATTTAAATTTTTTAAATATTTATATGATTTTAAATTAATATGATAATTTTTTAATTTTAAAAAATAACATTAGTTTCAATTTTGACACTTTTCAATTATTTGACTTTAAATAATATCCAAAAAGAAGATAAATTCGAACAAAAATATATAATAAACGCCTAACATGTGATAGTCACTTCTAAAATTATTATAGAATATTAATTAGTTCATATACTATTTATTTTAATATTTTTATAACCATTTAGTTGATATTTATATCAATAAAATAATTTCTATATTACTATTGTGTCATCCATAATAGTAATTATTTCATCTATAAAAATTACAAATAAATTTACATAATGTAGATAATTTCATTATTTTATATAGACTATGTATTATTAATGTTTTATCATTTTTATCATTATATTAAAATTATTATACTTATATGATATAAGAGAGTGACATGTTGTCACCTTCTTTTATTTTAATTTTAATTACATCAAATTCATGGAAATATGCCAATTAAATGAATCAATTCCAACCCAAGGAGATATTGGTTGACATTAATTCATACGATAAAAATTTAATGTGTTTGGTTAATTTTATTATCTTTATCATATTGTTAGTTACCCTAATTTTCCCGATTTACATTTAACTATGGTAAATACAAATTACCGTAGTTACTATTCATAATATTAAAAAAATTAAGGTAACCTATTAACATAATTTTGACATACTAATTAAAAAACATAAATCCATTTTTTATATTTCAAATAATATAATAATTTAAAATTAATTCTAGATGTCGAAAACCAAAATGTGGTTTTTTAAGAATTAAACATTTATCAAAATATTATCACTTGTTTATGTCCAATATAAATGTGAAATTATTTATAATGAAAAAATTGGATTAAATGATAAAAAAATTGAATTACATATTAAAACCAATTAAAAATATAATATATCTATATAAATAAATTTGATGAAAAGAAAATTTTGAATTAAAATGCAGTATTTTTCATTATTCATTGAAATATTAATCTTTTCAAAAAAAATAAAAAAAACTAAAAAAAAAGTTTTGATGCCTGCATCAAAAAAAGAATTTTATTTTTTAAAATATAATATATAATTCATATAAAAACAAGATTTAAAATGGATGTGCCCTCAAAAGGCGGCAAAACCACATTTATTAAAAAATAATTATTTTATTCGACAAATTTAATTTATTCTTATATCATGTCTAGAAAATACGTAATATGAATATTAATATTATATAAAATGAAAAACATGGTTAATAATATTCGTAATGTCTAGTTTATATCCTATTAAATAATAATATTTTAATAATATATCATTGTTTAGTGATACTAGGTATTATGTACAATGTAAGATATCGAGGAAGGTAGCTCTTGAGGGTAATGCAATCCAAGAATAGAGGTTCATATACTGTAAGATAACACATTTTTGTGTATAAAACATGATGATATTAGTGTAGTGTAGAACAAAATATAAGAAAGAAGTTAAAAATAATCTATCTCATAAAATCTCAGGGTGTTACATTATACCCCTCCTTAAAATGAATTTCGCCCTCGAAATTCATTGGTGTTATAAATAGTTTACTACATGAATGTTTATTTCATAAAAATCCACTTCTTAAAAAGGAGTACTAAAACTTGTGTTTAAAAAGGATATTTAGAAACATAACAGATACCCGAAGTAACACATCTCTGGGCTTCCACATAGGAGAACATAGGTGGGATCTAAAAATAAGGATTTGGAAGAGAAATTAGACAATCAAGTTCTGATGGATAGTGATAGAGAATAACATTTGAAAAAATATAACTACAAGAAATACAAAAAACAATGTTGATTTGAGGGAACATTTGGTTCATTAGATAAGAAGGTACTAGGATAAATTTTTTGGTTATCAATATACTTTTCCTAAATATGATGTATTTTTCATGAGAATAAATAATAAGTTGGTTTTTGGTATAATCTCACCATTTTTCGTTCCTTGAACAATTTCCACTTCATCACTTATTTAAATAAATGTTGTTTAATTTGACATTCTTTAAGGGTAAGAAGATAATGTGATAGAATGATAAGTCATTATCTCTGTCACAACAAAAAGGTTAGCATATGTAATCAAATAAGCATAAGGCCACCTATAGTGAGATAAGTCATTAACAAAAAAACATCAACTATAATATAACTTATACTATCAATAAATGCATAACATTATAATCCTTCCAAAAATAAAATATATAAAACATTATAAATAGGTGATCTAAATCGACATAACATTTATCTCCCATATCTCATAAGTTAATTCTTGGTTGTCACATTCCAAACATTTGAATAACATAATAATTTACTCTCTTAAAACATTATAATAACATTAATTACCATATAAATTTAGTGAAAACATGAATTCTTTGAAAATTAACTCTTTCAATACACAATAAATAACAAAAAATTTATATACTCAAAGCATGATATCACATTGTCCTTATATCAGTCATGAATTCATTAATATTTTCAAATATCTCATTACTTATTTATCCCTTCATTATGCGCATATCATATGCTTTACAAAAAAAAATATTCCCATCACTTTTCATGGTTACCAGTACAATTCAACATATACTTTCAAATACTTTAGGAAATACAATAGTGTAACAATCCATAAATATTTATTTATTATATAGTAAATAAAATTACATATATAAAATTATTCTTGATATTCATGTAATCATTCAACTGTCTTCTTAAAACATTGGTAGGTTTTCATTGATTTATTCCATAACACTTCTTTTATCTCATATATCATTCGTAGTCTATTTATTGTCATCAACATAAATACTACCCATGAAACCATGATAACACTCTTTGTGAGATTTTCCCTTAGGGAATTGATATTCATAATGACTATAAATTCATCATTTAAAACATTTAACCATCATTGATGTCATAGTAATACCATTAACCTTGTCCATTGTGTTAAATGAACCTTTTGCTTTATGATAACTGCATTTGTGTCCTTCCTTTCAATGCCCAAAGCATAATCCAATTCCATTGAAGCATTCTCCTTGATTCCTCTTCCCACATTATTTACCATAGGAAAATTAAACTTTATTTCTACTATAATCACTATGAAACTCCATATTTTCTTTATTATCTAGGTTAGGAAACTCACCAAAGATGAGATTATTGATCATATTATGAGATTCATTATTAGGCATAATAATGATGTTTCGCCTTCCAAATCCATGTTCATTGGGTCTCTCATGAATAATATCATTCCAATGTCTATCACATTCTTTATTTACTTGAATACTCTTATTTCCAAAAAAAATTTAAAGCCTAAAATGAATATTGTGAGAGGTGAAAATCATACTTGGAAAAAAAATATACTCAACTGGGAGTGCATTCAATCTCTAAAATCTTAGGTTTAATACTAGGTTATTCATGATTGTTACCATAATTCCAGGACTATAACCTATAGTTATACTTAACATTATGGGAATCCATAAATATAAATTATAAATATTTCTAAATATCTAACTAAAGTATTCACATCCTATTTTCCAAAGGTTGACTAAACCTTTTCTATGATACTAACCATAAAGACCCAAGCATTACCTAAATGGAAATTACATTACTTTTTTATAATTTTAAATACAAGACACAAACAGATGAACAATGACCATATTAGTTTATTGTATTTGGAAACATGGAACATAAACTTATAACTTGGTGAATGATCATTGACATATCCTTTAATGATCATCTTCTATTTTTTCCTACCCAAAACCTCTCTTTATATCATTGGGAAAATAAATAAAAAGGTGAGATAAAAATATCAATAAAAGTAAACATGGGGAAAATAAAACAAACCATAATCATTAGAATATAAAAACATGAACATGTAGTTTAAGTATCAAAATATTGAGTCATGAAATAAATCATGGCAGTACGTAATACATAGATAATAAAGGAACATTAACCATAATAGCCTTGGCATATAACATGGATTTAGGGAAAACAAATAATCACATAATATTATTTCCATAGTATTCAAAGAATTTATTCCAATACCAACATTAAGGAAATAGTCCATTACTGAACCAGGATTACTTGTCATTGCAACCATGTATTACTGAACCATATTTACATGTTGTTCCAATGCTGTATTAAAGAACCAGATTTACATTCAGTTCAGATAGTTCTATCTCATGAGATATAAATCTTTATACAATGAATTTTAGATAGATATTGGACTCACCAATATCATTATGAAATCATTCTTACATGTTCCACAAAAAACATAAATAAAAAATTATAGTATAACCCATGAAATAAAACAGGTTTCATTAACATCATTCCATCATAATTCATATAAATTAAATGGATTTTATAAAAATAATTCCAACATAATTTTTTTAAAATAAATGTAATATTAGGTGTATAATTATAACCATATTTCATCTTATATGAAAACTAATTTTGATAAAACACTTGAACATAATTCTTGAGGAAAATATCCTTTCTTCTTCAAAAGAGTTTCTTTTCTCAAACCATCCCACAATTTTAAAAGAAATGAATATATTTAAAAATAAAAATGAATAATTTTAAGGGAATATTCCTGGAAATACTGTTTCATGAAACTATAAAAATCCATTCATGTCGTATAAGTTAAAAAATAATTCTTCTTATACTTTTACTGGAATGTAAAAAATTAAAACTTATTAAAAATGACAAATGATCCCTTTCATACCATTTAATAAAAAATCGCCAATGGATAAAGTTGAAATTAAAAAATTTGTTTAGAAAAATGGAAATAATATTATATATTTATGAAAGATGGACATGGATTATAAATATTCCTAGTAAATACTTATATATAAACAATCTCGGTTAATAATTATATTGTGAAATTACCCCTTACCTTAGGTCCAATATGCATTGTATGTATCTGAAACATTTTTATAGTGGGTTTAATTATATTATTAAATTGTAAAAGAGAAATTATAATATTTATTATATCATATATGATTCACTTATGACTTTATATTACCTGTTCATTTATCAATTCCATGTAAATGCAATGTTATAGTTAATAATTGTTTTGTTTATCGTATGTGTTTTGACTTGGTATTCATGATATTATTAGTTAGATAATAATTTAATTACATCAAGAATAAAAATGCTTAATATATCATATATATCCATTATATAAATATGTATAGAAAAAATATAATTTAAATTTAATACACTGTTCTTGAAGAGAGTAATCCATACGTACGCATGAACGATGTTACCGTTTACTCATTGAATTGAATGGAAATAAGTAAATTACATATATATACACACATAAACCCATTAGAATTATTATGACATATATTTCACACTTATTTACTATATATTCTTTATAATCATTCTTGAATGAATAACTTGGAGAATTAATCTCATCGTGTTGTGGAGACTGTAGGCCCTACATGCGCATAGGTGGCGATATTATCAACTTAATGGTTAAATGGTATAGAATTGGATGGTATATTAATAATAATGAATTATTATCATGTTATAATAATTATTTTAATCTATTATACTCATCATTATACCCAACCAAATTAAGTATGTTTGAATAATAAATTACACCACGATGTTGAGACGTTAAGCTGTACTTAGACACTTATGGTGATATTATAATTATAGGATGGATAAAAAGAGGTATAAGGTTTTAGAATAATTATAATAAAATATCATAATTTGTACTATACTATATTTATTACATTAGTATTGGAAAAACATAATAATAGGAAGTAGAAGATGTAAGGAATTTTGAAATATGTAATAAAACACATAACTATTTTTCAGGTATCTACTTTTGGTATGCACAAAAGGACCCTTTAATATGGATTTCCACCCAAAGGGTGGAATATGGGAATAATTGAGGGAATTAGGGAGTATATTTGTTCAGGGTTTGTCCATCCCATTGGGATTTTGAGTTGTGATTAATAGCGATGGATATGTTCCTTTTTATATGAGAGGTGAGGGTCACCTTCGTAAAGTATTGAACTATTAATTTATTAAAAATTAATTTTTAGTTAATAATTATCTAATACTCATTTATTTCAGTGATAATATGTGTATGTGTCTAAATAATCTCCAAAAATTAAATTTAGACATGTTTTTATTTTATTTTAAACCATACCATTTTGATTTGTCGTTATTTATTCTTTATAATTTTCTTTTGTTGTAATAATATTTTAAATATGAAATGGTTAGATAACTTACATATATGCTTTCAATAGCCCATAATCGGATAATTAATGATATTTTAAACCACATAATTTTCAATTTGTAATTTTTAAATATTTTTGTGATTTTTACATAATTTATTAATATGTTATTATTATCAAATGTAAATATTGTCAATTTTGACACTATTCATTCATTTGACTTTAAAAAAATCCAAAAAGAAGATAAATTCAAAAAAAATATTTAATACAATTATAACATGTCATAATCACCTATATAATTTAATGATTACATTAACTAGTTCATAAGATATTTATTTTAATATTTATAAAATCATTTAATTGATATTTTTATCGATAAAATAATTTCTATATCACCATTGTGTCGTCATTAATGGTAATTATTTAATCTCAAAAAAATATAAATAAATTTACATTATGTATATAATTTTATTATCTTTTTATAGAATATATTTTTTAATTTTTATAATGTTTTTCTATGTATTAAAATTAGTATTCTTATAAGATATATTAGAGTGACATATTTTTAAATTGTTTTGTTTTAATTATAATTACAACACTTTATTGAAAAAAACAATTAAATAAATCAATTCAGACCCAATAGGTGATATTGGTCGACTTTAATTGATTCAATAGGATATTTTTAGGTGTTAGGGTAATTTTATTACCTTTATCAGATTTTTAGTTACCCTAATTTACACAATTAACCTTTAACTGTGGTAAATAAACATTACTGTAGTTACAATTCATAATATCCAAAAAAATAAAAGGAACCTACTATCCTAATTTGGAACTGCTGATTCCAAATATGGAATAAATGTTTCATAATTAAAAACTTATAATTGTTAGAAATTAAAATAAAATTAACTCCCGTTGTCAAAAACCAAAAAATGGGGGTTTTCAGAAGTAAAAACATAGAAAAAGATTGTCATGTCTTTATGTCAAATTTAAATGTGAAATTACTTACAATGACCAAATTCTTGTTAAATTATAAAGAATAATAATCCAATTACACTTTAAAACTAATTAAAAATTAATCTAACTATATATATAAATTAGATGAAAATGTAGTTTTGAATTAAAATGCGGTATTTTTACTATTCCTTAAAATATGAATATTATCAGGAAATTAAAAAAAATTCAATAAAAGTTAATTTTGATTTCCCTATTGAAAAAAATAATTTTATTATGTCAAATAGAACATATAAAAGATTTAAAAATTATATTTAAAATTGGTGTGCCATCAAAAGGCGGAAAACGTGCATTTTTTTTGAAAAATACTTCTTTTTTTCTGAAAAATTGAATTTGTTCTTATATAATGTCTCGAAAATAAATAAGATGAATGTTAATGTTATATAAGATAAAAAATGTGGTTCATACTATTCATAATGTCTAGTTTATATCCCATTAAATAATAAAAGTTTAATAATATATCATTGTTTAGTGAAACTCGATATTGCATACAACGCATGCTATAAAGGAAAGTCGCTCTTACATGTATCTAAATCCAAGAATAATGTTTCATATACTTCAATCTAACACGGGGTTGCATATAGTGAAAGCCAAAATTTGTGTAGCATACAACACAAGGAATCAAAAAAATTAAAATGAATCTATCTAAAAAATATCACGGTGTTATAGAATGCTACCACCAAACTCTATAGATAATGAACCATTTTGGGAAATAATTATGGTTTTTTCATTTTTCAAGAAATGTCTCCCCAATATAATCAGGTCATGTCCAGTCATCCTATCATCTTCCATTTTATGCACATAAGAAAATCAATAAAAATAAATTAAGTTTCTCACTCTCATAAGAACATCTTATAACACACTAGTGCGGTTTGTTGTACATTGATTTTGGAGGTGATGAAAAATAATTTTTGGATTCAGTTCTCCAACCTTAAACATTGTGTAAATTTATCAAGGTAACACATTTGTAGAGGCTCCCAAATCAAGTAAAACATTGGAAAAGTAATACTCTCTATAGTGCATGGAATTGAGAATGTTCTATGATCATTGAATTTGGTGGGTAGTGATGGATCTATCAATGATGAGACACTTCTACCCAAGATCACCTTCTCATCACCATGAATCCACCTTTGGAGTATACAACTATCTGTTAGAAACATGGCATATCTTGTAATTTTCTTCACGACATCAATCAAGGGGATGTTAACCTGCACTTTTTTGAATGTTTCCAATATTTCCTTATCATATTCAGTGTATTATGTTTCATAGGGTGAGTGGGCCTTTGGATAAATGGATGTGGAATGGGTGGTCCTCATCAGTAGACACACACACCTTCCTTTGGTAGGATTTCTCTTAGGACATGGTTTTACCTCATTTGGACCATTTATTGTGCTTCAAATGGTGGATTCCGCAGGAGAGGATGACTCGATTAAATTGTTCATTTGAATTTTAATTTTAGTTACACTACTAAGGGTTATGGAACTCATATTTCCATTATACTTATTTTTAACTAGTGGTTTAGAGGGTTATTTAATCGACCCATGGCATTAAATTCCCCCCATAGAGTTGGCTAGTTGGACAAGTTGGGGTTTTAAATATTGTATGGACTCTTTGGTGGTTTTTTAGAATGGTATATTATTAGTAGCCATTTTTTCATCATGTATTATAGGTTAGGATTCCATTTTTGAGGGGATTGTTGGATTGGCCTTTTTGGTGGTTGGGTATTTTTGGGTGATGGTAGTGGATGACTACTATGACCTGGTCAGATTGATTATTATTGAGGTTGGTTTTAATACCCTTTATACTATAAGATTTTTTTTTCTTTCTACCTAGGGTCATATGGATAATTTGATTCTTTCCTAAAGGGTTGGTTATAAGGGTGTCTTGGAAAGATTTCCACACAAGTCTCAAGAAGATTCTCTTAGTTGGGGGCATTGGTAAGAATAATGGGGGTTAGAAAAAAATATATTCCATAGTAGATGGGGGGAGTATATTGACATTTCCTTGGAAAATATCAGGTTTCTAAAGAAGGTTACTCACATATTTGAACATCATGACCACCTTCCCCTCGAATTCTGTACTTTTAAACTCATGGACACTTAAAATGGGTACATAGAATCTAGAACCAAATTGTTGAGTGTTCTATGCCATTTCTCAATTATGGTTATTACAGAGATTTTGGTCTTGTAAACTAGTGAACCACCAAAAAAATCATCAATAATATTTCGATCAATAGATTTTAAACCATTATAAAAATATTGAATTAAAAGATGATCACTTATTTTATGGTATAGGAATCTTGGAGAAATCCATTTAAATATTTCCCATTATTCAAGAATTGATTCCCCTTGATATTGTCTTATCCCATATACTTCCTTATTTATTGTTTCTTTTCTGATGGATGGGTTGTATTTTTCACAAAAAGGCATTTCTTTTACACAGAAACATGAATTAGGGAATTAATACAATACAACCAATCCATAAAAGTGTCTTCTAATGAAAATGTTTATTCCCTAAGATTAACTAGTTCTTCATACACATTAGTAGGATCTAATTTTTAACACACATTATGAAATTATTTTAAATGTTGGTGTGTGTATTCTCCCATGACTCCATGGAATCATGGTAATAAATGAATTTTATGAGATTTATGTTCAATATTTGGGGAATCAACTTGAATTTTCATATAAGTGGGTTGGATATCAACATCAGGTGAGGTTAGTTATTTTAATTTAATTTTGTTTTTAGAAATTTTATTAATGTTTAATTCAGATTTAAATTGGTTTTCAGAAGAAAAAGAAGAATGGTCAAGAATTCTGTCCATGTTTTGTGTGTCCTCTTTCATAGGTTTTTCTTGTGCGTCTTAGTCTCATTGGCGTAAGATCCTCTCATGTTCATGTTTGAATGGAATTATTTCCTCCAATAATGATAACATTATGAACAAGGCCTAAAAATCTATTATTTTAAAAATCAACATAAAATATTAAGGTAAAAATTAACAAATAATTACAAAATACATAATTATTTTATGAAAAACACACACTAAAAACAAAATCACACCATGAAAATGTTTCCAAAATTTGAATATGTTGTCATTTCATGTCAAATTGATTATGATTTTGATGTTGATTTATAGTATCAGGAATACCCTGGGACAACAATCAAGGTGAATTGTTAGGGTTATAGTATGAATTTTAATAAAATGTACTAAAAATTAGGGTGATTTTGAAAATAGTTTTAAGAAAATAATTTAATATAAAGAGTTTAATTGTTGAAAAACCAAGTGGATTTTAAAAACATTGAGATGAAGGGGTCATAGTGATTTCAATTAAAACATTTCAAGTTTATTTTTCTTAGTAATTAATTTGGGTTTGGGAAATTCATTGGATTAAAAAAACTGGAACACTGATTATTTCCTTAGACATTATTTCATTTCTTGACGAACCAATCATTGACATAACAATCATATTGCCATAGTCCAGATCTTATGCATGGAATAAGAGCCTCCAAAAAATACTGATATCCCATGAAATTTGGTATGAATAGAATTCTTATGTATTACAATCAGAACATCACAATCAAAAACTCAAAACATCAAACCGATCAGTTAGAAATTTAGAGAATATCATTCGACTACATAAAAAAGAATTAAAAAATTAAATCATGTAAGATAAATGGATGGAACTGTATTAACACCAAAATTACTCTAAAATGGTATCTAATAGATTTTTTGTAACTCCCTTGACATGTGCATAGTTACCTCACAATAAACACCTACTGTTTAGCTCGACATCGAGAGGAAGAAGAAGCTCAGGTGGAAGTCCTTCATCATTCTCAATCCCCCATATGTGGATAGGGGCCTCCAAAACATCTAGGATGATAGGAGGACACATCTAGGACTCCAAAATGTCATATCTATATTTTTTGTTCGAACTTGAATATATATATCCCAAGAAACCATTTTATAAGAAAAGTGGAAGGTGGTTTTGGACACCTATAGGACTCCCAAATGCCATATCATGGTTTATGGTGACATATTTAGACCCTATTATGTATAAATCTCTATAATATCCATATTTAGTATTGTGAAATGATAAAAACATGTTTAAACCGTTTTATTTTCAATAAATTACTAGTGTTACCTCACCTCAAGTATAGAAGGTCACCCCTATCATCTCTTCATCACACATTACAATAACCTTTGGATCACAAAATATCTAATCATATCAATTCCAAAAAAACATAATCTCTTCATAGAATAATTTTTAAAATGAAATGTTTGAATTCTTTTGTCGAAAACCTAGGGTGTATACATGAAAAGAAGGTTTCGTTCTTCAATGGGAGTTTTTGTATTATTTCTTCCTACACTTCCTTAAATTTTTATTAAACCATGATTATATAATTACCAGAATATATTAAATATTATATATTTTTTATGTAAATTAAGTAAATAAATTACCACATCCATGAAAAGTGTTTCACAATCATTATTCGTGTGTGTGGTGGACTATGACCTCGCAAACTCATATCATTCGTTTTTCCATTACAACAAATCAATTTTGTGTATGATGATGGATATAAAGTATGTATATTATATTTATTACATATATATACATATTGAGTCATTATATCATATATAACATTTTATTTTCCATTCTTTAAGAGATATGATAATGTCCCTCTTATGTACGACCTAATACCTCCTCTCGAAGCCATGTGCTTCATTTTTCACAAATGCTTTTCCTGAAGGATAACAGGTATAAATTTAATGCATATATGTGATATAATTGAAATAATTATTAAATTAATTACATATTTATCCTTCTTAAAATATAATATATCATTTTCCTTCTAACTTTTTCAGTCATTGAATTATTATAGTTTTGTTCTTGTACATGCGAACTATTAACTTTACGAAGTGATGTGGCTCTATGTTTTCATAACTACACCACATGGTTGATATTTATAATTATAATTAAAGAAATAATATGATATTTATATCATTATATAAATTTAAAATCATACTTACCTCTATCACATAAGAATATCAGAAATATAGAAACATTACTCATGAGTATGGATGACCTATCATCTCCAAGATCGCTACTTAATAGATTTAATAAAGGTAATTTTTTTGATTAGTTTTAAAAGTATAATTTATGAATAAATATTATACATTATTCATGATAAAAATTATTGATATTTTGTACCCATGATCAAAGTAATATGATTTAAAATAATTCATAAAAATATACATGACAAAACTCATTTATTACCTTAAATGTGATTTTAACATGTTATTGATAATAAATGGATAATAAATAGTAATTAAAAAATTATGACATGAAATGATATATAAATACATATTTTTATAATATATTTATAATAAAAATATATTTATTATAAATGAAGTTTTAACATGTACTAAAAAATTTGATACTCAAGGTAATGGATCTCTATCATCTCTTTTACTTCTCTGAGACATATGAAAAATCACCCCTCATTATTTTTTAAGGTGTATATATTTACCCATTTAAATTTTATATCTTGAATACCATTATTTTCATACTATTTAATTATTAATTTTAGATATTTTGTTATTTTGTACTATGAATCCAAAGATTAGTAAAGTGGTAATGGATTTTTGTCTCAATTTTCATTCCTTGAGATATATGATTTTTTAGAAACCTATATAATTTTATGAGGTGTATATAAATCCCCTTAGAAATTTAATTTCATAAATTTATTTATTCTCAATGTATTTTAAGTTTCATTTATTGTTATTCCTACATGGGTTTTATAGTTCAGATGTTAAAAATATATAATAGTTTTATGATACAATCTCATTATTTATCAAGATTGTTTATATTTTTGATTTAGATGAAGAAATATTATGATACATTTATCAAGATACTCATGATTTTCATTATACTGTCTTTTTTAATGAGGTGAAACTTTTTACATTTATTTTTCACCATTTATGTACTAAATAGTTTAAAATAATATTTTTATGAAAAAATGTATTTTTTCTCTCTTCCCTTGAACACCCCATTTTCATCCAAAATTGTGTTTTATAAAATAAATAATTTTTTAAAATAATTATTCAAATGATATATTGAATAAATATTTACACATATTTTAAAATTATTATTTTTTAAAATCAATGGAACATTCATTTCATTTTCCAAACCATTCTTGTTTGGAATTTATTAAAAAAGAGAAAAAATCATTATTTTTAAATGGACAATATGAAACGTTTTTATATATCTCATAACCACTAAAATATTTCAAGCTTACTTTAAAAGTTTTCATGGTTATTTTCAAAAATAATTTCCACAATATTTGGGAAATTTTAAAATTTAAAATAATTTATTTCAACGTAAGAAATGGATTCTGAAAATGTTTTAAAAAATTAATTTTTATTGAAAAAATTTCATTTTCCTCCAGAAATATTTTAATTGATTTTTTAATATTCCTTTATATTTGGTAAATTTTATTTTCAAATTAATTTATTTTAAAATTTTTTATTATCTTTGAAAAAAATATTTTCAAACTAGAATAGGTATTTTGTTCCAGGAATGTAATAAATTATTATGTTTAATTTTCCTCTATATGTTTTTCGAATTTATTTCTCACAAAAAGGATAAAAAAATTATTTTTAGACATAAAAATTTATTTTCAATGAAAATTTATCTTCCTCATAAAACAATCCATGTGATTTTTCATTCAAAATCATTCTCCATCTAAGATGATATCCTTTTATGTAACATATTATTTTCATGGGATATAAAAAAATACCATTCATATTCTTTCAATGATGTACTATATTGAAAAGATGTTTATGAAACCCATTTCATTTCCATAGGTTATACCATGATAAAATTATCATGAAACCAAATTTCTTTTTTAGGAGTTATACTATGATGAAATGGTTTTGAAACTAGTAATTTTTCCATAGGTTATCATAATATGAAATTTTTATGAGAATAATTTCATTTCATGGGATATGATATGATGAATTTTTTCTAAACATGTGGAGTACATATGATTGAATTTAATTTTGTAATAGTTGGTACCAATATCTCCATCTAATACATTTTGTAAATATTTATCTCTCTTGAGATAGATAATTTGATAATGGAGAGTAAACTTGGTTTAGTAAGGGAATTTATCCCAACTGATGGTTTTGGGAGTGAACCATCACTACTTTTATGGGTTTGGGAGTGAAAACATTACATTATGATAGTCTTGGTAGTGATCCATAACAACTTTGGAAATTATTTTCTACACTTATGTGTATACCAAAATTTTATGTCTTATCCCAATTTTATTTTCCAATAACTCATGTTCTTTTATTACCTTATGATTCATGTCTTATGAAATGTAATTAATTATTCCATTCCTTAAGATTATGATCCTTCCTATTTTTGGTTTTGTTTTCTAATGTTATTCTCATGTTCTCATACAATTATGTTCATGTTTTGATTACACATATCCCTTGTTTACCCTTAATAAGAATTTGAGCTCACCCATTATTATGTTTCCATTCCCTAGGTTATTAATAATGGTATTACATGTGATATGCCTAATGTGGGTGATAGTTATGAAGAACATAGTGGGAGATTATGTACTTTAACTATGTACCGGTTGATTTTATTTCTATAATTCCAGACTCACTATACCTTTATGATACTTGGTTATGTGATTGTTTAATATATTTAATATTTATATAAAATTATTTAATACCAATGTATGAAAAGCATAGGCTGCTATAGTAGTGTTGAATATTTTAGAAGAAAATGATTTTTATAGGAAAAAATCGGATTCCCTATGAGTAGTTTGTAAGAACATATTTCATTTAACCTCATCGATAAAACAAATTTTGTTTTAAAATGTGTTTAACATAATAATCCTAGTTGATTTCACCCTGAGGCCATACAAACCCCTACCAGATAAGTTAACATGTACAAGGAGCACCATACAATGACTCTGTTTAACCTTATACACTATGTGGATGTGAAGACACATCAGGTATCATTATATGTCATTCCATAGTGTATAGAGTAGTACATGACTAAGACAGTAATTAATACTACACGGTATATAACCCTGAATGAATGTCCCATTATATACATTGTATTAACTATATTCGATATAACATTATTTGAGATTAAAATGGAGAAGAGTTTATTTTCTTATGAGTGGAGTTAGATATATAATTTTATAGGGACATGGAAACAATACTAGAGATTTGTTCTGGGTTGCTGCAAAAAACTCATGTTTCTTAGGAATAGTTAGTTTATAAGAGAGTTTGATTAGGATTATTAGAAATTCTCCTGATATTGGCACTGTACTAATTCTAGGACTCTATCTAGTTACTGGTTTCACATGTATTATATATAGGTAGGGTTGTTAGTACCCTATAGACTACTAGGGTGAGGGTCATTTATTTTCAAAGATGGAACTCCCCAGTCAAGGATCTCAAGAATGGTGTTAGTCTTATACTAAAGTCAATAATATATTTTTTATGATATCCATTATCTAGGTGAAATATTTTATTATGATTCTCCTATGGTAACTAAGTTAATACATGATATTTTTAATATATTATATAATTCACATAGTTGATATAAATTTAATAGATCATACATATATAATTGAGTACTTAATTAATCATACTTGGGTTTCTCTCTCTTTACCATCCTAATTATATATTTGTGATTTCACCCTTTTTATCTTTTACTTCATAATACTTTTAGACTGTTTTAAAACCTATATATATATATATACTCACCACTACATGAATTATACCTTTATTATTTAGGTCTTATTATGATAACATGATATTCAATAAAGATCAACGTGGACCTAATGAAGGTAGTGAAAATTTTTCTTTAGCAGCTATTATAGAAGTATTATAGTTTCATTAAAGGTTTCCTGACAGGATAATGTCTTCAAACTTTTTTAATTGGGACTAATATTATAGTTTTTTGGATTGTATTACTCTATATTTACATAATTTATGTACTATCATACTCTATTGTGATATATTAATGGGTTTTTATTCCACTAAAACCCTGGTTGATTATTTTCAACATTATTGTATTATGTATATATATGGGGCCAATAACATCAAAAACATTGATTCATTTATATTTGGTGAAATTCATGATAAACATTTTTTTATGATCAAGTATATTATCTCAATAGTAGTGATTATAATACACTTATCAATATTTGTATATAGCAACATAGCATATCCCCTCAAGAGATACCACTATTTCAAACCAACGAAAAACTATAGTTATGGAAATACAGTATTTTATAAAATCTCTTTGTCATTTTACATTTCATCAAGTATAATGAATAGATTATCTCAAAATCCTTCCATGTTAGATTTATTATTTTCAAAATAATGTTGGATTGAATTTTCATTATATATATTGTTTATGTATTTTAAAAAATATAATCTCTGTTAAAGGGAATGATAAATACTCTTCTTATACTCGAAAAGGAAAAATCCATTATTTATCATTCATTATGTGTTATAACATCAAAGTGAGTGCAGAGAAGAATAATTAAAAAAAAATATTATGATTTTTATAGTTCAAAATGTACACTTTCAATGATTAACATTAATAACAATATCATGTAAGTTTTAAATAAACATTATTATATATGGAAAAATAAAAAATCCCCCATCAAGTGGAGTTACAATTGACGATTTGTTCCTCATTATATCATATACATGGGATCACCAAGTGTGAATATCATGATAATAAGTGTCAATTATTATTACCTATCATCTCTTAATACCCAGAAAACATATATGTCCCATCAAATTAATTAATCTATAAAATTTTCCATAGTTAATGATTAATTCCATATTATCAATGATTCTCCTTATATCTTGGATCTGACATATCTTTATTTATATGTTATGTAATCTAAGCACACTAACATTTATAGTATATAATAATGTTATAATATTATCATGTAATAAATAATAAATGTATATGAAAAACTATATACATCATCTGGTAATAAAATATGTAAAATCTCAACAATAGTCGAGTTAACACACTCTCATAATTGATATTATATATACAAAACAATATTATTTGAATAAAAAATATATAATTACTAATCATATTTTATTTATCATTTTCAATTTTATTTTCTTTTATATTATATAATTATTTCACATCATATCCACAGTAATTACTAAATTTTATGATATCATTCAAAAAATAACATAAAAATTTGACAAGATATTACATTAGTAAATCATTCATTATGTCCCTAAATGTGAAGATGGAATTGGTTAATCTGAATGGTCCAAACAAGAATAAAGAGTGGGAATACCTATTATAAAAAAATAATTGAATTTACCAACTTAATTTTCTTTTACATTATGGTACAACAAAAAATGTTGATTTTTTTTAAATATAAATCCTCCTAATTTTTTTCAGAATGGTCCTAAATATAGGGAAATGGGTAATTTTTGGTTTATATTAAAACTACTACATTATCCATTGTCAATAAAGAGCCCTACATACCCATCATTTTTCGTCATAAATAATTTATGTTCTCTTTAAACTATAATAAATAGTTTAAAAATTCACTTTTTAAATGAATCATATATTTTTCTTTTGTTATGTCAATTCAGTTATGGGAATATAGTATGGTAGTTTCGATACATATTTTCCATCATGATTGTGTTCGATAAAAAAATACAGAAATCATTCTAATGAACAATCCAATTTTTTTTAAAAATACCCCAATGTAATATTATAAAATATTACTTATGTACATATAATCCCTTATATTATTTTTATCTAATAATTCATTAATAATAATCTCACTACTATTTTCATAGAATGGGGATTTTAACAAGATTATTGTTTTAAGATCATAACATTTTTTGAAGTTATATATTGCCGGATTTCAGGTAAATTTTGTGGGTTTTATGTATTTTTGTTTGGATTTATGGATTGGGGTGTGTTTGGGTGAAATGTAAGAAATTTTTTAAGAAAAAGGTATTGTGCACATTTAGTGCTTGGTTTCAATAAAAAATGCGGATGTCTAGGAGAAACCGTGCGATATCTGGTCTTCGAGTTAGTAGAGTTGGCATAGTTAGATCACATTTGTGGAGGAGTAGTGAGGTAGCCATTCAAATTTCTCCTTTATTTCTTGTATAATTCATGGAAAGAGTACAGTTTGTCAAACCGTGCAACTAAACTATTCGAGGGCTGATAGTGAGATCCTAAAATTGCAGATCTCAATTGTTTTCAACTTTTAATTACCCATTTCACTACCTATGTATCCCTAACATGATATAATACTTTACTAATGGTAGAGGAAGGTTCTCCCATTGACCTGTATGGGTTCCATGTCCTTAAAACACTATTCATCGATATTGAATGCCAAATTTGAAGAGCTTCTCTTCTCCTTGTAAGTGAATTTCATCCCAATTAATCTCCTATTATATCTCTTATAATTCCTGTATCTTTTCATTGAATATATCCTCTCTCTCCATGTATATAAAACATTGTGGTGGGATCTAGATCTAGGATTTTTGAACTGGATCTAGATTTATAAGATCTTGATGTCTTTGATCTTGATTTTGTTTTAGGGATCTAGGTCTGAAAAATTTATCAACATCATTTTCATACTCGGATTTTGGGTATTTTTGATGAGTGAACATTCATCAACAAATTGAGGTAGATGGTTTAAGTCTAATTCCAATAGTCTTGGATTTTATATGAATATGAATAATTGTATAATTTCTATCGTCCTTTAGCAATGAATTTTATTAAACAGTGTAATTAGATTTACCAGTTGATGTATTTTAGTTTTTTTTGGAATAGATGACTAATTAGAACTTAATCATTAGACTAAGGGGATTCCCTATGAGATAATTTATTTATGGAAATTGGTTATAATAAACAGGTGTTGTAATCTAGATAATTAATTGGATGATTAATTATGAGATATCTAATTGGATGAGTTGATATAATTTGTTGTGAATTAATTATGTGCTTTGACATTAAGAGATATATTATTATTTATGGGACTAATTATGAAGAGTTTAGATTTATAATGAGATAAGTAATCCTGAAATATTAATAATGGGATATTAGTTGTGATGTTGCTTAATTAATTAATGAATTAACTAATTAGATTAAGGAATGTGGTCATTTGTTGTGTTAACTAATGGAATTTATATATTTAACTAACTTTTTAATTAGTGAGGTAATTGATATGGATAATTAATTTATGAATTAATTATTTGTTAATGAATGGGAACATGTTCATTATATGTTGAGAAGTAAAAATGGAACCATGGTCATCATACTTATGATTAAGAGAATGGGAACAAGGTACTTCTATTGGGAAGTATACATGGTAATATGGTAATTATACATATGAGTAAAGAGAATGGGAACATGGTAATTCTAGTGAGGGATAAGCATGGTAAAATTTTCACCTTACATACATGATTGTGATATCAGTAATTTTGGCAGTGTGGAATTTAAATGTGAAATTAAAGATTAAATATAATGATAGTCCAAGTTGTGGCCTCACATTTGAATGTTCAAACTCTAGAATGATTCAAATTAGGTATTGAGATATCATAACACCGTGAATAATTTGAGATTTGGATAGAAGAAGTTATTAATATATGGTATTACCTAGGGAACACTTAGGGCTCTAGTATGATAGGAAGATAGTATTGTGGTATGAGTATTCTTGAGATCCATGCAGTTAATGTAATTAAATAAGAATAATTGAAAATGTTATATACTATTTATTATTAAATTGTACATATTTCTTTATAGAATTGAATTCACAATATTTTACTATTATTGTCTTATACAACATTGGTGGTGGCTAACTGAGTTTTAATCACACCCTATCTGGGTTTCCTGATTTGTACACAAATATATTATATTATTGTAGGGCTGGATAAGGGTAATGGACCTGAATAGGTTGCTTATTGGGAATGGATCTTGGAGGAGGGATCCAAAAATGGTTCTAAACCTTCTTGAGGAGTCTTAGTGTCCTTATTTTCTATTTCATATTATACACTTGACACTTATATTTGGACAGAATATTTCCATGTTCAGTTGAGTATTGTAATTATTTTTTTGGTTATCACATGACATTAGTATTTTTATGGTTATATATGATTCCCTTTTTTTATGTTGGAATTCTAATCTGATAAATGAGGGTATAGTCTCCCCATGGTGGACATACCATACCCTCACTTCAATTAAACAGCCTCTATCATACTGGGAGGCACACTTGAGGTCATGTGGTGAACTAACTCGGGGAGCTATAGCATGGCTCCCGAGTTGGGACATTACAAAGTGGTATCAGAGAACATGTTTTTTCTACTTATTATGTCTTACTATTTTAGTAGAGGTAGATAATTGACTAGGAATAATAGGGGCTTGTTAATGAGCTCGTTCATGTGATTTACAAACCCATGTATGGGGGAAAACCCATTTAATCAAGTTGGGATTATTTTTAATGTTGTTTACTGTTACATTTCAATATTATTTCTCAATGAGTGACACACTTGTGGTGTGATGTGATTATCATTTCTGAGAATTTTTTAGTATTGAATTGTGTCCCAGAATGGCCTGAGAATTGAGTCTACATTCATAATTTTAGGTACATTGGGTTATTGTGAAATGTATCATTTTAGACATATATATAGAAACAGGTTATGGGTAAGTTGTTGAACTTGAATTATTTTCTTTGCTTGTGAAAATGAAAAAATGGTGCATAAACATGAATTTAGTATGATTTTAAAATAATGAAAAAAACAATAAATGGGTGTCTAAAAGAGAAAATTGAGTATGATAGTGTGTTTACCTTTATTTATCAAAACGTAAGAGTGGTATTGTTAAGGGTAGTGATAAAGAATTTCTTGTAACTCTGTGGTGAGGTGGTAGAATCCAGATTTTTGGGATTATTTCCTATTATGTAAATGTTTTAATGTTGTGTTATGAGACGTGATATGTTTTTTTAAATTTTTAGAGAGTATTACTCGATGATCCTTGTTGAGGGGATGACCGAGGGTCGTGCCTAAGAATTATATTCTAGTTAGAGAACATGAGGCATCGATCATGCCCGCAGTATATGAAGGGGATATTTTTTATTTAACTTCGTTTTATTCAAGACATTCATTGAAAGCGACCAGGGGAATGTTTTGAAAAGAATGCCTGAGCTGATAATGGGGTTTTAGTTTCCACACCTTATGACGTTTACTTGAGATAGTATACTTCAGGGATCCGAATTCAAGGCTGAGTCCATAGTGAAAATAATTAATCGTTTGGAAACGTTGGATAATAGGAGGGTCAATATGGATGCTTATACGCTACGAGGATCAATGAAGTGTTGGTGGGAAATTCAGGTCTGAACTAGATAGACTGAATGTTTGTTATGAAAGGAATTCATGGATATGTTCATGGAATAATGTTGTCTAGAGATTCTAAGACAAGATAATGTGGCTGAGTTCATGAACCTCACCCAAGGAAGCATTTCAATGGAGGACTATATAGGATGATAGAATGAACTACAATTCTTTGGAACAATGTTAGCAGGAGACGAGTCAGTTATCAAAAAGTTTTTTCAGGATGGTCTTATGTGTGTCATTTAGTCCCAGATGAATATTTTCATGGAGAATAAGTTTATGGAATAGGTGGATCAGGATCTTATACTTCAAGGGAGCCTTAATCTGCTTCCAATTCTAGACATGTATTCGTTATGGGATGATCTGGAGGTATGACTTCCGAGTGAAGAAATCACCACTCTCACAACTTCAAACAAGGTAGTCAGAATAAGAGTATGTTGACATGAGAATCAGTTGGATAAGACCTTACAGGGGTGCTCAATCATCAGTGTGGTGGCTAGGAAAACTATCATTGACACTATTCTTGACCACCAAAGAGTGTTGATCTTGCAACAATATGATACATATACAAAAACTATACAGGTCACAATGACAGACTGGAATAGAAGGATCAGCTGGTAAGAGCCGGAGTATAGGAAGAGGATCTTCTACACCATATCAAGTTGGTAGTTGGAGTCCAACTAGCAGAGGTGGTAGGGGTATTCGATGCAGTGCTTCGGGGTAAGAGTTCTTGTATCAGCAGAGTGGTGCTACTCAGGGGAGTCAGACAACATTATATGGAAGAGGGGAAACATAGTTACATACAGTACAACCTACAATTATGGATAATGATGTTGGACCATCATCAATGAGAGGTGCGATTATTGTAGTTTCTACATTGGATATTGACTTGATTGATATAGGTTCCTATCATTTATTTATATTTATAAAACATTTGAGGTTTTAAGCCTGATAGTGGAACTTGTGAGTAGGGTAATAACTATAGCTACATTGTTGGGAGTATAGTCCTGAGATATCATTCATTATAATGGATGGTCACTATTGATTAGGTAATATCATTTATTATGTGTTCTCTATGTTCTTTATATGGAGGGATTATACCTAATTCTAGGTATGGTCTAGCTAGTTTCTTTGCATACCCACAAAGATTGATACCATTTGAGAGTGTGCATTGTGTATCTTAAGGGTGACCTGTATATTCATCGTGGAGAGTGGGATATCCTAGTTGGATGAGCAGGGAAAATTACCTAGCATCTGGGGGAGCACACAACCCATGTTTCTAGTGTATTGTTCGATGCCATGGGTGTTAGGCTAGATATCCTTCCACCGGTAGTGAAACTATTTTTGGATGTCTTTTCTAAAAACTTCTCATGGATACCACCAGAGAGATATGTGGAATTAACTATTGAGATCATGTCGGGGGATACTTCAGTATCTATTCCACCATAAAGAATGGAACCAACTGAGATTTCATAGATTAAGACTTAGTTGGTTTTTTTGGAGGATAAGTTATTTATCTGTCCAAATATGTCTCCTTGGGGATCACCAATTTTATTTCAAAACGGTTGAGGGGAGTTTATTGTTATGTGTCTATTTCCGAAAGTTGAAAAAATGAATATGAAGATCTGATATCCTCTTTTGCGTATCAATGATTAGTTTGACCAATTTATGGGAGAATGGATGTTCTCAAATAACTATTTGGGATTAGGGTATCATCAATTAAGAGTATAGATTATAATATATTGAGGAATTCTTTCAGAAGAAGGTATGGCATTTTTGAGTTTTTCGTAATGCTATTTGGGTTGAAAAATGCACCAATAGTGTTTATGTATTTAATGAAATTGATCTTCCATTCGTATCTAGATTAGTTTGTTGTGGTGTTTGTGGATGAAATCTTTGTGTACTCCAATACTCATGACGATCATTCCCAAAAACTTGACATAGTCCTGGGAACACTGATAGATAACTGGATATATGTCATGAAATATAAGTGTCAGTTTTTGATTGACCAGGTACACATCTTGGGGCACATCATCTCAGAGGAAGGAGTGAAAGTGGACCCATAAAAAGTTAAATCATTGGGTTCTTGGGATAATATTATGTATGTTTTTGATATCCATATCTTTTTGGGATTAGCTAGATATTGCAGAAGATTCATCAAAGCCTTTTCCAATTTAGAATTGTAGCATTAAGGATTAACCAACAAGGGAGTAAAGTTTGAATGATCAAAGTCTTACAAGAGAGATTTTCAAGAGTTAATGAAGTGATTAACATCATCATCATCAGTTTTGATCCTACCAGAGTCAATTGAGGTATATATGTTTTATTGTGGTTCTTCTAGGATTGGACTTGGTGGTGTGCTGATGTAGGGAGATTGAGTTGTGGCATATGGGTCTCAACAGTTGAGGCCTCATGAACGAAACTAACCTACAAACAACCATGAGTTGGAAGAAGTGGTTTATTCTCTTATGTGTTGGTGATGCCATATTTTGGGAGAAAATTTTACAGTATATACAGATAAAAAGAACTTTATCTTTATATTTTCATAGCATGATTACAATCTTCTGTTGCAGAGATGGCTTGATTATATGGAATATTTCAATTTTGAACAGGCAAATATGCCATGGAAGGGAAACATCATGGCTAATTCCATGATCACGAAAACATAGGCTGAAATGGTTCAGAAGTCGAGTATAGAGTGGGAGATGATGACCACACAAGATGAAATTCATATTTATGTTTAGGAGAGTAAGGAGAAGATGACAATGGTTATTATTTAATTATAGTATATGCTTTTGATAGGATTTAGGGATAGACAATATAAAGATCAAGAGTGATTATCCATGAGGGAAATATTTTAATGTGGGGAGACATATTCAGACTAGTTTCTAGATGAAGATGAGAAAATATATGTGAAGAGAATATTTTTGGTACCTATGATAATTTGAGAGGAGATCATATTGGAATTTTATTCCTTGAAAGGGGAGTTGCATCTAGAAATTAACCAAAATGTACCATGACCTACGATGACAGTTCTGGTGGCAAGGCATGAAAAAAGAGATATTAGGGTTTGTGACAAGATGCTTCACCTTTCAATAGGATAAAGCAGGGAATCGATGTACTGGAGGTTTTCTAAAAACATTTTATACTCTGTAATAGAAGTGGGATGATATGTCCATGTATTTTGTGGTGAGTCTTCTGAATATGCTTAGGAATAATGATTCTAGTTGGGTTATTTTGGATCAAATGAAAAATGTAGCACATTTTTTGTATATAAGGGACACCTTTATAGTAGAGAACATGGAATATATATAAATTCTGTATATAGTGCATTTTCATGGAGTGTAATAGACTATAGATTCATACAGTGATTCATTATTTACTTCACGCTTCTTGTATGGCTTGAAAAATGCACTTAGAAAATAAGTACTTTTGGGTACATCTTACCACCCAATGACATATGGGTAGTCAGAACATAATTTACAGGTTCCTGAGGATATTCTATATGCATGTTCTCTTAACATTAGTGGATATTAGGAGAAGCACTTGTATTTAGTTGATTTCTCCTATAAAAATGGTTATCATGAAACTATATAGATGACACCATACATATATTTTTATGGTAGGCCATTTAGATCACCACTATGCTAGGAAGAGTTAGGTGAGTCAGAGTTTTTGGGACCGAGTCTCATGTAGGAGACATCTGGATAGGTACAGTTAATTTGGAAATGTATGGATATAGCTCATAGTAGACAGATGTTTCATCCATATAGGTTGAGACAACCACAAATTTTACAGAGGGTGATCGTGTATTTCTTGTGGTGTTGCCTAGGATGGGTTAGCATAGGATATAGAGTCAATGAATGTTCGAACCGAGGTTTGATGGACATTTTGAGATAGTGGATAGAATCAGGATGGTGGCATACTGATTGAATATTCCCAAGAGATAATGTGTTATGCATGATTTTTTGCAAGTATCACAAATTCAGTGGTATCAGCTAGACCATTTTCATGTAATTGATGTGGATGAGGATGACCTTGAGAGAGATGCTTAATTTATGGAGCATCTGATGTGTGTCTTAGATCACATTGATAAAGTTTTGTGAGGAAATAATGTGCCAAAAGTTTGTGTGTTATGAAAAAAAAAAAGATGTGTATAAGAGGAAATATGGGAAAGAGAAGTAAATATGATGGCTCGTTGGCCAAATATTTATGGCTCAGAATATTATAAATGATTGGTAGTGCAGCTTGAGGATGATCGTTTATAATATGGAGAGATTTTAAGATCATGACCATTTCTAAAGTTATCATGGGCATGATTTTAGTTAATGTTTGTTTTTTATGTACCATTATATGGAGTCATAGATTGGGGTGTGTTTGGGTGAAATTTAATAAAATGTTGAAGAAAAATATATTGTGCATTGTTAGAGATCTATTTATATAAACCATGCAGATGCCTATGAGAATCCATGTGATATCTGGTCATTGATGTAGTAGATTCAGTATAGTTATAGCTCTGTATGATAGAATGTAAAAGTTATCCTTTTGAATCTCCCCTTGAAGTAGTGGCTAATTCACAATTAGCACACAATTCATCTAACTGTGTGAGGGCCAACAACGAGATCATAAAAGTGTGTAACTAACTTGTTTTCAACTTTTAATGCCTCTTTTCCCCTCCAAAAAAACCCTAACTCAATATTTGACATCAATATGGGTAGAGGAAGGTTTTACCAATGACTCTGAGGGATTCCAAGGCCT
The DNA here is from genome assembly GCA_963277665.1 of Viscum album. Lineage (NCBI taxonomy): Eukaryota > Viridiplantae > Streptophyta > Magnoliopsida > Santalales > Viscaceae > Viscum > Viscum album. Next base: position 1,379,623,783 of record OY728138.1, read on the forward strand.
ACGAACACCTTTCTTGAAGACCTAAATCCAGAATTGAAGATCCTCTCTTCTCCCAATAAGTGGATTTCATCCTAATGCTACTCCCCTTATTTCATCTATATTTCTATGATATTTTCATAAAATATATCCTATTTTTACATGTATATAGAAATATAGAGTGAGATCAAGGTCAATGATTGTAGAACTAGATCTAGATTTATGTGATTATGATTTATTTTATCTTGATTTTGGTTTTGGAATCTAGATCTGGAACTTTTATCAACAGCGTTGTGCTTCTCAATTTTTGGGGATTCTCGTTAAAAGAAAACTCATCAATGAATTAAGGTAGGTGGTCTTAAAATAATTACCATAGTCTTTAATTTGATATGTATATAGAAAGTTGAAGAATTTATATCATTGTTTAGCAATTTATTTTCTTGATTTGGGTTAATTAGATTTACAAATTTATGTAATGAATATTTATTCAAATAGGTGATTAATTGGGAATGTGATAATTAGATTAAGGGTCTTCTCTATTAGATAATTTATTTGAGGATATTTTTAATAAATGATAGGGGTAGTAATCTAGATAATTAGCTTGCGAATTAATTATGAGATATCAAATTTACTATGTTGGGATAATTAATTGTGAATTAATTACTTTCTATGAGATTATGATGTAGATAAATATTATTGGGAGTAATTATGAATATTACAGATTTATAATGAGATAATTAATCCTATAGAATTAATTATGGTATTTGAGTTGTGATGTTTCCAAATTAACTAATGAATTTATAAATGATATTTAGGCATTTAGTTAAATGTTGTGTTAAATAATTGACTTGATATATTTAGCTAATTGTTGAATTAGTAAGGGAATTTATGTGGAAATTTAATTTATGAATAATTATCTGTTTGTGAATGGGAAAATGGTCATTCTACATTGATAAGTACAAATGGTAACATGGTCATCATACTTATGAATAATAGAACAGTAACAAGGTACTTCTATTGTGAAGTATACATGGTAATATGGTCATCATTGTTATGAGTAATGAGAATAGGAACAAAAACATTCTATTGAGGGGTAATCATGGTAACATGTTCATATTACTTAAGTGACTGTGATATTTGTAATTTTTGGAAATGTGGGATTTAAATGGAAAATTAATTAAAAGAAATATTGGTACTCCGCGTTATGGCCTCACATGAGAATGTTCGAACTCCGACATGAGTCGAATCTGGTATTGATATATCATAGCACCTCCAATACATTGAGATTCAGTTAGAAGAAGGTATTACACCTAGGGAACTCTTTAGGATCTGGTATGAGAGGATGTTAGTATTGAGGAATGAGTATCCTGGGTAACCCTGGAGTTAATTTAGTTAAATAAGAATATATGAAAATGTGATAAATTGCTTATTATTTCATTTTAATTATTACTATATAGAATTGAATATATTATCTTTCTACTATAATTTTCATAGACACCATTGGTGGTAGATAAATGAGTTCTACTCTCACCCAATTCAAGAATCTGAATCAGTACTAGAATAAATTATATTTATATAGGAATATATAAGGGAAAAGGCCCTGGGTTAGGTGGCATATTTAGAATAGAGCATGGAGGAGGGAACTCGAAATGGTTCAGAACCCACTTGGGGAGTAACAGTGTCTTTATTCTCACTAGCATATTAGACACTTGACAATTATATTGGCATAGAATATTTCCCATTTCAGTTCAGTGTTGTAAATCCTCTTTGGTTATGTTATGACATGAGTATTTTTCTTGTTATATATATTATTGATTTGGTTTATTTATTCCTGATTCCATTTTTTACTCTGATAAATAAGGGTATAGTATCCCCCTAGAAGTCTTAATAGACCCCACTACTATTCAGCGACCTCTATCATATGGGGAGGTGTGCTTGAGGTCATATGGTGAACAAACTAGGGTTACTATAGAATGTTTCCCGGGACAGGATGTTACACATGTAAAAATATTTATACAATAAAATAAAAATTTTAAATACCCTCCTGTTAAATATTATCATCATTATATCTATAGTGAAATTGATCATAGTATTTAGAGATAAATTGTTACACCCCAACCCCAGATTCCTGGATCTTGTCCCTTATTTTATCACATTGTTATATAAAAATTGAATATGAATCTGTAAGGACTGAGTATTTTAGTATATTTGGAAAAAATATATATACAAATTTTTAACCTTACAACATTAAAGAAAAATATAATTTTGAAACTCCTTTGAAAAAAATCCATAACTCCTACGTTACATCAACATGTTATTCATAATATACCGCTTCATGTCTTGGGAAAATGAATCATAAGAAAGTGGTGAGATAAAATTCTCAATAAGGCTAAGCAGAACGACATAATATATCGATAACATAAACATTAGGAATTGTGAATAACTAAGAACACATTTCATTAAAAATTATATTGAAAAAATTATGGCAAGAATAAGATCTGAATAAATAAATTCATTATAAAGCATAATCCTTGGTATTCTTCAAATTGAATAACCACACGAACTATCAAATAATAGTTTCATAATGGGGGAATTCATAATGTTGTACATCATAACCATACCATAAAGGCCTCGTGCTAAGAACGTAAATATTAATTATGTCAAGGCCTCATGCCAAGACCATAGATTGTCTCATGAGACCAATCGATGTATCGAGGGGCTATAGCAGGCCCCACCCATCACATACTAAGTCAAATAAATTTCTCATATAAATATTGATAATCATAAAGAACATATACATTCACATTGAATCTATCATATAGAATGTGAATAACATTCCCGGAATATTAAGCACAAACACTAAAAATTTAGAGTAAATTGGTAAAGGGTTTCAAGATAGAACATGAACAGTCAAACTAATCGTAAATCATTAAATAATTTTTTTGGATGATATCATTAGAGATTAACCTAAATTAAGTACAAGATTCAGCAATGGTTGTTGATATAGATGAAAAAACTTTTAAATGAGATAATTGAAAAATCCTTAAAGAAATAATCCTTAAACATTTCTAAGTGTCCCATACCACCTTGAAACATTAAAATCTTAATTCCTTAGAATATAATGAGATTAAGGAGACTATTTGTATGATATACCAAAGGGATTTACATAAACCACAAGAAATTAATAATTTGTGAACAATATATATATCTATAAAAGATAAAGTGAGATAAGAAAAATCCTTTTTTATTTGGAAAGAAGAGTTATTTTTGAAAATCATTTGTATTTTTCAAGAAATCATATTGTAAACTTGTATATGTTAGAACATAAAAGGGAAGTTCATTGAAATTATATATCAGGTAAATGTAAATCCTTATAGAGGTGAAATAATTTGAAATGTTTGTATAATGAATCTTTAGAAATAAAACATTTTATTGTGGATTATGAAAAATACTAAAGGATTTCAATGAAAAATGAATGTCTGCTATAACAACCAAAAACGAACCAAAATAGATTTTTCAGGTAAATTTTTTTTGTTTTTATAATGATAAATATGGCCTAAAAATATTATAGTTTGAATTTTAGACATTCCTTGAATCAGGCCTGCTTTTCAGAGGAATTTTTGGAAAGATTATTTTAAAACATGTAACTCCCCATAAAATAAAGAAGGATTTAGATTGGTACAAAATTATAACACATTAAAACATTATTTAATGAGGTTTTCATAAAAATACATTATTATTTTATTGAGGTGAGTAGTTAATAAGATTTACCTGAATGATAAATGGTGGTTCGTGATGAAAATACTTAGTACTTTGTAATCAATTGAATCATATTCCCCAAAACAAATAATCCTAAAATGATACATTTAATATCATGGGAATAACTAGATTCATTAAATGATACATTAATGGGAAATATACATATAAAATACATAAGTCATAGTAGTGAATACAAAATATCCCACAAAAATTGATGTGAGATGAAGGAACCCTTATCTTATGTCAGAAGGTGTTCTCCACTTGAACTTAATGAACTGAATAACAAAATTTAGGCCCATTAATTAGTGATTAAAGAACCCCTCATTCATATAATTGATTTATTATAACCTTATTATTTTCATTCATTACATCTTTTATGGGTTAAGAGTTTCAATTTCATTGTTCAGGTCTTTTTGTCTCAAGATCATTATACTAATATACATGAATAGAGTATCATGTGAAATGAGGATGGTTGTCCAGAATTGAAGTTATATGTTATTATTGAAAATAAAAAAATTTATATTGTTTTAAATTTCACTTTGATAATTGGAGTTTAATTGAATCATTACATAAATTATTTAATGATAACTGTTTTTGTTAAATAGTGGTTTTTAATACAATGAACTCATTTTTCTTCATAAATCAAAAACATTTTTACAAAAATATTCAAGAACCAAAGATGAGACATAAGAAAGATATAATATTCTGGTTGAACCATAATAATGGTTTCATGACCATAATTGGATATGGTAAATGAAATTTAAAACCCATAATTCTTGAATGTTTTATGTTAGCACATCTCAGATTGTGTTTTTCACTACTAACACAAAATATGGGTAAATAAGTGATGATAATTACATATTCCATAATCATAAAAAAAATTAAAGTAAATGTAATTTAATGGAGTTTTCATAAATATTGGATTAGTATATGTAAATACAGTAAATAAAACAAAAGAACATGAAAATAATGTAAAATAATTGAAAAGAGGAATTTACCTCTTGAATTAATCTTCCTTGAGAGCCTCTTTATAGGAGTAGATTTGGAATTTTGAGGAGACAAAGGGATTATGGACGTGGGGGATGATATTGGGAGGATATTTGGGTTTAATTTATACAAGTCACAAGGCTTTATAGGAGTGAAGAGAAGTGGGGGAGAGTGGGGGTATTTTTGTGGAGGAGAGGAGTGAATTTTGATTATTTAATTGATTATTTAATTCTATTTCTCATGAAAAGAAATGGTATTTGATTAATGTGGAAAAAAATATTAATAAGTGCTTGTGATTTAAAGACAACTGTGGTTAAACCAAACTTAAATCACTTATGACTCAATAAATTATGTATTTAGCATTTATTGAAAATTATCTTATTTTATGATTCACCTAAAATTCATGTATTTTAAAAAAATACCAAATATTCACCCAACCATTTTTAAATGAGGAGAATTAAAAATGAAATCCAATTTTTGAAAATAATTTTTGAATTATATTTAATTTAATTTTTAACTACAACCCTATTTTATTCTAAAATAACAACTTTAAAACTATAGCTTTTTTATAACACATTGACAAATTAATCAAGCTATCATAAAATTATCTTATTACCATAAGAAAATAAAATAAAAATTTATGATTAAATTTTATGAAAATACATTTTCATTTTAAATTATTAAAATAATCATAAATTTGTAATTAAAATATTCTTCACATAAAAAATTCCAACAATTTTACTATGATCATTTTTTCACTTATAAGATGTCTAAATTGTATTTTTCATTCATGGGTTACATTTCTATTTTTTTTCCCAAATTACTATTCATTACTATTCATAAGGATATGTTACTATTCATAAAGGTCAAGTTACTGTTCACCCAATATATAATTTGGTCCTATCAGACTATAAATATCTTACTGAACGCAACCGGGTATGTTAGTTTTTGAATATTCAAGTCACATAAGTGAAAATATTATGTTTATTGGATACGTTATAACTTGTTGTTGTTTTGTAGAAAATCTTTGTATTATTTATTCTATATTTATTGGAAAAATATTGAGGTGTTACATTCTTCCCTCCTAAAAAAAATTCTCCCTCGAAATTTGAATTTGAATGTTTAAAGGTAATGGTTGATACTTGGAAATTCCCTTATGGAAATCGTACATTAAAAACACTGTTAAAATATCCTCTTATAAAATGTGGGAAAGGTAAATGTATCGATTACTACAAAACTACACATTCTAATTGGACAACATGGTCCTAGATGAATAATAAAACCATCATGATCTGATGGAAACTAATAGGGAACATGCTCATATGAATGAGCATTAAAAAACATAAACAATAGTTATGAAATTTTTTATTGATATCATGGAAAAAATACAAATAATAATACAAAAACATTTTTATTTATGACTCTTTTCTTAAAGTTGAAAAATTAATCCACTCCATAAGAGTATAAATATACATTATTATTTCATATACACAATATTATTCATTGTTTGTGCCTTGAACTATCTATACTTCAATTCTTAGAACATGTTGCATCAGGTGGTGACATTAATCTCCAAAACCTCATACATTGATCATCATAACCCATTTCATTAATTTTTTGTCTTTCCATGAGATCATGACCCTAAATATTAGAATCATTCATATATCGATATTTTTTAGATATATGAACACAAGGTATTTAAAAATACTATTTTTTTAGAACTCCATGATCCATCATTTTCAATGCATCTTCTATCTTATATTCCTTTAATCAACATGAAGCATCCCAACATTTTCACATTTCAAACATGTGAATATACTCATTTTGCATCCTCTTCAAAAATGGTAATAACTCATATTACGATAAAACCATATTGGAAATATGGATTCAACATTAAAAATTATATTGGATATATTAATTATATAAAAATATTTTGTAAAATCCATCAAGGATAGCATAGACCACTTTCTAACAAGTCAATAATCAGTTTTTAGGTAGTCAGTAATTATCCAAATCAATCATTTATTCATCATTATATTAATAATTCAGAATATATTTATTGTTTTATTTCCCACGACCATATTCTTTCCAATGATATTAACATTCTATTGAGTCACTTATCCTTTGTACAAATCATCATACAACCTCAAATACTCAATGAAACAGTACGACAATACAACTATCATATATTATACAATTCTTATAAAAACTACATTGTTGATAAAATATTAAAATGAAATTATTATTGACTATGAATATTAATCATTCCACTTCATTTGTGGCAGTATCATGACATTCTCATTATCCAGTAACATGATCTAGGGCATATTCCTTTTACACTTGGGACATTGATTCATATTGTGTCCCATATAATTGCATTTGAATCAATTTTCATTGGAAACTTTTTTCACGCCCTTGGAATCATGGAATTGGAGTCATTTTTCTCCACACTAACAAATAACTACCATTCTTATCATGTATTTACTAGTGTGTTTCTTTCCATATATATCACATGTGAGACAACCTTTCTTTCCCTTCTTACCATTACCCATATTTTTCTCAAACATCCTATTTGTTTTCTTCCCATCAAATCCACATTACTCATATATTTGTTTACACATCTTGTTAAAACATGATACTATTTCTTCATATGATGAGGATACTTTAGAGACTATATTACTTTGAAATGATGGATTAACACTATAAGTGATATGATCCTTCTAACTCTTTGCTTTACATGCATTGGTGATGTTCTAATTCCTTATTATATGCACCATTTCTAATCAATTACATATAATATATTAGCTCATAAAATAATTAACTCTATATAACTCTAAACTTAGCATAAATTCATTCATCATAAATCCTAGAACCATATACATTGGTTACTGTTGCGGAATAAATCCCTCATAATGGTTGGTAATGAAAATGTGAATTATCCAAAGCATATCAACCAGATGTGTCAAAGAAGGTGCCGAGTAAGGCTCGTTGTCATGTACTAGTATACCCCGAGTAATGCCTGAAACTCCTTGTCATATTTTTTTCACTGAGGTATATATGTTCCAAAACCAAGTCCACTTATAATACCCCGATGAGGATTTATTTTCTATAGGAATCCAAAAAATCTATTACATACCAATGTTCTAGGATGTTCATGTATTCTTACCTTCAATGACAAGGTTATTGTTTTTTTCTCTAATATACATTTCCTAAATATATTTTCTATATATTCTACTAAAATTCCTTTGATTCCTACTATAAATCCCTGACCCCAATTTCACAAATAAGGATTCTTATTTAATTTAATTGGAATATAGTACATTAATATTAATCCCGAATGATTAAGTATTTTAGTAGCTTTGGAAACAATATACAAACACAAGTTCAACAATAAAACTTCAGATGAATTTTTTATAAACTATTTTTATAACATCCATAAATCCAATGTTATTTCTTCATGCCATTCATAATATACATCTTCATTTCCTGGTAAAATGAAACATAAGAAAGGGGTGAGCTCAAATTATCAATAGGGTTTATCAATAAAAAGGAAGTTATAATCAACATAAACATTAGTCATGGTGAATAACCAATATCACATTCTAATAAAAATTTACTTGAACACATTCTGGCGGGAATAAGAGATAAATAAATAATTCCACAATAAAGCATAAACATGGATATTATACTAGTTGAATAACCATAAGAACTATCAAATAATAGTTTCATAATGAGAAAATGCATAATGCTGGACATCTTAACCATACGATCAAGGCCTCATTTCAAGACCATAAATATCTATTTTTTTAAGGCCTCGTGCCAAGAACATAGTTAGTCTCATGAGACCTACTGATCCATCGAGGGGTTATAGTAGGCCCCACCAACACTTACTAATTCCAATGAGTTTCAAATATGAATGGAGATAATTATAAACAACAAATTAATTCATATTTAATTATACATATGAAATGTAAATAACATTCCATGAACATTAAGCGCAAACACTTACCATTAAGAGTAAATTGGTGAATGGTTTCAAGATAGAACTTGTATCATCAAAATAGTCATAAAAATTCAAATAAAAAATTGTGTATGATATAATCATAGATAAACCTCAATGAAGTAAAATATTATACCTTGTAGTTTTACATATATGAAGATACTTTTAAATGAGAATATTGATAAATGCTTAAGAAAATAGTCCACTAACATTCCAAAGTGTCCCATAACACCTCGAAACATTTAAATCATAGAAACATAGAATATCATGGTAATAAGGATACTATTAATAAGATATAATAAAGGGATGTACATACACCACATGTAAGGAATAATTGGTGAACAAGGCATATATCTCATAAAAGTTAACTGAGATGAGAAAAATCCTTTTTTACTTTAGAAAGAATATTTATTTTGGAAAATCATTTTTATTTGTATAGAAATAATATTATAAAAATTTATATCACAGAAAATAAAATTTAGAGTCATTGAAATTAAATTTTATGCTTAAATAATGTCTTATTGAGGTGAAGTCATTTAAAAATAGTTTTTAATGAAGCTTTAGAAAAATATATTTTTGTGTGGTATTAGGAAAATATTAAAGGATTTTAAAGGACAAAGGCATGCTTGGTTTCATAAAACCATAAATGAACAAAAAATATATTTATCATGTTAAAATGTGTAATTTTAAAAAGATAAATATTTCTTATAATATATTATATAGTGAACATAAAAATAGGTATTAATTTGAGAAGGTCCACTTATCGTGCTTGCATTTAGAAGGAATATTTTGAAGGATTATTTTAAAAATATAAATCCACATAAAATAAAAAAAGATTATTATTGGTAAAAATATATAAAACATTCAAATATAATTTTTAAGAGTACATAATAATAAATAATAATTACATTAAGGTGAGTAGAGAATAAGAGCAACCCAAATGAAAATGGAGGTTTAGGTAGAAAATACTTATGACTTTGTAACAAATTGAATTGTATTCTCCAAAATTAATAATCATAAAATTATACTTTGAATATAATGAGAATAAATAGATTAATTATATGAAACTTTAATGGTATGTATACATACACCATACACAATAAATAGTATTGAATACCGAATATCTCACTAATATGAACGTCAGATGATGAAACCCTTACCTTATGTCTAAAGGTCTTCTCCACTTGATCTTAATGAACTGAATAATCAAATTCAGGTTAATTATTTAATAATTCCTGAAGCTACTTTTAATTTAAATGATTTATTATAACATTATTATGTTCATTCATGGCCTTTTTATGGGCTAATAGGTTCAATTTCATTGTTTGGGTCCGTTTGTTTCATGATCTGTATACTTATATACATGAAAGGGGAATCATGTTAAATGAGAATGGATTCCCATAATTGAAGTTATATGATATTAGTGAAAATACATAATGTTAATATTTCATAAAATTTATTTGGTTAAATGGAGTGAATATTAATCTTTATATATATTATTTACCATTTGTGTTAATTGGTGGGTTTTCAATACAACGAACTCATTTTGCTTTATAAATAAAACCATGTGTACAAAAAGATTCCATAGTAATAGATGAGGAATAGTAAATATATTAAAATCTATTTAAACCATATTAATGTTTTTATTTCCTTATTTTATATATTAATAGTAATTAAGAACCCATCGTCCTTGAATGTGTTAATTTAGCACATCTTAGATGGTGTTTTTCACTACTAGTAGAAAAGAAAGGTAAAGGAGGGATGATAAGAACAAATACCATAACCATAAGAAAATTATAGTAAATTTAAGGTACCAGATTTTTCATAACATTTTGATGAGTAGATGCATGGATAGAAATGAAAATGAAGGAACATTAAAAGAAAGTAAAAGAATTGAAATGCGGAATTTACCTCTCGAATTAATATTCATTGAGAGCCTATTTAGGTGAGTGGATTTTGACTTTTGAGGATACGATGGGATAGTAGACATGGGGGAGGATACTAGAAAGATATTTGGGGAGAATTTGGACAAGTATAAAAGATTTAGAGGATTTTATAGAAGAGGGAGTGAGTGAGGGTTTTTATAGTGGAGGAGAAGAATGAATTTTGAATATTTATTTGATTATATAATTATTTTTCTCAAGAAAAGAAATAGTGTTTTATTATTGTGAAAAGATATTAATATTTTCATGTGATTTGTAACTATGTGATATTATATCAACCTTTAATCACTTATGAGTCAATAAATCATGTTTTTAGCATTTATCGTAAATTATCGTATTTTACTATTCACCTAAAATTCTTGTATTTTATAAAAATCCCAAATATTCACCCCATCAATTATTAAATGTGTAAAATTAAAAAATGAACTCCATATTTTCAATATAAAATTATAGTTATTTTTAATTTTATTTTTAATTAAAATCATAATTTATTCTAGAAAACAACTTTAAAACTACAACTCAGTTTATAACAGATTTTAAAATTTATCAAGATCTCATAAAATAATCTTATAACAATAAGACAATAAAATAAAAATTTATGAATACATTTTATTAAAATAAATTTCCATTTTAAATTGTTAAATTAATCATAAAATTTTAATTAAAATATTTTTAACCTACAAAAATACTAATACTTATAACTTTATCATTTTTCTAATAATAAGATGTCTAAATAATATTTATACATTCGTGGGAGATGTTTATTTTTTGGAAGATTTAATATTTTTTAATATTCATAAGGTTCAAGTTAAAATTCTCAAAAAATGTGATTTGATCCTATCAGGCACTAAAGATCTTACTAAACGAAACTAGGTTTGTTAGTTGTTTTGAAATTGAAATCATAGAAGTGAAAAAATTATGTTTATTTACTATGTTATAAGAATGTGTTGTTTTTAAGAGACTCAGTGTTTTATTAATTCTGTATTTTTTTCTAAATCATGGTATGTTACATAAAATATATCTCTAATATGAAATCGATTTCTATCAATGGTGTAACTTATTGATTTTAAATAATGGCAGAAAAAATCATTTTAATACGAATGGTACAATATTTCATCATAATTAAGGTCTATAAGGTATTGTAATTAATAATTTGATCATTACTCTATCGACATGTTCCAAATTTAATATTAATACATTTATGGGATTAAATGATTCATGGATAAGAAATGAAATAAATTATGGGATAATTTTTAATATATATCCATAGTAACATTGATGATATATTTTAGTGATATTATTTTTTGTAGTTGTCATAATAAATTCCAACTTCTGATGAGTTGTCATATTAAATTCCAACTTCTGATGTCTTTAAATATTCTAAGGAATAATCCATTGATTTTGAGACAATCTATTAATATAACAACCCATCTCATTGGAAGTAAATTATTTAAAATTGGTTGGTATTTCAGTTTACATTTTACTTATGAGAATTATAGCCATATTTCCTATATGAAAAGTATATTCCCAAACCATTATTACTTTCTCCAAAATGATTTGTACTATAATTTTTTCATGTGAAAAAATTACAACGTTACTTTCATATCAATTATATGTGGTCATTCAACTTATGATTATACAATTGTATTCTCTATATATCTTTATTATGAGTACATTTAATGGAAAATACATCCCCATATTAATGTAGATGTACATAATCTCCTCATATATGGAAATAAATTTTGTGTATTATTTCCTTTTGTAAGACTATAGTTATAACATCAATGAATTGATCTATCGTGCTCCCTAGGATATTTATATAGTATAAATAATTCTTTATTAACCTTTTGATCATAGTGTCATACTCAAAACACTCTCAACATAAATAATCTGTTGATATAAATATACTTTTTGATGAAGCCAAAATTTTCCATTCCATTTTAGTCTGTTTTTACTATTAATTATAATAATAATATATTATAAGAGTGTACATATATTTTATTGTATTTTATTTTTTAAATAAAATTATTAAAATTAAAATTATATAATTAATGATTTAAATTTAATTTAATTTTATTATGGTTATAATTATTAATTACCATATGTATTAATATTTTATTTTTGATATTTTGGTAATTTTAAGTTTCCCATATTCATGGAGTATATTTCATATAATTTTCTAGTTCATAATGTAAATCAAGTTTGACATTCTCCGCTGTCAAAGTATTTTTGGTGTTAGAATTATTAGGTAAAGATAATTTCAGATTTTTTGAGTCTATAAAAGAGTTGTGGGAATTCCATAAATGCTAAATCAAGGTATCCAATATATCATATAAAGGTAATGTATATTCTATGAAAAGTTACCAACTGACATCCCATTACTATGTCAGGATAGAAAAAACACAAGTCGTGATTCATATCGGTTATCCTTATCCTACATCATGGAAACTCTATGATCTACGGTGTGGAATAAAGGTCGTAGATAATATTTACTAATGTTAACATCTATTTCATTTCACTATATCAAGGTACATCCATAGATTTTGTCCGCTATATGAATATATCAATGATATTTATAAAGGTATTATCACAATTATGAAGTCTATGTAAGTGTATTTGTTGATGACTAAAGTAATTATACAAGGTTCTATATCTATTCACAAGACATTCTAGTGGAGAATCTATATAGAGGTATAAAAATGGAATTTTAATTCTAAATTTCCAAAAAAATGGATTGAACTCAAATAAAATGCCATTATTCTTATTCTGCAAAATAAAAAAGTTCTCATCCATGAATCCACATATATTTTTTCCATCATTTCAATAGAGTTAGATATTTTAATGAAGGATTGAAGGTGTAATAAGAATCAATATTCGATCACCAAAATATATCATTATTCTTTAACATATACATGTTTAAGACATTTCAAGAAGAATAATCTCATAGACATTAAAAAAATTACAAAATCTAGAGGAATAATGTGTGGTAACTTTATATAATTTTCTTCCCCCACATGCTGTAAATTATTTTGTACCTATCATTTGGATTTTATTGCATTGCAAAGGATTTTACTATAATTTCATCAGTATTTATTTTTTTTCTCCAGTGATAGATATTTATGCCATTGTGTCCTTGATAGAGACAATATGAATTTCTTGATTAATACTTATCAATGAAATTATATTTTAATTTTTTATGTGATGATTTTTCTAAGAACCGATTAATTAGACGAAAAAATATGATCCTCTCCTACAAAGGTTATTTAATCTTGGGATATTATATTAATTTTCATTTAAATGATGTCACCTCAAACTTATATTATTTTATATATGGTTTTATATATCAAGGATTGATCAGGGATTTATTGAGGGTTCTTGGTCACTATGGTTAGAAAACATTAGTACGGATGGGGTCAATTTGCACACTATTATTACAAAAATACGAAAGAGGATGTGAATACCTTGATGTTATAAGTTAGTTATTCAAATCGATAATAATATTAATTTATTTTAAGATATATTATGATATAATCGTTGGTATAGTTATCCATGGTCCATATATTCTTGTCTCCATTGGTTTAATCAACATTTCCTTTCATGAACACAATATTTATATCCCCATTCAATTAAATGTAAATAGTTATTGGATGAATTTGTTTAAAAATCATGAATGTCTTTTTCCCCTATCATGGGAAGACTCTTGTTTTCCATATACTTAATTATAGGAAAACTATATTATTATTTTTTATTACAAGGCCTTTGATAACCTTCATTAGGATATTAATTTATTTTATTATTATTGTATCAAATTTAAATTTACATGGATTGTAATATTTATTATTTTCCTATTTTAGTAATTTTTGGTTACCCTTTCACAAATAGAATTCTATATAAGGGTAACCAGTGATGGTTCTACATAAATCCCCTACATTAAGGAAATTCCACAGCCAAATGTTCCAAATAAATATACATCCCTATTTTCTAAGGATATATAATAGTAGAGGAAGTTAAATATAATATTTTTAAATGTATCAATCAACTCAAATAAAAAAAATTTGTAGGATGTATAATGATAAGATAGAGGGCCCCATAATTATTTAAAGGGAGAAGACACACAAGACTTGTTGTGTTATGATCATCAAATTCATTCATCGATTACCCTCTTGATCACTGGTGTTGCATACATGTAAAAATTACCGATGCTTAAATGTGACTTATATGGTAATTCCCTACATTAATGAACCAATATATATTTCAACAGATATGTAAAAGTATAGTGACACTTTTTAATCATATAGTAACTATATTGAAGTCTATATAATTATATACATTTCTAGAATCACATATGGGTATATAGTGTTACGTCATGTTAACAACCATTCTAGTGTTGAAGTAATGTAAGGTCATAGGTGTAGAATTTTAAATATTAATTTCTCAAAAATAATTAATATATTTCCTTTGAATCAATCATCATTTTGATTATTGTCCCAAATTGAGAATAAATCATCCATTATAAAATATAGAAATTATTAATCAATTCCAGGGAGGTAATTATCACAAGATTGGATTTAATAAAAGAGAGGAATGGATATTTATTTACATGGACTTAACCAAAAACCATTAAAATATTCATTTAAAAGGCATTTATAGTAGAAATGACTCACTACTCAACATTGAATTGCTATAGTAGGAGAACAATGTGCCTTGATTCCTATATAATATTCCGCTATACAATTTTGTAAAGGATTATAAACATTCCAATTTGCCTTTCAAAGATTTGATATATGTTTACATTAATTTATTTACTATTTTATTTTTCTGTCATGTTATGGAAATATAGGCCATTGTGCCCTTGACATGGATAATTTTCCATTTCTCAGGGATAAATAGTAATGATTTTTTATATCACCTATGCTAATTTTCATGAGGGACAAGGGTTTATAGAAGAAAATTATATGGTCAATATTGTCCCTATCTATTGAATAAAAGTATATTCACAGAATTATATTTTCACATTTTCTCACCTATGTCTTATAAAATTTCTCAAATGGTATTGAGTAATTAGGATTGATCCAGGAGTTATTGAGGGTTCTTGGTCATAGTTAGTGGGTGAATGCAGTTCTATTGTAATTATTTGTTGTTCTTTCTATAAAAAAACATGATTGGGAGTGTATATAATAAGGTTTCAAGTTAATTTTATAGATTGTGAAGGGGAGTAAATTTATTTATGTTTGAATACAATAGACTATATTATTGATTTACATGGGACCCATACATGTTTTTTATCCGATTTAATCAAATTTTTCTTTCTAGAATGTTTTTTCACTGATTCTAAAATAAATAAATAATAATAAGATATTATTTATGTGAATATCATGGGCGAGTTCTCCATTCCTATTAGGATGACCATGGTTATCCCCATTTAATTATCCAGAATAATTGTATATCTATTTTTTATTTCTTGTTCAGTGATAGAATCTATATCATTAGATCCTTTTTCTAGTGGGAATACAACCACATATAATTTTTATCACATTTATTGAATTCTATTCCACCATGATTTCACTCACATTACTCTTATGTATTCATTTCATTATAAATTATTATGGAATAATGTAATATTTATATATTAATATTATTTACAAATTTTAATCTAATTTAATAACAGATAGTAAAATTATTTCCAATTTAAATGATTTAATTGTAATTATATTGATTAAAATTTTCAAAGAAATACATAATGAAGAGGATGATTAAATAATAAACATAGATAAAAAATGAATTATATTTTATAATGTTATATAAACATCTAAAAACAAAAATTATGAATAATAATAAGAAGGAAAAAAGGTGGTAAAAGTGGATGAACTAAAACAAGAACCTCTCATCATATCAACAATGATGTTGTAGGAGAAGCAAGAAGAAGGGAATCCACTAATAACATCTATCAAAAGACATATTTCTTATATACATTAATTTATTAGATGTATTATAAGATTATATAACCCAGGGGGATTTTAGTTTTTGGAATTTATTTTATTCAAAACAATTTAAATATGAATTAAAATAATATTACCAATATTTTTGTACCTCTTATTAATCACTTCTCTCACCAACACTAGATTTCAATTTTTACGAAATAATAAATGGGCTAATTATTTAAGATAATTTCGATTGTACACCAATTCCCCCATACTTAGTAGAATAATTTTAAGAGGAATTGTCTCTAGAGGATGAACTATATGTATAAAAATATGAGGTGGATATAATAGAACTGAAATCATTTAATTATATATTTTTTAACGATAAAATATCCACAAATACACGTTGTTTTAATTTTATCAATTCATATCATAAAATAACATAAATTAAAGATGATGAATAAATAATACAAGAATTATAATGTTATGATATGCATGAGGAACTCTATCCTTCAAGTATTTTAAATTACATTCCATGGATGAATGATAAGAAATTTTATTTTCAAAATAAATAATTTTATGAATATGATATCTTCAAAATATTTTTCCATTCCTGAATAATAGAATATATTTAAAACTTTTAAATACATTATTTTCAATAAATAACATTTACCACTTTATATTACACTTACCAATTATGAGGGATCTAGGAAAAATAAAATAAATAACCATTATTGATTCCTACTATGTTTTTATGTATTTGATAGAATATGAAATGAAATCAATTATGAACAACCCATTCAAAGAAAAATAGATAAGAAGTCACTAATTGGAAAATTTTCACACTCATTGTTGGTTATCTTTGTGAGTCAATTTATGGAGTGGAGGAGTTCATAGTAGCCTTGCATGATGAAACAATGTATAAAATGTAATATATGAAGGGGTGAATTTTAATCAAAACAATTTTTTTAATTATCATCAGTTTAAATTTTCTACTCATCCGTACATGAAGAAAAATTTCAAACTAAAAAAACTATTGAATGAAAGAGAGATAGAGAGTGATAAAGAGAAAATAGATGGTTATTATTCTAATAGTGTACCAAGGGTCACACTAGATGAGTTGGAAGGAGAATAAATTACATTATTTGTGGAAGAATTAGATGAACTTATGGAGATTACTTATAAAGAAAACCCTCAAGTACACCATGAAACTATGAGGGTGAATGGAAAAAATATACCAATGGATATCCTATAATTTATCCCACATACCCTAATTTTCAATATGTATTATAATTATATTGGGAGGGTCATGGATGACTCTATCCAATGGGACCTCCAAGAAAAAGTAAAGATGAGAATCTGTGAATTAAATTTGATGTGGTTTTTTTCATAATGTTTATCTTATCCGTCTATTGATTAGGGACATCCATAAGACTGTATAGATATTAAGAGCCTAAATACATCCCATCTTGGGAAGTAATAATCTATGAATCATGTCCCATTCTATTTATTTATAAATTTCAGTATTATTGTAAAAAAAATTCTATGTTTTCTCAATTTTAAAATATCGGATTCTACGGTATACATTAGGTTTTGATTTCATTGAATACATATGGAGCTGGTATAGAAAATAGTTTTCTATATAAGGAAGCATTTTTAATTCCTTTTTAATTTTTATTTGACACTGTAAAATTTTATTTATGTTTTCATTATCAATATTAATTTTTGATTTCTTAATTGATGGTATTTTTATAAATATCATTGAGGAGTGGACTAAATTTTAATGTAAAATAATATTTTTATTAATTTCTTCTTTGATTAATTATTTTATATATTTTTTACATTGAAATAAAAATGAAAATATATATCAGTATTTCACATTCCTCATTAAAAAAACTAATCATACCTAAATCATGGAATTTTTTTGAACTAGTGTGGTAGTTGATAGTGAAGTAGTCTTGGATGTAATTAAATTTTTAACATTTGGAAATGATATTTTTCATTTAATTTTTTTTAAATTTACCACTAAAAAAACAAAAAAAAAATCCTCCCTTTAAATAAATCGGGATATCTCATTTTAAACAGAGTAAAAAAATATGGAAGCTAATATAAATGTATTCATAGTTAAGTAAGGGATATATTTCTATAAGTAAACTATAAAATTGGAGTTATAATATCCTTAGTTACAAATTTCAAAGGGTTTATTCTATTAGTTGAATAATATAAGAGTCGGGTGGGTTTTATTTAAAGGGAAGGTTTAGTTAAGGGTTTATTTAAAGTAATATTACATGTTATTTTCATAAATCATGTAAATGAAAATTAAATAAGTGATAATTAATAAAGGGTATTGATATATTTGAATAATTATAAACATTTAAAAATAAGTGGAAGTTTATATATATAAATTTTAATTAATATAAATCAATGAAGTGGGAAACCAGATAATGGTGTAAGGAGAATTTTTTATAGGGTTAAATGAAAGTTATTTATATTTGGAATCTAGTTCCATTAATTTAAATTTCTTATAATAAATTTGAGTGATATCTTAAAATTGGATGAAGTGATACTACTCTAAATTTTTTGATGAGTTTTTGTTTAATTATTGGGGTGTGATGAAGACAATAGTTTCTATTTATATTCAGTATTTTTAGTGTAAATAATATTATATAATATTTCAAACATACATGTTTTTATTTTTTCTAAAATAATAACTATAATGTTAAGGTTTACTAAAAATAATTTAATTTATATTTTTATTATTTGGGATTGAAATTTCAATTACCATTTATTGAAATATTTATTATTTTAATGATTTTGAAATTTTGAGTTACTTTTACAATAGGAGTATAGTCCATAAGGGTAACAAGTCCAATCATCGAATCAATGTAACCAGTCCTTGATGTCATGGTATTGGAAAATATTGAATTATAGTATAAATGTAATTTATGATTTGATGAGGTAATGACATTTAATAGGAATTAAAGTAAATCTATAATAATATTTCAATTTACTCAATAATATAATTAAAATTTTAAGCCTAGAAAACACTCATAATGGGGGAGTTACAACACAAAGAAAAATACACAGAATTGGAATCCATATAACATGTCAGTTTCACAAAAATATCCTTATTTTATAGTGTATTTTATACATTCCCATTTATGCTAATACTATTTCCACCCACTATCATTTAATGATAAATAGTAATGTTAAAGTATCCCTTTAATGATCATGAGTGAGAATTATTATCCCACTCAGATGATCCTAAATAGCCCTGTGATATATTCCTAATGAAATATAATTTTTTTTATTTCAATTATTGTAATATTATATTCGTCATTGTACCACGATAGATAATTTCCCCCAATATATGTACTTCTATAAAAATATTTGACTAAAATTCTCCCATAACATGTCGGTTTATTCAACCTCCCCATTTATATTTTTAAGAATTGTACGCCATTTATCAGCATCCCCCATTTGGTATACTTATGTTACAAGTTTATTCAGTTTCTTGCATCATAATTATAACAATTAAATTACCGTGGAAATTATCCATTTATTTCTAAAATTTTTAGAATGGAATTAATAATGGATGGAGGGTATTTCTTTAATATGTAATAAAAATTAGTGATTCTTTATTAATAGATATATTTTATTAATAAATGCATGTTTAGTGTCAAAAAGTGTAAAATAAAAATATATATTGGTAATATTCTTATCTATAGTATTGTATTCGTTAAATAAATCATTTTCACATTGTATTCACTTAATTATATTGTTGAAATGGTTTTTATTTAATCCAACATGCATCATATTCTAAACAATATCATGTAAATTTTTTTTGTAATAATAGGAACAAAAAGTAATAATTGTTAATTCTTATATACCAATGTTAAATTAATTTATAATAAATTAATACTATATTTATAAATAAATAATATTTATATCATTATTCTTAAATTATTTCATTCTCATTGAATAGTATTTCAAATATGAATCTTGGGGTATCTACTTAAAATATTATGATACCAAATAAAAATCCCCCAAATATACATACAATATACTAATATATATTTATTTAGGCAACCTAAAAACCTTATTAACATTTATTAATTATTTTAACATAATTATTTCTCACATATCACAATAAAAAACCCAATAATGTATAGTTTTTGTTTCATTAGATATTAAATACTTAATAAACATATTTTAAAGCCATTAGTAAATAATATTTATAAAAAATATCACACATGATACCCTTATAGTTATATCATACATATTACTCTTCTCCACAACAATGGGGAAAGGAACCCTTCGAATGTGTGATATCACATGCTCAGTAAGGGGTGAATATATGAGATTTTAATAGCATATAATCAGTGAATATAATATAACAGTACGATTATTGAAATATAACTAAATTTCATTGACATAAAATAATATAATAATTTTCATAAGAATTATCGTAAACGATGAGTCAATTCTTTAGGATCTTCACATAATATATGACACAATTCACAGGGTCATGGAACTAGGTGTTCAAAATTATGATCCAAAAGAAGATAATATAGGTATGTTTCAGAAGATAACCTAATCCCATAAACATGGTCATAATAAATATATCATATGAGATGGTTAACTAATAATAATTTTATATTGTAATAAACAATTATTTCCACCAGCTCATAACATATAAGATCAAAGATAACCACCCAACTCCCATAATATATTGTCTATTGGCTATACTATAGTTTCCCATTCATGATCACATGACATATAAAAACATACCAAATATATTGGAGGGAAATTTCAGATCCACATATCACATAATTATATGCCATATATATATGTTCCACATGAACATGAAAACGATAATAATTTTATTATAGAAAAATTGCAGTGTTTGAAATAATTGGGATTAATATTTATTTATGAAAAACAAGATCACAAGCCATACTTAGAAAGACTATAAATGGTATCATTAAAAAATGTCAATTTTAAATTATATTAAACAATAATGTATTTCGATATTGATTATAATCAATTTATAGGAGAATTATAAAATTTATATGACGAATAAAAATATATCTGTTATGTATTTAATAACATTTAAGATAAGGGAAATAATTCTAAAAGTAACATCTGCAAAAAATATTAAAAAATATTTGTTCTATAATTTTTTTAACAAAGTTAACATAAATACAAAATAAACATTCCCATTAATATATTTATATTATTTGATATCAATAAAGAAAAGATAAATTATTTCGACATTGAGGAGAATGAACATAAAAATGATAAATGTTTAGCTCCACTAAGAGGAAAATATTTAGTTATTTATGAAATAATTATAAATTAAATTATAATAAAACCAATAAAAACCCCACAAAACAAGAAAAATAATTTGATTTTATTGAGAATGAACATGAGATTTACTCCCATATAATAAATAATATCTATTTAATACTGAGATGTGAATGAAAGCAATAACATTACAGCTGATTTCAAAAATTGAACATTAAAATTTGGATTAGTAAATATAATCATTATAATAAATTATATCATAACCATAGTCCTATATTTTATATTTTTTATACTTTATTTATAATAATTTATTAATCACATGTTAGTTATTTGGTTACATTTTCATTATTAAATGATCGTAATTGTGATTGTTTCTTCAAATTTTCATTATGTAAATATAAATATTATAGTTTTGATAACATGTTTACCATTCCTAAACTAGAAAATGTAGTGGAATCATTGTTTCATAAATATTCATTCATTTCCGGGATCATTTGAAGTATTTTTGATGTATAGTTAATGATTATTGAATCTATAGTCAAAATGTTTTTTGTAATTTACCAATTATAAAATGATACATTATAATTATGTTACATATACTTGTCTCACTTCTATAACCATATTCCAATACTAAATTTCTTATTAATATATAACATTAATTATGTTAATGTCCGCATACTTAGTCATGTATTAAATGATTATGTTGGAACACTATCATTTTTGTAGGTGGTTGAACTGACCCAAGAAAGAACATGGTATTTTTATGAATTTTTAGGATTTTAGTGTTATATAATAGTAATAAAATCATAATGTATGCATAGTGATGTAAAGATAACATCATTATAATGGATATTTATATTTTTATATATTTTATATGAGAAGATAATTTATAACATTGTAGAATAACATTGATATAATCATTGATGAATTTGATTCATCTCAAAAAATAATGCTCAAAATGAAAATATTTGTGTCCCCTTTTGGATCCCCAAGTAACTAAAAATTTATTAAAAATTCTGGAGATGAAAAATGATTTGGTATTTTAGAGATAACCAAAGGGTATCTGTGGTTTGGAAGGTGTAGTAGAGAGGTTATTTAATAGGATTTTTTGATCAGAAATTTGGAAATTTCTTGTTATATAATTGGTATAAAATTTCATTTTTATATAGAATTTATCTTGATAATTTGAATAAACCAAGTATTCCCAATACTATATCCATTAATTTTATTTTTTAATGTTTTGTTGATAATTTTAACCACATATTTTATTTTACATTGTTTACTAGTTTGCCGATGTAGTTCACTATTTGATATGAAAATAGATTCTTATATATAAAATGAAATTAAAAATATTATATATTATTGAATTATTGAAAAAAATATATTCTATCAAATTCAATTTATGAATATTATAAATTCACATATAATATGAAAACATAAATTGTATAGAAATACTTTTTAAAAATCACTATTTTTTGTATCATTAAGTGGTCTACATACTTGTCAATTTCTAATTGTGTTGTTGTCAGTTTATAAGAAAATATATATTATTATGTTAAACATTTAAACTTGTAAAATTAAATTATAAAGATAAAAATAAAAAATAGTTATCAAATAAATTATATTATAAAAATATCTTCCTTTAGCATTAAATTTTTTAATCATGTCCCACAAAAAATTTATATCTTTTAAACATTCAATATTATCAATACATC
Source organism: Viscum album (assembly GCA_963277665.1). Classification (NCBI taxonomy): domain Eukaryota; kingdom Viridiplantae; phylum Streptophyta; class Magnoliopsida; order Santalales; family Viscaceae; genus Viscum; species Viscum album. The sequence continues at coordinate 1,379,647,391 of OY728138.1, forward strand.
AGTATTAAGATATTTAAAATAATCTTGAACACATCAGAAACATTATTTATGAAATATAAGAAAAATAAATAATTGAAAAATATATATTTTTATAGAAAAATATTTTTATTATTTTTATTCTTTTCGTTCTAGAATTATATTTTATTTTTTAATTATATTACTTATTATTAAATAATAGTAATTAAAAACCACTAATGAACCTATTGGATAAAATTATATACAATGACCATATCTAGAAATTCTACATGTGAAAATAAATTATATAAAATTTATATACGTATAAAGGCCATATTACAATCATATATATGTCCTTAAATACTTTTCTAGAGTCATTCAACCCTTTCAATTAAAATATTCAAAAAATATTTTATATTTCTTATAATATTTCTTCATTTCAATGTTATAGATATATTTATGATCATTAATGTTGTCTATAAGAATAATGATTTCATATTCATGATTTCATTTTTTAATTGTGTTTTTAATACTCTTATAGTATTCTTAATGATGCTTCATATTGAGTTTTCAAAATGAATTAATGTTTTTAATGAATAATGACATTTTATCCTAAAAATATATATCATGGATTATTTTTTTAGTGTTTCACATGAAATAAGATACACAAAATAGTATTTATTTAATTAATAATGTATACTATAATATTATAATGTATTATTTTTCACTAAATTAAAGTATTTCACCCACAAAATCTATTTACATAGATCAAAAAATGAGGGTGCCTTTTCTTCATTGCATATTTAGTTTCCCAATTTTATTCCTCAAACATATGATTCCTCTAAAGAATGATAATTGGGGAAGGGGACTTCTTTTCTTTTACATTAATACTGTGATCTATGAATTATATTGGTTTATTCACATTATATAGAACATTTTTTATTTTATTATCATTCCTGGACCTACCAGAGCCCACCTGGACAATAATTATCTCAGTGTCGAAACCCCAAGCCTACTTCAAGTAGGCTAGGTTCCAGTGACTGGTGCTGAGTAAGAATATCCCAAACATGAGAGGAATTATCCTATGTACTTTTACAAAAAAAAATCTTCATTCCATTCAATGTTCAATGTAACATGTAACTGACACTAATAAGTCAATACATTTATAACCCAAAATCAGGGAAAAAAATTTTGAATGCATTAAACAGGATAATTAAAGGAAAAAAATTTGATAAGGTTACTTATTTTCTTAAAATGATGGGACTAATATAAAACGAAACAGTAGTAAAACCCTTAGTCTTTCTATAAAAATACTAATATCCTATATCTCTCTACCCCAATAGGATTCCCAAAAATGGCCAATCATTTGCATGAGACACTATACATCTGATAATACCCATGTAGGGGCGAGTTTAAAAATACCTGTTAGAAAATCTAGAAATAACCAAACATAAAAAAACCGATTATTTATCCAACAAACCAATATTTATAGAAGTGAAAATCTAGGACATAACAATAAATAACAAAAAAACTGTTATATAGTCATAATAGAAAATTACTATCAATATGTATCAAAGAATAATTCCAACCATATGATTTTGACTGAGGATTCAAGGTAATGATCATTTAAATGGGATCAATCCACAATCCTTATTTTCGCTGATTATACATATCAGAGTGGTTGTGTTCTTCTAGCCTTTATATAATGTACTCACTAGATATATAAATATCACGCTACCCAGAAAGGGGATCACACCATAGACTACTAGGGGACTCCACCAAACTAACTAGATAAAAAATAAAGATTAGGGATCGATGTACAGTATAGGGGGTGTCATGATGGTACAAATAATCCCACCTAGAACCCCTATAATAGAGGAACCCATCCATGGACTCATATTGGGGTTCCAAGAACATTATCCAAGATAGAACCTCTTGAGGGGACCAAAATACTATTATGATTATTTAATTACACACTCTAGCCTCACTGAGATGGACCATGGGATCTCACAAGATTAACCCTGGTCTATATAGAAGAAACATTGGGACTCATATTTACCTCGAAAAATTCCACGACGTGAACTAAGGGTCCACGATATGTCTCTGTTACCCTTGGGTCTTCCCATCTCTCACCATCTCCAACTACATGTAAACCTCCATAAACAAAGCATATCATTTAGGGGTACATGACATAATGGAGTATGAACAAAACTAACCAAGCCTCCATCATATGTCTGTTTACATCTGGATGTGTCTGTGTACTGATGTTTGTGCATGTATATGAAGGTAATACCTTTGTACTTGGTTGTTTTAATGTACCAACCCAATACCATGTACTCTACTTATGATCATGATTCTATCCATTTATATTCCGAGGAATCCTCAAGTATCTATGTCGAGAAACCACCACTGGGGCACATTGTGTGTGGTACGGTCCAAATTTTGTTCAATCTATTTATATGACCATAATCTCTACTGGTTTAGAAAAGAGGTTACACAATATGTGTTCCTGGAATAGATGTCCTATAATTGTGAATTCCTCATACATTATTGGAAGTTTAATGTGTTTTCACCTATGTATCATTCATTCTATTTAGTCATGAATTCTATTCTAGATAATAGATCGTGTGTCCACTAACCATCATTGTCACCACTCACTATAATCCTTCCATCCAATTTGATTAGGAAACAACTCTATCATACCACATCTCATGAATGCTAAAAATACGTTAAATAGGAAAATAATTATCCAATATAATTTATCTATAATTATCCACCACAATCATATCACCTTGATCACAACCTCGATGCACATTCCATCTTAATCTGTTTAAATGAATAACAATATCTCTACTATTCAATACGAGATATTATGAAAAATTTCTACCAAAAAATAATAGTGACAAATCATGTGAAAAAATGTGGGTGAAATACACCAACCAAAAAAATTAGAATGAACCACAATTATGTTCTTGTATTCTATGTCAGATTTCTATTAGAATATGGAAACAATAGTAATAGAAATCAAAAAATAAAATCCCATATATCCTCAGTTTAAATAAAATCAAACTCACAAGCATGATCGACCTGAAAACCTAATTTATGGAATAATTGATTTCTGCATGTCTCTAGATAAACAATGGTGAAATAAATCATGAATTACAATCCCCAACCCCATGTTGTAGTAGTTTGTGATGAATAAGAAATATGTTTTGTCATTATTGGTGAGATCATGAATCCATTCTAGTGAAAATGATCCTTGATCAATTATCTTCATTTTCCATGCTTTCATAGAATTTACACCCTAAATCATCATGGTTATGCAGTTGACCTAATGAATTATTCAAAATCAATTTTAAATAAAATTATTATTCATTTTATGATCTAAAAATGATAAAATATTTTATTTTCATATTCATTTCATTATTTTCAATTGTGATAGTATTTTAGAAAAAACCCTAACACATATATAGGTTATGTAATGTATGGTGTAAAACCCACATTCTACACTCAACAATAATATTGGATATTCCTTCCAAGTCTCTGTTCGTGAATTGTTCCACTATTTCAATGAAACTGTTTGGACTTGACAATAATATATTTTTTATTTTTTTTAAATAATTTTCAGGATCACATGGCTTTATAATATCACATCGTCTATGTTCTGATATCCTAAAAAAATATTAGATAAATTCAATATATTCTCATGGTGGAAATAGAGGTTGTAAATTCTATCCACTGTTGAGACTTTCATACGGGAAATAAAGATATTCTACAGAAAAATATCTGGTTATTGTCCCCACTTCTATGAATCCCCTCCTAGGTATTCTCTTAATAATTATATTGCTACCACCAAACACACACTAAGAGAATACCTCAACCATATAATAACTTCTCCACTTATCCACAATCTACAATGGGTACACCGTAATGATTTCACCACCATCAATGTCCGACTCACCCCAAATAATAACATCTGATGGGACATGAACATACCTCCTTAGTTCTAACATGTAGAAAATAAATTGTACCCAGTATAACTACACTGGTTGATCCAAGTGTAACACCACCTCATCGACCCTATGATGTATTTTTAAGCTCCCAATTAATATAGAAGATAGATTTCATCCATGGATTAATCGTCACAACCCACATCAAGTTGAGACACTCTGAAAAACATAGTATCCATACTAAAACATAAATGGCTTATATATTCAGCCTTTAAAACACTTATGATTGTTCTGTGCAGTCTCGATGTGCTTCGAGATGATTTATCCATTCTCTATTATAGTTCACACCCACTATGTTCCCATGATGCAATACTCACCTTGACCATTCCCACATAATGTTAAAAATTCTTTAATGATTCCATATTAATAGTTTAATGGTATATTTTATTTATGAATATTCCTCCATGTTTAATTGATCCTCTATACTATGGAAAATTTCCAACTTTAATTTCAAGTGAACATCCTCTAGAACATGAATCATCCACATAGACTTTCCATCATTTAGGGGGTGAAATTTCATACTTAGCTGCAACTATATCACAAAGGCACCCAAGAATATAATCTAGAAATATTATGTGAATAATGAATAATGGTTTTAAATAGTTTTTGAGGGACTTATGTGGTGGTATACTATCTAATTCATGTAATAGTATCCCAATCTCTATAGAAAACATTGTTCTCAGATATCTAGGAAGTAGGTCGACATGGTGGGTTCGTTACAATCACCAAGACAGGATCATGAAATCTAAAAATATATGGAATCCCCATAAAAAAAATCATAGACATCCCATCCTAAATACACTCTACTATATCAAGGGTTTGTTCAAAACCAATTTGAACCTGATGTTTAGCCTTAATGTACTAACAATTCAGTTATCAAGAGAAAAAAACTACTGACCACTTTTTCATTCCTAGTTACCAAAACTAATATTGGAGGTCTGAGTATATCTCATTTACATCTGGATATACCACCAAAGGTGTTGAATATAACTCTCATAGAACCTCCTCACACAAATTCATTGGTAAATCTTCCATCCTAAAAATGAAAATGTTCTCCCTACTATCATAAAATCAATCATAACTACATTGACCAGATATCATAGCTTGTAATGTCCCACAATTGTTATTTCCATGATGATCCTCCCTACTCCATTTTGGAAGTAGTATGATATAAAACATTGAATTTATATATTATAAACCATCAGTATCCACTAAGGAAAAAATTAAATGAGGCTAATGACTTTCACCCCTTGTAAAACAACTTCAAACAAGATCTTATTAGAATATAACATGGAACTGTGATCCCCTTCATATGATTATGTACAATATAAAAATCATAATCCATGAGGATATATTTCCACCATCACTCAATATATTATCATTATAAGAGAATATATACTTGAGACACTTATGGTCAGAATAAATAATAAACCACTCATAAATAAGGTGGTGTTTCCACATCATTAAGTTGAATACTACTACTTAAAACTCTATATCATGGGTCGCATAAATCTACATAAGTTTTCTCAATTTCTATAACCCATAGGAAATCACTTACTACCCATTCACCTGAGAAAAATCATTTTTATACCCTATGGAATCTCAGAAAAAACAATCTGGACATCCTCTTTTATAAATATCATTATAGGGTCTCTCCTCAATATCTACCATAACTCCTAAGAAGAATTTTGAAACATATCTATAGAACCTTAAGGATGACCATTTGTGGATTATTTAATTAAATGTGAGGATACCCAGGTTAAAAAAATCACAAATATCAACTTTTATCCAACCAATTGAAGGAATCACCTAATCTATATCATGATCTTATGTGGATCACATGATAATAATAACATATCCACCACCGAGTCAACTAGTACTCCATCATCTGAGAATACATGTAATAGAATGTAGAACTCTTTAATCCAAAACTATCACATTGAGATATTCCTATAAATATAGAGTTCTCTGAGTACGTCCAGTACCATCTTAAGGCAACCCATGTTCCCATCCTTAGATATTGAGTATACTAAGATTTTATCAACAAATACCACTGCATAATAGTTCAATAAATGATGAAATATATATTTCACGAGTACTATTAAATATATTGGATAATTCCTCATGGTGAATGGAATCACCATGTACTCATTGTGATCACAACGACATTAAAATTTACTCTTCGATGTATCCTCATCACATACTCAAAGATGATGATATCCTGAGTAGAGGGAAATCATAAAAAATCATAATTCCCCAATTAGATGAATGAAGATGTCAGTAAGAATCAATAGTAGATACTTATTATTCATTATGGCCTACTTGAGCCACTGATAATCCACAGAATACATCATGATATTTTGAACCATTGGTCAAACAATTCTTGGGATACCTTGGAGAAATAATGGGAGTGATGAAGAACTTTCTCTATACGTTCTCATATTAAAAATTCTTATTAAGAATCCAGATGGGATCATAATGATATAATATAAAAGATATCTAGGTCATCCCATGGTGTAAGTAAATATAGAATACTATCTCTTGAAAGAAAGGTAAACACAACCGGTCTTCAGGAATGATGTCCACGTACTCTTCAATGATTCCATGAAATGGAAATACCTTGATACCCACTGTTATAATGGAAATAATATTCAAATGATGATTAATTTGTTGTATCCTAATAAATATAATATCATCATTCACTTTCAAGGGTTTCTTTCCCGCCCATGAAGGAAAACATCAATCTGTCACTATGGATATATCACATCATCTTCCTAAAAAAATTCATTCATTATATAAATTGTCGACAGGAAGTAAATAACTATTTTTAAATCATAATGATACATCCCTGATACAAAGTTCTACTATACGAATATCTTACCTCCAATGTCTGATCACACTATCAATAGAAGTGCGTGATCACTATGTAACCTATGGTTGGGGTCACCAAGAGTAAAGTACATGGCATGGTCTGAACCAGAATATCTAATTTATAAACTAAATAAGTGGTAATAAAAGTGTCTCTTACACTCATGACTAACAATACTATAGATAATGTTATTAATAAATAGATCATACCACTAATAATTTAGGGTGCCTCAAAATTATAGGCTCCAAGTGCCTACCATTGTATTCTCCCCTAACCACAAGCTCTTTACGTCTGGAGAGAAAAACATGATGGTGGTAATGGAAATAGATCAAACATGGTCTCACCTCCTACAACAGTACTAGATCCAATTCCATATACATAAACATGTATACCTAATTGAAACTATCATTGATTCAATCTTGGTGACCTATAGAATTTCTCTTTATTAGATATGTCTGGGTTCAAACAATATGAAACAAGATTTTCCTGAAGATCGTAAGAGACACAGATTCTTTCTATAGACTGACATGATCTATCCTGGGATCCTTGAACCACTAATCCTCATCCATGGTATTTTCTCCAAAAGCACCTAACAATTTATAACCCCTATGAATACCATTTTCCACTAGCTATTGGGGACTCAACTCCTAAAATCCCACTACCAACACCCAATATCTATGATTTCACTTTAAAAAAATATATTTTTTACTAATTCCCACTCAAGAACTCCAACATAGTTCATATTGAAAAAATATCTTTATAGCCGTGATATCTCAGAATAAGCCCCACTCAAAATTCCATTCTTGTAAGAAGCTATCTGGATCTATATTTAGAGATACATCAAAATTTTAGTCAACCTCACTGAATACACTTATTAGTACATACTTCCCTCTTGTAACTACATAATCATATAAAAGTAGACTAATCACAACATCTCCAGATAGAACTCATCCCTAACATGAATCCTGCATTATGACAATGAGGGGGATTTAGTTTTATGTGTCTGAGTCACAATACTCCATCATCACTCAATGGATCTATCAAGAAGGTTCACCGTTGTGATAACCATATGTTTTGTTGGGTTTATGACTTGTAAAAAACTCACCTCGCCTCTACAAGATAGTCCCTAATTACCTTGGGGTCCCTATCACCCGAAAAACATGGGAGGTCACAACCTATAAAACACATAGAGTGAGATCAACCTATTAACACCCTCATATGGTATTATAGGTGAAATTTTCTTCTCAGAGGGTGGTGATAGAATAAAAACCACATTAAGGTAACTCCTCTTGTACAATCCCATGTGATGAGCCGTCATCACTAATCTAATCATCCTCATGATCACATAGATGAATACTATATTTCCATCTTCATGGAAGAATCCAGATGTAAGCATGAAACACAATGAATAATGGGCATATATTTGGAGATTAAACATGATAGACATGGAAACTACAACTCATTATTATATTATGCATGTACCAATGTTTTCCCTAAAACCATTTTCTATGTGAACAGAGTTGGTTAGTAGGGTTTTAGAGTCCTAGTGAATGTATAAGTTGGATCCCACACCAAAATGGGTGCTCATATCCAAAAAAATAATCCCAAAATGCGTTAATAGTATTTATATAAATAACAAAGAATCACCATATATAGATAAACTCCAAATTATGGTCTTAAGGTAGAAATATGATCATCCACCAATATTTCAGGACAAAAACCAGTAAAGAACACCTAGAAGATGATATTATGAGTGTGGAAACACCGAGACCACCTCTAATAGGATAGTGAATAGAGACCAGTGTATTGAAGTCAAATTAAACACATTGGAGGCATTGACCTATATACCTGTACACACACACAAACACACACACAGAGAAACACTTCAAAGTCTATAAAATGATTGATGTAAGTAAAAAACAATAAATTCATGCATCAGTAACCAAAAAATAGTGTTTGATAAAAGTACTGAATGGAATAATGGGGCCAAACACTATCCCACCCAAAAAATGAAAAATATACTAACCTTATCAAAACGAAGGTGATACTATCAAATGAAATACTAATAAGTGACGCAATCTATCAAAAAATTCTATGATCGGCCTACTCCCAGTCCAACATGGACTCCATGAAGTGAACCTTAATCTAAATAAGACATAACACATTCTGGAATATCTCATAGATGGGTGAGTATAAACCCCCCCAAAATTATACCCAGGTATAAACAAACATAAATATCATGATTAGTAAACTCATAAATCTACAATTCTATCAGTCAATACAAGTTGAATAATTCTAATCATAAATAATCCATGTATACTTATAAATGTCGACCATTCTCATTTGTTCTGAATCAATACCTATAGACATAGGATTTTTCTTAAGTAATCGAGGTAATTATCACATGAGAGGTATCACTACAAGATCCATACTAACACTAAACATAATTATTTGATAGGTTGGGTTCATATAAACTTACCAATATGTACTCACAAGATATCCGACAATAACCCTGTGCATATGGGGGATCACAATGTGGTCCACTAAGGTATTCCTAAAACCCAACTAGATCAATCTTCTAGATAGTGTATCAATTCCATATTGATAGGTATCATGCTGATATAATGAAACCCACCAAGGAAATATTTTATTGAGGATCCCAACCCAAGCCTAATAAAGGGATATCATGACCTCTATATAAAATAGAACATGCAGAGGGTACGAAAATCCAATATAGATGATGTAATTCCACAATGTACATTCATATAGATGTGCTAAAGAAAATCAGTCAACAAAACCACGATTTTAATGAAGAAATTGAGGCCCTATCATTACTCTATAAAAACTAAAAGGGATATACTACTTAGTAGGGTTTGTGTGTGTCTGTTCCTATAATATGTAATTTAAACCACTATATACATAGTGTGTCTTTTAGGGGTACATGGAATGTAGAGGTTAGGATGTCATTCAAAATCCCATAGGCCAATGCCTGTGAACATCTTTACATTCCCATGTACTTTGTTCTATACCCATGTATTTATTTCAGAACCATGTATTGGGTGAAGTTTGAGTTTTGGGTTGTGCCTTTACAGTTTACCAATTCTAGTGTTATTTCCCATTACTATTCCCATTTATCCTCTGGTATATATGATAATATTTCTAAACTGGGTGACACTATTTGAGCTAGGGAAAACATGGTGTGTCATATTTTTCTTTGTATGTAAACCCATTGGAAACAGAAGATGGACTACACTACATGTGTTCATGGACTACTTTCCCTGTATTCCAAAAGTGCTCATAAATTTACACATCTTCCCATGAATGTTTTTCCTTTAATTAAACCATGTATTCAAACATATATTGTGGATATGGTGTCGACCAACCCTCACCATCACCACTCGGTATAAATTGACCGTCAAATATAACCGATAAAAACCATTGACTCACATTGTTATCGGAATGATAAAAATATATGAACCGGGTAACCATTAATCTGATTCGATCAATCTCCAACCACCCTTAATCATCGTCACACATTGATTTCCATATCGAACATAAACCTAACTGGTGATATCAATATGTTTCACCAAATAATAATTAGTAAATGATCTAATACTACATTTTAGTCAAACCACCAGCCAATGAAACACCAGTGATAAGCAATGTGAACAAATAGGGGAGAAATGAAAAAAAAATGAGGAAAAACATCAATTGTGTTAAGGTTTGATTTATTAGTTACGATTATAATGATGAAGGAAGATTATTAAAAATAAAAAATAATATTCTACTAAATCCTAGGAAGAAATAAATCCATACCTACAAGCATTGTCGATTGAAAATTAAGCTACAGGAAGAACTTATTAATAATATTCGTGGGATAATCTATGAAAATATAATCCATGTAGAAAAATGAACTATCTCCAATTTTATTTATAAATGAAATGTAATGAATCAAAGTCATCATGTATGGTGAGATCCTAAAAATATTTTGGTGAAACAATCCTTGGTCTGTCATCATCATTTATCTTGTTTTCCTCTAATACACTCTCTAAATCATCAGGTATTTATATATATACCTATGAATTTGTTATAATCATGTGTAAATAAGTATAAAGTTATTTGAAAATGATAAAAATAATAAATAAATAACATTATATATCATCTTCATTATTTGATCATGTGATAACATTTTCACAAAAATCATGACACCGACATAATTTCCATATCTCTTAGGTTAAAACACACATTTTGAATTCAACTTTGGTCTCATATTTACTATTAAAATTGTTATTAAAGAGTTATTAAACTATTTAAAGAAGATAATGTTCATTGGAAATTAATATATTTAATATTTCTATTAAATAATTAATGGAATCAACATGTTTCGAAATCTAGCACTATGTTTACAACAGAATTAGAAAATATAATTAGATATATTATAAATAATTACATGAAATGTATATATTAAATGTATTAAATTACATTTCATTACTTATTAATAGTCAATTATATACTTACCCAAAAGAGATTCAGGGAATATTTCGTGGAAATTAGAGTGGTTCAGTGGAAGTTAAGATGAAAAGATATTTTCCCCACATGATCAGGCCATTGAATGGAGACATTGTAAATAGAGGAAAAATTCCATATAATAAATATGTAATACACAAATCTATGAGGATATTCAATGGAATACCTTTTCATTGACATAAAAATACAAATATCACTATTGAATAGCATGAAAGTTTCTCTATTGAACATATATAGTTAAAATATATCGATAAATAGTATGAATATTCTCTAACATTAATTAAGAATGATCTTGTCCCAATAGATAAAACTCTATAAATTATTCACTAAAATTTAGAGTTCACCACCTCTCCCAAAATAATGCTTTGTATTTTCAAAATTGACTTCTGAAATTTAAATTGTTTTTAAGTGATAAATCTATTAGGGAATGGGGGTGATAACTATTTTTTTAATTATATTTACAACAATTTCACCATATTATCTTGACATTGAATTTTTTGTTTTAGATTAAACATCAATTTTAGGATGATAAATAGTGTTTAAGTTCAACTTAATAGTACATTTAGTTTGAAGGCTTATCCAAATCATTAAAGTAAATAATGGATATTGATTAAATACGATTGAGTGTGGTAAAAAATACATCCTAAAAACTTTCATAATATATATATATCATCTTTATTGAGTGAGAAACAATCTAAAATAAAAATTAATCATGTACAAATTTTATGTTTGACCATGTACATTAAAATTTTATTTATGTCAATTAGTGGCCATTGAAAGAACTAAAATGAAATCCTTTTTGAAGTTATACCAATTATATACTTATTTTTGTATGTTTTGAATCAACCTTCTATACTTAAAACATTCAACCTTAATTTTTTATATAACTGTGCATCTGGATATAAAATTTAAAATCTATTTCATCATTTTTTTCAAAAAATGATCAATTTTTATTTATAAACATCATGGTAATCCAATGATAAATAAAGAATGGCAAGATATGAGCACCCTCAATGAGATAATTTTTAAATTATGCTATTGATGAAAAAAAGTATTATTTAAATCATATAATTATATAATTTCCAATAATGAACATTAGATTATTTTTCTTCTTATTCAATAGCTACATATAATCATTTTTTGCTGCCTTGATTATTTACATTGAAGGATTGTTGAGCATTTATTTGGCGAAGATATAATTTCTCCCATTATAATATGATTTCAAGGATCATCAATTGAAAATTATTTAGTATTGGGTCTCTAAATATACTTATCAAGTATAAGGTAGCATGAAACTCTCTATTTAAATTATCAGATGCAATATTTTCTTTCACATATCAGTAATGTATTCAAAAGATATTGTACCTGATCGACTATAAATATCAATTTTTTTACATGTCCAACTTATCTTATGTAAATATATACATTATTATATTATGATAGATATATTTTTTAAAAATAATAATATATTGATAATTAAATTATATCATTATATAAAATATTACCATTCCATGATTCAAATCAGGTTTCAGGTCATTAATCTCATGAATCAATAATTATTGACATGAGTAAGCTACTTCATTATCATTTTAGATCTAAACAAATCTTAATACATTACTGGATATAGGAAAATATATCAAAACACTTTATTAAATTTTTTTGGGTGAGTATAGTTTATCTAAACAATATTCTCATTATAATATTGAAATTATATTTACATTAAAATATGAAATGGAATATTAATCCTATAGAATTGAACTGGGTTAGTCTATTTTAGTTTCATGATAAATTTATCAAAAAAAAAATAAATAGCAATTATAAAATCTAAGAATGATATTGATTTATCTTATTTTGTTGTTACTAGTTTATATTGATTAATATCTATCATTGAAATATGTATAGATATAAAATTGCTTGTAATTTCTTATCTAATTAATAATATTATCAATAACTAGAATCCACCCTTTCTAAATTTCGGTATATGTTTTTCACTAATAATGGCATTGAGAACAATAATAAAATGATCTTCATGTTATTTATTCCTATAAAATCATATAAAAATATCATCTTTATATATTAGACTATATTAATCAAGGCAATCTAAAAATACTCCATACATCAGATCTATGAAGATAGTGAATGCGTTTGTATTCTTTAATTTCATCAGTTTAAAATTAGTGTCCATATATTGTATAAAAGGTTGTATTGGGTATATCATTTTTAAAAAAAATTATTATTGTTTTCCATATCTATGGTAAAAAATTGAGTAGTATTTATCCCTACATAATTGTTTAAAAAATACATTAATATGGGGTATATTATACATATTTATGATTATAATCTTGTTAAGATCATAATAATAAATAAAAATATGCATTGATGAATATTTTTTCATTACAATGATGATAAGTGCACCCCATGGCGATGACCATGTACCTATTTTACCCATATAAATATTCTATTAGAGATATTTCATCAATTCCCCTGACTCAATCCAATAAATTCTATAAGGAGTCTTTGATATTAGATTCTCATTATATATGGGTTTTCTTGATTTCCATACCTCATAATTTGAGGAATGATCAAAATAACTAATCATTAATAACAACAATCTATTCTTTCAAAATAATAGTGTCATAAAAATTACAATTCTACCAATCCATTTGATACTTATAACCCAAATTATTGGATACTAAAAACCTTTTAATATATGTTCTTTTAATAGAGAGGTAATATTTTTCTTTGTTCTGATTGATGATCATATGATCACTCTAGATAAGAAATATGACTTCCCTATCCCATCAATTATTAGGTGATCTATGTATATAGATACAATCTATTTCCAAAATTATAAAATATTCGACTAATGGGAGAATAATATGATTTTTCAAAATCACATTCTAAAAAATTTCGATTAAAGAGGCGCAATATATTAGAGATACAATCACCACACCACTAGATGATTTCAATGATATGTTAAAATCAATAATATTGGTATAAAAAAAAATCTATGAGTTTATTATATTGATTTGAATGAATTCATATAATTTTGATCAAATAATAATTTTCCAATATAGAGTATACATATCACCACCCCAATATCATTATAAGAACCTGGTTCTTATTTTTGAAGTACGAGTTTCTTCTTTTTTCCTTTCCATAAGTGTTTTTGAGAAAATAAGGAAAATGATGAAAAATCCCAAATTTTGGAAGTACATGTTGTGTACTTTTTCCACACGCCTTTTACTTTTAGCCATGTGGGATGAGTACACGAGGCGTGTGGCCATGTCGGCGATGAAGGGGGTAGAAACCGACTACATGCCATGTAGTGGTACCTTACACGCCGTGTAGTCAGTCAGCTGGAAAATAGTAAGGCAGTGGCCAGATGTGTGATAGAACATGCTGTGTACCAAAGAAGACATGTCATGTAGTCATTTCGGTAGATGAACATTGCCACGCTGGCGGGAAACCGCTAGACAAATAGTTAAATGCAGGAAGTACACACTGTGTACTCGGAAGTACACGCCGTGTACTTTGTTTTTTTTTCACTTAAAATGGGCAGTGGACTACCCTATTCATAGGGAAGGCTTATAAAAGGGAGAAGGAGCAGAAGAGGGAGGCCAGAGATTTGGAGATCCACCGAGTGCATGTTGGTTATCCGTTTTTTTCACCGTCGATCTCCCTGGAACCGCACAGGTGAGTTCTCCCTTCTCCTAGAGTAGTTCTTACGAACTCTTTCCCATAGGGAAGTTATTTATATTTGAATGAGGTCTTCATTCACCTCATATCTACGTTGTTCTAGGACAAATCGAAGATCGTCGTTCGCGTATATCGTTCATGGTTGTTAAAGGTAGGTGGCTTATTGATAATTTTCCAACTGTTGTGCGTTTTGTGTATTTTTGTGCTACGACCCCATGATGGGGTATCATTTGGCTGAGGCCTGGGCTGTTTAAAATACCTATAATTGTATACGTAATTAAATGTGTTATTAAAATGTTGTTGGGATCACTGTTTAGATCCAGGACCACCCCGGGGGGTGTGTTCCTCTGTTTAGCCATTTGGCCAGGATACCCGAGGGTATGCCATGTTTAATTATGCATTACTTTTTCCTTGAGAGGAATGGTATTTAAATTGCATGTCTATTTGTTGGGCATGGCCTGGTTACATATGTCTGAGGGTGGTTTTTACTATAGCCTGAGGGCGTGACTGTATTAGCCTGAGGGAAACGTTTCTTTCCACCTGAGGGAAACCTTTTGTGCATGAGGGATTGGCTTCTGTGCCTAAGGGATACATGTCGTACACCTGAGGGAAAATTCTGTTTTGCTTGAGGGTGAGATTCTGTAATTCATGAGGGTGAGGTTTTTCTTGTCTGGGGATGCTGACTATTTAATTATAAAATAACTGTGGCGTTTTCTTAATATTAAAAGGTTAAATGAATAATTAAAATGGAAATATAACTCATAATTTAGTTACTTTGAGTAATGCTTAGTTTATTGCATTTACTTTTGCACCATATTGTTGCATTTTTACACATAGTTGGGAATGAGCCTTTGGTGGGTGCCTACTGGGATTTGTTTCTCACACCCTGTTTGGGCCATGCTTTTGGCCCAAACAGATTATATTGCTGTAGGTGTGGATGGTGGAAAGTTTCCCTATACAGGTACTTGATTACTGTTGAGGAGTAGGGGATCATGGGACCGAGTTGAGTCTCGCGATGCTACTGGCTATTTTGTTCTATTTTAGTGTATGTTGTATTGTATTTTACTACTATGTAACATGTTCTAGCTATTTTCTTATGATTTGAGGCATGTTGCACCATTATTTATACACTTGTTGCTTATTTATACTGTATTTTTTAAATTCAGTTGTGTATTTTTTATAGATTACGCTGTTGTTTTATGTTTTATTTTATTCCACTGCGATACACTTAGAAAAATGAGGGCATAGTTTCCCCACTATCAGACCTAGGCCCTCGCTGCTAGTCGGCAGCCTCTGGCGTTCGGGGAAATGCACTTGAGGTCATGTGGCGAACTGGGTTCGGGGCACCTATTGAGCGGCACCCGGAACCGGGACGTTACAAAGTGGTATCAGAGGGGTTCTTTTCTTTGACATATTATTTAGAGACATAGTCAGGGATAGGACATGAATGGTAGTTGGTAATAACCTGTGGCCAGGCGTAGCGAACCCGTGTACAGGGAAAAGCCAATTTACCTCGTTTTGCAAATTTTTCTTATTTTGAAATTTTACAGTTGAATTGATTTCACCAAAGGGTGACACACTTGTATTGTGCTATTTATATTTTATCCATGGGTTCTATTTAGTTGAAACCTGATGATATGAGGGTATTCCATCTAAATAATCATTTAGGAACATGCTAAAAATCACATTCCATCCATAGTTTCCATGCCATGTAGGTGAATTATAAATTGTATGCTGTTGTGATAGTTATTGTGCTTGTAAAACATATTGTTGTGATAGCTTCTTGATAAATACCTACTATGTGATAGGGTATTTTTTGTATGAGTCTGTTTATATAATGGATGCCAAAATTCGGTTTTTGGGGAGTATGGGCCCTTATACAACGGAATTTGTTGGATCATTGGGTGTTTACTATATTTCATAACACAGATAAGATGCCAAACTTTGATTCGTAGGGAGTATGGGCCCTCACGGATCGGAATTTGGCACATAGGTTTTGTTTCTGGGTTGTGGAGAAGTTTTTGAGGCATACTGTCTGGAAACCCGGCATATACATTGTGTAGTACTTAAACACGATGTCTATTATCTTCTGTTCGGGAAGAAAAGAAAAAAATTTGGGTACACGCCGTGTAGTCCCTTCCCATGTCACAAACTATGTGGGTGGCGACTCGGGGAAGGGAAATGTTTGGGTTGAACATGCCGTATACTGGATGTACACGACGTGTGGTATTGACCCAGAGACCTGACCGTGTAACTAATAAACACGGGCCAGTGTAGTCGTTTCTTGAACACGCCGTGTCAAGGAAGAACACGTCGTGTAGTGTGTCATGGGAACCCGACCATGTGACTAACAACACGGGTCGGTGTACTCCTTCTGTGTACACACCATGTGTATATGGAACACGCCATGTAGTGTGAGCCATGTATCTGGCCATGTAACTAACAACAGGGGTCGGCAGAGCTCATCTAGTACACGTCGTGTAGTCTTGTATGAGGATAGACCATGTGGTTTTAGCTGTGTGGCTGGGAAGACAGAGTGGTGATGTAGATAAACCAAACATGATGTATATGGACATTAAATTACTTTTTTTGGAATACTTAATACATAAAAAAACAAACACCGAAGGACCGTAATAGTTCAGTGTCTTTGGAAACTCAGAACAAAATCTTCTAATCCTGGTGAAAGATCTTCAACATCTCCCATAAAGATATTCCCCTTTTGTTTTTTTACCTAAATCCTTTATTTATATCCTGTGGAAAAGAAAAAAATTAAAGGGTGAGCTCAAATGCTCAGTAAGGGTAAGCATGGAGAAAATAAAACAAACCATATACATTTGAACAAAAAAAATATGAACATAATTTTTAAACATCAGAATCTTGAGCAATGACATCAAACAAGGTAATAATTAAGGCATGGATCATAAAGAAACAATAATCATGATAAAATAACATGGAAATAAAACATGTAATTGTGTAAATAATTAAGCGCATGTTATGATTTCCATAGTAGCCAATGAATTGGTGCCAAGATCATCTTAATGGACAAAGTCCCTTTCTGAATCGAGTTCACCCCTCATTCCAGTCTTGTATCACTTAACCAGATTAAATTTTCGTTCCAGACATGTATCTATAATGATATATATAATTTTACCCAATGCATTTAAGGGAGAAATAGATCCCACCCATCTCATAATGAAATCATTCTTAGTTGTGCGACAACATAAACATAAATCATTCATCAGAAACCAAAGAATAAAATGGGTTTCATAAACATCATTCAATCATAACATAATCCATATAAAGAAATAGATATAATTTCATCATAGGAAAAGTAAAAACATGTAATTCATAGTGAAATTATACTTGAATCATACACATGTTAAATAATTCCATCTTATATGGAAAATGGTTTTGATAAAACACTAGAAATGAATTTTTGAGAAAAATATCCTTTCTTCTTCAAAATTATTTTCTTTTCACAAAATTCCATGAAATATTATAAAAGGATTTTGTTGAAAATAGACATTAAATCTTGTAGAGTAAGATTCATTAAAACAATGAATTATGAAACTAAAAAATGTGTTCATGCTATATAATAAAAAAAACTTTTTTCTCGTAGTTTTGTCAGAAAAGTCAAAAAGTATCTTGTATGGTAAACAAAAGAAAGATTCCTTCCATACAATGTGGTAAAAGTAAAATGGGGTAAAAATGAATTTAAACATACACGGAATAAAAGTAAACATTTTATGAAAATAGTTTGAGAACATATGGACATGGATGACAAACATTACCCCATTAAATACTTACAAATAAACAATCTCGGATAAGAATGAGATTGGAATAATTATCCCTTAACTTAGGACCGATATGCTTCATACGTATCCAAACCTCCTGTATAATGATTTAAATAATGACATTTACTTATTACAGGATCATATTCATTGTTATTATATCATATATAGTTCACTTATGACTTTATATTACCCGTTCTTTTTTAAATTCCATGTTAAAGTAGAGTTTTGGGTAAAACCGTTTTATTTATCGTACTTGTTTGGTCTTGTTGTTCTTGATATTATTATTCCATATATCATGATTTACTTACATAAAGAATGTAAATCATGATTTATATATCATATATATATTCAGAATATATATATATAAAATAGATAGATGAATGAAATGAAATACACCGTTTGGGGAGACGGTAGGTCGTACGTACGCATGATTGTTGTTTTCTTTTCCTTATTTACTTGAATGGAAGTAAGTTGATGAAATATATATATACATAAATTAAGTAGATTCATTATTTCATATATTTCATTATTATTCATTATATATATTTTATAATCATTCTTCAATGGATAACATGGAGAATGAATCTCATCGCATCGTGGAGACGGTAATCCGTACGTACACACGAGCGATGATATCATTCCAATAATTATTGAATGGAATTGGAGTGGATGATATAATATCTTATAATTAGTATGATGTTATAATAATAATATATAGTTATTATTTAAACCATTATACCCATCCAAGTAAGGTGGTGGTGGAAAAAACAGATTACACCACGGTGTGGAGATGGTATTCTGAACGTACGCACGCGCGGTGATTTCATTTTATGTTGGATGGATAGAAGGTGAAATATAGTTTTTTCATATTTATAATAACATATTAGTATATTATTGATACTTATGTTATTAATTTATAATGAAAAAACTAAAGAATAAGAAGTTTAATAATAAAGAAACATGGAAGAATCAGTAGAAGAGATTACCTCTTCTTCGACGCACCTCTTTTAAACTTCTTCTTAGGGCACTAGAGTTTGTCTTTTGAGAAGACCAGAACCACTATTATATAACTATAGAGGATTAGAAGATGAATTTTCAGGGTTTGGCCGAGTTTCAAGGCTCACAAGGGTGTGAATAGAAGAGGGAAGGGGTGCCCTTTTTATAAGGGAGGAGAGGGGAACCTTAGGAAATCATAAAATATTATTTAATAATAAAGTCATATTTTGTTTTTAATAGCTCAAAATTGATTTATATCAAAGATAAGGTGGGGATGGGTCGAAATAATATCAACAAATAGGTTTTAGACAAGTTTAGGTTACTATATTTTCCTTATCGTTTAGATTTAACTCTAAGTTAAATAATTTAACTTTTACCATGTCTTTTTGTTTTCTTACACTATATGTTTAATAAAATTACTATAACCAGACAAACGAACCCCAAGTAGTTTATATTTAATATATATAACCTTATCTAAGTCATTTTACCGAACCTCAGATTTTTAGGAATAATATAGCAATTAATAATATAATATTTGTTTTAAAAACTATTTTATGTCAATTCTGACACTATTTGGTACGTGATTTTTGTGAAACTCATAAAAGCATTATTAGTTCGAAAAAAGTTAACTAAATCAATACTAAAATGTCATATTAACCAAGAAAATTATTTAAATTCATAAAAAGTCTAAAATTAGATTTATTTGGGTATTTATAACATCAATTATGTTAATATTTCATTAACAAGGTAATTACTGCATCATCATCATGTCCTAAATACATTAAATTATTTAATGTCTAAAAATTATAAATAAAATCCCATTATGTAACAAATTTTTTTATCTTTATAATTAATATTTATAGTCGAATTTATCGTTTGTCTAACCCAATATTAATAATGTTTTAGTTATTAAACTTTGATATTAACTATTTTAACTGTTCTTTAAATAAAATAAAAATAAATGTCCTAATCTAATACAAGTGTACCTAAAGGGTAATATGTTATCCCTAAGGTTGTTTTTGGATGAAATACACTTATCCAATAGAATTAAGACATGTGTTAGGGTTATAATAATATCATTTTTACCTTTAATTACCATATTTACTTTTAACCGTTGTAAAAAAAAGTAAAAAGTTACTATTCAGAAAACATTATTTTTATCTTATTGAACCACATTTTACTCCTTTATATTATCCGTGTCTCTCAGATTTTTTAAATTCCTCTCACAGAAGTGTTAAAGTTATGTTTTATGTAAATTTGCAAATTTTCATAGGAGGTGGGTAAAAGACGGTGAAAAGTTCAATAAAATTTTTATATATCTAAAATTATTATAAAATGAATTCACTGAATTACATTGAACATATATAGGTATTATGTATCAATTTTGACCAAATATAAATTTAAATAAAATAATTAATTATTTTAATAAAAAGTTGGTTTTTAAAGAGTAACTCAGTGTTTTCACTATTCATCAAAAATTGAAAGTTTTCAGAAAAATACCAAAAATTCACCCTAGGGTAATTTTTATATTCCGAATCCAAAATTGAAATCCATTTTGAAAGATAAAATTTATGAAATTTCAAAAGTTGGGTATTACAATTCATAATGGCTAGTTCATAATAATATTATAGTAATAACTTGTTTAGTGAAACTCGGTGTTGCGTATAACACACGCTATCAAGGAAGGTTACTCTGTCATGCAACACAAGCCTACAATAGTGTTTGCGTATACTACATGCTAATATGGTGTTGCGTATAGTGAAAGTTAATCTTGGTGTAGCGTACAAAATATCAAATAAATTAAAAAAAATAATTCCCATAAAATCTCAGGGTGTTACATTCTACCCCCCCTTAAAATGAATTTCGCCCTCATAATTCATCAGGGTTGTAAATGGTTTTCTACATGAAAGTTTCTTTCATAGAAACCCTCATAGTAAAAAGGAATACTAAAACTTAATTTTAAAAAGTGAAGTATGAAACATATCGGTTACCCAAATTAAGTTATCAATGGGTTTCCACATAGGTGAAAATTTGCATATGGAAGAGAAACCTAACCATCAAGTTCTGAAGGAGAGTGGTATAGAACATGGCTATGGAAGAGAAAAAAATCACAAAGCCATAAATTTGTGACAATCTAAGGTATCATCTGATTCATCAGATATAATGGCACTAGGACAACATTTTTTGTTTTCAAGATCTTTTCCCTAATGTTGATAAATTTGAATTAGAAGAAATGCTTACTTTATTTCGGTATAATCTCACCATTGTTCATGCCTTGAACAATTTCCACTTCATATCTTAAAGAAATGAAGCTGAATTTTTCATTCGTGAATTGTTAGGATATCATGTGATAGAATGATGGGTCATTCTATATGTCTCAAAAAAATGGTTAGAAAAAGTTATCAAATATACATACTTCTATATATGGTGAGGTTAATCGTATATGATTCCAAAAATGGACTTATACTTCATCTATCATACTACTAATAAAACAAGTTTCTACTAACCAGGGAATTCATATAGGCCAGTGGTAGGAAATAATGGCATATCTCATTTTGGTTGTGGGTTCGATTCCCACAACCTTGTTCGACACGACGAGTTGTCACCCATCCTGCAGGTTGTCCATTTTTCTAGAACTACATTATAATAACATTCCCGCAATAAAATAGAAAAAAGTTCTATCCTTAACCAATAAAATATTATGTCTAACTTAATTCATTCCAATCTTTAGGCTTATCCAAAATACTTCTGTCCAAACTCATAGTATAAAGAAAACAATTACTAGAAATTTCATCTACTAAGCATGTGAATACTATCATTTATCCCCCATATATCATACTATGTATCCTCTTGGTCATATTCCAAACATTTGAATACCTTAATCATGTATTCTCTTAAACCATAGTGAAAACATGAATGATGTAATAAGGTAACTCTTTCCATATACCAAAATCCCAAAAACACTATACTCAAACCATGATATCACTTTTTCTTTATATTAGTCATGAGATCATTAATACTATCAAACATTTCATTATCTTATTATCCCTTCTTTATTATCATATTAGGTCCTTTCCAAAAATATCTGAATAACCTTTCATGGTTACCAGTACCATTCAACATATACTTTCAAAACTCAAACAAAGGAAACAGTGTAACAATCATTAAATATTTCATTATTCCATAGTACCATACATTATTCTTGATAAACATACAATCATAACACTACCTTCTTAAAAAACTGACTGAGCTTCCTCATTTCCTCCATCTCATATGTCATTCGTTGTCTCTTCATCATCATCAACATAAATACTACCCATATGGCCATGCCGAATATCTTCATGAGATTTTCCCTTAGGGAATTGGTTTGCATAATACCCGTACAATCAACATTTAAAACATTTAACCGTTGTTGATGCCTTATCAATACAATTATCCTTGTCCATGGTGTTAAATTATCCTTTTCCTTTACAATTACTGGCTTTGTGTCCTTATATTATAAACCCAAAGCATCTTCCAGTTCCTTTGAAACATTCTTCTTGATTCCTCTTCCCACATTAATTACATGAGGGAAATTGAACTTTCTTTCCTCTATAATCATCATGAAACTCCATATTTCTCTTGTTAGCTGAGTCGGGAAACTTACCAATGTTGAGATTATTTATCATATTATGAGATTTCTGATTAGGCATAATAATTATATGTGGACTTTCAGATCCAATATTATTTGGTTGCTCAAGAAGAATATCATTACGATGTCCATCATATCCTCCATTATCGTGAATCTTCCTGTTTCCATCCATTTTCTGAAACCCAAAAAGAATAGTGTGAGAGGCCAAAATCATAATCAAGGGGGATTAACTACAATATCATACATATTAGGTTTAAATCTAATTTCGTTTCCATAAATCCAGGACTATAACCTGTACTTATACGTAACCTTAGTGACATCCCTAGTAATACCTTAGAAATATCTCTAGGGATCTCACTAAAGTTATCGCATCCTAGTATCCAAAGGTTGACTAAACCGAACCTCTGATAACAACTTTAGAGACCCCAAACTTGACATACATGGACATTAAATCACTTTTTCATAATAATTAATACATAATAAAAACAAACACTGAAGCACCGTAATAGTATAGTGTCTTTGGAAACTCGGAACATAATCTTCTAATCGTGGTGAAAGATCTTCAAAATATCCCATAAAGATCTTCCCCTTTTGTTTTCTTACCTAAATACTTTATTTATATCATGGGGAAAACAAAACATATAAAGGGTGATCTCAAATTCTCACTAAGGGTAAGCATGGAGAAAATAAAACAAACCATATACATTTGAACATAAAAACATGAACATAATGTTTAAACATTGAAATCTTGAGCAATGACATAAAACATGGCAGTACATAAGGCATGGATCATGATGAAATATTAATCATGATAAAATAACATGGGAATAAAACATGTAATTGTGGAAAACATTAAGCACATGTTATGTTTCCCACAGTAGCCAAGGCATTACTGCCAAGACCATCTTAGTGGACAAAGTCCCTTTCTGAATCGAGTTCACTCTTCGTTCAAGTCTGGTATCGCCGAACCTGATTATCATGCGATTCCAGCCATGTCTATATCATGAGATATAAATCATTACCCAATGCATTAGAGGGAGATATAGGTCTCACCCAGCTCATAATGAAATCATTCTTACTTGTTCTACAACATAAACATAAATCATTCATCATACCCCAAAAGAATTAAATGGGTTTCATAAACATCATTCCATCATAACATAATCCATATAAAAAATGGATATAATTTAATCATAAGAAAAGTGAAACTATGTAAATCATAGAGAAATTACACTTGAAACATACACATATAAAATAATTCCATCTTATATGGAAAATGGTTTTGATAAAACAATTGAAAGGAATTCTTGAGGAAAATATCATTTCTTCTTCAAAATAATTTTCTTTTCACAAAATGCCATGAAATTTTAAAAGAAATGGATTTTGTTAAAAGCATTCATTAAATTTTATAGAGTAAGCTTCATGAAAATAAGGCGTTATGAAACTGTAAAAATATGTTCATGCCGTATAATTTAAGAAATCATTCTTCTCGTACTTTTGTCGGAAAAGTCAAAAACTACCGTATATGGTAAACAATATAAATATTCCTTCCATACGATGTGGTAAAAGTAAAAAGGGGTAAAAATGACTTTAAACAACCACAAAAGAAAATTAAACATTTTTTGAAAACTTTTTGAGAACATATGGACATGGATGATAAACCTAACCCCAGTAAATACTTACGAATAAACAATCTCGGATAAGAATGAGATTGGAAAAATTATCCCTTACCTTAGGTCTGATATTCTTCATACGTATCCAGACCTCCTATATAATGATTTAAATAATGTCATTTACTTATTACAGAATCATATTCATTGTTATTATATCATATATGTTTCACTTATGACTTTATATTACCCGTTCTTTTGTAAATTCCATGTTAAAGCAGAGTTTTGGGTAAAATCTTTTTATTAATCATACTTTTTTGGACTTGTTGATCTTGATATTATTATTACTATATAATGATTTACTTACTTACAAAATTTAAATCATTATTTATATATCATATATATTTAGTATATATATAAATATAATAGATAGATGAATGAAATGAAATACACCGTTCATGGAGACGGTAGGTCGTACGTATGCATGAACGTTGTTTTCCTTTCCTTATTGACATGAATGGAAATAAGTAGATGAAATATATATATATATACACATAAATTAAGTAGCTTCATTATGTCATCTATTTCAATATTATTCATTATATATACTTTATAATAATATTTGAATGGTTAACATGGAGAATGAATCTCATCGCGTCGTGGAGACGGTAATCCGTACGTACGCACGAGCGATGATATCATTCCCATAATTATTCAACGGAATTGGAGTGGATGATATAATATATTAGAATAATTATGATGTAATAATAATCATATATAGTTATTCTTTACCCCATTATACCCATCCAAGTATGGTGGTGGTGGAAAAACTAATTACACCACGGCGTGGAGACGATATTCTGTACGTACGCACACGCGGTGATTCCGTTTTCCGTAGGATAGATAGATGGTGAAATAGAGTTGTTTCATATTTATAATAACATATCAGTATATTAGTGATACTTATGTTATTACTTTATAATGAAACAACTAAAGAATAAGACGTTTAAGAATAAAGAAACCAGAACGAATCGGTAGAAGAGATTACCTCTTCTTCGATGCACCTCTTTTAAAATTCTTCTTAGGGCACTAGAGTTGGTATTTTGAGAATACCAGAACCTCTATGATATAACTATAGAGGTTTAGAAAATGAATTTTCAGGGTTTGTCCAAGTTTCAAGGATCAAATGGGTGTGATGAGAAGAGGGAAGGGGTGCCCTTTTATAAGGGAAGAGAGGGGCACCTTAAGAAAACTTAAAATATTATTTTATAATAAAGTCATAATCTATTTTTTAATAGCTCCAAATTGATTTATTTAAAAGATAAGGTGGGGAGGGGTCGAAATAATTTCAACAATTAGGTTTCAAACAAGTTTAGGTTACTATTTTATCCTTATCATTTGGATTTAACACAAAGTTAAATAATTTAACTTTTACCGTGTCTTTTTGGTTTCTTACACTATAAGGTTAATAAACTTACTATAACAAGTCAAAAAAACCCCAAGTTGTTAATTATTAATATATATAACCTTATCTAACTCATTTAGCCTAAACTTAGATTTTTAGGAAAAAATTACATTTATTAATATAATTTTTGTTTTAAAAACTATTTTATGTCAATTTTGACACTATTTGGTACATGATTTTTGTGAAAATAATAACAGAATGATTATTTAGAAAAAAGTTAATTAAATCAATACTAACATGTCATATTAACCTATAAAATTAGTGAAATTCATAAAAAGTCTAAAATTACATTTATTTGGGTATTTATAACATCAATTATGTTAATATTTCATTAATATGGTAATTACTGCATCAACATTGTGTTATAAATAAATAAAATTATTTAATGTCTAAAAATTATAAATAAAATATTATTATGTAGGAAATAATTTATCTTTCTAAGAATATTTATAGTCTAATTTATCCTATGTATAAACCTATATTAAAAATGTTTTAGTTATTAAACTTTGGTATTAACTATTTTAAATCTTCTCTAAATAAAACAATAATAAATGTCCTAATCTAATCCAAGTGTAACTAAAGGGTAATATTTTATCCCGAAGGTTGTTTTTGGAAGAACTAAACTTGTCCAATAAAATTAGGACATGTGTTAGTGTAATAATAATATCATTTTTACCTTTAATTACCATATTTACTTTTAGTCGTGGTAAATAAAAGTAAAAAGTTACTATTCACCAAAAACTATATTTATCTTATTGAACAACATTTTACTCCTTGGTATTATCTGTGTCTTTCTAATTTTTTAAATTCCACTCACAGAAGTGGTAAAATTACATTTTATGTAAATTTGCAAATTCTCCTAGGAGGTGTGTAAAAGACGATGAAAATTTCAATAAAATTTTTGTATATCTAAAATTATTATAAAATGACTTCCATGAATTACATTGAACATATATTGGTATTATGTATCAATTTTGACCAAAATTAAATTTAAATAAAATTAATAATTAATTAAATAAAAAGTCGGTTTTTAAATAGTAACCCAGTGTTTTCACAATTCATTAATAATTGAAAGTTTTTAGAAAAATACAAAACATTCACCCCAGGATAATTTTGATATTCCGAATCCAAAAATGATATCCATTTTGAAAGATAAAATTTATAAAATTTCCAAAAGTGGGTATTACTATTCATAACGGCTAGTTCAGAATAATTTAATTGTAATATCTTGTTTAGTGAAACTTGGTATTGCGTATAACACATGCTATCGAGGAAGGTTGCTATGGTGTGCAACAGAAGCCTAGAATAGTGTTTGCGTATAATTCATGCTAATACGGTGTTGTGTATAGCTCAATTTAATCTTGGTGTAGCATACAAGACATCAAAGAAATTAAAAGGAATAATTCCCATAAAATCTCGGGGTGTTACAGGTGAACATGCCATGTGCGGGTGTAACATGCCGTGTAGTATCAAGCTGAGTAGTCGGCTGTGTCACAAACGACACAGGTAGTTGGAAAATAAAACCATACACTACATGTAGATTATATACACGCTGTGTAGTTTTGTTAACATGAGCTGTGTGGCTTGGCCATGTAGAAGGACCCGGACAGGGGAAGAAAAGTCAGGTACACTCCGTGTAGTCATTATACACGCCTTGTAGTCTTGTTGTGAAATTTGAAATGCCATTTTCCTTCTGTTTCCCTTTTGGTTCCTTCATTTTCAGACTGTGATAATATTGATCTAAGGTGTGCCTTTGACCTTGTAGTGTCATGCCACCGAGATGACCACACATTGTTCCCCAGGAGAGAGGCAACGATTATACTCTAGAGATGGTGGGCCATGGGCTACCAGTGGATCATCCAGCAGAGCCAGATGTGGCACTAGCTGTTAGACCAGACATAGGCACGGAGGCGCAGTTCCATGAATGCATGATGCGGTTTATGGAGACCTTTCAGGGAGCACTGCAGGATGCCACATCTATGGCTGATCTGAATCATGTCTTCCAGTAGCATCATTCGCCAATGTATTCAAAGGATGGAGGACCACAGGCTGCAGAGTCTTGACTAGGATCGATGCAGACTATTTTAAAGCATCTTGAGACGCCTCCAGGGCAGAGGTTCAAGATCACGACAAACATGCTGTGTGATTCCACCAAGAGGTGGTGGGATGTTACCACCCTGTCAGAGCATCACAGAGACATGACATGGGATGATTTTCAGGCAGTATTCTATGAATTCTTCTTTCCCGAGATGCTGATGGCAGACTGAGCCCGGGATTTCATGAATCTGCAGAAGGGCTTTATGTCAGTGATGGACTATTCGTCTTTCTTTACCGTGCATCAGCATTTTGCTCCCATTCTGGTGGGTGATGGGACGTTGAGGGCCAGGTTCATTGAGGATAGTCACCGATATGACATCCGAGCGCTGGTGAATTTTTTCAGGTTTCCTTTAGTTCATGATATTGTGAACTAGGCACTGATTACAGAGAATAACCTACGGGAAGCTAGTGGTGTGGGTTAGGGTGGTGCAGCACCAGTTTCTGGTGCTATTTATACTGGTAAGAGGAAGAGATAGACGGACTTCTATCATGGTGGAAGTACCAGCCCGACAGTTTCTTCTGGTAGCCCAATTAGGTGCTACCAGTTTGGTAAAGGGGGCACTAGAGACCGCAGTGTCCACGTGATCCAGTGGAGTGCCATGATTTTGGAAAGATATGTCATCTACAATTCATTTGTAGGGCGTTTCTACCAGTGGCTAGTGAGAGGGGTTCAGTGCAGAATCTGTGTGCGAGAGCAGGACCAGTGGCTTCATACCAGTATGGGAACCAGAATACGTCAGGGCGTTTAGGCAGAGATGGTGGTCGTGGCCATGGTATCCAGACACCAAGATCTTAGAGGCAACAGAGAGGGATAGCTCAGGGTAGCCAGGCTGTGTCGCAGGTCTGTGGTACTGGTCAGGCATATGCAGTGCAACAGACCCAGCAGGAGCAGGATCTCGGACCATCTACAGTCATAGGTACTATTCTAGTAGCTTTTGTTTTATCTTCAGTACTTTTTGATATGGGTGTTATGCATAGTTTTATATCTGTTCCCATTGTGGAGAGAATTGGGCTCTGTGTTTCTACTTCATCTGATATCATGACGCTAGACACTCCGTTGGGGACTAGGACAGCTGGTGTGCATCAGTGCAAGGAGTTCCCCCTTGAGGTTGGTTGGTGTCACTTCCTTTGGGACCTCTATATCTTAGAGATGATGAGCTGTGATTTCATTCTTGGGATGGACTAGTTGGTTCCCTTTCGAGACTTTGTGGATTGCTATCATCGCAGGGTGAGTTCCACATCACAGGAGGGAGGAGAGTTTCTATACAAGGGTGAGTGGAATGTTCAGGCAAGTCGAGATGGACCAGTGAATCATGGGCGGGGTGGTATCACATCCTAGATTGTGAGCTTATATCTAGACAACTTGGTTACTTGTCAGAAGGATTTCCCTCCAGAGATTGATCATTTCAGGGATGTCTTTCCAGACGACTTTTCAGGTCTTCCCCCGGAGCGTGAGGTGGATTTCTCTATTGATCCTATGCCAGGAGTAGCACCAGTGTCCATTACTCCTTATAGGATGGCTACACCAGAGTTGCAGGAGATCAAGTGACAGTTAGAGGTGTTACAAGAAAAGGGGTTCATCCGACCCAGTACTTCTCCTTGGGGTTCTCCTGTGCTTTTGACGAATAAGGCAGACGGTACCCTCAGACTCTGTGTGGATTATCGGAAGCTGAACCAATTGAAGGTTAAGAACCGATATCCCTTTCTAAGGATTGATGATCTTTTTGATCAACTTCGTGGAGCACGAGTGTTCTTGAAGATTTACTTCAGATCAGGATATCATCAGTTGCACATTAGACCCTCTGATATACCTCTCACAACATTCAGTAGCAGGTATGGTCTATACGAGTATACGTTTATGCCATTTGGACTCACGAACGCACCATCAGTTTTCAAGGCTCTGATTAATCTTGTGTTCCATCCTTATCTGGATTATTTTACAGTAGTATTCTTGGATGATATCTTGGTGTACTCTCACACTCTACACGACCATGCCACCCATCTTGATATCGTATTGTGTACATAGAGAAAGAATCATCTATATGCTAAACTCTCAAAGTTCTATTTTTGGATGGACCAGATTCAATTCCTAGGTTACATCACCTCAGAGGCAGGAGTTTCAGTAGACCCAGCGAATGTGAGAGAAGTAGCTTCCTAGGAGTAGCCTAAGAACGTGTTTGAGATACGGAGTTTCTTAGGACTGGCTGGTTACTACAGATGCTTCATCCAGGACTTCTTCTGCTTAGCAGCGCCGTTGATGGGTTTTACTAAGAAAGGTGTGATGTTCATTTGGTTGGAAGCTTGTGAGACAGATTTCAGGACATGAAAGGAAGGTTGACATCATCACCAGTCCGGATACTACCAGAGCAAGGAAAGAGCTATACAGTTTAATGTGATGCATCAGTTATTGGTCTAGGAGCTGTATTGGTGTAGGGAAATCGAGTGGTTGCATATGGTTCTCGCCAGTTGAGGCCACTCGAGAAATATTATCCGATGCATGATCTCGAGTTGGCTTCAGTTTTGCATGCATTGCGCTATTGGAGACACTATCTCTTGGGAGAACATTTTGTGGTTTTCACCGACCACAAAAGCCTCAAGTATATCTTTACCCAGCGTGACATGAATCAGAGACATTGAAGATGGTTTGAGTACCTTCAGTCCTTCGATTTTGATCTTTCCTATATACCTGGTAAAGGTAATGTAGTAGCTGATGCACTGAGCAGGAAGACTTAGATACCGGAAGTGCAGGAGGCCAATGGTTAATGGCATCTTATGGCTTTTTTCTCGGAGATGCATTTGGAGGTGCACAATAGTCAGGGGCAGACATATCTTTCCTCTTTTGATGTGACTTCTACCCTCCTGGATAGAGTGAGGATGAGAAAGCTATATGATTAAAAATGCCTAGTTCTACGGGAGTCAGTGGCAAGTGAGGACCCTCCTCCTAGTTAGATGATAGACGTTAATGAAATTATGTGGTTCCATGGATGAGTGTGGGTTCCAGGGGATATACATGAGGAGATGATGAAGGAGTTTAATTTTTCTGCTTGGCCAGTTAATCCTGGAGTTACCAATATGTACCATGACTTGAGACGTTAGTACTGGTGGTCGAGTATGAAAAGAGATGTAGATGGTTATGTTACGGGGTGTTCCACCTGTCAACAGGTGAAGGCGGAGCATCAGAGGCTAGCCGGACTGTTACACCAGTTACCCATCCCGGAGTGGAAATGAGATGATGTCATGATGGAATTCATGACTGGGTTGTCGAGGTCACCTAGAGGCAATGATTCTATGTGGGTTTCTGTAGACAAACTCATGGGGTTAGCTCACTTTTTGACGATCAAGGAGACCTTCGGATATGACCAGCTCGGGAAGTTGTATATCTGAGAGATCGTACATCTTCATGGGGTTCCTCGTTCTATCATTTCAGATAGGGACTCATGTTTTATGTCTCATTTCTGGCAATGTTTTCAGAGGGAACTGGGTATACAGGTTCTTCTGAGCACAACTTACCACCCTTAGACCGATGGTCAGTCAGAGCGTACGCTACAAGTGCTTGAGGACATGCTGCGTGCATGCGACCTAGAATTTGGGGGCTCTTGGGAGAATCATATACCCCTCATCGTGTTTACCAATAATAATAGCTTTCAGGAAACTATAGTGATAGAACATTATGAGTCTTTATATGGTAGGCCATGCCGACCACCCTTGTGCTGGTTAGAGGTATGTGAGGCAGCTTTACTGGGACCACGTCTCGTGCAGGAGACATCTGAGCAGGTCTAGTTGATTCAGAAGCGGATGGCTACCACACAGTCTCATCAGAAGTCTTATGCTGGTCATCATAGGATACCCTTGGAGTTTGTGGTTAGGGATCATGTTTTATTGTGTGTATCTCCGAGGTTGGGACATAGGTGGATCGGGAGACAGGGTATGATTTCACCGAGGAATGTGGGGCCATTTTAGATTCTGGAGAGAATCAGAACAGGTTTCTTATCAATTGTAGTTACCATAGAGGTATCGGGCCATGCACGACATCTTCTATGTATCTCAGTTGCACCGCTATCATTCAGACCCATCTCAAAATCCTTCAGCCCGAGGAGGATGAGCATCAAGAAGATGCATATTTTGAGAAGCATCTGATTCGTATCATTGATAGGAGCACGAATGTTCTCTGAGGCCGGTCAGTTCATATCGTACAGTTGCTATGGGAGCATGTCCGAGTGTAGGATGAAACCTGGGAGTAGGAGACCGATGTACGTGCTCAGTGGCCAGATTTATTTATGACTATATCTTCACCACCCTTGGAAGGCAAATTTGGGGATGAATTGCTTTAAGGGGGGAATATTGTAAGAACCCGGTTCTTATTTTTGAAGTACGAGTTTCTTCTTTTCTCCTTTCCTTAAGTGTTTTTGAGAAAATAAGGAAAATGGGGAAAATTCCCAAATTTCAGAAGTACACGCCGTGTACTTTTTCCACATTCCATGTACTTTTGTCCGTGTGGGATTAGTACACATGGTGTGTGGCCATGTCGGCGATGAAGGGCGTAGAAACCGACTACACGCAATGTAGTGGTACCTTACATGCCATGTAGTCAGTCAGCAAGAAAATAGTATGGTGGTGGCCGACTGTGCGATAGAACACAGTGTGTACTCAGGAAGATATGCCGTGCAGTCATGTCGGCAGATGAACAGTGCCTCGCTGGTGGGAAACCGCCAGATAAACAATTAAATGAAGGAAGTACACAGTGTGTACTTAGAAGTACACGTGTGCACTTTGTTTTTTCGGTTAAAATGGGAAGTTCCCTCCCCTGTTCATAGGGAAGGCTTAGAATGGGGAGAAGGAGTGGAAGAGGGAGATCAGGGCTTTTGAGATCCGCCAAGCGCATGTCGGGTATCTGTTTTCTGCACTGTCGATCTCCCTGGAACCGCACGGGTGATTTCTCCCTTCTCCTAGAGTAGTTCATACCAATTCTTTCCCATAGGGAAGTTATTTATGTTTGAATGAGGTCTTATTTCACCTCATATCGATGTTTTTCTAGGATGAATCGATGATCTTCGTATGCGTATATCGTTCGTGGTTGTTAAAGGTTGGTGGCTTGGTGTAAATTTTTTGACTGTTGTGCGTTATATGTATTTTTGTGCTACGAACCCATGTTGGGGTATCATTTGGATGAGGCCTGTGCTGCTTAAAATACCTAGAATTTTATAGGTAATTAAATGTGTTATTAAAATGTTGTTGGGATCAATGCCTGGATCTAGGACCACCCCGGGGGTGCGTTCCTCTGTTTAGCCATTTGTCCAGGATACCTGAGGGTATACCATGTTTTATTATGAATTACTTTTTCCTTGAGAGGAACGACATTTAAATTTCTTGTTTATTTGTTGGGAATGTCCTAATTACTTATGCCTGAGGGCAGTGTTTACTATTGACTGAGGGCGTGACTGTATTAGCCTGAGGGCATTTTTCCTTTCCGCCTGAGGGAAACCTTTCATGCCTGAGGGATTGACTTCTGTTCTTGTGGGTGACACTTCATACACCTGAGGGAAAATTCTGTTATTCTTGAGGGAGAGACTATGTAATGCCTGAGGGTGAGATTCTGATTACCTGAGGGTGAGGTTTTTCTTGTCTGAGGATGCTGACTGTTTAATTAGAAATTCACTGTGGTGTTTTCATAATATTAAATGGTTAAATGAATAATTAAAATGGAAATATAACTAATAAGTTAGTTACTTTGAGTACTGCTTAGATTATTTCATTTACTTATTCACACTCTTGTTTCATTTTTACACACAATTGGGCATGGACCTTTGGTGGGTGCCTACTGGGATTTATTTCTCACACCATGTTTGGGACATGCTTTTTGGCCCAAACAGATTATATTGCTGCATGTGTGGATAGGGGCAAGAGTCCCTATATAGGTACTTGATTACTGCTGAGGAGTAGGGGAGCATGGGACTGGGCTGAGGCTCATGATTCTACTGGAATTTTTGTTCTGTTTTAGTGTACTCTGTATTTGTATTGTACTACTGTGTAACATGTTCTGGCTGTTTTCTTAGGATTTGAGGCATGTTGCACCGTTATTTATATTCTGGTTGGTTATTTCTACCGCAGTTGTTAAATTCAGTTGTGTATGGTTTACAGATTCCACTGTTGTTGTATGATTTATTTCATTCCAGTGTGTTACACTTTGACAAATGAGGGCATAGTTTCCCCACTATCAGACCTGGGCCCTTGCTTCTAGTCGGCATCCTCTGGTGTTTGTGGAAATGCGCTTGAGGTCATGTGGAGAACTTGGTTCGGGGCACCCGGAACCAGGACGTTACAATCATGGTAATTTATATCATCCATTACTAAAAATAAAATCGTATTTTTTAATATCAATAATTAAGAATTATCATAATCGATCATATGAAAATAAAATTTAATTGTTTTATGTCTTAAATAATGACACCTTTAATTAAAACAATTAAAAATATTGTTAATCCTACAATAAATTTCATTCATCGTAGGTTTTTAGGTTCCTTCCACTTATTATTTATATCATAATCCCCTAAAATGCTAAAAATGTCACTAATAATATCCTAGAAAACCTAATCAAATTATACATTGATATTGCATAGTTTTACATCATTATTCCTTATATTGGAAGATCAAACAGACCTTGAGACCATTTAGTTTAATTTAACTAGATTCTAGAAATATTTTAAGATAATTATAATTTTATTCTTCAGCATTGATGAAATATA
Source organism: Viscum album (assembly GCA_963277665.1). Lineage (NCBI taxonomy): Eukaryota > Viridiplantae > Streptophyta > Magnoliopsida > Santalales > Viscaceae > Viscum > Viscum album. Next base: position 1,379,682,787 of record OY728138.1, read on the forward strand.
ATCTTCACACAATATACCATTATTCAAACATCATACTTAATACTACTATTTATATCATAGAGAAAAGGTAACACAAGAAAGGGTGAGCTCAGATGTTCAGTAAGGGTTGAATATAAGATATTTTAATATATAATCAGAATAAATCATAAGCTAAGAATATGTGTATGAAAAAATAGTCAACATGCATGGATATAGTATTTTTTATTCATACCCAAAAAATAAAACATAAATCATGAGTGGTAGTATAATAATTTCGTAATAACCGAAGATTACAATTATTGGACTGTAGAAAAATAAGGCAATTTTCAAGATCCATGTGGACCTAAACCAGGTAAATTTCATAACATATGAATATATCAAAATTATAATCATATAAATAAAAAAATATTTTATGATTAAGCACAATATCATTTATCTCATAATAAACTAGGCTAACTCCCAACCCATAACATTGTATAATTTATGAAACCACCAGTTCCGCGTAGCATTTTATACATGTGATATGTACCCATGTTATATATTGGTATCATTAGATAAAAAATATCAGCCACTTAATTTTAGTGATATATGAGATAGAACAATTATATAATGATTAATCACACATTTGTGTTCCACATGAGCATGAAAATAATCAAAATTCTATCATGGATAAAATTACTGATATGAATGAAAAAAGTTTCCTGATATTTCCCAAAAATATGATCAGAAACCATCTAAAGAATTAAGGTTGAAAATAACATTAGATAATATCACCGGTAATGGTAGATAATATTTAATTAATGTTGACATAGAAGAAGAAACATTATATATGGGATTTTAATAGGGTGATGAAGCACACATTTTATTAGTGAGTATGTGTGGAATAATTTCAATTTCTCAGTACATAAAGGTAATGAGTAGAAAATTTTAAATTGAAGGTAGACCCATAAGTTGAAACAATAATGGAAGATTGATAATACCTTCATCATATAATTTTTTATTTTTATAAAATTTATACATTATTTTAAATATATTATTTATTTTTCACCTTTTATAGTTAACTAATGTCACACACTATTCACCCTAGTAACTAATTTTTGTTAAAAAAATGAAATTTAAATTAATAAGAAATTTCAATATTTTGATAAATAAATTTTAATTTATCAAATAAAACTCAGCTTCTTATATTTATAAATTTATGTATTATATGAAAAAATAAAATTTATATAATAAATTTCATTTAGAAGAATTATATTTTTAGAATTTTAAGTCTCTATAATATAATTTCATATAAATTATGAATCAAATAATTATTAGTCTATTTAAAAATTTCATTTTATTATAATCATCCAATAAAATTTATAAATTTAATTTTTTTAAAAAATTACAAAAATTATAAAAAAATCAACTCATTGAAAGAAAATAATTATTAACATTGAATTGTATTAAACAAACCGTAATAGAATTATATATTATTTAACTATTATATTGTACCAATCCAATGGTATTTCGTTCAGTAATTAAATTTTAATTTTTTATAATAATTCATTAAAAATAATTAAACAATTAACAATATATACATATTTTGAATATAAATTAATGTAGTTAATTATTTCTATTTTATTATAATATTATTTTTTATTTTAAAATATATTAGATTTTATTTTTTTAAAAATATACAGACTTAATGTATATATTAGATTCAAAAAAATACAATGAAAATATATCTAACAACTATATATATAATATCTATATGTCTAATGACCAAATGTTGAATGAATTTATTATATTCGCATATATATGTATACATAAAAACATATATTGAATCATTCATCATATTAATTTACATTATTCATTTAACATCCAGACTTGAACCTGTGGGTCTGATCCAGAATGCCACATAACCTCTTGCACACCACCCCATACACAAGAGGGTTTCGAGTAGTAGTGAGGTTCTTTTCTTGATAGTGGGGACACTATACCCTCTATATCATTTCATTGAGAAGTATAATAATTAATAAAAATAGGACAGTGAATAAAATATCATTGTAAATATATAAAAATAAAGTTGGAATAAATAACATACATAACTAGCTCCATGTATGGTAATCACATCGTTATTATGTAAAGGAAATATAATAATGACTATAGGTCCAGCATATCTCATCATCATCCCCCATTATCTCCATATTCCACTAGTCATCCATCTACCACATATCCCTTGGACTTTTCATGATCTCTGATGAACTATAAAAGCACATCGAAATTATTAAGTAGGGTGTAAGTACCAGACTTTATAGGACACTCAAGGAATCCTCACCTGGTTTTCACAAGTGTAACATGTGTATTGAATAATAAAAATAAAACCATGAAGCATAAGGACATAATACTAAAATGAGTGGTAGTTCATTAACTAATACACCACCAACCGCCGACCATACCTATATTGAATCAATATCGGAATGATAATCATGGAATGTCTAAAGGAGAATGGACCAGTGCATAACAATCAAAATTAATTTCTGAATGGACCAACTCATGGATCTCAAAATCCATCACTAAGAGTTAGTAAGACCATGGACCAATAATATAATTTGAATCAATATATCAAAAAATGGAATGTCACCAAGTCAAGGACCGTCTTAGGGCTCAAAATCTAGATTCATTTCATTAGTTACCCTCACAATTAGCCACATTATCATGATGCCTCAGTTCATGCCCCTTGGTCATCATGCCCCTATATTCATGCCACCATATCATCATACCCCTAACTCCCTACCACAATTTAGGCCTCCATGACATAATTTTTTACACATTATTCTCACATCCATAATCATCTTAGTTGAAATTCGTTTACACACACCCCTACCAAGAGATGTAAACCACATGATGGTTTTCATGTCTCAATATCCAACAAAACCTTCATGTCAATGGTAAAACATAAAAGGTGTACATATCAAATCATCGTGAGTATATTGGAGAAACATAAAAACATATGAATGCATAAAACATGTAAACAAGATCCATAAATATCACTCATGGAAATAATATATCACAATAGATATCACAACTATTGTAACACCCCAATATTTTATGGAAAATATTCTTTTTAATTAATGTCTTCTGTTATACGCTACATCAAAAGGAGCTTTCACAACACGCATCCCTGACTTTCCTTGAATTACACGCAATCGCGACATTTCTCGATAGCGTGTGTAGTACGCAATACCGAGTTTCACTAAACGAGATATTATTATAATATTATTAAGAACTAGTCGTTATGAAAAGTAATTGTAAAGACTGGTAAAATTCAAGGGAAATTTTTTCTTAATTTTCTTTGGAATTTTAGAAGAGCGCGGTTTCTGACGGCACCTGATTCCGAGGCCCGGAGTTCCCGGAATCAATTTCCGAAGTTTGGCATGGGTACGTTCAGTGAACGAACGAGCGGGAATTTCTAACTTTTGATCCGGTGCTCGGAATTGAAATCTGAGGGCACCGATGAACTCGCAACGCCGATATTCGCTTAAGGGGACCTTTTCCGAAGTTGTGTTTGCCTAGGAAGAGATGTTTAATTTTTTAGTTTTTGAAATTCAAACTCTTGAATTTCAAAGGTTGGGTTGTGTTAATAAATTAAGAGTAAGCTTAATTTATTTTTGGGTTAGTTCCTTTGTTACTTGAGAGGATTGGGAGAATCGTTGAGAGACTTGAAGATCTTCTTCGTCTTCGACGAAGAATGTGAAGAACGGTTCTTCTCCGACAAAGAACATCGATCCCACGACGTTCAAGACTCGGCGTCCCGGTTCTTCCGTCTTCATCTTCCTCCTCGACAAGGGAGAAGTCGCCGACCGTGGTGATCATCGCCAACGACAACGTACCTCCCTTCTTCATCATAGCGACAAGTGAAGAGACGTCGTTTCCTCCTCGGACGCACCCCGACGTCCACAGAATCTACGTCCGACGCCGCGACGCCTTTCTCCGTGATAACCGACGTGCGACGTCAATCTTTCAAGGTAGGGGTTGTTGTTATTTGTTTATTTATTTATCCTTGTTCGTGGTTCTTGCATGACTAATGTACGGATTTTAAATAAGTGTTATTGTTTAACGTGAGGGGGCCGGACCGCATGAACACGGCCGAACCCCCTCCTTCGTTCTTGATGTTTTATATTGCGGATGAATCAAGGTGGCGTGGTGCCGTCGTACCACGCGGATATTCGCCCGATTAAATTGCGCGGCGCCGTCGCGCCGCGCCGTGGAAGGATCATCAAGAACGCGACGCCGTCCCGCCGCGTCAAATGGAATCAAAGGCGTGGTGGAGGGGCGCGGTGTCGTCGCACCGCGCCGGACGACGAAGACCGCGGCCGGTTCCAGGCCGCGGCGAGACGGAAAGACCGGCGGCATGCCGGGCCGCCGGCGTCGGAGACCGGAAGGGGACCGGCTTGCCGGTCCCGTTGGAGAAAAAACCGGCCGGCCAGGAGGCCGGCCGGAAGGTCAAAGACCGGGGGAATAAATTCCCCCGGTCAACCCCTTTAAAACCCCCCCCATTTAATTGGGGGGGGGGGGTTTCTTGAGGGGGGGCAGGCGGCCCCCCCGGTTTCCGCACAAGCAGGCCCCCCACGAGGGGGGGGGGGGGGGCGTTTGTCAAAAAAAGGGGCGCGGCTGATTGCCGCGCCGCCAAACCAAGGAGCGGGGGACCTTGTCCCCCCCCCCCCCCCCCCCCGCGCTGCCTCCGTGCGGCGCCAGGCCGCCGCGCCGCCGGCCGGCCGGGCCGGGTCGGACCCGGGTCGGGTTGACCCGGTTCGGGCCTACCCAGGGGGGGGGGGGGGGGTTGGGCCGTGTCGGCCCGGACCCGGACCCCCCCCCCCCGCGTTTCGAATCAGTTTCGGTGTTTTGGACATAACATGAGCCACGGACCTCCGATCGACGAACCGTCTGCGGCAACACGATCCTTGGATCGAGACGGTCGTTTCGGTATATCACACTCAAGGTTTCGGAACACTTTGAGTTCGGCCGGGTTGGTTCGTTCACGAAACCAACCGGGCCTTTGGAGCGGAAACGCTCATATCTTGAGCTACGGACGTCCGATTGACGTACCATCAGCTTTGTTGTGTTCCTCTTAGTGAGACGGTTCTTTTGGCATGTTCCGCCCGAGGTTTGGACGCAGGTGGAGTACGGTCGGGTTGGTTTTGCCTTAAAAACCAACCGGGCCCCGTGGACGAAAATGCCAATAACTCTCAGACCGGGCGTCCGATCGACGCGCCGTCTGTTGCGTTGAGTTCCTGTTGACGATACAGAACTTTTGGATACATCAACTCTGGACTTTGTGATAGTTGATGTATCAGCCTCTCGGCTCGTAGAGCGGACCCTCCGAACGAGCTTGCTGTGTGCGGGAACCCTAGTGCTGTCGGCGACTGCTTCTCCGACAGCGACGATTGTGCAGAGATCCTCCGTGGACTCCGACGACGACCATGCAGAGATCCTCAGTGGACTGCGGCGACGACTGTGCAGAGATCTGCAGTGGACTGTGACGACTACTGCACTCAGCGATCCTACGTGGATCAGTGCTACAGGTCCTGCGTGGGCCCGATCCTGTGTGGGTCCGATCCTGTGTAGGTCACTGCGGGGGTTAGTACCTATCGATCCTTCGTGGGTCTGACGACTTAGATGGTTCAGTGATCATCTTTATCGTCATCCGAAGAAGTATACCTGTGTGAGCTGAATCTTCTGTTTTACTCGATAGAGGTGGTGCGCTTGGTTGTAGCGGCAGACCCGCGATACTGGAGACGAGCGTACGGAGTACGGAGACCGTGTAGCCGGCTGAGACCTGAAGACTGCTTGACCGACTCGACTTGGAGTGAGTCGACTAGCCCAGTGGACAGAGCGCCCGGTATTTGGCGGCAGACCCACGGCGGACGGAGCGCCTGGTAGTTGGCAGCAGACCCGCGGTACTCGACTGGAGGAGTACCTCTGTAGGCTATTTGGGTGAGCGCCCGGTATTTGGCAGCACACCCTCAGCGGACCGAGCGCCCGGTAGTTGGCGGCAGACCCGCGGTACTCGACAGGAGGAGTACCTCAGCAGTCTTAGGTTAGTGAGAAGTATCTCAGAGTCGTGACATGACACTGTACACTTCAGAGATGGGGCTCTTCAGTAGTTACGTTTTGATAATGAAAATCCTGAGTGAGCTGAATCCTGTTGCTTTCCTGTGTGGATTGTGTTGTGCTATCATGTGTGGATTACGTTTTGCTTTCATGTGTGGAATACGTTTACTTTCCTGTGTGTACTGAGTTGTACTTGGGCTCGAATGTTGGAGCGTATTTGAAATTGATGACTTAGGTATATGTATGGGCATATACCTAAGCAGTGTCGGTTGTTACTTCGTGATTGTACCTTTCTTCGTGGTTTATCCTTTGTGGATTTTGAGAGACCTTCAGGGGTCTCGGGGTCCCTACTGAGTAGCTTATACTCACCCCTGCACGGGCTTTGCCCGCACTACGTTGTGTTGGTTGCAGACGACGGACAACGTTGATCTTAGCTGAGGCTTGCAGAGCAGGACGGTACCTGGAGGTGGACCACTGGGCGGGACGTGCTTGGAGCGGACGACGGGACCCATGGAGCAGTGGAGCTATCTGTACCCACCCTTCAGGTGGGATTTCCAGTGGACAGCTCTGTGTAGCGGCTTTTACTTTTCAGTTTCTGTTTTCCCTTTCGAGTTGTACTTTACTTTCAGTTTGGGTTTGTATACTGGCCCATTTACTTTTCCGCACTTTCGGTTGTACTCTGCTTTTACTTAGTGTTTACTTTCCGCTTGCTTACTCTATGGTGTTTGTTTACTTACAAAGGCAATGCCTTCCATTTTTACCGGGATTTACGCCTTCGTGCTAGTCGCCAGCCCCTGGCCTATGGAAGGCGGGCTAGGGTTAGTCACGGCACGGACCCCGAGGGCGGGTCGTGACAAATTGGTATCAAAGGAGTTCGGTTCTACCGCGAACTCTGATCTTTTCTATGTGAAGCAATAATTTTTAGAGTATTGAGTGTGGTTATCAGTCCAGGGAGTCCAGTGTTGGTGTGGCGGCCGACGTATCCGTACACCAGGACCCTCACTTCTGATTTCCGACATAATGCACAAAAACATTGATTGCATGTGTGTTTCAAAGTTTTCTCTGTGATTACTTAAATCAGCTCACCAGGTATACTGTTCTAACCGTGGCGCACCTGTTTCCTTTTCAGGATGGCCCCACGACGGCAGCCAGCTAGGGTTCTGAGAGTCGAGCGTGACGACAGCCCACCGAGCGACGAGGCTTCGGTGCAGAGCCCTTTGTCAGCAGTGGCACCGGCGGTAGTACTACCCGCCGAGCCCCCGATGCTTCCAGCGCCAGCCGCTGACGATACACGTCGCCTCAGCGCACTGCATGAGTTTCAGCGCCAGCGACCACCCAGGTTTCGCGGGGAGATGGATCCCCAGGCAGTAGAGGACTGGATGGAGGCATTGGTACGAGTGTTTAGGCTAGTGAGGACACCAGCAGACCTCATGGTGATCCTCGCTGCGAGCCTACTACACGCAGCAACAGGACGATGGTGGAGCTTGATGTTCCAGGTGCACGATGAGGTATCTCTACTTTGGACGGACTTTGAGAGCCTTTTCCGCTCGGAGTTCGTCCCAGCCACCCTTCGTGCGGTGCGTATCCAGGAGCTTCTTCAGCTGCGGCAGGGCAGCATGACAGTCGCTCAGTACTCGGCGAGATTTACTGATCTCTCGCGTTACTCGACCGACATGGTACGGGACCCATTCTTCCGAGCCCGGACCTTCGAGCAGGGTTTGAGACACGAGATCAGGGCTTCGCTGATCTCCCTCATCATACCGACTCAGACAGGAGTACTGGAGCGGGCCCTTCTGATTGAGAGCTTCCTTGCCGAGTCTACACCAGTGTAGCGACCCACCGCAGGGCGGCATATAGCGGAGTCTTCGGCAATAGGTATCCGACGGATGACTCAGGGTTCCAAGCAGACCAGACCTACCAGTGGCCGACTGCACGACTCAGGCTCAGTTGTGCGGGGAAGCCGGGGTGGAGTCAGAGCCAGGCGTGCCGAGAGTGGGCAGTGTTACTCCTGTGGCGGGATTGGTCACATGGCTCGTGACTGTCCGACCCGCCATGCTGATGATCAGCAGTTAAGTGAAGAACCTCCCCGGAAGAGGCAGAGGTTCGACCGTGGCGGTCCGCAGGGAGGAGGCGGACGAGGCAGAGGAGCTGGACGAGCAGCCGGTGGTGGGCGACGCTTTGAGGCTCTGCCACCACCACCACCAGGAGGTCCACCCCGACCACAGGGAGTAGGTGAACATGCGAGAGCTCAACTTTAGGCAGCCGAGGCCTTCGATCATGGAGCTCTGGGAGCCGATGGACAGGAGCAGAACTAGTGGATACGTCCTTTGTACATCTGGTTCCTTGTTGCTTTTGTGTAGAGTCTTGTATTATGAGCTGCAATAATAAAAAAAATTCATACCTTTGTGATATTTTCGTTCCTTTCCTCTTTTGTGATTTACTAAGAGGTTCCAGTTTTGGCTGTTGACTTGACCCTCACTTGTGAGACATCTACTGGTGGAGACCCAGTTACCACACACTGATGCCGACAGTGTGACTCAACCCTTGGAGGTGAGAGTAATGGTTGAATCTCTTAGTAGTAGCGTCGAGGCCTTACGACGTCATCCTTGGTATGGATTAGTATCATCCATGTTAGGATTGACTGTATTAGGCAAATAATGTGGTTCATCCAGAGGATGGGACCAGATTTATCTTATCGGCAAAGAAGTAATCTTGCAGCTCTGGTGGGACCGGAGATGGTCCAGGCCACGACAAAGATGGTCCAGGTCATCCAGGAGCGGATGAGGATAGCACAGAGCCGGCAGAAGTCATACGCTGACAGGAGGCGGAGGCCACTAGAGTTCGAGGATGACGACCACGTCTTCTTGCGGGTCTCACCTCGACGTGGTATTCGGAGATTTGGCCGAGGCGGAAAGTAATTTCCGCTCTTCATCGGACCCTTCTAGATCCTCAGCAGGGTTGGCGAGGTGGCTTATCGCCTGGCTCTGCCACCTCAGTTGCACCGGGTGCACGACGTCTTCCACGTATCCCAGCTGAGGAGATACGTGCACGACCCGACGCACATCATTGACCATGGGGAGCTTGACCCTGACGATGGGGCGACTTTTACAGAGGTCCCGGTGGAGATAGAGGATCGACAAGAGCGGGTCCTACGTGGGTGATCGATTCCTCTTGTGCGCATCAGATGGCAGCACGGGAATCTCCAGGAGAGCACATGGGAGCGGGAGGCTCAGATGCGTGCTCAGTACCCTCATTTATTTCCCTAGTTTTTAATGTATCTTTACGGGGACGTAAAGCCCTGAGGTGGGAGTAATGTAAAGACCCGTAAAATTCAAGGGAATTTTTTTTTAATTTTCTTTGGAATTTTACAAGAGCGCGGTTTCTGACGGCACCTGATTCCGAGGCCCAGAGTGCCCGGAATCAATTTCCGAAGTTTGGCTCGGGTACGTTCAGTGAACAAAGGAGTGGGAATTTCTAACTTTTGATCCGGTGCCCGGAATTGAAATCTGAGGGCACCGATGAACTCGCAGCGCCGATATTCGCTTAAGGGGACCTTTTCCGAAGTTGTGTTTGCCTAGGAAGAGATGTTTAATTTTTGAGTTTTTGAAATTCAAACTCTTGAATTTCAAAGGTTGGGTTGTGTTAATAAATTAAGAGTAAGCTTAATTTATTTTTGGGTCAGTTCCTTTGTTACTTGAGAGGATTGGGAGAATCGTTGAGAGACTTGAAGATCTTCTTCGTCTTCGACGAAGAACGTGAAGAACGGTTCTTCTCCGACAAAGAACATCGATCCCACGACCTTCGAGACTCGGCATCCCAGGTTCTTCCATCTTCATCTTCCTCCTCGACAAGGGAGAAGTCGCCGACCGTGGTGATCATCGCCAACGACAACGTACCTCCCTTCTTCATCATAGCGACAAGTGAAGAGACGTCGTTTCCTCCTCGGACGCACCCCGACGTCCACGGAATCTACGTCCGACGCCGCGACGCCTTTCTCAGCGATAACCGACGTGCGACGTCAATCTTTCAAGGTAGGGGTTGTTGTTATTTGTTTATTTATTTATCCTTGTTCATGGTTCTTGCATGACTAACGTAAGGATTTTAAATAAGTGTTATTGTTTAACGTGAGGGGGCCGGACCACATGAACACGGCCGAACCCCCTCCTTCGTTCTTGATGTTTTATATTGCGGATGAATCAAGGTGGCGTGGTGCCGTCGTACCACGCGGATATTCGCCCGATTAAATTGCGCGGCGCCGTCGCGCCGCGCTGTGGAAGGATCATCAAGAACGCGACGCCGTCGTGCCGCGTCCACTGGAATCAAAGGCGCGGTGGAGGGGCGTGGTGCCGTCGCACCGCGCCGGACGACGAACACCGCGGCCGGTTCCGGGCCGCGGCGAGACGGAAAGACCGGCGGCACGCTGGGCCGCCGGCGTCAGAGACCGGAAGGGGACCAGCTTTCCGGTCCCATTGGAGAAAAACCGTCCGGCCAGGAGGCCGACCGGAAGGTCAAAGACCGGGGGAATAAATTCCCCCGGTCAACCCCTTTAAAACCACCCCATTTAATTGGGGGGGGGGGGGGGTTTCTTAAGGGGGGGGGGGGGGGGGGTAGGCGGCCCCCCCGGTTTCCGCACAAGCAGGCCCCCCACGTGGGGGGGGGGGGGGGGCGTTTGTCAAAAAAAGGGGCGCGGCTGATTGCCGCGCCGCCAAACCAAGGAGCGGGGGGACCTTGTCCCCCCCCCCCCCCCCCCGCGCTGCCTCCGTGCGGCGCCAGGCCACGGCGCCACCCGCCGCCAGGCCGCCGCGCCGCCGGCCGGCCGGGCCTGGTCGGACCCGGGTCGGGTCAACCTGGTTCGGGCCGACCCAGGGGGGGGGGGGGGGTAGGGCCGGGTCGGCCCGGACCCGGACCCCCTCGTTTCGAATCAGTTTCGGTCTTTTGGCCATAACATGAGCCACAGACCTCCGATCGACGAACCGTCTGCGGCAACGCGATACTTGGATCTAGACGGTAGTTTCGGTATATCGCACTCAAGGATTCGGAACACTTTGAGTTCGTCCGGGTTGGTTCGTTCACGAAACCAACCGGGCCTTCGGAGCTGAAACGCTCATATCTTGAGCTACGGACGTCCGATTGACGTACCGTCAGCTTTGTTGTGTTCCTCTTAGTGAGACGGTTCTTTTGGCATGCTCCACCCGAGGTTTGGACGCAGGTGGAGTACGGTCGGGTTGGTTTTGCCTTAAAAACCAACCGGGCCCCGGGGACGAAAATGCCAATAACTCTCAGACCGGGCGTCCGTTCGACGCGCCGTCTGTTGCGTTGAGTTCCTGTTGACGATACGGAACTTTTGGATACATCAACTCTGGACTTTGTGACAGTTGATGTATCAGCCTCTCGGCTCGTAGAGCGGACCCTCCGAACGAGCTTGCTGTGTGCGGGAACCCTAGTGCTGGCTGCGACTGCTTCTCCGACAGCGACGATTGTGCAGAGATCCTCCGTGGACTCCGACGACGACCATGCAGAGATCCTCAGTGGACTGCGGCGATGACTGTGCAGAGATCCGCAGTGGACTGCGACGACTACTGCACTCAGCGATCCTACGTGGATCAGTGCTAGAGGTCCTGCGTGGGCCCGATCCTGTGTGGGTCCGATCCTGTGTAGGTCACTGCAGGGGTTAGTACCTATCGATCCTTCGTGGGTCCGACGACTTAGATGGTTCAGTGGTCATCTTTATCGTCATCCGAAGAAGTATACCTGTGTGAGCTGAATCTTCTGTTTTACTCGATAGAGGTGGTGCGCTTGGTTGTAGCGGCAGACCCGCGATACTGGAGACGAGCGTACGGAGTACGGAGACCGTGTAGCCGGCTGAGACCTGAAGACTGCTCGACCGACTCGACTTGGAGTGAGTCGACTAGCCCAGTGGACAGAGCGCCCGGTATTTGGCGGCAGACCCACGGTGGACGGAGCGCCTGGTAGTTGGCAGCAGACCCGCGGTACTCGACTGGAGGAGTACCTCTGTAGGCTATTTGGGTGAGCGCCTGGTATTTGGCAGCAGACCCTCAGCGGATGGAGCGCCCGGTAGTTGGCGGCAGACCCGCGGTACTCGACAGGAGGAGTACCTCAGCAGTCTTAGGTTAGTGAGCAGTATCTCAGAGTCGTGACAGGACACTGTACACTTCAGAGATGGGGCTCTTCAGTAGTTATGTTTTCATAATGAAAATCCTGAGTGAGTTGAATCCTGTTGCTTTCCTATGTGGATTGTGTTGTGCTATCCTGTGTGGATTAAGTTTTTCTTTCCTGTGTGGAATACGTTTACTTTCCTGTGTGGACTGAGTTGTACTTGGGCTCGGAGGTTGGAGCGTATTTGAAATTGATGACTTAGGTATATGTATGGGCATATACCTAAGCAGTATCGGTTGTTACTTTGTGATTGTACCTTTTTCGTGGTTTATCCTTTGTGGATTTTGAGAGACCTTCAGGGGTCTCGGGGTCCCTACTGAGTAGCTTATACTCACCCCTGCACGGGCTTTTCCCGTACTACGTTGTGTTGGTTGCAGACGACGGAAAGCGTTGATCTTAGCTGAGGCTTGCAGAGCAGGACGGTACCTGGAGGTGGACCACTGGGCGGGACGTGCTCGGAGCGGACGACGGGACCCGTGGAGCAGTGGAGCTATTTGTACCCACCCTTCAGGTGGGATTTCCAGTGGACAGCTCGGTGTAGTGGCTTTTACTTTTCAGTTTCTGTTTTCCCTTTCGAGTTGTACTTTACCTTCAGTTTGGGTTTGTATACTGGCCCATTTACTTTTCTGCACTTTCGGTTGTACTCTGCTTTTACTTAGTGTTTACTTTCCGCTTGCTTACTCTATGGTGTTTGTTTACTTACAAAGGCAATGCCTTCCATTTTTACCGGGATTTACGCCTTGGTGCTAGTCGCCAGCCCCTGGCCTATGGAAGGCGGGCTTGGGGTAGTCACGGCACGGACCCCGAGGGCGGGTCGTGACAGTAATACCAACTTTTTATAATTTTATAAATTATATCTCTCAAAATGGACTTCATTTTTGTTTTAGGAATATCGAAATTAGCTTAGGGTGAAATTTTTGTACTTTTCGGATAACTTTCGTATTCTGATGAATAGTGAAAATTACTAAATTGTAATTAAAAACAACGTTTTTAATCGAAATAATGAATAGTGATTAATTATTAATTTTAGTGGTTTTAAAATATATTTTTACAATTTAATACAATGCTAGTCATTGGATGTAATTTTACATTTAAACCAGACATAAACAAGTGTCAATCTTTATATAGTTATTATCTCTTAAGAACACTCTATTTGGTTTGACGACGGTAATTAATTTTTAAATTAATTAATGTAACTAATATGCTTTGAATTTGGTAAAATATACATAATTTTTTATTTCATAATATCAAATATAGATTAGGCCTAATTTTTGGTATTTTTCTGGAAACATTCATTTTTTGATGAATAGTGAAACTACTAAGTGGTAGTTAAAAACTAAATTTTTCATAAAACATAATTTTACCGCTTCTGTGAGTGAAATTTTGAAAATCCTAGACACACGGTTAATATAAAAGACTAAAATTTGGTTTAATGAGATGAAAATAATTGTTGGTGAATATTAACTTTTTACATTTTTTTACCACGGTTAAAAGTAAATAGGTTAATTAAGGGTAAACTGATATTATTATTATAATAAAAAATGTCCTAATTCTATGGGATAAGTTTAATTCTATCCGAAACAACCTTAGGAATAAAATATGACCATTTAGGCCCACTTGGATTAGATTAGGAAATTTATTATTAATTTATTTAAAGAAGTGTTAAAATAGTTAAAATCAATGTTTAATATGTAAATCATTTTTAATATAGGGTTATTCAAAAGATAAATTCGAATATAAATATTAATTCTAAATCTAAAACGATTTCCAAAATAATGGTATTTTATTTTTAATTTTCAGACATTAAATAATTTAATTCATTTATGACACAAAGAATATGCAGAAATTTTCTTATTAATGAAATATTGACAAAATTGATTTTATAAATACCCAAATAAATGTAATTTGAGACTTTTAAAGAATTAAAATAATTTTATATGTTAATATGGCATGTTAGTTTTGATTTAATTAACTTTTTTGAACTAATATTTCTGTTATGAGTTTTACAAAAATCAATTACCAAATAGTGTCAAAATTGACATAAAATGGTTTTTTAAAAAAATATTATATTAATAATTTTTATTTTATTAATAAAAATCTAAGGTTCTGCCAAATGACTTATATAATGTTATATATATTAATAATAAACAACTTGGGGTTCTTTTGGCTTGTTATAGTATGTTTATTAACCTTATAGTGTAAGAAAACAAAAAGACACGGTAAAAGTTAAATTATCTAACTTAAAGTTAAATATAAATGATATGGTTAAAATAGAAACCTAAACATTTCCAAATTATATTGGATGAGATAATTTCTACCCATCCCCACCTTAGATTCTAAATAATTCAATTTGGAGCTATTTAAAACTGAATATGACTTTATAATAAAATAATATTTTTAGTTTTTCGAAAGGTGCCCCTCTCCTCCCTTATAAAAGGGCTCCTCCTCCCTCTCTTCCTCAAATGACATTGAGCCACCATTCTCGGAAAAACCCTGAAAAATTCTCTTCTCCACTTCCCTAGAAACAACCTAGAGTCCCTGGTTTTCTTCAAAGACCAATTTTAGTGCCCTAAGAGGAGGTCTCAAAGAGGCGCTTCAAAGAAGAGGTAATGTCTGTTACCGATTTTATCAACTTTATTTCTTCTTCCACTTCTTCTTCTTAGGTTGGTTCATTATGAAGTAATAACATCAGTATCACTAATATACTGATATGTTATTATAAGTATGAAAAAACCCTATTTCACCATCTATCCATCCTATGGAAAATGAAATCACCGCGCATGTGTACGTACGGAATACCGTCTCCACGTCGTGTTGTAATCTATTTTCCACCACCACCTTACATGGATGGGTATAATGGTGTAAATAATAACTATATATGATTATTTTAATGTGATATTTATTCTTTTATAGTATACATACACTCCAATAAAATTCCACGATCATGGGAATGATATCATCGCTCGTGCGTACGTCCGGAATACCGTCTCCACGACGCGATGAGATTCATTCTCAATGATTAACCATTCATAAATGATTATAAAGTATATATAATAAGTAATCATGAAATATATGACATAATAATGATATTGTATTTATGTATATATATATGTATGTCATCCAATTAATTCCATTCAATTCAACGAGGAAACGAAAACAACGTTCATGCGTATGTACGACCTACCGTCTCCATGAATGGTGTATTTCTTTCCATTTATCGATCTATTATATATATGAATATGCTGAATATATATTATATATAAATCATGTTTTATATTCTGAAATTATTTAACATGATCTATGTAATCATATGAATAATTACCAGTCAAAACACGGACGGCAAATGAAACGATTTTACCCAAAACGCTCTTTAACATGGAATTTACAAAAGAACCGGTAATATAAAGTCATAAGTGAACCATATATGATATCATAACAATGAATATGATTCTGTAATAAGTCAATGGAATTATTTAAATCATTATAAAGGAGGTTCAGATACGTACGAAGCATATCAGACCTTTGGTAAGAGATAATTTTGCAAATCCCATTTTTATCCGAGATTGCTTATTCGTAAGTATTTACTAGGGTTATTTTTATCATCCATGTCCAGGATTCCTAAAAATTGTGTCATTTATGTTTAAAGTCTTTTTTACCAATTTTTACTTTTACATAATGGTATGGAATGAATCTTTCTTTTATTTACCATATATGGTACTTTTTGACTTTTTCGACAAAAGTACAAGAATAATGTTTTTTTAACGTAGACGGCGTGAAATTTTTTATGGTTTTATAAAGCCTTGTTTTCATGAAGCTTCCTCCAAAATATTTCATAACTATTTTCAACAAAATCATTTTCTTTTAAAATTGCATGACATTTTGTGAAATGAAAATGATTTTGAAGAAAAAAGGATATTTTCCTCAAGAATTCATTTCAAGTGTTTTATCAAAACCATTTTTCATCTATGATGACATTATTTCATATGTGTATGTTTCAAGTATAATGTCTCCATGATTTACATGGTTTCACTTCTCTTATTATGAAATTATATCCATCTATTTTATATGTATTATGTGAGGATGGGATGATGTTTATGAAACCCATTTTATTTATTGGGTTTTTATGAATGATGTATGTGGCACAAGTAAGAATGATTTCATTATGAGATGGGTGGGACCTATATCTCTTTCCAATGCATTGGGTAAAGATTTATATATTATGAGATAGACATGGATGGAACGGTAATTTAATCGGGTTCAGTATTACAGGACTTGAACGAGAAGTGAAATCGATTCCGAAAGGGACTTTGTCCACTAAGATGGTCTTGGCAGCAATGTTGTGGCTACTATGGAAATAATTACATGTGATTAATGGATGCCACAATTACAACTTTTATTCCCATTCTATTTTATCATGATTTTTGTACCATTATGATCTATGCCTTATGTACTTCCATGTTTTATGTCGTTGCTCATGATTTTGATGTTTAAAAATTATGTTAATGTTTTTTTAAGTGCAAATGTATATGGTATGTTTTATTTTATCCATGATTACCCTTACTAAGCATTTCAGCTCACCCTTTTTATGTTTTATTTTCCCACAGGATTAAAATAAAGCTTTTAGGTAAGGAAACAAAAAGTGGAAGATCTTTATGAGAGATGTTGATGATCTTTCACCATGATTAGAAGATTACGTTCCAAGTTTCCAAAGACACTAAACTATTACGGTCCTTGTTTGTCTGTTTTTTTATTTATTATGTATTCCACAAAAGTAATCTAATCTCTATGTATGTCAATATTTGGGTCTCTACAGTTTGTATCAGAGGAAAGGTTTAGTCAAACATTGGAAACTAGTAATCGAGAACTTGAGTGAGATCCCTAGAAATATTTCTAAGGTATGTCTAGGGATGTTCCTAAGGTTAAGTATAAGTATACGTTATAGTCCTAGAATTACTGTAACGATATTAGAATTAAACCTAAGATGTTAGATATTGAAGGTACTCCCTCTTTATTATGTTGTTTTCCCTAGTATTATTTTTGCCTCTCAAACTATTCTTTTTGGGTTTTAGACGATGGCTAGAACCCGAAGGAACCGAGTTGATAAATGAAATGGAAAATCCAATGATTGTCCTCATGAACAAACAAATGTTATGGGAGATGGAGTGAAAAATATTATTGTTATACTTACACAAGATATGAATCATTCTGGACTTCCAAATGATCAGAGAAGGGAACAATATTCTATTGAGTCCTTTATGAGGCAACGTATACCTTCTTTTAGTGGGTCTTTTGATCCACTTGTTGCAGAACAATAGATCAATACCACTGAAAAGATATTTTCAGTTCTTCAATGTTCTGAACATGATAAAATCAACTTATCAGTATATCGTTTGGAAGGTGATGCTGATAAATGGTGGAATCTTATCAAGAATACGAGGCCAAGAGATGAAATTGAGTCCATGGAATGGGACGAGTTCAAAATTTTTTTCCTTCAACAAGTAATTCCCTCGTATTCTTCGAACAAAGACGGAGAAGGAGTTTCTTGAACTAAAGAAAAAGGATGATGAATCTGTTGGTATATACGAAGCCAATTTTACGCGGCTTTCAAGGTATGCAACTAGATTTATCATCCAACCTGAAAGTAAAACTGATCGATTCTTCAGTGGCTTAAAACCAAATCTTTTAAGGGAATTGGATATAAAAGACTTCAGTAGATATAAAGAAATTGTGTGTTGTGCTATCAAGGTAGAAATGGAATTTTGTGTTACATATCCATCTCATTGTTTTGACAAGAAACGAAAGATGGAGTTCAAGGATAAATCTCAGAATAATGGTGAAAAGAAGATGATTGTTTCCTTACGCTCAAAGTGTGGAAAGAAGCATGGTGGAGAATATCTTAAAGGGACTAGAAAATGTTTTAAGTGTGGAAAATAAGGTCATCGAGAAGCTGAGTGTCGAACTAATAGAAAAAGGGTTTCTAATGATGTGAATAAAGAAAAGACTGCAGAGAACACACCACCAATACTTCAATGCTTCAAGTGAAAGGAAATGCGGAATTATGCTAATAAATTCCCTAATCATAGGGTTAGTGATGATAGACATGAGCAACCACATACAACAAAGGACAAAGGGAAGTCACATGCGTTCACTATTGGCGATGTTGAGTATGACAATGATGTGGTTGAATGATTATGTGTTTATGTAATGGGATTCCAAAATAATATTGTATATAGTATCGTGGAATATTGGATTATTTATGTATTTTCTATTGGGGTTTTCAATAATTTTATAGTACCAGTAACCATGGAAAGTGATTGAGATATTTTTGGAAAAAAGATGATATGCACATAATGAAGGGATAAGGAGAAAATGAAATGTTTGACAGTATTCATGAGCTCATGAATGATATAAGGAAATAGTTATATCATGGTTTGAGGTTTTGTTATGTGAAAAGAGTTAACTTTTGATAGCACTCATGTTTTCACTAAGATTAAATTGGTATACATTTTTCAAGAGAATACATGATTAAGACCTTTGAATGTTTGGAATGGGACCAACAAGACATATCTCATGATATATGGGTATTAAAGATGGTATTAACATGCTTGTTATATGAACTCTTTGGTAATCGTTTTCACTATAATATGAGATTGGACAACAGTATTTGGGATAAGCCAAAATATTGGAAAGGATTATGTTGGACATAAGATAGTATTGTTTAAGGATAAACTTTTTTCGATATTATTGATGTGATGTTATAGTAATATAGTTTTAGAAAAAGAACAACCTATAGGACGAGCGACAACCCATCGCGTCGGACATGGCTTTGGGAATCGGGCCCATAACAAAAGTGAGACTGGCCTTTATTGCCTACCGCTGGCCTAAAGGAATTCCCTATTTAGTAGAAACTAGTTTTATTTTATTAAGAAGTATGATATATGAAGTATAAGTCCATTTTAGGAACCATATATGATTAATATCACTATAGATCGACTTATGTATATTTAATAACATTTGCTAACCTTTTGTTTAAGACCGATATCATTCTATCACATGATCTGCTAACACTTCACGAATAATAAATTCAACTTCATTTATTTAAGAGATAAAGTGTAAATTGTTCATGGCACGAACAACAGGGAGATTGTACCAAAATAAAGTAAGTATTTATTCTAATTCAAATTATTCAACTTTAAAGAAATGATCTTGAAAACAAAAAAATGTTGTCCTAGTGCCCTTATATCCAATTAATCAGTTGGTACCCTAGATCATGACAAAATTATGGATTTGTGATTGTTGGATTTTTCGTAGCCATGTTCTCTTCCACTATCCATCAGAACTTGATGGGTAGATTTTACTTCCATTTCCATATTTTCAACTATGTTATCCAACATGAAAACCCATTGATTAGTTAATTTGGGTAACCGTTACGTTTCATACATTAATTTTTAAAGCCATGTTTTGCTATTTCTTTTTACGATCTAGGTTTCTATTAAATAACTTTTCAGTAGTAAACCATTTATAACCCCGACAAATTTCGAGGGCGAAATTCATTTTAAGGGGTGTAGAATGTAACACCCCGAGATTTTATGAAAAATATTCTTTTTAATTAATGTCTTGTGTTGTACGCTACACCAAAATGAGCTTGCACAACATGCATACCTGACATGACTTTAATTACACGCAATGACGACCTTCCTCGATTGCATGTGTAGTACGCAGTACCGAGTTTCACTAAAAGAGATATTATTATAATATTATTATGAACTAGCCGTTATGAATAGTAATACCCACTTTTTTAAATTTTATAAATTTTATCATTCAAAATGGACTTCATTTATGGATTCGGAATATCAAAATTAGCTTAGGGTGAAATTTTGGTACTTTTCGGATAACTTTCATATTCCGATGAATAGTGAAAATTACTAAATTTTAATTAAAAACAAATTTTTCAATCAAAATAATTAATAGTGATAAATTATTAATTTGAGTGGTTTTAAAGAATATTTTTAGAAATTAATACAATGTTGTTCATTGGATGTAATTTCACATTTAAACCAGACATAAACAAGTGTCAATCTTTTGATAATTATTATCTCTTAAGAACACGCTATTTTTTTGACGACGGGAATTAATTTTTAAATTAATTAATGTAACTGATATGTTTTGAATTTGGTAAAATATACATCATTTTTGAATTCATAATATAAAATATATCTTAGGCCTAATTTTTGGTATTTTTTGGAAACTTTCATTTTTTGATGAATAGTGAAACCACTAAGTGGTAGTTAAAAAACTGAAGTTTTCATAATAGATAATTTTACCGCTTCTGTGAGTGTAATTTCAAAAATCTGAGAGACACAGTTAATATCAATGAATAAAATGTGGTTCAATGAGATGAAAATAATTTTTGGTAAATAGTGACTTTGTACTTTTTTTAACCACGGTTATAAGTAAATAGTGTAATTAAGGGTAAAAATGATATTATTATTACCCTAACACTTTTCCTAATTCTATTGGATAAGTGTAATTCCAACAAAAACAACTTTAGGAATAAAATATGACCATTTAGGCCCACTTGGATTACATTAGGACATTTATTATGAATTTATTTAAAGAAGGGTTAAAATAGTTAAACTCAAAGTTTAATAAGTAAATCATTTTTAATATAGGGTTATAAAAAATATAAATTCGAATATAAATATTCATTTGAAATATAATATTATTTCCTAAATAATGGAATTTTATTTATAATTTTTAGACATTAAATAATTTAATTTATTTATGACAGAAAGATGATGCAGTAATTATCTTATTAATGAAATATTTACACAATTGATGTTATAAATACCCAAATAAATGTAATTTGAGACTTTTTATGAATTCCAATAATTTTTAATGTTAATATGACATTTTAGTATTGATGTAATTAATGTTTTTTGAACTAATCGTTCTGTTATGATTTTCACAAAAATCAATTACCAAATAGTGTCAAAATTGACATAAAATGGTTTTTAAAACAAATATTATATTATTAATAGTTATTTTATTCCTAAAAAAATAAGGTTCGGCAAAATTACTTAGATAAGGTTATATATATTAATAATAATCAACTTGGGGTTCTTTTGGCTTGTTATAGTAAGTTTATTAACCTTATAGTGTCAGAAAACAAAAAGACACGGTAAAAGTAAAATTATCTAACTTAATGATAAATCTAAATGATAAGGTTAAAATAGTAACCTAAACTTTCCAAATTCTATCTTATGAGAGAATTTCTACCCATCCCCACCTTTTCTTCGAAATAAATAAATTTTTATCTATTTAAAACCGAATATGACTTTATAATAAAATAATATTTTTAGTTTTTCCAAAGGTGCCCCTCTCCTCCCTTATAAAAGGGCACCTCCTCCCTCTGTTCCTCACTCCACTTTGAGCCTTCAAGCTCGACCAAACCATGCCAAATTTTCTTCTCCACTTCTCTTGAAACATCCTATAGGTCCAGGTCTTCTTCAAAGACCAATTTTAGTGCCCTAAGAGGAGGTCTCAATGAGGCGTTTCAAAGAAGAGGTAATGTCCTTTACCGATTCTTTCAACTTTATTTCTTCTTCCACTTTTTCTTATTAGGTTGTTTCATTATGAAGTAATAACATCAGTATCAATCATATAATGATATTCTTTTATATATATAAAACAACCCTATTTCACCATCTATCCATCCTACGGAAAATGAAATCTTTGCGCGTGCGTACGTACGGAATATCGTCTCCACGCCGTGGTGTAATCTATTTTCACCACCACCTTAATTGGATGGGTATAATGGTGTAAATAATAAATATATATGATTATTTTAAAGTGATATTGATTATTTTATGTTATACATACAGTCCATTAAAATTCCACGATCATGGGAATGATATCATCGCTCGTGCGTACGTACAGAATACTGTCTCCACGACAGGATGAGATTCATTCTCAATGATTAACCATTAATAAATGATTATAAAGTATATATAATAAGTAATAATGAAATATATGAAATAATAATGATACTGTATTTATGTATATATATAAGTATGACATACAATTAATTCCATTCTATTCAATGAGGAAACGAAAACAACGTTCATGCGTACGTACGGCCTACCGTCTCCATGAACGGTGTATTTCTCTCCATTTATCAATCTGTTATATATATGTATATTATTAATATATACTATATATAAATCATTTTTTATTTTATGGAATTAATTAATCATGATATAAGTAATTATATAAATAATTACAAGTCAAAACACGGACGACAAATGAAACGATTTTACCCAAAACACTCTTTCACATGGAATTTACAAAAGAACGGGTAATATAAAGTCATAAATGAACCATATATGATATCATAACAATTAATATGATTCTGTAATAAGTCAGTGAAATTATTTAAATCTTTATACAAGAGGTTCCGATATGTATGAAGCATATCGGACCTAAGGTAAAGGATAATTTTGCAAATCTCATTTTTATCCTAGGTAGCTTATTCGTAAGTATTTAATGAGGTTATTGTTAGCATCCATGTTCATGATTCCTAAAAATGGTTTCATGTATTTTTAATTCCTTTTTACCCATTTTTACTTTTACCCAATGGTATGAAAGAAATCTTTCTTTTATTTACCCTACAAGGTACTTTTTGACTTTTTTGACAAAAGTACGAGAACGAATGTTTTTTTAACGTATACGGCATGAAAGGATTTTTAATGTTTTATAAAACCTTGTTTTCATGAAGCTTCCTCCTAAATATTTCATAACTATTTTCAATAAAATCCTTTTATTTTAAAATTTCATGACATTTTGTGAAAAGAAAATTATTTTGAAGAAAAAAGGATATTTTCCTCAAGAATTCATTTCAAGTGTTTTATCAAAACCATTTTTCATCTAAGATGACATTATTTCATATGTGTATGTTTCAAGTATAATGTCTCTATGGTTTACATGTTTTCACTTATCTTATTATGAAATGATATCCATTTCTTTTATATAGATTATGTGATGATGGTATGATGTTTATGAAACCCATTTTATTTATTTGGTTTTTATGAATGATGTATGTGGCACAAGTAAGAATGATTTGATTATGAGATGGGTGGGACCTATATCTCCCTCCAGTGCATTGGGTAATGATTTATATCTCATGAGATAGACATGGATGGAAAAGTAAGTTAATCTGGTTAAGTATTACAGGACTGTAACGAGGAGTGAACTCGATTCAGAAAGGGACTTTTTCCACTAAGATGGTCTTGATAGAAATGCCTTGGCTACTGTGGAAATCATTACCTGTGCTTAATGGATGCCACAATTAAAAGTATAATTCCCATGCTACTTTATCATTATTTTTGTACCATTATGATATATGCCTTATGTACTTCCATGTTTTATGTCTTTGCTCAAGATTTTGATGTTTAAACATTATTTTCATGTTTTTTTAAGTTCAAATGTATATGGTATACTTTATTTTATCCATGCTTACCCTTACTAAGCATTTGAGCTCACCCTTTTTATGTTTTATTTTCCCCCAGGATTAAAAGAAAGGTTTTAGGTAAGGAAACAAAAGTGGAAGCTCTTTATGGGAGATGTTGAAGATCTTTCACCACGATTTGAAGACTACGTTCCAAGTTTCCAAAGACAATAAACTATTACGGTCCTTATGTGTCTGTTTTTGTTATGTATTATGTATTCCGAAAAAGTAATTTAATATCTATATACATCAAGCATTGGGTCTCTACAACTATACATGAACACCAACATGATATCACAATCAAGGTTGATACAAATAAAGGAAAAAAAACAATGGAAATAAGCATAAATGAGATCCGAATAAGTTAATGAACATTCTACATCAATGTATTTAATTTAAATGATAATGATTAACTAGACTGTGTAGTTTGATAGCTACAATGAAAACCTAAATAGATAGGAAAACCTTCTTGTGGTTTAATTATTATAATCATCAACACATCAATTCTAGATGTTCATCTAGGGTTCCTTGATTATTTAATAGTGGAGAATAAGAACCACATAGTGAAGAATGTTACACAGTCAAGGGAGAAAACCTGATTTACAGAGCCTTTATAAATTGAGCAAAATGTGTTTCAGGATCCCTACAACTCAATAGAAATCAACCAAAAAGGAACCCAAATAGTTTTGAGTATTTAGAGCCCTAAACTATAGATTTCATCAACCAAAATCATAAAACCCAATTTAATGTCCTTTTTCATCTTAATTTAATGGTAGCCTCATTATTATAAACACATTAAGGTGTTTCAAACCCGAATCAATCATAAATAGCTAAAATACAATATTTATTATCGAATTTGTGTGAGAAATGGGGTTTAGAGTGTGGAGGACTATGCTGAAAATGAAAAAAAAATAATTTTAATAAATTAAAATATTAATAATATAATAACATAATGAAATAATTTATCCTTACATGTGATTTGAAGAAACACCCGATGTGCTCAAATATTATGTTGCACATACGGCAAACCCCACATCTCATAGCCAATGATTCTCTCAAATATCTCAAAAAAAACAGAATTTGGGAGATAATCAATAATTTCAGAACAAATAAAATAAAATTATTAAATATGCTATCTTCACACGCGATTTTACCAAATGCTTGATGCACAAAATATGTTATACCATGCCAAGGATAAACCTCTCATCTCAAACATAAAATTGATACCAAATTTCTCATACGAGACACCCATTGGGGGATATATAAAATTTTAAACTTCTGTTCATAATATCATATTTTTAATACTTTTATTCATCCAATTCTAAGGATCAACGGGCACCATATTTCCATCCTATCTCAGCTCCCAACTCCAAAAGTATTCTCTATATTTCTCCAAGATGTTAATTGTCCTTTTTGACTCACAAAAATCCATTTAAATCAAATATCAAGTGATTTTTATTGAGATATTACATTTTCAAATAATAATAACAAAAAACTGTTTTCAATTATAATTTATTTCATTAAAAATTTAGGATATCACATTTCTCCCCCAATAACCACATATCATCCCTAATAAAAATATCTAGTGGTCTTGGTTGAAAAACTATGGAAAATGATCATCAGACTCGTGATCCCACATCTCTCTCTAAATACATCCATGCTTCCATGGAAGCTAGACTAGTAGTACCATCATTACTCACCAACAAATCTATCGTTGGTCTATGACCAGCAATGGATGCTATTTAGAATACGTATTATAATCTATCGGAACTTCATCACAATAAATATCATTTCTAGAGTCATGTATATACCTCAAAATATGTGACACATGTAATACATCATTCATTCCATGATAGAAAAAGGGAGGCTCATGTGGTATTCCACATCACCTATCTTCTCAGTGATCCCAAATTGTCCAAAAAAATAAGGTAATAGCTTAACCAACTTCCCCAGATGTCTGTACCCTAACTATGAAGTCACTCTCATGAAAAAATTATCTCCCAAAACAAAATAAAATTGTTTCCTCCTATGGTTGGAATAAGATCTCTTTCTACTTTGATCATTTATCGACCATCTCTACTTCAGATTCACTCTCTCATAGGTCTCAGAATCATGCTTGGACTATAAACCACTACCTCACTTGCCTCATTAAAATAGTGTGGTGAGAAACACATCCTCCCATAAATTGGCTCATAAGTTTCCATCTAAATGGAATCATGTTAAGTGTCATTTTATGAGAACTAAATCAAGGATAGGTTATAATCACATTATTTTCCAAAGTATTGAATGAAATATCAATGAATATCCTCTAATATGTGTATATTCAAAAATGAATTCACATTAGTTTGAGGATGCTATATTCTTCTAAATCCAAGTTGAGTCCCTAGGGATTTATGAACACCCAACAAAAATCAGAATTTAAATCATGGGTCTCTATCAAAATTAATGATCATAGGGTATCCATTCTAGTGTATGATCTCTAAAACAAAGAGCTTTCCCTTATCATATAAGGATTGATTCACTCTAGTCAATAAAAGGAGGGATGATTTGGTTAGATGATCATGGATCTCTCTAACTACGTCATGAATCCTTGGTGTATTGGGTAACCCCATCATAAATTGAATCATGAAATCCTCACACTTACACACAAGTAACAGATGTGGATGAAATACCAAAACAGGTTGTTAATTATTGGCCTTCATCCACTAATAGGTAATTCAATGAGATATGAAACCAAAAAAGTCTATCTTCATTCATAGAAACCATAACTACCACATGAAGTGATGATACATATTTGGTGCATTGAGATATACTAACCATCTCGGGGTATGTAAATCCATTATAAGATCCTATCTAAATAAAGTTGGGACTAACACTATCACATGAACAAACATCACATTACTATCACCCAATGTGCATCCATGTATCATTTCACCCCTAGCCAATTGGTACCACAACACTACACAATCTAGTTATGACTCTAGGATAATCTTTACCCTTTCCATAATAGAATTAATAATTATCAAATGGGGAAAATTCATAAGTCTAAGATCCTGTGAATCATCCACCCTCTAGTCATCCAATAAGCCCATCAAGCACCACTAATCATATGAAGGACTCTCACCATCCTCCTGCTCATATTGTATATTACATTAAAGAGAATATTCCAATATGTTCCCTTTATAAGGTGGATACATCATCTCATAATTTAATTTTTATATATACTCAACCAAATTCCTCTATCTTTGGTTCAATTCCATCAGTGTAAGTAAATATAGATGAATTTTTTTATTGGATAAAACAATGTTAGATAAAATATATAGTGTTCCCAATAATTCAATGTATGGATCATGATTGTAATTTCAGTATCATGTGTTGGGTTGTTTTGTTCATGGGTTTGTAGTTAACGAGACCCATAGGGAACTACCTTCTCGATATATGTTAGTATTTCACGTAGATCAATTCTAGATGCATCATAGTACACAATATAAAAAATTCCCAGCCAAGGGAGTGTTCATACTGGATATTCCATCAACCTTTTCTCTTGAAAAAGGAAATTCTACTCACACTAGTCCAACCCTTGGAACTTAACTTCCTTCTTAATTAGTATTTTCAAGGGTACTGATATTCAAGATAAGTCACAGATAAATGAAATATTTATATATTCATGAAATTATGTTAGACAATTCTATGATTTAAATTATTCCCCAATTAGTAAATTGTTTACAATAATTTAATCAATTATGTGAATTTTGAAATAATGTTTTAAAATGAATTTGGATGATTGGTGTTAGTGATTTATGTTAATAAAGATTATTTTATTTATTTTTGGGATGATAAATTTAAGTGTTTATTTATAAATATTTAGGAGTATTCTTAACAAATTTGACATCCAATGGTCAACATTCAATGATCAGTCCACAGCTACATAGCCAGCCTTAGGAAGTGGTCAACTGGCCAAGAAATCCACTAGGAGGGACTTCCCAAGGTGGCATATTTTGAGGACATTTGGTGGTATCAGGTCAGTGTAGAGTGTGGGATTGTGAAATAATATATTCATGGGTTGATCCAGAGACTTACAGAGTTTTGAAGGCCCATGTGTGTAAAAGTGAAACAATGACTCAATCTAGGGAGTAGACATTTCGAGTTGGGGATGTGGCTCATTTTCACGTAATGGATAACTAATAACCTATAATAATTCAATGTTGGATGAAATCAATTCAGGTTACTATTCACATTTTAATGGAACGAAAAAATCCCTCTCTAACTATTATACCTCACAATCAAATTATTTTTTTCCACCGCCACCTGACACTACCATCCTCAAGATCATCAACCACCATATCCAAAAACTAGAAAAATATATGGTCAACCACTGAGATCTCGAGGGTAAGATTGATCACAACTTTTGACAACTTTTACCACCTGAGATCCCTCGCAGACAATCGTACGACCACAATAATGGATACCTCAAGCCACTTCAAAGTCTAGATAATATGAGAGATCAATAAAGAACACCACTTCTTCCACTTTCAAGTTGTCTCCATGTATGAACCAAGAACTTATATACATGAAAATTGTACTAACTTTATAAACTACCACACCAGAAAATCATTAATGGTTGAACAAGTCACCATCAGTCCAACCGTAGCACATGCCTCCCTCGGTCCTACATTATCACATTCCACCATCAGGCCAATGCTTGCACATTATACCGAACCAATAGTAACAAATGAACCAGTGTTTTAGTGGTAGGACATTCTATCATTTATTAAATGGTAACATCAAGATATTCCATCCACTACCACTAATACTTATAGGAAACATAAACAACATCATTTTCGCCACATGTCACAGACCATGAAAAATTCAAATATCCATTCATCCACTATAAAGGTTAGTGGAAGGGAGGAATACCAATTCGAACCTCTCCACTTATGATCATAAAAATGCATTCAATGAATGAGAAGAATCCAAATACCATCCAATACCACTCCCACCACTTAAAATCACCACTTTACCATGAAAAAGTCATCACTTCCATCCACAGAACCCATGAACAGAGGCTATTTATAACCATAGTCATCGATACTATTTCATGGCTCTATTATGAAGACTGAGTGTAAACCCAAGAAGAAATATTCCTCTCTAGAAACATAGACTTGAGATAATGATACACTAAACCAATGGGATCCCCCACTATTCAAATATATGGTAATTATTCATGCTTCCAAGGAGGAGGCTGAAAAATTAAACAGAACCACTGATGTTGATGGATGAAAGATAGAGAATATACAGGAATAAAAAAATGTTTGGTACTACTTTCTTCTTATGGTAGATATGATCAATTGTTTTCATAATGGTGTATGGGAAATTGTAGGTGTGATATACAATTTTCCATATAGTAGATGATATCTATTATCACTCAGGAATAAGAAATAAAACTGAAATATGGAAACACCTTGGATATTTTCCGAATATTCCTAGAATATAATTAAAAATAAAAGTTTGAATACTATTAAAATCTAATAAGACACAACCACATGAAATTAATATGTTACATCCCTTATAAATACAAGGATATTGTGTCAAAGAGAAGGATCATAGGATCAAGAGACTATTTTTACTAGATGCTCAATTTTTATGGCTTTTAATTTTTCTTATATATTTTAGTTAAATTCATGTAAGTCATTATATTTTATTTAATTGAAGTGTTTCATTCATTGTGTTTCTTCCACTTATTCATTATCTCGGTCTTTCATCCTTCCTTTATCTCATTCTATACTTCATATCTCTTCCACCATGATCTCTTCACACAATAATGAGTGACTAACCCAAATATTGGCCTCAATGGAGGATTGGGTGTCATGAATTCTACTCTTCAATTTTATATATTTTATTTATATTTTTGGTCAGTAGGAGGGAAGTGTCTAAGTGTTTCTATTTCCCACCATGAAATGGGACTCTATCCAAATTCTATTCATTTATTTTAATATTATCCATTCCTTCATCTATACATAATATAATCACATGGTGGTGTTGATATGTTCAGAGTATGAAAGAACATATGATGGAATAATGTCGATAAATGTGTCACAGAATTTACTGAGTTGTTCTATTAATCATTATTATAGGATGAGGTGATATCTAGTATAATTTTTCTTCAAAATTTTCAAAATAACTAAATAAAATAATTATAATTCAAGATTTATATTTCAATATTTAATTATCAGAATAAATTTAACAACTCATATGAATAATGTATGGCACTCAAATCCAAAACCAAAAGGCCGTGTTATTTCTTCATTCTCCCTATCATCGCATGTAAATAATGTTCATAATTATTTTTTCCATTAAAAAATAAATATTTTTCATAATATAAAAAAAATAAAAAATTATTTCTTTGGTGAATTAGGAAAATAGGTAAATGGTTGAGAAACTCTTCAAATAAGGGGACCCATGTCAGCCACTGTGTTATAATAGGAAAATATATTTTCTTTTTCATTCCTTGTGATAGGTGTACCATCCTAAATATAACTGTTTCAATGGATAAAATCATATTTTTTACTTATCTTTTTATATTTCAATATTATAGATATATTTCCCATATATTATTTAAATAAAAGGCCATAAAAAATTAAAATTATATTTTTCAATTATTTTTTATTTAATGCAATATTTAATCAGTAGTTACAGTTCAAAAGAAAGTGTTATGCAATGCCATGAAAGTTATCTTATTGGGGATCAATGAACTCACAAAGCATGATTTGAATATTATTAATGGGTATGAATTCAGACATTCATTTCAATAGATGAATGATATGATTAACTAAGTAAAATTTGATTATCAAAGGCTAAATTTCTAGTAGGAAGTGCACATTGAGCTTCCCAATTTCACTGAACACATCCATGAAATTGCGACCCAACTGAAAGACCAGCTACAAACCATCCATTTGAGGAGCCAGATCCATGATTATCATGTAGTGCTGAAATTTATAATGATGAGAATTATTTTCTTACATAGATATATGTGGTAGATCAATAAGATTTGATTTTTTTATAGTACTATTATGAGGTACAACATCATCTCCCCATTCCTTATAAGTTATATGATCCATCACCACTATACTTTTCTCTTTCCATGTAAGATGAGGAATTCACACAATTGATGGAATTTTTTGAAAAGATGAAGGATATAGATTACGAATACGAGTCAACTGAGATTTAATTTCAAGAGGCACTAACTTATTAGGATGTTATTGAACCAAAAATATTCCAACAATATGAAATTATTTGGAATTACTTTTTTTATAATCCTATTAAATATAATTTTTGTATCAACCGTTAATGATTTTAATTTTTATACATCATCAATTCTTGTTTTCCCTTAATGGGATTTGATGAATCTAAACATAAAGCTATAGTGGAAAAAATGAAGTTCCCCAATAATAATGAGAATTCATTCAAGGAATACCATGAAGAAGTCCAAGTATCTTATCCTCAGGAAATAAATACACAAGATGATCACTTTGAAATGTAGAATTTTAATTTCAATATTGATTTTATTGATTTAAAATTTCCTACTTACATTACTTTATATTATTCAATCCATTAAGATGAATTTGAGCCATCAGTAGGAATGTAGGAGGTGGTTTCATATATAGAATCCAAGAAGGAGGAGGATACATACATTATCTTAGCACCACTATGAATGTTATATTAAATTATGGAGGGGATGGGTCTGGAATACTCTATTCATTGATCATTACCCAACATGAAGGAACAATTGGAACTTAAAAAATCCACATGTGGTGTTTCAAATCAATAAAGCTACAACTTCCATAAAAATATGACTAACAGATGGCACTACCCTATAGTGGTAGGGAGATTATTGGTCCCACTTGGCGAACATATTGATACTTATCTATTTACTGGTTTCCTTGGGCTTTAGATTTAAATTTTTTTACTGGCATTAGTTTATCATACAACCTCAGTCCCTCTATCCTTTGTTACGATTTAATGACATGATCATCATGCAAATATGATTCACTTTCTCTATCAGTATCATCCTGGAACACGAAAGACCTAATGTAGTAGATGAATATTATTAAAGATAAATTTCAAATTAAAGGTAAATTTTATGGGTGTCTTTAAAAATACCTGCATTTTTCTCTAAAAACATTTTTTTATTTATAATGGAATTTCCATACCCATATTTGAATTTATGCTTCACATTACTTATCTAGGAAACAAAATTTTATTAGGAATACTGTGATGAAATTTTTTATATTTCAATTATAATGATATTAAATGAGTAAAATATAAAATTTAATGATTAACTTGAATCACATATATTAACATAATAAATCATGATCTGGTGGAATTATTTGATTCATGTTAATTCATTTTTCCTATTAATATTCACACATTTAATTTTTGAAATTCTTGTAAATTTATTTCTTATTATTATTCATTTGATGAGTGATTTTAGAAAACTTTTTCCAATTCATGATATTTTTTTTTCAAGAAATATTTCTTATTTTGTGTTGGAAATATTTTTTCAGTGAAATAGGGACATGCTAACTACCCTATGTTTCTTTGAAACATATCAAAGATAATCACTATGAGAAAACACATTTAATATTATTATGGCCTCATTTGAAAATCCCATATCCTTGATACCACATCTACATCAATCCTTGTCTATCCTATAGAATCCAAGAATTAAATTCTTATGAATGAGACATGTTTCAATCCACTTTTATCCATTTCAAACATACTATTAATATTTTTATTGATATTTTAAAGTTAATATGTTGGGATGAAGGTATTCATATTTAAAGGGATGGTATAAATTGTAAGGAAAATGTGTGTGGTGATAATTTGGGTAATGTAATTTTTTTGATCCATACATTTTAATATCACTTTTTTACCTTATTGAAAAAGATAAGAAAATTTTTGTTGTGACGTGGATGAATAAAAAATTACCAAGAATAGATAGATTATTTTTACCATATGTGGTTAGGTGGTGGATGTAAGGTATATTATAAGAATAATTTTCTAATATAAATGAAAAATTAAAATGAAAAAAAAAACTATAAAAATGAAGAAAAAATCAATAAGGTGCACACAATTCACTATACTTTCATTGTTAATGCCATACCGTGGTCTTGGAATATGGGATTTTTCATAATTTAAAGAGGATAATTTAATTGAGCTTTTATGTTTGATGTCATAAATTTTACATTAGAGAGAAACACCCCACCTTCCAATTAATTATTAAACATCATTCTTACATACTATATGCCTCATAGTCATTTGAACCTTATTTGAATGACATAATTATTGGATGTGTCGTTCGTTTTAATGTGGTGGAGAAGAATATTACTTTAAAAAATATTAGATAAGATTTATGTTCTAATGATATGAGTAATTTTGTTTTTGAATTTTCATCTTTCATGATGATATAAATGAATCAAAATGATAAGAAAATCATGATTTGGCATGTTTGATAATAATTTAATAAACATACTAAATGAATGAAATAAGAAGTTATATAATTTTCAAATTGGATAAATTATAATACTTGAGATGTTTTTCACTTATAAAATTTGGAAATAAAACTGATATATTCTGTGTATTTTTCAAAATAATATTTTACAAAGATAATTTTTTGATTTTATTACATTGAAATTTGAAAAATGGTATCATCGGTGCACTCTAAATTACATGAAGAAATTTTATTATTGAGGAAAATAATTGTTGAAGTGAGGAGGTAATTGAAATTATAATATATTCTGGAAGATATTTTATCCAATTATATTTATTTTCAATTTTTCTCAATGAATAACTCTATTTTTTTCAATGTTTTAATAAATTATGTATAATTTGAAAATTGGTTTTAAAAATATTTGGCATGATGGTTTTTAGTTAATCATTTTATTAAAGAATATTTTGTGGATTTTTTAGATGACAATTTACTATTTTTAATGAGTTTACATAAAATGAAATTTTCTCCAAGGGATAGCCCTCAAACAGTAGCCCAAAACCACCTAGCCATACTCAAGAAGAAGTCGACCATCCAAGAAGGCCCCTAGGAGGGGCTTCTTGAGGATATAGGTTGTGAGGCCACACATGGGCATTATACCTATGTAGAGTGTGAAATTGGGGAATACCACATGCATGTGATGGGGCAAAGAGTGCATGGGACATGAAAAATAGTGTACGTTCAAGTAAAATAGGGATCCCCTCTTTGGATAAGGATTTCATTGGGGGATGATACTGATTTTATTTAAGCAGTAACTAAGAAAATCAAAAACAATTATATGGGATAACTTTAAATCAAGTAACTATTCACATTTTAATGTAATTATTTCATCCCTCTCCCATTCTACTTCCTCTTTTTATAAGGCACAAGAACCACCATCCCTCACTATTTTAATCCTCCAGATCAGTATCCTTTAAATAAAGACACCATAAAATGCCAGAGGAGATCCCTGAGAGCTCGATCTTGATCACTACTGATGACGTCATCCTCCACCCAAGATCACTCTAAGAAGATAATACAAGAACCAAAATGGTTTCATCAATACACATCAAAGGCTAAATAACCATTTGTCTCAATGAATAACACCACTACCTTCACAACCATGTTGTATTCATGAACGACCTCAGAACTACCCTACATGACCACTACACTGCTATTCACCAATTCAATGATGGCTAACCACCAATAATAGAAAATTCCTGCATTGGCCCAATGGTAGAACATTCCACCATTGATCCAAAGTAATCACATGCTATTATTTATCCCATGATAGAACATGATAATGATGCATGAAAAAATGAAACTAGTAAAATATTCTACTACCACTTATGGTACATGGAAATTCCTGATGAATCACTACCATGGCCTACCAAATCCCATGAACAATTTGATGATCCATTTTACTACTGTGAAGGTAATAGTATGGGAGGAATAAAACTAATCACTATAACACTACCAATCACCACCCATGCATTCCATGCATGAATAAGAAGCTCACTACTATCCACTTCCATTGTTGTCAGTAGAAAAAACCACATTCCCATTCATGAGTAACTAGTACTAGCCATTTAAACCATGTATGAAGGCTATTTTGTACAAATTTCACTCCTAATATGTTGTGGATCCACTGTGAAGGGTGGGTGTACCACTATGAAAAGACATGACCCCATGGAAATGTGGTATTGAGTTAATGAACCACTTTACATGGGGGATATCAATAAATTAAAATATTCGAATAACATTTTATTTTCCAAGGATAAGCAACATAATTTAATTAAAATCATTAATCATGATGGATGAATGATAGAGAAGAATCTAAAATTAACAAAAAAGGTTAGATAATGGTTAGTTCCAAAATTATATTTGAACCACTCGTGTCTCAATGGTGGTTGTGAAATGGTGGATGTCCAATATTAGGTTTGATCTACCACTGTCCCAATAGTTGGTGTGATATATCGTCATTGTGGAATTACCCAATTGCACTAGAATTTAGAAACGCCAATTAATTTATGCAAATAAACACATAATATACTTGAAAATATATATTAATTTTTTATTAGGATAAAAGAACATAAAACCATATGTAATTATGAGTATACATCCATTAATAAATATAAGGATGTTATGTTAAAATAATGAATCAGACGACAAAGACCAAAAATTTTCTAGAAGATCTATTTTTCTACTTTTTGTTTTGCTTTTATAATATTTTTAAATTCATGTAAATCATTTTGTTTCTATTAACTAAATTGTTCTATTATTCACGTTTCTTCCAATGTTTCATTATATCAGTCTTTATTCGTTTCTTCCTCTCAATGTATTATTCTCATCTCTTCCACCATGACATATTTAATAAGACAATTATTGACTAACTAGAGGCATGACCTCAGAGAAGGATTCGTTTTCCATAATTATGTTGTTCAAATTTAATTTTTTTATTTATAATTATTGAGAGAAAGAATAATGTACATTAGTGTTGAGATTCACAACCATGGCATAGTACACTAACTACATTCTATCCATTTATTTAAATATGATCAATTCCTTCATTTGAACATAATCTCTTCACATAATGAACTTGAGATATTCAAGGGAATAACTGGAATATGATAGACCTGGGACTTGGAAGGTGTCACACTCTTGATTGAGATGTTCCGTCAACCTTGATTATAGGAGTATGGGAGATCTAGTTTTGTTTGGCATTCATGGTTTCACAATCACTAAATAAAAAATAGTAATTCATGACTGAGATTTTACAATTTAATTATATAAATAAATTTAATGAACCAACATGAAAAATTTAAGATACACAAATCCAAACCAAGATGGTCCAATTAATTCTTTATTCTATATTTAATTCCATGTTAATCTTGATTTAAATTCGTTTCTTTGTTCCGAAAATTTATAGTTTTAAAAGAAATAAAAAAATTGTTCTTATATTGAATAGACTATGTAGGTAAACATTTGAGAATCTTCTCAAGTGATAAAACCTTGTTGATCTGCTGTTCTACAATTTTCAAATTAATTCTCTTTTTACACACCCAAAAACATGCATTTATTGAATCAACCATTGATAATATCTTATTAAATCCAAAAAATTATTTTCTCCAAAAATTTCCATGTAAGAATATTGGATTTCAAGATCATTCTACGAGTCTAAAGATATACTGATATTATACACCACATTTCCGAGTAACATCACCTCTGAATTCCAGAATTCACACATTAATATCTATTAATGAGACATATGGTCTGGAAGTGTAAATAAGAAAATATCTAGCTACATTGCACGGTGACGTATTGTTGAAGAGTAGAAGACGATATCGTTGATGAAAACTATGATGAATGAGCCCATGTATAGAGGTATGATCTTATTCACGAGGCCCATGAACACTAATGGGACACTCATTAGCATGAACGACATTAAAAAGTACTTATATAGTCAATAGTTACTGTCAAACTCTATATTCAGAATTTACACTTCTATAATCTATAACTGGTTACAACCTGGTTGATGGTAAATCTAGGAGAAACAGTAGACTCTCCATTGGTAAACAAAAATATCATTGATCTTGGTAAACAAATATCGGTTCTTCACTATATCCTGGTTCATCTTTCATCAATCAACGAATAACTGAAGACATCTATCCTCCTTGTAAACTAAAAAAGGTGAACCCCATGGTGAAGTACTAAGTATGGTAAATCCTTTCCATTATAATTCTTCAAGATATACCATGATCTCCTTCATTTCAGTTGGTTCTATACAATACGGGGAACCAAAATATGTTACACACCTGGTATGAGATTTAACTCAAGGTTAATTCTTTTATTAAGAGGTAATATTACAAAACCAAAAATAAAAACATCTTTATAGAGTTAAAAAACTAGAGGAGAAGGTGATGGGGTTGCCACCGAGCCTATTGAATGAACCAAGCCTGGTATATTTGACGTAATCAGATCAAGATGACTCAAGTTCAATAGAACTCTACCTATATTGTATTACCAGTCACCACTCATCATGAACTTCTATCACTTTGGTGAGGTAAAAAAACCTTGTATACTATGAAAACAAATTTGATCTTAGAAGCTGTCCATACAGTATGTGCTACGAATCACATTGAATGTTTTCATCTCTATAATATTGAATTCCCACAAATATCCATAACCAGAAAAGGAAAGTGGAAATAAATGAATAATTGTAGATATTAAACAATCATGCCCAATGGGAATTCAAGGGATAGTAAACCGAATGATAAATTGACTTATAAGTAAACACCATCAAATATCAGTGAAGATATGGAAGAATGTCATGAACTAGTAAAACATAAGGTAGTAGTTTGAGTCAGGGTAAATCTAAATTTTACCATGAATGGTGAATACTACCTCCCCACTATTCATTGGCATCTAAGTTACCAAAAAGACAGATCTTGTGTCAACATGATGAACCTATCCTTGAGTCTCAATCATTTAATAGTTTATCATCCTCAATTGTGAATGCTAATTGTTTTCCTAGTTTGAATACTGTGCAAATCCTCTACACCTATAGAAACCTGATCTCATTGAATTGTGAAAAACTACTGGATATGACTTTTATTGATGCATATTATACACATTCTCTTGGGTGATTGGAATACCTGAATGTAATGTCTGAGCATAACAATATTAATGAATTGTAAGAAACCACCATAAGGATCCAAATAGAATGCAAACAGATATACTTGTGTAACATTTCTCTACTGCATGCTCCTAGCTTCCTATTCTTATAATAAAAAGAGGTACTCATAGTAGTAGTGAGTTTCCCACCTTTCTGATTAGTGAATGGTAGTCAAATTAAAGATTCATATATGTCATCCTATAGTTTATCGATAGTAAGGACCTTTCTCCGAACCTCTAGGTATGAATCTTTGGATAAGCTGTTGAACTTCCTTCTATTTTTAGGTATAAGATGAATATATAAATATCTAACCTTCTAGGTCTCATTACCATCCCAAAGTAGCATAAATTAGTGGAACTTCATAAATTTTTTAGAGTAGTTTGATACATTACTATATCCTTGGTTCTCCTCCATGAACTTGTTCACTCAATTAATCATCAGTATGTCAAGAAAATCTCTCAAAAAATTATTTCTTTGAATTCCTTTCATGTGAGAACCTAAGGTCTTCCAACATTCTCCATTACTCCCCATGAATTCCACGAATATATCTGTAGGATGAAGGCTTCCAAATTCACCTTCAGTTTTGAAAAATTATTTATAAGGTAGAAGATACATTCTATGATACCAAAACTATCATTGGATTCCTATGGTCCTCTGGTGCCTTTGTAGGCCATATGATGTTGGAGCTGGAAATCCCTAGTGATTTGAACCATTGATCTACATGGTGGATGATAAGAAAGAAATACATGCATCACTAGATTTGGTGTGGGGATATGTTTTGGAGTAGCTTTCAAAGTTGGAGGTCCCACTATACTTCTATGATGTGACATCTTATTCAATAGAAAGAACATTAAAACAATAAAATATCATTAAAAGACTACATGATTACATAATAATATCATAGAAATCTTCCCACATCCCAAGGTATACCCTCCCAGAACTAAAATTGGATTATATCACACACAATAGTCATATTCATCATATACAAAATTAAAAAAGAGATTATTAGTTCAAATAATTAATGAAAATAAATATATATTAAAATAATATATTAACATAGATATATCATACCAATAAAAAATATTAAAAAATGATATAAAAAATAAAGGAATATAACTAATGAAGTACTATGCAGCACATCAATAGATATATATATGTCATGTGAACCTACATTCCTACTCATATTTAATGAACAAACCCGAGAAATCATAAATAAAATATAATATCACAAGAATCATAAAAGGTGATTTTTAATTAATGTAAAAAAATTATAAATTTCATTGTCTATGAAAACTTAGAAGTACAATATGTAGTTTTGTCCAGTCACTATAGTAGCTCCCCTACCTGAATTCCAAAAAACCTTATCTAATATATAACGTGTCCCATTGCCATGTAAAAGAGTAGAAAATTATAGTGAACCATGTTCGTATAATTCTATTTTGTAACATCCTGAACATAGCCACCATGTGTGTTCCAAAATGAAACATGACCTCACACAAAAATCCTTATATACATGAGGTTGAATACTTGTATGGATGGTCTAAGATCTATAGTGGGGAGATTATACACCCTAATCATGTCATCGATCAGGATAATAAATAATAAAGATTATAGAATGAATAAATAATGAGATTAAATGTGGAAAACTAACGATGATAACACAACATAAATAAGTAGCTCACAATATGATAACCTTGTCCAACTTATTTATAGAAGATAAAAGAAAGACTAAGGGACAACAATATATCATCTCTATATACTACTGGATCGAGGCTACACAATATAGACATCTATCACATGACACTTTCCCTTATCAGGGTCTCCCATGAAATC
This sequence comes from Viscum album, assembly GCA_963277665.1. NCBI lineage: Eukaryota > Viridiplantae > Streptophyta > Magnoliopsida > Santalales > Viscaceae > Viscum > Viscum album. Next base: position 1,379,722,579 of record OY728138.1, read on the forward strand.
TATAAGCACATAAAAAATAAGGAATATGGCGTGAGTAAAAGGCTCAATATGATACCAATAATGCATCCATATCCAGTGTGCTCAAGTTTAAAAAGTTAATGACATATTAATAATAAAATCGGGGAGCATAAATACACAATATGAAATAATTGGTAGTGTACTAATAAGGATGACAACAAACCCATAAAGATTCCTAAATTGGATCCTTTGCATAATGATAATCATAGAATGTCTTAAGAATCATGGATTGGGTCATGAAACATAGAATCCATCTATGAATAGAATAGTTTGGGACACATGAAATCCATATCCGAGGGTCAATATGAGAATGGGGTAGTAATACACATAGAATCAATCTCTTGGTAATGTTAAGACATCAAATCATGGACTCTCTCATGAATTTAATTCTCTACTCATTTCATAGTTAATGTTAACAATCTTCCATGTTCCCATGATGCATCGGGTCAGTCTATCATGCCTTCATGTCCCTTGGTTCTGAACAATAGACCACTATTCCTCTAATGTGTTGCCTTAGGTTAGGGTTATAGTTTATCATTCCCCATACTCTATGCTCGTTTTTATCATCATGGTAATCAATAGATATGTACACACTCCCACACCAAGGGATTTAATCCATATAATTTTCCACCTATCATGAGAACTAACATAACATTTAATGAAATGGTAAAACATAAAAAGTGGTTATATTGCATGAACATGAGTATATTGTAGAACAATTATTGCAAGTGAACACATCAAACAAGGTGACAAGATACCAAAATGTCACTCATTGAAATCATATTTCGAAATAGAAATCAGAGCTACACACACCAATATGCAATCACAATCAAGCATGGAGAAAAGAAAGCACACCATAAATAATCATCATGGAAACATGCCTATATGAGATAACATGATGGCTTGTAACTTCTTACCTATAATTTTTCTATGTAAATGATATAAATAGACCACCATGTGTGGTTTGATAGCTGAAGTGAATACATCAAAAATCAATAACAGAACCTAAAATCCTTATTATCATAACAGTTGACCTGAAAATACTTGATATTTTTCAAGGGTTCCTTGAGAAGTGTCTAATAATGCCCACTAGGACCCACCCTTCTAGTGGATGGCCAAGTCAGAAACTACCGCAAAATCACATCCATAGGCCAGAGGATAACAAAATACCCCAAATGAAATAAATAAATGGGAGAAAGTTTCTTAAGGAACCTGTATGCACAAACCCAACCATATCCATATAGAAGGGAATAATAATAATAATAAAGGAAAAACATATAGAGTAAAAACCATTCATGTAATAACCATTATGGAATATAAAAGAGGCCAAAAAAGTAAACAAAAATTGAAGGAAAAAATACATTCCAATCAAGAAGATAAATCCCAACCTGATAAGAAAATAGAAAATAACTGTTGATAGAGCCTAGATTTAGATATCTAAACCTGAACCACCGTATGTTGTCAAATGCACTAGAGTTTCCCCATGGTATACTGAAATCACGGACGACCTTTCTAGTATATTTATATGACAGGAAACATGCAGAAAAATCACATGAAAGTGTGAGTATAAACATACCCTATAGGATTCCCTTAAAACTAGTTGGGGAGGGGGTATATTAGATTTTGTAGAAGTAGTTAGGTCCTCCCAATTTAAGATGGAAACAAGACCCAAAAAATGATATATATATATATATATATATGCTCGTATCGAAATTCCAAATGAGAGATAATAGGGATCTCCATATCACAACCTAGACCATGATGACGAGTCTTCCAATAGTTCCAAATTTTCCATAAATGATATGAATAATATCGCATGTCTATCAAAATAAGTTACAGTGTAGAAGACCCACAATGAACCACTATATATAACAATCTATGTTGAACAATATCTATGTAGAAAACCCACTCCCTAGCCTATCAGTGGGGTACCACTCAGAAGATAGAGGACCGATTACCTAGTATAATAGGAGGGTGGGATTAAGTAGATTGAGGAACCATACACTGGTACAATTGGAGGGTTCCACTCAAAAGGTAATGGACCGATTCATTAATAAAATAGGAGGGTAACTCATAGTAGGTAGAGGACACATTCTTAGAAAAAATAGGAGGTTTATACTAAGTAGTTAGATGACACACACTGTAATATAAAATGAGGGCAAATTTTAGTAAATAGAGGACCCAATGCCTAATATAATAAGTGGTTTTAACTCCTTAGGTAGTGGAACCATTCCCTGATACATTAAGTGGGTACCACTTAGTAGGTATAGGAGTATGGGGAAACTATTCCCTAGTACATAAAAGGGTATTTCCAACCCGACATCTCTATCATTATCATGCATGATCACTAGTATCATCAATCATTTCCTAAATAAGAATCATTCTTATACAACTCACATTGTATGTCAGAATCCACTATGAAGGCCACCACAATATAATATGTAGAACAATACACAAGATAGGCTTCTCACGGTCAAAAAATAAGAGTCATAATGAATAAGATATGAGATGTGGAATGTTAATAATGAATTACTAGACGTGTTAGGTGAGTAACATGATGTGTGACCTCACATGGCCTCTTTGACACAAAATTTATGACCCATGTATCACTAGTAATGTTGTGCTAAAAAGATTGTAAGGCTAATAGACATCATGTTAGAGCCTCTTGGGGACAAGACGTGTGGTCCTAGTGGTGGTAAGGTCTTTTAGACCATGCTTATGTACTCTGAGATGTCATAGTGTGCCCTCCGAAATGGTTTCTATGGAATGTGCTCTGGGAACATGGGATGGATTCCCAGGTAGGGTCACATGAATGTGGCATGTCGACATTTTGTGTGATCGTTATCTTCCCCAAGACATTACCAACCATAGTTGGGTGGGGCTATATGGAATTTGTTCATCAAACTACATGCCTTGTAGTAATTTGTTTTCCAAAATCCTAGTTTCATCATAGGTTCATAAGATTTAGATCTCTACCAAAAAGGCGACAATTAAACCACCAAAAAATGGAGGTAATTTTTGGTGGACACTAATTTTTTCCCTCCATTAGAAGAAAATCAATATTTTTTTAATCTGAATAAATCCCAATCCCCACTCAACAAACCACCCGTTACTGCCTCTCAGGCCCGGATCCCAGATCCACATGATTCATTACTTAAATCCTATGATCTATCCAAACCAAAAAAAAATCACCAGTCTATTTTTTCACTTGATAATCTTATATGAAATCTAGGGTTTGATCACGCATGAAATCTAGGTGAAAATATGAACCGGAATCCCAACGGACAATGACAAAGAATGAGAAAAATGATAGGGGGAGGCATAATTTAAATAGTGATAAAATTAATTACCCAATCCTACATAGACAACTAATTCTAAGTAGTAAAAATAGGGTGATATCATAGAATAAGAAGGATAATAAATTTTAAAAAAAATGTAATTTGATAAATGGTATCATGAAAATGATGTGAAACCCCCAACAAAAGATAAGCATATAAATTGCATGCTTTGAAAATTTAACCAGGAGGGGAGAAACGCAAATTGATGAGTCCTATGTCAAGAATATATTTTTTATTGATGAAGAACATGTTCACTATAAATTTAGAATATCAACTATGTTTTTTGTCTACCAAATCACCATGATATGTTCATCGACCATATTCAAATCCCAATCTGCCAGTGAAGAATGATGGTACCTAACTGAATTATCAAAGGGTTATGAATCTGACACTATATATTTTCCATAACATCATATTTATTGACAAAAAGTTTTTTTAAGAAACATATGAAATTAATTAATTAATTAATTAATTAATTAATTCCATTAACATAACTATTTATGGGCGTATCATCTGAATGTTCATCACTGAACAACATTTTGTCATTCCTATGTTGAACCCCCATTCCATATTTAATTATAGTCTATGATTTTTGATCTAGGACTTACTTCAAGAGATATTACATTATATTTGAAAAACTTTTCATTCATGATATAGAATGCATTTAATATTTTTATAACAATAATTTCATAGATTTGTACGCCATCATAGTTCTTGTAGAGGCCCGAAACTTCACGTACATGGACATTATATTACTTTTTCAGAATAATTAATACATAACAATAACAGACACACAAGGGCCGTAATAGTTTAGTTTCTTTAGAAACTTGGAACGTAATCTTTTAATCATGGTGAATGATCTTCAACATCTCCCATAAAGATCTTCCACATTTTGTTTCCTTACCCTAAACCTTTCTTTTAATCCTAAGCGAAAATAAAACATAAAAAGGGTGATCTCAAATGCTCATTAAGGGTAAGAACGGATAATATAAAACATACCATATACATTTGAACTTAAAAACATGAACATAATGTTTAAACATTAAAATCTTGAGCAACGACATAAAACATGGAAGTACATAAGGCATAGATCATAATAGAACATAAATCATGATAAAATAGCATGGAAATAAAACATGTAATTGTGGAATCCATTAAGAACATGTAATGATTTCCATAGTAGCCAAGGAATTGCTGCCAAGACCATCTTAGTGGACAAAGTCCCTTTCTGAATCACGTTCACTCCTCGTTCCAGTCCTGTAATACTGAATCGAATTAACTTACCGTTCCAGCCATGTCTATCTCATGAGATATAAATCATTACCCAATGCATTGGAGGGAGATATAGGTCCCACCCATCTCATAATGAAATCATTCTTACTTGTTCCACAAAATAAACATACATCATTCATAAAAACCCAATAAATAAAATTGGTTTCATAAACATCATCCCATCATCACATAAACCATATAAACGAAATGGATATCATTTCATAATGAGAAAAGTGAAACCATGTTAACCATAGAGACATTGTACTTGAAACATATATATATATGAAATAATGTCATCTTAGATGAAAAATGGTTTTGATAAAACACTTGAAATGAACTCTTGAGGAAAATATCCTTTCTTCTTCAAAATCATTTTCTTTTCAAAAAATGTCATTCAATTTTAATAGAAAATGATTTTGTTGAAAATATTCATGAAATATTTCGGAGGAAACTTCATGAAAATAAGGCTTTATGAAACCGTAAAAATCCGTTTGTTCTGTATAAGTTAATAAAAACATTCTTCTTGTACTTTTGCCAGAAAACTCAAAAGGTACCTCATAAAAGAACGATTCCATACAAACCATGTAGTAAAAGTCAAAAATGGGTAAAAAGGACATTAAAAATACATAAAAAAACTTTTAGAAAACATGGAATTGGATGATAACAATAACCCCAATAAATACTTATGAATAAACAATCTCAGATAAGAATGAGATTGGAAAGGTTATCCCTTACCTTAGGTCTGATATGCTTCGTACGTATCCAAACCCCCTCTTCTTTGAAGCGCCTATTTGAGACCTCCTCTTAGGGCACTAAAATTTGTCTTTGAAGAAAACCAGTACCTCTGAGATATTTCAAGGAAAGCGGAGATGAGAATTTGGTAGGGGTTTGCCGAGTTTGAAGGCTCAATGTGTTGTGAGGAAGACCGGGAGGAGGTGCCCTTTTATAAGGGAGGAGAGGGGCACCTTTGGAATAACTAAAAATATTATTTTATTATAAAGTCATATTTGGTTTTTAATAGCTCCAAATTGAGTTATTTAAAAGATAAGGTGGGGATGGGTCTAAATCCTCCAATCCAATAGAATTTAGAAAAGTTTAGGTTTCTATTTTAACCTTATCTTTTAGATTTAAGTTTAAGTTAGAAAATTCAACTTTTACCGTGTCTTCTTGTTTTCTTACACTATAAGGTTAATAAACATACTATAACAAACCAAACGAACCCCAAATGGTTCATTATTAATATATATATCCTTATCTATGTGATTTGGCTGAACTGTAGATTTTTAGGAATAAAATAACAATTAATAATATAAGTTTTTTAAAAAAATTATTTTATGTCAATTTTGACACTATTTGGTACCTTATTTTTTCTAAACTCATAACAGCATGATTAGTTTGAAAATAGTTACTTAAATAAATAATAAATTGTCATATTAACCTAAAAAATAGGGGAATTCATAAAAGGCCTCAAATTACATTTATTTGGGTATTTATAACAGCAATTATGTCAATATTTCATTAATAAGATAATTACTGCATCATTTTTGTGTCTTAAATAAATTAAATTATATAATGTCTAAAAATTATAAATAAAATAAAATTATGTAGAATTTTTTTTATCTTTCTAATGAATATTTATAGTCGAATTTTTCTTATTTATAACCCTATATTAAAAATTATTTACTTATTAAACATTGATTTTAACTATTTTAACCCTTCTTTAGATAAACTAATATTAAATGTCCTAATCTAATCCAGGTGGGCCTAAATAGTCATATTTTATTCCTAATGTTGTTTTTGATCGAATTACACTTATTTAATAGAATTAGTACATGTGTTAAGGTAATAATAATATCATGTTTACCCTTAATTACCCTATTTACTTTTAACCATGGTAAATAAAAGTAAAATGTTACTATTCACCAAAAAATATTTTCATCTCATTGAACCACATTTTAGTCCTTGAATTTAACCGTGTCTCTAGGATTTTCGAAATTCCACTCACAGAAGCGGTAAAATTAGGGTTTATGAAAAATTCAGTTTTTTAACTACCACTTTGTGGTTTCACTATTCATCAAAAAAAGAACGTTTCCAAAAAAATACAAAAAATTAGGCTTATGCTATATTTGGTATTTTGAATTCAGAAATGATGTTTATTTTACAAAATTCAAAAAATTTCAGTTGCATTAATTATTTTAAAAATTAATTCCCGTCGTCAAAACAAATAGCGTGTTTTTTTGAGATAATAAATATCAAAAGATTGACACTTGTTTATGTCTGGTTTAAATGTAAAATTACATACAACATAAAAAATTGTATTAAATGGTAAAACTATATTCTAAATATACTTTAATCCCACTCAAATTAATTATTTATCACTATTAATTATTTCGATTAAAAAAGTTGTATTAATTAAAATTTAGTAATTTTCCCTATTCATCATAATATGAAAGTTATCCGAAAAGTACAAAAATTTCACCCTAAGCTAATTTCGATATTAAAAATCCAAAAATGATGTCCATTTTGAAAGATAAAATTTATAAAATTTCAAAAAGTGTGTATTACTATTCATAACAGCTAGTTCATAATAATATTATAATAATATCTCGTTTAGTGAAACTCGGTATTGCGTACTACACACGCTATCGAGGAAGGTCTTTATTGCGTGTAATGAAAGCGAAGTCAGGGATGCGTGTAGTGAATGATCTGTTTGGTGTTGCGTATAACATAATAAAAACTTATTTCATTTATACATTAAACAAAATCTATAATGTTGCATAGAATAGTTTCTACAAAACGAACTTGAAATTTTGTGTAACGCGAGCCAAGAATAGTGTTGTGTATACTGCAAGAAAATACGGTGTTGCGTATATCACAAGATAATTTTGGTCTAGCATACAAAAAAAGTCATTAAAAAGAATATTTTCCATAAAATCTCGGGGTGTTACATTCTACCCCCTTAAAATGAATTTCACCCTCGAAATTCGTCGGGGTTATAAATGGCTTATTAAACGAGAGTTTCTTTCTTATAAACCCACATCGTAAAAAGGAATACTAAAACATCATTTAAAAAAAATGTTAGAAATATAACGGATACCCAAATAACTCATCACTGGGTTTCCACATAGGAGAACATAGGTGAGAATATGGATATGGAGGACAAATCTGACCATCATGTTCTGATTGAGAGTGGTAGAGAACATGGCTACGAAAAAGACATCAATCACAATGCCATATATTTGTGATGATCTAAGGTACGATCTGATTTATCGGATATAAGGGCATTAGGACAACATTTTTGGTTTTCAATATCATTTCCCTAATGTTGATGAAATTTGAATTAGAAGATATACTTTCGTGATTTTGGTACAGTCTCACCGTTGGTCATTCTTTGTACAATTTCCACTTCATCTCTTACAGAAATGAAGTTGAATTTGTCATTCGTGAAGTGTTAGCAGATCATGCGATAGAATGATGGGTCATTCCATCTGTCTCAAACAAGAGGTTATAAAAGTTATCAAAAATATATAAGTCCATCTATTGTGAGATTAATCATATATGGTTCCTAAAATGGACTTATACTTCATATATCATACTGCTTAATATAATAAAACTAGTTTCTACTAAACATGGAATTCTTGTAGACCAGTGGTAGGAGATAAAGGCCAGTCACACATTGGTTGTGGGTTCGATTCCCATATCCTTGTTCGACGCGATGGGTTGTTGCCCGTCCTGCAGGTTGTCCTTTTTCTAAAACTACATTACCGTCGAAAAAAAGTTCTATCCTTAAACAATAATAACTGATGTCCAACATAATCCATTCCAATCTTTAGGCATATCTAAAGTACTTCTATCCAATATCATATTATAGTGAAAATGATTTCCAAAGAGTTCATATAACAAGCATGTTAATACCATCATTGATCCCCATATATCATAAGATATGACTTGTTGGTCACATTCCAAACATTCAAAGGCCTTAATCATGTATTCTCTTGAAAATTGAATACCCATTGAATCTTAGTGAAAACATGAGTATAGTAAAAAGTTAACTCATTCCACATACCAAAACCCCAAAATTATATATACTCAAACCATGATATAACTATTTCCTTATATCAGTCATGAGCTCACGAATATTGTCAAACATTTCATTTTCTCCTTATCCCTTCATTATGCACATATCATCTACTTTCCAAAAATATCTGAATAACCTTTCATGGTCATTGGTACCATTTATCATATACATTCAAAACATAAGGAAAGACAACAGTGTTACTATCCTTAGATGTCTCTTTATTCCATAGTACCATGAGATTACTTATACAACATTACCCTTGATAAACATGTAATCATTCCACTACCTTCTTAAACCATTGACCGAGCTTCAACAATTCTTTCACTTCACATATCATTTGTGGTCTCTTCATCATCATCCACATAAATACTACCCATATGACAATACTGATTCTCTTTATGAGATTTCCCTTTAGGGAATTGGTTTGCATAATGCCCGTACATTCCACATTTAAAACACTTAACCATTGTTGATGTCGTAGCAATACCATTATCCTCATCCATGGTGTTAACTGAAGCTTTTCCTTTGCACTTAATGGATTTGTGTCCTTGTCCACACCGAAAGCATCTTCTAGTTCCATTGAAACATTCTCCTTGATGCCTCTTCCCACATGATTTACATAGGCGAAATTGATCTTTCTTTCATCTATGATCATCATGAAACTCCACCGTTCTCTTATTAGCCGAGTCAGGAAACTTACCAAATTTGAGTTTATTGATCATATTATGAGATTTAGGATTCGGAATAATAATTATGTTTGGGATTCCAAATCCAATTTCATTTGGTTGCTCATGAAGAATATCATTCCATTGTCCATCATATCCTTCATTATCGTGAATCATCTTGTTTCCATCTATTTTTTAATACCCAAAAAGAATAGTGTGAGAGAAAAAAATCATAATCAAGGGGGACTAACTTCAATAGCTAACATCTTAGGTTGAATTATAATATCTTTACCATCATTATAGGACTATAAACTATACTTATACTTAACCTTAGGGACATCCCTAGACATACCTTAGAAATATCTCTAGGGATCTCACTAAAGTGATCACATCCTCGTTTCCAAAGGTTGATTAAACCTTTCCTCTCATACCAACTATAGCGGTCTAGAATTACATCCAGTGGACTATAGTTGATACCTATCAGGGCACTCCATGGGCGGCTACAACCCCTGGGTGGGACACACCCCCATCCCCAGTGGCAGCCATTTCCTCATGAATCCCTTGGGCGGAGATCCATGCTTCGTCCAATGCTCACATGTGAGAGTTCCCAAGGATCAGATACATTACTACCTCCTTTGCCTCTGATACCAACTATAGAGGCCCGAAGCATGACGTACGTGGACATTACATTACTTTTTCGGAATACTTAATACATACCAAAAATAGAGACACAAGGACCATAATAGTTTAGTGTCTTTGGAAACGTGGAACGTAATCTTCTAATCATGGTGAAAGATCTTCAACATCTCCCATAAAGATCTTCCACTTTTTGTTTCCTTACCCTAAACCTTTCTTTTAATCCTGGGGGAAAATAAAACATAAAAAGGATGAGCTCAAATGCTCAGTAAGGGTAATTATGAATAAAATAAAACATACCATATATATTTGAACTTAAAAACATGAACATAATGTTTAAACATCAAAATCTTGAGCAACGACATAAAACATGGAAGTACATAAGGCATAGATCATAATGGAACATAAATCATGATAAAATAGAATAGGAATAAAACATGTAATTGTGGCATCCATTAAGCACATGTAATGATTTCTATTGTAGCCAAGGCATTACTGCCAAGACCATCTTAGTTGACCAAGTCCCTTTCTGAATCTAGTTCACTCCTCGTTCTAGTCCTGTAATACTGAACCGGATTAATCCAGCCATGTCTATCTAATGAGATATAAATCTTTACCCAATGCATTGGCGGGAGATATTGGTCCCACCCATCTCATAATGAAATAATTATTACTTGTGCCACAAAATAAGCATACATTATTCATAAAAACCCAATAAATAAAATTGGTTTCATAAACATCATCCCGTCACCACATAATCCATATAAAAAAATAGATATCATTTAATAATATGAAAATTGAAACCATGTAAACCATATAGACATTATACTTGAAACATAAACATATGAAATAATGTCATTTTAGATGAAAAATGGTTTTGATAAAACACTTGAAATGAACTCTTGAGGAAAATATCCTTTCTTCTTCAAAATCATTTTCCTTTCACAAAATGTCATGCAATTTTAAAAGAAAAGGATTTTGTTGAAAATAGCCATGAAATATTTTGGAGGAATCTTCATGAAAATAAGGATTTATAAAACTGTAAAAATCCGTTCGTTCCGTATATGTTAAAAAAACATTCTTCTCGTACTTTTGCCGGAAAAGTCAAAAAGTACCTCGTAAAAGAAAGATTCCATACATACCATGTAGTAAAAGTAAAAAATCGGTAAAAAGGACTTTAAACATACATAAAAACACTTTTATAAAACATGTACTTAGATGATAACAATAATCCCAATAAATACTTACGAATAAACAATCTCGGATAAGAATGAGATTGGAAAGGTTATCCCTTACCTTAGGTCTGGTATGCTTCTTACGTATCAAAACCTTATTTTCTTTGAAGCGCCTCTTTGAGACCTCATATTAGGCACTAAAATTGGTCTTTCAAGAATATCAGGACCTCTAGGATGTTTCTAGGGAAGCGAAGAAGAGAATTTGGTAGGGGTTGTCCGAGCTTGAAGGCTCAAAGTGGTGTGAGAATGAGAGGGAGGAGGTGCCTTTTTATAAGGGAGGAGAGGGGCACCTTTGGAATAACTAAAAATATTATTTTATTATAAAATCATATTCCGTTTTTAATAGCTCCAAATTGAGTTATTTATAAGAAAAGGTTCTGATGGGTCAAATCTTCTAATTCAATTGAATTTATAAATGTTTAGGTGTGTATTTTAACCTTATCATTTAGATTTAACTTTATGTTAGAAAATTTATCTTTTACCATGTCTTCTTGTTTTCTTACACTATAAGGTTAATAAACATACTATAACATGCCAAACGAACCCCAAGTGGTTCATTATTAATATATATATACTTATATAAGTGATTTGGCCGAACCTTAGATTTTTAGGAATACAAAAAATTAATAATATAAAATTTGTTTTAACAACTATTTTATGTCAATTTGACACTATTTGATACTTGATTTTTTTGAAACTCATAACAACATGATTAGTTCAAAAAAAGTTACTTAAAAAAATAATAACATGTCATATTAACCTAGAAAATTATTGGAATTCATAAAAAGTCTCAAATTTCATTTATTTGGGTATTTATAACAACAATTATGTCAATATTTCATTAATAAGATAATTACTGCATCATCATTGTGTCATAAATAAATTATATTATTTAATGTCTAGAAATTATAAATAAAATACCATTATTTAGGAAATCTGTTTATATTTCTAATGAATATTTATAGTCGAATTTATCTTTTGTATATCCTTATATTAAAAATGATTTACTTATTAAACTTTGATTTTATATATTTCAACCCATTTTTAAATAAATTAATATTAAATGTCCTAATCTAATCCAAGTTGGCCTAAATGGTCATATTTTATTCCCAATGTTTTTTTGGTCGAATTACAGTAATCTAATAGAATTAGTACACATGTTAAGGTAATAATAATATCATTTTTACCCTTAATTACCCTATTTACTTTTAACCGCGGTAAATAAAATTAAAAAGTTACTATTCACCAAAAAATATTTTCATCTCGTTGAACCATGTTTTAGTCCTTGATATTAACCATGTCTCTAGGATTTTCGAAATTCTCTCACACAAGCAGTAAAATTATGTTTTATGAAAAATTCAGTTTTTTAACTACCACTTAGTGGTTTCACTATTCATCAAAAATGAATGTTCCCAGAAAAATACCAAAAAGTATGCCTAAGATATATTTGATATTTTGAATTCAACAAAGATGTCTATTTTACCAAATTAAAAACATATCAGTTGCATTAATTATTTTAAAAATTAATTCCCGTCGTCAAAAAAAATAGCGTGTTTTTAAGAGATAATAACTATCAAAAGATTGACACTTGTTTATGTCTGGTTTAAATGTGAAATTACATCCAACAACCAACATTGTATTAAATGGTAATAAAATATATTCTTAATATACTTTAAAACCACTAAAATTACTTATTTATCACTATTAATTATTTCAATTAATAAAGTTGTTTTTTATTAAAATTTACTAATTTTCACTATTCATCAGAATATGAAAGTTATCCGAAAAGTACCAAAATTTCACCCTAAGCTAATTTCGATATTCTGAATCCAAAAATGAAGTCCATTTTGAATGATATAATTTATAAAATTTCAAAAAGTGGGTATTACTATTCATAACAGCTAGTTCATAATAATATTATAATAATATCTCGTTTAGTGAAACTCGGTATTGCATACTACACAAGCTATTGAGGAAGGAATTTATTGCATGTAATGCAAGACAATTCAGGGATGTCTGTAGTGAAATATCTGTTTGGTGTTGTGTATAACATAATAAAAACTTATTTCATGTATACATTAAACAAAATCTATAAAGTTGCGTAGAATAATTTCTACAAAAAGAACTTTAAATTTTGTGTAACACGAGCCAAGAATAGTGTTGTGTATACTAAAAGAAAATATGGTGTTGAGTATATCACAAGCTAATTTTGGTGTAGCGTAAAACAAAAGATATTAAAAAGAATATTTTCCATAAAATCTCGGGGTGTTACAACACTTAGCTATAAAAATGTTTCTTAATATATTTCAATTTATTGTAAGGAATAAAAGAACCTCTATAAGTAAATCCTATGGAAAAAGATGAACAATGTAGTGAAGAAGGGTTTTCATGAATGGGAGGAAAACTGATTGATAGAGACATTACTAAATGTGTGAAAGGTGTTTCGGGATCCTATGGAATCAATGGAAATCAACCAATGGAGAATACTGATTTGTCCAAATATTTAGAACACCAAAACTTATATTATTTTGGCCAAATTCATAACACATAGTTTTATCTTCCTTTTAATTTGAATTTTATGGTGGAGACATTATTTTCAAAATATCATGATGTTTAGAACACGAATACAGAAATCAAGATAAAATACTTGATTTTCAGATGAATCAGGATGCGAAATATTATTTGTAACATGTCAGAAAATGAAGAAAAGGGAATTTTTTTAATAAATTAATATAATCAAATTTTTCATCACGTGCTATTTGAAGAAACACCCAACTCGTAAGAATGTTATATCATTCATATGGTAATCCTCACATCTTGAAACTAATTATGGTCTCATATTTCCAATATTACATACCATTTGGAATATATTCAATTATTTTTTAAAAATATATTTAAAATATTAAATAATTTTTCCTTGCCTATTATTTTCCCAAACACACCACATGAAAAAAATTTATAGTGCATGTCGCGTAAACTCTTCATCTTGGACCTAACTGTTGTATCAGATTTCTAGTACGAGAAATTATTTGATAAATATTTCCATTAAAAAAAATAATGTACAATTTATATAATATATTTAATTTTTTATTCTATTAGTTCTAAGATTTTAGTCCCCTACAATCCAATTAAATATTGGCACTTAACAAAAAAATATATTCCATGATACATTCAAGGAGTTAACTTGGATTTTAACCTTATATAGAGCTCTTGAAATCATCTATAAAATAATTTTCATTGATAAAATAAATTTATAGATAAAATTAATCATATATTATTAACAATTATGTTTTATATGTCCATTAAAATTTTAGGAAATTACAATTCTCAGAGTTTATATTTTATTTCAAATGTTTTTCATGTATTCCATAGTTATAATCGATGGTATAGTATTTAAGGAAAATCACGAGGATAATGATTTTAACCTCTAGGAAATATTCTATTTATTTAATTCTTCCTCTTATATTATTCTTAATGATGTCTTATATCAAATTATCTTAATGTTTTTTTTTCTAAAATTGACTTATATTATCTCAATATAATATATCATAGTTCAATTTAGTTCAACATTTCATGAGCAACATGTTATTTAGAAAATAATTTCATTAAAGGATAATACATATTAAAATATTTTAGGGTTAATCTATTACATGGTAGTACATTAATAATGATCAAAGAAAATTTATATAATTTTTATTAGTCCTAAAAGATCCATACATATTTACAAGTGTGACATTTACTTTATAGTAACATATGTGTACCTTGAAAATTATTCAATAAATAATTATTTCATCTCTAATTATATCCTTCGAATATCACAAAAAATATTTTTCTATACTACCCATGAATGAGAGAATTATAAGAAAAATTTGAGTTCATAATCATTGTAATGGATAATATATCAATGATACTACATATTTCATGATCCATGAGTAAATAAAATCAATGGAGTATATAATCAATATTAAAACATATCAGACAGTGCATTATCATACAATAATAAATACATAATATTGGATAAGAAAATTTGTAGATATCATAGTGATCAAAATGTATTCTATTTGAAAGAATAGGTATACCATAAAGTAAATCTGAAATATGTCAAATATAAATGGTTACAAAACATTGATCAAACTACCATAACTGTCAAAGGGTGACTAAAAATTCATGAAGTGGATATAAAATTTCATTTCCTACATATTACATAAATATTCTAATTCATTCCATAAAATTACTGAAACCATATACACATACTTATATATTTGTCTTATAATGAGCAATATTTTCATAACACCCTCCCCAAATAGTGTACTCCTCTTGGTCCAGTAGTGAGAAGGGAGATTGTGAAACTGAAGTCCTACCTCCACTAGGCCTCAGGTTGGTGACTTGAAATGAGGGTATAATAAACACACAAATAGAAGAAATTATCATATGAGATAACACATAAAAAATAGAGAGATAAAAATTACACAAACCCATTCCAACAAAGACTGAAATATATACGAAATCCCAAGTACACATTTCATGCAAGAACTACTACAAATGAGTGGGAAAACTATAAGTACCAAAGGAATGTAAAACTACATCGACTACAAAGCCCAAAAAACTCTTAAAATCCCAATCTAGTATTAATAAAAATGACCTCAAACATACTCCAAGTGAGAAAAAAACAATTTATATAATGTTAGGGTGAGTATAACAGTGTACTTAGTTGGATCCCCCCTTGATCCTCTCATGTAATGGTAAGGAAATCATGCTAAAGAATAGTGAACAACAAGTGAAACTAACTCATCACATAAAAGGTATATTATGATCCCAGCCTCACCATGGATACTCTCACCATGTTTCTAATAAAAGAGTATGTAATATAATTATAATCTAAAGGGTACCCAAATACCATTTCCCCACTAGTTTTATTCTTTTCCCTAACATTGAATGTCTTATGAATCTCTCTCTAAAAAGGATTTCTCCCAGGAACTTTGGCGTAACACCACAACATGAACATCATGATACACAACCACTACACCCATGTAACCAAAGTAACCTGGTAGTTCACGGGGATACACCATAGTTCACATAACATGTATCATAAATCGAGTATTATACCTTAAGAAATTATATATCGTAGGCCGAGAAAGGATCCTAAATCCATCACAACCTATAATCGTTACAAATATAATAGTCTATATGAAACTATATATAGAATATATGAATGTGAATAAAAAGAAGCCATTATATCCCTCTATACACATATATGGAGAAAACTAATGGATGTGCCTACCAACACAATAACTACCAAGAGAAGAGAGTGGGGACAATGGGGGTAGTCATCCATCCAACCTCCCACAAGAATGTTGCGGAAAACACCCCTAGGTCTCATTATCTCTGAGGTGTGAGTTTCCCTAACTCACATGGTGGAGTAGAATATAGAAACCCATAAGGTTAAAAATATACTATAGCTCACAACAACACTATGGCCCGAACCTAATCTTAGACTCATCTTCAGCTAACATCTCTCGGACACCCAGTTTCCACTTCTATAACTAGGTATCCTATAAGTACACAAACATTGGAAGATATATATTATATTAATTTATTACTCACTTTCAATTTTAGTTTATGTTAATTAGTTATTTATCTATTAATTAACCATTATCATATCTGAATTACATTTCATTAGAATCACAACAAAGATCCATTCCATCTAGTAATAACCAAATAAAGTCCACAGTTTCTCATAGTTATTACCTTATCATTGCATCCCAACAGGATCTAACCCCATGGGTTCAAAATTAGTTATTAAATTAATTTTTAAAACCATTATTACTTTCCCATATTCCTAGCTATTCTAGAAAAGACAATATATGCTCACAAACACAAGGGGCTCAACATGGGGATTATATGGACTACCTATCAAGTGTTTCCCACTTATAGTAAGAGTATAGACTCGTCCATCCTCCAAAAGCTAATCACATAAAGTACATGGAATACCCCACATTTCTTCACATATTGTGGAATATGGGTAAGGAATACCATATGTCTTACATAGTGGGGAAAGTAATGTAGATAAAAATACAATAGATTTATCATGTATTGAACATTGACAGATGCGAGTAAGTCCATCTTCAACCCGTTTCTTCTCCTCTAGTGTCATCCATGACACCCAAACGCATAAAATGATCCATCTCACCACTCTAGGTGTCAACTACTACAAAAACTATTTGGAATCCCTTCCCCACATATCACAACATCCATCCAGGCTCACAACATAAGCTGTAAGAAACAAACATCATAGAAAATGGGCTATTCTCCCAGAAAAAGAACCCACCCTTCACACACAATTAGCACTCACTACTCTAACGAATAAGGTTCTTAGAATTTAAAAGAAGAATGGTTCTCAGAAACATTCTAGACATAATCTTTTATCAAACTATCGGTTAATTAATCCATAATTAATTAACTGATTGATTATTTGTAGCTTCCAACTATGGGAAACCTAAACAACAAGCTATCAAAAATTAATTAAATAATTATTTTTATATTCAATTAATCAAAAATCATCATCATGACTTAGGATTATAAATCTATTAAATTATCCATTCACATCTGCATCAATTTTATTAACATCAAATTCATAAAAACCACCGGATTCATTTAAATGCATCTTTATCATTGGCCAATTAATTTACAATTAATCCCGGTTTACATTCACTACCATCATCCATGATGAACAACATGATAAATAGTATGGAATAGATCAAACACTATATGGAAAAAAGAGGTAATTCCATACAATCAATACCAATTCTTTTACTCTAGTTTATAAATTTATTATATCAATTCCAATGTGATCAATTGGATAAAACATGATAACTATACTAAATTACGTAAAATTGTATTAAGAAGCCATAATTCCCCTACCTCAAAACGCTTCCAACATTATTTTCCCAATAAGATGCCAACACGGTAGATCCTGATCAGCTCTCTTAGAAAACTACATCCATCAAAGGACTAAGAGACACCACCACAATAACTAATAACCCATGAAGTACCATTAGGAGCATAGATAACAAGTTCCAAAATAAGGAAATGGAGAAATATGAATAAAACTCTCTATGAACCTAAAAATATAGAGGTATAACATACCTTATATTTAATATTGATCGAAAAATCCTTATTACACCAAAACAGGGTGTGCACATGTAGTGTGAATAACTCTAGGGAAGACACAATCTAATGCTACATCACTATGCAAGACATATACGAGATTGAAGGAATGGTGCAAGCATCTTACACTACGGAAAAATTAGTAAGGGCATGGGATAAAGATACCTCATCCCTTTAGAATATTTAACAGAGTAGTAGTTTAAGATACACTATATTTTCCATTAAGATCATATATGTTAAGAATCCTGTAATTTGATAGAGTAAAGTATTCTCAGACAGAAATAAATTTAATATAGGATTTATGGGATTTGAATTGGCCTTAAATTCATTTAAACAAGGAATTGAATGCCTTTAACATCAAAAGAAATGTCTAAAATGGTAAAAATAGGAAATAAAAAAAACTAAATAGTTTTAAAAGAAAATAAGACAGTTCATGACAACATTTCAATAATTTGGAAAAGAACATAACACTAACATTGAATCACTATTTTTGACTCACCATTTTTAAGTCTCCAATTTTGACTCACTATTTCTAACCCACCAATTCTGACTCACCATTTTGGAAATTTGGCATGGGAAATGAAAACAATTTCTAAATCGCTATTTAGAAAACATGGAAAAAGAAATGACACAGATTCTGACTCACCATTTTGGAAATTGGCAAATGGAAATGAAACTGTTTCTAAGTCACCTTTTTGAAAATTTGGAAAAGGAAATGACCAAATTTTAGACTCACCATTTTTGGAAAATTGGAAAAAAAATGAAACCTTTTCTAACTCACTATTTTATAAATTTGACTAAGAAAATGACACAATTTTTGACTCACCCTTTTGGAAACATGGTCATAAAAATGTCACTGTTTCTGACTCACCATGTCAGAAATTTGTAAAAGTGTTGGGGATAAGTCATCTTAGCCCCCCAGAACACCTCAAACACCATATTTCATCAAAGGAATGGACCAGAGTGGTCTGGTTCCTTATATAAGTTTCAACTTGAAATGTTAATGACCTCGATAATCCAAAACCAACCTAGAGAGGAAATAGAAAAATAAAGGGTCCTAAAAACCACCCTTATAGATACCTCTCAAGGCTCTCACAAATAATAATAGATTAACCACTTCTTACCTGGAAAAAAGAGAAACCATGTAGAAAAGAAAACTAGATCCTAAACAATCTCCTGAGGAGATATGTTTTGAAATATATTAATCAACACATGGAATAAGATAGGTCCATCTCTTAACCAAGTATGTTCTACATCCAAGAACCAAACATCAATATAGAAACTCTGTAACTACACATTTCATCCCAGACCCCAAAATATACTCCCAAAGCATGGTACATATTTTTCACACCAAAATGTACCACTAATTTCGATCTAAGAGACACTAAAATAACCATCTACCAAAAAGATGAATGAACAAAAGCATTCCTTGAAACAACACTCAGTGTTACTCATCCTTATACCAACATTTAGGGGCCTCTCCCCAAACAACTCAGTCTCCCCAAACATCCTCCTCAAGATCCCCCATCTAGGACTCTTCTACATGCTACACTTCATATTATTGCACCATCATTTGGAAAAGTCAACCACAACACCAAACTTCTCCCATATCCATATGTAACATTGAAATATCATCCATCACAATATAGGAATCACGTGATTCATGCGCTGCATCACTGTGCAACATCCTACTCTGAAAATTGGTTACAAACTTCCCCATTCTAGGTGTATATGAAAATGGAATGTCATACTTCTATAAGAACTACATAAACTGACTTTTGTGCAAGTTCAATTCCCATTGTTAGAAAACACACCTCATGCTCATATGATCAGTGAAAATCAAAAATCACTCACCGATGCAGTAATGTCTCCCCTATTTCAGAGAAAAAAACACTATCTCCATCTTTTGATTGTGGGTGTCATAGTTACATTCATGAGGGCACAACTGCTATGAACCATAAAAAATGATTGTTCTTTGATCCATCATAACATAACCAAACATTATAGGTGAAGCATCACAAAAAATGTCAAACTAAACTCATTTTTCTAGTATGCAATGAACCAGTGCACGGAAAAAGTTCACCTTTAGATACTCAAATGATTCTAGAAACTAATTAGACCACACAACATCCTAGTTAATCTTGGTAAATTCTATCATAGGATTTTCAACCTGAGAAAAATCGTCTACGAACCACCTATAACAGCCTACGAGACAATGGAATCTTTTCACCTTTTCCACTATCTTGGGGGCTTCCCAATAGACAACTAATTGCATCTTCAATATATACAAAACTACTCCCTATTGGGACACAAAATTCCGTATGAAACGGACTTCTCGAGCCGTATACTCAAACATAGAAAACCTTTAAAAAAACTGGTGCCAAAAAATAACACCAAAAATGGAACACAGATACTCTGGATGCTCCTCATTAGACATGGAGTACACAAGGATGTTTTTGATAAAAACCACCAGAAACATATCTAGGAACTCAGGAAATACATCATTTATCAAACCCATGAACATAGATAGAGAATTCATCACACTAAATTACATCACCTAGAACATTCAATTCCTTTTATAAAAATCAAACATAAACTATGGGATATCGTTATCTTTTATGCACACCTGATGATACCCCAACTGCAAGTTAATATTCAAGAACGAACATTAAACCATCAAATGGTAAAAAAATTATACATATATGGAAGAGGATAGCAGTTCATCACATTCAATTTGTTTAAGTGACAATAATAAACACACAACTGAATAATTATAGTAGTTTCTTCATTTTCAAAATTGGTGCAATCTATAGGGACATAATTGGGCAAACATACCCACACTAAAACATACCATCTAACTATATACACAGATCTTACAACTCCTAAGGTGCCATTCTATACAGAGACATAGTGATAAGAGACATGACGGACTGTAGCTTGATCCGGAACTTGATATCTTGTCGATGGGGTAATACTACAACCTCACCTAGAAAGACATCAGTGTACTCTTCCATGAACTTTTGTAACATCGACTAATGAACCACCAATGAAATCAGCATAAAATCATCCATCATGGATGAAAAATAAGGAACATGCCTCTAACCCATTTGACGGTTTCGCTCTTTAGAAAAAAAATTGTCTCTCCATCAGCATCGAAGAATGCCACCTGACTCCGAATGCAATCCACAACAACCTGAATTGAATAAAACCAATCAATGACAAGGATGACATTGAATGGTTGTATCTATAAAAATCAGAAATATATCTAATTATGGTTATGGCCCAACACTATCTCATAGTCTCTACAACATTCAAACCAGTCAGCTCGACCTCCAACTGGTGTAGTCAACGCCAGGGGAACATGAATCCTCTCTACCTCAAATACCATATAATGGAGAATGATTGGTGATATGAAGGGGTGTTTCACTCCTAAATCAAATAGAGAATACACCCAAGTAGTAAACAAGAAAAGTGTGCTTTGAACGACATCTGGATTTCCCGAATATGGAAATGCTAATGCATGAAGTTAACCAAGACCTTCTCCATAACCTATATGACCCTATTGATGACTACCTCAATGGTCACGAGCTTCCCTAAAGGAATGGGAAGTGTATCAGGGCTATCCCTATCTGCACCATCTACTCTATGTAAATCCAAATTTGGTGCAACTTTCTGCTACATCCTCGCCATGAACTGCCTTAACAAAGGAACCTAGAGGGGAACACCTGGTGCAAGATGACTAATATGAAAACATGGGAAATCACGATATTTATAACCAGGGAATCCATAAAAAAATCACATGATCCCTCTAAATATGCCTAAGAACCCCCCCTCCCCAGTAGAAATGAGATGCTGGGGGCTGGTACCTACACCCAGCCAAACAGAAACTCTTGTGCCCTCAAATCTAGTAACCCAGGACCACATTTCTGCTTCATGAGGAATCCTAATGACTTCCCTCTCATAATTATCCAATTATATCTAATGTCCTCCTGATAAATTCTACCCTCACTGGAAATTCTGGATATTTCATCATCATAATTGTAGTGACATAGAACTAGATGTGTAGAAGCAATGCCTCCTCAAAATGCCTGGACCTGGCCTCCTCATCATGAAACAGGTCTGAAGAATATTGTAAAAGGTTTCTGAAATGTATTTAATACACTCGCACACTTGGGATTCTCTATTGAAGGTTAAGAAGCTCCCGATGATTGGATTCCATTCTAGTTGAATAAAGAATATCGACTGTGAACATGTCTCGAAAATCCTCCCATGATATCTATAACTCATCGTGATCCTTGAAGAGTAATAACCACCATTGCCTCAGTTCACCACATAGAATCATCACAAACAATGAAACATAGTACACCTTACAATCACCAGTGATACTGAAGGATATCTCAAAATATTCCTACCAATCTTCTGTGACTGCATCTGAAATGAAGCCCTCATACTTCTGCTAAATCTAGCGCTAAAAATCTCAGAGTTTCTCCCTCCAAGTGTCCTCGATGTCAACCTCTACCCTATAGAGATCTACTGGCACATACTTTTTGATATATTATGTGAAATCCCAATGAGGACATCGAACTAGATCCATAACTACAAAATAATAAACATTTAAGGATCCAAAACCTAGAATATGGAGGACACAACATTAATTAATAAAATAACATCTAGTATTCTCTATTGGCTAACCAATTGAACATCTAACCATTCAAACGCATGGAAAAGTCGAATAATGCACAATATTTCCTTGGTGTATACCCTATAAAAAGTATTACCTCATTTAGAAGACACTTTAAACAAAAAGGTCGCAGCAGCATATCATGGGGGGCCCTAAATGCCCATGTCTTAGAAAGTATCCAATGCTTACATAACTTTATAAACATGACATTCTCCATTTCTCTACCAACCCATGAAACCTCACATCTTCCTAGAACAAAAATCCATCATATACCTCAACCAGATTCTTTGATAACACAATTTCACAACCCCCTCCCCATAATGTTCACCCCTCATAGGATTGAAATGTGGTTAGAGAGATAGTGACCCCTAGTCCGCTTCCAATAGTCCTTGAGTTGCTGACTAGCACCGAGGGTATAGTAAAATCACAAATGGGAGGCATACCCTCTAAGAAAATATATACAAAAGATAGATATCGGAAAGAATCCAATGAAATGTAACTCAGAATACAATATATATGAAATCCTAAGTACTCGTCCATAATTTCATGCAAGAGCTACTACAACATAAATGGAAAACTATAAGTACCAAAAGACACTAAGCAAAATCATCCACAATGTCTGAACATATCCTACAACCCCAAGCTAGATGTAACTAGCATGAACTCCAACCCACTCAAAGTGACCTAAAAAATTTATATATATAATGGGTGAGTATAACCTTATAATCTGTGTCATGCTCCTCAAAGCCAGTCATGTAAAATTAAGGAAATGATACTAAATGACAATGAAAAAAAGTTAATGTAACTCGTCAAATAAATAGTTATATTTTGTTCACAGCCTCACCAGTGATACTTTCACCATGTATTGCATACAAGAGTATATAATATAATAATAATATCTAGGGGAACCCACTAGCACTTCCCCATTGGTTTTCCTCTTTTCCCCAACGTCGCACATCCTAGCATATCTCTCTAAAAAGGCTTCCCAATAGACACATGGGCATAACACCACAACATGAACCTCGTACAACACAACCACTACAACCATATAGCCAATATAACCAAGTAGTTTCCAAGGAGCCACCATAGCTTGCATAAAATGTATCATACATCGATTATTATACCATGAGTCCTTATAGCTAATAAACTGAGTAAGGATCCACACGACATCACAAACTATACAAGTTACACATATAGTATTCCCTATAGAAATATATAAATAATATATGTGTGTGAATAACCAAAATATGTTACATCCCTCTACACACATATATGGGGAAAAATAATTGATGTGACTACCAGAACAATAAATACCAAGAGAAGAGATTGGGGAAAAAGGTTGTAGTCATCCATCCAACCTCCCACAAGAATGTTAGGGAAAACAGACCCCCAGGGCTTAAAATCCCCGAGGTGTCAGTTTCCCTAACCGAAAGGGTGGAGTTTCATATAGAAACACAAAAATTACTAAATAAAATATAGTTCACAGTCACACTATGGGAATAACATAGTCTAAGACAAATCTTCAGATAACATCTCTCAGAATCCCGGCTATCATTGCTAAGACTAGGTATCCTATAAGAACAAATCCCTCTAAAGAGCTCTATTATATTACTTTATCCCTTTTTATTAGTTCCACATTATATTAAATAATTATTTAACCATTATTTACCCATTATCAATTCAACATTATATTTTATTATAATCCCAAAAAAGATCCTGGCCCCTAGGAAAAACAAAACCATGTCCGTAGTTCCTCATAGTTATAACCTCATCATTGCATCCCAACATGCTCCAACCCCATGGGTTCAACATCATTTATTCAATAATTGGTTATCAACATTATTAATTTCCAATATACCTAGGCACTCTAGAAAAGAAAGACTACGTTACAAAAAAATGGACTCAACACGGTTAGTAGATAGATTACCCATCGAGTATTCCCCACATATAACCGAATCATACAACCATCCATCTTAGAGAATCTAAACACAAAAAGTACATGGAATACCCTGCACCTCTTGACCTCTTTTTTAATGTGGGTAAGAAATACTAGCTTCCTTATGCAGTGGAAATTTTAATGAAGATAAACACACAATAGATTCAACAAGAATCCAACATTCATAGTCTGGGAAGCCCAAATTAAACCTGTTTCATTTCCGTTGGTTTCCTCCCTGACAAACAAATGTATAAACTGACACATCTATCCACTCTAGTCATTATCTTCTACCACAACCACATGGCCTCCATTCCCACATATCATAACACCCATCTAAGATCACCATAGAAGCAATAAGAAACAAACATCATAAAAAATGGTCTCTTGGACCTAAAAAGGAATTCATCCATCACATGTAATGAGAATTCATTACTCCAAAGAAGAAGGAACATTGCCTTTAAAATATAAATCGTAACTTAGAACCATACTAGGAATTATCTTTTATCACACAACTTATTCATTAATCCATATTGAATTAATTGATTTATTATTTTTTGGTTCAAACTATGGGAAACCTAACCAAGAAGCTATCAAAAATTTATTAATAAATTAATTTTACATTCCTTTAATAAAAAATAATCAACAGGATTCAAGCTTAACAATCAATTCAGCTAAACATGCACTTCTATGTCAATATGATTAACATCAAATTCATAAAAACAAATGGATTCATTTACATTATTCTTTATGTTTGGCCAATTAATATACAATTAATCCCAGTTTACATTTTTTATAAATTTCCATTGGGAACAATATGATGAAATTAAAGGCATAGATAACACACTATATGAAAAAACATGGGGAAACAACATATGATAAATATAAATTCTTTTAATCTAGTTTATATATTTTTTATTTTAGTTACATTGTTATCTTGTGGGATAAAACATTCTTAATCAAATACTTCATGTAAAATAGAATAGAGATACCATGAATCCCATACCTAAAAATGTTTCCAACAGTCATTGAATAAGAATAAGCCAACACGGTGGATAACAATCACCACTCTTTGAAGATAGCTTCCACCTGAGGACATATAGACGCCATCATAACAACGAAAATCCTATGTAGCTCTATTTGGAAAATAGATAACACATTTCATAACAGGGGAAAAGATAAAAAAGAAAAAACCTATTCAGGAACTTATAAGTACAAAGGTAGACCACACCATATATTAATTTTTGATCGACAATTCCTAATTGTAATTAAATAATAGGTGCACATGTAGTAGGAAGAACTCTCGAGAGGACACGATCCAAGGCAACATCATTACACTAGACATTAATGGGGTGGATCGAATGGTTCAGGCATCTTACACTACGGAAAAAGAAAGAATAACAAGTTAGGAATATATCTTGTCTCTTATAATATTTAACGAAGCATCGTTTTAAGATACATTGGATTTTCCATTAATATAAGATCTATTAAAGATCACATGTTTTTCCTATTAATGGATTACTGGCCATTAAGAAAATTAATATAAGTGTGATTTGATTTTATTCAACCTCAAATCCCATAAAACAAGGTTTATAATGCATTTTACGTCAATGAAAACATAAAAAAATGGAAAAATTAGAAAATATGAAAAAACTATAAAATAGAAAAAGGAAATGAAACTATTCTGGAAACAATTTTCAGGATTCCTTTTTGGAAATTTGAAAAAGGTTATGACACTGTATTGGAGTCACTATTTCTAACTCACCATTTCTAACTAATCATTTCTAACACACCATTTTAGAAATTTGGGAAATGAAATGACATTATTTCTGACTCACTATTTTTGAAATTTGGAAAAGGAAATAATAGTGTTCCTAACTCCTCTTTGATGAATATTCACAAAAAAATGAAACCATTTCTAACTCACTATTTTTGAAATTTTGTAAAGGAAATGACACTGTTTTTGACTAATAGTTTAGGAAATTTTGTAAAGGAAATAACACTGTTTTGACATACTTTTTATAGATTTGGGAAAGGAAATGACACCATTTCTGACTCACTATGTTGTAGAAATGGAAATGTGTTGGGGATATGTCATCTTGGCCTCCCAGAACACCTCAAACACCTAATTTCACAAACAAATGGATTGACGAGTTTTGGGAAATTAAAAATATATCTATATATAGATAAATAAAATATAGTTTTCTTTACATGCATAATTTTGTTTTATAAATAGATATATGTTTTTATAAATAGTTTTACCTATTTCATATAATGGAATGGAAATATAGGTGAATAATCATTAAAAATTAGAAATAAAGTATATTATATCCATTGTGTAGAGTTTATGGTATTCAATTATGATATAAAATGTTTTTATGAATGGATTATCCCTATAACAATCAAATGTATACCTAAAAAATCTCTATCAAAGGACACTATATTTGATCAATAAAATGATAAATTTAAAATAATTTTCATCATTATATAGAATTAAATCTTTGTAGAGTGATCCCCCATATACAAAAAATTTCTATTTTAAATGATATGTCTTCAAAATATATCCATTGGAATATATAATGATTATAATTATTAATGTTTTTCATTAAAATAGAGGTTATGGAAAATGAATGAGTTTTATATGGGTATAATAAAAAATATATATATTACCTCAACTTATATATATAAATTTAAATATATAATTTTTAATTAATTATCTATTATTAAAAATTAAAAAAAGGAAAGTGATCACAGGTAGATACCATAGTTTCTTTTAACATTCTCATCATTATAACTGACACAAATAAGATTCTAAAACTCACAAGATTCAAGAGTTTACTCATGGATTGATTTATTGAGAGGTAAATCAAGAGGACATTTCAATTAAAATTTAGTAAATTGGGATAAGTTTGTGGGAATTTAAAGGTGTTGATGGTGGTTTTTTTAGAATAAAAAATTAAATAATTTATTATTTCCCACACAAACTACTATTCAGTGTAATATAAAAGTTAATTTGAGTAAAAAAATATATTTCCTCTCCTAATACATCATTTTATCATCATGGAAAAATTATTTCCAAAATAATCACTTTACAGTATCATAAAACCTATTTAACATATTTTATTATTCTCCAAAAAAATTACTGTTTACAAAAAATACAAAAAATTTTGTCTGTGAAAATTGTCCTAAATAAAAATTATCATTCTAAAATTTTAAAATAATTTCATATACCAATAAAATTTAACTATTAATAGAAATCATCATGTAACATAAATTTTAGTGGTTCATTTGAAATTCATAATAATTTTTTAATCAATAATAATTTAATTTTATTATTTCTATAGGAAATATATTACTATTTATACTCAATATATTTATGAGTATTCATTTTAACATGGTATTTTCATTTTCATTTTTCGTATATTTATAATTGTTTAATAAATATAATTAAAAGTTAGGTTCAAATGATTATGTTACATTTTTAATATAAATATTTCCACTAGATATCTAACCAACTACAATGATAATATTGACTCTTAATACCCAATATATATGTCTTTGATCCATAAATATTTATTTGGTTAGTTTTCTCTCATGTTTATGAAAATTTCATTAATCAAATATATATATTTTGTAATATATTAATTTCATCATTATTTTTTGTTCATGATATGGGTGTTTTATGAAAACCACGACATCATATGTCTAAATATAATAGTTTTATTGATAAAATTTTAATACAATCATATTTTATTTATATTAATCAAATAAAATTTAATTATTTAATATGTAAAACCCAATCTTTTTTTTCATGTACCTTATTAAATTTAATCTCTTAGATAGCATACATTACACAAAACACCATGTTTAAACAAACACCTATATATTATTAATGTATTTTAATTTAATTTAATAAGATATAACCTAACTCTTGAATTGGAGGTTATTAATAGAGTAAAATAACATGGAAAAATATATTTTTAAATAATTGGTTATAGATTAATTAGAAAAAAATATAATAACCAATTATATATAATGAGAATGATTTTATAAAAACTCTTTTTATTCTCACAATGGAATTTCATCTTAATAAATAAAATTAATTACTATTGGTGAATGGTATTAATAAAATATAAATTCTATATATTCAATAAAGTAATTTTTATATTCTTCGAATTTTTTTTATATGCATAATATATGAACAAACCAAATATTACACAAAAAACATATAGTTTTATAAATATGGTTTTATCAAATTATGATGGGAAACCTATTTTAAATTTTTTTGAAACTTTTATATATTCTATTTGAAAAAAATAAACATATTCTCTTAAATAAGAATATAAAATTTTTCCTTTATTGAAGTGTTGGTATTTTTATAAAAAAGTTCGATGTTTTGATGAATACAAAAAAATAATAAATTTTAAATAAAAACAACTTTTTGAATCGAAATAATATATACTATTTAATTGTATTGTTTACTAGATTTAATTTATAACTGGAAGATTATTTACAATTTAATCTAATTTAGGTTATTGGAAAAATTTTATATTGAATTCATATATAAAAACATTTTAATCTTTTGCATGTTTAAATTTTAATAACTTGTTTTCTCACACCGTTAAAGTGAATAATTTTAAATTATTTACTGATTAATATCTATTTTTAATTTTTAAAAATGGATTCCATAAAGTTTATCATTGGGTCAATATTATTTAAAAAAAATTCTTTTATTTTTTGGCATATGATTATTAAATTTAGTTATATTTTAATCACCACGGTTGCATGTAAATCAGGTAATTATGGTAAAAAGTAATAATATAATGACTAAAAAATACCCTCAAACATGAAATAATTTAATTATATGATTTTTTATTTCCAAAAACCAACCTTGGGCTGATTTTATGACATCTTGGAGCCAACTAAATGATATTAAGGATTTTATATTATTTTATTCTAAGGGAACTCCAATATGTCACACTATTGTTTTTAATAAGTACTACAATTTTTATTAATGGTTATTTAGAATATATCTTCGTATGTAAATAATTATTGTAAATATCAAATAAATATATTCATTATGAGAATTTATTTTAAATTTTTATAAAAAAACTTATTTTAAGTCTGGCACAATTATGATACACTAATTGATTATTTTTTTAAAATATCTAATAAATGATGTTAAAAATATGTAAATAAATAACATCAGAGAGATTTAATGCCATCCAAAAATTTAATTTATTCCAATGACATATAAGTAAAATTTTATTATTCTTTTTTAGAATTTTCATTATTTATGTTTTTATTTTTTGTATTAGTCAAAATAATGAATAATGTCAATCTTGAAATAATTGATATTTTAAAATAAGTAACATTTTATTAAATGATATAAAATATATAAAATTATAAAAGTCCACCATATAATGTTGATAATTGTCAAAATTTCACCCATGGAATATTTGAGTTTCTTTTGAAAATTTATTATTACTATATTAACAATAATTACTAAAAACACTTGTTTGATAATAAAATTTGTGGGGTTTAAATAAGGGTTAAAAAAATACAAGGAATAAAAATGACAATATAAACATGTTAACAATTAATTATGACAATTATTCCACCATTATCAACTTAATATATCTTTTGAGTTTCTTAATGGTCAGTTTTACTTGAAAATAAGATATATTTTACATAAGTTGATAATAGTTATAAAATATCACTCTCTTTGAATTTAATAGCGTTTGTGTGTCCACATAGGTAAAAAATAAAGCTATGAACAAATATAAATGCATATTTTGATAATAATAATATTTTTATCGATATTTATTTTTTTTAATTTTTAAATATTATTTACTTGCCTTTAATGTTTGGTTAATTTTTAAATAATATTTATTTATTTAAAAGAAAAATAATTCCATGATTTTAATTATATTAATTTTGATAATCAAGTTTAATTAATGATTAAAATTACTTCTCTATATCTATATGACATATTAAATTTGTGGTAAATCATTATATTTGAATTATAACTTTTTCTTGATGTACGTAATGTCAAATTAGATGAATAGTATCAAATTTGACAATAATAATTTTTATTGAATTAATAAATTACTAAATTATTTGAAAATAAGTAAAATATAAAATAATAAAAAAGGTGATAATATATGGTCATGAATGTATTCTCCCATTAATTTATATATCACTTTTTATTTTTTTGTCTATGTAATAGGCTTATTATATTTTAATATTTTGAGGATTTCCAAAAGTGCCTCTCACCTCAATTATAAAAGGGCACCTCTCCTTCATTTTTATTCAAATTTTAGAACCTATTTCGTTTAACCAAACGCTATCCAACTAAAATCCCAGATTCCCAATATTCATCCTATTATGCTTTATTTGTAATAAAATCCATCAAAGGACTCCCTTTGTAGAAAACCAAAAGGAGATACACAAAGGAGACATAACATCTTTCAACAAGCTCTTTAGTTTTATTTCTGTTTTCCATCCCCATCAATGCTCCATATTCAATCATTATATTAAAACAACAGAATACTATATATTATGAGAATTTTTTAAATGGTTCTACCTATTGTTACACACACTTTCATTTAATGGGTAATGAACATACAATTTATGTGTACGGCGAACTACCACCTCACAAAATGATTGTTGTTTGTTTTTCCATTACCACATTTCATGGATTGTAATTATTTAAGAAACTCTAATTATATATTTTATATC
Source organism: Viscum album (assembly GCA_963277665.1). Lineage (NCBI taxonomy): Eukaryota > Viridiplantae > Streptophyta > Magnoliopsida > Santalales > Viscaceae > Viscum > Viscum album. The sequence goes on from OY728138.1 coordinate 1,379,754,343, forward strand.
TGATATATATTTTGTATTAATGATTATGTAATTATTTTATAACACATACCTTCATGAATTCCATTTTATGTATATATGATAACATTACATATAGAAGTGTGGAATTCCACCTCCTCAGATATATGTTATTTCTTCACTATATAAATAGAATGTATAAATGAAGTTTTTACTATGAATATGTGATATATATGACATATAAATTATTTTTAAATTATAATATAGATATATATAATTTAATTTTGAATCATTTAATATGATAATTAAACGAATGTATTAATCATTCAAACATATGGCCAATCATATCCATGAACGATGAACTTCATTTAATATTTCCAAATTTTATAAATTAGATATATATATATATATTAAATTTATATGATATTTTAATCATTTTTTAAATTCCTTTTATTATTAAATAATGATCTATGTTAGCATAACGACAAATAATAAGTCAAAACATACTCGAGAAACTATGTAGTTAAAACCAAAAATAGTAAAAATGATGAAAGATTATTAAAAAAAGTTATAAAACAATATAATAAGATCATATATGATATAATTTTTTTTAAAATGGTTATATAATAGGTTATTAACAATACTAGAACCATTATATAAGTTATTAAATGACTTTAACCCATATAAGAACTCAAGGGTTTTCTTATCACATTTTTACATCTATGTGATATATACCTTGTACACCACATATTCCTTGTGTGGGGTGTATGTGATTCACATTGATATATTATATCATGAATATACTTTTAATAATGATAATCCACGTTTCATCTAATTTTATTCCTTCATTGGGATTTTTATTTAAATGTTTCAACGTGGTTTCGGACACTTTGTAATGTTTAATGATTATTTTCTTGAAGAATTTTTCAATTTTATCATTTAAATGTGTTATCATATATATTAAAATTGTTTTTTTCTAAACATATAATTCATTTAGTTTTATCTCTTATCATTCCATATACCATATTTCATTTAAAAAGTTAGGACCATTTTGATTGTTGGATGTGGGTTTTCAATGCTACTCATGGTTTTTTGTTTATGTATTCCAACTTTGTACGAATTGTTTTCAATATGAATGTTTTTGTATTTTAATTTTCACCATTTCCATATGTTTAATGTATTGGAATTAGTATATTATGGGTGTTTCCCTCTATATCCCCTCGATACATCGGTAGGTATCATGAGAACTACTTGATGCGGATTTTGGTCGAGGCCATAACCGTTTATTGTTTTGATGTCTTTGGGGAGGCCTCAACAATATTTTTTGGATGTAAATCATTATTACTTTCATCATTATGAGATTAGTTACCGATAATACATGTAATAAATCTACCAGTTATAATATCCATGGCCATGATTTATGGTTATCTAATTATTTATATGGAATTTTTCAATCATCTTTTATTCTTTCAATATTAATTATTTATTATTAATTAATTTTAGCTTCATATGTACTTTACCCTTATAGATAATTTGATCTCATCCTTATCAGATTTCCATTCCCTAGGTTATGAAGAAAAATTCTTGTAATAAATTTTATTTATATTTAGTTTCTTACTTATATTATTCTTTATTTTCTTTTCCCAATGTATTGTGGTTATAATGTATGTAATGTAGTTTCCAAAACTATAAAAAAATTTGGTCATTCAGGATTTGATTTATTAATATAATTCCAATCTAAAAATGTAAGGAAATACTCTAGGATTTAGGGTTTTTGGATTTATAGTTGGTGTCATAAGATGTTTTCCAGTATACATGGAAATAAGACTTAGAAAATATAAATTAGAGAATATAACCCTATGAATGAAATTGAGGATAAAAATACGTATAAGATATCCTAAAATTGAGTTAGCATTGACAATGGATAATCTATGATGAACCTAAGGATTCATATATTGATAACGATTCATGAGTTATATATCATATAAAATTTTCTTCATAACTATATCACTATGATTAGTGTTTCCCATATTGTTATTTGGGTTTTGGTCAATGGTTAGAATCAACAAGGTTATAAAATTAATTGGTATGTTGCTGATGATGCATATACTATAATTGAAAAATTAAATTAAGGATGTATAATGATTAAAGTTAATTTGTTTTTGGATTCAAGAACTATTTCAACAACGGTTCACCAGTTATAAGAAACATGAGATATTTGAGGATTTTACTATAGTAATTCTTCAATATAGATTAGGAATAATAAAAGATTTCATTATGGTTTTTATGGATATCAAATATTTGGTATGTGACAATAAGAGCTACATTAACTTGTTTTTGGAATATGATGTCAAGATTGAATTTGGTTATTTAGAGACCTTTTTTGATTTTGAATTTGCACTGATGTTTTTTGCATGAGTCTTATGATTGGAATAGATTAAGTTGATAATTTGATATTGTTTTTTGAAAGTTTATTTAATAGATACTACATGATAGCCATTTTTTTAGTAAATAGGTTAACGCTGATGGAATTAATGATGGATATTATGATCTAATAATGTTCATTAGGCAGGAAAAATTAATTCTAAACATTCATTTCATGGTTTATGATATGAAGTTAAAATAAATCGAAGCACAAACAAAGGATGATTTTATGCCTATGACATTGAACACAATAAAAAATATTTATTTTCAGAAGTTCAAATATAAATATTAAAGTAATAAATCATCTATTGTGAAAATAATTTTGTAATACAAAATTTCTCCAATAAGTTACCTTATTTGGAAATAAATGGCCTCTTTAAACCATCTAAAAATTTATGATTTTTTGATGGTAGAATTTCTAATAACCTTATTCTCTATAACTCAATATCATTAAATGATTATTTTATTTCACTTCCATTTTCAATATTTTATTTCACTCTAATTTTATCCTATTCCGAAGTTTGATTTTGTGGTATCCTTAATATTTTCCATTTCCCACTTATTTAGGGTGAGTTTCACTAACCCTATATCTGATGTGGGTTTCCCACAAAAAGATTTTAAAGTATCAACCATTGATTTATGAAGTGAAATTTCAAATTGTTAAGAAGAAATTTGGTTAATGAGGGGATAAAGTTACACCCAAAGATTTAATGGAATATTGAATTTAAAATTTAATCAATTATATATCTTTTATTTCACTTAAAACCATGTTTAAATGAACTATAATATATCATTAACATATTATTATTTAATAATTTAATTTTTTAAGTAGACATTAAATTCGATGTTATGAATATAATTAACTAGATTATGAAAATTTATTTAGAATTAATTGATTAAAAAATAATTAGAAATGAATATATAAAATGATTAAATATAATGATAATATTTTAATAAAAACTATTTCTATTCTCAGAAAGGAATTTTATCTTAACAAATTAAATTAATTAGTTTTTTTGAATGATATTAATGAAATATATATTTTATTTATTCAATAAAATGTTTTTACCTTAATTTAATATATTTTATAGAAAAAATATAGGAACAAACCCTATATTACACAAAAACATATATTTTTGTAATTGTAGTTTTATCTCCATTTGATGGAAAATTCATTATAACTCCAATGTTTGGGACATTTATTTAATATATTTTAAAAAATAAAATTATTATGATGATTAGTAATAGAAAACTTTTATTTGGGTGATTTTTTGGTATTTTTATTAACATTTTCATGTTTTGATGAGTAGTGAAAAATACTAAATTTTAATTGAAAATAACTTTCTTAATCAGAATAATTTATGTTATTGAATTGTATTATTGAATGGTTTTAAAGTATATATATATATATATATTTAATTTTGTAACATTTAATCTAATTTAGGCAATATTCATAAATTTTATATTGAATTTAGATATAAAAATGTTTCATTCTTCGTCATGTTTAACTTTTAATATCCTATTTTCTAACGCCTTTAACGAGATTAATTTTAAATTAATTACTAATAATTCTATGTTTTGGATATTGAAAAATAGTTTCTATGTTTGAAACATGTGGGTCCAAAATATTTAAATAGGTTTATTTTATTTTTTGTGTATATTAATATTAAATTTATTAATATTTTAATTAGTATGGTTATGGATGAATCATAAAATTATGGGTAAAAATGATATTATAAAGATTATAAAATTACTCTAAAACATTTCTGGACATGATTGGATGAGTTTTTTTTACCAAAATAATTCATGGGAATATTTTATTGCTTATTAGAGCCACTTGTATGACATTAAGTCCATTATAGTTTTTTAAACTAAAGGAAGTCCAATATGAAACACTCTTCTTTTTAATAAGTATTAAATTTTTTATATATAGAAATTATGAAGATATCATATATTATAAATAGTCATTAGAGAGATAAAATTTTTATATTCATCGTGACAATTTATTTTTTATTTATTTAGAATAAATAGCTTAATTAATGTCTTCCACCACAAAGATACAATAATAATTTAATTAAAAGAAATATCAAATATAAGAGATTAAAAATATAAAAATAAATAATATTAGGGATATTTTATGTCATAAAAAATTATTGATGAGTTATACATATAATTAATTTTTTAGATGTCTCATATAGAATTTTTCTTGTTATTTGGATGATTTTATTATTTGAAAAAACAATGAATAATGTTAAAATTATCAATATTAATATTTGCAAAAAATAATATTTTATTAAAAGATATAATATAAAATCTAATAGTCATCTAAATAATTGGGAGAGGTCTAAAAATGTTATAAATGGGTCATTTTAGGTTCTTTTTTCATTTTATAATAACAATATTATCCCTTAATTAGTCAAAACACATACTTCACAGTTAGAGTTAAAGAGTTTAAATAAGGGTTTAAAAAAGAGAATGATAAAAACTAAATAAAAATAGTTCCCAGAAGTATTCAATGAATAGTATTATACCCTCATCACCATAAGATATAATTGTATTATTTTATGGACACTTTATGATGATAATAACAAATATATTATTTAGGTTACTGATATTTACAAAATATCACTCTCTTTCAATTTAATATTTTTTACTTGTCTACATTGAGAAAAATAAATTTATGAACAAATATAATTTTCTATTTTGATAATAATTTAAAAATTACTCACAATATTTTTAAAATTTTATAAATTATAAAATTACTCTAAATACTACGTCAATGTTAAAACTCGATTTTTTAAATTAATAGAATAAAATAATGTATTTTAATAATATGATTTTTGATATATTTTGGATGAATTAATGTTAACAAATAATTTTAATGATTTACAAGATATTTTAGATATTTTTCAAATAATTATTTTTTAATTCAAAGTCTTTCATTATTTATTTAATTCAATGTTAAATGGATTTTATCAAATTTGACAATAATAAATTTCTATTTATGTAATTTAATTATAAATAATTTAAAATATAAAGAAAGATAAAATAATAACAAAGGGGATACTATATGGTGTAAAATGTCGTACTGAATTCATTTATTTCTCATTTTTATGTCTTTTTCTATAGAATAACCTTCATATATTTTAATATTTTGAGGATTTCCAAAAGTTCCACTCACCTCAAATATAAAAGGGAGCCTTTACTTTTTTTCTCAAATAATAATCTATATGGTTCATCTAAAACCTATAAAAATAAACTATTAACTTCCATATATTTATCCTATAATCCTTACATTGGACATAAATACATCGTAAGAAGCTCTTTGTTGCATACCTAAAGGAGTCACCCAATGAAGATGTGACATCATTCTCAAGATCTTTAGTTTTATTTTTGTTCTATACAAAAATAAAATATTCTAATTCCATGATTATTTTAAAAATATTGTATAATAAATATACTAATATTATTTAATTCCAATGGTTCTTATTTCACATAGACGCATTTCCATCAAATGAGTAACAGAAAAAATTCTTATACGTATAACAAACCACTGCCTCATAAAATGAATATTATTTGATTTTCCTTTACCACCATTCATGGTTTTGGATTATGATAGAAACTATAATTTTATATTTTATATATTATATTTATTATGTATTGATTATTCTATAATTCATTAATAACATATACCTTTTTCTTTCAATTTTGTGTAACTATGATGAAATTGTTTGTCAAAGTGTGGGATACCACCTCTTCAAAGATATGTGATTAATTAATATTATACATGGAACATATAAAGGGTGTTACTAATAAAAATATGTTATATATATGAAATATCTACTATATTTATATTATAATATAAAATTATATCATTTTTGTTTCATTCTATTAATACAATAATTAAATGAATGTATCATTCATGCGTACGTACGTCCTATTGGGTCCATGAAAGGTGAATTTCATTTTCCATATCTATTTCTTTTGGATTATTATATATGAATTAAATATATATGATACTTTCATCATGGTTTACATTCTGTAGATAAAGAAATCATTAGCAATGTAACTGGGAAATCAAATAAAATGTCAAAACAGACTCAAGATACTAGGAAATTAAAACCCAAAATAGTAAAAATGATGAAATATTATAAACAAACTGATTTTAAAATAATATATGAGGATAATATATGATATCATAAATATAAATATTATTCTCCAATAAGTTATTAAAAATCATATAACCATTATATAGGGTGTTAAAGGATATTCACCCAAAATGAATCACAATGTAATGGTGTTATCATCTCACTTTTCATTTTATGAGATATATTCCTTGGTCACCACTTCTTCAATTAGTGTTGTGTATCTGATGCACATTGTTATATAATATCACAAATCTAATTTTGATCATGATATTATATGTTTTATTTAATTTTATTTTTTGAAATGGATTATGATTTAAATGATTCCAAAGTGTCATGGGACATAATGGAATGTTTAAAGATTATATTATTTAATAATTTTCAATATTCTAATTTAATAGTACTGTTATATATGAAAAAATAGATTTTTTAATCCTAAACATAATTTAATTTAATCTTCTATGATACCAACTAAAATATTTCATAGCAGATTTTACGGTGAGTTTGGCATTAGATGTGATATTTTGATATCATTCATGGATTATGATTAAAAAATTAATATTTTAGGTGTTAGTTTTTCAATATAAATGCTTATGTTGTTTATGATTCAACCATTTCATATGAGGAATTCATTAGAATTAGTATGTGATTAAAGGGGCCCTCTATAAAACCTCGATGAATCTATAGGTCTCATGATAGATACTAGATATAGATTTTGCATGAGGCGTTAACCCTTTATTTTTAAGATGTATTGGATGAGGCCTGAATGGTGTGTTTCAGATGTCCAACATTATGTATTCCATAATTATGATATTATATATTTATATTCAAGGTAATTATTCAACTAGTTAGAATATCCATGTTCATGTTTTAATATAAAGTGATTATTTATACAGAATTATTCAATTATCATTTATTATTTTCATATTTACTATTTATTATTAATTCCAGTTAGCTTCCATTGTACTTTCCCATAATGGTAATTCCAGCTCACCCTTATTATGTTCCCATTCAGTGGTTTATGATGATAAATTCTTGAAATCAATTCCAAGGATTCCAAGATTTTAATTATGTTATGAGTTATTTTCATCTTCCAATGTATTATGGGTATAATTTATGTAATCTAGTTTTCCAAAAATACTAAACTATTTTGTACTTTGATAATTGGTTCTTTATAATATTTTTATTGTAATAAAGTAATTTATAATCTCTAGGAATCTGGGGTTGCGGTGTTTCATAATACTTGGAATTACATATGGTTAGGAAATAAAATAAAATATATTTATTCTATATGGAATATCTGATGTTTTTTATGATCCTTCATATAAAGGTCATATGGTGAAGATATAATCTCTTAGTGTTTTTAATAATTATTTATTTTTTTGTATGTTTTTTTGGATCATTTTGAAATTAAATTATTTATTCGTGGATGAATTTTTATTATCTCACGTAGTATTTTATATTGATTTAGTTTATAGGCATAGTACTAGGACACTAACATCTGAAAAATGTTGCAAGAGGTAACCAGGTACTCAGTGTAGTGGCACGAGAGAGAGGAGAAGTACGTCATTGGGTTTGTAAACCACAAAAACATCTTTTATAGGATAAAGGTATAGTGTTATTGATTTGGTGGGTCACTTCAACCCATTATAATAACTATTTAAATGTATTGGATCGGTGGATATAGATATTATATTGTTCCCTTTAATCCATCAAAGGGTCATCATATGGTGTCAAAAATTGTGTACTATCTAATAAAGGGTTTTCATTTCCTTCTAATTACAATACCTCAATTAGTGGATAATCTAGTAAACCTATTTGTGTGATATATTTTTTATTTAATAAGATACCAATGAATATTAAATCTAATAATTATTTTTTTATGGAAAATAATTTTTGATAAGGGTTTTAAATAGTCTTGGGATATTAGATATAATTGACTATAATGTAGAACCAAACAATATATGGGTAGTCTGAAAGAATTTTCTATCTTCATGAGAATATAAATAAAGTGTTTGTTCCCAATTTTCAATGGATAATTAGAGGACCCTCCAACATGGGTAAATATTTTATATATTAATATTATTAGTATTCAATCCAGATATCATTAAATGATTTCTCTAATTTCATGTTAAGTTCCTCATAAATATTCATACTAAAGGGTAGGGGTGACTTAGTGTATTTATACATGATATTGGTGAAGGGGGATATTAAAGTGATTAAAATTATCTATCAGTATTTTGATACCTCTAAAACTCAGAATAACACATATTTTGATAAGAGGTAATGAACATTGGAATAATCCATGAGTGATAGGGTATTCTTATGTATGTCTCCTTGGATAGGGAATAATTATCTTAGGAGGAAAGGGAACATATTCTACCATTTATTAGACTATTTGATATTATAAATTGAATTCTGATTATGAAATATGGGTTTGATATTCAACCACGATATTAAGGTATGAAAATTGATTATCACATCCCATATCTAGGTATGTATTATCCACTCCTAGGGAACATGAATCCTGATGATGATGTCATGTTTTAGACGTACACATCATTTCAATAATTCTACCATAGTGAGAATGAGTTGTGAGGGAATATGGTATGTATTGTGTGGTAATTATAGAATAATTAGTACATACCTTATTATTACTTGAATAAGGAGTCATATGTATGAGGCCAATGGATAGATATTTTTTGTGAGGATCTGTTAATAAAAATTTTGAGGATTAGAATCCCTTCAAGGAGAGTTTGTATTGACCTTTTAATTTTGAGGTATGATGTCAATAATTATTTTACCTTAAAATTAATTAATAATGGATGATTTGAAATGCATTTTTATTCTGTAAATTGTTTTATTTGATTTTTTGGAGGGTACCAATTTATATCTAACTGAAATATGTATCATTAGGAAAACAATTTCAGATTTCATGGGAACTTGATAATCAATTTGTTGGGAGGGAATCATGTAATGTATTTACCACCAATATTCTATTTATATGGGTGTGTTGGGTTATTTTTGTATATTAGGCTCTTGGAATAGGATGATTGGTTACTTGATAGCCATTCTAGGTGTATTACTGAGGTAAATTTTTGGATTTCGAAACCTTTTCCTTTTTAATTGCATTATAATCTCACCCAACCATTATATGACCAACACCATCTGTTTGTGTCCTTTTTTTAAGAGATATATAAGTATCCTTTTTGGTTTGATTAATCTCATATTTATACATTTATTATAATTTAAGCTTTTATGACACAATATATGTATAAATCATAGTTTCACATTATGTATCTTATTTCCCCTTGTTGAATAAAAAATTGTAATGGTTTTTTTCCATAGTCAAGGAATTCAACAGATTTGGATTGATTATGTTTTTATACAAAGGCATGTTTGATATGTAAGGATTGATGTCATAATTCATTATGAATTTTCCGAATATAATTATTATTAGGTGGCCTTTCATTCTTATGGTTGAATGAGTTTTAAAGTGAATATTATAATATAGGTTTTAATGTATATTGTTAGGTTCTATATGTTATTATGTGCCTTATAATGGGGTATTATGAGAATATTACTTTAATAATTTCCTAGAAGGAATGGTATTGGATTAAATTTAGTAGGACACTGTGTACATGTCATTGGGTTTAGGTTGAGCTTCCATAGTTTTTTTATAATCAGTATGTATTGTGGAACATAGTACGTGTATAGGTGATTAATTCCAATAGATGTGATGGTATTGATGAGTGGTTTGTCTAGTATGAAAGTCCTATAATAGATTGGATTAGGATTGGTCAATGGGATATACTTATTAAATTTAAAAAATTTTAAAATCTAATTGACTTAAAATGAATATTATATCCCAATCCAAAGAGTGTTTTCCATCCATTTCATTATATATAGCACCATGTAATGGACTTCCAGCCAATATTCAAGAAAAATATAATGTTTTAACATGTAATTTATAATTAAATATGACAAAAATATGATTTAACTATATAATACATTATTTATTTGATGACTAATTTATCTTACATCCTCTTATCATTATTTTATTAAAGTATATAATGATGTATTTGTCTAATGGTATCCATTTTTGCTCTATGAATCATGGAATATCCTTATTGGTATTGCTAGTCTATCATGGATAAACAATCAATCTTGTATTTCTTATTGTTAGTCCCAACAAGAAATAATTAATTCATGTTAGAGTTCATTATACTGTTCTAATTTTACTGATAGGGAGAATGTGAATTGTTGATCATTCTTCAGAGAGTAATTCATTGATTGGCTCAGATGTGAGAATTTTTTTTGGGAAAATATCTTGTACACAAAATACATATAACCCTTGAAATTGTTATGAGATGGAACATATAGTTAGGGTGTCATATTAGATAGTTATATTGTGACCTTAAAAATATATTGTTTCTAATATATTTATGATGCCATAGGATTATATTAATATCATTATATTACATGACAAGAACTCACTAAAAATTATTTAAATATAATTTCATAAATAAATAATGCATTGTGTATTTAATTGGTATTAAATAATCTATATCATTTTTAGAGGGGCATTAGATACTCCCACCAATCCTCTCTAGAATTTATCAAACCATTTATATTAAATAATTATTTGAATACAATATCAATATATTTAACATTTTGTAAATCAATATTATACACATTAACTGGTGAGAAAATATGTATTAATAATAAAATAACATTTAATATAGACTCCTATAATTGGTGGCTAAAACTATGAAATAAAATAATCAAGATTAATTATTTGTCCAAAAGTCTGGAATAATATTTTATCATAATTTTAAATTTAGATAAATATTTGCTGGACTGATAAATACACATTTTTTTATGAAAATATTAAACTAAATATTAGTGGAATCGGTGGGATTATGGAAATACCATGACATGAATCTTGAATAATTTTATAGAACCTATAAAAAAGATGTAAATCCCATAATGGAAACAACCTCATATGAACACTTAACATAAAATATATTCCAATTATAATTGTATCTCATAAAACCCATCACATAGTTTATTCATTAGCCTATATGATTGAATTAACATTCATTAAAAATCAATGATGAACTTTTTTATTATCTAACATTAACATGTATCTAATAAAAAACTTACCATTCAATCAAAAGTCATGATATTTCCACATTCATTAACATAAATGTTACACATCCTTTCTAGAATTATTTAATTAATTCCAAATATATTATGTTGAACCCAACATATTCAAAATGACTATGATTATATGTCATTAGGGTTTTGGATAGTTCATAAATCTATGTGATGGATGATATATATTAATAAAAACATATAGTTATGGACTAATATGTATATCTATATATTGGAATATCTGATGTTATGTATAACATATTAAATGCCTATTTTTTGGAATTTCATCATAGCTATCTCTCTTAGTGATTACATATGAGAATCTACATGAGTAGAATCCTCATATACATATGAGAACCCATAAAAACATATTCAAAAACTTCATTTGTGGCCAATAAAGGTGATATAATATTGACCATCAGACTTATTTATAAAATTATTTTTTGTAGATCAACAATGCACCCATTATATATTGGAACGATTATAACCTTTTTTTGCAATAGATACACCATGTAAATAATTAAAATTATCTTATAAATAAGAACAATCATTATTAGATAATATATATAATCATATTTATTTCTTTTAATGTAGTTTTATTTGAAAATATAAGGTCAACTTGTTTATGAGAAAAAACAACAAAAACCACCAACATGCACCAGATCCAAGTATTAACTATCTTATTAGCCTAACATATTAATCATTCTAATACTAATATATGGAAATTTATATTGGGAATACAAAAATATACTATGAATATTTTACTTATTACAAGTGTAATCTTATTACAAAAAATATTATTTAGTATTATAATTGATTAATATCCTTTTTTCCTCTATTTAGAGAACAAAATCTAGGTTTGTAGGATAGTGATTTGTTTTCTATAAAGATTAAATTTTACTATGCCAATGAAAATGTACCCAAGTGGGAAAGGCTTATTATTGGTATGCAAAAGACCTAGTGTAATGCCCCGAACCCAGTTACACAGAGTCGGTGGATTATTACATAACATTGGCATGATCACAATGAAATCAGGTCTTGAAAGACCGATCAGTTTAGTATTATTGGAAACAGGATTTATAAATAATTTCAACTTTACAACTTGAAAAGAAATACAACACAAGTTTATTCCATTGAAAACATCCATGGCTGCTAAAATTCCTACAAGCCACTCATAATTAACATCTTTATATCCTGGGAAATGAAACATAAGAAAGGGGTGAGCTCAAACGCTCAAAAAGGGTAAGAAATACAATGGAAGATAACATAAATATTAAGCATGGTGAATAATTTAATCCAAATACCATTACCAGTAATAAACATGAATAATTTTATAGAAGGAATATGAGATGATTAAATAATGAAATAGTAAAACATAATCATTGGAATTCTACTAGTCGAATAACCACATGAACCATCAATATTATTTTCATAATGAGGAAATATATAATTCCAGACATTCTGAAACATTTTTTCAAGGCCTCAGCCAAGATGTCTAAAAATGACTAAGGCCTCATCCAAAACCATATATCAAAATTGGGAAAGGGCCTTGTCCAATTCCACGTCTAGTTGTCTCATGCGACCTACTGATTCATTGAGTCACTATAGTGGGATCCACCAGTCACTTACTAAGTCCAACACATTCCTCATACGAAAAGGTTTAAACATATCATAAACATTCGTATTAAAACCAGTATAAGAAATGTCAATAATTTCACCATAAACCAGGAATTGTATAAAAATATCACATCCATAGTAAAAGATATCATAAAACCTTCAATACAATATTGATGTTTTGTATCCTAATAAATCAACTTCAAATAAACTTAAAATCCATCAAAGGATGTTGACATAGATGAAATCAAAACCCCTTTTAAAGAAATATCTCTTTCTATTCTGAAATCATTTAAGAGTCAAATAGTTATAAAGAAAACATTTATTTTGAAAATATTCTTATATGCTTGTAAGGGAAGCTTTGATAGAGTTATAACGGTGTAAAATAGTCGCACCTACCGTATAAGTTAAAAAAACATTCTTACCTTAAATTTGTCAAAAAAGTAAAAAAGTACCTTGTTTGAAAAAATACAGAAATATTCGATTCAAAATAATTAATGTTATAAATGACATTAACCCATTGTCTAGTAAATAGTAAATTATTTTGAAATACATTTTTAAGAAACATGGATGTGGATGATAAAGAGGTCCCAGTAGATAATTACTTATAAACAACCTTGGATAATGAATAGATTGTAGAATTAACTATTACCTTATACTTTTCCTTGGTCAAGGATAGGTTAAAATTTTGTATAATGTTGAAATAATTGTTATTAAATTATAAAATATTCATGTAAATTAATATGATATCATATATGATCTTTTAACATTGCTTTGTTAATAATATCTTAATATTATTGTTCTTCCAGGTGTTAATTTACTCATTTTATTTTTTATGACTTTTTACATGAGTTGTGTTTGTTATGGAGAAGGTGTATCTTATTCATATCCATAATTATATCAAGTCCTTAAACATTATTTTTAATCATCAAATAAGAGTTATACTAGAATGGAAATGATGGGGAATGAATCTCATCATGTTTGTGGAGACAGTAGTCCGTACGTACGCATGAGCGACAATATCATTCATTTGATATTAAAATAATATATAATTGGATGTTATATCATATATACAGAATAATCACCATTTTATATTTATTATTTACATGAATTACACATCATGATGATACCCATCTAAATAATAATGTTTTGAATAACAATTACACCACGACGTGGAGACGGTAAGACATACGTACGCATGTATGGTGAAATGTCATTCAAAGGATGGATATAATACTGAATATGGTTGTAACATATTTATAATAACATCAATGTATATATAATATACTGGAGTTATTATTTTAGAATGGAATCAAAGAAAGCAAAAGTGGAAAAAGAAAGGAACTTGAAAGAGTGTGGGGAAATCATTACCTCTTCTTCGGGTTCTTCTTTTTGATTTGATCATATGGGCTCCTTATGTTGGCATTATGACTAATTTAAGGCCCCTAGGATGAATTTAGGGAATTTTAGAGGATATTTGGGCAGGGGTTGGCCGATCCAAAAGGCATTGATGGTGTGAATTAGAGAGAAGTGGGAGTACCCTTTTTATAAGATGGGTGAGGGGCACCATAGAAAAAACCTAAAATAGTATTTTATAATAAATTCATTTTCGTTTTATAATGGATCCAAACTGATTTATTTTGAGTATAGTATTGGGATGGGTTACAATCCACACAACTAAAAGGTTTTAAATAGGTTTGGGTCTCTATATTAATCTTATCTTTTAGATTTAACTCTTAGTTAATTAGTTTGACAATTACCATATCTCTTTGTATTTTTATATTATTTGGTTAATATACATACTATAAGATTCAATGATAATCCCAAGTGGTTCATTAATGACATACCTATCATCATATAAGTCCTTTGGCCGATCATTATATTTTTAAGAATATTTTATCAATTAATAATTTTATATTTGTTTAAAAACCCCCTTTTTGTCAATTTTGACCCTATTTAATAATTGATTTTTTTTAAAGTCTTAAAAACATTATTAATTCAACCAAAAATTAATTTAATAAATCATAACATGTCATATTAACCAATAAAATTAGTTTATGGCATCAAAACTTTCAATTTACATTTATAATACCAATTATTTGATTCTTTCATTAATAAGGAAAATACTGCCTCATCATTGTGCCATAAATAAATTTGATTTTTCAATGTCTAAAAATTATAAATAAAATACCATTATGTAGGAAAGTTTTTTATATTTATAATGTATATTTATAGTCAAAAATATAACATATATAACCCTATGTAAAAATTTCTTTGCTAAAAGATATATGGTTATGTCATTTTTGTATTTATTTTAACATAATTAATATAAAGTGTCATTATCACTTACAAGTGGCTCAATGGGGTCCCACAATCGACCCAAATATGCCCATGGTCGGAAATATATCAAAAAATAGGGGTAGGGCACGTTTAATGGTAATTTTGAATTATTATAATATTATGTTTTCCCCTTATTTACAGGAATTACCCTTTAACCATGGTAAATAAAATATTTACCGAAATAATTATTCAAAATGCCTAAAAATAAAAGTTACATATTTACAAAATTTGGAAATCTTGATTCTAAATATTAAATATATCTTTCTAAATTCAAAACACATAAGTTGCATAAATTAATTTGAAATTAATTCCCATTGTCAAAACAAAAACCGTGTTTTTAAGAAATAATAACTATCAAAATATTGGCACTTTATTATGTCCAGTTTAAATGTAAAATTATGTAGAATGACCAAAATTGGATTAAATGGTAAAATTATAAACTAATTATACTTTAAAATCACTCAAATTCAAAAATTATCAATATTAATTATTTCAATTAAAAAATTAGTTTTTAAATAAAATTTAGTAATTTTCACTATTCATCAAAATATGAAAGTTATCAAAAAAGTACCAAAAATTAATCCTAATCTAATGTAGATATTCCGAATCGAAAAATGAAGTCCAATTTGAATATTAAAATTTATAAAATTCTAAAAAGGGGGTATTACTATTCATAACAGCTACTTTGATTGGTTGTGGTGTGTGTTAGAACTCGAAGTTGCGTACAACACAGACTACTGTATTATTCGAACAGAAGCGTAAAATAAAATATTGGGGTGTTACATTATTCTCTAAATCAAATAATTTCTTCTTCGAAATTTCTAGAATACTACCCCATGAAAAGACTCGGGTGGTTCTTCATCCTATGTTCCTCAGCTTCCCACATTTCCTCTTCCATTTTATGGTTTCTCCATAGAACATTTACCAGATGAGTCGTCCGGTTTCTTAGCACTTGTTCTCTTATATCATGAATTTTGATAGTCTCTTCCCAAAAAGACAAATTTGGTTCCATTTCTAATTCCTCGTAGGTAAGTACATGCGTTGGTTCAGACATGTATTTTCTCAATATTGATACGTGGAATACATCATGAACTTTGGAGAGATTTGGTAGCATTTCCAAACGATAAGCGACATCCCCAATATGTTCTAGAATTTCGAAAGGTCCTATGTACCGGGGACTCAGTTTACCTTTCTTACCAAAAAGTATAACTACCTTCCATGGAGATACCATCAATAAAACATAGTCTTCTACTTGAAATTTCAAATCCTTCCTTCTGTTATTGGCATAGTTCTTCTACCTATTTTCAGCTGCTTTGATGTGGTTTTGGATTAACTTCACCTTTTCCATCGTATCCTCCACGAGTTCTGGGCCTACGAGTTTTCTTTCACAAACATCATCCCAACAGGTTGGTGTGAGACATCTCTTTCCGTATAACTCTTCATATGGTGCCATCCGAATACTTGAATGGAAGCTATTGTTATAGGAAAATTCCACCATAGGTAAATATTGACCCCACATACCCTGAAAGTCAGGTGAGCATGATCTCAACATGTCTTATAAGGTATAGATAGTCTGATCTGATTTTCAATCAGTTTGGGGGTGGTAGGCAGTGCCCAAACAATGTTCAGTATCCAAGGCCTTCTGAAGAACCTTCTAGAATCTTTATGTAAAACGTGGATCACGATCTGAAACAATTAATACGGGTACTCCATGATGTCTCAAAACTTCAATAATATTTATCCTTGCTAGATGTTCAAGTGGTTGATCTTCTCTTATAGAAAGAAAATGTGCTGACTTGGTATGATGATCAACAATGACCCATATTGCATCATTCCTTCTAGGATTCTTTGGTAGTCCCATGACAAAGTCCATCGTAATATAATCCTATTTCCACTCTGGTATAGGAAGAGGATGTATGACTCCTCCAGGTTGTTGCCTTTCAACTTTCACTTGTTGACAAACCATACATCTTGAAACAAAATCAACAATCTCCTTCTCCATGTTGTCCCACCGAAAATGTTCCTTCAAATATCTATACATTTTGGTTATCCTAGGGTGTATAGTGAAATTGGAACTATGATCATCATCCAACAATTCTCTTTCTAGATCAGGTATATCTGGAACACAAAGTCTCTTCCCAAATTTCAAAATTCTTTCTTCATACACAATGTCACTCAATATCCCATCATTCACAGCTTTAATCTTCTTTTAAAACTCTTCATCATCAATCTGAGAACTATTAATATTTTCTAGTAAAGATGGTTTGACAACCATTTGAAAAAGCATTGATGTTTCACCTTACATGGTTATTCCAATGTCCATCTTCACTAGATCCATGAAAATAGGATCCCTTTCAACTATCATCTTGTTCAAAACTCAATGATCCTTTATGCTCAAAGAATCTGTCACCTTATTTTCCTTCCCTATGTTTTAGTGAATCATGCAATCATAATCCTTGAGTAGTTCAAGCCATCACCTTTGCCTCATGTTGAGTTCTTTCTATATGAAAATATACATCAAACTCTTGTGATCAGTACAAATCTCACATTTTCACCATAGAGATAGTGCCTCCAAATATTCAAAGCAAAGATTACAGCTGATAACTCAAGATCATGAGTAGGATCGTTTTTCTCATGAATTTTTAGCAGCCGTGATGCATAGTAAATTACCTTATCATTATGCATAAGGACTCAACCAAGTCCATTCTTTGAGGCATCACTATAAATAAAATCCAACATTTCTTGATGGTACAGTCAATATAGGTGCATTGAATAATATTCTCTACAATTATTTAAAATATTCTTCACACTCTTTTTTACGAACAAACTTAACCCCTTTACGTGTGAGCTTCATAAATGGGTTAGCCAATCGGGAAAAATTCTAGACGGAATGTCGATAATAACCTGCTACATCAATAATACTATAAAACGCAGTTATACTCATCAGTGCTGGCCATTCTTGAATTGATATTGTCTTAGAATGATCAACGAATATTCTATCCATAGAGACAATCTGTCCAAGAAAAGAAATCTCATAAAGCCAGAATTCACACTTGATAAACTTCCCATATAATTCATGTCTTCTAAGAGTCTTTAGGTTAATGTGCAAGTGATTTTCATGATCTTAGTATCTTTTGGAATATACGATGATATTATCAATAAATACCACTAAAAATTCCTCAAGATATTCTTTGAAAACTCAGTTCATTAGATCCATGAAAACAGATGGTGCATTAGTCATCCCAAAAGGCATTACTATAAACTCGTCATGCCCATACCTGGTTTCAAATTCTATTTTCAGAATGTCTTACTTCTTCAGTGACAACTGATGATATCCAGATAGAAGTTGAATCTTTTAAAATTATGGATCTCCATGAAGTTGGTCAAATAAATCATCAATGTGATATAAGGGATACTTGTTCTTTATTGGTATATCATTGATCTCCCAGTAGTCGATACATAACCTCATAGATCCATATTTCTTATTAACAAAAACGACTGCGTCTCCCCATTGAGAAGCAATAGGGCGAACAAATCACTTATTACTAAATTCCTCTAGTTTTTTCTTTAGTTACACTAATTCCACAGTTTCCATTATATAAGGGGTCTCCGATATGGGCCTTTATCTAGGAATTAAATCAATGGAAAACTAAATTTCTCGTTCTAGAGGATGTCTAGGTAAATTTTCTAGAATTATATCAAAATATTCTCTCATAATAGGTACATCGTCTATTTGAACATTCCTTTCCTCATCCACAGTTATTTAATTATCTTCCTCCCTAATAATTTAATTTAGTTCAGTTACTGGGGGTGGTCTAGATAAGAATTAGGTGGTGATGATTCTTCTCTAAAGATAAGGTGTTTATTATCATCATCTTCAAAAATAGTGACCTCCTTTTTATTACAATAAATTTTTTCATCATTATCTGAATTCTAATCCATTCTGAGGATTATATCAAATTAAATCATGGGTATGATGGGGAGATCAACAGATAACAAACATTTATATGCCCTAATGGGAACTGTTTCATAGAACTTTGTGGCAATGATACTTTATTTTAGGATATTTGATTGACAACTCCCTTATTAAATCAAATTGAAAATATCTAATTTTCTTCGAAAAATTGGATGATATGAAAAAATGCAATGATCCAGAATCAAATAAATCATTTGATCAACTTGAAGAAACAATTAAATTACCTTCCACCACATCTTTTGGAGCTTATACCTTAGAAGTAGTGGTAGCATAAGCTTGGCCTTGATCCCTTGTAATTTTCTGGGGTAAGATCCCCTGATGTTTAGGAAATTCATTTGCATAATGTCCCATATCCCTACATTTGTAGCATTGAACATTGGTAGCATTTTTCTTTCCCTCACAATCACAAGCAATATGTCTTTCTATCCACATTTGTAGCATACTCCTTTTCGTTTTAGACAGGAACTAGGGTGATGCCTTTTGTAATTATCACTGGGTAGAAATTCAATTCTTCCTTTCTTCTATGTTTCATTATTTCCTTCCCATAGTGTTAAACAGATCTCTTCTTCTCTTGATTTGATATAAAGTCATAAGACATAGAGAATTCCTTTTCTATCTTGATAGCACACAAGAAAATATCTTTGTATGATGAGAAGAATTGTGATAGTAATTCTCGACATAGAAATGGTTTTAACCCAAAAAAGAAACAATCAATCTTACTTCTTAGGTTACATATATAATCTTCTACATGACTCTATAACCTTGTAAAGTTAGCATCATACCTTACGACGTTCTCATCCTCCTTTTGCCTCAAACTCAGAAATTATCTTTTCATATCCGCTCGATGGACATGAGGAAAGTATTTTTCTATGAAAAATTCTTTAAACTTCCTCTATTCCATATTTGATACTTCCTCCTCATCCTTTGTGTTTTTTATCAATGACCACCATTGATCAGCATCTCCAGTGAGGTGGTAAACTACCATGACAACTTTTTCCCTTTCGCTACTCTCCAAGGTGTGGAATATTTTCACTAAGGAATTTATCCATTGCTCAACCACTAATGGATTTTTATTCCCATTGAATGTCATTGGTTGTTTCCTCATGAAGAGATCTAACATTGATCCACCACGCTGCATATCAGGGTTCTCCATATGGGTGATGTTATTATTCATAACCTGAGTGAGTTATCCCAGTATGGTGATAAGCTGATCAGCACCGTTTGTATCACCAGCTCCACTATAATTATCTTGATCAAGAGGGAAATCTCTACATAGAGTGCATGCATTGGTACAGTTTCCATTCCTTCCACTATGCGCCATTTCTAAACAATGGAATACACTAGATTAGTTTATGAATCACAATAAATAAATCCTAAATTGTAAAACACTTAAACTGAATTTAACAGTTTATGGATATAATCCATAATCATAAAAATGTTTTCATTAAGGACTTATATACTCATAAAACCTTCATAATGGTTTGTAAAGAAAATGAGAATTATCCTAAGCATATCCCTCAGGAGTGTCGTAACCAAGAGTGAAGCGAGACCCATTTTTGTGCACCACTTCGCATTAGAGTCTAGCTTAAAGCGGTGTTTCTGGGTTTTACCCCTAGGTACATCTATTCCAGATCCGCCTCTACCTGCTCGTATCCAGACATGGTTGTATTTCTCGGAAAACTCACAAAATCTCTACAATACCAAAATTTCTAGAAAGTTCTTCTATACTAATCCTCAAAGTCTATCTTAGGGATATGTCCTCTAATAAGAGTATATATAAATCTAGTTTCCAAGGTTTGTACTAATATTCCTATGATACCAACTGTAATGCCTTAACCCCAGTTACCAAGAGTTGGTGCATTATTACATAACATTGGCATGATCTCAAGGAAACTATGTCTCAAAAGACCGATCAGTTAAGTATTATTGGAAACAAGATTCATACATAATTTCAACATTACAACATGAAAAGAAATACAATATGAATTTATTCCATTTGAAACATCCAAGCCTCCTAAAATTCCTACAAGTCACTCATAACTAGCTTCTTCATATACTGGGAAAATGAAACACAAGAAAGGGGTGAGATAAATCAATCAGTAAGGGTAAAAAATACAACAGAAGATAACATAAAAATTAATCATGGTTAATAATTGAAACCACATGCCTTTACCAATAATAAACATGAATAATTTTATGATAGGAATTTGAGCTGAGTAAATAATTCCATAATAAAACATAATCATTGGTATTCTACTAGTTAAATGACCACATGAACCATCAATATTATTTTCCTAATGAGGAAATGTATAATGCCGGACATTCTGAATAATTTTGTCAAGGCCTCGTCCTAGACATCTAAAAATGATTAAGGCCTCGACCAAAACCATATATCAAAATTAGGAAAGGGCCTCAGCCAATTCCACATCATGTTGTCTCATGAGAACTACTAATGCATCGAGGAGCTATAGCGGGCTCCACCCATCACTTACTAAGTCCAATACATTCCTTATATGAAAAGGTTTAAACATATCATAAACATTCATATTAAAACTAGCATAAACAATTTCTATACTTTAACTATAAACCATGAATGGTATAAAAATAGCACATCCACAGTCAAACATATCACAAAACCATCAATACAATATGGATGGTTTGTATCATAATAAATCAATTTCAAATAATCAAAAAATCCATAAAAGGTTGTTGATATAGATGAAATAAAAACCATTTTTAGAGAAATATCTCATTCTATTTTGAAATCATTTAAGTGTCCATAATTATAAAGAAAAAATTTATTTTGAAAATATTCGAATAAGCTTGTATGGGATGCTTTGATGATGTTATAATGGCAGAAAATTGCCGCACCCGCCGTATAAGTTAAAAAACATTCTTACCTTAAATTTGTCAAAAAAGTCAAAAAGTAACTTGTTTGGAAAAGGATATAAAGATTCCATTAAAAAACACAAGGGTATAAATGACTTTAACCGATTGACTAGTAAATACTTTGAATGTTGTGAAATAAATTTTTAAGAAACATGGATGTGGATGATAAAGAGGTCCAGTAGATAACTACGTATAAAAAACCTCGAATAATGAAGTGATAGTAGAATTAACCCTGACCTTGTACTTTTCCTTGTCCGAGTGTAGGTTAACCTCCTATATAATGGTGAAATAATTATTATTAAATTATAAAAGAATCATATACATTAATATGATAGAATATATTTCTTTTAACATTGCTTCGTTAATAATATCTTACTATTATCCTTATTTCGGTTGTTTACTTACTCGTTTTATTTTATATGTTTTACTACATAAGACATGTTTGTTATATATAGGTTGTATATTATTCATATCCAGAATGATATCATGTCCTTAAACATTTTTTTTAATCATAAAATGAGAATTATACTTGAATGGATATGATGGGGAATGAATCTAATCGCGTTTGTGGAGAGAGTAGTCCGTACGTACGCACGAGCAACAATATCATTCTTTTGATATTAAAATAATATATAATTGGATGTTATATCATATATACATAATCATAATAATGTTATATTTATTATTTACATGAATTACACATCATTATCATACCCATCCAAAAAATAATGTTTTGAAAAACAATTACACCACGATGTGGAGATGGTAAGCCATACTTACGCACGTATGGTGACATGTCATTCAAATGATGGATTGAATTATGAATATGGTTGTACCATATTTATAATAACATCACAATATATAGAATTTAATAAAGTTATTATATTAGAATTGAAATAACAATGAATGAAGAAGTGGAAAAAGAAAGCAACTTGAAAGAGGGTGGTGAAATCATTACCTCTACTTTGGGTTCTTCCGTTTGATTTGATCAAAAGGGCTTATTAAGTTGGATTTATGACTAATGGAATGACTCTAAAATGAATTTATGAAAGTTTAGAGGATATTTTGGCAGGGGATGGCTGATCCAAAAGGCTTTGATGGTATGGATTAGAGAGAAGGGGGAGTACCCTTTTAATAAGAGGGGTGATGGGCACCTTAGGAAAAACATAATATAGTATTTTATAATAAATTCATATTCGGTTATTAATGGACCCAAACTGATTTATTTCAAGGATAAGGTACGTATGGGTCTAAATCCACTCAACTAATAGCTTTTAGATAGGTTTGGGTCACTATATTAATCATATCTTTTAGATTTAACTCATAGTTAATTAGTTTGACATTTACCATGTCTCTTTGTATTTTTATATTATTTGGTTATTAAATATACTATAAGCTACAAAGAGAACCCCAAGTGGTTCATTAATGAAATACCTATCATCATATAAGTCTTTTTACCGATCCTTAGATTTTTAGGAAAATTATATCAATTAATAATATAACATTTGTTTAAAAAATTATTTTACATCTATTTTGACACTATTTAATAATTGATTTTTGTGAAAGTCTTAATAAGTTTATTAATTCGAACCAAATTCATTTAATAAATCCTGACATATCATATTAACCAATAAATTTTTTATGGCATAAAAACGTTCAAATTACATTTATTTTAACATTTGTAATACCAATTATATGATTCTTTCATTAATAAGGAAAATACTACATCATCATTGTGTCATAAATAAATTTAATTATTAAATGTCTAAAAATTATAATTAAAATACTATTATATAGGAAATATTTTTATATATCTAATGAATATTTATAGTAGAAAATAAAAAATATATAATCCTATGTTAAAATTGTTTTCCTAAAATATATATGCTTATGTCATTTTTGTATTTAATTTAACTTAATTAATATAAAGTTTCATTATCACTTACAAGTGGCTCCATGGGGTCCCAAAATAATACCAATTTTTCCCATGGTCGAACATGTATCAACAATAGGGTTAGGACATGTTTTAGAGTAATTTAATATTATTATAATATTTTTTTACCCTTATTTACCGGATTTACCCTTTAACAATGGTAAATAAAATATTTACCGAAGTAATTATTCAAAATGTCTAAAAATAAAAGTTAAATATTTACACAATTTGGACCTCTTGATTCTAAATATGGAATCCATTTTTCTAAATTCATAACACAGAAGTGGAAGATCTTAATTTAAAATTAATTCTTGTTTTCAAAACAAAAAGCGTGTTTTTAAGAAATAATAACTATCAAAATATTGGCACTTTCTTACGTCTAGTTTAAATGTGAAATTAGTTCCAATGACCAACATTGGATTAAATGGTAAAATATAATATTATTATACTTTAAAATCACTAAAATTCATAATTTATTACTTTTAAGTATTTCAATTAAAATAGTTGTTTTTAATTAAAATTTAGTAATTTTCACTATTCATCAAAATGTGAAAGTTATCAGAAAAGTTCCAAAAATATACCATAAGCTAATCTCGATATTATGAATCAAAAAATGAAGTCCTATTTGAATAATAAAATTTATAAAATTTCAAAAAGTGGGTATTACTATTCATAACGACTACTTTGATTGGTTGTGGTGTGTGTTAGAACTCGAAGTTGCGTACAACACATGCTACTGTATTATTCAAAGAGAAGCGTACCATGGAAGCTTGTTCTGTTACACATAGGATCTAATTTTATCAGGGAAAAATTTCCAGGTTACCATATTAGTACTGTAGCAGATGTTGTAGCAGTACTATAGTAGCACAGGATTATATCAGCAGTGTCAAAATAGTTGAAGAGGACTGTAGCAAGAACAATAGAGGTTGTGGTGCTGTAGCTGGTACTGTAGCAGCTTAAGGACTATATAAGTACTATTCACCAAAGGGCTCTTTGGGCCAAAAAATGGGCTTTCGAGCATTGTATTTAGATCACATGGTCTTGGACCTTCAGGATATGTAATGGGTCTCCCTCTACCAAGTTAAAAGAGGTATTTGCGTTAAATAATAAATGAGGTTTCGACTCTATCTTTTTAAATTTAAAGGATAACACCTTACTATTATGGTAAAACTCCAAAAAATTGATAAAATAATTGTTATGATTATATTTTCTGACTCCATAAGTCACAACACATTTGATCTATGTAGATATGGAATCCATTGAATGTTTTGAATTTTTATTTCATTATAACATATCCCCACAATGTCATATGATTAAACTGATAAAAATAAAAAATTGATTTATATCCCATTAGAAAACTTATTCTCATTTCCCCAACTACCATGTATACATTCACTATACATTCTGATGTACCCTTGGATATTTACAATAATAAGTAATTTTTTCACTATGTTTTATTATAATTTTTTTCTTAACTGTTTTATTCATAATAAAAATGCATCCTCAGTGTCTATCATTGCATAAAAATTATATTCTAAAATAATATTGGGCATATATTATTCTATTCATCCTAATAATATCCACATGAATTTTATCATATAAAATGATAGTGATTTAATACCTTTTTTTAATAGGATAAAATCTGGTCCTGAACTTTTCAATCATGTTTTTTTTTTCAAAACATTTCAAATGCATTCATTGTGACTTTATATAAAATACCATAGAGATATATAATTAGATATCATGATGTTATGATATTTTGTTGCAACATGAATTCATACTTAGAGATATTTTTTAGTACAAAATCAAAATCAGAATAATAATATCATTTAAATATGTTATCAATATATTTTTAGGGAAAAAATAGTGGTCCTTCTAAACTCGTACAAACACTAGGTTCTCCTTCATTTTTAATAAAACAAAACTCACTAGTTTCTTTTTTAAACATATATTCTATGAGTATTCAATTCATAAATTTATTTCTACATCCAAATAATGTTATTATCTTTTATTCATGTCACAAACATTTTTGGATGGGTCATATATTAATATCCAATAGGGTTTCATTCAAGGAATTTAGTAATGACACCAAATAGCCGCATATATTGATCATAAAATTTCTCTATGAATACTAAAACTAGAATGGACTTACGATGATAATTTGTAAATTCACATTACATATTCTAAGACTATAAATCACATGAATATTTAATAAATTAGATGATCATTATCTTAAATTACACGAACAATGGATATTTAATTTTAGTTCGAATAATCTTCAATGAAATTACATCAACTATGTTGCTGTCAAAAAATAAAAATTCATTTTAGAAATTGATATATATTTGTGAATTCCATGTAATTTTCCAATATTAGTATCTTTCTAATAAATTATTCCATTTTGGATGCATTATTCATATCAAATAATATGACAACTATCTAGGTAAATTGAAAATTTTTTCTTTGACCATTAAAATCCTTGGTAGAATGTTTCTTTTGAATTATTCATCTGACCATTTTTTGTGGAATATATTTTTCTTATTCCATTCTGTGCACATCCAGAGAGTTAACTACAAGGAAGTCAATCCTTCTCCACATTTATAATTAGACATGTTGTCCCCCATATTGAAACTTAATCTATCATGATTAATAAAATTATATTAATGGGTTATAAATATCCGGAGTAGATATATTTAAATTATATATCATGAATATATCGTTTTCCTTCCTATATGTTTACTGCTAAATACTTATTTTACAAACAAAGCTCATAAAAACACAAATCAATGAAATAATAAATTATCAAAATATTGAATCTTAAAATATTATCATTATTTAACATGGCATAAATATGGTTAGTTGTTACAATACAATTTTTGAAACATTTCCAAAATGGATTTATGGTAGACTTGAAATACATTTAAAATTCAAAATAAATATCCATTGTAATATCATCATTTATATGATGTGTGTATGGTAATGTGAGAGTAGAATTATATTAACAAAACATTTAATAGGTATAAAAATATTTTGTTATGATATTTTAAGACATTCTTATTCAAAGGATCAAATATATTTTACAATTTTCATTCAATAATTTATTTTCTATCCTGAAAACTTGTTGTTGGAATATGACGAAGTATATAAATTTAAATCTTACATCACATTTGAATTATTCAAACTATGTTTCTATTAATTCATTATTCATCATTGATAGACTTTATTTTTATAGGATTCCTAGTCTAAAACATAATATATGATTATGTCAAATACTATTGATTTTATTCTCCAAAGAGTCTAAATAGCCATATGGTTGAATTATAAAAAACACATTTTTTGTTTTACATGATAATGAATTATCTCTACATGTAATCATATAATTCTAATATTTTATATTAATTATCCCTTATTTATATAACATATTCTATTATTAGATTATTAATAAACTGTTATGTTTGGAATAAAATCGAAATAATCATTTTAAACATGAAATAATTTTTCTTTTTTTTCTCATTGGACAATGATATAATTTTATTAGTAACACCCCATAAAAATAATCATTTTACTAGAATAATTGAAATTTTAATTTATATATCCAATGATTCTATTTATTATCTATGGAATCACCCATTATATACAACATAGTGAATTAACCTCACATCATACAACGATTCTTAATTATATAGATTTATATATTTAATAAATAAAATATTGTTCACACAATTTATTGAATATTGATGATGAAATTAATAAATATTACATAAAATAATTAATGGAAACAATTTTTATTCTTATTATTTCATATTCATCAGTTCGTTTTAGTTTGTATACCAATGATCATTTGTTTCACATTAAAATAAGATAACCTCATATTATATTTTCAACTTCTGGTTATTTTGCCTATTTGAACGATATTTTAGTAGATCCTTGGACTATGAAAGATCCATGGTATTTTCAAATAATATTTTTTCTTCCCACACCATTAGGGGTGTGTATCCATCTTCGTGTCATCCATTCTATTCATAGTAAGTACAGTTGAAGGATTCCGTAACATCTTCTCTATATAGATTATATTATAATTATTGATAAATAAAGAGACTCATGGTGGTAAGTATTATAACATGATATTAATGGATAATTTATTATCCAAGTATAGTCCTAACATCCCTAATTAAATAATGGTATATAAAACCCCCCAATACAATATCAATGTTTAGGTATCCATATTCCAATTTATCATGGTATTGTGTAGTTAGAATCTCCACTATCCTTAACATCCCATTCTCCTTTTAAGGATCTAAGAGATGAAATATCTTGGGGTATGCATTATTATATATCTTTTGTGTATTTATCTCTCTCTAAATATATGACTACTGGATTCAAAATAAATTAAAAGGATCCTTTATATGTCTCTTGTATCAATCCTTTTCAAATTCACTAATAATATGAGGTGCCTTTTCATGAATAGGGGACTAAAAAATTATAAAACAATTATAGTATTTCGAAAATTTAGAATTTATTATACAATATTATAAATTTTTAATGACGATGAAATTATTTTTAATCAGGTTTGATCATATTATATACTTTTTTAAATATTAATTTTCAGGAGTAAAAAATAGATTTTAATAATTAATCTTCATTCCCAAGTGTGACATTTATTTTTTATTTTATTAGTCATCCATTATTTAAAAGAATCCCAATATCCCTCTCCATTTTATGATGAATATCTCATCATAGGTATATTATAGTGGAATGGATCCATATTCATATTTTCTCAAACCAAGTTTTGACCATGAAAATTAGTCAAGGTATTTATATAGGTTATAATGAAAAACATGTTATCTAATACCTACTTCACTTTTTATGTAGAATACCTTGTCTGAATTTCCTATAATGATAAATCCTTATAATATTACCCTAAATTATATTAAGATTACAATGGTCATCCCAGTTAATACTACATTGACTATGTTAACCCCTTATATTTGCTAATACTATTATATAATTAACAGGTTCCATTTACTTTGGCATGGCTGACACTATAAATATGTGACCATATTAAAATAGAATATGAAAGGAATTATCAAATGAAATAAATCCCTTGGGGTATTTCATTATTCTTATGAATAAAAATTATTTATATTATTTTATAAATTGTTTTTAAAATTATGTGTATTTTAAATAATTATATGATCATTTTTTATAAATTAATTTGAATATATATATATATATATATATTGTTATGCATGGATATAAATTTTTTAGCTTCTAGGTTATCATGTAATCTGGAAATAAAAATTAAACAAAAAAAATACCCACAAACATGATAATGAAAATTAAAAATGTAATTTGATTAGGTGATTTTATCTATTATCATATTTATCAAGTGAAATTGAAACCAACCATTGAACCTATGGGAATAAATATTTAGGTGAGGCCTAGCTCGAGTTCTTTCATACCCCCTTTAACCCATGTATCCCTATTTTTTGTTTTACGTCAACTTAGATGAGAAATATCTCCATGATCATAGTGAACTGTTATTTACATATTCTTACTCACTTATAAGTAAGGGGTATAATTTGGTTTTCATTAATAAAAACATGGAAGCGCATGCCCATACATAATAAGGAGCAAGGGATATTGTGATAATCGTAATAATTAATTTATTAAACAAAATTTATCTTAAAAATCCCATTAAATAAAGAGTTGTATTAAAATGAAAACTAAATCATCCCAAGGTTAGATAATCTCTTGATGATCCACAACATGAAACAACTACTTTCAACATTCACTTAAAATCGTTTTGTTGGGACAAAAATGAATTTAAATGGTTTTTTGAGAAGGTTGTGAAAGGGATTAATGTAGATACCATTATTGTTGTTGATTTTTTTAAAATAAATAAATAATGTTCAATATTACATTTATTTTCTATTAAATAGGTTTAGAGACTATTTTAGGAGATTCCTCATCCAACATAATGTTTTTATGTAACAACCCACCATTTTATAAATACCCCTTTTAGATGAATATATTAATTATTTAGTAATTGTGTTATAAAAACATAGGCACTAAAATGGTTATTTGGGGGAACTATAAGTTATAGAAAAACAAAATTTTAAAGGTTTTTAAGAATAATAAACACTAAAGATATAGGCATTATATAGTTTCCATTAAAATTGTTATCCATTAAGGGTTATAATATGGCCAAATTGACATAGATTTATGAAGTTATGGAATCAATATATAGGATCACACATAATGAATCACATTTTTCGATGTTTATATTGAAGATGGAACCACTAGCCTTTTCCCATGACCATGAAAAATAAAAGACTCACCATTGAATGAAATAATATTTTTTATGGAAGAAGTTCATGATTATCGAGTCTACATCTCTACAATGTTTTCCCAAAAACCAAACGAATTTTTCACCATTAGACACTATACCATTTGGGCATAAACTGGTGTAATAAGGGGTTATGTATCTAGACCCTAATAATAATAATTTTTATAAATTTAAACCAAATAATTTTTTTATTTACCTTCTTTTTATTTATTTCTAAATTATTTATTAATGAGTTTGATAAAAATATTACTTTGAAAGGATGGTGATAAAATTGATTTTTTTGAATTATATAGTTCTGATCAAGTTATAATTATTGATGAATTCTAGTATATTTTAATAAATATTATTTTGATAAAATATTCATATTTACGGTATTTAATTATATATAAATTATCCTATAATATTTTAATTTTTAATTTAACATTTGTAAGGGTTTGAAAATGTTATCATCATAAAAACACATATTCATAAATAGACGATAAATTTTCACATTAAAGAGTAAGTTTTCATATTTAGTAAATTATATTGATTAAATAAATATTATTTTCAAAATAATCACATTGAAATTATCTAAGATAAATTTTTAATAGTTTTATTGGACAATCAATGTTTTTGAGAAAAATTTAAATACGAAATAAATATTGAGAATGAATTATAATATCACAAAAGACCGAAAGATATGTAATAAATACAATAAATATAATATATAAACCAAATTATGCATCCCATTTAAAATATTCAATTTTTTGGACATAAGTGTTTAATTTTGAAAACCAATAATGATTTCTCCAATCCAATATTATAATTTAAGGTGTTAAAATTATGTATTTATGAATATGACTCACTTCTACAAAAACAAGGGTAATATTTTGAGGATTTTAGTTAATAGAATTACATGATATTTATAATAACTTTTATTTGGTAGAATCCATTAGATAAAACTATGGTAGGGTTTTTGGTTCTGATTATTTTATCATGTAGAATCTTGAATATATTTTAAGGAATTAATAAAGAATTCCATCTCTTATGATATAAAAACTCTCCCACCCACCCATTGATCTTTAATATAAACCCTTTATGAATTTTTTTACTCTCCCATTCAGTCTCTATATCCCACTCATAATGCTCCCAAGAATCTTAATAGTCAACATCAAAGCTTTTAGAATCTCCCTCTCAATATAAGGCATCTCTCTCTCTCTCTCTTTTAGTTTATCATTCAAGAACCTTCTTTATAATTATCCTTTAGAAACATAATTTATTATGTAGTAAAAAATATATAAATATCACTTTAATATAAAATTTATGTTGTTATAATGATATATCATTTATCCCTTTTATTATAACCATTACCTTTTCATTAATATGTTGACATAATAGATACTCACATTCACCTATTTATTTAAAGAGATTATTTATATTATTATTTTTTATTTTTAGTTACACATATTGGGATATGTTATTAAAACTTATATATTACTATAATTATGAATTCCATGTTAAAAAACACCTTTCACTCTCATGAAAACCTTATATGCATCTTTATTTACCATGTTATACTGAAATAATAATCATATGATTTTCTATTCCAAACATATGTATAGAGAATAAAGATCCCCATTTCCACTCAATGATAATAACATAGATGTATAAATCATTTATCTATTTGGTAATTCCATGTATGTAACAGGAACTCTATAATCGAGGGATTAATAGTGATAAATGAAATCCTTATGTTTCATGATCTTTCATTAACTCTTATTCATGTACATGCTATAAATATGGCAGGTGTTAATGTCATTATATAACTCCTTCAATGCATTGGGTCATGTTTTTATCTCAGGATATATCATTTATTGAACAGTAGAGTTTATCCTAGGAACACTATTTTATGATTTTTTGGTGGTTAGGATCGAATTATGTAAATGATGTCATGTTTTAGATTTTATCCACACTCTCATTTTTCCTTTATAATATCATCATCTATATTCCTTCATTGTTCAAGATTATTATTCTCACCCCTCTCATTTAACATTGATATTATTTTTTATGGACATGTTATTCCTTAACTTACAATATGATTTGCTTATTCTCTTACTAGGAAATATATCGGAATATTTTATTTTTTATATCCATAGGTTATCCCATGCATTTTTAAATGATTAATGGAATTTTATGTGTATGTTATGGATTTTTTAAATAATGATATTGTACGCATGTTTTATGTTATTTTTATATGTAACTAATCTACAATATAAACTAGGCATAACTATATCCAGGAATTTAATTTTTTGTTTAATTATATAATACATCATGAATTAATTTGTATTCATATATTGATTTTCAAAGACTAAATCAAAATAAAGACTTGTTATTTTTTGAATTAGGATTTGAAAATGGTGATGAAAACCTTAGGGATAGAACTAAACATAGAAACCATCACTTTTTTAAAATAATAGTGTAAGAGGATTTCAAGACACAAAATCCTAAATTGGATATTGAAAATGCACGTTCCATGGGTAGAGTTGTACCAAGGGGTAATAACCCCAAAGGTTCACATTGGAAATTATGTCAATTGTCACCTTATGAATGATAATGGGCCTTACAACACACCAGGTTTGACACACCAAGGGGATATGATTTTATAGATTTACAATCTTCTAACAAAAAAATTTGAATGGAAAAAATTCTAATAAAATTTTATTTTAGGAAATATATCATGTATAAATATAATATCACAAGACTTTAAAAATAATAACAATGTTTTATAACATACTATATATTCTACATTTGGTATAATCTAACCAAGAAATATTAGTATGTAAATATGGTAGTTATAACACAATATTTATGTTATTAGGTGTTAATAATATTAACTAATTTTATAAATAACTATATAATTTTTCAAAACAATTCATATTTATTGATCAATTGTTATGAAAAATGCCCTCAATATTTAAGAAAGTCACATTATTTTCACATATATGTTTTCTTCAAAAATGTTTTATTGTTTTTTTGAGTTAAAATTATAATAAATATTTATAACATTTAAAAATACTATTTTTTGAAATAAATTTATTTATTGAAATCCACATATCAAGATTAGTTTTGGGTGAAATTTTATAATTTTTCTAAAAAGATATATTTTTCAGTGAGTAACCAAAAATAGTAAATTTACTAAAAAAATGTATTTTTTAATTTATTTCCCAAGTAAAATTATTTTTTAAATTATTTCTAATATATAAATATATAATTTTTATTTAAAATAAGTAATGTTTTATTTTTTTGAAATATATTTAATACTTGAATTTTGTATAGAAACGATCCAGACTTAAAATATACAATTATTGAAAACACTGCTTTCATTTGGTTTTTATAGTTTAATTTAAAAATGAAATATTCCCCCTATATGGATTGAAATTTGAAAAATTAATTCCATATTTTAAATTATAGGTTCCATATGTGATATGTATTCCCCTTTTAGTTTTATTCAATATGAACAGAAACTATATTAACTTTTTATTTCCTCTATAAAAGGAAATTCATTTAATTATGGGTTATAAAAAATATTATATGAACTATTTAATAAACATAAAACTTTCCTTCATTTTTTTGATTAATTAATATCATCCATTATTATACAATATTTAGTTATATGGCTCTTTTTCCATATTATTGTTATTATCACCTTAAAAATATCTTTTATAATGAAAATTAGAAAATGTAACACTCTTTCTTTCAATAACTATTAATGCATTAACAAGTGTATAAAGAGAATATATTCTTAATTATAAATATTTATTTTAAATATACATTATTTATATTCATTATGATTATTTAATTTTAATTTTTACTAATGAAATAGTCACATTAAATTCTTACACAATGTAAAAAAATTAATTATTAAATAAAATGAAAAATAAAATAAATTTATATTAATTATATATAAGAAAATTTAAATAATGATAAATAATTATCCCCATGAATTTTATAGATGAATATATCAGGTCGTTATGTTATATAATATTCTTGTCAAATTTCTATTTTTTTTCTTTGTGTTACTATATTCAAAGTACTGAAATATTCTCAAAATTGACATTAATGATATTTTATAAAAAATAATATTGTATTACAAGATATAAAATTATAAAAAACAAGTATATTATACCAATTGATTATTATGTGCTTTATAATAACAATTATGGTCCATTTATGGGTTATTTCATTTATAGTAACTATAATTACCCTCCTTGAGTACAAAACCATATTGTCGTGGTATGTGTGAAAATCAATAACCGTGGATTAAAATCAAATGATAAATATTAAAACATAGTCATAACATGTAAAAATATCTTAGTATCCAATTATTTATAATAATATGAATATTATCATCTAAATTATGACTTTGTAACCATTTTCTAATCAAAATTAATTTATATTAATTTAATATTTTTGGAAATTCCAAGAGTGCCCCTCTATCCGGAAAGCCTGAAGGCCTTATTTTTTCATCATTTTTTAAAATTAAATTTTAATGGTTTAGGGGTAACATTTAAATATTCTATAGATTTATAGGCACTGGGATTTAATATATATCCATTTCTATCCCAAAATCAGGAACGACACCCTCACACATGGACATTGCATGTCTCCTTCTCTTTACTTCATACTTCAAAACCAAATTTGATTGACCAAAGTCATCAGAAATCAAAAACTAGAATACCTTAAAACGTTTTAGAGTCATTATTTATGGAATTATAACAACCTTAGTGTTCTTGATGTGATAATAAAATGAGGTTTTCTAAAGAATACGTATTGTTCTCAACCGAGAATTTTGATTTTATTTAATTTTATACCTGACTAAACTATTACTTATCAATGAATATATAAAATCATAAATATATTATAAATACTTAGATGTAATTTTTTTTAATTTCATAACTTATACCCACATCCAACCTTCATCAAATGTGAATGGAATTTATCATTCTTGTGTACAACAAAGTACCACCTCACAACCTGATGTAATTTGTTTTCTATCACCACATATCACAACTGTTAACAATGATTTATTTAATAATTATATATAATATTAATGTAATATTTACAATTTTAAAGTGATAATAGATCATTTACATTTTTACATTCCATTACAGGAATAATTACAAACTTGTTCGTGTGTACCTGTGGAATACGACCAACACGAAGCGATGAAATTACTTATTCATTACCACATAACATGGACGATATATACAATTATATTTAAATAATTAAGTTTATACTTATTAAATAATTATAATTATTTAAGTATACAATAATTCTTATGTTATTTCTATAGTGGTTTTTGAAAAATGAAAATGTCACTAATGTGTAAATACGACCTACCATCGCCATGATTACAATGTAGTTAATTTTTAATAACCATATATAATTAATGATTTAAAAAAGTATAATTTATTTATTAAAATAAAAATTATTTCTTTATTATTATTCCCTAGATGATGGAATAGTTACCTATTTGACCTTATTCAACTAAGATAATTCATTTTGAACTTATAAAACTAACTTCATCAAAACACCTTATCTGGAATTATTTGATTGTGTAATTTAATATTTCATTATGAAAATTGAAAAAAAATGGTTTGAATACAACTTATTAAATAAAAAAATAATTATTAATATATAAAATAATATATATGAGTTTATTACACATGACATATATGATAAACATGGAAATTATGGATACAAAGTTAGGGATTTTGTTTATTTATTCAATGAGAAAATTTTAAAGATATTCACCATGTTTCTTTTATATGGTATTTATAATTCCCCTTTTAAATATTTGGCCATCTATAATTTGTATTTAATGATCTTTCAGGTGCCAATTTAAAATATTTTATCCAATGGGATCTTAATTGACTGTTACCATGTTGTGAATGTTTTCTTAAATAAATTTCCTTCCAGTGGTTTATAAATCATTTTTTTGAAATTTTTAATTAAAAAATAAGTGTGAATTAATATATTATATTTTTTAATTTTATATTTAGAATTTTTTTATTTATATTTGCTACATAAAGCATATCTATTGATTAATTCTCAATTTAATGATTTGTTCCTTGTTAGAGTTATTTAGATCAAATTATCTTTCTTTGGGACATATGTTTATGGTAGAAATATATATATATTTATGAGCTATATATACATTCCATTTAACATGTTATACAATGATTCTCCTTATTTTCATGATATTTGAAGTACCATTCAATTTTATTATTTCATTCAGCGTATGAATAAAATGTTTTTAATTTGGAAAAGGCTTTATGTTACAATATTTTTTCATTTTGAGATTGTTTATATTCATGTTAAATTGGATGAATTCATGTAATCTTATTTCATTAAACCACATATCATTTAGTAACCTCTTTTATTGATTTTTTTTCTTCAATTTTTGGTATTAATTTCCACCTTTTAGTATAAATAAACCTCAATAACGTTGTTCCTAAGTGATACTAATCTAGTATCTTATTTTAGACTAATAATACTTCACTTCCATATCAATTTATTAAATGGTTTTGTAATTAATCATATTTTATCCTGTTTTATTTTCATAAATTAATTGGAAAAATTT
Source organism: Viscum album (assembly GCA_963277665.1). Lineage (NCBI taxonomy): Eukaryota > Viridiplantae > Streptophyta > Magnoliopsida > Santalales > Viscaceae > Viscum > Viscum album. The sequence continues at coordinate 1,379,791,747 of OY728138.1, forward strand.
TGAGACTAGGTGCTAGGACGAAGTGAGATTATAAGGCCCAGTGTTCTAGAAATAGATTAATGATAAAAGATATTTTTTTAATAAAGAGCATGGTATGCCATTATTTAAAATATGAAGATCATCTAAACAGGTCCCTATATCAGATAAAGGAGTGTGGAATTATATTTAGAGTTGTGACTTTACATTATGTGGGGCCTAACATCGACCAAAACTGGTTGACTGCAAATGTTTGAATTTTGATGAAACCATAATTAAAATACATTAATAAGAAAAATTGTTGCTCAAAGTAGAGTTTTTCTATTTAATGAAATAAATATTAGGAATTCTGTGTTATCACCCTAACCCTGTAATTAATCTAAGTAATGGATTAAAACTCTCTCGATAACGAACAATAGAGGATCGAGGATCGACGATGACACGAACCTCCATTCTTCATCAATGAATGATCCAACCAAGAGGTAAGGTTTTGTGATAAATGTTTGACTTTGTTTCCCTCTTGTATTTAAATGATGAATGTGGAGCAACCCACAAACAAGTTGATACATGTTTTGTCTGTTCTTGCAGGATAGAAAACTACTTTTATGATTTATAATGGGGATTTATATTTGTGTGTCGATTTGTTGTTTTCTAAATCATCTAACATGAATCTATCAAGGCCCAAAATAACAATTCTACAATCTGTTCATTGGGAATTCATGTTCATTTTTTCTCCCTCCTTAATTTATTGTGTTTTTCATATGTTATATTCCCTTGAAACCCCTACGCGAATGATTGATCATTGCGGCCCCGATCCATAGTGAAGTGGTATGAGAACAGAGGTTTGGACTCATTATGGTATAATATAGGTGTGATGACAGTCATGTATGGTTCAAAAGTGGTATTGGGTTACGACGGTGGGGCGCCTGGTGGTGATGGTAGGACGCGACTCGTGGGGATGGTCTAAGGGGAGTGCAAGGTGGAAAAAGGCCACCGGAGGCAACAACAGCCCAGTTGGGTCTGTTCTAGGAAGATTGCAATAGGATGGTCTGTTGGTAGGGAAGCCAATGGAAGAAGAAGGATGTGGTCTAATTGGGACAATGTAGAAGGGATCCCATAGAAGCAGGGTCCACAGGTAGTTTCTAGGGGGGCACAGTAGGAGGCCTTGATGACGACTGCAAGACGCGGCTCGAAGCCCCATTGGAGGGGGTTTGCAGTGACGGTGAGGCCGCGAGACCTGACGGAGGAGGCAGTCATGTTGCATGAAATACGAAACAAATTTTCATTGTCCAGAGGGATGTGTCCAGGGAAAGCCACATCATGTGAACTCAAACCGGCCCACATGAGGTGGGCCGAACTAGATGAGTCAGGCCACCCCTACGGCTATTTGGATACACCCAGTGGCCCGAGTCCAGTAGGCCCAGTATGAAATGTCCACTGGGCCGAGATGGTATGGTCCATACCAAACTAGGTCAGGTAAGGTCAGTCGGATCCGGCCAGATTATGAGCATTGTGTCAGTTTAGACCTAGATTGGCCCTGGGTCAGACCTTCCCAGAAATACATACATAAGTTTCATTGCGTGTGTCTGTTAGGTGATACATTTGCAGCGTTGGGACCCTTGAAATGAAATGGTCCATTTGAAATAATCTATGAGATTATTTTTGAAAGATGGAATAAGAAATTTTACCTTTACGAGTACACTCTCCTATTACAAGCATGTTATGGGAAGAATCATGCAGCTAGCTGTGACTTAGTGACTACATGACAATGGGGATGCATGACCCATAGTCGCCTAATGCACCATCGATGCTCCATGAACTACTGATGCTTTGTGTTCCATTGATATTCTAGGCACTATAGATTCTTTGAGCACTATCTACACTCAATTTTCCATTGACACTCCATGCACCATCGATGCTTTGTGATCCATCGACGTTCTATGAATCATCGGTAATTCATGTGTCATGGATACTGGGAGATCTACGGACTATAACTAAAAATACATTCCCTCATGTTTTTTAGTTATACCTATGGGAGAAGACTTTATTTTGGGTATTTAATTTTCAGAATACTTCGTTTTTTTCCTTTTTGGTGTACTCAAAATAGTTAAATTGTGGTATACATTGTGTATTTTTAGAGGTTTTTTCCTTTGTGGTTTTGGGGTGTCCTAATAAGTATTGTTTTACTCATCCCTGAATGGGATTTTCCCAGATGTTTTGTGTATTGTGAAGATAATCGATACATTAATGGTGTCCTAGGTGGACAAGGAATACGTGGTGTTTATAGTTATCGGGCAGATGAGGTGTGCTTCTACAGCTTCTCGTAGCTATCTTATACATACCCTTCATGTTGGGTTTTCTACAGACGAGATTCCGGAACCTGTGCATTCACTAGAAACACTATTTCTTTTGGTTTTCTTGTATTCTAAAACTATTTACATTCCATTTTTCCTACTATCGGGCAATGTGGTTGGTATGTTAGTGTATACATGCATTGTATAATTAGTTTTCTTACATTTCAACATTTTGGGATTAGAGAGGTGTGTGCATGCAGGTACATAGGAAAATATATACCATTTTTTGGATATGCCTTCTCGGTGCTAGTCTCTAGCCCCTGACAAATTAGAGGCGGGAATGGGGTAGTCTTTGAATAGAATCGTTTGGGATGGGTCATGAAATACTGTTATTATAGGTGGTCGGTTCAATCATAAGAACCAAGTTTCTATGAGATTGGTTTGGGGAAATAGTGTTAAGTGTTTCGAGTTCATATTTCATCCCTAGGACTCCAGTGTTGGTGCGGTGGATGATGTATCCATACATCAGGACACTGAAGTCTTCTTTTAACTAGGTACAAGAATGTAGTAGTTTCAAATAAAATCTATGGTATGTGAATTTTATATGATTTTGAGTATGTTCTCATGTCCATCAAGAGTCATCTCACTAGGTATATCAGATTGATTGTGGTATATAAGGACTTATTTTAGGAATCCTCCATGATAATAGCCATCCAGGATTCCATTGTGTGAACACATGGATGATCCTCCTAGTGATGAGGAATCAGTACAGGGACAATTAAAAAGATAGCACCTACGGGTGGTGTACCCACGATACCACCACCCAAAGAGCAGTAATTACTACCAGAGCCACTGGTTGAAGATGCAAATATGTTGAGTGCATTGCATGATTTACATAGGTGAAACCTCATAGGTTTAGAGGTGAGACCAGCCTACAAGTATCTAGAGATTGGTTGTAGGTAGTTACACGTGTCTTTTTCCCTATGATGACGCCTTTTGACTAGATGCATGTTCTAGATGCGAGCCTTCTTTAGGGCCTAATGGGGAGATGGTGGATCATAATTATCGAAACTCATGATGTGATTATTCTCTATTGGGAATAATTTGATCACCAATTCAGGTAGAAGTTTTATTAATGGATGTTTCTCTTAGTGTGCATACTGGAGATCCTGCTTCAGCAATAGGGCAGTCTGATAGTAGTGGAGTAGTCGTCCAAATTTACTAATCATTCTCGCTACTCCAAAATTATGGTTATAGACCCATTCTACAATGATAAAAACATTGGGAACGGGTTACTATGGGAGATTAGTTAATACATGATATCCCTTAGCATCCATACTTATGTTGGGATAATAGAGAGAGCCCTACTAGTGGAGAGAAATTTGGCGGAGTAGATGCCAACAGTTGGAGCTACCAAGAGGCACGAGGAAGATTCATCATTAGAAGTAGGTATTTGACATTAGATATAGGGACCCAAGTGGTTCAAGAACCCTATAGGATTATCCTATTATATTGGATTAACGATTTATGGATACAAGGGAATAGTGGGTCAAATTAGGGATATGTTATGCTTATCATGTAGTGGTCATGGACATCTGACTCCAGATTTCCCAACTCACCATACTAATGATCTGAATATGGTCGAGGGACTGCTGAGGCATAGTAGGTGGTATGATAACTGGGGTCCATAGGGTAGTGGATATGGAAAATGAGGTGATAGAGCATCAAGCGTTGGGCAGATGATCGTCGTTCTACCACCACCACCAACAAGTGTCCCAATATGGATTAAAAGAACTTTTGGAAAGGGACGCGACTAGATTCAAATGATGGAGGTTTATGATCCTGGTACTCCAGAGATGAATAGGGGTACAATATGTTTTTTTCCACCCTTGCTACAGTTTTTATAGATATAGTTGATAGTCACTCATTTCATTCCACAATCATTAATCAATACATAGAGATTATTATGGAAATGTTTACACTATCCCTTCACATAGAGACTCATATGAGGGAAGATTTTACAATCACACTTTGGTTCCATGAGTTTTCCCTTACTATAGTGGATGAGAGTATTGGTTGGGATCTATTGGTTGTGAAATCAGGGCCTTATGATGCAATTATTGGTAGGTATTTTTTATCCACTGTTTGAGTCTAGATTGACTATTTTAGGCATTGAGTGTTGTGTTTCCATAGTTATGGTTCCGTGTTTTCTTTTTTCAGTTAAAAGGAAACACATGCGATATAGGATGGACTAATGTATTAGAGGGTAAAACTAATCACACATCATTTGGCTAACCTGATCCTTACTGTATTGGATGATAGGAATCCATAGTTTCTTGTAGTGGTGGAAAAGTATGAGTACATTTTTTATAAATATGTTCCTGGGTTACCTCCCTATACAGAGGTAGAATTATACATTTATTAGTACCCCAAGATTACACTTATATCTACACCTTCATATTGTATAGTTCCTACCGAGCTTTGTGAGTTTAGGGTACAACTGGAGGACATGCAGAGGAAGGGATTCGTGAGACACAATGTTTCACCCTATTAATATTTAGTTTTGTATTCAATGAATGTAGAAAAGAGAATGATGTTATGTGTGGACTTCTGATAACTAAACTAGGTGACATTGAATAACAAGTTTCCACTACTAAGGATAGATGACCTCTTTTTTCAGTTGAAAGGGGTGAGGTGGTTCTTGAAGATAAACGTCAGATCTGGATATCACCGTATTTGTGTACGGGATGAGAATGTATGGAAGAAAGCCATTATATCTCAGTACGACAAATAAAAGTACCTAGTGATTCCATTTTTTCGGATGAACACCCCGATAGTGTTCATGGGACTTATGAATAGAATCTTCCTACATTACACAGACAGGTTCATCATGGTCATCATTGATGATATCCAATGGTACTCTTCATATGAGTAGGATCATGTGATACACTTGAGGATGGTTCTATAAACACTCCAAGAGAACCATATTGTCAAGAATCTCTTGAATTTTCTGTTCTAGATTCGGGTGGTCCACATTCATGGAATTGTTTTTCGTAGGATAGAATTGTAGTTGATCTAATGAAGATTAATGTGGTGCTTATTTGGTATCCATCTAAGAGTGTTACCAAGGTTCATAGTTTTCTTGGTTTTTCCGGGTACTATATATGGTTTTTATGCAACTTTTACAGAGTTTCAACTCCCTTGAAGACCCTCAAATAGAAGGGGAATCCTTTCATGTGGACAAGGAAGTTCCAGCGATGCTTTCATGAGCTGATGCTATGATTGACAGGCACTCCCATCTTGAAACTACCAGTGGAGGGTGTAAGGTATGTACTGTGTTGTGATTCATGATGGACTAGGCTTGGATATGTCCTAATGCAAGGGAATGTGACTATTTCATTTGTTTCGTGCTAGTGGAGGCAACATGAGTGGAACTACATGACATGTGATCATGAGCTTTCAGCGGTTGTATTTACAATGATTTTGCGGAAACAATACCATATGGGTGATTAGTTTAATTTCTACTATGACACAAGATTCTCATGTACATCTTATCTTAGAGGGATATGATATTAAGTTTTAGAAGATGACAATACTTATTACAGAATATGACTTTTATATTTCATATAATCGTGGTAAGGGGAATGTAGTTGCAGACTCTTTCAGTAGAAGATCCTTATTTTTGTTATTGAGTGAGTCATCATAGTAGTTGTCCATGATATAGATATCCTTTGTGTATGGAGATGGAAAATATTATCTCAATTTGATGGTTTTCACCACTCCCCTCATACAATAATTTTTTGAGGCATGACATGGGGTATTTACTACATGAATCGATGTGCCTATTTGTCCATGGGCATGCCCTGAATGAATATTTGAATGGTGGAGAGCTTGTCATTCTTTTCAGAGGGTGCACATTAGTACCAATGACATTTCCCAAGGAGGTTCTAAGGAAGATCCACACATAACCATTGGTGGTACATATGGTTGTGGTGAAGATGTACTAGGACCTCTGAGATCAGTTTTGGTGGCCGATGATGATGAATGAATTACAGAGTATGTTTCTTAATGCCTCACTTGTCAGGAAGTGAAGGCTGAGAACATGGTTCTAGTAGGATTGAACAAACCACATGAGATCAAAGAGTGGATGTGGGATGGGATATCAATGATTTTGTGAATATTTTATCATGCACATATAGGGGAAACAATACCATATTTTGGATTGTTGACCGACTCACCAAGTAGGCCCACTTCACATCGATCCATGAGGAGCATACATTTGATAGATTGGGAAGCCTCAACCTGCAAGAGGTATTTCAGCTTCACAATGTTCCATAAATTATCATTACATACCATGATTCTTGTTTCAAATCCAATTTTTGGAAGGGATTATAAGAGGTGTTCGGGACTTAGTCACTCTTCTTCAGAACATTTCATCCCTAGATGAATTAGAAGACGGAGAGGAACATACAGGTTCCTGAGGACAAGCTACTTGCCTGCATCATAACCATTGGCCATATTTCGGATGACAAACTACCACTGGCGGGGTTTTAATATAGTAACATCTATCAATCCACCATTGGTATGGAACCATTTGAGTCATTGTACGAGTGACCATGCATGTCACCAATTTACTAGACCAACCCAGGAGATTTAGCACTCATGGGTCTAGAGTTGGTGCAGGCTACCATTGAGAAGGTGTAGATCATCAGGGAGTAGATGATGACTACATAGAGCTGGATGAATTTTGATGCGGACAAGAGATATAGGCCCTTCAAGTTCATGGGGGGAGACCATGTGGTCCCTTGGGTCTCACCACAACGAGGATTATTAAGATTTGGTTGTGGTGGTAAGTTATATATGAGATATATCATCCCTTTCAATATTATGAGTAGTGTTGGTATGGTGGAGTATTGCCTTGATCTACCCATGCAGTTTCACCATGTGCGTGATATCTTTGATGTGTTGGAGATGAGGAGGAATGTTCATGATCCATTGCACCCCATTGACTAAGGAAATTTGGAAATTGATGATGAGGAGAATTTTTTGGTCTACCCTGTGGAGTTTGATGATCTATAGGAGTTGATCCTTCGTGGGAGGTTGATTAATCTAGTACACCTTTGGTGGAAACATTGGAATCTTTATGGGAGCACCATGGAGAAGGGGGATCAGATTCGCGCTCAGTACCACCGTTTTTTGGTTTAGTATACCTTGTTTTTACTTTTACAGACGTAAAAACCTAATGACGGAAGAATATAATGACTTAGATTTTCTAAAGTTTTATTTTTTAAATGAATTGGGAAATTTTCGAGATCATGCATTGAGATGGAATGAGATTTTGAGGCTAGGTGAGCTAGAAGTTTTTCATTGAAAAATGTTACCTTATTAATCAAATTTCATTATAAAGGGAATAACTTCAATATGATTTTCCCAAATATTATATATGATGGAAATGTTGTGTTCAGGGAAACAAATTAACTTTAGGAGCTATAAAACATTGATCGGCATGAGTCAACTATAAAATTTATAATTCAGATGTAAGCATCACTAAAATATATTAATAAAAATATTTTATTGGACACAGTATAATTTTTATTTTTAATGAAACCATTTTTCAGAATTCAAGGATATCATTATAACTCTATAATAACATTGTGGAATGGATGAAAATACTCAGAATGGTGAACACCAAAAGATTTAGTTTCAATGATGAAATGGACCTTCGTTCTTCGCCAACGACAGATCCAACCACGGGGTATGGTATTTTAAACTCTCTTTTATTTTCTTCCCCTCATGGATTATAATGATGAAAACAAACCAACCCACAAATAGGTTAATCCATGGTTTATCTATTCACGTGTGATGGATAACTTCTTGTGGGATTTTGAATGGGGTTTCATATATATGTGTTGAAGTAATTTATCCTTATAAAATGAACAGATCAAGGATGAATAGAAAAAGGTCAAGATCGATTCATTGGGAGTTCATGGGATTTATCTCTCCCCTCAGAATATTTCATTCATCATACATTCTTCTCCATTGAATCTTCTATGTGAACTATTGACTATTTCCCCCTAATCCATGGTTCAACTATCCAAGATTGATGGTTTGGACCTACGCTGATATAATTGGGGTGTGACGGGATTGTGTTATTGTTTTGGCATGTGGCAGCTTACAATTTTGCATGATATACCACCATCTGAGAAGCAGATAGTGACGGTAGGACATAGAAAATGGGTCAAGTATATGGGGAGCACGAGGTGGCGAAAGGTGGTTGGCGGGAGAGGCACCATCGACCCTATGACGGCCATGTCAGGTGGTGCACGATAGGACATGTCGTCCATAGGGTGACTGACGATGGAAGAAATATGAATTACATGAAGGACTGCATCCTAGGTAGCCTATAGTGGAAGGGGTAATGGGTGGTGACTAGGTTGTCGTGGTAGGTGGCTGTGGTGGAGGCAACAAGATACGGCCCAGAGTTGCGTCGACAGTGCCCCACGATGGTTGTTAGGCTGCAGAACGAGGTGGATAAGGAAGGGAAACTGTATGAAAAGTGTCATAGCTCTAAATTGGCCAGAGGGATGTGTCCATGGCATGCCATGTTCGGCGCACTCATTCCAGCCCCTATGAGGTGATTCTAACTAGATGAGTTATCCCGCTGTAGTAGCCCAAGGGGTAGGGTCCAGTAAACATAAAGTGCTATGCCTAGTGGACCACTACCGACGAGCCAAGCTTAGATGGCCAAACCATTTCAATTAGTGCTGACCCTGGTTAGTTTGGGTCATTCATACTAGGACAGCTCATGTGATAGGTCGGGTCGAGTCAAGTGTTTTGGATCAATCCTGGACCAGACCATGGGCAGACCTTCTAAGATAGATAAGCACAACTTGCTAACTATGTGACTATTTGATGATTTGTTTGAGGGGTTCTATCATGACCTGTCCCCTGAGGCCCATGCCATGACTAATTGGTATTAAAGGATTCAGTTCTACCGTAGAACATTGGACTCAGATATTTCTTTTTAGCATCAATAGTGTTAAGTGTAGTGAGTGTGGTTATCAATTTAGGTAATCTAGTGTTGGTGTGGTAGCTGACGTATCCCTACACCAGGACCCTGCATTTTTATTTCTGACTCAGTGCATGAAAACACTGATTTCATGTGTGTTTTAAGAGTTTTCTTTGTGATATCTTTGATTCCGCCCACCTAGTATAACTTATTGACTGTGGCACACCATTTTCATTTCAGTATGCCTCCACGTAGACATCCAACTAGGGATCCTAATATAGTACGCACAGATAGCCCACCGAGAAATGAGACCTCGGTGTTGGTCCCTCTTCTAGTAGAGGCACCATCATAGGGACCAATAGTACCATTGCCCATTGGGCTTCCAATTCCACCAACCCCAGCAGCAGAGGGTGCACGCTGCTTGAGATCATTGCATGAGTTCCTCTACCAGATGCCACCCAGGTTCCGGGGAGTGACAGACCCAGAGGAATCTAAGGATTGGCTGGAGGCTATAGTGAGAGTCTTTCGACTGGTAGGGACATCAGATGATCTCGTGGTGATCCTTTCATCCATTCTTCTTTAGGCAGCATCAGGAAGATGGTGGATATTGATGCTCCAAGTTCACGACGAGGTGACACATCTTTGGGCAGATATCGAGAGCATGTTTCGGGAAAAGTTTTCCACAGCTACTCTTCATGTAGTGAACATGCTGAAGCTTCTTCGTCTACAGTAGGGCAGTATGACTATAGCTTAGCACTCAGCGAGGTTCACTGACCTCTCATGTTACTCCAATGATATCATGTGGAACCCATTTTTCAGGGCCAAGACATTCGAGCATGGGCTTAGGTGAGAGATCATGGCTTCAATGATTTAACATAGAATCCCGACACATGTGTGGGTGTTATAGAGAGCCCTCATAGTTGAGAGTTTTCTTACTGAGCAGTCCACAATAGAGAGACCCACCACTGCACATCACATAGCGGATTCTTTGATAGAGGGCAGCAGACAGATGTCGCAGAGGTCCTACAGAACAAGAAATACATGTGGATGACCACATGATTCAGGGACGGTTGTGTGGGGGATCCCGAGGAATTGCCAGTCATGCTAGGAGCGGGTAGTGTTACGCATGCGGCGTGCAGGGTCACATGGCTCGTGACTGTTTGACCCGCTGTACGGATGATCAGTAGATGATCAAGGACCTCCTAGGAAGAGACAGAGGATTGACCAAGGAGTTCTGTAGGGAATAGGTGGACATGGATGAGGATCTAGCCATGCAGCTGGTGGTGGGCGATGATTCATGATGTTACTGACACCACCACTATGAGGTCATCCCCGACCACATGGAGGAGGAGGAAAAGGGGGAGCTCAGCTCCAAACAGATGTGGCCTATTGTCACGACACTATATAGATGATACGAGTTACGATCTATGTCTACTTCACCATAGTTTCAGTACTTATAGACATAGTTTCCAGTCATTATTTTATTGCCACTGCCCTCGTTTGGAGCTCATAGATTTCAATGGAGACATTGGCTCGATATTAATTGCTAGACAAGCTTACAGAAGAGAATTCAATGATTAATCACTGGTTCCAGTAGTACGAGCTTACTCTAGGAGGTGAGATATTTGGCTGAGATCTCTTTTTAGCGGCATCGAGTCTTTTGGACGTCATCTTGGGTATGGACTGGTTATCTACAGTCCATGCTTAGATTGACTGTATTAGGTGCAAAGTGTGTTGTTTCCACATGGATGGGACAAGGTTTACCTTCACCGATGATATGAGAACCTTTCTAGCACAGAATGGACTTATTTGGATGAATGTGCATCCAATCACTAATCAGTTGTCCAGCCTTACTCTCAGAGAAGTTTATGTAGAGAGTCTGCGTTATCCTGTAGTGGTGTACATGTACATTGATGTCTACCCAGATGTTTTTTCATGTCTACCTCCTCACAGAGAGGTGGACTTTTACATTGAACTGTATCTTGGGACAACCCTATTATCCACACTAGCATATCAGATGGCTCTCATGGAGAATCATGAGCTACGGGTACAACTAGTGGACCTACATTGGAAATGGCTCATTCGAGCTAGTGTTTATCCTTGGGAAGCCTTGATTTTTTTCGCTAAGAAGGCTGATGAGAGCTTGAGTATTTGTGTCGAATATTGGCTCCTTAACAAGGTGATTGTGAAAAACAAGTACCCACTCTCAAGGATTGACGACATCTTTGATCAGCAGAAAGGAGCACAATGGTTCTCAAAGATAGACCACAGATCAGGTTATCACTAGCTTAGAGTGAGAGATGAGGATGTACAGAAGATGACTTTCAGATGTTGGTACAACCATTATGGGTTTTTGGTCAGGATGTTCAGCGTAACCAATGCCCCAACAGTGTTTATGGGACTCATAAATTGTATCTTTCAGCCATACCTTGATCTCTTTTTAGTGGTTTTCATTGACGACATTCTAATCTACTAGACTACTGAAGAAGAGCATGACTATAATTTGCAGATAGTTCTGGACACGCTCTGAGACAACCATATTTATGGTAAGCTCTCGAAGTGGTAGATTTGGATCCGAGAGGATCACTTTTTAGGACATGTCATATCGGATGTTGGAGTTGGAGTAGATCCAGTGAATATTGATGCAGTACATGCTAGGGATCCACCTAGGAGTGTGACGGAGTTACATAATTTTTTGGGATTGACTGGATACTACCAGAGGTTTGTGGAATATTTCTCCAAAGTTGTAGCACCTTTATCATCATTGATTAAGAAGGGGAAACCCTTCATTTGTTCAGAGAGATTCCAGCGGTGTTTTCAAAAGCTGAGGCAGAGGCTGACTAGTTCCCCCATCATGAGGCTACCGGAGGAGGGAGTAGGGTACGTAGTCTACTACGACACATCAGAAACCGGGCTCAGCTGTTTCCTAATGCAGGAGAGGGCAGTGATCACATATGGTTCCCTACAACTAAGAAAACATGAGCAGAACTTCACTACAAATGAACTAGAGTTAGCAGTAGTGGTCTTCACCTTGATGATGTGGTGACATTACATGATGTGAGAGTGTTTTACACTGTACTCTGATAACAAGAGTCTTAGATATATCTTCTCTAAGAAGGACCTGAACCTGAGACAACGACGTAGGACTGAGTTCCTCAAGGACTACGACTTCGAGATAGTCAATACTCTTGGGAAGGGGAACGTTGTAGAATATGCACTGAGCTATAGATCTAGTATACAACAATTAGGTGAGGCGATGGGGAAACTTGCTGCTTTACAGATAAACTTCATGGAACGTGATGGAGCATCTTTCCTTCAATCTCTTATAGTAACTCCCCCACTTCTTCAGCGAGTCAGGGAGGCACAATGCAAGGACACTGACTGCGATACACGACTTGGTGAGATATCAACAGGACAAACCCCTGATTGATTTTTTGATGGTGTGGAGCACATCATCCAATTTAGAGGACGTACCATGGTACCAGTTCCACTTCAGGAGGAAGTGTGTAGGGAGTAACACATATCCCCTCTAGCGGTACATCCATGAGTGGAAAAGATGTACTAGGATCTCTGAAGAAAACACTAGTGGCCGGGAATGAAGAAAGTAGTTCTAGAGTTTGTCTCCTGGTGCCTCACTTGTCCGCAAGTGAAGGCAGAGCATCAAGTACCTGCAGGCTTGGATCAGCCTTTAAGGGCCCCAGAGTGGAAGTGGGGTAGGATATCCATGGACTTCATGAAATGACTTCAACATACATCCTAGTTTCCTGATTCTATCTTTGTGATCATCGACCGACTCACCAAGTCGGCCCACTTCCTACCGATTAGAGAGCATGGTTCAGTAAAGAGATTGGGACGCCTCTATGTGAAGAATATTGTGAAGCTACATGGAGTACCCTCGACTACGGTCTCCGATCATGATACATGTTTCATATCTCGGATGTGGAAGGGGTTGTAGGAGGCTTTAGGGATGCAACTCCGTTTCAGCACTACCTTCCATCCCCAGACGGATGGCCAGACTGAGTGGACTATTCATAACCTCGAGGACATGAAATGTGCTTGTGTCCTTGAATTTAGTTGTAGTTGGGAGTATCACTTGAATTTGGTGGAGTTTTCATACAAAAATAGATACCACTCCACCATTGGGATGAGACCTTTTGAGGCATTGTACGTGCGACCGTGAAGATCAACTTTCTATTAGACTGACCTAGGGGAGTCCACACTAGTGGGACAAGAGATAGTACGGGCTACCATAGAGAAAGTACATATCATCCAGGAGCAGATGAATACTGCACAAAGCAAGCAGATGTCTTATGCCGACAGGAGATGGAGACCTCTAGAGATTGAGAATGGTAACCATGCCTTTCTACGGGTCTCACCATGATGAGGTTTGCTGGGATTTGGACAGGGTGTAATGTTATCTCCGAGGTTCATTGGAAACTTCTAGGTCCCCAGCAGAGTTGGTGAGGTAGGTTACCTCTTGGGTATTCCACCTTAGTTGCACTGGGTGGATTACGTCTTCCACTTATCGCATCTGAGGTGATATGTGCATGACCCTTCTCACATCATCGCCCAAAGTGAGTTGGATGTCGATAATGTGGAAAATTTTACAGAGGTTCAAGTAGAGATTGAGAATTTATAGGACTAGGTCCTTCATGGTCAGTTGATACATCTTTTGTGTGTTCGCTGGTAGTAGTGGAACCTGAAGGAGAGCACAATGGATCGGGGGGCTCAAATGTGTGCTCAGTACTCCCACTTATTCCTTTAGTTTGAGATGTGGCTTATGGGGACGTAAATCCCTGAGGTGAGGGGATTGTAAAGACCTAGAATTTCCAGTTATTTATTTTAAATATATTGTAATTTTATGAGTCCGTGAAAATTCATGGCGTGTGATTCCACCGCCTGGTGTGCCCGGAATGAATTTCTGAACAATTTTTCAGGTACGTTTAGTAAACGTGCGAGTGGGTTTTTGTAACTTTTGAACCGATGCTTTGAATTGAAATCTCAAGGCACCGTTGAACTCATAGTGATTGAATTCACTTAAAGAGTTCATCAGCACAACTATGGTGGGTCGAGAGTGAAAAACAGTTTTTGTGTTTTTATTGAAATAATGAAATAAACAAAATGTTAAAATTTTTATTTTATTTGTTGAAACCCCTCAACATGTGTTATGGTGGTGGGGGAAACCCGAGCCTAAACCTCCTGTGTGGATGTTAAGAGGTGGGGACCACCTGAACTAACCCCAATTTTGAATTTAGTGGTTGGGACCACCCGACCCCTCTTAATGGGGGAGGAACCTCTCAACTCCAAATTAATCATTTCCTCCCATTAATTGGAGCCAATTGATTAGGCCAATGTGGTATGATTAATTGTAACAACAATTAAATGTACCAACCTTTTAATTTGATAAAAATAAATTAACAAGGGGGATATTTTCACTTTTTGGTGGAATTGGGAGAGGAAAACCTTTTAAAGGATTACCCTCTCCAATGATGAACTTGTTCTCCAACAATGAATGCACTCCCCAATGATGAATGCTCATGCCGATGAGGAACGTCTTCAATGACAATGAACTGACGTTCAAGGAAACACCATCCTCACCGACGTCCTTCTATCCACAACGACTTCATCTATTTCCTTGCGACCTCCATCGACAAATATCCGAGGTAGGGGTTTAGTTGTGTATGATTATATATTCCCATGTTCTTCCATTCTAAAACAAATAATGCAGATCAAAATTTTAATTAGTTATTCTGCAGATGGTTTCTTTTGCTAATTTGGGAATAATCATTGTGTGAGGTTGTAGGGCTTGAATTTTTTCATTCATGTTTTTATTGATCCGCTTACTACCGCTCTAACGCAGAGTGTGTGGTACAGACAAACAGGGCCCGACCCCTCCACCAATCTTCATGAATGGTGTGTTATTCACGATGGAAGACGGAAACTTTGTCCCACGTTAACGAACGGATGCGACGACTGAAACACCATCGGCCACAACGAAGGTGACGGACATGCGGCTCCTCACTGGCCCGTGGCCTCCAGAGTGCCCTGTGGCCTCGGTACCCCGTGACCTCACCGCCTCGTGGCCTCGCCACCACGCGGCCCTCCGTGTCGCCCCACTGCCTCACAGCCCCGTGACACTGGATGCCCTCGCAGACTCACCACCTCATGTCCCTCACGCCCCCTCCCCCGTGGCCTCATGCCACCCTCACAGCCTTTACAGCCCCCATGGCCTCTGTGGCCCTCACGGCCTTTGCACCGCCCAGCGTGGGCCGGACCAAACCCAGTGGGCCAAGTTGGACCAGACCCGACCCAACATCATACTTTTCTCTCTATCATCTATAACTTTGGCACTCGGCATCTGTTTGATGAACCGTCAGAGGCATTGGAAACCTTTGAGCAAGATGGTCCCTTTGGTATACCCCCACTAGATTTTTGGGGTAATGTTGGGGTATTTTCATGTTGGGTCAAGCATGAAGCCATCTGGGCCCACGAGACTAAAAGCCTAATATCTTACAGACCAGTCATCTGATTGACACACTGTCTATTGTGTTGAGACCCCTATGACATGGAGATCCATTGAGATACTTATTCATGGGACTTCATGGAAGTTGGAGTATTGACTAGTGACTTGAGGAGCAGACCCTTCTAGAGACGAGAATGATTAGTGTGGGAACATAGTAGCTGGCTGTGACTTGAAGAATGAATAGGGATCCTGTGTGGGTCTGCACCAAGAGATCCTATGTGGGTCAGCAATGAGAGATCCTATGTGTGTTAGCAGCTAGAGATCCTTTATGGGTCAGCACAGAGCAATCCTATGTGGGTCAGCACAAAGCCATCATGTGTGGGTCAGCATCGAGCAATCTTGTGTGGGTCAGCACATAGAGATCCTATGTGGGTCAGCATATAGAGATCCAATGTGGGTCAGCACTGAGCGATTCTGTGTGGTTCAGTAGTAGAGCCTCTTAATAGAGTAAGATGATTTAGTAGTTATATCTAATCATATATACCGCTTTAGCAAAGAAATAACTGGTGTGAGTTGAGTCTGTACCTTGTGATACTTTCCTTCATGGTAATAACTTGGTGGTATTCTTCTGTGGAGTACCTTTGTGAACATACCTTCATGGTATTCCTTCCTTTGTGGAATATATGAGCTTTGGGATTTGAGGTTGACTCTGTGTTTTCCTCATGATTGAGATGGGTATACTTGATAACATATGTATATGTATGAGCATATACCTAAGTAGGGTTGTTAGTTGATTCCATGCCTTGTTCTTTATATTTTATGAATTTTGTGGTACCTTGAGGGTCTTGAGGACCCTACTGAATATCGTTATACTCCACCCTATACGGGCCATGCTCGCACCTTGTTGTGTTTGGTATAGATGACAGGCAATGATGATCGAGGCCGAGGGTACCAGGGCAAGATGGGGCCCAGAGGTGGACCTTATGACATGAGGGTACGGAGAGAAGACAGGCGGATGTGGAGTGATGAGGAGGCTATCTCTACCTACCCTTTAGGTTGGACCCTTGGAGGAAACCCCGGGAGCTACCTTTTAATTTTTTTTCAGTTGATAGTGTTTCAGTTGTACTTGTACCATTACTGTTGGGCTCGTTTTCTGGATCCTTTTTTACTTTCAACACTCATTTTTCTATACATTAATCTTGAGTTCATATCTTGTTGTGTGCTTGGTTGCATGTGTTTACAGGTTATAAAGGCAATGCCTTCCCAGTTTTAGTGAATACGCCTTCGGTGCTAGTCGACATCCCCTAGCCTATGGATGGTAGGCTTGGGGTAGTCACGTAACGGGCTTCGGGGGACGGGTCGTGATAGGTTCAGACCCTGAATATGAGACATTCCTTTTAAGATACTATAAGTGAGTCTTTGTAAAAGATAGAATATGAACTATTGGCTTGGGGAGTAGGCTCACCCGGTACAAGCGTGCTACGAGTGGAATCCAACGGCTTGCTCTGACCTGGTGACTATGTGACTTGGGGGATATATGACCCATCGATGCTTCATACACAATCCGAGATATCTTCTACTTCCATACAATATTCACCATCAATGCTTCAAGAAATATCAACACTCCATGCACTATTGATTCTCTCTGAACCACTAATGATCCAAGCGCCATGAACACTACATGATCCAGTGATTCTCAATGTTTTATTAACACACCATGTGTCATGGAAACTAGGAGATATATGGAATATAAATGAAAATATTACCCTTCATTATTTATACTTATACCTATGTGAGATGACTATACTTTGTGTGTTTCCTTTGTAGAGAACATTGTGTGTTTTCATTATGGTTTACTCTGTGTGTTTTCATTGTGGTATACATCATGTATTTCTTAGTGTTAGTTTCCTTTGTGGTTTCTGGGTGTCCTACTGAGTATTATTTTACTCACCCCTACATACAATTTTCCCATGCACATATTTTCTTGTGCTTACAATTAATGTTTTGATGATTTCCTGGGAGGACAAGGACCAGCAAGTTCATATAGAGATCAAGTGCATGTGGTGTTCTTCTATGGCTTCATGCACTTATCCTACACCTACCTGTTATTTGTGGTATTCTACAGACATTTTTTAGGAACCTGTGCATTAACTTGATATACTCTTTCATTTTGTGGGCTTATATTATGGCCATATTTACATTCTAGTTTTCCTACTATCATACTCTGTTGTTGGTATATTAGTGTATGCATGCATTGCTTACTTAATATTTTTACATTTTAGGATTTTAGGATTGAAGAGGTGTGTGTGTTTACAGGTACTTAGGAAAATTACTCCCTTATGATGGATATGCCTACTTAGTATTAGTCACTATCCCCTAGCCAATTGGAGGCGATCATGGGGAAGTCATGACATTGGACCCTCTGGGATGGGCTGTGATAGTTTTAATAAATGTAGTCATTAAAGAATAATTTTTTTCCTAAATCTAATTCACATTTTCTAAGGGATTCTTTTAATAGTTTTTAAAAAGTAAATATATTATTTTTTTTACAAACAAGTCACTTTTTAATAAATTTTTAAAAATGAATGAAGCGAATGTTTATTTTTTACATCTATTAAATGGATGGATTTTATTGCTATCATAACTTCTATTTGAATAAAATATTACTATAAATTTATCTATTGTTTTTTGAATGAAAATTTTCCCCAATATTTTGTAAATTTCTATACATTATTTCTCATATAAAAGGGTATTTTCTCTTATTTACCCATAACTATTTTAAATATTCTTTTAAAGTAATTGTAATGTTTGTAAACATCCTCTAACGACTCCACTATTACACTATTAATAAAATCTTATAGTAACATCCGTCTTCTTATTATGGAGGGAATATGATAATTACATTAATGATATTGCCAGGAAACATATTTCGGTTAAATGTGTTAAGAATGATATGATTTTTATGGGTGTTTTGTCCAATAGTGAAACTTTATAAATATTTTATTTATTTTATAGTTATTTAATGGTTTTTAAGAATTCATGGGACCCATTTTATCGCACACGTGATCTAGATTAAACTTGTACAAAGGGTTGATCCCATTTATAGCTCACAAGCTATCCCAATATAGCTTATATGATGGGTCTTCCCAGATAGTGCTCTAGTGAATTGGGTATTGATTATGTTATCCTATGTTATATATTGGAAGTTGGTTGTAGAGTAATTTTAATTTTAAGGGTTATATGTGGATAATTTCATATGGTACGAGCACTTTTCCATTATTCTTGTAATGTGCTTTAAATAATTCATTTGATCAATATTTACATCATATGGGTCATAATTATTCAACCTAGTGATTCATTACATTGTTAATTATTTTTGACATTATTTATGGTCTAGGTGTTGATGGGTACAAATTCCATTTTTTGTTCTTATTCCCCTTGAGTATGTCATCATACCCTTATTCTCATCTTACCCTCATTGATGAAATTTAATTGCTAATACTTATATTTTCTGAAATTGGGAAATTTATCTCTACCTTATCTTGTTTTCTTTTCCCTAGTCATTAATATCGATTATAAATGTTTTTAATTTTTTTATTATACATATGATATTAATTTTATGTGATATTTTAAATACGAATGACATAATATTAAATGTTTGGTATAATGGGATAATATGTTGACCATGATGAACCAGTAGTGTATATCCCAAAGTTGGTAAGAGTTTCTCATGATACTCTAAAACCATAATCTTAAAAAGTAAATATGTATGTGTGTGATCAAATATTTTCTTTTTATGTTTTATAATTTGGGTAGAAAAAATTGGGTAACATTTATTGGTATCTATTTCATAATTGTAAGCTTTATATTTTTTCATTAGATCTTGGAGTGTGATTTTTGGGTTCTTACAAGCGACAATGTAGTAGGTTTTAAATACCATTGGATATTAGTATGTATTAATTTGAGGTTATTTTAAAATTTATGGTAACCATCATGGGTTTATATAATTATGGTTGATCATAAATTCGATTGTTATAGATACCATCTTGAGTTTATATGTATATGGTTGATCAAAATTTCAATGTCTTAGAGACCCCTTTTTGTGTTTTATGTCATGAGATTTTAATGTGAATAATTAAATTTTGGGAAACAGTTTATTAGGTTAATGTATATGTAACACTTAGGTTTAAAATTATGTTTTATTTGAGTATTCATGTTTTAACTATATGATGACGAATATATGTTCTAATGGTGGATTTATGATGAATTATGTTATTTATGGAAATGAATATCATATTTTGGAGAATATATGATTAGAGAATATACCTTTTTTGATATGTGATTTTAAGAGTTGCTAACGTTATTTGGACATAAATGTTAAATTTATCATGGAAGAATGTGAGATTAATCCCTTCTAATTTTTGGGATTCAAGATTTAAAATTAATATATTTGTGAACATTAAGGAAATTTATTTATCTAATGATTTAGTTGGAACATTAAATATTACTATTGAATATTGGAGATTAATTTATTATATCTATATATAATTGTTTAAACATTTTAGGAATTATATTTCTATGTGGTAACTAATTTTGGTTTTAGTTAATGGAAAATTAATGGAGGAATAGATTTATATTCTCTTATAGATAATGCGATTCAAATTAAGATGATTTTATTTATTAAATTATATTAAAATAATCATTAATACCCATCATGTCATTGTGAAGATGATATAGTTGTGGAAATTGATTAAAGGATGAAATTACACATGTAAAGTAATTATATTTATCTTTTTTATTAGTTTAGATAGTAAGGGAATATTTATAATCTTATAAATATATTATTAAGAAAAGATTTATCCAAATAACTTTATTTTGGATGAATCAATGGTCTTTTTGACAAATCATTAATTTATGCTTTTATGGTTGTTGAATTTGTCATTTTTTTCTTGTGATCAATGATATTTCTGAATATTTTTAATTATTTGGAAATTATTATTTTTTCCATGTGAATATTTTCACTTCCCACTAGAGTTTTCTTATTTCGGATCCTATTATGTCTTATCCCAGATGACCTTTGTACATCCTATACTCTTATTCCAAGATGAAGTCTTCTTAATCCTTCTATAATGTGGGATTTGAATATATCTATTTAAAAATATCAACCAATTACAATTGAAATAATTTTAAAAAATTTTATGATGCAATTTCTTTATGGGGGATATGAAATATCAAAAATCATAAAAGGAGTAGTTATGTTTGATTTTGTATAAAATAAAAAACACTGATTGTAATTAAACTAAAAAAATATTATAATTTAAATACGACCAGTCTAACCAAGTCGTTAAGTCAAAGGGTATTGATTGGAAAAAAATATTTTTTATTATATATATATATATATATAAAGGTTATAATCAAAATATTTTTTGAAAAATCCATATGAAATAAGAACTCAATGTTTTGTAATGGAAATTTATTCTTTAATAATATATTTTAATCATAAATTATTTTTATTGCTTTTAGTGAGTTAATAATATACATATTTATGAAAATATTTAAATTTTTAGTAATTAATTAATTATATTTTTGGAAATCATTATATAAAAATTAAATTTGGGTAACATCTTTATATTTTTTTAAAATATTTTTTTAATGAATGTTAAAAAATACAAAATTTTATAGAAAAATGAATTTTTTATTAACGTATTTATAAAGTAATATTATATATCGAATATGTATTAAAATTTAATTTATTAATTTATAATAAAAATAGTTTTTTTAATTAATTTTATACTAGGATTTATTTAGAATCATTTTATACAGAAAATAAGAAATGTTCGAAATAACCATTTTTATCATATTCTCTAGTAATTATTCAATTTAATTTTTCCCAG
The DNA here is from genome assembly GCA_963277665.1 of Viscum album. Classification (NCBI taxonomy): domain Eukaryota; kingdom Viridiplantae; phylum Streptophyta; class Magnoliopsida; order Santalales; family Viscaceae; genus Viscum; species Viscum album. The sequence continues at coordinate 1,379,813,383 of OY728138.1, forward strand.
ATATGTTTTGAATTTTAAAAATTGGATTCCCTACTTTGAATCATTGTATATAAATTTGGTAAATAGGCACTTTTAATTTTTAGTCAATATCAATAATATCCATAGTAATTTTTTATACCAGAGAAACATGTAAATTAAGAAATAAAGGGTTAAAAATAATACGATATAGACTGTAATATTACCATAACACTTGCCTTAATTTTATTAAATTATTTTATACCTTATATAATCATCCAATATTGAGTTATTTGTCACTTTTTTATATTTTTTGTTAATTTTTCCTTTAATTAATTATATGTAATGAAATTTAAAAAACATCAAACTCTTGGTTTTAATAATTATAATATTTTTAAGAAGGGTACATGAAAATAATATGTTTTTTTTATTAAATTAAAATTTAAATATACAATATTTATATTAACAGTGATAATTTTATTAATTGTTTAGTGATGAAATAATTTCTTTAAATGCTTAAATAATTTAGATGTATTAATTGTTCAATTATAGAAAGAATCAAATAAATGTTGTTCAAAATAATAAAAATATTTATAATTTGAGATAAATAATGTGAAAAACTAATTTTAACCACTAATATAATTGGTTAGGGTTGTAATAAAATTCTTGTCCCAATATTTATATATATCACGATATTATTAATGTAAAAAATAATTAATGCTTTTAAAAAATTACATTTATGATATTTTAAAAAACATAATACTTTATAAAATGGAATAAAATATAAAAAAAAATTAGATTAGAACAAGTGATTATGATAATGTTTTCAATACCTACCATGATATATTTAAAGGCATATTTCTTAACAATTACAACTTTAATTACCATCAAAGTGTAAACAACCTTGTTGTCACGATAAATATGAAAATGGTTATATGGGGGGAGGGGTAAAACCAATGATAATGGTAAAAACATGTAAAAATGTTATGATTTAATTTTTTTGATAGTATTTTGACTCAAACTAATCTCATCATATAATATAATCTATTTAAAACTATATATAAATATATATTAATTTATATTAATTTAATAGATTATGAAATTCCAAGAGTACCCCTCCACTCTCTTATAAAAGGGAATCTCTTATTCACGTTACTTCATAATTAAAAACCAATTGTAATAATAAAATATCTATCCAATTACCATAAAAAGTCATAAAAACCCATATGTGGTAATTTTTTGTTGCATTATACCAACCATAGTGGTCATAACGTGTTAATAAAATTGTGTGGCCTAATGAAGAGGTATTGCTCTTAACCGAGCATTTATGTTTTATTTCAACTTGGTCCTCCTTGAAAGATTCAATAAACATGATTATAGGAAGTCATCACTATATTCCTTAACTAATATGTTATAATGTTAATGTAATAACCAATATATACCTCCAACCACAACAAAATTGGAAAATAATTCATTGTATGTTTGTAGAGTAAACTACTACCTCTTCGATCGATGCAATATGTTTTCAATAACCACAACCTATGTATGGTTATACTGATGGAATTATTGTTTATATACTATATTAATTACATATTTATTATTTTCATAAGATAATATTTATTTTAATTTATTGGCATTTCTTTTATAGAAAAATGATAACTTTATTTTTGAATACATGTGAACTACCACCACCATGAAGTGATCTAATCTATTTTTCACTAGAAAATCACCGGGATGATATATATATATATATTATATTTAAGGATTTAATATTATATATACGGTATAATTATTTTTATTTTAAGGTAAATCAATACTCAACTTCTTTCCATAATTATCGTTGAAAAATGGAAATTTCACTCATGCATATGAAAGGCTTACCATCTCCATGATTGCAATGTAGTTCATTTTTAATTACCATCATTAATTATAAGGTTAAAAATTATAATTTATATATAAAATGAGAATTGTTTCATTATTTTTATTCTAGATATGATAGAATAATGACAATTTTGACCTCAGTAAACATATCAAAGTCATTTTATATTTTTGAATTGAATGTTCTCAAAACAGCTCACATGGACCAACATGATTAATTAATTTGAAATTTCATTGGTATAAATAAAATTAATAGTACATGGAAAATGAATTAAACATATAATATCTAGATAATAAAGAAAATAATATATATGTTTTTCTTATACATGCGTTAAAAGACAAATGTGTTTTATTAGATTCAAGGTATGAGATTTCATCTCAATTTCTTTTCATTGGATCATATTTTCAATTTATACACCAAATTTTTATTATATGGTTTATATAATTCCATTTATAAATTTTAAATTAGGATGTAATCATATTTCATTATGTTTTATGTTGTAGTTTGAATTGTTTTATCTAAGTGGATTTTACTTCAAAGTTATCAAGTTGTGATGGGTTTCATAACTCAACTTAATTTCATGGGGTTATTACTCTTTGAAAATGACTTTGGAATTTTAGGATAATGTGATAATTTAAATCAATTTTAATGTGTATTTTCACTTTTTTATGTGGATTTACGTTTTTTAAACTAAAACTCCAATTTATTAAATTATAAATTCAATTAAATAACTGTGTAAGGATTATTCAATTAATATTCTATTTCATTGGAAAATACAATTAGAATATGCACCTATATAATTTAATGAGGTATATATATGTCCCCTTTTACATGTTATATCCTGAATATATAAATTATCATTATATTATAAGTTCCATATTAGTTTATTCTATCATAGGGAATGATTGAAGAGATATGAAAGTGGAAAGGCTTTCTCTAACAATATCATTTCTATTCAAGATATTTTATGATCTAGTTCTATTGGAGGAAATCACACAATCACATTTTCATAAAGAATAAATCATTTATTATCCTCTCATTGTGAATGAGGTTTCCATTTTTTGTTTCTATTTCCCCTTATTTAATAAGGATACATTTAAAAAGTTATTTTTATGTGATACTAATCTTTTAGCTTTTTTAGATTTGGAATATTTCTCTTATATATAAATGTTCTCTAAAATTATTTAAAAATGATATTTTATAAAAATAAATTTCTTTAGAAATATATTTTTCATATTTTTTCCTTTTTTAAATTTATAATAAAATTTTAATTTATTAAATTTTTCTAACTGAGTCAATTTTGATTCCCTTACTCAATTAGTATTAAAAGAATTCATATTTTATACAACTATAATATATATGGAATTTACTGCCTTCATCACTGATATTTTATTTAAAAAATTATATGTTTCAATGTATATTTGGAAGAAATTTATTTTCCAGTATTTTGTAATTTTTATTGAAAAATATCAATCAAATAATTTCGTATTTACCCTAGGTTTTAATTAAATCATTTTATATTATACAAAATCTGTTTTCATCAATTTCAATATAGTCTAATTTTTTTAATTTCATTAGCATTTTGTTATTATAATTCCTTCCATCAACCTTCTCTGGATGGCCAATGATATTTTTTTAAAAGATATTGTCATGAATGAAATTTCAATTTCATTGATTAAGAAAGATATGATGGGTGGTTTTCAAGAGTGCTACATTGAAATATTAATTTTTCTAACTTTTTTCTTCATGTTGTGCTTCTTATCATTTTTTTATAAAGGGATTAGCCCCTTCAAAGGTCATGTGTGAAATCGGTATATCATATATGAAGGGTCTATGTAATGACCCACCAATTACAATTGGATTGAAAGTACAACGAGAAATTACTAGGCCTTAAGAGACATCCCAAGATACCAAAGGGTGGCAATAAATTCCAAAGGGTTTTAAATACAAGTTAGGGACGATTTAACCTTTAGGAAATAAACCAATAAATCTACCATCCACAATAAGAAAATAACTATATGACACATGAATAAATGAAAGACAAATCAAAAAATTCATGCAATAAAAACCACATTAAAGTAAGCAACAATGAAAGGATAACCATGTATCAGAGTACAGAGTTGATAAACTACAAAAGACTCCCCAATGTACTTAAGACCATATTCTCCACATGATCCAAGATCCAAAATCTCCGAACAGCCCAACATCACAAGGTAGTTCTAAACACATGTGAAACTTTACATTTACCCATGTCACGGAAGATAGTATCTACAAAAGCACCAAAGTTCCAAAGTAGGGTTGAGCGTAAAACTCCGTAGGTTTTACCCAATGACATCCCTACACACGCCACCAGGATAGAAGAGTTAGAAAAAATTATATAAAATGGTTTATATAAAAAAATTTCTCAAATGAAGATTATAACTAAATATAAATATGTTTCCAAAACCATTCATTACCAAAACCATACAAGTGCAATTGAAAATAATTTTTCCAGCAAGATCTTCTTCCAAAAAAATAACCAAACAATCTCTACAACCATTTCCCAATATTCCTATATCGTCATACGCAAACATTACTCAAACCCATTAAACCAACCATGCAAGCTATGTTATTATATTTCCATACTCTTGAGCGGTTTGATGTCGTTCTACCATGTCGTCACAACGTATTTGTTTCCCATGTGCCATAAATCCTTTGGCACTGAGAACAAGGTAATATTTCAACCAAGCCCCATATATTCAATTCTAATGTGCCATTAATCCTTCGGCACTGAAAACATAGTCATATTTAAACCATGCCTTGTATATGCAATATAAACAAACAACACATATGCCCAATGATCAAGACAAAATAAACCTTTCAATAAAAACACCTTTTTATTGAAAATTATTTCCGTCAAAACCATATCAACACCAAACCATTCCAACTAAAAACCATTTCAATAAAACTCTATTTCTATTGAAAACAATTTCTATAGAAAAACCCTTTTTCATCAACCATTTAGTAATTCCAAAAAATCCATAATTTAAAATTATCATTTTAAATTGAACCCCCTTTTGCAAAACTATTCACCAAGATAACACAATTTCATAAAAACCATAAATAATCAAAAATTAATATTTAGCCATGAATTTTATAATAAATAAACAAAATTGAATCTAAGCCAATCAATTCTAGCAGGATGAGTTGAGAGAGAAGCTACCACCCTCGAAGGTTTTGATGAAACATTAACAATAGATGAAGAATGAACATGAAAACAGGTTGATTCCCCAAGAGCGGCCTTAAATCTATTATCATATTAATATAATGACTCAAAATTAAAATGTATGGCATCAATAAACATAGATCTACCCACTATTTGTTCATATGCAAGAAGGAATGGAGATCAGAGAAGTATATCTAAATAGTTATAAGAAAACATGACAAATATATAAAGAATGGTGACATACCTCAAGAATTAGACTTGAAATCCCCATGTGATGGTTCAATAATGGCTTCAACCCGTGTGGATATGGTTGTCCAGCCTTCTAGGGAGTGTAATCCCGAATTAGGGGTGTTTTGAAGCCGAAACTAATTAAATAGAGAAAAGATGAGTAAGCTCCTAGAAAATATGATCTTGATTTGACCACTGCACAAGATTTGACCACACAATTTGTGCCCTCCACGTATGGATCATGAAACATTCCTTTTCATATCAAAACTCCTTAAACCCCCCCCCCAAATTCTTTAATCCTTCACATTTTACCCTTTTCATGGAAACATCCAAATTTATGGAAACACCCACTTTATGGAAACAACCCACATTATGGAAACACCCCACTTTATGGAAACACCCCACTTTATGGAAGAACCCCACATTATGGTAACACCCCAATTTATGGAAACTCTCTATATTATAGAAAATATCTATATTATGGAAATTCTTTATTTTATGGAAACACTCTATTTTATGGAAACTCTCTATTTTATAGAAATTCTCTATTTTATGGAAACCCAAATTAAAGAAAACATAAATGAAGGGTGTTATGTACCCAAAACCGGGTGTACTAAATTCTCCCCACCATTTTTCTTTCCATCCTCAGAATGTAGTAAGCCCGTTCTGGCCAAAAAAATCTTCTGGCCACTGCACTTTCATTTCTTTCTCACGTTCTCGTGTCTCTTCCTGAATCTGACCATGTTACCATAAAACCCGCACTAGGATTATGATTTTCCAAGGAAGTACATGCTCTTATGTATCCATGATCCCCACTGAAATATGTACTAGTGATTCATCTCGTTCTATCGCAATGTGATCCCATCTGATCACATGGTCAGGATCAGGGTGATACTTTTTCAACTAGGATACTTGGAACACATCATGCACCGAACTAAATCATTGTGGTAATGCCAAACGATATGCCACCTCTCCAACCCGTTCCAGTATCTCGAAGGGACATTGTATCTAGGAAATATCATTCCCTGATTCCTGAAAGGATGATGTCCAAGCCATGGACAGATCCTAAATAATACATGATCACCCACAATGAAAGACCATAGTCTTGGACGATGATATGCATAAGATTTATGAAGACTCTAATATGACTCCATCCTCTTTCTAATCAACTGGATCATCTTTGTTGTTTCTTGGACAAGGCATGGCCTGACTAGTAATGTTTCACCGGCTTCCACCCAACATAGTGGAGAACGACATGGACACCCATACAATGATTTAAACTGATCCATGTATATCGAGGCTTGATAACTGTTATTGTATGAGAACTCCACTAAGGGTATATGATCCTCCCATAATCCATCAAAATCTATTACACAAGCCCACAACATGTCTTCCAACGAATGTATCATCTGCTCAGATTTCCCAACTGTTTGAGCATAATACGTGGTTCTCATTGTCAAATAAGTTCCAAGGTCTTGCAATAATGATTTCCAAAAATGAGATGTGAACCTCAGATCTCTATATGAGACTATTGACATTGGTACACCATGCCTCTTTAACACTTCTCAGATATATAATTTTGAAAGATCCTCCACCGTATGAGTTTCACAAAGATAAATGAAATGGGACAACTTGGTTAGATGATCCACTATCACCCAAATGACATCGTGTTTTCAGACAATTATTTTATGACCTATAACAAAATACATTTCTATTTAATCCCATTTCCACAATGGGATAGGCAAATATTCTAACATACCTGCTGGCCTCTGATGCTCTGCATTAACCTGCTGACATGTTATCCACCACAAGATGAACTTGGAAACTCCCTTTTCATGACTCTACAAAAACTGTGCCTTCTACACCTTATACATCTTATGTATTACCGGATTTATAACCCATATTGAATGGTGGTAAGAATGAAGGAGTGGTTCATGGAAAACCTTAGGTACACCGATCTGATATATGAAACACAAAATTGAACCCCATGATGTGTCCAGCTCTCAATGGTCTCACCACCATTGAGTTTTGAATATACAACCAGACATTCTACATCATATGTTTGTGCCTCTTTGATCATTTTTACTAAATCACGAACAAGAATAACAAAAAAAGAAAACCACAACATCACCTTAGTATTCATATTCCTCATGCATGTCGGCTAAGACCGACATCCTCTGCCATTCATCTGAATCTTCCTTCACAAACTGAGCATACGAATTTATACTCAATGCATCCACTGCCGAACTTACAATCCATGGTGTGTACATCAAGTCAATGTCCAACATTTGGAGACACTCCATCTATCTCTTTTGCATCATATTCAAATCTCACTGTGAGAAAATGTGTTTCGAGCTTTTGTGATCCATAAACACAGTAAATTTCTCACCAAAGAGATAATGTCTCCATGTTTTCATGGCATAGACTACTGCAACTAACTCCAAATCATTTGTTGGGTAATTATTATCATGAACTTTCGACTACCTTGAACCATAAGGAACAACATGATCTCTATGATTGAGAATTGAACCCAACCCTGATCCTGAAGAATCAGAATACACCACATACCCCTTTCCTCACTCTGGAAAGATCAAGATAGATGCTGATTTAATCCGAACTCTCTGTTCCTGGAAATAATTCTGACCTTCCTCCATCTATTGGAATTGAGAATTCTTCTTTTTCAGAGCTATAATTGGAGAATCTAGTCTTGATAAATCACGCACAAAGCTGCGTTAGTAACTAGCTAGACCAAAATACATCTTATCTCGAACACATTCTTCGGTGGTTTCCAAGGGATAATGGATTCTATCTTTTCAAGATCAATAGAAACACCCCTATCAAAAATGACATGTCCAAGGAAATGTACTTCCAGTATCCAAAAATCACACTTTGATAATTTGGCACAAAAACGATGATATCTCATGAATGGAAACATTGTTTCTCGGTGCACCTCATGATTTGACATTGTCTTTGAATTGACCAAAATGTCATCCTCAAACACCATAACAAAAAAATACAGATATTTTTGAAATACCTGATTCATCAATTCCATGAAGTCTGTTGGTGAAATTGTTAGACCGAAAGGCATGACTTCATATTCACAGTTTTCATATCGACTTCAAAAAAAATTCATTGGAATACCCTCTTTCCGAACTCTCAATTGGTGAAAACCTGATATCAAGTCAATCTTGGAGAACCAATGAGCTCCCCTTAATTAATCAAATAGATCATAAATGTGTGGATGTGGATATATATCCTTTATCATAAATTGGTTAAGATTAAGATGATCAACACATAGCCGAAGAGTTCTATCTACCTTCTTCACGAACAAAACCAGTGTTTCCCATGGAGACGTACTTGGATGAATGAAACCCTTTATTTCCACCTCCTCTAACTCCACTTTCAATTCTTATAACTCTATTGGTGGTATCCTATAATATGTAAGGGAAATGGTACTGGTCCCTGGAAGAAGATCAATCATAAACTCCATCTCCCTTAGAGGTGGTAACCCTGAGATGTTTTTGGGAAAGATATCATGAAATTGATCCAAAACGGCTGGAAAACTATTCTCCTCGATATCTTCCATTGATGATAAAGTCAACACTTCCAATTGGTATCTTTCCCACCATTGGTTCCAAAATTCTCTTTGCACCTTTCTTTACTATCCTCTCACCTCTAAAGAGATGTTTGATGTTGTCCTTAGTCATGAATCTAACTATTCTCAAAAAACAATTGATTTGATCCTTGAATGCTGTCAGCCAATCCATACCCAAGATTACATCATAGAAATCTATATCCAACATTGGTAAGTCCCATTTTATCTCAGCTCCATCAACAGTTATAGCACATCATCTACACACAAAGGATTGACATTCTCTTTCACCAAGAGGAGTTTCTAGTTTAAAAATAGAAGTCATCATTTCCAGTTATAAACATTGCAAGTCAATAGCATGAGTAGAAATGAAATAATGTGATGCACTAGAATAAAACAACAATTTCACAAAGGTAGAATTCAAATGAATCATACTTCTCAATATAGATGGTCCAGCACGATCATCACCAATCATCTACTCAGCTCTATACAATTTCTTTTTAACTATATTATTATCTTTATTTCCTTACTGAGGCTTCCCTAGTTGAGGAGTCATGGGATTTATAGAATCACCATGTCTATCTCTGCTCTGTTGATGAGACTGAGTTTTTCATCCTCGTCCAGTCGAAGCATACGATGCTTGTGATAGCTGAGAAGTGTCTCGAGCACATAACCTTAGAGCACAACGAAAATGGTGCTGAAGATGAAACATCTTATTATAATGATGAAATTCTCTAGGTTTTTTCATAAAATATCACTTTATATGGTCAAGAAAAACACATTGAAAATAACCTTCTTTGCTCTGGGGTCTTTGAAGAAGGTTTACTAATCCATTTGACGGGTTCTAATTTCAACTTAAAACATAGAAATAGGTGTCCCATTTCCTATTGTTCCAAGTGGTTGAGTTCCCATCATTTCCTATAGGTATTATCATGCCTCCTACCATAGATCTCGAGATATCACGTTCAGGCTTAGTCGCTCTATTCACCATCTATGTATAGTATGTAATACAAAGTACATCAATATTTTATCAAATATCATATCATAGCCCTGATTCGAAGATTTGTTCCTTCAAAGAGGCACTTTATGCGACTTCTGGTGCGAAGAATACAATGTTCATGAACATAGCCTCATACTCTATGATAGAGAGAACCTATTGTTTTAGGCTGAAGAAGTCCGTCATTTTCTGGATCTTGAACATGTGAGGACAGAAATATTTGTTGAATAATTCTTTAAAATCCTCCCATGCATGTCTTTCATCCAATATCATCTGTACCAATAAACCCCAGCACTGACGTGAAATATCCTCGAGCATAAACGTCTCTAGTTTGACCATTAGCTATACTGTTGTGCAGATGAAGTCGAAAATATAATTCATCATTCATAACCACACCTCCGCTTTCTCGTGTTTGGAATCAGCCCAGAAATTAGGTGGATTCTGCTTCATGAACAGGATGGTCTTATCCACTTGCCGTGGCACATTCTTCTGGTTCCATGTGTCCACATCATGAAAATATTGAACAATAATATGATCCATGTCTTGGTTCACAATTGGTTCAGGTGAAACCGCATTCTCCACAGCTTCAAAAGGTTGGTTTCAATGATGCCTACTAGGTAACATTTTCTAAACTAACAACAAAATCCATTTATCTCACTCTCTAGAAACTGTTGTCTTAGAATTTCAAATTCCATCACATCAATTATCACAACATTGTTTTCCAAATCATCCTTTCTCCCATGTCCAACTATTTTTTAAACCACTTCATAAGACTATGAAAATTAATCCACTTTCAAAATAAGATATTCATTCCCCTTTTCAGAAATCATTCATTTGAAAACCAATTCGATACTTTTCCAAAATGATCATTTCTCGAAATGATGTATGCACTCCTAGTGGGAAGTCATTCCTCTATAATGCATGTCATACTCATCTAATTGGCTAAACCCAAGACAATGAGATTTCAAAATCCTTGAATTGTCTCCAATCACATATTTACCCAACTCCCTGGTAACTTTTAGTTCAACATAAAAGGGTTAGCTACGTCATTTTATGATATATATTTCATGTTCTGAAAATCATACTCCTTTCTAAGATTACCACCCATGGAATAGACAAGAAGGGATTTCATCTCCAAAACTAGGGACATCGATGAATACATGATAGGAAAGGACCGAACTAGCTGATACCATTTATAATGTCCCATTAAATCTCATTGTCTTGTGTGTACAATGAGTCATTACAAGGCCTTAAGCGATATCCCCAAGACTCCAAAGGCATGCAATAAATGATGAAGGGTTTCAAATACAAGTGGTGGATGATTTACCCTTTCAGAAATAAACCAATAAACCTATAAAACATAAAAAACATTCAATATATGATGCATGAAAAAATGAAAGACAAATCGACAACATCATTCCCTCAAAACCACATCAATGTTAGAAACACCTGAAGGATAACCAAGTACCTGAGTACACAATGGATAAACTACACAATACTATCCAAAGACCACAACACTCAATGCCCCACAAGCTCTAGGCTCCATACTCGTCAAACATCCCATCATAACGCGGTAGTGATAAACACATGTGAAACATTAACTTTACCCCCATCTTAGAAGATAACATCTGCAAAAGCACCAAAGTTCCAAGGTATGGGTGAGTTTAAATCTCAGTAGGTTTCACCAATGACTTCCCTACTCATGCCAATAGGATAAAAGAGTAAGCATAAATTATACATAATGGAATATATAAATTTTTTTATCAAAAGATGTTTATAACAAAATATAAACAAGTTTCCAAAACCATTCATTACCAAAATCATTCAAGTGAAATTGAAAAAAAAAATTTAGCAAGATATTTTTCCAAAAAAATAACCAAACAATCTCTACAACCATTTCCCAATATCACTATAACGGCATACACGACTATTAAATAAACCAATGCAACCAACCATGGATGCTACGTTATGACAGTTCCATACTCATGAGCCATTTATCATCGATATACCAAGTCGTCATAATGTAATTGTTTCCCATGTGCCATTAATCCTTTGGCCCGGAGCACAAGGTCATATTTCAACCACGCCCCGTATATGTAATTATCATGTGCCGTTAAAAATTTGTCACCAAACACAAGTTCATATTTCAACCAAGCCCCATATATTAAATTTGAACACACAACACATATTCTCAATGATCAAGATAAAATAAACCTTTCCATAAAAACACATTGTTTTTAAAAACCATTTCCGTCAAAACCATTTCAATGACAAAATATTTCAACTCCAATCCATTTCAATAAAAATCCATTTTCATTGAACAAAATTTCAATAGAAAAACCCTTTTTCATCAACCATTTAACAGTTCTAGAAAATCAATAATTTAAAACCATCATTTTAAAATAAACCATGTTTTGCACAACTATTCACCAAGATCGCACAATTTCACAAAAAACCATAAATCATCACAAATTTAATTTTTCCATGGATTTCATAATCATTAAAACAATTTGAATCTAATAAAATCAATTCTAGAAAGTGGAGTCGAGGGAGAAGCCACCTACCTTGATGTTTTTGCTGAAACATTAACAACAGACGAAGAACACACAAGGAAGCGGGTCGATTCACCAAGAGAGGCCTTAAATCTTTTATCATAGCAAGATAATTAATCAACATTGTAATATTTGGCATCAAAAAACGTAGATCTACCCACTATTGGTTCAGATATGAGAAATATTGGATATCAGAGAAGTAGATCTAAGTAGATATAAGAAAACAAGACAAATCCGTAAATAATGGGGACATACATCAAGAATCAGACTCGAAATCACCATGTGAGTGCTCCAGAATGGCTTCAAATCATGTGGGGAGAGTTCTACAGACCTATAGGGAGAGTAGTCTCAAAATAGGGGCGTTATGAAGCCAAAAAGAAATAAATAGAGAAAAACGAGTAAGCTCATAGAATATAGGATCTAGATTTGACCTATGGACACTATTTGACCACATGGTTTGTGCCAAACGTGTATGGATCATGCAAACTTTATTTTCGTCCCAAAACTCCTTAAAAAACCCCTAAACTCTTACATTCTTCACCATTACCCCCCTTTTATGGATGCTTACCAATTTATGGAAACAACCTCTTTATGGAAACAACAAACTTTATGGAAACACCCCACTTTATGGAAACACTCCAATTTATGGAAACACACCACTTTATAGAAACACACCACTTTATGGAAACCACATACTTTGTGGAAACACTATATATTATAGAAACACAATATTTTATGGAAACTCTCTATTTTATGGAACTCCTTATTTTATGGAAAATCTCTCTTTTATGGAAACTGTTTAATTTATAGAAATGCATATTAATTATTTTTTAGGAATGGGACTTATGTACCAAATACTGGGGGTACTACAGTCGATCCTTATTATAGCTCACATGGGATCCATTAATATCATATATGATAGGTTCACATTGATAACGATCCAGTTCATTTGTTAATGATTCTATTCTCATGATAATTATATTGGAAGTCTGTCTTATGGTTATTTTAATTATAAAGGTTCTATGTAGGTTTAGTAATGATATTGTCCAATGTTACCATCAGGTTTTCTTTACTCTTATTAAGGGGTTTTAATGATTCCTTTGATAATGTGGAACATCATGTGACTCTTGGTTATTGAAACCAATGAATCTATAATTTGTTAAATCATTATTCAAAGATTGATGATCAGGTAAAGATTGATATGAAACCCATTATGTTATTCTCATTCAATATGATTGTGTCATAATACCCTTATGATCATATTACTGTTAATGATGAAATCCAATTATGAATGTTTATATTTACCCTAAATGAGAATTTGATATCACCCTTCTAATGTTTCCTTTTCCCATGGTTATGGAGACTGATTCTAATTGATTTTCCATTATAAATATTTCATATATGAAGAATTTTATAGGATATATTGATTTCATAACATGTACTATGAAAATATGAGTACAATGGGATATGATGGTTATCATTATGAAACATTTATTTATAAACCCAATATTTTAAGTGTTTTTTCATAATTCTGAAGAAATCTCCACACAAATTCAATTCGGATACATAATTGATAAAGTATTTCATAGTGATGATTTAAATTTTTGATGTAAAAAATTAGTTCACATTTATCTATATGAAATCCATAAATGTAATGTTAATATTTTTAGCCCCAAATCTTGGAGTGCATATTCTTCACTATTAAAATAAGAAATATTAAAATATAGAAACTCATAGGTTAATGAATATATGATATTTATTAATTATCCCTTCAACATTCATAAAATTAATTTTGTGTGTTTGATGTTTTCAAAATTCTCATCCCTATATATATTTTATAGAAGTATATGAATATAAACAGAATCAAACTATTGAATTTAGGACTATTGACCAATGATGAACATAAAAATTACTAATTTACTATGCATCTAAAAATTCGTTCATACCACACAATTATAGTAGAACAATATGAATACCACTCTAAAACATGGAAGATGAGTTATTTATGAATATGAAAAATGTGTCAATTATTTCATCCCAAGAATATAACATATCCCATATTAAAATTTGTGTGGAAAATATACTATGAAAATAATTGATTATCCATTTTTTGAATTTTTTTTCTATTTTTGGGATAGATTTGTTTCTATTGAATAGATCCAACATAGATTTCTAAGAGAATGAAATCAACCTTCATATCATAAATCACCCTCTGATTCTATATAAGATAGAGGAAGGGGATTAATATCATTTGGTATCTCCAATTCTATAATGGATATTATTACCTTTTGAGATGGTTTATATAGCTCAATAATTGAGAATATGGAAAAAATATTCCTTGATAACGTACACATTGTATGAAAATTCGTTGATGTGTTTCCAATAGAATTTTCTATCCATCCTCATATAATAGAGGCTGAGTTATAAATCAAACATAGACTTGGAGTGTTTAAAATATCTAGGAATTCATAATGAAAATAAAATATTAAACATCTATAGATTAAGAATAAACTATAAGATAAAATGGGAAATGGGAAAAACACCAAACTAATTCACTATGGGGTGCATTGAAATTTTTTATAAGATGAAGGATGGGTCAATTCACCTCGAAAATTTATTATATTGAGCCACAAAAGAGAAAGATAATGAACAAATGTATAATACCATCTATTAATGACTTGTTCTATTATCTCTATGTTGTCTAACACTTCCCCAAGGTGAATCTTTAGTAGTGAATTTATTATGTAAATCCGAGGAAGGAGGATATCTCCAATAATTGACTTTTTGTAATTGGTTTGGGAACTATTAGTCTGTAATGATTAAATTTAGACTCATTAATTCTGTATCTATCGTACTGGAATTAATGAATAAATTCTGTTGGGATTACCAAAATAAATTTATGGCAGTCTTTAAATATTATATTATTATATACACCAAAATAAATGATTAATGTGTTGAATATTTTAATGATGCACTGAACAACACTCATAAATAAATATTTTAAGAAAATTATAGTAAATTTGAGTCATGGGTGGGTTACGTAAAATTTATGTAAAATTTTATCAACTAAAAAGGGATATCTATGGATCAATCACAAAAATGGATATTATAGGATCATACAAACCTATATCTATGATATAAATCTTATGTTTTTCTGAAATATATGGTTACTGAAATAAATTTTTGAAAACAATTTCATGGTCATCAATCCCTCTAACCTTTCTACATCTATGAGGGGTTAATATTGTTTGCATAGATAAACATTAGGGGTAATTAAATAATTAAATGAGTTTCAAAAAACTAAACATTTACCCACATTATCCACCATTAGGAAAGGATTTTTCATCTATATTGAGGCCTCTAAAATGGGACTGGTTTTTGTAATTGTTTATGATGAAAAAATGATAGCCAATTCCTCCCACCAATTAATGTTCCATTAAAAGAACTACCATGTACATGATCAAAAAATTATAGAGAGATATTTATACTAAATAGTTGGTGAAATTACCAGTATGTATCAATGTGTGGGGTATGTATAGATAATAAATTATACATGTATATATTCACAAAAAAGGTTATCAATATGAAAAAATGGTGGTGGTAAAATCTAATCAATGATTATGATTGTGAAATACAATACCATCATAGGAAGGTAAATATTGTTCAAGATGCTCTAAGTATAAAGGATTGTTCTACCTTATCCATGATGAGGATTGAAAAGGAAGAAACCTTGTTGGACATGAAAATGATTTCCATGGTAATAGTAAAAGGATAACCATCTTACAGTGGTCAAATTAATGTTCAACCATCTATTCATGATAGTTTCACAAAGATGATGAGGTTCTACAGAAAATGGTAGCAAATATTTTGGAGTTGAATTTTGCTAAATAATGATTCAAAAGGTTTGTTACCCTAATAAGTATCCCATAAAAACCATAATTGATAGTAATATTTCTCGATGATGCATGTAGATCAGAATTATAAAGTAATCCTAGAATCATTAAAATGTGTAGTGATCTAATGAATAATGTATTATGAGATAACAGAAGGAAGGGGTTAGAAAAATTTGTAGCTCGGTGATGGGTATTCTAACATATCTAGGATGAAGAAAAGATATCTATTGGAATGAAGTAAAAATATCCAATTCCAGTGTGGAAATGGGAAAAATAAATATTTATTTCATCATATAAATCCCTAGGAAATATAAATGATATAACACCATCTGGTTGGTTTTTGATCAACCTAAAAAAGTCCTTTTAATCTATTTCAATAAGTGAGTATTTATTTGTTTACTAACTCTCCACGAAATGTATTATATATGTTGTTTTAAATTATTGTGTTCCACTCTCCATTGAATCTAATAAAGATATTTGTTTTACACTGGGATTTTTGAGAGGCCTTATATAAAATAGGATGTAGAGATATTTTTTATTACTAATCATAATGATTGGATAAATTTATATATTGAAATAACTATTGATACTCATGATGATATGATGATATCATGATAAATAGATTTATAATGATGTTGTGATCATCACCTTCCCCCATAGGATTTATCATAAAATATCAAATTACATTCTATAATTAAAATGAAACATTATAACACTCTATGTGGGAAGTGGAAACAGATTCCAACATTCATGGATAGGGTTTTATTTTCGAAGATGATGAGAACTTAACATATCCAATAGATGATAGTGAAGTAACAAACTATTAAACAACATTTTAACATAACACAATGTCAACAGAAAATATATTTAGACATCTACCGATGTGATCTAGGTTTTGAGATCCATAATAAATTTTTCCTTCAAACATACTTGTGGATGAATGTATTGTGGTTTGAAAAAAAAGGAATTATTAGTCCAAGAAACATCCTCCGTTAAAATATCCTTGATCACATCGAAGTTGTGTCTCATTAACTAGAACTCCCACCAAAACTATCTAAGCCCGAATTGACCGAAGGCCTTCTTTTTTATTTTATTATAGATAATCCCCCTATTAAGGGTTGAAGGGGAACCTGTACATGACCCGTAGGCCCAAGGCACAAGGCTCGACAAGACCCGTAATACATGACCCAATGGCCTAGATGCATACCATTCCCAATACGTGACCCATAGGCACATCCCACTAGAAATGCCCCTCCCCAGCTGCTGCATCATTGATTGCCTTTTAGCTCCCCACCTGCATTGCTGATCTGCAAGCATTTCCCCGTACAAAGCTGCACAGTGCTTGGTCCCGATGATGGTTTCCATACCCTCTCATTCTCGGTTAGCTTTGCTTCCGGTGAATGCTATTGGTGCTCTGATCCTCATCTGGGGCCTGCTCTGTGTGAACTGGGCTACTTCATGGTCTTCAATGGCCCAAAGGCCCTGTGGCCTGAAGGCATTTGATGGCCCGAAGGCACTGAGACACATAGGCCCAAACTGATGGCCCGAAATCCTAAATTAGGTGAATAGTATGGGTCTCTTGGATGCCAAGCAGGAGCCCTTACCACTTTGGTATGAGATCGTTGGCCACCTATCCTATCTCACAATCATGATGTATTCTATGTATCCATCAAAAGGAAGTACATACTAGATGCAATCCCTCATCTGTACCAAATATAGAGGTGGTACAACTGGGAAATGATCATTCATATGATGAGAAGATAATAATTATCATAAATATTGGTAATAAGGTTTTACAAAATAAGACTAATTACTAAGTCAAAGTGTAATGGTAGAACCACATGTCTGACAAGGCGACATGAGAACCATAATAGGAGATGAAATATATGTACTGTAATCAATCAAAGTATGTGAAATTAAATTTTTATTAGGAAATTTATAAATGGGGGAAGAATATAATGACACATAATTTCACAAATTTCCATTTTAAATAAGTAAATTCCATGTTATTTAATTTTTGAATTAAAAACAGCTACACAAATTTTCTTATTTTTTATCATTATAAGTTGTATCCTGTAAAATTTTAAATGACATTAAGAATCATAACTATTGATGATATAGTAATATTAAAGTGACTGTTAAAATTATTATATATTAAGGATTATGATAATTTCTAATTTAGAAATACAGAAGAAGTGACAACATAAACTATTAGTATTGTACTCTATAGAGGCCATTTATTATAGCTTATGATTGAGATATAATCAAAAGGATTTTCCCATGAAAAAGACATTGCCAGGATTCAACAACAAAAGAGTGAATAAACCAGTTTAAGGGTGATGTTATAGCTTATGAATATCACGACCCAAAAAATATTCACCCAAACACCCCAATAATTTGATACCATTTTACACCTTTCCCTTATCTAATGGACTAGTGTAACAAGGTGTTATATTTCTATAACATAATAGTTTGATTTTTTATAATAATATTTTTAATAAAATAAATATCATATATATATTTTTATTAATACTTTAAAAATTAAAAAATAGTTAGTTTGATAAAAGTTTGAGTATGATATGATTAAATTAAAATTGTATTTTTAGGAAACATACAATTTCCAACAAGATATACATTTTAGAAAATTCAATAATTCTTCAAATATATTTTATTTTATTAAAATATTATTTATAAATAATATTTATTTTTATAAAAATGAATATATAATTTTAGGAATTAAAAGAAAAATTTTACAAGGGTAAGAAATTGTTATCATTATAAAACCTTGTATTTATCAATTCATTGGAAATTTTTATTTAAAAGTGTAAATATATATATTTTGAGAATTATTTTTATAAAAAATATAATTTTTTAAATCATCACATTGAAACTAGACAACAGTAAAATTTTCATAAATTTCCAAGAATTTAGATATTTTGGTAAAAATTTAACTCATTATCAAAATACATTATGTATTATCATATTATAAGAGGCCAAATTTGATTTAATAAATACGAAACATAGATGAAATAGTAAAAAAATATTTCCCATTTAAAATAATGTCTTTTGATTTTATTTTACTAGTCTAATTTTTATTATTTTTATATTTCATAGGCGAAGTAATCTTTACTGTTGAAAAAAAAGGAGTACCCTTTTAAATTATGTTGTGGGGAAACTGAATAAATGGCCCATAGGCCTAGATGAACTTATGCTTGAGAGAAATAAGGGTTGAGGAAGACAACAATGTCTAAATAATTCAGTAATTATATTTATTGAAAACATTCAATAGAAAATTAAATGATCCTAAGGTCTAATAGGAAACAAGAATCATGTCATGTGCCAGTTGGATGTCTCCCCACCCCATTAACAGAGTAATTGATATGTTAAAGCCAGTGAAAATTTCTATATCTCCCCAGGAATAAATTGTTCAATGTTGATGAAACCTTACGGAATAACACTCCACCATCCAATATTGATGCGAGGGGAAGGACATGATATTGGGTTCCATCACACCCATCAATATTTCATGCCACCCACGTGGAGATGTTTTCATGGTTCACACTTCATCATGAACCTATTGTAACACACCATCAGATCAAAATATAATTTTGGGATCCATGTGTTCGAGAACCCATCCATCACTCAAGGAGGATGGATGAATGATGGATGTTTAAAATCACATCCCTCAACTGAGGTATCATACCGGGAGGAACTTTTACCATGTGTGTTACCACCTTCCATAAGAGATAAGAAATTATCTTGGTCATGTCATATAACATTAAATGCAAAAAAGGACTATAGACCCATTGAATCAAATTCACAATGATAAATTATATGTGAATTTAAAAAAATTTCTTGAAAACAAATAGAAAAATAAAACCATCACTCGCATCCCAATGATAGCCATAACCATCATAAATTTCACTACCAACTTCTTATACTGTATTAGGCATCAAACAACACTACAAAAACACCACTATCACTCCCAAGCCACCTACGATACTTCAATGATAGATGACTTCCATTATCATGATAAATCTAACATCCCTAGTCATATTGATGGATGATACTTCCAACCACATTGTCACACAACCATAATTTCAATAATCGACACCATCATAACTCCATGACAACACATGAGACCTATTCTTTCACAATATCATTCAATTTTCAATGATATCAACATTACAACCCACCTCAATCACCAGTTCGAAAACCATAGTGATGCTCTAATGAAAATCATGAATAATAAACAAACATATCTAGATAGAGACCCAATATCTGTAGAAGGATTGAAATAGATATAAATTGGAAATTATAAAGGCCAAAATCTGAAAAAAGAGGAAGAAAAAATGGATTTTAGTGTCCATGAAATGTAAGAGATAAAAACCACCAGACATAAGAGGAGTAAGGAAGAATGAAATCATAGTTTCCATTATAGTCATGATATAAAAGAGGCTTTAGGGGGTAAACATAGATTATTACTGAGGGAGAACAGGGATTTCTCCCAAGAGATTTAAGATCCATATTTTTTGATTTTATAAACCCTTAATGAATCCTTCATATCATAAATTATGTTTTCTATTTTGAAAAATATTTATTATGTTAATATGACTCACTTACACATTAATAATGGTATTATATTAGTGATTGTGATGATTAGACTTGAAAAATATCGACTCCCATCCTATTTGGATGAAATCTGTGGAAAAATTAATGACGCAATTTTTTTTTTCATTATTTATCATAAAGAATCAAAAACATATGTTCACAAATTAAAAAATAATTCCCATTTTTTACATAAATACCCACCCAACCTCCCATTACTCTTCACTAAAAACCCTTTTATAATAAAATTAATGTATTTAAACCCTTATAGTGTCCTAACATTTTGTTTCCAAACTATTCAAATGCTTCATCCATGATTTTATAAGTACTTTCTAAATGTGTCAGATCTCTCTATCCTAATTCTATTGTTTTTCATTCATGAACCATCATTGTATCTATCCATTTAAACATCATTATATTTTATTTTCATGGATTTCTAAATTTTCACATATTATATAATATATATTCTAACAATGATATATAATTAATTCCATTCCATTATAAAACATTACCTCATCGACTACTACGCCAATATATGGGATCCCCACCTTATCATCCTTATTCAACAACCATCTTTATATCAGTCCTTTTGATGTCTTGTTTTTAATTTTAGGATATGTTTTTTCATATCTCTATTAATTTCCTAATTATTTCAATGTGATGGGATACAAATTTAATCTTCATTAAACCCTTCCTTGATTTATTATCTACCCACGTTCTGTTGCTAAAATTATCCCATTACTTATCATGAAGAAATGTTGTGTAAGGAATTCCCATCTCCATTTCCACTGATGGTAATATGTATATATATACCTATCATTAATTTATTGGGTAAATCTATGTGGGTTACCAACACTCCCTAATCATTAGATAAAATGTGATAAAATATTTACTAATCTATTATGATCTATGTGACATAATTACGTATGTACATTATATACATGTGGTGAGTAGGACTAGAATTATATATCCCTCCTATGAAATGGGTAAAGTTTTTATCTCATGAGATACCATGTAGGGGGAATGAAAGGTTATCCTAAGGTCAATATGTTATGATGTATAAGTGTTTTCATTGATTTTTGCTTATGATTTAATTTTTTTTTCACAGTCATATTATTCCTTTGTATTATTATTAAATATAATGTATTGATGTTTATTTTGGAGATTCCTTCCCTTATTATGTTACCTTTATGATTATACTAACTCACATTTACTACATTACAAAATTTTATGCTTTTATTATACCTTTTATTGTATTTATAACTCACCCTATTCTTGTATCTATATCCCTATGTTATCTCGTGTTGGTTTGGAAGAGAAATGGAATTTTAAGGTGATTTTGTTGAGTTTTTGAAAAATATTATTATACACATGTTTTAGTTTACTATTCTTTGTTCCTCATTTTCCAAAGAAACCATGTAACAAATTTTTTTTAAGATTGTATTTTGTGAATCTTTATGTAATAAATAATTAATTAAGGGGTATTAAAATATGTGTTTCTATAGATTATATATCATGACATTTAATCATGATACATGAAAACTTAAAGAATATAAATTCCATGTTTGATGACATAATGTGCGATATTTTATTATAAAAGTGGATGAAGCGCAATTTTAAACACCACAATTGATTTATATACTACAACCATGTAATATAATGTTTATATATTCTACAATAATGGTTTTAATGTTATAGGGATTTTAAATTTGACATAGTGAGGGAAAAATGACTATAAGACCTCACATCAGAGAGAAGGGGTCCACACTATAAAGAAAACTCAATTAGTGTTATCCATACCATAGAATGAGGAAAACCCCATGGAAGAGGTTAGAAATGTTTCCAGTGGCTCCCAAAAAGTTGGGACCTCCACACATGAGTTAATGTTTAACATCAATTTAGTGGATTTGGTGAATTTTGGTTACTCAATAAAAAACATATTCTACACTGTAGTTTGTAGAAAATGTGTAATACCATGATGCTATTAGTATACCATGATTAAAAAGGGGGGATTGGAATATACTCTTTCTAGGTAATTCAATAACTATATTTCATAATTGGTTTTAAATAGTAAAATATGTTATAGTAGTTTAAAAGTAATTGGTTTAAACAACCACATCATGCTTAAACGACTGAGGTTGTTCTATTGATTTATTATTTTGTGAAAATATGTGTAGTTTTACTAGGTGTGCTATATTGGATTCATATTATATGTTTAGTTATTGATGAAAACTATTTTAACTAGTAATTAAAATTTAATTGTTAGGGTTATCATAGGAGATTATCCATGAGTTGTGATTAAAGAAGGGGATTTAAATTTTAAATTTGAATTCAATTACTTTTTTTGTTAAATAGGGGCTACTATGAATATTTTTTCAATCTATGTATAAATTAAAAGATGTTTAGTGAAAATAGGGGAAGAAAATTATTTTTAAAATATGTGATATCATGTGATGATTTTGAGATTATCCAATGAATATGAAAGGGTGTGGAATAAAAATATTAATGTGTTTGTGTTCACGTGTTGTCCATATAATGTGAATAAGCTACATGTTCATTGTATTTTAGATTGAGTAGAAGTTGAATATTTCAACACAATAAAAAACATATAGAAATTCTATTCAGTTGAGGACTATTTTTGTTACTAAAAAATTTATCATTATAACATACGGGGTGCAAATCTATGTGGGATGCACCGAATCATTGTAGGTAGATGTGAAAAAACATATTTATATTTTACACACTAGTAGTTTTTTACTAACTATAATTATATTTTTTAGTTTTATTATTTAATAATACATATCACATCAAATATTATTCTTCTAAAATTTATCAATTAACCCTATAAGTCATATATGTTCCCTTATGTTGGTTTGTGTGTTTTGTATTTGGATGTAATCATAATTATATCTTAAATGGTGGAAATAGTTATTTCAAAATTAATATAAAAGAAATTTTATTCATGGATTCACTCCCCTATCTGGGATGTATATCTGAACTTAAATTGGCTCTATAAGTGGTATAATATAAATATTCCCCTTCCTCTTTGATTATTTGTTTGATATTATTTGATCTTGAAGAAGAATTTAATAATTTTTATTATCAACAACCGATCATTTAAATTCCTTTAATGAATGTGGACTCCAATATTTGATTTGGAAATATAATATATGTAACAACTCGGTCCCGGTGATAGCACATACACCCCGCCCTTAACATGGTCGTCGGGTCCTGTCCTACAAGGTACCACCAGTTGCCCTGCAGAAACATGGTTCCCACCCCATGGTCCACCCATGTGCCTGAATGTGTCTTTTGACTAATGATTTTCCCAGCATGCCAACACATGTGTTTTTAAGTGTGCTTTGTCTTCATTCACAGACACCCTGGGAAACTTCCCAGAAGGTCACCCATCCAGATCACTACTCCAGGATAATCATGCCTATATGTGGAGTTCTAATCAGACAGGCTCCCAAAAAGGAAGGTTCACCTTGTTGTCATGTGTCATATCATTTAGTCGTTTAACCCTTTATCATTGGGGAGAGTCACAATATATATCAAATAAAATGAAGATTACAGAAATATATTGTATCATATATGATGTATTTAAATTTTCAACTAATGGGTTTATTCCCTAAGAAAAATAAGTTAATTTTATAGTATCAAATTAAATGAATTTATAGAATTATAGTGAATAAAATATTTATAATATTTCATCACTTTTGGAAGGAGAATTTTTGAATGTCAGAAGACTCAAAATCACTAGTGAAATCACGTATAAACATCAAATATCAATAATGGAAGTACCATTATGATGAAAGTTATATTTAATTTTTTGATACATAATTATAAATACCCTAAGATACATTATAATTAAACAATTTATATTTTCATCAGAATGATGAATGAAGTTTTGAGATCAAACAAGTCATATCATGGGAATATATAAGTCTATGTTATTGTTTAAAATATTCAATGTATATTACTATATTATTTTGATTTTAATGTTCATACTTTGGAAGGAAATGATTGAATTGATATTTCTCTTGGAAATTTTTCATAGTATCATAACATCATATGAAATTTTTAATTAAACATCTATCAATAAGAAAGCGAAGTCTAAATACGAACATCACTTTAAATGTAGAAACAAATAACAATTAGAAAATATTACTTTTATTGAAGAAGAATCTTATTGGTCATATTCTGATGAATATTTGAAATAGAAAATTATTAAATTTATGTATTATATCATAAGATATAGGATAAGTGGGAAATTAAATTACAAGGGAAAGCTTCCCTAGAATTTTATCTAGCAAGAAGTTTCTAAAAATTAGGATGTAAAATGTATAAAATAAAATAAAGAAGATTATAAATAATATGATGTTATGACAAGTAGAATTTCGAAGAAGGAAAAAAATAATACAATGTATTTTTAAAATGATAATGGTAATATGTTATCTAAATTTCATAGGAGAATCTTTTATTCAGAATAATGTATTGAAATTGAAAATGAAGATGATGATGAATTTTAATCCAATGGTAATGATGTGAAAAAAACAACTTATTATTAAAGTGAATGATTTAAATATTTTAATTGATGAATTCCTTAATGAAAATATAGAACAATAGGAGACTGATATGGTATCTTGTTGAAGAGATAATTACCCGAATATATCTTAATGACTTACAAAGAGGATATGGAGATCAGAAAATTGATGATTGAAGATAAATAATTTAATAATAATGAATATTCATTTACAAAATAAAAGAATAATATGATTTAAGATATTCATGAATTTATGATGTGTCTTGTTGATGATAAATATTTTAACATTAATTTATATTAAATATTAAATGATAATGAAAAGTATTATATTCATTTACAATAAATCATGATCAAAACGTATGATTATTTCAAGAAGTGTAGATCCAATTATAAAAATTATTATTCAAATGTTTGTGATTAATTTATGAATTGTGATATTAAATAGTAAAAAAGTTAAATACACATAAAAAGTATAATTTAATTCAAAATTTTTTGTTGAAAACTAATTCAAGAAGAAATAGTTCATGAAGTACAATATTGTGGCAAAATCAGGTGATTTTTTATTTCATGAAGCCATTGGGGAACCAACATGATTAGGAATTCTACTAATATTGAGTTATGTTAAATGTATATAAAAGGGACTTATATAATGATCCTAAATATGGGAGGTCCTAAAAAATTTTTTTCATAGAAAGGCTATCAAATTAGTCCCAATAATAAGTATGAAAAAAAGTCAAATAATTTTAAAACCATGCTACATTCAATAATAAATTTCCTTTCTACAGTTTGTGTGGTTAATTTTTAAGATTTTGGAATATAGAGACTATTTTTGACAACAAAAAACATCATAATAAATTTATAAGGTATGATAGACATAGATTTGTGGAGTATTATCCCTTTAAATAGAATGATGTTCAATTTTTTTTTAAAATCTCTAGATAAAAATCACCGATAAAGTATGATATTGTTGATTATTTTTCCGTATGGTGTGATCAAACTGGTCATCAAAGAAATAATTTCGATTAAATTATATTACACAAATAAAATTTGTGTTTCAAAACTCTATATACAAATAAAAGAGTAAAAAATATAGAAAAATTTAATTATGGAAGTAGTACTCAATGAATTTGAATGACTAAAAATTAAATTTTTATTTCAAAAGAACTTTTAAGGAAAAAGTTGGAAACCAAGATGACATCAAATAACTAAACAAAACACTTCCTCCACATCTAAGATCATAAATACCAAATACATTCCAATTCAATATCAAGGAAAGGTCTCACTATATCAACAAAACAATTCAATCAATGTCCACCATCTAATATCTTCTTGGCTAGCTATCATGTGCAAAGATGCACGGGCCCGGTACTGATGGAAAATGAGACACCCTCTCAAAACTTCCAATTCTAGATAGAAATGATATGAAGAAAACTCTATACTCTGAACAACTTCTAGAATGGTCCCTTCAAAATAAATTAGATGTAATGTCTCATGGACCAAGACCACAGTTCCACATGTAAACCCACAAAATACAAACCACAAATCCTCATAAATGAAAAGTCAACATTAACTGATTAAAAAGAAATGATATGTTAAAACCTCCTCCAAAACCTTAAATGGATCTAAAACCTTCCACCATTCTATAACCACAAGTCCAAAGCTCCACCATAGAGGAAAGAACCCCACAAGAAAAGAGAGAAAAAACCATTGACATTGAACAAAACCAAATACAGATGTAGCCAATGGAAAAAACCACATCATACCAAAATAAAACCTGAAAACTCACAGAAAATAAGTCTCAATGCCACCCCCTCTGAGTTTCATAGATCATGGGTGAGCCACACTAGAAACCACTCAAGGACATGGTCGCATCAGACTGGATTGTAAATCATGCAGGAGTCAAGCCTCGTCACTGATTGAAAACACCACTTGCTTGCAACAATTTGATGAGGCCAAGCACGCCGCCTTCAGAGGAGAAAGCAGTGACGATCTATACATAGCAGGACTTCCAAGAAGAGAATATGCCTAGCCCCTCCAAAAGGAGGACTCCGAACTAGGAATTTTTTCCTTATTGTTTTATCCACAATGGCCAAAAGAAAATTAATTTAATCTCTCCATGAGACAATGTTCAGGATATTCCTTTTATAATATGAGAATGAAATTTTATGTTTTCTATATTCCAATAATTTAATATCATTAACTTTTTATAGAATAAGGTGAAGATTCAATATACTTAGTCATCAAATATCCTTCATTCAGATTCTTGTGGGCCTATAGTGAAGCAATAAAACAATGTAAATAATTATTTCATTCCTATAATTGATGGATTCTGATGTATTACAAGTCTTACTTTTATGTGAAAAAATAATTTTCCTTACAAAATTGTTTATTTTTTTGAATAATTTTAGAGAATGTGTGGGAATTATTCTCATAATAAGATCTATATAGATAATGAAACTATGTATATAAGTTGCAGTTTTATGATTATATTGAGAATAATATAATATTACATGAACCCCATGCACTGTACAAACCATAAAAAATGGTGTGGTTGAATAGTATAATAGGTTTCTGGTAGAAATAGAATGAGCATTGATGTCGAGAAGGGAACCTCTTGTTATTTTGGAAGTATTATAGTTTGTATTTAAATGAGGCTTCTGCCCCAACCGTTAAAAAAATATGTACCTATATGAGATATTTTATTCAAATATATAAATGTTCAATATTACTTTTGTATTTGGTGTCCATATTCATTTGGTGGTAAAATGTGAGATTGTTGGAACGATTTAAAATCAAGGAGTTGATGGGGATACATTTTTATATCTACTAACTTCAAACGTTTTTCAATATTTCAATAAATAAGGTAAAAAAATAACATCGATGCTATTTATATTAAAGTGGTTGAAAAATCAAAGAATGAAATTATTCATATAGAAGAATGTTCTAGATGATTTATTGATTCTTTTTCAACTAAACAGTTTAATGAATTTCCAAAAAAAAGAAAAAATGATTGAAGATATATATATTAGATAAGAAAAATCATCTATTTCAAGTGATTATGATGAAAACTAATTCAACAAATCCTAATATGAGAATTCATGTTCAATCTAAAAACATCATTTTGGATCTATAACAACAAGTTCCATCATTGTGAACTATGGGGATAAAAACTCATACATCACTGTATTCAGATATTAGAACTATATAAATTAATGGATCTAAAAAGAAATAATAATTGATTGATGATATGAATAAATTATATGATTATATATATAAGAATTTCTGTTTTTTTGTTTCTAATAATTCATAAATAAAAGATAATCCTTAAATCAAAGTGGTTATTCTAAAAGATATTGAATGTAAAATGTGATGTTCTAAAAAATAAATAATTATTGGATAGTGAAGGGTATTAATAGGCTAAATTAGTGTATTTGGATGAGTATTTTTCTCTCATTATGTTGTTTGATACCATATTAAAATTTAATTCTTTTTTATAAAAAATTAGATACAAGACATTTCAAATGAATGTCATCTAAATCATCCATATTGGTGAATTTAATGAGAATGTTTTCATTGTTAAAACCCTGGGATTATTTCTTAGAGGAGATGAGAATCATGTTTTCCGGCTGAAAAAGGATTTATATTGGATGAAATAATCCTTAATAGAGAAATATTATAATATATTAATATTTTGATATTAAAAAACAAAATAGTGTAAAAACATCTCTACATAGAATATGAAAATGAAGAACCTATTCTTATTTTTGTTAATAAAATTTCATCATATTTACTAGAAATTATGATGACATGTTTTAGAGTATTTAAAATGATATGAAGGAGTAATTAAAGATGAATACTCATCGATAATTGAAGTATTTTCTTGGGTTATAGATTTCTAAAAATAGTGATTACATTATTCTTTATAATGAAAAATATGGCAATAAATTCTTAATATGGTTTTATATTTAGGATAAATTTTGTTTATGTATGTATTTTAGTGGCTACCAAATATTCCAAATAACTATAAGTAAAGTATGTAGATGTAACTAAAATACATAATAATTTTCCCCCTACAAAATTTTTTAGCTTGAGGATTGAATATTGAGTATGTTATTACACTTTAGGCTATGTATTAATTTACTCTGAAAGAATCCCATATTAGTGATTACAAGGGGATTCTCATATATTTCAAATTCATGATATATTTTTGGATTTAAACATGATATAAATGGAAATCATGATCTTTTATATTATACATATGAATATTGGGCAGATTTTCAGGATAAAAGGAGGTTGACATTTAATATACTATTATATCATGGAAAAAAGGTCTATCTTTTGGAACTCTAATAAAAGATTTCTATTCATTAATAAATTATAGAACTATAACATGTGTCTAAAACTAATTTTAGGAATCATTTAAAATTTATGAATATTGGTTTTTATTATTCGAATGTTGATGAGATGTTTCCACTTCTCTTGGTATCAGAATATTATTATTTTAATAACATATCATGGAATATGTTATAGAATTCAAAAATCATGTATGTAGATTTCAAATATAATTTCATAAAATAAAATATAGAAAGAAATAGTCTCATATGAAATTTTTTCATAGAAATGAATAAATTACTAATGTTTTCATCAATCCATTTCAAAAGAGAGCATTTCATAATACAAGGTTAGTGTTTTGAATTCCTTATAATCTTTATCATATTTATGATATGGTTGTTCAATCCCATATATCATATTTTCATTAGATAAAATTTTCAAAATTGGAGACAAATTAAAATATTTTTTTGTTTATATCTATCTATTTAAATGTTTTTAAAATGGGAAAATTGTTTTTGGTAGCTTATCTATTTATATGTGTTTATTTATAATGGGTAATAATTATTTTAGGTTTATTTTATAGAGGTTAATGGTGTGAATTTTTTGAATATCAATGTTTATAAATTTTTATGAAATTTAATTTATATTTAATAACACATTTTAAACATAATATTATTTCTTATTAAACAAATAATGAATAAATAACAATAGGATCCTTTCCATAACCAAAACTGGTTCAATTGTTTTTGGAAACATGTATACATAAAAAACTAATTTATAAACAATTTATATCATCTCGATATATATTATTCACATATAATATTAGTTTTAATAATAACATATTTAAATAATATATTTATATTAGTTGGTATAGAGAACAATTAAAGGTGACCACATGTTCTTAGTACGGGTAATCATGAGTGATATCGATAAGATTAAAGAGTAAGATGATCATTAGGGTCAGATAACATGATTTTTTTGTAGTTATAAACAAAATAAGATTTAAATTGATAATACCTAGAATATAAATTCCAAAATCAATTCATATATAGACACATGATTAATAAGGGATATAATGAATTAATCATCATTCACAAGTCAAAATACAGACATGTAGAATCATAATAATAGGAAATAATAATCATGGTAACATATATATTTATAATTATTCCCCTTCATAATATTATAAGTAAAAATAAAATCATAATCAAACATAAATATTTTAAAAAGATACTCATAGTCTTGTCTATGTAAAATATTGTGCACATAACTAGATGTAAATCAAAGCTACAAATAAAAATTTCAACCAATATATTTGAAACCATATGTGTTAATATCGTCATTATATCATAATGTATCAATGTATCAATATATCATTAGAATTTATATAATTTGGTATTAATGGATCTGACCATCCCACACTCATAATACATTCAAATTTATTCCAAAAGGATATAAAAACATTCCCCATCACATTATATCTTAAACCATGAAAAAGAAAACGATTTGGTTTTAATATTTTCATCATAATTGATAACTATTCATAGAAGTAACTAATATTTATAACATTAGATCATATACCAAGTTACATAAGTTACATCAAATAAAATTATCTTAGATGAAAGAAATATTTAAATGGTCATTGGAATATTTCATCAATATAATAAAATGTTCACTTTGAAATCATTAATTTATAATCTAAAATATTTCAAATATCTTAATGATAAACTTATATTTGGAAATAAAAATGGAAAATTGTAATTGAGGATTCATAAAAATGATTAGTCAAGATGGAAGGAAATTTAATACATTTTTAATCACTAATTATAATTTTCACACCTTTAGTAAAAAGAACCATGAACATAAAACAACTAATAATTCATTTAAAATATTTTATTGAAATTTAATCATGGGGAAAAATGCATTTAATCAATAATTAGACCATATTTAATTTTTTTTAAATTTTAATATTATATGGGAATGGAAGAAATAAATTTCAAAAGAAAGTGGAAATAATGTCAATTTTTCTTAGACACATTTTCCCGGTCATTTAATTTACCAAATAGTGGAAAATATTAATATTATACTATGATTTCATGAATAAAATGAGTAGAAAAATAATGGTATTTTTTATTAGTTAAGGTTCAATAAATTTCATAAATGTAAATCCAATCATAAACTATTGTGATTAAAAAGAAAATAAATCATAAATCTCTTACTGTTATAGTAATCTCTAAATAAAAATAACGCGAAGGAGTTAACATTAGATGGATCATTAATTCCCCGTCATTTTCATTATAATATTCATAAAATAAAATAATTGTAAGTATATATCTCAAAAAATGTGTTGAACATTATATATGTGTTTTTGAAAAAAAAAGTGGCATGATAAATCAATTAAAACAATTTCCATCATGCTTCAAAGGTTATAAACTCTCACCTTCTTAGATAGATCCCATTTTCATACCTCCTTAAGAACACATGGAATAATGTTTTAAAATTAATGTCACCAATAATTCATGGATAAGGAAGTTTTTAATATAAGTGGGTAGGGTTTTCTTAATTTAACTGGCTCAATGTTGTGAAAAGAGGAAAAATAATGTGTGTCCTCTTATAAGGGAGGGAAGGGACATTCCTGTAATTTCAAAAAACAATAAAATATTATAATGCAAATTCAAGGAAATATAGTTATTAATTGTATTAATAAAAGATAAATATGATATAGGATAGTCATAAACATATATAATAATAGTTTACCTGCTTTTATTTTATTTAAACCCTTGTCTCTTTCATTCCCCCCCGTTAATAATTTTATTCCTCAAAAATGCTAAGACATTTCCCAATAATAAAGTGTAATAAATTTAATTAATATGTAAAATTGGAAAAAAATAAAACAACAAAATTTGGACCTTATATCTCCCATTCCATATTTTAGAATTTTTTATTATTTTTAAATCATTTAATAAAATATTAATAACGGAAAATTTCAATATTATCATATTAGAGATAGTTTTAATTTAATTTAAATTAATGTTATAATGATATTAACTAATTTCATATATATACCATTTTAGTATCACATATATATTATATCTCCACATCAAATCCAGGGAACACCACAGTTAATCAAAATATGATTCTTTTGAGTTTTTTTAAATCAATTACATTAATTTTATTTCTACTTGCACAAGTACAATTTCAGTGTTGCGTAAAATTAAAATCTTATTATACAATCAATAAAAATTTATAAAAAAATTGATGTTTAAAATAAAATATTATATTCATTTATAAAAATCATCTTATCCCTATATGAACATAATATAGAAATTAAAAGTACGAGAGTGACATTTTGGATTTTTATTCCCCTAAAATAATAAAAATACCATTATAAATTAAAAATAGATCCAAAATTCAATATATTGTAACTTGTGATGGGTTATGGTTAATTACTATAGGCAAATAAAAATAAAACCTTGTTTTTGGTTGATTTTAAGTAATTATCTCATCATTTTGCCCTTATTTTACCAATTTTACCCTTATAGAGGTGAATTTTTTTTACCAAAGTTTCAATTCATAATGACTAAAATTAAAGGGAACTATTTTAGGATTTTTGAACAACCCAGTTCTAAATATGATATCTAGTTTTTTTATCAATTCCCTATAAGTTGATGATTTTTTTAATGTAACTGTTTTTTGACAAAACAATAAACAAATTATAGAAAAATGAATTTTTATTTAAAAAATATCACATAATAAAAAATTAAGATTATTACTGTTTGAAAATGAAATAAATATACTGTTAAAAATAAAATGAATTTTATTTAACATTAATACCAAATCCAAAATATAATGTTACTTTTCAATTACTTGATTTAAAAAAAAGAAATGAATGTTTAAAAGATTGTTATTTTTTCCTTATTTATATGAATATATATCTCTTTAGAAAAATTAAACAAATTCACCATAAAATAATATGGAAAATTTTATTTAAAAAGTAATATTATTTTGATAAATAATATTTATAAATGATTTGATAGTTTATAATAATATCCATGCGAAAACTCTAATAAAAATTATTTTTGAAGAAAACATAATTTTGAAGTCTAACATGATATAAAATTTTATTTCTTATTTACTAAGTTGTAATAAATAAATATATATTTATTATTATCATTATAATTAGATTTTATAATACATGAATTCATATTCATTCATGTCATTTCAACATCTAGGTTTTAACAATAACTTTAAATAATAATGTTCTTACAGTATATTATAGTTCACTTAAATATATGTGTTCTGTGGTATGAATAATATCAAGGTAATAATTATTTTTAATTAAATTTTTTGGGTCTTATATTCTATCCCAAGTGAATAAATTTCATAATCACAATTTTAAATACCACTTCAAATTAATATAATCTAATGATGATTCAATCATCAAAACTAATATATATCTCACTACTAAAAAACAATGTATTTTAAAAGATGGTATTTATAATAAAAAATAAGAATCATTATAAGAATCTTGGAAATTGAGAAACACTCCTCCAATACTGATTATTATAATCCACATAAAAATTGATATATTTTTCATCCTATAACTTGATTTGAGGAAATAATTTTCCATCAATGCAAGAAATATTAGATAAAATACTTACTTGATTTCACTCTATTTTATAATCATAATCTAATTAATTTGTTATTATGGGATAAATTTAAAATAATATCTAATATCTTACTCCATTATATTAATTATAATTTTTTATTTTTCTTTCCTGCAGAAAAAAAAATAACATTTATTGGATCATATGATCCATAAATGAATGAAAAGTAATTCCAACCATCTCTAGATATTTTCCGAAACCAAACATTTTAGAAAAATTCATCCAATATGGATAATTCTTCATATAGTAAAATAATATATCGATTTCTAAAACCACAATAATAATTTACATTGTTTCACATAAAAAAGTTCATAAATAGTGAACCATAAGACTCCCCCAAAATATGTCTGACCAAATTCAATAACAAAAATCTGAAA
Source organism: Viscum album (assembly GCA_963277665.1). Taxonomy (NCBI): domain Eukaryota; kingdom Viridiplantae; phylum Streptophyta; class Magnoliopsida; order Santalales; family Viscaceae; genus Viscum; species Viscum album. Next base: position 1,379,848,214 of record OY728138.1, read on the forward strand.
GATTTCATAAAGTATTTTTTCAAGATCAAATTTAACATTTTTTCTCAGTAAATATAAAGTATCTCATAATTCAACATAAAAAACATAGCAATACCATACATATATAATTTATTAAAATTTAAAAATATTTTCTTATAATAACCTAAATTATCACAAATCTATAAAAAAATCCTATATTATTCTATAAATTTTCTCTTTATGTATTACTCAAATAATTAAATAGAATATTTTATATTTTCCATAAATAAAAAATACAACAAACATCATTATAAATTACTATGTTATTATATATTTAATCAATTCAAATATCATCATTACCATCCAATTTACATTATCAAAATGAATATTATCTTTAAAGAAAATAATATTTATCATTAAAAAATCATACAAATATTAGGGGTTATCTACCCATTAATCATATGTTTTCAAAAAAAATATCATGTTACCATATAATCACATATATCATGAAATTAAATATATTATATAAAATCCATTAATCTAATCTACATCACTAAAACATTAGATGTTTCTGGATTCTTATAACTATAATATTATTTATAAAATACTTATAAAACATAGTTCATGAATCCAAAAACATATAATCATAAATCCATACACGTTTATGTTATTCATAAAATATTCCCTTAAATTGTATAGGAGTTAACCATTGGATAATGGAATTGAATCACATAATTTCCATATTCCCTAAAATCAAGATGTTGAAATGAAAATTTTATCTTCAAATGAACATCATTTACCTATATCAAACTGTTCATTTTCCGTATAAATTTAATTTCTCTATGAAATTATTTCATACATAAAAAACATATTTCCATTCCATTGATACATTCCCTCAATTGACTCGTCCCACATTATAGCTATGTAAGAAGATGAATATACATTCTTTCATGGTTTACATTAACTAAACTCACGTTAAATAGACTTTTTAACATACTATGTGTTCCCTAAATCTCAACCATGTTGATGTTTTTAATCATATGACTTGATAATATTGATTGGAATAATCAGAAGTATTTTCTTTCCAAATACTATTTCAATTGGGTTCTCTTAAGTAAAATCATTCCATTATCAATCACATTCAATGTAAAGATGATTACACTTGTTATAGACACTGACTCGACCAAATAACCATAGCGCTAACAACAAAATCATAGTGAGAAATAATGAGAAATATTCAAAGTATTTCTAAATCATGAATCACTAATTTCACTCTATGAAGTATTAGTTTTATACCAGTACATCCATGATCATTATCAATTCAAATCGTTCATAATGGTTTATAATAAAAATGATAATTAACCAAAGAATAGCCTTTTGAAGTTTCAATATATGTTTAATGTAATGGACCATTGACCATGAACTAGAATTATCAAAAAGATATAGTCGAAAAACTATTTTCTTGGTTATTTACACTAGATGCATCTTGTAGAATACTACATCCACTTATATTAGGAAGATAGTGATGTATTGATAGGAAAATAACATAATATCTACTATACTAATACATTATGATGATATATTATGAATTATCTCATCCCTATGGTTTCCGAAAATTTTATATAAATCTAAAATATATTTATTAACTAAACTCTTATTTGATACCAATTATATCAACTCATATATTTCATGCATCAATATTGCATATTATTAGATAAATATTCAATACATAAAATCATGAGACACACTAGAAACATTATGTTATGTTTAATTTGGATACATGGATTCATAAAAAATGTTTCTTAAAAAAATTACATCATCTCATACTATGTTCTTAATGTATTTCAATCTTCGAAGTCATACCATAAATAAAAACATTATTCATACCATTGGAAAGGAAAAAATCTCATGGTTGATCTCAGATTCCCAGTAAGGGTTAACATTGATGATTTTAATTATAGTAAAGTATAATATAGTGATAAAAGTATGATAGAATAAAAAAGTCCATGGTCTTAACTGAAAAAGTTTCATTCCCAGAAATTCATGATCACAAATTAAAAAAAATTAATTTATAAAGACACACATATTTAGTAATGGTGTAAGAGTATTAATCATATTTTAAATGTCAGAACATATACATATTTAATAATAAGAATAAGAAAAAATAATTTTATGAAAAAAAATATAACCATAATAATATCAATCTATAATATTGGGGAGGGGGAACTAGAATGAAATCATATGCATTCATAAAAATGGGAACATATCACTTCGGAATCAAGACTTAATATAGTCATGGGGCCATGGATAGAGGTAAATCATAATCATACATCAAAAGTAACAAAATATATTTTAAATCATATCCAAATATATCATCATCATTTCATGAGATGTCAATATCATATTACATAATGCATTATAGGGAATTAGTAGACCCAAACATAATCATAATAAATTAAAATGTATTCCACAAGGACATGAAAATAATTTACAATTTCTTTAAAGAATAACCCATGAAAAATCAATATGGGTTTCATCAATATTTGATCATAACAATCAATAACCATTTAGAGAAATATTAAATGTTGTTATCAATGTACCATCTCTATAGTAAAACATATGTAATGTCAAAAGAAATTATCATAGATGAAAAATTTACTTTAAAAAAAATGGAATATTTTTTTGAGAAAAACACAATTTTCATTTTTAAAACTCAAATTTATAATCTAATTATTTTTTAAAATACTATGGAAAAATTTTCAATAAAAATAAACTGATAAATTTTTAAATAATTCTTAAAATACTTCAATTTTTTTAAAAAATGGACATTCAGATCATTTAATAACCATTAAAAACATTCTATTGAAACCTTCAAAACAATGTAACTTGTTGAAAAAATACAATAAAATCCCATTTAAAAAAGTTAACAGTGATTCAAAATATAGGTAAAATGAATTTAATAAATCATTTGAAAATAGTAAAATTATTATTGAAATAATTCTAAATATAATATTGATGTGGAAGAAATATATTTTTAAAATAACAAAAATAAACTCAGTTATTTAAAAAACAATTTATTTGATATATTTAACTATAAGAGAGATAAAAATTCCACTATTACATGAAAATTTGATAAATAAATTGAGGTTAATAATATGAAATTGTATTATTAGTTAGGTTTCATGTAATTTCATAATTGTTAATCCATGCATAAATAATCAAAATTAATATCGGATAGAATAATAAATATCATATCACTTTTTAAATCTCCAAATAAAGACCCCAAGAATGTGAAATAAATATATGGATTTTTGAATCACCATAATTTTTATGAAGATAAACATTAAATTATATCATTTAAAATATATGTGCCATATAAAATAAATAAGTGCTGAATACCGATTATATCACTCTATAAAATAATAGATAAGAAATCCCTTACCTAAAGTCACGTCTTTCTTCTTACATGATCAACACTCCTCTTATTAGGTTGATCTCCATTAAATACATTAATAAGGACCATTGGAATGATAATTTAATAATTCCATACCTATAATTATTGTATTGCGAATTTCATAAGAAAATTAAGTGGGGGTTTTGTGCTATATTACTTAATGTGGTGTTAATAACTGAAATTGTAGGTGTCCTTTTATACGGATGAGAAGGAGAGATTTTGTACTTCTTAATGACATTATAATCTTTTAAACCCTACATTAATTAAAAGTGGTTTAAAACATATTAATTTAGTATTATAGAAGATATAGTATCTAAATAAACTAATAGAATAGTGTTTAGAAACGTTTTTATGGTATTATAAACCACATCTCTTTAGTTTAACCCACATTAACCCTTATTCTTTTAATCCATGGTAACATTTTTTTCAATAATTAAGTGTTATAAAATTAATTTGAAGTTTATAATTGGAATAAAACTAGTAAATGGATGAAATTTTAGACCATATCTAATCATTATGGTCATATTTTTTGTTTTTTATGATTTACATGTCATTAAATAAAATATTATTAAAATAAAATATCACTAAAATCATTTTTCTTACTATTTTGTTAGTTTTAAATTAATATTATGAATACAAAAATATATTTTGAATATAGAAACTTTCACGACCACAAAAACATTACAATTACAAATAAAATTCGTGTCCCACAATAATTCATCCATGATATATTACTTTTTAGTACTTTAAAATCCTTTACATTAATTTTTATACTACATGCTCAATTATTGTGTCATTATTTAAGATAATTATTTGATGAATAAAAATTTGAAATAATTTACCATCCTAAAAATATATTTTTGATGTTCAGAATTATTATTTAGATTAATTTATAACAAATTTTGATCCCTATGTTATCATATAAGAGAAATTAGACATAGTAGAGTGAAAATTTGGAATATTTTTTACCTAAAATGACATATATATCTTTATCAAAGTCATATGTACCCAAAATTCCATATATTTTAATTTAGATATAACATCCAGACCCAGGTTCTTGTAAAAAGTTCCCCATGTCGGTCGGTCACATGCCCTCAAGCGCACCTCTACCTATGATAGTGGGTATCAAATAGTAGTGAGGGTCCAATAAATTTTTCATAGGGAGACTATGACCCTTTTATCAGAGTAAAACACGAGTGGATACAACAACAATAAAATTGTGAGGAATCATATAAATAAATAAATAAATACCTATGTAACATGGTTGTCCAAATAGGGAAAAAACACTCAATAGAAAGGGAAAGCATGATATGAAAAAGAAAGTGACAAGTGTCTAAAACAAAAAAATAAAGACACAATGACCCATAAGAGGGTCTTGAACCACTTTTGGTTCCCCCTCCAAGCTCCATCCCTATTCATTAATTTATCCCATGGATTTTCCGTTATCCTGACCTGTAATAATAATGTTTTCTCAGGTGGTGATTAGGTGGCCCGAACAGGGTCTCAGTACAACTTATATGGGAACCACTAATGGTGTCTAATATAATTTGAGTAAAAATATAGGGCATCCAACTCTATGAAGAAACAAATAAGATGCTTAATTAAGTAGTTATTAAATTATAACTTATTATTTAATAATCACAATTGACTCAGGTTTGATTCATGTCTCTAGTAGTACCCATTAATCATTAGTATCATTAGTTTGGTATAAAATGCTATAACGAACAACCAATATCTCAATTGGTGTAGATTCCCAGGTCTCTAAACCCAAATTCTCAATGGATGTAGATCACCATGTCTACCACATAACATTACATGTTCTTGTATAAACAATTGGGGTAGAACTCCATTCCTAACGCCCCAAATTCTCAATTGGTTCAGAACGTCGTGTCTAGCACCCAATTTCTCAATCATTTAAATCATTTATTATTTCACAAATAATTACCAACCTAATTATTTTAAAAATACAATGATTATTTAAATACATAAAAAATACATTAGTTTACCCTACAATTAACTAAGTACAAAAACCATTAATTAATTCATTTATTAATTAATCAAACAACACAAATCTATTTCCCTAATTAATTCTCTGCAATTAATTATCTAAATAAAATATCAACTTGTTATAATTATTCTCAGAATTATTTATCTTAATAAAAAATCATGTCACATAATTAATCCACCGATAAATATATCAATATATCCAAATCATTATCTCATAACTAATTCCCCCAATTAATTATCTCAAACACAACCAATTCAATATCTACAATATAATATATCAGATCATAAATAATTTAACCAAATAAATTTTCTATTTGTGAACCACTTTTCCCCTTGGATAAAATCATCAATTAATCATATGTATATCCAAAACATGACCTCACAAAGGATTTTTAGTCCTCCTTGGACTCCCCTACTGAGTCCAAGGAAGATAATATGGTGGAGGAATATCTTATATCCTCTACATGGAAAGGTAAAATCTCTATTTTGACCCTGATGGTTTTATTATGTGCACCCAGAGGTCGCGTTGCAAGAAAGACTACTCAGATCATTCAAACCCTCTGGCGAATCAATCCTCAAGCAAGAGAAAGGCACTGATGAAGCTATCCAAATGCTCTGAAAATCTCCCTCTATGTAAAGAAAATGATTTCGATAAGCATCTGGTGCCTGAAGAAAATGAACCTGCAGATACAGCTAGCCTCCAGGTTGGAATGAAACTGACGGAATGTGAGGAGTGGGAAAATATCATTAATGGTAATGAAGAATTTTTAGAGAAGTATATTGATTTGATTATTCAAAATAGGACATTAACATATTGGTTGAGAGGATCATAAAGTTTACTCTAACATCTAAGTAGGAATCTTGGATAAAAAAACAACGTGGTATCTTGGTTCGTGGATCTTATAGAAAGAAGGTCTCAGTGGTGGAGCTCATTCAATCTTGGGATAAGATGAAAATCTATTTTCAAGACCTCCTCAAAGACAGGTTGGATGGGTGGAACACCACTCTTCAGTGGAGTCTTCTCAGAGGTAAGATATCTAAAAGACATAAACTGCAATTTGGAGAATCGACCATTTCTTATGAGATTACTTGATGTTTTTGTACTTTATGGTTTCCCACTTTTCCCTCAAAAGTGATTCTTAATAAAATAATTATATATGATGATATATCCAAAACATTAAAATGTCAAATTGACATTCCAAATTAACAAAATTTAGGAAAATAGTTAATATAGGATACTAGAAAATAATATTTCTCACACACACATATCAAATTCATGACTATGTGAGTTCGATTTAGACCATAAACCATGGTTTTTTGATAGATTATAGCCCAATGGAAATTCTCAAAATCTAAGTGGCAAAACGATGTTGATTGTAACACCCCGAGATTTTATGATAAGTATTATTTTTAATTTATTTTATGTCATGTGTTTTATGCTACACCATTATTTTCTTGTTCTATACGCAACACCGTATTAGCTTGCAGTATACGCAACACAATTCTTGGATCATGTTATACACAATTTCAAGTTCGTTTGATATTAGTCATTTTACACAAAATTGAGTGTATATAAATATATATTCAATGTATAAATGAAATATGGTAGGATTTTGTTATATGCAACAACAAATGAGTATTTCACAATACGCAACCCTAACTTGGCTTTCATTACACGCAATAACGATCTTCCTCGGTAGCTTGTGTAGTACGCAATACCAGGTTTCACTAAACAATGATATATGGTTATAATATTATTATAAACTATACTTTATGAATAGTATTTACTAAATTTTAAATTTTATAACATTATTATTCATCTTACACATTTTCTAGAACAAGGTATGAGAACAAAATAATTTTTTTCGGGTAAAATAAGTATTTTTAAAAAAATGCAGTTTTGCCGTCTTTTGATGGCGCACCCATTTTAAATATAATTTTTGAGAAGTATATAAGTTAAATTTTACAAACTAAACTTACTCATTATAATCATGATATAAAAAATTACATTGGATAATGTTTTGATATTCTTTTGTTAACTATCATATTTTAATGAATAGTAAAAACATGCTATATTTTAATTAAAAACAACTTTTTTCATCATAATAATTTATAAGGTTAAATGATAATATTGAATGTTTTTAAAGAATAAATAGAATATAATTTTACCATTAAATATAATGTATTTAATTATCATTGATTTTACCTTGAATTCGTAGGTTAAATCAATTCAATCTTTTCCAATGTTATAAACAAAAACCCGTTTTCTTTCGACAACGGGATTAATTGTAATTTAATTTCTAAAACTTTTGTCTATTGAATTTGGAAAAATGGATTCCATATTTGGAATCAGTTGGTCCAAATTATGTTAATAGGCTACTTTTTAGTTTTGGGAAGTATTAATGGTAACTACGGTAAAATTTATTTACCATAGTTAAATATAAATCGGGTAATTAAGGGTAAATATAAGATTATAAAATTAACCTAATACCTTCCAAATTCCTATTGTATGACTAAAGGTAGACTCATATCACCTATGTGTTGGATTATATTCATTTAATAGACTTTTTTCCATGAAAATGAATTAATTATTTTTAATACCAAAGAAAGTGACAACATGTCACTCTCTTAAATCTTATAAGTATATTAATTTTAACTTTGTGATAAACTTCATGAATCTTAGAACGTGAATAGTCTACATAAATATAATAAAATTATATACATCATATAAATTTATTTATAATGTTTAGGGATTAAATAATTATCATTAATTGTGACACAATAGTGATGATGAAATTGTTTATCTAGTGAAAAATCAAGAATACATATTTTATTATACTAATAGTGACCATAAACGGCACAAAACCCTAACCAAAACTTATTGGTCATGAACAATTAAACAATAATCATGAAATGGTAGAATATTTTACTATTTTGTGAATTATAAAAGCTATTATGACACTTATATAATTTTATTTTAAATGATGCCAAAGTTGTCACATTCATAATTTAATAAATATAACAATTTAAATATTGTGATTTTTAGATGATAAATTCGTGTAAAATTATTATTGTGAAAGGTAATATATTTATATTCATCATAGTAATTTATTCTTAATTTTTATGCAACAAATAAGTATATTAAATAATTATACAAAAATTTTGTAGTAATTATTTTATTAAGAGATAAACCAAATGAATGGTTTTAAAAATAGTAAAATAAATAGTATATGAACTATTTAATGTGCTCCAATAATTTTATAGATATATATGACATTTTATGAATCTATTAAAGATTTTATTTTGAATATATCGTCTGTATTTATTTTATTTAAATTCAAATAAATGTATAGTGTCAAAATTGACACTATTGTTATTTGATACAAATAACATGTTATAAAATTATTTAAAAATCACAAAAATATTTAAAAATTATAAATTTGAAATTTTATGGTCTAAAATGTTATTAATTATCCAATTATTGACAATTCACAACAAATAAGTAATTATTTGTTATAATTTAAAATTTAGAATGTTATTTCCAAAAATAAAATTAAATTGATTAAATAAGGATAAATCAAGTTGATAATGTTTAAACTAATTTCTTAACGTGACTAAATTTTATTTTTTGATGAGATTACAACCCTAGATTATCTAATATTTTAATATGATTTATTTTTCTAGGTTTTTAACAGGGGTTAGATTTATTATAAATTAATATTTTTATGATTTCCAAAGGTGCCCCTCTCCTACCTAAAAAAAATGCACCTCCTCCCTCTATTCCTCACACCACATTTAACCTTCATGTTTGGAAAAACAATTCCAAATTCTCTTCTACACTTCCCTATAAACATCCTAGAGATCTTGGTCTTCTTCAAAGACCAATTTTAGTTTCCTAAGAGGAGGTCTCAAAGAGGCGCTTCAAAGAAGAGGTAATGTTTGTTACCGATTCATTCAACATTATTTCTTATTCCAATTCTTATTCTTTAGTTTTTTCATTATGAAGTAATAACATAAGTATCACTCATATACTGATATGTTATTATATTTATGAAACAACACTCTTTCACAATTTATCCATCCTATGGAAAATGAAATCAACGCGCGTGCGTACGTACGGAATACCGTCTCCACGTTGTGGTGTAATCTATTTTCCACCACCACCTTACTAGGATGGGTATAATAGTGTAAATAATTACAATATATGGTTATTGAAAAGTGATATTTATTCTTATATATTATACATACACTTCAATACAATTCCACGATCATGGGAATGATATCATCGCTCGTGCGTACGTACGGACTACCGTCTCCACGACGCGATGAGATTCATTCTCAATGATTAACCATTCATGAATGATTATAAAGTATATATAAATACTAATCATGAACTATATGACATAATAATTATACTTTATTTATGTATATATTTATATATGTTATCTACTTAATTCCATTCAATTCAACAAGGAAACGAAAACAACGTTCATGCGTACATACGACCTACCGTCTCCATGAACGGTGTATTTCATTCCATTTATCGATCTTTTATATATATGTATATTCTGAATATATATTATATATAAATCATGTTTTATATTATAGATTTAAGTAACCATGACCCATGTAATCATATGAATAATTACAAGATAAAACACAAACGACCAATGAAACGATTTTACCCAAAATGCTACTTTAAAATTAATTTACAAAAGAATGGGTAATAAAAAATCATAAGTGAACCATATATGATATCATAATAATGAATTTGATTCTTTAATAAGTCAATGACATTATTTAAATCATTATATAGGAGGTTCAGATCCATACGAAGCATATCAGACCTAATGTATGTGAAAATCTCTCAATCTCAATTTTTATCCGAGATAGTTAATACTTCAGAATTTACTAGGGAATATTTATCATCCACATCAATGTTTCATTAATATGTAATATTTATATCCTTATAAAATATTTTATATCCAATTTTACCCTTCGGTGAGTTTTTAGTAAAAGATATGAAAGGAATCCTTTTCCATTTTTCTTAGGAGGTATTTTTTGACTTTTCCGACAAAAGTATGAGAAGAATGTTTTTTTAACTTATACGGAATGAATGGATTTTTAAAACATTATTTACAAGAATATTCCTTTAAAATTTTTCATTTTATTTTTAATCAACTACTTTTAGTTTAAAATTTAATGACATGTTATGAAAGGAAAAATATTTTTGTAGAAGAAAGAATATTTTCCTCAAGCATGGAGTTCAAGTGTTTTATCCAAATTATTTTCCATCTAAGATAATATAGGGTTCTGTTTCTATCCCTATTTTTACATTTTTTTGATTATGTTATGATGGAATTATTTTTATGATGTCCTTTTATCTTATATGGAATATGTTATGATGGTATAATGTTTAAGATTCCGATTTTTATTACATGGGTTATGCTATGATGTATGGTTTATGATTTTGTGGAACACATAATAATGGTAATCATTATGAGATGGGTGGGACCTATATATACCTCCAATGCATTGGGTAAAGATTTATATCTCATGTGATAGACATGGATGGAACGGTAAGTTAATCAGGTTCAGTCTTACAGGACTGAAACGAGGAGTGAACTCGATTCAGAAAGTGACTTTGTCCACTAAGATGGTCATGGCAGTAATGCCTTGGCTACTATGGAAATCATTACATGTGATTAATGGATTCCACAATTACATGCTTTATTCCTATGCTATTTTATCATGATTGATGATCCATTATGATCTATGCCTTAAGTACTGCCATGTTTTATGTCATTGCTCAATATTTTGATGTTTAAATATTATGGTCTTGTTTTTAAGTTCAAATGTAGTTGGTTTGTTTTATTTTCTCCATGATTACCCTTACCGAGCCTTTGAGCTCACCCTTTTTATGTTTTCTTTTCCCCATGATTAAAATAAAGGTTTTAGTTAAGGAAACAAAAAGGGGAGGCTCGTTATGAGAGATGATGAAGATATTTCAACAGGATTAAAAGTTTATATTCCATGTTTCCAAAGAAAATAAACTATTATGGTCCTTGTGTGTCTGTTTTTGTTATGTATTAGATATTCTGCAAAATTAATGTAATGTCCATGAACTTCAAGCTTCGGGACTCTACATGTGGTATCAGCAGAAAAGGAGGTAGGAATGAATCCGATCCTTGGGAACTCTCACATGTGAGCGTTGGACGAAGCATGGCTCTCCACCCAAGGGCTTCATGAGGAAATGGCTGCCACTGGGGATGGTGGTGTGTCTCGCCTAGGGGGTGTATCCGCCCGTAGATTCCCTGATAGGTATCAATTATAGTCCACTGGAAGTAATTTCAGACCGTTATAGTTGGTATTAAAGGAAAGGTTTAGTCAACATTTGGAAACTAGGATGCAAAAACGTTAATGAGGTCCCTAGAGATATTTCTATGGTATGTCTAGGGATGTCCCTATGGATAAGTACACGAATAGGATATAGTCCAAGAACAACGTTAACAATATTATAATTTAACCTAAGATGTTAGATATTGAGGGTACTCCCAAATTACTATGTTGTTTTCCCTAGAATGTTTTTTGCCTCTTACAGAATTATTTTTATGTTTTAGTCAATGGAGGGAACCAGAAAGAATTCGGTTAACATTGAATCCAATGGACAAATTGGTGACTATGAGCAATGAAATTGCATAATTCCTAGAGATAATGATATTGTGATTATGCTGAATCAGTCATCGCGATATATGATTAACAAGGTGAAATTTAGTGGCATTACTAAGTCATCAAATAAGAGGAAGATGGAATTTTATGCATGTTCGCATAGTGAGGAGTATAGAGAAGGGAAGATTGATATTTCTAAAGAAGGGAAAAAGAACCTTGATGAATACCTCAAATGGAGGGATAGATGTTATCTGTGTGGAGAAAAGGGTCATAGAGTGACAGACTATAATGAAGTTCAATGTCTTATTTGTGGAGAACATGGGCATTACCCAACTCAATGCCCTGACCTAAAAATATACTTTTAAATCAAGAAAGGACTTATTCCAGGACAATCATTGAAGAGGATGGATTGAAGTGTCTATGTATTGGTATTCAAGAATAATTTTGTTGAGGTAATTTTATGGTGTATTAGAGTATTTTTGCATTAGTCTATTGTAGTTTTCTACAATTTTATGGTACCGGTAACCATGAAAAGTGATTCAAATATTTTGGAAAGCAGATGATATGCACATAATTAATGGATAAGAAGATAATGAGATGTTTGATTGTATTCATGAGCTCATGATTGATATATGGACTAAGTGATATCATGGTTTGAGTATATAGAATTTTGAGGATTCTGGTATGTGGAAACTGTTAACTTTTAACTGCATTCATGTTTTCACTAAGGTTCAATGGGTATTCATTCTTCAAGAGAATACATGATTAAGGTATTCACATGATTGTAATTTGACCAACAAGATATATCTTATTATATATGGGGGATAAATGATGGAATTCACGTGATTGGTATGTGACATTTCAAGTAATAATTTTCTTTATACTATGAGCTTGGACCGAAGTATTTTAGATAAGACTAAAGATTGGAATGGATTATGTTGGAAATAAGTTAGTATTGTTTAAGGATCAATATTTTTTTTATATTTTTAATGGGATTTTATAGTAATGTAATTTTAGAAAAAGGACAACCTGCAGGAAGGGTGACAACCCATCGCGTCAAAAAAGGCTGTGGGAATCGAACCCACAACCGAAGTGCGACTGGCCTTTATCACATACCAATGGCCTATAAGAAGTCCCCGGTTAGTAGAAAATAGTTTTATTTTATTAAGCGGTATAATATATGAAGTATAAGTTCATTTTTGGAATCATATACGATTAACCTCACCATAGATGGACTTATGTATATTTGATAACTTTTGTTGTCCTTTTTTTTTGAATCAGATGGAAGGACCCATCATTATATCACATGATCTGTTAACACTTCATGAATAACAAATTCAACTTCATTTCTTTAAGAGATGAAGTGGAAAATTTTCAAAGCACGAACAACAATGAGATTGTACCAAAATCAAGAAAGAATTTTTTCTAATTCAAATTTTTCAACTTTAGGGAAATGATATTGAAAACCAAAAATGTTGTCCTAATGCTCTTATATCCGATGAATCAGATGGTAACATTGAATCATCGCAAATCTATGGCTTTGTGATTGTTGGATATTTCATATCCATGTTCTCTACCACTCTCCATCATAACATGACGGTTAGATTTCTCTTCCATACCCATATTTTCACCTATATCCCCCTATGTGGAAACCTAGTGATTATTTAATTTGGGTAACTGTTATGTTTCATAATTTAGTTTTTAAAGATATGTTTTTGTATTCCTTTTTACGATGTGGGTTTCTATTAAAGAATATTTCGAATAGTAAACCATATATAACCCCGACGAATTTTGAGGGCGAAATTCATTTTAAGGGGGGTAGAATGTAACACCCTGAGATTTTATGATAAGTATTCTTTTTAATTTATTTTATGTCATGTGTTTTCTTCTACACCATGATTATCTTGTGCTATACGCAACACCGTATTAGCTTGCAGTATACGCAACACAATTCTTGGATCGTGTTATACACAATTTCAAGTTTGTTTGATATTAGTCATTCAACACAACATTGAGTGTATATATATATATATTCAATGTATAAATGAAATATGGTTGGATTTTTTTATACACAACAACAATGGATTCTTGCACAACACGCAACCATAACTTGGCTTTCATTACACGCAATCGCGACCTTCCTCGGTAGCGTGTGTACTACACACTACCGGGTTTTACTAAAATACGATATATGATTATAATATTATTATTAACTAGAGATTATGAATAATATTAACTAATTTTTGAATTTATTACAATATTATTCATCTTACACATTTTCAAGAACATGGTATGAGAACAAAATAATTTTTTTTGGGTAAAATAAGTATTTTTCAAAAAATGCAGTTTTGCCGCCTTTTGATGACGCCCCCATTATAAATATATTTTTTGGGAAGTTTATAAGTTAAATTTTACAAAATGAACTTATTCATTTGAATCATGATATAAAAATTTACATTGGATAATGTTTTGATATTTTTTTGTTAACTTTCATATTTTAATGAATAGTAAAAACACACTATATTGTAATTAAAACCAACTTTTTTAATCGTAATAATTTATATGGTTAAATTATAATATTAAATAGTTTTAATGTATAATTATAATATATTTTTACCATTTAATATAATTTATGTCATTATCATTGATTTTACCTTGAATTCGTAGGTTAAATCAATTCAATCTTTTGCAATGTTTTAAACAAAACCCCGTTTTCCTTCGACAACGTGATTAATTTTAATTTAATTTCTACAACTTTTGTGTATTGAATTTTGAAAAATTGATTCCATATTTGGAATCAATGGGTCCAAATTATGTTAATAGGATACATATTATTTTTGGGCATTATGAATAGTAACTACAGTAATATTTATTTAAAATAGTTAAAGGTAAATCGGGTAATTAAGGGTAAATATAAGATTATAAAATTACCCTAACACCTGCCAAAATCTTATTGGATGACTAAAAGTAGACACATATCACCTAAGGGTCGGATTGGATTAATTTAATGAACTTTTTTCCATGAAAATAAATTAATTATTATTAAACCAAAGAAAGTGGCAACATGTCACTCTCTTAAAGCTTATTAGTATATTAATTTTAACATAGTGATAAACTTCATGAAACCTAGAACATGAATATTTCCACAAATCTAATGAAATTATATACATCATATGAATTTATTTATAATTTTTAGGGATTAAATAATTATCATTAATTGTGACACAATAGTGATGGAGAAATTGTTTATCTAGTGAAAAATCAAGAATATAGTTTTTATTAAACTAATAGTGACCATAAAAGGCACAAAAACCTGACCAAAACTTATTGGTCATGTACATTGAAACTATAATCATCTAATGGTCGAATATTGGAAAATTTGGTGAATTAGAAAAGCGATTATGACACTTATATTATATTATTTTAAATGATGCCAAAGTTGTCACATTCATAATTTAATAAATATAACAATTTAAATATTGTTCTTTTAAGATGATAAATTCGAGTAAAAGTATTATTGTAAAAGGTAATGTATTTATATTCATCATAGGATTT
Source organism: Viscum album (assembly GCA_963277665.1). NCBI lineage: Eukaryota > Viridiplantae > Streptophyta > Magnoliopsida > Santalales > Viscaceae > Viscum > Viscum album. The sequence goes on from OY728138.1 coordinate 1,379,863,857, forward strand.
TATGTATAATTTTTATGCAAAAAATAAGTATATTAAATAATTATACAAAAATGTTGTAGTAATTATTTTATTAAGAGATTAACCAAATAAATGGTTTTAAAAATAATAAAATAAAACTTATATGAACTATTTAATGTTCTCCACTAAATTTATAGATACATATTACATTTTATGAATATATTAAAGCTTTTAGTTTGAACATATCTTCTTTATTTATTTTATTTAAATTCAAATAAATGAATAGTGTCAAAACTGACACTGTTGTTATTTGATAAAAATAACATATTATAAAATTGTTTAAAAATCAAAAAAATATTTACAAATTTTAAATTTAAATTTATATGGTCCAAAATGTTATTAAGTATAAAATTATTTAAAATTCACAAAAAATAAGTAAATATTTGTTATAATTTAAAACTTAGAATGTTATTACCACAAATAAAATTAAATTGATTAAATAATGATAAATCAAGTTCATAATGTATAAAATAAATCTTAACATGTATAAATATTATTGGTTGATGATATTACAACCCTATATTATCTAATATTTTAATATGAAGCATTTTTGAGGTTTTAATTGGGGTTAGATTTATTATAAATTAATATTTTTAAGATTTCCAAAGGTGCCCCTCTCCTCCCTCATAAAAGGGAACATCCTCCATCTCTTCCTCACACCACATTGATCCTTCAAGCTCGTCCAACCCATGCCAAATTATCTTCTACACTTCCATAGAAACATCCTAGATATCCTGGTCTTCTTCAAAGACCAATTTTAGTTGCCTAAGAGGAGGTCTCAAAGAGGCACTTCAAAGAAGAGGTAATGTTCGTTACCGATTCGTTCAAGTTTATTTCTTCTTCCACTTATTATTATTTAGTTGTTTCATTATGAAGTAATAACATCAGTATCAATCACATACTTATATATTATTATAAGTATAAAACAACCCTGTTTCACCATTTATCCATCCTACGGAAAAAGAAATCACCGCGCATGCATACGTACCGAATACCGTCTCCACGCCGTGGTGTAATCTATTTTCCACCACCACCTTAATTGGATGGATATAATGATGTAAATAATGACTATATATGATTATTTTAATGTGATATTGATTCTTAAATATTATACACACACTTCAATACAATTCCACGATCATTGGAATGATATCATCGCTCGTGCGTACATACGGACTACCGTCTCCACGACGCGATGAGATTCATTCTCAATGATTAACCATTCATGAATGATTATAATGTATATATAATAAGTAATCGTGAAATATATGACATAATAATGATACTGGATATATATATATATATGTCATCTACTTAATTCCATTCAATTCAATAAGGAAACGAAAACAGCGTTCATGCGTACGTACGGCCTATCGTCTCCCTGAACGGTGTCTTTATTTCCATTTATCAATTTATTATATATATGTATATTCTGAATATATATTATATATAAATCAGGTTTTACATGGTGGATGTAAGTAACAATGATCTAAGTAATCATATGAATAATTATAAGTTAAAACATGAACGACAAATGGAACGATTTTACCCAAAACACTAATTTAACATTAATTTACAAATGAATGGGTAATATAAAGTCATAAGTGAACCATATATGATATAATAACAATGAATATTATTCTTTAATAAGTCAATGACATTATTTAAATCATTATACAGGATGTTCAGATCCATACGAAGCATATCAAACCTAAGGTAAGGGAAAATCTCACAATCTCAATTTTTATCCGAGATTGTTTATACTTCAGAATTTACTGGGTAATATTTATCATCCACATCCCTTTTTCCTCAATATGTAATATTTATATCCTTTTACAATATTCTATATCCAATTTTACCCATTTGGCGTGTTTTTAGTAAAAGATATGAAAAGAATATTTTGTCGTTTTTCGTACGAGGTACTTTTTGACTTTTCTGACAAAAGTACAAGAAGAATGTTTTTTTACTTATACGACATGAATTGATTTTTTAAAAATTAATTCCAAGAATATTCCTTTACAATTATTCATGTTTATTTTTAATCAACTTATTTTAGTTTAAAATTGTATGACATGTTAAGGAAGGAAAAATGTTTTTGAAGTAGAAAGGATATTTTCGTCAAGAATGGAGTTCAAGTGTTTTATGAAAATTATTTTCCATATAAGATAATATAGGGTTCTTTTTCAATCCCTATTTTTACATTGATTTGATTATGTTATTATGGAATTATTTTTATGATGTCCTTTTATCTTATATGGATTATGTTATGATGACAGGATGTTTAAGATTCCCATTTTTATTACACGGGTTATACTATTATGTATGGTTTATGATTTTGTTGCACACATAAGAATGGTTATAATTATGAGATGGGTGGGACCTATATCTCCCTCCAATGAATTGGGTAAATATTTATATCTCATGAGATAGACATGGCTGGAACAGTAAGTTAATCCGGTTCAGTGTTATAGGAGTGAAATGAGGAGTGAACTCGATTCAGAAAGGGACATTGTCCACTAAGATGGTCATGGCAGTAATTCCCTGGCTACTATGGAAATCATTACATGTGATTAATGGATGGCATAATTACATGCTTTATTCCAATGCTATTTTATCATGATTTATGATCCATTATGATTTATGCCTTACCTACTGCCATGTTTTATGTCATTTCTCAAGATTTTGATGTTTAAATATTATGTTCATGTTTTTAAGTTCAAATGTATATTGTTTGTTTTATTTTATCCATGCTTACCCTTACTAAGCATTTGAGCTCACCCTTTTTATGTTTTCTTTTCCTCCAGGATTAAAAGAAAGGTTTAGTTAAGGAAACTAAAAGGGTTGGATCATTATGGGAGATGTTGAAGATCTTTCAACATGATTAGAAGTTTATATTCGAAGTTTCCAAAGACACTAAACTATTACGGTCCTTGTGTGTCTATTTTTGTTATGTATAAAATATTCCACAAAATTAATGTAATGTCCATGAACGTAAAGCTTCGGGTCTCTACATTGATCATGTTCAAGATCAAAATCTATACACCCTAAATTAATATAAAATCCATTAACATCTCACAAATCTTGATCTGGATCCACAATCCAAGATCTAGATCCCATCACATAGGTTTATACCCATTTAAATAGTAGATACCTTCCATGAAAAGATCAAGTAAAGATAAGGGATAGAACATGAGAAGCCTCGAGATGAAATACACTTACTATAAAGATATATGATCTTCAAGTAATGATTTTTTATCTTGAAGAATGGTGTTCAATGCGCATTGGAACCCCTTCAGAAAGCATTGGGGTTTCCTAGAATCCATCAATCTATAGACTATGTGTAAATAGATGTAAATTTGGGGTTTATGTGGTTTCAAAACTACTTTTTATAGAAAATTGTTTTGTATATAGGGTTTCACCTTACAGGGGCACACATTTAATAAAGTCGTGCACAATCCGTGTGGAACTCCCTATATTGGTTCACATTGTTCGCACAATTACATGGGTTTGGGCACATAGTTTTTCAAAACCTTATGCAAACTATGAACATTCCTCTATCCAAATACTTTTCATAAAACCTCTCCAAAATGCAAATCAAACAACAATTCAAAAGCAAAAGTACTTCTGAACAACAATAATTACATGAAAAAGTTCCTAAGATGGCTCCAAGAATGTATGAGATATTACAATATCCCTACCTTATAAAAGATCCTCCTCGAGCTTCACATCCAAAATTCCCTAAGATTCAATGTAGAAAATATTAGTCAATTGATCCTTTATATATGGTTCAGGTTACCATGTTTCCTCTTGTAGATGTCAATGTTTCCATAATACATGAACTATTAGCATGATATTTCACCAAAACACTTTCCCACTGCAATCCATCACACATATTAGATGATCCTCTAAGGATTCATATATCTTGAGGTTAAAATCATAAACTCATATCACAGGAGAAGGGTTGGGGTGATACCTCTATAGCTATAGAACATGGAAAACTCCATGCATAGTGCTGTATTTCAATAGAAGAGCCAATTAGTATGCCATTGGTATGATTTTCTCTACTATATCAAATGGTCCCGCAAATATGGGTACCAACATTCCCTGCCTCCATATCCCATGGTGACCCAACCTTGGTAACACTTGATGGAATACACGATCAACTATGTAAACTATAGGGGTCATATCCATCTATTCACATACAAATTATTCCCACTCTGATATATAGTTATATATTTTCGAATCAGTTATACCTACTCTTATGTCTATGACAAGAGACTTGATCCCAAATACTCTAACTCACTCCCCAATATCTAGAATAGTGGTGATATGAATGGACTACCTTAAAGTCTTCATATGGCTCCATATGTATAGTTTCATGATACTTGTTATTATAAGAAAACTCAAATAAAGCCATGTGACTCACCGAAGAACCACTGAAGTCAAGGACACATGCCTGCTATATATCTTCTAACACCTGTATAGAATGCTCAGACTACCAATATATCTGTTGGTGGAAATACATACTCAACAAATAAATTGTTCCAAGTTCCTTATGCATGCCCTAATTGAAGTTTGATGTAATGCTAGACTCACGATATGAAACTATAGTATGTGTCACCCTCTGTAAACAAACTATCTTTCAAACATTCAATTCTCCCAATTGTTCTATTTTGAAGGTTTTCCTTATAGGCATGAAATGCGACACCTTCATCAGTCGATCCGTAATGACCTAAATAGAATCATTCTTACTATGTTTATTTTGAAGATCTACCAAAAAATCAATAGTCATATCATCCCACTCCCATTCTGGAATAGGAAACAACTGCAATAGACCTCTAGGCTATTGATGCTCTACCTTCATCAACTGAGAGGTGAATCAACTTGTCACAAACCCTTCTATTCCTTTTTTTCATTTATGAACACCAAAATGATCATCCTAGATCATCATAAATTTCGTTCAATAATTGATATACCACACAATTCAAGGTATGAAAATATTGTATGAGCTCCTCTCCAGTGCATGTAAGCATAACATCCTAAATTTTCACAATGATGATCTCATCCTCGTCTATAATCTAGTCTGAAGGTTTCTCAACATATTCAAGGCATTCCTTCAAGGATAATAAATATAAATCCTCAGAATTCCTACCCCTGATCCGTGTCAAGAGTCTATACTCCATTGTTACTAAAACTAGATTCATCTGCACTTTACTCTCTTGAAGCACCACATGCATTTTATCCAGCATAATTATCATCATCCACTCTACACTCAAATCATGAACCAACTGAGTTTTTGTTTTCCTGATCAAGGAATCAACTAAATTATTTCCCATTATAGGTGTATATGATAATTCAAATTCAATATACTGTATACACTCAAACCATCTTCGCTGTCAAATAATCAAGTCATGTTATGAAAAAATGTACATCACGATTTTTTGGTCTATAAAAACTATATACTTTTCACCTGAAAGATATTGTCTCCAACACTTAATAGAATAAACCACTACTAACAACATGATATTGTGCATTGGGTAATTCTATTATAGAACCCTCAATTTATGAGACCCATAAGCAACGACTCAATCCACTTGAATCAATACAGCTCTGAGTCCGATACAAGAAGAATCATAATACACCATGGAATCCTCTACTTACTCAGGAAAGATCAATATTTGTGTCATTTTCTAGAAATTCTCCAACTCATGGAAATAATTCTTGAATATTTCTATCCACTCAAATGTTATTTCAATGTTGTTCATCCCCAAAAGCAGTGCTACCAATCGGGAAAATTCTTAGATGAACCTCATGTAATATCCAACTAATCCCAAAAAAAGCTACGAATTTCAAAACCATTATGGGGTTGATCCCAAGAAGTAAATACCTAGACATTCTTTGGGTCCACATGCACACCATTATCCAAAATGATGTTCCCCAAAAAGTGTACCTGGTCAATCAAAAACTGACACTTAGATAACATGGCATAAAAGGGATGCTCTCTTATTGTACATAGGGTGATATCAAGATGTTAGGCTTGATCATCATGAGTCTTAGAGTAGTCCATGATTTTGTCTAAGAACACCACCACAAACTGATCCTGGTACAGATAAAATATCATTTTCATCAAGGCCATAAACACTACTGTAGTGTTTTTCAACCCAAACATTATGATATACTCAGAAAGATCATACCTTCTCTTTAATGCATTTCTTCATATATCAGATGTCTGAACTCTCTCCTGATGATACCCAAATATCAAATTGATGATTGAGAACATATGACCCCCTTCAGCGGGTCAAACATTTCATTGATCTGTGGAAGAAGATATCAATTGTTCACGTTTATTTTATTCAGAATCCTATAATCAACACACAAATGTAAAATCCCATCTTCCTTCTTTGAAAACAAAATTGGTGATCCACAATGCGAAGTACTTGGATGGATAAAACCCTTATACCCCAACCCCTCGAAAATATTCTTGAACTCTTGATGTTCAGTCTCATTCATTTGATAAGGTGGATTGGATACTGGCTCATCCCCTCGAGGAAGCTCAATAGTGAACACAACATCTCTCTCTGTTGAAAACAATGAGAAGGCTTTAGAAAAAAAATCCTAAAATAGTTCTACTACAGGTGGAAGGACTTTTTTATTACAAATATAATCATTGAGAAAAAGAATAGAAACATAGGATGTGATCTCTATTAATAGTAGAGTAATTTGACATGCGTGTTTCACATAGATAGCGCACTCTCTATACTAGACATAGTAGTCATATTTTGGAGATACAAAGGTCACTCTCCTATGATAACTATTGATGTGGGATTGGTATGCGACTAACCATTCCATACCCATTATCTGGTTGTTTCAAGTCATATCAAGGACAAATGGATCCCAAATAAAACATTAGTATCCAATTCATTATGACCATACCATGGTAAAATAGAAATCTCTAGACAATGTTTCTAAAGGTGTATCGATATTCATTAATCCACATATGAACTCCACCACCATGCTCAATCCATTAACAAAATTTCCAGATATAAAAGAATGAGAGGAACCTGTTTCAACCAAGGAACTAGATAATGTTGAATCGACTAGAATAGTACATCTTAGAGTCGATGGCCCAACCTCGCTCTACGCAAGTGTAGGTTTCACTGCATGTAACTGCCCTGCCTCTCTTCCCAACTGCGCTGTATGGCTCCCCTATATAGAACCACTCTGCTAATACATGTTATCTTTCCCTAAAGCACCATGTCCACTACCTCTACCACCTCTTCATGTAGACCTCCAACTACTAGACATATATGGTGAAGAAGATCCCCTTCCAACACACTGAATCTGGTAATCTTATCCCCCAACACTAGCATATCTCTATAACTGACATATCATCTATTGGTTCCCCATCATTCCAAAACATTAGAATTCCTCTGGTGGTCGAGAACAATGTTTACGATAGTGTCCCGACTTAACACACTGGTGGAAAAAAAACATGAGTAAGGTCTAAGGAATCTATTCCTCCAGACATTCCATCTTTCATTTCATTTTCTTATCTATGGATATCATAACATTGATTCATTCTCTTATAAGGGGCATCCCTTGGTCATCCAGTGATAACTACTATTTCAGTACAAGAATCCTCCTTTAGATTCCCCTTTGAAATTGGAGCATGATCCACAATTTCTAGGAACTTCATTAGACTAATGAGATTCAGGTGGGACATAATTTCACACCTAAGTACTTACTGAAATTATTTTCCCAAATAACTATCATCATCTTCCAATGTTAGAGAAAAACATTCTAAATCTATAAAATTTTCCGTACAATCAACTATAGACATGCTTCTCTAGCCCAGATGCATAAACTCTGAAAACATATCTTTTCCCAGTGTATCTAGATAGAATTGGTCCAAGAACATCCCTAAAATTACCTTCATTACATATCATTAGTCTGTCATGATCGTACAATAATTTACCACCAATGCTTAGCAGACCCCCATAGCATATAAGCAGCGAACATAAACCTCCTCTAAACTGGAGTCTCTAAATGGTCTAGTATCATCTTATGAATTTAATATAGAATTCACACTCATAAGGTCCACCCTATCTAGTGAATATTAGTGGGTGTTGTAGCTGAAACTACCTTGTCAACTCAAACATTAATTTCATAACTCACCATAGATCTCTCTCCATGAATTTTCTGAGATGAGAAATGATATCCCCGAACTTCCCCCCTTCCACCTTAGCTGGCACTTACAGTGCCTCATGTTACCTATCATGATGTTCATTCTGAGCCATACCCATCAGTATACATATCAAAAAACATCATGGTGTAATATTCACTACAATTTATATAGACGTCTTTGGTACCATAACACAACCATACGACATTTACATAAGGCGACAAAGACCAACAATAAGTTTCCACATGTCATTTACCCTTTTTCTTCACAGCATGTTCAACAACAAGGTGATATCACTACTCTTAACCATCATAATCCATGGTATTGGTCAAAAAGAATAAACACATTATCATTAAGCAATTCTCACAATTAATCAAGTATATCATTTCAATTTAATCAATTCTTCCATTAGTTTATAAAACCCATTTCATTACTCATGATTCTCCTTCAAAATCTATTTATTCTCCTTTTACATCATTTTGAAACTTAACTCAATTCAATTTAGGTACCTTTTCATTTTAATCTCCCCAAAAGATAAAAATTTCATGTTCAAGAAATACCCATAACCCATTTTCCTATGAGTGCCTAAAATGATTCATGTCGCAATAAACCTGAGTGCCTTCAATGATTCATGCAGACTCAACTCTCAAGCCTTGTTAGGTCACAAGTCAATAATTAAAAATTATAGAAAAAAATTATCACATTAGACCACAAGTGAGTCACCCAAGGTGAAATAATATCTAACTTTTACAACAAACAAAAATCACGAAAATCAAACCCTGAGTACTTCGATATTCCGCCATATAATGGTTTTCAACTACCATGTACGAGCTCCTTACCAAGCCCTGACTCTTCCTAGTCTCCTATATATATTTCTAAAATTATTAAGGCAAAAGAAGAATAAATAAATAAAACTCCTTTGATACCACATCATAACATCCCGACCCGGTTTTCATACAATGGTGCCTCGACCTAGTCGGTCACATGTCCTCAAGTGAGCCTCCACGTACAGTAGAGGGTGCAGACAAGTAGTGAGGGTCTGGTTAATCAATCAGGGGGAGGCTCTTCCCTCTTTCATCATAGTAAAAACACATTGGAAGCAAAAAAAATAAACCAGTTGATGATAATATAAATAATCCTTACAATACTAATGTCACGTGATAGTCATAGTAAGAAAAAAACTAATTAAAAAGGGACAAAATTCTATGACAGTGAATGTGTAATGGGTTTACAATGAAACTATTAATAAAGACACAATAAACCCCAAGTGGGTCCCAAACCACATTTAGTTCCCTCACCCAAGATCCATCTGTAATCATAAATCATTCCCGAGGCCTTTCCCTTATCCTATCCATAAAAAAAACTACTTAGGTGTCGATTTGGTGGGTCGAATAGGGTGTGAGTACAACTTACTAGGCCCCACCAACGGTGTCTAAAAATTTCCTGTCAAAGGAGAGCGCATGAAATTAAATGAATCTATAAATACTATGCATAATTAAAAAGTTATTTCATTTTCACTCATTATTTAATAGTCACATTATATTAGAGTTTTATTAATGTCTTTACTTTAAGTCACAATTCATTATTATCCTTAGTTTGGTATAGATCTACATATCTAACACCCAAAATATCAATCAGTGTAGATATCTCTGTCTCACACTCCACATTAGAAATTATTTTAGACCACTATGTCTACCACCACACTTCATTAGCATTTTTTCAACTATTGGGTTGAACACCATATCTGACACCCCAATGTCTCAATTGGTCTGGAACAACAGGTCTAGAACCCAGATTTTCGATCATTAATATCATTTATTAATTAATAATGAATTACCTAAATCATTCCTATTATAATACAATTATTATTTAAATACAACCGAAATCCATTAGTTATTCCCACAATTAACTAAGTACACAAACCCTAAAATAAATCATCATTAAATTAATCAAACAGCACAAGTCTCATTTTATAATTAATTATTTATAATTAATTATACATACTAAATATCAACTTAATTTAATTAACATCAGAATTATTTATCTTATTCAAATGTCATGATGCATAATTAATCCATCGTTATCTATCTCAACATAGAAAAATAATTATCTCATTATTATTTTCCACAATTTATTGTATCAAACATATCACATTCAATATATAGAATTGAAAATATAAAATATTAAAAAAAATTCCCTAATCAATTATCTATTTTAGAAGCCTCTTAGCCCCATGATTAAATCATCATTTTTTCATCTATATCTCAAAAACATCAACTTGTCAATTCCACATTTTTAATAAACCCAATTTATGGAAAAACAATACTAATGGAATCTAAAAAAAATTAATCACACATAGTAATATCAAATCCATGTCTATGGGAGTTCTATTTAGAACGCCTACCTTGGTTTTTTGGTGCATGATATCCTAAAATAAATCCACAAAATCTGATTAGTGCAATGACGACGATCATGATCCATATCTTAATCCCTAGACACCAATTTTTGATAAAAGGCAACATGATCTAGAAAGTCTAGATCCAGATCCCAAAACATAGATCTATACCTCAACAGACAATTTATGATCCACGAAAACAGTGGAAAATTTCCATGAAATAGTCAAAGAAATATAGGGGAAATAATTGGTGATGCATTGGGATGAAACCCACATACTAAAAAGAGAGCAGATCTTCAATCTAGGATTTTTATATCGATGAATGGTGTCTGATTCTCCATGGATACCCCTCAGGAGGATCTGGGATCACTTAGAATTCTTAAAGACCGATCCTAGGTTGAAATTTTTGGGTTTATAGGGTTCGGGTGGTTTTAAGGCTAAATTTCATAGAAAACTATTCCATTCCCATAGTTTCACCATGAAGGGGCACACCATTAAGTAAACCTTCCCTAAATAGTGTCGACCGCAATGTACAGGTTTATATGGTTTTCACAGTTACCTGGGTTTGGGAACATGGTTTTTTAAACCATGAAGAAACCATGCATAGCCCTCTATCCAAATATGATTCTTAAAACCTCACCCAAATAGACCTCAAACCGTAATTCCAAAGCAAAGGGATGTCAAAACATCATAAATTACATGAAAAGAACTGTATATGTCTCCAAAAAAGGAAGAGATCATACAATAGGATTTCTATGGTTGAATTAATCTATTAAAATAAAATAAAGTCATGTTTTGGGTTTATTTTGGGACATATCTCAAATATTTAATCCCATTTTTCCCATTTTACCCATACTGAGGTAACATATATTTACCACAGTTACTATTCAAAAATAACAAAAATAAAATGGTTCTATTTACCGTATTCAATCATCATAGTTCACCACATTTCATTATTTTCATATGATTTACTATATATAAGTGGGTTAAATTAAATTTCATGTAAATTTGTAATACATTGTGAATGAAAATTTTCATAAAAATATGTTTTCATACATTAAAATTAACTTATATAATAATAATTAATAGTAATAATTAATGTATAATTAGATAGATTATATAAAATAATATTTATAATATGTTACATTAAAAACAAATCCAAAATATAATAGGATTTTTTAAATTACTTTATTTAAATAAAATAAATTATTGTTTTATAAAAATAATAATTTTCACTATTCATTGAAACATAATTTATTTGAGAAAAATAAAAAAGAAATGCATAGAAAATTATTATTTACATAATGAAAAAAAAATAAAAATAATTTAGTCAAATAAAATTCATAAAAGTGGATGAAATTTATTATAATACCCACACATAAAATGTAATAAAATCATTTTTGAAGAAAACATATTTTTGAAGAAAAAAGTTAACTAAAAATTGAGTGATTATTTCCAACCAATTAATCCATAAAATTTTATTGATTAAAAAATTATATATATCTTTCTTAATGATTTTAATCAGATTCATACCTTCAAATTCCATTTCAAATTTATATCGATTGAATTTAAATAATAAAATTTCTATTGTATATTGTTATTGTAAAGTCCCAGAAATTTCAAGGAAGGTGTTTTTCTTAATATCTTTGGAATCTTACGAGTCTGCAGTTTCTGACGGCACTTGATTCTGAGACCCGATGTGCCCGAAATCAATTTTTGATGTTTAGCTAGAGTACATTCAGTGAACGAATGGGAAGGTTTTTCTATCCTTTGAACCGGTGCACAAAATTGAAATTTGAGGGCACTGATGAACACGCAACACCGATAATTCCATAAGGGAACCTTTACAGCAGTTTCATTTTTTTGGTTTGAAAGTTAAAATTTGGGGAATAGTTAGAAATTTAAATAAAATTGTTTAGAACAATTTTATACACCATGGCGGTTTTTATCCTACAAAGGGAGGGTTTAGTGTGGTGGGGCCCACACAAAACTCTAACTCCTCACATCCCCATAACTTTCCTTAACCTCTTTAGTCTTCCCTTGCATTTAATATTTTTACAACACCTCCCATTATTTATGTGGAGTCTCTCCACCTCCCTCTGTTTAGGGATGCCAACACTATTAATTTATTACCTTATTAATTAATGTGTGGTGTCAACAATTAGTTTAAATTGTTTTGATTTGCTTGGAAAGGTTAATATATGGGAGAGTCTTAATTTTATATTGGGGGGTTGGTAATTACTTGGTGGGGATCCTTTGGAGATTTTGGGAGGAGAGCTTCATCCCTCACCAATGAACAACAACTCCAGCATTCTCCTCACAAAGAACAGTTCTTCTTCTGTCAGATCTCAAATGAATGACACACTAGCTGGGATTGAAGGCTTGTAGAAGTGATGTGTGCCAACGATCGTCGTCACCTTTATCTCCTCCCATACGACGATGTCATCTTCCGACGTCAACAAATGACGCTACCTCTCCGTAGATCCATCGAGTGATCACGTCATGAGGTAAGGGATTATATGTTCAAATTTTTATTACATTTCAACAACGTTCTTCAATTTTTGAATTTCTTTGGGCCGATTGATACCAACTTGATGAGGAAGGGCTAATACTGCACGAACACAGTCTGACCCTTCCCCATTTGTTTGATGATTATGGACGATGGAGGCGGACTACGAAGAACCGGCCGACGTCGGGCCGATCACGAAAGGATCATCAACGTTTGGTTATCAGGACAACGCAAAGACATGATAACATCATGCCGCATGGAGTAGAGTTGGATTTCGGCAGAGGGGTGAGGTGTCGTCGTGCCGCACCGGTGGAAGAATGCCCCGGCCTAAGGCTGCGACGGATCGGGAATGGTGGTCGGCTGTGCCGGCCGACAGTGCCATCAAGAGATGGGACCCAAGGGGGGTCATGTGGTCACGCAAGGGGTCAGCCATTAAAGCCGACAATTTTGTAAAAACTAGGGGTTGTAACACCCCCCCCCCCAAACTGCGGCTAGGGCGGGTCCCACTGGGCGCCGCCACCCCGCCTGGCCGGCCAGCCACGTGGCCAAACGCGTGGGCCATGCGAGCTGGGCCGCGCTGGCCGGGCCAGACCGCACCGACAACGCCGGGTCGCCAACACCGGGTCGGGCTGCCAGCGCCATACCGGACTCGGACCCGGGTCGGGCTACCTGGTTCGGGCCAACCCAGGGGGTATTGGGCAGGTTCGGACCAGGCCCATACCCCATATTTTCAGAACGTTTTCGGTTAAACTGACATATCTTGAGCTATAGAACTCTGATCGACGCACCGTCAGCTAAGTGGGATTCTTTGGATTGAGTCGGTCGTGTCGGTATATTATACTCAAGGTATTGACAATGTTTGAGTGTCGACGTGTTGGTTCGAACTCAAAACCTACCGGGCCCTCGGAGCGGAAACGCTTATAACATGTTCTCTGGACGTCTGATTGACATGTCGTCAACATTGTCAGATTCCTCTTAGTGAGACGGTTATTTTGGTATACTTAACCTATGGTTGGGATGCAGTTGGAGTACGGCCGGGATGGATTGTACCTGAAATCCAACCGGGCCCCTATAACGGAAAAGCCAATAACTCTCAGACCGGACATCTATTTGATTAACCGTCTGCGGATTTGGTAATCTGATTGAGTAACGGTCCCTTGAGTATACCCCATGAGATTTTAGGGTAGAGTTTAGAAATGGTAGGGTTGGTTCGTACACGAAATCAAACAGTCCCCAGGGACTAAAAGTCTAATAATACAGAGACCGAGCGTCCGATAAACACGCGATATGTTGCATTGAGACCCCTTTGATGAGGCAGTCCATTCAGATATTTCATCACGGGACATTGTGACTGTTGATGTATCGACCCCTTGGCTCGTGGAGCGGACCCTCCCGGAATCGAGTGTGCTGTGTGCGGGAACCCTAGATCTGGCCTCTACTGTGACGACGATGACGACTGGTCTGGGATCCTATGTGGGTTCGACAGTGAGGATGATTGTACATGGATCCTCCATGGGTTCAGCAGCGAGAACAACTGTACTTGGATCCTCTGTGGGTTCGGCTGCGAGGATGACTGTACTTGGATCCTCTGTGGGTTTTTCAGTGACGATGACTATACATGGATCCTACGTGGGTTCAGAAGTGAGGACGACTGTACTTGGATCCTCTGTGGGTTCGACAGCGATGACGACTGTACTTGGACACTACGTGGGTTCGACAGTTATTGTTATTGCACATGGATCCTACGTGGGTTCGATAGTGATGTTTATTGTACTTGGATCCTATGTGGGTTTGGAAGCGACGACTTTTGTACTTGGATCCTATGTGGGTTTGGTATAGGAGATGATTTAGAGGCTACATCTAATCATCTCCACCCCTCTTCGTGAGTAGTATACCTATGTGGGCTGATTCTTGACTTTCATTGTTTATCATCGATGTGATTGACTTGTTTTCTTGTGTGGACTGATTGTGTTTTCCTGTGTGGACTGGGATGTGATTTCCTATGTGGACTAGTTGTGATTTCTTGTGTGGACTGGGTTGTGATTTCTTGTGTGGACTGGTTGTGCATTCTTGGGTGGACTGGGTTGTACTTGGGCTCGTGAGTTGGAGTAGATATGGAATTGATGACTTAGCTATATGTATGGGCATATACCTAAGTAGAGTTGGTTGATACTACGTGTTTGTATCTTTTCTTAGTGGTTATAATTTTTGGAATTAGTGAGACCTTGATGGTTTCGGGCTCCCTACTGAGTATCATTATACTCACCCCTGCATGGGCTATGCCCGCACCTCATTGTGCTGGATGCAGACGACGGATAATGCTGACAGAGACCGAGTGTACGAGGACTGGATGGTACCATGAGGTGGACCTCTTGACGAGATAGTACCCGGAGGTGGACTTCATGATGAAACGGTACTCAGAGGAGGTTGGCGGGAGAGAGAATTGAAGAGGATATGTATACCTACACTTCAAGTAGGATCCGAGGTGGACGACCGAGGATCTGCTCCTATCCTCCAGTTGTTTGTCATTTCTGGTGTACTTTCATTCAGTTGTACCTGTACTTTTCAGTTGGGTTTGTATTCTAGCCCATCTACTTTTGAGCACTTTCTTTTGTACTAAGTGTATTACTTCTGTTTGTAATCTGGTTGGATGTGTTTTTGTTTTATAAAGGCAATGCCTTCTTAGTTTTCAGGATATACGCCATTGGAGATACTCGCTAGCCCCTGGCCTATGGAAGGCGCGCATGGGGTAGTCATGACACCGAACCTGAGGACGGGTCATGATAAATTGGTATCATATGGAGGTTATACCGTAGAACTTAGAACTCTGATATTTCATATCTGTGATGCAATAGTGTTTAGGGTACAGAGTTTGGTTTTCAGTTCAGGGAGTCCAGTGTTGGTGTGGCGGCCGACGTATCCATACACCAGGACCCTGACTACTAACTTCCGACTCAATGAACTAAAACACTGATTGCGTGTGTGTTTTCAAAAGTTTTCTTAAAGTCACCTCAAACCAGGTCAACTCACCAGGTATAATCATTTGATCATGTCACACCTATTTAGGATTCCACCATGTAGAGAGTCAGTTGGAGTTCCAAGAGAGTACTCTATGACGGTCCACCGAGCAACGAGGCTCCGGTGCATGACCCTCTTTTTATGATGGCACATTCGAGTGGTGTACCAGCTGCACCACCACCTTTTGGGTAGCAGATGCCACCAACTGTAATACAGGGTGGTGCACACTGACAGAGTGTGTTACACGACTTCTAGCTGTAGAGGCCTCCAACGTTACGAGGAGAGACAGATTCCCAGGCAGTAGTGAACTGCATGGTGGTGATTGGTAGAGTTCTACTCCTATTTTAGACACTAGTAGAGTATATGGTGATCTTAGATACTGGTGTTTCCTAGTGAGTTACCCTGAGGTTGGTCCACATAGTGATAAGGCTTTGGTACGTGGACCGATTCCTGAGATAGTACCTTCGTGTAGTGTTCCAGCTACATCACTACCTGTTGGTCAGTAATCTCAACCGGTAGTACTGGTAGATGACGTATGTAGGTTCAGTGCCTTACATGTGTTTCATCATCGGATACCCCTCATATTCTAAGGGGAGTCCAACTCACAGGTGGCTGAGTACTGTCTTGAGGAGGTGGATGAGAGTTTTCTAGAGCATATACAGCTTCGATAGGACAACATGTCGGTAGCTGAGTATTCATCGGGGTGTACCAAACAATTCCTGGTACTCGATGAATACGATACGATCAGTGCTTCAGGGCTCTGACTTCTGAGTGAGGTGTGTTTAAAGGACATTTGAGCCATCACATTTACTTTAAAGCATTCCTATATATGTTAGGGTGCTAGAGAGAACCTTTATGGTTGAATGTTCTTTGGATGAGAGGATACATCCAGTGAAGGTTAGCAGTAAGAAACAAGAAACTGTCACCAGTCTTAGAGACTTGGGCTTGTAAAATGTTTCAAGAAGAGGAAGGTTTATGGACAAGTGAATTTTATAAGCAGCAGATGTGGAAGCAGTGCATGGAGAGTAGCATGAGTTGCTGTATATTTCAACATATTATGACCACCCGCCTTTGTAGTCCCTGTCAGGCTGAGGGAGCAGGAGGGTAGGGGAAGAGAGCAGCTGCATGCGGTTATGGAGTGTGACCCAGGGGCTCTAAGAATGATTCGAGGTATGGTCTATGTCTACCACTAGCTGCCATAACAATAGACATTGACACAAATCATCCATTCCTTCCACGAATCTTATCCCAGAACTAGAGTTTCTGGTTAAGCCGTTGACTTGCCCCTCACGTCTGGAGATACCTTTGGGAGGAGACTCGATAATCACGTTTACGCCAATGGTGTGATCTAACCCATGATGTGAGAGTTTCGGTTTGAACCTCTTGGTGGCAGCATCCAGACCTTACGATGTATTTTTGGGTATGGACTGGGCAACCACAGTTCATACACTGATTGACAGTATTTGGAAAAATTGTAGTGGTTTACCTACAACGTTTGGATGGGTTTTCCATGGTTGGTGAAAAGGAAACCCCAGGCAGTATAGGATGGAATCATGCATAAGTGGGTATAGATTATCACTCATGATTCATCTAGACATTGATTTGAGCCAAACTTCTCCACAGTTGTTGCACCACTTTTAGAATTGATGTAGAAGGGGAAAACCCTTTGTGTGGTCAGGTTATGTCAGCAGATCTTTTCAGGAGCTGGGGTAGAGGTTGACCAGTGTGCCCATTTTGAGGCTACCGGAGAAGGGGAAAATCATCCAGGAGTGGATGAAGACTGCACAGAGCAGGAAAAAATCCTATGTTGATAGGAGACGGAGACCACTATAGTTTGAAGATGGATACCATGTTTTCTTACGGGTCTCACCTCGATGAGGTCTACGGAGATGTGGCTGAGATGGCAAGTTATCTCCGAGGGTCATTTGACCTTTATAGGTTCTCAGTAGAGTAAGCATGGTGGCTTACCACCTGGCCCATCCACCTCAGTTGCACTAGGTGCATGACGTCGTCCACGTATCTCAGATGATGAGAAGTGTGCACAACCTAACCTCCATCATTGACCATTGAGAGTTGGAAATTGATGACGGGAAGAATTTCACAGGGTTCCAGTAGAGGTTGAGGATCGACAGGAGTGAGACCTACGTGGATGGTCGATTCCTCTGGTGCGCATTCATTGGCAGCACGGGAACCTCCATGAGATCACATAGGAGAGGGAGGCTCAGATGCGTGCTCAGTATCTTCTTTAGTTTCCATATTTTATCTTGTAGATTTACGGAAATGTAAATCCCTGAGGTGGGAGTAATGTAAAGACCCGAAAATTTCATGGAGTTTTTTTTCCTAATTTCATTGGAATTTTACGAGTCTGCAGTTCTGACAACACTTGATTCTGAGACCCGGTGTGCTCGGAATCAATTTCCGAAGTTTAGCTCGGGTACGTTCAGTGAACGAATGAGAAAGTTTTTCTATCTTTTGAACCGGTGCTCGGAATTGAAATCTGAGGGCACCGACGAACTCGGAGAGCCGATCATTTCTTAAGGGGAACTTTACCGTAGTCGCGTTTTTTGCAATTTGAATGTTATAATTTGGGGATTAGATAAAAAGTTAAATAAAATTGATTAGAAAAATTTTATACACCAAGGTGGTTTTTATCCTACAAAGGGAGGGTTTAGTGTGGTGATGCCCACACGAACCCCTATCTCCGCACCTCCCAATAATTTCCCTTAACCTCTTTAGTCTTCCCTTGCATTTAATATTTTGACAACACCTTCCATTAATTATGTGGTTCTCTCTACCTCCCTCTCTTTAGGGATGCCAACACTATTCATTTATTACTTCATTAATTAATGTGTGGTGTCTACACTTCCTTTGAATTGTTTTGATTTGCTTGCAAGGTTAATATATGGGAGAGTCTTAATTTTATATTGGGTGGTTGGAAATTACATGGTGGGGAGCCTTTGGAGATTTTGGGAGGAGAGCATGATCCCTCACCAACGAACAATAACTCCGACGTTCTCTTCACAAAGAACAGTTCTTCTTCTTCCAGATCTCCAACGAACGACACACGAGCTGGGATCGAAGGCTTGTTGAAGCGATGAGCGCCAACGATCATAGTCACCTTTATCTCCTCCCATATGACACCGTCATCTTCCGACATCAATGAACGACGCTACCTCTCCACAGATCCGTTGAGTGATCACGTCACGAGGTAGGGGATTATATGTTCAAATTTTTTATATCATTCAACAACGTTCTTCAATTCCAGAATTTCATCGGGCCACATGATACCACCATGATGACGGAGGGCTCAGACCTCATGAACATGGTCTGACCCTTCCCCATTTGTTTGATGATTATGGACGATGGAGGCGGACTAAGAAGAACCACACCGCATCGGGCCGATCACGAGTGGATCATCAATGTTTGGTTTTTGGGACACCACAAAGGCGCAGAACCGTCAGGACGCGCGGAGTAGAGTCAGATCGCGGCAGAGGGGCACGGCGCCGTCGCGCCACACCATAGCTTTAGGGTACTTGGCATTAGCGGGCTGCAGCAGAGGGGCGCGGTGTCGTCGCATTGCGCCGGTGGAAGAAAGCTGTGACCTATCGTTGCGGCAGATCTGGATGGCCGTCCGGCTGTGCCGGCCGCCGGCGACATCAAGAGGTGGGACCGAAGTGGGTCCCATGGTCACACAAGGAGACAACCATTAAGGTCAGATGTTTCGTAGAAACCGGGGGGTGTAACACTCCCACAATCCACGGCTAGGGTGGGCTTCACTGGGCGCCGCCGCCCCGCCTGGTCCGCCGCCCACGTGGCCAACTGGGTGGGCCACGTGAGCCGGGCCTCGCCGGCCGGGCCGGACCGTGCCGGCCAGGCCGGGTAGCTAGTGCTCGGACGGGCCTCGCCATCCGGCCCAGACCTGGACCCGGTTCGGGTCGACCCAGGGGGTATATGACCGGGTCAAACCGGGCCCAGACCCCCTATTTTTGGAATGTTTTCGGTTAAATAGGAATATCTTAATCTACGGACCTCCGATCGAAGCACCGTCAATTTTGTGAGATTAGTTGGATCAAGACGGTAGTTTTTTTTATATTATACTCAAGGTATCGGCAATGTTTGGGTATGGCCCGGTTTCTTCGAACTCGAAACCAACCGGACCCTCAGAGCGGAAACGCTTATAACTTGAACTCCGGACGTCCGATTGACGCGCCATCAACTTCTGTCGGATTCCTCTTGGTGAGACAGTTCTTATGGTATACTTTAACTGAGGTTGGGATGCAATTGGAGTATGGCCAGGTTGGATTGTACCTAAAATCCAACCGGGTCCCTGGAACATAAAAGCCAATAACTCTCAGACCGGACGTCCGTTTGACGAACCGTCAGCGGCATTGGTAATCTCGTTGTGTAATGGTCCCTTGAGTATACCCCGTGAGATTTTGGGGTATAGTTGAGATACGGTCATTTTGGTTCATACAAGAAACCAACTGGTCCCCCGGGACTAAAAGGCTAATAACACACAGACCGTGTGTTTGATAGATGTGCCTTCTATTGCGTTGAGACCCCTTTGATGAGGCAGTCATTTGATATACTTCTTCACAGGAATTCATGACAATTGATGTAGCGACCCCTTGTCTTGTGGAGTGAACCCTCCCAGAATCGAGCGTGCTCTGTGCGGGAACCCTAGAGCTGGCTGCGACTGTGATGATAATGACGACTGAACTGGGATCCCACGTGGGTTCTGTAGTGAGGACGACTGTACTTGGATCCTTCGTGGGTTCAGAAGCGAGGACGACTGTACTTGGATCCTCTGTGGGTTCAACAGTGAAGACGACTGTACTTGGATCCTCCGTGGGTTCGGCATCGATGATGATTGTACTTGGATCCTACATGGGTTCGACAGCAAGGATGACTGTACTTGGATCCTCTGTGGGTTCAACAAAGATGAAAACTGTACATGGTTTCTACGTGGGTTCGGTAGTGATGGTTATTGTACTTGGATCCTACGTGGGTTCTATTGTGATGGTTATTTTACTTGGTTCCTACTTGGGTTTGGAAGCGACGACTTATGTACATGGATCCAATGTGGGTTCGGCAGAGGAGATGATTCAGAGGCTACATCTAATCATCTCCACCCCTCTTCATGAGTAGTATACCTATGTGAGATGAGTTTTGACTTTCAATCTTTACCATTGATTGATTGACTTGTTTTCCATTGTGGACTGATTATGTATTCCTGTGAGGACTGGGATGTGATTTTCTATGTGGAATGATTGTGTTTTCCTATGTGGACTGGGTTATGATTTCCTGTCTGGACTGGTTGTGATTTTCTATGTGTTCTGGGATGTGATTTCCTGTGTGGACTGGTTGTGCTTTACTGTGTGGACTGGGTTGTACTTGGGCTTGTGAGTTGGAGCTAAACTGGAATTGATGAATTAGGTATATGTATGGGCATATACCTAAGTAGAGTTGGTTGATACTTCATGTTTGTATCTTTTATTTCTGGTTATCATTGTTGGATTTAGTGAGATATTGAGGGTTTTAGGGTCCCTACTGAGTATCGTTACACTCACCCCTGCACGGGCTATGCCCGCATCTCATTATGTTGGATGTAGACAACAGACAGTGCTGATAGAGACTGAGTGTACGAGGACTGGACGGTACCCGGAGGTGGACCTCACGATGAGACAGTACCCGGAGGTGGACTTTATGACAAGACGGTACTCGGAGGAGGTTGGTGAGCGAGAGCGTTGAGGAGGCTATCTGTACCTACCTATCAGGAAGGAACTGAGGTGGACGACGCTGGAGATTCTCCTATCCTCCAGCTATTTTTTATTTTTGTTGTACGTACATCCAGTTGTAGCTGTACTTTTCAGTTGGGTTTGTATTCTGACCCATCTACTTTTCAGCACTTTCTTTTGTACTTAGTGTTTTACTTCTGCTTGTGCTCTGGTTGTATGTGTTTGTGTTTTATAAAGTCAATGCCTTCCCATTTATAAGGATTTACATCTTTGGTGATAGTCTCCAGCCCCTGGACTATGGAAGGCGGGTTTGGGTTAGTCATGGCATGGGCCCTGAGGACGGGTCATAAAAGTTATTCTCTTAAAATTCATTGTCACCTGTGATGAAAAAAATCAGGATTATTAGTTTTTAAAAAAAACTTCTCATGGTGTAAAATTTATTTCAATAAATGTTTGTTTTGTGGGTTATGTACAATAATTTGGTTACATTTTATCATCAATTGATTTGATGATGTTTTAAATTATGTGGATTCATGATCAAAAATATTTTATGGATATCTTGGTGTTATTTATTCAATGTTCTTCTATCCTGCATCGAGTTCACTAACCTAGGATTAAAATTATTTTAGTATAATCCAGTTTTGTAATATTTAAGTTTTGTGGGGATTTACATTCCTTAGTTAAAAAAATACAAATGGAGAGATTGGTGTGACCAAGAGTTGTT
Organism: Viscum album; assembly: GCA_963277665.1. Taxonomy (NCBI): domain Eukaryota; kingdom Viridiplantae; phylum Streptophyta; class Magnoliopsida; order Santalales; family Viscaceae; genus Viscum; species Viscum album. Next base: position 1,379,886,441 of record OY728138.1, read on the forward strand.
AAGATGTTTTTTTGAGAATACATTGAATGATATTGAAGTGGATCCGATTTTTTGTTTTTTGTTTTGTATGAAAAATATAAATCAATTAAAAATTTAAATTTATTTTGATGTGAATCTATTTGAACAATTATTCTAATAATAATTAATCTTTTTTAAAATGATTACTGATTATAAAAAGTATTGATAATACATATAAATTTAATGAATAATTAGGTGTACAATGATACAAATAATGGGTTTTCCTATTATAATATTATTAAAGAAAATGGTTGTCACTCAACTGGTGTCTATGTCGAATCTGGAGACCATAAAATTGTACTAAATCATTAAAATGGTGTTTATGTTGGGGATATTCATTATTGTTAGGAGGAGTGAAAATGGTGAATATGAACTCACACAACAGAGCATGTTTCTATGCCATAAAGGGTACTCAATCTGTGATATCGCCACAATAAAAGTAGGACCACATTGTAGAAGAGTCTTGGTAGATTTTTAGTGGCTTTAGATAATCTGGGGACTCTATTCTGAAGTTAATTTCTAAACTAAAACTATAATTTAGTGGATCGAGTGATTTTGAGAACTACATGATGGATTATATATTCCATTTCATAGTTAGAACAAAATATAGATGGAAAATAAATAGTTAATGGATCACATTTGTACATTAATATACATAAAAATTTATTATTTATAAAGCTATTTATCCATCTAACATATATTATATATGCTACAAAAAAATTGTTTGTGTATTTAAAAAATTACTAGTTTGAAACAATACTGAAGTGACAATGGATGAAGTTGTGCGGTATAAGTGGTCTCTTATGAAATTATTTTTCATTTCACTAGAGGTGATGTCATGGATTACTATTTGAACTTATGTTGTCATTTTAACCTATTATAAAAACTAATAAAAATTTAATGTTCAGGATTATGTTGGGAGATGTTTTAAGGGTTGTGATTCCACAAGGGGACATAAATTTAAATTCAAATTCCATTGATATTCTCTACTGAAGATTTATTTTTATATAGATTTTTAAAATTTATCGATTTTTGGGAAAAAATATAGTTAAAATATAATAAAAAGAAGAAATTATGTATATTATTTATAGAGTGATTATATTATTAATTATCAAAAGGAAATGAAATTAAGAGGAAGAAATGATTGAATTGGTTGTGTGCATGTGTTTTGAATATAATATGAAGAAATATATTTTTTATTATAGTGAAATTACAGTGTATGTGGTCGATTTAAATGTGTGAAACAATATATAAAGAATTTATTAGGTTGAATAATTATCTATTATTACCCAAACATTTATCTTTCTAATGTGTAGGAATCACTTGTGTGTGGGATTAACTGAAGCGTTATTGGGATATATTAAAATATAAGTTTTAGGGTTACACCCATCTCATTTTACTCACACTATGATTCTAGTGGGTGTTGTGATACTTGATGAGTCTATATCACACTACGGACTTGAATTATCACATTAAGAGGTTAACAATATAAATATACATTGTTCCCTTTTATGGGTTTAGGTTTTAATGTAATTCATAAATCATCACTACATATAGAAACATTGATGAACTTAATTTCAAATGAAATATGAAAAAAAAAATTTCCACTAATTAATCCCCACTTAATGATCGCCCATTGACCCTCAAGTGGTTATAAATATTTTGTAATAACATTAACATTTACAAATTTAAAAATAATTCTCATATTTAAGAATTATTTTTCCAACAGAATTTACAGTCAAATAATTAATTGATAATACAATCATATATAAATTTAATAAATTAAATTAATTAATTTTAAATTTAAATTTCATGTACACAACATATATAAACGGTGGAATATTGTGTATCTTTTATCATCTTCTAAAATATATTTTTTATTTTAAACAATTACACAGTCTGTAATATCACCAAATAAGCCAAGAGACTTATACTATACAATGTAACTATCATTTACTATATTATTACATTACATGAATAAATATATATAGTTATCTATTTTCAAGGGAATTTTATTCTATGGGTCTGGACATATAGTCTACACTATGTTCAATACCAAAAATAAATCATGTATATATTTAGTGTGTTTTGTTTCTTAAGAACATAAACTAAACAATAGACATGATAACTATACACATTGTTAATCTATAAAATAACATGGAAAGTAATTTAAAAATAATTTAATATCACACATGATAGAACAATATCACGTGAAATATAATTACGTTATAAAAACATTTCATACATTATATAAAACAAGCTATGAAATTTCTTCTCTAATTTATCAAAATATTTATTTTACTCATATTACAACATATTTTCCTTAGTATGTACATTTTGTGATTTTTCATGAGTTACATGACATGTTTTCCTTCAAACATGACATGTAGTTTATCACTTGTGACCCACACTACCTACCTATGGACTCTATGTGTATCATGGATGTGTTATCAAATATTGGAAGGAATGTACAACCCACAACAAAATATATGCATAATGTAAATACTTGTTTCTTATATATAAATTAGTTAATGTAATGTATTAATCACATGTAGTATACTTTCACAAAAAAACATTGTTTACCATGTTTTTAAACTATGTAGGGTTATATAGGATGTACACAGACTACATGAAATTTACAGCATGTCATGTCTAGTGAAAATTTGTTGTCAATACCTGAAATGTAATGAATCTATGTATTGATCCCCTAAAAAATTCTATGATTTAAATGTCTTATCATTGTCTAATTTACCACTGAAAATAGCCATGTTCTTTATCAATATAGGCCATCTATTCATAACCCATATCAATAATCTGAGTCACCACACAATGGCATCATCAATGGTTCTTTATTTTTTTATTTCCTATTTTTGGACATATGTAAAATAACAATAAAGTTTTTATTAGTTTTTATGAAAAAAATATATAACATCAAACAAAATACATCTAAAAATAGAGGTATTTCAATAAAAAAATTTAGTGATCAGTCTGATGCCACTAAAAGGTTGTGGGGTACAACATAATTTCTTGTTCATATTCCCAAAAATGATTTCTATTAGTTTTTTTAGATGAAATCCAATTTTTTATTAATATTTCTCATATTTTTATAATGATATAAGATAAAAATAACATCAATAATATATTAATCGATGGATTTCAATTATACATCCCATAAATAGATATATAACACAAAAATTGAATAGTTTATTGTCTTGAATATTAGGTAAAAAATATTTCAATATAAAATATTTTATACATAATATTACACTTTTAAAATCCCTTCTTAGCTTCCCATAAATTATAGTTATCTTCAAATCATTTAGAATGGAAAAAAATTAACAATATGAACATATATAACCATTAGTAAGGAAAAAATAATCCAAATTTCATCATGGTTTATTCATAAAAATATTTGGAAACATCGGTATTGTAAGAATATAAAATTATAGTAACATAGAATAATAATATTTTTATAAAACTCATGAAAAAGGTCATGTGATATAAATTTTAAAGTCATATACCAAGGAAAATATGTACATAATATTTATAGAATAATCAATTTCCATGGAAAATGGTTATAGACATATAGAAATAAGAGTTTCAAAATTTAATGAGTTACAGAACAAACCTAATCATATGGAAATTTTATTAATGTGATAAAAAAGCGTCCATGATAACATTTTTGTACAAAAAAACACAACACTTATTATTTTGAATAAATAAAATTCCCACAATTCATGTTCGAAACAAATGAAATGCTTAGTCTCCATGTTGTGAACAACAAAAAAATCACACATATCATGTTGTGGATAAAATAAATTCTTGTTCTTAAAATCATTTTTTCTTATGAAATATATCATTAAACCAATCCATTATATGGTTATATATGAAACCACATGTCATCAAAAAATCATTTGTGTTCTATTTAAAATCAATCATAATCAAAACTTAATGAAGAAATATAAAAGTAATTGGTTTCAAAATACATTAAATGTATCACATAACATGAAAATAATAAATAATAAGATGTCAGAAATCATATATTGTAAATTTAATCACATAAAAATAACAAATATATAGTGATAAAGACATCAATTCATGAAATATAATCTGTATAGAGTAAATATATGAAAAAATATATTATCATCCATAATTATTTTTTGTACATCGAAGTATAAATTAAAATAAAAACATTTTTAATAAGGGATGTAAGATAAAATCGAAAATAATATTATGAAAACATCTTTAATCAATTTAATTTAAATCATATAATTGTTTCAAAAAATGAATGTGAAAATACTTTAAAAACATTTTCATTTAAAAGAATATTTTTTACTGGATACATGAAAAATATATAATTATTTCAAAAACACGAAATATAATTACATTTATAACCTGTACATTTGTAAACAAATATTAATAATGTATCCTAGAATGAAAAATATATATTATAAAAAGAAAATTTGGAGTGGATAATGAAACCATTATTTTGGAAAAGATTGAAGCAAATTGTAATCATTATGAAGTAAACGTATAGAAAACCCACATCAAAAAATAGATCATAAAAAAATAGTTAATATGAGGTAGATAAATATTTATGTTTAAAAAATATATCTACAATAGAAGAAAATGATAGAGGCCTTATATTTAATGAGAAAAAAAATTTCCAGGTTGGATAATACCATTTGACCTATCTTGATTTTTAGAAGGATATTGAAAATAAATCAAAGTGGAATATTAAAAATTTTAATAAAACCAATTTAAGGATAACTAATGTAAATTTTAACTTAGAAAAATAATTAATGGATAATTAAAGAATTATATAATATATCACATAGGTAATATAATCACCACTTAAATAAAAAATAAGTTTGCAGTTAGATCAATGTCTTAAAAAGCGAAATGGAGATTAAAATCACATAAATTATTTTTTCCTATATGGAAAAAATTTAACCACAAAAAAAACATATGTATCCTAATACACAATTTTATAATTTTTTTTAAATATTACAATTTTATAATCCATAATATCCAATTTAGTTATAACTTGTTATAATAATATGGTGTTAATATCAATAAGTAATTTTCATATGTTAAATAATTTTTATTTCATTACCCATGCATTGGAACCAAGTTCAAAATTAATATATTTAATTATACATAAACAATTAAAATATGTTTACTTATAAATATCATATACAATTCTATATCTTAAATTGTGTTTTGTTTATTTCATTTATTTGTTCTGAACAAAAAAGATGCTTATTAATGAATTAAATAATAAATATTATACCTATAGAACCATATACCTACCATGATTTTATTAATATATTATAATAACATTTTTTAATGCTTCCAAATTCATAAAAAATTTATTTTTAAACATTGATTTCATAGGTGGTTAATCCGACCAAATCCTGAGCACGTTTTAACATAATTATTGAGTATCGTTAATAAGGTGTTTGTTTATTTCCATATAATAATTGCTGAAGAATTATAAGGATATTTTTTTTTATTTTTTATGATAATAATCCATTTATTTTTAATTAATGTAAAATTATTACAAACTAAAAGAAAACAAAAAATTTATTTTAGAAGGAGTTTGTACTTCGTGCATTTACATAATTGACGTTCCTTTATTTTTCTAAGTAGATTGAAATGATCAAATATGAGTTATAAAGGTTATATAAAATTGTATAATTATACATATGAATATAAATTAATAATTATATGATGGTTATAAGATATATTATTGTGTATTATTATCAATTAAAACATATTAAAGAGATAATATAGATGTCCTAAATTTGATTTTTCCTTAGAAGTTACTTAGATACTTAAATGATTAGTAAAGCTTCGAGTGACAAGGGTATTTTGTTTTTTGGATATTTTACTACGGATAGTAAAATATGATATTTAAATTGAAATTATTATGGATATTTTTTTTATTGGAATTAATTGAAATAATTTAATAATAATGAAAATGAAACTTCTGAAACACGCATTATATTTTAATAATTGAAGGACACAATTGTAAGAGAAATGGATCAATGTTTCTAAATAAATAATTTATTTCACTTTTTATGTCTATAATGTTTTAGTATATTTAATAATAATTAGTTTTAAACATTTAATATACTTTTTACAATTATGATTTTACATTTTATTATACATTTAAACTTAGTAACTAGTTTTTTACTAAGTGATTTTATTATTTGTTAAATAAATATAATTACCCAGATAAACAAATTTATGAGTTTTGTAAAAAAATTTATCATATATTTAATTAAATTTAAAATATAAATATTATAAAAATATCTTTTAAAATAAAATAGGTAATGCATATAAGAACCATTACAATAGAAAATTGACATTTTGACCATTATGGATTCTTAATATTATTGCGTGTTGTTAAATATTATTCCACTGTAATTGTATTTATTTATTTGTTTATACATAATATTATATTACCAATTTAAAGTAATTAAATTAAATTTATTCAATTGAAAATAATTTATGTTATCGAAATAATAATTATAAAATAATTGTTTCACTATTATCATGGTCATTATCATTAATCCTAATAAACTAATTTTTATACAGAAAATGGAATTTGACATGTTAAATAGTATAAAACATATTATATCATATTTAAGACATATTTTATTAAATTAAATTTCTAATCATAGAGAAATTAATTTTAATATCATTGCATGTATTGTTTGAAACCTCATTTTGAAAATGTTTGGTTATAAGAACAAATACTCATGATAAAAATAGAATTATAAATTTCATTAGTTCCAATGATTTTAAAATAATAATTTTCATTTTATGTGTGTTTTTTAATATTTATGTATATTTAAAAATTCATTTCATCAAGTTGTAATACTTTAAACAAAATATTAAAAACAAACAGTGTTTATTAAAATACTACGTAGCATAAAAAATGATTAGAACCGGTTTATAAATTAAAAAAAAGAATTTTAAATTTATTTTTTAACGATTATAATTTTTTTCATTTATCAAAACTTTAAAACTTTCTATTTCATATATAAGTTATGTTATTAGAAAAATCATTATTTGAACTATTAAACCAATAACAAATTATTTTTGAAAAATATCAAAATTAAATTCAAATATAATTATTTTGAGAAATTATTAAATGAATTATACATTAATAAATTTGAAATATAATTTTTTTAAATTAATCATTATTTTTAAATAAAATAAATAATATGATGATAAAAACATCTATTTAATATAACATTTTTTATATTAACTCATATTATTTATTTACATTCTAACAATAATAAATATTAATGATTTACAATACTATAATTTATTATATCATTATTTTAAATTTATTGTTAATATGTTGTAGGTTTCTAACATTGGGTGTAGCATGTTACCAATGTTATAGAACATAATAATTATTTTTAAATTTCTAATATGACGGTTTATTACAATCTACCAATCTTATAAAAATTTAATCATCTCAATATTAATTATCATTTACTAGACATGGAATCAAAGGGATCTATATGAAAATCATGATATATATTTTTCTAGATATACATCACACTTATCCTTGGTAAAAAAGGGAACTATTTATCATAACTATTATTCTTTTATGATCTTGTGTATGGACCTTACATAAATTCATTTTCAGGATTCCATTTACAATAAAATAATTCATCCAAAAACTCTATGATTAGATCGTTATAAACAATCAGGTGAATATTAATACTAAATCTTATGATGATTATCCAATGAAACCATTAATAAAAATAAAGATATATCCACATAAATTATATCAAAATTGGTTCATCCTATAACTACATGAGGTCAATATAGGTTATATCAAGTTGGAACATAGTACACTTAACAACCTAACCCACAAGTTTATATTAAAAATAAATCCTTCATAATGAGTTTTGATGAGTTTATGATCAATCGAAGCATATCCATAGGGTGTATAAAATAGTGTGTTCACTCTTAATATCTCTCTTCTTGAATTAGTGCAATGATTGAGTTAATGCAAGACCAACCCTTTTCGATATGATTACCCATATGTGAATATGTTCCATATATGTATCCACATTTGGTATCCTAATTGAATTTTATTGCTTAAAAAACCATCTACATAGGTGTTTTTAAATATTTAACAATAGCATTCCCTTCATAGACCTATATTTAGGTTTTTCACTGAATCTCACAAACCATAAACCCAATGGTAACATAAATAATATTAAAACATAATTAAACCCTAATATAATACAAAATATAGTGAACCAATCTAAAATTAACATAAATGTTACATTAATATCATGATTTAAATAATACAAATCCAAAATAGTTTCATAACTTAATGACTAAATGTTTTAGCGCCATGAATTTTAGAAATAGAAATATCTTAATCTATAATACTATTCTTATTATAAAAATACTCTTAACTTTCTTATAAATATCCCAAAAATTACTCATATCTTAATAACCTCATGAAAGAAAACATAAGAAATGGGGGATCTCAAACACATTATATGGAAAAAACTATAAAAATGTCACTAATAGTTACATCATAAGAATATTATAAATCATTTTATGTTATGGAATATATTATTAAAATAACATATAATAATTTTAGGTGTCTATAAATCATGATAAAAGGACATGTAATCTCAAAGGTAAAAACATTTATATTGGAAAAAGTATGGGGATTAGTGAAATAGTAATCATTAGTTAAAAAGAAAAATCCTAGAATCATAAATTCATTTCATGTCATATAAAAATTAATAATTAAAAAATATTAAGAATATAGAAATTTTTTAATTCTGAAAAGATGCACACACTTCATATTTAGAATAATACAAATCCAACAATTCATTTTGTCAAGTAATAAAATTCCCAAGATTTATGTTGTGAAAATGAATGCCCATGATTTATTTTTTTTAAAAAATTATTATGATTAAATAATTTTCACTTCATATATAAATCCTTATAAGATCCATTATATTTTGATATAGGAACCCCATTCATATTTTTGACATATAATATAAGTAATAATCACATCTTAAGAAACACATTAAAAGTTATTGTGTTTCATAAACCATTAAAAAATCTCAAAAAATGAACATAAGAAACAATAATATTTCCTAAATATAATTTTTCAAAAGGAATCATATCATAATAAAATATATAGTGTGATAAAAACAAAACTTCATGAAAGATAACCCTAGGAGGTTAAATAGATTTGAAAATAAAAAAAATTCTAAAAAAATTAAAAAAATTAATGTTTTAATTTCATTAAAAAATCACTGGTAAATGAATAATTTTAAAAACCATATTGTAAAGTGTTAATAATAATATTTCTTTAAAAAATCATAATGGTTTTTAAATATGTAATTGTAACTACTTTGAAGAGTTTCATTTTTAATAAAATCAGTAATATTGGAGACTTGACAAATATTTCTTGTTCCCAAACAAAGGTAAGTGAAAATACATTGAAAGAATATAATTTTAAAAATACTATTTAACGATATAAAATTAGAAGAAAAATAAATATTAATAAAATGACATTTGGAGTGGATGAATAAACTCTTGTTTTGGAAACTATCTAAAAACATTATAATAATTTTTAAATAAAATATTTTGAATCCCACACCAATTAAATTTTTTTCTAATATCTGTATTAATCTGAGATAAATTTAATTATTTCTTTCCAAATATATATTTTGGTTATGTATATAATATAGTATTTAGAATGAAAGGGAAAAAAATCACCCCAGATGGATTATCAGATTTGAGATATTTCAACTTTTGGAAAGAAGTTGAAAATAAAAAATTATAGATTGTGTAAAATTTAAATAAAAAATCATGATGGAAAATGAACAATAAATTTAACAAATATAAACATAGCTGAAAAATTAATTCAGGAAATAGTATATCATATATTCATTATACACATATCTTAAATTAAAATAGGCATGTAATACCAATAGTTTCTCAATAAAGGAAAATTGAGACAAAAATCCTTTAACTTCTTTATTTTCTAATTTAATAAAAATCTAAAATCTTGTAAAAATTATCTATAATAGTATATAATTTTTCATAGTGATACTAAAAAATATTATTCTTTGATAATCTATAGTAAATTAATTAGTCGTGTCATATTAAGACCATTTAGTGCTAAGAACATTAACGTCATTATCGATGTTTGATAATGTTTATTACATTAACCATACACTGACACCAATTTCATCACTAATATTTTTATTACATTTTCACACACAAACATATATATATATATATTCTATTTATAATTATCTTATATCGATCATTATGTAGAATCAGTGATGGAAATTTTTCTTTGATTTTTAGAAAAAGAAAAATACAATTAATAATAAGTCAAAAATTCAATATAATATTCCCATAAACATAAACCAATCATTAGTTTGTTATTATATTATAAAATAATTTTTTTTCATGTTCACATTTTCATCATTAATATAATTTTTTTATCAACATTCATATAGTTTCTTAAACCTACCCAAACATAATCACACTTTTACTGGATTGGTGAGTAATGTCAATGTAGTGTTTTATAACATAAAATAATTATGATAGATGAATAATTATATTTTTTTATTTTATTTATTAGATTGAAAATATATCAATAATTTTGGATAAAAAAAACTATATGAATAAATAAACAAACGATTCTTCATTGCGGTTATAGTTCGTGCACATACATGACTAATGTTTCGTTACTATTACATGTTGATGGGAATGATTAACTGAGCGATGTACCATTAATATAAGAAACTATTAGTCGACATATTATACATAATAATTCATATTATAAGAGTGATTATATATTTTGGAGAGAAATATCATGATAAAAATAATATGTAAGTGATAATTCTTATATTGGAGACTTGATTATTTTCCTTTGATGTTCCTTTGAAATTGGTGACATCAGGAAAACTATGAGTGACCAAGTTATTAATTTTTTGGAAGTGTGTGATATTTAGAGTAATAGGTAAGGTAAAGTGTGTGTTTCAATTTTTATAACTGAACACTTTTTCTATGAGAAGAAAAGGGTACTTTTGAAGACAGCATTTCTATATTAATAATTACACAACACTATTCCATAGTGATTCGATTCAAAGATTCTAAATAATGGATTTTGAGAATTCGTTAGAATTATAAGGTCTCATCCATGATAATTTCACAAGTTTAAGACATGTTATTGGTTTTACCACTATTTTTCATTAAATTTTATTCAATTACCTTTTTTTAGGTTTTCTGTTTTTAACTAAGTGATATTTTGTTTATAAAAAATATAAAATTACCCATGAAAATTATTTATCTATCATAGAACATAATTTAACATCAATTTAATCCAATTAAAATTATTAATATTATAAAATTATCTTTTAAATTTTATATTATGTAGAAAAGCTATATCACTAGAAAAAGTACATCGTGTCTACTATAGAATGTTAAATATATTTAATACTGAGTAAACACTAAATAAATTTTATTATATTGATATATGTGTTTATAAATTATATTATATTCGGTATCTAAAGGAGTTAAATTTGATCGATTCGATTTATATTAAATGATATTAATAAAAAAATAATTTGAAAATATTTTTTCACAATTATCCATGTAATTATAATTAATCTTAAAAATTTTTATATTTTAACTGGTTATATTGGAATTCCTGTAATCTTTGGGTCATAACATCTGTAGTGGGGGAATCCAATTAGGATGAATTAGAAAACTAAAATTCTGGGATATGGGCACTACATAAAGATATTTTTGGAATTCAATATTTTTAACACCCTTGTGGAAGATGTGGTTCTAAGCATAAGGTATTTTTTCCAATATGAAATGAAGAAAAATATTTTTTATGAGTTACATGTTTTTTGGGAATCTTTTACCTGAATGAAATATTGGAAAGGATTATAATTTTTGAAACATGGTAGGATATTATACTTCTAATTATAGTTGGAGGAGTGTAAATCATAAAACCCTACCTCTTGATCCAAATAGCAACAACAAATATGGACCCTCCAATGTGGGAAAGATAAAAAATAGGCCTGTGATGTCTAACCCTTTGAATTGAAATTGTAATCATCCTTGGAAGCCTCATTCCACCTCTGGTGAGCCACAAACTACGTCTATTCTGGATGTATGTGATGAACAAATGAAACAGTATGTGAAAAATATGGGGAATTCTTCTATGAAAGACATACATGGTCACTTTGGAAGTATTCAACTCATATCTGATGATAATCTCAATTGCTTTAGTGAAGCTCCAAAAGCGGTAAATACATTGAAGATTAAATATGAATGAAAAATTCATGACTCTCCTACTAAGAATGTATCTAGACTGTGTTGGAAACATGCATCTTATAATTCAAATTTTATAAAAATATATATGTTAATAATGCAGGTACTCTCCAAGGGATTACCCAACCATGTGGAAATAATCGTAACCCTACTAAGAAAATTCATCTTTATAGAAACCCTAGGGATATATCAGAAAAGTTACATCAGGAGATGAATGTAATAAATATATGAAACCCGATTTATGGAGAAATTACACAAAAATGCATATCTCCCCACTTGGGAAACAACATGCATAGAAAATACATTCACAGAAGCACAAATAATCTTATTGGAGTTACTCTGAAGGGATGTTTAGATGAAAATCAATAAGAAAGAAGTCTTATATAAATAGAAAATCATGAAAAATAAATAGATATTAGTGATAGGAGAACTCCATAAAATGCTTGATATAAACATGAATGTCAAATGGAGGAAAATATTGGTGTAGATCAGCTTGGAATTCACGTCCCCCAACATGATGATGTCAATAATATGGGGGAGTCCTTTCCCTAGGTTCCTCCCCCTAGGACTGCCACCAAATAAATATAAAAAAAATGTACCATAACATATGAACATAAAATATATGTTCACCCAATTGAGCGGAATATTTTGTATGGATGAGGATAAGGACCCTTAACCCCCTATGTAGAGTAATGAAGAGAATAATATTAGACAAGTTGGATGCATAGAAGGCTGATGAAGAGAAAAAAACCCTAATTGTTGGAAGAAGTAAGGTAGCAGGAAAAAATGAGAAATGTCAGGAAAGTATGTCACAAGATAGAGTAACTATTACCATATGAAAGGACCACAATAAATAAATCTCTATGACTGTAATTTCGAAGGGCTATGAAATCCTATAATGGCCCAAACACTTAGTCGCTTTAATTTTTACAACAGAAAAATAATTATTGGAAATGTAGAACAAAATACGAGGTTTGATAATTTTAAGACATTCAAATTATAATCCATGGGATATAATATTATTTATTAGTACATCCACTACTATGTCATGGATCTATTATAGATTCTTACACCAAAAAGCATAAAAATTATCACATGTAATCAGATAAATTAGTGCATAATTGTCACTTTTAGTTTTTTAGGCTATACTTTTCATATTTATTTTCTATATTCATAGTGATCATATTTTAGGAGATGATATCATTAGAGGGATACTGAGAAATTCTTATGGAATGTTGTCAAAAAGTGGGTGAATATGGGTGACTATACCATTGTACCATCACATGATAAAAAAATTGATCAGATTTGAGTAATACAACAACTATTGAATTTTCATCATGTATTGATTAGTGTAATCTTGTTGAAATCCTAATTTTGGGTGATGAATTTATATGGATATGGTACATTTTATATGAATTAAATCAAGAAATCATTAGTGATTAATTTTTAAAATGGATGACATGATTGTTTTTAATAGATTATCATTTTACACCCTCCCAAAAAATCATTCTGACTATAACCCTATAATTATGTATTCATATATCATGTCAAGGGTAACCCCTCTTAATTTAATTTTCAACATTTTATGGGATTTTATTCCTAGATGTAGGGAAATATATTAGACTATTGAATGATTTTACCAGTGGGAATCCCACTCTAGTGTCTGGTTGGGAAATTGAAGAATGCTAAGAGACTCCTAAGAGGATGGATCAAAAGATCTTTCTCAAAAATAGATCTTTATATTTACTATAATGAACAATACCTTTCAAGAATCTAAGATATAAATCAAAATCAGAATTTCCACTATATAGAGGAAGTGTATTCCCAGTCAAAGTTGGATGATATATTAAACATTATATAAATCCTTGACAAGAAACAATTGAATACGAAATGGTTGAGGTAAGATGATAAGATCTCAAAATTCATCAAAATATTACATAGGGAGAAGGGAGATAATGCATTAAATATGGTCACTAGCTTTAATAGATAGTTCTATATGATTAAAAATGATGTATCATTGGAAAAGGTTGAATATATTTTTGATCTATATAATGAAGATGGGTTGGAAAATTAATTAAAGATGATTGGTAATGTTTTTACCTCAATTTATGAGAAAAACAAATAGGGGATTGTAAGAGTAATAGGTGAATAAGAAGTTAGTAAATCTGTATTATCTCTCAATATAAAGAGTGTTGTGGGTTTAGATGTATTTAGAAATAAATTATACACATTTCATTGGGACATACTACAAGATGACATGGTTTTCCAAGTAACGCAATTCACTAATAATTCTTTTACCCTTATTGAATCAGTTCTTATATCATATAATTGATCCCAATGAAGGAAAATACAGTTTATATCAAAGAAATTAGATTAGACACCGTCAGGAATGATATTCCTAAAGTCTTTTTTAATAACTTGTGGTCCATAATAATGGGAATTATTATTGAAATCATTACTCTAATTAGTATGGTTTTATTATTGAAATATTCATTCTATGTTGGTTGTTTAAAACGTCATAAATTGTTATCCTAATAAATATAATAGGGAAATAAGGTAAAATTTCCTTCAATATTGAAACATCTAAGGAATTTTAATCCCTAAAGGGTAGTTCTCTTCTCACTATCATAAGGAGATATGAATTTATATAACACTTTTATTACCTTTATATTATCTATTATCACATCTTAAAGAATGTACATTTTAATCAATGGGACTCTTAGATGGATTTTTAAATTCACCAAAGTTGTCAAGAACAGAGATCCACTCCTAGGTTTTATCAATTATCTTGATTAGTAATACCTAATTTGGTGTATTAATGGTCTTTCTCAGGTTCTCTTATGCATGAAAATTCAAACCGAGCGGAGTGAACTCATTCCATCACACTTCTAAAATGGATATGGAATTCTTTTATTTGAGAAATACTCAATGTAAACCCTATCTACTATCTATGATCTCTTTACTCATTATTATTATTTATCTTGGAAGGCTATCAGTTGGGGAAAATTTTTTATTTGGTTTTTTGATTGATTATCTTTGGGTAAATAGAATAGGATCACTAGAAAGTGTTGGGTGAGATGGGGACACCTCCGTTTTATCAATATTGGTGTTCAAATCTTCTAGAGAAGAGTGAAGAGTCAAATTCTTAGAATAATAATATTTGGTATCATTAATCAACTTTCTAGATGTGAAGGGAAACCCATGTCTCATGACTTTAGGGTGTTCTTTGTTAATTTGATCATCAAATATAATTTTTTTTACTCATGATATATCAATAGGTGGCCATAGTGTTTCAGAATGGAACTTTAGTATATGATTATGTATTTTATATGGACTGTTTCCATTAATAAAATAAAATTGACCACTATTATATTAGAATAATTTATCAAACCTATTAAAATACGAGGACATGGTATCAAATATCTAAAAATATTTGATGATGGTCTGATTAGTAATATCACATGGAACCTGTTAATCACTAATTCCCTCTCCTAATATTTTATATTATTCTAGTTTATGAGAATTTTGTGGGATGGGTACCCATATAACCTTGAGTCATTTGATTAGCACTCTATCAATCACTCATTAAATAAAATAATGAAGAAACACCAAAGGGATTATTCACATGAAATAAGATCTAAATTTATAGAAAACCTATTGTATTGACCAACCACTAAAAGGAAGGATTATAATCCATATTTAAAGGAACAAGATGATGATTGATGATCTTATTAAATGGTACACCATCCATGCTTTGGTTACCCTTCATTAAGCAATGTAAAATAAAAAACTCATGAACTAATGCACAATGACACACTATTGTGGAAGCCCAGTAGTTATAGAGAGTTCAATGCTAACTAAAACTATAAGATAAAAATCATGTTTTTGACTATGATACAATCATGGATTTCCTAATTCAAGGAAAATTTCAAAAACCATTGAGATTTATTCATTTATAGATAATCTAAAAAAACAATTTCCAACACATGATCAAATATGGATGGTTGAACAATGAATTGTTTTATCCCTAAATTTATATTTGAGGGATAATTATAATTTCATGTATTTTTTCATATATTGTGAATATACCATGGAGTTGTGGAACTACAGAGGTCATATATCTGGACTAGATATAAATGTAGGTAGGTAACTAGTAGAACATATGGACTTTCTAAGCAATACTATAAATAGCTACTGGATTCAATAATTAATTCTAGAATCCATGGAGTCTATAAATTCATTGATCTGGAGGGAAAGAAAATGATGTCCATTGGATGATCAATTTCCCTCCATACATTCTTCACTATTGCCCCAACAGAAGGACTCCCATGATTTTTTACAGTTGGAAGTGGGACCAATAAAAAATTGCATGAGTGCCTAGGTAAATCAAATACTATTGGGAGTTTCAGAAGACCAAAGGAGACCCTACATCGCAAATCACTAGGGTTTATTCTTCCAGATAACTTATATATAAAAGACAATGTTGATGGTGGGGCCTCCGATATGTCCAGACCATTGTGATGTGGAGGTATTTTCCAAACCCATAAAGGTTTTTTCAAAGGCTTCATTCCCCATTATATTGGAATTGGAACTGTATATAGATTTGAAATATGTGAGAAGATGTATTATATCAACCATGTTATCCAACACAAGTGGACTAACCTATGGATTTAATATAATTCTATAATTTAAATCATGGATCCTAAAGTCAGAACCATGTATTCCCCATGGAAACTTCTACCCCACACGATTGACGATATTAATCATATCACTCATCTAAATGTGATTTTCTCATGTTCTTAAAGAGAATCCAATCAGTTGGTAAATGCATTGTTAAATTAGGGGATCATGGAATCAAGTATGATGTTGGAATTCAAAGATCATTTTTATTTCACGTCATTATTGTATGATGATATGTGAGGTGTGGATCAATAACATATCTGTAAACTACCTTGTAATTCCAAACCATAATACTTTACCTTTTTATAAATAAATTCAAATACTTGCCTTTCCTAGATCATGGATATTCATGTTAATATTTTTCATTGAACATTTATTAATATAATAAGACAAAGAGTTACCTCATCAAAAAAATTATTTATTTTATAATGATCAAATTGAATAGCTAAATTCATATTACAATTGTACTGATGGATCTAATGTATAATTCCAATAATAAACTACAATTCTTATAATTTTATTTCAATATTTTTCTATCACAAAGGAAACAAGTTTACCACATTTATCTTTGGGGAAAATTTTATGTATTTCCATCATGAAAAATATATTCCAACATTCTCTCAATATTAAGAGATAAAATGGGGTTGAACCTCATTCTTGAGGGTTTTCTTCTGAGATTCACTTGGTCTTGAGAGAAATCTAAATTGGGAATCACTTTTACAAAAAATTCTTATAAACATAAAATATTATATATTCTGAAATATATAGTTAGGGTAATTTTTTTTGATAACATTACTGATTATATTTTCCTATATTATCTAAAACATTATTCCATATAAAATGACAATTACAATTACATTATATTCTATGACAAGCTCTAATTCTTGAGTATTAAAATATAATTTATTAACTAAATTATTAATAATTAATAAATTTATATTAAATAATATATATAATTTGTACTAGTTCCATAACTCTATCCATCAAACCAAATTGAAAATTAAAGAATAATGTATAATGAATATTTATTTTAAACTAATATAATTATATAATTATTTAATTTAAAATATAAAATTTATAGTATTTAATTGTTGAATATATAATTATTTTTATTCAAAAAACATATATTATAATAATGAATAACATTCGATTTTTTATGTGATCAGCCTAAATAAATTAACTATAAAAATAAATACCATTCATCATTTTTATTAATAATAATTAATTCTAGTTTTATTTAATTGATATTCTTGATAAAAATTGTG
Source organism: Viscum album (assembly GCA_963277665.1). NCBI lineage: Eukaryota > Viridiplantae > Streptophyta > Magnoliopsida > Santalales > Viscaceae > Viscum > Viscum album. The sequence continues at coordinate 1,379,904,764 of OY728138.1, forward strand.
TCCAACAGTTTTGGATTCTTTTTGAGTGGCATTGGGTGGGATAGATTAAAAAGCATGATAAGATTCTATTAAAACATCAAGGAACCAATAAAAATCGGTATTGTTTCAATGATGAAAACATCATAACAATTTATATTTTGACTTTAATTACCATAAAAACTATTCTTACTATTTTGATCTTTGATTTCTTGAAACCCACACTCTTATAAAAATTTAAAACATGAATTATATTTTTGTTATAAAAATTAAATAAAAATATATTGAATCTTGAAAAAATGAAGATCCTTCCTAGTCTTTGTTTTAGATAAAAGGGACAAACCCTTACAATACATCATAATTTAATATGAATTATCTTGAGATATTTAATTTTCGTTACTTGTGTCCGCACATTAGAAAAATATAAACTCATTTGAAACTTCTAATGGGAATGTGAAACTCCTTTTTAAATGTTGGGTGAACATATGATTTCCTATTATAGTATTTTAAGAACAATTCAAAATAATTTTTTTAAATATGAATTAAAAAATATTTTTCAAATATTATATGTATTATCATGTATAAATAATTTGATAAATACTCTTCCTCAATATAGTAATAGGGTTTTTAAAATATATTACAATAGAAAATAACTTTCAAAATAATTGAAAATACATATTACTTTGAAAATATTATTTTGAAGTTATTTTCTAATTTATAACAAAGTAGTTAACATAATAAATATTTTTCTTAAAAAATATGCAACTAGAAATATGAAAATATATAGAAATAGAAAATACTTTTAAAAATCCATTTAAAATATATATTATATTGAATACATTATATTGAAAAGATTTTTTATTTATAATTAAAATATATTTTATAGTAAATATTTCTCCAAAAATAATTAATTATTATTTTACAAATATATAAACATAAAAAATTAATTTCAAAATCCCTTAAAAATACACATTAAATTGTAAATATCTTTCTGAAATCATTTCACCATTATATTAAAACTTATTATATAATAAATAGTTTTCCACTAATATACTACTAGGGTTATCAAAATATATTACCATGAAAAATAATTTCCAAAATACTTTTTAAAATAAATATCACCATGAAAAAATTATTTCCATTAAAAATATAATATATTATTAAATTGCATTGATTTCCCTTTAATGTTTTAAAACCCTTCATTTTGAAAATAATGAATTTTTATTGAAATAAATGATAATAGTAAACTATTATAAAATATATGGTTCCACCTATTGTATCACATTTGCGATGAGGTCATATTGACGTTGTAGTTCGAATACCCATTCCAAATAACCATGTTTTACACCAAATTTACAAGTTTTATTAAAAAAGTTGGATATGGTTTATTTTATCATTTAATTTCTACTAAAACATCCATTAATAAAATATAAATTAATTAGAATAGAAAATAATTTTAAATTGCATATATCTTTAGTAAATGATAATTTTTTTAAACACTATAATTTAGGAGAAATCCATATTTCACAATTAACACTTTCATAACATATATAAATATATAAATAAATTGATGATAGTGAAATTCATAACAAAATTATAGAATGAAAATTTCATAACTGAATATGGAAACATCTATAATAATTATTAATATCAATTTGTTTTAAATGATAATTAATATATAAAATCATAACTATAAAAACCATTTTATGTCGTGCATAATTTTATTAAAATATAGTGATACACATCATCATTTGAATTTCACCTTGGAATAATAATTTTTTTGATATTATTTAATTAATTTTAAAATTAATTATTTGTAAGTACCATTTCATAAAAATTAAAATAATATTTTAAAATTACATTATATAAAATAATAGAAATTTTCAAGTACTATTCTATCACATAAAATTTGAGTATATAAAGAAATATAAAATACTTTTCTTATAAAAATAGTTCCTTTATATAGGGATTTTCGAATAAAAACAAGCACAACACAATAAATTTAAAAATAAGATCTCCCTTTCAAAATATAAATTTTGAAATATAAAACCTTTTCAAAAAATATAATTTTGGGGTAAAATAAGTTACATTACTAAAAACAAGAATTTATTAAAAATAAATTCCTTACATTAATCAGTATTTTTTAAAATACAATCACATATATATATATTGATAAATATATATATTCCACTTATATAAAATATAATACGGTTTTAAAAGTTGATAGACCATGTACAGAAATAATATTTTTGATGAAAATAATATTGATTTAAAAAATTTGAATTCCTCTTAAATGAAATTATATCTAGTAAAAGGGAGTTTTAAATGAAAATATAAAGTTTCAATAAAAAACATTTTACATACAAAAATAAATGTTTTAAAAATAAATAATCTTATAATTTGAAAATATAATATACCCCTACTTAAATTGGAAGAAATAATCTATGAAAGTTCATTATTCCTATATGAATGATTGAACCAGGTGAGAAGAGAGGGATGAAGGGATATTTTGGGCTGGTACCTTCCAATGGATGATGAAGAATGTATTTCAGTATTTATATTTAGATATAAACAAATTTAGACACTGCATATGTTTCTTAGGTTCGAACACTTAGGGAAGATGATGGATTTGTTGAAGAGGAAAACCGTTGACAATAATAAAGTGTACCTAATCTTTTTAAGCTAAAGGATTAATGGTGTTTCTCAAGATTATATTGAAATGAAAATCCATTGTTTTGGATGATTCAGGTACAGACACAGACATATATATTTCAACCACCAATAATATATGTTTTATGTTTAACATATTTATTTATTTATACGTAATTATGTCTTTGTCAACATTCATTGGGAAGAAAATATTTCAATTGGTGCTCAGGGTTTGATATGTGTTGAGATCATTTGAAGGGTAGTCTACTCTATGGTTTTTTCCAAGGGAATATTTTCAGCAGTGATATGGTATGTCTTGGTCCTTTAAAATAGTGTTTCCTTATTTTAAAAGGATAAAATTATGAGAACTAGGTTGGATGAAGTAGTTGAAGGTGATCGTAGAAAACAAGCATGCTGAGGATAGAGGGGGAACAATGATTCTTGATCTATAAGGGAGATAACAAACACAAGATGATAGAATTGTTGGCATGGATTTGATTGGGAAGTTGTGGTTACATATTTTTTATTAAATTCATGAATAAAAACCCTGGATCATTCCCCACATAGAAATATAAAAAGAAATAACAGTTATAAAAATTACTCTTCACGACACCGAGCACTTGATTTGACACCATGGTTGGCACCATGAACACTATACACACACATATGGGGACTAGCAATCTTTTGGACCACCTTGTGCACAATGGGTGAGAAACAAACATAGTAGGTTCTATACCCCTACCAATTATATATGATATCATAGACCATACTTCCTTGTGTGATTTCCATACCTCAACCCATGTGTGGTCGATATTATCTCCCACATGTTCATATTTGAGTTGGTTATTTTTCTTGTAATGGATGGAAATTTTTTTTATTGTTACTATATTTTAATTGTCTCAAAGGTGGGTAAATATATCTGAAATGAATATTATTAATATCTAGATATATATATAACTATATTACTTATTAATTTAAATTTTTAAAACAATATTTATTACTTCTTGGTTCTTTAATAAAATATGTCATGATATTTTAATAAACATATTTTATTATTTAAAATATATTTTAAATTTATATTATATAAATAATATGATATTTGAATATATGTTCTTTATAAATTAATAATTTTTTACTTCCTAAAAATTAATTATATATCATCCAATTATTTATAGAAGTATCATTCGATATCATCAAATTTTTTACTCAATATACAACTTTTATAATTTAAAAAATCCACTTTAACAAAAAAATTTAAAAATATTTCTAATTTTCATATTTTATATTATTACATTTTTTAAAATTGGATTAAGATAATACTAACCAATTACCTTATACAAATTTATTATATTACACTTACCTTACATGAGATTAATTATAATAAATCCAACTCTATGAATTTCATTAACCTGATAATGATTTTTTTACACTTCATTATATTATTTCCATTTTCATCATTATAGGGATCCATATTATAATTAATACAAATGAATTAAGATACAATATTTTTATTGGGATATATATTTTACTTTCTACACTTTTAATAGAAATGGTTATTTTATATTTAAAATTATACGCACTTTAGACAGAAGATGTGTTATTCTATTATATGTTAATGTGATATCAATATTTTTATTAGATTATAATTGTGTTTTCTTAAGAGTCATATTCATTAAATAATTTAATGGATGAATCCAATAAATTTTTAAGAGGATACATTTACCCCCCCCCCATAAAATGAATTTTACCGTCGATATTATTTCATCATATGTTATGAAATTACGAATTCAAATTTTTATAATTCAGAATACTTAATTTGATAATATTACATAAACTTAAGGTTAAATTAATTTCCTATATTTCCCAAAGAAGACATCTAATTCATAGAATTTCTTGATATGAAATCATTCTAAAATCCAACTCATCAATTGTTTTCTCTGAAACTACGTGGGAGTGACTGAGTCCCACACTGTAAAATATGGAGGTAAAAGGTAAAGTATACTAAAATGGAACTAAAAATATATAATCCTTTAAAAATATTTAGATCTTTTCCAATCCATGATTGGGAGGAAAATTAAAACTATTATAATAAATCAGAAATTAATTTTAATTATCCAAATAAATTTATTTCAATTCACTCATACCAGCTCATTAAAAAATGGAATCTCCATTAAAACATCTAACCATCATGTAAATGTTTTTTTAAAATGTACGGTGAGCATGAAATTTTATATTTTGGGGTCTTATAAACCCTTGAATATCAATTTAATAAATAATTTTTAAAAAGTAATAAAAAGATGTTACAATTTATTTCAAATATTAATCATTTGACAAATAGAATTAAAAATTAAAATTATGGTGTTTTGAAAATTCGTAATGATATAAAATAAATTTAAAAACCTTGAAAATTCATATTACATTGAAAATATTATTTTAAGAACTCATTCACTTCAAACCAAGTCATTTTATATAAAAAATATTATACCAAAAAATATAAAACTAGGGTTTTACAAATATACAACAAAATATAATACTTTAAAAACCATTGAAAATAAATATTACATTTTAAACATTATTTGGGATTCATTTTCCATTTATATAAAAACATTTTATATAATAATATTTTTTTTAAAAAAATACAAAAATTTGTTTTTTAAAAAATATAACTATAAAAATTACTTTTCCAAAACAACTAAAAATAAATATTATATTCTATATAATATTTTTTAAAAAAATTCATCTATATAAAAATAGTTGATATAAAAAATATTATTACCAATATAAATAAATAAGGTTTTAAAAATATATAACCATTGAGAAAATTTTAAAAACCCCTTGAAAAGAATTATCAACATGAAACCATTATTTCACTTTATAATATAATTTTTTTATAAAATAACTAGATTTATCTTTGGTATTTTAAAAACCATAATTTTGAAAATAAAAAATTTTATTGAATGAAACAATACATAGAAACCCTTATGATAACCTTGTGTTCACTAGATGAATCAATTTTCATACAACGTCTTCTTAAGGTAGTGGGAACAATATCCCATCCACATAGTCAAATTTTATACCAGAAATTCATGTTTTATAAAATAATTTTGGATATGGTTTATTTTCCAAATTAATTTCTGCTAGAACATCTTTTTGAAAACTACATTAATTATTCTCATGAGAAAATTATTTTATATCATATAATTTTTAGAAAAATTATATTTTAAGAAAAACTAATTAGATATAAGAAATCAATATTTATAAATTATTTCAAACATAATATATAAAAATTTGGGAATATATATAGGTAGATGCAGTTTATAAAATGATTATAGAATCATAATGTCTAAATAGAATATTTGAACCTAAAAAATCATGACTAACATCAATATATATAAAATAAAAATTTATTTATAATATTATAACAATAAAATCCATTCAAACTTTTAAAAAAATTTATAAATATAAAATGATACAATTTTTTAGTTTAATTTCACCTTTGAAAATAAAATTTTAATTTCCAAATGATTTACTTAATTTGAAAATTAGTTGTTTGGAAATACAATTTTTGGAACATTAAATAATAGTTTATAAAAATAAATCATTTTTATAAACAAATTTTAATTTTAAATTATTATTACCTTACTTAAATTAATAGAAGATAAATATTGATAAAGAAACAATAATAAAAATAATATCTATACATTAGATTTTCCATATAAAAATAACAAGATCATATAAATTTTGAAAAAAAAATATTCCCTATAAAAATATAATTTAGGAAATATACATCAAATTCAAATAAATTTTTTATATAAACAATATTATAGCTTTGAAAAATTTAATTCGTTAAAAATAAAATTCTTAATTAAAATAGTAATTTTTAAAATGTAATCATTTACACATTTCTAAAAAAATATATTCCAATTACATTAATTTTAATACGGTTTTGAAAACATATTTTCCTTGAATAAAAATTAAAGTTATTGATTAAATAATATAACTATAAAAAATAGTAATTCCCCTTAAATAAATTATAACATTGATAAAGGGGTTATTAATATAATAATACATTTCAATAAAATATATTAACCTTACACTATTAATTTTTTTGTAACAAATAATCTTATAATTAGATAACATAACAACCCTTACGTAAAATAGTTGAAAAAATATGGAAGTTAATACTACCTACTGAAATACTTGAACCAAATGGTAAAAGAATATGAGAGATAATTATTTTGAATTTTCAATCAAACGGGTTCTGTAGTTGGTCATTCAATATTTTTAAGTAGATATTTTGGAGTTAAGAAGATACACATGTTTCATAGGTTCTAAAGATAGAGGAAAATTGTTACACCCATAGATTTGTATGAAATATTTTTTTAAATAATATAATTTATTTAATATATTATATACCACACTATAAAATGATAATCTTGTGTTACACCCAACATCGGCTTATACTGTGTCACACGTAACACTGACTTTTGCGAAACATAATTTTATTATTATAATTATTTAATGAATAAAATTATAAAATAACCATTATATTGAATGAAATAATTATCAAAAAATTATTTATGAAATTAAAATAAATATAAAACTTTATATGAAGGTTTTTTGTGTCTGTTTAAAATTATCACATAATTTTGAGTAAAATCCCTTTATTCTTTGAAAATATGTTTTCATCAAAAATGATTTTTATTTATTCATATATTAAATTTTAGAAGATATAGAAAATGTATTGGACAAAATCTATTAAATTTTATTAATTAATTAGGTCAATTTTTTGTTAAATTTATTTTTTGATAATTTTATGAAAATATTTATATTTTTAATAAATAGTTAAAAAAACTATTTTTTATTGAAAAATGTGTTTTCTATTGATAATATTATATGTTAAAATTAATAATTGGATTCATTTTTTTATTTTAATTAGTTCATTATAATTTAAAATTATCCAATTCTGATTTTTTAAATTGGTTTTATGCCTGAATGTATTATTATATCATTTTTGGTTTAAAAAGGGTATCTTTGGAAAAAATCTTTTTAATGATATTTAAATAGTTTTATATTAAATTAAATTCTGAAACTTATATATTTTTAATTCCTAAATACGACTTAAAATTTAATATTAATAAGGGCCAAAAATTATATAATTGGTCCATTTATTTTTCTAATAAGAATAATAACCAGAGTCAATTTTTTTCCCCAATAAAGGGTAAATTGGATACTTTAGGTTCAAAAATAAAATGAAAAAAACTATAAAAAATATATATAAATGAATAAAATTTATTATATGAATATAATTAAACCCACAACACATAATGATCGAAATGTATTTGTTTATTGAACAAATTTCCTTGGATATGACCTATGTAATATTTAAATCAAATCAAAAAACATAATTTCTCATTCTTTATTTTAAATATCCCTTATGTGTCCACCTGGGAAAAAATGTACGTTATAAATGAATATTAATTTATTCCTTAACATAATAATATTATTTAAATGAAATTAGTTTTTTGAATTTTTGGTCCACTTTTATGAAATTGTGATATTTATAATATTTTATTTTATATGATGTTAATGGTATAATATTGAGGGTTTATATTCTATATCATTTTTAATAATATGAAACTAAAATTATATATTTTACTATAAATAGTATTAGGAAATAAAAATGATTTATATTCATCATGGTATTTTATTTTTAAATTTTATTGAATAAATAATTATATTAAATAATTACACCATGTTAATGAGATAATTATTTTATTAATGGAAATAACTAATAAATGTTACTAAACATATTAAAATTAAACTAATTTTTTTAAAACAAATTTGATAAATGAATTTTATAGATTACCTTGACCACTAATAGATATAATAAAATATGTTTTTTGAATATATCTTGTTACCCTAATATTTCTAAAAGTGAAAATAATTAATAGTGTCAAAATTGGGAGTAATGATATTTTATCGAAATAATATATTATTAAATAATTTAAAAATAATAAAAAATATGTAAAAATAAAAATTAATTATAATATTTTCATAAATGTTATTAATTTATCATTTATGGTCTACTTTAAATCATATAAATACAAATTACAACATTTTATTATTGAAAACATTCTTACCTTAGTAAAAACTAAAACATGTTAACTACAGGTCAATAAAAATGTTAATATTTACAAGAATACCAAAACATGTATAAAATATATTTTATGATGATATTATAAGATTATAAAAAAATTTCCTATAATACATGTTCTTTTTGATGTATTTTGATTGAAATTTAATTTATTATAAATTAATATTTTTGAAAATTTAAAATGACACCTTTCCCTCAAATATAAGTGGGAACATATTTCCTCACTTATTCACATCGGTTATAGATGCAATTATCAACCAAACTCCAAAAAATTATATTCTAAACTTCCTTAGACACATTTTATAGCTTTGTTTCTTCCCAAAAAATCAACTATAGAGTCTTTTAGTGGAGATCCAAAATAGCCCTTTTGGAGAAGATATAATTTTTCTACTCGATCACTCCCGTTTTCTACTCTTCTAACACTTTTCCAAATATATGATATTTATAATGTAAAAATAAATTAATTACCCTTAATTTACTAAAATTTTATTACGATTCTTAACACACAACTATAAAACTCTATTCCCAAAGAATATGATTTATAAATATCACCCATGCGTACGTATGACATACCATTTCCACATAACGATATAAATAATTTTCAATTTCCATATTTTATGACTGTTAATTATAATGGTTTAATTTTTATATATTAAATTTATGATATAATTATACTTCTTTAATGATAATATCATATCGACAATTTTACCATATATTTTTTTTGGAAAATGATAATGTCACTTGTGCGTATGGATTGCTTACCATATCCACAATGTGATGTGATTAATTTTTCATCTATATTTCACATGGATGGTAATAAGAATAGATTTTATTAGTATATATTATATATATAAAAAATAATATTTTTGAGTGATAATATATAATATAGTTATATTTTTATTAGTACGGAAAGAAAATGAAGATAGCGTTCATTCGTACATACAAATGACCATTTCCAGGAACAATGTATTTTATTTTTTATATATAAATTTTATGAATAATCGGTAATACATAAATAGTGAATATGTATATATATATATGATATTTATATCATATATTTAATTTTTGATATTATTAAATCATGATCTATGTAAGAGGTCCAAAGATAACAATTTAAAACATGAAGGAAAAAACAAAGTAGTTATTACCCAAAACATAAATTTAAAATGGAATTGTTAATAAGAGATTAATATAATGTCTTAATTAAATCATATATTATATTATATGATTTAATATTTATCTATTGTATATGTTTAATAAAATTATATTTTTTACACATGAGGATTGAATGTATACAAAAGTAGTCAATATGTACGGTACGAGATTTTTGTCTCACATTTATTTCTATAGGGAACATTACATATACGGTACTTGTTTCATTGTTTTAGTGTATATACATTACATGAATTTTATATTGATTTCCATAATTATTAATATGGTATTTTATTTTCCATATAATTTTATTTATTTCACAATGCATACTATTTGATTGATTGTAAACTAAAAAAGGATAATTTTATAATGTCTTTATTATTTGGGATTTTTTATATGTTTGTATCTTGTAGGGAATGTTTATGTTACATGTCCATTTTTCATAAAAAACAAATATATTTTTACTATTATTATATAATTTTTAATGTAATTATTACCTAGGATTGAAGTTTTTCTGAATAATTTTGAATGAATCTTTTCACTATTTTCCAAATGATGTACTTTTTGACATTTTTGAGAAAAAAGTAAGAAAATTAATTTTTTAACATATATGGAATGAATGGATTTTCATTCTTTCAATATTTATTAATTCATTAAAGATTCCCTTACATGATTAAATTTTAATTCTCATTGAAAATATTTACCTTTAAAATTTCATGGTATTTTATAAAAAAATCATTTTCATAAATAAAGGGATATTTTTCTCAAGATGTATTTTCATGTGATGTCTCAAAAAATATTCTCCATTTATGATAAAATTATTTTATTTTATTTTATTATTTATTGGTGAGATTTTTCAAGATACTTTCATTATTATTTTTATAATCGTTTTATGATTAAAATGATATGATATTTATGAAACCCATTTCAATTTTTGGGTTTTAATATGATGAATGAAATATGTTCTTTCAGCATACATATGTATGGTTTTCATTATGTGATGGGTGGAACCAATATATTCCTAAACATTATTTGGTAATGATTAAAATATCATGAGATAATGATGGGAAAAAAGTCCTAGGGATTGATCCACAATGTGAATAATGGGATACCAGATCCCTTATATAGAAAGGACTGTGACCGGGGATAGTGGTGTGTCTCACCCAGTAGGTGTATCCCCCATGAAGTGCCCTGATATATTTTTGAAATTCTCCTTAAATTATAATTAATTATAATAAATATCCATATTTATATAAAAATTCCACGAATTATTTATATTTCATTCTTTTATGGTTTATTCTATTGAATCCCTTATGATTTAAGTCTCTTGAATTGAAAATCTTTATTCCCATAATTCAAGATTATTTTATTTGATATGAAGCATTTTCTTGTCAAATTTTATTATCCTATTTTCATACCCATATGCTCATAATTTTCTTAAATATCTTCCTAGTTTATGCTTATTGAGCATATAATCTCACCCTATTAGTATTTTTACATTCTCTGGGTTGTAAAGAATGGTATTTGTATGAGTAATATAGTGGAAAATCATTATGGGAGATGATTATGAACTTTAACCAATTTATAATAATGTGCTCCAAGGATCCAAATTCACTAAAATATTATTGTCCATAGGGGGTTTTTGATTTAATGTAATGAATATTCATTTATGAAAAATTATTATCTATATTCATCAATCCTCCTTCATTATAGTTCGAATTAGAGGAATGGTTTTTTAAACCTTTTGATAATAGGATGTGAAAACAATATTGTGATCTCTATAGAACAATCTAAGGATATGTCTAGGGGTATATCTAAGGATAATTATATATATTGGTTAAAATACTAGTATTTTTATAATAATCATGAAGAACACATGGTTAAACAAATGGTTTCAATGATTGAAATATTATATGTAATTTACCTAGATTATATAGAACTATATATTTGATTAGTGTTTCTCACACTATGAATTCTATTTTTAGTCAATGGATTGAACCCAATGGAATATTTATAATGATTAATGTGATAGGAAATTCAATGATTTTCCTCATGAACTACCGAATGTTAATGGAGAGGAATGAAAAATCATGGGGAAATGCTTTCACAACTTTCTCATGATATGAATCAAGTTGTACTGATAAAATAAAAAATGAGGAAAAAACATTATATTAAGTCCATAATGAGGTATTATCCACTTTCATTCAGTGGGTATTCTTATCCAATAGTTGATGAGAAATGGGTCGATACTAAAAAGATCATAGTTTTGGATCTCCATGTTCAGAACATGAGAATTTCATTTTAGTAGTCCTTCATTTGAAAGGTGATGTAAATCAATGGTGTAATTTTATCAATAATATTATTCTACCAATTTAAATTGACTCTATAGAATAGAAAAAGTTGACGAAATTATTTTTCAATAAGAAATTTCCTTTTATTACTCATAAAAAAAAGAAAATCAATTTCTTAAGTGAAATGAAAAGGAAAATGAATATATTGAAACACAAAAAGAAAATTTTATATAACATAAAATTTACACATCTTGAAATATAATCCAACTTAAAATTAAGGTTGATCCAAATTTTTTGGTCTTAAAAACTAGTCATAGAAGTGTTTTATCCGTAAGGGACTTTAGTAGTTTTGAATAAAATTATTTGATGTTCTATCAATGTGGAAATGAATGTTGGATTTAAAAATAAATCTCATGTATTTGACAAGAAAAAGAAGATTTATATTTAAGAAAAATTTAAAAAACATTAAGAAATTTAGATGAGTTTTACTTTATGTCCAAAGTGTAAAAAGTAGAATGATAGATATTTTTTAAGGGGACAGGTGAATGTTTCATGTGTGGAAAGTATGGCCATATGGAAAAAAAATTCCAAATTAAACGGAAGAAGTTAGAAAATGATTTGAATTGGAAGAAGAAAACATAGAATGACCCTCGTAGTTTGTTTCTTAAAGTGTAATGAAAATGGAAATTATTATACTCAACTACCAAATCCATGGGTTAACGATGACGATTGACAACTACAAGATCTTAAATAATGTATCAATGGGAAATCTCAAGAGATCATTATTGGAGATGTGGATTTTGACATAGAAGTGGTAGAATTATTGATTATTTATGTACTATAATTCAAGAATAATGGTGTAGAAGAAATTTTATGAAACAATTGAATATTAAATCATCTATGTATTGGTCAAATATTTTTTTTACATAAGATTTTAAGAGCATAAGTTGAATGGTGATAGTAATAATAAATAGTGATTGAAATGTTAAGGTGACATTTTTGGAAAACACATGATTAAAAGAACGATAACTATAAGGCCCCTACCTTAAACCTGAATTAATCTTGAGTTATTACAAGATTACACATTGAGGATCTTTTCGGGTTTAGAGTTTTAGAGAATTAGATCATAAAACATGCATTACATTCCACATATAAAAAAAGTGGTTAAATAAAGATAGTATTATTCTTTCCCATCAATGGTAAAATATTTAAAATAAAACATGGATTCTTTCTTGACACTTCCTTGACACTATCATCATATCATGTACCATTCCCTTGACCTGTGAAAAACATTTCAAAAAAACATGGGATGAGCATAAAAAGCTTAGTAAGGGATATAAAAATATATGGAAAGGAAACATGGGTACATATATACATAAGAATGAAATCATACTTTACCCATGAAACATAATCACTTTAACATACCTCATCAAATAATGAATAAATCATAGAAATCATAAGACATAAAGGTAACTATAGGCATTCATAACATTCTTACGTAGGGAGTAACCCTCTTGGTTACGTTTGGAATACCCATCACAGTATATTCCCTAAATATCTTCAGATAAACCTTAACGTTTCACTCCTTCGCATTACCCAATGCATTAGAGAGCTATATCGGGCTCACCCGCCCTTAGTTTATCACGGAACAACCCGTCTTCATAATAATGCCCAAGAACTTCAACATAATCGTATCACATAAAACATGCATATAGGAAACATAACATTTCCACCTTTAAATCACAAGATATCAATACAACACATTGATATAAAAACATTATGAAAACCATTTTCAATACCAAAACAAAAGAAAATAAAAACATGGTATTTATTTTTCTTTTAAAAAAAGGTATGGCTTGTAGAGGAAGCCGAAACTCAAATAATGGTCATGGCGGTAGAGAAGTCGTTGTCGCCGCATACGTACGACAAAAACATTCCCTTTTGTCATTTAGTAAAACGCTTCGTATAAAAAATATTCCTTTTGGATAAATGTAAAATTCAAAGGGGTTTATACACCGTATAAAATAAGGTTTTGTATAAAACAAAATATGCCTCAATGAAAGGAGATTGAGACAAAGTCCCATACCTTGGGTCCGACTTGACTCGATCGTACTTTAATGTCATGAATAATAAACATGAGTTAATTTCTACTTTCTTATGAACCTTTTTTAAGTTCATTATTCCTTTTATATCACTTATTTCCATGTCATGAACGCTATGTAATTATTTAAGTTAATAATGGTCGTTTTAACGATCATTGGTACTTGAGTCAAAAATAAAACCTTTATAATTACAAGTTGTTCATGTATCCATTACATCCAGAATTATAATCATGATGTATATATCATATATATCTAGTATATACATGAATTTATAATATTACATAATCATTTATAGGTAAGAAATGAAATGCACCGTTCATGGAGACGGTAAGCCGTACGTACGCATGAACGCTACTTTCATTTCTATTTCGTATTTTATAGAATAGAATCATAATGATATAATGGTATATTATAATTCCAGTATAATATTATATATAATATCATAGTTCTATCTTTTCTACGTCCCACATACGGTATTTAACGAATCAAATCACTTTGAGGGGGCAGTAGTCCGCACATCCTCAAATAAAGATATCACGTTTACCCATAATGGAAACCATAAAGGTATGCCCAAAATGAAAAATACAGAAGCTTAATGAAAAAATAAAAATATTATATATCATATATAAATATAGTGACATCTTAATGGCCACCATTGAAGGTGTTAAAACAATTTTGAACAATCATCATTTCGGGAGGCATAAATTCACCATCCATGGAAACAGTATGTCCTTTAACCATTAGATGTAGTAGTGTGCAAGTGTTGTTCGAATAATTCTTAAAAAAACGCCCTAGTATATTGAAGATACTAGAGTTGTTACAAAATAAATGAATAAAAAGAGTTTACGGGGTTGGAGAAGAAAAATAAAACAAAAGGACTCAAGTGAAGACATTACCATAAAATCGGGTAACTCCCTTTGGTTTGAGCTCAGAGGCTTACTTGGGAAGACTTCTGCCCAATTTGAGGCTTCAAGGAGTAAAAGAGGGATGTGGAGAGACAAAATGGGTAGGGGTTGGCCGATCCAAAGACTTTGGGAGTGTGGGTAAGGAGGTAGAGGTGGGGGCCTTTTATAAGAGGAGAGGAGGGGCACTCTTGGAAAGTAATGAAATTTTACATTATATTAGAATGAATTTCGGATATTAATGGTCCCACATTGATGTGTTTCGAGGATAAGGTGATAAGGGTTCTAAATCCACCCATACAATAGGTTTTTGACAAGTGTAGGTCATAGATGTTACATTATCATTTCATTTTATTTAAATCCTTTATTAATGATGTAATCACTACATCATCATGATGTCATAAATAATTTAATTTATTTAAAGTCTAAAAATTATGAAACAACTACTATGATGTAGGAAATCTTTTTATCTTTCCAATGAATATTTATAGTCTAAAATATCATCTATGTAAACAAAATAAAAAATGTTTTAATCAGGTGATACATTCTTGTTATATTTACTTTCTTTAAAAAAAATAAAAAGATAACAAGTCACTTTCCACAAAAGTGATTCCATGGGGTCCCCAAGTTTGGCAAACGACATACCATGGTCGGCCATGAGACAACCAGTAGAATTATGACACATTTTGGTGTCATTTTTTTATTATTATGATATTATTTTATTATCCTTAACTACCCGATTACTCATTAATCAAGATAATTAAAGATAATTATCGTCGTTACTATTCATAACGATAAAAAAACGATTCTTGATTACATAATTTGGACCTTCTGATTCCAAATATTGAACCCATTTTACCAAATTCCAAAAACATAAATTTCAATAATTTATTTAAAAATAATTCCCATTGTCAAAACAAATAGCGGGTTTTTTTGAAACAATATATATGAAAAGTTCGACATTAGTTTATGCCCAATTCCAAAGTGAAATTAATTATAATGACCACCATTGGATTAAATGGTAAAAATGTATTCTAATTTATCTTTAAATCAAATTCAAAAGATAATCTAATCATATAAATAAATTAGATTAAAAAGCAGTTTTGATGTAAAATGCAGAATTTTTCACTATTCATTAAAAAATGAACATTGTCAGAAAAATACCAAAAATTCACACAATGGAAATTTTTATGTCCCAATCATATATAATAAGTTTATTTTGACAAACATAGATTATAAAATTGTCAAAAGATAGTTTTAAAAATGTATTTCCATCGAAAGGCAGTAAAAGAATCTTTTAAAAAATATTAGTGTATTCCATGCTTAAAATTGGATTTATTTTCATTATAAACCTCTAAAACAGTATCTAATTCAATAATAGACATAGATAAAAATATCTATTATTCATTACATACTTGGGATTTTACATCCTTCCCCCCTTTATAAAATTGCGTCCCACAATTTATTTACTTATTGAATAAGTGGGGGTACTTATCCCTCATTGAATTTTCAGATTTCCATGTTGCCTCTTCCATCATGTGGTTCTTCCACAAAACCATTACCTGATTAATCACCTTATTTCGTAACACTTTCTCCCTATGATCAAGAATCTGGACCGGTTGTTTCTCATAAGATAGGTTCTCTTCCAGCTGAACTACCTTTGGACTCAAAACATGAGATTGATCTGGCATATACTTTCTCAACATCGAAACGTGAAAAACATTGTGTACCTTAGATAAACTCGGAGGTAAAGCCACCTGGTATGCAAATAATCCAACTCTCTCCAGAATTTCATATGGTCCAATGAACCATGGACTCAGTTTTCCTTTCTTACCAAATCAAATCACACTTTTCCATGGTGAGACATTGAGAAAAACATGATCACCTACCTCAAAAGATAGATCCTTCCTCCTATTGTCTGCATAACTCTTCTGCCTACTCTGAGACGTTCTCATGTGTTTCTGAATAAGCTGAACATTTTCTGCCATCTCTTCTACCAATTCTGGTCCCATCAACTTCCTTTCACCCACTTCATCCCAGAAATCTGTAGTTCGACACTGCATCCCATATAACGCCTCAAATGGTTCCATCTATATAATAGATTGGAAACTGTTATTATAGGAAAATTCAACCAAAGAAAGATGTTGGTCCCAACTTCCGTGATAATCCATCGAACAATCTCGTAGCATATCCTCCAAGGTCTGAATTGTTCGTTCTGACTACCCATCTGATTGAGGATGAAATGCTGTACTAAAATTTAATTCAGTACCCAACGACTTCTGAAGGCCTTTCCAAAAGTTAGAAATGAACCTGGGATCATGATCAGATACAATGGAGAGAGGAACTCCATGTAACCTGACTATCCCTTTAAGATACAAATGGGAAAGTTGATCTAGGGAAAAAGTATCTCGTATAGAAAGGAAATGAGCAGATTTAGTCAAGTGATCAACAATAACCCAGATTTCATTATTACCTCAAGATGTCTTCGGTAATCCCACAACAAAGTCCATGGATATATTCTCCCATTTCCACTCTGGCACTGGTAAATGCTGAAGCATCCCTTTCGGTAACTGCTGCTCTGCATTAACCTGCTGACAAGTCAAAAAATTCACAGTAAAATCAGAAATATCTCTTTTTATTCCATCCCACCAGTAATACTCCCGCAGATCTTTGTACATCTTAGTACTGCTAGGATGAACAGAAAACGGAGAACTATGAGCTTCACATAACAACTCTCTCTTCAACTTTGAATCACAAGGAAAACACAATCTCGTCCCAAATCTCAAAACGCAATCATTATCAATGTTGAATTCAGGCAACTTACCTTTCTAAACCATCTCTTCCTTTTTCTGCAACTCATTGTCTTGCATCTGTGCTTGCTTGAGTCTATCTGATAGAGATGATCTCACTGATACCTGAAACAAAACATAATAACTTCCTACACAAACAACTTCTTTGGAAAATTTCATCAAATCCATAACCAAAGGATCACGTTCCAAACACAACATTGCTAATGAAGCATTACTTTTTCGACTCAAAGCATCAGCCACTTTATTTGATTTTCCCGGATGGTAATGAATTGTACAATCATAATCCTTGATTAATTCCAGCCATCTCCTCTGTCTCATGTTTAACTATTTCTAAGTGAATGTATACTTTAAAATTTTGTGATAAGTATATATTTCACATTTTACTCCATAAAAATGATGTCTCCAAATTATTAAAGTGAAAACAACACCAGCTAATTCCAAATCATGTGTAGGGTAATTTACCTCATGAGTTTTCAACTGTCGTGAAGCATAATCAATTACCTGATCATTCTGCATTAGGACGCAACCAAGTCCTTTCAATGAAGCATCATTGTATATAACAAACTCATCATTCATGGAAGGTAGTGCCAAAACTGGAGCATTCACCAATCTTCTTTTCAATTCCTGAAAACAATCATCACATTCTTTTGTCCAGATAAACTTAACACCCTTCCGAGTTAGCTTAGTCATTGGACTAGATAACCATGAAAAATTTCTAAAAAACCTTCGGTAATAGCCTGCCAAACCAAGGAAGCTACGAATCTCAATTACAGTTGTGGGTCTTGGCCAGTCTTCCAAAACTTTTGTTTTTGCAGGATCAACAGTTATACCATCTTTATAAACAATGTGACCAAGGAAAGAAATTTTTTGCAACCAAAACTCACACTTGATGAATTTTCCATACAGTTTATTTTCTTTTAAGGTTTGCAAGATAACCCTTAAATGTCTTTCATGCTCCTCTTTACTTTTAGAAAACACCAAAATATCATCAATGAAAACCACCACACACTTATCCATGAACTCATGGAAAATTATATTCATTAAGTCCATGAATATAGAAGGTGTATTGGTTAGCCCAAAATGCATTACTACAAATTCATAATGGAAATATCTTATAATGAACGCCGTCGTCGGAACATCTACTTCCTTTACCTTCAGCTGATGGTACCCCGATCTCAAGTCAATCTTTGAAAAAAACTGAGCTCCCTGGAGCTGATCAAACAAATCATCGATATGAGGAAAAGGATATTTGTTCTTAATAGTGATGTTTTTCAGGACTATAATCAATTCAAAGTCTCATTGAACCATCTTTCTTTTTAACAAATAAAACAGGAGCACCCCATGGTGATTTTCTAGGTCGAATGAAACCTTTCTCAAATAAATCTTTCAATTGCTTCTTCAGCTCTAAAAGTTCAATTTGAACCATTCGATAAGGGGATTTTGAAATTGGATTAGCATCAGGAACTAAGTCAACAATAAATTCAACTTCCCGATCTGGTATTATTCCAGGAAAATCATCAGGAAATACATCAGGCTACTCATTTACCACTGGCACATCATTAATCGGAACAGTTCCCTTGTTTTCAACGATGTGTGGAAGGTAACATTCATTTCCATATTTTACAAGTTTCTTGGACTCTTGATAAGTTATCAACAGTAAGGGTTCATTATTCTACACAAACTGAAAGTCTTTCTGGAAAGAAACTTCTTTAGCTCTATAGTCAATCTTATCATGGTAAATAGAGAGCCAATCCATACCCAGGATAACATTAAACTCTACTAGAGGTAGAACAATAAGGTTTTCAAGTAGGTTCTTTCCACAGATAAGGATAGGAAGATTATTAAAAATTATTTTTGCCTCAACATTTCCCCCAGGTGTTTTTACCAAAAGATCAGGAGTCATTTCTTGATATGGTATTCCCATTTTCCTAGAAAATATTTCAGAAATGAAAGAATGTGTAGGCCCCAAATAAAACAACACACTGGCATAATCTGAAAAAAAAACAAATTACCTGATACAACTTCATTTGATGGCCCGACATCTGCTGAAGTAGTTGCAAAAGATTTCACCAACCCTTTCTACTTGTAGTCTAACTGCTTCCCATCACTCAATCTCTTTGTCGGACACTCGTTTGTATAGTGACCCATCTCATTGCACTTAAAACATTTCACTAACTGTAAATCAAATTTGGTCTTACCATCACCTTGATCGTTTTCAGTACAATCACGAGCCTTATGTCCCATATTACCACATCAGTAGCACTTTCCAGAATTCAGAAGACATTCCCCAGCATGCCTTTTTCCACATTTACCACAAACTGGAAACTTAGATTTCTTACCACCAGACTTTTTTGAAGAATTCTTCCCTTTCTCCTGCCACCTTGGTCTCTTCTTCTGCTAGTTGTTACAGAACATTTGATCATCGAAAAACTCTATTTCCACCTTCTCAGCACATCGAACAGGCTTTTCATAACTTTTAAACTCACGAGAAGCTAATTCCCTTCAATATTTTGGCTTTAATTCTGAGTAAAAACGATTGATTTTACTATCAAGGTCTCAGATAAAATTTTGAGCATAACTTGCCAATCGAGTGAACCTTTCTTCATAGGTAGCCACTAATTCTTCCTCCTTCCTCAATTCCATGAATTGTTTTTCCATCCTAAGTCGAACAACCTTAGGAAAATACTTTTCAAGAAACATACCTTTGAATTCATCCTAGTCGAGAGCATCAATCTCATCAGCGTCCCCGATATTTTTGACCATCGACCACCACTGATCTGCTTCACCCTCCAAACGGTAAATAGCAAGACTATCCTTTTGATTGTCTAAACACCCCATGACATCGAAAATCTTCTCCAGTTCTTTAATCAACCTTTCAGCTAGCACAGGTTCAGATGATCCTCTGAATGATGGGGGATGTTTCCTCATGAAATGTTCCACCACTGACATGTTCCTATGCAGTTTATCTGGATGATCTCATGTATGGATACCACCTCCATTTATCGCTTGAGTCAACAGCGCCATTACTGCAACAAACTGTTCAGCTCCAATTCCGACCATCTCAGGATGCTGATTCAGAAGGTTATTTCCTTCTGCATGCCTTCCTAGCACTGCTTCCATGTTCCCTGTGCGGAAAAATATTCTGAACAAACATGTATTAGATGAAGCAACATCGTAATCTTCAAATACTATATCACTTTAATTTGATTATAAAAAAATTATTTTTGGATCATCATTTAATAGAATTCTAACTCCTAAATTTATCTAAACCAACCTTTGATACCAACTATAAGGCTCCAACCTTAAACATTAGTTAATCTTGAGTTATTACAAGATTACACATTGAGGATCTTTTCGGGTTTAGAGTTTTAGAGAATTAGATCATAAAACATTCATTACATTCCAGATATAAAAAAAGTGGTTACATAATGATAGTATTCTTCTTTCCCATTAGTGGAAACATATTTAAAAGAATACATGGATTCTTTATTAACACTTCCTTGACACTATCATCATATCATGTACCTTTCCCTTGACCTGTGAAAAACATTTCAAAAAAACTTGGGATGATCATAAAAAGCTTAGTAAGGGATATAAAAATATATGGAAAGGAAACATGGGTACATATATACATAAGAATGAAATCATACTTTACCCATGAAACAAAATAACTTTATCATACCTCATCAAATCATGAACAAATCATAGAAATCATAAGACAGAAAGGTAACTTGAGGCATTCATAACATTCTTACGTAGGGAGCAACACTCTTGGTTACGTTTGGAATACCCATCACATTATATTCCCTAAATCTCTTCAGAGAAACATTAACATTTCACTCCTTCGCGTTACCCAATGCATTGGAGATCTATATCGGGCTCACCCGCCCTTAGTTTATCACGGAACCACCCGTATTCATAATAATTTCCAAGAACCTCAACATAATCGTATCACATAAAACATGCATATAGGAAACATAACATTTCCACCTTTCAATCACAAGATATCAATATACTACATTGATATAAAAACATTATAAAAACCATTTTCAATACCAAAACAAAAGAAAAGTAAAACATGATATTCTTTTAAAAAAAGGTATGGCTTGTAGAGGAAGCTGAAACTCAAATACTGGTCACTGCGGCGGAGAAGTCGTTGTCGCAGCATACGTATGACAAAAACATTCCCTTTTGTCGTTTAGTAAAACGCTTCTTATAAAAAATATTCCTTTTGGATAAACGTAAAAGTCATAGGGGTTTGTACACCCTATAAAATAAGGATTTGTACAAAAAAAATATCCATCAATGAAAGGAGATTGAGACGAAGTCCTATACCTCGAGTCCGACATGACTCGATCGTTGTTTAATGTCCTGAATAATAAACTTGAGTTAATTTATACTTTCTTAAGAACCTTTTTTAAGTTCATTATTCCTTTTATATCATTTATTTCAATGTCATGAACACTATGTAATTATTTAAGTTAATAAAGGTCGTTTTAACGATCATTGGTACTTGAGTCAAAAATAAACCCATTATAATTAAAAGTTGTTCATGTATACATTATATCCAGAATTATAATCATGATGTATATATCATATATATCCAGTATATTCATGCATTTATAATATTACATAATCATTTAGAGGTAAGAAATGAAATGCACCGTTCATGGAGACGGTAAGTCGTACGTACGCATGAACACGACTTTCATTTATATTTCGTATTTTATAGAATGGAATCATAATGATATAAAGGTATATTATAATTCCAGTATAATATCATATATAATATCATAGTTCCATCCTTAAAACGTCCCAGATATGATATTTAACGAATCAAATCACTTTGAGGGGGCGGTAATCCGCATTTCCTTAAATGAAGATATCGTGTTTACCAATAATGGAAACCATAAAGGTATGCCCAAAATGAAAAATACAGAAGCATAAAGAAAACATAAAAATATTATATATCATATATAAATATAGTGGCATCTTAATGGCCACCTTTGAAGGTGTTAAATGAATTTTGAACAATCATCATTTCGGGAGGCATAAATTCACCATCAACGGAAACAATATATCCTTTAACCATTAGATGTAGGTGTGTGTAAGTTTTTCTTGAATACATATTATAACAACACCCTAGTATATTTAAAATACTGGTGTTGTTACAAAATAAATGAATAAAAATAGTTTATTGGGTTAGAGAAGAAAAATAAAACAAAAGGACTCAAGTGAAGACATTACCTTAAAATCGGGTAACTCCCTTTCTTGGGAAGACTTCTGCCCAATGTGAGGCTTCAAGGAGTAAGATAGGGATGTGGAGAGACAAAATGGGAAGGTGTTGGCCGAGCCAAAGGCTTTGGGAGTGTGGTTAAGGAGGTAGAGGTTGGGGCCTTTTATAAGAGTAGAGGAGGGGCACTCTTGGAAAGTAAAGAAATGTTACATTATTTTAGAATGAATTTCCGATATTAATAGTCCAAAATTTATGTGTTTAGAGTATAAGGTGATAAGGGATCGAAATCCACCCATATAATAGGTTTTTGACATGTGTAGGTCATAGATTTTACATTATCATTTCATTTTATTTAAATCATTTATTAATGAGGTAATCACTGCATCATCATGATGTCATAAATAATTTAATTTATATAAAGTCTAAAAATTATGAAAAAATTACTATGATGTAGGAAATATTTTTATCTATTCAAGGAATATTTATAGTCTAAAATAGCATCTATGTAGACAAAATTAAAAAAATGTTAATCAAGTGATAAATTCTTGTTATATTTACTTTCTTAAAAAAAATAAAAAGATAACAAGTCACTTTCCACAAAAGTGATTCCATGGGGTCCCCAAGTTTGACACAAGACATCCCATGGTCGGACATGAGGCAACCAATAGAATTAGGACACATTTTGGTGTCATTTTTTTATTATTATGATATTATTTTATTATCCTTAACTACCCGATTACTCATTAATCAAGATAATTAAAGATAATTACCATCATTACTATTCATAATGTCAAAAAACAAAAGAGTCTTGATTACATAATTTGGAACTTATGATTCCAAATATGTAATCCATTTTACAAAATTCCAAACACATAAATTTCAATAACTGATTTAAAAATAATTCCCGTTGTCAAAACAAATAGCGGGTTTTTTTGAAACAATATCTATGAAATGTTTGGCATTAGTTTATGCCCAATTACAAAGTGAAATTAATCATAATGACCACCATTGGCTTAAATGGTAAAAATATTTTCTAATTTAACTTTAAAACCAATTCAAAAGATAATCTAATCATATAAATAAATTATATTAAAAATTAGTTAGGATGTAAAATGCAGTATTTTTCACTATTCATTAAAAAATGAACATTGTCAGAAAAATACCAAAAATTCACACAAAGTAAATTGTGATGTCCCAATCATAAATAATAAGTTTATTTTGACAAAAATAGTTTATAAATTTGTCAAAAGACATATTTAAAAATGGTTTTCCATCAAAAGGCAATAAAATAATCTTTTAAAAAATATTAGTGTATTCCATGCTTAAGATTGGATTTATTTTCATTTTAAGCCTCTAAAACACTATATAATTCATTAAAAGAAATATATATAAATATATATTATTCATTACATTCTTGGGATGTTACAATAATTCTTAATATGTTCATGATTTTGGGATAATAAAATACATAGATGTTTTAATGTCATAAAATAAATGGGATAGTATTGAAGACCTTGGGGATGATAAGATGGCATTGTGGTTTCTGATACCATGGACTAATTTTATATATATTTTTATTTATATAATGAAGAAGGGGGTCATTTTTCAAAAAATGCATTCTTTCACTATTTTTTTGGTTATTTAGGTTATTACCATGTTTCAAGAGAATAAATGATAATAGTATTAACATGTTTAGTGTTTTAAAATAAAGAGGTACGTCAAGTTGTCTATAAGAATAATGATATGTTGATTTTGTAATTTTAGTGACCTTCTTTCGAAATCTTGGAATTTTAATATTGTGGAAGGATCATAAATTTTTCTATTTATGAAATTTATGATGTTGAAAATTTTATGAGGTTTTAATGATTAATGTATTATCTCACTATGTGAGTATTTATACATATTCAATAACTTGAGTAAGCCTTTTTGTTGAGATGCTAAATAAATACATATGTAATAATTAATATTTATATTTTTGGATATCATGATCAGATAATGATTTAGGAAAAAAAAATTCACCATTATTTTCTAGAATAAGAGATTTAGTGTAAATTAATTAAGGCATAATTAAAGTATGAGATTCTGCTTAAAAAATGTAATGAAATCAAGTAAATTTTTATTCTCCTGAAAAATATTAAACTCTAGGAAAAATATAATAAAACGATAAATTTTATCATAGTAAACTCTTTTCTAATGAATCAAATGTTCCCTTAAGTCATCCTAGATTTATGAATTTGTGATTGTTAACTTTCTCCTGACCACGTTATGTACCTATCACGATCAGAACATGGTAGTCAAATTTCTCTTCCATGCCAATGTTTTCACATTCCACGTATTCTCTCCTATGTGAAAACCTAATTATGAGTTACTTTGGGTAACTATTATGATTTAATCTTTCCTTTATTAAAGGGTTTTTTAGTATTTATTTTAATGTTTCAGGTTTCTATGATAGAAAATTTCAAATATTAATCCTTTTTTGACCCCGATGAATTTGGAGGGCAAAACTAATTTTACGGGGGGTCGAATGTAGCACCATGATTCCTTTATGAAATATATTTTAAAATATCATAATTTATTTACTAGCTTGCATAGAATACTTCATTATTCCATACATGCACAATAGTCAACACATGTTTAGCTTTCATTAAACACAATATTGAGTTTCTACAAAAAATCATTTTATTATTG
Source organism: Viscum album (assembly GCA_963277665.1). Classification (NCBI taxonomy): domain Eukaryota; kingdom Viridiplantae; phylum Streptophyta; class Magnoliopsida; order Santalales; family Viscaceae; genus Viscum; species Viscum album. The sequence continues at coordinate 1,379,930,727 of OY728138.1, forward strand.
TAATTATTTTCTAAATACAATTATAAACTAAATATTAAATTTGTGGGAGTAAATATGAATACATTGTTTATAAAATATTCATAATTTTCTAACTCAATATGACTGTATTGGTATTTTTGTAGAAAATGTTTATATATTTTTTAGAAATTAAACTTATTTTTAAAAAATATGTATTTTCCATAAATGTGTTTTTCATCATTTTATATTAATTTTTTGAAGTTATAGAAATTGGATTTTAAATAAAAAAATTTATTTTTAAATTCTTCATGTGAAACATATTTATAAACTAATTTTTTGTAATTTTCTGAATACATTTAACTTTTAAAGAATAGTGAAAATTATAATTTTATTAAAAAATATGAAATATTTTAATGTATATACAAAGAAAAATTATTTTTTGAATCAATATTTTTTTAATTTGTTAATTATTTTTAAAAAAATCCCAATTATTATATTTTAAAATGATATTATAGATAGATCTATTATAAAATTATTTTATGTTTTAAAAGGTCATTTTTTTAAAAAACATATTTTTCATAGCATTTTATCAGTTATATTTGAAATTAATTTATAAAAAATATGTGTATTGAATATATAATAATGATTGAAAAATTTAAAATTCTATGTTCTAAATTTACCATGTTGTTCCCTTTTATTTCACCAATATAAATAGTAACTACAGAAAATTTTGTTACCATAGTAAAGGATAAATTAGATCATTTAGGTTAAAAATAAATGGATAAAGACTAAAAATTACTCTAACACATGAAAATGTTTTATTTTATTTATATGATTTGATCCATAACACATAATGATCTAAATTAAGTTGTTTAGTAGACAAAATTCACTGAAAAATACTTATATAATATTTAAATCCAAGAAAGACACAAAATGATACATTCTTATCATAAATATCTTTTATCTTTACACATGGTAAAAAAGGTCTGTTATGAATTAATAATAATGTAAATATTAACTTAATAAATATATTTTTATTATATAAATTTATTTTTGACTTATGAGCCACTTAAATGAGATTTTGATATTTATAAAATTTTATTTAATAAATGTTTAAAGATGTCACATTAATGTTTTTAATAGTATAAAATTTCAAATATAGGGATAAATTAAATATATATTTGAATATAAATATTATTATAAAATATTTAATATTTATCTTTATAATGGTTTTTTTGTTTTTAATTTTTAATCCACAAATATAAACATTAAATAATTACATAATGTTGATATAGTAATTATTTTAATAATAAAAATACTAAATAAATGTTACATAAAATAAAAAAATAATTATAATTTTAAATAATTATGTCATAAAATAACTATCTAGATTAGTTTTACATTTAAGGGATATAATTAAATATTTTTTTCAACTATAAAATATTATTTAGATATTTTTAAAAGACTAAATAATGAAAATTATCTAAATTTATTCTAATGATATTTTATCAAAATATTATTTTATTAAATAATTTAAAAATAATAAAACGTATCAATAAAAAAATTAATTATAATATGGTATAAATTTTTATAAATTGACTATTTATTGTTTTTTGGACATCTCATAAGTAAAAATTACAACCTTTTAATGTGGAAAAAGTTGTTACATTAGTTAGATTTAAAATACACTCACTAAGGGTTAAAAATGAAATGGTTTAAAATTACACTAAATCATATATAAAATAAAATGTTTTATGATATCTCTATATTATCTCATATTATCATCAAATACATGTACTTTTTGTGGTTTTTATATTGAAATTGAATTTAATATAAATTAATATGGTCGGAAATTCCAAAATTGTCCTTCACCTAAATTATAAATGGGCACATTCTCCCTCAATTCTTCACATCAATTTGAGCCTTTTAGATTGACCAAAATCTACAAAAATCCTTTTATAAAAATCCTTATAGACATTATATAGATTCTCTTCTTCCCAAAATAATAACTCCAGAGTGCTTTTGAGGATATCTAAATGATTCATTTCGAAGAAGAGGTAATCGCACTAACCGATCACTCTTTTTTTATACCCTTATAAACATCCTAAAAATATATGATATATATCACAGTATATTAAAATCACGAACCCCAAAAATATTAAAATGTATTATTATTTTTAACATACCACTATACAACCCATTTCCCATCAAAGAGGAAGTGAAAGTATTTCTCGTGCGTATATACAACTTGTTGTCTCCATGTAGCAATACTGTTTGAATTCCATCACCATATTATATGAGTGATAATTTGGATGGTATTAATGGTAATATATTATATAAATCAAATAATTATAATTATTTATTAATAATACCATGTCTGACTTTTTACAATATACAATTTTGTGAAATGATAATGTTTCTTGTGAGTATGCATGGCTTACCATCTTCACCTTTCAATGTGTTTTTTTCATCAATATGTCACATAGATGGTAATAAAGATGCTTTTTATAAATTTATATGATATATAACATAAAACTGGTTCCTTAATGATAATATATCCTATAACTTTCATTCTTTTAATACAACAAGAAAATGAAACTGGTTTTAATGCGTACTTATAACCTTCCATCTCTATAAGTGATGTATTTTATTTTTTATCTATAAAATTTATGAATCAACTTGAGAACATATATATAATATATATATATATATGATATTTAAATCATTTATATCATTCAAGAGATGATCAAATCATGATCATTTTAATATTACCAATGATAAAAAGTCCAAACATGAATGTACTAAAATTGGTTACTACAATAAACATAACATTATCATGGAATTATTAATAAGATATTAATATAAATTAATAATTAAAAAATATGTGATAATATATATATGAATATGGTTATGTGATATAATTATAATAAACTAATTTTTATTATACAAGAGAATTGAACATATATGGAGAAAGTCAATAGATAAAGTCAGCTATTCTTGTCTCACATTAATTTTTGTGGGAAATACCTTATATGATACTTGGTTCTATTGTGTTGTTTACATATTTCCCATGAATGTTTTTATGATTCTTATTTTAGTTATTATTTTATTTACATATCCATATAATTTTATTTTTTTTCATGAGGAATTTGATTCAACTAATTATAAAATTGTAAGGGTTAATTTAGAAATTTTATTATTATTAGATATTATTTATACATTGGTGTGTGTTGGGGAATATTTATAATTTATATCCTCGCGTTTTATAAAAATGTCAATTTTTTTAAAATTAAAAAAAAAAATTAATGTAATTTTTACTAATATATATATTTTTACTAAAAAGTATGAAATTAATTTATTTTAATTTTTCCTAACAAGGTACTTCATGAATTTTCTAAAAAAAAGTAGTAAATGAATTTATTGCAACATAAAATACATCAATACATTTTTATTATTTTATGTATCCCAAAGTTTTTTAATCTTCCATTATAATTATACAATGTTACTTTTAAATAAAAATCTTTCTTTTAATATTTCTTAGTATTTCAAAAAACAAAATCATTTTCAATGAAGAAAAGATATTTTACTCAAATATAATGTTTAGGTGATCTTTAAAAATTATTTTACATTTATGATCACATTATTTTATGTCGCTTATTATTTACTAGGGATATATTACATGGATAATATGACAATTACTTATATTGTTGGTTTATGTTTATAATAGAATCATATTTATTAAACCAATTTATTTATTGGTTCTGATATGATGAATGAATTAATGACTCATCGAACATATATGTAGGGTTTTTAATAAGGGATGGGTGGGACATATATCTCTTTCAAATAACTTAGTTAATGATTTTTATATAACGATCTAATGACATAAATAAGTTTACGAGCTTGATTTACTATGGTAAGAAGTGGAACCCTGATCCATTAAATAGAAAGGACTATGACTGGGATGGTGGAGTTTTATGCATTGTTAGGGAAACCCATATAAAGTTCCCTAAGAAGAGTTTTAAATGCACCATGGCGTATACGAAATGATACTACATGTGTATACGTCTAAAAAAATTCCACGTATTATTTCTATTTCATGAGTTTATTGTTTATTCTCTTGAAACTATTATGAGTCATGTCACGTGAATTAAAATATTTAATTCCATAATTCAGGATTATGATATTTCATATATAAAGTTTTCATGTTAAATCTAATGTCACTATTTTCATACCATTATCGTTATGATATGCTTACATATCATCTATATTTACCCTCAATCAGTGTCTGGGATCACTATTATTTTATTTTTACATTCCATATGTTATAAAGAATGGTTTTAATTAGGATTACTCAAGGGGAAGATATTTTTGGTAGATTTAGATAATGTTTTACAAAATTAGAATTTTCAGTTATATGTTTCCAAAGACACTAAACTATTATGGTCTTTCGGAATGTGTTTCTGCAATATAATGAATATTATTAGAAAAATATGTGATATCCATGTAATTTAATTATGGGTCATTACAAAGATACATTATTTGATAAATATTACAACCGTTGAAAATAATACATAGTACCTGTAATCTAGAAACAATATTTTTCATCATGTTTCTAAAACTAGAATACTAACTGTAAGGCCATTATTTTGGATGATTATTTTAGATAAATATAAACATATATATTAATGACTGTAATTTAAGTTTTTTTCTATATTTATTTATTTATGATTTATTGTGGATTTTACAAGATTCTTTGGATGGAAATATTTCCATTGGAGTTTAGGGTTTGGTGAGGTAATAAAGCCTATGAATGGTAGTTTGGGGCTACGGTTATGTGACCATATAAAATTTATTATGCACATAAATTGTGTCTAGGTCATTTTAATTGGAATTTCTATTCACTATAATGATAAAATAAAGAAAAATCCATTGACATAAGTTGTAAATAGAAATGGAGGAAGAACAACATGATAATGAAGGAGAGAGAACATTGATGTTCAGACTATGGGGGAGAAGAATAATCATGGGATGATTAAACAATCATCATGGATTTCATGAGGCAGCTGAGATAATAAAAGTCATTTTTAAAATGTCTGAATAGTAATATCAGATAAACCCCTGGATAAAACTCTTATAATGTTTAGAGCATCTATAAATTACTTCATGTGCCACAGATTGCTCGAGATGACACACGTTCGACACTCATAATACTATACACACATAAGTAGATGGGTCGACCTGGCTGACCTCTTTATGAACCTATGACCACACCAGACAAATAGTTAGATCTATTCCCATGCATTTTCTGTAGTCTATTAAAACCCATGCTGCTTTATGGGTTCTCCAGACCTTCTCCCATGGGTGGTGGAGCTTATCTCCCTTAAGTACATTGTTTAGTTAATTAGGCGTCTTATAAATGTAATACATTTTTATGTAATGTAAATGATTTTTAATTATACTATTGGAGGTTAAATAAATTTAAAATTAATTTTACTTATATATATACAAATATGTAATTATTTTATTTATTAGTTATATACATCAATATTATATTTGTTACTTATTGATTCCATTATCATTTTCTTGTAATAATATTTTATTGACAATAGTTTTATAGTATTTAAAACAATTTTTAAATTTATATGATATAAATAATTTGATAACTAAATATATTTTTATTATTCCTTCATTTTATAGAGTCCAAAAAATTACTTAACTAATGTTTAATTATTTTAATAATTATTATTTGATTTAAGTAAATATTATACATCATGTTTTACTTGTATAATTTTAAAAAATAAACTTTCACCAAAGTTTTTATAAATGGATTGAATTGAATCATATCATACATTATTAGTTTTTTAAAAAAATGATTATAATGTCTGTTATCCAAGGGTCTTATAAATATACATTATTTTATAGATACTCTACTTAAGATGGATTTTGATAAACCGAACACCACACATTTCAGTAATTTGAGGATGATTCCTTTTTTTGTACTTATTTTTATTCTTAAAATCATCATATTTGGAGGGATCATACTTATTATGGATCCAAATAGTGATTCCTACAATTAGGATAATGGAATGCTTATCTTAATTTCTTGACATCTATTAAAAATTGTATTGTATATTAGTAATTCTGAGATATATTGACTGAATATGTGTCCTAATAGTTCATAATGTGTTATTAACAATTTTAAAAAATATTCATAATAGTTTTTTTAAATAATTATTAATTGAATTAATTAAAATAAATAATCACATAAAATTAGTGTATGTTATATCATCAATATATATGTCTAAATTATGTTTCATTGACTACATGAATTGGATTCATTGATGAATAACCATAGTAATGGATTTAATCTGATTTTTCCACTTTAATAAAATTTATTTATATATATATATATATATCAACTCACATTGATGGGAAAAAACTATTCTTGAAATATTGAATTAATTTTGATATTGCATGAGACACAAGAAATTTACTGTATTTACCATGAGAATAATTCATCATAGTTTTCAAAAATAAATAAAAGTACATGATTCAAAATATAAATTAATATACATTTGTGTAAATATAAGATTAAGAGGATAAACCTAACATGCTGAATTAATATTAGATTGTATGTCCAAATGACCCCATATTATAGAGATTACAATGTGGGAAATGTCATTATTAAAATTCACATAGACATATGGCCTTAAATAAATTGATCGAAAAAAAACTATATATGCCTTATCAGAAAAATTATATTTATACCATACGACTTAGTTTTACAAACAAAATCATAACACATCTAGTTTCTCATTATAATGAGGAACTAATAAAGTGTTTTATGTGATAATAATTTAATATAATTTTCAAATTAATGTAACATAAAAAACACTAATAATTTTATAATATATTTATTTATATTCACACATTTGAGTTTTTTCTTAGACTAATTCCAAATTTTAAATTTTCTAGTTAACTGAATTAATACAATTTATTTTTGATGGACTTGGTGTATCAACTAAGTAGGTTGTTTTTTGGTCTCATGAAACCATTATATATTGTTTCATGGTTTCAAATAGACATTACCATTCATACTATACGTCCATGAAGAGTTTTTGTTAATAAATCATTGTATTTTAGATATATTATTTCCTCATTATACAATTTCTTATGATTCTCAATTAATAAGTGAAATATCGATGGGACCATACTTCAATTCGATGTTTTTAATTTCAAAATATGTTTTCGATATTATATCATAGTAATAATTTAAATTATGTGACCAATGGGTAAGAGATGTGGACTTGGGACACTAATTTGGGGTATACACTAACATGAGTGAGATGATGGATATGTTTTAATGTCCTTAAATAAAATTAAATTCTACCAGGTATATATCATGTTATATAACTACATACTTCAATTATAATTAACTACAAAATATATGGTCAGGGTTTGTGGAATATTGTATAGAATATGAAGGCCTAAAATAAGATTTTAGGTATTTTTTTCCATATCAAACACTAACATATATTTGTCACAATTATGTTAATAAATTTTTTGAAATATCCAACTGGGTTATTTTATCCACACCATGAAAATGAACCAAGTTTATTATATTGACATTTTTACAAGGATCCGAGAAAGGGGATGACATTCTATCATGAAAATTTGTAGGTGGTTTTGGGTATAGCCAGAGGTGATATCCTAACATAAACTGGTAATATTTTGTTTTAATGACCTAGGTATTTATAGAATAATAATTTTACTTTTCTATTAATAATTAGGAATAAGATATTAATTTTATTTTAAATGGGACACTTTTTACAATAGCTTACTCGACACGCAATAACGGGTTTCTCTGAAGTCGTATGTAGAACACAACATTGATTGATACTAAAAAATAATACAATATTATTATTATTATTATTTAAAATGGTATTATATGCATAGATATTGGAATTATGTGAATGAATTGTATCAAATAAATTTTGAAATATGGTGTACACATGTTTAAATAATGATTCATTGGTTCCCTAAAAATTTATAATTATAAATAAAACCAATTGAATATAAATGATATATTTTTATGATAACTTATTCAAAAATATAAAATTTGTGTTTATAAAATCATATAACTCTTTATGGATTTTTATTTAATGAGAAATAAATGTTATATATTCGATGAAATGTTTTAATTTAATCATATATGTTTTCTAGATATGATATAAGAACAAATTAATTTTTTCATATAAAATAATTATTTTAATAAAAATGCAGTTTTACATAATTTTGATATAGAACCCTTTTTAAATTCATCTTATTTCACTTTTTGACAAAATAAATTTCATATTTTGAAGTGGGACACTACGTTTTACTTTGGTTAATTTTTTTTAATTTTTTTGATGAAGTTCATTTTTTAAATAATGTTGAAGAATACTGCATTTTAATTCAATTCTTTCTTTTTATCTAATTTATTTATATAGTCATATTATACTTTTAATTGGTTTTAAAATAAAATTATGTTATGTTTTTATCATTTTATCCAAAATTGGTCATTTTATTTAATTTTCTATTGTAATTGTACATAAACACATGTCAATCATTTGATAGTTATTACTTCATAAAAACCGCCTTTTGGTTTTGACAACTAGAATTAATTTTAAATTAATTACTCAAATTTGATATTTTGAATTTTGAAAAATAGATTCCCTATTTGGAATCAGAAGGCCCAAATTTTATGAATTGGTACCTTTAATTTTTTGACATTATGAATATAAACTTCAGTAATTATTTTTATTTACCACGGTTAATATTTAAATATGGTAAATAAGGGTAAAAATTTAATTTTATAATATAAAAATATCCTAAAACGTTTTTTAATCCTATTGTATGGGATATTTATGACCATCTTCCTCTATGTGTCTATTTGGGGACCTCATGGGGCAACATGGGTGTGAAAATGACATTTTATATAAAATAATTTGTAGTAATGAAAAATATAACACAAACATGTATTTTTTTACTTAATAAAATTTAATATTGGGTCATATAACCAAGATATTTGACTATAAATATTCATTATAAAGATCAAAATATTTCATTTATCAAGGTAGTTTTTTTAATTTTTAGAGATTATATAAAGTAATTTATTTATGACACAATGATGATGTAACAACTACATCATTATTAAAGGATTCAAATAAATGATATTATAAATATTAAAAAATATATAATTTGTATAATTTGTATATTTTGATTCCATACCAATATTTTATGGAAGATATTGACATATTATATATTTTTTAAACCCATTTGTTTAAAGGCATAATGTTTCAATGACTTTAACAGAAATCGATTACTTTATAGTGTCAAAATGGTCATAAATGAGTTCAAAAGAAATGATATTTTATTAATAGATATAACACTTATAAAAATCAATGATTCATAAAACTAAAATATATAATGTTAAAAATTCATCTAACAATCCACTTAGGTATCTCTTTACATTAATTGTAAATATATTTACCATATATTATGAAAATGAAAGATGACATGGTAAGAGTTAATGTTTTCAACAAAGGGTTAAAGCAAAAATATAAGGTTGATTTTGGGGAGATATACTTTTTTAAAACCTATTGGGTGAGTGTTTTTTGACTCAAAAACATATTATATTATAAATAAATGATTTTGGCACCATTTTAAACTGAAAATAAATTTATAATCAAATAACATTTCATGGCCTTTCTAAAGTACCCCTATTCCCTCATATAGAAGGCTACCACCTCTACCCCCTTACTAACACATATCAAGCCCATAGGATTATCCAAATTCTACAAAATAATTCTCCCAACATCCCCCCATCCTCCTAGAAGCCTTACCATGGGAAAAAGGGAATTCAAGAAATATTTTTGTCTTACATAAAAAAACATTTATAGAATTTTGAGATAGCATCGTTTCTCAAGTTCCATTCCATTATTTTACATATCCACTCCATGTCCTATTCATATTATTTAACTACATAAAAACACCAGTATCCTTTTTATAATTTGATTTTTTATGTGAATTATGTTAAAATCACTTATATAAAAATTCATCCAATGGATATGAACATACTATTTATATGTACGAGGAAATATTGTCTCAAGAAATGATGATTGTTCAATTTTATCCTACCACCCCTCATGGTGGAGATTATGATGGAACTATATTTATATATGATATATATTATATTTATATTGTCTCTATGATTATGTTTTTTTACATCATACCTTTATGATTCCTATAATATATAAATATGTTTATTTGATTTGAGGAAGTGCAGACCACCGCCACCTCAAAGTGAATGACTCGTTCATACCATACATAGAAAATATAAATGATGGAGTTAATGAATATATGTAACTTATATACCATACGATATTACACTTTAATTATAATAAACCTATTTATCATTTATTTTTCATCTTTTGAAATATGAAAAAGCAATGTAAGTAGTGTTTTTGCGTACGTACGACTTACTGTCCCCATGGACGGTACACTTCATTATGTTTCTCCTAATGTTATGTAATATTATAAATACATATATATATATAATGGATATATATGATATTTAAATCATTAATATCATTCTATAGATGATATAATTTTTATTATATGGAGAATTTACCGCATAACATGTTCATTTATGTCTCATGTACCGAATATCAACAAAAAGACCGATACTAACTTATATACATATGTGTTTTTTATAAAATGGTAATAAGTCATATAAACGAAATTATAAACTATAAAATGTTTTTAAAAAATGTATAAATTAACATAGGTTTATTATTTTTGAAGAACAAGGAACATACATGAGAAGTCGAACTCAAGGTAAGGGATTTCGTCTCAATATCCTTATGTTGAGGAATTTCTTGTTAATATCCACCCCACTTATTTTATAATGTGGATATACAACCACTATAAAATTTAATATCCATATTTTATCTATAATAATTGTATATAGGAAATCATGGTGATAAATAATTAAATGAAAAATGTGGAATGTGACACCTTGAACGTTTAAAGATTTAATTATCAAATCATTATATTAATTTACAAATTTAACTATATGGATAGAAAATTATTCTAAAGGATATTTAATGTATATCTATAATTTAAATCAATGTTTTAAAAAAGTAATGTTTTTATACATTTCCTTTTACAATCCTCACAAAATAAAAAAAGTCATGTTATTTGATTTAACGTAAATGGTGATAATGACTTCTCCACTGCCGTAACTGTTATTTGATATTTGGATACCTCTATAAGACTTAATATTATTTAAATAAATCTTTTTTTCCTTCATTTGGGTATTTTAGTATTGAAAATTGGATCTTAAATAAAAATCATATTTTTAATTGGAAATGTTTTCTTTATGGGATTATATGAATTTTTCAAAAGGGTTTTATAAAAAATGCATTTTATTCATAAAGTGTTTCGTGAGAATTATATGAGATGAGTGTTCCCAATATAGCATATATAAAGGTATGAGACCCATTATATCTTATGGGTGAGCCCGATATAGCTTATATGAGGTTTGATCCCCATTATAGGCCAGCAGTGAGCTCGACACATCTTATACAAAGGGTTGATCCCCATTATTTCTCACGGGTGAAGCCGACATAGCATATACCAAGGATGTGCCCAATTATAGAACTATAATTTTGATGTCAACCACAAGGTTATTCTAGTTGGAATATATTTTAATTGTTTTTATTTATATGATTCACTAAGTTACCTAAATGATTTTTAATTAGTTGAAATTAGTTTAATGTTATTATTTTATCAAAATGTATGAGTGTTATTCATGTGAAAATGTTTTCATGACTTTATAATATTCATAGTCTAATAGTATTATTATATATTATAAATTCCATACCAAGCATTTTATGCTCATACCATGTTTCGAGATTTTTTTCACATGGTATAAGGAAGTATACCAGAAAGGATGAATTCAATATTATTTTTATTATGAATATAATTCTAGTTTTATTTAAGGAGTTGTATTATTGTGAAAAATTTTATTGAGTAGAAGTTTCTACTTTGTTATTTTTGAGATTTAATGTAATTGTTATGGCCTAATTCTCTAAAACACTTATAATGTAAATATCTTCAATGTGAATTCTGGACGTAACTAAAGATTTTGAAATATTTAAATTTTTTTCTTATAGTTGGTATTAGAGGATATGATTAGACAACATTATGGATTAATATGTTTTCTTAATGGTTATGGATATCATCATGGGATTATAATTTTTAAGATAGATCATATGTTAAATGTCTTAGAAACCCCTTTTTAGGATTTATGATCTGAAAAATTAAGGTGACCAAAGGTATTTTTAGAGACATTCGACTTTGAGGAAATTATAGTTTATTACTTTTTGGGATGCAAAATGCGAGGTATGAGATAACCATTGATGTTAAAATATGTTATAGTTATTTTTAAAGATTTTATCTCATTTTGTGAATGTGTCATGAATTGTATAGTCTTTGGAAAATGACAAACTACAAGATTGGTGAAAACTTGTCATGTTTGGAAAGGCCATGGGATTCAAACCCACAACCGAAGGGTGACAAGGGCACATCAATTACCACTATACGTGAAGCCCCTGGTTATTATGACTTAATAGTTAACTGATTTTATGGATAAATAATATGATTATTTTTTGATATTATTATTTATCAAATTAATATTCTTAGTACATGAATCAAATTGGTGATTAAGTGATAAATGTTATTTTCGAAGACATTCCCTCTTTTGGTAAATCTATATACTTAAGGAAAATAGAATACTATGGGAATTTATTTGAGGTTCAATGGTTGGATTTTATTTTGTAAAAGTTTTTTTTTATGGAAATATGGTGATTTAGGTTATTTATATAAATTAATAACCCATCATAGTTAATATGTGATTAGATTAATTACTTTTTACTATGAGACTTTAAGAGTAGTCGATGTTATTTGGAGATAAATGTTATGATTTATCTTGGAAGATCACGTAGTCAAACCCTTATAAATTTTAGGTTTTAGTCTTATATTTTATTATTTTGAATAATTTTAAGTATAATTTTGTATTGAATTGTCTTTTTTGATCTTTGGGTATTATTTGTTGACTGTTGGATATTAACATTATTCTTTATTATGATAATGGATTATAATTTTTGTGGATTATCTGATCTCATACTAATAATTTTGGTTTTTGTTAAATTTTAAAGATAGGGGGAAATATATAGTTTATCATTTTCGGATTATGTTATTCTCTAGAAGTTTATTCTAGTGCTCTGGTGTGACAAAGTCTTCTTGGATTCTCATCATTTGGAGAAAAGATGAGTTTGTGGTAGAAATTTATTAAAGGATGAAAATATACATGAAAACTAAGTATGTTTCCTTATCTTCTTAGTTAATAACATAAATTTATTTCCCAACACTATGAGAATAAATATAAATTTTTTTTATCTAATTTGATTTCTGACTGGGGAATCAAATACTATTAAAAACATGACAAGTTTATGGTTTTCAAGTACTTATCTTTTTCATGATCATGATTTCAATCACACACCACAAAAACAAATTGGATATTTTTTATTCCATATCTATGTTTTCCTATATGTAATCCTAGTATGTGATATCTCGGGTTACATTTATAATTCTCTTTTTTGCTTATAAAGTGATTTTGTTTCACTCTTTTTCTCATGTGGGATTTTCAATAAACATTCCAAACCCAATTTTAAATTGGGGGTCAAAATTTTCAAAATGGTGGAATGAATTAATGGCCTTGGTATTTATAGAATAATAGTTTTTGTTTTAAATTAATATTTATTGATAATATATTAATTTCTTGTTAATGTAAACAATTTTTCCGATAGCGTACTCTATGAGTAATAACAGGTTTTTCCAAAATCTTATATTGCACAAAACATTGAGTTATACTAAAAAATTATACAATATTATTATTTTTATTTTAAATGGTATTTAACTCCTAGCCATTGGTTTATAGGGAATAAATAGTTTCAAAATATTTTGAAATCTGGTTTACACATGTCTAAATAGTGACTCATTTATTCCCAAACTGTTTATAAATAGAAATAAAAACCAATAGAATATAAAGGAGTTTTTTGTGAAAGAATATTTAAAAAATAAAAATTCTATTTATAAAATAAAATCACTCTTTATATATTTTTATTTAATTAAAATTCTGTGATTTATATTCAGTGAAATGTTTTAAATTCATCTTATGTGTTTTCCAGATATTATTAAAGAACAAATTCATTTTTTCAGATAAAAGAATTATTTTTATAGAAATTTATTTTTACCACCATTTTATTGAGAACCTTTTTTAAAATATTTTTGTAATTTTGGACAAATAAACATCTTATATAGATTTGGGACACTAAAATTTACTTTAGCTTTATTTTTGGTAATTTTCTGATAAAGGTCAATTTAAATTAACAGTGAAAACTAAAACATTTTTATTTAAAAATGTCCTTTAATATAATTTATTCATATTGTTATATTATAATTTTAATTGGTTTTATGGGGTAATGGGATTATGTTGTTATCATTTGATCCAATTTTGGTCATAGGAAGTAATTTTCCATTGAAATTGGACATCAAGGCATGCCAACTTTTAGATAGTTATTACTTCTTATAAACCCGTTTTTTGGATTTGAAAACATAAATTAATTTTAAATTAATTACATAAAACTATGGGTTATGAATTTGTAAAAATGAATTCCAATTTTTTGATCATAAGGGAAAAATTTTGTGAATGGGTATTTTTTATTTTTTGACATTATTAATGGTAACTTCATTAATTATTTTTATTAACAATGGTTAAAGGTAAAATCAGGTAAATAATGTTAAAAAAATAATATATTAATAATATAAAACTAATATAAAACATGTATTAATCCTATTATATGAGATATGTCTGACCCTAGGAATCCTTAGGTCAAATTGGGGTCCCCATGGAGCCACTTGGGTGTGAAAATGACATTTTGAATGAATTAATTTAATGTAATATGAAATATAACATAAACATGTACATTTTACTAAAACAATTTTAATATTGTATTATAGAAATGATATATTTTACTATAAAGATTAATTATAAATATAAAAATAATTATTTTATCAAGGTATTTTATTTATAATTTTTAGTGATTAAATAAATAAATTTAATTATGACATAGTGATGACGCAGTGATTACTTTATTAATAAAATATTCAAATAAATGATATTATAAATATTAAAATAAATTTAATTTAATATTTTGATACCTTAAAAGAATTTTAATGATGACATTGACATGTTATATTTGTCTTAAGGCCATTGGATCTAATGAATCAAGTTGTTATGACTTTATCAAAAATTAATTAGATTATAGTGTCAAAATGGACATAAATGAGTTTTTAAAAGAAATACTATTTTATTAAATGTTTTAATAGTCCTAAGATTTTCATATTCTTCCAAATGACCAATATAATGTTATAAATGTCATTAAAGATACACTAATGCACCAATGAGCATGTACACTAGTGGTACAAGCTCCTGCTTGGCTTCCAAATGTCCAATGATCAAATACAGGTATGGACTATTTTTTTGGGGAACTATAGCAGACATTTTAGCGGTGGAGGGACTATAGGGGTGGAGACACTGTAGCAGTAGAGGCACTGTAACAGGGACTGTAGAGGCGGTAGTACTGTAGCAGGTAATGTAGTAGACCGTGTACTGTAGTAGTACTATTCACCGAGGGGCCCTCTAGGAAAAAAAGGGCTTTGAAGCCTAGTATTCAGGAGACTTCGCCCTGGGCCTTCAGGCTATCTAATAGGTCTCCCTCAACCTAGTCTAAAGAAGTATTTTCTTTAAATAATAAAATGAGGCTTTCTACCCAACCTTTAAAAAATATTAATGATACAGTTATGGTTCTCTTGTAATTTTAATGTAAATATAGTTACTATATATTATGAAAATGCAAGAAGACATGGTATGAGTTAATGTTTTTAACCAAAAAGATAAAGCTAAACTATAAGGTTTCTTTGGTGAGGTAAACATGTTTAAAACCTATTAAGTGAGATTATTTTGACCCATAATAATTTTATGTTTGAAATAAATGTGTTTGGAACAATTTTAAACTGAAAATAAATATAAAATAAAATAATATTTCAAGACCTTCCTAAAGTGCACCTCATCCCACTTATAAAAGGCCACCATCTCTACCCACTTAATCAGACCTCCCAAACTCTTCGTCTCATCCAAATTATTCTCAAATAATCTCCTAACATCCATCCATTCCTCCTAGAATCCTTACATTTGTATGAAGGCAATTCAAAAAATCATATTGGCTCGAATCAAAAGAATTTAACCAATTTTGAGGTAACATCTTCTCTAATGTTCATTTACATTATTTTCCCTCTCCACACCTGTGTGATTCTTATTCAATGATTAAAAAACAACACAATTATCCAAAATATACTCGGATTTTCTTACAAGATGTATTTTACCTACTCTTACAGACACCTCCATCTAGTAGTTATGAACATACTGTTTCAATGTAGGGTAAACTACTGCCTCATGAATCGATGATTGTTCAGTTTTCTCCTATTACCCCTCATGGTGGACATTATGATGACACTGCATTTATATATTACAAATATCATAATTATATTTTCATTTTCATTATGTATTTTTCATTTACTACATACATTTATGATTTCCCTATTGTGTGAATAGAATAATTTCATTTGGGGAAGTGCAGACTATCGCCCTCTCAATGTGATATGACTCGTTCAAGACATACATGGAATGTGTAAAGGATCGCATTAATTACAAATTTTAACATATATAAAATATTACATTATACTGGAATTATAATATACCTTTGTGTCATTTATTTTTCATTCTTTTAAATATGAAAAATTAATTAAAGTAGCGTTCATGCGTACGTATGACTTAACATCTCCATGAATGACCCAATTCATTTATTTTCTTAAAATGTTACATAATATTATAAGTACATATATATAATGGATATATATGTTATTTAAATCATTAATATAATTATAGAGATAATTTAATTTTCAAAACATGGTCAATTTACCTCAAAACACGTTCATTTTCGACTCATGTAATGAATATCGGCAAAACGACTGATGTTAACATAAATACTTATGTAACGTTAATAACATGGTAATAAGAGGTAGAAAAGAAATAATAAAATTGAAAAAGTTTATTAATAATGTAGAAACTATCTTATGTTTATTATTCAGGAAGAACAATGAACACATGTGACAAGTCGGAGTAATGGTAAGGGATTTCCTCTCAATCTCTTTTTGTTGAGGTATTTCATGATAATATCCACCCCATTTATTTTATATGTTGTATATACCACCACTATGGAATTTTATATCCATAATTTTTCTAAAATAATGTTATTTATGAATTCATGGTGATTATTATTTAAATTTTCAAATTAATATGGGAAAATATGAACATTTAAAGATTTATTTATCAAATCATTATCTTCATGATATTAATTTATGTATTTAATTATATGGGTATAATAGGATTATAAAGGAAATTTTATATTGATATAGAATTCCATTCAATGTTTTCATGAGGAACATTTTTATAAAAATCATTTTACTTTCTTTTTTAAATGAAAAAATGAATGTTTTTTGGTTTAACCTCTACAACTATAATGACTTCCCCATCGCCGTAACCATTATTTAATATATAGAAACCTCTATAATACATAATGTATTTTAAATAAATCCATTATTCCCCTATTTTCATATATTGGTATTGAAAATGTGATCTTAAATGAAAATATTATTTTTATAAGTACTTTTTTTATTTGGGATTAGTTGAGTTTTTGAAAATGGTTTTGTGATGAATGTGTTTTGTTAATAAAATGGAAAATGATGATTATATGAGATGAATGAGTCCTATATATATTTTATCTATTTTTGATCCCCATTATAGCTCAGCGGTGAGCCCAATATAGCTTATATGAAGGATTGATCCCCATTATTGCTCACATGTGAGCCCAAAACTGCTTATAGAAAGGGTTAATCCCCATTATAGATCACGGGTGAGCCCGATATAGCTGATACAAATGGTGGTCCCCATTATAGATCTCCAATTTGGGATTCAAAAATATTTTTCTTGAAATTGGAAGATGTAAAAAAATATTTTATTTATATTATTCTATATGTTAACTAAATGAGTTTTATTTTCTTGAAATTAGTTTATTGTTTTTAATTTTTCAAAACGTAAGAGTGTTAATCATGTGAAAATGTTTTCAGGGTTTTTAAATAGTCATAGAATAAAAGTTTTATTCCTTATTTTATATTTATTATGGATATTTTTGGGCTCATCCGATGTTTGGAAATGTTTTTCATAGGGTATAAGTAAGTGTATGAGAAAGGAATAATTCAAGAAAATTTTTATCAAGAAATTAATTCTTGTTTTTTAAGTAGTTTCAATGTTGTGAAAAAAATTTATTAAGTATAAGTGTCTACATTGTCATTTTTTAGATGTAATTTAATATTTTTGGCATAATACTCTAAAACTCTAAACTTGAGAATATCCTCACTGTGAATTCCTAAATTAACTCAAGATTATGTATTGTTTAATGATGGTGCCTTATATTTATAGTTGTCCTCAAATAATTTATTTATTCATTTTATTATCAATAATATTAATTTGAAATCTATGGTAATTACATTTAATTTTTAGTTCATGGCTAATAAATAATAATTTTTTCATAGAATGAGTTATTATTTATATAGTACGATTACCAATATAATTCCATATTTTTATAACTATCATATTCTTTATGGTTATTTTATTTTGAATGAATTATCACCCTATTGAATTTCCTAGACCAAAAAAAATGTTCTATGCTTATTGCTTACAATAAGGATTACATTACTACATTTATTTCTTATGGATAGATATAGAAAAATGTTATTTGGAATTTGAGTGATATCATGATTGGAAAGCGTGTATACCCACCAAGTTAATATTCTATTGAAAAATAATGTTCAATGGTTAAATATTGGATACCAAGGATATATTAAAAAAATTATGCTCATCAAATTTCATTAGAGTTTTTTCATTATATATTATTATGGTGAAAATTTTGTTTGTTAGGGAATGCGAAAACTTTTTTATAAGAAAAATTATTATTGAAATCCAATATAGTTAATATGATAATTGTTTCCTTAATAAAATATAGTGTAAAAGAATACTATAATTTCATATATAGTAAATTATAATTTAAAAATAATATGACTTTATAATAAAAAAATAAAACAAAATTATGGATATATTTCAAAATTCTTCTAAAAATTCATGTGATAATGAAAAAATATTTCTATCCTGAATAAATGTTTTAAATACATTAGATGATGTTCTATTAGAAATATTACACTTATGGAATAAATTTTAAAAAATATAAAACATTACTTATAATATATTAATTTATAAATATATATATATATATAAACATATCAGCCATAAAAAGAAAAAAATTAAATTAATAGTCAATAAATTAATTGGTATATAAATATTCTATGATAACATTAACCATAAAAATTATGCAATTTAGTGGTTAAATTTATAACTATTAGGCTAGTAATATTCTAATTGTTATACAAATATAACAAATATATTTTTAATGTTACTATAATATAATATGGTAAAAAATAATATTACTAATATTGACCAAAAAAATTTAATTAAAAATAAATTATAATATTACTATAATATTATTAACTACTCAACAAAATATAATTTAATTATCAGAATAATTATGTAGACATGTTTTATTTCAATCGTAAAAAATAATTTTGATATTTAATATTAGAATTTCATAATTTTTTATTTTTTTATCAAAAATGATTTTAGTTTTATAATCATAATATTGACATTATATAGGTAGACATTTATGAATTTTTTTATATCAATAAAATATATTTTTGAATAGTGATAGATGGTGTTATATGTTATTTTGTGTTATTAGGTATGTATAATATTAATTATATCATTATTGTTCAATGATATTTTTTTAGATAAATATATATAATTGTAATTAAACAATCACAAAAATTAATCATAATAATATTCGTGGGGAAAATATTAATATTTCATTTCATATTTTATTTATAATCAACCTCCTCATGACATATAAATACCAATCTCCTTCACCTAATCCCCTAGACATCCAAAATTACTTCACAGGAAATACATCATACAAAATCACTCCATAATCAACCTTTTCAACATTGGAGAATCCAAATTCTTTCCAAAAGACTATTTCTTAAGGATATATGATCTAAACCAAAGTAGGTGTCTCAAGTAATCTTTGAAGGGGTGGATTTTGTCTTATCTACTACCGACATCTATATCCTAGGGTTTGATGGTCAAGGCATCAGACACTCCCCCTAGGTGGTAGAGGGTCTTCCGAGTCCCAATGATAGTGGTCATCCACTTCTATTCGCCCCCTTCCCGAACCCAGATTTCATCCCTCCCTTTTCCCCGATCCTTATTAGTTCGACAATTCCATAATTATTCAATGGATCCCCGTAGTTGTCAATTTAAAATATAGAGTTCATTAATGCATCATCCTTGCTTTATTTGACGTTGGTTTTAATATTAAAGCAGCACCAGCCATCGGTGGATTCTTTTGACTACTTCGTCTTTGGATCCTAGGTACTACTTGAACGTGCCATAGCGGGGCTTCTCAACTAAAAATATATCATGATATGGTTCACCTATGAGGAAGATCTATCACAATATTTGTCATATGTGCCCTATATCTATTACATTTCTCATTTTTTTCTCATTCGATGGACATAAGAATTCCATATAAAAACTACTCACCTAGAATGGCGGTATGGGTAATATTACTAGAGCTACCTATTCCATTTCGAAACCCATTGATTATTTTTATGGTTGGGAACCCCATTGGTCGATAACTATCTTCTGATAGTAGTACAGGATATGCATTCCATCCGATATCTCCCTGGATTTGTGTTGATGTCAATATGAAGAAGTTGTTGGTGGAGTTCTTGTGGGTTTCTATAGGTGAAGAGTTCCAGTATAAGTAAATGTTTATTTTTGAATAATGGCGTGGTTTCTATAACCTTTGCAGGAAATTTGGGCATATAATGGAGGTTTCTATATGTGGAAAGCTATTATGAAAGGTGTCAGGACTATGTTCCATGGAAACGATCTTGGTTCTGAGAGAGGTTTCAGTTGTGGGTTGTAGTCTATTGGTGGCAGACTGTAGTGGAATAATCATAGGTTGTGAGTTGGTTGATGTTGATCAACCTCACTACTAAGATGCTGAAAAAATTAATTATTAGGAGTATATGAATGGGGTTTCCATCAATTCTATCGACAATCCTAAGGGGAATAATTTTTTTTGACATTTTTATTAGGTTGAAACATGATCTGAGGGTGCGGACTCCTATAAATTCTATGATAATTTATGGTTATTTAGTCACATTAGGTGATGAAACATCAAGATTTGTTGTTATATTGAAGCATGATTTGGAATCTTAATACGATTTTGTAGTGATTCAGGGTGAATTAGTGGTATCAGGTGAGGGAATTGTTAGATACCATGTTTCTAATGACAATGTAGATGTTTAATTAGAGGTTTATGGTGTTCCATGGACTCCTGTTGATAGTTCTTATGTAATGAAATTATGGTACATGGAAGGTACTATTATTGGTGGAAAAGATGAGGCCCCTATGGATGAAATCAGATCTAGTCATAGAAGTTAATTGTTTGATATTGAGCTCAGCAACTATTTTTTTATATTTCTTAATGAAGATTCAGTGCATGAGGTTGAAACTGATCAGAGATGACACTTTATAAATGAGAAACATGTCACAGAGAACACGACCAGGGATGGGTACATGATGGGAATCCATTAAGTGTTAAAATATTACTCAAACTTACCTCCTATTATTGATACACAGTTGGTGATGTAATTAAATTCCATGTATTGTGACAATGATACTCTTGATAAATGCTTAGAATTACTTATGAGTTTGGACGACGAAAAGGTTGAACATGTTTTTCTTCTTAATAATACTGAAGAAGATGCTGTTAGAGTGAAGAAGAGGCCATTTAGGATGTATATAAACTTGGATAAGTATAACATTATTGACATGCAAGACTATGTTTTAGTAGGGGGATTCAACATTGTAAAGATCATCCTTGGGGATTACATACAGTCTTTGGACAAGCTGATGGTTAGACCTGAGTATCTCTTAAATAATAAACTAGACACACATTTACAGAATATCTCTAGGGAATTATTTAGGGACATCAAATATAGTCATCTTAAATTTTATTTTAATGGCTCAGTTATTTCCAATTGTGTTTTAACCCATGGTTTGTCTCTTTTTCCTAAAAAGTGTTTGAATAATAAATTTTTTAATTTTTAGTCAAATAAGAATGAAATGATTCCATTAATAATATTTTCATTTCATTTCATAATATTTTTTTTCTATATTCTATATTGAATTTTAAGAAACATTAAATATACTTTAAATGATATTATTATAATTTTTTTAATTTCTAGTGAAATAAAGATTTTTTAATTTTTTTAATAATCACCCATCAATGAATAATTTTAATTGCCTTTGGAGATAATACTATTAAAAATATATTACCTCCATTCATGTAAGGTCACAACCTTTAATGTATTGGATAAAAATAAAATTAATAATTATTTAATAATTTTATTAATATTTTATTACATAAAATAAAATATAAAAATAATAATTCAATTTTTGAACATCTAGGCTCGTAAAACTACCTTTGAAAATATAATTAATATGATGATCATTTACCCAAAATATTTAGGGTTAATATATGAATTATGGAATCATATCTATTATAATGTCCCTATATATAAAATTTTTGTTGTCATATAATCCATTGAATAATAAGATTGATGATCACTATCATATAGATGAAATGTTATTACCATAAATTTAAGGTATAAAATTTACCAATTAACTAGGTTGGATAATCATCCATATCTAATTAATTTTCAATTATAAGGGATTGACATAGACATAATTTTTTCATTTTGGATCATGCTCTCCCACACTGACTATTTCTGATATATAATTGTTAAATTATATAGACCTCATGTTGGAAGTAATTTTATATAATTTTAAATTGTATATTTGTTGATATATATGTTTTTATTCTATACAAGAGTTAATTTATTTTATGTCAATCCATATGATATATATAAGGAAAAATTTTCCATCCATTTTTCCATTTCATATATCTCTGATCCATTGTGTGTTTTCATTAATTATTTCAAAAAATATTTAAACAAAAAATATATTATTTATTATTTATTATTATTTAAATAATCAATGATTAATTGATATAATTTTATTTACACAACTCATAACTTTCGAAATAGTGGTTCATGTCCATAACATCTTCATCGTTGTTTCATATGATATTTCTTTTAATCTAATCGGTATATTAATGAATATTATTTATTTATTCATTTATAAATGTAATATATGACATAATTATTTTTTCTCATGGGAACATAAGTGATACCTCATCTAGATATTCAATGTCACATTATTATATAACTCATTACATTATCTTTTCTCATTTAATGCTTACTATTCATATCTTATTTATGATCTATTTGGAACACATATGCATTAAATATTATAATAAGAGGGTAGAGCCCCGAAATATAACCCCTTCAATTGATTATTTAATTCATACATATCAAGAGACACATTTTATGGTTCATAGGCCTTGATCACAACACATTATATTACAATACCATAAAATTGATCATTTTCAAAGGTTTATGATGAGATGATTTATACTATTAAAACATTCTTGTAAATGGTATCATTGATATGATTATAATTTCATTATAAAATCACTAATACTAATCCTTTTACTATTTAATTATTTTTTAACCTTCTCTTTCATGATTCATTTTTATTCGAATTGTCTCATTTGATATGAAAATATTTGGTTTTTTAATTATCCCTTATATATTTATTTTTGTTACTCTCATTGTTATATATTCTATCATAGTGTGGAATGTAATAATATGTGTTTACTAATAAAGAAGAGTTTATAATTATTATATAATTAATTCTTATATTTCAGTGAATTTTAAGTGTATTTTATTATGTAACAAATCCTATAATGGAATTGAACCATTATATACTCTATATTATTATTTGTATTTTATGCTACAAATAATGAAATAATATGTTCAAGAGTTGTGATTCATTATATAAATTTCATTAAAATCAATTATTTGATATTCTTAACTGTAATTATATTTGTATTTTTATGTCGCTTATACCATATCTCTATATGTAATCTTTATTGAGCCTAATATGCAGTGTTTTAAAATGTCAAACCATTTTCCAAATTGAATGGTTAACCCAAACAATGGACATATAACATGAAAAAAATTATACACCTTTAACATCAAACACTTTATAATGTCGACTCCAAGATTTAAACATTCATTATTGTTTTTTATAACATGTAAGGGATATGTATTCCGTGTTCCCCAAAGTCATAGACACTATAATAAATATATTTATTCCCACATAACATATTTTTTTCATCACCCTTACAAGACCTCACAAACAATATAATTCTATCTACATTTTAACTACATCAGTGTGATTTTTTCTACATTTTATTTGTCTAATTACTTTATTTGTCATCTAATATGTCTATCATTAAAAACATGTCTCTTTTTGTGATATGGTTTTCATTATATAGTTCCCTTTTATATATATATAATATAAGTTTTTGTATTATTTTTTTAATTAAAATGATATTATACTTGAACTGTTTAAAAATTTCCAAATTGACTCTATGAATCTCTAAATTATATCTAATGCACTAAATCACCATACAAAAAAACATTCTCATCAAAACAAACTTTTTCATCAGCCTCAGTAAGGGAAATTCTTTATATCCACCATAAATAATAAATGTGCGCCTATATTAATTTCATTAGTCATTTTTTTCTCGATTTGATAAAAGAATTTATTTCCAACATCATCAAAAAAATCAAAGAGAAAAAATATATTTGGCCCACTAATTTATTACACACATATATAAATATATATAATCAAATAAGTAATTTATTCCACAAAAGTGACATTTTTTTCAAATAAAGTCATCGAATATTTGTTTTTTCCAAATTATAAAACATAATTGTGATACCAATGAATGGATTGATCTACTAAAAAGTGTGTTTAATCAGTTATTTAGTTTTTCAAATCGTTATTATAATGAAGTTTTCCTATATAATTTTTTTATTTTTTTCATGTTATCAAAAAATAAATATTTCTCTCACCGTATGTATTAATCTTGATAAGAATGTAATGAATATAAATTTTAAAAGAGTTTGACCCCAACGATAGATATTAATCCATGATATGATAATAATTTCTATCTAACATATTTTAAACATCTATTAATAAATAATTTTAGTTATATTATAAGGGATTCAACTCTCATCTGATAATTAATCTTATACTAATTTATACTGACAATAAAATTATATTTGTCACCACCAGTTTAATTTTTTTGATTATCCTATTTTTATTTTTTATAGGAACTCATACTCCAAAAAAAAATCATAAAAAATGATATTTTGTCATTTGAAACATTGTTATTATGATAATAAACCTTTCTATAACTTCAAATAAATCATATTATTCATTGAAAATGATTGTATCGATGAATATATATTTTTATCTATTTTATATTATTAACTTAATCTAGATTTATATGACAAGTGGAAAATTATTTAACAATTTCCATGAATGTTTCCCCATTTATATATTCATTCAACCATTTATAAATGTTTCAATCTCAAGGGGTTCAATTTAAAATTTACTTGTTCCCCAATAATAAATTGATCACCTTAAATATTTTTTAAATACAATGGCATATCAATCCATCAATTGTCCAACTAAAAATAGAAGTATCAAACATTAACTATTTCCAAAAACATAGTTCAAATCATGAACCACTATTTATAGATACTGTGATGTTGATAGTAAATTACAACATTTTCACAATTTTTGTCACCCCATAGTGTTTATCATATGTCTCATTGAATCATCATGTGATTATACATCTGTTTTTTATAATTGTAGTTCTTCCTTTTCTAAGAATATATAACATTCATCATCTAATATCTGCTGCTCTAATCTCATTCTTATCTCAAATAAACTCAACCCCGAGCTTCATCCAATTTTTAAATTTTCCGTATAACTAAAATACTCATGTTTTTTTAATTCATAATGATATTCCATAAAATTTTGTACACTAGATAATTTACTACATATATTCATTGTTCCATATTCTGGAAGGATATTATTCTAATTTTCATACAATTTGACAATGGTAATTCATTATATAATATAATTATTTGATTAATTATTTTTTAATAAAAATATTATGGGGCATCCAACATATGTTGTTTAACAAAAAGTTTTACTAAAAATTATGAATTTCCATTAATATTTTTTCAATGAGATGTTATTCTAAATAATGAACAATGTAGAGTCATCTGATGTGAAATAAAAAATAATTACAGAAAACATATAACACTTCATGTGTTTATGATATTTAACTATGTTGGAAGAATCTTTTTGTCTGAGTTTCCATGATTTATAAAATTATTCTTTCTCAACTAAAAATCAATCTTCCAGGCTATGTAGAAGCAAAATAACAAATATTCTATATCTATGGGGAACATTAATCCCCAACATTGTATTTTTTAGCAGTAAAAATAATTTTGACCTTTTAATTTAAATATATCCAAAAAAATTATTAGGAAAAAAAATTGATAATGAAATACTGACAAAGAAATAACTAATTTTGAGAGAATCCCATCTCTCATGGACAAGAAAATATTTTCTATGTAATTTATTTTAGTCCCTATCAATTCAATCAAATTTCATTTTCTCTCCATTATTATGATAACAGCATCATCATAATAACATGTATGAATAGTATTACTACTATCCCATTTTTTCAATATGATCCTTTGAATGTTATGGGTTTATACAAACAATCTATTATGTAAAAGGATAAGGTTGAACATGATATTTCAACATTATTTCCACAAACCATTCACTAGGTATAATGTTACTGAAAATATAAGAAATTTTATCTTTTGTGGAAATATAATAAATCTTTATCTATCAACATGAATTGGTATCATTGATGAAATAATAATTACTATTAATATGTTTGGATATTTAGTATTATAATATGGTTTTATATTTATCAATTTTATTGTAATCACCACCTATGATTTTCAATGTATTCATAACTTGCACTTAAAAATAATTCAAGTAATTTATAATCCACATTATTTGTATACATACATGGGTGGAAGTAACATATATTGTTTTTATATAACTAATGTCATAGAGTTTTTTTTGTTTACTATGAAAATTAAATCAAATTTCATGAAAAATAGTGTTTCTCCAAATGTATATTTTGAAACATTGGAAACTCAGTCTTAGTAATAATAATTGATACCATGTTTGTTCAACTAAATAATTTTCAATATCCTAGTTATAGGTGCCACCCAACGTTTCACTATACCCGATTGGTCACATGGCCTCAAGCACATTTCCCAAAACACTTGAGGCTGGCGACTAGTAGTTAGTGCCTTTGGTGTGATAATGGGGAAACTATTCCCTTATAGGCAAAGTAACACAACAAAAACAAATAGTAAACAATATCCGAAGCAGTAATACTATATAACTAATTTAATGTTGTAAGACTAATAGTATGAAAAACTTATGCATATATGTAAATAATTATGCATGTCACAATTATCTAGGAAATAATCCGAACAAGTAATAATTCTGGGAATAAAATACTAAAACCAACATTTTAAAAATAATAAATTACTCCGACAGCATTACAATTCTCTCCTTGTTATTATGCTCTCCAGTTCTAGTTGAAATTATGTACATGATGTGGAAGACGATTTCCAATTTCTATACCTAATACTATATAATTTTTTTGGGTCCAAAATCAAGAACCAAATACGGTGTGAGATGAATCCCACTAGAAAACAACCAAAAGATCTATTCCTATTGGTATGCTAGTATATATAGCCAGAAAATGAATAATGAAGCATTCAACAATGAAGTACTCTAAAGTAAACAATCATATAGTTTCCAATTACAATCATTTATATTTATTAATTATTCAATATATTGTATAATGAAATCATGGGATCTATCCAAAAATCTGTATCTCCTATTTAATATAATAATAATATGTCTCCAAATACTATCTAACAATCATGTAAGTCCATGTCCAATCCTGTGCATTTTCTTGGAAGACTCATCATAATCAAAATTCAAAATATCACACTTCTACTATGAATGGATCACATAGTCTAATCCCTATGATCATGAGTTCCAAAAAACAAAGACTCTATGAGGAAGAACTCGCCTTAAATTACCACTATGGCCTTTCAATGATAACTACAGAATCTATGAGGATGAAATCGATGTCAATTCACCTCATGGACTAAAAATTGTATACTATATAAACTCTGAGGGAACACTCACCATCAATACCCCCTATTGTCTCACATCGTAAATATAAAAGACACTCTGAGCAAGCCATCATCATCAATTCCCCATATGGTCTAACTACACCAGGGTCCACAACCCTATATAATATAGTGGTACACTACAATATCCAGCAGCTCAAAGTAATCTCAACTACTACAAGGATAAGTAGTTACAATTCATAACACATTCATTCAATATGATGAAATTAAGAAATAAATTCCATCATAACAATAAAGGCATGGAAACAAGGTTTTCCTCATAGAAAAACCTAGACCAAATAATTTTAAACATTAAAATAAGTAAAATGCACCCATTGGGTGTCCCCTAAATATGAAATATATTGTAATGTGTCAAGGAAACCCATTAATCTACCAATAAAACTAAGGAAGTTGATAACATGGTTCAATTTCATAACATAAAATACCACAATCGTGGGAAATCGGTATATTGTTATATATAAATAAAGGAAAAATGTCTAATGAAAAAAAACCTCATACGTAGAAGTTGTATGGTGAAAACTCCTTAACGATGGCCCTTGAATCAGCCTAGAACATCGTAGATCAACGAAAAGGTCAAATCATTCATCCTTGAATAACTCAAAAGAGAAAAGAAATAAAAAAAACAGAGGATTTAGGGAAATGGAGAACTCAACGGAGGAAATCCAATGCACCCAACATCATCTCGATCAATTCATGGATAGAGGAACGGGAGAATCTCAAAGATTATCACCCTTATATCACTCTCTTAAACGATATATGGAATGAAGAAAGATGTTATGGTGATGATACATGACCTAGGTTCGATTAATAAAAAAAAAATAAAAGTACACAATGTGTTCATTTAATGTACACACCATGTTATATCCCCAACAAACCCACACATTAGGTTGTCTAGAAGGTCACCCACACGAACTAGTACACGGCCGTTACATGGCCAGTACACAACTATATGTGGCCGCTGAATACACGTCATGTACCCAAGAGTACACATAGTGTTCATAGAAAATTTCCAAAATCTTCCATTCTCCTAAAAAACACATGAAATCCATATTCATATCCAAAATAAAGAATTGGGTCCCTAAAAACATACCCCATTAATGAAATTTGTCTCTGAATCTCCCTTTTGTGGTAGTAAGAGAAGATACATCAAACATATCTAGCCACTATGATTGTATTTCAGCCTCCTTCTCCCAAGTCTCATCATGTACACTATAATGATTCTATAACACCCATACTAGAGGAATAGATCAACCATGTAGAACCATGTTAATGTGATCCACAATCTATATAGGGTGCTTCTTGAAGGATGCATCCACCTCCAACTCAACCTCCTCAGATAAAAAACATGAGACATATCGGAAAATTAACATCATATCATAGAAACATGTATGACATCATGCATACCACAGTACCTCGGGGGTAAATAAAACTAAAAGGCAACCGGCCCAACCCTCTCCAAAAACTCAAATGGATTGATGCATATCAGCAACAGCGTTCCCTGTCTCCCAATCCTCATGTGTTACAAAAATGGTGTGACACACAAGAAATAATGATCTCTGGCCTCGAACACCAGAGGTCGTGTTTGTCGATTAGCATAAGATATTAGGTGAGATTATGTAGTAACCATCCTATTTTGAATCAACTCCACCTGCTCAGCGGTCTCCTAGAGAAGATGAGTTCCCATCATAGATGTATCTCGTACCTCAAACCAACATAGGGGTGAATGTCATAGCCTACCATACAGAGCGTCATAATGTGCCATTTGAATCGTCAACTGAAAATTGTAATTGTTAGAAAACTACACTATGTGTATGTCTCTCCCAAGAGCCCAAAAAATCATGGATTCATGCTCGTAGCTTGTCTTCCAAAATATTAATTGTGTTCTTGGACATGCCTTCTATCTAGGGATAATAAGCTGTACTAAAACTTACATGTGTACCCAAAGCCCTATGTAGTACCTTCTAGACATGGGATGTAAACTGGGTGTCCCTATCTAAAACTATAGAGTGCATAATTCCATAAAACCTTACATTATCTTAGATATACAACCATCTAAGTTCATGAACACTGATGTTCTCCTTGATTGGTAAGAAGTGTGGTACCTTCATGAGTCTTTCAATGAAATCCCAAAATGCATAATTCCCTCAAGGCGACCTCGGAAAAACTATCACATATCCATCACTACATCATTCCACTTACAGTCTAGAATGGGTAACTGTTGTGAAATCCCTGCAGGTCGTTGATCCTCTACCTTCACCTACTAATATGTGAAACATCTAATCAAAAAACCAACAACATCTCGCTACATACCTGGACACCAATACTAATAGTTTAGATCTTGATATATCTGGGTGAGACCGGGATGAACTTCCCAAACAGAGGAATGGAAATCCCACATAAACCCCTCATGTATGTCGGCTGACACCCATACACACCCATGAAAACACAAGATCTCTTCCTTGACTATAGTCAATCTAGGAGTAGGTCCTCTCCCGACACACTCTCTAGTAGGGCTAGGACTTGAAAATATGACAGGTGCCTCATTCTCACTCGATCCAGAATAGGAGATATAAAAACAAAAAAATTAAGAAATTCCTTCCCTTTTCTATATTGGACAACTAAATTCATCTCAGAGAATGGATCCATAAGCTGCCACTCACTATTACACTCATGAACTACTTCAATCTGAGTTCTCCTGCTCAACGAATCATCGACTATGTTTCCTTGACAAAGCATGTAGGTAAGATCAATGAAAAAATACTGAAGGTACTCAACTGACCTTCTCTATATCAAATTCATATCATGAGGATTAAATATATATATGAGACCCCTATGGTCAGTGGAAACCACAAAATTCTCTCCCAAAAGATAATGTATCTAAAAGAGTAAATCATGTACAACTGCAGCTAACTCGAGATCGTGTATTGGGTAGTTCCTATCATGTGGCCACAACTACCCAGACCCATCAATAATGAATCCTTTCAATAAGCATTGTTGCTATCCTGATACCTAATACGTCATTGTTTAAGATGCAAATCTATACCAGATCCATCAAAATCAGTATTGATGATGAATTAAATCTCCCTTTAAGCTCCTGAAAGGTTGAATCATAGGAATATATCCACAATTACATTGCACCCTTATTAGTCAGTCCTGTGAGTGGTGATAATAATCATGGAAAGTCATGTATTATGTGTCTTTAGCATACATATAGCTATTAGAAACATTGTACCTCAAATAAATTATTTAGATTCTCCTAGGAAGCTACTACTCTCACATTTTATGGGTCTAATGATACATCTGTCTCTATGATAACATGACCCAATAATGGAATATGATCCATCCAAAAGTGGAATTATGATATCTTAACATATAACTGATGCTCTTTGACTGTACTCAAAACAATCTTAGGATGGGTGTTAGGGTTCTGTTGACTGTGAGAGTACATCAAGATATCATCCATGAATGATACCACAAAATAATCAAAATAAGGATGAAACACTCTATTCATCAATTCCAAGAATATTGTAGTAGCGTTCGTGAGACCAGACGACATAAACACAAACTCTTATAGACCATACCTTCATTGAAAGGTTGTAATAGGTACAACTAATTCTCTAACATGCCACTAATGATAACTAGGTCTAAATTCAATATGTTAGAACATGCAGGCTCCTCGATTCTAAACAAATAGATCATCTATATCAGAAATGGACATCAGTTCTTGATGATCAAGTGGTTCAACATCCGATAATCAACACAAATTCTGATGGTACCGTATGCCTTCTGAGAAATTAGGGCAGGAGAACCCCAAAGAGAGGTACTGGGTTGGATGAAACCCTTTCCTATAACTCCTATAACTACTCTTGAGTTCCTATAACTCTGTTGAAGCCATCCTATAAGGAAGAATGGACACTGGAGCCACTCCTGGAACATGATCAATTGAAAAATATACCTCTCTCTCAAGAGGTATACCTGAATAGTATCTTATAAATACATATTTGATACAATCCACGACTAGAGGTAATTTTATTTGTGATGTCCTCTAGTCATCCATGTATAAACAAGAAATATGTTATTTAACACCTCCCATCCCTTGATGCTTGGGTCCCTCTCTTCCTTCATGCACATCCCAATAACCCTTTTGTAGAAAAGACCCACCCTCTGGTGATGTCAAACTCACCCTGCGTTGATAGCAGTCAATAAAGGCCTAGAAATAGACAAAAAAATCCATTCTGAGAATGAAATCGAAGCATGTAATCTCTATGACATATAGGTCTCATAAGAAGTGACACCCACAAACCTCAAGAGGGACTCCTTGAACTTACGTATAGAATCCATTATAATCTCCAATGAAGTGTCTAATTTCAAAAAATAGTTAATATTAAATATACAGATCCCAAGGGTCTCCACAATAGTGAGATATAAAAACCATGGGAATCCCCTATATTGAAAAGTGAAAAACCTAAAACAATAGAAACTAGAATATTACCTCTAACTATATAGGGTCTGGGATCCTGCTCCTAGTCAATCCACACCACTACAAAGGATTGACCGGTATTGGGGCGTTGTGACCCTGCCTGATTACCCTGATTTGGTCCACCCTGGTGTTAATGAATGCCTTCTGACTAGCTACCACGATCACCAACTTCTCCTTGAATCAAATAGACAGAAGTACTAAAGTTCCCAGAAAGATTAGAAACTGGTAGTTCTACTTCAAAATGTGGAGTCAAATATGAAATTCTATCACTTTCTTCTAGAGATAGAAACCATCAACAATGCTGAAGATGACCCATATTTATACAATATCGGCACTCTACTGGGTCTTTTGGGTAGTGAAATCTTGTATTCCCACACTTAAATCACTAGTAGCAAACCACCTGACTACATGAAAAAATATCCCATCTACACGGACCTCCACACATAGAATATATGTGGTGCTTCCAACTATCATATGAATGAGTAACGACTCTTGATAGTGAACTCCCTTGGATCAAAACTCCATACTCCCTCATAATACTCTTGGTGATTAGATTTTGGTTGACTATAGATGATATGGAAGTCATCCTGAATATGTTCACCTGGGATAATATTTCATGCCTGATACTATCCTTAATGTACCTTTCCATAAACAACTCATCACCCCCGGAATGAGTGTCAAGTGCTGCAGCTCTATGAAGTGAGAATAAATCTTCATGACTGAAAGATTACCCTTTTACAGACCTATGAAATTTCGGGCTCGGTCATTCATGAAGGTCTCTTGTTTGAAATAGTCATATAATGTCAACTTAAACACTTCACAAAACATAACTAGTTTCCATCCCACCTATGATATCATGATCTACCATTAATTGGAATAATTTCAAAGCATGTTTGATGCGAGATTCACCCTCTCCTCAAGGGGTGTCATGAAATTCTTGGAGATAGACATCATGTATTCTAACCATGATGTTATAGCATGAGGACCTACATCATCTGAGATAGTGGGAGGTTGTTGTAGCTAAAAACCCCACATAAACACTACCGTAGATGGTGTTGGATGTGGTGGTCCCTAGTAGGTCTACATAAACCTCTTGAATCCATCTCAAAACTGTGCATCCACACCTATGTATGGTATAACATATGGTTCCATAATAGGCATGATGGGAGGATCTACTAGATGTCCATGATGTAACATTTCTAGTGACGCATCACTTCCCTTTATATGGAGTACATCCAGTGTACTTCTCGGTTGCATTACTCTGTTTGGTCCAGCACACACCTCAGTTTATGATTTTCAAGGACTTAAATATCGAATTTCAAGAAATTACTAGGATAAGAAAACACTCATGTTTTTTAAAACAGGTTTACATGGAATGTTCCCTTAGGTCTCAGCATGGGCATTTACCTCTACAAAACATGGTCATGTAACACCCTTACATATGTAGTGTTCCTCCAATGTCACGACATTTTCTTGAATTTTAAATTCTTTTTTTAAAATTTTCCCTCCTACCCGAGATGTTATACAAGGATAAACTGCCTGGTTCTCTCCTGGGTAAAACTCAATGGGGTGTTCAGCATACACACAGCGTCTTCCACTTACGTTCTATCCACACGTGTCATTAGTCAAACGACCAGATACATGGCCTCTTTGGCACGATGTGTACAACCAGTACATGACATGTTCTAGAAAAAATTTATCCACTTGTTTCTCTTCTCACACAGTCATTCAAATGGTTTTGTTCTATAGAGAGTGTACTCATAGTACCAAGCATTTACTTAAGAAAAGATTTATCATCTAGAATAGAAGAACTCATGGAGTGTGTTCATAACACCGCACACTATGTTGTCCGGGTTACCAAACATTATACCTATAAAACTTATTTGAAAACCATAACAACATAATACCATATCCATGTAATGAAAAATAACAAACCATGAAAACCAATACTCCACAGAATCAATGTTTTTCATTCATTTTCACATTAAATCTTGAAAAAAAATTCAATTGACGCTCAAACATGATCCCCCAATTTCTGAGCCAATAGGGCCTATAACACCTCAGGGACAAAATTTTGGCACCCATAAAAATGAAACATTAAATATTCTAATAACATATCAAAATAACAGTTATTATATCATGGAATATATCATAACAACATGTGTATCTTGGACAACGTCTATCACAACAACATGAAATATATAATTCACCCTAAATGACAAGACAATAATGCAAGAAAGTTATTCTAAGAAAAGTTCCTATATAATGATTGAGATGGAATACCCTCATATCATCTATTTAAACAAAAATAGAACCTAACTGGTATTAATAATAATAGAAAAAGATATATGTAACACCCAATGGTGAAATGAAATCAATAATAACAATTGCAAAACCATAAAAATTTTAATTCCTGAGGTAACATGGATTTATCCGATACACGAGTAAGATACTATTGGGAACATCTGATTACCAATTACATATCCCTTATTAGTCATGTCTATTAGCTCTAAACAATTTTAATAATCATAAAAACCCCTTTATTACCCCTGTCTATTATCTCTAAATAGTTTGAAGTAGCATAAAACCCCCTTTAATACCACTGTGTAATGTCCTAGTTTCAGGTGACTCCCAATGGTGCCCCATACCTAGTTGGTCATTGTTTATGCTCCATTCTATCACAAAGACCAAAGATTGACTAAGGGGAGTACCTCAAGAAATGAAGTTGGAAGATTCATCAAATATTGCAAAGTCATTAAGGGGCGCATGTATACCTGTGCGCCAGCCTTGGGCGCGCAAGTCACATGCGTGCCAGACATGAGGTGTGAAAGTCACTTGTGCACCCTATGTGAAAATTCTCTCAAACCTCAGGTGGACTATAAATACACCCTATGGGGCCCTTATTTTGGGGATGAAAAAAAAAGCCAAAACTCATTTTCAAGCTCTGGTCGCCCAAGTATCTGTCTGATGTCTTCCAAACACTTTTAAGGTAATTCTTTACCTAGAATGGAGGCTCTAAAGAGGAAGAATAATGCTTAAGTATTAGAACTCATCAATACATAAATGCCTAAGTGTCCAGCCCGTAAGGGAAATGAAGACACTTGGGCGCCGCCTTTTCCTATCATGGAAACTTGTATGCCGACCAGCTAGGAGCAACTAGTGATAATACCAGGGGCTTGAGCCATGTCTCTCCTAAGTATTACCCTACAGGTTCTTCATCGCCCAAGTGAACTCATGCCGTGCAAGTATACTTGTGTGACCAGAAATTTCATGCCAAAATAGGACTTGCTCGCCTGCCACTATTTGGGTGCCCCTTTTGCCTATTCACCTCTTTTATTAATATCTATGTTTCCTCTTCAAGATCTAGCCTTCAAAACCCACTTCAAAGCCACTTAAGGCATGGTTTTTTGTTGTATTTATTATCTGAAAAGAGTTCTGTGGAATATCTCATAAAACATTGTCATTTATATATCTTTATATCAATACTATTTGAGATTCCCATCATTAAACCTCATCCCTTAAGATGAGAGAATCTTTGATCTGGGCATCCTTCTCAGGAGTAATCCCCAATCATAAGTACCTTTAAAATTGGTCCTCCTTCTCAGAAGTAAGCCCCAAATTACAAGTCCTCTTAAAATGGGCATCCACCTTAGGAGTAAGCCCTAGTCTTAATTTCATTTACTTTGGGCCTCTTTCTCAGGTGTATGCCCCAACCTTATTTTCTTTTGATTTGGGCTTCCTTCCTAGGAATAAAACCCAATCATATATCCCTCTTAATTTGGGATTCCTTTTAAGGAGTAAGCCCGAAGTTAAAATTCCAAATCTTCATAAAGCACAAATACCTTAATGAAACCTGCTCCTGGGATTCTTTCCTAAACTATGTCATGGTCTTCATTTACTCAGGTCGTCATACATATGTAGGCCCAACATCATTTCTTATGACTGCATCTTTCAAGGCAGAATCACTAGATTTACTAATATCTCTTGTTTCTCACACCAAGAATTACTCACGTGGGCTTAGAGTGTAAATGTAATTACAAAATTTCTATTTGGGCCATTAATTATGCATAAACCTCATACTTCTTCACTCGAACTACGTGGAATTTTATCTCTTCCTTAAAAGTAGAGTACATAGGAAGCCTTTATATGGTTCTATCCCATCTTTAATTAATTCTTTTCTGTCCCATATGACGTTAAACTATATCCTTCATATCGAACTACGTGGGCTCTGATTTCTTCTTTAGCAAGGATACATAGGTATCCCATCTGCAGGTACGATCCCAACTCTAAAATAATCCAGGACTTTCTGAATGTCCAAAGACTTCGAGTGCCCCACTGAGTGTCTTTAAATCCAGTATGGTCATCATAGTGGCCAAGAGATTTCAATATAATGTATTAAAGGATACAATTGACTAAGAATCTATAATTCATATAGATTATTATATATTAATGAAGGACCTAAAAGACATATAAAAGCTTCTCTACATCCCTTACATATCAATCTATAAGAGAATCCCATAGTAGAAAATAATTCTCCCCAAAATGGTTTGATGATTTTGACCTCACATCCTCTTGACCAATGAAAATTCTTAAGCCTCATCAGTCCACAACTAATGAACATCTACCTTTGGAAGGTAGGTCAAAATGGATATAGAATCATTGGATGTTTCCTGTTCTACGAATAAACCCGTTAGAAACCTATTGGAATGTATGAAACGTAAACCAAAAAGGTCATCCTCATTTCCAGAAGAATAAAAAACGATGAACCCTACGTGAATCCTTAACCAAGTTAAATGATGTTTTACTTATTTGTTAGGCCCCTATTTAACTAAATATGGGGGCCAAAAAACTGTAAATAACATAAATGATCATCAAAAATATGTAGTCTATCTATAATTATCATGAATATGGATGCTATATCAAAAAGTCTCTCTTTTCCAAGATTTCTATGAATTACAGGAATTGCTTCTTTAAGGTTCACACCTGTGAATGCTTTGGCCGCTACTCCTACTGGATCCTCATCTGCTCTAAGGATGAAATTACCTACACTGTATCTTCAAAAATGGATATCTAATGCGTTGGTGAGGGAATACCATTAACATGGTACCATCCCGACTCTGGTGGCCACTTTACAAGCCCTCCAGTTAATAATTCACCATAGTTGTCCGGACAGCGATGACCAACGATCAAGAAGCAGGTGGTGCTAACCGCCGTCTTCAATAGTTTCTGGTCATTATACCTAGAACTCAATAAACAATCCCTCCCCTATTTTAGGGAGGTGAATGAAGAGGTCACTCAAGGCCTCAGATCAAGAAGACAAGAGTCCTTCTAGAGGGCTCCCATAAAAAATCGTAGCCAGGCTCGTGCGGTAATGCACCCTCAACATAATGAGGGTATCATTTATAGGGGTTTGGATCATGTTCCTCAAACCCGAGAATGCAAGACTAACCAGTAGAGGGGAAATTACGCCAACAGGGAGCAGGTTCTTACCTATTCCCCCTCTAAAGAAGTCCATCAACCTAACATGATGGCAGGAAACAAGCGGGCACACACACCCATTCGTTCTAATCCTGATGTCCGGAAGACTCATCTGGCAGCAACCCACCAATCTTGTCAAGAAATTCTTATGGAGTAATATAGGCAGGTAGATACACCTGCTTATAATTCATCATCTTGTAAGAAGGATCATCTGACTGTATCCAATGGAGATGTCCAACCGAATATGGTGACCACTTGTAAACAGGAACATACCCCTTCATAAAATCACCAATTCTGTCAGGAGTCTCATTTTCTAGTATTGAAGTATATCTGTCAACCATACTTGACGAGGAATATCAAGCAGGCACATACAGCTGCCAATGTTCAGAAAATCTGACAATAGTCTTGTTTGGTAGCACCCGGAGAAGTCAGTCGAAAAGCTCTAATGACAAATTTGGAACAGACTCAACTCTCTGCCCCTATTCATAAGTATTGTCAGAATTCTTTGACAGCAAAAGGAGGATAGGAGTAGGAACATAAACCACTTCCATACATGGAATGGATGTATATTCCTGTTCTGGCAGCTGAAGTCACCATGCACATTCTGACAATGGTGAAAGAGAAGAAGCAAATATATGCCCATATTCTGGATGCCTGTTAGAATATTATAACAACTTCAGCAGTATCACAAAGAAAGAATCATAAATCTATCCCTATCAGTGGAGTGACTCGTCAATATGTCACTCTGGAGCAGATACACACCTCTGTTCCAGTCTAGGAGGGTTATGGGGCATACTCCTCCATGTCATATGGACAATCAAGTCGGGCACATACACCCGATTTTAATGGAGATAATAAGCCTAACCTGACCATTTCTCCTGAGAAGGCACATAAAACTACCCATAATAACCACTTTCATCAACAAGTGCTTTCCAAAGTGAGTAATAAGGTGTCTATGAAAAATACTTATCCATCACAGTTGACAAATCAAGAGCCACTCTATAATAAGTCCTTGCTCAATGCTGGAGTTCTTGATGCACTCAGAAAATTATCTGTTACAGCTCAAGACTCTAGTCTCTCATTTCCAGATTACGGACGTAACAATAGTAATTCTGAATATCTTTATCAGAAATTTCCTCATGAAGGCTTACTTCATGACAGTTCGGTCAATCTCAAAGTATCATCTTCAGATGATATCCACAATAACCCTTTGCATGGAAAGATGTCCAAGGAGTAAGAGGTTTCATCTTTTCTTGTAACACACCACGGTGGTCCTCCCCATGATGAGGAATTTAGATGCGAACGTATTCCCTATAGTAGTTAGTCACATTTACTGGAAAATTATTCAATGATCAATGCAGTATCGAGAAATCCGTTTTATCTTGAGGCACTTTAAAATGTGAATCCAATCATGTATGATACTTTATTTCTAGCAGGTGAAATACTTTCTCAATCAGGAGATAGCCTGGGGTGTAGGTCATTCTTCGAACCAACCATTGGTCAGTCATCTTCTAATTTGATAAATGAATTCTTTACCAATATTGTTGAATCTGATAAAGAAACAAGGAAGCACCAAATTTGGTCCAATTAGGTAGAATAATATTCATCGAATGATAAGAAGGACGTTCTGAATATGAGAAAACAACTAATGAAAAGTGAATTAGAAATCATGTTTTGGCCTTTAGCAGACTCTCACTGTGATATTCCAGAAATTTTGATGGAAGATTGTATTCAAGATATTTATCTCAACATGTGGAAAACAATATTTCATTTAAAAGAGAAAATATTATCTTATGATGAATATGAAAATCATGTTAAGAAAATATAAGGGTTGCAACGCCATCTTGACTTGGAATCTCTCTCAATTTCTTGAAATCCAAAGGATGAAATGTAGCAACGAACCCTTCAACATTCATGCCTTGGAATGTTAAAAAGGTTTCTCCAGTTAACTACCAATGCCCCATCTAGTATTCATATCATGGGATGGGGTGTTCATGGAGCATTGCATTTCACTATACTCTCCAGTCAACAATGACTGCCAAAAGAGTTGTCATGTAATGTTTTTGCCCATTACTGGCCACATGCAACTGGTTTTCTGTGTAATATGATGCATGATTAACATCATGCCTCAACTAGTTATACAAAATGTTAGGCATATAAAAAAAAGTTTTAAAATTACTCTTGCATCCATAAAATGAGAATATCGAACACAATTCTCATTTAGAGCAGGCAAATCATCAAGTGATAGAAGTTTCAAAAATAATCCATCATTCTTCTGAGCTAGGTGATTTGAGTAGATGTAGGTTGATGCATCTTTCCAATTTATGGACTAAAGTCATCAAAATCAAGGGATATTTTAAGAAAGTATGTCATATAGCAGCTCAAGAGGCACCTCGGCTCGCCTGGCTGGGGACTCTTTAACCCAACCCTTGGAATCAACAGACAGGATTCGGGGAGTTAAGCATGAAAAATAGGAACAACCCCAGTCCATCGGATTAAGGAATTATTCAAATCCTCAATCACTTCCTCAGCTAAAGTCAGTCTTCTATCGTTTAGTGAAGAATTCAAAAGAGGAACATAGAGCCGAATTATCATGAGACTCCCTACAAATTATGGTTCATCAAGATGTTTCTGAAGGATCAACCAAACAAAAGGTAATGTATCATAAAGGACATGGAAGAATACAGTATCGCAGAAGCACTGACATAATAGCTGCAATGTGTTATGCATCGATAAATTTCGTGAATGTAATTGTCACCGATCCACTAGATAATGAGGTTCACTAAGATGAATCAGATGAAGAAGTTCGTGTTCAAGAGGTTTTATGAAGTGAAACAAATGAAGAAGGTGTGCGTACCTGAAATCAATGGATTACGCAGAATTTATGTACTCCTTTAGATAACCAACTTCCCCCTCTACGAAAGGAA
Source organism: Viscum album (assembly GCA_963277665.1). Lineage (NCBI taxonomy): Eukaryota > Viridiplantae > Streptophyta > Magnoliopsida > Santalales > Viscaceae > Viscum > Viscum album. Next base: position 1,379,972,280 of record OY728138.1, read on the forward strand.
TCCAACAAGGGGAATGGAAAAAATTCAGGTTACCCCTAACTATGGAGAAGGACAATCAATCTCATTAGAGGAATGGTTTTCCGAACAAGAGGAAGAAATGAAGGAGTTAAGGAGGTTAAATGCAGAACTACTTAAAGAAAGTATTCCTCCTAAGCATGCTGGAGTTAGTCAGTCAAGGGAATTCGTTTCAGCTACTTGGATGGATCATGAATATCCCCCATTGAAAGTACACCCTCACAGGTCTAATCCTATGGGTCATATGTGACAAAAACTGCCAAAACAACCAACAGTGGCAGTACCGGTCAGCACACACGTCCAAAACTCAGTTCTTTTACCTACATAGGTCCATGATCAACTAGATGTTTCTCAAAAATTAATAACTACCATTGAGTCATTAACATCTCGATTGGGAGCTACGGAAGTATAGTGTGCACCAGTTCAACTGTAGAAGAGAGATTACCCAGAATGGTTGGATGCAATTCCTCCCACGTCAAATTTTTCAAGTACCACATTTCAAATTTTTAATGGTTCGAGAGATCCAGAACAACACTTAATACATTTTGTTTCTTTTTGTGATCCCATGATGGGAACTCCACAACAATAATAAGTAGTTAAGATCAGGTGTTTTGTATAGTCATTACAAGGGCCTGCTTTTGTCTGGTATACATGCTTGCAATCCTGGTCAATTACTGGGTGGGGGGATCTCCATAAAAAATTCCTTCTTCAATTCAGCTCATCATTTCCAAAGAAGATAGTTTTTGATCTTACCATTTGTAAGAAAAGGGAGAATTAAAGAGTTTCAGATTTCATTTCTCGTTGGAAGGGATTAACATATTCCTTAAGCTTAGCACTCCCTCTAGAAATTTTTTTTCTAATCTGTGTGGAAAATCTACGTGATGAATTATGCACACCGTTGATCCCTTTGAAATACGCAGGAGGGTTTCAAGACCTTACTTCAATTTCTTAGTAGATAGAGGACTCTCTTATAAAGACTAATGCTATAAATCATGAAATTCCATTAGTTTCAGGAAGGAGGATAGGGAAAGAAGAGGCTGCTACAGTTACACTTTAACAAGCACCTGTACCTGTTTCTACTTCAAAACCATCATCATATCGAAGGGCTCCACCTCCTGAACATAAAAAAATTTACACCTCATCAAGATGAACAAAAATATCAAAAGCAAAAACAATTTGAATATTTGAAGAACAATTTTATTCTTTTCATAATGAAAAAGTTCATGGCTACTTCATCTCGGCTTTGGAAAAAAACCTGGTTCAGTTTCCAAGGCCCAAAAAGTCTGAACAAGGATGGAGATGAAGAACTCCCCAACTATTTCCCATTTCATCAGATGTTGGGGAATCCTATTCAAGATTGTTTTGTCTTCAAATACCTCCTACAAAAGATGGTGGACTATGGAAGGGTAAAACTGAAATGTTCTTTAGCCCAGGTAGCATGTGTTACTTGTATTGATCCAGAGGAAGGAGGCGAGTGGCATGATGTCAAAAGAAAAAATTCACAGAAATATGATTATTGGATGGTCAAAAAAAGATCAACCAAACTCATCCCATTTTATGAACACAATTTAATCAACCAATTGTGTCTTCTTCTATAAATGCCACAGAAAACCCCCTTTATCAAAATGAAAATCGTCAAAGAGGAAACACAATTCAAAGAAAGAAAAACAATGAGAAGAAGATGAGTTCATGTCAAATCCTAAATTGTATTTGACACTGGATGATTTTATTCCATCTACATCAAAAGAACAGGCATCAACCCACCAAACGGTAGAGCCTGAATTGGATAATCAGGCAGAATCTTCATCAAATAAAGAACTAATCATTGGTTCTCTAAACATGATTAATTTAACAGATCATTATACCAATGACAGTTTTGATTTTGATGAGCCTAAGATCTCTATATCAAACACGACAATTAGAGGAAGAGACATAGTACTAGGATATAGGGGAAGACATGGATATTCTAGAAGCCACTATTTCAATATTACCCCTTTATAGAACTGTATATGTGGTCAAAACTCAAGGCAAGGCCCTTCAACGGGCTCAAAAAGAATAAGAAAGTTCTTCCAAACAAGGCAGAGTTGGTCCTGGGATAGTTATTTTTGACGAAAATTTAGAGACTCCACCTTCTTCTTCTCAGCAAATAAATCGACCTATTCGGTCTATTCTGTTGAAGCCAAGAGTATTTATAACTCCTACCCTATACGAGATGCATATACTTCCAAAGGATCAACATCTATGGCACCTACGAAACCACATGTTCCTATTGGGAAACACAGACCTTTGGACCAAAACTATGATGTCATGAAATATTTGGCACAAGTACCATCCAATTTATCAATTCTAGATTCTTTGAATCTATGAAATGATCTTCAGGAGGAACTAATAGAGGATTTGTCAAGTCCTCAGGAATTTGAAACTGAAATTGTTGCGGCTGAGGTCTACCATATAGAGAATGATCCTGCAGAATGAAATGCGGTGATATCTTTTACAGATGAAGAATAAGATGATGTTGTACATGGGCATATCAGACATTTCTATCTATCTGGAAAATTAAATGATATAGAAATCTGAAAAGATTTCATTGGTAATGTCTCAGGAGTCAATCTCCATCCTATTCATACACTTTGTCGATTGGGCCTTGCCGAATCTAATTTTTCTCCTTTTACTTTGATGTTTCGAGGATATGATAGGAATTAACAAGAACCTATGGGCCAAATTACTCTCAGAATTCAGTTTGGAGATCTTGTTTCTATTTCAGATTTCATGGTTATTCATCAGGACACATCCTTAAACATTTTTCGTGGATGACCCTGGTTACATCAAGATGCGGTCGTACCCTCGATGTACCATCAGTGTCTCAAATACTGTTTCAGTGGTCAAATTGGGACATTGTATGGGGACAAAGCCCCATTAAAAAAATGTGAATCTCATTACATTGAGGCAGATTTTTATCACATGGAGGAAAAAGAAACATCTACAATGAATAAGGTCACCAAAATTAATGCTCTATATGGTTTGGAAAAGATTCTAGTAAACCCATTAATACATGTGAGTACAAATTATGTGTTACCTATCAGTAAAATTGATAGGATAGACCTAAATCCAAACACTCTTATGGAAAAATCCATAATGTCACTTACGGCAATCAAGCCAGACAGCATAGTAAAAATTGTGGATTCACTAAGCATTTATGAAAGCTAAAATGGAGATTTCTTCATTTCATCTTCTGAAATCCAGCAATTATATACTTCATCAACCAGGCCAGAAGAAGTTATAGCAATGCCAGAGGAAATTAATGATGTCGATTCTCAATCCAACATCTCCTCTATATCACCTCAGAAAGACCCTTAATCATCAATAGGGATAGAAATGGAAGCATCTTCTCCAAGACGTTCATATTTTAACTTCTCCCTTGACCGTGGAAATTCTGCTTCATCATCTACTATGAAAGTAGAAACAGAAGAAGTAACACATGTTGAAGAAGAAGAGGAAGATATCAGAGATTCTCCTCCAGCATTGGAAGAGGGTATCTCTACCACTGTGGATGAACTTAGAGAAAAAAATCTATGTACAAAATAATATCCATGCCCCACTTAAATTAGTGCAGCCATGACTCTTTAAGAGCAATAAATGCATACGTCATTTTTAAAGAAAAATCCAGATGTTTTTTCATAGAATTATACATAAATTCCTGGTCTTGATCCCGATGATTCCACTCATCATTTGGGTTTTGTATAAGAACATCAAGGATTCAAGCAAGCCGCAAGAAGAACACACCGAACTTATACCTCCAAAATGGAAGCTGAAGTGGATAAGCATATCAAGGCTAACTTCATCATAGATGTTAAATATCCCAAATGGCTGGATAATATTGTCCCTGTGAAAAAGTTGAATGGAAAAATTAGAGTTTTATTTGACTTCATAGATCTTAATCGGCATTGTCTCAAGGATGATTTTCTAGTTCCGATCACAAAACACTTAATTGATGCAACAACTGGATACAAAGCTCTTTCATTCATGGATGAATATTCTAGGTACCATAAAATACGAATGGAACCAGAGGATGAGGAGTCTACAATATTTATATCCTCTAAAGGTGTGTTTTGCTATCTGGTAATGTCGTTTGGCCAGAAGGATGCAGGTGCAATGTATCAACATGCCATGCACCGTATCTTCAAACCTTTTTTAGGGAAATTTTTTGAATGTTATATGGATGATTTGGTGGTTAAATCCAGAAAATTTTCTAATCACTTGGCTGATTTGGAAATCATATTCCACATACTTCAACAACATAATTTAAAATTGAACCCCTTGAAATGTGCTTTCGGGGTAACCTAAGGAAATTTCTCGGCTTTTTTGTATGCCATCGTGGTATCGGCGTTGATCCTAAGAGGGAAAAATCAATCCTTGGTATGTCACCTCATCAAAATTTGAAATAATTAAGAGGAATTCAAGGGCACTTTTCCTATATTCAGCATTTCATTGCCAATTTGGCAGGAAAGTGTTTACCCATCAACAAATTAATGAAGAAGGGACTAAACTACCAGTGGAATGAATAATTTCAAGAATCATTCGATATTATAAAGAAATACATCTTGAGTCTACAAGTATTAATGCCACCGGTTGATGGAAGACCACTTATTCTTCATGTGATAGCATTAGAGCGGTCATTGGGTGCCTTCCTTTCCCAAAAAAATGATTCTTGGAATGAAAACAACATTTACTATCTTAGTCGGACTATGACTGAGGCAGAAACTCGATTTTCAAGTATTAAAAAGTGCTGCCTAGCACTAATATTTATAGTTCAAAAATTTACACACTACCTGCAACATCATGAGGTCCAATTAGTATCTTTCAATAAACCTCTCAAATTTATCCTTAGCCTTCCAATGCTTATAGGATGTTTGCCAAGGTGGGTAGTTATTTTACAACAGTTTGATATCAGTATGTGTCTCAAAATTAAATTAAGGGCCAAGCTCTAGCCGATTACCTTGATGAACTCCCTTCAGTAGAAGTTACATATTTAAATACTAAACTTTCTGATGAGTATGTATTCTCTATTCATGATAGTCCTCAAATATGGGAAATGTACTTTGATGGTGCCTCTAGAAGTCCACGAGGGAAGAAAATGGAAGATGCTAAATTCAACAAATTTGGGTTACGAATTGTGCTTATTTCCCCAGAAAAGGTAGTTTTACCCTATTCCTTCTTATTGTTGGGAGGTGGTACAAATAATGAAGCAAAATGTCAAGCTCTTATCTTAGGATTGGAATTGGCGCTTCAGGAACATGTGAATCAGATTAATATTAAAGGTCATTCAGACATGGTAATCAAACAAGTAAATGGGGACTATGCCATCATAAAGGAAGAGTTAATCCCTTTATGGGATTACGTCAGATAGGTAATGGCACAATTTTCTTTTAGAACCGACATTTTCATATGTCCCACAATAACAAAATTCCCAAGCTGATGCACTAGCTAATGTAGCCACAACCCTGTCAAATCCAAATCGAGACGAAACAATCATCAGTATTGCCCACCGTCGTCTAGTTTAACCTTTTTTTCAAATAAGAACAGAGGAAATCCATGAAATCAGTCCCATTTCTGAACCATATGGTCATATTATAGGATGGATGTCACCTATTAGGGAATATATTAAAAATGTATCACTCACACTTGATAGAGTCGGGAAAGAACAAATATGGCAACGTGTGGTCAATTTTACTCTCTTTGATAGTCCAGATCACCAAAAAAATCTCTACAAGATAGGTTTTTATGGAATAATATTCAGTTGTTTTGATGGTGAAGAGACAATGGCTGTCATGAATGACGTACATGTAGAAGTCTGTAAATCCAACCAGTCTGGACATAGACTGTCTGATCAAATTTGAAGGCTTGGATACTTCTGGCCTTCAATGATGAAAGATCGTGTTGATTTCACTAAGAAGTGTCATTCTTGACAAGTATGTGGCAAATTAATTCATAAAGCCCCCAGATTTTCTCTATACAACTAAATTCTAGTGGCCATTTTCCACATGGGGAATGGATGTAGTAGGACCATACCCTTCGGCTACTTCTAAGAAGTTTAAGTATATTCTTACTGCCACTGACTTATTTTCCAAATGGGTAGAGGCAATACCTCTCAAGGATGTTAGTTCTAAAAGTATTGTCACCTTCATCATGTCTAACATCATTACCGAATTTGGTGTCCTTCATACCATATTGACGAAAAATAGCCCCAACTTCTGTTCATCTGAGGTTAGGAAGTTATATTAAGAATACAAAATCAAATCCTACAATTCATCTCGGTATCATTCAGCGGCCAATGGACAAATAGAGGCCTTCAATAAGACTCTTTCAAATATATTACAAAATATGGTGGATAAAGATAATAAATCATGTCCTGATAAAAATTTTCCTGCTTTATGGGCTTATCGAACCACCACCCGCACTGCTATGTGGTGAACTCCATATTCATTAGTATATGGAACAAAAGTAGTGTTTCCCATTTAGGTTCAATTAACTTCACTCAGAGTAGCCACTTGTGATCAGTAATCTTCCGATGAACAATATAAAAAGCGATTAGATGAATTTGAACGATTATATGAAAAAATATTGTGCACCCTACACCACTTGGAAGTCTATCAGAATTGAATAGCACGAGATTTCAATAAAAAATTTCATCTTTGCTCATTAATTCAAGGGGAATTGGTTTTGGTACTCATAACTCCCATGATACCAGCAAAAAAGCCTCCAAATCTTGAACCAAAATGGGAAGGACCTTACTCAATACATAAGGTCTACTCTAATGAAGATTAATCTTTAATCTCAATATATAGAGAACTCATCATGACTCCAACCAATGCATGATTCTTGAATAAGAATTTTGTGTAACACAAATACACATTCATCCAACATGATGTTAAACTGTGTTGTCCTAGATACATGAAACTAAACTGTGCAGCACTGGTCCATGAATATAACCTTAAACTATTTTAGTCCTTACTACATGACTTTAAACTACATGGTACCTTTTTTCCTTGTTGCAAGACATTAAACTAAATATCCCCTTGTTTGTCCAAAATGTCGTTAAACTGTGTCCCTTTTAACGTCCAACATGTTGTTAAACTATGTTGTCCAAACTACATGACGCTAAACTGTGCAGCACTGGTCCGTGCATATGACCTTGAACTATTTTAGTCCTCACTTTAAGACTTTAAACTACATTGTACCTTTTGTCATTGTTGTAGGAAATTAAACTACATAGCCCCTTGTTCATCCAATATGGTGTTAAACTGTGTCCCCTTGTATATCCATCTTGATGTTAAACTATGTTTCCCTAGCTACATGATGCTAAACAGTGCAGCACGGGTCCATGCATATGGCCTTAATATATTTTTGTCTTCAATGTAAGAGTTTAAACTGCACGGTACCTTTTTTCCTTTCTACAGGACAGTAAACTTCATAGCCCCTTTTCATTCAACATGATTGTAAACTATGTCCCCTTTGTTGTTCAGCATGTAGTTAAACTGTGTTGTACTAGCTAAATGATGCTAAACTATGCAGCAATGGTCCATGTATATTACCATAATCTATTTTAGTCCTCACTACAATAATTTAAACTACACGGTACCATTTGTCCTTGCTGCAGAACATTAAACTGCATAACACCTTGTTTGTCCAACAAGACGTTAAACTGTGTCCCCTTTGTCATCCAACATGTGTTTTCCTAGCTACATGACACTATGCATTGCAGCACTGGTCCATGCATATGACCTTAAACTATTTTAGACCTCCCATAAAGACTTTAAACTGCACGTTACCTTTTTTCCTTGCTGTAGGACATTAAACTGCATAGCCCCTTGTTCATCCAACATGACGTTAAACTATGTCCCCTTTGTCATCCAATATGAAGTTAAACTATACATGTTCATCCTATATTATGTTTAAAATGGTAAAAATTCCATTAATGTGTTCTACCTGATGTTAAAATGTGCACATGTCCAACATGATGTTAAACTATATTCAGTCCCTTATATGCCCTACATGATGTTAAACTGTGCATCGTTAGGGTGGTTGCTACCTCTTGTTTCTCACATCGAGTATGAATCATGTGAGCTTAGAGTAAGATTCAACCATAACACTCTCTCTGAGATTCTAACCATGTGTTGGACCTAACATCATCTTTAGGTTGTCCTTAAGTACAACTCGATCACCAATTCATTCTTCAATCGAACTACGCAGACTTTGATCATTGCCTTCTAGGCTGCGTACGTAGTCACCTCCTGAGGTTTAAGCCCAAAACCAATCTATTCATGTCAGTTCACCTCCGCCTCATACGATGTTGATCCGTGAAGCAGCCCAAAACCAATCTCTTCACGTCAGTTCACCTCCGTCTCATACGATGTTGATCCGTAAAGTAGCCCAAACCAATCTCTTTACGTCGGTTCACCTCCATCTCAAACGATATTGATCTGTGAAGCAGCCCAAAACCAATCTCTTCATGTTAGTTCACCTCCATCTCATACTATATTGATCCCTAAAGTAGCCTAAAAACAATCTCTTTACGTTGGTTCACCTTCATCCAACATGACGGTAAACTGTGTACGTCCCTTTTGTCCTTTCTATATGACACTAAATTTTGTAGCACCATTGTCCCTAATACATGACATTAAACTGGGCAGCACCATTGTCCTTGCTATATAACGTTAAACTATACAGTTTCCCATTGTCCCTCACCTAAGAGGTAATCATCATTGACATTGATCTCCAATCATGTCAGATTTCATAGACTATGTGCATACATGGTAATGACCGAACCATTAATCTTGGGTCAAACCATCATTGCACTAAAGTCCCCTTTAACCCTTCACCTGTACGAACCAAATCTGTACAGAGGGTATTTCAAGAACTATGTATGGCTTGATTCCCATCCTTATGGGATATATAGGAATGTTCAAGCGTCCCTCGAATACAGCCCCAAGTCATTGGGAATAACCCCAAATTCCACTTTTAGTCCCTTGGCTGAAAAGTCTCCCTCTGAGCACATGAACATAGTATGAAAACCCCGGTCTTTATTCACATTGGGTTTATAACAAAAACACAATGTGTCTCCCTCATTATGGTCCAATCTCTATGACCCTAAACTAAGATCTCCTACACTCTTGTCTCACATGACGTTAAACTGTATTTCAAGAACTATGTATGGATTGATTCCCATACTTATGAAATACGTAGTGAAGTCCATCACCTCAATTCAGGACCCAGACACAAGATGATAATTGTTATAATTGGTCTTTGAATCTTCATCGGGCATTAGAAAATTCCCATTTTTATGTGTCATACTCCTAACCTTAGATACTTCCAGATCTCCATAACCCTTTTCTTGACTACTGGTCACAAAATGTGTGGTACTTAGAAATTACTTTTCCTGACTATGCAGAACCTGACCTTAGGGGGCCTTGCATAAGTAGACTATATAACATACCTATCATCCAAAAGATGTTATTATTTTACTATGCTCTCAATGCCCTTAAGTGTTCCTGTATAATTCAACCCCCTGACGGGTTTGTTAAATAGTGGTAACATCATTCTTGGGGAGAAGACCTCTTTTGTCCTTATAAGTCTTAATGATGATATGTAGGGATCCATAAAAAATAGCCCTCTTTAATATATTTTTCCTATAATATTTTTCATGATCTGTAAGTATTAAAGTATATGGTTTATATTTCCCTTCCTTAAGTTTGTGTCAGACCTTCACAGGTGTTACATTCATTTAATTCTTTGAGAATCTTGGTTGGGAATATCCTCTCCATACTCAAGTACCTTTATCCATATAACAGACTCTATGCTTTGGGAAAATTTTAATCTCCATAAACATTCACTAGTTTTTAGAAAAAGAAAAGTAAAATTTCTGAGAATTTCATTTCCTGATTATGTAGCACGTTCCCCTAGGAGGCCTTGCATAAACAAGTCTACATAATGGACCTGTCAGCTAAAAGATGCAGTTATTTTACTATGCATCCAATGCCCTTAAGTGGCCTTCCATATTTCAACCCCCTAACGGGTTTTTCAAATAATGGAAACTTCATTCATAGGAAATAATTTCTGTAATGCTTATTTCTCCTTTTACCATGTCATTACTCAGATTCAATATTTCTTTAGTCATAGTTTACAATTTTTCCCTCCAAACATGAATGTCGTAATAAGTTTTCAAACAAGTTATCAAGGAATTGAGTCAATGTATAATCCATTCAGTCAAATCTATTTGACCTTAAACATTACCCTGTTTATGTCTGACGTGCATGACTTTAAACTTCCATCTAAAGAAAAGAGAACATTGAACAAAATTAAAGTCCCAGCTCACTAAACATATATTTTGTATTATTTAGGTAATATTGAGCAATTAAAAGATGCAATGTTTGTGGGGTTTTTTGTATCACCATAAAAAAAACTATGCTTACAAGGCCCAAGGGCTTAGGTAAAATTAATTAAACCAGGTAGCAAAATAATATATGTATAAATGATTACAGATGAAAGTGTTTTTTCATTGATGCACAAGAGTTATAAGGAGATCCACAGATTGGAGTCTCTTCTCTTATTTTCAAGAATTACAAGAGGCTTTCAACATAACTCTTCATTTGATTTACAGAATCCTGAGATTCATCAGCAACCAACTGGTATTCATTCATTCAACTGGATACAATAAAAGATGTAGTGATAGATGTAGTGATACCATCTCTTCTTGGAATAATTGTAAAATAATGTTCTTGAGTGCAGTTTGAGAAAATTTTCTTCTGATCAAACAGTTACTCTGTTTCTGTCCAAGAGACTTGGAAGATTGATACATGGATTTGAGAATGGAGCATTGCAAGTAAAGAGACATTTGAAGAGAGTACACTTTTCATATATTGTTCTAATGTCATGATATTCTTCTCTCCACCAAACGGTAGTGTAAAACATATCATCCCATGTGTTCTTTGTTTTCATATCTACAAGGAAATGACATGGAGGAAAAATTTGAAGGGTCACACCATTTTTGCTGATCGTAATTCACAACATTACCGAAATAGAGGGACAGTCAAGAAGCTTCATCTCTGGGTTGTGAGGATTTAAATACGGATCACATGGGATATGATTCATTATGAATGCCTTATCCACTATTCCATCATTGACAAATGATCCTACAACTAAGACATTTGCTGAAGAAAAATTGGTGTAAGTCTGAAACCAAGAATGATGAAGATGATTCTCTGTCTCTGGAAAATTGTCTCTTTGTAGATGACCATGGCCATACAAATGCAGATAAATGCTCTATGGGAAATTGACATGATATTTCATCAATTACTTGGCCAAATATGAATGTTTGATGTCGTAGAGATCATAATATTCATGGCCAATAATGTTCAACATGTAATCAATCCTCTTGCTAGCCATTTTATCAACTGGTCCAATTCTCTTGGGAGCCATTGAATCTGTACAAAGATCAAATAATTTACATTTAATTAAGTTTATTTTTCATAAAATTATTGAAAAATAAAAAAAATGGCTATGTAATTAAGGCGCACAAGTATAATCTTAGCGCGCAAGTCTAAGCTGGTCACGCAATTTTTACCATGCTAGTACAGGTGTGCAAGTCAGAAACAGACTCCAGAAGTGTGACACAACGAACATAAGTACAGTTGAGCCAACAACAAGACACCTGTGCGACGAGAGCATGATGCTTTGGAAGCTGGGTGCTTTGCATGAGAGTGGCAACCATATTTATAGGTGAGGCCATACCCTTGCGCGCCGACACGTACACGCCTCACACCTGTACGATGCTGGATCATGGTTTCATTTTTTCCTCAGAGTGAAATCCTTTTCACCTTTTTCAGATCCAACTCTAAGGGGTGACTTTTGTTGATGCTCTGTTCCGTCACAATGTCCAATGATTGACTATGTAGAGTACCTCAAGCAAAGAAGAAGTAAGATTCATCAAATATTGCAAAGGCATTAAGGAGTACACATATACATGTGCACCATCTTTGGGCATGCAAGCCACTTGAGGGCCAGACATGTGGTGCACATGTCACTTTCAGAATCTAAGTGAAATTTTTCCCAAACCTCATGTGGCCTATAAATACCCCATGTGGGCCACCCATTTCAGGGGCGAAAAAAATACAAAACTCTGATTCAAGATCTGGTCGCCAAAAGTCTCTATCTGAAGTCTTCCAAAAACATATAAGGTCATTATTTACCTAGAATGGATGCTATAAAGAGGAATAATAAGGCCTAAGTATTAGAACTCATGAATTCTTATGTTCCTAAGTGTCCAGCCCTTATGGGAAATGAATACACTTGTGTGCTGCCTTGTCCTCTCATGGAAACTTGCGTGCCGACCTGCTGGGAGAATCTAGGGATAATTATAAGGGCTTGAGCCATGTCTCTCCCAAGTATTACCCTACAGGTTCCCCATCTCCCAATTGAATGCATGACGCATAAGTATACTTGCGCGACCAGGACTTGCGCGCCCAAATAAGACTCACGTGCCTACCTCTTTTTGGGTTCCCCCTCCTACCTATTCACCTCTTTTCTTCAAATCCACCATTCCTCTTCAAGATCTATCCTTCAATACCCTATTGAAAGCCACTTATGGAATGGTTTATTTATTTTATTCCTTATCTGAAAGGATTTCTGTGGAATATCTCCCAAAACCTTGTGATTTTTATAACTTTATATCATTACAGTTAGAGGTTCCCTTCATTCAACCTCATCCCGTAAGATGAGATAATCTTTGATCTGGGAATCCTTTTCAGGAGTAATCCCCAATCATAAGTCCCTTTAAATTTGGGCCTCCTTATCAGGAGTAAGCCCCAAATTACAGGTCCTCTTAATATGGGCATCCTCTTTATGAGTAATCCTTGGTCTTAATTTCATTTACATTGGGCCTCCTTCTAAGGAGTAAGCCGAAACATTATTTTCTTTTGATATTGGATTCCTTATTAGAAATAAAACCAAATCATAAGTCCCTCTTAATTTGGGATTCCTTTTCTAATGTAATCCCTAAGTTAAAATTCCAAATCTCCATAAAGCACAAATACCTCTATGGAACCTGCTCCTGGGCTTCTTTCCTAAACTAAGCCCTGATCTTCATTTACTCGGGTCGTCATACATACGTAATCCCCAGATCATTTCATATGACTGCATGTTTCATGGTACAATCACCAAATTTACTGATACCTCTTATTTCTCACACCGAGCATGACTCACATGGGCTTAGAGTGTAAAAGTAATTATGCCATCTCTCTTTGGGCCATTAATTATGCATAAACATCATACTTCTTCACTCGAACTACATGGACTTTGATCTCTGACTTAAATGTAGAGTACGTAGGAAGCCTTTTTAAGGTCAAGCCCATATTTCATTAATTATTTTACATCCGATATGACGTTAAACTATATCCTTATTATAGAACTATGTGGGTTCTGATTACTTCTTTAACAAGGACACGTTGGTAGCCCGTCTGTGGGTACAATCCCAATTATAAAATAATCAATGTCTTTCTGAATGACAATAAACATCAACTGCCCCACTGAGTGGCTTTAAGACCAAAACATTAATCATAGTAACAAATAGATTTCTATATAATGTATTAAAGGATACCATTGAAAATGAATCTCTAATTCATATAGATGATTCTCTATTGATGAAGAACCTCAAATAAATATAAAATATTCTCTAAATCCCAAACATATCAATCATTGATTGCATTTTCTAAAGAAAAAATCATTTCCATACTTGGTGAATTAATAAGGATTCATGAACATAACATAAATATATAAGAGAGTCCCAGAGTACATAATAATTATCCCCAAAGGTGTGATGAGTCTGACCTCCTATCCTCTCAACCAATGGAAATTATTAATCCTAATAGGTCCACAACTAATGAGCACCTAACTTTTAAGTGTAGGTCCAAATGGATATAGAATCATTGGATGTTTCTGGTTCTACGAATAATCCCATTAGAAATAGATTAAAAAGTTTGAACCTTATACAATCAAGATCATCCCCATTTCTTGAAGAAACAGTCACATGACCTCAATAACATTTATTCAAGAAGTAGAGGCTACCAAATACAACTAAGGGCCTTATGTTTGATAGCGAGGAATCTATTCCCTTATAAGAAGAGAAACACCTTAGAAACAAATAGTAAATAATAGTAGAAGCAATAATACAATACATAAAATTAAACGGTGGGAGGCTGATAGTTTCATCATCTATATCATATATATAAATAATGATACATGTAAATATTATCTAGGAAAGTAGAAAAACAACTCACAATTCTGAAAATACCATACTAATACCAGTGTACTGAAAATAGTAAATAACTCCAACAATATTGCAACCCTCAGCTTGGCCACATGCTCTCCAAATCCTACTGGAATGAAGTACCAGATGAAGAAAGGAGAATTAACATTTATAAAACTAAAACAATATAATATGTTTAGGCCCTAATGCATAACATAGACATGGTGTGAGACGAATACTAAGAGGATACCAACAAAAGATCTGTGTCTAAATGTTAGTAATTATATATATAATGAAAAAGAAAAAATGAATCAATAAAAAAAGAAGTAATAAAAAGTAATCAATCCTATAGTTTCCAATCAAATTAATTAACATTAATTAATTATTCAAAACATTTAATAATGAATTCTCAGGATCTAGCCAAAACCCTATATCCCCTATGTAACAGAAAAAGAATATGTCTCAGAAGACCATCTTACAATCATGTAAGACTAAGTCCAAACTTGTGCTTTGGCTTCAAAGACTCATCACAATCATCATTAAAAATATGACACTAACCCTCTGGGTGGCACACAAATCCTAAACCCTATGATAACGTGTTCCAAAAAAATAATGAATTTATGAGGAAGTACTCACCATAAATTCCCCATGTGGTCATTTAAAGATAACTAGAGACTCTCTGAGGAAGCACTCAATGTCCATTCCCCATGTGGTCTCATAACGGTATACTATAGTCACTCTGTGGGAGAACTCAAAGTCAATTCCCCCTATGGCCATGCAATGTAAATATAATAGATACTATAAGTAATCCCTCGTCAACAATTCCCCATATGGTCTATCTACAGCAGGTTCTCACAGTCATGTGTAATATAGTCACACACAACGACATCTAGTAGCCCAAAGTAATATCAACTACTACAAGGATAAGTAGTTAAAATGCATTACAACATCGTTTAATAAGAAGTAATTAAGAAATAAATTCCAAAGAAATAATAATGTTAAGGAATCAAGGTCTTCCTCAAAGGAAACATGGACCAAATGGTCATAAACAGTCAAACAAGGATATCTCACCCATGGGCTATCCCCTAAACATAAAATTTAGCCTAATATGTCAAACAAAACCCTAAATCTATCAATAAAACTAAGGTAGATGATAATAGGGTTCAATTTCCTAACAAGTAGTACATGACTGATGAGTATTCAGCACATATGTATATATAACTCAAGGAAAAAACTCTGAAAGGCAACAAACCACATACCTCGAAGTTGTATGGTAAACAGTCTTGAATTTAGACCCTTAAATCAGCCATAAAACTTCATATATCTATAAAAAGGGAAAAATAATTCATCCTTGAATAACTTGAGATAGAGGAGAATTAATGAACAGAGGCTATTTGTAAAGAGAGAACTCGCCGGTGGAAATAAAATGCACCTGGTGGCATCTTGATTAGAGATTGGAAGGAGGAATGGGAGGAACTCGAATATTCTCGACCATATTTCGCTCTCCTATACGATAAATGGGATGAAGAAACACGTTCTGGAGATGATACGTGACACCAGTCCGATTAATCAAATAAAAATATTAGTAAATGGTGTGTTCATTTAATGTGCACATTGTGTACTAGCCTAAACTGTCCCCTGCATTAGGCGGTCTTCTAGGTCACCCACATGACCATGTCATTGGCCATTACATGGCTAATACACGACTACATGTGAAAGATGAGTACACAGCGTGTACTCAGGAGTACACAACATGCACTTAGAAAATTTCAAAAAACATTCATTTTCCTCAAAAACAACAGAAATCAAGATTTATACCTAAACTGACGATCCAGGTTCTTAGATTATAATGCTATACTGTAGGACATAATTTAATGTATATTTAATATACATAAGGAATGTTTTTCTTCATTAATTTTTGTTTCCACGGGATCACTCTAATATATTTCATATAAAGATACTATTAATAAATGTTCCTATCATGATGTAGTAATATAATGAAAAAATAAATCATCTTAAGAAATTCCTTTTGATTCACTATTTTTAAGGTTCTGTAATTACTTATTTTCACTAATTATGAATTTATTTTATATTTCATTGGAATAATATTCTTGTGAAATAAGGCTGTATAATTCTTTTAATCAATCATTTAATCCTATAAATAAATTATACACTCTGAAAATTCATATCTCAATATTCTTCATCATCTAATCAATAAATTATTCAGAAGGATTATCCGTGTAACCAAAATATTATATCATCAATGTAAAATTAAACAATATAAGTACCTATAGTCATTTCTTTCATCCACATGTTTAAAATAAGTCCATTATAGAAGTTAAATATATTCAATGAAAAATTATTTTATAAATAAAACACAACATGTTCCTTTATTAACCCATTCAAATATTTTATTAGTTTTCACACTATGGCTCTATTATTATCTTATAAGAAACCCTTGGGATTCCAAATATATTCTTATTTTAAAATGTCTCCATTAGTGAATACTCAAAAAAATTATCGATTCAAACAAGATCAAATGAGGAGTAAAAATAGAAAAAAATATTCATATTGACTTATGTTTGTAAACATGGGAATAATTTTCTTTAAAATCAACACCTTAAACTAGTGAATATACATATCAACCCAATAATTATTTGTTATGAGAAACATCATTTTTTTCATTAATAATACTCATAACCAACCACATATTTATAATAGTGTTCATTCAGTAATGTCTCGAAATAAGTTCACAACTGTAATTTTTAATAATTTCATACAAGTAGTAATTTATATCCTTTATCCATTTAATGTATTAAATTTGTATTGATATAGTCTATTCTTGAACTTGATAAATTACTATTTATTGATTCTCTAATCACTACTTGTTGTTTTCTGGAACCATTGCTTCACAAATTGAAATGATAATATATAATTCATTATTCTATTGTAATGTATGGGTTTTTAAATTTAAACATTTAGTATAACAGAAATTAAGAAAAGCTTTTTTGTAACATGTTTTCTCAATATTGATCTCTTGATTTTCTTCTTTGTTACATAATCTTCTAAAAGAATAAATGAAATATTAAATAGGTTCATTGGATTAACATTTTATTTATTTCATTGATTTTTAATTTTTTGAAGTTAAATAAAATTTACATATCCCTAAAATTTATGTGACCATTTGTTCTAGTACATATGGATCCATATATTGGTTGTACGTCTTGGGAAAATTTTTTCCTCAATTTTTTCATTAAATATTGAAAAATAAATTATTGATCTTATATGGAAATGAATTCAAAATATCATAAAATGATTCAACATTGATTTCTTATTGTACCATATCTCAAAGGGGGGAATTCATAATTCCAATATATGTGTATATATATATATATATATTCAGATAAGTTATCTACATTCATATATCATCCTTCTAGAATAAAATATTATTTTTATATTCATAAAACATGGTCTTACCAATTTCATCCAAACATCCATCCATCATTTGAGAAAACCATTTTATTTGGACTATATAGTACTATATAATGATGTTTTATTCTAAGATTTTGGAAATAGTTTTCTAAAGAGTTACATGTAAAATTCTACCACTATACATTTTTATTTTCTACACATATTAATAATTATTTTTTTAGTATTTCCTCCTATAATAAAACCAAAAAAATTTAATTTTATTTGTATTTAAAAATATAAAAAAACCATATAGGTCATGTAAGAAATTAATCTAAAAAAACAAAAGCCACCCTTTGGGGATAGAAGCCTCATTGATCCAAAAACATTGGAATTTTTATGTTTGATAAGTATGGTTGTTTAAATTTAAACCCTTTTATATTCTCATTCGATAATATTCCCTTTCTTATATGCTTCGCTAACCATGATTATTTACATTTTTCGTAATTGAGAGACATATTGATAAAATTAATCCTTTGAGAGTTTTCTCTGGTTTTTTTGGATAATATTACTAACAATATTATATAATAACCACTTATCTTCCTTTTAAATTATGTAAAATGAGTTATATCAATTTACAATAAAATTATTTCAATCATCTCTTACTCCTTCCAAAAGTGTGCTTCCTTACTTCAAGCATCAAATGATATAATATTTTCCATAAGTGATCAGTTCACTTCCTCCATCACATAGTTTAATTACAAATATTATGTTATGTTTAATTCCATCAACTAATCAAAAATCCATGGTGTTTCACTTTTTATATTCTATAAAATTTATTCCACATTGGTTTTTAGGGAACTATAAATACCAAATATAATAAAACCTCGATTATTTTATCTAATGTTTCAAATAAAATTACTGTCACATATCAAAAGTTAATAAAATATATTTTCATTTATCAAGTTTCTCTATTTTATAATATATTTCAAAAAATCATTAATTATTAGGGACTATTATTCAATATTTCTTTCAATATTATTTAATATTATGATATATCAAGACATCACAGAAAGTTTTTTCTAGAATTATTTCATAAATTGACAAGTCAGATAACATTTTCTGTAATTTTTCTCCATATAGACATAGTTGTTTCCGGTTCATGAGTTATGAAATTATGATTCCCCCTTCAGTTAGGTCTCTGCTTCTATCATCTAATTAAAAATATGTATCCATAAAGTGATTCTCTATGTTAACTTACACATTATACCAATTTGATACATATTATCCAAATATTTATTATCCATGTTTATATTTCTTCCATATCACCTAATGTTTCCATCAAACCTCCACCTTCATATTTGATATATTTTACAGTTGTATAATTTCCATAGGTTTTTAATTATATATAATCTTTATTTCAATAAATTGTCCAGAATTATGTTAGTTTGATGGAAGAAATTATATATTAATTCTATTTATATGTCTTCACCTTTTTTATTGAGAATCTAACATTTTCAGTAGAAATTGATCAATCTTTACATTTACCTATAAAAATAAAAACATTTTTATCAAAGATAAATTCTAAAAAATTATAATGATTCATCTATATATTAAATTTCCTTATTGAAATTATCTAAATTATTTATCAATGTTCATACAAAATCAATACATTTTGATAGTTTAATTTTTAGATTTTCTTCAATTTCGATGAGCTTCTCATTTTTATAATTCAATATTTTCTATTGTTTAGAGTCCTTTAACATTATGTTTTTAAACTTTTCAACGTATGAATTACCCACTATATTGTCATATTATTCAATTTAAGTAATAATTCATCATTTAATTTAAAAAAATTAATCTCCAATCTTAATATTTTTATATTATTTTAGATATGATAAATATTTTTATTTCATTATATATTCCATGTAGGTTAATCCAACTTCATTGTTTCCTTCAATTTAGCTTTCATTTGTTTAAAATTGATCCATGACATTTATTAATTTTAATATAACTTCCTCACTGTGTGATATATACTATGATAATCCACATTTTTATCCTTTATAAATAAGACACCTTATCTTCATCAATATAAATAAATATTATTCCTTAAGATGATTTTATTCCTTTATTTCTATAACTATTACACTTCTTCATCAAGGTTTTCTCATCAATCCCATAATCATAAAATTTATTTTATCTATTATTAAATAATTTTAAATAATCTTTCATATCTCATATTTGATATAATAATTTAAATATTATATTTCCATTGTACTTCACTTTAATCTATCTAAAATTTTGAGAGAGAAGGGTAATTATACTCTTGTTCTTCTTATCTTCATCTCCTTATTCTATTTATTTATAACATTCATCATCTTGTACTTTGTATTTGTGTTTCATGATAGAATCATAATCCATTTCATCCACATACCATTGATAAAATGATTAATCCTCCATAATTTTATATGACTCAATAATAACATGATGTTGATTTATAGATAAATAATCACAATCTTGTAGGAAAAATATTTCAAGATCAACCATATTCATTAAATTTGTCATTTTTTTCATAGTGATTGCTTCTAATAGTATTTCAAAATCACAATATATTAATTAATATTTCAATTCATCTTTTGTAATAATCAATTTTTTCACCATTCTCAATCATCATGTTCTCAAATTGGATTTTCCAAATTTGATGTTTTTCATTAATCAATTTAAAATTGACTTCAAAGGTACTATTGAGTATATCACTTGATACATTTGGTAATTTATATCTCATTACTATATTGTAAGAATTTTTAAATAAATAACGTAGAATTTTATTTTGATCCTTACCATTAACATCTATCTTATTTTTTCCAAAATATTCATAGGTACATCTTATCTTCTATGAATAAAATCAATTGTTGCAGTATCAAACACCTCTAAAACAAGGGATATATTATATTGTATTATCATATATTTCAATAATTGAATGTGTTATCTATATATAGAAGTAATACTACGATTTCATGGAGTCTAAATAATCCATTAGAAGAAAAATGATCTAAGATTGGGTAACATATCTAATACCACTTTTGATACTGGGAAATGGCTTGATAAACTATAATGGGGTTAATCATATTATATCTTTTATAAGTTCCATATATTATGTTTTTATCCTATATAACATATTTATGTTATGAGCCTCTCAATAAGTATATATTACTCTTTATAAATTTACTTATGTAAACAATAATATAATTCACAATTTTTTTAATTTTCATTCATAATGAGGAAACAAACTCCTATTTCTACTAGGAATTTTAGAGTATAATATTTTAAAATATGGTCATAAAATTATGAAATTGGTTTGGGAATGGATCTTCTTTATCCAATATAAAATCTTGAAATAATATTTACCAAAACAATTTACTATATTTCCCACCAGTTTATAAATTCCAATTTGACTTCTAAGCATTCTAATTAGTGTATTATCCACTGCTATTAAATTTAAACATTTTGGCTTTCAGGTTCTAAAATAATATGGTTTTGGTTTTTTGTTTCTAGTAATGACAACATAGTGGGTTTCTACATTGACAAAATTTTATCATGTAAAATTATGTTGGACACATTTTGATGTTTTTCACACAGAAATGATTAATATAATTAGTGAATATTTATTCAAAAATTTTATTAAATATTTTTACCCATTTATCTAGTCCTTCAAATTATATTATTTGTGGAGAATGAGTGGGATTAAATTTGTAAATCAAGATATCCCCACTTATAAATCTATCTCCTTCAATATCCTATAATGATATTTGAAATTGACTATATCAATTCTCATTAAAAATGTGTCAAAAGGTTTCATCTCTTCTATAAAACAAGTTATGAATACAAAATATCCAATCATTAATATTGTAATGCAGAATTAGCATCTTAGTATCATCATAATATATTTTACCTCAACTTTTTTATGTTAGGCCTATTTTTAAAAATTAGTTCTTTTACTCATGATGTATATTCTTCTGGTTCATTAATTTTTAAGTTCAACACAACATCATCCTCTATATTTTGATAAATTGAACTCCTTCTTAACGAGATTTAACTCAACATCATGCTTCATCATAATATTCATTATTAATGATGTCTTAACCTTTTAATCATATTAATTTAATTATATTGAAATCTAGTATAATTCAATATACAAAATCTAATGGATATCTTCACAGTTCCAAATTTTTGGAAAATAATCTTATTATATTCTCACATTCTAAAATAAATTATTTTTCTGATAATCTCCCAATTTGATATATATTTTAAGAATTAAAGAATTATGGAATATACCACATGTGTTAATCAAATTAATATTCCACTAAATCATCTCCAATCACATTTTTTCTTCCTTATATGTGATGTTCTATCGATAATTGAACAACATAACACTAATTGACTTAAACTGCCAATGTTAATTCTGGAAATCTAATACCTCTTCCATCCTTAATGAGCTTCTAGTGATCATACCAAAACCATTGGAATCAGTTATATATATTCAATAAAAATATTCTAGGAAAACCTAATATCATTATTCTAGATGATGTTGGAAACAATAATCAGACATTTAGACTCTAAAGAGAACTTAACATTGGTTTTACTGAATTCCTAAAAGCAATTTTCCAAAAAAATTAAATAATGGTTATTATATTTGAAAACATGTAATACAATGAGATTTTAATCTCAAAATAAATTGTTTTCCACAATTTTATCTATTGGAAAATTTTCATAATAATAACCTCTAATAAGATAATATTAATTTAGCTGCGGGACTAAGGAGAGAAATACTGATAATACCCCTATAATACACTTGTTCATTAAAATACTCAAACATGATACCTCTTAGACTCTAACTGAGACATCATCATATTAAATAATAATAATAATAATAATTTATATAATTTATTTTGGGAGTGGAAGGTACTGAGGAAGATTGTATATGCACCTGAAGTCCATGTTTAGGATCCCCCACTTGTGGTTATTTTACCCTTAAACTTAGATATAGTTATAATTAATTAAATTCACCCATTGGACAATATATTTTCTAGAAAATCATTCCATAATGATGACACAAGGCTCAATTGGCCATTTAAATATTGAATATACATCATACTCCCACAACACATTTATGATGTAGTCTTCACACCCCTCGTCCAATATTCCATCACATGTTATCAAGAATTATTATCATAAATTATGCTTTACATAATGATATTCATTTGATGATATTTTATGAAAAAAATTCTCAATTTAATATTTATGACAATAATGTTTTAGGAATTATGTTACCATAATTTACATAATAACAAGTCATATATAAACTAAATATTGGACCACTAACCCAATATCTACAAAATTACTATATAATTTGTTATGATTCTGCACCCATAATCTTATCATAGGTTTGTTGGATACTAAAATTCATTTTCCAAATTAAATTTTTAAATCAATAACTTTACACTATAAATATTGTTTTAAATAATGACATGTTATAATAAATCATTCAATATATGGAACAATATTATTAACTAAAAACTTTACCTTTTTTACACCTCATTATCTCTTATTACAAGAATTAAAATCACTTTGTTTTTATATAATAGTATCACTATTAATGAAATTTTTGGTAAAATTATATTTAAATACATACAATTATATAATGACAGAATTCAATTAATCTAATATTTTATATATAGTCTAAAATTATGCTTAAAACATTTTATGTGGAATTTTTATATATCCATTATAAATTAAATATTTCACCAAACCATAAATTTTTCATTATATTGACATAATAAATATAAAAATATTAATTATATTAATTTAATTTTTTCAAATATAGTCTTTAAATTTAAAAATATTCACTTATATTATTATATTAACTTTGAATTAATTAATTTTTTTTTAAAATTCCCATTGTAATTTTTATCCCTTTTATATATCCTTATAACATTTTGAATGTAAAGATCATTTCTCAAATCGACTTTATAATATTCAAGATCATTTCACTATTAAAAATAAAATAATCATCATCATCATTTTTATCAAATGGAAAATATACTTAATTAGACATAAATAATATTTTTTAATATTTTTCCAAAACTATTAAAAAACACATTCACCAAATAATTAAAATCACACTTCCTCACATAATTTTTAGATAAATATATATAATTTTAAACTCGTACAAGATCATTTCATTTTAATCATATATCATCATAGATATATGAAATATCATAGATTTTCATTCATCTGGACAGAATGTTTATTAGTTGTTGAACCTCATATGCCTTAATGAAATGACATATCATAAATTTACCTCTTAACCAATCATTTAATATGTATAAATTTTGTCTAATTCACATTGGAAATTGATCATTATAAACCCAAAAATAATTTGGGTAAAAAATTTATAGAAATAATATTAAATAAAAATATATTAATCATGGAAGTGATAAACATCAAAAGAATAAGATATATCTCAAAAATGAATTTGATATTTTTTCGACCCAACACTCTTTCTATTTCAATAAAAATATTATTTTTATATTAATTTCATATAGGTGTACTTTTATGTTTATGAAATAATACTTATTATCCATTTGAGATTATTTAATGTCATATGTTTAAATAATAAAACTAATCATTTAATAATATTTAAAACAATCATAATATAAAAATAATTACCAAAACTTTTGAAAATTAAGTAGAGATGAAACTTTTCGTATGATTTGTATTACATAGAATAAATGAAAAAACAATAATGTTGATAAATAATTTACATAGTCAATCACTATATATTTTTATTTAATATAATTTGATAATACTATAGTTATACATATTTAAAATGGTTACATATAAAACCATATATAAACATTATTACCTGATAGAAAATAACATCAATGTATCATAGTAATTAATTATGTGGAATCAAATTTATAATTAATTATTACATTTCAACAAATATATTATTTATAAAAACAATAAATATTTATTTGTGGAATGTCAAGAGCCTCATTAGACATTTTAATCAATAAATTATATTTAACTTTTTATATAAACATTAATAAATTATACAAAAAATCACACATATGTAAAATATTTCTATGGTTCGTATAATTGGTGATTTAGTGAAAATTTTTATTCTCAACCACATATGGTGTGACATATACTATAACAAAAATAAAAATCCAAAATTAAGAAAAAAAATATTTTCCACTTCAAATATACTATATTTCCATTAGAATGTGTTATCCCACTATAATAATGTTGTGTAGATGTATTTATATATTAAATAATTAGTTTTGACTTTTAACTATATAAAAATATATACAAAAATCTATATAATGTAGCTTAAACTATTTGATAAAATTATTTTATGACCTTATTTTCTATATAGAACTAAAAACACTGTTAATTTCATTACAAGAACTTGGGAATTTAATTTAATTACTATAGGGTTTGTATTGTCATTAATTGTTTATTTTAAATCATTAGGGGAAATTTTCTATCAATATAAACATAAATCCATTAGCTTTGATTATATTAAAAGTATAGATTAACTTACAGGTAATTTAATAATTGTATGAAAACTTCAAGAAAAAATAATAGTACTTATTTTTATTCAATATGAGCGTATAAATCTCTATTTATAAAAAATTAATAGTAAACAAATATCATATAAAAATGTAAAAATAACCTAGTAAAAACAACATGGTTTTTTTAGCCGAAATTAAGTAGAAAAAAATTAAATCATATGATTTGTTAGAGTAAGTACTTAATTCATACATACATGAAATAACTAGTCATAATTGATAACCCATCTGGGGTTTATAAAAATGACAAGAGAAACAGTTTAAGACCCTAGTAAACGCCATGATACAAAGTTATAATCCCTATAAAGGGGAGGTATTATACTTATATAAACTAATAATATTGACCAAATAGTGATAAAAACAATGATATAAATAAACCATATTCCAACGTTATCTTAATATACATGAGAAATCTTGACAAATAAAAATCCCAAAATAAAAAAATAATGTTGTAGATAGTAAACCAAAATCGATACCATAAATTAAGCGTTCAATTTAAAATTTATTCATAATAAAAACACCCAAACCCTAAATATATAAATATATATATATATATATATATGAGTGATCATAGAATCCCTACTTGGTATGATGATTATAATGAGCTCTCATGAAAATATAGAAAGAGAATATTAAGAAGTGGAAACTAGACATTAATAACAATAAACACATATCATGATATGTACTACCCAGTCCTACTAAAACTGAATCTCCAAACATCACATCCACTCATGGTGAAATAGTATCAAAAAAATATAATTATAATGAATGCTGCAACCACTTCTCTATTGTTTTTTCACTCTATGAACGTAATTTAAAACTAATTCTGATATCAAAATCTTCTATAATTTATCGAAGCACAAAAAATCTCATATGAAAGTACATAACTCATTTTATGAATATATAACCCTCATTGTATCATATGTACCTATACACATACATCTCATCCATCCTCAACTTATGTGTCACATTAGGGAATTGAAAAAAAAATTTACATCAAATGTATGGCCTCCTCCAGCCAAAATCAACCCGTAACACACACACACACACATCAGCTTTACCCCCCATGTACCATCATTACCTTAGTGGGTATTCGATTGAAACTAAAAGTTATTTTTATTTTAATACCCTAAAGGGTCTTCTTGTGAACCTATTGAATCATTGTCACCAGTAATATTCATGGTTTAATCAAACAATCCATAAATCATCATCAATAATCCCTAGGGTCTACCTATACCAAAAATACTATAGTAATATGTATGTATCTACATTGTTCCATCACATTTACTAATATACCTAGATGGTATATTGAGAATGAGGTAGTAGTCAACAATAAATTCAATTTCAAACCTTGTTTTTAGTGAAAAACACACCATAACAAATGCATATTGGGAGTCTGTATGTGAATCCATCATTGGTGGGGTGAATATGGAAATTATATGGCATATAAAAGTATAGATATTCATACAAGATCCCATCCTAGAAGGTTCAATTGAAATTTAGAAACATAATCACCCATCATCATCACCACACAATTATTTACACTTTCCAATACCATGAGAGACAATTTAACCTTCATAATAGAACCACAACCCCTAAAAAATACACCAAAAGTTTGAACAATTATCAATCAAACAACATCATTAATCCCATTACCAATATTAAAATTAACAACCATATAAGGTTAATTATGACTTTTAATTCCATATTTAATGAAAATAAAATCAATCCATCAACCCAATTTATTTCATCTAATAAATATTCATTTCATGAATAATTAATTCATCACAACCAATATTTTTTTTATTCCATCCACAACCATCTCATATTCATTACACCCAATGGTATTCCACTAGTACCAAGAAACTATAATATAATCCAGGTTAACTAGATAATCCATTATCCCATATAATCCTTTAAATTTTAACTTTCCCAAAATGGAATGGAATACATAACCCCATTTTATAATCACATAACCATAACCATATAATTATATTCTACCCTTTGAATCTACTACAATATTTTTTGGCACATCCCCCACTAAAAATCTATCTAATCTAGCCATAAAATACTCCCAAACAATATCAAAATAGTCCCAAAATCACAACGTATACATAGATTAAAATTTCAATAATAATCATAATAATATATTTTAGTATCCAAATATTTCCATTATTTTTTATAACAAAACATACATCCAGGAAAATTTATTTCCTAACAATGCTATTTGAATATGAAAATTTATTGATTTTCTTTTTATGAATGTAGGCACAACCAATAAATTTAAATATCAACTCATAAGCCTAAAAGCAATAGAAATTTTATGTAACATAAGGGAGAAAACATAAATTACACAATAAATATCTGAAAATTTAAAAAACTCATGAGATCAATCACATTCCCCTCAATTACTATTAATCCTATTTTTTTTAAAAAAGTTAATAAAAATCCAATTTTTTTTACATTGACAAAAATTCATGAAACAAAATAATTTTCAAAAAATATAATTATGTTCTGGAATCCCATACCTCATCTATAGCTTCTCAATCTACTATGTATGTAAGATCATAGATCATCATTTGATGTTTAGATTATTATTTTCGGTAGTTTTTTGAAGAAAAAGGATGATTTGGAGATTTTCTAAGTACATTCCATGTACTCTTGAGAACACACCATGTACTGGACATGTAACAACTGAGTACATGGTCGTGATGGTGACCTGGTAGACCGCCTAAAGTAGGGGTTAGTTGAGGCTAGTACATGATGTGTACATTAAATGAACATGAAGTGTACTTTTCATTTTATTTGATTAATCAGAGCGAGGTCGCATCTAATCTACAGAATGCTCTTTTTCTTCCCATGTTTCATATAGGAGTGAGACACATGACTGATGATCATCGAGATACTCCCATTCCTCTATCAATGATTTGATTAAGATGTCGCCTGATGTGATTGATTCTAATCGGTGAGTTCTCTCTTCCCCTAGAGTATCTTTTCATGATTTATCCTCTATCACGAGTTATCTAAAATGATAATTTTCCTTAATTATAGATTTTTATAATTATAGTGTGATTCAGGAATCTATGTTCATGTGTGTTCATCATACAACATCTAGGTAGGTGGTTTGTACCTTTATTTGATCGTATTTGGATTATAAATTCTTAAATTGATGAATACCCATGTTGGGGTATTGCGTGTTATGAATTCTGATTATTTTTAATACCTAATGTGGTATGGTTGTTTGATTTAGGGTTATTGGAAATACATAAGAATGAATTACCTTATTTATGGGACACCCCATGGGTGTGTTTCTTTGTTTGAAGGTTTATGGACGTTTGTCCTAGGTTTCCTATAAGGCACACTGTGCTTCTATGCCTTGAGTATTTTAGGATTGATTTTATTGGTTATATGTGATGCATGTTTTTATACTTTCATTAATGTTGAGAAATGTAATAGATCATATTTCATATAGTTTATTTAATAAATTTTGTTCGTGCGTCGATCACCCAATGGATCATGAGATCTTTACACCAGGAAACAATGAGGGTTTTATGTTTATTTACACAGGACCATGAAAGATTTGGTGTACATTTTTATTAGGAGGTATTGACTGTGAGAGCTACCTAGGGGTATTTTATTATTGTTTTTGCTAAGTGAACCGGGGGTATTGGCTGAAAGAGATACACGAAGGTATTTTATAATTTATTGATGCCTTGTGGACCTAGGGTTATTGACCATGAGAGTTACAAATGTGGTAGCTTATAATTCTATAGTGCTATGTTAAACCAAAAGGGTTTAAACACAAGATATTTCTTAGAGGGTTGTTTATGAATGATCAAATGATTGTGATGAGTTTACCTAGACAAAAAACAATCTTTGACTCGGTCTTACGTGGTATTTTAGATGGAATTATGAAACATATTTGGTTACTATTATAAAGGGGGAAACGTATCTTAGGCTAGAATCTGAGGTTACATAATTCAATGGATTAAATACTTAATAAATTTAAATGAATGTAATTTGAAACTGTATGATTTGTTAATTTTGAGTACTTCCTAGTTTATTGCTTCATTTTTACATGTTTCCTGCTATATACATTCACTGAATATTAGGCATTCTTATTTTTATGTTTGCCTATAGGGATTCGTCTCACACCCCATTTGGTTCTGGTATTTGGGCCCAAACAGATTATATAGTGGACGGTCTAGATATGGGAAAGCACCCTTCTTCATTAGGTACATGATCATTGTTGGAGCTGGAGAGAATATGACCAAGTTGAGTCTTGCGATTTTTTTAGAGTTTACCATTTTTTTCACTTTGTCTTCAAAATTTTATTTGCATCATTTTCACATGTTTGTCTACTTTTCTAGATACGTTTCACATTCGTCATTAATTTCTATGTTCTGTAGTCGTTTTTACTTTCAGTCTTCCCTGTTTATATCTGTGGTATGGTATTACTTCTTTTTTCACTGTTAACTATTTCTTTCCACTGTGTTACTCTTCCAATGAGGGAATAGGTTCCCCAACATCACACCCAAGGCCCTCACTTCTTGTCAGTAGCCTCTGGAATTTTTGTAAATGTGCTTGAGGCCTTGTGACCAACCGGGTACGGTGAACCCTTGGGTGGCACCCGGAACTATGAAGTTACAAAGTAGTATGAGAGGATTGTTTTCTACTTTGTCTTACTATTTGAATCCTATATATAGGGATATGAAGGAATATGTAGTTTGTAAGAAGCGATGCCTGAGTAGCTAACTCATGTACAGGTAAAATCCAATTGTCCTGGATTATTGAAATTTTTCATGTTTTTCAATTATTATGGTTGATTTGATTTAACCATTTGGTGTCACACTTTTTTTGTGCTGTTATTGTTTTTATCATAGTGGTTATAATTCTATCATAACCTAAATATATGAGGTTATTCCATCTCAAGAATCATAAAATAACTTTCTATAGATCACATGTCATGCATTCTTGTCAGCCATTTAGGGTGAATTACTAATTGAATATTGGTGTGATAGATGTTGTTCTAGATATGCATTATGTTGTGATTGATTCTGTATTAGAATAACTAATATTTTAATTGAGTATCGGTATATGAAATGTTTCATTAGGATAGACGCACTGATTTGGCCCCTGAGGTGTTATGGGACAAATTGCATCCGAATTTGTGGATCATGTTTGAAATTTAATTGAATATTTTAATGTTATGATATGATTAAGGATTTCAAACATTGATTCATATGATTATGGGCTCACATGGGTTAGAATTTGTCATGACATAGAGCAAATTTGATTTTTTAGGGGTTCTAAAGGAGTTTCAGAGGCTTACTATCTGAAAACCCAAACAACATGACATGCAGTGTTTTGAACACATGCCATGTGTTCTTTCGCTCTGTGGGAAACAACTTTTCTTAAGTACACTCTGTGTACTATATATAAAATCCATGTAGTATTTAACCGTGTGATTGATTGTGTGACTAAAGACAATGGGTGGGTAAATATTAGGTGGAACTCACCGTTTACTATGAGTATAAACCATACTATAGTGGACTGTGTGTCATACCGTTTGAAGAATTACACATATGGTTGAAACTGAGGTAATACTTGTTGTGTCCCAATTATGCAAATAGTGTGGAGTTGATAGTGTCTCCAACTATGTTACTAATATCATTGGTTTTCAGAACATAAGTAGTAAATGTCGTGACTAGGGAGAACACTCCATGTAGTGTTACCCATGAAAGAACCGTGTGGCTTGAGGTGTGTAGTAGAATTCAGTAAGAGGGAAAATTCAAGAACATGCCGTCTTTGAGGATGAACATGTTGTGTGTGTGGGTGTTAAACCACCCGGTTTGGCAGAGGTACACACCATGTTAGAAAAATAAAATAACACAATGTGTAAGTTATATACATTCCATGTAACCATGTTTTTTTAAACTTGAATGTTTATTCTGTTGATCCATTCATTACATCAGTCCTGGAAAATCCAAATCTATGGTGCGCCATTGACCTCATAGATTCATGCCACCAAGACTTCCTCTGATTGTACACCAGGTGTAGGGCGATGACCAAAAACCGAAAAGGGAAGATCATGGACAACTAGTATATCCTCATGCTTGTCTTGGCACCAGTTGTTATACTAGACACAAGGGTTGATTCATAGTTTCGTGAAGGCTTTATGAGGATGATGTAAACTTTTCTGGGAGAACCCCATCCATCCTTGTCTATGGAAGAGTGGACGAGGGTGTCCCAATAGCTGCATCCTCCTAGATTTTATGGGGAAGGAGGACCACATGATAATGATTTATGGTTGGAGGCCATGATTTCTGTCATTGAGCATATGGAGACAATTCCAGAGAGGAGGGTGAAGCTTGCGATGTACATGTTACATGATTCCTCAAGGAGGTGGTGGGATGTTGTCTCACAAGAAGAACGTCATCAAGATGCGGATTGTGAAATGTTCCATTGGACCTTCTATGATTATGTCTACACTAAGACATTGAGGTCTGATCGAGCCCAAGAGATCCTAAATTTAGAGTAGGGTTCTCATTTTGTGATGGATTACTCTTCTCGCTTTATATAGCTACAATTATTCACGCCTGTTCTTGGAGGTGACGAGTTATCTTTGGGAAGGATATTTGATGATGGTCTCATGTATGACCTCCAATAATAGGTAAATTTATTGAGGTATAAATTAGTGATGGGAATATTGATCCAAACACTGATTACCGAGCACAATATGATGGTGTTGGGAGCTGTGAGCCAGGGTGGTTTATTATCCCGGGCTGGTACTCCTTTGAATGATAGTAGGACAAGCTGCATGGAGCATTCGTGAAACAATTAAAGTAACTAATATATATCTAATGATAGATATGTTAGGTGTCACAAGTGTAAGAAGAGTGGGAACCTGATACCTTAGTGCCTGAGAGAACCAGATGAGTGAAGAGATTACGGAATGTTGGGCCATCTTAAGCTTTTTTGCCATTTGTTTCACACCAAAAGCTAGTGGGAGGGGATAAGTTATGACTCCACATTCATGCGTAGGGCCACCAGTCTATCCTATGTTCGAGAACTAGAGTTTTTCAGGATACTCAGGCTAGGGATGTGGTCATGGATCTGGTAGTCAGGCTAGAGGTATTCAGTGATTGTAGGGTGGATCATCTCCGTTTAGTCAGGCTTGGTCACAGGGCCATAGTACATGTCATACTTTTGTAGTGGAGAAGACCCAACAAGGGAAGGGCCCCAAACTCTTTATAGTTATAGGTATGTTTCTAGTTGCCTCAGTTTCTTCCTCTTCCCTTTTTGATATAGGGTTTTCCCATAGTTTTATAACTATCACTGTTTTGGACAACCTTGGGCTATGTATCATTACTTTTGAGGATGATATGACTCTAAAGAGTATGTTGGGGCTGAGGATGACTAGTGTACATCAGTGTAAGGAGTTCCCTCTTGAGGCTTGTGGGTGTCACTTCTTGTGGGACCACTATGTCATAGATATGAAAGGTTTATATTTCATTCTTGAAATGGACTTTTTATTTGCCTTTCATGTCGTTGTTGACTTCTATAATTGTATGGTGATTTCCATATCACCACAGGGAGTGTCTTTTCTACACAAGGATCAATGGGATGTCTAAGAAATTAGATATTGACCAGAGAATCAATGGTTGGGTGGATTTAAAGCCAAAATTTATTATTTATATCTGGATGATCGAGGGACTTCACAAATGGACTATCCTGCAATGGTGTATTGTTTTATAAAATGTATTTTCAAACTATATTTCATGTTTACCTCTATATTGAGAGATATATTTCTCTAATGATCTCATGCCATGTGAATCCCCAGTGTTTGTACCTCTATATAGGATTCCTACACAAGAGTTACAAGATCACAAAAAGTACATGGAGGAGTTGCAAGAAAATGGTTTTACCTCACCTAGTACGTCTCCTAGTGGATCACCTTCTCTTTTTGTGAAGAAGGAAGATGAACCCCTCCTAAGTTGTGTGTATTATAGGAAGTTGATCCTATTGACGGTAATGGATCGAAATCCCTTAAAACATATTATTGACCTCTTTGATCATCTTTGAGGAGCCCAGATGATCTCAAAGATTGATTTGGGATCCGGTTATAATCAGGTGCACGGTAGACCATCATATATAATTCTAACATCCTTTTAGAGTAGGTATAGTCTATACAAGCATGTGGTTATGTCGTTCGGTCTCACGAATGCGCTGGTAGTTTTCATGACTCAGAGGAACCGAGTGTTCCATCATTACTTGGATTCTTTTGTGGATTTCTAAGTGGATGATATCTTTATGTACACTCACACATGACAGGACCATTCCATCCATCGTGAGATTGTTTTGAGTACAATTAGAGAGCATTAGTTATATTATATAATATTAAAAATCTACTTTTGGATGGATCACATTCACTTATTAGGGCTTGTTATCTCAGAGATAGGTGTATCATTAGACCTAGTGAATGTTAGAGCATTAGTTTCTTGGGAGTATCCGAAGAACATATTTGAGGTATGGAGTTTTATGGGGCTGGATAGTTACTACAGGTTCTTTATATATGAATTTTCATGCCTAGAAGCACCACTGATGTGACTGACTAAGAAGTGTTCGAAGTACTTTGGGATAGAATCCTTTGATCCAACCTTTCAAGAGTTGATGTGGAGGTTGGATTCAACACTAATATTGATTTTTACAGAGTTGGGTAAGAGTTACACTATATAATATGCTGCATAACGTAGCGGGATAGGATTAATGCTTCATCTCTAAGAAGGATTCATTGTATATGGGTCTCGGAAGTTGAGGCCACATGAGAATAACTAGATAACGCATGATCTCAAGTTAGATGAAGTTGGGCATGATTTGCGTTGTTGAAGAAAATATCTATTGGCAGAGGCTTTTGTGGTATACACTGAACAAAATAGCCTCAAGTATATATTTACTCATTGTGATATAAATTTGAGACAATGATGGTGGTTAGAGTACCTTATGACCATTTACATTGATCTTGTCTACACACCGAGGTATGGAAACACGGTGGAAGATGCATTGAGTGGGATGACTCAGATACTGAAAGATTAGGAGGCCAACTATGAGTGGAAGCTTATGGATCTATTATCTGAGATGCATTTTAAGGTGCATGACAGACAGGGGAAGATTTTTCATTATACTATACCTATTACCTCTACCATACGTGATAGATTGTGGATGAGGTAGCTATCATATTACGAAGGACTATTCATATGGGAGAGTGTGTCAGGAGATGACCCTACTCATGGATGAACCATAGTGGATGATGAGATCATGCATTTTCATCGATGAGTATAGATTTCTATAGACATATATGAGGATTTGATGTGGGATTTTCATTCCTCAATTTGGGAAGTTCATCATAGTGTCACTAAGATGTACCTAGATTTACACCGTCAGTATTGGTGGCCAGGAATGAAGAGTCATTTTTATAGTTTTTTATGAGGTGTTACACATGTCAGTAGGTATAGTTAGATCATCAGCAACCATATGGGATTTTATAGTATTTACACCTTCCTGAGTGGAATTAGAATGATGTCACGATAGATTTTTGAGATGGTTTTACAGAGGTTTCCTCGAGGAAGTTATGAATTTTAGGTTATTGTTCACAAACACATAATGGATTAACATTTCTTTCCAATCAATGAAACCATCAGTGATGATGATCATGGAATTCTATACATCTGAGAGATCATACATTTGAAGGGGTTTTACCACATTATAATTTAAGATAGGGACACCCAGTTTACTTCTCATGTTTGGAAGGGACTGTAGAGGGCTTTCAGTACACAGATACATCTATGTACAACTTACCATCCCCAAACATATGGCCAGTACTAGAACAAAATTCAGGTTTTAGAGGACATGATTCGAGAATGCGTCCCAGATTTTTTGGGATCTTGGGAGACATACATACCCCTAGTGGAGTTTTCCTACAATAACAGTTTTCAGGTGAGGATTCAAATGGAACATTATAAGGCTTTGTATGATAGGCCATGCTGATCACCCCCTAGGTTGTTTGGAGGTAGGAGAGGAAGATATGATGGGCCATCATCTTGTCCAGAAGACCACTAAGCATATGGATCTAATTTAGAAGAGGACCGCTACTGCTCAATCTTAGTTGAAATCTTATGTTGATCTACAGAGATGACCCTTGGAGTTCAAGGTTGGAGATCAGGTCTTCTTATATGTCACACAGAGGCTGGGACACAAAATTATTAGAATATAGGTTATGATTTCTATGAGATATGTTAGGCCATTTTAGGTTTTAGAGAGAGTCGTTATGGTTTCATATAGGTTGTATCTACCACAGAGGAACTGGGATATGCACGATGCCTTCCATGTTTCTCAGATACAATGTTACATTTCAGATCTGTCTTAGATTTTTCAACCTAATGAAATTGAGTTGGTGGTGGATGCATCCATTAAGTGGAACCATATTCAGATTATGGATTATAGAATGAAGATCCCCAGTGGCCGGTCTTTTTCTCTTGTATTGGTTTTATAGGATCATGTGAAAATACAATATGAAACTTGGGAGAGGGAGGCCGACATACATTCACATTGGCCAGATTTTTTTGATGTGTCGCCTTATCCACTCCTGAAAGGGATATTCGAGGAGAAATTGATTTAATGTGAGGATGCTTGTAGGAACCCAGATCATCATTTTGGCTATGGATAATTATTTTGGGTTGTTTTTGTGAAAAAAAGATTAGGAGATTTTATAATTATATGTTGGGTACTCTTGAGTACATGCTGTTTATCGGGTTATTGCGCATAGCTATGTAGTGATCATTTAATAGACGAATACATGGCTGGGTAGCTGACATGCCAGACCACCTAAAGTAGAGGCCGGTTGAGGCTATTACATGACAAGTAAATTAAATGAATATGTCATGTACATTTATTTTTTATTTGATTAATCATTGAAGGGTCACATTTAATCAGGAGAATTATATTATTCTGCAGCTGTCTCATACCAGAAGTCGATGTAGGACCAAATAACATCAAGCTCATCCCGTTCATCTGTCCATGCACCAATTGAGATGCCACCAGTGTGTTGGATTCCAACTAGTGAGTTTTCTCTTCCCCTAGAGCCTCTCTTCCTGATTTCTTCTCTCTCATGGGTTATCATGGGATGGTCAAATTTTCCATTTTCATAGATCTACATCATTCTAGGACGATTTATGAGATGAATTTAAATAGTGTTCATCTAAATCATCATGGTATGTGGTTTGTGCTTTTATTTGATCATATTTAGATTATATATTTTTAAGTGGCAGATACCCATTTTGGGGTATTACTTGTTTTGTATGTCGATCTTATTTAATACCTTCTATGGCCTGATTGTTTGATTTAGGGTTGTCTTCTTTGAAAATGATTGTATAACCATGTTTCGGGGTCATCCCTTGTGTATGTTACTTGGATCCGATTTTTATGGTCCTTTGGCCTAGGATTGCTATGAGTCGTACCATGTTTCCATGCCTTGAGTTGTTTAGGATTCATTTGATTGATTATATGTGATTAATGTTTTTATAAAATGAATAATGTTGATCCTTATAATAGTTTGGATTTCATGTAGTGCCTTTAATAAATGTGGTATGTGCGATGATCTTCCAATGGACCATGAGAGCATTGAACAAATAAAACTGTGGGGGTTTCAATGTTTATTTATATAGGACTATGAGAGACTTGGTGTAGATTTTGACCCAGGGGTATTACACATGAGAGCTACCCAGAGGTCATTTATGATTGTTTACGCTATGTGACCCATGGGGTATTGACCGTGAGGGCTTCCTAGAGGTTGTTTATACTTTATTTAAGCCATGTGAACCCAAGGGTATTTACAGGAGAGTTGCGTAGGAGGTCTTTTATAATTTATTTTTTCTATGTTAAACCAAAGGTGTTAGACTGGGACATATTTCCCCGAGGGTTGTTTATGAATGATTGAATGATTGTGATGAGTCTACCAAGACAATGCAAAAACCAAGACTCGGCCATACCTGGTTTCTTAGATAGTCTTATCAGATGTATGTGGTTACTATTATATATGGGATATAGAGCTTAGTATGGATCTCAAGATTAAATTTTTCAACAGACTGAATAATTAATAAATGTAAATGAATGTAATTGGAAATTTTAGGATTGATTACTTTTGAGTACTTCCTAGTTTATTTTCATATTTTTTCATATTACCTATTATATAAATTCCCTAACTATTAGGTAATGATCTTTTGGTGGTTACCTACTAGGATTTATATCATCCCCAATTTGGGTTATTATTTTGGGCCCAAACAGATTATATGGTTGATGATATAGATAAGGGAAAGGACCCTTCTTCATCAGTAATTTGATTGGTATTAGAGATGGAGAGCATAAGACCAAGATGAGGCTTGTAGTGATATTGAATTTTACTATTTTATGTACATTGGATTTAGTATTTTATTTCATGAATTTTGGATTGTTTGGAAATTTTCCTAGATACACATGACATGCATCATTTATTTATATATGCTAATTTTTTTTACCATTAGTTTTCCACTGTTTATTTCTGTTGTATAATATTACTGCTTACATAACTATTTATTATTTGTTTCCATTGTGTTACACTACCAATGAGGGTATATTTTTTCCACTATCACACCCAATTCAGTCGCTACTAGTCATTAACCTCTAGAATTTGGGGAAATTCTCTTGAGGCCATGTGACCAACAAGGTACGGGCACCCCTATGAAACACCTAGAACTAGGATGTTACAATGTAAGGGGAATTAATAAATGAAAAAAATGACCACATAATTAAATCCCTAATCAATATAAACCACAATAACCATGAATCACAATGAATCACTAATACTCTCCAATTAAAACTAGTTCAATAACAACGAATTACCATGAGAGTAATAGGAAAACCCAAATATGAGAGGGAATAACTATCAATTTATTAATAATTAGAAATTTACCAAATCCCAGTGTCAATGAAAATCAATTGTGTATCATCCAACACTCAATAACCCCGGAGGTAGTTGTTATATTACAATATTTGTATAGAATAAAATATTTCGTGAATGATCAGATAGTTATGTTTTCATGAATATAAAAGCCATATATATTTTATATTTTTTAATCATAAGATACAATATGAAAACATTTCAAGAACATTATGATCCCTTCCATCATATCCTGGGATATTAAAAATATCCCACCTCTTGGGGTCTTGGGGAATGGAAAAAATTATGGCGATATAAAATACTCAGTAATGGGTAGTATACAGTGAATTTCATATAAAACTATTGAATATGTGTTATTAAAATAACAAACTTATACTATGAAGGAATAATCCAATTATTCTATGAGCATCCAATATCATTGAAAATAAATGAAAACATGGAAAATGATAAATGATGATACCATACTAATCGATTGAAAATTTTGATATATCAAACAAGTTCATATGGACTAGAACCAAGAAAAAATCATGTCATTGGAGAGGTAGACCACAAAAACAAACATATTTATTCTGATGAGGCCTATATAGGTATCAAGGTTCTATATAATTCTAGTACACACCCATCACCATACTATGTACAACACATTCCCTATGTGTGTCATGAATACATTTTATTCAATTCCATATGGGAACATATTACTGAACAAGACATGAATAATTATAAAATGAGGAATATAAAAATAATATAATTCCATATTTAGTATATTAAAATGGGTTTCAAGGAGAACAATCCTTAATAACATATATTCTATGGGTAACTATGATACTAATAGGAATTACCCATATAAAATAATTATTGGGTAGTGGAATATTAAATGTGCTCTGTTACCATGGAAGATAATAATTGGGTTCAATACTTTCCATTTATTGGAGGCCATAGAAATTATAGGAATAATTTTTTACCACGGTTTATTAGGAGAATGTAACGATTATAAATCATTTTCCCCTAAGATTGTTTCATATGGTGTGGTGTTATAGGAGAACCCATCATGTATCTAGGTGATGACTGATTCAATGCTCAACTAGCACAATTATGTGGTACTACCACTAGGTGAATCTATTCCACAATTGGATCCACTTTAAATTATCCAAAAAATGATGTATTTTCATGAAAATTATTATCAATATTTATTTAAAATCATTAGGATAGTTTTTTTCACTTTTTTAAATAATGATTTTTATATAGTTATAATAATTCATTAGTCAAAAAATATTATATATGGATAATAAGATAGAATTTTAAATCTTTTAAACATAATTATTAAAATAATAAAAAACATTTCATTGAAATATAAGAACCATGTAAAAGAATATATGTGGTTAATATTACATGAATTCTAATGAATGAAAATTGAGGTAGAAAAACCCACCACATATGGCGTCGACTGAAGTTCAGTCAAAAACCAATGAAAGAGGGGGATTAAAATTGGTCATTATATTTAATATGAAATTTAATATAATGCTATAAAATTTCAAATATGAAGAATATATATAAAATTATGGAATATGTGTGGAAAATAGAAAAAATTTCCTATAAATAAAAAATTGATATGATAAATGCCACACCATGAAATTTTAAATGAATAAAATTACGTTTTATAGAATAAATTTAATGAACCACTAATATTTTATGGAAATGAAACTCCCAAATACATTAAAATATATTAATTTTTATATATATTTAGACTCTTTAATATATTTTGGTACACACAAACCTGATATTTTTATTTTAAATAGCGTATTCAACATATAATACATAGCATAAACGACCCACAATATATATTACAATCATATATAACTGTCATAATCTATATAATAAATTGGAGGGTATAAAAAGTATTAAATAATTTTTGATATATATATATATATTTTATTCTAAAAATAAATTAATTATAAGTTATTATTAAATAATGAAAAGAAATCATGGAAAGTATTTTTATTTTTTAAAAAAAAGTTTTACTAAAATTTTTTTTATTTTAATTCATGAAAAATAATATAAATTATTTTCCCAAAAATTAATAAATTTAATTTTAAAAATTATTTTCATTTTGACACCATAATATCAAACTAAAATTGTATTATTTTGAAAATATTGATTTTCTGTAAATAGGAAAAAAAATACCAATTATATTAAAAATGTCATTTATTATCAATAAACTAAGTAATTTAAATGTCACATTCTTTTTAATATTATTTCTAATAAAATAAGTATTATTTAGATATTTTTAATCTATTTAATTAAATTTTATTCGTCATTATATTATATATTAATATAAGTTAGTTTTAGGGATTAGAAAGAGATTTTCTTCTTTAGAAAACTGTTTTAAAGTACCTACTCTTTCCATGTTTTAATTAATTTAAATAACCACTAATAAAGATTTATTTTAATTAATTAATATATTATATAGAAATAAATGTTAAATTATATTAATATAAGGTTTATTATCGGACAAAAATTTAATATCAAATTTTTTGGGTGCCTAAAAAAATACACTTTCTAATGATGTTATTTTCTATAATGATTGTGGGTTGTTTTTTAAAATATATTTACATAAATTTAGAAATGTAATTTGTAAAAATATATTTAATTTTCTAAAATAATAATTAAAAAACTATTTTATTGTTGTTTTTTTATAATTTTATGATAATTACAATTTTTCGATGAAGTGTAAAAATAATGAATTTTAATTGAAGATTTCATTTGGGTTCAAATTTTATAAAAAATTTATTAATATTTAAAATTGGTTTATAGTAAAATTATATTTATTACATTTATATTAACCCAAATTAGGTAATCTTAATCGATTTCATGTTGAATTGGATATAAAAACATTTATAATATTTGACTATTTTCTCATTGAAAACATGCTTTCTCATGACTTCACTAGGATTAATTTTAAATTAAAATTTCAATTTATGTGAATCAAATTTGAAAATAAGGATTACATTTTTGGAATAATTATAATATATATCTTCTAATAATTTCAAATTAGTTTTTTACCTAAACTAATTGAGAATTTGTAAAAATTAATTACCATTGTTATTGTAAAAATGTTTTACCAGAGGTAGAAATAATATGATAAACATTAAAAAGACATTTATAAAATCATTTTTCTCTTAATATTTAGAACATATACACTATAAATTCATTATTCTTCCATTATAAGATCCATATGACATGAAAATAATTTGTGCAGAATTCATTCTTTTCAAAAATTACAAGTGTTCCACTCACCCCAGTTATAAAAGGCTACCCCTATCTACCTATCTTCACATATTAAAAATACAATGGTTCACACCTTCCATACCAAAATAACCTATTTAATTAATTAATATAATACTAGAATACTTATTTTTTTCAGATATCTAACCAATGATGACATTTGGTGCAAACTAAAAGAGGTTACTCGGAGAAGAGGTATCTTTCTTTAGTTAAGGATTTTATTTTATTTCTTCCATCATATACATAAATACATAATAAAAAATTATTATATTATATCAATAATATCATAAATATAATTATTTCTTATTTTGTTTCTGAAATAACCTAACTCATTCTCATCAACCATTAAATGTTTTAAAAAAATCATTCGTATGTATGATGGACTAAAGCCTCACG
Source organism: Viscum album (assembly GCA_963277665.1). Lineage (NCBI taxonomy): Eukaryota > Viridiplantae > Streptophyta > Magnoliopsida > Santalales > Viscaceae > Viscum > Viscum album. Next base: position 1,380,014,311 of record OY728138.1, read on the forward strand.
AACAGATGCCATTTGTTTTCAATTACAACCTTTTCATAGTTGGTTATGATTATTGATTTAAAGTATATATATATATGATATGTATAACATAATTATACCTTTTTATTAATTATATAAACTATAAATATTTTTTTCTATTCCCTGGGGAATACACTAACGTCGTTGCTGTGTACAATGATCGACTGCCTCACAATGTGATGTGATTTGTTTTCACTAACACGTTACATAGAAATTAGTAAAGACCAATTTTATAAATATATTTTATATACATGAAATAATTATCATATTAATGAAATTTTTATCATTATTAAAATTTAATATATAATTTTATTTCATACCATTTCACTCACTAAAATATGAAAATGGCATTCATGTACTTCTGGACTATCGCCTTCCCAAAGCGACATGACTCTATATTTTCATCACCACACCATATGAATTATATATATATATAATAATATTTAATGAATTAATATATTATATATTATATTATTATCACCATATATTCATAAAATAATACTTACCACCATTTAATAATGATCATTGAAAAATGAAACGATTATTCACGCGTACGAACAACCTACTGTCTCAATGATTGACACATACTTCATATTTCAAAACCATCATTCATAACTATTCATAAATGTATAATTTAGGTATAAATATTATTATTTTATCATGTTTAATATTCAATGGATTATATATCTATATTATATTCACATGAACTATAACCTTCATAACAAAGTATGAATGAGAAAACAAGGTAATTAAAACCTAAAACAAATAAAAATAATGATAATTTTTAAAAAAAATATGTGATATTATGTTGAATAAAAGAGAATATATGATATAATATATTATTATAGTTCTTTAATATGTTAATATCATGTTTAAAACAACTATGAATTTGTTTAAGTCACGTTTAACCTGAAGAATTAATGTATTTTCTAAATCAATTTCAATTCTTTGAGTTAAATTTATACAACACTAATTACATCATGATAAGATTATGTGTGTAATTACCATTTATTGTATTATTTTATCACTTGGTATATGTGTAATTACATTTTTTTCTCACAATCACTTCATTTATTAATCCCCACTTCAATGATATGGTTGTTTTAAGATATTTTAGTCTCAAATTTCATTCTTTCAGATTTATATCATGTTATAAACCCATATTATTTTATAAAGTGTCTAAAAATAAAACATTAAATTTCATATCATTAATTTATTAATTTTTAGGATATTTTATATTTAATATATTGATATATTTTCATGGGTCTTATGATTAAATGTTACTAAACTGGTTAGAATTTTATGTTATAGTCACAACATTTATTGGGATTGTCTTGGATTAAGAATCAAATGTTGAAATATTAAGATATATGTATTGATAATTCTCATTATTTTTCTTCCCATATAGTTATTTGTTATATTTTTATAAAATATTACAATTTCCACATGGTTTGGTTCTTTACATAATTGAGAAAATGATTTTACGAAAATTCATCCTTATTTCTTCTTTTACTCGAAAACCCTTTTCTTCCAAAACCATATAATAATAAAATGTTTTCATAAAACATTTTATAAATATTTAAATGATTTATTAAATAAAATTTTCCATGTTTTTCATTTTGAAATTTTTTGAAAGGGATATTTATTTCAATTTCAAAATAATCCATGTTTGGATTTTACAGAAAAAAGAATTGAATCATTGTTATAATGTGAACAACATGAAAAGGATTTTAAATTATCATAACAACTTAATGTTATCCCCATGAATACTTTAAAACATATTTTTATTATATTTTTATTTATCAATGACAAGAATCTATTATTATTAATTTAACTGGTATATTTTGTATTGATACCACCTTATTCATTATATGGATGGATTAATATTTTTTCAAAAAGGCTATTATAGAACCAATTTCTCTTCAATAGGTAAACCAGGTTTCAATGAAATATTAATGTTAGTTACTTATTTTCCATGGGTTAATAAATATTTAGAGAGATTGACATAGAGAATAGTTCGTTTCCATGTGTTAATCATTTATTAAGATGAATAAATATTATATCTCTGAGTTTTATAATGAAATATCTATCTAATTTAATTATTTTGTGGTTATTTCAAATTATATTAGACAGTTTTTCCCTTTTAGAACCATGTGAGCTCAACATTGATTATATAATGGTTGTTACCAGATAGTACTACAACGCATTAGGTAATACATAATTTTTTTTAGAGAATTATATATGATATTAACCATATGGATAATTTGTTTTAATGGATTCATTAATAGTTTTTTAGTGTTATATAAAAAATATGTTCTATGCTACCAACAAGTTTTATCTAGGATTTCAGTGATTTTAAATTTTTTTTATCATTAAGACTGATATCACATGGATCATGATTTTTGATTGTCATGAATCATTATATTTATAAATACTTATGCCTTGTTTAAAGATTGATTATTTATGTATTTATAAGTATTATTTCATCTATTATTTTCTTATTCACTCTGATTATGTCATCATACACTTTGCCTCTTCTGATACTCACTAATGACATTCAATTGATAATGAATATTCTTACCCATACTGAGAATTTTTTCTCACCCTTAATGTTTTTTATTATACACAAGATATCATGAATTATTTTTCAATTAATTATTTATATATGGGTTTTACATAGATTATTATAGTGACCTAATCTGAAATATAAAAATATGGGTAAGGTGGGAAAGATACTCTCTTCAAATAGTTTGTATTTATTGTAAGGGGTTTTCGTGATTCTATAAAACTATAAACCTAATAGGATCATTAGAAAGTAATTGATCCAAATTTTCATTTTTTTAATTTTATGATTGGGATGGAGAAAATTTGGTCACCTTCATCAGTATCAATGTTGAATATTTAATGTTTAGGTTTTTTATACTATATTCGGTAATGCGGGTTACGGGCTTCTATAGTTTGTATGATTAGTTCGATAACATTAGAAGTTAGGCTGATTTCATGTAAATTCATATTGAGAGTTATGAATACCATCAGTTATATATATAATAACGCTTGATCGTATGTTCAAATTCATGGACACATATTTTAGTTTTTATGAAATGAAATTTTAATGTGATTTATATAATTTTTGGAGACATTTTTTTGGATTATGTATACGTAAATCATTGTATCAATGTTAAGTATGCATTTGAACATTTTCATAAATATGTTTTAAGGTATTTAGAAACTTTAGGGTTTATAAGATCTTGTATATTGAGATAATAAAGGGAATACAAGTTTTATCATATCGATATCCTTGGGTTTGAAGAGTGATTTGGTGAATAAATGATTAATGTTTTTTTAAAAGTAGATTGATATATTATTTAGAATTTATGATGAAAATTACAAGATAAAATCTATGGTTAAAATAACTTCTTATTTAGGTTTTGTTCACGTTTTTTGGTATATATTGTTTTATATTCATGGGATTATTTCATATCACCATTGAGAAATAGTATCGAATTTTAAAGATTAATATTACTTATGATCATTTATTCATTTTTAAATTATCATACCATCATCTAACAATTATTTTTTAGGTTAATTTAAAAATAATTTTAGAATATCGTGATTATACCTTTTATGGTTATGTGATATTTAATAGTTGTTTTTAGTTCCTAAATAATTAATAATTCTTCTTCATTTGTCATCATTTGAAGAAAAATATGTAACTGTGGTTGAAATTGTAAAAAGTATAAAATAATAGTCATCAAGTATGTATGTATCCTTTTCCTCTATATATTTACGAAAATATAATTTCTAAACAATAGGAAATGGATCATGAAATAAATATATTATCCTATTAAATTGAAATATGATGAATTATATACTCTTTTAAAGAGTCAAATATTTATGTTTCTGAGGAATTTAATATTGAATTGATCAATCACTTTTTTGTGATCAGTGACCAAAATATCTCTGTAATATTATTTAAACTTATCTTATATTCCCAAATATTCACTTTCGTTCTGTATTCACCTATTTAAGAAATAAACTACGTGTTATTCTATATGATCTTCATACATACATTTAAATTTTATTTAGATGATGTTTAATTAGTACTTTTTATGATGTGAGATTTAAAACCGTATTTTCAAATATCCACCCATTTATTACCGAGATAAATTTCATATTACAAGGATGTAGTTTACTAATAGGTGGAAGATGCAACACCCTGAAATTTTAAAAGAAAAAATGTATGTTTGATAGAGTAATTGAAAAGAAACATTGAACATATATTGGAATTCAAATCCTCTAGAAATTATGATATATTAATTATTAAATAAATTAAATTTATTCGATATCTTTTGATAAATGTAACATATATATATATTTTCCATATCATATTCAACACACAACACCGAGCATAAATAAACCATGATATATATAGCTTTTATAATATATTCATTAAACTAGTAGGTATTAATAGTATTAATTTCCCTATTAAAAAAAAACACACACACACACACAAACACGCACTCATAGACACATAAATATATTTGATTAAAAATATAAATTATTGAAAAAATTTAGTATGTAATCAATAAATTATTTTGAAAGTTCTTTTATTCCTATGAAATAAGTTTTTTCATAAATGATATGTATTTCTATTATTGAAAATAATTTATAATTAATTTTGGAATGTTTTGAAAATTTATTATATATAATTAAATAGTATCATACGTTTTCTTGAGATATTTGGATTTTTTTTGAAAATATAGATTTATAGGGAATAATGAAAAAATATCAATTTTCATAAAAATGTATTTTCTTTTTAATAAATTTATTAAATTTAATATTTTAGTATTTTTAATATGATTTCAAGTAAACTAAATATTTTTATGTATATTTAATTAAATAAATTACACTTTAATAGTAATTATATTTAATTATAGTAGAATTTTGTTTTCGGGTTTAAAAATAATATTTTTGTGAAAATTGTTCTAATGTACATATTGTTTCTAAATTTTTGTTAAAAAATATTCCTTAATGAGGAATGTTATAATTTAAATATATATATTATATTTGAAAATATTTTAATATATATTAATAAAATTATAATTATTATACCTATAGTTTATATAAAATCATTTTATGCATAAAAAATATACTAATCGAAAACCCTCTTTTTCATTGTGTATGTGGGATTTATATAAAATTTAATTTATTATAAAATTATTTAAAATATAATTTTAATTTTTTTAAAACTAATAATTTCAAAATTATATTCCGGGTTTTTTTTTGATAATTTTCATAGAACATTAATTTTTTGACCAATAGTAAAAAATAATGAATTTTAAAAGAAAACAACATTTTCATTTTAATTTTTCAACAGAATAAATTATATATATATATACTAATCCAATTTTGTTAATTGTAATAAATTTCATAATAATATTAGATATAATATAATTATACACATTTGACCATTTTCTCTTTGAAAAATTTAATTCTCATCTTGTTTGTCGGATTAATTTTAAATTCAAGTATTCTACATATGTAAATTAAATTTTAAAAAATATATTTCATATTAGGAATAAAAATAATTTTTAATATATAACAATTCATCATTATTATTTTAAAAAAATTAACACTAAAAATAGTAAAAATTAATTAGAACAGTTATGGTAAAAATGGATATACCATGGGTTAAACTAAGAAGATAAGGGTTAAAATGAATTTAAATTGTAGAAAGTATATATGATTGAAATGTTAATTCCACATACCATTTATGATCTTTAATAACCTATTATTTTATCCTCATTAAATAAGAAATATGTGTATTAAATTCATAATTTTTAAAAATTAAATTTGTGTCACACACTTCGCATATAAAAGGGAACCACTCTCAAACTATATTCATAAATTAAAACCCCATTTTTTATAAAATATGTTCCCCAATAACATCTATAAATATATAATATAATCTTATATGGATTATTTTGATCATAAATCCAACTATATAGGACTTTGATGCAAACTAAGCTATGTTACCTTAGGATGAGGTAACGTTATTCTACAATAGTTCTTATTTTATTTCTTCTTCCACCTCTATCAATTCTTCATAAACAATTATTTTATAATATCTTTAGTAACATCTGTATAAAAATATTTTTTATTTTTATTTCAATAACCCAAATCATTATCCTCTTTTGTCAAATTTGTTTTGAAATCATCATTTTTATGTACAACGAACTACCGTATGATAAACTTATATCACTAATTTTTTCAAGAACACCTCTCACAGTTGGGAATGAAGATGGATTTATAGTATATATATTTTTATGAAATAAGTATATATTTATGGTAATTATATTAAAAAAATATTTATAATTTCCATTCCTCAAGGGATTCAATAACTTTTCTCTTTTTTATGGAAGACTACAACCTCTTGAAGTGATGTAATTCATTTTTACTAACACATTACTTAGAAAATAATAAGGATAAATTTAAAAATATATATATTATATACATGAAATTAATTTTATATTTAGAATATATTTATGACTATAAAATGTGAATATATCATTGTATTTATTTTTATTTCACTCACTAAATGATAATTACATCGTTCATGTACATGTGGAATACCACCTTCACAAAATAATGTGACTCTCTATTTTCATCAATATGCCACATGGATGATATATATATAAGAATATTTCAAAAATTAATATTTTATTTATGATATTATAATTATTTTGGAATTATAATTTATTACTTACCTATATTCTATAATTTACATTGAAAAATGGTAATGTAACTCATGTGTATGTATGGCCTATCATCTTCAGGATCATACAATACTTCATTTTCCAAAACTATATTTTATAATCGATATTAAAATTATAATTTGTGTTTAAATATTATAATTCTTTCCTGATAACTTTTATATATGATATAAGTATATTACATTCACAATAACATAAACATTCATGGAAAAGAATCAATAAGAAAATATGGTAATTAACAACCGAAATAATGAAAATAATGAATGATTATTAATTAATGGGTTATAAGATGTCATAAATGGATTATATATTATATTATAAACATTAATATGGTTTTTTAATAATATAATTTCAATATTAAGATCAATATATATGTGGTCAAATCATGTTCAAATAGAGTGATGCATTATATGAGGAATAATTTAACTCAATTTCCATTCATTTGGTTAAAAGTATACATCTCTGATTATTTCATTCTAAGATTATGTATCTAATGACCCAATATAATTTTATGTTTTATTTAAATTTTTAATGGATTTAAATTTTATAAACATAATCAATTCATTGATTAATCCCCACATCAATGATACTATATTTGTAAGGGATTTTGGTCTAAATATATATTTTATGATATTTATGTCATTTTATGCACCTATCTCATTTTATGATATGTATATACAACCCATTTTGGCATGAAATATCATTAATTTATTTATTATCCTGATTTATTGGTCTTAATTTAATTTTATTATTATATTGTAATTATGATTCAATAATAACTAAATGGTAAACATTTTATATTACAATCTCATTGTTAATTAGTATGGTCTGTGATTTAGTCCATAATGTTGAAATATATTTATCTACCTCTGATTAATTATCATGTTGTTTCCTCTCCACTAGTTATCCATGATATTTTCAAGTAATTGTCTCATTATTATACTCATTAGTAGTTAATAATTTTATATAATGTTTTAAAGAAAAATCATAATTATTTCCCTTTTCGATCCAGAACCCTTTTTCATCAAAAAACATGTTTTTTTAAAAAAAAATGGAATTAATCAAATTATTTATTAAAGACACTTTGAAAGATGATTTAATTTTTTTTAAAAAAAATCTTTGTAATCCTTTTGTAATTTAGAATACAACGCTAATTTGAATTTTACTAAAAAAGTGAATGGAATTTTTTTCAATGTGTATGAAGTGCATAGGCGTTTTAGTCATCATGAACACACATTTAAAAAAATAATAATTTATAAGTTTAATTTTTTTTGGAACTTATCTGTTTTTCGTATGTTGAAAATGTTTCAATGATATTTTTATGAAACAGAATTCTTTTCCACGGGTTAATCATGATTTAATGATGTAGATATAAAACACATTTCCTTTAAAAGGGTTAATCAACATAAAATTATAATAATTAATTTTTATGTATTTCATGATGAAAAATATATGTATGTTATTTATTTTGTTTTTCATTGAAATTATATAGGATGAGTTCATCTCGATAGCATTAGGTGAGATTATTATATATTATATGATTGGTACCCCCATATAGTGTCAGGTGAGTATGTTGTATCTTCTATGATGTGTCTTCCAAGGTAGAAATGGGTGATCTCCATATAGATTATACAATGGGTATTACCATATTGTTCTCTAATGCATTGGGTAATGAATATATTCTCTTAATAATTATATAAGATGTAATTTATATGGGTTTTTCATTTTTTAATGGTTATATAAGTGTTTTATTAGTTTTATGTGAAGATTAAATTCTATGATACGAACATGTTTACTTTTTTATTTCCATGAGTTTATTATGTTTAATTTAATAAATATTGATATCACATGGCTTATAATAATTTATTTCATTATTGTATTAATTATTAAATCATTAGTCCATGTATCAAGATTGATGATTCAGGTATTGATGGGTAGCTATTATTTATAATACCCTTATTGACCCTGATTATGATATAATACTCTTATGATCTTATTATAGTCTCTGAGACATTCAATTGTTAGTGATTATGTTTACACTTACTGACATTTGAGTTCACCCATCTTATGTTTCCATTTGACCAGGTTTTCATGTATGATGTTGAGTTATTTTGGTTTTAATGGGTTTCATATAGATGACTTTGATGACCAAATATAGATGATGGAAAGTAGGGTATTATTAGAAATATACAATCTTTAATTCATGGGTATTGTTTATGAAATTGTTGGTTTTAATTTTCTAAAACTAAAAACAAAAAATGTCCTTGATAATGTAAGTGACCAATTTTTTTGATACTTTTCATTTTACATGGAAACAATTGGGTCAACTCCTTGTGCATTAAATATGGAAATGAAAATTTTACTTTTTTAGAAATGGATCTATGATTTCTAGTTCATAGCTAATATAATAAACCCTTACCTATTCTCCTAAAATACTTAAGTTTAATTTGACATCCCTTTTTAAAAATATAGATATCTTATATACTTAATCAAAAAAATTTTATCTAGATTTATTTATATTCATCATATATCATATATCTATATATGATCTTTTACATATTTTCACATCATGTTCATATAGATTTTGTGGTTTATTCATGTCCAATAATAGCGGTTCCCATATTCATTCTTCTTGTAAAGGTAATTATTTCTAGGTAATTAATTTTTCTTTTAGGGATTATTAAATATAATATATGATTATTAATATTCCATTAATGAGTGTTTTTGTCTTCATCATTAAATTTTAAAACAATAACAATCATGGTTTTATTATAATTATTTATTGAAGTGTTTTTTATAAATTAATGTATTACATATTAATATAAAACATTAAAAACTGAAAATGTACATACGTAAAAATATATATAATATTATATCATTAATTATGCTCAAATATCAATTTAGAATATAAATTCATATTTTTATTTATGTATATAGTAAAACTAAAAAAAATGAACATACCCATATTTAATAAATGATTAGAAGGTAGATGTGTTATAATATCATTATACCACAAGATTAATTAACTTATATACATTTAACCAATGTGATGAACCCAAATTTGAAGGATGAAAAATGTAATGAAATTTATTTTAAAATATTATAAAATTTAAATATAAGATTATTCCATTAGTATGCAAGTTTTATAAGATTTAATTAACAGTAATACTTGTTTTATCATGCCAAAAATATATTCCAAAATTTATTATACTAGAACAACAATGATATAATAAATAACATATTTATCTATTTATTGCATCCATAAAATAATAGTTTTTATGGTCGGGAAGAAAAATGAATCATATTGTTTCATGGATGTGGTAGTCTGAACAATGCATAAATCATTGTTTTTTTTAATAAAATATATAGAAAAGGTGATTTGGGTATATTTTAAAAATATTACAACATTTAGTATACAAAAAAATTTCATTCATTATAAAATATTATAGAATATTAAATTTTAAATATAATGATGAAAGGGAAAATTTGTTGCTGAAAATATTGAACTTACATTATGAACTTAGGGTTTTCATTGGAGGATTATTTGGATAGGACTGTCTTGAGATAAAATATTTTGACTGGAAGATAATGGGAGTGATAATGGATTATAATGGATGGAAATGGAAAATATTTTTAGGAGGTAAAAATTATTTATAATGGTAATGAATGTGTGGTTAGAGACACATTTTGAAGTGAAAAGGGGGCCATTTCATGAAAACAAATACGAATTATGAAGTTAAGATGCTATCATGCGATTGTTAGGTGGGTTTGGAGAATTAGGTAAAAAATGGTGGTGTAAAAATTTGGTTTTAATATCATTATTATAAGGAATTTCAGGAAGTTATATTTGATATTTTAATTAATGAAAAATTGAGATACCTCATTTACAAATTTTCCTACTACTAATCATGATTAAAATTTAAGAATGGTAATTTTTTCATTAAAAAAATACACGAAGACCCTTCAAACTAAATTTCAACATTTTTAATTTGAATTTCGGATACATTTAATGAAATTAAATTTTAAAAAATATGATACATAACTTCTAAAATAAAACGTAATATATAGGGGTGAAATATCAAATTTTTTTAAATATATTATGTTTTTTTTTATTCTATTAACTATTAGTTGAAAGATTGTTTTACTAATATTTTTTTTTAAAAATAGTATTTTTATCTTATTATAATGTATAATAATATAATATATTTATATAAAAATTAGATATATCTTAAAATGTTATTTCTTTGAAAACAACAATTTTTCACTTACCATAGTAATTTATCTTTTTGTATGTAATAATTATTTGGTGAATAAAAATAAGGCTGGTGTAGTTACCTAAATTTTAACTACTAATTCTTAAAGTAATTTAAAATTTATCAAATAATACTATTATGTTTATGGAATTTTCTTTTTAAAATTTGAGAGTATAATTTTTTCTAGAAAAATCCAAAAAATTCATCATAAGATAATATCATTATGTGGATTTCAAAAATTATGTTTAGTTTTATTTTAAAATTATAAAATTAATAAATTATTATTATAATTATAATTACAGATAATGGAACTTAAAATTATATATTATATGATATCTCATGCAATGTTTTTTACCTTTTATTGTGTGGTCTCCAATATAAAATTTTATCCACCTTAATTAATTTCAACCGGAAATTTAAGGTATATATAAAATTGAACAAATGTGGATACTCTTTCTATATAGATTATTCTAGAAACTAGTTTCATATTCTAATTATTAATTTCAAAAATGGACTTTAACTGATCTAGTGGTCTGATCCCTCTTAATTTTCCCTAAATTGTCAACAACTTAATAAAGTTCCACAACCTAAGAGATGTAAGGCTCTTACTGTTTTCCAATCGATGTGAGAACATCTTTTGTAACTCACTTGTATTTTATCAGAAATGAAACATGGAAGAAATCACATAATTTTTAAATTTGGGTAATATATCTATTTAGTGAGATAAAACTCTAATACTTTACTGTATTCAAATTGGACTGATGTACATTGGGAAAAAATTCCACTTATTACCTAATCTCATAACTCCATTACATGGTGAAATATTAAAACATAAATGTCCCCTAACATGAAAATAAAATTTATTCTTTCAATTATCCATATATCTCTTTTAGATTCTATGGGATAATTTAATACGACCTATAAAATTAAATAATTAATCAATCGTCTCCCAGATAATCTCTATAAAACTAACATTATTTCTCCAATGCCATTAGAACAGGTTAGAGTGCATCACCTCTACCAAAACAATTCCACCTATAGTTCCATATTTATTCTCAAATTGAAGATATTACTACATTATTATTCTAGTAAACATTTATGTTATTCTTACATTCCATGGATGTCAAAAGAATATGATCTTAGTATAAATTCCAAATTTTGGATAGTCCTTTCCGAATGTACTTTATTCATGTGATGGCATGTGATGCTTAAATGTATTTTAATATTCAGAGTACATAGAAGAATATTATAGGATTTTTATGTGAACTAATGGTCACAATAAGAACCAGATGATATACATCCACCATCAACCCTTACGATTTCATTGATATATTGTCGATAAAGATACTGAAAGGGTTGTTATTCTCTTATTTATATGGTATGAGTATACAAAATATGCGGATCAATGATATCCCATATAGAATTGTTCATTTATTGATTCTTTGGTTGTCTTGTAAAAATATCTATTATAAGATTATAAAAAACGAATAAAAGTATAAGATGAGGTTTAATTTCCCCCTTAGGAAGTTTTCTATCTACTCTTACTTTTTGGAAGACAAAGAACATAGATACATATCTAAAAATTATCTCTAAATATTGTCCCACTAAAAATGTTATCTTACATACCAATTATAAGAACCCAGATCTTAATTTTAGGTATAGATCTTTAATTAGGGTTGTTTTTTTGGAAAAAGGATGAAATGTGAATTTTTCTAAGTACACACCATGTACTAATTAGTACAAGCCATGTACTCTAATACCACATACAGCTACATACTATCCATGTTGTGACTGAGTACATGGCCTTGTACGTGACTTGGAAACCCAACTAAAGGGAGGTCTAGTTGAGGATAATACATTGAATGGATATTTAAGGAACAAACTATGTACTTTTATTTTTATTTCATAAATCAGAGATGGGTCATGTGTATTGACTAGGAAATATTTTTTATGCTCTCGGTTTATACAGAGGAGCAACGAAATGGCCTTGAACTTTGATCCCCACCCGATTCCCATTCCGAGCACCGATCAAGACGTCGTCGGGTGTGTTGGAATCCCACCACTGTTTTTTGTTTTCTCCGAGAACATTTCATCCTGATTCTTTCTCTCTCATGAGTTATCGAAGCATGATCATTTTTAACCATTTTATTTGTTCTGCGTAATTCTTGGATGATTCAATGGTTGACATAAAAAATTATCAATCGTACGATATTGAGGTAAGTGGTTTGTGCCTTTCGTTGCTCGTCATTGGATTATATAATCATTATATGATGCATACCCAAGTTTAGGGTATTAATTGATTTAGATTATGACCCCTATTATCACCTTCTATGGTTTAATTGTTGAATAAATGGTACTTGCTTATTCTTAAGGATGTATTACTTGTTTTTGGGACACACTATGGGTGTGTTTCCTTATTTTATTATTCGTGGTCATTTGGTTTAGGATGTCATAGGTTTTCCTTGTTTCCATGCCATTTTTTGTTAGAATGTTATTGCTGATTATATGAAATGACTACGATATGCATTGTTGAAGTGTGAACAAGAATAATTTTCTATGATAGCGTCCTAAGGTCAGGTCATTTATGTATAAATTTTTATTATATTCAGCCATATGTATTGAAATTCAGAGATTCCAGGTGGTCATATACTAGATGGCTTAGAACACGAGAGCTTTCTAGAGTGTTGTTAGTAAATGAATTCATGTTATGTTGACCATGTTGTATTGACCATGTGAGATGCCCTGATAGTCATTTGAAAATTATTAGTGCTATGTTAGACCTGTGCGGTTAGACCACTCGAGCTACCCAGAGGTTCATTACTAAATGATATGTTTTTATTTTAGACCAGGTGTATTATACATTGAGATCTTTCCCAAAAGGTTTGTTATTTACTAATTGAATGACTATGATGAGTCGAACAAGACAAAGAACATGCATGGAATCAGTCTTACATGTTTTCATAAATGGTCTTTTGAGGAATATGTTGATACTAATACACAGGGGGGTATAGATATTAGACTAGATCATGAGATTTCATGATTCAAAGGATTAATAATATATTCAAATGAATGTAATTGAAAACTGTAGGATTATTTACTTTTTATTAATTCATAGTTTATTACATAATTTTTTATATTACCTTCTATATGTATTAAATGAAATTTAGGCCCAGATCTTTTGTTAGATGCCTACTAGGATTCATCCCACACCCTATTTGGGCTGTGCTTTTAGACCCAAACATATTATAAGGATATAGATATATACAAGGGAAAGCACTCTTTTTTATCAGCTACATGATAGTTATTGGAGTTGTTGAGCATGGGGCCATAGTGATGATTTAAATTCTTTTAGAATTTACTGCTTCTATGTACATGGGTTTCAGTAATTTATTTCCAGCATTATGAATTTTTTGGCTATTATCCATCACACATGTGACATGCATCATTTATATATGCTCCAGTACTTATATTCCTATTTGTCGTATTCTATTTACTTGTATTGTATGGTATTACTACTTCTATTACTTTTTACTATTTACTTTTCATTTTTTATACTCTACCAATGAGGTCATAGTTTCGCTATTATCAAATTGTGGACCACGTTTCTAGTCAGAAGCCTATGGAATTTGTGGAAGTGTAATTAAGGTAATGTGGCCAACTGGGTCAGGGAACCTTTGGGTGGCACCTGAAAATATGATGTTACAATAGAACCCATATCTTCAATTCATGTATGGATCTTGAATTTGGGTTATTTTTTATGAAAAAGGAATAAATGTAATTTTTTTTGTGCACGCTGTGTACCCAGATACCAACTACAACCACATACTAGTAGTGTAGCGGCTGGGTACATGGTCGGGTAGGTGACTATGAAGACTGTCAAAAGTGGGTGTCAGTTGAGGCTAATACACGGTGTACACATTTAATGAACATGCATTGTACTTTTATATTTGTTTGATAATTCAAATATGGGTCTCATCTAATGTAAAAAACATATTTTTCTCCCCTTGGTTCATATAGGAGATAAATCGAACAAACACAAACACATAGCCCCTCATTATTCTACATTCAAAATTAAATTGAGACATTATCTATTGCATTGGAATACCACCAGCGATATCCATTATCTGCTAGATCCTTTCTTCTTAATTTTTCTTCTCTCATGAGATATCGGGGGATAATCATTTTTACCATTTTTGTAGATCGATGTCATTCTACGACGATTCAAGTGCCAACATTCAAGAGTATCAATCATACTATATAGATATAAGTGGTTTTTTCCATTTGTTGTTATAATTTAGATTATATATGATTAATGTGTTGTATATCCATGTTTGGGGTATTTCTTGATATGGATATTAACCATGTTTATCAGCTTCTATGATTTCATTGTGGAATAAATGGTAGTTGTTATGCTTAATGTTAGATACCTTGTTTATGGGACACAACATCGGTGTGTTTGCGTGTTTTATTATTCATAGTCAATCAGTCCATGATGTCGTTGGGTTTACTTGCTTCTTTTCCTTGTTTTATTTGGATGGAGTTGCTGATTATATGAAATGACTATTATATGAATTGTGGAAGTGTTTCCAAGGGGAATTTCACTGTGAGTGCTACCTAAGGTATGATCATTTATGTATGAATTATTGTTATATTGACCCATAGGTGTTGAATATGAGAGCTACTAGGTGGTCATATACCAATGGGGTTAGACTCCGAGAACTAGCCAGAGGGTTGTTATTAAAGTATTTGAAGTTATGTTGACCATGGGATATTGACCCTATGAGCTATTTAGGTGGTAATTTGTAAATGATTAGTGACATGTTACACCAAATGGGGTATACCATTAGAGAAACCCAGAGGGTTGTTACTAAATGAGTTTTTTTGGGTTACGATAAGTGATTAGACAATGAGAAAATTTCGAAAAGGGTCGTTATTGCATTATTAAAAGACTGTGAAGTGTATGAAAAGACAAAGCACATGCTTGGACTAAGTCTTACTTGGTTGTTTGAATGGTCCACTGAGATGTTTGTTATTACAATTACAAAGGGGATATAGATCTTAGGCTATATACAGTGATTAAATGATTCAAAGGATGAACAATAAATGTAAATGAACATAATTGAAATCTATAGGATTGTTTACTTTTAAGTGATTTCTTGTTTATTTCTTCATTTTAAATATTTCCTGCTATATATATTCACTGACATTTGAGCACAGATCTTTTAGCAGTTGGCTAATGGTATTCATCTCACACCCTGTTTGGGTCATGCTTTTGGACCCAAAAAGATTATAAGGTTGTAGGTTTAGATAAGAGAAAGTTCACTTCTTCATCGGGTACTTGATTGTTGTTGGTGTTGGAGTGCATGAGACCAAGCTAAGGCATGTGTTGTTGTTGGAGTTTATTTAATTTTGGCAGACATGTTTCAGTATTTTATTTCATGGGTTTAGAATTATTTTCATGATTTCCTAGACACATGTTTCATGCATAATTTATATATGCATCATTTTTTATATTCATATCAGTCATCCGTTGTTTACTTTTTTTGTATGGTATTATTACTTACTCTATTGTTTACTATTTACAATTTGTGATGTATACACTTCCAATGAGGTTATAGTTTCCAAATTATCACACCGTGGACCTCGCTACTGGTCAGTAGCCTCTGGAGTTTGGGGAATTTCACTTGATGTCATGTGAGCAACTGGGTTTGGGGCACCAATGATCAACATCCGATACTGGGACTTAAAAATATGGTATCAGAGGAAGGTTCATTTCTTATTTGCCTATCTATTTAGATCCTATAGACTAATATAGGAAGGAATATGTAGTTAGTAGTAAGATTTTCTCAGTATTAGCTAACCCATGTATAGGGAAAATCCAATTTACCCCAAATATTTCATTTTTTATGGTTTTGTAATTATTATAGTTGATTTGATTTCACTATTGGGCGATATGCATGTATAGTGATATTATCGTTGATATAATTGAGGTTCAATTTCTTGTGAAACCTGATGAGATGAGGGCATGACATCTCAATCATCATACATTCATATGTTATAGATCACATGTGATGCATTATTTTCATTCCATTAAGGATGCATTTCTGATTGTATGCTATTATGTTAGATGTTGTGCAAGAAATGCATGTTTTTATGATAGATGAAATCATATAATACATACTATTCTGATAGGGTATTGGTTTATGTAATGTTTAATTTGGATGGATACTAATCTTTTGTCCCTGAAGTGTTATGGTCCATCTTGGATCAGAATATGGTGGATAATGTTTGGACATTAATTGAATTTTTTCAAGTTATGATGTGAAAAAGGAAGTCAAACATTGATTCGTGAAGAGTACGAGATCTCACGGTTTAGAAATCTTCATTAATTGGACAAAATTTAATGATTTGAAGTGTTTCGAAGAAGTTTATGAGGCTTAATGTCGGGAAACCCAAACAACACGATGTTTGGTGTTGTGAACACACACAATGTGTTCTTATGTTTTGGAAGAAACCACATTTCAAAAGTACACACTGTGTACCGCATGGACACTCTATGTAGTGGTTGTCCATGTGACTGACTATGTGAGCATAGACATAGGGTTGATAAATGCTTGATAAAACACTTCTTTGTACTGGGAGTACACACCATATTGTAAGAGATCATGTATCTGGTCGTGCGACTAATGACACAAGTGGATGAAACATAAGTAGTACTCACTATTTCTAGAGTAAACACACCTTATATAGTTACACCAAAGGAGAACCTTATATTTATTTCAGTGTAGATGAACATGGGCAGGAGGGAAAATTCATGTACACACTGTGTTGAAGGATGAACATTCCATGTTTGTGGGGTGTTACACGACCAGGTTTGTAGACATACACACCCATGTTAAATCTTAAGTAAACACAATGTGTAGTGGTTCTACATGCTGTGTATCTCTTTTTTTAAAAACATGAATAATTTCCTTCTTATATTCCATTCTTGGACTTCAAAGTTTTTTTCCATAGTAGTTTTATACTGAGGTATGTTCTTGACCATTCAGAGTCAAGCCACCAAGATGTTCTCCTGTTGTACGCTAGATATAGGATGGTGATCAGAAACTAAAAATGGTAGATCAAATACTTCTAGTAGATCCTCCCACCATGCCATCATGGCACCCGCTATTATACCAGATAGAGGTGCAGATGCAAAGTTCGGTGAAGGATTTTTGAAGATGATGCCAACTTTTTAGGGGGCACCACATCCTATCCTAACTATGAAAAAGTTAACTAGGGTATTACATCAATAGTATCACCCCACTTTTTCGAGGGATGGGGGGCCACAAGATGCATAGTCATGGTTGGAGGGCATGCTTTATATCATTAATTATATGGATATAACTCTATAGTGGGGGAGAAGCTCTCAACGTAGAAGCTATGTTATTACGCAATGAGATGGTGGGATGTTATCTCACGGTCAGGACTTTATTGGGATATGGTTTGGGAAGAGTTCCAAAGGACCTTCTATGATTACTTTTACCCTAGGCTGTTCAGGGCCGATCAAGCCCATCAGTTTATGCACATGGAGAAGGGAGTTGTTTTAGTTACCGATTACTCTTCATGTTTTATAGAGCTTTATAGATTCTTGACGATTTTGGAAGGGGATGAGTTATCTGTGTAAATAAGATTCGAGTATGGTCTCAAGAATGAAATATGATCACATGTGAATGTATTCTGGTTGACTATGGTGACTTCTATAATAAACCAAGAGCTGATTATCAAGTGAAATCTGAAAGAGTTGGGAGGTTAGATACATGGTGGTTTTGCATCCAGGGATGGTACTCCATTGATAGATAGCAGGAAGCACCGAATAGAGATTCACTGCGATTTTTATTTAGGTATACAGGTGGTGTGATACATGTGTGGAAGGAGTGGGAACATGTTATTGAAGTGCCCAAGAGACGGAGTTGAGTGCTGATAATGTGAAAAAATGGGTCATATCCATCATTTTTGCAAGAATTTATCACCTCCATCAAGTGAGAAGGGCGCTTTTATGAGCACGAATTTAGTAGTAGGACAACAAGTTTCTCATTATCCAGTGAACTGGTGTTTGTTATGAGATTTAGTATGAGGAGGAGGTCAGGGATGTGGTTTCCAGACAACATGTTTTCAAGGACATTTGGTTGGATCATCACAGGGTAGTCAGGTAGCATCACATGGCCATGTTACATGTCAGACATTTGTAGTAGAGTTGACCCAGTAGAAGCAAGATCTCAGACCCTCTACCATTAGTGGTACAATTCTATTTGCCTCAGATTTAGTGTCATCCATTTTTGATACATGGGATTCCTATAGCATTATATTTTTTGTTGTTATAGAGAGCATTAGGCTCAGTATCATTACTTCTAAGGATATTATGATTCTAGACACTCCGTTGGGGATTAGTCTAGCTAGTGTACGTTACAATAAGGAGTTCCCTCTTGATGTTGGTGTGTGTCACTTATTGTGGGACCTCTATTTATTATAAATGAGGACATTCATTGTTAATCATGGAATGGACTGGTTGGTCTACATTCCAATATTTATTTATTGATATCACCGTATGGTGAGTTTCACTTCACTAGAGGGTGGGTATTTTCTACAGAAGGGAGAAT
This sequence comes from Viscum album, assembly GCA_963277665.1. Taxonomy (NCBI): domain Eukaryota; kingdom Viridiplantae; phylum Streptophyta; class Magnoliopsida; order Santalales; family Viscaceae; genus Viscum; species Viscum album. The sequence continues at coordinate 1,380,033,994 of OY728138.1, forward strand.
GGAATGTCTAGAAGAGAGGAGATGCAACTGTGCATAATGGGTTGGGTTGAATTACACAATATATTTCTAGTTTGTATCTAGTTGACCTAGAGACTTCCTAGGTTGACTTTTTTCTTATGGTGGATAGCTTTAGAGATGTCTTTCCAAATAACATTTCAGGTTTACCTCTAGAGAGATAGAGGTATATTTCTCTATTAATATTATTCTAGGAGGAGAGACAATATTCATTCCTCAATGTCGGATGGATACACAATAGTTACATGATATGAATTAGTATTTAGAGGAGTTACATGCAAAGGGTTTCATCCATCTCATTACACTCACTTGGGGTTCACATGTCCTTTTTGTAATGAAGGAGGATGGTACCCTTAGACTTTTCATGGATTATCTGAAGCTGAACCAGTTGACATTAAAGAAACAATAGTTGTTGCCAATGATTGATGATCTCCTTGATCAGCTCAGAGGAGCCCAGGTGTTCTCAAATATTGACTTGAGATCTGATTATCATCAGTTGCATGTTAGATCGTCAAATATACCACTTACATCCATTTTACGTATGTATGTTCTATATAAGTACTTGGTTATTCCATTCAGTATCATGAATGTGCTAGTAGTTTTCATGGAACTAATGAACCATGTAATCCATACTTACATGGATTATTTTGTTTTAGTCTTTATGGATGAAATCTTGGTGTACTCTCACACACGACACAACCATGCCACCAATCTTGTGATAATATTGAGTAAACTAAGAGAGCATCATTTATCTGCTATGTTCCCAAAATGATACTTTACGATAGACCATATTCACTTCATGTGTTATGTTATCACAGTGACAGGAGTATCAGTAGACCTAGTGAAAGTGAGAGCAGTAGTTTCCTAGGATTAGCTGAAGTAAGTATTTGAGATACTGAGTATTCTAGGACTAGATGGTTACTACATGCATTTATATAGGACATTTCACACTTAGCAGCTCTACTAATGAGCATGACTATGATGGGTGAGAAGTACTTGGGGGTGAATCTTATGATTCAGCCTTTCATGAAATAAAATGGGGATAGAATTCAGAACCGATGCTATTTTTTTCAGTGCTAGGGAAGATTCACAGAATTTACTATGATGCATTTGGTATTGTGATGGGAGTATTAGTTATGCAGGGGTAGAGACATTGTATACGAGTCTTTGTAGAGGAGGCCACATATGAGGAATTACTCAATGAATGATCTCGATTTAGCTGTAGTTGTGGAAGCTTTCCATTATTAGAGATATTAAATTTTGGGATAGAATGGTTTGGTATACATTGTCCACAAAATTCTCAAGTATATCTTTACTCTGTGAGATATAAATTTTACGTAGTGAAGGTGGTTTATGTACATTAAGTCCTTTGACATCGAAATTTCTTAAATCCATGGGAATGGAAATTTAGTGGCTAATGCGTTGAGTAGGAGGACTCAGATATAGTCAATTTAGGAGGCAAATAGTAAGTGGATGCTAATATATCTGATCTCTAAGATTCATTTGGAGGTTCATGATACATAGGGGAAGACATTTCTTTCTTATATAGCTATTAAATCTACTCTACCTGATTGAGTAAAAATGAGGCAATTCTCAGCTTCAAAATGCCTAGTCCTATGGTATAGTGTGTTCGGCGAGGACCCTACTCCTGGGTGGACCATATGAAAAGATGAATTCTTCTGTTTTCAGGGATGTGTATGGGTGTCAGAAGACATATGTGGAGATTTGACGTGATATTTTCAAGCCTCGTCATGTGAATTTCATCCTGGTGTCACCAATATGTATCAGGATCTACATCATCAGTATTGGTGTCCATGAATAAAGTATGATGTACCTGGATTTGTTATGAGATGTTCCACCAATTTGTAGGTGAAGGATGAGAATCAGTGACAAATATGGATTTTATAGTAGGTAGCCATTATTGAGTGGAAGTGGAATGATGTCACGATTCATTTTCTTGTAGGTTTACTAGGGTCACCATGAGGGAATGATGCATTTGGTTTGTTCTTGACATACTCAAAAAGGTTGCACATTTCCTGTCGATCAAGGATACCTACAGTGTTGATGTTCTTGGGAAGTTGTACATCCATGAGATTTTACATTACCATGGGGTTCCATACTCTATCGTATCAAACATGGATGTCAGGTTTACTTATCATGTCTGGAAGGGACAATCGAGGGATTTGGGTACATAGGTACTTCAAAGTACATCATTCAACCCTCAGACATATGTCTATTCTGAGTGCACGATTTTGGTTTTGGAGGATAGGATTCAAGTATGAGTCCTGAATTTTAGGGGGTCTGGGGTGAGACACATAACCCTAGTGCAGTTTTACAACAGTAATAGTTTTAATGAAATGATTTAGATAGAACTTTTTGAGGGTTTTTACGGTCAGCCATGCCGATCACCCCTTATATTGGATGGTGATAGGAGATTCGTCAATTCTAGGAAATCATCTTGGCCAAGTGACCACTAAGCATGTAGATTTTATTCATAAGTGTATGGATACTACAAAATCTCACCAGAAATATTATGTTGGTCGAAGGAGGCAACCTCTACAGTTTGAGGTCGGGGATAATGATTTTATATGTGTCAAGACATGGTTAAAAAACAAGAGGATTATGAGATATGGGAAGATTTCACTGAGATACATTGGGTCATTTGATGTTTTTCAGAGTGTTTGGTCAGTTTCCTATCAGTTGAAGATACTTCATAGGTATCGTTATCTGAATGACGTATTTCATGTTTCATATATACGACGTAACGTTTTTGTCCCGTATCATGTTTTTAACCAGAGGAGGTTTATTTGGGGGTGGATACACCATTGGGGAACACACTATTCAGATTGTGAATTATAGAATGGCGATTCTTAGGGGTCGGTATGTTCCTATAGTATGTGTGTTATGGTAGCACGGGAGAGTATAGGATGAGACTTGGGAGAGGAAAGCTGACGTACTATCATAGTGTCTAGAATAGTTTGATTTTTTTTCATCTCCACCCGTGGAAGGGAAATTTGAGGGAATGTTAACTTAAGGGGGGTTGTTTGTTAGAACCCAAATGTTCATTTCAGTTATGGATATTGAATTCATATTGTTTTGAGTAAAAAAATGAAATGAGAATATTTATAAGTACACGCCGCATTCATATGAGTACAATCTATGTGCCCAACACTGTATACAACCACATAATGGCCGTGTAACGAGCGATTAAATGTCTGTGTAGATGACTTGACTGACTGCCTAAATTGGGGGCTAGTTGAGGATAATACATGATGTGTACAGTTAATGAGCACAACATGTAATTTTCATTTTATATGATAAACTGGAGTGGGGTCATGTCAAATGTTCAAAACATATTTCTTCTCATCTTAGATCGTACAAGAGAGTTACAGAACACCTGAAAACATTGAGACCCTCCTAATTCTTCATTCGAGCTCTGATTGAGACACTGTCGGGTGCATTGGAATCCCACTGGTGATTTACCTGTTCTACTATATACTTTTAAGCCTATTATTCCTTTCTCATGATTTATTTAGGGATTATATTTTTTATTTTATTTTAGATCTACATTGTTTTAGGATGATTCAATTGTTAACATTCAATAGTATCAATCATATGATATTGAGGAAAGTGGTTTGTGCCTTTTGTTGAACGTCTTTGGATTATATATGATTAAAGTTCCTCATACCCATGTTTGGGGTATTTCTTGATTTCAATTTTATCCTTTTTTATCACCTTCTATGGATTGATTTTTGAATAAATTGTTGTTTCTTTTGATTAAGTTTGTATACCTTGTTTATTCGGCACACTATGGTTGTTTTTTCATGTATGATTATTCATGATAATTTTGTCTTCGATTCCATTGTTGGCTATGATTCCATGCCTTTTTTTTGTTTTCATGGTGTTGCTAATTATATTAAATTCTTGGGATATTCACAATGGAATTGTGATCAATTGGAATTTGATTAAGAGAGCTTCTCGAGGTAGGGTCATTTATTTATCAATTGGTGTTATGTTGATCAAGAGGTATTTCCGATGAGAGATTCTAGGTGGTAATAGACTAGAGGGCTCAGACCATGAGGGAAACCTAGAGGGTAGTTATTAAATGAATTGATGCTATGTGGAACAAAGGGTATTGACCATGTGAGCTGCACAAGTGGTCATTTATAAATGATTAGTGCTATATTAGATTTAAGGGGTTAGGCTATGAGATCTACCTAGAGGTTCATTACTAAATGATTTGTTGTTATGTTAGACTACAGGGATTAGACCATGAGATCATTCCCCAAAGGGCCGTTATTTAATAATTGAATGATTGCGATGAGTCCTCCAAACCAAAGAACAAGGATGGACTTGGTCTTAATTGTTTGTTAAATTGGTATTCTGAGACATATGTTATTATTATTAAACATGGAGATATATATCTTATTCTAGATACTGATATTACACGATTTAAAGGAAGAATAATAAATATAAATGATCCTAATTAAAAACTTTATGATTTTTTTACTTTTGAGTAATACATAGTTTATTACTTCATTTTTCATATTTCTATCTATATATATTCAATAACATTATGGACAGATATTTTAGTGGTTGCCTACTGGGATTCATCTCACACTCCATTTGGGTCATGTTTTATGACCCAAACATATTATAGGGTTGGAGGTATAGATAAGGGCATGATAACATCTTCATCAGGTACTTGATTGCTATTGGAGATGGAGAGCGTGGGTACAAGATGAGGCTTGCGATGCTGTTGGAATTTACTACTTTTTTGTTCTTGGGATTTAGTATTTTATTGCCAATATTGTGATATGTTTGGATTTCTTTCTAGACATATGTGACATGAATCATTTATATATGCTATATTTTTTATATTCTAATATGTCTTCCATTGTTTAATTCTGTTTTATAGTATTACTTGATACACTATTGTTTACTATTTACTTTTATAGTGTATACTCTACCAATGAGAGCAATGTTTACCCATTATCCGGCGGTTTCCCTCACTACTAGTCCACAGCCTCTGGCTTTGTGTAAATGCGCTTGAGGTCATGTAACCTACTGGGTTCGGGGCAGCTTTTGGTGGCACCTGGAACCGGAACGTTACACCTATACATCGGTGTGTTAAAAATTTTAATATAGAAACTTGATCTATGTGAGTAATCTGGAATTTAACCCTTAAACTCTACGTCAAATGAAACACATAACCTCTTTCCAAACATCAAAATTCCAACTCTATTAATGAATTATATCAATAAACAATCATTTATTTATTTACAATTATATTATATGTATGTATCATCCATCTAAGCTTTCTATATCTTGGTAGATAGGATGGTTTAGACATTTTATAGAGAAATTATAATGGTTCAATTTTCCCAAAATCAATATATTCATCATTTTATGATATATATTTGATCATAGTCAATCCTAAAACTATTCAGTACTCCATGGTCCCACCTAATCAATGAATCGTCCACCATGTTTTGCATTTCAATGAGGTAGTTTATCAAGGAACTATAGTACATATGTAGTTTCAACCTACTTAATTGCCTTTTGATGATATTATTTTGAGGGAATATATACTTGATACATAGGTGTTTCAAATATATATTGAATATTACCAAATAGAGTTAGTTACTATATATTTTCAAGGAATCAATTACGGTTTCTAGCTCATGGTCTAGAGTTTTACATAACTTTCTTGAATTTTCATTTTCCTAGATCCATAGGCGAGAACTATATAATTATATATACATACACATCCTTGTCATTACATCAATATGCCACTATATATTAGAAATATATACATTAGTGATCGTAATTTTAATAATGTTTAATTAATCATTATCATATTAATATATTCAAAACAATTACTAAAATTCCATGGGCCATGTGAATGTAAACCATTTACTAGTTAACTTGTCTAAGGGGTTGGTTAACCTTGTGATGTATTATAAGAATCATAAATAGTAAACCTATAAACCCAAGGATATCCAGATCATGATTATATTGATTATTGTAGGATAATATTCAAAAATATTTTTCATTGAAGGGTCCAAAGTTATTCTATCATTCGATATTATATGGCCATTTAAAGAAACATCCTTGATAAAAAATTATCACTTCCTGTATTTATAATATAATTCCTTTTATCTACATGCATATATATGTATTTATAATTGAATCTATATGTCATCATATATATTATAGTGTATCAATATATTATTAATGAATACCACTAAAATGTTTTCAAGATATCGCATATATATAACGACAAAAATAGTATTATTAAATAATTAAGTCTTTATTGTAACCTCATAATGTCAGCACCATGTGTAGAACATAATATTCAATATATAATCCTTAATCAACTTTATCTAATTATAACTAGATCAATAATAAATCCATGAAATGTATTCATCTCCATGAATTTTTTCTAATAATTAATCATTACGTGGTAAAGTATTATTATTCATTATATTTATGGAATTTATATCCTTATAATTAATGAATAGTTTCATTTTCCAATTATTATTTTTCAAAAAAAAATAGAGGATAATAGTGGGGAAACACTAGGGAATATAAATCCCATATCACATAGCTTCTATAGATAATTATTCTACTCGACTATCATAGTTTGGTATATTCAATTGGTAGTGTTAGATATAATATGTGAATCCGAATTGAATTTGATGGTTAACTCATCTCTACATTGTTAGGTGTGAATTTATAGTTACATTAGAAGTAAATTAAGCATATTGTGTACTATGAATATATCCCCATTTATTAGGATACCTTACTCATCCATAAATCATGCTTAATCATACCATCAACATTAAATTTCAATAATTTATGCCATTGGACAAGGATCCAATCATGATTTAGTTGTTTAATATTTAAATATTAAGAAAAAATATTCCACTTGACCCTCATGAAGTATAATATACTACTCTAAGAAATTATTTTATTTCATTATAATGTGAAATCCAACACATAAAAATGATTATATCAATTAATAAAATTGGAATAATATTAATTTTTAAAAATTGGGTACACCCATTCATCATAATTGGAACCACATAAAACATAAATTTCCAAAATATTTTCATAGACAATGTATCAACTTATTAGCCCCTTACTTGGTTTCATGGTATCTATCTAATGTTTTTTTAAAAATGCGTTTCAAATATTCAAAAGAAACAAAATAAAATAAAAATTTATTTATCATTGAGGAAATTAAAAATGTTACAATCCCCACATCATTATAGATTTCAAAAAATCTATGGTATTTATATAATCATATGCGAGTTACCTTTTGTATTTTATAATGTAATTCCAATTTGTTTTTAGGGAATTAGAAAACACAATATACCTTATCCCTATATTTAATGTATTGAACATTAATATCCTCTACAATTACCTTTCATTTGTGTTCTTCATGACCATTCTTCAATAGTTATAACAAACTCTTGTTCCCTCTATATAAGCCCATTGGTATTTCCTCCCATTGTTACAAAACATTGTAAATTTCAAACTTCATTTTTACCTAAATGATGACTTTGTTTCACATTATGCATATATAAACCTTTCTCTTCCTTATTTCACATGAATACATAGGTCCTGCAGAACCCATTTTCTGTCTCAATGGAAGTTCAAACTATTTCATTATATAATGAAATGTTATAAGAGACCAACTATCATTGATGGATATGATTTACACCATCAATGAAACAACTATTATTTTTCCCATCTACATACATATTTTATGTCATGTTTAATTAACCATGTAATGTAATACCCATACATACAATAATTTTACACTTCATATTCTTCAATATTGGTGAATTTTCATTCAATTTCTCATCTTTTCTCATAACGAATTTATTTTTCATTTAATAATTCAATAATGATACTCATTTAATTAAATTCATTTCATCTTACACATTATTATATTTAATTAGTAACCACTATTGGTCAACATCACCATTAAAATAAAGAATTCACTAATGACCTTTTATTTTTCGCTACATCCTATTGTGAGAAATATATTCTCTAGTGATTTGATCTATTATTCAGATACCAACAGATAAGTACTTCAATTTATTTCTAGGTGTTAATCATACAAGTTGTAGTCTAACATAGTTACACTATTTTGGGGTTCGTAAGTTCTCTATATATGAGAAATATTATTTATTATAACCAAGATCAACTACCCCAATATTATTATTATATAATTATCCTAAACTCCTCATTAACAATCATTTACATGAGGAATATCATTGAAATTGAATATTTCTATATATATGGATTCAATTCCACATTTTGTTTACAAATATCTACAACGAGATATATATAATATGCTCATGATATTTAATTATACAATATATTTTTTAATATTTTTAGTATAAATAGTGAGTATTTTTCATATTACATGATCATTCTCACATGCTTCCAAAAACACTATACTCAATGGTTCCTTAAAAATTTCCTCTAATTCCAATTCTATGATCACATACTGCATATATATTGAGGTTATATTAAATTATTGGTATATAATACAATATTTCTTGGAGTATCCAACAATTTTTTAGTTTCAGAAGACTAATATAATGTCCTAGTATTTTCATATATATATATATATATATTCCATCATTTTAGATTAATATTTTATATATTTGCCAAAATAATTTCTTGAGGTCTATAACTATTTATTTTCATTGTAGGATAGATGAATAATATTTTAATCTCATTAAATATATTCTACATCTCTCATAAAAATCTTATCTCTTGACACACCCTTCATAAAGCCTTTATTTATTACCTATGGAAAGAAAAAAGAAGAGTTTTTGTGCATAGATACTCAGTACGGTTATGAAAGGGAGATATCATTAATCACTTAAACAGTATATGAAGATAATTGTATGAGATTATGAGATTAACTTTAAAAAAACTAAACCCTGCATAATGAAGGTCGTAACCCTGAGTCATGGAACAATGATTTGGAATTAATGAGAAATATTTGATAAATTACATCAATGAACACAACAAAGGAGAGTGTAAAATTGAAATAGGACTGTGGAAAAATTTAATCTTATAACATTATGAACATCTATAAATAGGAAAATTTATACTCAATATGTTAAGAACATAATTTCAGGACCTCACATAAACTTATGGACATAAAATATTGTCATCTGATAACCTTATGGACAAGAAATGAGGCCAACACATAACATTATGGACCTGAGACCAAGTTTAAAAATAACATTATAAACATCAAAATAGGTCAACCATGAACAATATAAAAATGAAATTAGTTATAAGATTAATATAATTAACTCATAAAGATTCATCCTTTAACCAATTCAATAGATATTTATAACATGCTCACCTAATCTAGGTTTATAAGGGAACCACCATTCCTCTATTAATAATGGAACAACCTGTGAATGCTTTATAAAAAAATGAATTATCGTATGATTAAAAATAAAATGAAATTTATACAAATAAAACAACATATGTTAGTTCCACAAGATCGGAGGACATTCATCACATCATCACATCATAATAGAAGAAATGAAATGAGTTTCAAAAACATTTTATTATGTTGTGTAACATAACCTACTCAAATAAATGGATTTCTTAAAAATATCTTTATTATATTTATAAAAAAAATATTTAATAAAACAAGATTGTATAATTGGATCATATTCCTTGTCAAACAAAAGGAATACCAAACAATGTTGGTAGTGATAAATAGAAATACCAAAAAAATAAAATTAATGCATTCTTGAGAAAAATATCTAATATATTTTGACATCACTTCTTTAAAATCTACAAATTTCCGAAATTTTAGACAAAGTATATTATTTTAAAATATTAATGGAATATTGTTAAGAAAGATTTAAATAATGGATTGGTCATGATGATGAGATGTAAATTTCATGTCATACATGTCAAAACAATGATTCCTTTATCTTTATTATTAAAAATGATAAATGGAAACTTGTTCAAAATATTATATAATGATTCCTTGGAATCCATTTTTTAAGAATAATAACATAGAAAAAATTAACTAAATAAAAATATAGTAAAATAAAAAACAATCAGGTAAATATTTTTATAAACCATGAATGTATAATGAAATGATTTTGGACTAGAGAGGAAAATAAAATTGATTTTCCTTTAAAAACGTTTTTATTTTCTTTAATTTATAAAAAAATATTAAAATGAAAGGAAAACAATAATTCTAAAAATATATATATATATGAGAATAAAATTAGTGATTTTATTAATATATGTATCATAAAATTTGATCATTGGAATCATAATCATAAATAAATCTGATATAAATCGAGTTTATACCAAAAAACCCTATCAAATTTGGTAATATTAAAAAAATAAACCATCTCAAAGAAGGGAAATTATTCAGATGTGTATATAAAATAATTTTTTTGGTAAGAACAATAAATTACAACATACAGTAGTATACAAAAAACACAAATGAAACAAGTTGTTAATATGGTTTTTGTCCCATGAAAATAAATGTTAGACAAAATTATCAAACCTCAAGTCCGAACGTTCTTTTTACTCATTCGATAATGTTGTATAATAAATATTTATTTTTTATAAATCCTTTATAAAACATTAATTATATATATAAATAGATTTAAATACAATTTATTTACCTTAACCACTAGTCCATTAACAATTTATTATTGAGACAACTTTTTGGGTGAAAACTAAATCATTTTTTATGTACATTCTGGTTTGGTAGGTTTGGTCATTTTGAAATGACTATAGTTCAATTATGTCCAAAATATTAGTCACGATATAATATCATTTATATTATACATACATATATATATTTACAGTCATTGATAAATGGTAGACATGGAACCATGAATTACATCATTCACGGAGATGGTATACCGTGTGTATGCATCCAAATTTATTCCATTATTCCAATGGATGAAGATAAATAAAGATAAAATATTATTTTACATTAATAAAATTATTTTTAAATCATATATATTATATATACTTATTAAATATATCTTTATTACCATCAATTATTATATAAAATGAATGATAAGTCTCATCACGTTGTAGAGGTAGTAGTCCACATGTATGCTCGAGCAACGTTATCAATTTTCCATGGACTAAAAGAAAAAAAGGTAGAGAAAATATTTCAATTTTATAATTTTGATTATTTAAAAAATATTATACATATATATATATATATATCACTTTATATCCTTCATTATATTAATCATGGAGACATTCGGATGGAAAACGAATTACATTAGTTCGTAAGGTTGTAGTTCTCCATTCACATGATCCATATTTTCATTTAATATTTGATATAAGAGGATATAGATATAGTTTTTCTCATTAACATATTAACATATTTATATATGTAAGATTCTAGTGTTACTATTTCATCATACTTGGAGAATATTTGAAGGAGGAGGATGAACATATATAATAAAATCTGGTTGGTTAAAATATAAACCTATTTTTTGGAGAACCTCAATAGGTTTGTAACTAAATATTTCTTAGACTAGTTTCTCATAATAAAATTATATTACAATATAACATTGGGTTCTATAATATATATGACATCCAACACTGAGCCTAAAGTAACCCCAAAATATTTTTATTTAAATATGGTCATTATAAACAATTTTTTTAAACTATTGGTTATGAACAATATTAAACAAATTGTGAAATATAGATATTATAACTATTAAATTTTAAATAATTTATTAATTCTTAGAAAAAATGTACTCAATTCAGTTAATTTATTGTATACATTATAAAAATGTTATCTTTAAAAAGTTTCTTTGTATGATTCTGTGATAATGTATTATAATTACTTTTTGAAATATCAATAATTATTTAAATAAACATAAATCATTTTTAAATTATAAAATCTTTATTATCATAAAGTGAATTTTTGGTATTGTTTTTATACTTTCTTTTGGGGTCCCATGCATGTCAGAACCGTTGTGCATTCTGGATTTTTTAGTTCCCACATCCCTACATTCAAATCTTGAGCGGCATTCATCACTTTCAATGTTGTTGTATGTTCCTTGATAGAAATTGGATGATGATATGTTAGTTAATCATTCCAAATATTCTTCCAGGGAGATTTTTCCATATTACAGGTCTCCCTCAATAATTTGGGTCATGTTCACTGAACTCATTCTTGGTTCCATATCTTTACAGACTCTAGTTAATTACACTACTTTAGTATTGAAATACTCTATTCATATTGATAGGGAAGAAAAATTTTATCAGAAGAGTTGTCACATTCGAAATAATATGGCTTTTCTTGACATTGCACATTGGTCTATTATATTATTCCACTTTGTAGGGAATCTCATATGAGGCATGATAAGGCATAGAACCCAAGACATCATGTGTTGATCATCAGGTAATGGAACCAAAGGAGTAAGTCTTCAGTGGGTTTTTACCTATAAAATCCCACACTAAAATATGGGGTATGTATTTATTTTAGATCAAAAGTTCTATATCCCAAGTATATGGATCATAATATTTTATTAAGATGGAAAGGGGTACAATTTTATCATTTTGTGGAGATGGGATATTTTTTTATAACAACCCTAGAGGAGGATCTATGAATTCTATCCAAATGGGGGATCCCCCAAGCTTACATTTTGTCATAAATCCTCTTTTTAAAGATCCAAAAGATCGATAAAAATTACCCTTGTGTATGATATGTGAGTTTAATACCTAGGAGGTTATATATTATACATCTAATCTTTGATGAGAACACCCCTTGAGATGCACCCAAGATAGATAATCTAAACACCCCTTCAAGAAGATCCAATAGGGGAATCCCTATGATGGGAGATGTCACACCTAGATGATTGAATGATAATTCACATTGAGGAAAACCTAAGAAGGTTGGATTAGAATTTCCCTTGAGGTAGATCTACGTTTTGCATTCCTCGGTGGGAAGACGTCACACTAGGTTGGAGGGATCAGAAATACCCTTGAGGTAGATCTAGAAGGTTGATCCTAACTCGCCTTTAGGTGGATCAGGGATATGTGTCCCTTGGAGTTATGATGTCCCACCTAGGTGGGAAGATTATAATGCTCGTTGATGGGGTTATGGATAGTTAATCCGAATTCCCCTTTAGTCAGATTATGGAGGTGTATCCCTTTGACGGTGAACCAATGTTGACCATTTTTCTGGAATGAAACTCGGGGATGTGATCAAAGAAGTTGTTTCAATGGAAGGGATAAAAATTTTTGTACTTAGATGTTATAATTTAAGGTCATGTGAAAGTACTAATCCATGTTGTTTAACATGATGCATCAAGGAAACTCATGTCCCAAATGAGTTGTCGACAATGGATTGGGTAGGCTTACACATTTAATATGTCCTAACTAGAAATATGTGGGGATTATGTGTGATAGCTACCCAATGACTCTTAGTCCATATGTATACCAACCATATCCTTTTTCACATAACATTAGATGATATTAAGAATTGTAAAGAATAGTATTATAGGCCAAGGATTGTAACGTCATGTGTCATGGAATACTAGCCACATAAAACTGAAAACATGGTACTAAATTAAACATTTGATTATTTATTCTTCATAAAGAACTTAAAACTCCCATTGTTCCCATACATCTACATATGATAAATTAGGGATAACATGAACCATGGTATGAGATAAATTCTCGGTAGGGGAATATGAACAAGAATAGTTATTTAGCACATGGGTTAGGAGTCCTGACATAACAATAAAAAAAGGAATGGAACATATGGAATCTTAACATATAAACATAGAATCATAAAAACATGGAGTACTAGTAACATGGAAGCAACAAAATAAATTAATTTCACATGACTAATTGATTTTTCCAAATAGAGGAGTAAAAATCATGGTTAACCACTAAGAATCGTACATAATAAATCATACATAATCATAAGGGTTCCCTTAGAATGAAATGGGTATCATAATCTTGTCATGAATCATAAAAAATGGGTTTAGCATACAAGTGCCCGTGAATGAAAAGAATTATAACATACATGGAAATTCACAAGGTACCAATTTCATATATCTTTTTAAGGGATGTCAATATAAGTGAAAACATGTAAGAAGAGTTTTTATTAATTTTTAGAATTAATAAATTTTCCTACGGTCTTAAGGAAAATATTAAAGAGAGTTTTAAATAGAAACCAAAATAATATATCATATTATACCACAATTTATCCTATAAGGATTTCATTATAAAAATAATGTTTTTTAAAAAATAATGGTTTCTTAAACATTTGATATAGTACACTTGAAATTAGTTATGAATTTGAGAAGTTCCCTTAAAACGGGATGTCTTATTAGAAAAAATTGAGGAGGTAATCATGTAAAAACATGTATAACCCGAAAAAAAGAATGAATATTGGAAATTGAATCACGATTTTGATTCATATAAATAGAATTTAAAATATGTACAAAAATGAACAGATAACTTCATTTGTTTAAAAATAAAGATAGATCATCTTGAAGGAATAATGGAGGTTCGTGTAGAATCCCTTACCTTAATTCCAAATGTGTCTATAAAATGATCATAATGTCATGTATAAAAAAGTCGAATTAATTATTTAACATTTTCCTTACCTATTATTTTTGTAATTAATTTATTATAATCAAATTAAGTTCATTAATGGGATTTTTGATTGGTTAATAGGTTCAATTTCATTGTTTGGATTCGTTTGAATCATGGTTGGTATAATAATATACTTGAAAGTATAATCATTTAAACTGAGGATGGATGTAAAGAATTCGAGTTATATTAAATTATTGTTCTTACATAAAGCCAAATGGTTGTGATTTTCATTTGGTTAATTGATGTGAAGATGAATAATTATATAAAATCTTATTGATAACCATTTGGGTTAATTGGTGATTTTTTTATCACAGTGAACACATTTTGTTTTATAAATCAAAACAATGTGTAAAAAAAGTTTTCAGAATCCCATATGATTAAAAATACATATATTAATGTCGGGATACACAATAAAAATGGTTTCATGACAAAAATTTTATATTATAAAGAAATTGAGAACCTGTCGTCCATGAATGTGATGAATTAACACTTCCCTGATGGTGTTTTGATTTCTAGTATAAAATAAGGGTAATGGAGTGAACATAATAAATAATTACATTACATAACAAAATTATGGTACACATAATTTTCTTGGATTTTCATAACATTTTAATGAGGTCAGTTAAGGATAAAAAATAATATAATGAAAATTGAGAGGAAAGTAAAACACTTTAAAAAGGGAATTTACCTCCAAAATTGATCTTCATTGAGAGCCTCTTAATGGGAGAATATTTTGCCTTTTGAATATACCAATGTCTTATATGCCTAGAGGAGTAGTTTTTAGATATATTTTATCAGATGTTATGAAAGGAACATGGGATGAGAGGAGTGAAGAGAATAAGGTAGTGTGGGTGGTTTTTATATTTCAGGGTAGGAGGGTTTTCAAAATATTTAAATCAATAGTTTATTATTTCTCCACAAGACATAAAATAATGATTTTACATGACCAAAAATAGTAATAAGTTCATGTGAGTTCAAATCGATGTCAATTTATATAATTTCTGACTCATACATGATGTCGAATTTCATGTTTTTTCATTAATAGTAAATTAGCAAATTTTATTATTCATAAAAATTCAAATATTTCATAAAAATCCAAAAAATACCCCCTAACCATTCTTCGACATTTATAATATAAAAATTAACTCCATTTTATAAAAATAAAATTTTAAATTATGGGAAGATTAATTTTTAAATAATATCATCATTTACTTGAAAAATAAATATTTTAAAATTTTAAATAATTTTTTTATACTTTGAAAAATAACTAAGGTCTCATAAAATTATACTATATTCAAAAGACATCAAAAAAATTTATGAATTTAGTTTATGAAAATAATTTTTTATTTTTAATTATTAAATTATTTAATAATTTTAAATTAAAATTTTCGGACTAATAAAAATACCAACCCTAATATATTATGACTAATAAGATATATAAATTTTATTTATACTATAATTGGTAAGGTTAATATTTACATGTATGATTTACCATTCATAAGGGTCATGTTACTATTCATATGGGTAAAATTACTATTCATAAGGGTCAGTTACTGTTCACCAAAAAATTAAATTTATCTTATTAGAATCTAAACATCTTAGTGATCGTAACCATGTATGTCAAATTTTTGAAATTGAAATAATAGAAGTGACCATATTATATTTAAAGGACACATAGTAAATATTATTTTATCATGTTGTTAAATCATGTGACTATATGACATAATTATATTAAGGGAATTTCCAATAATAAATTTTTGATTCATTACATTCTTCCCCACTTATGAAATTTGTCCCTCAATTTTTTATTTTTCATTCTATGTAGTAAATAGGTGTAGGTACTTTTCAATCATTGCCTACTCTAGTTCACCTGTTTCCTCTTTGTACATATGGTCCAACCATAGTACATTGACCAGGTTAAGTGACATGTTACATATATCATTATCTCTATGATCTATGATCTTCACTGGTTCCTCCTGATGAGAATGATCATTCTCTAATGGTACCACCCTTGAAGATAGTACATTTTAAGGATCTGTTATGTAATTTCTTAAGGGGGATACATGGGAGTTATAGTGTACTTTATACATGGTTGGTGTAAGTTATATTTGATATGCCACATCTCCCACACGATCAAGAATCTCGAAGGGGCCAATAAACCTGGGACATGGATTTCTTTATTCCAAAACTTCATGACCATTTTCCATGGAGATATGTAGAGGAATTCAATGTATCCAACTTTTATCTCCACGTATGCTCGATGATTGTATGTATAACTCATTTATCATCATTGTTCAACTATGACATGTTGTTGAATGGTTTTATCCTTCTCCACCATTTCTTTGACCATTTCAGGTTCTAGAATCTTTCCCTCAACAACTTCTTCCAAACATGTTGGTGTTCTACACCTTTTCCCATAGTGCAATTCATATGGTTCCATTTAGATTCTAGGTTGGAAACCGTTGTTGTAGGTGAATTCAACCAGTGGAAGATGATTTTACAACCCTCCTTTGAAGTCCATAAAACATTATCTCAATATGTCTTCTTGTGTTTGAATTGTTTTCTCATATTGGCCATTAGTTTGAGGATGATAGTTCGTGATAAAGTACAACTCAGTTCTTACATCTTATTGGAGACTTTTCTAGAAGATATAGGTATATCATGGATCTCAATCAGATGGAATAGATACTAGTACCTATTTGGCCTTACAACCACATTGATATATCTCCATTAAAGTTAATACAATGAGAATTATTCCTTATTTGTAATTAAGTTAGTATTTTTAGTAATACAATCCACAATGACCCATATAGAGTTGTTTTCTTTGGATGTCCTTTAATGTCCACTGAAAATGTCCGAGGTGATGTTCTCCCACTTCATTGATGGTGTGGGTAGTTGTTTCATCATCCAATTACACTTCAGTCTTTATACCTTCTCTTTTTGATATACTAGTTTCTTTGATTTATATTCAACAATTGTCTTCTTCATATTTTCCCACCAAATGTTCTCTTGAAGATCTTGACGCATCTATGAGCTCCCTCGGTGAATAAAGAAGGTTGAGCTATATGCGTCATTCAAAAGCTCTTATTTTATCTTGGGATAATATGGTACACATAATGGTGAGACAAATCACAAAACTAATTCCACTTGAATCATGAAATCGTGGAAATTACCATTTGTGATAGCTTCCTAACTTTTCTGAATATATACATATTTTTTTGAGAATCCATTACTTTCTCCATGAATGATTGTTGGGAAAACACTAGAGTGAGTATTTAAGGTATTCTTACCTTAATTACTCTCATGTTTATCCTACTAAAATCTATGAATATTGGATCCATTTTAATTCTAATAATTGATAATGATGCATGATCCTTTCTACATAGAGCATCCACCACTTTATATTCCTTACTGGGAGGGTAGTGGATTAAGGAGTCAAAATACTTTATAAACTCTAACCATATTTGCTGATGCATATTAATCTCTTTATATGTGAATTTATATTTTAGACTATTGTGATCAATATATATCTCACATTTATCCCCATAGTTTTAATGCATCAATATTTTCAATGAAATGATCCCAACTTTAAACTCTATATCATGTGTAGGATAGTTTTTCTCATGAATTTGAATCTTACTTGTCGATTAGGCTATCACAATATCATTTTGCATCAGCACACAACCTAAGACCTTCTATAAAGCATCACTGTATACCACAAAGAGTTATCAACTTGTTGTATGTGTGTATATTGGCCTAGTGATATGACTTTTTCAACTCTTTAAAGCAATCATCACTATCTTGAGTCCATTCAAAATTCATCCCTTCTAGGGATTCTAGGTCATTGGGAATTATAATTGTGAAATGTTCTCCAAAAAACATGTGTAATATGTAGCTCATCCAATTAAGCTAATGATCTCTATTACAGATGTTTTCCTCAACCACTCTTCAATTTTAATTTTCTTGGAAGGGTCTAAAGATATCCCTTTTCTTGGAATTACATGCACTAAGAATGATAAATCATCCATATAGAACTCACATTTACTGTAATATATTAAATTTTTTCCCATATAAATTTAATCATCCATGTATTAAAATGCTCTCCATGTTCCTCCATACTCTTTATGTATATTAGAATATAATCGAAAAAGTCTACAACAAATTATTCAAAGAAATATATTAAGATTATATTAATTATATCCATGAAAATATAGGTAGAATTATTGAGTCTGAAGGGAATCACTATTATCTCATAGTGTCTGTACCTCTTTAGAAAGGAATTCTTGGGAATATATTACATCCTCAAAATTAAATGGTGATATCTTGATGGAAGGTCCACTATAGAGAAATAACTATCCCCACAAAGAAGATTGAACAGGTCATTTATCTATCACAGGGGATTCTTGTTCTTTATTTTGACTTTTTTAAGATCAAGATAATAAATACAATGGAACATTAATCCATCCTTATATTTGACAAAAAGGGCTGTTGTGCGCCATGGTGAACCACTCGGGCGTATAAAACCATTTTCCAGGTTCTCCTGCAACTGCTTCTATAGGTCTTTGATATCTAAAATGGTTATTCTATAAGGTGACTATGATAAAGGTAGGGAACAAAAAATATGTTAAATTGGGAACTCAAAATATCGATCTGAAGGAAGGTGAGGAAATTCGTTAAGGAATACATCAGCGTAATCCCTCATGAAGTGAATATCTTTGAGAAGAAGCATATATTTTGTCTCAATCCATTGAGTTGGATATTCATGATCATAAGGAAGTAATTTCCACACATGAAATAGTGATTCTAAATAAGATTCATCTTCATCCATATAGTTGTAATGAAATAGATGATGATTCAGGATGTGAAGAGGGGTATCCCTTTCTCATCAATTATTCTTGGCTTCGTATAATTATGACCAATCCATTCCAAATATAACATTTAACTCCACTAAAATAAGTATGACATGATTTTATCTGAATTTTAGTCCACAAAAATTTACTAGGGGGATTTATAAACATTAGAAACAACAATTTCCACATTCAACATTATCAGAGTTAACATATCCTCCAAATATTGAGTTTGTGTTTGAATAGTTTTACTAAACGTGAATGATACGAAAGAATGATTAGAACTATAATCAAATAGAATGTTCTCTATTCATGATGGAATAAATATCATACCTATCACAACATTTTTTTCTGGCTCCACCTCAGCAACTGTGATAGTATAATAGTTTCTTTGATTCCTTATATTTTTATGATGATTACCTACGAAAACTCATGGCTTATGAAAATTATTCTCATAATTCCGAAGATCATTGCAGTTTTAATACTAAAATATAGGATTAGTGTTGATATGAGCCATAATTTATTGTTCCACATTGGATGAATTATTCATATCTCGTTGAATGTTCTAAGATAGATGTCCCATCTTTCCACATTTGATTCAATTCTCGGTTTCCTTTCGACAGTTCCAAGGATGCTTCTTACCACATTTTTGACACATGGGAAGTTCAATCATCATTCCATTAGAGGATTTATTTTCCTAACCACACATATTAAACTCTAATTTATAATTTTTGTCATTGGGCCCATGAGACAACTGGGAATCTCAGATCTACATAACATCCTTGAGGGGTCATTGGACAACCTCATCATAACTATCAAAATAAAAAAATTCCAATACTTTTCATAGACTCAACTTTAGTCTAGTTGATAATAGATTCGTGTTGCTTTCATTTTTCTTGACAAGTTTAGAGGAATATATTGAAATATGTGTGTTGTTTTCTTCATATGCCTAAATGGACTCATTTTACATTTCTATGAGTCTGATGAACTATATTTTCATCTTTAGATGGACCGTTTGGGGAAAATATTTACTGAGAAACATTTTATTGAATTACTTTCAATCCATGGAATCAATTACCACAGGGGAAATTGTATTCTTGATCAGTATCCACCACTAATTAGCTTCCCCATAAAAATGATAGAGTCCCACCACAACATCGTCTTTTTCTATGAACCAGAGGATATAAATATCTTTTCAAGGGAGTTAATTTTATGTTTTGAAAGTAGGGGATCAGAATATTCACTAAACATGGGAGGATTTCTTTGTATGAAGGATTAAAAGTGAAATTTCTCATTTTATGTAGGAGGAGGGACTTTCAAATGATTCATGTTATTATTAATAACTTGAAGCAACTAATCAAGTAATATCATGATGTTTTGAGCACTAATTCCCATTATATTTAGCATATTATTAGGGAAATATTCAAATTCACAAAGACATTGATTATTGGGATGTGTTTATATATTTTCCACCATTAACTAAGAAAAATAACATACAATTATGGAGATTTAATACATAGATAACAAACATAAAGGAAACATTGAAAACCCAAGGATAAACTTGTAAAAGAGAAGCATATCATATCTTGTGATCCCCTAGGATTAAATTTAGGTTATCTTTGATATATTTATTATGTTACAATCTTATGGAATATTATTTTATTCATATAATAATTTTTCTAAATGTAATTATGAATTTACCAAAAAAAATTCCCTAGAGAGTGTCAAACCAACAGTTTAGTGGGGCCCATTTTCGTTCACCAATTCCCATTCCAGCATATCTCAAAACAGTGTTTTTAGTTTTTACCACTACTCACATCTATTCCTGAGCCTCATCTAATTGTTTTTATATCGATATTGATTTATTTTATTGATAAACCACATACTATATACTTAAATAAATTTACTGATGTATTCATAATCATAGTCTTATCATTAAGTTTCTTACTAAAGTTCCCTATTCCTAATATCCAACAATTACTTGACCATCCTTTGATAGAAACTATAGTGAAACTATAATTTTATACATAAAAAAACTTGATTTTATTCTTAGTAACGCATCATATTACAAGCCAATGATCATTATGTTTGTTGTCTAGGAAGACTTGGTACACAAAAAATGAATACATGGAACTAAATATAACATTTCATTTTTTTGTTATTCATAAAGACCTCCTAACTCCCATTTTCATCATACATCTTTATAGGATAACTTGGGGATAACAACAATTAAGGGATGATCTAAAAACTAGTAAAGGAATAAGTTTAAGAACAATAATTTAGAAAATGGGTTAGAAGTTGTGACAAAATGATATAAAAAGGCACAGAACAAATGGAATAATAACATATAAGCATTGAATCATATAAAAATGAAGTCAGACTAATGTGGAAGCAATATAAAACATGAATTCAGCATTATTCAGATCTCATTTCACATATAGGTCACATGTTAAGGATAACCAAAAACACTGATGCACATGGTAGCACGAGTCATGGCTATCTGCCAAAATTATTGTACATGGAATCTCATGAGGCTAAAAATTACACAATGAATTGGAGAAACATCTTGGTTCATCCATCATAACATGTTAATGAATATTATTTATATATATATAATCATACATAATCATAAGAGTACCCCTATAACAATATGGGTATCATAATCATGTCATAAAGAATAATGAATTAGCCTATCAAAAAAGTTCCAATGAATGAATGGAATCAAAACATACATATACATTCATAAGGTAATGTAGTCATATATGATGCAAATTGTTTTCAAAAAGATGTGACATCATGTAAGAAGAGTATTTAGTAAATTTTTTCATTAAAACATGTTAGTGTGATTTAAAAGAAAATACTAAAGGGAATTTAATATAGAAAAATGAATAATATTTTATATAAAACACGAAATGATACAAGAAAGTTTTTATTATAAAAATATAGATTTTATTAAAAAAAGATGGTGTCTTAAAATAGATGATATAATACACTTAAATTAGTTAATAATTTAAGAAGTTCCCTTAAATCATGTTTGCTTATTAAGAAATATTAATGATGTAATAATTTAACAACATGTATATCCTAGATAGATAATGATGAGTGGATATTGATATTTAATTTTGGATAATATACATCGAATTTATAATATGTTCATAAAATAAATCGATGACATCATTTAGGTAAATAGACAGATAGAGAAACCCAAAGGAATAATGGAGGTTATGGTAGAATCCCTTAGTATAATTCTGAAGGTGTGATTCACAAGATATTAATGTTCTAGAAATCCAAATTAAATTCATTAATTAATATTTATAGAACTATTTATTTATATACTATATTTATTAAAACCATATTATGTTCATCCCTGTCATTTTTTATGTGTTATGTGGTTCAATTTCATTGTTCGGGTCAATCTGTTTAATGTTTGGTTTACTTATATACATGAACATATAATCATGTAAAATTATGATTATTTTATATAATTAGTGTAAAATCATATTATTGATCATACATAAGGATACATGGTCTTAAATTTCATTTGGTTAATTTCAGTGAATATTAATCGTTATATAAAACATTAGTGATAACCTTTTGGGTTAATTGGATGTTTTTTATCACAATGAACACAATTTCATTATAAATAAACACTATGTGTACAAATTTTTTATTGAACCATATATGAGACATAAAAAATATACTATTGTCTGTTTCAACCATAAAAATAATTTCCTGACCATAATTGAAGACGGAAAAATAGATTGAAAACTCGTCATCCTTGAATGTGATGAGTTATCATATCTCGGATGGTATTTTATTTCTAGTATAAAATATGGGTAAAGAAGAGAAGATAATAAATTATTCCATTATCATATCAAAATAAAAGTACATATAAGGTTTGTTGGTTTTCATAACATTTTGACATGGATAGTTATGGATAGAAAAGAATACAATAGAACATGAAAGGTATATAAAATAATTGAAATTAGGAATTTAACTCTTAAAATAATATTCATTGAGAACATATTAAGGGGAGAGGATTTGGTCTTTTTAATTTACCAAGGATATTTAGACTTGGATGAGGTGTTTTGGGATATATTTAAAAAAATTAGGCAACATACAAGGCTTGAGAGGAGTAAGGAGAAGAGGGGAGTGTGGATGATTTCTATCATTGAGGGGAGGAGGGTTTTACTAATATTTTAATCATTAATTTATTATCTATCCACAAGATAAGAAAAAGTGACAATTCTATGACCAAAAATAGAAACAATTTCATTTTATTTTGACCTAATGGCCATTTACATCATTCATGACTCAAAGATGATGTAAAAATTCAGGTTTTAGTTGTTATATTAAATTATCATATTTTTCAATTCATAAATAATTCTTGTATTTCAGAAAAATCCCAAAATTTTACATGAATAAATTTTATTTATATACATGAAAAACAAACTCCATTTTATGATAATCATTTTATAATTTTGGAAAATATAATTTTTAAATAAAATCATTATTTTCTTGAATGATTAATATTTTAAAAAAAAAACTGATTTTCTAATACATTGAAAAATTTACTATGGTATCATAAAATTATCCTATAGTCATATGATATCAAAAAACTAAATTATGATTAAAATTTATAAAAATAAATTTCATTTTGTAATTGTTAAATTATTCATTAAATTTTAGTTCAATATTTTGTACTTATAAAAAGACCAACACAATCAATTTTTCACTTATAAGATGGTTAAATTTTATTTATACTTTCATTTGTGAGGATTATTTTTACATGGATGATTTACATTTAATAAGGGGAATCTTATAATTCATAAGGGTAACATTATTATTCTTATGGGTCTGTTACTATTCACATAAAATTATGTTTGAATTTTCAAACTCCAGAAATATTATCAATCACAACCGTGTATGTTTGATAAAAGAAATTCAAATCACTGAAGTGACAATATTATGTTTAAGGGTCACATAGTACTTAGTAATTCATTATGTTGTGATTTCATTTGATTATATGACATAATTATAAGAATTTAATTTTCATTGATTAAACATTGGTCTGTAACAATATGAGTCATACATTAAGCATCCCATGGGTATGAGGCTAATAGGCCATCCCATGTCAGTTATACGTTGGTAATCCTATGTGTATCACATATTATAAGACTACAGTTTGATATCAGATGATATTTGAATTTTTGTGTTTTTTAAATCATACATCGTCGGCACAAATTTAGGATGCTTTAGGACATGCATCATGGACATGGGGGGACTCAATTCCTTTCCCTTGGTATTGTGTAAACACCATTAATGCGCCATTAAGATGGAAATGGCATTGGCTCTATCGTGGATGAGTTCCCAATCATGAGGTCCATGATAGATTCCCCTTGTCTAGAATCCAAAGGGGTTTGAGTATCCATTAATAAATGAAAATGGATGGTGGAAAGATTAAAACACACTTAGGGAAATGTTATTGGAGATAAGAGTCTGTGGCACTAGTCACATGGTGACTCAAGGTGAAATTGAACCTATCCTGGACTGGTGTGGGAACCCTGGGAACTCAACGATTTTGAAGGATGATTAGGATAAGGGAGGCACCATGGAAAAGAATATAATAGGTGATTCAGGAATATTTAAGGTTTGTAATGGTGGTTTAAATAACCTTGGGGGTCCTCATAAATTTTATGGGATTCATGAAGTAGGATTTTTCAAAAAACCAAGTGAACCTACCTATAAGGATTCCTTGATTCATTTTTGGAGTACATCATGAATGTTGAATGATTCACAATGCATGACATTGATGATAGGTCCTAATTCCTTCATGAAGGGTGTATACCATTACAAGAGGAACCTCCACCAAAATTTGAGGTTTTCAAGAATACATGAGATAATGTTTCAGTAATCTCAGTTACCTTGGATGATCTATTTTCACTATGGTTTGTGTAGGATTGGGGGTGTATGAATCAAGTGTGATTAAATACGTTTTATAGTTGGTAAAAATCCCTAAACTGTCTAAATTAATGGTGTATTTATTGGCAATGGTTTCACAATGATTGGAGGCACTAACAAAGACTGGTGTTCCTTGTTAATGGGAAATGTTTCATGAGTCTAGATGTCATTTTCAAGAAGAAATAGTCTACCATTCTTCCATTCTCAATGAAATTGACAAATCTGAATGTTCTTGTGAAGAGGTACCATTATTCATTCATTCATTATCAATTAAAAATCAAATAAATGGTGCATTGGGAGCTCTCTTCCTTCATAAAGTCTGTGAACATTGGTTAAATAGACTCCTTTATATTAATTTTCGGTTGTTTTGGGTTAGATTTTATTTGAATTGGTCATTACTTCCATTACCATTCCTGTGACACATTTTTTTTAGCATAAAAAAAATAAACCTCAAAAAGGGAGATGGTATGGAAAATGGGGGGGGGGTCAGATTACAAGGGAGAGTATCTGATAATTGGAAATAAACTCCCTTTTGAGAAGATCACTTGGGAAGCCCGCTGTGGATGATCGCATGAAAAAACATGTTTGTAGAGAACATTGCAAACCTAGGTCCATCTGTATGACTATAAAAAGCTAGAGGTATCAAATTAAATATACATTCATGAGGATAAATTTTTATACACTATTTCAATTATGCTCAAACCCTTTGAGAGTGATTTTTTATTTCTATCCTTTTTCCTGTGATGCTCACCATCTTTGCAAAATCAACTCCCCCAAAATGAGATTGTGAACATGATTTTGATAAACCGATCTACACAAAGAATCATAAATGAAAAATATCTATTTGAATGATCTCCATGAATGAACATTGCGAACAAGACATGAAAATAATCAATGTTATGAATCAACTAGATACTCATGGATTCAATGATGCCACATCATGTTTAGAAAAATGTCATTGAGTATCATGATTCAAGGGGGCATTAGAATCACCCTATACCATGAATAATCGATTGCGCAACTGACCAAGGCCCAAAGTGGGTGCCCACTATGAAAAGGCCACCAAATAAAATCTTTGGGATACTGTAAGATGTCTTTATGCTTGAGGTGATTATCCATAACCATCCTTCTAGTTTAAAGGCACATCATGGTATTAAAAGTGGAATAGGGTTGTTGTAGGACAAATCAGAAAGGACCACCCACCAATCACATTAGAAATTATATAAAAATAGATTAATTAAATTGGTGGTGGGAGGAGCTAGAGGAAGAGGAATCCCAGCATAGTATGAGACAATCCACATGGATGGTTTAGGGGACCCATTAAAGGGATTGAATGATAAATAAGATATATACCAGGGTAGAAATTTCACCGATGAGTGGGCCTAGACATACTAATAATGTCCATCATTCAATGAGTTCAAGGTAGATCTTAAATGAGTAGGAATATATGTGGTAGGATTGGATTCATAGTTTCATGTCTTATACTATAAGAAGATTATGTCTAATTTGCTGAGCTAGTCATCACTAGGGACAAACATGTTCAATTTTCACTATGGGGGGTTGGGATCTACCTATGGGACCTTCATTAAATCACTTGATTCCCAATTATTGATTATATGAATGAAAAATTAAATCCCTTATAAAATGTGTAGTGGGATGAAGAGAATCTTTCAAATATATAGAATTCACTATTGTATCTGGTGTGTAGGGATCCAACAAGGATAATCAATGGATGTAAGATGTTCCTTTCAATAAATGGTTTGGGTATTACCTCAATGAATCGGTGGACAGTATATAAGGAAGGAAACACACATTCAAAGAGGAATTATACTGAGTTATTATTGATAACTACATGACAATTTTTGTTCAAATATAGTGGAATCTATAGGAATACATCATAAATCATGAGTAGGTTCCTATGGTGAGAATGGAAGGCTTCATTACTGCACTAATATGTGGATGTATTCTCTCTTTGAGGGATGAAAAAATTGGGGTGTGATTAAGAACAATAATAATATTTAGTATGATGGCGACGGGGAATAACATCCATTTGGTTGTTCCTATGTTTGTGAAATAGTATAGGGTTGTCCACCACATCTGTCAATTTGATAAACCGACTAATGTTTTAGGCCACTCCACTTCATGTATATCTAGCATGATGTGCACAAAGGGGATATGAGTACCCAAACCCCATTTCTCCTCAAACTACATTAATCTAACCAATGGTCCTGAAAATCGTGTGGAGTTTCCCACTATTGTTGGGTTTGGTGGAAATTTTGGAGAATGTTGGGCTATAAGATCACTTCATATTTCATCCATTACAGTTCCCAATGGGGTGGTCTCTAATCATGTTTTGGGAATGTCTATTATTGATCATACCTCCTTCTAATACGAGGATAGGTACTAGTATTAAGAATTGATCATGATCTTATTTCTTAAATAAACAACCCACACCAATTCAGGAAGGTATTTCAGGTGTCGGCATCAGTCGACACCAACGATGTACAAAATAGTGATCGAGGTGTACCAATATTCAGTGGGAAGCCATATATGGAGCCTTTTCATTCATCATTATGGGAATATGTGGAAGTTATTTCCACTAATTACTAATTCATATGGAATAATCCTTTATTATGCACAATGTTTCGAAAAAATATCATTTGGAGATTAGGAGGAAGAGCAACACCTGATCCAATGAAAGGGTGTCCATTCAACTATGGGGATATATTTGAGTAGTGGTTAGTTCACACCATTGATGTAGAATTGGCCTTGTGGGATGTGAATTAGCAGTATGTACATAAGTTCATGTCCTCAAATAGGAATGAGTTCTAGGTATTGATGTAGCACCAAGATCGATTCTCTTGGGAAACTAACAGTCTGAAGATGGCCAGCCCTCTGTGTAGGTTTTTAGAAAATTCATTTAATCTCCCAGGAAGTGGTTACATAGTGTCAATTTTCCATGTGACAACATCTTACCAGAATCATGGTCTAGTTGGGATGTCTATAAGTAGTACTCTAATGTTCACGAGATATTATAGAATCTCAACAGAGAATATCTACATCTCCCTATGACTGGTTAGGCCAAGGCCAACATTAATGTGTCCAAAGAAATGTAAATGTGGTATGTAGAAGTTTTGGAGGACCCAGTTCAATCTCAAGACAGTTAATGTCCACTAACTGATTGGGTGAATGTGCTTTTGAACACAACCTCTCCATCGTAGTTATTGGAAGCTGAGAAGTCTTTGTGCATGACACATCCCAAGGAGTCAGAAATATCATGGGGAAGTGATGCATACCGATGATCTACCACAAATTCTAGTTGTTCCACAAACTATGTAAATATTTTAATCATTTGTGCTTCATATAAAAAATGTTATTAGAACTCCTACATATCTCAATTTTCTCTTCTGTATGAATCATCCATGGATGAGAGGGAGGCTTGATAATGACCTAAAAAGAGAAAGGTTGTGGGACCTTATCAATTCAAGGCGAAAATCATGGTGTCCATTCATATTATTTAATATATGAGTGGATAATGCTTTGTACATGAAATTTATGTAGCAGCCCAAGAGGTAACATGGATGTGGTAACTACATGTGCTCCTCCAGAAGCTCATTTTGGCATATAGAATTCATTTATGTCTCTTCTACCTCCATTCCCTTGTCCCATTTCCCTTATATTCTTATTATTGACTAATGTAATTTGAACAGGTAGTTCAACTGGTTCTAGGGACTTGGCCACCAAAAATATCACTTTCATTAACCATGTGTGAGGTTGAGGTGGTGAGGAGGATGTTTATCCCCCAATGATTATGGATGGGAGAACAATGTTTGTTCGGCCAACGATAAATATACCATTGGAGGGATCTTCATATACCAAGTGCTTGATGGTGGGGGTCGATGTGGTACTTGCTACAAGGTCAGCAGAGGGAGCCATTTTAGAGAATCTAATCATAGAGGCACCACCAAAAGTGACCATTTGAGTTGCATCCATTATGGAAGAGATAGAAATTTTGTCATTAGATAAAGTTACATAAGAGGTTTCATTGTATGTACCTTGCCAAAAATTTCTACATGTGGCAGTTGTAGTTGTAGAAGCCGAGGTTGCACCCCCAACAGGGCTAGTTGTGGGAGATGGGGCAGTTATATCCATCGTAGAAGTTCCACAAGGTGAATTGGAAGTCTATACTGTAGGTGGGGAGGCAGATGAGGATCTTTTCTTAGGAGTATATATTCATCTAATTATTCCTTAACGCTAATGACTAAATGATCTAGATGATGATATATTTGAGGTATTACATTCTTATGAGCCCGTACAAGTAGAATATTTTGAGGATCCTAGTGTTTATGTTGCCAATGATGACTAGAAAGGCTTGGAGATACATGTAGAACATCACCCCCTACACATAGATAGGTGACCTTCAAAATCAGGTGGAATCTATCCACTACTATATAGTCACATTAGGGACCCATAGAGTGCCATGCAATAGAAAAATACTCTAATGTTGAGTTGGAATTTGAAAAATTGAAATAACATGACCTTTCCTGGATAAAACACAAGGCTGAGTGATCTCAGGAGATTGTGGTGGCTGATGGATATATATCACTCTTGGAGGGTCTAATGAAGGGGAATACAACATTCCTTTCTACCTAGATATAGAACATCAATAATATGATAGTTCGGTTGGTGGTGGTCAAGGTCCAGGTGGCAGAGGTGACATTCCAAGTGTCAGAGTGTTAATCTAAGTTGAAATGGTATCAGATCAATGAAAAATTTTGTTTATCCAGTAACAATAAGAGAAAGAAGATGTGGCGTAGTGATAGTGGATCTTGTATTCCACTCAATAATGGATTTAAAAACTCAAGTGATCAATTGTTGTGGACTAACCATAGAGGATATTCTTAAAAGGAGAGGCTACAATATGTGGATGACCCTATAAAACATTTTATGATTTGATTTCTATATTCTTAAACATGTAGTTTTTTATCACTTCATTCATATCAATAAAATAAAAAATGATCAATCCCAAATCTTATGTGACTCATTTTTGGTGTGAGAAACAAGGGAAAACTAAGAGATTGATAAATTATAGGTGTGTTTATGGGATGTGATATGTTGATGATGGAAAATAGGGGTCTCATAATAGCCAAAATTGTATTCCAATGATTCATAGTGCATTCAGATGGTAACACTTGGGATATTGAATTCTACCAGAACATTGGGTAATGGGAATTGTCAATTAGAATTCCCATAATTTGTAACACAAGGAGGGTGGATTGATGATACATGAAAACTAGTAACAATGTTTGAAAAATAACATATGTCCTATTATCATGGAATGGGGAAAAATAAATGATAGTCAACTGGTATAACTTTTCTAAAACATGAAACCTGTCTCACAATGTTGTATAAATCCATTGGGGACTTTGGATGAGGATTCTAGGTGGGCCAGTGTGGGAAGGACCATGTTTTTATGGATACCATTAGATATGGAGGAACATGAGTATTGAAATGAATTCCACACAATGCACAAAAAGGAAGTGATTGAATGTTTGAATGGACTCCAACACTCATGTAATTACACCACCATGGAACAGAGAACAATGGTGTGGGTGTATCGTTTCAAAAAAGGTCAGAATCATCATCTAGGGGATGTATCATCTTAGATTTTGGGAGATAGTTGAATGAACGATGTGATAGATGAAACTCACCAGAAGATAGGACCCCTTTAGTGTGGTCATGAGAAAACTTACAGTATTACGTCGTGCTTTGAGGATGGTTAAGATGTATTTTATAAAACCATAAAGTTAGGACTGGAAATTTTATAGTTTTACATCAGGTTATTAGATGTAATCCCTATCTTAAACATCGTGTGACCTAGATGAGGAGTGTATGTGAATTATGGGATGCGATTTCCATCACTTCATCCCCAGGTCAGGTCTTGAGGGAATCTCATGTTCATTACATAGGGTAGAATCATAGATTAGTATCATGAAAAAGGGAACATAGAGAAATGACATGAATTATTTCTACCTATCCATAGGAGTGATGGTAAATTATGGAATCCTAATGATATACCTCACATCAAGAAATAGAATCGAGGTAAGGCCCCATATAGATAAAGGACATGTTCCATGGACCAAGGAATTTAGTTAAAGGTGTTAAATTTTTTTCATTTAGGTTCTCAAATTGGATATGTGTATTATAGATAGTTGAAAACCCCAACATGATTGTTGGTCATGGAGGCCCATCGCAACAGAGAAAATTCTTATGAGGATTCTCATAGTGATTAGAGTTTTCAAGCTTAGACTTCAGACCCTAGTATAAGGTCATAGATTTAAAACCATGGGGTTCCCTCATGTGTTCAGCAAGACATGAAAGGGTATTTAAATGATGTGAATGGAATCCTGAAAGGACCTCATGACATGAGAAACAAAATGTGCAAGTGGTGAATAGTTTAAGGTCACCATGTTT
This sequence comes from Viscum album, assembly GCA_963277665.1. NCBI lineage: Eukaryota > Viridiplantae > Streptophyta > Magnoliopsida > Santalales > Viscaceae > Viscum > Viscum album. Next base: position 1,380,065,946 of record OY728138.1, read on the forward strand.
GGACCATGAAAGTTGAAACAGTAGTAGACCGATGATGGTAAGGTGATACCCTCTCAAATGATAGTATTGAATCTTCTCATACATGTATATGCGTCATCAACAATTTATATGGGGTATGTATATAGTTTAACATCATTCTATAATGTTGTTTCAAAAAATATATTTTCTATTTGAGGAATCATGGATTGACACTATGTAAACTCATCCTTTTTTCAAATGCATCTCAAAATTTTATTGGGTAATAATATAGTTTAACTTAATGTGATCAGGATGTATCATCCTCATATTAGGATTTTGATGGAATATCATCTTGCATATTTTTGAATGTAATTAAATGGGTATTATACCTTGAAGTAGTCACATGGGATAATTTGTGTTGACTAAACCAAAAAAAAAATTCTACGGTGAATCTATAGCTGGTCCAGGAGATGGAATCTCTGGGCAGTACTATATATCCCATGAGTATGGTAATCAATCCACATATAGTTCTTTAAGGTGATAAACACATTTTATGGTCTTATGGTCTATAGCATGGGATTATTGGGGGGGGGGGAGGTTAAAGGATGTTCATGTGCTGCAAGAGTTAACAACATGACATGAGTGATACAATGAGGCCCTATCAATCCCGAAGAGATACTATATCCAATTAAAAATATTATAATGTCATATGGTTTACAAAATGTAAAACTGATTAATTTATTGTCTCTTTGATTATATGAAATTAGTGTAAAGTTGTGATGTATGGACTATAACATTTTTTCATCAAGGGTACATATGTGGAATAAAGAATATAAAAAAAGTGTAAATAAAATAGAATATGAGCCCTATTTACCACATACATAGATTGAGATAAATTGGATGATGTTTATGGTCATTTGTTAGGGACCGTATCTGAGGCCATGGGGAAGAAGGGTAAATGAATTTTTAGTTGCGTTATGAAAAAGAGATGGCATCGAATCTCTATGTATACCATAAGGATGACAGTCAAGACATAAATTGATTTGGAAGAGAACATTGTAGAAGACTAGCATTGGTAGGGGAGATCCACTTTGGTGAAAAAATTTGAGGCATCCAACTATTATCATGGGGTATCCCATGTATATGGAATGGGGAATGAAATTTTGACCATCCCATACATATTATATTAGGTATCCTATTTCACGATGGGGTAAAGATTATATCTTTTTAAGATGATTCCCTATTTTTTCTGACCTAAAATTAATGTTTAATGTAATGCATTGAGAATTCTAGGATTTTATTTTTAAATTCATACAAATATGACTATAGGGGATAGAAATAGTTTAACTTCATAATTATTGGACCGTGTGGGGTTTCATAAATAGAGATATGTAGCACAACAGAATGAAAAACCCCACTCAAATTTGGTCCATGGAGGCCCATCACATAACCAAATATTCTTAAGGAAACTAAAATACTCATTAATTTAAAATTATTGGACTTCAACAACATGCTTACGGTCATATCGTTCAGACCTGTAGAAGGGATAAAAAGGATTAGCATGATGATTCATGGAATAGGGTGATACTGGCCCTCTAAGAACCTATGTTGAGATTGAAAAATGATTGAAGAAATTATTGTTGGTCATGGAGATGAGTAGTTATGGAATCTCTACAAATCACATATGGATATGAATCAATCCATACATATTTCTATAACACATTTTATAAGAGAAAAACACTAGTATGGGTGGTACTATATGATGTGGTAATTAAGGAATCCCATAGTTATCATAGAGAATTCCTTATTTTTTTCATTATGTAATGACAATATATTATTTAGATGCATCCTCATATTATACAAGGTAATACCATAGTTTAACATCATGCACAGTGGATGTTATTTATCCCAAATAGATATGTGTTGTGTTTTAGAGTGAAAACCCCAATGTAAATGAGGTCCAAGGATTCCTAAAACCACTCTAGATATTCTCAAGGGGAATTAAATACATTTTATTTTTGAGATGTTTATACATGAACTCCTAGTTTATGGACTTAGTATCAGACCTTATGAGTGTATTGTAATGAAAGGGATATATGTGGTGTGATAAGAATAAGCCGACATAACTGAGGACCAAAGAGTCCCTCATAACACATTGAATTACCTAGGTATATTTTTCCCCTATTTAATGATGTGATTCTTGTAAATGGTTATTAATTTAAGGGAAATGATTTTGGAACATCAGAATTTTATGTAGTTTGATCATGTCATTAAAAATCCAACCAAAGATCCAAACCCACTTGAGTCATGATTAGTGAGGGAATCAAGGAATTGTGGTTGATGTCCCTATCCTGTTAATGTGATCATTATGTGTGAGGACATACCATTTGGATAATTTCCTAGTGACAATACCCTGCCTACACAACACACATAGATGCCTAGTGGGCTGACACTAATGGTGTTAGAGAGGAAATGTTCATGTGGTCTTCAATACTATGTTCTCTGCCACAAAACAAAATTGAGCATGCCAATATAGTTTTTAAAAAAGTGGGATTTAAACTCGTTCTCAAGAATTGGGTTCTTGAGGTGGGATATGAACCTTTCTTAACCATGGGTAGATGATCCAGTTGGATTAAGGGTAAATAACTATGGTGTTGAATCTTTATTACGGTCATATTGCATGGAAAATAATGAGTTAGTTGTTAATGGTCTAAAAGCATAAATCATGTTCTCCAAGATTAACTTCATAGAGTTTATCACTTTCTTGAGTGTCTCAAATGGATATATATTTCAAGGTAGAGTGAAAAGCCAATATTAATGGTGGACAAGGTGGACCAATGCCACAGAAAACATTCATAAGAAGTAATGTACATAGTTTAATTTCATGATCCTTGGATTGGTGTGGATATTATTTTGTTGAATTAAAACTTGAAACAATAAAAAAGTTAATATCACATGATAGGAACATGGATATCTCCTTATGAGAAATAATTCTAGAGAAACATGGAATTATTGGAATGTGTGATATGATCTTCATTAATGTTGATAAAATAGTATGAACCATTGGAATAAAACATATGAATGAAGTTATGTAATTTCAGCTTGGTCTCCATGAAGCATGACCAATTTTCTCCTATTTACCATTCAAGGTTCATGTGCTATGCTAATTTGTATAATAGCAATCGGTTCGAAACATCATTGATGATACTTTTTAATAGTCGATTGTTTTTAGTTTATTATACATTCATTGCGTAGTATGTTTGCATATATTAATTTAATGATTGATTTATTTGAAAATTTAATAAATATTTGGATGAATTCATCATTAGGGAGTTAAGCGTGCAATATACTTGGTATTTTCTTTATAATTCATTAACTTAACTCCCAATTTAAGGATTACATTGATTGGGATTCCCATGTGTTGCGTCATTAATACAAAACTTAAATTACCCTAGGGTTATAATCATAATCATACCTTGTTTATGGTAGTGTAATTATTGTTCCAATAATCCATGGAAGCCACATTTTAAACAAATCATGTCATTAATCCATGAAATTCTATGTTTATTACACACAATGCAAATATAATTAATATTCATTGTGAAAAAGCTCTCAATCACTTAACATCCCCAAATTATAATTCACTGAAATGGTAGATTTACTCATCTACTATTTTGTTTAATGATTTGGTTGTTTTTTTTATGATTATTAATTATAGAGATAAGAAAATGAATGGGTCAAGATACGGGTAGTACACTGAACACACACAAAAAGGTGAAGTTAATGATAAATATGTAATTTAGATTGAATGTGAAAGAGAAGAAGATAATGGGGTTACAAATTTATTAAAACTATTTTATGACCATTAATATTTAAGAACATTGGGTTTATGATTAAAAGAGAATATGAAGAAGAATCTTTCATTAAAATTGAAACGGAATTTAAAACAACTTACACAATTACAAATAATAAGAACACAAAATAATAAGAAAAAAAATAGTGGATGAATGGTATATAAAGTGAAAAATGAGTATGGAAGGTCCTCCCAAGACTTTGACACAACTTTTCCCATTCCAATTTATGCTCTTATCTGTTGAAATGCACACACCATGCATGGAGAACAGGGGGTGGAATTTATACCCCATGGAGGTGGAATATTTCCATTCCAAATAATCCCCTCCACATGGATCGCCAATTTAAAATATTAGACAGACGAATATCGAGATATGATATTCTTAAAAAGTTTAGATATGAATCTCTTCTATCTAATATGAAAATTTTGAAGATATTGGACTTAAATATAAAATGTTATGTCATTTTTATGAAAAAATTTTAATCTATCCATTTCAGTCCATAATTTTTCAAGACCAACAAGTAAATGGGTTTTAGAATAGGATGATGACCTAAAATCTGAACACATTCCTCAATAACGACGGATGTCTATATAAGAGATTTTACACTAAAAAATATGATCATGGATGGAAGTCTTGATCAGGAGAAATTATTGTTATGTGTACTGATTTTATTTCTTAGACAGAATGGTGGGATGGATTTCATTGAATCATTTGGGATCCTTTTTAGTAGAGTTGGGAAATAAATGTTTTACCCAATATGAATGGTTTTTTCCCAAAAATTTTGGCGGAGAGTATATGATTTTGGAAATCTAGATTGATCCCAGTAATTGAATCATCATGGATGATCCATTTTCTTCACAAATTTTGTGGGCCTTCTATTATGGTCCATATGACCCTTCAAATGGTAGAATTGGAAAATGATTTCATCTAATGATATGTTGGAAATATAATAAGGAATACTAAAAAAGAATAAACATGGAATTTGGATAATTAGGGTGATTTTTATAATTAAAATAAAAACTAAATCAATTGGGCTACTTCAAATAATGCTAAAAAATTATATTTAGTATTAAAACATGAGTATCTCATAACAATTATTCACTTTTACATGAAATTTAATCGCGTCAGTAAAAATAAGTAATGAATTAATGAATAACATCACTCCAACATTAGGGAATTATTTCATAGTAACATTTACATTTGGATATTGAGTATTATAACACCCTTGGGAAAGGAGAATAGGACACCCATCTGGTTGAACACTCTTTATATCCTATTATGGTTCCTATAATGGCTATGAAAGGCCTATGGAATGCTTTATTCGAGGGGATAGATCTCATCTAGATGGAATTATTATATTTTTTCATCATCTTCTGGTCATATACACTTATTTAGAGTGATGAAAATTGGACCACAATGGTTGGGAGTTCCCATGTTACATACACCATAGAGTATGAAGCCACATTTGTGAAATTATGAGTCATATTTGGACTATTCTATAGGTTTTTTTGGATATTATATAGAGAAAAAAATTATTTTTTAATGGCCCACCATGATTTCTAAAATTATAGATAAGGAGTTATTTAAGTCCTATTTCTATCCATTTTTCTATGTGTGGTTTCATGATGTATTATTTGAATGTATATTTTACTTGGTATAAAGTCCCTTCATTTTAGTGACCTAAATGTTGGTACCATATTCTGTGAGAATGGCATAAAGGAATCAGAATCAATGGATAACGTGGGAGATAAAAAATCGGGTCTTGAATTACATGAGTGGAATCTATTCTACCCACTTGGAGAATAAGTCTATCTTGGTTAGAATAAACCTGTACTGGAGAACTATTCCTAGAAGATATCGGCTTAATATACTGATCCCCCATACATATAAGTGATAAGAATTCATGGTTGTGTGGAGATGTTCTAGAGGTTTATGCACAAAGATGGCATAGATCTAATACAATGGATTCATATTGGAATAATATATGTAGTCATGGTCCATGATGGGCCATAATTAGTCTAATATCTGAATTTTTTGGGATATTATCAATACCACTTGACAGGAATCATAAGGCCCAGCAAGAACATCCTGAATAACCATATGAATATCACCTCAATGGATGAAATGGAGGATAAATCCATAAAACCAAAATCTATAGAGTGTTGATTCATGGTCATTAATTCTATGAAGGGTAATCTACACTACACTATAACATATTTTCTCAGGTTGAGCTTGATCGGGAAGACGATTGTAATTATGGGGATACTCAATGAATATAATTATCTTGATGGTTGATTCCTCTACTATGGGGTTTCCCAAGGTTCAGGACATGTAAGTAGTGTTAGAAATCTTATTTACCTTGTTTTAATCATCATTATCTGAAATGAAGCGATAAATAACTCTCTGTTGGCCACATGAATGAATATGTCATCCTAGTTTTGGATAGGTAAGAGAAACCTATTAACTATCCAAGGAATCAGATCAAACATTATGTGATCGAGGGACATGAGTCATTTCTAGAATTGTAGGGAACTGGGATTTTATCTAACATGTGTGCTCTATCAGGGAAACATGCTCTGGGTTTCATATGATGTAGTAACTATTAATTTCCTTTCTGATCATATCAGATTCCCATTTCACATGTAATTGGGGGAATTAAATCTCGGGGGTCCATATGAGGCTAGTAATGAGAGAATAATATCTTTAATAGTTGTTGTTTAAAAATTATAACAACATTAATGAGTACGGAATGACAAATATTTGTTGGTTGATGAAGGTGATCTCCATGAAAACCCTATTAAGCATTGGAACTAGAATTTTCTAACCAATTAATCTTTTGAAGGAATAACCTAATTTAATTTTCTAAAATGTAATTTCATATTACATTGAGAAGAAATCCTCATCTTGGAAATCAACTTCATGGGGATGTTATTTTGGGGTCATATGGTTGTCTAGTAAGTATGATAATGCCAGACTATTGAGGGATTGCTGGGAGAAGAACTATATGCGGAACTACTAAAGGATCGCTCACCAGCATGACAGTCAACCTATTAATATGGGATGAATTAGGATATTGTTTATTTGGTATACTAAAGACACCATATATATATATCATTATGCTTTGTATAATGTTGTTCCTTTGGCACTACAAAAACTAGTTCAGGGACACTCTTCTCAGGAGGGGATTATTTGGTATCTGTATCGAGGAGAATGTGTATACGATCTTATGAACCATTATTTCTACCCTAATTGTTTTTATGGGTGATAAGCTCACCGATGGAGTATTTAATGGTTGTAACGTAGAGAACCATAGTATTCCCTAAGATCAAAAGCATCAAAATCAAAGGCTATAGCATATACTTCATTATTCCCTCAAACGTGACATGTCATTCCTCATCCCACTGGTAGGTGGTACCTTTCATCAGGTGACTCAATAGGGATTACACATTCCATCTATATTCATGATGATTCATCATATGTAGGCAATGTTTCCATGGAGTCCATGCATATTTTGGAGGATTTGTAGGGGAGTCATATGGCTTATGGCCTTGATCTCCTCCCGGTTGATCTTAGTTCCTCTGTATCTAAAGACGAGGATGAATAAAAATAGAAATGAAACCCCAAAACATGTATTAAGGGGTTTATATTCAAATTTATAAGGATATGGAAGTGAAAACATTATCAAGATATTTAATATGGTCTAGGTGATGGTGGTATTTGACCCCCCATGTCATCCAATAATCATTCCAGCAATGTCCTGGGAATCAGTTTGATTGTTTATTTTATGGTTTGATGATAAGTGGATCCTTCATACTATATACCAAATAGAGCTAAATAATATAAATAGTTTCCTTGCGGTTTCATAATGGTTGTGGAATCCCCATCATTAGTGGCCATCCAGATCTAGTTGTACCATAAGTATCCATTCATAAAATAGGGGCCTATAAAATATTTATAGCATCAATCAACATATCTGTTGCATGGAAGGTAAAATCATCATACTTACAAAGGAATTTAAGGACTCTAAAGTCAATATAGTCTCTAAGATTCATGTTATTTTTCTTGACTAGGAAAATATTGACTATCCCAAGGGGTTCTAGACTACCCTGGTGATTGTTTCATTGAAAATTTTATCAACCATGGCCTTGACCATGGAACGTTGAGGGGGACACATTTTTTGGGATACTACATGAACTCATGATGGTCGATTGGTATTTATAGATGGTGGATGAATACCTGATGGAGTAGTCCAAGAATCTTATCATTGCTCCAATAAAAGGCATCATTATACTACTTTAGGAAAGCCACATACTAATTCTACTAATTTTGAGGAATGGAAACACTAATCAATGTTTCCCTTGGATCATCCTTTTAAATGTGGTTCACCTAAATGAACTCATCAATGGTGGTTGAGACATCTTCTCCAAATGAAAGAGGAGTGCCTTCAAAATCATCTACATCATCTAAGGTAGGAAGAGATGAATCTTCCATGGTTGGAAATTCTAGGAGAGAACTGGTGCCTTCTTGGGAAGACATAATATCTCCATTCTTGTGATCAATCATTGCAAAAACCAATGTAAAAGATGCTATAAAGAAAATTTATTCTAGCATGTGACTTTGAGATCCATTATAAATTTTGAGGAAATGGTGGCGAGTTGACTCCTTTCGATTCAAACATTCCATTCAGAACATGTGGGAGTGCCATGAAATAGTGGCCACAGGGATAACCTATTGGTACCTTATAAGAGTGTCCGATTTTGGTGTCACCTTGGATATTATTGTATAAGAGTATGAGGTAATTTGAAGACGATTCTTCCATTTATGAATGACAAACCACATTTATGAGAGATGAAAAATCAATATCCAAAATCTAGCATTGTGACCTATAGCCGATAAATCTCATGATTGAAGGCATCATCCAGGTCTACACAAAAATTGGATTTAGTGGTGGTATACTCATCCATATTGGTCTGAACATGTTTCCCCTCCCTCATAAAATAGCTGGCATCTAGGTAGTGTTATTCCTCAGAGTTGAAGAGAGAAACATCTTTTTAGAGTACCCCTACTCACCTTGGAGAGAGTACTTGAGGCCCTACTGATATATAGAGGGAACTGCCCCATGAATATGAAGATTGTTCCTACACAGTTTTTCATTGTTCATAGTCTCTTTTTAAACCACCATGATTTTAGAACATGATGTCAAGTCACCAATCTAAGTCATCAAACATGTCCATCCACTTAGTTTATCCAAAGTTATGTCATAACATTGAATCTTCAGGTCGGAAGGATTCTGGTCCACTTTAGTTAGCCCCATTATCTAGAGCGTCCGTATCGGGATGAGTTTACTCCCAGAACCCAGTTCAACCTGGAAGTGATGGATTTACATTCCATTTAAGTAGCCTATTATGTATAGTGGTTATATTTTCCACAACATGAGGTCCCTCGTATCCTCTCAAGGGAATGAAATGATGGATTTGAATTCCTCTCGCTCAACCTCTTATGAATAGTAGGCTTCTGTATTAACTACCTCTATTTCAAAATGAATTAGTATTCATAAGGGATCCTCATGTTTCATAAACATTTATACTAACATGATTTGGGCCTCATGGAAATATAGCCTTGAAGGTATGATTACAATGTTTTTCAATATATCAATATTCTACACAAAATACACATTTCTATTCATAGGGGGACATTCAAAGGAAAGAGGTGCCATGGGTGCCGCTTACTGAACCCGCTGAGTTCTTATTGGTACTAATAATGTTAGGATGCATACCAAGTTACCTTCTCTGAAGCACTATCAGGTGATTGTGGGAAATATGAGGACTATATCAGGTTGCACACAGTTTGTCATAGTGCCATATGAGATGATCTTCTCATTCGACAAACAATATCATCCTTGGAGTCTTAAATAACAATGAAACTTGGGAAGACTGTTCTAACTGAGATCTATGAAAAACATGTTACTTTGTATTATTATAATTAATTACACATTTTGAAGCATTGGCCTTGGTTTTATGGTAGAATTCATGTCCCCAAACTCTCATTCGAGGTTGTTGGCCAGTGGCATCCTAGGGGTTTACCCAAAATTCCCCAATAATAGGAAGTATTAAGAGGTATACTATCATGATGATGTTAATAGAGGCATATATTTAGTCATCATCATAGGGATATTTCATTGCAGGGAGATCCTAGGGTGTGATTCCCAACACTAGAGGCATGATGTTAGCAAGGCCACATGATAGGTTTGTCCCCAGTGGGGGCTCTGATTCCCCATTCATTTTCAATATATTATCTTTTGTGATTAGGGAGGGCTACGATGAAGATATATATTAACTATATAGAAAATTAGTGATGAATACATGAGGATCTGTTCTACCACGGAGGGAATTAATGACATTTTGGGCATGATTGATCACACTATGAGCCAAAAATTAACTATATTTATTGGTTTTTTTGGATAGAATCCAATTTAATTCACACAATCCATCACTGTTAAAGTTGGTATCAATGAAGAGATGTGTTACTTATGTCCGAACATCACCCAAAAAATCCAAAGTTTGATCCACCAGGTGTAGGGTCCAGTTCTTGAACCCAAATCATTACTTGATGGTATGTCCCAGAATCATGTGGTATGTATAATGATCAGGCTAGTCAGTGAGCCTATATTTTTGGGGCCTCATACACTATGTTAGCATCAAAATCCCCTTATATAGGGAATAAATTAAATTTATGGGGTTGTGTTCATCTCTGAAATAATAGTTTAGGTTACGAATATCATTGAAGGGTACAATGGGATATTGTCCTTATTGATGGTATAGATCCCAACTTCTATAAAGAGGCACATTATCTCATCTATGTGGCTGCACCTATTGTGTAAGTGTCCGCTGGTTCAATGTTGGGTGAGGTTGTGTTAATAGAGTCATTATATATAAGACCCCTCTAGAAAAGGTGCATACTACTCCACCGACATATGGTCCTCTACCTAAACAATGGAAATATTATCATTATTGGAAAACATTCTTGTAGGAGTTGGAAGACACAATTTGGGAGACAATTTATACTTATGAAAATATTTTTCCAAATGCTAGAACATATCATTAAAATCCTAAAACACTTTTGGAATGTTTTGGGTGAAGATGATATGGACAGTATTAGTCTTGAAATTCCCAATGAATATCATTAGTAACTGACATGATATAAGAAACATATCAAGTGATTACATGAGTTCTTTCCACTGGGGAAAAAATATCTGAGCCACTCTGATCAAAATGTTTCATGCATATGGATTGGTCATTAATATATTAATTAAAAGGGGTGGAGCATAACTAGAAATTTTACTATCTGTAATGGTCTTCCCAAAAAGTAAAGGACCCTATAGGTACATGGATGTACCAAAATAATTTAGGTTCATGTTATTTCTAGATGAAACACCAAATATTAGCATGATCATATAGCTACAATGTTATGAACATAGGTATTCACATTAAGATTTTATTGTCCATATGATTCAGAAGGTCACCCTTCCCATTGAATAATGGAATGATATGATTCCCAAACACTAGGGGTTCTCACATTTCATCCACTCATTCCAAGAATGTCATTCCATCATGTGGTATCTCTTCTTGTCATGTCTACATGAAATCAAGGTGTGTGGTGAGAGTGTCTATAAAGTCATCTTGTAGGGGATCCTTGTATTGAAAGGGATTACATAACACTAATTAATTGAAATGATCATCCACTTGTTATGTAGTCATAATGGACTATCAAGAAGCATGACCTGGATCAAAAAGTGGGTAATTACACTACTCATACAGGTTTGGTGACTCAAATCATAGTCACTTTATATAAAATATTTACTCTGAGTTGTCTGGATTCTTTTGATTTTTGTGCTCATCTTGGGGAAACTATACAAGTAGGGATTTTTTACCCACTAGGTGAGAAACATGATCTCTTCATTCTACAAATTAATATAGGAACTGACCAGTAATGAGATCCCCAATTATCCTTTTATACTCTTCGACCTACATATCTAGGGAATATTTTATGGATTCTTACCCCATCACCAGTGCATCTTTTGCTGGATTAATGGTCCCATTCATTTATTTACCCTTTTTTTTGAGGTCTGTGGGGAGGCACCATATCATTTTGGGGAACCATGAGGTTGATTTCATGTCTTTAATATAAGGTGTGGGCATTTATATGTGGGTAAATATTGTACTACACTGCCCGTGGGATAATGATCACCCATTATTTCCCAATGTTGGTGACCTTATCCCTCTGATCTAATTTTACGTCATGGATGACCATGTTTATCATATCTATACATGATGTATAGTTTTGTTCATCTTTGGGTAATTCAGGCTCTCATAGGGTTGGGATGTAGTGGAGAACAATATATAGTTCCCATCCCCTAATTTTCACATGTGAAGATTCATATTCCATAATCTGACATAGTACTATAAGGATATTGGTAAAATGTTATTGGAGATGCTGATGGTAAATGGGAGTGTCACGATGCTGAGCCACTAGGAGTGCATCTAACTCTGCACATCCACATTTCTGATTGATATCATAAAATGTTTCCCTTGCTTCTAGATAAGAAAACTGAAAATCAAGGATGCAGTGAATCATCACCCAAATGGTTGGGAAAAAACACATGGTCTAGATCATGGTAAGGATATTAAGATTGTCGATGTTCAATGTTGCAGGTGGATAGAACACCAAAGACTAGTGATCAGCTTCAAGATCCTCCTACAAGACCACTTTCTCAAAGCCATATTCTTGGTTGACGCAATCTATTGTCATCAATGGATAATAGATAGGTAGAAACACCATTGTGGATTAGTTCTATATAAGGATGATCATTGGACGAGCCACTACATTAGTCAATTTTTAAAGGCATGCTACTGAATATCTTGAGTCTGGTACCAACCACACCATCACATATCTCTAGAATAGGGTATTTAAAACTGCCTCATGTGCATGGGTAGGAGTTCTCACCTATGTCTCAATAGGGATATCATCATACGGAGGATTCATACAATATGACACAATCTCTCTTACATTTTATTTAGAGGTATAGAATGGAAAAAATGGTGGCGATTAATATGGTTGCACTGTTATCCCATGGATAAGAGAGAGAACATCCTCCACCAGCATATACCTATGGGGGGATTTTGAGATTATGTGGATGTTAGCTTCTAAGATGGAAAAATGAGTTATTATTCTCTTACCCGAAATTATATAATTTAAGGGGGAATCCATTACTATGTAATCTGTGTACTTACAATCAAATATGTCAATGATGTTAATGAAGACTTATCCTTTCCAAGGATTTCTTCATAAGTGATAAGTGTTTTCTATTCTACCTTATGACAATTCATCATGTTGGGATATCTCTTCATCATTGGAATGACCTCTATAATGGTGGGTAGTAATATGGGGAGGGACATCATGTTGGTTGGTTCGAGCATGATGAGTACCCTCATTCTGGTTAGTGCTAGAGTAGGGAAGGCCTCTTCTCTAAATGGTGATGTATTAAGGAGGAAATTTTTATTGATTATCATTTTTATTGGTTGAACTGTAACAAAATTCATTGTTTCTGGTGATTAATAGAGTCAAACTGGAATTCCTATTAGGTGGTTGGGATCTCGTTCATAATCATGTGAATATAGATCCTTGTTTTATAGTTGTAGGTATCTAGAAGTATGTTACAGTGGTGACAGGGGACACTAGATCCACGAAAGATGATTCTTCTTCTTTTTTATTCTTCTGAACCTACCCCCAATGTTGGAATTTAATGCTTCAGACTATGGTCATTAGAGTAGGGGTAATGTCCATATGTTATTTGGCCTAAGAGACCGGTCATTACTAGTATTGTCATGGCCAGGTGGATTCCCACTTGGTTGGCTCCCTAGAAATCATCATGGATGGGTTAACATAGGAATCCCTTACTAGAGTAGTGGAGTGAGTAATAGGATCACTCCATGGAGAGACTACCGATGCAGTTTATTGTTGGAAGGGGGGTTCAACTAGCCTGACCCATGGGGGAAGCATTGTCTATGAGGTGAATATACCTCTAGGTGTTTCTAGGTAATGTATCTTGTAGGAATGACCCCATCATATCTCAAACTAGGAACGAAGGCTTTGATAAACATTTTTATGGATAAAATCTTAGGGTGAGGTGAGTCATAAATGTCCATTGGATGAAGTCACGGTAGAATTTGTGGAAGTATTGTTGTTTTTTGGGGTTATGACATCTGTAATTATCCATCCAAGGTTCCTTTGGGAAAAAATTACTAATTTCTTACTATGTGAATCCTTTTAAGAATGTGGGTTTATACATCAGTGAGGGTATAAGGAAATCGATGACAAATACCTTATCTTCATCCTATCTTCCAAATATGGAGAGGGATATACATTGAAAACATCATAAGATAAGGATTCACAACTACTAACTACCATAGTTTTTGGGTAGATCCATGTTGTCCCCATCATTTTTATGGTAGGACATTGAAGCAGATATCTGGATCCGATGATATGCTCGTTTTATCATGCCCCAACACTACTAGTCCAAATGATGATGAGATGAGTTTCTCAATGGGTTCACATTTTTTTTCGTACACTATCTCTTGGGATCATCTATGTATTAACACATATTTACATGTTGAGTTTTTATACTTCCCCATATTCCAACAATCCAATATTGGGCATATTTAATAATGTTCAAAGGTGATGTCTGCTCCTAGTTCAAATTAGGACGATTTGATGCTGGTTTTTCCATCCAATGATTCCTCCTTGGAGCCTATTTTGAAGTCAGATTCCCCTTAATGTATTTGAGTCATGTTCATTCAACTCAATCCAACTGATATATCATTTCAAAAAACATTTTTTATATAAGTCATCTTACATGATATTATATAAATATAAATATTAGAAACAAATTCTAAATGATGGTATTTTACCTTTTCCTCATGTAAATATGGGAATCAGATCACTATGGAGAGAGTTAGATTAAAGAAACACCACTTCAGTCACTACTTTCTTTGCAGAAACCAATTAATTACATTAATTTTTTCTTGATATAATAATTTCATCTTGATAGGTCAAATTTCTTTAGTTATGAGAGTAGTCACGTTGGGAAATTCTAGGACTGTCTGGACACTAGGTGCATTGGTAAGAAGTATTCTTCCCCTTAATAGGGAATTTCAAATGAGGTATATCAATGCTCAGAACCCATGTAATCTATCTTCTATAACTGGGTAATGATTCTAGTGGACTATTTCTTCCATGTAATTTTATCATATGCATCATAAACTTATCCATTTGGATGGAACATGGGATAGGAAAGAAGTTTTATTTTACCTAGATTTTGATATGAATGTGTTACAATGAAATATAAAGCAATGAGTTTAACATATTATAGAGAAAAATTAGAATTTAGTAGTAATATAACCCCGAACGTGTGTCCCTAGGAGAGTTAAAATACTTTTACAATTGGATGGAATTACCCTTGGGTTCGATCAAGAAGATTAATTAGAATTTCACTTATGGTGGTTTTGAGAGTACTGTCCCTAGAATCGTTGATGTCACACATTGATGATTGGATGATAATTTACATTGTTTTTTACCCATGATAGATGGATCAGAACTCTCCATGAAGATGATTTAGGTGGTGCATCCTTAAGAGGGAAGATGTCACACCTGGAAGGTTGGATGAGAATGCCCATTTAGAAAGTCTCTAGATGGATGGTTTAGAAATCCCTTTGAGTCGGATCCAAGAGGTGCATATCTAGGAGGGATAATGCCACAACAAGGTGGATAGATCATAAGTCCCATTAATATTGATCTATAAGGTTGATCATAAAACCCTTTGAGGTGGATCAAGGAGGTGTGTCTGAAAGAGGAATGAAGTCGGACATGGTTGGATAGATCAGAACACACCGTGAAGTGGATCATGAAGGTTGATCAGAATACACCACGAGGTGGATTAGATAGTTGTGTCCTAGGAGGGAGAACCAAACATTACCATTGATATGTATGGAGCCTCAGGGGGAGCATGCACACAATTTTTAGAATTCAATAATCAAAACCATTTAACTTCAATGTCATAGAATATTATCATGTGATAGTACAAATCTATGCAGTTTAACATCATGTAGCAATGAAATTAGTGACATGAAAGGTACAATAGAGAGGGACTGTATAGAGATTATGAAATGAAGCTACTCTAATTAGGAAGGTGTGGGGATTATGTGTAGGAGCTACCATGAATAATTCATTCCATGTGAGTCATATATGGAGCATCCTGTGGGTAAGAGTCCTAGAGGTCATCCCATTACTATCATACATGGGGTATCTTATGTGTATTTCATAGGGTAAGACTATAGTTTTATTTAATATAATGATGTAACCTTTTCTGTAGATTAACATCATACAACTATGACAAATATCAATGTAGTTTTACATCATTATACTTAAATTTACATGGGGGGGGACTCGCTTCTTACCCTAAGGTCCTACATGATCTCTACTCTTGCACCTTTTGGAGGGACATGGAATTTACACTAACATGCTGGACTGGTAAATCATGAGTTCCATGTTATATATACCAACATTAGAAATAAAATGCGTCAGTGATCCCACTTGTATAAGAAAAATTCTAGTTGGACGCTCGATGCACATATGTGGTGAACTGGCATGACACATAGGACAATACCAATGGTCACATAGGGACTCATGGTGTAGATAAGGAGGTATTGAATTAGTGTGGGGGTTCCAGGTAATCAAACATCTCAATGGAGGGTTTACATATAGTAGGAAGCATGAAGACGCACAAAATATGTCTTTTGTGAATATTGGAGGTTTGTATGGATGGGTCCTCCAGCTTGGGGATCCTCAAAGAGGTAAGTGGCATTGTGAAGGATTATGATTCATGAAACTGGGTGATCAAGTCTTAAAGGGAAGACCTGATTTATATAGGGAGTGATTCATGAAGTCAGAATGCTTTACGAAGCATCAAGGGTCATTTTGGCACCTCATACTTGTTTAAATTTGTATGATTTTGTGAATGTAATTTCCATCGTAGGTGGATACTTTCATGAAAATTTGAGATGCTGTTTTTGGAACCTCATGTATGATGGATGAGACATTTAATTTTTTGATCTTAAATCTTAAAGGTTCACAAATCGTGAGTGATTTTAGAATTCTAACAGTCTAGAAACGTCCCTAAAATTTCAGACATAATGTGATTTTATAGGCAAGTGGTTTAATAAATATTTGAGGCACTGATGAAGAGTGTCAAACTTCACGAATGAGAACAAATTTGCAATCCAAAATATCATTTTCTATAAGATTCAATAATCCCTTAACATTTACCAAAAGATCTATGTGAATCCAAATGTTTTTTTCTATAGGTACCTTTATGCCATTGTGAATTCATGAAGGAAACTCTTAGCCATGAAGATTCATGATCTCAATCCATTTGCAAGATTCAACCATTCAAAATGGAGGGGAGCTTCAAAAAACACTCATTTAGAGGTATTTTTTCCATTTTGGCTCATATTATCATAAAAAAGTTATTCCCTCATCCACTATTCCACGGAAATGCATATTTCACTATCAATAGGTATTTTTCTAAAATGATAGATTTTTTAATGAATAGTGAAAAAACCATTTTTATTGAAAATTGTATTTCAGTTGTATGAATTTAAAAATATCAAATTTATTTGTAATTGTTTTAAAATTAAAAATAATAATATTATGTTAATAATATCCAAATATTTTAATTAGAGTCAATTTTATTATTGACATTTTTACTTAAAAGGCATTAAAAAACTATATCTTTCAAAAATACCGCTTCATTGCATTTTGTGTACCAATATTAATCACAATATCTTCAATTAAAGGTTATAAAATTGTGAAATATATATTCTATATTTTTAATTATGAGGATTAAATTTGATAACAATTTCTATTTTATTTTTATCGATTACAAATAGTAATTTTGGTAAAGTTTATTACCTACGAAAAGGGTAAATCTAGAGAATACAGATTAAGACTGTGCAACAAAGCCAAAATTTTTAATAATAATTTTTGTTAGATGTATAAAATAAGTCCCTTTTTATTATAATATATAAATATGTTTTATTAATGGACATTTCTTTATAAAAATGACATATTAATTATTTAATTCCAAGAATGTTACGAATATAACTCTGTTAGTTGTAAATATCACTAATATTTCCACAGATAGAAAAAATAATGTTATTAATGAATATATATATATATATATATTTCATGCGTAATGATATATTTTTTTGATAAAAATTTAATTCTAATTTTTTATAATTATATAATTAACAAAAATTTTTACGAAACAGTAATATTGTATTTATCTAACTAATTAAAAAATAAAATAAACGATTCTAAAAATATTCTATATGATATAATTTAAATTTTATAATGTTTCCAACGAATTTTATAGATTTATGTGTCATATTAAAGATTTTTAGAGGAATTATATTCAAATTATACTTTTTTATAGATGTATTTAAATTCAAATTATATTAATATTGTAAAAAATAACACTAATGATATTTAAAAACAAATAAAATTTTATTAAATGATTTAATAACAAAAAATATCATATATTTTTCAAAATATATGGTATATGATTGTAAATAAAATTCATGGTCCACATCATGGTAATTTAAAATTTCCTAGTTATTTTAATGACCCTTAAATCATAGAAAACGTTAATAATATAGTAATTTTCAAAATTGTAAATGAAGGGTTAAAACAAATTGGTAAGGGTAAAAATGTGATCCAACAAATGTCTAAATTCTATTTTATGCTATTATTTAGATACCTAAAAATATTATATTAAAAATTTGTCTATTTTGATCACCTTGGACATAAAAATTAATTTATATTAATTTAATATTTTATCAAAATCCAAAAGTTATGCTCCCCTCCATTATAAAAGAACACCCATCTATTCTCTTCAACAAAAAATTGAGACTTTTATATCTTACATACCCTAAAAAACATCTTACTATATTTCTTATCCACATTATTTTTTTTTTCTAACAAAATAATAACCCTTGGATCCTTAACAGAAGATCATAATGTGTAGTTTCAATGTAGAGGTAATCGCAATAATCTATTAATTTTTTTAATTATTCTTTTACCTATTTTAAGTTAAATATATTCATTATTAAAAAATAAATTTGGTTTCCATATAGAATATTATTATTATTTTGAAACAACAATTATCCCCCTTATTTCTCATTTTATGAGAAATGAAAATAGCATTCGTCCAGATGTATGACGTACCATCTCCATGTAGAGATACAATTATTTTTCCATTGTTATGTTTTAAGGATTAGTATAATGATGGGGTTAAGGTTTATATATGAAATTTACAAACATATTATGCTTATGTAATAATAATATATTCTCTAACTTCATGCCTTCCAAACCACTGTAAAATGATAACATCCATCATGCATAGGTGTGGACAACAACCTCCAAGAAGCATTGTGATTTTTTTCATTTATATGTCACATGGATGAAATTGATGATGAAATTTATGAAAATAAATATTTTATATGAATTAATAATTATTATATAATGTTGAATTATTATTTATGTTTTTTTTCATTCCATCCATTGAAAAATGAAATCTGGGTTCAGGCATAGGTATGACCAACCGTCTCCATGAACGATTTAATTAATTTATCTATCCCTACCACATTGGATGAATTTAAAAACACCAACATATATATGTAATTAATATTTATGATTTAATAATCATTTAAAACATTATTTTTTGTAATAAATTTAAATTTACTACACATGAACTTATACTACATCTGCTTAATATTGATCTTGAGGTAAGGTATTTTATCTCCCATTAAGTCTTAGGGGACACATGATATATTCACCATTTGTTTGCTTTATATTCTTTATATGCTACCGATGAATACATTTAAAAATTTTCTTGTAAATTTTATGGGGATTTACATATCAATCTAGGTTTATTAAATTCATGGTAAATGATATTCAAAATTTACCACAGTGGTAGGGGTTTTACATTACAATCTCACTATTTATTATGATTCCATATAAATAAGGTAATGTTGATTAATTATTATGGTATATCTCTGATGAAGTTATTGAGTTTTATTATTCTCATTTTATGAATTGAGAATACAATTTTCTTATCATTTTCCTCACCTAATGTAATCAAGAGACAAAAGATATGTTTAAAAAAAACTAACATCATTTCATTCTTCAGTTGAATATATTTTACCTTAAATGTCCATGATTACTAAAAATGTTTTTAAATAATATTTTCAATATTATAAAATGTTGGTTTAAATTATTTTTATCCATGTTTTACTTTTTTGAAAATGGTTTAAAATGAATCTCCATTTCATTTTTACAATTATGGTAATTTATTGTTTTTATAATAAAAATGTGAATGGAATGTTTTCCTCTAACTTATATGAAGTGGGAAAAAAATTTCATAGTAAGGAATGCTTAATGAATTCAATTATAATTTATATAATTCTATTTTTTTTTTTCAATTTTAATGTTTATTTAATATTTTAGAAATTTTTATATTATTTAGATACAATTTTAAAAGGGAAAAGTTATTTTCCTCAATAATGTTTTAATATTCCTTTAATGGTATTTATATTAACCAAAGGAAAAATACTTGATATGAGTTATTATTTACTTGGGATATGTCCCATGGATAACATAAACGGTATTTAATTTTATTGTTTATGATTATGATTTCATGATATTTTTGAAACCCTTTCATTTTCCACGATTTATATAATGTTGAAATATTAATAAAATATATTTTTAATCATGGGTTATGATATGATGAAGGGTTTTTGATACTATAGAATAAATATTTATGATTTTAATTATGTTATTGGTTGGAAATATATGCACCTCCAGTGATTTTGATAAATATGGATATTTCAGGAGGCATATATGTTAAGAATGAAGCTGATTTCATGTTCACAATTTTATGTGTGGACCTGGTTTTCATTTCACTATTATTATGAATGGACCTAGATTGCATGTCCATAAGTTTTTTTGTCCTCTTTTTTTTATTGTTCACATGATCATGCATAGAACTAGTTTCATTTACATATGTTTATTTGAGGATATGATTTCATGTAAATTAAAAATGAGTTAACATGTTTCTACTTATACATGTTCACAAAGTTATAAGTTTACATGTATTCCACAATTAGTTGTCTGATGAAAAGGATATACTCTCACAGATAATTATATTTGATTATTTAATGATTCATGTCTAATGAAAATTTAATCATTGTATGTGACTTAATGTTTTGATCTATTAAAAAACTATTTTGGATTTCAAATGTCAAGATCATGTTCTCACACACTTATGCATAAGTTATTCCTATGTGATCAAGGATATCCCCCTTATATACCCTTAGTAATCATCTAAGTTCCCCATTTCTTTTGATTAATTTCTTAGAGTTATATTTAATTGTATCAAGACTAATATTTATAAAATGGGTGTTATTTACTAATAAATTATTTGGAGATAATGTATATAATTATGGCGTGTTGGTTTATCTGTGCATGTTTCTAAAGTCACTATACTTATATGATATTATTGTCAAGAATTATTTTATGTAATGACTATTAATATAACTATACATGATATATATGTATTATAGGTATGGTTCACTATAGTTTCTGTCCAAGAAAGTATAGTTTATCATTTTAAACAAGGTTGAAAAAACATTACAAAAAACCGTATGGATAAGTCTTAGTATAAGAAAACATTCTATTGTGTTGGTAATGATCATGGAGGACCCTGGATAATCATATTGTGACATAGATTGAAAATAATTCATTTATATATAGGCCTCCAATGAATGATTTGTCAAGGTTTTATTATTTTCCAATACAATTATCATATCTCACACTATGTTGTTTTCGTTTTAGTAAATGTATGGAACCTAAAGGAATCATGTGAACTGTGAATTTGAACACTAATTCAATGACTATATACATAGGAAACTGAATGGATTAATATCTAAAAATAAATTTTATGGGGATATGATCATTGAACTCCTTTCATCTATTATTAATAACATAGATCCTGTTGAACATCAGAATAGACCATTGAGGGAGAACCAATTTATTGAATATTTTACGATAAAAGACCATCATAATTCTATGGGTATTTTTATCCACTGGTAGTTTAAAAATAAATCAATGTGATGGAAATATTATCCATTTTTCTTTAGTTATCATACCATGAAAATATTTTCATAAAAATTTATTGTATTGAAGGAGAAGCATATCAATAATAGAATCTTTATAATATTAAAATCAATATAGAGGAAATTTACTACATGGAATGGGACGAGTTTAAGGGAATATTTTTCAGAATATAATCCACTCATATTATAAAAGAAAAAATCGAGAATGAATTCCATAAAAAATATAAGAAGGATGTTGAATCCCTTGATACTTATGAAGAAACTTTTTCCGGACATGAAATGTAGAATTTTGGATGAATAATCATCCATGAAAGAAAAATGGATCAATTCTTTAGTTGTTTGAAACCATATATTTGAACTGAATTATCCATAATGTAAATCGTAATCTATGACCACATAATTTAATGTTCTATACGTAACGCCCCGACCCCAGCTACCCAGAGTCGGTGTATTACTTCGTAACATTGGCATGATCACAAAAGATTAAGTCTCGAAAGACCGATTAGTTTAGTAGCCTTGGAAACACTAGATACATTCATAAGTCTTACATTACATCATAAAGTGAAAAACTAATAACAAAGTCTTCATAGTCCACACTCATATCCTCTTCTGACTATCCCTGCAGGTCATTCATAAAATACTTCGTCACATCCTGGAAAATACTAAAACATTGAAAGGGGTGAGCTCAGATGCTCAGTAAGGATAACAATATTGCGGAAGCTTTCATAAATAAACATAAAAATTTAAGGCAATGTATAACTAAAACAAAAGCCTTTTAAACTTGAACATCAACATAATATGGCAAAATTAAAATGAGATAATGCCATTCACTTCTTCACATGGATATTCTACTAGTCGAATAATCACATGCAATATCAATAACCACTTTCATAATGATGGAATGCATAATGCCAGAGTATCATAACCACGTAGTCAAGGCCTCGTGCCAAGACCACAAATAAGATTTTGTCAAGGCCTCGTGCCAAGACACTAGTTTGTCTCATGAGACCTGCCGATGCATCGAGGATCTATAGCAGGCTCCTCCCGTCACTTATTAAGTCCAATGCATTCCTCATATGAATAA
Organism: Viscum album; assembly: GCA_963277665.1. Taxonomy (NCBI): domain Eukaryota; kingdom Viridiplantae; phylum Streptophyta; class Magnoliopsida; order Santalales; family Viscaceae; genus Viscum; species Viscum album. Next base: position 1,380,089,129 of record OY728138.1, read on the forward strand.
GTTTAAACATTTCATAAACCATAACATAATCGTATCACATAAAACATGCATAAAGGAAACATAACATTTCCAAATTTCAATCACAAGATAACAATACAACAGATTGATATAATAAAAACGCTTTCAAAACCATTTTCAATACCAAAATAAAAGAAAAGTAAAGCATGGTAATTATTTTTCATTAAAAAAATGATGGCTTGTAGAGGAAGCTGAAACTCAAATAGTGGTCACGGTGGCAGAGAAGTCGTTGTCGCCGCATACGTACGACAAAAACATTCCCTTTTGTCGTTTAGTAAACTCTTCGTATAAAAAATATTCCTTTTGAATAAACGTAAAAGTCAAAGGGTTTTCTACCCCGTATAAAAGAAAGTTGTGTATAAAACCAAATATGCCTCAATGAGAGGGGATTGGGACGAAGTCCTTAAAAAGATCATTTTTAAATAAAATATATCTATTATGTGTATTCAATATATTTACACATAAAGAAAGTATAAATACAATATACGACATAATAATATCATGACATAATTTGAAAGTAGGAGATTTACCCAAAGAATGGAAGTTGGGTTAAAAAGTTCCCTTACCTCGTGTCTGACTTGACTCAACCGTTCTTTAACCACCTGAATAATAAACTAGAGTTAATATATACCTTATTAAGAACCATTTTTAATTTCATTATCCTTATTATATAACTTATTACAATGATATGAACATTATGTAATTATTTAAGTTAATAACGGTCATTTTGTCGATCTTTGGTAACTTGAGTCAACAATAAACCTCATATAATTACAAGTTGTTCATGTGGTAGAATATCCATTATATCCAGAATTATATTCAAGATTTAGATGTCATATATATCTTATATATCCAGTATATACATTCATTTATAATATTACGTAACATTTAGAGGTAAGAAATGAAATGCAACGTTCATGGAGACGGTAAGCCGTACGTACGCATGAACGCTACTTTCATTTCAATTTCATATTTAATGGAACTAAATCATAATGATATAAATGTATAATATAATTCCAGTATAATATAGTGTATAATACCATTTACTTCATCCTTTATACATCCCACATATGGCATTAACGATTCAAATCACTTTGAGGGGGCGGTAGTCCGCACTTCCTAAAATGAAATTATCGCGTTTTACCCATAATGGAAATCATAAAGTATGCCATAAATGAGAAATACAGAAGAATAAGTAAAACATAAACATATTATATATCATATATAAAAATAGTGACATCTTAATGGCCACCTTTGAAGGTGTTATATGAGTGTTGAACAATCATCATTTCGTGAGGCAGAAATTCGCCATCCACAGAAACCGTATGTTCTTTAACCATTAGATGTAGGTGTGTGTAAGTGTAGCTCGAATAATTATTATAACAACATCCTAGTATATTGAGGATACTGGTGTTGTTACAAAAGAAATGAATAAAAAGAGTTTATGGGGTTGGAGATGAAAAATAAAACAAAACAACATTAGAAAAGACATTACCTCAAAATCGGGTAACTCTTTTTGATTGGAGCCAAAGCCTTCCTTGGGAAGAGTTATACCCAAATTAAGGCTTCTAGGAGTATGAGGGGGAAGTTGGGAGAGTATTTGGGCAGAGGTTGGCCGAGCCAAATGGCTTGAAAGTGTAAATGAGGTGGGAGAGGTGGGGGCCTTTTATAAGCGGAGAGGAGGGGCTCTTTTGGAAAGATTGAAATGTTACATTATTACACAATGCTTTTCGGATTCTAAAGGTCCCACACTTATATAATTCTAGGATAAGGTGATAAGGGTTCTAAATATACCCATCCAATAGGCTTTGGACAAGTGTAAGCCTTTTATTTTGCATTATCTTCCCATTTTATTTAAATCGTTAAATAATGAGGTCATCGCTGCATCATCATGATGTCATAAATAATTTAATTTCTTTAATGTCTAAAAATTATAAAAAAAAGAATATGATGTAGGAAATCCTTTTATATTTCTAATGAATATTTATAGTCAAAATTTGGACTTGTGTATCCCCACTTAAGAATTGTTTTAGTAAAATAACTCATGTTTGTGTCAATTTAATTTTAACATTAAATAAATATATATTAATGTCATTTTCCAACTAAAGTGGCTCCATGGGGTCCCCAAGTTGACCCATGGGTTGTCTTGGTCGGCCATGACTCATCCAATAGAAGTAGGACAAGTGTCATGCTCATCTCATATTATTAAAACATTATTTGTACCTTAAACTACACTAATTACCTCTAACCGCGATTAAGAACTTAAAAGTTACTATTCACCAAAAAATTATTTTAATCTCATTGAACCACATTTTACTTTTTAATGACAACCATGTATGTCGGATTTTTGAAAATCAAATCACAGAAGTGGTAATATTTCATTTAAACGAAAAATCAGTTTTTTAACTACCACTTAGTGGTTTCACTATTCATCAAAAATTGAAGTTTTTCAGAACAAGGCCAAAATTTCACCCTAAGCTATAATTGATATTCCGAATTCAAAAATGATGTCTATTTTACAAAATTCCAAACATATAAGTTGCATTAATTAATATTATAATTAATTCCCGCTGTTACGACAAATAGCGTGTTTTTAAGAAACAATTTATATCAAAAGATTGGCAATTGTTTATGTCCAATTTCAATGTTAAATTAATTATAATGACCACCATTGGATAAAATGGTAAAAATATATTCTAATTATACCTTAAAACCACTAAATAGTATAATTTTTCACAATAAATTATTTTGATTAAAAAAGTTGTTTTAAAGTATTTTTCACTATTCATAAAAATCTGAAGTTCTCAGAAAAATACCAAAAATTCAACATAGGATAATTTCGATATTCCGAATCCAAAAATGAAGTCCATTTTGAAATATAAAATTTCTATAATTTTAAAAAGTGGTTATTACTATTCATAACGGCTACTTTGATTAGTCGCGGTGTTTTAGAACTCAAAGTTGCGTACAATGCAAGCTATTACATTATTGAATGAGAAGCGTATCGTGGAAGCTCGGGGTGTTACATTCTCCCCTCCTTCAATAAATTGCGTCCTCGCAATTTGAAATTTTTCTTTGAAAATAAAAGGTTGAAAAGATAAAATACCTTTGAGGAAAACCCACATCGGAAATAAGGTTAATAAATATATAACATTAAAAGAAAGAAGGATAAGTAAAAAGGTCACCCGATATATCCCATTCTAGGATTATATGAAAATATGGATATGGAGGAGAAACAAACCATCAAGGTCTGATGGAGAGTTATAGAAAACAGGATTAGGAGAATGTTTAACCACAAGAAAATCACAAACTTGTGATTGGTTAAACGGTCATTAAATCCCTAGTTGGAAAAGTTAACCGACAACATTTTTGTTTTAAGTTACATTTTATAATGTTGAGGAATTTATTTAGGAGATTTACTAAGAACATAAGGGAATATACATACTTGTTATGTATACTTTCATTCGTTAATAAATTTTTACCACAAACCCAACTTTTACTCCAAATGGTAACAGAACTCAAAAATATTCTATTTATCCTAATTGTATATGGTTCAAAATGTTAACACATACCATTTAGATTAGTAAAACTATTTTGTAATAAACAGGGACTTCCTGTATGCTAGTGGTAGGAAATAAAGGCTTGTCGCACTATGGTTGTGGGTTCGATTCCTGCAGCTTTGTCCGACGCGACGGGTTATTCCCCACCCTGCAGGTTGTCCTTTTTCCTAAAACTATAGTATTATAATATTCCAAAAATAATCTTCAGAAATTCTTTAACCTTAAACAATACTATACATGGTTCAACATAATCCATTCCAACCTTAATAGTTATCCAAAATACCTCCGTCCAGACTTTCTCTAAAATGTCTCTAAATTCCAAAATCAATTGTAACATCAGATTCCCCAAACAAAGAAAAGTTTCTCTTATTATCACATACTAAAAATATGATTACCCTAATCATATTAAAACCATACTGAAATCAACAAGTACTGCAGTACAATCCTTATATATATATATCTCATTATTCTAATAACCAGAATATAATCCAGGAGTCCAAAAGCACCATTACATTAGTTATTCTGCTTCAACTGTAGTAACATCATAAGATTGTCTTTGATCCCTTGGCCTTTTCTGAGGTAAGTTTCCTTGACGCTTAGGACATTCATTTGCATAATGACCCATTTCTCTACAATTGTAGCATTCAACTTTGATAGCCTCTTTCTTTCCCTTGCAATCACGAGCCTGGTGACCCTTTTCTCCACATTTATAACAAACTCCCATTCCTTTTAGGCAAGTACTAGGGTGATTCTTCCCACAATTATCACATAATGGAAAATCCTTCTTTCCCTTTTACCCTTTATCTGACTCTTGTTCCACCGTTCTCTTCTTCTCTTGCTTTACTTTGTTTTCATAAGACTTAGAGAATTCCTTTTCTGTCTTGATAGCACACGAGACAATATCTTCGTAGGATGAGAAGGATTGTGATACTAAAGCTCGACGGAGAAATGGTTTTAACCCATCAAAGAAACGATCTATTTTACTCCTTGGGTTACGTATATAATCGGCAGCATGCCTCGCTAACCTTGTAAAGTTAGCCTCATACTTTGCGACATTCTCATCCTCCTTCTGCCTCAAACTCAGAAATTGCCTTTCAATATCTACTCGATGGTCACGAGGAAAATATTTTTCTAAAAACAGATCTTTGAACTCCCTCCATTCCATATTTGATACGTCATCATCTTCCTTTGTGTTTTGAATCAGCGACCACCACTGATCGGTATCTCTAGTGAGGCGGTAAACTGCCATGACAACCTTCTCCCTTTCGCTACTCCCCAAGGCATGGAATATTTTCTCTATGGAGTTTATCCATTGCTCAGCTACTAACGGATTTGTACCCCCATTGAAGGTTGGTGGTTGTTGCCTCATGAAACGGTCTAGCATTGATCCTCCACATTGCGGATCAGGGTGCTCCATACGAGTAAGGTTATTATTCATAACCTGAGTAAGTTGTCCCAGTATGGTGATTAGTTGATCGACACCAGTTGCATCACCAGCCCCACTATAATTATCTTGAGCAGGAGGGCAATCCCTACATGGAGTGCGTGCATTGATACAGTTTCCATTTCTTCCACTAAGCGCCATTTCTAAACAATTGCATAAACTAGATTAGTTTATGAAATAGAATATATAATTCCATATTTGTAAAATACTTTACATAAATTGAACTATTTATGGATATAATCCATAATCATAAAAAGAAAGGTTTCCTTTGAGGAAGTATATACTCATAACCCTTCATAGTGGTTTTTAAAGAAAATGAGAATTATCCTAAGCATATCCCCCGGGAGTGTCGTAACCAAGAGTGCAGCAAGGCCCATTGTCGTGCACCAGTTCCCGTTCGAGTCTAGCTCAAAGCGGTGTTTTCGGGTTTTACCCCTAGGTACATCTGTGCCAGAGCCGCCTCTACCTGCTCGTATCCAGACAGGGATGTATTGCTCGGAAAACTCATATCATCTCTATAATACCAAAATTCTAGGAAGTTCTTCTATACTAATCCTCAAAGTCTATCTTTGGGCTATGTGCTCTAATTAGAGTTTATCTAAATCTAGCTTCCAAGGTTAGTACTAAACTGCCTCTGATACCAACTGTAACGCCCCGACCCCAGCTACCCAGAGTCGGTGCATTACTTTGTAACATTGGCATGATCACAAAAGATCAAGTCTCAAAAGACCGATTAGTTTAGTAGCCTTGGAAACACTAGATACATTCATATGTCTTACATTACATCATAAAGTGAAAAACTAATAACAAAGTTTTCATAGTCCACACTCATATCCTCTTCTGACTATCCCTGCAGGTCATTCATAAAATACTTCGTCACATCCTGGAAAATATTAAAACATTGAAAGGGGTGAGCTCAGATGCTCAGTAAGGATAACAATATTGCGGAAGCTTTCATAAATAAACATAAAAATTTAAGGCAATGTATAACTAAAAAAAGCCTTTTAAACTTGAACATCAACATAATATGGAAAAATTAAAATGAGATAATGCCATTCACTTCTTCACATGGATATTCTACTGGTCGAATAATCACATGCAATATCAATAACCACTTTCATAATGATGGAATGCATAATGCCAGACTATCATAACCACGTAGTCAAGGCCTCGTGCCAAGAACACAAATAATATTTTGTCAAGGCCTCGTGCCAAGACACTAGTTTGTCTCATGAGACCTGCCGATGCATCGAGGATCTATAGCGGGCTCCACCCGTCACTTATTAAGTCCAATGCATTCCTCATATGAATAAGTTTAAACATTTCATAAACCATAACATAATCGTATCACATAAAACATGCATAAAGGAAACATAACATTTCCAAATTTCAATCACAAGATAACAATACAACAGATTGATATAATAAAAACGCTTTCAAAACCACATTCAATACCAAAATAAAAGGAAAGTAAAACATGGTATTTATTTTTCATTAAAAAAAATGATGGCTTGTAGAGGAAGCCGAAACTCAAATAGTGGTCACGGCGGCAGAGAATTCGTTGTCGCCGCATACGTACGACAAAAACATTCCCTTTTGTCATTTAGTAAACTCTTCATATAAAAAAGATTCCTTTTGAATAAACGTAAAAGTAAAAGGGGTTTATACCCCATATAAAAGAAAGTTGTGTATAAAACCAAATATGCCTCAATGAGAGGGGATTGGGACGAAGTCCTTAAAAAGATCAATTTTAAATAAAATATATCTATTATGTGTATTAACTATATTTAAACATAAAGAAAGTATAAATACAATATAGGACATAATAATATCATGACATAATTTGAAAGTAGGAGATTAACCCAAAGAATGGAAGTTGGGTTAAGAAGTTCCCTTACCTCGTGTCTGACTTGACTCAACCGTTCTTTAACCTCCTGAATAATAAACTAGAGTTAATATATACCTTATTAAGAACCATTTTAATTTCATTATCCTTATTATATAACTTATTACAATGATATGAACATTATGTAATTATTTAAGTTAATAACGGTCGTTTTGTCGATCTTTGGTAACTTGAGTCAACAATAAACCTCTTATAATTACAAGTTGTTCATGTGGTAGAATATCCATTACATCCAGAATTATATTCATGATTTAGATGTCATATATATCTTATATATCCAGTATATACATTCATTTATAATATTACGTAACATTTAGAGGTAAGAAATGAAATGCACCGTTCATGGAGACGGTAAGCCGTACGTACGCATGAACGCGACTTTCATTTCAATTTCATATTTAATGGAACTAAATCATAATGATATAAATGTATAATATAATTCCAGTATAATATAGTGTATAATACCATTTACTTCATCCTTTATACATCCCACATATGGCATTAACGATTCAAATCACTTTGAGGGGGCGGTAGTCCGCACTTCCTAAAATGAAATTATCGCGTTTTACCCATAATGGAAATCATAAAGTATGCCATAAATTAGAAATACAGAAGCATAAGTAAAACATAAACATATTATATATCATATATAAAAATAGTGACATCTTAATTTCCACCTTTGAAGGTGTTATATGAGTGTTGAACAATCATCGTTTCGTGAGGCAGAAATTCGCCATCCACAGAAACCGTATGTTCTTTAACCATTAGATGTAGGTGTGTGTAAGTGTAGCTCGAATAATTCTTATAACAACATCCTAATATATTGAGGATACTGGTGTTTTTACAAAAGAAATGAATAAAAAGAGTTTAGGGGGTTGGAGAAGAAAAATAAAACAAAACAACATTAGAAAAGACATTACCTCAAAATCGGGTAACTCTTTTTGATTTGAGACAAAGGATTCCTTGGGAAGAGTTCTACCCAAATTAAGGCTTCTAGGAGTAATAGGGGGAATTTGGGAGAGTATTTGGGCAGAGGTTGGCCGAGCCAAATGGCTTGAAAGTGTAAATGAGGTGGGAGAGGTGGGGGCCTTTTATAAGAGGAGAGGAGGGGCTCTTTTGGAATGATAGAAATGTTACTTTATTACACAATGCTTTTCGGATTCTAAAGGTCACACACTTATATAATTCTAGGGTAAGGTGATAAGGGTTCGAAATATACCCATCCAATAGGCTTTGAACAAGTGTAAGCCTTGGATTTTGCATTATCTTCCCATTTTATTTAAATCGTTAAATAAGGAGGTCATCGCTGCATCATCATGATGTCATAAATAATTTAATTTATTTAATGTCTAAAAATTATAAAAAAAATACTATGATTTAGGAAATCTTTTTATCTTTCTAATGAATATTTATAGTCAAAATTTGGACTTGTGTATCCCCACTTAAAAACTGTTTTAGTAAAATAACTCATGTTTGTGTCAATTTAATTTTAACATTAAATAAATATATATTAATGTCATTTTCCAACTAAAGTGGCTCCATGGGGTCCCCAAGTTGACCCATGGGTTGTCTTGGTCGGCCATGACTCATCCAATAGCAGTAGGACAACTGTCATGCTCATCTCATATTATTAAAACATTATTTGTACCTTAAACTACACTAATTACCTCTAACCGCGATTAAGAACTTAAAAGTTACTATTCACCAAAAAATTATTTTAATCTCATTGAACCACATTTTACTTCTTAATGACAACCATGTATGTCGGATTTTTGAAAATCAAATCACAGAAGTGGTAATATTTCATTTAAACGAAAAATCAGTTATTTAACTACCACTTAGTGGTTTCACTATTCATCAAAAATTGATGTTTTTCAGAACAAGGCCAAAATTTCACCCTAAGCTATAATTGATATTCCGAATTCAAAAATGATGTCTATTTTACAAAATTCCAAACATATAAGTTTCATTAATTAATTTTATAATTAATTCCCGCTGTTACGACAAATAGCGTGTTTTTAAGAAACAATTTATATCAAAAGATTGGCAATTGTTTATGTCCAATTTCAATGTTAAATTAATTCTAATGACCACCATTGGATAAAATGGTAAAAATATATTCTAATTATACCTTAAAACCACTAAATAGTATAATTTATCACAATAAATTATTTTGATTGAAAAAGTTGTTTTAAAGTATTTTTCACTATTCATAAAAATTAGAAGTTCTCAGAAAAATACAAAAAATTCAACATAGGCTAATTTCGATATTACGAATCCAAAAATGAAGTCCATTTTGAAATATAAAATTTCTATAATTTTAAAAAGTGGTTATTACTATTCATAACGGCTACTTTGATTAGTCGCGGTGTTTTAGAACTCGAAGTTGCGTACAATGCAAGCTATTGCATTATTGAATGAGAAGCATATCGTGGAAGCTCGGGGTGTTACACTATAATAGTAGAGATGGAAGTCAGAAACCATTATGTTTATGGTGGTAAGAAATTGGATATAGAGGTTTTTGGATGGTCTATTGGTTTGTCACATTGAGGTATGAAAATGTCTCAAACTCATACAATCCAAAATTATGGGAATGAAGAATCAGGTGAATTATTGAAAGGACAAATAATTTTTTCCTAATTAGAAAACCTATCCATTGAAAAAAATAATTTTTAAGTGATGTGAAGGGTATTGTTAATGTGCTGACTTGATTGAGATCTCAATAGAGTAAAGCACTCAAACATTAGTGCTATAAAAGAAATGATTATTGTAATTATAAAATTCAATTCCCTAATCTAGGTGAAAATAAATAAAATAATACATAATATCCATTAAAGAAATTGGAAAAGGGGAATGTTTCTGAAATTTCAGTTGTTTAAATAACTCATTATAATTTGGGAAAACACATTTTCACACCCCGACCGTTGAAATTATTTTATTTTATTATTTAATGGCTTTGGATACATTCATCAAGGTTTGAAATGATTGATGGTTTAATTTTATGATGTTTAATTATTTTTGTGTGTTCAGCCCAGTGCATAGGCACCACACAGTTATCTGTAACTATTCAGTTTCCCCAGCTGACTAGCCACCTTCCCAATATTTAAAATAAATAAATTTTACAGAAATTAAATAATTTACTATGAGATAAAAAATATATTAATTTCAAAAAGTTACTTTTTAAAACTTAATATTAATTATAATATTGTTATTAATATTTTTAATATTAAATTTTTTAGTATGATTATTATTAGAAATGAAATAAATATTACTATTTATATGATAATAAAAACTATAATAATTATTAATATTAAAAGTAATAAATTTTTTCCCATTTCTACCTTAGCGCACCCCCACTCCATTTTCCCTCTCATGGTGCAACCCCTCTTCTTTCTAGTTCTATACACAACATACCACCATCCCTACCATATCCTCCAGTATGACCATTTCCCTGGAGTCCCACTTCTCATCGCTCATCCCTTACATATTGAAATTCACCATTATGATTACCCTCATCCTTGTTCCTCCCCCTCCTCCTCATGCCGCCCCTCTCGCCGACCTCCTCTTCCACAGGTGACACCTTTGGTGCCTTCCATCCTCATGGAGTATCTGACCTCCCATATTCCCCTTGCAATAAGTATCCTACATTTTATGGATCTTTTTTAGGTATTTTCCTTATTTTTTGGAACCCTACTAGATAGAATTTATGTTTGTCTCAATTGTATTAGATTCTAGGGGTGAAGATGTTTTTTCGGGGTGTTTTCTCCTTTCTCCAAGAGTTTTGTTTCATTCACACACCAACAAGGTACATGTTTCCATATTTTTCATTTTTAGAACAACCCATTGATGCATTCATGCAATAAAATTATTTTTCAATATGATATTTACCTTAATAATTTCCATAATTGACTTATGTTTTCATTTTTATGGTCGTATAATTTTCTAGAAGTAGATTTTGAGGTTTTATCATTTTTATGACTATGTGTATATAGGCTCATTATGTTCTGATGATTCCAAATTGTGTTTTGATAATTTCTAAAATATCACTCTCAAATTCATAAATTATGTAGTGCTTATATTATCATTTTTTTTGTGTTTTTTTATTTTTTTATTATAGGTTTTTGGGTGATTCCTAGCTTATTCCTAGATGAATTAACATGGAATAAGGTGGATTAAATTCCCATTATATCGAGATTAAGTAATTTTGTGATATTTTATTATTTTTACCTTTATCAATATTTTATAATGTTTTTTGGATTTTGGTTTTATAATTGTGTGTGAACCGATAATTTATATGGTTTTGAAAATTATAATAGAAAATGATTTTAAAGAGAGTATTTGTGTTTTTTTATTCTATTAAAATAGTTGGGTTGTTTTAAAAGGAATTTTTTTTGTTATAATATATTTAAAAATGGGTTTTAATATTTCCATGAATTTTAAGGAAGTGTCATTAAATGTTGGCACATCCACGGGTGCACAATGTGCACACATGGATGTTCTCTCAAATGAAAAACACATTAACATAGTGTTTCCTTAGACCGTGGATTCTTGAATGGTCCTTCTGTTTTTAAATATTTTCAGTTCCATTGTTTGATTTCAAAATGTTGGTTTAAAATGAAAACATAAAAGGTATGCTCCTTTAGAACATATAGTCTATTTTGGTAGATGTTTCTACTAAGGGGTCATTTGGTCTGTTTTAAGAAAATTTTATTTCAATAAATATTGTAATTTATTTATAAAAACGCGTTGTCACAAGGAACCTAAAGGCCTATTGGAAACTTCTTAATGAAAATTGTGTTTTGTAATGGTTGGATATCACTTTTGATGTGTTTTTTTGAAAATGGGCATTTGGGTTCATAAAGCTAAAGGCAGGTTCAACGTGTTTCATGTTTTTATAAAATAGGTTAATCGGTGAGGTGATAAGACGACTGGATTGGAACTTTCAATGAATTGATGCATATATATGTATATTTATATAGTAGGAACCACTATATATGACTACCCTTTTTGGGTTATCATATAATTGATATTAGTGTTTTGGGTAGGAATGTGTAGTTCAGACATGTATGGCGAGTCACGCATGCAAGGGACACTTACAATGTTTACAATTAATATGGTTCCTGGGCTTTGTTTTGGGGATTTGGTGAAAATTTTTGTCCAAACATGATTATATGGGTTGAGACCCCCTAGATTGTAGATTTGATTTATTGAATGTTCCACTAGATTTTTTATTTCAGGGAGTCCAGTGTTTGTTGACAAAGTGGATTCTGTATACTAAAACATGTGGTTCTGAAACGATTACATCCTAAGGACTTATAGGGATGTTTTATATGAACATGGTAAATTTTATATCTTCCTGTTTACTTTCTGTTCCCACTGGTATCAATATTCACTGCTTACTTTCATATTTATTAATTTATTTTCACCAAAACCCTGTATTTTTTTGATTAGGTGTTTCGTTTTTTTGTTATCAAAAGGATAGTATGTTTTGAAAATAAAATGTGGGGTGTGTTGGACATTGAAACGTGAATTTATGTTTGTTTAATAAAAAGTGAACAACTTATATTGAGAAATGTATTTCAAACTAGTGTTAATGGAATGTTTTTTAGAAAGGAAAATAAATAGATTTTTTGATATATCTATGGAATTAATATTAAGTATTTTAGTTATCCTGTATACTTTATCATTTGAGTTTCGAGTTCTAGTTTTTTATTTATATTGAATAGAATATGGTTCTTTGTCATGTAGTGATTCACAAAGATACAAGAATGTATGTTGGGCTGCATGACATTATCTTATTTCTGGTGTTAGTGTTTACCAATTTTTTCAGTTTATATTTATTTATTTGACTTTTACTTTAGGGAAAATTTGTTCCCAGCTATTTTTTTTGGTTCTCAGCACTTGTTACTAGCCCATGGGGATTTCCAAAACCCTTCAGCCTATTCCCTAGACCAACCTGAGTGACCAGTTCAGGTTAGATCTGGCTTAGTTCCTGAAAAAATGGCATCATTGGAGGCCCATGTTATTTTGGGCATCCAGTAGTTAGAGATTAGGAATGTTGGGACTCTATAGGTAGGTATAAAAAGGGATTAATGGAAACCTTCCGATTCCAATTATAAAATTTCTATTGGTAGGTTGGGATTTGAGCCTTTTGTTTCTGTTTTTTATTAAGGGATAATAGAGAATGAATGGTGGTGTTGCTCCATGATTCTACAAAGATTAGTAACCCATATAGAGTCCGAGTAAATTATTATATCACCTCATATTTGTTGGTGGTTACTTTGGGATTCACCCACTCCCATGTTGTATGGTTATGTATGACTACAATTCACTCACTCTAGAGTAAAGATTCAAGTTGACTGTCATCTTGGTTCGGGTTGGTGTACGTGCATTTTTGAAAATGAAAATGGTTTTTGAAAAAACAATTCTTTATTATAAATGGAAATAAATTCATATAATGAGTTTTAAAATTAAATTCATTTGGTATAAAAATATATTGTTTTCTTGTAATTGGTATAGAAGTTATTTGGGTGCAACCATGGGTTATCCTTATGTACATTTCATCATATGAGGTTATGAAAAAAATGTGTGTGTTGGAACATATGGATAAAAGAGAATGAAGGAATTTTCAAGGGTTCATGTGATTACATGGGTGTTTACATGAAATTAATGGCTTTAAATTGTTTTTGAAAAGTGATTTTCAAAGTGGAAATGATATTGGAAATTGAATTCGGTTTAAAACATGGGTTTTGGTATTTAGAAAGTTTCCTTTAAAGATGGTGTTTTTGAAATTTAAAAATAAAAGGAGATTTAAAAAAGGGAATTTTTGGATATTCTTGTATGTTTTTGGCTAATTAGCCTTATTTTTCATGAGATATTCTTCCAGGTTATGATTAAGATTGATGTTGGATTTTATTTTAGGTTTCTTGGTTTGATCAGAAAATGCCTCCGAGAAAGGTCCCCAATTTTTTTATGATTCATGCATAGTTTCTAATTCTTTCCAAATGTTACAAATTCTACACAATGATTGATTTATGTTGGCGGTAGTGGGTAGTAATGAAGAGTTCGACCGTGTCTTTAGTGAGTCGAGAACTCTTGAAGCTGTTAGAAAGTGTGCTTTATTGGGTCTATTAGAAGTCCCATATTTGGAAGAATTAGACTTGTTCACCTCACCATAATTGCTATTCAGGATGATGTTGGAAGAAATGATGTCTATCTTCATCTGATGGTTCATCATAGAGGAGGTGAAGATGATGAAAATGGAAGAATTTATAGGATTTAATCAAAATCCATTAGTTAGTGAAGGTCTACATTGGCCACTTTGAGGAACATCTTTCCTTTTCTTATGAGATAACATCACATTATTTCATGAATACTTCTACATTCTTTTGGGGTCTTCATCTAGATATCCAAAAGTAGGTCCAGTCTTCTAAGGATCATCGATTCGAGGAGAATGTAGATGAATCATTCATATATGAGTTGGTCTCCGAAGCGCATGTGTTTGGAAATCTAACGTCTCTTTCTACCCATGAAGGTTACCCATTTGGTGAGAAGTATATATCAGAAGAAAATAATTATAGGGTGTCTCATTAAATGGTTATATTTTCCAGTTCGTCATATAATCATTGTTTGTGTCACTAGTGTGGCTGGTTCAGGCACTCGAAGCAGTCATGTCGAATCCCTCCGAAGACATGCCGTGGTCACGGCTGTCTGAGTTATCTCAAAAACGTTTGTAGAAAACATCACCCAATGAAGATATTAAAACTGAGGGATGCTTGTACATGATTGTGAGGTAGGATATTCATCAGCCATCCGATCCTCAGCCCTGGGACTTGGGGGGAAGCTCACGCACAATCATAGTTTACAAGGATATGTGAGACCTTGCCCCGATTCATTTTTTTTTCGAATAGAGACATTTAAGGTTTACTTATTCTTTTCCTCCTATTGTTGTATGTTCATCGCTTGTTGTAATGGTGTGTTGAAATTTCTCTATCATAACACAATCAGTTTCATCTATTATAAATATGGTTTTCTAAATCATTTGTTTTTCTTAAATTATAATTGGCCCTTGTATGGGATTGATGTGGTTTAGTGGTGATCGTTTGGAGATGCTTGAGTTTTTTGAGATAAGTGAATGATTTTTCTACTATGTTGTTTAGTTAGATTTTCATCTCAATGGTATTAACCTAATATTGGATGTCTGGTTGGTGTGTGAAAATATTCGGGTTCAAGTGTTGGTGTTGTTTCTCTTATGCTATTGAAGTTGGTTTGGATCTGTTGGAAATTCCCATGTTGGCCCCTCCCCTAGGTGGTGTGTTTTGGTATTTAATTTTCTTGCTAGTAGAATCCTTTTTAAAGGGTGAACCCTCTCATTTTATCACCTCATTTCAGGTTGTGGTCTCAACTAGATTATTCGGGCATGACTTGGGTAATAAATATTCACCCAAGAATCCATTGTTTCTTCTCGTTGTGTTCGGACATGGACTCAAAATTTGATTAAATTCCATCTTTGTAAATTTCTGGTAGCAAAAAGAATTTTTGTTTGGATGAATTGTCACAAACCAAGGTTTAATGTAATTTTATTTTATAATTTCTTTAGTTTATGTTTGATCATTGGGGCTCGGGTTGGGTGCTTGCTTAATTGTTTTTTTTCCTGTTTGACAATTTTGGTAGGTTTCGAGCTAGTGCACGGGCACCACATGGTTTGACATAATCTTAAAGTTGGCCCAGGTTACCATTCAGTTTTCCAATATTTAAAATAAATAAATTTTCTGAAAATGAGATAAATTAAAATGAGATAATAGGGAAAAAATTGAAATAATATAAATAAATTTTTTAAAACACAGTAATATTATTGTTATTATTGTAGATAATTATAATCTTATTTTTAATTTTTTTAATAATCATATTTTTATGAAATTGTCCTTAGTATTATTATTATAAGTAAAAATTATATAAATAATAATATAATAATGATGGTTATTATTATTATTATAAAAAATTATTATTATTATTATTATTAATAGTTTTAAATATTCCCCATTTTTAACTATAGCACGCCCCTCACCTATCTCTCCCATGGCGCAACCCCCATCCTTTCACTTCTACGCATAGTGCACCACAATTTCTACCCTCTCCTATAGCCAGACCATCTCCCTGGTGGTTCTCTCCCCCTAGAACTGTTGTTCCCCCATGCATGACCCCTCGCTCCACCCCTTCACCTAACATGACCCCTTGCACATTTCGTTCTCCTCACACCACCTGTCCTCTGGCTAGATTCCGCCCTAGCGCGTGACACCTCCATCTATCATCCATCCATGCAATATAGCTAGCCTCTGCTCTTCTCCCTCTAGTTAGTACCCTTTTTAGGGTTCTTGTTTTGGGATTTTCACTATTTGGATAAACCCTAATAGATAGGTTTTATGTTAACTTCAATTTTCATTGATGTTAGGCGGTGGAGACGATTTATCAGGGTGTTTTATCCTTCCTCCAAGAGTTTCATTATGATCACACACCAAACAGGTATGTGTTCCCATATTTTTCATTTCCTTCACAACCCATTTATTCTTTCATGCTTTCAATTAAATTGTAAATTTAATACTCACCTCAATAATTTCCATAATTGACTTTTGTTTGTGTTTTAATGATAGTATACTTTTCTCAAAATTTATTTTAAGGTTTCTTATTTTTTATCCCTATGTTTATATATTCATAATTTATTTATAAAATTCCAAATCTACATTTGATAATTTTTAAAATATAATTTTCACCTTCATGAAGTAATTAGTTGTTTTTTTATGTTGTTTTCATATTGGATCAATTTTTAATAAATATGTTTTTGCGTTATTCTTTGGTTATGCCTAGGTGAATTCATATTGAACGACATTGATTAACTTCAAATTATATTATGATTGTGAAATTGGGTGATTTGTGATTATTTTTACCAATACATATATTTTATAATTTTGGTTGGAATTTTCTTTTGGCCTTGTGTGTGAGCCGATATGTTATATGGTTTTGGGAATTCTAATGGGAAATTAATTAAAAGGGGTTATTTTTGTTTTCTAAATTTAATGGGATGGTTGGGTTGTTCTAGAAGTCAAGTGGTTTTCTTAAATAATTATAACATGGGGTTTGAATATTTCATATAATTTTAAGGATGTGTCACTCGTTGTTGGATCATCCATGGATGCTCGAAGTGCACCCATGGATGTGACCTCAAATGAAAAATAATCATTAAAAAGGTGTTTCCTTAGACATTGGATTCTTAAATGGTTTATTGGTTTCTAAATAATGTTTTCTCATCTTTGTGATTAAAAAAATGTGGGTTAAAAGAAAATCCATGAAGGTATGATCATTTGGTAATTGGAGTCGATTTTGTAAAATATTTAGCTTAAGGGGCATTTTGGCGTGTTTTATAAAAATGTGTATTTCTCAAAAGATTATAAAGTATTTATGAAAACATATTGTAACTTCTATCCTAAATAATCATTGGACAATGATTAATGAAAATGGGGTTTTACAATGTTTGGAAATCACTTTTGAGATGTTTTTGGAAGAAGATAATTTGGGTGTGTAAATCTAGAGGCATGTTTGGAATTTTCATTTTTTTTAAAGAAAGGATTAAATGATAAGGTGATATTACGGCCCGGTAGGCACTTTCAATGAAGTGATTTTAATATGTATATTTATATAGTGGGAATACGTATCATTTATTTTCATTATCGGTTATTGTATAGGTGATGTCCGTGTTTGGGATAGGCATGTGGGGTGGTGGATGGTAAGATGAGTCATGAGTGTGAGGGCCTCCCACTTACATTGTTTGGTGTTAACATAGGTTACATGACATCTTTTAGGGGACCAAGTGACAGTTTCCAAACAATCCTAATTAGACGGGTTGGTACCCCCTGGATCATAGATATGCTGGGTGGGATGTCCCATTGGAATGTTTATTTTAGGGTATCAAGTGTTTATAGCCTTATAGTGTTCACCACACACTAGAAGGTGATTTATAATCTACAACATTCAAGGGTTGTCTGGGGATGTTTGGGATCACCCATGGTTACTTTTATATCAGCGTATTTACTTTCTATTTCATTTAGTTCTATCATGCATAGTTTACATACTTATTTATTTATTTACTTTTAGTTCAACCATATATTGATTTGATTTTGTGTTTGGTTTAGTTTGTTTATTAAAAGTGTAGTCTGTTCTGAAAATGAAATGTGGTGTGTGATGGATTTTGAAACAAGGAGATATGATTGTCTAATAAAAGGTGAAAACATATTTTTTTCAACCTAGTGTTAATATATTGTTTTTGGGAATGGAAAATATAGAGATTCCATATTATATATTTTTCATTCATATAGAGTATTTTGGTACTCATGCATATATTATTTTTTAATTTCATGTTTTAGTTTTTATTGCTCTTACCGCTAGCATGGTTCTGTGTCAGGCGGTGACCTATGAGGTCACTTGGAGGCATGTTTTGATGTGTTATGTTATCTTATTTCCGTTATTAGGGTTTATCTATTCTGTTCAATTTATATATTTTTTATTTTTATATTCATTACTGGCCAAAATTATTCCCAACTATTTTACTATAATGATCAAAACTAGTTACTGGCCTGTGGGGATTTGGAACACCCTTCGAGCCATGTTGCGGACCAACTCGGGTGACCGGTTCAAGGTCAAACTAAGGAGGATCATGAAACATACACTCCACAATCTAATTGGGGATTCCATGTTGATCATTATTTAAAAATCCATATGAAAATTGTATCCTTTAGTGATATTTTACCACATTTTGAGCATTGATTATACCTCCATATGTTGATTCCATTTATATATTTCTTGAATAATGAAATCACATTTTTCTATAAATCAACCTATGATCATCTATTATTTCAAGGACTAACCCAAAAATAAAATGAATTTATTTTCTCTAAAATAAGGTATTTTTTAATTAATAAAATTTGAGTTTTATTTTATAATAATATATGATTTTTTGACCATTTGGGAATTGACAAATATACATTAGAGAATATATAACCTAGGTATGTACATTTTTGAATGAGAATTTATGAGAGATTAAAATTATTGATACTTTGATCTTGGAATGATATGATATCCAATTATTTTTGAGTTTAAAATATAGTAAATAATATTTGGGAGGAGGCATAAGGATTTCTAGTAATGGATTGAATTATGTAAAAATTTGGATATTAAGTTTTTATGTTAAACTATAATTTATCATAAATTTTAGTAACAGTTATGGTATAAATAAATATTTGGAGGAAGAAATAATGACATATTAATTTTTTGATTTTTTAAATGTGATTCATGAATGAAATATTCTTCTTGAAAATACATTTTATGGTGTTATAAATGAAGTGAAAATTTATCAAAACACAACCAAAATATGATATTATGTTTAAGACATTAAATGAAATTTATTAACACATCACAGATATACAGCTTTGTGGTGGTTGAAATTTTGATGAACATGTTATTTATCACTCCTTATTTATCCATGGGATTTTGTTTTCACTTCCATATCAATATTTTCACATCCCACTGATGTTTTTCTTTTCATAGTCCTAGCATTATGATAACCTTCATACTTCATTTTAATACTTTTAAGGGGATGTTTTGTTAACCCTTTTATAACATGGGTTTTTCAAAAATGAATTGAAAAATATAAAATACTTGACATCAAAAAAATATGTCGAAATTGTGAGGGTGAAATTTTTTTAGGGGGATAATGTAACAACATGATACTTCAAAAGAACACTATGTTTAATAGCTTATATGATAAGCAACACTTATCCTAAATAACCCAATTTTTTTAAATTTAAATATGGTCAATATAACATAACCATTAAATTGGTGTTTCTGTATAGTATTAGCATAATTGAAAATACATATACTACCGACATAATGAAATTTTTTTGATTAGTTATTATGAAATAAGTAATAAAATTTCAATAATGTAATATAATGTTTCCATAATATGTATTTTTTGATAAATGAATACTATTAATTTTTCATATAATGTATTAATTTTATTTTGTGAAGCATAAATAAATTAAATTTTATAAATCCAAAATATTTTCTTTTATCCTAAAATCCAAAAAAGATAAGATTGATTTTTTTATTTTTTTTCTAAAAACTCCATTTTCCAATGATTAGTGAAAAATAATGATGATTATTGAAAATAATGTTTTTTGTTTTAAGGATTTGATAAGATCAAATTTATTTTAAAATGTATTAAAATTAAAAATATTTACACAATATTATAAATACCCAACTTGATTCATCTAGTCTATTTTTTAAAAAATTTCACCCAAACATTTTTATACAAATATATAAAAATTAATTTTTCAAAAAAAAATCTATAATTTTATTAAAAATGGTTTAATGAAATTTTACGTAATTATTTTAAAACTAATTTGTAGCAATAATAAATATAGAATTTGATAAAATGGATTCCATTTTTGGAATCATGTGATTCAAAAATGGAAAATAGGTCTCTTTTATTTAAATAATTAATGAATGGTTACTAAAGTAAAATATATCACATTGAGAAAGGTTAAATCAGGTTACTGTAGGTTAATTATATGTGATATGGTTATATAGTTTCATCCAAATTGTTATTTTGTGAATGTAATAAGACCATTATAATACTAGTCTATAAATCTACTAGTTTAATGGAAATTATTCTATTAGAAGGAAATATTTAATATTTAAAGTAAAGAGAGTTATAAAATTACACTAATAGATTGTAATAACTCATATATGGACACATAAGTGAGAAAATATTTTGAATGCATATAAATATCTATCTAGAAAATAATTAAAATATTTTCAAGATTGAAATTTATTTCTAATTTTTTATAAATTATATAATTACCTTAAATATATGGGCATCACAAATATATTATTTATTTAATTAATAGAATAATTAAAATAAATGAATTTAAAAATACTAAAAGTGATATAATTTTAATGAAATAATTAATCCCTTGATTTTTATAAATAAACATGATATACTAGGGATGTTTGAAATAACCATATTCAAATTTATATTTTTTTTCTTGATATAATTATAATAAAATATATGATTAGTATTAAAAATAACATTTTTGAAATTTTATTAATTTATTTAATATAAAAAATAATAACATATTTGGAAACATTAATGGGATATGGGATTAAAAATAAATCAAGACACATTTACTGATCTTTTTTAATTTTATAATAAAATTATTAACCCATAAAATGTAGAAAACATTAATATTATAATAGTTTTCAAAATTGACAAAAAATAGTTAAAACAAAAAATATAGGGTTATAAAAGAAATAAAAAAATTTAAAAATATAATTGGATGATATTATTACGTCTGAAAAATGTATTATATTCTAATCATTCCAATTCTATGCCATTTGGACAAAAAAATTAATATATATTAATTTAATATATTCAGATATTCGAAAACTATCCCTCCCCTCAACTATAAAAGGGAACAACCCATTTCTCTTCATTATACTACATTGAGCCTTCTATCATTACTATAACCATAAAAATACTTTCTTATCATATTAATACATAATCTTGAGGGTATGTTTCTCCCAAAAATCCATCCCTAGGATCCTTAAGAGGATGTCTAAATGAGTTGTTTCAAAGTAGAGGTAATTTCCTTGATCGATCCATTTTTTATAAATTATTTTTTACAACTATAAGTTTTTTTATTAACAAGAAAATAATAAATTTAGTATCATATATATAAAAAAATTATCATTATTATGATACTATCATTATCCACCCTCTTTATCATTAAATAAGATGTGAAATTATCGCTCATGTGTATGCATGGCTTACCGTATCCACATAAAGGTAAAAATCATTTTTCATTATCATAGATTTGGATGAGTATTATGGGAGGATTATTTTTTATAAAGGATATTAATTAAATAATAAAACCTATTTAATTATAATATTTTTTCTTACTTCATACCTTCTAAACCATTGGAAAACAATAACATTGACCTATAGTACGCGTAGACTACCACCTTCACAAAGAAATGTGATTCATTTTTCATTTATATTTTACATGGATGTTAAAAAGGATAATGCTGATTAATATATATAATTTATATGCTAAATAATTATTCTATAAAGGTGAATTATTATTTATTGATATTTTATTTAATCTGTCAAAATACGAAAATTGTGTTCATGTGTACGTATGGTCAATCATCTCTATGATGACTGTAATTTATTTTTCCATATCTAACATTATAGGGTAATATATATATATATAAGTATATATATATATGATATAATAATAATCAATAAGATTCGGTTATATAATTATAATAAAAACAAATTTATTTTACATGAGGTTATGTAACATTCGAAGCAAGTCGATCTCAAGGTATGTGAATTTTGTCTCACATTTATTTCTATAGTAAACATTCCATATTCACCACTTGTTTCATTTTTCAGGTTTATAAATTTTTAACGAATTTATCATATAACTATAAATTATAAATTTATATATTTTTACATTTCCTTATATATTAAATTTTTTTGGGGTAGTTCGATTCAAATGTTATTAAATAGGTAAGAGTTTTATTTAATAATATCCTCACATGTTGATATTTGTTATGATTATGTTTCTAATGAGGAATTATTATGAGCCACTTTTAAATAAACACATGAAATTTATTTTTCTTTGGTAAATTTTTAGAGTAATGGTTTTAATTTAATTTCCTCAACTTGAGTTCTCATAATACCATAGTTAAGTTTTTAAGGAAGATCAAAGTTTTTTTTAACATTATTCGATGATATTATCTCTTCTATATCCATGTTCTCTAAAAAAATTTGAAAATCATTCTTAGTATTTCTAATGACTTTTAAATTCATTTTTCCATGTATTAATGTTTAAAAAATTATGTAAAAATGAATCTTCTTGTCACTTTTTAAACAACATACATTCTTTTCCAAAAATGATAAAATAATTTTTTCACTTACCTTATATGACATGAGAAAATTCTCCATTATCATCAATGCTCAATTCATTCTAGCTTTACAAAATTTTTTTATTAAAAACAATTAATAATATATATGAAATTTTTAGAATTTAAATATGGTATTTTAAAATTGATAGTATATTTTCCTCAATAACAATTTAATGATTTTTATTTGTATTTATAGAAAAGAATGAAAAAACCCCCTTTATATGAGTTATGATTTATTGATTATATAATCCATGTATATTATACTCATTCTTTATTTGGATTTTTTGTTTATGATGACAATATGATTATGAAAGCCATTATTTTGGCATAAGTAATGCTATTATGAAATTTTTATGAATCCAATTTATTTTCAGGGATATTGATATAATGAATGTTTTATAATATTGTGGAAAACATATGTAATATTTTCATCACATGAATTATGGGACATATATGTCCCTATAATACATTGGGTAATGATGGATAACTTGTAACAACCCAGGTAAATAAAGAATAAGACATTTTCATATTTATTAATATTTGTGAATAAAATATTAATTTCACTTTAATGGGGTTGCTATGTTCGATGGCGTACCAGATACGTAACAACTGATTTCATTGAAATCTTACGTTTCACACTAATAATATTATCATATTATTTCAAATGGTAGTTAACACGTAGTCATTGTATTGGAAAAAATGAATAGAAATAACTAAAATATGATTGTATATGTTTGTGAAATGTTTTTACATTTATCCATTAAATTTTAGAGGCTTGAAATGTGAATGAATCTAATTTTAAGCATAAATACTGCAATATTCACTAAAAGGTTGATTTATCTCCTTTTGATGGATAACCCTCCTTAAATATAGTTTTGGCCACTCTTATACATTCTGTTGGACCAAATAAAATTCTTCATTAGAATCGGGACATCAAAATTTACTTTGTGTTTGTTTTTATTATTTGTCTGATAATGTTCAGTTTTTTTTAATGAATAGTGAAAAATGTTTTATTGTAATTCAAAAACTACTTTTAATATAATTTATTTATATGTTTAGATTAACTTTTTTATTGGGTTTAAAGCATAAAAAATATATAATTTTACCATTTAATCCAATGGCGGTCATTGGAATTAATTTCACGTTGAAATTAGATTAAAACAAGTGTCAATCTTTTGATAGATATTGTTTCTTAAAAACACGCTCTTTGTTTTGAAAATGTGAATTAATTATAATATTAATCATTGAAACATATATGTTTTTAATTTTTTAAAATGGACAACATTTTTGAATTTGGAATATCAAATATATCTTTTGGTGAATTTTTGGTATTTTTTGAAAAACATCATTTTTCGATAAATAGTGAAACCACTAAGTGGTATTTAAAAAACTGATATTTTTTTAAATGAAATTTTACTACTTCTGTGATTTGGATTTCAAAAATCTGACATACATGGTTTTCATTAGTATGTAAAATGTTGGTTAATGGGATGAAAATATTTTTTGGTTAATAGTATCTTTTAAGTTTTATTATCCACGATTAAAGGTAATTAGGGTAATTTAAGGTAAACAAAATTAATAAAAATAAAAAAAGACCTTGACACATGTCCTAACCATATTGGATGAGTCATGGCTGACGATTAAAATCCATGGGTCATTTTTGGTATCACATGGAGCCACTTGGGTAAGATAATGAAATTAATACCTTTTTATTTACAGTTAAAATAAAAATGTCACAAACATGAAATGTTTTACTAAAAAAATACTTACATGGGGTTATATAAATTATCTTTATGACTATAAATATTAATTATAATTCTAATAAGATTTCCTACATCGTGGTAATTTATTTATAATTTTTAGAAATCAAATAAATAAAATTATTTATGACACAATGATGACATGGTGTTTACATCATTAATGAATGGTTTAAATAAATAAGAAGATATGACACGGTGTTTACATCATTAATGAATGGTTTAAATAAATAAGAAGATATTGTTTACAATAATATCCAACACATGTCCAATTATTATTGGATGATTTTATTTCTATGATGGGAAACCATATCTTCTACTTTAATTATTTTTGGACATTTAGAAACTGAATATATTTATATAATAAAATAATATTTTCAAGCCTTCCAAAAGAGCCCCTCCTCTCCCTAATAAAAAGATCCCACTTCCTACCCATTTCACAAACTTCTCAAGCCCTTTAGATCGCCCAAAATCTACTCAATTAAGCCCCCAATATCCCTCTCTTCATCATAGATTCCATACCTTAGTCAGAATGCACTTCAATAATTTCTTTTGGTTCAAACCAAGAGGAGGTATCTGATTTGAAGGTAGAGTCTTCTCTAATATTATTTTGTTTTATTTATCTTTTCCAACCACTTAAACACTTTTTATTCCTTTATTTTGTAACAAAAAAAATTATCTAAAATATACTAGGTTGTTTTTATTACAAGTATTTCAGCTACACTTACACACACCTCCATCTAATGGGTAAAGAACATACTCTTTCTGTCGATGACGAACTACTGCCTCACAAAACGATTATTGTTCAATTATCTCCTACCGCCTATCATGGTGGCCATTATGATGTCACTGTATTTATATATGCTATATATGATGTCTATTTTTTCCTTATTCTTGTGTATTTATTATTTATCGCATACCTTTATGGTTTCAATTATGGGTAAACGTGATAATTTCATTTGAGGAAGTGCGGACTACCGCCCCCTCAAAGTGATATGACTCGTTTATAACATATTTGGTACATATAATGGATAGGTTTAATGATATTATATTTGATAAAATACTAGAATTTAAATACTACTATTTATCATTATGTTTTAATTCTATTAAATATGAAATAGAAATGGATGTAGCATTCATGCGAACACAACTTACCATCACTATGAACGGTGCATTTCATTTCATACCTCTAAATGTTATTTAATATTATTAATACATGTATATGCTGGATATATATGATATTTATGATATCAAAATCATGAATATCATTCTGGATATAATGAAACTTTGACCACATGAATAACATGTAATTATAAAAAGTCCATTTTTGACACAACTACCAAATATTGACAAAAAAAAATTATTAACTTAAATGACTAAATTATTTTTATAACATGGTAATAAGTGATATAAAAGGAATAATAAACATGAAAAAGGTTCTTATGAAAGTATAAATTAACTTTAGTTTATTATTTATAAGATAAAAGAACGATCGAGTCAAGTTGGACAAGAGGTAAGGGACTTCGTCTCAATCTCCTTTCATTGAGGCACATTTTGTTTTAATACAAGAAATTCTTTTATACACAGAATAAACACAATTGAATTTTCATTTCATTCCAAGGGAATATTTTTCTACAAATAATTTTCCTAAATGAGAAAAAGGAATTTTTCTTTTAACGTAAGCGGTGACAATGACCTTTTCACCGCCACGAGTATTATTTGATCTTTGGATTCCTCAACAATCCGTAATGTGTTTAAATGAAAATAACTACCATATACTCTATTATGTATTTTGGTTTTGAAAATGGTTTTGATAATGGATTTTTTATGTCTATATATTGAAGTGATATATTTTTATTGAAATGTGGAAATGTTTTCATTCCATTATATTTTTTTTGTGTTATGATTTTATAATGGTACATAGATATTTGACAGGTGGTTACGTGATAAACCAAATGACGGTTGGTGCCATGATAAACCATGATGGGTGGTTACGTTATGACCTCCAATGCATTTGTTATGAAAGTCCACCATATGGCTATTCCATTTAGTGACATGTGTGGAAGTTGACCGTATGGTTATTCCATTTAAGATTGTTTATGTTCCAAGTTACCTTTGTATGTTATGTGTTATTTATATGGGTTTTATGGTGATATTTTGTTTTGAAAAAGGGTAATAAATGATATTTAATTCAGTGAAGTGATTTTACAACTTCATATAGGTGAAAATTAATACTTATGATTAGTTATTCATGGAATACTTGTTTTTTTTTAAAACTAACAGTTTCCTTCATTGTGTATTCATTACTGAGCTTTTTATGCTCATCCCATGTTTTTGAAATGTATTTCACATCACATATAGTGGAATAGGGTCAAGGATGAGATCAAGGAAAGTCATGATGTCTAAAACATGGAACTGGACATGACATTGTTTTTTCAAGAGTTTTTATTTTATGAAAAAATGGAAATTGAGAAGAAGTTTCTACTTGGTAACTTTTGATATGTAATGGTTATGGCCTAATTCTCAAAAACTATAAACCTAAAATGATCCTCAAAGTGAATTATTCATTTAATTCAATATTATGTAATGTATTAAGGTTGGGTCCTTATAGTTGGTATCAAAAGTTGGTTTAGACAACTTTAGTAGTTAGAATATTGTTAAATTCATGTCCATAAATTAATTTATGTTATGATTGAAATGAAATAGAATTTAAATATTACCATGTTTCTTCTCCTACGATATTTTTGTGTTCAAAATGATTTTTCGCAGAGAAAAAAGGGCAGCTATGTTGGGACGACCTGAAGAAGAAAACAACCTTCCAAATCAGCAACCAGAGACGGTCAGAATCGGGACTAAACAGTTTTTTGCAGTGATGTCACAATTGAATTATGATATAAATGGTTGTGGTATCCATGCATAAGATCATCCAGATCAACCACAAAGAAACATGTCAGTAGTGGAGAACTTTATGAGGCAACATCCCCCATCATTAAGAGGAGCATCTGACCTTGTGCTAGTAGAAGGGTGTATTAAATAACTAGAAAATATTTTTGATGTCATGGGGTGTTCAGAACATCAAAAGGTTAGTCTCGATGTTTACCGTTTTTAAGGTGAAGCTGATCAGTGGTGGTCGATGGTGTAAAATATCAGGGATTGTGAGGAGATTGATGATCTTGACAGGGATGAATTCAAAGGTATGTTTCATGAGAAATATTTTCCTAAGGTGGTTCATCATAGTATGGAAAAAAATTCCTAGAATTGTGGTAGGAGGATGACTCAGTGGCCACTTATGAAGCAATGTTCACACGACTGGAAAGGTATGCTCCAAATTTCAAACGAGATCTTAATAGTAAAATAAACAGTTTTACTTAGGGTTAAAGGCAAAGTATCAAGGGTCATTAGATACTTTTGTGTTCAAAAGTTATGAAAAACATGTTCAATGTGTAGAGAAGGTGGAAATGGAGTTTTCCAATGATAAGGTGTTCTTTGAAAAACAAAAGAATAAGAGGTCTAGTTGTTAGGCAAAGGGAAATAATTCATGAAAGAATCCTAGAGGTAAAAAAAAAGATATCCATCTTGTGAGAAGTGTGGTAAAATGAATCCTAGATAATGTTTATCCATGTTTAGAATGTGATTTCGGTGTGTTAAGTATGGTCATATTGCTCATAACTCTAAGGAAGATGGTCATGAAGGAAATGAAAAGACAGTGGTAAGATGTTTTATGTGTAATGAAATGGGTCATTATGAAAATGTGTGTCTAACGAAGAACTAAACTGAGGGAAACCAGCCATACTACAATCATAAAGGGGTGGTGAAATACTTTTCAACTAATTCAACAGATGTTGTTCCATCGAATGAAGTAGTATCATGTACACTATTTGTTTGTTCAGATTATGCCAATGTGTTGTTTGATTTAGGGTCCACACATTCTTTCAATTCTGAGAAGCTTTCTAGTAAATTGGGAATTCCATATCAAGAAATGAATCCTAAACTTATGGTAAAAACACAAGGGGAAAACTTTGAGAAAAAAATAAATTATAAGAACCTTCTTATCATTGTGTGTGGAAAGAATCTACCAGAAAAACTTATTGTTTTGCCTTTAGTAGAGTTTTATGTTATTTTGGGCATTGATTAGATTTCTGGTTATCATGCAATGATTGACTGCAGAGATAAAGATGTTTTATTTAAGAAATATTTTCAGTCTGTGTACAAGAATGAGCCCTTACTTTTGATAACATATCATGAATCTGAGAAACTAGTAATTGATGGAAATGAATGTTACCTTACACATATTGTTGAAAACAAAGGAACTGTTTAGATTAATGATATTCCAGTGGTAAATGAGTATCTTGATGGTTTTCCTGATGAGTTTCTTGGTATTATACATGATCGAGAAGTTGAATATACTATTCACATAGTTCCTGATTCTAAGACAATCTCAAAACCCCCATATCGAATGGCTCAAGTTGAACTTTTAGAGTTTAAAAAGAAATTGCAAGAGTTATTAGATAAATGTATTATTCTACCTATCACATCACCATGGGGTGCCCATGTCTTGTTTGTTAAAAATAATGATGGTTTAATGAGACTATGCATTGATTATAGAGCATTGAATAACATCACTATTAAAAACATGTATCATTTTCCTCATATCTATGATTTGCTTGATCAGCTCCAGGGAGCTCAGTATTTTCGAAGATTGACTTGAGGTCGGGGTACCATCAGTTTAAAGTAAAAGAAGAAAATGTTCTGAAGACCGCATGTCATACTAGATATGGCCATTATGAATTTGTAGTTATGCCTTTTTGGTTAACCAATGCACCTGTTGTATTCATGGATCAAATGAATATAATTTTCCATTAGTTCTTGGATAAGTTTGTGGGTGTGTTCATTGATGAAATTCTGGTTTATTCCAAAAGTAATGAAGAACATGAAAATCATTAAGGGTTATTTTACAAACCCTAAAAAAGAAACTGTATGGAAAATTCAGCATGTGTGAGTTTTGGTTAAATATTTTTTCTATCCTTGGTCACATTGTTTTAAAAAATAGAATAATTGTTGATCCTGCTAATACAAAGGTTGTTGAAGAATGGCCAAGACCCAAAAATATAACCAGGATCTGTAGTTTTCTTTGTTTGGCATGTTATTACTGGAGGTTTGTTGAAATATTTTCACGGTTATCTATTCCAATGAATAAGTTAACTCGAAAAGGTGTTATTTTTATTTGGATAAAAGAATGTGACGATTGTTTTCAAGAATTGATAAGAAGATTAGTGAAAGCCCCTGTTTTGGCACGACCTTCCAGAAATGGTGATTTTGTTATCTACAGTGATGCTTCGTTGAAAATACATGGTTGTGTTGTTATGTAGAATGATCGAGTAATTGGTTATTCTTCACATCAGTTAAAAACTATTGAGTTAAATTACCCCACACATTATTTGGAATTAGCTGCTATTGTTTTTTATTTAAAAATTTGGAGTCATCATTTTTATGGAGTAAAATGTGAAATATATACCGATCACAAATGTTTAAAGTATATATTCACTCAGAAATAATTTAAATGAGACAGAGGAGATGGTTGGAATTAATCAAGGATTATTATTGTACAATTCATAACTATATGGGAAAAGAAAATCATGTGGCTAATTCTTTTAGTCAAAAAAGTAATGCTAGATTATCCATGATACGTTTGGAATGTGATACTTTGTTTTTTGATTTGATGATCATTGGCATAGAAGTTTATGTTGCAAAAAGTACTTCTGTTTTGTTTCAGGTGACAGTGACATCATCTCTATCAGACTGAATTAAGAAAGGGCATAAGAAAGACAGTGAGTTGTAGAAAAAGGTAGAGATGGTTCAGAAGGGTATGTTTCCTAAATTTAACATTGATAATGATTATGTTTTGAGATTTGGGAAGATATTATGTGTGACTTGTGATTCATAGTTGAAGAATGAGTTGTTATGTGAGGATCATAGTTCCCAGTTTGCATTTCATCCTGACAGTACTGAGATGTACATAGATCTGCGAGAGTATTACTAGTGGGATGGGATGAAAAGAGATATTACTAATTTTACTGTGAATTGTTTGACCTGTTATCAGGTTAAAATAGAGTAGAAGTTATCGAAAGGGATGGTTCAGTACTTACCGGTGCCATAGTGAATATGGAAAAATAGATCCATGGATGTTTTTGTACGATTACCAAATACATCTCGGGGTAATAATGCAATCTGTTTAATTGTTGATCGATTGACTAATTCTGCTCATTTCCTTCCTATTCAAGATACATTCCCTATAGATCAACATTATCGGTTGTATGCTAAAGAGATATTCATGTTACATGGAGTTCCCCTATTCATTATATTTGATCTTGATCCCATGTTTATATCTAACTTCTGGAAATGCCTTCAAAAGTTGTTGGGTTCTGAATTTAATTTTAGTACAAATTTTCATATGCAATCAGATGGGAAGTCAAAATGAACAATTCAGACATTGGAGGATATGTTACCTGCTTTCACGATGGATTACTAGGGAAGTTGGGACCAACATCTTCCTTTGGTAGAATTTTCTTATAATAACAGTTTTCATTCCAGTATACAGATCGCTCCGTTTGAGGAATTATATGAAAATCGGTGTCGAAATCCAGCTTTTTGGGATGAAGTAGGGGAAACGAAGCCGATGGGACTAGAATTGGTAGAATAGATGGAGGAAAAGGATCAGTCGATTTAGAAGCACATGAGAATAGCTCAGAGTCGACAGAAAAGTTATGTGGATAACCAGAGGAAGGATCTTTCTTTTGAGGTAGGTGATCATGTTTCTCTCAATGTTTCTCCATGGAAAAGTGTGATGTGTTTTGGCAAGAAGGGATAGATGAGTCCGAGGATCATTGGACCTTATGAAATCCTAAATAAAGTCATATCAGTTGCATTCATAATATCTTTACCTCCATGTTTGTCCTCAGTACATAAAGTTTTTCATGTTTCAATGTTGATAACGTATATTCCAGATCCATATCATGTTTTGATCCTAGATGTAGTTCATTTGGAAGAGAATCTCTCTTGTGAGGAATAACCAGCCCAGATTCTTGACTATAGAGAGAAAGTGTTGCGGAATAAGTTAATTAATCAGGTGAAGGTTTTTTTGAAAAACCATATGGTTGAAGAGGCAACATGGGAATTTGAAAATGCTATGAGGTATATATACCCCAATTTATTTTATAAGTGATTAATATTGTGAGGACGCAATTCCCAAAAGGGGGGAAAGATGTAACATCCCAGTTAAATAAAGAATAAGACATTTTTATATTTATTAATATTTGTGAATTAAATATTAATTTTACATTAATGGGGTTGCTATGTTCGATGGAGTACCTGATACGCAACAACAGTTTTCTTTGAAATATTACATTGCACCCTAATAATATTATAATATCATTTCAAATGGTAGTCAACACGTAGCTGTTTTATTGGTGGGAATGAATAGAAATAACAAAAATATGATTATATATGTTTGTTAAATTTTTTTACATTTATCTAATAATGAATAGTGGCTTAAAATGAGAATAAATCTAATTTTAAGCATAATACTCCAATATTCACTAAAAGGACGATTTATCACCTTTTGAAGGTGAAACCTCTTTAAAAATAGTTTTGGTCACTATTATACATACTATTGGACCAAATAAAGTTTTTCTATAGAATTGGGACATCAAAATTTACTTTTTGTATGTTTTTGTTATTTTTTCGATAAAGATCATTTTTAATGAATAGTGAAAATGTTGTATTTTAATTCAAAACATCCTTTTAATATAATCTATTTATATTGTTATATTAACTTTTTAATTGGGTTTTAAGTCTAATTAAAATATATTTTTACCAATTAATCCAACGGTGGTCATTGGATTTAATTTCACTTTGAAATTAGACTTAAAGAAGTGTCAATATTTTGATAGATATTGTTTCTTAAAAACAGACTATTTGTTTTGACAACGGGAATTAATTATAAAATTAATTAATGAAAATTATATGTTTTGAATTTGGTAAAATAGACATCATTTTTTAATTTGGAAAATCAAATATAGCCTTGAGTGAATATTTGGTATTTTTCTGAGAAACATCTATTTTTGATGAATAATGAAACCACTAAGTGGGAGTTAAAAAACTGATTTTTAGTTTAAATGAAATTTAGCCTCTTTTGTGAATTGGATTTCAAATATCCAACATACATGTTTGTAATTATTAAGTAAAATATGTTTCAATGGGATGAAACTAATTTTTTTTAATAGTAACTTTTGAGTTTTATTAACCGCGATTAAAGGTAATTAGGGTAATTTAAGGTAAAATTAATGTTATAAAAATATAAAAATTCCTTGAAACATGTCATAACCATATTGGATGAGTCATGGCCGACCAAGAAAATCCAGGGGTCAATTTTGGGCCCCATGGGGCCACTTGGGTAAGATAATGACAATAATACATTTTTATTTAATGTAAAAATAAAAATGTCACATATATGTAATGTTTTACTAAAAACATTTTTTACATGGGGTTATATAAATTATATTTAGGTCTATAAAAATTCAATTAGAAAGATTAAAATATTTCCTACATCATGGTAATGTTTTTATAATTTTTAGAAATCAAATAAATAACATTATTTATTACACAATGATGCCACATTGTTTACGTCATTAATGAATGATTTAAATAAAAAACAAGATAATGTTCAAAATAATATCCAATACTTTTCCAATTCTTATTGGATGGTTTTATTTATATCATGGGACACCTTATAATTTACTTTAATGATTTTTGGACCATTGGAAACCGAAATGCATTATATAATAAAATAATATTTTCAAGATTTCCAAAAGAGCCCCTCCTCTCCCTTAGAAAACCACCCCACTTTCTACCCATTTCACACACTTCTAAAGCCCTTTAGATCTTCCAAACTATACTCAAATAAACTCCCAAAATCCCTCTCTTCATCATAGAAGCCTTACCTTAGGCAGAAATCTCTTCAAGAAACCCTTTTGGTTCAAACTAAGGGGAGTTACCAAATTTAAAGGTAATGTCTTCTCTTATGTTCTTATGTTTTATTTTGATTCTCCAACCACTTAAACTCTTTTTATTCATTTATTTTGTAAAAAAAAGAGTATACAGTATATATTAGTATGTTTTTATGAGATTTATTTGAGCTAAATTTACACAAACCTCTATCTAATGGGAGGATAACATACTGTTTCTGTAGACAGTGAACTACTGCCTCACGAAATGATGATTGTTCAAATATATCCTACCACCTCTCATTGTGGCCATTAAGATGTAAATTTATTAATATATGATATATATTATGTTTCTGTTTTCTGTATTCTTCTTGTATTTCTCATTTATATCATAACTTTATTGTTTCCATTATGGGTAAATGCGATAATTTCATTTGAGGAAGTGCGGACTACCACCCCCTCAAAGTGATATGACTCGTTCGTACCAAATGTGGTATGTATAACGGATAGATATAATGATATTATATATGATAAAATTGTTTAATTATAATATTACTATGTATCATTATATTTTAATTCGATTAAATATGAAATAGAAATGGAAGTAGCGTTCTTGCGTATGTACGTCTTACCGTCTCCGTGAACGGTGCAATTCATTTCTTATCTCTAAATTTTATGTACTATTATAAATAAATGTATATGATGGATATATATGATATTTATGATATCAAAATCATGAATACCATTCTTGAAATATTTAACCTTTTACCACATGAACAAAATGTAATTATAAGAAGTCTATTTTTGACTCAAGTACCAAATATCGACAAAAGGAACATTATTAACTTAAATTATTAAATAATATTTATAACATGGTAATAAGTGATATAAGAGGAATAATAAACTTGAAAATGGTTCTTAAGAATGTATAAATTTACATTAGTTTAATATTCAAGAGATTAAAGAACGATCGAGTCAAGTTGGACACGAGGTAAGGGAATTCGTCTCAATCTCCTTTCATTGAGGAATATTTTGTTTTAATAGAAGACATTATTTTATACACTGTATAAGCACCTTTTAATTTACATTTCATTCAAAGGGGAGTTGTTTCTATGAATAATTTTCCAAAATGAAAAATGGGAATTTTTTTAACGTACGTGGTGACAACAACCTTTCCGCTACTGCGAGTATTATTTGATCATTGTCTTTCTCAATAAGCTATAATATTTTTAAATGAAATAAATACCATATACTGTATTATGTATTTTGGTATTGAAAATGGTTTTGATAATGTTTTTATTCTGTCTATATATTTAAGCTATATAGTTTGATTTAAATGTGGGAATTTTTCCTTTCCTTTATATTTATTGTATGTGTTATGATTTTATAATGGTACTTCGACATTTGACGGGAGGTTGCATAATAAACCAAATGACGGGTTGTACCATGATAAACCAGGATGGGTGGTTATGTTATAATAATTAATGTATTATTTATGTTAGTCGGCCGTATGGCTATTCCATTTAGTGACATGTGTGGAAGTCGACTGTATAGTTATTCCATTTAAGTATGTTTACGTTCCAAGTTACCTTTATATGTTATGTGTTCTTTATATGGGTTTTATGGTGATCTTTTGGTTACAAAAAGTCTGAGAAATGATATTTTATTAAGGGAAGAGTATTTACTACATCATATAGGTAAAAATTATTACTTATGATTAGGTATTCATGGTTTACTTGTTGTTTTTAAAAACTAACAGTTTCCTTATTTGGGTATTCCTTACTATGATTTTTATGCTCATCCCAAGTTTTTGAAATGTTTTTCACAAGACATAAAGTAGAATAATGTCAAGGAAGAGAACAAGGAAGGTCATTTTGTCTAAAACATCGAACTATACATGAACTTTTTTTCAAGAGTTTATATTTTATGAAAAAATGGAAACTAAGTAGAAGTGTCTACTTTGTAACTTTTGAGATGTAATAGTTATGGCCTAATTCTTTAAACTCTATAACTGAAAAGATCCTCAATGTAAATTATTCATTTAATTCAAGATTAAGCAACGTATTAATAATGGGTCATTATTAAACTCATGAGTTTTTATTAGTGAATCTGATTTCATGTTTACAATTTTATTAACACACCTCATTTTATTGTCCATAAGATTATGCATGGGCCTAGTTTTCATGTTTATATGTTTTTGTGTGGACCTAGTTTTCATTTCCAAAATATTACTCATTGACAAAGATTCATGTTTATAAGTTTATGTGAGGTACTAATTTAATTTCCTTAACTTGATGAGTGAACATATCTATATTAATACATATTCACAATGTATTATGTTTATGCATATGCCACAGTTCCATGTCTTGTGCCAAATGTATACACTAATGATTTTTGGTTTTTATTTTTCTGTGATTCATGTCTTATGAATTACTAATATTTAAACTATTAATTATGAAAATGATCAATTATATTTAGGATATAGATTAAATTTTTTTCTCACTCCCTTATTCTCATGTTTGGATTATGTGATCACTAATATTTATGTTGTTAACCCTTACTGAGAATTTGGTCTCTCCCTTTATTATATTTTCCTCCCCCTAGTTGTAAAGAAATATTTTCGAAGTAAAATGTATATGATAGGCTCAAGTTGTTATGAAATAAGCGGGATATAATTTAGATCATTTATGTACAACATTTTTATGTGTGAAATATTCCAAACTCCCAAGATTGATAAGATACTTGTGTGGATCATTATGTTATGTAATGAATAACCATCTTTTATGATATGATATCAATGTATTAATGTTTTGGGTTTCTATACTGTATAGTAAATATAATGCATATAAGATGTGGTTAGGGATTTACGTAAGGTATTTATGAAGGTTATCTCCATATCCAATGTGTTTGGATGTGTGAATTAGATATGGGTAGTAGTTCAAATTTTGAAGTGTCAGAGATAGAACACATGCAAATTTTTAAATAAAAATAGTAGACCAACATTTTAAACATTCCAAAAGGCACAATAGTAGACCATTCATGAAACATAGATGTGATAAGATTGAAATAAATAAATAAAATATTAATTGTACTGATTTTTAGGTCATATTAACCATTATCATTTTAGTTTAACCCAAAAAAATCCTATTTTTACATTAACTATGCTAATTATTTTTTACAAACTTTAATACTAATTATAAAAAAAATTATTTGACCATATTATATAATTTTAATTATACTGACTTAAAAGTTTTAATGAATTTTACAAATTTATTTTAATGAATTAGAAAAATTTAATATAAAATTAAATAGATAGACATGATGATTAAACAATTTCTCAAATAAAAAAGTATCCAAAAGTATATAAAAATATAAAATCATTTTTCTACATGAAATTGATTCTAATGACCTAAATTAGATTAATAATAACATAATTGATTTAATTTTAATTTTTAAACAAATTGGAAAAATAAATTTAAAATTATAAATACATTAAAAGAAAAATATGTTATTGGAAAAAATCAATATTTTCATTATTTTTCAAAAACATGTCATTTTATAATATTTATAAAAAAATTCATTCTAATATAATATTGAATTTTTTATTCCAAAAAATATATAATTTTTTAAAAGAAACATTCTAATTGTGGAAAAAATTAATATTGTTATTTATTTTCAAAAATAGATGAAAAACAATTTTAGAATAAATAGATTTTGGGAAGTATATAAAGCCTTTACAAAAAATAAAATAATTATTTATCAATATATTTCATTCATCTTAATCTATTACATATAATTAAAAAAATGTGAATATTCCTATTAATTATACAAAATTGATATCCTTGTAAAGGTTGTTATGTTTAAAAAATTATATTAATAATTTATTACGGTTCATTAAAACTAACTATTATGTGTATCAAAATATATCAATGAAATTAAATTTATTTGAAAAAATTATTTTTTATAATATCATAGTGTTACATGTTACAACCCCCCTAAATTAAATTCACACACACAATTTTATTTCGGTCCTCAAATGTTGAATGTTTTTTAAAAACCCACATCATTGAGAGGGATACTAAAAGATTATTTGAAAGTGGTAATGGGAAATATGATGGCCATCTAAAATAATGCTAAAATAATTATCAAAATATGAGAACATTAATAGGAAATTAAAATATTGACATATAGGATAAAAATAATACCAAATTACACTATACATTGTGATATAGAAAATGGTTAGTAGATAATTAATAAACACTAAATCATAAATTTTTTGGGTGAAAATACCATAAATTCAACATAAATGAATGTAGTGAGAGAATTTTTTTCATTCAAGATTATTTTAAATAATTTGATGATTTTTATTATCAATATATTTATCTTGAGAATATAACCTATATTGATTTAATTCAATTACACAAAAATATTCACATCATTTGGTTGTGCCTTGAGAAATTTCCAAATCTTATCTTACACAAGAGATGAATATTCAAGATTAAGTTCCTTGCATTATACATTAAACTGATCTTTTAACTTATCATTATATCTAAAACAATTATTGAATTTTATTCCCCTAGTATGTATATATATACCAAAATATGTTTTTCATAAGTTTTACAATATATTATGTTATAATTATTTAGTAATAGAAACTAATGATAATCTAAAGATATTATATAAATAGATAACTTTAATCTAACTACAAGAATTCCAAAACAAATTTTATTCCATAATATTGGATTGATTTGATCACATATCCTCCAATGACCAACATATCCATTATCTTCAAGTAAATTATATTAATAATAAAACTTGTACCAAGTTTTATACACATTAATCATATAATAAATAATGTAAAATAGATCAGATATGATACTAAAATATAATTAACCATTTATTACATAAATAAGATCAACATTTTCCAAAAAACCACTTCCATTAAGCGTTAGGGTTCATTCTTTAACATGGAGATGATCGTAGGTTGATTCATTATATCAAATGTGATTTCAATGTTCTAGAATATATATATTGAGTAATGAACTATATTTATAATCATGTCAAATTTTACTAAATGAGGAACAATTAAATATTCACTGGGATTCAACATTCAAAAGACAACATAAATTCTAGGCACCAGAGTTGAGGACAAGAATTCCTAATTTTCATGATTCATATCAACTGTTGGAATTAATTAAAAATTCCATTTATATATTACATTTAGAGTTTGTTATTGCATATTATCTTCATTATCCCTTGGACTTTGGTATCTATTCTCATAATTCCAAAACTCATCGCAGCTACAATACTAAATTTTTTGTGTTGTTTTATTTTTTACCCTTCATTTATTCATATCGTTAAATGGATTTTTCACATTAATTGGATAGAAGTTTTCTTAATCCCAATGTTTCCAACACATCTAACATATTTGTGCTCATATTAGGAATTCAACTAAGTCTTCATTTCCTCATTTTTATAATGTATTAGTATGAATTGTTTTCAACATTCCATGTGACATGCCACTGAGGGTTCTATGAAAGAGTATTTCCATTTTCATTTAACTAGAACCATGATAGATTCCAGCTTCATTTCTACATTGACTGAACATCAAATTATTTCTTCTATGATTCAAAAACAACTTATAGCTAATGAATTTAAAATACCTACATTTATACAACTAATTAATGAATCAATGTT
Source organism: Viscum album (assembly GCA_963277665.1). Lineage (NCBI taxonomy): Eukaryota > Viridiplantae > Streptophyta > Magnoliopsida > Santalales > Viscaceae > Viscum > Viscum album. The sequence continues at coordinate 1,380,128,536 of OY728138.1, forward strand.
TCATTTAGGGATGATGTAAAATAAGAAAAATATATCTCAAGTATTCAAAACAAATTTATCATTGGTGTTGATGGATTCATTATCAATATACAATCTATTAATGAATTCATTCTCAATTTATTTACATAATCTAATAAGGAATTCCATCCATAAAAATATTACCTTAACCTCATCACCTTCCATAGAGTGAATATTTTCCTATTACTTGATATTATTATTTAGATACAAAAATTGAGCTTCTTCACCTTCCAATTGATAAATATCAAGGTAAACATATTCCTGGATCCATCACTAAAGAATAGAAAATATATTTTCCATCACGTTGATCAATTTTTCAACAAACAATGGATAATAATTCCTATTGTATGAGGATGGTCATTAAATGTTATAATATTTAATTTAATTTTTATCCTTCAGTAAAATTATAATTTCAAAATGACCCATGATACCACTTATACCATGGGATATTTTTCTGAGAATAGTCATCAAATATTGTATCCCAACTTTTACAGAATTTGGTTTCTCAGGTGGATAGTCATTGCATTGGAGGTCACATTCGTTTTCAACATGATTCAATAAGATTCCATTAATTGACTAAAACCAAAAGGCATAGATTGTGAAACAGTCATCATAATGGGAAATTATATAATAATCAAACACCATTTATATGTTCTATAAAACATAAAACATTTTTTTATATATCAAACATCTATTATATCCAATATCATATATTTGAATCATCTAAATGAACCAATAATAATGGTTTGTAAAGAGTTTTTGAATATATTCAACATATCCCATAGGAGTTTCAATCCATGTTCATAGCAAGGCACATCTTTAGGCACCAAATGATGATCGAGTCAAATCCCAATGAATCCCTGTTATAGTTATAACCCCTATGTATAATTGTGTCAGCGATATATTGTCTTGTAGTATCTAAATAGATACATTATTTAACATAATAGAATCACTCTATTACTTATAATTATCCCATGACATATCCCTATATATCGACTTATCCTTACATTTGTCGATAATTTTTTCTAACCCTAATTATGAAATATTTATTAATACCTTCCCTGATATGAAATATATTTATCTAGGATTTTCATACATACAGGTTACATTTTATAGAGCATCATTCCTAATATTTCTAAAAATAAATGTCTGACAACTAAAATGGTTTATTTTCTTTAGAGTCTTGAGGCACAATCATCTTATTTCATGAAATATCATTAATATCTCCCATACATATTTTCTCTTTAAACTGACCTGAAAAAAATAATTATTCATTAACAGGGAGAGGAAACATAAGAATGGGTGATATCATATTATTAATAAGGCTAATTATAGGAGAAATAATTAATTAATTAATGAATACATTATATTAGATGAAAAATAACACACGATTGACATTTAGAAAAATAAAATACATGAAATAGATCATAACTCAGAGTGATGGAATATATCATGGTAGTTCATAAGACATGAATGATAATGGAAATCAATGAATATTAGTAGTGAGATCCTAAAATATACATTTTAATATGTAATAAATGTTATATAAAAACATTATGAATATGTATATAGAGAAAGATATTCACTCATTAAATTGATGACATGAAATTAGGCCCACAGATAATCCAATTTACATGAAAATAAATCCACACATAGCCTTGTGGACAGGAAAACAAGTCCATACATATCCATATGGGAATGTTATAGGGTTCACACAAAACATTATAATCTTTAAACCTTCTACACACATAATAATTTGAATATGAAATCAGGTTCACAAATTACATAATTTACTCATGAGTTATCAATCACTACAAGATGTATTATAGAGATATATTTTTCCCGCATCATCAATTTACAATGGAACCACACATTTTTGGTTTATAATGGATCCATCCATCCCTGGTTTATAAAGGAACTATCCATACTTACATTACAATTGAATTCCCTTATAATTAATGAAAACCTCATGTATTTGTTCAATAAAAAAAAAATCACCTCATCACATTATTAGCCATTTAAATAAAATAGATTTCATAAACATTTTATTGACTCATTATTAAATACCCCCTTTTAAAAAAGTGTGTTACATAAAATCCTAGTCATCATAACCATACAATATCCATATAAATAAATAATGACGGTATAATTTGAAAAAATATTTTATAAAAACACTTTTGACACCAATTATGGTTGTCATTAATGTATAGGAAACTTTCAAAGAGAACATTAAAAAATTATTGAGGAATATATAATTTCTTTTTTGGAACCACCACCTATAAATATTAAAATTTAATAAATATGAAAATAATATCTTATTAAAAAACAAATTTGGAGTAATTTAAATTAATCCTTAAATAATTTATGGGGTCATGAAGGTGGTAAATAACATTCATTCTATAGATTTTAATATAAATATTCCATTCAAAATATAGATAAAAAGTAAAATGATGCCTCATTCAAAAAATGAAAATTATATTCCTTTTAAAATAGTTTTTTTAATTTCAAACATGGTTGAAAATGAATTTAAAAAATAATATATGATACTTTAAAATAATTCTCAATTTTTTTAAAAAATCAAGTATAGAATAAAGAAAGGAAGTTTTACCGGATATGTAAATATATTTTAATTTTCTTAAAAACATTCCTTTATAATCTGTAGTTGTTAAAGAGATAAAAGTAATGGAAAACTACTTTTATCCATAAATACATATAAGAGAGGAAATTTTATGAGGTTAATCATATTTATATTATAATATTTTACCATTGGAAGTATAATCATTAAAATCATGACAATTTTTTTTTAAAAAAACTCATTCCACTGTTAAATTTTAACTCATATGACCCATGATATAATTGAACATATATGGATATCTATATGAAATAATTTTCAAAAGATAATTATTATATTAAATTCATGGGTGGTATATAAACCACACAACATAAATTATTGTTGAATATATCTTCTATCCTGGGAAAATAAAAGTGACAAGGAAATCTCTTAACTCATGTTTCAACATTCATTATACACATTAGAAAAAGTTTTATAGTAAATATTTAATAATTAAAAAACTATTATAGTCCCATGATCACATATATAATATAATTTATGATTTAATAATAATCTTTTACAACCTTTCAAATTTATAATTATTTTTTGTAACCAATATTTCTTATGATAACTGCTTCATTTTTCATGTATGTTCTAATTTGGTAGTTTTGATCCTTCTACTTTTATCATGGTTACACCATTTCTAGAATTTTATTCACTATATAATATCATATATATTCAATATATATATGTGTATAGTCACAGATAAATCATATAGATGAAAAAATGAATTAAACTATACATCCATATGGTAGGCCATATGTACACATGAATGATTATTCTATTTTTTCGATAGATGGAACGAACGAAAGATAAATATGAATTAACATTTATAGAATAATTTTTATAGAATAAATATATGTTTATATATTAATTAAATATATCCTTTTAACCATCCACAAAAAATTTAAATGAAAAATTTATCATATCTTTTCGTGGAGGTGGTAGTCCACCCATACACATATGAGATGTTATAATTTTACAATTTATTGGAAGGTAAGAAGGTTTATGTGATATCATAAATATAGAAAAATAAATATATAATAAATATTATTTATATTTTTTGAATCCATCATTATATCCACTCATATGTGGTGGTTATTGAAAATTGCACACATGGGGAGGTATGTAGGGAAGTTATTTTTATAGGATCATCAGAAAACAATTCATTAGACCTACGAAGAGAATATGATGGGGTTTCCCTTTAAGATGTGGAGGAAATTACACACATGGAAATTTTTAAAATTAAAAGCTATACCAATGTTTTACACCAATTACATAGCTCCCAAATAGAAAATTCTCATACTATATATGAGAAAAGATAAAAATATCACTTTCAAACATGAAATTGAAAATTTAATGCCAGTTTAACCCTTATATTTTTAGTTTAATCTCCATTTAACCCATTTAACCTTCATCATTATAATTAATATTTATTTTGTTAAAATTTATTATATAAAAAAATTATGTTACACTTATTATATATTTTTGATTATTAGGATTCAGAATATGGAATATATATTTTTAAATTCAATTTAAAAAAGTGGATGAATTTATTATAAAATTATACACATATAATTGATGAATAATCACTTTTCTAAATTAACATCATTCAAAATTAGAAAATTTATTTATATAAAAATCAAACATGAAATTGATTCTAAAGACTAAAATTTGTTTAATAGTATTATTATTGAACTAATAAAAATTTTAAATTATTTTAAAACATGATATATCTTTTAAAATACATTTAAAGAATAATAAATTTTAAGAAAAATTTATATTTTCACCATTCAAAAAAATCTTAATATTTTATAATCTATAAAAAATAATCCTATGTTAATTTTGGAGTTTTTGTTAGAAATGAAGTTCATTTTGAATTATGAAAATTTTAAAAGTTTACAAATTTGATTTTATTATTTTTTCCTAAAAATTATTCAAAAATAATATTTTAGAAGAAATATATCTTCCATGTATATAATGAAATTAAAAATAATTAAGTACTTATTTTAAATATATTTTATTTATAAGAAATACTTATAATTAATATTGATTTTTTTATTTCGATTAATAATTCCTTGACTAATGTTTATGTTATAAAAATCATTTTTAAATTATAATAATTATTTATATATTGTGGTTCATAAAAAATTGGTGTTGATTGTGTCACAATCTATCAATGAAATTAAATTTATTTTAAAAAATATATATGGCATAAAATATTCTTGTTTTACAAATAGATATGTTTTCAAATTATATTTCAATATATAATCTAGTACATGAACATATTCCACGAAAACTATTTTCCCTTTCATTATATCGATCAAATTTATTCATTGTCCTCAACTAGGTTTCTTAGGGAATAGGAAAATAGGGGAAACATCTATAAGGGATATAATATATTGGAATATTTCATAGAAAAAACTTGTAATATGATGCATTTTAAGTATTAAAGAACAAAATAAACCAAAATAATCTTAAATTGAGATAATTTTATAATAATGAAAATCAATGAAAACATGGATATTGATAATAAATGATATATTTTAGATTTAATGTCGAATTTTAGAAATAAAAAAATGATTATAATTTTTTATTATAAGGAAAATTCCTCTTATGGATAATGGTATACACCAAAACCCAGCTTTTTTGTCCCACGATACCTATCAATTCATTGAGTGGTTGTAACGTTTTGGGATCCACCCACTACATAATCAAATCCAATGCAATATATTTGCATTTAATCATGGTATTTTATAAAAATTCCAAAAGTGCCTCTTAATAAAAAATAGATATCCATAAAATGATAAATATAGAAATCATTTACTACACCAATAAATAAAATAATTCTATTTTATTTGTGAAACCCCCCTAATTAACATAGAAGAAGTGTGGTATCATAAAATCAACATAATGTATCCTTACGAAGAAAATATTCATGTGAGGGTACTTTAAATGTTTCAATTTATAAATTGAAGATTGAAATTTTGTTCTATAATATAAATTTGTAGAAGAAAAATTCAATAGTATAAAACTAAAATATCATAGTTCATTATGATATTATCAATATTACAATGAATATCACTTGGGGTTTTCATTCGATGTGTGTGGTCATTATCTCATCCTTCATTCACCTAGGTGGTGATTAATTCAATGAAAAATAGATGTTATCATGGAAATTACCCATATATGAATCTATTCCATATCATCAATAATTTGGAAATTTCTAGATATGGATTTATTTTATATGAAATTAAATATATATTTACTTTTCGACAACATAGTATGTATTTTCATCCCTAGGAAGAAATTATAGCAATTTTAATAAATCACGATTCAAATGAATTTAAGAGCGGTATAACAATATTGAACCATAATGACCATTAATATCATGAATTATTTGTAAAATTACATCCATTTACACTTATTAAAAACATAAAATGAAAAATGTAGATAATATATCATGAATCCCAAAGAATGTAAATTAAGACGAAAAAACAATACATATGAATTACATAGAAGTTTAATGAAAAACAATTGGAATAGAGGGACTATAATTCATTAGGAATTTACATTAATAAATAAAATTAATGATACAAAATCTCAAATAGATAATATATTCACCATATAAAATAAAATAAGTGAATAAAATAAAAAATGTCCCAAAGATATGAATTTTTCTTAAAAAAACTCATACCTCTTTTCCTAACATAAAAAAACATAATATAACATTTCATATCACAAAAATTAATATATTAATCACATAATTAATATCCATATTCCTATCATTGTTATTTATTCCTTTAATAAATTTTCGTTCTCTATATAAATTCTACCCATTTTCATATAGGGGGCTTATACATTTTATCTTTTGTACGAGTTTCATAATATTGGTTTTGGAAATCAGTATTCATTGAAAATAATTATAACTAGACCATAAATATTAATATTATGGATTATTTTTAAATATTTATGATTTTTTAAATTCCATTCACAAGTATTTTACAATTTAACCCTGAATATGACGTTGATAACAAGAGAATTTTTTCATTCATTATAATCAAAGTGTGTTGTCTTAATTAATGAAAAAAACATTAAAAAACATCTCAAGACCCAGGAAAAAAAATATTTACAAAATTTAATCATATTATTGTAATAATTATGTTCACATAGTCATTCGTGATATAAAATCAATGAATCGTTCAAAATTTTTGTAAAACCGACCTACCCGTGAACATACCCTCATTCAATGAATTGATAGAAGTTTATTTTATTATAATATGTTTATACCAGAAGAATAATTATGTTATTTCAGTTAAATTACTATTATATAAAATATTTTTAATTATTTATATGAATATATGTTGTATATAAAAATATTACACAATTTGAATTCAAAATTGATCTCTTAGTAATTGTTTTTAAATTATTAAATTACTGAAGATCCTTTGTTGATCTGATAATTATATTTTAGCATATATTTTTCACTAAATACATAATTATATCATTAAAATCTTATTTATCGGTTAATACCATCCATATACTCATCCTTGTATGGGATGAATGGAAAAAATATAGTGTATCTTGGAGATGGTTGTTCGCATAATGAATTAATGATGTTTCTTTCATAAAAAAATAAGAAATGGTTATTTTTTATTTCTTCCAACATTTAAAAAATAATTTTTACTTTAAATAATTTACACATAATACAAAATTTGGGGAATTTTTTTATGGAATGATAAAGAGGAAAACGTTAGAAAAAATATTGATCTCATATTGAGAATATTATGTTTCCACTGAGTTATTCTATTTTAAAGGTAGGGCTTGGGATAGTCTCATATAAATAGAATATTATGAGAGTGGGAGTGGATTATAAAGGAATAAATATGAAATTATTTTACGTGTTAAACATAATTCTCTGGTTTTATAGTATGTGTTTTTAGAATCCCACTTTATAAATTAAAAGAGGGTATTTTCAGCGAAACAAATGTTAAATAAGGGGTAAGAATGAGATCACTAGAGTTTGAGAAGTATTTAGTGAGTATGATTATTTATAATGATATATGTAATGTAAAACATGTTTTTTATACTTTAATACCTAATAATTAATTCTATATGGGGTGTGGGGCCTTTTAATTAATAAAATTTTGAGATGCCTCATTTACCCATTTAACCGTTATTAATATTGATTAAATTTTAACCATGGTAAATATTTAATAACATAAAATATAATATGACCGTTCATACAAAATATTAATGGGATATATCATATATTTTCATATATTTATCCTAATTAAATTACATATATGAGAAAGTTGACTATTAAATTAAATGATATGATGAAAAAAATTAATTTATAGAAAAAAATTACATATTATGTTTGATTATTATTATTTCCTATAAAATATTAATATAATGAGTGTTTATATATAAATTTAACATAAATAAATACAAAATTATAGTCACATAGTAAATTTTAATAATCTATGTCATTTAGAAAAAATATATATAATTTTATAGATTTATTTTTCTAAACACAACTATTTTACTTTAACAATGGTAATTAATATTTATCACATATTATTTTTTGATAACAAAAAAAATATAATATAATAGTTAAATAATATAAGTATAATTATACTAAATTTAATGTATAATTTTTCAATGTAATTACCAATATTTTGAAAAAATTATTTTATAAAATTTCTCACATAATATATTTTTTCTCTGAAAATACAAAAAATATTTTATATTAAATTGTAGGCTTTATAAAGAATGAAAAATTGAATCTTAATTTGTTAAAATAATGTTATAAAATTAATAAAATAATATTCTAAATATACATATTTCTAATGTATCTTAAGAGTGTATAATGTTTAATATTTCCGGATATAATGTTTTCCTGAAACACTTGTGCCTCAAGTTTTACAAATTGGTGTTAAATGTTGACCTAAAATAACCTTGAAATAAGATAATCCACGAATGAAATTATAGAATGTGAAGGTAAATCCTTTAATCCTAAAAATATAAGGATTAGTTGTTAAATTAAATGATAATGTGGAAAGGGGTTTGGACCATTCCAAAATTCACATAAAATAAATAAATTCCTAAATTTATGGTGCATAACTACCTAAAATCTAAAACATCCTGAAAGAGAATCACAATGGAAGTAATATTCCTCAAAAATGAATCCAGAATATGAACGCCACTCTGGAAAAACCGAGAATCCTATATACAATCAATACCAAATCAAAATAACTAATAAAACCGACCACATTAAGCTCTAAAATAAAACCATGAGGATCAAGAAGAAATCTTGAGCCTCATATCACCATTATAAAATCCATTTACCATGACATGAATACAAAAATCATCCATATAGTACAGATTAATGAGATTCTAAAGCATCAAATTTTACTTCCTATGTCCTTTTATGGAATTGACAACCATCAAATCATATACATGCCTTGAATCTACATTCTCATTCCACAACAAACACTTCCATGACACAGAACCATCCCCCAATAGATAACGAAGCTAAATTTCCATTGATCTCTTCTGAACCCCTATCTTGGAACCAAAATCATAAAAACCCCACAAATTAATGAGATTAGAAGGCCCAAATTTTTATGTAAAAAATCACAAAACACATATTAAAATAGAAGTGATTCAAAAAATAGTTCATATTTAATGATTCAAAGATAATTCAAAGAAGAAAGAAAAAAATAAGAATTCATATCAGAGCCTTTCTATACCTCAAATAGCTTCAAATCCAATTCAATTTTTAATTACCCCAAAATTTACATGAAAATAGAGTCTTCTATTCTATTGATGTACATATGGAGGATGCAATTATGAAAATAAATCATAAAATTTTACAGTTTACTATAATCATCTATTTATCTCATAATACCGAGTCTATGTCATCAGTGATAGTTAAATATGATTTTTAATTAATTGATAATGAAAATAATCCCTATTTTTATTATGTAATTAATTTTTTATATCTTAATAATTTTGAAATTATATTTTTATTTTATACATAATAAATATTTTAGGTTATTTTAGAGATCAATTTCAAAACTCCCCAATATTGTGATTAATAATAAAATTTATGTTATATATTTAATTTTTTGGAAGTATAATCAATTTTTTGATTCTATGTTATGCATGATGATGAAAAAAAGTATGACATGCTATATAAGAAGAAATGACCTTTCTAGAATAAAAAATTTCTTTAAAAAAATGTTAATATAGTACATAATATTAAATAATGGTTGATACTTTCTTTTTAATGGTATCATGGGAAACACAATAGGTAAAATACTTTTCAATCTTTCCATTAGAAATTGAGAAATTTCACAATTTTTGAGCAATACATATATAGTTTCATTTCCCATTAAATATTAAATTTAAAAATATCTATGACTCAATGGACGTTTGGAGAAATCATATATTGTATTTAACCATTTCTATGAAATAGAATGTGTATCTGAGTTACATAGGATTAGGTGATGAATATCAATGGTTTTTTTAGCATTAATGTCATGCAATATAAAAGAAACAAGATCCAATTTAGGGGTAACTTATATTTACTACGGGAGATTTATAGTTTTATAGACAGTCATATAATTAATTATCTTTCCCATCCTCTTATAAGGTTATTAATATAGATAAAATTTAATGTGGAGTGATGTGAGTATATAAGATTTCAATTACATGTGGTACACATAAAGTATTTTTGGGACAATTATTTTTTACATTTAATTCTAAATAAGAAAGAGTTATAAAGAAATTGGTTATCTGAATAATGATGTTTGAGACTAATATTAGGAATATTTTTGGAAGAAAACCTATTCTCTAATGAGGCTCACTAAATATGAAAATTACCTAACGGACTAACTATTTACAATGTTTCATTATCATGAATATTTCGTTTTGATATTTTTTTATTCTTTTTCCGGGATATTGAGATGTGATCTATAAGAAATGGAAGTGATATGTCAAATAAGGGTTCCCTCTAATTGGATTGGATTAGTATTATTTAACATGATGAAATTATATGTTTTATTCACTATATTCTTATAAACTATATCGTCTCTATATAAAACATATCATTTATAGTTATTGATTTAGATGGAGAGTGCCACATTTTTATTAGGATCCTATTATATTCAATAATAAATCAACTCATTCATTATGAGTATGGATAAATAATTAGTTAGGGGGATGAATTATATATGATTATCGTGATCTTATTCATTTATTTTACATTATTATTCATGAATTATAAAAATAATAATTCACACAAAGAATCTCATTCCATATATGAAATTTTTGGATTGGGTAGATAGTGACATGTTTTACCATTATGAGCACGAGGATGTGAAATGACGCTCTATATTTCCACTTTATATGATTCAATAATCCTGATTGTGGTTTTCTTGTATAGTGAGTTATAATGTTTCAAGATGTTAATGGTGACTTTTAGGCCACTCCCTCATTAAAATATTACGTATGGACCAATGAAAAAACCTTAAAGTGTTTTGGTAGTCAATCATGATCACATATCTTAGTTAAAGGATGATGTTCAATATCATCCTTCATCATATAATGAGGGGAAATAACTTACCATGTATAGATCCAACATCCTCGAGGGTAATTACATGAGAGTAAATTACTACTAAAATAACCTTTTTTAGTTTTTCATTTAGTAAAACAAAATAATTTCCATCTAACCAAATCCATATGGGTTATATAGTTAGGGAAAATTTTATGGTGGGAATAATATCATGATATACACAAATAAACTAATGGTAAGTACATATAAATAGATATAATTATTTATAATTTTTTAATTAAATAATAAAAAGTGATTGTTTACCCAAAAACACATTATATTGGTTGTTAAATTATTTTTTACAATATATATATATATCATTTATTTATACTCATATGTATTAACCATTATATTTAATTATAACAATCAACTTACAATTTTCTCAATGTATTTTAAATTCATTTCCATAAATTTTTCATAATAATTCAAGTAAATTTCTTTTATAATGTGTGTAATACCATTAATATTTTTTTGTATTTTGTTTTAAATTAAATTCCAAAATTAATGTGTGTACCATACCTTTATGGTTATCTATACTCTGTTCCCCTGTAAACTCATTCCAATACATAGAAACATGAAAAGAATCATGAATTTAGGATAGTAGACACATAAAAAATAAATTGAAATTTTTTCAAATATAATAATCCTTTGAAAAAACATGATTTAATGGAATAATTTAATGTTTTAAAATTTTGATCAAATATATTTATATTACAAAATAACACTTCATTCAATAAAAAATGTATATAAATGATATTTCTTATGATTATTTCACTGATATAGTTGATCATCACTAAAATTAACTCTGATGAAACTCTATGTACATGATATACCAAAAATAGAATATTAAATTTAAATGATAGAGGTAAATATAAGGGTTATTATGATTAAATATTGTGTATGTGAATAGTATTTTGAACGTCTCCAAAAAATTAACTCATATATGAATACTCCTTTTTTTAAATTTCATTATTCGTGAACTTTTAGAATCTATTTATCATTTTTCATACCATGATAGAAATATATTTCATAATAAAATAATGATTATTTATGTTTAATATTATCCATGTATAGATGAATTTTAAATTTTAGATAGTGTTATAGATTGTGAATGTGAATTAGATGTGATTTTTGTTGTTGTTTATTCTTTTGATTTCCAAAATGGGACAAAAATAGAGAAAAAGGTCCATAAATGAAAAAAATATTAGATGAATTCATATTATTTTATATAATATAAAGTCCATTTTAAATATTTTAATGTTTTTAAATAATACATTAATTATTATCGGAATTTTATAGGGAATTTTTTATAGGTAATGAAAATAATGTCGAGAAAGAAGTATCACATTGAAATACAACTACAAAAGATTAACATTTATAGAAGGAGAAATATATTTCCTCTTTTAAATTTATAACTAAGTATTATTTTTATTTATTAGTATGCTTTTTTATTTTACCATTATGACATAATGTTCATATAATGATGTGCAATCCATAATTTCTTAAGAACACACTATTTGGTGTGCAGAATTTTATTTCCCTAGGTGATCTTTTGTTTCGAAATAAAGAATTTCTTCTCAACAAAATATATTCATATATAATTTTTTTATATAATATATATGATCTTTTATGATGTCGTTATATAATAATTATAATAACATTGAAATTACTTAGGAGATTGAGAATCATTTTGGTAGAAATTGGAAAAAACCCACTTATAATGAGCCAAGATTAATTGAATCACATAAAAATGTTAATGGTAATGAAATAAAATATATAGAAATGTTTTAATACATACCAAACAAAAAATTATAATTATTTTAGTGATATATTTACATGGAAAATTTATTATCTAAATTATCTTTGTCTTTCATGTTTAAAAAGAACATCAAGAGTGATTTGAATGAGTTTATAGATCAAAAGACATGAATTAATGTTTGGATTAGAATGAATCATTTTTTGGATTTGTAATTTTAATTTAAAAATTATAATATATATCAATGTGTGGATTTTTTAAAGAGTTTTGTTGAATAAGAATGAATTTTCTCAATATTGTTTGGTTTCTAATATATGAATCTAAAAAAATGATATCCAAGATGTGTAGAGAATAATCATCAAATCTTTTCTTCAATTAAGAATATGTTTATTTTCAATTTTGTAAACTCACTGGATATAGATGTGGATTGATATAGTACGTGAAATGATGAAATAATAATAACTTTTTGGGGAGGTTCTGTATACATGAACAAAAAATAGTTTTATTAGTATTAGAAATGACCATTATTAGTGCTAAAAAATTTATGATAATCGAGGAACTATTATCAGGGGTTACCATTTATCAATACTAAAATAAGCGCTAATAAATGACCCTTTTATTAGTGCTAAAAATATAATCAATAGATGGGTATTTTTTGTGAGAAAAATGAAATGATAAAAGGTTCTTTTATCCATTTTTTCCTAGCCCAGATAAAAGTAATAAAAATTAAAGCATTAAATCGTAGACCCCCATTTTAATAGGGGATTTATCCCCCCTTTAATAGCACTATGAATCCCCACCTGCATCCCCACCACACCCTTTAATAAGTCTAAGTGTACCCTCCCACCATTTAACAACTCGATTGCACCCCAGCCACCCCCTAATAGGGGTAAATTCACCCACCCACCCTTTAAAAACCCTATCACACCCCCACTACCCCTTTGCACAAGGCTAGGCACACCCAACCACCCTTTAACAATTCTATACCACCCTACACCCACCCACACACCGCTACCTCTTCTTTGATTCAAACTCGAGACCACTCCCTTTCCCTCCTACACCTTTACCACTCATCAGTCTGGTTTTGTTATCTATTTAATGATATAACTATTAATTTTTACATATATTTAGATATATTTATTCCTAAATTAACATCGAATTATTTTAATATATATATTTATTTATATTAATATATATATATATATATATTAATATAAGAACATTTAATTATATCTATATATATAGTTATATTTTTATCATTATATTTATTCATATATTAATATATATTTATAATATTCGTTTTAAATAAATTTATAAAATATGTTTTCTGTGTGTGGTTATAAATAAATAAATAACTAGATATATATATATATCATACATTCCCATATATATATATATATTATATGTTTGTGTATCTATATGTATAATTATATATATTTATATATATTTACATATATCATATATTAATATGCTAGAATATATAAATAATATATATCAAATTGTTAATATAGATAAACAATCATATATATATATAGACAAACAAACACACATTATATAGGTATAAAATATTAATATAATTTTATTTTAAATAAAATGGATATTATAAGACTTATATATTAATAAATATACTTTATATATAAATAAGTTTAATTATTTATTTATAAAATGAAAATTTTATGTGTGAATATTAAAAAATTGGTGTATATTGTAAGATATCTGATTACAAATAACAATAAATTCTGAAAAATTATAACATTTTAAAGACACAATATCAATATGAATGTAATCCTAAAGAATAAATTTAGTCCCCACTAAAAAAGAAAAAAATACCCCTAAAAATGAGGCTAAAATTCATCAAATTTTAATACATTTGGGTATCCTGACTAAGAACTCTTTTTAGAAGCTTTCTACGATTTTTTTGGTCACAAAAAAATGCATCACAAGGTCTCATTGTTTCACTAACTCATAGAGATCATCACATTCATCTATTTGATATTTTTAGTCCTGAAATAGACACACAAATCAAATGTTATGGTCATTTGATGTTTGAATATGTTTCAATTTATTTAAATCTTTTATTAATATTTTGATATTTTTTGTCTTGAAATTGTTATTAAATTACTATTACTCAATAATAATTAGAAAATTATTAATTAATATATTTTTTTTAAATATTTTATAATCCATCTTCACCCAATTTATTATAAATCATGTCTAAATTTATATTTAACATTATCCAAAACATATTCTGGAAATATATATTCAATTTATATAAATTTATTATATATATATATATTCACTTATTTATATATTACTTTTAATGAATTTTTGTTTTCCAGATATACCCTTTATCAGTTCTACTCAAACAAGTGTTGGTAATTACCCCCATTATAAGCTCTACTAAAAAAGAACTGATAAAGGGGGACCCTTTAACAGTTCTAAAAGAAGTGTTGTTAAAGGGTGGCACTGTGAAAAACCTTTTTATTGGTAGTGTTAAATTTTTATTTCATCATGATTAATAAATAGAGAAGTGAGTAATATATTTTATTCTATAAGGATGTGTTAATTTAGAAGTCCATGACAAGATTCACATGACAAGAATGTAGGATGAGTTGATATTCTTTTTCTGAAAAGTGGTTTATCATAATTAATATTGGAGACACATATTACAATTTAAATTTGGGTGTAATTTTATCATTTGTTGAGAGATAATTTCATCAGTCATGTGACATTTCTTATAAAACATTTTTATGGATAATCCGTGATCGTTTGTATCTTTGATGGTTATTATTATGGATTTTGTGATATCATTTTTTAAGATTATGAAATTGTTTTTTCCAAAAATGATTAGTGGTAACCATAATTAATTCATTATTCTTGATTTTTATATACTTATTAGTTGCCAAATACATCTTTTATCAATTATAATCATAAAAATTCAGTATTTTTGTATATATGAATTAATAAACAATAGTGATTTAAATAAATTTAATTTTTTTAATATTGTTCAGTGTTATAATGTAATATAAATACATATATTGGCTCCCCCTTTATTATTTTTCCATTATAGATCATAGAACTATTAGTATTTTGGAATCAAATAATTATTATGAGAGAATATTGTTCCCATTATATAAAAAATGTTGTTTAGATAATGGAATGGATTTTAATTTATATTTTTATTGTCCAGTGGAGTGAATTTTTATTTCTATATAGATCAAAAAAATCACGAATGGAAAGAGTTTTTATTATTATTTATTTTAATATCATTTTTTAAATTATAAGATCAGACTGTAATAATTATCAATTCTTTTGGATGCAAAAAATGTTCTAAAAAATGCGTACACCCCTTGTGTAGAAAATTATTTAATGAAATCAATTTGTGAAAAAATTATTGTGATTGATAGTTATGGATAAATTAAATTACAATCATCACAATCAATGGACTATTTCTTCAAATTAAAGGAAAAAAAGATACAATAATACATATGAGACACAGTTGAGAATATATATATATGTAGATTATTAAAATTAAGGAAATAAAATAAAAGATTCAGTGTTTAATTAGTACAAAAATTGGAATTCATAAGGAAGAAATTGTCAAGATCATCATCAACTGAGTCAATGAGATAGAAAAAACTGTTAGAGGTCTTCGTGATAAACTGGATGATTTTAGTTTTTCCAAAATTATAATTCATACCCTTCTCTATAAATATGATGATACAATATTAGCTTTCAAAGGCCATGCTTTTAAAACACTTCCAGTTGATTGATTTCATGAAATATTAATTTATTACAAAATGGGTAATGAAATTACTCTTAAAATGAATTCCCATAAATAAAGAATATTTCATTTATTTTTGTTAATAAGATAAAAGATATAATAATTACACAACAAAATAGTATAAAATAGGCAATGGTAAAAATGATGAGATAATTTTTTAAATGATAATTTCATTCATCTCATGATGTTTTATGAAAGAATGATGAACATACTATGGTTAACATCATTTATTGTATTTTATAGGGAGATATTAGATATTTTATGAGCAATTATCATTTATTTGAGGATAATTATTATATATTTATAGTTTAGTAATATGAAGAAAATTAAAATATGAAATCTTCACAGTTCAACAAAAAAGTTTTCATAAATGAGAATTTTTTTATCTGACCGATTATAATGGATATTGTCAAAATTTAATTGAAGTTAATAATTAATATATTGTGGATACAATTTATGGATAAAAAATATAAAATATTATGGGTATAGTTTTGATAATTATAATAGAGGTGAAAATGTTGTTGAAACTAAAATCGAGATCATGTTAAATGGTGAGTTAAATTATTTTATTAAAATTTTCTCAATGATAGGGATTTCAAATAAATAAATTATGAAAGAATAACAAAAATTTAATTATCTTATCCATGTCATGATAAAAATAAATTTATGATTTAATTAGATAATTTAGAAGTAATGATGTATATCCAGGAGTATAATAATATAAATTCAGTCATTAAAGAATTGGTAAATATAATTAGAATAAAATCAATGTCTTCAATAAAAATATGTTGAAGTTTATTATCATGTTAAAATTTTTTATTTTTTATTTTTTGACATCCATTCAATTGTTAGGAAAATATTTAATGGGATGAATGAATTGTGATGTAGCATTAATGAATTATGATAATTCAATTATTCATCCACAATCAGACTCATTATATGTACATCTACATGGATGTATACAATAAATGAAATTTTTTTATGAAAAGTATAAATAATATAGAATTATGGAAAAAAAATAAAATTTTATAATTCGATAAAGCCTATGATGATAAATATTTTATGTATTTATTATAATTCTATATTGATGGTTTATGTGTGAACCCACAATAACCAAATATATTTTCAAAATAAAAACAAAAAACTTCCACAAAACAAAAATTAAACAATGAAGAAAAAACTCAAAATTCAATAAACAATATTATTGATAAAGAGGTCATCTCCATAAGTAATGATATGCTAGCATAATGTTCTGTATGTCACTTTAGTCAATAACTCACCCAAATGTACTAGTTGATGCAAAAGGGAAAATTGGGAATGTCTTAATTAGTGCCTTTATTTCTAAAATAAAAATTGAAATTCAAGGGAACTATTGAACCAGAGATGAAAAAACAAAATGTGAATAAAATAATATCATTATAATCAAAACCAAATCAAGAGAATACCCAAAATTCATAAACCATCTCACTTGAAAGATTAATAATTCTATTTAGAAAGAAATTCAAACTACCTATGAAGATAAATATAAAAAAACCACCACAACAGTTTCACTCTTATAGATCAACATCACATTCCCCATCATTATAAATAATTACCTAGAAGAAACATGAAATGAACCGAAAATACAACAATAAAAAATATATAAGTATTGGTCCCCAAAAGTTCGATCTAACCATTTATGAAATGTTACAACATCCCCTAATCTCCACACCATTTCTATGCCAATTAATTGCCTCCAAAATGTGAATACAAAAGTAAAAAAGAGGATATAGACATTGGAAAAATTCTTATGGCTCATACAGTACTGGCTATAACCCACTATCTAGATATATGGTCTTGTAATCATTTTCAATATGGGACACACATTGATATTTTATTTTCTAAATGGATTGAAAACTATAGACTTGGGTTCCACCAATGACTATATGAGGTTTCCAAGGGCATCAGTCATGTATTTAGGATATTTCCATGGCCAAAATCCCCATTTCTATAGTTTGAGTAAAAAAATACATCCCCAAGGTTCCATACCTGGACATTGAATCCATACTTTTATAAACTCTTCCACTATATAATGACTATAGTAGAGAATATATATATTATCTATAAATGGAGGTCCTTGTGACCATAGTAAATTTATATAGTCATCAGCACTGGATATTCATTATTTTCACCGATTAAACATTCTGATATATGTGTTTTCATGAGTGATGAACATAATTATATGTTATTGATATACATATCCCATAGATATAGGAACCCAATTCACATAGATAATATGAGTCCATTGAAGGACCTTTATCCACAATTATTGATACCCTTTTATATAGGTTATATGAGATGAGGTTATATCTATGGTCTATGGTCCCCATGGCTATAGGTGGTACATGGATGGGCCAGAAGTCATGGATTCCGATGTCCATGGCTTTAGGGTGTGTATGATAGTGTGGTAGAAAAATTAATTGGTTACCATTTCCACAGTTGGATTTGTAAAACTATTGTGGCTTATTTAACAGATTCATGTAGCTATATACCTCTTTCCAAATAATTATGTTGGTAAATATGTTTTCTATCCTACTAACATGATAAAAATTAACCAGCAAGGATGTTTATTTTCTACTAGTGGCTATAATAAGTCTATATTCTTTGTAATTTACTCATGTGTCCAAAATTCATTCGTAATATATCTATTTTATTGAACTGAGATTCTACTACCACCAAATAATTTATCCTATTAAATCCTTCCAAATAGCAGCATAAAATGAAAAAAATAGTCAAATATACTCTTAGATGGTTGCAAAAATTCACTAACAAAAAAAATAAAATTTGAACAGTTATTGGTATTTTAGAACCAATAGTTTAAGGAACATGACTAATTATTCATTTATTTTTTGTATATATAATGTTTGGGTAATTATTATGGAGGTTACGAGGGGGTTTTAATGTTTTTTAGGCTTTATATTGAATGATGTTTTGTGCATGGTCATTGAATAATCTGAAGCATCTCCAAAAAACCTTTGTAGGGCAAGACAGTGGGTGATGGCTAGGCGCACAATTGGTGCATGGTGTTCCCAAACCATATATATTCCCATGAGAAAGCAAGAACCTTTAAATATATGGAAATATATGGTGGGGCTATAGTTTTTCTAACTGTGAGGGCCAACTATACAGACTATGGCCTTAAGAGAGTATCATCACACAGTTGGCTCATGGTTTGTTAAACAATGTGGGGTGTAGTAGGACCTCTATTAAATGTGCATATATTCTAGGTTAATCCATTAATCCCACAATTTTCCTAGACCATCCATAAGAAAATTATATTTCTATCATGGCATGATAGAATACCCCCTCCGATCTATGGGTGTTCTTTTAGTGAATTAAATGGCATTGGATGCCTAGATTTTTCAATAAGAAAATGTTCTTTCTCAATCTTCTTAGATCCAAGGACCTTATGTCACTCTTGAAACCATATATCTAGTTCTTTATGGATAGATATTTGTTTTAATAATGGTTTTTAGGACATAAAGATGGATATTGTTAAGGGATGTGTTTTTTTGATCATATCTTGATGGTTTTTTGTTGTGATTTGTTTTTTACAACGTTCGTGTGGTAATGGGGTTTAATCCTAACTCCACATGATTTAGACATGAAGGATTTGTTTTAATTTAACGGGTATTATTAAATTATTTTTGAAATCTATTTGTTATTCATGATTAAAATCGTCTATTGGTATTGAATTATATTTTATAGAAAGTAATTGATTTGGGAAAACCCAATTGTTTATAATTTCAAAATGATTATTTTGAAATTATAGTATGGGTTGATTCATGTAAATTAATTTTTTAAATGCCTTAAAAGTATTTTTTTTCTTTAATTGATTTGTAATGATGTTGGAATAATGTTTTGGCTTCCATATTAATGTGATGGATAATGGTTCTGAAGTACCACCATCAAATGTGTTGGATAATGGTTGGGATGTAGCACCATTAATTGGGACAATGTATGGATGTTATGTTTTGCTATAAATTTTGACACTAATGTTGACTGTTTGTTTTTTTGTGTGGATGTGGGTACATGGATATTGAAAGACATTCTAAATCAAATGAAAAATGGTTTAAATTGTTTGCTGATGATTTCAATGTAATTAATGTTTATGGATTTTATATAAACTATTTTTAGTTTATAAAACTATTGTTTAAAAATTACGGACAAGTTTTTTCCGGGTGGCGTGAGTTTGGAAGTCATTTGAAAAATCCTACAGATTGTTGAGACACCCCATACTTTGTAATTATTGTTCATTTGTAAAGATAATCTTTCAAGACATGTACAAAGTCACGATATCTTAGTTATTTGTTTAATAGTCTAGATACCTTGGGTATGACATGTGGAGTTGGAGAATAGAGTGGGTTGGGAACTTCTCATTGACGTCTCTTTGGAGTTTTTAGTTTTGTGGTCTTTTGGTCCACTTTGAGTATGTCTTATCATTTACCTAATGTACTTTGATATGGTTGTGGGTTTCATTTTATTTTTGTTGTATTTTGTAATCACGAATCATATATGTCTTTTTGGTGGGTTTTGATGTAATTTGGTTCTATTATCATTATAATGTTATATTTTACATTAAATTTTTATAGATCTTTGAATTTATTTTACACCTTTTTCTAATTTTGGGGATGTCACTTGTGGCCATTATCAAAACATATTCTTCCCAAGCCTATGGGTGACAGTATGAATGTTATAAATGGGACCAATCTTATTTGGGCCAAATATCTTTTGAAGACAAAATTTTACAGTCTTAGTAGGTCAAAATATCATTCAGGGAAAAATGGTATCACCATTGTTTAGTTCATAACATTGAAAATGGTTTCAGTTTTATTTGTTCATTGAGATGGAAATTATATAAACCTAGCCTAACAGGGCATGAGACACGAAAACCCCAAGCCAACCGTAAAAAATATAGGAGCCCATAAATAGTATCGAGTAGGCATGTCAAATACATCGGAGGCTTATCCAATGGTACCTGTAGAAATTCACACACATCCATCTCAATGAAATTGTAAAATAGATTATAATAACTACAACTGTTAATCATGTATATTTCTATCCCACAATTAGAGAAAAAATAAACCAACATCATCAAAAGTAAAAAATTAAATACCTCCAAAATAAATGAAAGAGACTAACCAACTCATAGAAGGGGACCACTATTATCTACAATCGGTAGTAAACAATTCAGTTTTTTATCTCTCTATGCATCACGTACTCCAGGTCCTCCTAGTACTGTGTCAAAATTCATATCATCTTCATAATATATAAAATTTCTAGGAAAATCCCATGCATGTGAAAGTATAAAAATAAGTAGTAAGAACCCAAAAAAATAAAATAAAATAGAGAAACATAATGAAAATACTCAAATTCACCAAAATACATAGTAGGAATAAAATGTGAGATAGAAGAAGAAACACTATATCAATTAATTCATGGATATACATGAATATTCTTCTAATCTCCTCATTGTGGTTCAAACAAAGATCTTTAACATCACCTTAAATAATCGTAAAAATATCACAGGTATACTCATACTTGACTGGATGTCTCATGGGGTCCCAACATTACATCTAGACATTGGAATCTACTTGAGGCAAAAAAAAATGCTCATATAGGGGATATAAATCCATGAGCCTTTTCATCAATGATGTAACTCATCTGAGAGATAACTTTAATTTTAAACATCCCATAAATAACTGATGGAAATCATTTGTGTGATGTCACAAATCAAGAATAGCTTTAACATCTCTAATGGAATCACCCAAGAGGTTTCACTCGATCAGGTGCATTAAGAAAGTGGATCATCCCTACCATCTCTGGTGGAATATATCGAAGAGAACATGATAATTAGGTCTCTTTATATGGTAAGCCACACTATAAACTCATAGTTATTAATACCCATATAGGGGAACATACCCATCTCTAATGAGGGACTCCTCAAGCAATATAGGAAACAATAGAACATCCCATATCATAAGAAAATGATCACACACATGAACAACAGGGGACACCAAAAACCTGACCTGAAACTCTGGAGATCATATCGCTCATAGAAGGGATCACAACCTGAACTATTAAGCGACAAGAAAAACTTTAAGAAATCTAATAACCATGATACACGAATATGGTATCCTGAATAGGAAAATATATTTATATAAAAAACCCAAATTCATATCCAACATCCATGTGGGGGATCATATGGCTAATGATAACACAAACCCAACTAAAACAACCCACTATGTAGGGGATTTTATATCTGAAGATACTAGAATCCCTATGTAAGTTTCCCTCAATGTAAGGGATTATATATCTGATAATTCATTGAATCCTAATTTTCTATCCTACTATATAGAATATCACAACCCTAAATATGAAGGTCATGATGATACCACTATCCTCACACAAGGAATACAATATGATATCGGATATTGGCACGAAATACTTGGGAAATACACCAATTCTCACTAAGTCCATCCTTGAAATGGTATCCAAATCCACAAAATGGGATGTAATTCCTCAATGTAGAATACAAAGTATAGTATAAGGGAATCCAATAAACTAGTACTTGTCTATACATGACTGTATTGAAATCCAATAAACTCACATTGCATTGCATTTCACACATAAAAACTATGGCCACCGTCAATCCCAACATTGGAAACCACTCCTAATAGGTTAATAATGTCCCTCCAACCATGTCATATATAAGGACATGAACGAGGAAAAAATATCAAAGGGGAGTGAATGATGTGTACCCACCGGACAAATTCTTCTCTAGAAACTGGCCCCTATATGTTTCCCCTCTTAGTACCAGGCATGTAAAGGAATACCCAGTGTTTACCCCATGTCACAAGGTTCTAGACCACGTATGATCCTATGGGTGTGTCCTCACTAATACATGACTCTCTTCTTATTTCACACCATATTATGTTTATACATGGTATATATCATGTCTTGGATATCCATATACTTATCCATTTCATCATCTTGTGCCATTGGCCGACACCCTATGACCATGTATGAGGTGGTGTACTTCTATATAGCCCAGTCCATTTACATGCGGTGTTGGGCAATTCATTTTTCCATACAACCTAGGATAACGATATTGTAGGTAATCCATGTATATAGGGGTGTAGATCCCATATATCTTATTCCTCAAATGGTAAGAACAGACTATGTGTGCTCCAATACTACATGACTTATGATTAGTAATTACAAAGGAAAATCCACTATGAGCCACCTAAAACTCCCTGGTTTCCACTAAAACCCATTTATCTACCCCCAGGGGATTTTATAAGTCATAATAAGGAAATAAAACCATAATATAATGAAAATAAATGGGTCGGGATGTAAATATTATAATTTTATAAACCTCACGGATAAACACAAAAGTGTGGGGGTCTAAAACTCTATCCAAAAACCAATTTCACCATGATTCAGTGAAGACCAGTGTAAACATTGGCGATTAGAATACCCACTCACATTATTTAGGGCTTATTATATCTATCTCTCATGGATGGATCCTACTCTTCCATGTGTGTTAAAAAAATGTGAAGGGGTTTATTAATTTAATTTCATTAATTTAATAATCCACCCTTTAACACCCAACCAAAATCCCCCTCAAAATAGGCACCTCATGCCGACAATCATTTTATTTTTCTTAGGGTCAGGCCCACCTTTCACACACAACTTATTTCATAAATTTATAATCATAGAATTATCATGGGAGTTGTTATACTTTTATTGGAAAATTGTTCATGAGTGAAAACATATATTTAATATTTTTAATATCTCCAGTCAGTGGATCTCTGGGCCTCGTAATACTATGCAGAATTAGTGACGAGCTTCAAATACTGTTGTATAATTATTCTAGAGTCTTACATGAACAAACCATAATCTTTATACACTCCTTAAAATTAAATATTATATCCTAATAAGAAAAATCCATTGGAAAATGAAATAGAATGATCTAGTATATTTGTCTCCCACACCACACTGGTTAGCTCACCAGGGTGTTCCCAAGTTGACTACAGAAATGAACTTAGTATAAAAACAATTCCATTATGTTTCTTATTGAGCCCGAACTAAAACAAAATTCTTACCCTTAAAAGGTTTCTCAACAACTTCTATCCAGTTAAAACTATATCATAATCATGCAACAAATCATGCACATATCTCCCAATCCAAGACAACTATAAAAAACCAATCACCTAGTCCAATGATGGACTTAGAGTCTAGTAGTACACCACCTCACTAACTAGACATAGTTAATGATGAATCCCAATAGTCCTCATCCACCACTTGATAATCTTTAACCTCAATACACATCTCTATAACCTAGTCGTGGCCCAAAAATGCCATCACATATTGGCTATAACTGGTATAGTAGTGGCATGTTGGGCCTTCTAAACATGTCCTCGAATTGTGCTATAATAACGGAGGAGAAACAAGTACACCACACAAACATGAAACTAGAAGAATGTTTTCAAGAACCCAAAATGTTATCTCTACTTGGAAAAACCACCCCCCTCATTGAAGTATGAGTGAGGGAGAACAGCCTCTTCAACGCCACATATCACATCATGAAAAATTTCATCATCAATCCATAGAATCTCAAAATATACCAGGATTGGAAATCCCATCATGAACATGTTAAAAGGATATCGAGTGATGTGAGACCCTGTTAGAAGAATATTGTAGTTGTGCATCCCAACCTTACAAAAAAATGAATACCAAAAAATAATGTAGAAATTTCACATCATACTAAAGTTCATAACATGAAACAATTATTTCAAGAACATGAGGTTACCAAAAAACAACACATGGATACCCAATAATACACACAAGGTCTTACCAGGACATCCATCATCATGCCTACATCTACACCACCACTCTCAAAGCACCACGAGGGTCATAGAATATACTAAAATATATATCATGTAAAAAAATTGGTTCCATTATAATAAGAAGGAATATATTAGTTCATAGGAAAAAATGACATGACATCTTATAGATAACATAAACTCCACCACGACAACATGAAATCAGGCTCTTATTGAACAACTTCTCTACATGTCTTATTAGCCACTTAATAAAATTTGGTTATATATTCTAAATGATGAGATATTATTTCTTGGTCAATTATCACTCCTCAAATATGTTAATTTTCAATCAAAAATTCATAAACACTACCACACCCACTTGTGTCAACCATCACAACATGTATTTAAGGAAAAAATATATATTGAGGATGATCATCATAGGGTATCCCTACCACAACAGATTTATCCTATATAAGTAACACTCCACTAAAATTCAGGGCACACTATTGATAAAATATTGTAGTCATAAATCCACTTTTTGTGGGTCTCCAAAAAAAGTGTGGAGCCTAGTCGCTCAAATAGTATCGCCAGGACCTGCACTGACAATCCAATATGTAGCCCCTCCCAAAACACATAAGAGAAAAAAAACACATCTTCAACACCTCAACAATATATTATTTTTCTTGAACTGACTCTTATTGAATGTTTGTTATCACTTCACAATGACACATATTAGTGGTAGATGCTCCCTATTTCTTATTAATCGAAATCCAAGTCAAAAATCACCATTAGAGGGATCAACAGATTCCCTTCAACACCTTGCATAATATTTTAGCCTGAAGTGGAATGAATAGAGTACCTCAAAACATTAGGTAATAATACTAATGTAAAAGTAATAAATGAAATTGATAGAACCTCATATCATCCTCGAAGACTCTGGGTTATAGGTATCTATATGTTGGTTCAGATCACCAATGGGTGTTGGTTACAATAGAAAAAGCCTCCTTACACATCCTACTTCTCTCCTCACATGATCATTAATTCCATAATAATGTATAACTTCTTTCACAAGTCACTACCTCTATAATGGTAGACCATTTGATATATCCATCTCAGCATCATGGTGGTTTATTCACTATCGTACATGATGTCCCCATCATTCAAAAGAGAAATCCTTAGTCTCTAATAGTTGACTAGATATGTATATAGAGGCATGAACCATTGTCCTTCTTTCATTAGATTAGCTCCTAAAGTGTCTCACATGACCAAATACCTGGGCATGATGTTGAAAACTATTAGAAGAGTTCAATGCTCCTATGTACCCAGAACCAATAGTTAGAGTATGTTCAATTTGAAACAACTCCACAACCAAGGCTCCCACAAGCACCCCATCATAGGTTGGAATGCCCGAAAATATCAGGATGTTTTTAATACCTTAATATAATACCTTTTTGAAGGTCTATTCTATATAAATACATATGGATAAATATCTAAGGAGTATTTTGAATTTTATTTTTCATCTCTGAATACTCTTCCACAATCATGTTATCCTTCCAAATCTACATAAGTACACAAATACGCAGTGACCGAAACATGTTAGGATAAAAATATTCCCTTCAAATACTCTCAATGTCTGTCATTGTGAGTTTCATCTCATTGTGGTTTTGAGTTAATAGACAAAAATATCTCACATTTGAGACCTGCAAAAAAACTCATTGTGAGGCCCCCATATGATCAAGCGATGATCTCATATAGAGGAAAACATGTGTTAATGCTTGAACCCAATCACTCTCTAACTAGGTTTCTAGATCACCCCAATAGTTTAGAGGTGATTATATCTAGAACTCATGAATTTCACAAATCCTATAAAATTCTTATGACTAAACTTTTTGAAAAACCTGATTCTTAATGGGTGTAGTCAAAATAGGAAACCACCCAAATTAAATACCTAAAAAATAATACCCTAGAAGAAAGGCTCATCACTATATGGATCATAATGACAATCCCACCACATAGAAATATTTTTTTCATCAATGTTGACTCCAAAAATATAAAAAATATAATCTAGGTGCAGTGACTATATCTGAAGAACTACCTCAAGAAGTACATAGAACCCAATACCCATTCCAAATTTATGATTGTTCCAAAATTTCCCACCAATCAGTGAAAAAATGTTTTGAGTCACTTAGCAGGATATCAGGGTTATGGTGAATGGATACATCATCCATGACACCATCACTATAGTCCCTATAATGAACGACTAATTGGGAATAATTCAATATTTTCAACATAAAAACCTGTGGAGAACACAAATAGACAACTAACTCAAGTTTTAAGGAAGGACCTCCTCTGATAACCATCTATAATGACATATCCTGAAGGGTCCATAGATTTATCTAACCCAATACCACCCCCAATAGGCCTGGGGATAAGGACTGAAGAAATGTAGTTATATCACATTCATGGGAGGCATTATCCTATTGTAACTATATGCATTTAGATAATTTTAAATCCATGAAATAATGAATAGTTAATAATACGTGGATCCAGAATGCATATACACATTTATTAAAAATTCAAAGTACACGAAGGATATTGAAATCATGGAAATGGGAAAACAAAAATCACAATGTTAATTGAAAAATAGTCCAACCCACTCAAAAATAGGGGACTAGTGCCGACTTCACCCATCAGTACACAACTCGGTTTATCTAACTCCATAATCTTTTCCTACTTCAGTTACTCTTAGGGATCCTTATAAATTAATTTAAATCTACACAAGAAAAATAAATGTTTGAGAAGATCATGTATAAGGGTGAGTATAAAAATACCTAATAGGTGTACCAAAATCCCAAATAAAGGGGAGAAACTAATGGAAATAGTCAACCCGACCAATTGTTTTTTGTAAACCCATGTGAAAGAGAACAAGAACTCGTTCTCAAATACTCCTTGGCTATACATAACTTCTAACCTCATATCCACATTATCTATTATACATGGTATCTCAAATCACTATAAGGAATACTATAACAACCCTAGATATACCCATATCAAATTCCTACTCTCGTGAGGTCCCAACCTCATAGAAAACAACATGATTCTATTGGAGAAGAAAAGTAATATTCATCTAGTATATCTCTCTCTATAATCCCAACAAACGATTTATGGAACACATCTAATAGATAAAACTAATCAAAAAAATATTCCATACATAATTTCACTCATCCATGAGATCTCACTAATTGTGTACACCTCATTTATCTTTAATGGAATCATATAAGAGCCGCCACAAAATTGGGTACACTAATTTGATGGCAAATCCCCACCATCTGTAGTAGAATAAATCTGTTAAAATAGACTCATCAGGTCAAGAAACATATTGAATCACAATAGAGCCTTGTGGTTATCAATTATATGATAGTTTTTCACACCCATTATTGTTTGGTGACTCCTCAAACTATATTGTAAATAACTAAAGATCTCATCTAAAAGATAATGGATCACATATGATACTATTAGGGACACCGTGAAACCAATATAGGAATTAGAATATCATTTTTCGTAGCTTGGGGATCACACGTAGGGCCGATGTGGGATTCCAAAAAACCAACCCAATATCAGAGAGCGGATACATAGATATGGGATAATGCCTATGATGACTAAAATATACTAAAAGCACAAATCTAGATCAAAATGACAAGTTGGAGATTTTGTTGATGATGATACAAAAAACACAACTGAAACTACCCACTATGTAAAGGATTATATATATAATGATGCGACAAACCCTATAGAAACCACCTTATATGTATGGGATCATGTATCTGATGGTTCCTCAAACCATACTAATATTGTCTACTTGATCTGGTTTCACCTCCCTATGTATGATAGTCATGTGAATACCAGGAATAACTCTTAGGTATGAAAACAAGGTAGAGGATATCGTATCAACCTCCCAAAGGGATATACCATCTCTATATAAGATAATACTATCAAGGGAATCATGATCCTATGTTGAGGACGTAATGCCACACATTTCCCTCATATGGATCGACCAAAGTAATCCAATCATATGGTACTGATCTGTACATCACTATCATGAAATCCTATATCCTATCCTCAGGTCGTATCTCACATGCCAAAAGTATGTCCATCATCACCTCCATCATGGAAAACGTCTCCAGATAGGATACTCATGGGACTCAATCCGAGTCATGAAGACATAAATTCATGATAGTGAAATCTAATAGTGGTGTAAATGGTGTTTATAATCGAGTACAAAAACTTTGTCATAAACCACCATAGTTATTTCTCCTATCGTTATATTGTGTATAATTGAATATATAATGTCTACCCATGTCACACGGTGGGTTACAATATCCAATCCTTTGGGCATGTCCTCAGCCATACATGGTTGGCTATCGATGTAATTACAATTAATTTCACACATGATATAATTAATGCATTGGATATCTAGCTACATAGTCTTGTATTCAACCTATTACAATGTTTGACACCTCATGACCATGTACATGGTTTGGTACTTCCACAGGACACTGTACATTTACATGGTGTGCAGGCTATGTCTCTACACTCAAGGGTTAGGCTAACTACATACTGTGTCCCCATTTACAAGGGATTTAGTTACCAAATATCATCTTACCAAAATGAGAAGAACACATCATGTGTTATATTGCACTATGCACCATGTGATAAGTATTTCTCCAAAAAAACACCTAGAACAACATAGCTAACCCCACAGTTTCCACCAAAACCCATGTATCTACCCACATGGGATCAGTAGAAGCCAAAATAACGATATCAAACATTAAAAATGAAAATATAGATATCAATATATAGTTCTCACATGTCCATCTATATCGTGAAAAAATATTGACGATTCGGGTCCAAATCGATACCCAGATCCTACTGCACCTCAATTCGCTGACGATCCACAAAAAAAAATCGGTATTAATGGCACCTCCTTACATTATTTTAGAATTGGGTCTTCATTTTTGAAATAGTTGGGATCCTCCTCTTCCATTCATGAGAACAAAATTGTGAATTGTTCTATTAATATAATTTCATTATAATTTTCATACCTCTATTTAACACCCCGCCAACAACCACATCCAACAAGGTTCCCAATGCTGATAATCATTATATTCTACCTAGGCTAAACTCCAAATTCCAGAATCAACCATGATATAAATTTTATGATTCAAGTATCCACTAAAAAAATATACCAATTTTACAAAACACAAAGTGAATGTGATGAAATGTATTTAATATTTTTATTATCCACACACCTTGGCTCTCTAGTACACAAAATCCCACAATGGCTCAGCACTTGGCTTCAAAAATATTCCCAAAATTATTCATAAGTTTTAAATGGTAATTCCAAGGCCATTATATTAATTTTATCAGTATGTCTACAAGGATATTATTAATGATTAGGATTTTCGGAAAATTAAATATATTGAAGAAAAGGCGGAACAACCCACTTTATGATTAACATCGAGTTAATATGGTTTGTTGCTACATAATACTTCTGGGTGAGTTATCACCTCATAGTAATGGTTATAGATTATTTGGGTTTTGTTCCATGATTTTTTGGAATGATATACCAATAGGACTTAATTGTTCATTTTTAGTAAAATAATGTATGAATTGGACAAGAAGTGATAATTTTTGAAAATAGTGAAGATAGTTGATGTTGAAATGAATGGTTATAATATTTTAAAAAATGGATAAAATTATGATTAAGGTTGAAATGTGTAATGATATCCTATGATACATTTTGATGAGATAGATTGAAATTTATAATCCTTCAATTTCTCATGAGGGAGACCGAAAAGTTTTTACTTCTCATTATAGGGAATAAAACCGTGTATGTGTAATAAAAACCAAACAGAAGTGGGTGCTAAAAATGTTGATATACTTGATCCATAGGTAAACTAAGATATGGTTTAATATAATGTATAAGAGTTCTATACAATATATAAGGGTGTTATAAATGATAAACCAGGGAAATAATTTCATTTAGTTTAGTTCCAATCATATAATCCACCAAAGTTTTATGGGGATTATGAGCAAGAAAAAGATGAATTTTGGTTTAATAGGATGAATAAATTCATCGATTAAAACTGTAGACAATAAAAGTAATGAATGATAATATAGAAATGTATGTACTAGATGATTTGGATCACCAAAGGTGGGAATTATTGTTTCAAACTAAATTAGAGTGCAGATTGATATGAGATGATTTGAAAGAATTTTTTAATGAGAAATTGTATCGTCACAACATTAAAATTACTCTAAGAACAAAATTGTTCCATATATTGTAAAATAATTTCTCGGTGGCAGAGTACGTGGATAAATTTAGGAAATTATTCTATTTTTCAATGGACATTGATGTCAGTGATTCCTTGATGGAATTATTTTTTTATTAGGAATTTGGTGGGATATTAATTCAGAGAATAATTTTATATGTATTAATGATTATATTTAATTGGTAAATAATTTCATTGGGGTAGAAATATATATGTTGAAAAGAAAATTATACAGAGAATGAATATCCCAATGGGAATATATTGTAATTCTATAACTATAAATAGGTTGAAGAGGGAACATACTTCCAAAATAGTGGGAATAATTATTATCAGACCATTAGCTCATTTATTTTTGTTCTTCATCAGAAAATAATAGATAAATTCTTTCAAGGTGGTTCACAATATGACATCAAGAAAAATTGTACAACCCCACCTTTATCATGTCATAACTACAACAAGATGGTGAATATTCAATGAAATTTTTCTCAGGTTCCATGTTCAAGCACCAGAGAAACAATCTAATATTATAAAGAATGTTATTATTTAATTGTATGGGAACAACCTAATAATTCCCATTATGAGAATTGATAAATCCATTGTTATTCTTGGAACACCATCAATCATCAAGTAGTAAAAAATTAAATTTAATAAGGAGAAATGTAAATTGAATAAGAAACTCTATAGAGCAGAAAAAATGATCATGGATGATCAATATGGTCCATGGAAAGTGATTTTACTGATTACATTTATTTTTACAATTATGTATTATTTCATTGATATGGGGATGTCCTAATCATTTTTTTATTCTCATGTTATTGATAATATGTTTTTTCATGTGTTGATGATGCCTACTATGTTGAAACATCAAACTACCGTTGTCCAAGAAAGTGTAAAACCTTTATTTGAAAGGAATTTTCTATAAAAATATGTCATAATAATCTGATATTATATTTATCTATTATTTATATGGATTTATTCGAGTAGATATTGGGAATGGATTGGTATACACTTTCCACAGACCATAAAACAATTTTACCAAAAGGATTGTTTCACATTTCTGGATGGAGTTGGGAATATAAATATATGATAGGTTAGGGGTGCAAAGTCTTGGGAAGATAGTCTTCTGAGAATGATGTTTCTATCCATATCTTATCAGGTAGAAAATATTACCTTGGCCTCTATAGAAGACATTAGAAATGGAAATTTTCAAACTATTGTTGATCAGTTTATTGATTTGTTTTCCTTGATAGTTAATATGGCTTGACACCCAAAAGGGAATTGCAGATT
The DNA here is from genome assembly GCA_963277665.1 of Viscum album. NCBI lineage: Eukaryota > Viridiplantae > Streptophyta > Magnoliopsida > Santalales > Viscaceae > Viscum > Viscum album. The sequence continues at coordinate 1,380,161,811 of OY728138.1, forward strand.
ATGATTGTTATCTTATATAATAAATATAACATTTTAATACTTTATTATCAAATGAAACCAATAGAATTAGCATTAAGAGTTATAAATAAAAGACTATATTCGACCACGAATGTATTTGGGTGAAACACTAGTTTTTTTTATGAATAACGTGGATGGAACTCTTAGAATTTGTGAGAGTAATCATAATATTAACATAGTTATGATAATGAACTATTATTCACATCCATGAATTTATTATCCAATTTATCAATTAAGGGGATCATAGTGGTTCTCTTAAACTTATATAAATTCTGGATATCACCAATTCAATGTTCTAAAGGAGCATATTATGAAGACCACTTTCAAATTAGATATGAAAATAATGGTTTTGTAGTAATGGATTTTGGTGTTATGAATGAATTATCTATGATTAGGTAATTGATTAATCAAATATTTTATATTTTTTTGGGTTCTTTTTTGTGGTTTTTTGTTGATGATATATTGGTGTATTCTTGGAAAAATCTAGATCATGTGAAATTCATGGTTATAGTATTGGGTGTCTTCTTGGAAAAACATCTATATTACTAGTTATCAAATTTTTATATTTGGATAAAAGAGATACATTTACATGTACATGTAATTTCTAAAAAAGGATTTTCTATTGATCTTAAAAGACAAATGTCATTGTCTCTTAGAAATCCCAGAAGAATTTGTTGGAGATACATAGTTTAATTTTGTTTTCGGAATTCCACAGATGATTTATATGTGTCTATTATGTATAGAATCACCGATGATAGTATTAACAAGGAAATTATATCTATTACAATAGAATAAAAACACTCAAATATATTTTCATTAATTTAATGTTAGACATAAATTAACACCTTCCCTAATATTATTAGATTTTATAGAGGGAAATGCAGTCTATTAGGATGCTTCGAGATCTATGATGAGATGTTTTTCTATGCAAGGAGATCATATTGTAAATTAGGTCTCATGATTTTATTTTCAATATAATAAGTACCCAAAACAAGACCTATGAATATCTATTTTCATCTATTCATTATTGAATTTTCATCATTAAATCATTGGTGATAAAATAATGGTGTAGATGAATCATAAAATATTGGAACTCATTGTTAGAGAAATTCATTTAAATTTATGGACGGAATGATTCATGGATTATCAATATAAATTTGATGCTTACATGATTTATAAACACCCTAAAGGTAATTGTGTGGTAGATGCATTAAACAACAATTCATATGCTCATTCATAAAAATAGGCTCCATACATTTAGAAACTATTTCCCATTATAGTGGATATTCATCTACATTTTTTGAACAAAGATAATGTTTCATTTTTCATTCTAGATTCATTAGTTTATTATTTGGTAAAATATAGTATATTTTTTATACATATGAACCTTATTGTGTTATATTAAGGTCAAAACACAATGGAAGGTAGACCATTAAGGGATGAAATATGGATTTGAATTTCGATTTGTGGTTTGGTGATTGGATGGTCATTCCTTTGTCTTCATATGAAGAAATTGTTAGTTCCTATAATCATTTGATATGGGTTGTTTGACAAAATATTCATATTATTTATAAATAATTGAAAATTAAATATTTGTGGGTTATCATGAAAATAGCATAAGAGGACTGTGTCTCCAGATTCCTCATTTTTCAACAGGTAATATTGAATTATCAAAGACCAGTAGGTATTTTTGAGTATTTCCCATTTCCCATGTATAAATAAGAGTAGATATCCATGGATTCTATAACTGGTCTACATGTACGGTTATGAAATATGATTCCATAGGAGTGATAGTTGATATAATAAACAAGGAAGACAATTTCACCTCGATTTGTGATACTAATTCTATACAAGAGTTATCAAAAATGTACATTTGGTAAATTATAATTTTACAAAATGTTAATATCTTAATTTTATCCAAAGATAACCACAATTTATGTCTTTTTTTGGATTTCCTTACCGTAATCCCTTGTAGAAATGTTACTATTTATCCACATAGTCATCTGTAAATGGATGGAATGTCTAAAAATAAAGTCCAAACATTTGATAACATGCTTATGGATTGTGTGATGGATGTTGGTGGCTCATTATGTGAAACTTTAACATTAATTGAGTTATCATATAATAATTTTTACAAGGACTCAATGTTAAGGATTATTTTGAAGCATTGTATATGCCTTTAGGTCTTTCTTCACATTCTGTGGTTGGAAAAGGTGAGAATTCGCTAATTTGAACCAACCATATAAAATAGATAAAAAAGAAAATTATATTGATCCAAAATATAATATGTGAAGCTCAGATAATGGGGATTTAATTACTCAATGTACCATCCAATGTATATTATAAGGGAATCCACTCAACCATTAATTTTATACACATAACTCTCATGAAATCCAATAAACTAACATCACATCACATTTCAGATTCCAATACCATGGCCACCATCAATACCAACATATGAAACTACTCTGGATAGGTTAATCATGTCCCTCCATCCATGTAATAAATAACGACATGGATGAGGGAAAAATATCCAAGGGGAGTGTATGATGTGTACTTACGGTACAAGATGTGTCTCTAGAAATAGGCCCCTTTCTGTTTCCCCTCTTAGTATCAGGCATTTAAAGAAATACACAGTGTTTACCCATGTCACAATGTTAAAAACCATTTATGATACTATGGGTGTGTCCTCAGCAATACATGACTCTCTTCTGATTTCACACCACATGAATTTTATACACGGTATGTATCATGTCATGGATATCCTGATACTTATACATTTCATCATCTTATGCCCATGGCCTACACCCTATGACCATGTACGAGGTAGTGAACTTATATATAGAATTGTCCATTTTCATGTGGTGTTGGGACATTCATTTTTTCCACACATCCTAGGATAACTACAAATTATGTAATCCATGTATATTGGGGTGTAGTTCCCAAATATCTTCCTCCTCAAATGAAAAGAACACACTAGGTGTTATCCAATACTACATGACTTGTGATGAGTCATTCCAAATGAAAATCCACTGTGAGCCTCCTCAAACTACCTAGTTTCAACTAAATCCTCTATATCTACCACCAGGGGATATATAAGTCATAATAAAGAAATAAAACAATAAACTAATGAAAATACATGTGTCAGGATGTAAATATTGTAATTGTACAAACCTCATGGATAAACACAAAAGTTTGGGGTATAAAACTATGTCCAAAAACCAATTTCACCATCATCCATTGTAGACCAGTGTAAATAATGGGGATTAGAATACCTTCTCACCTTATTTAGGCCTTAGTCTTTATATCTCTTAGGGGGGATCCTCCTCTTCCATGTCCAAGAACCAAATGGGAAGGGGTTTATTAATTTAATTTCATTAATTTAATAATACACCATTTAACAACCCACCAAAAGCCCCCACAAAATAGTCACCTCATGCCGAAAATCATTATATTGTTCTTGGGGAAAACCTTTCCTTTCACACACAACCAATTTATTAAATTTATAATCATAGAATTTTCATTGGAGTTATTACACATTTATTGGAAAATTTTACATGCATGAAAAAATATATTTAATATTTTTAATATCTCTACCTTGAGGATCATCGGGCCTCAGAATCCTATGTAGAATTAGTGAAGGTCTTCAAATACTATTGTATAATTATTCTAGAGTCTTACATGGAAATACCATAGTCATTATACAATCCATAACATTAATACTTATATCATGAAAATAAAAAACATTGGGAAAAGGAAATAGAATGATCTAGTATATTTGTCTCCCACACCACATTGGTTAGCTCACCAGGGTGTTCCCATGTTGACTACAAAAATGAACTTGGTATAAAAACAATCCCATTAGGTGTCTTATCTTGCCCGAACTAAAAAAATTATTTTCCTTAAAAGGTTACTCAACACCTACAATCCAGCTAAAACTATGTCAAAATCTTGTAACGAATCATAAACATATCTCCCCAGCCAAGATGACTATAAAAAACAATCACCTAGTCCATATATGGTCTTATAGTCTAGTAGTACACCACCTCATTAACTAGACATAAGTAATGATGAACCCCAATAGTCCCCATCCCCCACATTATAAACATTACCCTTAATAGACATCACTAGAACCTAGTCTTGGCCCAATAATTCCATCACATATTGGCTATAACTAGTATTTTAATGGCATGTTGGGCCTTCTAAACATGTCCCCGAATTGTGCAATAATAATGGGGGAGAAACAAGTACACCACACAATCATGAAACTAGAAACATGTTTTCTAGAACCCAAAATATTTTCTCTACTGGGAACAACCACCCCCCTCATTGGAGTATGAGTGAGGGAAAAAAACCTCCCCCACACCACATATCACATCATGAATAGTTTCATCATTAATCCTTAGAATCTCAAAATATATCAGGATTCAAAAATAAAATCATGAACATGTTAAGAGGATTTAAAGTGATGTGAGACCATGTTAGAAGAATATTGTTGTTGTGCATCCCATCCTTACTAAATAATTTAATACCACAAAATAATATAGACATTTCACATCATCCTAATGGTCATCACATGAAAAAAATATTTCAAGATAGATGGGTACCAAAAAACAACACATGGATAACCAACCATACACAGTAGGTCATACCAGGACATCCATCATCAAGCCTCCCACTACACCACCACTTTCAAAGAACCATGTGGGTCATAGAATATACCAAAATAAATATCAAGTAATCCAATGGGTTCTATTATAATTAGAATGAATATATTAGTTCATAGGAAAAATTGACATGTCATCTGATAGATATCTAGAACTCCACCACGACAACAATAAATCAGACTCTTATTGCACAACTTCTCTGCATGCCTTATTATCCACCTAATAATATTTGGATAAATATTCATAGTGAAGAGATATTACTTCATGGATAGTGGTAAATTTTAAAATATGATTAATTTCAATCCAAAATTCATAAACACCATCAAACCAACTTGTGTCAACCATCTCAGCATGTTTTGAAGAAAACAATCTATACTGAGGATGATCATCATAGGGTATCTATACCACTACAGTGTTATACTATATAAGTATCAATCAACTAAAATTCAAGGCACACTATTGATAGTATATTGTAGTAATCAATCCACATTTTTTGGGTCTACAACAAAAGTGTGGAGCCTAGTATCTCTACCAGTATCACCATGGTCTGCTCCGATAATCCAACATGTATCCCCTCCAAAAACACATAAGTAAAAAAAACATCTTCAACACCTCCAAACTATCCAATTTAGGTGTAACTGACTCCTCATGAATGGTTTTTATCACTTCACAATAATTCATATTAGTGGTATATGCTCCCTATTTCTTATGATTCGAAATCCAAGTCAAAAATCACCATTAGAGGGGTAAACAGATGACCTTCGACACCTTGGATAATTTTTTATCCAGAAGTGGAATGAATAGATTACCTCAAAACATTGGGTAATAATACTAATGTAAAAGTGAAAATTGAAACTGATATAGCCTCATATCATCCTCAAAGACTCTGGGTTATAGGTATACATATTTTGGTTAAAAACACCTAAGGGTGGTGGTTACAACAGACCAAACCTCCTTACACAACCTACTACTCTCTTCATATCCTTCACTATGTCCTTATTAATGTATAACTTCATTCACAAGTCACATTCTCTACAACGGTAGACCATTTAATGTATCCATCTCAGCATCATGGTGGGTTAGAAAATATCATACCTGATGTCCCCATCATTCAAAAGAGAAATCCTTGTTCTCCCATAGTTGTCTAGATATTGATTTAGATGAATGAAACATTGTCCTACCTTCCTTGTATTAGCTCCAAAAGTTTCTCACATGACCAAATACCGGGGCATGATGTGAGATACCATTAGAAGAGTTCATAGCTCATATTTAGCAAGAACCAACAGTTAGAGTATGTTCAACATGAAACAACTCCACTCCCAAGGCTCCCTCAAGCACCACATCATAGGTTGGAATGCCCAGAAATATGTTGAAGTTTCTAATATATCAATATAATAACTTCTTGAAGGTCTGTACTATAAAAAAAATATGAAGAAATATCTAATGAGTATTTTTGAATTGTCTTTATTCTTCTCTGAATACTCTTCCACAATTATGTTATCCTTTCAAAGCTACATAAGTACATAAATACACAATTACCTAAACATGTTAGGATAAAAGTATTCCCTTAACATACTCTCAATGTCTATAATAGTGTGTTTCATCTCATTGTGGTTTTGTGTTAATATACATCACTATCTCAAATTTGAGCCTTGCAAAAAAATCATCGTGAGGCCCCCATACGTTCAAGAGGTGATCTCAGATAAAGGAAAACATGTGAAAATTCCTGAAGCCAATCACTATATAACTAGTGTTCTAGATCACCCCAACAGATTAGAGGTGATTACCTATAGAACTCATGATTTCAATAATTCTTATAAAAATCCTCTGCCATAACTTTTGAAAAAACTTGTTTCATAATGGGTGGTGTCACAATAGGAAAACCACCCGAATGAATTGCCTAAAAAATAGTACCCTGGAAGAAAGGCTCATCACTATATGGATCATCATGATAATCCCACCACAGAGAAATATTTTTTTCATCATTGATGAATCTAAAAATATAAAAAAGATGATCCTGGTGCAATGATTATATCTGAAGAACTACCTCATGTAGGAAATATAACCCAATACCAATTCCAATTTGAGGAATGTTCCAAAATTTCCCTCTAATCAGTGAAAAAATGGTCCATGTCACTTAGTAGGATATCCGGGTTATGGTGAATGGATACATCATCCATGACACCAACACTATTGTCCCTATAATCAATGAATAATTGGAAATAATTCAACATTTTCAACATAAAACCCTGTGGAGAACACAACTAGACAACTAACTCAAGTACTAAGGAAGTACCTCCTTTGATAACCCTCTATAATAACATAGCCTGAAGGGTCCATAGATTCAACTAACCAAATACCACCTCTAATAGTTCTAGGTATAATGATTGAACTAATGTAGATATATCACATTCATGGGAGGCATTAGCCTATGGTAACTTTATGCTTATATATACTTCCATATCCATGAAGTAATTCACAGTTAATAATAACGGAATCCAGAATGCATATACACATTTATTAAAAAACCAATGTAAACTAATTCTATTAAAATCATGGAACAAGAAAAAATAAAATCACAATGTTAATTGAAAAATAGTCCAACCCACTAAAAAGGTGGGGACTAGTGCCCACATCACCCATCAGTACACACCTCGTTCTATCTAACTCTATAAGCTTTGCCTACTCCAGTTCCACATAGGAATCCTTCTAAATGCGTGTAAATATACACAAGACAATAAATGTGTAAGAAAATCATGTATAAGAGTGAGTATAGAAATAACTTATAAGTGTACAAAAATCCCAAATAAAGGGGAGAAACAAAAATGAAATAGCCTACCCAACCAAATGTTAGTTGTGTAAATCCATGTTAAAGAGAACAACAAACTCCATCTCAAATTCTCCTTGGCTATACATGACTTCTAACCTCATTTCCACATTTTCTATCAAACATGATATATCAAATCACTATAAGGAATACTAGAACAACCCTAGCTATACCCATATAAAATTCCTAGTCTCGTGAGGTCTCAACCTCATAGAAAACCACATGATATTACTGAAGGAAAAAAAACATTCATCCAGTATATATCACTATATAATCCCGACCAAACATTTATAGAACTCATCTAATAGACAACAATAATAAAAAAACGTTCCATGAATAATGTCACTCATCCAATAGATCTCACTCATTGTGTACATCCCTTTTATCCCTTATGGAATCATATAAGAGGCCCCATGCTATTGGGTACACTAATTTAATGATAAGTCCCCACCATATCAGGCAGAATAAATCTAAGAGAACACACTCATCAGGTCAAGAAACATGTAGAGTCCCAATAGAACCTTGTGGATCTCAATTCTAGGATAGTTCATCAAACCCATTCATGATGGGGGACTCCTAAAACTCTACAATAAATAACTAAAGATCTCATCTCAACGATAAGGGATCACATCTGAGACTATTATGGACACTGTGAAACCAATCTAGAAATTTGAATATCATTTTTCGTAGATAGGGGATAAAACCTAGGAACGATGTGGGATTCCAAAAAACCAACCCAATATAAGAGACCTGATAAATAGATATGGGATCATTCCTAGGATGACTGAAATATAATGAAAGAAAAAATATAGATCAAAAGGACATGTTTTAGATTTTATAGACGATGATGCCAAAAACACGACTGATACTCCCCGCTATATAGGGGATCATATATATGAAGATTCCACAACCCCTAAAGAAACCACCTTCTATGTATGCAATCATATATTTAATGGTTCCTCAAACCATACTAATATTGTCTACATGATCTGGTTTAACCGCCCTATGTATGATAGTCATGTGAATACAATGAATAATTCCTAGGTATGAAAATAAGGTAGAGGATATCGCGTCAACCACCCAAAGGGATACACCTGCTCTATATGATATCATACTATCAAGGGTATCATGATCATGTGTTGATTATGTAATGCCACACATTTCCCTCATAGGGATCGACCAATGTAATCCACTCATATGGTACTTATGTGTATATCACTATCAAGAAACCCTCTATCCTATCCTCATGTCGCATCTCACATGCCAAAACTATGTCCATCAGCATGTGCAACATGGAAAACTTCTCCATATAGGATACTCATGGGACTCTATCCAATTCTTGAAGACATAAATTCAAGGTGGATAAATCTAATAGTGGTGTATAGGGTGTGTATACACGAGTACATAATGTATGTACAAAACCACCCATAGCTATTTCTCCTCTAGGTGTATTGGGTTTAACAGAATATACAATGTCTACACCTTGTCACATGGAGTGTGAAAATATCCAAGGGCATTTCCTCACCCATACATGGATGGTTATCCATGTAATTACAATGAATTACACCCACAATAAAAGGAATGTATTAGATATCTAGATACATATTCATGTCCTAAACCAGTTACAACGTTCGACACCTCATGCCAATGTACAAGGTTTGGTACTTCCACATGACCTTGTACATTTACATGGTGTGCATTGTAACAGCCCAAGATTTTATAAAAAAATTTATATTCTTTTTAATTTTATTAATGTCTTGTGTTTTACGCTACACCAAAAGGAGCTTGCACAACACACATCCTTGACTTGCCTTGCATTACACGCAATCGCGACCTTCCTCGATAGCGTGTGTAATACGCAATACTGAGTTTCATTAAACAACGATATGCTATTAAAATATTATTAAAACTAGCCGTTATGAATAGTAATAACCACTTTTTAAAATTCTATAAATCTTATTTTTCAAAATGAACTTCATTTTTGGATTCGGAGTATCGAATTTAGCCTAAGGTGATATTTTGGTACTTTTCGGATAACTTTCATATTCTGATGAATAGTGAAAATTACTAAATTATAATTAAAAACAACTTTTTTAATCGAAATAATTAATAGTGATAAATCATTAATTTGAGTGGTTTTAAAGTGTATTTAGAATATATTTTTACAATTTAATACAATGTTGGTCATTGGATGTAATTGCACATTTAAACCAGACATAAACAAGTGTCAATCTTTTGATAGATATTGTTTCTTAAAAACACGCTATTTGTTTTAACAGCAGGAATTAATTATAAAATTAATTAATGCAACTTTTATGTTATGAATTTGGTAAAATAGACTTCATTTTTGAATTCGGAATATGAAATATAGCTTGGGATGAAATTTTGGCATTATTCTGAAAAACATCAATTTTTTATGAATAGTGAAACTACTAAGTGGTAGGTTAAAAACTGAATTTTGCATAAAACTTAATTTTACCGCTTCTGTGAATGGAATTTCAAAAATCCGAGAGACACGGTTAATATCAAGGACTAAAATGTGGTTCAATGAGATGAAAATAATTTTTTGGTGAATAGTAACTTTTTACTTTTTTTACCGCGGTTAATAGTAAATAGGGTAACTAAGGGTAAATATGATATCACTATTACCCTAACACATGTCCTAATTCTATTGGACAAGTGTAATTCGACCAAAAACAAACTTAGGAATAAAATATGACCATTTAGGCCCACTTGGATTAGATTAGGACATTTATTATTAATTTATTTAAAGAAGGGTTAAAAGAGTTAAAATCAAAGTTTATTTACTAAAACAGTTTTAATATGGGGTTATACATAAGATAAATTCTATTGTAAATATTCATTAGAAAGCTAAAAAGATTTCCTACATGATGGTATTTTATTTGTAATTTTTATACATCAAATAATATAATTTATTTATGACACAAAGATGATGCAGTAATTATCTTGTTAACGAAATATTGACATAATTGATGTTATAAACACCAAAATAAATGTAATTTGAGACTTTTGATGAATTCCACTAATTTTCTAGGATACTATGATATATTAATGTTGATTTAATAAACTTGGTTCGAACATTTAATTCTGTTATGACTTTCACAAAAATCATATATCAAATAGTGTCAAAATTGACACAAAATAGTTTTTAAATCAAATATTATATTATTAATTGTTATTTTATTCCTAAAAATCTAAGGTTCGGCCAAATGACTTAGATAAGGATATATATATTAATAATAAACAATTTGGGGTTCGTTTGGCATGTTATAGTAAGTTTATTAACCATATAGTGAAAGAAAACAAAAAGACATGGTAAAAGTTAAATTATTTAACTTAGAGTTAAATCTAATTGATAAGGTTAAAATAATATCCTAAACTTGTCTAAATTCTATTGGTTGATAGGATTTCGACCCATCCCCACTTTATCTTCGAAATAAGACCCTTTGGAACCATTATAAACCGATTTTGACTTTAATATAAAATAATATTTTGAGGTATTCCTAAGATGCCCCTCTCCTCCCCTATAAAAGGACACCTCCTCCCCCTCCTCCTCACACCAATTTGAGCACTCAAGCTCGGCCAACCCCTGCCAATTTCTCCTCTCCACTTCCCTAGCAACATCCTAGAGGTTCTGGTCTTCCTCAAAGACCAATTTTAGTGCCCTAAGAGGAGGTCTCAAAGAGGCACTTCAAAGAAGAGGTAATTACCGTTACCAATTCTTTCATCTTTATTTCTTCTTCCACTTCTTCTTCTTAGGTTGTTTCATTATGAAGTAATAACATCAGTATCACTCATATACTTATATGTTATTATAAGTATGAAACAACCCTATTTCACCATCTATCCATCCTACGGAAAAAGAAATCACCGCGCGTGCGTACGTACGGAATACCGTCTCCACGCCGTGGTGTAATCTATTTTCCACCACCACCTTACATGGATGGGTATAATGGTGTAAAGAATAACTATACATAGTTATTACAACATAATATTGATTCTGATATATTGTATAATACACTCCAATTCAATTCAATATTTATATAAATGATATCATCGCTCGTGCGTACGTACGGAATACCGTCTCCACGACGCGATGCGATTCATTCTCCATGTTAACCATTTAAGAATGATTATAATGTATATATAAGAAATAATAATGAAATATATGACATTATAAAGCTACTGGATTTATGTATATATATATATATATGTATGTCATCTACTTACTTCCATTCAAGACAATAAGGAAAGGAAAATAGCGTTCATGCGTACGTACGGACTACCGTCTCCATGAACGGTGTTTTTCATTTCATTTATCTATCTATTATATATATATATACTGAATATATATGATATATAAATCATATTTTATATTCTGGAAGTAAGTAAATCATGATATAAGTAATAATAATGTCAAGAACAACAAATCAAAACACCTACGATAAATGAAACGATTTTACCCAAAACGCTCTTTATCATGGAATTTTCAAAAGAACGGGTAATATAAATTCATAAGTGAACCATATATGATATCATAACAATGAATATGATTCTGTAATAAGTAAATGACATTATTTAAATCATTATACAGGAGGTTCGGACACTTACGAAGCAAATCGGACCTAAGGTAAGGGAAATATCACAATCTCATTTTTATCCGAGATTGTTTATTCGTAAGTATTTCCTGGGGTGTATTTTATCATCCACATCCATGTTTTCTCAATATATAATATTTTTTCCATCCACTTACAATAGTTTAAATCCAATTTTACTCTTCGGTGAGTTTTTAGTAAAGAATATGAAAGGAATCTTTTGTCGCTTTTTCATACGAGGTACTTTTTGACTTTTCCGACAAAAGTACGAAGAATGTTTTTTTTAACTTATACGGCACGAACGTATTTCTACTGTTTTATAAAGCCTTATTTTCATGAAGCTTCCTCTAAAAGATTTCATGACTATTTTCAATAAAATCTCTTTCTTTTAAAATTGCATGATGTTTTGTGAAAAGAAATTGATTTCGAAGAAGAAAGGATATTTTCCTCAAGAATTCAATTCAAGTGTTTTATCAAAATTATTTTCCATATAAGACAATAAAGGGTTATGTTTCTATCCATATTTTTACATTGATTTGACTATGTTGTGATGGAATTATGTTTATGAATTCCTTTATCTTATATGAATGGTTTTATGATTTCATGTTGTTTAAGAATCCCATTTTTTTTTACATGGGTTATGCAATGATGTATGATTTATGATTTTGTGGCACACATAAGAAAGGATTCATTAAGAGATGGGTGGGACCTATATCTCCCTCCAATGCATTGGGTAAAGATTTTATATCTCATGAGATAGACATGGCTGGAATGGTAGGTTATACCGGTTCAGTGAAACATGACTGAAACGAGGATTACTCGATTCAGAAAGGGACTTTGTCCACTAAGATAGTCTTGGCAATGAGTCTTGACTAACAAGAAATGATTCTCTATGATTATGTGTGTATGCCACAATGAGTAATGTTTTAAGTTATGATTTCATTTCACTACTATGATTTATCCCATGTTATGAAATTATGCTCTCTTTTGCAGGTTAAGATTTCCAAAAATGTTATGTTCTTATGAAAAATATGATATGATTGATATTTCTTTTGTTTACCCTTACTGAGAATTTGAGCTCACCCTTTTATGTTTTCTTTTCCCCAGGATATAAAGAAAGGTTTTAGGTAAAAAAAAGAAGATCTTTATGGGAGATGTTGAAGATCTTTCACCAGGATTAGAAGATTATATTCTGAGTTTCCAAAGACACTAAACTATTACGATCCTTGTGTGTGTGTTTTTGTTATGTACTAAGTATTCCGCAAAAGTAATGTAATGTCCATGTACGATAAGCTTCGGGTCTCTACAGTTGGTATCAGAGGAAAGGTTTAGTCAACCTTTGGAAACTAGGATGCGAAAACGTTAGTGAGATCCCTAGAGATATTTCTAAGGTATGTCTAGGGATGTCCCTAGGGATAAGTATACGTATAGGTTATAGTAATAGAATTACACTAACGATCATAGAATTAAACCTAAGATGTTGGATATTGAAGGTACTCCCCCTTTATTATGTTGTTTTCCCTAGCATGATTTTTGCCTCTCACACTATTCTTTTTGGGTTTTAGACGATGGCTGGAACCCGAAGGAACCGTGTTGATCAATGCAATGGACAATGCAATGATTGCCCTCCTGAACAAACAAATGTTATGGGAGATGGAGTGAAAAATCTTATTGCTATACTTACACAAGCTATGAATCATTCTGGACTTCCAAATGAGAATAGAAGGGAACAATATTCTATTGAGTCCTTCATGAGGCAACGTCCACCTTCTTTCAGTGGGTCTTCAGATCCACTTGTGGCTGAACAATGGATCAGTACTACTGAAAAGATATTTTCAGTTCTTCAATGTTCTGAACATGATAAAGTCATCTTAGCAGTATATCGTTTGGAAGGTGAAGCTGATCAATGGTGGAATCTTATCAAGAATACGAGGCCAAGAGATGAAATTGAGTCCATGGAATGGGACGAGTTCAAGAACTTATTTTTCAACAAGTACTTCCCTCGTATTCTTCGAACAAAGATGGAGAAAGAGTTTCTTGAACTGAAGCAAAGGGACGATGAATCTGTTGGTACCTATGAAGCAAATTTTACAAGACTTGCAAGGTATGCTTCTGGAATTATCATCCAACCTGAAAGTAAAGTTGATCGATTTTTCAGTGGTTTAAAACCAAGTCTTCGAAGGGCATTAGCTATAAGAGACTTCAGTAGCTATGAAGAAATTGTGCGTTGTGCTATCAAGGTAGAAATCGAAGTTGGTGTTACATATCCATCTCATGGTTTTGACAAGAAACGAAAGATGGAGTTCAAGGAGAAATCTCAGAATAATGGTGAAAAGAAGATGAATGTTTCCTTATGCACAAAGTGTGGAAAGAAGCATGGTGGAGATTGTCTAAAAGGGACTAGAAAATGTTTTAAGTGTGGAAAAGAAGGTCATCGAGCAGCTGAGTGTCGAAATAATGGAAAAATGGTTTCTAATGATGTGAATAAAGAAAACACTGCAGAGAACGCACCGCCAACACTTCAATGCTTCAAGTGCAAGGAAATGGGGCATTATGCTAATAATTTCCCTAATCCAAGGGTTAGTGATGATCAACAGGAGCAACCACTGAAGGCAAAGGACAAAGGGAAATCACATGCGATCACTATTGGCAATGTTGAATATGACAACGATGTGGTGGATTGATTAAGTGTTTATGTAATCGGATTCCAAAATAATGTTGTATCATTGAGTATTGCAATATTTATTGATGTGGTATTCAAAGTTATTGAGATATTTTTTGGAAATAAGATGATATGCGCATAATGAAGACGAGAAAATGAAATGTTTAATAGTATTCATGAGCTCATGATTGATATAAGGACTAAGTGATATCATGGTTTGAGTATATAGAATTTTGAGGATTTTGGTATGTGGAAAGTGTTAACTTTTAACTGCACTCATGTTTTCACTAAGGTATTCAAGAGAATACACGATTAAGGACTTTGAATGTTTGGAATGTGACCAACAAGACATATCTTATGATATGTGGGGATCAACGACAGTATTAAATCTCTGGTAATCGATGTCACTATATTATGAGAGTGGACTGCAGTATTATGTATAAGCCTAAAGATTAGACTGAATTATGTTGGACATAAGTTAGTATTGTTTAAGGATAGAAGATTTTCGATATTATTGATGGGATGTTATAGTGACGTAGTTTTAGAAAAAGGACAACCTGCAGGACGGGCGACAGCCCATCGCTTCGGACAAGGCTGTAGGAATCGAACCCACAACCAAAGTGCGACTGGCCTTTATCGCCTACCACTGGCCTACAGGAAGTCCCTGTTTAGTAGAAACTAGTTTTATTATATTAAGCAGTATGATATATGAAGTATAAGTCCATTTTAGGAACTATATATGATTAATCTCACTATAGAATGACTTATGTATATTTAATAACTTTTGCTAACATTTTGTTTGAGACAGATGGAATGACCTGTCATTCTATCGCATGATCTGCTAACACTTCACGAATAACAAATTCAACTTCATTTATTTAAGAGATGAATTAGAAATTGTTCAAGGCACGAACAAAAGTGAGATTGTACCAAAATAAAGTAAGTATTTATTCTAAGAAAATTTTCAACTTTAGGGAAATGATCTTGAAAACCAAAAAAAAATGTTGTCCTAGTGATCTTATACCTGATGAATCAGATGGTACCTTATATCATCACAAATCTATGGATTTGTGATTACTGGCTTTTCCATAGCCATGTTCTCTACCACTCTCCATCAGAACATGATGGTTAGATTTCTCTTCCCTATCCATATTTTCACCTATGTGGAAACCCAGTGATTAGTTTATTTGGGTAATCGTTACATTTCATACTTTAGTTTTTAAAGACAAGTTTTGGTATTCCCTTTTACGATGTGGGTTTATATTAAAGAAACTTTCAAATAGTAAACCATTTATAACCCCGACGAATTTCGAGGGAGAAATTCATTTTAAGGGGGGTAGAATGTAACAGCCCAAGATTTTATAAAAATATTTATATTCTATTTAATTTTATTAATGTCTTGTGTTTTACGCTACACCAAAAGGAGCTTGCACAACACACATCCTTGACTTGCCTTGCATTACACGCAATCGCGACCTTCCTCGATAGCGTGTGTAATACGCAATACTGAGTTTCATTAAACAACGATATGCTATTAAAATATTATTAAAACTAGCCGTTATGAATAGTAATAACCACTTTTTAAAATTCTATAAATCTTATTTTTCAAAATGAACTTCATTTTTGGATTCGGAGTATCGAATTTAGCCTAAGGTGAAATTTTGGTACTTTTCGGATAACTTTCATATTCTGATGAATAGTGAAAATTACTAAATTATAATTAAAAACAACTTTTTTAATAGAAATAATTAATAGTGATAAATCATTAATTTGAGTGGTTTTAAAGTGTATTTAGAATATATTTTTACAATTTAATACAATGTTGGTCATTGGATGTAATTGCACATTTAAACCAGACATAAACAAGTGTCAATCTTTTGATAGATATTGTTTCTTAAAAACACGCTATTTGTTTTAACAGCAGGAATTAATTATAAAATTAATTAATGCAACTTTTATGTTATGAATTTGGTAAAATAGACTTCATTTTTGAATTCGGAATATGAAATATAGCTTGGGATGAAATTTTGGCATTATTCTGAAAAACATCAATTTTTGATGAATAGTGAAACTACTAAGTGGTAGGTTAAAAACTGAATTTTGCATAAAACTTAATTTTACCGCTTCTGTGAATGGAATTTCAAAAATCCGAGAGACACGGTTAATATCAAGGACTAAAATGTGGTTCAATGAGATGAAAATAATTTTTTGGTGAATAGTAACTTTTTACTTTTTTTACCGCGGTTAATAGTAAATAGGGTAACTAAGGGTAAATATGATATCACTATTACCCTAACACATGTCCTAATTCTATTGGACAAGTGTAATTCGACCAAAAACAAACTTAGGAATAAAATATGACCATTTAGGCCCACTTGGATTAGATTAGGACATTTATTATTAATTTATTTAAAGAAGGGTTAAAAGAGTTAAAATCAAAGTTTATTTACTAAAACAGTTTTAATATGGGGTTATACATAAGATAAATTCTATTGTAAATATTCATTAGAAAGCTAAAAAGTTTCCTACATGATGGTATTTTATTTGTAATTTTTATACATCAAATAATTTAATTTATTTATGACACAAAGATGATGCAGTAATTATCTTGTTAACGAAATATTGACATAATTGATGTTATAAACACCAAAATAAATGTAATTTGAGACTTTTTATGAATTCCACTAATTTTCTAGGATACTATGATATATTAATGTTGATTTAATAAACTTGGTTCGAACATTTAATTCTGTTATGACTTTCACAAAAATCATATATCAAATAGTGTCAAAATTGACACAAAATAGTTTTTAAATCAAATATTATATTATTAATTGTTATTTTATTCCTAAAAATCTAAGGTTCGGCCAAATGACTTAGATAAGGATATATATATTAATAATAAACAATTTGGGGTTCGTTTGGCATGTTATAGTAAGTTTATTAACCATATAGTGAAAGAAAACAAAAAGACATGGTAAAAGTTAAATTATTTAACTTAGAGTTAAATCTAATTGATAAGGTTAAAATAATATCCTAAACTTGTCTAAATTCTATTGGTTGATAGGATTTCTACCCATCCCCACTTTATCTTCGAAATAAGACCCTTTGGAACCATTATAAACCGATTTTGACTTTAATATAAAATAATATTTTGAGGTATTCCTAAGATGCCCCTCTCCTCCCCTATAAAAGGACACCTCCTCCCCCTCCTCCTCACACCAATTTGAGCACTCAAGCTCGGCCAACCCCTGCCAATTTCTCCTCTCCACTTCCCTAGCAACATCCTAGAGGTTCTGGTCTTCCTCAAAGACCAATTTTAGTGCCCTAAGAGGAGGTCTCAAAGAGGCACTTCAAAGAAGAGGTAATTACCGTTACCAATTCTTTCATCTTTATTTCTTCTTCCACTTCTTCTTCTTAGGTTGTTTCATTATGAAGTAATAACATCAGTATCACTCATATACTTATATGTTATTATAAGTATGAAACAACCCTATTTCACCATCTATCCATCCTACGGAAAAAGAAATCACCGCGCGTGCGTACGTACGGAATACCGTCTCCACGCCGTGGTGTAATCTATTTTCCACCACCACCTTACATGGATGGGTATAATGGTGTAAAGAATAACTATACATAGTTATTACAACATAATATTGATTCTGATATATTGTATAATACACTCCAATTCAATTCAATATTTATATAAATGATATCATCGCTCGTGCGTACGTACGGAATACCGTCTCCACGACGCGATGAGATTCATTCTCCATGTTAACCATTTAAGAATGATTATAATGTATATATAAGAAATAATAATGAAATATATGACATTATAAAGCTACTGGATTTATGTATATATATATATATGTATGTCATCTACTTACTTCCATTCAAGACAATAAGGAAAGGAAAATAGCGTTCATGCGTACGTACGGACTACCGTCTCCATGAACGGTGTTTTTCATTTCATTTATCTATCTATTATATATATATATACTGAATATATATGATATATAAATCATATTTTATATTCTGGAAGTAAGTAAATCATGATATAAGTAATAATAATGTCAAGAACAACAAATCAAAACACCTACGATAAATGAAACGATTTTACCCAAAACGCTCTTTATCATGGAATTTTCAAAAGAACGGGTAATATAAATTCATAAGTGAACCATATATGATATAATAACAATGAATATGATTCTGTAATAAGTAAATTACATTATTTAAATCATTATACAGGAGGTTCGGACACTTACGAAGCAAATCGGACCTAAGGTAAGGGAAATATCACAATCTCATTTTTATCCGAGATTGTTTATTCGTAAGTATTTACTGGGGTGTATTCTATCATCCACATCCATGTTTTCTCAATATATAATATTGTTTCCATCCACTTACAATAGTTTAAATCCAATTTTACTCTTCGGTGAGTTTTTAGTAAAGAATATGAAAGGAATCTTTTGTCGCTTTTTCATACGAGGTACTTTTTGACTTTTCCGACAAAAGTACGAAGAATGTTTTTTTTTAACTTATATGGCACGAACGGATTTCTACTGTTTTATAAAGCCTTATTTTCATGAAGATTCCTCTAAAAGATTTCATGACTATTTTCAATAAAATCTCTTTCTTTTAAAATTGCATGATGTTTTGTGAAAAGAAATTGATTTCGAAGAAGAAAGGATATTTTCCTCAAGAATTCAATTCAAGTGTTTTATCAAAATTATTTTCCATATAAGACAATAAAGGGTTATGTTTCTATCCATATTTTTACATTGATTTGACTATGTTGTGATGGAATTATGTTTATGAATTCCTTTATCTTATATGAATGGTTTTATGATGTCATGTTGTTTAAGAATCCCATTTTTTTTACATGGGTTATGCAATGATGTATGATTTATGATTTTGTGGCACACATAAGAAAGGATTCATTAAGAGATGGGTGGGACCTATATCTCCCTCCAATGCATTGGGTAAAGATTTTATATCTCATGAGATAGACATGGCTGGAATGGTAGGTTATACCGTTTCAGTGAAACAGGACTGAAACGAGGATTACTCGATTCAGAAAGGGACTTTGTCCACTAAGATAGTCTTGGCAATGAGTCTTGACTAACAAGAAATGATTCTCTATGATTATGTGTGTATGCCACAATGAGTAATGTTTTAAGTTATGATTTCATTTCACTACTATGATTTATCCCATGTTATGAAATTATGCTCTCTTTTGCAGGTTAAGATTTCCAAAAATGTTATGTTCTTATGAAAAATATGATATGATTGATATTTCTTTTGTTTACCCTTACTGAGCATTTGAGCTCACCCTTTTATTTTTTCTTTTCCCCATGATATAAAGAAAGGTTTTAGGTAAAAAAAAGAAGATCTTTATGGGAGATGTTGAAGATCTTTCACCAGGATTAGAAGATTATATTCCGAGTTTCCAAAGACACTAAACTATTACGATCCTTGTGTGTGTGTTTTTGTTATGTACTAAGTATTCCGCAAAAGTAATGTAATGTCCATGTACGATAAGCTTCGGGTCTCTACATGCATGCCATGTCTCTACACACATGGGTTAGGCTGACTACATACTATGTACACCATTTACAAGGGATTTAGTTACCAAATATTATCTTACCAATGTGATAATAACACATCATGTGTTATCTTGCACTATGCACCATGTGATATGTAATTCGGCAAAACAAATCCCTAACACAACATAGGAAACCCCACTGTTTCCACCAAAGCCCTTAAATATACCCCAATGGGATCCATAGAAGCCAAAATATAGATATCAAACCTTAAAATAGAAAATATAGATATCAATATATAAATTTCACATGTCCTCCTACATCGTGGAATAATACTGAAGCTTTGGGTCCAAATCGATACCCAGATCCTACTGCACCTCAATTCGCTGAAGATCCACATCAAAAAATGGGGATTAATGGTACCTCCTTACCTTATTTCAGAATTGGGTCATCATTTTTGAAATAGTGGGGATCCTCCTCTTCCATTCCTGAGATCAAAATTTTGTATGTTTGTATTAATATAATTTCATTAAAAATTTCAAACTTTTATTTAACACCCCGCCCACAACCACATCCAACAAGGTTCCCATTGTTGATAAGCATTATATTCTACCTAGGATAAACTCTATATTCCAGAATCCACCACGATATCAAATTTATGATTTGAGTATCCACTAAAAGGATATACTAATTTTACAAAAATCCAAGTGCATGTGATGAAATATATTTAATAGTTTTGTTATCAACACACCGTGGATCTCCGATACACAAAATCCCACACAAACTCAACACTTGGCTTCAAAAATATTCCCAAAATTAATCAAAAGTCTTAAATGGTAATCCCAAGGCCATTATATTAATAGTATTAGTATTTATATAGGGATATTATTAATTATTATGATTTTTTGAAATTGAAATATATTGAATAAAAAGGGGAAACAACCGACTTTATAATTAACATCAAGATAATATGGTTTGTAGGTACATAACACTTCTGGGTTAGGGTTTACCCCCTAGTAATGGGTATAGATTACGTGGGTTTTGTTCCGTGATTTGTGGATTGACATACCAATAAGACATAATTGGTCATTTTTAGTAAAATAGTGTATGAAATGGACAAGATGTGATAATTTTTTAAAACTGTGAAAATGGTTGATGTTGAAATGAATAGTTGCATTGTTTTAAAAAATGGATAAAATTATTATGAAGGTTGAAATGTTGAATGATATCCTATGATACAATTTTATGGGATATATTGAAATTTTTAATACTTCCATTTATCATGAGGGAGACAAAAAAGTTTTTAGTTCTCGTTATAGGGAATAGAACCAGGTATGTGTAATAAAAACCAACCAGAAGTGGGTGCTAAAAATGTGGATATACCTAATCCGTAGGTAAAGTAAGAGATGGTTCAATGTAATGAATATGAGTTATATACCTTGTATAAGGGTATTATAAATTATAAACCATGGAAATAATATCATTCAGTTTAGTTCCAATTTTACAATCCACCAATATTTTATGGGGAGTCTAAGCTAGAAAAAGTAAAATTTTGGTTTAATAGGGTGAATCAATTCATTGATTTCTATTGTAGACAAAAAATCCTGAATGTTAATCTAGATATGTATATACTAGATTATATAGAGCACCAAATGTGGGAATTATTTGTTAAGACTAAATTGGTGTGTGACTTGATATGAGAGGATTTAAAATATTATTTTAATGAGAAATTGTATCATCACAACATTCAAATTACTAGAACAACAATATTTTTCTATATATTGAAAAATAATAACTCTGTGGTAGAGTATGTGGCTAAATTTATGAAATTTTTCTATTTTTCACTGGACATTGATGTCAGTGATTCCATGATAGAATTTATTTTTTATCAGGTATTTGTTTGGATATTCATTCAGAGAATAATTGTATCTATATAAATGATTATATTTATTTGGTCAATATGTTTATGTTGGTAGAAATTTATTTGTTGAAAAAAATTTATACAGAGAATGTCAATCCCAATGGGAATATATTATAATTCTAGATCTACAAATAGGAGGAAGAGGGAACATACTTCCAGAGTAGTGGGAATCATTATTATCGGACTATTGGCTCATTTATTTTTGTTCCATGACATAAAATAATAGAGAAATGTTTTCATGGTGGTTCAAAATATCACATCAAGAAAATTTGTACAACCCCACCTTTATCATCTCATAAATACAAGAATATGGTGAATGTTCAAGGAAATTTTTCTCAGGTTCCATGTTCAAGCACCAGAGAAACAATCTATTTTTATATAGCATATTATTATTTAATTGTATGAGAATAACATAATAATTCCCATTATTATAATAGAGAAATAAAAGGCAATTCTAGGAACACCATCAATCCTCAACAAGTAAAAACAAAAAAAAATTAATAAAGAGAAGTTTGAATTGAATAAGAAACCATATAGTGAAAAACAAATTATCATTGATGATCAATATGATCCATGGAAAGTGAGTTAAATGATTCCTTTTAATTTTAACATTATAAATTATTTAATTGATATGGGAATGTACCGATCATTTTTTTATTCTCATGATATTGATAATATGTTTTTTCATGTGTTGATGAAGCCTACTATGTTGAAACATAAAACCCCCCATGGCCAAGAAAGTGTACACCCTTTATTTGTAAGATATGTTCTATAAAAATTAATCATAATAATTTGATATTATATTTATCTATTATTTATATGGATTCCTTTTAGTTGATATTAGGTATGGATTTGTAGACATTTTCCACAGACCAGAAGACAATTATACATGAAGGTTAGTTTAACATATCTTATTGGAATTCGGAATATATATATAATATGTTAGGGGTGTAAAGTCTTATGAATATGTTCTTACGACAAGGATTTTTTGAACCATATCTTATCAGTTATATGATACTAACTTGGCCTATATGTAAGACATTAGAACTAGAAATTTTCAAACTATTGTTGATCAGTTTTTTGATTTTTTCCAGGAGAATTTATATGGATTGAAACCCAAAAATCAATTGGAGATTATGATTTATATCCTATATAAGAAAAATAAAATTTTACTTCTTTATTATCAAATAAAACCAATAGAATTAGTTAAAACAGTTATAAATAAAAGACTTTATTCGACCAAGAATGTATCTGGGAGCAACACTAGTTTTGTTTATGAATAATGTGGATGGAAATATTAAAAATTTTGAGAGTACTAATAATATTAACCTAGTTATGATAATGAACTATTATCCAACCCTTGCATTGATTATACAATTGATGAATTAAGGGTATCCTAGTGGTTCTCTTAAACTTATATAAATTTGGGATATCACTAATTCAATGTTCTAAAGGAGAATATTATGAAGACAACTTTCATAGTTAGA
This sequence comes from Viscum album, assembly GCA_963277665.1. Taxonomy (NCBI): domain Eukaryota; kingdom Viridiplantae; phylum Streptophyta; class Magnoliopsida; order Santalales; family Viscaceae; genus Viscum; species Viscum album. Next base: position 1,380,185,558 of record OY728138.1, read on the forward strand.
TATGAAAATAATGGTTATGTAGTTATGCATTTTGGTGTTATGAATGCATTATCTATCATTAGTTCATTGATGAATAAAATCTTTTATAGTTTTTTGGATCCTTTTTTATGGATTTTTATTGACGATATATTGGAGTATTCTTGTAAAAATCTAGATCATGGGAAATGCATGGTTGTAGTATTGGGTATCTTGTGGGAACAATATCTATATTCCTTGTTATAAATATGTTATATTTGGATAAAAGAGATACATTTACTTGTACATGTCATTTCTAAAAAACAAATTTCTTTGGATCCTTAAACGGAAATTGTCGTTGTCTCATAGAAAACACAGAAGAATTTAGTAGAGATACATAGATTAATTTTATTGTCAGTATTCCACAGATGATTTATATGTTTCTTTTTGGTCTAGAATCCCTGATGATAGATTTTACAAGGAAATGATATCTGTTAATATATAATAAAAATATTCATAAATATTTTCATGAATTTAATGATAGACATAAATTAAAACCTTCCCTAATATTACTAGATTCTTTATTGGAAAATGTAGCCTATTTTGATTCTTTGATCTCAATGTTGGGTTGTTTTTCTATGCAGGGAGATCATATTGTCAATTAGGGCTCATGTAATTTTTTGTTTCAAGGTAATAAATTCCCAACATAAGACCTATGATTATCTATTTTTATCTATCGTTTAAGGAATTTTCATCTTTAATTTATTGGTGAGAAAACCACAGTGTGGATGAATCATAAAATATTGAAACTCATTTTCTGAGAAATATAATTAAATTTATGGAAGGAAAGATTTATGGATTAACAATATAAATTTTATGTTTACTTGATTTATAAAAACGGTGAAGGTAATTGTGTGGTAGATGCATTTAAGAAGAATACATATTCTCATTCATAAAATGAGGCTCCATAAATTTAGAAACTATTTTCCACTATAGTGGATATTCATCTGCATTTTCTGAACCATGTTATTGTTTCATTTTTCATTCTAGATTTAGTAGTTTTTATTTTGTCAAATATAGTAGATTATATTATAAATATGATCCAAATTTTGTTATATTAACTTCAAGAAACAATATAAGGTAGACCATTAAGGGAAAAATTATGGAGTTGGATTTAGTTTTGTAATTTGGTCATTGTATGGTCATTCCATGGTCCTCATATGATGAAATTTTTAGTGTCGATAATCATCTGATAAGGGTTGTTTGACCTAAGATTCACATTATTTATAAATAATTGAAAATGAAATTTTGGTGGATTTTCATGAAAATAGCATTAGAGTACTATGTCTCTAGATTCCAAATTTGTCAACTGGTAAAGGTGAATCATAAAAGGCCAATAGGTATTTTTTTAGTATTTCCCATTTCCTATCTATAAATAATAGTATATATCAGTGGATTCAATAACTGTTCTACAGGTATGGTTATAAAATATGATTCCATATGAGTGATATTTGATATAATAAACAAGGTAGATAATTTCACCTCGATTTGTGAAACTAATTCTATACAAGAGTTATCCACAATTTAAATTTGTTAAATTATAAATGTACACGTCATTAATATCTTTATTTTAACCAAAAGGTAACTAAAATTTATGTCTTTTTTTGGAATTCCTTACTATAATCCCTTGTAGAAATGTGATTATTTATCTACATAGTCATCTATAAATGGATGGAATGTCTAAATTTAAAATCCAAACATTTGTGATCATAATTGGGGATTGTGTGATGGATTTTGGTGGCTAATTATTTGAAACATTACCATTAATGGTGTTATCATATAATAATTTATACAAGGCCTCAATAAAAATGGATTCTTTTGAAGCATTGTATAGGCCTTTAGGCCTTTCTTCACATTGTTGTGAAAAGGTGAGAATTCACTAATTTAAACCATCCTTGTAAAAGAGATAATAAAGAAAATTATATTGATCCAAAAGAGAATGGGTGGAGCTTAGAGTCATTAGAAATTAAATAAATATCGATGACCCTATTTTAGGTTAGTGATTATGGATTATTTAGATTATCTACGAGGCTTGGGGATCATAATATAAGTAAAAATGGAATGTAATATTTTGGATACATAGGAAATTTTTAGATAAATGAATGAGTTTTTGAGGTGAAATATCAATATTATTTTCAAACATGGTTCAGTATAGTGAAAAATGTTTCTCATGCATCTTAGTTGAAGAATTACCATGCTAATATTAACCATGTGATTGAAGGTTACCACATTGACCAAAAACTGGATGTTACATTAATTCATGTGACAGTATGCATAATGGATAGTTGAAAGAATATATTTCATGAAAAAACAGTCAATCTAATGAGGGGTTTGTGGAATCATGGCCAGATATTGGAATAATAATGGGAATGTGAGAATGAAATCAAAGAGAGATTGTTAGACCTTTTCCATGATAATGGGGTTTTTCTATTTTCTATTGATATAAATGGCACTGTGGGGGAGAATATATAACCTCCAGTTTAAAAAAAGGACCATTATTAACTTACTTTGAGTCTATATAATATTAGGGAAATGTTTAGGTGGGTTCTAAAGGTATTTATAATTTTTTTGGATTCATTTTTTGTAGTGCATGGTTTGTGTATGGTTAGAAGAAACCATGCATCATCTCTAAGAAAAAGAGAAACAGAATATTGTTGGCACTTTGTAGGTGTATTGTTGGAGTATGGTTTTTGAAAAACAATTGGATTCCTAAAATAAACTACTGGTATTAAAATAGTGAATAATGAAATTTTGGAACAATATTTGTATAACATTGAATGACAACCATGTGAGGATTAGCCTATGATTATAGCACCACCTGGTTTCCATGCATTTTGAATAACTGTGTGGCCTAATAGTGAGGTGTACAATTTTCCACATAAAAAAGTGGATACAATATGAATTGAACACTTATAAATTTATTTTCCACTAACATCTCCAGAAATGATAATCCTTTTTCTCAATAGTCTTGAGAGATGACCCCCTTCGATCTGGAAGTATACTATAAGAAAATTAATGTGTTTTGGAGGCTCTAATTTTTTGTGAATGTTTCTATTATTCCCTATTCGTCCAAGATAAATAGTTTGTATCCCTCATGAAACAATAAATCTAGTCTATTATTCATAAATAGAAGTGTTATGAATTATTTCATGGGGATATAATGTTCGATCTATTTATGGGAACATGTATTGCGATCTGATCTTGAATATATAGTGTGCCAATATCTGTTTTCTCCTATATTTGTAACATTAGAGGGTTCTCTTTCAAGTCCACTTGTTTTATACAAGAAGGATTGGTTTTAATTGAATTATTTATGTGAAATTAAAATGAAATATTCTAATGATTCTTCATGGTATTCATGTATTTATATTAAATTGGAAATTATTGAAATTTATTAGTTTTTTTGTAAACCCCATTGTTTATAGTTTAAAAAATATGATTTTAAAATTATGGTTCGGTTTGATAAATGTAATGTATTTTATAAAATTCATTAAAAATAATAAATGATTTCTCTTCAATGGAATGTCCTGATGTTGGAATAAATGTCTGTGCATGATGGGAATTATTTGGAAAATGTACATAAAGTTCCACAATCAAATGGGATGGAAAATGGTAACAGTGAACCAAGATGGGGATTGAAAAAAACATGACACCCGAACCAGACCATGGAATAGCTTAAAGTCTTTTCTTGATCACCACATAATTTCAACATCTAGTTAGGAATTTACAAGATACGTTTGGAAGGATTTCACCCTTATAGAAGAAAATAAATAGCCAAAAGAAGTAAACATGATAATAGTAAATGACCAAAGTTAAAGGAGGCAACAAAATTTCACGATTTAACAGTACCCAACTTTATCCCAAAGAAAAAATGTGGTAGAACAAAAATTAAACAAAAAACATATTCCCAAAACCTCCAGGTGACTAGAGTGACATGACGCTCTGGCCACCACCACCAATACCTATATGAGGTGGAACTCTATCATCTGGATCCACCATATCTATACATTTTTCCTTTACCTGAGTTAGACATAAAAAATTCCAAATACACCCAATGGTTTTTGTAGGGTGTGAGACAAATATCATTAGGATGGAACCTAATAAATAAAATCACATTCCAAAAAAATATTAGAAACATTTACATGCATGTTTTTAAAAAATAAAATTATAGAAACTATTTTATATAATTTTTCTAAAGGAAATCATATTTGTTTCCAATGAACCAAAAATTGCACTATATGTCGATGGAAAATACTATATAAGAAAAGATCACTAATTCCTACGAATAACCAATAGGAACTAGATAAAATGGGACACAATGAACATCTTATATCAATGAAATATGGTATCAAAACAATGACCAAAATTGTCATAATTAAAGATAGACTATAGGGGAACACATCCCATAGTCTAGTGGTATCAAATCATCATTAGAAGTTAGTTACTATCATCATCAAAAATCCTACTAGATTAATCTATTCCAAGCCACTAATGAGTCTACTACTTCACTAGTCATAGTATGCATACCTATATATATAGTATTCCATTTGTGATCAATTTACATTATACATATCACATACTACATCACATTAACTCATGCACAATCTAATCAATATATAATCACCTGATAAAACATCATTTCCTTAACCAAAACCTCTTCTAAATACAAATAGACAGTGAATCCATTTCAAAACATGGTTTCAACCATTTTCACATTTATCAAACACCATTAATAAGAAGAACAAAAAATAACTTATGAAACAAATGTGGAACATAACTCATTTCCATCGGAAAACAATATTACAAGACAAACTCGCATAGAATTATTTTAAAAACAAATTTCACACCTTCTGAAAAATATATAGAACACAAAAAATAGGCAATATAAGCTCAAAAAAATCACAAAATAATGAATAAGAATAGAACCACATATCCAATTTTTAAAAACATCTTGAAATTAATGCAATACCCAAACCACACCACCAAGGAACCATATAAAGGAAAAATTTAACAGAAGAAATCAATATTGAACCTTAAGAATCATGATCCCATCTTTAATTGGTCACCCAACCTACTCAATAATTGAGACCCTAAGAAAAAACATATGTATTCCCTAGAAAAGAGGTGAAACAAGGAAGGGAAACACTTACCTGAAGGTTTATTAAATAATCCCCACCAAAATCAGAAAAAAATTTGATTTACAAGGGATCATGGGGACTAGAAGGAGGTGTCTATTATGAAGAATCCCAAGAGGGGACGATTTTAAGTGTTTTAAGATAAATATTTAAGGGGTAAAAGGGTAAAAATCCAATTGTTAATTACTTAGACATGTTTCACAGTTTTCTCACAATGTTATCAAAACATTGATGAAATCATTCACCACTCACTATCTATGAGGGGAATTCTATATGGTTATCCAACATGATATACAAATTTTGTGACAATTTTTTGGTTTTCCTCTATACAAAAAAATACACTTGCATGCACAGTTTCATGGGCAATGGAGCATGGATTGTTTGACATTGTGCCAACCGTGCACCACAATCTGTTAACCCCAAAACTCAAATGTTTTCAGTAAAAAAACGAAATCCCAAGGGGAAAATTATATAAAAAAAACTTAATAGATTATAACATAAAATATAATCCAAGATGTGAAAATTCTCTCCACTATAGAATCCATCCATCCTCAAAATGTCAAAACAAAGATTAATCAGAGAAAAAATTCGACACTATTATTCATCCCATTACATTCACTCCCATGTCTGATGTAAATCATTACCATACCGTGATAGAATTTAGACTAATGAAATAGATTTCCAAACAATACATTTATCCTACGAATCCGCAATCTGTATCGGTCATTCAAACATGGAAAAATAATGCTCCAACTTCAGCTATTCCCAAATCAACACATGACATGGGTCTAGGTGATATTTATTTAACACAGAATCATGTAACAAATTATGAATTACTATCATCTAGATATGAAATCTTACATATATGTCCCCATAAAAATATGATTAGAAATATTGAATAGTCCAACATACCTCATCATCAGATTCCCTTTCATACCCAATTAACTATAACCCAAGTGATGTGCCACTTTTAGAAACACCACGTCACCCATAAAAACTCCAATTATCACCTCATTTGATCAGATTGGAATTCTTATGACTAAAATCTATTATTAAATATAGCATGATTAGCATTAATTTTTTAAACGTCTCTTCCACATGGATCATTACCAGCATTGATTTCTCAACCACCTCCTCCAAAAACCAAGGATACACACATAGATAAACATATTTTAGATCAAATGGGGCCATTAGAATTGTGGATCATTAACTATTATAATATAAAAACTCTATGAATAACAAATTTTTATCCCAAGATCCTCCAAAATCCAAGAATCATACTCAGAGGATATCTTCCAAAAATTGTTTCGCCGAATCCGTCCTACCATCCATTTGAGGATTGGTATGTTGTACTAAAATCTCCATGTGACCCCATTATCTTCTAAAGGACTTCCCAATAACTCTGGGTAAAACAAGGTTTCCTGTTAGAAACAATTTCCAATGCAACACCATGAATCCTCACAACCTATTGAACATATAATTGTACCAACTCATAAACATTGGATGTATCCCTGTTGGGAATGAAATGAGTTGATTTGCTCATAAAATCAATCAAAACACAAATATAATTCCTCCCCTAAGCTGAATGAGGTGAGAAAATAATAAAATCCATGGAAATCCATCCCACATGCAAGTTGGAATATATAGAAGATGAAGTAAACTATGTGAATTGTGATTCTCTTATTTGACCTTATGACTTGTATAAAACCGCAATACAATTTCATCCATGTCCCTCCACATATGTGTCCACTAAAACAGATGAAACATGTCATAGTACATCTTGGTAGCACCATGATAAATGGACCATGATGGCTAGTGTCTACCCTGCATCAGCTTGTTCCTCAATGATAACATTACAAAAAAGATTCCATGTATTTAAAAAACTCTCTCAGGTGAAAACGACCAATCACAAGGAACCTTTCCACCATGAGGTAGATATATAGACTTCTAGAGAAACTCATCACTCAACTACTCCCACAATATTAGTTTCATAATAGAAATAGTTAGTATAAAATTTCCCAAGAATGCAGTTACACTATTCTCCTTGGTCTCAAAATTCATTTGAGTAAAGATCCCCTTAATGCTCCAATCATCATGGGAATTATTCAATCATTGTAATGGAACTTTTCTTCTCATGGAATCTTCTACAAACCTTTTTCCCCAGGTTATTAACTATATAAAAAAACATTTTAATGTAATAAACATAGTGACGATACCTTTGATTTATATATATCTAGGAGAAAATATATCCTGAGAGGTTATGATTGGAATTAACAATAAAATTCTCCTTAAAAATATAATGGCGCCACAAATTTAGGGCATTCAGAAATACCACCAAATCAAGTGAATTGGATTGGTAATTTAGTTCATGTGGTTTGAGATATAGAGAACCATAATCCCCCACATGTATTCCCTATATCAACTGAAAAAAAGAACTATATATGAGACATCATTTTAGACCAGAAAACCTAATCTTGATTATAGAAATATCGAAACCGCGGTGGTAGTCAACTGTTTCTTGAAATCCTCAAAGGATTCATGAAACATTGGGCTCCTTTTAAACCATAAATCATTCTAGGTGAGTAGTGGAATGTGAGAAGAAAGATGAAAAAAATATCAAGTGAACTACATGTAATGCCCATCGAGGCCACGAAATCTTTTGATCTCATAAAAATTCATCATATGCTCACATGACATAACCACAATAATATTCGTAGTGTCAACCAAAACCCCTTTCTATGATATTATGTGGAATAAAAAAATCACATCCCAAATCTAGAAGGTGAATTTAGAAAAAATAGCATGGAGATGTAGATCCTAAAGTGTTCCCAACATAATACTCAAAATGGTGCTCATGATCCTCCTTGGCACCAGAATAGACAATGATGTCATCCACAAACATAATGAAAACAAAATCAAGATATGGTTGGAAACCATATAAAAAATATCCATAAAGTATGATGGAGAATTTTTAAACCCAAATGGCATTAAAAAATTCCTAAAATGACTGTACATAAATAATAAATCTAATTTTCCTAATATACGCCTCCTTAAATTTGAATTGGTGGTACCCATAATATAATTCAATATTATAAAACTAAATTTCCATTTAAGATGATTGAAAATGTAATATATATATATATATATATGGGAAAGGGTACATTATATTGATGTTCAAGTTATTAAAATTTTAGAAATTAGTGCATAACCGAAGACATCCATCAGCCTTTGTGTAACTATAATTGGGGAATACCAAGGTGAGATGATCAGTTGAATGAATCTTTTGGATTCTATGTCCTCTTTATATGTCGTTAACATCCTCAACATGGTGAGGGCCATACGGTATGAGAGAAGAGATATATTCTATTTCATCGGTTCCAACTCCATATAAAACTTTACATCCTACACTAGAGAAAATCTGACAAAACCAATTGGTAATATATCTTGTAAATCGTCTTCCACAAGAGGTTGTACACCCTAAAGAGAACCATCCTAATCATCTAATGCGAGTAATGATTTCTAAAAAAATGATTTCCCAATTTTGGAGGTGTAAGTATTTCACATCCAACCATAGGATCCCATTCACAATGAATGACCTAGGTACTTCCATTAGGCTCCAAAAATCTAACTCACCAACTATAGCAATCGATGTGTTTTTGAAGGCGTGCAATCCAATCCAAAACACGGAACAAATTAAATATGTCTATCTCCAAAATGAGGAAATGACTTTTCAACTTGACCTATGACATGGTGATACAACTATATGGAAACTTGAATCCCTAATATCACTTCTTAACAAGAGGTGTTACCAAATTCATCCGATATGATATAAAATCATTTTGAATATTTAACTCCTCAACAAGAATATAAGAAATGAATGAAATTTACGCACCATTTTTAAAAAAAACATCGGCTAAATATGATACAATTGAAATGATTCATAAAACATTCTCAAGTCCCTTATCAGATCATATTGGTTCTATATCCACATTATGATGAGAAATCATCTCATGCAGAGCCTGAGAATAACCACAAGCCTATGGTTCATCCATGAATTGAATATTTATAGAAGAATATCCAGCTCTACCACTATGACTACCAAACTGATTACCCGTAAACCTAAATGGTTCTGACTAGTTTGACATCACCATAGAATCCATAAATCCTCTGCCACTAGAATATCGGTGAACCCCATTAAAAAAAATGCAAAGTGAGTCCCATAAATTTACATTAGTGACATGGCATTGGAGGTGATGAACACACTACTCACATATTCCATGATTTTCCACACTGAGGGAAGATAACCGACCCAACAAAAAATCAGAGATAAAGATATCTTTAAAGGATTTCCAAAGATACCACCTACATTCATCCCATGATCATACCACTTCATCTTCTTATATGATGAAATGCAACCTCCCAAAACAGTCACTAATACAAGGAAACCAGACTGGTCACTAAAATCAATATCCACCATCCTTGAATGACCAACCACCTTCGCATAGGTCTTTATCATGAAGAAGAAAACCAGAGACCTCATATTTGACAAGAACCCACTCTCTAACCTCTAATCCTTCATTTTGTTATTGTAAATGATCTCGATCAGGTAACAAACAATATCTATAATGAAACCAATATATTCCATCATATACCGATCTCCCTATATCATCTGCATAAACTCCCACGATCTGTTATAAGCCAAGATGTCAGAAAAATATTTATTTTTTAAAATTTCCTTAAAATATGTCAAACCTAAATTCTCATGCTTTTCATATTTTTCCACTGATTCCCACCACTTCCTAATGGGATATTCCATAATTAATTAGAAAAATTTCACTTTAACAACAATATAAGTATTATGGAAACTAAATATCTTCTTTATCTTATCACGATACTCCTCCTCTTCCTACAAATTTGTGCTACATGAAAAATACAGAAGTTGTTTTTGAGGAGCCGCTGTGATTTTCCCATACTCAAAACTAGATTGGGTCCTCTATCCTATGTAAGACTTGAGATTTTCCATTTTCTGAAATCTCAGACACCCCAGACCACTAGTTCTACAAATCTTTCCTCAATTAGTGAGGGAGAGATCTCTACAACCACTTCCAATGGATGAGAAATAATTATTGGGGGATGAATTTTTTCTATATGATGAAATAAACACAAAGAAACCATTCATACATCGGTCAACACATATTCTGAAAATTTATAGTATCAGAAATATTCTCAAACACATGGATAATTCAAAACATAACCAAATATATCATGATAATGAGACAACAAAACCATTACACCCCTTACTCAATGTCCATATACAATCTAAAGTCAATATGTCTCCACTATAAGAGATTTAATATAAAATCCCAACATTCCATGGTGACTGGAGTCCTATCTAAATGTGTGGTGGCCAGAAACCCTACTCAAAACAAGAACCTCAAGTCCCAAAAATACTATCGCATGACTATCTAGACTCATTCCCAAATAAGGGAACCCAAATATTTTGTAAACACCCATGATACCATCTTTCCATGATACAAGATGGATAATCCATCCAACACAACACTTGGCCCGGCCGGTGACATGGAGAAAAGGGTGTTCCTGATCCCCATGGGCTGGAAACAAGAGCCTGGTTATCAAAAACGTGCATTAGGGTTGATTTCACCCATTTAGAAGAACATAAATAAATATTAAAAGTAAAAATAAAAATTACAAATCAATAAATCCCAATGTGGAACAAAAAATATATATATTTAAGATTTTAAAACTTTAACAGTGAATGAATCTTGCTACAAAAATGGAAACACCAAAACTATCCCAAAAAATCACCATGGGATAAAAGGTATATCATCCTCAAGCCATCATTACCAACACCTACATACAGTGGAACTCTATCATATGGATCCACCATATAAATACAAGTTTACATTAACAAAGTCAAATATAAATAATTATACCCAAAAAATTGATTCCTTGTGAAAACATTATAACAAAAATTAACTATATTGTTTTTACATAATAAATTCTAGAATCATTTTTATATAATTTTTTTAAAGGAAAACATACTTTTTATTATAAATGAAACATAATTGGACCAAATGTTGATGGTCCATACGATATCCCAAAAGCGAACATAGTCATGGAAGAACACAATAGGGACTAACCAAAATTGGACACTAGGATCATTATATCTTAGTGAGGCATGATATATAAAATATAAACCAGAAAATACTCATGCATGAACCTCTATATGGTAATGCATCCCATTTACTTCTGGTATCCAATTATCATAATAATTTAGTTAATGATGTCATAGTGAATTCTACATGATGATTCTAGCCCAATACACTTCCGAGTCAACTAATGATCTAGTCCTTATCCGCCCACCTAGAAACACTGGATCCCATTTGTGCTCAATTTCTATTCCACATATCACATATTACGTCACATTAAAATATACACTAGCCAATAAATATATAATCAAATTAAAATCATAAAAAAACTCTTTTAAATCTAAATTCCAACCTAATCCATTTTAGAAAATGATTCACAAAATTTAAACATTTTTCAAACACCTATAATATGAAAAATAAATAAATAAAATATGAATCACACGTGGAAGATAATTAATTTCCTTTGGAAAACTATACTTCAAGAAAAACATAGCATGATTTCATTTAAAAACACATTTCCACATAATAAAAATACATAAATCATAAACAGTAAGTAAAAAAGAAAATCATAATAACAAAATAAGGTTAAATCCTAGAACCACATATCTAATGTTTAAAAACATTTCAAAAGTAGGTCTAGATGACATCCAAAAAACCCAGGGTCCTTATAAATGAAATATTGACCCGAATACATAAATATTGAACTAGAATAATCATGATCCAACACTAAATTATCTACCAAACCCACTGGAGATATTACAATATAATAAAGAAGAAGAGAAGCCCCGAAATGTGGATAAATCAAGAAGAAAACCCATATACATGGCGGTTTTTTAAATATTACCCACCAAAATCAACTCAAAAATGGATATCTGAGGGTTAAAGGCGGTGTGAAGGAGGAATATATGGTTAATAATCAATAGTGGGGAGGATTTGGGGTATTAAGGGTTAAAAATCAAAGTATGAAAAGTGTCAAAAACAAATTTTTAATGACATGGACAAGTGAAACAGTTTTCTTACACTGTTTTATAGAATGTGCGAAAACCGTTATCCCCTCATATTCTAAGAAGGACTTATTGAAAAATTATTCTACATGGTCTCCAAACCATTCTATAATCATATGGTTCGACAATATCCCAAAACGACACTAGGATACATGGCTTTACTGGCAAGGGCACCGAATTTTAAAAACAATGCACCGGTTGTGTGCCACCTATATTTAACCCCAAACCATTGATTTTTTCACTAAAAACACAATGGAAACCCTTTGGTAAAATTCTATAAAAAAACAACACAAAATAAAATTGTGGATGTGAAAATGGTCTTGAAGTACCACTAATAAATGGGAGAAAGTATGGAGATGAGGTTTCAACCTCAATTATGACTCAAATATTGAGAGTGTCTATGGTTTTGTGTGTGGACATGGAAATTAATAATATAAATAAATTGATAAATACTTAAGGTATTTTTTGATTCATCCATTAGAAAAATGGTTTGTGGATATGATATTGATTATTTTTCTGCTTAAGAATATTTTAAAAAATATGATAATATGTTTTTTCCTAGTGGAGTGTGTTGTGAATTCATTTGGGGAATCCTACAATGTTTAGACTCACCACATACTAGGTCACTAATCTGTGTTTGTTGATATAATCTATTGATACATAGAGAAAAATAAGGAATGTTATTTATTTTGTGATTTAACTTGATACCATGGACCTGTCATGTGGAGTGCTATATTATTGTTAGTTTAGAGTTGTTGGATGATGTCATGTTGGAGTTTTGAGTTTTGTAGGATTTTGTTCCGCTTTGAGTATGTCATTTAGTTTCCAATTTAGTTATGATATAGTCATTCTTTTGGTATAATTTGTGTTTTATTTTTTACTCTTGTATCATATAAAACATTGTTGTTTGAACTTTATTGTGTTTTTTGTATTATTTTTCAAAGGGAAATTCATCTCAAAAATGATTTTGCATCCTTTGAATTTATTTCCCTCCATTAGTGTCTTGGGGATGTCACCAAAGTCCGAAAACAACACCATATTTTCCCAACATAATAGATGATGGGAATGGTGTGACACTATGAAAAACCTAAAACTATACCATACCTAATTATGTTCCATGGTAGAAGTGTATGATGAGATCCTATTTTTTGGGTATGATTATAATTTTTATAGACATGTGATGTTAAAATTTACTCATGAATATGGACATTAAGTGATGAAAGGGAAGGTTCAATAAGTATAAAGGTAGTTTCTGGCATCAATACATCCACCATCATCTCCAAAATCGAAATTACACAACCGTTTTAGACTATATAATGGTTCAACATTATGTAGTTTTGGATGAGAGGGTAGGAAAAATGTCCACACCTACTAATAACAGCATTAAGAAAGAATGGAAACCGATTAGATAGAAATCCATAAAACTTCAAAAATATTAATTGAAAAATATCCACCATATGAACAACCATTGAAAAAGAAAAATTTATACGAGAGTAGAGATATAATGGGAAAGAAGAAATGAAAAGAAATATCGATTCTCATTCATGGAAAAACCACTTCTATATAGACTTATTATTTATGGAATGACTTGCCAAAATTGTTAAGGCTATGATAGAGAAAACTATAAATGAATAATAATATATCATTCCCCTAATCATTATTCAATGTAAAAAAAATATAAAATTCATTACATAATATATTATAAATGGAATAGGTAATAATATAATGAATTTGACTCATTAATAAAGTATTTTTTCATAGTTTTTATGAATTTATTTTACCATAAGATATTGAAATGGGAATTTAAATGTATGAGGTAAAATATGTGATACATTTTTTATATTAGAATGTTAATGGAAATTATTAACATTTTATGGTCATTTAGGATGAATTTATGTGATGGGAATGTTTCAACATTATCATTGTATAATATAGGATAGTTCAATGATAATATATGATTATTAGGATTGGTGTTTATGGGGGGCCATCCTTTTAAAACAATAAATTTTAATAATATATTTGATATATATAAAATTAAAATAGAATATCAATATAATATATTAGAATAAGATTGTGGATTATTTTACTAATAATGGAATCCCAATTATAAAATTCATATCATTTTTATTACTCAATTGTGTATCAATATAAATTATTAATGTTTTATAATGTAAATGATAAATATAACGAGAAATCCTACATCATTTACATTATTTTATAAAAATTTGGCATTGAGAATCTATGGGTTTTGAAAAAATTGGTGTTAGTATCGTGTTATATATTATTTCAGCATCACGAATATTTTTGGAAATATATAGGGTAGTTCAAGGTAATTTAGTGTTGATGAGTCACTTAAAAATAAAGATCATATCCTAGGGAACACTAGAGAAAATACATAAATGAATATTAATTTTATTAATGGTTTGAAAAACATTATTTTTTGAGTTTCTCAAAAAATATATACTATGAATAACATTAATTTTTTATAATACATAATAATGTTAAATAGATTAATTCATGTTTGTGTAATGAATAAATAAAAATGGAAAAAAGTACAATATTGAATTAATAGTTTTATAAAATTAATTTTTTGGAGATTTATAGAGGAAAATTATTTTTGACATTGTAAAAATGGTAATGTTTCATTTTTTCATCTTTATTAAATGTTAAATTGTTTAACATTACCCACATGAAGGTTCCAATTTATACTATTCACCCATTGCACTTATTTAGTACGTTATTTTTTACACTGATGAATAAATATGTAGTTATACAAAGATGAATTAAATATTTTCAATGAATTTTTCCAAATTAAATGTACTATATTTATAAAGCATACTATAGATTCCATGATTAATTATACAATATTTAGGAGTGGTAGAGAGAAATAGAGTGTAGTTTCTCTTTAAAGATAATAATAATGGTGTTGTGTAAACAATAATTATTTTTTATGATTATTTTGAAAATAATTATATCAACCATGGGTATGGTAGACCATATAATCTATAGAAAATGGATTTATTAAAATGTAATTTATTTATTTTATTAAAATTGGATAAAACTATGATAGATGTTAATAATACTAAATGATACATTTCATGAAAATAAATTTATATAGTGGGATGCATTGAAAAACATGACATTATATACCAAATTCATAAATGTCCATACTCCAAGTGTGTTATAAGAATAATTCTATTTTATGCACCATTAAGATTTTGGAATACCTTTTAAAATTAATGTGATGGGGGAAACATGGGAAAATTCAACCAATATGTTATTATAAGAACTTTTTTAATTTATCTTCCAAATGATAGAGGGTATAATTTCAATAATAATGACATAAATGAAACAATTTATATTTTTTTAGTATATGTGAATGAAAACTCATCAAAAGAGTTTATATAATAATGTTCATGAAGATAAATGATAAGTTATTGAATGAAAATTGGATAATTCTAAAAACATTTCACAGCTAAAAATTGGGTTATTTCCACCGTTCAAAATAGTGGAAATATGTGAGAAAAATATAGTCGTATCCTAAAACAACAATTTTCCAAAACTATGGGCGCTCTCACCATGTAAATAGGGTGTGAACTATTTCCACGGTTTAAACAATATAAATAAGATCTAATTGATATGGTTTTACAAATAGTGGAAATAGGTATCTATGTTGAAAACCATGGCAGTTTACCAACTTATATAGTTTAACCAGTGGCCATAAGTGTTGTAGGCATAATGGACAACTGTGGCTATAGCCTCGGTAAACTGTGGATATATCCTAAAAATAATATTTCCCCGAAAAGATTCGATCCCTACACCATAGTATTACGATTCAGTCACCTCACCACTATACTGATGGGGACTTTTGGTATATCTATATACCCAGAAAGATGCCAGAGGAAACACCTATGACCATTTAGGAATAAAATAAAAGTTCAGAAAACAAGTGACACAGACCAAACAGAATAACTACATACCTCCAAAATCAGACCCATCACCATCCCCATGATAAAATGCTTCATCCACAGTCATCATCTCCCATTCTGAACTTTTATACTGCTTTTAGACTTTGGCATATTTCAGTTTAAGGTTCAACCTCTCTAATGAAATGAATTAATTATTAATTTACATTCCTTTAGATCTTTTGGAAATTGTCTTGGGAATATAGGAGTAATCCTTCCTTGCTCTGCGTCATGGGGAAGTAGTCATATCCTTCTGATTCCCAGACAACATCTTCCTCCCTCCCTACAAGATGTCACTAAAAGATGGAATGACCATACCACCCTTTTTTTCTTTCTAACTATCAGAAACATTTCCCCACTTTTGATGGAAAGGCATCTCTTGATACTGCACAATCTGATTTTGCCGAACCAGGAAATTCACATCAATCATAGTAAGACAATTTGGGAGTTCCACCATCTCATGACCGGCAGACATCCAGTTTCCTATTTCTTCATTCACTGCAACCCCTTCCTGAGACCCAACCTGAAAATTTTCTATCACTCCCTCATGATCCAGCCCTTGGAACTAATTCCCTGTGGACACCATGACCAACACACCACCATCATCACCAGACTGTCCACTAAACCTCACTACAGCAGGCAGCCTGCTTTCCTCCAAGACAAACCCTTTCTCCCCTTCAGACACACCACCCTTGCTGCACCCTTTCCACTGACTAACCACACATGAATCCCCCTTAATAAGACCACCCTCCTTTAGGCTGACCTCAAGATGGTCCATTGTCTCCGGCTTCCTTGCCCCTGTATCTACAAACCCATGTAAGGCCATACCATCAGTTTCAGTAGTACTCATGTTAGCATTTCCTTCTCCCCCAGACACAACAACCCCCATGACAGCAACCTCAACCCCATCCCCCCAGCTCAGATAATGCCTGAGCTTATTCCTCACAATAGAAACTAATGTGTTTTTTTGGATTTTCGGCTGTCTGTTCTACAGCCGCTTCCAAAATCACATCAGGTGTGTTTCCAATCTCCCCAGATGCATTAGCCATCCTCCTCCCATCATCATTTTGGCTAGCCTCCTATCCATACTAGGAGTCCTCCAGTTCTTATCTCCACAATGACACCTATACTCTAAGTTCCCTAGTCTCTTGCATGATGACCAATAGTCAATCCATGATTCATAGACCACTGCCTGATTCCATCAAAAATTTTCACCAACCAAGATCCAGAACCAATCAACTAGATTCCTCGAAACATCAACTTCAACACACAACCAAGGATTGATTTGATGAAAAATAGTAGTTGTACGAGCATCAGAGCATAATAAATTGACCCACCAGGTTCCTAGGAATATGAATAACCGCTGGATTCTGGAAAGGAAATGGGAGATGAGGAAATATTACCCAGATCAGGATGGAGGGAGTATCATGATCCATGAAGAAGTCGAAAGTCCATTAGAGAAGAAAATATTTTCAACCGTTGCAACGCCTGGGGGCACTAGACCATTCCCGAATTAGTTCTTCCTCTGATGCGAATCTAATCATGAAATGTCAACTATCCATAAGTTTGACGACCACACGCTCCTACAGATCCCAATTTCCAATCACAAACCGATCGAACTAATCTACTGAAGGTCTTCAAGTGTTAAACCAAGATACCAAAATTAGGTCAAGGTGACTCATCGCTTCAGCAAAATTCGATGCCGATATCAGAACCTGAGGTTTACCAAGATGAAGATCAGACACATTCGTGCTTAGCGCAATCACTGGGAACTCCGGGAGGTAATTAGGATTGGAGGACAGGATAAAAGGGATTCGTGTCTATAGATCCATGGAAATATTACAACTTTCTAGTTGTGTGTAAATATTCTAGTTTTGTTTTAGATGATGATGGGTAATAAAAAATTTCCATTGATGAAAAGAAAATAAATTAAATTCCTCTAATATTGAGAATAAAACTAGATAAAAAATATAAAATTTTACCATGATCAAGTAGTATGAAAATATATACCATTTAAAAAAACATTATACCCCTTGTTTTTTTATTATAACGAACCATGAATCATAGATGAATCATTTTTCCCTAATTAGTATATTGAACCTCTGAATTGTAACTAGAAACTATATCTTTTGTAAAATAATTGGGATTTTTAACGATCATAATGAATAAAAAAAATTTGTAAAAAATAAGTGTCCTATAATAAGTAGAATGAAACAGTTAATGTGATGTGGAATAGTGGAAGAATATTCCATAAAGAATACTATTATGAATAAAGAGTTTTCCCTGATGGGATATTTACATTAGTTGTAGGGAATTATATTATAGTTTCATTACATTCTATTAAATGTCATTTGTAATAACGTTTTTCAATATTGATTTTGTTTTCACCATCATCAATTTTATGCTTGATGAGGGAGTGTACATAGATAAATGAGAATTTTTTTTTCATTGACATAATTAAGGATGATTTATTAGATTTATAAATGTGTTTTATGGGTAAAAAATATATCATAAGGAATAATATATGAATCTTGAAAAATGTTTTAAGGTGCACCATTTAATGAAATGAATAAGTGTAACCAATATATATTTAAAAAAATAAATATTTACAAATTATTATAAGTATTTATTTTATGGGAGATGAATTATTTCATCTGTCTAAAAATTACTTATGTGATGGATTGGATGTACATTTCTCATGATAATGATTCCTTTGAGAATTTGAATAACTTTGGTATAGAATATACAATTGTTTTTTATTCTTCCAGATATATATAAAAACTAAACAATCTAAATACAGTTAAGGTTTATAGGTGAATCTTAGGGGCAGAATAATACTCATTAATGTTTACTCTATTTGACCACTTTGGATCCAAATATCATATATGTTATCACATTCTATTCAAGGTACTAATGTGTGTTGAAGGAATCTCACATTATAGATATGAATCATATTTAAGGGTACAATATTGGTATTCATGAATTTGGTCACACAAATTAAAACATATGCAATTCGTGACTTTTTGATATGTTTAATCTGGATTGGGTAAGAAATGATGATAACAAGATGTCTACAAATATTTGACTATTCTTTATTAAATAATGTCGAGTGCCATGGAACATGAGGAAGTAACGTTATGGGAAATTATTAATACCAAATAAAATACAACATTATAACATTGAAATTGAAATAATATATGTCAAAGAGAAGTCATCATGAAGATATTAATCCGGATGCAGTGTTACAATTTTTTTGGGGATATTATTATCAAATTATACTAAATATTTTAAGAAATATGGTTGAACACTATTGATTGAACCAAATATATTTCATGAATCCCTTTATAAAGGATATTTTTAATAATTTAGTGTTGAAGTTATTTTTCAGTCATACAAAGGTAAAGTATATGATGGCTTGCAAATTCATTTCCAAAAATATATATTTTAATAATATATGTTAATTACAAGAGTTCATCGCCATTATTCTGAAGATTAATCTATAGTGGCTCGAACCTCCCCCCATTAGTTATTTCGATATCTTTTTCAGATTTATAGAATATAGTATCCTCAATTAAGTGATATAAAATATTTTAAATATGTGAACTATCATTTATTAATGGGTAATATATATTTTGTAATGTTTTTCATTAGGTAAAATATCAATTCTTCATATGAAATATTATAATATCTTGTTAATTATTTGTCTATGAATGGATTGTTTCGAACATATACAAAAAAAAATTTATATAAGAAGATAAACTAATTGAAATAAATGAAATTAGGAATTTTTATGTGGTTGTACATTACTTTAATTTCCATCAATGATATTATTATTCATAGTTAATATTTCATATAATGAGTTTACTGACATAGGATTATAAACATTTAATAACAATTCATGGAAATAAATTATGTGATATTTATGTTATATATAAATTATAAAATATTAACATTCGATATTATTTAGTCAAAGAGGGTGTTTCATGATGAATTTTACCATTTGATATGAAATTTCTCAAAGAGGGGGGGGGGGTGTAATGGTGATTGTGAATTTCATGTAGATGTGATGTTTATTAAAGGTATTTGTAACCACCTTGTTGATGATTGAGTAAATCATCTTCATGTTTATTATTATTCATTTATTAGATATTTATATTCCCTGTAATGAAATTTTAAAAATATTAATTCTAAAACGAAATTGTTTTGTTAAACTATTTTAATATATGGGGTTATTTTATGGTTTAATTAATTAATTATCAAAATTTAATTTAAATAACTGAATATAAATTTAATATTATATATTTTAAAATTACATTAAGATGAATTTTTTGAGAATTTTCCAGAAAATATAGATTTTTCAATAATGTGTGAAGAATACTATATTTAATTGAAAAATGTATTTTTAATTAAATTATTTTTAGAGTAAAAATATATTGTTGTTTAGTTTAAAAAATAATTAGATCCCTCTTTAACATAATTTTATTATAGTATTTTTACTGAATTGTATAATTGAAATTTCTATAAAAAAATTTATACATGGAAAATAATTTTTATGGCAAACATTTTTATCTTATTTTGTGTGTCTACTTTTAAATTAAATTCTAAAACTCTATAAATTTTTTGATGAAGGGATTGATTCCATATATGGAATCATTTGGCCTATATTTAGTAAATAGGAATATTTTTTTATTCGTTGTTAATAGTAATCATACGGATTTTTTTTAATAATGGTAAAGGTAAAATGTGTTAATTAGGGATAAAAATAAGGTGATGATGACTAAAATGAAATACAGTAACTTGAATTAATTTTATTACAAGATTATATTTATTATATCTTATTACAAAATTTTAATATATTAATTTTTTAATCAATTATTTCATAATTTTTACCTTTATAATTTGGTATATCATGAAAAGACAAATATATCATTATATTTGTTTTATTAGTATTAAATATTGGACACTGTAATAATAATATAACATTTTTGGATCTAAATATTCCTTTTAAAGGTAAATGATATGTCTTTATCATGGAAATTTATTTCTAATTTATCATTATGACATAATTACCATAAATTCATACAGAATGAGGAAGTGGTATTTATTTACATTATAGTAAAATAAAATTAATTTTATTAAAAATATTAACAGTAATATAATTTCAATGAATTATTTTTTTCCACAACATTTTATATCTATAATATGTTATAAAATGGTTAAAAAGACACATTTATTGTTATAAATATTTACTTGACATTTTAATCAATATTTTTATCAGAGTAAATTAATTTTTAATTTTTAGTGATGATGTAATTATATTAAATTCATACCCAATACCATCGTTGTACTTGTGTGAGAAGTAGTAAAATAAATTAAATAATTTTAAAAACACTAAATTAAATATTTTATCAAGGATTTATGGTGTACCATGTATTTAATTTACTAATATAACATATTATATATATGTGGAAGGATTATATTCAAATTCCAATGTTATCTTGTTGTTCTTGATGTCAATTTATCTAAATAGTGTCAAAATGATATTAATGATATTTTATGTTAATTAACTTTTATTATATTCTTTTAAAAAAATTATAACATGATAATTAGGTTCAAAAATAGTCTAAATTTTCATCCCTTTTCTATTTAGGTTCCAATTTTCATATTATAAGAAAAATTGTAACCATTTAACATAAATAAAATTGATTACCATGGTTAAGTTCAAAATGTGTTAACCAAGGGTTAGAAACAAAAAATTAGGTTTAAAATTATATATAAATGAGTAAAAAATGTTTTTATGATTATAATATGGAAATATCTTCCTCATCAATGAATTAAATTCATTTTGGATTCATTTTACATGAGTTAGACACGTATTATATTATAATTTTTCATATATTCCCAAAAATTACATTAGTGATATTTTAAAATAATGAATATTTTAATTTAATAATTTATAATTTATAAAAAAACATATGTTAGTCTGGATTAAAGAGAATATAGTGGATGCAATCAACCATGGTCTATTAACATGTCGCCTTTCCTTTTATTTTAACTTTCATGACCTATAATGAATAAATAAACATTGAAATCATTATAATTTTCAAAAGGAAAAATTGGGGGCTAAAACTAATAGATAACGGGGAAAACATAACCAAACCTATAAAAACTATTTTATGCGGTGGTATTGACTCATATTTGTATTATATTATATTAATATAAATTTACAGGGATTTTTTGAGGAAAATTACCTTATATAAATTTAATTCATTATGAAATTCCCTATAGTGCCCATTCCCTAACATATAAATGAGAAACACAACCCATATACTCCACACACAATTTGATCCTTATACTTCAGGGTGAAAAATACCTAATATCATAATATAATCTTTTAACCCATATTAGTGTTTTTTCTATCCAAAATACTATCTTTTCAAGGTCTAAAGTGTATGAAAAAAGAGGTGTCTCAACAAAGAGGTATAACTCCTAACCATTAATTATAAATTTTCTGACATATTCTTCTGAATTTAAATACATGATATTTATTCAGTCAAAATAAATAAGATTCATTATAATTACCTGTTATTTTGATTGTGAAACAACAATTATCCACATTCTTCTTATATATTGGAAAACAAAAAATGTTGCTCGATCATATGTGCGGACTATCACAACTTCAAAGTGATGTGATTTGTTTTTCATTTATATTTTACATAAATAGTGATAATGATATAGTAAATTAATATATAATATAAAATATGTTTTTAAAATAATATATATTATTTACCATTCTTTGGTTTCATCCTTTGAATGGAAAAAATAACATGAATGCGTACATACGACATACAGTCTCCATGAACGGTAATATTCATTTATATATATCTAACTTTAATAGATGAAAAAAAGTATATATTATGAATATATATTATATTTTTATCATTATTAATATTTTTGGGATAATGTTACCTTGATAAATTTTAAAATATCTTGACTTCAAAAGTGAATTATGGAATAAAAATGAATTATTTATCACAAGGAAGTGTGATTTTAATAAAAAAATTATTAATAGACGGATTATAAGTTATTTTATGTAAATCCTATATAGTATAACATGTATGAGTATGTTTCCATATTATGTTTATATTAAATCTATATTAATTATATAAGAGTTTAGTATTTTTTTGAATCAAGTAGATTCTTAGGTAAGGATTTTATTTTTCAATCTCATTATTTATCGGGATTGTTTATGAAGTATATAGTGATGAAATTTCATGATATACCTAGAAAAAAATCTTATTAATTTAAATATATGATTTTTATTTATGATGAATAATTTTTTTCCATTTATTTTTACATATTTATGTCTTAATGATACTGAAAGAATATTCTAAAGGACTACCAAATTTTTTTATCTTTTCTATCGAAATTATTTCTTTATCCATGACGACATCGATGAAAATATTTTGTCTAAATTTTTAATTATTTTATATTATGATTTTCTAATGTAATTTTTATACATGATTTAATTTTTGAAATTTTTTTTAAAATAATCTTATATTTTTTTTCTTAATGATTTAATAATTTTTATTAAAAATGTTGATGGAATCATTGATTTTACATGTACAAGATGAACAGAATATCCCAACATCATGACTACACAATAATTTTATTTTTCCAAGACACGTTTAAAATGTTTTTTTGAAAATAATGTTTTGTATATATTATAAAAAAATAAATACATTTTTTTCAATTAGAAAAGGTTATTTTCCACATGAAATATTCAAGTATTATTTTAAATTCATTTTTTAATCAATGAAGACATCAATTGATATTACATATTCCTTATAGGGTTTATAAACCAAGGATTAAATAAAAAATATTCCTATAGTATTTTAATATTTTGATGATGTGATTTTTATAAAACCTTTTAACTTTCTATAGGTCAATTTATTATTAAATGTTGAAATGTTTATGAAACCCATTTCAATTTCATAAATTATGAAATATGATGAATGATTTATGATCTTATGTCCCACATATGAATGGATTGTGATTATGTTAATACTAGTCCAAAAATTATATATCCCTCTAATAAATTGGGTAAATATGGATATATCTTTAGATAATAAGATTAGAAACAGGGAGAAAATCTATTTTAGCAATAGACTCTTTCTAATGTGATAGTCTTAGTAGTCGATATTGATTTATTATTTGATGTAATGGGGATTTAACCCAATCTGTTGTTATGTTTATTAGTTAGAGGCATGACTATGGAAATTATATTTTATGATTCTTTCCATATCATTACATTATGAATTATGCCAACATTATGTTATCACGGACATTATTCTATAATTTCTTAATGATTCATTTCTTATAAATAGGAAATAATTAAGTCTGGATTCATGTTCATTATCTATGATAAAATGGGTATGGATTTTTAAATTTCATATCATTTCCTCATAACATTATAATAATTTTATGATTAAGTGATCACTGTTCTATCCATTGATTACCCTTTATGTCCATTTAAGCTCACAATAACCTAAATTTCCTTTATAAAAGATATGTATAAGGTTTTTAATTAGTATAAAAGTAAATTATTTGCGAATATATATTTGGAATATGTTAAATAGCTTTCATGAATCAAGTCCTAGAATAAGAAATATTTAATTTTATGTTGTGGATGATAAGGATATGTATTGAATAATAATATAAAATGACGTGATATTTATATATGAGTTTATTATGTCTTTATATTTTGAATGAAGTATAAGATAAGTCAAAATTTGATATTATGATTGGTAAAATTTGGTTAATACTATTAGTATTAAACTATTTATTTGATAACATCCTTATGTTTTGTTAAGAAATAGATTATGTGGTTTTCATAGAAAGACATCCTTTTTTGAAAACTATACGTGGATGTCATTTTTGGAACAGATAGATCACAATTTAATAACCTATTAAGGGCAATATTGATTATATATCATCCATCATTCGATTCATGGGGATTCATCCCTTCATCGGAACCTATTTTGATCATATCGAGATATATTCATATATTAACTCACATTTCCCATCTGAATAATTACGAAGGATTTAAGTATATGATAACAAAATATGTACAAAGGTAATCCTAATGTGTCATAAATAGAAAATAAGGTGTCAGGATATACACATATTGTGAATATTTTTTCATGATTAAATTATTTATTTCTACGAATATTGTTCTCACAATATACTTTTTCTTTTCTCTCCATGGATGGAACATGGAGGATTAATGTTAATGTATAATGTGACAAACAATAGAATTATTTTAATCAATAGAAACTAATTAAATGGTATCAACAAGTTAGAACATTAGATTATGAATAATGTTTTATCTCACTAAATTATTAACAACATCACCTTAGGTATGTTTCCTAACACACATAATAGGAAAAAAATGGAGTTATATGAAGACCATAGATGGAAGAAGATTCATATTTCTACTTATTAATTATTTGGGATGAATTACTCATGGATATTTTATACAAGAATCATAATATATATTTTTCATGGAAAAAAATTTCAAAATGAATTTTTTTTGAGAAAAAATATTTTTTTCAATAGAGTTATATGAAGTTCATCATATAGTAAAATTAATAGTGAAATGTATTATGTGTGGGGAATTTGATAATTATCTGACCCAATTCCAAAATATAATGGTTATATCATAAACAAACTAATGACCAATGTTATTAAAATAATTTAAGGGAATGAAATAAATTATTTCTGTTTCAAAATTCTAGAATGATGTGTTATATAAATGATATATTGGTTATACGAATCATGAAACATCTAAGGATTATTCAACAACAAATTTTTTATAAGGAAGGAAAAAATATTTATTCAAAAGGGATATTTTGGTTAGATACATGATCATGGGAAATATTTACATGATTGATGTTGAGATAATAATGTTTAGTTTTGATACAGAGATGACGAATTAAATTGGATATAATTTATGACACTAATATTTGTTGGAGATATTATGATAATGTTATTTTTGTTATATTTGGTGTATTTTATAGTATATTTTGGATATACAGTGTATATTATAATGAATTTATGAATTTATGTTTTCATTGTTGTTTCATGTGATGAGCATTTTTTAGTGACATGAAATTTCTAAAAGGATTTAGGAAGAATAACATATTGTGGATTAAATAACACTTTGGGTAAACAAATTATTTAATTTCTATTTAATTTTGGGATATTTGTTAGGGGATATTTATAACCAAGATATTTTAAATCGATTCATTGGAATGGTGATATTTTCAATGATATTTATGTTTAAGCTAAGGATTACTTTTAATGTTAGTATTGATGTTTGATTCATAATATTTTTGTGAAATTAAATACATTATAATATTATATAGTGATTATTCGAGGTGATTAATGATATTTTGGGAGATGTTTCATTTTTTTAGGAATATATAACCCTTATGTTTAATAAGTGGTTTTATATGATTTATTATTTTGGATGAAAAAACTACATTTTTGGGGATGTAAGATGAAAGGTATGAGATCACATTTGGGGTTAAAACATTCTTTAATGTTATATTTATTAACTTAAATTAGGATGTAGGTTTGTTTATTTATAGAATGATCAATTTCATACGTTTAGTGTTGTTATGTAATCTTTTGATTAAAATGTATTATTTCATCAATGAAGTTTTATAAAGTTTCACTTTTATATTAAATTTTTTAAACATTTTTTTTGAAATTAAAATACATGGAAAATATCATATTATACCTTTTTTGGAATTATTTTATCAGTTATATGATAATATTAGTCTATCAATAATTAAAATAATTTATCTTCAATAATAGTTATTTTGATTTAAACAATAGTTTTTCATCAAAATTGATTAATGTATGGAATTATATAAATTATGTAAGTATATTTCTCTAGGTTCTTAGTCTAAATGGTATATAAATTCCACAAATAAAAGAAATTAATTTTTAAAAATTAATTTTATCCTATTAAATTCATATACAAAGAATATATATTCACATCCATGATTTATGGTTTTGTGTTCATTATATTTCTCATGATTACAGACATTCTAATGATCAACGTTTTTTGTTTTTATCCAAAATCATATTGACATTAAATTATTTCTTCCATGTCTATATTTTCAAATCCAACTAATATTATCATATTTTTTTAATATGATTTATGTGTACATCACGATTACCTTAATATTTTTGTTTCCCTCCATTCAAGATGATTTATTATTAACCTTTATATTTCTGTGGATTTTCAATAATGCGTTTTTTATATCAAACCCTATTTTGTTGAAAATAATTTCAAATTGTGAGAATGAAATTTTGTGGGGGGGGGGTATTTAATACCCTTATATTTTAAAATAATAACATTGTGTTCTATATCATATAGCACAAGTAATTCCTAGACTAAAAAACAATTCAATTTTATTATGTAAATATTTCCATTAGGAAATAGATGTTGAATAGGTGTGTATGAATAGAAATAATCATGATATGAAATAAATAAAATGTTCTTAATCTATTAAAATTTATTGATTATTTATAAGGAAATAATTATTTTATTTTTAGTAATTCTATATTATGTCTTAAATTTTTTTTATCCAAATATGACTTTATTTATTATTTGTGGAAATATTATATTTATTTTTCCCCAAATTTTGAAAATTTATTTTAATAAATTAACATTATACTTTGAAACAACATATTAGAATTATCCGATGGAAAAAGTTTATGATTTGTTTGAAAATACATCATTCTATAGGGAATATTGAAACATAATGATTTTAATTGAAAACTATATATTTGTTTTCAAAATTTAAAAATACAAATGTGGTTTTAAAACTTATTAAAGTAAAAAAATTTATCTTATATTTTGTGTTATGAAATAAGGTTCCTTGAACGTTTTTTCATTAATTAGGTAATGAATATTAACAATTTAAAATGAATTTTTCTAAAAAAATGTATTTCATTGTGTTTTCCATTTTATTGTAAATTATTTTCGTTCACTTATATATATTTATTATTACAATGTGATTCCATAATTATAACTAAAATTTCTTTATTAGTATGTATATGGTTTTTTAATATTAATAGTAAATTTATTTAATTTTTGTTACCATAGTAGTTGTTAAATTGTGTAATTAGGGTTACAACTGATGTGATATGGCATAAAATTATTTCAGAACATGATTTTATTTCATTTTTAGAGACTATTTCATCCATATACATCCAAAATTCAAAATTAAGAAATTTTCTTTCGAATTAAATTATATTTGGGAATTTATAATATTAATATAAAAAGTAATTAATGATTCTTTTTTTATTTTATTATCTATTATATGTCGTTGTAAGGATGAAAAAATCAAAAGAAACATTATAAATGTTTATTTTTTAAATTAATCATTTTTTTTCATGAAAATTTAAATTTAATTTTTAGTTATTATATAATTACATGAATAGATTACTTGACGACAACATAGTTCTTATGGAAGATTTAGAAAAATCAAATGAATGATTTTGAAGCCTTAGTAGTTCATGTACTTTGATGATATTTAGAGTCAAAATAATTTTATAAATAAATTAACATATTCGAGATATGTTGATGGTTTATATTTGAATTAAACTATCAAGATTCAGAAAAATAGGGCCCACATGGCCAGGGATAAGTCATGGATGACTACCACAAGCTCGCATACAATAGGTTAGGGGTTGGTGACTAGTGTGGAGTAAGCACAAAACAAACATGGGAGACCTTATCCTTATGTAATAGTATAAAAAAAACATCTCCATGTAAAAAAATAAAATGAAAAATGCAACTGATAATAAATTCATGCATTTATCTAAATACTACAATCAATGTACAACCAGAATACTTGGAAGAAATTATAGAAAAATTGACGACAACAAAAACTGTATAGATGTGTATCCATATAGTAAGATGAGACAATAGTGTTATTCTAATCCATCTATGAACCATTTCTTTCTATCCCACTATCAGACACTTCATCTCCTAATCCACTCAGAATCATGTTAAATGGATAGTTTATTTAATTGGTAAAACACGTATGGGAAGAACCCATACAGGGGTGACTATAACAATACCCATTGTAAAACCATTAAATCAATAATCATAATGTATCATGGGTAATAATATCATCATTGGATATTTTAATCATAATATGATACATACAATAAAACATCCATATATACACATACTGGGCACTAAATAACATGTTAATGTCACAACCTAATTTCCTGCCAAAGTTTCTACTTGATTGTTTCTAACAATAGTCACCCGGTTGAACGCACTCACTGAGTCGTATAGTACTAATGAAATCATTTATGGTTGATCTTATCATTAGTTCTCTACATATATAAGTTTATAGTATAGGTTTATAAAAATAAATACATTGATGTGGAAGACACCAAGGTCCATTGGGTAATAACCATTAAGCCATTATGGATTAACCCTCTATATATGGGATTGATGCCAATGTATTGTTGTGAAAAAAAATTTGGGGAATCCCATGTAATGAATAAGATGATAGAGGATCACATCCTAAATGTTATGAGTGATATTTGTTACACTATTTGAAATTGATCCCTTAGAGTGGATCATAATCCTTTGTTCAATAAATAATGTCATATTATACACTCACATGGACGTACCGAGCGAACTAACCATTATTAAAACTACACCAAATTGTGGGGAACAAGGTCTCTAAATAATCTTTAAATATGTTCATGATATATACATGTTTTAAATAGTTTGACACTTCATAATTGGGTCCACTAGCGTATCACATCCTATGGTTCTGTGTTTTCATGTGTACACTTGGTCATGTAAATGAACCTAGTCATGTTTATGTTTCTGGACTTGTTCAATGACACCTCTCACTCCTTATACTCTGGTTACTTAATGAAACTAAAAATATTTGTGTCCATGTATCCTACATGTTACAGGCTGAGTATCTATGTATGGGTCACCCAATTTGTGAAATACGTAACAGATCGTGTGATACTTTTATTCATTATGGGAACCCTTCTATCACATCCATGGCCCCATATTTATTTTATTCTTGGATTAAACTATTTTTATATCATGGTTTTACAAAATCATATATATGATCCATACATCATCATCCTCTCATACAATAACAGATTTTGACATGAATCACACATGAAAATGTGGATTTTCTCTAGATGAACCATTCAATTATAATCCATCCAAATATGATTTTCCAATTCTATTAGGAAACAAAATATCACCTCTCTAGTCACCGCACGACAAAACCTACATGATGAAAACATATTTGGTCCAGATCCATCATCTTAGATCTGTACAAAATTTAATATTAGCCCAAAACAATATTATCAATTTATTACAACATTAAATGAGTGTAAATTAATTTATTATTGGGTATTTTTTGATCCACCAACTAATAAGAATTGATCAATGAATGATAGATGATTGAGTGAAGAAATTACACAAACAAAAACATGAATAATGGATCTCATTTGATGTTAATGTATTCCATGATTCATTTCTATGAGAATAAAGAATAAAAAGATAGAAATCAAACAAAAAAACTTCAAATTTCAAGCATTATATTTCCATACCCTCAATATGATCAATCCATGAATCAATCTACAAGTTTATTAATTTGAATTCATTATAAGATAAGAAAATATGGATTAATTTAGATAAAACAAAATTACTACATAAATATGTGTTGATCATTGTTGATGACTTAATCTATGTTGCTTTCATTGGAGAGAACCATGATTTTCATTGGTATACCAATCACTAATGCTCAATCAATATATTTTCATCCACATAATCTCCACCACCATATTCTCTATAAAAATACATGGTTATGTGGTCAACCAGAAAATTTGATTATAATAGGGATTATTTAGTAGTTTATTACGTTGTTTCATTAGTTTGAAATATATTAATTCATTAATTCATTTATTTATTAATATTTCACATGAACACTTTTTAAAAAACACCCAATTCCAACAAATATTATGTCTGTAATAGGGTAAACAGTGAATTAGAGACGCAATGGTGGCCATATATTTCTAATTTGAGACTAATTTTATGTTTTATTCCTCTTTTTCAAAAACTTATTCCATTTGATATTAATATATTTAATATTGTTCAAATATCAATTTTGGGTTCACCCAACCTCAGAATCTCACACTCTCTTAGATCCTAGATTGGAAGATTTTACAAAATATACTTCAATCATTTACATGGAGATAAATGTGAATTTATAATCCCATAATCATATGTGTTTTCATTGAAAAATAAATTTGAATACCCAAAGGGATTTTGGTATTAAGCACTCACATGGGCCTGCCACTCATAAGTTCTATCCAAATTATTCCCACTCTTCCAGAAAATATACAATAAATTAATCACTATCCCATGAAGGTTATTCCTCTATCGATCCTCAATCTCCACTAGTAATATATAAAAGTTCTTCCATCGTAGATGTCGATCTCATGTCCGTACATAACATGTAATTGGTCCTGCACATATCACATCTGATACGACACGTGGATATCATTATGTACCAATTCGATCAATGGAGTTATATCCAAGCTATACACCAACTTAATGAATACTTATAGTCTATTAAATGGGATAAGAAATCATAGAGACTGCTTTTTGCCACATCAAAAAAAAAAATTCTAATCAATGTTGAGGTGAGGCCATTAGAAGGACATCTCCACCTAAAAATCTATAAGACAAAATCATTGGTCTATATAGAACTTTTGATGAACCTATGAAATCCTCATCGAATGTTGGATGATATAAAACTTAAATATTAAAGCATGAACCAACATTGGGCCCATCAGTAATTACTCATCTACATCAATCCAAAAAAGTGGCATGCTATAGGGCTTCTCAAACAAGGCCTCGATTAGTGCCACACAGATGGATTAATGGAAGATCTTATTACAATCAAACTCCATTAAGGGTAGATGATCCTCCATATTACGTCCAAATTCTAACATGAAATTCTAAAGCTTGTCCCCTTCAACAAAAATTGTGTAACCAGTCCAGCCATTACATTTGGGCTAAAACACTTTTCTCAAATGAATATAATTCCCATATTCCTCCAACAATCCTATTGATAATCTTGAGGTAATGTTATTATAATGATATAAAATTTCCATTAAGAGAATGTTATGGAGTTTTATTATCACATTCTTGTTAAGGTATCATAAGATCTATACTAAAATCATCTCCCAAATATCTAGGATTTGTATGACTTGGTGAGTCAGTATATGATCACCCAGAAGGCATATATTACTATGGTAACCTTTTCATGAAGTCCTTAGATATTTTATCTACATCCAATACAAAACCTAATAGTGTTGATATAAACGTACTAGAACATAGTGTCCATCCTTCACCTGTTGATTAGTAAGGCATTGAGGGTCCAAATCAGCTACACTATTCATCATGTATAGACACCAAAAATGATGTTCGACATCCTTGTGGATATTTTCCAACGCGGGATGTACCACAAAAGAGGATGAAAGAAACCAACTCATCAGGTTCTCAAATAACCTCATGGGTGCCATCACCCATACCCCAAATGGATAATATGCTCGACATATTTATAAAATCAATCTGCATCTTGTATAGTGTTTATTTTTGTATGTGTGGTATTATAGTTGGTATCTATATGTTGATCATTCCTAACATAATGTAAATAAGTTGAAATAACAACCCTCTTAAAACTATATTATTAACAATAAATTCCCACAAAGGATGACTACAATGAGGCCAACAAAATTGAATCGTTAATGAAAAATTAAGAAAATGATTTCCAACCAATATAATATGCTTCCATGTTACCCTTCATTTTTGTATTGACTATTTAAGTATAATAGTACAAGAGAAACTCTATCCATAGCCTCCCTCTCATGTTAAGATCCTTATAAGAGAATATATACTCGAAACTATTTTTTTAGAGTAGATGATAAATCAATCACCCATAAGGTAGTTTCACCGCATCTTCAGGGTGATGACAACTAAAACCAACAAATTATTGTGGGTCACATAGTTCATGTCATGATGTCTCATCTTCGGAGACCCATATGTAGTGACAACCTTCCATTTCATTATTTCAAAACCACATCTTATTTCTATTTTAGTATAGTATAATATATACTCAATAACGTTATACGAAAATATCGTGATGCAAGTGTGTTCCATCTTCTACCTAAACTCCTCAAAATAAAAAGGGTACCTTTCCATTCACACTAAATGTATCACCTCTTCGGTCAATGTTGTAAATGGTGTTGATATCTTGGATAAATCTGTCACAAAACTCTTATAGTATCTTGCCAACCCAAGGAAGCTACACACCTCTATCAACCTATTGGGTGCCTCACATGTTAAAAATTACTCAAAATTTCTTATGTATACCGCTACACCATCATATGAGTTAAGATATCTCAAGAAGTAGACCTACTTTATCAAAAATTTAAAATCTAAGGGCTTCCCATTGATATGGTTCTATAAGAGTGTTTCTAGAACCATCCTTATGTGTCTCACTTGATTCTCCTATGATTATTAATACAAGAGGATTTCTTCATTGAATAAAACTCCAAATCAGTCTAAGGAATGATGAAATATCAAGTTCAGGAGTTCTATGAATACTACTCGTGTATTCATCACACTAAGGGGCATCAATAATTACACATATTGAAAATACAAACATATAGTTATTGTCTCAATATATCCTCAAATTATTCTCATAGCTGCTGTTAAACTGGTCTAAGATAAAACATAAATATCAATTGCGCCCATTTCAATTGATCAAAGTGGTCATCAAGTCTCGATTATATATAATTTTTATTCATAGTATGACTTTCCTAGATCTGATAATCTATGAATAACCTTAATAACCTATCATTACTAATGAAAAAACACTGGGATACCTAGGGGTAATCTACAGACCGAAACATGACTTACATGGACATTACATTACTTTTTCAGAATACTTATTACATAACATAAACATACATTCAAGGACAATAATAGATTAGTGTCTTTGGAAACATAGAACACAATCTTCTAACCCCGGAGAAAGATCTTCAAAATCTCCCATAAATATCTTACCCTTTTGTTTTCTTACCTAAACCTTTATTTATATCTTGGGGAAAAGAAAACATAAAAAGGGTGAGCTCAAATTTTCAGTAAGGGTATGCATGGAAAATATAAAACAAAACATATAGGTTTGAACATAAAAAAATGAACATAATGTTTAAACATTAAAATCTTGATTTGTAAAATAAATATTGGTAGTACGTAAGTCATAGATCACAATGGAACATTAATAATGATTAAATAGCATGGTAATAAAACATGTAATTGTGGAAAACCATTAAGAACATTATATGTTTTCCATAGTAGCCAAGGAATTTTTTCCAAGACCATCATAGTGGACAATGTACATTACTGAACCGAGTTTTGTTATTCCAGCCCGATATTACTGAACTGGATTTACTTGTCATTCCAGCCATGTCTATCTCATGAGATATAAATCTTTACCCTATGCATTGGAAGGAGATATAGTCCCCACCCATCTCATAATGAAATTATTCTTACGTGCGCCACAAAATAAACATAAATCATTCATAATAACCCAATGAATAAAATGGGTATCATAAATATCATACCATCATAACATAATCCATATAAAACAAATTGATATCATTTCATCATAAGAAAAATAAAACCATGTAAATAATAGAGACATTATACTTGAAACAAAATCATACTATGTAATGTCATCTTAGATGGTAAATAGTTTCGATAGAACACTTGAAATGAATTCTTGAGGAAAACAACCATTTATTTTCAAAATATTTTTCATTTATAAAAGTGCAATGTAATTTTAAAAGAAAATTATTTTTTTGAAAATTATCATGAAATCATGTAGAGGAATATTCATTAAAATGAGGAATTATGAAACCATAAAAATATGTTCATGTTGTATAAGATAAAAAACATTCTCCTAGTACTTCTTCTAGAAATGTCAAAAAGTAACTCATATTGTAACCAAAAAAATGATTCCATAAATACCATGTAGTGAAATTAAAAAATTAGTAAAAAGGAATTTAAACATACATGAAAACATTTTTATAAAACAATGACATTGATGATAAATATAAACCTAATAAATACTTATGAAAAAACAATCTCGGTAAAGAATGTGATTGGAATAATTATCCCTTACCATTTATGATCAGTGGAATCATACATGTCATAAAAAAAAGAAAATTATATTCATATGTAAATATCATATCCTTAATAATAAAAATCATAAATCATTCATTGGAAGCATAAACACAATACCAAAAAAAATTAGATGGTGATTAACGAATATGTCTCACAGAAATAAAAGTGAGACGAAATAATCCCTTACATTATGTCCAATTTCTTCTGCATGTTTCCGAGACTCTTGTATAGTGGGATTAAACATATTATTAACTTGTAATAGTACCATAATAATATTGATCATATTATATATTAATCACTTACGACTTTATATTGCCCATGCATTTGACAATTCCACGTTAAAGAAGTGTTTTGGGTAAAATCGGTTCATTTATCGTACATGTTTGGACTTGTTGTTCTTGATATTATTACTTATAGCCTGATCTAATTAAATACAGAATTTTAAACCTGGCTTATATATTATGTATATTCATCATATAAATATATATATATGATAAATCAATAAATCGAATGAAATAAACCGTTAATGGAGACGGTAGGTCATGCGTATGCATGAACGTTGTTTTCGTTTCCTTATTAAATTTAATGGAAGTAAGTAAATAACATATACATCAATAAAATATCATTATTATGCCACATTTTTCATGATTATTTATTATATATACTTTATAGTCATTCTTGAATGGTTGACATTGAGAATGAATATTATTGTGTCGTGGAGAAGGTAATTTGTATGTACCCACGATCGACGAGATCGTTCTCATAATTATTGAATGGAATTGAAGTGGATGATATAATATCTCAGAATTAGTAACATATTATAATAATCATATATAGTTATTCTTTACACCATTTTACCCATCCACGTAAGGTGGTGGTAGAAAAAAAGATTACACCGTAGCGTGGAGATGGTATTCTGTATGTATGCACGCGCAGTGATTTCATCTTTCGTAGGATGGATAGAAAGTGAAATATGGATGTTTCATATTTATAATAACATATCAGTATATTATTGATACTTATTTTTTTAAATTATAATGAAACAAATAATTAATAGGAAGTAGAAGAATAAATAAATTAGAATGAATCAGTAATGGATATTACCTCTTCTTCGATGCGCCTCTTCTAAACCTACACTTAGGGCACTAAAGTTGGTCTTTGAAAAAGACCGGGTCCTCTAGTATGTATCTAGGGAAGTCTAGAAGATAAATTATCAGGTTTTGTCCGAATGTGAAGGCTCAAAATGGTGTTAAGTGAAGAGGGATGAAGTGCCCTTTATAAGGGATGAGAGGGGCACCTTTGAAAACATAAGAAATATTAATTTATAATAAATTCAATCCCCATTTAAAAACCTCCAAAAATGAATAATATAAAAATATTAGTTGATATATGGTTTTAGTCTCATAAAACAATAAAATTTAGAGTTTTTCTGAAATTATTTTAAATCTTATCAACTTTATTTATCCATATTTAATATAGTAAATTTTGTATGTGGTAATAATATTCTAAATTTTAAATTTTTATAAATAATTACTTATAAATTTTGAATTCTCCATAATTGTAAACATTATATAATTTTAGACCATATAAATTTCAATCTATAATTTTTATATATTTTTGTATTTTTTAAACAATTTTATAGTAGGTTATTTTTATAAAATAACAATAGTGTCAATTTTGACACTATTCATTTATTTGAATTTAAATAAAATCCACAAAAAAGATATGTTCCAAATAAAAGATTTAAGAGATTCATATGAAGTCATATTTATCTATAAAATTCATGGAGCACATTAAATAGTTAATCTAATATTTATTTAAAAAAAATTAAAACCATTTATTTGATATTTCAATCAATAAAATAATTTCAACATCACTATTGTGTCATAATTAATGATAATTATTTAATCCATAAAAATTAAAAATCAATTCACATGATGTAGATAAATTTATTATATTTTTTTATTCTATTCATGTTTGATGTTTTATGAAGTTTATCACTAAATTAAAATTATTACACTTATAAGATATAAGAGAGTGACATGTTGTAACTATCTTTGGTTTTAATAATAATTATATAATTTTCAGGGTCCAAAGACCATGAAATGAATATATTCCGACCTTTAGGTGATATGGGTATACTCTTAATAATCCAATAGAATTTTTTCAGGTGTTAGGGTAATTTCATAATCTTATTTTTACCCTTAATTACCCGATTTATCTTTAACTATAGTAAATAAAATTTTCCGTAGTTACTATTCATAGAATCAAAAAAATAAAAGTAACCTATTAACATAATTTGGACCCAATGAATCCAAATATGGAATCATTTTTTCAAAATTCATAACACAGAAGCTTCAAAAATTAATTTAATATTAATCCAGTTGTTAAGAAAAAGAGTTTTAAAAGTTAAAACATTGTCAATGATTGAAATGTTTTTACCTATGAATTCAATGTAAAATTAATGCTAATTAATTACATTATATTAAATTTAAAAATACATTCTATTCATAATTTAAAACCATTAAAAATTATAATTTAACCATATAAATTATCTCGATGAGAAAAGATGTTTTTAATTAAAAATTAGCATATATTTACTATTCATCAAAATATAAAAGTTAACAGAAAAATATTAAAAAAATATACAAAGTACATTTTTATATCCTTATTTAAATAAATAATTTTATTTCATCAAATTGTACTTAGAAAGGTGTCAAAAACAATATTTAATTTGGGTACACCTTCAAAAGGCGTCAAAACTACATTATTTGAAAAATACATATTTTACCCGAAAATTTTATTTTGTTCTAATACTATGTTCTAGATAATTTGTAAGATGACTAATAATGTTATAAAAATAAAAAATTGGTTAATAATATTCATAATGTCTAGTTCATAATAATATTATAAAAATATATCATTGTTTAGTGAAACTTGATATTGTGTATAACACATGCTATTGAGTAAGGTGGCTTTTTCATGCAACACAAGCCAAGAATAGTGTTTACGTATACTACAAGCTAATACAGTTTTGTGTATAGTGAAAGCTAATCTTGGTTAAGTGTATAGGATAGGACATCAATGAAATTAAAAATAATCTTTCTCATAAAATTTCGCGGTGTTACATTCTTCCCCCCTTCAAATGAATTTCTCCCTAAAAATTCGTCGGGGTAATAAATGGTTTGGTACTTGAATGTTTCTTTCATAGAAACCCACATCGTAAAAAAGAATACCAAAAATTAATTTTAAAAACAAATCTATGAAATTTAATGGTTACCCAAATTTACTAATCACTATGATTCCATATAAGAGAACATAGGTGAAAATATTTATATGGAAGAGAAATCTAACCATTACGTTTTGATAAAGAGTGGTGGAGAACATGGCTATGAAAATCCCAACAATCACAAAGCCATAAATTTTTGATGATCTAAAGTACCATCTTATTCATCATATATGAGGGAACAAAGACAATTTTTTCGGTTTTCTAGATCATTTCCCTAATGTTGAATAATTTTTTAATTAAAAGAAATAATTACTTGATTTTTGTACAATATCATTATTGTTTGTGCCTTGATCAATTTCCACTTAATCACTTAAATAAATGAAGCTGAATTTTCCTTCTGTGACGTGTTAGAATATTATGCGATTGAATGATAGGTAATTTCATCGGTCTCAAACACAAGGATAACAAAATTTATATACATTAGTCCATATTATGATGATATTAATTGTATATAGTTCCATAAAATGGACATATACTTCATCTATCATACTGCTTAATAAAATAAAACTATTTTATACTAACCAGGGACTTCCTGTAGGCCAGTAGTAGGCGAAAAAGGATTTTCCCACATCTATTTTTTGTTCGATTCATACAAGCTTGCCCAACACGACGAGTTATCGCCCATCCTGCAGGTTGTCCTTTTTCTAAAACTAATATATTATAACATTCCAGAAATAATATCTAAAAAAGGTTCTATCCTTAAACAATATTATCTCATGTCCAATGTAATCTATTTAAAATATTTAGGAATGTCGAAAATACTTCTATCCTAGCTCATATTATAAATAAAACATGTGAATTATTTAATCATTTATTATCTTGAAACATAAATTACAACATAATCTTTTTAAAAACATGAATGCTGTCAAAAGTTAACTCTTTCCATATACCAAAATCCCAAAATTTCTATATACTCAAACCATGATATCACGTTGTCCTTATATCAGTCATGAGTTCATTAATGCTATTGATAATTTCAGTATTTCGTTATCCCTTAATTATGCGCATATTACTTTCTTTCCAAAAATATTTCAATCACTTTTCATGGTTACCGATACCATATAATTATTGAAAACCACAAAAAAAACAATTCATAGATAATCTAATATTCCACGTTACTATAAATGATATTTTACAACACTATTTTTTAATCTCATTACATAAACACTTAATCATTCCACCAATTCGTTGACATATTCATCATCACCAATAGTGATTGCCTGTGGCTCCCCTTTGCCTTTTTCCTTATGAGGTAGTTGATGTTGATCATCATTAACCCTTGGATTAGGGAATTGGTTAGCATAATTCCCCATTTCCCTGCACTTGTGGAATTTAAGTGTTGGTGGGCCGTTATCTATAATATTTTCTCTATTCAGATTGTTAGCTACCTTCTTTTCATTAATTCGACACTCAGATGCTTGATGACCTTATTTTCCACACATAAAACATTTTCTATTCCCTTTAAGACAATATCCACCATACTTCTATCTACATTTTGAACATAAAGATACATTCATCTTATTTTCACCATTGTTTTGAGATTTTTCCTTGAACTCTATCTTTTGTTTCATGTCAAAACCATGAGATTGATACGTAACAACAACTTCCAGTTCTACCTTGATTGCACAACACATAATATCTTCATAGATACTAAAGAATTATATAGATAATTCCCTTTGAATCCATGGTTTTAATCCACTGATGAATTGATCAACTCTACTTTCTGTTTGGATGATAAAGCCAGATGCACACATTTCAAGCCTTGTAAAATTCACCTCATAGATACCAAAATATTAATCATCATTTTTCTTCTGCTCAAGGATCTCCTTTTCCATATTTTTTTGAAGAATACAATGAAAATACTTACTGAAAAACAAGTTCTTGATCTCTTCCCATTCCATGGA
Organism: Viscum album; assembly: GCA_963277665.1. NCBI lineage: Eukaryota > Viridiplantae > Streptophyta > Magnoliopsida > Santalales > Viscaceae > Viscum > Viscum album. Next base: position 1,380,226,367 of record OY728138.1, read on the forward strand.
TTCAATTTCATCTCGGGGCCTTGTATTCTTAATTACAGTCCACCACTGGTCTGCTTCACCTTCTAACTCGTAAACATCCAAAATGAATTTTTCATGCTCTGTGGAACGAAGTAATGAAATATCTTTTCAATGGGATTGATCCATTGTTCAGCAACAAGTGGATCAGAAGACCCACTGAAGGAAGGTGGATGTTGCCTCACGAATGACATAATAGTATATTGTTTTTTTTTTCACTTCTCATTTGGAAGTCCAGAATGATTCATATATTGTGTAAGTCTAGCATTAAGATTTTTCACTCCATCTCCCATCAAATTTGTTTGTTTAGGGGGACAATCATTTCATTTTCCATTACATTGATCAATAGGGTTCATCGTGTTCCAGCCATTGTCTAAAACCTAAAAAGGATAGTGTGAGAGGAAAAAATAATTCTATGAAAACAACATAATAAATTGGGGTAACATTAATATATAACATCTTATGTCTAATTCTATGATTGTTACCATAATTCTAGGACTATAACATAAATGTATACTTATCCTTAGGGACATCCCTAGACATACCTTAGAAATATCTCTAGGTATTTTACTAAAGTTTTCTCATCCTAGTTTCCATAGTTCAACTAAATATTTCCTCTGATACCCATTGTAGAGACCCAAACTTGATGTACATGGACATTAAATTACTTTTCCGGAATTCTTAATACATAACAAAAATAGACATCCAAGGACCGTAATGGTTTAGTGTCTTTGGAATCTTGGAACACAATCGTCTAATCATGGTGAAAGATCATCAACATATCCTATAAAGATCTTACCCTTTTGTTTTCTTACATAAAACCATTATTTATATCCTAGGGAAAGGGGAACAAAAAAAGGGTGAGCTCAAATGCTCAGTAAGGTTAATCATGGAGAAAATAAAACAAACCATATACATTTGAACATAAAAAAGTGAAAATAATGTTTAAACATTAAAAATCATGAGTTGTAAAATAAATCCTGGAAGTATGTATGGAATAGATCATAAAGTAAAATAAATCATGATAAAACAGCAGGGGAATAAAACGTGTAATTACTCAAAACCATTATTCACATTATATGAATTCTATAGTATCCAAGGCATTTCTTCCATGACCATCATAATGGACAATGTCCATTACTAAACTGGGTTTACTTGCCCTTCCTGCCCTATATTATTGAACACGATTTACTTTTCATTTCATACATGTCTATATCATGAGATATAAATCATTACCAAATGCATTGGAAGGAGATATAGGTCCCACCCATCTTATAATGAAATCATTCTTACGTGTGCCAGAAGATAAATATAAATACTTCATCATAACCCAAAGAATAAAATGGGGTTCATAAACATCATACCATTATAACATAATCCCTATAAAACAAATGGATATCATTTCATCATAATAAAAATCAATCCATGTAAATTATATAGACATTATACTTGAAACATAATCATACTATGTAATGTCATCTTAGATGGGAAATAGTTTTGATAAAACAGTTGAAATGAATTATTCAAGAAAATATCCTTTCTTCTTCAAAATCATTTTATTTTATAAAAATTCAATATAATTTAAAAAAATATTTTGTTGATAATTATCATGAAATCATGTAGAAGAATCTTTATTAAAATAACGCATTATGAAAAAGTAAAAATCTGTTCAAGCCGTTTAAGTTAAAAAATATTCTCCATATACTTTTTCTAGAAAAGTCATAAAGTACCTCGTATGGTAAAAAAAGAAAGATTCCATACATACCATTGAGTGGAAGTCAAAAATGTTCTAATGGTACTTTAAACATACATGAAAACATTTTTAGAAAACATGGACATGGATGATAAATATAACCCCAGTAAATTCTTACGAATAAACAATCTCTGTTAAGAATGAGATTGGAATAATTATCCCTTACCATTTATGATCAGTGGAATCATACATGTCATAATATTAAAAAAAAATATTAATATGGAAATATCGTATCCTTAATAATAAAAATCATAAATCATTCATGGTAATCATAAACAACATAAAAACGAAATTAGATGGTGATTAAGGCATCTGTCTCACGGAAATAAAAGTGAGATGAAATAATCCCTAACCTTATGTCCAATTTATTCCATATGTTTCCAAGACTCCGGTATAGTGGGTTTAACAATATTATTAACTTGTAATAGAACCATAATAATATTTATTATATCAAATATGGTTCACTTATGACTTTATATTACCCGTGCATTTGAAAATTCCGCGATAAAGAAGTGTTTTGGGTAAAATCTTTTCATTTATCGTACATGTTTGGAATTGTTGTTCTTGATATTATTAAATATAATATGATTTAATGAAATCCATAATGTAAAACCTGATTTATATATAATATATATTCAGAATATAAATATATATGATAGATCAATAAATTTAATGAAAAACACCGTTCATGGAGATCATAGGTCGTACGTACGCATGAACGTTGTTTTCCTTTCCTTATTAAATTTAATGGAAGTAAGTAAATAACATATATATATATAAAGTATCATTGTTATGTCACATTTTTCATGATAATTTATTATATATACTATATAGTCATTATTTATTGGTTAACTTAGAGAATGAATCTCATCCCGTCGTGGAGACAGTAATCAGTATGTATGCATGAGGGATGATATTGTTCTCATAATTATTGAATGAAATTTAAGTGGATGATATAATATATAAGAATTATTATTATGTTATTATAATCATATATAGTTATTCTTTACACCATTGTACCCATCCACGTAAGGTGGTGGTGGAAAAACAGATTACACCACAGCGTGGAGATGGTATTCGTACGTACGCATGCAGGGTTATTTCATTTTTCGTAGGATGGATAGAAGGTGAAATTTGGTTGTTACATATTTATAATAATATATCAGTATATTATTGATACTAATGTTATTACTTTATAATGAACCAAATAAATAAGAGTAAGTAAAATAATAAATAAATTTGAAAGAATTGGTAAAGGATATTACATTTTATTCGATGAGCCTCTTATAAACCTCCTATTAGGGCATTAAAGTTGGTCTTTGAAGAAGACCAGGACCTCTAGGATGTTTAATGGGAAGTGTAGAAGAGAAATTGAGAGGGTTTGTCAGAGATTGAAGGATCAAAATGGTGTGAGGAGGAGAGGTATGAGGCGCCCTTTTATAAGAGAGGAGAGGGGAACCTTTGGAAACATAAGAAATATTAAATTATAATAAATTCAAACAACCCTTAAAAACCTAAAAAATGGCTCAAATTCAAATATTAGATTATATAGGGTTGTAATATCATCAACCTATAAAATTTAGACATGTTGGGAAATTATTTTAAACCTTATCAAATTGATTTATCCATATTTGATCTATTTAATTTTATTTGTGGTAATAATATTCTAAATTTTAAATTTTTATTAATAATTACTTATGTATTGTGAATTTTCAATAATTGTACATTTTAATCCGTATATTTTTCAATTTATAATTTTTTAATAATTTTGTTATTTTTAAACAATTTTATAATATGTTATTTTTATAAAACTACAATAGTTTCAATTTTGACACTATTCGGTTATTTGAATTCAAATAAAAACCACACAGATGATATGTTCGAAATAAAAGATTTAATATATTCAAAACATGTCATATTTATCTATAAAATTCATGGATCACATTAAATATTTCATATAATATTTATTTTAATATTTTTAAAACCATTTATTTGATATTTTAATCAATAAAATAATTTCAACATCACTATTGGGTCATAATTAATGATAATTATTTAATCACTAAAAATTATAAATAAATTCACATGATGTAGATAATTTTATTAGATTTCTATAGACTATTAATGTTTGAATTTTTATGATGTTTATCACTAAATTAAAATTATTACACTTATAATATATAAGAGAGTGACATGTTGTCACTTTCTTTAGTTTTAATATTAATTATATAATTTTCATGGTCCAAAGTCCATGAAATTAATATATTCCAACCCTTAGGTGATATGGGTCAACATTTATTCATCCAATATAATTTTTGCAGGTGTTAGGGAAATTTTATAATCATATTTTTATCCATAATTACCCAATTTACCTTTAACTATGGTAAACAAAAATTACTATAGTTACTATTCATAATATCAAAATAATAAAAGTAACATATTAACAAAATTTGGACCCACAGAATCCAAATATGTAATCCATTTTTTAAAATTCAAATCACATAAGTTGCAGTAATTAATTTAAATTTAATCCTGTTGTAACGAAAATATGTTTCAAAAGATAAAACATTGTCAAAGATTGAAGTTTTTTTATTTATGAATTCAATGTAAAATTAATGATATTGAATTAAATTAAATTAAATGGTAAAAATATATTCTATTTATACATTAATACCATTAAATATTTTAGTTGAACCATATATATTATCTCGATGAAAAAAGATTTTTTTAATTAAAATTTAGCATATTTTTATTATTCATTAAAATATGAAAGTTAACTGAAAAATATTAAAAAAATTATCCAAAGTAAACCTTTATATCCTTATTGAAATAGATAATTTTATTTCGTCAAATGGGACTTATAAATGTGTTAAAAACTAGATTTAAATTGTGCGTGCCATTAAATGGTGGCAAAACTTTATTTTATTAAAAAATACTTATTTTATCCAAAAAAATATTTTGTTCTCATACCATGTTCTAGATAATGTTTAAGATGAATGATAATGTTATAAAATTGAAAATTTGGCTAATACTATTCATAACAGCAAGTTCATAATAATATTATAAAAATATATAAATTTTAGCGAAACTCGGTATTGTGTACACCACACGCTATTGAGGAAGGTCGCTCTTTCATGAAACACAAGCCAAGAATAGTTTTTGTGTATACTACATGATAATAAAGTGTTGCCTATATTACAAGCTAATATTAGGGTAGCGTAAAACAAAAGACATCAATTAAATTAAAAATAAACTTTCTCATAAAATTTCAGGGTGTTACAGTTAATCACTTGATCTCATGACCCGTTCCTCTATAAATCATCTATCTAAAAAATTACCTCAAAAACTATTCTTGAGCCATCAGATATACTTGTGCAGATATGGGTGTCTTCATTAGGTGTAATTCAATGTAAAATTACATCTCTCAGTGGGGAGGTATTATAAGAACATCATCACGAATGATTTATTCATATGCATCCTCCATTTTAGGAAACTGATAGCTCATATATTCCATACACCCAGAGTTGTTATAGCCAACTGGAAAGTAATCTTCTCCACTAAACAATATATGATTTAATCCTTTACCGATTGGGTATCCTTTTCTCAATTCAATTAATACCTCATCCCATCAACGTGTACAAACCATATCCTCTTCCTAAAATAGTTAATATATGCATGAATGGTTTATATCTAGTCCTTTTATAAAATATTTCATAGAGAATCATCAACAAAAGATAGTGATACTAAAAGAAACATTGTCCTCTATAATTTAGATCACACTCTTGGAGAAATAAAATGATCATTATTTCATCTCCAGTGTGATTCTACAAGCATATTGTTTGAGAAAATGGCTCAATTAGAACCTCTTGGTATCAAACAATGGGTATAGTAATAAAACACTGGCCGATGTCAGTGTCTATCAAAAATTATGCTATGATATAAAAGACATAGATCATAACTCTAATCATATTCATAGACTCTCTATTGTAGGCATGTATTTCCTATAACTATTAGTTCAACCATCACCACAAAATTTGTGACTAGTTGTAATCACCTTGAGGTTGTGTGGGAAAAAACATGGCAAACTAATTTTCACCTCGTCCTTTTCTACCTACTCCACTACCACATCCACCATCCAATAATAATCTATTATCTAGCAACTACTTCTGCCAATTAATTCTATAAAAAATTTCTCTATTAGTCATATGAATGGTTTCACAATCCCATACGATAAGTCCCCTTACATCATAACCATATAAATGCATCTCTGTAGGATAACTAGTCCCATCTCGAGCTCCCTAAACCTTAAAACCTCTATCACGAGATCATGTCTTGATACCTCTCACATATTTAGATCCCCAGGTCTTCCATCATGTAACTTCTTCCAAGGACTCATAAAATTTTATTAATATGGTTGGAACCAATTTCTAGTGTCTTATCAGCCTTAAATATCTCTTTCACCAAGCCATGATCCATCTCCCCATCAAAATAAGGAATGCATATAGGCTTCACACTGGCATGGATTTCCCAGTATAGTCCACTCTCAAAGATTTGTTCCCAAAAGAACGAATCTCAAACCATATCTATAGAGTATCATGAGAGGTTCATAACCCTCAGAGAATAATCATGAATAGTCATGCTAACCTAATATATCTATTAAATATTTTGGATGTAATCCACTCAAATTGTAGATTGTGATTTATCTTCCCTAATGGGATGTTTAAATTATATCCATAAAAGATTGACATTAGTGTATAATAGAACTGAAAATCCACCCAAACCCCAATATAACCATGAAGAAAGTTCATTGTTTGGACCACCATCAAGTAAACAAGTGTCTAGAAGAGATAAGAGGCTCATGTAACATCCTCAATCAAACATTCATCATCATATGTTTCTCGATTACAGATAATCACAAGATAACATTGAACCTAAAAATCAAGAAGTGTTCTAATATTGTTAACACCATCTTTTGAAACTATGGGTCAATCTACATCTCAAAAGGTGAATGTATGACTCGAAAAATACCTAAAGGTACAACCTAATGTAATTGTCCTTATATTGAAGCCGTGTTACTCATGAGATTAGCCTTTAGATACTTATAAAAAATTATTGATGAAACTTTTCATAGAGGAATCCTGAATTAGAAAATACATACCATGATCAATGTCTATATCTTTGTAGATGAATCAATAAGTAAACAGAAACAAAACTCATTCATATATTATTCATCATTTAATGATTTCCATACAACCAATATTTATATTTTCTTAGTATATTGACATTTTTTAGATTCCTTGCATATAAAAATTCCATCCACCACACGAATACTAGAGTCCCGGTTCAGAAAGATGAACTTGAAACAATAAATAATGATTCCATAAAACCCTAACCAAAATCATAACAAAAAAATAAGTCCAAATTAAAATATTATGATAAAACATTGTTTATTATAAAACACTATAACAACTGGAACCATCTAGGCCATCTTGGATAGGGATATGCGAAGCACGACTACCATAATCCTACCATCAATAGGCCAGCAGTCGGAGATCGACACTAAGTATTCATAACACCGATATGGGAGACTACATGATAAAGTAATTGTATTCATACCCGTATAATCAAGACCATTATAATCGGAAATTTAAATTAAAACTCATACCAAATGAATGCATACATCTAAATCTCAAAATGATAATATAACAAAAATACTACAAAGAAATTATGGATAAATAAAATCCCAAAAAAAAACTATAAAGAAGTACATCCTATTAGTATGTGGGAATATAGTCAAATGTGACTTATGGTATGATCTATAGTCATTTTTTCAAAATCTATGTTCCTTATAAATCTAGTCTAACACTACCCACATTGAATTTTACATCATCTTTATATTACATGACATGTGATGTAAGAGCCCTTAAAGGGGTGAGTAAAACTATATTTAGTAGGACATCTAGAAATGAAATAACACAAATCTTTATGAGTATTCATAACATCATAAGAAATTTCTATCATAATATGATAAAAACAATAAAATATCCACATATACTCACACCTTCCACTATGTCTCAATGTAATGTAAGAACCACATATCCGTCCAAATATTACGCTTGAGTGTCCATAAACTCACTCACCTGAGAGAAATCACTATGCGAGTCATACATTCCTAACTATTTATATCTAATATGACATGATCAATGGGTATCTCAATAAATAATTACTCATTGGAATTCTGATGAGGCTGATACTTAGGTGGGGATCACACCCAGGTCTGTCAATGAAAACCCACTTTCCCAATCTGTATTAACCTGCTATATAGGGGATCAATACCCATGTATGGTTGGTTATTCCCGATATGACAATACCACCTATGTATAATCATGATAGAGGATTTCAACCAATAATATAGAGAGGATCCTAGAACTCTATCTAAAAGTGATCCCTTATATGGGATCCAATTCATTTTATTGACATAATCCCAAACTATACATTCACATGTATTAATCATAGGAACACACCCTAAAATAAAATATTCCACATTCATGGGAATAAGTCACTAAATAATATTTGAGGAGGTATATCGAATGAATTAGAAGTATATGGTGTGTTCCTATAGAACTCAATCTACCCATTTATCATGGTCTATTCTTGAGTCTATTCGCATGTGCACTTTGGCTGTGTTTATGTAGATAGAGATGACCGTGTAACATGCCATTTCTAAGTACACAGATCACCATATATACTCTGTTCATGTCATGTACTAGGTCATTATTGTGCCTTTTTACCCTCTGATATTCATGTTGAGCCTCTATGTAAGGTCCAACTGGCATCTTGTATTTTTCACACGGTGCATGGCACTTTTCTTCTCTAGAAAAAAACTCTTTCACTACATCCAAGGTCGCATAAAATATGTATTAACAAATTACATAACATGTATATTGGTATTCTCTAAAAACATTAAACCATATCATGTTTCATCATCCCATAATATTGAATCAAATTCATCCATGAATGACACTGGTAAATAGGGATCCAGTCTGACAGTTAGTTTCCATCACTCCTCACTAGAATCCAGTCATGAATTTCACATGGGAAACCATATTGCATGAATCTCATCACCACATAAAAAACACATGTGAGTAACACTGATCTAGTCCTGATCTACCATCATAGGTATTCCAAATCATCAAATGAAACCCAGATCTATGTCATCAATCCATTTCACTAAAAAATGGATGTCTAACAATTGATTACCAGGTAATTGTCAAAATATAGGCCCAAAAATGACAGTGATTTAAAAATGAAGAAAAATTGTAGAAATTCGTGAAACAAAAAAATTATGGATTGATATAGGCTGATGTTCTTTTCATATGTGATTTTTTACCCTTAGAATTTTTAATGAATAGATTCAAATTAAACAATAATGTAAATCCTCAAATTCTCCACATAATAATCCTATACCCGCAATACAATCGATCGATGAATCAATTTATTTGATGATTGATTCATTTTTATCATAGGTTAACAAATATGTGATTAATATACATAAAAATTAACCATATATCATGATAGATTTATCACTGATAAAAAATGAATCCATGTTGTTCTTATTAGTGAGATCCTCAATTTTTAATGGAACACAGATCACTAAAAAACAAGAATTCGATGTGCATCCATGAAATGTCATCCAATATATTCTCTAAAAAATATAAAGGTTATGAGGAAAACCAAAAAAATTATATTCATTTTTAGTGATACTTTTTTGTTTTTAGTGTCTTCTCATATAATATTAATTAATTTAATCTATTCATTCATTATTTACACCAAGGACTACATTTTCACAAATGCTCGATGCAAGATAAAATTATGTCAAAAATAGGGTAAATAATATATTATAAACTATATTTTAGTCTCATAAATTATGAGACTCTATTTTGAACTCATTCAACTTTTTAGGAAAACATTCCCATAATTATATAAATATATTTATTATATTTCAAAAATATATTTTTGGAAAACTTAAACTCAAAATCTTGCACCATATCTATTCTCAGGTCTAAAGATATTAATTTTTATATATAAAATATTTAAAAAGAAAAAATGATACATTACATCAATTATTTTCATTTCGTTTTCTTATAAAAATTATTTAAAAAGTGTCAAAAATGACACTAACGGTATTTTGAGTTATATAATACTTTATTAAATTATTTAAAACCCATTAAAACAATGAACTATGAAAATTTGGATGATAAATAATCAAATATTTTATACCTTATACATTTACTATCCAATTTTCACCTTACAATTAAAATATAACACTTTAATGTGAAAACATGTCATTATAGAGGTAAATATTAAAAATGGTTATCAAAGTGGTTAAACAGATAAATAAGGTTCAAAATGATATATAAAATGATAGAAATTATTTTATTACCATATTAAGACTGTATATTAGTTATACTTAAATTTCTACGATTTTGGAAACATTAAACATGAGTTAGAATCTTATTATATTATAATATTTCATATTTTTTCGAAATTTTCATTAATGTTATTTTATGATAAGAATTATTTTATTAAATTATTTTATATGATAAAAACACTATATTTATAAAATTGAATGTTAAATGGTTGAAAATATATTAATGGTCCATTCATGGGTTACTTTACATTTTATTTTAAATTTATTAAACCCTAATGAGTAAAGAACATTGATATATTAGTAATTTTGAAAAGAGTTCGTGGTTTTTAAAACCACGAGATATAGGTGATGAAATAACAATAATTTTGGAAAAAATTTATTTTATTAGAGTATTTCTAATAATATCCATATAATATTATAAGTAAAAATTTTATTTCTTTTATCCCTAAAAATTAATTTATTTTAATTTAATAATTTAGGTAATTCATAGAGTCAACCCTCCCACAATTATAAAAGGGAACCTACTCTGATGTCTTCCTCATTAATTTTTATACCTATAGAATATTCAAGACCAAACAAACAAATATAATAGATTCCATAAACACATCATATAAATTTTGTTTATTTCCAATATACCATCCTTTCAATGGTTAAGGAGTAATCCAAAAGTGGTTTCTTAATGAAGAGGTATAACACTTAAACAAGGGAGTTTAATTTGATTTCATCTTATTCCTCAAATATGTATAAATTATCCATTATAAAACTATTAATTAATTTTATTTAATATACTAAATATAAATTATTATGATTTAAGAACCATTATCTGCTTTACTATGATCAATTTGAAAATGATGATATCTCTCATGCATTCATGTAGACTAACACCTTTACAAAGAGATGAGATTAATTTTGTATTTATATTTTACATGTATAGTAATAAGTATATATTTATTGAATATATATGATATATATTAAATAATAATATATTTTTAAATTTTATCAATTATTGAACTCTTAGTTGTTCCATTTTTGGAAAAGTATAATCAAAATTCATGTGAGTGTAGGACATTTCATCAACATGAATAGTGTATTTCATTTTTCTATCTATAAATTTTATGAAAGAATATATGTATATATATAATTAATTAATATGATATTTATTTCATGGTTAATTTTTTTTAAAATAGAACCATTATCAATTTATAAGGATTAGGATAATAGAACTAAAATATGCATGAAAATGTAATAGTTATTACCTAGAAGAGTTATTTTTATAAAAAAATATTAATACATGGTTGATCAAATTTTTTATGTAAATAATATATTATATGATATATATGTGTATTGTTATAGAATTTATTTATAACAAATATATATGTATTATAAATATGATATATTTATTTCAAAGAATTTCATATTTGACGTAAAAGTTTTATAATAATATTACATTGCTTACAGGTATTGATTATGAATAAGTTTTAGATGATTAAAATTCATGATCTACCTCTCTATAATTTCATGAATTTTATTTTAGTATATTAATTTACGTATAATATAAAAATTCCATTCAATTTCATCAGTTTAATTACCCAATGAGTGATGTAATGTTTTTATAGAAAACTACCTTTATTTATATTTTTAGTTGAAAATCATTTTTCCTACATATCCATGTTTAATAAAAAAGTTTTATAGAATGACTTTGATATTATCCAATTTTTTGAATGAAATTTTTACACAAGTTTTATCATTTTTGAAATAGTATTAAAGGAATATTATTTTTGGTTTCTTAATGTGGTAATTTTTAACTTTTACCGAAACTTTTCATGGATTCTTTTTTCTTATATACACTGCAAGAATTGAATTTCAAATTTTCATGAATAATTAATTGTTTAAAGATTCAATTAAAAGATTCCATGGATATTTTTAACATAAATTTTCCACTAATATTTGTTAATTTCTATGATTTTAAATAATTTATTTCAATTTGGAATTAGTGTTTTCGTCAAGAAATGTTATATTAAAATTTTAATGGAATTTTCCATCAATAATGGAATCATTGAATGTTACTTATGATTTATTAGGTTAATGGTCTAAGGATACCATTCGTAATATTTTTTTCAATGGTTTAATATTGTGTTGGTGATATTTTTATGAAACCATTACATTTTACATGGGTTATGATATGATGAAATGATGAAATTTCTATGAAACCCTTTTCATTTAATTGAGTGATGATATATGACAAATGATTTATGATTTATTGGAATGAATTGGAATGAATTATTATTATGTGATGGGTGTGGATAAAATTATATATCTCTACAATCCATTCTGCAATGATGGATATCTTTGTAAATAATTGTGTACCTTCATTGGTAATTTTCATATAAAATAACTTCATATATTCATTAGTTCGTAATAAATAGATTATTAGAGAAAAAGTAAAAAATATTTCTAACCAAATTGAAATTTTAGTTATTATATAGATTTTTTAAAATATTTAATTTTAAATAGTTTAATTTAAATGTTTTCATGTTAATATCAATTTTCATTCTACCTTTCAAAATTATCATAGGATCAATTTAATAAAATTTTAAGAAATTATTTATTTTTCAATAAATGGTAAAATTATATATCTTTATTGAATATTTTATTTTTATATCAATTATTGAGAACATATATTTTTATTAGTTTTAATATTTCATTAGTTTCTTTTTTATTTAAAACAAAACAAATATGGTAATCAAAATTATTATTATACAAGAATGTAATATAAAAATAATTTATACTTAAAAAGGATATTTAAAAAATCTATTTTTTTCTCTTTTCAATGATTTAATTTTATATTAGTATTTTACAGATATATGTTTTGAATCTTTATAAATGGATTAAATTTTTGGAATCATAAGGTATTTTTTTAGTGTGCCATTATATTTTTAGTTAATAGTAATAGTATAATTAGTAATTGTGTGCATAATGTGACGTGTTAATAAGGTAGTTAGTATTAAAAAAATTACAAGAACTATAAAAGTTAACCCAATACATTAATTAGTTTTATTTTAACTATAATGTTCTTACATAATCTGCTAGTGTTTAAATATATGACCCTATGATGCCATTAGAATGTGATAATGTCTTTTATAATATATTTTTTTTATGAAACATCGAAAATGTCACACAATTTTTTTGGACAGGTAAGTGCCCAATTTATTAAAAATGAAAAAGAAAAAACAAATAGAATGATGGTTGGAAAAATAAAATAACTAATGTACTCATTCCATCAAATAATAAAATAAAAATCAAAGATCACAATATAACATATTTGAATCATCATATTCATTTGAACAATAAGATACATATGCTATAGATATGTGAGACTGGGAAAACATGGCTGGCTTCATGTATGAATAGTCTTTCATATGACTTGTTTTCATTAGAGGTTTAGTTGAAAATCCTTCATCATCAAAAATTAATTGTTCACTCTTTTTACAATGAATGAATTAAGGATGTATTTTTTTGATAATCCTACTATGTTTCTACAATGCTAGAATGTATTCCTAGAGTTTCCCTTAATTTATTAATTTCTTCCATGGTCCTTGAGATATTACCACAATTACATGGATTTGGGTACCCATTGGATGCAATAGTATGATCATGTGGATAATTATCTACTTCTAAATAATTCACTATATTATCTGGAAACATATCTAAAGTCATATTCAACCCATATCCAATTGAATCAGGAATGTAATCCTCCATTTAATTTGAATACAATGCCAATTCATTACTCTTAACCAACTCAATTATTTGTGATTACTATTGGGAATGGACCCCAAGAAATGTTTTTGGACTGGAACCAATATTATCCATACCCTTGTAAGGCGGATATATCTTGTATCTGACTAAGATGAATTATTTTCCACCATCTACCAACATAATTTATTTATTTATGAATCATTTAGATTCCATTATAATTATAATAAAATAGCATTTAATATTCTTATAGAATTTTTCCTTAATGAAGAAAATAATTTTACAGCATGTAAAACAATTAAGTAATCAACCAATTTAAACGTTCAATTAAATATCATTATTTAGTGGTAAAAAATATTTTATTAATCAATAATGACTATAATTCTACCTCAAAAAGGACACAAACAAAATGAAGAAATTTAGATACCTCAGTAGTCCTGATTTTTTTAATTGGGATTCCAATAGTGTAATCCATTACATATATGAGAATATGATTCCATATAATATAGTTGATACCAAAAATATTGAACTAGAACAGGTATATAATATTTTTTAATGAAATTTCATTGAACACAAAGTCCCATTATTGATATAAAACTATACCTATCATTAAAAAATGATTTGATTCCGAATACCCTCATATACAAATCCTCTGATTGGAAAATTCTAAGAATGAATCACCAAACCATAGGTAAAGTAATCCAATTCGATGAACTCCATACAAAATAATTCATTCAAACTAGATTGGTTGTGTTCAAATGTATTCCACTAGTATGTTGAAAAATTTGAAAAATGATTTTGTTCTAATTTTTTTAAATATGTCAGATATGGACTCCAGAATAGATACCATATGAAAAGTGTCACCAATTCTAATAAATGGTATACAATGGACATCTATCGAGATGTGAAGTTCCTTCTATTAGAGACCATTTCTATTTTCGTAATACTAGTTTGGGGATCAATATTCCTACTATAGCTCGTTTTAGCTATCAAAATACCAGATCGATTCACTTCAGTTGGACCTAGTCAACCTTCCATATCTTCTTCCACATTAGGATGGAGATTATGCATTCCCAAATCATCGACCGACATCACCATAGACCCACATGGGATGTTCTCGTCATTTAATATATTGTCTGAATATTAGTAAACTCCAATCAAATTGGTTTCCAGTACCATAGTTAGAAGTGACCCATTATTCTTTGTCTCCACATCCAGAATCATGTGTAAATCGCTCAACTCGACTTCCTACATCGAATATCATTGTATAAAATACTCAGTTAACACCATGAAATTCCATATAGATCCATTATTCTTGATCAAGTCAACTCGGTTAACCATGACTGCCACATCCACTGGGCAACTGGATCGGCCTTATTTGACAGTTCCCTACTCTACCGCTAGAATGGACTTTAGTGTCACTTTAGTGTCTTCACCTCCATCCATAATATAAAAGCCATGATAATTACAAAAAATTATTTTTAGAAAACTTATGCTTTATGGATGAAAAATAACCATAATCAGGGACTCGTATAATAAACACCATCTCCAAACAGCAAAAAAATGCCACAAACTTATATTTCATAAAAATAATATTTTTAATATGGAGTAAACCTTAGGTTATTTTTAGATATAAAAAAT
This sequence comes from Viscum album, assembly GCA_963277665.1. Classification (NCBI taxonomy): domain Eukaryota; kingdom Viridiplantae; phylum Streptophyta; class Magnoliopsida; order Santalales; family Viscaceae; genus Viscum; species Viscum album. The sequence continues at coordinate 1,380,241,960 of OY728138.1, forward strand.
AATTTTAAATTTATATAATTTTTTTCATCATGGAATTTTATTTTTATTATCATTTAATATAAATTATTACCATACATTATTATTCAATTCCTAGGTAGAAATTATTTAACCATAATAAAATTTAATTAAATGATATTGATATTTTTAAATGTTGTATAATTTCAAATAATAAATGTTCATAATGAATTTTATAGATAAATTTAACATGTTTGAAATTTATTAAAAATATTTTATATTGAATTTTATTTATATTTAAAATTTCATAAAATTCAATGTAAATTAATAGTTCATAAATTGACATTAATAATATTTAATGGAGAAATATTTTATTAAAAGATATAAAAATTGTACATTTCCAATATACATTCATGTTATTAATATATTGATGAAAAAATCTACCATGTCCAATATATTGGATGTTTATATATTTATAGTAACAATATTTACCCTCAAAGTGTAGAAAATCTTATTATCGTGGTAAAGGTGAAAATGATTAATTCGGGCAGGGGACTGAAAAGAGAAGTATCAAATTATGAAGTAAATTTTTAAAAATAATATTATATGATATGATTTTGACTCATACTCATAATACCTTAAAATCTTTCTTATATGGTTCCATTTGGATATGAAATTAATTTATATTAAGTTAAATTTTTAAGTAATTCTATAATTTCCCTCCCGATTCGTATAAAAGGGAACTATTTATTATCATTTGAACACACTTCAAAACCAATTTATTCATCCAATAACAACCAAAATAACATCCAATACAATATACCCACATTATATATGAAATAAAATTGGGTAGAATTCCAATCATAGGGGACTTAAGGTTTAATGAAATAGAAATGTTTTATATCACATGTAAAATTTTAATACCATATTTTAGATTTTATTATTATTCCACATATGTAAAATATTATTATAACATTCATTAATAATAATAAAAATATCATAAAAATAATGAATTTTTATTATATTAATAAAATAACCTATATCTGTTTCCATTATCCATAAAATACGAGTGGAAATCATCATTCATGTTTATAGTGGACCACCTCTTCATGAAAGGATCTAATTCATTTTCCACCACTGCATCTCAAGGATTGTTATAATAATGAATTTAATGTTTATATACGATTTCCATGGTCTATTTATCATTATAAAATGATGAAATATCATATAGTGTCTTTTATTTTTATTCATTAAAAAATAATAACATCCTTCATGAATACATGTAGATTACCACCTGCATGAAGTGATGTGACTCAATTTCAAAACCACATCTCTTGAATGATAAATATATAAATATTTTATAAGAAATAATATTTTATTTATTATATAAATATTATTTTGTAATGATAAAATAATAATTATAATATTTTTATATATATCGATGAATAATGGAAACTTTATTCATGTGTACGTATGGTATAAAATCTCAATGATTTTATCGTAGCTAATTTTTTATAACCATATTTAATGATAATATTTAAATGTATAATCTATTATTCAAAAATATAACTAGTTCATAAGTATTATTTTTGTGATGATTGAATAATTTAGTCTTTTTCTATAGTGATCCTATATTTTGGATTTATGATATTAATGTCGTCGTAATACTTAACATGAACTTAAATGATTGTTTTATTGTTAAAAAGTATAAATAAGTGATATAAAAGGTAATAATAAACATGAATATTATTATATATAATGTAAATAATTAGAATAATATTATTTTTATTATAAAAATGAACAGGTTTGATGGGTCAGACTCAAGGTAAGGGACTTTTTAAAAAGAATATTTTATTGTTTCTCTAAAACATCCCTCATTCGTTGAAATCCATATTTTTAAAAGTATTTCATTTATGAATTTATATATAATCAATAAAAATGTAATGAATATATCATTTTTTTGATCAATTTCTAAATATAATTTTCAAAAGGAATATTTTTTAGAATGTTTTAAAGGAAATTAGAATAACAAAACGAATGTTCTATTTTAACATATATAGTGGCAATGAACTCCCTCATTGAAATAAACGTTATTTGGTTGTTGGATTACTATACAATATTACATGTTTTTACTAAAAGAATACCCCTCCCTTATCTAATGGATATTTTAAAAAGGGCTTTAAAAAGGGGATATCAATGTCTTGAGAATTCTTTCTTATGGGTGTGAAGAACATTTATTTAATGAATGTTTTTATGTATTCAATTATGGTTCATGGGAATTGTTTATGAGGTTGGGTGGTTCTATTATAAAATAATGGAGTCATATCCCATAACATCTATTCAATTCATTGGGTAAAATGGAGAGGTTAACAAATTAGGATACTCTAAAGAGATTATGGAAATATAGTATGATTGTTATTCAAATTTTAATCCTGATGGTTATTTTATGTTTAACCGCAATGGTTATTAAATGTGTAACCATGACGGTAATATCATTTATAATATTTATATGAAAATTGTTTCTAAATATAATTACATGTTTTCTCTATTCATTCTTTGGGTATTTATGGGAATATTTTTTTATCAAGGTAAGGTAATTATCTTATCTATAATGGAAAGTATATGATTTTTTTGAGGGAGAAAAGTATTTATTTATGAAATTTTATTAATAATTTTTCATGATTTAAATGAAACATTTTTGAGTTATATTTTTCCATTAATATTTTTTCATATATTTCTTATGAAAATAATTTTTATAATACCATGATTTATTTAGTAAGATAATTATTAATTTGTAAGAAAACATTAATTTAAAATGGAATAGTTTTATATGCATTCCTGAATAAACAATAAATATATTTAATTATATCTACCTTATTAATATTATTTTTCATATCCAAGGTTTTAAACTATTTTTCAAAAGGATTATGTATGGGTAATAGAAATAAAAAATCAAGTTGAAAGCCCTGAAAATATTTCATGAAATTAAAACACGTTTCATTTAAAATACATTATTTTTTTGGGGGAAGTGGATACTAGTTAGAAAGACTCACTTCATATATATATATATATATAGGGTTTCTCAGTAAATATAGGACATAAATTTATAAAAATATAATCTTAAATGTTATTTTATAATGTAATAATGTGAATTATATTTTATAGTTAGAATAATATGTACTTTTAATGGTCCATCCCTTATGGTTGTTATCAGGGTAAGGATTGGATAAATTTAGGGTTTAATATATTATTAATAGAATACCATTATTAATAATTTAATTTATGGTCAAGATGAAATGATATATAATTTTTCTATTACTCCACTACATAAACTGAACTACATCTATTCGGAATATTTTTATCTAGAGGAAACAAGGAATCTCGTGTAAGAAGGCATTGAGAATATTATATTCTTCAAAATTAGAATCCTACAATGGCTAGAATTTGAACTAAGAAGTATTTTCTTATGATGGATTGGTTATCAAAGGATATAAATGCTGGTGAAACATTTTCTAGAGATCATCCAGACCAACCCTTTAAGAGCATGAAAATAGTGGAGAATTTTATGACACAGAAGCCTTCAACATTTGGTGGATCATCCAAACTAACTATTTTTAAATGATAGATTAAATCACATTAAATTATATTTGATATCATCGGTTTCTCATATATTCAAATGGAAGGACATATTATTTATTATGTTGAATATAATGTAATCATGTGGGGGTAAATGATTTTTAAAATGAAGGATATTGAAGATATTGATTCCTTTTAATTGGAAGAATTTAAGAATATATTCATTGAGAAATATATTCATAAAACTTTAGGACATTGAATAGAAAAAAATTCATAAAATTAAGGTGAAGGGATGAATATTTTGTTCAATTAATGTAAATAGAACCTCACATGTTTTGTAAAGTATACACAAAATTTTATCTTTGATCATGATATTAAAATTTATTGATTTTTTGAGGAATTAATACCATATATCAAATGGAATTGGATTCCCATGAATTAACATTTTTAGAGAATATTGTTAAATGTTCCGTGAAGTTTTAGATAGAGTTATCTAATGATCTTGCGTACATCAAAAACGAATAGAAAAAGGGTTATAGGTAGAAGGAAAAAGTGAATAATGTTTTAAAGAAATCAGATGGTATGTAATTAATGTTTTCATCCACTGATAGTTTTTGAAAATATAACACATGGAATGACTTATGAATATTTTTAATTATTTATTATGTGTTGAGTTTAGGCATATGGTTTATAATTTCAATGAAAAAGGTCTTTGTAGTGTCCATATATAATAAAATTAACTAACAATTGAGTGTTAAAAATAATGAGATGATTAGTTATGCATATGTATTACTAAATAAGAATAGAAATAATGGTATGTAGATAGAGTATAAGAAGAATTGTGTGGTGAAATCCTTAAAATCAAATTCATAAGATATAAGGCTATCAAAAGAATAGGTTTTTGTTACATTTCTTGTTTATATAGATTATGCCAATGTTAGTTTGATTCGGTGTCTAAAAATTAATTAGTTTTTACTGAAATTTCATATAAATACGAAATTAAATCTATATAAAAAAATCTAGAAATTATAGTAAAAATTAATAGTGGAAGTGTCAAGAAAAAATGAAATTATAATAATATTACTATCATTATTTGTGTAAACAATGTACTGGAAAATCATATTGTGTTTCCCAATGTATAGTTTTATTTAATTATAGTATTGGATGAAATGTAATATTTTTTGGAAAAAAACTCTTTTTATAAATTGTTTCAATTATTATACATGAATGAATCTATTACATTTATAACATATAAGAAAGATGAGAAACCGTCAAAAGATGGAAATGAAATTTATCAAGAACATACTAATGAAAAAAAATATCTCTCTCTGATTAATGATCATATGATAGTAAAAGAAAACCTAGTTATTTTTTTATTATGACTTTACCATTGTTATATGTAATTAGGAACTTGAATCTACTACTAAATTAGTTCTTGATACTATGATTCTTTGAAAAAACCCTTATGAATGGATCATGTATAACTTTAAGAATGGAAACATCCACAATATGAGTTTCTCAATAAGATTTTTATTCATCCTTGAACATCACTCTAGGGTTCTAATATCTTATTTTTTAAAATGTAATATATATACATGTGGAATTTAATTGATTGAAGAGCATTGAATAACAATAATTTTAAGAATTAGTATTTATTTCTTTGATATATGATTTTTTATCTGCTCTTTGGTGCTTAGTTATTTTTGAAGGTTGACCTAAGGTATATGTAATATCATTTGATGGTGAATAAAAATAACATACTAAAATTTTTGTTTCATTTTATATATGAGATTTATGAGTTTGTTATTATTACCATCGGGATATCAAATTCCTCATCTTTATTAATGTATCTAATGAAAAAATGACTCAATATTTTTTTGGATATGTTTGTGTTTATTTTTATTAATGATATCTTGATTTATTTCAAAATTTATGAGGATTAAGAAAAAATATGTGGATTTTTATTCAAACCATTAATGAAAATTACATGTATAGATATTATTTCAACTTTTTTTTTGTTGTAATATATTTTAGGAAACATCATAGGGAAATAAATAATAATAGTTGACCTTACTAAAAATAATCTGGTTGATGAATTGACAAGACCTAAAATGTTATTAATATTATAGGTTTTCTTATATTAATAATATAATACAAGATGTTTTAGTATGAATTTTCATTATTATCATGCCCGCTAACTAAGTTATCATGATTTGGAATTTGGATCATCTGAAAAAAAAATGTGATGAATATTTCCATGAATTAAAAAAAGCTTGGTGATTTCCCTAGTTTTAGTGCCTCCCTAAAAAATGGAAACTTTTTTGTATATAGTTGTTCGTTAATAAATTGACAATTTTTTATCCTAAAGAATAATTATTAGGTAATTACATATTATTCACTTCAAATAAAAGGACATGAGTAAAATTATCCATAAGATTTCTTTAACCTAGAATAAGTAGTGTTTGACTTAAAATTTTTGAGACCTCATTTATATACAGACATGATTGAAATATATACTTGTCATGAAATTTTGAAATTTTTATTCACTAAAAAATATTTTAAAATTTGTAGAGAAGATAACCTGAATTGATAATCGGTTTTTTTTAATATAATTCATTATCATCCAAGAAAAACAAACTTGGTAGTTAATTATTTTTTCAAGAAAAATAATGCTTATTAACCATGTAATTTATCTAACATTACCTCTTAGATAACAATTTGATGAATTTTGGCCCTGAAGATGGGGGTGTAGGAAAATACTCTTTTCTGTTTTTGGTTTTAGTAAAATCATGTCTTTTGTAATGAATTATTAAATCAAAAAAGGAATATCATTAGTCACAAGAAAATGATTAATTGGTTATGAAGTGTACGTTTCATTAATATCATATTGAAAATTAATGTTTATATAAATTTGTAAATAGATTATGTAATCCTTATGTATCCTAGTTAAAGAGAGAATTGTTTAGTTAAGGTCATTGTTTCCTTTTCTCAATTCATCAAGGTAGTAATAAGATGTATAGGCACTATTAAGAGTATTTTTTTTGGATGTAATTAAAATAGATGTTATATAATTTACAATTAAATTCTTTAATTTTAAAAAGGATAAAGTATAATTAATGATACAAATGTAAATGCTTCAACATTTTCTCGAGACATTGTGGAAATAAAAAAGTATATCCATGGATTTCATTATAGGATTACAAAATATATCCAAGGAAATGATGAAATTTGTGTTATTATTGATCGATTAATAATTTTTTGAATTTAGGTACAATTATAATTACAATGTTTTGATCAACTATATAAAATTTATCTCAAAGATATAGTCATTTTATATGGAAATCGTATTTTCATTTTATCTAACCATGATCTTAGTTTTACATTATGATTTTAAAAATTACATTAGAGGTCATTTTATACTGAATTGAATTGCAGTATAATATTTCCTTCACAATATGATGAAAAATATGGAAATAATAACTTAGGCCTCAAAAGGAATTCATTTTTATATACAATTTATGTAATGTTTTTTATGGATTAAGATCATTCATAATTTTAGTTTTCTTATAATGAAATTTTTCACTCCACTATACTGATGGAATTTTGACGCATTATGTCGAATACATTGTTAAACTCATTTTTTAGGATCAAGTAGGTGAAATGTTGTTTATGGTTTTATAATTTGAAGAGTAAATGAATTATAGTGATTTGGTAATTCATAAAAAGGCGAGGAAATATCTTATATATAGAAACGTTATGTGAATAACCAGAGGAATGTTCATTCATTCATGGTAGGTTATCAAATTTTTCCTAAATTATTTCCATGAAACTATGTTATGTGATTTTGTAAAAATGAGAATTTAAGTACATGATTATTTAAACTATATGAATTCATCGATAATGTTTATCCATTTACTTAGTGAGTTTAATTTCCTCTGTGTTTATTCATAGTGCACAATTTTTTTATGTTGCACTATTAAGGAAGAATATTCCAAATTCATCTCTTTTCTAGATCCATATGGTAGTTTAATTAGATAAAATTATTTCATATAAGTATACTACTATTTAGAATATTGATCTTTTAAATAATTTATTTTGGAATAATTTAATTCCCCATGTTATGTTTTGGTCAAGAAACCATATGATTGAAATTTCATCACGGAAGTATGAAAATTCCATTATGGAAATATATCCTAAGTTATTTAAGGCAAAAATTAAATTTTTTGGTTGATATTTTCAATTGGGGTAAGGATTTAATAGAATAGTTAATTTTTAAATAAATGATTTTCTTATATTAATTATTTAATAATAGATATTTTCTAAAACAAAATAATGAAAATTTTATTTCCATCCAAATGGGATTTTATGAATTATATGGTTTTATATAATTTATTAGTTTCTAAATAATATAATTTTAATAAGAAATAATTAATTTCATTTTTTATTTATAATTTCAAAATTATTATAAGTTGAATTTACGATAATTTTATGAATGTATTTATTATTCAATAAATAATAAAAATATATATCTTTTTTGAAAATTCTATTTATCATTAAAATTTTTGAAACTTATATTTTTTATTAGTTTTTAAATTTAACTACTTACTTATGAAATAAGTTAATAAAATTATATGTTTAAAAAACATGATAATTAAATTTAGTAAAAAATTATTTTATTCATAAAAGAGAATTTTTCAGAAAAATGAATTTTTATCACATATCACCAGATTAATTTAAAATGAAATTATGTTATATATATTTTAGTAATCATGATAAATTTATTTATTATTTTTAATCATGGGGTCCAAATATGATAAAATACCACTTATATTTATGGTATGTATGAATAGTTATCGTAGTAATTTTCCTACCACGATAAAGGGTAAATCGTCTTATTAAAGTCAAAAATAAAATGACACGGTCTATAAAATTTCCTTAAAACAAGAAAAATTTCATTTAATATGACTATAAAACATACATAAACATCCTTAATTATAATAAATGTAATTTTACTTCCATTTTTGGTGATTTTTTCTTTTATTATATTTTATTCTAGAAAAGTCAAAAATATGAAATTTTTGTTCTTGAAAACAATAATATTTTAAACATGACAATTACTTGAGGCAATGTTCATTAAAAAATTATTATTCTTAAATATAAGTGATTTAAACTCATCATGATTATTTATTTTTTATTTTTATTTAATAAATATTTACCTTCAATTATTACACAATGTATACATGGAAATTATTCAATTAATTGAAAAAAATAAATGATACTAAACATTATAAAAGTAGTATAATATGAAATAAAAAATGATAATAATCAATAATTTATGTAAATTTATAATTTCATTTATTTATCAAAATATTTTATTTTAATATTATTTTTTAAATGTAATAAATATCAAAGTAAATATTTTGTTCTAAAAATTTCATTGAGGATATTTTAAGGTAATAATATTTTATTTAAATGTAATAAATTCATAAAAATTCATCATTTGGATTATTTATTATGATATTGTTTAAAAATTATTTTTTCATTTATTGGACATTTATTTAATTTATAGTAACTATTACAACACATGTTGTTTAAAAACCCAGCTTTCATCGCAAGTGTGAAAATGATTAATGGGTGGTAAAACCAAAAGATAAGGGAAAAATGATATCTAAAGATGTTAAAAAATATATAATGTGATTATTTGAACTAATAATAATATTATATTTTTATATTGTAAATTATTAGTAACATTATCATAAAAATTAATTTATATTAATATTTTATTTTATGAAAGTCCAAGATCACCCCACCTCGCTGTTATAAAAGGGTACCACTTATTCATATTTTTTTGACATTAAAAGAAATATAGTCCATAAATTACCTAAAACAATAAAAAATTGTTATCCTTAAAATTTTTATAGGTCTTATTTCTGGAATAATACTTATCTTCACGGACATATGTTGTAAAAAAGATGGGAATTTCTATAGAAGAGAAATAGTTTTACCAACATATTTTAGTTTTATTTGTTCTTCATCCACATTAAAATTATCTTCATACATGAAAAAATAATGCATAATTATTTCAAATATACTATTATTTTATTCATTTATTTAAATAAAATATATTAATCTATAATGTCCATCAAATGAGAGAGGAATTCATCGTTTGTGTTTACGAAGGACTACCACCCCACGAACAAATGTCATTAGTTTTCTATCACTGCCTTCAACCTATGGTTAAAATTATTTATTTAATGAATATATATGATATTGACGACGTATTAAACATTATTAAAAAAAATATATCATTTATATTCACATGATTAGATTGATTAAAAAACGATAACGTCGTTCCTGTGTACGTGTGAACTACCCCCTCTCTAAAACAACATGATTCATTTTTCATCACAACATCAAATGTTATATATATGTATGATAAAAGATATAATATGGTATTTATGATACAATTACAATTATTATATTAAATTCCTTAAATATTTAACTTTCATTGATAAAATTTACATGTTACTCATGATTTCGTACAACTTTCCACCGCCATGATTGTAACATAGTTAATTTTTAATAACCATATTTATTAGTCGTATTTAAAAATATAATAAAGGTATATTAATGAAACTTATTTAATTTTTATTATTTATATGATTTAATAACGACTTATTTATCTATAGTCAACATATTAATGTCATATTCCACATTGAAACTCAAAACTATCAAAACACCTGAATTTAACATAAATGATTTTGAAATTGTTATAACATTGAAATAAGTGAAATAAATTGTTCATTAAATATCAAATAACTTCCAAATAAATAAAATAATGAAAATAATTATATTATTCTATATGATAAGTAATATACAAGATGACTCAGAGTAAAAGTAAGGGACCTTGTTTTTATAAATCATCTTTTATAGTTTCCCTTAAAACATCATTTTTTCATTTTCAAATTATTTAATGGTCAAATTTATATTGATATTAATATATTATAAACAATTATTCTGTTCATCTTTGTTTTTTAGAATTTATCCAAATTGTGTCATTTACATAATTATTTAGCGTTATCGAAAAAAGACTAAAGGAATGTTCTATTTTAACTTATATAGAGACAAAAATCATTCTCACCACGAGAACCCTTATTTTATTTTTTGATTTCATTAAATTATTATATGTATCAAAAAAACAGAAAAACTCATTCCCAATGTGTTTATTATTTTGAAATAAAATTTTGTAATGTAAAGGGATATATAAAAAACCAAAAAAAAAATTATTACATGTGAAAAGTAAAATTTTCGATGCTTGATTCTATTTATTAGTTTATGGTTCATGAGAAATTATTTTGAGTATGAGTTTTTCCATTATAAATTGAGGTAGGGTTATATCTTTATATATATATAATTCATTTGTTAACTAGATATAGTTAACCAATTTTTTTCTTCAAAGATATTATAAGAATATAAAATAATGGTTATTTTATCTATAATCATGATTTTTATTCTATTTATTACTATTAATGTTATAACATATTTAATAGTAAAATGAAAATGATTCCCAAATAAAACTACATGTTTTCTATATTCTTGTTATGTGATTTTTTTACTATTTTCATTTCTCGTGGTATGATGATGATTATATATTTAAATGATATTATATGAATCCATATAAGGGTTAAAAGTACAAAATTATGAAATTATATTATGAGATCAAAATAATTTAAACGAATCCTTTTATATTATTATATTTAGATTTATATTAATTCAAAAAAGTTTCATCAAAATCATTCTAAAGAGAATGTGATTTCATATGGATAAAAAAATTTATTTTGAGGATAAATTTTACATAGAAAAAAGAAATTTTCTATAATTATTCATAGTATAATAGTTTATTTATTTATTATTATGCCCAATACTGAGATTTTTGTTCTAATACTGAATTTTAATATGTTTTTCAATGTTTTTATGTGGGTGTAAGGGAAAAGAATAAGTCAATTTGATATGAATTTTGCTTCTTCATAAAAATAAAGAATTATTCAATAAAAAATTTATATTACATTAAATATAAATAAATATTAAAATATTACGCAATGGATATATATGGGTGTTTTATATAAGTGTTATTAAATAACTCTATAAAACACTAAACCTAAAATATAATTTGGAATATATGTTTGTGAGTTATTGTTTATGGTCAATAGGATATTTAATTACTTGGGTCATTACCTTCTAAAAAAGTAATTGAATATTGACAGAACCCTATTCAGCATGGGAAATTATAAAATATAATATTCTATAGAGTTAACCATGAATATTTATATGATGGTATAGGGAATGAAAAAATATACTATGTCTATCTTTTTTGTGATCCTTCTATAAATAAATTATTTTATATGATTATGTGTATGCCAAAACCATACATCTTTGTCCAAATTTTATGCACTAATGGATATTTTTCATTGATTTCATTAGGATTGATCAATTTTTATGTGCCATGATTTTTTACAAAATTCAATTTTATGATCTATGATATGTGGGGTATTTATTTTCAAATGATATTATCATGGTACGAGACAATTATTTTCATGTGGTATTTAAGTGATCTCTGTTATCTCATTTGTTTATGCTGATTAACCATTTGAGATCACCCTTTCTTATATTTTCTTTCCCTTTGTTCTGAAAAATTATTTTTATGTAGGATATTTATAAAAAGTTATCTACATGGGAAAATCTACTTTGGTGATTATAAATGTCATTCATGAAATAATAAAATTATGTATCTATTTTTGAAAGACACTTAACACTTGAGGTTATAGTGTGGATATTAATCTTATGTATTGAATATTAAAATAAATCGATGTGATATTTATCTATAAAATTATTATTTTTATATATTTACTATCTAGAGTTAGAACATAAATAAATATACTTTATTTATTTTAATAAAATCCATAAACACAATATTATATTTTTATAGTGTTTTTCAATAATATTCCATATTTATCTAATATTTTAATCTATGAAATTAATATTCAATAAGATATTTTTATGACCAAAAAAATAAAATCAACTTCTAATTGATTACATGATCCTATAAGGGATAATAAATTAATCATCATATTAATAGATATAGAAAAAAATAGTTAGCACAAGATATGGTGATATCCAATATGAATAAACCATTGTATGAAAAATTACAACATTAATATGAAAATACACATATAGAACAAAAAAATGTTACCGAAAATAATTCGATAAATATTTATGCTTAAAATTCTTCAAAATATTATATACTAAGTATTGAACCAAAAAAACAAAGGGATTTGATCACATATTCATCTAAGATCATGTAAACAATTATCTCCAAACATCATTATTCACTAAAAAAGTCATATACCAAAAATATTATAGATTTTAATCATATAATCTTAAAAATATTATAATATTTTCATTAAATAACCCAAATCCCCATAAATCCAAAATAAAATCATATGTACTTTTAGAAGATAATTACATTTTTATTCATTAAATAAAAATCACATCTTATGAAATGTATTTCTATGTAATTTAATATTATTAATTCCCAAAAATAATAAAATACGTCAAATATTGAAATAATTTTTTAGGAACATAATCACATTACAATCTCCTCTTTATATATTTGATAATTCTTATATTAAAACTATTTAATAAAAATTTTATCCTAGTTACCTATAATTACCTCAAAATTTGAGATCATATTAACCCTAAAATTCATCAATACATTTCAAATTATTTATATATTATATAAATAAATTCTTCATGAATAAAAATTTCTACATAATAATTGATAAAACCAATGGTTATATTAAAATTATTGTCTCCCAAAAAACCTTAATCATATTAATATATCGTCACCAAAATTCATGAAGAGGGTGTTTATGCCATCGAAATTATAGTCAACCGGAAATTATAAACACATGATTCTAATCCAATATCCTCAGTTATCCTAGAATGAAAACATTATAATCTTAAAATTATCTAAACAATCATTTGATAACAACAATAATAACCCCAAACCCAAAACCCTGGATACGATATAGACAAAATAATCTTAACATTTCATGATTTTTTACACATAAACATGTACCAATTTCATAAATCCAAAACATATGACATCTAATTAAAATATTGGATCAGTTACATACCCACATATATCTCTTGTTTAGAGTGTTTTAGAATTTGAAAAACCAATTTCATACTATACACTTGTACATTATATACATTTTCCACACAAATTAAGATCTTTATAAATACATTCATGGTTTTTAGGTAAATTACATATCAAGAACATGGATACTATTAACATTTCTACTAATCCATAATCCTTGGGATTTTTTTAAAAATTCTGTATGATAAAAACATATTTCATAGAATGGTACATAATTGTAAAAATTATCATTGACTAGTAAAAATAATAAGAACCAATAAAATTATGAAATTTTCGATTTTATTCTATAATAATATAAAAAAATAATATCAACAAACAAGATATTCTTTTTATTAAATAAATACATTAAAAAATTAATAAAAAATGGAAACTATTTTATGAAACGTACAATATCATAATCATAACCTCTATTCATTAGTGTCATAAATAACCAGATCCTAGTTAATTTCTTTTCAGTAAACAACATTGTTAAATCCCTCCTTATTAATTTTTAATAAAATAAAATTTTCATAATCCATTATATTATAATATAAGGCTCACACATCGTATAACATGTATCAGGACCCCCTATTATATAACTAGTATAATACTCACATATTCATCTAATAATATTCTTGCTCACTAATCATGTTATCTAATGATTAAGTACTATATCATGAATATATATATTTTTAACATGAAACACTAGAAAAAATTTAAATTACCCACAATCAGAATAAATATATATTCTCATATAAATAAAGATATATTTCCATTGTCATGATAAATCATTAAAATTATTCCATTTCTAAAATATTAATTAAATGATTACATTTGAAAATAAAAATGGATGATATTAAAGGAATATATAGTGTAATTAAATTTCATGATAGTGAGAAATTTATCTCTTGTCGTATATGTTGAATAAATTTATTCATTTACACTTTGATAAAATGATTCAAAAGTGATTTGTATAGAAAATGATAACAATTACACTTTTAAACCACTAAAAATAAAGTAAAAAATGGTAAAAACATTTCTTTATAATTATTTACATAATAAATAATAATTTTCATGAATTATATTTTAGAACATGTACACGAAATGAAAATATTTGTAAGGGAATCATTAATGTAGTATTTTGAAAATAAAGTATATTACCGAAAATCTAACCAATCATGTTCATTATTTATATTGAATAATAAAAAATTTATGATAATTATTTACATGATTAAAATGATTTTTTATTTATATTATTAATTATATTTAATTTATTAAAATGTAAAATTCAATTATTTATTCCTTTAGGTTTATATCAGTTTTTTTGATGATATTCAAATCATATGTCCAAAATGACTTTGGTAGGATGACTTTAGTCAAAGTGAAAATTTTTCAATAATATGTAGAGTATTAATATAATAATAATAATAAAGTATTTAAATTTAAGAAAAATTATAACTATTCAGGAAAGGGATAGTTGTGAAACTAGCCATATAATTTCATGGAGGTGGTATTCAACAAATATGCACAAACAACACTGTCATTTTCCAATGGATGGAAATGTATGAAATCAGATGATATATTATCTTACTATAATGATAATAATTTAATTAATATAATATATATAAATTAAATCCCTCATGATAAACATTTATAAGAGATAGTTATAGAAATGAATTATATATATGGGTGAGTGGAAGCCCACCATACATTCTAATGGTTGTTTCATTCACAATTTAATGGAAGAAGTAGATGTATTAAGGTAAATAAAATAACATGACAAAATCTTAGTATATTGGTGGTAATTTTTTCTTAAATATAAATGTTTAAAATTATTTTCAAGGGGTAGAACAAGAGATAATACAAAAAAAATCTTAAAAAATCTAATTATTTTCAGAATAAACTCTTTTACATTACACATTAATCCATGTAAAATTTCAATTCAAAAAAACAATGACCATGAGAAAATAGGAAGGGTTGTTTCTACGATATTTTTGAAACAATAGTATATACTATACTTCTAAAATTTTGATAGTTAGAGAGTACGGTATGTTCTCATTCAGAAGTGAGAGTAGGGGCACACATGGAATTAAATATGTATTAAATTTATGAAAGTTAATTTTTTAATTAAAGTGGAATGAAAGTGATATAAGTATATGATATGATTATTAATCTTGGAAATATTATCAATCAATAAAATTTTTATTAGTTTAGGTGAATTTTTCCCTTATATCTTTGTTTTATCAACTCATTTACCATATTAATGAATATATTTTCATCAATGTTTTTTACAATATCAGAATCAAAAAAATTATTAAAAAAATGAAATAAGTCCTAATAATAGAAATTAGTATATATTTTAAATGATATCCCATTTACATTTCGAAATAAAGTACTTTTATAAATTTTTCTAATTCATTTTATAAAATATTGAATATTATAAAATGTCAGTAGTGTAATTTTAAGATATATTCATATATTTGTATTTTAAAAATATTATCATTTGAATAAAATTTAAATAAAAATAATTAAAAAAAATATATTTCAATATTATCTATGAATTTATTATGACACCTTAACTCATCTTAAAAATATAACTTTTGAATTTTCTGAAAACAATTTACTCGAATTTACTATAACCTTCATAAGAATTATTTCATTGTTGTGTAAGAATTTATAGAAATTATGTATTCAATAAGAATTATTAATATATTAATATCATAAAAATAATACAATTATGTAAAAATTGATCATTAAAATTAAACAAAATATTATTTTTATCACTATGAAATCATATAATTGTAATTTAAAATGAAGAGATTGACATTTAATATTTTTCATTCAATAAAATAATATATAATTCATTTTTAATGACAAATTTCAAAAAATAGAAATAAAATAAAATAATGGATTATTATTATCTAAACAAAGAGATATTAGATATTAAATGGGGTTTTAGATTAATGTTTAGTTCTAATCATATTATGTTTATCCTTTCTTACATGATTTACCGTTATCAAGGTGATAAATATTTACCATTGTTATAATTCACAATGAAAAAAATACAAGGTAACTATTAAAATCTTTGTGTGCTCCTAATAATAAATATGGAATAAAATTTTCTTCATTACATTTCTAGAATTATATAAAATGTATTTTTGATAAAATGTGAAAATGAAACCAAAAAAAGTTCTTATAAAATTCTTATTATGATATAAATTTATCATATAAAAATAAGGTATAATAATAATACCTATGTAATTAATTAAATATTTTTCAATTATATGTTAATTATTATAATTTAATAATATATTCATAAACTAATGATAAAATTAAATGATAATAATGACATTTAGAAAAAAGGATTTTCACTATTCAAAAAAAATCTTTTTAGAAAAATCCTAATGTTTTACCCTAAGATTATTTTGATAAGTGGGTTTTAAAAAATATAATAGTTTTTTAAAAAACAATAATATTTTTTGAAATTAATGATAATATTTTTCTTGTAATAATCTATTAAAAAATTTGAACAAAATTTATTTTTGAATCATATAATGACTACACTAAAAATTTCATTCTTATTACAGAAGAATTAATCAGGAAATATTTATTTACTTTGGATGATATATAATTTTCAAAATTTTATTAGGAAATTTCATACCCTAAAATTTAGCAACAATATTAGTAGGGTTATATAATATTTCATAGTTCATTTAAGATTAGTGATTGATGTATTGTATTATATTAAACGTAATATTTGTTTAAAATTTGGGGATATTAATGTATGTTTGAGATAATATTTCATAGCACCAACAATACACAGGAATGAAAAAGGAGCGTGAGGACCCACTACATGTTATGGTGAGGAAGATTATAGAATCTGAAATTCAATAGAATAATAAACACCATGTAGGAATTGATTAAAGAGAGGAACAAGATGGAAAATAGTTCGGCTGGTCATTTATAGTTGAGGAAAGTAATGAATAAATAGATGCTCTTGAAAGAGAATATTTTTTACTACTAAATTTATAGTTCCCTAGCATTCAATTCTGATTATGAGGGAATAAATTTTTATTTAACTGTATCCTATGATTTGATTTTCTAGGATATGCACATGGTGATAAAAATAGTGGCTCTGTATTATAAACTATTGATAAAGACCTGAAGGCAGTTGATGCAATTTTTTTATTGTGTTATTAGATAATTTTTATTGTGTACATACATCCTTATAAATAATATATGATCTACTTCAAGAGGAAGCAGAAAACAAGACCAGATAGTGTGATTCCATCTCTAATAAGTGTGGTAGGACTCCAGATAGTTAACATGCATAATATACATGACTACCTGACATTTGAAATAGGGTTATAGAATTCAATAGGATAAAAACCCCTCTTTTACTTCGATCAATAAATATATTTATAGTTGAAAATCTGTGAAATGATATAATTACTAATTCCATCATATATTAAAGTCACATTTAGACCTAAACTTATAAGAACACATGTTCTATAGTATATAATTTATCAATAATAAATATTACAATATTCTATGGTTTATAATAAATGATCCATATTATTTACCAAGAAATTTAGTTTTAATCTAAATGGGATCCAATTAATTAAAATTGCTCATTTATTTTATTGAAAATTTTGTCAAACTATATTCACCCTTATTAGGTGTGTTTGAATGATCCTATAAAAAAATTAGTTGGTATCAGAGTGAGGTTTCATTAGATTTGATTTAATTTTGAATATCTTAATTTTTTTGTGTAATGTTTTTATCTCTAATTGTTTATACATTTTTATTTCACATATGTTTTCTCAAGATGACATGAAATGATGATTTGCATATGAATATATTTTGATATAAAAATATATTTTCTTATCTATCATAATATATTTAGAATCTTCTTCAAATATCATATTATATTGGAAATTTAAGAGGCTACTAATTTTGAAAATTCATCAATGACTGAATGGTAAATACCAATACAAGAAGGTAATTAGAGAGATAATTAATCTTGTAATTTCTTTGATTATTTTTCCATCAGTGAAGATTGTTTATGGTGTGATGTCAGTTTTATTGAAGAGAAAAAATACATTTATATTGAAGTTATGTATTATTTGAAGAATATATCTACTAAGGTAGTGAAATAAAAATAAAAATTAATCATTGAAATTATTAATGTGAAATCATGGATGGAAGAAGATGTTCATGCCATGGAAGAAGCATTGGAAAATAATACGAGTTACTAGAAAATTCTCGGAAATATTATGAATTTCATTGAAGAAACTACTTCAGTTTGAAATAAACTAATTTCATTAATTGACAATGTATGACATAGAATTTTTTTTGAGAAAAATGTGTTTTTAAATTTTGTGAGATAATTAATATATTATTTGGTGAAATTACATAAATTCTCTACGAATTTAAAAGGTTAATAGATAGAGGTAAAATTTAGATGAGTAAGGGGGTATTATTATTTTTTAGTTGGGTCATGTAAAAAAACATAAGGATTAGTTGAAAAATATAATTTAACATTATTAATTTAAGGATAAATATCATCAACTATATAAATAAATGATCAATATGATGTGCCTAGATATGGAGGGGGAATTATAAAACATATAAAACACTCATGTAGGAACTATACAATCTATGAAGAAAAGGTGTATTTTAACAAAACATTTAAATTGTGTCTTTCATAAAAGAATTATATTAATGGGGGAATAAAATAATAAAATCCTCTTGAGACTCATACATCTATTGATCATGCAAAATTGATACTCATAATCATGAAAATTATACTTTTTTCACAATTTTTCTCCTTTTTATCTCTGGTAAAATTTGAATTCAGAAAAATATAGTGTAATAAAAATAATAAATCACAAAATAAATCATCAATAGTGTAGTTAATCGTGTCTAAATAAATTATCATGTCAAAAAGTGCTTAAAATTATGGTGTTCCCCTCCAATATTGTAAAGGGTATCAATATTTGAATACTATATTATAATGAAAATTTTCAATAATTGATTGTAGATGTCTATGAAATATAAATTTTACAAATATTCTCATGGATAGATGATTTATATTTTATTATATATTGGTTATAAAAGGATTAATTCATGAGATTGAAATATTGGAATAATAATACATCAAGTTTAATGAAAATATACTCAATAATGAATTCCATATATATTTAATAAGAATAGATTTGAAAGGTCTAACAACTTCTATCAATATTAAATGTATTATTTTATCTTTCAATAATCAATATTGTAACCAATCATAATAATTTCAATCTCTTATTCAGATAAAATTATATGGATATAAAGTAATGTCAATAATCAATTTGAGATAATTATTTTTCTATAGGGTTCCAATTCAATGATGAAGAGTACAACAACGAATACAATTATTAGAGTTTATGAGGATATTAAATTCATTCGGAATAAGAGATTCTATTTTATTAAAACATACCAAATCATTGATGTTAATCAAATATAAATGAATTTATAATTAAAAAACAAACAATAAATAATAATAAAAATAATATATTTCAGAGTTATATTTTTTGATTGTATTATTTGTTAAAAATACTTTTGTAGAAAGTGCAAAGATTCCAAAAATGAGAAAATAAAATTTAATAAATAGTATGTGAAAGATGAAATAGTTTTGGACTTGTGGCTGACAAATATATGAATATTCTATTATCAAAAAATTATGAATAAAGGAATAACATCATTTACTTTAAAAAACAATTCTTTTTTGAATGAGTATATACATAATTATAAGTATTACTATTTAATAAAATTGTGTCGGAAAATATTGAGAAACCCGTTATATGTGGCTAAAAATCTGAAGAAAACTCAAAATAATCAAAATGAACATTTTTTTAATGTTTTAAACCCCATTCTATCTTTGAAAAATAGTGACGTAAAAAATCATTATTAAAAAATAATCTCTAGTCTATAAAACCATTGATAAACCAATGATGAAGAGGTATAGACACATTAGAACTTCAAATAATGGATTCACATGGTTTAGATTCTATCATGGCCCTATTCCACAAGTTTAGGATCTATTAAATTATCCAATTTAATCTCATTTTTAATTATATGTTATAACTGTGGAAATTAAGGGTAATTAATTTTGGAGATCATCTCCTAATGGGGACCTTTAAGAAGAAGTGATTATACAATATATTAATCATTTACCCTAAATATTTAAATCTTGATATCTTCTTCCGGATTAAAAATTAAAGTATGATTATATATTTATAATCATAATTGTAACACATATACCGTGTTTCTATTTTGGGCGGGGGGTGATTATCTCAAAAAATAAAGAAAAATATCATGCACTATAATATATATTTTTTAGTCAAAATGAGTTAATGAATATGAATATTTATTAAAATAACTATTTATGTAGCTATAATGAAGTGAGTATCCAATTCCGAACCACATTGCGAGTTTATTTCTAGACATATAGTTGTCTAAAATAATTACCCTTATTTTTTGATACTAGGTTTTATCATGTATACATAGAATTGGTTGTCTTATTATCTATGAATAATGGGTAGAAAACCATATATTATATAAATAAAAAGTTCTACAAAACATGCAATTAACTACACTAGAAATGGCCTTTATTAGTGCTCGAAAAGTGTTTTCTATGTGAGAAATGTTAAAAGTTAGTGAATTTTTTCAACTCATGTAAAATCATTGATATAGGGATATACTATTGTATGATTTTATAGCACACTTCATCACAACTCTAGTTTGCTATAATAGGACACTGTAGCACAATGAACACACCACATATCTGTAAAAATATGTCCCAACGTAAAATTTAAATGAATTAAATTCACAACATAAATATTAAAAAACTCAATATTATATACATTTCAAACATTGGTTTATAAACTGACATAAATTAAAGTTTTTACATACATTCTGAAATAATTCTACGTGCCAGTGTTAACAAGATTTCCTTTTAATTTCTTTGTGGAATTTCCCACATGACATGAGTAGTTTTGAATAAACCACCTCAACGTGAAAAAAAGAAACCACTTGTATAAGAAAAAATAATTATGAGTGATAATAAAAAGAAATAAATTAAAAATAAGTATGAATTAATACATTAAATCCCATGAAAATGATTTTACTTTGGAAATATCATGATTTCCTATGTGATTTAGCAGTGGATAGAACATGAAGGAAAGTGGGAAATTTAAACTCTATAAGAGTAAAAGGTTTTGTGGGAGAAGATGACTGTGGATGTTTTCTTGTAGAAAGGGATGAATGATAGACCGAGAACCCCAACAAAAAACAATAGAATCCACTAGTATAAGAAAACAATTATTATATGACTAATACTCAAAAGGGAAAAAATTATTCATACATATGGAAAATAAAATTAATTATGTGGACAATGATTTTACTATAAAATAATCAACACTACCACTATTATTGTGTAGAGGTAGTGGTTTTTTTTTCTGTTTACAATGGCAGTTGAGGTAATTTGAAATAAATAGATAAATCCACCACTGTAGTGGTGGAATGGTTTTAATATAGAATGAGAATGAATGTTAGATAGAGAACTCCAAATCAAACAAAAGAATACTTCTGTATAAGAAAATAATTATTATGTGAGTAATATATATAAAAAATTAGACATAAATATAAAACTATACATTATTTATATGTACACTTTTTTTATAACATCAACATTGCCTCTGTGATGGAGAAGAGAAAACAATATTTCTCTTCTTGCAATGTCATGACAGATGGAAAAAAATATTCTAAAATAAACAATATCTGTAAATAATAATGAAACATAAATGAAGTTTACAATATATAATTTTTTAATAAAATATAGAATGTATATCATAACCTTACCTTTACATCTCTCCAAAGGGTTTCCTTAATTATATATTTTTCCTCTAATGGATTGGTAATATCATCATGTGTTGAAGACATTTTCTGTATGAGTAGTCTAAAAATTAATGTAGATTATGTTAATTCAATACAGAACATATAATTATATGAGGGAAAAATATATTAGAAAACACTTTAACCTTAACATTGAAATCTCTTTCTTTTTTAATGTTTTCAGGGATTTGGTTCCTCTTTTGAGAATCCATATCCCATATTTTTAATCCCCTCTAATGTACAATACATTAAATACATTTGGACTGATATGAGTTTGTTTTTCTGTCCTAATGAAAGGCCCATCTTGGATTGAATTTTCATCTTACCCAACTTTTTTTAAGTTTCTAGTATGGATGAAGACCAATTCTTGTTTGTTGGATCAGAGATATAAAATATATTCACTGATTATGATTCCATTATGAACTACTCGTCTTTCTCCCTTTATGCCCTGAAATAAACATTCTAAAAGAAAATCTCATAAACATTCTATCCATTGATATTTTTAACACAATTTTAATGGAAATGTGAAACTTGAAATGTTTTATAGTAAAACATTTATATCAGTTTGATAATGCCATGTTATTATATATTTTAAGGAATTAAATTTCTATCCTTTGAACATGATATGTACATCGCTTTATCCATAATCATAACACCACTATTTTACATCACACTGAAGTGATCATGTTCTTGTTTATTGAACATATATCCCTTTATTACAAAAAAAAGTGTATGATAAAATATTTTAATTGGGTCTCTTGGATAGCCATTGAATTCATTCAATAATTGAATTCATATTTTCAAAAAAATCATTATCAATTTGATATCTTAAAAAGTTATAAACAATTGATTATGTGTCTTTGATATCCATCGTCCATCCATTGATGGATTCAAATATATAAGAATTAATTTTCGGGATGTAATGTATGGATCAACATAATCACTATAATTTAATATTTAAATATGTTCTTACTCTAGCTCTACCATGTAATTGTAATAACATCTCTTCACGAAATCCCTTCTCCTATAAGGCGTTCATTATACTTAGACTTTGTGAGACTGTTGATTTTAACATCTGATAGGTAATTGCTATAGAAATCAATATCTTCTTCAATAATCTATTATACTGTAATAAACCCTTAGGGACGACTTCAATTCTTGGAAAACACTTTCAAAATCATCATATATTGTACAATGGAGTACATCCGTCATCAATGTACATTACCACATATTTGAACCTCTATGACCATGTGAACCATTAGGTGGACCAATATATCATATAATGATGGTGGGAAGAGAATATTTATTTCACATAATATGACTAAAATATCCTTATTCGTGATGGGAAAATTTTCTTGGTCTACAACATTACTGCATATGGATTTGAAGAATAATAAAAGTATGGTTAATTTTTTCATTAATTTTGAGCCAGAATTCAATGAAAAGAACCATGCATTAAATCTTGAATCAAAAAATAAATGTGATATGATTTTATTCTTTCATACTTTAAAATAGTCATTGACATGAAATTATTCATATTTGACGAATACCCCCTTGCTAATTTTGAACCAGTAAAGAAAAATTAAATAGTTTCTTTTTTTTGGATAGAGTGTAAGATACTGGTGGAAAAAAAAGTATTCTGTTTACCATTAAATAGTACATGCTCTTCCATTATCCTCATTTAAATATTTTCAAACCTATACTTGATTCAATATTTCATTTTCTAGGAACATTTATTAATTTTCCAATAACACTATCAAATTTATTTTTCTCTATATGGCTAAAATAAAAAAAATTTCTGACATACATACAATTACAATATTGTAATTCAAATAAGATTGATCTCTTCTTCCATCATAATTTTGTATGGTTTATCAAATATGTTTTACCCAAAATAGTGTAAATCATTTTTACATTTTTAAGTGTTTATCACCAGTTGATAGAGAGGGTTTTGTTCCTTATTTGATATTCTAATTGAATGTTGTAGTCCAAGATTGTTATTTATGTCATCGAGTTAAATTTTTTTGAATTCCTAAAAACATAGTCTTCATGGAATGAATCAACATACCTGAGTCTGTGCATTTTTCACAAATGGGAAACCCCAAAATTCTTTTAATGTTTTATCCTAATAATTTTCTATAAGCGGGGAAGTAATTTAACATTCCATACAATACGGACCTCAATTTGAATTCATCACTTCAATGAGAATCATACATTGTTACACATGTATCTCAGATCATTTTTAAGTCATCAATAAATGGATCCAAATATACATCAATATCATTACCAGGTTTTTTTCCAGATATAAGCAGTGAAAACATAATTTATTTTTTCTTCATTAATAACAATGGTGGAATGTTTTAATTTACTAACATGATGGACCATGTACTACGAGTAGTAATATTTACACAAAAAGGATTTATTCCATTTGTAGATAATAAAAGATTAAATTATCTTAGATCATCTATAAATTGAGAACACTCATAATCAATTTTCATTTATTAAGGAGAATATGCTTAATGACATAGGTTCTTATGTTTAATTCGTGTATCTGCAAGTCATCTTAATTATCTTGGGGTTACCTAGAATCCATATAGTCTTCACAACTATGGAATGATGGGAATTTACTATATTGATTTTGAATGACATGATTCGTTTTTCTTGTATCAATATGTGCCGTAATTAGGGCATTTTATGAATGATTAATGGTCCCTGTGAAACAATATGAAATAATGTTAACAAGAATGTATTTATTTGATATCATTCCCATTTAATGAAAAATATATTTAACATCAAATATTCAGCATGCTAGTTTATTTTATTTAAGTAGAATATAGTTTTGAAGACCAAGTAAATCTATAAAGCACGTTTCACTCTATCTGATACATGGTTTCATATTATGTAACATCAATACAATTAAAAATATTGTGTATTTAGAAAAACATGTATACAATGGTTTTTTTGAAACAACTATTTTACTCATCAAATAACATTGGAAAATCATGAAGGTCATCTTTAATTTCCATTTTCATTTCATCAACGCAACCTCCATTATATTATAAAAAGGTATTCTTATCAATTGATATTTAAAATGTAGTGTTATCCCCATCGATGTCAATATTCAGTTTTTCCCTTTGTTTAGTCCAAAATATATAGCTTTGATCTATTCTATGACTAATCAAATGTTCATCCAACTCTTATAGACTAATTTTTATTGAATAAAAACAACGTAAACACATATATATAATTTTAGAAGGTTCTTCTACATTCCCTCTTGCAAACATGATGATATCTTTATCTCCACATATATATTATTTTTTCAAACGATTTGCATGCAACAATTGTCAGTCCATATACTTATTATTGGGTTTATAAAAAATTAATTTTTTATAATATATAAATAAATACACATAATATATTCATTATCAAACTTGAATGTTATCGATAAATCTATTCAGGGAAATATAGATCAATTCTACTAGAATACCTAAGAGACTTGAGATTCCAAATCCAAAAATAACGGTTGTTTGAATATGAATTAATAGTGGGAGGAATATAATAAATGATATTATGACAAAAAATTATTGTCTAAACTGTAAGATGGATATTGTAATGACTATAGTATAAATTACCCAGTTGACATAAGGCAAGATCATCTCATGACCTCTGTCACACCTCAATGTCACTACGGGATAATAAATACATTGGGTGAAAAAACCCATAAATTGGAGGTGAATCCCCCCCCGAAATAGAAAAGATTAGTAATAGATGTCGAAAAAAGTGTAGCATGACTCTTGGGGTCAACTAAAATGAACAACCACAATCATCATTACCGGATATTGGCATAACTGTTATCCAAACTACTATGTAAATAAATGATGCAATTTCTATATTGACAAGGATACATGTAATGCCACTATGAAAGCTCACATATAGTCTATAAGAAATATCTAATTGATACATACAAGATATTTAAACATAAATTTAAATATAAAGGCATCATAATGATTCAAGAAGTTAAGGATTTATGTGATAAATCCTCATGTGCTTAACTAGGGGTGACCCCATTGAAAATACTATATAAGAAAACTGAGGTCCATAGTAAGTACTAAAAGGAACTAGATCCTCTTATACCTATAACCAATAGAGGAACATATATCACTCTACTAAAATTGTTCCGTAAAAATAGCATATAAA
This sequence comes from Viscum album, assembly GCA_963277665.1. NCBI lineage: Eukaryota > Viridiplantae > Streptophyta > Magnoliopsida > Santalales > Viscaceae > Viscum > Viscum album. The sequence goes on from OY728138.1 coordinate 1,380,268,826, forward strand.
GAAGCATGTCCACTGAGGAGTCTATGAAAGGTGTATTTATAAATATAATCATTAGGGAACCACCAATGTTCCCCAAATCGGTAGTAAATAAACAATAATATAAATGAAAATTTTCCCATTAGGACTAGAAGGGGTGGTAAGGGTGGGTGGGGTTTGGGGCATTATCACCGGGTCAAGTCCTCAGGACAACGATTTCCCTATATTTTCATTGTCGTGTTGTGTTCCACTTTTGTAGTTGTACCCAATTTTTATAAAAGAATATACTGAAACATTTCTACACATTTATATACATATATGAAAAAATTATTTAGTAAGAATATACATAACATATTAGTAAAATAAAAATGAATAAATGCATGGTTCAATGTTAGATATAAATAACGGTTCAAAAATATATAGTCAATACAAACAACAAACGACTAATAGTTCCCTCAACAATAGATCACAAAAAATCATAAAAAATTTCATACATTTTTTTTGAATAAGTAATGATAAATGAAACGAAAACCCAAAAAAGGAAGGCCTACCTCACTGGGTTGATGAAAACCTGTGATCCTCTTCCAACACCCTTATTGCAATCGAACAGTTAATGTTAGAGCAACACAAGGATGTTAAGTGGTGTGATTTGACCTTCGATTCAATGAGGAGAAGCACCGAAAGTGGGTCACATCTGAGAAAAGCTCCTATAATGTGATTGGTTCCCAAATGGATAAGGTTTTTAAAATAGGTCGGGACACTTTTATCATTATATACAAATAATCACTAATAAAATAAATTTTTATCAGCACTAATGCTAAAGAGAAGATAAATATAAATTTTATAAGCCCATTTTGTAGCGATGATAAATCCTATATTTATCAGCACAAAAAAGTGATGTTAAAGATTCTTTTTTCAGCCCTTATTACTAACGCAATAATAAATGATTTATATTTATAATTATAAGTATAATTATAAAATTTTAACTATGTATATATACTTAATATATATATATATATATATATATATATAATACATATATTCCTTTTTAAATATAGTTATTATAATTTAATCATTATTTATCTTTAATTATAGATATATTTTTTAAAAAAAAAATTTATATTATTAGATATTATTATATATATATAATAAATATATATAAATATAAAAATAGTAAATATATTCATTAATTTTGTAAATTTATTATAAATTTAATAATTATTTAAATATAAAGAATATATTATTTAAAATTATATAAATACTTTTAAAAAGATATTTATTTATTTACTATCATAAATTTATACATGTATAAATAAAGTAAATATATATTTATAAATATATATATTTATAAATATTTTTTACAACTATAATTTTAAAATTATTAATGAATATATAATTTTAAGTGCATTTATATATGTTTGAAATGAGTGAAATTGAATAAATTAAGTACATGTACAGTTCAACAGTGTTAAGAAAATGGATATGTTTTATCTGTGTCTATTGTAATATATAAAAATTCATTAATTACCTATATGTGAAATCAATATAACACACGTTTGATCTATATTAAATTGAAAAATCGAACGAAATACAATTATATGCATAGTACTATACAATTAGCCAATATTTTCAATTCATATTACATTTTAATTATAAATCACTATTCAATAAATATATAACTATTTAATTTAAAGCAAATAAATATTTTTTAATATATATATTAAATTTATATATATTAATATATATCTATATATTTAATATATACAATTTAATAAAATTATTTATCTTAGAAATCTAATTAAAAAAAATTATAACACAGAATAATGTTTAATCAATCTTTTAATTTTTATCAATAATAATTTAGTTAATAGATTTTTTATTTTTTTAATAAACACATTTTTTATTTAATTATTTCATTTTATTTGTTCAGACCTTTATCAATGAAAAAATTAACTTTTTAAATAAATATTTATCATCTCTAAAAATAAAGCGTTGATATCAACACTAAATATATAGTGCAGATAAAGGATAACACATAAAAATGCGAAAAAAAGCACTGATAAAGGATACCCTCAATCAGTGCTTAAAGGATATCACTGAAAAATGTTCACTGTATCAGTGCTAAAAACAAAGTTAAAAGTTTAAATTTATTTTTGTTTTATATGGCTCTTGTAAATATTCAATTTGTCAATTTTTTTCTAGCACTGATAAAAACCAGCGCTTTTAAAGGATTGTTTTGTAGTACATAATAGATATATTTGGATTTTAATAAATCATATGAAAAAATGTTTCTTTCTTAAAATTAAAATAGTTAGTTAGAAAATTCTATCAATTTCAACTAATTATATATGTTAAGTCGAAGAAGAACCTTCCCCCATGAAATTAGTAATCACTTATGGAGAAAAGGAATTATATTGACTATTGGACTAAATTTTTTGTTCAAAACAAATCCTAAGGGTAAGATTTTAGTTCCCTTAGGTTAAATTTTTTTTTTTCAATGATCATTTTTTTCATGTTCTTAACAATGTAATTTAAAAAGATGATGGAATTGGTTTATGGATTGGTTATCCACAAAAGAATTGTGTCGATAATGGATTAGACGCCATGGTGATTTCATGGAATTGTGTAATATATGATATTATCCAACTAGTAAATATTTATTGCATAGATTTCATAGTATCCCTTAACATTTGTAATAGAGGGTCAATGTTTTAAGGAAGATTTACTATTTTAAGAGAATCTATCCATTTTTTAGGGAGAATTTTGATATATTAAATTAGTGAATAAATATAACTGGATGAATACTCATAATTGATATGATGGAACATGAGTAGGGAAGGAAGATGAGTTATTAAGAATGTTAAGATTTATTAATTTATTATGTTTCTTGTTTTTTGAAACAAGAATTAAGGGATTTTAAAGTAATTTAACTATTCATAAAGACATTTTATGTTGTTCTGAAGAGATTATTGTTTATAGAAAATGAACATAGTTGATTAATATTGATATGTATTAACAAGAGAAAGTCATTGAATCATTATCTTCATATTATTTTTGATAAAATGGGAAAAGAACATTTCATATTCATAAGTGATTTTTCAAATTAATTGGATACTTTTATACATGTAATATATTTTAGGATTTCATAAGATTATTTTCATAAAAATATTACATTCTGAAAAAAAACATATTTTAGATGTGTAATATGTTTTATCCATCTATGAAATTTTTTATCGTGTGAGATATTTTTTACATGAATAATACTTTTGGTTAAAATGTAAGAAACTTGATCCACCTATGATATATTTTGAATATAAAAATATATTTTATTTCAATTCAATTAGAGTTTTCTCTTTATGATATTTTTAACATCTACTTTTTTTCGAAGGAAAATAATGTTTTCTTATAGAGCTTGAAATATATTTTACATAGTGAAAACCAAAAAATACAAACACAATATGTCGTAAATAATTAAATATATGATTATTCGTGTCACAACCCGCCTTCACCAAAAAGAAGGAAGGATTAGAAGACTGCCAGGCCCTTCCTTCATCATGTTGAAGGAGAGATAATGACCCCTGAAACCCCCCTTCAATAGGTCCCGGAGTGGCGACTAGCACCTAGGGTATAGAATCACACACTAAATAAAAGGAATTACAATTTTTCTTTTAATAGGATCAGGAGATAGAATGGTAAATCCCAACAACACCAAAAGAGGAAAGTAAAAGTAAACCCAACAACCATTCCCAAAGCATGTAACAAAAGTAAATAAAGTTCAAAAAGTACAAGTAAATAAAAGGTAAATTACCCAAAAAAAAAGAAAAAAGAAACTGCAACTGCCCCAAAGGTCCGAGCTAGTACGGTCCCGCGCAATCCCCGAAGTCCTCCTGGAAACCTGAATGCAGTTTTATATACATAGGGTGAGCATAAAAGTATACTCAATAGGGAAAACCAAACACTCTCATGCATAAGTGGGGGGACGTACTAAGTCTCATGAGAAAAAGAGTAAACCAAACACCTAACAAGGTAAAATATCCACCCAAGCCTCACCAAGGCACACTCCCCAAATAAATCAAGTCAAGTAATATATATAATAAGAGAACATCGATGTTTGGGTACTCCGCGCCACTTTACCACTAGTTATTGATGACATCATACGCATCGAACCAATCCCACCATTCTCACCGTAGTCCAACTGCCACACCCGCCCGCACACACCTTGGCCACAACCTCACACAGTCCCACTACCAAACCCCGACCACACACACCTGGGCCACAACTGTCACACGTAACCACGCCTGCAAACACCTAGTCCAGAACAACCACCATCATGCCCGATGACACCTGGGCTTGAAGATCCACTGCCACATCTGAAGACACATGGGCCTCATCCCGATGATACTTGGGAAACTACCTGCCCACACACACCTGGTCCAAAATCACAACACAACCTAGCCTGAAGGTTCTTGTTCTAATAATGGACCTCAGGCCATCACATCCTGCCCGATGTTACTTGGGCTATCTAGGAAAGTGAGAAAAAAAGGAGATAATAACCATCCACTAATGGTAGTGTTGGGAAAAACACCCTCCCCCATGAAATGGGGGTGTTCGGCACTAAGTGATCAACTTGGGTGGGGCGCGAATTAGAAACACAAAACTACAAGTATAGTTATAGGTAACAAGAACTCACCCAATGTTTAGGTTTGTCTTTAGCTCACCTAATGAACAAAATCAACACAACATCAAAGTAAGAACCCACGCCAAACCAAAACCCGTTTGTCCCATCCTGGTTTACATATTCTGTAATGCCAAAATGAGTTTTCTGCAACTACAGGGAAAATAACCCCATAAGCACAATCCAAGGGAAAAAGATCTAACCAAACATCAAACATCAACTACAACATTCACACCTGGTTCTCTTGTAATGTTAGAACAAAAATGGGATAAGTGAGATCCATCGAAGTACTGGAACCAAAGAAAAACCCCGAGACACTGCCCCGTGCCCCCCCCCCCCCCCCGAGATGGTTTTTCGTGAATAGAGTATCCCACCCCAATTCGTGATATAAACAAGGTAACCTCCAAGTTTTAAAAATTTACAACCACTAAAAGCATAACATAGGGGATCCCATTCCCCAATTATCACAACCACCGAGAGTATAATAACAGGGAATCCCATCACAATCCACATCACCCAGCAAACGGCCCGTGAAGGAAGAACAATCAAACCACTACCACCAAGCAATGTAGGCCCATGCCGGCAGTTTCATATTTATAAGATTTAACACACTCCATGATTCCAATTTTGGTGAGCTTTAACTAGGGTTATCACAGAAGGGAATTGATCCTCGTGGTTTCAATTTGCTATGCCAAATATATTTAATTAACAAATTTACTTTTCATAGCAGGAGTTCACAACTACAAAACAATACATTTAAAACATCATGAGGGGTTCATTAGTACATAGAGAAAGACCACCAACGACCATTATTTTCAGTAGGCGTAAGCCAGCACAGTTCAGAAATCATATAATTATGGAAGATCATATTACAAAGCAGCATCATCGATCACAGCCGTCCCCCTTCGTTAGAGTTCATTCATTATCTTCATTATGGTTTGGGTTTATCCAATTCTACAGAAACAAAAGCATGCCCACCACACATGATGCACAAAAAGGGAGAGATGAAGGAGAAATTCCCTACTTGTTATCAATGATCGATGCTAAGGTCGGGCGCCGAACATCACATATAGCGATGCGGTTCACCTGAAAAAAAGCGGTTCGTGAACGAATGTTACTCTCGGTGGTGACCGAGAAAAGAAGATACCATGGCTAACCCTATAGTTTATAAGGTCCAGGGACGGTTGAGATAAGAACATGAAACCGCGTAAGAAGCAGGGGTCATGGGTTGATCATGCATCCCCACACGTTATTAAAGGGGTATAAACTGACACACACACTGGGTTAATTCATTAAATATTTAATCAAAACCTTTATGGGAGTTACCATTCTTTAAAACGGGTAAAAATATGGTTTAAAACCCAATTTCCACAAAAGGAGTGCGACTAGAAAACCCACGACAAGGCTGGGTGATGCCAATCGGTCTCACCGACCGGTCGCACCAATCAGTCTCGCCGATCGGTCGTGCCGATCAGCCTTACGCTGAGATGCTACCCCTTTAGGATCCGGATTTTTGGAAAAGGAAAGGACTCTGAGAGGCTGGGTCATCACATCAGATACCTCTCAAACCATTCTCGCCCTCGAGAATTTAAACAATCTAGAAGGAAAGGTTGGGTCTGAACAACCACCTCGAAAGATACCTCTCAAGAGTGGACCTCATTGTTAAATAATAACGCCATTCTATCAAGAACCAAGAAATATACTACGACAAATTGCCCAGGAATATGTGTTGGGGAGTGTCCTCCCCCAGGTCTGGATATTATCCGCTATGGGTGGCACTAACTTGCCCGCACGGGTTTAATTGCATCCAGCTTAATGCGTCTTGATTAGGGGTTGGATTATCTCCTCCCCACAACCAGGGATTTTCACACATTCAGAGGAAACAAAACCATTATTTCATGCCAACAAGGTAAAACGTTCCACCACAACAGCTATAAACCGAACAGTACAAAACTCAAAACAACTCTGGGTACTAGGAACGCATTTGTGATTCCCTCTCCCATGTACTCTCATCAAACCCACCATGTCTCCATAACACACGAACTAAGGGAATGGTTCACCCATGAATCATCTTTTCCTTGTGATCTTTGATCATCACTGGTCTCTCCACAAAAGTTGCATCATCCTCTATTTCCATCTCTCCCCAGCCGAGGACGCGTGAATCATCGTGCAGATACCGACAGAGCTAGTACACATGGAATACATCATGTATCCTCTGATGTAGAGGTGGAAACGCTAGCTAATAAGCCTTTTCGCCGACCCACCGCAACACTTCAAAGGGCCCGATGAACCTAGGAGAAACATACTCCCCATGCCGAACGTCCGTTGTCCACTCCGAGGGGAGACCTTCAAGAACATGTGGTGCCCAAACTCAAGCTCCAAGGGCCTCCTCCTGGTATCAGCAGATGACACCTGTCGGTCCTGGGCTACCTTCATCTGTTCCCGTATGAGCTGAACCTTCTCCATCGTGGTCTACACCACCTCCGGGCTAAGGGTGCCCGCCTCTCCGACTTCGGTCCAACACACAGGTGAGTGGCATGGCCTCCCCGTACAAGGCCTCAAATGGGGCCATGCCAATGGTAGGGTGATGGTTATTATTGTAGGTTAACTCTACCAGAGGCAAGTGTCGCACCCATGATCCTCCTGAGTCCAGAACACATGCCCACAACATATCCTCCAAGGTCTGGATGGTCTGCTCTATCTGTCCATCTGTCTGGGGATGGAAACCAGTTCTAAGATGCAGTTGGTTTCCAAAAGCATGCTGCAATCCTCTCCAAACTCGCGAGGTAAACCTTGCATCACTATTTGAGACTATTGGCCTCGGAACTCAATGAAATCACACCATATAATCAATGTACCTTCGTGCTGAAGCATCCACTGCACTCGCCTCCGTGATTTCTAGAAAGTGATCCAATTTCGTCAACCTGTCCACTACCTCCCAGATGGCGTCATATCCCCCTTGGACCTTGGGTAGTCCCTTGACGAAATCCAATGAGATGTCATCCCACTTCCACTCAGGGACATCTAGAGACTACATTAGGTTTCCTAGAACTCGGTGTTCAGCCTTCACTTGCTGACAAACTATGAACTTGGCCACAAACTCTGCAACTACTCGCTTCACTCTGGGCCACCAAAACTGTCTTTTCAGTCGCTTGTACATTTTGGAAACTCCTGGGTGTACCTCTAGGGGTGAGTTGTGGAACTCACTAAGAACCTTTCTGTGCATCACTTATGGAACAAAAAACCTTCCCTAGAAAAGCATCTGGTTCTGACCATCCTCTACCCACCCGTTTGGAGCATTCCTCTAGTCAACCCAGTCACACATCACTTCACACATTGGGTCTCCCCACTGAGACACCTCCACTTGCTGCAACAAAGAAGACTACTCTGTCATCTGATACAGGAAACCTCTACCGCAATCCATCCTCACATCCAAGTGTAAGGCAGCCAACTCCTCCATCGCCTTTTAGGCCTCTTCCAACTCTCAGACTGCATCCTTATGTGTCCTCCTGCTCAAGGCATTGGACACTACTTTCCCCTTCGATGAAGTGTAGGAAATGTCGAAGTCGTAATCCTAGAGGAAATCCATCCACCACCACTACCACAAGTTCAGGTCCCTCTGGGAGAAGATATACCTCAAGCCTTTTTGATATATGAATACCACAAAGTGTTCTTTGATGAGGTAGTACCGCCATAGCTTCAGTGCAAAAACAACCGCTGCAAGCTCGAGGTCGTGGGTGGCATAATTACGCTCATGAGGGAATAGCTGCCTAGACCCATAAGAGATCACCCCTTGTAGCTACATCAACACACATCCCAGGCCTTGTCTTAATGAATCATATAATACCTCATACACTGCCTCTTCTTCTAGTAATCTCAGCACTGGGGCACTAACCAACTTCTCCTTCATATAGCTAAAGGCTGACTCACACTGCTCACTCCACATGAAGACCTATTCTTTCGTTGTCAGGGCTGTGAAAGGGACTGCTACTTGGGAGATGTTGGGTATGAACCTCCGATTGTAACCCACAAGCCCATGGAAACTACAGACCTCGGCCACATTCTGGGGTGCTTCCCAAGAAACAACATCCTCAACCTTTGATGGGTCAACCGCTACCCCCTGCTCTAACACCACGTGCCCGAGGAAGTGTACTTATCGTGTCCAGAATTTGTATTTCAACAACTTCCCATCGAGTTGATGCTGTCAGAGGACCTCCAAAACCATCCTCAGGTGGTCCACATGGTCCTTCTCTGATCTTGACTAGATCAGGATTTCTTTGAGGAACACAACAACTAACCGATCTAGGTACTCCAGGAAGATGGAGTTCATAAGCCCCATAAACATAGTCAGGGCGTTCGTAGCACAGAAGGGCATGACTACGAACTCGATGTATCCATATCTGCACCTGAAAGCCCTCTTCGGGATGTCACTCTCCTTCACTCTCAGCGGGTGGTACCCAAACCACAGGTCAATCTTTGAGAACCATCCTTCCCCTTTCAGATGGTCGAAAAGATCATATATCCTTAGAAGAGGATATCGATTCATGATAGTCACCTGATTTAGCCTCCTATAGTCTATGCACAACCTGAGACCACCATCTTCCTTCATTGCGAACAAGACTGGAGCACCCCATGGTGACGCACTCGGCCAAACATAAACCCTCTTCATCAGATCGTCAATCTGAATCTGCAACTGCCATAGCTTTGAAGGTGCCATCCGGTAACGAGCCATCGAATTTGGACGAGCGTCGAGATGCAGTTCTATCCCGAATTTGATATCATGTTAAGGGGGTAGAGTCGTCACCTCCTCTGGGAAGATGTCCATAAACTCACGGATGATCTCTGGAACCTCCACCATCTCAGCATCTACTGACTCAACTGACAGCTCGGCCAACAAGTAGAGGAGGGGTTCCTCTCGCCTACTGCCCTTTTGAATGCTCTGCTTACCGGTGAAGGTAACACGCAGGTCGCCAATGTCTGAGAACACAACCCTTCCTCGGACGAATTTGATGATGGCACACATAAAGAATAGCCAGTCGATGCCAAGGATGACATCGTATGGCTGTATATGTAGAAGAAGAATATCCCTAACCAACTGATGTGGCCCTATCATCAGTCTGTATCCTCGAGAAACAAATAACAAATCGGTCTGACCACTGACTGGTGTGCTCTGTACCAGGGGAACTGGAAGTCTCTCAGCATCTAGACCCAAGGAACGAGCTAGACTAGTTGCAACAAAGGAGTGCGACGCTCCGGTATCGACAAGGAAAAAAAAGGGTACTGATCAAACTGATCGTACCTCGAAAAACCTCAGACCCTGCTGGAACTACTACCTCCGCGGGGTGTAGCTGTCAACACCCATCTCCTCTGACCCTTGGCTTTCGACCAACTCCCTGACCACACCCTGGTCAAGGTCCTTGAGGAGCGCCCCAAGGTCGGCCTCCTCCTCCTATGTCTTCCCTCGGAGGAGGTGGAGCTTGATGTCCCCGCTGCTGCTGCTGCTGGAAAGGCCTAGCTAGAATCCTCTTCTGGGGCATGTGCTGGGGATGTCAATCACCACCATACTGTACCCAGTCCGAGCACTAACTCCAAAGGTGTCCTTGGCTCCCACAGACGAAGCACCACGGTCCTGGGCCCAAAGGAAAGGGGAAAGGAACAGTGGATCGAAACTGAAACTACTGTGACCAACTCCCTGCTATTTAGAACCTGGAGGGTCCTGACGCTGGAGGCCTAGTACTAACAGCCTTCCCCTTAGATGGCCCGAAAAGGATCCCCTCTCATGTCACACATCCTAGACCGTGCATCATCTCCACCACTTCGGCCTTCTTCTGGACCTCCAAGTACGTCAACAGGGTAAAGGGGGTAACAACATACCGGAGGGAGGGTTGAAGAGCCTCCTCCAAACTTCTTTCCTGAAACTCCTCATCAGGAAAGTGGTCTGGTGAAAAACGTAAGAGGTCCATGAACTTGATTCCTAGCTCCCTCACTTACATACTCCTCTGCTGGAGGGTGAGTAGATCCTGTCTCTTTTCCGCCTTCATCATTGAAGAGATGAACTCTGCCAAGTACTCCCTCTCGAAATCATCCCATGCCACCTCATCCTCTCTCCTCTCCCCAAGTAATTCATCCACCACTAACGTGCTTCTCCACGCATCCGGCTGACGGCCAGAGGAACCCAGTACTCAATCAGAGCACGGATCAAGCCGAAAGATATCACCAGATCCTCTAGCTCGCTCTCCGTCCTGATGTCAGTGGTGTTGCCCTCATACTTCTCGAGGGTCTATAGTTGGAATTCCCGAAGTGTCTTTCGGCACTGGTCATCCTCCTCCTCTCGATCATCTCTCTACTGATCGGCCAAGGTAGTCTCCAGGGCCTTGATCGCCTGTACCACACGTGGTCTCCATCTAGGTGCCATAGCTACAAGGTAAACAAGGAATGCCCAAGCCCATGTAGTGAAAAATATTGCCTTTAAAACTTCATAAACATTTTGTTTATTCTTAATTCCCAAGACACCCTAGAAACACGAGAACACATGTCATTATGATGCATGTACCTTTCCTAGGGTCTCTACCCTACAATCTGTGTGGCCTCACTTGGTCGTTTGGTAGGGCCAGAGTCCTATCATCGGATCATGGGGGTCCCTAAAATCCTGTGTCCTAGCCGGTCTTCCCGGGACTAATTCACGCACCAAGGTCACCGAACATTGTTTCCCTACCATCCCATACAATCCTCACTGTGTCTAACTCTAGAATCCATCCTATCTCTCAACCATACCTCTGATACCATTCTGTCATGACCCACCTTCACCAAAAGGAGGGAAGGTTCAGCAGACTACCAGGCCCTTCCTTCGTCAAGTTGAAGGAAAGATAATGACCCCCGAAACCCCCCTTCAATAGATCCCGAAGTGGATACTAGAACCAAGGTTATAGAATCACACACTAAATGGAAGGCATTACCCTTTTTATTTTAATAGGATCGGGAGAAAGAATGGTAAATCCCAACAACACCAAAACCAGAATGTAAAAGTAAACCCAACAACCATTCCCAATGCTTGTTACAAAAGTAAAGAAAGTCCAGAATTTACAAGTGACTACAAGGTAATGTACCCAAAGATAGGAAAACAACAACTACAACTGCCCCAAAGTTCCGAGCTAGTAGAGTCCCGCACGATCCCCGAAGTCCTCCTGGAAACTTGAAAGCAGTTTTATATACATATGGTGAGCATAAAAGTATACTCAGTTGGGAAAACCAAATACTCTCATGCAGAAGTGGGGGAATGTACTATGTCTAGTGAGAAAAGGAGTAAACCAAACACCTAACAAGGTAAACTATCCACCTAAGCCTCATCAATGCACACTCCATAAATAACGCAAGTCAAGTAATGTATATAATAAGAGAACATCAATGTTTGGGTACCCCGTGCCACATTCCCAGTTGTTAATGAAGACATCCTACACATTGAACCAATCCCACCATTCTCATCGCAGTCCCACTGCCACACCTGCCCGCACACACCTGGGCCACAACCTCACACTGTCCCACTGCCAAACCCCGCCCGCACACACCTCGGCCACAACTGTCACACATAACCATGCCTGCAAACACCTTGGCCATAACAACCACCGCCACGCCCGAAGACACCTGGGCCAGAAGAACCACTGCCACGCCCGAAGACACCTGGGCCTCATCCTGAAGTTACTTGGGAAACTACCTGCCTGCACACACCTGGGACATGACCACCACACAACCCCGCCCAAAGGTTCTTGGGATAATAATAGACCACATGCCATCACAGCCTACATGAAGATACTTGGGATCTCCAGGAAAGGGAGAAGAAAAGGAGCTAATAACCAGCCACTAATGGAAGTGTTGGGAAAAACACCATCCCCCATGAAAGTGGGGTGTTCGGCACTAAGTGCTCAACTTGGGTGGCGGGCGAATAAGAAACACAAAACTACAAGTATATGTATATGTAACAAGCACTCACCCAAAGTTTAGGTTTTTATTCACCCTGCATAAAGAACACAAACAACACTACATCCAAGTCACAACCCACACCAAACCAAAACCCATTTGTCCCATCCTGGTTTACATGTTCAGTAATAATGCCTAAATGAATTTTCTACAACGATTGGGAAACTAACACCATAATCACAGTTGAAGGGAAAAAGATCCTGCCAAACGTCAAGCATCAACTAAAACATTCACACCTGGTTCTCTTGTATAGTTATAACAAAAATGGGATAAGTGATATCACTATATGTACTAGAACCAAAGAAAAACCCCGGGACACTGCCCCATGTCCCCCCAGATTGTTTCTCATCAACAGAGTATCCCACCACAATTTGTGATATAAACATGGTAACCTCCCAGTCTTAAAAATTCACAACCACTAAAAGCATAACACAGGGGATCCCATTCCCAATTATCACATCCACCGAGAGTATAATAAAAAGGGATCCCATCCCAATCCACATCACCCAGAAAACGGCCCATGAAGGAAGAAAATTCAAACCACTACCACCCTGAAAAGCAGGCCCATGAAGGCATTTTCAGATTTATATGATTTAACACACTCCATGATTCCAATTTCTGTGTGCTTTAACCAAGGTTATCACATAAGGGAATTGATCCTGGTACTTTCAAATTTCTAAGCCGAATATAAAAATTAACCGATTTACTTTTCACAGCAGGAGTTCACAACTACAAAACAATCCATTTAAAACATCACGAGGGGTTCATTAGTACACAGAGAAAGACCACCAACGGCCATGATTTTTAGTTGGCGTTAGCCAGCACAATTAAAAAATCATATAATTATGGAAGATCATAAAACAGAGAAGCATCATCAATCGCATCCCTCCCACTTTGTTAGAGTTCATTCATTATCTTCATTAAGGTTTGGGTTTATCCAATTCTACTGAAACAAAAGCATTCCCACCACGCAAGATGCACAAAAAGGGGGAGACAAAGGAGAAATTCCCTACTTGTTATCAACGATCTATGCTAAGGCCAGGAATGTAACTTTACGTATATCAATGCGGCTCACCTAAACGAAAATTTGTTTGTGAATGAAGGGTACACCCGACGGTGATTGAGAAAAGAAGAAACCATGGCTAACCCTTTAGTTTATAAGGGCCGAGGATAGTTGAGATAAGAACATGAAACCATGTAAGGAGTGGGGGTGGTGGGTTGATCATGCAGCCCCACACGTTATTAAATGGGTCTATACTGACAAAAACACCAGGTTAATTCATTAAATATTTAATCAAAAAATTTATGGGCATTACCGGGATTTAAAATAGGTCAAAATTGTGTTTAAAAACTAATTTGCGCAGAAGGAGCGTGACTGGAAAAACCCCTACAAGGCTGGGTGATGCAGATCTGTCTTACTGAACGGTCGCGCCGATTGGTCTCGCCAACCGATCTCACCGATCAGTCTCTCCAACAGGTCACATCGTTAGGTCTTGTCGATTGGTCGTGCCAATTGGTCTCGCCGATCAGTCGTGCCATTCGGCCTTACGCCGAGACGCTACCCCTTTAGGATCCGGGTTCTTGGCAAAGGAAAGGACCCTGAGAGTCTGGGTCATCACAATTTGAGACAAATGTTTTCATGTTATGAAACATCAGAAATAATAAATAGGTCTTGCAATTGAAGTAAAAAAATTACATGATATAGATATTTGACTTTTGAGAATAATATTATTAAAAAAATATTTTCTGAGAGACCATAATATATAAAATAGTAGTTTTACCTAATATATAATATTAGTGAAAATGTAATTTAGTGATTTTTAGCTATGATTCATGTTCAAATATTGAAGATTATTTCTTAATAAATGATTTGAGGAAGAAATAGAATATCAACTGGATGAGTTGCATGATTAACCTAATTGAACATCATGGGTGTTCATGAATAATGTCGATAAAGTTTATTTTATGACTGAGAAGATTACATGATGTATAAATAACTATAAGTTATGAAAAATTATTGAGAAAATTTTCTCTAATTATTTTAGGTGAATATTAAGACATGGTGAATTTCAGAGAAATATTTTTATCCGAAAAATTGATCTATATAATTTTAGTGAAAATAGAAATGAAACATTTTAACAAAAAATGTTGGTGTTTTGATTCAAGGATTCAAACATTATATTATACTTTTATTAAATAATAATAAATAAAAATATGGTAGGTGAAATGTATATTTCAGGAAGTTTATGTTTAATTTTGGAGCTTTTTTTAAAATGTATGTGCCGTGAAAACAGTGTTATGGATGTCCCAAAATATATATTCTAATTATTAAAAGCTTCACATTGAAATTTGTTAATGTTTCTAATGTTATTTTTGGATTTATTTCTGAATAAACAAATTATTTAATATATGAGATGAGAATTTATAACGATATCTTCATCTAGATAATAAAAATTATAAATAAAGAAATGAGTATTTTTGTAGTTCCATTTGAGAAAATTCTCTATATAAAATATTTGGAACATCTGTAGTAGAGTTCATGGGAAGAAAATTTATTCATGTGGAAATTATTTCTATCATTCCCCTCATTTAAAGATTATATTTAAATATAATGGATAATTAAAAGCGATCTAGAACAAAATGAATACGTGTGTGTGTTGGGTTCTAAACATTCTTCCAAGGGATGAAAATACCCCAAAAACACTTTCCATAATCAAGCATGTACTTAGACATATCATGATAGGTGAATGGACTCAAATTCAGTAGTAATTATTTGATGGGACATGAAGGAATTTATTTTTTCAAGGGTTTTAAGAGGCCCACAAACCATCACATAGGAAGGTACACAGAGAAGATGGATCACAATCCACTAGCTCATGGGGTGATGCCTTGAAAGAAAGGAAAACCTAAGATAGAGTCTCTGATTGATTCACAAACATAAGCACCATCCACATACCAAGCCACTAACTCATCAGTTCATAGATGATGAAAATTAACAAATCTCCATGTACCAGTATTGTGAATCGAACCCTCCAAAAAATGTCTATAGATAGATTCTTCTACTGGTCAGGATATCGCTTCAACTTCCCTCTACAAATATTTTTTTGTGCCCAACTGAATTGATTTATCAGATGCTCTATAAAATGATCGCAATAGAAGTACAGAATACAGACAGATGGAGACTGACATAGAGAAAGACAGATTACAAAAGCATGATAGAGACATAGAGGTTGCACTCTGGTTTCCTTCTTGTTTCATTGGTGAATCCCGAACCACAAAACACTCCCTCCGTATGTATAGCCAGCTATGAACCAAAAAATAGGGAAATTAAATAATAATAATAGAAATACAAACCTAACTAGTGAACCACTAACCAAGGGTTTCTTGAGGATAACTCCCATGTGTACGATGATCCCCTAGACCCACCTTCAATATGGTTATCTACGTAGTATATTGCTATACAGATTGAACCTGACACCACATACTTCATCAGTACACTGATGGAACCCAAGTTAGTGTGGTGGGTCGTGTAGCACTACGGTATGCGGTTTCCAATACCCATGGCCGCATACCACATTGGTACATGGACAGTCCCTCCGCCATCATTCCACAATGGTTTGTAGAGTATCCACCATCCTTCATAAAAATGTCAGTATGCGGAATGGGGAGTTTTTGTGTATTGTTCCTTCCTATTCTAACCTCACCCCTCCACTATTTCCAGCACTCCTTGATCCCTATTCTAACCAGTCCTCCGGTATTAGGAAAAAGCCTCAACCAATGCCACTAGAGCCATATGTTTAGTCCATCGGGTGCATCAACATGTCCCATTGACTCTACATACACATGGTAAGTGGAGTTATGAAGGCCCTCCCAAGAAATGGTATTGTATGAGGATGTACTATATTAGTGTATATTTCTCTCTTGATAATATTTCTTGGATATACATTAATGAAGTGGTACTGTTTCATGAAGTACTATATTATATTGTATATGATCATGATTTGAGATTTATCGTGATGTTCTAGAGAAGTCTTCAGGATGATTAGAATTAAAAATTTAGATTTATTATTTTATATCATCACTTGATAGATATTCTCTCTAAGTGGATCATTAAAAACATAGAATATATTTAGGGAGATTTATCTATATATTTCGATATTTTTTAGTATTAACACAATCCTTTGATCAAATTTTCATATCATAATATCATTAACTCAAGCATTCAGATTGTTTCTTTTTGATTCCCTATATATAAATAATTGATGGAATCCACTATTTTTTAGATAAAGTTGATTAATAAAATATATTGGGACATGATCTAATAAAGGAAATTATATATGTGGTTAGAGCTGTTTAGAATAACATTAGGGTTGGTCATAGTATAAAAATTTTTATATTTGAAATCATTGATGAGATCAAGAATTTGATATTGGTGTTATTGTATTCCATAGAATAACAACTTGGAAAATAGTGAAGATGTTAGGAATGAATAAAATGTTTAGACCTATATATATTCACCCCCTTTTGATTCATTTTCATATTTGTATAATATATTATCTCATGGATCTTACACAGAAAAACTCTGAAGTGCACAAAGTGTTCAGTGTATAATTTTGATATAGTACATACTAGATCCTTCAGATGTGCTAAACAGGAATGTTATTGAAATAGATCATGATTTTTCATATGAGTAGAAACCAATAGTTATTCTTTATCAATGATGTAAAGTACTAAAAAATAATTCCACTCTTGTTTTCGATGTTCTATGGTCAAACCATAAGTTCGAGAAAGCACTATGGTAACCCGAGAATATGGTGAGTTAGATGTATAATTGCTTCATTGTATCTGAGTAAATGAATTTTGATAGTGAGTTTCACATAAATTTGGTAGAATTTCACACCCTAATATTTAATTATTCAAATTTCATCTTAATTTATTTTATTTAATAACATTCTATACATTAAACACCACTCCTTGATGAACCACAATATAATATTGAAATAATATAATTAAATGATATTGTTATCGAATTGTTATTGTATTGATGGGTATGTATATTACTAAAAAAATTATAAAAAATATTTACAATAGTTTAAAAAATGTAAAATATATTGATTAATTATTATAAAATATATTTTCAAATTTAAAATCTATGAATAAAATAAAACCAACGTTTTCATGAATTATATTTTGGATATATTTTGTATTTTTATCATAATAAATCATAATAGTCATTTTGGATAAATGTTTAAAAGACTTTATAATATTTCTAACTTATAGAATATTCATTTTTTAATTTTTCATTAATTTTTTAGAATTGATGATAATATAATTTGACTCTAAAAACAAATATATTTTCCAAAAAAATAAGGTTCATTTTTTGTGACATATTTAATGTTAATAAATTTAATAATAAATATTAATGAATTATTTTAAGGTAATATATGAAATTTCTATTAATTAAAATATTTTTTAATTAATACAAATTATTTCACATGGCTAGGATTAATAATGGAATAATTTTTATGATTAAAAATATATTTTGTATGAAAAAGTATTTTAACAATTTTTTTATAGATATAGGAAATTATTTCCACCATATATAAAAATCAAATCTTATAGAGTGGACTAAATATTTTAAATTATATTAGTTATTATTGCATCATAAGAAAAATTTAATTTTTAACTAAATTGAATAATTACCATGCTAACTTTATTTTATCTCGGTAAGGGTCAAAATAGTTATTGGGGGTATCCAATGAGATAATGTTTAAAATAACATAAAATTATTGCTTAAATACAATTTATATATTGTATGTAGACATAATAATTCATATCATTTAATATATAACTATTTTGATCCACAATAATTGAATAAGATGTTTATTATAGTATAAATTTTCATGTATTTTTTAGTTTTCCACCCACCACAGCTATAAAATGGTGCCTCTTATTTTCCCTAATCCACACCCCTTGATATCTATATTTATAGTTTTACACCCACAACAACTATAAAATGGTGCCTCTTATTTTCACTAATCCACACCCCTTGAGAGATATATTTTTTCAAAGACCTACCCAAATAAATTATGAAATTTCTTCCAAAAATATTCCTGGTAATAGTCCCCCAAAAAACATCACTATGTATGATTACGATGTATGTTAATAGAAGATATCAAAATAATTGGAAAATTTCTTTCCAATTTATTTTCTATATCATTTAATAAGGTAAATTATTCATGTTTTAGTGATTTTTTTGTAGGAGGATGTGATTTGGAGGGTCAGTGATGATCCAGATGGGAAATGGACCAAACTGCATGGAAGCCCAAAGACATATGTCCAATGTTGTGAACATTTTCTCAAAATCCATAAGTCCAAATGAGATGAAATTTTGTGGGTCACTACAAAACGTCAGGGGATACAAACCATCTCAAATAACAGAATAAAAATTCTTTCATTATTGTGCCCATACAAACCAATCTATCCCGAGGACTAAATCTACACGAAGTTAATGATTTGGTTCTATATTCCAGTCATATCACATGCTTTCACCCTCTATTAGATTCCCCATTTTCCATGGATTTATTCCAGATTCTGATCAACAAATATTATTTTATTTTCCACTATTGATAATTCAATTTTCTAACACAAAACTGATACATAAGTGGTATCTCAAAAACTTGGTTCCCAAAACCACTCCCCATTTTGGCTATAAATTGAATCCATGGGTACCCTATATGGAAGTTCGCCCAAGGAGTGATGTGATGCAATTTTTGAGTTATAGATTATTTCTATCAGCACCTTATAGGTTCTAGAACTCCCTATACTCATATGGGGATCTCTTGAAGAAAGTATCCCTTCACTGATGCCTTGAACTCTTTCTTTATTTGTAATATTTATGTTTTCATAATAATCTTCTTTGTTACTCTTCTATATCATGTATTGTATTCTATATTCCCCTATTTTCTTCTATTTTATTCTTCCTTAATCTTCCTCATTGGGATGGAATCAATAATATAATATATATTGGTTTTCCCCTTACTAATCCTTTGCACATGAAAAACGTTTCTATGATGACTACACCACCCATGGAAGAGAAGTTCTTTTTAGTAATCAATCTACCTCTAACCTCATTCAATATTTTATTTTGAATAAATGATCTAATTTATTTAAAAAATATTATCAAATAATTGAATTTTTTATTTTATAGAAACTAAGAATGATATTTAATAATAAACACAAAACATGCGACGTCGAGAATTGTGTTAATTGGGAGAGCGTGTACATAGTTGGTAAAACAAGACCACATGGGATAAATTTTTTGAGTTCAAAAAAAATCCCTAAAAAAATTCATCATCATTTTCTATAATGGATATGTTCTCTAATTTACCATTGAACATAATCCATACTTAGGACATCAATAAAATCAGATTGTTGTGATTACATGTTCCTAAGATAGCCTAGGGCTTAATTCACTTCATCATTTTGGTAAAGTTAATTCCTGTAGGGTTTGAGAGAGAACAAGTTAAGGAATCATAATTAAGTTGATGTTAATTTAAATTACAATGAAAAATAATTTAATTAAGATGTAGAGTTAGATAGACTATGCCATTTAAAATATTTTCCAAAAAACATCTTCTTGTTGTGTCATTTCAATCGAACATCATTTTAAAATAAAAACATTATACAATATTCTTAAAAAAATCAATCTTCTAGATTTCTGAATCGTAAAAAAACCATATCCTTTAATGTAGTGTTATTATTCCCTTTTATGTTATTTTCAAAATACCTTTAATAAGTTGTCAAATTTACTTCCTCCCATGAGAGACGACCTTAATCAGCCACACTATTGCACCAATGTACTCAAAAATCACACTTCATTTGAGAGCACCCATGATATAACAATTCAAATTAGCACAATTTTTGTTGAGGAAATTAATTTATTCATCAAATTATATTTATTTAATTTATTTTTCATTTAATTATTTTCATCTTCCCATTCTTTCTTCTTTCCCCTTTGTCAATTTTGTTTTACTCTCTTATTTTATTTTTATCGGACCAACCCAAACATCATTTATTTTTATTATGCTCCACTTTTATCCATTTTTTAATATTTTATAGATTTATGACAAGAACTAATCCGAAATATCTCTTATATCCTAAACCTGATATTGAACATAGCCTTAGGGCTCGAATCCGATATTCTCAGCCAACGAGAAGATTATACATTAAAAAAGATGGAGAATTCCTCCATTACGGGGACACAATAAATGGAAACATTGTATTATATAAAACCTAAAAAAAGAACCAATGGACGAAAATAATATAAACAAACTTGATATAACCATTCAAGAATTAGTTGTACTTGATATTAACTATCAATCAAATTATATTGCATACACAAATCTCAAATAGAACTTTAAACTGAAATATGGATGAATTCATCTTCTTAAAAAATTCACGGATAATCGAGTGTGGATACAAAATAACCCAAAAAGAATTTAATGTGGTATTATCACACCTTAAACCTATAAATTTCTCTGAAGATCAAATCATGCTAAAGGAATTCCCATTTTCTCTTGATGGAGCTGCATGATATTGGATATATTATTTACAACCTGAAGATGTAACATGTTGGAATAATTTAAAATGCCTTTTACTACAGAGATTTTTTTCCAGCATCAAGGACCACATCCATTCTAGAAATAGATATTGGGGGTCAAGAAAGCACAAGGGGGTCAATTTATGAGTACAATGAGTGATTCAAGAAGTTATGTGCAAGATACCCACATAACTGAATCTCTAAGAATCTATTCATCTAGAACTTCTACAATGGAGTCACACATATAGAGAGAAGCATAGTGGATGTTGTTGTTGGAGTGGCATTAGAAAAAATACACCAGTATCTGTACATGCATTGATTGACCAGACGGGCCAATACTCCCAAAAATTTGGCAATCAAGGTGAAAAACATGTCAGGGAAGTGCATTAGGTATGTCTTTCTTTACTTGAGAGTAATTTAATTGATACCTTGTTGGATGAAATGACCACTATGGTGAGTCATATTTCTTTGGATCAAAATAAATCCAAACCCCCTCCATCAAGGCCATGTGGCATTTGCACAGAGACAATCCACCCAACATACTAATTCCCCTGACTACAAGAAATAGAAGATTGCGCAGTAGTCCATCCTAGGTGACTATATCTTCAAAAAAACAACCATATTCCAAAAAAATCATGATTCCCTCGCACCTACATGCAACCAAGTATAGAAGGATCAATCAGGCATGTGGTTTTCATCTAGACAACAACAAAGTCCCCACTATCAATTATACTTCCACTAGTATCCACCATACTAGTAGGGATTCCAAGAACCCTATAAGAGGTTTGAATTTCTTAAATTAAAAAGCCCACAAAAATGGAATCCCACATCCAATGTAGATTCTTACACTGTGACCTTTTGAAGGAAATTTTTCTTAGTCAACAAAATGAGATGAAGAGTCACGGTTCAGTGCAGAGGGAGTTGATGACCCAGATGAGCCAGATATACACCACCCTCTATGAACTGGTATGTAATAACTCTGGAAATATTCCTTCCCAACCTACTAAAAATCCCAAGGGGAATGTCAGTTCCATCACATTGAGATGTGGGAAGAAAAAATTTGATACATCTTCACGTATCATTCAATAGGGATTCACCTCAACTCCAGAAAATATCCATTCCACACCATCGATTGAGCATACGAAAGAGATAGAACATGGTAAGAAACTTATTGTAGATTTTCCTCTAAAACCCCTTCCTTTTCCAAGAAGGGTTTTACAAACCAAGAAGATGGATGACGAGGAAATGCAAAAAATTGGTTTTGGACACATTCAAGTATGTGCTGATCAAGATTCCTCTACATTAAGCTATCAAACAAATCCCAAGGTATGAGAAATTATTAAAATTACTTTGTACCAATCGATAAAGGCTCAATGGAAATGAGAGGATCAATCTTGGATAGAATGATTCATCACTATTTATACAATCTCTTGCAATTCCAACAATGTGGGAGGGTCTAGGGACCTTCACTATCCCATGAACCATTGGGAATTTGAAATTTTCTAATGCTATTTATGATTTGGGAGCATCCATAAAAGGGATTCCTCACACTGTATTCTCTTCTTTACATATAGGTGAGTTGAAGATAACAAGAGTAGTGGTGCATTTGAAAAATAGAGCTACTACATATCTAGAGGGAGGCATTGAGGATGTACTTTTATGTGTACGAGACATGATTTTTCAAGCTAATTTCTATATGCCTAAGATGGAGGATAATCTGGTAAGTTATCATTCTCCCATTATCGTAGTTATTCACTTCCTCAAAATTGAAAAATATACCATAAATATGATTGAGGGTACACATTCCGTGGAGTTTGGAGATAATTCTGGGATATTTAAGGTTATGGACACAATGAATTACCCCTCATAGGACCATTCTTCATTTTTTATCTATCATTTTGAACCAAAAAATAAAAACCATGGAATTTTTTTTATGATTACAGATATTTTTAGTATTGGTTCTAGTTTATTTCAAAAATTACTTACACATATATTTTTAATGTAAGAGACTCTCTTATATTTTATTTTGAAATGAATTCATATTCTGATATTGATCATGTGAACTCTGATTATGACTTATCTATTGTGTATACTGATAGATTTTATATTTTATTATCTTATTGTGATTCTTTATATTTTTATACCAATTTTCATTGTGAAAATATTTCAGTTCCTTCAATTTCTCCATCCATACATCACCCCCTACATTTGAACTAGTTCCATTACCACCAAATCTAAAATAATCAGACTTGTTATGTGGTGAGAAATTAACTGTTATAATTGCTAACAATATACTATTTGAACATGAAGAAATAATTTTGAATATTTTGGGGGAGAATAGCAGGGTAATTTGGTGGACCATGGCTAACATATCATGTATTATCCCCTCTATTTTTAGGCATCGAATTATTTTGGTGGATGGGGATAAATCGGTTAGGTAGCCACAATGGAGACTCAATCCAACTCTTTTGGAAGTTGTTAAAAAAGAGGTTGAAAAATTAATCGAGGTAGGTATTATAAATCCCATTTTAGATTCCCATTGGGTGAGTCCTATTTAGGATGTGCCTATGAAAAGTGGTGTTATAGTTATTAAAAATGAGAAATATTGGTTAATTCCAATGCGGGTACAAAACAGTTTGTGTGTGTGTATTTATTATAGGAAACTAAATCTATCTACTCACAAGGACCATTTACCCTTCCATTTATTGATTAGATGCTTCATATTCTAGCTAGGAAGACACGTTATTGTTTTATGGATGGATTTTATAGATATTTTCAGGTTCATATTTCTATAAAGGATCAATAGAATTCAACATTCACATTTCCATTTAGTATAATTTCGTACCAAAGGATTCAATTATGACTTTTCAATGCCTCAGGTACCTTCCAGAGATGCACAGTGAGTACTTAACTAATTTTATTAAGACCTTCATGAAGTTATTTATGGATGTTTTTATAGTGTACTGGTCTTCATTTGATTATTGTATCTCTAGTTTGGTAATGGTTTTGAACCATTGTATTGTGATGATTCTGGTCTTAATCTATGAAAAGAGTCTATTCATTGAAGAGAATGGGATTATCATAGGGTATGTAGCGTCAAAAAATTTTATAGAGGTTGATAGATCTAAATTAGATATCATTTCATCTTTACCATATCCTTAATGTTTCCAAGATGTTAGATCCTTTATAGGGAATTCCAGATTTTATTGGCGCCTCATCAAATATTTTAGTAAGATTTCTCTTCATATGTCACAGTCACTTCAAAAGGATACTAAATTTGTGTTTGGTAATTCTTATAGGACTTTCTTCGATAAGATAATTAATTCCTTAACCACTCCACCGATCGTTCATCCCCCACAATTAGAGATTCCATTTGAGCTTATGTGTGATTCCTCCAACTTCAGAGTTGGGGATGTCTTATCTCAGAGGGTGGAGGGTCGTTCACATGTGATTTCATATGAATCGAGGTCCCTGGATTCAACCCAATCAAACTACAGAACAATAAAAAAGGAATTTATTTCTGTAATATTTTATTTAGATAAATGTCATTTATACTTATTGAGCTCTAAATTAGCTTTTTTTTTCTATCTATGTAGCTCTAAGGTACTTCTTGATGAAGCTAGATAAAAAGCATAGGTTTATCCGATGGATTCTTCTTCTTTTGGATTTTCATATTGAGATAAAGTACAAGAGGGTGTTAATAAACTTCATGGGAGGAAAAATTAGTAGGCTAACTAACACACTAGAGGATGACACTTTTGACCATGTACCACTTCGAGACACATTCCCCAATGAAAATCTTTATTCCATATTAGGTACACATCCTTGGTATAAGGATTTAGTTAACTATGTTCTGACCTCTAAAATCCAATAAAATTAAAAAAACATCAAGTCTATAAATTAAAGAGTGAGTGAAGATTTTATGATTGGGATGATCGATAACTTTGGTGCATGTGTAGTGACCATGTTGTTAGGAGGTGTATTCCTGATCATAAATTTGAGTCTTTTTTACATTTTTGTCATACACTTGCTTGTGGTGGAAACAATGGACCCTAACGTACATATAGGAAATTCTTAAACTCTAGATTATGTTGGACTAGATTATTCCATGATGCCTGTGTGTTTTTTATGTAATTATCTCATGGCCAACACACTGGGAACATTTCTAGAAAACATGAGTTCCCCCAACAACCCATACTATTATTTGATATTTTTTATGTATGTGGTATCTATTTAATAGTTCCTTTCCTAGTTCATTTTATTTTTTTATATTGTGGTTGCTGTTGATTATGTGAGAAAATGGGTGGTGGACAAGGCAATAAGGACTGATGATTCTAATGTTGTTGGGGACATTGTCCAAGGACATATTTTTTGTAGGTTTGGAGTAATGAATAGCATCATCAGTGACCAAGGGAAACAGATCTGTAATCGGAATTTGGCTTCCCTTCTTTGGATGTATGGTGAGTTAAACAATTCATCAAAACCATACCAACCCTAAATAAATTGCAAGTGAGAGGTTTCAAGTCGTTAGTTGAAACAAATTTTTGAAAAAAAACATGCAGCCGAATTGTAAGGATTAGAGAAAGCACTTGGATGATGTGTTCTGGTCTTATAGGAAATAATACATAACAATAATCAATATTCCCCAATTATGGATTGTTTTCTGGATACAGTGTCATCTCCCTATGGAAGTTGATCATCAGGATTTTGGGATACAAGGAAATGCAACATGGATTTATCCTAAGATGGAATCCAAAGGAAACATTAAATTCAAGAGCTTTACCATATTTTACTATCATCAAAAGATAACTCAAGGCTCTATAAGGATATTTCAAAAGAATCTCATGAGAAAATGATCCAAAAAAGATAATTTCATGTTCGAGTGAATGTCTTACTCTGTAGTTCACGACTGAAGCTGATGCCTGGTAAGTTACATTCCAGGTGGTTATGTCATTATTTTGTTACTACTGTTTTTCCTTATATTCAAGTGGAGATCAAACAAGAGGACACATGAAAGTGATTTATATTCAATGGGAAAATATTTAATAGATACATTGAGGGAGTTCCTACTGATGCAGTTCATTTCATCACACTGCATGAACCCATCATTTCATGAGAAAATCAGGATGTTCCTAACACTTTTACATTATTATTTTTGGTCCTATTTAAAATTATACATTTCATGTGAATATAAAATAACTTTGCTTTATATTTAAGATAATGAAATATATTACACGTGGGGGAGAGGATATTTTATTTTATTAATTTCAATTGTTTTCCGGATTTTCATTGATTTTCCAAAAAATTATCTATTTTTTAAATTATGGGTGTTTATCTTTCAATTTTTTTAAACTATTGTCCTGAAATGATTCTCTTAACCATTTGGGAATTTATATCAACAAGTGATACAATTTAACCCATTAAACCGAGCCTAATTGACTGCTGAATATAACTTAGTTTCAAGTTCAAATATTTATTAACTTCCTTAAAAATACTCTGAATTTTGAATCCCATGAAACATATCACTGTCTTTATATTTGAATTCACCTTCATATGAGACTTTAATACCATTATTTTGATATTCGTTACATTTACCTCACTTCTTCAGAGAACCAAACCATATGTGATTTAACCATAATTTGATTTATTCATGTCAAAGCATGAGGGTTTGAGGTACTAATGATTAAATGATCGAGGAATTTATTTGGTATTAAATCCCATATTTCAATGAATCCTTTTTTATAATGGCCTACCTGTAATTCCCCAACCCTAGTTACCCAGATTCGGTGCATTATTACATAACATTTTTATGATTACAAAAGATCATGTCTCAAAAGACTGATTAGCTTAGTAGTCTTGGAAACACTAGATATATTCATAAGACATATATTACATCATAAAGTAAAAAAACTACAAAAACATCTTGTCTTCTTATCCCCTCATACAATCCCTGTAGCTCATTCATAAATTACATCTTCACATCTTTGGAAAACTAAAACATTGAAAGGGGTGAGCTCAGATGCTCAGTAAGGATAACAATATAGCAAAAACGTTCATAAATAAGCATAAACAATTAAGGAAATGTATAACTAAAACAAAAGCCTTTTAATCTTGGACTTCAACATAATATGTCCAAGATAAAATGAAATAATACTATTTACTTATTAACATGGATATTCTACTAGTTTAATTACCACAATCAATATCAATAACCACTTTTATAATGATGGAATTCATAATCCAGGCTATCCTAACCACATATTCAAGGCCTCGTGCCAAGACTACAAATAAGATTTCGTCAAGGACTTGTGCCAAGACAATGGTTTGTCTCGTGAGACCTACAGATCCATTGAGGAGCTATTTCGGGCTCCACCCATCACTTACTATGTCCAATGCATTCCTCATATGAAAATTTTGAAACATAACATGAACATTTATATTAAAACTAGCATACGAAATGTCGATACATTATCCACAAACTATGAATGGTATAAAAATAGCACATCCACAGTCAAAAATAAGTCATTAGACACAATATAGAATATTGTGTTGTATCAGATTAACCTCAATAAAGAATAATGAAAGATACTGACATTTATTAAAATAATCATCAAACTATTGAGTGAAATATCCCTATTTTCTTGAAAAAATTTAAAAGTCAAAATATTTTTCAAGAAGCCATTTAAAATAGATTTTTCAATCCAAGTGTCTCATAAGTCATTGAAACATTTAAAAGAAATTTTTATTTGAAAATTTTAATGTCCATATAAATAAATCCTAAACCCATTTTTAAAACATGGACATTAATGGGAATGATTTAGAATAATAAATCTTAAAAACAGTTTAATGATATTTTTGTTAGAGTTCCTAACCAAAAGAGAGAAACGTGAATAAAAATAATTGATGTAATTAAAACATTTTAATATCATGATAATAAAGGGATTCATGATATACTATGTCAAAGTACATTATATACACCATATAAAATTGATTTGGTGTATAATAACAAAAGCATCTTAATGGAATGTAAATTGAAATGAAATCTCTCATAAAGGATGTATCCTTAGGTTAAGAATAAATAAATGACATAATTATGTGTGAAAAATATAAATACACTCAAAATGATTGTATATTAAGTGTAAAACAATCAAAGGAAATTCACACATATTATTGTAAAAATAACAAAAATGAATTGGATGTTTAACTCAACAAATCGAGATTGAGTAAAAATTACTCTTATCAAGTTCATACCTATGACATGATAATTTATCAATGGAGTGAATATGGGTATCAAAAGTATATCCACATAAAGGTGAGTAGACATTATGACATAATCAAATTAATAGTGATTCCACACATAATCTTGGTGTAAAATAATCAATGAAGTATGCGTAAAGCCTAATGAGTGGAAATTGAAATTTCAAATTCCCTCATCGATTTGGTAACTTACAAAACATAAACCCATGAAATAATTATCATACAATGATGATGTAAATATACATGAATTAAATTATATTACACAATGAATACATACATGGGCAGTATACACACCAGATGCAATAAATATGTGGTGAACAATGGAAATCTCACCGAATTAAAAGTGAGATAAGAAACCCCTTACTTCGTATTTTTTCATAGGTCGAGGGTAGGTTAACGTCCTGTATAATTGTAAAATAGTTGTTATTTAATTATAAAAGAATCATATACATTAATATGATACCATATATGATCTTTTAACATTTAATTCTTGATAATATCTTAGTATTATCGTCGTTTCGGGTGTTAATAAATTCATTTCCTTTATATTCTTTTTTTGTGAGCCATATTTGTTATGTATGGGATGTATCTTATTCATATATAGAATTAATCATGTCTCTAAACATTATTTTTGTTCATCAAATGAAATTTAGTCTTGAATGGATATGATGGGGAATGAATCTCATCGCGTTCGTGGAGACGATAATACGTACGTACGCACGAGCATCAATATCATTCTTTTGATATTAAAATAATATATAATTGGATGTTATATCATATATAAAGAATCACTATAATGTTATATTTATTATTTACATGAATTAAAAACCATTATTATACCCATATATATAATAATATATTGAATAACAATTACACCACGACGTGGAGGCGGTAGGTCATACGTACGCACGTATAGTGACATGTCATTAAAAGGATGGATAAAATACTGAATATGGTTGTACCATATTTATAATAACATAAAAGTATATATAAGATACTTCAGTTATTATTTTAGAATGTAAATAACAATGAAAGAAGAAGTTGAAGAAGAAAGGAACTTCAAAGAGTGTGGTGAAAAAACTTCCACTTCGTCGGGTTCTTCCTTTTGATTTGTTCAAAAAGGATCCATAGGATAGCTTTCTGATCGAAATAATGCCTCTAGGTTGAAGTTATGGAATTTGAGATAATATTTAGTCAGGGGTTGGCCGACCCAAAAGGCTTTTATGGCCTGAATTAGAGAGAAGGGGGAGTGCCCTTTTATAAGAGGGGTGAGGGGAACCTTTGGAAATGATAGAAATATTATTTTATTATAAATTCATATTCGGTTTTGAATGGCTAAAAAGTGGATTATTTAAAATTTAAGGTGGGTATGGGTCGAAATCCTTTAAAACAATATATTTTAGACAGGTTTGGGTCACTATATTAACCTTATCATTTATATTTAGCTCTTAGTTAAATAGTTTGACATTTACCTTGTCTCTTTGTATTTTTAAATTATATAGTTAATAAACAGACTATATACCTCCAAGAGACCCACATGTGGTCTGTTAATGATACAAATATAATTATATATGTCCTTTGGGAGACCATAAATTTTTTGGAATATAAAATAAATTAATAATATAATATCTTTTTAAAAAACTCTTTTATGTCAATTTTGACACTATTGGGTATTTTGTTTTTGATAATTTCATTACAGCATCATTACTTCGAAAATAATTTATATAACCAATACTACAATGACATATTAACCTATAGAAGTAGTGTAATTAATAAAAAATCTCAAATTACATTTATTTTGATATTTATAATATCAATTATTTTAATATTTTATTAATTAGGTAATTAGTGCATCACCATTGTTTCATAAATAAATTAAATTATCTAATTTATAAAAATTATAAATAAAATACCATTATGTAGGAAATATATTTATCTTTCTAATGAATAATTATTATCTAATTTATCTTATGTATAACCCTATATTAAAAATTCATTAGTTATTAAACAATGATTTTTTCTCTTTTAACTCTTCCTTGAATTAAATAATAATAAATGTTCTAATCTAATCATAGTGGACATAAATGATAATATTTTATTGCTAAGGTTTTTTTGGTCGAGATAAACTTGTAAAATAGAATTAGGACAAGTGTTACGGTAAAATTAATATCATTTGTACCCTTAATTACCATATTTACTTTTAACCGTGGCAAATAAAAGTATAAAGTTACTCTTCAGCAAAAATTATTTTCTTCTCATTGAACCACATTTTACTATTCGCTATTTACCATGTCTCTTGGATTTTTGAAATTCAACTCATAGAAGAGGTAAAATTATGTTTTATTTAAATTTCCAAATTCTCCTAGGAGGTGGGTAAAAGACGGTGAAAAGTCCAATAAAATTTTTATACATCATAAATTATTCTAATCTAACTCGAATGAATTACATTGAAATTATATCGGTATTTTGTATCTATTTTCACCTTAATTAAATTTAAACAAAATAAATAGTTATTTAAATAAAAAATCAGTTTTAAACTATAACTGAGTGTTTTATCACTATTCATCAAAAATTTAATGTTTTAAAAAAATACAAAAAATTCACCCTAAGATAATTTCGATATTCCTAATCCAAAAATGATATACATTTTGAAAGATAAAATTAATAAAATTTCAAAAAGTGGTTATTACTATTCATAACGGCTAGTTTGATTGGTTGTGGTGTGTGTTAGAAATTGAGATTGCGTACAACACACGGTACTGTATTATTCAAAGAGAAGTGTGTCGTTGATGCTTGGGGTGTTACATTCTCTCATCCTTCAAATAAGTTTGTCCTAAAAATTTCTAATATTGGGCTTGGGAATATAATGGAAAGTCCCACATCGGAAAAGGAGTCAATAAAAGTATCACCTTAAAAGGAAGAAAGATAAGTACAAAGGTCACCCCAGATAACTCATACTAGAATTCCATGTAGGAAAACATGGATATGGATGATAAACTAAGTGTCAAGTTCTGATGGAGAGGGATATAAATCATGATGAGGAAAAATTTAACAACAACAAAGCCACAAACTTTTTATTGGACAAACAGTCATTAGTTTCCCATTAGGAAAAGTATACGGACAACATTTTTTTATGTTACATTACATAAAGATGAAGAATTCATTTATGTGATTGACTACGAAAATAAAGAGATATACTTACTTTTTATGTAGAGTTTTATTCTATAATAAATTTCCACCACTAACTCATTTTTATTAAATGATGACTATTAAATAAGACTTGGTCACACTAAAAGAGATAGAATAAACTTCTATTGAATCACATGATCCACAAAGGATAATCTATATATTTACCTCGTATTTAGAGATTAATCAAATCCAAAAGGGTTAGTACAAGATCTTATGATCCCCCAATAGGATTTTTATTTAGAGAAAGAAACACTAATATTAATTTCTAAAATTAAACCAAAAATACCCCAATGTTAAATAAATACCATTCAATAAACAATAGTCTTTAACTTCCTTCAATATAATCCAAACTAATATTGAAACCCATAACATAGAAGAATTTGGTTATGTAGTCTTCCATGTTAAATTGTATCTCCAAATGATATCAACTACTCTTAAAGTCACATACATAAAAGTAATTAACCTAACCACATATTATCTATTATAGGTTAATCATTTCCATAAATAACCCAAATCACTATAAATCCACAATAAAAACATAGATAAAAATCAACCATTACTTCTCAAATGAAATACCATATTATTCTATTTTCCTTGGGCATATAGTGTTCCCAAAAAAGTGAACATCTTCCAAAATAACATTTTTCACTTAATCACCAAATCATTTTCCTATACTAAGGATATTCATTTGATAAGACATAAGACCACAATTCAACTTATTATTTATTGACAAATTCATTTAACTAAAATTAATTAGTCACACTAACTAGGGTATTCACATAGTCCAGTAGTAGGGGATAAATACCAATCGCACATTGGTTGTGGGTTCGATTCCCACAGCTTTGTCTGATGCCACGGGTTGTCACACGGTCTGCATGTTGTCCTTTTTCAAAAACTATATTTTATAGCATTACCAAAATGAGATAAATTCCTTAAAATAACCATAACATACTTTTAACAAGAAATGTTATGTCATAACTTACATTATCATCCCAAAATATAATAACCTGTAATTTCCTCAAACCCAATGATCATATAAAACCAAATGGTTATTTATAACTATATCCAGAAGGGTAAAGATAAGTCTTCCTCAAATATAATTCTCACATGGGAAACTACGGGGTTACAAATACAAGAGAAAAATATTCCAAAGTAATCTGATCAATAAGGATCACTAATACTTTTAAACATTTCTTCAACCATTTATTTCCACATAGCTTCTTCTTTGACCAAGTAAATATCCTATAAATTATGGCATTCACTCGGGTAATGGCCAGGTCCCCTATATTTACAGAAAATGACTGTAAATAGATTTTTGGGAACATTTTTATTTTCTTCTATAGTACTCTTCATTTTCCCTCAGAAATTCTTCACATTATATCCCTATTTCTCGAACGTAAATCATTTCTTTGTTCTGTTGAAACACTATCCTGGGTGTCTCCTTCCACATTTCCTGCATGAGGGAAATTTAGGATTCTCTTCTCCACGGTCTCCACTACTGTAGATCTTATCATTCATCACCTTTATCTTCTTTGTTGAGTCAAGATGTTGGTTAAAATATATGTTGTTGATCATATTTTTGGAAACCTGATTTGGAATGAACATGATATCTTTTAGGCCTATAATATTTCTATTTTTTTGATCATTTCCACCACTATTCCCACCTTGTACATCATTCTCAAAGTTACTATGACTTCCATTGACTCCATCCATTGACTAAAACCAGAAAGTATTGTGTGAGTAATAGTAGTCATAAAATCATTTAGAGAATATCATGACACCATATTCTCAATTTGAAACACCTTAGGATTGACCAAGTTCAAATAATTCATATTGGTTTGTAATGAAAATGTAAATTATCCTCAGCATATCCCCCGAGAGTGTCATAACCAAGAGTGCAGCAATGCGCGTTGTCATGCACCAGTTCCCATTCAAGTATAGGTCAAAGTGGTGTTTTCGGGTTTTACCCCTAGGTACATCTGTGCCAGAGCCACCTCTACTAGCTTGTATCCAGACATGGATTTATTTCTTGGAAAACTCACAAAATCTATACAATACCAAAATTCTAGGATGTTCTACTATAATAATACTCAAAGTCTATCGTAGGGCTATGTGATCTAATAAGAATTTATCTAAATTTAGTTTCCAAGGATTGTACTAAACTTCCACTGATACCAACAATAACGCCCCCACCCTAGTTACCCAGAGTCGGTGCATTATTATATAACATTATCATGATCACCAAAGATCAAGTCTCAAAATACCGATTAGTTTATTAGTCTTGGAAACACTAGATATATTCATAAGTCTAATATTAAATCATAAAATAAGAAAACTACAACAACATCTTGACTTCATATCCCCTCATATTATCCCTATAGGTCATTCATAAATTACATCTTCACATCCTGGGAAAAATAAAACATTGAAAGGGGTGAGCTCATATGCTCAGTAAGGATCACAACATACTGGAAACGTTCATAAATAGGCATAAAAATTTAATGCAATGTATAACTAAAACAAAAGCCTTTTAAACATGAACTTCAGCATAATATGGTAAATATAAAATGAAATAATGACATTTACATATTCACATGGATATTATATTGGTCTAATAACCACATGAAATATCAATAAACACTTTCATAATGATGGAATGCATAATTCTAGACTATCATAACCACATAGTCTAGGCCTCATGCCAAGACTACAAATAAAATATTTTCAAGGCCTTGTGACAAGACATTATTTTGTTTCATGAGACATACCAATGCATCGAGGAGCTATAGTGGGCTCCACCCATCACTTACTAAGTCCAATGAATTTCTCATATGAAAATTTTGAAATATAACATAAGCATTCATATTAAAACTAGAATACGAAATGTAGATACTTTATCCAAAACCCATGAATGGTATAAAAATAGCACATCCACAGAACAAAATAACTCATTAGATACAATATAGAAGATTTTATTGTATCATAATAACCTCAATCAAGAAAAATGAAGTATATTGACATAGATTAAAATAATCATCAAACTATTGAGAGAAATATCCCCTTTTTTTCTTGAAAACATTTAAAAGTCACACTAGTTGTCAATAATCCATTTAAAATAGATTTTTTAATCAAAGTGTCCCATTCAACATTGAAACATTTAAAAGGAATTTTGATTTGAAAACTTTAATGTCCATACAAATAAATCATTAAAACCATTTTTAAAACATGGACATTAATGAGAATGATTTATAATAATAAATCATTAAAACATTTTAAAATGATATTTTAGTTAGAGTTGCTAACCCTAAGAGAGACACTTGAATAAAAATATTTGAGGTAATAAAAACATTGTAATATCATGCGAATAAAAGGATTCATGATATACTATGTCAAAGTACATTATATACACTATATTAAAGTGATTTGGTGTATAACAACAAAAGAGTATTAATGGAATGTAAATTGAGATGAAATCTCTCATAAAGGCCATATCCTTAGGTTAAGGATAAATCAACGACATAATTATGTGTGAAAAATATAAATACACTCAATATGATTCTATATTCAGTGTAAAACAATGAAAGGAAATTCACACATATTCTTGTAAAAATAACAACAATGAATTGGATGTTAAACTCAACAAATCGAGATTGAGTAAACATTACTCTTATCAAGTTCATACCGATGACTTGAGAATTTATCAATGGAGTGATTATGTGTATCAAATGTATATCCATATAAATTGTAGTGGAAATTATGACATAATCAAATGAATAGTGATTCCACACATAATCGTGGAGTAAAATAATCAATGAAGTATGCGTAAAGCTGAATGAGTGGAAATTGAAATTTCAAATTCCCTTATCGATTTGGTAACTTACGAAACATACACCCATGAACGAAGGATCATAAAATGATGATGTAAATATACATGAAATAAATTATATAACACAATTAATACAAACATTTTTAGTACACACACCACATTCAATAAATAAGTTGTGAACAATG
Organism: Viscum album; assembly: GCA_963277665.1. Classification (NCBI taxonomy): domain Eukaryota; kingdom Viridiplantae; phylum Streptophyta; class Magnoliopsida; order Santalales; family Viscaceae; genus Viscum; species Viscum album. The sequence goes on from OY728138.1 coordinate 1,380,304,510, forward strand.
AAAATCTCATGGAATTAAAACTGAGATAAGACACCCCTTACTTTGTACTTTTTCCTTAGTAGAGGGTAAGCTAACATAGTGTATAATGGTGAAATAATTTTTATTGAATTATACAAGATTCAAAAACTTTAATATGATATCATATATTATCTTTTAACATTTATTTGTTGATAATATCTTAGTATTATCGTCCTTTCAGGTGTTAACGAATTCATTTTCCTTTATATTCTTTGTTATGTGAGCCATAGTTTTTATGGATGGAATTTATATTATTCGTATCCAAAATGATATCATGTCTCTAAATATTATTTTTAATCATAAAATTAAATTTAGTCTTTAATGGATATGATGGGAAATGAATCTCATCGCGTTCATGGAGACTGTAATCCGTACGTACGCACGAGCGACCATATCATTATTTTGATATTAAAATAATATATAATTGGATTGTATATCATATATACAGAATCATTTTCATGTTATATTTATTATATACATGAATTAAACATCATTATTATACCCATCCAAATAATAATATATTGAATAACAATTACACCACAACGTGGAGACGGTAGGCCTTATGTACGAACATATGGTGACTTGTCATTCAACGAATTGATAGAATACTGAATATGGTTTTACCATATTTATACTAACATCATAATATATAGGAGATACTGGAGTTATTATTTTATAATGGAAATTACAAATAAAGAACAAGTTGAAGAAGAAAGGAACATGAAAGAGGGTGGTGAAAACATTACCTCTTCTTCGGGTTTTTATTTATTTGATGAAAAGGGATCCATAGGTTGGATTTATGATCCAAATAGGGCCTCTGGGTTAAATTTCAGGAATTTGATAGAATATTTGGGCAGGGTTTGGCCGATCCAAAAGTCATTGAAGGTGTGAATTAGAGAGAAGGGGTAGTGCCCTTTTATAAGAGGGGGGAGGGGCACCTTTGGAAAAGCTAGAAATATAATTTTATAATAAATTCATATTCGGTTTTTAATGGCTCAAAAGAGGATTATTTAGAGGTTAAAGTGGGTATGGGTCCAAATCCTTTCAACCAATATATTTTAGATATGTTTGGGTCAGTATATTAACCTTATCATTTATATTTAACTCTTAGTTAAATAGTTTGACATTTACCATGTCTCTTTGTATTTTTAGATTATATAGTTAATAAACATAATATATCTCTCCATGTGACCCCCAAGGGGTCCATTAATGATACAAATATCATTATAGAAGTCCTTTGTCCAATCCTTAGATTTTTAGGAATATAATATCAATTAATAATATAATATTGTTTTTAAAAACTCTTTTATGTCAATTTTGACACTATTGGGTATTTTGTTTTTTATAATTTCATAACAACATCATTACCTAGAAAAAAATTTATATAAAAAATCATAATATAACATAATAACCATGAAAATTAATGTAATTAATAAAAAGTCTCAAATTACATTTATTTTGATATTTATAATTTTAATTATTTTAATATTTCATTAATTAGGAAATTACTGGATCACTATTGTGTCAGAAATAATTAAAATTATTTGAAGTCTAAAAATTATAAATAAAATACCATTATGTAGGAAATATTTTTATCTTTCTAATTTATATCTATAATCGAATTTATCTTATGTATAACCTTATATTACAAATGTTTTCGTTATTAAACATTGATTTTAACTCTTTTAACTCTTCTTTGAATTAAATAATAATAAATGTCCTAATCTAATCCAAGTGGACCAAAATGATAATATTTTATTCCTAATGTTGTTTTTGTTTGAGATACACTTTCCCAATAGAAATATTACATGTGTTAGGATAATATTAATATCATTTTTATCCTTAATTACCAAATTTACTTTTAACCATGGTAAATAAACGTAAAAAGATACTATTCACCAAAAATTATTTTCAACTAATTGAAAAATAATTTACTCCTTGATATTAATCGTGTCTCTCGGATTTTCAAAATTCCACTCACAAAAGTGGTAAGATTTTGTTTTATGTGAATTTCCAAATTCTCCTAGGAGGTGGGTAAAAGACGATAAAAAGTTCAATAAAATTCTTATATATCTAAAATTTTTCTAAACTAACTCCAATGAATTACATTGAACATAAATAGGTATTATGTATCTATTTTGACCTTAATTACATTTAAATAAAATAAATTATTATTTAAATAAAAATTCGGTTTTAAAATATAACTATGTGTTGTTTCACTATTCCTCAAAATTTGAATGTTTTTTGAAAAATACCAAAAATTCACCCTAAGATAATTTCGTTATTCAAAATCAAAAAATGAAGTCCATTTTGAAAGATAAAATTAATAAAAGTTCAAAAAGTTGGTATTACTATTCATAACGGCTAGTTTGATTGGTTGTGGTGTGTGTCAGAACTCAAAGTTGCGTACAACACACGCTACTGTATTATTTAAAGAGAAGCATATTGTGGATGCTTGGGGTGTTACACTACCTTAAACATTTAATCCTTGTATCCCTTATAATCCTTGGACATACTATTAGGATAGCTACAATACATGTTAATTTTCCCTATATGACCAACTATTGATGTGAAATTTCATAATCTAGTTTAACATAAGTGTGGGGGAAGCTGTATTGTGTTGTGATACCACATTTTGAGATACTTTTCATGGAAAATTAAATTCAAAAAACGAGTTTTTTCTTCTGAAAAAAAGCATTAGGTTGAAATATGTGTCTTTCGGGTGCTTTTATGATAAAAGATATTATGCCTTTCTGGAGCATTTGATGTAGAAAGAATGTTGTTCCTATCTCGATCTTTCTTGAAAAACAATTTTTTAATGGATTGTCATTATTTTCAGAAATTATTCCTCATGTAAACATTACATGTGTTTTAGGGATGATATAGTTGAATTGATACTAAGAGGAGTGAGGAGGAGATCATACATGTGTGGCAATTAGAATTTTCAATTTTTCTTCAAAAAGAGTCAAGCCTTCCCCATTCCCCCTAAGATTTTTTCATATCTAAATTCAACACACAAAAATCCACAGAACAACCCTCAATTGTCATAATAATAGACATTTGTCCTGGACTCACACTGGGTGGCAATGTAACAATTAATCAAGCCTATTGCGACTATTGTATGAGTTTGGATGATAAAGATATTGCTAAACAATTTACATTTTTGTGATAAGAGAGAATTCAAGTGAGGTAAGTGTTTTCTTCATGGAAGGATAAATGAAGTGGAAGTATATTTAATTATATAAATGGAGAACTTGAAATAATGGGTTTTTATGAGGCTTTATATATTTGGTTTCTTAGAATAGAATTTTTTTATCTCAAGGACATGTGCTTTAAAATTTATTTTGATTTCATATTGATGTTTACTTGTCACAATTTTTTGGAATATATGATATGGGGATTTTCCCCGAAGTGAAAAAGGGTAAGTGTGGGTGTGTGACCACATCACAATTAACCAGTTTATTTCACCACTACATCACTATTTTAAACTAGTTTATTATTTAACATTATAAATATTATCTCAAATTGAACATCCCAATTTATTATTTTATTATATTTTTATCACTTTTATAAAAGGGAAGTTATAATTGGTTTGGTTATTTCATTGTAGGAAAAGGTGATTTATAGGATCAGAGATGATCCAGAAAAGAAAATGGGCCAATCTGTGTGGAATCCCAAAGACATCTCTATCCACTGTTTTTTTCATTACTCAAAATCTGTGACTTGAAATAGTCTTAAATCTTGTGTGTCACTCTAGAACGGAATTGGTTACATATAATCTCAAGAAACCAAATCTCAATTATTTAATTAATTATTACATACAAACCAATTTTTCCAGGGGACATAATCTGCACGTTATCAATTATTTGGGTATGTATTTCGGCCATATCTCGAGTTGTCATCCTCCATTGGCTGAAACGTTTTCCATGGAAATATAAAAGATGATGGCCTACGACTTATATATTTTTTCAAACTAGATATAATGCCATTTAACAACTCTAATTCGATTCAAAATTGGTATATCATAAACAGGGTGCCCAAAACTAGACCACATTTTGGCCATAAATTGACACCATGGGTAGCCCATTAGGAAGTTCAGCCAAGAAGGGAAGTGATACCATTTTCGAGTTATAGAGGAGTCCTCTCACCACTATGTACGTTTTGGAACTCTCTATACTCATAGGGGGTGCTTCTGAAACAAGGATCCCTTCATCGAAGCCTTACTCTCTTTCATGATCTGTAGTATTTATGTTTGCATAATAAACATCTTGCTTCCTCTTTTATTTCATGCATTTTCTTATGTATTCTCATGTTTTACATTGTTTAATTCTTAATTAATCTTCCTAATTGGGATGTAATCATGAATTGAAATGAGATTGGGTTTGACACTTTCTAATGAATTGCACATGCAAAACATTTCTATGATGACTACTCCTGCATTGGAAGAGTAGCTATTTTTAGTAATCAATATACCTCTAACCTCATTCCTTAATTTATTTTTAATCAATGATCTACAATACATTACATAATAAGATATATTAATTGGGTTTTTAATTTTAATGAAACTCATAAAGCAATTGAAAAATAAACACAAAACCAACAATGTCGAGAATTGTGTTAATTGTGAAATCATGAACTTAACTTGTAAAATTAGACTACACGTGATAAATTTGTAGAGTTCAAATATAATCCCAAAAAAAATCATCCTAATTTTCAATAATTTATATGTTCCTTAATTTACCACTGACCATAAGTTGTCCTTAGAATGTTAATCAAAGCAGAGTGATGCGATTACATGTTCCCAAGATAGCCTAGGGTTTAATTCACTTTGTCTTTGTGTTAAATTTAATTATTATAGGGTTTGAGGGTTGAAAAGTTATGGGATAATAATTAAGTGGGTGTTAATTTAAATTATAATCATAAATAATTTATTAAATTGGTAGAGTTAGATTGATTAATCATTTTAAAATATTTTCTAAAAAATAACTTCTTATTGTTTCATTTTAATCGAACATCATTTCAAAAATAAAAACAAAAATATTATACAACCTTTTCCAAAAAAATTCTTCTTTTGGTATGAATGTTAAACATCCCGGTATCTATTCATGTCTATTTATTATTCCCTATTATGATATTTCAAAAATACCTTTAATAAATTTTCAAATTTACTTCTCCATTGAGAGATGACTTTAGTCAGCCACTCTACTACACCTAAGTAGTCAAAAATCAAACTTCATTTAAGATAACCCAAGACAACACCTTTAAGGATTCCAAATTTGGTGAAGTATATAATATTATGATATTTTAAAAGAAAATAATGTGTTTGATATAGTACATGATACGCAACACTGAGCATCAAAGAATGATATAATATTGTTATTTAAATGTGACATGTATAACCTAGTGATTAGTTTGGCCAGTATGAAAAGGAAAAAATTATTTAGGAAATAAATATAAAATTTATACTCAAAATAAAAATATTGGTTAATTTATAGGAAAATATGACATAAAATTTTGTAATTTCATTTTATTCTTAAAAAGGAAATTCATTAAAAATTAGTTTTTATTATTTTTATGACTGAATATTATAAATAATTTTTTGAAGATCTAAAATATTATTTTGAAAAAATTAGTTTAATTTTTCACTTCACCATGTCAAAATTATCTTAGGTTAATTGTTTTGAATATTCCGAAAAGATTAACCTTTTTAGTGAATACTGAAAAATATCGATTTTTATAAACTATCACATTCATTCTATTAAAAAGTATATATTTGAGTTGAATTATATCTCAAATTAACGTAAGTAATTTATATTAAGATGTTATCTAATTAATTACATTTTAATCATCCTTATTTATTGTTTTGGTATAATTATTTTTATTGTGGGTTTAAAAACACAATTTTCAATATAACCGATTTCACTACATTTTTTGGGATTAATATAAAATAAAAATAATGAAATAATTATACATGAATATTTATAAATAGATTCTATATTTTCTATTATTTCGCTCAAATATTTTAAATATATCCATTTTATTTTTTCTCAACATTAATAGTAACTATTATATTTTTACCACAATAAGGGTGAATTTGGTAATATAGGTTAAAAATAGAAGTATAAGAACATTTAAATGACCAAAATAGTGGACTAAATATTATATTATTTTCCACTTTCGTCCATAACAATACCATGATCAGTTTTGTTACCTTTTATGTAGATTTTGATGTGAGTATTACATTTATAGCATTTAATTTCATGAAAAGTCAAACAAGTCACATTCTTATATTTAATAAGTTTAATATTTTTAATATGTTGTTTGGCAGTTTAAATTCTTATTTATAAATATTATTCTAAAATATTTATATTAACATTCATCATGGTTTTGTTTTTATAATTTATCGTAATGAAATCATTAATGTAATTTCATACACAATGCCGATGTATTGATTCGATATTTAATGTAAAAAATAACTGATAACAAAAATATTATAATTTTCGATAATTAATATAATTAATGATTTTAATAGAGGAAAATTAAATGTTATTCATCCAATAACTTATTTGTTTATAATTTTACAATGTTTTATAATGTTATTAATTTCAATGTAATGAATAGTTCTATAAATAGACATTAATGATTTTTTAGAATAAATAATATTTTATGAAATGATATAAATTTTTTAAAATCCTATATTCGTCCATGTAATTAGGATAGGGTTGAAAATATCATCCATGTTCTATTTATAAGAATTTTTAAATTTCATAGTGACTATATTGACCACAAACGTTTAAAAACACCTATTGTCATTGTAATATTAAGAGGGTTAACGAGGGATCAAAATAGAATGCTAAGGGTTAAAGTGTGATAGACACATTATCATATATTATTTTATGATATTTTTTATATCCATAATCATATTATAATTGAATATTATAAGTCTGTATTCTTTTTAACATCACAATAAATTTATATTAATTTATTATTATGAAAAACACCAAGAGTGCTTCTCCCCACTCTTATAAAAGGTCATATCTTATTCTCATTTCATCACACTATAAAACACATTTATATAGCCATGATTTACCAAAATTAATTAATATGATTCCTAATAAAATTAAATAGGAATTATTATAGTTCTACCATAATACTTCGAAGTATTAAGGTATCAATCAAAGGTGTCTTTCCAATTAAGCGTTATAGTTTTTGTCCACTTGTTTAAGTCTTGTTTCTTCTTCCAATTACATGAAATATTCTTCAAAAATGATAAAATAAAAAAACAAGTTTCTATCATATAATATGGTTTTTTAGGTCAATGTAAAAACTAATATCTTTCTCACATTACATCAAATGGGAAAAAATGGTCATTTAGGAGTACATAACACTACCATCTCATGAACCATTTAAATTCATATTCCATCAAAGTATCTCATAGAAGGAATATAATGATTAAATTAATTATTCTATACTATATTCAAGAAATATTTATAATTATTTAAAGGATATATATCAATTACCTTTATAATATTCAATATGTTGAATAAAGATAATTCTGTTCCGGCATACATGTGGACTACCACCTTCAATAAGAGATGTGATTCATTTTTCATCACCACATCACATTGATGAAAAAATAATTATACATATGGAAATAATATGATATATATTATATTATTGTAATTATATATAGAAAAAATATATTTACCATATTTTAAAAATTATCATTGATAAATAGAATTATTTCACATTCATATGTAAAACCTATCATCTCTATGTTTTCAACATAGTTCATTTTTCATAACCAAAGTTCTAGATTTGATTTAAAAGTATAATTAATGAAACACCCCATGTTTTTATGAGTTATTATGTTTTCAAATAAATTAAATTTCATTTAACGATTGAATTTCATGTTATTAAATAGTATTATTGTACCACACACAACCGATATATTAGCTTGTGGTATAAAAAACCCGCTTTTTTCTTCTATCAACTAAAATTCTAGGATCCTTCGATGGATTTCCTTACATGAAAGGTCATGTTTTAACAAACTAAAATATAATAATATTATTATTATTAATACATATATGTTGGAATTGAAGTAATGAATAATACTAGTATTGTGTGAAAATATTATTTACGCATGTATGTAAAATTATTCGTTTGGCTACCAATATGTTGTAAATGAAAGTAATAACAATTTTAAAATAATGAAATTCATTTTCTATGAAAAAGGATTCTCTCTATGAAAACACCATATTATCATAAAAATGAAACAATGAACTATTAATGAATGTGTGTAAAAAAATTTGTATATTAGATATTATTTATTTATTTTATTCTCGTCTAATTTTTTGGATGGGCATAATATATGAATAAACTCAATTTTATTAATAAAAAGAGTTATTTTTCTAAATTAAAAATTTCCATCCTTTTAATGGAGAACCATTTTAAAAAATAATTTTTGAACTTTTATAATTTTCATTAGAAAAAATAAAACTCAAATTCTAGAAAAGGAATATCAAAATTTACATTCGAAAAATTTTGGTATTTTTCTCATATGTTTTCAGTTTTTTATTAATAGTAAAAACATTGAATTTTAATTTAAAACTACTTTTTCATCCAATTTATATATATATATAAATTATATTTTAAATTGGTTTTAAATTATATATATAAAAATTATTAATAAATTTATACAATTTATGTCCTCTTAATCAATTTCACTTTTAAACTGCATAAAACATATTTCAATCTTTTAAATTTTCCACTTTTAAAACACATAGTCTCATCTCATCTTTGGTGTTAATTTTAAATTATAATTTCAAATATATGTTATTATAATTTTCAAAATTTTATTCAATATTTGGAATAATAATATTTTATAATGTTGATTATGGTCTACATTATTTTTGATGAAAATTATTATTGAATATAATTAATATTAATTACAAAAATTAAAGTAAAAACGGGTTTTTCTAATGGTTATATATTAATATTAAAAGAATAAATGACCTAGAAACATGGTCAAAAGTAATTTGATTGAATAATCTTTACCATGTCCACGATTTTATTTAATATAGACCTTTATTGTAGTCATGTGATGTATGAGAGACCTATAAATAGTGTATTAATTTTTTTAATATACAAGAATGACACTCCACCACCATAAAAATGTCACTCACCCCCATAAAATCTTTACACATATCATTCCATTTGGCTATGAAAAATCCTACCAAATCACCTTCAACCATTCCAACCTTCATAATATAAGCATCCATTTTGGATGAAATCCAACCAATTAATCCTTTTGGTTTAAACAAATATGGGTTACCCAAAGAAAATGGGGTTTGAAGGTTTACGAAGAATGAAAAAATAGAAGGTATGTGTTTTGTTATATTACATTTATTTTTATCAGATATATTCTATATTTAACACTATGTATTATTTCATTGGGTGTATAATTCCTTATAAAATTATATAAAATTATATAATTTATTTTTATGATATTAAGAGTTTAAATTGATTTTATTATTTTACGAATCCCATAATTCAAAAGTCACTAATGTTGTATGGTGATTTAGAGTATCCCTTATATTAAAATTATTATTTTTCCTTATTCACCACTCCATTATTTTGTGTGGTATAGATAATACATATGAATTAATTTTAGGATTATTTTCCTTAATGTTATTTGTATTTACCAATACGTTATTGGCCTATCATTAATGAATTTTTAAAAAATTATTGAACATGACAAAATATTATTGGAAAAAAAATTTGTGACGGTGTATGTGATATAATTTAAAATATAAATCAATCAGTTGTTAGAGATTGAGACTTATCGATTTTTTTTTGGTTCTGAATATGGCACCTGGTAGGTGTCGTAGAAACCAACTGAATGAAGCTACAGAAAAATGGTTTCACCTGATCCACATGTGAAACAAGATCTAGATCAAAGTATAGTCCATGAATTTTGAGTTTTAGATATGGGAAACCCGAGGGATGATCCAGGGAATGGGGATCATTCCATCAAATTTCTGATGTAGTATCCGCACATCATCAGGGGAGATTGAGAACCTAAAAGAGAAGAGGATTTAGTGAATAGGATGAATAATATCATTGAATTGATAAACACACCAACAGATCTCAATGTCAATTGGTCATGCATATGCTCTAGGATCTACCATTCATGTGGTGGGAATTAGTTTTGTATGGAAAAGGGGATCAAGGAATTACTTGTGAGTATTTTGAGTAATTGATTAAAAAAATATTCTACACTAACATGTTCATGATCTATAGGATAATGGACTTCATTATCATAAAGAAATAGAATCTATATATCATTGACTAGGTGGTTAAATTCATTCATTTAGTGCAATTTTCACTAGAATATCCAGAAAGTGTTTCCTTAAAGGCAAGCATAATTGAATCGAGGCTAACGTAGGAGATTCTCTCAAAGATTATGGTGCTCTATATAACTGATTATACAATGATAGAGAATATATATGTAGTGGTTAAATGAGATATCCCAAATGCTATGGGAGGATGAAGTATGATAATATCTATAAGGAATTGGCGGGAACATGAATACTAGGAGCAAGTGAAAGAGGTACACCTATTTTCTAGGTGGGAGTGGGAGTCAAAATCAGACTGCTGTATTAGTGATACTTCATCCATGACCCAAGAGAAAAGCAATATTTGTTTACAATGTGGTTCAATTGACCACAGAAATAGATAGTGTTAGAAACAACATAGAGAATTCCATAACTGAAAACATATGGGACATCTTCAACGATGTTGTCCTAGTGTTCTGAGTTCTGGTTCTTAAGACACTTCTCTTGTGTCATAAGAATCATATGCTTCGATATAATGATGACCACTGACACAATTTCATATGTAGATTGGATTTATCCATGGTAAATCTAGGAATACCTTGAATCCACAATAAGTGAAATTATATAATGGAAATGAAGAGGAGAGTGCAGTAGCAAATAAATTTTATAGAGCTAAGAAGATGATTGTGGATGATCGGGATGTATCATATATGGAGATAGGTATGATTAATATGAATTCTACCATTATTAATGTGTTTTTTAATACTAGGTCATATCATTCATTCATTTATTCTCATGATGTTGACATGATATTCTTAAAACATGAGATGATGCCTTCTGGTACAAAACCTAAAACTCCTCTCGGTGAAATATAATTTCGAGCCTTCTTGTGTAGAGCATGTTCCGTAACTATTGAAGGATCTGAGCTGACATGTGACTTCTTGTTGTTGTAGATCTATTTCAATGATATATTCATTGGTGTTGATTGGTTGACGATAATCAAGGCTCACATTGACTATTAAATAAGAGATGTTAGTTTCACAGCTAAGGAAGGTGTCAAACAACTCTTCAGACAAAAACAAGTTGTAAATACTTGTGCAACGACCTTGTTGGCACCAGTTGTGAGAACAATAACTTACCAACTAGTCGTGTTGACTTTCTAATTAAGGGATGAGATCGAGGAAAATACTTTTCTAGAATATGTTGATAAACTTATAGATGTTTTCACATGACTTTTGAGGGTTACTACTTTTAATGGAAGTGGATTTTATGAATGATCTCTTCCTAAGGAATTTTCCTATTTACCGTCCATGTTATAAGATGGAACCAACATAGTTTAGGGAACTAAAATTAATGAGAGAATAGATGGAATAAAATGTATTTATTTATTCTATAATGTCTTAGTGGGAAGCACCGGTCTTGATCATGATGAAAACATAGGGAAATCTAAGGCTGTGTGTAAATTAAATTATGATTGCAAAATATACGATAATGAATCGGTATCCACTTCTATGTATTGATTAAATATTTGATCATTTAATTGGATGTAAATTTTTCTCTAAAATTTATTTGCGATTTGGATATCATCAATTTCATGTTCGGAAGGAAAATATTCCATAGACATCTTTCAGAAGTAGATATGGCCATTACTAATATGAGTTCAGGAATTTGGGTTGAACTGATTCACCAATAGTCTTTATGGAATTGAGGAATCATATATTTAATGAAAAACTGGATTCATTTATTTTAGTGTCTGTGGAATATATCTTGGTGTGTTCAAGGACATGGGATAAGAATTAGAAACACTTTATGACAACGCTGGAAATCTTGAGATTTCATCATTTTTATTCCTAATTAATAATGTGTTGTCTTTGGAAACCATATGTACACATTCTTGGATTATAATTTCATAAAAATGTATTTTAGTTGATCTATAAAATATATAACTTGTTATCTCTTGGAAACCTCTAAACAATATCTTTGAGATATGATTTTTTATTATTCTATTTAGTTATTATCGATGATTTTTTATCAACTTATCATGACTAGCCTCACCAATGACATCTTTGAAGAGGAATAATTCACAATTATAATCGACAATGGAATGCTAGAAGTCTTTTCAAGAGCATAATGTTCTTCTCACATCATCACCTTTCTCGATTATTCAAGAATCAATATATGGGTATGTGATTTACTACGATGCTTTGGTATATGGGTTGGGATGTATTCTAATACAAGGAAACCATGTGGTTTCTTATGATTCAATGCATTTGAGATTGCATGAGAAGAATTACCAAACACATGGCTTAGAGTTACTTTCGGTCCTTAATTCTTTGTATACATGGAGTCGTTGTCTATTTAGTGAGAAATTTGTTGTGTCCATGGATCATAAAAGCATGAAACATATTTTCCCACAATGATAATTGTATATTACGTAAAGGATATAAATGGATTATCTCTAATTTTTTTAATTTTACTCTATATATACAGAAGGAAAAAGTTATTTGGGGGTCATTTCATTATGAAGAAAGTCATATAATCAGTTGGAAAAGGAATCCTTATATGAATGGTAGATGATATCAGTCATATACAACATGCATGTTGAATGTGATGAAATTGGAGATGTTATAGTGTTATTTTCAGTTGCAGTGGTCCCTGATTTAGTAAGGATGGCTAGACAGACTCAAATGTCTGATGCGGGATGATTTGTTATGAGTTCAAAATTCAATGGACGGGAGAACATTGAGGGCTAAAAGATTGATGGGAGTTCAGTTTTTTAGTTCATAGAAAAAATGGATGTACCTATAACTTTTTAGGAACAACTTCATTATGTTTAACACTATTCGAGATGGGCTATATATCTTAGAATACATAAGATGTATAAGGTGTTAAAGGTGCAATTTTGGTGGAGAGGTGTGAAAGGTAAAGTGATTATGTTCATTTCAAAATGCTTAATGTGTCATAAAGTTATTGTAAAACATCAGAGACTAGTAGGTATGTTATTGCATTTATCGTCCCTAGTGTGGAAATTGGAGAAGTTCGCAATGGATTTTGTTATAGACATCCTAGTAATGGTTCAGAAATACTATTCCATATTGGCAATAATGGATCAACTTACAAGGTTGAATCAATTCATTCCCATTCATGAAACTCCTATGATGGATGATCTATCCAAAATCTATATCCAAGAGGTGATAAAGTGAAATGGAATTACAATTTTGAACATGTTAGACAGATATTCGAGGATCGCATCTCAATTGTGGATGTCCATACAAAAATCCATTGGACCTCAGTTGAATTGGAGTGTGGATTATCATACTCAGATGGATGAAAAATAAGAAGAGATGATACATGCAATGGAATACATGATGTGGTCTTGTGTAATGGATTTTGGTGGATCATGTGATGAGCATTAGCCCGTATCACGTCTCGATACATATTTTTTTGTTTGAAGCATTGTATGGTCATTCTTTTTGTTCTCCACTATATTGGGTGGAAATAGGTGAGACTTCACATGTTGGAAATTTTATTGTTGAAGAAATGAAAAAGAATATTCAATTGGCCTGAAAAAGGATGGAGACAGATAATAGTCGTCAGAAATCATATGCAGATCATCATTGATGACCTTTTACCATCACAGTTAGTGATCAAGTGTTCATGAGGGTCTCTCAAAGGCATGAACATCGATATTTGTGTAATCAGAGTATTTTATATCCAATAAAATTCCCTTTTATGATACTGGAACAGGTTGGAGAGGTGGAATATCAAATGAAAATTTTACAATAGTTTAGTTTAGTGTAAAATGTGTTTCACATTTCTGAGTTGAAAAAGTATCAACCTGATCCTGGCCATGTGATCATTTCAGATCACGTTGACCTAGATCTTTGATTCATCATTAGTACATATCCAGGTGTGGATTGTGGATATGAAAGAAAATGTTTCTGTGGAAATAGAATCGTTCTATTGTCGGTTTTATGGAAACATGTTAAGATTCAAGAAGAGAATTGGGAATGCGAGAAGAAAATGAAATAACAATGACTAGAACTATTTCTAGGAAGAAAATTCTATCTAGTTTCCAAGGACAGAACAACCAATGGTAGAGAGAATATAGTACCCTCAGTTTTTCATATGTAACCCTTAGTTGATGCTTTTCATAGTTATAATGTGTAACGATGAAGGATGGGATAGTTTGGTAAAATTTCAAGAATTATTTGTGGCCAAAGGAGGGGTTTATAATCTTTCCATGGATTGTCGAAACAGTTTGGAGTTCCTAAGAGAATCTCTACACACATGCAGTTTCAGGAGAGTGGAAAATGAATAGTTATTGCAAGATCTTCCAAATCGTATAGACAAGCTATGAAAATGGAAAATTTAAGATCCTATTTTAGGATATATTTTTTTACTTGATCATTTTTGCTCCAAAATGGACATAATTAGAGAATTGCCTCCATCTAATGTTCAAGAACCAATCCTATGCATTTTGAAACTGATCTAAAGTCATCCGTTTGTGTTTAAAATATCAATTATGTTAGTAAGTGATGTTCTTCTTCATTCTCATCATGTTACTTTAGATCTACAAAGATATACATCTCGTCTTCTCTTTCTTCCTCAGATCTACTGTAGTTATAGGTTGATATATGATGGTGGATTCAAGGTATGATAAGATTTTGTTTATATTGTGATAGGATATGTTATCTATGGATATTTCCATAAATAATCATCCCTATTTTCTGGAACATTCTTCATCAATTGTTGTTTTCATCAATACCATTTAGTTAGGTGGGATATCAGCCGACTCAACTTAGTAAACTTATAGTAATTCAAGCAAATTTAAAATATTGTGTTTAATTGGTTGTGATTTGTGTGTTTATCAACTATTGAAAAACATTCTATTTGATGGTTTTTCTAATAGGGTGAATCTAGTGAATTTTGTATTTAAATAAAGTGATTATGTTCTTGATTTTAAAAAAGAGATTTTAAAATGTGGTTTTTAATAGTATCACATGGTCTAAATTTTTTTTTCAATAAAAGGTTATATTTTATTAAAATGAAATGGCTTATTTGAAATTTGATTGTTCTTTAGTTTTAAATTAAAAATATGTTTTATTGAAATGGATTAAATTAGTTATTTGGAATGGTTTGTTATATATTGGGTTGTGTGAGTTCATACGTGAAGTTTCCCTAAATAAGGGTTGTATACAATTGGGGAACAAGGTGAGTGACTGTAGATCAGGGGAGTATGTCATTGGGACACATGGTAATTTGATGAGAGGATACTTATGAGTATAGAACTATCAAATTTAGAATTTATGGGTGTATGTTGTATTGTTTGGGTTGGGTATGCAATAATAATAAATGAGAATTAATTTTAATTCATTGTCTGTTTTTTATAATTATAACAAGATGGAATGTTGTTTAAAGAGAACTTTTTTTGATTTGGTTACAATAGGTTTTGGATCATTGTTATGTCGGGTAATAATCTATTTTGAAATATTTCTAACTTAAATGGTTTTATATATATTTGGGTATCTTTTATATCCTATTGGAGTGAGTAGGGAGGTCATTGGGGAAAATCCACTGAGTGTTATACTCACCCATTCTTTCGTACTTTGGTGATATTGTAGATTCTATCTTCCAGGACATGGGAAAGGGTAATATTTCACACATTTTATGTATCACCTTTTTTTACAATGATGGTTTGATGATTGTCGAGTATAGAGCTTGTGGAACATGGAGTCTTGTTGTCTACTATAAATCATTATTTATTATTCCACTATATTCATTGATAGTAGTTTGGTCTAAATCAATTTCACACATTGCTGTTTTTAAACAGAAATAAGGCTGTTTGGTTGTCTTTATATTATTCATTCATCATATAGAGATTTTATTAGTTTTTGATTGTTGGGTTAATGGTTTTACCTTTAAAGGTCAAATATTCCCCCACATGTATTTTAAACCCTTCGTCATTGATTTTCGTCCTTTTTCATCTTGGTGGTGTCACTTTAGGCCATGAAATGATTCATTATATTATCAATCCCTTGGGAATAAGCAGTTCATTACATGAATCGTGGTGAAAATAGAAATATGAAATTTATTGGAAAATAAGTTATTGTGTCCCTCATCTTATAGCAACATATTATTTTGGAGGTTCAGTTGGCCCATTATTTGATAAGAAATCAATTAGTACTACTAAAAAGATATTTTTTAGTCAAAAGTTTCTAGTGCATGAAAAATATACTTTTAAGGTTTTTCATCTGGAAGGATAGGTCTATCAATGGTAGAATTGTATTAATAATACCAAGAGACAAGACAAAATTTAATTCATATATTGGGACAAGTTAAAGAACTTGTTTTTCAATAATTGATTTAATCTTATTATTCTAATGAATATGAAAAATGAATTCATAGTGATTATACAGAAGGATGATGAAAATGTTGGTGTATATAACGAAAATTTTACAAGGATTTTGGGGTAAATTGTAGGGATTATAATCCAAACTGAAGGAAAAATTGAATGAATATTTGGTTTCCTAAAACACATCCTTTTAAAGGCCTTATATATAAGATAATTTAGAATCTATGATGATTTTTTCGATGTTAATGGAAGGTGGAATTTGATTTTTTTTGTTTCATATCTATATCATTGTTGTTTCTGTAAAAGAAAGGTGGAGTTCAAAGTAAAATTGAACAACCATGGAGAAATTAAAAAGTTCCTCCCATAATGCATAATGGATTTGAAGAAACATGAAGGGAATTTTTATAATAGGGATACAAAATTTTATAAGCATGGAACCAAACCTCATCAATTTTCTAAATTTTAAATTAATTGAATGATATTAGATTATTATACAAATAATTATAAATCCCTATAAAATTCAATAATAACACTTATATGTTTCAATTACATATTTTTTGGATGTTATTTTAGTAAGGCATCCTATCCAAGGACTAATGTTGATGATATTCATAAAAAATACTAAAGAAGAAAGAAAAGGATAAATCATATTCTATCATAACAGATTATCAGAATCCTACTAATTAGAGAATATTTATCATCCCCTTCATTGTTGGGTATTTCATGTTTTATTTTTTATTAATAATCTATATGATAATCTAATTGTTCACACTATAGTGAATTATAATTTAAATATCTCCTTATAAAAGGATTTCAGATTAATAAAATCACATTGTATTTTCTATTGGTACAATGATGGACCGAAGTTTCCATTGAATTTTTTTTGGTATAATATAATAGCTTATTGAAGGAATTAATGGAAAATTTTATTTTGGATGGGTTACAAGTTTTACCATTAATGGAATAGATTAAGTTAAAAATATGACAAGGATTTATATATTAAAATTATTGTCTTTCCAAATAAGGATTTATGAATATAGGATAACTGATACTAACCATATCTCTGTTATTATAACTAAAGATAAATTGAATGACTTATCATTCTATTTATGAACCTCATAATGTTTATGTGCTTCAGGAATAAAAAATTCACCATTATTTCATGGAGTAAATGATGTAGTGGATATTTAACTAGGAACATGAAATGGGTAAGATTTTGAAAATTATGTGAGATGAAATCAATTAAGTATACATTCTATTGAAAATTACTTCTTCATTAGTAAAATGATCATTAGGTGTTTCTTAGGTCCTTGAAACGTGATATCATATATTTCAGAACACATTTCTTTCAGGCGGTTTCCATTGGATTTATTCATGGAACTGAAAAAATTCAACAATTCTTTATCTAAAGAGGACCTAGTTTCCAAATCCAGACGTTTGTTAAGATTTGAATTTTACGATACTTAAGAACATGCATTGGTCGAGAGGATGGGAGGTCGGACTCATCACACCCTTTTGGGGGAAATTCTTTCATACTCTGATACTCTCTTTGAAATTAAAAATGTTTTCATAAATCCTTATTAATTTTCCAAGAATATCATAAGTTTCCATTGATATTTAAAATTGCTTATTTTACATGTATTAATATTTTTAGAATTATCAATATGTATTCGAGGTTCACCATGAATTTTATCCTCTAATATACTGATTGAATATTCTTTTAATCACCATTTATGGTGATACTGGTTATTAATCCACTCAGTGAGGCACTCTTGAGTTTATTGTCATCTAGGGAGACGAAGGTTTGTTTTGATCAAGGGATCGTGCTCATAAAATGAGCTACCAACGTATCCTTGTGAAAGGAATCATAACCCTCGTAGTTCGGTGCCATTTAATGGGACACATCATACCTTTTAAGGTCATTTATTAAGGACCCCAAAGCGGAAGGTGATTAGTTACAATGTAGTGTGGGACTTACGTTAAAATATCCCAAGGAACATTGGATTGGATATACGTTTCCAAATAGAATCAAACCCTATTTGGAGTATGGCCCAATGCAAACATGGTTAATTTGAAGTGTTGGGTTTGAACCTCACGGAGCCTTCCTATGTATCCTATATAAATGGGAATCAAAGCCTATGTAGTTCAATCAATCTCATTGGAGAGTATAGTCTTCTATGAAAGAATATTTTGGGATTACTTCTTGAAAAGGATTCCTTGATGATTTGAGGGTTGAATTTGGGACTTATTTCCAAAGGTGGATGCACAAATTGGGGGAATTATGGTTGGATTCTTGAGGGGGATATCCAATGAGCTCGGTCCCTGAAAGGGATTCCTACTTATCTTGGATTGAATAGGAATCTGAGTTATCATAGTTCATTCAGATTAGTGTTTGTGCACATGTTGCAACCATCACATATCTCTATTCCCACATGAGTCATGGTTGGTGTGAGAAACTAGAGTATGTGAAAGATTCAACAATGAAATTCACACTTCCAAAAAAAAATTCCATAGTGATGGAAGAGGTCACATCGACTGTGGAATAGGGAGGGGCGACGATCCTTCCCTCTATTCTATTTACATTGGACAACGCTCCAATGTAATGAAGAAGAGGTGAAGGTGAGTGGCTTATACCGGGATTTCTACCCTTAAATTCCCAACACTATTACTGGTAGAAAAGGCCATGTGACTGTGGATATTCAAATCCACAATCATACCATGAATCTTAACCCCATTGTGAAACAAATTTGGGAAACCTCTGATTGTGGAAATACAAATCCAAATTGGAGACACATTGATGTTCCTTACACAAAAATCTATGAAGTCGGGATGTTTGGGGGATGTTTTAACCTAGCCATTTTTGAATAAGGGAACCAAATAAATAAATACCCTTCCACGAAATGCTTCCAAGGTATTTGAGAATGTTTTGTAGTTACCTCGTGATGGTATGCCACATAGGTACCCCACACTGCTCAATTATGTAGGTGTGGTGCACAAATGTACCACGTAGTGGTACTGTGCAAGTATGGTGCGCAGGTACACCGCGTAGGTATGGATTAGGACTGAAGATAATGTGTAGAACTTCAAAACATACATATCCCATTAATTATCCCTTATTTTGGAGTTTAGATAACTATATGAGATAATTTGAGAGATATAGGCGAAAGAGCTACACAATGGGAGCTTAAGAGAGTCATTCAAAAAATTTCAGTCCAGAAATGGGGAGCCCAAGGGTCCTATTTATAGTCACGAATGGGCCTAACTGAAAAAACATGGGTAATGCAGATATTACATGTATATCCAACTCACAAGTGCCCCGCGTAGAGGAATCCCAAATCCTCTCGTGCATAGTTCGGACGTGAAGACCTATCGTGCAGCTCAGCCACGTAGTCTTGTCGTGCAGCTCGCCTGCAGAACTCTTTCACGCAGCTCCTGTATACTGATTGATGTTTCCTTTGAACTTTATGAATTTCTTTATGGGGTATCAAAAAAATCCCCCCTCTAGATTGGATCCGAAAATATAAAAAAAGAGGGTCCAGTCCTAAGGAAATATCACGCGGTTAATCACACAGATATGTCACACAACTATGACGCATAGGCCTTCTATTTCCTATAAATTCGAATCAACCTTTCACATTTTTTCCCTTCACCTGTGCTTTCCAATGTTTGGAGTTATCGTTGCATAGGTCGTTCATTCAGTTGCATTGCATTGTGATCTCACGTAATTATCTTGAAATTTATTCAAGGTAGGATTATTTACGCGATAGAGCTATGCCAAAAGGACTTCACTGATGAAGTTGTGCTGATATCATTGTCAAATAGGAAACTGATTTAGTCGAATGATCTCGTAGAAGGACCTCGTCGAAGGATCTCTTCGAAGGACCTCGTTAAAGGACCTCGTCAAAGGGTCTCATCAAAGGACCTATGCAACAAGTATCCTTTGACGATTTTCTAGCTTTCTTAATTAGAAATATGATCATTAATTTTTGTCATTTCTATTGCATGAAAGAATGAATCATTTTATGACCCATACCGAGGATGTTAAGGCTCACCAAAGTGAAATGATGAGGATTGTCAGGATAGATTATTATGACACTATTGAGAGTACTCTTCCTGGGCTATGGAAGGGTCTAATACCATACCACCGTGACTATCCAAAAAGTCTTTACTTACCTCTGTACGGGCATGGAATTTTGAAAGACACCCATTTTCCATCTATTAAGAAATACTTTCCAAATAATTGGTTTCTTCAATATTCCAAATGTAACTGCATGAATATCAGTGCAAGGTGAGCTCCAATACAATAACAAATAGTCCTTATTAGTTGCATCCATCATCATAGTGGTTTTGCTCCAGATATGAAGGATCATGTTGTAGAACCAAGAGCACAATGTTATGATTCCACATTCTTAGATTCTCAAGAAGATCAATTGAATGGTTGGAGATGACATTAGGACCTTCGTTCTAGAGGGGGGGTGAAACCCGATTGGATGTGGGCATTCTGGGCATGTCGGACTTGTGCAGAATTCAAAAAAGAATTATCAGACGTTAAAATTTATGAAGCTGTCTGGATGGCGCAAACTTATGATTACAAAAATGAACTCATTTTTGAATTACTAATTCGATGGATCCCACAAAAAAAAACTCATTTCATCTAACACATGGAGAAGTTGGTATTAGTATCTAGGACGTTTACCAAATAGATAGAATTCTTATTATTTGGGAAATTTATGATGAATTCATTCCGCCTACATCAACATGGGGTGATGATACCAGAACACCACCACTGGCCCATGAATTATTTAATATAGTGAATAATTTACCCAAAGATAAGAAAGATATTCATGCCAGTGTGTGGATGGAATCTTTCTTAGAACTAACAACAAATAAAGGACCAACTTGTTTATGTCCGACTGTTTGTCCTTCCATCGACAACCGAGGCTGTTCAGGCACATATTTTCCTACACTGGAAAATGGTGATTACAAGTTCTGGGGTTATAAAGTCAAACCTGATATAGAATCAAATTATTCTTAGGTGCCTTCATTACTATGTGGCTATGTGTTTATTTGCTTCCAGGTCATGAATTTGGTGGAGGTGTATGATCAGGGACTTTTGTAATGTCCTCGAAATTGGTAGAGAGGATGTATATTGGGTTTGTAACCGCTGGTTTGGCAAGAATTTACCATCTCCTATTGAATTTATTCAATGGGGAGGCTCCATTTAGAATTGTAGGGCCATTTCTAGTGTTGTGGGGCTGGATTACAGCACATTTCTATACATACTCAATATTGAAATCATTTAGAGTTCCTAATAGTCGATTCACCCCATTTTTTCAAAATGTTTCTGGTATTATTCCTCTGAATTTGAGACATGATGAGGTTCTAATGTAATTGAATGTCTTAGTAGAATTCAACATCTTTCTTTTTGGTAATCCACCAACTGGAAAATTTATTGATAATAGTAATGAAGATTATGAGATGAGATCCTATATGATGGCCTTGAGGGATGGTTTACTATCAACCAAGATTGATGGTGAAATTATATGTGAGGATTATGTGTCCTATAGGTTTAATCATCAGTTCAGGTGTCTTCAACAGTCAATCAACATTCCACCCACACATGTCATATTTGAGAAGCAGCCATTGGTAGCGCAACAATTATAGATTCTCATAGAATTTTATGTATCCAAATAGTCAATTACATTACCTCCATCAGATGCGTCAATTAGATTGGAAGTTGGGTATGACAAAGAATGGGTTTCTTCATATCCTCAAGGAGCTCTGACAAAAGGAGTATATCGAGTGGCAGCTACAATGACAGTTTCATGTGGAAATCGAGGCAAGATGTCCATGTCCAAAGATGATATAGAAATTTCAGAGGTTTCGGAGCCCTTAAAGAATATTCGTAGGAAGCACACAAGGAAGACCAAGGATAAAGAGAAAATACCTCTAACGCCAAGGCAATCCAGTCACCACCAACAAACAAAGAATCCAATTCCACCTGTCGAATTTTCTAAGGAAGAATGGTCTGAAGAAGATCTTCAATCAGAAGGTGTCAAACATCTTCCATAGTCATCCAGGCCAAAGTCCAAATATGTACGACCTTCGGCCATTCATCACTGGGATATTATAACCTGTGATCTCAGGGATGCCTGGGCATTTCATCACAATGGAATTCAAATACCAGATATTGGTGATATCAAAGCACCTTCTTATTTCAATCCAAAAAATAACTTGGCTGAAGTACAAAAATATATTGCAGAGTTAGGGAATTTTATATACACAACTGATTATCAAATCACAGCTTCGAAATGAGTATCCCATATGCTGGACTTAGGAGTCCACGAATGGGATAATTATCAACTCTGAGGAGGAGTGGGATATATATATTAACACTGAGAATAAATTTCCCGTTTTAAAAAAACACTACTTTATCATTTGACATCATTAATCATGATGAAAATATATTTCTGAAGATTGAATGTAGAGAAGGATGATCTGGATCGACTCTTGACTTGGCTCAATATTTTCCTACAGGTTCTCCCATTGGCACAACGAATGATCCTCCCAAGTCACCAGAACTTTCTCCAGGAGCGAGAATCATGAATGGGGTAATGGGGACAGATAATCTCCAACCATCACCTCTTGTTTCCCCTACTAAGAGAAGTGTTTCAATCTCTCCTCAAGATTTTGAACAGAAACACAAAATATCAATGAGATTTCTTCGAATATTTCACCAAAGGAGTACTTATTTATATAATCTTCAGGGCATACAATTTTCTCAAAAAATTCTAATAACCATGCTTTATCCTCTTGCAGGATCTAAGTATCTTTCCTCTCTCAAGGGATTAAGAGATGATGCATCAAAACCAGAAAAAGAAGTCCCAGTGAAAACCCAAGTTCATGTTGAGCTATCTATCCCATCAAAAGATTCATCTATTCCTGCTCCTGTCTCTGTTGAGAGAGAGGAAGGCCATAGTAAGATTAAATACATTTCCTCAGGTACTTTTGTCGAAAGATCCTAAAAAAATTTAATATCGATATTCTTATTTCTTTGGAATAAAGGACTAAAGATCCGGGGAAATCTAAAACCAATGATGAAATTAATCTGAACACAGAAATATCTGATGCTGGAATAACAATTGAAGATCCAGTAGAACAAAATGTCAGCGGTGCAAATTTGGGCATCAACCAACATTTGTTGGACACCTTAAATGGTGAGGATACTATAACATTTAGGTCGTATACACCGAAATGATGGACACCCTTAATCCTAATATTGATAATCGAGGTTACATTAATGAGTTTGGAGGATTCCATGAGGAATTACAAGGATGTATGTTTCTATTCCAGCATTATCCATACATAATTTGTTCATCAACTTGATTCATTACATAAAAATTCACCTTATGATGATTTATCTGAAGAAAATGATGCAATGGATATTTAGGAATAGGGAAACCCACTTTTTCCTTCTAGTGTGGATTAGGAAATAATCATAGAGGATCCTTTATCAGGAAAGGTTCTGGAGTATTCAAATGTCATATCTGAACAAATTCAAGGGAATCTCCATCCTCAAGAAACACATGCTCAAAACATCGGATCTGAAAATACATGGGTTGAATCCAATCAAGTAGCTGACTTATTGTTGGGTGAATATTGTCAGCCATCTAAGTCATATTTGTTTCCTCCATTCGAAACTAATATTGTCATTGATTTATTTTTTAGGGATATCATCTCTTAGATCTTAGGGTGAAGTTTCAACTATCCCAAGAGAAGCATAACGAAATGATTCTCTAAACAACCTGTTTCTAAATAAAATTTTACCCCATGGAAGTGACTCAGATTTAGATTTAGAGATGCAATTTTCTCTTGGCATGGCACGTAATAAGACATGGAGGAAAATTTGGAACATAATTGCTGAAAATCCTTTGGATGAATTATAATTACATTTTCCAAATCTGAATGAATTATTCTGTGTGTTGGGATTTGGTGGGTTCAATTATCGTCCGGTCTATGATTCCATGAAAGAGACTATCCACTGACAGGAGTAGGAGTTTAAACTGTGACAATATTTTGAAGAGGCTAAACGAATCGTTAATATTAAGGGCTTTCAATCTATAGTGGTTGAGGCGGTGGCACATCATAACAAGAAATAACTCGAGATTATCCAACAAATCAATAAAGCTAAAAAAGGAGTTATTCTCTCTTCAACATCAACTAGATGCTATTTATAACAAGCCTGAGAAATAGAATCAGACATTAAGAGAAACCAAATTGGAGGGGATAACTGCCATTTCAATGACTAAGGAAGCTCTTC
Source organism: Viscum album (assembly GCA_963277665.1). NCBI lineage: Eukaryota > Viridiplantae > Streptophyta > Magnoliopsida > Santalales > Viscaceae > Viscum > Viscum album. The sequence continues at coordinate 1,380,329,540 of OY728138.1, forward strand.
CTCAAGCAGAGGAGGATGGAGTTGCTCAATTATCTCAACTTCAACAGGAAACTGATAGAGCATGTGAAGCGGTTCAATAAATTAAAAGTCCGGTTGATTGTTTATTTTAAAACATAATATTGAGGCACTGATTTGTGGATGTCCCTCCATTTTCTCATGAATTAATGAAATTTTGTTCCCAATTACATACATTCCTTCATTTCTGTTCATCTTTCCTGATTACTATATGAAAGGTAAATGCTGAAAAGGATTCTGTTATGTTAAACAATCATCTTTATAATAACAAGAATGAGGAGCTTAAAGTTTTCTACTTAAGATGAGCGATTAAAGGAGCATAATTTTATTATTCCTAGGGTTACATGGATAAACCCACAAATTTTGTATCTTTTAACTTTTCATTTCTCAATATTACCTAAATCATACAAAAAATGTATATTTAGTGAGCTAGGACTTGACTCTTGTTCAGAGCATCCTTTGTGGGTCCTTAGTCTGATGAGTATTATGTCTTTTGTTACTGGTAGTTTTAAGTCATAAATATTGGACTATAAAGTTCTAGTATTTAGCGTAAAATAACATTGACCATTAATTTTGAATTAGATCCCAAACAAAAATTCATGGCTATTAATTGCTTTAACATTCTTTAAATCCGACATCACCATAATGTGTGACTTTTCCAGGAACAAAGTTACCATTAATTGAAAAACCCGTTATGGGGGATATATTATAAAGGGCCAACTAGGGAACATGATGCATAGTCAAATAGTGGCAACATTTGACTGACTTGCCTGTTACGTAGGAAACTTATTCAAGGCCACCTAAGGGAATGTGGTGCATAGTCTGGAAAAAGTGTCCTCAGAAGATTGACATTTTATTGATAAAAGTCGAAGACTGTTTATGTAGATTCAGATTTTCCAAATCATAGAGTTTGGTTTATGGAGAAAGGTACCTAAATATGGAAAGGGTATTTCCAATAAAGATATCTGATGAATCAGAGAAATAAGTCATTTACAATGGTTTGACCCAAATGTAAAAGATATGGTGTCTGTAGTTTTACGCCACACAACAAGGACCAAAAATGGAAATAATATATAACATGTGGTAAAGTTATTTCAAGATTATTTCATAGTGTACCGAGCACATAATGAGGGAAAGGTGTAAATCATGGTCTTGAAGACATTCAGATTGTGAGAAAGATTTCGGGAAAAGTATACTTGAATGACTGTTTTAAAATACAGATTCTTGAATATTGTCATCAATGATTAATGGTTACAAAGATACTATAACCAAAAACAAAGTAACCATTATTTGACAAACTCATTATGGGGGCTAAATTATGCAGGGCCAACTAGGGCATATACTACATAGTCAAATAATGGCATCTTTTTACTGACATACCTATTTTGTAGGAAAGTTATGCAAGGCCTCCTAAGGGAACATGCTACATAGTCAGGAAAAAGAGCTCTCAGATATTAGAAACATAGTCGTCAGAAAGCATAAAAATGATAATGAAAATATGAAAAGAAATTTTCAAGATTAAGTGTGTCAGGTATAGAAGGGGGTTATTCCCTATGTATATGAGAAATATTTTAATCAATATTCACCATAAATTTTATGTCCATTACATAGATCTGACTCATATATAAAATAAAAGCATTATTTTTTCCTCTGAATGAATATGGTAATGTGCAGTTTTAAGTCATGTAGTGAGGACGTTGATAAACCCATAAGAAATTGAAAACACCCAATTTATATAAAGAATCTATTCACCCAATTCCTAATACAACAAGTGTTATGCTCAGTGTGAGAAACAAGGTGTAGTAAGGGTTCCTTTTATAATATAAAGATGATCTAAGTGAGAAATAGGGGTGTTAAATTTCTACGCAATTTAACGTCACGCGATAAGGATGAGAATAAATCAATATGAAAGAAAAAAACATTGTAACTGGATTCAAAAGCTAAATTTCATTATGTGTCTTTATTAATAAAGAATAAATTCATGCATAATTCTTTATACATTTCTTATGTAGTTTTTATTCTCACATAATAAATAATAGGGGTTTGTATTTCTTTTTCTCATGGATGGGACCAAAATTTGAGATTCAGTCATCTCTACAAATCTCATTAGAAAATGATAATCAAGCCATATGTAATTCTTGAAATAATCATTCCTCATGTTAATCATATTTGGAATGAGAAATGGGGGCTTTAGCTCATTCTATGATATTGGTAAATCTTAAGATATAAAATGGTATATAGACCAAATCATATATATTAATAAATCACTATGTATTGATCTGATTCATATATAGGAGGAGAAAATAAAATATGAAAATTTTGTGATTGTGGGTGGGCCCCAAATTGGAGATTCATGCATCTCTACGCATCTCATTAGAAAATGAGAATCAAGAAATGCATAGTTCTTGAAACATGGTCTCTATGCAGATTTGACTCTGATATAAGAAAGAGAGGGACTCATGTACTAATAAAGAGTAGTAATGATTTCAATAACGTTTTCTTATGGAATCTTCTAACGTCATATAGAGAAAACGTTAGTTGTACGAATGCTGCCATGTAGTTTAACGTTACACGATAAGGACGATAATGCTATGCACATTAATGTCATGAATCATGGATGCTTATGGTTGTTATGATGTTTAATGTCTTTTAACTAGGACATGGGGGCTGTGCAGTTTTAAGTCCTGTAGTAAGGACGTGGTACCGTGCAGTTTACATTTATGCAGTGAGGACTAATTATGAAAAACTGTACAATGTATTTCTTAAAAAATCATGCATTGGTTGGGGTTGTGATGAGCTATCCATCCATTGAGATTAATGCATATACTCCATTTGGATAAAAATTATCAATAGAATAAGGTCATTTCCACTTTGGCCCTTGTTTTGGAGGTTTCTGTCCATGTATCATTGGAGTTATAAGGACCAATACCAATTCTCTTTGAATGAATGTAGGAAGATGAAAATTTTTATTGAAAGCTCGTGCTATTCGATTATGATAGAATTTTAAATAGTGCAGTGTGCCCAATCGTTTTTCATCTAGTCATTCCAATTCATCCAATTTATTTTGAGACCATTCATCTTTAGATAACTGGTCAGAAATGGCGACTCTAAGATAATGTAATTGGACTTCAATAGGAAGGACTGCTTTCGTTCCTTGCACCAATGAATATGGAGTTGATCGTGTAGCAGAGCAGGTGGTAGTCCGATAATCCCATAAAGCATTAAAACATTTATCAAGCTATGAATTCTATTGTTTGTCCACCATCTTTTGATGTATGATTGAAATAGTCTTATTGAAAGCCTATATTTGACCATTGGTCACAACATGATACAGAGATGAATGGTTTGATCTGATATTGTATTCTTGATACAATTTTCTTAAATCTGATGAACAAAACTTCATGCCATTATCCGTCAACATGGTATAAGGAACGAAAAATATGGTAATGATATTAGTTTTGACGAAGCTAATTATGTTTTCATCTCCAACTTCCTTGAGAGGTATTTCCTCAACCCACTTAGTGATGAAATCAGTAGTAGTGAGAATATACTTGAACTACTTAGCCGTGGCTGGAGGATAAGGCCCTACTACATCCATTACCCATGTGGAAATTGGTCAAGAGTATTTAGCTGTATGTAGTAACTCTAGGGGTTGATGAATGTAGTTGGTATATACTTGATAGGGATGACATTTTTTTTTGAATTCTATACAATTCTTTGTCATAGAAGGCCAAAAGTATCCAAGCATTCGAATCTGATCGGAGATTTTGTGCCTAGATTGGTGGGCACCACAAGCTCCTGAATGAACTTCTTTTATGACAGTCACAGTTTCTTCTTCATCAATATATCTGAAGAGAATCCCATCAAATCCCCGCTTATAAAATATCTTTTGGTGGTTTGGACCATCATAGAGAGTAAAATTAACCGCTCGTCGCTGGATATGCTCCTTCTCAGCCCTATTTGGTGGAAGTATCCCATTTTGAAGACATTAAATGATTGATGTTGTCCATCCCGTGGTGTGACCATATGGTTCAGAAATAGGGACAATTTCATTTATTTCCACCCTCATGGTCTGATCAATAGATGAAACCATTAGGTGATGGGCAATGCTGATAACTGTCTCATCCTGCTTTGGATTTTCCATGGTTATAGCTATATTAGATAGTGCATCATCATGGGTATTTTGTGATCGCGGGACATAGGACAATGTGGGATATGAGGTAAATTCAGCAATTAATTCTCTAAATTAATCACATAATGGTATTTACTCTTCATTTCTGTTCGATTATACTCCATTGATGTTTTTGATTACCAATTCTGAATCACCTTTTACCTTTAAACGTTCCATTTGTACCTGAAGGGCCGATTCCAAACCTGCGATGAGATCTTGATATTCTGCCTCATTGTTGGTACCACCTTCGGATAACAGAAAAGAATAAGGAAATAATGCCTTTTCGGGGGAAATAATGACTATTCCTAATCCAACTTTGTTGAGTTTAGGATTTTCCAGTCTCTTCCCTGTTGTACTTCTATAAGAACCATCAATATACATTTCCCATGTCTGGGAATTATCCTGAATAGAGAACAACTATTCATTAAGCAGTTCAGTATTAGATAACGTATCATCCATGGATGGATGTTCAGTAAGGAAATCAGCCAGGGCATGACTTTTTATTGCTTTTTGAGGCACAAACTGGATATCAAACTACTGAAAAATATCCTCCCATAGTGCTGGACGTCTTATAAACAGAGGATGACTAAGGATAAATTTGAGTGGGATATTACGAGATACAAATTGGACCTCATGATGTTGTAGATAATTCCTCAATTTCTGAACAGCATAGATTAATGCTAGGAAACACTTTTCAATACTTGAATACCATGTATCCGCGTTAAGTATAGTGTGATTGAGATAGTAAAACTATTTTCACAACTAGCATCATTCTTTTGGGTGAGGAAGGCACCTAGTGATCACTCTAAAGCTATCACATAGAGAATAAGTGGTCTTTCTTTAACATGAGGCATTAATACCAGGAGACTCAAGAGATATTTCTTAAGGGTATCAAAAGACTCTTGGAAATATTTGGTTTATTTGTATGTGACTCCCTTCTTCATTTATCTGGTGAAGTGTAAAAAATTTACTGCCAAATTGGCAGTGAAACGCCGAATATAGGCGAAGTGTCCTTGAAATCCTCTTAATTCCTTCAATTTTCTATGAGGTGACATGCCAATGATTGATTTTGTGTTTTTAGGATCCACTTCAATACCACGATGGCATATAACAAAGCCAAGAAATTATCCTGAGGTTACCCCGAAATCACATTTCAAGGGGTTCATCTTCAAATTGGGTTGTCGTAGTTTGTTGAATATTATTTACATATTGGCCAAGTAATCAGAATGTTGTCTGGATTTGATCACCAAATCTTCCACATAGCATTAAATAAATTTCCCTAAAATGGGTTTAAAGATATGGTGTATGGCACATTGATACGTTGCACCTACAATTTTCAGGTGAAAGGGAATTACTCGATCGTAAAACACACCTTAAGGAGCTCTGAATGATGTAGAATCTTCATCTTATGGAGACATTCATATTTGATTCTACCCAGAGTAACCTTCCATGAAGGAATGAGCATCGAAACCAGCTGTTGCATCAATTAAGAGTTCTATTATTGGAACTGGAAAATCATACATATGAAAATGCCTATTAAGATCTCTAAATTCAATGAAAACTCTAATTTTTTACATTCTTATTTTTCATAGGTAAAATATTATCCATTCATTTAAAATATTTAACTTCTCTGATGAATTTAACCTTGATAAGCTTATCAACTTCAGCTTTAATTTTGGAGGAATATGTTGTGTGTGTTATTCTCGCAGCTTTCCTGAATCCTCGACGTTCTTCTGGAAAACCCAAATGATGAATGGAAACATCAAGATCGAGACCTAGAATTACGGTATAATTCCAAGAAAATACATCTCCATTTTTATTTATAAATGAAGTACACATTTCTTTCTCTTCAATAGTCATGTCTACACTAATTAATGTGGTACATGGATCTTCTTTTGTACCCATATTTATTTCACTTTGTTCATCTACAGTGGTAGAGATACCTTATTCAAATGATGGAGGAGCATCCCTGAGATCTTCCTCTTCTTCTTCAATATGTGTTATTTCATCTATTTCTACTTCAATAGTAAATGACAAAGCATAATTTCCATGGTCTGGGGAGAAGAAAAAATTTGAACATCTTGGAGAAGAGGCATCCATTTCTGACTCCATTGATAATGAAGGGTCTTCCTGGGGTTATAGAGAGGAGATGATGGATTGAGACTCAACATCATTGTCTTCTTATGGTATTTCTACAACTTCTTCTAACCTATTTGGTAAATTATAGAATTTCTAGATTTTAGTGGATGAAATGAAGACATCTCCATCTACGATTTCGTCGTTTCTTGGTGAATCAATAATATATCCCATGCTGCCTGGATTGATTTCCATAGTTGACATTATTGAAGTTTCCATATGAGTGTTTAGATTTAGGCCTATCCTATCAATTTTACTGATAGGAAACACATAATCTGTACTCACATGTATGAATGGGTATGCTGAAATATTTTCCAACCCATATAGAGAATTAATTTTTATGACCCTATTTGCCTTGGATTTTTCCTTTCTCTACATGTGATAAAAATATGCCTCAATTTATTTAGATTCACTCATTTTGAATGGGGAATTTCCACCATACAATGTCCCAATCTGAACATTGAAACAATATTTAAGACACTGATTGTATGACGAAGGTATTGCTGGATGTTGATGGAGCCATGGTCTTCCAAGAAAAATGTTGAAGGATGTGTCCTGACAAACAACCATGCAATTTTAATTAGACACAAGGTCTCCAAACCGAATTCTGAGTGTAATTTCACCCAGAGGTTCATGTTCATTTTTATCATATCCTTACAATATCAATATAGAAGAAAATAAATCAGATTCGGGGAGGCCCAATCGACAAAGTGTATGAATAGGAATGACATTTAATCCCAAGCTATTATCAATGAATGCTCGTCAGATGTCTATATCATAGACTTTGAAAGGTAAATACAAAGGTCTAATATGTCCATGTACAACATCATCTTCATCTTCATCTGTAAAAGATATCACTGCATGGAATTCTGCAGGATCATTTCTTATATGGTAGACCTCATCCACAACAATTTCAGTTTCAAATTTTTTAGGACATGAAAAAGCCTTAATAAGAGCCTCCTGAAGATCTTTTGATACATTCAAGGCATCCAAAATTGATAACTTGTCTGGTACTTGGGCCAGATGTTTCTAGACATCAAAATTTTGGTCCAAGTGTCTGCATTTCCCATCATGAAAATGTGGTTTAACAGGTGCCTAGGAAGTTGATGCTTTGGCAGTAGATGTATACCGTATCAGGGTAGAATTTTGAAATACTACTGGCTTAAGTAGATTAGACTGACTAGGTCTATATATTTGATGAGAGGAAGAAGGGGTGACCTATAACCTATCTTCCAAAATAACTGTGTCAGGACCGAATCTACCATGTGTGGAAGAACATTCTTGTTCCCGTTGAGCCAGGTGAATGGCTTTGCCACGAGTTTCTACCGCATATACAGTTCTAGTAGGGGTAGGATTGAAATTTTGGCTTCCAGAATATCCATTTCTTCCCCTATAACCTAGAACTCTTTATCTTCCTATAATTCCTCAGTTAGATATAGGGAACTTAGGCTCAACATAATCGAAACTGTTATTAGCATATGGATATGTTAAATTAATCATGTTATCAGAACCAAAAATCAACTCCTCATCTAATGAAAATTCATCCTGATGAACCAGTTCAGGTCATGCGGTTTGGTGGGGCGGTGCACATGCTTTTGAATTAGATGACATAAAATCCTCCAGAGTCAAAGAAAATATAGGCTTTGGCTTGAGCATGTCATCTTCTCAGTGATCTTCTTTACTCAAATTACGCCACTTCTTTGAGGATTTTCCTTCTAATGAAGGTTGTATTTCTATGGAATTTATATTAGAAGACACAATTGGTTGATTCGATTGTGTTTGTAAAATGGCATGAGTTCGGTTGATCATTTTACTGACCATCCAATCATCATATTTTTGTGCATTTTTTCTTTTGACTTCGTGTCATTCTCCTTCTTCATCTAGATCAGTATCAGTAACACATGCAACCGTGTAACACCCCAAGCTTCCATAGTACACATCTCTTTAAATAATACAGTAGTGTGTGTTGTATGCAACTTTGAGTTCTAACACACACCACAACCAATCAAACTAGCCATTATGAATTGTAATACCCACTTTTTAAATTTTATAAATTTTATCTCTCAAAATGGACTTCATTTTAGGATTCAGAATATCGAAATTAGCTTAGGGTGAATTTTTTGTATTTTTCTGAAAACATTCAATTTTTGATGAATAGTTAAAAAACACTGATAAATAGTTTAAAACCGAATTCTTATTTAAATAATTATTTATTTTATTTAAATTTAATTAAGATCAAAATAGATACATAATAACTAAATAATTTCAATATAATTCATCGGTGTTAGTTTAGAATAATTTTAGATATATAAAAAATTTATTGAACATTTTATCGTCTTTTACCCACCTCCTAGGAGAATTTATAAATTCACATAAAACATAATTTTACCACTTCTGTGCATGGAATTTTTAAAATCCGGGAGACACAGTTAATATCAAGGATTAAAATTTGGTTCAATGAGATGAAAATAATTTTTGGTGAATAGGTACTTTTTAATTTTATTTAACATGGTTAAAAGTAAAAAGGGTAATTATGGGTAAAAACGATATAAATATTGCCCTAACAAATGTTCTAATTAAATTGGAGAAGTATATCTCGACCAAAAACAACATTAGGAATAAAATAATATCATTTAGGTCCACTTGTATTATATTAGGACATTTATTATTATTTAATTCAAAGAAGAGTTAAAAGAGATAAAAACCAAGTTTAATAACTAAAACATTTTTAATATATGGTTATACATAAGATAAATTAAATTAAAATATTCATTAGAAATATAAAAATATTTCCTATATAATTTTATTTTATTTATAATTTTTATACATTAAATAATTTATTTTATTTATGACACAATTGTGATGCAGTAATTACCTAATTAGTGAAATATTAAAATAATTGATAATATAAAAACCCAAATAAATATAATTTTAGACTTTTAATGAATTCCTGGATTTTTATAGCTTAATATGACATTATAGTATTGATTTAATTATGTTTTTTCCAAGTAATCATGTTGTTATGATTTTCAAAAAAATCAAACACCAAATAGTGTCAAAATTGACATAAAAGAGTTTAAAAACAAATATTATATTATCAACTGATATTAAATTCCTAAAAATATAAGGTTTGGACAAAAGACATATATCATGATAGGGGTATCATTACTGGACTACTTTGTGGTCTCTTGTATGTATATAATATGTTTATTAACTTTATAATATAAAAATACAAAGTGACATGGTAAATGTCAATCTAATTAACTAAGAGTTAAAACTAAAAGATAAGGTTTATATAATGAAACAAACCTATCTAAAATATATTGTCTGAAATTATTTCGACCCATACCCACCTTAAACATTAAATAATCTACTTTGGAGACAATATAAACCTAATATGAAATTATTATAAAATAATATTTCTAAATTTTCCAAAGGTACCCCACACCCCTCTTATAAAAGGGCACTCCCCTTCTCTCAAATTAACACCTTAAAAGCATTTTCGATCGGCCAACACATACCCATATATCCTCTCAACATCGATCAATTCAAATAGAGGCCTTATTTTGATCAGAAAGCCAACCAAAGAGCCCATTTGATCAAATCAAAAGGAAGAACTCGATGAAGAGGTAATGTTTTCACCACCTTCTTCCAAGTTCCTTTCTTCTTCAACATCTTCTTTATTTGTTATTTCTATTATAAAATAATAACTCTAGTATCTTCTATATAAAGTGATGTTATTATAGATATGGTACAACCATATTTTGTATTCTATCCATCCTTTGAATGACATGTCACCATACGTGCGTACGTACGGCTTACCGTCTCCACGTCGTGGTGTAACTGTTATTCAATACACTATTATTTGGATGGGTTTAATAATGATGTGTAATTCATGTAAATAATAAATATAACATGATAATGATTATGTATATATGATATTCCATTCAATTATATATTATTATAATATCAAAAGAATGATATTGTCGCTCGTGCATACGTACGGACTACTGTCTCCACGAACGTGATGAGATTCATTCCCCATCATATCCATTCAAGTATAATTCACATTTGATGATTAAAAATAATTTATAAGGACTTCATATAATTCTGGATATGAATAATATACTTCCCATACATAAAAAATATGGCTCGTATAACAAATAATATAAATAAAGACGAATCTGTTAACACCTGAAACGATGATAATAATAATATATTTTTAAGAAATCAATGTTAAAAGATCATATATGATATCATATTAATGTATATGATTCTTATATAATTTAGTAAAAATTATTTCACCATTATACAGGAGGTTAATAAAATCTCAAACAAGGAAAAGTACAATGTAAGGGTTCATCTCACAATCTCTTCATTATCTGAGGTTGTTTATATGTGATTATTTAATGGGACCTCTTTATCACACACATACATGTTTCGTAAAAATGTATTTCAAAAAATTATTACTATTTTTCAGAATATGGGGTAATGTCATTTATACCATTTTTTTACTTTTTATAAAAAGTTTATAAATGAATATATACGTCATTTTCCAAACAAGGTCCTTTTTAACCTTTTCGACAAAATTAAGGTAAGAATGTCTTTTTTTAACTTATACGGCGGGTGCAGATATTTTCCACTATTATAAAATCTTTGAAGATTCCCTTACAAGCTTATAAGAATAATTTCGATTTAAATGATTTATTTTATAATTATGTGACTTTTAAATGATTTAATAAAAAATGATATTTCTCTCAAATATTTTTGGTTTCATCTATGTCAACACCCTTTAATGGATTTTAAGTTATTTCAAGTTGATTTATTATGATACAAAACTTCCATATTGTGTTGAGTGTTTTGGGATATATTTGATTGTGGATGTTTTATTTCTATACCATTCATTATTTATGGAGAAAGTATTGACATATCGTATGCTAGTTTTAATACGAATGTTTATGTTATGTTTAAACGTATTCATATGATGAATGCATGGGACTTAATATGTGACAGGTGTAGCCTTATATAGCTCCTCAATGCATCAGCATGTCTCATTAGACAATGTAGTGTCTTGGAATGAGGCCTTGACAAAATCTTATTTTTATTCATGGCATGATGCCTTGTCTACGTTGTTATGATAGTCTGGCATTATGCATTCCATCATTATGGAATTTGTTATTGATATTGCATGTGATTATTCGATTTTTAGAATGTCCATGTGAATAAGTAAATGGCATTATTTCATTTTATTTCTGCCATATTATGATGAAGTTAATGTTTAAAAGGATTTTGTTTTAGTTATACATTGCCTTAAATGTTTATGATTATTTATAAATGATTCCGCTATATTGTTATCCTTACTGGGCATCTGATCTCACCCCTTTATACATTTTATTTTTCCCAGGATATGAAGAAGTATTTTATGAATGACCTGTAGGGATAGTATGAGGGGAAATGACTGTGGAATATGGAGACTTTGTTGTTTTAGTTTTCATTTTTGATGTAATGTAAAATTATCACTGTATCTAGTGTTTCCAAGGCTACTAAACTAATCGGACTTTTGAGACATGATATTTTGTGATCATTCAAATGTTATGTAGTAATTCCCCGACTCTGTGTAACTGGGGTCAGGGCATTATAGTTTATATCAGAGGAGGTTTTTTATAAACTTTGGAAGATATATTTAGATAAACTCTAATTAGAACACATAGAACTAAGATGGACATTAAGGATTATTATAGAACAACTTCCTAAAATTTTGGTATTGTCGAGATTTTGAGTGTTTTCCAAGAAATTCATCCCGGTTTGGATATGAGCAGGTAGAGGCGGCTCTGGCATAGATGTACCGTGGGGTAAAACCCTAAAACAATGCTTTGTTCTAGACTCGAATGGGAACTAGTGCACGACAACGGTCTTTGCTTCACTCTTGGTTACGACACTCCCGTTGGATATGATTAGGATAATTTTCATTTTGTTTACAAACCATTATGAAGGGTTTTTGAGTATATACTTCCTCAAATAAAATATTTTTATGATTGTGGATTATATCCATAAATAGTTCAATTTATGTTAAGTGTTTTAAAAGTTTGGAATTATGTATTTTTATTCATAAATTGATCTAGTTTATGCCATTGTTTAGAAATGGAACCTAGTGGAAGAAATGGAAACCATATAAATACATGAACTCCATGTAGGGATTTCCCCCCTACTCAAGATAATTATAGTGGAGATGGTGATACAACTGGTGTTGATCAACTAATCACCATACTGAGACAACTCACTCAGGTTATTAATAATAACCTTATCCGTAAGGAGCACCCTAATCCGTAGCATGTAGGATCAATGTTAAATCGCTTCATGAGGCAACATCCACTAACGTTCAATGGCAGTAAAAATCCGTTAGTAGGTGAACAATGGATAAATTCCCTTGAAGAAATATTTTAGGCTTTGGGGAGTATTGAAAGGGAAAAAGTTCTCATGGAAGTTTATCGCCTTAATGGATATGCTGGTCAATAGTTGTCAATGATACAAAACACAAAGGAGGAGGATGAAGAATCAAATATGTAATAGAGGGAGTTCAAAGAGATTTTCATAGAAAAATAATTTCCTCTTGACCATCAACCAGATATGGAATGGAAATTTCTGAGTCCAGGACAAAATGAGGATTAGAATTTCACAAAGTATGAGGATATGATTACAGGGATAGAGAGGTATGCTGCAGATTATATACATAACCCAAGAAGTAATATTAATCGTTTCTTTGATGTGTTAAAACTGTTTCTCCATCGATCATTAGTCTCAAAACCTTTTTGTTGTACGAAGATATTGTCTCATTTTCTATCATGATAGAAAAGGAATTCTCTAAGTCTTATGACTTTAAAGAAAAGCAGAAGAATAAGATATCTGTTGATCACTCTGGGAATGGAAATAAGGGGATGAAGGGAAAAGTTGAATATCCATCCTGGAGTAAATGTGGGAAGAAACACCTTGGTACATTCTTAAAAGGAATGGGAGTCTGTTACAATTGTGCTGAAAAAGGCCCCTAAGCTCTTGATTTCAAGGGGAAGAAGGAAGCTAATGATGTCCAATGCTACAATTGCAGGGAGATAGGACAGTATGAAAATGAATTCCCTAAGCGTCAAGGGAACATACCTCAGAAATGGACAAGGGATCAAGGCCAAGCTTATGCTATCACTACTGCAGAGGTAGAAGCTCTGAAATACGCGGTGTAAGGTAATTTAATGGTTTCCTCAAGTTTAGAAAATGCATTATTTGATTCTGGATCATTGCATTTTTTCATATCTTCCCAGTTTTCTAAGAAGATTAGATATTTCCAATTTGATTTTACAAGGGAGTTGTCAGTTAAAACTCAAAAGGGATGTATCATTGCAACGAAGTTTTGTGAATTAGTCCACATTAGAGCACATAAATGTTTTTATCTGCGGATCTCATCATCATACCTATGATTGAATTTCATATAATCCTTGGTATAGATTTTCTTTTTGACCATGATGAAAGAATTTATTGTAAGAAGAATGAGGTTACTATTTTTGATTATGATGATAAGGAACACCTTATCTTTAGAGTGGAATCATCACCACCTAATGCTTACCTAGATCCACCCCCAGTAGCTCATCTAAATTCAATTATTGGGGAGGTAGAGAATGAAATAACTATGGGTAAGGAATGAAATGTTCAAATAGAGGATGTGACTATTGTGAAAGAATATATAGATGTGATTTCAAAAGATTTACCTAGAAATCTTCTAGAACAAGAAATTGATTTTTCCATTGATTTAATTCCTGGATCAAGGCCCATATCGAACACCCTTATAGAATAGACACTATGAAATCAGTGGAACTAAAGAAACAACTAGATGAATTGAGTAATAAGGTATTTATTCTCCCTAGTTTTTCTCCAGGGGGAGCCCCTATCCTTTTTGTTATGAAGAAAGATGGATCTATGAGGTTATGTATCGACTACAGGGAAATCAATGTTATAACAGTAAAGAACAAGTATCCCCTACCTCGCATTGATGATTTATTTGACCAACTGCATGGAGATCAATACTTTACAAAGATTGAACTTTGATCTGGATACCATCAGCTATGTGTGAAGAAGGAAGACATTCTGAAGACAGCATTTTGAACCAGGTACGTGCATTATGAGTTTACAGTAATGACTTTTGGGAGGACTAATGCACCCTATGTTTTCATGGATCCAATGAACAGAGTTTTCAAGGAATACCTTGATGATTTTGTAGTCGTATTTGTTGATGATATCTTGATATACTCTAAAATCTATGAAGATCATGAAAATAACTTGTGAATTATCTTCAATACTCTTATAATAAATGAATTATATGGGAAGTTTAGCAAGTGTGAATTCTAGTTTCAGGAGATTTCTTTTCTTGGCCATATTGTCTCCAATGAGGGAATCTCAGTTGATCTTTCTAAGACCAAGGCGATCCAAGAATGGCTAGAAGCAATGAGTATAACTGAGGTATGCATTTTTATTGGTTTAGCAGGTTATTATCGACGTTTCTTCTAGAATTTTGCTCGATTGGATAACCCATAACAAAGCTCACACGTAATGGGGTTAAATTTTTTTGTACCCAAGAGTGGGAAGAATGTTTCAAAAAAGTGAAGAGATGATTATTCAATGCTCCTATATTGAATCTATCATCGGGGAATGATGGGTTCGTTATTTACAGTGATGCATCGAAGAAATGACATGGTTCTGTCCTTATGCAGAATGACATGGGTTAGTTCTTGTGCATCAATAAATTTGAAAATTCCTGAGAAAATCTATCCTACTCATGATCTCGAGTTAGTAGCTATGATCATTGCTTTGAAGATATGGAGAAACTACCTCTATGGTGAAAAATGTGACATTTATAATTATCACAAGAGTTTGAAGTAAATTTTCTCACAAAAAGAACTCAACATGATGCAAAAGAGATGGCTTGAATTACTCAAGGATTATGATTGCACGATACACTGCCACCCGGGGAAGGAAAATAAGGTTCCAGATGCTTTGAGCAGAAAAGATCATGGAGTTTTGAACAATATGAGAATTGAAAGGGATCCAATTTTCATGGATCTAGTGAATATTGACATGGGAATAACCATGGAAGGAGAAACATCAAGGATCTTTCAAATGGTTTCCAATCCATCTTTACTAGAAAAGATTAAGAGTTCTCAGACCAATGATGAAGAATTTCAAAAGAAGATTAAATTTGTGAATGATTGGAGATTGAGTGACTTTGTGTATGAAGCTGGAATTTTGAAATTTGGGAAGAGACTTTGTGTTCCCGATATATCTGATCTAAAAAGGAAATTTTTGGACGATACTGATAGTTCCAATTTCTCTATACACCATGGGAGCACCAAAATTTATAGATATTTGAAGGAACATTTTTGGTGGGACAACATGAAGAGGGAGATTGATAATTTTGTGTCAGGATGAATGGTTTTTCAACAAGTGAAAGCTGGAAGGCAATAACATGGAGGAGTCATACAACCTCTTCCCATAGCTGAGTGGAAATGAAATAATATCACAATGGACTTTGTCATAGGGCTACCAAACACTCCTAGAAGAAACGATGCAATATGGGTCATTGTTGTTCATCTTACCAAGTTAGGACATTTTATTGCTATAAGAGAAGATCTACCACTTCAATGTCTAGTAAGAAAATATATTAATGAAGTTGTGAGACTTCATGGAGTACCCATATCGATTGTTTTTTATCGTGATCCAAATTTTACTTCAAGATTCAAGAAAAGTCTCTAGAAGGCCTTGGATACTGAACTTCATTTGAGTACGGCCTACCACCCTCAAACAGATGGTTAATCAGAACGGACTATTCAAAGCTTAGAAGATATGTTGAGATCATTCTCACATGACATTCAGGGTATGTGCGATCAATATTTACCTCTGGTGGAATTTTCCTATAACAATAGCTTCCATTCAAGTATTTGGATGGAACCATATGAATCGTTGTACAGAAAGAGATGTCACACAACAACCTGTTGGGATGACATTGGTGAAAGAAAACTTTTAGGCCCATAATTGGTGGAGGAAACAATGGAAAAGGTAAGTTAATCCAAAACCACATCAAATCATCTCAAAGTAGGAATAAGAGATATGCCGATAACCGAAGGAACGATTTGGAATTTCACGTAGGAGATCATGTTTTCTGGAAGGTATCTCCATGGAAGGGAGTTATACATTTCGGTAAGAAGGGTAAATTTATTCCCAGGTACATCGGAACATTTGAAATTCTAGAACGAATTGGGGTTGTAGCTTACCGTTTGGAAATGCCGCCAAGTCTCTTCAATGTTCAAGATGTGTTCCATATATCACTGTTGAGGAAATACAAGCATAACCCAACACATGTACTCATCTATGAGGAATTAGAACTGGAAACTAATCTGTCTTATAGAGAAGAGCCCATCAGGATTCTTGATACGAGACAACAATTACTGTGAAACCGGAAAACTCTTCTGGTAAAAGAATTGTGGAGAAACCATAAGATGGGAGAAGCAACGTGGGATCCTGAGGAACTTATGATGAAAAACCACTTCAGTCTTTTCATATAGTAGTATTCTAGAAATTTCAAGGATGAAATTATTTGAAAGATGGGAGAATGTAACAACCCAAGCTTCCATGGTATGCTTCTCTTTGAATAATACAGTAGAATCTGTTGTACTCAACTTTGAGTTCTAACACACACCACCACCAATCAAACTAGACGTTATGAATTGTAATACCCAATTTTAGAAATTTTATAAATCTTATCTTTAAAATGGAATTCATTTTTGGTTTTGGAATATAGAAATTATCTTCAGGTGAATTTTTGGTATTTTTCTGAAAAATTCAATTTTTTATGAATAGTGAAAAAACACTGAGTTATAGTTTAAAACCAAATTTTTATTTAAATAATTATTTATTTTATTTAAATTTATTTAAGGTCAAAATTGATACATAATACATATATATGTTCAATGTAATTCATTAGAGTAAATTTAGAATAATTTTAGATATATAAACATTTTATTGAACTTTTCACTGACTTTTACCCACCTCCTAGGAGAATTGGGAAATTCACATAAAACATAATTTTACGACCTTTGGGAGTGTAATTTTGAAAAACTGAGAGTCACCATTAATATCACGAAGTAATATGTGGTTCAATGAGAAGAAAATAATTTTTGGTGAATAATGACTTTTTACTTTTATTTACCACAGTTAAAACTAAATAGGGTAATTAAGGGTAAGAACGATATTAATATTACCTTAACACATGTCCTAATTATATTGGAAAAGTTTATATAGACCAAAAACAACCTAAGGAATCAAATATTATCATTTAGATCTACTTGGATTAGATTAGGACATTTATTATTATTTAATTAAATTAATAGTTAAAAGAGATAAAAACAATGTTTAATAACTAAAATTTTTAATATAGGGTTATACATAAGATAAATTAGATTATAAATATTAATTATAAATATAAAAATCTTTAATACATAATGGTTTTTTAATTATAATTTTTAGACCTTAAATAATTTAATTTATTTATGACACAATGGTGATACAGTAATTACCTAATTAGTAAAATATTAAATTAATTGATATTATAAATACCAAAATAAATTTAATATGAAACTTTTAATGAAGTACAAGAATTTTAAAACATAATATGACATGTTATAATTGATTTAATTATGTTTTTTTTGATTTAATCATGCTGTTATGATTTTAAAAAAAATCTAATACCAAATAGTTTCAAAATTGACATAAAAGAGTTTTTAAAACAAATGTTATATTATTAATTGATATTAAATTCCTAAAAATCTAAGGTTCGTCCAAAGGACTTATATAATGATATTTGTATCATTAATTGACCACATGGGGGTCTCTTGGATGTATATATTATGTTTATTAACTATATAATATGAAAATACAAAGTGACATGGTAAATATCATTCTAATTAACTATGGGTTAAAACTAAAAGATAGGTTAATATAATGATCCAAACCTGTATAAAATCTATTGGTTGGAAGGATTTATTCACATAAACACCTTAACCATTAAATAATCCACTTTTGAGCAATTATAAACCGAAAATGAATTTATTATAAGATAATATTTCATGCTTTTCTAAAGGTACCCCTCACCCCTCTTTTAAAAGGGAACTCACCCTTCTCTCTAATTCACACCTTCAAATCCTTTTGTGTCGGCCAAAACCTAACCAAATATCCTCTAAACTTCCATCACTTAAACCAGGTGGTCTTATTTTGTCATAAATTCAACCTAAGGATCCTTTTTGATCAAATAAAAAGGAAGAACTCGAAGAAGAGGTATTGTTTTCACCACCCTCTTCCATGTTCCTTTCTTCTTCAACTTCATCATTATTTTTTATTTACATTATAAAATAATAACTACAGTATATTCTATATACTTTTATGTTATTATAAATATGGTACAACCATATTTAGTATTCTATCCATCCTTTGAATGTCATGTCACTATATGTGCGTACGTACGACTTACCGTCTCCACGTCGTGGTGTAATTGTTATTCAATACACTATTATTTAGATGGGTATAATAATGATGTATAATTAATGTAAATAATAAATATAACATCATAATTATTATTTATATATGATATAACATCCAATTATATATTATTATAATATCAAAAGAATGATATTGTCGCTCGTACGTACGTACGGACTACCATCTCCACGAATGCGATGAGATTCATTCCCCATCATATCAATTCAAGTCTAATTCTCATTTGATGATTAAAAATAATGTTTAAGTACTTTATATCATTCTATATATGAATAATATACATCCCATCCATAACAAATATGTCACACATAAAAATTAATATAAAGAAATATGAATCCGTTAACACCCGAAACGATGAAAATACTAAGATATTATTAACAAATCAATATTAAAAGATCATATATGATATCATATTAATGTATATGATTCATGAATAATTTAGTAACAATTATTTCACCATTATACAGGAGGTTAACCTACCCTTAACCTACGAAAAGTTAAAGGTAAGGGTTTATCTCACAATCTCTTCATTATCTGAGGTTGTTTATACGTGATTATCTACTAGAACCTCTTTGTAATCCACATCCATGTTTCTTAAAAATGTATTTCAAAACATTCTTAATATTGTACAGAATATGGGTTAAAGTCATTTATACCCTTTTTTTACTTTTTATACGAAGTTTATAAAGGAATCTTTATGTCATTTTTTAAACAAGTTCCTTTTTATGATTTTCGACAAAATTAATGTAAGAATGTATTTTTTTAACATATATGGTGGGTGCGGCTATTTTCCGCCATTATAAAATCTTCGAAGCATCCATCACAAGATTATAAGAATATTTTTAGAGTAAATGTTTTATTTTATTATTATGTGACTTTTAAATGATTTAAAAAAAGATATATTTCTCTCAAATAGTTTTGGTTTCATCTATGTCAACATTCATTAATGGATTTTAAGCTTATTAGAAGTTGATTTATTATTATAGAAAACATCTATATTGTATTGAAGGTATTGTGATATGTTTGACTGTGGATGAGTTATTTCTATACCAGTTATGGGTTATAAGGAAATTATTGACATTTCTTATTCTATTTTTAATACGAATGCTTATGTTATGTTTAAACATGTTAATATGAGGAATGCATTGGACTTAATAAGTGATGGGTGGAGTGGGCTATAGCTCCTCGATGCATCGGTAGGTTTAATGAGAAAACTACTGTCTTGGAACGAGGCCTTGAAAAAATATTATTTTTAGTCTTGGCATGAGGCTTGGCTACGTGGTTATGATATTATGGCATTATGAGTTCCATCATTATTAAATTAGTTATTGATATAGCATGTGATTAATCGATTAGTAGAATATCCATGTCAATAAGTAAATGGCATTATTTCATTTTATTTCTACCATATTATTCTGGAGTTAAATTTTAAAAGGAATTTGTTTTATTTATAAATTGCATTAAATATTTATGCTTATTTATGAAAGTTTCTACTATATTTTTATCCTTACTAGGCATCTGAGCTCACCAATTTTTATGTTTTATTTTCCCAGGAAGTGAAGAAGTATTTTATGAATGACCTACAGGGATAGTATGAGGGGATATGAGTGTGGACTATGGAGAATATGTTGTTGTAGTTTTAATTTTTTATGTAATATAAACATTATGAATGTATCTGGTGTTTCCAAGGCTAATAAACTAATATGTCTGTTGAGACATGATCTTTTGTGATCATGCCAATGTTATGTAATAATGAACCGACTCGGGGTAACAAGGGTCGGGAGTTACATACCTGGGTTGAAGAACCTTTTAGTTTTACTTGTCCAGAGTCCACCATCTTTTGTATAAGGTCTTTGAAGACAAAACACTCTTTAATGGTATGCCCCAACATCTGATGAAATGGGAAATAATTGGAGATATCATCATCTCCATCCTAGTTTGGCCTTTTAGGCCCTGGAAACTGGACCAGATTTTTTTCTAGAGCTGAATGAAGTAGCCTAGAACTTTTTCATTCCAGAAATAATAAACTTTGTTCTTAAAATCTTAAAAATGTTTCCACCTTTGATCTCTTTGGTCATCTTGACGAGGAGGCCATTGTTGTTGATGCTCAGAAGGTGGATCCCTTCGATATGATGATGGTTTTGAAGTGGAAGCAGGTACATGTGATTGTTTAAGGGTAACAATAGCAGTCTCTACTTTACCTATTCTTCTTCCTCAAACTAATGAAATTACAAAGGTTTTAGCCTTAATCATTGTAAGATAATATTTTATCTGCTGAGCGATTGAAGTAAGCTCTCAAAACCCTCCTTTGTATTTCAAAGGGATCTACAGTGTTCATAATTCGTCACACATATTTTCCACACAGATTGGTAGTATCTATTCTTGAGGGAGTGCTAATCTTAAGGAATGTGTTAATCCCTTCTAGTGATTAATGAAATCTGAAACTCTTTCATTCTCTGTTTGATTACAATTGGTAAGATAAAAAACTGTTGTCTTTGTCAATGTTGAGGTGAATTGAAGAAGGAATTTTTGACGGAGATCTTCCCACCCAGTAATTGACCGAGATTGCAAACATTTATACCAGACAAAAGCAGGTCCATGTAATGACTGTACAAAACTCCTAAGCATAACGACTTTCTTTTATTGAGGAGTTCCCATCATATGATCACAACTAGAAAAAAACATGTGTTAAGTGTTGTTCTGGATCTGTCAAGCCATTAATAATTGGGAATATTGTACTCACAAAATTTGATAGGGGAGGAATTGCATCCACCCATTATGAGTATACATTTATTTCTGGTTGAACAAGTGCACGCTTTCCTTACCTAGATTCCAAAAGAGCTGTTAATGGCTCAATGGTAGTCATTAATTTTTGAGAAATATCTGGTTGAGCTTGGACCTGAGCAGGTGCAATACCTAGAGTTTGGATGGGTTTGGCAACCGGTACTGCCACTGATGGTAGTATTTTCGGTTTCTGTCACTTATGTCGCATAGGATTAGACCTATGAGGGTGTACTAGTAAATGGGGATATTCTTGATCCATCCCAGTAGCTGCAATAAATTACCTTAATTGATCAACTCCAACATGCTTAGGAGGAAGACTACCTTAAAGTAGTTTTGCATTTAACCACCTTAACTCCTTCATTTCTTCTACTTACTGTACGAACCTTTCCTTTAATGAGAGTGATTGGACTTATTCAAGGGTAGGATGGAATGTAACCTAAATGTTTCCTTTTACCTCATTGGACTCCATTCAGAGAGGGGGGAGTTGGTTATTTAAAGGAATTCCTAGATTCTGGGTAAGATATTGATTTCGAGAATGCACACCTTCTTCATTTGTTTCCATACATACAACCTCTTGAATATGAACTTCTTCATCTAATCACTCTGAGTGGGCCTCATGTTCTGGGGGGGGATCTTCTAAAATGGTATTGATAACATTTACCGACACATAATGCATTGATGGAATTCTGTCAGTTCTTCTGCTATATTGTCGCCCTTTGTGTCTTCTATGAGACTTTGTTCTCCTACGTAAGGAATTACCTAGAACTGTTTGGTGGATTGTAATCAGAAGGGAATCATTGGATAATCCAGTTATATGCTTTCCTTGAGGCTTCTTCCCTAGTTCGGAGAAAACTGACTTCCGCTGAGGAGGGGATTACAAATGTGAAAAGGCCCCCAGCCATGTAGGCTGGGGTAATTCTTGTTCTTCTTCTTCAAATCATTGAACATTTTTTAATGAATTCAACGATTGATTTAAATGATCCCCTAGACTCATATGTTGTGGTGATTCTTGAAATACTATTGCTGAAATCCATGCAACTACTTTTCTGATTTTGCATATTTCTGTTCAGACATTAGCTGGGTGCATTATTCGGTCATCATTTACACCACCTGTTTCAAAAGATCGTTGTATTATTTCAGATATTTTCATCCTCTGACACTTGAGAACCTCTAAATGAGATGCCTTATCAATATTCTCAGAGTCCTGATGTAATATTATACCAATAAATTCTATTCTTTGAGCCAGATTCTGATGAGAACTGATTAAGGCCTGTTCTCAAGCATTAATTTGATTACATACAAAAACCATTAATTAGGGCCAATTGTGGGAACTAACAGTCCATGAAACCACTTTTGGAGAAATTTTCTGATTTTTCAGTGTAGTGTAATGCAATGCTCCATATACACCCCATCCTCTGATGTGAACATTAGATGGGGAATCAGACATTAACTAGTGTAGCCTCTTCAATGCATTAAGATGTGCATGCTGAAGGGATGTATGTTGTTTTTCAACTCTTTGATGTTGGGAAACTGAAAGAGATGCTAAGTCAATTTAGCACTGCAACCCATCGATTACCATTACATGATTTTGATATTCATCATATGGTAATACTTTAGTTTTCAAATGACGAAGAGTTTTCCATAAGTTGAGATGAATGTCATGAATGCAATATTCTATCATCAATTCTATAATATCAAACTGAGAATTTTCTGAAGGCTATAACATCACTAGTATTTCTCTGTTAGCTAATTTTTCCACATGTTCAACAGATATTCATCATCATTGACTAGAGGTTTCACCACTTGCTCTGACCAAAGTGGATGCTATCTATATGAGGATAAATGCCCCATGGGAGGTCCGGAGAATGATCATTCCCTTAAGATTTCTTCAGAGTGAGAAAGTGTTTCAACTGTCAATGATGAGGCATCAGACTTGACTGGCCCTGTGTTTTCAGGTTCTCCGAGATAGGAGTGCTTTCTTCTTGCTACATTTTCAATTATAGAATTGTTTTGACAATGCGAAAAATAACTACGGAGAGGACATTCTCAGTGAATGCCATTATGGGGAGGATCACCATGATGGGTTACATCATGTGGTAAATCTTGTTCTCCTTGGTCTTTTGGCCACACATAGGGTTTCTGTGGCTCTCATCAAAAGATAAACATACTTGATTCACTGAATTTTCATGAAAAAAGCCTTCATGATGATGTTTATGGTGAGAAAATTCAGAATTAAAACTCCCAAAATTTTGTAATGACAAAGTAGGATCTTGAATAGCAATAGATAAATGTCTGATAACATCATGAACTCCAGAATTAAGAGGAGCTAAATTACAGCTTGAATCGTGATTTTTCAATAGTATTTGGTGAGATTTCTACTTGGATGTTTTTTTATACTTAGTAGGAGACACTTGTTGGGAAAAGTGGTTATCTTGGGAAGTTATATGTGCCTATCTTGGATTAATTTCCAGAACAGACCAGTTACCTCTAATTGTAAAGGTTGTATATTCCTGATCTTGTTGTCCGTATGATATGGGGGAGTACGCCTCATGACCCTCCTGGACTGGAACAGAGGTGTGTATCTGCTCTGGGATGGCATGTTGATGTATTATACCAAGTGTGGGTATATATTTATATATTTTTTTCACCTGATACTATTGAAGTAGTTGTTAAAATATTCTTACATTCTTCTATAATATTGGCAGGGATGTATGCCTGCCTATTCATCATTGATAAGATGTGTTTTGTGACTTCAGCAGCCAGAACTGGAATATACGTCCATTACGTATCTGCAGGAGGTGTATGTGCCTTCTCCTATCCTCCTTTTCCTATCAACGGATATTTACAGTACTTATGCATAGGGGTTGAGAGTTGAGTCTGATCCAAATTTTCCATCAGATATTTTAGAATGGCTTTTCTAGGTGCTACCAAACAAGACTGTTGGAAGACTTAATGAACATTGGAAGGTGTATGTGCCTGCTGAATATTCTCCATCCAGTATAGTTGATGGGTTTCATTCTATACTGGAAGACGAGACTGCTGACAAAATTGGTGATTGTGAATAGGTGTATGTTCATGTTTACCAGTTTTCAGCATATTAAATTGGAGGGTCTCTTTAAATGAAGTCAGAGGAGCCTGCTGATTGGCTGATAACTTGTACACATGTGTATGTGCTTGTTCATGGTAATCCGCCGAGTTTATCTAGTGGTATTGGTGGGTTTCTTTCAGATGAGACTGCCGAGCAACAAAATTAGAACGATTACATGTATGTGCCTGCTCGTTTTTTCCATCAAGTTTGATCGATGGACTTATATGGGGAAGGTAGAGGTGAGAACCTGGTTTCTGTGAACTAGATGTCATCCCCAGAGGTTTGTATTGCATGCCCGAGTCTGAGGGACTTAGGCCAAACTTCCAGAAGCAACAACCCCATCATGGTAGGGATATACTACCTCATGATTTTAGTGGTGACTGCTAGGGGCGTCCTCAAGGACTCTTGTATTTTCAATGTGAGATCTTCAGTGACCTCTTGATTTACCTCCTTTTAGTATGATAGAGATTTATTATTGCATTATAGAGATAATTACCCAAAAAGTCCAGAAATAGTTGTTGGAACCGTATTCTTCTTAATCATTGGTAGTCATTGGCTAGATGATCGAGGATTATTGTTGACCTTGAGGACCTGTCGAGTAGCTTCCAAAGTCAGAATTGTTCTGTGCTGGTGATATTATTTTATCTGCACATTGGAGACCCAACTTTGAAGATGATGGGTGGGTGATAACGTCCTTTCCATGGATGGAGATACAACTTGTGTAGAAGTCAGGAATTCCACAAATTTTGTCTTTGAGAAATCAATTCTTTGGATTGAAGGGAATTCTGGGGAAAACATAGAAAACAAAAAGTTATATAAAAGTGACATCTTGTCAAATGGATACATGCGTGATTTAATTCCTTTTTATAGCCTTAATTTATCATTTGATAGGGGCCTAACATGTGGGTAACATTATTAACATGGTTAAGGATTCACTTCGGGTTCACTATTTTTTGTTTCATAGGTCCTTGAAACGTGATATTCTAGATTTAAAAATACAGGTTTCCAGGCAGTTTCCATTGGATTTATTCATGGAACCCGAAACATAAATCTATTATTTATCTATAGAGGACCTTCTTTATAAAGGTTGGAATTCATTATGTTTTGAACCTTCTGATACTTAAGAACATGCATTGGTTGAGAGGATTGGAGGTTGGACTCATCACACCCTTTTAGGGGGAATTATTGTCTACTCTGGGACTCTCTTTGAAATTAAAAATATTTTCATGAATCCTTATTAATTTACCAAGTATATCATAATCATCCCTTTTAATTTAAAATCACTTATTTAACATGTATTAATATTTTTAGAATTATTAGTATGTATTCAAGATTTTCCATCAATGGTATCCCCTAATATACTGATTAGAGATTCTTTTAAAAACCATTTATGATGATACTGGTTTTTAATCCACTCAGTGAGGCACTCTAGAGTTTATTTTCATCTTGGGAGATGATGGTTTATTTTGATCTTGGGATCATTCTCATAATATAAGATACCTATGTATCCTTGTGAAAGGAATCAGAACCCTCATAGTTCGTTGCCACATAATTGGACACATCATGCCATTTAAGGTCATGTGATAAGGACCCCTAAGAGGAAGGTACTTAGTTACAACATAGTGTGGGACTTATGTTAAAACTTCCCAAGGAACATTGGAATGGATATAGGTTTCCAAATAGAATAAAACCCTATTGGGAGTATGGCACAAAGGGAACAGGGTCAATTTGAAGTGTTAGGTTTGATCCTCAAGGAGGCTTCCTACGTATCCCATATGGATGGGAATCAAAGCCTATATAGTTCAATGAATCTTATAGGAGAGTATAGTCCTCTGAGAAAGTTTTGTTTGGGTTTACTTAATTAAAAGGATGACTTGATGATTTGAGGGTCGAATTTGAGACTTATTTCCTGAAGAGGATTCCCAAATCAGGAGAATTAGGGTTGGATTCTTAAGGGGGATATCGAATGAGCTCGGGCCCTGAAAGGGATTCCTATATATCCTGGTTTGAATAGGAATCAGAGTTCTAGAAGTTCATTTGGATTAGTGTTTGTGCACATGTGGAAACTATCACATATCTCTAAGCCCATGTGAGTCAGGCTCGTTATAAAAAACAAGTGGATGTAAAAGATTCAATAATGACATTCACACTTCCAAAATTTTCTTCCATGGTGATGGAAGAGGGCATGTCGACCGTGTAATAGGGCAGGGAAACGAGCATTTCCTCTGTTCGATTTACATTGGACAAGGGTCCAATATAAGGAAGAAGGGGTGAAGGTGAGGGGATTATACTAGGATGGATACCCTTAAATTCCCAATACTTTTACTAGGATATAATCCCATGTGACCGTGGATATTAAAATCCACAAGCATCCCCTGAATCCTAACCCCATTGTGAAACAAATGTGGGAAACCTCTGATTGTGGAAATACAAATCCAAATTAGAGACACATTGAGGTGCATTACCCAAAAATATGAGATGTCAGGATGGTTTGGGGGGGGGGGGTTTAACATATCCAATTTTGAATAAGGGATGAAAAGAAAGAAATACCCCGCCATGAAAGGATTCAAAGGGTATTTGAGTATGTCGTGCAGTTACCTCGCGCAGGTATGTGTGCAGGTACCCCTCACTGCTTAATCATGCAGGTATGGCATGAAAATTTACCGCGTAGTGGTACTGTGCAGGTATGGTGTGTAGTTACACCACGTAGTTACAATTGAGGACTGAATAGAATGTGAACAACCTCAAAACATGAATACCCTATTAATTATTCCTTCTTTATTTGTTTATAGAACTACATGAGATAATTTGAGATATCTAGGCGAAAGAGATATGCAATGGGAGCTTCAGAGAGTCTTTCAGAAAATTTCAGACGGGAAATGGGGAGCCCAAGGCTATTATTTATAGGCAGGGATGGTCCTGGCCGAAAAAACATGGGTCATGCAGATATGATGCATAGCTCCACCGCACAGGTTCTCTTCTATGAGGCATCCCAAATCCTCTCATGAATAGTTCAGAAGTGTATCCCTATCGCGCAGCTTGACCGCATAACCCTCTCGGGCAGCTTGCCCGCGGAGCACTTCCGCGATGCTCCTGGATACTGATTGACATTTCCTTTGAACTTTCGTAATTTCTTTAAGGGGTTTAAACATTAGGTAAAAGGTTTTATTTTTATCATAAATTATGATGATATCAATGAAAATTTTCATACCTCTTGGGTTTATGGAATTATGATCATTAGCAATATCCCAGACATGTTATCTATCACTATTTAATAGAACCTGAGATATATGTTTCTCCTCTATGTGCATGTTTTGAATCACCACCAATGTTATCATACTTGGAAACCTATTAGTCAGTTACTTCAAGAAAATATGATGTCTCCAATAATTCAATTTTAATGGAATTTTAAATATTTATTTTTATGATGTGGATTTACATGAATTCTAATTTCAATTATTATACCATTGATGAACTAGATTATTTTAAAGGTGTACATTCATTTTAAGTTTGTATAATGTATCGTCCTGAGTTTTTTTGTTTTAATTTTTTTAATAAATTTAATTTCAATGAGGCATTTCATTTGACGCTACAAATAATTTATGCATTCAATATAACAAACACATACATTATCCTATGGTAAACACAAAACTAGGTTTTTCTTGTGTCAAATACAATGTCAGATTCCGTCAATAACATATGTTACACAAAATGATGAGTTTTACCAAACTATAATATACTATGAATAATGTTATTGAACTATTATTGTATTTACCACCAAGACATTATAATGGATGTTATGAATAAGATTTAGAAATGTGTTAAAATGTTATTTAAACATGTATATAAAATTATTCCGCTTTTTATGAATTCTTTATAAATGAAATTAATAACTATTTGAAAACAATGAAATTAATTTTCAAAGAAAACGATTTCTCTACCAAAACAAATTATTGTAGCTCAATAAATTTATAAAACAAAATTTTTTATTGGTTTAATACAATTTATATATTATATATTTTATAAAAATTTTTGAAACTCATTAAAAATATTTTATAGTAATAAGATTAAAAAGAATCTAATTATATGAATAAGAACACAAATTTTTATAAAAGGTAAATTTATGACAATTTTATGTTGAACATATTTTTAATCTCATATTTGAATAATTAATAATTTAAATTTGAAAAAATATTATTTTTGGAAGTGGAATATCTAAATTCAGTTGGGGTAAAAAAAATTTATTTTTCATTGATGTTTTGTTTTGATTAATAGTGAAAATGTACTAAATTTAAATTGAAAACTATTATTTCATCTTTATTATTTATATAGTTAAATTATATTTAATTTTTTTTCAATGTATATTTAGAAATGGTATAAATATATTAATACAATTTACATCATTTTAATCACATTCAAATTTAAATTTGATATAAACACATTTCAATGTTTTTGACTTTTGAACATTAAATACTTATCATCTCACCATCTCCATGGGATTAATTTAATATTAATTTCTAACATTTATGTGATTAGAATTTGGAAAAAATAAATTTGTTATTTGTAATAATAATAATTTATAATTTCAAATAATTTCCTATTAGTTTTTACCAAATAAATTAGTAAAATTATTCTAAATTAATTAATGATATTATGTTAAAAACGCCTTTACATAATATATAATAATTAATATTAAAAGGATAAATAACCTAGAAACATTTTGAAACACAATTATATAGCCATATATTGAACATATCCTCCCATTTATCTAATATGGATAATTAGTTTAGTCACATTATATAAGAGAGACCATAAAATAGCGTTTACATTTTTTTATTTTCTAGAATCCCTATCATCCCCAACTATAAAAAAGGCACTCACACCCTCACATATTAACACCTCTCAAACCCTTTGGCTATGCAGTCCCATGACCAAATAACATCCCAAATACCCACCCAAAAACCTATATAACTCCATACTGGAATAAATCCAACCAAATAATCCGTTTTGTAAAACCTAAGAGGATTTAACTAAAGAATAATAGGTTTGATCATGTTCAAATAAAATCAAGACAAAAGGTTTGGGTTTTATCATATCAACTTTATCTCTGTGAGACATATGCTATATTTACCACATATTCTTGTTTTGAGGTATAATTACCTATGAAAAGTTATATAATGATTATAATTTATTTCATGATCTTTATTTTTTCAATTTTTTTCAATATTTCATGGATGTCAATATTTAAAAGATACTAAGTTAGTAAGAAGATTTTTGGAATCACATTTCGTTCTACAAGGCTTACACTTTACTCAATACTCAATTATTTTCTATTGTATGTATACTACACATGACTTTATTCTATGATTATTAAATGTATAATGTTTTCTTATTTACCTATCTATTATTTATCAACCATTCAAGGGGTTCATGGTTAATGATTTACCTAATCTGTAAAATAATTTTGTCTTAATTATCTTTCATTGAGATATATGCTATGATATGAACCAAGAATACTTTACAAGGATTATAAAAAAAACATTTAAATTGTATATAATGAATCTAATTACTTTCATGATATTTTTTTGTTTCATTTAATTTTTTTCTTTCATGGTGATTTTGATTCACTATTATGAAGGTGGTAACAATTTATTGCTATAATCTTATCATTTTTCAGGATTGTTTATAAATATGATCCCATCGATAGAATATTGTGACTCATATGTCGTGAAGAATCATGATTTATTCTCCTTTGATTATTCATGATATCATCATATACTTGTAAAGTTTTTCAACTCTTTGGTACTTAATATAAATCATTATTTTTTTGAAAATCATACATTATTTCCTTATTTTCATTAGAAAATTGTGTAATTCGAAAAACATGTTTTAGAAAAATGATTGAAATTTATTTTTAAATAAATACTTTACCAATTTTTCACTCATTTTATAAATGTTTCTAAAACGAATCTCTTTTTAATTTTATGATCAAGGTACATTTACAAACATCTTATCGTGAAAATGGAATGTTCAACATTTATGGATATACCCACTGCTCTAACCATCATTTCATATAAGATTACATTAAAAGATTACAAGGTTACTTTTTAATAAATTTGTTTCCTAATATTTTGGAAATATATTTTTTTTAAATTGGTTTTCCTAGGTTATGGTTTTCAAAACTATGTTATTTTAAAAAAGTTATAATAAGGATTTTTATAGTTTCTGTATATTGTTTCAAGGAATGTTCTTTTCAATATGTTTTTAAAAATAATCTATATGTAACCAATGAAATAATGTTTTCATAAATTTTCTAATATTTATTTATAATTTATCATGGAAAATAATATCAAACATTTATGATGATTTCAATATAATTTTTAACAGAAAATGTTTTTTGAAATATCATCAAGGTTATTAGAAAATAAAATGGTTAGGAAAAGGATTCATGTTTAAAAATTCATTTTTTCAAAGAATAAGGGTTATTATACTCATGAAATGTGTTAAATTTATTTAAAGATTAATTTTTATGATTTAAACATTTTTTAATTAATATTATTTTGATTATGATCTATGTTTTAGAAATTGAATATCAATGAATAGTTAATTTTTCAAAGGAATGAGCCAAGTCAAATTTCAAAATCCACCACCATCTATTTTGGTATCCTATGATGTCATGTATGATTTTTAAGTGACATGATCCAATAATAAAAATAATTTTATTTATTAAATGGTTTATGATTTGATGTATTTATACCTATGAAACCTTTTTCACATCCATCGGTTATAAGCTTATGTATCTTACATCATTTCATAGATTATGATTTGATGAAATCATTTTGAAACGTGTTTCATTTCCACATGTTATTTTATGTTGAAATTTTTATGATACCCATTTCATTTCATGCGTTATGATATGATGTTTGTGAACCCATCCATTTTTATGCATAATGATATGATGAATGTTATGTAATATTTTGGAACATGCTCGTATGATTTCATTATGTGGTGTATGAGACATAGTTTCTCCCTCCTATGAATTGGGTAATGATAAATATTTAATGATATCAAAGGGTACATCGAAGGGAATCCCAATCACAAAACAAGAGGGTATAGGGTAGGTTATCCCATGATCGAAATAAGATGGTACATGGGACAGAATCCTATTCCCAAAACAATTGGGTACAAGATATGGTACCCTGAGAAGAAAATAATTGGTTACATAGGAGGGCATTAAAATACCAAAACAAGAGGGAAATCATGAGGTAATCCAATTCCCTAAATAATAGGGTACTTGGGATAGAATCCAAAGAGTGAAATAAGATGGTAAATTGGCGTTCATCCTAATCTATAAACAAGAGGATACACGAGAGGGCTTTCCAAGATCAAAACAATAGGGTAAATGGCATGGATCCCATACCCTAATAAAGTGGGTACACTAGAGGGAATCGCAATCCCAAAAAATTGGTACATGGAAGGGAATCCCAAAGTTGAAACAAGAGGGTACATGTGATGGAATCTCTATCATAAAGGAGGTACATGGGAGATTATTCCAGGCATAAAATGTTATTATGGTCTTGGTTTATATCATTGACATAGGATTTTATATAGTTATGCATATGTAACAATTCAATGTTTAATTTTAATATTATTATCTTACAAAATATTCTCTTTATTTTTTATTGGAGTCTTATGAACATCCAATATTTATGTAATGAATCATGTACACAGTCTTTGATATTCATTCTATTATCATCAATTGTTATTCTCATGTTATTATACCATTTTTCTAATGTTAGGCTTACATATATCATAAATTTACCTTTCATGATCATCTTAACTAATCCATTGTAATGTTTCTTTTAAATAATTTATAATGAATAATTTTACATATAATTAAAAACAGGGAATATATGTAAGGGATGTGTTTAATATATTTCACCAAGATACAATATCTTGTTTCCAATTTTCGAAAAACAATAATCTATTATTATCCTCGATTATGTACTTTTATAATGTCCAAAATATTCGTAAAAGATGTTTTAATATCCAACGTATGTTTATCAGTGGTTTTTATATTTGGTTTTTAAAAAACTATAATTATTTAATGAGTATTATTTTGGATATGATGGAGTAATAAACACATTTACCATTCTGAACATACAAAATTCAATTTCAAATTTTGAAACAAAAATTATCAAATAGTAATGCATGAACCAAAATAATTAACTAATTGTATATAAATAAATAATATTCTATATAAATTGAATAATAAAAAAGAAAAGTATTCTTAATAAAGACAATAATTTATCTACATTTATTATTTTGGATGATAACTCACATATGAGATGAGTCTCAATCAAAGATAGAGAATTTTTTTCTATCTCCTTCTATTATGACATATATTGATATTATAAACATATATTCTTTTATGAGGTGTATGTAAATCTCCATTGAAATGTTATATCACAATTTTTCTATTCCCATGGAATATAAATAATTTTTTAATGTTATTCCTTCATGGGTTTAATATTCAAATTTTTCCGACGTGGCGAGGGACTTTAATTTAAATTTCATATTTTAATGATTCCCAGAAAAATACTTTTTTCTAATATATCAATATTTTATAAAAAAAATTAATTTTTTAATATTCTGTTATTATTTTTAATGACATTATGTATATGTTTAAATTTTTATAAAATGGTTTGGAAATAATTTTTTTCCATATTTCAAAATATTACATTGGTACTTTTATAAAATAACTATGATATAAATGTTTCATTTAAATTATAATACACGTATGTATTTTCCACTCTTCATGAATAATACTTTATTTTTATATTCCATTATACGTTAGGATGGTTACATTCAAATAAAATATCATATATTGTACGTGAACCATTTTTTGAATATGGGATTTCAAAATAAATTTTTTTTTCTTCAATAAATTTTTAATCATATTTTCAAAAATGAAAAATAGTCATAACATATTTCACGGTATTTTGGTTTTCAAAAATTAATTTTTTTATGAATCAATTGTTTTTATATTGAAAATTATTTTTCATATGGTTTAAAAACTATTTTCAATGGTTTTAGGATTAAAATTAAAATGTATAAAAGGTTTTATATGGTAAATGATAATTATATTATATAAGAAATTGGTGAATTTAATATAGATTATAAGAAGGTTGATCCCCATTATAGCGCATAGGTTATCACAAAATATGTTATTCAATGTCTGCAAACCATTATAACTATCCAATGAATTGTGTAATTTTTTAATGTGACTATGATGGTTATTCCATGATTAATTTTGATGGTTAATCAATGTGTAGTTTTCATTGTTACCCTAATTCAATGTTTGGAAGAAAATTGTGAATGTATTATAAGAGCAACTCTTGTGGATACTCAAATAATAATAGTGACGGTTAGACTCTATGTATGAGTGATATGTATAACATTGTGAAAAAATAATGTGATTTTTATATTTGAAAATAATCCTTTATGTGTCTATTTTTCATTAATTTTTTTTTAACAAAATGTATTATTAATATTTTTTGGAAGAGAATGTGATTTCATGGTATTGAAAAGGGATTATTTTGAAACTGAAGATTATATATTGATAAAGGTAAGTACTATAAATATGTAGTGACTAATGGTTTTATGATTTCTTTTTTATGTCCCATATGAAGCATTTTGTGCTCTTCCCAAGCATCTTAATTGATTTTATTTGGATTTCATGATGAGTATGGGAAATGAGGAATTGATTTTTAACGCCATCTTGCATTTTTTGGTAGTGAATGTGTAAATAATATGTAATATAATGATAGTTTTATAGTGGGATGTAATGTTGATCTTTATGAACCTGTGGTTTATGAATCCATGTTTTTATGGTTGAAGAAAATTCTCTAAAACTCTATAACTAAATCATATTTTATAAATTAATGTGAACCCTTTTAAAAAATATATATAAAATAAAATTTTTTAAGTTCTGTCCATATATATAGATAATGTATTATTGTGAGCTTTATTTAATATTCATTGAAAATGATTAAATATTTATGTAAGTAATGCCTTGGTCTCTGTTGTATGTATTAGATATAGGTTTAATCAGGTTTTAAGAATAAGAATGAGATTATACTAAATAAGACAACTGATAACTAATTTAATGATATATTTTTTAAATGTAACTTCATATGTTAATAAAATGATTTCATAATTTAGGATATCATTTGAATTTATTTCATTATCTTGAAATTTATTAATTTGACTACTAATTAATTATTTTCACAATGTAATACTTTGTTTTGTTAAATCATTGGAACTAGAAGGATTCATGTGAAAAATTAATTTAATGACCTTTGAAAAAACCATCCCCATGATATGTCAAATGAAATAAAAAATGGGATGTGATATCTTCTTCTTATACTTTCTGAAACCACTTTATCTATGAATAGTATCATGAATAATGATTAACATAACAAATCTAAAGGAGATAAAAACACACTACTGCGTCTTTATGTGGAAATTGATAACATGTTTATGTAGTTATTATGATATATTTGTTATAGAGAAATAAATAAATTTTATAGAGAATATATTCTCCCTTATCAAGTACCTAGACCATGATAATGCGTTTATATATATGCATCCTTTGAAAGGTGATGTTTTTCAATGGTAAACTTTAATCAGGATTATAATGAAACCCAAAAAAATTGAGACGATGACTTGGGAAGAGGTTATTAAGTTATTTTTCAATAAATATTTTCCATAAAATATATATATTATAAGGGAAGGGGAATTCATTTAAAATAAATACAAGATGTCTAAATCTGGTACTGTCAATGAGGTAAATTTAAATATACATACATGAACTACACAAGGTTTTGACAATGACCATTGAAGAATAATTGATTGATTCTTTAGTATTATAATAATTTTTGTTTTATTTTAATTGTCTATAATAGAATTTTATAGCTATGAATAAATTGTTTTACATTCTATCTATTTTGATATAGAGATTAGTGATATCTGTTATCACGGTTTTGTGTATATGAATAGATTGATAGATTTTTAATTAAATTCAATGATTAAAACCCATTAAGGGGATAAAATTAAAATTCATTATTTAAAATATTTTGTAAATTATCCTATGGAAGATTATCTTCAATGGATATTTGAAGGTGTCATGTTTAGAAGATAGCATCACAAAAGACATGAATCCTAAAGGGATATGAATAGGTCATCCAATGTGGTGAAAAGAGATAAATTTCAACCAAATTCACTACCAAAACACAAACTATTCAATTAAAATGAGTGGAAATTATAAAAAAAATTATGAATCTAATGATTTTTTATGATTATAAATTTCAACAAAATATTATTATAAAATCCAAAGGTGTTGGTTATTTAGTCACAACTAATAAAGTAGGTCATTCGTATAAGGTGGTGAAAGGTATACATACAATCAATAATATAAATTAAAATGACTTATTTGATTCATTTTCTACTAACTATTTTATATCTTAAAACTTCTCTACGAATATAACGTCACCGCATAAATTGTAAAAAATTTAATTATCGATGAGATATTGTAATGGTATGATTATTTCATCTTAAGCCTACATCCCCAATATAATAAATGTTTGTGGGAATTTTCTTTTTGGATGTAATTTTATTCTCTCTATATTCTTAATTTTTGTTATTTTTGGAATTAATTTTCACTCTCTACAATGATCCCATATCAATTTCCACGGAAGTGATGTCAGATTTGATATTATGAATCAACCAATGATTGTGTATCAGTTTTAGGATTAATACAAAAATTAAATTGAAATTAAAACATTTATCTATGTTTTCATACATTTTCATGAGGGGTATTAATTTTGTTTAAATTTTCAGGTTAAATAATATGTTTGAGGATGTTATGTGGGAACCAATTGTTGTGATTTAAAAGAAGCCTCCTATTAGTGGTAATTATAGTAATAAAAGTTTAATGGAGAAATTATTATAAAGGGTGTAGAATGTAACAACCCAATATAGTTTCATACATATATCTCTTTAATTTTTAATTTTTACTAGATTTATTTACACCCAATTTCAATCTTACATGAACCATGATATACTATTGAAATATTTTTTGTTAAATGTAGCAATTATAATATGATCTTTTGATTTAGTTTTATGAATATGATTTAATAAATTATGAATAATAAATATAAATTCATTAATTAATGTAAACCAATTGATTAATTATTAGGAAATTTTTTTTACAATTATAATAAAAAGAATAAGATAATAAAATATTTTTCACTAATTCTATTTCTTTTTTTTTCGAAGATGAATATGTTGATCACTACTGATCAATAATGAAATATATATATTAAAAATTTTTATAACTAAATAAATATTCATTTATACATTAATTATTAATTTTTACAGAATAATATAAATATATTTTAACGTAATAAGTGATTGTTTTTTCAAAAAAACATTTATATTATGAAAAATATATTTTAAATTAATAAATTTAATAAATAAGTATTGAATAATGATTTTAATAAAAGGTGTAGATAATATATTCCATAAATTAAATTAATAATATTATCTTGTGTATGAAATAAGATTGAGTGTCCATCAAAATCAACTCCCATCATGGTCTCCCATTAGGCTTGAAGGGTGATTTCAAACCCCATGAGTTGGCATCTCATATATTGGAATAATATATTGATCCTTGGGATCAATTTCTCCCTCACACATAGATAATAAAAATGTAGTGAAAATAAAAAAATAATCACAGAGGTAGAGAAAAACAACACTAAACATCATAACATTATATAACTGATATATAAATAAAATTACAATTGATATAGACACAAATAATCTACAACATAAAATAAAATGGACCATATAAAATAAAAAACCCAACTTAATGAACATCCCAAACATGTGAAAATGAGTGACCACATTACCCATGATCACTATCAAACCATCCAATGATCAATAAATATCGATATGAAAAAAATTATGTAATAAACAAATTAATCTAAAATATAGGAATGTTCTAACATCCCAATGGGTTGCCAAAAACTAATGAATCTAATAAATTGTTTTTATATTATGTAATAAAAATACATTGTTTAAATAAAAATAATTAAAATCAATATATATTATAGTATTATAAAATTTATGTAACAAATAGAAAATAGTGTTTCAAAAAACTATTTCTATGATTTTAATTATATTAAAATAGTCAATTTGAGAACAATTATATCTGGCCAGTACATATTGAAAACATCATTTTTAAATAACAACATTAAAACAAATTCATAAAGGGAAATTTTTTAGATACACATCATCAACCCAAAGAGGTTCCCCATTTTCAAAAAATTATATATAACATTAATAAAAAAATAAACACTCTTTAAATATACGAATTTATAGATAGTAATATATTATAAAACACCCACACACTCAAAAATCAATAAATAATACAAATATACTTTTCCATTTAAAATTATTCAAAATAATTTGGAATTAACATTTTCACATATTGAAGAATAACCTTCTAAACTATCCAAAAAATAGTTCAAAATCACATTAAAATAACACATTCTTTTCCCATTCTAACTAAATTCTATCAGTTCAATCATAAACATTCGAAAATTAAATC
Source organism: Viscum album (assembly GCA_963277665.1). Classification (NCBI taxonomy): domain Eukaryota; kingdom Viridiplantae; phylum Streptophyta; class Magnoliopsida; order Santalales; family Viscaceae; genus Viscum; species Viscum album. The sequence continues at coordinate 1,380,367,994 of OY728138.1, forward strand.
CCGCAAAGGAGGAAAGAATGTAACGTCCCAATATTTTATCAATGGAATTATTTTGTTTCTCATAACTATGTTATATGGTATAAAACATATACATATCATAATAATAAAAATAAAAAAAATCTTAAACCATCATGAAATAATTAATTAAGTGATATTTATAGAAATTAATGAACCTATATTGATGGAATAGTAACATTAGATTTGTAATCGTAATGGGTCCTTTGGAAATAGTCAATCAACAAATAAAAAATTCATATAACATAATGAAGTATAAATAAATTTTAGGCATATAATAAATGAAAATTGGATATAATTTTATTATATTATAAGTAAATAAATGTTTTAAAATTTATTAATTAACTATTGGTATTTTGAAGAAATATAAATCTTTATTTAAAAAAGTATAAATAAAATAATTTCTCAATGAAAATTTATTTTCAAAAAATATATCAATAAATTACTACTATGTTTTCTTATTATAATTATAAAATTTCATTATACATTAATTATGTTTTCAATGTTCCATAAAATCATTTATAATTTTAAAATATGTATTTTTCCAATAAATAATGGTTTTAAATAAAAATTAAATGCCTCATATATATAATTTTAGTTTCATAAAATGGATTCCATTTTTTAAATAATCATGTTGATATCATTCCAATGTTTTTTTTGGTAATTTTTTAATATACATCGATTTTTGGGTGAATGATAAAAATATAGTTTTACACATAACCATTGTAACATAATTTTCATCATTCATGTTGTATTTTTGAAAAAATTATTTATAAACCATGATTTTTTTCCCTTATATATGTAATTTCATAAATTATTCAAAAAAATTTAATAAGCACGATGTCCAAACCAAAAAAGAACATTGAAAACCCTAATGTAAATACTGGTTCCTTAAAATATCAATTTGTAATTTCTTCCACCTTAATTTATAATAAATATATAAATTATAAAAATTTAATGGGTTTTTAAAGTATAAAACATATGTTATTATTAGAATATATGATTTATATTTCCAAAAAAACCTTTATTATAAGTATAACCACTGATATAAATTTTATTTAATATCTATTATAAAAATACCACTCTTTACGATTATAAATAACACCTCTCCTTTCCCTTGGTAAACCACACCTTACACCCAATTATAAGACTAATATCTTAAAAAATATTCCCCATCAAAAATCTTTGAATTATATTTGACACTTTGGATCAATCCACTATAATAACCAATGGATTTATAGTATCGGGAAAGTGAAGCTGCACTAGGGAAAGACCATGACTGTGTTAACACCTCCCTCTTTTCTTCATATCCTTTACCTTTTACCAATTCCATTAGAAACCATGTACTCAAAAAATAAATTATTCATTATGTTAAAATTAATTTTACAATTAAAACCTACTACAAGTATCAAATATATGACATATATAAGTTTCTTACTCCCTTTTCCCACTATTTTAGCAATCGTTGAAGGTCCATTAATAACCTACAAAGTCATTTCCAAAAAGTTTCTTCTGACCAAATTCATTAATGGAATGTATGTATTAGATATAATATATAATAGTTTTATTAAATTTACTATATTCTTCCATAATTAATTATAATAATGTATAAATAACATTAAACAATCCTTATTGAGAAAATTGGAAATTTTTTAACTAAACCATGTTGTCAAATTACTTCATATTTATCAACGATAATTAAGAAAAATAATCAAATTATTATTATATATAAATATTTATTATGAATGAGTATAATTCAATTTGGGATCAGTGTGTTACTAAATGTATATCTATTACTTAGGAGGTGCAGAAGTGACATAATTAAGTTGGAATTATGGAAAGGGGATTATAAAACCCAACTCTCATTCCATGGGGGTTTTCCTCTTTCACACTAATTTATGAATGTATATTCATGTAATGATAATAAAATTTATTTTTTCATATTAAAAATATATTTATAGGATATAAATGATTTCTAATTGTGTTTTTGGAATAAATAATATTTTTCAAAATATATTATGTATCTAAAAACACAATTTTACTTATATTGAGATGGTTTCTTCTTCAGTCACAGTTGATGATTCCTATTAAAATAATTCAATTCCCTATTTAATTGCCCAAATATGTTTCATTAATGTATTATTTATGAAATAAAAATCATTCATTTCCATGAGTTATTTTATATCTAATATTGATATATTTTCTATGTTTCATGCATGATTATATAATTTTTAGAATGTGACATGTGTAGCCATAATTATGAATCTACTAAATGAACTATGTAATTTTAAGCACCTCATGAGATAACGTTTTATATTCAGGAACATGATTCTTGATTTTTTACAACTATGTATGGTTTTTGACCACTAAGACATGTTGTTTCATTTTTATACATTTCCAAATTCTATGCCTTTATCTAATGGGTCAACTAATTATTATTATTATAATTTTATGTTCATTGTTATGCTCACACATGTTTCATGTCTCATATTCCTCATCTTAATGGTCTTTTAGCTCTCCCATTATTTATATGTATATCCTTAGGTGAATACTTGTACTAAAGAGAAAACAAGTGCCAATAAGAAACTAGAGAAGAAATAATTAAAAAAATTGTTATGTTTTATTTTATAAAAGTTATTTATGGTCTTATTCTTCTCAATACACTAAATCATTGGATCCTGGTTTTAGAAAATTGATTTTTTTATCAATAAAACTATTTAATTGTTACATAGGAAAAATAAGGATGACTATAGTTAGTATCTGATCACATTTGTGATAATTTGGGAATTTGGATTTGAGAACGTAGTAGAAACCCTCCATATGAGAGTCATTATAAATAGGGACACATTAATACTTGTCATAGAAAAATGATAAAAATATGGATCCCAATATATATTCTTGTAAAAATAATTTCACAATGGAATAAATTTTTTTTCATGGATTTTTGAATTATGTTTTTTTCCAACCTATTATATAATAGAAAATGTTAGGAACCATGGGGTACTTAGCCAACAACCTGTATGAGGTATAATGAAGTGATTTCCCAAAAAACAGCCCTAGTGATTTTAGAGGAGGAGTTCAAAATTTTACAGTGATTCTTACCTAGTTATCTATGGATATGAACAATAACTAGAATAATTTAGAACTTATGCCATAATATAAGTGGCAGAAACTGGTTATTGAGCCTTTTATATGACAATGAACATCAGTATTTTATGGATCTTCTAATCTAAAAGTCATGAAATTGTTTGTCAGCTCAATAGTGAATATATTTTTTGTGATTCATTTTTTTGAGGTACAAAAGGTGACTCTGTCCATTTATCATCTAGATGGAGAGGTCAATCATTGGTGGTAAATGATTAATAACTCTAATATGAAAGATGGAATTTATGATATGGAGTGGGAATACTTTATGATAATGTTTTTCAACATGTATTTCCATCTAAATATTCATAAAAATATGGACATATAATTTATATAGATGGTGAAATACGAATGTGAATCTTTTGTGGACAATGAATAAAATTTCAAAAGTATTGCAAGGTATACTTATGTTTTTTATTGACAATTATATAAAAATTGATAAATTTTTGAGTGTTTTAATACTATACCTTCAAAAGGAAAAATATATTTTCTACATTAGGAGTTATGAGGATGTTTTCCAATATGAACCCAATGTTGTGGTGGAGTTTAGAGAAGGTTCCCATGGCTATAGTGATAAGAAAAGAAATATGTAGTTTAAATCTTGAGGATATAATGATAAAAGTGGGAAAAAATATCATCCACCCACTTGATAGAAATTTGGGATTAATCATCACAGGAACTGCTTTAATGGGATTGGGAAATATTTTAAATGTGGGAGTGATGCCCTCTATGATCATGAATTTCACAGAGACTTAAATAATTTTACCTATTTGATGGAGGAAATGATATAAAAATAAATAATTCAAAACATAATCTATAGTGATAAAGGGTACTATGAAATCTGTTGAACTAAACATCATTTATTTGACGGTAATTAGAATATTCGAACAAAAAAGCCAATGGATCATTGGATTTATAATACCATCACTAATGATGAGGTGGGACCTATCAATGTTGTGGTGATAGGTACACTTGTTATTTTTTCACGAATACCTAACATACTGTAACGTCCCGGATCCGGGTACCACTCAACGGGTGCCTCAAACCCGGTTGGTCACATGACCTCAAGAGCATTTCCCCAAATGCCAAAGGCTATCGAATAGCAGTGAGGGCCCAGGTCTGATAGTGGGAAAGGTATGCCCTCATTTTTTAAAGTGTAGTGCAGTATAAAATATAAATAACATACAACTGCATAAGTAGTAAACAATATACAACTGAAGGGATAAATGAAGTAAAAGTGAACCAGTAGTCATATATATATATAATGATGCATCATGTCACTAATTCTATAAAAACAGCTAGAACATGATACACTGAAATACAATACAATACAACTCAACGTACACGGTACAACAAACAGAACAAAACAAAGTGAACAGAACGCAGAAGCATGGTAAGCCTAAGCTTTGTCCCATACTCTCCTTCTCCTCCACTACAACCATGTACCTATATAGGGGAACTTTCCACTGTTGACAATTGTAGAAATATAGCCTGTTTAGGCTGAAGACATGACCCAAATAGTGTGTGATAAATAAATTCCAATAGGCACCCACCAAAGGCATGTGCCTAACTATGAGTGAAAATGTGAAACAATAGTGTGAAAAATTAAAATCAATATAATATTAAGTACTTGAAAGTAAATATCACTACCAGTTTTATTTCCATTGTAATATTCTTTTAACAATTCAACATAATTTAATTTTGAGCTAATCAGAACCATTCTCTCAGGATAATCAGATCCATGCTCTTAGGCTAATCAGAACCCTTCCCTCAGGCTAAATGTAACCATGCCCTCATGCTAATATAGTCATGCACTCAGGCTAAATATCTACATGCCCTCAGGATAATATATTCATTCCCTCAGGCTAAAGTAACCGGGCTGATCCCGATGCATAACAAGAAATCTTACACAAATTTTATCTCAAGAAAATGCAATACACAATATAGTCATGGCATACCCTCGGATATCCCGACCAAATGGATAAACAGAGGAACGCACCCCCGGGGTAGTCTTGGATACAAGAAGTGATCCCAAATAGCAGTTTTAACGTATCATTATATTATATATTCAATTATTGATATCATATAGAAAAGGCCTCAGCCATACGACACCCCAACCATGGGTTCATAGCACAACGGTAAAAAATTTCAACACAACAGTTGAAAGAAACATCAGACCACCTACCTCGAACCCCACTGATCAATATACATGAAAAAATCCTCCCATGTCATTCAAGAATGATGTAGATCATGGATAAAAGAATTCTCTTTCAAATAGAAATAACATCCTTCAGAGGAATAATTGGTAAGAATAGGACAATGAGAGGGGATTTCTTACCTGTACAATCCCAACATGATCAACGGAGGCGGAATCAGGTTCCCATTTCACGATCGGTTGATACTACAAGGTTCTGTTGTCCTCCCGATATCCAAACAGCGGTTCTGACTCCTCCATAGAATGAGGATGCTACTGCCTGTTTTTAGCAAAACAAATAGACTACACGGAGTGTACTATCAAGTACATATCTTGTACTATCATGTACATAATGATTAATTTTCATTTTTTAACTATTCCTCTAGAGGATTCATTCTACCGTGGCAATGTTCATCTGTCTACATGAGTATACATCATGTATTCCTGATCACAGGGCTTATATTATCGCTCCACCGGCGGCAGCCTCCACCGCCTTACTCTTCACCTGCTTACTAATTACACGGCATTTAAATACTAAGTACACAGTGTATAGTAAGTTTCTACACCCTTTATCACTGACAGGCCTAAATTCCCTGTGTATTCATCCCACACGACCAAAGAACACAATTTGTTGAAATGTACATGGTGTGTACCCACATAATTTGAGATTTTTCCCCATTTTCCTGATTTTCTCAAAAACACATAAGGAAAAGGGAAAACGAAGAAACTCGTACCTCAAGAATGAGAACTGGGTTCTTACAAACTTCCCCCCTTAATGAAATTTTTCCCCGAATTTCCCTTCCATGGGTAGCGAAGATAAAGCTGTGAATAACTCCGACCACTAAGCACGTACATTGGTCTCCACTCCAAGGTTTCATCATGTACTCGACCATGCTGCCATAATACTCGTACAAGAGGAACTAACCGGCCTCTGAGAACCTTCGTGCTCCCATCCACAATACGAATCAGCCTCTCCTCAATGGAGGCATCAGCCTGAAGCTCATCCTCCATTGTTTGAAAGATGTGATATAGGTTTGAATGATAACGGCTCAGCTGAGCCACATGGAAGATGTTGTCCATGGACCAGTACCACTGTGGTAACTGCAAATTATAGGAAACTGACATGACTCATTCCAGAATCTCAAACGGCCCTACATACCTCATTGAATGTTTATCTTGTTTCCTGATCCGCATGTGTCCTAGCCTCGGAGAATCACGCAAGAAAACCTGATCCTTAACCACAAAATCTAATGGTCGTCTGTGGCGATCAACATAAGAGTTCTGACGAGACTGTGTAGTATCCATCTGCTTCTGACTCAACTGGACCTACCTTGAAGTCTCCTCCATGAGACGTGGTCCCAGTAAAGATGCCTCGCCTTCCTCTAACCAGCACAATGTTGATCGGCATGGCCTACCATATAAAGCCTTGTATGGTGCCATCTCAATAGTTTCCTGAAAAAAATTATTGTAGGCAAACTCAACCAGGGGTATATTCTACTCCCAAGAGCCCTAAATGTCTGGTACGCATGCATGAAACATGTCCTCAAGCACCTGTATTGTACGCTTTGACTGGACATTGATCTGAGGGTGGTAAGCTATGCTCAGAAGCACCTGTGTACCAAGTGCCCTCTAAAAACATTTCCAAAAATGAGACGTAAAGTGGGAATCCCTATCTAAAATGATAGAACAAGGGACCCCATGATGATGTAATACCTCTCTGATATACAACTTCTTAATCTCTTCAACATTGAAGGTCTCCTTGATAAGTAAAAAGTGAGCTGCCTTCGTAAGTCTATCCACAACAACCCACACGACATTATTGCCTCGAGGTGAACTTGACAATCCAGTCATGAAATCAATCATGAATTCATCTAATTTCCATTCTAGAGTGGGTATCTGCTACAATAGTCTGTCTGGACTCTGATGCTCTGCCTTAACCTACTCACATGTGGAACATCTCGTAATAAAACCCGCTACCTCTCTCTTCATAGATGGCCACTAATACTGACGTCTCATGTCATGGTACATCTTGGTGACTCTAGGATGAACTTCCCAATATAAATCATTGAAATACCACATCAACTCCTTGTGTATATCCCCTAGAACACACACTCGTCCATGTATATGTATTACCTCATCATCACATATAGTCCAACCACAAGGAGTGTCCTCTCTTGCCACGGACTCCCGTAGAACTAGGCCATCTGAATCAAAAAGTTGTCTCATCATCACTCTATCCAGGAGGGTAGAATTCACAGCTAAGGATGAAAGATAGGCTCTCCTTTGACTATCATACACCTAAAAATTTATCTTAGAGAACAAAGCCATGAGCTGCCACTCACCACTGGCCTCTTTCACTGCCTGTATCTGAGTCCTCATACTCAGTGCATCAGCTATCGCATTACCCTTACCAGGTGTATAAGCAAGCTCAATGTCGAAGGTCTGAAGGTATTCAACCCACTTTTTCCATCTTAGATTCATGTCATGCTGAGTAAAGATGTATTCGACTCTTGTGGTCGGTGAGAACCAAGAAATTCTCTCCCATGAGACAATGTCTCCAATAGTACAATGAATGAACAACTACAACCAATTCGAGGTCATGCATCATGTAATTCCTCTGATGTGGATTCAACGGTCGAGACTCATACACAACAACTCGATCGCCCTGTATCAACACTTCTCCCAGCCCATTACCCGTTGCATCACAGTAAACAATATAGCTCTTCCCCTACCCTCGATGTATCAGGACTGGTGCTGGTGTCATCCATCCCTTCAGCTCTTAAAAGGTTGTCTTGCAAGCTTCTGACCAAATGAACTTCACACCCTTTTTAGTTAGACCCATAAACGGCACTACTAAGCTGGATAAGTCTTGTATAAAATTCCATTAATAACCAATGAGCTTCAAGAAACTCCGTTTATCAAAAAAATTCTTAGGCTGCTCCCAGAAAACTACTACTCTCACCTTCTCTAGGTCTAATACAACTCCTTCCTATCAGATAATACGACCCAATATGTGAATTTGGTCCATCTAGAAGTGTCACTTTGAGATCTTAGCATTTAACTAATGCTCTCTCAATGTACTCAAAATTATCTCAAGATGGGTGGCATGGTTGTGTCGAGTACTATAGTACACCAAGATGTTGTCCACGAAGACTACCAAAAAGGAACCTAGATAGGATTGGAACACACGATTCATCAAATTCATGAAAACTGCTAGCGCATTGGTGAGTCCGAACGGCATGACCAAGTACTCGTATAGACCATATCTACTCTGAAAAGCTGTAAGCGGTCTGTCAGATGGTCTAACACGTAACTGATGATATCTATATATCAAGTCAATCTTTGAGAACACTCTTGATCCCCAAATATGATAAACAATATCATCAATCCTCGATTGGGGATATTGGTTCTTGACCGTAAACTATTTCAGCTTCTGATAATCCGCACAGAGTCTGAGGGTACCATCCGACTTCATAGAAAAAAGATCAGGCGTACCCCAAGGAGAAGTACTAGGTCAGATAAAACCCTTTGTCTACAACTCCTCTAACTACCTCTTCAGCTCTTTCAACTCAGGTGCATCCATCCTATAAGGAGGAATGGACACTGGTGCCTCTCCTGACACAAGCTCAATAAAGAAATCTACCTCTCACTCCGGATGAAGACCTAAAATGTCATCCGTGAAGACATCCCTGAAATGATCATCTACTAAAGAGAAATCCTTCTGAAAAGTCCCATGATCATCCAAATATAAACTCTCAATCTAGGTTGTGACTCCACCATACCCACGATGCTTGGGTCCAGCTCAACTCTCCTGAACATCCCATTCTCCATTGTATAGGAACTCTCCACCCTCTGGTGACGTGAAAATCACCCTGTGATGTTAGTAATCTATGAAGGATAAAAAAGGTACCAACCAGTCCATCCCGATAATGAAATCATATCTTTTCATCTTCAAGACATAGATGTCCCATAGAAAGTGACACCCACCAACCTCAAGGGGGAACTCTATGCACTGACGCACCCCAGTCGTTCTAGTTCCCACTGATGTGTCTAGCGTCATAATATCAGAAGAAGAAGAAACACAGAGCCCATGGAATTCCACAACGGTCATAGATACAAAACTATGTGTTTCACCAGTATCAAAAATTGAAGAAGATAAAATATAATAAACTACTATAATACCTCTAACCGTGGAAGGTCAGGGATCCTGCTCAGGTTGGGTCTATTGCACCGCATATGCCTGCCCAGTGCAGCGACCCTGCAACATAGCCTGGATACCCAGAGTTGACTTGCCCTGTTGCCTTTGAGATCTTGGTCTCTGGATACCATGCCCACAACCACTATCTCTGCATGCACTCCCTGATATATTTCAGTCTCCCAACTAGTAATAAGCTGTTGGTCCTGCTCCCGCAAGCAGAGTCTGCATAGAATTCCTCTCACTATCCATTGATATAAACTCCGTGAAAAAATACTGAAGATGACACATATTTCCACAAACTCGGAACTCCACTAGGTCACGTGGACAACGGGGTCACTTGTGCCACTCTATACCACACTGGTAGCACATCACTGGTCCACCTGAATAATTCCTCTGGCTAGTACTACCACTGCGAGAGAAACCCATCTACCTTTTCCTTTTTCCGATAGAAATAGTACTAGAAACTGGTGTCAAACGTCCTTTCCCACCCCACTTTCATCCCATAGGTATTTCTCAGTAATCAATTCCTGGTACACAATATCATGCACTGTAGGTTACCTAAAAACATTCCCTAGTGCTCAGATGTCTTATCAAAGATCACCCTCAAAGCGTCTAGCCCTCAACATCTCATCACCCACCAGAATTGATTCAAAATGAAAAATCTCGGTGATGTGAGAAGATTAATCCATCACTAACATGGCGCCCTGCTGTAGATTCATGAATTATCGAGATCGATCTACCCTCTACATATCTGGGAAGAAGAAGTCATAGAAGCCTACCTGATAATCATCCCACACCATGTATTAGTGATGCTCAGATCATGTGGTAACATCCCACCACCACTTTCCATAATCTTGTAGAATGTTTGTATCGAGCTTGACCCTCTAGTCAGGAGGCATCTCCAGATGCTCAAATATTTCCTACAGTGAATCCATCCATGACAGCGCATCCTGTGGTCTGCCATACATAGAAAATGTTGGAGGATGCTGCTGCTGGAAGATATGCGTCAACTCTACCATAGATGTGGTGTCCTACGATGGTACCTTGAAGGTCTTCATGAACCGCATAAAGCCTTCATGGAACTGCGCATCCACACCTGTTTCTGGTATAACAACTGGTGCTGCATCTGGCACTGCTGGAAGATCCACTGGTAGCCCATGGTCTACTATCTATAGAGTATAATCGTCACTGCTCTCTTGGAGAACAATCAGCGGTCATCCCGGCGGCATGACTCTACAATGTCAAATGAACACCATAGATCAAGATTTATCAAGGATCAAAAATTAGGAGGAGAAGAAAAGCATTCAATATTTACAAAACATAACTACACAGTGTTTTTAAATTCTACACGGCGTGTTATCACAAGCCATCTACATGGGGGTTTAATCCAGCTAAAACTGGTCGTGTAAGACCCTAAACACACAACGTGTCTTATACATACACGATGTGTACTTGAATCCTCCTTCCCTGCCTGAGTCCTTCAAAACAGATAAGACAAACGGTTCTCCTAAAAAAACTACATGGCATGTCCCACAGGCACACGACATGTAAATTACAGGGTTTCACCAGCCCATGTTGTTCATCACATGGCCTGTGTACCTAGGTCACACTACACGCCGTGTTCCAAAAAGACAGATCGTGTTCAAAGAAGCCCCAGACTAACCCATGTTCATCGCTACACGGCCGACGACATGGTTGGCACTACATGGTGTGTTCCAGCCTGACAAGACATGTACTAAGAAAGATAACACTGACCTATGTTGTTCGTGACATGACCAGGTACCTGGGATATACTACACGGAGTGTTCAATGTAGGCATGGTGTATATGTCTTATGCTTTTTTCCATCCGTGTTGTTAGTTACACGGGTGGACATCGGGTGAACACTACATGGCATGTACATCTGGTACACGACATGTTTACCCAATCCATCCCATACACCGTGTCCCCTCCCACACGACCTATGACACTGGAAGAGACTACACTGCGTTTACTGAGGTTACAATCCATGTACGTAAAAAGGTTTCATTTCTTCCTAAAAAGAAGAACACACAGAGTGTGTCCAAGGAACTACACAGTGTGTATGTTAGGGTTTCTAGATAGTAAGCCTCATAAACTACCCCGGAACCCATAAAAACATTGTAAAAAACACCTAAATGCCAAATTCTGATCTATTAGGGCCCATACTCCTCGTGAATCAAAGATTTGGAATCTTATACATGTTGTAACAAAATAAACATGTCAATGATACACCAAATTTTGGTCATTGAGGGACCATACTCTTCATGAAAAATAGTTTGGATTTCATTCTATCAAAACCTCACACAACAATACCCTATCAAATAGCAGGTATTTATCAAAGCAGCTATCACAAAAACATGATTTTTAGCACAAAAACTATCACAACAACATGAACTATCTAATACACCAACATGACCGGGAAAGAATGCATGAAATGCGATTTATATCATGTGCCTAAATGATGCATGAGATGGAATACCCTCATCTCATCAGGTTGAAACTAAATATAACCCATGTATAACATATAAACAGCAAAATCAAAAGTATGTCACCTATCATTGAAAATAAAATCAACTATAAAAGCGAAAAATCCAAAAATTGAAATAATCAAGGTATACTGGATTTTGCCTGTACACGGGTTAGCTACTCCTAAGCATAACTTATTACCGAGTACCATTTCTGTCCTATCCTTGAATATAATCTTCATACAGTAAGTCAAAGAAAAAAACCCTCCGATACCACATTATATCATCCTGGATCCGGGTGGAACTCAACGGGTGCCCCGAACATGGTTGGTCACATGACCTCATGCACATTTCCCCAAACACCAAAGGATGAAAATTAGCAGCGAGTGCCCAGGTCTGATAGTGGGGAAACTATGCCCTCATTTTTCAAATTGTAGCATAGCAGAAATGATAAATAACATACAACAGTGAAACTAGTAAACAATATACAAATGAATGGATAACTGAAGTAAAAGAGATATAGAAGTCATATATATATAAAGATGAATCATGTAGCTAATTCTATGAAAAAATCCAGAATAGGATCCACTAAATTACAATAAATTACAACTCAAATTACATGGTACAACAAACAAAATAAAACAGAGTAAATAGAACACATCAGCATTGCAAGCCTAAGCTTGGTCCCATGCACTCCTACTCCTCTACTACAATCATGTACCAGTATAGGGGCCCTTCCCCTGTCGACACTTGCAGCAATATAGTCTATTTGGGCTTAATAAATGACCCAAATAGGGTGTGAGAAATAAATCCCTATAGTCACCCACCAAAGGACCGTGCCCAACTATCAAGGAAAATGTGCAACACCAGTGTGCAAAAGTAAATGTAGTAAACTAGTAATACTCGAAAGTAAATATATCTTCATTCTCATTGAAATTTTAATATTATTTTAGTAATTCAACATAATTTAATTCTGAGCTAATCAGAACCATGCCCTTAAGCAAATTAGAACCATGCCCTTAGGCTAATAAGATCCCTGCCCTCATGCTAAATGTATCCATGCCCTCAGGCTAATATAGTCAGGCCCTTCGGACAAATATAACCACACCCTCAGGATAATGTAGTCATTCCCTTAGGCTAAAGTAACTGGTTCGAGCCCAATGCATAGCAATAAATCTTACACAAATTTTCTCTCAGGAAAATGAAATACAGAATATAATCATGGCATAACCTTGGGTAACCCAGCCAAATAGCGAAACAGAGGAACGCACCCCCAGGGTGCCCCAGGGTGGTCCTAGATCCCAGCAGTGATCCCAAATAGTAGTTTTAACTTATCATTAGATTATGTATGAAATTCTAGATATCTTCCACCAAAGACCTCAGCCATACGACCCCACAACCATGGGTGCATAGCACAATGGAACACAATTTCAACACAACAGTTGAAAGAAACATCAGACCACCTACCTCGATCCCCACTGATCGATATACATGAATGAAACATCCCAAATTGTTCAAGAATGACGTAGATATGGGAAAAAAATAATTTTCGTTCAAACAGAAAATAACTTCCCTTAGAGGATGAATTGGTAAGAACTGCGCAAGGAGTGGGGAGGGATTACCCATACGGTCCCAACGTGATCGACGAAGGCGGAACCGGGTTCTTGGTGCATGATCAGTTGAACCTCCATGGTTCGGCCTTCCTCCTGATCTCCAAATAGTGGTTCTTCCACCTCCCTCGAATGAGGAGGCTACTGCCTATTTTAAGAGAAAAACAGACTACATGGTGTGTACTCTTAATTACACGGTGTTTACGTTTAATATTTTAACTGTTCCTTTGGCGGCTTCATTCCACCGTGACACTGTTCAATGGTCGACATGAGTACACAGTGTGTATTCTTGATCACACAGAGTGTACTGTTTCTCTACTGGGGGTACCTCTACCTCTTTACTGTTCACCTACCAATTGATCACACAACGTGTAAATACTATGTACACGACATGTAGTCAGTTTCTTCACCCCGTATCGCCAATAGGCCTACAAGCCCTGTGTACTCGTCTCACACAGCCAAAGTACATAGCGTATCAAAAAGTACATAGCATGTACCCAAAAAATGTGGGATTTTTCACAATTTTCCTTAATTTCTGAAAAAAAAACTTATGGAAAAGGGAAATGGAAGAAACCCATACCTCAAGAATAAGAACTAGGTTCTTACACATACTATGGGATTCTCGTACTATATATTCTTTCAAATCTTGTATGTTTTTTATAACTATTCAAACACTACATAAAAATATGGAGGTTGAGTTATCCATCAGAACATAAAATGGGGAAATTATTCCATCAGTACTATATCACTCATACATATAAATTTATTGTTGAATGAAACTACTATAAAAATTTCACTACAATCTTTGTTGTAGTTTTATTTTCTATATTAGGCATAGATTGGCTATCTATATTCAAAAACAACATCAATTTTTACGAAAGGGGGATCACTCTTCACATCCAAATGCTTCCCCCAATTTTTTACAATTGTGAGAAGGAGGGTAAAAACTCATCAGATCCATTGTCTCAAGTATGTATATTATTACCATATGATAAATCATATCTATTTTAAATGATTGAGACAAAAGAGATAAACTTGATCAAAGACAAGAAATTTGTGAGGTACTACACTAATGTATTCCATAATGTATTATCTGGTATTCCTCCTACTAGAGAGGACAAATTCTATATTTAAATTATTCAAAGATCTTGGTCTATATCAACGAACCCTTTTAGAAAGGACACCATTGAGTTTAAGGAAATAATGAAGCACTTTAATGTGAATCGGGACAAGGGTTTATATATCTGAGTGATTCACCATGGGGTGGACCAATATTCTTCATCATGATGAAGGATAGACCAATAAACCTATGGATTGATTGTTTTGATCTCAATAAAATCATAATAAAAAATTATCTCCTTCCACATATAGATTACTTGTTCATTCAATTTTATCTGACAATGCATTTTTCTGAGGTATAACATAGGTCGAGATTTAAAAAATATATGGTGATGAAGCAATATATTCAAATGAAAGCCTTTAGAAATAGTAATGTAAACTATGATTCCATAGTGGTTCCATTATGACTCACTAATTCTCCAGAAATGTCCATTGATTTTTTGAATCGAGTCTTTAGAGATTACCTGTACAAATTAGTGGTTGTCTTTATTGATGATAATAAAACATACTCCATGAGGAAGGGGGACATGAGGGTAATTTAAATACTATGAAAAAGTTGTAGTGAAGATATTAATGCTATGAAAAGTGCAGTACATGTGATATATGGGGGGTGTAGTATTATTCTTAGAGAATGTTACCACAATAAGTGGAATATATTTTGACCCTAATAAGATATAGGGAATCCAAGAGTGGCCAATGAAAATATATGTATTGGAGATCTGTAGTTTCATTGGTCTTAATAGGTATTAACTGTGATTTTGTGAGGAAATTCTCAAGATTGTAAAACATACTTATCATGATAAATGATATGGGAAAAATGTTTTTCTTGACTTTTGAATTTGAAGATTTCATTATAGAGTTAAAAAATAAGATTATCACCACACAAGTACTCACTCTTTTGAAATGTTGGTGAAAACATTGTTGTTTACATAATTGATTCAATGAAGCAATTAGATTTTTTCTAATGAAAAATGATTAAGTTATAGCCTATTCCTTAGGCAGAAGAGAATTCATTTGCAAAACTATCCCACAAATGTTCTTGACTTGAGAATTTTGATAATTGTTTTGAAAATAAGGTGACATTATCTCAATGAGTAGATGTATGAAATATATACTAATCATAATAGTGTTAAATATATATTTAAAATATATGTGTTAATTGATCTTACCAAGATTCACTTTATCAGTTTTACCCTTATAAGACAATGATAAAGTAGTTTTTTATTGAAAATTATATAAATAATAAGATAAATTAAATTTATGTTTGATTAAATGATTTTGTTTTTATCAATATTTAAAAATTAAATGTTATGTGGTCTGATAATTTCATTTTAGGTGTTGGTGATTGGATGGGATCAAGATGAAATTAAAAAAAGGTTAAACCACATAGGATCCAAGCACACAAGTGCACTCAACCGCACTCTTCAACAGAAAATTTCTTCCAAATGGGATTATATTTAGTTGTCTCAAACAAAAATCTATGGAATACATCTTTTATAAAGTAACATCAGATTAACTATTCCATTTGGTGTCCCATAGTGACTGGTAAATCCAAAACACCAAATCTGCATGATGTCAAAAGTTGTGTTCTATGTTCTGTTCATCACTCATGAAATAATTTTACCAATAGTTCAATACATTCAGTGGAGACATTCAGGATGTAAGGATAATACTTTTTTGTTTTCCTAAAAGTGATATAAGTCAATTTGTAGTTCGTAAATAATGGTCCATGTGGTTTCTCGATATCTGGGGGCTTAAAACCACCTTCCAATGTTATTGTAAAATGATTCCTTGAGAATCCTATTTGAAAGATTGTATAAAGAGTTATGTTCTTAAAATATGGTGTTCTAGAGGAGTCTTATCCTCATTGTAGATGTTTTGGAGGCCCCTATCCCCATAGAGGTGTCAAGGATGATGAAGTAGTCCCACCCAAGCATCCTCCTCCTCCCGAAGTTTGTATAAATGGTTGGAATTCATTGTGAGAGTTCTACAAAAATGGTTAGAGAGTTCCCACACATATATTAGATACGATATTGGAGTAATTTGTGTGTTTAAAAATTTTATATTATGTATCATACAATATTTAATGATTTAATAATTGTTTTGATGCACATGAATGTCATGCACATAATTTCTAACAGATTAGTCTGAGGTTTTGAGTGAATGACTTGTGTTGTTCTAATTAGAAAATATAAGAATCCCTTTAGTATAACACATTCATGATATTTCAATATTCAATGGAATATCTTAATCTATGAATATGTTCTCCACCTTGAAAATATTATTTTTATGTGAATGTTTTGTTCATCAATAATTGAAATAAAAGATTATGAATTAATTGGTATTCTAATTAATTTCAGCAAAATAACTCGTCCAACCCTAAATGAATCTCTACTAAAAATGAACTTAAAATTGGTGTAGTGAAAAAAATGACACCTTTATCTCATATTTTATAAAATATACATGTGTTCTAAACTATTAAAATATTTACATAATGTTTTTTTTCTTGAAAATTCTTTCAAAACCACCCCCTCTTTAAGTCCTTTTTAATAAAATAACACTCTATAAACTACCTACTCTCCATGAGAGATAACCTAGGGATTTTCCTATGAAATATATCAACCATAAAAACATAATATATTTGACGTTTCATGACCATGGATTTAAATTTGGGTATCATTATTTTGGGAGTGCTTTTGTTTTTATTGATCATTTTATAAAAAATAGTGTTAAATTTGAAACTATTTATATGATTCATTTCCACCATAATTTTTAGTAGATTTTTATTTTGTAGGTTCTATGCATGAAAGATTATACTATCGGAGATTTAATGCCTCTTGAACCTGAACTGGAGAGGATCTTATGTTAGTGACACCATGACATACATAATAACCTTTTAAAAGAGGACACATCACATATTGAACATTTTCATTATCCTTATTCATTTTATAGAACCAACATAAAATCTCAATTGAACATGAATAATAAGGATGAAAAAAACCAATCATTAAAATAATTAACCTCACTTGATGTAGTTATCAAACCCTCCTATATTTAATTACAAGGTTAGAAACCCAATTTTGTGATAAAATCTGGTATAATTCACTTATTTCTCTGAATTATTGGATTTGCTGGAGAAGATACCCATATGCACTTAAAATAGTTTTATGTTGGCTATTCTACATTAAAACCTAGTAATGTGTGTAAAGAACATATAATGCTCAGGGAATTCAAAATATCATTATAATACAATGTAAAATATTGGATGTATTATTTCAATTCGATAATTATACGTTGGGAAGACATGAAACACATTTTACATGAAAAATATTTCATTACTTCTCGAACCGAAATAATAAGAAATGATATTTTTGGGATAATACAATCACAAGGGGAAACACATCATGAATATTGGGAGATATTTAAGAGGTTATGTTCAATCTTGAAATAACAGCAAATAAGTGATCAACTTTTATTACATTATTTTTATGAAGGATGAATTCTTATTGATCAAAATACGATTAATGATGATAAAAGTGGAGATGTCATGGATAAAATAAAAATTAATTTAAGGACCCTTATTGATAACATGGTGAAAATTACTCAAAATATCAGTTCATGGTAAAGTGTACTTATTCGAGGTGTCCATGAGTAGCCACGTACTAAATTCGATAAGAAAGTTGTCAAAAATTTAGAAGAGGTAAGTACCATTCTTTGAAAAAATATATTTTCCATGGGAAATAATAATATCTTCCTCCCATCCATTGTGGTATATGTTCTATAGACACAAACTACTCTGACTAATTCCACCAACTAGCAGAATATTTTGAGATTTGTGAAGAATTATTTCCAGGAGACCTCTACAACCATGACATTAGGAAAGAACCATTCTATCCATGCAACCCTGGGTGAAATAACAACCAATTCTATAAGAAATAGATTATCAAATGAACCTAAACAACCATAGATCCAACTGGGATAGAGTAGTTATGAGTCGCCACCCAAAAATCCTCAACCACAAAAAAAACCTTTAAAAAAAACCCTCCAAAACCCGATACTAGCCTATAATACATGACTAAGGGAATGTCTTCAATCATTATAAAATTCCAAAAAACCACCCAATCTACCGTAAAATACCAAAAAACCAATTAGGCCAACTAGATAACTCAGTGGGGAAAATCTAAAGTCATGGGTTTGGTATAATACCTTCTCATCCACATTTCGACATTAGGGATAAGGGAAATGTGAGTGTTATCACCAATTGGTGTGGAAGTCAACTTAAACAAAATTTTATCCTTTATTTATAGTCATTATATCATATAGAAAACACCACACCAACTATTGAAATTGGCCCAAATGATGAAAACACTTTTCTTTAGAGAATCCATTCAAAAGGAAAGAGTGTGTCTATTGAAGAGTCACGTAGCCCAAAAATTCCTCTTACACTTCCCCAAAGGTCCAGACAACCAATAATAAAAAAATAAAGGCAATAGATAAATTTCATTAACAATAAAAAAGTGTATGTTATCATCCCCTTGATTGGTGATGTGAATAAAATTCCATGATACATGATATTTATCAAGGAGATTTATACATACCAAAGGAGACTCCAAGGTGATGAGAAATTGAGCATAGTGAGGATTGTCTAAGCATTGATAAAGCCATTACTTCCAACCAAGTGCAATGATCTGGAAGCATTATTAATTACACGTTCCATAGGGGATTATTCCTTCTCCAATGCATTGTTTGATTTGGTTTCTTATATAAATGTTATTCCTCACCCTAATTGATCTTTAAAGGAGGTCGGTGAACTAATTACCCCATGAAAATTTTTTAAAACTGTAATTAAAAGTATATCACACCCTTATGACGTGTTATGGTTGTTTTTGTAAGTGCAGAAAATTTAGTTTTTCCTATAAATATTTATGTTAAGAAATGGAAGATAATAGGATTAATGTCCATGCAACAATTATATTAGAATGTCCCTTCTTGAAAACTGCCAAAAACATAATTAATGTCCAAAATGGTACAATATCTGTTGAGTTTAGTGGTGACTTTGTCCACTTCAATATCATTTATTCCATGAACCACCCCTCTAAGAAACATTCCACTCTCTCTATTAATTTAATTATTATTATCCATTACCCTTAAAAACATATATGCATTCCTCTAGTCCACTTCCATAATTTTATTTGTTGAATGAAATGATTATAAATGAGTAATTCATACAATGTTGTACTAGTCTTGAAAAATTCCTTGCATGTAAATTAATTGAGGATTTCTGGAATCTACAGACCACATGACCCCCAATAATACAAATAATCTTGTAATATATCATTCCTCATCTGAGGAAGATACCATTAAGCTGTAAGGAGAGATTAGTGTCTAATAAATTTCATACACAATCCCTTAAATCCTAAATATCCTTAAATTGGAACCAAAACAACTAAGTAAAAATTTAAAAATATACATAAATTGAGAATATAAACAAGATTACAATCATGATTTCTATTTCACTCCCTCGGGACCAAGAATTGGGGCTTCTTGAATATTTTATGGTGTATAAAAAATAGTTATAATGGAAAATTTATAACATTATTAAAATTATCCCATAAATTTGTAAACATAATATATTGTTAAATAATGAGGGTAAACATTCAATGTATTAATAATATTAACTAAACCCAAACCTCCTTGATAATGTTAAAAAAGAGGTAAAACAATTATTTGTTGTGGGAATATTTGACCTTATCTCTGATAGCCAATGGGTTAGTCTAGTACAAGTAGATCCTAAAAAACTGGTCTAATGATAATAAAAAATGAAAACAATGAATTGGTTCCAACCTGTGTGTATAATAGTTATCTTGTCATTATAGACTGTCATCGAATAAACCAACACACTAGGAAAGACAATTTCTGATTACTATTCATTTACTAGATGCTAGAGAGCCTATCAGGGACATCCCATTACACTTTTCATAATGGGTATTCAATATTCTCCCAGAATCATATTTTTCGCGGGGATTATGAATGGACAAAATTTACATTCCCCTTCGTCACATTTTCATATTAGAGGATTCCATTTGGATGGTGCAATGCTCTAGGAATTTTACTTCGATGCATGGTTAGTATTTTTTGGATTACCTGGAGAATTTCATGAATGTATTAATGGATGATTTCAAAGTTTATGGCTCATATTTTAAGGAATTATTTAGTAGAATTGGTTAAGTAATATATCACATTATTCAAAATAATCTCGTATTAAACCATGAGAAATTCCATTTTATTGTGTGACATGGTATACTATTGGGACATGTCATTTATAGGGATGGCTTGAATGTTGATAAATAAAAATTGGATGTCATTTCTTCCTTAAAATTTCATAAAAATTAATGGGATGGGTGGTATTTTCTTGGTCATGAAATTTTTTTCCATCGTTTTATTCATGAATTTAGTAAGATTTCCCTCCCCCTCTTCTGATTACTCTAAAAATATAGATAATTTACTTCTGATAAATAATGGGTAGATGAATTTAATTAATTGATATGGGGACTCACTTCACCCATGATAATCCATAGAACATAGTCAGATTTACCATTTGAGATCATGTGTGAAACCTATAACTATACAGTTTGGGATATCGTAAGACAACGAGTTGAACAAGTTCCACATTTCATTTTTTATTCCCCTCTTATATTGGGCCCAACACATTAAAACTTCCCCACAACTGAAAATGTATTATTTTCCTTTGACATTTCCTTGGATAAATTCATGTCATACCAGTTAGGGACCAACATCATTTTTTTCTAAGACCATGGAGCCATCCAGTATCTCCATAAGAATCATGAATAAAACCCATATCTCATTCATTAGATTCTCCTCTTACTTGAATTCAATATTCCTAGGATAGTTATGAATTTTCATCATCTTTAACAATTTTCTCATTTTGGATTTCTGGACGGTATTATCACCTTCTCTAACCTTCCCACCCCCTCACATTTATAGCACATTTTTAATTTTTTATGGCCAGTTTATATTGGAAAATGATTCCCATATAATCATTGAAGTTATTGAAAATGAGTGAGAAATTTCCCTATTTAATTTTGTTTAAAATTCAAAATAATTCTGATGAAATGTTCATTTCCAAAAGATTTCAATACTGCGGTGTTACTTTCCCTAAATTTTTATTTTCTTTTTGATGATATAAATAGTTGTATCATTTTGAATCTATTGTTAAGAAATACACCCTTTGTGAGAATAGTTTAAGGTAATGTAGTTTCTCTTAATCTCTTTATACATATTTTCACACAACCATGAAGTGTGAGTTTTTTACTCAATAGAATGTAAATATAAGTTAGGAAAAATTTTATCTACCTTTAAAAATGAATTTTCCATGTGTTAATTATTTATTTGATCCATTTCATTATTGTATCTAATTTACCTATGTGTTTGTACCTATTATGAAACTGTTGTGCGCCTTAAAAACCCCAAAAAACAAGAAAAATACAAATTCTAATAAACATTTAGGGGAATGCTGAAATTTAAAACATATGTGGATATCTATGTTGGGATATAATGGTTTTAGTTATTGGAATTCCTATGTGAGCTGGTCTTAGAATTGTATTGCAATGGATGTAGGGAAGGTTTGGTGGAAAGGATCATGTATGCTATCAATTTTAAAAATAAAATATATTTACTTAATAGAATGTGGAATGAACATCATTAAATGGTCATCACACACACACGTGGAGAACAAGTGACATGATTATCATTTGAATTATTATCTTAAATTGGTAGCACACATCTATTGGAATTTAATTATAATATAATTTTTGAGACATCATTTTCTAGGATCACTGAGAAAAACGGATCATTTTGATATTTTCATTGATATAATATCTACTTGGAATTAAATTTTCATTGAATGTTAAATCATTATAACATTGTAAATATCTATATCTGTATTTTTTTGAGAAATATTAATTTTCAGACCAGTGAAAATTTTTAGTTGTGAGGGTGTGATCGCACCACAATTCACTTTTTGAATTTCAACATTACAAAAAATATGCTACTAAAATGTTCCATTCCAGATAGTTAGAGATCATAAAGTATTTCAAATGCTCAATGAAGAACAATCATTTAAAGAGAATAAACTGATTGATAATATTAAAGGAATAGAACCTACAACATTATCAATGATGATAAGTGAGAAGGATCCAATCCTCTTAGTTTTTAAAATGATTGACATAGGAATCATTAAGGAATGAAAATCACCATTCCTATATCAAATGATTTATCAACCATCCCTTATGGAGAAAATAAGTCATTCTCAAGGAAATGATGTTAAAATTTTGATTAAGGTGGAAGCTATCATAAAGGGTAAATCCTCAGAGTTCAAAAATTATGAAGAAGGAATTGTAATATTTGGGTCAATAATGTTTGAACCATCCGATCTAGTGATAAATAAGGATTATCTAAATGATTCGTATATCCCAACATTCTTTATTCATCTAGGGAGAAAAATGATGTGTTAAGATTTATTAGTGTACTTTGGGTAGGAAAATATTAAAAAGAGGATCTATAAATATACATAAATGTTCCTTGTATATCAACAAGTGTAGGATTAAATAATAAAATGGGATGATGAAACCATTTTCCACACCAACATGAAAATCTAAAAAACATCACCATGAATATTTTCACCAGAATTATAGAGATATCTAGTGAAAACAATGATTTATGGGTTTTTTCAGATCATCCTATAAATACATCCCTCTTTATTCAAATTTGAAATGAATTCTCAATAGATAAAAATTCAATGATTTATATTAGAGTAGTTGTAAAGCTCCATAGAGTACCAAGGCTGATTGTATGTGATATAGATTCGAGATTCACATACATGTTATAGAAATGAATCCAACATGGTCCAAACATTGAGCTTAACTTAATCACAACATGTCAACTTGAAGAAGAAGGATAATATGAATGTACTAATCATACATTCAAAGAAATGTTGATAGAATGTTATATGGACATCAAAAGAGGATATGACCAATATCTCTCTCTTGTCAAATTCTCTCACAATAAGAGTTTCCACTCATGAATAAAAATGGATCAATATGAATATATTTTTAGGAAAATATGTAGAACGTCATCATGATGAGACAGATTTAGTGAATGTATGATACTCTGAATTGAGATAGTTTATGAAATGGTGGATGAGGTGAAAATCAATCATCTACAAATTCATTCAACCCATAGTCTACAGAAGAACAATTAATATATTATTATATGATACATTGTTATTAATATTGTAGACATGGTATCCATCCACAAATATCTATGGAATTGAATCATTATATAAGGGGAAGAAAGGAATTTTGAGAAATAGGTACATCATACCCTTCAGAATTCTGGATCAACTCGGTGCTTTGTCCTATAAATTAACACATCCACCTACCATGTCTCAAGTACACAATGTATTTCATATTTCTTTATTAATGATGTGCATGCCAAATACCTCATATTTACTGAATCTAGGGATGGTATATTTGGAAAATGATATCTCTTATGAGGAATAACTTGTGAACACCTTTGACTGTAGAGATAAATTTATACTCAACAAGAATTCTCACTTGGTCATTCTATTATGCCATAACCATAAGTATGAAGAAGAAACATGATAACTAGAGTAAGTAATTATGAAAATCTATCCTCAATTATTTTATTGAAATTATGTAAAACAAAATCATTGCGGGGGGGGGGGGGGGGGGAATTTCAGTAAGGGGAATAATTTAATGACCCGATATTTTGTAAATGGAATTATTTAACGTTTTATAAATAAGTAATATGATATATAAATCATACCAAAAATATAAATCCTAGTATAAAACATTAGTTTCATCAATAAATAATTAAATAATGGATATTTATAGAAATTAAGAAACATATACTGATTGAATAGTAACTTCACCATTGGAATACTAAGGTGACCATTATGAATAGTATATCAAATAATAGAACAATTATCACATCTATGAATGTAAAAATTAAATTCTTCCATCTTAGAAATTACAATATGATATAATCATATTACAGTATAAGTATATAGATACTCTAAAAAAATTTCATAATGTTTTGTGATTTATAGAAAACAAAATTTTTTATTTATAATTTTATAATTAAAATAAATATTTTAAATTAAAATTATTTCCATAAAATAGATTTGGAAATTAATATATATTATACTGATTATTAGAATAATTCATGATACCATAATTATGCCTTCAATG
The DNA here is from genome assembly GCA_963277665.1 of Viscum album. Lineage (NCBI taxonomy): Eukaryota > Viridiplantae > Streptophyta > Magnoliopsida > Santalales > Viscaceae > Viscum > Viscum album. The sequence continues at coordinate 1,380,393,051 of OY728138.1, forward strand.
TCTCATAAAATCAGTTATAACTTTAAAATCATTATTTTTCTTAAAAATGATGATTTGAATGAAAAATTAAATTTCACAAGTTTAAAAAAAAAATATTCATTTTTAAGAATTATGAAATAAAAATTTTCTATGTTTTATTTTTTTTATTTTCTAAAATACATCAATTTTCAATTGAATTGTAAAAATACAATAATACACATAACCGATGTACCGTAAATTTCATTGGTTAGGATGTATTAGTGACATAGTGGTTTATAGAACATGAAATTCGGCCATTATATATATAATTTAATAGATTATTTGTTAAAAATTATAAACTCAATTAACACACCTTAAAATAACTTTCCAAAACCTGAAATGAAAAGGGATTCTTTAAAATATCAAATTTTCAATCATTCAATTATATTGATTATTAAATTAATGAATAAGAATTTTAAAGGTGTTCAGAAGTCGAAAACATATTTTATTACATTAATAAATGATTTTTTTGTCAAAAAAACCCAATATTACCGGTCTAACAATCGATATATTAATTTATTTAATATGTTATTCTAAATATACACATCTCTTCAAGTATTAATAACCCCTCTCCCTTCTCGTGAAAAACCACCCCTTCCACCAATTACAAAGACTATTATATAATAAAATCCCACTCTCAATCTTCTAATAATAACTAACGGTTTTATTGATCAATCCACTCCAATGACCATGGGATATCGTGCAAGATAATATACACCAAAGAAATAGTAAGTCTTTGTAAACACTTCATTATTTTCATATTCTCTTTATTATTTTACCAATTACATTAAATACCATGTAATATAAAAGGTACATATGATTAATTAAATAATTATATTAATAACTTTACCATACTGGATGTATAATATATATTCCATATTTAATTTTCTTACCCATTTTCCTAATTTTTTTGACAAAATCACGTTGAAGGTCGATTAACGACCTACATTGAAATTACCAAAAAAATTATTATCACCACATTAATGGATGTAAAATATGGATTATATATAATATATAAATAATTAATTACATGTAACCTATTATTTTATAATTATTTATAATATTATTTAAAATAAATTTAAAAAAATTGTAAAATAGAGGAAAAAAACAGGACCTTTTTAGTAAAACATGACATCAAAACACATTAATTTCATAAAAAAATTAATAAACATAATCCAATGAATATAATTTGGTAAATATATTCATAAAATGTCTTAATTTTACATTTTTATTAGTGTTTTAATAAATATAGATTTTTTAATTCCGGAGGCATAAAAGTGATGAAATTATGAAGGAATTAAGGTATGTGGATTTTCAAACACATCTCCATTTCTATGGGGTTACCTATTTCACAAAAATATTAGTATATATATTCATTTAATGATACATAATGTTAATTTATTTATTATTTCCTTTCATTATCTGTGATATACACGTTTTCTACATGAGTTTATGTAAAATATTATGTTTTCCAGAAGAAATCATATTTCTAAAAACATGTATTTTACTTATCTAGATATTTCTTCATCTTCACTCATTGTTTATGATTCCTATAAAAAAAATTTATTACCTTTTTCATTCTCCTAGGTTTATTATTAAATTTATGATTTATGAAATTAAACCCATTCCTTTCCATGGGTCATTTTATGTCCTATAATATTATATGTTCTATGTATAATCCAACATTATGTAAATGTTATGACGTGAATGGTGCACCTAGAATTATATAGAACTCTAATCAATTTGGTAATGTGATGTATATCATGGGATAAATTGATATATTCATGATCACGATGCTCGATTTTTTCACAACTATGTCTGGTATTTTATTATTTATGCATTATGTTTTATTTTTAGTCAATAACTCATTCCATTAATTTATATAATGCATCCAATCATGATTACGACGTTGATTTTATGATTATTATTATTCTCACTCTTGTTTCATGTATCATATTCTCCTAATTAAAGGGATTTTTATCTCACCCCTTATTTTGATCTATATCATTAGGTGAATACAGATACTAAGGAGAATAAGGGTCCAGTAAGAATATAGAAAATAAGGAATTAAATAAATGTTTATGTTTTATTACGTAAAATTTACTTATAGTCCTAATTTACCTAGGTTAGTAATCCTATGGATCCTATTTTTTATCACTATAATTTTATTTATCATTTAAATGATTTAGTAGTTCTGTAATAAAAAGTAGTGTAACAATAAAGAACACAGTAAGGCACCCCTATTTCAATTTGAATTAAAATAAAAATTAAATCAAAAGTACATATGGGACATAAAATATAATTAACAAGATGGGGTAAAACCAGTAACTACAGATAATCCCCTAAAAATATTCAAATGATCCTAGTGTTATGGGAATCATCACTAGGATAAAGTTACAAAAGAACCTAAACTAATGAAAATTCACATAATATGGCACTACTAAAGCTGTCAAGATCACTCATCTTCCTATGGAACAACCAAAAGATAATGTCCCATAATGCCTTTATCCATATGATCAAGGATTGTGTTTTCCCTGGAATTCATTTTTTCACTTATTCACCTCATATAATGTCCTTTGGATTCCATATCCTATGAGATCATATAAAATTAAATGTCTAGAATATGAGACTACCACTCATTTTGGTCTCACCATTTTATAGTATCATGGATTTGTATCCATAGTCAGCCTACTATGTCCTCTAGAATTTTCCCACACATAGGCCACACATTATCCAATTATGAAACCCATGATGATTCAAAATATTTGGTAAGAACTATCATATATTCAATATCTCAAGGGTAAAAAATTATAAACTAGCTCATTCATCACCTCCTACCATCATAGTATGAATCCCAAAATACATCAAACTTAACAACATATATAAATAAATTAAACTAAAAATATAGTCATTGGATCACAAGATACAATGACAGAAAAGAATTAATGAGTCTTAATAGTGTATCATACCATTTTGGACGATTAATTTCCTATTAAATTCCAAAGTTTCTATTTGTATAAAATATCATGGAATTAAAAAACCTTTAATCATTTACAATACCCACCCTAGTTTACTATTAGGATCAATTTTATGAATATACTTCTGAATCAGAAATATTAACTCACTCATACCCTTTAAAATCGAATTTTAATACAATTAATGAAAAAAAGTGTTTTAAAATTCAATAGACATGGAATAACCTGCCCTTTTCTAATCATCCATCTTATTTGGAGATATGAAAATCATTGAACACATCAAACCACTGATATAAAAAATCTAATATGGTTATAAAAACACATTAAATAGTTTATAAGGTTTAAATCACCCCTTTAAAATCACAAAAACAATTTCAATCCTTTAAATACTTCAAAGTCAACCAAAATTTAGTGTTGAAAGACATTAAAAATAAATACAACTTTTTAATGCATTACTTGTGGTCTCTACATCTTTTACAACTAAAATTTTTATACAAAATCGTATTACAATATTTCACAAACACATTTCATGGAATCAAATTACATTTCTAGGGATAACCCCTTTATAAAAAACAATTTTTCTCTATGAGAAAACATATAGTAATACCCATAAAAGTGAACACTTATAAAACAATCATATGAATCCATTCAATATAAAGTATTCATAAAGAAACAACTTCATCCATTCATTAGATATGTTGTTAGAATATTTTTCCTATGATGGTGAATAATCCCTTTATAAAATATGTTCTCTCTAAAACCCCTACATTATTATAACCTATAGTAACCCAAAATAATTCTATAAAAAAATTATGGTTCTTATAAGAAGAGAAATCATGTGAAAATTTTGAATTAATGAAATAGAGTGGTTTACAAGGTATTTCCAAGGAATAATATAATTAAATACATCGAAGATAAAGTAAGAGGAATGATGGTCTTAAAGGAATGATGTTTGGTATATAAGAGTGATATGGGGAGAAATGGGGTACATAGGACTAAAAATTTAATAGGTGAGGAAGTATAATTCCAACTTTTAATTAATCTAGTTTGGATTCAATAGGTTGGAAAATTTAAAAAACATAGCACTAGCCTTAACATTAAAAAAAATCATATAATGTTCATTTTCAAATGAATGGTTTCAAGAACCATTCTCCGAACATTCCAAATGGATCTATTAAATTCTATATAAAATCTGTAAGTGTGCCACATAGTTCACCAAACTGTGCGTAAGGCATGCACTATAGCCCAGACTCACCAAGAGTCTGATATATTTTCCCCTGGGATTCGTAGTGCTTTGGACAGAGTTGTACATAACTCATAATAATATCCCATTCACATAATAAAATGATCTAAAAATCCAACCATGTAATGCTAACTACATTTTGTATATATAATAGCACACCTTAACCATCCACAGAATAGAAAATTTCAAATTGTATAGTTCTAAGAAGTAAATAATTGTAAACATAAAGAAACTCAATCTAAAAAAATTACATTTTTGGGGTAACATGATTATTTTTAGAAGAAAATTAATGACAGTAAAATTATTATTGAAGTTAAAAAAAACTTTCTTAAAAATGGGTTTCACAGGTTTCCTATGAGGATATTATAATTTATTTCTACCTCTTCTAAAAATTGAAAATATTATAATAGAGTCCAAATAGTTATTTATAATAATTAATATTTTCTAATAATTTCATCTTGGTTTTTGGAAGAAATGTACTGTTTCCATGGGGAAAATATAGTTACCAATATATAGGTTACATAGTGGGGGGGGGGAGTAAAACCAAAAATATTTATTTTTTAATAATAAAACATTTTTAAATCTTATTAGTATATTTTATTTTTACATTACCATGATTATCATCTTAAAATATAATAATTTGGAACTTATATTACTTAGTAATACATATATTATTGAATAAATACTCATGTATTTACTAATTACCAACTAAACTCACTTATTAATGGGAACCTCCTCGTATTACTTCTCTAAACCACATTAGAAATCATGTTCCATCAATACATATGGAAATTGATTCCCAAAATTACTTCCCAATACCAATTGTCCTTGGTTCCATAAAAATAAATTTTAATAAGGATTATAGTGTAACATGAAGGAAAATACACGAACAAATGGTAATTGCCTTTACCGGTCTATTTTGAGGTTCTTTATCCTCATGCACCTCCAAACAAGCTATAAATTTTTTTTAATTTTATTTAACTAATATTATTTCTATAAATATATTTTATAATTCATAAAACTATTTTCATTCTCTATTATACTGAATATAAAATAAAAATTTCACACATTCTTATGTACGAACTATATCCCCAAAAAAGATGTATTTTATTTTCCATCATTATCTCACATACATTGTTATATACATGGATTGTCATGATCTGTCCCCCAGGGCCGATGTCGTGACTACCCCAAGCCCACCTTCCACAGGCCAGGGGTTGGTGACTAGCACCAAAGGCGTATTCCCTATAAATAGGAAGACATTACCTTTATATCCTGTAAACACACTCAACCAAGCACACAAAAAGATACGAACACAAGTAAACTATATAAAAAAAAGTGTTAAAAGTAAAATGGGATAGAAATACAATCCCAACTATAAAGATACAAATACAATGGAGATACAACTGAAAGAAAAAGGAAAAAATATATCGTGTTTTCCTCCGAGTTTCCTACCTTAAGGGTAGGTACAGATCACCTCCTCAACACTCTATGTTCATCCATCTCCTCTACGTACTAACACGTCGTATGGTCCACCATCAGGAACACTCCAGTACTGGTATCCTCTGCCTCGATCAATGATGTGTGTCATCTGTACCAAACACAAAAAGGCACTGGAATAGCCCATACAGGGGTGATTATAACAATAATCAGTAGGGACCCTGAGACCCTAAATGTCTCACAAAATCCACAAATGATAAATCACAAAGTATGAAGTCAACTGTCAACCCTACTTAGGTATATTCCCAATCATATACCTATGTTATCAAGTATACCCATCTCAATCATGAGAAAACACAGTTTACAGCCCAAAATCCCTAAGCTTAATGATTCCACAAATGAAGTAAAACCACAAAGGCAAGTACCACATAGGTACTCCACATAGAATAATACCACCAAGATATTACGATGAAGGAAATTACCACACATGTACGAACTCATCTCATTCCATTTATATCTTAAGTACAGTAATATAGATGATTATATATAACTACTGAATCAACTTTCTCTGTTAAGAGGCAGACCCACATAGGATCTCTAGGTGTTGACACACATAGGCTTGATCGGTGCTGACCCGCAGAGGACCACTAAGTGAGGACCCACATAGGATCTCAAGGTTATGACCCACACATGATCGCTAAGTGCTGACCCACATAGGATCACTAGGTGCTGACCCACACATGATCGCTAGGTGTTGACCGACACTTGATCGTAAGTTACTAACGCACAATGGATGGCTAGGTGCTAACACACACAAGATCCCTATATGTGATGACCCACACAGGATCACTCTAGGTGCTGACCAACACAAGATTGCTTGGTGTTGAACCACACAGGATCGCTATACATGCTGACCCACACATGATCACTCTAAGTGCTAACCCACAGAAGATCTCCCAGTGCTGACCCACAAAGGATTGCTCTATGTGTTGACCCAGACAATATCACTCTACATTCTTCACGTCACAACCAGCTACTGGGTTCCTGCACTATGATCGCTTTTCTTCTTTAGTATCCACTCCACAAGTAATAGGTGATTACACCAAAGGAAACTATGTCCCACAAATATGTATCTCAAAGGACCACAATGTCATAGGGGTCTCACCACAATAGACGGCGTGTCATTCAGACGCTCAGTCTGTGAGTTATTAGTATTTTTGTCTCGAGGGCTCGGTTGGATTCATGCTCGATCCAACCCGAATAATACCCAACATTATCCAAACCTCCATTTGGTTATACCAAAGGGGCCACCTCTCTCCATGTTTTTCAGCATTGTTGATAGTTCATTAAACGGATGTTCGATGCCAAATTTATGGTCCAAGTAATGTATGAGGTCTTCTCTTGTCTGGGTCTAGTCTGACTCGATCGGACTGACCAGGCCTGGGTTGACCCGGTTTGGGTTGACCGAGTTGGGGTTGACCCGGTTTTGGTTGAACGGGTTTGGGTCGATCGTGACTGACCCTTTTGGTCCAGCCCAGCCCGCTGGGTGGCCCGGTAGGACACAAGGACTTCGAGGCCGCGTGGTTTTCGTGGGGGTGCGGGGCGGCTCGACTACGGGGGGGCCACTGGGGCGCGGGGTGGCTCACCGTAGGGGTGACGTGAGGGCACGTGGTCGATCAGCCGTGGGGGTTCCATGAGGGTGTGAGGTCATGTGGTGGCTTGGACGGGCGGGCGGCTCGGTAGGGAGGGTAGAGTCCATCGGGCAGCTCAGAGGGCCACGAGGCTGTGTGGCAGATCGTGGGGTGGGGTTGGGGGGGGGGGTTAGGTCACGGGGCGCTGGTGGCCGCAGGGTGACATCGTTTCCTTCGGTGCATTCTTCACCTTCAACGCCTTCGTCACAGTTGATAGCCAGCCTCCTCCATCAGGAAGAACACATGTTTTATCCCAAGGAATTCTGAGAGGATGAGTCAGGTTTGTTTGGCCCTCACTCTCCACATTAGAGTGGTAGTAAGCACCTATAATACTTGTGTCACAAGAATAACAAGAATGGGTGAGGGAAATAAATCAAACACCCTCCCTACCTCTTTTGATTCATCGAAGGAGGTTGTGAGGAAAGAGATGACGTCATTGGGGATAGAAGGATGTCAGTGATGTCGGCGTCTCCTCGATCGTCGGCGGTAATGTTCCTTATTGGAAATCCATTGATGGAGATTTGAGAATAATTAATTAAAGTTGAAGCATTCATTATTAGCATTATTCATTGGAGAGATTTTCTCCCAATATTTCTCCTCTCCCAATTCTACCAAATTGAAATGTAGATAACTTCAGATATGTTTTCCCAATTTAATTGTTGACATAATTTAAGTTGGCTCCACTTAATTATTTGATGAGGTTGGAACAAAATTAATTAAATGGGGGGTGGCACCAATAATGCGGGGGATGTTTAAAAGGATTCCCCACACTTAGGAGGGAGTTCAAGGGAGTTTAGCCTCGGGTGGTCCCCACCACCATAACCTCCCATGGGAGGTTTAGGCGCGGTGGTCGCCACCTCCATAAACTCTCATGGGAGGTTTTAGTTCAGTGGTCCCCACCTGTGAAACATACACAAAATAAAAATTAAATGACAAAAAATTTTATTTTATTTTATTATTTCACGTATATGTGAAAAGATAACTTCCACGCTCGATATACAATGGTTGAGGTGAAGTTATCCTTAAGAGAATATCGGCGTTGCGAGTTCAACGGTGCCCTCATATTTCAATTCCGAGCACAGGTTTGAATGATAGAACATCCCGCTCTCACGTTTTCTGAATGTACCCAAAATAATGTTCATAAATTCATTCTAAGCACTTCGGGCCTTGAAATTATGTGCCTTCAATTTTCCCAGACTCATAAAATTCATATATATATATATTTTAAAACATTACATGGATGTTTCGTGTCTTTACATTCTCCCCACATCAGTGATTTACGTCCCCATAAGCCACAACTCAAAACTAGAAAAATAAGTGGGGGTACTGAGCATGGATCTCATCCTCCCACTTCCATGTGCTCTCCCAGAGGTTCCCGTACTACCAACAAATGTGCACTAGAGGTATTGATCACCCATGAAGGACCTGCCCCTGTCTATCCTCAATCTAAACTGGAACCTTTGTAAAATTCACCCCATCATCGACATCTAACTCGCTGTGGTCAATGATGTGAGATGGGTCGTGCACGTATCTCCTCAGCTGGGATATGTGGAAGACGTCGTGCATCCGTTGCAACTGAGGAGAAATAGCTAAGTGGATTGCTACCTCACCTAATCTACTGAGAACCTGAAATAGTCTAATGAAAATCAGAGATAACTTGACACCTTGTCCAAATTTCCACAAACCTCATCAAGGTGAGTCCCGTTGAAATGTGTGGTCACCATCCTAAAAATCTATAGGTCTCCATCTCTTATCGACATACAACTTCTGCCTACATTGTGCTGTCATCATTGGCTCTTGGATGATCTACACCTTTTATGTGGTAGCCCATACCATCTCTGGTCCCAGCAGTACTGACTCACCTGGGTAAGTCTTGCACAAAGGTGATCTACAGGGTTGCCCGTATTATGCCTCAAAAGGTGTCCTCCCAATGGTGGAGTGATAGTTTTTGTTGTATGAAAACTCTACCAAAGGAAAGTGATCATCCCAGCTATGACTGAAGTGAAGGATGCAAGCATGCATCATGTCCTCGAGGGTATGAATGATCTGCTCAGTCTGACCATCCGTATGAGGATGGAAGGTGGTGCTCAAATGAAGTTTAATCCTGAAAGCCTCCTACAACCCCTTCTATAGCCAGGAAGTGAATCATGAATCACAATTGGAGACAATCGTTGAGGCTACTCCATGTAGCCACAAAATCTCTTGCACATAGAGGTGTTCCAAGATCTCTATTGAACACTGCTCTCTGATCGGTAGGAAGTGGGCTGACTTGGTGATTCGGTCGGCGATAACCCAAGTCCAGTCATGACCCCTAGATGTACGTGTCAGTATTATCACGAAGTCCATAGATATACCATCCCACTTCCACTCTAGAACCTATAAAGGTTGAACCAAGACATCTGGTACTTGATACTCCGCCTTCACTTACTGAAAAGTGAGGCACTGAGAAACAAACTCTGCTACTGGTTTCTTCATTCCCGTCCACCAGTGCTGTCTTCGGAGATCCAGGTACATATTCGCCACTTTTGGATGTACCACTAAAGGGGATGTGTGGAACTTTCTCAACACTTCCTCCCAAAGAGACACTGCTACAATGGTATATCTATTAAAGAGTATGACATGCTCCCCACCGTTAGAAAATCGACCAGGTTCCTGTCTTATGGATATCTAAGAATAGCGTGTCTCCTAGTCATTGTCCCCTCGCTACACCTCTATGACTCGCTAAAAAAGTGGGGGAGTGACTATAAGAGACTGAAGAAGAGATTATCCATCTCTATCCCCAAAGGATATTTGCAAAGCGGCCAGCTGCTCTATCGCCTAACCTAGCTGGTGTATACTAGTCATCCTACTGAGTGCATCTGCTACATCCTTCCCCTTCTAAGGATTATAGTCTATTTGAAAGTCATAGTACTGTAGGAACTTAAACCAACATTGATTTCTCTAGTTCAGGTCCTTCTGAGAGAGGATATACATGTGATTCTTCTAATTAGAGTACACTATAAAGTGTTCTCCCATCAGATAGTGTCACCACATCTTCAAGGTGAAGACCACTGCTGCTAAATCTAGTTAATGAGAAGAAAAGTTCTTCTCATGTTGTCTCAAATGTTGAGAAACATATGCTATCATTGGTCTCTCCTAAATCAGGACACATCCAAGCCCATTCCTTGATGTGTCACAGTAGAATATGTACCCTACGCCCTCCTCTGGAAACCTCAATATTGGAGCACTAGGCAGCCTCTACCTAAGCTCTTGAAAACTCCGCAGGCATATCTCTGACCACACGAAAGATTTGTGATGGTTAAAAAATGCTAATAGAGGTGCTGTAACTCTGTAGAAATATGCAAAAAAAACCCTTTGTAGTATATAGCCAGACCTAGAAAACTTCATTACTCTATCACACACCTGGGTGGCTCCCAAGAAAGTACCACGTCATTCTTCACTATATCGACAGAAACTCCAGCCTCCAATGAGACATGTACCAGAAAGTGAACCTCTCAGATCCAAAACTTGCACTTTGAGAGCTTACCATAAAGTTGGTTCCCTTGGAGTGTGTCTAATACTACTTGTAAATGATAGGCATACTCCTTCACAGTAAACGAGTAGATCAGAATGCCATCATTGAAGACTACTAAAATGTGATCAAGGTATGGTTGAAGGATCTTGTTCATGAGACCCATGGACACTGCTGAAGTATTGGTTACGCTGAATGGCATAAACAAGAACTTGTAATGGGTGTACCGACATCTGAAATACATCTTCTAGACATCCTTGTCTCATACTCTAAGCTGGTGATAGCCTGATCTGTGGTCTATCTTTGAGAACAAAAGTTCTCCCTTCAACAGGTCAAAGAGGTCGTCAATCCTCGGATGTTGGTACTAGTTCATCATGACCACTTGGTTCGGGCACTGATAATCAACATAAAGTCTCAAAATCCCATATGCCTTCTTGGAGAACAAAATCAAGGCTTCCCAAGGAGAAACACTAGTCCGAATGAATCCCTTCCCATGTAAGTACTTTAGCTATACCCGCAGCCCAAGATGCTCTGCGGGTGCCATCCGATAAACTAGTGTAGATATCGCTGACGTCCCGTGGTACAGGTCAATGTAAAAGTCTTGCTCTCTATGGGGAGGTCGACCTGGAACATCATCAGGAAAGACATATTCATACTGGTCCCCCACTATAGGATATCTCAGACACTCCACATCAACTGATCTGAGGGTAAGTCTAGCCAACTAATGAGTGATCGTCTACACTCTCCTCCGGGTAAGTCCATCCTATGCTACAAAGTCTCCCTTCTCACTGGTGAAGGTAAAACTAGTCACATCCATTCAGATACACTACAAATTGCACCTAATACAACAAATCTGGGCATAGACTTAAGATAACTAGTCTATACCTAAGATGATGTCATACGGCCTCGACGCTGCTACTAGGATATCCCAGCTGATGCCCTCGCCTCCAAGAGTAAGTTCACACTCCCAGAACTGGTGCGTAATTGTCAAATCCTCTCCCGTTGGAGACTCTAGCCATAAATATCAAGCCAATGGCTCAATCCGAATCTCTGAGATCCAAATGAGGGCAGTATTAATAAATGAATGACTGGAACCTGTGTCTATAAGTACTGCAGCTAAGGTGGATTATACACATATAGTACCTCAAATCATCTTCGGAGCACCGAAATCGTAGGCCTCAGATGCCTGGAGCTGAGATCTCCCTTGTCCTCCTCCTCCCTGTGGTCGGGGAGGACCACCTATTAGTGGTGGTGGTCGAATCTCAAATCCTCTCCCACCACCAGCTGTGCGACGAGTTCCTATGACATGTCCACTGGCTCCCTGTAGACCTCCTTGGACAAATCTATGACTCTTCCTGGGTGGTCCTTCAAGCATTTGCTGATCATCCATATGGCGGGTCAGATATTCATGAGCTATGTGACCCTACCCACCACATGCGTAACATTTCCCACTCATGGAAAGACCAGATCTGCCTCAGGATCCCTGTATAACAAGCTCCAAATCACGCAGTCGTCCACCTATAGGTCTGGTACACTTGGACCGTTGTGTCATCTGTTTGCTAACGGCTACAGAAGACTCCACTACATGATGACTGGTGGTGGGTCTCACTGCTGGTCACTCAGCAATGAAACACTCCACTAAAAGCTCCCTCTCTAACACCCCCACTAGTGTCGTGATGTTGAGTGAGATCATCAAAGTCCTCATCTCCTGCCTACTTCCCTAATTGAATGACATAGCCATTAAGAATGGGTCCCACGCCATATCTGTAGAGTAGTATGAGAGTTCAATGAACCTCGCTGAGTACTGAGCCACAGTCATGCTGCCCTACTTCATATGATGTAGCTCTAGAATGCGCACTTCACGAAGAGTCGTTGGGACGAACTCTACCCAAAACATGCTCTCAAAGTCATCCCAGAGAACCAACACCTAGACCTAAACATTCATCATCAAGCTCCAATATCTACCTGTTGCTTCCTATAGAAGGCTGGTAACAAGGATCACCATGAGATCAGCTGGTGTCCCCACCAGCCGGAAGACTCTCACTATAGCCTCCAACAAATCCTCAGCCGCCTATGGGTCCATCTCTCCCCTAAACCTGGGTGGCCTCTGGCACTAGAACTCGTGAAATGCGCTCAATTTGTGTGCACTATCTACTGCTAGGTCCGGTGGCATCGGTGGCCAAATGGGTAATGGTTCCGCTGGTGCCTCTACTAGTGACTCTACAGGAAGAGGGCCCTACACTGAGGCCTCGTCGCTTGGTGGGAAATCATTTCATACAACTCACAAAACCCTAGTTGGTCATCTTCGTGGAAGAATACATAAAAGAAAAAGGTGCACCATGGTAAAAAATTTATACCTAGTGAGATGAATCAAAGAGATCACAAAGAACACTCTTCAAAACACACACACAGTTAGTTTTTTTCATGCACTGAGTCAGAAATCAGAATTAAGGGTCCTGGGGTATGTATAAGTCAGCCGCCAAAACAACACTAGATTCCCTAAACTGATTACCACACTCACTACACATAACACTATTGACATTAAAATGAATGATCAGAGTCCAGTGTTCTATGGTAGAACATACTCCTATGATACCAACTTGTGATGACCCATCCCTTAGGAACCATTCCCTGACTACCTCAAGCCTCCCTTCTATAGGCCAGGGGCTGGCGACTAGCACCGAAAGGCGTTTTCCCTATAACTGGGAAGCCATTACCTTTATATAGTATAAACACACTCCACCAAGCATACATCAAGATACAAAAACTAGTAAACTTTAATACAAAAAGAGTTCTGAAAGTAAAAGTGGATGGAAATACATGCCCAACTATAATGATATAAGTACAACATAAATACAACTGAAATAAAAATGAAAACAGCTATTGGGTCATCCTTCGAGGTTCCTACCTGAAGGGTACGTACAGATCACCTTCTCAGCACTCCACGTTCGTCCATCTCGTCTACGCACCAACACAACGTATGGTCCACCACCAGGAACCGTCCAGTCCATGTATCCTCAGCCGCGATCAATGCTGTCATTCATCTGTACCAAACTCAACAAGGTCCGGGCATAGCCCATGTCAGGGTGAGCATAATGATACTCAATATGGACCCTGAGACCCTCAAGGTCTCACAAAATCCACAAAAGATAAATCTCAAAGAATAAAGTCAACTCTCAAACATACATTGGTATATTCCCATACAAATACCTATGTTATCATGTATACCCTTCTCAATCATGAGGAAACCTAGGGTACAACCCAAAATCACGAAGCCAAACTCTTCCACAATGGATGGAAAACCACAATTCCAAGTACCACATAGGGAGGCCACACAAAAGAATACCACCAAATAATTACCATGAAGGAAAGTACCACAAAGGTACAGAATATACTCATTCTAGATATATCTTAATTACCGTACTAGTGATGATTAGATGTAACTACTAGATCGTATTACTCTATTAAGAGACAGACCCTCACAGGACCGCCTGATGCAGACCCACATAGGATCGACCAGTGTTGACCCACACATTATCGCTAAGTGGGGACCCACACTAGATCACAAGGAGCTGACCCACACAGGATCGCTAAGTGCTGACCCAAACAGGATCACATGGTGCTGACCCACACAGGATCTCTAGGTGATGACCCACACAGGATCGCAAGGTGCTGACCCACACAAGATCAATAAAAGTACATACCCACATAGGATCGCTCTAGTTGCTGACCCACACAATATCACTTGGTACTGACCCACACAAGATCACTCTAAGTGTTGACCCACACTGGATCTCATTACATTCTTCAACAAGCTACTAGGTTCCCGCACTATGCTCGCTCATCTCCGGGAGGATCCAATCCACAAGCTTCTAGTTGATACTCTAACTACCAAAAATGCCCACAAAGATGTATCTCAAAGGGACAAAATGTCATAGTGGGCTCAACGCAATAGACGATGCATCATTTAGATGCCTAGTCTGTGAGTTATTTGACTTTTTGTCCTAAGGGCCAGGTTAGATTTGTGCTAAATCCAACCCGATCGTTACCCAAATTTATCCAAATCTCTAGTGGGGTATACCAAAGAGACCGTCTCACTCCATGTTTTTGACACCACAGACGGTTCTTCAAATGGACATTCAGTGCCAAAGTTAAGGCCCAAGTAAAGTATTGGGTCGTATCTGGTCTGGGTCTGGTCCGACCCGAGCAGATCGACCCGGACCAGACCCATAGCAGATCGACCCGGCCCGACCCAGCCTAGGTCAACCCGATTCGAGTGACCCGGACGGACCCTCTGGGTCCGGCCCGACCCTCTTGGTGTCCTAGCAGGTCATGAGGGTCATGAGGCCATGGGGTTGTCGCAGTGGTGCATGGGCGGTTCGGCCCCGGTGGTGCCGTGAGGGAATGGGGTGGCTCATATTCGAGGGTGAAATAATGGTGGGAGGCAATGGGGTGGTTCGGCCAGAGCGGCTTTTCAATGAGGATGGAGGCTACGGGGTGGCTCAGAGGGTCGCGATGGCTTGGAGGGCCACGGACGGTGCGGCTAGGCCACTAGGTAGCACCGTAGGCCAAGGGGTAACACAACTAGGCCGCGGGGAGGCGCGACGAGGCCGCAGGTCGTGAAGGTTGCAGATGGAATAGCGCCATGAGGCATGGAGGCTACGGGCGGCGGCGACCACAGGGTGGCACCGCTACCTTCATCAACTTCGTCACCTTCATTGCCTTCATCGTTGTTGATAGAATTCCTCCTCCATCGTGAAGAACACAAGAATTATCCCAAGAAATTTGGAGAGGATAAAATATGTTTTTTTGGCCTGTACTCTCCACATTAGAGTGATATAAAACAACTATAATACTAGACTGACAAGAATAACAAGAACTGGTAAGGGAAATTATAATGACCCAGCCTTAAACCATACATAATCTTGAGTTATTACAAGATTACTCATTGAGGATATTTTCAGGTTTAGATTTTTAGAGAATTAGATCATAAAACATTCACTACATTCCACATTTAAACAAAGTGGTTACATAAAAGATAGTTTTCATTTTCCCATCAACAGAAACATATTTAAAATAAAACATGGATTCTTTCTTGACACTTCTTTGACACTATCATCATATCATGTACCAATCCCTTGACCTATGAAAAAATTTCTAAAACATGTGATGAGCATAAAAAGCTCAGTAAGAGATATAAAAAGTATGGAAAGGAAACATGATTACATATATACATAAGAATGAAATCATACTTTACCCATAAAACATAAGAAATTTAACATACCTCATAAAATAATGAATAAATCATAGAAATCATAAGACATAAAGGTAACATGAGGCATTCATAACATTCTTATGTAGGGACTAACCCTCTTGGTTATGTTTGGAATACCCATCAAGTATATTCCATAAATCTCTTCAAAGAAACATTAACGTTTAACTCCTTCACATTACCCAATGCATTGGAGATCTATAATGGGCTCAACCACCCTTAGTTTATCATGGAACCACCCGTATTCATAACAATGCCCATGAACCATAACATAATCATAGAACATAACATAAGAATAAAGGAAAGATAACATTCCCACATTTCAATAACAATATAACATTTTAAGATATTGAAATAATGAATCCATTCTAAGAACAATTTTCAAAACCATTTAAATCATTTAATAAAGAGATTTTTAAATCATAGTGTCCCATACCACATTAAAGCACTTAACATTTTAAACCATTAATATCCATATAAATAAATCCTTAAAACCATTTTTTAATCATGTATATTAATGAGAAATATTTATAATATTAGATCGTTGAAACATTTAAAAAGATATTTTAGTTAAAGGGGTTTTAACAAAATGAGAGACACTTGAATACAATACTTGAGGAATATCAATTACTCAAAACGTTATAATATCATGAGAATAAAGGGATTCATGATATAATATTCCAAATGACAGTATATACACCATATAAGAGTTAATTGGTGCATAACAACAATGAAGTCTCAATGGAAATGTAAATTGAGATGAAATCCATTATAAAGATGGTATCCTTAAATTAAGGATAAATCAATCTCATAATTATGTGCGACAAATATAAATAAGCCCAATATAATTGGATATTAAGTGTAAAATAATCAATGGTCATTCACACATATTCAAAGGATGACATATTCAATAACTACATGCTGAACCCAAAGAAATTGAAATTGGGTTAAGAAGTTCCCTTGACATCCTAACGGCGTCACATCAAATTTTAGAAAAATGGTTGATGAGAGAGATAAAGTGTATCTCATCACTTGGACAAAAAATTTATGGAAATTAGGATATATAAGAACATATCTGCACATAATATGATGAAAATTAAAAGACATAACAAAATAATCCTTCTAAAAAGAGGAGGGTGAAAGGTTCCCTTATCGATTTGGGTAACTTTCGAAACTTACTCCCCATGAAAGAAGGACTATACAACATTGATTTAAATACTCATAAATGAAATTATGTTAAACAAAGAGTCGAATAATGGACAATACATACACCACTCAAAAGGAAATATTGGAAAATGTAGCATGAATCTCACGAAAACACAAAGTGAGATAAAAAGCCCCTTACGAAATTTTGGCAGCCTAACGACGCCAATTAAATCTTCCAAAATGGATTGATGAGAGAAAATAGGGTCTCTTATCATATGAACATAAAAAGTGAACATAAAAAGTACAGTAAGAGTAATATAAATGAACATCCCAATCATAAGAAACATAATATTAAATGGAATGACATAAAAGAGTGTACTTAAAAAGAAAGAGAGGGGTAGGATCCCTTACCTCGGGTCCAACTTGACTCGATCATTCTTTATCCTCCGGAATAATAAACATGAGTTAATTTATACTTGATTAAGAACATTTTCCAAGATAATTAATCCTTTTATATCTCTTACTACCATGCTATGAACACTATGTAATTGTTTTTGAGTTAATAATGGTAGTTTTGTAGATCATTGATACTTGAGTCAAAAATAAACTCTTTATAATTATAAGTTGTTCATGTGGTAAAATATATATTATATCCATAATTATATTCATTATGTAGATGTCATCTATATCATATATATCCATTATATTCATGCATTATTAATATTAAATAACAATCAGACGTAAGAAATGAAATGCACCGGTCATAGAGATGGTAAGCCGTACGTATGCATGAACGCTACTTCCATTTCTATTTCTTATTTAACGGAATTAAAACATAATGATACATAATATTAATATAATTCCAGTATGGTATAATATATAATATCATACTCTTTATCCTTTATACGTACCACATATAGTGTTAACGAATCAAATCACTTTGAGGGGGCAGTAGACCGCAATTCCTAAAATGAAGATATCACATTTACCAATAATGGAAACCATAAAGGTATGCCACAAATGAAAAATACAGAAGCTTAAGTAAAACATAAACATATTATATATCATATATAAATATAGTGTCATCTTAATGTACACCTTTGAAGGTGTTAGAAGAATATTGAACAATCATCGTTTCATGAGGCAGAAATTCACCATCCACGGAAACAATATGCTCTTTAATCATTAGATGAAGGTGTGTGTAAGTGTAGATAGAATCCTTATTATAAAAAAAATCCTAGTATATTGAAGGTACTGGTTTTTTTAAGAAATATAAGTATAAAAAGAGTTTAGGGGGTTGGAGAAGAAAAAAAACAAAAGAACACAGGTGAAAACTATAGCATAAAATCAGGTATCTCTCTTTGATTTGAGTTCAAAGGCTTCATTGGGAAGCGTTCTGCCCAAAGAGAAGATTCTAGGAGTAATATAGGTATGTGGAGAGACAAAATGAGCAGGTTTTGGTAGATCCAAAGGCTTGATAGGTGTGGTTAATGTGGTAGAGGTGGTGGCCTTTTATAAGAGGAGAGGAGGGGCACTCTTGGAAAGTTACAAAAGGTTACTTTATTTTAAATTGATTTTCGGATTTAAAAGGTCCCACAATTTTAAATTTCGAGGATAAGGTGATAAGGGTTAGAAATCCATCCATACAATAGGTTTTTGACAAGTGTAGGTCTTAGATTTTACATTATATTTTCATTTTATTGAAATCGTTAAATAATGAGGTAATCACTGCATCATCATGGTGTCATTAATAATTTAATTTATTTAATATATAATAATTATAAAAAAAATACTATGATGTTGGAAATATTTTTATCTTTATAATGAATATTTATAGTCAAAAATAGGACTTGTATATCCCCATTTAAAAATTGTTTTAGTAAAACGACTCATGTTTGTGTCATTTTTACTTTTACTTTAAATAAAAGGGCATTAATGTATTTATCTTACCCATGTGGCTCCATGGGGTCCTGAAAATAGACTCATGGGTTGTATTGGTCGGAAATGACACATCCAATAAGGGTAGGACATGTTTCTAGTTCATTTCATATTATTATAAAATTATTTTTACCTTAAATTACACTAATTACCTCTAATCGCGATTAAAAACATACAAGATACTATTCACCAAAAAATTATTTTAATCCCATTGAACCACATTTTACATCCTAATGACAACCATGTATGTCAGATTATTGAAATTCAAATCACATAAGTGGTAAAGTTTCATTTAAACAAAAAATCAGTTTTTAAGTTCCACTTAGTGGTTTCATTATTCATCAAAAATTGATGTTTTTCAGAAAAATACCAAAACTTCACCCCAAGCTATATTTGATATTCAGAATTAAAAAATGATTTCTATTTTATAAAATTCAAATCATATAAGTTAAATTAATTTATTTAATAATTAATTCCCATTGTCATGACAAATAGCGTGTTTTTAAGAAACAATATCTATTAAAAGATTGACACTAGTTTAAGTCCAATTTCAAAGTGAAATTAATTCCAATGACCACCATTAGATTGAATGGTAAAAATATATTCTATATAAAATTTAATATAAATTAAAAATATAATCTATCCATGTAAATAAATCAGATTAGAAAGAGGTTTTGAATTAAAATGCAACATTTTCTACTATTTATTAAAAAATGAACTTTATTGGAAAAATACAAAATATATACACAATGTAAATTTTGATTCCCTGATTAGAAAGAAAAATTTGATTTTGTCAACTATAACACATAAAATTTTCAAAAAGGGGATTTAAAAGAGGTTCGCCATTAAAAGGAGGTTAATTGACCTTTTAAAGAATATTAGAATGTTTACCCTTAAAATTGGATTCATTTGCATTTTTAATCATATAAAATTTACTGTAAAGAGTAAAAATATTTGACTAACATATATAATCATTTTGTAGTTAGTTCTGTTCATTCCCGCCATTACAACGGCTAGGCGTTAACTACCATTTAAAATAATATTATTTTATTATTTGAGTGCAATGTAAGAGTCCAAAGAAACTCATTTTTGTGTATTGGGTATGCCCTCGAGCATAGCATCCCCTTTAAAGTAATATTAATATTTTACTCACAAATATGGATAAATGTGAAAATTTCATATTCTTTATTTACCTGGGGTGTTACATCCTTCCCCCCTTTTGGGAATTGAGTCCTCGCAATTTTAAAATTTAGCATGGAAGCTTCATTGAAAATCCCACATCGGAACAAGAGTTAGTAAAACTATCACTTTAAAAGAATGGGAGAGAAGTACAAATGTCACCCGAGTTAACCGATACTAGGATTCCATGTATGAAAATATGGATATGGAGGAGAAACCAAAGGGTCATGTTTTGATGTAGAGTGATAGTAAACATGTCTAGGAGAATGTTAACAACATGAAAATCACAAACTTGTGATGGGTTAAACGGTATTTGATTCCCCAATAGGAAACATTAATAGACAACATTTTTATTTGAAGTTACTTTTCATTGAGGAATTTATTTATGAGCTTAACTAAAACATTGGGAATAATACTAAATTGACATGTTTACATTAAAATTTTACTATATTTCTTACACGAACTCATATTTTCTCTAAAATATGAGTATTTAGGTTGAATTTTTCACATTAATATAGCTATAATCAAATTCTAGAGAATCACCTAATCCACAAAGGAGAACTATATACATCCCATGTCTTTAGACCTTAACCAAACCTAAATCCAAAAAGGCTAGTATGAGATCAGATAATACCCAAAAAGTATAATCCTTTATATAAAAAAAATCTATTATTAATCTGCAAAATTTCTCAAACAAAACCCAAAGTTCAACAAATACCATTCAATAAAAATATATCCATATAATTCTACAAAGTAAAACAAACTAAGATTGAAACAAAAAATGTATTAACCAGTAATTGCCTCAAATTCAAGGATCATATAAACCCAAATGGTTCTTTATAACTATATCCACAAAATAAAGGATAATTATTCCATGAATAAAATTTTCGTATATCAGACATCAGGGTTACTATAAAATGTCTTCTAATTCAACCCCATCATCAAAAGAGACTTAATACAAATAAGAATTTCACCATCCTAAAATCTACCATAACTCTTGAATCCCTTATATGATGACTTATTACTCATTCAACATTCTTCATGATCCATTAGCCATTCCTTTTCAACTTATTCCGAAATACTTCTTTCCTACAAACATAATCCTGAATCATATCATAATATTCCAATAATAGGAATGCATATGTTAAGAAATAATACATACCTTTCATTCTTCATTTTCAGTTTCATCATCCTCAATCAGAATGGTATTAGGTATTGGTTAATGAATATTTGTACGATCTTGGTGACCCCATTACCGAAACTTATTAGTAGGACATGTGTTTTCATAATGACCATGCACACAACATTTTAAACATTCATTCGATCCTTTAGAAAGAACTTCTTTCCACTTCCTATAGTCAACTAGATGCTTCCTTTTTCCATGGCAGTTTCATGATTTATGACCCCCATTTCCACACCTATAAAATATTTATGTCCCTTTGAAACATTTTCCTTTGTGTTTCATTCCACATATTTGACACATAGGTTATAGAACATACTTACCTTTAATATTATTACCTGAACTTCTGTAGGGATTTGTTTCTCGCATATAGTATGCCTTATAAATATCACTACAGTTCAGGTGGTCAATCATGACTCTAGATAGTTGGTTGAGGATAACCACAAGATTTCTCCTTAGAGCTCCCATATCATTCAGTTGTTCTTTCATAAAACCGTCACAGTTTTCTTCAAATCCATTGTTACATTGGTGCCTGCTAGATCCATCCATTTACTAAAACCAAAAAGGTCAGTGTGAGTATATCATTAAAATCATAAAAAAAGAGGAATATAAACACCAATATATACTTATCCAAGTGATCTCAAACTCATTATATCTTTCAAAAAAACAATGACTCCATCTAATATACTAACCACTGATGTTATACACAACTTGTTACTTTTTTGTAAACAACACTCTAACCTCTAATGTTATCTAAACCGACCTATGATACCAAATATAAGGCCCTAGCCTTACACCTTACTTAATTGTGAGTTATTAGAAGATTACACATTAATGATCTTTTCAGGTTTAGAGTGTTAGAGAATTATATCCTAAAACTTGCATTAAATTCCACATTTAAACAAAGTGGTTTCATAAAAGATAGTATTCATTTTCCCATCAACGGAAACATATTTAAAATAAAACATGGATTATTTATTGACACTTCATTGACACTATCATTATATCATGTACCAATCCCTTGACCTGTGAAAAAATTTCAAAAACATGGGATGATCATAAAAATCTCAGTAAGGGTTATAAAAATTATGGAAAGGAAACATGAGTACAGATATACATAAGAATGAAATCATACTTTACCCATAAAACATAATCACTTTAACATACCTCATAAAATCATGAATAAATCCAAGAAATCATAAGACATAAAGGTAACATGAGGAATTCATAACATTCTTACGTAGGGAGTAAACCTCTTGGTTACGTTTGGAATACCCATCACAGTATATTACCTAAATCCCTTCGGAGAAACCTTAACATTTAACTCCTTCGCATTACCCAATGCATTGGAAATCTATATCGGGCTCACCTGCCCTTAGTTTATCACAGAACCACCCGTATTCATAACATTGCCCAAGAACCAAAACATAATCATAGCACATAACTTAATAATAAAGGAAAGATAACATTCTAACATTGAAATAACAATATAACATTTTAAGATATTGAAATAATGAATCCATTCTAAAAACCATTTTCAAAACCATTTAAAACATTTAATAAAGATATTTTTAAATCAAAGTGTCCCATAACACATTGAAGCTTTTAACATTTTAAAACATTAATATCCATATAAATAAATCCTTAAAACCATTTTGAAATCATGGATATTAATGAGAAATATTTATAATATTAAATCATTAAAACATTTAAAACGGTATTTTAGTTAAAGGGTTTTTATCAAAATGAGAGACACTTAAATACAATAATTGAGGAATAACATTTAATCAAAACTTTATAATATAATCAGAATAAATGGATTCATGATATAATATTCCAAATGACAGTTTATACACCATATAATAATGAATTGGTGCATAACAACAATGAAGTCTCAATGGAAATGTAAATTTAGATGAAATCCATTATAAAGATGGTATCTTTAAATTAAGGATAAATCATTCTCATAATTATGTGAGAAAAACATAAATACACCCAATATAAGTGGTATTTAGTGTAAAATAATCAAATGTCATTCAAACATATTCAAAGGATGATATATTCCATAACTACATGTTGAACCCCAATAAATTAAAACTGGGTTAAGAAGTTCCCTTGACATCCTCACGGCGTCACCTCAAATTTTAGAAAAATGGTTGATGAGAGAGATAAAGGGTATCTAATCACATGGACATAAAATTTATGGCAATAAGGATATATAAGAACATGTCCCCACATAATAATATGAAAATTAAAAGACATAACAAAAGATTTCTTTTAAAAAGAGGAGGGTGAAAGGTTCCCTTACCGATTTGGATAACTTTCAAAACTTACTCCCCATGAAAGAAGGACTATACAACATTGATGTAAATAATCATAAACATAATTATGTTACAAAAAGAGTTGAATAATTGACAGTACATACACCACTCAAAAGGAAATATTGGAAAATGTAGCATGAATCTCACAAAAACACAAAGTGAGACAAAAAGCCCCTTACGAAATTTCGGCAGCCTAATGGCGCCAATTAAATCTTCCAAAATGGATTGATGAGAGAAAATAGGGTCTTTCATCATATGAAAATAAAAATTATACTAATATTAATATAAAAGAACATCCCAATCATAATAAATATGTCCTTAAAAGGAATGACATAAAAGAGTGTACTTAAAAAGAAGGAGAGGGGTAAGATCCCTTACCTCGGGCCCGACTTGACTCGATCATTCTTTAACCTCCTGAATAATAAACATGAGTTAATTTCTACTTTATTAAGAACCTTTTTCAAGTTCATTATTCCTTTTATATCTCTTACTACCATGCTATGAACACTATGTAAATATTTTATGTTAATAATGGTCGTTTTTTAGATCATTGCTACTTGAGTAAAAAAATAAACTCTTTATAATTACAAGTTGTTCATGTGGTAAAATATATAATATATCCAGAATTATATTCATTATGTACATATTATATATATCATATATGTCCATTATATACATGCATTTATAATATTACATAACATTCAGAGGTATGAAATGAAATGCACAGTTCATGGAGACGTTAAGCCGTACGTACGTATGAACGCTACTTCCATTTCTATTTCTTATTTAATGGAATTAAAACATAATTATACATAATAGTAATATAATTACAGTATGGTATCATATATAATATCATTAAATTTATTCTTTATACATACCACATATGGTGTTAACGAATCAAATCACATTGAGGGGGTGGTAGTCCGCACTTCCTAAAATGAAGATATCGCATTTACCCATAATGGAAACCATAAAGGTATGCCAAAAATGAAAAATACAGAATCTTAAGTAAAACATAAACATATTATATATCATATATAAATATAGTTTCATCTTAATGGCCACCTTTTAAGGTGTTAGAAAAATATTGAACAATCATCATTTCATGAGGCAGAAATACACCGTCAACGGAAACAGTATGCTCTTTAACCATATGATGATGGTGTGTGTAATTGTAGCTCTAATAATTATTATAAAAAAATCCTAGTATATTGAAGATAATTTTTTTGTTACAAAAGAAAAGAATAAACAGAGTTTAAAGGGTTATAGAAGAAAAATAAAACAAAAGAACACAAGTGAAGACATTGCCTTAAAATCGGGTATCTCTCTTTGATTTGAGCTCAAAGGCTTCCTTCGGAAGACTTCTGCCCAACGCGAGGCTTCTAGGAGTAATAGAGAGATGTGGAGAGACAAAATGAGCAGGGGTTGTCCGAGCCAAAGGCCTGAGTGATGTGGGTAAGGTGGTAGAGGTGGGGTCCTTTTATAAGAGGAGAGGAGGGGCACTCTTGAAAAGTTACAAAAGGATACTTTATTATAAAATGATTTTCGGATTTATAAGGTCCCACAATTATAAATTTCTAGGATAACGTGATAAGGGTTATAAATCCACACATCCAATAGGTTTTTTACATGTGTAGGTCTTAGATTTTACATTATATTTTCATTTTATTTAAATCGTTAATTAATGAGGTAATCGCTGCATCATCTTGGTGTCATAAATAATTTAATTTATTTCATATCTAAAAATTATAAGAAAACATAATATGATGTAGGAACTCATTTGAGATTTCTAATGAATATTTATAGTCAAAAATAGGACTTGTATAACCCCATTTAAAAATTGTTTTAGTAAAACAACTCATGTTTGTGTCATTTTTACTTTTACTTTAAATAAAAGGGCATTAATGTCTTTATCTTACCCAAGTGGCTCCATGGGGTCCCAAAAATCGAACAATGGGTTTTATTGGTCGGAAATGACACATCCAATAAGGGTAGGACATGTGTCTAGGTCATTTCATATTATTAAAACATTATTTTTACCATAAATTACACTAATTACCTCTAATCGCGATAAAAAAACATAAAAGTTACTATTCACCAAAAAATTATTTTAATCCCATTGAACCACATTTTACATCCCAATGAAAACCATGTATGTCATATTATTGAAACTCAAATCACAGAAGTGGTAAAGTTTAATTTAAACGAAAAATCAGTTTTTATGTACAACTTAGTTGTTTCACTATTCATCAAAAATTGAAGTTTTTCAGAAAATTACCAAAACTTCCCCCTAAGCTATATTTGATATTCCGAATTCCAAAATGATGTCTATTTTAAAAAATTCAAATAATATAAGTTAAATTAATTAATTTAATAATTAATTCCCGCTGTCATGACAAATAGCGTCTTTTTAAGAAACAATATCTATTAAAATATTGACATTAGTTTAAGTCAAATTTCAAAGTGAAATTAATTCCAATGACCACCATTATATTAAATGGTAAAAATATATTCTAAATACAATTTAATCTAAATTAAAAATATAATCTATCCATATAAATAAATTAGATTAAAAGGGGGTTTTGAATTAAAATCCAACATTTTCCACTATTCATTAAAAAAAATGAACTTTATCGGAAATATACCAACAATTTTCACAATGTAAATTTTGATTTCCTGATTATAAAAAAGAATTTTATATTGTCAAATATAACACATAAATTTTTTAAAAAGTGTATTTAAAAGAGGTTCTCCATCAATAGGCGGTTAATCGACCTTTTAAAAAAAATTAGAATGTTTACGCTTAAAATTGGATTCATTCGCATTTTTAATCCTCTAACATTTATTGTAAAAAGTAAAAATATTTGAAAAACATATATAATCATTTTGTAGTTAGTTCTATTCCTTCCTGCCATTACAACGGCTATGCATTAACTACCATTTAAAATAATATTAATTTATTATTAGAGTGCAATGTAAGATTTCCAAGAAACTCGTTGTTGCGTATTGGGTACGCCATCGAGCATAGCATCCCCTTTAAAGTAATATTAATATTTTATTCACAATTATGGATAAATGTGAAAATTCAATATTCTTTATTTACTTGGGGTGTTACATAAATAATTCAAACACCCACCCTATCTCGTTTGATTCGTCGACGGAGTTTGCGAAGAAGGAGATGAAGTCGTTGGGGATAGACGGATGTCTGTGACATCAGCTTCTACTCAATCTTCGGTGGAGATGTTCCTCATTGTCGATCCTTCAGAAGAGTTTGGATAAGAAATCATCGAAGGTATAGTGTTCTTCATTGGCTTTCATGTGTGGAGATCTTTTCTCCTAATATTTCTCCCCACCCAATTCCACCAAATTGCAAAGTAGCCAACTTCTGATATGCTTCCACAATTTAATTGTTGACATAATTTAAGTTGGCCACACTTAATTAATTTATGAGTTTGGAAAAAATTTAATTAAAAGGGGGTGGCACCATTAATGCGGGGGAAGTTTAAAAGGCTTCC
Source organism: Viscum album (assembly GCA_963277665.1). Classification (NCBI taxonomy): domain Eukaryota; kingdom Viridiplantae; phylum Streptophyta; class Magnoliopsida; order Santalales; family Viscaceae; genus Viscum; species Viscum album. The sequence goes on from OY728138.1 coordinate 1,380,420,480, forward strand.
TCACACCTAAGAGTGAGTTCAAGGGAGTTTTTCCTCAGCTGGTCCCCACCTCCATAACGTTTCATGGGAGGTTTAGGCTCGTTGGTACCCACCTCCATAACCTATCATGGGAGGATTTTGCTCAGTGGTCCCCACCTATGAAACATCCACATGGGAGTTTCAAATCAAAATAAAAATAAAATGTTACACTATTTTATTTTTTTTATTATTTCACGAATATGTGAAAAGATAACTTCCACTCTTGACCCACTGTGGTTGAGGTGATGTTCTCCTTAAGCGAATACTGGCGCTGTGAGTTTAAAGGTGCCCTCGAATTTTAATTCTGAGAATTGGTTCAAATGATAGAAAATCCCACTCTCACAATTGTTTAATGTACCTAAAATAAAGTATAGAAATTAATTCCGGGCACTCCGGCCCTCAAAATTATGTGCCTTCATTTTTTGTGGACTCCTAAAATTCCCAAATATTTTTAGTAAAAATTAAATGGAAATTGTATTTCTTTAAAGTATTCATATTATTTTTACTCTTTTTATGATATGTATATCATAATTATGTTTATTTAATTTTAAAAATATTATCTGCCTTTTTTACCTCTAATCATTTGGAAAATAATATACCCCCCATGCGTACATGTGAACTACTGCCATTATGTATCAATAAGATTGATTTTTTTCATTTCCTATTAACAAGGAAGGTAATGAGGGTATATTTAATAAATATATAAGATAAATATGATATTTCAATTTTTATTTAATTAGATATTACTATTTATCTTTCATTCTTTTCATTCATTATTAAATAAAAACCCCACTCGTTTGTGTGTACAGACTACTATATACACAACGATACATAAATCATTATTCTTAACAACATTACATAAATGATAATAAATTTTTATAAAATGAATTAATATAATAATTTTTACATTATTAAGATAATTGATATTATTAAAAAAGAAACACAGTTCAATGATCTAAACCATTAACTAAATCATGCATGGGAAACAGAAAAATTCACACATATATGTGGATTTTAATAAAAATTTGTTAATAAATGGTTAATTATAAATTATAAAAGAATTATATATTTTATTATATGTATTAATATGTTTATGGTGTATATTTAAAATAAATTTAAATTTATTATATAAAATATTTTTAGTGTGTATGAAATAATACTGGATTTGAGGTAAGAGTTTGTGTTACAATATAATTATTTTTCAGGATTATTTTTTGTTTCAATTCGAATTATTGAACATTATACATTATTTATCATTTAATCCCACTATATTTTATCAGCCATTAGTTAGTTAGTTTTTGAATTATTATCACTATTTTCCCATTTTGGTTCTTTGAGTGACATAAATAATGTATTAAATGCTGGAATTATGTCTCTTATTTTGGATAAAATTCTTTTCTTCCATATCCATGATCTTAAAATTGTTTTATGAATGTCTTTTAGTATAAATAAATTTCATAGAAATAATATTTTATCAAAATTTTAACAAATTTAAAAGTTTTATAATAAATATTTCTATGGGTTTTCTTATTAAAAAACTTTTTAAATATTAAAAATTTGTGAAAAGAATTTTTTTTATTTAAATGTTTGTGACATGAATAAATTTTCATTATATAATTTCCTTTTTATTATGAATATTTAGATATAATTACAGCTTTATTTTAAATGAAATATTAGTTTCCATTAATCTTAAAATAGTTAGTTTCAAAATATTCTATTTTTTTCAATATATGGTTTTAATGTTTTTATAAAAAGATATTTTTCTCATATGTGATAAAAATTTAATGATTGTTATGATTCCTAGGGGATATAATCCTGAGATAGCATCAATTTCATTAAATTCTTGTTTTATTATAACTTTGTTTTAAGGATTATTTCTAGTGTCCCATTTCATTTTCATGTTTAAGTTATGAAATGAGGGAACGATGTTATATCTTATGTTACATAAGAATATATAGAAACAATTTATTGTTATGGGACTGGTCAGTCCCTTATATGGATGCAATTCATTGGTTAATGTTTTTTTCTTTTTTTATCTCAATGAGAACATCAGTATCTATCCTATTACTGATACGGTATATGTTTGATTATCTAAAATTCATAAAGGTTCATGATTAGTTAGGCCAATACCACTTTGTGATGAATGTGTTGGATGGTAGACTTGAGATATGATGTGTTTAATGTCTTGGTGGTTAGTCTTGAGAAATTATTGCTATGTTTATGTTTATTACAAATTCTTATGTCGTCTTATAATTCTTATGTCATTATTTAATTGATTATGGTTTTGTAATTTTCCCCAACCATATAGATTATGTTTTGTGTGATGAAAAATAATCTTACCACGACACATTATTTGAGATTTATATCATTGTGTATGAGCATTATTCACTATTATTATGTTATCATAACGTTGTGACCATCTTATAATAACTTATGATATTTGAATTGATGCCTCACATGTTTACCCTTAATGATAATTTAATCTTACCCCTCATTATGTTTGCATTTCCCTAGGTTATGAAGAATGGAATCAAGTATGATGATTCTAGAAGGGTAAAATATATGAATAATGTTTATGGGAGATATTGAAAATTATTTATGAAAGTTGTTAAATTATGTATCTTGTCTCAAAATACAACAATAATATATGGATTTAGGATGTGTATTGTTGTTTTATCTAATAAATGTTCATATAAAATGATGTAAAAGTATTTATGTAAACCTTGGTTTGACTCCTAAAAATTAATGATTCATGAGAAAACTTAACTGACTCCTTATTTATTTTTTGAAATGGTAATTTATTAAATAAAAATATAGATGAATTATATTTATAGTTAATGTAATGATGTGTATACTGATTAATTAAAATTTAATTATAAATTAACATAGTAAGTGTTTCACATATGGAAAATGATATGGTTGGAGTTGATTAATGATTGTGATTTATCAATACATTGGTACACGTAGAACAAACACATGGTTTTTAGTAGATTATGTTCGATGGAACATGAATTTTTTCATTATTTGGTTCGAAAGATAACCAATAATTAAATATTTATAGAGTATGGACACTGAAATAACGAGTTAATATGAATGATCCTTTCTTTCATAGATAAATTTTCAACTATCAATTCATGTGGAGATTTAGGAGGTCTATAAGGAAGATGTGGGGATAAGTATGAAAGAAAGTATTTTATAGAGTTAAACCTAGATCATGATGGAATGATATGATTTATGAACTAGATCCATGACTCTTCAATAATAAAATGAATAAAATGCCTTTTTGATGAATCATGTAGCTCATACATCCATATTTATATTGGAATCATGAAGATTTATAGAGATATCAAAGAATATTTCTTGTAGGAAAACATGAAAATGGATGTTATAGTGTAATAATATCATTTCTTAATATATAATTCTGTTATGGTTGAACATCATAAGTATAATGGGTTGTATCACTAATACTGATATTAAAATTTTAGTGGGATAAAATCAACATGAATATATTACATTCAACTCTGTAGGACAACTAAATTCAATGACAACAAATCATTTATATTAGATTCTCATATGATGATAAAAACATTTATTGCTATAATAGAATATTTATCTATTGATAATCATTATTGGATAAACATTTTGTTGTTTAATGGTTTTATATAGTTCCATATTATATTGTATCTTATCTAGATATGATGTTTACATAGAAGTTCTATAATTGTATTCGATAAGATTTGAATATAAATTTATGCATTAGCACATCATATCATCTTCATATACATTCTCAATATGAAATGTTTGTTAAAACCATATAAGGTTGTGTGATATCTTAGTAAAAGGGTTCTTAATTAGGTTTGGGTCAACAACATTCAATGATAAATGTTTCTTACATTAATAGATATCACTGGAGCATTCAGATGGCTCGTTATGAGGTCCTTTATGCAAAGATGTGAAAGAATCAATAATTTATAATATATACCGGTAAAGATGTTGTTATGACTTAAAATATACATGTAAATTATAGATAATGTTTGAATTATCTGGATTTACCTCAATGGAAATCATATTAAATTGAATAGTTATACTAACAATCATCAATGTGACCAACAGTTTGATGTTTGTGAAAATGTATTCATTTGAATAGCTAATTGGAAGAATGTTGAATAATTTGGAATGAAGGGAAAAATGATCTGTAGGTATATTTTCATTATTGAGATTCTTGATCATATTGGGATAATATCATATCTCTCAGTACTTCCAGCATACCCCTCTCAGGTTTATAATGTGTTATATGAATCTCATTTGAGTAAGTTCATACCAAATCCTTCAAATGTACAAATATCAGAGGTTGTACAAATAATTCATGATCATAATTATATGTATAAAATGGTGGTGGTGGTAGTAGACAAACAAGAAAATGTACTAGGAATCAAAACCACTCATCTGGTCATTGTTTCATGAAAAACAATTCATCCAGTTAATGGTTTGTGAAAAAAATCATAAGTTTGATAATGCTACATAAGAACCGAATGGTGATATAAGGAAGTAATAACATTATTTTTATGATCATAAAAATATAATTATGTAGGTGAAATGATTATTAGAGGTATAATGTATCACCCCATGATAATAATATATAAACATTTCTCTTTAATTGGATGTGTTTGAATATTTCTCTACGAGCAACAGTATTCTTAGAAGAACGATGATATAACATTGATATATTACTATAAAATGGTAATATTATCATATTATCAATTCATTGATATGTATAAAGAGTACTAACTAATTTATGATACATTATATAAAACAAACAACTTCCGAACAATGTGTTTCTTAATTATTAAGAAATAATTAATCATATTTTAATAATAAAAATAAAATAAGACCTATATTTTCAAGATTTGTTTACTATTCATATTATGTATTTTTTAGCTAAAGAAAATATTTTAATCAAGAACGATAAAATATGAAATATAAAAATAATTCAAATAAAAAATTTAATAATCACTTATATATTGATTATTAATTTGTTATAAATGAATATAATAACATTAAAATGTAAAAAGATATATTTTTTCAAAAAAAAGTTTTTATTACACATAATATATTTTATGGTAAGAAATTTATTAGTAGATATTAATTAATGAATTTAATGAAAGGTGTAGATAATATATTAAATTTAATATGATAATATTAATTTAATGGTTTTTACTAATCAAGTAATGTGAAAAAATCATTTTTATTCTAAAAATTACATTTTATTGAAATAGCTTTCACACCTTTTGTGTACAGATATTAGAAAATAATCATTCCATGTATAGGAAATGAATAATATAAAATGTAATCCATAATTTTAATAACAATAATGAATTTTATATAATTAGATAAATTAATATTTATCTATAATTAATAGTGATAATGGTAAAAATTTCATTATCACAGTAATTTCTAAAATGACTAGGGATATCCTAAGATATTAGATTTAAAATTAAAAAACAGTTTAAATATCATTTACTAATTTTATTAATATCTTTAAATTATTGTATTCTAAATTTTTAAAATTATAAATCACTTTACTTGAGTAATATATATTATATAATAAATATTAGATTAATTACTAAATCTCCATCAACCTCACTTATTAAAGAGAATCTCATAATCATACTAATTCACACCAATTAATTACTCTATTTTGGCTATGAAATGCCCAAATACCAAAAACATTCCTCTCCATATCCTATATGGAATGTTATAACCAAAATACCACACTAAGAATGCATAACATGTAATCTAATGGAACTTACCCAAAGAATTGGTGATTTTATTATTGATCTATTTCTATGTTATATATTCATTAACCTCATCTAATTATTATATATTAATAATATAATTATTTAATATATAAATAAACATAATTAACTTCATCAAAATTGTTAGAATACATAATTAAGTTCTCTTTTAAATCTAGTTGAAAATAAACATGTCGCTTAAGCATATACACACACTACATCTCTAAGAAGCGATGTATTTTATTGTTCTTTTCCATATCTCATTTATTGTAACATATAAGGGTTTAATTGAATTATATTATGATAATAATATATATTTTGATTAATTAATTATCAAATATCATCTACCTTCTTACTAATCAATCCATTGGAAAATGAAAATGTTGCTTTTGCGAGTGTGTGGGTCACCAACTGCATAAAGCAATGTGATTTGTTTTCTATTTCTTCATAACATGGATGTTAATAATAATAATATTTCTTGAATATATCTATAATATATTATAATATTATAATTTAAATATATATTGTTAATTACTTATTTTTATATCTATTTTTAAGATAATGAATACACTATATGTGTGTGCATACAAACTATTGTTTCAATGTAGTGATGAAATTTATTTTTCATAAAAATATTATATCAATACTTATAGAAGTGTATATATTGAATAAAAATTATAATTATGAAATTAATATGATTTTAGACATGACTAATCAGTGAAAAAATGGATGGATTGGTACTGTTAAACTGAAACATCCATGTGAAACATAATCATTAATTAGAATTTATTAATTTAAATAAAAAATTATTAATAAATGGGTAGTTCAAATCAAAAATGGAATTATTTATTTTAATATGTATTTTAATATTTTAATATTATATATATAATAAGTATAAATTTAGTATATAAGATTTTAGGATTTCATATGACAAAATCCACAACTTGACGTAACAGTTTATGTTAAAATCCCATTTTGATCATGATTATTAATATTTCAATTTTCATTGTAGGATGTTAGTTTTTATATATATTAAACCCATAGAATCTATTATTCTTTGGATACTTCTATGGATGTAAATTATTAGTTCAATTACTCTCATAATGATTATTAAAATGACTAAAAATATGTTTTTAAGAAAATCATACCTTATTTCACTTCTTTTAGTTATAAATCCTTTCATCTATGTAAATTTTATAACTATTGTTTTATACATATTTTCAACAATATTTATTGGATTTTGAATACTCAAATTTGATAAATTTTTATTTACTTATTATTTTTTATAATTTCTATTTTCAATGGTTATTTATATCAAAACATTATTTACTTTTACAAAATCCTGAAAATAATGTTTTCTTTTAACATATACATCATGAAAGGATTTTCCATATATGATTTACATATTTTATAATGAATATTTATTTAAATATCCCCTTATTTTATTATGAATAAAAAATTTCCATTATTCTAAAAATATATATTTCTAAAAGATACAAATATAAAAGTATTTTCACAATTATTTTTCTAAATCAAGTATTTAATGCTTTTATGGAAGAGTGTTTTTATCAATTTTAACATAATTTATTGATTTCTATTGATCATTATGGATAGTATATAATTATACCATCCACATACATTCTATGTATGTTTCATGATGATGATGTTTTAATGAAATTTTCCTAAACAACATTTTTCATATTTATTAATTATGATATAAATGAATGATTAATTATCTTGTGTTCTTGTTGAATATAAATGAATGGTTTGTTATTTTGTGACATGTGGGATTATTATGTCCTTATAATTCATTGGGTAATGTTTTATTACCATTGGTCTTAAGTTATACATTAGTGGTTATCCCAATAATAAAATAGTATACGAGTACTTATCCCAAACCAAAAAAGGTAAATTGGTGGTTAGTGTAAGCCTACCATGTGATAAATCTTTTCGTTTTTATCCTATACATACAAAATGAATAATTCCACTATGGGTATCATTGAAATAAGATTTAAATAATTATATTTATTCCTTATTCATTTAATATAATTGTTTCTATAAGAAATGATATCATGGTTTTAGATATTTAATGTTGTATACTTATTTGACTTATGTCATATGTTATGAAAATTATCTATTCCATGAATCATTAATTGAGATTTATGTTTTTGTTCACAACCATTATATTTCAAGATTATTTTATCATACCATTATTCACATTTTATGTTCACATCAGTTATCTGAATATGTCTCTCACTTTTATCCTTATAATTAGAACTCAGACTTTCCCATATTTCCATTTTCCATGGTTTTGTTATAGGGTAGAAAATAATAATGGTCTATAAGGGGACAATATGAGAATAATTTTCATGGGGAATGTTGAATATCATTCATAGAATATGTTTATAATATAGATTGTCTCCAAGGAAAACCAACAATTATCGTTATATTCGGTTTTTCACTATGAGAGTTAATGAATATTAATCTAAAATGATAAAATATTTATGTATTGAAATCCTAGGTAAAAATATTTGTTATTATAGTGGATTATTTTTATTTATTTATATTTAAAATGATAGTAGAAAATATAATACAACCTATGATGAATTAAATGTGATATGAAGAATATAATGTGTTATAGGTTGATAAAATGTTTTCACAATTTAAAATATACTATGAATTTATTTCATTATCATATGATTGATTAATCTATATATTTATATTTGATAATCTAACTAATTGTTTTTATTATATTTCTTGCTAGAACAAGGAATAGTCTTATGAAAAAATAACAATGAATAATACAACGACCGTACTCATATGAAACCAAATGAAATCGTTGATGGGATATAAACTCATATAGATGTTATATTCTAAATAATTCAGCCTATGAATTTTATAATGAATAGTTACATTATTATAAATTACATATATAAATAATAACCTAGTATTGAATACTTTATGTAGAAAAATTTTCCTTGCTCCAGTTGTTCCTATGATCCACTAGATTCTGATAAATGGGCCAATGATATAGATTAATATTCTCTAGAGTCCAGTTCCTTGACAACTAAAATTTTGTTTGATCAATGTATCTTTTTATGGTGAATATGATCAATGGTATACACTTATCTTCAATATAAGGCAACAAGAATAAATTAACACAATGACAATATAAGATCATCTAAATGTATTTTTCTGTAATTATTTTCTTCAAAAACATCACAATAGAATGTAATGTGAATTTATAGAAGTTAAAAATAATAATAATGAATCCATTAGTATATAGGAGGAAAAATTCTCTATAATATCAATGTAATCTTATAAAATCATCAATGATTATAAAAAAATTTATCAGGACATTAGTAGATTAAGATCATGTCTTTGTAAGGAAATATCTATAAGAAACATTGATACATATAAAGAACTAGTTTTATATTCTCTAAATGTTGGGATAAAGAGTATATACTCGCGTATTTATCATGAGTATATGGATAATATTATAAAGACAAAAATGTATGGAAATTAAATGTATAAAACCCATGTAGGAAATTTCTTGAATAAAAAAAATGTTGTATGAAGCATCAGAAAAACTGTCTTCAAGTGATTATAAAATACTTCACGCATGGAATAGAATGTCATTACAGAAATTTATTACAAAAGTGATGTGAAGTGGTTAACCAATGTAATTAATAGTGATAAATCTAAACAAAATTTAATACCTAAATTATAATACATAAATTTCATGGATTATGGAAATTATTCTTTGAAATGCATGAAACCAATGTATAATAATGATAATTGTTGAGATGGTATGTTTGAGTATGATATACTCTATAATACAAAATTTAGTAACGAAATAACTCAGATACTGTTTGTAGTTTCTATTTATGCTTAGAATACAAGACGGGTGAGGGTGAATTGTATACTTTAAAAATTCCTTTGGAACTTTTACTGATGGTTATGTTTAACAAGGTTAAACAAGGTAATTTACAAAACCTCTAGTTCTCTAAACTTTCTTGAATTCGAAAAAGTGATTCTAGGAATGTGAATCTGGAAAGACGGTTCCAGAAAATGAAACTCAATGAATGTTTAAGAATGAAAAAGATTCTAATTTAAAGTGTATAGAATATTACTAGGAAAGATTACAAGTATAAGGATTTATAAGACAATTATATGTTCCTCAAAAAATAAAATGCAACAGAAATATTCTTATAAAACATGTAACAAGTAGTAAGTATTTCAACCCAAAGAGAATTGTATCCAACAACCTTGGATAAAGGTCCCTTGATTAATACTTTCAAGAAATTCTGTCTTACCCACACCAGGGTAAGCCCTCTATATGAAGACCAGAGTCTGTCATGCTATCCCTGCAAACCATTAACTACAATATAGTTGGCAACTATGTCTTCATCAGTAAGGAATCCCACAACTTCAAGGTAGTCGACACCTATGTCTTCATATCCCCGGAATCCCTCGATTATACACATCAACAGTTGTTGTCACACAAAGAAAGTCTGAACAAGACGTTGAGTGTGCAAAAAACAGCGACATATAATCTCTAGAGTGATAGAACAGTATATAAATCTTTCTAATGAGATCCTATTTATAGGCACAACTTCAATGATAGGCTCTCTCCTCCAATGGTCATATTTTTCCTTGAATTTCAGAGAGACTTATACACGTGTCAACCAAACAATTGTTATTTTACTAACTAAAAGCACGACATTGTTTTAAAACAAAAACAAGTGGAAGAATAAAATATGGTTACATTTCCAATATTCCAAAGGAAAGAAAATGAATGTTCGTAGTCTAACAAAACATGAATTAGAAGTCTATAATAAAAGGATATTCAGATTCTGTTTTCTAGGAATTCGGAAACTGAACTCTATAGAATTTTGGTGTCTGAATTTCAAGGAAATATAGAATCTGGATTCACAAGAACTCGGAACCAGAACATACAAAGTTCAGAGTCAATGTTCATGAGAATTAGGAGTCAGAACTCATATTATTTCGGAGTCTGTATTTAGAGAAATCAGAGTCAAAATTCAGAAGAGTTTGTAACTAGAATTAGTACTCAGATATCAGAGTCAAATCATAGAAAAATTTGTAACCAGAATTTGTATTCTGAATTCGGAGTCAGAACTCAGAAGAGTTCGTAATCAAAATTCGTATTTTGAATTTGGAGTCATAACATAGAAGATTTCATAACTAGAATTCATATTCAGAATTTGGATCCTAAAATAGAATGATTCATATCTAGGTATTTATAGGAGTCTGAGGTTTTTGTTAGAAACCCAAATTTATACTTTGAAAAATTATGATATGAACAATAAAAACATGGTAAGGAAAAATTTCCTTGGGAAGGAAATTTTTCCTTATATAAGTAAAACATAGGGTAAAATGATATTTTCCTTGAGAAAAGGTGTCTGTGATTTTCAAAACAAGAATAAATGGTAAATACATAATGAAACCTTAATGAATCAACAATCTCCACTAAGTATGAAGGAATGGATAATGTCATAAGGAAAACCTTATTGAGTCAACAATAATCATTGTAAACAATCTAATAATCACATGGCTAACTAGAGGAATTTGTCAGTAACCATATTCATATTCGGTTATGATAATAATGCGGTGGAAGTTACATTTATCATCCACTCTATAATTAAAATGTGTTATTTGTCCGAGTTTTTTCAACTCCTTTTTATCTAAAGAATTTAGTAATTGTATCACATCAACACCTCAATTATTAAGTGTAAAATTAAAAATGTAAACTACTTATGGTATATTTATTTCATTTCATATCTATAGATCCAATATTATAAAATTTAATGGTAATGTGGTTCTTGTATTTCTTTTCTATCCCCATAGTTCAATTTGGTGTGATTTTGGGCATAGATTCACTCTCTCCATATATGTCCGATATCAACATACAAGGAAGAGAAGTCCCATATTATATTCTAAATAAACACCTATATAGGTGGGGATAAAATTGATCTTCCAATGGAAATTATTCCCATTATATAGAATTCAATACAAATTCACAAGGCTTGTTTCATATGGTATATGTTATGTGGAGAAACTATAATTTTGACGAACCTTTGTAGTACCCCAAGGATGAGATGAGGGAAATGTATCCTTGTTTATTTTTATAAAATATTAGAATATCAATGGTAAAAAATTTATGTGGTGGGAGGTAGGGATAGTGTACACCCCATGATTTTAGAATATATATTTATATTTAATTTGAAAATTTGGATAGCTTTCTTGTCACCCCCCATCGAGCATAAATTGACGATGTATTACTATTTAAATATTATTATTGGATGTGATTGTTACCTCATTGTTGTCACATTTGTGGGTATTAATATGAATAACTATACAATGAGAAATTGTATAATTTTTCATTAAATGAAATGTATTGATTAACGAATAGGAAATAATCACTCATTTTTTAATTATAAGAATGAAAGAAGACCAACTTTTTTAATAATTTCATTACCTAAATATTGTGTGTTTTAATCTAAATAAAATATATCGTTAACTACTAATAAAAATATTCATAGTTTATTAAAAAATACAAAATAAAAATTTATTCACTGATTTCTAATTTTTTTTACAGATGGTAAAAATATCTCAAACGTAAAAAATGATATTTTTTTAGAAAAATATATTTAGTATGTTCAATGTATTTTATCTAAGGAAATTTGATAAATAGTTGTTGATGAATTATTTTAAACAAATTTTGATAATATATTTTAAATAAAATATATCTACATTCATATAGTGGTTGTTTATAATAAAATATGAAAAATAATTTTTTTTTATTCTTGACAGTATTTTTTTCAAAAAATGGTTTTCAAAATTTTTTATGATGATATTAGATTTAATTTCTACCAATTTTTAGAATTAATGCTTCTAAATAGGAATCCATATTTTTAATCAATATAATTAATTTTAGTAAACAATTAAACCATTATTTTTAAACATAATTATTAGGTATCATGTTAAAAATCTTGTTACGGTAGTAATGGTTAAAAGGGGGTTAACATTAATGATAATGTTTACAATAACACAAAAGGCATTCAATAATATTATTTGTTGTTTTCAGTTTGACCCATACCATTATTTTGTTAGATACTATAATTTTTTGGATCCAAATTACCTGAGTAATACATATATTATATAATTATGATTCAATTATTTTTATAATTTTTTCCACCTGAAAAATAAATAGAAACCTTATCTTCTGAATTTTAGAAAAATCATTAGCACTCTAGATCAAACCAGTCCTAGAATGTCACTCATGGGTTTAAATTTCTCTTTGGTCAGGATTTAGGTCAGGTTTTGGGTGATACATGTTTAAAACATTATGTTTTTTTTTGAAAAGCATTCATATGTGTTTGGCAGTGTTTACGCTCGAGTAGAACTCAGTCGAGGGACAGTTTTGTGACGTATGGTTTACCGTGTGACCTGCACAACATAGAGGGAAAACGAAAAGTTTTACAAGTAATGAAAAGGGTGGATACAAAATATTTTATATTAATGATCCAAAAAAGTTTTTTTATTATTATTAATGAAATTTATCTTATTAAACAAATTATTTTTATCATTATTTTATTTTTATTAACATTATAATTATTATTATTGTTGTAATCATCATGTATATTACTATATTTATAATATAAATTTTATTATTACTATATTAAATGGTTTAATGTAATTAAAAAATAGAGAAAGGGGAAGGGTTTTACATCATACCCCCTGATTGAAGGAAGCCGAACCCCCCCCCCTCTACAGTTACACCTCGGCTTCCATTTGACACTCCCCCCCATGAGACCAAGTCCAAACTCACCCCTCACCTTCAGACAGTCCTGATCGTGCGCCTCACTGGTGGACCCTGACCCTTCGTTTGGGAGTCCCTATCTAGTCGGAGACCTGCTAAGCATTGCCTCTTTGCATGAAACAGTTTCTCGAGCCTCCCCCCTCCCCCACCTGTGCACACCCCATCCGGCTGTGACCCCTCTTACTGATGTCGCTCCTCTCTCTGGATGACCGGACTACCCTCTCGCCGCCACACTACTGTCTAGCCGAACAACAACCCCAATAGCACCCATTTTTAGTGCACATTCCCCCAGACTAATGGCCTTCTCTTATTCGGCTGCACCATTTCCCTTTAAGCTGGTCATGATGAGCCCCACCAACCATTATCCCATCCTTCCAGCCTCGTCTCACTATGGTGGATTACATTTCTTTCGGACAGCAGACTGCAACCCTTCTTTTTCCCTCTTGTTGTTGGCACACTCCCATTTTGGTGATGGTTCTCCCCCTTTGTGGTATGTTTTTGTTGTTTTGATGTTCTCCAACATTAAGGTTTATTGTTTAAGGTTAAATCATATTTTTTGCATGTTTGAAATTATTGTTTATGTTGGTTTTATCATTCCACATGTGGAATTGCGGTCCGATTGATGTTTCACACCATTTTCAGAAGATTCATCAACATTTTAGGTAATTGGGTCCATGTTTGATTATTAAATGATGAATTAATTTTCACATTTAAATAAATTATAATATAATCTAAATTATTTGTTTGGTGCAATGTTTGTTTTTACCAATTGATGAATTTATTCCCATATTTGATTTTATGGCATGTTTATATGGTATGTATTCCACATTTTGGCTTCCAATAGTGTTTTATTAAATCACGTAGTTGATTTATTAAAATGTACAAGGGTTGATAATGGAGTTTTAGAAATGTGTTGGTGTTCATTTCATTATAAAAGTTGTTTTTAAGGGGTTGTGAGTTAGATTCATCTGTGTAAGGATTTAGTATACTTCTCTATGCATATTTATATTCTTTTAAATTATTTATTAAATAATATGAATGTTGTGAGTTTGGTTATGAATATATGTTGAGGCGCATGTTATTTTAAATGAATATTTCAATATATCGTTCATTTTTTCATGTTGTGCACTCTATGTGTTTTTGTGAAAGGGATCAGAGGATATTTAAAATGATTACTGAATTTTTGTGACATGGTGTGGTTTTTGTAAACACATTGTGATGATTGAAGTGGTTCAGTAAATAATGTAGATGGTGCGAGTTGAGTTTTATAAACATGTTGAGTTTCTTTTTTTGAGCTGTTTGTTTATTTGTATTGTTTTATTATCATGTTAATTTAATTTATTTATCTTTTTTGTCTGCATTTCATTGGAATGATTTTTCCATGGTCCTGCGATGGTCATCTTGAATGTGATTGTGTGCCCATGCGCGGCATGTCACATAGCCGTGATTGGTTTGTGAGTCGAGGTAGGTCCCCCACTGCAATCACCCTTAAATTCAAAATTTATTAATTTCTTAATATTTCAATGATTTTCAATAAATGATAAATAATATTAGATAATTATTTTTATAATAATTAATTGATGTAAACGGTGTTGTTTATTTCATACAAGACGCTTGGTTTTTTTTCTTGATGAATTCATGCACAATAGTGAATGAATTCCAATTTGGACTTTGAACATAATTCCTGGACCTTCAAGTGTGGTTCTGGTTTGATGGTAAATTTTTTATTCTAATGCATGAGAAAATGTTTTGGTTTCTATTTTTTAATGGTGTCTCTCATAAAAGTTTCATAAGGACCATTTGGCACTTTGATAAAAAAATTTTTTGAAAAACTTTCTTCAAGGTGACTCAGGGGTGATCTTGTTTTGTATGTAGATTGTGTGAGTTGTGTGTTATGTTTTTACACAGTTATTGGTTACATGATTAACAGTTTTGAATCACCCCCATTTAATTACACATGTTGATGTGGGATCGTGGCGTAATAATAAAATCCTATAAAAATGATTACTGTACAAGTTTAGATTACACACAGGATAGTGACCCCTATTATGGACATTGATCTTCTAGGGGAATGGGTCCCTCAGTTAGGCCAGGTAGGGAAATTCATAGCATTTTATCATTATGATGTAATCAAGAATAGGTATTCCTTTAGAATAACACACATGTATAGTATGTTCTGGATTTTTCACGAGCTCCTATTTTTGATCCACAACTTTTTGGATCATTTATTCTAGTAGTGATGAATGTTGTATTTGTATGTGTATCTATATTTCCCTTGTTGTGTACTTACCATTTTTCATTTTTGTGTGATGTTTTCTAGGAAAATGGTGAGCTAGTTTTGAGTAGTTTTCGGAAAATAGTTCTAAAATGAATTTGTATTGTTCTCTTTCTAAAAAATATAAAAATATAAAAATCAATATTCTTTTTAAAATTCTATTTTATTTAATGAAAAGAACATAGATTTGAAAATATTTAATCACAATGGATCATGATTTGTTTCCATGTTAAATATTTATGAAAAACTATTTTTATAAAGTGTAGATAAAACTTGAAATTAGTGAATTATTTATTTAATGGTATGTGGATTGAGAATAAAATTAGTTGGGCATAACTAATAGTTTTTAATACTAATGACTATTGTGTTTTCATGGTTTTAGTTTCTATCATAGGTTTGACTCAAGCTTGTTTGTCATGGGTGAGAGTTGGTTCTGGTTTAGTGAGCGAGTCTTGGGTTCACGAGGAGTTTTGATCCTGGTCAGTTTAGTTTGTTGTTATTGGTTGTTCTTATTTATTAATTTTATTTATATATTCTGTGTTGTACTATTTTATTTCCCCTGCTTAGATAATTATTTCTGGGTGAAATAATTCCCATTGTACACTGTTGGGGCCCAATCACTTTTCTCCATCCCAGGAGGATTGGGAATGCCTCTCAGGCCTTGCCAGAGATCGGCTCGGGTGACCGGTTAGGGTCGACCCAAGTTGGTTTGTGACATAGAAACATAAAATCAAAACATTTTTTTACCACTTCATTGTGGTATACGTATCACCAAAATTTCATGTTAAAAATTTTAATGGTGTATATTAATGGAAGGTACCCGAAGATGATGTAATTGTCTTTACTGATCTATTAAAATATTATTTCTTACATAACCACAATACAATATTATTATAATTATGAAATATTTATAGTAAAAAAAAATTTATCTTAATGGTACACCAATTTTATCCCTCCTTTATATCCAATAGAAAACAATAATGCACTTGTGTACATATGGACTACCATCTCAATGAAGTGATATATTTTATTTTTTATTATAATTAATAATGGATGATAATATAGATTAATATTAAAGAATTATACAATTTTAAGGACATATTTACTATTATTTAATTAATAAACTATATTCTACATTCTTACCCCCCAAATTATTGAAAATGATAACTTCTCCCATTAAAATGTTTGGATTACCACCTCCACGATGAGATGTAATTTTTTTAACTTCTGATTAATATGGACGATCATTATAAAATATTTATTGTATAAATATGACATTTAGAATATTAATATGACTATAAAAAATTATATTACAATTCATCTTTCTTTCCATTAATTAATTATAAAATAAGAACATCACATGTGTGTATTTATGAACTACAACCTCCATAAAGTCATATAATTCTTTTTAAAAAAAATATATATATATGGTTAAAAAGGGTAAATTTTTTGGAAATATAGTAGGGGAGAGATTATTAGGATTAAATGTATGATGAAACCATGAAAAATAACTAATGAATGAAAAATAGTGAACAAAAACATTCATAGGAAATAGAATAGATAAAACCTATTGGTAGATTTTAATGATAAATTATTAATAAATATGTAATTGGAAACTATCAGTGAATAATATATCATAATATAATAATGAAAATATTTTTTTATATATGTATAAAGAATTGAAATTCACTATGTAGGTGTCCAAGTAAACATTGGATTATATTTTGGACATTAGGTATTAGTTTATGTTATAAGCTCATTTTTTATCAATATTGTTTATATTTTAATTTCTATTAGAATATATTATAGGTTATTTCACTCCAAAACCAAATATTTTATTTATAATATAGTCATTTTTGGTTTTTTCATTTATTATTGTATTTCTATCCACATTGGTACTTGAAATGATTGAATAGAAACTCGTAAGAAAACCCCCACATATTTCTATTCATTTGGATGAGAATCGTTTATTTCATATCCAAGTTAACACAATTGCTTTATAGAAATTTTTAATTATAATGAAATGTTTTAAAAATTACATTTTCACTATAGTATAATTTCATAAATATTTATTAAATTGAATATTTTCAGTCATTTTACATATGAACTAAATTGTTAATTTTAAAAAATTGTGAAAATAATATTAAGTTTTCACATATATGGATTGAATATATTTTCATGATATCACATTCTTTTTTTATGAATATTAATTTCAACAATACCATGGTTTTAAAAAACAAAATTACAATTATTCTAGAAAATATTTAGTTTTAAAAGATACTAAAAGAAAAGAATGTTTCCACTTTTTTTCAAAGATTACTTTTAATTATTTTATATATGAGATTTTTCATCTATGTAATCATATGTCAAAGACTATTATGATTCATATAGGATATTATCTTATAATTAAATATAATTACATTTTTTGGACGTGTTATGAATGTGATTTTTTATTGATGATGTTAATAACCCCATTTTTGGGTTAATTAAGATATAAAATAGTGATAAATGGTCCTATGTTCTTACATCAAATTTATTAATGCTTTATTATTATGTGATATGTAGTTACGTCATATAACTCTAGATTATTGAGAAATGTTTTATGGAATATGTTTTATATTGGTTCATAGGTGATTACCCAAATACTAATAGGGTATATGAGTATTTATAGTTTGTTTTAGGGGAAGTAGGAGCACTTATATAACATAGAAAACTAATCTTTTTAGTCATAATTTATGAATAGTCAATACATTAAATATTGATTGAAATATTTTCAAAATAAATTCATATATTTATTTAACTTATTAAATTACATATTCATAATATAAGTATCATCTCATGTAATTTAATTTTTTTTAGAACATGAATTACATGAACGTGTAATTATTCCATTGTTAGTGATTTAGTTGATTCAAATAAATCATATCATCATTCCTCTATTCCATCGAATATATAAGTCCCTCTATAATTGATCAATATTTTCACAATGACCTCTTTCTTCCCTTGAAGAATCATCAAGTTCTATAATGATAAATACAGATTGCATGCATCGTTCTTGGTTGATCACATCAAAATCCTTCATTGATGATTAAGAAATATTTAAGTTCAAAAAATGTGTTGAAATAGTTAGAGGAGAATATAGAACTCTAGATCTTAACTATCTCTCAATAGGGTTTCCAAAATATCCTTGATCTATATGTTTCACGCAACAAGTGAGATTATCGAATGTGATATGATTACATATTTATTATGAAGGGTGTAGGGTTATATACATTCACACAACCACATTTCCAATTAATTAATTCTTATTTGACCATAGGATAAATAATAAAAACATAACAAATATTATAAATCACTAATCTTGCACATGACATTATGAATATAAATAAATACCATATAAATTGCATCCAATTGTACCATTTAAGTATATCAACTTATCCTCTTTGATATTTATCGAACCTAAAATTGTGAATATTCATTTGATAAGAAAACAGTACTACATTATTATTCAATAAATATAATTAATATTATATTTAAAAATCCTTTTAAATAATAATAATAATAATTATTTAACTAACAGATTTATTCAGATAACCTTTAACAAAATTTTGGTGGTCAAAAAATCCAAAGAAATATTATTTATTTTATGTTATTAAATTCAATGTTAACGTAACAATTAATATGGATACAATTAGTGTCTGTCAAATTCAGTAGTTTCCTTAGTGGAATTAGGTAGAATGACCTGAAGTACGTGGTTATCATCTTAAAACACAGCAAAGAACCCATAGATCATGATGAAAATGTCACTTTGTGTGAAAACCACATACGAGTTATTACTATGTTATATATTACCTTTATAATTATATCTAAAACCATGAATGATGCATGATGGTGTCATTAACCATTTTACTCAATATTTATCTACTTAATATTGCAAAAAATATACTTTCTCCTTAAAAAACATGGTTAAGAATTTATAAATTCATTTCTATATACATTATAAGGAATGAGATATCATCTTCCATTAATGGAAATGAGAGATAAATCCTTTCACATACTATCCATTAATTAAATTTCACTAGTGACACACCAAATGTATCTCCCCTAAATAAATTTATTTGTCTTCAAATTGTTAAAAATACATCATCTTATTTGACATATAATTATAAACATAATTTATAAGGATCAATACAAACATATACAAAGAGGAACATCTAATGACCCATGAAATATAGATATCATATTGGAGGGAATGTTATTATAATATCCCTTCAATGATATTACCAAGAGAAATACCATTGTAATGTTTCCCATTCTCATATTATCATCATACCCCCAATAGAATATGTCATATATGTCCTATCATAAAATTACACAATACCATAAAACATGGGTTTATGGAATACTATCATAGAAATTAATGTGTCTAAAAATTCAAGTAAATGATATGCACATTTGACATGGCATGTATCTATATGAAATTTTCACATACTAGTTGTTTTTGCGGAAAATGATCATGACTGATAATGAATAATATTAAAATTTAAGATAATAAATAAATGTATTAAAACAATTAAAAGTTTTTCATATAGGCCCAATTTTAATAGACTCCTTCTTTAAATATAGATAAATATTAACAAACATTATTCCACTATCTATCACGTGATAATGAAGCCTCTATAGAGATGAATACTTCATCATGGTGTGATTAATGTCTTTCTTAATGAAAATTATATTCATTGAAACATGGCTTCCTTGATAAAATTCAATCCTCAGATGAATCTTATAATTTTTATTGTTTTTCCTTTTAAGCTACATTATCAATTTTGATAGAGTCCCTAATATAGTATTATCACCTCAAATTGTGATAAGTTATAGAAATATATACATCTTTTCAAGATCATGGAAATATTTCACAGTAAATATTTCTTTCTTTATTGAAACAAAAGCTTCAATATTCTCAAACTCTACTATATAATAATGAAAATAAGGTATTTTTTACTCTTCCAACTCAAGGATCTACCCATAAAAATAAAGATCCTAACAGAGTAGTGAGATTATTTTGATTTGTATAATTTATAACATTAATACAAGTCATGAATACTATCTCTTCATAAAATCTAAACATAAGTAACATAACATTAGTTCGACTCATAAAATGAGATCATTGAAAATAGTCCAATGCTATTTTTGTGTTTCATGATTATATTTCCAAACCATGTTTTAGGAAACCAAATCATTATGTATTTTACATTGTATTCCATAGATGATAGATTCTATCATTGAAGGGTATGTGATCATACTCATTATCTCTCATTCCTACATTATCTAAGGACACGTCTTATTGAAATGATGAATACTAATTAACAATGGACCCTATTCTCTATATGATTCTTCTATACATATCCACATTAGTATCTATTAAGGTTTTCACATTAGTGAATAACATGAAGCCTTCTTGATTAGTCATCAATGACCGTTATCCAGAGGATCTTGGCAGCTTCACCTAAGCCCATATTTTAGATTCATATTCGCAATAGTTCCATAACCTTTTGTATGGAATGAGATTGATTTCCAATTAGTAATATTTCCTCAACATATAAAATTATGAAAATAATGGTACTCCCACTAAACCATTTGTAATCACATTTCTCACATTAATCCTTAATGAACCTAAATTATTATATAACTAAAAAAACATAATATTCATTATATGGATGAATTTCTAATACATAAATGGATCTCACCTAGTTTCATAACATTATAGAAGTTTCTAGAGTCAAAAACCCTTCATGTTATGTCATAAACATATGTACATAAAGGATACATTTATGTACATTTGTTTCGACATCCATCTTCCAAATATTTGAGTCATGGCATGTCTTTATATAATATATAACTTTGATAGTTTTATGCATGGAAACAGGATAAAAGTTTTCTTAATAGTCTATTATTGAAATTTTATAATCTCTTTACCCAATAAATTAATTATAGGTTCTAACAGGACCTTATAAAACTATATTTATCTTAAATATCCATTTTCACTGAATAAGATTTACATCTATTAGAGGATCAATCAGAATGAAAACATGGTTTTGAATAATAGAATCTATCAGAACATTCATATCCTATATCCATCATATAGCTTATAATATATATAATACCTTTTTATAGGAAAATGTGTCATTATTTTAAACCAATAATGTGTCACCTTTTTCTATGACTAGAATACCATATGTTTTTAGTTCTCTTATCTATCTAGTTCTCATACACTGTAATTGTATATTAGGAACAACTTCTTCCATAGGTCTTTAAGAAATTTGTTACTATTATAAGACTTCGTTATCCTAATCATAAATTTCATAAATGTTAATATTTAACCCACTATCAACCTTATGGATGTGTTTCCTCTCAAGAAATGTTACATTCCTAGAAACTAAAACCTTTTTATTTGAATGATCATATAGGTAGTATCATCGCATTCCTTTAGATTGAGATTCATAGATAAAATTTTTTCTCGGTGTGATATATTGTTTCTATATCTATCCTTTTCAAATTCTTTACACCCCCATCCATGAAAATAAAAAAAAATTGTTTTCCTTCCACTCTATAGCTAAAGGGTATATAATTTTCCACATTTTTTAATACAATTTGATATTTATATTATCATGTGTATTTCATATCTCCAAAAAGATATTTAATAGATTGCATGAATAATCATAAAACATACCAGGTTAATTATTTTATGGTTCTACTATTCACAAAAACAATTAAATTATGGTGTATAGCATATAGTGATTTTAAATTAAATCCCATACTCCTAGAGAAGGTAAATAAAATATTATATATAATATTCATCACCTCAATAATGTAAAATTTTATCTATCTTCATACCAAAACATTTATCTCTATTTTTCATGAACACTTTGACCTTATCAAAGAATTCAAAGTCATAACTCATAGTGTCATTGCATTTTTACCTTGTCAAGTCATCTGAAAATGAAATAATTTATTTGAATCCATCCTTATATTTTACTAGAAAAGGTTAGTACGAATTTGTGTGTATAAATTATATGATATTTATTCCTTTAAAACCAAGAAAACCAAATGGTTGTTTGGAAAAAAATCCCTACAAACATTATTGGAATCATTCAAGGGTTTATGATCTATATAATCTATGTAACTCTCATCATAAATCTTGAACAAATTATTCCTGTTAACATGACCATGGTTGTGATTAAACAACTGGGTGCGGTATAATATTTTAAAATTTGAATCATTTTATATTTATTTTATTTGTATTAATAATTTAATATATAATAACCATTATTCCATCATTCCATAATATAAAATATCCAATTATTAGAAAATTAACGGATGTTATTTACAAATCTGAAAATAAATTCATATATGTATACACTAGAATGGGAAATTATGTTCTTAGTAACATTATGAACCCAATAAATGTTCACTAAAATTGATATCAATAATATATTAAAATTTAGGCGTCAGAATACAATGCCTAGATTATACAACCATACTCTATTAGCATCCTTTAAATCTACCTCACCTCTAAAAAACTTATAAAATCTAAATTGATCATATATTTAGAAAAAAATTGATAACCCCATGCAGTAACAAATAAATAACTTGTAAATATTAGAATAATACACTAAATAAAAATCTCACCTAAGGCTTCCACATGATTATTTTGTTTGGTGTACTTCCTCTTAATGATTCCTTACATTCCACATGGATAGAATGCTACAGTATATTCCTTTACATTGGATCTTCTTTATCATTGAAGGATGGTGATCTAGAATATTATAATTGATATGAGTATTCATAAAATTTATATTTTTTTCTATTCATAATTGAAATATGAAAAATGGGGGTTTTACATCTAATGTACTAAACAAAATGTTGAATATGATTAAATTTTTTAAAATGATACTTCTCAATATTATTTATACTATAATTCACAATAAAACTAGAGAAGGTTGATGGTATGAAAGAAATAATAATTTTTCTTATCAACTCATCATAGATAATAAACCCCATGATTTATATGAATTTAATCTATCTAATTATCTTAAATAATTGAGTTCTAGTTGGAACAGACTCTATAATTATCTATGAAAACTTTATTGGAGATCTCATAACTCTATATTTTTCATTCTCCTAATACATACCATAATGTTGTGATATGATTCCCCATCAATCGTTATCCACTTATTAGTGTCGTATAATATTATAAATGGAGGATATAATGAAATATTTTAAATTCATGGAATCACCTGTGTGTTTTAGGTAGAGAGATAATTGTTCTTTACTATAATGTTTGGAAAGTGTCTCAGGAATGAAGGATTCCAAAATGTATATGTTTTGTTTATCAAATATTTAGAAGGATAAGTTCCAATAAGATTATTGTAAATTCATAATGGGATGAAGTTATTGTTTCCCTAGAATGTATCAATATTACATTTGTTGAGACCAATGAAGTTGAGTTTCATTTTTTTCCAATTAGGTTTGACAAAAAAGTGATTGATGAAGCATATCAATATGTGCGTTGATTTATTGGATAATGTGGATCCAATATGGATGATATTTAAAATGAACAAAAATCTAAAAGTCATGTGTTAATTATGTTGAATAATAGAAACACTTTTTATAATAATTTAATTTAAATTTGAAGTCTATGAAAAATAACATTTTTCATTATGTTTTCTTGAGAATATAGTTTTATAGAGGGCCATATTAAAAAAATATAGATATTTTTTCAAATTTATATTTGAATAATAATTAAAATGGACTGATATAAAATTAAAAATAAATAATTATTCTATATCCATTATGAGAGGGACACACACCAAAAATTGGTCTACTATGTAGGGCACATGGTCCTACTCAATAAAACCCCCTCAGTGATCTAGCTTATTCACTTGGTATACCTAGCCCTAGCCATCCACATGTATGTTGATGATGATGATTACTTCCCATAAAAAAATAAATGGTGAAGATATTTCCATATGGATAGAATAATGGATCTATAGAAATCATAGTTTGCACATTGGGGTGAGAATGATGGAGAGAAATGTGGTCTTCCCCCTATATGGTGCATTTAGTTTTTTCAGGATCCGACCCTGTTTCCAGATCAAGAGATTATCAACAAAAAATGAATTATTAATGATTGTTTAATTGATGAAAATTTTGATACAGGAAACTGAGTTCCTAGTCACTTGTTCTCCTGTTAAGATCAAATGGGTATATTATTACGACTCGATATTAAGAAATCTGATGAATATATAGCTTCTATGCCATTATTGCATTACATAGACACTCAAAGGGTCTATAATTTTAAGATGTTCCACATTTCAAGTATCCAACACCTTAAAAATGATTCATATAATTATGAATAGTTTCTTTGAGGCTCCTATGATAAGGAGTGGGAAGAACATTCTACTAGCCTGTGTGGAATAAAACAACAATAGAATATCTCATATATGTGGATGTTTTCTTGGGGTAGAAGGAGTGGATTCATGTTATCTTCATCTCATTCATATGATATTTCCATTGTTATCATAATAATAGATATCACATGGGAAAAGTCTCTACTATTTTTAATGTCACTTAAGCCACATGAATCATGTGAACATACCAACATTTTCATTCATTTAAAACTATTAATTGGTGAGGAAATTTTTTTTGGGAATTTAATTGGGTTAATGAAAAAATTTGAGGGATTGATACTCATTTTAAATACCAGGGGATTTATGATCAATTTTATTCATATTGAATTATTCATTACGTTATTTGATTACCAAAGAGAAATAGAGAATTGTGACCATCACAATTTCTTAGGGAAGAGGTAGTTATCAATGTCTCTATCGTAAGACTCTGAAACTCAAGTATTTCACAATTATTCTGATATATCACGGGTATTTCCACATTGTACACATATTCAATGGGCATCATGAAATATTTTTCCTTGAAACCATCATTGTCTGGTCAAAGCTATTTTCTAATACAATGAAATGATTCATTAATTTCTACGAATTGAGTTTATAATAAATTCAATTGTAGTCATGATAGGAGAATATTATGACATTTGACATTAAATAAAGAAATTTGGAGACAAAATTCACATATTTTCATGATAAATTACCCATACTGGTTAGAGAAAGTAATAAGGTTCAAGCATTTCTTCATTGTGTATGTGAATATAAAATAACATGAGAGTGAACAGTGGTGTAATTTTGTAGGCCATAAAATAATAAAGATAACAAACCCCTATTTACATGGTATTACATACTTACTCTGGGAATTGAATATTATAGGCATAAAGTGCGTTTAATAATACCAAGATGATAATTTAATAATAGATAATTTTTTAAAATTTTCGAAGTTCTATCTTGCATAAAATAATATTGAAGAAATTGTGCATGCTTTTCATGATCACCTCCGCACATGTGGGCAAGGTGGACACTTGATCATTATGATGTAATAATATATATTCCTAATCATTTTTTAGGGAAAATTGTCATAAAGAGGTTATTAAAAATTTATTATAATGTTCAATAGAAAAGGTACTAGAGTAGGTGTACAAAAGAGAAGTAGATCTAGTTCTCTTTTTGAGAATGATCACATAAAATAAAAAGACCTTATACTACGTGACTGAAAAAAATAATAATATAGTAATTTAGAGTCATTCATGAAACTAGATACTGAAGATACATGAGATTGGGGTATCTAACTATTCATGAAGAATATGATATTGGGGAGGTCGAAAAAATTATTATATTAGAAGGTATAGTAGGAGATAATGACCAGAAAGTTATGGTGGATTAAATTTTGGGAGTCTAGCAATTTTATAATGAGGGGGGGGGGGGTCTAACCAAAATGAAAAAAAGTAAGAATTTATATTGAGGATGAACCATGTAAATCCCTATGATTTGTGCCTTTGATTAACAAAATTATTCATGTACAGTATGAGAGACTCATGATGGGTGTATCAATGATTTGAATTGATGTAGATGATTTATTAGAAAAGAATTATAAATGTAAAGGGAATCATTGATTCACCCCTCCCCCTCATAGTGATATCACACTAATCCATATTATAAAATTCAGATAATTGATAGTTTACCTATGAATGATCCATCATAAAAGAGATCATTAATTTTATAAATGTCTGTGGATCCTATATTAGATAGAAGGAACTAAATTATTAATAAGGAAAAAATGTTTCCTTACATACTATTAGTTATTTAATAAGAAAGAGATGGAACAATTATAGGATTTACACCCAATTATTAGAATGATCCTATAATATTTTTTGATCATAAGAACTTAAAAATAAATGGAATATATCATAATTCTATCTTGATGTAACTATCTAAGAAGGTACTCATTAATGTTATTATACACCCAACAACTAACGATATTTGGTAAAATATTAATAGAAATTATAGGGGAAATATTAATGTTAATGAATAAAAACTACATTTATGGTAAATAAGACTTATAGACATGGATATAGATAATAAAAGGACTATTGATTACTAATGTACCAGAGTAAATGATATTGTTAACAATTTCAGATATTTTTTTGATAGGCTAGATGACCCAACCATTATAAAGAAGGTGACAATAAAAATTTATGATTGATTTCATCTAATGATTTTTGAACTAGAAGACTAAGAATATGAATCATTGCATGACATTTGTAAAATTATAATATCATCTGAAATTAATAATACACCATCCATTATAAATAAATAAATAAATAATAATATAGGGTTTGAATCCAGGATAATGGTTACATATAATGAAATTGAAAAACCAGGGCCAATATATAAGGAAGATGAAGAAGTTTATAATGAATTCAGTCATATAATGACCTTAATTACCAAGATGTATAGTAAAATAGGAAGTATAAAATGATATAATTCTCTATGTTTACATAAAAATTAATAGAGTTGTAAATTTTGGAAATGATTTTCCAAAGAAGAAAGATAATTCCACCAACACTGACGTGAAGAAGTCCACATAAAGAAAAAAATCATGAAAAAAAATATGTAACTATAAGAATAAATCTAAGAAGTTATTAAGAAAA
The DNA here is from genome assembly GCA_963277665.1 of Viscum album. Lineage (NCBI taxonomy): Eukaryota > Viridiplantae > Streptophyta > Magnoliopsida > Santalales > Viscaceae > Viscum > Viscum album. Next base: position 1,380,448,529 of record OY728138.1, read on the forward strand.
AAATAAATTAAATAATATGATTAGTGAATATATTTAATATTCATCATAATGTAGTTTGAAAAAGATGAATGATCTTCCAGAAATAATTTATGATTAGTGGGTAAATCCCAAACATCTACAACATTACTTTTTTTATTGAAGGTATAGATATAAATAAACAAAAATGGTTGTTAAAATATAATATATTATATACTCCTAAAATAAAAATGAAAATCAAGAAGGAAAAATGAGAATTGATAATGGGAAATTAAAAATGTTATGAAATAAGAGAAAAATCTTAATGAGATAAGGGAAAATAAGAAGAAAGTCATTGATTGTTAGAGGAAAATTAAAATTTTGATGAAAAAAAGCACAGAAGATAAGAGCTTAACAATAATTAAAATATATTCATTGAATAATATAATAAATGAATTAAAGATAAATGAACTCAAAAATATGGCAATTGATATTGAATAAAAAATAATAATATAGAGGAATAATAATATGAGACATAATCAATGATTCTTTAATCTAAAAGTGTGTTTTGGAATTTTAAATAAAATGTCACCAATGTATTTGAGCATCAGGGTGAATCTTCTCAAAGTAATGATAAGAAGGGTCTATAGAAAAAGGATGAATCTATAACTAATAAATCATTATGCAGATATATGATCTACTATAGTGTATTATTGAGATATAATATTTAATTTGTACAAACAAATGAAAAAATAGAGAAAACATATTCCAAAAGGTATGTGTTGAAAAATTCATCCATAATGATTCCACTCAAGAATGAATGCCCAAAATCAATGAACATATTACAAAAAGAATCATTAAATAAAACTTATTATCAGTTGATAAGATAAGGGTATAGATGTAACATGTAGTGTTTTTGGTATTTTTTCCGAAAATATTATTCATTGTATTATAATATATCACTACTAAGAAGGTGGCATCAATCAAAGGGGAGTTATACACAATAGACGTGATTAGATTATCATAAATATAATCTTACAACCATGTCACAATTTAATCATTCAATAAAAAAAATGAGTGTTTGAATTATGGTTTTGGTTAATGTTATCATTAAGGTCACATATATGGGAAGATAACAGAAATATTACAAATTGAAAATACTTGAAATAGAAATTTGTAGAGAATTCATAAATTAATAACACTAAAATCACAAATGAATTATATGATAGGATTAATAAAAATGATAACATTACGAAATAATGTTTATTATCTAGACAAGATATTAATCCATGATTAAATAAATAGAGAAATATTTGAAGCATACTAATAAAAAATTATTGAAAGTGTATAATGTTGATGAATTCAATGTTGATGATATGTCATATAAAATTGAGGACTTGATATTTTAGAAATGTAAATGTTTTTATATGACTATGAATGGAACAAAACAATTCCACATAAAAATACTATTACATGAAGATACCATGATGAATATGTGGAATAAAAAAATTAATGATTTTTATAATGATAAAGAAACCCACATCAAATTGACAATAGATGGGGGAAAAAATCACCCATTATAAAAAAAGTAAGAATAAATGTTCATACAATGTTGATCTCAGTAAGATTGAGATGAAGGAGTGGTTGAGAGTAAAAGGTAAGCATGTATATTTCCACTAAATCATTAGTGTTTACCAAATATTTGTTTTTTAATAAACTAAAATGATTTAAATTTAATGAGAATAAATTATCATCATGAAGAATATCAATTTACATGATGATGTATGGACTGTATTCCCCCATGGGGAGAAACACTGAAGTCATGTATAGATCATCACACTTAAACAAAATCCTTAATTGTTTTAAACAAATTATAAAAGGATGTTGATAGATATGGATAAATATGAAATTTATAGGGATACATATATTATTCACAAAAATAATTTTGAAGATTTTTTATTAGATTCTAGTCATATCATGATTAACTTGTCATCCCATCAACTAAAATACAGTTTTTGAATGGGAATAAGAATGGTTCAACATATTGAATATTTTCTATTAAAAATCGATATTTTATTTAATTAAATTTTTTTGCAACACTTTTTTATCACCAATGGACATTGAGTTTACTAACATAATGTTCATAACATTTTGAAATGTTTGATTCCATTATTTTTGTTAAGATGATTTCGAAATAATTTCTTTATCTGTGAGAAGATAAAGTGTCCTTGAATACCCCTAAATTCACAATAATATTTTTTATTGATAAGGCTGAGATTAAAGAGTGATAGATTCATATATTTAAATATTGACTTTTTTGGTGCTATTGAAAAAAAATTCAAAGAGAGATATTTTTTATACCAATAAATCCGAGTTTTATTTATTTTTATTAAGTGATGACTACATGTTTGTTAAAGAAGGTTGTAAATATTGGTATCTCTATTTATAATAAATAGTACTAATTGTGAAGACTTTTGAATTGGTATTAAATATAAAATACATCTCTCTATGGTGTTAAACGATTGGCACATTATTTGTAATAATGAAGATGGAATCACTCCCTCAGAGTGCATAGATGAAGTGCATGAATGTAAGTATGCATAGTAGGAATATAACACCTTAGTATGAACATGATGGGGTGACCGGGGGTGGAGGTGTTTCCTAGCACATATGTGACATGTGTTGTTTTTCTGGGAGCTGATATTTATTCTAGATCAGGAGAGCTACAATAGAATATAAATTTCTAGTATCACCTAAAAATTATTGATGTTGGATACACATCATGAAGAAAAGTAACTCTGCTTAAAATACAAAAAGTTGTATCGCTACCAATTTATCTAAAGTGTTATGAATAATCTATAGAATCCACATCATCACTTCTATAATTGTATCCTCAGTGGGAATCTAATTATCATATTTTTTTTCATTTACTATATATGTTATCCTATATCATGATGTCCTCAATTTTATGATGTGATCTCGACCTAAAAATGATTCCAATCATCATGTAAGTATTTTTATGTTCTTTTATACATGACTATAACTAAAATCAACCTCTATGTCTGAAACGAAGTAGCATAAGGCTTCGTCGCATACCCATATGGATTCATCGAGTCAAAGGAGTCGATTCATGGAATCATCACCACATTCATAAAATATTATCATCCATGGGAGAAAATTAGTTGTAATATATGATTATATTATATTATTTTGAACATCACATAATCTATATGAAACAACATAATATGTTTTAATATCATGTAAAAAAAATTAATTAATTGGTAAAGCATATATCCCAAGATTCTTCATTAGTTATATAATGAAGGAAAAGAAGTTATCCTTATCTATAAATACCATGGGTTGGATGAGCCTTCATTTCATTCTGTTGTTCATCATTGAGAGATATTTTCTCCAGAGTAAAATGGAACACTGTGAACTTCAACAGAATCATGAATATTTAGGAAAATCTTTTGGCTTATTACTTATAAATCTTTCATTTAATAGTTTCAGGAAAAAACAGATATATGACAAACCATCACATCTTTTACAAAGGTTTTATGTAATTTATGAAGAACATTTCCATGAAGCCTCTCTAATTTTGAGAATCTATTTTTATAATTTTAATATGAGAAGATGTACATTTTCTTATACATTTATTTTTGTGAAGCAATCGGTTTCAAGAAATATGGAAAAGATATTGTTTATTAAATTTTTATAAACAACATTGGATATATCATGAAAATATTTCTATAATCATGAAATTATTAGGTTAGTGTAGGGAAGATAGTACATGAATGATTTCATTATATATGTGAGTGAAAAAGTACATGAGAATATAACTGAGAGATAATTATATAGTACATATAATAATTAGGATGACAAATTCTTATGTTAAAGAAATTACACACGTACAACATGAATTGTAAATTATTTACATGTTGTTTATTGAGTGTTATGTAGTTTATATTTCAATAAATAATATTACGTTGACTTTGTGAAATTTATATCATACATAAAAATTATTTAGGCAATTATGTACATCATGTTAGGTCACGACATTGTCCTTGTAACACCCCGATATTTTACGAGATTTTTTTTTTAATTTCATTAATGTCATGGTTTATACGCTAAACCAAGATTACCTTGTTCTATATGCAACACCATATTATCTTGTAGTATATGCAACACTATTATTGGCTAGTGTTTCATGCCAGATTGACCTTCCCCAATAGCGTGTGTTGTATTCAATACTAAGTTTCATTAAAAAATGATATATTGTTATAATATGATTATGAACAAGACACTATGAATAGTATTAAAAACATATTGAGTTTTATAACATTATTATTCATCTTATATATATACTAGAACATTGTACGAGAACAAAATAAAATTTTCAGGCAAAAAAAGAATTTTAAAAAAAATGCAGTTTTGCCTCCTTTTGATGGCACACCAATTTTGAATAAAAATATTCACATGTTTATAAGATCAATTTTACAAAATAATATAATTATTTTGAATCAGGATATAGAAATTTACATTGGATAAATTTTTCAGATTTTTAAGATAACATTCATATTTTGTTGAATAGTAAAAATACGCTAAATTTTAATTAAAAACAACTTTTTTCATCAAAACAGTTTATGTGGTTAATTTATAAAATTTAATGGTTTTAAAGTATAAATAGAATATATTTCTACCATTTAATATAATTTATGTCATTATCATTAATTTTAGATTGAATTTACATGTGACCACATTTCAATCATTTCCAATGTTTTAAATTTTAAAAACTGTTTTGTCAACAACGTGATAAATTTTAAATTAATAACTACATCTATGGTGTATTGAATTTATAAAAATGGATTCCATATTTGGAATCAGGAGGTCCAAATTTTATAAATAGGTATCTTTTATTTTTTAGACAATATGAATATTAACTACGACTAATTTTATTTACCACTATTAAAGTTAAATAATGTATTTGAGGGTAAAAATAATATTATAATATTTCTCAAACACCAGTATTAATATAATTGGATGATCATATTTCACTCTAAAACATACTTGGGTAAAAATAGAATCTATTGAAACCATACTATATGAGATTAAGACCTTAAAATTATTTTATTTATAGGAATGTGAACTATGTCTCACTCAAACTTTATAAAATAAATTATTTTTAATATAAAGTTAAATAGAATCAAAATTTGATTATAAATACTCATTTGAAATATAAATTGTTTTTCTTCATCATGGTAATTTATTCGTAGTTTTTATGAAATATATATAATTACATTAATTGCTTACACATTAGTGATGCAGAAAATATTTATTTAGCGAAAAATCAATAATATAGTTTTTATTAAAATTATAATACCCTTCAAAAGGACCCAAAAAATGTGACAAAAACTTATTGGTCGAGTATATACAAACCATAAGCACCCAAGGGTTTACTAGTGGACCGTTTGGAGACTTTTAATGTAACATCCCAAGTAAGTAATGAAAAATAGATATTTTATCTATGTCTATTAATGAACTAGATAGTGTTTTAGAGGCTTAAAATGAAAATAAATCCAATCTTAAGCATGGAATACACTAATATTTTTAAAAGATTGTTTTACTGCATTTTGATGGAAAAACATTTTTAAATCTATCCTTTGAAAATTTTATAAGCTATTTTTGTCAAAATAAACTTATTCTTTATGATTGGGACATCAAAATTTACTTTTTGTGAATTTTCTGTATTTTTCAGACAATGTTTATTTTTTAATGAATAGTGAAAAATACTGCATTTTACATCAAAACTATTTTTTATCTAATTTATTTATATGATTATATTATCATTTTAATTTGTTTTAAAGTGGAATTATAATATATTTTTACCATTTAATCCAATGGTGGTCATTGGAATCCATTTCACTTTGAAATTGGACTTAAACTGGTGTCAATCTTTTGATACTTATTGTTTCATAAAAACACACTATTTGTCATGACAGCGGGAATTAATTATTAAATTAATTAATGTGACTTATATGTTTTGAATTTTTTAATATGGACTTCATTTTTGAATTCGGAATATCAAATATATCTTAGGGTGAATTTTTGGTAATTTTCTGATGAACTTCAATTTTTGATGAATAGTGAAACCACTAAGTGGTACTTATAAAAACTGATTTTCCGTTAAAATGAAATTTTGCCATCATTGTGTTTTGAATTTCAAAAATCCAACATAAATGGTTGTCATTAAGAATTAAAAGGCGGTTCAATGAGATTAAAATAATGTTTTGGTGAATAGTAACTTATTAAGTTTTTAATCGCGATTAGTGGTAATTAGTGTAGTTTAAGGTAAAAATAATGCATTAATAAAATAAGATGAGCTTGACACTTGTCCTACCCTCATTGGATGTGTCATGGCAGACCAAGACAATCCATGGGTCAACTTGGGGACCCCATGGAGCCACTTTGTTTGGGAAATGACATAAATAACTTTTTATTTAATGTAAAAGTACAAATGACACAAACATGATATGTTTTACGAAAACAATTTTTAAATGAGGATATAAAGATTATATTTTTGATTATAAATAGTAATTGGAAATATGAAAAGATTTCCTACATCATAGTATTTTCTTTATAATTTTTAGACTTTAAATAAATTAAATTATTTATGACATCATGATGATGAAGCGATGACCTCATTATTTAACGATTTAAATAAAATGGAAAGATAATGTAATATCTAAAACCTACACATGTCCAAAACCTATTGTATGGGTTGATTTCGAACCCTTATCACATTATCCTAGAATTATATCAATGTTTGACTATTTAAATCCGAAACTAATTTTCAAATAAAGTAATATTTCATGATTTTCAAAAGTGCCCCTCCTCTCCTCTTATAAAAGGCCCCCACCTCTACCTCATTTCACACACTCCTCAAGACTTTGGCTCGGCCATACCCTACCCATTTACTCTCTCCACATACCTATCCTCATCCTAGAGTATTCCCTTTGGGAATAATCCTTTCAAAGGAAGTCTTTAGACTCAAAACAAAAGAAGTTACACTTTTAAAGGTAATTCATTCTCTCATGTTCATTTGTTTTATTTTTCTTCTCCAACCCCATAAACACTTTTTATTTACTTATTTTGTAACAAAACCAGTATCTTCAATATAATAGGATGTTTTTATAAGATTTATTCGAGCTACACTCTCACACAACTACATCAAATGGTTAAAGAACATATGGTTTTCGTGGATGGCGAAATTCTGCCTCCCGAAATGATGATTGTTCAATACTCATTTAACACCTTCAAATGTGGCCATTATGATGTCACTATTTTTATATATGATATATAATATATTTATTATTTCCTTAAGATTCTGTATTTTTCATTTATGGCATACCATTATTGTTTCCATTTGGGTAAACACGATATCTTCATTTTAGGAAGTGTGGACTACCGCCCCCTGAAAGTGATTTGATTCGTTAATACCATATGTGGGATGTGTAAAGGATAAAGTTAATGATATTATATATGTTATTATACTGGAATTATAATATACTCTTATATAATTATGATTCCATTCCAGAAAATACTATGTAGAAATGGAAGTAGCGTTCATGCGTACGTACGGCTTACCGTCTTCATGAACGGTGCATTTCATTTCTTACCTCTAAATGTGATGTAATATTATAAATACATGTATATGATGAATATATATGATATATATGTTATCCAAATCATTAATATCATTCTGGATATAACGAACCTTTGACCAAATTAACAACATGTAAGTGTAAGAAGTCTATTTTTGACTTAAGAACCAAATACCAACAAAACGAACATTGTTAACTTAAATGATTACATGATGTTCATAACATGGTATAAAAGAAATAATGAACATGAAAAATGTTCTTAAGCAAGTAGAGATTAAATCAAGCTTATTATTCAGGAGATTAAATAACAGTCGGGTCAAGTCGGATACAAGGTATGGGACTTCGTCTCAATCTCCTTTCATTGAGGCATATTTTGTTTTATACACAACCTTATTTTATACGGTGTATAAACCCATTTGACTTTTACGTTTATTCAAAAGGAATCTTTTTTATACGAAGCATTTACTAAATGAAAAAATGGAATGTTTTTGTCGTACGTATGCGGCGACAACGACTTCTCTGTCATCGTGACCGTTATTTGAGTTTCGGCTTCCTCTACAAGCCATACCTTATTTTTAAAAGAAAAATAAATACCATGTTTTACTTTTCTTTTATTTTGGTATCCAAAATGGTTTTCATAATGTTTTTATATCAATGTGTTGTATTTATATCTTGTGATTGAATGGTGGGAATGTTATGTTTCCTTTATGCATGTTTTATGTGATATGATTATGTTGAGGTTCTTGGGCATTATTATGAAAACTGGTGGTTCCGTGATAAACTGAGGGCGGGTGAGCCCGATATAGCTCTCCAATGCATTGAGTAATGCGAGGGAGTGAAACGTTAAGGTTTCTCCGAAGAGATTTGGGGAATATACTATGATGGGTATTTCAAACGTAACCAAGAGGGTTACTCCCTACGTAAAAATGTTATGAATGCCTCAAGTTACCTTTATGTCTTATGATTTCAATGATTTACTCATGATTTGAAGAGGTATGTTAATGTGCTTTTGTTTTATGGGTAAAGTATGATTTCACTCTTATGTATATATGTACCCATGTTTTCATTTTTATGTTTTTATAACCCATACTGAGCTTTTTATGCTCATCCCAAGTTTTTTTTGAAATGATTTTCACAGGTCAAGGGAAAGGTACATGATATGATGATAGTGTCAAGTAAGTGTCAAAAAAGAATCCATGTTTTATTTTAAATATGTTTCCATTGATGGGAATGAAGAATACTATCTTTATGTAACCACTTTGTTTATATGTGGAATGTAATGCAAGATTTATGATCTAATTCTCTAAAACTCTAAACCCGAAAAGATCCTCAATATGTAATCTTGTAATAACTCAATATTAAGTAAGGTTTAAGGCAGGGGCCTTAGAGTTGGTATCAAAGGTCAGTTTAGATAACTTTATGAGTTAGAATTCTATTAAATGATTATCCAAAAATATTTTTTTGAAATGTTATAGCATTTGAAGATTACCATGTTGCTTCATCTAAGACATGTTTGTTAAGAATGGTTTTTCATAGAGGAAATAGAACAGCTTTTCTGGGAAGGCATACAGAGGGAAATGACCTTTCAAATCAGTATCCTAAGATGGTCAGAATCATAATTGAGTAGTTTACTGTAGTGATGGCTCTGTTAACTCAGGTGATAAATCATGGTTTTTTTTATTGATGATATTTTGGTGTTTTATAAAAGTAAAGAGGAGCTTGAAAGACATTTAAGGGTTATCTTGCAAACCTTAAAAGAAAAGAAACTATATGGAAAATTCAAGAAAGTGTGAGTTTTGGTTGCAGCAAATTTCTTTCCTTGGTCATATTGTTTCTAAAGATGGAATAACTGTTGATCCTGCAAAATAAAAATTTGTGGAATAATGGCCAAGACCCACCAATGTAACCGAGATTCGTAGCTTCCTTGGTTTGGCAGGCTATTACCGAAGGTTTTTTAGAAATTTTTCACGGTTATCTAGACCAATGACTAAGGTAACTCGGAAGGGTGTTAAGTTTATCTGGAAAAAAGAATGTGATGAATGTTTTCATAAATTGAAAAGATGATTGGTGAATGCTCCTGTTTTGGCACTACCTTCCAGGAATGGTGAGTTTGTTATATAGAGTGATGCTTCATTGAAAGGACATGGTTGCGTCCTAATGCAGAATGATCAGGTAATTGCTTATTCTTTACAAGAGTTGGAAACTCATGAGGTAAATTACCCTACACATGATTTGGAATTAGCTGTTGTTGTTTTTGCTTTAAAAATTTGGAGGCATCATTTGTATGGAGTAAAGTGTGAAATATATACTGATCACAAAAGTTTAAAGTATATATTCACTTAGAATGAATTGAACATGAGACAAAGGAGATGGCTATAATTAATCAAGGAATATGATTGTACAATTCATTACCATCCGGTAAAAGAAAATAAATTGGCTGATGCTTTGAGTCGAAAAAGTAATGCTTCATTAGCAATGTTGCATTTTGAACATGATCCTTTGGTTATGGTTTTGATGTACTTTGGAATAGAATTTGTTGGTGCAGGAAGTCCTTCTGTTTTGTTTCAGGTATCAGTGAGATCTTCTCTATCAGGAAGAATCAAGCAAGCACAGAAGCAAGACAGTGAGTTGCAGAAAAAGGTAGAGCTGGTTCAGAAAGGTAAGATTCCTGAATTCAACAATGATTATGATTGTGTTTTGAGATTTGGGAAGATATTGTGTGTGCCTTGTGATTCATAGTTAAAGAGAGATTTTTTATGTAAAGCTCATAGTTCTCCGTTTTCAGTTCATCCGGGAAGTACTAAGATGTATAGAGATCTACAGAAGTATTAGTGGTGGGATGGAATGAAAAGAGATATTGTTGATTTTACTGTGAAGTGTTTGACAAGTCAACAGGTTAAAGCAGAGTGGCAGTTACCGAAAAGGGATGCTTCAGCCTTTACCAGTGCCAGAGTGGAAATGGGAGAATATATCTATGGACTTTGTTGTGGGATTATCGAAGAAATATCGAGGTAATAATGCAATCTGGGTTATTGTTGATCGCTTGACCAAATCTGCTCATTTTCTTGCTATACGAGATACTTTTTCCCTAAATCAACTTTCCCGTTTGTATCGTAATGAGATAGTCAGGTTACATGGAGTTCCTCTCTCCATTGTATCTTACCGTGATCCCAGGTTCACTTCTATCTTTTGGAAAGGCCTTCAGAAGTCGTTGGGTACTGAATTAAATTTTAGTACAGCATTTCATCCTCAATCAGATGGGCAGTCAGAACGAACAATTCAGACCTTGGAGGATATGATATGAGCTTGTTAGATGTATTATCATGGAAGTTGGGACCAACATCTTTCTTTGGTTGAATTTTCATATAATAACAGTTTTAATTCTAGTATACAGATGGCACCATTTCAGGCATTATATGGGAAGCGGTGTCGAACTCCAGCATTCTAGGATGAAGTGGGTGAAAGGAAGTTGATGGGACCAGAATTGGTGGAAGATATGGCAGAAAAAGTTCAGCTAATTCAGAATCACAAGATAACAGCTCAGAGTAGGCAGAAGAGTTATGTGGATAACCGGAGGAAGGATCTATCTTTCGTGGTAAGTGATCATGTTTTTCTCAAGGTTTCTCCTTGGAAAAGTGTGATGCGATTTGGTAAGAAAGGAAAGATGAATCCAAGGTTTATTGGACCATACGAAATTCTGGAGAGAGTTGGATCAGTTTCATACCGAGTGGCTTTACCTCCGAGTTTATCTCAGGTACAAAATGTTTTTCACATTTCGATGTTGAGAAAGTATATGCCAGATCCATCTCATGTTTTGAGTCCAGAGGTAGTTCAGCTGGATGAGAACCTATCTTATGAGGAATAACCGGTCCAAATTCCTAACCACAGGGAGAAATTGTTACGGAATAAGGCGATTCACCAGGTAAAGGTTTTTTGAAAAACCACATGATTGAAGAGGCAACATGGGAATCTGAAAATGCAAGGAGGGATAAGTACCCCCATTTATTCGATAAGTAAATAAATTACGGGGATGCAATTTTCTAAAGGGGGGAAGGATGTAACATCCCAAGTAAGTAATAAATAATATATATTTTATATATGTCTATTAATGAACTAGATAGTGTTTTAGAGGCTTAAAATGAAAATAAATCCAATCTTAAGCCTGGAATACACTAATATTTTTAAAAGATTGTTTTACTGCCTTTTGATGGAAAAACATTTTTAAATCTATATTTTGACAATTTTATAAGATATGTTTGTCAAAATAAACTTATTCTTTATGATTGGGACATCAAAATTTACTTTGGGTGAATTTTTGGTATTTTTCAGACAATGTTCATTTTTTAATGAATAGTGAAAAATAATGCATTTTACATCAAAACTGTTTTTATCTAATTTTTTTATATGATTAGATTATATTTTGAATTGGTTTTAGAAGTGGAATTATAATATGTTTTTACCATTTAATCCAATGGGGGTCATTGGAATCCATTTCACATTGAAATTGGACTTAAACTGGTGTCAATCTTTTGATACTTATTGTTTCATAAAAACACGCTATTTGTCATGACAGCGGGAATTAATTATTAAATTAATTAATTTGAATTATATGTTTTGAATTTTGTAAAATGGACTTCATTTTTGAATTCGGAATATCAAATATAGCTTAGGGTGAATTTTTGGTAATTTTCTGAAAAACTTCAATTTTTGATGAATAGTGAAACCACTAAGTGGTACTTATAAAAACTGATTTTCCGTTTAAATGAAATTTTTCCATCATCATATTTTGAAATTCAAAAATCCGACATACATGGTTGTCATTAAGAAGTAAAATGTGATTCGATGAGATTAAAATAATTTTTTGGTGAATAGTAACTTATTAAGTTTTTAATCGCGATTAGTGGTAATTAGTGTAGTTTAAGGTAAAAATAATGCTTTAATAAAATAAGATGAGCTTGACACATGTCCTACCCTCATTGGTTGTGTCATGGCCGACCACGAAAAGCCATGGGTCAACTTGGGGACCCCATGGAGCCACTTTGTTTGGGAAATGACATAAATAACATTTTATTTAATGTAAAAGTAAAAATGACACAAACATCATATGTTTTACAAAAACAATTTTTACATGGGGTTATAAAGATCATATTTATGACTATAAATAGTCATTGGAAAGATAATAATATTTCCTACATCATAGTATTTTTTTTATAATTTTTATACTTTAAATAAATTAAATTATTTATGACATCATGATGATGCAAAGATGACCTCATTATTTAACTATTTAAATAAAATGGAAAGATAATGTAATATCTAAAACCTACACATGTCCAAAACCTATTGGATGGGTTGATTTATAACCCTTATCACCTTATCCTAGAATTATATCAATGTGGGACATTTTAAATCCGAAACTCATTTTCAAATAAAGTAATATTTCATGATTATCAAAAGTGCCCCTCCTCTCCACTTATAAAAGTCCCCCACCACTACCTCATTTCACACACTCCTCAAGCCTTTGGCTCGGACATCCCTTGTGCATTTACTCTCTACACATCCCTATCCTCATCCTAGTAGATTACCTTTGGGCAGAATCCTTTCAAAGGAAGCCTTTAGACTCAAATCAAAAGGAGTTACACTTTTAAAGGTAATTCATTCTCTCATGTTCATTTGTTTTATTTTGCTTCTCCAACCCCCTAAACTATTTTTATTTACTTCTTTTGTAACAAAACCAGTTTCTTTAATATACTAGGATGTTGTTATAAGATTTATTCGAGCTACACTCTCACAAAACTACATCAAATGGTTAAAGAACATACTGTTTCCGTGGATGGAGAAATTCTGCCTCCTGAAATGATGATTGTTCAATACTCATTTAACACCTTCAAAGGTGTCCATTATGATGTCACTATTTTTATATATGATATATAATATGTTTATTCTTTCCTTAATCTTCTGTATTTTTCATTTATGGCATACCATTATTGTTTCCATTATGGGTAAACATGATATCTTCATTTTAGGAAGTGCGGACTACCGCCCCCTGAAAGTGATTAGATTCATTAATACCATATGTGGGATGTGTAAAGGATAAAGTTAATGATATTATATATGTTATTATACTGGAATTATAATATACTCTTATATAATTATGATTCCATTCCAGAAAATATGAAGTGGAAATGGAATTAGCGTTCATGCGTACGTACGGCTTACCGTCTCCATGAATGGTGCATTTCATTTCTTATCTCCAAATGTGATGTAATATTATAAATACATGTATATGATGAATATATATGATATATATGTTATCCAAATCATTAATATCATTCTGGATATAACGAACCTTTGACCAAATTAACAACATGTAAGTGTAAGAAGTCTATTTTTGACTTAAGAACCAAATGCTGACAAAATGAACATTATTAACTTAAATGATTACATGATGTTCATAACATGGTATAAAAGGAATAATGAACTTGAAAAAGGTTCTTAAGAAAGTAGAGATTAAATCATGTTTATTATTTAGGAGATTAAAGAACGGTCGGGTCAAGTCGGATACAAGGTATGGGACTTCGTCTCAATCTCCTTTCATTGAGGCATATTTTGTTTTATACACAACCTTCTTTTATACGGTGTATAAAACCATTTGACTTTTACATTTATTCAAAAGGAAACTTTTTTATATGAAGCGTTTACTAAATGACAAAAGGGAATGTTTTTGTCATACGTATGCGGCGACAACGACTTCTCCGCCGTCGTGACCGTTATTTGAGTTTCGGCATCCTCTACAAGCCATACCTTTTTTTAAAAGAAAAATAAATACCATGTTTTACTTTTCTTTTATTTTGGTATCGAAAATGGTTTTAATAATGTTTTTATATCAATGTGTTGTATTGATATCTTGTGATTGAAAGGTGGGAATGTTATGTTTCCTTTATACATGTTTTATGCGATATGATTATGTTGAGGTTCTTGGGAATTATTATGAAAACGGGTGGTTCCATGATAAACTAAGGGCGGTTGATCCCGATATAGCTCGCCAATGCATTGGGTAATGCGAAGGAGTGAAACGTTATGGTTTCTCCGAAGAGATTTAGGGAATATACTGTGATGGGTATTCCAAACGTAACCAAGAGGTTTAATCCCTATGTAAGAATGTTATGAATGCCCCAAGTTACCTTTATGTCTTATGATTTCAATGATTTACTCATGATTTGATGAGGTATGTTAATGTGCTTATGTTTTATGGGTAAAGTATGATTTCACATTATGTATATATGTACCCATGTTTCCTTTCCATGTTTTTATAACCCATACAGAGCTTTTTATACTCATCCCAAGTTTTTTTTTTGAAATGATTTTCACAGGTCAAGGGAATGGTACATGATATGATGATAGTGTCAAGGAAGTGTCAAGAAAGAATCCATGTTTTATTTTAAATATGTTTCCATTGATGGGAATGAAGAATACTATCTTTGTGTAACAACTTTGTTTATATGTGGAATGTAATGCAAGTTTTATGTTCTAATTCTCTAAAACTCTAAACCCAAAAAGATCCTCAATGTGTAATCTTGTAATAACTCAAGATTAAGTATGGATTAAGGCTGGGGCCTTATATTTAAAATATATTATGACATTTATATTATTTTATTTTCAAATGATGTCAAAGTTGTCATCTTCCTAATTTAATAAAGATAACATTTTAAAATTTTGTTCATTTAGAAGATAAATTCTACTAAAAATTTTCATATAAAATATACTCTATCTAACTAAATCATAGTATTTTATCTTTAATTTTTATTCAAGAAATAAGTAAATTAAATAATTATACAAAAATGTTTTAGTAATTACTTTATTAATAAAAATATCAAATAAATGGGTTTAAAACTATTAAAATAAATATTATATGAAATAATTAATGTTATACATGAATTCAATAGATAATTATGATATGTTAGAAATCTATTAAATATTTTGTTTCAAAAATATCTTTTCTGTGGATTTTATTCAAATTCAACTAATTGAATAGTTTCAAAATTGACAATATTTCTATTTTATAAAAATAACATATTATTAAATTGTTTAAAAATTCACAAATATATTTAAAAATTACAAAATTAAAAATATATGGTTCAAAAGGTCATAATGTATTTAATTATGGACAATTCATAACACATAATTAATTATTTAAAAAAATTTAAAATTTAGTATATTATTACCACAAATAAAATAAAACAGATTAAATAAAGATAAATCAAAATGATAAGGTTTAATATAAATTCAAAACATGTAAAAATTTTATGGGATGATGATATTACCACACTATCTCTTATAATCTTCTAATTTGAGTCATTTTGGAGGTTATTATGTGGGGTTTGATTTTATTATAAATTAATATTTTTTTGAGTTTCCAAAAGTGCCCCTCTCCTCTCTTATAAATAGGCACCTCCCCCCTCTCCTGTTCAAACCATTTTGATCATTCACACTCGGATAAACCCTGCCCATTTCCATTAAAAAATTCCCTATAGACATACTATTGGTCCTATACTTCTTCAAATATCATCCTTAGTGATCTAAGAGGTGGGTTAGAAGAGGTACATTGAAGAAGAGGAAATATCCTTTTCCCATTGTTTCAAAATTATTTCGTCTTCTACTTCCTCTATATGAGTTGTTTAATTTTTAGGTAATAACTCCAATATCACTTGTATAATTATATATTATTATAAATATGAAAAAAAAATATTACATCCTCTATCCATCCTATGAATAATGGAATCACCAAGCGTGCGTCCGTAAGACATACCGTCTCTACGCTGTGGTGTAATCTATTTTTCATAACCAAAATACATGTATGGGTATAAAAATAGAAGAAATAACTATATATGATTATTTTAAAGTGATATTTATTCATAAAATTTATACACCATAAAATTCAATACAATTATACAATCAAGGAAATGATATTGCCGCTCGTGTGTACGTACGACATACCATCTCCAAGACGTGATGGGATTAATTCTCTATGTTAACCATTCAAGAATGATTATAAATTATACATATATTATATAGTCATGAAATATATGACATAATAATGCTACTGGATTTATGTATATATATTTCATTTACATCTATTTAGTTTAACAAGGGAACGAAAACAACGTTCATGCGTACGTTTGACATACCGTCTCCATGAATGGTGTATTTCATTCCATTTATCGGTCGATTTTATATATTAATATTTTGAATATATATGATATATATACCATATTTTACATTATTTAAGTAATTAATCATGATCTAATTAATTATATGAAAAATTACAAGTCAAAACACATACGATAATTGAAACGATTTTACCCAAAACTCTACTTTAACATGGAATTGACAAATGAACGGGAAAAATACAGTCATAGTGAATCATATATGATATAATAAATATTATTATGGTTTTTTTACAAGTTTATAATATGTTTAAATGAACTATACATGAGTTTTGGACACGTACAGATGAAATTTTACCTAAGGTAAGGGGTAACTTTTCCAATCTCCTTTCTATGTGAGATTTTTTTTCATATGCATTTATTGGGTTCATATTTATCATCCATGACCATGTCATATAAAATTGTTTTCATAAAAACATGAATATTATTCCATGTATTTTCAATTACATTTTTACCTCTGTTTGACTTTTACTATGTGTTATGGACGGAATCTTTCTTTTGTTTCCCATACACGGTACTTTTTTATTTTTCACGAAAAAGTATGAGGAGAACGGTTTTTTTAACTTAAACGGCATGAATGGTTTTTTTATGATTTCATAACATGTTATTTACATAAATCTTCATCTTCACGATTTCATGATAATTTTCAACAAAATTATTTAGTTTTAAAATTGCACGTCATTTTGAGTAAAGAAAATTATTTGAAAGAGGAAAGGATATTTTCATCAATAATTCATTTCATGTGTTTTATCAAATCTATTTTCCATTTATGATGACATTATTTAATATGGATATGTTTCAGGCATAATGTCTCTATTATTTTTATGTTTTTTCTATTGTTTATGATGAAATTATATCAATTTTTTTATATGGATTTTGTTATGATGGGATGATGTCTATGAAACCTATTTTATTCGTTGGGTTATGATGAATGATTTATGTTTATTTTGTGGCACATGAAAGAATTATTTCATTATGAGATGGGTGTGACCAATATCTCCATCCAATGAATTGGGTAATGATTTATATCTCATGATATTAACAAGGCTGTAATGAAAAGAAAATAAGGTTCAATAATAAAAGGCTGGAATGACAGGTAAACCCAGTTCCATAATGGACCTTGTCCACAATGATGGTGTTAGTAGAAAATCCTTGGCTACTATGGAAATCATATCTTTTGCATAAACTTTTTTCCATAATTACATGTTTTATTAACTGATATATTATCATTATTCATTATCATTTATGATATATCCCTTACGTACCGACATGATTTATTTCACAACTCCAGTTTTTGATATTTGAACATTATGTTCATGTTTTTAAGTTCAAATGTTTAAGGTTTCTTCTATTTTATCCATGCTTACCCTTACTGATCATTTGAGCTCAACTTTTTTATGTTTACTTTCCCTAGGATAAAAAGAAAGGTTTTAGGTAAGAAAAACAAATGTGAAGATATCTATGGGATATGTTGAAGATATTTCACCATGATTAGAAGATTATGTTGGGAGTTTCCAACGACACAAACATAATACGATCATTGGGTGCCTGTTTCTGTCATATATTAAGTATTCTACAAAAGTAATGTAATGTAAATGTATGTCATGTTTGGGGGTCTCTAGTTGGTATTAGAGTGAAGGTTTAGTGAACATTTGGAAACTAGGATGTCATAACTTTAGTGAGATCCCTATAGAAATTTCTTAGGTATGTCTAGGTATGTCCCTAAGGTTATGTATAAGTATATGTTATAGTTATGTAATTACAGTAACAATAATAGAATTAAACCTAGGATTTTAGATATTGATTGTAATACACATTTATTATGTTGTTTTCCTAGTATGATTTTTTCCTCTCACACTATTCTTTTTGGGTTTTAGATAATGGCTGGAACCCAATAGAACCGTGTTAATGATCAATGCATTGGGAAATGAAATGATTGTCCTATGAAACAACCAAATGTTTTGGGAAATGGAGTGAAAAATATTATTTCTATACTTACACAAGCTATGAATCATTCTGGACATCCAATAGACCAGAGAAGGGAACAATATTCTATCAAGTTATTCATGAGGAAATGTCCACCTTATATCAGTGGGTCTTCTGATCCACTTGTTGATAAACAATGGATCCGTACTAGTGAAAAGATATTTTCCATACTTCACTATTCGGAACAGGAAAAATTCATTATAGATATTTACCATTTAGAAGGTGAAGCAGACTAGTGGTGGACTCTAATTAATAAGACAAGGCCCCAATATGGAATTGAATCCATGGAATGGTATGAGCTTGAGAACTTATTTTTCAATTAGTACTTTCCTCGTTTTCTTCAAACAAAGATTGAAAAGGAGTTCATTATGCCTAAGAAAAAGAATGATAAATCAGATGGTATATACAAAGCTAATTTTGCAATGATTTCAAGGTATGCTTCTGGATTTATCATCCAACCTGAATGTAAAGTTCATCAATTCTTCTAGTGGTTTAAAAGTAAGCCATTGAAGGGCATTATCTATAAGAGGCTTCACAAGCTATGAAGAAACTGTGCATTGTGCTATCAAGGTAGAACTGGAAGTTGGTGTTACATATCCATCTCATGGTTTTAACAAGAAATGTATGATGGAGTTCAAGGAAAAATCTCAAAATTATAGTGAAAAGAATACAAATGTTTCTTTAATGATAAAAATGAGGAAAAAAGAATGCTGGAGATTGTCATAAAGGAAATAGAAAATGTTTTAAGTGTCAAAAATAAGGTCATCAAGTAGTTGAGTACTGATGTAATAGAAAATATGTAGCTAATGATTTGAATATAGAAAAGACTATAGAGAATGCACCACCAACTATTTAATGCTACAAGTGCAAGGAAAATGGGGCATTATGCGAACCAATGCCTTAATCCATGGGTTAATAATGATCGACATCAACAACTTCCTAAGGAAAAGGACAAAGGGATGTCACATGCGAACACTATTGGTGATGTTGAATATGAAAATTATGTGGTGGAGTGATTAAGGGTTTATGTAATGTGATTCCAAAATTGTGCTGTGGAATCTCATATATAGTATCAGGGAATATTGGAATTTCTATGTATTGGTTTTCAATAATTGTATGGAACCGGTAGCAATGAAATGTGATTGAAATATTTTTGGAAAGCAGATGATATACACATAATCGATAAGGAGAAAATAATATATTGGATATTATAAATGGGATCATGACTGATATAAGGACAATGTGATATCATGGTTTGAGTATATAGAATTTTTGGGATTTTGGTATGTGCAAAGAGTAATCTTTTGATCAAATTCATGTTTCCACTAAGGTTCTATGGAAATTCATGTTTCAAGAATACATGATTATGGAAATAACTTGTTTTTAATTTTACCAACATGATATATCTTATGATATATGGGGGATAAATGATGGTATTCACATGCTTGTAAAATGAACAATCTATAAATCATTTTCATTATACTGTGAGTTTGGACAGAAGTATTTTGGATAAGCCTAAAGGGTGGAATGGATTACGTTCGACATTAGATAGTATTGTTTAATGATAGAACTTTTTTAGATATTATTTCTAGAATGTTATAATGGTGTAGTTTTAGAAACAGGTCAACCTACTTGACGGACGACAACCCATCGCATCAGACAAAGTTGGGGGAATAAAACCCACAACCGAAGTGCGACATGCCTTTATCGCCCACCACTAACCTACAAGAATTTCTCATTTTTGAAAATTAGTTTTATTTCATTAAACAGAATGAAAGATGAAGTATTAGTCCTTTTTTTGGAAACATATACGATTAACCTCACCATAGATGGACTTATGTATATTTAATATCTTGTGCTAACCTTTTTTGTAATATAGATAGATGCAATGCCCTATCATTCTATCTAATAATATAATAATAGTTAAAGAATTAAAAATTCAACTTAATTTTTTTAAATAATAGATGAAGCGGAAATTGTTCATTGAATGACCAATGATGATATTACACTGAAATCAAGTACGTATTTCTCATTATGCAAAAAATAATCAAATTTATAGAAATGATCTTGAAAACAAAATTTTTTGTCCTAGTACCCTCTTATATGATGAATCAGATTGAACGTTAGATTATCACAAATTATTATGGATTTGTGATTGTTGAATTTTTCATATCCATGTTCCCTAAAACTCTACATCAGAACATGATGGTTTGATTTCTCTTTCATATCCATGTTTTCACCAATATTCTCCTATGTGAAAAACCTGGTGATGAGATAATGTGGGTGGCCATTATATTTCACTATTTATTTTATGAAATTATGTTTCATTATTCCTTTTTACGGTGTGGGTTTCTATAAAAGAATCTTTCTAGAAGTAAACAATTTATAACCCCGATGAATTTCGAGGGAGAAATTCATTTAAAGGGGGGTTGAATGTTACACCCTGAGATTTTATGATAAATAATATTTTTAATTTATTTGATACCTTCTGTTGTACGCTACACCAAGATTATCTTGCACTATACGCAACACAGTATTATCTTTTAGTATATACAACACCGTTCTTGGCTTGTTTTGCACTCAAGGACGACCTTCTTCAATAGTGTGTTGTGTAAGAAATACCGAGTTTCACTAAACTACGATATATTTTTATAATATTATTATGAACTATCCATTATGAATATTCATAACCACATTTTTAATTTTATAACATTATCATTAATCTTACACATATACTTGAACATGCTATGAGAACAAAACAACTTTTTTGAGTAAAATATGTATTTTTCAAAAAATGCAGTTTTGCCAACTTTTGATGGAGCACCCATTTTAAATATAATTTTTGACAAGTTTATATTATAAATTTGAAAAAATATACTAATTATTTTGAACTAGGGCATAATAATTTACCTTGGATGAATGTTTCATATTTTTATGTCAACGTTCATATTTTGATGAATATTAAAAATACAGTATATTTTAATTAAAAACAAATTCATCCATCGAGGTAATTTTTATGGTTAAATTATAATATTGAATGGTTTGAAATTATAAATAGAATAAATTTTTACCATTTAATATAATTTATGTAATTAGCATTAATTTTTCATTGAATTCATAGGTAAAACCATTTCAATTTTTTTCAATGTTTTAAATTTTAAAACCCGATATCTCAAAAATAGTATTAATTTTAAATTAATTACTGCATCTTATGTGTTTTTAATTTAGAAAAATGGATTCCATGTTTGGAATCAGGAGGTCCATATTGTGTAAATAGGTAACTTTTACTTTTTATACATTATAAAAAGTAACTATGGTTAATTTTATTAACCACAGTTAAAGGAAAATCCTATAATTAAGGGTAAACATAATATTATAAAATTACCCTAAAAATGTATTAATATAATTGGTTGATTATATATCTATATAAAACATACATGGGTATAAATGGAATGTATTGGAACCTACTTGGATTAGATTAAGACCTTTAATTTATTTTATTTTTAGGGAAGTGAAATATGTATCACTCAAACTTTATTAATTAAATTATTTTTAATATAAGATTATACAGAATATAAATTCGATTATAAATACTATTTTGAAAGATGAAATGTTTTTCATTATCATGGTAATTTATTTTTAATTTTAAGGAATATATAATTACCTTAATAGCTTATTTATTAATGATACAAAAATTATTTATTTAGTGAAAAAACATTAATATTGTTTTTATTAAAATAATACTACACATAAAAAAGAAAACAAACTTTACCAAACCTTATTGGTAGAGTATATGGAAACCATAAGCATAGAAGGGTCTACATGTGGACCATTTGGATCCATATAAAACAGATTATGACATTTATATTATTTTATTTTTAAATGATGTCAAAGTTGTAATCTTCATAATTTAATAAAGATAACATTTTAAAATTTAGTTCTTTTAGAAGATAAATTCTACTAAAAGTTTTCTTATAAAATATATTAGATTTATATTAATCATAGTATTTTATTTTTATTTTTTCTCCATAAAATAATAATATTATATAATTATACATAAATTCTGTAGTAATTATTTTATTAAGAAAAAAATAAAATAAATGGATTAAAAACTATTAAAATAAATATTATATAACTAATAAAAGTTATCCAAGAATTTTATTGATAAATATGACATGTTAGGAATCTATTAAATAATTTTTTTATAACATATATTTTGTATGGAGTTTATTTATATTCTAATAACTAATTAGTGTCAAAATTGACACTATTGGTATTTAAAAATATCACATATTATTAAATTCGTTAACAAATAACAAAATTGTTTAAAAATTTAAAATTTAAAATTATATGGTCAAAAATATCATAATGTTTCTAATTATTTACAATTAAAAAACATTATTAAGTATTTATAATTATTTAAAATTTAGAATATTTTTAGCTAAAGTAAACTCAAAGATATTGAATAAAGATAAATCAAAATGATAAGGATTAAAATAAATTCCAAACATGTGTGAATTTTATTGTTTGATGGGATTACAACTCTCTATCATCACATCTTTAATGTTGAGTCCTTTGTGAGTTTTTTATGTGGGGTTGGAGTTTATTATAAATTAATATTATTGAGAGTTTCCTATAGTGCCCCTCTCCTCTCTTATAAAAGGGAACATCCTCCCTCTCATCCTCACACCATTTTGAGATTTTAAAGACAACCAAACCCTACCCACTTATCTTATAAACATTCGTAGAGACATAATAGAGGTCATGGACATCTTCAAATAGCAGCCATAGTGCATTAAGAAGAGGTTTAGAAGAGGCATGTCGAAGAAGAGGTAATATCTTTTACCTATTCATTCAAACATATTTCTTCTTCTACTTATTCTATATGAGTTGTTTCGTATTAGGTAATTTCTAAAATATAAATTTTATACTGATATATTATTATGAATTGAAAAAACCATATTATATCTTCTTTCCATCCTATGAAAAATGAAATCACCACGTGTGCGTACGTATGGTGTACCGTCTCCACGATGTGGTGTAATATGTTTTTCACAACCAACCTACTAGGATGGGTAAAATAATGGGAGAAATAACTATATAAGATTATTTTAAAGTTATATTTATTCTGAAAAATTATACATCATACACCTCAATACAATTCTGCAATCATGGGAATGATATTTTTGCGCGTGCGTACGTACGAGCTACCGTCTCCACGACGCAATGAGATTCATTCTCCATGTTAACCATTCAAGAATGATTATAAATTATATATAATAATTTATCATGAAATATATGACATAATAATGCTACTGGATATATATATATATATATCATTTACTTCTATTTTATTTAATAAGGGAACGAAAAAAGCGTTCATGCGTACGTACGACCTTAAATCTTCATGAATGGTGTATTTCATTCCATTTATCAAACTATTATATATATTAATATGTTGAATATATATGATATATAAACCATGTTTTACAATCTATACATAGTTAATCATGATCTACGTAATCATCTGAAAAATAACAAGTCAAAACACACAAGATAAATGAAACGATTTTACCCAAAAAACTTCTTTAACATGGAATTGCAAATGAACGTGAAATATAAAGTCATAGAAAATCATATATGATATCATAAATATTATTATGGTTCTGTTACCAACTTATAATGTTTTTAAACCCACTATATAGGAGTTTCAGACACGTACAGGTGAAATTGGACATAAGGTATGGGGTAACTTTTCCAATCTGGTTTCTATCCGAGATTGTTTATTCGTAAGTATTTACTAGGGGTATATTTATCATCAGTGTCCGTGAATTATAAAATTGTTTTCATAAAATATATAATATTCTTCCATGTATGTACAAATTAATGTTTACCTTTTTTGACTTTTATTATGTGGTATGGAAGGAATATTTTTTTGTTTACCATAAGAGGTACTTTTTGACTTTTCTGGAAAAAGTACAAGGAGAATGTTTTTTAATTTATACAGCGTTAACGGATTTTTACGATTTCATAAAACCTTATTTACATAAATCTTCATCTATAAGATTTCATTGTTATTTTCATCAACATTAATTTGTCTTAAAATTTCACGTCATTTTGAGAAAAGAAAATGATTTGAAAGAAGAAAGGATATTTTCTTCAAGAATTAATTTCAACTGTTTTGTCCAAACTATATTCCATCTATGATGAAATTATTTAATGTGGTTATGTTTCAAGACAAATGTCTCTATTATTTACATGGTTTGATTTTTTATGAAGAAATTATATCCTTTTTTATATGGATTATGTTATGATGGGATGATGTTTATGGAACCCATTTTATTCGTTGGGTTATAATGAATGATTTATGTTTATTTTGGGGCAAAAGAAAGATTTATTTCATTATGAGATGGGTGGGACCTATATATCCCACCAATTCATTGGGTAATGATTTATATCTCATTAGATTGACATGGATGGAATGGTAAGTAAATACGGTTCAGTAACACATGGCCGGAATGGTAGGTAAACCCGGTTCAGTAATGGACATTGTCCACTATGATGGTCTTAGATAAATTCATTGGCTACTATAGAAATAATATCATGTGATTAATGTTTTTCCAAAATTACATGTTTTATTCATGTTATATTTTAACATGATTAATGTTTCTTTATGATCTATGCCTTACATACTTCCAAGATTTATTTCACACCTCAAGATTTTAATGTTTAAACATTATGTTCTTGTTTTTAAGTTCAAATGTATATGGTTTGTTTTATTTTATCCATGCTTATCAGTAATGAGTATTTGAGCTCAACCTTTTTATATTTTCTATTTACCAAGATATAAATAATTGTTTTTTGTAAGGAAAAAAAATGGGAAGATATATATGGGTGATGTTGAAGATCGTTCACCGTGATTAGACGATTATGTTCTGTGTGGCCAAATAAACTAAAATAATATGATCATTGAGTGTCTGTTTATGCCATGTATTAAGAATATCGAAAAATTAATGTAATTTCAATGTTTCTCAATCTTGGGTCTCTATAATCATAATGAAGGAAGAATATATTTCCAATAATTATTACACATGGGAATGTAACCATGAAGGGTTGATCATAAATATAAGATCCAGACAAGGGAGGGGAAATGGTACATGAATATGTGTTCACAAGTAGATTAAATATTGTAAAATTTTAAATAATTATCACTTGGTATAAAAGAACATTCTTCCATGGGATCAACAATAATATAGATATCCTTGTGACTAAGGAGTCTAACCAATTGGTGAAGAGGATCAAGACAAGGGTGCCTAACTTGTCTTGAAGATTTTGATTGGGGGGACTAAGTATTCATTTGAGATGTATTTTTTGGTAGGTATATTACTAAATATTTCAGTTAGAATGAAGATATGGGGGTCAAACTATATTTTAATTTGGGGTGGGGGTCTAAATATTACTATAATAATAACATTCTGCTATAGTGGAGTATCAATTTTGGGGGTTTAACCAACAATGAAAGGAGTAGTCACTAAAATTGGGGTTGAATATTGGAATTAAAATTTCTCTCTTTAATTGGAATATAACATTATCCAAGGTCAGTCTAATATACATAAGAAGTGCATGCCAAGGCTTTATGTAACCGTATATTTTGAATTTCAATTGAACCATTTTTAAAAATAAATGGAATCAATGATTAATATATTCCCCTCTTAATGAACTCATATTGATAAATGTTGTACAAGATTTTAAAAGTCATTTGGTTTATCATTACTAAAAAAATTAAGAGTATATTATTATAATTTATTTCATTACCAATATAGTATAATAAAATTACATTTAATTAAAATTTATTAATCTCGAAATATTTTTTCAAAACCCAATAGACCTCACCATTTAATCATAAATATCATGTACTATATATTTCTATATAACAGATCCATATTTCCTTAGAATTACCTTAACAATATATTTATATTTTAATTTAAGGGGGTTTTGTAGAAATAACTCACCATATAAATTAACTCATAGTTCTATGCCCTATTGAGTAGACTCTACAATCCTGAAATATATTAAAATTATTTCCATAACCCATTCCTCTATGTTAAACCGTGCCTTTCATGGGTAGTCAAAAATTAATGTGAACAAATAGAATCTGTCATAAATACTCAATATAAATTTTTCTTGATAATTGAAGGCACCCAGACATGGGTTGTTCAAGATCTGTGAACTATGAGTTTGACATTAAAATTATCAATTGGAAGGCTAAACAGACATAATATTTTAGATGATGTAATTTGATACTTATTTATAAATCCATGTTTTATGTTATCTCATGATATATTAATATTATATATACATTACATTATGTGATGAAGTATTATTGATACAATTTATTCATAATACTTTTTTTCATTTCATCTTGAATACTTATTTATTCATATATTATGTGATTTCATTGAATAAAAAACATAAATAATCAAATATTTAACTAATAGAAAATAAATATATGTGGCATGATCATGATATTCTCTAATGGATAGTTCATTTGGATGATGATAAACTAACAATGGACCATTGTAAAAAACACCTCAAAAAATAACATGGTTCAAGTTACAACATTCAACATTGGATCCTATATATCATATATATTGTTTTCCCCATAGATTAAGAATTTTATGACCTCATACTTTATTTTATCTCCATAATTACATAATATTTTTCCCATATGTAGCTGAGGGGTTCCAATGGATTGTATAAATTGGTTTTACAACAAAAATAATCTTTAATGCACATGACCTTACATAAATAAGAGGATGAGATAACACACATGATATAAATTTTTCATTAAAATTTATAAATTAAAATAACACAATCACATACACATTGAAGTGTTAATCCAATGATCACCCAGAAAACTTTCAAAAAAAATATATTTTTTCAATTATCTATAAATTTCTGAAATTCCTTATATAAATAAGATAATATTTAAGGAATTAGTTAAAATAATTCAATTTATCTTAATCTCATCCAATTACATGAATCATCATTAATTAAAATTTTAAACAAATTAAATAAATTAATTTCATTAACAGATAACACAATACACATGTGTACTTGGATGAAACAACCTACACTTTCCTAGACTACAAGCCATGATCCTCGTGCTTGGGAATTCCCTTAGCATCCAACATAGATCGAATGATAGGTAATTACATAGTGTTTATTTTCAAAATAAATTCACATACATCTCAAGTGAATGAAAACATAAAGTGATTCTCTTTATGTTCATGTAGTTAACTATACAAAAATTCAATACACATCTTGTAGTTTAGATATTACATGTAAATAAGTTCAATATATTCACAATGAACCGGTGACATGTAATTTATCTTCAAATAAATGATACACAAAACAACTAAGATCAGGTAAAATCATATAATTTATTCTTTTCTCTACATTAAATTATACACATTTTTCATATTAGACAAAAAAATGTGTACCCAGTTAAACAATTTATAGTATATTATACATGTATCCAAGACCCAAACCAAGGGATTAATCATGAAGCATTCCAAGGATTTTTATATGTTACATGGTGTATAATCTCCCAACATGGAATGTGGATTAAAATTTCCATATTATAATATCACTGTTTCTTATAGTAGATACTTGACACACTTATAATCCCCATGTTCTCAATACAATGAACTGGTGGATACACATTGTGTAAATGAGTTTCATGGTGTGTAGTTCTTTAAACCTTATTCCAAACTATACATATCAATGTTCACTTTATGTTTTATCAGATCTAATATGATATCTACAAACATATATGATTACAACATAATATATTGATGATATAAATTGGTATATAATGATATGTTTTTGGTTGAAGTCCATGTATTCTTTTGTGTTTTAGTCAGAACCATTGTTATCAGTGGATTTAATTTTCATATTCGTTTCAATTTTAATATAACCTATTTTTTGGTTATTTGAGTGATAATGAAGTATGGAAAAAGAATCCAATTTTTTAATTTCATGAATGAATATGTTTAAAGTAAAAGAGATTCTCATTTCACATAATTCAATCATTGATTAATAAATAATTATAAATTTTCAGTGTGACCACTTTACTTCCATTTGAATGATATTTTCATACTGAATGATCCAATATGGAATAGAAAACATTAATTTTTTTATCTTAATTTATTAATAATAATTTATGTAAATAACTATGAGCATCAATAATAATTCAAATAATAGATTACTTGACCTATTGAAATTTAAGAACCCTAGGAAGAAGATAATCACATGTAATTTATAATTAATTAATGTGTATATTTACAATTACATGAACATGTAATTATTATTTCATGATTATTGAATTAATTTTATATCATCATTCAATTTTTCCACTACTGGACCTATGTGAAAAACACTTCTAGATGTTATCCACTAATATCAAAAAATATAACTTAATTTCCCCATAGAATCGTCTCATGCTTTCATGTTCGATCTCAATCACATGTATTATTTTTTTTGGACTGCAAAAAAATCTTCTATTAATTATAGGAAATCTTGTTCTTCTATCCTTGTCTTGTGATATTATAAGGATAAGATATAACTCTATTATTCTAGATCTCACTATAATAACTCATCCTTAAAACATTACATAATATTGAATTAAATGAACAATTCACATTGACAACCTTTTTAGGTTGAGAGTTTTAGAGAATTAGGCCTTAACTATTACATAACTACTTGAATAATACATGTATACACTACTAGTCCATATCCATTTTTTTTAAAATAAAAACTATTAAAAATAAAAACAAGTGTAGTTCCATGTTTTAGACAACATGCCTTTTTTGATCCCATCCTTCACCGTATTCATCTTTAAGTCCTTTGGAAAACATTTCAAAAACATGGGATGAACATAAAAAGCTCAGTAAGGGTTATAAAATAAGGATTAAAAACATTATCCCATCAATAAATAAAAATCCATGAAACCATACTTTTCAATCATAACATACCTTAGGAAATCATAAGATTTATGAATAACAAAAACAAATCATAAATCAAAAAGGCTACTTATGGAATCCATATCAAACATACAATGTAGCTATCACAACTATGTAGAGTGTTACTCTTGGAATACCCATCACAGTATATTCCCTAAATCTATTAGGAGAAACATCACATTTACCTCCATCACGTGACCCTATGCATTGGAGAGCTATCTCGGGCTTACCCACCCTCGGTTTATGATAGAACCACCCTTATACGTAAAACATGCCCAATTATCATTACATAATCAAAACACATAACACAAGTATAAAGAAAAAATAACCTTTCCTCATTTGAATATATCAAATCAAGATATTTAAATAAACAATTATTTATCAAATCAATTTCAAATATATTTAAAAAGATATTTTGGAATCAAAGTGTCCCATACCTATTTAAAGCCTTAAAATGAATTATCATTTTAAAACATTAATGTCCATATAAATAAATTCTCAAACCCATTTTGAAAACATAGACATTAATGAGAAATATTTACAATAATAAATCTTTAAACCATTTAAAATGATATTTTTTTAAAGAGTTTGTTATCAAAAAGAGAGATGCTTGAATACAAATAATTATAGTATAACATTTAATCAGATCATTATAATATCATGAGTATAAAGGGATTCATAATATAATATGTCAAAGGACATTATATACACTATATAAGAGTGAATTGGTGCATAACAACAATTATGTCTCAGTGGAAATGTAAATTGAGATGAAATCCCTTATAAAGATGGTATCCTTAAATTAAGGATAAATAAATTACATAATTAGGTGTGACAAATATAAATACACCCAATATAATTGAATATTATGTTTAAAAAAATTAGAGTTCATTAACACATATTCGTAGGATGACATATTCAAGAAGTACAAGTTGAACCCAAATAATTTAAATTGGGTTAAGAAGATCCCTTGTAAAAATTTGATAGCCTAACGACGTCATTTTAAAATTCAGAAAATGAGTTGATGAGATAAAACTAGTATCTCATCACATATACAAACTTTTTACATCAATATGGATATAAAAGAACATATCCCAACATAAGAAGATGTAAATTAAAAGACATAACAAAAAAGAAGTATTTTAAAAAGAGGAGGGTGAAAGGTTCCCTTACTAATTTGGTAACTTACAAAACATATGACACATGAAAAAATGATCATACAATAAATATGTAAATAATCATAAATGAAATTATAAAACACAAAGAGAACAATCATGGGTAGTATATACACCACAAAAAAAGGAAATAGTTGCAAATATGGCATGAATCTCACGGGAATAAAAAGTGAGATGAAACCATTTGCCACATTGTAATCAACTAAATCATATAGACAAAAGTTAATGACCACCAATGGAATCATATAATACCATGAATATAATAATAAAAATAGTAATATATATCAAATTTTAGTACTAAATACACCAAATGCAATGAATAAGCAGTGAAAAATGGAAATCTCACTAAATTAAAAGTAAAAAATAAAATCCCTTACCTCATGTCAGAATTGAATCGTTTGTTCCTTGTTCTTCCTGAATAATAAACTAAAGTTAATTTAAACTTTCTTAAGAACCTTTTTCAAGTTTATTACCATTTTTATATCACTTATTACCATTTTATAAAAATTATGCAATAATTTATGTTAATAACAGTCGTTTTTTAGATATTTGGTGCTTGAGTAAAAAATTAACACCTTATAATTACATGTCGTCCATGTGGTCAAGAGGGAATTATCTCTAGAATGATATTCATTATTTAGATATCATGTATATCATATATATCCAATATATGTATTTATTTATAAAAGTACATAACATTTGGAAATAAGAAATGAAATTCATCATTCATGGAGATGGTAAGCCATACGTACACATGAAAATATCATGTAATATTTCATTAACTCTTCTCTTTATACATTCCTCATAAGGCATGAATGAGTCATATCACGTTGTGGGGTGGTAATCTTCACTTCCTCAAATGAAATTATCTCATTTACCCATTATGGAATCCATAAAGGTAGGATATAAATGTAAAATACAGAATTATAAAGAAAATATAAACATAATATATATCATATATAAATATAGTGTCATCTTAATGTCCCCCATTAGAGGTGGTAGGAGATAATCGAACAATCATCATTTCCTGAGGCGTTAGTTTTCTATCCACTGAAACAATATGTTCTTCACCCATTAGAGAAATGTGTGCCTAAGTGTAGTTAAAATAATTCTAATAACAACATCCTAGTATATTGAAGATACTGGTATTTTCATAAAAGGAATGAAGAAAAATATTTTAGGGGTTGGAGAAGTAAAATAAAATAAAACAAGTTTAGAGGAATGGTTACCTTTAATTTGGGTAACTTCCTTTGGTTTGAACAAAAAGGAATTCATGACGTGCCTTATACCTAAGTTAAGGATTCTAAGAGGAGGAGAGGGATATAGGGAGTTCAATTGGGTAGAGGTTGGATGATCCAAAATGCTTTAGAGGTGTGAGAAATTGGATAGAAGTGGTTTCCTTTTATAAGGGGGAGGATATGCTCTTTAGGAAAGTGTGAAAATATTATTTTATTATATAATTATATTCGAGTTTTAAAGGTCCAAAAACTAATTAGAGTCGATGTTAAGATGAATCATGGTAGAAATAAAATCATCCAATATAAATTGGACAAGTTTTGAATGTTATTTTAATATTTATAATCTTATTTATTGAAATCATTTATTAATGAGTTATATATTGCTTCATTGTTGTGTCATAAATAATTTAATTTATTTTTTGTCTACAAATTATAAAAAATACCATGATGTAGGAAATATTTTTAGCCTCCCAATAAATTTTTATTGTCCAAATGATAACTTAATTAACCCTAAATATAAATTATGTTACTAAAATATATTTTTTTGTGTCAGTTTTTTCCTCAAATTAAATTCATTAATCTAAAGTGTCATTATCACTCTGAAGTGGCTCTATGGGGACCAAAAACCGACCCAAATATGACCATGATCAGCCATGACTCATACAATATGTTTAGGACATGTGTTAAGGTAATTTGTTTTAATATTATGATAATATGTTTACCTTGATTTACCGTAGTTACCTTTAACCTGGGAAAGAAAAAGTCAAACGTTACTATATTGAAAAAATTATTTTCATCATGTTGAGCCACATTTTACTTACTAATAACAACCATTTATGTTGGATTTTTGAAATTCAATTCACAGAATCAGTAAAATTTCATTTAAATGAAAAATTCTGTTTTTTGAACTACTACTAACTGGTTTCACTATTCATCAAAAATTGAAGTTTTTCAGAAAAATACCAAAAATACACCCTAAGATATATTTTATATTCTTAATTGAAAAATTATATCTGTTTTAAGAAATTAAATACATAGATGTTGCATTAATTAATTTAAAACTAATTCCCATTGTCAAAAGAAATAGCGTGTTTTTATGAAATAAATACTATCAAAAGATTGATACTTGCTTATGTCCAATATTAAAATGAAATTATTTCCAATGAAATACATTAGATTAAATGGTAAAAATGTATTCTAACAACACGTTAAAAACAATTAATAATATAATCTTAACATATAAAGAAATTATATTAAAAGGCACTTTTGAATTAAAATATAGTATGTTTCACTATTCATTAAAAATGAACTTTATCAGAAACATTCCAAAAATTTACCCAAAGTAAATTTTGATGTCTGGAATAAAAAAATTTATTTTGTTAAATAGAATATATAAAAATTACCAAAACCATATTTAAAGATGGTTTGACATCAAAAGGTTGTAAATCGACCTTTTACTGAATATTAGAATATTCATCATTAAAATTAGATTCATTCATATTTTAAGCCCCTTACTTTTATAGGATAATTGTAAAAAAAATAACAAACATATATAAAAGAATTTTAGTTAGTTCTATTTATTCCCAGCAATAAAACGGTTAGGCATTAACTACCATTTAAAATAATAATATTATATTATTAGTATGCAACATAAGATTTCAAAGAAACCGGTTGTTGCGTATCAGGTACGCCATCAAATATAGCGTCCCCATTAATGTAAAATTAATATTTTATTCACAAATATTAATAAATATGAAATGTTTTTTATTCCTTATTTAATTGGGATGTTACATCTTTCCACCCATTTGGAAATTGTGTCCTCGAAATTTTAAAATTGGGCTTGGAAACTTCATTAAATTTCCAACATAAAAAAAGAGTCAGTAAAAACTGTCACTTTAAAAAAAAGAAAGAGAAGTACAAAGGTCCCCCAAGATAATGTACTATAGGATTCCATATTGGAAAACATGGATATGGAATAGATAAATAATGCTCATGTTCTGAGGTAGAGTGATAGAAAACATGATTAAGAGAATATTAACCACTAGAAAATCACAATAATAGGATGTGTTAAATTGTCATTGACTACATAGTAGGAAAACAAAAACCAAAATTGTTTTTGTTTTACATTCCTTTTTATAATTTTGAGGAATTAATTTAATAAACAGAATAAGAACATAAGGAAATATACTTACCTTCATGTTGTGTTTCTTCATTCAATATTTTTATAACAAAATCTAATCACCTTTCAAATCAACGAGCATACAAAAAGATTTCGTCACATCAAAAGCATAAGAATTATCTTCTAGAGAATCACATAATCCAAAAAAGAATAACTATATATTTCCCTTTTATTTAAACATCATCTAAAAAAAATGTTTAGTGAGAGATCAGATAATACCCAAAAAGGAAATTCTTTTACAAGAAGTAAAACTACTCTTAATCTCAAAAATTTGTCAAACAAAAACCAAAAATCAACAAAGAACATTCAATAATCTATTGTCCCTTAATATTCATCAAAAGTAATACAGACTGAGATTGTAACCCAAATCTCATAAGGATTTAATTATATAGACTTCTAAGATACATCTTAACATTTATCTCTAAATAACACCAGTTACTCATAAAGTCTCATATTGAAATGTAATTAACCAAATCACATATTATCTATGATAGGTTAATCATTTTCATAAATAAATCAAATCATCATATGTCCATAATAAAAACATAGATTCTTCCAGACTAAAATTTCAACCATTATTCCACAATTGAAATCCCATAGTATTCTATCATACTTGTCATATAGTGTTTCCTCAAAAGAAATAACATCTTCCATAACAACCATTATCACTTAATCAATAAATAATTTTTTATATTAAGTATATCTATTTGATAAAACATATGTTCAAAAAATCAACTTATTCGTGTTCCATAAAATCATTTCACTAAAATAATAATTCATACTAACCAGGGACTTCATGTAGGCAAGTGGTAGGCGATGGGCCCTTTTCTCCCTTTGGTTGTGGGTTCGATTCATATATCCTTACCGGATGCGACGGGTTTTCAGCCATCCTCTGAGTTTCAAATTTTATAAAACTAAAAAAATAACCCTAAAATGTTTTAACCTCAATGGGTGTCTTATACATCTCATTTTCATCCAAATTCATTATTATCTCAACATCTTAATTCTTGAAGTCTTATTTCACCACCATATGATTAAATAAAATGATCCCCAAAATAAAGAACAGAATACCTCTATCATGATGTCCATGTCGTTTCATTGTCATTTTATTCATGTAGGTAAAAGGTACATGCATTGAAATAATGATTTAGAGTTCTTTATAAATCCTTAGCTTCCTCCATCCAAATACACCTTGTACAACGTGGGTCATATGGGTGTTCACAGAAAAACATTTTTGGAAAATTATCATGTATGACATGTAATTTCAAAACATATGATAAAACATGATTTCTATAAAATAGTAAAAATGAATTTTAGTTAAAACTTTCAATGAATGGTCCTTTTAAAATACCATAAATATATGCTGAGATACTATACTGTAAAAGAAAATATAAATAGGTTGTGCAAGGTTCTACTTCTTCATTACAATTTTTAAAATCATTATATTCTTCAAAATCTTGAGATAAGGTGAAATATTTGTAAATTCATTTATAATATTAACCTTACAAGAAAATATGAGAATATTATGAAAATATGATTTGTCTAAATACAACACATGATCCATGATGATAATGCGGTATAATGCAGGTGTTTGATATCTCAAACAACTGCTTGCAAGTGAGTTGTATGCCAGAGAATGTTTCACAATCATCTGAACATGACTTTGCAATAATTATTGCATGAAAGTCATCAGGAAGAGATAGAAATATCGTTTGAGATCCTCCTCTTTCCATTTTTTTGACTTTACTTGATCTGAAAAAGTTATAAAAAATGATTTAACTGATAAAATAGACCTAGGGATTAACCATGATTTTAATGAAAACACCAAATCTTTAAAGTTGTCTAAATCAACCTCGGATACAAATTATAATAACCCAACATTAAAACATTACATAATATTGAATTCAACGAATAATTCACATTGAGGATATTTTCAGGTTTATAGTTTTAGAGAATTAGTCCATAACTATTACATAACAACTTAAATATTACATGTATACACTACTACTCAATATCCATTTTTTATAAAATAAAAACTCATAAAAA
The DNA here is from genome assembly GCA_963277665.1 of Viscum album. Classification (NCBI taxonomy): domain Eukaryota; kingdom Viridiplantae; phylum Streptophyta; class Magnoliopsida; order Santalales; family Viscaceae; genus Viscum; species Viscum album. The sequence continues at coordinate 1,380,485,020 of OY728138.1, forward strand.
GAAACATGTCTAGTTCCATGTTTTAGACAGGATGAATTTTCCATGATCACATTCTTGACCCTATTCGTCTTTATGTCCTGCGAAAAACATTTCAAAAACATGGGATGAGCATAAAATGCTCAATAAGGGTTATAAAAAATGGAAAAAAATAACCCATTAATAAATAAAATCAATGAAACCATACTTTTCAATCATAACATACCTTATGAAATCATAAAATTTAAGAATAACACACAAATATCATTAATCATAAAGTTTTCTTATAGAATAAATGTAAAACTGGCATTGTTGCTATCACAACTACGTAGGGAGTTACACTTGAAATACCCATCACAGTATATTACCTAAATCTTTTATTAGAAACATCTCGTTTACCTCTCTCACGTTACACAATGCATTGGAGAGCTATCTTGGGCTCACCTGCCCTAGGAATGTCACTGAACCACCCGTATACGTAAACAATGCCCAATAACTATAGAATAATCATAAAGAATAAAACCAGTATAAAGGAAAGATAACACTTCCATATTCCAATTTATAAAATAATGATATTGAAATAAATACTGCTTTATCAAATCATTTTCAAAACCATTTAAAAAGAGATTTTTGAATCAATGTGTCCCATACCACTTTGAATCTTTTTAGTGAATTATAATTTCAAAAAATTAATGTCCATATAAATAAATCATAAAACCCATTTTGAATACATGGACATTGATGCAAAATATTTTGGATAATAAATCATTAAATCATTTAAAATGATATTTTAGTTAAAGAGTTTTTTAACAAAAAGAGAGACGCTTGAATACAAATAATTGAGGAATAAAATTTAATCAAAACATTTTAATATCTTGAGAATAAAGGGATTAATGACATAATATGTCAAAGGACATTATATACACCATATAAGAGTGAATTGGTGCATAACAACAATTAAGACACATTGGAAATTTAAATTGAGATGAAATCTATTTATAAAGATGGAATCCATAAATTAAGGATAAATCTATCACATAATTATGTGTGAAAAATATAAATACACTTTATATAAGTTCATATTCTATGTAAAAAAATTGGTGTTCCTTCAAATGTATTAATAGGATGACATATTCTGGAAGTACAAGTAGAACCCAAAGAATTGAAATTGGATTAAGAAGTTCCCTTGTAAAAATTCGATAGCTTAATACCGTCACTTTAAAATTCAGAAAATGATTTGATGAGATAAAAACGGTATCTCATTACTTTGACATAAATTTGACATCAATAAGGATATATAAGAACATATCCCAGCATAATAATATGTAAATTAAAAGACATAACAAAAAGATGCCTTTTAAAAAGTGGAGGGTGAAAGGATCCCTTACAGATTTGGTAACATACAAAACACAAGCCACAAAAAATAAGGATCAAAAAATAAATGTGTAAATACTCATAAATGAATTTATAATACACAATGAGTACAATTATGTGATGTATATAAACAACACAAAAGGAAATAGTGGAAAATATAGCATGAATCTCACAAGAATAAAAAGTGAGATGAAACCCTTTACCGTGTTGTAATCAACTAAGACGTATAACCAAATGTTATTAACCACCAAATGAATTATTGAATTCTATGAATTTAATGATAATAATTATAATATATATGAAATGTCATTACACTCTAAACCACATTCAATGAATAAGTGGTGAACAATGGAAATCTCACGGAATTAAATGTGAGATAAAAAAATCCCTTACCTCATGTCCGGCTTAAATTGTTTGTTCCTGGTTCTTCATAAATAATCAATTAATGTTAATTTATACTTGCATAAGAACCTTTTTAAGTTTATTTTAATTTTTTATATCACTTATTACAATGTTATAAATATTATGTAATCATTTAAGTTAATAACGGTCGTTTTGTCGATATTTGGTACTTGAGTAAAAAATGAACACCGTATAATTACAAGTTTTCCATGCGGTCAAGAGACCGTTATGTCCATAATTATATTCATTATTTATATATCATATATATATAGTATATATATGTTTTTATAAAAGTAAATAACATTTGGAGATAATAAATGAAATGCACCGTTCATGGAGTCGGTAAGTCATACATACGCATAAACGCAACATTCATTTATTATTTCATATTTTAATGGAATGAAAAATAATAATACGTAATTATAATATAATTACTATATAATATCATATTTAATTTCATTAACTCTGCCATTTATACGTCCCACATAAGCCATGAACGAGTCATATCACTTTGTGGGGGCGGTAGTCCGCAATTCCTCAAATTAAATTATCGCGTTTACCCATTATGAAAATCATAAAGGTTGGATATATATGAAAAATACAGAAGAATAAAGAAAATATAAAACTAATATATATCATATATAAATACAGTTCTATATTACTATCCACTATGAGAGTTGGTAGGAGATAATCGAACAATCATCATTTCAGGAGGCGTTAGTTCGCCATCCACAGAAACAATATGTTCTTCACCCAATAGATCGAGGTGTGTGTATGTGTAGTTAAAATACATATCATAACAACATCATAGTTCTTTGAGTATACTGCTGTTGTTATAATAGAATGCATTATGAAGAGTATAGGGTTTGGATAAGTACAATAAAATAAAAGAAGTTAGGAGGAACTCCTACCTTTAATTTGGGTAACTTCCTATGGTTTGAACCAAAATGACTTCTTGAAGTGCCTTCTTCTAAAGTTAAGGCCTATAGGGGAAGGATAAGGATGAAGGGAGATTAATTGGGAAGAGGTTGGACGAGCCAAAAGGATTGAGAGGTGTGAGGAATTGGTTATAATTGGTTTCTGATTATAAGTGGGAGGAGTGCCTCTTTGGGAAAGTGTGAAAGTAGTATTTTATTATATAATGATATTCAATTTATAAAGGTCCAAAACTAATTAAAGTCAAATATATAATGAATCATGGTAGAGATAGAATCATCCAATAATAATTGGATTGGTTATGGATGTTATTTTAATATATATAATATTATTTATTTAAATCAATTATTAATGAGGTATATATTACATCATTATTGTGTCATATATAATTTTTTTTATTTTTTGTCCAAAAAAACAAAAAAAAATATCATGATCTAAGAAATATTTTTATCTTTTCAATTAATATTTTTAGTCGAAATGATAACTTATATAACCCTATGGAAATATTAATTTACTATAATATATTTGTTTGTGTCATTTTTGCATTTACATTAAATTAATTAATCTAATGTGTAATTATCACTCTTCAGTGGCTCCATGGGGTCCCAAAATCTACCCAATGATGCCCATGGTTGTCCATGACTCATAAAATAATGATTTTACAAGTGTTAGGGTAATTTTCTATTATTATGGTATTCTTTTTACCTTGAATTACCCTATTTACCTATAACCGCGGTAATTAAAAGTCAAAAGTTACTATTCACCAAAAATTATTTTCATTATATTGGGCCACATTTATTTTCTAATAACAACCGTGTTTTTCATATTTTTTAAATTCATTTCGTAGAAGAGGTAAAATTTCATTTAAATGAAAATGTCGGTTTTTAACTACTACTATGTGGTTTCACTATTTATCAAAAATTGATGTTTTTGAAAAAAATACCAAAAATTCAGGCTAAGATATATTTGATATTCCGAATTCAAAAATGATATCTATTTTATAAAATTCAAATCATAGAAGTTCCATTAATTAGTTTAAAATTCATTCCTGTTGTCAAAACAAATAAAATCTCACCATATAAATAAATAATATTAAATGGATCTTTTGAATTAAAATATAGTATATTTTACTAATCATTAATCATGAACATTTTCAGAAATATACCAAACATTTAGCCAAAGTAAATTTTGAAGTCCCGAATATAAAGAAGAATTTGATTTTGTAAAATAGAACATATAAAAATGAGCAAAACTAGATTTAAAAAAGGTTCACCATCAAAAGGCTGTAAATCTACCTCTTACTGAATATTAGAGTATACATGCTTAATATTAGATTCATTCATATTTTAAGCCCCTAAAATTTATAGGATAATTGTAAAAATATTTAACAAACATATAGAATCATATTATAGTTAGTTTTATTCATTCCATCAAATAAAACAGCTAAGAATTAACTACAATTTTAAATAATAATATTATATTATTAGTGTGAAATATAAGATTTCAATGAAACCCGTTGTTACGTATCAGGTACACCATCGAACATAGAGTCCCCATTAATATAAAATTAATATTTAATTTACAAATTTTAATAAATATGAAAATTTTCTTATTCGTTATTTATCTAGGATGTTAAACACACTATAGGGCCTGATAAAGATTTATGATCTATTTTTTGGGAATAATAAAAGTGATTATGGAATGTGATGTGATTATATATTTATTAAGGTTTCTTAATGTTGGATACATTCCCACATGCAACTTTTCTAATAATTAAATCTTAGTTCAACCCATGTCTAATAATAATGGAAAAAATATTATTAACAGTCACTTGGAATGTTAATCACAATTATAATTTAAATAACTATTATTCAAATAATTTTAAAACAAGTCAATTAAACTCGGTTATCTTATCCATCGAGAAAACATTAAAAAGATGAATAATGACTATTTATTTGACAAATAAATATCACTACATTATTCATCCACAAGTATAATAAATTGTTTTCACCAAACCTTGTAATTAAATATTTTCTTATTATTTGTGTCACTTATTTTTCAAAAATACTTATGAATAAATATTGTAGATAAAAACCCCTAAATAAACATTATTTATTAAAACTACTTAAATTAAATACTGAATTTTACTAAGATTATAAATACACTTAGTGTGTGACACTATAGGACACTTTACTATTTACATTAAAAAAATTACCTAAGGACCAATGTTAACATCTTTAAATACTCATAGAAACCCATCAAGAAATATATTAATGTAGAAATAATATAAACCTTACTATAAATGCTTTCCTTGTAATATAATTGCTTCATCAAAACACATATAATAAAGCAGGGAATATGATAGTGTAATCATCCTTTTTTAGTGATTTGTTTTTCAAAATTTAGGGAAATAAACATTTCTAAAGAATACATTGTCCATGGATTTATCTACGAATTTAAATTTCCATCAAAGGGTTGGAGGTATCTACATATGTTAGGGGATAATGGGGTAAATATTTTCTCTCATTATCCTTTAATGAAATATCACTCATTATACAACCAACCTATCCCAACTCACCACAAGAATATATCATTCTATTTAATGCCAATTAATCATAGCGCACAACTTTCGGTACTCATTACAAATAATATTGAGTTCAATGAAGAAATTCGCACATATAGAAATTGGAATATCCAATGACACAAAAATACTAGATTTCATACTGGTGGTATTGTTCCCATAACCTCATTTGACTGAGATTAAAATGTTTGAACACCATTTTAATGTTCCCAATTTTTTTATCAAACTCCAACCATTAGTTACTTGTATATTCTGTGTCCCTCTAGAAAATATCCCCTAACAATATAACATGGGTTTAACAAATACTATCATAGTATCTAAAATGTCTCATTATACCTAGGAACTTTTATGTGTATTTTATTTTTCATATATCATTAATAATACTCATATAATATGTTATGAATAGTAGTAATCATGATGCGATAAGAAACATTATTAATATTTTATTTAATGAATACATGTAATTATCTACATAGAAGATGGATATCTGGAAATAACCCCACCATTTATCCAAATACCATGATGGTACATTGGTGGATAGCCCAAGCCTACTATGTGATGGTTTTAATTAAGGTTAATATTAAAATATAATGCGATGGTTGTCATAGTGTGTCGAATTTAAAAAATTATCTCTATAATTATTTTTATGAAAAATTATTATTCCATATTTTAATATATATTTTATTGTCTCATGGTTTATGATTGTTAGGTTTTTTACACTACTATGAATTATTTCAAATTATATGATAGATATTTATACCATGATTCATGATTTTATATTTATAATTTTGGGCAAGACATTCTTATACAATTAATATTTTATCATACCTTTATGAACATATTATGTTATGTTATGATCCATTAATTTACTTGTCCTATGTTTGAGCATACTAATAATTTCTTCTCTCCCCATATTAAGTTTCCATTTTTCCATGATAACATGAATGTTATTTTTATTATTATCTTAGAAGATTAATATTTTATAAGAATGTATATGTGATATGTTAAATATCATTCATGAAAAATTTGGTTTTATATTTCATCACTAATGACACAAAACCATTAAATTTTTGGGGATGTATTATTATGATATGTAATGAATATTAATATAACCTGATATAATATGTTTTTGGGTAATTCATAGGTTACATAAAACTACTAAAATGAATGTATTTCGAGACCTTATCTCATTGAACTAAAGGAAACATTTTAATTTTAATGGAATCCAATATTGAGAATATGTGTTTTTATAAAATTAAAAAACACTATTTCGAGAAATCCATCCATGTTAATACATACTATAAAATTTATGAGAACTGAAAATAATTTTATAATAATTTATTTTCATTTTGGAGGAGAATTAATTACATTAGAATAAGTGATAATTTTTAATTACAATAAATTTGAATGGGAGGATTGAAGAGACCATGAGTAGATGTTTTTTTTCAATGTCATTTTGTGTTAGGTACTTTTCAAAGAAATCATAAAACAAAAAATGTATTAACAGATTGATTCACTATTAACCCCATGACTTACGAGGATAATGGAATTGATTCTATAGTGAATTATTATAAAATGAAAAAAAACATTAGATGAAATTGGTATTGAATCTATGTTGGATAATGGGCACCACTATTATTAATTTTTTTTGATTGGATCATTTTTTGAAGGAAACAAAAAAGATATTGGAGATTCAAAAACCAATTTTACGGATTGTTTTGATGACCAAAATGATAAATAAATATACTTGGATGAATAATTATAAATATAGAAATGGATTTTTAGATTATAAGGCCTTGGAGATCATAAGAATACTGAATCTTGAATATTCATTATGCTGATAGTTTTGGAACACGAATAAAAATATTTTGAATTATTTTAATAATTACATTAATTATTTGTATCATTTAATAATATATTTAATTTGAGTGAAATATCATATATCTAAGAAGAAGGAGTAAAAAATTCACCTGAGGTATTATTATAATTACTATTACGAAGATGGGGTTTGAGGAAATGGTAAAAGCATATTTCATACAAGCATGATGTTTTGTAGAATGTAAGATACTTATATCCAAATAATATTTATATAGTTAATTTATGATAATTTCTATACATTTACAATATTTTTACTATAATATAAATTTTTATGTATATAATTTGGTTTTTATATGATATTATTTATTCATAAAAGTTATTTATGTGATTTTGAAGAAAAAACACATGATGGTGAATGAGTCATTCTATCATGGTTTCAAACATCAAAAACACCCAAAAGGGTTTTTGATTCAAGAAATAATATTAAGGTATGTTGATCATCGAGTTTGGAGAATACAAAAATTGAAAATGTGAATTTTTGAGAGACCTTTTTATGTATGAAAAATTGTTTTCAAGAATTTGTAAATGTGGAGAATATATAATCTCAACATTTTAGAGATTTCATTAATTATTACATAATAAGGATTCATTGTTAATCTGGTATTTTGGAAGTACCATCATTCAGGATGGATCAAAATCAATGTAGGTGCTTTTTCAAAATGATAACCAAGTCCTTCAGTCTGTGGATCTATATATAGGAACCCTAGTTGGAGTATTCTTGGATGCATTTATTTCACTTGTGGTATTGAATCATAATTATAATATGAAATTTTTAGAATTATCTATGTTCTTTATTTTTGAATGAAAGAAGTATTGTAACATCCTAGGTAAATGAAGAATTTGAAATTTTCATATTTATTAAAATATGTGAATTAAATATTAATTTTAATTTAAAGGGGGTTCTATGTTCTATGGACTACTCGACACACAATAATGGGTTTCTTTGAAATCATATATTGCACAAAATAGTGATTTTTATTAGAAAAAATAATATTAAAATAATAATATTATTAGAAAAGGTATTTACTACTTAGTAGTTTAATTGGAAGGAATGAATATAAGTAAATATATTATGATTATTTTTTTTAATTTTATTTTATTTTTTTTACATTTATCCAAGAAAATTAAGATCCTTAAAATGTGAAATAATCCAATTTTAATCATAAATACTCTATTATTTTTACAAGGTAGTTCTACCACCTTTTGGTAGAAAAACCATTTTAAATATATATTTTTCTCACTTTTATATGATATATTGGAAATAATAAACTTCATTTTATAATATGGACATCAAAATTTAATTTCGGTAATATTTCGGAATTGTTTGATAAAGTTCAATTTCTAATGAATAGATAAAAATACTGATTTTTTAGTCAAACTAGATTTTCATCTAATTTATTTATATGATTATATTGTCCATTTTAGTGGTTTTAAAGTGTAATTAGATTATAATTTTATAATTTAATCCAATGTTTGTTTTTGGAAATAATTTTACTTTGAAATTAGACATAAAAACATGTCAATATTTGGGTAGTTTTTATTTCATAAAACACGACTTTTGGTAATGAAAATGGGAACTAAATTTAAATTAATTATCGAAACTTATTTGTTTTAAATTTAGAAAAATAAATTCTATATTTGGAATCAGGAGGACCATATTATGTAGATATTTAAATTTTATTTTTTATACATTATGAATAATAACTTCAGTAAATATTGTATCTTCCATGGTCAAAGGGTAAATTTTGTAAATAAGGGTAAAAAGATAATATTATAATAATATTTAATTACCCTAAAACATGTCCTAACACTATTTGATTAGATATTTCCAACCATGGGAATACTTTGGTCACATTTTAGGGCCCCATGGAGCCACTAGTGTGGGAAAATGACCTATAATTACATTTGATTTAAACCTAATGAAAATATAACTTGAAAATATATCATTAACAAAAACATTATATGTTGTTATATAAGTGATATCATCCACTATAAATAGTATATAGAAACCTAGATGATTTATTACATTATTTTATTTTATTTAATGGTTTATAAATATCATATTAATAAATTTATCTATGAAACAATAGTGATGTAGTGACTACCTTATTAATGTATGTTTTAAATAAATGAGATTATAAAAATTAAAATAAATTTATTTTGAATTTTTTTATTCCATAAATGAAAATTATGGATTATTATAACTTGTTTTATTTTAATTCATGATGTTTCTTCCAATTAGTCAAGTTGTTATGAATTTTTAAAAAGTCACGATATGAACAGTTTTAAAATTTACAAAAATCCGTTTTTAAATCAATTAATATCTTATTAAATGATATAATAGTCCTAAAAATAAATCGTTCGGCCAACATACATATATGATGTTTAAAATTTCATTAATGATCCATTTTCATGTCTCTTGTAATTTTTTAGTAACAATGGTAACTATATATTTAAATATACAAGAAGTCATGGTAACAGTTAAATTTGTTTACTAAGGGTTAAAGCTAAAATATAAGGTTACTTTTGTTCCTTATACTTGTGTAAAACCCATTGGATGGGATAATTTCGACCCATCATCATCTGATCATGTAAATATATCACTTTTGTGTAATTATATTTTGAAAATCAATTAATAATAAAATAATACTTTCAAACATTCATATAGTGCCCCTCCTTCCTCTTATAAAAGGACACCACCTCTAACCCTTACTCACACCTATAAAACCCATTGTATCACCCACATTCTACTCCAATAATCTCTTAACATTCTTAACTTCCTCCTAGAATCCTTACCCTAGGATGAATGAAATTCAAGAAATCCATTTGGCTCAAATCAAATGAAGTTATCGATTGGAGGTAACGTCTTCTCCCCAGTTCCTTTCCATTATTTTTTATTCTTCACTTCTTATGATATTATTATTAATTGTTTACATAAATCCTCATTATTCTAAAAATTCTAGGGTTTTTATGATATGTATTTGAGCTACAATTACACACACATCTATCTAATGGGTATAGAACATATTGTTTCTCTGGATGGTGATCTATTGCCTCACGAAACGATGACTGCTCAAATTTTTTTATACCACCTATTATGGTGGAAATTATAATGAAACAATATTTATATATGATATATAAGATATTTATTTTATCTCTATTCTAATATAATTCCCATTTAAAACATTTCACTATTCTTTTAATGTTGTATAAATATGATAATTTCATTTGAGAAAGTACGGACTATCATCCCTCAATTTGATATGACATGATCATGATATACAAGGAACGCAAAAAGGATGGAATTAATGAACTTATGTGAAATATGTAAAATATATATTATTTTGGAATTATAATATTACTATGTATCATTTGGTTTTAATTCCTTCAATTATGAATAAGAAATAAAAGTAGTGTTCATCTGTATGTACGAACTACCGTCTCCATGAATGGTGCATTTTATTTCTTATATACAAATGAAATGGACTATTTTAATACATATATACTAGATATATATATATATATATATTATATAGAAATAAGAAATATCATTCTGAAGATAATAGAATTATGAACACGTGGACAATTTATATTTATAAGAAGTTCATTTTTGAGTCATGTTCCGAACATCGACAAAATGTCTGATATGAAATCAAATAATTAACTAATTGTTATATCAAGGTAAAAGGTGATATGAAAGGAATAATAAAAATTAAAAACTTTATTAAGAAATTATAAATTATCATAAGATTATTATTTTTGAAATTAATGAAATAATGAGTCAATTTGGATATGAGTAAAGGGACTTTGTCTCAATCACCATTCTTGGAGGCATATTTTGATTTATACATGAATTTATTTTATATAGTGTATAAAACACTTTTAAATTTAATTTGATTTAAGGGATTACTTTTTAAAGTAGAATTTTACAATACTATAAATAGAATGTTTTTTTAAAGTAAGTAGTGACAACAACCTTTGTGTTGCTGTGAGCATTATATGATATTTGGGCTCCTTAACTAGCCATGATTTTTTGAAATGGAAAATAAATACAATATAATTTTTTTTAAATATTTTAATATTGAAAATAATTTTGAATGTGGACATACTGTTTCAATATATTCAAATTATTTCTTGTTGTTTAAAATGATGTTTTTATGAAAGAAATGTCAATATTTTCAATATTTTATATGTGATAATTATGTTATGGCACTTGGACATTTGAGGGGTGGTTACGTGATAATCTAAATGAAAGTTGGTTTCGTGGTAAACCAAGTACGAGTGGTTTCGTTATAACCTCTAATGTGTTGGGTATGGGAATCAGTTTTATGTCTATTATATTTGTAAAAATGATTTGTTTATGTCGACCATATTATTATTCCATTTAAGTATGATCATGTCCCAATAATACCTTTTATATGTTATGTGTTCTGTGGACAGGTTTTATGGTAATATTTTTGTTACAAATGGGTAACCAATGATATAATACTCAATGATGATTATTTACTACTTCATAAAGTTGAAAAGTATTACTTATGATAAAGTAATTATGGGTTAAAAGTAGTTTTAAAAAAACTAACAGTTTTCCTTACTTGTGTATCCATTTCTGAGATATTCATGCACAACCCATGTTTAAGAAATATTTTTCACTTGTCGTACTTTGGAATAGGGTCAAATATTGGATCACAAAAATTTTAGGCTATTTAAAACATGGAACTAATCATGTTTATTTTCTATTAAGATTTTTTATTTTATAAAAAATTTGATACTGAGTATATGTGTCTACATGTAATATTCAAGTTGTTATGTATATGTTATTACCTAATTATCTAAATCTCTAAACCTAATAAGATCATCGATGTTAATTATTTACTTAATTCAAGATTATATATTGTTTAAGGCTGGGACCTTATAGTTTTTATCCAATGAGGGTTTAGAAAATATTAGGAATTAATATTTTCTTAAAAGAATATCCACAAATGAATTTTAAATTATGGTAAATTTAAAATGATATATAATTTAAATATTAACATGTTTCTTTGTATAGGATATGATTGTTCAGAATGGTTTTACATAGAGGAAACATGGAACTAGTACTGGGAAGGCATACATAAGAGAATAACCTTACAAATCAGCATCATGAGATGTTGGGAATCATAACTAAATAGTTTATTGTAGTAATGGTGCAGTTGACTCAGGATTTTAATAGTTGTGTTATAGAAGTGTGATATAAAATAGATCAACCCTATAGGAACATGTCTATATTGGATAATTTCATTAGAAAACAACCCCATCATCCAGAGTATCATCTTACCATGTTAATGATGAAGGATGGATCAAATTACTAAAAATTATTTTCACTATCATGGGTTGAATAGAAAGTCAAAATATTAGTCTTACTATTTATCATTTTGAAGGAGAAATAGACCAGTGGAGGTTGATGGTAAAAATATCAGGGATAGTGAAGACATTGATGCTCTTGGCTTGGATGAATTTAAAGGTACATTTCTTGTGAAATACATTCCTAAAGCAGATTGATGTATGATCGAAACCCATTATTGTAATTTAATTAGTGGATGACTTAGTAGAAGTTTACGAAAAACATTTGACTCAGCTCGCATGGTATGCACCAAATTTCATTCGAGTTCTTGATAGTAAGTTAATTCGATTTTAAAAAGGACTAAATCCACAGTATCGATTAACTTAAGCCTATAATCAATTCAAAATCTATTAGAAACATGTCAGATGTGCTGAGAAGGTAAAAATTTAGTTTCCAGATTATCAAGGGTTCCAAGAGAGAAAGATAAAGATGATGTCTAGTTTGAAGGAAAAGGGAAAAAATTCATCAATGAATCTTGAAGGTAAGAAAATTAAACATCCATATTATAAGAAGTGTAGTAAAGAGAATCCTGGAGAATGTCTCTCAACATCTGGGATGATCTTCTAGTGCGGTAACTATGGTCATATTTTTCATAAAAATAATGAAGATGATCTAGCATGCAATGAAAAACCAGTGGTATGATGTTTTACTTACAATGTGTTTTGGAATTATGTCAATGTGTGTCCAAAATTAATTATTCAAGGTGGAAAATAGACAGGTAAAATGATGAAGGGTGGGGGAAAATCTGTTACTACTACTATAGTTGATGTGGGACCATCAAATATAGTGGTTTCATGTAATTTTTTTGTAGATTATTCCATTTTATTTTTTTATTCAAGGTCTACAAATTCATTCATTTTTTAGAAATGCTTGGATAAATATAAGGCCCCGACCTTAAACCATACTTAATATTGAATTAAATGAATAATTCCCATTGAGGATATTTTCAGGTTTAGAGTTTTAGAGAATTAGGACATAACTATTACATCTCAAAATATTACCAAGTAGACACTTCTACTAAGTTTCCATAGAATAAAAAATCTTTAAACTAAACATATCTAGTTCCATGTTTTATATATCATGAGTTTCCCTTGATCCCATCCTTGACCCTATTCCACATTAAGCCCTATGAAAAACATTTCAAAAAAACTTGGGGTGAGCATAAAAAGCTCATTAAGGGATACACAAACAATGAAAACTGTTAGTTTATCAAAACAACAAGTAAACCCTGTATACTTTATCAAAGTAATACTTTTAACCTTTATGAAGCAGAAAATATTCTTCATTGAATAAAATATCATTACTTACCCTTTTATAATCAAAATATTACCATAAAACCCATATAATGAACAAATAACATATAAAGGTAACTTGGGACATAAACATACTTAAATGGAATAACCATACGGTCGACTTCCACACATACATAAATGGAATAGCCATACGGCCGACTTCCATACCCAATGTATTGGAGGTTATAACGTAACCACCCATCCTGGTATTCACGGCACCACCCGTCATATGGTTTATCACGTAACCACCCGTCAAATGTCTAAGTACCATTATAAAATCATAAGAAATAAAACAAATATAATGGAAAGAAAACATTTCCACACATTGATCACAATATATCACTTAAATATATTGACATAACAAATCCATTATGAAAACCATTTTCAATACCAAAATACATAAAGAGTATATGGTATTTATTTCATTTTAAAATACATAACGAGTTGTTGAGGAAGCCAAAGACAAAATAATAATCGCAGCGACAAAAAAGGTCGTTGTCACCGCATACATTAAAAGAAACATTACTTTTTGACTTTTAGTAAAAATCTTTGTACAAAAAGATTCATTTTGTATAAAAGTAAATGTCAAATGGGTTTATACACTGTATAAAATAAAGTTGTGTATAAAACAAAATATTCCTCTATGAAAGGAGATTGAGACGAAGTCCCTTACCTCGGGTCCGACTAGACTCAATCGTTCTTTAACGTCCTGAATAATAAACTTGAGTTAATTTGTAAATTCTTAAGAACCTTTTTCAAGTTCATTATTCCTTTTATATCACTTATTTCCATGTTATAAAAATTAGGTAATCGTTTATGTTAATAATGTTTGTTTTGTCGATATTTGGTTCGTAAGTCGAAAGTGGACTTCTTACAATTACATGTTGTTAATGTGGTCAAATATTCATTTTATCCAGAATGATATTCATTATTTTGATATCATATATATCAAATATATCCAGCATATTCATGTATTTATAATATTACATAATCATTTAGAGGTAAGAAATTAAATGCATCGTTCATAGAGATGGTAAGCCGTACGTACGCATGAACACTACTTTCATTTCTATGTCATAATAATGGAATTAAAACTGAATGAGAGATATGTATATTTTAATTCCAGAATTATATTAATCATTTATATGTAACATACATCATATATATCCATTATATATATTTACTTATAATAGTACATTACATTTGGGGATAAGAAATGAAATTCATCGTTCATGGAGACGGTAAGCCGTACGTACGCATGAAGGGTACATTCATTTCTATATCATTCTTTAATGGAAAGAAATAATAATTATATAAAGGTATATTATAATTCCAGAATAAAATCATATATAATAACTTTAACTCCATCCTTATACGCCCCACATATGGCATTAACAAATCAAATCACATTGAGGGGGCGGAAGTTTGCACTTCTTAAAATGAAGATATCACGTTTAACCATAATGGAAACCATAAAGGTATTCAATAAATGATAAATACAGAAGCTTAAGTAAAACATAAACATATTATATAAATAATATATAAATATAGTTACATTTTAATGGCCACCTTTGAAGGTGTTATATGAGTGTTGAATAATCATCGTTTCGTGAGGCAGAAACTCGCCATCCATAGAAACAATATGTTCATTAACCATTAGATGTAGGTGTGTGTAATTGTAGCTCTAATCCTTATTATAACAACATCCTAGTATATTGAAGATACTGGTGTTGTTACAAAAGAAATTAATAAAAATAGTTTAGAGGGTTGGAGAAGCAAAATAAAACAAAAGAACAAAAGAGAAAACACTACCTTTGAAACGGGTAACTCTTTTTGATTTGAGCTCAAAGGGTTCATTGGGAAGACATCTGCCCAAAGTGAGGCTTCAAGGAGTAATAGAGGGATTTGGAGAGACAAATTGGGGAGGGTTTGTCCGAGTCAAAGGCTTTGGAAATGTGGGTAAGGAGGTAGAGGTGTGGGCCTTTTATAAGAGGAGAGGAGTGGCACTCTTGGAAGGTAAAAAAATGTTACTTTATTTTAAATCATGTTTCGGATTTAAAAGTTCCACATTGATATAATTAAAGTATAAGGTGATAAGGGTTCTAAATATACCCATCCAATAGGTTTTTCACAAGTATAGGTCTTAGATTTTACATTATATTTTCATTTTATTTAAATTGTTAAATAATGAGGTAATCGATGCATCATCATGGTTTTATAAATAATTTAATTTATTAATTTCTAAAAATTATAAAAAAACTCTCATGATGTAGGAAATATTTTTATCTTTCTAATTAATATTTATAGTCAAACATCTGACTTGTATAACCCAATTTAAAAATTGTTTTAGTAAAACAACATATGTTTGTGACATTTTTATTTTAACTTTAAATAAAAAGATATTAATTTCATTTTCCTACTAAAGTGCCTCCATGGGGTCCCCAAGTTGACCCAGGGATTGTCTTGGACGGCCATGACACATCCAATAAGGGTAGGACACGTGTCAAGTTCATTTCATAGTATTAAAACATTATTTTTACCTTAAACTACACTAATTACGGCTAATCGCGATTAAAAACATAACAGTTACTATTCACCAAAAAATTATTAAAATAACAATGAACCACATTTTACTTATTAATGACAAACATGTATGTTGGATTTTTGAAATTCAAATGACCGAAGTGGTAAATTTTCATTTAAACGCAAAATCAGTTTTTATAAGTATCACTTAGTGGTTTCACTATTCATCAAAAATTGATGTTTTTCAGAAAAATACCAAAACATCACCCTAAGCTATATTTGATATTCTAATTTCAAAAATGATTTCCATTTTACAAAATTTCAAACATATAAGTTACATTAATTAATTTAATAATTAATTCCCACTGTCAGAGCAAACAATGTGTTTTTATGAAACAATAAGTATCAAAAGATTCACACTAGTTTAAGTCCAATTGTAAAGTGAAATGAATTCCAACGACCACTGTTGGATTAAATGATAAAAATATATTCTAATTGAACTTTAAAACCAATTCAAAAGAAAATATAATCATCTATATAAATTATATTAAAAAGTGGTTTTGAATTAAAATACAACATTTTTCACTATTCATTAAAAAATGAACTTTATCGGAAAAATCTAAAAAAATTTCACAAAGTAAATTTTGATGTCCTGATTCTAAAGAAGAATTTTATTTGGTCCAATAGAATGTATAAGAGTGAACAAAACTATATTTATAGACAGTTCACAATCAAAAGGTGATAAGTCGACCTTTTGTGAATGTTAGAGTATATATGCCTAAAATTGAATACTTTTCTTATTTTAAGACTTTATATTTTATTGGATAAATGTAGAAACATTTCAAAAAAACATATATAATCATATTTTAGTTATTTCTGTTCATTCCCGCTAATATAACGGCTGCGTGTTAACTACTATTTAAAATAATATTATTTTATTACTAGTGTGCAACGTAAGATTTCAAAGAAACTCATTGTTGCATATCTAGTACGCTATCGAACAAACGAAACCCTTTAAAGTAAAATTAATATTTAATTCATAAATATTAATAAATATGAAAATGGTTTATTCATTATTTACCTGGGATGTTACATCCTTCCCCCCTTTTGGGAATTTCATCCTCGTAATTTTATTCATTTATCAAAATAAGTGGGGGTACATATCCCTCATATAATTTTCAGATTCCCATGTTGCCTCTTCAATCATGTGGGTTTTCCACAAAACCTTTCCCTGATAAATCACCATATTTTGTAACACATGCTCCCTGTGGTCAAGAATCTGGACCGGTTGTTCTTCATAAGATATATTCTTTTCTAACTGAACTAACTCTGGGCTCAAAACATGAGAAGGATCTGGCATATACTTTCTCAACATCAAAAAATGAAAAACATTGTGTACCTGAGATAAATTCGGAGGTAATTCCACTTTGTATGCAACTGATCCAACTCTCTCCAAAATTTCATGTGGTCCAATGATCCTTGGACTCAGCTTTCCTTTCTTACCAAATCGCATCACACTTTTCCACGGTGAAACTTTGAGAAAAACATGATCACCTACCTCGAAAGATAGATCATTCCTATGGTTATCTGCATAACTTTTCTGTCTGCTCTGAGCTGTTCTCATGTGTTTCTATATCAGCTGAAATTTTTCTTCCAAATCTTCTACCAATTCTGGACCCATCAGCTTCCTTTCACCCACTTCATCCCAGAAAGATGGAGTTCGACACCGCTTCCCATATAATGCCTCAAATGGTCCCATCTTTATACTGGAATGAAAACTGTTATTATAAGAAAACTCAACCAAAGAAAGATGTTGTTCCCAAAATCCCTGATAATCCCTCGAACAAGCACATAGCATATCCTACAAATTCTGAATTGTTCGTTCTGACTGCCTATCTTATTGGGGATGAAAAGCTATACTAAAATTTAATTCAGTACCCAAATACTTATAAAGGCCTTTCCAAAAGTTTGAAGTAAACCTGGGATCACGATCAGATACAATGGAGAGGGAAACTCCATGAAACCTGACTATCTCTTTAAGAAACAATCGAGAAAGTTGATCAAAAGAGAATGTATCTCAAATAGGAAGGAAATGAGCAGATTTAGTCAATTGATCAACAATAAACTAGATTGCATTATTACCTCGATATGTCCTCGGAAATCCCACAACAAAGTCCATGGATATATTTTACCATTTCCACTCTGGAACTGGTAATGGATAAAGCATCCCTTTTGGTAACTACCGCTCTGGTTTAATCGGCTGACAAGTCAATCACCTCATAGTAAAATCAGCAATATCTCTTTTCATTCCATCCCACCAGTAATACTCCTACAGATCTCTGTAAATCTTAGTACTACTAGGATGAACTGAAAACGGGGAACTATGAGCCTCACATAACAACTCATTCTTCAACTGTGAATCACAAGGCACACATAATCTCTTCCTAATCCTAAAAAAAATCATTATCAATTTTGAATTCAGGCAACATACCCTTCTGAACCAGCTCTACCTTTTTCTGCAACTCACAGTCTTACTTCTGCGCTTTCTTGATTCTGTCTGATAGAGAAGATTCCACTAATACCTGAAACAAAACAGAAGAAATTCCTGCACAAACAACATCCATGCCAAAGTTCATAAAATCAAAAACCAAAGGATCTCATTCCAAACATAGCATAGTTAATGAAGCATTACTTTTTCAACTCAATGTATCATCCACTTTATTTTCTTTTCCCGGATGATAGTGAATTTTACAATCATAATCCTTGATTAATTCCAGACATTTCCTCTATATCATGTTAAATTCTTTCTGAGTGAATATATACTTTAAACATTTGTCATAAGTATATATTTCACACTTTAATCTATACAAATGATGCCTCCAAATTTCTAGAAAAAAACCGCACCTACTTCCAAATCATGTGTAGTGTAATTTACCTCATGAGTTTTTAATTGACGTGAAGCATATGTAATTACTTGATCATTCTTCATAAGGAAACAACCAAGTCGTTTCAATGAAGCATCACTGTAGATAACAAACTCACCATTCCTATAAGGAAGTGCCAGAACTGGAGAATTCACCAATCTTCTTTTCAACTCCTGAAAACAATCATCACATTCTTTTGTCCAGATAAACTTAACACCCTTCTGAGTTAGCTTAGTCATTGGACTAGATAACTGTGAAAAATTTTCAAAAAACATTCTGTAGTTACCTGACAAACCAAGGAAACTACGAATCTCAGTTACATTTATGGGTCATGGCCATTCTTCAACAACCATTTCTTTTGCAAGATCAACAGTTATCCCATCTTTAGAGACAATGTGACCATGGAATGAAAGTTGTTGCCATCAAAACTCACACTTGTTGAACTTCCCAAAAAATTTCTTTTCATTTAAGGTTTGCAAAATAACCCTTAAATGTATTTCATTCCCATTTTTACTTCTAGAAAACACCAAAATATCATCAATGAAAACAACCAACATTTTTCACCTGATTCAACTGATCCATCACTGCAATAAACTGTTTAGCTCTGATTCTGACCATCTCAGGATACTGATTTGAAAGGTAACTTCCCTCTGTATGCCTTCCCAAATAAGTTGTTCAGTTTCCCCTATGAGAAACCATTCTTAACACAGAAATATATTAGGTGAAGCAACTTGGTAATCATTAAATGGTATATCATTTCAATCATACCATAAATTAATTTATAATTTAACAATTTTCTAACTCTTAAAGTTGTCTAAACTGACCTCGGATACCAACTATAAGTCCGCGACCTTAAAACTTACTTAATATTGAATTAAATGAATAATTCACATTGAGGATATTTTCAGGTTTAGAGTTTTAGTGAATTAGGACATAACTATTACATCTCAAAATATTACAAGGTAGACACTTCTACTAAGTTTCCATAGAAAAAAAAACTCTTAAAAAGAAACATGTCTAGTTCCATGTCTTATATAGCATGACTTTCCCTTGATCCCATCCTTGACCCTATTCCACATTAAGTCCTATGAAAAACATTTCAAAAAAACTTTGTGTGAGCATAAAAATCTCAGTAAGGGATACACAATGAATGAAAACTGTTAGTTTATCAAAAACAACAAATAAACAATGTATACTTTATCAAAGTAATACTGTTCACCTTTATGAAGCAGAAAATACTCTTCATTGAATAAAAGATCATTACTTACACTTTTGTAATCAAAATATTACCATAAAAACCACATAAATAACACATAACATATAAATGTATCTTGGGACATAAACATACTTAAATGGAATAACCAACGGTCAACTTCCACACATACTTAAATGGAAAATCCATACGGCTGACTTCCATACCCAATGTATTGGAGGTTATAACATAACCACCCGTCCTGATATTCACGGCATCACCCGTCATATGGTTTATCACGTAACCACCCATCAAATTTCCAGGTACCATTATAATATCATAATACGTAAAACAAATATAATGGAAAGAAAACATTTCCAGACATTGATCCCAATATATCACATAAATATATTGAAATAACAAATCCATTATAAAAACCAATTTGAATACCAAAATACCTAAAGTGTATATGGTATTTATTTCATTTCATAAAACATTATGGCTTGTTGAGGAAGCCAAAGACGAAATAATACTCGCGGTGACAAAAATGGTCGTTGTCACCACATACGTTAAAAAAACATTCCTTTCTGTCGTTTAGTAAAACGCTTCGTAGAAAAATATTCCTTTTGTATAAAAGTAATATTCAAAGGGTTTTATACACTGTATAGAAGAAAGTTGTGTATAAAACAAAATATTCCTCAATGAAAGGAGATTGAGACGAAGTCCCTTACCTCAGGTCCGACTTGACTCGACCGTTCTTTAACGTCCTGAATAATAAATATGAGTTAATTTATACATTCTTAAGAACCTTTTTAAAGTTATTTATACCTTTAATATCACTTATTCCGATGTTATAAACATTATTTAATCATTTATGTTAATAATGTTTGTTTTGTCGATATTTGGTTCTTACGTCGATTGTGGACTTCTTACAATTACATGTTGTTCCTGTGGTAAAATATTCATTATATCCAGAATGATATTCATGATTTGGATATCATATATATCTTATATATCCAGAATATACAAGTATTTATAATATTACATAATTATTTAGAGATAATAAATGAAATGCGCCGTTCATGGAGACGGTAAGTCATACGTACGCATGAACGCTACTTTCATTTCTATGTCATAATAATGGAATTAAAACTAATTGAGAGATATGTATATTTTAATTCCAAAATTATATTAATCATTTATATTTAACATACATCATATATATTCATTATATATTTTTACTTATAAGAGTACATTACATTTGGGGATAATAAATGAAATGCACCATTCATGGAGATGGTAAGCCGTACGTACGCATGAACGCTACTTTCATTTCTATCTCATAGTTTAATGGAAAGAAATAATAATGATATAAAGGTATATTATAATTCCAGTATAACATCATATATAATAACTTTTACTCCATCCTTTATACGTCCCACATATGGCATTAACGAATCAAATCACTTTGAGGGGCGCTAGTCCGCACTTCCTAAAATGAAGATATCACGTTTGACCATAATGGAAACCATAAAGGTATGACATAAATGATAAATATAGAGGAATAAGTAAAACATAAAAGTATTATATGTATAATATATAAATATATTGAAATCTTAATGGCCACCTTTGAAGGTGGTATATGAGTGTTGAACAATCATCGTTTCGTGAGGCAGAAATTCGCCATCCACAGAAAGAGTATGTTCTTTAACCATTAGATTTAGATGTGTGTAAGTGTAGATCTAATCGTTCTTATAACAACAACCTAGTATATTTAAGATAATGGTTTTTTATATAATAAATGTAAAAAAATAGTTTAGAGGGTTGGAGAAGCAAAATAGAACCTAAGAACACAAGAGAAAACACTACCTTTGAAACATGCAACTCTTTTTGATTTGAGCTCAATGGCTTCCTTGGGAAGACTTATGCCCAACGTGAGGCTTCAAGGAGTAATAGAGGGATGTGGAGAGACAAAATGGGTAGGGTTTGGCAGAGCCAAAGGCTTTTTATGTGTGGGTGAGGAGTTAGAGGTGGGGTCCTTTTATAAGAGGAGATGAGGGGAACTCTTGGAAAGTAAAGAAATGTTAAATTATTTTAAAATGAGTCTCAGATTTAAAAAGTCCCACATTGATATAATTCTAGGATAAGGTGATAAGGGTTAGAAATATACCCATCCAATATGTTTTTGACAAGTTCAGGTCTTAGATTTTACATTCTCTTTTCATTTTATTTAAATCGTTTAATAATGAGGTAATCGCTGCATCATCATGGTGTCATAAATAATTTAATTTATATAATGTATAAAAATTATAAAAAAAATATAATGATTTATAAATTCTATTTACATTTACAATGAATATTTATATTCAAAAATATGACTTGTGTAACCCAATTTAAAAATTGTTTTAGTAAAATAACTCATGATTGTGAAATTTTTATTATAACTTTAAATAAAAAGATATTAATGTCATTTTCCTACCAAAGTGGCTACATGGGGTCCCCAAGTTGACCCATGGATTGTCTTGGTCGGCCATGACACATACAATAAGGGTAGGACATGTGTCATGTTCATTTCATACTATTAAAACATTATTTTTACCTTAAACTACACTAATTAACTCCAATCGCCATTAAAAACGTAAAAGTTGCTATTCACCAAAAAATTATTTTAATCCCATTAAACCACATTTAATTATTAATGACAACCATGTATGTCATAATTTTGAAATTCAAAGCACAGAAGTGGTAAAATTTCATTTAAACGGAAAATTAGTTTTTATAAGTACCACTTAGTGGTTTCACTATTCATCAAAAATTGAAGTTTTTCATAAAAATACCAATACTTCACCATAAGCTATATTTGATATTCCGAATTCAAAAATGATGCCCATTTTATAAAATTTAAAACAAATAAGTTACATTAATTAATTTAATAATTAATTCCCACTGTCAGAGCAAATGGCATGTTTTTATGAAACATTTAGTATCAAAAGATTGTCACAAGTTTAAGTCCAATTTCAATGTGAAATTAATTCCAATGACCACTATTGGATTAAATGGTAAAAATATATAATAATTGAACTTTAAAACCTATTAAAATATAATCTAATCATGTAAATAAATTAGATTAAAAATTGGATTTGAATTAAAATACAACATTTTTCACTATTCATTAAAAAAATGAACTTTATCGGAAAAATACCAAAAATTTACACAAAGTAAATTTTGATGTCCCGATTCTAAAGAAGATTTTTATTTGGTCCAATAGAATGTATAAGAGTGACCAAAACTATATTTATAGACAGTTCACCATCAAAAGGCGATTAGTCGACCTTTTGTGAATGTTAGAGTATATATGCCTAAAATTGAATTCTTTTCGTATTTAAGCCTTTATCTTTTTTTTGGATAAAAGTAGAAACATTTAAAAAACATATATAATCATATTTTAATTATTTATATTCATTCCTGCCAATATTACGCCTATGTGTTAACTACCATTTTAAATAATATTATTTTATTACTAGTGTCCAACGTAATATTTCAAAGAAATTCATTGTTGCATATTGGGTACGCTATCGAACATAGCAACCCCTTTAAAGAAAAACTAATATTTAATTCGTAAATATTAATAAATATGAAAATGTTTTATTCATTATTTACCTGAGATGTTACAATAAATTTGGAATTTCGTCTCATGAAATGAATCACAAACTTGTGGTAAAAACACCTTGGGGAAATGTTGAGGTAAATAGAAATTAAAAGAATCTTCATATCCTATTATTTTGGAAGGAATTTACCTTCAAAACTTGTTTTTTTCTTGTAGAGTGTAATGTTATTTTGGGAATGGATTGGATTTATTTTTACCATTCTAAGATTAACTATAGAGCTAAAGAGGTGTGTTTTCATAAAGACTTTAATTTTTTGTACAAGAATGATCCTTTAAATCTGATAAAATATCAGGAAGATGGGAAACTAGTGAAAGTTGGAAATGAATGATACCATGATAATATTTCCAAAATAAAAGTAATTGATTAGATTAATGATGTTCTTGTAGTAAATGTGTATCTTGATGTTTTTATGATGAGTTTCTTGGTATTATATCTGGTGGGGATGTTGTCTTTACTATTTAATTAGTTCTTGAGGCCAAGCCAATTAAAAAACCCCTTATCAAATAGCTCAAACTGTCCTTTTAGAATTAATTTAACATTTGAAGGAGTTATTAGATAATGTTTTCATTATAACTAGAAAATCATCATTAGGTGGTCAAGTATTATTTATTAAAAACAAAGATGGTTTAGTGAGACATTTCATCGATTATAGAGCCTAAAATAATATCACTATTAATAAAAAGTATCACATGCCTCATATCGATGATTTTTTTGATCAGCTCCCGAGAGCTTAGTATTTTTTGAAGATTGGCATGTTATTGGGGTACCATCAGTTCGATGTAATGGAAGTATACATTTTGAAGACTTTGTTTTGTACTAGATATGATGACTATGATTTTTTAGTTTTAAATTTTGGGTTGTCCAATAAACCTAATATATTCATGGTTCTTATAAATTGAATTTTCTGTGTGTTCTTAGATAAGTTTGTGGTTGTTTTTATTCATGATATTTTGGTATATTCTAAAGGTAAATTGGAACATGAATTTAATTTAAGTGTTTTATTATAAACTTTAAAAGAAAATAAATTGAATGGGAAATTCAGAAAGTGTGATTTTTGGTTATAATAAATTTTATTCCATGGCCATATTATTTCAAAAAGGGAATAAGTATTTATCTTGAAAAAACAATTTGTTGATGATTGGACAAGACCTAAAAATATAACTTAAATTCATAGTTTTCATGTTTTGGTAGGTTTTTACAGATGGTTGGTTGATAATTTTTCATAGTTATTTAGACCAATGAATAAGTTAACTAGATAATGTGCTGATTTAATCTAGAAAAAATGAATGTAATGATTGTTTTTAGGAATTTTAATGAAGATTGGTGAATACTCTAGTTTTGTAATTACCTTCCAGAGATGGTGAATTTGTTATCTACAGTGATGCATTGCTGAAAGCACATGGCAGTGTTAAAATGTATAATGATAATGTAATTTCTAATTCTTAATGTCTGTTGAAACCTCTTTAGTTAAATTACCATAAAAAAGATTTGGAAATAGCTACTATTTTTTTGTTTTAAATATTTTGAGGCATCATATTTATGGATTAAAATGTGGAATATATATATAACAAAAAAATTTGAAGTATATACTCAATAAAAAGGAATTAAACATGAGACAGATGAGATGTCCTGAATTAATCATGGATTATGATTACACAATTGATTACCATCCCGAAAAAGAAAATAAATTGGATGATTATTTGAGTCGAAAAATTAATGCTACATTAACAATGTTATGTTTGGACATAATCCCTTGATTAACGATTTGATAAACTTTGAAATACGAAGTTAATGGTGCCAGAAATTTGACTGTTTTGTTTCAGGTGTCAGTGAAATCATCTCTATCATACAGAATTATGAACCATATAATGAAGATAGAGAGTTATAGAAAAAGGTAGAGTTGGTTAAGAAGGGTATGTTTCCTGAATTGAACCTTCATAGGGATATTATTTTGGGATTTGGGGGAAGAGATTATGGGTGCCTTGTGATCAAATGTTGAAGAAAGAATGGTTATGTAAAGCTCATAGTTATTTTTTTAGTTCATACCAGTAGTACTATGATTTACATTGATATTTAAGAGTATTACTAGTGTGATGGAATGAAAAGAGATATTTCTTTGTTTACTCTGATGTGTCTGAATTTTCAATAGTTTAAAGCAGAGTGGTAGTTTCAGAAAGGGATGCTTTATCCTTTCCTGGTGCTGGAGTAGAAATGAGAAAATATATCAGTTGACATTTTTGTGGGATTATAGGAGACAATATTTGGTAATAATTCAATCTGGGTAATTGTTGATCGATTGACTAAATCTGATCATTTCTGTCCAATTTGAGATACTCAGTCTTTAGATCAACATTCTCGATTGTATGATAAAGAGATAGTTAGGTTTCATGGAGTTCCCCTCTCCACTGTATCTGATTGTTATCCTAGGATTATTTCTATATTTTGGAAAGGCCGTTATAAGTCATTGGGTACTTAATTAATGTTTTTACACCATTTCATCTTCAATCATATGGGAATTCAGAACAAAAAATGTAGACCTTGGAAGATAGGACACGTGCTTGTTCGTTGGATTACCATGGATGTTGGGAATAACATATTTCATTGGTTGATTTTTCTTATAATAACATTTTTCATTATAGAATACAAATGAATCCCTTTGATGCATTACATGAGAAGCGGTGTCGAACTCCATTTTTTTGGTATGAAGCAGCTGAAAGGAACTGATGGCACCGAAATTGGTAAAATATATGATCGGGAAATTTCAGTTCATATAGAAACACATGAGGATAACTTGGAGTAGGTAGAAAATATGTGTGGATAATCCAACGAAGGATCCTTCTTTAGAGGTAGGGGATTATGTCTTTCTCAATAATTCTTCATGGAAAGGATTGATACGTTTCGGTATGATGGAGAATCTATGTCCGAGGATTATTGGACCCTATGAAACCCTAGAGAAAGATACATCAGTTTCCTGCATAGATTCATTACCTCCATTTATATCACTCACACATAATAATTTTCATGATTCATTTTTGATAAATGATATGTCGAATTCATCCAATTTTTTGAGTTTAGAGATAGTTCAGTAGGAAGAGAATCGTTCTATTGAGGAACAACTAATATAGATTTTTGATCGAATAGAGAAAGTGTTATGGAATAATATAATTCCTCAGGTAAATGTTTTTTGAAAATAAATATATTATTAAAGAGGAAATTTGGGAATATGAAAAAGCTATGGGGGATAAATACCACCATTTATTTGATAAGTGAATAAAATTGGGAGGATGCAGTTTCCAAAAGGGGAGAAGGATTTAAAATCCAAGGAAAATAAAGAAAATGAATTTTTTATATTTATTAATATTTTTGAATTAAATATAAATTTTAATTTAATGGGTATTATACGTTGTATGTCATACTTGACACATTAGAATGGGTTTCTATGAAATCTTATGTTACACAAAAGGCAGAGTCATATTGAGAAAATAATAATAATAATATATTATTATTTTAATAGTAGTTAATTCTGAGTCATTATATAAGTGGGAATGAACATAATTTACCATATTATGATTAAACATGTTTGTTAAATGTTTTTATATTTATCCAAAAAAATAAAGAGGCTTAAAATGAGAATGAATCCAATTTTAAGCAAAAAAACACTAATATTTTAAAAATGTAGTTTTACAGCCTTTTGATGGAAAACCCTTTTTAAATGTAGTTTTTATGTCATTTATATGTTATATTAGACAGTATAAACATTTTATTTTGAAATGGGACATCAAAATAAAATTTGGTAATTTTTTGGTATTTTTATTATAATGTTTATCTTGTAATGAAAAGATGAATATATAACATTTAACGTCAAAACATTATTTTCATCTAATTTATTTATATGATTAGATTTTCCTCTTAATTGGGATTCAAGTGTAAGTAGATTAAATTTTTATTATTTAATACAATGTTGTTAATTAGACGTAATTTGACATAGAAATTGGATATTAACACATGTCAATCTTTTAGTAGGTTTTAATTTTTAAAAACATACTTTTTGGTTTTGACAATGAGATATAATTTTAAATTAATTTCTGCAACTTTTGTTTTGTAAATTTGAAAAAATAGATTCCATATTTGGAATCTTGATATCCAAATTTTGAAAATATGTAACTTTTATTTTTAGACATTATGAATTTTATCTTCTGTAAATAATTTATTTAATATTATTAAAAGGTAAATTTGGTAAATAAGGGTAAAAAAATAATATTATAATAATATTAAATTTCCCTAACATGTGTTCTGACCATATTGGTTGAGATATGTCTTACCATGATCATCCTTGGGTCGATTTTATGACCCCATGGAGCCACTTGATTGTGAAAATGATATTTAATTACATGTAATTAAAAGGTAAGGAAAATATAACCTAAAAATGTATCTTTTTTTAACAAATATTTGTATGGGGTTATATAAATGATCTGTTTTACTATGAATAATCATTAGAAAGATAATAAATTTTTTCTATATTGTGGTACTTTATATTAATTTTTATACAACTAATAAATAGATTTATTTGTGACACAATAGTGATGTATTGATGACTTTATTAATGAATTTTTCAAATATATGAGATAATAAAAATTAAAATGAATTTATTTTAAATATTTTTATGGAATAAAAAAATTTTACGTAAGATTATCACTTTTTATATTTTAATTAACAATTATTTTTTATTCGATCATGTTGTCATGGATTATTAAAAATTCCTACAATGAATAATATATAAATTTACATAAATGAGTTTCTATATCAATTATAATTTTATTAAATGATATAATCGTCCTAAATATCTATTATTTGTCCTACTGAATATGATGTTACAAATGTCATAAATGTTCCATTTTTCGGTGTCTTGAAATTTTATAGTTATTATGGTAACCGTATATTTTGAATATACAAGAATACATTGTAAAATAAAAATAAGTTTACTAAGGGATAATGCTAAATGATAAGGTCAATTTTGTGACCGAAACATTTTTAAAACCCATTGGTTAGGAGTATTTCGACCCATATGCATATGATCTTACAAATATATCACTTTTTTATTAGAATTTGAAAATAAATTAACAAAAAAAATAAAACATTAAAACTTTCCTAAAGTACCTACCTCCCTCTTATAAAATGACATAACCTATAACCCTTAATCACACCTCTAAATAAACATGGAACATACAATGTTTACTCCAATAAGCTCCCAAAATTCCTCCCTTCATATTAGATTCCTTCCCATAGGCATAAGTAAATTAAAGAAAAATATCTTTTCCTCAAATCAAATGATGTTATCAGAATTGATGTAAAGTCTTCTCTCATGGTCATTTCCATTATATTTCCTTCTCAACTCCATATGATTTTCATTTAATTTTTTTGCAAAAAAAAATCAGTGTCCTCAATATAAAATGTTTTTTATGATAATTATTCTAACTACACTTATACACAACTCCATCTAATGGGTATATAATATACTCATTATGTGGATGGAGAACTACTGCCTCACGAAATGATTATTGTTCAATATTCACCTACCACCTCTTATATTAGATGTTTTGTTGTAACTATGATTATATATCATATATATGATATATATTTTATCTATATGGTAATATAATTCTCATTTAAAATAAAACATTATGTTTTTCAAGTTGTATAAATACTATAATTTCATGTGAGCAAGTGCAGACTTACACCCCATCAATGTTATATAGCTCTTTCATTTAAAACATGGAACATATAAACAATGGAATTAATGAAAATATGTAAAATATATAAGATATATATTATACGTGAATTAAAATATACCATTTTATCATTTATTTTCCATTCTTTTAAATATGAAAAAAACTGAAAGTAGCGTTCTTACGTACGTACGACTTACCATCTCCATGATCGGTGAATTTAATTTATTATATCCAAATGATATGGAATATTCTATGTACACATATACTAGATATATATGATATCTAAATCATTAATTTTATTATATATATAATGTAATTTGGACCACATGGACAATTTAAAATTATAACATGTTAATTTTTTACTATAGTTCTAAACAAAGACAAAATGTTCGATATGACCTCAAAGAGTTAACTAATTGATATAAAAATGTATTAAGTCATATAAAAGTAATAAAAACATGAAATATGTTCTTATTCCAATATAAATTAAAATAGGTTTATTATTTAGGAAATTAAAGAGTGTACAAGTCATGTTGGACACGAGGTGAGGGATATTGTCTCAATCTTATTTCTTTGAGGAATATATTAATTTATACAAGACATGAATTTATGCAGTGTATATACACCTTTACATTTTAATTTCATTCAAAGGAAGTCATTTTCCACATATCATATTACTAAATGAAAACGTGAATGTGTTTTTAATGTATGTGGTGACAACAACCATTCCACTTCCACAAGCATTATTTAATATTTGGCTTCCTTAACAAGATGTGATGTTTTTAAATAGAAAAATAAATACCATATACCATTTTACATATTTTAATATTGAAAATGGGTTTGAAGGTGTATCTAATATTTCAATATCTTGAAATGTTTTCTTTTTATTGAAAATGAAATTTTTATGAATGAAATGCTGACATTTGAAATATTTTATATTTGATGATTATATAATTGTACATGGACCTTTGATTAGTGGTTATTAGATAAAACAAATCATTTGAAGTTCCGTAATAAACAAAGAATGGGTGGTTATGTTATAACCTCCAATGCATTTGGAATGCATGTTATCTGTATGGATATTCCATTTGTTAGAATGATTTGATGAAGATGACAGTATGGTTATTCCATTTATGTATGATCATGTCCAAAATATAACTTTTATATGTTATGTGTCATTTACAAGGGCTTTATAGTAATCTTTTGGTTACCAAAGGGTGAGAAGTGATCTTTTATTCTATAAAGAGTATTTACTACTTCCTAAAGGTGAAAATTAGTACTTCTGATAACGTATTAATGGTTTACATGTTGATTTAAAAAACTATGAGTTTTCTATCTTAGTGTATCCATTTATTAGAATTCTTATGTTCATTCCATGTTTTTGAAATGTTTTTCACAGAACATAATGTGGAATATGGTCGAGGTTGGGATCATGGAAAATTCATGCTATTTATAAAAGTGGATTTAAACATTTTTTTTATTTTAAGTGTTTTTATTTTATGAAAAAATGAATACTGTATAGATGTGTCTATATATAATATTCAATTTGTTATGTATAAGTAATGACATAATTTTCTAAATCTCTAAACATTAATATATCCTCAATGTGAATTATTAACATAATTGATTATTATGTAATGATGAATTCTGGGTCTTTATAAGTATGGTCTAATATTTTTCTAGAATGTGATTCCACCACCATTGTGAAAGCAGTCTGGATTGGAATTTTTCAACCATCATGGAACCTCAGAAATATATGAATAGAATGATTTATTTTGATATAATTATTTAATAATATTATCACAAATGGTTTTTATGAGGTTAACTAATTGGAGGACATAATAAAATAAAATGGAATAAACTATGACCTCACCTCCCCAACTGACCTTCCTTCAGAGTTTCTACGTTTTTTGAAAATTAGTTTTAAATAATTACATATTTTCACCCTTTATAACTTTTTCTTTCAGTAAATAAGTATTCCTTGTTCTTTTTTGAAAAATAATTACCTGTAAAATGTAACTCATTGTTAATATATGATTCAAGATCCAATTTAGAATATCATGGTGATCAGTCAAATTATTGGATATATGAAACCTCATTGGATTTAATGAATTAAGAAGACGAATATTGGTCAATATTATAGATGATTCATTGATTTATAAATCATTTTGATCCATTAAAATTGAGTTTTAAATTGATATCTATCTAGAAATGAATTAAAAAATTCCAATATGTATGTGTTCATTTTTATTGATTTAAACATGCCATGATATTTTTTATTCAATAATTTGAATGAGAAATATTATAGGAGAAATATTTCAATACTAGAGAGAAGTATTAAGTAGGATAAGTTATAAAAATGAAGATGTTTCCCAGATATAATGACTGAGGAATCCACATTTACATGCATATATTATTATTTTCCATCATTCATATCAAGAATAACATAATTTATTTTTATGGATTTATTTGATAAGTATGAAGAGTATCGTGGCTAATTTAGATAATTAATGATGAAATTATTATATTAAAATAAAAATTGCGAAAAATATGTAAGGGTATTTATATAATACCATTTAATATAGGAATATATATAAAATATGTGGAAAATTAGTACAATATATCATGGAAAAATTAGTGCATGAAAAAATGTTTCTGTTTCCAAATTATGGAAGATTATATTTTCAACTTATTAGAAAATGAATGTAACAAGGAAAACAATCCTACCACATGTGAAATATGAGACTTTTAATAATGAAGAATAGTTATGAAGAGATAAGTGTGTGGGGAGATTATGTAGAAGGGTGTTCATCAATGAGTATTGAATTATAAAGCTATAAAGGTGGAGTAAGAAGGATCACTGTATGTTGTAGGGAAAATGATATGATCATCTAACTATATAATAAAGAGTAAACACCATATTGGTTTTAGATATATATAAAAAGAAGTGGAAGAACTATATTATTGGTCCATTATAATTATGGAAAAAATGATGATGTGAGAGTATTTGTTTTCAAGGTTCTGTGAGTAGCTAGAAATTCTTATTTCCTATCCTTACAATTCACGGTGTGATAGGTGACGTTTTGTTTCGAGTATAAACTCAGATTTTTTTTGATCTATCAGCTACGTATTATATTGAGGATAAGTTTCATTGAATAATACACAAGAAATGAATGAATTAAAATTTACCATTTCAATGAGGAAGTGGTCCATATTTTACATTTCATAGACGTTCTTATACAATTATTTAATCCTACTACATATGGAAAAAATAAAGACCATACAGTTTCATTCCAGTATAAAGACACAAATTGGGAAACTGTATAGCTCACAAGAATAATATTTTAAACTAACTCACTTTTTTAATATAGATATAGATTTATTGGGAATATAAATATTTCCCTTTAACTTTTATTTATAAAAAATTTGTGATGGAAAATCTATGTATGTGGATAATAAGTAACTGTAGAAAAGGAGTAAGTTTATATTGGGATTAAACCTTGAAAAAACATTATTCCATTTTTTTATAAAGTATCTTCATTATGTATAGGTGTAATATAGGATAAATAAAATAAGTATCCGTATATATCAACTCAAATATTATGTTCAAACCAATGGGGGTGTAAATAATTAAATGAATTAATTGGTTTCATAAAAATTTTTGTAACACATGATCCCCCCTATTACATGTGTTTGTAAAGTCATTCTATGAATTTTCTAATTTCACATAAGAAACCACTGAATCATCAGATTTAATGATAACATAATATAATGTTAATGGAATTAGGAAAATTATTTCAATCCCTATACATTTAAAAAATATTTTCACACCAATATAAAAAAATCAAAATTACCTTATCGAAAAAATTTAGAAATGATTCATGTAAAAAATATTGTAATGAAAATAAAAGATAAGAGAAAATGAATTTAAAAAATATGATTTTTATATAAAGTAAATTTTTATATAAATATAAGAATATAGATATAGTGGAAGACATGTTTTTTAAATGAATTTAAAATTTTTAAAATCAATGATTTTAAAGAAACCCATATATAATTTATTTAACCCAAATTAATAAAAATAATGAACCTACGAAAACATTTAATCACATGATAAAAATTTAAAAATAATATAATATTTAAAAAAGTATGTATATAATACATTCTAATTAATGATGGTTCACTATAAAAATCACAATTTAAATAAGGATAATTGAGGGGAAAACATTATGGATTTGTTTACCTTTGAATAAAAACCCCTAAGACAAGATAAATTGAAATAAACATTTAATACCATGAATAAATGTGGAATACTGATTTAGAATATCAAATTAGTTTTAGAAACATCATATAAAATAATATTGGTGTATGTTGAAAAACATTCCTTACACACAAAAATTTGATATGACAAACCCTTATGTATTTCATAAGACATAAATAAAAATCTATTTAAGAAATAAAATGATTTTTCATTTTAAACCCCATTATTTAAATTAAAAATATTATAGTGTGTAAATGGTTTATTATATAAAAACAACAACATATATAACGAAACATCGTGCATATGATGAAATGTGTTTCACGAAATTGAAATTGAGGCCAAGAAACCCTCACTTCGTTGGTATCTTTTAAATCAAAACACATTGAAGATAACCAAAGATAGTTATTAAATAAATTCAAATTAATGTAATAAATTATGGGATACATTAATGGGTTGTATTCGCACCACATAAAGAGCAAAATTTTATAATATAAAGAATATCTTAAGGATGGGAAATTAACATGGGAAACCCTTATATTAGACTACCACTTATAAAAATGAGATCTAACCTCCATGTACAAAAAATAATGATTTATTATATATCTTTATCAGATAAATAATTATAAATATATTAATATATTTTATTTTCTATTAATTATTTATTACAGGTTTATATTAATACATTCTAAAAAATTTATATTTTATAGTCAAATATTCAGTTTCAACATATATCCCGATTTAATGATTCTTTAATAGGCACCTCGGTCATGTTTTATTCATATATATAATGGTAATTAATGTATTGATTGAATTAAATATATTTTCAATAGTATCATGTTCATTTCATTGAATATATGGTGATTTTTTTCATTATAATCATAAAAATATTATTTTTTAGAAATTTCAATTCCATAAAATAATGGGATTTTACTGAAAAAATAAATATATAACCATTTAAAATTCTATAATACATTTAAAATCATTAATTTTACATCATATAACTTGTATCTATAATAACTTAATCATTATTGACATCAAAAAAATTATATCATTCATGTAGGAGGTTAAATCGACCCAAAAAATAGCAATTTATAGTGACTGAATAAGAAATAGCATTCAATTTTATAATGAAAATTTCATTTTAAATAAATTAATGTTTTTAAAAACATGTTGTAAATGTGATAAATAATATTTAAAAAATTTATATTAATATTCTAATCAATAAAATATCTATTATGTTTGGAGATTGAATCTCTTCTAAAAAGATCACAACATAATGGGAGGTTTTTACCTACTTCACGGGATTATACATTCAAAAAAATAGTGAAATATGAGGGTTATAATTTTGGTGGATATTAAAGTAAACATTGAATAAATTTTTTGTGTTTAGATTGGGAGAGGAATGCTCCATTTAAATGTGATAGGGATCAAACATGTGTAATTATTAATAAAATTAAATATAATTAATGAAATTCACAACGGAATGTGAAAAAAGATAGAAAAACAAAAAAGATAAGATATTTTAGGTCTAAAATACACTTATAAAACAAATTATATAGAATATTTTGGAAAAATTTGTGGTGTTGTCACATAGTTAAACCCATTTTTACTTTTTTATTCTTAACCAAGTTTACTAAATTTTTCCCTAATAAATTACTTCTATGAAAAAAATAGATATGAAACAAATTTTTTAACTTCAGTATTCCAGTACAAAATGAAATAATGTTTAAAATATTTCATTAATAATGGTGGTAAAAATTAATTTCAAGATAAATTTACTTAACAAAATAAAAATATTTTTTAGATGAAAACCCCATTTAGGAATAACGAATAATTTTCATCAAAATGGGGAATTGTATTTATATCCATTATATTATTTGTTAATTATTAGAAAAAAAATTGTTATTTATTGTTCAATTATACCATCAATGGAATGAAACATTTTGTATAATTATTTATTGGTAAAATAAATAATGTATTTTTTATTAGAATAAGATATATCTTAGATGATAAGATTTCATCAATTGGTTTCTAAATTTAACCGAATGTTTTCAAATGATTTAATTTTTTAATAGATTCATATTTAGTCAATCCAATGGGTTTATAAATTTTAAATTTATGATTATATCAGGATATTTTCATTGAAGTTATTGTATTTTAAAAAAATTATATTTTCACAATTCACTAACAAATAAACAATTTATAAAATAATGAAATCACAGTATGATTATATTTACTTGATACACCCAATGTGGGATCCAATATATATTAAATAAATATTATACAATTAGAAAATTTTTATTTTAATTTTTAAAAAATAGATGTAAAATAAATTTTTAAAAAAATTAAAATTTAAAATTAACTATTACAAATAAAATTATATTTCAATAGTTAAATAAAAGTGTGTTAATATATTATTTTAGAAATTAAACTGTTAAATTTTGTTAGAATAATCATTTAATATAGAGAAATTATATTTATTAGGAATAAATAATCGCCACTTTAGAAAATAGTTATGTAAAAAATATTTCATTATAACCTTGAATGATTTTAATAAAATCACATTAATTAAATTTCATTAACTCATTTTTACTATAAATAATTAATTAATTCATTAAATTAAACAATAATAATAATATTAAAGATTTTATATTGAAACATTTTATGGTAAAATATTTTCAACTAATTATTATCCTTTTCACATGTTTTTTATACATCATTAAATTTTCTAAAAGATATTTAGCATTGAATTTTTTAAAATTTATTACTATTTATCTTCAAATATAATAATGTATACCATGGTTCTCTATAGATTTTTTTTTCTGACAAAAAAATATCAAAAAGGAATTTATTTAAAGGAAATAACATAGTACAAGATTGGTGTGTAACATTCTCCACCCATACATGTCACATTTTATACAGATTATAAATAGTTCAGTAATGTCATTAGAGGATGTGGTGTTAGCATTTTTTTTGTGGTATGATAAGAATATTATTGTAGGATATTTTCATGTCCTGATCTTGGAATCATAGAGACCTCCTCATTACTACTAAATAGGTCTATCTTTTCCATTTAGATATTGCAGGGCATGTATTTGTTTTACATTTTCATTTTGGTTATTCCTTTGATATGTATTTGTTGATAATTGAGGGTTTTCAGGCATATATATTTATTATATCAGTTTTATTTTAAGTTTATGTATTTTGTATTTTTTCATGTTCATTTAACACCCTCATTCCTGTAATAGAATGTTTATTTATGATTTAGGTCTATTTTATATTTGGTGGGGTTTTCTCGAAGATTCAGAGGTGTTTTGAGAGTCCCAAGAGATAGAAAGAGAATGTTATAATAGTTAACCCAATTTAGTGGGTCTTTATGGTGTGAGTTAATTAATCCAATGGAAATAAAATGCATAGAGGATAGATTCGCGAAATGAATACTTGTGTGTGTCTATGCAACATACTAGTGAAACATAATTGTTTGGTTACTTTTCCCATTTTCCCTATTTAGGTTTTAACTTATTATATTTATTTCCCCTCAATAAGGACTATCTAAATGCCTATTAAATATTCCATTAGGTTAAAACTAGTTCCCTTGTGGGATTCATTTGACCCAATTAGGATTCATGACAATTTTTTCATAGTTTGTTAATTCAATCCTCATCCTCTTCCAATCTTCATTATTTTCTATACTATTCTTCACATAGTATTGTATGAGTGACCAAGTTATTCTATCTAGCTTATTGTTATTGATAATTTTTATTTTTGAGGTATATTCATGATCTTTTTTGGTTTCTTTGACATTATTATGGTGGAATTAGGCATCAGTTATTAAAATCAGTGTGTTCCGAGATAGTTTTCCCCATTCATGAATAATTAATTTCAGAACCATTGATTTCATGGGTTTTAGGTTTATGTTTTTTCATAACTAATGATCAAATTATGGGTTTTTTGAATTTTTATGGATTGAATTAGAATTAAACATGGTTTTCAGAAAAATAAAAATTATTGTATTTTATGTATTAGTCCAAATCAGGTTTTCATTAATCACGCACACCAATGGTTTATAAAAATCCCCATATGACCTCTTAAATAGGTATTTTAAAATTATAAGGCCTATCATTGATTTCTAATCCATTTAAAAACTATTGTTTAAATGAAATTTTATTTTTTGTTCTAACAATATGGTTTTAAAATTATAATGTATTTGGTATATTTTTAATAGCTAAAAGATGTTCATTTCTAAACATTATTATAAATAGTTAAAAAATCTTAAATATTTAGGAACCTTTACATATGTATATATATAGATTAATTTATAATCATATTCAAACATGTTTGAATGAAAATATTCATTAACATGGGAAATATAAATATATAAATATATATCTAACTGAATATGTGTGTACAAATAATGGAAGGCTTGGGAACAATAGTTTTATATTTGGACTCTGGTTTTCAATTGAAATTATCATGGGGTTCTCTATGTAGAATATTATTAATAAAATGTTATTTTAAATCTATAGACATGATTTGAGCATTATGAAATAAGATTTGTATTATTCATGTAAAATTATTGTTTCAAGCATGATGTGGTTTTAGTTAAAATGAGGATTTCATTGGGCATGTTTTGATAGTAAGTTAGGGATATTTTAAATTGATTCGTAATTATTATTAATTACTATTTGAATATTACATCACATCCATATTTATTTATCGTGGGAACCCTTGATTATAGTGTAAAACCCGAACACATAATTTGTTTTAATTAAGAGTGACACATGGCCTCACGTGTGCCTCCATATATTCAAGAAGATTATTACTTGAGGTGAGGGTCTAATATATATAGTAGGAATACTATGAAATTGAGTTATATTAATATAAAGAGATTAACTTACAATTAATAATTCGTATAATATCATAGAATGAAAAATAAATATAGTCACACTTTAACATAAATTATTATTTAATTCAAAACATCCTCACACCAATCGCCCACTGAGACAATCCCCAACAAAAAATAAATAAATAATCAAACACAAACACCATTTCTATAAAACCATCTTTATGTCCTGTAAATCAACTTCGAAAAATACAATATTTTTAAATAATTTAATTTATATAAATATAATTAATTTGATACTTTCTTTACAGCCAACAAGAAGTTTAAACGGACTGTGATATACTACTGAATTATTATTAATATTTAATTTGATGATTGTCTCTATGACATAGGATTGTTTGGTATAAATAAGAAACCCTATATTGAAATACTTTATTTTTATACCTATATGAAATGTATAAAATAATTATCAAATGTTATGAAATCAAAAAAAAAGTATTTCTGGGTAAAATTATATGTCTCCCTAAAAAATTGATTATATGCACACCATTTTTTTATCTTTTTAAATTGAATATTTTTTTATTGATGATATATAATAAGAAAATTTATTTATTATATATTCATTAAAAACATTATGTACTTATTTAATTATGGTTATTTGTAATGGGATGATATTAATTTAATTTTATGCTTCAAAAATAGATATACTTCAAAATACATTTTTTATTACATATTTTACATAGATATTATAATAAATGTCATAAAATATTTTAAATAAAATTTTGTAAAAATGATATATAATTTTAAATTAGATTATATAATTTTTATTATCGTGTAATTTAGAGTTTTTTTCTAAAAAAGATTATATTTTCATTGAATAGTGTAATATTACGAAGTATATAGAAACACATCATATCCATTCATATATTTAAAAAGAAAACAAATTAAATTTACATAAATCTTTCATTAGTTCTATATGGTTAAAAATAATCCAATTCATCTCATTAGGTGAAATTTTATAGTTATTTTTGTTAAAAAAAATGTTTATACATACAAAATCATTTGTATTGAAAAAAAAATTTCATTTCATTTTGCACGATAATTTTAAAAATAATTTCTTCCAATTAATAATATTAAATTTTTTAAAATTTATGACATATTTAGAATCATAATAATTAATATTGTATAATAATTTCAACTTCATATTGGGTTATTATGAATAGTAAATGTGGTTAAAAACAATACGATGGTAAGAGTTAAATGGGTTAATGAGGGACTAAACTAAAGAGACACAGAAATATTCAGAAAAAATTCAATATCCTTTTTTATGAATATAATTATGTTCTATGACATCATAAATATTAAAATTATCCAATTTGGATCCATTTGGATTGATTAAATCATTAACATATGTTAATAATTTAAAAAAACATAGGTTTATACATTCCCTCCCTTATAATAGCACACCACCAATACACTCATTGTAACACATCAAGATACTCTTATATAAGAAAATGAATTACCAAATTCATTCACAACATTTCAATACACATCCTACATGTCCTGGTTAGATTATAATGTTATCCTTTCAAGGATTAAGTTGTAATCTAAAAGAACGTTCACAACGAAGACTTATATCTCATAACTGAGTACTTTATGTTATATATATTCTTTTTCCTCAAATAAATCATAGGTATACATAAAAAAAATTCTAAATCTAATATTATAAATATAATTAATATTATTATGATGACATATCAACCATTTTCCACATCCTTTTCGTTAAATTGGAATTTAAGGTATCACTTGTGCGTATGTATGGACCACTACATCCACAGAATGATGTAAATCATTTTCCATACCCATATTTAATTTTTGGATTGTATAATAAATTTAACCTTTATATATGATATTATGAAATAATTAATCTTCCATATTTATAATAACTTATCTATATTTTTACATTTCTCCCTATTGGCAAGGGATAACGTCGCTCATGTGTACGTTTGTATTACCCCCTCCAAGAAGCAATATGTCTTGTTTATCATTTAAAAATTAAATGGATGGTAATAAGGATAGAGTTAATGAATATATATATATAACTTATGATATAATAATTAATTTTTATTAGGGAATTATTATTTACCATTATTTCATTATGACTATTTAAAAGTGAAAAAATCACTTGTGCATATGTATGGACTACCATCTCAATGAAGTGATGTAATTAATTATTCATTTAAAAATTTATATGATTAATTTAAAAAGATTAAATAATGAATAAATGAGAATCATATGTTGGTATTCAGATTCATTCGATGGTGAAACCATGGAGATGTGAAAGTATCATAACCATAGAATAGAAATATGAATGAAAAATGGACAAGTTTTTACCTAAATGTGTTTTAAAGAATAAATTATAAATAAATTGATAAATTAAAGTTATAAAGGATTGATATTTTTTATTTCTTTATGAATATAGTTTTTCAATATATATATATATTAAATTATTTATGAATATTTTATGTAAATATTTTTTCCTTCGTAATACATTAAATGTCATGTTCATATTCTTTATCAAAATTCAGTTATGTAAATTCATCTATACCACAGTTGAAAACTACTCAAACTTGTACTACGGGTCAGTGTCATGGAAAATCTAGAAGGCTGGATATTAGAGCTCCAAGGAACACCAATCATCCATGTTCACACACAGAACCATGAGGAAACTCCCAATTTTTCACACCCTTTCATCGTCCATTTGATACTACATGAATGTTATAAATTATGACTCCACCATGATGTATCATATGATCTACATCTCATATAACATTTAATATCCTATGATGAAACCTTAAATTTTTTACCATTATCCTATAAT
The DNA here is from genome assembly GCA_963277665.1 of Viscum album. Taxonomy (NCBI): domain Eukaryota; kingdom Viridiplantae; phylum Streptophyta; class Magnoliopsida; order Santalales; family Viscaceae; genus Viscum; species Viscum album. The sequence continues at coordinate 1,380,526,860 of OY728138.1, forward strand.
TTCAATTCCACCTCTATTTCATAATCCAATAAATCATGCATCAGATAATTGTTGTCCTTTCACTACTGTCTATAACATATAGATGTCCCCGATAATCCTTCATAGGATAATGATTCATAACTTTACATCATTATATTAAGGCATAATGATCATCCTAGATAATTATTATGTTTATAATCATTTAAAATTCTATAGCATTAATTTTTTTCTGATGTAATCGGTATTAATTTACCATTTATCATTGATTTTTTTTAATATTATCGTATAATTGGAATCATGGTAACACCCATATGCATGAATCAGGGAAATATAAAACAAAATTCATTGTAAATTACCTGGAAGATAGCTAAATTTTAGTTAAAATTATTGGTAAAGATGATGTCTCATGGTGATATTAGCCATTTATAGTGATATCATTCCAATTAAACTAATATCACATATGCATATTATTAATGAAATCAAGGATAACTAATGCGATGGTATATGGGTAATAAATATTTTGAAATTTAAATCTGAATATTTATTTTATTTATATTAGTTTTCATGTTTTTTAGTTTGTATTTACCTTTCGTTACGGTAAATCTAAGAATATGATGTAGTTGATAAAGCCTTGGAAATTATAGTGATCATATTAACATTATCTATATATTTGTTGGAAGAGTGTAGTAAATAAAAACATAGAGGATATAGGAATATGAAATCATTTTCGACTATAAAATATAATGAAATGATCATTTGTTGAATGAGTAATGATTTTTATTTATTCCTCAACATTAATGGGTTTTTTTAGAAATTTAGTTATTATTATTATTCTTATTTTATATGATCCATCATTAAAAAAATAAATAAAATAATGGTGCTATGAAGTACATGTACTCTTCTGGGCACACTAAAATGTAGGATCATGAGATATACAAGGTACATTTTATTATAAATTGAGTTTTGATTTGTCGTAACAAAATAAAACGAAACAAAATAGTTACTAAACTAAAATAAATAGTTGTTAAGTTAATTAGACGGAATAGAGTTGCAATATACATAAACATCCATAACATAATGTGAATAATTGAAAAATACACATTAAAAACAAATACAATCAATCTCAATCAAACCAAATTATCCTTATGTAATCACAATTGAACCAATAATTTCCAATAAAACTGTACATAAATTTAATTTGACCAAAAAAAACCAAATAAACCACAAAAATTCTAAACCAAAATAAATAGTGTATAATCAATTTTAATGGATTAACTCTTAATTAAAGATAAAAAATAAATTAACCTTTGAAAAATAAAAAAACTCACATAAAAAATAGAATAATTTTACATGATAAAAACATAACTAAAAAATATTGAACCAATATGATACAATTTGTCTTATGATAAACAAAATCAAATTGAATAAAACAAAGTTTATTTGAGTTTAATAGAAGTTAAATATTGAAAAATAAATTTTATAGAACTAAAATTACAAAAAAAAATTAAAATTGAATAATCATGAAATGAAAAAAAACAAAAATGAAATAATTATTACTAAGTTGAAGGTATTGAAAACACATGGAATGGATCAAATAAATTCCAACATTGTGAAACGAGATGCAAAAGATCTGAAATTAACTATAAAAAATTAAATAGATCCCACTCAATTTGGATCAAACTAAATGTAATTGATTTATATAATATTGAATTGAATTTTATTTAATTGGACCCAAATTAAACAAATAATACTAACCCAATTAACATTAATCCTTATTGAATTGAATTTAATTTTAATGAACCATGAAACCCTGAAATAACATATATTGTCCCAAAGTGGTTATTTTTGAACCATAAATAATTCATTATGATATAAATGTTTAATATTGTACTAATAAATGATTTATTAAACTAAACTGGATCAAAACTAGTCATGTAAAAAAATGTGAAACAATTATTATACTAAACTCAACATCCAATCCAACACCAATCAATAAAAAAAATTAAATCTAATCCAAATATAAATGATCTATATTAACAAAAATACATTTAAATTTAATCTTTTTTAAGGATTCAGATAGTCACATATTGGTTAGAATGATTTAATTTTTATTATTTATTTCATATTTTATAATAATGTAGTCTTATATTTATCAATGTAATTCTCATAAAAAAATTGACCATTGATATTCATGTTCATTTAGAAAATTTTATTCTTGGGTATTAAATAGAATGATAGAATGGTTTTAAATTATTAAACACAAGAAAATACAATAATTCATATTATTATTATTTCAAATTTTGATACACAGTTCATAGATAAATAGGTTATTTATATATAAAATATTGTTACCCAAAGGACATAAATGTTATAAAAGTTGATAAAATCTGAAAAAATTATCATATGAGAATGTTATTAGGTGAGGAGCATATGGGGGTAGTCTAATGTTGAATCATAAATAGCCACAGCCACACTATATATTATCCCTCATCGAGTGAGTGATGGTTAAAACCATCCTTGTGGTGGTTGAAGTGATGTCGCTCCTAGTGAAGATGATGATCTTGGAGATGAAAATTAATATTTTGGATTTCATGATGTGAGTGATGATTATGATTGATGTGGTGGTGAAAAGGGATACATTTATCCTCTATTCCTTTTATTGGACTATAAGTAGTATCTTGTGTGGATGATATTTAATGACTAACACTGATCAATTATGAGGATTGTATATGTGTATTTTTTAATGGTTATAAAATTTTTGATATACTTATTTGAATGTTTAATGATGACTATATAATATATGTGTTTCATTTAATGTGTAATGTGATTGGTATTTTGATTAAAATATTATGTATTTATTCAATATAGAATCTGGATGGGATTATGGAACTAGAGTGGGATGAAAACCAATAGTAATTGTAAAGACCCAAGTATTTATAGAATAATAAATTTTTATATCTATAAATAATTAGTAATATAATATTAATTTTATTTTAAAGATGACACTTTTTATGATAGCATACACAACATGAAACAACAGGTTTCTTTGAAATCTTACATTGCACACAACATTGAGTTATACAAAAAAATATAATAATATTATTATTTTAAATGATAAAAAATTCCTAGTCATTGTAATAGGTGCGAATGAAAAAAAATAACAATAATATTATAACCAAATGACTTTACACATATCCAATTAAAATTTGAGGCTTAAAATAAGAATGAATCTGATTTTATGCATGAAAAACTATAATATTTTTAAAAGGATGTTTTACTATATTTTAAAGGAAAACCTTTTTAAATATACTTTTTTCACATTAATATGTTATATTTGAAAAAAATATTATTATTTTTAAGAAGAGAGACATCATAATTTACATTGGATAAAAATTTTGTATTTTTTTTGATAAAGTACATTTTTAATGAATAGTGAAAAATAAATAATTTTAAATCAAAACTACCATTTAATCTAAATTATTTAAATAGTTAGATTATAATTTTAATTGGTTTTAAATGTTTTTTGATTATTATTTTATCATTTAATCCAATTTTGTTTATTGAATGATTTTTAGCATTGAAATTGGACATAGTCACAAGTCAATCATTTGGTAGTTATTAAATCAATAAAGCACGCTTTTTGGTTTTAACAAAGATAATTAATTTTAAATTATTTCTGCAACTTCTGTATTTTAAATTTGTATAAATAGAATCCATAATTTCAACCATGAGATCCAAATTGTTTAAATTGGTATCTTTTTTTTAGACTGTATGAATAGTAACATCAGTAAATATTTTATTTACCCTTGTTAAAGGGTACATCTGGTAAGTAAGGGTAAAAAATAATATTATAATAATATTAAATTATACTAACAGATTACCAAAACCGATTTTATGAGAGTTGACTGACCGTTGGAATCCTTAGGTTGATTTTAGGACCCCAATGGAGCAACTTGTTTTGGAAAATGACATTTAATTACTTTTAATTTAATGATAACGAAAAGATACCCTAAACAAGTATCTTTTACTAAAAATATTTTTGTTTGGAGTTATTTATGTGATATATTCGACTATAAATATTCATATGAAATATATAAATATTTCAAACATCTTGGTTTTTTAATTATAATTTTTAGAAATTATATAAATAAATTAAATTATGATAGAATGGTGATTATATGATTGCTTCATTAATAAAGGATTAAAATTAATGATATTATAAATGTTAAAATAAATGTACATTAGTTATTTTGATGTCATCAGAGAATTTTATGGAAGATTTTTACACGTTACAATTGTATTAATGAAGTTTCTTTATGTAATCATGTTGTTATCGATTTTTCTAAAAAAATCATCATATTAATAGTTTCAAAATTAAAATAATTCGTATTTTAAAATATAAAATATTTTATTAAATATTATTAAATTCCTAAAAATATATGATTCGTCCAAATTATTATAGTATGTACAATATTTTATAATTCACACTTTAGTTGGATATTTTTCATGTTTTGACAACTATTTTGATTCTCAAAGTGTTACATAGATGATAAAATGGTAAGAGTAAAAGAGGGTTAAAATTAGGATTAAAAAGTATTCATAACATGTATAATTATTATTGGTTGATTATATTTAGACACATATTCATATTATATTCAAATTTATGAGTTTTGGAACTTTTTAAACCAAAAAAAATTTTATAATAAAATAAAAATTTCAAGCATTCCTAAAGAACCTCTCCTCCCATTTAATTTATAATCATATTCAAACAAGTTTGTAAGAAAATATTCATTGACATGTGAAATATATAAATATATATATACATATATATCTAAATGAATATGTGTGTACGGATAAAGGAAGTCTTGGGAACATTAGTTTTATATTCGGACTCTAGTTTTCAAATGAAATTATCATGGGGTTCTCTATATAGAATTTTATTAATAAAATTTTATTTTAAATCTAAAGACATGATTTGAACATTATGAAATAATATTTTTATTATTCATGTAAAATTATTGTTTCGAGCGTGATGTGGTTTTAGTTAAAATAAGGATTTCATTGGGCATGTTTTGATAGAATGTTAGAGATATGTTAAATTGATTCATACTTTTTATTAAGGACTATTATAAAATTACATCACATCCATATTTATTTATCGTAGGAACCCATGATCATAGTGTAAAACTTGAACTCATAATTTGTTTTAATTAAGAGTGACACATGGCCTCACGTGTGCCTCCATATAATTGAGAGGATTCCTACTAGAGGTGAGGGTCTAATATATATACAGTAGGAAGACTATAAACTTGAGTCAGATTAATATAAAGAGATTAAATTAAAATTAATATTCCATAAAATATCATTGTATGAAAAATAAACACAGTCACAATTTAACATAAATTATTATTTAATTCAAAACATCCTCACACCAATCGCCACTGTGACAATCCCCAATAAAAAATAAATAAAAAATCAAACACAAACACCATTTCGATAAAACCATCCTTATGCCCTATAAAACATCATCAAAAATAAAATATTTTTAAATAATTTAATTTATATAAATATAATTAATTTGATAATTTCTTTATAGCAAACAAGAAGTTTAAAAAACTGGGATATAAATCTGAATTATTGTTATTATTATTTAATTTGATGATTGCCTCTAAGACATAGGATTGGTTGGTATAAATAGGAAACCCTAAATTGAAATACTTTATTTTTATACCTATATGAAATGTATAAAATTATTATCAAATGATATGAAATCAAAATAAAATTATTTCTGGGTAAATTTATATGTTTCCCTAAAAAATTGATTATATGCACACCATTTTTTATCTTTTTAAATTGAATATTTTATTATTGATGATATATAATAATAAAAATTATTTATTATATAATCATTAAAAAATTTAAGTATTTATTAAATTATGGTTGTTTGGAATGGGATGATATTAATGTAATTTTATGCTTCAAAAATAGATTTACTTCAAAAAACAATTATTATTAGATATTTTACATAGATATTATAATTAATGTCATAAAATTTTGTAGCTAAAATTTGTAAAAATGATATATAATTTTAAAATAGATTATATAATTTTTATTATGGTGTAATTTAGATTTTTTTCTAAAAAAGATTATATTTTCATTGAATAATGAAATATAACGAATTATATAGAAACACATCATATCCATTCATATATTTAAAAAGAAAAAAACTAAATTTACATAAATCTTTCATTAATTCTATATGGTTACAAATAATCCAATTCACCTCATTAGGTGAAATTTTATGGTTAATTTAGTTAAAAAAAATTTATACATACAAAATCATTTTGATTGAAAAAAACTATTTCATTTCATTTTGCAGGATAATTTTAAAAATAATTTCTTCCAATTATTAATATAAAATTTAATGAAATTTATGACATATTTAGAATCATAATAATTAATATTGTAAAATAATTTCAACTTCATATTGGGTTATTATGAATAGTAAATGAGGTTAAAAACAATACGATGGTAAGAGTTAAATGGGTTAATGAGGGGATAAACTAAAGAGACAAGGAAGAATTCCAAAAAAAGGCAATATCATATTTTATGAATATAATTAAGTTCTATGACATCATAAATATGAAAATTATCCAATTTGGTTCCATTTGGATTGATTAATACATAAAATATTTTAATAATTTAAGAAAACATAGGTTTGTACATTCCCCCTTATAAAATCACACCACCTATACACTCATTGTAACACATCAAGATACTCTTATATAGGAAAATGAATTACCAAATTCTTTGACAACATTTCAATAGACATCCTACATGTCCTAGTTTGATTATAATGTTATCCTTTCAAGGATTAAGTTGTAATCCAAAAGAAAGTTCACAACGAAGACCTATATCTCATAACTGAGTACTTTATGTTATATATATTCTTTTTCGTCATATAAATCATAGGTATCCATAACAAAAATTATGAATTTAATATTAGAAATAAAATTAATATTATTATGATGACATATCAACCATTTTCAACAACCTTTTTGTTAAATTGGAATTAAAGGTATCACTTGTGCGTATGAATGGACCACCACATCCACACAATGATGAAAATCATTTTCCATTCCCATATTTAATTTTTGGATAGTATAATAAATTTAACATTTATATATGATATTATGAAATAATTAATCTTCCATATCTATGTTATCTTATCTATATTTTTACATTTCTCCCTATTGGAAAAGGATAACGTCGCTCGTGTGTACGTTTGTATTACCCCCTCCAAGAATCAATATGTCTTGCTTATCATTTAAAAATTAAATGGCTAGTAATAAGGATAGAGTTAATGAATATATATATAGTTTATGATATAATAATTAATTATTATTAGTGAATTATTTTTTACCATTCTTTCATTATGTACATTTAAAAGTGAAAAATCACTTGTGCATAAGTATGGACTTCCATCTCCATGAAGTGATGTAATTAATTATACATTTCAATTTTATATGATTAATTTAAAAAGATTATATAATGAATAAATAGAAATCATATGTGGGTATTATGATTCATTGGATGGTGAAACCATGGAAATGTGAATGTATCATAACCATAGAATTGAAATATGAATGAAAAATGGACAACTTTCCACCTAAATGTTTTTAAAGAATAAATCATTAAAAAATTGACAAATTAAAATTATAAAGGATTGATATTTTGTATTTTATTATTGATATATTTTTTCAATATATATATATATATATATATTAAATTATTTATCAATATTTTATGTAAATATTTTTTCATTCTTATACATTAAATGTCACGTTCTTATTCTTTATCAAAATTAAATTATGTAAATTAATCTATACCACAGTTTAAAACTACTCAAATTTTTACTATGGGTCAGTGTCATGGAAAATATAAAAGGCTGGATAATAGAGCTACAAGGAACTCCAATCATCCATGTTCACCCACAGAACAATGAAGAAACTCCCAATTTTTCACACTCATTCCTCATTCACTTGATACTACACGAATGTTATCAATTATGATTCCACCATGATGTATCATATGATACACATCTCATATAACATTTAATATCCTATGATGAATACTTAAATATTTTTATCATTATCCTATAATTTAAATTCCACCTCTATTTCATAATCCAATCAATCATGCATCAGATAATTGTTGTCCTTTAACTACTAGTCTATAACATATAGATGTCCCTGATAATCCTTTATAGGATAATGATTCACAACATCACACCATTATAAAAATGCTTAATGATCATCCTAGATCATTATTATGTTTATAATCATGTAAAATTTTATAGAAATAATTTTTTTTTGATGTAATCGATATTAATTCACCACTTATCATTGATATTTTTTAATATTATCGTATAATCGGAATCATGGGAAAACCCATATGCATGAATCATGGAACTATAAAACAAAATTCATGGTAAATTACATGGAATATAACTAAATTTTAGTTAAAATTATTGGTAATGATGATGTCTCATGGTTATATTAGCCATGTATAGTGATATCATTCCAATTAAACTAGTATCACATATGCACATTATTAATGAAATCCAGGATAACTAATACGATGATATATGAGTAAGAAATATTTTTAAATTTTATTCTGAATAGTTTTTTTATTTATATTAGTTTTTATGTTTTTTAGTGTCTATTTACCTTTTGTTACGGTCAATCTACGATTATGATGTACTTGATAAAACCTTGTGAATTATAATGATCATATTAACATTATATATATATTTTTTGGAAGAGTGTAGTCAATATAAAGTCAGAGGATATAGGAATATTAAATCATTTTCGACTATAAAATATGATGAAATGATCATTTATTGGATGAGTAATGATTATTATTTATTCCTCAACATTAATGGGTTTTTTTGGAAATTTAGTTATTTTTATTATTATTCTTTTATACGATTCATCATTAAGCATAAATAGAATAATGGTGCTATGAAGTACATGTACACTTTTTGGCACACTAAAATGTAGGATCCTGAGATACACAAGGTGCTTTTTATTAGAAATTGAGTTTTGATATGATGTATAAAAAAAATGAAACAAAATATTTACTAAACTAAAAATATGGGTGTTAGGTTAATTAGACAGAATAGAGTTACAATATACATAACCATCCATAACATAATGTGAATAATTGAAAAATACACATTAAAAATTAATATAATGAATCTTAATCAATCCAAATTATCCTTATGTAATCATAATTGGACCAATAATGTCCAATAAAACTGTACATAAATTTAATTTGACCAATGAAAACCAAATAAACCACAATAAATCTAAACCAAAATAAATAGTGTAAAATCAATTTTAATGTATTAACTCCAAATTATAGATAAAAAAATAAAATATCCTTTGAAAATTAAAAAAACTCACATAAAAAATAGAATCATTTTACACTATCAAAACATAACTAAACAATATTGAACCAATATGATACACTCTATCTTATGATAAAAAAAATCAAATTGAATAAAACTAAGTTTATTTGAATTTAATAGAAGTTAAATACTTTAATCTTAATTTCATAGAACTAAAATTTCAAAAAAAAACTAAAATTGAATAATCATGAAATGAAAAAAACAAAAATGATATAATTATTACTAAGTAGAAGGTATTGAAAACACATGGAATGGATCGAATAAATTCCCACATGTTGAAATGAGATGGAAAAGAACTGAAATGTACTATAAAAAATTAAATAAATCCTACTCAATTTGGATCAAACTAAATGTAATTGATTTATATAAAATTGAATTGAATTGAATTGAATTGGACTCAAATTAAATATATAATAATAACCCAATTAACACTATTCCTTGTTGAATTGAATTGAATTTAAATGAACCATGAAAACATGAAGTAACATATATTTTTCCAAACTGGTTATTTTTGAACCATACATAATTCAGTAGGATATAAATGTTTAATATTGTATTAATAAATGATTTATTAAACTAAACTGGATCAAAACTAGTCATGTAAATGAAATGTGAAAAATTTTATTATACTAAACTGAAGATCCAATCCAACACGAATAAATAAAAAAATTTAAATCTAATCTAAATATACATTATCTATATTAACTAAAATAAATTTAATTTTAATCTTTTTAAGGATTTGAATAGTCCAATTTTGGTTAGAATGATTTAATGTTTGTTATTAATTTCATATTTTATAATAATTTAGTCTTATATTTATCAATGTAATTCTCATAAAAAATTAACCATTGATATTCATGTTCCTTTAGAAAAATTGTTTTCTTGAGTAGTAAATAGAATGATCGAATTGTTTTAAATTATTAAACACAAGAAAATACATTAATTTGTTTTATTATTATTTCTAATTTTCATAAATTATACATAAATAAATAGGTTATTTATATTTTTAGTTTTCTTACCTAAAAGACATAAATGATAGAAAAGATGATAACCTCTAAAAAATTATCATATGTGAATGTTATTAGTTGAGGAGAATATGGAGGGAGACTAATGTTGACTCATAAATAGCCACATCCACACTAGATATTATCCCTCATCGAGTGAGTGATGGTAAAAATCATCCTTGTGGTGGTATAAGTGATGTCGCTCCTAGTGAAGATGATGATCTTGTGGATGAAAATTACTGTTTTTTATTTCATGATGTCAGTGATGATTATGATTGATGTGGTGGTGAAAAGGGAGACATTTATCCTCTCTTCCTTTTATTTGACCATAAATAGTATCTTGTGTGGATGATATTTAATGACTAACACTAATAAATTATGAGAATTGTATATGTGTATTTTTGAATGGTTATAAAAAGTGTGATATAATTATTTGTTTGTTTAATAATGAATATATAATATATGTGTTGCATTGAATGTGTAATGTGATTTTTATTTTGATTAAAATATTATGTATTTATTCAATATTGATTCTGGATGGGATTATGGAACTGGATTGAGATGAAAACCAATAGTAATTGTAACGACCCATGTATTTATAGAATAATACATTTTCATATCGTTAAATAATTATTAATATGATATGAATTTTATTTTAAAGAGGACACTTTTTATGATTGCATACACAACATGAAACAACAGGTTTCTTTGAAATCTTACATTGCACACAACATTGAGTTATACAAAAAAATATAATATTATTATTATTTTAAATGATAAGAAATGCCTAGTCATTGTAATAGGTGGGAATGAACAAAAATAACTGTAATATTATAACTAAATGTCTTTACACATATGCAATTAAATTTGGGGCTTAAAATAAGAATGAATCCGATTTTATGTAAGAAAAACTATAATATTTATAAAAGGATGTTTTACCATATTTCAATGGAAAAGCCTTTTTAAATATACTTTTTTCCACATTAATATGTTATATTTGGAAACACAATTATTATTTTTATGAAGAGGGACATCATAATATACATTGGATGAAATTTTTGTATTTTTTTTGATAAAGTACATTTTTAATGAATTGTGAAAAATAATGAATTTTAAATCAAAAAAACCTTTTAATCTAAATTATTTAAATAGTTAGATTATAATTTTAATTGGTTTTAAATTTTTTTGGATTATTGTTTTATCATTTAATCCAATTTTGGTCATTGAATGTTTTTTCACTTTGAAATTCGACATAGACACATGTCAATCATTTGGTAGTTATTACATCCTTAAAGCAATATTTTTGGTTTTAACAATGAGAATTAATTTTAAATTATTTCTGCAACTTCTATGTTTTTAATTTGTATAAATAGAATCTATAATTTCATCCATGACATCCAAATTGTGTAAATTGGTATCTTTTATTTTTAGACTGTATGAATAGTAACTTCAGTAAATATTTTATTTACCCTTGTTAAAGGGTATATCTGGTAAATAAGGGTAAAAAATAATATTATAATAACATTAATTTACACTAACAGATGTCCTAAACTTATTTTATGGGATTTGACTGACCGTTGGAATCCTTAGGTTGATTCCAGGACCCCAATGGAGCCACTTTTTTTTTTGGAAAATGACATTTAATTAATTTTAATTTAATGTTAAGGAAAATATACCATAAAAAAGTATCTTTTACTAAAAATATTTTTTTGGAGTTATATAAGTGATATCTTCTAGTATAAATATTCATTTTAAATATATAAATATTTCAAACATCCTGGTTTTTAAATTATAATTTTTATAAATTATATAAATAAATTAAATTATGATACAATGGTGATTCTGTGATTGCATAATTAATAAAGTATTAAAATAAATGATATTATAAATGTTAAAATAAATAAACATTTGTCATTTTGATGTCATTCCAGAATTTTATGGAAAACAGTTACATGTTATAATTGTATTAATGAAGTTTTTTTATGTAATCATGATGTTATTGATTTCTCTAGAAATAGTAACCATATAAATAGTTTTAAAATTAAAATAATTCTTATTTTAAAATATAAAATATTTTATTAAATATTATAAAATTCATAAAAAATCTATGATTCGTCCAAATTTTTCTAGTATGTCTAATATTTAATAATCACTCTTTAGATGGATATTTTTCATGTTTTGGAAACTATTTTGATTCTCAAAGTGTTACATGCCTGATAAAATGGTAAGAGTAAAAGAGAGTTTAAAAGATAAGGATTAAAAAGTATTCATAACATGTATAATTATTATTGGATGATTATATTTAGACTGATATTCATATTATATTCTAATTTAATGAGTTTTGTAACTTTTTAATCCAAAAATATTTTATAATAAAATAATAATTTCAATCATTCCTAAAGAACCCCTCCTCCCTTTTATAAAAGGCCACCACCTATACCCCTTAATCACACTTCTGAAGCCCTCTTTTCATGCCCATCCTTTTCCCAAATAATCTCCCAAAATCCCTATCCTCCTACTATAATCATTACTATGGATTTAAAGCAAATCATGATGGCCTTTTAGCTTTAATCAAAAAGAGTTACCCGATTTAAGGTAATGTCTTCTCTCAAGATTCTTCAATTTATTTTCAATCTCAAATCCCCTAATCTAAAATTAGTTCATTATATTATAATAAACATAGTATTATTAATATACTAGGATTTATTTAGGAGAAGTATTCGAACTACAATTATACACACCTCCATTTAATGGGTATAGAACATACAGTTTATATGGGAAATGAACTACTTCCTCATGAAACGATGGTTATTCGATTTTTCCCATCCACATATCATAGTGGCTATTTTGATGGAAAAATATTTATATATGGTATATATCATATTTATATTACCTATATTCTTATGTATTTTTCATTTACATCATAACTTTATGCTTTCCATAATGCATAAATATGATAATTTCATTTGAGGATGTGCGGACTACCTCCCCCTCAAAGTAATATGACTCGTTCATTCTATATATGGAATGTATATGGGATAGAATTAATAAAAATTTTTAAGATATGTATGATATATAATATAATGTAATAAAACTATACCTATTTATCAATTATTTTCATTCCATTAAAAATGAAAATAAAATTAAATAAGCGTTCATTCGTACGTACGACTTACTATCTACATGAACGGTGTATTTCATTTTCTTATATCGAAATGTTATGGAATATTCCTAATAAATATATACTGGATATTAATAAGTATATAATATTATATATTTTATTTAAATCACTAATATAATTATGGATATAGTGAACTTTTGATCACATAGACTATTTGTAACTATAACAACTACATTTTTGACTCAAGTACCAGTTATAGACAAAAAGGAAGATATGAATTTGAATAATTATATTATTTTTATAGAAAGTTAATAAGTTTTATAAAAAGAATATTAAACATGAATAATGTTCTTAATCGAGTATAATTAACATAAATTTATTATTCAGGGAGATAAATAATGAACTAGATAAGTCAGACACAATGTAAATGAGTGACTAACCCTCCTCTTTTAGTCATAGACTTATTTTATGTTATTTATATGAATTTCCATTTTATTATTTTGGGGTGTGTTATTATATATAATTATTTTCTTCTATTTTAGGTCCAAATTATGAGAGAACATTTTATCTCTCATCAACTTAATTTTTTAATTTTTATGTGACGTCGTTAGAATGCTGAATTTCTGTAAGTGAATTTCTAAACACAATTTCCTATAAATGGGATTTATGAATATTTCGTTGATTATATTAATCCAATATTATGTGTTTCATCAATTTTTTCATAACTATTTTTCAATTTTCCATTTTTTGTGGATAAACTATTTTGACACATAATCATCCCATTGATAGATTCTTACATCATTAATACAATCTATGTAAAGGACTATATCTCAATATCCTTTCACTAAGGTGTATCTTGATATTGTGAACCTTTAATATTTTATAAGCTGTATATACATTCATTATGACATTTTATATTTTGAATTTCTATATTCTCTTTATGTTTGATGTTTTGTTTGATGTTATTCTTTATTACTTTTATTCAAGTCATACGAGTGTCTTTAACAAAAAAGTCATTTTAAAAGTTTTAAAAATGTATTTTTTCGAAATCATTCTAATTAATGTCCATATTTTTAAAACAAATTGAGAATTTATTGATATATATATTATTTTTTTTAAATGATATTCCTTAAAACGATTCAATGTGTTATGGAACACATTGATTCGACAATATCTTGATTAAATGTTTTAAATGGTTTTGGAAATGGATGGAATATTTCTATGTCATGAATTTATTTATTATGATTGATGAGTGAAATATTTATAACATATATATTTTATGTGTTATAATTAGGTATTGGTACTTCGAAATTTGACATGTGGATATGTGATAAACCAAATACGAGTGGATCCGTGAGAAACCTAGTGCGAGTGAGCCTAAGATAGCTCTCTAATGAATTGGGTAATGAGAGAGAAGGAAATGTTACGGTTTATCCTAATATATATTGGGAATATATATTAATAGGAATTCAAAATGTAACTCCCTATATGGAAAAGAAAACTAGAATGTAATATCTTATCGATTCCGCAAATTACGTTTATGATTTATGATATCTATGTGTAATTCATAAATCTTTTTATTAGATGAGTTCATTTAAAGAGTTAATGATATGATTGCAATGATGGACTAATGTTTTAATTCCTTATTTTATAACAGTTATTGAGATTTTTATGTTAATCACTTGTTTTAAAAATGTTTCTCCCATGGTATACAGAAGGGTGAGAAAAATCAATAAGTCGGGGATATTTATATCATGAAACGAATTCTTCATTTATTTATGGAGTTTTATTAATTTGAATGAAATTGGATAGAGTATAAGCTTATACTTTGTAATATATTGAGATTTTATGTAATATTTATGTCCTAATTCCTTAATAAAGTAATCCTAAAATGATTCTAAAAGTCAATTCATTAATTATCTAATGATTACGTAATCTCTAAGGATGAGGCCATATAGTGGGTATCAGAGGTCAGTTAAGATAACTTTAGGGATCATGGTTTTTTGTTACACACATACTTAATATCTATTCCTATTCATTAAGTTAAAACCATATTTTTTCCGTTTTTAATATCAAGGAATATATCTTATAAATAGAAGGAGTAGGATATAGAATTTAATTCTTATCTCTTCTTGGTGACTTGCTTGCAATAATTATTGCGAAACCATGTATATATGATTCTGAAAATTTTTCTAACAAATAACTTAGTTACAAGAAATTTTTTGAGATATCAAAAACATCTATTATCCCTCGATACCATCATGTATCATGGGTTGTATTCAATCAAATACTATTTTCACAACAATCACATATTTTCAAGGAAGGTAAATATTATCAATGAATTTTCAAATATATTAACTTCTCACAAGATTTTGAAGAATATTTTGATTTAGAAAGAGATGATGAAAAGGGATACCCTTTTCAAAACTATTAATATATGATTTTAAATTATAGTCTACCATACCATACATATGGTATCTTAAAAGGAACAGTGATTGAATTTTTCAACTCAAATTCAGTCGGGCTGATTTATAAAAATCATATTTTATCTGATGTTTTGAAATTATAAGTCATACATGATTATTTTCTAAAATTATTTTTTTATTAACACCCATATCACCAAAATTGTGTGAGGATTTTTTTGTAATGGAAGAAAATGATTTTAAAGGATAACTAAATCATTGTTCTAATTAATGGACCATCTATCTATGTGAAAATGATAAATATGGAACTAGGTGGACACCATGATCAAGGTATGATGATCTATCTTTGAGAATAGTGTTATTTTATGGAGGAAAACATTTTCCAATATATATTAGACTTAATGAATTAAGATATAGGGATTATTATGAGTTAGGATAAAAATGAGTTGTATAAGAAAACAATTGAGGTTTAATCATTTTAGGGTTATTTTTGTGTTCTAAAAAAAGGGAAATCATTCAGGATGGGTGAAAACCTTTCATGTTCTGAAAGGCCACCAAAATCGAACACACAACCGATTGGCGATAAGGGCGCATTTCCAACCAATGGACTCTGTGAAGTCGCTATTATGTATGAATTATAAATTTTAGTTAAATGCTTTTACTGATCAAGAATAAGTTGATTTGTGATCTTATGTTTTATCAAATGGATATCCTTAGTATACGCAAATGATTTGATGATTAAGTGATAGAGGTTATTTTGGAAGATGTTTTATATTTTAGAAAAATATATGCCATAGAAAAATAGAATACAATGAGATTTCATTTGAGGAGTAATTTTTGAATTTTATATTAGAAGAATATATATATTTATTGTGGACCTATAACACTTTAGGATATTAATGAAAATAATTAACCTATCTTGGAGAATATGTGATTATTGTAATTACTTATCAGTATGATACTTTAAGATTAGTCGATGTTATTTGGAGATAAATGTAATGTTTTTTGTGGAAGGATATATGATAAAATCCTTATGAATTTTGGGTTTCAAACATATTAGAGATTATTTTGAATAATTTCAAGGACAATGGTATATTGGATGGTATTTTTTTAGATTTGGTTATTTTTTGTTAAATTTTTTAGATTAAGAGTAATATTTCTTTTTAAAAAAAATTAACCTTTATGGGTATTATCTAATCTTTTACGATCCTTTTTGGTGTTAGTTATTATATAAATACAAGGAAAATATAAGGTTCATCTTTTTTGGATCATTTTATCCTCTAGAATTTGATTCAAGAACTTCATGTGTTACCAAGACATATTGAATACTCATCATTTGAAGAAAATATGAGTTTTTGGAGGAAGCTTATTAAAAGATAAAACTATACATGTAAAGTATGTATATTTCTTTATATTCATAGAAAATGTCATACTTATATTGTCCAAATATATGAAAGGTAACATAAAATAAAAAAACATTTTCAAATTATTTTCTTATTATGGAATAAAATACTGTTTAACCTATCAGAGTATTATTTTTTTCTGCTGGTTAACATTCTCCTATTCATGTTTTCTATCACTCTCCGTCATAACATGACACATAGTTTATCCTCCATATCACTATTTTCATGGAATCCATGAATCTTTTATTTTTTTTACCTCTTTAGATCTCATTATTTCTTTTAATGTTATAGTTTTATTGACTCTTTTTCTAATGTGGGCCTTTCAATGAAGCTTCCAAGACCAATTATAAAATTGTGAGGATAGAATTTTCTATAGTTTGGAAGGATGTAACGATATAGGTATTTATAGAATAATACATTTTCATATCAATTAATATTTATGAATAATATATTAATTTTATATTAAAGATGAATTTTTTTCTGATAGTGTACTCAACACGCAACAATATGTTTCTTTGAAATCATATATTGCACACAACATTGAGTTATACTAAAAAAATAATATAATATTATTATTATTTGATATGGTAGTTAATTATAAGACAATTTATTTGGAGGGAATGAACATTAATTAATACAATATTATTATTAAATTTCATTACACTTATCCAATAAATGTTTGACGATTAAAATAAGACTGAATCTAATTTTAACCAAGAAAAACTCTAATATTTTTAAAATCTTATTTGACATCCTATTGATGGCCAACCATTTTAAAATATATTTTTGTTACTTATATATTTTCTATTTGAAAAAATTATATTCTTCTTTAGAATTGGGACATCAAAATTTACATTGGATTAAATTTTTTTTCTGATAAAGTTCAATTTTTTTATGAATACTGAAAAAAAAACTTAATTTTAATTCAAAATAACCTTTTAATCTAGTTTATTAATATAGTTAGGTAGTACATTTAATAGGTTTTAATGTGTAATTCGGTTATATTTTTATCATTATATCAAATTTTGGTTATTTTATGTAATTTCACTTTGAAATTTGATATAAATGAATGTCAATATTTTTGTTTTTTTACTTCATAAAACCATTCTTTTTTGTATGACAATGAGAAATAATTATAAATTAATTTTTGAAACATTAGTGCTTTGAATATAAAAAATGGATTAAATATTTGGAATCCATATTTCAAAATTTTATAAAAAATTTCATTTATATGTAGCCATTATGAATATTAATTTCAATAAAAATTTCATTTACCATGGTGGAAGGGTAAATCAGATAAATAAGGGTAAAAAATAATATTATAGTCATATTAGATTACCCTAACACATTTCCTAACCCTACTGGATGGCATTTTTCTGAACATGGGCATATTGTGGTCGATTTTAGTGCCCCTTTTAGCCACATGTGTTTGAAAATAATATTTTATTAATTTTAATTTAATGTTAAGGAGAATATACCATAAAAAAGAATACTTTACTAAACCAATTTTTATATGGGGTAATATATGTGATCTCTTTGAATATAAATATTCATTTGAAAGCTAAAACTATTCCATAAATCATGTGATTTTATTTATAATTTTTAGAAATAAAATAAATAAATTTAATGATTATACAATGGAGATGGAGTGATTGCTTCATAAATAACAGATTCAAATAAATGATATTATAAATGTTAAAATGAATATATATTTTTTTATTTTGATGTCATAAAAGAAATTTTTGGATGATAGTTACAAGTTATATTTATATTAATGATGTTTTGTCAATGTAATGATGTTGTTATCAATTTTTAAAATGTCATGATATGAATAGAATCAAAATTAGACATAATTCTTATTTTAAAATATAAAAAAAATTATTACATTATATAAAATTTAAAAAATAAATTATTTGGATAAATTTTTTTAATAAGCCTAAAATTTTATTATTGACTCTTTAATTGGATATTTGTCATGTTTTGGTAACTATTTCAATTTTCAGTGTTTTAAATTCTTGAAAAGATGGTACGAGTAAAAAAGGATAACAAACACAAGGATTAAAATTATGCAAAACATATATAATTATAATTTGATGATTTTATTTCATCTCATATTAATCTTATAATTTAATTTAATTAGTTTTGTAAATTTTTAATCCAAATGTAAATTTATAATAAAATAACACTTTCAATCTTTTCTAAAGAGCCCCTCCTCCCTCGTATAAAAGACAATCAAATCTAACCCTTACTCACACCTCTCAAGCCCACATATCACACCCATTATCTATCCAAATAAGCTCCCAACATCCCCCTATTATAGCTAAAATCTTTACCTTTGGTAAAAGATAACTCAAGAAGGCCTCTTAGTTTTAATCAATATGAGTTACTTGATTTAAGGTAACATATTCTCTCAAGAATATTCCATTTATTTTCCTTCTCCAACCCCCTAAACTATTTTTATTACATTACTTTATAAAATAATAGTATCCTAAATAAACTAGATTATTTTATTTGGGTAGAATTTGAACTAAAAATACACACACCTTCGTCTAATGGGTATAAATCATATTGTTCCTCTAGGACGATGAACTAATGCCTCACGAAATGGTGATTGTTCGATTTTTCACTACCACCTCACTTGGTGGACATTATGATGGAAAAATATTTATATATAGTATAAATATTTTTTATATGACTCATTAATGCTATAAATTGAATGTATAGGGGATGAAATTAAAGAAATTATGTAACATATATAACAAATATTATATAATATAGTTATAATATACCAATGTATCATTAATATATTATTCCATTAAAAATTAAAAATAAATGAAACCAGCATTCATGCGTACGTACGACTTACCATCTCCATGAACTGTCAATTTAATTTTATTATATCCAAATGTTATGGAATATTCTAAATAAAAATATATGTGATATAAATTCTTATATTCTAATATATATTATATTTAAATATTGAATAAAACTATGAAGGTAATGGACTTTTGACCACATTGACAATTTGTAATTATAACACGTACATTTTTTTGATTAAAGTACCAAACATCTACAAAAAGAACGATATGAACATGAATAATTATATGATTGTTATAGATAGGTAATAAGTCATATAAAATGAATAATTAATTTAAAAAAGGTTCTGATGAATGTATAATCAACTTATGTTTATTGTTCAGAGAGAAAAATAATGAACAAGACAAGTCGAACACATGCTAAGGGAAACATTCTCTATCCTATTATAGTCAAAAACATATTTTATGTTATGTCTTTTAATATTTCATTTTAATTTGTTAGGGTATATGATTATGTATCCTTATTGATGTAAATTCTATGTCCAGATGACAAGAGACCCAGTTCTCTCTCATTAACCCATTTTCTGAATTTTGAAATGATGTTGTTAAGCTCCTAAATTTTTTTAAGTGAATTCCAATACTCAATTTCCTCTAATTGGGTTTTACCCATACTTCATTGATTATATTATGACCTGATTATGTGTGGAATAATTTCTTGTTTATTAATGTTGTAATTTTTCATCTTCTACTATGTAGATATACTATTTCTATACATAATCAACCCATTAATAAATTCTTACATCATTAATTCAATCTATATATTGGAATACTTCTCAATCTCCTTTAATTTTGGAATATCATGATAATGCGAACCTATGGTGTATATAGAATCATTTTGACATTTTATATCCTGATGATTTATATTATCATGATATTTAATGTTATTTTGATGGTATGATTTAATTTTTTTTTCAGGTGAATCTCAAGTGTTACGAGACTCTTTCACTAAAACATCATTTTTAATGATTTTAAGATTTATTTTTCTAAATCATTCCCATTAATGTACATGATTTTTAAATTATTTTAATGTTTTATTTATATGATCATTAATTTTTTAAAATGATATTCTTTTAAATGATTTAAAGTTTTATGGGGAACCTTGATTCCGAAATATCCTTATTAAATGTTTTAAATGGTATTAGAAATGGATTGAATATTTTAGTATCTTTAATTGATTTACTACGATTGAAGAGTGTAATGTTGATATCAGTAATCATTTATGTGTTATGATTATGTAATGGTACTTGGAAATTTGATGGGTGGTTATGTGATAAACCAAATACGTGTGGTTCCATGATAAATCTTTGTTGGCCGAGCCTGAGATAGCTTTCTAATTCATTGGTTAAAGTGACAGAGTTAAACATTAATGTTTTTCCAGCATTATTTTAGGAATATACTACGGTGGGTATTCCAAATGTAATTCCCTATACAACTTTTAAAGAATCAATGTAGTTATGTCATGGATTCCATAAGTTACTTATATTATTTATGGTTTCTTGGTGAAATTCATAAATAATATGATTTCATTTGGTATGTTAAATATATTATGTTTTGTATGTATTGATGGAGTGTTGTATTTAGTCCTTAATTGATAACCCTTACTGAACATTTTCTGCTCATCCCATTTTTTTGAAATATTTTTCACAGAGTATAAGTAAGGGTACGATAAATGAAAAATTCATCATGATTTATATCAAGAAAATAAATTCATTTTTAAGGACTTTTATTATTGTGAAAGAAATTGGATAGAGTATAAGTGTATACATTGTATTCTTTTGAGATTTAATGTATCATTTACAGCCTAATTATCTAAAACTCTAGACATGAAAGGATCCTCAATTTGAATTCATGAATTAACTCAAGATTACATAATGTTATTGTCGGGGCCTTATAGTAATGGGTTATCTAAAATATTTGTACACATATATATTAATATTTTTAAATAATCTAATGTTATTTAAAATAAATCAAGGCCTACATGAATATTTTCAATCAAAAGTATTGGTATAGCCCTTATACTATTGGATAATGACCATATGGTTCTTTAATCAATTGGTATACCCTATACTAATTTTTTTATATCTCAAAACAATCATTTCAAACAATTGTAATATATTTCATTTCCCATAGTGAAATTTTCTTCAAAATGGTTTGTATTGAATTTTTTGTGCTGATAATATATTTAATTTCTATTAGTTTTAATAAAAAATTAATAAAAATTATTTAATTTCTAAAACCATATCAAAATTGGCATATGGTAAAATTTTGTAATTTTTTGAAAAGATGTCATTTTATGTGAATAATGAAAAAAATATTGATTTGATTAAAACCTGTAGTTTTCTATTTAAATATTTGAAATGTTAATTTTTTAAAATGATTTAAATATTTAGATAATTACTTTTTATTAAATGTATTATATTTAACGCTGTTTTAATTTAAATTATTATTAATTTTGGTATAAAAACATTTGTATACTTAAAAAATTGTAATCAAATTTTGTAGGTTTCATTGAAAATGAATTAATTCCAATTTTAGATATTGAATTCATTAAACAAGATTATATATTGGGGATTATAATTATTAATATTATATAAAATGTTGAACATGATATTTGTTCATTTTTAATAGTAACTATGGTAAGAATTAGTTAATATATTATATGTTAAAATAGAATAATTATAGGTTAAACTAAAGGGAATATAGATAAAATTATGTGAAAAAATGTCTAAATGTAAAGATCATAACCCCAATAACTACGATTTATTGTTCAATTTAATACATCTGTGATAGATAAAAGTGATTTCATGTTAAAGGAACAGATCACTTAGTAGTCTTGGTAAACTGGATACATAAATCAGATTATCATTACATTTGAAAACATGAAATAAAATAAAGTGAAAGTAAAAAATTTTGTATCCTTAAACTCATAAAAAGATAAAATTATATAATCCTTAGGTAAAAATATGGGTTTTGTCAAACACGATGTAATGGTTTCAAACAGTGGAAGATTTCAGAAGTAAGTAAGTCATAAACTATATATCAAGGAAAATAACATAACGAACATGCCATTTAATAAATAACATTATTGTCCTGATTAAATAAGGAATAAGAAATATGGAATGGAAAATAACTAAACCCCATTTCCATTTAATAACTATATTTAGAACATGAAATAATATTTTAGGAATAACGATCAAATAATTCAATTTATATAATAACTTGACCCATCGATAATATTAATGTTCTAATCTCATTGAAAATATTAAAAATAATCCCAATGAAGGAAATGATTGATATTATATGTTATGACCTTAGAAATCATAACATATATCAAATCATGAAATTTTAAAAATACATATTATTTGATGGGTATTTTTTACATTAAAACCCCATTTAATGGTGGTTTAATTATCCACCACATGAGAGTATCAATACATTGAGGGTTTATTTATAAATAGGAATAACCCATCACAAAATATCCATTTCATTCCTAATACATTGAAATATATATTTAATTTATGAACAAAATGCTTTATCAACTAATTTTCTTTTGTGAAGAAACAATATGAATTTACCATGATTTTCCCAGTCAATCGGTTAACATTAAAAGTAAAAAATCATATGTAGATATGAAATATTGTTAAATAAATGATATTATCCATGACAAATAATATGTATATTTAAGTAAAATTCAATGTTATGTAGTCAAAATAAAGTTAATGTTTCAATATAATTGTTAATAATATAAAATTAATCAAGAAAGCAATTCTCAATACATTCCCTTTTCAATGTTATGTTAAACAATGCATATAAACAATAATGATTTTACTATATTAATATATAAATTGAGGAATATATATAAAATAATTGGGTTTTCTCATTTATGTATAGAAATTTCATAAAAATATAATAAAAAATATTTTTGAGGAAAATATATATTACCTTTGAAAATAACCTTTAAAAACATGAATTTTAAATAAAATTTTGAAAAAATTCAATGAAAATATAAATATAATCTTATAATAGAAACATAAAAACAATTAGTGGTCATGATGTAATGAATATTCCATTCATGAAGAGTATGTTAAAACAAACATTCTTTCAATTTATTTTAACAAGTCAAAAATTTATTTCTTTGAAAAATCCTAGGAATATTGATATATCTGAATTTTATAAAAATATAGTCATTGCTAAATATGAATATAATAAATCAAAGAAAAATATTGAAAAACTTTTTGAAAACAATTTTTTTGAAAAGTATTTATTTGAATGAAATGGGATTTTCTATTGAATGGAGTAAAAAAGACATATTTTCTTGATTTGTTTTAAATATCTTTATGTTCAAAAAATTGGAAAATGGTATAATTAAATTAAAATATATTAAATATAAGGAGGATAATAAAATTATTTTCTTTTAATTTTATAATTATAGAATAATTTTCTTTGATATAAATTTAAGTGTAAAAAATACTGATTAAAATTTTATTGAATAACAAACCCTCACTACTTTGGTAACTTTTGAATCAAAACCCCCATGAAATATGACACTTAAAATAAAAAATTCAATACCCCAAATATAAAGAGATTTAATATATAAAATAAATATCATCTAGTATATACACCTCATAAAAATTAATATGACTATAATACCAAATATGTCTCAATGGAGTGGATATTGAGATGAAATCTATTACAATGATCACCCCATTGAAGTGCATCTTAATCAATGGATTAAATATGTGAATCAAATGTAAATGAATTTTTTTTAAATATAACCAAAAATAGAAAAAATACATTACACAAATAATAAAAGAATCTCAACTGCACAGAATAATTAATATAATACATTTAAAACAATAGAGTTATGAAACTCAATATAACATTGTAACATTCATGTCAAATACCATTAGATGAAATAATTAAACTTGAATCATGAAATAACTTCAAATATGAAGGATTTTTTATACTACATGTAAAAGGGTATGTATATTCACCCTATAAAATAAATTAATTGTGTAACATTACTATATTCCTCAATGAATGGAAATAAATCCAAAATCATTACCTATATGATTCCCTTTAGATGATTGTGATTTTCCGTCCATAATAAAGGTTATAAAAATTTTATTAATTTAATCCAAAACCATATCCATATTTATAATATCACATATGATCATAAAATGGCATCATACCACATGTTCAATAATAATATTTTATTATTACATTACATTCATGTGTTAATTTCCTTGTTTTCTCATGCCTGTTTTATCATGAATGGTTTGGTAATTATTTATAGAATATTAATCCATCATCTATTGAATTATATTAATGTTATATATCATATTTTTTCATCATATAAATATTTTAGAATTATTATTAAATTTTGATCATGGAAAATGAATTCAGTAGCTTCATGAAAAAGGTAGGTTATACTAATACATGAGTATTAAGTGGAAGAAATTTTACATTTATATAATTAATATCATTTTATTTTTATGTAAGATCCAAAAAATTTCTAGAGACTACTCAAGATCAATTACTAGGTATTCTTTTTCCCCATTTTTAGTATATCCTAGTTGGGTTCTACTTTGGGGATATTTTGAGTGAAATTTATGATTTTTATAAGGGTTTTGGAAGTAAATGTTGGGTGAAAAGTTTTATAAAACCATTCACCTTGCCGCATCAATCCATGAAACCCCCAAAAGAGGGGGATGGTACGATTGGAATTCAGTTTTTCATCATTTTTACACTCTTAAAAGTAACTGTGTTACCCATTAGAGGAGCTTCATGGATGGGTATATCCATGAACCTCTACCTAGGAAACTATACATGAAGAAACTTATCCCCTACAAAAATATTTTAAAAATCATGCCCCCTTTTTTAACCCCAAATTGATCCCACTCGACCATAATGTTTTTCATTCAATATTAGACCCTTCAAAATATATTCAATATCCTTTGAGAAACATTTATTGACTAATTATTTTATGGATTAAAGAATATCCACCTCTTATACTAAAAATTAATTTTTTATTATTCAATCACTTTAGAAGAAAAATTTAAAAACCATACATGACCTCACAACATAATGATATAAAGACTTAAATGGAAATAATATACCATAACAGACCAAAAATCAAGATCAAGGACAACCATCAAATAAAGAGAAGATCCTCCCATCAACAATTATATTGTGTTCGACATCCATCATTTCATCGCAAAATGACTAGATGTCCCAAGAGAAAGATCATCGGTATAGTACCGATGCCCATATCCACACCCTCTATAATATCTAATTCTGAGAATCCATGAAAAAGTGGAACCTATTTCTTGAAAACACATATGGAGAATATCTGTGTAAGAGAATGGATGAAGAATCCCTTGAGCTTTGAACCATAATGTCCTTAATCAAAAATGATTTCAAATAACAATGAAAATTTATTTTCAATCCAAATCAGAGTCATGTGAAATCAAACATAGACAAAAAAATTCTTGATGTCATCAAAAAATGTCAAAATGAATGGAATGAAAGAAAACTGAAAGTGAAATTACTAGGCTTATGGAAGCCAAATAACTGGAAAATCAATACGACACAATGTATTCCACAAACACCATCACACGTACTGAACCAACACATCCAAACCCATAAACATCCCCAAATCGTAATGAAGAGAATCACAATAGAAAGTATATTCAACAAAAAAAATTCAAATATCCAAGATACATCATACCATGATCTGCCTCCCAAAAACTAGCCACCAGAAAGAGGTTATTCCACTAATCAATCTGATTTAACACCAAATCCTATCACAACCAACAATCCCACCAGAGAAGACCACAAAAAACTCTCAAATAACTCAATCCCTCAAAGAGCATAATGACAATCCTCAAACGCCTAAAAACATGACCACAAGATGATGTCGCGCCCAAAAAACCCAATCAATCCTGAAGAACTCTCCAATTGAGTAAACTAGAAAAAAAGAGACATTCATCCCAAACTAGTCTTACAGTTGTGGATGATGAGTCGAAAATGCTGCAAAAGCCCATTTCACAATATCAATGTCGCCAAAAGAGGAGGTTAGATTAATGAACTCATCACAGAGAGCACATGAAGGGCCACATCAAATCCTCCATGAGAACCTTATGGGGGGAACACTAGCTCCATAAGCACCTTATGGGCTCATTTATCCACCTCTATTAATATGTGATATATCCCCATTTCGATTCCTTTATCTTCCATCTCACATCCCAAATGAAGATGATTTTTTATCCATTAGAAATGAACTATATTGAGGTTATGAGAAATATATTTCTCTTTGATGGTTATAAAGACCCAAAATTTTTATCAATTGAAATTAGCCTGTTATAATTAGGTCATACTTTAAAACAACATGAAATAACTTTGAGAACACAATAAAAAATTTTAAAATAAGGAATGAAAGAAATAAAATATATCTCTAGAAGTTAATGATCATATACTGATGAAATAGTAACTTCAAAGCTGGAATACTATCTGGTCCCTTTGAGTAGTAAACTAGAAAATTGAATATTAACCTCATAAAATTAACTATAACTAATAAATATCCATCTTATATTTGATAAATTCTATAATTATATCATATTGCAGGTAAAAAAATATTTTAAAATTTATTAATTCTGTATTGGTAATTTTGTAATTAATTAATATTTAATTAAAATTTTATTATGAATTTAATAATATAAAAGAAAATATATTTATATAGAATATATTTATAAGTTAATATATTTCATTCTCATGATTATGATACAATTTTATGAGATCATGGTATATTTTTAAAATTATTATATTATATATAATAATTTTAAAATCTATCTTTTTTTTCGAGTAATGGTTTATTTTAATTAACAATTAGATTTCTTATATTTTCAGAAATATTTTAATAAAATGGAGTTCATTTTATAATTATATACATTAAATAATTCTAAGGGTGATTTTTTTGGTAATTTTATAAAATACTAGAATTTTTGGTGAATAGTAAAATATGTTAATTTATGATAAATGATAAATAAATTAATTATGGAGTCATAAATGATATATGTATAATGAAATAATGAAATATAAAACACTAAATAAATATTTTAATGTATTTTATGATAATTTTCATTCTATTCATAGTCTTTAATTAAAAAAATAAACTCTTGAAAAAAATAATGAGAAAACACCCTTTCCCTCCATAAATACCACCTCTCACCACCTCGTCTTCTAACACCATCCAAGCTTCAATCCTTGCCCAAATTCTGGACAATATTCATAAAAAATTATTCCCCAGGACATGGATATCTTTTTCGGATCAGAAAACCAAAACCTTTTCCCTTAAAAGATTTTCAAGGAGGAGAAATTCAAGTGGTGAATTCCTCATTCCTTCTCATTTAATTTCATTAAAAGTTATATTATTGTTTTATCTTCACATAAACTCATATAAATAGTATATTAACTGTATTTACTATGAAATAATAAAATTTTATTATACTAGTGGAATAAAACATCATTAAACCCCTCTACAATCCATTTTTTTCTAAAATTGAAAATGGCGTTCATGAGGTGTTAATTTATCACCTTGAAAGACAAAAAAAATTAATTTTACATTGATGCCTTATATGGTGGATTATAAAACTATTTTTTGGTTTAAAATCATAATATATGAATTAAATCCTCTTCATTTTCTAAAATCCTTATATACAGATGATGCTAAATAATAAATAAATTCATGTTCATTATGAATGAAAACCACCCAATAAAATTGAATCAATTATTACCAACGTATTGTCTAAAGATTCATCCCCATCCAAAAATAAATATAGGTTATATATTATCATTTGACATTATATATGATCATTAATAAATTATAAAATCAAATATAGATTTATATTTACATTTAACATGAACATAGATACTCTTATTCAATCGACCCAGTTATGAAATCTAATAAAACGTGCACTCCATAACCATGACATTGAACACTATAACTTCTAATAAAGTCCATAAATGAATGTAATAAAATTATAATAAATAAATTATATGTATAAAATATTATGTATGAATTAATAAATCAATTTAATATGTTTATTAACTACATTAATATCATGTGAATATCTGTTTGAGACATATGGTAAGTGATTCTAAAATAACCTTCATTTTTCATTCGGTCACACATTCTATCTCATTATCCTAATGTAACTCTTCATTCGATTTATATAATTACTCTAATTTTTTATATATGTTCCAAAATCTTGTATCCAAATCGTTTCATAGTATTTCTTTTCAGGTATATACATGTTTAAACAAGGATATATTTTCAATTAATATCTATATGTAAGGCCGACTAGAGAGAACATTCCCATTTCGTATAGATTTTAAATTATATGCTATAATAATTATAAAACACCATTATTTTTATAAAATCAAAAAATTTATGATCAGTAAATATAATTGTTAATTTCTGGTGTAATATAATATATTATGGTTCTTTTTTCATTATACTTTCTTTAATATTTTTCCTTTTAACAGTACTAATGTGACTAATTGCTGATGTTTCCAAAAAACTATTTTAAAATGTTAACACATTTGTTGGAAAATAATTATCATTATATATTCCTAATTTATGTTTTTAATGTCCATTTATGTTTTAAAACCAGTCATTCATGGACACTATTGTGATACATTCATTTGTAATCCATTATGAGATGATTGCGATACCCATTTTATTCCATAGGTAACCTTAAAATTATGTTTGATTCCTTATTTATAATTATTCATGTGGTAGAGATATTTTTGAAAATTATATTATGGGTGTGCCAATAATTTTCTCAAATATATTGGGTAATATTTAGTCACATGATAAGTCATGTTGGGACAATGAGTGAACCAGATTCCATTGTGAGACTTTTCCACCTTGTGATATTTTCATGGAGGTTTGACATGAATCAAGTTTATATAAGGTAATATGGTGTTTCCAAATTCCTATTATTACAATAATAAATGTTCTCATGTTATATATGTTATTATTTATTATGTTTATTCATGTTCTGTACGTTTTATTCCACCATGTTATTCCTTATAAATATTTTGATATGTTTTATTCATTTTCTTATTTTCTTACTATTTTTTCAGCTCATCCCATATGTTCATGTATTCCATAGGTTTACTAATATTTATGTATGAGATATTTAAAAATTTGGATCTCATTATATAGATAAAATAAAATAATTTTTTATCTTGGTTTCATGTTTTTAACTTATGTTCATAATCTTCCAAAGACACTAGATATTATGATCCTTGGCATGGAATTTGATGTTTAATTAGGATTATAATAATGTAATAAAATGCGTAAAATGATAGGGTCTCTATTGTTAGTATCATAGTATTGTTCTGATATTTATGGTATTAGGATTAGAAAACTATCGTGAAATCATTTCGGATAATAGTATATATGAGAACTATCTCTATATTTTTTTCATTATAGAGTGAGTAGTTTATCATGAAAAAAATCCCAATTTGGATACAATAACTAGATGTGGTTCTAGAACTAATGAACCTAATATTAACAACATAGATAGCGTATTTCTGGATTGGAATTCAGTAACATGTTTTATGAAAATGGGAATTAATACACACCTATTTTTACACTCCATGGTATTATTCGTTGGTTAATTCATAAGAACATTATAAACCTATATTATGGGAAAAATCCTACCAGAATATATGATAGGAAATAGATCATGGAGACCCTATATTAAAATCTATTAAAACAAAAGTTAGTTAATAATGTTTATATATATTTTTATCATTCTATAATCAGTGTTTTATTTTTATATAATTATTAGGTATGTAATAGATCCCCCTAATTATACTTTCTTTTTCTCAGTTACTAGCTTTAAATAGAATAACGGATTCCAAAAATCAATCTGATATTAAATGTGATGTCTTTCATAATGTTATGTTCAATATGATGGTATCAGGTGCTCAAAAACATATGATATTACATTATTTTTTGGTTCATGTTATGAATAATATCATGAATTGTGTTGAACACCCTCTTTATACAAATATAGGGAATGTTTTCATATAATCATTCATGAAATAAATGACTCCAATGATTAAAGGATATTCTATGCCCATAATCAAGGAAAAATTTATCAACTCCATTGAGAAGACAATCTTTGTCATAAATTCATAGAATAAAAGAATGTTTTATTGGAATTATATCATTTTGGTGGGGAATTTGATCACTAGTGGACACTGATCAATATCACAAAGTCCATGGAGGAAATTAATTCCCTAGAAGGGAAAGATTTCAAGAAAATATTTTTCAATAAATATTTTCCCAGAATCATCCATCTGAATATTGAATGTGAATTTTTTTGACTGAATCAAAATGAAAATTTTTTTGTTGGGGAATGTGAAGAAAACATAACAAGGCTTGTAAGACATGCCTCCGACTTGTTTTATGAACACCGAATGCAAGGTGGATTGAATCAATTGTGTACTAAAGAAGAATCTATGAAATAATTTGGTGATTTAACACATAGATAGTTATGAAAATATTGTAGCTTGTGCCTTCAATGTTGAAATGGTTATCCAAGACTATCAATGTTATTGCAGGTGCAGTGAAAAAAAAAATATGAAAATGGAGTTCAATATGGGTGATAAATCCCATAAAATTCAACCATATTTTATTCTTATTAGAACATAAAAAAAAATATATTTTCTTCAAATAACTACACAATACACTTCACATAATTCCTCCCTTCTTCCTAAAAGCATTCATTTGTCCATAAAGTCATCTAAGTATATCATTTTCCAGAAACCAAAAAGAGTTACCAGATTAAGAGGTAACAACTTCTCTCAACCTCATATATTTTATTTTCCATCTCATCCCCTAAACTCAATTTATTATATGATTTTATAATAAAACTAGGTTCATCAATGTAAATGAATTTTTATGCTAAGGTTTCTACCTAAAATTACACACACCTTCATATAATGGGTAATGAACACAATATTTATGTGTATAGTTCACCTCCATCTCACAAAACGATAATTGTTCAAATTTCCTTACCAAATCTAATGGTTGAAATTATAATGGAAAATATGATTTTAAAAATTATAAATTATATTTATTATATATTTAATATTATATAATTATTTTACAACACATACCATTACACATTCCATTGTGTGTTAATATGATAATTTTTTTGAGGAAATGAGGACTACTACCCTGTTAAAGCGATGTGATTCATTCATATGCTACATGAAATGTATTATAGATTCATATAGTAAATATTTATGATATATGTGATATAATATTGATAATATAATAATATATATTTATATATAAATATAATACTTTTACATTCTTTCTTTCTATATGAAAATTAAATATAAATATCGTTCATGCCAACGTATGGCTTACCATCTCTAGGATCAGAGTATTCTGTTACATACTTATATATCATATGGATAATTATAGAAAAAATATTATGAATATACATTATATTTATATTATGTTTTACATTTTTGAAATCTAAAATTAAATATATGTACCATAGATATAACATATTAATAGAAATTTGAAGAACAAAGAGTATATTATCCGATGTGAAACCTTAACATTAGATGTTTAATAAGAGAGAAATAAAATGTCATAATAAAAAAATATATGGTATTATATATAAGAATATGGTTTTTTAAAACATTTTTAGAACATTTTCATTTATTATACAAGTGGGTTGAATGAGTACGTTGAGAGTCAAGACACAGGGTAAGGGGATTTTATCTCAGTTATTGTTTTTATGAGTTACATGATATGTTTTCCACTCCTTCCTTTTTTGTGGTGTATATACTGACTATTATTGTATTCTATGTATTGTATAATAAAATTTATTGTTATTAACAAATTAACTTGTTTATCATTATATTGTGTGGACTAAGATTCTAAAATTACCCATTCAGTGAAATAGTTCGGTAGCAATTTTACTTTTTTTAAGGCTCATGTTTTATTATGAAACTAAATACTATTCTGAGGTGTATATACTTCATTTTTACATGATACATAATGAATTTACTTATTTTCATGATATTTTATGTATCATGTAATTTTATTTTAATACATGGAGAGTATGATCCCAGGTTATCAATTTATAAGAGTTTATTGAGACAATCTCATCACTTTTCAAGATTATTTACGTTCATGCTTCAATTAATTAAATAATATGATCATTATGTCCCAAAATTTGATGATTTTTTCTGATATTTTTATTAATTATATATGCATATATTGGTACCATTTCTTTAAATCTTGGTTATATAATATAATAGAGAATATTTTTTTAAAAACCCAACATTACCATATTTTCGGTCAGAAATTTATGATCCAAAAAGAAAATATTTTATAAAAGGTGTTTCTAATAATATTGTACCATTCTTCAAAAAAAATTATTATTTTTTGCATTTTTTTATTTCACCATTATCTTTAAAGAAATAATATTTTCACATTTCGAACAAGTAATTTTATTATCCATTTTACCATGAAAATGGAATGCACTTTTTACCTCATATTACATTTACGTATTTATCCACTCTAATTTCTTTGTTTCCTCCATGGAATTTTTAAAGGTTATTTTTTAAGAAATTATTTCTAAATGTGTTTTCAAGATTTTTTTTAGAATGTTTTACACCTTTTTTTATGCTTTCAATAATTTTTTTCAAAATGTTTTTAATCCTTATTTATATGTTTTCAACCTATTTTAAAATAAAATGTTATCCAAACCATTTGATGATCCTTTCATATGTTTTAAAGTAAAAAGGTTTTACTTTTTCCTCAATGGTTTTTTTGAAATGTTTTGAAGATTATATTATTATATTTTTTTGAAAATGGTTTTCCAAATAATGTCAAATGTTTTTTATATGTTTTCATAGTATTTTAAAACAACTTATTTTACATTGGTTTTATTTATTAAAAATACACCTCCAATGAAGGAAGGGTATTATCCTAATGAAAAGTTTTGTATGATATTTTAAAATTATTTTCAATCTAAGATGACATCCATTGATATTACTAATTACCTACTAAAAAATATTCTAATGGTTCAATTCTAATTTATTCTATAAATAGATTATGTTTAATCATGTGGTTATTATAAAATCCAGTTCCCATTAATAACTTATATGTTTATGAAATCCATCTGTCTTTGATGGATTATGATTTTGATAAAATGATGCTGAAAGATATCTTTTTCTATATGATATGATATGATTACATGTTTACAATTCCCATTTCATTTCATGGGTTATGATATACTTATTTATGATCTTATGGCTTGTGTATTTATGGTTTAATTATGATATGGTTGGGACCTTTATCTCCCATAAATTAAATGTTTAATGATTTTTACATAATATGATAATCTATGTTGATCTTGGTAATAAAACATAACTAATAAGATGTACATGGGGTGAACCATGAGTGCCAATATGGTATGCGGAGTGAAATCATTAATCTAATATTACCATGAGAGAGATCAAATACTTCCAATATAGTATTGAATGTGATACTATATTACAAATATGGTCTTGGAAGTGATTCATTGGATAATATGGAAATCATATTATATACCTACATGCTTGCCAAAATTCAATGTTTATCTCAATTTTTTACTTCCATGAGTAATGATCTTAATTCTATTATGTCCCATGTCTTAAGACATCCCAATCATTATTATAATATATACTATTAAGGGTATGATATTCAAATGTTATGATTAAGTTAGATACCATTTTTTAATGTTATGATTACAAATTTCCTTTATTTACTATTCCTGATAATCTATGCTCACCCCTTATTATGATTCCTTTCCCATTTTTATGATGAAATATTTTCAGTAGAATAACAAATGATGGATATCCTGGATATGTTGATAATATTTCCTCGAGAGAGAATATTTTGATTCCAAGTATCAAAATACCTTAAACTATTATGGTCATTGGGCCTGTATAATTGTAATGTACTGGATATTCATCTTAAATGGTGAAATTTTAATGTATAAAAAGTAAGGTTTTATATAGTTTTCATCACATTAATGGTTTATCCAACCTCTGTAAACTATTTTGAGAAAACATTTGTGATATTTTAAGGAATATTTATAATGATATGTTAAGATATTCATCTAAGAATTAATTATAATAATGGTTTAAAATTTAAGAAGATGTCATGGAATTTTGGAAAAGGATAGAGAGAGTGGGATCCTAGAAATACATCCCTATATTGATACTAAAAGTGGTTATGGCTCGGGTACAGATGTACCTAGGGGTAAATTTTTGAAATATCTTCTGGCCCTGACTCGGGGTAATCTTGTGAAAAACCACAGGACTAACTACACACCTGGTTTGACATTACTAGGAGAGATGGTTTGGGAATTCACAAAATCTTAAAATAAACACATGAATGATTTGATTTATACATCCTATAAGTAATTCATTTCATTACTATGTGGTTTCTAGTATGATGGGTAATCCTTAAAATATGATTTTAATTTGAGACAATGATGGGAACTAGAATCAAATAGATTAACACGGAATATGACATATGATTTAATATGAGAATTCAAGTGGGAAGATCACTAGAGTGAATGATGTTTTGGTAATTACAAATAAGTTTTCATGGAACATGATTAACAACATATACCATAACTAACTCCCTGACTCACAATGGAAGAGAAAGTGGGAGTTGGTGAGAGTTTAGGAAATGGAGACAATGGAGGATAGAAGATTTGGTTTCCCTTGTTTCAAGAATGTGGAATGAATCACCTATGTTAATGGCTTAAAGACACCATAAGACATTTTTACTGTGAAAAATGGCCCAAATAAATTAATTTCATGGGAAAAAATGAAGTGTTCAATAATGAAATAGATGAAAATATTACCCTTACTGAGGAATCAGTGATGGTTAAGTGTTTTCTGTGTGGAAAAAATGGGCATTATTAAACTCAATTCCCCATGTGTAATTTTTTCGATGAGGATGAACATGGTGGTATGATTAATGGTTACAATGTTGATGAAGAAGAGACTACAGATGAAATATGAAAGGAATAAGGTATTTCTTAATAATATGAGGTAGCATTGGTAATGGAATTAGGATGAATTGAAATACTAATTTTTTCAATGTATATTGATAAAATAATTATATTATATAAAAGCTAAAATATATAAATACTATTAAGTTTATTTTCTCACTACAAATTTACAATAACACGTTGAATGGTTCTAATGGAATTGAAAAATTATATAATTGAAAGTTGATGTCCATTGAAAATACATTATTTAGGTAAATATAACCTATAATACATTCTTTATTTTATGATAATATTGTTTGTATAATGATATGTGGTATATGAATAAGTAAATTGGATGGTACTTATTACCTTGGGACTAATTATGTACTTGTTGACAAGTAGTTTACACTATCATGGATGATGATTATACAACTTCATTGTTCTATATAATATATAATGTAATCAATGAAATAAGAAATAATTCTTGTTTTCAATAAGTTTCAATGATAATTCTACTTATTACCATGTTCTAAGTGAATTTAACAAAAATGTATTCACATGATTGGATTATGACCACCAACAGTTACTTTGTTATATATGGGGGATTCAATGTTAAACTGATTTTGTGACTCTGTTTTTAAACGTTTTTCATTTTTATTTGGATAAAAATTCATGTAATGTTTATGTTATAGTTATGTGTAATTATTTAAGAAATAATATTGTATTGATAACCATGGTTAAAAATATTTTTAGAGATTAAACATATTTCATGGATTTCCATCATATTTGGGAAATTATATTAGCATGGTTTTTGAAAAACAGGTCATACATGTCAGGTGAAACCGAATATAGTATGGACATTTCACAGGCCTTGAACCCATTCCTGATGAATGACAAGGGATTCATGATTACCACTAGCCTACGTGACGTCCTAGTTAGTGTATAATTATTTTTGATGAAGAAATATTTATTATGAAACAGTAATGATAATTTTTTGTTTGGAGATTAATGTAGTATCCTTATTTATAATTTTAAAAAAATTAATAGATAAATAGTTATAATTTTTATTTCATGAGACATAATATATTCTAAAATTGTATTTTAGTATATCAGGAATCAATGTTAACTTATGGACATCCATTACACGAAGTAATGGATGGAATAGAAATTGATAAAAGCCTAACTAATAAATGAAATTTTATTTTTATACATATATCATGAATTTATATTTCTTTATATCCTTCATCAATAAAATATTTACTCAACATTATGATAATGGTAGAATGAAAATGTGTTACCATAATACCTTAATTATGTTTAAACAATGGCCCTTTAAAACATTACAGATTAGTGACTTTGTGGCCCTTAACTTTCCCTTGACCATTCGTTTATTTTTGAATGATGAACTCAATAAACCATTATAATATTTATACTTTTCCTCCTAGTTAAATATTCACTCCCATCATATATTTGCTTTTGTGTAATCATAGTTATATGTTACATTGGGTAACTATTATGGTTCTAACTTTCCCTTTTTAAGGGATGATTTAGTATCTATTTTTACAATGTGGGTTTCTATAAATGAATTATTAATGTATTAATATATCGATGAACCAGGAAAACTTCAATGGAGAAATTAATTTTAAGGGGCGTAGATTGTACCATATCAAGATTTTGGATATTATTATTTTTACAATTAAATTAACCTTAGAAATTTTTTCTAT
Organism: Viscum album; assembly: GCA_963277665.1. Classification (NCBI taxonomy): domain Eukaryota; kingdom Viridiplantae; phylum Streptophyta; class Magnoliopsida; order Santalales; family Viscaceae; genus Viscum; species Viscum album. The sequence continues at coordinate 1,380,564,953 of OY728138.1, forward strand.
TTCACATAACACTGAAAATAGTTTATTTCATAATAAATCTCTATGTTTGGATTGAGTTATACACAAAACCAAGTTAATTGTGTAATACAGACAACATATATATTATCTTTCTATTCAAATAACACAATTTTTATTTTGAATTAATCTCAAAAATGATTTTCTTCAATGGCATGCATAACACATGTGATCAAGTTTTACCAAATAATAATATATTATAAAAAAATATTTTATATAATGTGGTATAACATAGTAGATAAACTATTTTTTTAATAGTAATTAATATCTTATGAAAATATCATGATTAAAAAAATTAAATATGAATTCATAGGTTATTAATCAATTATAATTGAATATGCAATTTAATTGGTTATAAATGGAAATATTATTATTTTTTTTGGTCATAAAGCTATTTTTCTCTAAAAAATTAAATTATATACAATTAGTGATCAATATTAATATAATATATATTTTATATATTTAGTAATTTTGTTTATTCAAAAAATACATAGGATTGACATAAGATAAAATAAAACCAAAATTTATGCACAAAATCCTTTATTTTTTATTCAGGTATTTTTGACGCCTTTTAATAGAGAACTCATTTTAAATACATTTTTTTTTCACTTTTATAGATTTTAAATTTAAAAATAAACCTTATATTCATAATAGAAACGTAAAAATCAGGTTAAGATATTTGTTTAATGTTTTTCTATATGGATTCATTTTATTATTAATAGTAACAAATACTAGATTTTAATTCAAAACTATTTTTCATATAATTTATTTACAAGGATGAATAATATTTTAAATTTGATAAAAAGTTTAATTAGATTATATTTCATTTCAATTAAATTTTTTTAGATAATTTCAATAAATATTACTTTGAAATCGGATATAAAAATATAAAAATATTTTGGTCATTGTAATGTAACCCATTTGAATCGGCATATTGATATGTGGATACCAGTTTGAGAAGTTATAATTTATCATATATTTTAATTATTTTAATTATTGTAACAATCCATCAAAATCTATGATACAAAAATAATTACATCATTTAACGAGGTACAAGTCTTCCTTAAACACCAAAAAATGGTTTTGTTTCCCATTAGATGAAGGAGGACATAGGCTAATATTTTTCCACCAACACAATAAGATCTTAGTATATGTGAGGTATTTGTATTATAGTATTTTACATGTTAAGACATAATTTATGGAGATAAATTTGTAAGTAAAAGAATAAGAGATAGTAAGTAGTTGATTACCGTCTCTTAGACAAACCTCAAATAGATCATCTATTAAGGAACATAGGATGGTATATTTGGAATTCCATCACCTAAATAATATGAATATCTATTTTTTTGGTATGTGTGTTGGTAAGTATTGATCGATCAATATGGATTGAGAGGTGTGATGAGTCAAGGGGAGAGTGTATCAGTTTATAATTATGGGGGAGTAACATTTTTTGATATGGAAAACTATTCAATAATAGGAACCCACACTTAAACATGTTCCTCCAAAAATAAAAGAAATGGATTGTAGGGATAATAAGGTTGATATACACATCCAAAAAAATTAATATATTATTACCTATCATATAAGATTACTTTTTCCATTTTATTTTTGACTATAGTAATTGTGTTTTTTCTATCCAAAGTAATTTATAATTTAAGGAAAAAATTAAATTATAATTAATATTTAATGATGAAAAATAAATTATAAATACAAAATATATATTTTAAAATAAAAATTCAATTTTTGTTGGAAACTTAATATCAACATAATAGCATGTATTTCACAAAATATAAATTTTAACCGTAACCATAGAAATAATGGTTTTACTATATGGGGGGGTAAATATTGTTACTATAAAAGGAAAATAGGTTTGTAAATTGAACACAAATAATATTTTAAAACAAATACTAATCACTAGTAAGAAGATATTGATTTATGAATTTTAAGTCATTTAATAATTTTTTTACAAAAAGATATCCTTATTAATGATTTAGGAATTATTACAATATTTTGTGTTTAAAAATAAAGTGACCAAAGAATAATTGAGTATAAGATATTAAAATTTCCCAGTAAATTATAATTATATTTAAAATTATATGAACACTATAAATAATTTAAATTATATTACTATAAATATTTTTAAAATAATTTCATTTATTTTAATTTTTGTTAAATAATTATAATGGGGCATTACATAAAGAATTAAGTTAATTATATCAAGATTAATAACTAGACATAAATTACCATAAAAATAAAAATTATTTATCGTTAAAATTAATATTTATAACTTTGAATAAATAATTTTAATCCCTTTGTTAACACATAAGTAGTTTTTAAAAGATAGAAAATAGAATTTTTCCATTTTATTGACTAAAATTAATATATGGTTCATTATCATTATAATATGAAACTTAAAAGGAAAATTTAAAAATATTCGAATATATATGGTATAATAATGCCTATAAAATTTAAATTAGATAACCTTTTATGTCAGTATAGCCCTTATCTCAATTTTTTCAACCCCAGTAAACTTGTTTTACCCTTAATAACAGTGATAATATTTGTTTATATTTACTATTAACTAAAAAAATTAAGTTGACATTATTACCACAAATTAATTTGGATAATTAAAAATATTTTATCCATTTTACCAAATTAAATTCTACTAAACGGTAAAATTAATTTTAAAATAAACCCACATGTCATGTTGAAAAATACTTTTTAAAGAAATTAAATTTTCAAGAATAAGATATTCTTACATTTACTATATGACTAGTAATAATAATTAAATGTATTATAAATAATATTATTAGTTATATAACATATAAATTTTATTTTAATATTTAATTATTTGTGTTTATTTTTGTCAATTAAAATGGAGGATCATTGTGAGTTAAAAAATTTCAAAATTCTATTATTTTATGTCAAAAAATAATCATATAAGAAAATATGTTATAAAGGTGTTTAAAATTTAATTAATTTATGTTAATCATAGAAAATATTACAATTTTCCATTTAAATCAAAGTCATGGTATAATAGATCTTTTAAATTAATTTATTTATTAAAAATACCAAATATTTTTCAAAAGGTGTTATTTTTAATAATAATTGATGTGTCACCCTTTTTGGAAAAAATCATACACCATAATATAATTTTGATGAAAATATATTAAAAACATTATTTTTTTAAAATAAAATTTCATAAATTTCATAAATTGATATTAATTATTTATAATTCCCAATAATAAAATAAAAATTAAATGTTTTGAAGATACTGTATTTTGAATCATAAAATGGCATTGATAAAAATTTGAGTGACTATTTACTACGAATTTATCAATATATTTGAATTCAATAAGAACTATATCTTTATATATCATAATTCAATTAAACATATTCATAGATTTAAATTAAACAACATGTTTATAATTTTAATATTTAAATTATATATCATGGGATGTTTAATCATGGTGTTGCACGTAATATACACAATCAAACATAATTTTCTTCTTTTAAAATATCAGGGTGTTGAATTCTCCGCACATTCAATAAAATTCATCATAATAATTTCCTCTTCAACTTAGAAATTTCTTATAAGATAATTTAAAATTGCTTTTTAAATCCCAACATCATAAAAGGGTCGTTAAACCATTCTCTTAAAATTCAAAAAAGAAGATACAAAGGTAATCAAGAATAATAAAAAAACCATATTCCACGTTAGATAAAATTATTGGAAAGTGAGAGTAAATACGTGGATTAAATGAATTAAAAATTATGGAGTGTAGTAGAGATCATTCATTATAATAAATTTAATCATCATGAGAGAAGGAGTACAAAGGCATAAAAATGTGATGTGTTAGAAACACATTCATTCATTAGATATGAAGGTAATTGGATAACATTTTTGTTTCATAATTTATTTTATAAAGATGTGTAATTATTTTATTATCTTAGAACATATAGAAATACACTAACATGGTATTATTCTATAATCATAATTTTATCCTTTGGTTATTCCTCATTAAACATCCACATCAATTCTCACTCCATAAAATAAATATATATGATGATTTTTTAATCTTGAATAATTAAAAATAACATTTATTAGGCCATAAAATCCAAAAAATAATAACATAATATTCCCTATGATGTTATGATCATAGTGGTTAGCAAAATTCAGGATGATACCCAAAATGAATAATAATATATTAATATAGAAAATTAAATTATGAAACTAATGTTATAACAATGAAAATTTTATAAATAAATAATCATATATATAAAATAACCTCAATAGCCTAAACATTTAAAATGTTTTTAACCACAAAAGATACAACATAAACTTTATATTATATATAAAAGGACTTTAAAGAATTTATCCTAACTAGTTATTTAAAATAAACCTAATGGTCATATTATCTCATCCCAATATAATGTCTCCCAAAATTTCACTAATCATTGAAAAATACTATCACATAAAACAGAAAAATGTGTTTTATAGTAATTTGAAATTAGGAAAAACCATAAACTCATAAAACCATGATGGTATCCATAATTCATGAGTTATTCATGGCTGAAGACATATATGCATCCAAAAATTAACATTACCCTTAGCTGTTTTAGGAATCATATAACCAAAATACCCTTGATGAAAATAATTAGAGAATATAAATCCTGATTCCCAATATATAAATACATAAAATATTTTAAATAATCATATGTTTTTCCTTGGTCATTTAGTTATCCATTAAATTTGGGAATTTTCTCAGATAATTACCAAGTTATCTTTGATCAAGACAATGACAAATAAAAAGATTTCAAGGATGGAATTTATGTCACTATGTGAAACCCCTCACTTTTTCGGAGCAATTTGTTTCTCTATGTGCTTAATTTCCAATAAAAAATTCACATTCCTTTGAGATACTCTCATGGCATTCTATTTCGATATTTTTTAAAATGAAGTAAATCAAGACTTCTTTCCCCCATTGTCTCAGTCACATAAGCTCTTAGTGGAAACCATACGTATCTTATTCAGTGAGTATAAATTTTTTTAAGGTATATGATATTAATAATATTTCATGATAACTAATTAGGAATGATAATGATATAATCCGTCCAGTCATAATCCCGTTTATTTTCATATAATCACTATGTTTTCCATTATATTTAGGGATAACATGTTTTATTTAGGTTTCATCCATTTAATACAACCCAAAAGGTATAGTGTTATCAATATTAATCATTATGGAAATATATTTAATCATATATAGTATATCTATATCATGGAACATTATTTTTAATCACACATACCAAAGGTTTAATCTAGGTTAATCATTTTGATTATATATTCAATCTGTCAAGATAGTTTCATGTGAAAATGTCAATCATTCTAAGTATATTCCTCAATATTGACAAACTAGGTGCATCATATGGAATTTTTCCATATACTAGGCGATTATTGATTCAAATCACATTTTTCCCCTTTTACGGGTATTACCCATAGGTACATATATGATAGATCCACATCCACTTTTAGTACTAGAAGGGGTTGTATTTCTTGGAAAATCATATAATATAATCCCTAAAAATCATTAGGATATTCTAAAATAAATATATTTATCCACTACTCAATCATAAGGTAATGTTCTCTAATATATATATTTCTAAATCTAGTTCCAAAGGATTCTCGAACACATTCTTTGATACCAACTATAAATACCCTCACTGTAGTAACCAAGAGTTGGTGGTTTCATTATTACATTGGTGTTAGATACAAGATATTAAATCCAAAAAATGGAATAAATTTGATTTCATTATAAAATAGATACATATTCGAGTCTTCTATTAAATTTGAATTCATGAAATAAAATCTAGTGGATGTATAAATTTTCAAATCCTTTATCTCATTCAAATATTCCCTCTTCATATTAAATGGAATGGAAATTAAAAAAAATGTGTGAAAAATTATCAATAAGGATTATGTACATAAAAAACTGTCAGGATTAAATAATGAATTATAAATACATAATATTAACTAAATTAAGATGCATTCCATTTAATAATTATATTTATTATCTTAATTATACAAATCATAATCAATATAGAATAGAAAATAACTGATCACTAATTCCATTTTATCGAGAATTTTTCTCACAAAGAATAATATGGTAGATATTATGGTCAAATAATGACATTTAGAAAATTAGTAGATACATGAATAATATCATTGTATTAATCTCATTGATAATAATAAATGAATTCCAAATGAGGAAAATGATTAATATTAGACATCATGAACTCATATATCCTAATAATTATACCATCGAGTACATTCTACAAGGTAGTTTAATTGATGGAAGGGGTTCACAAAAAAAACCAATTTAATTCAATGACATTGGTTCAACTCATTAGAATATCGGTGAATCATTGGGATATTTATAAAATTGTCCCACCCATAAATACATTTCCAATGATGTCCTCATATATCAAATGATCATTTTAATTCATGAAGTATATTCATTATCGTCATATATCAAAATTTTATAAAGAATATAGATTTATAAAAAAAATCGATGTCCATAAAATAACTATTGATGTAAAAACCATATTTTGAAATGATATATGGTTTATGAAATATTAATATACATGAAAACATAGAGATATTTGTGGAAACTGTATTATATAATGATCATAAGAATGTAAATGTTTTATGAAAAGATAATGAATTCAAAATAAATCAACAAAATAAATGTCAATACAGTCACTGGTAAAACCACTCAAAATTGATATAGAGAATGAATAAATATGGTACAATTATGACATATCATCTTTAGAGTATATATAAAATATAGGGTTTATATCATTGATGTATATAAATATAGTAAAAAATTAAAAATTATTCTTTAATGATAATATCATATTTTTTTATTTTAATGTCACTTTTAAAAACTAATTACTTTTAGAATATTATAGAAAATTATAATTTCAATATAATAATATAAAAATGTGAAGGAATCATAAAATTATTTAGTGTTCATGATGGAGGGGATATTTTAATCCCTCATAATATCTTAAAAATAATATATATTTCAAAATTTTAGAAAATTTTCAAAAATATAATTATTTGGAAGAAAGGGTGATTATATTTTAAATTTTTTTTTGAAAAATAAAATCATGGGGAAAACAGCTTTAAACAGTTTTAGGATAATATTAGAAAAATTCGTGAATTTTTTTAGAAATCAATGACATGGGATAAAAATTATTTTCAATGGAAGAGTGTAATATAGTTTTATTTTCATAAAAAATCTCTATATAATTTTAATTACAAAAGAGAGGAATGTGGTACCATTACATAATAATTCATCAATTAAAAAATGATAATAATATGAAATTATTTTATTTTTCAATTATATAAAAAATTCCATCAAAATAATTTCTTGAATAAATAATGATGATTAAAACGAGATTAAATCATAGACCATTATCAATGTCATAACATTTAAATCATGAACCCCAAGAAATATATAACATAAAATAAAACCTTAAAAACAAAAAATATTAATATATTCATTATATATCATATCAAATTGACAGTATAAACCCTTTATAAAAATAAATCGGTGAATAATACCAAATATGTCTTTATGAAGTGGAAATTAAAATGAAATCAATTACTTTAGTAATAACATTGAACTGAGGAACAATAAATGGATTTAATATTTGTATAAAATGTAAATATACATTAAAAATTGAAAATAAAACATAAAAAATAATGTAAAATACACATGTATTCCAAGAAAATCAAATACAACGAAGATGTAATATAACTGATTAAAAATAATTAATGTTATGAAATTCATTACAAGTTGGTAAATTTCAATTCAAATTCAAATGGATTTAATAATTAAAATGAAAACAAAAAATACTATAAAATATTATGGAATAATTTTATATCGTGTAAAATTGGTATTATATGCCCCATATAAATAAAATTATGTACATAACTTTACAATATGACTCAGTGAAAGGAAATTGAGACAATGTCATTTACATCACATTTACCTTTTAATGAACATGAATAATGGAAATTTTTAATGGTTTTAAACATGTTATTATTTTATACCAGAATAATATTCATATTTATTATTTCATATATTATCATCATATAACATCATTCCACTAGTTCATTAATTATCTTTTATTATTACTATATTTTAAGTCTTAATTTCCTTGTTCTATCAGGTGTATTATGTCACAAATAATATAGTTATTAAGAATAGGTTATACATAAATAATATTAATAAATATACTAGTATTATAAATATCATATTTATTAATTTGAAATGTTTTTATAAACATTTATTAATATTGTAAATGGAAAATGAATCGCAATGCATCATGGAGCTGGTATGTTGTAAGTACACACGAGAAATGTTATCATTCTGTCAATGAGTGAGATGGTAATGAAAATGAAGATATATTAATTTTATAGAAGTAAACTTATGAAATATTTATCATATATATTCTTTATATCAATCACTATGACTTTCCATGTGATTTTGTGATCGAATGCAAATTACATTAGTTTGCAATGTCGTAGCCTTCTGTACACACAAGAGATGTATTTGTTTTCATTTAATGGTGGAGGTGATGGATTTATATTATTAAATAATAATAATGTCATATTAATATGTTTTATACACTATTATTATTATATTTTAAGTTTTAATTCATAATTCATGGTGATAAAATAATATATATAAGAATATTCTTTGTAAAGATGATGATCATTACTTAGAAAACCTTCCTTTGGATCTATTTATAAGGAAACTAGTATTAGTATATATAGAATAATAGAACAAATATTAATTTTATAATTATTTTGGGGATGGATTTTTGTAGTTTTTTGTAATTCAATGTGGATTTATAGTTTCGAATAGGTGAGGGATTGGAGTTACCTTTTTAAAAAAAGTAGTAGAATTTTGAAAATAAATAAAATGATTGAAAAATGGAAAGTCACACTACCTATATGATTTTAAAAATATGATACATGATGTATTTAAGGATATTTTATTTAATTTAAAACATTCAACAAAAGGAATTGAATCCTTCTTTAAATATTTCATTCCTTATCCTTTATGTTTACGTAATTTTACCATTTTATTTTAACCAATATAATTAGTTTTTTTCTTAGGTAATTAATACAATATGATTAAAATAAAATGATATGAATTATATATTTTGTACTAATTAATTATTAATATGAATTCAAATTTATCAAATAAAAGTTTAATTATTGTGGGAAAATTAATTTTAACAGAAGTGCATATGACATGAAAAAACATCAGTTGAACTGTGACCTCCATATCAATGTTTTTACTCATCAGTGATCTATATTGATACTAAAAAATAATTATTTTGACATTAATAAGTCATTGATGATATGTTTTAAAAAATTATAATCTAATGGTAAAAATAAATTTTTAGTTATTTTAAACCAGTCAATAAAATATGATTTATTATAAAATATAATTAATGTCAATTTTGAAATTATTCATTTATAATAGTTTTAATAATTTTAATATCATATTTAATTATCATTTTAATTACATAATTAATGCATCAGTGTTAAAAAAGAATTTGTGGTAATAATATTATAAATGTCAATTATAAATATATTACCATGATATATATAAATTATTTATACTTTTGGGGAACTTTTTAAAATAAACATACCGGATTGTTTTCATTCTGTGAAGACATAAAAAGTTTTTAAAATATGATAATGGCATTTTTTCTCATTCAAGATTTAAATTTTTTAGGGATTATAATCATGGGAATAAATTTAAAAAATTGTAAATATCTATATGTTTTGTTATATAGGGTTAAAATACATATATCTAATTGAAATTTTACAATTATTTAGGTCATTACAGCTCATACATTTTTAGTTTAACCTCTGGTAAATCTATTTTTCCCCTAGTTATAGTAATAGATATTTTCCCCTATTATTTATTACCAAAAATTAATTTGACCTTATTAAAAAAATTTAATTATTATTATTTTATAAACAATAACCATTTTACAAAATATTAATTCAGAGAATTCAAAAAAATTATATATAAATTAAACCACCTAACATATTGAAAAATAATTTTTCTGGAAATGTATTTTTCAATCTGAAGATGATATTACATAATGTATATGAAATGTTATTAGAATTATATGGATTAAATTTCTCATGGTTATAAATATAATATATAATTTTATTTTAAATTTTTATTTGTTATTTTAATTAATTAAAAATTAATAAAAATTTTCAGTAAAAAATTGCTTTCTAAAAAATATTAATCAAAATTATTGTAAAAATGATTAAATTGTATTTTAATTTGTTAAATATAATGAAATAATACTTTTTAAATTCTTAAATATAATTAAAATAAAATTGAGAAATTTAAAATATTCAATTACTGAAATGAAATGATATTTATAAAAAATACTTTTTTTCAATTCACGTGAAAATCACTCTATTTGAAAAATTACCAAAAAACTATTAATGTAATCATTTCAAAATTGATATTATTTTTATAAAATAAATTTTCTCAAATCAATATAATTAATTATAATTCTCAAAAAATATGAAAAGTAAAACCATATTTTCAGAAAGTGTTTTTTCAAGCATACAAATACTTTACTATACATATGAGTGTCTATATACTAATAATTTATCAATACATTTTAGTTAATTAAGAATTAAACATATATTTAATTATTTTTTAATTCTTATTTAATCCCATAAATCATATTGCTATGTTTTAGTGGTCATTAATAAATAAAATATTTTGTCGGGCCATTAATGATGGATGTTGATTCTCTTATACGCTATCAAAAACAATGTTATTATATTTAAATATTAAGTTATAACAATATATATTATTAAATAAATATATTTTCGATCAATATCTTCCTACATTTTAATTTTATTGAATTTGGATCAATTTTCATTTAGTTTGTCATTAATATAATATAATCTTTTGTAAAATTCCAAATGTGTGCACTCTCTACCTTGTAAATGGAAGCCACATCTCTTATATACCTTACATTTAATGTGTCTATTAACACATTCAATCCCTAGAAAAATACTTTCCCTATATCCCCCATCTCATACCCACATTCCTAATTTGATCATAATACCCTATTTTCAAGGCTTAGTATGTAAGACAAAGATGGATTTTCCATGATGAGGTATAACTCACGATAGAGTCCTTTGAATTTTCTTTCATATTATTCCTCATCATATATATGGTATCGAGTATAAAATAATGAATTTATTATCTTAAATATACTTCATTCTTATTATTCAGATACAAAAAACAACTTTACTTCTTTCTATTATATGAGAAATGAAATTATAACATGTGTTTATGTGTGGACTACAACCTCCACGTAGTGATGTGATTTTCTTTATATCACCATAACCCGTGATTGGTTATTATGAAAGGTTTGGTTATTTTATATAATATTTATGAAGTAAATATAAATCTATAAATATAATATATTATCCATAATCTTTCCTTTATATCTACTGTAAATTGATAATATCACTTGTGCATATATGTGGACTACCAACTCCACAAAGAAAAGTGATTTATTTTTTATTTATGTATTACATGGATTATAGTAAGGAAATATTTAATGAAACAAATATTATATATAGGATATATTAATTATAATTTTGTAATTTTTAAATTTTAGTAACCTTATTCAGTTTATATCAATTGGAAAGATGAACTATCAGACCTATGTATGTATGGAAAACTAACTCCAAAAATTAATATAATTTTATAATCATAAATCATTAAATGAATAATTATTTTATTGTATAAGATAAATATATATGATCCTTATTCTAATATTAACAATTATGATATGATGAAAAAAATACCAAAGAGTATGTACACAATACATTAAACCAAAACATGCATGGAAAAGAAAACATTTTTTACATGAATGTTAATTTTGATGAAGAAATTGTTAATAAAATAATAAATAGAAATTATAATAAATTGAAATAGAGAAATTTATGTATTAATATGGTTCTATAATATATATATATATATAATAAGTTTAAATTTATTAAAAATATATATTTTTAGAATTATAAATTGATATTGGTCTTGAGGTATGGGTTCATGTTACCATCTCATTTCTTATTGGGAATGTCAATGTTAGGTATTCATTGATGGAATTTATAAAGATATCATACATACAAAATAATATATTTTACTATCCTATAGTAATTAAAATAATTGTTATATATTATTACTTTTTTACTCTCTCTTTTACATAAAATGATAAATATTTTTTCATGTTTACTAAGATTATTTTGTTGATTGATGAACTTTTTCTACTATTTCAATGATATTCAAAACTATTTTATGAATGTTATTGAATATACATGAACTATTTTAAATAGGTTTATTTTACAACCTGGTAAACTAACTATAATAAATCATAATGAATATTTCAATTTTTTCGGTACAATTCATTTAAAACATTATAAAAATGATGTAAAAATATTTTTTTACTTATATGACATGAACATATTTTACCACCATCATGAGTATTATATTAAATTTGTATTATTTTACAAATTTTATAAATTATTTTCAAAGAAGATGGTTTTATCAATATTCATGTAATTTTTAGGTAAAATATTATAAATTGAAAATGATATCTTCTCATTTTTTCAAAAGAAGTTTGAAGGATATTAAAATGTATGTTTTAATATATTTTAACATCCTATAATAAATATTATACTTTTATGGGTTTATGATATTATAATGATAACTAATTTTTTCCATGTATATCTTATAATGATGATGATTGAAGGATGGTTCTATGAAACCCATTTCTTTCTAGTAGGTTAATTATTTACAGTCGATCATTTATGAAGCTAATTTCATTTTCATATGTTATATAATGTTATAATAATTAAATATCCAGTGAAAACATTTCATTACCACTGGATAAAATATGATGATATGGTGATGGTTTTATTATCTTTCCGTTAACATATGTATGGTTTTAATTATTTCATGGGTGGGAACAAAATTACATACCCCTCCAATGTGTACGGTAAATATGGATGTATTATGAAATAATAAATACTATAATATGGAGTGAACCCTATTTGGTATGTTATTATGTCCAATAAGATGAAATTCATTATAAACATTGAATAAAGAAGTGATATAATAGATTGGGAACCCAATCCACTATAATTGTCCTGTTATTGAGTCTTTATAATGTAAATTATTTTCTAGGATTGTGGGAATTCCATGAACTTATATCCTATGTTTATGATTGTTCTCATGGGAATTTATTGAGTATTAGTAATTATGTACAATTAAAACATATATTTTTTTATTATGAGAATCCTCATTCCATGATTTATAATTAATAATACTTGAACAATTATGTGTGATTATTGAAAATTATGATCATTTTCTCGTAGCCTTATACTTATATTATAGTCTCTTATGATTATTGTTTGATATCACTTATGTTTACCCTTATAAAAAATCTGATCTCACCCTTAATTATGGTTTCTATTTCCCATGATATGATGAAATGGTTGATGTAGGGTATGTATAACAAGTGTTTTATGTAAGAATATCTTAATGAGAGATGTTAAATATCAATCACGAAATAAGATGATTATGTATCTAGTATCAAAAAAAAAATTATGGTCCTCAATAATTTATTATTTTCAAATGTATTGACTATTCATATTTTATTAAGTAATATTTTGATATGAAATTTCTGAGACATCATAATGTCTTCAGAAACCTATAAAAATTCCCTAGTCTGATTTGTTATATATATTCTGGTCCAACCTAAAATGTAAACATATGTTTTTTAAACACATTGATTTTTCCACATATATTTTGAGATGAAAATCGATAGGGGTACACTAAAAACCCCTAATATACTCCATTATATTTATTTTTTACTCATAAGTAAAATAAATATAAAAAAATTCCCTCTGATTCATCATGTGCTAACCATGACCCCAGAAAACCTTAAGTAGTGCATACACACACAAAATTTCATTTAGTGATAACTAGCCCATTGTGACCCTAATGATTCCTTATTTGATGTTATTGTAATTTTTCTATATAACCGTGAAATCTTAATGATCCCTAAACAATACTTATAGGTTCAAGGTTGGGCGGAGTCCAAATCCTCAACTCAATACTTAGTGATTGTGGGAAAATTATTATATCTAGTATCCTAGACTCATCTATAATTACTTTATAGAGTTCCATTGGTCATCTGAAAAAATATAACAAGACTCGTCCCCTTGATAATTTCTCTTCCATGACCCAAGTCCCTAATTACTAAGACCAATTCATGCACACTGACCAAATCAACACAAGGAAATTCCCCCTCACATCACCTTAGGGAAAATAGAATAGACATTCTAATAACCCATTCAATGTCTCGAAATGACCTAGACCCAATTCCCTCTTCATGACATAAGCATCACACTGACCCATCAGCATAAACACTTGGAGGAACATCACACTAGCCAATCCCTACAAACAGTGAGGAGTTGATCACACTGACCCATCCCTACACACATCAGGGTGTTCCTTAAGTGTAAGAAAACATAAATGGTGTCCACCCATCATTGAGTTCACTATCTTAGCACAACCATTCCTAGCACCCGGCAATCCTCCCATGACTCCATGCATCAAATTTTGCCCAGCGGGCCACCAAATGTTTCTTCTAGACCCTTCACAATCTCTTCTCCTTGATACTAATTAAATCCTATAAACATCCTATGACATGTCTTAACAAATTCCCACAAAAATCCAGACAAGTTTTCTAGTACAACCTTACCAAGAAAATCATTACTTATAGTCCCACTACCATGGGACCATCCCATGATATCACATTCCACCCCTTTCTAGCCTCACAGGTGGGGTCTAACTACAAAATAAAACCCACATGGAATCCCATATGCAATTCCTCAAGGACTTATCTAATTCCAGTGACACAACAAGACTCTCATGCATCCTCAAGAGTAAGTAACTCATCACCAACAAGATCTATTCCATCCTCACAATTTCCAATCCAATCTAATCCTCTCAAACCAACTCACATTCTATAAGAACCAAATAAATGGTATTCACATATCCTTCAACAAACCTGGACCCTATAATGTTATCTAATCTTCTCAATATAACCCCATACCCCTTGGATACACAGTCATTGGGTGATCCCGATTTCCCAAAGCATTCCATATCTCTTTGTTAAATTGTAGGATGCAAACTTCCAAACCACATCTTCTACCCAAGACACTACTGGACCCCTAATCCCAATTCACGAACATGATGTGGTATGTGTGTATGAGATATTATTCAATAGAAAAACATTTGGGTTCTTATTAAATGGGAATCCTAACTCGATACCAGAGTAAACCCCATAATGATCCATGATGAGTTTCATCAATGACAAAAAATCCATTTCCATAATCACGATAAACTATATCATGATATGAGAAATTAGTTATTAATTTCCAAAAATTATATGTAATTAACCCATTTCAATTATATATCCATAATTCCTAAAAACAATTTTTGAATAAACTACTCATTCTCAGTGCAAGAAACCATATAAAATCATCATTAGATGTACCCAAAGATATATACTATACAAAATCTTCTAACCATAAACATGAAAGAACAACCAATTTTTCTATAAATCTTCTAATTACCTAGTAAATTTAACTGAGAGGCATACCATTTTAGAAAAAACAACTTAATGTTTTCATACAAGGGTTCAAAACATCCTCTATATAAACAAAAAATTGTAAACATCTATTTTAGTCGATTCCAACATGCTCTAATAGAATCAAAATTTAATACCTTAATTAAATTAGAAAAATTATTGTTCAATGAAGGTAATCATAAATTTTGGAATAATGAAACACATATTCACTAACTAATAACACTAAAAACATCCCCTATTAAGTGGGATCCAGGGGGGAGAATGGGATGATCGACTCTCCAGGGAGTGCTTGGTCAAACCCAAAATGAGGCGGGGTGGGGGGTTAAACACCCTATTTACCTCAAAAAAGAAACCAAACACCCATTTATGACCTGAATAAGTGGTTTGAACCCAGAATATATGTGGAAGTGTGTTCAATACCAACTTAAGAAAGTTAATTCAATGAATCCTGATTTATGACATGAATAGCCTAAAATATGACATTACTACACCTTAAACACTCCATTACTCATATAGAACATCAATGAATACCCAAGGTACCAAAAAACATCCAATTCCAATGGAAAATTTTTAAATTGGATGTAAATATCATCTAGTTCCTAGTATGATTCTTGTTTCACAACATTAATCATCTACCAAACAAAAACTTATCTACTTATTAAAACACAACGACCAGGAAATTTATGGAGCATTATGAGATCCCCATCATAATTCTTCTTGTACTAATGAATCCTAAGTTAACCTCAAACAACTTTTCCAAACCTAAATAAGTCAGTCATTATCAATATATTAAACACATTCCATTTTCAAATGATAAATACTTTTTTAATATGAAAATATTGTAAATAAAAAAAATATTCACTATAATCAAAGAGACCTGCTCAATATTAATGCCAACATTCATTTGATTTTCATATGTATATGTGTCTATAGACACACCTATCTATGTTAATTTGATTTATTATAAGGATTATGGGGAATCTAGACATAAGACACCAATTTTGGAGGTCGATTACAAGCTACAATTATCACCACTATAGTAATAACCTAAAAAAACTCCATTATTGTTGTTAACTAAACTACTAATCGCATCTGTAAGTTTCTCCCAACCTAATTACCCTATAAGCATGTCCAACATCAATATATAAGTCCCTATTAACATTTTTTTCCTTTTCCAAAAATCCATTATGTAAACTACTAATGAATACCTAAAAGAAAAAAACAATGTCATGGAATTTCAAAAACCAACTCCTATACATAGGTACCACTCACACCCTAATACAAAAGAAAAACACTCATTTATTCTAGTGATTTTTTAAAAAAACTAAATTTTCACTAATATTCACCACATGATTCTCCACTAAACCATTACATGGAAATGGTTCACAGATGCACCATAAAAATAATCTAGTTCACCCTTGAACCATGTCCTGTAAATCAGCCACCCAGAAAACATATAAAGAATAAATTAAACAACCTAAACCATGTCACGAAATGGTGTTTCAACACCCAAATTTTCAAATTAACTATGAATCACCCAACATAAATTATTTAATCATTCATGGATCACCCTGAGAATAAACCTTTGATACCACTAAGATTACCCTGAGGCTGATCAAAATTCACAGACTCTAACAAAAAAGATATCTACATCACAAATCATATATTTACCACGGAACAAATTATAAATAGGTCTTACCACACATTGGCACCCTAATAAAAACCTTATGTTCCTTTGAATGATCTCATCGCACAACAACCCTTCCATCATGAAGGTAGTTATATCATGATTGAAATGATGATACCTACTATATTAGTGTTGTTATCATCACATAAATATCTAGAATTCACATTTTTCACAGCCCACATATAATTTACATCCAAACACTATAACTTTATGTTTTGTTACTCCCCATACACCATTTCCTCACTAAACAAAAACATAAACTATCGTCTCCCAAATCAACTTGAACTACATTCTCTGAAAACAAGTATTTTACACCCCACCATATAGCATTCTTTACTCAAATCCCCTAGAACTGTCCAAAATATGTCCCCACACTACATATGTACCACTACTTCCAGGAAAATATTTTTCCCAGAAACCTTTCATACCATGCCTCACTAACCTTCCATTAGAATTAATCCACTCAGGTCGACCATAACATAATATCTTGATCAAACACATAACCACCTTCAGTTACTAGGGGAAATTTTCCATACACTAAAATTCTTGGGCTACCATTCCAACAAGAATCTCAACACCCAATAACCACCACATCACTCTGATGAAAAAAATAAAAACAAGTCCTACTGAACATGAACATGAATCATTCATTAATCTTCCACTCAAAAAGGTAGAACCCGTACCAACCATGACTTTACTAAATAATTAAATATGAATTCTTTCTCACTTTCTTTAGGAAAATTGATCCACCAAAACTCACTAATAATTTCTTCAATTCTATTTACCCCTATATATACTTATATGAAAACATCACATAGTCATTGCATTTGATCACACAACCAAACATAATCTACCACAAATCTCTTCCAATCTATTCATCGATCACATTGATAACCTACTAACCATTCCCCAAACACATACAAGACACAACCAACCATCCATGAAATCTCACACACAAATGATAATCATATAACCACTCTCCACTCGTGAATCATCTAAAAAACCATGAGTGTCCACTCACACTCCCACCATGCTATGAAAAATCAAAATACATGAATCTTTGGTCCAAGAACCCAAATAGTCCTTGCTTATCCTCATACATTAGTATCAACTCCATTTATGTTGATTTCAACCATGAAGTGTTATGGAAAATGCATAAAGGATTTTTTTGACACATTAAATATCCAATTCAATTCTAATAACCCACAGTAGTCCTTTATTCTTATGCGCACTCATTCACCTCATCAAATCACCTCTCAAGAACACCATTACCATGTCGAGTCTTTTATAGGAAATAAAATTCTCAATCCAACAGTTGATGTGTGGGAAAATATTTCCATCCATAGGGAATAATTGTACTTAATATCCACATGACCATTCATCTAAAGGAAATGAAACATAAAATAACAGAGTATAATTCTATGAAAAATTAATATTGGATGACAACATATATTTTTTTGTTAAATCATTGAATAATTGACATATCATTATAAAGTAACCATAATTAAGGACACATGTGTCATGTTAATCATATGTTCCTAATGTGATGCATATAATTTTCATATTTTAAATAGGCCAAGATTTAAACACATGCTTCTTTATAATAGGCCAAGATACAAACCAACATAAATCATAACTCCCAAATTATATGTCTGTCAACAAAGGTGAAATCATATAACTATAATGTCAAAAAATTAACAGTAATAACATAACCCTAGTATCTTCGAAATCATTCCTAAATTATAGTTCTAAATGCACTGGTATGATATTCATCATAGGCACAAACACAACCCAAAACCTCCTTTTAACTAGCCCCATAAATCATAAAACAAAACATACATCTGATAAAATTTTGTAACACCATTACCCGAAACCCATCAGAGTGAAATTCCCCGGAGATTAAACCATGACACCTTGTATTCAATAGGGTTTTTAATAGTGGTTAGGGAATAATCTATACAGTGGGGAGATTATACCTTGGAATTAAATTAATATAAATAGCATAAAAACAAAATATTTTCCGCATCCTATCTTATAAATTAAAATAAATAAACAATGCAAATAAGATACATGATGTTTCTATTAAAAAAATTCGTACACTAATAAACCATCGGTACAATCACAAATAAAAAAATAAAACAAATATATACCATATAAACCATGGTAATAATTATATCCTTGGTCCTTATAGACTCTATCTCCAAATGTATGGCATGCTACCCCATCCTCATCCACATTAAAATTTTGCAATCTGACTTAAAATGGGGACATATAGTCTGCACAAACACAATTATTCCTATGAATTATGTGATCATAAAACATTGTAGGGTCTCACCAATCACCTATAATATAATTTTCCAAATTTATGTGTATTTATAAAAAAATTAAATACAATAAAAATTATATTTGAGTTTTCAGACAAAAACTAGGCCTCCATGAAAACCAATGATGTAAACACTCCCATTTGGTCATCGAGCAATAACAATTCCACAAAAACCCTAATCATACCAACATTAAAACCATTCTAGAATCTACCCATAAAATTATTATGTCATAATGCTGGTCACCTTATACATGCATAATTAGGGGTGGGGGAATCAAAAACCATGAACCAATAACCATAAGCAATGTGATCATTAATATTTCCATCTGCTATAACCCATCTGTAGTCAGTCTAGAGAGGTCTATATGTCATATGTCATAATGTACCATGACATAACACCTAGAAAGTTATATTTCAGAACATAAGACACTCCATTCAAAGTAATATACTTACACACTATCCCAATCCATACTGGTAAGGTCCTTTTTCAATATCTCATGGAACATAGAACAAGACTTACACAACCCCAATCCATGTTTGTCAGTGTCTTGGACATAATAACCTCTTTAGGGAATGGTCATCACATTGATCCATCCCTTCAGACATTATGTTGGCCTGCCACAATACTTAATCTCCATATAACCTATAGAGGACATCACAATAACCTATGACCATAGACACTAGGGAGGTCCTTAAGAACAAGAAATCACATAGTACCACAAACAATTACGCAGATCAATCTCTTTGGAAAATGATTGTTATGCATAAGAAATCCTCTTACTCCTCGGCCAATCACTTCTCACCTCTCAGGTCATAAAATGGGTCCTCCCAACCCATAATATTCTCTACTCCTTGATACAACATCAGGTTGATAACTCATCAGTGACATTGTTTCCTAAAGGACCACCCTGACCTAGAATCTATGTTCGGTCAAACCATTACCTACCCCTCATTACTCCTAATCCCTCTATAAATGTAATGTCACATTCCATTATATTCAATACATATGTTGTATTTTAACCAGGGTACAACTCCTGATCAAAACTACCACGGAATACCAATTCCAAGTATAGAAGGAATTCTCTCACGCCATTTTCACACCAAGTCTAGCCTCTATTCTATCAATATGTGAAAATTTAATGCAAATTTCATCCAATATGTCCTTGAAATCCCCTTATTAGGTCATATTTGGATACACAACTCTATATTAAATTCATACTCTTACCTAATTTAAAATTATAGATTAAAAAAGAAGAAAAATACTTTTTTTAATTCTATTTCTAATAAATTTGAGAATTTTCCATCCAATATATTATAGAACACTCTGTTGTGTTACCATGTTCAATAGTTCTGAAAATTATTTAATGAATATGAAAAATAGTTAAACATCATGAAATCATATTAATAAATGTTCTTACTTATGTCAATAATTTGATAAATATATATTGATAATATATGTTCTCTCTAGAATTCAATTTTGATTTATATGATACCAAATATGTATGATTTTATAACTCAATCCCTTTTCATTATATCTTGATATTTTTTATATGAAAATTCTTTTATATGATAGATATATTCATCAATTCTATTATTCAATTGGTATTTTCACTTTTTTTCTTTGGAAATATGATTTTATTGTAGCTTTTTATAATTATATGATTTTCATGTTTCATAGAAAGATAATTTGGTTAAAAATATTTCCACCCTTCTTTTTCAGCTATTTTTCTCCTCTATGTTTATGTTTCTTCATACCGAAAAAGTTTCTATTTATTATTTCAGATGATAAATATGTATTATATTCTAATATAATTATATTTTATATTATCACTATAAAAAATTAAATTTTATTTTTATTTAATCAATGTATGTTTACATAAAAGAAATTAAAAATATTAATGGGTATTTCATTCATCTTCTATATATTTATTTATTTTTAAACAAAAAATTTCTTCTCTGTACCATTGTTTTATTTTAGGGTTCAATTACTGGGGATTTTGTTTTAATATTATGGGATTTAATGTCATATTTCACACCTTGAAATGGACTTTGATAATATTTTAATCCATTAATGCACTTATTATGCCTTTCTCATTAATACCTGGGATGAAATAAAAATTGTAGATTATGATAATTGAATAAATTTTTTTGATAATAGAGAGTTAATATTTTTATTTTGAAACCGTTTTTATATTCATATTGGAATATTATTATTCTTCACTATCAAAAGGGATTATTATGGATTGAAAAAACAAGGAATATTTAAATATTTATGAAGTTATGTTCTTAAATAGTTGGATGTATTAGTATTTCTAATAATATTTACTAGAAGATTAAATTTGGAGTAAATAATTTTATTGTGGGGAAGGATATTCCAACAAGAGAATTTAGAAAAAAAATCAATTTTATGGTTTATTATTTTTAAATATTTTTAATTTACATATTTACTTCAATTATATTTAAATTATTATATAAGGCCTTTTAATAAATTATATAATCAATTATATACTTATTATATGTTTTAAACTATTTTATTTACTTCATGACATTAAATATGTTTTCTTTAATGGATGAATATATTAATCCTAATATAATTCTATGAATAATTATTTAATAATTAAATATTTTATTAATGGATGTTCATATTAATATTTATAATTATTATGGCCATTGAATTATTTTTCCATGATATATGGTCATTCATTTGAGAAATGAATAGTTTTTAATCTTAAAATATATTTTTTAATTAATATATATTTATTTGAAAAAATAAAGTCATTAATTTTAGAATCAAAATTTAATAAAATGGAATTTATTTTTTATGACAACTTCAAAATTATCTAGTGTTATTTTTCAATATTTTTCAAAACAAGATAATTTTTTGGTGAATAGTAAAAAAAGAATTGTTTTTATGAACACCATATCTTTTATGACATCGTCATGATATAAATGTTGCATAAAAATTTATGAAACCATTTAACTTTTTAGTAAAAGATCAAAAATTCACAAAATGAAATTAATGTTATTAAATCAATACAAATTAATATATATGTAATGGTAAATATGTGAATCCTTTTTTGTGGATAAAGTGTCTGCGAAGAATTGGAAGAGTCATATTTAGAGCCTTTAAGATAGTATCATTCAATGTATTAGTAGTAGAAATTCTTTAGATGATAAAATATATCACTAAATATTTATTTTTATTCAAATTTATTAATTTTAATATAATATTACTATATATGTCTACAAATTCCTAGCTAGCACTTGTGAAATGTAAGATAATTCCAAATTGTAATCATAAAAATGTTATCATGATATAAATGGGAATAAATCGTTTCATTAATCTATTTAAATAACTATATTTATGAATTATAAAATATATTAATTCTGGTTATATTTTTAATATTTGATAATATTATATTCATCTAAAATGTGTAATAACGATTGCATATAATGTGAGCCGGTAAGAGGGAAGTTATAATAAATGGACATACAAAATTCTAAATGACATATTTAGGATGAATTATCTTGGATAAAAATTTGGTGATAAAATTGTTTTCTAATAAAATTTGTAAATATGCAAATATGAATTATAGATTTATCTTGAGATTTTATAAGTTAAATCCATATAACAACCCTGAAAATGACTTTAAAGGGTATTTAATGTTGTAATTAAATAATAAACTTTTTAAAAAAAATTAGAACATTATCATGAGTAAATTTTGTAGGTTAAATGTATTATTGTATCATATATTGTCTATTTATTCATGACATTCCAATTTAGAATTACATTTTTCATCTCAATGATTTACTATTTTTGAAAATTCCCTCAAATTTTTCATAAGAAAGTAGAATAATATTAACCATTATAAAACAAATCTAATTTTGTTGTTTATTTACATATTCACAACATATCATTCTCTAAACATTAATTCCATATCTTTATTGGACACTTTAATTTAAAAAAATTACCTATCCAATGGATTTAAACGCAATTTTAAGGTAGTGATTTGAGGAGTATGGTAAGGGTTTCTAATCCTCAATCTCTATTATTATTTATATATTTTTTCAAAATAGATTAAAAAAACTATTATATTAATATTATAAAATCATCATATTTCTATTGGAATATTATTTCTCAATAAATTTTATGATATTATACAATTCCACCAACCAATGTTTCCCAGAGTTGGTGGGTAATTCATTACATGGAAAATTAAGAATAATAAATTGAATTGCAAAGAATGGGTTTTGTAATTAATATTTGACTAGATACATTAAATGGTAACTTAAAAATATAAATATTTATTATAAAATTATTTATGTTTTCATTCATATATTCAACTTCAGTTCCAAGGGAAATGGGGAAACAATGTAATGGTGGTGAACTGAAATGCTCAGTAATAAAAAACATACAACAGAAGATAATAAGAGATAAATATAGCATATGAAAAGTCGTTAGTAGAGTTAAATAGATAAAAATAAATTCATAAGTGTAATACATTGAATAAATATAAATTCAGGATCATATGGATCAAAAAAATATCATAAAATATTGAATAATGCAATACCATACATCATTATCATATCATCGAGGCCAACTGCAAATAAATTAATCATAACGGCATAGATGCTTCCATTACACTAACATTGTTTTCTAAAGAGACATACAAGAACACTGAGGGGGTATATAATTATGATCCCCACCACTATATCATATTCCAATTAATTATATTATATAAAATCATAAATAGAGTATTTACATGAAATAATGTTCAAGGTTTAACATATTATAAATAAATAAAACATTTTACCTATAAAACATATCATACATGATCTTACCACATGGAAGAATTGATTATATGGTTTATTAAAATGGTTCCCTAGAAACAAGTTAATTGGAATGTATATTTTAATTCCCTGGACACTTATATGGAATAATTATGGATTTATAGTTTTTAAAATGTAACCATAATAATCGAGTTATATGATTGTATGGAAAATATGTATTTAAAAATATTAATGTTTTTTATTTAGATAAATAAATTGTTTGGAAATGGTGGGACACCAAATAAATACATACATTATACAGAACTATATTAATTTTAATTTTTTGTTTATAATATTTTTTATTATTATCCATTAAATATCCCCCAGGAGTGTGAAACGAGGTGTGATATAGGGTCCCACTCACACTACATCAGATTATTGATTGGGATCTACCAAACTGACTATTTATTGTATTAGTTACCCTATTTGTATATAATCTAATACCATTTCTAATTCTATTATCAATACATGGAATTATTTTGTTGAAAAATGACTCACATTTTATGAAATCTACGTAGAAAACATTTATCGCTACAATGATAATTCAGAATTATAATGGATTATGAATTGGCCATACTATGAGTGGAAATTATACTCAAATGGAATATATGTCATAATAATGTAATATAAAATTATAGAAACATTTTATTTAGATAATAAACTAGGGTTTAAAAGGAAACAACAATGGTAATGTAAATATGATTTATAAAGAGAGAGAAAAAGAACCCTTAATTCTGCATAGTAATGGATTAAAAAGATATATAGTAATGGATTTTGTAAATTCTACCACAATAATACTTCAAAAGGCTGATAATAATGAAGATACATTTCATAGAATCATATAAAAAGAATATTTAAATGAGATTATAGATTAACAAAATCAAATATGAAATAATGAGAGAGATGTAGGACCCCATTCTTATATTGAGATTCTTACATTGAAACCCAACCAAAAGTCCAACCAAACACTTAAAAAATAAAGATATAAATATAGTTTACATACTCATTTAGATATGAAATAATATATTACATTAAATTTTTTATATATTAATGAGAGGAGTGGTGAGTATTTATAGGTGTAGTGAGAAGAATTTCATAGAATATTTTATAAATAATTTTATTATTGCACATTATTTTAGTGTTCCACTATAACCATTGTGTTCCAATACAACACTTAATAGCCCATTATAGTTATTAGTATAAAAAATACTGAAATATAGTATTTTTGGCTCAAATTATTCATACTTACATAAATATGATGTCAAATATACCATATTTGGAATTTTACCTCATTTTCCACCATTTCTGTTGTATAATACTGTTTCAATAAAAAATTACCAAATTTCAACCTTTATATAATTTTAAGGTATTGATAAAAATTATAAAAACCATTTATATAATTCATTAACTAATTACCTACATTTCACCTATTATTTTAGGTTGATACACACCCAAAAAACGAATATGAGTAAATATCATTTCAAATTATTATATATTTGGCACTATAATATAACCAGTACCAAGATATATATCCTATGATAACACAATAATATAACCTATGGTTTAGGTGTGTAATGGTGGTATTTTTATGCGATTTTTCATCAAACAGAGATCTGGTAGTGATGTCCACTAACAAGAACTTCTCCTCTATATAGTTCTACTCTAACTTCATCGTGTAAGAGTTTATATTGGGGTTAGTCAAGGGAAAAAAATAATTCCACCTCCTTCTAAAGATATGATAATCAAACTTCATAAGGGATGCTAATATTGGTAGAAGAAGAATTCTCACCTTATGTGATTATAAAAATTCATCAATACACTTACTATTGACTAATTGTAATGGAATATTTTAAATCATTCTAAACCCAACAGTTTTAATTCGCAATAATAAAATTGAACAACTATAGTATTGAAATATGGTCAAAAGGAATAACTGTAATACATACCAATGATTTATAATAAAAAATATTTTTGTTACGCCCTGACCTTAGTTACCCAGAGATGCTGCATTATTACATAATATTTTAAAGTTCACAAAAGATCAAGCCTCCAAAGACAGATTAGTTTAGCAGCCTCGAAAGTACTAGATACATTCATAAGGTTTAAATTACATCATAAAATGGAAAACTATAGAAACATTGTTTCCATACACAACACTGAGATCCCATAGACTATCCATGCAGGTCAGTCATAATATACTTCGTCGCATCCTGGGAAAAATAAAACATAGAAAGGGGTGAGCTTAAATGCTCAGTAAGGATAACAATATTTCAGAAACATTCATAAATATGCACAAATATTTTAGGCAATTTATATAACCAAAACAAAATCATTTCTAACATAAACATCATCATAATATGGAAAATATAAATCAGAATAATTCCATTTACATACTTTCATGGATATTCTACTAGTCTAATAATCACATGAAATATCAATAGCTACTTTCATAATTATGGAATGCATAATGCCAGAATTTCATAACCACATAGTCAAGGATATGTTCCAAGACTACAAATACGATTTTTTCAATGATTTTTTCCAAGACACTAGTTTGTATCATGAGACCTACCGATGCATCTAAGATCTATAGTGGGATCCACCCATCACATACTATGTCCAATGAATTCCTCATAAGAAAAGGTTTAAACATAACATAAATATTCATATTAAAACTAGCATACGAAATATTAGTAATTTATCTATAAACCATGAATGGTATGAAAATAACACATACACGGTAAAACATATGACAAAACCATCAATATAATATGGGTGTTTTGTATCATAATAAATCAATATCAAATAAACTTAAAATCCATAAAAAGATGTTGACATAGATGAAATCAAAACATTTTTTAGAGAAATATCTATTTCTATTTTCAAATCATTTATAAAAACATTTATTTTGAAAATTTTATAATAAGCTTGCAAGAGAAGCTTCGACGCTGTTATAACGGCAGAAAATAGCCTCACCCATCATATAAGTTAAAAAAACATTATTATGTTGATTTTTTCGAAAAGGTTATAAAGTAACTTGTTTGGAAAATAACGGAAATATTTCTTTCAAATCATATAAGGTCAAATAATGGTATAGATGAATTTATCCCATTTTCTAGTAAATACTAAAATTTCTTGAAATACATTTTAAAGAAACATGGATGTGGATGATAAAGAGGTCCCAATAGATAATTACGTATAAATAACCTCGGATAATAAAAACATTATGAGATTAAACCTTACCATGTACATTTCCTTGGTCGAGGGAAGGTTAATCTCTTGTGTAATGGTGAAATAATAATTATTAAATTATACAAGAATCACATGATATATGGTCTTTTGAAATTTATTTATTAATAATATCTTTGTATTATCATCGTTTCAGGTGTTAACTGATTCATTTTAATTTATATGCATTATTACCTATGTAATGTTTGTTATGGATAGGATGTACCTTATTAATATTTATAATGATATTAATTCATTAAAGATTATTTTTAATCATCTAATGAAAATTATTCTTGAATGGATACGATGGGGAATGAATCTCATCGTGTTCATGGAGAAGGTTATTCGTACGTACGCACGAGTAACAATATCGTTATTTTGATAATAAAATAATATATAATTGGATGTTATATCATATATACATAATAATTATCATGTTATATTTATTATTTACATCAATTACACATCATTGTTATACCTATTCAAATAATAATGTATTGAATAATAATTACACCATGATGTGGAGACGGTAAGTCATACGTATGCACGTATGGTGACATGTCATTCAAAGGATGAGTAGAATAATGAATATGGTTGTATCATATTTATAATAACATCACATTATATAGAAGATACTGGTGTTATTTTTTTATAATTGAAACAAAAGGAAAGAGGAAGTGGAAGAAGAAAGGAACATGAAAGAGGTGATGAAATATTTACCTCCACTACATGTTCTTTCTTTTGATTTAATCAAAAGGGCTCCGTATGATGACTTTATGACTGAAGGAAGGTAACTAGGATGAATTAAGGACTATTGAGAGGGTATTTAAGCTGCACTTGGCGGAGAAAAATGGCTTTGAAAGTGTGAGATAGAGAGAAGGGGGAGTTCCCTTTTATAAGAGGTGTGAGGGGCACCTTAGGAAAAGCTAGAAATATTATTTTATAATAAAATCATTTTCTGTTTCTAGTAGTTCCAAAAAAAATTATTTAAAGGCTAAGGTGGGTATTTATCGAAACCAACTAAACCAATATGATTTTGATATGTTTAGGTCAATATATTAACATTATCTTTAGATTTAACTCTTAGTTAAATAATCTGACATTTATCATGTCTCCTTATATTTTTATACTATATGGTTAATAAACATAGTATAAACTCCCAATCGATCCCTAAGTGGTTCATTAATGACACACCTATCATTATATAAATCATTTTTACAATCCTTATATTTTTAGGATTATAATATCAATTAATAATATAATATTTTTTTTAAACTCTTTTATGTCAATTTTGACAACCTTTGGTATTTTGTTTTTTCTAAATTCATAACAGCATTATTACTTCAAAAAAATTCATATAAACCACCCTAAAATGACATATTAAACTATAAAATTATTTTAATTCATTAAAATCCCAAACAAAATTTATTTGGATATTTAATATATCAATTATTTTAATATTTCATTAATTATGTAATTACTACTTTATTATTTTTTCATAAATAAATTAAATTAATTAATGTCTAAAAAATATAAATAAAATATAATTATGTATTAAATATTCTTAGCTTGGTAATTAATATTTATAGTCTAATTTATCTTTTGTTTAACCCTATATAAAAAATGGTTTAGTTATTAAACTTTGAATTACACACTTTTAACTATTAGTTGAATTAAATAATAATAAATGTCCTAATCTAATCCATGTGGGAAAAAAGGATAATATCTTATTCCTAATGTTGTTCTTGGTCTAATTAGACTTATTCAATAGAATTAGGACATAATTTATGGTAATAAAAATATCATTTTTAGCCTAAATTTCCCTATTTACATTTAACCGTGGTAAATAAAAGTAAAAAGTTATTTTTCACCAAAATTATTTTCATCTTATTGAACAATAGTTTACATACTTATATCAACTTTATATCTTGGATTTTAGATATCCAACTCATAGATGTGGTAAAATTATGTTTTATTTAAATTTGAAAATGCTCTGAAGAGGTGGGTAAAAGACAGTAAAAAGTTCAATTTTTTTTAATATTTCTAAAATTATTATAAACTGACTCCAATGAATTACATTGAACATATATAGGAATTATGTATCTATTTTTACTTAAAAGAAATATAAGTAAAATAAATAATTATTTAAATAAAAATGTGGTTTTAAACTATAACTGAGTGTTTTTCACTATTCATCAAAAATTGATGGTTTTCAGATAAATACCAATGATTCACCCTAAGCTAATATCAATATTCTGAATCCAGTAATGAAGTCCATTTTTATGGATAAAATTTATAAAATATTAAAAATTGGGTATTACTATTCATAATGGCTAGTTTTATTGGTTGTGTTGTGTTAGAACTCGATGTTACGTACAACACACGCTATTGTATTATTCATAGTGAAGCGTACCGTGGATGTTTGGGGTGTTACAATTTATATTATCCCTTGTATATGCATGCATGTATCAAAATTCACTTATATCATTCTATTTCTACATGCACCATTTCAATTTCAATGTTTATTATTTTCTTATTAATATAAATTTATCTGTTATTTTTGTTATTTTTTTATATGGTCTACCAGAGTAAATTATTATGATGTTTTCATACCTTTTTTCATGATTTATTGTATAACTTATATATTTTTTTGGGTAAATTTATTTTCCTAGATTTTTTGTTCGATAAATATTGGTTGTACTATTATGATAAAATAATAAATTTTAAATTGTGCATGAATGTTATGATGAAATAATTATTTACTATTATAGAATCATGGATGTTATATTTCTACCACTATCACCCTACTAATTTTATTTCAACCTAAAAATTTTAAATGAATATAAAAAATATGGGTAAATATTGTAATATATTCCTATGAATCCCATGTTTCCTCTTTCAAAAGATGATTCCTCATAAGAACCTCCACTATCTGAGTAGTTTATTTTTGTATGAAATTATAATTTTATAAAGAATCAAAATGGCCTCTTACTTATTTTATTGTTTCACTATAATTAATCCTAAAAAACTGTACAAACAAGAAAATGTTATATAATATACATCATATAAGGTAATATATAGAATAAATTATGAAAATTGTATAGGTTCTATGTAATTACCAAATGATATTCTAGTACTCATATGTACTCTAAATTTTTAAAAAGATAAATAAATATTTAACTTAGTATCCCCTTCTTTATAAATATCACAAACACTATACATGGAGATATCTTAATGAATATATAGTCTCTGAATTTGAATTCAAGATCCTTACTTCAATTAACATCAGTAATATTAAATTTACTCTAGGATTCTTTAATATTCTTCTATATAGATCATACCATCATAGTTTTCTCTTCCCCATGTTCTTGATCTAAATACTTATTTTATGAAACTTCATTGTAGAACATCAACATTTGAAATATATTTCCTTTCAATGCATCAAAAGGTTCTATATTTGTGATGTAGAAAAATCATTTATTTTAGGGGAACTCTAAAATAGTTAAATAGTAACCCAAACATCCTTGGAAGTTAGGAGAGAATGACATTAGAATGTAATCAAATATATGGATAGACAACTCATACTATGAATCTATTTGATGGTGATGGTTAATTTTATAATTATGATATATATTAAAGTTAAATTGGATTATCATCCAAAATTTTGATGTGAATATTAGGTCTTGATAAGATAATATTGATGGAGTTGTTCCATTTTGTTTAAAAACATTATTCACAAAAAACCATGTGAGACCGTACAATGTAAAATCTTCTCATATTGAAACAAAGTGTGATGGATATCTGATATGATTAAAAATGACCCATATAACATTATTACCCTTAGATGACATATGATTTGTAGGGATAAAATTAATATTAATATTATCCCAATTTCATTATAGTATTGGTAGTGTCTATATTAAATATTTGGGGAGTTGTATTTCAGTGGTCAAATGTTGGAATATGAATAATCTTATTGTATAATATTAAATTAATCAATTCATATTTTTCCACCAGAAGCATTCCTATATATCCCAGAAGAAATCATCGTACTATTGTGTTTTATAGATATGATAGGTCCTTGAGCCTCATCATATTAATATATATTTATATATTGTATAGATGGAACTCATATCATCAACAATGTTAATGATTAGTAATTTCACAATTTTCAGATCATTCATTTTAGTTTTTAGTTATTTATGTTTGTATTGAGATTTTTGAATTCCATCTAATCAATATAGATAGGTTACTATATATAATAAAATGATTCCTCACATAGAATTATAATACCCAAGTCTATAAATACTATGTATTTTAGAATTGGATCATTATTTTCCCCTATTATGGATAATGTGACATGGTGTTTTTTATTCCATGGAACCCTCGTCCATTAGTGATGTCTGGGAAGGTATCGTGACATACGACGATAACAACAGGAGGCATTATGCGTATATAAAGGAATTTTATCCTAAAAGGATTATCCACAAATGTAAGATCATTCATGTTCAATATAATAAAGATTCTATGAATAACAAGTATATGATTTTCCACTTTTTTATTCTAGCTAGATCGATTTTTCCGGATGGGTCAAAACCTTTGAAGGAATGAAAACATTTGAAAAGAATAAATGAGGTTTGGGGTTTAACCAATTTCTGATCTATCTTGATAGGAATGGAATTTTTTGATATCCTCATCTGCAATGAGGAGTTCAAATTTTGTTCTTTGGGGTTAGGCTCCATTTACCTGAGGCCATGATTAGTTACTATTAAAGAATGTGACTTCTTATTCAATCCATTCTCTATAATCAATTCTAGTGTTCTTGTATGGATTTGAATTTTGGGTTGGAATTTTATTTTTTAGAACCCTCCCATCCTCTTAAATATTTATTCAAGTGTGATAAATCAAATCAAAATGTATATATCTATATAGATGGCTTGTTATAGATATTATTCCATAGTTTTAGTGGAAATCATTCTCAATTTTGACCTCCCTGATCATGTGTTTTCTCCCCACATTAATGGATGGAATAAAATTGGAAATTAATTTTGAGAAGTTACCCTCATTTTTTTAACTATCAGTTTACTGGGAACCTAATGAAACACTAATTTAGGAATGATAATTTTAATTTATGTCATTTCATGGGTAACAAATAGCATCTCTGCATGAAGCTACAACAAAAAGAAATGCAACGCATGATCTCTAGCAAACTACCAGAAATAATGGATGTTGATGATATCTATTTGGATGTTATTTAAGAATACAATGTTCTACAGTATAATAATACTATTGGTTCCAATGAATTATATGATTAGGAAACTCTACATCCTGGATGTGTTCAAAATCAATAGGAAGAGCCTCATTATCCATCCAAGGTGATATAGATAAATAGTTATGGTCCTATTGAATATGAACATCTTGAGATTTTCTTATATAGGTTTACTGGATATGAAGATCACAAGTCGATGGATTTGGTTCCACATGCTACTTATTTGGTTCCCTGTGGATATGATAATGCACGTTCATATTTTATTGATGAACTCAACATGTAGTTGAGTTCAAACAAAATTGTAGGAAAATGGATTGACATGGATAATGAAGAATCACCAAAGAAAAATTCTTATTGGGATTCTATTTTTAAAGGGAAAGTGGATGTTTATGGGTTTTTTTGGGACCTCTGAAGAAGATAAAACCAAGGAAGTACTACTCACACATGAAATCCACTATGTGAACTAGATCCATGTCAAGCTGGAGAAAGGTTCAGTGAAATATTTTAAGTCTATTATAGGGTGAGTTTGACTTGGATTATGATGATTATAATACTATTTGTTTGTATTACATAGCTTCTTTATATTGAATGAGTGAATTTTTTCATGTATGACAATATTCCCTTCCCTATGACATGGTTCTTCCTTTTATATAATATATAGGAATTTCCTCACCATTAATATATAACATGGTGTTTTTTACTCAAAGCATCTTCCACCATGTTCAAATACCTGGGTTAACAATAGTATGTTTATAAATAGAAAAAGATTATTTATATATCATATTGTTTTCCTCATATTATAATCTTTATATGTGAAGGTATATTTCAAACACTCGTGGTTTGTGTATATATGATATCTCTCTCCATAAAGAAATTGTCTCCATATTTTTCGAGATGTTATTAGTATAAAGAATTTTAAATCTATATATTTATAATTAATCTCATAGTGTTTAACCATTCATGATATTTGTCCAAAAACTATATTATTCGTCTTTATAATACATCCAACACCATTCGTTGAGGTATCACTAAAAATAAAACACCTTACCAACCTGATTGATGATTCAAAATATGTGAATTCAGATATATTATCTTAATTTCATTACAAATAATTTCACATTCCATTTCCATGTGAAAAAACCCTTACATGTTATATTGGTTAATTGATTTTCAAAATGAGAAAATATGTTTAAATAATGCAGATAGTATTCCACTAAACCAAGAAAAAATTATATTTATGTTAGGTTTTTGGAACATGGAATTTTTTTGATAATGTTAATTTCTTAAGGTTAAATAGATATACCATCATCTGAAATAATATTACCAAGGAAAAAAATTTAATAAAAAAATAACATTTACTAAATTTTCCATATAACCCCTTCTTTCTTCAACACCTCAAGAACAATTAAAAATTGAGTATCTTGCTCTTAATAGCTATAATAGATGATTATAATTTAATAAAAAAATTCAAATAAATACTTATCAAGGTAGTCTTTGAATTATCTATTCCTCATATTCATAAACACAATGTGAGAAATTTTTAATCCAATCTACATTAATATGACCTCATAACATACATACCACATATAAAATGTTGTCTTTGATAAAATAAGATTCATAATTTTAATTTGAAGGTTAATATATAGAAGATAAATATTCAACAATAATTCATTCTCATGAATTTGATCAGATATGTCATCTATAAATGGAAATAAATACTCGTTCTTTACATTAATTAAATTTTATATTCATATAATCATTTCTTATTCTCTTTTTCAAATACTTATTAATAAATAACATAGATTCTTCCAATTGTGAAAACAATTAATGATTGAACCATTTATCACTTAACTATTGTATTTTATTTTACAACTCAACTAATTCTATTGGATACATTATATAAGAGGCTTAGAAATAAACTTTTCATCCGGGATGAGTTGAATCAATAATTCAAACTCTCAATTTTATGGTAATCTAGATAATTCCATAATAAATACATCAATATATTAATTCACAACTGGTACTATCTATAATGTCTAAAACCCTTACCCACCATAGTTTAAATAATATTTATATCATCCACATGAATATCATAATGTCACGCTAATAGGGAAAGGTCAAGAAAATATTTAGGTAATGATATATGTCCTTTAAAAATAAGTAATTCCTTACTGGACATGCAAAATATATCTAAACCATCATTATAAAAAATACATTACTTTTAATATGAGTGACATTACATCTCCAATATTACTTAAAATTACATGATAGTTATGATTATTTCATATTCAATGAATTAGTATCCATGTATCGTAATTTTACTGGGCCCAAATATCTCTGCTGCAATCAATGTAACACATACTTTTTTAACATATAATACATTCCATAACGTAGTAGGGGAAAGTTGAAATTTCTTTGAAAAAAATAGATTATATAGATAAATTCATATATCCATAAAAATTATTAGATAAAATTTAATGTATAATCAATGTACCCCTCAATCACATCATTATGAGATTCAACATTAGCTATTTTAATGAAAAAGCATAAATGTTGATCCATATGAAACTTTAGTGGATTATTCAATTTGAACATATGGGTTTGATTTCAAACATTCCACATATCCATGTAGATTAAGAATTATGAATTAGATTCTTCCATATTTCATTTTTACTCATGATCCTGATGACCATTCTCTCTACATTTAAATAATATACTCAATCCCCTTAAACAGGTTCTTTTGAATATTTTATATGTTTATTACATAATGTGAACTCTAGTATTTATTTATTTTATATTCCAACAACTATTATTCAAAGGATATCAGCCACCCGATTATTATTAGGATTCCATTTACATGAAAATTATTTGGAGAAATACATTATGTTCTTGATAACACATGTAAAAATTTCTTCATATTTTGAAAAAATATAAAACATTGATCATTGAAAACCCATCATTACACTATAAAATAAGTTATCAAACATACACACTTGGTTTCATGGATAATACAAAATATACCTTGTTAACTTTGTAATATTAGGTTTTTTTCAACCATAATATATTTATATATTTTTCACCGGTTCATGTATTTATTTTGCATCTCCACATGTGGATCAAAGGGAAAATATTTTCCAAAAAAATCACCTTGAATGTATTACATTCCATTATCTCTATATCATATTCTTTATTAGTAATTTGTATTTTGTAACACCATTGTTAAACATTACCTCAATGATGATACAAAACTATAATTACTTTCACCCTCAAATAGAATCATAAATCCATGAATATTTCTCCTATATACATAATTCATTGTTCTTACTACATGTGATTTGTGGTGTAATAATAAGATATAGGTTTCTTCATCGATAAATACAATAACGTGGTTGATACCTATAAAGGGGAAATTGGTAGCTATATGGTGGAAATGTAATATTTCATAACCCGTGTTAATTTTCATACCATAGTGATAAATTTTTCAGTAGTATTATTAACTCCATTTTTTATTATTCATACAACCAACACATTGTTCATAGTCATTGGAAGAGTTTCTAATTATTATTGCTTGATCTGTTATGGGGAATAAATTTTATTCATTAATTAGAAAACTTCTTAATTATATTATATAGGAACATGAGCCTCAACCCAGTTAGTGAGGTGTCCTTATGTGCATCCACGAGACCCAGGTTCAAAACCAGGTAGAAGAATATTTACGAGCACTGTAGAAGGTACAATAGTTGGAGCTGTAGTAGTACTATATTATTACTACCCATTGTGGCGGCATTGTATTAGGAAATGTAGGAGTTCCTGTAGCAGGTAATGTTCGATACTGTAGCTACTGGAACTATTCACCTTAAGCTACCAGTTTGGGCTTGGAGTCCTTAAGGCATTCAGGGCACCCATGCCTTCGGGTCCGTAGGTCTTTCAGGACAACTTTAATGCTTTCGGGAAAACTATAGTTATGCCAAACAGACTCTACATAAAAAATTCCACATCAAAAGAGGATTTAGAGGAGGTGCACTCACTAGAGTAGAGATAAATGGATTTGTCAGAATGAGAGGGCATGGCTATGACATCAGGACTGGCATGTGGTTGCACGGGAAGCCTAGCCAGATGGCCATGCGAAGGTGGGGAGATACTATCATGATGTAGAAGCTAGTGATGGGCATTTCCTTTTAAATATTCAAGTTCAATTTCCTAATACCTTCGGGTCATTTAATCTCCTAAGCCTATGGGCCATGTAATATCTGAACCTACGGGCTTTTTAAGTGTTCCC
This sequence comes from Viscum album, assembly GCA_963277665.1. Taxonomy (NCBI): domain Eukaryota; kingdom Viridiplantae; phylum Streptophyta; class Magnoliopsida; order Santalales; family Viscaceae; genus Viscum; species Viscum album. The sequence continues at coordinate 1,380,602,382 of OY728138.1, forward strand.
AATCATCCCTTGAAAGGCGTGTTATCAAAAAACAATAAAAATTAAGGCCATCGGGACATTCATAAAATTTTATTATATGGTATTCTATCTAATAGAATATAGAACATTTTCAATATTTTTATCTAGTGGTAAAATATATGGTCTCTACCTTTGTTTTCCAAAATTTATTTTATATGGTTTACACTGAAACATTCTCTTAAACAAATTATAATTCCCATAACCTTAGATACCCAGATCTATTCAGATATATATTAATTCTAAATCATTTTCCATTCAATTATATTCAAATAATCATAGTTTTATAGTCTTTAGGTCACTAGATACATTAAATGACAATTTTACAACATAAAATTAAGAATATTTGTTAAAAACTATTATCTTTCATCAGATATTGTATTCAACATTGTTAACTAGTAAAATGGTAAAACAAATTAAATTTTCCAAGATTAAATGGCCTAAGTGTGAAATACACACAATGGAGGAGAATAAGATATAAATATGGTATATACAACATCATGAGTTCAACTGAATCCAAAAAAATGAATTCATTATTATAATCCATGATAATAAGAGAATGGAAAGGATCACATGGATCAATATAATTATCCAATGATTGAATTGAATAATGTTAGACATGATAATCATATCTTCATGGAATTGTGCCCTGAAATTAAACATATAGTATAAGGATAATCCCATTAACCTATTGTAGATTTCCTATCAGATAAACTAGTTCACCAAAGTGATTTATAATTCTCTACGCCACTAATTACATAAAATTAAAATTCATGCCAACACATTAAAAATGAATATATTTTATAAATATATTAATGATCATGTTTGAAAAAAATAGAAATATATGAGAAATTTGAGGAATGGGACATATCATACATGATATCCCCATATGGAACAATAGATTTTAATAAAATTTAATAAATTTCCATGGTAAATGAGTTAATAATAATGTTTATGAAAATTCAATTAACACGTATATGGAAAATTTATGAGTTTATAGTTTTCAAAAAGTAACCACAATAAGGGATTTATATACAATTATAAATGACATTCACAATCCAAGATTAAAGAATTTTCAATGAGTGTAATAAATTTTATTTTAACTGGTATGAGACAAAAAGCACCTAAATTATACGTAGATATATAAATGGATCATTTTAATTTATAAAAATGTGATAATTGAGTATATCATATCCCATAGGGGTGTTAAACCATGTGTGTTGTAAGGGCCCAACAACATAACACTATGATGATAAATGGGATATGCACGACATATTCTGGTTTGGGTTATTACCCATTGATTAATTTGATCCAAAACCATGTCTTATTTTTTTATTCATACATTGATGTATTTTCATGAAAAATAACACACTTTTTTACCTATTTAATTTATTGGATTTCTAAGGCTTATATGTTGTTTTGGAATCATAATGTCTAATGAATTTGGAATAGTGTGAGTTAATTGAATGATCATATGGGAATATTTTATTATAAATTAGACATAAAATCAAATAAAAATAAAACTAGGATTATAAATTATTGATTAATAATGATATGTGAATGAGAAGGTAAATTGTTATTGTTAAGAGTGAAAAATCCCCTTTTCAACCTAGTAATGACTTAAAAATGGTATAATTATTGGGGATTGGGTAATATTTTTATGAAAATAGTTGTATGGGGAGATAAAAAAATGGAATCATTTTATATAATTATATAAAATTATGATTTATAATAGAATGAATATATGTTAATTCATATTGATAATTAATAGAGATAAGTATAAACTATAGCTTCTCTTGGGCATCATATGCTGGAACTCTACCATAGATCCTACCAAACATTTCATAATTGAATATAGATATATGGTAGAGAATAATTATAATGGGAATAAATATGGAACATTAAATATGGTGTGTCACAATGAATGTAGGTTGTGGGTATTTAATAGTGCAATGATTTGTAATTCCATGGAATAATTTATTAATTATTATCATAATCCACATTCCCACAGTGCTACACTATCAAAATTGTACTAAAAATGACCTTTAATTCCCTACATAGTTTTAATATTCAGATATAATGACATATAACTTCTTTTATTGAAATGTGTGGGGATTACATGAATATGATGTCATATATGAAATATTTTACAACATTCCACAATTTTTAGTGTATTTTACTATTTTAAATATAAATTGAACAATTTCACCCCTTTAATATTTTAAATATCATGATTATAAATATGAAATCCATTTAAAAAAAATTTATTTTCTTGTACCTACATTCTATCTTTTATTTTCGGTGTACACTTATATAATAAATAAATTATCCGGGTTTTCATCCAGTAAATTTATTAATAAATTTACTTTATAGTACAACTCAAATCCTAGATATGTTTTTTCAAATAAAAATAAATTATCCCATAATGTTAATGTTTATAATTGTGGTAATTTAATTTGGTGGTTTGATGAACATTAATTGAGTGGTGAATTAATCTTCTATCTAAAACACTTTTTTTCTAACATCAGTTGTTTGACTTCGTCATGGACATGGTCAAGGGAAAATTGTAGTGATCCGACATGATTCCTAATCATTCATAATTGAGCTACATAATAGATTTATACACTAATTTATTTCATATTCCCACACCAGTATAACAACAATAATTTTTCATTACCCTTAATATAGACTAATCTTAACGATCTATTCTTAGTCATTATACCATAAATGGTTATAATTTTAAATGTTAAAACTGAATAAAGGTAATATTGATCAATGTTGATAATTCAAAAAATTTTATTTTTTATTGTTTTATTCTATTTTGAAAAAAAATTCACAATGTTTTAGTTTTACATAACCTATGTGATTAATGTTATTTACATAAACATATTTATTCCAATGGTATTCATCAATATTGTTTTAATGATTTAATATAAAATTATTAATAGGTTTAGTTAATGGCTATAATTATTTACAAATAATATATCAATCAAATGAATCAAATTATATGTAAGGAATGAGTGTTATTTTTATCTATAAAAACAATATTATCAAGGAATAAATATATGGTTGGTAAATATATGATGACCAATTAAACTCATTTGAATTTTGAATTACATTAAATAGATATCTTGAAAATTTTATATCATATATAAATATTAGAAAATGATCATTAACTAATAACATATTACCACATCATTATTAGAGGTTATGAAAGAAATTAATTCAAAAATAACGAAACATATAATAACAATTCAGTAATTGAATGGAAAACTTAAAATAAATATTTACAATGAATAATAATAAAGAAAACTAGTCTTAATCAAGTAAACAATTTTCATGACCCCCTCTACTCAATGTGTACCTCTTCTAGGATAGAAATGGGATATGTGTGATAGTGACACCTGAGTCCCCCCTCCTATAGGCCCCAGGTTAGTGACTAGAACTGAGGTTATAGTAAACACACAAATTAGAGGCATTACCATCTAAAATTAGAAATGCGAAATAGAGAGATAAAATAGACACCAAAAAACTGCTGGTCATATTAAAATATAAAATAAACCCCAATAACTCTTATGTAATGACATGAAATTACTGTTGAAACTAAATGGGGGGAGTAAAATTACAAAAAAAAAGTAAAAAAGTAGTGACCAAAAAGACCACACAACTCCTGAAAAACCCCAAGATAGTAGTAACCAGATTGATCTCCAACCATCCCCAACTAACATGAATTTTTTTATATAATTATAGTGTGTATAATATTATACTCAGTATGATACTCCTCGCAAAACTCTTATTCAGATTTAAAGAATGTGTGATAATGTACAGTGAACAACAAGTGAAACTAACTCACTACCTAAATAGGAATACTATTTTTCCATCCCCACAAGGGATGCTCTCATCATGTATCACATATTATAGTTTATAACATAGTGAAGAATATCAAGGGTACCCCACTACGACTTCCCCACTAGTTCACAACTTTTCTACAATGTCGCATGTCCTAATCACCTCTCTCCAAAAAGGCTAGCTCAAAAATTCCCCGGTGATGCACCACAAAATGAACCTTTTGCAACACAACCACCACGTCCACATAGACAAAAGTAACAAGGTAGTTTTTGGGGGCCACCATATATCACATAGCATGTATCAAACATCTTGTATTATACCCCATACCATTATATCCCATACACTGAGTAAGGATACCCAAGCCATCGCATCCTATTCACATTACATCAATAGTTGATCGTAAGATGATATATCAAAAATATGTGTTTGTGAAAGAAACACAGTCCATTACATCCTTCAACACAAATATATATAGAATACATACCACCATACATACGAGAAAAAATAACTACCAAGAGAAGAGTGCAGGGTAAAAGGGGGTAGTCAGGTATCCATCCTTCCATCGGGATGTTGGGGAAGATGCTCCCCGTAGCACAGAATCTCTGGGGTGTTATTTTCCATAACCGATATGGTTGATTTCCATATAGAAACACAAAAATTATAGGATATAATATAGCTAACAACCACACTATGGACATAGCCTAGTCTTATAGTAAATAGTATCTAACCCCTCATAGACTCTTGACTACCTCTACTAAGACTCATTATCATACAATCCCACAACTATTTTAAGAGATATACGATGTTAATTTTTCAAATTATATCATTTTTATAGTGTGTTATTAGATTTTTTATAAATAAATAACTATTAACATTTCCACAGTAAATTTCATTAATATAACAACAAAGTTGCATTCCCGCTAACCATAACCAAACCTACTCAATGACTTTCATGAAATAAATCCCTATAATTGCATCCTAGAAAGCTACAAACCAATGGGATAAACCTAATTTATTCTATGAAATTATCACTTTTCATATTTGTAGTTATTTTAAGAAATGATCCAACACAATGAAACACAAGGGGTTCAACATGGTGGGTAGATGAACAATGATTTGAGTATTTTCCACATATAACTAAAGCATACACTCATCCATCCATGAGAATATAAACATAGAAATCATGTGGAATACCATATTCGTATTCGGCTCTCTTGTATGGATTGTATACAAAACCATCTACCTAAACGGTGGGAAAACTAAAACAGATACCAAAACAACTGGTTTAAAAATAATCCATCATTCAAATCAATGGGTATGCCTAGTGTCAACCCATTTGTTTATTTTCAGTATCCCCCCTCACACCCATATACATAAACAAATTCATCTCGACACTCTAGGGCTCAACTAATGCCACAAAAATAGGGCATCCCTTCCCCCACAAAACAAATTATCTCTCTAGGCATAGACATCCCATGGACACATCACTTCACAAGTAGCATGAAAAAAATAAACATATAAAATGAGATCGTGGCCCTAAACAAGGCATAAAACCATTCCACATAGCACGATATCATGGCTCCAATGCATAGAAACATGATCATTGCATGTAATCGGGTAACTAGGACCCTACCATGGGATTATCATTTAATACACAAAATGTTCTTCTTCCATATTATATTAACTGATTCATTATTCACTGGTTCCACTTATGAGAAACCTAGGTTACAAGCTATCATAATATTTCAAAATTAATTAACCAATTAATTTTACATAACTTTAATACATTTATCAACATGAATCAATAATAATTAGGTTTATCAACCAAATATGTTAAGGATTTATATCCACATCAATTATATTATCATCAAATTATAAGTGAAATCAGATTCACTAACATTCCATAGTAAACATTTAGTATTTAATTATCAGTTAATTGAAAAATTATGTTCTTTAAAAATTTACATCATTATCAAAATCCTACAAAATAAATCATATATATCAAACTATCTCTAGAATCACGAGGAAATCCATTATTTCAATTTAAAGAAACAACATCGCTATTCTATCGATACCTATTATTTAATACGGTTAAAATAAATATTTTATCAATTTGATGGAGATAAAAAGGACTAAATTATTCTATCTATACAATTTAATGTAAATAAATAAAGAAGAAATGAATCCCCTGCATCAATAGGTTCCTGATGTTCTTTGCACAAGAACAAGAAACACAACGGATCACGATAACCACTCCCATGACCACTGCATCGACCTAATGATGGCATGAAACTACCGTTCCATCCAATAACTGATAAAGATACATTATAAACATGGATATCACACATCCTCTGATAGAATTTGTTAGTAGTAGTAAATAAATTAAAAAAACCACATAAACGAAGGTAGATCAAACCTCATATCAAAAATGGATCACTACAAATAGAAAGATGGATCTAGGAATAATTCCATGATGAAGGATTCCACAATACAAAGGGAAGAGGGTCTTAGGGTCACCTAGATTAAAGGGAGACACACTAAAACTATAGTTTTTTTACAAATCCCAAGTAGATGGAAAACACTAAAAACATTACAGTTGATGTGAATTACAGAATGTGTAATCCCCTTTCATATCATGTAATTCCTCAGGCTCGGTTTCTACTGAAAACATCACCTCAATGTTTTATATTATTTTTCAGACCCCAAAGATTTACATGCAGTGAAACAATATTACATAGTGTGAGGTTTTCTACAAGGCTTGACACCCACTTTTACACCATGAATGCGGCATGCTTCGAGCTCTCAGTATTCGAAATACCCTAGCCATCCTTCGATCCTAATCTGAACACTTCGATCATCAAAAACACACAATGGGTAGATCCATGCTAATCCAGACCCGTACATCATATAACTAAAAGAACATTCTCATTCTCAAGAATCAAAAACCAGACCATAAGAATAGAAAGGGTTCAATAGAATAACCAACTTGTGAGATACCTCTCTACACATTCAATTTAACCAGAGCTCACTACATCACTAGAGGAACAAGTAAGTATCTAAGAAACAACCATAACTAGATACCATACACTATAATGGGTTAGATAACTATAAAAAGATAGAATTATCATTATGAAATAATAGAAATCCAGGTCAGAAAACGAAAGGGTACACAACCGCCAAACAAACAGTGTTACAAGGGAAGAGCTATTAATCAAACATATCAGGGTACTTAGCACGTATCGATGAATTAGGTTCCAAGGAACTCTCCTTTTCACCAACATGCCACCACAAGACATGAACCAAGGGTATTTCACAACATCCATTCAAATAATCTTTAAGATAATAAAAAATATCTTTACATTGATCAGTACAAACAAACACTAGATTATTTCTGGTCAGCACATGTCGCAACCCGATATAAATCAGATAAATCCTCCTACAATTTCATGAAATACCATGGAAACATCACACATCTGACATAGTATTGGAATATTACAAAGACACCAATAATTTTCAATTTGATGGATCCATGACCACTCCATACCGTGACACAACATTCCCCAACAAACGGACTTCTGAAGTCCAAAAATTCCATTTGTAAAACTACACAAACAACTCCACATGGTGAATAACTCCCAAAATGGCATGAAGATTATCAGTATTATCATCATTGAATGTGGATTACACAAGGATGTAGATGATGAATAACACCAAAAAGTTATTTAATATCTCATGGAACAAAGCTTTCATTCACCACATGTACACAGATAGGGAATTTTTTACACTTAACGACATCACCATGAACTAATAATGCCCATGAAGACTTCCAAAAAATAGCTTCATGATATCACAATTATTCACATGTATGAAATGATTTCCTGACCAAATATTGATCTTCAAAAAAACATTCACCCTTCAGTTAATCAAATAATTTATCAATATGATCAAGAGGATAGTGGTATATCACTATCACTCTATTCAAGTACTGATTATTGGAAGACAACAACAAAACAATCTTTGACATCAAAATGAACAAAAAAGGTGGACCCCTTGGTGATGTGTTTGTCTTAAACAAACCACACCACAATATACCATCAAGATGTATATGAAACTCTCCCAAATATGATGTCTTCATCATATATTAATACATTTATAAAATATTCATACATGGTTGTAGCGTTATCCCAAATCCGATCTCCCATCAAGGAGGTAATGCTAAAAAAATTTCTAGAATGACATCAGGGTACTCTTCTATCACCCTTGGAAACCCTGACTGGTGAACAATTGAAAATTTTATTAGAATCGTATCCATCATGTATGTCAAGGAATTAACATGCCTCTGACCAATTAGAGGATACCTCTCACAAAATACTATTGGCTCTCCATCATCATCGAAGAACACCACCTATCACCAGAACCAATCCATGATATCCTTCACCAAATAAAACCAATCCATGACAAGGATTAAATCATATAGTTGTATCCAAAAACATCAAAATTTTCCCAAATAGGAGTGTTTCCCAATAACTAGCTCATAGTCCATACATGCTATAAATAAGTCAGCTCTATATCTAACTAGTATAGTCAATTCCAAGGGAACTGGAAGCCTCTATCCCTGAATTCCTTAGGCATGGAAAAGGGAATATAACATGATGGAGAGTGTCACTGATAATTAAAAAAAGGAATACAAAAGAGTTTAAAAAAATAAAAAGGTACCTAAAACAATGTCTAGATCACCTTGCGTTAGAAACATGAATACATGAAGCTGACCACAACCTGCTCCATATACTATTAGACCCTGGTGAATACTACATCCTTTGTCATGACTTTCTATAAGAGGATAGCGAGTATCCTAATACTATCATCTACCGTCCCCATCTACTCTATTATGATCCAAAACTGGTGCAACCTGCTGCAACATCCTAAGTTGGAACCACCACAATAGGGGAACTATAAGGGGAACACCTAGTACACACTAACAAATCAGAATGATTGAGTAATCTCACAACTGATGAACATCATCTCCAAAAAAAACAAGTGTTTAATCTCATATCATATGCTTTAGATCCACCTCCCGTGAAAAAATGATATACTAAGGGTTGTGACCAACCCCCATAATATTAGATACACTTATACCTTGTAAACAGGGAACCAAGACCCAAATCTCTGTATTATGATGAGGACTAACAACTCCCCTATCATAAAGATATTGTTTATTTTAAAATCCCTTTGATGAACAATTATTTTGCCAGCATATCAACACACATCATCATCATAAATGGGTTGAACTTGTGAAAAATACCTGGAGGAATTGCATCCTAAAAATTCATCTTTAGGGCCTCCTCATATAGAAAAATGATCAAAGCATATCACTAAAGGATCTTGAAATAGATCTCAAACTCTCACACATTAGAGCTTCCTTGCTAATGTGTATGCAGATCCTAGTGACTTTCCACCATCATTTTCAAAGAATGAAACATGTTCATAAACTAGTCTTCTAACTTCTCCCATTATAAATACAACCCATCTATATCATTGAGGATCAAGAACTCCCACTGCCTCGCCTCCCCACTCAGCATCGTCACAAAAAATGATACATAGTGCTCTTTATGAGAATACATCAAACTGAAATATATCCCAACACCTTCCAAACTGATCTTCTATGACTATGTCTAAAACTAATACATCATTCTATGGCATAAAATAATGTGAAAATTCAAAGAGTATCTTCCCCCAAGGTTTTTCTTTGTCAATATCTACACTATTGAGATCTTCTGGTCCAACCAGATGGTTATCTTATGTGAAAACATGTCATGAATTTGACCTGGAGCCTACCTACAATAGGTAATACAGTAACATCTCATAATCCTATATTATGGAAGACTTTAACATTAATTAAATTTTATCTTTATTAATTTTAGTTTTCCCTTTCCCAATATATAGACATTCAAACACAGGCGCAACGAAGAATGATGTGTGATCATTTACTAGGTCTCTACCCTGAAACCAATATCATCTCTTTTAGTAGCCAATGGTATCATAATGGAAAATGAAATAGATTAAAGGGGTCCCAAAATACCTGTGTATTAGCCATTCTCCCATGTTTACAATGATTTATAAATATTGGTGAAAATGTTTCCCTACCGACCCATGAAACCTCACCTATGCCTGACTCCAAAATCCATCCAATCGCTCAACTAAACATCTAATAGAACTCTTTAAGTTCCCCCTCGGATCAATGTGTATACTCCTAGGATTTTAGTAGGAGAATAAAGGTAGTGTCACTTGAGTCCCGCAACCAATAGGCCCTAGGTTTGCAACTAGAACTAAGGTAATACTAAACACACAGATGGGAGTTATTACCATCTAAAAGAACAAACGATAAAGGGAGAGATAATATAGACATCAGCCAACTCATGATCAGATTAAAATATTAAATAAATCCCAATAACACCTATGTATGGTAATGAATAAGCTTCTACAAATAAAAGGTAAAATTAGAAGTACTAAAAAATTAATATGACATCGACCACAAAACCCAAACAGCTCCTATAAAACCCCAATCTAGTTGTAACCTGCCTGGTCTCCAACCTTCTCCAACTAACCTAAAAAAAGATTATATACATTGGGTATGTGTAACAATAAACTCAGTTGTATCCTCCACGAAGCCTCTCACGCAAAATTAATAAAATCATGCTAATGTAAACTAAATATTAAATTAAACTAACTCATTAACTAGACAAATATACTGTCTTCCCAGCAATAGAAGGGATAATCCCATAATGTATTACATAGAAGAGCATATAATATAATTAATATCATCTAGGGTACCCCTCTACCTTGTCCCCACTAGTTTACCTCTTTTCCCCAATGTCCCACATCCTGAGCATATCTCTTTAAAAAGGCTAACCCAAAGACACCTAGGAGAAGCACCATAAAATGCACCTCATGCAACACAATGATGATTTTCACATAGAAAAATGTATCCATGTAGTTTCTGGGATCCAACACATCTCCGAAAACATGCATAGTACATCAGGTATTATACCTCAAGACATCTTAACCCATACACCGACTATGGATCCTCAATCATTAAGATCCTATAAACATTACAGCTATTATAGTACATAGGAAACTATATCCATAATATATGTGTGTGAAATATCCACAATCTATTATAGCCCTCTAAAGAAATAAATGGGGAAAATGTACTACTATGCATACCTGAACAAGTAACAGCCATGAGAAGTGTGCATGGTCGAAGGGTGTAGTCAGCCAACCGTCATCCCATTCGGATGTTGGGAAAAACATTCCAAGGGCATACAATACCAATGGTTTCAGTATTCTAACCAACAACGTGGAGTACTATATTGAACATTAAAAAATTTATGATACAATATACCTCAAAACCACACTTTGGGTTTAACCTCGTATTAGACTCAACTACAACAAATGTCTCTCAAACTTGTGATTTCAACCATTATGAAAAGATATTATGTAAGAACACAAACATATAAAAATATATTTAAGGTAAATTTACCCTTCTTATCAGTCTCACATTATGTTAATTAAATCTTTAGATATTATGTAACCATTATCAATTCCACATTAAATTTTAGTAGCATCAAAAATAGTTTCCATTCCCTCAAATCATAGCCACACTGAGTCCAAGAATTCTCAGACATACAACCCCATCATTGCGTCCCAGCAAGCTCAAAACCCATGTGTTGAACAGAATTTTTTTTATTCATCTACAATACCAATTTCCATATTTCTAATTATTCTCTGAATACATTCATAGCTACCAAAAAACAAGGGGCTCAACATAGTGAGTTGATGAACTACCCATCGAGTCATTTCCACCAATATAAGCAGTGTATACCCATACAACAATGAGAATAAAAACACGTATAGAAAATGGAATGCCTCGTATGACTTCGCCTCCCATGGAAGGTGGGTAAAAAAATATCTTCCTCAAGTATTGGTGAATGTAAAATAGATAAAAAAACAAGATGTTCAATAATATTCCAACATTCAATTCAACAGGTAAAACTAGCATTAACACATTCCTTTATCTCAACTATCCTCCCCAACACCCACTTGCATAAAATTATTCCTCTAACCAGTCTTGGAATCAACTTCTATCATAACATCTAGTCCTCTAATCCACATATACAAAAAATTCCTCCAGGCTCAGCTATCTCAGGATTTCATCACATCATAAGAAGCATGATATAGAAAAACATTACTAGTGGGAGCCTGGCCCAAAACAAGGCATACAATCTCCCCACAATGTGATCCCTCATAGATCTCAAGAACATACAGATGGTCCTTAAAATTATATTGGTAACTCATACCATAATAATTAATTATCTTTTATCACCCAAGTGGTTATTCTTCTATCTTAAAATAACCTATTCATTTTTTAGAATTCCAGCTGTGTGAGCCTAAGAAAAAAGATATCACAATATAACATAATTAATTAATGAAATAATTTGGCATAACTTTAATATATATAACAACAAGAATAAAAAATCTTGAGGCTCATCATCAAATTCAATTAATCATACATATATGCATCAATATGATTATAAATAAATTACAAATGAAACTAGATTCATTAACATCCCTCTTTAAAAATTAAGTCAATTATTTATCAATTAATTAATGATTTATGTTATCTACCAATTTCCATCATGAAAAAAATTCTAAATAATAAATAATATATATCACAATATATATAAAATCATGAGGAAAACCATTATCATTGTATAAATAAACAACATTGTTATGATATTGATACAAATTATTCAATATTGTTCAAATAATTATTATGTAAATGTTATGGTGATCTAAAGGGATAAATTATTCAATCTCTGCAATTTCATGTAAATAAATATTTACATAAAAAATAACCTACCTCAAAAGTTTTCTATTGTTTTTTTTCATGATAATAACCAACAAAATGGATCATGATCACCACTCCTTCAACAAATGCTTCCTCTCAAGGATGTCGCAACACCACCAAACCGACATAAAACTAAGAAATCTCTTTTAAAAATAGGTATATCACACGTTATATCATTTCATAGAGTATCATAATGAAATGGATCGAATAAAATACAAAAACTAAGGTAGATAGTACCTCAGATTGAACACCGATAGTTGTAGATAGAAGGTGGGAGATTGAAATCGATCCTTGATGAAGGATTCCCGAATATAATGAGGGTAGAGTCATTAGGTCACCTGGATTAATAGCATTGACATTATAGCTTTAGGTTTTCACAAAACATGAGTGGATAGAAAAAACTTAAAACATTACATCAGTGGGACATGCCATGATGTATAATCCCATTTCAGATCTTATAATTCATCAAGGTCAGTTTTCAATGAAAATAATGTCACCTCAACGCTCTGTTTTATATTTACTACCCTAAAAAATGACATGTCGTGAAACAGAATTTCACATTGTGAAATATTTATACACGAGTTGAATCCCACCTTTACTCCCTGAAAGCTCCCTACTTCGAACTCTCAACACCTGAACAACTATAAAAATTATGCAAGCCTCCTCCAAACACTTTGACCATTAAAAACAATGGGTTGATCCACAATGATCCATGACATTTCATTAATTAAATATATTTTATTATGTATGATATTGTAATACCTGTGAGGTTATTCGGGGCTTGTGGTAAGGGGATAATTATCTCAATTTACTTTTATTCTGTTATATCAATTCTTCTTGGAAAATTTTACTCTAACATTACTAGAATTATAGAATATGAATGTTTAATGTTTTATTTACAATTTTTTAAATGTATTTACCTTTTTTTTAAATATACCTTGATATATTGGTTATTCCAATTTTACAATCTTTATAAGTTTATATGTTCTAATATCTCATTAAATTATAATTGTCTATATCTAAATTCTTATTTGTGGATATATTTTTTCCTTCTCCTTAAAAATAAAACTATTTTATTCTATTTTAGGTATATATAAAAATATTTTATATAATTTAACACATATATTTTTCTTATATTTCAATATAATTTTATATTGAATAAAACATTCATTATAAAAATATTAAACAAATATCATTACTAACATTTTCTAGGTGAAAAAATTTTCTTACAGTATATATATGATTTATTTACAATGAATTATCTTTATGTTTTATTAACTTTCAATACTTATTTAATTTAACACATTGGCCTAGGAAAAGACAACACGTCACCCAACCTAGTCTAACACTTAGCCTGAAGGGCATTTCAAACTCCCATGGGATTACAAAAATTTCTTGGGAATTGAAAACATACTCCATGTGCTTTATTTGACCCTCACAATCCAAATTAAAACATCTAAAATCCCTCTCATAAATACAGACTACCTATCCATTTATATGATGCCCATATGTTTATAAACATGTTAAATTGAAATGAAATATCAAATAAGAGTAATGAACAATAAAAATAAATTGAAGAACTTTATTTAACATAACAAAGAATATAATTCTCAATAAGTGCATGTAATATAGAATAATAAAGCGCAAAAAATATCTGGATGAACTGGATGATGAAAAATAAAAGAGACTAAATAAATATTTTCATCTCATACCTGAATCCAAACCAAATCATCCCCATGTGACCTATAATAACACTTTTCATCTCATAATATATGTTATGGGACAATAGGATCACCAAATATAAAAGAGACCAATTCATAGGAACCTAAAATATTATGAGATGTATAATCCAAATGGTGTATGATGGGACTGATCTAACATGTCCAATAATATTTCCCCAATGTGTTTATGCAAATTAATTTTAGTAGACATTTCCTAAATACAATTTTAAATTATAATTAGAAAATAATTTTTGGAAATGATATTTTATCAAAACAAAATAACATCCAATAAAAATATTTAATGAACCCCTGTCATATAAAATGAAATGGTGAAGTCATGAATTTTTATTAAAATTATTTTTTACTTAAAATACATTTAATAATATGGAAGTATTTTTATTTATGTTATTTATAAAAATTAGAATAAACTAATTTCCTCTTAATAATTTGTTTTTCATTACATATTTAGTGAAAAACATATCATTTCCTTTTTAAAATTTTTTTTAAACCATTTCATAAGCCAATTTTATTTTACTCAAATGTAACCACTAAAAAAATTGGAATTAAATAAAACCAAATATCGATATCAGGTTATCATGGGATATAAATAAAATAAATAACTAAATTGAGTGTGTCAAAAAATCAATATAACCACTATGGGTTAAAAATATTTAATTTCATGAATCCCCCTAAAAATCCCAATAAAGAAATAAGGATTTTTTAAACACATATTTATGTAATTTGTTTGTCATATGTGTGATTTTATTTATCTAGTTATTCACTCATAGTGTTATAAGGGAAAAATGCATGAAATGATTCTTTCTGTAGAAAATATGCCATGGAACATTGTTGGTGTAAAATTTACAAATCTATGAATCAATACTTGTGAGAGGGGGTTTCCGGGGATTAAACCATTTTGCATGGACTGGGCACAATTTTTATAATCATGTGGGTGTTTATTGAAACCATGTTGTGTTTCTTAGAAATTAAGAATTAGAGAAATGGTCATTTTTATCTATTTTAATTTAATAAACCTCGACCTCATTTATTTCCCATTTCATTCACATACCACATCCCAAGACGTAGAGCATTCTACCATTCTCGTTTAGTGGATTCTTCTAGGATACAAGGTAGCCGAGTTTGTGATAGTTTCATCTATTCATGATTTCATCATCATTTCCCATTTTTATTAAATTTTTAATCATTTTTCATTCATTTTTTAAAACATATCATGCACCATTGACATACATATAACTAATTACAGTTATTTTTGTTCATTTCCATAAGGATTTAGTGTGTGAGGACCACATTTACTCAATTCAAGTCACTCCCATTATCCAAAATGTTTTAATTGGAATCAAGGTATGTGTCTATATTTAAGGGATATTATTGATGTATTTACATTGATACATAATATATTTTTATTATTATAAATTTCTTGTAAATTATGATAATATTAATGATTTATAAATGATTGATTAATTTTGTGTTGTGTATTGAGAATAGGATATATTGATGTTGATTTTCAAATGAATTTGTATTAGACACACTACATGTATTTCATAAACTTGATTAAATATATTTTATGATTTCAAATTAATTTTTGAAATGGTTTTTAATGAAATATTTCATGATGTTAGGTTTGTTACTTAAAATTGGAATGGTAGTTTATTAGATTATCTATTGAAATGGCTTATGTAATATATAATTATTGATTTTTGTATGTTTGGAACTGCGTAGTAGATGGGAGACCATGGGCGTTTTTGAATGAATTAGGCAAAGATAACATTATCTAAGGGATTGAGGGAGCCATTGGAAGGGATATCAATGGTTATTCTATAATACGTTCCTATGGATAGAGAGTTCACATGGGATGATTTTTATGTCTTGGGAATACTAGGAAGGATTCAAAACATGATATACATTACATAGTCAACTAACATTATATTATTTTATTATAAGTCACATTTTAAAAATATATATTGAGTCCATAGATCATAATACTAACAAAAAATGTCTTTTATATACATTATGTATGGTTTCATTAACATGATTGATTGATATATTATATGTTAGTCCAATAATCCATTAGTTAGTTATATTATTGTATTATGGATAAATATAATATTTATGACATGAGTGATTTTGTTCATTTTGTTTTACTATGTGGATTCACTAACCTTCTATTTGAACCTCATTAACTCATGTTTTTTAGGAGTTTTTATTTTGATAAAAAAACAAATGGAATTTGTATTAGAAAAAGTATTTTTCGGTGAAATTTTTTTAAAATATAGATTGTTTAAGAAAAAATAGTTTTGAACAATGTTTTTTACTTTTTCATGGATAATACCCCACATATATTCATTTATTTAACCTACTATGAATTTTCAAACACACCATGTATTTTCCTTTTGTACATCTAGAAATTTTTTTAAAGGACAAAGGTAAATACATGTACACTATGAATTTTAGTTGATCTTATTGATTACAGTCATATAAGGTTTTTTGGGATATACATTACTTATTCTTTTATATTTAATCTCATATAGATAAGGTTTTGAGATTTTTAATAGTTTTTATGTTATATATTTACAATTTGTTGGTATTGATCCATACATTGAGTTTTTAGAATTTCCTTTTGATATGATTTGTACATGCATTCTTAAATTTGATGATATTAGGATTTTTAAGATATATAACTTTAGTCATCCATATTATTATAATGGTTATATATTGATATTGGTTATTATCATATTTGGTTGGAATTTAATTCTAGTTCATGGATGGTTAATTTTTGTCTTTTGGACAATCCATTCCCAAGGGGTCTATATGAATCCATGGTTCTTAAATTCATCTCGTGTTGATCAGGACGTGCATCATGCTATATAGAATAGTGTATTAGGTGATTTGTTTTGTAATCTATGGCTAGTTCACTAAAAAATGGAATTAGTGACTACTTTTATTTTTGGACAAGTGGTATACATGTGTTAGGGACCAGAATATGTTAGAGTTAGGAGGGTAGGAGTGTCTGGATAGTTCTTCTTCATGTTAGTCCTTGAGTTAACATGGGTTGTTTGGGATTTTGCCAATGTTATTCAGACCAGTTAGGGTTCTTTTAAAAGATATTTTAAATATTTCCATATTTAATGGTAGAGACCATTAGTTATGTTGATTTTTATGCTGAAACCAAAAGTATATTAAGAGGTTAAATGTTTAGACCCATGGTAGGTAGTTTTCGTAAGGATACCATGTATCTTTTAAATTTATGTTTTAGTGTAACTTTCATGGTTTTCATAGAGTTTTTAAATCCATGATGAGAAACCATTTATTATAGAGAATTATTAAATTTTCAATTTTTAGCTCTTTTATTTTCAGACTACTAATGATGAATTTTAATAGAAAATTAGTGTTTTTTGTGTAATTCTATTTCAGTTTAATTGATTCTAACTGATATTCAATTTTGGGTTGAATATGATTGTGTGTTGTGTATTATAGAAAAACAATCTTATAAGGTCCACATATAGGTCACGAGAGAGATATATATATTGATCATATTCCACAAGATATCTCTTTTTTATTGATTTTATTAATTTAGTGATCCATATAATATATTCATTATGATTCGATGTTTGTTGAGATGATACATGAATGATAAGACATAAATTGATTTTATTAGAATAAAACATAAATATTCTATTGAGAAAAGGTGTCTATGTATTTTGAGGAATGATTAGAATAAATAATCGATATCTTCTAGATCTTTATGACCCATGAGACTTTGAAGGTTAGCTTAAAATTTTATTTTTTGAAGGACATGGTAGGAAATAGTGGGAATATATGTTCCTATTAATGTCGCATGTGTACATCACATAGACTATGATTAAAAGTTATTTCAATAAGTTGTTTTATTTAGATATATTAAGGATTGAATAGTATCATTATATCATGAATATGGAAGAAGTAGATCCTTTGGTAATCATGTAAATTGATTAATTTACCAAGTTGGTTAATGTGCAACTCGAGATCATTGTGAACGACTTCCTTTATGATAGACATCATAAAATTGCATTGATATATGAGGTTAGGTAAATGATTAGACCTATTTATTTCAAATCCAACGAAGATGCTCTCAATAAGGTGGGAATAATGTAAGTGAACATGTACGGGTAGATAGGTCTTAGTGGGGTACCTTCTATGGATTGTAGCCGAAGCACTTCATATTTCAAGGATCAAAATTTATATGAACATTGTTGGGGTAGTCGTAGTAGTGGTGAGATATCATGGGATTTAGTGAAAGTTTTTATTTAGTCATCAATACAATGATATGTTTTTGGTGTTTAATATATTGATATTCCATACAACATTTCCCCAAGGCACTAAGTATGTTCCACTATTGTGGAAAATCAAGTCATCTTGGGTCATTTTGTATGACTCCCCCTATAGAAATGTTGTTTGTTGCTCATTATATAATGGTTAACATCTATGAGAATATTAATTTTAGGGTGTAGAGTCCCACCCTTACGTTAAATATTTTTCTCACTAGGCGAGGAAGGATCGGGGCGGTCCTAAGAGAAGATGTATTTATGTATTAGATATGGGAAATGAAGAGTCCATATCCAAGAAGATCATAATGAGAGGTACATTATTTATTAAATCTTACATGAATTCAAATTTATAAGACATTTATTATTTCCATTCATTAATCTCATTAATATTCCATGATGCATTGGGTATGTGAATGGAGCTGATTCCCACTATAATTAATTTTATTACCCCATTGGGAAGAAATGAGTGATGTTTTAAGAGCATGAAGTTTCCTGTTATAATTTTTGTGTAAATTATATGGTATTTCCTCATGTGAGTATTATAAATATTTTATCTCATCATCATTATAGATTTTTAGATTATATTTATGGAACGTAATTATTTTTATGTTATAGGGTTCTGTTTCTATCTCATGATAGGAGTACTCAAAGCTTAATGGGTGAATGAGACCCGAGGTTAGGGTGGAAAATGACTTTTGTTTCAGATATTGATTAATACTAAGTCATTATTCTATGATTTTCCTATATATTGTTAGAAAACATATCTTTTATTTTCATTCTGTATCCTGATTTCAGGTGTTTTGAGGAAATGAGGGGAATCTAGAAATTTAAGGAGTACACACTTTGTACTTTGGACTACACATCGCCAACCCAGTTGTTGTGAGTATCCATGTGTTGGTTTTGTAACAACCTAGTACATGGTCATGTGATGTGATCTGGATACCACATAAATCAAGGCCCAGTAATGGACTTTAAACGTCTTGTATCCTCATGGAAGACACCTTGTATTTTTATTTTTAATTATTATATCGGACCAAGGCCACATCTCATCAATAAAATCGTCTTCTTCTAGTATTGTCTCATCCATGAGTGATGGATATCACTGATTCTTCTTTGAGCACCCATTTGGTCATCTGTTAACCGAATCAAACATCTTCATTTTCTTTGGAATCCCCATGATGAGTTCTTCCTTATTCTATAACCTCTCTTCTTGACTACTTCTATTTCGTGTGTTTTTTAAGCCTGAATGTCGATGACCTTTTTATACATCTACGATGTTTTAGGTCGATTCAAAGGCTAAGAATCAACTATATCAATTTTATAATTTAGAGGTAGGTGTTTTGGGAATTTATATAGCTGTATTTGGATATTATGTGCAAAAAATTGTTTAATACACGATTTTAGGGAATTACATGTTTTGGAAATCTAACCCTGACGATTCCTAAATTTTTTTGGTTTTTAGAGTCAGGGTTGTTGAGTGTGAATTTTGTTTATTTCATTGCTTATGGATATGTTTTCCCATGCTTTTTGATATTGGTTGAAGTGTCTAGAACTACGTGGTCGGCTACATTAGCTTCTATGCATAGTTATGTTATGATGTGGTTGTTATTATATTCCATGATTTTGATATTAATTTTATTTTTTTAGCCAAGTAGTATTTGAGATTTAATTTGGTAACTAGATTTCATTTTTTCAAGATTTATTTACCCAATACTGTCAGAACCTATTTAGTTAGTCCATAGTGTGAATTGACTTTGAGGGCCTCTTCATAGTGTATTTTATAATTTACACATAAGGAGACTATAGGGGGGATGGACATTGAGTGATCCCTCAGAGTGTGTATAGTAAACAATTATGAGACCGCATGGGGAATTGGATGTTGAGTTCTTCTTTAGTGACTCTATAGTTTACCGTTAAAAGAACACATAAGGAATTAACGGTGAGTGTTTCCTCAGAGAGCCTTTGTCTAAGCTGGTCCAGAAGGGTTAGACTATGAGAACATCCTAAAGGGTTTCTTGAGATTTATTTTGTGAATAATTAGTATATTTAAATGAATTTATTTCAAAATATATGACTATTTAAATGGAGTACACATTGTTTATTTCTTCATTTTTCATATTTTCCAATTATATATATTGACAGAAAGTTAGGCACATTTATTTTGGTTCTTTCCTTCTAGGATTTGTCTCACACCTGTTTGGGTCTTGTTTTTTTGACCCAAATAGATTATATTGTAGAAGGTATAGATTATGGAAAGTTCCCTTCATCTTTTCTAGATAATCGAATGTTGTGGAGATATGGAGGATGGCACCAAGATGATGCTTATGATCCTGATGGAGTTTACTTGTTTTTTTGTACCTTGGTTTAGTATTGTATTCCAGCATTATGGATTGTTTGGATGCATTACTTGATTCTTGTGTCATGCATCATTATTTACATATATATCATGCAGTTCTTTATTTACATTCTACCTTACATTGTTTACTCATTGTATGGAATTACTGTTTCCGCTACTATTATACATTTTTTCTACTGAGTTACTCTGCCAATGAGGGAATAGTTTCCCCATTATAACACCTAAGGCCCTCACTGTTAATCGACATCATCTGGAATTAGGAGAAATGCCCTTGATGCCATCTGACCAACCTAGTGTGGGGAACCATCGGGAAGCACTATGATCTAGGACGTTACAACCCAGTATTAGAGGTAGGTTTCGATCCTCTGACCCAGATCATCATTTTCATGTATGGATCTTGATTTCCAGTGTTATTGTGGAAAATGGGAGAATCGTGAAATATAATGAGTACACGTCGTGTACTTTGGAGTACACGCCCTGTTCTTGGTTTCCTCAGGTTGTTGTGTACTGGACATGTAACGGTAGAGTAAATGACCGTTGGAGGTGACATGGAGACTACTTAATGCGGGGCCCATTAAAGGCCTATACACACTGTGAATCCTAGGGTAACACACTATGTATTTTTATTTTTAATTGTTATTTGAGGTCTGGGTCATGTATCATCAATAGAACCATATTCTTCTTGCACCGTCTCCTCTAGGTGGTACACTACATGTGTGGAATGAGTGGGAATACAGGGCCACAATTCCCAAGAAACCCGGTTGAGTGCCAATCTTGTGGAAAGATGGGACATATTCACTGTTTCTGTCATTTTTCCTCACCAAAAACTAGTAATAGGGGTTCTTTTTTGACTCCTCATACCGGAGTAGGACCACCAATCCCACATCTGTCATGGAAGAGTATTTCTTCTGGCAGTTCTGGCTGATGTAGAGTTTGTGGCTATAGTGGTTAGACAGATGGTTTTTGAAAGCTATAGGTTGGATCATCTCAGGTATTATAGACATCTTCATAGAGACACAGTGTAGTTTAGGCTTTTGTGATAGAGCATACTCAGTAGGAGAAGAATATCTTACCCTCTACCATTAGATGTATTATTCTAGTTGTCTCTATTTTAGATTGTGCACTTTTCTATATAGGGGATTCTCATAGTTTCATTTCTATTGTTGTTATGGAGAGACTGGGGCTATTTATCATTACATCAGCTAGTATCTTGAAGCTGGAAAGTTTTATCGGTGCTAGAACGGCTATTTTAGATCAGTAAAAGGAGTTCCCTATAGAGTTTGGAAGGTGTCACTTCTTATGATACATTTATGTATTAGAGATGGCGAGCAATGATGATATTCTCGGAATGGATTGGTTTGTTCCATTTAAGGATATTGTAGATTCCTATTGTAGTAATGTGAGTTTCATATCACTATAGGGTGGGTTGTTTCTACATATGGGTGAATGGGATGTCCAGGTGAGTAGAGAGGGACTCGTTTCTCATGGATTGTTTAGAGTTACAACCCAGATTGGTCATCTGTATCTGGATGAGCAGGGGACAACACGGATGGACTTTCCACTAGCGAGGGATCATTTAGGGGATGTCATTCCAGATGAATTTTTATTTCTAACTCTTGTGTAAGAGGTTCAGTTTTTTTTATCTTATTCCATGAATGGAACTAGTGTCAATCCATCCTTATAGTATGGCTACACCTGAGTTACAGAAGCTCGAGAAGCAGTTAGAGGAGTTAAAGGAAAATGGTTTCATATGACCTAGAACATCCCCATGGGGTTAAAAAGTCTTATTTGAGAAGAAGTTTGGCAATACCCTCAGATGTTATGTGTATTATCATAATATGAACCAATTTACAGTCTAGAAATGATATCCCTTTCCAATAATTGATGACCACTTTGATCAGCTTCAAGGAGCCCAGGTGTTCATAAAGATTGAATTCAGATCCAGCTATCAATAGTTTCATATTAGGCCATCATATATACCTCTTACATTCTTTCAGAGACGGAATCATCAATACGAATATGTGGTTATGCTGTTTAGTCTCATGAAATATCCCACGGTACTTTTGTAACTGATGAACCAAGGGTTCCATCCATACCTGGATTCTTTTTTGGTGGTCTTTTTGGATGATATATTGGTGTACTCTCAGACTCGACCCGAATATTCTACCCATCTTGTGATACTTGTTAGTACACTAAGAGAGAATCAATTTTATGTTATCCTATCAAAATGCCTCTTTTGGATGGATATGATTCACTTCATAGGTCTTGTTATCTCAGAGGCAGGAGTATCAATAGACCCAGGGAAAGTGAGAGCAGTAGTTTCCTAGGAGCATCCTAAGAACTTCTTCGAGGTATGAATTTTTCAAGGGACGGGTAGTTACTAAATATGTTTTACAAGAGACATTTCACACTTAGCAGTGCAACTGACATGCCAAAATATGAAGGGTGTGCAGTACCTATGGACAGATTCTTGTGATTCATCCTTCTAGGTGCAGAAAGGGGGGTGACTTCAGAACATATTATGATCTTTCTAGAGTTGGGAAAGAGCTATACTATACACTATGATGCATTAGGTATCGGGTTGGGAGGAGTGATTATACAGGGGGTAGGATTCGTTTCATATATTTATCATCAATTGAGGCCACATTAGAAGAATTACAGGACGCACGATCTCGATTTGGTTGCAGTTGTTAATGCTTTTGGTTTTTTGAGGCATTATTTGTCGGGAGAAAATTTTCTAGTTTTTAGAAACCACAAAATTTTCAAAAATTGCACCCTTCATAATGATATAAACTCGAGACAGTGATATGTGTGTTAAACACCAAAATCCTTTGACATTGATCATTCTAATACACCTGGGAAGGGCATCGTAGTGGCAGATGCGCTAAGAAAAAGGACTCAAATACAGGCAGTTCAGGAGGCCTGCAGTGAGTTGCAGCTTATCTCTATATTATTTAAGATGAATTTGGAGGTGCATGATAGATAGGAGAATACATTCCTATCTTCTTCAGTTGTTATATATTCTCTTCTTATTCGAGTGAAAATGAGGATTCTCTCTGATGTTGATGTACTAGTCCTGCGTGAGAGTGTGTCATGGGAGGACCCTATTCCAATATGTAAATTAGGATAGGATGAGATCTTTCATTTTCATGGGAATGTATGGGATTCCATAGATATACATGAGGAAATTATGTGGAAAATTCATTCTTCAATTTTGGATGTTCATCCTGGTGTCACCAAGATGTATAGAGATCTACACTGTCAGTATTGGTGGCCGGGTATAAAGAGAGATATCACTGCTTTTGTGATAGACATCGTGACTTGTTTTCCACAATCACCTCGAGGTAATGATGTAGTTTGGGTTTTACATTATAGTCTCACAGAGTTCACACACTTGTTACCGATCATGTATACCTTAAGAGTTGATAAGATGGGAAGGTTGTATGTCTGTGAGATTGTATGCATGCATGGGGTTCCATAGTACATCATTTTAGATAGGGACATATGTTTTACTTCATATTTATAGTAGGGACTACAGAGGTAATTTGGAACATAGCTAATTCTGAGTACAACATACCATCAACAGACGGACGGCCAGTCTGAGCATATGATTCAGGTGCTAGAGGAAATCCTTCAAGCATGCGTCATAGATTTGAGAGGTTATTGGTATAAGCACATACATCTGGTAGAGTTTTCCTACAATAATAGTTTTCAAGAAACTATTTAGATGGAACCTTATAAGGCCTTGTACAGTAGACCGTCCCAATCGTCCCAATATTGGCCGGAGGCTGGAGAGGTAGTTATATCGGACCACGTGTTTTATAGAAGACTATAGAGTAGGTGATGTTTATTCAGAAGATAATGGATAATGCCCAGTCACATCGTATGTGTTATTCTCAATGACAAAGATGACCTCTATAGTTTGAGGTCAGAGATCATAATTTCCTACATGTCACACCGAGGTTGGGACACAAGAGGATTTAGAGATAAGGAATGCTTTTACAAAGATATGGTAGTCCGTTTGAGGTTTTGGAGAGTGTTGGTCCAATTTACTAACATTTTTAGTTACCTCAGAGGTATCGGGACATGCATGACATCTTCCACGTTTCATAGCTACAACATTACATCTCATACAGGTCTCATCTTTTCCAACCCGGAGAGGTTGAGATAGTGGTGGACACATTGTTCGAGGAGTATCCAATCCTGATTTATTATACTAGCGTGACAGTTCTACATGGTCAGTGTGTTCCTACTGTATGGTTGATGAGGCAACATGGGAGAGTAAAAGAAGATATTTTAGAGAGGGAGGCGGATGTGAGATCCCATTTGTTGGAGTTGTTCAATGATTCTTTTTCACATTATTCTTTAGGAAATTTGGATTTTAATTTCTTTAAAGGGGGAAGATTTTAAGAACCCAGATCTTCTTTTGTGGTATAGATCTTGATTTTGGTTGTTATGAGGAAATTGAGAGAATCATGAAATTTAAGTAGTACACACCATGTGCTTTAGAGTACACGTTGTGTACCCAGTTTCCACGGGAATCCATGTACTGTTCATGTATCGGCTGAGTACATGGCCATGTGAGGTGACCAGGAGATCCCCTAAAATAGGGTCTAGTAAAATCCACTAGACATCGTGTATCCTCGGGGAACACACAGTGAGTATTTGTTTTTAATTGTTATATTGGAATGAGATCATGTCTATTTGACATAACCTTTATATTCTAGTGATGTCTCATCCCGGAATGAAGGTTATCACTGATTCATTTCTGAGAAACTATTTAGTCATCTGTTCTCCGAATTAAACACCATCGATTGCATTGGAATCACTACAGTGAGTTATTCCTTCTTCTAGTGCCTCTTCCCTTGATATATAATATTTTTTGAGTTATTCATTGTTGAAAATTGTATACATTTTTTATGATCAATGACATTATAGATCTAATCTAATCTAAGATTTAGCAATATTGATCATACAATATCATAGTAGGTGGTTTGTGCCTTTCTGTAGTTGTCTTTGAATTATATGTTCAAAAAATTGTCGAATACCGTAGATTTAGATTCTATAGTAAGGACTTTTCTTGTGATTTAGGATTATTTTCATTTATTATAGATTTATTTCCCATACTTGTCGATATTGGTCGTTGGGTCTAGAGCTGCCTGTGAGGATGCTTTTCATTACATGCCTTGTGTTGTTAGGATGGAAGTGTTATTAAATGAAAAGCTTGTGATATTAATTTTAGGTTTCATGAAAAGTTTTATTTGAGATTTACTTTGGATGATGGATATAGTTTGTGTATTATTTCATTAAACATGGCTATGGGAACCTTCTATAGTTAGAGAATAGAGGGAATTGACGTTGAGGGATTCCCCAATATTACTATTATACATTACATGTTGTAATACCATAGGGGTTGGATGATGAGTTCTCCCTCTGAGTGTGTGTAGTATACTATTATGACACTACATGGGGGATTGTATGTTGAGTGCTTCATCAGATAGTCCATAGTTTATCGTTAAATGAACACTAGATAAATTGACATTGAGTGATCCATTAGAGTGTCTTTATCTATGATTATCTCAAGGGGTTAGATTATGATAACATCCTAGTGAGTTTCTTGTGATTGTTCTACTAAATAGTGGTTATATTTAAATGAATGTATTTGAATGTGTAATACTGTTTACATTGAGTACTCCTTGTTTATTACATCATTATACATATTTTCATGTAATATATATTCACTAATAGTTAGTCGTATATCTTTTGGTGGTTCCCTATAGGGATTTATCTCACACCTATTTAGGTCATGTTTTTGGGCCCAAGCACATTATATTGTTTCCGATTTAGATATGGGAAGGTTCCATTCAACTTTTTGTAATTGAATGTTGTGGACCTGGGGAGCATAAGACCAAGCTAAGGATTATGATGCTATTGTAGTTTAATTTTTAATTTTGGTATCATTGATTAGTACAATACTACAATATTTTGACTTGTTTTTCTCAATTCATAGATACTTAGGACATGAATAATTATTTACAAATTTATGTTGCAGTTGTGTATTTACTTTTCGTCTTCTGATGTTTACACATTCTATGACAATATTTTTCGTGATACTGTTATACATTAGTTTCCTCCATGTTAATCTTCATATGAGGGAATAATTTCTCCACGATCATATCCATGGACCTCACTGCTAGTCAACAACCATTGGCATTTGGGGGACTGCACTTCAGTCCATCTGAAAAACTAGGTAAGGGGACCCTTTATTCGGCACCTAGAACTGGTACGTTGCAAATACCATGGGAAATAATGTAGTTAGTTATATTTTAGTGGTCAGGAAATGGTACTCAGAAGTGATTATAGATGGTTTTTATTGATTTCTAACCCAATGATAGGTCACCTTCACATTCAATTTATTCCCTGAGATTAGCCCCATCACATTAACTTCTTACCATACGGATCCAGATGATTTAAAAGGCTTGAAAGATCATATGGAATACCTTGATATAAAGTGATTTATTTTTTAGAAATTCACCATGGAGATCAGTAGTTATATTTGAAATGTAAGATGAATTATTATTTGACTATGTATATGTAACCACAATATTAAATAGGTAATAATAAAGAATAAATTTTTGTTTACCATAATTATAATTTTTTTAAAACCCACACATGGAATGAAACCAGCCTCAAGAGTTAACCCCGTGACTATTTCCCTACAATTGGTGATCATTTTTATATTCATAGGGGATCTCACTGGATTTATATGATTGAATTAATGTCATGGTAAAACCCGTTATTTTTTATGGAGTGGGATGTTTCAGAAACATCCTTTGAAACCACGTTTGGATATTTTGAGAAGTTCGTTATTTAATTTGGAATTTCGATTACTCATGTTGTCTCTATATATTTGATAAACATGACATTTTTTTGGTCTACATCATATTGATCCTTATTGATGAAATATTAGTGGATATGAATATAGAGGAGGACTAAACATACCATTTGGGGGTTTCATTATGAATATTGATAGAGAATAGTCTATATTCCAAGATAGGAAAATAATAGTTTTAGATTCAAAATATGAAGTTGTAATTACATATATATTCTATGAAATGGATTTTATTTGATCCTATGAAGATCCAAACATTAATTTAAATAGAGTGGTATAAGAATGTTTGGAAAAGTAGAACATTTTAGTCTTTTTCAAGGTACTTTCTAAATGTTTTACAGGATAACACCTAGCTATAATCCCCCATAATTATCATAACTCATAAAGGGTAGATTTTTGAGTGTAGTGATAAGATTTAAAGTTCATTTGAAAAAATTTAGGTCTATTTGACATCCACTAAAATCATAATTGTAACTAATCTTGGGATTGGTTATGCAGTGTATGGTGATTCTTGAAGTGCTAGGTTTTGGTGTGTTCTGATGAAAAATGATCATCTATTTGGTTATAGATCGTGGTTTATATTCCCACATTAATGGAACTAAACCATCCATAACATAGAATTTTAATTTCTAATACATGAATTAATATTGGGGTTCCCGTACCTATATATGAATTATTTTATAGGCTATATAGATCATAAGGGACTATATTATATGTTAACTAATATGGAATTTAAAATCATGAAAATACAATGGATAAATAATGATTATACAATTGATTTGTGTATATACTATACCCCCGGGAAGGGGTGTATTTTCTCAGACACCCTGAAAATAATATTTTAAAATCTAGGTTTTTTGTGAATCATTAGATAAGTAGATTTTGATAATTTTATTTACTGATCATTGATTAGATTTGTATATGGATGAAGAGTGGGTATTTATAGAATTTTTTTAGGTAACACCATCTCTTGACAAAAATGTTTGATGTCAGTTGGATTCTAACCCTGACTGAAGGTAGCTTAGATGAATCTTAAATAGTAGGAAGAAATTAGGTGATTGGTCTTAGACTCATGATGGTTATATCATCCTTGTGAGGTGGACGGTGTTTCCTTTAACCCATGTTCAATAGGTTATTGATGCAGTGAATCATTTTTATTGCACTATTCACCCTGAGTCTATAATAAAATTTTATAACATTATGAGGAGGTATTTGAGTACTGGGATTAAGAGATGAGTTTTTTATTTTTTTACTGATGATTTAAATACCAAAATATCAATGTTAGTTATTAGATTCCTGTAGTTTAATTATATCCTCTTACCATTATATTATAGTGGTAGCCTAAAATAATAATTTGTTTTGATATACCTACTTCATGTACTTAATGGAAAAGAATATATATGGGTGAATTTTTATTTTTTGATTCAAATTTCTTATTTTAGTCCCATAAACAAATAAATGGTGGAAGAGGAGCTTCACCAACATTATATCCATGATGTTTTTATGCTTAAGGGGTTTCCAATAATGATATATTTTGGATATTATTATGATTTTACATATAGGAATTAGAATTGGATCTATGAAGTATTGAAATTCTAGATAAGGTTGAACATTGTGTATCACCCATAAATAGATTGTATATCTAAGAAGAACATCAAAAATATAGATGATATAATTCAGTAATGGGTTTTTAATTTCTAGATTTATTTCAGAGAGGAAAAAATGATTGGATTATTTTTCTTAAAATATTATATATCATTTCATCATCATTTTTAACTATTTGTGGATTTTATTGGTGGTAATGTTGGTCCACATTGTATTGGCCTGAGGTTGTTGAGCATTCTTTATTCGTACTATATCACATCCAGTTGATAATGAAGAACATGATTCGATTTGAAAATGGTTAAAAATTGCATAAAACCATGAGAAATAATATTATAATTGAAATTGACCCTGATTATTGCTTTAGTTTTATGTTTAAATTGTTCCATTAGTATCTATTCAAATGGGACATCAATGTTAGGGAAATTAGTGAAAACTGACACTATGTTATCCATCCATTTAAAATTATGGATCATCTTGAAAAGGACGCCCAATAACTAGATTTTATACTATGTATGACCTTGATTAATGAGGTATTTACTATATCCATGTTGGTAGTTTTTCATCCAAACTCATATCTTGAGATAGAGTGGGACTATTTTTAGGTGGATCCTGATGTCTACATTGAGGAGAATCCAATTCATTTTTTGGACTACTATAAAATGGGTTTTAATGGTAAATCAATTTCATTTATCTATGTTATTTTGAAATATTGGTGTGACATCCACATATCATTAGAGTTGGATTCCGTAGTGAATGATAAATGTCGTCAGCTATTTTTTATGAGGATTATTGAGGAATTTATAATGGAAAATTGAAATGGTGGAGAGATTTTAACACCATATGGGTTGGTGGTATTATTATATTAGTTTTTATTTATCTATTTATTCACTCATTGAGTATTGGGGATCTGATAGTTTGATTTTTTTTTAAATGGATTTGGGAAAATTTTGGGTCATGGATTTACTAAAATTTTGGATAACCATGTAAGATGGGATTTTTGGTTGATATAGTTATTTTAAATTTCTTGAGAACTATATTTATAAATGTATTTTGTTTCCCAAAATAATACAGATTTTTTTACTGAATCAGTACCTACTAAACAAATTGAGAAAATTTTCAGAACCATACCTAAACCACATAAATATTATTGAAAATTATATGGTTCTTATTTCTATCTTTTAGAGATCATGAATATGGGTTTGGAAGTATGATATAGAGGCTCGAGTGATGGGTCTCGTCGAAACAATCCATTTCTCAACGTAAGGGATGATCCAATAACACGCTGAATATTGCTCTAATCTTGTAATTGGAAGACTAGACTAAACCTAAAGAATATGTTAATTCTACCATAGCATAACATAACCAACAAGGGTTTAAATTTCTTATTTGGAGAATGAAACATCCATGGTAAAGACTTCATCATGGAGAACATATAATACATGGGACAAAATCAATTTTCCCAAACATAATATAAAATAAATTTATAAAATCAAATAGTCTAAATATCAACTTATAGACTTCCCATGACAATATTAAACAGATTTGAGGAAACAATTAAGGTACTTGTAACCATTATAATGAAAATAAAATAAAATAAATCACACCTTCCACAACGTTAAAAGAAACAACCCAGTTCACATGAATAACCTTCAATAAATATAATAAGGATATATATATATAATATCCACCTTTTCTTCCATAATTTATTTCAATAAATTATAAAAAATACTCATTAAGGTTATCAAATGATTTAATGTCCACTTAATTTAAGGTACCCAATGTGCATAATGAAAATCAGCTTGTGATGTCATGTTAACTTTATAAATTTAAAAATATTCACATTAAACATAATTTTAAACTATCCCAAGTGAAAACCCATATGAAAACTGTTGTTAACAAATTCATTTTATGATTTAAAATATTTTAATAACCCAAGAAAAACCTTTCATTGAAAATAATTATATATGAAATGAAATTTCTTCTTTTCAAGGCCAAAATAGGATACAACTTTGTTAACCACCATAATTCCCTTATCCAGGAAGTTTGGTAATATTTAAAACTACATTTAATTAAAAAAAATTAGAAAATGTAGACACCCATTAAATACCATCAACACATGTTACCCAACCATTAAAATAAATTCTTATAACTCACCAAAAATATCACTTGATTGACTAATTTAACATAATAATACATTTAAAATGTAAATTCATTAAATTACATTTCAATGAAAATAAAATCACAAAAATATTCCACTAAAAAAACAAATAACTATGTTAAATTGTTTCAACGTAAATAGTTAAAAACAAAATGAAAAACTATGCCATATAGAGGACTTAAGAAAACCACCCAAAGGGTGGGCCACCTTGAATCCATAAATCTGACCATAAAAGGCCATAGTGATCATGGGAGGTGTGGAAACCTAAATCTAAAGGATTAAATCTGATAAAAAATAAATTTGAAGTGACTAACTAAGAGAAACCACTTGTGATATATTGAACGAATGAAAGGATAGATCCCATAAATGAACCCTTAGCACAAACAAATAACATGACATGGTGAATTGAAATCCACATGCATTAATCAAGGAGGATCAATTCTATAATTTCAAATTTATTTTAAATTTTAAATATCATATTATTAAACAATATGGTTTGGTAAATTGTTTTATCAACCATAAGGTTGTCACTAGACAAGAATTACACACTCACATGGTTTGACATCATAGTTTAAAAAACCATTTTGAAACTATAAAAACACACTCTATTAAATAAATTCAGTAACTTATTATCAGCTAAAAAGTTCATACTTATGAATTTTTTATTCAATTCTACATTTCTCATAGAACAAAATGGATCACATGTTGTATACTGGATTTCCCACAGTTTGAAACAAACAATGAACTACATGTTAATAAAAATCATGCATGGAACAAATTAAACTCTTAAAAACGTATGTAATACACTACATGTTTTCCCCATTACCATTCTTGATAATATCTAAATATGAAAATATATTATAGAAAAATTAAATATCAACACCATATATCTAAAAAATTTTGACATTCCCAAATCAATATAAAATAATAATTTAATAGTTAAATGGAAGTGTAACCTTTGTTCCCACCACACTTATTTTTTCCACTATAATTCCATTGGATAAATTATAATAAAATTGAAAATGATAAAAAATTTGAATTACTATAATAGATTCCTAAATGTATTTTCCAAAAAATATTCATCAAAATATGAGTTGAATACTCGAATGAAAAAAATAGTATCTTTTTATTACACATTCAAAAATAATGATTCTATAATAATAAAAAACTAATAGTGGTCATCCCAATATATAAAATTCATTTAAATAGTTAAATTCATGTAAAACCTCTTATATGAAGTGGGTTTCACTAGATTAACTACTCTTAGAAAAATAATACATGAAATCCACCATAATTTTAGGTAACTACTACCAACCACTAATATATGATCTCAAATTCATAAGAAAAATTAAACTTTAAATATCATCCAAAAGGCCATGAGGTCGGTCTACTAAAACTATTATTTCCCAATGGATAAAATTATTTTCAAAATTGGGATTTTTTTAAAAAATTGACATGATATATCTTTTAAAATTATTTTCTCAAAAACAAATGTTAAATGTAATTTTGAACAAATTTTGTAAAATAATGACATCTAACAATATACTATTTACATTAGTTTTCCTTAAAATGTTGTTAAATTTTAATGTTTAAATTATTTAAAATGCATAAATTACTGATTTCCAATTTTTTGAATCATGTACATGTGACTTTTTTCATACTTATGAAAATTATATTTTCTTTTTCTTTTTCCTTATTTTAATCTATAAATACATGATCTAGATCACTATTAATTATCAATCCCATTATATTTGTTTCTTATTCCTTTAAATTTATAGATGTAATCATTTCTCGATAACCAATATTTTTTTGTAGTAATATATCTCTATTGTATTTATTTTATCGATATGTCTTCATAGTATTTTTTTTTTGAAGATTTCCATTTTTTTCAACGATTATTCCTTCAATAATGAATAAGCTTCTATATGTGATCAACAAGCCAATATAAAAAATTATCCAAATTTTTTATCATAAATCAAACAAATATATAGATTATATCTATAAATTTAGAGAAACCATTCTCATGTAATAATAATAAGTAAAATATATAACTCTTCTCTTTCATTTGTTTAATGTAATGTTCTTATTCTTAATTTATTTTTCAATCAATTTTTTGTTTTATGTACAAAATTTAATGTTTTTATAAGGTTTCTAACATTTATTGTAGATTATAAATAATATAAGTGGAATGTATTTTCTATTAAATTTCCTCATCTACATTATTTGACTAATAATAAAACACACTTAAAAAATTAATGGAAGTAATTTATGTTAAAAATGGTGTTAAACTTCACAAAAATGATGTTAAAAAGAATTATTCTTCCTGTTAATCCTAAAATAACAACAAAATTGAATCAAAAAAGAACATGAAAAATAATATGGTTATAACCCCAATCCATGAAAATATATCATTGGTTAATGGAGGGACAAACTTGCAGAACACTATCTTATAGTAATCCAGATATTGAACCACAACCTGGGGGAACATATAGACCAACCAATAATAACTAATCATATATGTTATGTGTAAACACACTCGATGTATCTCATGTTAATTCCTCTAATAAAAATACCAAGGCATAAATTCCAAAAGAAATATTACCTCCAAAAAATCCACACAAAACACAATAAATAAATGATGTCAATACTTTCCAAGACAACTATTTTTATGAAAGAGTACAAAAAAACACATAAATATCACACTAAGAAATGTCCCTAAAAAACAAAACTTATATAAGATAATTAAGGACGACTCCAAAAATTTATCGTCACCCAAAATCAAACTCGAGCATGTGAATACCCTTTTCATGGTAAATAATGAAACAATAAAATGGTAGATAGTTATTAATTAAAATATCCAACCAATTATAACATTCATATTCTAATCTATCGAACCTATGTGGTTCCCAAATAGAGAGGCTATATGTTACCCACCATAAATAATTCTAAGAGACATTACTACACTACCAAAGGTGAATTAATACACCTTCCAGTCAAGTTAATGACTAGGATATGAATATAATAGAGAATGAACTACTACTAAATTAAAGAATAAGTCATTAAATTAAGAATTGCGTTTAAAGATTACATTAAATATCCAAATATAGACAATCATCCTGATCATGTACCCTAAACCATAATAAATACTCCCAATCTTAATCAAGGAACAAATCAAAAAGAACTATTTATAAAAAAACAAGATAAAATCCTCCGTAATTTAAATTACTGAAAACCATTCTATTTAAATATAAAAATAATGTTCAAATTAAACATTTTCAAAAAAAATCTTATTTTGAAACACTATTAGGGGTCAACACCTAGTCGAAACTATAGAATTAATTTTTTAAACCACAATTTTAATAAAAAACTATGAAAATTTCTTGAACCTTTTAATGAAACAATTATTTCCAAACACCAATCCACTTAGAACACCCTGAAAAATATTCAAATTAAAATTTTAAACATATAAAATCTGGAAAAAAAATGCTGATAAGGAAAAAATTATTTTTAACTAAATAAAAAACCTATATAAAAACCAAAATACACTATATTTCTAAAAAAATAGTTACTTATAAAAGTATTTCAATATAAGGAAATTTTTTTTCAAAAAAAATCATTATTTATTTAAAATTGGTTATATTTCTTATAATCCCCACTTTTCACACAAGAATAAATTATGGAGAAATCACATTAGAGAAATCACTTGAAAACCCTAAACCAAAATTACGATAGGAAATCATCAACATTTCAGAAGTACTTCTCCAATACATTTAACAATTCTAGAATATTTATGGAAATATTGAAATTAAGGGATATTAATAGAAAATAAATTATAATATAGACCCATTACAGACACTATTTTTTTAGTTCATGGCCAATAATCCAATAATGAAAATACTCATGGATAATTTACAAAATCAAATTCCTAATAACTACCTGGTTTTCCATTCCTTAATATATAACTGTTTATTTAAATACCAAAGACGAAACCATTTTTTATTTTACAGAATATTCATACAATAAACATTACCTATTATGAAATAATATAAAAAATGAAGAACTAAAGGGTTGGTATATTTGAGGAATAGATATATATGAATGTTATTATACATTTGTTATGACCATTCTCTATACTTGATCCACAATTAATATTGGTCTAGATTTCTTATAGGCAATAATTATCGTTATGACTGGTTAAATAGAAACATAAGAAATGGTTGAGCTTAAATACTCATAATGGGAATCTATATCATCAATTAACCAAATTGAAGATATTAATCATAATATAAAATAATATATGGTGAAAATGTTTATACTAAAATAAAATGTAATCCATAATATTTTTCATGGGGTTATGATAGAATAACATTTAACAGTAAATATATACCATGAAAAAATATTATGTAACACCAAGAAAATAAATTAAATCCATGGAGAATAATCATATTAATATATAATGGAAATGAAACATTCTCATGAAACATAACATAACAGATATTATTCAAGACAAACATATGAATATGCTACCATAATATTGTGAGAATATATAATAAGTAAAAATAATTAGTTTTTATGAATATCCAAGAAGGCTCACCCTTGAGATTATGATAATATCCATGAAGTCCCACACTATAGTATTGCGAGTTTATTCTAGAATGACCTAGTTAAATGTTCTATTGAGATATAAAAAAATATCTATTGAATTGGAGGGTGATATATGACCCCACCCATAAATCATCGATACATATAACTTCCATACTATGTAGATCATCATAACCTATCCCAAAACCCTATTATAATAAAATTGGGTTCATTTATCATATCAAAATGAAACAAATGAAAAAATGACTTTCACATCATTTCAAAATTGTATACCCATTATTTTGTATATGAATTAAAATAATTGATACCCAAAACTAAATCACACCAATAAATTATTTCATAAGAACATTCTGAGGGTTATTCTTAAAAAATAATGTCCATATAAATAAATCAATTTATGATAAAAAAATTTGTTGAAAACATTAAAAATATTTTTGATAAAATATACCCAATATTTTTATAAAAATTTTAGTTCTAGATGTCATTGATTTTTTTAGAAGCATATATTAAAATCTTAAAAAAAAATCTTTTAAGAAATTCTTCAATTAATTTTCATATAAAAGATATAATTATTATAATAATTTATTTATATTTGAATAAATTAAATTTTATGATGAATCAATGGAAAATGTGTTTAATATTTTGAAATATATTTTTTAAACCCACATTATAAAATTGTAATATATTTAAATGGAATGAATGTATATCTAAAACAAATGATAATTTATATTTTCGTTTCTAAAAAAAAGATAACATTGATGGAAAATAAAAATATGGACAATGATGGGAAAATATCGTAAAATTGAATCATAATTATTCTCAATAATGATATATTTCTAAGATATTCATTCATGAAGGTAAACATTTAAATTCAAAATTACACTTTCCCTTAAGATTGGAGAAATTATAGTTTCACCATATATTATAATAAATTCATCTTGTAAAACAATAATAAAAAAAGACTCATTATCACTCCATAATACATGTTGAATTAAGAAGATACCATAACTTATATTCCCTCTTAATAAAATGAAATTTTACCTAATAAATAAAAAATAATCATATTAATTAAAATTTTATTAACCATAATCATATTGAAAAACATTCATAGTCTTCCTTAACAATTATTCATTATAAATATATTATTAGTTATTATCTATTTTCAAAATTGGGTGTGAGTAATCTTGATCATTTTGAAATGGTTCTATAATATTAGTGTAATTATTTTTTATTATC
Organism: Viscum album; assembly: GCA_963277665.1. Lineage (NCBI taxonomy): Eukaryota > Viridiplantae > Streptophyta > Magnoliopsida > Santalales > Viscaceae > Viscum > Viscum album. The sequence continues at coordinate 1,380,640,049 of OY728138.1, forward strand.
CCAAAGTTCATCATTAAATTATTTATAAAGATATAGCAACAATTTGTTTATTGATTCTATAATTTAAGTAACATTAGGTGAAAAAATCAATATGGTTTTAATGAAAGAAATTAGATTGATCACGTTTAATTGTGTTTAATGATAGAAATGCTATATAATAATAAATATATAGAGAATTTCACATCCAATAATATAATAATTAAAAATATAATATAATTCTTATTATATTATATTATAATTAAATTATATTCTATAATCGTTCATGGTTTAAAATTATTACATAGTTCAAATTGGTTAAACAATCCAACCAAATGAGTGCGTGTTTCAGTGATTTTATGAGTAAAGAATGTTTTTATATAATGTTATTATTTATTTCAAATCATAATAAACATTTAAATAATGTCATAAAATTTTATTAAATTCATTTTTATAACTATATATCAATGCAGGTGATGACAAATAAAATTGAACATTCGTGGAGTCAGTAGTTTTATGTATGCATAATTTACAAATCCATTTCTCAATGAAAGTGATATAATTAAGGTAGATGATAAATCATCCTTCATGCATTATGATTTTGAAATGAAAAAAATTATTCAATAAAATCAAACCTTATTACAATCCATAAAATAACGTTATAAAAAATGAACCACATCATTTCATGGTTGCAGTAGTTTGTATGTACAGACATTCAATATAGTTTTATTATTTCATTGAGGATTAAAATGATTAAATAATTATTAATATATATATATATATAATAAAATTATATTATATTAGTAATTATATATACTATATATTATAGAGTCTATAAGAATAATATATGAGGATGATTAATAAGATAATACATAGAAGTAAGAAATATTTAAACTCAGAACATGAAATTTCTATTCGAAATATCCTTATATAAGGAGTCTTTAGGGTGTCTAAATTAGACAATAGGTTTATAAAATTTATATAATATTCTTTAAGTATACATTTTTTATATATTATAAGTGATATTTTAATGGATTGGTGTGTCTTTTAAGGATGGTTGTGTTCCCCTTTTATAAGTGTACATAAGGATACTTTTATAAACACCCATTATTCATCAATAATGGAATCACAATATTCAATTTTCAAAACCACATAAATTAATTAAAAATGAATATTTGTGTTAAATAATGTCAATCAATAATCTTCTAATAATTCTCACACATTTTTAAATATGTTTATGACTATTTATCTATATGATTTTACATTTAACCCTCATTGTTTTTTAAATTTGAAACTAGTTGTTTAAATATGAAACTTTTAAAATAACAATTATTACCTTATTTTTTCTGTGATAAAACTAAATTTAACAAAAATTTAATCCACTTAAATTACTAATATGATAATTTTATCTTTTAATTTAGAAAATTTAATATGTGTTGAAAAATATATTTTTAGAAAAATACTGTTTTTACAATTATGTATTGTGATTATTATTTTTGATTAATTACTAAATGAGTAAGTGTTAATATATTTATATCTATTTTAAAAGACTATATTATAGTTATTTTATTGTAATAGATAATATAATTTAATATATAAAAATTACCCAATTGTAATGGAATAATACATTTAAATAACAGTTTTACCAATTCCATGATAAATATTTTTAATCACAATAATTTTATTCAATTCAAAAAATGCTATATTTTATGTTATATAATTTGTAATTAATTATTATAACTATGTAATTTAATTTTCTAAATAAAATTTCTATTGGTGATTAAAATTTCATTTTCATTTTAGCACAGATAATGTGTAAAAAGTAATTTTTTGAAAAATTTTATCTCAATAATAAATTACCTTAATATTATCATATATTGTATTTTATATTTATAAATAGGTTACTTTTATTTATATATTATAATTATCATCTCTAAAATAATATTAATATTTAATAATTCTTCAAGGATAATATATTTTCCTTTATGTCTTTCCCTCCACACATGGAAACCTACTTGTAAGGTATTTTAATAATATACTTACTAAAATTATGGTTTTCTACATTAGTCCTATAATTTCATTCCAAATTTCCTCCAAAATCAAACACTATGGAATCATAATAAGTTCCTGTTATGGTGAACAAGATCTATATCATCCCAAAATCCAATAATAATATTAATAAATAAATACATTAAACCTAACTGACCATGGTAACACAAGTCTCGAGGTGAGAAAAATCTAGTGAGACTATCCTCGTACCTTCCTCTAATGTCCAAAATGTACCAAATAAAATATATAATAATTACCAAATAATTATAGAGTGTTTATAGAACATATATCCTTATATAATACCATGTTTATGATATAATTTATAACAAACTAGCTCATGATGACCTTACACATTAGCCGACTCAGTCCAACACTAGGCCTGATGGACATTCTGGATCCCTAATAAATAGAAGTAAGTTCTGAGGTATCACGAACAAAAACAATAATAATTAATTCACATTTAAAATATGAGTAACATTATCTAGAATATTTATTGGGCCCTTGGAATGACATGTCCATGTATCGTACAACTATTCACAGATTAATAATTTGACAATAAAATAAATAAAAAATAAGTTTATTGTGAGAACATAATTAAATTAAAAACTAATCATAAAACAATAGAGAAAAAAATGATAAATGAATAGAGGTACAACATAATTATATGAAATATGAATGAATATTTATGATCTATACGATAAACACCAACAAAATAGATGATTTAACTAAAACTAAGACCACCTCCAATCATCTCTATTTTAAACCTTGACCGCACTCCACATACCATTCAATATATCAAAGTAAAATAACCAACACTAAAAGATATAATGTCATGGTATTCTGAAAAAAAACGTTACATTTTTATTCACATAATGTTTTAGGTCGGTCTGATCTAACACACCCAGTACGATTTCATGAAAGAGTAAATTTTATTTTTTTCCCAATATAGATCATAAATGGGAGTTTCAATTATATATATTAAATAAGTATTACCTAATTAATGTTTTATAAAACAATATATCATTCCATATAGATATTAGAAGAAATAAACTATTCTATAGATAAAAAATGGAATAATAAATCCTTTATTTGAGAACTCTTTTTTAAATACCATTAAAAATAATTAAAGTGGTAACATTTTGAAAATATTTAAAATAAAAAACACCATTTATTTTGTCCTAATTTTTAAACACATCTTTTATATTACATGTCACTAATATTTTTAAAATAATTTATAATCCATTTCAAAAACATTTTTCCATTTTTGAAAGAAAATGAAATCCATAATTGGTATGGAATAAATACACACACAGGAAGCAGGATATCAATAGAAAATAATAAAATAAACAACAAAATAAATTTAAAATAAATTCAAGATGATATCATGGAGAAATATATAAGGTAAACAATGATATCACTTAATAATTTTTAGTACATAAGACTCAACTAGATTTCATAAACACTGTATCTTAAAAATCATTACACAATAAAAACAGTATAATAATATAATGAAAGATTATTCTGGATTATATGTTATAATTATAAATAAAATAAATTATATTTGATAGAAATAATTTTCTTAGAATTAAAAAAATGCTATATTGTTTATATTTTTCTGAAACAATTGATTAATGAGGTTAACAGTGGATAATACTACTTTTACTAAAACTATTGCGTATATGAACTTAAAAATAAATTATAACTTAGAAACATATACAAATAATTCAATGATAAAATAAATATTTACATTGTATAAATATACCTCTAAAAATAAAAATATTCATTTATCAAAATGATGATATAAATTATAGGGACTTAAGTTATATTTTCTAATAAAATCTATTTTGGTTTTTATTTTAGTAAAGTAATATTCTTGTAATATTTTGTTTTTTATTTCATTGAATTATTATTCAAATTCATTTTTATTATATATAAACAAATTTATATGTTCAAACTAAAATACATTGACTATTTTAAAATAGGGAATAATTTTAAAATTATAAATATGATTTTTATTGAAATGTTTTTTTACATGTTACATACCCTAATGTTAAAATTCATTTCATTACATATATAGATATTATTTTATTTAATATATATATTTTTTATTATCCCCTTATTATTAAAAAATTTCAATTATATTTTTCATCATTAATAATAGTTTACTTATGTAATGATTTGTTACAAGGTAAAGTACTAAATTGTAAAATTGAATCTTTTAGAATTAAAAGACATAAAAATATATTTAAAAAATGAGATAAATTTTGTTTTGAAAGGTATTAAACCTATTATAATCCCCCAATCTATTATTTTTCATTTTTAAGTGTTCTTAACATGGTTGAAATTTACCCTCGTTATTTTAAGATTAATTCTTTTAAAAAATGACATTCTTACCACATATTAAATGGAAATTTCACCAACACTTCATGAACATTGAAAAATTATGTTCCCCCCTCAAGATATAAAATTATCACATTCCTAGTAATATTATTATGTTTCCATGAGTCTGTGGTAATTTTTGATATGCCTAAGACCACTATTCAATGATTCCTCTAAGAGAATGTCTTGGTACTGAATGTGAGTGATTTTTTCCCTATCATTTTTTATATTTATAAAATTTATTTCAGTTACTCCTATATTGTGATATCAGTATTTTTTTCTTCTAAAAGTAATTTTCCAATGGAAATAACTATTAACAACTTTTTTTCGTTTCTATTATAGAAAATGAAACCTACATTTCTGCATTGTGAGTACTAAAGCCTCACTGAAGTGATGACTTTTGTATTTCCCCAATTAATATCATCATTATTTATACGATTAAAACTTAATATTAAATGTAACATATTGATTTTTTACTACATTGCTGATATAAATTATAAAACAACTTTTTTCCTTATGATTATTTGAGAAATGAAATCATTATCCATGTGTTATGCAGACCACAACCTCTATGAAGAGTATTTTCTCATTTTACATCATGTTGTTTTATTATATATTTAAATATCAAAATATATAATTCCTAACCATATAATATTCTGAATAATAACATTATTTTTATATAATAATGATATTATTCTAATATAAACCACTTTCATATTCACTATCATCCATTAAATTTGATATCTATATGTCTAGGTTGATCTAAAACCCTACTTGAACAATGATATACAACATTTTCTTGGATTGGAGAAAATAAATACTGATAATTTTAATAAAAATTAAAAGAAATTATTTTATTTAGTTTTTATAATGATAACATAAATATTAAACTCATAATTAATGCCCCAATTTCTATACAATAAAAATCACATAAATATTCTCATCGTATTTTTTATCTTTATGAATTATGACAAAAAATTCAAATAAAATAAAATTATATCAATATGATTATTTATAAAATATTTTTTTTACCATTAATTATTTATTAATTGAGATCATATTTATTATAATAAATAATTTAACACATCCAAATATTACATTTATGAAACAAACAATCGAAATATTCTAACACCAAATGATGGAAATGAACAAAAATTTATTAATAATTTTGTAACATATGTTTATTATATAAATTTATAAAAGGTTACTGAAATCAATAACATTATAAAATAAGTTATTAAATACATATTTTTTAATTTAATGTGTTTTAAAGTAATTTTGTGGAATTTAAGAATATTGATATGAATTTTTTTCCATTTCAAATATGATTCATTTAGATATGGTTTTTTTCACCCCATGTTTCCTTGGTGTGGTTTATAAATCTTTTTGATGTTATTTTGTCATATTTTAAATGAATTTAAATGAATTTAATAATTGATATCTTTATTCCTCACTCATATATGATTTATGAAATATTTTATTAATCCATTATAAAACTAAAACATTTACATAGTGGCTTCCATATATTTTTTCAATGTAAATGTGTGTTTACTTTTCTTGATATAACATCCCTATATGGATACTAGAATTTGGATATGGTTGTGAAAAATATGAACCAATGGGTTTATCAACTTAAAAATGGTGGTTGAGTATCAACTCAATCTTCACTTAGTGTACATTGAGTGTTCCTAAGACTACACACTTAGATAGACACTATTCTAGGATATGATTTGGATAATTCACACAGTCTTACATACCATATTAAAGGTTCTTCCTTTCATTTCTATGTTCACATACAACTTCAATATATTACATAGTTTATTGAGAACACATAAATTTTAATTTACCGTCAACCACTACCTTATTTTTCTTTATTTGATAATGTTACTCTTCATTACATCATGAACTTTTTATATGGTTTGAGATTTAAATATTAATCCACATTATTGTTTTTAAAATGAAAAGTGTATATAATTCACATATATAATATTTATATAAATATATTTATTGATCACATAGTCATTATTATGTATGAGTTTCTACTTTGAATATCATGATAATTATTTTTTAACCATCTATCATTATTGTTTGGTTGGTTAATGTTCTTCTTATAACATTTATTTACAAAGATAATGTTATAAATCTTCCATATGTTATAATTCCAATAAAAATTTTATAAAGAATATTTTATTATTTATATATTTTATATTATTAATTCATAGAACATAAAATTATAATGATTGGGGTCATAGATTTTATATACCCTCAATGAATTAGTTGGTCTCATGTGATAAAATGATTGGGTATTAGCTGTATTACCACCAAATATAAGGATGATGTCTTAATTAAGACCTTGATGATAAGAACAATGTATTGGATACTTCAATTTTGGTAAATATAAACATGTTTTATATTTTGAATTCTATTACCATGAATTCATTTAATTTTTTTAATTTCTTTATTTTCACTACTATGATATTCGTAGATATTTTTCATTCTCCTAATATTGAATATATGATATTTTTTATCAACTAACTCTTCCATAAAATGTATTCCTATTTTGATAGCCTTCAAAATATATGTAATCTTAAAATAAGTATTTTCCCACACTTCTTATGTTTTCATTGACATATGGTACCATGTAATGGACTATAACAAAAATTCAAGGATGCGCTAAAACGAATAAGAATGTTTAAAGACGTTTTAATGATTTATTTTGAAGTTATTGTTAAATATGGGAATCACATATGTTTTCCACATCCCATGACTGAAACACAATTTAGTAAATTTTGAAATAAAACCATGTATTATGTATTAATATGATAAATCAATCTCCAACTCTAGGTTACTAGAGTGGGGGAGATATAGTTTGTATAAAAAAAAAGTTGAGTATGAACTTGGGGAATAAGATTTTATAAGAATAATAATATTGCATTAATTAAAATAAAACATTTAGTTTCATAATATCATTTACCTTTTTAATAATTATATATGGATCAATATTCATAAAACTAAAAGATATATTGGTTTATAATTTTTCTAGATATGGTTCATTATGGTAGAAATGGAAATCACGTGAACACCGATAATCAATGTTGGTATTTTCTTTTGTAGAAAGTCAAAAAGGATGGTATTGTATACAAGAATATTATTTCCATAATAGGGTAGATTACTCTGTAAATTTCTAATAAACATGACCATATTTACAACCTATTAATCCAAAATGTGGTACGACAATGTTTGAAAAATTTATATGAAAATAACCTCCATCATCCAATGGGACCACAATAATCTAAACAGGTGAAAATAGATCAACTGTTTCGAGAATATATTTATCATATATTGAAGTATTGAAAGGGAGAAATTTGTAATTTTGTATTATCATATAGGGGTTATCATCAAATTTTGTCATTGATTAAGAATAAAAACAACCAGTAGGGGATAAAAAACATGCAATGGAATACATTCAAGGTGATATTTATTGAATTCAGATTCCTCAAGGGAAACGAGCATACATGGAAAAGATATTATTTAATATTATGATTAAAATTGATGAGGATAGTTTTTTCAGTATGAATATTATTTTATAATATTTTATATGCATTTTTTGGACTAGATACATGTACAAAAAAGTAGTCTTCACAATTTCTTTGATGGTATTACGTTGAGACTCTAAAGGGAACTGTTCTCTCAAACTCATTCACCATACAATGATATGGTTTAATGTTTATTAAATTAAAAAATGAATTCCATTGGAATTAAATATTAACATGATTTTTTTACTAGTAGATGATATATTAGAACCATGGTAAAAGAAATCTGGAACATAATAAAAATATGGAAAATAAGTGATATGAATCATGTGATAATTATGGAATGAATCACCCTGGTAGATACTTGAATGGAATAAGAGTATTTATATGTTTGAAAATAAAGACCATCCAGAGAATTAATGCATGTTATATGAGTAATCAACTAATGTCCAATGCTTTATGTATAATTATATAGGTCACTTCTCAAGAAAATTTACCATGTATTAGGGAAGTACACCTCAGTTGAAGCATATGGAAAATTAAAAGATTATGAAATTAAAAAAACTAAAATATATTTTTATAAATACATGGTAATGTAAAAATGATGTAAAAATCATATGAATATAATTACTAAATTTATTCAAGATCTTCATATTATTTTCTATCCTCTTTATTTTCGTCTAATATTAAGACATTGTATCAAAACATGAGATATGAGTCATCAATCATGGAATTTAATGGTAATATTATTTCAATGTGTGTATTTCATTTAGACCCCATTATGATGTATAGACACACCCAAATTTTAAAAATTATTATCATTGAGATGGATGAATTTGAAAAACACATTTTTATATATTTTTATTAAAATTATAATGAAAAAATTTAGTTAAAACTAAATTATATTTCAATTTAGGAAGGAGGTAGAGTTATGGTTACATAGAGGCAAGGCATCACTATGTAAATAATTATTAGATCATTCTCCATTATCCCACCATAAGTAACACCTTATAGAATAAAAGTTTTTCAAATAATTGGTTCAAAAATGTCAACTTAACAATTGAGAATGTATACATTGTTCATGAAAACAATGATGTCATTCTGGAAGAATTACCAATACATTGTCCTTCGAGTGATGTGCAGTTTTATACTAATCTTGTCCCTGAAGAAAAAACTATATCTATGTCTCCCAATAGACAACCCTAGTGAAATTATTTAAGATCATGTAACAATTGTATGATTTGATAGATAAGGGATTTTTTCACCCAAGTGTTTTACATAGGGGATCCCCTACCCTTTTTATTAGTAAGTATAATGGTTATTTATGTCGATTATACGGAGTTAAGTTCAATTAATAAAAAAGATTTGTATTTTTTCATTGTATTGAAACCGTATTTGGGTAACCTCATTTAGCTCAATATTTTCTAAATATCAATCTTTTCTATAGTTATTTCAATTTAAGGGTGAAGAAAGATGATATACAAAAGACTATATTTTTATGAGTCGTAGAGATTATGAATTTATTGTAATTCCATTTTGATTGAATAATATTACACCCATGTTTATTGATTTCCTATAAAATTTAATGAAGAATTATCTTGATAATTCTGTGGTGTTATTAATCAATGATATATTGATATACTCTAAATTTTGTGTGGATTATAAGACTCATTTTCAAATAATTCTTGAGTCTTTATTAGAAAAATATATGTTGAATGTTTAGTAATGTTGAATTTTGGCTTCACGAATATTTGTTTAATGGGTATAATATCATTTTGTATGAAATCTGAATTGATCCTTAAAATTTTAAGGTAGAAAAGTAATTTACTACATTAAATAATATAACTTTTATATTTTAGTTTTATATATTATCATTTTACAATTAATGATTTGATAAAAATATGGGTCCATTATCAAACCCATTGACCATGATGATATGTAATGGGGTATAATTCACTTGGTCAATGGAAAGTGAGGAATGTTTTAAGGAGTTAAACAAAATATTTTCAATGAATCTAATTGAATTAATTATTATGAATGTAAAGATATTTAATATATAGTGAGTAATTTATGAAAGGATACAAATATATCATTATGAGAAATTATTGTGTTATTATATATGTATTATGGAAACTAAAAGTCTATATTTTGGATTATCCATATCATTATCATTAATTGGTAGTTGTAAATCATTTCCATCATGATATAGATTTATTATATCAATATAGAGATATGTTAGATATATTTGCATCATAATAGTTGAAAATAAAATTTCTCATTGAATTATATCAATGTGAGACAAAAGATATGGATGGAACTAATCAAAGGAAAAACATCATTATATACCAACACCCCAGGAAATAAAAAAATATAGATAATTCCATGTGTATGAAAGATCATAGAGTTTTTACCATGATGAAAATAAATAAGTATAATATATTCATGGAGTTAGTAAAGATAGATATGTGAATAATTAAGGGATGATAACCATGAATCTTTTTAAAATGTTTTCAAAAAAATATTTTGGAGACATGATAATGAAAATCTATCTGAAGTTGGGGGTTTGAAAAATTCAATTAAAACCTTGAATGATGGGATATTAAAATAAATATACTATGAATATGGAGGGTTAATAATGGTGGAAATATTATGATAAAAAAATATTAATGTAATTACAAAATGATGTACATCTCTAAAATTTATCTATGCAACCTAGTAGCACAAAGATGTATAGATATTTAAGACCAAAATATTGGTGGGATTGTATGTTAAGGGAAATTTTAGATAATGTGTCTAGATGATTTTTATTACGTAATTTAAATATTGAATGATAACATTATAAAGGAGTCCTGTAAGGACTCCCTATATCATTGATGAAGTGGGAATGTATTATAGTGTCATTTTTCATTGGGAATCAAAAAACACATTAAATTAAAAAAATGATATAGGGTCATTTTGGAATGTTTTTCTACGCATTCATTTTTCATTGAAAAAATGGGGACATTCCATAAGAAATCTTGTATGGGTAAATATAATTGAGGTACCAGTAATTAATAGTGCACCTTTATCAATTTAATATGATGATTTCCCTTAGTTTCTAATGAAATGTTGTAGGATCCCTCAATAGGATCTTAACACCAAGAAACATTTAACCACAACCTATCACCCTAAAAATGATTATAAATAAGAAATGACTATTTATTAATTAGAATATATGCAATTTTCATTCTCTATTGACATTCTAGGCATGTGGGATAATTATTTACCTAAGATATAATTTTTATATAATAATAAAATCTATTTCACTATCATGATCGCACCGTATTAATATTTATATCATATGAGATATCAAAATAATTTTTTATATGAGGATAGAAAAAAGAATCCAGTTGGAAATAAATTTTCTTTGGAAGACAATAGTGAAATAAAAAACACATGAGAAACCGATTAAGATAGTTCAATGAAGACAATAGTGTTATATAGATAATAAAATAAAGAATAATTAATCCCAAGATGGGATAATTTATTGATAAATTTATATCAATATAAGTGAGTTATATTATTTTGGTATAGATTAAAACTATATCACTTGATGATTAGTAATTTGGATATTTTTGATGAATTGGAATTTTTTCCTACCATTTGTCAATTCCACCCAATCCCACTGTAGTGGAAAACATTTTCTTTGTTTCTTTCCAGAGGATTGAAAAGACGGACCCAACACATGTACTCTCAACTAATAAAAATGGATTGTAAGTTGAATTTTCATATAGTAAATATTATATCCAAATTATTTTCACTAGGGAAGATCTATTGTGGAATCAAAAAACATAAAAAGTTAACATTCTAAAGAAAAATAGCATGTTAGAGGTTGGAATGTGGTAACATATAGAGAAAATGATTAATAAGAAAACTACACATTTTTTAGATCATATATCTCAATTTTATAGGATGAAACTATTTAATGTGGGAGAAATTAATACTTGAGACCCTACAATAGATATTAAACACTATATCATCAATATTATTACATAATAAACATTGAATTAAAGTGGAATTAAAATTTATTCATGTTCATAAGTTAATTTTTTATAATCATAGATTTTAAATTTAAATTAAATGAAATATTTTTGGAATCATTATTATAATATTTTATCAAGATGATTTTTTTATTTTTAAAATATATTTAATTTATATGTCAACAGTATAAAATAGAATTTTAACTAAAAACATAGAATTTATGAAAATATGAAGATATAGATATTTAAAAATTATAAAACATATTCAATGATAAAATATTTATTTAAGTGGTAAAATAATAAATATAAAAATAATATTATAAATTTATAAAAGTGTGGATAATCATTTTAAAAACATATGTAATAATTTACAACAAAAAATATATTTGATTTTCCATTCAAATAAATATTCATTACTAAAATTGGATTTTATGTTGAATAAAAAGATATATAATATTTATTAATTTTTCAACAGTATAATTTATATGAATAAAATTATAATATTAATAATATTAGCATATAAATATTTTTTATTCCTAAAAATAGAGTTTTTATGAAATTTAATTTTTAAAATTTTTATATACTGATGTAAAAATAAATTTTATGAAAAATAAAAATTTTAAATAATTAAATAAATTTAGTATTTATCATGAATACGTCTATATTATTTATCTAGTTCCATTTTTAGTCATTATATGTAAATTATTTATATAAAAATTGTTATCCACGATGAAACCAAAATTTTTAAAACTAAAAATTATACGAGTAAAAGACATAAAAAAAGATTCAATACATATTAAAATTATTTATTATAAAACAATAAAACCCATATCATCCACCAACTTAGTTTATTTTTTAAAATCTTCTTGACTTGTGAAATTTGTCCTCTTTTTATAATAATTTGAAATATTTACAATCATTTTCTTCTCTCCACTTGTAAGAGGGGCCTCCCACCACCCCATAATGTCCAATCTAAAATTTTGGTTTTGTGAGATCCTAACCATTTTAGAGTGGTATTAGTCTCTTTTACAGGTACACTTTTTGTATTGTTGAGCGCATTTTTGGATTTTATCTTAAAAGGATTAAAGGTGTTTATTTTATAAAAAAAGAAGAATAAGGGGTTTTCACGATGGCACATGGTTAAGGAAACTCGTAAACCCCATCATAGCTAAAAATGAATCCCTGGATATAGGGGAATTTCAGGGATGGATCACTGATTTTTAATCTAAGCACCCTCTAAGGAGTTACTGTACACCCATATAATAGAGGTTCATAGTTGGGGAAATTGTACTCCCCTTCCCAGAAAACCATCTGAGGGAATTAATGTCTGTAAAAAGTTTGTTTTTTAATTACCCATCCTCTTTAATTAATCCCAAATATACATCCATTCATCTATAGTTCCTTTTTTTGGATTTTGGATCTTATTGTATTAATTACAAGCCTTCCTGAAAACTTTTCATTGTGATTCAATGCTCCAATTAATGATCTTCACCCATTTTGGCTATTCAATCCTATTCTGATTGATTATCATTCATCTCATGTCCCCTTGCTGGGATTTTGTCCATGGTCTTGATTAATCTAGATCTATATTTAATGAATCTAGATATAGAATTTTTTATCTATATCGTTATATAATAAATCATGAATTGATTATTCGTGATTAAGAGTTATAGATCATGATCATGTTCTATGTCATTACTCCATTTAAATTTAAGGGTTTTATATTTGGTGATTTTTCATCAAGAAATCGAAACATGTGATCAAATATTCAAATCATATAGATGTGATTTTGATTTACTATATGCAAATTTTATAATATCTAAATAGGTTATAAATTTAATTCCCTAAATGAGTTAATTAATATGGTGAAAAAATTAACAAAGGAATTGTGTAATTGTGGGATTAATTCATAATTTAATATGTAATTAATGATGGGATATTTAGATTTCCAAATTTAAAAACAGTTGGGGAATTAATTAAGAGATGTTGGGATTTTTGATTTTGATAATTAATTGTGTAAATAATTAAAAGATATTTATATTGTTATTTGAGATAATAATTTGTGAAATTAATTATGTGATATTGATATTATGAATAGAGATAATTAACTTATGACATAATTATGGGATAGTGATGTCAATAACTGAATTATTAATCGGTGAATTAATTACGAGATATTGAATTTATGAGTACGATTAATTAACTGGTGAATTAATAAATGATTTTTTGTTATATATGTGATACTGTGACACTTTCAATTATGTGTTATTAATTAGGAAATGGTAACAGAGTCATTTGACTAGGTATTAAGAATTGTAACATGCTCATTCAACTGTCTGTTGTTGAATGGTGAATGGTAAAATTAAAATTCATCGATGTATTTTGAATGTAACATTCTCATTAAATTATGTGTTATTAAATCGTGAAACGTAATATTATCTCTTCACCATATATTAAGAATGGTATAATGGTTATTCAATTAAAAAATAGTGAAAGGTAAAATGTTCATTCAAATGTCATATTACGAATGGTAACATGTATATTTGGATGTGATATTTCTTTTGTGTATATGAGACCCTATCACGGGTTGATGTGGGTATTGAGGATCATGTGTCCTCATAAACCATGGGGTTTTTCTAGTTAAATATAAAATGTTTTATTAAGTGATAACAATTTATTTAAGTATTGAACATAGTTATTTATTAAATTTCATATAGTATTAGTGATTGGATTTGTATAAGAAATAATTAGTGGTGTCCTACTAAGTTGTACTCGCTCTCTACATGGGATACTTGATCAGTACTCGAATAGATTTAATGGTTTTGTGATAGGTTAAGGGAAATGACATGGAGTTAGATATATAATGTGGGGATATGGAATGGATAAGGGAACTATACATTGTTCGACACCCTATTGGGAGTTGATAGTGTCTTTAATATTCATTTTCAATTTATACACTAGATAAGTACTTAGCATAGAGATTAATATTCTTTATTTGGTAATTGTATTTCTGACTTTGATTATCATGATATATTTTTATTGTTTATGGTGATATGTTATTCATTTATTGTTTATTTATTTATGATGGTGTATTTATTTAAAAAATTATTGTATTGGATCCTCATGATCGACATATCAGGCCCTAAGTACTAGTTGGAAGACTCTAGAATACAGGTAGGCCTTCTTGAGGTCATGTGGAAGACTGTCTCGTGGCACCCATGTGTGTCACCCTGGTCAGCTTGTTAAAAAGTGGTATCAAAGGAAATTTTTATTCTTTTTTTATTACTATAAACGAATGGAATAAATGATACATGGAAGGGTTGGGTCTTTGTTATGTGATAATGCGTTGGAGTTATAATCCCTTGTATAGAGGGAAACCCAAGTACTGAGTGTGGGACTATTATTATACCAATTTGTCATTATAGTTGAATATTATTTTCCCTATAGAGAATCACATTTTTTGTGATGTGATAATTTTTTCTAAGAATTTGTCAGGTTTGACTCATGGATCGGTATGGTATGATATTTGAGTAACATGTATCATTCTAGGAAATCAATATTAATTGTGACATGAATCATATAAGGAATGCACATGAAAATGGTTATTGGGTATGTTGTTCAACATGAACTATTTTTGTTTTCTTTAGAAATTTAATGGAAAAAATGTTACAAATATGAAATTTAGGATTGAAAAGAAATGAGGTAAAATGTGAGAAAATGGGTTTAATATGTGAAAACATGAAGAATGAAATTTTTTTACCCGTGTTAAGAAAGACCTATATGTAGGGTGGTTAATGTTAGTGAAAACACCTTGGTTTGGATTGCATTTTGAGGATTGGGGAAAATACTTGTTGTGACTAGTTGTGATTTTTATTCTTACATAAATCTGAAAAATAAGTGTTATGATTCCTATGATGGGATCTTGTCCTTTTATAGTTATTCCTAAATGATGAATCTTTCTGGGGAATAATAGGATGGTATGGTTGGTTATACACTACTAGAAGTGGAACATGATACACTGATGGTTCCTGGTGAGGAAGCATGGGATATGTACCAAGAAAACATTGATTGCTTCATGCAATTCCTAGATAGAGACCCAGTGAAGGTGTTGCAGAGTATGTTTGACCTGAAAAGGGAGTTTTAATTTAAAAACCATACAAATTTTATTAGAGTGTGTAGAAATGAAGGAGTTGTGTTCTATTATATTCCATCGAGATGAAACATGACAATTTGGATACTCCCACTAATACGAGTACGATTTTGGATGCCTATATGCATAATGGACCAGCGGATCATTATTGGGACATGTATTAATGTAATAAATATGAGGATGGTATGTTATGGAAGGACCTATTACATATGATAATAGAGTAATTCTATCCAAATACACCGAGGTTTGAGAGAGAATATGTGTTCATGTAGTTGACTCCAGGGAGAATTTCTATGATGGACTATTCTAGATGCATTACAAACAAACAGTGATTTTCTCCAATAGTTTAAAGAGATCAGATAGATATTGCTACATGATTCTCTGATGAAATGAAGTGTGAGATTAAGTCACATGTTAACTTATTTCAGTTAAATAAGATTAGTGTGGCAGTGTATTAGTATCTAACAGTTGAGAGGAACCTAAGGGAGGATTCCAATGCATGAAATGTAGTTTCAATTAGATGTCCATAGTGTATAGATTATAGGATAAGAAATCATATCTATGAAATAATTATCCAGTGATGTGGGAAGTAGAGTACCCTGATAGAGGGATCAATTCCACCGTACCTTTATGGAGTGGTCTGTCACTAGTGTCATAGGTCGGGTCAATATCATAGGAACTATTCTTGACCATTAGTGGAGTGCTTATCTTGCTGTAATATTTTACATCTATATAGGATATGTAAGAAGCCATAATAGACAGTTAGTGATGAAATATAAAGATAGAAAATGGAACTGGATGGGGATATTCTGCACCATATTTGACTGGAAACTGGAGTGTAATGTTAGAGGTGGTAGAGGCAGTGGACATAATGTATCTTGAAAAGGACTCATATATTAATAGAGTGGTGAAAGGTAAGAGATCCAAAATACATCACATGGATGAGGTTTAGGATAATTACATGAAATTCACCCTACATTTGTGTGTGGCAATGCTATACCATCAACCATGAGATGTACTATCCATACATCTCCTACATTTTCTAGTGCCTTATTTGATACTGGTGCCTTCCAATAATTTATATCATCAAAACCTGTTAATGGATCGAACCTAGCAGTGGAGTTTGTGAGTGGGGTAATAAATATAGATACATCACCATGAGTTTGTTCTAGATACTTCTTCTTGTGTAAGGAATGTTCTCACTACATAGGGGAGTAATATTTTTTTGTGGGACCATTATATTCATGATATGTGAGGCTTCAACCAAATTATGGGTATAGACTGGATAGTCTCATTTTGAGAACACATTTATTATTACCACATGATAGTGATTCCTAAATCTCATATGGGTGAACATAGAATTCGCCCTAGGGAGTGGGATACCTCGGTAGGCTGAGAAAGTAAGATTACTCAGCAACGGGGAGAGCTCATAATCCAGGTTGAATGTTTATTGTTGGATGATGGAGGTGTAATAAAATATGTATTTCCACCATTAGTGGAAAATTTTCAGGATGTGGTTCTTGAAAAATTATTCGGGGTGACACTAGAAAAGAATGTTATAATTTCCATTCAACTCATTCTGATGGTTGATACAGTTTCATTTCCACCTTAATGAATTTTTCTGATAGAGCTTCAAGATATATAGACTCTACTAGAGGATTTGAGGATAAGGGATTTATCAATATCAGTACATCACCTTGGGGTTCTTTAGTACTATTTTAGTAGAAGGATGATGGGACTATATGTAACATCCCAGGAAAATAAAGAATATTACTTTTTTATATTTATTAATATTTTTGAATAAAATATTAATATTACTTTAAAGGGAACTCTATGCTCGATGGTGTACCCAATACACTACAACGAGTTTCTTTGAAATCTTACGTTGCACTCTAATAATATAATAATATTATTATAAATGGTAGTTAGTAAGTAGCCATTGTATTGGTTGGAATGAATAGAAATAACGAAAATATGATTATATATGTTTTTTAAATGTTTTTACATTTATCCAATAAATGATAAAGGCTTAAAATAAGAAAAGAATTCAATTTTAGGCATAGATACTCTAGTATTCAATGAAAGGCCGACTTATCACCTTTTGATGGGGAACACACATTAAATATAGTTTTGGTCACACATATACTTTATATTTGACCAAATAAAATTCTTCTTTGGAAAAGGGACATCAAAATTTAACTTGTGTAAAATTTTGGTATTTTTCCGAAAAAGTTCATTTTTTTAATGAATACTGAAAATGTTGTATTTTAATTCAAAACCCCTTTCTAATAAAATTTATTTATATGATTATATGATCTTTTGAATTGGTTTAAAAGTGAAATTAGAATATATTTTTAACATTCAATCTAGTGGTGGTCATGTAATTAATTTGACATTAAAATTGGACTTAAACTAGTGTCAATCTATTGATATATTTTGTTTTTTAAAAACACGCTTTTTGTTTTGACAACGAGAATTAATTATTAAATTGATGAATGAAACATATATGTTTTGAACATTGTAAAATAGACATCATTTTTTAATTTGTAATATCAAATATATCTTAGGGGGAAATTTTTGTATTTTTCTGAAAAACTTCTATTTTTGATTAATAGTGAAACCACTAAGTGGTAGTTAAAAAACTAATTTTTCATTTAAATGAAATTTTACCACCTCTGTGATTTGAATTTAAAAAATCTGAGATACATGGTTGTCATTAGGATGTCAAATGTGGTTCAATGGGATGGGAATATTTTTTTGGTGAATAGTAACTTTTAAGTTTTATTAATCGCGATTAAATGTAATTAGTGTAATATAAGGTAAAGATAATGTTATAATAATATTAAATGACCATGAAACATGTCCTACCCTTATTGGATGAGTCATGTCCGACCATGAAAATCCATGGGACATCTTGGTGTCCCCATGGATCCACTTGGGTAAGAAAATGACATTAATAACTTTTTATTTAAAGTTAAAATAAAAATGTCACGAACATGTATTGTTTTACTAAAATAATTTTTACATGCGGTTATACAAGACATATTTTTTTACTATAAATAGTAATTGGAAAGCTATTGAGATTTCCAACATCATAGTAATTCTTTATAATTTTTAGGCATTAAATAAATTAATTTATTTATGACACAATGATGATACAACGATTATCTCATTAATGAAAGATTTAAATAAAATGAAAAGATAATGTAAAATCTAAGACATAAACTTGTCAAAAACCTATTGGATGGGTGTATTTCGAACCCTTATCACCTTATTCTTGAAATATATATTCTTGGGAACTTTGATATCCAAAAATAATTTTATAATAAAGTAACTTTTCAAAACATTTCAACAGTGCCCCTCCACCCTCTAATAAAAGGCCCCCAACAATACCTCCATACCCACACCTCCCAAGCCCTTGGCTCGTCCAACCTATGCTCATATTGTCTTTAAACATCTCTTTCTTACTCCTATAAGCCTCACATTGTGCAGAAGTCTTTCCAAGGATTCCTTTGAGCTCAAATCAAAAAGATTTATCTGATTCGAAGGTAATTTCTCTTATGTTATTTTATTTATTTTGCTCCTACAACCCCATAAACTCTTTTTATTCCTTTATTTTGTAACAAAACCAGTATCTTAATGATACTTGGATTCTGTTATGAGGAGTATTTGAGATACAATCTTACACACATCTATCTAATGGTCAAAGAACATACTGTTTCTAAGGGTGGAGAATTACTACCTCACAAAACGATGATTGTTCAATCTTATTTTAACACCACTAATGGTGGCCATTAAGATGTAACTGTATTTATATATGATATATACATTATGTTAATGTATTTCTTATGCTTATGTGTTTTTCAGTTATGTCATACCCTTATGGTTTCCATAGTGGGTAAAAGCGATAATTTCATTTTAGGAAGTGCAGACTACCGCCCCCTCAAAGTGATTTGTATCATTAATACCATATGTGGGATGTATAAAGGATGGATTTAATGGTTTTATATATTATATTATACTGTAATTACATTATAACCATGTATCATTATTTTTTTCATTCCATTAAAATATGAAATATTAATGTAAGTAGCGTTCATACATACGTACATCCTACCGTCTCCATGAACGATGCATTTCAGTTTTTATCTTCAAATGTTATGGAATCGTATAAAATGAATATATAATGGATATATATGATATTTAAACAATTAATACTATTCTAGAGAATATTTACCTATAAATACATGGAAAATTCTTTTCCAACAAGTTCAATTTTGACTCATATACCGAACATCGACAAAATCGTCTAATATGAACTCCCATTATTAACCAAATATTATAACATTATAATATGTGATATGAACTGAATAATAATCTTTAAATGAGGTTCTTAAGAAATTATAAATTGACCAAATTTTATTATTTATGAATATAAAGAAATGGACAAGACAAGTCGGACATGAGGTAAGGGATCCTACCTCTCTCTTTCTGTTTAAGTACTCTCTTTTATGCAATTTCTTTTAAACTCATCTTTATTATGTTGGGGGATGATATTTTATATCCCTAGTACTGTAATTTTTATTTCCATTTTATGAGATACCCTAGTTGATCTAATCAATCCATTTTTAGATGTTTTAAGTGGCGTTGTTAGGCTACCGAATCTTCGTAAGGGATTTCTTGTATCACTTTTAATTTTGTGAGATTTCTATTGTTCGCCACTTATTTGTTGAATGTGGTTTATTTTGTACTTCCCATTAATATATATTATAATTATTATATTTATATTCATGGTATTATATGATTCATTTTGTGTTTATTTTCTTTTGGTCATACGACTAGATTGATCACAATGAGTTAAGGGGTTTTTATCTCACTTTTTCTTCCCGTGAGATTCATGCTGCATCTGCCACTATTTTCATTCCTGTGGTGTATTTACAAGCTATTATTGTATTCTTTGTGTAATATAATTTAATTTATGGTTATTTTCATCTTCACTGTATGACCCTTCTTTCATGGGGTGTACGTTTCAAAAGATTCCTAAATCGGTAAGGGAACCTTTCACCCTCTTCTTTTTAAAAGACTTATTTTTGTTGGGTATTTTAATTAACATATTTATATGGTGGGATATGTTATTTTATATCCTTAGTTATGTAAATTTTATGTCCAATTGATGATATACCATTTTCTCTCTCATCAACTAATTTTCTGAATTTTAAAGTGACGCAGTTATGCTGTCGATTTTTTGCAAGCGAACTTCTTAACTCAATTTCAATTCTTTGGGTTAAACTTGTACTCCTTGAATATATCATTATATGATTATGTGTGAATTAATATTATGGATTTAAAATTAATATCCACCTATATTAAGTGTATTTATATTTTTCACACATAATTAATTAATTGATTTATACTTAATCTAAGGATACCATCTTTGAACAGGACTTCGTCTCAATCTCCTTTCATTGAGGCATATTTTGGTTTAACACAAGACTTTATTTTATACGCTATATAAACACCTTTGACATTTACTTTTATTCAAAAAGAATCTTTTTCTATGATTCATTTTACAAAATGACAAAAAGGAATGTTTCTTTTTAAAGAATGATGTGACAACGACCTTTCTGCCACCGCGAGTATTATTTGATCCTTTGGTTCCTCAACAAGCCGTAATGTTTTTAAATGTAATAAATATCATATACTCTTTTATTTATTTTGGTATTGAAAATGGTGTTGATAAATGATTTGTTATGTCAATATATTTAAGAGATATATTGTGATTGAAATGTGGAAATGTTTTATTTCCATTATATTTGTTTTATGTATTATGATTTTGTAATGGTACATGGACATTTGAAAGGTGGTTACATGATAAACCATATGACAGGTGGTGTTGTTAATACCATGATGGGTGTTTATGTTATAACCTCCAATTCATTGGGTTTGGAAGTCATCCATATGGCTATTCTATGTAGTGATATGTGTGGAAGTCAACCATATGGTTATTTCATTTAAGTATGTTTATGTCCCATGTTACATTTATATGTTATGTGTTTTTTAAATGGATAAATGGTAATCTTTTGGTTACAAAGGATAAGTAGTGATCTTTTATTCAGTGAAGAGAATTTACTACTTCATAGAGGTGAAAATGATCACTTTGAAAAAGTATTCATGGTTTACATGTTGTATTGAAAAACTAACAGTTTTCCTTCTTTACGTATCCTTTACTAGGCTTTTAATGCACATCCCAAATTTTTGAAATGTTTTCCACAGGACATAAAGATGAATAGGATAAAGGATGGGATCAAAGAAAAACATGCTATCTAAAACATGGAACTAAACATGTTTCTTTTTAAGAGTTTTTATTTTATGGAAACTTAGTAGAAGTGTCTACTCTGTAATCTTTTGAGATGTAATAGTTAAGTCATATTTCTATAAAACTCTAAAACTGAAAAGATCCATTATATTAATTATTCATTTAATTCATGATTATGTAATTTTATAAGGCTAGGTCCTTATATTATACACTTGTGAATTTATTAATAGAAGCTGAATCTAATAAATATGAGGAATTAGTTTCCTTATACACGTATTAATTATCTATTTAAATAGTTGAGAGGATATTTAGTGTTCTCAATGTTTAACTTGATATCAGGGAATCATCTTATAAGATTTGATAATATTTTTATACCAAGGAATGCCATTAGATATAGTTATTACCTTTATGAGTTTGTCTTAATGTTTTTTGGGTTCACGAATGCACCAACAATGTTTATGGAATTCATGAATAAAATATTCCATCCTTACATAGATCAAATTATGTTAGTGTTTTTGGATGATATCTTTGTGTACTCCAAGACTCATGATAATCATTATCAACATCTTAATGTTGTCCTGAGAATAATGAGATATAATTTTCTATTATTTAAGATACTTATTTGTTAGTTTTGAATTGATAAGATACACTTCATAGGTCACATATTCTAATAATAAAGTTTATTGGTGGACCCAAATAAAGTAATAGTAGTGATTTTCTAGGAGAATCCCATGAATGTGATCAATATCTTCACAATTCTGGGATTAGATGGATATTACAAGAGTTTCATTAAATACTTGTTACTTTTGGGTGCACTACATTATGACTTGGACATGAAAGGTATGAAGTTTCAATGGTCGAAAATATGTTATATTTCATTCCCAGAGCAGAATAATAACATGACATCAGCAGAATTGTTAATCAACCCGATACTTATGAGGAGTATACATAGTATTCTTTTGCTTCAGGGTATATAATTCAATCAGTTTTGATGAAGGGCGATTAAGATTTGGTGTAAGGGTCTATGTTTTTGAGTCCACATGAACAAAACTACCCTACACACAAGATCACGTTGGAAATTGTTGTTTACTATTTTATGTGTCAACGGCATAAACTTTTGGGTGAAAATTTAATTATGTAATGATAAAACAATATATTTAATTATATATTATCATTGAGATATTTTATTCATTGAAATTGAATATTTTTTTATTATATGAACTCTTTTTTTTCAACACATCATATACATGTGGAAAGGTGAAAAATGTTTTCAGTGATCTAAGAAGCAAGATACTAACTCAGGATCTTCATGGGGCTAGTGATGAGTAGATATTGATTAATCAACTTGTAGATATTCACATATTTTTTCAGGAATACATGAGTAGTTGAATATTTTATATTTTTCAGTGGGATATAATCATTTTATCCAAAATATAGAAAAACAATATTTGGTTCTAGAGTGATTGACAATGGAAGAAGTCCTTGATGTTGGGGAGCCACATTCAGATTAGAGGACAGATGAGAATGAGATACCCTATTTCATGAATCCAGTTATTGTTTCTAAAATAATGAGAGAGGAGTAGATAAGATAATTTCATGACTCAATGTGGGCTTTAAATCCAGGTGTGACTAAAATGTATCATGGAATTAGATGATAGTTCTTTGGACATGCATGAAAAAAGAGATTGTAGGGTTTTCAATATGATACTACACCTACCTGCAAATGAATGTAGAAAACGAATGACATGACGGTTTCTCGAAGGCACTTCCCATTCTTGAATGGAAGTGGGGAGTTGTGAAAAAGGACCATGTGGCTCCCCTCTCAAGGATGACTAGGAGGAATGATGCTATTTGTTTTTTTAGGATCAACCAATAAAAATTCTTATTTCATTTGTATATGGTAAACCTTCTCAGTAGATCCATTGTGAGAACTGCATGATAAAGAGGTTGTTGATCTGCATGTAGTTCCATGGACTATAGTTTCGAACTGCCACACGAGCTTTAATTTTTTATTCTATAAGGTATTCCATAAGGAACTTTGTATGCATTTTATTTATTATAGTCTCCACCAATAGACATATAGGAAGTAAAATCATATGATATATTTTTTAGGATATTATATGATCTTATATTCTTGACTAGACTTCTTATTTTGAGAATATCCATGATTTATTGGATTTATCCTTCAAAAAATGTTATAATAAACAATAAAAATATCACCATATATGGATCTTTATTGTAGGATATTAAAATCTAATCTATGTTGGATGAAGGTAAGTGATTTTGAGTTGTTGGGACTGAGACTCATTCACCTATTTCATAAATCTATGGATATAGATTAAATTATAATGAATTCATATGTAGATAGAAATCAATGACACCTAGAGTTTAACGAATGGGAACATGTATTCCTTTGAGTGTTTTGTAGGTTAGGTAGGTTTAGAATAGAGGAAAGGTAAAGTTTCGACCATGGATTTTTGTTCCTTTTGTCATTTTGGAGAGAATCTATCTTGTTGAATATATGTTCGATCTTCTATAGAAATACAATTCTCTCCGCAATGTTATTTAGGTGTCCCAAATAACCCATTATCACCCCAACCATTCTCATGTGATTGATTTGGATGATGTCATTCTTGAGATAGATATATACTTTGATAAGGATCTGATACGTGTGTTAGAATACATTAAGAAAGTTTTATGTGAATGGGATATGGTAATTAATTATGTTTTAGGGAAACATGGGTGTGTGCAAGAGGAAACATGGGATATAGAACTATATATGAGAGCTCTGTGGACCAATCTTTTCATCGCAATAATTCGTAGAAGTTTGGGAGTGTATCTCAGGGAAGACCTATAGTATGGTGGAGATATTGAATGACCTAGACCTTTCTTGGGTTGTATTAGGATTTATTACATGTAATATTTAGTTTAGTGTTGAGTACATTTGGTTTCCATTTAACATGAAGATATTCGGGGTGGAAATTGGAGACGACTGGATGCAAAAATGTATTCATGGTTGGTGTAATGATAGGTAAAACAATGAACCACCACCCAACTAACATTGAAACCATATACATAGGGAAATTGCATATTTTACACATGTTATGTCAAAACTTTCATCCACATAAGATTAATTTTCACCCCTATAAAAGTGGATCAAAATTTAGGTGCCTGGTTAGGGAAAACTATGTTCTCCTACCTCGAAAACCATACATAGGAATTAATGTTTCATAATAATTTATTTTAATTACCCAAACAAATAATAATTCATAAATCGACTCCTTTAAACCCTAGGTAATCTTTCATGATTTTCTAGGTCAGTGAATAAGTTCAAATCCTTTGAAACCGTTAGTATTTGCATTTCGAATCCTAAATTAATGATCTTCACCCCTCTAGGCATGTCAATCATATTCTTATTGATTCATGTTCTAAAATTTATTTGGGATTTTTTCCTATTTTTTGATAGATCTACATCTAGATTTGATGAAAGAATATCAATGCTTGTGGATTTATATCAATATTTAAGAGAAATTGTATTTTTTAATCTTGGTTTAGGGTTATAGATCTAGATCTCATTCAATGTCCTTACTCTGATGAACATTTTGGATTTCCATTGGGAGATCATTCATCATCAAATCAAGGTATGTGGTCTAATATTAACATCTCATAGTTAGAATGTCAATTAAAAGTATGAAAATTTTATATTTCATAGATTGGATTAGGAATTGAATTTCCCAAAATAATTATTTAATATTTTGCATTAATTAATTAATGAATTGTGTAATTGGGATATTAAGGGATAGTTGATGGTAGAATTAATTATGTGATATTGAGAGTTAGAAATTGATAATTAAATGTGGAATTAATTACAATTTTTTGGGAATTTAATTTGAGATAATTAGTTACAGAATTTATTATGGGATATTGGTTTTATTAATTGAGATAATTAATTATGGAATTAACTATGGGATATTGATATTATAAATAGAGATAATTAATTATAGAATTAATTATGGGACATTATTGTTATGAATTGAATAATTAATTGTTTAATTAATTTTGATATATAGAAATTGTGAGTATGATTAATTAATTGGAAGATTAATTAATGGTTGGTTACGATTAATATGATACTGTGAAGTTTTCAATTATGTGTTAAAAAATTGTGAATTATAACATGGAAATTTATCCACGTATTATGCATTGTAACATGATAATTCAGTTATGATTTTTTAAATGCTGAATTTTAACATGTAAATTTGTGGAAATATTTCTTTAAAAGGGTTTGGGGTAAAGCCACATTTTACTATTAGAGCAACGAAATTTCCTCTTTAAACATGGTATAGGGAGACCCATTACATAGCCCAAAGTCCAAATGGGAATATAGCCCATTACATGGCTCATATGCCAATGTTTTCGGCTCATTTACCATTCTATGAATATTACTACTATAGTACCCACCTCCTACAATACCTGCAGCTGCTACAGTGCCATACTTCTACTATATTTCCCACCATTGTTATAGTTCTACTACTCCTATAGTGAAACTACAATACTACATCATTAACCTATTCTCAATTTGGTTTCAACCCTCATTTATCATGTAGGATTACAAGGATCATACCATTAAGACAAACCCTAACTACAATTTGGCAATGTATTATGAATGGTTACATGATCATATAATTTTTTGTTACTAAATGATTATGGTAACATTTACATTTTCCCATGTATTAAGAAGGCTGACATGACCATTATATTCTGAAATGGAGAATGGTAACATACCCCTTAACATATGAGATTTTTAATGGTAATATAGATAATAAAATGTGACATCCCATAGGGTTAGAATAGAATCTAGTGCTGGCTGAAGCGGGTTTTCAGTTTCAAGTTTCTTTATGAACCTAGGGTTTTCTGGAGTTAAATAGAGAATATATTATAATGTGATACCTATTTATTTATCAATTAAAATTTTTTATTTATAAAAATACAAATAATGTTATTTACTAGACTAGTATTGGGCACTATTTCTTATGTATTACTATGTTTTACTCACTACCTATATGGGATTCCTGATAGTTGTCCAAACATATTTCATCGTTGTAGGAAATGTTAAGTAAAATACCCCAGTGTTAGATAAATGTTTTGGATATTATATATCGATTAGGGAAATGGAAATGGTTCAAGAGCAACTTGGGATTTGTTAGAATCATTAATTTTGAGGATAACATTAGACACTTGATACTTACATAGCATTGCTTGTTATAAGATTATGTTTGATATTGTTTTTATGGATTTGATTATCAGGAGATATTGGTATTGTTTATGGTAATTTATTTCTACAGTTTTATATTTATGTTCTACGTTGTATTACTCTGAAAAAAGAGGTTATCTTATCTCCACGATCATCATATCATACCCTCAATTCTAAT
Organism: Viscum album; assembly: GCA_963277665.1. Lineage (NCBI taxonomy): Eukaryota > Viridiplantae > Streptophyta > Magnoliopsida > Santalales > Viscaceae > Viscum > Viscum album. The sequence continues at coordinate 1,380,667,903 of OY728138.1, forward strand.
TAGAAGCTTCTAGCATAATGGGATACACGCTTGAGGTCATATGGCATAGAAGCATGGGGCACCAGTTTATGGAACCTTGGTTTGGATATAATAGATTTCATCCTAAAACAATTTATTTTTTAACTCCCATATAATAATACTCCTTTTCCTTCATAATCTAGCCATACGTTATAATCTTATGACCACAATTTTAAAGGTTTTATTTATAATAAATCTTATTACTACATCATGATTACTTATTTCCCTAACTTATTTGGTTTTCACTCTAAATTTCCGTCAAATAGTATTTTAATTAATATGTTTAGACCTATTTATTATTGGTATACTAAATTTATTTATTCTAAGGATATAAAAATTAACTACATTTTCCCTTTTCTTTTAATACAAATGAAAACATCAATTTTTCATTATCCAGACTACCGCCTCCCTAAAGTGATGCCATCCATTTTTCATCAATGCATTTATTATCATGTTATAAGGTTTGAATTGTAAAATAAATTAATGAATATATTATTATTATTATTATTAGAAGAAAAATTATATCCCATATGTTCACTAAAATTCATTGAGAAATGATAACATTGATTTTGCAATGTTTGGACTACCACCTCCATGAAGTAACATGTCTTATTTTCCATGTACATTCCTTGATATTAATTTATCTATATCAATATCTTATTTACAACCTTAACTAAATTTAAATAATATCATTATTATTCTACAATTTTTATATTATATTGAAATAAACTACATTCATAATCATCACCATCAATTAATTAAGATATGTTGATGAATGAATTAATCTAACCAAATATTGGAAAATGGTATACAATATCATCATGAATGACCATTTAGACATAATAAAATAACTCTATGATATAAATAATTAAATAATGATTTTTTTCTTTATAATTCCAGAAAATAATATTTAACTCATTAATTATGTTACCCACATCATTTCATTAAAAATTACATTATCATACTCATAACTATTTTTATCATTAAATATGGTAGTAAAAAATACCATAGAAAGAAATTATAAAATTATTAATACCTTTAGATATTCAATTACAGTAACATTTATATTCTATTATTGATTAATGTTTAACCAATATGTATGAATCACTACAAACCCCTTGGTACTTGTATGAAGAAAAAAATTGAAATATCATAGGTCTCGATGATTGAAATAATTTATAAATACGTAATATATTTGAAAAATATGGTTATATAATAAGTTAATTAATGATTATAGATATTAATAATGATATAAATAATGCTATTATGATATTTAGTTTTATTTTATAGATATTTATGCTCTTTTTTGGATGTCATAAATTATAGTAAGGGTTTTGGAATCTCAATTTTGATACATTAATATATGATTTGTATTCCTAAATTATTTCCATTATATGGTAAATACATTTCAATGTTTTTTATTTTTCAATATTCGATATTAATTTATTGGATTTTTGAATTTATATTATTATCTATCCATCTTATTAAATTAATTCAGGAGTTACAAAAAATGTTATAAAAATGGAACATTTTTTATAGTGACATCATAATGTTTTTTAAGTAAAAGGATGTTTAGTTTCATTGATATTTCATCCTTTTATAAATATTTCATGGTTGGAAAAACTATAGAACTTATTCAGTAATTTTGAATCTCCCTGAAAAAGGAATGTTGATTATTAATTTTGTCATTAATTGGTGCACGATGAGTGAGATTAAGATTGTCCGCCATTCTAGACATTATTGGAGAATATGGTTTGGAAAATACACACACCCACCAAACCCATAATGAAGTGTATACATACTGTTTATTTGGTATAATAACATTTTAAATTACTACTATATTATATTGAAATTCAAACTCATTGAAATTAGTTTTTCCCACTACATTATCATTATTTCATTAATAAAGGTACATTAAATTTCCACAAGAACATCTATTGTTGGATATTCACACAATGAGAATGAATATTCCATTGAAAATGTTAGTGATTACTATATATTTATATATATTAACAATTTATATATAGATAAATATTGATATCTAAGCCATGCCTATGGATGAGCTCAATATGGGGTCATCATGATTTTAATTACATAACCATCCAACTTCATTAAATATATGTGTTTTGATTATGTGAATCATTTTCTTGAAATAGGGAAATAAATTGATTTTAAAAACAATAATATTCCATTAAATATGTTATTGAATAAATGTTGATTATAAATTTATTTCATTTGGTGATTTCATTTGACATAATAAAGTTACAGTTTTGGAACAATATTAAATGTCCCTCATATGTATTAGTTGGCCATATAAGAAAAAAGTATTAGGTATTTGATGTATTCTTGCACAATGAAATAATTATTTATCGTTTTTTTCAATGGTGATAAAATTAAATTATTTGTTTTGGACTTTGTTGTAATGATAACCACATTTTTCATTATGCATTTCATCACTGTAAATTTAGTTACTGTTATACATTTGAAATTTTTAATTATTAGGATATAAAAATTAGTTTTAATGCGCATGCTATTGATTATATGGAATTTTTATTAACTATTCACTCCTTTTTAATGTTAATGCCTAAAATGAAAAAAAAATTCACTTTTACCCTTGGTTAGTGTTTGATATGACCATTATAATATTTGAATTCCCACAGGGTACAAAATAGTGAACTCAAAATAAATATAGGGATTATGTAAAATGAATAAGAAAGGATAAAAATGTTTTTATGAATTATTTTGATATTCTAATATAATATGGAAATAATTCATATATGTAGTCTTTGAGTAATTATAAAAAATTTTATTCTTTTATGGTTAATCAGTTTATCTAGTACCAATGATATAATGTACCTGCTGACGTCAATTTACTAGAGCTAGGGTGTTACACAATCCTAGATAAAAATTAAGAATCATGGGAATAAAACACCTCCATATTATGGAATAAATATTCCTTTAAATTAATATGATGTTTAAAATCATTTACCATACCCAACTGTATTCTTAATGAACCGCATGTTTATTTTTTATAAATTATTGATTTAATATTGTTGTTGGATTGGATAATACATATTGGGGTAACTAAAAAAAGTTATATATAAATATATAACCTTTTAATAAGAATAATTAATTAATTATTTAATTGGATATAAGTAATAATTATAAAATTATGTGAATTAAATCATATAGGGTTATTACTATTTAAACATAAAAGGGTTTTTTCAATAAAGGTTGTTTTAATTGTACTTTTTGGATTCATTTAAAATATAAAATTTATCTTTTTAGATTATAAAATTTATTGAAAATATATTTATATATGTTTAAACTAATGAATAATCATTCAAAAATATATCATCGATTTTTTATAAATGATGATAAATTAATTTTATGAAAAATAGATATTTCTTTGAATACAATTTTGTGGGTGTAATATATTTCTATAATAATAAATTATATTAATCGATATTAATATATTATTTTTATAAAAAATATTGATAATAAGTTTAATAAATTTTTATTACAATTATAAATGGGTTGTTACTCATCATGGAATAAGAAGAAAATCACATTATTCTTAAAAATATATTTTTTCGATAAATGGTATACGTTTTTTCTGTGGATATTTGAATTATTTTATGAATTCTAAAAATTCATTTCGATAAAATGAAAATAATTTTCATATACATATATAAAAAAAGATATTAGGGTTTTTTTCATGTTTTTTGAAATTATTATTTTTGTTCAATATAGAAAAAGATTAATTATATAGAAATTATAATTTATTTTCATGAATTATGAAATTACCATTCGACTTTCGATTATTTTAATGTAAAATTAATCCTATAAAACTAAACATAATACCATTAATTTAAAAGGAATAAAAATTTTACTATATTTTGGAATAAATTAATTTTTAGAATAAAAAAATATCGTTCAAAAAAATGTTTTCCATTTCAATTTTTGACATTATTTTAAAATTTGTTTCTATAAATTCTAAAAATTGAATATTGAAAAATTGAGGATGTATTGGAAATCATGAAATTTATACTTAACAATAAGTTCAATTTCATTTTTTTCATGATGAATTATAACTAGAGAAAATATTTGTTACCATAGTAATGTGTAAAAATATTTTTTAATGTGAAAATTATGTTAGATGATAAAATATATTTTCATAATTATTAATAGATAAGATTATTTCAGCCCTTGTCACATTATCCTGTAAAGTATATTGATTTATAAAAATATTTCATTAAGTAATTTATTTGTGGCTCCTAACCATTTCTTTTGTGTTTTGATTATTAAAATTATTCCTTATTACTTAATTATTATTTATCAAAACCATTATTTCAATTATTTATCCTCTTTCACATATGTTTGATTTATTGATAATATTTTTTATTATTTTAACAGTGAGTTCCCTTCTCTAATAAATAAAAAAATTCATATTTATATGGGTTACTATAAAAAAAATTTACATTTATCTGTTTTATAAAACATGACTACTTCTTGATGTAACACTAAGGGAAGAAGTATAAGTGACTGCATGACCAGATGTGTCAACCACATTACAAAATCCAACAACATCATTGAAAAATTAAATAGACCACAAGATGTGGGTTGTAATTTTTCTGACAATTGGACCGACAACATGAAGAAACTCAGTTGACCGTATGACTATGGATCAACTTTTGGATAGATAGATGGGATATTTCATACAATTTGATCTATGAAACATTATACATTGATCGAGTGTATGTTTAAAATTTTTTCAACCACATATTAAAATTTTTATCGACCAAACATTGAATTTCAGTCACCCATACAATGAAAAATTAATTGACCACACATTGAATTATTGTTCAACAACAAGTTGAAATTTTGATCAACTAAGCATTGTTATTTTGATCAACCACACATTGAATTTTTGATCAAAACCATTATAAAAGTGTGACCTACTACATTTTTTATATACCATGAGATATGACCTATCATGATTAATAAGGAATTAATTTTAAGAAGTATTTTTTATAATTTTATTTTTCATATTTTTTATATTTAAATTATATTGTTTACTAGAACATTGTGATTATGTTTTTATTTGATTTAACATTATTTAAATATATATTAATTATTTAGAAATAATGATTAATATTTGAATGAATTATTTATTGTATTTATTTCTTATCATGTGTACTATAATCCAATATCTATTTCTTATAAAAACATATGTTTTAAATTAAAGTTTGTTTATAATTTGAAAAGAATACCCCAGATACTATACATGTGTGTTCCAATGAGTAATAATGATTTTCATGGGGATTTTGGTTATTGTAGTAATTATTATAAAAAATTATACATTAAAATATATTTTAGTATTATTTATTATTAAATAAACCACATGATAATATTTTGTAGAGGCATTTAATAAGGGAGTCACATGTTTCAATTATAGCGATGAATTCAAACATATCACTTATTCTTAATCTGTTGAACCTGAAAGAACTCTATGTATTGATTTCGATGAGACTAGTAAATAATTATGGTTAAGGATATTATTGAATTTTTCTCTATGATACAACATGGATATCTATTATTATGGTCAAATGATATTCATTCATTTGATATATATCAGCGAGAGAGGACATTTATTTCTCACCAATTAAATGATGACTTCTTTATCTAGTTTCTATCATTCTTACAAATTTCTATTTTTTGTGAGAATAATAATTTTTATTTTATAATACACAAATAATTTAGTAATTGGGTTATACATCCTCATTCAAAATATATTAGTTTTTCTAATACAAAAAATTCAAGGGAATCAGTTCTTACTTTTTCTGGATAATGATTTATTTTTTTCTACCACCAATTCAAAATATAGGTTTTTGGATGTGCCTATAGTTGTGAAAAAGGAATTTTTGTTGGTTTAATACACTAATTGTGAAAGAATCTTGTTTTCGGTTGTGTCTTTACGAATTAAAAATGAATTATAAAGGGTTGTGATCTCCCATAAATAGTCTTATATTCTATTTCTAGTGGGAGTAATCTCTCTCAGTATTTGAGAGAAGTGAAGAGTAGAGCATGACCATTAGAATCTGAACTACTATAAAAATAATTTTTTTAATATTTTATTTTCATAGAATTAATAATTAACATCTATATTAATTATATAAATATTTTAAATGGATTAATCAACCCCCAACTCTTTACCATTTTACCATTTTCACATTCAGATCTTGAAATTAGTATTAATGAAATTCCATTATCTTTGGAATGTTTATTTTTGTATTTCTAATAATAAAATCATATACTAATATTATAGGGGAAATGATTTTATTGAAATTTATAGAAAATGTTTCATGGATGGTTTAAAATATAAAAGACCAATATTCATTGATGGAATTGATTTTTCTGACATGAATTATCATACATAAGAACTTCTTAAACTCTTGAGAATTAATAGTTGGATATTCATGTGGAAATTTTGAAAACTACATAAATTTGATCACAAATCATTAGTTGGTAATAATGTTGAAATATATATTTTAAATATCACGGTGATAAATATTGGGTATTGTGTAATTAAAAGTAATGTGTATGGTTATATTTCATTCAGAAAAATATTAAATTGAATTTTGAAAATGAAAAATGTTTCAGTTCATAGTTTTCATATGTTGGTATAAAATATATTATGCATATTATGATATGAGTATTAGGAATAAAAAATGGTCGAATAATAATTATTTAATCAATTATTTCATAGTTTTATAATTTTTCTAAATAGAATGATTCCATTTAATAAATCGATAATTTATTCTAGGTGAATGAGTTTTACGATATTTACTCTATAAATTAACTGAAAAAAAGTTTTATACAGAATAAAGTATAAATATCATGGAATATAATTTATATGAGTTCATCCGATATTTATAATAATATGAATTTGAATTAAAAAATATTGTCCAATAAGAGAATTAAAAAAATGATGGTATTATTTTATTTAAAAAATCATTTTCCCCATTCTCTTTTGGTAAGAATTATAAATTTGAGAACGATAAATAAAATTGTAGGTTTCCTATTTAATAAGATAGAAAGGCTACTCATGATGAATAAAAATGAATTTCACAAAGCATAAAAAAAGAAGTATAAAAATGATAATAATGTGAACTATTATGAATACAGTTATAGAAGTAATATAAAACCTAACATAATAAGACATAAAAATCATAAAAAAAATTGGAACCATAAAAATAAAATAAAGTAATGTAATTTAGTTGGTGTATTACATCATATTCAGATTATTGTTATCAATTATTTTACCGGAATTATTTAGAAATCTTTTGATTATTGGAATCCTCGAAATAGAATAATTAATATAATTGTTCTTCCTCCTATTAGTTTGATTCTAATACATAAAAAGGTGATTTTTATAAATATATTTTTGGAATCAATCATATGTTTATCAATATTAACAAAATATTTTACAATATTAAGAATGATTATAATGATGCTTTTGCTGAAAATGAAAAACTAACAAAAAATTATTTGAGTTTAAATGTTAAACTATGTTATGATTTGGAAGGTGTTCAATTTAGAAATATTATAAATAAATATTATAAATATAAATATAAATAAAATCAAAGAACTGAATTTAATTCACTATTGTACGAAAATGATAAATATAGAAATGAAATGGAAATGATAAATTTTGTGTTATCAACATTGGATCAAGTGAGTTTTTTATAAGATAATAATTTTATATAAGATTTAAAATAAATACAATTCATTAGTTTTGATTAAATTTTACCAAAATTTTATAATTATGTTTTTATTAAATGTTATACTAGATGTTCATCAACAATTACAATTTTTAATTGAAAAATAAAAAGAAATTTGGTAAATTAATTGTTCTTATTTATTTCATAGTCACATTGTAACAAAAATTGTATTATTTATATATCATTTTTATCTATATTTAAATTGAAAACATTTCTTATATCTAGTTCTATTTGTAAAAATTCATAAAATAATCTTGTAGGAACCATGTATTCATGGATACTAAGGTCTTCCTTAATCATATTCTGTAAGAGACACATCTTGGATGAATAAAAAAAGTATTGTTTCATAATTATAGTGGGTATCCACAATTTTTGAATAGAAATATATCTAAATTTATATATTCTATTAACGTTAATGGTGGAATTTGTAACATTCTTTTATAACTCGATAGGTAATGTTAATGATTTTAGAGTTATATTAAATTAAAATTTATTTTTTATTTCCAATGTTTCATTTATGTAAGGATAAAAAAATAATTTAATAAATACTTTACAACATAGTGATGATAATTTAAATACAATATTTTATAATGAAAAATAATTCTTTTTTAAAAAATAATCATTTTTTTATAAAAAATTACAAGATAATATTTATTTATTAATTATTTTGAGATATCTAAATTGAATTTGAAATATTAATATATATTTTTGAATATGACAATATTTTGTTGAATATAAAATTGGGCCATGAAAAATTCATATTTATACTCAATCTTTACAAAAAAATAAAATGGGTTTCAATCCACCAAATATGAAACTGGTAAACACCAATATATGACATTGATTATTAAATAGTATAAAGAATAAAGAGTTTTTAAAATTATATCATGAGGTACGAACCTCTAAACAATATCAATTATTACCACCCATCAAATGTCAATAAATTTTTAATAAAGAAAGAGAGGGAAATGCCCAAGTTGTTAAGGGGGTATATTTTAAGGAAGACTAAGAGAATTGTCAATAACTATACTAACACACACTAGGCGAAGGGATCCATGAGTATAAAAATGATACATGAAAAGTCAGAGGAGGAATAGAAGGCCAATAAGTCCACCACAATTTTATTGTATATCCATGAGCATGTGACATTCATTCGACGATAGGGAAAACCTAAATATTTTTTAAAATATTATATAGTCATTCATTGTATAAGGAAATGCCCATGGAGAGGATTTTGAATTATGGAAGATCCCATCTCCAGTAAATCCAACTAGAGAATGTGAGAGTGGAACAAATCTATAAGATTTTTTAAGGATGATTCCTTGGCTATGATAAAGTCCCCCCTCCACAAAACATGCTGAAATACATATACCCCAAAATGGACAGATCACACACCACTCGTCCACCAAGCATTATACAATTTTTGAAAGAGCGATAAATAAAAATTTTAAGCTTAGAATATATGGGAATATATCAAACCCATAATCATTAAAATGTTCAGCTATGACATATATACAAAGAACTCATTCCCACTAGGAGGTATCATTGTGAATGGGAAATCCCCATAGATTAGTAAGATGTAAGAACTCATCTACAAAATAACTTTATCTAGCCACTGGTTAGAGGAATATTATTCATTTTTCATCATGTATTTTTATATTATGTGTAGTTATTATTCTCAAAATGATGTCAAAAAAATACATTGTTTTCATCTTCCTTTCATGTATATTTTTTTCTATACCATGAAATAAAAAATGCTGGAAATCATCACTAGAGTGAGCATGAACATAAACTCCATTAAAAACAATAAAACATCACCAAACCAAAGAATCCCACATTATTTCAATAATGATTTGATAGTCTATATCTTCTGTATAGTTATTAAAACATGCATATCTTGAAACGATGAGGATCCCCTTGTAGCGTACCACCTCATCGGTAGAAAGAGATTGGTTTTTTATTTTATAATTAATAAAATTCATCAACGTAGGAAGTTATTTACTCTATATGGTATCTCCTCATACATCAATATTATAATTGGTATAGAGAACCTAATATTACACATTTTTCAAGAACATTCTGGAGTAGGGCTCATGATGATTATCATATTGGTGTCAGAGTTGATCGATACACCATGTAATTCCACCATATCATGTGGAATAAGAATGACCCAAATATATGTGTAATACAATATATATTGAGAAAATTATATATCATGCATTGAAAACCATGTGACCCCAAACACACTCAACTCCAAATTCTAACTATAAAATTTATGTGTGTGACCCCCAACAATCCATGTTTAGTGATAATAATGAACTGTTTTGTGATTGGGGATTGGATCCCATGATTTAGATCATCTCCCACTCGATCTATCCTAATAGGTCCCAAATTTGTTTTTCAAATAAAAAATCCCCCATTGATCTGCCTTACATGAAGTCTGATTCTATATTCATCTCAAAGAAATTCATTGTAAAAGAGACACTACTATACTGAATTCCCCCTTATTGAACATCCCAATCCATTTGGTCCCATGAGGCCTAGTGATAAATTCAATTCCATTACACATACCATATATTGAATGTATGTATGAGCTTAATACTACTGAAAATTATTTTTTACATTTAGATTTTGGATAAAAAATTCATCAACATCAATAATTACATTCAGATTAATTTTCCACATGATAATTGCTAGTCTTGGCGGAAAAGGGAATGTTATTTATAATGTTGATGACCAAATATTTTTTATATGAAAAATTTTCAATGAACATTAATAAAAAAACATTTTCAATGCTTATTACTGAATATAAATTGGTTGAAAATATGAAATTATATATAATTTTTTCTACTGTAAGTTACTGAGTTAGTGATTTTTATTAATCATTAATTTAATAAATTATATGATGATAATTTGCTTATTCATAATATTCATGATCCAAGGACCCCACTAAAAAATATTGAGGTCCAAATGAGAAAATAATAATTTTGGGAAAAATCGCTATGATATTGAATGGTTTTCATTATTAATAATAATTACTCATTGGAATATTTTTATTTAGAATTATATTAATGTAATTTTTTAGAATATGATTATTACATGATGAAAATTATATTTTAGAAAAAAATAGTGGTTGTTGAAGACTATTTTTAGAATAAATTTGATGAAAATTATTTAATACAAATAGATTATTTTTTTAACTAGTTAGAAGATATTTTTGATATATCAAATTTTTTAAAACTAAAAATTATGATCTAGATATATCCAGGGAGGGGAAGAATAATATTATTGAATAAACATTAAATTTTAATATTGATAATATAGTTGAAAATGTTATTTTTGATATTTATTCCTCCTCTCAAACTATATGTTCCATAAGATATATTTTTTCATCTCAATCATTTATGTTGGATTTTGTACCTAAAATGGTTGATAAATATTTTTATGATTCAAACAGGATTATAGAAATATATGATAAAATAAATCAATATGATATGAATAAATTTTTGAATATAGTGGAACTCCCAATAGATTAGAATATCATTAAAACCAAATGTTTCAATGGAATTATATTGGATTTATCTGAATGCATGAAGAAAAACAAATCCATATTAATGAATGATGTTTACAATAATAGTAATAGAACATATTTTAATGAATCAATTTTCCTTATGTTTTTTTTAATTCTTCATTATGTTTTTTTCATATAACTCTCATTGTGGAGTAATAATTTTGTAAATATATTTATAAGGATCATTATTAATAGATATATTTCCCAATTTTTATTTAAAATGACCCATATGTTATTAGAATAAATCCAAATCTATCCTTGTTTGGAAGAATTTAATGTCTATTTATGGTTTGAAATAATATCCTTGAGGTTTGTATTAGAGGTTTTCATTGTTTATTGTAATTAATTGTTTTGAAAATAGATAAGATAAATTTACTCTCTTTAAGAAAAGGAATTAATGAAAAAACCTATTATTTCTAATATATTATTATGATATTATAAATTGATCTCCAAATTATTTGCATTGTACACAATTTTCAAATATAATTTCTTCAGCATTCAACATGTTTTATATGGGTGAAATAAAGATGTTTTTGGGACTATAAGTACTTCAATGTAATTATTATCTTATTCTAAAACAATTAAATTATTTTAAGTAAACTGTTATAAAAATCTATTTTTCTATTTGAAGAAGCTCTGATGCTTCAATTATCTCTTCTTCTAATGTTTATTATAATGATTTTTTAAAACATATTAATAAAAATATGTTTGGATATATAATTATATGTTCACTTTATTTGACATCTTGACATTATTTTATGTTTTTATCATGTATATATTCTATATTCTAATTTAATCATAAGGAAATTAATCTATAGTATTTTTAAAAAAGTTATTTCTAATGATAAAATATATATTAATCTAAAATTACTTATCAATTCAAATAAATCATTTTATATAAATAGTAATTTATATTTTAATTTTGGTAGTTGTAAATTAGGTAGAAAATGAACTACTATTACATTTAACTTTATTATAAAATTAATTTTTATAGAGTTATTAGAAAAGCAATTAAATGGATTTATCAACTAAATTATGTGTGTTTTTTCCACTTATTATTATTTTCACTCTTTATTGATTAAAAAATAGTTTTTGGTTTTTGGTTTTGTATATTAAAAGGTAATGGTATATTTAGATAATACTTCTATAATTTCAATCCCAAAAAATACATTGTATCTCTCTATGTAATACACATTAATTCTATATATCAATTTTTTAGAGATCATATTAAAAATGAAAATTTTGTTTTGTAATTTTTTCAATAGAATAACAGTATGATAGAATTAAAAAAAAAATTTACTAGAATAAAAAATTCAAACTTCAAAATAGTATGATGAATATTTGACATGATAATATTGATTTTATTTAATGTAAAATTCTATTTTAGGTCATTTCATTAATTATTTTTACTTATCGAAAACCTACATGTTAATCTCTTATATTATCAAGATCATTGGCATTATATTTTATATTTGGTTACAACTTAATTTATTAAATATCATATAATATATTGATTTTTTTCATTGAACATTATTGAATCAATAAACAATTATAGATGATTTAAACAACTGTATATGAAACAAAATCATAAATTTAATGGGAGATTAAATTTTTCAAAGATTAAATTCTAATTGTTAGTTTCCCTTCTTGTAATCATTGCGGGGTGGGGGGGGGGTTATGTGTTGATAAAAATGTAAAGAAGGTTGATTTTTTCTTATTAATGATTTTGGGGGTATTTATATGTTTAATTATAAAAAGGTATGGTATGTTTCATTTTATGTAATATATAGGGGGGTTTATTTGTGTAATATTAACAGCAGAAGGTTTAATTTCAGTTTTAATAATCTATCTTGACCATTGAAATATTTATTATGTGAAAATGAGTTCAATGTTTTACATTTATTTTAAAAAGGTGGAGAAATTTGAATCTTATTTTGTAATATTTAATAGGGGATGAATATAGAATTTCCTCCAAACAAATTTTTATTTAGTTTTTGATAATTAGAATACATCAATGATATATATATATATATTCACTGATATATTATTTTCATCATTTGTCCAAAAATAAAATACACATGATTGATTATTAATATTTGATACATTAATAAAAATTAGTGTTTTCTAGTTCATAAACAGGTTCTCCTCTATTTTGGTTAATGTAATTAGTATAATTTCTATCTATTAAACAAAGTATAACTATTTTGTGAACTAACTATGACATAGGTAGTACAAGAAATCACAGGACCAAATTCATCAACTACATGACCAAATGCTTCGACAGTACAAAAGAAATCATGTAATTACATGATGAGGAGTCACAATTTTTCTATCTATTAAGCATACATGATGATGAAAATTGATTGAACTCATAACTATGGATCAAATGTAATATAGAAAACACTAATTTTTATAACTGTTGGGTCAACCATAGGTTGTATATCGACCAGATAAACATCAAATAATTGATCAGCTACATGTTATAATTTCATCCAACTGCACTTTAAAATATTGATTTGGCACATATTGAAAAAATGATCAACTGTATGTTTTGTATCAATTGAGTATATAATAGAATTTAAATCTACTACTTATGAAAATTCTAATCAAATATATGTTGAAATTTCGAACAACCAAATTAGAAAAATGTAACCTCTAGAAATGAGTCACAAAACATTATATATAAAATAGAATGACTCATATTCCATTCCATTAATGTATTATTTTTTATGATTCTCTCTTAGCATAATTCTTATATTTTAATCATTTTGATTTTCAATAAGTTTTCATCAAGGGATTTCATTGATCTAATGATTTATTAAAAAACTACTAACTATTTTTATAAAAATATTATATATTTGGAACATTTATATATATTGTTAAACTCATGTAATGTGGATTAATGTATGATGATAGTTTTATATATAAACACGATATTAGAATTAATTTTCTTGGTAATTCTAAAAATTTCCTTTCATGCTTTATGGGAGTTTTACATTGATTTTTTTTCTATTTATTATAGATTTGTATTACATCATTAATTATTCTATGAACATATACACACAAACATGTTTTAATATTACAAAATATTGAATTAAATCATGTGGTAATATTTTTTAAATTCATTAAATTATGATATAAAAAATTTCATTGGAAATGATTATTTATAATGAATTTATTCTTTTAAATCTGGTTTGAATTAAAGAAATATTTATATTTAGTTTTACAAAACCAATTAACTAAATTATACAAGGATATTCTTGAATTATACTATGAAATACATATTGGGTATCCATTTATAATCTTTTATAAACATAAATAATTTGATCTATTAACATTTTGGAATACATTAAAACATTTACACTCACATCCTTACTTTTTAACCAGTTTTCATTATTACTTACATTTTTCTATTTTCTTTATTTTTAATCATCAATGGGTTATAGTTCCCAAAAATGAATTTATAGAGTTATACTACACCATATTAAGGTTACTGGATCATTTATTCAAGGTTAAATTCAATGTAATTGGTTGCACCTTATTTTTTATAAAGGAATTGTTTAGTTTGTACCACCCATTCAAAAGTAAGGATCTTGGTTGTGTCTCTATGTGAGAAAAATTAATGGTGATTGGGTTAAGACACATGGTCTGAAAAATTATTTTTATGTGTTATTGATATGGTTTAGAAATTCATAATGATGGTTTTTGAACTTCATTTAAAAGTCTTAGATGTGACGACCCGTCCCCCGGGGCCCGTGCCTTGACTACCCCAAGCCTGCCTTCCATAGGCCAGGGGCTGGCGACTAGCAACAAAGTTGTAATTCACTAAAAATGGAAATTCATTCCCTTTATAACATATAAACGCACAAAGGTTGATAAAACACACTAGGTAAACTATAAAACAAAGGAGTGCTGAAAAGTAAAGGGGCCAGAAAAACAAGACCAACTTTAATGTACAAGGAACTGGTAGAATAAGTACAACTGAAGAAATGAAAAACACCTTCTAGGTCATTCTCCAAGATTAGCACATGAAGAGTTGGTAAAAATAGAATTTTTATCACTTCATGTTTGTTGGTCTCCTCCATGTACTGACTTGTTATATGGTCCACCTATGGGTATTGTCTTGTCCTGATACTCTAAACTTCTATCAGCAATGTCCATCATCTGTATCTAACACAAAGAGGTGTGGGAATAGCCTATATATGGGTGAGTATAACGATACTCAGTACGGACCCCATGAACCTCAAGGACTCACAAAATCCAATGAGGATAAACCAAAATGTATGAAATCAACAAATAACCATACTTAGGTATATGCCCTTACATATGCCTAAGTTATCATGTAATCCATCACAATCATAAGTTAAACACAAAATTTACTGAATCGGCTCACACATTTATACAATTTATGTAGAGAGATATTGATTATTACATGTAGCCACTGAATCATCTACTCTGTTGAACCCACATAGGATCGTGGAACAAAAACAGAGCTATTAAACCCACTTAGGATCCTGGAATAGTAGTCAGAGCTATCGAACCCACGTAGGATACTAGAACGAGAAACTGTGATTTGGAACCCATGTAGGATCTTGGAATAATAATCAGAGCTATCGAACCCACGTAGGATCTTAGAACAGCAGTTAGAGATATCGAACCCATGTATGATCATGGAATAGTAGTCAGAGCTGTTGAACACACATAGGATCCTGAAAAGGTAATCAGAGCTTTCAAACACACATAGGATCTTGGAATAGTATTTATAGCAGTCAAACCCACTTAGGAGTATCTCAAGGATCCGTCATGTCATACAGGTCTCAATGAAACTGACGACGCATCAATCGGATGCTCGTTCTGTGAGTTATTAGCCTTTTTGTCACGGGGGCCTGGTTGGATTTTTTCACCATCCAACCTGACCATATATCAACTATACCCCAAACTCTAGTGGGGTATACTCTATGGTACCGCCACACTTCATTTTTTACCAGCGCCAAAGACGGTTAGTCAGACAGACGTTTGGTGGAAAAGATATGGCCAAATGAAAGTAAAGTGTCGGTAGTGAGCCCGCGTCCGGTCCGACCGCGTCGGACCGGCCCATTCGTGGTCGACCTGGATTGACCTATTGGGTCTGGCCCATCCTGTTAGGTAGGTCATCCCATTATATTTGTCCTAGACCGATGGGCCTTGCCCAGCCGGCCACGAGGGGTGGCAGAGGGATGTGAGAGCACGAACCGATCATGAGGGAGGGGACTGGCCACAGGTCGGCGTGAGGTCAGTTCAACATGGAGGGCTCCATGTAGGTGGGTCATCTTGGAGGTGTAGAGCCCATTTGGTACTGAGTGCCATAAGCGGTGTGGTTCAGGCAGCTGAGCTCGGGAGGTCGGGGCCGGTTCATCCCCGACCGCCGCGAGGAGCGCAGTTCGGGCAGCTTATCCCAAAAGGCAGGGCATCTAGTAGGTGGAAGGAATTCGGGAGGTGTGGGCCGGCGAGGTTTGGCTGGGGCGCACGGCATACCGGAGGTGGTAGGGATCCAGGTAGCACAGGCCGGCGCAGTTCATCTGGGGGTATAGGAGGCCGGCGGTGGCCTGGAGCTGGGAGCCGTGGGCTGGCGCATTTCGACAGGGGCGCATGATAGGCCGGAAGTGGCCGGGATTTGGGAGGCCAACAGGCCGCCGAGAAGCCGGGAGCCTGTTAGCTGAAGCACAGTGAGGGCAGCACGGGCCGCAAAGGTCACGGGTAGCGCAGTTGTTTCCTGTCGCCTTCATTCCCTTCAACAACTTTGGTGAAGAACATTATAAACAAGATCAGTGGAGGGGTCAGGTCTTTTTGGTTTGGCGCGCACCCTCCATGTTTATGGTGGTAGCAACCGATTCAATCCCTCATGATTTTCAATGAATTGTCAAGAACGAATAGGGAATAAAATACCCCACATCTTTCCAAAAATGAAGGTTCCCAACCAGTAAGGTAAACAACCACAACAATACTTTGTTTTAGAATTGAAGAAATATTGGGATAAAATCATATTAAAATAAAACCCCAACTTAATCATTGTTCGTTGACAGAATCTCAGGGATGAAAATGGAGTTGCCGTCGTTCGTTGCATCCACCACACACTTCCAATCTCGAGCTCATGTGGCGGTTCATTGATGGGGATGAGGAGGGAAGGTCTGTCAAAGACGTCCCACGTCAGTATGAGTATTTGGATGAAGGTCAATGGAGATCGTTGCTGGTGTTCTTTGTTGGAAGAACATTTTCTTTGTTCTTTGTTCTTCATTTTTCATTGGTGAGAGCTTTACTCCTTATTCTGTCTCCTCTCCAAAGTTCCACCCAAAAACAAATTCCAACGAAAGATTATAATTTCCTATTAAATCTTTGGCATAATATTCAAATTTGGTGAATTAAATAAGTTGAAAAAACTTAATTAATTCACGTGATTGACATAATTAAAGAGAGTAAGGGTTGGCACTATTAAAGGAGGGGGTGGAGAGACTCTCCCTCATTAATGAGGGATGTTGAGTGGTTTTCCTCTCCCACCATTATTAGGGGGGTTTTTCCTGGGTGGTCCCCACACTGTATCCTCTCACAAGAAGATAGGATTGGGTAGGCCCCACCACCATTACCTCTCATGGGAGGTTATGGTTGGGTTGTCCCCGCAATTCCAACTTCCACATGGTGGTTTTAAACAACAAATAAAAAAATCTACACACCTTAAATTTTAATTTATTTATTTCACTAAAAACCCAAAAACTAAATTTTATTCTCGACCCACTACCATTGAGGTGAAAGTATCCTTAAACAAATATTGGCGATGAGAGTTCAACGGTGCCCTCAGATTTCAATTTCGATCAACGATTAAAAAGTTATAAAAACTCGCTCGTATGTTTACTGAACATACCCATACAAAACTTCAGAAAATTGATTCCTAGCACACTAGTCCTGAGAATCACGGGAAGTATATTTTCATATACTCGCAAACATACGATGTATTTAGGAACAAAATTCTACATAAATTTAGGGCGTTTAAATTCTCCCCACCTCAAGGATTTACAACCCCATAATCTGCAACTCAAACTAAGGGAACAAGTGAGGGTACTGAGCACGCATCTGAGCCTCCTTCTCCCATGTTCTCTCTTAGAGATTCTTGTGCTTTCAGTGAACACGTTACATAGGTATTGATTATCCATGTAGGTCTCAGTCCTATTCATCTTTAATCTCTACTGGAACCTCTGTAAAATTCACACAATCGTCGACGTCCAGCCCACCATGGTCGATGATGTGAGAAGGGTCATGCATGTATCTCCTCATCTATGATACATAGAAGACTTTTTGCACCTAAAGAAACTGAGGTATAATAGATAAGTGGTAGGCCTCCTCGCCAACTCTGCCGAGGAGCTAAAAAGGTCCGATTTGTCTCGCAGATAACTTTCCACCTCGACCAAATCTCCATAAACCTCATTGAGGTTAGACCCATTGAAAGATGTAGTCGCCATCCTAGAACTCTAGAGGTCTCCATATCTGGTCAGCATAAGACTTATGCCTACTTTGTGCGGTCTTCATCCGCTCCTGGATGACCTGCACCATCTCTATGGTAGCCTGTTCCATCTCCAGTCCCCCGAGTGCTGACTCCCCTGGGTCAGTTCAGTATAGAGGTGATCTGCAAGGTCGCCCGTATAACACCTCAAAAGGTGACATCCTAATAGTGGAGTGATAACGGTTGTTTTATGAATAATCCACCAATGGTAATTGATCCTCCTAATAGAAATAGAAGTTGAGAAAACAAGAAAATAACATGTTCGCAATGGTATGAATGGTCCGCTCAGTCTGGTCATCCGTTTAAGGATGGAAGGTGGTGCTCAAACAATGCTACATCATCAAAGCTTCCTACAACCCCTTCCATAGCTAGGATGTAAATCGTACATCATGATCGGATACAATAGTTGAAGGTACTCCTTATATCCTCACAATCTCTTCCACATAGATGCATCCCATGCACTCTACTAAACCCTGATCTCTAATCGGTAGGATGTGGGCTGACATGGTGATTCGGTTGATGATCACCCATATCATGTCATGACCTATGGATGTACGTGTATGTCCAACCATGAAATCCATGGATATCCCATCTCACTTATACTCTGGGACCACTAAAGGATTAACCAATCATGCTGGTACCTGATGCTCCGCCTTCACTTGCTGAAAGTGAGGAATCGTGAGACAAACTCTGTAACTGTCTTCTTCATTCTACACCACCAGTACTATCGTCGGAGGTCCTGGAACATATTTTCCACTCTTGGATATACCTCTATAGGGGACATGTGGAAATCCCTCAACACTTCCACTTGAAGTGACACTGGTACCATGGTACATCCAATGAAGAGGATGATGTGCTCCCCTACTTCAGAAAAATTATTAGGTACATACCCTGTGGATATCTGAGCATGTCATGTCTTGCAGTCAGTGTTCCCATGATGCGCCTCCCTAAATCGCTGAAGAAGTGGGGGAGTGACTGTAAGAGGCTGAAGTAAGTCTACCCCATCTCTATCCACAAAGGATATATATAAATCAGCTAGCTTCTTTGTTGCCACGCCTAGAAGTTGTATACCAGAACTCCTGCTGAGTTCGTCTCCAACAGTCTTTCCCATCCCAAGAGTATAGACTATCTCAATGTCATAGTCCTAGAGGAACTCAAACCAACATCATTATCTCAGGTTCAGATAATTCTGAGAGAATATATACCTAAGACTCTTGTGATCAAATTACATGGTAAAATTCTCGCCCATCAGATAATGTCGCCACATCCTTAAGGTGGAGTCCACTTTTGTTGACTCCAGGTCATGGGAAGCATAGTTATTCTCATGTTGTGTTAGATATCATGAACCATAAGAGATCACTACTCGCTCCTGCATCAAGATACATCTGAGTCTGATCCCCGATGCAACGCAGTAGACTACATTCCGAACACATTCATCAAGAAGCCTCAAGATGGGGGGCACTAGTCAGCCTCTTCTTTATCTCCTGAAAGATTTCATGGAATCTCTCGAACCACATGATGATTTTCCCCATATTTTTCAAGGCTTATAGTGGGTCTGAAACTCTGGAGAAGTCTGTTACGAACCTCCGGTAACAACCTACCAATCCCAGGAAACATTGTACTTCCATCACACTCCTCGGTGGATCACAAGCAAGTACCTCCTGAATATTCTCTGGATTCACTGCAACTCCAGATTCTGATACGAAATGTCCCAGAAATTAAACCTCTCAAATCTAGAACTGGCACATCAATAGCTTACCATAAATATGGTGCTCCCAGAATGTTTCCAGTACTACCCGCAATTGATATACATGATCCTCCATAGTATTCAAGTATATCATAATGTTTTCTATGAAGACTACGACAAAGAGATCAAGGTATGGCTGGAAAATCATGTTCATGAGTCCCATGAACACTGTTGGAGTGTTGGTTACGCCGAAATCCATAACTAAGAACTCGTAGATGTTGTACCACCATCAAAAATATATATTTTGATCATCCTCAGCTTGAAATCTGAGCTGTTGATAACCTAATATGAGGTCTATCTTTGAGAACCATTGTGCTCTCATCAGCTAATTAATGAGGTTTTCAATCCTTGAGAGTGGGTACTTGTTCTTCACGGTCACCTAGTTTAGGCGACCGTGGTCGACATAATGCCTCAAGCTCCCATCCACCTTCTTGGAAAATAGAATCGGGGCTTCCCAGAGAGAAACACTAGGCCGGATGAATCTATTCCCTTGTAAGACCTCTATTTGTACCAGTAGCTAGCGAAGCTCCACGGGAGCCATCCGATATGCCAGTGTAGATATTGGTGTTGTCCCGTGGTAAAATTCAATGCAAAAGTCCACCACTATATGAGGTGGTAGACCTGAGACATCATTAGGGAAGAAATTCATGTACTGGTCCACCACTAAAGGATAGCTCGAAATCTCCACATATACTACTCTGTGGGTAAGGTAGGAAACTTATGAGTGATCAGTTGCTCCCTCCTCTAGGTATGTCTGTCCTATGATTCAAAATCGCCCTTCTAGAATGTGAAGGTAATACTGGTTCCATCTATGTGGACACACCGAACATTTCACCTATTACATTCTATCTGAGAATATACTATAGATAACCAGTCCATACCGAAGATGACATCGTAAGGCCTCAACCCTGCTACTAGGAGATCCCAGCTGATGCTCTCACCTCCAAAAGTAAGTTCATACTGCCTACACCAGTGCAAAATCGCCGAGTCTGCTCTTGTAGGATTATATAGCATTAAAGATGGTTCCAACAGCTCAATCGGAATCTCTGAGCTCTGAATGAGGGAAGTTGCAATGACAGAGTGACCCGAAACTATGTCTATAAGAACTGCAGAAATAGTGGAGTAGACACCGATCGTACCTCGTACCATACCTGGAGCCTCGTGATCGTAGGCCTCAACTGTCTGAAGCTGAGCTCTCCCCTATCCACCTGCTCCATGTGGTAACAGTGGAACTCCTGGTTGTGGTGGTTGTAGCACCTCAAATCTTCATCCACCAACAGATTCACAGCCTCCTCCTCTGCCAAGTCTGCATGTGCCCAATGGATCGCCTTGATCGAATCTATATCTCTACCTAGGTGGTCCTTCGACCTTGTAATGATCATAATATCGGTAGGTTGGAATGTCACGAGCCATGTGACCCTACCCACTGCATGTCAAACAATGCTTTCTCCTAGCATGTATGTCACTGTTTCGGGTGCCCCGCACAACTAATCTTGAGTCATGAAGTCATCCACAAATAGGTCTGATCGTTAGGGAACTCTGTATCATCAGTCTACTACCAGCAACAAAATACTATGCTACATGTCGACTGGTGGAGGATCGTGTTGCTGGAGACTGCTCAGCAAATAAACTCTCCACTAGGAGGTCTCTCTTTAACACCCCTGCATGCGTATGGATGTTGAGTGAGATCACAGAAGCTCTGATGTCCCACCTGAGTCCCTGCTCGAAGATCCAAGCCCTAAATAAATGGTCTCGTAACATATTGGGGGAGTAGCGTGAGAGTACAATGATCCTCACTGAGTATTGTTCCATTATCATGATTCCCTTCTATAGATGAAGTAACACATGTATCCACACGACAGGTAGTGTGGCTAGGACAAACTCAATCTGAAACAGGCTCTCAATGTCTTCCTAGTGAAGTGTCACCTAGTCATGCACCTAAAGAATCAGGCACCACCATCTACATGCTTCTTCATGAAGTAGAATCGCGAGAAGGATCACCATATAGTCGGATGGTGTTCCTCCCAGTCTGAAGACTCTCACAATAGTCTCCAACCAATCCTCAGCTCCATGCAAGTATATCTCACCCCTGTACCTGGGCATCCTCTAGCACTAGAACTTTTGAAATGTTCTGAGGTGGCGTGCTCTCTCTACCACTAGTGTTGGTGGAATCGGTCTCCAACGGGTAGTGGTACCGCTGGAAAAGGGCTTTGCACCGAGGCCTCGTCGCCCAATGGGCTATCTGTGTGTACAACCCTCGTGAGTCTAAATGGTCGTCCTTGGGGAGGAATCCTAAAATAAAAATATACGACATGGTAAGAATATTATACCTAGTGATCTGACTCAAAGAAAAAATTTTACATCACACACGCAATCAGTGTTTTCGTGCACTGAGTCCGAAATCAGAAATCAGGGTCCTGGTGAATTGATACGTCGGACGCCGCACCAACAATAGTCTCCCTGAACTAAAACCCTCACTTAGTACCCTTAACACTTTTGCTTTAAAAAAAGAACAGAGTAATAAGTTCTATGGTAGAACTTAATCCTGTGATACCAATTTGTCCTGACCCATTCCCCGGGACCCGTGTCGTGACTACCCCAAATCAGCCTTCCATAAGCCAAGGGCTGGAGACTAGCACCAAAGGTGTAATTCACTAAAACAGGGAAGGCATTGCCTTTATAAACTATAAACACACACATCTAGATAAAAAACACTAGGTAAAATATAAAACAAAGGAGTACTGAAAAGTAAAGGGGCGGAAATACATGCCCAACTGTAAAGTACAAGGAACTGGTAGTACAAGTACAACTGAAGAAATGAAAAATAGTTATTGGGTCGTTCTCCACGATTCCCATATGAATATTATGTAAATATTTCCTCATAATCACTCCACGTTAGTTTCTATCCAACATGTACCAAATCATCGTATGGTCCACCTCTAGGTACCATCCAGTCCTGATACTCTGAGCCTCGATCATCATTGTCCGTCATCTGTATCGAACACAATGAGGTGCATGCATAGACCGTGTAGGGGTGAGTATAATGATACTCAGTAGGGACCCCAATACCTTCATGGTCTCACAAAATCCAATGAGGATAAACCACAAATTATGAAATCAACAGATAACCCTACTTAGGTATATGCCCATACATATACCTAATTAATCAAGTAATCCGTCTCAATCATGACGTAAACAAAAAAGTCAATGACTCAACACACACAGGTATACAACATATATATAGAGATAGATATTATTATATGTATCCAATGAATAATATACTCTATCTAACCCATGTAAGATCCTAGAACAGAAAATAGAGCTATCGAACCCACATAGGATCTGGGAACAGTAGTCAGAGCTATTGAACCCACATAGGATCTTAGAATAGAAAACAGAGACGTCGAACCCATTTAGGATCCTAGTATAGTAGTTAGATATGTCGAACCTATGTAAGATCCTAGAACAGCAGTCATAAGTGTCAAACACACGTAGAATCTTGGAATAGTAGTCAGAGCTGTCGAACCCACGTATGATCCTAGAATAGTAGTCAAGGATTTCAAACCCATGTAGGATCGTTGAATAGTAGTTAGATCTGTAGAACCCACATAGTAGTATTTAAAAGAACTATCACATCATAGAGGTCTCATCGCAACTGACAGCACGTAAATATGACACTCGGTCTCTGAGTTATTTGCCTTTTTGTCCCAAGGGCCTGGTTGGAATCATGCAAGATCCAACCTGACCGTATCTCAACTATATCCCAAACTCTAGTGGGGTATACTCTAAGAGACCGCCGTGCTCCAGGATTACCAGCGCCACTAACAGTTTACCAAACAGACGTATGGTTCCAATGATATGACCAAAAAAAGTAATGGTTCGGGAGTGGGCCCGGGTCCGGCCAACCCAGGCTGGGCCGACCCAATGGGGGTCGACCTGGCCTAACTCATTGGGTCTGGCCCGACCCATTAGTCTGGTCTGCCCATTGTATTGGGCCCAGCCTGTTGGGCCCAACCCAGTGGGCCATGAGGGTCATGGAGGGTTGTGAGAGCATGGACAGGTCATGAGAGCGCGGACTGGTTGTGAGGGCGTGGACCGGTCATGGGTGTGTGTGAGGGAGGTTTGTCTCGAATAACCTCATGTAGGCAGATCAGCTAAGAGGTGCAGAGCCGGTTCAGTTTGCAGTGCCGCTGGGGCGCGGTTCAGGCGGCTCGGCCAAGGAGGCCGGGGCCGGTTCATCCTCGAGCACCATGAGGGGTGCGGTGTGGGCGGTGTGGCCTGGGAATCCAGGTGGCCAGTCAGAGGCTTGGAGCCAGGAGGCGCGGTTTTGCCGGGGCACACGAGAGGCAGAAGGAAGCTGGTAGCCGGGTGGCGGGGGCTGGCGCGATTTGGCAGGGGCCCACAAGAGCCAGCAACAGCCCAGATCTAGGAGGCGTGGGCTAATGCGGTTCGTCCGGGGCGCACGGGAGGCTGACGTGTGGTCGTTCGACTAGGAGCCGGTTAGGCCAAAGTGCCACGAGGGCGGCGCGGGTCACTAAGGCCGCAGGTAGAACAATTTTTTCCTATCACCTTTATCACCTTCCATTTCATTGCCTAAGAACATCACAAACAAGATTGTTGGAGGGGTCGGTCGTTGTTGTTTTCGCCTGCACCCTCCGCGTTTAGGGTGGTAACAAGCGGTTTAATCATTCTTAATTTTCAATGAATTTTCAGGAAAAAAGATAAATGAGAACACCACACATATTCTCGCAAATGAAGATTCACAACCCACAAGGTTAACATCCACAACGATAAAATGTATTATAAGAGATGAAAACAGGGATAAAATAATATTCAAATAAAACACCTACTTAATCATTGATCGTCGATAGAGACGCAGGGAAGGAGATGGAGTTGTTGTCGTTCATCGCGTCTGTCACAGACTTCCAATCTCGAGTTCATGCATTGGTTCTTTGATGATGAAGAGGAGAGAAGGTCTGTCAAAGACATCCCACATCAGTAGAAGTCCAAGGATAAAGGTCGAAGGAGATCATTTCCAGATTTCTTCATTGGATGAATGCGTTCTTCGTTCTTTGTTCATCGTTTGCAAGAGCTTCTCTCCCTAAGCTCTTTCCTCTCCAATGTTCCACCCAAAAACAACTGCCAATGAAAGATTGTACTTTCATATTAAATTGTTGGCATAATATTCAAATTGGGTGAATTAATTATGTTCTCTCCACATAATTAATTCCTTTGGATGGAACAATTAAAGAGAGGAAGGGTAGGAACCAATAAAAGAGGTG
The DNA here is from genome assembly GCA_963277665.1 of Viscum album. Classification (NCBI taxonomy): domain Eukaryota; kingdom Viridiplantae; phylum Streptophyta; class Magnoliopsida; order Santalales; family Viscaceae; genus Viscum; species Viscum album. Next base: position 1,380,693,836 of record OY728138.1, read on the forward strand.
GGTGGAGATACTCTCCCTCATTAATGAGAGATGTTGAGAGGTTTTCCTCTCCTACCATTATTAGGGGGTTTAGTCCCTGGTGGTCCCCACACCGTATCCTCTCACAAGAGGATAGAATCGGGTGGGCCCCACCACCATAACCTCTCATGGTAGGTTATGGTCGGGTGGTCTCCACTTTTCCAACATCCATGTGGAGGTTTTAACAAACAAATGAAAATAAAGATACACAACATTATTTTTATTTAATTATTTCACTAAAAACCCAAAAACTATCTTTTATTCTCGACCCACTGCCATCGATGTGAAAGTCTCCTTAAAAGAATACAGGCGTTGTGAGTTCAACGGTGCAATCAAATTTCAATTCCAAGCACCGGTTAAAAAGTTATAAAAACTCGATTGTATGTTTACTGAACATACCTGAATAAAATTTCTTAAAATTTATTATGGGAACACCGGGCCTCAGAATCAGATGCCATAAATTTTCATGGACTCGTGAAATTCCCATGTATTTATGAATGAAATTTCCAAATAAATTATAGTCCTTTACATTTTATTCTACATTTATAGGCTTCTATCATTATCATCATTTGAGAAGGGTAAAACATGGAGTATGATTATTAATATATGTATATTATAATTCAATGTGTTCACATATCATTTATCGACATGACATTAATTTTAAATATTGATAATAATTAATCAAATATTTCAAAATGGAAAAATTTCCACCACTAGATATTTTTTTCTTTATCACATTAACACCTCATAAATTTGAAATTTATAAAATTTAAATGTAATGAATAATTACAGAAGTAACACTCTCATAACCTATAAAAGAAAAACTATTATTCTAAATATTTACAATCATTGATCTCACTTTAACATTGAAGACATTTCAAAATAGTTGTTGAAGTATCCTCCCCAAATCTTAGAGGTTATATTCCCTCCAAAAGACCAACATGGATTTCTAATTTTGTAATTAAAGGGATTTTTTCCCAAGAAGAGGTATTACTTAGAACTATGTTCTTTTAGTTTTATTAATTCTTGTACCCCATTTAACCCAATTATATAAAGATGATATAATAAAAATATTATATTCAATATTATTGAATTCTGTTTTTATTACATTAAAATCCCTTATAAATCTTTTTCCTTCATATTGGATATGAAATAGTCGCTCGTGTGTACATGTGGTACCAATCCTATAAAGTGAGGTATTTTATTTTACATCACCATCTCACATAACTGATTATTAAGATATAATAATTGAATATATAATAATTTTCTAATAATAGTATGATTCTTTAATGATAATAAATTACTCACCTTATTACTCATTATGTTTTTTTGGAAAATGGTAATGCCTCCCATGCGTTCTTTTTGGAATACCACCACCACTAAGAAATGTGATTCATTTTTTATTTAAATATAACATGGATGAAAATAGGGATAAAAATTAAAAAAAATTGATAAATTAAACATAGTTATGATTTTAGAAATAAAATATATTTTTAACATTATTTCATTTCGACCAATTATGAAAATGAAAATATTGTTCATGCTTACATATAATGTACATTATCCAGGAATAATTTGATGTATTTTTCACTTTATATCATACATGGATGGTTATAAAACTATATTCAATATATAACAATGATAATTAAAAAATGTTTCATATCAATGAGATAATATAACAATCTTAAAAATCGAACGACCCCAAAATTTCCAATGTGAACTTAAAAAATATGGTAACTATATAAGACATGGATATAAAAAAATAGAATTAAGATGTGGGAATAATCAAGAAAATATTACATAAAAATTTATAAAATTTATAAAATTATTGAAATTTTATTAGTTTTCATATTAAATGATACATGTGGCTAGTTAGGAGATGATGTTGGGGACTATCCATTAAAAAGTTATTTAAAATGTTTTAAACTCTTTATATTTAATACCCAAGTTCATGGATATTTTTACATAATGTTCTTAATTATTAGTAAATATATTTTAAGGATATTTTCAACAATACTAGACTATTTAAAAATATTTTACAAATTAATATTTTAAATATTATCCACATGATCAAGTTTTGACATTTCTACCAATGTGATAAATAATTTCTTTTTTCAAATTTACCGATGAACACACTTTCTTATTTTCAACACTTTTATTATGAAATAATCAAGTTTATTTTTTCAAATAATATCCTCTTTCCTATTCTATCAGTAATATATTTTTTATGTTTCTCCAAATGAAAATAGATATTTGTCATTTTTAGCATGATGACTTAAAATGAATCAACATATTTATTAAAGAGATTATTTTTAAATAATTTATGATTACAAGGAAATATTAAATGGGTTTTATATAATTTTTCATCCATTTAAATAGTTAAATATATTGAGTAATCCTAATATAACTCTCTAATGAATAGGGTAATGATTTGTTCTGTATAATATTTTGTTTCAATTATTGAAGTAGGTTATTCGGATTGTAAGGATTTATATAACTATTATTGTATGTTTTCTATCAATATTATTTCATAAGCAACATAAATTAACCTTATTACTTTTAAATATATTATTTTATATTATAAATTTATTTCACATGTTAATAAAAATATCTTTTGTTCAAAAAAATCTAATAACCATTTCTAATGGCGAATTGACTTCTTTTTAGGAAAATATTTTCCCTAAGTTCTCAGGTTTTCTATGAAACCATTAGGAAATATATTTTTGTTCATTTTTTATTATGATATTTTTTTAAAATAGTTGAAAAATAAATTTTATATCAGGATTAAATAATGAAATATTTTTTAACAATTTTTTTATCTAAGGTAAATTATTCCTTATATGTTTTCTAGGAATATTAAAATGGTTTAACAAGTTTCTTTTCATATTATTTCCCTTATAGAGATTTATTTTAATAATTAAATGTTTATAGATGTTTATAATATATCTCCAGGATGTTTATGAATTAAAAATTGGTTAGTGGTGATACTTCTTGAATGAAAAAAGGTGTCCTGAATGAAATAAGAGTGTAAATATATGTATATATATATTTCCAAAAAAAATTATACTATATGGAAATGTAATAACACGAAATCTTTGTGACTAAACTAATAATCATTTTTGATAAAGGATATATTAATTATATTTGGTATTATATCATGGTTTTATATAATTTGATATTTTATAATGATAGTAGTGGATGAATTAAAATAATATAGATATTTTTAAGATAGATTATTATTGTTTGATATAATCTCACTATATCTTTTGGTTTCAGTAAATGTAATTAACATTAAGAGACTATGATAATAGTGAGTTTAAAAGACACTTTGTTGTTTCCCTTAAAATGATTTCTATTGGAATATAAACCATAGTAAAAACATGCGTGATTATGCCGAACTAGATTTCTCATGATATGATTCAAAAATGACTCTATGTGATATTATTCATAAACCAAAAAAGATAAAAATGGTGTTTTAGGGATTTTTATGAGATGATGATTTTGAAGATAAAAATATTCAATGCCTTATGTGTCAGTAACATTATAAACGATACCAAAAAAATGTCTCAATAAAATGAGATGTTGTTTTATATGTGGTCAATAATGTAATAGAAAAAGTAATTGTCAAAAATTAATAGTTTTGTTAACACCAAAATTGAAAATAATGTTCATAATAATATATCAAATCAATACATTAAATATGGTATGTATTTTAATTATAAAAAACGTATCTCTAGGAGAAAATATCATGGAGTTGATCAATATGATTTTATGAATAAAGGAAGGGAAATATCAAATTTTAACGGTAAAAAAACAATGAATATGATATTAATGGAAATAATCATAATATTTTTTTTATGTTCGCATTATGAAATATGATTAGACTAATTTTGATGAATCATAGATCTTTATTTATATTTTTTATTGTATGAAGGATGTATTAAAGACTAAAAAGAAAAATCATGGTCAAAGGTTTGTAATAGAATTTGAATGATAAAATAGGATATAAAATCTTTTAAGGGAATTGTATATTATTTAATAGTCATTAACTTTAAGTATTTGAATACATGTAATGTCATTTATATCCATTATAAGATTTATCTAATAGATTATAACAACAACTTGGATAACTGGGTGACATTTATTGGTTTTTAATATACGATTGTGGTATATATAACCCATAGGTTTATCAATTTTCTTAATATAAAGGTTATTTGGGATATATTTTATTAATTTTTGGATAAAAATAAAATCATTAGGGATATTGTGATCTTTTATATTGAGGTAATTAGGTTAATTTGGAAAATTAATTTAAAAATTTGTGAAAAAATTGTTTATCAAATAGATAACCATCAGATTTAAAAGTGATTTGGTCACTATGTGAATAATTTTATTTTTGAAGAAGATAATTTTTTTAATATTACATGATTATGTGAAATAAGAATTATGATTAAATATCTTGTTATCTTTTGGAAGAACCTATGATTTTATTATAGACTTATATTCATTCTTGTTATTATTTGAAAATATTAGCATATCATGGAGAATATTTGATCACAAAATATCATTTTTGGTCTATGAAATTATAAGTGATTGGTGTTCCATGGGGAGAAATATTTTTTTGATCGTTTAATAATATGAGATAAAATTTTCCTTGTAGGTGGGTTTTTATTTTTTTATAGAATATATTGTATTATTTTAATATTTATTTCTATCTTTGAGTGATTTTGATGAATTTTGTAAGATTTATGTATCATAGTTTATTCATATTTCTTATTATATTACTTTGTTATAACCATTTTGATTTTGTTAAATGTCTAAATATAGGGGGAATAACATAACATACTTCTTCATCTTATCATCTGCTGACTATTAATTTTAATTCTTTTTTAATTAAAAACAAATCAGAGTTATATATCATTTATAATATGAGATGATGCAGAGGTGAAAAACTACTCAAAACACAATGAAAGGATGAAATTGTGGAACGAAATAAAGTAATGTTATTTTAAAATAATCTCAATCTCAATGATTAATTAATTCCTAAAAATAATGAATGAGATGATAAATATTTTGACTATAATTTTAGAAATACCCTAAACTATTAATTTATGATTTTAGTCATTCATTCACAAGTAGGAGTAAGATAATTAGAAATGAATGGCTTATGAGAAATTTATGAAATGTTAATTTTACTAATATTAAAAAATAAAATATCATTATTCTCTAAAATTTATTTTATCAATTTCATATTGAATTTCATTCCAAATATTTAAATTTGTCCTACACATACTAGAATTTATTTTTAAAATGATTTACACCCTTTTGGATGGTCGTGACATGAAATAGTTAAGATATAATTTCATTAAAGGGAAAAGACATAAGACCCTAAATTTAAAGAATGTTTATTTATTTAAATTAATAGTATTTGTTTCATAAGTTTCAACACATAACACCATGTTGAAATAAATTACAACATTGTTATTTTAATTTGTCTGTTTGGTGTAATGGTTTGATTGGAGGGGATGAAAATTATTAGCCAACTGATGAAATATATGCAGAAATGATTTCTTACATATTTTTTGTAAATTAATATTAATAAGTAAATAGTTCATAATTATATGAATAAATTCATATATTTCTACGAAACGTTAATGATAAAAGGGACATTTTTCTTTAAAATATTATTTTCATTATATTTATTATATTTTAATTAAAATATAAAAATTATATTTTTATGAAATTAAATGTATTTAAATATATTTTTTAGATATAACCTAATGAATAGAAACTCATATATTGATTATAAATTTTTTTAAAATGATGTCAAAATAAATAGCTGGTAATAAGAGATATTTTTTATAATATATTTATAATCCTATAATAAATTTTTATCGTAATAAATAAGTAAAAAAAATTAAAAATTTCTTTTAATCAATCTTGTTGATAATAAATTCAATGAAATAAACTAAGAACTATGTTTTTTTATACTAGGCTGAGAATATGGAGAAAATAATTTAATGCTTCGAAAATAAAATTTTCCAAATTCTTTTTTACATTGTGTTTGCTTATTTTAGAATTATTTTATGATAATATTTAAATTTTAATTTGAAAAGAAGTAATAATTTTATATCATCATATTAAAATTATATTTTTGAATTTTTTGGTATTATTCAAAAAATACTCACTGTTTTTTGAATAGTGAAAATACTGATTTTTTTTTAAACTATAATTTTATTCAAGTGTTAACCAAGTATAATTAAATTTTTATTGGTTTTAGACATATATTTCTCCCATTTACTAAATATAATCCATATAATTCCAAAAAAATAACTAATATAATATAATTTCATATAAATTCAAATTTATTCATAAAAACATATATAAAATTTACTTTTTTCATTGCATTTTTCATTTTCATTAAATCAATTTATTTGGATTCTAAATATATTATATCGAAAATATTATTTAATATTTTCAATCAGTAAGAGAGATTTATTGATGAGGGAAATTTCATTCTTGGTCCTATGGAATAGTTTTTAAGGTAAATGTTTATCCCCACAGTAATGGTTAAGGAATATTTATTAAAGTAAAAAATTAAGGGAAAAGGTCAAAATATTGTATATTAATTCACATTTGTTAAATTTATTTAGAGAAATATCACCTTATAATATCAATTTCATTTATTTAGTTCCCATTGACCATTATTAGAAATTTTTTATAATTTAAATGTTAAGGATAATTTTAGAAGTGTCGCACCCTCAATTATAAAAGAGAACCTCCTATTAACAAATATTTAGACTGATTTAGTAATATATAAGGAAATAACCATAAAAAAATACCATAAATATCTTCTCCCTATAGTTTCAATATTCTATTCTCTCAAAAATAGAAACCTATAAGGCTTTGGGTGTATCCCAAAGGAGGTTTCCAAATAGTAGGATTAACTCATAATAGAGTTATTACATGTTTTTATCCTATTCTGAATCCTTAAAACCTATCATAAACCTGATGATATAATAGAATAAATATAAATAACATAATAAAATAAAACATTTTTTTTATAAAACCTATTCATCTTCATTTCCATCCGTTGGTATATAAGAATGTTGATTGTACTTATGTGTAGACAACCACCTATATTAAGAGATATATTTCATATTCCATCACCACCTCACATTAGATATTATGTAGATATAATTAATGAATAAATATGTTTTTAGGAAATTATTATGATTTAATAAGGATAATATATAACATAACGAGTTTCCCATTTTTTCTTTTGTAAAATGATGATATCGCTCATATGTATGTGTGGAATACCATGTTCTCAAAAAGACATGATTCATTTTCCACTTGAACCTGAAATAGATGGTCATAAGGATGGATGTATGTAATAAATATTAAACTGATAATATATTTATTATCTTTAAAATTTAAAATATTTCCTACATTTTATTTCTTTTAAATCAAGTGGAAAGCATAAATACTTGCTTACGTACAGACTACAATCTCTATTAAATGATGTGCCTCATTTTTCATGACTGAATTAGATGGCATGTAAAAATACTATATTTAATATATAAAATGTATATTTATCAAAATTTAAATATTATTGGGATTATATTATCAGGAACCATTTTCCCACATTTAATACACTATGTTTATTTGTAGGTCATAAACAGAACAACCCCATAACATCCAACATGAATTTAACCAATTTAGTAACTATATAAGATTCAATAATAAATGAAATAAAACTATTCATTTTAAGGGAATAAAAATAATTTTTAATTAATTAAGTCAAAATGTAATACAGTTTTATTATTTCATAATGTAAATGATTTATTCAGTGAGTAATAAGATAGGGTATAAGATTTACCTTTAAAACATTATTTTACATATTTTAAATTATCCATCATAAACATAAATGTTTTATACATTTTTTCATTTTTTGTATTATTTAAAATTAAAATACAAAAATTTAATAAAATCTATCATTAAATTTTGAATTTTGTAAAAATTTATAATTCAAAAAAATCTCAAGAGTTAGTTTTCACTTTTTTTACAAATGTTAAAAATAATTTTTTTATGATCATCTTATGAAAAAATATCCCACCATCATGAAATTAATAATTAGAGAATATTTTAATATATTTCTACATATGTTTTCCAATTATATTTTAATTCAAAATCATTTCATATATTTTTTATGTTTTTTCTAAGGAAAAAATAATTTGTATCCTTATTTTTATACGAATCCTTATAATGATTTTTTCATAGGTTTTGAAAAGAATATTTTTTTATTTCTATGATTTTAATTCAATATAATATTTTCTTCAAGCGATTGTCCTATGAAAAAGTTTATAATGATAGTTCATCCAAACATATCCCTCAGATACACTAGGTAATGCCATTATTATCTTGAAAATTGTGTTGGAATAAACCAATTAGGATATTTTATTTGAATGGGTTCTTGAATTATTTTTTGGAAGATGAAGTCCATGGGGAAATAGATTAATTTTAAATTATTTTTGATTATTTTTCATAGAAGTATTATTTTACAACTGTTGGAAAACAATATTATTTTTTACGATAGATTTATAATCCATTTGTGGGTAAAATATTGGTTTCTCAATAAAATTATTTTCATGGATACTGATTTTTTGTAATTCAAATTCAAGATTTTAGAATTTTCCTTCATTATTTATTTAAATTTTTTATGAAAATATGGTTTTAATAATTCTGACTTCATGATCAAATAAAATAATATTTTAATTAAATTATTATTAATTAAATTATAAAATGATCTGATGGGTTTTCATGAATTTTAAAAATGACTAATGGGTTTCATTTCATTTGTATCCCTTGATAAAAAAATTTCTTCTCATCACATGTTTTTTAACTTCATTATATATTCTTAATGTTGTGTATTTTTATTGAATTATTAATTGGGATATGTCTAGAATAAAGAATAAGTTCCATGAATATAATAATTTATTAAATAGAGGAACCATTTTTATGAATAAAACCACAGTTGTTGGAAATTTACTAATTTTATATTCTTGATATTAAACTAATTTTTATTTGATGTTGAACCCATGTGTACATGATGGGAAATTCCCTAGGACTAAGGTAATGTATAATATTACTATTTTCTTGAATCATAGATTTGTAATATGTAATCTGTTATCATCTAGGTAATCTTATGGATATAGTCAGGATATAAAATATATATTAGGAGCACTCAATATCCTTTTACAACATAACATCAAATATTGATCTACATGCATAAGAAAGAGAGCCTTATACATAACATAATTTCAATTAATGTGTCTTACTACTCCATGTCACCTACCAACTCTTACGCATTCCATGAAAATAATCAAGGGAGGCCTGAATAAAAGTGAAAAGAATATGGATAATGAACATAAAATAAAGCTCATATCACCTCTAGAAACATCATAAGAAACAAAATCATTCACATGATCCAAAAAAATATAACAGGTATATAATTAAAATTACCTTTATAGTCAAATGATTATATTAAAAAAATTAGAAAATAAATCACTAATAATAACATAGTTTTTAATGAAATCCACTTTAATAGTTCCCAACAAGACTTATTAAAATAACCTCAATATATTGAGTCACGTTTATAAATATATTTGGGTTTCCATAAAAAAGTTCAATCTATCCCAAGATAATCCCCTATTATTTTTTTAAAACCCCCTTTTTGAAAAACCAATTTGATGAAACCAAAAAATAAAAAATTTCATCTAAAACCATTGAATATATAAATAATAATATATATCTTTCATCAACATAATGGGGTTAAATGGGGTTAACCCCTGTATTAAACTTAAAAAATCCCCCATGGATTCTTTTAGAACATATGGTATTGGAAATATTCATTTGAAAATTTATAACACCTATAAAAACCATAATTATAGTGTCCCACTAATTAATATATATATATATATATAATCCACCATAATAATAACATAAAGATTAAATTTTTGAAAATAATAGTTTTAAGACCACAAATAATCATATGTCATGTAAAAATAAAAATAATAAATACACCATCCTAAATCATGTGGTTATTAAGATAAAAGATTTCACCATTGATAGATGACACCCAAAAGGGAAGAAATATTTCATCTTTAAGACATATCAATCAAAAAACTAGTGGTTAAGCCACCCAAAATCCATAAATCAAGAAAAATAATCCTCTAGGTTTCACAAAAATTGATAAAACCAAGAGATAAATGGTGAAAAGGGATAAAATAAGAGATGATGAGGTATAACATGAGGTAAAACTCTTTTAATCATCAAATATTTACGTAGAAATATGGGAATAACGTACAAAGGTATCCCTAGAGGGCACCCTAGTATCAATAAAACTAGGATGATGAGAAAAAAGTCTAAATTCGTTCAGATCTTGGAGTGGGAATACTACGATTCAAATATTTATTAAAACTAAGTAACTAACATAGTTAGGCCTGAAAGGTTGGTAAACCAGGTGAAAACCATGTGGTAAGAACTAAATAAACCCAACACACTCACATAGTTATGTTGTAGGATTTCACAAAATTGTGGTCAAATAGTAGAAATCTCCAATATTAAAAACAACATCTCTATCAAATGGTCACCCACATAGTATCTCCAAACCACATGAAATAAATTATAAAATAATCCAATAAAATATTGATCCCACCTTTTCCATTATATTATATACTGTATGTTTTGAATTGTGAATTACCTATGCATATGACACTTGCAATGGAAGAATTGACCTATAAAACTCTTTTACAAAACACCCTTATTGGGTTCCCCTTAACCATAAAATACTAGCTATTCACAGGAGATAAGTTTCTAAATAACATAAATTTGAATCCCTAAACACCCAAAAAAATCACCCATAATCAATAAAAAATAATTAAGGAATTTATATATGTATCTCTCACATTTATATACTCATTATTTTATAAAATAATTTCTTTGAAATAAAAGTTATTAAAAATTTAATGGTGTCGTTTTCTTATAAAACATCAACTTTATGTTATAAATTGTTTTCCTCCATACTAATTCAATTATATTACATGAATTTCTATTATATATGAACTTATCTAATGTTTAATGTTTTCCTTTGAAATTAATCTTCCATAATGATTTTGTATAAATATTTTTTCATATGTTTAAAAAATATTTTTTATGATATTTTTTGGAAAATGTGTATTCTATTAATTTTTTTGGAAAAATTACGGTACATTATCTTTATATATAAATGATAGGTGAGCCTAATATATTTCTCTACAATTCATAGCTTAATAGTTTTTTAAATTGAAGAATATATTTTGAAAATAACCTAATGGGTTTTTTTAGTGAAAGGGTTATTTGAATTGGTGATGAATATGATGCACCAATATGTAATTATGGGGTTTCTATAATTAAAAAATATTCTAATATATATATACATATTAAAATATATCTTAATGTTATATTTCAAAAATTAGAATTTTTTCAATATTTTATAATGAAATGGTTTTTAATAGAAATTTTATGATTTTCAATATTATTAGTTTTCAAGATTTCTCAAAGAACATTCAAAATAATTTCATCTCATTTATCTTGATGATGACTATGATTCATGAAACTTATTTGAGTGAAGACGATTATTATATGGTTGAAATTTGGTTCTATAAAATCTCATTTTTCAGGTTTTAAATATTTTGTTTTCATGTTGTATGGTTTTTTGATGGCCAAATGGGTTATATAAATATTATATATACAATACAAACCTTTATTACATCATCCCACATATTCATATTGTTTTTATAGGTCATAAAAATATTTATGAAAAATTAAGAATTTAATGTTATTTTTTGATGTTTTTAACTTCAATGAATCTCGTTTATCATTTATTTTTTTCTTATAGGGAAAAAGTGAAAAAATTTTACAAAAATGAATAGTTTTTAAGTATATAATATTACACAATTATTTAAAACTATAATGAAAAACTGTTAAGGGAAGGTATGTAATCCAATATTTTCTATAATTAATTTATATATAGGATTTTATATTTTTAGATTAAAAAAACTTCCTTTTTATTTTTTTGAAGGCCTATAGGAGTAGAGAGGGTTCTAGAACTTTTATTTATTCTTAATTCAAATGATTAATTGTTGAAGTTTTAGCTATTTTTAGACGTATTTTAACCATTTATATGTACCCCCTCACATGTTATGGTGGCCTCTTTTTTCTAAATGATGATAAATTTTATGAAATATTATCTATTAGATACCTAAAAGTAAACTAGTTTTTTCAATCACTATTTAATTGAATGTTTGTCCTGTATAAGTGTATGTTTAATTTCTAATGAACTCCACAAGGTTCGGATAGTTTTTTAAAAACCTCGTGTAAGGGTAGTCAAATTTCCCTATTATAGATAATCCATGAATCTTAATGAATGTATGATGGATATCTAAGGATTTTTTTTTTTTTTTATTGGTCATTCCATGCCTTTTTCTCAAATGTATGTGTGATCAACATTTATCAGAACATGATGAGTTTTGTAAGACACATATTAGTAAAATTAATTAAACCTTACAAAATGTGTTTTATTTATTTATGGGTAGAATATTTTTCATAGATAATTCTGTTTTTCTTCATTTATGATTTACTTGTACTGTGTTTTTTATGTAAATTATGGGATTATTTTTTGAATTCATTGGACTTTTAAGATATTAAAATATTCTAATAAGATATGTTGGCCCTAATTAATTATTGAGTCAAAACTGGTTCCACATGAGGTAGAAATATAAAAAATAATAATGTTCCTTAATTTGAAAATTCAAGAGATTCTTATGAGATATTTTACGAATTATTTATTTATCACAAAATGAGTCATATTCCTCCCACCACAGAAGTTATTTGTTTTAATCATGTTTGAGTGATCCAATCCCCACCTTTTGATTATTGTGATTCTTATATAAATTATTGGAAGGTATATAATTATTTTCTATCTTACATGCATCACCTCTCTCACTCTTGTTCTTATTTCATAATTATTTAATATTTTATTATAATTTAGGTGTATGGTTATAAATTCATTGTTTTATGTGAAATCATTGGTATTTTTAGGATTTTGCTCAAATGATAAATATTTTGGGTTAATTATAATCAGATATTAATTTGAAAAAACATTTAGATGAATAATGGTCAATTGACTATTTGAAAATCACAAAATATAGAATCCATTTTAAGTCACCTACAATGAAAATATTAATATTATGGTTAATTATAGAATTTAATTATAAATATTAACACATGATAAAAATATGGAAATCCTTAGAATATTGAAATATATTGGAGATACCTAATATTATTACTATTGATAATATTTTTTAAAATAAAATAAGCAGATATAATATTTATGAGAATTATTTTTATTATTCCATAAATAGAAATATTATCATTTATAGTTTAGATAATATATAATTATATATAATTGTATTTATCATTATATTATATTTGTTTCTTATAAAAATGTCTGTTTGTGGTGTTAAATATTTTATTAACTTATGGTGATAGTTAGTTGAATAATTTTACATATTATAATTTTTAAATGTGTATTATCATCTGTCAAATATATTTAATATTTCACATAGATCTTAAATAAATGGATGTGATGTGATCACATGTTTTTTATGATTTCTTAATTATACCACAATTTTCAAACTAGGTAGTGTGATAAATATTTTAGAAAATATCAATTATTGAATTTTTTTGTGTTACCTATTTCATATTCTTTAACAAAATAAATGTATTTATATTTATATAATAAAATGGATGGGGATTATGTAGAATAATTACTTCTCATTATTCAATATTTACACATATAAATTATTCATGAATCATTTCAATGTTTTATAGCTTATTTTATCCAAAACCATAGGCTGCGAATTTATGAGAAAACTAAATATAATAATCTAGTAAAATTTAGGAGGAATTTAAATGGTTGTTTATTAATAAAATGTTAGTATTGAATGATAAAATTTTATTTTTAGGGAGGAATTCATTCTTTAATCATAATTTCATAACAATATTTCCTTTTGGTAAATATAAATTTGACAATGTATGTGTGATAATGGAATTTATATGTATAATTTGATTGATTTATAACCATGTGGAGTCAGATTCATTGATGAAAAATTCTCAATAGGGTTGTAGATGTTTAAAAAAATGATTGTATAGATTGATGAGTATTGGGATATGAACCCATAATGCAATGTTAGTTGATGATAGTTATAGAGGAACATATTTATGTTATTCCTAATGGTGTTGGACACCATAGAGGTTAGAATGAGTTCATAATGAGGATTTACAATTGTTTCTTACTTATTACATAACTATTGATTCAAAACGAGATGGTCAGATTATATAATAAAATTCTAAAAGTTTATTATAATTTATATTAGTCACTACTATTGAATTACTAATGTTCTATCATAGGATTATTTATAGAGTATATGTATACTTATAAATTGATAACGGAATAAATAAATAAAATATGTTAGTTCATGTTGTTCATATATGATAATGAAATACATAATAATATATGTAATAATATAAGAGTTTCTTTGTGGAATGGATAAGAATATTAAAATGCATGTTTTGAATATTGAGTATCTGAATATATATATATATATATATTAAATTATTGATAACAAATTAATTATTATTTAATTTAATTTCATGTGTATGTATTTGATACTTATCCCATACTTGTGGTCGATATGGTTCACGTGTGATGATAGTGATAGAAGTTCCCAAGTCTGGGTTTTTTCTCTTAGTGTGGTTGTATATTATATTATCTATATATTGTGATTTCATATGCTACACCACCAGGTTCAGTATGGAAATTGACACCCAAATTCTTTAGGGTCGTATTTTATCCAACATCCATGACATTGAGGGTTCATATGGATAACATCCCATTCTAAAAAACTCTCCCTCTTGTTATAGATTAGTATAAATATCTCTTAGTGTGATGGATTACCAAATAGTATGTGTTATTAATGGGGTTATGATGGGTCATTGTTAACTATAAGTTTATGTGTATCCTGTTACTTATTTTATTGTAACATATAATTTTATCCAAAAAAAAATATTTCTGGCTTCCTTGTGGTATAATTTAATGTTCTACGATGGATCAAGGAACAATTAAATTAAATAATTTTTAGTCTATTCAAGGAATACACTGGGTTACTACTTGGATATGAAGATGGTGAGATATTTTGGTAAGAAAATATAATTTAATGACAGAGATACGTCTTCATGAGGTAGACGATGTCATCTAAGAGAGATGAGGGAGAGATGTATCCATTTGGGAGTGAGAGAAACCATCCAGTGAAAAAGTGGTAGTTTGGTCCATTCACACACACATATATATACACACATTTTATATATAATAATTTTCTTCATTTTCATACGTTATTATTAGTCCATTTTGAGGATGAGTGACTATTATATCCTTTTTTATGGGACGAGATAGTTTCATTTTATTATTCATTTGTCTTTACTATACATCATTTACATTTTATATGATAGGTTACATAAAGTATCATAATAAGTTTACATATTATAATTACCATTTGTAAATAGAAAATGTTTATAGGTCTATGAGAGCATGTGAGTGATCGATCTGGGTGATAATATCTTTAGGAGTTGTCTAATATTTATAAGAGATTCACGGCTACCAGTCAGGGTTTACTATTTCTATTGATAGTTACTTTTTCAGTTGTATCCATTTCTATATAGTGTTACATATACATATATTTATTATTTAGATTTTTCATATTATTGGTCAGTGGTTGTAAAGACATGAAATTATGGATCCTTTAAAATACATATTATTTTATATATCTTCTTTCACAGACTACT
Organism: Viscum album; assembly: GCA_963277665.1. Classification (NCBI taxonomy): domain Eukaryota; kingdom Viridiplantae; phylum Streptophyta; class Magnoliopsida; order Santalales; family Viscaceae; genus Viscum; species Viscum album. The sequence goes on from OY728138.1 coordinate 1,380,709,799, forward strand.
TCCATATTGAACAAACCAAAACATTTTTGAAATAAATTATAAAAAAACAATAACAAGCCCAAATATGTAAGACCATATACAAAATTTATCTTCACGGGAACGAAAATTTATTTATGTTAATATGAAATTTTTTATAATATAATATATTTCTCTTATATTAGAAATCCTTTCAAAAAATGAATTTAAAAATTTTTAAATGTAAATTTGAAAAAAATAATTTTCATTTTTTATCACCACTCAATTAAATTTATAGGCTATGTATTTCAATTTTTTTGAAAATATTTTTCTTTCAAAAATACCATTTGTGGGAAATATATTATTTTTATGATTTTATAACTATGTAATAATGTACCATATGTTTATAAATGATTTTATATATTAAAATATGTATTCAATGATTAAAATAATGCAATATAATATATTTATTCAGCTTATAAATACAATATCTATGATTTTTAGAACTTAATAAAATATTATATTCATAAAATCCAATTTTTATCTTTTCTTTAAATGAAATATTTTACTGGTGAGTTTATGATATAAAATCCAATTATAACCACATAAAAATAATTTATTTTCTTATAAATCAATTTATTTTATTAAAATCATTGATAATGATAATTTTATCTTATATAATAATATATAACTGAAACATCATTTTTAAAAACTATATATAAAAGATTAATCAGGCTTATTTTGAAACATAATTATCCCAAATTTAAAAACTTTATATAAAAATGTTTTTAAAAAATAAAATTTTAATATCAAAATTAGCTAAATAGGTAAATTATAGGATTATTATAAAAATCAATTATTATGTTAAGAAATGGTTACCCTGGTAATAAGTAAATATAGGAAAATGATTTTTACTAATGGGAAGAGGTAAAAATATATATTTTGAAGAAGTTGTTGATAAAATTATATTCTTTATCATGTCCCAAACTAGTTTTCCCTTTTTTATTCTTTTCTCCTTGAATAGTGTCATTGTATTATTGGAAAAAACTAATTTGTTCAAAAAGATTCATTTTTTTCTTATAAAGGAAAACCACTTACACCCTTTAAAATATACACTTACCATTCAATTATATAATGTAGACTCATCCATTTTACTCTTCATATAACCATATCCCACAAAAATATTTTAATTTTAAATCTAAATTATCAAAAACCATTAATACAAGTGTATCATATAATGAAAAATCAGGGGTATAACATCTGTATTATTTAAATCATAGGAATTTAATTTTAATATTATTTTACCAAATATCAAATCACCAAATAATATGATAAATTTACTATCATTATAATACTTATATATATTTATGTTAATTTTTAACCATTTTTTTATTAATTTCTATCAACTAATAAAATAAAAATGAAACAACGATAGTGAATTGTGCGGACTACATCCTCCATGATGTGATGCTATTTTTTCAACACCACATTTAATTGATGATATTAATGGTGGAAAATATTAATAGACTTGATTTATCTCATATGATTATTATTCTTAATTTTTATTTAATATTCACCTTAACAACTCTCACACATTAAGAAAGAAGATCTATAATAATACCTAGGCTCCGATTACCACCACCATGATGAAAAATTTTACATTTTTCATTTAGATTTTATAAAATTTTATAAAAATATTCAAATATATATCCTCATCAATAAAAAAATATCATTATTCTTCTTTTGTAGAAAAATATCATCAAAATAATCACATCCTAAAACATACTCTCAAATTGTGTATTATCATGTTCACCTATGGTTTAATTTTACGACCTATGCGAACTATGCATTAATATAAAATAACGAGTTATTACGTAAATATGAAAAAAAAATATTATAATAATATAAAAAAATAAATTATTTGGTTTTTTTAAATATTACATTTATTTTTGACTTATTTTTATATATCTTTTTTCATTTGATAAAATCACCAAAACAAGAAAAAATCAATTCCATTTTCACCCAATATAAGTATAAAACATTTTGACTGATGAAATATACTTATAAATAAGTAATATATATAAAAATTATTGTATATTAAATGATATATTAATTATCAAATTGTTGTAAATGTATGGGTATGGGCGTCAACAAAATATAACGTGTAAAAAATCATTAATGTTATTAACACCTTATGGATGAAATTACCATTAACAAAATTTTTTTCCCAAATAAATAATTATAGATGAATAATGAATGTGGTAAAATGTAATATTTAGAAACATTAAAATAAATATAATGTTATACAGTGTATAATATTTTCAATTCTAGCATTAAAAAACAACAAAATATCTTTATTTAAATACAAGAGTGATATTCTATCCGTATAATTGGTGGCTATGAATATTATTTACAAATTATGATATATATATATATAATGGTATTAATAATTATAAATATTTTAATTCATTCTTACTAAATAATCATTTGATATTTAGTAAATCTTTTTTTTATTCAAATATATGATTTCTTTTAAAAAATGATTCCATTTATTTTAATGAGAAAATATTAAAATTACTTATTTCAATAAACATAAATATTATTTTATAAAAATGATATAATTTTTTATATTAACATGTCAAAGGTATATTATGGTTAAATATTGGTATTTTTAAAAAATGATTGATTTTTAAATAAATATTGAAAAATACTGATCTTTATAGAAAAATATATTTTGAAAGTTTTTACAATGTCAAATTATTTTTTTATTAGTTTAAAATATAATTAGATCCATTTTATAATTTAAAAATCAATTATGGTATTTTAATTTAATTTAACATTTGAATTTGGTATATATTTTTTTCATAAAAATGTTTTTTTCTAATCAACATTTCATCTTATTTTGTGGGTTTATTTTTTATTTAAATTATACAAATCAATGAATTGAATCATAAAAACTAGTTCAATAATTTCAATTATGTGGTTAGAATATTTGATAAACTTCCCCATATTAATTAATTATAAATAGTTGTGAAATTAAATATTGTAATGAATATAAATGTGAAGTGAGTTATTTATTGAATAAAATTATGTTTTAATGAATAAAATGTATCACTATTTATATGGCCCCAACCCGGATTCCAGTAAATAGTGATATGATTTTTTTGGGTTATGTGGCCTCAACCATATATCCCTGAACATCATAAGAATCTTTCTAAAAAGGGGGCCTAGGGTGTGTTTGTGGTGAGACGATGAACTCATGTCTGAGTGTAGAATAAGATTATTAAACATACCAGTCAAATTTGGAAGCATTAAATCATCCAAATAAAATATATACATACCTGATAGGAATAATGAACATTTACATGTAATTTTATATTCAATTATGATTGTGTAATGTTCCAATTAATCATCCAAAACTATTATACAAATTCATTTTACAATACATGTATCAAATTACCCAAAATACCAAGAGAACTATCCTAACTAGAATCATGATCCTAGAATAGGCCAGTACTCTCTATATGATAAGTATAAAAAAATAAAGCATCATACAATTGGTTATTTCACTTTTCCCTACATATATCCAATAAGTGTTTAAATTTATCCAATGATGTATAGAACATTGTGTGAGATAACACTCAGTAGTCATCCACCAATGGTGTCTGTATCAAATCCATTCTGTGTGATATAATCAAAAGCAGTGTGCAATATATCATATGTAAGATGTGAAAAATGAAATGTTGAAAATGAATATGTAATACTATCCATACAAACATGTATCCCTTCAAAAAATATTCAGGATCCCAGTGTATGGGAAGTGGTAAGTCAAATATACATGGGGTACACTATTTATTCTACCCTCCAGAATCAAGTACCCATATCAGGGCTCTCTGTAAAACATTCCAAAATATCCACCACACCCATGACGTGAAACCAACCATAATGAATACCATTACCTCACTAAACGATCTAGTAAAAAATATCCATCATAGTATCAGTATATAATAAATTCATCCACAATAGTCACACCATAATGTCAAATGTTCCAGATCATGAAGTGATGATCCATGGTATATGAGGCCAATGAATTCTTACCATGTCCTTAGATCATCTCGATAAAACCTCCAAGAATACATGGGAGGGTACTAAGTATCATATCAATATTATATTTCTAATAAAAGCCCAATATGGCTATAAAAACCGGAATCTAGCCCCATGGCATCCTAATGAATCAATATCCATAGAAGAAATAGGTCTGAGGTGTCCACTAAAACAATCAATCGCCATTAGAGAAACATCAAAGCCATCTAATATAATTGAGATAGATGATATACCAACTGAATAATCCACTACCATTTTCAATTCATTATAATATTTTATTCATTAATACAAAATAAATTCATTCCCAAGAGTTTACCAACTCATTTACAAATTTCCTCTTACATTTATTTAAATAATTAAATCAATCATCATCATATTATCATAAGTAAAAGGTGAAACCCTTATCCTAATAATTTAGATTTAAATTAAATTCAATATTTAATGTAATCTTCAAATAAATAATGATTAAACTTCACCCAAGGGTGGTATAAAAAAATAAATGGTAAGGGAAAACTCTATGGTGGCCTAGGTTTTGGCTAACACCAACCAAAAAACTAAAAAGAACTATTGATAATCCCTACCAATTTCTAATTCATCCAAATTAAATGATATAACTAAATAAAATGGAGCCATCAGAATTTAGTGAATGTGAAATAATAATAATAATAATACTTATCAAACACTAAACCATTTTGTAAAAGGTATATACCAACTACCACAGGTCTGGAGTAGAGAACTCATCTAGTATCGAACTTTGATTTAGTATATATTAGAAGAAAATCAATAAACTAAAGAAAATAATTGAAATATGTCATATGATGTTTCAATGAAATAAATCCATCGTGGTGAATTTAAAAAAATTAAACTAGAAGAATGGTTTACTCACTAGTGTGAATCAAATGAGACAATTATTTCTTGAATTTTAGTTCGGATGAATGACAGAGATTATTTCCTATCAAATCAGTTCAAAGTGGTTATTTGAATGAAACTATTCCTTAAATTTAAGGAATAATGAAAAATGGTTCCAAATTATGAACTCATTTATGCTTAAATGGTAATTTACGAAAAAAAAATATAGGCCACATGGTTGGCCTAACGATGCACTATTCACTTCTTTAAAAGGAACCTCATATGGTAAGTTCACACAGTTTGGAGAAACATATGATACTCTGGTCACATACACTATAAAATACTATATATCCCATAACATGGGAATAAACACTCATGCGTATAGTTTACATAAACTACGTGCCTCCTAACAAGGTCCTGGACCACCTCACAGTGTCAGGGTAACCATTCTACCTATCCCACACTATGTCTCCTACAAATGAAAACTACCTTTTTCAAAAAAATAGGCCAAGGATTTTAAAATTCCATGGACATCCCATATACATCCATGATCATAATTCTTACTCACATTAGTCTTAAAAATATAGCATAACATAAAAAACAAAATATATATACCTTGTAGGAAAATAAGGGATCCTATAATCCTCCCTCTGTAATGAAACTCATCCCTAAGTTTCCTGATCAAGGGTTGTCATGATTTTTTTAGAATATCTATTAAAATTTACCATGTATGTAGGCCTCCAAATCCCATGTATTTTCCTATATATTTTTCTGCTTCTTTAACTCCAATACTGGAGAAAATAACTTAAATCGGAAAAACATTGATTTTTTTTAATGATGTGAATACAATGCTCATCAAAGGACTTGTAAAACTGTAACTAAACCTCCTCTGGAAGAGGATTATGAGATTGATCTTAGTGATAATAGTGCAACTGAGATATATTTAAGACTTCATCAATGTTCAATTACCAATGAGGTAACTATAATCAATAGATTATTATCCCAACTATCTCAATAATCATGAACCACTTGACATATTTTGATAAAAGATTACCCATATCATTATCTAATTAAGTCACACCAATGATGATTTTTTCATAAAGAATATATCCCTGACCTCAAACTCTATAGGCCATTAATTCTTCATAATTTTTGATTTATGTCACGAATATGTGTTATCCATCCATTTTGTAATCAATTTGACCTTCTCAAAAGACTCCAACACAAAAAAACAGTCCCTAGAATGCTTCATTACATTCCTCTAATAATCACATGGGCGATTAGAATGACCTATTGTAAAAAAGCCTCATAAGGTTACATATTAAAAGTGCAATGATAAAATATTTCATAGGATAACTCATGAAGGATAATATTCATCCCCCATGAAGTCTAAAAATCTAGGATGTAGGCTTGCAGCTTGCCCTCAAACATATGAATCATTTACTATGATTGGACATCATTCTATGGTTGGTTTATTGTGCTTTGAAGTTCCCATGTACTCGAATCCCTTTACAAACTCTTCTAACATCATAAAGTAAACCGGGATTCCATATATAATAAAATTGTATCAGTAACCCCATGAGGTTATATTGTCTTATGTATATCCATCCTCAAAATATAATCCATTGAGAAGGTTTCCTTGATTAAAAAGAAAATAGAAACCTTCATAATCCTATCACCAACAACCAAAACAACCTCACTACCTTGAGGTGACCACAGTAAATCACACATGAAATACATCATGAAAAATTCCCATTTAAACACAAGAATGGGTCCCTTATAATAAATCCAAAATATTTTTTGACATTTTTATTTCACATTTTGTTAGGTGGAACATCTCTTAATGGACCCATCTACCTCAAATTTTATCCAAATATACTAATATTGGTGATGTAAATCAAGACACATCTTGGTAACAGAAGGATGAACTACAAAAAATGAGCCCTGAAACCATCTAATCCACTCCTCACATATATCATTTGGATCCCAAATATAACCACAAATTCATATAATTTTATCCTCTCCCACATCCAAACTAGGAGGCAGTCCTCACCTTCCACACTCTCTCGTAGGTCTAGGCCCTCAGAATAAGATATCAACCTCCTTCACACTCTATCTATAAGATTAGAGCTCACATCTAACAAAACAAATTAGCAGTGAAATTATTGGACATCCATATGAATCTCTGAAAACAAAACAATAAACTTCTTGATCACTATTGTCCTCCTAAAATACCTATATTTGAGTCATCCTACTTAGTTCATTATCGAATTCATTTCCTTTTACATATGTATTATAAATAACTATGTCAAAATACTAGAGGTACTCATCCCTTGTTCAATTACTAAAATTTAGATCATACGTTTTAAATAAATATTTTAGGATTCTATCATCTGTATAAACCACAAAATTATGTCATATAAATTAATGCCTTCGACATAGTAATGCATGCATAAAAATGGATAACTCGTGATTGTTTGTTGGGTAATTCCTCTCGTCTGGCCTCAACTTTCAAGACCCATATACGAAGACTCTATCTACTAGAATATGAAATGCTCCTAGAATGATGAATGATTCATATAAATACATATCATAGTAACATCTATGGTTTAGCTGAATTAGGACTAGAATTAAAGTCATCCTCCCTATTAGCTCATAAAAGGATGTGCCATAGGTATGTGACCATAAAAACATAACAAACTAATTATTCATGAACTCCAATGGAACTTTTAATCATGAGAAGTCATGTATAAAACACCTATAATATATATATATATATAATAATCCCTTATTATCAAATAGGTTCTAAGGAAACTCACTAGAAACTACACCTCTCAGATTATCTGGGTGAAAAATTACTCATTTCTTTGAGATAATATAACCCATTAAGTGGAACATATCCATCCATAACATTCTTTTTTTGATCTTACCATTTAAAAAATGATTTTATTAGTGTATCCTAAATTATGTCAAGATGTTTAAATGTCATTTATATTAGTTTAATACACCAATATATCATCCATGTATACAATAAAAAAATTTATGGATAACGAAATAAACATAATTTCTCAATGCTAAGAAATCAATTGTCCACTTTTGAAGACCTAAGTTAAAAAATATTATTTATATTAAACATACATGATATAATATGTTTTATGAGGTATTTATGTCAGTTGAACACGCACCTAGTGGTATCCTGTTCACAGCAAAATTTTTTAGAATAGCCGACCTCCTTGGAGGTGATCAAAAAGGTCATTTATACATGAAAATGATATCAGTTCTTAACAATCAACTATTTCTGTATCAACTAATCTGCAAACATACTAATGGTACCACCATCCTATTTTATAAAAATTACTTGTGACCCTACATTTAAGAACATTCTTCTAAAAAAACTTTCTTCCCTAAATTCTCTATCTACCTCTTAAGCTGATGGAACTCTGTAGTAGTGATCCTATAAAAGGAAATGGATATCTATGAAGCTCCTAGAACTAAAATTATGGTGAAAAAAACCTCTATCTGTAGAGGAATATTATAAAAACATCAATGAAAATGATACTAAAATGATTAACTATTGTAGAGAAATATTATTTGATGCAACTCATGATCATCTATATATAAACTACAAATATTGGATTTCATCCCACCGAGCCTATGATCCTCCAGTCTTGATCATCTTGGATAGACATACCATTCACCATTATGAATAATAACTATCCCCTCTTGTGATGTAAAGGTAACCCTACAATGATATAAATCATTATAATCATGATAAGTCACTAACTTGTCCATCCCTGGTATAACATCATACTCAGTCATCTTGGGGGAAAAAACATCCCTTATGATGTTACACCAACCCAAATCAAGGGTCACTCCTTGAACTGGAATACATCATCTATTATGAATAACAAGAAACAATCATTTCAATATAGGTACATATATATAGCTATGTTATGCACATTTATCAAAAAGATAAGACAAAAGAATAGAGGATACTAATAACATACCTATCTCAATAGACGGTCAGATTCTCTACTCGTTTGGGGAAGGCTATAAATTTTACATATGGAAAAAACTGAAGGCCTATGAAAAATCGTAGTAAATAGAACAAAATAACTTAAACATCAACATTAAACATATGTCTAACTACATAATTCATGACCAACACATCAGCCATAATGACTAACACTTATCCACCTCCCACCCTAACATAGAGCAACAATACCTGCTCCTAAATTTCATTGATGAGTTAACCCCTACCTCTAACTACTAGATAGAAGGTCCTACAAAAACATTGTATGTATCCCATCATGATGAAATATCCAAACTCTCATGGATTCAATCACACTAATTCTTAATTTGTCATTTAATACAACACTAGTGATAGACTACAACACTACCAACAATAATGTATTGGTTGGTAATCCCCTAATTGGAAGCCTCTTAACATCACATCCTTTCTTTGGATGATTGACCACTAGTTTAATAGGCTCCACTACTAAGATCCTCATTAATTGATTCCCTCAGGTTATGCTATATAATCATTTACTAATTAACTATTATATTAGTATTCATCCTCCCACATATGTTGACCTAATATTGAACCACATTTTAACACATTCCTCAATGTGTCTCACCATTAATACCTCATCAGGATAATATATCATCACAAAACCTTGTAGCTCTATAAAGTGTGCAAAATACAACATAATAGTCATCATTTATCAATATAATAATGTCCAATCACTATAGAACCTGGATCTCAGAGTCTTATGTAAAACATATTCACAAAATCTTGTTTCTAAATCACCTCATACCATATCTCACAACCTATAACCTTTGTTCAAAACATCCCACCAGTGATTTGATACTCCCTGCAAAAGATAAGTCATGAGACTCAATCTCATCTAATGTGGTATCTCCAGATTCTCAAATATCAACAACATAGTCTCAAGACGTTGATCATTTTTCTAGGTTCCACCATACCCATTAAAATGTTGGGGGAATTTACTTCTAGAAAAAAAAAATCATCTTAGCCTTAGACAAGACATGTTGTGTTTTCCACTAAAAAATCAACATATAGTGCATAAAACCAACAATAATATTTTCCTTGTAATCCATATATGTAATACATACATATGCCTCGGATGGAACCACATGATGGACTACTAGTATCCCAAACCACACAGCCTTCAACGGATGTTCATCACCACCCTCCTAGTGTATGACTAGAGGTCTTCATGGTATAATGTATCTACAATTCCAAACATAATCCTCAAAAAATAATTATAAACATAAAATCAATGAAAAAATTATATGACCACATAAATCCTTCCTATAAATAGGTCACACCCATCATCCATCTCTTTAATCCACCGTTGGGTAAAAAAGTAGAGTCACAAACATTACTAGAAATATTTCTCAATTCCCACTAAAAATATAGGTTAATGTCATGTTCTCTCTTTCAAAATTTAAATTTACATTTGACTTAAAATTTATTTCAAATTTTTGTAGATATTTTTGATCCAAATGTATCACCACTATAAATCTATAAATGGTTCATACACCTCATGATCCAAAATATTATGTCCACATAATCTACACCATAACATGGTCCAGCCCATGTGACCAATGGTCCATGAATCAACATGTTATATTTGACAACGAAGATCGTATATTATTGCCTAATCATGAAAACATTGTTTAGGTTATGGAATTATAACTATGTACCAATTTTTTATCTCAATAACCTATGAATTTTTTTTTCACCCAACATGTATATCCAACAAGTCACGCATCATAAATTTATGTAGTCATGCAATGTAACCTTTATCGAAGGGAATAATGTATGACATATGAATCATGTAAAAGTTATAATTAATGATTAATGAGATGTATGAAATAATATAATTATTAAATGGTTATAAAAATCAATCACTATAATAGTAACATCATAAATCCTGTGTATCACCCAACTCTTGAATCGAAATAACTATAATAGAAACAATTGTGAGAGAAAAAAAATTTGTCCATAAGATTGTGATTTTTCTTATACCTATGAAAGATTCTAACAATAATTGATCATTAAAAATTTATAATCCTTTATAATCCATTTCCTTTTTATCAAAATTGTATGATAACTAGAAATGATTATTCTTTGATACTAGTTTGTAACATCCAGACCATTATGCCACTAAATAGTTCCTCAAGCCGGTGGGTCACATGGTCGAATGTACAGTTCCCCAAAAATTATAGTATGTAAACTAGAAGTGAGATCCAATGTTGTTTCTATGGGGATTGTAGTATTTTGACTTATTGGGTAGAATAGTGGTTGTAAACATTGATGTCAAAATTTGAATTCATAAATAATCAAGATACTTGAGAAAAATCCAAGACATGAATACCAAACAATGCTCAAGTAATCTGATATACAATGATGATCATGTTATGAATATAAAATGTATCCATGATATGTATATAGGAAACCTATAAAATAGGTGTATAAGCATAAAAAAATGTAAAAATGAAATATCCCATCTATCATGACTAGCCTTGCATGGTCCTATGGACCCTTACTTATAAGCATAGTAGAAATAATACGTAGTAACGTGGGTGATTTCCCCAGTCTGTATCAACATCAATGATGTCTACTAATGAACCAATGGCTGCCCAAATAGGGTGTAAAATAACAATCAATATTACACCACCTTTAGTTTCAACTAAAAATCTAGTATATGTTGCAATATATCAATGGTAAAATCACTTAAACTACTTTTCAGAATTCATACGTTATACTATATTGGAAAAATATCATCGTAATTAATAGTTATGAACAATATAAAATTTAATTAGAAATAGAAATACACTTCTATAAAAGAATACGGTCTACCCACTAGTGTGATGAAACAATATCAGGTATATCTTAAAAACATGACAAAATATCCACCATGGTAACATTGTACAACCAACTGTTTCCACTACCACAGCCTCACCCTATAATTATTTAAATAATATCTCATATTTTAATCACATCACAAATAATGGGAATGTTATTTAATAAAATGTTCCATACAAGGAATTGTTGAATCCATGGTATGTAAACCCGAACTTCCACATCAACTCCTATGTAAATCACAATGGAAACTCGGTAAAGGATTGGGAGGATTAAAAGGACCATGTCAACATACCGTGTCTTAATCTATCCCATGAAAGACAAATCCATGTTTTATCAATTTTGTAGGCATCCTATGAAATCAATTCCTAAGGAGGAAACATATCCAAGCCACACCCTACTATAATCATTTCCTCTAGGAGAAATGTACATGGCATCAAATAGAATAAGGATTCCAAGTATACCAATGAAGGAATAAAATATAATTATACATTAAATATTGCTTTTAATTTTTCAATTCATAATCAATTAAATTACAATAGTTCAACCACTCATTAAAAAAAATTATCAATAATTAATTTTAATAATTAAATCAGTTATTATTATGTTATCACATCGAAAAAGAGGAGAACTTTGTCTTAATCATTAAATTAAATTCAATCACATATTAAAGGGACCATTTAATGGGGATATCTTAATATCATCCCACTAGTGGTATAATAGATGAAAATTCTAATATTACCCCATGGGTGGCCTGGTTTTGGGGAAAAAACTAGACACAAACTCCATGGAACTATCAGTCATACCTATTAGGTTGCAATACATGAAATTCAAACATTAAGATAAAATATGTACCATATCTAGAAATTATTGATTAAATAACTAAGACAATATGAATTATAAAATACCTAAAAATTATATAAAAATTTATAGAGAAGAAACTGTACGATTAGAGTAGACCACTCCTCTAGCATCAAGATCTGATTCAGTCCACATTATGAGAAAAACTAATAATGGAAAAATCCTACAAATAGAGTATGTCAGGTTGCACATAATTAAATCTATTTATATGAAGTCATACAAAGTAAGATTAATGAAATACTCATTAGTGAGATTATATATAGATAATCAGAACATGAATCTAAGTCGGGATTGATGATAAAGAGAAAATGCTATCATATGGCTTAAAAGAAGAGCTCCAAAGTGCATTGTTCTATCCAACAGATTAAAAAGAAATTAGTTTTCAAATTATATACTAATTAAGGGAGAAATCATAATTTTCCCCCAATAATTATTTGGCTTTATGATCTGGATACATTTTTTTCCAAGTGATAAAACAATCATGTTTCTTCTTAAAGTGGAACCTTGCACAGTTTCTGTGGATGGTTTTGAGAACCATTCTCAAACCATCTGTCATCTCCTTTAAAAAACTATATATTACCTCACATGAAAATTCACCCCCATCAAATTGGATAACCAAGACTGGGCACAAAATGAGAGAGGTCGGGACCACCTATCATATTTTGACTTACTGTGCGGCCTATACCACATGGTTTCTACTAACCATGAGAAATTTCATGATTTTCTAAAATGCATTAATATAGCTCTAAATAATCCATAGACACCCTATATACACCCATGATCAAATTGGGTGTTCTCATTTCTCCATAAATAAACACATAATCTTAATAAATGGATCCTTAGTTAATAGTAAAACCCAACATATTATATTAACAGTTCATTTAACAATAGTTAACATTTATATTTCTTCCATAATCATTCAAAATTCGAATATATAACCTTTTTCTTTCATGTGTTCATGATTTTTAACATTATATTTTCTACAATAAAAAGTAAAAAATTTCTTTTAATTGTTTTTATCATCCATCAATGTTTTCCAGTGGATAAACATAAATAATATATAGTAATAATTGTTTATTTAAAATTTAAATTACATCTTAATTATGTTAATTTATATATCATTTTTAGTGATTAAATATTTGGAATCAATTTTAATTAAATGATGGAAAACTTTTAGTGAATGCTGTAGCAAAATCATCTATATTATTTTAAAAACTAAAAAAATATTTATTTAATTAAAGAGTTCAAAATAACAATAATGGTAAATTCAAAATATTATTTTTATGCTCATGGTTTATATTAAAATTTAATTGTAGTAGTTTTTTTAACGTCAAATTGTATGAATATTTGCCACAATTAAATTAATAGTATTTTATAAAGTGTCAAATTTTATTAAAATACTTAAAAATTATAAAAATCATTAAAGAGGAATATACAGATGCTAAATATTCTCAACATTCATTAGTTATAAATTTATGATAAAAAATATAACTTATATGTTAAATTATATCAATTAAATATTAAAATGTTATTAATATAATGAATGTTAAAATTGGGTAAACATGGGGTTAATCGAAATGATATTGTTTAAAATAAAACAGAACCATGATAAAATTTACTTATTGACTGTATTAATAGAATATCAGCATTGTATTTATTGAAATTCCATTCCAGTAACATTTTAAATTTTTTGGAAACATATTATTTTATAATATTTCATGTAATTCAATAAATTATATTAATTAAATTTTATAATAAATAAGGTAATGTTAAATAGTTTAAAATACCCAAAAACCCTATAATATTTCACGTGGTTATTATGTGGTTTAAAATATCATCCTTCTTCCATTTATGATCCACATTTCCATTCATAATAATAATATTGAACCTAAATGTGTAAAAAAACATTGTTTTCATGGTAAGCCTCAAAGTTGTTAACGACGGGTTCAAATAAGATAAGTGTAAATAGTTTCTACACTTTTACAAATTATTTATTATTATATTATTTAACCCATATCTGAAATATAATATAATTTTATAATTTTTTATAAAATTTAAAGGTAAAATTAAATTATATTAATTTCTTACTTTATGAAATTCTTAGAATGTCCACCCCTTAACATATCAAATAACACTCATTTTATATTTCCATGACACATTAAAGGACATTTGTATTCTAAAAAACATCATATTTTAATTACTAGGATCCCAAAACTGATTCTAGATTTCTTGTTTTGGGCAGAATACCACCCATATATGGATTATGGTGTAATTAAATGATATTTTTCAAAGAAGAGGTACATATTTTAACCAAATAATTTAGTTTTAATTATTATTTCACATTCTTCATATATTATTAAAAATTTAATCTATAATAACACTAATATATCACATATAATTATATGTTGTTATTTTAATGGAATAGCATATATCAATTTTTATCTACCTTCAACTCAGATATGATACCATCATTCGTGTGTACGATGGACTACAACCTAGTGAACTGAAGTAATTGGTTTTCCAAAAAAAAAATTTATTAGATGTATTTATGGATTTATTTAATTTACATATATTAATATCATGAATATTTTTCCATTTTGGACATATAATGTATTATATATTTTCTTACCTTTCTATTCATTAGAAAATGGTAACGTCATTCATTGGTACAAATGGAATGACACCTCCATGAAGAAATATGATTAATTTTTTTATTCACCACATAATATTTATTATATATATAAGTTTATTTAAATATATAATATTATATTAATTTTATATTTACCATTCAATAACATAAAAATAACACTTACCTTCATTCCGTCTATATCGTTGAAAATGGAATAGTTACCCATGTGTACATAGGGCCTACCGTCTCGATGATTATAACATGCTATATTTTTTATAATCATATTTAATTATTGTTTTGATAAATAAAAATTATATTTATTCCTCAATAATAATTTATGATCTTACTAAATAATGACTAGATTGACCAAATTCAACAGATCAAATACATTTTTGACTAATGCGTTGAATGTCTTCAATGAATCTAACCTAAACTCAATTGATTAAATAAATCATATAACATATTATACGGTAAAATAAAATAAAATATTGAAATTTAATATTATTCCGAATTAATTAAATAAATAACAATAATTATTTATTTTGGAAGATAAATAACATATGTGATGATCCAGACTCAATGAAAGGGCATTTATTTTAAATATACATCTTTTTAGATTCCCTTCCAAATTTTTTCTTTCATGTGCATATTGTTATAAGTGATTCAAAAAAAATTATTTATGTTTAAAGGGGTTTTAATTGAATTTTTTTTCAATATTTACTTACATTATAGTGCAATAAAAAAGGAAAATGATTATGGATTTTTATAAAGGGTGTTTGATCTTCAAGATATCCATATTCTAAAAATTTTATAGGGTTATTTTATAATTATTTTTATTCCATGATCATATTAATAAAATTTATTTATTAATTTATTTAGGTGGACAAGAATGAATTTTAATTTTCCTTTAATATCACTTTTTAAACTTCTTTAATAGGTTATCCAAATAAAATTTTTTATGTCTTTTATATGGAATGATTTGACAAAAATGTTAAGAAGAATATTCAATTTTATCTTATATGACAACAATAATTTTTCCTGCTACCATATATAATATTTTATTTTTAAATTAATTGATAGGATTCAATTAATTATTTAAATAACCCCACTCCATTTATAATGTGTGTCTTGAAAAACAGTTTTAAATGGAATATATATTTCATTATCTGACATCTTTACATATGGGTCAAATTAATATTTTTACTAGTGCATTGTTAATACTTGAATGATTTTATGTTTAATGATTATGTTATGATTCTTGGTAATTATATATGATGGTGGGTTATTTCATTATATACCAAGTATAGGTGCTTCTTTTTTAAACAAAGGATGGTTGGTTTCCTTATAATCCAAGGATGGGTGGGTCTGTGACTATCGACCAATTCATTGGGGTAGAATGCAGACTGTATCAATAATTTCATTTATAGGACTTATATAGAAGATGATGTCCAAAATTACATACATGTTTTATCTATGATAGAAGTCGTATTTTTTAGAATATTTTAGGATTTCACAATATAATGTAATGATATTTTTTAACTGATATTAGATGTTAGTTCTTAATGGTTTAATGTATATCACTGTGAAAAAGTATTCATGTGTTTCACATGATTTCAAAAAAACCATTATGAGTTTTATAATTCAGAATGATTTCCATTGAAATTTTTTGTTATATTATTTGGCCATTTATATTGACATTTTTGGTGAGTAAATGTTTATTTTGAGTTAAAATTGTATTTTTAAAAAATAATTATTTTACGAGTATTCAAGGAATAATTTTTCATTTATGTCCCCTAATTATATTTTTATTATTATAAACCAATTAATTTTATTTTTCAATGTTCTATGTATATTTAGGACAAATTATGAAGATTTAACATTGGGGGAAATATTTGTATAATTTTAATAGGGATCACTTAAAGGCATTGTTATTATTATATAAGAGTTTTTCATAATTCAATAATACTCTAAAGAAAATTTTTACTTGTTTATGTAACTTATATCATATTTACTTTGGATGTTATATTATTATAATTGTTAAAATTTCATCACATTTATTTGTATCAATTCAATAAATGTAATGATGATTATTTTTTCACTTGGCCATATAGTTCTTATTTTGGGCCTTTATAATTTCTATCATATCATTGTTTAGATTTATTTGATGATTATGTTGTTCGATGTGAGGTTATATTTTTAGTTATAGATAAAATTAGGGTTTTATATATTTTTGTAAGATCATATTCCATAATCCATATATAACTATTTTGAGTAATTATGTGAAGAAATTTTAAGGTCAATAATGATTTTTTACATGTTTTATTAGGTTAAGGTTTATGTAACACTTATGTTTAATGCGACTTATTTTATAGAAAGAAATAAATTAAATTTTTTAGGATTTCCATTATGTTTTTTTGAATTTTGTAAGAAATATATTAAAATATCTTTTTGTAAAATAACAACTCATCGCATATGGAAAGGATATTAGGCTTGAAAGTAGAACCCAGGGAGTAAAGGTTGCAACTCCTACAGCTATCCTATATGACATCATGGTAAGTATGAAACATTTTATACATAAATTATATGATATATAGATATTAATTTTATGTTGGTAACATAATTTTTATCATATAAATAACTAGAGGACTGAAATGAGATTTTGGGATTAAGTGTCTTTCATTTAAAGATCACTATTTTTTTAAAACATTATAGGATTAAGGTAAACATAATCTTATAGGATTTTATATAATGATTAATGGTTGAAATATAATTTCTAAATATATTTTATTTTAATGTTGATTTTCAATTTAATTTATTTATGGGAACAATTGAAATTTCTTAGAGTTTATATGACTAGGGAATATAATTGTTTTTTAATATGAATTTTTGAGTGACTAATATTGATTTGAGATAAATATTAAATTTATCTAGAAACAATATGTGATAAAGTAATTATAATATTTGGTATCAAATCTTAGTTATAATCGTTTTTGTAATTTTAAAGGTAATAATTTACGTAATTATTCATATTGATCCTTTTAGGTTATAGTCAAAATTTGGAGATTAATATATTATTCCATCATATGATGATTTATTAATATTGGAAATTACCTTAACATATTTTTACCATTATGGTATTGGTTCAAGTGTAAATATAAGAGGAATAAGTTATCATTCTTTTTTGGATAATTTGATTTGTTAGATGATTATTTTAGTTATTTAGGCATAATAATAAAATTTCAATACTCATTGTTTCAGAGAAAATATGACTACGGTGGAAATAGATTAAATCTTGCAATTATACTTATAATATAATTATATTTCCTTATGTTCTTAGTCATTAAGGTAAATTAACCTATCAAGATTGTGAAAAGGATATAGGAATAAATATGTTATCATATTATCTCTATTTTAGATAAATCGGTGATCTATTACACATCTCATTTGATTCGGGTTTTTTTATCGATTATTTTCACTTCATCATTCACATTCTTGGGACTAGTGTTATCTATAAATCTCTATAATTATTTTTTACATTAATATTCCGTACATTTCTATATTTTCTCTTCCCGCTAATGTTATCCAATTTGGATATATATTTTTTGTCATTACCAATGACCTACATACTTTAAATTCTATGTTATCATGTTTATGTTATACTAACACTTTTTAATATTTGGTATTTTATTAAGGAATTTAGAATATCAATCCTTATAAAACAGATCACACGTTCAAATTTGGATGATTAAATTGATTTATGGAAGATAATTTAATATCGTGAGATTTAAATATAATAAAAATGTTAGGTATCATTTAAAATATGAAATACTGAGCTTAAATGAACAATAAAATATTATATTTTAATAATGATTGATATAACCTTGATATTGAATTGGTAGTTATAAATACTATTACTTAAATTATGAAACATATTTATTAGAATGAATCAGTATAAATTTATTTATTAAATATTACGAATTATGTACTCAATTTTCAGTAAATTCATTTTGTTCTTGAAAAAACAAATTCTTCAACAAAAGTTTTTTTTGTGATAAAAATTTATTATACATTTATATAAACATAATTTTTTTTGAAAAAATTGTTATCATTTTAAAAATCATCATAAAAAAATTATCTTATGGTGAAATTTTAATATTTATCTTAAAATATTTTCCTTTTCAATGAATAATGAAAAATACATATTTTTTTTGAAAATTATGTTTTCTTTAATCAATTTAGAAATTAAAATTATATTTTGAATTGGGGTCAAAATTTATATAGATATTTTTATTAATGTTAATAAAATTGTCGTATTTTTAATGAATTTTATAACTGAATATAGTATACCATAGTTTTATACATAAAAAATAAATTTTCACTTAAAAACTATTCTTCATTGGGATTTGTGGGATTAATTCTAAACATATTTCAAACACTTCTATGAATGAAATATTGAACTTGTGATTTTATTTTTTAAACAGTTTTTCCATATTTTTTTAAATACATCCCTATTATTTTTATTCATAGTGAATACTAATCATATTAGAATTTTTAACCACTATAATGAAAAAATGGGATTATTAAATGATAAAAAATGTGTATTGTACTAATTAGAGACCCAAATACTCTAAATAATCTTATTGGGTGAGTGTATATCGTACATAATCAAATAACATCTTAATATATGACATTTGTTTCATTTTTCAATGATTTATTCAATTATAATATTTTATATAACGAAATGTCAAAAATATCAATATTTTTTTTATATTCACTTAAATTTATTATATGAAGAAAAAGTAATTGTGTTCAATTATTACAAATTATTTATATATTAATGATTTTATTTTATCATCGTAATTTATTTTTAATTTTTTCATATGAAATAAATTCTATTAATACTAACAAAACTCTAACAATGTTCTTGTGCATTGAATAAAAATATAGGGATTTTTTAAAAAAAATATAAAAATAATTTTTCATTCGTAATATAATTTTTAACAAAATAATAAAGATTAAGGTATCACATTATAGTTTTTAAGCATTATATAAAAATTACATTTATATAATTTTTTTATCAATGTAAAATTATGTGAATGGTTCTAAAAATGACATAAATAAAAAAAATTGTTCCCTGATATTGTAATTAAATTATTGAATAAAAATAAAAAATTTAGAATGACTAAAAATAGAATGATAAATATTCTAAAATTTAATTCCGAGAAATTTTATGTGTGGATTTTCACTATTTAAACAACACTATAATGATTTTAATTAATAAAAGTTTTTACTAAAGTGAAGGTTATAATTGGGTATCGAAGGGTTTAATCCAAACAATAAGGCTGAAAATGAAATCAAAAGATGTTCGAATTTTCTTTTATCATTATAAAAATTCCTTATCAACATTATATTTCAATAAATTTAATTTCTGATCCATTTAACATGAGTTAGACACAAATACATTACAATATTTCATACCATTAAAAAAATGACATCCATGATATTTTACAATAAATCGTGTTTTATTAACTGATTTAAAATTCAATAAAATTATATATTAATACTTTTGATGTTGATATGTTCTAAAATATCAACTATGGTTTATTTTTGCACCGATTATACTTTTGCAGTTACTATTTTTATCCTAAAATTGTTCAAAAAACTGTGATTGTGATAATGTTCAATAGAGTTAAAAGAGGGATAAAAGAAATAGGTATGTGTAAATAAATAATATAAACTCATAATAATTTTTATTTTATTAGTATTTTTGATCCATTCTAATATTAGATTTTATGTTTATCATTTTGGATTCGTTTGAACATCAAAATGAACTTATATCAATTAAAATTTTTATGATTTTCTATGAGTGTGCTCATCTCACATATAAGAGGGAACCTCCTATCATATTTTATTCATAATTAATAAAAACATTTTCAAGAACTCCTATAAGAACCTGAATCTTATTTTTTAGGTATGTTTTCCTGTTCTTGTCATTTTTGAGAAAAAATTGAATTTCTAGAAATTTTCAAAGTACACGCCATTTACTTTCCGAGTACATGCCTTGTACTCGATTTCCACAGGTAGCCATGTGTTGGCCATGTAGCATCCATGCACATCACCATGTAGGGTGACCTAGAGGCCGCCTAAAGTGTAGTATGGAAAAGGAAAGTACACACCGTGTACTTCAAAAGTACATGCTGTGTAGTTTCCTTTTTTCATTAAACGCACTTGGTTAGCATCTAATCACCACAAAGGTATTCATCTAGGATTCGTTCAGTCGAGAGATCTTGTACGACCATGATCTTCTTCTGATCCACTGACTGGGAATCTGAACACTAATTCAACCATTGTCGATTGCATTGTGATCACCTCTGTAAGATCTCTCTTCTATTTGAGCTTTGATTCCCAATTCCTCCTCCTTCTCATGTTATCCTTTGTTGAGAGTTTTATATTTTTTTTGTATATATTCAGATTTCTAAGGTGATTCAAGCCCTGAGACTCATGTATCTCAATCTCCCAATTCCATGGTAGGTGGTTTGTGCAATTCCATTGAATGTATTTGAGTTATATGTGCAATTTTGTCCAATACCCTTGAACGAGGTATTGCGTGTTTATTGTTTTAATCCGGTTTATTTTCTTCTATGTTGGTATTTGTAAATAGAGTTTAATTGGATGTCAATAGGTTTATTTTCTATACTTTGGATGTGTTTTCCCATGAATGTTCTGTTTATGGCCATCTGGTCCTATTTAGTGGTTAGGCTTCCTTGATGTTTCTCATAACTAAGACTTTAGGATTGAGTGATTATTTTATCTAACATACTTGATATGTTGTATACTGTATATCCAAAGAGTTATTGAGGATTACTTTGGTCGTATTATATTTATATACTTGTTTGACTTACAAAGGGTCGTGATAACCTAGTGCAGTAAACAATAAGGGGAATTGACCATATGATATTCCTCAGAGACTCTTTATCTCTTTTGGCTATATGATGAATTGACTGTGTGAGCTTCCTCATAGAGTCTTTATCACTTTTGACTATAAGTATAATTCACCATGTGAGCTTCGTCAAAGAGTATGCTTTGGACTATAAGGGGAATTGACTAAGGAAGCATCCTCAAAGAGTCTTTTTCGTGTCCTTTTATGGGTATAAGCAGAGGATTTAGGATGATAGAACTACCCAAAGGGTTAATTTCTTGTTTTTCTATTGTTTATATATGGAAACGATATCATTAAAACTATAGGATTGGTTACTGTTGAGTACTTTTATGTTTACTAATTTCTTTTTTTGTTACCTTCTATATATTCAATAACTGTTAGGCACAGATCATGTGGTGATTTACTACTAGGATTTAGTCTCACACCCTATTTGGGCTATGCAATTGGGCCCAAACAGATTATATTTCCGCATGTACAAATAAGGGAAAACACCCTTCTACTTCAGGTACTTAATTTGCTGTGGAGCTGGAGAGCATGTAACCAAGGTATGGATTGCGATGCTGAGGATCCATTTCTCTATTTTCTTGGTACTTTGTCTTAGTATTGTTTTGTATTCTAGAATTGTTATTTTTTTATTCATTCTTAGACGTATGTATCATGAATCATTCAAATATGTGTGTGCTCTAGATTATCATTTTCAGTCTTCCGTTGTTTACTTTTGTATGGATTATTCCAGCATCTACTATTGCTATTTGTTTTACGTCTGGTGGGTTACTCTGCCAATGAGTTCATAGATTCTCCACTATCACACCCATGTTCCATGCTGCTATTCAGTATCCTCTGACATTTGAGTAAATGCAATTGTGGCCATGTGACCAACCAGGTACGGGGTTCCTCTAGGTGGCTTCCGGAACCGGGAAGTTACAATTGGGTTTCCGAGGGACTCATTTCTCTTAACTAACTATTTGGAACCTATATTTAGGGATATGATCGAGTAGATACTGGGTAATAAGCTGTTCATATGAGTAGATAAACTTTGTATAGAGAAAAGCCAATCTACATCGTTTATTGCAATTTTTCTCATTTTGCAATTTTACGGTGGATTTGATTTTCACCATTTGGGTGACTCACATATATTGTGTTGTTATTGTTGATGTTATTGATGTTATTTTATGTTTCAACCTGAGGAGATGATGTTATTCCATCTCATGCATCATATAGGAACTTGCTAAGATCACATGTCATGCATTCTTGCCATGCTATATAGGATGAATTAGCGATTTCTTGTTGTTGTGATAGGTGTTGTGCTAGATGTGCATGCTGTTGTGATAGAAGCCTTGATAAAAATACATTTTGTTTGATAATTTATTGTTTGTGTAAATGATTATTTAATGAACACAAAACATTGGTTCTTGAGGTGTTATGGGACCTCATGGACCAGAATTTAGAGGATCAATTCCCTGTTTTTCTTGTTATAAAATTTATAAGATGCCAATATTTGTTTTGCGGGGAGTATGGGCCCTCACGGATCAGAATTAGGAACTTTGATGTTTTTTTCAGTGTTTTTATGGGCTCCGGAGTATTTTATGAGGCTTACTTTCTGGAAAATCCCCGAACACACGTAGTGTAGTTTGGAATACACACCATGTGTTCTTATGTTCGAGAAGAAACTATTTTTCTTATGTACACTCCATGTACCTTATGTACACGCCATTTAGTCTCTAACTATGTCATATGCCGTGTGGGAAGAGGCATGGGATAAAGAAGTTGTTGTGGGAACACGCCGTGTACCGATTCTACACACCATGTTGTCTTGACCCTATGTCCGCCCGTGTGACTAACAACACGGGTCTGTTAAATCTTCTTGTACAAGTCGTGTAGTTTCAGCTGAGTATCTGGACATTTCACGAACCATATGAGTCAGTGAAACTTGTCTAGTAAACACTGTGTCTTGCATAAACACATTGTGCACATTCGTCCTATGGAGAACCATGAAGCTTAGTCGTGTAGAATGACTCATGAAAGGGAAGAGAAGTCATGTACACGCCATGTGTTAGGACAACACATGTTTTGTATGGGGTGTTACATGACATGGGTTGGAAGAAGTGCATTTCAATGTGAAATACTTAAGGGAACACACTGTTTAGTCTTTATACACGACGTGTAGTCTTTTTTAAAAAAATTGAACATTTTCTTTCTCTTGTTCCCTTTTCACGCTTCCAGTTGTTTGTCTTTGATGACCTTAATCTAAGGTGTTTGCTTGACCATTCAGATTCATGCCACAAAGACATCCTCTGGATATACACTAGTTACAAGGAAATGATTAGACACCAGATATAAGTTATTAGGGACTACCAGTAGATCCTCCAGTGGTTCCAGTCTGGGCACCAACAGTTATTCATGACATAGGTGTCGATGAAAAGTTCGGTGAGGGACTTGTGAGGATGATGTTGACCTTACCGGGAGCTCTTCCTCCTAACCAGTTAATGGAAGAATTTACGTGGGACTTTTAGGAGAAACATACTTCCACTTTCATGGGGGAAGTGGGACCTTAGGCTACATAGTCATGACTAGAGGCCATGTTGGCGATCTTCGAGCATCTAGAGATACCTATATAGTGGAGGGTGAAGTTCTATACATACATTCATCAAGATTTATCCATGAGAGGGTGGAACGTGATCTCACAGGGTGGACACCAGAATAATATTTCTTGGGATGAGTTTTAGTGCTTCTTCTATGACTACATCTCTCCCGAGACCTTGAGGTCTGATCGAGCCCGAGAGTTTATGATTTTGGAATATTCCTCTTGCTTCACCGATCTGTAATGCTTTACACACATTCTAGGGGAACATGAGTTGTTCCTTTCATGGATGAATTAGGATGGTCTCAGGCAGGAAATCTAATCTCAAGTGACATCTTTAGGTTGATTTTGATATCTTCTATAGGCAACGAGGTAATGATCACATAGTGAAATATAGGGGATTCTAGAGCTGTGAGCCAGGGCAGTTTGGCATACAGAGTTAGTGGTCTGCCAACTGATAGTAGTAAGCTCTATAGGTAAACTACACAAAGATATTAGAGTAGGTGGGATGCATCTTCTCATATCCAGGTGGTATGATACCAGTGTAGGAGGAGCGGGCATATGAGGCCACAAAGCCTAAACGACCCAGTGGATTGTTGATCTTGCCACAATATGGGTCATCTTCACCGCTTCTGTCAGATCTTCTCATTAATGGATAGTGACAAGGGTTTTTCTATGAGTCCTCATTCTGTATCATCACCAGCAGTTTCACACCAGTTTTTGAAGTGGAGTCCTTCCAACTCTTCTGGATGAGGTGGAGGACATGGTCATGGTAGCCAGTCCCCCAATTTTCATCAACATTAGGATGGATCAGCTTAGGGTGGTCAGGTAGTGTCAGAGGTCCACGGTGCAGGTCAGACATTTGCAGTGGGGTAGATCTAATAGGAACAGGATTCTAGACCCTCTACAGTGGGAGGTATGATCTTAGTAGCCTCAGTTTTATCTACTGCTCTTTTCGATATAGGGGCTTCCCATATCTTTTTATTTGTTTCGGTTATGGAGATTCATGGGCTCTGAATATTTTCTTCAGATGATATCTAGACACTAGGAACTCTGTTGGGGACTAGAACAACGAGTGTACATCAATGTAAGGAGTTCCCTATAAAGGTTGGTGGGTGTCACTTATTTTGGGACCTATATGTCCTAGAGATGACATGGTATGATGTAATTCTCGGAATGGACTGGTTGGTTCCCCTCCAGGAAGTCATTTAATGTTATCGCCATATGATGAGTTTTACGTCACCAGAGGGCAGATCGTGTCTTCATAACAGTGATGGGAATGTACAGGTAAGTAGAGCGGGACCTGAGTTTCATTGGATGAGAGGATTTAAATCCCAGATTAGTCGTCTTTATATGGATGATAAATAGAATTCTCAAATGGAATTTCCTCATGTAGTGGATCATTTGAGTAATGTCTTTCTAGAAGGTTTTTTGGTTTTCCACTAGAGTGTGAGGTGGATTTTTCTATTGAGCTTGTTCGAGTGGCAGCACTAGTGTCTATTCCTCCTTACAGGATGTCTACACTAGAGTTATGGGAGCTCAAGAAGTAGTTGTAGGAGTTGCAGGAAAAGAGTTTCATCAAACCCATGACTTCTCCTTGGGGTTTTCCTGTCCTTTTTGCGATGAAGGAAAACAATACCCTCTGGATTTGTGTGGATTATCAGATATTGAACCAGTAGATGGTCAAGAACTGATATCCCTTGCCTAGGATTAATGATCTATTTGATCCTCTTTGAGGAGCCCGTGTGTTCTCAAAGATCGACATGAGGTCCTGTTACCATCAGTTACACGTTAGACCATCATATATACCTTACACAGCCTTCTAGAGCAGGTATGTTCAATATGAGTATGTGGTTATTCCATTTGGTTTCAAGGACACGCCTGTAGTTTTCATGGCAATAATTAACCGAGGGTTTCATCCATACTTGAATTCCTTTGTAGTGTTTTTTGTGGATGATATCATGGTGTATTATCACATTCAACACGACCATTCCACACATCTTGAGATTGGTTTGATTACACTAAGATAACATCGGTTATATGATATGCTCTCAAAATCAAACTTTTGGATGGACTAGATTCACTTCTTAGGTCATGTAATCTATGAAACTGGAGTTTTAGAAGACCTATAGAAAGTGAGGGCGGTAGTTTTCTTGGAGCATCCGAAGAACGTCATTGAAGTTCAATGTTCTCTTGGGATGGGTAGATACAACAAACGTTTCATTCAAGACATTTCACCCTTAGAAGCACCACTGAAAGGTTTGAATAAGAAGATTTCAATGTTCTTGTGGTAAGATTCTTATGAGTCATCCATTTATGAGTTTAAAGAGATATTCAATTTCGCAACGATACTAGTCTTTACAAATCCACTATAGAGATATAATTTGTACTGTGATTCTTCAGGTATCGAGCTGGGAGTTGTTCTTATACAGGGAGAATGTGTCTTCATGTATGGGTCTCGGTAGTTGCGGCCCCATGAGATGAATTATCTGACGCATGATCTCGTGTTTCCTGTAGTTGTTCATGCCTTACACCGTTTGAGATATTGTATTCTCAGATATTATTTTTTGGTTTTCACTGACACTAATTTTCTCATGTACATTTTCAGTCAGCATGACTTGAATTTGAGATAGCGAAGGTGGTTTTTGTACCTTCAGTTATTTGAATTTCATCATCCCTATATGCATGGGAAAGGCAATGCAGTGGCTAATGCATTGAGTAGGATGGCTAAGATATAGGAAGTTCAGGAGGCCAACAATGAGTGACATCTTACGGATTTTTTCTATGAGATGCATTTCGAGGTGCATGATAGTTATAGGAAAACGATTCATTCTTCTGTAGTTGTTACCTATGCCCTCTTTGATCAATTGCGAATAAGGCAGCTATCAGATTCTGAAGTCCTAGTCATACATGAATGTGTGTTATGAGCGGACCCTATACTTGGATGGACCATAGGTGTGGACGATATCTTGCGTTTCCAGTTTCATGTATGGGTGCATGAAGATATATGAGAGGAGCTGATGGTGGACTTTCATTCCTTAGTTTGGGAAGTTCATCCTCGTGTCACCAAGATGTATCGTGATCTACACCATCAGTATTGGTGGCTATGTATGAAGAGAGATGTTGCTGGTTTCGTCATGAGGTGTTCCACCTATTACCAGGTGAAGTTAGTGCATTACTGACCAGAATGGAATTTACAGCTGTAACCTATTCTTGAGTGGAAGTGGAACGATTTCATTATTGATTTCATGACAGGTTTACCAAGGTCGCCTAGAGGACATGATGTATTTTGGGTTTTCATTAATATACTCACGAAGGTTGATCACTTTTTACCGATCATGGAGACCTTCAGTGTTGATGAGCTGGTACGGTTGTACATCCGAGAGATTGTACATCCACATGGGGTTACACAATCTATCATTTCAGACAGGGATGCTTGTTTTACTTATTGGGTTTGGCATGGGCTTTAGAAAGCTTTGGGTATTCATGTGCTTTTGAGTATAGCGTACCACCCTCAAACAGATGGCCAGTCCGAGCATATGATTTAGGTTCATGAGGACATGCTCTGAGCATGTATTTTGGATTTTGGTTGTTCTTGGGAGAAGCATATACCTCTTGTGGTGTTTTCCTACAATAATATATTTTAAGAAACTATTTAAAAGGCACCTTATGAGGTACTATACGGTAGGCCGTTCCGATCACCATTATGTTGGATTGAGGAAAGAGAGGCAGTTATGTAGTGACCTCATCCTATCTAGGAGACCACTGAGTAGATAGAGTTGATTTAGAAGTGGATGGCTTCTGCACATTCTTGAGAGAAGTCTTATGCTAATCAGCGGAGACGTCCTCTGGTGTTCGAGGTTGGAGACCAGGTTTTCATGTGTGTCACACCGAGGTTTGGGCACAAAAGGATTAGGAGACAGGGTAAGCTTTCACTGAGGTACGTTGGGTCGTTTTTGGTGTTGGAGAGAGGTGGTCCAGTTTCCTATTGGTTGTAGTTACCTTAGAGGTACCATGCTATGAATGATGTCTTCTATGTTTCTCAGCTTCAACGTTAATTCTCAGAACTATCTCATGTCTTCCAACCCAAGACAATTCAGTATGAAGTGGATGCATCATTCGCAGAGCATCCTATACGGATCGTTGACCAATGAATTAAGGTTCTCTATGGCTAGTCTATAAGGCCCCTGCCTTAAACCTTACTTAATCTTGAGTTATTACAAGATTACACATTGAGGATCTTTTCAGGTTTAGAGTTTTAGAGAATTAGATCATGAAACATGAATTTCATTCCACATTTAAACAAAGTGGTTACATAAAAGACAGTATTCATTCTTTCCATCAATGGAAACATATTTAAAATAAAGCACGGATTATTTCTTGACAAATCCTTGACACTATCATCACGTCATGTACCTTTCCTTTGACCTGTGAAAAACATTTCAAAAACATGGAATGAGCATAAAAAGCTCAGTAAGGGTTATAAAAATATGGAAAGGAAACATGAGTTCATATATACATAAGAATGAAATCATACTTTACCCATAAAACATAGCCACTTTGACATACCTCATCAAATCATTAATAAATCGTAGAAATCATAAGACATAAATGGTTACTTGAGGCATTCATAACTTTATTACGTTGGGAGTAACCCTCTTGGTTACGTTTGGAATACCCATCAGAGTATATTCCCTAAATCTCTTCGGAGTAACCTTAACGTTTCACTCCTTCACATTACCCAATTCATTAGAGAGCTATATCAGGCTCACCCACCCTTAGTTTATCACGGAACCACCAGTTTACATAACAATGCCCAAGAACCTCAACATAATCGTATAACATAAAACATGCATAAAGGAAACATAACATTTCCACC
Source organism: Viscum album (assembly GCA_963277665.1). Lineage (NCBI taxonomy): Eukaryota > Viridiplantae > Streptophyta > Magnoliopsida > Santalales > Viscaceae > Viscum > Viscum album. The sequence goes on from OY728138.1 coordinate 1,380,739,489, forward strand.
TTTCAATAACAAGATATCAATACAACACATTGATATAAAAACATTATGAAAACCATTTTCCATTCCAAAATAAAAGAAAAGTAAAACATGGTATTTATTTTTCTTTTAAAAAGAAGGTATGACTTGTAGAGGAATCCGAAACTCAAATAATGGTCACGGCGGCAGAGAAGTCATTGTCGCCGCATACGTACGACAAAACATTCCCTTTTGTCGTTTAGTAAAATGATTTGTATAAAAAAAATATTCCTTTCAGATAAATGTAAAAGTCAAATGGGTTTATACACCGTCTAAAAGAAGGTTGTGTATAAAACAAAATATCCCTCAATGAAAGGAGATTTAGATGAAGTCCCATACAAAGATGGTATCCTTGGATTAAGGATAAATCAATTACATAATTATGTGTTAAAAACTAATACACCAAATATAAGTGGATATTAAGTGTAAAACAATCAAAGGTTATTCACACATATTAATATAATGACATATTCAAGTAGTAAAAGGTTATCCCAAAGAATAGAAATTGGGTTAAGAAGTTCCCTTGCAATAATTAGACAGCTTAACGGCGTCACATCAAAATTCAGAAAAAGAGTTGATGAGCGATAAAAAGGGTATCTCATCACTTGGACATAAAATTTACATCAATAAGGATATAGAGGAACATATCCCAAAATAATATTATGTGAATTAAAATACATAACAAAATAAGTCTTTTAAAAAGAGGAGGGTGAAAGGTTCCCTTACCGACATGGGTATCTTTCAAAACATACGCCCCGTGAAATAAGGACAATAAATCATTGATGTAAATACTCATAAATGAAAGAATATTACACAATGAGTACAATAATGGTCAGTACACACACCACTCAAAGGAAATTGTGGGAAATGTATCATAAATCTCACGGGAATAAAAGTGAGATGAAAAATCCCTTACGAAAACTCGGTAGCCTAATGGCGCCACTTAAAACATCCAAAAATGGATTGATGAGATCAAATAGGGTATCTCATCACATTACAACAAAATGTAAAGCAAGAGGAATATTAAAGAACATTCCCCATCATAACAAATAGAAGCTTAAAATAAGTGACATAAAGTGGAGTACTTAAAGAGAAAGAGAGAGGTTAGATATCTTACGAAAATTCGGCAGTCTAACGGTGCCACTCAAAACTTCCAAAATGTATTTATGAGAGAGAATAGGGTATCTCATCATATGAACATAAAAATTACAGTAAGAGTAGTATAAAAGAACATCCCAATAACAAGAAAGATGAGCTTAGAAGTATTGACATAAAAGAGTGTACTTAAAAAGAAAGAGTGGAGTAGGATCCCTTACCTCAAGTCCAACTTGTCTTGTTCGTTTCTTTATATTCCTGAATAATAAACTTTGGTCAATTAATAATTGCCTAAGTACTTCCTTTAGAGATTATTATTCATTTCATATCACATATTATGATGTTATAATAATTGTTTAATAATGTTAGTTCATATCAGACATTTTTGCTGATGTTTGGTACAAGAGTCAAAAATGAACTTGTTTAAAAAAAAGATTGCTCATGTAGTTATAAGTAAATAATTTCCATAATAGTATTAATGATTAAAATATCATATATATCCAGTAAATATTCATTTCATACTATTGCATATCATTTGGAGATAAAAAACTAAAAGCACCGTTCATGGAGAGGGTAGGTCGTACGTACGCATGAACGCTACTTTCATTTTTTGTCATATTAATAGAATTAAAACAAAATGAGAGATATATATATATATTATAATTCCACAATGATATCCATAATTTTGATGTAATATATTACATATATATACATTATATATATGTACTTATAGTATTACATAACATTTTGAGATAAGAAAGGAAATGTATCGTTCATTGAGACGGTAAGCCGTACGTACACATGAACGCTACTTCCATTTATATTTCATATTTCATAGAATTAAAACATAACGATACATAATAGTATTTTAATTCCAGTATGGTATCATATATAATATCATTAAATATATCCTTTATACGTACCACATATGGTATTAACGAATCAAATCACTTTGAGGGGGCGTTAGTCCGCACTTCCTTAAATGAAGATATCGCGTTTACCCATAATGGAAACCATAAAGGTATTCCCAAAATGAAAAATACAGAAGCATAAGGAAAACATAAACATATTATATATCACATATAAATATAGTTTCATCTTCATGGCCACCTTTGAAGGTGTTAAAAGAATGTTGAACAATCATCGTTTCGGGAGGCCGAAATTCGTCATCCACGGAAACAGTATGTTCTTTAACCATTAGATGTAGGTGTGTTAAAGTGTAGCAAGAATCCTTCATATAACAACATCCTAGTATATTGATGATACTGGATTTTTTACAAAAGAAATGAATAAAAATAGTTTAGGGGGTTGGAGAAGCAACATAAAACAAATGGACTCAAGTGAAGACATTACCTTAAAATCGGGTAACACCCTTTGGTTTGAGCTCAAAGGCTTCCTTGTGAAGACTTATGCCCAAAGTGAGGCTTCAAGGAGTAAGAGAGGGAAGTGTAGAGACAAAATGGGAAGAGGTTGGCCGATCCAAATGCTTTGGGAGTGTGGGTAAGGAGTTAGAGGTGGGGGCCTTTTATAAGAGGAGAGGAGGGGCACTCTTGGAATGTAAAGAAAAGTCACTTTATTTTAAAATGGTATTCGGATTTAAGAGGTCCCACATTGATTTGTTTCAAGGATTAGGTTGTAAGGGTTCGAAATCCACTCATCCAATATGTTTTTGACATGTGTAAGTCTTAGATATTACATTATCATTCCATTTTATTTAAATCGTTAAATAATGAGGTCATCGCTACATCATCATGATGTCATAAATAATTTAATTTATTTAATGTCTAAAAATTAAAAAAAAATACAATAATGTAGGAAATCTTTTTAGCTTTACAATGAATATTTATAGTCAAAATCCGATTTGTATAACCCCATGTAAGAATTGTTTTAGTAAAACATTTCATGTTTGTCTCATTTTTACTTTAACTTTAAATAATAAGATATTAATTTCATTTTCCAACCAATGTGGCTTCATGGGGTCCCCAAGTTGACCAATGGGTTGTCTTGGTCGGTCATGACACATCCAATGAGGTTAGGACATGTTTCAAGGTCATTTAATTTTATTAAATCATTATTCTTACCATAAACTACACTAATTACCTCTAATCGCGATTAAAAACTTAACAAGTTACTATTCACCAAAAAATTATTTTTATCCCATTTAACCACATTTTACATCTTAATGACAACCATTTATGTCGGATTTTTGAAATTAAAAACACAAAGATGGCAAAAGTTCATTTAAACAGAAAAATCATTTTTTATAAGTACCACTTAGTGGTTTCACTATTCATAAAAATTGATGTTTTTCAGAAAAATCCCAAAAATTCACCCTAAGATATATTTGATATTCTGAATTCAAAAATGAAGTCTATTTTAGAAAATTCAAAACATATAAGTCACATTAATTAATTTAATAATTAATGTTCACAGTCAGAGCAAATAGCGTGTTTTTATAAAACAATAAGTATCAAAAGATTGACTCTAGTTTAAGTCTGATTTCAAAGTGAAATTAATTCCAACGACCACTATTGGATTTAATGGTAAAAATATATTATAATTTCACTTTAAAACCAATTCAAAAGATAATCTAATAATATAAATAAATTAGATTAAAAATAGGTTTTGAATTAAAATACAACATTTTACACTATTCATTAAAAAATGAACTTTATCGGAAAGATACCAAAAATTTACACAAAGTAAATTTTGATGTCCCGATTCTTAAGAAGTGGTTTAATTGGTCCAATAGAATTTTTAAGAGTAAACAAAACTATATTTAATGATGATTCGCCATCAAAAGGCTATAAGTGAACCTTTAGTGGAAAGTAGGTCATATACGCCTAAAATTGAATTATTTCTGTATTTTAAGCCCTTATCTTTTATTGGATAAATGTAAAAACATTTAAAAACATGAATAATCATATCATAGTTATTTCTATCCATTACTGCCAATACAACGGCTACATGTTAACTACCATTTAAAATAATATTATTTCATTATTAGAGTGCAATGTAAGATTCCCAAAAAACTCGTTGTTGCGTGTTGGGTACGCCATCGAGCATAGTATCCCATTTAAAGACATATTAATATTTTATTCACAAATACGGATAAATATGAAAATGTCATATTCTTTATTTACCTGGGGTGTTACATCTTTCCCCCCTTTTGGAAATTGCGTCCTCGCAATTTTTAAAATTGAGCTTGGAAACATCCTTGAATGTCCCACATCAGAACAAGTGTCGGTAAAACAATCACATTAAAATAAATAAAGATAAGTACAAAGGTCACCCCAGTTAACCAATACTAGGATTCCATTTAGAAAAATATGGACATGGAGGAGAAAACATAGGGTCATGTTCTGATGGAGAGTGATAGAAAACATGTTTAGGAGAAAGTTAACAATAAGAAAATCACAAACCTGTGATGGGTTAAACGGTGTTGGGTTCCCTAGTAGGAAAGTTTAATAAATAGAATTTTTGCTTCAAGTAACTTTTTATTGAGGAATTTATTTTTGAGATTAAATAAAACATAAGGAAACATACTTACTTGTCATGTTGACTTCCAACTTTTACGAGATTCTTTAATCAAACTAATATTTTTTCAAAAAGACGAGTATTTAGGGAGACTTGTTCGCATTAAGAGTACTATAATCAATTTCTAGAGAATCACCTAATCCACAAAATAGAACTATATACATCCCATGTCTTTAGGCTTTAACCAAAACCAAAACTAGAAAAGTTAGTACAAGGTCAGATAATCCAAAAAAATAACCCTTTATAAAAAAAATCTTTTCTTAATCTCAAAATTTGTCCAACAAAACCCAATGTTCAACGAGGACCATTTGATAACCAATTTGTCAATAAAATTCTTCAAATTAATCCAATATAAGATTGAAACCCAAATTTTTGAAGGATTTAGTCACATAGTCTTCCAAGTTAAATCATAACATTTATCTCCAAACAACATCAGTTGCTCTTAATGTCTTGTATTGAAAAGTAATTAACCTAATCACATATCCTCCATGATAGGTTAATAAATATCCATAGATAACCCAAAATCAACTTACTCTTAATTAATAAAATAATCTAACTAAAAATAATCATTCAAACTGACCAGGGACTTCACGTAGTCCAGTGGTAGGCGATAAATACCAGTCCCACTTTGATTGTGGGTTTGATTCCCGCAGCTTTGTCCAACGTGACAGGTTGTCACACGGTCTGTGTGTTGTCCTTTTTCCAAAACTATATAATTCATAAATAATTCCCCAAAAAGAGATAAAATCATCAAAAATGATCATAACATATTTTAACGTCAAGTTTATCTCATGCCTTTTATTTTCCAGCATATCATATATTAACACATAATTACCGCAAAAATATGAATCATATAAACTCTAATTGTTTCCCTTATTATTATTACCTAAACTTCCACATGGATTTTTCATCTCGTACATGATTCATTAAAGATCATACCACGGTTCAAGTGGTTGATCATGACCCCTTGATAGTTGGTTTAGAACAACCACGAGTTTCTTCATTGAATCCCCCATTTTATCTAGTATCATAATTATAGAACCACCACAGTTTACTTCAAACCTGTTGTCTCTATGGTGCCTGCTAGATCTATCCATTCACTAAAAACAGAAATGTTAGTGTGAGTATATCAAAAAAACCATCATGTACTAATGAGTAAGGTAAACACTAAGATAAATTTACTCATTCACTTTATCTAAAACTAGGACTCTTTCTGAAATACTAACCATTATGGTAATGCCACTTATGCTTAAAGAATACCCTAACCTCTAAAGTTATCTAGACCGACCTTCGATACCAACTATAAGTCCCCAGCCTTAAACCTTACTTAATATTGAGTTATTACAAGACAACACATTGAGGGTCTTTTCAGGTTTAGAGTTTTAGAGAATTAGATCATGAAACTTTCATTTCATTCCACATTTAAACAAAGTGGTTAAATAAAATACAGTATTAATTCTTCCCATCAACAGAAACATATTTAAAATAAAACACAGATTCTTTCTTGACACATCCTTGACACCATCATCATGTCATGTACTTTTCCCTTGACCTGTGAAAGACATTTCAAAAACATGGGATGAGCATAAAAAGCTCAGTAAGGGTTATAAAAATATGGAAAGGAAACATGAGTTCATATATACATAAGAATGAAATCATACTTTACCCATAAAACATATCCACTTTAACATACCTCATCAAATCATGAATAAATCGTAGAAATCATAAGACATAAAAGGTTACTTGAGGAATTTATAACTTTCTTACGTAGGGAGTAACCCTCTTCGTTACGTTTGGAATACCCATCACAGTATATTCCCTAAATCTCTTCAGAGAAACCATAACGTTTCACTCCTTCGCATTACCCAATGCATTGGACAGCTATATCGAGCTCACCCTCCCTTAGTTTATCACGGAACCACCAGTTTACATAACAATGCCCAAGAACCTCAACATAATCGTATCACATAAACATGTATAAAGGAATCATAAAATTTCCACATTTCAATCACAAGATATCAATACAACACATTGATATAAAAACATTATGAAAACCATCTTCCATACCAAAATAAAAGAAAAGTAAAACATGGTACTTATTTTTATTTTAAAAATATGGTATGGCTTGTAGAGGAATCCGAAACTCATATAATGGTCACGGCGGCGGAGAAGTCATTGTCGCCGCATACGTACGACAAAACATTCCCTTTTGTCCTTTAGTAAAACGCTCTGTAAAAAAAAGATTCCTTTTAGATAAATGTAAAAGTCAAAGGGGTTTATACACTGTATTAAAGAAGGTTGTGTATAAAACAAAATATTCCTCAATGAAAGGAGATTGATACGAAGTCCCATACAAAGATGGTATCCTTGGATTAAGGATAAATCAATTACATAATTATGTGTGACAAACTAATACACCAAATATAAGTGGATATTAAGTTTAAAAAAATCATAGGTTATTCAAACATATTCATAGAACGACATATTCAAGGAGTACAAGCTTATCCCAAAGAATCGAAATTGGGTTAAGAAGTTCCCTTACAATAATTATACAGCCTAACGATGTCACTTCAAAATTCAGAAAAAGAGTTGATGAGAGATAAAAATGGTATCTCATCACTTGGACATAAAATTTACATAAAGAAGGATATAGAGGAACATATCCCAAAATAATATTATGTGAATTAAAAGACATAACAAAATAAGTCTTTTAAAAAGAGGAGGGTGAAAGGTTCCCTTACCGACATGGGTATCTTTCGAAACATACGCCCCGTGAAAGAAGGACAATACATCATTGATGTAAATACTCATAGATGAAAGAATATTACACAATGAGTAAAATAATGGTCAGTAAATACACCACTCAAAGTATATTGTGGGAAATGTAGCAAAAATCTCATGAGAATAAAAGTGAGATGAAAAATCCCTTACGAAAACTCGGCAGTCTAACGACGCCACTTAAAACATCCAAAAATGGATTGATGAGATCAAATAGGGTATCTCATCACATTACAACAAAATGTACAGCAAGATGAATATGAAATAACATCCCCCATCATAACAAATAGAAGCTTAAAAGAAGTGACCTAAAGGGGAGTACTTAAAGAGAAAGAGAGAGGTTAGATCTCTTACAAAAATCTGGCAGCCTAACGGCGCCACTCGAATCTTCCAAAATGGATTGATGAGAGAGAATAGGGTCTCTCATCATATGAACATAAAAATTACAATAAGTTTAATATAAAAGAACATCCCAATAACAAGAAATATGAGCTTAGAAGGATGACATAAAAGAGTGTACTTAAAAAGAAAGAGTGGAGTAGGATCCCTTACCTCAAGTCCAACATGTCTTGTTCGTTTCATTATATTCATGAATAATAAACTTTGGTCAATTAATAATTGCCTAAGTACCTACTTTAGAGTTAATTATTCAGTTCATATCACATATTATAATGTTATAATAATTGTTTAATAATGTTAGTTCATATCAGACGTTTTTGCCGATTTTTGGTACATGAGTCAAAAATAAACTTGTTTAAAAAAAAGATTTCTCATGTAGTTATAAGTAAATAATTTTCAGAATTGTATTAATGATTAAAATATCATATATATCCAGTAAATATTCATTTCATTCTATTCCATATCATTTGGAGATAAAAATACTAAAAGCATCGTTCATGGAGACGGTAGGCCGTACGTACGTATGAACGCTACTTTCATTTTTTGTCATATTAATGGAGTTAAAAAATGAGAGAGATATATATATATTATAATTCTAGAATGATATCCATAATTTTGATGTAATATATTACATATATATCCATTATATATATGTACTTATAATATTACATAATATTTTGAGATAGGAAATGAAATGTACCGTTCATGGAGACGGTAAGCCATACGTACGCATGAATGCTACTTCCATTTCTATTTCATATTTAATGGAATTAAAACATAATGATACATAATAGTATTTTAATTCCAGTATGGTATCATATATAATATCATTAAATATATCCTTTATACGTACCACATTTGGTATTAATGAATCAAAACACTTTGAGGGGGCGGTAGTCCGCACTTCCTTAAATGAAGATATCGCGTTTACCCATAATGGAAACCATAAAGGTATGCCCAAAATGAAAAATACATAAGCTTAAGAAAAACATAATCATATGATATATCACATATAAATATATTGTCATCTTAATGGCCACCATTGACGCTGTTAAAAGAATGTTGAACAATCATCGTTTCGGGAGGCCGAAATTCACCATCCACGGAAACAGTATGTTCATTAACCATTAGATGTAGGTGTGTAAAAGTGTAGCTCGAATCCTTATTATAAAAACATCCTAGTATATTTATGATACTGGATTTGTTACAAAATAAATGAATAAAAAGAGTTTATGGGGTTGGAGAAGCAAAATAAAACAAAAGGACTCAAGTGAAGACATTACCTTAAAATCGGGTAACTCCCTTTGGTTTGAGCTCAAAGGCTTCCTTGGGAAGACTTCTTCCCAAAGTGAGGCTTCAAAGGAGTAATATAGGGAAGTGGAGAGACAAAATGGGAATAATTTTTCTGAGCCAAAGGCATTGGGAGTGTGGGTAAGGAGGTAGAGGTGGGGGCCTTTTATAAGAAGAGAGGAGGGGCACTCATGGAAAGTAAATAAAATTCACTTTATTTTAAAATGTTATTCGGATTTAAGAGTTCCCACATTGATGTGTTTCAAGGATAAGGTGGTAAGGATTCTAAATCCACTCATTCAATAGGTTTTGGACATGTTTAGGTCTTAGATATTACATTATCTTTCCATTTTATTTAAATCGTTAAATAATGAGGTCATCGCTGCATCATCATGATGTCATAAATAATTTAATTTATATAATGTCTAAAAATTATAAAAAAATACTATAATTTAGGAAATCGTTTTAGCGTTCCAATTAATATTTATAGTCAAAAATCGGATTTGTATAACCCCATGTAAAAAATATTTTAGTAAAACATTTCATGTTTGTCTCATTTTTACTTTAACTTTAAATAAAAAGATATTAATGTCATTTTCCAACCAATGTGGCTTCTTGGGGTCCCAAAGTTGACCCATGGGTTTTCCTGGTCGGCCATGACACATCCATTGAGGTTAGGACATTTTTCAATGTCATTTCATTTTATTAAAACATTATTCTTACCATAAACTATACTAATTACCTTTAATCGCGATTAAAAACATAATAAGTTACTATTCACCAAAAAATTATTTTTATCCCATTGAACCACATTTAACTTCTTAAGGACAACCATGTATGTTGGATTTTTGAAATTCAAAACACAAAGATGGAAAAATTTCATTTAAATGGAAAAATCAGATTTTATAATTATCACTTAGTGGTTTAACTATTAATCAAAAATTGAAGTTTTTCAGAAAACTCCCAAAAAATCACCCTAAGCTATATCTGATATTATGAATTCAAAAATAAAGTATATTTTACAAAATTAAAAACATATAAGTAACATTAATTAATTTAATAATTAATTCCCGCTGTCAGAGCAAATAGCGTGTTTTTATGAAACAATAAGTATCAAAAGATTGACTCTAGTTTAAGTCTGATTTCAAAGTGAAATTAATTCCAACGACCAATATTGGATTTAATGGTAAAAATATATTCTAATTTCACTTTAAAACCAATTCAAAATATAATCTAATCATATAAATAAATTAGATTAAAAAGAGGTTTTGAATTAAAATACATCATTTTACACTATTCATTAAAAAAATGATCTTTATCAGAAAGATACCAAAAATTTACAAAAATTAATTTTTTATGTCCCGAATCTTAATAAGTGTTTTATTTGGTCCAATAGAATTTTTAAGAGTGAACAAAACTATATATAATGACGGTTCTCCATCAAAAGGTGATAAGTGAACCTTTAGTGGAAACTGGGTCATATACGCCTAAAATTGAATTCTTTCCGTATTTTAGGCCTTTATATTTTATTGGATAAATGTAAAATCATTTAAAAACATGTATAATCATATTTTAGTTATTTCTTTCCATTACCGCCAATACAACGGCTACATGTTAACTACCATTTAAAATAATATTATTTTATTATTAGAGTGCAACGTAAGATTCCAAGAAACTCGTTGTTGCGTGTTGGGTATGCCATCGAGCATAGCGTCCCCTCTAAAGACATATTAATATTTTATTCACAAATACAGATAAATATGAAAATTTCATATTCTTTATTTACCCGGGGTGTTACATAGTCTGTCCCTCTAAGAAAATTGATTTGGCAGCACATGCGAGTACAAGATGAGACTTGGGAGAGGGAGGCCAATGTACGAGCACAATGATCATATCTATTCAGGTTTTCTTCATCTACGTCGTCTTTCTAGGGAAATTCGGTGAAAAATTTTGTTATGGGGGATGTTTGTAAGAACAAGGATCTTATTTTTCATGTGCGTTTTACTTTTGTTGTGATTTTTTGAGAAAAAGTGGAATTTCTGGAAATTTTTGATGTTCACGCCATGTACTTTTTGCGTACATGTTGTGTACTCAGTTACCATGGGTAGCCATGTACTGGTCATGTATTGGAAATGCACACGACCATGGGGGGGTGCTCTGGAGGCCACCAAAAGTGGAGTATGGAAAAGAAAAGTACATTCCATGTACATCAAAAGTACATTCCATGAAGGTTCTTTTTTCATTAAATGCACTGGGGTCATGTATAATCACCAGATCGGTCTTCTTCTTTGTTTTGATCAGCTGAGTCCTCCCGTACGGCTGTGATCTTCATTTGAACCCCTAACCGGCCATCTAAACTCTGATTCGTCCATCGTTGACTACATTGGGATTGTCTCGGTAAGCTCTATCTTCTGCTTGAGCTTCATTTCCCAATTCCTCTTCCTCCTCATGTTATCCTCTATTGAAAGTTTTAGATGTTTTTATAGATCTTCTGCATTCTAAGGTGATTCAAGCCCTAAAAACCAAGTATATCGATCTCCCAACGCCGAGTTTTGTGGTGTGTGCCTTTCCATTGAATGTATTTTATTTATATATGCAATTTGGTCCACATACCCTTGAACGGGGTATTGTGTGTTTACTGATTTAACACGGTTGATTTCCTCCTATGCTGGTATGTGTGAATAAGGGTTAACTAGATGTAAATTGGGTTGTTTGCTATACTTTGGATGTGTTTTCCCATGTGTGTTTTTTATGGCCATTTGGTCCTATTTAGGGATTAGGCTTCCTTGATGTTTCCCATGACTAGTACTGTAGGATGGAGTGATTATTTTTTATGACATGCTTGAGATGTTGTAGACTGTTTATCCAAGTAGTTTTTGAGGTTTTATTTTCCGGTATTGCATTACTATACTTTTTTAACTTACATAGGGATGTAAGAATCTGGTGTAGTTGACTATAAGGATAATTAACCATGTGGGATTCCTCAGAGATTCTTTATCACTATTGGATATGTGAGTAATTAACTGTGTGAGCCTCCTTAGAGAGTCTTTATCAGTTTTGACTAAAAGGGGAATTGACCATGTGAGCTTCCTCAGAGAGTCTTTAATGCTTGGGGCTACAAGGGGAATTAACCAAGAGAGCTTCCTCAAATATTCCTTGTAGTATCACTATTTTGGTTGAACCGGAGGGGTTATGTTGAGAGAATTGCCTAGAGGGGTACCTTCTTGTTTTTCTCTTGTTGACATATGGAACTGATTGCATTGAATCTGTATTATTGGTTACTACTGAGTAATTCTTTATTTACTTCTTTCGTTTCATTATTACCTGCCATATATTCACTAACTGTTAGGAATATATGTTGTGGGGATTACATTCTAGGATTTAGTCTCACACCCTATTTGGGATATTCATTTGGGTCCAAAAAAATTATATTGCTACAGGAATAGATAGATGATAACTCCCTTCTACTCCAGGTTCTTGATTTTCTGTGGAGCTAGAGAGCATGGGACCAAGCTATGTCTTGTGATGATAAGTAGAAGTTTATACATTTTCATTATACATTGGCGTAGTACTATTTTTTATTCCAACATTGTGATTTGTTTGGATTCTTTTTGAGACCTTTGTATCATGCATCCTTCATAAATACGTGTTCTCTAGATTAACATTTCCAGTCTTCACTGTTTACATTTCTATGGATTGTTCCTGCTTTTTCTATTGCTATTTCTTTTTATTCAACTATGTCACTCTACCAATGAGGGTATTGATTCCCCACTATCACACCCAAGGTCCTCGCTGCTAGTCAGTAGCATCTGGCATTCAAAGAAATGTGTTTGAGGCCATGTGACCAACCGTGTACGGGGTGCCTCTTGGTGGCTTCTGGAACCAGGATGCTACAACTCAAATACCAAAATTACATACTAAAACCTCTTCCATTATTATAGAGATATTTTTTTGGTCGAATAGAATCTATATAAGGATTCATGTGTCAAAAAAGAATATTGTCCGATAAAGTGGTAAATAATTAACTAATTATTTAGGATTTATTTCTACTTCCAAATTCATAAAATATCCATCAACTATGATGATATAATAACACCGATAAATAAAACATAGTGATATGTTATTTTATTCATGAAATATCCTATATTTATCTACTTATTCCATCATATTGGAAATGAAATAATGATTTGTTTGTGCAGTTGATTATCTCTTCATGAACTAGTGTATTTCATTTTCCATCATTTAATATCATGAAAGTATATAATGATGGATTTAATGTATATATATAATATTCAAGAAAAATTTACGATTCTATAAAAATAACATTTGAACATATTTCATTCAATTTGATTCATTGGAAAATGATCATATTATTTGTGTGTTTGTCTAGACTACCACCTCAATAAAGAGATGTTATTCAATTTTCATCACAACATCCTATTTAAGATATATATAAGTTAATAAAATGATATATTATGATATTAATAATATAATTTTGAGTCTATAAAAATAAAATAAAACTTTCCTTCATTATATAATGATTGTCCAAAAATGGAAACATTACTCATGCATATATACAACATACAATCTCCATACTTGTAACATAGTAAATTTTCCACCTTATTATTTCATGGATGGATTCAAATATAAAAATGATATATGAAATTGATAATTATATCCTAATTATTATTCTATATATTGTGAAATAATTACCTCTTTGACCATTTCCCACATACCAATGTTATATTTGCATTATGACCCAAAAATCTTCAAAATGCTTGATGTGATCTTAATTGATTATAATATTTAATCTATGATATTATTAATAAATGTTTAATAAACATGAAAATATTTCGAAATCAAGTAAATAAATTTTAATATTTTATTATTCTTAAATAGAATAAACATACATGACGATTCAGACTGAAGGTAAGGGACTTTCTTTTAAAAATAAACTTCAATGGATCCCCTAAAAATCAATTTTATATATATTTATGTTAATCTTATTGATTGAATAAAATTTTTCTATTATGGTTCAATGGATTACAATGATAAATTTTTTTTACTTTAATTTACATTCATTAATAAAATTTAAAAATGACTCATTTTAATTTTACAATAAGGGGAACATTATTTAAAATGATTTTAAATCATTAACTATTTGTTTGAAAAATATTTTCCCTCAATTTCTGTATTCATAAAATTCAATAATTAAAATATTAATATTGACATGAATTATATTTAATGTGAATTTTATTTTAATTTTTGATGCATTTATATGGTTTTGAAAAAAGAATCTATTTATATATTTTATACAGGTCATTTAAAACAAATAATGATATATTTTAACATATACATCATCAATGTTTTTTCCGGTTGTCGTAAAAATTATTTTATATTTTGTTTTATTGAATATAATTCATGTTTTATGAAAATAAAAACCCATATTCCGGTTTTCAATTTTATTTTCATAAGGTAATTTAAATGGAATGGCTATTTCAAAATCCAAAAAATTCATCTAGGACAGACAAATATTTTTTTTGAGTGTAATGATTGAAATTGAATGATTTTTGTGTATTTATTATGTTATTATTTTAGGTAATTAATTTTGATGAGGAGTGGTTATGTGATAGGCCATTTATGAGTTGTTCAAATATAATGTTATGGTGGGTCATTCCATTTTATACTAATTATGGGTGGGTCTATGATAACCCTTTAATATATTGTGTAAAGAATTTGACCATATTAGCAATTTCATTTGTAAGAGTGATGTGGAAAAAGATGTACCAAGTTACCTAAATATTATATCTACTATTTATCTATGTTTTAATATAAATATATTGATATAATAAGTCTAAATACAACATTATATAGGTGTTACGATATTTCCTTTTTTATTTCATATGTTTTGATTGGATAATATTAGGCCACATTTATTAGTATCAAATATATAAATTTGATTTTAGTTAATTTTAACTAGATTAGTAAGTGAGGGTTTTGGGATTCTATAAAAAATATATGGATAAGTTTATGAAATTTATTATTAATATATAATTTTTTCCATTGGATGTTATAGTGTTGTTAACTAAGAAAGGAAACTAGTTAATGGTTTTGGTCTTGAACTCCATTATTTGAGATATGTTTATATTATACACCATGTGTTAATTTTAATGGTTACAATTTTACTCAATTTAATATTTTTATCATCATCATTTATTTTTCATGATATTAAATGATATATTTAATGTTCCACCTCTTATGGGGTTTCGATTCAAAAACTACAGAAGTTTTATGGGTTTTTTCTCAAAATATTGTTCTTCGAGACATAATTTTTTTAATACAACCTATTCCACTTCATTAGTGTACAAAATTAATATTTTTGAAAATATATCAGTGATTTACTTTTATTGATGAAATTCTATGTTTCATTTTAATCCCCCACTCATTATAGATGATTTTATTTATTTTTTCCTCATCTTTTATGTGTGTTTCATGACACAATTTTATTTAATTGTTAATAATCACTCTTTTTGGAATATTATCATTCATGATAGATCAATTCAAAAATATGATGGATTTTTCACGAATTTCGACCCTATTTTTTAAGAAATCTTATTTCATACAAAATTATTCTTCCTTAATGATTCGATTGTTTTGTTAAAATGGATTTTCTCTAAAAAGTAATATTATTTATTTTAATGAATTTTTCAACCATATTCATGTTTTTAAATCCCACTAATGTTCTCATTTCCAAATTGTTAATGAATTTTTTTTATATCCAATTATCATTTTATCCAATTTATTTACATCAAAACAAAGGCATTATTTTCTTATTATTGTTGGGAGTTTTCTACATTGATATTTTAATGTATTGGAAATTTTTTTACTTGTGTTCAAAATAGAGGCTTTATGATCCACTCCAAATTTTCATTTGACAATGTTTATAACTCTATTTCAGGGTTCCATTTTTAAATATTATTTTATATGAAAAATATTTGAAATTATTTTCAATTAAACTTCTTTTAATCATTATACTCTATTTAACTTTCCATTATAAGGAATATCATTAAAAAAAATTCAAAGTAATTAAACATTCCAATTTATTTCTTAAGGAAAACTACTTTTAACAGAATCCACCTTTAGAAAAATTTTCTATTCATTTTATAAATAATAAAAGATTCATTTTGAGAATATACTGAAAAATATGAATTTTCAATAGATTGAAAAAAATGTACTGGAAAAAACTTTTCATGAATTCTTTTTCATTAGGTTATTACTCCAATAGAGTTATGATTCCTATATTAATTTATTATAGTGTTTTATTAGGATATTATCTAGTGAAATAAAGTTAATATGTCGAATGATTTTTTTGATGATGTTATTTTATAAATTTTTGTTTTTTATGCTTCGTATATTATTTATATGTGTTTCTTGTTATAATTTATTAACAACCATTTTATTGTTTTTTGTAACCATATTATTCTCATGGGGTCTTTATGATGTTAAAAGTGGAATATTTTTTATATGAAACATAAATTAATGGATTATCCTATTGGTGGGACCTATATATCCCTCTAATGAATAGGTTAAAGGGTTATATCTCCTTATATATAAATTTTATTTGAATGGGTTATCATATAGAAATATTCAAAACTGGAGACTATAATTTATTTTTAATGCACTCTGATTTTAATTAGGGAAATGGATATAGGGTATTTTTGTTAACAAATATAACAAATCCCATTTTTATTAATATTCCACAATATTTCCTTCATTCAATGCCCTGTGTTATATGCATTATTATATATTTTTATCATTTCATTATTAAAATGTTATCGTTTGAAATGTCATGTACATTTATAATGGTTACTGTTAACTCTTATTTGTTTATGTTCATTTAATTCTGATAATTTCCCCGTATTCATGATTTTTATATGACTTTAATCTAACCATTGTTCAAATTATTATGTTATCCCTTCTAATGAATATGATCTCACCCATTTCTTATGTTTCCATTCCCATGTTATCAAAATGATTTTATCATTTGAGATGTATATTAAGTGTCTATAGTAACATGTTTATGGGGAAATTTTTGCAAGTGCAATACTAGATGATATTTAAATTGATATTCATTAATACACTAAAACATTCCGTATTTGGGTTGTAAGACTGTTTGTGAGATGTAATATTTTATTCATGAGATTAATGTATTATTTATGTCATGTTTAGATTGGGGAATTTCATTTGGTATTACAGAAGGGTTAATTAAATTTTGGATATTATTTTAATTTTATATTGAGATTAGTTTAGTTGCCTTTGTTTTAGGGTTAGATTAAATTATTTAAACCAGAATATATGATTCTATGTACTAGATGATATCATTAATTATTAGTAATGTCTTGAGTAGATGGTTTTATAGTAAATACAACCCTATGTGAATACAATAAGTAGATGTGGGTTTGGTAGATAGGGATATTGGGGTAATAACCTGAAATAGAGTTGGTTGAGTATATCTCATCCATAATTCAGGTGCATGGGCAATGCACCCTTACGTAGTAGATGATTTTCACTAACGAGTGAAATGATTGTATTGATCTTATTAAATTTATTAACCACTATGATGGATTGATTTCCTAGATACTTTGAACAATTTAGACGAGAAGTTTAAGATATCACAACTTACAGTTTCCTAGGTAAAACCAAGTGTGTTAAAGGATCAACCATTTATTAAATAGTTGATAAGAATGCGTCATAAGTAGAAATTATGCTATCATTGGAGATGTTGGAATATTATTAAACATTCATATTCACATACATTATTTCTTTGAAATATTATCATAATTTTTTTAGTATTTGGTTGAATCAATATCATGGAAATGAACATGGTAATGGTATTCCACTAATAACTCTAATATATCATATATAGGATAAGTTGTTTTTTATTCATACCAATGATAATGAGGTTGATATAACGAATGGTGATATATATTAGGTTCCATAGAGATCTCTTGTCATCATCCATTATTAAACGATAAATAAAATTACTTGTAAATAATTAATATAAGTGGGGTAGAATGTATAAACATGAAATTAACTTTCATTTAAAATAAAAACAATATTAAATAACTTGTGTAATAGCCCAAAAATATAAATAGGAAACATACTATTCAATAGTGTGTAATACACGCAACAAAAAGCGCTAAAGGTGGTATAATATCCAGAGATTTAATAAAAATATTTAATATTTAAAATAAATTTATTTTATTTTATATGTTTAAATGAACAAGACATTGAGTTATCATATTCCCTACACAACAATGACTTCCTTAGAAAGCTTATATTACATGCAATACCGAGTTTTACTGAATAATAATATTTTATTAAAATATAATTATAAGATATAACATAGATGTTAAATTAGTGGTTACAAATATTATTAATTTAGTTAAGAAAACATGTGATTCAAAACAATATAAAATTATTTAATTGATTAAAAATTAAATATAAATGAAGATAAGAATAAATTGAAATTAAAAAGAATATTTTTATAGAAAAATATTTTTATGCTCACATAAATATTTTGTCCAAATAAATTAAAATTATTAAAACTAAAAAGTGATATTAATGGAATATATATAAAAATATATTCAATAAAATATTTTTATACTATTCCGATATATTTGATAATAATGATATACAAATAAACCAGTATTACACATAAAAACATATATTTTTTATTAAGTCCCTTTAATGAACAAACAATTTTAAATCCAACTTATAAAACATGAAGTGATTTTATATGTAAATATAAAAATCAGAATAAAAATATATACAAAAAAACTAGGTTAAGATGATTTTTTTATTTCTCTATCAAGTTTCATTTTTTTATGAATATTGAAAAATACTGATTTATAAATCAATACTACTTTTTTAGATAATTTTTTTCGAAAATTAAATTTTATTTTTAATTTTATTAAATGTTTATTTATATTAAATTTTTATCAAATAATCTAATTTTCGTCATTATAATCAATTTTAAATTTAAATTGGGTATAAAAGCCTAGAATGTTTTCAGACACGTTTACTTTAAAAACATGCATTGTGGTCCAGTCTGTGGGATTTAATTTAAATTTATTTATACCACTTATATTAATCGAATTTTTTTAAAACTGATTAAATATTTGGAACAATCATAATTTATAACGTATATTATGTTCAAAATTTGTTTTGTAAAATAAATATTAGGGAATGTAATTAAAATTAATTATAATTGTTAAAGGTAAATTAAGCTTAACTAGGGAATAAAACATAAACATAAGGGCCAAAATAAGCAATAAACCTGGCCCGGAACCATTGTATAGAAGTATTTAGACCATATAATCAACCATCTAGTATATGGGACATTTTTTTGATTGACTTTGAGTGGAAAAAACGTGGTGGAATTCCCTTTTTCCAAAATTTATAAGTGTGCTAGTCCCCCTCCAATATATAAAAGAACTCAAGCAACCAACTACATCACACCTCTCAAGAAATATTCTCTAAAACAATATCTACCAAAATATCTCCTCAACATACCAAAACTCAAGCTAGAATCCTCACCTAATTTATATATCAATCCATGTATGCTCTTTGTTTAAAACGAAAAGTAGTTACTCGATTAAGAGGCTACTTACTTCCATAAGGTCGTTACTTTTATTTCCTTATCCACTCATTAAAATAATATTAATATAGGATTATATAGAGAAACTTGTATCCTAAATACACTAAGAGGGTTTTATGTTATTTTTTCAACATAAACATACAAACTCATCCCTTTAATGGGTAACGAACATATCCTTTCTGTGTATGGAGAACTACTACCTCATGACAAAAAGTTGTTTGTTTTTACTTTACCACCTCTCATGGTTGGGAATTATATTGTAATCTATAATTATATATGGTATATATAATACATAAATTTTTTTAATTATAATTTAATTTGTATTATTAACTGGCAATTATGATTTCCATCTTATGGGAATACAATAACATCATTTGTGAAATGGTGGACTACTGTCTCCCCATAGTGATTTGATTCATTCATGATATAAATGATATATTTAAAGGGTTGTTTTAATAAAACAATGTGTAATAAATGAAATAAATATGATAATTTAATTATAATTTAAAATTATATCATTTATGTTTCATTATTTTAATATTATAAAAAAATTAAAGTTGTATTAATGCATTCATATAACATATTGTCTCAAGGAATGGTGCATTTCATTTCTTATCTCCAAACTTTATGGATTAATAAAAAATCATATATAATGAAAAAATATGATAACAATATAATGTTTAACAATAAAGATATGGTGAAACAATTATATTTGTAATATTATCAAAAAATAACAAGTTAAAACACACTAAAAAACCAGGCAATTGACACTGGAATAATGAAAATAATGAATGATTATTTAAAAATGAGTAATAAAAAATTATAAGACATCAATATATGATATTATAATTGTGAGGATGGTTCTTTTATAGGATTTTAACAAAATTGAACCCATTTTACATGAATTTGATATACTTTCACAAATAGTGAAATGTAAGGTAAGTGATTTTATCTCAATTTACCATCTATTGAGATTTATTTGTTGTTATGCACCTAGTTTAGTTTATATGGTGTGTAAAATGGCTTTTTAAATATTATATCATGAAACTCTTTATTCTCATGATATTATAAGTTTTAATTAATTTTATTCCTTCATGGATAATAGAAATCAAATATTTCAAAATGGTATGGGACACATTGGAATGATTAAAGATTATTCTTCTTGAGAACGTATTTAATGATAACCTTTGAAATAAAACATTATTTTATAAATTTTAACTATATATTGAAACAATAAATTTATTTTTGTGTACCTAATTTCTTATATATATTATATATACATTAAATTTGTCAAATAATATCATTATTCATTTACTATAATGGAAACTTTTAGTTTCAATTAAAATAATTTCATCTGAGGGGAATCGAGTTAAAAGTTGCATAGTCGAATTGAATTTTATAACCCGATTTATTTTTATTAGGTTATATTATATCCCCACTATAATTAATATTCTATTATTATGTGTATAATTTTATTTCTTATCTATGGATATATTTCCACTTCTCTTATGTGTATTTACATTTAATACACATAATCTAATAAATTATTAATTCTCACTTCAATGTAATGGTCTATTTTGGGGATTACAACATAATATAATCAGATTTGGGTTTGTTTACACATGACTTTATATCAAAGTAATAATTTGATAATTGTCCAAGAAACCCTTTTTTATTTTCCCTTATGGTTATTCATGTTCGTTTTCCAGTATTAGAACCATTTTCTCCTTATTTGGCACTAATAATGTTTTATAATATAGTTGTAAGAAAACCGGACATTATTCATATACTTAGTCAGAGAACACGATTTCGTCTAAAAAATGGTTTCCAAAAAATTTATTAAAAATTTATTTTTTAACCATTAAAAAAATATTTATTATATATGAACCATTTTTATATTTTATCAATGTTTTCAATGGAATAATCATATCACATTTTGAACATAAACATTTTACCAACTTTTTACCATATAAAAGGAATGTTTTTTAACACATACAAAATCTATGAATTTATTATATGTAAATTTTTAAAATCCTCCATTGTATGTTGAAAAGGATAATTATTAATGTAATAAAATTTAAATGATAATTTGGAATAAAATATATTAATAATATTTTACTAAATAGAAAGGATATTTTTCTCAAGAATGTGGTTATGATTTCTGTAATAGAATTTCTATTCATAAATGAAGAAATAATTTATTTCTATTTAACATGGGATATTTTTAATTGATAATGTCATTGTAATTCTTCATTATGATATATGACTTATTTGGAATAGAAAGTTCTCATATTCAATTCCTTGATTTATTTTCATATGCATCAGTTATTAAATTTCTTATGATCAATTGGCATTGAATTTACCCTAATTATCAATATCATTTTCATTGATAAATTTATTTCCTATTCTATATACTATTTCTAATATAGTGTTCACTTGGAATGTTATTTAATTATTTGTGAAATAATTGATAAATCTATATATTATACTCCATACAGATATTTGATAATGCACATATTTAATTGATTTATAATTATATGATGAAGGATATAGATAGGTAAAACATGGTTTGGTCCCAGTTATAGATATCACCTAGATTCATTTCTTGTCTCATCGGATGAGTATGTTAGCTAGCCTCCATACATTGGTTTTTTTCAACATGATAAACTATCTTGTGAAGTGCCTTTATAGTATTGGTTCCATGTACAAAGGATATGTGGTGCCCAATAATTTTGAATTTCCATCATTTAGTTTTTATTATTATTCTTCCATTATATTTTTCACTGATATTTCTATGTATAAATTTTATATTAATTTCATTGATTAAATTGAATGTTTTTCAATTTCATACCTTTTCTATATTGAATTTTCCTTATCTAGTTATTTTAATGACATATTTTTCTAGTAATTACAATTCCATATTGTTTAATCACACCCTTCTATGTTTTTTATTACATTATATGTGTGTTTAGTTATTTACCATGCCATGAATTTTATTCTTATTGATCTATTATTTCTTCATCAACATTACCATTACTGAACATTTGAAATCAAACTTATTTTATTTTCCTTCCTCATGAATCTATGAAGTATTATAAGAAATATATGAAAGGATATGCTACATCGAATAAATTTATCCTTGAATGTATATAAATTTAATGTAATTATGGTATTCCTTTATAATAAAAGACTCTTATAAGTATCTGGTTTACTATAACTAGTAAACTAATCCTTCCTTTATGATTTCATTCATTGTATTCATGCTAATGTAATGATAGTAGACGCCAGCTCCATTTTTTCTGGATCACAATAGGTTCTATCATTAGAAGATTAGTGGAATCTTATAGAACTACATTTATGGAACCATATATTAGAGAACATAACCATAAGGTAGAAAATGTGTATATGTATTGAAGAACATCATACTATTTTTTTCAGATAGAGATTATATAGTTTCATTATAACTAAATCCATGTCTATATGTTATAGGAGGACATGTTTCGAAAAATAATTTACATTGGAAAAAAACATCAATATTGTGTGTTGGGAATGACTCGTTGTAACCTAGTACATGACAATGGGCCTTACTACACACCTAGTTTGACACTCATTCTGGATACACATAGGATACATCAATTTTTCCTTCCGAATATTTTTAAATTTTATGAAAAGAAAATGAAAATGAAATTCATATGTTAATCCTGATACAAAAAAAGGATAAATGTGGTAATAAATAGATGATGTTTTTAGGTATTGGAATTAGATTGAAAACATTATTCAAAAGGATATTTAGTGATTATACTTTTTTCAATGATTTCTGTTATATTTATTTTTGATTTTATAATAATATGGTTTAAGAAAAGTATGAAATTTATAATGGGTGAAAACCAATCATGTCTAGAAATGTTTTGGGTCTTGAATCCATGACAAAAGAATGATATAGGTTTCACATCAATGGCTAAAATACACAATGTCTTGGTATATATTTCATTATTTTTAGTTAAATATTTTCTAAATAAATAATAATGATGAACCAATAGTGTAAATATTTAGGTTCAGATGTTAATGTCTTAAAAATAATGGATTTAGAGAATATTTAGAGATAAATAAACGGAATATTTACTATTTTATGGGCCTTAAAATACATTAAATGCTTATTTTTGTTAATCAGGTATCAAAGTAAATTATTGGATATATTTTTGATGACGTAAGTGGTTAATTATAATTTGATAAAAGAATATCCAAAATTTTTAATTGTACATATTAAATTAAAATTTATCAAGTATGTCAATTTCATTATATTCATTGGTAGAAACAAATTTTTCAAAATGGGAAAAAAGATCTTAAAAACATTTCAACTTAATAACATATGTTTTGTTGAACTCCTGGTATTTTAAATCATTATAGATTGGTGTATTTGGGTACCAAATCATTCCGTCAATAATTAACTTATTTATGATTGATTTCCTCAATCATTACCTATAATGATATATGTTTTTTTCTCCATGTACATATCTATACTTTCAAATAATGTTGTTATACAAAGATACATAGTTATATGTTATTCCAAGGGATCCAAGTACTTCACATTATATATTTTATAGATTATTTATTATGAACCCTTCTCATGATGCGGGATTTAAAAAAATGTCAAAAATTCATGTTTAAATTGAAAGGATGAAATTTACATTTGGTTGGGAGAATGTTACACCCTAAAAATATATGGTCGGAACATTTTATTCAATAACATGTATGACATACAACAGCAAGCGTTTAAGGGAATATAATATTCTGATAATTTATATTATATTTAATATTTTAAATAAATTAAATATATTTTATATATTCATATTTATGTGAAATGGAGTTAACTAATGTTACACACAATAAGAGCATTCTTTGAAAACATATTTTACATGCAAGACCAAGTTTTATGGAACAATATTATATTAATAAAATATTATAATAAAATATAACCTAGACATTAAATTAGTGGTTATAAATAGTATCAGTTGACTCATGATAATATATCGTTTTTAAAAATATAAAATTATTTCATTGATTACAAAATATTTATTAATGAGGATAAGAAGTTATTGAATATAAAAATAATAGTTTTATTGAAAACAGTTTTTCTGCTGACAAAGTTGTTTAATCATAATAAATTAAATTAATTTCAATTAATGAGTTATAAAAATTTAATATATATATATATATATTATATTCAATGAAACATTTTTCATAATCATCCAATTCATTGGATAATCATTAGATTAGAGAAAACTACATATTACACATAAAAACTATATTTTTATTAAGGATATTTTACAACCTTTTAATGGAGAACCCATTATAAATACAATTTTTGAAACTTGTATATATTTTATATGTCACAATAAACTCCATAATTTAATTAAATACATAAATATTTGGTTTGGGAAATTTTTTTGTATTTTTCATTGATGTTTCATTTTATAATGAATAATCAAAAATATTGTATAGTAATTGAAAAAATATATTTAATCTATTTTGTTAATGAGGTCAAATAACATTTATAATTTGTTTTGAAGTTTAATTATATTAAATATTAATTAATTAATACATTTTATTCCATTAGAATAAATTTTTCTCTGAAATCAGATATAAAAACCTTGTAATTGGTTGGATATTTTAAATTTAAAAACCCATATTTTAATCCCATATAAGGGATTAAATTAAAATTAATTTCTCCCACTTCTATGATATGATTTTTTTTAAATATTTCATATTTGTAATTAGAAAAATATTTTATTTCTAATAAGTAATTTTTTTCCAAAATATAAGAGATAATAATGAAAATTAATTACAACATTTAATGAAAAAATTTAGCCTCAAAACATTATAAACCTTCAACATAAAAAAATGATATTACCTATAAGCTGGTACAAAATCCATTTTATGCATATATTTTGACCCTATAATCCATTTGTGAAACGTTTTTCTATAATACGACCCACATTAACTTGTGAAAACTTGTGTGGGATTCCCTTCTACCAAAATTAAGAATAGTACAACTAATCCTCCATTATAAACTGGTAGTCCATCCTACCACTACCCCACTCCTCTCAATTCACTTCGGATCGAACAAAATATGCCAATATTTATCATAAAATTTTATACCCTCAACCTAGAAGCCTCACCTTGGTCATAAATATGTCTAAGGAATCTGTAACAAACAAGGTATTTATATAATAATACGTTTTCATTTCTATTATTTTTTATGAATACATTATTATTTTTCCATTAATGTATATGTTTTTTTGATAGCGTACTCAACACACAAAAATAGTTTTCTATGAAATCTTATGTTGCACACAAATTGTGTTATATCAAATAATAAAATAATAATATTATTATATTAAATGGTTAGTAACAAATTGATAATGAAATTGTTGGAATGAAAAAAAGTAACTATAATATGATTTTAAATGTTGTTTAAATGACTTTAAAATCAAAAAATATATTTTAGAGGCATAAAATATGAATGAATCTAAGTTTAAGCATGAAATAAATTAATATATTTAAAATGTAGTTTTACCATCTTTGAATGGAGAACCCTTTTTGAATCTAGTTTTTCATAATTAATGTGTTATTTTTGACAAAATTATAATTTTCTATAAATGAATGATATCAAAATTTACTTCAGATATATTTTTGGTATTTTTCTGATAAAGATCATTTTTAATGAATTGTGTAAAATACTGCATTTAATTTCAAAACTCCCTTTACGCCTAATTTATTTATATAGTAAAATATTCATTATAATTGGTTTTGATATTTAATTAAAGTATATTTTTATAATTTAATATAATTTTTTTCATATTTTATAATTTCACTTTGTAATTTGACATAAACACATGTTAATTGTTTTGTAGTTTTTAATTCTTAAAAAAAAGTTTTTATTATTGACAATAGGAATTAAATTTAAATTAATTTCTATATCTTTTATGTTTTGAATTTGTAGAAATGGATTCCATATTTTTAATTAAGAGGTCTAAATTTTATAAATATGTAACTTTTATTATTAGACTTTATCAATAGTAACATCATTAATATTATATTTACCACTTATAAAGGGTAAATATATTAAATAAGTTTAAAAAAGTAAAATTATAATAATATTAATCTACCCTAACACATGTATTAATATAATTATATGAGATATGTCTAACCATGGAAATCCTTGTGTCAATTTCGGGACCCCATGAATCCACTTTGATGTGAAAATGACAATTTATAAGAATTATTTTAAAGTAAAAGAAAATATGGCATAAACATGTATGCTTTACTAAATAAATGTTTATATGGGGTTATATAAGAGATTTCATTTACTATAAAAAATAATAAAAAATATAAAAATATTTCCAAAGTAATGATATTTTTTATATAATTTTTAGACATAATATTTATAAATATTGTTATGACACAATGATGATGTACTGATTGCCTTATTAATGAATGATTTAAATAAATGAGATTATAAATAAAAAATAAATTAATTTTTAAACATTTTATACCATAAAAGTATTTTATGGATGATTAAGACTTGTTCTATTTGAATAAATTTTGTTTTTCAAAATAATAAAGTTATAATTTATTTTTAAATGTAATGATATGAATAGTATAAAAATTAGCATAAATGGGTTTTCAAAACAAATACTGTTTTATTAAATGATATAATATTCTAAAAAATTTAAGGTTTAGACAAATGACTTATATTGTGATTCAAATTTCATTAATTTATCACTTTAGGTTCTCTTGGAATTTTATAGTAACTATATTTACCATATTGTATAAATATAAATGAAGACATCGTAATAGTTAAATTATTAACTAAGGGTTAAAAATAAATGAAATGTTTAAATGTTTAACTTAGACATGTCTAAAACCGATTGTTTGACCTTTTTTTGACTCAAAGGATATTATATTTGAAATAAATGACTTTCGGACCATTTTAAACCAAAAATAATTTGATAATAAAATAATAATTTCAATGTTTCTTAAAGAGCCCCTCCTACCTCTTATAAAAGGATATCACCTCTAACCCCTTAATCACACCTCTCATGCCCCTTGGCTCAACCAAAATATGATCCAATAATCTCCCAACATCCCTATATTTCTCCTATAATACTTACCTTGGGAAGAAGGAAATTCATGAAATCCTTTTGGCTCCAATCAAGGGGACTTAGACATTTTATGAGGTAACACTTTCTCTTAAGATCCTTTCCACTATATTACTTCTTCACTCTTTATTATATTCTTAATCATATATGACAAAACAAAAACATTATACTCAATATACTAGAATTTTTTTATGAGATTGATTCTAACACTTACACACACATCAATTTAATAGATATGAACATACTATTTCTGTGTACAATGAACTACACCTCATAAATCGATGATTATTCAATTTTACCATACCACTTCTGATGGTGTCTATTATAATGGAACATTATTTAAATATTATATATATTATATTTATATCTTCTCTATTATTCATTATTTTTCATTTAAAACGTACTTTTATTCTTTACATCATGTATAAATACGATAATTTCATTTGAGGATGTGTGGACTACCGCCCCCTCAATGTTATTTGACTCATTAATTCCGAACATAGAATGTAGAAAATTATAGAATTAATTATGTTATTTAATGTATATAAAATATGATATTACACTAAAATTATAATATACCTATGTATCATTTAGTTTTCATTCATTTAAATATGAAAATTAAATGAAAGTAGCGTTCATGCGTACGTACAACTTACCATATCGATGAACAGTGTAAAAAATTAATTATATGAAAAAGTTATAGAATATTATAAATACACATGTATATATATATACATATATATAATGGATATATATTATATTTAAATCAAGAATAAAATTCTGGGGATAATTTATCTTTGACCACATGGACAATTTCTAATTATATGATGTTCCTTTTATGACTCAAGTTCCGAATATCGACAAAAAACCCTATATAAACATAAATAATTATGTCATTTTTATAACATGATGATAAGTGATATAAAAGGAATAATAATCTTTAAAATCATATTAAATAAAGTATAAATTAACATAATTTTATTATTTCGGATGAACAAGAAACAAACATGACATGTCAAACTCAAGGTAAGGGACTTATTCTCAATCTCCTTTCATTGAGGAATATTTTGATTTATACACAACATTCATTTTTATGTTTTATAAATACCTTTTTATTTTATTTTTATTCAAATGGATTAATTTCTCAACGAAGTGTTTTACTAAACAGAAAATGGAATGTTTCATTTTAATGTATGTGGTGACAACAACCTTTCCACTGTTGAAAGAATTATTTAATATTTGGCATCCTAAACAAGACATAATATTTTTAAAAGGAATATAAATACCATATACACTTTTTACATATTTTGGTATTGAAAATGGTTTTGAGGGAGCACTAATTAGGTAAATATATTGAGATAATATTTTTTTATTACAACACTGATATGTTATCTTTCTTTTGTGCTTGTTTTAAGTGTTATGATTATGTTATGTTTCTTGGGAATTGATTTTCATATATGGGTGGTTCTGTCATAAAACTAGGGTGGGAGAACCCGAGATAGATATCCAATTAATTGGGTAACATGATAGAGGTAAACTTTAATGCTTCTCCTATGAGTTTTAAGATATATACAGTGCTGGGTATTCCAAACGTAACTCCCTATATAGCTGTGGAAGAAAAATGTATGTATGTTATGGATTCAACAAGTTACATTTATGATTTGTGATTTCTATGTGCTATTCATAAATTTTATGATTTCATGAGGTATGTTGATTATCTTGAGTTCTATGAGTGGAAATTATGATTTCATTGATTTTAATATATTTCTGGAATAATGTTTTCCTTCCATATTTTATATCATTTACTGAGATTCTTTTCTAATTCTATATTTTTAAAATTCTTTCACAGGGTAAACAGAAAGGGAGTGAAAGGAAGAATTCTAAAAAAAATTATCAAGAAAATATTTCTTGTTTTTTATTTAAGGTGTTATTATTGTGAAAAAATCAGATAGAGTATAAGTATATATTTTGTTATATTTGATATGTAATTTAATATTTATTGCCTGATTCTAAAAAAACTAAGCCTGAATATATCCTCAATGTGAATATTTTATTTAACAAATGATTATGTAATGTTTCTAGCAAGGGCCTTATAGTTGGTATCAGAGGTCGGTTTAAACAACATTTGTAGTTCAGATATTGTTAAATTAATATCCATAAATTATTTATGATAAGATCGAAATTAAATAGAATTTGAAGATTATCATGTTGCTTCGCCTATGATATTTTTGTTTTCCAAATGGTTTTCCACTGGGAAATTATGGAAGCTATGATGGAACAAAATCAATAGGAAAAAAAATCCAAATCAACATCCTGAGATGGTTAGAATTGGAACTGAAAAGTTTAATTTAGTGATGGAACAGTTCAATCAGGATCAAAAGGATTGTCGTATTTATGCACGAGATCATCCAGATCACCCAGAGATGAACATGTTTGTAGTGGAGAATTTTAGGAGGCAACATCCCCCATCATTCATATGATCATCTAACAATGTTATAGATAATTGGTTTATTAAATAACTGGTAAATATTTTCAATGTCATGGGGTGTTCAGAACAACAATAGATAATTCTTTCTATTTACCGTTTTCAAGGTGAAACCGATTAGTAGTGGTCAATGGTAAAAAATATAAGGGATACTGAGGAGATATATGCTCTCTATTGGGATGAATTAAAATATTTCTTTCTTGATAAATATTTTCATAAGGAATATTGACTTAGGATGGAAAACATTTCTTGGAATTGAGGGAGGAGGATGACTACATGACTGCTTATTTAAAAAAAATTACTAGACTATCAAGAAATGATTCAAATTTCAGAAGAGATTTTAATAGTAAAAGAAATTGTATTTACTCAAAATTAATTATAAGGTATCGAATTGATTTAGATTCTGGGGAGTTCAATAGTTATGAAAAACTTTTTCGATGTGATGAGAAAGTTGAAATAGAGTTTTCTGATGATCTGGTGTTCTTTGAGAAACAATAGAATTAGAGGTCGAGGTGGCAGACAAAATGGATGAACTCTTCAAAAAAGTCTGTTGGTATAAAACATAGGTTTATAGATTCTGAAAATTGTATTCAATACTAAAATAGATAAGGCCTTTTGAATTATGGTAATTTCTTATGATTTAGTAAAATGGGACATAAGTCTTGAAATTGCACAGAAAATGATCAGTGTAATTGTAATACAAAGTCTAATTTATAGGCATTGAAAATTTTTAAGTGTAATGAAATCGGTCATTATGCAAATGAGTGTCCAAAGAATAACTTAAATGAAGGAATTAAACCCTAATACAAGCATAAAGGGGTGGTGAATTCCAATGAAACTACTTTAGTATATGTTGGGATATCAAATGAAGTAGTATCTAGAACATTGTTTGTCTATTTAGATTGTGCCAATGTGTTGTTTGACTAATGGTTTGCACATTATTTCATTTCTGAGATAATTTCTAGAAAATTTTGAATTCCATATCATTATATGAATCCTGAATTTGTTGTAAAAACACTAGGAGGAAATGTTGAGAAAGAAAAAAACCATAAGAACTTTTCTTTCATTTTGTGTGGAAATAGTTTACATGGAAACTTTATTGTTTTTCCTCTAGTATATTTTGATGTTATATTGGATATGTATTGAATGTATTTTTATCATGATAAGATTGACTAGGGATATAAATGGGTTTCTTTTAAAAAGAATTTCAATTTGTGGACAATAATGCACACTTATTTTTGATAACATATCAGGAAACTAATAAACTAGTAAAATATAGAAATTAATGATACCCTGCACAAATTATTTAAAATAAAGGAACTATTCAGATTAATGATGTACAAGTGGTCAAGGAGTATGTTGATGTTTTTTCTAATGTGTTATAAGATATAATACCTAATCAGGAAGATGAATTTACAGTTTATTTAGTTCCTGATTCTAAGACAATTTCAAAACCCCATTATCAAATGGATTAAATTAAACTTTTAGAGTTATATAAGAAAATGTGGGAGTTATTATATAATGGTTTCATTCAACCAAGCACATCACCATGGGGTAATACTGTATAGTTTCATAAAATAAACGATTGTTCAATGTGTCAATGCATTGATTATAGTGCCTTGAATAATATCACTGTTAGGAACAAGTATTATTTCCCTGATATCAATGATTTTTTTGATCATATCTAGGTGGCTCAGTATTTTTTGAAGATTAAAATTATTTCAGTGTACCATAATTTAAATTTAAAAGAATCAGACATTCCAAAAACAGTGTTTTATACTAGATTTTGCCATTACGATTTTGTAGTTATGCCTTTTGGGTTATCGAATGCATCTGTTGTATTAATGGATCGTATGAATATAATTTTCCATGAGTTCTTGGATAGGTATGTGGTTGTGTTTATTGATGATATTTAGGTATATTCTAAAGGTAAATTTGATCATAAAGTCATTTTAGGTTTGTCTTGTAAACCATTAATGAAATGATACTATACAAGAAATTCAGAATCTTTGAGTTTTGGCAATAACAATTTTCATTCCTTGGTCACATTATTTCAAATGATTGCATAAATGTTGATCTCACTAAAGTTAAAGTTGTTAAATAATTTATAAGACCTGTCATGACCCCCTCCCCATAAAGTGTACCCCTCCTGGGCTGGCAATGTGAGAAGGGAGATAATGACCCCCGAGTCCCGCCTCCAGTAGGCCCCGGGTTGGCGACTAGCACCGAGGGTATAATACACACACAAAAGGGAGGCATTACCCTCTAAGAGAACACATGAAGAAGAGAGACATAGAATAGAATCCAACCAACTCCAACTCATAACTAAAATATAAAAGAAACCCAAGTACATATATGAAATGTCATGCAAAAGTACTACAACTGAAAGGGAAAACTAAAAGTACCCAAAAGAAAGTAAAACGGCAGCGACCACAAGCCTGAACAGCTCCTCCTCCAACCGCAAGCTTGTAGTAACCAGCTTGATCTCCAACCTGCTCCAAGTGACCTGAAAAACAGTTTATTTTTACATAGGGTGAGTATAACAGTATACTCAGTAGGATCCTCCCCAAGACTATCGTGCAAAAGTAAAGAAAGCACGCTAAAGCCCAGTGAACAACAAGTGAAACTAACTCGTTAGCTAAACAGGTATACTAAGTTCCCAACCTCACCATGGCTACTATCACCAAGTAACGCATACAAGAATATATCATATAGTAAAGAATATCAAGGGTACCCCGCTACTACTTCCCCACTGGTTTGCCGCTTTACCCCAACGACATACGTCATGTGCATCTCTCTCCAAAGGCTTGCCCACAGACACCTGGGCTAAGCTCCACAACCTGCACCATGTGCACCACAAAGGCTTGCCCGCAGACACATGGGCTAAGAACCACACCATCCTCACAACCGAAGTAACTAGGTAGTTTCCGGGATCCATCGCAGCTCGTATAACGTGTATCATACGTCGAGTATTATACCTCAAACCATCACAGCCCATACGCCGAGTAAGGATCCTCAAGCCATCACAGCCTATACATGTTACACCAATAGTAGTCCATAGGATACTATATCCAGAATATATGTGTGTGAAATAACCACAAGCCATTACAGACCTCTACACACATATATGGGTAAAACTAACCACTGTGCCTACCAGCACAAAGATCTACTAAGAGAATAGAGCGGGGCCAAAGGGGGTAGTCAGCCATTCAACCTCCCATCAGAATGTTGGGGAAAACACCCCCCCCCCCTAGGGCTCAGAATCCCAGGGCTATCAGTTGCCCTTACCGACAGGATCGAGTAGCGTATAGAAACACAAAAAGTACAGAATATATATAACTCACAACCACACTATGGGCATTACCTAGTCATAGGCACAACTACATCTAACGTCTCTCAGACTCCAGGCTGCTACTTCTAAGACTAGGTATCCTATAAGCACACAACCATTTGAAGAGCTTTATTAGATTACCCTATTCTCATTTTATCAGTTCCACTATACGTTAAGTAATTCTTTAAACATTAATTAACCATGAACAATTTACAACATTAAACTAAATTGGCATCACATTCAAAAACTGATCCTTTTTAGGATCCACATCACTATTAAATTCCAGTTTCTCCATCCCCGTGGATTATCACCATTTAAACAAACTTTCATTTCAGAATTAATTTTCCATAATCTCAGGCATTCTAGAAAAACATCCTATTCTACTAAAAACAAAGGGGCTCAACACGGCGAGTAGATATACTACCCGTCGAGTCTTTGCCGCCTATAGAAAGAGCATAGACCCATCCTCCATCGAGAGGCTAAACACGGAAAGCACGTGGCATACCCCGCGTGTCTTCGCGTCCTTCGGAAAAAGGGTAAGCAATACCAGCTGCCTTGAGCAGTGGGAAAAAGTAAAGCAGATAAACAACCAAACCAAACCACCAACATCAAACCATCACATTCATCTCATACAGTCATCCTTGGTGTCCTCCCCGACACCCACATGCATAAACCGATGCATCTCGCCACACTAGGCATCATCCTCCACAACCATAAGTCCCAATACCTCTACATATCACAACAGCCATCCAGGCTCACATCAATTCACAAGCAGCAGGAAATCAAAGATCACAAATTGGGCTCTCGGCCCTTTAACAAGGCATTCAGCCTTCACACAAAATGAGCACTAAGAGCTCCAAACCACAAGGCATTCAGCCTTACAAGCAAGCGGGTAACTCAGAACCCTTTTGAATTTATCGAACCAATAGTTCTTTAATCCATCTTGAATTAACAGATTCATTAACATGCCTCTTTATCTTTAGCCAATTATTTAACAAATAATTCCAACTTTATGTTCTTTATCAATTTCCATCATGAACGAGCAACTAATTAAAGAAAAAAACATAGATATCACTCTATCGAGGAAAACATGAGGAAAACCGTTATCACGGTACAAGGCAACAACATGCGATCAACCAATTCTTTTAATATGGTTCAAGTATTTAATTAGGTCAATTTCATTGTGATCCAAAGGACTAAATCGTGCTAATTCTATGATTGAACATACTAAATTAGAGAAGCCATGAATCCCATACCTCAAACAGTTCCTCACGTTCTTTATCCACACAATAGGTCATGATCCTCCCCTCGCGACAAATGCATCCACCGAAGGATGCTGCGGTACGCCAGTACCAACCAACCCCATGAAAACCCATTAGAATCTTGGAAATTACATGGTATAATTATGGAAAGGAGGATAGGAGAAGATAAACCCCAAAAGAATGATGATACAACATACCTTATATGGATGAATGATGGAAACAGCTTGGTAGCATCAAACAGAGCGGAACTGATCCGAGTAACATTTGATTGTGAAACTCTTACGGGAAGGATTGAAAGGTTCTAGCGTCTTGCATATGAGAACTAGGAGGAAGGACAACAAAGAATGATATCTCATTCCTTTTAAAAAAAATTTAGAGAGGCGATGATTTAAGATCTGATTTATTCTCCATTAAAAACGGATCGCATTAACCCAGGCGGTTTGACCATGTAAAAACATTCCAGCCTTAGGAATAATTAATATAGAATTTATGGCCTCTGAATCGGCCTTAAAGTCCTTAAAATAAGGTTTTAATATTATTTTACGTCAAAGAAAATGTCAAATTTATGAAGCTGGAAACACAGTTCACATACTCAAAATTTGCCAAAGTATGGAATCGGTAGCTCTCATGATGTCTGGAAACACTGTTCATTCGTGAAATTTGGAAAAGTATGGAATCGGTAGCTCTCATGAAGTCTGGAAACACTGTTCATTTGTGAAATTTGGCAAAGTATGGAATCGGTAGCTCTTATGAACTCTGGAAACACTGTTCACTGAACCTCACCGATAGAAGTCCACCGATAGAACCTCACCGATAAAAACACTGTTCACTGAACCTCACCGATAGAAACACTGTTCACTGAACCTCATCGATAGAAGTCCTGTTCACTGAACCTCACCGATAGAAGTCCACCGATAGAACCTCACCGATAGAAACACTATTCGTTGAACTGGAAAATTTGGCAAAGTGTTAGCCGAGCTACTGCTAGACTGCGGCTACCAGTATACCGAGCTATTAGTATGCTGCGGCTACCGGTAAACCCAGCTACTAGTAAGTGGTGGTTGCCAATAGGCAACAGATACAGGTAGACCGAGCTACCGGTAGGCAGCAGCTACCGGTAGACCGACTACCGGTAGGCAGTAGCTACCGGTAGACAGCAGCTACCGGTAGACCAAGCCACCGGTAGGCAGCAGCTACCGGTAGACCGAGCTACAGGTAAGCGGCGGCTACTGGTAGGCAGCAGCTACCGGTAGACCGAGCTACTGGTAGGAAACAGCTACTGGTAGACCGAGCCACCGGTAGGTAGCAGCCACCGGTAGAAAGCAGGTACCC
This sequence comes from Viscum album, assembly GCA_963277665.1. NCBI lineage: Eukaryota > Viridiplantae > Streptophyta > Magnoliopsida > Santalales > Viscaceae > Viscum > Viscum album. The sequence goes on from OY728138.1 coordinate 1,380,775,835, forward strand.
GTAGACCGAGCCACAGGTAGGCAGCAGCTACCGGTAGACCGAGCTACCGGTAGACAACAGCTACCGGTAGACCGAGCTACTGGTAAGCGGCGGGTACCGGTAGGCAGTAGCTACCGGTAGACTGAGCGACCGGTAGGTAGCAGCTACCGGTAGACCGAGCTCCGGTAGGCAGCAGCCACTGGTAGACAGCAGCTACCGGTAGACCAAGCTACTGGTAAGCGGCGGCTATCGGTAGGCAGCAGCTACCGGTAGACCGAGCTACCGGTAGGCAGCAGCTAGGGGATAAGTCACCTTGACCTCCCGGAATACCTCCAACACCACATTTTCACAAAGTAATGGACCAGGGAGGTCCGGGCAATTACATTAGATACCTCTCAAAGCATTATCATCCTCGAGAATTAAAAACCAACTCAGAGGAACAGAGGGGTCCGAACAACCACCCCATAAGATACCTCTCAGGGGAAAACCACCATGAGTTGTTCGAAAGCTGGAACAAAGATACGATATCCTAAAATATGGAAAAAACACAATCCATATCCAAACACTTCAATCATAACATCACACAAAAAAAGGTACATAAATAAAACATGAAAGGTTTAACCATAAAGGAAATGTCATTACATGAAAAGAGATAAACATTAAACAACTCTGGGTACTGAGCAGGTATCTATGACTCACGCTCCCAGGTACTCTCCTCCATGCCACCATGTCTCCATAAGACACAAACTAAAGGAATAGAACGCCCACGCAACACCTTCTCCTTGCGGTCCTGGATCTCCACAGTTCGCTCCTCGAAGGTTGCATCATCGTCAATATTGATCTCTCCCCAATCGATAATATGAGATTCATCATAAAGATAACGACGGATCTGTGATACATGGAAAACATCATGTATCCGACTCATCTGAGGGGGAAGTGCTACTCGATATGCCACAGCTCCAACACGAGCCAACACCTCGAAAGGCCCAACAAACCGGGGAGAAAGCTTACTTCCACGACCAAACCTTCGCTGCCCACGACAAGGAGTCACCTTCAGGAACACATGATCCCCAATATTAAACTCTAAGGGTCTCCTTCTTTGATCAGCACATGATTTCTGACGATCTTGTGCTGTCTTCATCCTCTCACAAATCACCTGAACCATCTCTGTTGTATTTTGCACTAGTTCTGGTCCGAGAATTACTGACTCTCCGACCCCAGTCCAGTACAATGGAGAATGGCATGGCCGGCCATACAAGGCTTGAAACGGCACCATACCGATGGTAGAGTGGAAACTATTATTGTAAGATAACTCTACCAAGGGTAAGTGCTTCGTCCATGAACCTCCAAAATCAAGAACACAAGAGCGGAACATATCTTCAAGAGTCTGGATGGTTCGCTCTGTCTGACCATCCGTTTGAGGATGAAAAGAAGTGCTAAGGAACAATTGAGAGCCAAAGGCATGCTGGAGACCTCTCCACACCCTTGAGGTAAAACGAGGATCTCTATCAGAAATGATCGTCCTAGGTACTCCATGGAGTCTCGCCACCTCCTCTAGATATTGCCTCAACAAAACTTCCACTGAGCTCGACTCCTCGATCGCTATGAAGTGGGATGATTTTGATAAACGATCCAGTACCACCCATATAGCATCATGTCCTCCCGGAGCTTGAGGTAAACCTGTAACAAATTCCATTGAGATGTCCTCCCACTTCCACTGAGGAATCTCTAAGTGCTGGAGAAGACCACCAGGAACACGGTGTTCGGCCTTCACCTTCTGGCAGACTAAACATCGAGACACACATTCTGCAACTGTACGCTTCCGCCCAGGCCACCAAAACTGACTCCTCAAGGATCGGTACATCATCGTCACACCAGGATGTACCATCAAGGGTGAACTATGGAACTCTTGGAGAACCATCTCGCGCATCGCCAAGGGAACAAAAAGCCTTCCATGATACAACACTCGGTATTGTTCATCCTCCGACCAACCATCAGGGGCCTCACCACATACAACTCTGTCTCTCCAAACTTCCACATCTAGGTCACCCAACTGAGACTCTTCCACCTTCTGCATCAGGGATGACTGCACCGTCATCTGGAAAATACAACCTCTACCCCCGACTTCTCCCATATCAAGATGCAAAGCTGATAGATCTTCCATCACTCTCCAAGAATCACCAGATTCACGCACAACATCATTACGTATCTTTCATCTTAGTGAATTAGCTACAACATTCCCTTTTCCAGGTGTATAAGATATTTCAAAGTCGTATTCCTGCAAGAACTCCATCCACCGACGCTGCCTCAAGTTCAAGTGACGTTGGGAGAAAACATACCTCAAACTCTTATGATCGGTGAAAACCACAATGTGCTCACCGATGAGGTAATGTCTCCACAACTTTAGAGAAAACACCACGACTGCCAACTCAAGATCATGCATGGCATAGTTGTATTCATGGGGACGCAACTGCCGAGACCCATAAGAAACAACTGACCTCTACTACATGAGAACACAACCTAGCCACAGTTGTGAAGCATCACAGAAAACATCAAACTGGACTCCCTCCGCTGGAAGACAAAAGACTGGAGCACTTACCAACTTCTCCTTTAGATACTCGAAAGATGTCTGCCACTGATTAGTCCATATGAATGCTTGATCCTTCCTGGTCAAAGCTGTCAGAGGAGTCGCAAATCGGGATAAATTAGCTACAAACCTCCTATAATAACCTGTGAGGCCAAGGAAACTTCGCACCTCTGACACGGTCTTGGGGGCTGGCCAAGACACCACTGCTTCTATCTTCGTAGGATCCATAGCTACTCCCTGTTGGGACACAACATGTCCCATGAAACGAACTTCTCGAGCCCAGAACTCACACTTGGACAACTTCCCAAAAAACTGATGTTGGCGAAGAACTCCCAAAACGGCTCGTAGATGCTCTGCATTCTCCTCTTCAGATGTGGAGTACACAAGGATGTCGTCGATGAAAACCACAACAAACTTGTCCAAGAATTCACAGAACACAACATTCATCAACCCCATGAAAACAGCTGGAGCATTTTTCACGCTGAATGGCATTACAACAAACTCATAATGCCCATGATGACAGTGGAAAGCAGTCTTCGGGATATCCTCATCCTTTACACGCATCTGATGATATCATGACTGCAATATTATCTTTGAGAACCAACTTGCACCCTTCAGTTGATCGAATAGGTCATCAATCCGCGGGAGAGGATAGCGGTTCTTTATTGTCACATTGTTTAACCGACGATAATCGATGCACAACCGCAAACTGCCATCAGCCTTTTTCACAAAAAAAACTGCTGCACCCCACGGTGACACACATGGCCGAACAAAACCACACTGCAACAGACCGTCGAGCTGAATACGTAGCTCTCGTAACTCATAAGGGGCCATCCTATACGGAGACATAGAGATAGGAGACGCTCTTGTCTGTAGCTCGATCCCAAACTCGATCTCTCGTCGAAGGGGTAAGGATACAACCTCTTCTGGAAAGATGTCAGGGTACTCCTCTACGACCCTAGGAAACGCCAACTGCTGAACCTCTGAAGAACTCAGCATCATCCCAGCCATCATGGATGATAAGGATGGAACTCGTCTATGACTCATCCGAGGATCTCTCTCACCAACAAACACCACTTTCTCTCAATCTACATCAAAGAAAATGACCTTCTTCCTGTAGCAATACACAACAGCATGCACCGAATACAAGAAATCCATGCCAAGTATGACATCATATGGTTGTATCCGCAAACATAGGAAATCTCCCCAAGGGCGGTGTTGCCCCAACACTAGCTCACAGTCTCTACAAACTTCAAACAAGTCATCTCGACCTCCAAATGGCGTAGTCAACGCCAAGGGCACTGGAAGCCTCTCTACCACAAGTCCCAAAGCATGGACAAGGGTAGGTGATATGAAAGAGTGTGTTGCTCCTGAATCAAATAAGGCATACACCAAGTTAGAAAACAAGCAAAGTGTACCTCGAACGACATCTGGTTCGCCTGGGGCTGGAAATGCTAGAGCATGGAGCTGACCACAACCTCCTCAATGGCCTCTCTGACCCAGATGATGACCACCACCACGGCCGTGCTCTGCTCTCTGAGGACGGGGAGCGTCATGGGGCTGTCCTATGCCTGCTCCATCTACCCTCTGGTGATCTAAAACTGGTGTAACCTGCTGCTGCTGCCTCGGCTAGAACTGCCTCAACGGAGGAACCTGGAGTGGAGCGCCCGGTGCACGATGACTGCTCTGAAAAGTCGGGCACTCCCGCTGCTGATGACCACGACCACCACAACAACAAAAAAGCGCCTGATCCCTTGGCATAGGTCTGAGAGTTTCTACCTCCGGAGAAACGAGATGGGAAGGGCTGGGACCTACCCCCAGGTGAACGGAAACTCTTCTGTCCTGAAAACCGTGAACCCCAGACCACAGCTCTGCTTTGTGAGGAATCATGAAGATTCCCCTCTCGTGACGATCCAGTCCTGGCCAAAGTCCTCTAAACAACCTCTGACCTCGCCAGAACCTCAAGATATGTTTTCAGCATAAATGGGGTGACCTGGCGCTGGATCTCTGGACGCAAAGCCTCCTCGAAATGCCTCGCTCTGGCCTCATCATCTGGTAACAGGTATGAAGCATATCGTAGAAGGTTCATGAAACGAATTCCATACTCTCGAACACTGGCGCTCCCCTGTCAAAGGGTGAGAAGCTCCGGGCGACTGGACACCTTCGTAGTCGATGAATGAAACTCGACTCTAAACCTGTCTCGAAAATCCTCCCATGAGATTGCTGACTCCTCACGATCACCGAGGAACAAGAACAACCACTGCCTCACTTCTCCACGCAGCATCGTCACAACCAAGGACACCCAGTGTTCCTTCCGAGCACGAATCGAACTGAAGCCTATCTCGATCTCCTCCAACCAGTCTTATGTGACTGCATCTGAAACGGATCCCTCATACTTCTGTAGACTCTGGCGCTGAAACTCTCGAAGTCTCTTCCTCCAAGTGTCATCATCGTCAACCTCTACTCGGCGGCGATCTGCTGGAATAGCCTGATGGGCATTTTCTGCGCAAACCTGAAGAGGACGTCGACCTGGATCCATACCTGCAAAATAACAACTGTTAGAGCTCCTAATCCTGGAATATGGAAGAATCAACATTAATTAATTAATTGTTTTGTTTTATTTATTTTAAGTTACCTATCCCAAGGTCTACCCATTGAAACACAAGCGCAAAGAATAATGATGCATGATCCTTTCCTAGGTCTCTACCCTGCAACCAGTATCACTTTGTTTAGTAGCCATCGTAAGCTTAAAGGTTCGTGCAACAGATCATAGGGGGGCCTAAACGCCAATGTCTTTGCCGGTCTCCAGTGTTTACCCCACTTTCTAAACATGAATGACACCGTTGCCCAACCATCCCATGCACCCTCACCTGTGCCTAACTCCAAACTCCATCCTATCCCTCAACCAGAGCTCTCTCTGTCACGACCCCCTCCCCACAAAGTGTACCCCTCATAGGTCGGCAATGTGAGAAGGGAGATAATGACCCCCGATTCCCGCCTCCAGTAGGCCCCGGGTTGGCGACTAGCACCGAGGGTATAATACACACACAAATGGGAGGCATTACCCTCTAAGAGAACACATGCTGAAAAGAGAGATAGAATAGACTCCAACCAACTCCAACTCATAACTGAAATAACCACAAGCCATTACAGCCCTCTACACACATATATGGGTAAAACTAACCATTGTGCCTACCAGCACAAAGATCTACTAAGAGAAGAGAGCAGGGCCAAAGGGGTTAGTAATCCATTCAACCTCCCATCAGAATGTTGGGGAAAACACCCCCCCAGGGCTCAGAATCCCAGGGGTGTCAGTTGCCCTTACCGACAGGGTGGAGTAGCGTGTAGAATCACAAAAAGTACAGAATATATATAACTCACAACCACACTATGGGCATTACCAAGTCATAGGCACAACTGCAGCTAACGTCTCTCAGACTCCAGGCTGCTACTTCTAAGACTAGGTATCCTATAAGCACACAACCATTTGAAGAGCTTTATTAGATTACTCCATTCTCATTTTATCAGTTCCACTGTACGTTAATTAATTCTTTAAACATTAATTAACCATGAAAAATTTACCACATTAAACTAAATTGGCATCACATTAAAAAACTGCTCCTTTTTAGGATTCACATCACTATTAAATTCCAGTTTCTCCTTCCCCGTCGATTATCACCATTTAAACAAACTTTCATTTCAGAATTACTTTTCCATAATCTCAGGCATTCTAGAAAAACATCCTATGCTACTAAACACAAAGGGGCTCAACACGACGAGTAGATATACTACCCGTCGATTCTTTCCCGCATTTATCAAGAGCATAGACCCATCCTCCATCGAGAGGCTAAACACAGAAATCACGTGGCAAACCCCGCGTGTCTTCGCCTCCTTCAGAAAGAGGGTAAGAAATACCAGCTTCCTTGCGCAGTGGGAAAAGGTAAATAAGATAAACAACCAAACCTAACGACCAACATCATACCATCACATTCATCTCATACCACCATCCTTGGTGTCCTCCCTGACACCCACATGCATAAACTGATGCATCTCGCCACACTAGGCGTCATCCTCCACAACCACAAGTCCCCATACCTCCACATATCACAACAGCTATCCAGACTCACATCAAATCACAAGCATCAGGAAATCAAAGATCACAAAATGGGATCTTGGCCCTTTAACATGGCATTCAGCCTTCATACAAAATGAGCACTCAGAGCTCCAAACCACAAGGCATTCAGCCTTACAAGCAAGCGGGTAACTCAGAAACCTTTTGAATTTATCGAACTAATAGTTCTTTAATCCATCTTGAATTAACAGATTCATTAACATGCCTCTTTATCTTTAGCCAATTATTTAACAAATAATTCCAACATTACGTTCTTTATCAATTTCCATCATGAACGAGCAACTAATTAAAGAAAAAAACATAGATATCACTCTATCTAGGAAAACATGAGGCAAACCTGTAGAGACCCGAAGCCTGACGTACATGGACATTACATTACTTTTGCGGAATACTTAGTACATAACAAAAACACACACACAAGGATCGTAATAGTTTAGTGTCTTTGGAAACTCGGAACGTAGTCTTCTAATCGTGGTGAAAGATCTTCAATATCTCCCATAAAGATCTTCCCTTTTTTTTACCTAAAACCTTTCTTTATATCCTGGGGAAAAGAAAACATAAAAGGGTGAGCTCAAATGCTCAGTAAGGGTATACAAAAGAAAAATCAATCACATCATATTCATAAGAACATAACTTTTTGGAAATCATAACCTGCAAAAGAGAGCATAATATCTTAACATGGAACAAATCATAGAAGTGAAAATGAGATCCCCATAATCATATCATAAAACTTGAAACTTTGTGTCATGCACACATAATCATGGAAAATCATTTCTTGTTAGTCATGACTCATTGCCAAGACTATCTTAGTGGACAAAGTCCCTTTCTGAACCGAGTTCACTCCTCGTTTCAGTCCTGTATCACTGAACCGAAATAACCTTCTGTTCCAGCCATGTCTATCTCATGAGATATAAAATCTTTACCCAATTCATTGGAGGGAGATATAGGTCCCACCCATCTTATAATGAATCCTTTCTTATGTGTGCCACATAATCATAAATCATACATCATCGCATAACACATGTAACAAAAAATGGGATTCTTGAAACATCATGACATCATAAAACAAATCATATAAGGTAAATGACTTCATAAAAATAATTCCCTTACAACATAATCAAACCAATTTAATAATAGGGATAAAAACAGAACCCTTTATTATCTTAGATGGAAAATAATTTTGATAAAACACTTGAACTTCATTCTTGAGGAAAATATCCTTTCTACTTCAAAAACATTTTTCCTTTCTTAACATGTTATACAACTTTAAAATAAAAGAAGTTGATTAAAAATAAACTTGAAAACTTGTAAAGGAAGATTCTTGTAAACAATGTTTTAAAAATACATTCATGCCGTATAAGTTAAAAAGAAAACATTCTTCTCTTACTTTTGTCGGAAAAGTCATAAAGTACCTCGTACGAAAAAGCGACAAAAGATTCCTTTCATATTCTTTACTAAAACTCACCGAAGGGTAAAATTGGATTTAAACTATTGTAAGTGGATGGAAACAGTATTTTATATTTAGGGAACATGGATGTGGATGATAAAATACACCCCAGTAAATGCCAAAGTAAAAACAATCTCGGATGAGATTGCGATATTTCCCTTACCTTAGGTCCGATTTGCTTCGTATGTGTCCGAACCTCCTGTATAATGATTTAAATAATGTCATTGACTTATTACAGAATCATATTCATTGTTATGATATCATATATGGTTCACTTATGACATTATATTACCCGTTCTTTTGTAAATTCCATGTTAAAGAAGCGTTTTGGGTAAAATCGTTTCATTTATCGTAGGTGTTTTGACTTTTTGTTCATGACATTATTATTACTTATATCATGATTTACTTACATCCAGAATATAAAATATGATTTATATATCATATATATTCAGTATATATATATATAATATATAGATAAATGAAATGAAAAACACCGTTCATGGAGACGGTAGTCCGTACGTACGCATGAATGCTGTTTTTCTTTCTTTATTGTCTTGAATGGAAGTAAGTAGATGACATACATATATATATATACATAAATCCAGTATCATTATTATTTCATATATTTCATTAGTACTTATTATATATACTTTATAATCATTCATGAATGGTTAATCATTAAGAATGAATCTCATCGCGTCGTGGAGACGGTATTCCGTACGTACGCACGAGCGATGATATCATTTCCATAATTATTGAATTGAATTGGAGTGGATTATACAATATATGAGAATCAATATGATGTTGTAATAACTATTTATAGTTATTCTTTACACCAATATACCCATCCATGTAAGGTGGTGGTGGAAAATAGATTACACCACGGCGTGGAGACGGTATTCCGTACGTACGCACGCGCGGTGATTTCTTTTTCCGTAGGATGGATAGATAGTGAAATAGGGTTGTTTCATAATTATAATAACATATCAGTATATGAGTGATACTGATGTTATTACTTCATAAGGAAACAACCTAAGAAGAAGAAGTGGAAGAAGAAATAAAGATGAAAGAATTGGTAACGGTAATTACCTCGTCTTTGAAGCGCCTCTTTGAGACCTCCTCTTAGGGCACTAAAATTGGTCTTTGAGGAAGACCAGAACCTCTAGGATGTTTCTAGGGAATTGGAGAAGGGAAAATGGCAGGGGTTGGCCGAGCTTGAGTGCTCAATTTGGTGTGAGGAGGATGGGGAGGAGGTGCCCTTTTATAAGGGAGGAGAGGGGCACCTTAGGAATATCTCAAAATATTATTTTATATTAAAGTCAAAATCGGTTTATAATGGCTCCAAAGGGTCTTATTTTGAAGATAAGGTGTGGATGGGCCGAAATACTATCAACCAATAGGATTTAGACAAGTTTAGGGTATTATTTTAACCTTATCAATTAGATTTAACTCTAAGTTAAATAATTTAACTTTTACCATGTCTTTTTGTTTTCTTTCACTATATGGTTAATAAACTTACTATAACATGCCAAACGAACCCCAAATTTTTTATTATTAATATATATATCCTTATATAAGTCATTTGGCAGAACCTTAGATTTTTAGTAATAAAATAACAATTAATAATATAATATTTGATTTAAAAACTATTTTGTGTCAATTTTGACACTATTTGATATATGATTTTTGTGAAAGTCATAACAGAATTTTATGTTCGAACCAAGTTGATTAAATCAACATTAATATATCATAGTAACCTAGAAAATTAGTGGAATTCATAAAAAGTCTTAAATTTCATTTATTTTGGTATTTATATTATCAATTATGTCAATATTTCATTAATAAGATAATTACTGCATCGTCTTTGTGTCAAATATAAATTAAATTATTTGATGTCTAAAAATTACAAATAAAATACTATCATGTAGGAAATCTTTTTAGATTTCTAATGAATATTTACAATAGAATTTATCTTATGTATAACCCCATATTATAAATGATTTACTTATTAAACTTTGATTTTAACTATTTTAACCATTCTTTAAATAAATTAACAATAAATGTCCTAATCTAATCCATGTGGGCCTAAATGGTCATATTTTATTCCTAAGTTTGTTTTTGGTCGAATTACACTTGTCCAATAGAATTAGGACATGTTTTAGGGTAATATTAATATCATATTTACCCTTAGTTACCCAATTTACTATTAACCGCGGTAAAAAAAAGTAAAAAGTTACTATTCACCAAATTTATTTTCATCTCATTGAACCACATTTTAGTCCTTGATATTAACCGTGTCTCTCGGATTTTCGAAATTCCATTCACAGAAGCGGTAAAATTATGTTTTATGCAAAATTCAGTTTTTAACCTACCACTTAGTGGTTTCACTATTCATCAAAAATTGAAAGTTTTCATAAAAATACAAAAATTTCACCCTAGGCAAATTTCGATATTCTGAGTCCAAAAATGAAGTTCATTTTGAAAAATAAAATTTATAAAATTTCAAAAAGTGGTTATTACTATTCATAACGGCTAGTTTTAATAATATTTTAATAGCATATCATTGTTTCGTGAAACTCAGTATTGCATACTACACACGCTATCGAGGAAGGTTGCGATTGCGTGTAATGAAAGGCAAGTCAAGGATGCGTGTTGTGAAAGCTCCTTTTGGTGTAGCGTACAACACAAGACATTAATAAAATTAAAAAAAAATATTTTTCATAAAATCTCGGGCTGTTACATTCTACCCCCCTTAAAATGAATTTCGCCCTCAAAATTCGTCGGGGTTATAAATGGTTTACTATTTGAAAGTTTATTTAATAGAAACCCACATCGTAAAAAGGAATATCAAAACCAATCTTTAAAAACAAAATTATGAAACGTAATGGTTACCCAAATAAACTAATCACTGGGTTTCCACATAGGTGAAAATATGTATATGAAAGAGAAATCTAAACATCATGTTCTGATGGAGAGTGGTAGAGAACATGGATATGGAAAATCCAGTAATCACAAATCCATAAATTTGTGAAGATCTAAGGTACCATCTGATTAATCAGGTATAAGATCACTAGGACAACATTTTTGGTTTTCAAGATCATTTCCCTAAAGTTTAAAATTGAATTAGAATAAATAATTTCTTTATTTTGGTACAATCTCACTGTTGTTCATGCCTTGAACAATTTCCACTTCATCTCTTAAATAAATGAAGTTGAATTTGTTATTCGTGAAGTGTTAGCAGATCATGTGATAGAATGACGGGTCATTCCATCTGTCTCAAAAGGTTAGCAAATATTATATACATAAGTCGATCTATAGTGAGATTAATCATATATAGTTCCTAAAATGGACTTATACTTCATATATCATACTGCTTAATATAATAAAACTAGTTTCTACTAAACAGGGACTTCCTGTAGGCCTGTGGTAGGCGATAAAGGCCAGTCGCACTTCGGTTGTGGATTCGATTCCCACAGCCTTGTCCGACGCGATGGGTTGTCGCCCGTCCTGCAGGTTGTCCTTTTTCTAAAACTATATTACTATAACATCCCATCAATAATATCGGGAAAACATCTATCCTTAAACAATACTAACTTGTGTCCAACATAATCCATTCCAATCTTTAGGCTTATCCATAATACTGCAGTCCACTCTCATAACATAGTGAAAACGATTTCCAGAGATTTAATACCATCGTTGATCCCCATATATCATAAGATATATATCGTTGGTCACATTCTAATAATTCAAAGCCCTTAATCATGTATTCCCTTGAATACCCATTAAACCTTATTGAAAACATGAATGCAGTTAAACGTTAACACTTTCCACATACCAAAATCCTCAAAATTCTATATACTCAAACCATGATATCACTTAATCCTTATATCAATCATGAGCTCATGAATATAATCAAACACCCCATTATCTTATTATTCCTTCATTGTGCACATATCATCTAAATTCTAAAAAATATCTGAATAAACTTTCATGGATAGTGGTACCATTAATCATACACTTTCATAACTCAAGGAAAGACAACATTGTAACAATCCTTAGACGTCTCTTTATTCCATAGTACCATGAGATTTCTTATACAACATTACACATGATAAACATGTAATCATTCCACTACATTCTTAAACCATTGACCAAGCTTCAAAAATTATTTCATCTCACATATCATTTGTAGTCTCTTCATCATCATCCACATAAATACTACCCATATGACCATACTGATTCTCTTCATGAGTCTTTCCCTTAGGGCATTTGTTTGCATAATGGCCATACATTCCACATTTAAAACACTTAACCATTTTTGATGTCGTAGCAATACCATTATCCTCATCCATGGTGTTAACCGACCCTTTTCCTTTGCACTTACTTGCTTTGTGTCCTTGTTTTCAACACCCAAAGCATCTTCCAGTTCCCTTGAAACATTCTCCTTGATGCCTCTTCCCACATGATTTACATAGGGGAAATTGAACTTTCTTTCCTCTATGATCATCATGAAACTCCATCTTTCTCTTATTAGCCGAGTTAGGAAACTTACCAAATTTTACTTTATTGATCATATTATGAGATTGCTGATTCGGCATAATGATGATGTTTGGACTTCCAAATCCCATTTCATTTGGTTGCTCATGAAGAATATCATTCCATTGTCCATCATATCCTCCATTATCGTGAATCACCTTGTTTCCAGCCATTTTCTAAAACCCAAAAAAAAGAATAGTGTGAGAGGCAAAAATCATGCTAGGGAAAACAACATAATAAAGGGGTAGTACCCTCAATATCTAACATCTTAGGTTAAATTCTAAGATCGTTAGAGAAATTCTAGGACTATAACCTATACGTATACTTAACCTTAGAGACATCCCTAGACATACCTTAGAAATATCTCTAGGGATCTCACTAACGTTTTCGCATCCTAGTTTCCAAAGGTTGACTAAACCTTTCCTCTGATACCAACTGTAGAGACCCGAAGCCTGACGTACATGGACATTACATTACTTTTGAAGAATACTTAGTACATAACAAAAACACACACACAAGGATCGTAATAGTTTAGTGTCTTTGGAAACTCGGAACGTAGTCTTCTAATCGTGGTGAAAGATCTTCAATATCTCCCATAAAGATCTTCCCTTTTTTTTTACCTAAAACCTTTCTTTATATCCTGGGGGAAAGAAAACATAAAAGGGTGAGCTCAAATGCTTAGTAAGGGTATACAGAAGAAAAATCAATCACATCATATTCATAAGAACATAACTTTTTGGAAATCTTAACCTGCAAAAGAGAGCATAATATCTTAACATGGAACAAATCATAGAAGTGAAAATGAGATCCCTATAATCATATCATAAAACGTGAAACTTTGTGGCATGCACACATAATCATGGAAAATCATTTCTTGTTAGTCATGACTCATTGCCAAGACTATCTTAGTGGACAAAGTCCCTTTCTGAACCGAGTTCACTCCTCATTTCAGTCCTGTATCACTGAACCAAAATAACCTTCTATTCCAGCCATGTCTATCTCATGAGATATAAAATCTTTACCCAATGCATTGGAGGGAGATATAGGTCCCACCCATCTTATAATGAATCCTTTCTTATGTGTGCCACATAATCATAAATCATACATCATCGCATAACACATGTAACAAAAATGGGATTCTTGAAACATCATGACATCGTAAAACAAATCATATAAGGTAAATGACTTCATAAAAATAATTCCCTCACAACATAATCAAATCAATTTAATAATAGGGATAAAAACAGAACCCTTTATTATCTTAGATGGAAAAGTTTTTTGATAAAACACTTGAACTTCATTCTTGAGGAAAATATCCTTTCTACTTCAAAAACATTTTTCCTTTCTTAACATGTTATACAACTTTAAAATAAAAGAAGTTGATTAAAAATAAACTTGAAAAGTTGTAAAGGAATATTCTTGTAAACAATGTTTTAAAAATACATTCATGCCGTATAAGTTAAAAAGAAAACATTCTTCTCGTACTTTTTTCGGAAAAGTCATAAAGTACCTCGTACGAAAAAGCGACAAAAGATTCCTTTCATATTCTTTACTAAAACTCACCGAAGGGTAAAATTGGATTTAAACTATTGTAAGTGGATGGAAACAATATTATATATTTAGGGAACATGTATGTGGATGATAAAATACACCCCAGTAAATGCCAAAGTAAAAACAATCTCGGATGAGATTGCGATATTTCCCTTACCTTAGGTCCGATTTGCTTCGTATGTGTCCGAACCTCCTGTATAAGGATTTAAATAATGTCATTGACTTATTAAAGAATCATATTCATTGTTATGATATCATATATTGTTCACTTATGACATTATATTACCCGTTCTTTTGTAAATTCCATGTTAAAGAAGCGTTTTGGGTAAAATCGTTTCATTTATCGTAGGTGTTTTGACTTTTTGTTCTTGACATTATTATTACTTATATCATGATTTACTTACATCAAGAATATAAAATATGATTTATATATCATATATATTCAGTATATATATATATATATATAATAGATAGATAAATGAAATGAAAAACACCGTTCATGGAGACGGTAGTCCGTACGTACGCATGAACACTGTTTTTATTTCTTTATTGTCTTGAATGGAAGTAAGTAGATGACATACATATATATATATACATAAATCCAGTATCATTATTATGTCATATATTTCATTAGTACTTATTATATATACTTTATAATCATTCATGAATGGTTAATCATTAAGAATGAATCTCATCGCGTCGTGGAGACGGTATTCCGTACGTACGCACGAGCGATGATATCATTTCCATAATTATTGAATTGAATTGGAGTGGATTATACAATATATCAGAATCAATATGATGTTGTAATAACTATGTATAGTTATTCTTTACTCCATTATACCCATCCATGTAAGGTGGTGGTGGAAAATAGATTACACCACGGCGTGGAGACGGTATTCCGTACGTACGCACGCGCGGTGATTTCTTTTTCCGTAGGATGGATAGATGGTGAAATAGGGTTGTTTCATACATATAATAACATATCAGTATATGAGTGATACTGATGTTATTACTTCATAAGGAAACAACCTAAGAAGAAGAAGTGGAAGAAGAAATAAAGATGAAAGAATTGGTAACGGTAATTACCTCTTCTTTGAAGTGCCTCTTTGAGACGTCCTCTTAGGGCACTAAAATTGGTCTTTGAGGAAGACCAGAACCTCTAGGATGTTTCTAGGGAAGTGGAGAAGGGAAAATGGCAGGGGTTGGCCGAGCTTGAGTGCTCAATTTGGTGTGAGGAGGATGGGGAGGAGGTGCCCTTTTATAAGGGAGGAGAGGGGCACCTTAGGAATATCTCAAAATATTATTTTATATTAAAGTCAAAATCGGATTATAATGGCTCCAAAGGGTCTTATTTCGAAGATAAGGTGTGCATGGGCCGAAATCCTATCAACCAATAGGATTTAGACAAGTTTAGGGTATTATTTTAACCTTATCAATTAGATTTAACTCTAAGTTAAATAATTTAACTTTTACCATGTCTTTTTGTTTTCTTTCACTATATGGATAATAACCTTACTATAACATGCCAAACGAACCCCAAATTTTTTATTATTAATATATATATCCTTATATAAGTCATTTGGAAGAACCTTAGATTTTTAGGAATAAAATAACAATTAATAATATAATATTTGATTTAAAAACTATTTTGTGTCAATTTTGACACTATTTGATATATGATTTTTGTGAAAGTCATAACAGAATTTTATGTTCGAACCAAGTTGATTAAAACAACATTAATATATCATAGTAACCTAAAAAATTAGTGGAATTCATAAAAAGTCTTAAATTTCATTTATTTTGGTATTTATATTATCAATTATGTCAATATTTCATTAATAAGATAATTACTGCATCGTCTTTGTGTCAAAAATAAATTAAATTATTTGATGTCTAAAAATTACAAATAAAATACCATCATGTAGGAAATCTTTTTAGATTTCTAATGAATATTTACAATCGAATTTATCTTATGTATAACCCCATTTTATAAATGATTTACTTATTAAACATTGATTTTAACTATTTTAACCATTCTTTAAATAAATTAACAATAAATTTCCTAATCTAATCCAAGTGGGCCTAAATGGTCATATTTTATTCCTAAGTTTGTTTTTGGTCGAATTACACTTGTCCAATAGAATTAGGACATGTGTTAGGGTAATATTAATATCATATTTACCCTTAGTTACCCAATTTACTATTAACCGCGGTAAAAAAAAGTAAAAAGTTACTATTCACCAAAAATTATTTTCATTTCATTGAACCACATTTTAGTCCTTGAAATTAACCGTGTCTCTCGGATTTTCGAAATTCCATTCACAGAAGCGGTAAAATTATGTTTTATGAAAAATTCAGTTTTTAACCTACCACTTAGTGGTTTCACTATTCATCAAAAATTGAAAGTTTTCAGAAAAATACCAAAATTTCACCCTAGGCAAATTTCGATATTCTGAGTCCAAAAATGAAGTTCATGTTGAAAAATAAAATTTATAAAATTTCATAAAGTGGTTATTACTATTCATAACGGCTAGTTTTAATAATATTTTAATAGCATATCGTTGTTTCGTGAAACTCAGTATTGCGTACTACACACGCTATCGAGGAAGGTTGCGATTGTGTGTAATGAAAGGAAAGTCAAGGATGCGTGTTGTGAAAGCTCCTTTTGGTGTAGCGTACAACACAAGACATTAATAAAATTAAAAAAAATATTTTTCATAAAATCTCGGGTTGTTACATTCTACCCCCCTTAAAATGAATTTCGCCCTCGAAATTCGTCGGGGTTATAAATGGTTTACTATTTGAAAGTTTATTTAATAGAAACCCACATCGTAAAAAGGAATATCAAAACCAATCTTTAAAAACAAAATTATGAAACGTAATGGTTACCCAAATAAACTAATCACTGGGTTTCCACATAGGTGAAAATATGTATATGAAAGAGAAATCTAACCATCATGTTCTGATGGAGAGTGGTAGAGAACATGGCTATGGAAAATCCAGTAATCACAAATCCATAACTTTATGACGATCTAAGGTACCATCTGATTCATCAGGTATAAGATCACTAAGACAACATTTTTTGTTTTCAAGATCATTTCCCTAAAGTTTAAAATTGAATTAGAATAAATACTTTCTTTATTTTGGTACAATCTCACTGTTGTTCATGCCTTGAACAATTTCCACTTCATCTCTTAAATAAATGAAGTTGAATTTGTTATTTGTGAAGTGTTAGCAGATCATGTGATAGAATGACGGGTCATTCCATCTGTCTCAAAAGGTTAGCAAATATTATATACATAAGTCGATCTATAGTGAGATTAATCATATATAGTTCCTAAAATGGACTTATACTTCATATATCATACTTCTTAATATAATAAAACTAGTTTCTACTAAACAGGGACTTCCTGTAGGCCAGTGGTAGGCGATAAAGGCCAGTCGCACTTCGGTTGTGGATTCGATTCCCACAGCCTTGTCCGACGCGATGGGCTGTCGCCCGTCCTGCAGGTCGTCCTTTTTCTAAAACTATATTACTATAACATCCCATCAAAAATATCGAGAAAACATCTATCCTTAAACAATACTAACTTGTGTCCAACATAATCCATTCCAATCTTTAGGCTTATCCATAATACTGCAGTCCACTCTCATAACATAGTGAAAACGATTTCCAGAGATTTAATACCATCGTTGATCCCCATATATCATAAGATATATCTCGTTGGTCACATTCTAATAATTCAAAGGCCTTAATCATGTATTCCCTTGAATACCCATTAAACCTTATTGAAAACATGAATGCAGTTAAACGTTAACACTTTCCACATACCAAAATCCTCAAAATTCTATATACTCAAACCATGATATCACTTAGTCCTTATATCAATCATGAGCTCATGAATATAATCAAACACCCCATTATCTTATTATTCCTTCATTGTGCGCATATCATCTAAATTCTAAAAAATATCTGAATAACCTTTTATGGATAGTGGTACCATTAATCATGCACTTTCATAACTCAAGGAAAGACAACAGTGTAACAATCCTTAGACGTCTCTTTATTCCAAAGTACCATGAGATTTCTTATACAACATTACACATGATAAACATGTAATCATTCCACTACATTCTTAAATCATTGACCAAGCTTCAAAAATTATTTCATCTCACATATCATTTGTAGTCTCTTCATCATCATCCACATAAATACTACCCATATGACCATACTGATTCTCTTCATGAGTCCTTCCCTTAGGGCATTTGTTTGCATAATGGCCATACATTCCACATTTAAAACACTTAACCATTTTTTATGTCGTAGCAATACCATTATCCTCATCCATGGTGTTAACCGACCCTTTTCCTTTGCACTTACTTTCTTTGTGTCCTTCTTTTCAACACCCAAAGCATCTTCCAGTTCCCTTGAAACATTCTCCTTGATGCCTCTTCCCACATGATTTACATAGGGGAAATTGAACTTTCTTTCCTCTATGATCATCATGAAACTCCATCTTTCTCTTATTAGCCGAGTCAGGAAACTTACCAAATTTTACTTTATTGATCATATTATGAGATTGCTGATTCGGCATAATGATGATTTTTGGACTTCCAAATCCCATTTCATTTGGTTGCTCATGAAGAATATCATTCCATTGTCCATCATATCCTCCATTATCGTGAATCACCTTGTTTCCAGCCATTTTCTAAAACCCAAAAAAAAAAAGAATAGTGTGAGAGGCAAAAATCATGCTAGGGAAAACAACATAATAAAGGGGTAGTACCCTCAATATCTAACATCTTAGGTTAAATTCTAAGATCGTTAGAGCAATTCTAGGACTATAACCTATACGTATACTTAACCTTAGAGACATCCCTAGACATACCTTAGAAATATCTCTAGGGATCTCACTAACGTTTTCGCATCCTAGTTTCCAAAGGATGACTAAACCTTTCCTCTGATACCAACTGTAGAGACCCGAAGCCTGACGTACATGGACATTACATTACTTTTGAGGAATACTTAGTACATAACAAAAACACACACACAAGGATCGTAATACTTTAGTGTCTTTGGAAACTCAGAACGTAGTCTTCTAATCGTGGTGAAAGATCTTCAATATCTCCCATAAAGATCTTCCCTTTTTTTTTTACCTAAAACCTTTCTTTATATCCTGGGGGAAAGAAAACATAAAAGGGTGAGCTCAAATGCTTAGTAAGGGTATACAAAAGAAAAATCAATCACATCATATTCATAAGAACATAACTTTTTGGAAATCTTAACCTGCAAAAGAGAGCATAATATCTTAACATGGAACAAATCATAGAAGTGAAAATGAGATCTCCATAATCATATCATAAAACGTGAAACTTTGTGGCATGCACACATAATCATGGAAAATCATTTCTTGTTAGTCATGACTCATTGCCAAGACTATCTTAGTGGACAAAGTCCCTTTCTGAACCGAGTTCACTCCTCGTTTCAGTCCTGTATCACTGAACCGAAATAACCTTCTGTTACAGCGATGTCTATCTCATGAGATATAAAATCTTTACAAAATGCATTGGAGGGAGATATAGGTCCCACCCATCTTATAATGAATCCTTTCTTATGTGTGCCACATAATCATAAATCATACATCATCGCATAACACATGTAACAAAAATGGGATTCTTGAAACATCATGACATCATAAAACAAATCATATAAGGTAAATGACTTCATAAAAATAATTCCCTCACAACATAATCAAATCAATTTAATAATAGGGATAAAAACATAACCCTTTATTATCTTAGATGGAAAATAATTTTGATAAAACGCTTGAACTTCATTCTTGAGGAAAATATCCTTTCTACTTCAAAAACATTTTTCCTTTCTTAAAATGTTATACAACTTTAAAATAAAAGAAGTTGATTAAAAATAAACTTGAAAAGTTGTAAAGGAAGATTCTTGTAAACAATGTTTTAAAAATACATTCATGCCGTATAAGTTAAAAAGAAAACATTCTTCTCGTACTTTTGTCGGAAAAGTCATAAAGTACCTCGTACGAAAAAGCGACAAAAGATTCCTTTCATATTCTTTACTAAAACTCACCGAAGGTTAAAATTGGATTTAAACTATTGTAAGTGGATGGAAACAATATTATATATTTAGGGAACATGGATGTGGATGATAAAATACACCCCAGTAAATGCCAAAGTAAAAACAATCTCGGATGAGATTGCGATATTTCCCTTACCTTAGGTCCGATTTGCTTCGTATGTGTCTGAACCTCCTGTATAAGGATTTAAATAATGTCATTGACTTATTACAGAATCATATTCATTGTTATGATATCATATATGGTTCACTTATGACATTATATTACCCGTTCTTTTGTAAATTCCATGTTAAAGAAGCGTTTTGGGTAAAATCGTTTCATTTATCGTAGGTGTTTTGACTTTTTGTTCTTGACATTATTATTACTTATATCATGATTTACTTACATCCAGAATATAAAATATGATTTATATAACATATATATTCAGTATATATATATATATATAATAGATAGATAAATGAAATGAAAAACACCGTTCATGGAGACGGTAGTCCGTACGTACGCATGAACGCTGTTTTTCTTTCTTTATTGTCTTGAATGGAAGTAAGTAGATGACATACATATATATATATATACAGAAATCCAGTATCATTATTATGTTATATATTTCATTAGTACTTATTATAGATACTTTATAATCATTCATGAATGGTTAATCATTAAGAATGAATCTCATCGCGTCGTGGAGACGGTATTCCGTACGTACGCACGAGCGATGATATCATTTCCATAATTATTGAATTGAATTGGAGTGGATTATACAATATATAATAATCAATATGATGTTTTAATAACTATGTATAGTTATTCTTTACACCATTATACCCATCCATGTAAGGTGGTGGTGGAAAATAGATTACACCACGGCGTGGAGACGGTATTCCGTACGTACGCATGCGCAATGATTTCTTTTTCAAGAGGATGGATAGATGGTGAAATAGGTTTGTTTCATACTTATAATAACATATCAGTATATGAGTGATACTGATGTTATTACTTCATAAGGAAACAACCTAAGAAGAAGAAGTGGAAGAAGAAATAAAGATGAAAGAATTGGTAACGGTAATTACCTCTTCTTTGAAGCGCCTCTTTGAGACCTCCTCTTAGGGCACTAAAATTGGTCTTTGAGGAAGACCAGAACCTCTAGGATGTTTCTAGGGAAGTGTAGAAAGGAAAATGGCAGGGGTTGGCCGAGCTTGAGTGCTCAATTTGGTGTGAGGAGGATGGGGAGGAGGTGCCCTTTTATAAGGGAGGAGAGGGGCACCTTAGGAATATCTCAAAATATTATTTTATATTAAAGTCAAAATCGGTTTATAATGGCTCCAAAGGGTCTTATTTCGAAGATAAGGTGGGGATGGGCCGAAATCCTATCAACCAATAGTATTTAGAGAAGTTTAGGGTATTATTTTAACCTTATCAATTAGATTTAACTCTAAGTTAAATAATTTAACTTTTAACATGTCTTTTTGTTTTCTTTCACTATATGGTTAATAAACTTACTATAACATGCCAAACGAACCCCAAATTGTTTATTATTAATATATATATCCTTATCTAAGTCATTTGACCGAACCTTAGATTTTTAGGAATAAAATAACAATTAATAATATAATATTTGATTTAAAAACTATTTTGTGTCAATTTTGACACTATTTGATATATGATTTTTTTGAAAGTCATAACAGAATTTTATGTTCGAACCAAGTTGATTAAATCAACATTAATATATCATAGTAACCTAGAAAATTAGTGGAATTCATAAAAAGTCTTAAATTTCATTTATTTTGGTATTTATATTATCAATTATGTCAATATTTCATCAATAAGATAATTACTGCATCGTCTTTGTGTCATAAATA
The DNA here is from genome assembly GCA_963277665.1 of Viscum album. Taxonomy (NCBI): domain Eukaryota; kingdom Viridiplantae; phylum Streptophyta; class Magnoliopsida; order Santalales; family Viscaceae; genus Viscum; species Viscum album. Next base: position 1,380,798,036 of record OY728138.1, read on the forward strand.
AATTAAATTATTTGATGTCTAAAAATTACAAATAAAATACCATCATGTAGGAAATCTTTTTAGCTTTCTAATGAATATTTACAATCGAATTTATCTTATGTATAACCCCATATTATAAATGATTTACTTATTAAACATTGATTTTAACTATTTTAACCCTTCTTTAAATAAATTAACAATAAATGTCCTAATCTAATCCAAGTGGGCCTAAATGGTCATATTTTATTCCTAAGTTTGTTTTTGGTCGAATTACACTTGTCCAATAGAATTAGGACATGTGTTAGGGTAATATTAATATCATATTTACCCTTAGTTACCCAATTTACTATTAACCGAGGTAAAAAAAAGTAAAAAGTTACTATTCACCAAAAATTATTTTCATCTCATTGAACCACATTTTAGTCCTTGATATTAACCGTGTCTCTCGGATTTTCGAAATTCCATTCACAGAAGCGGTAAAATTAAGTTTTATGCAAAATTCAGTTTTTAACCTACCACTTAGTGGTTTCACTATTCATCAAAAATTGAAAGTTTTCAGAAAAATACCAAAATTTCACCCTAGGAAAATTTCGATATTCTGAGTCCAAAAATGAAGTTCATTTTGAAAAATAAAATTTATAAAATTTCAAAAAGTGGTTATTACTATTCATAACGGCTAGTTTTAATAATATTTTAATAGCATATCGTTGTTTCGTGAAACTCAGTATTGCGTACTACACACGCTATCGAGGAAGGTTGTGATTGCGTGTAATGAAAGGCAAGTCAAGGATGCGTGTTGTGCAAGCTCCTTTTGGTGTAGCGTACAAGACAAGACATTAATAAAATTAAAAAAAATATTTTTCATAAAATCTCGGGCTGTTACAAAACCATTATCACGGTACAAGGCAACAACATGCGATCAACCAATTCTTTTAATCCGGTTCAAGTATTTAATTAGGTCAATTTCATTGTGATCCAAAAGACTAAATCATGATAATTCTACGATTGAACATACACAATTAGAGAAGCCATGAATCCCCTACCTCAAAAAGTTCCTCACGTTCTTTATCCACACAACAGGTCACGATCCTCCCCTCGCGACAACTGCGTCCACCGGAGGATGCTGCGGTACGAAAGTACCAACCAAACCCAAGAAAACCCATTAGAATCTTGGAAATTACATGGTATAATTATGGAAAGGAGTATAGGAGAAGATAAACCCCAAAAGAATGATGATACAACATACCTTATATGGAAGAATGATGGACACAGCTTGGTAGCATCAAACAGAGCGGAACTGATCCGAGTAATGTTTGATTGTGAAACTCCTACAGGAAGGATTGAAAGGTTCTAGTGTCTTGCATATGAGAACCATGAGGAAGGACAACGAAGAATGACATCTCATTCCTTTTAAAAAAAATTTAGAGAGGTGACGATTTAAGATCCGATTTATTCTCCATTAAAAACGGATCTCATTAACCCACGCGGTTTGACCAAGTAAAAACATTCCGGCCTTAGAAATAAATAATATAGAATTTATGGCCTTTGAATCGGCCTTAAAGTCCTTAAAATAAGGTTTTAAAAATATTTTACGTCAAAGAAAACATCAAATTTACGAAGCTGGAAACACAGTTCACATACTCAAAATTTGGAAAAGTATGGAATCGGTAGATCTCATGAAGTCTGGAAACATTGTTCATTCGTGAAATTTGGCAATGTATGGAATCGGTAGGTCTCATGAAGTCTGGAAACACTGTTCATTCGTGAAATTTGGCAAAGTATGGAATCGGTAGCTCTTATGAACTCTGGAAACACTGTTCACTGAACCTTACCGATATAAGTCCACCGATAGAACCTCACCGATAAAAACACTGTTCACTGAACCTCACCGATAGAAACACTGTTCACTGAACCTCACCGATTGAAGTCCTGTTCACTGAACCTCACCGATAGAAGTCCACCGATAGAACCTCACCGATAGAAACACTGTTCACTGAACTTGAAAATTTGGCAAAGTGTTGGCCGAGCTACTGCTAGACTGCGGCTACAAGTATACCGAGCTATTAGTACGCCGCGGCTACCGGTAAACCCAGCTACTGGTAAGCGGTGGCTACCAGTAGGCAGCAGCTACTGGTAGACCGAGCTACCGGTAGGCAGCAGCTACTGGTAGCCGACCACCGGTAGGCAGAAGCTACCGGTAGACAGCTGCTACCAGTAGACCGAGCCACCGGTTGGCAGCAGCTACCGGTAGACCGAGCTACAGGTAAGCGGCGGATACCGGTAGGCAGCAGCTACCGGTAGACCGAGCTACCGGTAGGCAGCAGCTACCGGTAGACCGAGCCACCGGTAGGCAGCAACTACCGGTAGACAGCAGCTACCGGTAGACCGAGCCACCGGTAGGCAGTAGCTACCGGTAGACCGAGCTACCGGTAGACAGCAGCTACCGGAAGACCGAGCTACCGGTAAGCGGCGGCTACCGGTAGGCAGCAGCTACCGGTAGACCGAGCTACCGGTAGGAAGTAGCTACCGGTAGACAGCAGCTACCGGTAGACCGAGCCACCGGTAGGCCGCACCTACCGGTAGACCGAGCTACCGGTAGACAGCAGCTACAGGTAGACTGAGCTACTGGTAAGCAGCGGCTACCGGTAGGCAGCAGCTACCGGTAGACCGAGCTACCGGTAGGCAACAGCTAGGGGATAAGTCACCTTGACCTCCCGGAACACCACCAACACAACATTTTCACAATGTAATGGACCAGGGAGGTCTGGGCCATTACATTAGATACCTCTCAAAACATTCTCGTCCTCGAGAATTAAAAACCAACTCAGAGGAACAAAGTGGTCCGAACAACCACCCCATAAGATAACTCTCAGGGGAATACCACCATGAGTTGTTCGAAAGATGGGACAAAGATACGATATCCGAGAATATGGAAACAAACAATCCATATCCAAACAATTCAAGAATAACATCACAAAAAAAAGGTACATAAATAAAACATGAAAGGTCTAACCATACAGGAAATGTCATTACATGAAAAGAGTTAAACATTAAACAACTCTGGGTACTGAGCACGTATCTGTGACTCACGCTCCCCGGTACTCTCCTCCATGCCACCATGTCGCCACAAGACACGAACTAAAGGAATAGAACGCCCACACAATACCTTCTCCTTGCGGTCCTGGATCTCCACAGGTCGCTCCTCGAAGGTTGCATCATCGTCAATATCAATCTCTCCCCAATCGATAATATGAGATTCATCATAAAGATAACAACAGAGCTGTGATACATGGAAAACATCATGTATCCGACTCATCTGAGGGGGAAGTTCTACTCGATATGCCACAACTCCAACATGAGCCAACACCACGAAAGGCCCAACAAACCATGGAGAAATCTTACTTCCACGACCAAACCTTCGCTGCCCACGGCGGGGAGTCACCTTCAGAAACACATGATCCCCAATATTAAACTCTAAGGGTCTCCTTCTTTGATCAGCATATGAATTCTGACGATCATGTGCTGTCTTCATCCCTCACGAATCACCTGAACCATCTCTGATGTATTCTGCACTAGTTCTGGTCCGATAATTGCTGACTCTCCGACCCCAGTCCAGCACAACGGAGAACGGCATAGCCGGCCATACAAGGATTCAAACGGCGCCATACTGATGGTAGAGTGGAAACTATTATTGTAAGCGAACTCTACCAAGGGTAAATGCTTCGTCCATAAACCTCCAAAATCAAGAACACTAGAGCGCAACATGTCTTCAAGAGTCTATATGGTTCGCTCTGTCTGACCATCCGTTTGAGGATGAAAAGCAGTGCTAAGGCACAGTTGAGAGCCAAAGGCATGCTGGAGACCTCTCCACACCCTGGAGGTACAACGAGGATCTCGATCAGAAATGATAGTCCTAGGTACTCCATGGAGTCTCACCACTTCCTCTAGATACTGCCTCGACAAAACTTTCACTGAGCTCGACTCCTTGATCCCTATGAAGTGGGATGATTTTGTTAAATGATCCACTACCGCCCATATAGCATCATGTCCTCCCGGTGCTCGAGTTAAACCTGTAACAAAGTCCATTGAGATGTCCTCCCACTTCCACTGAGGAATCTCTAAGTGCTGGAGAAGACCACCAGGAACACGTTGTTCGGCCTTCACCTTCTGGCAGACTAAACATCGAGACACACATTCTACAACTGTACGCTTCAGCCCAGGCCACCAAAACTGACTCCTCAAGGATCGGTACATCTTCTTCACACCAGGATGTACCGTCAAGGGTGAACTATGGAACTCTTGGAGAACCGTCTCGTGCATCGCCAAGGGATCAAAAATCCTTCCATGATACAACACTCGGTGTTGTTCATCCTCCGACCAACCATCAGGGGCCTCACCACATACAACTCTGTCTCTCCAAACTTCCACCTCTAGGTCACCCAACTGAGACTCTTCCACCTTCTGCATTAGGGATGACTGCACCGTCATCTGGAAAAGACAACCTCTACCCCCGACTTCTCCCATATCAAGATGCAAAGATGATAGCTCTTCCATCACTCTCCAAGAATCACCATATTCACGCACAACATCATTACGTATCTTTCGGCTTAGTGCGTCAACTACAACATTCCCTTTTCCAGGTGTATAAGATATTTCAAAGTCGTATTCCTGCAAGAACTCCATCCACCGACGCTGCCTCAAGTTCAAGTCACGTTGGGAGAAAACATACCTCAAACTCTTATGATCGGTGAAAACCACAAAGTGCTCACCAATGAGGTAATGTCTCCAAAACTTTAGAGCAAACACCATGGATTCCAACTCAAGATCATGGGTGGAAAAGTTGCATTCCTAGGGACGCAACTGCCGAGACCCATAAGAAACAACTGACCTCTGCTGCATGAGATCACAGACTAGCCACAGATGTGAAGCATCACATAAAACATCAAACTGGACTCCCTCCGCAGGAAGACAAAGGACTGGAGCACTTACCAACTTCTCCTTTAGATACTTGAAAGCTATCTGACACTGATCAGTCCATATGAACGCTTTATCCTTCCTAGTCAAAGCTGTCAGAGGAGTCGCAACTCGGGAGAAATAAGATACAAACCTCCTATAATAACCTGTGAGACCAAGGAAACTTCGCACCTCTGACACGGTCTTGGGGGCTGGCCAAGACACCACTGCTTCTATCTTCGAAGGATCCACATCTACTCCCTGTTGGGACACAACATGTCCCATGAAACGAACTTCTCGAGCCGAGAACTCACACTTGGACAACTTCCCAAAAAACTGATGTTGGCGAAGAACTCCCAAAACGGCTCGTAGATGCTCTGCATGCTCCTCTTCAGATGTGGAGTACACAAGGATGTTGTCGATGAAAACCACAAAAAACTTTTCCAAGAATTCATGGAACACAGCATTCATCAACCCCTTGAAAACATCTGGAGCATTTGTCACACCGAATGGCATTACAACAAACTCATAATGCCCATGACGACAGCGGAAAGCAGTCTTCGGGATATCCTAATCCTTTACACGCATCTGATGATATCATGACCACAAGTCTATCTTTGAGAACCAACTTGCACCCATCAGTTGATTGAATAGGTCATCAATCCGCGGGAGAGGATAATGGTTCTTTATTGTCACTTTGGTTAACTGACGATAATCGTTGCACAACCGCAAACTGCCATCAGCCTTTTTCACAAACAAAACTGGTGCACCCCATGGGGACACACTTGGCCGAACAAAACCACACTGAAACAGACGGTCGAGCTGAATACGTAGCTCTCGTAACTCAGAAGGGGCCATCCTATACGGAGACATAGAGATAGAAGATGCTCCTGGATGTAACTCGATCCCAAACTCGATCTCTCATCGAGGGGGTAAGGATACAACCTCTTCTGGAAAGATTTCAGGGTACTCCTTTACGACCCTAGGAAACGCCAACTGCTGAACCTCTGAAGAACTCAGCGTCATCCCAGCCATCACGAATGATAAGGATGGAACTCGTCTATGACTCATCTGAGGATCTCTCTCACCAACAAACACCACTTTCTCTCCGTCTTCATCAAAGAAAACGACCTTCTTCTGGTAGCAATACACAACAGCCTGCACCGAATACAACCAATCCATGCCAAGTATGACATCATATGGTTGTATTCGCAAACAAAGGAAATCTCCCCAAGAGCGGTGTTGCCCCAACACTAGCTCACAGTCTCTACAATCTTCAAACAAGTCAGCTCGACCTCCAACTGGCGTAGTCAACGCCAAGGGCACTGGAAGCCTCTCTACCTCATGTCCCAAAACATGGACAAGGGTAGGTGATATGAAGGAGTGTGTTGCTCCTGAATCAAACAAGGCATACACCAAGGTAGAAAACAATCAAAGGGTACCTCGAACAACATCTGGTTCGCCTGGGGCTGGAAACGCTAGAGCATGGAGCTGACCACGACCTCCTCCCCGACCTCTCTGACCCAGATGACGACCACCACCACGGCCGCGCTCTTCTCTCTGAGGACGAGGAGCGTCATGGGGTTGTCCTCTCCCTACTCCATCTACCCTCTAGTGACCTAAAACTGGTGTAACCTGCTGCTGCTGCCTCGGCTGGAACTGCCTCAACAGAGGAACCTGGAGTGGAGCGCCTGGTGCACGATGACTACTCTGAAAAGTCAGGCACTCCCGCTGCTGATGACCATGACCACCACAAGAAAAACAAGCGCCTGATCCCTTGGCATAGGTCTGAGAGTTTGTGCCTCTGGAGAAACGAGATCGAAGGGCTGGGACCTACCCCAAGGGGAACGGAAACTCTTCTGTCCTGAAAACCGGGAACCCCGGACCACAGCTCTGCTTCGTGAGGAATCATGATGATTCCCCTCTCATGAGGATCCAGTCCTGGCCAATGTCCTCTCAACAACCTATGCCCTCGCCAGCACCTCATGATATGTTTTCAGCATAAATGGGGTGACCAGGCGCTGGATCTCTAGATGCAAATCCTCCTCGAAATGCCTCGCCCTAGCCTCATCATCTGGTAACAGGTCTGAAGCATATCGTAGAAGTTTCCTGAAACGGATTCCATACTCTAGAACACTGGCGCTCCCCTGTCGAAGGGTGAGAAGCTCCTGGCGACTAGACACCTTCGCAGTCGATGATTGAAACTTGACTCTAAACCTGTCTCGGAACTCCTCCCATGAGATTTCTGACTCCTCACGATCACCGAGGAACAAGAACCACCACTACCTCACTGCTCCAAGCAGCATCCTCACAACCAAGGACACCCAGTGTTCCATCCAAGCACGAATCGAACTGAAGCCTATCTTGATCTCCACCAGCCAGTATTCTGTGACTGCATCTGAAATGGATCCCTCATACTTCTGTAGACTCTGGCGCTGAAACTCTTGAAGTTTCTTCCTCCAAGTTTCATCATCGTCAACCTCTACTCGGTAGCGATCTGCTGGAATATCCTGATGGGAATCTTCTACGCAAACCTGACAAGGACGTTGACCTGGAGCCATACCTACAAAATAACAACTGTTAGAGCTCCTAATCCTGGAATATGGAAGACTCAACATTAATTAAATAATTGTTTTGTTTTATTTATTTTAGGTTACCTATCCCAAGGTCTACCCATTCAAACACAAGCACAAAAAATAATGATGCATGATCCTTTCCTAGGTCTCTACCCTACAACCGGTATCACTTTGTTTAGTAGTCATCGTAAGCTTAAAGGTCCGTGCAACGGATCATAGGGGGCCCTAAACGCCTATGTCTTTTCCGGTCTCCAGTGTTTACCCCACTTTCTAAACATGAATGACACCGTTTCCCTACCATCCCATGCATCCTCACCTGTGCCTAACTCCAAACTCCATCCTATCCCTCAACCAGAGCTCTGATACCTCTCTGTCACGACCCCCTCCCCACAAAGTGTACCCCTCCTAGGCCGGAAATGTGAGAAGGGAGATAATGACCCCTGAGTCCTGCCTCCAGTAGGCCCCGGGTTGGCGACTAGCACCGAGGGTATAATACACACACAAATGGGAGGCATTACCCTCTAAGAGAACACATGCAGAAGAGAGAGATAGAATAGACCCCAACCAACTCCAACTCATAACTGAAATATAAAAGAAACCCAAGTATATATATGAAATGTAATGAAAAAGTACTACAACTGAAAGGGAAAACTAAAAGTACCCAAAAGAAAGTAAAACGACATCGACCACAAGCCCGAACAGCTCCTCCTCCAACCGCAAGCTAGTAGTAACCATCTTGATCTCCAACCAACTCCAAGTGACCTGAAAAAACAGTTTATATATACATAGGGTGAGTATAACAGTATACTCAGTAGGATCCTCCCCAAGCCTCTCGTGAAAAAGTAAAGAAAGCATGCTAAAGCCCAGTGAAAAACAAGTGAAACTAACTCGTTACCTAAACAGATATACTAAGTTCCCAACCTCACCATGGCTACTCTCACCAAGTAATGCATACAAGAATATATCATATAGTAAAGAATATAAAGGGTACCCCGCTACTACTTCCCCACTGGTTTTCCGCTTTACCCCAATGACATACGTCCTGTGCATCTCTCTTCAAAGGATTGCCCACAGACACCTGGGAAAAGCTCCACAACCTGCACCACATGCACCACAAAGGCTTACCCGCAGACACCTGGGCTAAGCACCACACCATCCTCACTACCAAAGTAACCAGGTAGTTTCCAGGAGCTGCCACAGCTCGTATAACGTGTATCCTACGTCGAGTATTATATCTCAAACCATCACACCCCATACGCCGAGTAAGGATCCTCAAGCCATCACAGCCTATACATGTTACACCTATAGTAGTCCATAGGATACTATATCCAGAATATATGTGTGTGAAATATACACAAGCCATTACAGCCCTCTACACACATATATGGGTAAAACTAACCACTGTGCCTACCAGCACAAAGATCTACTAAGAGAAGAGAGCGGGGCCAAAGGGGGTAGTCAGCCATTCAACCTCCCATCAGAATATTGGGGAAAACACCCCCCCAGGGCTCAGAATCCCAGGGGTGTCAGTTGCCCTTACCGATAGGGTGGAGTAGCATATAGAAACACAAAAAGTACAGAATATATATAACTCACAACCACACTCTGGGCATTACCTAGTCATAGGCACAACTGCAGCTAACGTCTCTCAGACTCCAGGCTGCTACTTCTAAGACTAGGTATCCTATAAGAACACAACCATTTGAAGAGCTTTATTAGATTACTCCATTCTCATTTTATCAGTTCCACTGTACGTTAATTAATTCTTTAAACATTAATTAACCATGAACAATTCACCACATTAAACTAAATTGGCATCACATTCAAAAACTCCTCCTTTTTTGGATTCACATCACTATTAAATTCCAGTTTCTCCATCCCCGTGGATTATCACCATTTAAAAAAACATTCATTTCAGAATTACTTTTCCATAATCTCAGGCATTCTAGAAAAACATCCTATGCTACTAAACACAAAGGGGCTCAACACGGCGAGTATATATACTACCCGTCGAGTCTTTTCCGCCTATAGCAAGAGCAAATACCCATCCTCCATCGAGAGGCTAAACACGGAATGCACGTGGCATACCCCGCGTGTATTCGCCTCCTTCGGAAAGAGGGTAAGCAATACCAGCTTCCTTAAGCAGTGGGAAAAAGTAAATCATATAAACAACCAAACCAAACCACCAACATCAAACCATCACATTCATCTCATACCATCATCCTTGGTGTCCTCCCCAACACCCACATGCATAAACCGATGCATCTTGCCACACTAGGCGTCATCCGCCACAACCAAAAGTCCCCATACCTCCACATATCACAACAGCCATCCATGCTCACATCAAATCACAAGTAGCAGGAAATCAAAGATCACAAAATGGGCTCTCTCCCCTTTAACAAGGCATTCAACCTTCATACAAAATGACCACTCAGAGCTCCAAACCACAAGGCATTCAGCCTTACAAGCAAGCGGGTAACTCAGAACCCTTTTGAATTTATCGAACTAATAGTTCTTTAATCCATCTTGAATTAACAGATTCATTAACATGCCTCTTTATCTTTAGCCAATTATTTAACAAATAATTCCGACTTTACGTTCATTATCAATTTCCATCATAAAAGAGCAACTAATTGAAGAAAAAAACATAGATATCACTCTATCTAGGAAAACATGGGGCAAACCGTTATCACGGTACAAGGCAACAACATTCGATCAACCAATTATTTTAATCTGGTTCAAGTATTTAATTAGGTCAATTTCATTATGATCCAAAGGACTAAATCTTTATAATTCTACGATTTCACATACAGAATTAGATAATCCATGAATCCCCTACCTCAAACAGTTCCTCACGTTCTTCATCCACACAACAGGTCACAATCCTCCCCTCGCGACAACTGCATCCACCGGAGGATGCTGCGGTATGACAGTACCAACCAACCCCAAGAAAACCCATTAGAATCATGGAAATTACATGGTCTAATTATGGAAAGGATGATAGGAGAAGATAAACCCCAAAAGAATGATGATACAACATACCTTATATGGAAGAATGATGGACACAACTTGGTAGCATCAAACAGAGAGGAACTGATCCGAGTAACATTTGATTGTGAAACTCCTACGGGAAGGATTGAAAGTTTCTAGCGTCTTGCATATGAGAACCATGAGGATGGACAACGAAGAATGATATCTCGTTCCTTTTAAAAAAAATTAGAGAGGCGACGGTTTAAGATCCGATTTATTCTCCATTAAAAACGGATCGCATTAACCCACGCGGTTTGACCAAGTAAAAACATTCTGGCCTTAGGAATAATTAATATAGAATTTATGGCCTTTGAATCGGCCTTAAATTCCTTAAAATAAGGTTTTAAAAATATTTTACGTCAATGAAAATGTCAAATTTATGAACCTGGAAACACTACTCACATACTCAAAATTTGGCAAAGTATGGAATCAGTAGCTCTCATGAAGTCTGGAAACACTGTTCATTCATGAAATTTGGCAATGTATGGAATCGGTAGCTCTCATGAAGTCTAGAAATACTGTTCATTCGTGAAATTTGGAAAAGTATGGAATCAGTAGCTCTTATGAACTCTGGAAACACTGTTCACTGAACCTCACCGATAGAAGTCCACTGATAGAACCTCACCGATAGAAACACTCTTCACTGAACCTCACCGATAGAAACATTGTTCACTGAATCTCACCGATAGAAGTCATGTTCACTGAACCTCACCGATAGAAGTACACCGATAGAACCTCACCGATAGAAACACTGTTCACTGAACTGGAAAATTTGGCAAAGTGTTAGCCGAGCTACTGCTAGACTGCGGCTACCAGTATACCGAGCTATCAGTATGCCGCGGCTACTGGTAAACCCAACAATTGGTAAGTAGTGGCTACCGGTAAGCAGTAGCTACCGGTAGACCAAGCTACCGGTAGGCAGTAGCTACCGGTAGACCGAGCTACCGGTAGGCAGCAGCTACCGGTAGACCGACTACCGGTAGGCAGCAGCTCCCGGTAGACAGCAGCTACCGGTAGACCGAGCCACCGGTAGGCAGCAGCTACCGGTAGACCGAGCTACTGGTAAGCGATGGCTACCGGTAGGCAGCAGCTATCGGTAGACCGAGCCACCGGTAGGGAGCAGCTACCGGTAGACCGAGCCACCGGTAGGCAGCAGCTACCGGTAGACAGCAGCTACCGGTAGACCGAGCCACCGGTAGGCAGCAGCTACCGGTAGACCGAGATACCGGTAGACAGCAGCTACCAGTAGACCGAGCTACCGGTAAGCGGCGGCTACTGGTAGGCAGCAACTACCGGTAGAACGAGCTACCGGTAGGCAGCAGCTACCGGTAGACCGAGCTACCAGTAGACAGCAGCTACCGGTAGACAGCAGCTACCGGTAGACCGAGCCACCGGTAGGCAGCACCTACCGGTAGACCGAGCTACCGATAGACAGCAGCTACTGGTAGACCGAGCTACTGGTAAGCGGCATCTACCGGTAGGTAACAGCTACCGGTAGACCGAGCTACCGGTAGGCAGCTGCTAGGGGATAAGTCATCTTGACCTCCTAGAACACCTCCAACACCACATTTTCACAAAGTAATGGACCAGGGAGGTCCGGGCCATTACAAGACCCACACATATAACCGGCAATTTTAGTTTTCTTGGTTTACCAGATTATTATAGGAGTTTTTTTAAAACATTTCATTGTTATCTATAACACTGAATATGTTAACTCGATATGGTGTTATGTTCTTGTGGACAAAATAATTTGATGGTTGTTTTCAATAATTAAAATGAAAATTATTGAATTCGTTAGGTTTAACACTTCTTTCCAGAAATGGTAACTTTGAAATCTATAGTGATTCATTGTTGACAAGACATGGTTGTGTTCTTATGTAGAATGATTGGGTAATTTCTTATCCTTCACGTCAATTGGAACTTCATGAGTTAAATTACCCTAAACATTATTTGGAATTAGCTGTTATGGTTTTTTCATTAAAAATTCGGAGGCATAATTTGTGTAGCTTAATGTGTGAAATATATACTGATCACAAAAGTTTGAAGCATATATTCACATAGAATGAATAAAAATTAGATAGAGGATATGGAAGGAATAAATCGAGGATTATTATTGAACGATCCATTACTATTTGCAAAAGGAAAATAAATTGTCTTACGCATTGATTCAAAAAAGGAATGCAAGATTAATCATTCTACATTTGGAATGAGATTTTTTGGTTTTTGATTTAATGAATTTTTGAATGGAAATTTTTAGTGTAGGGAAGTCCCCTATTTTGTTTCTAGTGGCGGTGAAATCAACTCAATCAGACAGAATTAAGAAATTGTAGAAAGAAGATAAAGAGTTGAAAAACATGGAATTTGTTCAAAAGGGTGTGATACCTTAATATAAAATTTATTTAGATTGTTTTTTAATGTTTATAATTTGGTTATGTGTGACTTGCGATTCACATTTGGAGAAAGATTTTTTGTGTGAAGATAATAGTTCCCCATTTTCAGTTCAACCTACTAGTACAAAAATGTACACAGGTCATTAAGAGTATTACATGTTGGATGGAATAAATTGAGATATTGATGACTTTACTGTGAAGTGTTTAACATTTGAATAGGTTAAATCAGAATGATAGTTACCAAAGAGATGCTTCAGGCATTTCCAATGCCTTAGTGGTAATGGTAAATTTTGTCCATGGATTTTGTAGTGGGATTACCAAATAGTTCATGATATAATAATTCAATTTGGTTTATTGTTGATCGATTGACGAAATATGCTAATTTTATTCCTATAAGAGATACTCTATCCCTAGATAAACATTTTCTATAGTATATTAATGAGATAGTTTGGTTTTAGATAGTTCCTCTCTACATTGTATCTAATCGTGATCCCAATATCTCTTCTATCTTTTGAAAGGACTCAAGAATTTGTTGGGTAATGAATTAAATTTCAGTATATCTTTTTATCCTCGATCATATGGGCAGCTAGAATGAAAAATTCAGACCATGGAAAATATGCAACGTGCTTGTTCCATGGATTACCCGGGATGTAGGGAAAAACATATTTTATGTTGATTTTTCTTATAATAACTATTCAACTTCCAGTATACATGTGGTACCATTTAATGAATTATATGGAAAGAAGTGTCGAACTACATATTTTTGGGACGAAGTAGGTTGAAAAATCATTCTGCTACCAAGATTTGTTGAATAGGAGGAAGAAAATGATCAGTTGATTCAGAAGCGCATGAGAACAACTCAGAGAATGGAGAAAAGTTATACAGAAAACCCGATGAGGGATCTTTCATTTGAGGTTGGTGATCATGGATTTCTCAAGGTTCCTCCTTTGAAAAGTGTGATGTGTTTTGTTAATAAAAGAATTTTAATTATAAGGTTTATTAGACCCCATGAAATCTTGGAAAAGGATTGACCAGTTTCATACAAAGTGGCTTTACATCCTAGTTTATCACAGGTATATTATTGTGTCATGTTTCAACGTTTGGAAATTATATGCCAGATCCAACTCATGCTTTTAGTCTAGAGGTAGTTCCATTAGAAAAGAATATCTCTTATGTGGAACAATCAGTCCAGATTCGTGGATGATAAGACAAAGTGTGGCAAAATAAGGTAACTCATCAGGTACAGGATTTGTAAAAAAACCATATGGTTTAAGAGGCATCATGTGAATTTGAAAAATCAATGAGAGATAAATACCCAAATTATTTTATAAGTGAATATAATTTTGGGGACGCTATTCTCATATTGGGGGAAGGATGTATCAACCTAAGAATTTATTGAATAATATGTTTTAATTTATATTATTATATATGAATAAGATATTTTTTTTACATTAAAATGGTTTTTTATTGGGTACTCAACGTGATAAAATTGGTTTCATTGAAATCATATAATGCACACAACGTTGAGTTATAATGAAAAATAATATAAAAAAATTATTATTTTAAATGATAGTTAATACATAGTCATTGTATTGGTGGAAATTAATAGAAATAACTAAAATATTATTATACATGTTATTTAAATGTCTTTACATTAATCCATTGAAATTTAGATGATGAAAATAAGAATGAATTCAATTTTAAGCATGAAATACTTTAATATGTTTAAAATGTAGTTTTACTATATTTTGATAGAAAATATATTTAAAATCATGTTTCAGTGTAATTAATATGTTCTATTTGATAAAATAAACATATTCTATAAAATACGAACATCAAAATTTAGTTTAGATAAATTATTTGTAATTTTCTCATAACGATCATTTTTAATGAATAGTGTAAAATACCTCATTTTAGGACAAAACTGCCTTTTCATCTTATTTATTTATATAGTTAGATTGTACTTTTCATTGGTTTTAAAATATAATTACATTATTTTTTAAAATTTAATATAATATTGGTAATTATAAGTAATTTTACATTGAAATTGGATATAAACACATGTCAATCGTTTGATAGTTTTTACTTCTTAAAAACAAGTTTATTGTTTTTGACAACGATAGTTGATTTAAAATTAATTTCTGAATCTACTATATTTTGAATTTGTATAAATGGATTCCATATATGGAATTTTCATGTCCAAATTGAGTAAATAGTTACCTTTTATTTTTAGACACTATGAATAGTAACTTCACTAATTATTTTATTTTCAATGGTTAAAAGGTAAATCTGGTGAATGAGTTATAAAAAATTATATTATAATAATATTAAACTACCTTAACATGTGTTTTAAGAATACTTTATTAGATCTTTCTGACCATGTGAATCCTTAGGTTGATTTTGGGACCCCATGGGGCCAATATGATGTGAAAATGACATTTTATAAGGATTAATTTAAAGTAATGAAAAATATAACCTAATCATGTATCGTTTAATTAAAAAATTTATAGGGAGTTATATTATAATTGTATTAGAATATAATTAATATTCAAAAATCCAAAAAAAATCTCAACATCATGGTATTTTATTTATAATTTTATACATAATGTAAATGAATATATTAATGACACAATGATGATGTACAGATAACCTTATTAATGGATGATTTAAAAAATTTAGATTATGAATATTAAAATTAATTTATTTTGAAACAATTTATTTCATACAAGAATTTTATGGATGATTATGACATGTGATATTTGAATTAATTAAGTTTATTCTAAATAATCATGTTTTTATGAATTTCTTAAAAGTCATGACATGAATAGTATAAAAGTTGACATAAATGAATTTTTAAAACAAATACTGTTTTATAAAATGATATAATAGTCCTAAAAATCTATGTTTTGACCAAATTACATATATATTGTTGAAAATTTCATTAAGGAACAACTTTTGGTTCTCTTGGTATTTTATAGTAAATATATATACCATAGAGTTTGAATATACCTGAATATATAGTATCAATTAAATTAGTTATCTATGGGATAATACTAAAGGGTAAGATTAAATTTTTTATGTAGACTTGTATAAATCCAATTGTTTGGGAGGTTTTCAACTCTAAAGAATAATATATTGTAAATAAATTACTTTGGGAACATTGGAAACATTAAATCATTTTATAATAAAAAAAATACTTTCATACATTCCAAAAGAGCCCCTCCTCTCTCTTATAAAAGGGAATCACCTATGATCCCTTACACACAAAAATAATGCCCCTTGTCTCATCCAAAAACTACTCCACTAAGCTCCCAACATCTGTTTCATCCTCTTATAATTCATATCTTGTGACTAAGGAAACTCTCGAAATCCTTTTAGCTCAAATCAATGGCAGTTACATGTTTTAATAGGTAGTGTTATCTCTAAAGTTCTTTTCTATTATTTTAATTCTTCACTCACTATACTATTATTATTAATTGATTTCCAAACAAAACATGTATACTAAATATTATAGGAATTTTTTATGTTAATAATTCTAACTACACTTACACACACCTCCATCAAAGGGATATGAAAATATTGTTTTTGTGTATGGTGAACTACTACCTCGCGAAATGATGACTGTTCAATATTCCTCTACCACCTCTCATGGTGGAAATTATGACAGAACTATATTTTTATATGATATATATTATATTTATATTACCTCCATGGGTTTTTAGTTTACATTTACCGAATACTTTTATTCTTTCGAAAATTTTGAAATATGATATTTTAATTTGGGGAAGTGCAGAAAAAAGCCCCCTCAATGTGATATGACTCGTTCATGCCATACATGGAACAAGTAAATTATTGACTTAATAAAATAATATAACATATATAAAATATGATATTATAGTGAAATTAGACAATACATATGTATCATTTAGTTTTCAGTCCTTTAAATATGAAAAATAAATGAAAGTAGCATTCATGCATACGTATGACTTATTGTCTCCATGAACGGAGCATTTCATTTATTAACTCCAAATGTTATGGATTATTAAAAATACATATATATTTGATATATATTATATTTAAATCATTAATATTATTATATATATATATTGGAACATTTAACACATGGAAAACTTGTAATTATATGTAGTTTATTTTTGACTGATGTACCAAATATCAATAAAAAAACAGACATGAACATAAATATTAATGTAATTTTCAAAACATGAAGATAAATGTTATAAAAGGAAAAATAAACAAGAAAAGGTTTCTTAAGAAAATATAAATTATCTTTGGTTTGTTATTCAAAAAGTACAAGGAACATATTTGATGAGTCAAACTCAAGGTAAGGGACATCATCTCAATCCCCTTTTATTAAGACATATTTTGATTTTACATGAATTTATTTTATATGATGTATAAACCCATTTTTCTATTTATATAAATATAATGGAATATTTTTTCTGTGAATAGTTTTACTGAATGATGATGTAAATGTTTCTTTTTAATTTATGTGGTGACAATGAAATTTCCACTACCGAGAGCTTTATTTGATATTATGCTTATTTAATAAGATGGAATGTTTTCAAAATAAAATATTTTTAATATTCCATATTTACATATTTTGGTATTGAAGTTGGTTTTTAGAAAGCATTGATTATGTTAATATCTTGAAATGGCATATTTTTTTCAATGTTGAAATGTTATCTTTCTTTAATACTTCTTTTATGTGTTATTGTTATGTCATGGTAATTGGGAATTGATTACATATATGGGTGGTTCCATGATTAACCTAGGGTGGTTTAGCACTAGATAGATCTTCAATACATTGGTTAATGCGAAATAGGTAAAATTTAACATTTCTCTTAAAATATTTCTGGAATATATTATGTTGGGTATTCCAAACGTAACTCCATCTGTAGCTGTGAAAGCAACATTGTAATAATGTTATGGATACACAAGTTACCTTTATGATTTATAATTTCTATGTGTTATTCATAAATCTTATGATTTCATGTGTTATATTAAATAGATTTTTATTTATTTGTAATAATTTTGATTTCATTGATTTGTATGTATTGATGGACTAATGTTTTCTTTCCCAATCTTATATCCCTTACAGAGATTTTTTTTTCATCCCATGTTTTTGAGATTTTTTTCACATGTTATATGGAATTTTAAGTGAAAGGAATTATTAATTACTATTTTTATGATGAAAAAAATTCATTTTTTATTTAACGAGTATTATTATGGGGATAAATTGGATAGAGTATAAGTGTCTATATAGAAATATTTGATATGTAATGTAATAGTAATTCAATAATTCAATAAAAAAATAAACCTAAAATGATCCTCAATGTTAATTCATAAAATAACTCAAGAGTATGTTATCTGTATGTTTGGGGCCTTATTAAAACCCATTGGTTCAAACCAAAAGTAGTAACCTTATTAAGAGTTTCCATCCTTCCTCAAGCTCATTAGATTTATATATTTATCCATTCATTCAATTATTCTAATTATATTATTATGTAACAAAAAATTGTCCTATATGTACATAGATGTGTTTATGTTATGTTTCCAACCTAATATTACACACACATCCATATAATGTGTAATGAACATACTGTTTGTGTGTATGGAAAGCTACCACCTCATGAAACGAAGTTGTTTTTTTCCATTACTACCCCTAATGGTGGAAAATTATGATAGAAAAAATGTTTATTATATATATATATATATTAATTATATTTTCAATATTCTTATATATTTTTTATATTGAAGATAAAATTATGCTTTACATATTTTATGAATATTATGACATCATTTTTTTAACTGTGGACTACCACATTTTAAAGCGATGTGATTCATTCTTGCTATATGTGGGATATATATAAGATGATATTAGTAATAAATGTGAAATATATGATATAAATAAGATTATTTAATTATAATATAAATTTGTACCATTTAAGTTTTCTTGTTTTTATATGAAAAATAAAATTAGCATTCATGCCCACATATGATCCATAATCTCTATAAATAGTGCATTTCATTTCTTATATCAAAACATTATAGATTTTTATAAATACATATATAATTAATATAAATGATAATAATGTTATGTTTTATAATATAGATATGATTAAATAATGATCCATGTAATATTAAAAACAAATAAAAAGCTAAGAAAATCTAAAAACAAGGAAATTAATAATCAAAATTGAAAATAATGAAAGATTGTTAACAAATGTGTACTAATATATTATAAAAAGTTAATATTTGATATTATAAATATTATATTTTATTATCATTTGGTATATTTTTTTATACCATTATATTGTAATTTATTGTATGTTCGCCCGAATGTATATGAATGCTTAGGGGTTTCGTCTCAATTTACATTCTATTGAGACTTGTTTATTGTTATGAACAGAGTTTCTTTTATATGTTGTATATAATTCCCTTAGAAATTTTATATCATGAATATATTTATTCTAATGATATTATAAGTTTTATACAATATTATTTCTACATGGATATTATTATTCAAATTCCTAAATGTGGTATGGGACACTTTGGAATGTTTAAAGATTATTCTTATCGAGAAAATTTTTAATGACTATCTTTGCAATCTCACATCCGTTTATGATTGTCATATTTATATTGAAACATTAAATTTTTTTAAGAACTTGATTTCATTTATATGATTTAAATATATTATATGTTTCATAAAATATCATGATTCATTCATTCTTCTTGATTTATTGATTTTCAATTAGAGTTATTTTATCTAAGGCAATTCAAGTTAAATGATACCAAATTTAAAATAATATCATAACCAAATTTCATAAAATTTGTTTATAATAATTTCTAATTTTTATTATTTCTATATGATTATGCGTATAATGACATTTAATATCTATTTATTTATTTCAACACCTATTTTTTGGATTTAAAGTTGATACAAATAATCTATTAATTGATTGATTCACACTTCAACATTACATTTATTCCCATGTTTTACTTCACAATATCAAATTGTTCGGAAATTATTATACATGAATTTATGTCAGAGGTAATTATTTTACCATTTCCCAATACAACCATTAAATTTATTTT
The DNA here is from genome assembly GCA_963277665.1 of Viscum album. Taxonomy (NCBI): domain Eukaryota; kingdom Viridiplantae; phylum Streptophyta; class Magnoliopsida; order Santalales; family Viscaceae; genus Viscum; species Viscum album. Next base: position 1,380,818,080 of record OY728138.1, read on the forward strand.
CTTAAGGTTATAAATGAACTTTTTCATCTATTAGTACCAATTTATCATTCTTTGGTAGTCAAAATGTTTTGGATAATGGTTTTATGAAAACCTGACTTCATTTCTCTATTTACTTTGAGAAATAATTTTCTTCTAAAAAAGTTTTCTAAAACAGTTTCATAAATTCCTTTTTTCCATTTGAATATAATTTTTAAAGAAACTTTTACCCCTTTTATGATTTACCTATGATTTCAATTGAATCTCTTCATCTCATTCTAAAAAAATATTTTTTCTAAAAAAATTACTATTCAAAATGATTATTATTTTTTCCACATTTGGAATGTATAGATTTATAAGCCAAAATAAATTTAAATGATCCATTTTTAGTTTAGAACATTAGATTTTAATGAATTTTTTAAAAGGCGTTTAAAAAAATAGATTTCCAAAATCATATCAAAATATTTTTTTTCAATATTGTTTTTTAATATTTGTTTTATTGTATTTATATTAATCAAAGATAACAACCATTTAATTATACTCCACTTGGGATTTGAGGTATAGATAGAAAAATTATTTTACTTATGGATGTTTTATGATTTATTTGGACAAGGATAGTATATGTATTCACTTCCTTGATTCCATTCATTCCGCTTAAAATATTAAATTTCTTATAATCATTTGAAATTGAAATTCTACAAAGTATCGATATAAATTTTCATCAATATGATTATTTCTCAAACAATATACCATTTTTTTAAATTGTGTTCACTTTGAATGTTATTATATTATTTTAGAAAATATTGATAAATCTATATCTTCAACTCCATATATATATTTGATAAGGGGCATTTTTAATCTATTATTATATAAATGCCGAATGATTTGGAATGGATTGAAATGGGTGGGACTCGGTTACATATGGAATCATGATGCATCAATGGTATAATGTGAAGAATTTATTGGATAGCTTCCCTAGATGGGGTTCTACCCGATATGATTAACTATCATGTGAAATATATTGATAGTAATAGTTCCACATACCTTAGATACATGTTGTCCAATAAATATGTATTTCCCACGTTCAGTTTTAGTTATTATTCATCCATGATATTTTTCATCGACATAACATGGGATACATTTCATTAGCATTTCATTGATTAAATGGAATGTGTTTCACTTTATTATGATTTCATATTAACTTTTAATTATGTAGTTATTTGGATGGAATGTGCTTCCATTTATTACCATTTCATATGGTCTATTCAATTAATTCTCATTTTTATTATTACATAGTATGTTTTTTTAATTATTAACCATTCCATAAGTATTATTCTCATTGATTCACAATTTCAACTTTTATAATTTACCCATACTAAAAATTTGACCTCACCATTATTTTATTTCTTTTCACAAGAAATACAATTATTATACGAAGAAATATATGTAAAGATACGAATAATGGAATAATGTTATCCAAAAAATAAATCAAAATATGATATAATTAGTGTTATCATTTATAATACAAGACCAATATATTTATTTGGTTTAATAAGACTACCAAACTAATTGGTATTTTTGGATTATATTTCTTGATATCATGCCAATTTTATGATAATATACATAGGATCCGAGATTTCTGGGGCCAGGATGATATAAATTATGTCTCATATTACAACCAACAAAAAAACATAATATATTTAGAAGACATTATTAAAATGACAATAATGAAAACAAATAATGTTGACCATTAATTGTTATTACCATTATTGAAATATAATTAATATGTGTTAATATTAGAAATGTTTATAATTTTTGAATTTGTTATTATCATGAAATTTCTTAAAAAATGAAATTTACAATTTTTATAATATAAGTTTGATAAAATAAATTTCATTTCATATATCAATTCATTGTTGTTTACATATTATGGATCATAGAAATTTTCTATAAATATTTAGTTTTTAACTAGAAATTATTTTTTATGATAATTATAATTTTCCTAATTTTATAACCATGTAACTGTATCCTAGTATTATAAAAACAATTAGGTGAAAAAATATTTATTTTATGAATAACAATATGAATTTTAATACATTATTTGAAATTAATCATAAAATTTCACACATTTTTACACAAAATTTTTTTTATTTAAATAAAAATTATTCCCAATATTCTAGTCAATGATGTATTTACATGGTAAAATTTTGTTTTGGAGTGATATTAAATCCTTAAACCCTTAATTATATTTCTAATAAAGGATTTTAAATCATTAAAATCATTGAAATTGATGATGTTATACTATATATAAATTTAAAGATCGAAAAATTACTTTTCTATAACTGTTTTTAAACATTTAACTATTTTTATTTTGAAATTTACTATAAAAATAGTCATAATTATGATATTACATAATAATTATAAAATATAAAATCATACAGTTCGAATTTGGATTGTCAAAATTAATTAGTTTGATTTAAAAATGGTTACCCTGATAAAAAATTATAAAAAGTGTTTCACTAAGGGGATGTGTTCAAAAAATCTTAAAAAACATTATAAAAGATATTAGTGTCAATATATAAGAATTTACATTATCATATAGACAAATTTATCAGTTTTTATCCATTTTCCCTTGAATAATATCTCTGTATTTTAGAAAATTGTCTAGTGTTTCTGAAAGTGTCTTTTTCATCTCTTATAAAAGTATTCCACATAAACCCATTTAATGTTTTTGTTAACCAAAGATGTAATGTAATAATATATACTCTCTTAGTATAAATATATTTCTATCCCATAGACATAGAACCCTGGTCACTAATTTTTAACCTAATACGTTCAATTTTCGGGTAACATCGAAGAAATTCTCTAGTCTCCGACAAAATAAGTATCTCCTTCTTAAGATTTTATTCATATTATTACTCATTGAAATGTAGGATCAACTTAATAATATTATTATTTTAGTATAATTATTATACTGATAGGTTTTTATATTAATGGTATTCTAATTAGTAATTAATTTCAATACCCCTATAAAAAATAGAAGGAAGTCATTATTATGTTGTATGGACAATCTCGACCACTAAGAGACATCATTCATTTTACATTACCTCCACTCATGAATAGTATTAATGATGAAAGTTTGAATTAATATAATATATATATATCATATAATTAGGATTCTGAAATTTTAATATAAAATCCACATTCACCTCTTCTCACACATTGAGAAAACTGAACACTAATCGCGTATATGTGTGTAGTACTGCCTCCACAGTTAAATTTTTTTGATATTTATTCTACATTCTAAAAATGTTCCTAAAAATATTAAAATATGGTTATGAATAAAATAATTATAAAATTATAAATATTCATATATTATAAAAATATTACATTAAAATATACAACTCCTTAACCATAATCACCATTTTTTTATAGTGTGTTCATGTTTGGGTTGATTTTACCACCTACGTGAGAAATTATTGAAAGTATGATTATGGATTTATATGAATACTAGAACAACAATATTATTATAGTAAAAAAATATTATTTTTTATATGGTTCTAAGAATATTATATTAAATAGTGGAATTGTTATTAATGCTACATTTTTTGTTCTCTAAAATCATCGAAATAAGCCAACAATAATTCCATTTTCATGCATCATAAATAAAAAACATATTGAATGATATAAGAGAATTATAAATTATATATATATATATATAATTATATATTAATTAATAATATTGTTTAAAATAATGGGTAGAAACCTTAACATTATAAAATACAAGAAAACCATTACAGTTAATAACACCTAATGTTTCAGATATGATAACAAAACAATATATTAAAAAAATTAAATTAGGTATATAAGAGGTGAAATATATTAATATTTTTATTAAACAGATTATTAAGTAAAATAATATTTTTATAATAATTTAATGTTTTGTCAAATACATAAGGAAACAATGTAAGGGTTTATATCTAAATCTCCTACCATTGAGACATGTTTATGTTATAAACCATGTTTTTGTTTAAATATGCTAATTTTTGACACTTTCTATATATTCTTTTTTATTTATTTATTTTCATGATATTAATTATTATATTTAAATTTCTAATAGTAATGGGATTTCTGTTAATAAAACATTTAACTTATAATCATTTCATCTCAAAATTTTCTTATTTGGGAGAGATTTTATAGTATTAACCTACTTAAATTTATTTTCTGTATACAATACATATATGAGATAAATATATCACCGTTTAAAATGTATTAATTATAATTGATGTTCAATATAAATCTATCTATTTCAATATGATTTTATTTAAATGTTAATTCCATTATATATTGTTTTGATGACTCAATTATCTTGATTAGGTCATAATTAATCAATTTTATATTATCATTCATGATATATCAATCCTAAATAATGGTGATTTTAGGATGTATTTAAACATTATTGTTTTTTGGAAAATTCATGTTTCACACCAAATTATTCATCCCTGGTTATTTTATTTTATCAATAAAATTAACTTTTTTAAAAAATATTTCTCATTTATTTTATTTTATTTTTATTCTATTTAATATTATTCAAGTCCCACAAATTTTCTTATCGCACAATCAGAAAATCAAAATTTTATTACCAAAAATGATAAGTTTTTTCCCTTTATTCATTTTAAATTAATTGTTTTATTATCAATTTAATTATGTGGAACATCAATAAAGTTATCTAAATATTTTATTATAGTATTTCAATCCATTCTAAACAAATTATTTTACCATCCACTCCACAATTAATTTTGATAACTATTATGTCTTTTTTGGTAACCATTATTAATGATTGTTTTTTAAATTTAAAAGTGTCTATGTTTTTTCACATAACCTATTTAAAAAATTAATTCCAATTTAATGTTTATAGTATTAAATATTATTCTTATAAGTAATAATTTTAAAACTATATAAACGTTAAATGTTCACAATTTGACGAAAATAGTTTTAAACAAAATATCTTTTCATTTTATTTGTTTTCATTATCTTAAAAAAGAGTTACTTTTGAAAACAAAATTAAAACTATGTCCTCTAAAATTTTGAATAGAAAAAGTCTTCCAAAATAACATTTCAATAATAGGTTTTTATTTAGATATATCTCTATAGGAATTATGTTTAATATTTACCATATATTTTTGTTTAATTAGGTGATTGTTTTTGTAATTTATGTTTTCTTATGTCAAATTGTTTAGTTTATATTATTTTGTCATACCTTTTAGATGTTGTAGGGAAAAACTTTTATTTACATGAGTTATTTATAAAAAAATGAATGATTTTAAATTTGTTATTTTACAAAAACCCTTATATTTTCATGGTTTTTATGATAAAATTTAACAATTATTTATTTGTTACATAAATGTATGTATTATTAGACCGGTGGGACTTGTGTATCCCTTAAATTAATTTTGTAAATATTTATATATCATGAGATCAAAATGTTACGTGAATGGGTTAAAATGAATCCATGTTCACAAAGGTTACATGTAATCATATTTACGTATATTAGTTTTTCTTAATTGAATGGGTTAACTATTATTTAGAATAAAAAAGATAAGAAATAATATACATATGATTATGAAAATTTCATTCTAATATTCCATTTTTGATTTAATGTGATTAATTTTTTTATCATTCCATGTTCAAATTGTTATCTCTTGAGATTTTATATCTATAGTTCATGTGTATGGTTAATGTTATTATTTTATGTTTTTTAAAATATGAATTTTTTTTAATAATTTTCCATTTGAGTATGATCTTACCATCATGGAATTGTTTTTATATATTACTGAGTATCAAGACTAAAATATTTCTTATGTTTCTATTATATCGACTAAGGATTCTTATACATAGATATTACATAATTTATTATGAATATTCATTATATTTCAAAAAAATTACCAATGGAAAAAATAGTATAGTGCCATTGGAAACATGGAACAAAATATTATTATTTTGGTGAATGATATTAAACATCTCTGATAATGTTCTTCCCATTTACTAATCATTATAAACATATCCTACTTATACATTACATCGTATCCTGGGGAAATAAAGACATACAAAAGGGTGATCTAAAGTTACCAATACGGGTAAACTGGGGGTTATGTAATCCTAACATGAACATAAAGATATGAGAATAAGAGCATAACATATGAAAACTATACTATTCATATCAAAAAACATAATCATTAATCATTTCCAAATAATTTGATGATTATAAGACATAAATCATAAGGGAATCCAATAATATGACCTATGAGAGGATATCAAAGGTATATGAAACAGGATTTGTGTTATATTATTTCCTAGCTACCCACCATGACATTCATACCATGTTAGGCATAAGATAACCATAATTGTACCTTCTATGCACTTGAGATGACCACTCATGGGCCCTACTTTTTAGGCCTTGTATGTCCACCAGTTCACCTTATTCTTTGGTCAATAGATGAACACCCATGTACCGTCATTTTTTGATTTATTTTAAATACCAATGTATCTTACTCATTAGATTTGGGATAAACACATTATTCTCCCTAATAATTGGGGTTGAACTAAAAAACATTGAACTATGTATGATCTTATAGAATTAAACATTACCCAATGAATTGAAGTTTTATCTAGGTAAACACGTTATTTATGCAATAATGGGCTCACCCGGTGTTATCTGGGTTTCCCATCATATAATCTATAGTAGGCTTACCCCACACTATCTCAGCCACCCCGTAAAATAAGCTATTATAACCTTACCCATAACTATCTGGCACACCCCATTGTATATATAAATTCCAAGAATCTCATCATGAATAATTTACAAATAGATTTCATATCATAATTTTTTTTTAAAAATAATCATTATTATTTCATAACCTGATTAACCCACATAAAAGTAATATGGTTAATATCAATGTCTTTGGAAAGTGATTAACCATTGAAAAATAAACAATTATCATAAAAATATCATGGAATCATGATAAACCCACTTAAAAGATATTCGGTCCATAATAATCTCTTAGAAATAAGATTGACCCATGGAAAATAAACATGTTCGATAAACATCATTCCACTAAAACATGCATTGTTAAGAGATATAATATGAACTATATAATTTGATAATACCCATATAAAGGAATAGGTAACACCAATGGATTTAATTTTAGATGGAATATAATTTATAAAGTATATTTTATGTTATTTCATGAGGAAAAAGTCAGTTCCTCTTCCAAAAGCACTTTTTAAAACATAGAACATTTGGTAAACATTTTTCATTTAAGATAATCATTGAAAAAATGAAATAGATTATTTAAAGAACAAATAAAACTCAATTTAAATGAATAAATAATTTCAAAAAAAATATTTGGTAAAAACCATTCAAACATAAAAAATATGATTTTAAAATCATTTAAAATTATTTTTAAAACAGAAAACATTTTGAAAAATGTTTTTTTTTGAATGTTACATTGATAAAATATAAAGAAACCATTGAAAATCCTATAACACACTTTTAAAAATATTTATTAAAAACTATTTTTATTTGAAAATTTTATTCAAATAACATTTAAAAACATATTTTTATTTTTTATTAAATATGGTTTGGGATGAAATTTTATTTCCAACTGACGAGATAAATATCTGATTTTTTTCAAAAATAAATCATGAAAACATTTTGTTAATTATCTTAAGGGAAAATTGGTCAAAAATTGTATATTTATTTTACGATATCATGAATAAAAATTTGGACAAGAACATTTATGATAATTATTGGGATATGGGTCCTAATATTTTACTATTGGAAGCATATTGATAAACAATATGGACAATTGATGAGATTGTAACAATAATTATTTACCGCTATTGTATCTTTTCACCATGATCTACATGATGAAGTAGAATTAAATGAGACATAAAATATCAATAATATGAATTATGTAATGATATTACGTGAAAATGGTTTTGTATATGCACATCATGGAATAATATAGTAGCACAACATAATGTACATCACAAATAAGGAAAACACAGACAAAAATGATTAACTTATTTGGTATCTTTTGAACCATAAACCACATGAAAAAGATATTGAAAATTTATTATGTATGTAAAAATAATTTTACATAGAATAATAAAAAAATAAATTAATATTAATTATATAATCTAAATAATATATTTACACATTAAATATGAAATGGGTCACATGAATATAAAAAGTGAGATGGAAATACATTACCTCAAGTCATGACATTCATTATTATAATAAAAATTTCATATATAACAAATATAATTTTGTTATAAATATATTATAGAACCATATTAATATGTATAATACCATATATTATTTCATTATGACATTAATGTATCATTTAATTAAAAATTCCATGTTGATGTTATGTTTCAGGTAATAACATCATTTTTTTATTTATTAACTTGTTATTTTTTCGTCCCCTACATAGATCCGTATTTAATATTCACAAAAATTTTAACCAAAATATAAATATCATATATTTTTAATTATAAATATATTTATAATAATCGGTAAAATTATGTTATAGGAAATGAAATACAATGTTCAGTGATATGGTAAGTCATACATACACATAGATATTACTTACATTTTCTTGTCATATTTTATGATGAAAATGTAAATGATATATATATATATATTATCATTATATATATTTTTAATATCATATTTATCATATATTTTTACGAAACCCATCATTAATACATTGTATGTAACGTGTGAATGATTCTCATATCTTTGTGAGGCGGTAGTCAACCATACAAATGAATGAAGTTATCAAATTACCAAAAAAATTCAAAGAATGAATTTATTTCGGATATTATAGTTAGATAATCATAACTTCATCATAAATATCATATAAATCATATATAAAATAAAATTATATTATTACCACAAATCGTGAAATGTTGTAATGAAAAAATGAACGATATTGGTTCGGGAGGTCGTAGTTTGATGCGCAGACAAACAATGACTTCATATCACATTTGATGGATGTATTTTTGGATGTAGTAAATACCATTATCCTAAAACAAATTATTATATATAATATATCAAGATTATTTTAGCAGTATTTTATAATAGAAATTTACGGAGGTAGGGAGAGATATAAAATAAAAATTCTCAGTAAAGATTATTACCTCTTCTTCGAGTATCCTACTAATGTTTAAAATAATGCATTTCATGGAGAGATTTATTTCCAAACTAAGGCTTCTTGGATGAGGGAAGCTAATTTGGGCTCTTATTTTTTAGGGCTTGGTTAATACAAATGAAATGAGATGTGTGAATGAGTGGGGAGAGTGATTGACCTTTTATAATTAAGGCGATGTGAATTTCTTATCAATACTCAAATGTATTCAATATTAGTAGATCTATCTTAACCCATATGCTTCCAACATTGATCAATAATGGATGATAGGGATAAAGTTTTTAGAAATTCCTCCCCCATAAAAAAAGTATTACATTTTTTAATCATGTTATTTATTAGTATTTATGTTTACTAAATTTTATAATTATATACTTTTATCCAAGGTAATGTGTATTTTTTTATTTACATAGATAATTTAATCATTAATAATATAATTAAAATAATATTTTTTGGACAGTTTATAACCACTCATGCTAAATATGAATTCCAATTTTTTAAATATATGATATATATATAAAATTTATTTTAATAAAAAATAATATATAGAAAAAACCCTATTATAAAAATAATCATTTCATTTATTTTTTACTCTTTTAAATAATTATAATGGAAAAAAAAATGTTGACTGCATTTTGTAATTAAATTTATATCCAATTTCAATATGAAATGTATTATAATAACCTAAATATTTTAATCCATTTAAAATAAAACTAATCGTACATTAAAATGAATTTATAATATAAATTATCTTTATAAATAAATAATTGAAAATGGAAAATTTTAATTAAAATTCTATATTTTTTTATTTTCATCAAAAAAAGACACTTTTCATATATAACCCAAAATTCTACATCAAAATAATTTTTATATTTCACATTCAAAAATGAGTTTTATTTTCTCCGATAAAATTGGATTCCTTTTATCTATTATCTAAAAAACCCAATGGTTTAATGTTAGATATTAAATTGATATATAATATATATATTTAATTAATATAATTTTTCAAGAATGATTTTCTTATTTCATTAGTATAAAAATCAATTTTATGCATAAAACTAGTTATTTGGAAAAAAATACGGTTTATTTTTAAAAGGGATTTATTTTCAATTATAAATTTATAGTTAAAAAATAATTCATTATATAAACATGTGTGTACTATATATTCATAATTTATATAATCATATTCAAACCATCCATTCCCTTAATTTTTTTATAAATATCATATTAAAAAGTATTATTTAAATTGTATGTCATGTTTGCTTTAAACTCGATGTTGTGTGTAATAGATACTAAAATAGTGTTTTATATAATTCAATATCTCAAAAATATTAAACATTGAAAAAAATCACAAAATATATGGGTATTACATTTTACCCACTTAAAAAGAATTATCCCCTAGAAATTTATTTCTATCATAAAAGGATTACCACATGCATGTTTCTTTCATATAAACCGATATGAAAAAGGTGTTTTAAAATAACTTGTTGAAAAATAGAATGGTTCGTCTAATGATAATATAGAATAACTTATAATAGGTTTCTAAATAGGTTATCATTTGTGGGAAGTAAAAACATGGACATATAAGAGATAACTAAAACCCAAATACAGATGAAGAGTGATAGTGAACACAATCCAGAGAATGTTAAAGATGCCAAAACCATATATCGAAGTGGATAAAAAAAATTCATCCAAATCAAAAAAATGATGATCACATGAATTTTTTTTATTTCAATGTATTTTTCATAATGTTGAATTATTTTCACAAGAGAATATACTTACATGATCTCAATCAATTTTATAATTTGGATCTCACACTTGGGTTGTTCATTGAGTAATTTTTAATTCATCTATTACTCCAGGAAAAAAAATTATGTTTTTCATTCCTAAAGAACTCATGGATCATAATATACATAAATATAATGATATTTCACTCCATCAATTTTAGTTATCATGAAAATGAAATTATAATCATGGGATATCCAATGTAAATAAATATCTATATATAGAAAAAATACAGTAATCTTAAAAACAATATTCAATGTTAAAATAATAGATTTCATTAATAGTAATCCTTTTGATACTTTTTATATATTAAAATACTAAAATTAAAAAACAAGGTAACAAAATAATCTTAACATTGACCCCACATATATCATAAAGTTGTTCTTGATTCTCACATACCAACATGTGAATACTTTTGTCATTAATTATCTTGAAACATGGAAATAAATTGAATTAACATACAACCTTATAGAAAACATATATGATTCCTCATTTCATTAAATGAACATAGATTAATTGATCTATTCTATAAATCGAAAAATTATATAAACTCTATCCATGATATCATAAAAAAAACTTCAGTAAATCTTTTATCAGTTCTATGGTCCTAAATAATATTGAATTTACATTATCAATATCAATCATCTCTTTATCCAAACCAAACACCCTTTTATTATCCATAGATAAATTTTAAGGTTTCCTCCCATAATTCTAAAATATAACTTTATATATAACCCAATTATTTATGTCAGTAGTTCTATTCAACAAATTATTTCAAATCTTTATTGAAAACCTTATAATGAATGTTATTATATATTTTATAACTATTCAATTTTGATATATAAACGCTTCAATTATTCCACATCTTCATGACGACATTAAATAAGATTTTTTATCTTTTTACCTAATACATATTTAATATATTGTGATATATTGATCATCTCGTCACATATATAAACCAAAATTTAATCATTCTTCTCAAATTTAACAAAAACAACCCTATTAGTATAGAAAATTCCTATAATATATCATTTATAGTAGATTCATCATAAAAAACTCAACCATTACCCATATAACCTAAAATATTTTCTTCATGATATTTCCCCTTAGTGCATCAGTTGGTATTATAACAACCCAAGCTTCCACGGTATGCTTCTCTTTGAATAATACAGTAGATTATGTTGTATGCCACATCGAGTTCTAACACACACCACAACCACTCAAACTAGCTGTTATGAATAGTATTACCCACATTTTGAAATTTTATTAATTTTATCTTTCAAAATGGACTTCATTTTTGGATTCGGAATATCAAAATTAGCATAGGGTGAATTTTGGGTATTTTTCTGAAAACATTCAATTTTTGATGAATAAATATAATTTGAGACTTTTTATTAATTAATCTAATTTTTTAGGTTAATATGTCATATTATATTTGGTTATATAATTTTTTTTTGAATTTATTATGCTGTTATAAAATTATCAAAATCAAAATACACAATAGTGTCCAAATTGACATAAAAGAGTTTTTAAAATAAATATTATATTATTAATTGAAATTCTATTCCTAAAAATCTAATGCTAGGAGAAAGGACTTATATAATGATATTTTTATAATTAATGGAACACTTGGGGGACTCTTGGAGGTATATTGTATGTTTATTAACTATATAATATAAAAATACAAAAGGACATGGTAAATGTAAAACTATTTAACTAAGAGTTAAATATAATTGATAAGGTTAATATAGTGACCCAAACCTGTATAAAATCTATTGGTTAAAATTATTTAGACCCATCCTCACCAAAACCTCTAAATAATCCACTTTTTAGCAATTATAAACCGAATATGAGAATATTATAAAATAATGTTTCTAGCTTTTCCAAAGGTTCCCCTCAACAATCTTATAAAAGGGAACCCCCCCTTCTCTCTAATTCACACCTTAAAAGCCTTTTGGCTCAGCCAAAACTGTCCCAAATATTCTCTCAACTTCCCTGAATTTAACCTAGAGGCCTTTGATTGATAATAAATCCAACCTATGGAGCGATTTTGATTAAATCAAAAGGAAGAACCCGAAGAATAGGTAATGTTTTCACCACCCTCTTTCAAGTTCCTTTGTTCATCAACATCTTCGTTATTCGTTATTTACATTCAATAATAACAACTCAAGTATCTTATATATACTGTGATTTTATTATAAATATGGTACAAACATATTCAGTATTTTATCCATCCTTTGAATGAAATTTCACTATACGTGCGTATGTACAGCCTACCTTCTCCACGTCGTGGGGTAATTGTTATTCAATATATTATTTTTTGGATTGCTATAATAATGATTTTTAATTCATGTAAATAAGAAATAAAACATCATAATGATTCTTTACATATGATATACCATCCAATTATATATTATTTTAATATCAAAAGAATGATATTGTCGCTCGTACATACGTACCTACGGATTACCGTCTCCACGAACGCGATGAGATTCATTCCCATCAAATCCATTCAAGACTAAATATTATTTGATGATTAAAAAAATTTTTATAGGCATGATATCATTCTGTATATGAATAAAATGCATCCAATCCATAACAAATATGGCTCACATAACAATGAAAATAATGAAAAATGTATCCGTTAACACCCGAACCAACTATAATACTATGATATTATCAACAAAGAAATGATAAAAGATCATATATGATATCATATTAATGTATAGGATTATTGTATAATTAAATAACAATTATTTAACCATTATACATGAGGTTACCCTACCCTCGACCAAGGAAAATGTACAAAGTATGGTGTTTCTTATGTCACTTTCAATTCTGTGAGATTTCCATTATTCACCACTTATTTATTGCATGTGGTGTTGGTACTGCCCATGTTTGTATTCATTGTGTTATATAATTTAAATCATTTATATTTACATCATCATTGTATGATCCTTCTTTCATGGGTGTATGTTTCTTAAGTTACCAAATTGATAAGGAAATTTAAAATTTCAATTTCCACTCATTTGGCTTTACACATACTTCATTGATTATTTTACTCAAAGATTATGTGTGGAATAACTATTCATTTGATTATGTCATAATTTCCACTCCCCTTTATGTGGATATACTTTTGATACACAAAATCACTCCATTGATAAATTATCAAGTCATCGGTATGAACTTGATAAGATTAATGTTTACTCAATCTCGATTTGTTGAGTTAAACATCCCATTCATTGGTGTTGTTTTTACGAGAATTTGTGTGAATGTACTTTGATTATTTTACAATTAATATACAATAAAATTTAGTATATTTATATTTTTCACACATAATTATGTCATTGATTTATCCTTAACCAATCTATACGACCTTTATGATAGATTTCATCTCAATTTACATTCCATTAAGACTATTTTGTTGTAATAAACGAAATCACTTTTATATGGTGTATATAATGTACTTTTATATAGTATATCATGAATCCCTATATTATCATGATATTACAAAATTTTTATTAACTCATTTATTTGTATTCAAGTGTCTCTCATTTGGTTAGGAACTCAAAAATATATATAATTTTAAACTGTTTTAAATATTTATTATTCTAAATCTTGACAAATAGTGTGACTTTTAAACGTTTTTAGGGAAAAGGGTGATATTTCTCTCAATAGCATGATGATTATTTTAATCTATGTCAATATCCTTAATTATTCTTGATTGAGGATAATATTATACAATAAAATCTTCTATATTGTATCGAATGAGTTATTTTTTACTGTGGATGTGCTATTTTTATACCATTCATGGTTTTTGGATAATGTATCAACATTTCGTATGCTTGTTTTAATACAAATGATTATGTTATGTTTCAGAATTTTCATATGCGGATTGCATTGGACATAGTAAGTGATGAGTGGAGCTCGCTATAGCTCTTCGATGCATTGGTACGTCTCATGAGACAAACTAGTGTCTTCACACAAGGCCTTGACAAAATCATATTTGTAGTCTTGGCACGAGGCCTTGACTATGTAGTTATTATAGTCTAGAAATATGAATTCCATTATTATGAAAGTGGTTATTGATATTGCATGTGGTTATTCGACTAGTAGAATATACATGTGAATAATTAAATCGCATTATTTAATTTTATCTTTTCAATATTATGCTGAAATTCAAGTTTAAATGGATTTTTTTTGTTATACATTGCCTTAAATGATTATGCTTATTTATGAAAGTTTCCGCTATATTGTTATCCTTACATAACATCTAATCTCACCCCTTTCAATGTTTTATTTTTTCCAAGATGTGAAAAAGAAACTTATGAATGACGTATAGGGATAATATGAGGAGATATGAAGACAAGATGTTGTTGTAGTTTTTTTACTTTATGATCTAATAAAAAACATATGAATATATCTAGTGTTTCCAAGACTACTCAACTAACCGGTCTTTCGAGACTTGATCTTTTGTGATCATGCAATGGTTATGTAATAATGCACCGACTCTAGGTAACTAGGGTTGGGCCATTATAGTTGGCATCATAGGATGTTTATTAAAAACCTTGGAAACTAGATTTAGATAAACTCTGATTAGAGCACATAGACCTAAGATAGAGTTTGAGGATTAGTATAGAAGAACTTACTACAATTTTGGTATTGTATAGATTTTGTGAGTTTTCCAAGCAATACATCCCTGTCTCGATACGGGTAGGTAGAGGTGGCTCTGGAATAGATATACTTAGGGGTAAAACCCGAAAACATCGCTTTGAGCTAGACTCAAACGGGAACTGGTGCATGACAATGGGCCTTTCTGCACTCTTGGTTACGAAACTACCAGGAGATATTCTTAAGATAATTTATATTTTCTTTGCAATCCAATTTGAATTATTTGACCTTGGTTAATCCTAAGGTGTTTAAAATTGAGAATTTGGTGTCCGGATATTCTATAAATTATTTTATGGCTACTGTTACTCACACAATTCTTTTTGGTTTTAGTCAATGGCTGGAGTCCAAGGAAGTCATAGTAACTTTGAGAATGATGTACAAAGTCAGAATGATGGTGTAAATGAGCCAAAAAATGGAATGCTGATAGGCGTAAAAGATATCGTGTTCATTCCAAATCAGTTTTCCAAAAATATGATCAACAACATATATATTAACCAACTCCCAAACTCAACAAAGAAGAGAAAGATGATAAATTATAAGAGCTCCAGCAGTGGAGACCATGGAGAAAATAAATCCTAAATTTACATCATGGAAGAAATGTGGAAATATACACCTAGGAAAGTGTCTCAACAGAACAAAGAAATTCTTTACGTGTGGGAAAGAGCGACATAATGTGAAGAATTACTGAGGAAAAATGAAGAGTACTATGGAAGAAAATAAAAATGGTCCCAAGAATCCATTTACAGTCATTTTCCATAAATGTAGGGGACCTGACCATCACCCAAGTTAATGCCCTATTCGATAAGATATTTTCTTGGTCAAAGAAGAAGGTATTTGGAAATAAGTGGTTGTAGAAATGTTTAAAAGTATTAGTGCTCCTTATTGATGGGATTAGTTTGGAATAATTTTATCTTGTATTTGTAACCCCTCAATTTTCCATGTGACAATGATATTTTAGGAAGACATATCTTCTCCCTTGTGGATATAGTTATAAATAACCATTTGGTTTTATATGATCATTGGGTTTGAGTCAATTACAAGTTATTATGTTTTGGGATGAAAATTCAAGGTACGATATAACCTTTCAGGTTAAATTTTTGTTATGGTTATTTTGAGAATTTATCTCTTTTTTGGTATTGTTATAAAATATAGTTCTTGAAAAAGGACAACATGCAGACCGTGTGACAACCCATCGCATCTGAAAAAGATGTGGGAATTAAACCCTGAACCAAAGTGCGATTGGGATTTATTGCCTACCAATGGACTATGTGATGTCCCTGGTTAGCCTGAAAAATTATTTTCAATTAAATGATTCTATTGATCAATAATAAGTTGATTTTGGTTCTTATGTCTTCTCAAATGAAAACCCTTAGTATAGAAAAATGATTTGGTGATTAACTGATAAATGTTATTTTGGAAGATGTTCTCATTATTGGGAACACTATATGCCCATTGAAAATAGAATACTATAGGATTTCATTTGGGGAATAATTGTGTATTTTTATCTACATTTTTATTGTGGATTTATAGTGATTTGGGTTATTTTTGGAAATGATTAAACTATAATAGAGAATATGTGATTAGGTTAAATACTTTTAAGTATGTGACTTTAAGATTAGTTGATGTAATTTGGAGATACAGTTTAACGTGGAAGACTACATAACCAAATTCTTCTATGTTTTGGGTTTCGATAATAGTTTGGATTATATTGAAGGATTTTAAGGACAATTTTTTTTAATGGTATTTATTTAACTTTGGGGTATTGTTGGATTAATTGTAGAAATTATGATTAGTGTTTCTTTCTCCAAAGAAATATCATTTTGTGGGATCATAAGATCTTGAACTAACCATTTTGTCTTGGATTAATCTCTAAGGAAAAGGTAAATATATAGTTTATCTTTCATGGATCTTGTGATTCTATAGAAGTTTATTCTAGCTCTTTTAGTGGGACCAAGTCTTCTTGAATACTCATCATTTAAAAAAATGAGTTAGTGGTGGAAATTTATTAAAGAATGAAACTCTACATAAAAAGTAAGTATATCTCTTTATTTTATTAGTCAATATCACAAATTAATTCCTCATCTTTATGTTATATAACTTAAAAAATGTTTTTTGTATACTTTTCCTACTTGGAAACTAATGACCATTTGCCCCATCACAAGTTTGTGGCTTTCTTGTTGTTAACTTTCTCCTGATCATGTTTTATATCCCTCTCCATTAGAACTTGACACTTAGTTTATCTTCCATATCCATGTTTTCCTACTTGGAATTCAAGTATGAGTTATCTTGGGTGACCTTTGTACTTCTCATTCTTTCTTTTAAGGTGATACTTTTATTGACTCTTTTTCCGATGTGGGACATTCCATTATATTCCCATGCCCAATTTTAAAAATTTCAAGGAATATATTATTTGAAGTAGGGTAGAATGTAACACCCCAAGATTCCATGGTACGCTTCTCTTTGAATAATATAGTAGCGTGTGTTGTACGCAACTTCGAGTTCTAACACACTCCACAAGCAATCAAACAAGTAGTTATGAATAGTAATACCAACTTTTTGAAATTTTATAAATTTTATCTTCCAAAATGGACTTCAATTTTGGATTCAGAATATCAAAATAATCATAGGGTGAATTTTTTGTATTTTTTTGAAAATATTCAATTTTTGATGAATAGTGAAAAAACACTATGTTATAGTTTAAAACCGATTTTTTATTTAAATAATTACTTATTTTATTTAAAAATAATTAAGGTCAAAATATATAAATAATATATATATAATTTCAATGTAATTCATTGGAGTTATTTTAGAATAATTTTAGATATATAAAAATTTTATTGAACTTTTCACCGTCTTTTACCCACCTCATAGAAGAATTTTGAAATTCCCATAAAACATAATTTTACCGCTTTTATGAGTGGAATTTCTAAAATCATAGAGACATGGTTAATATAAATGAGTAAAACTTGGTTCAATGAGATGATAAATACTTTTTGGTGAATAGTAACTTTTTACTGTTATTTACCACGGTTGAAAGTAAATATTGTAATTAAGGGTAAAAATGATTTTAATATTACCCTAACACATGTCCTTATTCTATTGTAAAATTGTATCTCTACCAAAACCAACCTTAGGAATAAAATATTATCATTTAGTTCCACTTGGATTAGATTAGGGCATTTATTATTATATAATTCAAAGAAGAGTTAAAAGAGATAAAATCAATGTTTAATAACTAAAACATTTTTAATATAGTGTTATAAATAAGATAAATTCTATTATAAATATTCATTATAAATATAAAAATATTTCCTACATAATGGTATTTTATTTATAATTTTTAATCATTAAATAATTTTGTTTATTTATGACACAATGGTGATGCGGTAATTACCTAATTAATGAAATATTAAAATAATTGATTTTATAAATTTCAAAATAAATGTAATTTGAGAATTTTTATTAATTAAACTAATTTTATAGATTTATATGTCATATTTTTATTGGTTATAAAATTTTAATTCGAATTAATGATGCTATTATGAAATTATCAAAAACAAAATACCCAGTAGTGTTAAAATTGACATAAAAGAGTTTTTAAAACAAATAATATATTATTAATTGATATTATATTCCTAAAAATCTATGGCTCGTCCAAATGACTTATATAATTACATTTTAATCATTAATGGACGACTTAGGGGTCTTTTGGTGGTATATAGTAAGTTTATTAACTATATAATATAAAAATACAAGGAGACATGGTAAATGTCAAACTATTTAACTAAGAGTTAAATATAAATGACAAGGATAATATAGTGACCCAAACCGGTCTAAAATATATTAGTAGAAATTATTTAGACTCATCCCCACCTTAACCGTCAAATAATCAACTTTTGAGCCATTAGAAACCAAATATTAATTTATTATAAAATAATATTTCTAGCTTTTCCAAAGGTGCACATCACCCCTCTTATAATAGGGCACTCACCCTTCTCTCTAATTCACACTATCAAAGCCTTTTGGCTCGGCCAAACCCTACCCAAATATTTTTTAAACTTCCGTCACTTTAATTCAGAGGCATTACTTTAATCATAAATCCAACCTAAAGATCGCTTTTGATCAAATCAAAAGGAAGAACCCGAAGAAGAGGTAATGTTTTCACCACCCTCTTTCTAGTTCCGTTCTTCTGCAACTTCTTATTTCTTTGTTATATCTATTCTAAAATAATAACACCAGTATTTTCTGTATACTGTGATGTTATTATAAATATGGTACAACCATATTCAGTATTCTAATCATCCTTTGAATGATATGTCACCATACGTGCGTACGTATGACCTACCGTCTCTACGTCGTGGTGTAATTGTTATTCAATATATTATTATTTGGATGGTTATAATAATGATGTGTAATTCATGTAAATAATAAATATAACATTATAATGATTTTTTACATATGATATACCATCCAATTATATATTATATTATTATCAAAAGAATTATATTGTCGCTTGTGCGTACGTACTGATTACCATCTCCACAAACACGATGTGATTCATTCTCCATCATATCCATTGAAGACTAAATTTAATTTGATTATTAAAATAATTTTTATAGACATGATAAAATTCTGGATATGAATATGATACACCCCATCCATATAAAATATGGATCACATAACATATAATATAAAGGAAAATGAATCTGTTAACCCCTGAAACGACGATAATATGAAAATATTATCAACAAATAATTGTTAAATGATCATATATGATATCATATTAATTTATATGATTCTTGTATAATTCAATAACAATTATTTCACCATTCTACATGTGGTTATCCTACCCTAGACCAAGGAAAATGTAAAAAGTAAGGGGTCTCTTATCTCACTTTTAATTCTGTGAGATTTCCATTGTTCACCACTTATTTATTGCATGTGGTGTGTGTACTACCCTTGTTTTTCTTAATTGTGTAATATACTTTAATTAATATATATTTACATCATCTATATATGATCATTATTTCATGGTTGTATGTTCCTTAAGTTACCAAATTTATAAGGGGATTTGAAATTTCAATTTCCACTCATTCAGTTTTACGCGTACTTCATTGATTATTTTAATCCATGATTAGGTGGAATCACAATTCATTTGATTATGTCATAATTTCCACTCCCCTTTATGTGGATATAATTTTTATACACATAATCACTCCATTTATAAATTCTCAATTCATCGGTATGAACTTGATAAGAGTAATTTTTACTCAATCTAGATTTGCTGAGTTAAATATCCAATTCATTGGTGTTGTTGTTACAAGAATATGTGTGAATGTATTTTGAATGTTTTACGCTAAATATCCAATCATATTGATTGTATTTATATTTTTCACACATAATTATGTAGTTGAATTATCCTTAACCTATGAATACAGCCTTTATGAGATATTTCATCTCAATTTACATTCCGTTAAGAATCTTTTGTTGTTATACACGCAATCACTTTTATATGGTGTATATATTTTACTTTGACATAGTATGTCATGAATCCATTTATTCTAATTATATTATAATGTTATTATTACCTCAATTATTTTTATTAATGTGTCTCTCTTTTGGTTCAGAACTCTAACAAAAAAATCATTTTAAAATGTTTTACATATTTATTATTCTAAATCTTTCTCATTAATGTCCATATTTTAAAAATGGTTTTAAGGATATATTTATATGGACAATAAAGTTTTCAAATCACAATTCCATTTAAAAATTTCAATGTGGTATGGGACACTTTGATTCAAAAATCAATTTTAAATGGATTCTTGAAAAATAGTGTGATTTTTAAATGTTTTCTAGAAAAGGGGGATATTTCTCTAAATAGATTGATGATTATATTAATTTATATCAATATCCTTCATTTTTTTATTTAGGTTAATCTGATGAAATACAATATTTTATATTGTATCGAATGAGGTATTTTTGACTGTGGAAGTGCTATTTTTATACCATTGATGGTTTGTCGATAAAGTATCAACATTTCGAATGCGAGTTGTAATACGAATGTTTATGTTATGTTTCCATCTTTTCACATGAGGAAGGAATTAGAAATATTAAGTGACAGGTGGATCCCGCAATAGATCCTCGATGCATCGGTAGGTCTCATGAAACAAACTAGTGTCTTGGCACAAGGCCTTGAAAAAATCTTATTTTTAGTCTTGGAACGAGGCCTTGACTATGTGGTTATGATAGTCTGGCATTATACATTCGATCATTATGAATGTGGTTGTTGATATTGCATGTGATTATTAGACTAGTAGAATATCCATGTGAATAAGTAAATGGAATTATTTCATTTTATCTTTTCCATATTATTTTGAAGTTCAAGTATAAAAGTATTTTGTTTTAGTTATAAATTGGCTTAAATGTTTATGCTTATTTATGAAAGTTTCCATTATATTGTTATCCTTACTGAGCATTTGAGCTCACCCCTTTCAATGTTGTATTTTTTTAAGGATATGAAGAAGTAGTTTATGAATGACATGCCGGTACAGTATGAGGAGATATGAAGACAAGATATTTTTCTAGTTTTTTGTACTTTATGTTGTAATATAAGACTTATGAATATATATAGTGTTTCCAATAATACTAAACTAATCGGTCGTTCGAGACTTGATCTTATGTGATCATGCCAATGTTATGTAACAATGAACTGACTCTGGGTAACTTGGGTCAGGGAGTTATAGGTATAACTCCCATACTTTTGAAGTTTATAGGTCTCAATAGTTGACGATATATTTGGGATACCAATATTATTATCCATTAATTTAACTTAATTTTTCATTTTCTTTTTATTGATATATGATTTGTGTCATTCTTTTCCTTGGTCAAAACACCATCTCGTTTCTATGGGACATTCACATGGGTATTTCTTTCAATATTATTGACATTTAGATAATTGAATATTCTTTCCCGCATGGTCTACTCTACTAAAACTCTCAATGAACTCAATATTTCTCTTATGTGGGTGTGTCCGAGAGTTGCCTAAGGTGGATATAATTAGCCATGTTTCATGATGGATAACTAGGAATAATAAAAATATCATTCACTCTAGTCACCGTACTATTTGATATTTTACCATAAAAATGTTTACCACCATTAATTTTAATCATGTTACTTTTTGTTACTATAATTGACTAAAACCAGAAATAATAGTGTGAGAAATTCTAATCAAAACTCGAAATCAAATAATTATGTAAATGAATTATATGATATCAATGTCCAAAATCCATCATTAATCTATGAATCCATTGGTTTATAGTATGTAATTAATAGATATAGTCTATTTAAATCCTTCATTATGGTTAGTGAGGAGTTTGTGAATTTTAAAATCATATCCCCTGGGAGTGTACAACCAGTTTTGTAGAATCCCCATTGTCATGCAGTAGTTCTAGATTGAGCCTTGCTAAATATGGTTTTCTTGTGGTTATAACCCATGGGTAAATCTATGAGAGAGACACATACACTTGTTTTTTATACTTATGGATATGTTGATTGGAAACCAATCACTCAATCCATTACCAAAATTCTAGTTGATTCTCTAATACTTTAAATTTTCCATACACTTATCCTTAGAAAAATCCCTTGACTTATCCATTGAAATATCTGATGGGTTCTCACTAATTTTTTTTTCATTATTGTTTCAAAAGGTTAACTAAAACATTCCAATCAGTCCAACTATAGAAACCTAGGTATCTCAAACATGGATATTACATCACTTTTTTAGTGTTCATTACATTATAGAAAATCATTCTCATTGACTTTAATAGTTTATTTTTTTTAAAACATGTAATACATTCTTTTTAATTTCGTAAATAACTTCAACATTAGCCAAAAATATCTTCCACTTTAGTACTGTTCAAAAATATATTTTACTTAAACCTTTATTTATATCATAGGAGAATGTAACATAAGAAAAGGAAATATCAAGTGCCCAGTATCTGTTAAAATGGGGAGACCTAAGAATAACATAAATATAAGTGTATGAGACCATGAGAAGGAATTTTTTAACCATACCCTATATATCAAATATCATAATCATGATTCATTTCATAATTATTAGATGTTCATAATGAATTAATAATATGATAATGATGAAGGATGATCCATGAGAGTATTATATTTTTATAATACATGGAAATTGTTACCTATATAAAATAATTTAAAATATAATGTCATGTAAATACACAAATACATTCCATGATTTTTCAGCATAGGATAACCACCAATGTACCTAAATTTGTCTTAATTTGACCACCTACGTATTCTAGTTTTTTCAATTGGTATGACCAACCATACACCATAATCATTGTGAATGGGATAAACAACTGTGTACCATTATTTTCAGATTGGTTTAAATACCTTGGTACACATTAGGCATGAGATAAAAACATGTGTACCCTCATCTTTGGTATTTGGATAAACACACATGTACCTTATAAGATCAAATTGAATTTATCACTTCCCAATTTAGTAGAGGTTTGTCTGGTCACCCCCAAAATGTAATCTATAATGGGATCACCTATCCTTATCTCATCATACCCATTGTATAAGAGTAACAACCTTACTGAGTTATATATGTGTTCCCCAAACATATAAAATGTAACGGTATAACCCGATACTATCTAAGTCACCCCATCACTTTCTGTATTTTCCCAAAACCAAATCATGAATAATGTAAATAGATCTTGAATATTATCATTCAAATTAAAAACACAATTATTATTTCATAAGATGATTAACCCACGGAAAATAAATGTGTTTCAGATAAATCACATCAAAGAATTATTAAAATCTAAAAAAATGATTTATAAAAAATCTTTTTGAAACATGGTTAACCAATATAGTAGAATTATGTTTCATAAAAATATATTTCAAATGTGATTGAAATATGGAAAAAAATTGGTTTCCATAAAAATTATGTGATCAATATATTATTCATTCATAGAAATAATATGAATGGTGTTTTTTGATAGTATTGCATCTAATGAAAAAGTTACACCAATCAACTTCATCTTCAATGGAAACTTATTTTAATAAGGTCATTTAAATAATTTATCGAGTTTAATATTCCTTCATCTTTGAAAACGAAATTTTAAAACATAAAACATTTTGAAAAAATAATTCATTGAATATAACCTTAAAATCATATAATGTAATATTATACAATATTTTAATAAAATTTTTATTCAATAAATTATTTAAAATATCTTTTCATTGAAAACAACCCTGAAAATATGTAATATAGGATTTTAGAATCCCGTAAAAAGGATTTTTAAAACATTAAACTTTTTTAAAACATTATTTATTGAAAATTTTATTTGAAACATTTAATGTAATCATTGATATTAATTTTAAACACAATTTAAAAATACTTTATTTGTTAATAATTTCAAAATAAAATATTATTAAAATATCATTTAGGAACAAATTTTTAAAACAATGTTTTGGAAGAAAACATATTTCTATCTGAGGAGAGAAATTAAGACAAATATTCTCAACAATATTTTCATAAATCCATAAGTAAAAATTGTATAAAATAATAACAATATTTGATGATATAATTAATTAATATGGGAGAATAAGTTTCATGAAAATTATTTAGAGATGGGTCATATTATTTATTCATTGGAAACAATGTGATAAAGAATCCTAATAAACAATGATATTGTAACATGAAATATTTACCACTTTATAAATACTAAATAATGATACCAATGAAGGATTAACATATATTTATACAGAAAATATTTTTAGTACGAATAAATTTATTATATAATATTTTTATTACTATTTTTATACATATTATTGAATTATAAAGGGGCATAACATAATGTAAGTATTAAAGAAGCTAAATTGAGACTAAAATATCTTTCAGATTCTGTATCATTTCGAAAATAGAGAACATGAAATAGAGGTAATCAAAAAGTTTATATAAAAAATAATAATAATATGTATTAGTATAAAAAATTATTTCATTGATATTATATAAACTATATAAAATAAATAAGTGGTGAATATGATATGTGTCTCATGGAAGTAAAATGTGATTCAAAAATCATTACCATAAGTATTGAATTTCATCATACTCATTCAATAAACAAGTATAAAATATATATGTTTTCAATTCACGTATTACATAACCATATTAATATATATAACCATATATTATTTTATTATGACCAATTATCAGCTGTTTGTTATAAATTCCTTGTTAATGTTATGATTCATACAATAACCTATTTGTTTTTTGTATATATTTTGACTTGTTATATTTGTGATAATATTACATCGACCATTGTATAATAGAAAAAATGTAACGTATTAGATAATTATAATATATATTCATAATATACGTATTTATAGTAAGCTATTAAATTACCTGATAGGAAATCAAATGCATTGTTAATGGAGATGGTAGGCCATACGTTTGGATGAACGCAGTATCCATTTTATTGTAGTAATTAATGAAGTGAAATTAAATGATATATATATATATTAAATTATAATTATTTCTTATGTATATATATAACATATCTTTATTAAACCAATTATCAATAAATTCCATTTAAAGCAAGAACAAATCCAATCTGTTCGTGAGGCACTCGTACACCATATACTTAAATGACATTATTGAATTACCACAAAATAAAAATCACGAATGTATGTGTGATATAATAATTAAATAATAATAATCTAATTATAAATATTATACGTATAATATTTAAACAATTAATATATCATTATCACCAACCTTAGAATGTGGTAATGGAAAAACAAACGTCGTTGATTAATGAGGAGGCACTCTGCTATACTCACGAATGTTGATTTTTTAAACCAATTGATTTAATTATTTTGGTGTGTATTAGATTCCTATATCATAAAAAATATCATGATATTAATGATACATTAATTTTTATATGATCAGTTATATTAATAATTGAATGAGGCGGATAATGATGTAAAATTAAAATTCCCATTGAAGATTGTTATATATTCTTTGGGTATCCTACATATATTTATAAAATATACTTAATTTATTGATGTTTTTTCCAAAATAAGGATTTTAGGATTATTAGAGGTTATTTGGCATGTTAGTTTTTTTAGGTTTTTGGCTGATAAAAATTAAATTAGGGGAGTGATGATGTGGTGATACCAAATGTTGTTTTAAAATTTAGGGAGAGTGGAATTATTGTAAATAACAAAAATTAGGCACTATTAAGAGATCTCCCATACCTAATGGGCATTAAAAAATTAAGAATAATGTTCATGATGGTTTAATTTTTTTTATAAAAATCTAAAAGAACACATTTTTTATCAATTTTTTACTTTGTATATAAGTTCACACTATTATATTTTAAATGTTTCTATCAAGGTAAATTGTATTTTTTTAGTTAGAATAGTAATTAATAATTTTCTAATATATATAAATATAAAATTATTTGATAATTTATTCCCATTTTATCTATATAAGTCTTAAAATTTATTAAATAAAAGTCTAATTAATTCTTAATGTTAATTTTAATACAAACTCATGTAATGCACATACTCTTGTTTTAAACTTAGTTGGGTTAATTTCTCTTAACGGATTGCACAAATTTCTATGGCTAATAAATAAATTAAATTTATTAGATAATATAAATTATTATTATTCCAAATATATAATCCATTTTTAAAAACTCAATTCACATAAGTGGTAGAATTTAATTTAAAATTAATCTTTCAGACATGGCAAGGAAACGATTTTATAAAGTAAAAATCTCAAAACATTTAAAAAGTTCTAATTTATGAAATCTATATGAAAATTATGCTAATAAACAAAAACGTATTTAGATATATATAATTAATATAATTATACATAGACACGAATTTAAAATATTTTTTAATTTCATAACTAAATTAATAGACATGACAGTTTCCCATTAAAATTCAATATTTTCACTATTAGTTAAAAAATACATGTTATTAGAATAATCCAAGATATTAACCATAAGATAATTTTGATATCCCACATTAAAAAATATATTTTACTTTTAATTTAATTTTTATAGTATTCGTAAAAAATAATTTTATAATAATTATGGCATAAAAAATATGATAATATCGTTTAAAAAGAACAGGTTTAATCCTAAAATGGGATTTGTGTTTATTTATTTTCTATAAAAATTATAAGGTATTAGTTAAAATTTAATTTGAATATATAATATATAAATTTCATTTAAATTTATTTTAATAGTTATTGGTTTAATCTTATTATAAAAAACTCACTTGTTTACATAAAAAGTTTTTTTCATAAAAAGATTTCCTTTAATTTTTAAAGGGGATTTATTTTCATTCCAAATAAATTGGTACACGAATAATTATTTATATAAACATGTATAAACTATATAAATATAAATTATTTAATAAAATTAATATCCATAATTATAATGTCTAGTATATAACTTAAATACAATATAATGACATTAATGTAGTGTCTCATGTTTGGTTTAAACTCAGTTTTTCGTGAAACACAATATTAAATCATTAATTCATGTAAAATAAAATATTAAAAAGGATAAATACTATTCACCAAAAAAAACTGAGGGTTTTACATTTATCTCAATTTCATGAATATTATTG
This sequence comes from Viscum album, assembly GCA_963277665.1. Taxonomy (NCBI): domain Eukaryota; kingdom Viridiplantae; phylum Streptophyta; class Magnoliopsida; order Santalales; family Viscaceae; genus Viscum; species Viscum album. The sequence goes on from OY728138.1 coordinate 1,380,846,402, forward strand.
TTTTATATGCTATGTATCGAAGGGTTTAGTAGAGAATAATAGTGGAGAAAATTTAATAATTGTAGAATAGTAATATTTCATTATAGCTAAAGTTCAATACAATAAAATTTCTATATTTCTTTTGTGTTACTATTTATGAAATATAAAATTTATATCGGTATATTAATCTATAACTTATGCCTTTTTTAACTTTTTATTATTCATTTTGTGTTATAGAAGGGTTTTGTTATATTTATTGATTATTTTTGTTATATTTTTTAGAATAATTTATATATTTTTTGAGATTAGTTTGTATTTTCTTAGTATTAATGTTATAGAACATTAATAAATCCTTGAGATATGAGTATAACTATTTATTGTTATAGTGAAATATTTATAAATTCATTAATATGTTGTTCTACTATAAATTTATGCATATATGTATACAATATGTGGATGTGGTTTTGGAATAGTTCAATTATGGTTTAGTAACCCTTATAGGATTTTGTTGAGTACATCTCATCCACTATTGTTATGCATGGTGATTTACCCCTTATTACAAAACATGTTTTACACTCCCATGTTAAATTATCTATTTGATCATACCCTATATATTAACATATGAAAATGATTTATTACCTTGTTACCTTTAAGAATTTTGTTGAGAATCAATAAAAATACCATCTTAATGTAACATAAGTTGAACCATGTGAGTCATGGGATCAACCAATTATGACATAGTCCAAATTAAAATATCATATGTTTAAATTAAAGTGTCTTCAGAGAGGAATTATTAGTATTTAAATTCCATATTAATATAGTTTAGTTTATTCAGATATTATCATAACTATTTTAATTTTATTATCTAGATAAATTGACATCATGTAAATGAATGTGTGAAAGGATGGGGCCTAATATATCATAAGGAAAATGATTGTGATATGTAGTTTAATAATATTTAAAATGTTAATCAGGTTGATATATCAATATATGATATATGTTTAGTTTCACAAAGATATCTTATCTTATATAATGAGTAAATGATGATTAATATTATGAGAAAAGAATCTAATTTTGGGAGGGGAATGAAATGACAGAAAATTTTAGATCCTGAAAATTCCAAATTTGTTCTATAACATTTTCAAATTCAACATCTATTTTTATTGAACAAAAAAATTATTATGAATATATTATTAATAAATACTTAATTTACACTATTATGATAGACCGTTAATGACTATTACTTTTAACTAATAAATATTTAACATGAATTCACATTTAGAATATTTATAATAAAGGATACATACTTTATATTCTAATGTTTTGAAAAACAAAAATTTAAAATTCTGATAATTTAAATTTTATAAATTTAGATTTATTTCTTAACCCATATCATGAATATTTAATTAGTATTTTGTTATGATTTTTTTTGAATAGAATATGTTATTTTAATAAATATTATGTTTTTAAAAATTATAATTTTATGATTGTTAACACTCTATTATACATATTATAGAAGTCTTAAAAACATATTATGTACAAAAATATATATTTAGTGAATAAAATTATGAAATTGAATATATTTTTGAGCTTATAAATACCATGTCCAATATTTTTAGAAGTAAATAAAAAAATTCATTTAATAAAAATAATTTTGTGAATATTATTAAATAAATAATTTACAAGATGGCATTTGGTTTTTTATTTCCATTATATTCTTATAACATTTTTTTCTAATAGATGAAATCATTTCGATAAAATATTTCATAATTATAATTTTATTGTAATTATAAATTTAATGATAAAAATAAATTTTTTTTTAAAATATGTTTTACATTATTATGTTTCTTTATTTTGAAATTAACATTTCACAGATTTAGAAATTTTAACTGAAAATTGATTTTATAATTTAAAATTACATGGCTAAAATTATTTAATAGGTTCATTTTTAAATTTACTAATAATAATTAATTTATAATATTTAAAAAATTTAACGGGGTTATAAGTAAAACTAGAAATATGGTTTTACTAATGGGACGTTTTCAAAATATGTTTTTTAAAATACTTTACTAAGAAGAGTTTTGAATTTTTTATTTTAAGACAATCTAGTTTTTTAAATATTTTATATATGTACTATTGACAAGTGATATTTCATTATAAAATAATAATAATAATTTTTAAATGTTACATTTTATTTTATAATAAATAGATACCAATTATACCATTTCTAATTTACATAAAATGACATTTTATTGTCAAAACACTTCCACTTTACTCTTCCTATATCCCTATTAAAAAAATACATACATGTTCACTCATAATTATCCTATGAAAATCAATTTGTTGGGAACTTCAATAGAAAAATCATGTCTCCATCTTATGTATTATATCCCTCTAATGAATTTTTTCTTAAAATTAATCATTAAAAACCCATATAACCATAAAAATATGATTAATTAATTAAAATAAATAAAATTTTATATTTTTATATTTGTAATATTACTGTTATTATATCATTTCATTCCACATATAAAATATAAAATAACATCATTAGTGCGTTGTGTGGTCGACCTCCTCTACAATAAGGCATCATTTGTTTTTCTTTACCATAATTACATGTGCCATACAATTGGTTAATAATGAATATATATGTAATATATATCATATAATTACAATTCTGAAATGTTATTTTAGATTCTTTCTTCACCCCCTCTCATGTGTCAAGAAAGACAAATGTTAGTCGTGCTTATATATTGATTACTACATCCCTGATAAATGTTTTTTTGGGTTTATATTTTCATACACTATATACACATATTAAAATATTTGTCACCATCATAAAAAGTTGAAAATTATATCATTGTTATTATGATACATAATACATAAAAAACACCTCATTAAAAATATTCTTTTTTCTAGTTAATGTGTGTTCTATTTAGGGTTGATATAACAAACTGTGGGTGCAATTATTTTATATTTAATTATAGATGATTTTGGGGAGATGAATACTAATATTGTTATAAAATAAAAATAAATCAATTATTTTTTATGGTTGTGTTAAACAATATATTATGTTTTTAAATTAATATCAAATTACCTTATTTTTTCACTAAAAATAATCAAATAAGAAAAAAATCACATCCATATTTACCATGTTTAAGTAAAAAATTATTGAATGATATAAGATACTAAAAAATTAATATAATATATAAATTAAATAATAATAAATTATATATTAATAATTTAAATTTTTTAAATAATTACTAAAGATATAAATATTATAAACCACTCAAGAATTGTTTTAGTTTTTAACACTCGATTGTTCAAATAAAATATAACTAACAAATATTTCGTTAAAAGTTTATTAAAAATTAATAATATGGTAATTAAAATAAATTATTATGTTAATTAAATACATGACTAATTTATCTATTTTTTCTATAGAAAGTTAGATTACCATAAACTTAGCAAAGAAATAAGGTAAGCATTTTTGTCTCAAACTCTTATCATTGAGAAATATTTTTTTTTGTAAAAAATATATTCATTTCATTGTGCTGAATAAAAAAATTTCATACATTTTTCATGATTCTTTAATTTTTCATGTTATTGAATTTTAAAATAAAATGTTAGTCTCTTATGGGGTTTTAATAAAAAAACATAAAAATATGTAAGGGTTACGTATAAATAGTTCATATTCGAGGCACATTTTCATTTATGAAAATAATTCAGAATATGTGGATTATATAGTGAACATTTTAAAAAATCTATCTCAAATAAAATTTTATTAATTTTAAATATTTTTCAATTTTAATCTATCTCACTCTTTCAAAAGGATTTATTTTACATTATCTTCAAGATGTATGTGGTTTTAATTACTCAATTATTATTCTTATTTCATAACCACTATTGTATTTATATTATTATTCAGGATTAATAAATTATAAACAATTATGATTATATTATTTTTTATAACTTTTTTATTAGGAAATCATGTTTCAAAAAAAATTCATCTTCATTGAAGATTCTATTTTTTATAATGAATTTTTATTATGAATAATTATTATATATTATAATGGATATTTATTTCATGTACATATATTATATCCCAATAAATAACTCATTTAAATAGTGTGATACCCAATTGTTTATATAGCTATTGATTCTTTTTCTATCTATTATTCATTTTAATGTAACATATTTTTTCTCCTTTAAATAATGTGGGTTTTTAACAGGGATATTTCAATATTTTCTCTTATTTTTTCCTTTCCTTCAAAATAATATTTTTATAATCCACACTATAATTTATTTTGAATGTTTATGTCTTATTTTTGAGGTTCCAATATTAATGAATGATTTTTATAATTTATTTTTAAAAAATTATTATCATTTACTCTTTCTGAAAACATGACATTTTTTTTTTGCATTTTTATTATTAAGTATTCATTTTAAAATTAGATCATTTTAATGTATTTAAACCTTCTATTTTATATATATGGGATTTTTTTTGGACTACTTCCATTTTTAGGAATGGTTTTCTTTTAATTTTCATAAAAATAATTTGGCATTTCGAAATGAAACTCATAACTATGTTTTTAAAACATTTAGTTACAATTGATTTAAAAAAACTCATTTCCTGAATTTGAATACATTATTATATGACTTGGATAGAGTTATGATTCGTGTTTCATCACATAATTTTTTTATTACATGATTATTTTTGTAAATCATGATTTTGGGATCAAATGAGTCAGTTAATAATGGCGTTTCATACCTTTCACATGTTGTGTAAGGCACATTTTATTTCCATTGGTTCAATAAAAAAACTAAATGATTTATATTTTTATTGTTTTATGAAACCCATTTCTCATATATGTGTGCTTTATGATATGAATAGTGAATGATTTCTTATATGGACCCAAAGATAATAATTATGAGATGAGTGATACCTACATCTTCGAAGAAATCATTATGTAATGTCTTATATATCAAGATATATAAATGATACATGAAAATAATGGTAGGTATCTAGGTTCAAAATGGGTGAATTTTATGGATTCAATCTATACTCAAAATTTTATTAGTGAACAAGTTAGTGGGTATCTATGTTCACAAGGGTAATAAATCTTATTCTTATGATAATTCTTCTTTATATAATTTGATTTGTGGCCAATTATATATACTATATGTTTTTTTCCATTATATGGTAAAAGTTTCTTCATTTGAGATATTATGTCTATAATTCATGATTTTTGTTAACTATAATAGTTTTATTTTCTTATAAATCATATATTTTCTACGTATTATTAATATTAGATATGATGATGATCTAACAATTATTGAATTTTTTTATTTTAAATCTAACTAGGCGTCTAAGATCATTATTTTATTATTTATCGATCTGCAGTTTATAAATATGGGTGTATCATATGACATGTCATTAAAGGGGATATTAGAGTAGAATTATGGAGAAATGGTTTCAATTGTTTTAAAATATGATATTTATGTAGTTAAACTCCAAGAGACTAACACTTTTAGATACTGGTCTAGGAGAATCATTATGAGAAGTATTATTTAAATCATGATATTAAAAAATTATTTATTCCATTTCAATCATGGGGTGATTCGGTTGGTATTAAAATGGGGTTAATGTTTTTAGAATTTCTTTTTTTTTTGAAATTAGTTTAGTTACCATTTATATTAGTGTTATATAACATTAGTAAAACCCCTAGATACTTTTCAATATATAGGATAATATAACGAAATATTTTTAAAGCCTTAAGTAGATTAATTTCATAGAAATATATCTATGTATATACTGTAAGTGGGCTAGGTTTTCAAATAGATGGATCTAGGTATAATAACACTGAAAAGTGTTGTTCAAGTATATATCAACAATAATTATGGTGCATAGTGAATTTTTCCTTACCTTATACCCAATTTGACACTAACATGATTTAATATTTGGTTGATAATATTACATTTTAAATCAATTATGAAGGATTTATTTTCCATTTACTTTGAAATATTTGGAAAATAAGTTCTATATATCAAAACATAATCAAACCTATGATGAGAAATGTTTTTATATGATTCACCAATTATGACATACTTGTGATTAATGTATTATAAATTGAGGTGAATGATTCACTGAATAATACATATTTGGATTGAAAATCCATATTCACATGGTTTAATTATTTTATATATTATCATAGCCTCTTGGGATCATATTAGGGTGAATCGGGATCATGAATATAATGTTGTGAATGTTTTTTCCCTATGAACTCCTAAGAAGAATACTTTGGATGAGTAGTTTCATAGTATTATAATAGATAATGAGGTGTATATCTCATTAAATGATATATGTTTAATTTCTCATTTATCTATTATCTTCTTCATTTTGATAAAAATACATAAATTTAGGAAGATATAATTTATTTATTGGGGGAGAATATAATGACCTGATATTTTGGATACATTAAAATAAAAACTATGTTCTAAAACATGTTTCCCACATTATTCCAAATTAAAAAAAACTAAATATATTAAAATGAAATTATTAATAAATTTTAACAAACAGTATGATGATTGACCATCTATATTTATTTCCATTAACAAACTAATAATTATTTTGATTTAATGATGAAAATTTTTATAATAAAATCCATTTTATTTATATTATATATTCATTAAAATAAAAATTTCAATTTTTTAAAATATTAATTTCATAAAATTATATTAATTTTTAAACTTATATTTTTGAAATTTACTTTTATGACTTTTATAATATTTCATTAAAGATTGATTTTAGTGGAATATATCTTTTTTTCAAAATTATAATTTTTATGTTATTATAAATGTGTAATAAAATACTATACGTTTAAAAATATATTTTAAGTAGTAAATTATTTATATAATGAATAATATTAGTTATTTAAATATATTATTTTGGCAGATAAATAAAGTGGCCATCATTTTTAAAACAAAATAAAAATATTAGTTTACTTAAAAATATATTTAAACTTTTCTTTGAATGTGGTATTTTCAAGGTGATATTTGGTTTCGTATTTCAATTAAATCCATAAAATATTGATAATATTTTTGAAACAAAAATTTATTTCAGTAAAATTAATTAAAATTATAAGTTTATATGTAATAAATTTAATGTTGAAAAAAGTCATATTTAAAAACAATTTTTATTGTTATGTTGGTTTATTTTTAATTCATCTTCTAACACATTTATAATTTTTTATGAAAACATTATTTTAAAATATAAAATATTAAATCTACAATTTGAAAATATGGTTAATTTTAATTTTAGTTATAATTATTATTTTATATTGTTAAAAAATAGTCGCATTACAAAAGAGTAAAAATGGTAAAAGAGGATAAAAAGTATTTTACCAAGGGGAATTAAAAAAATTGTTAAAAAATGTTTTAATTTTGGGGGTTTATAATAGTTGAGAATCTATTCTTTCTTACACTCTATGTTTTTATTCTTATGATCTCTAGACCCATAAATAGTTTCATGGAATTACGAGAAATGATAAGTGTTTCCAAATATTCCATTTTTTCTCACAAAAGGATACAACTTATTTTATTTAAAGGTTAGACATATCCATATGTTTTAACCTTGAATATCTATCCTTTTACTCTATATATTGGACTAATAAAAAAATAATACCTTTTTCACTAATAGTTAGACTAATACTATCAATTCCAAGGGATCATCCAATGAAAAATCAAGTCTCAAATGTAATTATTATCACCTTCTTGAGATGTAATTATTAATATTACTCATCCAAATATCATACCACTATAATAATATTGTCAAATAAATGTTTTTATTAAACTAATTTTTTATATTATCTGTATAACCCTGAATTATTCATTTCCATCCACATTAAAAAATAATAACAACATTAGTGCATTGTTTGGACCACTAACAATATAAAGGGATGTAATTTTTTTTCATTACCACATTTATTGTAGGGTAATAATGTTTTCAAATAAAAATTAATAATATTTTTATCATATAATTATTATTATTAAATGTAAATTTAATATTTACCTTCACTCCCTCTCAGACATTGAGAAGAAAAAATTATAACTATGTGTATCTTCATATTACATAATCCATGATGAAACATTTTTCATTTAGATTTTCCAAAATTATTATAAAAAATAAGTTTCATAATCATGTAAAAATAATCATTATATCATTATTATTCTATAATAATATTATTTTGAAAATATAAACACCTCTTATAACACACTCTTCAATAATGTTAAAGCATGTTAATGTTTGGGTTTATTTACCAACTACATGAACAATGCATTAAAATCATATTATGGATAAATATAGAAATATGAAAATTTATATTATTATCATTTAAAAATTATAAAATGATTTATATATGGATCAATAAATACTATATTAGTTTTTTAACATAATATTAAAGTATTAGTTTTGACATTAAATTCATTAAAATATTTCAACAAAAATTCCATTTTCAAAAAGTGTAACTAAAACATTTTGTAGAATGATACATGATATTTATAAATAAATATAAAAATGTATTAAATGATATATTAAAGTTTAAATTCATGAAAAATGATTTGTAATAAAATCAACATTATACAACATGATAAAATTGTTATTCTTATTAACAAATGATGGTTGAAATATTCCATAAATAACGAATATATATGTAATAAATAACATTAAATGATGAATATAAGTGTTAACATATATTAATAGGGTTATAATGTAGATTAATAATGTAGGTATGCATTTATATTGTCTTGAAGGCTCATCAACTAACCAAGGGAAAAAGGTAAGGGTTTACATCTCAAACTCCTACAATTGAGTCAATATTATAGAACACACAATATTTTAATTTAAATGTTGTAAATACTTTTTATTTATCATTATTTTTGTTTTTATTATTTTTCATGATATTAATTTTATTATTATATGTTATACACAACATTGCTTTCTCCTTTTAAAAACTACTTTATTATCTGGGTTTCATATCATAATTTCCTTCTCTAAGTCAAATATACAATTATTAATGTAATTTCACTTATGTGGTGTATATAATACCCATTTGAGATAATATATAAATATTTAACTATTATTACGGATTAAAAATGGTCAATATAAATCTATCTCATTTATAAGGGTTGTATTTAAATTATCCCCAAGTTGCATGTAATTTTCATGACTCAATTTATTTCATTGAGTCATATTACCTATTTGTTAGAATTATAATTTGTAATCGATCAATTCTCTACATGTATGATATTTGGAATTTTTTCTCCATAAATTATGGTGAAATAATGTTTGACACCAATGTATTAATCATTAAATATTATATTGTATCATTAAAAAACAATTTTGTTACAAATAATTCTCATTTATTTTAATTTATGTTTCTTCCAAATATATGTTTTTACATTAAGAAAATGATCTCATATAGCTTGTTAAAATAAAATTTGTATACAATGAAATTTTTTAATCACTTTATTAATTATAAAATAAATTTTTTAGTATCCTTTTAATGATGTCTCTCTCAAAAAAAATTATTTATACCTAATTAAATAGTATTTACGTCCATTCAAAATAATAGTTTTAGAATCCACTACACATTTTGTTTTGATAACCATTATGTCTATTTTTGAGTGATCCATTATTTAAAAATATGTTTCAATTCTGAAAATTTTAAAATTATTTTTACATATCCCTTTAAAAACATTACTCACTTTTCAGGATTTTATTACTAAAAATTATATAAAAATTATGTGTTTTGAAATTATTTATACTATCACTTTTATTTCAAGGGAAAATTAATTTTTAACCAAATCCCTTTGTTGACAATGAACCCTTACCTCATGTCCCATCTTTCTTTAAACATATTCAACCATTATAAATACTAATTATACAGTTATTGTATATGTATATATGAAATATCCATATTCATGGAAAAATTCATATATATCTCCCTTGAATAATATCCTATTACCTTTTTTTAACATATTTTCATTGAAATGTCTATTTGGGTGGAAACCAGTATATTTTCCATGCATGTTTTGGATTAATTGGTTCTTTCCTTCCACCTTGAACATGGATATCTTGTATTCATAATCATAATAATTTAATAATTATCATAATTATCATAATTATATATTTAATTATCTTTTAATTCAATCCATATACGGTGGTGATGAAAAATTCTTTGCATCACTTCACAGACATAGTAGTCTATATGTACGTGTGGGTGATGTTTTCACTTTTCAATAAATATAATCAAATAAATATATATAATAATTAAAAATATATAATCATAATTATAAAATAAATATCATATATTGTTATTTAATCAATATTATGACCTTCCATGTAAAGATGAAATAAATAGACACATCGCTCCATGGATTTGGTTCTCTATAAATACACATGAGCAACATTATCATTTTCCAACCGACGAGAAGGCGATATAAAATGGATATAAAATTTAAATAAAAATATCACCGTATATAAATAGTATTTATTGAATGATTTTACATGGTTATATAAAAATTCTATGAGGTTTAAGAAAAATGAAACATGAGAATGGTCAGTAAGTACATATTCATCTTTTTTGGGTATCTTCATTTGAAACGAAATTTACATATATTTTCACCGGTATCTTAAAAACACAATAGCCTTAAGGTATTGGATAAATATTCAAGCTGATTATTTTGGTATATTTTTTCTCAGACAATGGGCTCACATGGTGTGGATATGTGAGAATATAAGGTCCCCTTATATAGGTTAGGTGACTGGTAAATTTAAAACAATAAAGAACATTAAAATGTAATAATGTAACACTGTTTAAATTGTAGACAATTTTGTTCAAATAAATGAAGATAAATGGGAATATATGAAATAAAATCAACTAATAAAATTACATAAAATATTTTGTACTATATTTACCCTATCTCTTAGGTTAGCATATATTTTAACCATCTTAACACTTAAAGGGGTACCATGATTTTTTCCATGGTACCTATTCATTATAAATAAATATTTACATAAACTTATTATCTAATATTTATTGTTTTTACTAAAAATATGGAATCTATTTTACAGTATACATTGATTTAATTGGTGAATATTAATTTTAATATCTACTAATACAATTGGGAAACCCATTTTTAATGGAAAAGACTTTTAAAGCATGACAATGATTTTTTTTCGAATTTAATTCTTTATAAAACCATAATAAGAAAAATAATATATTTTTCAAAATAAATAATTTAAATACACATTTAAATTCATTCATTAATATTTAACAATTTAATTTATAAATATTAAAATAATTTTCCAAGTAAATATAATTTTTTTGAATATAATACAGTTTTGACTTTCAAATTATCTTATCATCGCTTATATCCAATTTATGAATAATTATTATTATTTTAAATTAAATACATATATATTTCATAAAAATACAAGTTAATTATTGAAAAATGATGAATAATATATATATATATATATGAAAAAAATTTAGAAATAATTGATCTTTTAAAATAAAATGATAATTTTTAACATTTAAAATTAATTCATTGTTTCATAGTAAATAAGTTATTTTTTCATTAATGAAAAATTGTATAAATATTTTTTGTAATTTATTTAGTCATGTTCATACCCTCTAATATAGTTACTAGTCGATAAAATCATTTTATTTAATAATGCATCATGGTTCGTTTAAACATGATGATGGATATCCAGAATGCTCTGAAACCCAAAAAAATCTCAATGGAAGTATACAAATAATTTGAGGGTTTTAAAATGTCTAATTGATTATTACATCATTAAATAATGGTATCTTCTTCCTAATAAATGTGTAACTATAAAATCCCCTGACCTACATAAATATGAACATATTTTTCCAAACCTCTCATAAAATTATTTTTTTCTCGCGTATATTTAGGTTATGAATCATAAATCTCACATTGAGTAAAATTAATAATTATAAATCATATATATAGGTTATATTTGGGATTTTTTAGTGAGTAATGTTATCTAGAAATTTTATAATTTCATATTTTGTTGTCAATCTTATTAAGGGTAATATAATTTACCCATTCACATTATATATATGTAGCATATAGGTAGAATTTTAGGTTAAAAATTTGGGATTTTATATTCTCCTATTAAAATTAACTTGTTTTCAATAAAAATTAAGTGACTAAATGTATAAATTGTACATTTTAGAGTATGTGAATAGTTTTGAATGAGATATATTAACCGTCTTATATTCATGGAGTTGAATATTGATCCACAATAGGTGGTAAATAGAAACAAAAATTTAATTTTAATTAATAGGGTGTTTTATCTATGTTTTACAACATATTCTATGACCCAAAGGTTTACAATGATATAATATTTCTTCCATCCCACATTTTCACCTTCATGCTTGAGTGATATAAACCTCACATTTTGAGTATTAACAGTTTTCTGAAATTATTTTGATGCATTATCAGAAATTTCACATCCTATATATATCCCCTTTATCACTCTAATTAATAGTGAATCATTATTGAGGCTTCTTGAGATTGTTAAGAGATAATTATATCTATCTATACTATTTTTTATTTATAGAATTTCCATTATATCAGAAATTTTTTTATCAATATGTTTTTAACCCTAAACTAATACTAATTTTGAAAAAGTCTAAAATGGAGAATGAACAATTGATTGTCCAGAAATCAAATTATAAAATAACAATTTAAAAATCTTTAATTGAATATCATAATATACATTTTTATATTATAACATAATCATAAATTTAATTAAGTGATAAAAATATGATTATCCTTTGGGCTTAAAAATATCATGGGGAAATTTATTATTAATATTGGTCATAATATATTCAATAATGGATTTTGAAATTATCACATACATATGAATATTTTTTATTATTGCATAAATAGAAATATTATAATCAAAATTTTAGATATTATTTCCTAATCTATAAATCACATTATTCTTAGATAGTTTTTATTTCATTTAAAAATCACATGATGTAATGATATTAGTTGTAATATTTTATTATTATAATTAATTGTATAATTAATGAATTTAAACTTATAAAATGGGGAGTGTCACATTTTGAGGATAATTAATATTTCCCATGGATACTAAATAATTTTTTTGCTTGTGATCACATATGGACACTAATTTCTTGATTATTTGTTTTGTTAGATAGAGTGGTAAAATTGTTTGTTAGTAATTTTTGTTTTTTTAATATTTGTTATCTATATAAAACAATTAAACAATTTAATAATGGTTAAACTAAAATAATCAAATGGAAGTGACAAGACTGTAGTAATTACTCGTTGTCTTAAAATTATTAAACATTAAAATAATGCATGAGTAATTTTTTTTATACTTTATAACATTGGATAGTTACTGCCTTAGATTTCATTATTGTTAAAAAATATGCCTAATGAGTCTATTAATTATAGATGGAAATATATTGGTTTTTTACTAAAGAAATTTTTTATGTCTAAATGAGATCATTTTTTCGGGATTCTTAAATGAAATTATTACTTGGAATTATTTTATTTTTATATATAAAAAATACTTCTGAAATTTTACATGTTCTCTGGGTATTTAGATACATGATGCAACTGACTGATAAACATTTCAGGTTGGATTAACTAAAAAGTAATGGTATAGATTTATATAGTTTTTTTGACTTGTAAATTATTATATACATGATAAATGGGATAAAATTTCTTTTTGTAGTGATGGTTATTAAATATAATGTTGGGAAAGTTTGATATTATGAACAATTCTATGGAACACTAGGGTGGTCCAAATGATTTAAAAGTAGGGATTTCTCATTGATGCATACATATTTTATAATTCTTGTCTAATGGCCAAATGACATGATGTTATTTGATATAATTATTTTTTATTTTCTAAAGAAATTTACTGATGTAGACTACTAGGGTAACATTGAAGTGGTAACATAGACTAAGACCTAGATAACATGGATAATTATGATTTAGTAGATAAAGTAATAAATGTATTATGTTGGTTAATAATGTTTACTAATGATGAGGACATACTGGATAATATATGTAAAATGTGGATAGTGTTCTAAAAAACAGTTTAGAGTACTAAAATGTATTTTTATAGTAATATACTATATAAATATGACTATTAATTAATAGATAAAAATTTATTTTATATATAAATTATTTTCATATATTTTTATTTGAGATATAGTATTAGTAGTGTAAGCTTTATATCTTTTATGATGATAGCAGCAGAAGTGTCTAAGCTAAGGTAGCATTCCGTAGTATGTTTGTTCAAGATATTGTTTATATTGGTAGATTACATATTAAACACCAAATTATTTCTAAAGAAAATGTCACCGAATATTTTTAGGGGTTGTTTTATCCAATTTCTAAGATAGTGAAGGAAGAGATGGCCGACATCTCCCTCTATTTGTATCTCTCTATATTGAAATAGATTTTTTTAAAGGTTGAGGCCAAAGCCTCATTTTATTATTAATTCAAATAACTTTTTAGACTGGGTAGAGAGAGACCCATTAAATAGGATTAAGGCCAAAGGCCAATTGGAATGAATAGAATGCTTGAAAGAAAATTATTTTGGGCCCAAAGGGCCCCTCAGTGAACAGTACTACTACAGTACTCGGGCAATTATAGTACTCGTTGCAGTAACGTCCCCACTACAGTACCTAGTACTCTTCATGCATTGATAATGATGGAATCAGGAATAATTCATTTACTTGGGTTGTAGTGTCTTATTGGCATACACTAATTTAATACATGGATATGACTATGATATTTTGGGATAAATAAGATTATGTTATGTCAGTGATACTATTTCATGATGTGGAGGAGGACATATTGGAAGGATAAGCACGTGATGTTGACATTGGGTTGTGGAAGTGATAAAATAATGATGTAGTGGAAGTTGTGTACCCTTATTCATATATAAATATAAATTGTTAATATATAATGAATTAAATCTATAAAATTATTTCTCAATGACTACTGGTGATGATGAGAATCTAGTATTTCAATTTAAGGAAATGAGTTAATTTCACTTGATTGTTCACTAGCCTTTAGTATGCTTCATTCATAATTTTTATAAGATATTTCATAGATTATTTCACCGCATTTACATGTAATTTCCACCCTACATACATATAATATATTTATTATGTCTACAATAGAAGTATGGGGATTGATTTAAGAGGTACTTGATTTTGGAGTTATTAAGAATCTATTTCAGATTCATGGTCACTGTAAAATAATTAATATTTATACTCATAGTTTCAAATATACTTATATAAGTTTAATCATGAAATCACATATTTTGGAATTTATTATTTAATCTATGAATTGTTTATGTTTTTTTGGTTCTTATCATTTAATATCGTAATACATCAACATTTATATTGCATAATTCCTATAATGTGTGTGATATGTATACCCTTGGTGCTAGTATCCAACTCGCGTCTTATAAGAAGTTGGATTCATGCATCGTTATCTTTCTTTAATGATTATAATCATAAGAGGGGTTCCAAGGGAGGGAGGATCTATCTGTGAATTATAAACCATCAATGATAGATGTCAACCCATGTCCTATTAGATGTGGTCTTGAGGAGTTATTATCTATCTATCTCCATTGTTGGCCTATGAGATATACCTATGGAGGATGTGAATATTATAGGGAAGATTATATATAGACTTTTATAGTTAATATCAAATTAGGGATTAGATAACATAATTATTTATAATGCTGTTTAATTAGAATAATTTCAGAGTTTTTTATACCATAATTTTCTAGATAATTTAATGAATGATAATTATTCAATTGCATAAATACACTATTGTGGTCACAGAGTTCTTAATATTATGTTAATTAATAATAATTTGGATATTTTATTTGTTTTTTGTTGAATAATATTTTATTATTGTATAAATAACATTTAGGGATATTATATTATTTGATGTTGATGTAATTAATGTCAATTGGGATAATATTTTTATTGGTAATAATAATGTATAGTATATGTATCCTTGTTAGTTGATATGTAATTTATTGAATAAGTGATTCAAGTTATTTTGGTTGAAGTTTACTATATATTTGAGATCCTAGTATATATTATCTTTAGTGTGATTTCATGAAAAAAGTATTTAGAAATATTTAAATGGAATAATATATGATTAAGTTGATCACAACTTTTAGGTTTATAAATTTAATAATAATGATTTTTATTATTATTAAAATTCAATAATATTTGCAAAAAAATTTATTTATTTTTTGGAGAACAAGTGATCAATGTTTTATGGAATTATAGAGATTTCTATTTAATCCATGATTCATTTTATGTATTTTCCTTTTATATTCTCGCCCTTATATCCAAAAAATTTGACCTTGAAAAAAATATTACACACATATAATCATTTATGATCAATTTACTTCCATTGTATCACCAATATGGATTTATAGTTCACAAAACATGTTGATAATAAGGATTTTTACTAGATATACTTTTATTGAGTTATGTACTCTGTCAAATGGTTATTCTTTCAAAATATTGGTTTAATCTACCTTAGAATTAATGTATACTAAAATAAAAAGTTATATTATCAATATTTAAATTTCATTCTGATAATTCATAATATTTAATTTGTATCAATTAATATACCTTTACACATAATACCTATAATGTTCCACATCACATTGACATGGTATATGTACTACTCCATTTACAACAATTATAATAATTTATATATGATTCATTTTATTTAAAATTC
This sequence comes from Viscum album, assembly GCA_963277665.1. Classification (NCBI taxonomy): domain Eukaryota; kingdom Viridiplantae; phylum Streptophyta; class Magnoliopsida; order Santalales; family Viscaceae; genus Viscum; species Viscum album. The sequence continues at coordinate 1,380,863,232 of OY728138.1, forward strand.
CATTACATGTTATCATATTTACTGGATTTTAATTTATACGTTATCCAATTAGTAAGGATTTTGGTTGAATCAAACTTTTTTCATTGAGTCGTATTATTTTTTATTTCATTATATTCTCTTATGATCATTAAAATCCTCTATTATTATTCTCAAATATATTTTTTTCAATTTATCTACAGAAATTTTATGTTATCATCATGTTTTTATTATTTTATGAGTTTAATATTTCATAAAAATTGATATGGTTTAGAATAATACCCCATGTACATGTTGACTCATTTTGTCAACTATGTTCTTTTTTTCATTCTAAAAATGTTTTCCATTATGTTATATGATAAAAAATTATTATATTATAAACTATTCATATTTTATAGTACATAAAATAAAAATTAAATTTTCTATTTTTTCAATGTGGGTTCGCTCAAAACCATAAAAAATTAAACTTTGTAATTTTTTTAATATTCTATAATCTTTTCCACTATGTATTTATTCTCTTTATTTTTATTTCCTTGGAATATTCCATTACTGTTTTTATTTTGATAATTCTATTTTCAAATTCATCAAAAGACCATTAGAATTTATTTTAAATACATTTAATATATTACAACACTTTGTAAACCATTCTTATAAATTCTAATGAAAAAATGTGTGTTACTTATTTTGGTAATGGAATTAATTATTGCAATAAAAATATGCCTATATTATGAAATGATTATTTCATCCAGATTTGGGGATAATTATCAATCTTCATTAATTGAATGTATTATGGAATAAATCATCAAATACCTATAAATTTTTTAAGGATTATATAACTAATGAATAAGAATTAGTTGTCATTTTACATGTTTTTTCAAGAAGAAAAATTTTATGGACATTGTTTCTTTGAGGGTGAATATGACAACCATTAAAGTTCAGTAACACTTCACTTTCATGGTTTATTATTATTTAGGATTTTTTATTTATATATTTATATAAAATATGTTTTCATGTTTATATCACATCAAAAAATATATTATATAATTATTTATACATGAGTTACACATTTAAAATCACTATCTTTACATCGTGACCTGATATATGATTTTTAAAGGATAAATATATTTTCAATAAATACTTCCTTAAATAAATATTTATCAATGGGAAATTTTATAAATGAAAATTTATATTTATATGTATTATTATTATAGTATTTTAAATTTTTTATGGTATAAGTTTATTAAATTTAGAAAAAAATGGGTTTTCTACAAAATATAATGATTTATATATATTAAATGGTGACATTTAAAAAGTAAAATTTTAAAATAATACAATTTTATTTTGGTAAAATTTTATTTATTTCCATTATTATAATTTCTAAATTAGATTTGGAATATGTTTTTTAATTTTTTGATGAATATTTGTTTTGTGGATAGTTGGAAAATACAATTTTGATGAATACTATATCATTTAGACATCATCATGATATAAAGATGACATTAAAGGCATATTAAAACTATATAATTTATCATACATGATAATATACTCAAAATATTTTTTAAAATTTTATAAAATTAAGAGAAATTAATTTTCTATTTTTGTATGAATATAAAAACATTTATTTATTTTTTGACGATGACCCTAAACAACATTGATAAATCAAAATAGGTGTCTAAAAAATGTATATAAAAAGGGTTAATTATTTTATCAACCGTAAATAATAAAATTATGACTATTAAATGATTTTATTTATATTTATGAATATTTAAATTATATAGCATTATAATTATCCAAATTCTTACCAATCACTTGTATAAGGTAAGACAAGTCAATATTCTATTTTTAAAAATCATATTATGAGATATAGAGAAATAAATAACATTAAGAATGAGTTTATAAGAATATATTTATTAATAATAATATATAATTATGTTATTAATTTTTTTAAAAAAAAATTATAATTCTCCGAAATTCGTTCTCATTGAGGACATGATGCTTGTGGAAATGCATGAAAAAAAATGGGTTGAAAAAATATTTAAAATTATAATAATGATATGAATTATAGTGATTTAGGATTTTCAAGGATAAATATATTAGGTAATAAAATATTTTACTATTTAAATATGAATTCTTTAGTGGTCTAGATATTTTTAATTCAAATTATGAGAATAACCCTAAAAATGAAATTAATGGTTACTTCATGTTTTAAATTATTTATAAATTAATAAAAAAATCTTGAAATTTATATTGAGTTATTTTGGAGTGGGAAATTATTGATCATGTCTTCTGTTTTATATTTTTAATCCTCTATCCCATTTTATCTTATATTTTTTATGAAAATTGATTTAATTTTTTTAAAATTTTCATTGATTTTTTCTTATGAATGTGGAATCATTTTAACCTATCCAAAATGAAAATTATTTTTTTCCCAGCCATATCATAACTATATTATTCTATAGGGAACCTTTTATATGATTATAATCCCTTTTTCCTTTACAAAATTTACATCTACAATTGATTTATACTCAATTCATATGGGGTGTTTCTATGATCATGGTATGAAATTCTATTCCTCATTCTCTTTTTTATGTTATGTATATTTAAAATAATAATATATTAAAAATATATTATGTTTCTACAATAAATAAAAATAAATGGTATTAAAAAATTAATTCATCAGTAACGAGATATTCATTCCCCTCACCAAACTGTTTTTATAGGTGGATATTATATCAAAATACATGTTCTCCCAAAATTTTTCCTTTTCAGATATAATATCCTCAAACTATTTTAAATACAAAAAATAAAATTACAATTTATTCCTAATGTTTTATTTTTATTCAATGGTATTATTTTTTATATAACACAAATTTTTTTCTAGGTTTTCCTATGTTTATACTATTTCAGAAACAACATTCATTGTTGTTTTTTTCATATCTATGAAAACTAATATGTTTTAATTATATAGTGAATACCATTGATATTATTAATATTTAATTTCATGATTAAATATTACATTAATAAAAATTAATTTAATGATAATGGTTTTTTAATTGTAAAATATCAATAAAAACAATGAAATTTGAATTAAAGACTCATAGACATTTTTTACTCTAAATTACTAGCTTATTAATGAAGGATTAGCTGAATGGTAACTATTTCATAACCTATTAAATTAGTTTTTTCCTATAACTACATAAAAAATATGTCATGACAATTTTTGAGCTTAAAAAACAATCGAAATGGATCATTAATTGATTCAAATATACCATAATAGTTAGAATGATTATGAATTCGATAACTTAAAAATAATTACTGACTATAATATTAATTTAATAAATTAATAAAATACGGTTTTAAATGAATAGTAATTAGTATTAATAATTAATAAAATAACATAAAAATTATAACATCCCAAAAACAATAATCATAGAGAATGTAACCTCAAGTTACCTTCCTTCAAGAATGATTTGACACCATTTTTTATAACTATTTGGTTAGGTCTTGTTTCGGGGTGTTTTATTTTATGTTTTGAGAATTTTGTATGGCCATTGGGGTGTCCATAGTTGGAACATGGTCAGGGAAAACTATGTGCATTTTCCAAGAAAATTGTGCTCTCGGTTATGACTCACTGGAACGGGGAACATGGTTTATCTAACCATATGGAAAGAACCTCCAAACCATGCACCCTAAAATATAAAGGGTTTCAACATTTAGTGCATTGTTTATAAAATAGTGTATAAAACCCACACACCCCATTAAAAAGTCTATTAGGGGAAATTTGTTTCGGTGCATGGTTCATTTACTCTTTCCCACATCCCCACAAAACATGGCACATGATTTTTATTTCAACCAAAATTTATTTTTAATATCATGAAACATGGGTTTAATAGGAAAATCACACCCCTTCAACCCAAACACACTTATTTCGTAATGTTAGGCTCCAATGATTTGATTTTTAATCTTCCACCTTCTTCCTTTAGCAAATCAATGTGTTTGTGAAAGATATGATCCCTCTACAATAAGTTTATCTCTTATTGTATCTTTTCATTTAATTTTCCTCTCTCTTTCTCTCTCTCTCGACTATACTTTTTGATTGATCATAATGTAATTTTTTTAATCTAAATTCTATTTATTAATTCATGGTATTTGGTTATGTTCCTTGATCATTCATTTCCTCATTCATCGATGGAATTCCTCTTTTCTAGTGTTTTGTGTTGTGATCCATTGAATTAAAGGTTGGTTGTTCAAAATTTATTTTCCCTTAGATTGAAACCCCAAATTTATTTTTCAAATTTAAATGAATATAAATTGATTTAAAAACACATATTTTTGTTTATTTTATATTTGATTTGATATGGGCTCAGGATTTTTGAAAATCCAAATTAAAATTTTATTTTATTTTTTGGGGGTATTTATGTAAATTTATTTCTTGACTTTGGAAATACTTTTTTTAATTATTTTTTTTATCTTTAGAAAATTTCATAAACTAAAAATGTGATTTTAAATATAATGAATTTTGAAGACATTTGTTTTTTGAATGTATTAATTATGTTTAAAAATGAAATTTGGAACCTATTTTTTAAAATTATTTGAAATTATAAATTATCCATTTGATTGGATGAATGATTGATATATTGAAGAACATGTATACCTAGTTATTTAGTGGGTAACTAGAACAAACACTTTATAAGAATGATCCCATTGAATAATTGTAATGATGACCTCCTTAACAAAACCAAAATCTCTTGACTGCCCATATTGACTCCTTGAATGGAATTTAGACCGATTCCTCATTGTGGCTCCCCAAATGGGGTGTTGGTTTTAGTGTTCACAAATATCTTGAAACATGTGGATAAAAGAGACGCAGTAAAATTATATTATCAAAGAAACTAATGTTTTAATGGTCTCTTTGGCTTGGTGATTTCATTATGTGATTTTATTTTTGATACAATTGATTGTGTCAACTTTTCATTCATTAAAATTTGTTTATATAAAAGATTTTATATGAAATGGTTATTTAATCATGTTTTAAAATTATTTTTATATTTATAATATCACTTTGAATGAAATAATATTTTGATTTAAATATCGAAAATATAATGATATGCCATGTTTTTTAATCTGCTATTATAATTTTTATGTTTTTTCATATAGATTATAGGTAAATTGGTGAATCAAATCTAGGATTTATATCTCACACCATACCCTTTCCATGAAAATTTTGTATATTTCCATAGGCAATGTATGAGAAAATATAATCCTCCCCGTTATAGTTTTGGATTTTCTTGATCCATTGCACCATGTAGTGGTGATGGAGGTGAATGGTTGAGTTTTAATCCAATTATTTCATGGGATATTTGAGTTTTTATCTAGTTAACTACATATAAAATTTATGATATAAAAATTATATTTTGTTATAATTTTCTATTTATTTTAATTTCATCATTTAGAGTGTTGATAATACTGGAATTTTAAATTTTATCTTCTTTCTTTTGTGGAAAATTAATTCCCCTTTTGATATTGTATGAATCTCTATTCTATTTATAAACATGTGTGGAATGGGAATACCATTTTTCCCAAATCAGTTTCAATTTGTGTAACAAGGTACTAGGGTATATTATTTTTTTATGAAAAACATTTATTAGGAGTGTATGTTACGAATATTTCATTAATATCATTATTCTCTATGGGATACATTGACGAGATTTAAGAGGTAGTGGGGTGAAAGTTTATGGCCATCTTTCATCAAAATGAGCCTTACATCACCATTGGTGTATTGGAAAATGTTTATTTCATGAAATGCTTTATCTAGTTTTTTTTTGTGTTTTCTCTACTTTTGATTTGGTTATACTGAAATAAAAATATTGAAAGCTTTACTAATGGGATTTATATTATCATTTATCTTGTCAATGTTGTTGAAATGAGTATTATTATAATTTTTTATTGTTTTTATGATGATCTATATCATCATGACTCCAAGATTACATTTGAATATGATTCAGAACAAAAAATCTAGTGAACCACAATGAGTGGATCCTATTGTTGAATAAAATTAGGTTAATATTAATATGTGTGTTTTCTATGATATTGGATAAGAACTTGTATATTTTCCCACTCAGTCTCTAGTTGTGGAATCTTATAAGGATTAATCATATAATTAAGACCAACAATTTCTTTTTCATAATGCAACTGATTTACAAGTAACTAATGATCCTTAATAGGTTGTGTATTAGTTGAAAAAGATATATTGCCTTCTGTATTTCTAGGAAACACTCAACCAAATGTAAATTTTACTATCTTCATATTGGAATATCCACGAAGGATATAGTTAGATTAAGTTTTAATAGGGAGTAAGAACGAGGTTTTGGATTGGAAGGAATTTTTTTTCTCTTATCTAATCTTTTTTATCAATAATATATGTATCTATCTAATGACGTAGTGATCTTCAACCTCCAGTGGGCTTACGGTGCTGTAACACAATATTTAAATTTTGTTGCTGATATTGTGTAGTTTTCACCTTATATTTTATGAAATTAGAAGATTGTGGATTTGTGGTTAGTTATATGTCTCTGACTAGATATTTATTAATAGGTTTTATTAATGAATATCACATCATATGTTGATATACTAGATAATGTTTTTATTGATATGATCGATCTAGGTGGTATGTTTGGGTTGATGGGAGTTTATGTTTTCTCCAACTAGTTCTTCTATTCATTCCTCTAAATTATTTAATATGTGTGATGACTCTGATGGTGGTTCATAAAAGTAGTCATCCACTTAACCTCTTTTTACGCAAGGAATAATCTATATGACATTCTTCTTGTGTGAAATGGTGGGGCATTAGAAAAGGGTCTCCTATGATACTCCCATGATTTTTTGTTTTTTAGTCAGAAAGAGAACATATAAATTTTTTCCATATATTTTTCACTCTACACAGCAGCATGGAATCATTGGTTCCTAAATTTGTTATGGGAAATTCATATTCTTCATGAACAGTGGGGTTCCATCCTAACACAAAATGAAAAAAATCATCTTCATATAGTGGAATATTTTCCAATGGAACTGGATATGGGTCTTACAAATGTGCAAGTTACCATAACTATAGATTCATCTTCATTGAATACTTTATATGGTGATGTTTAATCTCAAATGTATTTATCAACACATGCTATGAATCCTACTAAATGTTCTGACAAATATTTTACCACATGCGATGGATAGTTCTATGCTCTTCATAATGTAGTGAGAGTAGGGCCTCTACAGTTTTGGTTGTGTCTTATATTTATCGTTGATTTATATTCACTAGCTATTTTTGGATATTTACATGAAATAACTTATATATAATTCATTGTAAGGATTAGATCATTGATAATGATTCTCTAAAAGATGATTATAATTGGAAAGTCTTTTTTACAATACCTGATGAGGTGTTTCATGTTTCTCAGGTATAATGGGGACTAGTTCTTGTAGAACCTGAAATTTTTATATAATGTTGGAAATGTAATATCACTATTTTCTTTTCATATAGAGATTCAATCATCAGTTATGATCTTACTCCAGTTATCACCATGTTTCTTCACACATTTCCTTCTGATTTATCTTCTTTACCACTAGTAAGAGAGTTCGTGTTTTAAATATATTTTTTTTCCAAGTACTCAACTAGTCTTTATTATATATTACCATACAACACCATCAGTGTTGAAAGAGAAAAAGACCTATTTGTATTATCTTTTAGTAGAATTATTTATAAAATCAAGTGTGATGCCATGGTCAGTTCAGTTTCTCTTTGTTGAGAAGATGTTGAAACACTTTGACTATGTTTTCTTACTATAAATTCAATTGTGTTATAGTGAATAACAAGTGTTTGTTACCATATATTGATGACATGTTTGACACCGTGAAAGGGGATAAGTGTTCCTCTATTATTGATCTTTTATCTTGTTATTACTAGTTTAGAATAAAAGAATATGACATTTAAAATACAAACATATTAATCAGGTATAGCCACTATGAGTATATTTTTATGACATTTGATCATATAAAAACTCATGTAGAATTTTGGGTGTAGATGATTAGTATCTTTCATGACTATCCTGATAAGTTAATGTTTGGTTATTTATATCACAAACTAGTTTACTCTTAGTTTTATGGGGATCATCTGCATCATTTGAGAGTTGTTATAGAAATGTTGAGGAATCACAAAAATATAAAACATTCACTTGAAATGTGATTTCTATATTTTAGAAGTGATTTTATTAGGGAATTTGGTTATATAACGTGGTAAAAATATTTATCATGATATACTAAGGGCTGTTATGACTTAGCATAACCCATATGATTTATTCGAGATTCTAAGCTTCATGGATTTAGAAAGAATTTACCATAGGTTTATGAAATATTTGTTGAATTTGAAAACTCTAATGACAAATCTCACTCAAAAGGGGTTGTTGCTTTCATAGGATGATACATTATAGAGTTATTTTACTAATCTAAAACATTTTTTCGTCTCTATAAAAATATTGACTCTTTTAAAGCTTAGGTAGCTCTATATGGTCATTTTTGAGACATCATGTGTAGGTATTTCATACGTTCTAATTCATGGTGATCACGTGGTATCCTATAGTCCTAAAAATATAGTCCCTATAAGATGAATTATCGTACACATGACATTGAACATGCATTTGTGATACATGCACATTTTTTTTTGTGTAATTTCCTTTTCATAGATTGGTCTATTTTGTTTTTGGATCAAAATTTTATAAATTTCATCTTCTATCTAAAATTTAATTCATTTATCCAAGGTGTTTGGAGGATGACTTTTATTCTTCATATTTTTATATTAACTCTACCCAGGGGATGGTTAATGTCATTACAGATTCCATTAATCGATAATATAAAACCCAATCTATGAATGAATAATTAGTAGAGTATAACATGATGGATATTTTTTCAATGATGCCATTGAGAGTCTGGGAAAAATGGTCTGAATTTTTCAACAAAGTGTTCATTTGATATCTCATATTATCCAAATTATCTTCAAGAGTGTCATCATGATAAATAATTCTATGGAATTGAAGTGTAACGACCCAACGATTCATTAATGGAAATCCCTATTGATCTAATTAAATGTCTCTTTATGTTTATATAAAATGCCAACTTCTTTGGTTTTATGTTAAGAATTTTGAACATTGCTAATATAGCCCTTGAACAGTGATCACATGATTAGTATAAATATAGGGATTTAAAAAATCCAATTTAATCAGACAAAAGAAGCAATGGCTTCATCCATTAGAAGAGATCCATACAAAGCCCTTTTGTTGGAGCTTGGAAAAGAGGTGGAATCCTTAGGATTCTCTCTTGAACAAGCCAAATCTGAGCTTTATCATGTCAAGCTCGAATGAGACAGTCTACGAGAGAAGTGGAAGTTGATAGAAATTACCACTCGAGCGATGTTATCCGAGCCACCCCAAGAGTCTGTCACCATCGCACACCTTACCCTTAGGTCTTATGTGGCTGTTTTAAGGGGTTATGTAACGAATCGCTAGAACTATGTTCATGTATGTTATTTTTGTATATAATAATGAATATACCTCTTGTCATTTTTGATACATTGTAAATATTTTTTAAATTACAAATAATTTTTTGAGATATTATTTAATTAAGAATTATATTTTATTAAATTAAGGTATTTTTGAATTAAATAAAATTTTAATAAAATATTATTATTATTATTAAATTAATTTCTAAACATAATTGATCTTATAATTTTATGAATGCAATTGTAATTTTTATTAAGGTTTGAAAACCATCTCTGTCAAAACATGTGAATTTTCGATAAATGTCGGTTTTTATTTTAAAAGTTAAAATTAACATATTTAGAAAAATATTTAGATAGAATAAATGTTATTTCTGGAATCAGGACGTTGAAATTATCCAATGGTGAATTTTTCATAATTTTCTGAGACAGTCAAATCTTTGGGTAAAAATTAAATAACGTTTAAATATATAATGTGTTTTATGACATCATAATGAGCCAATAGTGATGTAATAAAACAGTATAACCTTTATTTTCGGCTAATATATGTTTTACCATTAAAATAATGTGAATTTTTGGTTTGTTTGACTTACTGTTCAAAGAATTAATGGACCCCTCAAGACTAATTAAACACCTTGATTTTTTAAATTAATTTCCGTTGGAGTATGACTCACCTCCACATAAGAAACCCTATTATTTTATGAAGTTCGGACTTTGGACTTATTAAATATTGTTCTCCTCATCCCTTTTCCAAAAACCTGGGGCAAAAACCGTGGGATGGATTGTAGTTTGTATTAATTTAATGTAATGGGACCCAAACCTAAATAATAAAGAATTCCCTCACCTTTCCTACATAAACCCACCCATGCTCCCACTTACTCCTCACTAAAAGCCTTTCGATTTTGTCCAACCTCTGCCCTACTCTCTCTAGAATCCTCCCAAGGTGCCCCAAGCCCCCAAGAAGCCTCTCGCAAGCCTCTCTCTCGCCTTTGGAAGCACACATCCAAGTAAGGGTTTTTTATTCCTGTTTCATTTTTGTCTAATTTTCTTTAAGTTTTTTTGACCTTTTATTTTCAATAATGAATATTGGGGGTAGGGTTTGGAACCTCTATCATTCTGAGCTCTTTATGTTTGAATGATTGGAGTCCCATTTCTCTCTCATTAAATGCCTCCCATGTACACCCGTAACTATGCCGAAATTCCGAAAGGAACTTCTCTCTCCTCTTTTACATTGAAGAAATACTTTTGTATCATGAATCTAAATTCCATTACAATTGTTGGGACATGTATCTATATGACCTCCTTACTGTACATTACTTGTAAATATGATGAGGAACCCTTTTCTCTCTCATCAACCATTTTTATGAATTCTTATTACGCACTGTTACGCTGCCGAAATCACACTGATTTTCTAAGACAATGTCATTGTGTAGTGAATACCATACCCATTTATCCATCAAGGGTATTCACCTTTATGCACATTTACATATTGATTATAAATTTTCATGTAGGAATTCCACATTCCTTTATCGTGGAATAAATGATTATGTTTTATGAATCCATGTTTTATGACCCATGTGGCACACATATGCATGAAATGAAATGTTTAAGAAGGGTGCGCCCTTATAACACTCCAATGAATTGGGTAAAATATAGTATCATGATACGTCATGTCCAATGAGTGTTGACTCATGCTAATTCAAGTGCAATGAGCTTTTACTCGTGCTTTATATGCACTGAGGATTTACTCATGCTCCATGTGCAATGAGCCTTAGCTCATGCTAATTCCATGTTAAGAGTTGGTGCCACATTTCCATGTTATGATTATCATGATTTATCATGCCTTTATGTTCATGTTTCTATTATTCTCTATTGATATGCCTATTTCCTAACATGTATTTTACACGTCATGCTATTCCATGTGTACTCCCTTACTGGGCTTTATAGCTCACCCTTTTCTTATGCATGTCCTCAGGTTATCTCATGCAATGAAAAGTACGAGGGAATGTAGTGGTAATGTAAAGGAAGTTTTCAATAAAGATGTTGTATTTCATGTTTCATGTTTTTATGTAATGATCCTAAGCCCCAAAGACAGTAAACTTCTAGAACTTCTTTGTTGTATCAAGTGATGTTTTATGTAATAAATCATGTTTGAGTTGTAATAAAAAAAGGGTTGTCATAGTTGGTATCAGAGGATCGGTTTAGTTATTTTTGGCATTATGATTAGAAACCCTAGTAAAGCCTTAGAGACAAAACTAAGTATAATATAAACATCCCTATGTTCTGGTGAGTATTGAGTAAGTAGTTTATCAAGAAAATACATCCCTGTCTGGATAAGAGTAGGTAGAGGTGGCTCTGGCATAGATTTATCCAAGGGATAAAACCCGAAAACACCGCTTTGAGCTAGACTCGAATGGGAACTGGTGTACGACAATGGGCCTTGCTGCACTCTTGGTTACGACACTCCTAGTGGATATAATTTCAAAAATTCACATGCTTAGTATGAACCCTTATTAAGGGAATTAAAAACAATTCCCTTAATAATATATGTTATAAAGTAGATCATGAAAAGCCTTGATTGAAGCCTATAGACTCATGAATTAAGGAAATAAAAGTTTATTTATAAGTCATAAACATTTGTCTTTGGATTACCCTTTATATTTTACCCCTAACATTACTTTTATTCCAGCTAATGGCCGGTAATAGGAGGAATCAGACTAACAAATTTAGTGAAGATCTGTGTGATGACTGTACTAATGAGATTCCCAATCCAATGGGAGCAGGAATCGCGAACATTGTCAAGATTCTCTCTTAGCCAACTCATGTTTTGAATAGAATCACAGGTCAAGAGAATCATTCATCTCCCCCTAAGAAATAACAAGTCTCTATAGAGAGCTTCATGATACAAAGGCCTTCTACTTTTAGTGGATCATCTGATCCCATGATCGTTGAACAATGGATAAACTCCATTGAAAAGATCTTCTCCATCCTTCAATGTTCTGAACAAGAGAAGGTTCTTCTGGCGGCTAATCATATGGAGGTTGAAGCTGATCAATGGTGGATGTTGCTCAAAAATACGAAGCCTGAGGTGTAGATCGAGGCGTTGTAATTGAAGGATTTACGAAAGATGTTTTTCGATAAATACTTTCTGCGCACCCTCCGGCTTAAGATGGAAATTGACTTCCTTTCCCTCAAGAAAAAATAATTTTAGAATCTATTGGAGCATACGAGGAAAACTTCACAAGGCTTGCAAGATACTCTTCCGGCTTTTTCATTACCCCAGAATGAAAAGTTTACCGCTTCTTTGGTGGGTTGAAGCCTAGCCTACGGAATGCATTAGCAATCCATGACTTCGACAGCTATGAGTAAATTATCCGATGTGCCTTCAGGGTCGAAATGGAGATCGGATAATCACTGGGGTATCATGGGGATAAGAAGTTTAAGGTGGACTACAATGTTGGTGTTCCAATGGATAAATCCAACAGTGCTAAGAAGATCCAGCACCCCACTTGACAAAGTGCATAAAGAAGCACCCTGGAAATTTCCTTAATGGGGTGAGGAAATGCTTCAGGTGTGGAAGAGAAGGGTACATAGCTGTTAACTGTTGGAAGGAAAGAACCGTGGCTGCGATAGAGGAGAGGAATGCTCTGTTCGAACCTCAACGCATTGTTCTATGCTACAAATGCAGCGGAGCGGGTCATTTTTCAAATAAGTACCCTAATCCAAGGGTTTTCGTTGGCAACCAACAACCTCCAAGGAAGAAAGGAAGAGAGATTTCCATAAATTCTGTCGAAGTGAACCCTGGAAATGAAGTGGTGATAGGTACGCTAGTTATTCATTCAAGAATAGAGAACGTACTTTTTGATTCTGGTTCTACGCATTAATTTATATCTCGAACATTTTGTAGAACAATCCTAGAACCACCACAAATCATGGAAGTGAAGATGTTGGTTGGTAAGTCAAATGGGGAAATCATTACATCCTATGAATATTAGTCCTCCACTATTATAATCTGTGGATTGAATTTCCTGGTGAACCTCGTCATACTCCCTCTGGTGGAATTTGAAGCAATTTTTGGCATGAATTGGCTTTCCTTATATAAATCCAACATAAATTGTCAGGAGAGGGAAATTACACTCCATATAGAGAATCGACCTCCGATTCATTACAAGTGTAAGGAGGAAGATTAATCTTCTTTAGCTCCATCATATCAAGCATGGATATTACTACCTTATGAGCACGCGTATATGGCTCAGATGATTGAGTCCAAGGAAGAAACCATCTATAAGGCCCCGACCTTAAACCATACTTAATATTGAATTAAATGGATAATTCACATTGAGGATCTTTTCAGGTTTAGAGTTTTAGAGAATTAGGACATAACTATTACATCTCAAAAGATTACAAAATAGAATCTTTTACTAAGTTTCCATAAAATAAAAACTCATAAAAAGAAGCATGTCACGTTCCATGTTTTAGGTTGCATGACTTTCCCATGATCCCATCCTTGACCCTATTCCATGTTAAGTCCTATGAAAAACATTTTAAATACTTTGGATGACCATAAAAAGCTCAGTAAGCGATACAAAAAGAATGAAAACTATTAGTTTTTCAAAACAACAAGTAAACCATGCATACTTTATCAAAGTAATACTTTTCACCTTTTCGAATTGTAAAAACTATTCACTGAATAATAGTTCATTACTTACCTTTCTGTAACCAAAAGATTACCATAAAACCCTTATAAATATCACATAACATACAAGGGTAACTTGGGACATAAACATACATATGTGGAATAACCTTAAGGTTGACTTCTACGCATATCACTTAATAGAATAGTCATTCGTCCAACTTCCATACTTAATTAATGGAATAGCCATTCGGCCGACTTCCATACCCCATGCATTGGAGGTTATAACGTAACCACCCGTCCTGGTATTCATGTAACCACTCGTCATATGGTTTATCATGTAACCACCCGTAATATGTCCATGTACCATTATAAAACTATAACACATAAAACAAATATAATGGAATGATAAAATTTCCACATTTCAATCACAATATATCATTTAAATATATTGATGTAATAGAATCGTTTATCAAAACCATTTTCAATACCAAAATTCATAAAATATTATATGGTATTTATTTTATTTTAAAAACATTATGAATTGTTTAAGAAGCCAAAGATCACATAATACTTGCGGCGGTGGAAAAGGTCGTTGTCACCGCGTACGTTAAAAGAAACATTACGTTTTGTCCTTTAGTAAAACGCTTCATCGAAAAAGATTCCTTTTGTATAAAATTAAAAGTCAAAGGGGTTTATACACCATATACAATAAAGTTGTGTATAAAACGAAATAGGCCTCAATGAAAGGAGATTGAGACGAAGTCCCTTACAAAGACGGTATCCTTGGTTTAAGGATAAATTAATTACATAATTATGTGTGACAAACAAATACACCAAATATAAGTGGATATTATGTGTAAAACAATCATAGGTTATTCACACATATTCATATAATGACATATTCAAGGAGTATATGTTTATCCCAAAGAATCAAATTTGGGTTAAGAAGTTCCCTTGAAAAAATTTGACAGCCTAACGGCGTCACTTCAAAATTTAGAAAAAGAGTTGATGAGAGATAAAAAAATGGTATCTCATCACTTGGACATAAAATTTATATCAATAAGGATATATGAGGACATATCCAAACATAACAATATGTGAATTAAAAGACCCAACAAAATAAGTCTTTTAAGAAAAGGAGGGTGAAAGGTTCCCTTACCGACTTGGGTATCTTTCGAAACATACTCCCCATGAAAGAAATACAATACATCATTGATGTAAATACTCATAAACGAAAGTATATTACAAAAAGAGTAGAATAATGGAAAGAACATAAACCACTCAAATTAAATTGTGGTAAATGTATCATAAATCTCACGGGAATAAAAGTGAGATGAAAAATCCCTTACGAAAACTCAGCAGCCTAACGTCGCCACTTAAAACATCCAAAATGGATTGATGAGAGAAAGTAGGGTCTCTCATCATATTAACATAAAGTTTAAAGAAAGTGTAATATATAATAACATCCCCCAACATAACAAAGAGTATCTTAAAAGAAGTGACAAAAAGGAGGGTACTTAAAAAGAAAGAGAGAGGTTAGATCTCTTATGAAAATTCGGCAGCCTAACGGCGCTAGCCAAACTCCAAAATAGATTGATGAGAGAGAATAGGGTCTCTCATCATATGAACAATAAAAAATTCAGTAATAGTAATATAAAAGAACATAAAAATAACAATAATGATGATCATTCAAAGGAATGACATAAAAGAGCGTACTTAAAAAGAAAGAGAGGAGTAGGATCCCTTACCTCGGGTCCAACGTGACTCGATCATTCATTAACGACCTGAATAATAAACTTGAGTTAATTTATACATGCTTAAGAACCTTTTTCAATTTCATTACTCCTTTTATATCAATTATTGACAGGTTATAAACATTATGCAATCATTTAAGTTAACAATGTTTGTTTTGTCGATATTTGGTTCTTAAGTCAAAAGTGGATTTCTTACAATTACATGTTGTTCATGTGGTCAATGGTTCATTATATCCAGAATGATATTCATGATTTGGATATCATATATATCATATATATCCAGAATATACATGTATTTATAATATTACATAATCATTTATAGGTAAGAAATGAAATGCACCTTTCATTGAGACGGTAAGCCGTACGTACGCATGAACGCTACTTTCATTTCTTTGTCATATTAATGGAATTAAATATAATTGAGAGGCATGTATATTTTAATTCCAGAATTATATTAATAATTTATATGTATCATTAATCATATATATCCATTATATACATGTACTTATAATAGTACATTACATTTGGGGATAAGAAATGAAATGCACCGTTCATGGAGACGGTAAGCCATACGTACGCATGAACGTTACATTCATTTCTATTTCATATTTTTATGGAATGGAATAATAATGATAAATAAGTATATTATAATTCCAGTATAACATCATATATAATAACTTTAAATCCATCCTTTATAAGTCCCACATATGGCATTAACGAATCACATCACTTTGAGCGAGCGGTAGTCCGCACTTCCTTAAATGAAGATATCGCGTTTACCCATAATGGAAACCATAAAGGTATTCCCAAAATGAAAAATACAGAAGAATAAGGAAAACATAAACATATAATATATCATATATAAATATAGTGTCATCTTAATGGCCACCTTTGAAGTAGTTAAGAGAATGTTGAACAATCATCATTTCGGGAGGCCGAAATTCACCATCCACGGAAACAGTATGTACTTTAACCATTAGATGTAGGTGTGTGGAAGTTTATCTAGAATAATTCTTATAAAAACATCATATTATATTGATGATACTGGAGTTGTTACAAAAGAAATTAATAAAAAGAGTTTAGAGGGTTGGAGAAGAAAAATAAAACAAAAGGACTCAAGTGAAGAGATTACCTTAAAATAGGGTAACTCCCTTTGGTTTGAGCTCAAAGGCCTCATTGGGAAGACTTATTCAGAAAGTGAGGCTTCAAGTAGTAAGAGATGGAAGTGGAGAGACAAAATGGGCATAGTTTGGCCAAGCCAAAGGCTTTGGGAGTGTGGGTAAGGAGGTAGAGGTGGGGGCCTTTTATAAGAGAAGAGGAGGGGCACTATTGGAAGGTAAAAAAAAGTCACTTTATTTTAAACTGGTATTCGGATTTAAGAGGTCCCACATTGATGTGTTTCGAGGATATGGTGATAAGGGTTTGCAATCCACCCATCCAATAGGTCTTGGAAATGTTTAGGTCTTAGATTTTACATTATCTTTCCATTTTATTTAAATCCTTTATTAATGAGGTAATCGCTGCATCATCATGATGTTTTAAATAATTTAATTTAGTTAATGTCTAAAAATTATATAAAAAATAGTATGATGTAGGAAATTTTTTTAGATTTATAATGATTATTTATAGTCAAATATCTAACTTGTATAACCCCATGTAAAAATTGTTTTAGTGAAACATCTCATGTGTGTGTCATTTTTTACTTTATCATTAAATAAAAAGATATTTATGTCATTTTCCAACCAAAGTGGCTCCATGGGGTCCCAAAGTTGACCAATGGATTGTCTTGGTCGGACATGACACATACAATGAGGGTAGGAAATGTGTTTAGGTCATTTCATTTTATTAAAACAGTATTCGTACCTTAAACTACACTAATTACCTCTAATCGCGATTAAAAACTTAATAAGTTACTATTCACCAAAAAATTATTTTACTCCCATTGAACCACATTTTACTTCTTAATGACAACCATGTATGTCAGATTTTTGAAATTCAAAACACAATGATGGAAAAATTTCATTTAAACGGATAATCAGTTTTTATAAGTACCACTTAGTGGTTTCACTATTTATCAAAAATTGAAGTTTTTCAGAAAATTTTCAAAACTTCACCCTAAGCTATATTTGATATTCTGAATTCAAAAATGATTTCAACTTTAAAAAATTCAGAACATATAAGTTTCATTAATTAATTTAATAATTAATTCCCGCTGTCAAAATAAATAGCGTGTTTTTATGAAACAAAATGTATCAAAAGATTGACACTAGTTTAAGTCCGATTTCAAAGTGAAATTAATTCCAACGACCACTATTGGATTAAATGGTAAAAATATTCTAATTTTACTTTAAAACAAATTCAAAAGATAATCTAATCATATAAATAAATTAGATTAAAAGTGGTTTTGAATTAAAATACATCATTTTTCCGTATTCATTAAAAATTGAACTTTTTTGAAAAAATACAAAAATTTACGCAAAGTAAACTTTGATGTCTTGATTCTAAAGAAGAATTTTATTTTGTCAAATATAAAACATAAAATTTTCAAAAAGTGGATTTAAAAGAGGTTCCCTATCAAAAGGCGGTTAATCGACCTTTTAAAGAATATTAGAATGTTTACGCTTAAAATTGGATTCATTTGCATTTTTTAATTCTCTAACTTTTATTGTAAAAAGTAAAAATATTTTACAAACATATATAATCATTTTTTAGTTAGTTCTGTTCATTCCCGCCATTACAACCACTAGGCATTACTACTATTTATAATAATAATATTTTATTATTAGAGTGCAACATATGATTCCCAAGAAACTTGTTGTTGCATGTTGGGTACGCCATCGAGCATAGAATCCCCTTTAAAGTAATATTAATATTTTATTCACAAATATGGATAAATATAAGAATGTCATATTATTTATTTACATGGGGTGTTACATCCTTCCCCCTTTTGGGAATTGCATCCTCGCTATTTTAAAATTGAGCTTTGAAACATCCTTGAAAGTCCCACATCAGAACAAGAGTCGGTAAAACAATCACTTTAAAATAAAGAAAGATAAGTACAGAGGTCACCCGAGTTAACCCATAATAGGATTCAGTGTAGGAAAACATGTACATGGAAGAAAAGGCCAAGGGTAATGTTCTTGAGGGAGACTTATAGTAAACATGTCAAGGAGAAAGTTAACCATAAGAAAATCACAAACTTGTGATGGGGTAAATGGTATTAGATTCCCCAGTAGGAAAAGTTAATAGACAACATTTTTATTTTAAGTTACTTTTTATTGAGGAATTTATTCATAAGGAAACATAATCACTTATCATGTTGACTTTGAACTTTTCCTAGATTCCTTAATCAAACTCATATTTTTTTCCAAAAGATGATTATTTAGGAAGACTTGTTTTCATAAAGAGTACTATAATCAACTTCTAGAGAATCACCTAATCCACCAAAGAGAGCAATATACTTCGCATGTCTTTAGGCTTTAACCAAAACCAAAACCAAAAAGGTTAGTACAAGATCAGATAATCTAGAAAAGGATAACCCTTTATAAAAAGAAAATATATTCTTAATCTCCAAAATTTTCCCAACAAAAACCAAAGTTCAATGAGGATCATTCGATAAAAAATTTGTCCATAAAATCCTTCAAAGTAAACCAAACTAAGATTGAATCCCAAATATTGGAAGGATTTAGTCACATAGTCTTCCAAGTTAAATCATTACATTTATCTCCAAACAACATCAGTTTCTCTTCATGTCTCGTATTGAAAAGTAATTAACCTAATCACATACCATCCATGATAGGTTAATCATTTTCATAAATAACCCAAAATAAACTTACTCTTAATTCATAAAATCATATCACTAAAAAGAATCAGTCAAACTAACCAGGGACTACACGTAGTCCAGTGGTAGGCGATAAATACCAGTCGCACTTTGGTTATGGGTTCAATTCCCGTAGCTTTTTCCGACGTGACGGTTAGTCACATGGTCTGCATGTCGTCCTTTTTCCAAAACTATATAGTTTTAAAGCATTCCCCAAAACGAGATAAAATCTTCAAAAATGATCATAACATATTTTAACATCATGTTTATCTCAATCCTTTCATTTTCCAGAATAACATATAATAACCCACAATTACCTCAAAAGTAAGGATCATATAAACCCAAATGGTTCTTTATAACTATGTCCTCAAAAGAACAAATTACTATTCCTTGAATAAAAATTTTCATATATCAAACATCAGTGTTACACATACTATAAAAAGTCTTCTAATGTATCCCATCATCAAAAAACACTTAATACTCTTAAGAATTTCACCATAACTCTTGAAGCCCTTAAATGTTTACATCTTATTCATTCAACATTCTTCATGATACATTAACCATTCCTTTCCAACTTATTCTGAAATGCTTATTTCCTACAAACAAAATCATGAACCATATCCAAATATTCCAAAATAGAAAACAAAAGTTAAGAAATAATCCATACCTTTGATTGGTCATTGTCAGTTTCTTTTTCCTCAATTAGAATGGCATTAGGTATTGGTAAAAAAGTATTTGTATGATCTTGGTGATCCCATTCACTAAACTTCTTCATAGTACATGTGTTTGCATAATGACCATGCACACCACAGTTAAAACATTCAATTGATCCCTCAGAAAGAACATCTTTCCCTTTCCTTGAGTCAACTGGATGCTTCCTTTTTCCATGGAAGGTTCTTGCTTTATGACCTTCATTTCCACATCTATAGCATATTTCTGTCCCTTTGAAACATTTTCCTAGGTGTTTCTTTCCCCATATAAGACACATAGGTTTTTGAACACACTTACCTTTATGATTATTACCTTTAGTTTTGTAGGGATTTTTTTCTCGCATATATGATTCCTTATAGAAATCACCAATGTTTAGGTGGTCAATAATGACTCCAGATAGTTAGTTGAGGATAAACACAAGAGTTCTCATTGCAGCTCCCATATCATTCAGTTGCTCGCTCAGAAAACTATCACAGTTTCCTTTACATCTACCGTTACCTTGGTGCCTGCTAGATCCAGCCACTTAATAAAACAAATAAGGTCAGTGTGAGTACATCAACAAAACCATCATGTACTAAAGAGGAAGATAAACACTAAGATATACTTACTCATTTACAATATCTAAAACTATGACTCTTTCTGAAATCCTAACCCTTATGGTCATGTCACTTATGCTTAAAGAATACCCTGACCTCTAAAGTTATCTAAACCGACCTCTGATACCACATATAAGGCCGTGGCCTTAAACCTTACTTAATATTGAATTAAATGAATAATTCACATTGAGGATCTTTTCAGGTTTGGTGTTTTAGAGAATTAAGACATAACTATTACATCTCAAAAGATTACAAAGTAGAAACTTTTACTATGTTTCCATAAAAAAACACTTAAAAATAAACGCGTCCAGTTCCATGTTTTAGGTTGCATGACTTTCCCTTGATCCCATCCTTGACCCTATTCCACGTTAAGTCCTGTGAAAAACATTTCAAAAACTCCGGATGAGCATAAAAATCTCAGTAAGGGATACACAAAGAATGAAAATTGTTAGTTTTTCAAAACAGCAAGTAAACCATGTATACTTTATCAAAGTAATACTTTTCACCTTTTCGAAGTAGTAAAAACTCTTCACTGAATAAAAGTTCATTACTTACCTTTTTGTATCCAAAAGATTACCATAAAACCCTTATAAAGATCACATAACATTCAAAGGTAACTTGTGACATAAACATACTTAAGTGGAATAACCTTAAGGTTTACTTCCACACATATCACTTAATGGAATAGCCATTCGGACAACTTCCGTACATACTTAATGGAATAGCCATACGGCTGAATTCCATACCCAATGCATTGGAGGTTATAACATAACCACACGTCCTGGTATTCACGACACCACCCATTATATGGTTTATCACGTAACCACCCATAATAGGTCCAAGTACCATTATAAAATTATAACACATAAAACCAATGTAAAGGAATGATTACATATCCACATTTCAATCACAATATATCATTTAAATATATTGAAATAATAGAATGATTTATCAAAACCATTTTCAATACCAAAATACATAAAAGAGTATATAGTATTTAATTTATTTTAAAAACATTACGACTTGTTGAGGAAGCCAAAGATCAAATAATACTTGCGGCGGCGGAAAAGGTCGTTGTCACCATGTACGTTAAAAGAAACATTCCTTTTTGTCGTTTAGTAAAACGCATCATTGAAAAATATTCCTTTTGTATAAAAGAAAAATTCAAAGGGGTTTATACACCATATAAAATAAAGTTGTGTATAAAAAAAAATATGCCTCAATGAAAGGAGATTGAGACGAAGTCCCTTACAAAGACGGTATCCTTGGTTTAAGGATAAATTAATTAAATAATTATGTTTGACAAACGAATACACCAAATATAAGTTGATATTAAGTGTAAAACAATCAGAGTTTATTCACACATATTCATAGAACGACATACTAAATGAGTATAAGTTTATCCCAAAGAATAAAATTTGGGTTAAGAAGTTCCCTTGCAAAAATTTGACAGCCTAACGAAGTCACTTCAAAATTCAGAAAAAGAGCTGATGAGAGATAAAAAAAAGGTATCTCATCACTTAGATGTAAAATTTATATCAGTAAGGATATATGAGAACATATCACAAAATAACAATATGTGAATTAAAAGACCCAACAAAAGATGTCTTTTAAGAAGAGGAGGTTGAAAGGTTCCCTTACCAACTTGGGTATCTTTCGAAACATACTCCCCATGAAAGAAAGAAAATACATCATTGATGTAAATACTCATAAACAAAAGTATATTACATAAAGAGTAGAATAATGGAAATCACATACACCACTCAAATGAAATTGTGGAAAATGTAGCATAAATATCACTTGAATAAAAGTGAGATGAAAAATCCCTTACGAAAACTCGGCAGCCTAACGGCGCCACTTAAAACATCCAAAATGGATTGATGAGAGAAATTAGATTCTATCATAATATTAACATAAAGTTTACAGAAATAGTAATATAAGAGAACATCCCCCAACATAAAAAATAGGATCTTAAAAGAAGTGACAAAAATGAGGGTACTTAAAAAGAAAGAGAGAGGTTAGATCTCTTACGAAAATTCGGCAGCCTAACGGCGCCACCCAAAACTCCCAAAATGGATTGATGAGAGAGAATAGGGTCTCTCATCATATGAACAATACAAATTTCAGTAAGATTAATATAAAATAACATCCCAATAAGAAGAAATATGAGCTTTAAAAGGAATGACATAAAAGAGCGTACTTAAAAAGAAAGAGAGGAGTAGGATCCCTTACCTCGGGTCTGACATGAGTCGACCATTCTATAACGTCCTGAATAATAAACTTGATTTAATTTATACTTTCTTAAGAACCGTTTTCAAGTAAATTACCCCATTTATATCAATTATTGACAGGTTATAAACATTGTGTAGTCATTTAAGTTAACAATGTCTGTTTTGTTGATATTTGGTTCTTAAGGCAAAAGTTGACTTCTTACAATTACATGTAGTTCGTGTGTTCAATGGTTAATTATATCCGGAATGATATTTATGATTTTTATATCATATATATCATATATATCCAGCATATAAATGTATTTATAATATTACATAATCATTTAGAGGTAAGAAATGAAATGCACCGTTCATGGAGACGGTAAGCCGTACGTACGCATGAACGCTACTTTCATTTCATTGTCATATTAATGGAATTAAAACTAAATGAGAGGTATGTATATTTTAATTCCATAATTATATTCATCATTTAGATGTATCATTAATCATATATATCCATTATATACATGTACTTATAATAGTACATTACATTTGGGGATAAGAAATGAAATGCACCGTTCATGGAGACGGTAAGCCGTACGTACGCATGAACGCTACATTCATTTCTATTTCATATTTTTATGGAATTTAATAATTATTATTTAGAGTTATATTATAATTCCATTATAACATCATATATAATAACTTTAAATCCATCCTTTATACGTCCCATATATGGCATTAACGAATCACATCACTTTGAGGGGGCGGTAGTCCGCACTTCCTTAAATGAAGATATCGCATTTACCCATAATGGAAACCATAAAGTTATGCCCAAAATAAAAAATACAGAAGATTAAGGAAAACATAACCATATTATATATCATATATAAATATAGTGTCATCTTAATGGCCACCTTTGAAGGCTTTAAAAGAATGTTGAAAAATCATCGTTTCGGGTGGCCGAAATTCACTATCCACGGAAACAATATGTTCTTTAACCATTAGATGTTGGTGTGTGAATGTGTAGCTATAATCCTTATTATGAAAACATCCTAGTATATTTATGATACTGGATATGTTACAAAAGAAATGAATAAAAAGAGTTTAGGGGGTTGTAGAAGCAAAATAAAACAAAAGGACTCAAGTGAAGACATTACCTTAAAATCGGGTAACTCCCTTTGGTTTGAGCTCAATGGATTCCTTGGGAAGACTTATGCCCAAAGTGAGGCTTCAATGAGTAATAGAGGAAAGTGGAGAGACAAAATGGGCAGATTTTGGCTGAGCCAAAGGCTTTGGGAGTGTGGGTAAGGAGGTAGAGTTGGGGGCCTTTTATAAGAGGAGAGGAGGGACACTCTAGGAAGGTAAAGAAAAGTCACTTTATTTTAAAATGGTATTCAAATTTAAGAGGTCCCACATTGATGTGTTTCTAGGATAAGGTGATAATTGTTCGAAATCCATCTATCAAATAGGGTTTGTACAAGTGTAGGTCTTATATTTTACATTATCTTTCCATTTTATTTAAATCTTTTATTAATGAGGTTATCGCTGCATCATCATGATGTCATAAATAATTTAATTTATTTAATGACTAAAAATTATAAAAAAAAACACTATGATGTAGTAAATCGTTTTATATTTATAATGAATATTTATAGTCAAAAAGATGACTTGTATAACCCCATGTAAAAATTGTTTTAGTAAAACATCTCATGTGTGTGTCATTTTTTACTTTAACACTAAATAAAAAGATATTTATGTCATTTTCCAACCAAAGTGGCTCCATAGGGTACCCAAGTTGACCCATGTATTTTCTTAGTTGGCCATGACAAATCCAATGAGGGTAGGAAATGTGTCTATGTCATTTCATTTTATTAAAACATTATTCTTACCTTAAACTACACTAATTACCTCTAATCGCGATTAAAAACATAATAAGTTACTATTCACCAAAACATTATTTTAATCCCATTGAACGACTTTTTACTTCTTAATTACAACCATATATGTCGGTTTTTTGAAATTAAAAACACAATGATGGAAAAATTTCATTTAAACGGAAAATTAGTTTTTATAAGTACCACTTAGTGGTTTCACTATTCATCAAAAATTAATGTTTTTCAGAAAATTACCAAAAGTTCACCCAAAGATATATTTGATATTATGAATTCAAAAATGATGTATATTTTAAAAAATTCAGAACATATAAGTTTCATTAATTAATTTAATAATTAATTCCCGCTGTTAAAACAAATAGTGTGTTTTTATGAAACAAAATGTATCAAAAGATTGACACTAGTTTAAGTCCGATTTCAAAGTGAAATTAATTCCAACAACCACTATTGGATTAAATGCTAAAAATATATTCTAATTTCACTTTAAAACCAATTCAAAAGATAATCTAATCATATAAATAAATTAGATTAAAAGTGGTTCTGAATTAAAATACAACATTTTTCACTATTCATTAAAAATTGAACTTTTTTGGAAAAATACCAAAAATTTACAAAAAGTAAACTTTGATGTCCCGATTCTAAAGAAGAATTTTATTTTGTCAAATATAACACATAAAATTTTCATGAATTGGATTTATAAGAGGTTCGCCATCCAAAGGCGGTTAATCGACCTTTTAATGAATATTAGAATGTTTATGCTTAAAATTGGATTCATTTGCATTTATTAATCCTCTACCATTTATTGTAAAAAGTAAAAATATTTGAAAAACATATATAATCATTTTTTAGTTAGTTCTGTTCATTCCCGCCAATACAATGGCTAGGCGTTACTACTATTTAAAATAATATTATTTTATTATTAGAGTACAACGTAAGATTCCCAAGAAACTCGTTTTGGCGTGTTGGGTACGCCATCGAGCATAGAATCCACTTTAAAGTAATATTAATATTTTATTCACAAATATGGATAAATATAAAAATGTCATATTCTTTATTTACCTGGGGTGTTACACCATCCTTGAAGAAATGCCTATTGTGAGGGAATTCGCTGAAGTGTTTCCCAAGGAACTTTCTAGTCTTCCTCCAAGAATAGATGTTGAATTATCAATTGAACTTATACCTGGGGATTTTCCAATATCCAAGAATCCATATAGAATGGCTGTTTTAGTGCTTGAAGAGCTAAAAAACAACTACAGGAGAATCTGGAAAAAGGATTTATATGCCAAAGTGCTTCACCATGGGGTTCACCAGTCCTCTTCATCAAGAAGAAGGATGGGTCAATGTGGCTTTGAATTGATTATCGCGAACTTAACGAAATCACGATAAATAACTAGTACCATCTCCCAAGAATTGATGAATTTTTCGATCAGATGCATGGAGCACAATACTTATCCAAGGTGGACTTGCGGTCGGGATATTATCAAGTAAGGGTGAAGCATGAAGATATCCCAAAGACTTCATTTCGCACAATATACCAGCGCTATGAATTTATAGTAATGCCTTTTGGACTCACTAATGATCCAGAAATCTTCATGGACTTAATGAATAGAGTTTTTAGAGATTACCTAGACAAATTTGTGGTGGTATTTATAGATGATATTCTAATATAATCTAAAACCAAGGATGATCATGAGGAGTATTTAATAACTATACTAGAGACATTGCACAAGGATAAACTCTATGCAAAGTACAACAAGTGTGAGTTCTGTTTGAAGTTTGTCTCATTCTTGGGCCCTAACATCACAAGCAATGGGATATCTGTGGATCCCTCCAAAAAAGATGCAATTGAGGGATGTCCAAGGCCAACATCGGTAACAGATATTCGATGATTCTTATGGATAGCTAGATATTATCGACGATTTGTGAGGAATTTCTCACGATTGTCCAACCCTTTTACCAAGATAACTCAAAAGGGAGTAAAGTTGCTTGGAGTGATGAATGCGAAGAAAGATTTATGGAGTTGAAATGGAGGCTTATTACTGCACCTGTGCACACTTTACCCACAAGTGGGGACCTTTTTGTTGTCTTCAGGGATGCTTCAAAGAAGTTTTTAGGCTCTGTGCTGATGCAGAATGATAAAGTTATATCCTATGCCTCAAGGAAGTTGAAAATCCATGAGCGAAACTATCCAACGCATGATCTGGAGTTGGTGGCGGTGAACATTGCCTTGAAAATCTGGCATCATTATCTCTATGGAGAGAAATGTGAGATATATTCTGACCACAAGTGTCTTAAATATATACTCACACAGAAAAAGCCTAATATGAAACAGAGAAGATGGATAGACCTCATCAAAGATTATGACTGTTCAATCCATTAACACCCTGGAATGCGAACAAGGTGGAAGATTCCATTAGTAGAAAGGATCTCTCTATTCTATCAATGAAGAGAATTGAGAAGGATCCAATCTTCATAGACTTGATGAAGATGGACAAAGGAATCATAACGATGGTGACATAATCAATCCTTTCACAAATTATTGCTCAACCATCTCTTTTGGAGAGGTTAAAGGATGCTCAAAAGGATGATGTGGGAATTCAAAAAAAGGTGGAAGTTATCGAAGAAGGGAAATCCTTGGAGTTTAATGTTAATGAAGAAGGAACTGTGCGGTTTGGGAAAAGACTATGTGTTCCATCATGTCTGGAGCTGAAGAAGGAACTTTTGGATGACGCACATAGTTCAAATTTCTCTATTCACCCAGGGAGCACATAGATGAATCGAGATCACCAAGAAAACTTTTGGTGGGATAATATGGAGAAGGAGATCCTTGAATATACATCAATGTTCCTTGTGTGTCAGAAAGTGAAGGAAGAGAGGTAGAAGTCTAATGGTATGATGAAAACATTACCCATACCAGAATGGAAAAGGGAGAACGTCACCATGGACTTTGTCACTGGACTTCCAAGGAAATCCAAAGGAAACAATGCAATCTGGGTTGTTGTGGATCGTCTTACAAAGACAACACACTTCATTGCTATTCGAGAGGATTTCTCATTGGATCAAATGGAACACATATATATCAGGGAAGTGGTAAAAATTCATGGAGTACCACTATCTATTGTGTCTAATCGAGATCCAAGGCTCACCTCTAAGTTTCGGAAGAGTCTTCAATATCCTATGAATAATGAACTGAACTTCAGTATGACCTATCATCTTCAAACTAATTTCCAATCCGAGCGGACTATCCAAACACTTGAGGATATATTGAGAGCATACACAATGGACTTTAAAGGATGATGGGATCAAAAACATCCTCTGGTTGAGTTCTCTTATAATAACAGTTTCCGCTCGAGCATCCAAATGGCACCATATGAAGCCCTGAATGGGAAACGGTGCAGAACACCAGCATGTTGGGATGAGGTCGATGAACATAAGCTGCTTGGACCAGAAAAGGTCTATGAACTGGTGGAGAAGGAAAAACCATTCATCAGCATATAAAGGAAGCCCATAGTCGACAGAATAGTTATGTAGATAACCGTCAAAGAGAGATTGAGTTTAAAGTTGGAGACATGGTTTATCTATGCATACCTCCGTAGAAGAAGTTCATGAGGTTTGGAAAGAAAGGGATGTTAAGTCCAAGGTACATCGGCCCCTACGAGTCTCTTGATCATGTCGGGGCTATGGCCTATCGACTAGCACTTTTACATAATATGGCCAAAGTACATGATGTCTTTCATATATCCCTCTTATGGAAGTATATACCGGACCCTTCACATGCACTCTCCTCTGAGGTGGTACAATTGGAGGATGATCTTCCTTATGAGGAAAAACCAGTGAAGATCATAGATCATAGAGAAAAAGTTCTACAAAATAAGACTGTGCCCCTCGTCAAGGTGTTGTGGATAAACCACAAATTTGAAGAAGCTACATGGGAATTAGAGGAAATGATAAAGTTGAGTTACCCGAATCTGTTTTAGTGTGGGAAAAGGAAAATTTCGAGGGTGAAATTTCTCAAGGGGGGAATATTGTAACGACCCAAATTTTCATTAATGGAAATCTCTCTCGATCAAATTAAATGTCTCTTTATGTTTATATAAAATGTCAACTTCTTTGGTTTTATGTTAATAATTTTGACCATTTCTAATATAGCTGTTGAACAGTGATCACATGATTAGTATAAATATAGGGCTTTAACAAATCCAATTTACTCAGACAAAAGAAGTGATGGCCTCATCCAGTAGAATAGATATATAGAAATCCCATTTGTTGGAGCTCAGAAAATAGGTGAATCCTTGGGCTTTGCTCTTGACCAAGCCCAAGCTGAGCTTCATCATGTCAAGCTCGAACGGGACCGTCTACGGGAGAAGTGGACGTTGATAGAAATTACCACTCGATAGATGTTATCTGAGCCACCCCAAGAGTCTGTCACCATCGCACACCTTACCCTTAGGTCTTATGCGGCTGTTTTAAGGGGTTATGTAATGAATCTCTAGATCTATGATCATATATATTATTATTGTATATAATAATGAATATACCTCCTTGTCATTTTTGATAGATTGTAAATAGTTTTTAATGTACAAATAATGTATTTAGTTATTATTTAATTAAAATTATATTTTATTAAATTCTGGGATTTTTTAATTAAATGAAAATTTAATAAAATATTATTATTGTTATTAAATTAATTTTTATATATAAATGATCTTATAATTTTATTAATGCAACTGTAATTTTTATTACGGTTTGAAAACCATTTCTGTCAAAACCCATGAATTTTCGATAAATGTCAGTTTTTATTTTAAAAGTTAAAGTTAATATATATATAAAATTATTTAGATAAAATAAATGTTATTTTTGGAATCAGGAAATCTAAATTATCCAACGGTGAATTTTTCATAATTTTCTAAGACAGTCAAATTTTTGGGTAAAAATTAAATACCGTTTAAATATATAATGTGTTTTATGACTTCATAATGACCGAATAGTGATGTAATAAAATACTATAACCTTTATTTTCGGCCAATATATGTTTTACCATTAAAATAATGTGATTTTGGGTTTGTTTGACTTAATTTTAAAAGCATTAATGGACCCCTCATGACTAATTAAACACCTTGTCTTTGAAAATTAATTTCCCTGGGATTATGACTCACCTCTACATAAGAAACCGTTTTATTTTAAGAATTTAGGACATTGTCCATATAAAATATTTTTTTCCTCTTCCCTTTTCGAAAAACTATTGGAAAAAACACTGTGATGGTTTGTAGTTTGGATTAATTTAATGTAAGGGGACCCAAACATAAATAATAAATAATTCCCTCACCTTTCCTATATAAACCCACCCAATATCCCACTTCCTCCTCCCTCAAAGCCTTTTTAGTTCGTCCAAACTTTCCTCTAATCTCTCCAGTATCCTTTCAAGGTTCCCCAAGCTCCCAAGAAGCCTCTCACAAGAATCTCTCTAGACATTGGAAGTAAGCTTCCAAGTAAGGGTTTTTTTCTTCCTTTCTAATTTTTGTCCAATTTTGTTTATGTTGTTTTGCCCTTTTATTTTCAATTATGAATGTTGGGGTATGGTTTCGCACCTCCCTCATACTGCCCTATTTATTTTTGAATGATGGGAGACCCCTTTCTCTCTCATTAAATGCCTCCCTTGTACACTCGTTACTATGCCGAAATTCTGAAAGGAACTTCTCTCTCCTCTTTAACATTCAAGGAATAGTTTTGTATCATAAATCTAAATTCCATTACAATTATTGTTACATCTATCTATATGAACTCCTTACTGTCCATTACATGTTAATATTATGAGGAACCCTTTTATCTCTCATCAACCATTTTTATGAATTCTTATGTCATGCCGCTACGCTACCGAAATCGCACCGATTTTCTAAGCCGATGTCATTGTGTAGTTAATACCATTCCCATTTATCTATAAAGGGTATTCACCTTTATGCACATTTACATATTTATTATAATGTTTCATGTATGAATTCCACATTCCTTTATCATCGAATAAATGATTACGTTTTATGAATCCTTGTTTTGTGATCCATGTGTCCCACTTTTGCATGAAATAAAATGTTTAAGAAGGGTACGCCCTTATAGCACTCCAATGCATTGGGTAAAATATAGTATCATGATACATCATGTGCAATGAGTGTTGACTCATGCTAATTATATTGAAATGAAGGTTTACCCATGCTTTATGTGCTATGAGGATTTACTCATGCTCTATGTGCAATGAGCCTTGGCTCATGATAATTCCATGTTAAGTGTTGTCGCCACATTTCCATGTTATGATTATCCTGACTTATCATGCCTTTATGTTCATGTTTCTATTATTCTCTATTGATATTCCTATTTCCTAACATTTATTGTACACCTCATGTTATTCTAGATGTATTCCCTTACTGGGCTTTATAGCTCACCCTTTTCTTATGCATGTCATCAGGTTATCCCATTCAATGCTAAGTACGAGGGAATGTAGTGGTCATTTATAGTGTGTTTTCAATAAAGATGTTGTATTTCATGTTTCATGTTTTTATTTAATGATCCTAAGCCCCAAAGATGCTAAACCTCTTGATCTTCTTTGTTGTATCAACTGATGTTTTATGTAATAAATCATGATTAAGTTGTAATAAAAATCAGGGTTGTCATATAAATAATCTCTTAGTTATATGGATAACATTAGGTAGTGTTCATTCTATTTTTATGGTATCCTATTTTTTCATAATCAATTCACTATTCTATGTTCTATGTGAATTTCAAAAAAGGGAGATTTCTGAAATTCCTAGTGGCTAGTGCACCTAGGTACCACATAGATGTTCTATAACATGAGGTGATTATTATGGTTTCCAGTTTCTAAATGATATATCAAAAATTTTTGGTTATAAATTCAAAAAAGAAAAGGTTGAGCACTAGAGATTATCAAGTTTAATTTATCCACTTCTAATACTAAAATGAATGTGAGGAAAGTAGTTATATAAACCATTTGGTCTAGTTTAAATGCACCCCTTGCATAAAAAAATGTGATATTGGTTTTATGGAGACCCAAACATTTCATATATAATTATTAAATATCTTTTTTCTAATATTTATTTTATTACATAAATACAAACTAAATAACTAGTATATTTTATTTCCTTTGGAAACTGAGAAACATAAAAAGGGGTCCATATGTGATTTACACCATCTTCAACAGTCTTTTCTCATAACCAAGAACCACTCTTATACATATCATACATAATACATATCTTTACAACCTAGGGATCGGTAAAATAATAATGTGTTAACTAAAATGCCCAGAAATAGTAAAAATGGAGATTTGTAAAAATAACATCATCATATCAGTATATTACCATGACTATAAAATTTTAAAACCATACACTACAAATCAGTGAACAAAATATTGAATCATGGAATAATGATTCAAAATTCCAAAGAATGTAATAATAAATGAATCAAATGAAATGAGACCTGAAATCACTACATAGTTATAAAAAAGTAATTTTTGTAATCCACATCTTCCTAGAATAATATAGATATTTATCATGGATAAATTCCAAGACCATCCTAGAAAACAATTTATGTTACTGACTTGGGTCACATTCTATTCTATTTATGTATTGTGGAATAGGGTTCACCTCTTATTTAATCCTTATCATACTGAAATGATTATACTCCCCATTCATGTATTGTATATCTCATCAGATATAAATATTTACCCAATATATTGGATGAAGATATTGTTCCCACCTGTTATATAATGAAATCATAAATATGATTTCCACATTATCCAAAACATTCATTATATCATATAATATAATATGAAATGTGTATGATAAACAATTCCTCTTATCATAACCTGTTTAAAATATGAATTATTGATAATCACTTCATCATAGCATAACCCTTGAAAAGAATAATATTTCATAAGAGTTTTAGAATTTTATAACCCATAGAAGATAAACATGTATAAAAATATCAAGTCATAAACACATAATCCAATTAGAAAAAGAATATGAATGGTTATCATTAATCATATCCCAAGTAAATAATATGTAACACAAAACTATGTCATCTTATATATAAAATAATTTTTAATTATATTTCAAATCATTTCTTCTAGAAAATTTTCCTTCCACGCAGAAAAATTAATTTTTAAAATATCAATCATTTTGATAAACATTTTCAATGAAAATAACCTTTTAAATTTATAAATTAATCTTTCAGGAAGTTATTTTTCATGAAATCGAAACATTTTTTCATATTTTACAGATTAAAATGATGTTTTTGTTCACAAATAAAATTTAAATATGCATTGTATTGAAAAAAACCTGAAAATTTATTTTCAAATAATTTTGTAAATATTTAATCATGGGATATAATTTATATTAAAAATAATTTCATAGTAGTAAAGAAATTTTAAAATATTTTTAGAAACTATAGGTTTTATGGGAAAATGGTTTCCAAAAGAAGAGAAAAATAAATATTTATTTATGTAAAATAAATTCATAACTATATTAAGTAAAAACGAGTATACAAATGGTACTGTTAGTTAATGATATTATGAGAAAACATAGGATAAAAAATTAAATAAAATTATATAGGTTCATATCATGTTATTTCATCAATGAATACATAATCATAAACAATCCTAATAAATAATGAGACTGTAACATAAAATATTTACCTATTGGTAACATTGATTCATAAGGCCAATGAAAGAATAACAGTCGATAAAACAAAAAAAATTATGATAAATAATAAATACAATATATGAAAAGTAAAATATGTTTTTATACGTGTTTTGATGTAATATAGGTCCATAAGATAACATACATCCAAATGAATGTAAATTGAGGTAAAAATCCCATTTAGTTTTGGTAATTTTGGATCTACAAACACCATGAAATATAGGTCATAAACTGAAATGTAAATAGAAGTAATATTAATTATTAACATAATAAAATATATTCATGGTATTTATATACACCATATAGAACAAAGTGGTGGTGAATATAGCACGTTATCACAAATGTAAAAATTAAGATATATATCCCGAAACATAAGAGGTAACTTCTATAATACATGGTAAAACTTCATGTATAATAAATATATGTTTATTAGAGATATATTAATGAAACTATTTAATATATATATATAACCCTATATAATGTTCCTATAAACATTTATTACCCTTTTACTAACCATTAAATGTTAATGTTATGTTTTATGTAATAACCAATTTTCATCATAATTATTAATATAACATTATATTTTTTATTTTATTACATTAATCAAGAATTTATACTATATATAATACTAACCATCAAATTAATATAATATATATATTATTTATTTATTTATATTAATCTATAAAATATTTAAATAGAAAATGGAATACATTGATCATGGAGGAGGTAGGTTGTACATATGTATGAAAATTGTGTCAATTTTCTTGTGGAATTTATGAAATTAAAATTATATGACATATTATTATTATAGAATATATTTTCATTCATATATATCAATTTTTTTATTAAAATCAGACATAATAAATTATTTTTAAATCGTGATCGAATCACATCACTTCGCAGGGCAGTAGTATGTCGTACAAAATAATAAAATAACAATATTACAAAAAAAGAATGTATAACGATATACATGATATTAAAATTATATAGTCTTATTAAAATTTATGAAATCATATATATAAAAATATAATAATAAATCCATCATTATGATAGGTGTTTAATTGTGGTAATGGAAAAAACAAACCACATCGGCTCGAGAGGCATTATTCCACCAAACACAAAAATGATGACTTCATCAACCATTTCATAGACGTGGAAATGATTGTAGGTAATACCCTTTTATATAATGATCATGTTCATTGAATATTCTAATGATTTTATAAAATCAATATAAAAATAATCAACAGGGTATATGGTGTAAATAAAAAAAATGTTCATCAATGTTAATCTTCTTTAGGTATCGTCCTTAGGATTGCACAAAATTCCTCCATAGGATGAATTTCATTTAATAATGATGATTCATGGAATGTGGTTGGAATTTTAGAGATTATTTTAGATGGTCTTGTTAATACCATAGAGGATTAATGTTTTGAATAATAGAGGATAGATGTGGCATTTTATATGTGTGGTAGAGGACAGACATAAATTTTTTTAAATGAGTTGAGTTCACCCACATTTTTTCCAAGGAAAAAGAGTCCAAGATGGATCAATGTAAAACCTTATACATTTTATGGTGTAAATTTTTTTTTGAAAATATTTTATAACTTTTTTATAGGAAAATTTAACACTTATAAGTTTTACATTAAGCCCCAATAATTCCATTTTTATCTTAACCCTTTTAATTAATATTTATTGTATTCAATATTCATTTTGTTCAAAATTTTAGTTATAATTACTATAAACTATAAATTATTTTAATTAAAAATATTTAATCCATTATTCTAAATTCTATTCACATATGTGGTAGTAAAATAATGTAAAATTAATCCTATATATTTATTGAGATATTGGGGTTTTAAAGAGAAACTGATCAAATATTTTACAATGATTTAATGTCTACTTTTAATGTAAAATTGATTCAATTGACCAATATTGGATTATTATATTCATAATTTAACAATGTGAATTTTATAACCAATTTTTTATATAATTCAATTTTTGATAAATTAAATGAAAAGGTAGTTTTTAAATAATATTCATTATTTTTTGATATTCATCAAAAAAATAAAAATTTCCATTTTTTTTAAAAATACACCCTTTTCAAATATTTAAATTAAGAATTAAAAAGAAAATGTATTATATGAAATTCAGTTTTTTAAACAATAGGAATTTTATTTCATTATTTTTTAGAAAATATACATAAATTCATATTTTAATAGAATTTTATTTTCAAAACAAATAATGATATTACTAAAAATTATTTATTTTATTATTATTACTTTAAATTATAAAAACCATTCTAAATATTATTTTATATTTTTCACTCTTCACAGTACTCCTTCGAAAATCTTGGTTATAAGAACCATTTTTCAATACCTATATTAATTTTATTTCATTGTTTTTTTAAAACTCACTATCACATGAAACACAACCTTAGCTGATTTTGCATGTAGCACAAGTATATCCTGGTGTATCATGCAATGAAATCAATCAAATAAATTTAATTTATTTGATAATATGTTAATAAATACTTATTGGGTTACATTATACACCCCGTAAAATGAATATTTCTCTTTAAAATTCATCATTCTAATATAATAAAATGATGATACATCTACCTCATCGTATCCTCAATATCCCTCATTGTTTTTAAAATCTAGTGTTTTCATCCAATACAATTGACTAAGTGAGTGGTATGTTTCTTAGAACATTCTTAATATAATCCAGAATCATCACCAGTTGTTCCTCAAAAGAATGATTATTCTCTAATGGTGTGACATTTGAGTTTAGTATATATTAAAATCCATGTATATACAACATCAGGATAGGTACAAAGAACACATCCTATAACTATGTGAGGATTTGTATAATTATCAAGTGATATGCTAAATTCCTGATGCTATAAAAAATTTCTAGGGTAGCTATATACGAAGGGATTAGTTTCAATTTCATCCTAAATATCATAACCTTATCTCATGATGAAATTCTTAGAAATTCCTTATCACCAACATCAAATTATTGATCATATAAAAAAATTAATGAATATATTTTCCTCTGACACTGAGATTTCATGATAATCTATTTAATGTTCCTAACCTTCTAAACCATTTCTTCGTCTATCTCAAGTCCTTTGAGATTTAATTCCCTAAATTCTTTAAATCAAATTCTTATTCTGCATTTTATTATATAGATTTATTTATATGGATCCATCCATATTCTTTAGTGAAAAATATTATTGTAAAAAATCAACTAGTTGTTTGTTTTTATCCCAAAAACCATTTAAATATAATGAAAATATCTCAAAAAAACATATATGATTTAAATTTTTTCATTTAGACTAACATTTCCATTGAAGATGAAATATAATCATGAAACTAAATTTTGTTTCATGATATTTCAAAAGACTTCACCAGATCATTAAGGTAAACATCATATATCTATTAGATACAATAAAATATAGTACTCTATGAATCTTTATCACTTCCTCAATTTAAATCATGGAATGTTGATCGAGAGATAATTATTCTCTGATAGTGATGAAGTGTGTTGATTTAGTATAGTTATTGATGGACATCCATATTACATTGTTCCATTTTGAGGTTTTGGGGAGTCCAAAAACAAACTAAATAGAGATGATTCCCATTTCTATTATGGTATGGGCAATGGATGGGACATACCCTTATAATTTTTTCATTCAACCTTATCTTGTTTACATAACTATGACCAATATACAAAATCTATGATATTTCACACCACTATATCACATCATAAGTAATCTTCCCAATCTTTTTATATCCTTGTACTTCCAAGATGAATTAAAAATAAAGAACTGTGAGTTTACTCTGAAAATTACTTCATCATGTTTGTTATTGAAAGAATTCATACATATTTCTTCAACCCAATCGTTGTATCATGATCAAGGATATAATCATGACAAATTTAAATCATTTTTGTAGCCTCGTATCTTTCTTTTATGCCACTTTTATGATTACATTCATATATGGTTGATCATTTATTTAAAAAAGACAATATTTTTTCTTCTAATAGGATTTCAATATATATCCTTTGAAAATAAAAAAATATTTGACCTTTCTCATAATTGATAAGGTAGCATGACCCTTTCAACTCAATGCAACAACCAACTTATTCCATTTCCCATGGAGGTAATGTATTGATCATTTGTAATATTTAATCGGCCCTAACCAACATCCCAAGGGGATGTTCAACCTCTTAAGTCTAAATATATACTTTGATATTTTATAATTGGAATATGAATCAAAATTTCCTCATTAATTATTATTCCATCATATAATTAATTCAAAAATTACAACCAATAACTCCAAAATATGATTTGGGTAATTATTATCTTGAATCATAAATTATCATGAGGAATAATATATATCCATGAAATTATAAATAATAACCCATCAGGTTCCCCTATTTGATGCATCACTATACATTATAAACCCTTATCTAATATAGGGTAACATATGAATAGTAGAACTGGATAATCTTCTCATTAGTTCCTTGAAGCTTTTCTCACATTCATCTTTCTAGATGAAACAAGATATATTCTGAGTTGACTTGGTCAGAGGATTAGATAGTCATGATAAATTCTCAACAAAACAACAAAAATATCTATCTAAAGTAATAAAACTACTGATATCAGTATTTTTGGTTGGTTATGGGAAACATTCAATAACCTTCTTATTTGATGGATCTACTAATATAACCTATATTGAGATTATGTGACCCAAATGAAACCTTTTACAACCAAAATTCATACATTTTAAATTTGGATTATATTATTTTCAATCCATACGGTCCTTATTATAATTCTAAAGTATTTTTCATGTTGTTCCATTTCCTTTGAATATAGAAGAATATCATATATCATTATTACCAAAAATTAATAAAGGAAATATCTAAAGACTATTTTCATTTAATAAATGCAGGTAGTTAGAGGATTAGTAATACCAAAAGTCATAAAAATATATTAATAGTGTACTTAATTTTTTTGGTATTCCATCTTGTGTATATCCACCTTATTGAAACTTAATTATTAATATCTATATTTTAAATTATTTAGGAAAATTTATTGAGATCTACCTAGTTGAAAAAAAATCCTAAAACTCAGGAAGAGGAATCCCTTTATATATTGTTATCTGGTGTAATTTCGAATAACTAATGAATATTAACATTAATCCATGTTTTATTTTCCAAAAAATAATATATATAGAATAATGTGACAAACATGGATGAATGAATCCCTTGGAAATGTTTTAATGGAGTTCGTATTCAATTCTTATAGGTCAATCATTCTATTTTATAGGGAGTTATTGAAATTGGAGTGAAAGAAATCAGGCATCTATTGAGAACTCAATTATATGTTTTGATGGAATACTATGAAAATCATCTTGATATACATCAAAAAAAATCCCAAACAATAGTCATATCATCGATGCCAATTTTATCCCCAACCATCTGAGACAAACACACCTTTGGAATGGGAATTAAGACATATTCAATGGGGGTAATCACTATTAAAAGATCATACATATCATCACATTGGTATATGAACATTTGTTTGTTTGGAATATCAAACATTACCTCCTATACTCAATAATTGATGTTGAATTTATGAAGATAAATCCAATTAATGGATATGATAACATCAAATTTAACAATATGTAGAATGATCATATATTCTAGAAGACAATTCCCAATAATGTAAACCGATTTGGAATCATAGAGATGAGATTTGATGGTTTTATTGATAGTGGATTTTATTTCTAATTACACATATAATAGATTTGGTGGAATCAAAATTTCCTTTGAAAATTCATTAAATATTAAAAAATTGGATTATCCATAGATAAAAAATAAATTAGGAATTCAAGAGTGGATGGTAATTGTACCATTCACCACATTGTTATGGAACCTCGTTTCATAAATAGTGATCACAGGATATTTCACCTAGTCCCTAGACATAATATGTTATTAATTCCAATTATCATTATTAACCCTTCAATATGCGAACTAGTTACTAAAATGACCGTTCCCCTAACACATGAAGAACTGAATTTAGGGGGGATCATTCTACGAAACATTATCTATTTTCAAAATGTTTACTAACTTATTCACATCACAACCATAATAAATTTCCATAGGAAATTATCTTACACACTAAAATAATTTTCTAGTACCTCTGAGGAAATTTATTCTATTATTCTTCACACACATATTGTATGAATGAAACATCATCTTCTTACATCTATGGTTCCTAGATTTTACAATAAACTCCATATTCTGTTTCTCGTAAAGACCATGAGATTAATACATAAAACTGATCTATATTTATACCTTGGTTTCACAACAAAAAATATCTTCATAATTACTAAATTCACTTATGGATAAATCAAATTGGTTAATTTTTTTAATACAATGATGAATCGATCAGTCATGGTTTCTAGTTGGATGATAATAACAGAAGTGTACCTCGAATGTCTTCTAAAATATTCAACTTATATACTATTGGATTAATCATAATTTTTATGTATCTGAATGAACTCTTTATCCATATATATTTTAATAATATAGTGAAAATAAATATTGAAAAATATGCACTAAAGCACATCCCAACCCATAGAGTTGATTTCATCATGTTTCCTTATATTCTTTTTTAGAGTCCCCCATTGATTTGAATCACCTTTCAAAAAGTATGCAACAAAAATTTTATTCATGTTCCAAACACTGGAGAGTGGAAAATATATTTTCAATGGTACTTATCTATTTTTTATAAAATAGAGGATCATAAGACCCATGGAAAAAAGATGGTAGTTTCTTCTTAAAAGAATAATCATAATTATACCGCTTCATTGCTCATTATCCTATCTGTGAATCATTTCTAGAGAATGTTGTGTGATCCTAGGAACTTGATTTTCCATTCCATCTCCCATAACATTTGGATTATATTGAGGGCAGTCAATACATTGTTTGTAATACTAATCATTAAAACGGTACCTTTGAGTTCTAACCATTAACAAAAACACTAAAATCAAAGAGTAATAAAGAATAATCATGTTGGGGAACCACATAATCTTAAAAAACTTATAGGTTGTCTAAATTATAAAAAAAATTAATCCACAAAACCATATGTTCATACTAGTTCATTCATAGGAATATTATATTAAAATTCTTTATCATGACTTATAAAGTGTTTGTGAATTTTCAAATCATATCCACTTGGAATGTCAAACCAGGTGTGTTGAAAGGTCTAATATTGTGCACTATTTCCCAATCAAGTCCAAATAAATACTGTGATTTTGGGGTTATAACCCATAGAAAAATTTATTCCAGTTCCATATACAATATTTGTATCAAGATAAGAACGTTTTTATAGGAAACCACTCACGCTACCCTTTACCAAATCCCACGATATTTTCTTATCCATTGATTCATCCTTATACCAATCCTTAGACATGACCTTACGGATGTGACCATGGTTTTTTTGTTCAACATTTCAAATGGTTAAAACTTATTTTTAATACCACCAACAGTGATTTTTTCATATCATACAGAGATATTACATCATTTTTAAAAATAGTTATTAAATTACATAATTATATTCCTAAAAACCATGATATTCTAGTTCCTTCTAAAATATGCAAAGATAAACATTAGTTTATAAGATAGATATGTCATATTCAACTATAATATTCATAACAATTATCTCTTATAAGAAATATCATTAATAATAAATATCTTTATATCTTGGTTAAATGAAACATATCAAAGTGTGACCTAATATTCTCATTATGGGTAAACAAGGTAGATATGAAAGCATAACATGAGAATAGGTCGGGGATAAAATAAGAATGATAATTGAAATCCATACCCTATATATCAGAGATCAAAATCATGAGTCCTAGCTTAAATATTAGAAGTTCATAAGTCATGCCACATGAGGGAATCAAAGTACATGGTCTTGAAAAATATAACATAAGCATAAAATGTGGAATTTTTGGCATCCATGTAATCATAGAAAATAATTTCTATACTATCCATGAATTACTTACAAGATCATCATAGTAGAAAATGCACATTACTAAATTGGTTTCACTCCCAATTCTAGAAATGTATTACTGAACAGGGTTCACAAGAAATTCCATCCAGATCTAATTTAAACAATTTCACTTAACATTTTAGACATTTATACTTCATGATACAGAAATATTTACCCAATTCACTGAATATATATATAGGTCCCACAAGTAACATAAATAATTCATAAATATGTGTTCCATAAGGTCATAAACATTAATAATATCATAACCCCTGAACTGTAATGAGTATAATTAATATTTTTTCATATCATAACATGTGAAAATGTGAAAATATTCATAACCATTTAATCTTAACAAAACCCATTAATAGAATTGGGTTTTATAATAATTTTATCTAGGAAAAACCCATGAAGAGAAATAGGTTTCAAAAAAATCATCAAATAAAAACATAAACCATTCTGACAAAGAATGTCAATCTTATTCATGGATCACATCCCTAGAATGAAATGTATAAAAATACCTCATGGTATCTAATATATAAATTTATTTTGAAATTTATCTTAACACATTTATTTAGAAAAATATTCTTTCATTTTAGAAAACCAATTTTTAGAACATTAAAACATTTTAAAACATTTTTCATTAAATTTAAACACAAAAACACTTATAGAAACATTCAACCGAAAATGATTGTTAATGATGTCAGGAATTTATTTATTTCATAGACATTCTAATTAGGAATCCTTTCACATTTTTTATAAAACGTATAGATGAATTATTTTGGAAATCATCATGATGATTCCGTTCAAGAAATTTTCAATCAAAATTCAAACATGGGTAGAAAATTATTTTATAAATAATAAGTATGTATTTTTTGATTTCTCTAAGAAAACATGGTTTCAAATGAAAAATGGTTTCCTATAGAAGAGATAAATAAAGTCTCATTTTCATAAAAAACATTTTCTTAAATATAATATGTTTTAAAGTGTGAAATAATGGTACTAATTTTTAATGATACCATGATTTACCAAAGTATAATAAAATTCTTGTGACTTCATGATATGTATATCAAGATATTACAACTTAGTAGACATATTCATAAAAACCCCAATAAATGATAAGAATATTTCATAAATTTTTTAACACTTTGGAAACATTGATAATAATCCCCGTGAAGGAATAACATACAATGAAACATAGAATATCATGTGGGTGAAAAAATTCATTCTATTATAGGTCCAAAATTATTTATATACACCTTGTCAAATAATATATAAGAATAACATAACATACACTTCCAAGAACAGAAATTGAGAGAAAATCCATTACAAATTCGGTAACTTTTGAACCATAATCCCCATGAAAGATAGATACTAAAATATATATGTAATTAATGATAATTTTTTGTATAAAATAATAAAATAAATTCATTGGATGTATATACTCCATATATAGGAGAGATGTGGTGAATATATCATGTGTCTCACAAAAGTAAAATGTGAGATGAAAATCCCTTACCTTAAGCCTTGACTTCTGTCATACATGGTCAAACATCCTATAAAATAAAAATATGACTATTATAAAGATAAAATAGATTAATATTTATATATATTACGAGATATATTATTTGGTTATGACCTTTTATTTTATTATGATTAATAATTCCAGGTTAAAGATAAATTTCATGTAATAACCACTATGTTTTTCATAAATGTTTGGATTCATTATACTTTATATTCTCTTAAATTAATCATGATTTTATCATCTTAAAAATGATGTACTTGATATTAATATGCTATATATTATTTATATATGTATTTATAATTATATATAATTGAACGAAAGAGGAATAAAAATACACCATTAATGGAGACATTAGATAGTACATACACATGAATGGTATTCCATTTTGTTGTCCCATTGATAGACATAAAATTATACGATATATATTAATTTTAGAATAATTTTTTGTCATTTATATAACATATTACTTTTGAACATATCAATAATACATTACATGTAATGTGTGAATTACGCACATAACTTTTTGAGGTGGTAGTCCACTGAACACACGAACGACATTATTGTATTACCACAAAATTAAAAACATAAAGATGTTTGTTATATATATTATTATAGAAAAATATATATCATATATATATAATAAATAATTAATTATGATGATAATTAATTGGTGTTAATTTAAAAATGAATTTCGTCAGTTCATGTTGTTAAAGTCCATTATACACACAAATGATGATTTTGTAACCCATTTGATAGAAGTTGAGGTGTTTTAATTCATTACATTATCATAAAAAAAGTAAATATATGGAATATACTAAGGATAATATATAATAATTATATAAAAATAAATAATTATGATTTAGGAATAAAAAATGTTTTTGATGAACGTTACCTCTTCTTCAGGTATCCACCTTATGTTTGCACGAATAGCCATCTTAGTATGGATTTCCTCCCTAACTAAAGATTATATAGTGAGGGTAGGTATGTTTAGAGGTTATTTGAGAATGTATTGTTCAAAAAAAGAGTTTTGATTTTTTTATTATGAGAGGAGAGGGGGATTCCTTTTATATGTGGGGGAGAGGACATACTTGGTGTTTTTAAAAATAATTGAATGATCCCAATAGAAGGAATAGTTTTCATGTGAAAATAATCTAACATTTACAATGGATTTATATCCAATTTAATTTTTAAAATTATTATAATGAGATAAATTTTATTAAAAGATATATAATTGAAC
Source organism: Viscum album (assembly GCA_963277665.1). Taxonomy (NCBI): domain Eukaryota; kingdom Viridiplantae; phylum Streptophyta; class Magnoliopsida; order Santalales; family Viscaceae; genus Viscum; species Viscum album. The sequence goes on from OY728138.1 coordinate 1,380,907,900, forward strand.
TAATTTTACTCTAATATATATATATATAAACATACATATATTTTAAAAGAAAATGAAGTATTAATTAAAAATCAATATTTTTCTACATTCATAAAAGATGAAACATTTTATAATCAAATCACTGAAAGATAATTTTGAAATACTAAAAAAATCATGTTTATTTAATAAAATTCAATTTCTAAAAGTGGTAAAATTTATTTTAATATTGATCAAATAAAAATATAAAAAAAATCAGAAAATGGTTTTTTAAAAACATAAAATGGATAGAAACAATTATATATACTCTTATCAATATGATTTCCTTATATGAAACCATTATACATAATAATGAAAAATTAATTATTAATATTGATATGACATAGTTTAATATAAATATTAAAATTGTCACATTTAAATAACTATATAAACAATATATTATTGGTTTATTAAATCCTAGTGTCGAGTGTAACATAATACAAGCTACTATTTATTATAGCGTAATATCAACTTAGTGTAGTGTTCAATGAATTCCATCAATGAAATATATTTTTTTCAAAAAGGATACATAAAAACTAATGTGATAAATGTTGTGATTGATCACATTCTAAAATCAGCTCACACTATATCCATTTGTGATACATCCATTATTGAGGACTTTAGATATATCTATGTTTGATAGATTTCTATGTTGCATGGAGTCCCTCCCACTATAGAATCTGACATAGATCCCCATTTTACTTATCTATTTTCTAGGGTTCCTCAAAATGCAGTAGGATGTTAGGTATTCATGATCATGATATATCATCTTTAGATGGATATCTATATATAATAAGCTATATCGATTATTAAAGACATTCATTTTTCTAGTAGTCAATATTTTTGTGGATCATATGATTTCTATTTGGGAGTAGTTGAGTTTTCATATACTAATGATTACTAGTCTTAAATTTTTATAGATCAATTTTGTTCCTTGTATTCTATACCTTTCAAATAACCATTATGTAAGATGCAGATTGGTGAAGCGTATATGATAAGACCATGGTTTTCCATGACCTGATAGAAAATATTCAGTTGATTCATCAGATAATGTTGAAAACATAGATTAAAAATTAATTTTATGATGACCATCAAACACAACCATTGGAGTTTCAATTTGGTGATCAGTTTGTTTTTAGTGTTCTACCACGTTTGGGTCATTAGTAGCTTGAAAAACAGGGTAAACTAGCACAACTATTTGTAGGACCTTTTGAGTTTTTTGAGAAGGTATAGAAATGGGATTTCCATTTATCATTTACACTATAGTTAGTGTTGATAAATAATATTTTCCATGAATAACAGTTTTGTGTATATCTTTCTGACCCTTCTCATGACATTTCCTTGGATGATCTTGGTGTTGGGATTCATTAATCTATGACAGAGCATCTAGTTAGGATTTTTTATTCTTAAAAGGGGTCTTTTTCAGATAATTATACCATTGGGTTGTGTTTTATGGTATCATGGTTTTTTTTCATGATAATTGGTAGAGTTATTCATTTATGAGGGATTAGTGGAATCATCTATCTATTATGGTAGATTCAAGACATGCTTTTAATTTATAATTTTTTTTATAATAGTGAGATTGTAATATATTGATACCGTCTATAAGGTGTTTATTGAATCTTTCTTTGATTGGATTTTATATGGGCCATGTATTGGGTTGTTATTTGTGAGATTTTGATAATCTTGGATTCCCTATTGGTTGTTCACATTTGGTTCATGGTTAGGAAAAACAAGGTAGTTTGGACCAAGAAACTAAACGCCGTGTTGTAAGCCCCTAAAAAATGGTGAATGGTTTGTCTAACAATGAATCCAACCCCTATAATCTATATAACCTCATATATGATGGGTTTTCATGTTTAGAACATGGTTAATAACCCCATTCTTCTAAATATTTAATTCCATCCAAATTCCTAGAAAGGTAATACGGTTATGGCGCATGGTTGCTCTAACCGTGCATCCCTCCCCAAAAAATGTGCTTATAGAATATATTTATAATAAAATTTATTTTATAAATCCCATAATCCATGTTTAATAAGATAATAATCCCCATTCTAATAAAACTCAATTAATCATTGGAGGCTCCCAAAATGTTTTTTTTCTCCAACAAACTATTCCTTTTGAAAATCAATGTTTTCATAAAACATTTTATCCCACTCTGGTATGTGGATCCCCCCTTTTATTTTTTATTCCAATATCATAATCTCTCTCCTCCATATATGTTTACATTTCATCATGTGACTGAGGGATCTAAACATCTTATTATTTTATCTTGATTATAGGTCGTGTCTCAAGATCATCCACACACTCATTCTTCACTATCTTTCACAATTTCAGTTGATTTTCATTGAAATCCAATGATTTAAACATAAGATGTTCCCTAATTTAATTCCTTATGATTCAAATATTTATTTTATTGATTAAAATTATTTATATATATTTTATTATTTTAAGAACATATAATTGTTAGGATTTTATCATTGATTTTAAATGGCCTTGATATTTGAGAGAAACCCAAATTTCAATGGAACAGAATTTGTTGAGAATTGTTAAAAAAATGTTGGATTGATTTTGGAAATTCTTTTGATGAAATTATTTTATTATTATCATAAAAAAATGTTTTAAATTTAAATGTGACTTATAATTGAATAAAATTATGAAAACATGTGATTTGATTTGGAAATGATAAGGGATGTGGAAGAGTGAAATTTGTTTAATATATTTTGAAATGATTTAAATGATTAATTTAAAATTTGTTTTATATATTGATTAAAGGATGAACATGTTTGTATAGGTATTTAGAAAGTAACTAGGACAATAAATATATTATCTTAATCCTCTAGATCTAGTTTTTTTATTAATAAACAAACTTTTTTTGGTTTGGATGCCTATAGTGGATCCCCGAATACTGTGTAGATAGGTCGATATAGTGGATCCTTGAATGGGGTGTTGATTTATGTGCGTACACAAATAAATATCCTTGTTGATAATTTACATGTCTGAGGATATTATTACCAAATAAAAATATACCACATGGCTCTTTATCAAGTTTCTTTCTTTTCATGATATCATTTTACATGTCGTTAATTTTTTGAACAATTTTATTAATTTCAACTAATTTATATAAACTAATTTATATAAAATTATAATTTAATTATATTTTATTTATTTTATATGTACACTATATTTTAAATAAATCATTTTTTGATTTAAAATATGAAAATATAATTATATGCCTTATTTTGTTTAAAATGATTGAATGAATATTAAATTTTAAATGAAATGGTTATGGATAATTTAGTGAGACAGTACTATGATTTATATATCACACCCTGATTTTTCTATCAGGAATTTTTACACATTTATATTCTAGGACTGAAAATGGGAATGTTCCAATAAGAGTTAGAGTGGGTTTTTGTTCATTTTTAACGTGGTGTGATGATGACCAGGGATATGTCATCCATTTTTTACTGGGAATTTTTAGTTTTTCATTTTTTAGATTCTAAGTACATTGATGATATATTTCTTTGGGGTTTTTATACCTATATATTTATTCTATATTATGATTTTAGAGTGTTGATCATACTTACTTGTAATCATTTATCTTCAACTATTTTGTGACAATTTCATTCCATATTTGATCATGTATGATTCTGTGTGTTATTTGCCAACCTAGAGGGATCCAATATTCCCTTTGGTCCATTTAGTGTTGGGTGAGGTGTTCAGATATCCAAGTATCCATGATATTTAGTGAAATATTTTGTATTTATATTGAATCTTTGGAATAGAATATAAGATTTCTATAATGATCCAATATCATAGAAGTGTAGGAAGGTATGATATATAAATAATTTAAAATCGTTTTCCTAATGCATTGGATGAATAGATATTGAGAACATTTCTATCCCATCAATTATATCCCACAAATTTACTCACTTTTTTCAAATACATCTTCTATGGAAAAATATGAAAAATAATTGTGATATTCGATGCTCTATAAAGAGTAGTATATAATGAAATATATTATAACCTAAACCCATAATATGTAATATTCTAGGAATGAATAAAATTTATGAATCTATAATCATGAGATGTTGAGAAAATTATATATCAATGAAAATAAATTAAATCATGGTTATCAATAATCATTTTTCTTATACCGATGGAATTCATATTTCCAAACATCAAATCGGGGTATAAAGACCTTATTCCAAGACACTATAATGATACAAGAATTATTAAACACAAAACAGTGTTCATTTAAATCATGAGTAATGTTAATACACAATAGGGATATATAATTCAGGTTCTCACCCTTCACATGATTATATCTAATGTATTCCCCATATGAGAGAACAATACATTTCATATAATTCTATAAGAAATGTCTAGATGAATAAAAAACATGATTTTCAATAAAATGAAATATATATAATGGAAATTGTTCCCCATTAAATGCAATAATTTTAATTTATAGGAGAACATCCCTCATTCATCTCAGATAGTGTTGGGTATTCATCAAACTAATAGAATGTTCCTTTATAAATGATATAAGTTTTTAATTATAGATTAAATTTGATGGGTTTTCAATAGATGATATTAATTAAATTCAATTATTTTATTTGTATAGTGAAAAAGGAACTGGTAAAAATATTCCATCACCATGGGTTGTTAAGAGAATGTGAATATTTTAGATAATATCCACTAGGACTGTCCATCCATGTCTGTTGTCTTTGACCCACTATTAATGTATCTAGGTGATAATTGAGTAATTTAAATATAACTATGTTTATGGTGATTAATGCTAGGTGAATATATTATATAGTCACATACACATACATCATCCAATAATATATAACTTTTCATGTAATATATACAAACTTTTACATTAATAAGTTATAGGATGGATTTTCTATGATGGATAATAAAGAGCTTAAAAATTATTTTAATAACACATGAATCAAAATAATATGATGGGGGAATAGAAATAAAGATTTAAAATACCCCAAATTCTGTGATTAATATATTAAAAATATAACATTGAAAATTTATAAACCACACAAAATGAAATAGTTAGTCAATATAACATGAGTCCAAATGAATAAAATATGAGATGGAGAAACCCCACTTATGGATTGGGCATAAATTCAATCAATAAGAGATAAAATATAAAGATTTATATTTATATTAACATACCATTAATAATGGAATTTCATGATATTACATATCAAATAATTATTCTATAACCATATAAAGAATATTAGGTGAAAATTCCCAAACATGTCCCAAAATGTAGGATTTGATATGGAAACCCCTTATATATTTTAATGAATTATATGAACATAAATTAACCTACAATATTAAAATAATAACTATATAAATAACATAATAAATATGTGTACTAATATAAATTTTATTTTATACTCTTAATAAATAATCATTCTCCATATGAATTTTACTTATTTTCCATATTGCGTGACTATATAGTTGATTATTATACTTGTTTTATAATATTTCTGTTTGTATAAATAATTATTCCAAATATACAAATTAATACGTTATTAAATTTAATTTTAGGTTGTATTCATAATTTTTTATTATTTTTCAAATTCCATTCATGAATGTTTCATTATTTTTCCTTGAATTTGAAATCGTTAACAAGCATGTTTTATTTATTCCAGATGATCAAATGTGGTTTTGTTAATTAATATATGAAATATTGATATAAACTATATAGAATAAAACATAATTACTTAAAATTTTGTATCATATTATATGAATAATTATGTTCCCATTAAAATTCATGATATGAATATATAGTATTGTTCACGTTTGTGATTTAACAGGCCCAAACATGAACATACACTATTTCAATGCAATATTTTTTTGCGGTTCTATTCTAATATAATCTTACAACAGGAATAATGATCATATTTTTTTAAATTATATTTAAATATTATAATTATAATGTAATTATAAGATGATTTTGTGGATATTAAAATATTACATAATTTAAAAAATAATTTTCATGATTATTTTAAATGATTGAATTGGCGATGATCTTTTTTTGATCAAAACATTATTGGGTTATCAAATTTTTTATAAATAAAACTAAATAATATGATAAAAAAACATTTTTAAACTTTAAAGTCATTCTATGAAATATGTAGGATGGGTGGTTTTAAAAAATTATTTTTATTTCTCATGGTGGTAGTAGTTCGCAACTATACACAAATAAAAATTTCATTTTTATTGATAAGGAGAATAAATGAAGGAAATTTTTTACTAACATTAATGTTGTAACATTAAAATATATAGATGATACTATTATATTTATATTAGTGTATCTATAATAAATTCGAATCTATATAGTTAAGAAGAAAATAATTGTTGTTGATAATAATCATGTAGGGGACCTGAATTTTCAATAGAATTATGCCAATAAATAAAGGCCAAATGATATATAAAAATGAAAAAATGCTTTTAACATGGGTGTGCCCTTATTAGTAAATAATTTAATGTTTTTGAATAATTAATTATAAAGACAAGATATTATTAATGGGGTGAAAGTGAATCCCTTTTATAAGTAAAAGGAAGGGTATTTTTTAGAGTAACCATTACATTTAAATAATTTAAATTTACAATTCATGGCTAAAAGTCAAAAATTGGAATAAATATGTGTATGTAGTTATTTTGGGTGGGAACATACCTCAACCAATCATTTTTGGGAAACATGGTGTGTTTTGGTTATTTTCCCAATAAATTTTTATATTTTACATAAATTTACTTTTACCTGAGTAATTAATTTTATATCTTAGTAGTCAATAATAATGAAAATATAAAGATTAAACTTTTTAATTTTTTATCCTATATATTCATCATTTTAAAATAATTTTATAAAATTATATTCTTTACGGTTATAAATGTTATTTTTTATATACACACCCTTCATTACATAAAAATGTTTTTATAAAAAATATGATATTATGTTTTATGATAATATATATGATAATGTTTTCCTGGTAAATTATTTTAATAAAATAAATTTCATTAGGATAAAAAAAAAATATTATTTTTTCAGGGAACATGAAAATTGAATCTCTCTTTCAAAATACATGATAAAATAAAATTCTAAAACAATTTTTTTTAAAGCATCACTTCAATTATTTATATAAATGATGGACATAAGATTTATAAGTTCTAATAATAATTTGATATTTATAATGATAAAAAAATATTTCATAATATAAAAGGTATTAGGTTTTTTATTTTAATATTAAATCCATGTGATGACGTAAGACTCTCATTTTTAATAAAAAAATTCATTACAACAATTCCACTAACAATATTTGATTCCCAAATTTGTTTTTCATAAATTATTATTATAATTATGAATTAAAAATGATGTTTATTTTTTAAAATATATATTCTATCATTAAAAAATTAAATAATAAAATATATAATTAAATAAAGGATTCTTAGAGTGTGCATTTTGTGGTTGTTTATGACATGATGTTTAGCAATTATAATAGGGTTTCAGGTATTACATTATCCCCTCATAAATAACTTCTTCCTCAAATTTTCTGTATATATCATTTACTGACATAATGTTGATATTAATTATTTTTAAATTATTTTGGATTCGAGGTTTTATCTATTATTTTTTTATTCCTCTAATGGACTTTCACGAATTGAGTTGTTCAATTCCAAAATTGTTGTACTATAGTGTCATGAATATTGATAGGTAGTTGACAATAAGAAGTTAGGATCCAACTCAATTCATTCGTATGTGGGCGCATTCATTTGATACGTCATCTATTTCAATAATAACGAAATATATATTACATAATATAAATTATATAGTTTGGGTGTCACATACAATTAGTAAACTACAAATAAAATTATTTTAGGTATTTTAAAATGGAATATATAACTAGGGGGTAACTCAAACATTTTAAAAAATAATAAAACACCCTTTCTTGGTGATACCTTCAATAATAAATGATCCCTCTTTTTAAATTTCATATATTTTCATTGATTATATTCATATCTGTTTATTCTTATTTGAACTTTTTTAATATGATATGTAATTATTTATACATTAATAGTCATGTCATCTATAAGATCTACACTAATTAACTTTTATTCTTCATCTTCCTCCCAAAAATTTACAATTCTTCATATGGTTGAATTTGGATTCTATAATGGGAGATATTAATAAATGAAACTCCACGAAAGGTAGATATTGGTCCCACATACCATGGAAGTCAGGAAGACATGATATCATCGTATCTTCCAATGTCTGGATAGTATTTTTAGACAAACAATTAGTTTGGGGATGATATGAAGTGATTAAATGTATCTCAATGCCAATATCCCATTGAATAATATTTCAATCATTCAATATGATTTGTGGTTCAAAATCATATGATACCGACAGAGGATCCCCATGAAGCCTTGTGATTTTATTGATATCGAGATTGGAATAGTGCTAAAGAGGTAATTGTTCTATTATCATGTTTAAATAAGTATACATTTTATGGAGAAAATGATTACACATATATAATAATTATATAATGTGTGTTTGTGTGTCCAATGAACAAGTCCATTTTACTATTATTTCACATCCATATATGTATAATAATAGGTTGTATGAATCCCATATCATGTTTTTTAACATTTATTTATTACATATAGTGAATCATCACAGATAGTATGTAATTTTTTATTTTATACCATCATACAGGAAATTATATCTTAAATTCTAATACATATTCTAACAATTTTCGTTTAAATAGAAATTTTAGATATTTACAACATCTAATAGTTCCCTCTTCAACTCTAATTTGAAGTAAATATATAAAATCGTCCCAAAAATCATCATTCAATTTCAATAAATAATGTATGTCAATTTACATTCAAATTTTCCTTAATATTACTCTATTGGTCAACATCATCATGTTAGTACATCCCTTTATTTTCTAGTTAGTATGGTTTAGAGATTTCAGAGAAAATGAATGATGGATCCCAGTTCCTAAAAATCACAATATCAAACATTACTAGATCATTTTATATAGGATATGTTGTGTCAAAATATATCATTATAAAATTTATTTGGAAAAAAATTACACTATAAATATTTCATTATTTCAAATATTATCTTTCCATGTTTATAATGTTTTATAGGAAAATAATAATTTTTTATGAAAGGGAAAAATCTGAACTATTGCATTGAAATTTATCATGTATATTGGATAGATGAGTAATAGTCACATCAAAGAGACATGTAAAAAGTATAGATATAAAATTTTTATCAATTCAACTAGATAAAAGCATTATGGATTCCATTTGAACAATATTTATTAGGTATATCAAATATATTCTATCATATGGTGTGATTCAAATTCTACAATAAAATATTTAATAATACCACTGAAAAAATAAATACATTATATACCCTCTGAAGATCAATTATTTTTATTGGATCAAATATTCTAAATCAATTAATGTGGATTTATCAAATTCCCATCAGATTGATTGATACTATGCTGAAATCAATGAGAGATGTATTTGTTTTTTTGATTCCATTGAAACTAATACCATGATGTTTGAAATTTTACAGTTAGAGTATGATTAACAATTAGACCACTACTATAGTGATAAGAATCAGTTCAATATGATTATATAAAGTTTCTATTGATATTTTTAGAAATCATATTAATGAGTGCGGATAAATTTTAAACATTATAGTGTTTCTATAAAGAATCATATGAAAAGATTCTATTGTAAATTATTTAAGGGTTTTCTATTTTAATAACCTTTTTTCTAAATGGTATGATAATGGGTTCTTGTGGTCGTAGATAAATATGGGTTTTCTGTTCTTGTTGATTGATGGATCCTACAAATTAAAAGAAAGATATTTTTTTGAACTGGTGGATTGAGTTATTTTAAGGATTGGAATAAATAATATAATATTGCTTCATCTATTAATTTCTAAAATCATGTTTAGAAACACCTCTATAAAATGTGGTAAAGTCAAAATATTTCTTAGAAATGAAACTATAAGTTTTTTATTAAATTTTATTATACCTTTTCAACATTTTTTCTACAAGTTTCATGTGTTTACATTGTGTAGTATATATAAATGTTATATCGAGTAGTATTAAATTTCATACAATTTTTATAATGTATATCAATAATAATATTTTTCAAATATATGTTCATATATTTTTTGACATAATTGTAACATTATAATTTTAAACTGAAATTCCCCACTTTTGTTGTACGAAGAATATTATTAGGATCTCACATTTGGTATCCAAACCTGCATTTATTTTTTATAGATTTTTTACAGTAAACAAGATAATTTAGAAGAAAATTATTCTTTATACTTATAGTATTTCCTATTGATTATTTATAAATTATTAATCCAATAATCCCACAAATTTTTTATGGAATTGGCTATGACTATTTTTATGATATAATGAACGATTTGTTTCCGAAACATATACATATAATTTTGTAAATATAATTTTAAATTATAAACGAAATTATAACTATGTTATAACCATTTATTGAGATGAAAATTCCAAACATCATTTGAATTATATATTTCAAAAAACTTAATTATGTTATATGAATTGGAGGTATTTGTTTATATTTCCCCATGTGAAACTACCAACAATATTTGTAGAAACATCAAATTTAATCATTTTAGAACATATATAGTATGGGAGACTAAAATAATTATGTTGTGAGTAGACTAATTAGAATTTATTTTCTACTAAGTTATTCCATTACATAGATACATTAAAGTATTATGAATTTAGTGAGTAATTTAAAATTTCATTATGAAAATAGTTAAATAATGATCCAATTTTAGAGAATATTGTTGATAATATTACCATAGAGATAGAATCTCAGTGTAAAACAAAAGATAATATGATATATCTGACAAATATAATTTTGGAATATTTATTTCTAGCTCTAAATAATTATAATAGTGGGACAAAAATAGATGATGAAAATGAGAAGATGAAAAAGAAAAATACTATTTATTATAAATATTTAGAAAAAAATATGAAAGAAAAATCTAGGAAAATTATTTATCGATCATTTAAATCTTTTAGTAATACGAATTAGTATTTAGAATCTGTTTTCAAAATATGGTGTGAATAATATTTTTTAGACAGATAAAACAATGAAACTGATAGATGTAAAGTGGTATTTCTATTATGAGAATAAAAAATTAAAAAGATAAATGTTATAATAATAATTATTCTGATGTATTTGTATATTATTTTCTTGAGATATAGAATTTCCGTCTATATTTTCCAATGATAAAAATGAAGATTGAAAGTATTAGTGAAATTTTATAACGGAAAGGGGAAGGAAATGATTAATGATTCAGATAAATACCGTGAAAGTAGAGGATATACTACTTCATAATATTGTTCATAAGAAATTTGTGGTAATAATAATGTTATTGAATTTTAGGATAGAATTAAATAGTATAATTATTTCAACATAGAAATTGTATCATGTGAATATCTTTTGAATTAAATATTGAATGATAACTGCCATAATTTATATGATGAATACAGTCCTAATTTATTTGAAGAATAAAATATTATTACATCATATGATGATTATAATATTCATTTTTTTTATGAATTGACTAGATATATTATATTATCTGAGAAAAAGAACAATGAAGTTATTAAATACAATGATTGTGATAGGGATAAAATTTTAAATCTAATAATATAATATAATAAAATAAATTTTCTGTCACTAAAAAATTATAGGAGAATGATAAAAATTATAATTCTATCCCAAATTCAGATTATAAGAATTTTTCACTTGAACATAATTTTCAAATAAAGAGTTTTAAAAAAAACTTTTCCAGATTTTTTATCTTTAATGGAAACTTTTAATAATTTATATATATATATATTTAATACCATGTAAAATAATTACTGTAATAGGTTATACCTCTAGAAAACCCCATTTTCAATCTATATATTTTACTATTAATAATTTATCTATTGGTAAAAAATTACAAAGAGGGGGTCGTTGGAAAAATAAAATTTAATTTGAAAATTATTCTATTTAAGCGTTCAAAAATTAGATATCTGTAAAGAATATACATTTTTTCTACATAATAAATTTGGGTAGATATAAATTCCAAAAGTTTTATCTTATAATAATTGTTGACACAAGAATATCTGTGTACCAAATCCTTAGTTTTTTTTAATTTTATAGATAAAGGATTGGTTCAAATAGCCATTTCAAATGTTCTATGTATAGTGATTGTTCCAGATATAAGACTAGAAAAATTATTCCTAAATACTAAAAATATGAAAGGTGGAAATTATATTTTTGATATAATTCTCTACGATAATTTTATGGTGTTGATGATATTCAATCCCTTATCAATTCTTTAATTTAGATTGTTTTATAATTTTTAATTCTTATGAACAATTTTATTAGTATAATTAAATTATGGATTTAAGATTATCTTGTGAAATTAAATAGTGATACATATAATTTTTAAAACCAAACGCTACATTTATTATTTTAGCTGATAAAAAATAAAATGTTAATAAATTAAACATGAATGTCCATAGAATAAAAGATTAATATTTATTAAGGGAAATGTGGATCAATCTTGGATATGATATAAAATGTTTAGACATTTCAATTTTAGATCACCAGCTAATCATTCTAGGAGTGAATAATTATAGTTCAATCATATCATAAGTTTAATTAGTATATATAATATTTCCTTTGTCAATATTCTGTGAAACACAAGACATTATTTAAATATATTACATAAGTATAATCTTCTGAATATTTACAGTTGATCCACTTGGATTTAATTGGGTCTAATATAAACAAGAAGTACTAAAGGAAAATATTATTTATATTAAATTCATGATAAATACAAAATATATACCTAGGATTATTTAATAATGGAAATTATGGATTCCCTATTATAATAGAAGAGTTTTATATCATATATTAGAAATGAGAAAACTGAACCTTTGGTTACTACTCACATTGTTCACTATAGATAACAATAAATTTTCTATTTTGAAACAATTTTTATTAATAATGGTATTTCACATTACTTTTAATCTCCGGAAAGACCTGGGAAAATTGTGTATTTGATTGATGAAATACAATTCCTCATGAAATTTCTAAAACCATATTTAGTGAATAATAAATCGATAATAAATTTGGTTGTAGATATTATTAAACCTTATTTTATTATAAATTAATTTTTTTCTTATAAAATTACTTAATAAAACTCTTTATGAGTTTTGGAAAAAAATAAATGTAAAACATTCATAATTCATATATTTTTGATGTATTATATTCAAATTTAATAAAAAAGATAAATGACATAAATATTCATATGGAAATAGTGTATATTAAATTTTATAAAATGGATATTTTGTTTTTTTTTAAATAATAACATCATATTTATGGATGATGTTTTCAAAAATAGTTTTCAACCCATGTTGATAAATTCTTTTTATAAAAGTATGAATAAAATATCATTTGAAAATATTCAACTAAAAATTATGTTTATTTGTTTTTGGGGAACATCATTTTACAAACCCAAAGAATCAGATGATCATAAAGAAAAATCCCACTGGTAAAATAATTTAAGATACAAATAAACTAATCAAATATTAATGCTTTTTAATAAATTAATGTGAACATTATGCATTCTAATATCAGTTTAAAACTAAAACAACTGATGATTTTTTTGTCATAAAGAATAGATAATAGAAATATAGGGTGATTTAAATGAATTTTAGAGTATAAATTTTTATATTTAAGTATAATATTCTAAATATTTTTATGTGATTCATGTAAATGTGTTTTATATAAAAAACATGATGAAAGTTTAATTATTGTAAGAAATAAAGTAAATGTTTTTGGTAGGGTTTATAACAAACAATAGGGTATATATTTTAATGAAATATTTTCTTTAATAAATATAATCAAATATATCCATATACATCAATGATTTTAATCACATTTAAATTTTACACACTATCAATTTAATGTGGAGTATTCATTTCATTATGTATATGAATAGAAGGATGTTTATTTTGAATTTCCACCTAATTTTGAACATCAAAATTATCAGAATCAATTTTATAACATAATATGAAACATTATATACATAATGATTCTGTAAGAGGCTAATATAATAGCCCTAATTATTTTTTACATGAAAATGTCATTTTTTAAGAGATATTCTAATAAAACTATTTATATAAAGGAATTTTGAGAAAATATCATCATTATTAAAATTATATCAATGAACATATATTTGGATCAACTCGAAAATATATTTTGATGACATTTAGAAAAATATAATGTCTATATATTGGATAAGAATAAATGGAGAACATAATATTTTATATTGTTTTCATATTTCAAAACACTACAGGGATGATTCTCAACTCAAAAAATTATACAATATATTTGTGTAAATCATTTGGTTCTAATAATGGAAAAAGTATAACTACTCATATAGAAACCTAAAAACACTTGATAATTCATTAAATGATATACAATTTGATTAAAAAATGGTTTTATATATTATTGGATTTTTAATATCTTATATCTATTCGACCAGTACTAATGTTTTATATATGTCTATTTGTCATATTTGATCTAAATCTATGATAATCCCATCATATAAATGTAAAAAAATATTTTATTTCTGAATGGATCTATATATCCTTGAATATTGTATTCTTCTAAAAATTATTTTGAATCTAAATAATTTTTTATTCTGAATTATGTGAATATAAAATATATTTTAAAAGTATATCTATAACTTTTTTTAAGTAAGATAAGATTTATAATCTTTTAATTGTGTAAAACAACACATTATAGACCCTTCCACAATTTGAGATAAATATATATCAATTGCATGTTTTTATTGACCTGTGTTATGGATGAAAAACACACAAACACATTTTGTTATGAGTTTATGTACAACCCCAGTTTGGCTTTATAAGAACTCATCATATTACTAATGATAAAATTAAATGATATAAGACATAATTTCTATCAATATTACCCATATGAGGAAATAACATTTTATAGTTTCTCATAATATAAGAATAATATATAGGTATTTTTTTTAAATGAATCTATTATAAATGACTTGAATATATTAAACATAATCTTAGTATGTTCACCGTAAAATGAACTTTAATCTACTTCTTGTTTAATTATCTATTAATAGTCAAAATATCTTGAAAAAATGGAAGATATTTTTTTCTTAATATTTTTTAGGTATATTTTATCATTATATTTTTTCCTAACAAATTCAAAAAAAAGTATTTTTAATAAATAGATAAACTTTATTGAATTTATTTGATTTCAAAATTTCTATGAGAAACACTATTTCTTTACGTTTTTTATATAGCCATGTTTTTTATATCAACAAAAAAACACAATAATGTTAAATGATAATTTATCTATGATAAAACGTTTTATAAATTAATATATAATTACAAGTAGAAAACTTATAATAGTTTTTTTGCAAATTTTCTATTTTAAAAATATTATTATTGTTCTAAACACCATTAAAAATTTATAAACCACTGCAAAACATCAAGAGTTCAAAACAAATAAATTATTACTCCTTTTAAATCATCATATTTTAATATAAAATACCATTCTATACATCCTTCTAAATTAAAATCATCGACCAATTTCCTTATAAATATTTAGAGAATATCAGTTTTTTGTTATGTACACTAATGATAATAGCTCTCATCTCCATAATTTTATTATGTTTGTTCATATATGAGTTCTCTTCCTTACATTTAATCTTTGGTAGTTATGTTTTAGAATAATTCTTTTGTGATATTTCATATTAGTATGTTATTAAGGAAATTTTGATGGAATTATGCTAGTTCTTGAGAGATGAATCTGTTATAAAATTGTTAATTATCATTTTAGGTTGGAAAATTGTTTATCCAAAGGTGACATTAATTTTCACAACCCAAGAATTGTGTGAGAATTTTATATGGACTTGGAGTTTAATATGTTATATGGTGTATGGAATGCATAATTTGAACATTTGGTAAAATCATATAATTTATAGGTTAATATGGTTACTGATCTCATAAAAATACCATTTCAAAGTGAAGACTCCTTTTTAACCCACAAGATACCTGATATTATTGGTTCATTTTTAAGATCCACCACTAATAAGTATTTGTTTAACATGTGAGTAGGTAATAATGTTATCTCAATGCAAACTACGTGCATAGATTATATCTATGTTCATTCAAAATTATATCATATTAAGAGAAGGATATATTAATACTTTTAATGTTTAGGATATCTTCATTCATGATTTTCATTGTAATATGATAATGCTAAACAAGGATAGGTTCATAAGAAATTTTATATAATCTATTAAGACTATTCTAATAAATATCAACAAACATTTTTTATTATATATTAATCATAAAATTCATGGTTTTGTTAATGGATGATCATAATATCAAATATATATATATATTACATTATGAGATAAGGTATATTATTTATATGATTAGACAATTATAAAGATGAAGATAATTTATTTTTCAGTAGGTAAAAATTTTATAGAAATTTTATCCAAAGTGTCATCCTTTTTTTAGAATCTACGGTTCTGAAAATCTGTTATTGAGAAGAGGAATGATGTTTAATATTCTCTCAAATACCCTATGTTTGGAAGAATGAAAACAATAGCGATGATCAATGAAACATTATTGAGTTTTTTAAATTAATAATGGGCGAAAATAGTTATAAATATGTTTTATGTTAGATGCGGATGAGGAAACAAATAAGGATAAAAAGTGATTTATAACATTATGGAAGATGAATGAATGAAAAAAAGTTTCATCGAGAAGAAATTTAAATTCATATGATATTTCATTAGGTATATTGAGAAAATAACTTGAGGATTTATAAAATAATAATGATGTAGTTTCATTGTGTAATTTTATTAAGAAGAATAAATGGAATATTTCAATCATTACACCTTTGAACATTACTCCTCCATCCAATCCTTATACAGATCATTGTATTGTTTCATTTTATGTAGTTCAAACTCCTATTGAATAGGATAATGAATAATATGTGAAAGTATATCTTATGGTCCAATATATTAATTTTTTATATATATTTGATAAAGGAATAGAAATAGATGATTTTTCTCAAACCATGGAATAATCATGATTAACAAGAAAGGAAACAATGAATGATAAAAATAGAATATATTAATAATGAAATTAAGAGACCCTTATATATTGAATAATTCTAATTTTATTGTTTAAAATATTGTATATCCAATTAGAAGAGGAAGATTCTTATCTATGCTCATATAATGAATAATATATAAAAGAAAACAAGGAAATCATTAACATAAATTTTTTAATAAAAGGTGCATTTGGATAAATAAAAGTTTCTATTTAGATATTTATCAATCTCATTTAAAGAAAATAGAAGACCCTACACCCATGAGAGTTAAATAATCAATCCTAAGTCTAAAAAATTAATTAATGAACCCCCACCCTTGATGTTTCTAATAATTAATCTAACACTTTTCTAAGTTTAAGATTTAAATATACTAAAATAAAAATGAATTAAATAAATGATTTAGCTAAATGTCATTAAGGGAAAATGGAAATCTCTCCAATTTCCATGAATGATGAAAATTATATCACCCGAAGAAGTTTAAATAGTAATTAATTTTAATTAAGTATTTACATGATATTTTTATATCAAGGATGGTTTTAAAAAATTATTATAGATGATTAATATATTATTTTCAAGAAAAATTATTTACATAAAATAAATGTATTTTTTAATAAGATAAAATGTATTATTTATTTAAATGTATGCTTTAATATATAGTGTTTTGAATATATTATTATTATACATAATATTTTATTTTTTATGTGGTATTAATTTATAGAAAAGAATATTTTAGTATAAATAAATTTAAATGTTCAAATTTTTAAAAGCATAAATTTCAAATAATTTAATTTGTTTGAAACATAAAATTATTATATTTTACAAATATATAATGAAATGTAAATATATATATATATAATTTAATATTTATATTACTAATTTTATTCTTACTATTTTTTAGAATAAATATAATTTGTTTTAAAATATTAATGATAATAATTATAATACTAAAAATAATTAAGTGTTTTATTATTTTTAACAAGATTATTATAAGTATTTTTAAGATAACATATTTTAGAAATATGAAAATATATTGTGTTTTTTATTTATATAATTTATAAATTATAAATATATATATAATTAGTTTATAATTAAAACACACTATATATATCTATTTAAAAAAATGTTGTTTGAATTATTTATTAATAATTATTTTCATTATCATTTTCTTAAACGGAAAATGTGATTTATAAAATTTTAAACAAAATCACTTCACTTGTTAAAAAATATCAAATTACTCATGACATTAAAATAAAATGATGAAAAAATGATAAAAAGAGAAAACAATTTTTACATAGATGGCATGTCAACCTGAAAAGAGTAAATGATAACAAAATATAAATAATAAACTTGATAAAACATAATTCGATCATGAAAAAAAGTTTAAAATGAGATATATACAAAAAATTGACAAATTTTGAAAATGAAAATAATACTAAAATTAATAAATTAATAATAAATTAATAATGGGAAACGTTAAAGGATTTATTGTAAATAGAAAACATATAACATAGGCATCAATATGTATATATATAAACATAATTTAGTGTGTGGTGTGTAATGATAAACAAGCATGACTATTACTTTACAATAAAAGAGAATTGGATGGATATATAAACATAATATGAACATAATGTTTAAGATTATAAATAAATTCTTCATTTTCCTCTCAGTTCAATATTGTTTATATCTTTTTCACCCAAGTACACTCAAACACTTCTCTACCTCCATTCTCTTTCATTCTTCCCATATATCATAGTGTCGAGAATCCACATATTCAATTTTAACTCACTTGCAGTTAAGGATTTGATTTATTTTCAATCTATGTTTAAAATATATATACATATATACATATATATTTATATATAATATTATTTATTTTCAGATATTATGATGTTAGAGCTATTTTTTGGTACAATTTATATATGTATATATTTATTTCCTTCATCTAATTTTATATAAAAACATGTAAGGTTTTTAATTTTGATCTATCAAACCATGCACGATATTAAAAATATATATATGTATATATGTAAATATATATATATATATATATCTAATATATATATATATATTGATCTATTTATATTTTATTCTTAATAATGAGAAACAGTTAATTAATTATTTTTAAATTTTTATGCAGGAAAATAATGTTTTAATGAATCATGTTGTAAGATATTTATTTAAAAAAAATAAAAAAACAATATTTTGTTATTATTTACATCATATTGAATTAATTAATATAATTTGATTTCTTCAAATTTGTTTTTTTAAATTATGCATCTTAGTTTTTTTTCATTTATGAATGAAATAACCTTGTGATAAGACGATCAATCAGTGATTATTATTTTATGTGTTTATTCAATATAAATGGTAAATGTTATCATTTTATGTTATTATTATAATAAACTCTATCCTTTCATATGTGAAAAATCATTATAGATACATGAATTCCATAATTTCTGTAGGATATGGACATAATCTATAATACATGACATGTCATTCATGCATTTGTTTTATTAATTGTGTATACATATGTGTTGAATCTTATTTCATTATAGAATTATTTTTGAATTGGTTTTATGAGAGAATTATAATGACATTCTATGTATACATGAAAAGTGGAGAAAGATAGTTCCTATAATTTTTCCAAATCTATCTTAATTATGTTATCATTGAAAATTTATTATCATTCACTATTAACAATTTAAATGTAGAAATAGTAATGAATAATATATATATATATCATGATTAAATTTGTTTCATAAATTCTGGAAATTTATCTTTGTAAATATGTTATTGAACTAGGTCTGGAACCCATCCATCATCAAATGGAGAGGTCGAAGACAACCTTAAATGTTTCAAGTGGAATTGGTGTTTTTTCCAGAAGCATGCATATTGATTTCAGGAAAGTCACTAGAATATATTTAAGGAAATTTTTTAACATAAGTTTTTTCCAAAGTATTATAGTATTTTTAAAACATAATTAATTTCTAATAGTGTTATGAATATGTATTACAAGATTTATTATCAAAATTATTTTTAATCTAATAATTTAGAAATCATTATCAAGGATTTTAAAACCCCATGTTGAGAAAAAGAATTTCTCACCATATGTTTTTAACTTATCTTTCATAAGGTTAGTAGATTTATCTAAAAGAGTTCTCTTCACTATGTAGTTATAACAAATAGTTTTATTTTTTTTATTCTTGTAAATCTCCGATAAAAATGTTGGGGTTTTTTGATCCTCCAAATCCTAAAATAGTAACAGTTCCTATTTTGTAATTAATGTATTGAATTTATTAATTTTCTTTTAAAAAAATTTATCCAAACATTTATATGTGACTATTCTTGAAGTGAATTCTTGGGGATCTTTAAAAATAAAGTCTATAATAATTTTATATCGTTGAATTACAAATCATCGTTAAAAAAATATAAAAAACAACGATCCAAAATGAAGAAAAAAAATTATATTTAGTTAAAATATTTAGTATAATTCAAAATGATAATTATTATTATCATATTTATAAATCAAAAAAAAAAAGTGGATGTAATTTTTTTCAATGATAAATTAATTTAAATAATGATTAAATCCAAAATTATCTCAAAAATATGAATATTGAATCAATAATAAAGTAAGATATTGTTCAGGATTTGTGGATTATCTCATTATTTTTTCTATGAAGAAAAATTAGATCTCTCTGTCGATAGAGAAAAAACGATTGATAACCACATTCTAATAATAGTATATTTGGCCTAACTGTTGAATATGGGGGTTTCATTTACTCTACAATCACTAACATCTGGTAAATATTTTCATTATTAATGAAAAATCAAAATAGCTACCTCATCCAAAACTTTGTATGTACTGGATTTCTAAATCTAGGTGGTCAATTAGGGTTTCTATCCCAACAATTCTTACAAACATGAATTATTTGAGGGTATGGGAGTTCGGGCTCATCACACCCATGTTGGGGGAATTCATTCCCACTCTTGGTATCTCTTATTGAATTCTGATATGTTCTAGAATATATTCCTAACCATGATATGAGAGTAGTAAAACAAAAAAATTATTATATGTTAAGTCTCTTTTATATATAAAAAAATAATCTCATTATTTTTTCCATATCAATGTATTTGAGGTTCTCCACCCATATCACAGTGATGAACTACTGTTTATATGATAAATCCGTATGGATTATCATATTGAAATTTATTACCCTACCAGGATGAGGTTGATATTATGAGGAATGTACTGATCCATTATGTGGTGTCATATATATCTTGTTTACTACAATAATTAAAACCCAAGTATTTTTTAGAAACCTTGTAGATTATCATCACGCATAGATGATATATGTATGGGCACATAGGAACCAAATATTTGAGTTTGAGTCTCTAAGAGACATCTTTCGTATATTAGTAATGGTATGAGTCATACTTATCATAGTTCCATCACGGCATTGGGGATAGCTCTGAAGTAGATACCATTTTATGGGAGAAATTTTTATCGTTCCACTCATTGGGGGTTATATATTGATATTTCTGCAGCTAGTGAAGATTCATGATTCCAATGACACATTTATTTTGGCTCCCTATGACTGTGTGAGCAATGATCATGGTGACAAACAGGGGATAAAATGATATAAACCTCATTTCATATGGTTGTGGGGATTATGTGAAAATAATACCCTAGTGATGTTTAATATTGAGATCTATATTGGGGTAGGCATATATGTATCATGGGTTTTTAAGGAATCAAAGAGCTCGTAGTTCACATGATTTATCAATCAATTGGTGGTTTAGGTATAGTGATTGTCCCTTGGAAATGATTCTAGTCTTATGGTTCAAATGTCGGAGACAAGGAGGGGCTTATTCAATGGTGGATTCCCATTTGAAATTAGTCTTGGTATTTAGGAAGGACTCATATTTAACCTGGTTATGGTAGGAATCAATGTCCTTATTGTTCAACTGAATTCTCACCCCACTATGTGATGGGTTAGAGTCACTATCTCATAGAAATGATATGGTCACAATTGTTGAAATATCATAGAAATGGTGTAGATTATACTTATGGGTATTCCCATTTGAGTTTGGACTTGGGAATTATGATATAATCCTGTATATCATGGTTATGGAATGAATCAGAGACCTCATAGATCAACTAATTTATTGGTCCACTGAGAAATGATGCTAGATTATCGGCTTGTGGGATTGATTGGGTCATAATAGTTGAAATTTCAGAGACATGGCAGGGCTTATACTGAGGTGGGATCCCATTTTCATATGGGATCAATCCTTATGGCCTCCTACGTATCATGTTTATCTTAGGAATCAGAGGCCCCATAATAAAACTAGATGGGGCTTACAAACTAACATCCGAATAATCATAATAGATAATTATGGTGAAAATGGTATGATTATTTTAAACACCTAATACCATGTGAGCTATGATCATTTTGAGAAACAAGGGATGAAAAATAACCAGTATCACTATTAAGGGATTCATGAATTATGTACTCCGAAGAGCCTTTGGTTATTTAAAATAATGATCGGGAATTAGAGATGTGTCATACATATCATCGTTATGGTAAGAATAATTGTTATTGTAGTTCCCTCAATTAGGGATTACACATGGAGGTTTACATTTTAATTAGGGCTTACACTCTAAGGGTAAAAACTATTTTCAATCCCTATGATGCCCTTGGCCCTATCCTACATATCTACGTGATATGTTTGCCTACCTAATTAACATTACATGATTGTATACATGATTTTTTGGAAGATTTATACTTGAAATTTACATACTCATGTTCTGGATCTAATTTGATTTCTAGAGGGATTTCACATTTCTTGGATTCCATGTTTGATGGTTATAACATGATCAATGAAAACATGTTCGATGTACATCACAAAACCTAGCGGGTTGCCCCTACAATCCATAGTATGATCTATGTGCCACTATGAGACTCAGCTAACATTTACTTGGGTCATCATATGAGTCATAAAATATTTCTAAATGACACTTCATGGTTTAGATAGTTATCCTATATTTATTCATGATACAGGGTGGGCATGACCATGTGGTTCCATGCATCTTTCTTTGATATTTAAAGATGATTTTTTTATATCCACGTAGGATACGAAAAGGGAATAATGACATTCGGAAGACATATTCTATTTATATCATGATTCCCATGTAGTTCATTCATAGTTAATGAGTATTTAATTATATTTCACTCACAGATTATATGATGTTTTATTTATTTATGTAACCTTTTATTTCATATTCTTTATATTAATTCAGTATTTTCATGTTTTTTTGTCTCATGTAATTTTTCATATGTGTAGTATGTTCTTTACATATAAATATAGAAGAAAATTTCATGATTTATTTTGTTCACATGAAATTATTATGCATGATTCATGATCACTCCAAATGTCTGACAGATCTTACCGGACAAAAAACATCCCATTCACAAGATCATCTTCATTGAGAAACCAACATTGGTGTTTGGTGTTCATGTTTATCTGAATGAAAAAATTTCCAACCTATATCTAGAGAAGAGTGGTGAATTTTTCATGCTAGGGTGGGTGATTTATTGGCCTCTCCACCCTAGTTATTCTCCAATTTTTGTACCTCGCATCACATGATTTTAGGTTGAACTTGGTGGAGGTAATTGATATCAAAAACTTTGTGATCTCCAAAGATAGGTCATTCTGGGGGATTCGCCTAATTTCCAATGACATTGATAAAATTTATTCAATTCCTCTTTTATTGATTTATTTAAAATTAATGGAATAATATTTCAATAATTCATTAATGTTGGAAGACATTAATATTTTTTGACACATCCATGTGCTTTAACAATATTTTTGTTCCAGTCAAAAGGCCTTGGCATGAACTTCATTGACATTCATGGAACTTTCCATGTGACAAGGATGTCCTCAACGGTGTACCTTGAGAAATCAGACTATCTTTTCAAGAGGGCTTGTGAGTTTTTGATGAAGAAAACTTGGTCATGTCGTGATACTTTTATGACTATGAATGGCTCCCTCCTTCTACATTATTTCATTTACATTGTTTATTATGAAATAGTGGGTGAATTTTTGTGGTTTCAGGAGTGTCTTCAAGCAAAATCATTCAAACTATTTATGATGCATCACATGAAAAAGAAGAGGACATGCTGGGATTTGTTATAATATCATCGAAAATTTAATTTTTTTCTTCTCTGATCCAAAGTTTGAAGTATGTGGACACCTAGAAATACCTGAGGCCCTTCATGTGGTAATGATTTAATTCCATCGAGATTTCACGAGATGAGGTGGAACATCATTGGGTGATAAAAATATATTGTGGATTATGAAGAGAACACCATGTCATATATTTTACCACAAGAGTATCCCACAACTACATTATTGATATCAATTGATTATTTATCTATGACTGGGAATCTTGTGAGTTTTCTAAAATGTTGCCTAGAAATATCATTCTACCAGTAATAATGTGTTGCATGATTTTTATGAATGCAATATTCTTCTGCCCTTTGTATATTTTCATCCAACATTCTATGTGTTTTGTTGGGTTTCATAGTAATAACCTAGTTAAAATGCTGTGTGAACTAGGGGTGATCATATGGTTGTTGTTGTGTAATCGGCTATTGTCCATGGTTCCTTTTGCGAAGGCTAAAGGACCTATTAAAAGGTTGTTCATGGGATATTCTGTATGTTATTCACTCTTTGTGTCCATCCACATGAACATCTATTGGAAATTCTATCTTGTGTCTCATTGGGGATCACGTGATATATGTGATCATGGAAACCTTCTTCTTCCTTTTCAATATTTGAAAACTTAACACACATATTCATGTATTTCTTCCATTGTGAATTTTCTAATTCACATTTTGTAGGCTTCAAAAAAGTCCCCCCTTAGGAGGGATTTCTTTATGGAAAATATCTCAGTTTTATTGAATGTAAATTCCATCCAATGTGTCTAGATTTGTCACTAATATGTGTATTTGCAGATGCATTGTTTGTCGGTATATTTTTGGTATTTCTTAGGATTCCCAATAAATTAGGGGTTAGATAGATATTCATTCCCCGACTACTAATGTATCAAGAAATATCTTCCCTAGCTTCCATCACATACTATTTCTGTAATACATGAGCGTTATACCTCACTGAGAGGCTAATTTTGATAACTACCTAACAAGACCTCTTTTTTTCTTTGTGCTTGCTCCATCAATTTATAGAATATACTTCGGTAACAGTATAAACGTTTTCCATGGAGATGTGATTGTCTTGTTGGTTTTAGGGGATCTTTTGGAATGATCACATAGTCTATTGACTATTATGTGTCCTTCATGACTTTGTCAAGGTCAATTGATTGTAATTCTTCTATGTAGTCATGCAATTGCTCGATGCTTTGTGGGTTTATAAAACCAAAATATACTTATAAATGAGGTGATTTACCATTCCATTATGTGATTTTTTAATTCTTTTCTAGATTCATGTAATTCAAATATTTATTCTATATTATTCCTTTTTATTAATATTATTTTATTTTATTTTTATGAAATATTCGACTTACTTTTGTCCATATGGATTATATATGTCCTCATGATTTTTTATTGCCAATCCAAAGGAAAGGATCTCTACAAATGAAAACAGACCCACCCCATATAGATTGTATTATGATAATAGGGTTTGGAATATGTTCTTATTTTGTTGACTCACATATTATCCTCTATCACATTGACTTCGATTATAGATGTTTAGATCGATGTATCATGTTGTCAATCCTCCCTCGGTCTTCAATCTTACACCGAACTAAGTGATATATTTTAATGACTATATCCAGATGATAATGGTTAAGGATGTCTAGTTGGTCATAAATAATTCCCATGGGTTGTATCATAGGTTTTAAAACACTCCCTTATGTTCAGATGAAATTGATTTTTGTTCAAAAATAAATTTCTCATATTTTTTGAAGTATATTTGTCCCTTCTTTAAATAAATTTGGTGTATTGTTGAGCTCAAAATTGGATATTAGTCCAAGTGATAATTTCTATAATTAAATGGGTAGGACGATTTTTTGTTAGGTAAACCTTCTTAGTGTTTTATTACAAATTATATTGGATCCATACTTTTGAATTAGTATAGATATCCAATTTTATTTTCATTCTCCATTCCAATCATCATCGAGAGATAATCATTCATTGGTATCCTTGTACTAACAAATTCCAATTTTCCCATAGTAAATTTGGTGTCATCCTATGTGACATCTAAAAATGTTCTTGGATATCCCCCTCTATGAGATGTAATATGTGCCCCTCCCAACATGAGATGTCTAGGATGAACCATTGTAGACTCCATTTTTGGTGTGGGACATGCTCATTATTATGAAGGAGAAGGTGAAGAAGATAACCTTTCACATTCTTATCTTCTTCAGTAATTAGATCAAAATGTTCCATTTTCACATCAGGTTTAGGCCAACTTCTATCCAACCCCATCTATTACTTTCCTATAATGTTTGTGATTGTTTCAACACATAATAGGGAATTTTGGAGGATGAAGATCTTGCTTTGTCGGGATATCAACTGAACTCATATATCTTTTTTAGCCTTAGGATGGTAGTATTTATGTTCATGTTCCAAACTAATGTATTTTTGAGAAGTGATTGCATGTTTATAAATCTGTGTCTACACGTTGGTGATGGTGGCGTGGTTAGTGAAATGAAGGAACATCAATCTGGCAGCGCCGACCCGTGAATGCCTTTACCATCTCCTTGGAAACATTCAGAAATTTAGTAACCCATGTTGGATCATTCTAACTTTCCTGTTTTTTTCATCTGGATAGGGTAACATTTCCTTTTATATGAATATTAAAATACCAAAAGGATCCTTGATGCATTATCTCATGCCATATTGATGAAATTATATTATCTTTTGGCTATGTCACCAAGCACCAATGAGATTATAGGTGTGTTGATATGATCTAATAGCATGGATTTCACCCCTTATCATGCACTTACTGGGTTGATCTTGGACAATGACAATGACTCTCTTGAAGATATTTTTTATTAGATCTCGCTTTGGGACAAAGTTCTAGTATCAAGGATGGATGATCTCATTGTCTGTTATCCATATACACCCTATCAGTTTCTCAATTTTTTTCTACCCCCAAAGGGTATTTTCTCTCCATTTAGATGGTTTTGATCATATAGACACCCTTGTATGACCTGTTAGATCGTATAGACACTCTCAAGTGAAGAAACTAATGTTGATATCATTATTCCTCCACATACTGCTTCTGGATTTATTACAATTGATTAGGCATGATCTTGGGAACCATATTATCATGTATGTTTTCTAAGAGTTCTAGTTCTTCTAATGTAAAATCCAGTTGATTCTCCAACCTCACATTCCATAACAATAATATAGTTTATTCATGGAATTGGTGAGACTTAGAGCAAGATCCCTCATTCTAGTGGGAACTATCTCGATTGTGGTGCTGAATCCATTGACTAAATTGTCCCTCGATTATAAGAAATGATTGATGATACTCTTGATGTGGTGATTTTAGGATTATTATATCCTACATCCTTAAAATCTCATTCTAAAATTACTTCTTCTTGAATTCCCATCCCAATGGTAAGAGAGGCTCAGATACGCTTCAAGATAGTCAAGAAGAATATTCACACCCTAATTACTGAGGCTCCTTTGAAATAACTTCAGGTTTAATGGGAATGACTCCATAAAATGTTTAATGATGTGGTAGTGGTTGGATTTTATGTCCATAAACTATATAAAATTTTGAATTATATAATCCCAAATTGGGTATAGTTGTAACTCAATGAGTGGGATTTCATAATTTTTAAGCGAAGAGTCCCCTTACTAGATAGATGAAGGAAGATTCAGAGTCATTACGACTTGTTCACCAGTTTATATCAAATTTCAACTATCATATTGATGTATGGTATATGAAAATATGGATACATGAAGAAATCAAAGCACAAATAAGGTTTGATATCTCCGAACAATCATCCTTATTGTAAAATTCTATAAATATATTGGAAGAGATGACTACATTAGTCGATACTATCTGTCTAGGGGTAGTAGTATAAGAGGTAGGATGATTTTCACATCATAATTCAATTAATGATTCTCGCTAGACTCTTTTAGGCTTGTCCAGCTCATCTAACCGAATCTTACTGTAATTTGATGTACATTTTTTTAATGAAATTATTTTAGAGAATCCAAATTTTGTATATTCCTCATCTTGTATGGTATTAGTGAATAGATTTTGATAAATACTATGTTGTTGTCTATTTTTATTTTCTTCTTGATATTCATGCCTATCTATTGATATATTATTATATGAACCACCAACTATACCCATCATGTGTGTAATATCAACTAATCCTAAATGTCTAGATAGAAATATAATATAATATCATAGTTTTTTTTCAATATGTCCTCATGAATTCCCACCTACATTATATAGTTTATAGATATTTATAATCAATATATCATGATATCACTTTATTCAAATTGGATATGATGTGTTGAATAAATGACCTAGAGATAAATTTCCCAATATTTTTCAAAAACCAATAGTATTGGACACCAATTCTTGATTTCTTTCCAAGGTTATATGTTAAACCTTCCAAGCATTCCATTACTGTCAACCAAATAAATATTGTGTTGTAGTTTTTGGTCTTTTAGATCATGAATTTTTTCTCTATAGTTTAGGGCCTTATATTTGGGACCTAGTATCCTTTAGTTTTGCATCATTAACTCATACCTTATATTGCATTAGTTTGGGGTCTTTTTCCTGTACCTTTTGTCTCTATATTTTAGGTTCTTTTATGTAGGAATATATATTGCTTTTGTTTAGGGTATTTTATCTTGGACATTAAATCACTATTTTTTGTGGTGTTTTACCTCATAACATATATTTTTTTAGTTTTGGGTGTTTTATATGGGACCTTATAACGTTGTATATTAGGGTGTCTTAGCTCTGACCTTTGGATATCGTACAGTTTAAATTCATACAACAAGGACTTGATAACTGATCTTAGAATATAGTGCATAAATGTAACGAATGACCCAAAAATTACTAATATGATGAGTTTTTTCATGGTTTTGATGATGATCATGAAGATCATATCACATTTCCTACATTTAGAATGTTCTAATGGATGGTAATTCGAAGACATTATGCCTCAGTATCATTTCAAATAAAAATTGTTTGCACTATATTCCATGTTTCATTGAAGGTTTATGGGGTTAATATTGGTTTATGGAGAAACAAAAGGGTTGTTAAGACTTTTTGGAATGTCGGAATATTTTTGATATAATTTAGAACACAAAAAATTGAGTTTTTAATTATAGGATGGGGGAGACGTTCTTGGGATGACCCATAACACAATAATCTTATAGGCTCTACCACAGTTATTCCAAGGTGTAAAAGTATTTATGATTCATTATTTTAAGTATTAGATTCCTTTAATTGGTCGCTCAAGGCCCCTAAGAAACCATATCATGGTCATGAAAAGTTGATATAAACACTTTTCTGAGGTCGATAAATGATTTCAGTAGAATTGAATGCCTATATGATGAGGAGGTTCATGGAATGAAATCTATACATTATGGGTTCTGGAACCCTACGGAAGATCATCTCATGTATTGTAAAACATGAACCCTGTTCTTTGGGTTTTTTGACACATTATTTCTTCTCCATGAAAGGATGGATATTGGAGTGTCCATTAATGACCTTGATAAAGTGTAAATAATATGTGACATAACACCGAGGATGAAGAATTTACATGATTTTTTTGGAAAATCAATATTAAATCATGGTCCAATGTGCTTTGGTCATGAGGATGGTCTGGGATAGTCATAATGAAAATGACCCAAAATACTCTGAGGTGATGGGTTCTCCCATAATTATGTTAGATCTCACAAGGATCAGAAATTCCATTTTCATAATTACACATTTAAATAAAGACTAAATGTGCATATATTGGAGCCATTGGGATACTTGATTATTCATGAAACTAGAATGCTCTCCAAGAGAAATGATCGATTATAATGATATGAAGTACTCAAATGTTGGAGTGTGAATTTTATAATTTTTCTTATCTATGAAGTGTTTGAGAACCATATACATTTCCCCACCACCTAGTGAACATATTATCATGATTTGGAGTTGTAAAAATCATTACTCTAACCTTTTACAAAACCTTTGGGGTACAGTGACCATTAATTTCCTTTTACTAAGGATAACTATTATTTTGTTTGTGCTTTATGCCTTATTTATTGGTACACAATTTTTTTCCTAAACTCTATAGATGGCGAGTTCAGAGAGAAAAGACCTTCCATTTTCTCAAACCAATCATTTTGGGTTTTTAACTAACATTTTTTTGTCACCTTCGCTACTAGTTTAATGTATTGAGATTGGGATCATTATATGAAATAGAATAAGGTAGTTTAGATTTTACATATTGGTAGGAACATTATGTTGATGATGAATATAGATCTGACTTGGAGAATGATAGACAATTTCCTAATATGATTCATGGGGTCAAGGGAACCCAAAAATACTTTTGAGTGGGAGGTAGAATATCATAAATAATGGATTGATGCTCTCTGGTCATGAGTAATGATATGGGACAATAATACATAGATTAGTTCAGATCACACTAAGGTGTTGATTTCATCAATGGCGATGTTAGGTCTCACCAGGATAGGGAAGGGATTTTTACAGAGTGACACATTTTGTTGACACCCATTGGAATATATATAAAAGAGATATACATACATTCATTTAAAAATAATGAGTTTCTTGATGTCATGTATTTTTACCAGGGTCTGGGTAGGTTTTGGAAACAAGAGTTACTCGAGACATGAAGTATTTTTATGTACTGAGGTTCCTAAAAGATGGTGGAAGATTCATGTACATCAACTAAATATGGTAAGGCTATCATGGTCATTTGATAATGAATGAAAATGGACTACATATTTAAACATTATGTAGTAGGGAAACTTTTTCCTCCATGCATTTTAATGTAATTAGGTAATAAAAATTTTGTTTTTTTAGTATTAATGTCATTAGACTAGGATGTTTTCAATTTAGATTATCATTATGCTGTATGTACATTTGACATGCAACTTAACATCATGTAGTAAGGATATTTTTATTGTGTAGTTTAAATGTAATAAAACTAGGATTCTTTCCTTATAGTTTAATGTCATGTGGTAAGGGAATTGGAACCAATGAAAAAAATTATAACATATATATTGTATATGAAAGAAAACCATATGAAGATCCATCTCATACATTGGAAAATTTTGTTAAATGAATTGTCCCCCATGCAATTTCTGGTTCCCATTTGGTTGTTATGGTTGTGGAATGTATTGGAGATTTGGACCCCACTACGTATCATGGGATGACATGAATCAAGCTATATGTACATATGTCATCCGAAAACACCAACACATACCCAGTCCATACATAATGGTGGAAATATTTTCTATTGATTATTATATTTGGGAACGTGATAGAAGATTCAGGTATCCCTATGTATATGATAATTATTGAAATAAATCAACACATATTTATTGAGGGACCATGCAGTTTGACATCACGTGGTAAATACATTGGCTTCTTGACATGATTAGGGGTATGGTGGATGTACATGAAGATGTATATAAAGAGGTCATTATGTACCCTATAATGATATGAGTCAATACATATTTAGTTCATGATGAAGGACCTTCCTATGAAATTTTGGATAATAAACAAAGTGGTAGGTTATTTTTATTTTTATCATGAGTAGACAAACCATTTAAAATTTTAGCACCACTACATATCATGGGATGTCAAAATCAAGACAAATGTAGATATTTAATGAAGGTGTGCTAGGATACCATCTCTGATAGTAGGGTTCCTTTAGGAAGAGTCATGTAGGGTTGTTATGATTTATTTCATACAAAGACATCGACCAATAATCCTAACATCATGCACTAAGGACTCAAGGTATAATTTTTGATGTCTTGCATTCAGGAACATGATAAACCTCTCATTAGTTGATATTCCCCATTTTTTTTGGGGAAACCATTACTAAAATTCATTATTTCATGTGAGATATTATAATTTTACGATACAAGGAATAGAAAGGTTCCCTCTCACCATAACGAGGTGGTAAGGAATGTACATGGGAATTTATCATCTTTTGGTGGCTAGAGAAAAACATATAATCGATGTATCCCTATGAATCTCATTGATAATGATAATCAAGTAATAAATTATCATATAAACCCATTCAGTTTAATTCATGTGTTAAGGATACCGTCTGAGAGGTTTAAAGTCATGCAGTTAGGATGTGGATCCCCCAATGTGAAGAAAAAGGGAGGTTGTGGCTATCCCTTGTCTATAGGTTCAGGTGTCACTAAATATCAGGTGATGGAAGAAATCAAGCTACACAAATTTATTGGATAAGTATATTACATATGTAGAGATATCTTTCACATGGGGATGGGGGATCACATACATCCTTTTCATAGATCCATCACATGTCTGGTGGATTGTTAGTGAGATTGAGGGTATTGTGATGATCAACATCATTGGGTGAGGAATCCTCCACACTTTTTGACCTCTTTTGATTAGGATTTGAGACATTGGGTTGTTTAATGTCTAACGTCAAGGACGAGAAAAACTATGATGTTTAGTCTCTTCCACCCTATATGAACTGGTGTAGTGTAACATTATACTACAAGGAAATCTCTGTATAGTTTAATTATCTATTATAGGGATGTGGGATTCCATGAAATTTAAAATAATTCGTCTAGGACTTGGTGTTGCGAGCGATTTATCATCATACTAGCAGCGTGATCCAGTGTAATTTAATTTCATTCAATCAGGATGGAATGTTATTTTTGATAGGTATGAAAAGTATTTATTGTGAAGTAAATATTTTGTACCGGGGGTGTCACACGCTCCCCATACATTATAGTTAGTGAGTAAATTCAATTGTGATAGACCTTATGTATGATCTAAAGACCTTCGCAATTGGGATCCATCTTCAGAGACATATTTCCTGGTATCATTGGGGACCCTAGATCCAACAACAGTTCTCATTTTAGGAATAATGAAGTTGAAATTTCTTATTAATGGATAATGTGGTCAAATTCCGGTGGACTTAAAGGTAGTGAAATGAATGCATCATGTTCTAATTAAGTAACTACAACTCATCCAACCACTTTTGCAATAGCTCAACATTTGAGAGTTTCCCACAAATGTAAATTTAGATCAAAGTAATTTGGGGATTTATGTGTTAAAATAACTCATTCCATTTCACCATTTCATATGGTTTTAATTGTGTAGTATTACACATGGTGGAATGGTTGGGTGATAAATCATGGAGGAACTTGTCCGACTAGGACTTCTTATAATTGTTCACCACCATTTGGATTATATTTAAACCATATTATTCAAGGCCTATATCTATCAATTTTACATTTCATTATAGATGTATAAGTGACTGGACCCAATACTATACTCTTGATATATCTTCTTAAAATAATCAGAATAGAAATTGTTTCCATTATTCATAAATATTCTGTGAGGGACCCTAAACATGGTGATTATATGGAGAAATATGTAGTCAATTATGTTCTTCATACTAATATCATTGAAATGTATTTGCTCATCCAATTTGGAAAATAATTTAGTAGTACTGACAATGTACTTTCACTGCACAGATGTTCCTAGAAGATATAGACCCACAAAATCTATTACTTAAACAGAAAATGGATAGAAATGTTTATCTATAATTGCAATTATAGGGGTTGATTGATAAATTTCACATGGATCTAGAACACAATATATTTTATGGTGAATTATACATAGTCATGTATTGTTGTTTTCATTTAATTTCTAAACCTCTTGATTTGGTGGGAGAACATGGTTCCGGACTGATTGGCGCCACATTATCCTTCATAATATTCTTCCACAAACATGAGAATATAACCTCGTACTTTTCATCTTGGGAGGAATCAATTGAATCCACTCTTGTAGATGTCACTTTATTCTATTAGACCACAATGTGGGGTAAAATTAACTATTTGAAACTATATTTATTCCCTCTAGGATTTTTTTGAATAAATACATTCTAAAGATAACAAATTATGGGATCCAACTATCTAGGGGTGGACATCGGTTCATTGAGACATGGGTTGGTGTTGACTTTGTTGATTTCTTCCATATCACAGACGACAACCGATGAGACCATCCTTCAGTGTGGGATACTGGTAATTGCTTCCTCCTAACTAGGGTCAACATGGATGTTGGTTTCATTTGCTCAAATTTCAGCAGAATCATTCTATGATTAGGGAGCATGATGCTACATAGGGAAAAACATAGAAATATTCAATCACTCGCTTGACATAAATACGAAGATAGGACAAATATTCATTTTCAAGGGGATATTTTTAGTCAATCTACATTTTTATATGTTTTGAATACCATTTTATATTCATGTAGTCAATCTCCATCTATAGAGATTATTTCAACCCATTTTTGAGGACATTGTATTCTACATCATTATTCTTGATTACATTAGATAGTGGGAATGTGTAAAGAAAAAATATTTGTCTAAAGAAAATATAAAATCCCTAATATAATCTTATTGAGATTCATGTTTTTAATCCTTTTACTGATATTACTTTGCGATGACACATTGAAATACATCTCCCATGTTTGGGGAGTGTAATGGGCAGATAAGACACCATCGTATGGAAACACAGTGTCCATCAATGTATAATTCATAGAAGGATGGGTTGTGGGGAAATCAGCTAGGTCTTTCCCTTTCATCGATTACTGTGATATGAAAATGATGTCATATTACTACATAATGACCAATAATTAGTCCAAGAAACTAGTCAGTATTATACTACCAAGGATGAACTTGAGCAGATCAATAAGAAATAATATGTGGACATTGTGGTGCTACAAATAATTCCTCAAATTCTTAACAATGATAATGGGTGAAATACTATTCTTCTCAACATTAGGGTATTGTATATCAATACCTTGCATAGTCTGGCAGAGGTATTAGATACTATTCTTGCTCCAAGTATCATTTTTCAATGTGAGGAGGGTGTGTAGTGAGTATTCCATGATGGCTACATACAAGACGATTTTCCCCCATTCTGCCAGTATAATTAAAACAACTGAGTGCATTAAATACTACATGAGGATTCAAAATTATTATTGGAACATATCATCCCATTGATATATGATTCTATTCTTCTTTATCATAGTTATGGGGGAGATTTTTTGGAAAAGTTGTCTATGAAGCTTCAGATGTAGACAAAGTTTTCTTGGTTCCCCATTAATTATTTTTGATTTCAAGGATTTGAAAGTGATAAAATCGTTCAAGACATCTCTAGGTCATCCTTTATGTGGAAATGGAACTCCAAAAAGGCAGAGAACTTCCATGATGTTAGTAAAAAGGCACATTTTAGCAGATTCATCATCCGATTGTGATGTCATATATTTTGAATAATTTTTTGAAACTATTTTATTTGATCACATCATTTTTCAGATTTGAAAAATGGGATGTTGACATAAAATTAGGCTTTTAGTTTGAAAAATTATTGGAGTATACTATGCATGGTGCATTGATAATAGGTGACAATATTGATTAACCCAATGGAAATGAAATGATAGAAAAATATCCCTTGAGATTCTCTAAAGTTAGTGTCTTCTTAATCATTAGGGGAAATAATTATTTGACTATATGTTGAGTACCCATCCAGAATTAATGGACACATAATCCAGAAATTTCATCGATCAATTGTTATATTATCTAAAATGAAAAAATTTCCATTGGGAAGTGTCGATTACAGTCTCAAATAAATTCATACCCTAAACAGACCATTCAATTTTGTGATAGAGATGATGTTGGTGACCCATCGTGGGAATTTCATATTTAGAAAAAAATTGGTTCTGCTCAAATTTTCAACTTCTACCTCCACATTGGTGGCATGAAAGGGGTCGATCCTTCTCGCTGCCTATATGAATCCACGATAATAACTAGATATTTTGAGATTGTGTGTGGTCACATCTAGAATCAGTCTTGAAATGTTTTAATGGCTCCATGAATAAAATTACCAATGTTTCATCATAAATGAAATATACATCTCTTTCTCTATGAGGGGAATGGATGCACTAATAAGTTGTATCTCATGGGTCTTCTTCAAGTCCTTTATTTATCTTCTGGATCTCATCAATGGTACTAAATATACCATCTTCAAATATAGGAGGGTAATTCTAGAAGTTTTCTTCATATTCTTCCATCTTCGAGTCGATGGAGACATCCTCAGATAAAGCATGAAGTTGGGGGATTCTACATCAATATCAGGGTGGGATAGGACATAAGAATATTCATTATCATCCAATAGAACCTATTATATTGTAGAGATATATTGGGGATGATTTTCTTCTACACAATTAGTGGGTAATAGAGGAGATTAGACCTATATGATAAATTCTATCACCACAAATATATTTATGCGGAGCATATAATTGATGTCTAGAAAACTCCAGGGACTCATAGGGGTGGTCCAAATTCCATTTGGGGATAAAACTTATATGACATAATCCACTATTAGTAGTTTTCCTCCCATTTTCATGAATGATTCTACACTATTTTTGGCTCTGTAGGTCATAAAGGGGTCATTATCACCCTGATGTATGGTGACCTTTACCTCAACGGGGTATTTCTAACATTTATGGTTTGTTGTAGGCATCACCAAGATTATATTGATCCAAGGACTTCAAGATGATCATTTTATGTTATGAATTTCTAGAAAACCCTAAACATACCATCATATTTGATAACACATAACTGAGATTAGCACATCATCTTCTCAGGAATTTTATACTCAAATTTAGCATAACCTTGATTGATAAGATTTGTGGGAACTAGGTCTCCTTCTTTAAATCCAATCACTCAAAGGGTTAGAACTAGGATGATGTTAATCCTTGAACAATTTTAAATTAAAGACCTTTGGACATCGACATTAATGAGTCTGCCTAAAAAATATTAGGGATGATGTTCCCTTGGATGGAATCCTCCATATCATGGTTAGTTGATGAGATATAGATATGGTATTCTGATTTAATAGTCATTATTCAATTGGCCTCATCTAAAACTACTTATATCCCAAACTCATTTGGACATTGGAGGGATTCACCAAGTGCCTCAATAATTTATTTGGAAATATAGAGAGCATATAAGATAGGTAGCTTTGTTTTGGAAACCAACATCTATTTTTGAATGTCATACTTTATGTCCCTGAGGTCGGTGCTTCTAGATGTGTATTTCCTCTATAAAATGTTGTTTAGAAGAAACAACAAATTAGGTTAACATTCCTTAGACTTTTTCAGAGGTATAGGAAGAATATTTTTTTAGCGTTTCAAGACTCTATATCCTTCCTTGTTGCTAATTTTTATTAGTTAATTGAACCCCTTCTTGGTGGTCTTGCTAAGAGAAATAAGTGAATATTACCACCATAGTGTACCAAGATACATCCATGACTCTTTTGATCATGCAGGATATATTTAACATGTGTCTCTGTAGAATAATTGTCCATTATGGTGGTGTGATTTGAAATAGTGGGTCTGATCATGCTTGTGTTGTCCACTGTATCCTCACTTCATACACATGTGGACTTCAATTCCATGATTATTCATGGGAAACTCTAATTATGGGGAATAAAATTATTCAAAGAAGATATATAAAATATGTATCAGGTCGAAAAAACTAAATATTATCTCTTCATCTGACTGTGGTTCCATTTGGTGGGGTGGTTCTTGTGCTATGGATGTTGTTGGGACGAAATCTGAATGAGTTTGCACTAGAATTCGAGTAGAATATGACTCTTACTCTTATGATTCATCCTACTTATGGTGGTTTTACCCACTCATGTAAGTCATATATAATGTTACCTATATGTGTGGTGGAGATATTATTGGTCTAAACATCTTTTCTATAGGATTTTTAAGCTCACTCAACATTAAATCAAGTCATCATGTTGTCTAACATACATTCATGCATGGATGAAGTAGTTTTCCAATCTCCCTCATTTTTATACCGAACAACAGTTATACAAGAAACATTCTCTGGGGAGTTATCTAAAACCACAGGTCTAGAATCGACAATTAAATAAATAGAATCATCTTTATAGGAATCATTGTTAGATATTATGACCCATACTTGAATGAAAAGGGTTGTAGTCGAGATGGTCTATGAATTTGACCTCATCACGCTTCCATGGATTTGGTTTCTTGGGCAGGTCACTGTCCATGGAATATAATAAATAACCAATAACTTGTTCATCTCATAAGATGTTTTCTTTATTCATCCATTCCTCAAACCCCAGATATCCTTGATTTCACTATACTTTTTGACGAGGGTGATTCTATGGTTCTAGCTACTTGACAAGAGGATCATGTTGGTTTAAGACCTTCTTAGGATCTTCGATGAGATCAAATGTTGGCATGAGAGTGAAATTTGTAGCTTCTATATTTTGTAGTCTTTTCTCCTATACTGTGGGCATGATTTGAATTATATATTGGTTTTTTAAAAATTGCATTTTCAAGACATTTTTCATTTAGGAAAACCTGTGGATCCCACAAGGATACACCATTAGTATCAGAGGTGTCTGATACTCATCCCAAATATTTCTAGAATAGATTTATAGTTATTTAATCTATGATGGAGGGGTGAAAAGTGAATATGTTAAGCCTTTCATCTAGATATGAAATTAGACACCCTCATGATTTCAAGTTACTTGAATTTCATTCGGTAATTTATTTTTTTCTCATCAAAATTATGAAATGATAAATTAATTGAATATGACAGTCTTCAAATCCTCTAATAGAACCTTTTAGCATAATGACATATTGAACAATCACATTTTATGTTATTGTTTATACCAAACACCTCATCATTGTTGCCTCTTATTGATCTAATGTTCCCATCATTGTCCCACATTTGGATATGATGTATGTGAGACACTCTTTAGGGATGCATATACTATCATATGTGGAGAAGGTTGGATTTATAATATTTGGTGGATTAAAGGACTTATCCACCCACTAAGGATATGGATTAGTCTTATGTTTAATGGGTCCTCATCATCAATCCAAAGATTCCATTCCAGTATCAGGGTACTTAATGATGTTAAGAATCTATGGGGGGAACTGTTGTCTCTATTGTCTCCCATCAACAGGGATCTGGAGGGCATTGATGAGGTGGACCCTCCTTTTCTTTCATATTAATTGTCAATTTTACATAAGTGTGAATGATTATCCTTTTGAAATATATACTTTCACTTCAATAAAGTAATGTTATTATCATTATTGACTCCCTCGTCTTTGTAGACTGACTACCTCAATCCAGATCTAGTCAAATGGTTGGATAACTCTCTCAATGGAGAATCATTTATTAGAAAGAGGATATTCAACCCATTTTTAAGATGATACCCAACATGAATACCCCCCCCCAAGTAGCTCCTAAATGAGTAATCTACGATTTTTCCCACTCTCATATTGTGACTAAAGTTTCTACTTGGATGTAACCTCCACTATTATTTTTATTGATTGACATGTAGCCACATCTTTTGGTTTATCTTTGGTAGTGTTATTATATAGAGGAAAAAAATAGGTATTCAGAGGTTCTAGATTTTGGAGCCTTCTTTGGTTTAGGGTGTGTTCGGCCTTAGTTGATGCATCCAAATCACCCACCTCTCAATGTATATATTCGATGTTGTATCCATATCCATATTCATCTTTATCCAACATATATATTTCCTTAATGGTAATGATATTCATTCAAAAATATCAGTCAACGGTGTATACACCATCACCTTCAATGCTACATAATAATTATGCACTTCTTTCATGAGGGTTTCTATTTGAACCACTTGAAGTTTTATGTCTTGTTGGATTGTGACCTCAGTGGGGTCTGATCAGCTTCACCATATGTTCCTCTTATCTTACTCTATGATCATATAATTTTAGGGAGTTTCCAATCTTATGTTCTGAATAGGACCTGAATAACATAGGTTTTTATTACTCTAGGATGAACAGAGATGATGTAAACTATTTATTTCTACCTCCTCACATGGAGAAGGATGAATCTCCCTTTAGAGATGATAATTATTAAAATTCCCCCAACCCTGTTGGTTTGGGTTAGTTGTAACCACAATTGGAGTCAATTAATTATGCCCTTTAGGATCCAATGTTTCAAGTTGGGGATTTGATGAGTCACAATATTGAAATAGAGCTATAAATTCATATATTCTAGTGGGAAGTGGTTGAAATAGAATCATCTCTAATTTCTCTTGGACCCTCTAAAGTGATACTGAAACTGTTGATGGTGATTGAGATATAAATTCCCCCAACCCATTGAGATGGTGTTTGTTTTCAGATTCCAATGTTATTCATCGAAAACTATTGGGAACTGTTGATCTGATAGGTGTACATAGCCGTAGATATCCCCCAACCGAGTGTGATGAGTTCTCTACTAGATGACAGCTATGGATGTTTCTACTATGGAGTATTTGATGTGGATCAACTATTATCACATATGATATGGGCACAATAGAAGCCCATTATGAAAATCATTTTTCACCAGCATTTTTCTGGATGATTGAAATAATAGATCCTGTATATTAAAAATATTATTTTTACATTTAGGACACCAATTTGAAGTCATGAGGGATATCCTCTCACTATGTTCATGATATATAATCACCGTTGAAGTGGGGGAATTCTGTTGTAGTGTCCAACAATCCTAAGTGCTACTCGATCCACTCATTTCCCAAGAGGCTTTGACCTTATAAGACACCCAATAAGAGGTGTTGAACTGTTCTATGGGTGAATCCAAATTTAAAACTCAATACATTATAATTTTTTGAATTCGAATACATGGGGTGTCCTTCATAGATAAACTATTGAATGTTTATGACAGAATGGTAGTAATATTGCTGCATATTTATGTCGTTCTTTTTAGGTTTTTGGTCTTGGAACATAGAAATAGATGGAATGTCCAACTGATTACATATTATCATGATATTCTGAAGATTTAATAATTTCTTTAATATTATTAGTGTCTAGTCATCAATTTCTGATTATTACCACACATATTTTGGAATATATAAGGAATGAAATTATTTTCATTCTCATTTGGAACCTATTAGTTAGAATTGGACAAGGGATATAAAGTGCTGGTAGTTTTTTTCTGGATAATTTTATCCATATGTGAATGACTGCTTCCACTTCCTCCAAATAACACATCTCCACCTGGTCATACCATAAAATATTCTTATGAGGGTTGAATGATGACTAGATTTAAGTGCTACTACATGGTTTTAGGGAACTATTTATGGTTGACCACGATGTTACAATTAAATATATATACGAAGGTGTATGTATTTTTATCAACTTAATATATAAATATGTATAGAAAAGGAGAGGATTTCAATGTTATTTGGTGAAATTTTCTTAGGTAGGTTGACAATGGTGGACACCACGAGTAGATTCCTTACAATCCTTCTCCACACTACCACAAAGAGTTCTATCATTGTAATGATTGTATTCTGATTCTATTGAATATTAGATAGAACCTTGTGGTATTGAGAATGAGTGTCGAATGAGCTTATAGAAATTGATATTGAATAGATTAGGAATATTGGTTTTGACCTACATTGGGGATAGAGTTTGTCGATCTTCCTTTTTTAATTTTGATGGGATATGAACTTCTATATGATGGTTTATAGAATTAGTTGATAAATTATTGGGGTAGGGATCATATTAGCCTGCTTCTAACATTGTTCCAGAATCTACTGATGATATGTCTCATTAATGATAGGAACATGAACCTATCTCGAGTATTTTTCTATTCTCACATAGTGATCCATGGTCAGGATGATAATATGAGCGTGACAAGATCCTTTGGAATATGATGTTGGTATTTCTAGACATCAGAATGATCTTCCTAAAGGCATATATTATTATCACTTGGTGTGCCCTAGTTGTAACTGTAATGTGCACATTTTACAAATAATCATTATCCACTAGAACATATTGATCGACCATTAGAGTGGAAAAAAAGATATGAACCTTATAAAATATTACCTTCTAATGATGTTGGTGTATTATTTCATTGGAATAAGTATAAATATGTGTCTAGTATGTGTGATCAACTAAAATATGCCATGAAGATTCACTGAATAGACTAAAATCATTTTCTATGGTATGTATATTTATCACATGGTTAACCTCGACTAAAATGAGGATATGATCCCAATCCGAAGAACATGATATATGAAACTGGACTTATATAGTTATAATATGTTTCTAACTCAAGGTATGTGAATCCCTCACATGGTTATCCCCGTTGAGGACATGGATATGATCCCAATTTTGGTCATTCGGGATATACTCCCATTGTTTATTGATATACATTTTTCTGCAACCCGATGCATGTGTTTCTCACACTTGGTAATCCCCTGTTGGAATGATAATATGATGATAATAGGACATATTATCATTTATTAGAAGACGACCATAATCCGCTCATATGGGCGAAAAATGTTCCTTTGGTCTAGTGCCACCGCTAGTTCATAATGATAATATTGTTGAGTTATAATGGATATATGGATATGAATATTCACATATCTTTATATTTATAAAAATATCGGAATATGGTTGTGGATATCATCATCCATTTATAGGATATATTAAAAGTTTAGAGAAGTGTGTGTTGGGATATATGTTGGCACATTTTTTGTGTCTACTATATACTAGATGATATGATTGATTGACGCATTGATATGTTCCTGCTTTTTTCCTCCTTGTTCCATCAGAATATATTGATGGGCTTCATGTTTATGAGTAAGGATTTTCACCACCCTCATTCCTACTTTGGGGATATTTCAACATACATGATCTGAGTGAGTGGAGATATGAGTATACTCACTGGTTACTATTAGAATATTCCAGTAGAAATCATCATTTTTAGTGGGTATATGATCCATCTCCATGATATTAAATGTATTTATCACTCGTTGTGTCTTCCTTATTGATCACACATGGGTTTAAATGGGGATAGTGTATCGAGTGGTTACCTTAGCAGAATACTGGTGGGTACAGGTGGGATGGGGCAAGAGATAGCTATTGACAAGTCCCCTCCTTGGATGCACCTATACCGGACGAGAGTCGTATATGACTCCTTCACCTAGATTAATTCATTAATTAATTTGGTTATCTTCTCTCTCTAAAAATAATCTCTCGATGTTTTTGTATGTGGTGACAAGGGACCCTGGCTTAGCTACAACATTCCATGGATGATGCAAACTCATAAATTTCAGTTCTCAGATACCCTTTTGAGAATTTTTGAGGGTTGAGATTATACCAAATCTATGGTACTTTAAAAACATCATGTTCTCCACCTGAAGCTAATATGGTAGAAAATTTATACCATTTTAAAAAATATGGGGGTTTCATCTATAGTTAATTTTCTATATTAGTCATTTGATGATGACATTAGATTGGATTGGGATGTTGTTAATGAGAGTATCATTTGTGGTCATGCTGATAATAAGGAACAAGGTTATTAATTTGTTTAGTAGAGTATCCCTATTTTTTTCTCAATTATAAATTCATGGTTAAATAAATCTTACTTTTATTCATGATCTTAACATTCTACTCATGTTCACTTATCAACACTAGGAACTACTAATTTTATTCATACGTTGTTTAAAACGGGTCTGTTTTATGAATCATTCCAATTAGTTTATCTCTGTATGAAATGAAAAAAATGTGTCCTGAAACGTGATTTACAGTTCTTTATATCATTTGAGAGATTCATATTTGGTTCCCCTATTTTTTATAGGGGTTTTAGA
Source organism: Viscum album (assembly GCA_963277665.1). Taxonomy (NCBI): domain Eukaryota; kingdom Viridiplantae; phylum Streptophyta; class Magnoliopsida; order Santalales; family Viscaceae; genus Viscum; species Viscum album. Next base: position 1,380,952,182 of record OY728138.1, read on the forward strand.
TTAATTATCCCTATAGATGATAACCCAATCCATTTTTTATTTGATTTATTCACGTAGAGGACACAATATTTTGTCCATATGGTGTGAAAAAATTCCAAAAGTATGATGGCCTAATTATTTTTTTATTTTAGAGATTCATGTTGGTTTCTTTAATTTTGTTCTAATGGATAAGAGATCACCAGAACCGTAGTTCAATGGGCTTCAGTTTTTTCCAATGGTTTATTATGGGGGATAATTTCATGCATAATCACAAACATCTAGTCCCCATTTTCATTATTAATGGAAAATCCAATCTATTACCTCATCCATTAGAAGTTACAGACCTAATTTTCAAAGTTTGGTAGTCAAATAGGATTTCATACCCAATGATACTAAGGGGATCACATCAGTCAGTAGGATAGGAGGTCATGTCATCGTAACCATTATTACAAGAATTTTTTCCTACTCATGGACTCTCTTATAGATTCAATATAAATTATATAGTCTCTTCCTAATCACAATATGAGACCAATTACCCTAAAAAAATTTTATATGTTAAGTCTATATTGTATTCTAAAGAAGGTGAATCTCATTATTAAACGAATTTATATGTGTCTATGTTTCTCCACCCATTTCTCAATGATGAACTACTGCTTATATTAAAAATCTATATTTGCTATGCACTTTGGAATTTATTATCAGGTGGGGAGGCGATTAACATTACTAGGATACGATTCGTACATCACGAGGCCTTTCCTTTATAAATTTTATTACTAGAATCATAACCCATATAGCTCACTAAACCAATAATGTTTAGCATCATGGAAATATTAATTATGTTTGGGTCCTAAGGAATTATGTATTTGAGCTTGATTCTTAGAGAGGCATTATATGTGTTTCCATTTTTTCATGGATCAAATTTATCATATTCCAATCACTCCCTTGGGACTAGCTTGAGGTATATAAAATTATGTGGTGGATGTTATTATGGTTCCACTCATTTGGTCTTATACACTATGATTTCCCGAGATGGTGATGTTTCCGAAAGAAATCAATGAGCTCATTGTGGAAGACTAGGTGCTTGTGAGATATGATTGATGTGAGAAATTAGGTTTTTCATATGATCAAAATCATTGTATATGAATGTTGGTATTATGTGATGATTCTAGCCTTGGGAGGATTAATATGTCCCCAAACCCGAGGAAGGCATCCTATATATCCTAGGTATGGCTGGAAGAAAATGACTCAAAGTTCACTTTATTTCTCATCCTGTTAAGGGATGAGTGTTAGTGGTCAGCCCATTGCAATGATTGAGACTTGATGGAAAAAATTTCAATGAAACACAGGGAGGTATACTACGTTATACAACCATTTTAGTTGGGTATTGGGCCTCAGGAAGGAATCCTACATATCATAGTTTTTGGAGGAATCAGTGTAATTATAGTTCAACTAATCAGTCAGTCCTATAAGGTATATTTTATAGTGATAATATTTTTGTAATTATTAGGTCCCAATGGTTGAAATGTCACAGACAATGCAGGGATTATATTTATGTGGATGCTAACTTGAGTCTACGATTTGGACATAGGAAGGAGTCCTACATATCCTATTTTTGATAGGAATCAGAGCCCTCATAGATCAACCAATATATTGGTATATTGAGGGATGAGGTATGATTATCAATCCATGAAAATTATTGGGTTTACGTCATTTAAATCTCAATGGAATGTCATGGATTATACTATGGTGGATTCCCATTTGAGTTTAGTATTGATCCTAGGAAGTTGTACTATGTATCCAGGTAATAGAATTGATCACTTATCTCAATTCTAAAATAGATGAGGATTACATATTAAAATTTCCCTTATCTTCATAGAGGTTATGGTTTGAATAATATTATTATTTCAAATACCTAATCCCACATGAACCATGCTTAGAGGGAGAAACATGGGATAAAAAATTTCTAGTCTCACTGCATATAGAAGCATGACATAAGTATTAGGACTTCTCTAGGGAAGTTTAATATAAATATCTTGATTGATGGAGGTTTCCTATGGATAATAGTAATTGGAAGAATCATATTCATCACATTTCATTTAATTGGGGATTATAAACTAAGGTTTACCTTTTAATCGTGTATTACATATCGAGGGTTGATGAAATTATCATATACCGGGATGCCCTAGGACCATACTTACTTGTCTTTTGGATATGTGTGAATTATTTCCTGACATGTATTGATCTTCTTATTCAAAAATCATATGATTTCTGGATGACATATCCAATGGCCATCAGATGATCCAGTATTCCCGTTTGAGGGATTTCACATATCATGGATGGCTAGTTTTAGGGTCATCCCTTGATCAAGGATGACTTGTACAGAGGAAATCGTGAGACCTAACATGTGGACCTTGGAATTGATCACATCATATAAAATATCATGCCTAAAGGAAATCACATGATACAGATGACATGAAATAATAGCATCACTATGGATGGATAACACTTCATGTGGGAACCACGAGATGCAATGTGAGATTTATTTAAGGGTTCCTCATGTACTAGATGACATATTTGGAGGTCATCGTGATACATGGATGGCATGATCTAAGGACTTCACAAGATCCATTTGACTTTTTCGGTTTCTACCATGAAACATATATATAATGTATTTGTGTCCTCATATGAGTCTGACTACATGTTTGAAGAAGCTTTCACAGATTGGATAGGGATCCTGGAGTTATTTTAGAGACTGGGATGGAATGCATGTGGTGTTACATTTGTCTTTATTTAAAAAAGACCAAAGGTATTTTAATGATACAAATAGTATTTCAAAGGAGTTTCATGATATTTAGGTGATATGACCTTGTGTTTTTGTGAGTCATGGGTGGTTCACATGACGGGAATGTGGATCAGCATATGTGTCCTTTGTAATGTTTCCCATCATTTAGTATTTTTCCAAAACATTTCTTACAAATTCCTTATATTTATTTGTTATTAGCTTGTTTCAAGTATCACGTGATTTAGAAATGTGATATGTGTTTTCAAGTGTCCTTCAAAAATCCCTTCACATGATATATATTCATCACATGACGTTCTTATGCGTGCTTCGTGATCACTCCAGAGATTTTTTGGATCTTAGATGAAGGAAAACATCATGGTCGTATAATCATATTCTTTGAGAAACCCTCTATGTTTATTGGTTCACAGGTTCATTTGGATGAAAATCGCCAAGCTTCATCTAAATAGTATTGTAAAAACTCTCATTATATGGTAGGTGATGTATAGGCATCATCATACTTGTTGTTCACATATTTGTGTAACACATATCATGTGAATTAATTCTAGAGTTGTTAGAGGGCTTCAACCACACATTCTTCATGAGCTCCTATGGTAGATAATTCTTGGGTCACCACTAATTTTTTGAGATGGAATTAATATCATACCAATTCCAGCTTTATTAGATTACTTAAAATTAATTGGGTATTTTTAGAATAATGAAAACATTCCAGAAGACTTTAATATTTTTTGGTTGACACGTTATAGTGATTTTATATGATTAGGGTGCATGTCGATAGGCCATCATGTCATCTTAGTGGACATGTCTAGGACATTCGCATGACCACATTTTAGTCATGTGACGACCCGTCTCATTGGATTTCACACAATATATATGATCATGGACTTCTTCATCTACCATTGCTTTTTTAGGAATAACAATACCCATATTTGGGAATTTTATCTTTTGAAGGTTTTCCAATTCTCAACTAGTGAGCGAAAAAAATCTCTCAACAAAGAAAAGATATAGTGTTTTTAGAATAATGCATGGAAAAAAATGTTTCAAAATTTAAAGACATGAAGAAGAATCAATGTTATATAATGAATATGATTCTAATAGTGAAAAAAATTTCCATTAAGGATTTATTTCTTTCTTGAACACCTGGTTATTGTAATAATACATCATACATTTTTTCACAACATTCATATATTTTTGGATGAATTTTTATAATTTCATATTTTTACGTATGAAACAATTATTATTTCATTATATTTGAATGTTAATTTTTTTTAATTCCAAATCACACCATGAAATTTATTTTAGAATGTCATAAAAACATTTTAAGAACATGTTCATCTTAATGTATCTATTTCCATTCCTAATTCATTTTGAAACACTCAAATGAGTAGATGGTCGATCAATTGTATGTAAGGTTAATCTATATAATGGAATGTTATGTAAGTAATGGTAATTAATTAATAAAATTTTTTAATTTAAAAATTTTCCCCCGTGATATGTGTTTTTCTCTTCAAAAGGTGGATATTTTTTAGTCAAAATACCTATTTATTTCATTACATCTGGAAATCATAGTTCAATTATTAAATGTATCCATAATTACAATCATTATATTTCCAACATTAAATTTTTTTTATATAAAATAATTAATTTTACTTGATGAATAAAATTAATACAATTAGTTGAAAAATTACCATTTATATTGGATTCATTAGTAGTATGTACATCATATTGAGGTTTGAAAATGAATGGAAGCTAGACCTTACAACAAGTTAGGTCATGGAAACCTAAAGTCATGTGAATATAATTCCTTATAAATTGATAATAAATTTGATATATTTCTTAGGAATGATAATATAATTTAAGTTATACTCATTAATAAATGTTTTGTATAAATGTTTATAACATTTTTTCTACAAGTTTCATATATTTTCAATGTGAATTATTTGTTAAATTTTATCCTGTACTATTAAATATTATTACATTTTTTTACTATATGGTGATAAAACTCTTTATATAATATACATTCTTTGTAGTCATGGAAAATTTTAATCTTTAAATTATTAAATTATAATTATCCTCCTCTTATAGTACATTGAATACAATTATAATATAATAAGAACCATGTTAATCCACCTCATGGTTGATGCTCCATGACCCATCCAAATCAATTCATCATCCATATTGTTTCCCCACCCATCATAGAAGATTGTCAAGCAATTTATCTCCATGAGTAATTACCACCATATGTCTTCTCTTATATTGATATACTTCTGAGAGAATGTATACACAAAAATCATGTGTTCCATATAAGTATCACAAGTTTCACCATTAAGGATGTGTCTATAATTTGAATGAAAAGAATATGGATAAAATTTTATATTTGTGTGTTATATATTTCCATTCAATGATTTTTAATTTTCATGATGTATATGAATTCCCCATATCATTATATATAAGGACCCATACAAGTCCATTATTTGATGCATCACTAAATTTTACAAACACTTCCTTACATAATGGTAAAGTTAATACTAGTAAATTAATATTTCTTATATTTATCCACACAAAACATTACTCAAGTGTAAATGACCATGGGAATGTAAAGCATATAAATGTTGACTTGGTCAATCACATGTCCAAATGGAAAAAATCATGAACAAACTACCAATAGTAAACTATAATTCCATGGAAACATTAGAAACCATTTATTTTCATCTACTGACGTTTTGTTTAATATGACTATCTTCAAATATTCATCTGATATTTCATTATTGTAGAATATATATCCATAAAAAGAAACATCATTAAGATTAAATTAACACAGAATATATTTCCCATATACTTATTTATTTATAAACATTCCCCTATTATTTTTCAATGACTATGATTCTCATCACATAATTTAATGAATATCAAAATATAATAAATGAACACCACCACACAATTATCAAGATAATACTTCAATACAAAATATGTCATATCTAAAAAACATAAGGAGAATTTGCCAAAAAAAATTAATTAATATAAATTCATCATGTCTATACATTGTTTGAAATTTATTTTTTTGTATATTATCCTTCTTCACCTTTAAATAATGATTAGTTGAGTGATGATAAATATTTGAAATGGATTGAGCTTCATAAATATGATCAAATAAGTCAATAAAATTAGGTATAAGATTTTCATTCTTTATGTAGATGGTATTTGTCTACTTTATTATTTTAAAAAATGGCATATACAATAATTATTTTTCTAAAAATATTGGGTATCCCCATGGTGAAACACCAGGGTGTAAAAATCACATATCACCCAACTCCCCCATCTATTTAAGTAACTCTACTCAATCAACTAGCTCTATAATATATGGATTTATAGATTTATAACATTCATCAAGAATGATTTCAATAGAGAAATAATTTATTTCGATAATGTTTCCTGGGCGTATTTCCTCATAAGAATAAAATTTATCACATACCAATGTCCTTTAAAGACTAACCATTTACTCATCCACGAAATAATAAAAATTTATTTTTTATTCCACACACATAGTCTGAAACATGTCTAGATAACGTTTTAATGTAATCCTATAACTCAAAAAAAATCATTATTTTTCCTCTAAATGAGGAAATGTGTATTAAATTAATGTCTTTTCACATGTTGTATTTATTTTTATAGAATATATATTTATATATAACATCCATGTACTCATAGACTCAAATAAAATTCTAAAAAACAAATAAAATATCTAGATTTGATAATGATAAATGTGGACAAATTTTTTTTCGTCTGAAGCTTAAAAAATAAAAAATAAATATTGGATAAATTACATTCCCTTATTAAATTTTGTTCTAGAGTTTAATATAATAGGAAGATACTTAACGACATGGGTTTATAAAAAACTATTTCATAAATATCAAAATAATCTCCTAATAATCCTAGATATTCATATTTCATTTTAATTTTATGAAAAATCACATAAAATTATCCATATATGAAACCATTTAAATGAACAATGATTTATCACCATACCTCATAACATGAGGAAAATCAAAATTAAGAAGGGTGATCTCAAGTGCTCTTTATGATTAAACATAAGCATAAAAATTGAATTTACCTAGAGATAGTATGTTAAGAATAAGGGTATGTTGACATAATCATGTTAATGATCATAACATAATTTAATCAATACCCATAAATACATGGGTCATTAATCATGTAATAAAGATTTAACAAAGGCATGAGTCATTGAAATTGATAATCACGAGCCATGTGATGTCAATATTGATCAAAGTAATCATTAAGACCCCATAGAAATCATAAATATAATGATTTAATTTTATAGAACATTATATTTATTGAAACCTTATAATGGTAATAATAATTAGGATAAGTAAAAGTATAATTATTTTTAGAACTTAATCATTACCCAATGTATTGGAGTGCTATCTGGGGGCACCCATTGTATAAGCTACAACAGGATCATGTAGATTCTATAATGTGACTTAACCCTTCATATAATATATTTCAGACTCACTATTAAGCTATAATAGGGATCATCAATTTTTAAAAACATTTTGAAAATCATAAAATTAATTAAACATTTACAAGATCAAACATTTCAACATAACACCATTGAAAAAAAATCATCATATATTTCTTAATCCATAAAAAATAAATGATTTTCATGAATATCAATTTAAAATGATTATAATAATAAATACATAGAGGGAATTTTGATTGTTTTATAAGATCACAAGCCTAGTAAAATGGAATAATCGTTCAAATATGTTGACATAAATGGAAATTCCTTTAAAATAATATTTGTAAAACATCATTTAAATAAATGGGAAAATAAATTTAATTTGGGTAAAATTTTATAAAATTTTATAATATATTGGGAGAAATATTTTCTTTGCAACTAAAAATAAAAACATTCACTGGAATCTTCATATCAATTAATTTTAATCATAGAGGAAAAAATCTATTGTCATTTTATATGTTAAAAATAAAAACTATTTCTAAACATTTTGAAAAAGGAATCAAAAGTGGCCAGTTTGGAGAAAGATATGAACATTTATTTTATATCCATCAAATATAAGTTCAATGAAAATTTGAAATAACATTACGAAGTAAATTAGTTTTTATAAAAAAATATTTATGAAAACATTTTAGAAAATGAGGATATAGAAAAAAATGATTCCGAATAGAAAAGAACCAAAAAATTATTAATGTATATAAAATCAAAATGAAAAAAATAAAAATTAAACATTTCAAACATATTCATAACTAGTGGTGAATAAAATAAAATTGATTAAAGAAAATAATATAATATAATTTCATAAAAAAGGATCCATCAATATAATCAATCCCAAAATGGAATAAGATTGTATTATAAATTATTTTCCACATTGGTAACTTTCCAATTAAATGATCCCTGAAATAATATCTTTAAATGTGAATTTTAATATAATGAGAATATGAATATTCATGATATTATATGTCAATATGGTAATATATACCCATCAAAAATTAAAACATATGCACATCGTTACATGTGTCGTAAAGAAAGATAATTAGAGATAAATTAATCTTACGAATATTATATAACTGAATTAAAAAATTATTGATTGCGATATATTTTGTAACAAATATAAATCCAAAAATATTTAATAAATACATAAAAATTATTTTAACAATCAATGCACACATAATATGGGAATATCAATGTCAATGAATTAGATTTATAACCCAATGACTGGAAATTGATTATGAATAATTTTACAACATGGTAACATTCAAGCTTGATAAACTTCTATTAAGTAATTAAAATTAAAACATAAAATAACTTGAACTATTATTATTTCATAATATTACTTAAAAATGGTACATATATACACCATATAAAAAAATTAGGTGCATAATAATACAATATACCTCAGTGAAGGTAAATTGAGAAATAATCACATTCCTAGATTCCAGAAATTCTATATATGTCCTTTAACAAATATAAAAAAAAGTATATCAATTATTTTATTTCATAATAATATTTTCTAGTTTTAATTCCTTTTCCTTTATCCATTTATCACATTTATCTTAATGATATTTTTTATTACCTAATTAGTTATGTCAATGTTAGGTAATTGGAGAATAATCGGTCTAAAATTTCCAAACATGATATATGTGTTGACCATGATAAAAATGGGTCATTTTTAAATTATATCTAGAATAATAATAATGAAATTATGTTTTTTGATAAATTATACTTTTCAAACGAATCATGAAATATTATTATGAACGTTGGATATGTTTTAATAATAGAGATGACATGATGTATATATATATGAGAAACATTTCCATTTTTCATCTGTCATTCTAGAAAGAATTTGAGTATTATTATATCATTATATATTTATAATTATTTCCTTAATTCAAAATTAATTTATCAAAAAATACTTATATATATAATCCATGTGATGGGGTAATGGAAAAAATCACCTAGCATTGTTGAGGTGTTACTCTAAACAGACATACAAAAAATATTTTCATTTTTCATTGAATGAAACTTTATCAATTTAAATGATATATTATATTTTAATGATCATTAATATTCAATTAATATATTATTAAAAAAATAATTCTATCATAAAATCAATATATGGGGGAGGTGATGGAATAAAAATTACAACATCCGGGGAGGACGTAGTCCACCATACACGCGAATGATAGATTAATTACCCCTTTGATAGAAGACAGAGATGAAAATAAGATATTAAATTAATAATATATTCTTTTTATATAATAGAAAAAAAAATTATTTTATTGAAATGGGTGAAAATTTTATTTTGAATTACGATGATGAAATAATATGATAACGCTAATTTAAGAACCGTACCTCTTTATCAGACAACCTCCTTTGGTTTACAAGATAATATCTCTAAGAATAGAAAAATGGCTAAACTAAAACCAATATAACGTGGGTGGGGATATTAATAAGTTATTAGTGTAGGAATTGGACCAAAAAAGTGTTCTTAATGTGTTATGAAATGAGAATAAGAGTTCCATATTTATAAGAGTGTGAAGACAATTTATAATTTCATAAAAATACAAAAGTAATATAAATTAATTTTCCTTTCCAAATGAAATAAAATTGATAATATTATAAGGTAAAAATTTTATGAGTCTGAATACGTTTAAAAAAAAAATTGGACAAGTAATGTTAATTTTTTAATCATTATCCCTTGGTTTTAAAACCCTAGTAACTATTTTCCTGCCAACCATGAAGAAAATATTTTTTACTCTTTGAGGGTCATATAGTTACCAGAATAGAAAAGACCATGGTTTAACTCCATAGACCAAGATATATATTAAAATATATAGTAATGGTATATTGGATAAGTGAGTTATGGGGTAAAAGGGATAAACACGCCAACAACACAATATAAAGAAGACAACATTCATCCTCAGCCACCTCGCCCACGTAACGCGCCACAGCCCTGTGTGGGACTACCCCTTCTACATTTTTTCTGAGTCTACCACCCACTAGCATAATCAATGTCGACATTATCAGTAGGAATGATATTTTGATCAAAAATCAGATTGTCCACCATAAATACACAACCATTAACATCCTCAAAAGAACCATCAACATCTAGTCATTCCCCCAATGCTCTTTTAGAAGAGTGGTTACAAAAATTGTCAACCTACTATGAGAAATAATCAATGTTCACTGGGGATGATAAAATCTTATTAACTTTCATATCCATACAGTCTCGGTATGGCACATCAATTTTTGGGGATTATATATATTCCATCATAGTAAAAAAGTTGTTCTTCACACTATTAACATTATGCGAACCAACATGTTGGTCATAAATTGGGACATGCTTGGACAACACATACTCTTGAGGAGAGTCCTTCACAAAACTTATAGTACCATAAGTAATCATAGCTTCAAGGACATACTTTGATTATACATGCCCACAAGGATTAGAAACCATAACACCGTCATTATAACCAATACCATCTACATTGATAGTTGTCAAAGTATCCATGTGATCCATGGAAACAACACTATCAGCTTCGATGATATCTAAACCAACAAAGGAGATCATCTGCGAAAGCGTGATCTCAAAACTATAAGTGTAACCATGATCCAATTTAACTTTATGAAAATATTGGTCTGCGATTAAGAAAGAATGATCAATCTCAACATCACTACCAGGATGATCTGAACCAAAATCATCCCATTGGGAATGATATGGTTTCCCTGGAAAAACATTATCATAGAAAGGGCTATTTGGTAGCACACCAACATTCTTAGAACCGTGACTTCTAGAAAATTGTTTCCCAGCCACCACCTCAACAAAGGAGGTCATTCCCCCATTACAATGGCCTAGAATCAAAGTGAAATTATTGTTTTTTACACCGTTTTAATTATTTCATTGCACAAATTTTTCCTTAACCCCAATTGTGGGTTCATTAAAAATAGTCCTTTTGAGCATGCATGTTTCAACCAAATGTGAATATTTTTTACAATGTCAACATCGAAGTCCCAATTTACAATTATCCTAAACATTTCTGATAGAGATAAAATTAAGAAATAAATTAGGATCATGCTTAAATTAAATCTCTAGTAAAAATTTAAACAATCCCATAGTAAAATAAACAGTCTAAACTAGAGGAAATGATAAATAAAACTCGACCATCATACGATAAAACTGACCATACCTGACCATTCTAGTATCCTTGTAAATTTTATTTGGACAACCAACATCGATATCCACATCCCCAACTATACATGGTACTGAAATACCCAAATCATCCCTTCAACATGAATTTAAGATTGGGAAATGGTGTTCTTAGCTTCAAAATTGTAAAACTAGGAATTTTGATTTTGGAAACAAAGGATCTCAATCTTGAGATTAACAAACCCGGTACTCCAGGACCCCAGTTTCAATTCATTAGATTATAAGGTGATATAAATAAAATTCATACCAAGATACATGATGTGCCACTCGCTAAATCCCCAATCCTATACAAGATGCATCCGGTGATCCTCAAGCTTACAAGAATTAAACTGATTTGAACTAATCCTTGATATTATTGAATACATGCTTGCTTCAATACATTCGTCAAAAATACCATGGTTGGACTTTACCTCTACATGTGCACCATTCATTGATATCCGAATATGTGTATCAGATTCCCCACTCTGACAGACCAAAAATAATCTCTCATTATACTTAATCATCAAACCATCCACAGCTCTAGAAAATCCATACCTCTTCTATGATGCATCATTCACTAAACCGGTGATAGGAGCAATATTTCATTTCATGCTAGAACCATCCTCATGACAAGTCACCCCTGCCACTAGGAAAACTACATACATGGTCACCACAGTCACTCCACACGCATCACCCATGGCTCTTTTGTGCATATGAACCACATTAGAGGCCTACACCTTACGTGTTCCTATAATGCCATTAGTAGTGGTCTTCGCCACTGTATATGCAACCAAATATCCATGCTCCACGAAACTCACATCACAACTTTCACGTTGATAGCATTCTAACCACCCTCATGGGAAGATGATATCACCTATCAAGAGATCAGAAAGGCCTACCTTTTGCGCCCCCCCTACTTCCATCATCATAGAAAAATATCACTCTATGATGCCCTAATGGTAGATCATAAAATGTGGAAGCAGCTATAATTAAATAATTATACTATCAACATTGTGTTAGAATTTAATCTAAGTATTTATTAATAAATAATTAAAAAATATTTTACCTTGATGAATGTAATATATTTATATTTCAAAACAAAAAATTTATATGATGATATAATTAAGTTATATAACGCATTAAAATATAATAGTTATTAAATATAGGAATCAGACATTTTTTCATTTTCATTTCATAAAATATTATTAATATCACAATCCATTCCTAAGGGACTAAAAAGGACATATAACATAATCATGGATGAGTATGGATGAAATAGAATCATCCAATAAAATCAAATTTCGGGTTATGGTGTTCCTATAGTCCTTATAATATTATATTAATCCCTTAATTACCCTATTTACCCATTATTGTGGAAAAAAAATTACTATGGTTGTTATTCATATTTTACCAAAAATAAAAGGGGCCAATTTACTATTTTTGGACTCTATAATTCTAAATTTGGAATACATTTTTAATGATTCAAAATAAAAATTTATTCTATTTTAATTTAATATTTAACCCTTAAAATGAGATCAAAAACTCTTTTTCAGGAAAATGTCCTTTTATATATATATTTTTTATACTAAATTCAAGTATAAATTTTTTAAAAAACAAAATTATGTTATTATAGTTAAATTGTAGATAAATAAATTTTAAAAATTATCCAAAATAAAATTTTACATTTTAAAATCGTTAAATGAAAATATTATTTCTAATAGTATCTGTCTTTTTATCTATTTACTGAAAAAAATTCTAAACAAATTTTAAATTTTTATTATAGTATTTTTTGACATTATTATTTATAAAAACAAATATATTTTTTCAAATAAAATTTATAAATGTTTAAAAAATTAAATATAACATTTATTCCAAAAAATCTATAATTTATTTTAAAGATAACATATATTTGAATAATAAAATGGATTTACATAAAATTGAGTGCTTTTTAAGCATTAATCAAAATATTTTATTGATTATTACTATAAAATATGTATGTATGTTTTTGAAAAATTATTTACTCTTATTCGTAGATGATAATTTTACAACTTGTTTATAAAAATTAGATTTAAATAATAATTTAACAGTTAGATTATAATCATTGTATCATAGTATTTTTGTTATAAAAATAGTAATTCATTTTAAAATATTAGGATATTACTCCCCCCAGTTATTAATTTAATCATCATTATTTGATCTTGTTCATGGTAAAAAAAATATTATAAATTTTATAATACCTTTCTTGAAATCACACATCGTAAAATGGATTTAAAATAAACCTAATGGAAATATGGAATTTTTTTGTGTGAAGATCACCAAGGATAACATATACTATGTTTCCAAATATGAAAAACATTATTTGTATGTAAATATATATATGATTAATAAAATAATAATTTTGGTATAATGATTTAGGTTGTTATAGATCATTGCTTATAATAAAGTGAATGATCATGAGAAATTCAACGGGCACGAAACCATAAAGAAGAGAGTTGTGAAAAATACCATCGATTCATTAGAATAAAATATAATAGGATAATTTTATTTTATTCAAGATATTTCTCCTAGATTCAATTAATTCATAACCATGTTGACTAAAAACACAAATAAACATACGTATTTGACATGTTGGATTTCATAGATTAGTGAATTTCTAAGAAAATATAATGTTTTTCTCAAAACAATGAGTACTCGAGGGGATGTTTTTAAGCATGTTGCAATAAAATAAACTATTATCATATAATATATTTCCCCAAATGGATTAAATCTATAAATCCAAAAAATATTCATTAAAAAAATGCTAAACCTTTAGAATATAATATAACAATTCCCATGAAAGAATAATCATTCATATAAAGAAATATAATATTAATATACAAATATCAATAATAACACCATGGTTCAAACTAGAGTGTTTGTTTAATATGTATCCTTAAAATTATTCAAAATATTCAAGACCAAAAGGTAAACCCAAAATTCAAAAGGATTTAATCACATAAAACTCCAAGTAAAATATATATCCAAATGACCTCATTCAATTATTAATTCTCATTCAAAAACTATAAATAACATAATCTCTATGACATGCTTATCAAACAGCATTAGTAAAATGAGTGACCATAATTCACATAGTTGAAATATATTTTTTCAAATGATAATTCAAATTTTACTTCTAAAATAAAATCCCACAATATAACATAAGGATCCCCAAAATTACAATGATCTTTTTATGATATAAAAATAATATTTTAATAACTAATTAACTTTTCAGTCCCATGGTTATCAACATAAAAATAATGTCCTTAAATAGTATTATCCAATAATTACATATGTAACATAGACCGTATAAACCCTAAATGATATAAGTAAATTTAAATATTATATCCAAAACAAGAAAAATTATACATTCAAAAATAATACTCCATGTTTAACTTAAGGATTACAGACACCTATTCCTAATAAAACATTTATCAAAATATCATATTCAACATAAATTCCCATCATATAGAATGTAAAAAGGGGTTTCTAGGTCATTGAATATATGATAAACATTAATTTTATAAACACTTTATGGTATCAATAACTCCTAATATAACCTCACATGAAATCATTCAAATCTCTAATGTGATAAAAACCCAACTCAGATACCATCTATGAATACCATGACCCATCAGTCTTGGATATAGTGCTAATAATTAAAACATTATATATGTAGACTTGGTAATGATAAATGTGACTGAAATATTTCCATACAAACCTTGTAAAATCATAAGGAAATATTGGATCACATATATACCATTGAACCATTCTTGATTTTAGTTTTGAGAATTAAGAAAAACTTATAACAACATTTGTTAAAAAAACTAGTTTATAAAGATCAGCATCATATCCCATTATACCCATCTTTTTTGGTTCCATATTTTGTTTCAAAATATCTCATATATTTATTTATATATAAATACGTATAAAAAAATTTATCATCATTCTTATTTACAAGGGGAAAGGGAACATAAAAATAGTGACCTCAAATAAATTTTATGGTTGAAAATAAGAATTAACAATTGATTTTAATCAGTGAGAGTAAGATGAGAAAAAGGGTATGATGAAATAATTAAACTTCCTATTAAAAATATAATGGAAATCATACCCATCAATACTGGGATCATAAAAACATTAATAATGATTTACCAAAGTAAATATTCATTGGAATCAATAATAATGAGCCATGTGATATTAATCTTGATCAAACAAATAATTAAAAACATTCCACAGGAATAAATAAAATATGATGGTATCATGAATCATTATCAGAATAGAAAAACTATAGAAACCATAAAATAAGGATAAATATATGGCTGAATTAAAATATAATTATATGAATAAAATAATAATTACTTGATTAAATTCATCTCTATCTATGTGCTCTCAACATATATGTTATATTGAGCTCATAAAAGGTCCATAATAGGGACAACTAATTTTAATAAGTTGAATTGATCTAGACTTTATCTATTATTGGGATGAAAAATTAATAATCAATGTTCAAGAACAATATCCAGAATATGAAAATATATAAAAATCCATTTTAACATAAATACATTGAAATCCTACCATCATATCAATGTCATCCCATAAAAAACCAAATGGCATTCATGAAAATCTGTTTTTGAAAATTATCATATTTCATTTTTATTAATATGATGGATTGAGTCCTATTATCATTATCCTTATGAAATATATTAATAATTATAGGATATTTACATATATGGAAATACTTATAAAAAATTATTTAAAAAAACTTCCTAAAAACAAGTGAAAATACACTTTTCTTTTTCTAATATATTATAAAAATGTATAAAAAATATTAAAAAATAGTTTATTTGAAAATAACCATGAAATATTACATATTAACAATAGAATAAAATAATGGTTATGAAGGTGGAAAATATATTCATGTTTTATATGTTAAAAATACCCATTATTTTCAATCATTTTGAAAACAGGAATAAAAATGACGAATTTAAACACGTTAACAAATTTTCATTTAATTAATTTTAAATGAATTTAAATTTCCTTGTGAAATAATTTTAAGAGGAAATTTTTTGGAAAATAACATTAATAAAAACATTTGACAAAAAATGGGTATGAAAGTGAAATATTAACGATCCAAAGGGTAATACAAGATTATGAGGATTTGCAAAAAAATCTTGATGTTTATTTAATCAATAATTGGAATAATGAAAATTAAATATGTAGATAATATTTATTACTATATGTGTATAAAATATATGTAAATAGGGAAAATAATATCATATAATTTCCTATTTAGGTAAGCTTGAATGTAAAAAATCATGAAAAGAAAAGATATGTTAACATAATTCCCTTTTCATTTTTGGTGACATTTCAATCTTAATACTCATGAATTAATAACGTAAATTAAACATTAAATATATTTGACATTAGAACATTAAATCTATTACATGTAAAAGGGGTATTTTAAAGACCTCATAAATTATTAAAAGTGTATATCATATACATTTTACTAAAAAATAATTTTAGATGAATTACACTTATAAACATCATAAGACTGAATTAATAAAAAATAAATCGATAAATAATGTGTACAAAATATAAATCCAAATATAATAGTGGAAAAACCTAGTAATTTAATTTGTAGTCAAAATCTCACATAATCATGGAATATCAAAGTTAATAAATATGGTTATAACATAATAAATGATAATTGATTTATGAATACTATTAGCATATGTTAAATTTGAAGACAATTTCTTTGGTATAATGTACTAAAACATTAATCATAAAATACCATGATTTATGAAATATCCATTATAAAAAAGTTAAATTTGAATTATATGCATGATATACTATAATTTACCTTCATAATAATAAAATATATATTATTGATGGAAAATTGAGACAAAATCCCTTCCCCCAAGTATAAAAAATCCATGTATGTCCTTCAAATGTTATATAATAAAATATTACGAGTAATTTAATTTCATAAGAAAATTTTATATGTTTAATTTTTTATTATTAAACCATTTTTTAATTTAACTTAATGTCATAATTAATTAAATTGTCAGTTAAGTCCCCATTTATTACTTTGAGAACATTCAAAACATAATTTTAATATATTATTGTTGTGTTGACCATGGTAAAAATGGGTTTATTATTCCATTATCCTAAGACTAATTATAATGAAATAATAATTATTCTTATAAATAAATTAATCATTTAAATCCATTCATGAATGAAATTTATGATTAAAAAACTATGTTCCAATCATGGAGATGGTACGTCATATGTCCACATGTGAAACATTTTCATTTTTCTATGTTATTTATGGGAGGGTTTTCTTTGGGGGAGCTTTGCGTCATCTACTCCCACCTCATGATGATGGATTCAACCATGTCAGTCCCTCCCCCACTGATAGGAAAGGGACCTTCATCGTCCTTCAATGGATTGGAGTGTACCCTATCCCCCTTATCCAAACTCGATACTCTTCCACAAATCTTGAATTATTCCCTAAACCCTAAGGTCACCATTTTTTATAAAGGATTCTATAATAGTCGATTGTCACTCGATGAGTTTTATAAAGCTTCAGCATTATTCAATCAGATTATTATTACATATTTCTCTGAGTGAAGTCCATATGTGGACACCTTTGATAGATTCGTCTTTGTTTTGTGGGACGTAAAGGATATTGAAACTATTGGTTTTCTTGATAAAACGAACCACATGATCTACATCATGTTAGAGGAAGACCTAATGCTTGTTGGTCTTTCATGCCTCTAAGATTCCATGGGTCCATATTCTACCTTCAATTTTGGAGTTATGAGTCTCATATGAAGTTATACTACCCTTCGACAAGTGAATTGAGAGTGTTCCCCAAATCATTTCCTATAATTTCAAAACCCTTCTATTATGAGGATGCAAGGAAATATCATAGGAAAGTTCTTCAGCTCAGATATCCAAACAGATGTAGTGTTCCATCCGGTTATTACAATAGTGTTTGTCGAAGTCGATGATTCCTGAAATCCTTTGTGATATTATTTCAATTAAAATTGGATAGGAATAACTATGTATGCCACATGTTGTATATGAATCGTGGGGGGATTTTTTTTTAATCTTCAAGAGATTATGTCTTTTAGCACCGACAAGTAAACATTAGGTTTGACAAAATAGTTTTGGGACCAGCCATCCAGATTGATCCTCAAGTATTGTACATGAGGGTGTTAAGAATATGCATGGTTATTCAGGGGCTAGATGGACTTCATAGAAGCTAGATGTGAAATTGGGAGGCATGAGAAGGTCCAATACATTGGACATGTGTTTGGTATGAATGTTTGTTCGAAGTAATATACTAAAGGAGTTTTTACCTTCAAGAAAGGTAACCAACTGGAGGGTACCCCTATGGTATCATAGGATGGTGGGGGTTTTCATGCCCGGTATTTTTTCCTAATATACATACCAGTCTGTCAATTGATAAATTTATGAGACCATAGAGTGTAGAGGTTATTATTGAGGTTACAATGGAAGGGATAAATGCTAAGGAAGATATTGAGACTATTTATGGTGCATATGTAACAAATGCTAATCGTGGGGATTGGGTGAAGGAACCCAGTAGAATGAAACTGAAAATTGCCAGCATAAAAATTAGAGTATGAAGCCAATTTTAGGTTCATATTGTTGATGATATGTTTCAAGAGTTGGAATGGGGAATGAATTGATATAATGTTACTAAGGAGGCTAATTCCACAAAACAATTTCAAGAAATTGCAGTGAATGAGGCTCATAATGAAAATGTTTATGTATATTCCACTCTTATTGAGAAAGATGAATCATAGGTGGTTGCCTTCAGCTCAGATGATAGACATGTTAATGATAATAATGATATTGTGGTTTCCATTCAATATATGGAAGGTTCTTCGGTTAGGACCTTCATAGATGGGTGGAAGGGAATTTCAAATGAGAGAAAGGGTTACTCCCCCTTGCCACTTCCTATAGATACATAGTCAGCGAAGAAGTTGAAATCAATGTTTTGGGACAACTAGTGTAAGTCAAGAGTTTATTTTAAGCAATCATTGGATTTGTTCATGGGATCAGAAAATGAAATAGTTGAAGATGTTTTTCCTCTCAATGCTACTGAAGAGGAATCCTTTGAAATGATGGGGAGATCATTCAGGAAGAATCATAATGTGGAGAAATATGATATCATGGACAAGAAGGACCAAATATTATTTGGGGTATTATGTAATGGGAAGAACTTCCATAAAGTATATATTCAGTAAATGGATAAGCTGGAATTTCTGTTTGAAGCTATCCATATAGATGTACCATAAAATCAGGGTAGAAACATATCTTGTAAATTTTATTAGGAGACAAAATAGGGTAATATTATGTTCCTCGTTAATGACTCTGATATTTCTTTTTTGTGTTTTAACATATGGTTTCTCCCATTTTTCCTCAAATGTGAATGAAAATAAAAAATTTAATTTTCTAGTAGTGATCATTATTAAAAGAACGTAAGATTTATTTTAAAACTGAAAAATGATAATCATATCACAAATAACATATTATATATATATATATATATATTTCATCTGTGTTATGGGGTGATGAAAATTGAATCATATATCTTAGTGAAGGTGGTCGTCCACACGTTTGTATGAACAACATTAACATTTTTAAGTAAACGGAAAGGAAAGAAATTATATGATATATCACATGATCAAAGTGATAAATATGTAATTAAAATCATATATAGAAACTAATACAATCATTATAACCTTCTTTGATATTTTTGATGGAATACACATTACATCATTTCATGAGGCTGTAATCTGCCGTACACATCATCAATGGATTTGTTTCCCATTTGGTGGAGGTCAGAGATGAATATATGTTCTGTAATAAATATAAGAAAACCATATTATATGTTATATTTTTATGTTTTTATCAAGTAGTTATTGGGGAATATTTTAAATAGTTGGAATATGTAATAAAACAAAAACACTTAATCATGAATAACACCACTTCTTTAGAAAACCTCAACTGGGATACACATTATGCCTTTAATGGTAGGTATTATTACCAAAATTAAACCTCTAGAATAGTGGTAGGTATTTTAGAAAAGAAAATTTTTATGCCCTATCCAAAGGGTTCTTGATGTGTGATGAAATGAAAAGAAGTGTTTCCCTTTTATATGGGATGTGAGAGGCACTCACGGGATTTTTTATAATAATAAAATATTATTAATTAAATATGATGTCTAAATAGATTGAAATAGATAATATTAAAATATAATTTGAATATGAGTCTAAAAAAATTAATAAAATTATTTTTAATATATTTCAATAATTTTTAACCCTTATTTTTCATATTTAACTTTTCTTAAACCTTTAAACACTTACAAAAAAAATACGGTTTTCAACTCTTTTTTGGTGATTATGATGAATATAAATAGAATAGAACCATACATATGGAATTTATAATAAAAAAAATAATCTAAATTTTTAAGAATATAATATTTTTAAAAATATGATATCATTTAATAAAATATTATGTTCATAAAATATTAATAATATTAATTTTAAATCTATTCATTTAGTTTTTCTTTTAATGAATCAAAATATATATATATATTCATGTAAAATATTTTAATGCGTCCCAAATAAGATATTTGTGCTTATTAAATTCATGGGTATCATTAATGATATAAAATTACACTACTTTGAATATTTTTAATAATAATTATTTAAATTTCCAAATAAACAAACATTTTTTGTATCACCATTGTGAAACCATTTACGTTAATAATTTAATCCTTAAAAATTAAAAAATAACCATTATTAAGATAAGTCAATAATATTTATAAAAAATAGTTGTCACAAAACATATCATGTGGTTATACTCATACTAAAAATACTATTGTTTAAAAAAAAATTGTGTGCGGTTTTTTACATTTCATTAAATAAAATATTATAAATGTCACAGTCACATATAAATAGAAAAAAATTCATATAACCAAATATAATATGAGTAATAGTGAAATTATATCATGTAGAAATATATTGGTAAGTTTTACGGTCATTTTATAATCCTTATCATATTATTGTCAACCCTAAATTACCAAATTTGCCCTTTTCTATGGTTGGAAAAATTACTATGGTTATTATTCATATTGATTAAAAAAGTAAAACAGAATTATACACCAAATTTGGACCCAATGAATAAAAACAATGAATCTATTTTTGAATATCCTAAAAGCATAAGTGGAATAATAGAATTTATAATTAAACTCTAATCATATAAAAAAAACATGTTTTTATAAAAATGTTATATTTTAATATTATTACATTTTTAGTAAAATCAATTATAAATTTAATTATCTAAATTATTATAATAAATTAATAATTAAAAATTATATTTTACCATTAATCTAAAAAATAATTTTTTTTTGTAAATACATTTAAAAAATACTTCTTTTAACAAAATTAAAAAAATTCAATATTCAAGGAATAATAAAAATATCCTGAAAATTTTGAAAATTCAACCAGAGGATAATTTCAGTTTACTAATTTAAAATTTTATATTAACATTTTCAAATAAAATTTAACAAATTTCCATAAAATTTTAATATCATTTTTTCATAAATAAAAGTAAAACCATGTTTTTTGAAGAAAAAATTTTCTAGAAGAATTAAATGGCCCTACTAATAAATGAGTGCTTATTTCCCAATAATTAATAAATAATTTTTTTGATAACCCTCACACACACACGTATATGTATTATGAATTATTTAATCCAATTCACACATTGAAATTTAATGGATATGTTATGACGGTCATATTTGAATAATAATTAAATGGTTTTTTTATGATTGGTGTTGCTTATTTTTTACAAGGAACATATTTAGGTTTTAAGATCATTGGTTATTACATTACATGTTTTCTTTTCAATGTGTTTTATATCACCATACTCTTTAGTGTTAGGAATGAATTGATCCCATTTTTCTAGGTCTATCTTTCAGTGACAGACATCCATGATAATGTTTTCCGTTTTATTGTGTCCCAAAGAAATAATGATCATCTCTAGGTTAATGATAAATTGATCATATTAAATGGATTAATAGTTTTAGTGAATTATGATGGTTTTTGTCATAGTAAAATATCCCATATAGACACACCAAGTGTATTTGAGATTATTTTTCATAACCCATGATAATGGTCTTAGTATGAGTATGATTTAATTATCCTCAACAACAACTTTAATGAATTTTATGGGGGATCCATACATTGACTATAGGTGTCGACACGAACTACATTATATCTATTAATCTCCATATAACTATATAGATATTTATCACTTGATATTCAATTATAAAATGCGACTCCTATTAATTTTTGTATATATTCCCAAGAAATAATGAGGATTTTTTTCATAGTACATATTCTATATATCTTGGTTATTCTCAATATAGACTACAAAGATCCAATAAACATTCTCTTATAATAATGGTAAAATAATAGACTCTAGAGATGTAGATAAAATTTTCCGTCATGTTAACATCACAATTATTCCTCAGCAATGTGGTATCACACAACATCATAGAGGTTGACCTAGAGAAGACTAGTGATATTTTTGAAATTTAAGCCCCTAGGAACATAAATGAAATAATAGAACTACATGGTCACATAGTATACATTCAAATAATCATATCCAACTAGGAAGGCAAGGATCTCCCCATCATTAGGTTATTAAAGAATGGAACCACCTACCAATGGGACGATGATTTTCGAAAATCCATCAAAATTATCCAGAAGTACTTGCTACACCCATCGGTTATGATGCCTCTCATAGAAAGGAGGCCACTCATATTATATGTGGAAACTATGGAACAATCATTGTGATCCCTTCTGACATAGATGAATGGTTTGGGAAGAGACTGGCCCCTAATACCTCAATGGGACATTACTAGGTACCGAGACTCAATACTTCGATGTTAAGAATAATTTCATTGCCCAGATCATCATTGTGAAAAATATGAGGCATATATGTTATACCATGAGGTCTACATGGTCTCTCATATTTATCCACTCTAGTATATCCATCTCCAACACATTTTTACCTGGTATTAGTATTGATGGGAAGTCATTCTAAAACAATATGACATCCAGTTCAAATCATAGAGGTCTATGAAAGGGAAAGAACTGGTTGATTTGCTCCTAGTACGGCATGCCCCTGAAAGTACAACAAAAGACACTGAGATCTCAAATTAATAGGTTTCTTATGCCCATGAAACTTCATAATAATGGGATATATACTTTGATCGAGCCTCCCGGTGTCTTGTTGATGCTTGAATGGAGAAACCAAAACTAAATCAAATTGGCCCTTGAATTGTATTTTTCTCCATTGACAAAGTATATTATCCATAATATTTCTCACTATCTAATGGATGAAAAAATAATGAGGCTAAATACCAAACCCTTCCCACAGTGTGGTAACATTCCCTATAACATCATGTAGCCAACCTAACCATCAATGTCAATTCAGAGCAAGTGATAAATCAGGCCAATGGTGAATATTCCATAAAAAAAGGGGCATTGACCCTTTCTACATCACTGGATATGTTAGGGGATAATGTATGAAATCCCCATTTATACCACCTTGCATTACATTCCTCGATCATTGAATGATCACGTTGATGCAGTGGCCAATGAAGTCATCATCCAGTCCAACCCATATCTAGAAGAGGCCACCTTCTATATTAAACATAAAACAATGGTTCTATCAGACACCATATGTGATATAATATATGTAAACTATGTAAACACCGCCCTAGAGCCTGATGACCAATGACCACCCCTGGATGGATGGATCCCATAATTACCTATCTTCGAGGTGAGACACGCCCAACTGATCATTCCAAAAGGGAATAGATTCGACACCAGGTATCGAACATTACAATGTAGGATGGACCAAATGAGAAAAATAATAATCTATAAGTGTGGATTTTATAGAATTATGATATTGTTCATAATAGAAGGGTATGTTTTCACTATCATAAAGGATGTCCACATAGGCTCTTGTAGTTCTCATCAATGTGGAACTAAGCTGTCCAACTAAATCACGAGGTTGGGATATTACTCGAAAACTATAATACATGACTATGTGGAATTCACCAAGAAATGTAATGAATTTAGGATCCATGAAAAGTTCATTGTTCAACCCCCAAAATTACTGAATACAACTAAATATTCTGCCCTATTTTCTATTTGGGGGATTGATGTCATAGAGCCATATCCCCTGGCCGTAGCTAATCAATTCATGTTTATCCTTAAAACAACTGACTTCTTTTCCAAATCGTATGAAAAAATACCTATCAAGGAAGTTAAGATGAAAAATATAATACTCTTTTTGAATTCACAAATCATAACTAGGCTTTGATTCCCTTACACAATATTGATAGACAATGGCACCAAATTCTATTCCACATAGTTGAAGAAGCTTTACCAGGAGTACAACATTGAGTCCAATCACTTATCCCTACCTCATGTAGTGGAGAATGGGTAGATAAAGATCGTCAATAAGACCATATCAAACATACTATAGAAGATAGTGAAAAAGGATAAGAATTCGTGGATATATGAATATCTCCAACCATTATGGGCCTAAGGTACCACCATGCATACTACTATAGACGCAACAACATACTCACTGGTATACAAGACTGAGGTGTTATTTCCCATAGCAGTTCGTCTTCCCTCATATTGAATTTCCAATTTAAAGGAGTACTCATATGATTTATAGCCACAAAAAAGGTTGGATGAGTTGGAAAAGTTAGATTAGAATAGGTTGTGCAAACTCCACAACCTCAAAGTTCACTAGAATCGGATTGTATGGGATTTTAATAAAAAATTTCTCCTATGTTCATTCCTTCTAGGAGAACTGGTGTTGGCTCTCAAAACCCAAATGAAACCAAGAAAGAGGCCCTAAAAATTGGATCCGATGTAGGAATGACCTTTCATACTACCCAAGGTATATCAAAATGGATCATATTGATGGCCACTGTGGATGGGTAGCATGTCAAACCACCCACCAATGCATGATTTGTCAAGAAAAACGTTTCATAGCTACCAGCATAGGGAATCAACATTTGAGTGATCCTCTTTATTCATCCTGGAACATGATTTTACACTATATGAAGTTCATCATGAACAAAAATTTCTTAAAATATATTATGTCTCACTTAAACATCTGATGTTATACTATACGGAGTTCATCCTTACTACAAGAAAGTAAACTGCAAGGACAATTACCTTACCACATGACATTAAAATTGTAACATCCCAAGTAAGTATTGAGTAATAGATATTTTTATCTATGTCTATTAATTAATTAGATAGTGTTTTAGAGGCTTAAAATGAAAATAAATCCAATCTTAAGCATGGAATACACTAATATTTTTAAAAGATTGTTTTATAGCCTTTTGATGGAAACCCAATTTTAAATCTATATTTTGAAAATTTTATAAGCTATGTTTTTCAGAATAAACTTATTATTTATGGTTGGGACATAAAAATTTACTTTTTGTGAATTTTTTTGTTATTCTTCAGACAATGTTCATTTTTTAATGAATAGTGAAAATACGGCATTTTACACCAAAACTACTTTTTAATCTAATTTATTTATATGATTAGATAATGTTTTCAGTTTGTTTTGAAGTTAAATTAGAATATATTTTTACTATTTATTCCAATGGTGGTAATTGTAATCACTTTCACTTTGAAATTTGACTTAAACTGGTGTCAATCTTTTGATACTTATTGTTTCATAAAAACACGCTATGTGCTCTGACAGCGGGAATTAATTATTAAATTAATTAATGTGACTTATATGTTTTGAATTTTGTAAAATATAATTCATTTCTGAATTCATAATATCAAATATAGCTTAGGGTGAGGTTTTGGTATTTTTCTGAAAAACATCAATTTTTTATGAATAGTGAAGTCACTAAGTGGTAGTTAAAGAAATTGAATTTTCGTTTAAATGAAATTTTTCCACCTTTGTGTTTTGAATTTCAAAAATCTGACATACATGGTTGTCATTAAGATGTAAAATTTGGTTCAATGAGATTAAAATAATTTTTTGGTGAATAGTAACTTATTATGTTTTTAATCGCGATTAGTGGTAATTAGTGTAGTTTAAGGTAAAAATAATGCTTTAATAATATAGAATGACCTAGAAACATGTCCTAACATTATTGGATGTGTCATGGCCGACCAAGACAAGCCATTGGTCAACTTGGGGACCCCATGGAGCCACTTTGGTTGGGAAATGACATAAATAACTTTTTATTTAATGTAAAAGTAAAAATGACACAAACATAATATGTTTTACGAAAAAAAAATTTACATGGGGTTATACAGGTCCTATTTTTGACTAAAAATATTCATTAGAAAGATAAAAGGATATCCTACATTATAGTATTTTTTTGATAATTTTTAGACATTAAATAAATTAAATTATTTATGACATCATGATGATGCAGCGATGACGTCATTATTTAACGATTTAAATAAAAAGGAATGATAATGTAACATATAAGACCTACACATGTCAAAAACATATTGGATGGGTGGATTTCGAACCCTTATCACCTTATCCTCGAATGATATCAATGTGGGACCATTTAAATCCGAAACTCATTTTCAAATAAAGTAATATTTCTTTACTTTCCAACAGTGCCCCTCCTCTCCTCTTATAAAAGGCCCCCACCTCTACCCCCTTATCTACACTCCCAAAGAATTTGTCTCAGCCAAACCCTACTCATTTTGTCTCTCCACTTCCCTATATTACTCCTTGAAGCCTCACTTTGGTCAGAAGTCTTCCTAAGAAAGCCTTTGATCTCAAACCAAAGGGAGTTACCCGATTTTAAGGTAAAGTCTTCACTTGAGTCCATTTGTTTTATTTTGCTTCTCCAACCCACTAAACCCTTTTTATTCATTTCTTTTGTTACAACTCCAGTATCTTAAATATACTAGGATGTTGTTATAAGAAGGATTAGAGCTATACTTACACACACCTACATCTAATGGTTAACAATATACTATTTCCGTGGATGGTGAATATATGCCTCCCAAAATGATGATTATTCAACATTCGTTTAACACCTTCAAAGGTGGCCATTAAGATGTCACTATATTTATATATGATATATAATATTTTTATGTTTTCCTTAAACTTCTGTATTTTTTATTTTGGTCATACCTTTATGGTTTCCATTATGGGTAAACGCGATATCTTCATTTAAGGATGTGCAGATTACCGCCCCCTCAAAGTGAGTTGATTCGTTAAATACCATATGTGGGACGTATAAAGGATGGAACTATGATATTATATATGATATTATACTGGAATTATAATATACCTTTATATCATTATGATTCCATTCTATAAAATACGAAATAGAAATGAAAGTAGCGTTCATGCGTACGTACGGCTTACCGTCTCCATGAACGGTGCATTTCATTTCTTACCTCTAAATGATTATGTAATATTATAAATGAATGTATATACTGGATATATATGATATATACATCATGATTATAATTATGGATATAATGGATACATGAACAACATGTAATTATTAAGGGCTTATTTTTGACTCAAGTACCAATGATCGTTAAAACGACCGTTATTAACATAAATAATTACATAGTGTTCATGACATGGAAATAAGTGATATAAAAGGAATAATGAACTTGAAAAAGGTTCATAAACAATTAGAAATTAAATCAAGTTTATTATTCAGGAAATTAAAGAATGATCGAGTCAAGTCGGACCCGAGGTATGGGACTTCGTCTCAATCTCCTTTCATTGAGGCATATTTTGTTTTATACACAACCTTCTTTTATACGGTGTATAAACCCCTTTGTCTTTTACGTTTATCCAAAAGGAATCTTTTTTATACGATGCGTTTTAATAAACGACAAAAGGGAATTTTTTTGTCGTACGTATGCAGCGACAACGACTTCTCCGCCACTGTGACCATTATTTGAGTTTCGGCTTCCACTACAAGCCATACCTTCTTTTTAAAAGAAAAATAAATACCATGTTTTACATTTCATTTATTTTGGTATTGAAAATGGTTTTCATACTGTTTTTATATCAATGTGTTGTATTGATATCTTGTGATTGAATGGTGGAAATGATATGTTTCCTTTATGCATGTTTTATGTAATAAGATTATGTTGAGGTTCATGGGCATTATAATGAAGACGGCTGGTTCCGTGATAAACTAAGGGCAGTTAAGCCCTATATAGCTCTCCAATGCATTGGGTAATGTGAAGGAGTGTAACGTTAAGGTTTCTCCGAAGAGATTTTGGGAATATACTGTGTTGGGTATTCCAAACGTAACCAAGAGGGTTACTCCCTACGTCAGAATGTTATGAATGCCTCAAGTTACCTTTATGTCTTATGATTTCTATGATTTATTCATGATTTGATGAGGTATGTTAAAGTGATTATGTTTTATGGGTAAAGTATGATCTCATTCTTATGTATATATGTACCCATGTTTCCTTTCCATATTTTTATATCCCTTACTGATCTTTTTATGCTCATCCCACGTTTTTTGAAATGTTTTTCACAGGTCAAGGGAAAGGTACATGATATGATGATAGTGTCAAGGAAGTGTCAAGAAAGAATCCATGTTTATTTTAAATATGTTTCCATTGATGGGAATGGAGAATACTATCTTTATGTAACCAATTTTTTTATATGTGGAATGTAATGCAAGTTTTATGATCTAATTTTCTAAAACTCTAAACCCGAAAATATCCACAACGTGTAATCTTGTAATAACTCAAGATTAAGTAAGGTTTAAGGTTGGGGCCTTATAGTTGGTATCAGAGGTCGGTTTAGATAACATTAGGAGTTAGGATTCTATTAAATGATTATCCAAAAATATTTTCTTATAGTCAAATTTAAGTGATATAGTATTTGAAGATTACCATGTTTCTTAATCTAACACATGTTTGTTCAGAATGGTTTTCCGTAGAGGAAACAGGGAAGCAGTGCCAGGAAGGCATGCAGTAGGAAATAACCTTCCGAATCAGCATCCCGAGATGGTCAGAATTTGAACTGAACAGTTTGTTGCAGTGATGGAACAGTTGACTCAGGCTATATATGGTGGTGGTATCCATGCACGAGATCAGCCAGACCAACCGCAGAGGAACATGTCAGTGGTGGAACATTTCATGAGGCAACATCCTCCATCAGTCAGAGGATCATCTGACCCTGTGTTAGCTGAAGGGAGGATTAAAGAACTAGAGAATATTTTCGATGTCATGGGGTGTTCAGACAATCAAATGGTTAGTCTTGCTATTTACCGTTTGGAGGGTGAGGCAGATCAGTGGTGGTCGATGGTTAAAAATATCAGGGACGCTGATGAGATTGATGCTCTCGACTGGGATGAATTCAAAGCTATGTTTCTTGAGAAGTATTTTCCTAAGGCTATTCGACTTAGGATGGAAAAACAATTCTTGGAATTTAGGCAAGAGGAAGACTCAGTGGCTACCTATGAAGAAAGGTTCACTCGATTGGCAAGGTATGCTCCAAATTTTATCTGAGACATTGAAAGTAAAATCAATCGTTTTTACTCAGGATTAAAGCCAAAATATCGAAGGGCATTAGCTTCTCGTGAGTTTAAAAGTTATGAAAAGCTTGTTCGATGTGCTGAGAAGGTGGAAATGGAGTTTGCAGATGATCAAGTGTTCTATAACAACTAGTAGATGAAGAGACCGTGGTGGTAGGAGAAAGGTAAGAATTCTTCAAAAAAGTATGATGGTAAGAAAACTAAGTTTTCAGTTTGCGATAAAAGTGGAAAAAGGCATGCGGGGGAATGTCTTCTGAATTCTGGAAAGTGCTACCGATGTGGTAAGATGGGACATAAGGCTCGTGATTGCACTTAAAAGGATCAAGGTGAAGGTAAGTCCAAATTTGATTTATAGTTAGTGAAATGTTATAAGTGCAATGAGATGGGTCACTATGCAAATGAGTGTCTGACAAAGATCTTGAGTGATGGGAAGCAGTTAGACTACAAGCAGAAAGGGGTGGTGAAGTCTTTTGCAACTACTTCGGCAAACGTCGGGCCATCAAATGAAGTTGTATCAGGTACTTTGTTTGTTTTTTCAGATTATGCCAGTGTGTTGTTTGATTCGGGGTCTACACATTCTTTCATCTCTGAATCCTTTTCTAGTAAAATGGGAATACCATCTCAATAAGTGACTCCTGAACTTGTGGTAAAAACGCCTAGGGGAAATGTTGAGGCAAAAATAATTTATAAGAATCTTCCTATCCTTATCTGTGGAAAGAACCTACTTGAAAACCTTATTGTTCTACCTCTAGTAGAGTTTGATGTTATCCTGGGTATGGATTGGATCTCTATTTACCATGCTAAGATTGACTATAGAGCTAAAGAAGTTTCTTTTCAGAAAGACTTTCAGTTTGTTTACAAGAATTAACCCTTACTGTTGATAACTTATCAAGAGGCCGAGAAACTTGTAAAAGATGGGAATTAATGTTACCTTGCACACATCGTTGAAAATAAATGAATTGTTCAGATTAATGATGTGCCAGTGGTAAATGAGTATCATGATGTTTTTCCTGATGAGTTTCTAGGAATAATACCAGATTGGGAAGTTGAGTTTACTGTTGACTTAGTTCCTGATGCTAAGCCAATTTCAAAACCCCCTTATCGAATGGCTCAAATTGAACTTTTAGAGTTGAGGGAGCAATTGCAAGATTTATGAGAGAAAGGTTTCATTCGACCTAGCACATCACCATGGGGTGCTTCTGTTTTATTTGTTAAAAAGAAAGATGGTTCTATAAGACTTTTCATTGATTATATGGACTTGAATAATATCACTGTTAAGAACAAATATCCTTTTCCTCATATCGATGATTTGTTTGATCAGCTCCAGGTAGCTCAGTTTTTTTCAAAGATTGACTTGAGATCGGGGTACCATCAGCTGAAGGTAAAGGAGGCAGATATTCTGAAGACCGCGTTCCGTACGAGATATGGCCATTATGAATTTGTAGTAATTCCTTTTGGGCTAACCAATGCACCTGTTGTATTCATGGACTTAATGAATATAATTTTCCATGAGTTCTTGGATAAGTTTGTGGTGGATTTCATTGATGGTATTTTGGTGTTTTCTAAAATTAAAGAGGAGCATGAAATACATTTAAGGGTTATCTTGAAAACATTAAATGAAAATAAACTGTATGGAAAATTTAGCATGTGTGAGTTTTAGATGCAACAAATTTCTTTCCTTGGTCATATTATTTCTAAAGATGGAATAACTGCTGATCCTACAAAAACAAAAGTTGTGTAAGAATGGCCAAGACCCACAAATGTAACCGAGATTCGTAGCTTCCTTGGTTTGGCAGGCTATTACCGAAGGTTTGTTAGAAATTTTTCACGATTATCTAGTCCAATGACTAAGCTAACTCGGAAGGGTGTTAAGTTTATCTGGACAAAAGAATGTGATGATTGTTTTCAGGAATTGAAAAGAAGATTGGTGAATGCTCCAGTTTTGGCACTACCTTCCAAGAATGGTGAGTTTGTTATATACAGTGATTCTTCATTGAAAGGACTTGGTTGCGTCCTAATGTAGAATGATCGGGTAATTTCTTATGCTTCACGTCAGTTGAAAACTCATGAGGTAGATTACCCTACATATGATTTGGAATTAGCTGCTATTATTTTCGCTTTAAAAATTTGGAGGCATCATTTGTATGGAGTAAAGTGTGAAATATATACTGATCACAAAAGTTTAAAGTATATATTCACTTAGAAAGAATTGAACATGATGCAAAGGAGATGGATAGAATTAATCAAGGATTATGACTGTACAATTCATTACCATCTGGGAAAATCAAATAAAGTGGTTATTGCTTTGAGTCGAAAAATTAATGCTTCTTTAGCAATGTTGCATTTGGAACGTGATCCTTTGGTTAAGGATTTGATGAACTTTGGCATAGAAGTTGTTGGTGCAGGAAGTTATTCTGTTTTGTTTCAGGTATCAGTGAGATCATCTCTATCAGATAGAATCAAGAAAGCAGAGAAGCAAGACAATGAGTTGCAGAAAAAGATAGAGCTAGTTCAGAAAGGTAAGTTGCCTGAATTCAACATTGATAATGATTGCGTTTTGAGATTTGGGAAGAGATTGTGTGTTCCTTGTGATTCAAAGTTGAAGAGAGAGTTGTTATGTGAAGCTCATAGTTCTCCGTTTTTAGTTTATCCTGGCAGTACTAAGATGTACAAAGATCTTCGGGAGTATTACTGGTGGGATGGAATGAAAAGAGATATTGCTGATTTTACTGTGAAGTGTTTAACATGTCAGCAGGTTAAAGCAGAGTGGCAGTTACCGAAAGGGATGCTTTTGCCTCTACCAGTGCAAGATTGGAAATGGGAGAATATATCCATGGACTTTGTTGTTGGATTACCGAAGACATCCCGAGGTAATAATGCAATATGGGTTATTGTGGATCGCTTGACCATGTCTGCTAATTTCCTTGCTATACGAGATACTTTTTACATGGATCAACATTCCCGTTTGTATCTTAAAGAGGTAGTCAGGTTACATGGAGTTCCTCTCTCCATTGTATCTGATCGTGTTCCCAGGTTCACTTCTAACTTTTGGAAAGGCCTTCAGAAGTCGTTGGGTACTGAATTAAATTTTAGTATAGCTTTTCAACCTCAATCAGATGGGCAGTCAGAACGAACAATTCAGACCTTGGAGGATATGATACGTTCTTGCTCTATGGATTATCAGGGAAGTTGGGACCAACATCTTTCTTTGGTTGAATTTTCATATAATAACAGTTTTCATTCCAGTATACAGATGGCACCATTTCAGGCATTATATGGGAAGTAGTGTCGAACTCCAGCTTTCTGGGATGATGTGGGTGAAAGGAAGTTAATGGGACCAGAATTAGTAGAAGAGATGGCAGAAAACGTTCAGCTGATTCAGAAGCACATGAGAACATCTCAGAGCAGGCAGAAGTGTTATGCGGATAACCGGAGGAAGGATCTATCTTTCGAGGTAGGTGATCATATGTTTCTCAAGGTTTCTCCTTGGAAAAGTGTGATGAGATTTGGTAAGAAAGGAAAGCTGAGTCCAAAGTTTATTAGACCATATGGAATTCTGGAGAGAGTTGGATAAGTTGCATACCGGGTGGCTTTACCTCCAAGTTTATCTCAGGTACACATTTTTTTTCATGTTTCTGTGTTGAGAAAGTATATGCCAGATCCATCTCATGTTTTGAGTCCAGAGGTAGTTCCGTTGGAAGAGAACCTATCTTATGAGGAACAACCGGTACAGATTCTTGACCACAGGGAGAAAGTGTTACGGAATAAGGTCATTAATCAGTTAAATTTTTTGTGGAAAAACCACATGATGGAAGAGGCAACATGGGAATCTGAAAATGCAATGAGGAATAAGTACCCCCATTTATTCGATAAGTAAATAAATTGTGGGGACGCAATTTTCAAAAGGGGGGGAGGATGTAACATCCCAAGTAAGTAATGAGTAATAGATATTTTTATCTATGTCTATTAATTAATTAAATAGTGTTTTAAAGGCTTAAAATGAAAATAAATCCAATCTTAAGCATGGAATACACTAATATTTTTAAAAGATTGTTTTACAGCCTTTTGATGGAAAACCATTTTTAAATCTATCTTTTTACAATTTTATAAGCTATGTTTTTCAAAATAAACTTATTATTTATGATTGGGACATCAAAATTTACTTTTTGTGAATTTTTGGTATTCTTCAGACAATGATCATTTTTTAATGAATAGTGAAAAAATACGGCATTTTACAACAAAACTGCTTTTTAATCTAATTTATTTATATGATTAGATTATTTTTTGAGTTGGTTTTGAAGTGAAATTATAAAATATTTTAAACATTTAATCCAATGGTGGTCATTGGAATCAATTTCACTTTGAAATTGGACTTAAACTGGTGTCAATCTTTTGATACTTATTATTTCATAAAAACACGCTATTTGCTTTGACTGCGGGAATTAATTATTAAATTAATTAATGTGACTTATATGTTTTGAATTTTGTAAAATAGACTTCATTTTTGAATTCATAATATCAAATATAGCTTAGGGTGAAGTTTTGGTATTTTTCTGAAAAACATCAATTTTTTATGAATAGTGAAATCACTAAGTGGTAGTTAAAGAAGCTGATTTTTCATTTAAATTAAATTTTTCCACCATTGTGTTTTGAATTTCAAAAATCCGACATACATGGTTGTCATTAAGAAGTAAAATTTGGTTCAATGCGATTAAATTAATTTTTTGGTGAATAGTAACTTATTAAGTTTTTAATCGCGATTAGTTGTAATTAGTGTAGTTTAAGGTAAAAATAATGCTTTAATAATATAAAATGACCTAGAAACATGTTCTAACATTATTGAATGTGTCATGGCCGACCAAGATAAGACATGAGTCAACTTGGGGACCCCATGGAGCCACATTGGTTGGGAAATGACATAAATAACTTTTTATTTAATGTAAAAGTAAAAACGACACAAACATAATATGTTTTACGAAAACAATTTTTACATGGAGTTATAAAAGTCAGATTTTTCACTATAAATATTCATTAGAAATATAAAAAGATTTCCTACAACATAGTAGTTGTTTTATAATTTTTATACATTATATAAATTAAATTATTTATGACATCATGATGATACAGCGATGACCTCATTATTTAACGATTTAAATAAAATGGAATGATAATGTAAAATCTAAGACCTAAACATGTCAAAACCATATTGTATAAGTGGATTTAGAACCCTTATAACCTTATCCTAGATTTATATCAATGTGGGACCATTTAAATCCGAATCTAATTTTCAAATAAAGTAATATTTCTTTACTTTCCAAGAGTGCCCCTCCTCTCCTCTTATAAAAGGCCCACACCTCTACCTCCTTACCCACACTTCCAAAGCATTTGGCTCGGCCAACCCCTGCTCATTTTGTCTCTCCAATTACCTCTCTTACTCCTTGAATCCTAAATTTGGGCAGAATTCTTCCCAAGGAATCCTTTGAGCTCAACCCAAAGGGAGTTTCCCGATTTTAAGGTAAAGTCTTCACTTGAGTCCGTTTGTTTTATTTTGCTTCTCCAACCCCCTAAACCATTTTTATTCATTTATTTTGTAACAAATACAGTATCTTAAATATACTATGATTTTTTTATAATAAGGATTCGAGCTACACATACACACACCTACATCTAATGGTTAACGAACATACTGTTTCTGTGGATGGTGAATTTATGCCTCCCGAAACGATGATTGTTCAACATTCTTTTAACACCTTCAATGGTGGCCATTAAGATGTCACTATATTTATATATGATATATAATATGTTTATGTTTTCCTTAAGCTTCTGTATTTTTCAATTATGGAATACCTTTATGGTTTCCATTATTGGTAAACGCGATATCTTCATTTAAGGAAGTGCGGACTACCGCCCCCTCAAAGTGAGTTGAATCGTTAAATACCATATATGGGATGTATAAAGGATTGAAATATGATATTATATATGATATTATACTGGAATTAAAATATACCTTTATATCATTATGATTCCATTCTATAAAATACGAAATAGAAATGAAAGTAGCGTTAATGCGTACGTACGGCTTACCGTCTCCATGAACGGTGCATTTCATTTCTTACCTCTAAATGATTATGTAATATAATAAATGCAAGTATATAGTGGATATATATTATATATAAATCATTATTATAATTCTGGATATAATGGATACATGAACAACATGTAACTATAAAGGGATTATTTTTGACTCAAGTACCAATGATCGTTAAAACGACCGTTATTAAGTTAAATAATTACATAGTGTTCATGGCATGGAAATAAGTGATATAAAAGGAATAATGAACTTGAAAAATGTTCTTAAACAAGTATAAATTAACTCAAGTTTATTATTCAAGACATTAAAAAATGATCGTGTCATGTCAGACCCGAGGTATGAGACTTCGTCTCAATCTCCATTCATTGAGGCATATTTTGTTTTATACACAACCTTCTTTTATACGGTGTATAAACCCCTTTGACTTTTACGTTTATCCAAAAGGAATATTTTTTATAAAATGAGTTTTACAAAACAACAAAAGGGATTTTTTTTGTCGTACGTATGCGGCGACAACGACTTCTCTGCCGCCGTGACCATTATTTGAGTTTCGGCTTCCTCTACAAGCCATACCTTCTTTTTAAAAGAAAAATAAATACCATGTTTTACTTTTCTTTTATTTTGGTATTGAAAATGGTTTTCATAATGTTTTTATATCAATGTGTTGTATTGATATCTTGTGATTGAAAGGTGTAAATGTTATGTTTCCTTTATGCATGTTTTATGTGATACGATTATGTTGAGGTTCTTGGGCATTATTACGATGACGGGTGGTTTTGTGATAAACTAAGGGCAGGTGAGTCCGATATATCTCTCCAATGCATTGGGTAACACGAAGGAGTGTAACAATAAGGTTTCTCTGAAGAGATTTAGGGAATATACTGTGATGGGTATTCCAAACGTAACCAAGAGGGTTACTCCCTACGTAAGAATGTTATGAATGCCTTAAGTTACCTTTATGTCTTATGATTTCTATGATTTATTCATGATTTGATGAGGTATGTTAAAGTGCTTATGTTTTATGGGTAAAGTATGATCTCATTCTTATGTATATATGTACCCATGTTTCCTTTCCATATTTTTATATCCCTTAATGAGCTTTTTATGCTCAACCCAGGTTTTTTGAAATGTTTTTCACAGGTCAAGGGAAAGGTACATGATATGATGATAGTGTTAAGGAAGTGTCAAGAAAGAATCCATGTTTATTTTAAATATGTTTCCATTGATGGGAATGAAGAATACTATCATTATGTAACCACGTTGTTTATATGTGGAATGTAATGCATGTTTTATGATCTAATTCTCTAAAACTATAAACTCGAAAAGATCCTCAATGTGTAATCTTGTAATAACTCAAGATTAAGTAAGGTTTAAGGCTGGGGACTTATAAAAATGCACTATTCCACAACATCACTTATCCATTATGTCTGGTAATCCATCATCCATTCCACATTAAATTAAACTATATAGTTCTTTAAGAACTATCTTTTGGATGATTATCATTTTCAATGAGATACATATAGATGACTTGATTCTATATATTTATCTAGCCACTGCAATATATATAATACCCTTGTTATACCACTCTTTTGTCTCTGAACTATAGGGAGACCCTGGCCGCACATTTTTTTCACACCGAGCATACCTAATGTGAGTATATTAATTATGTAAGTGACATTATATTACATTTAAGGCATAAATGTGCATAATAAATCTATTAATGTCCTGAATGTGATTCCATAAAATGTGTATTGTTGTCCTTATCATATAACATTAAATTGCACAGTTCCCCAAGAATAACGGGTGGTTTTAT
The DNA here is from genome assembly GCA_963277665.1 of Viscum album. NCBI lineage: Eukaryota > Viridiplantae > Streptophyta > Magnoliopsida > Santalales > Viscaceae > Viscum > Viscum album. The sequence continues at coordinate 1,380,990,270 of OY728138.1, forward strand.
TCTCATCCTCATGATATATGTAGATACACCATGGCTTTTATCTTTGGGCCCAACCCTAATGTTCTTTACATTCTTTATTAACCCACCTTCATCCTCCCCGTATGATGTTAAACTGCATGAAACTTACAAGAACAATGTGTTGCATGATCCCTTCCCATAAAAGATATGTTGTGATGCCTGGATCAATAATCATAGTCTGAACATCAATTGTAGAAATTTATAATTACCACCAATGTGTATGGGAAAGAATTACTTATAGTATTTAATTTTTTATAACTAGATGTGGCTTTGTTGTCAACCATTTGATATACATAGTGATGCCAAAAAAATTCATCCGGTTTAATCGAAGGTATAAAATTTTTAGGCCCTTTGGCTTTACTTTTCCTAGAGTGGTGTGTGGGGTGGTTGAGATCACTTTGGTACTAATTCATGTTAGTTTTTTTCATGGAATTTCATTGTGTGTCTCCATGTTAGGAACCCCATCGTATGGTCTAGGCGACATGACCGTAAACTATTTTCCTATGTATCTACAATATGACACTAAACTATACTAAATCATCCACACCATAAGATATTAAACTGAATGGATATCTAAAACTACATGTGCCTTGATTCTCATTTTCATGGGATACATAGAAACACCCAATATCTCATCTTTAACCCTTTCCAAAAAATTACCACTTTTCACATCAATTCTTATATCCTCCCCACAAGACGTTAAACTACTTGTAAATTCATCCTTACAACCTGATGTCAAAATTCATGGAAAACATCTTGGTCGCATGAATTTAAAACTCCTCGACAAACATCCCCACTACATGATGATAAATTATGAATACTATCAACTATTTTTCATTCCTAATTATATAAATAGATGAGAAAAACCCCAGTTAACCTGAGTAAAGGTCACTTCAACCATATATTAAAAGCATGTTAATCCATGTTCCACACTTCACGTTTGTATGGCTTAGACTTCCGAAAGCCTTTTATTTCCATTTGAAATAGAAAAAGATATATATCATTTGTCCATAATATGAGGACAAATAAAATTTGACCCACCAAATGGTGACATCTTGGTCCAATATAATAGTAATCCTAGTTCTCATGATCCTAATGTCACTACAACTGAACCTAGTAGTCCCTATGTTTCAGGTTATCCATAGAATGATTATCCAATACAATTTATCATTATCTATGGAACTAGAGTTTTGGTTTAAATCATTTCAACCTCCTAGTAAAGAGAATATTGAGTATTCTTTACTATGGGTATCCTTATTAGCCTCTTAGGTGACTTGTCCCACATTAGGTCCATGTGAGTTATGACCACTAACTATTTGTTCCTTTGTCTATGCTGTATGGCCCAAAACACTACCCAATAATGGTCCAAATTGAAATACCATCAACTACTCGAAAATATATGAATAACATATTGGGATGGAAAATCAAAAAAGGAAACGTGAGGAAAATTTTATTCTTCACCTGAAAAACTCTTCATCATCAATGTTTAGGAAAAAATTAGGGCACAAGTAAATAAGCCATAAATTTCATAGGGTCTACTCTGTAGCCCTAGTAAAATCCAATTTATACTTGATGGACCATTTGGTCTCAGAAAAAAAATGGGGAAATTATTTTTCACATCTTGACACCATGATATTATGTTCGATAGGTAGTAGTGAAACATTTCGGGAGTAGGAACTATTATTGGAGTTTACATTCTCCATAAATCTAAAATCATGATCTATAGAATCTCTGGTCTGAGAAAACCATTCATTTCCCATATAGGGGATAATATATCTCTTATATATCCTATAATACTGATGTATAATCGATAAGACCCACCAAATAGGGACATCCCGGTCCAACAAAAAGGGTATTGTGATTCTTATGATCCCAATGTCATCATAGTGGAAATTTTCACCCCATTGTATTTTATGATAACCCTAATGTGACTGTCTGATATGTTCCTCATGATATGAGCATTTTAGATGTTTATTTATTGTATTTATATTTTAAAATACATGAAGATATGATATCATTGAAATTTCATCACCATTTGGGGTTCCGTATCTTAGTGACAGAATGGGACCCATTATTCTTCAAACATTTTGGTGTCACACTACTAATGATTCGAAACCACAAGGTGTAGGGCCTAAACAATTCAATTGATCTTAGGATTTCATAAAATACTAGAACCTTTCCTAGATTGATTTCCTTCCATGAACAACATCATCAACGAGAAGACTGTGCCTTCAAAAATATTTCATAGCCCCTGGATAGAAAAAACATTCTTACATTTTGTCCATGCTATTGATTCAGAGGGGATCAGACCCACTAACCATGAGACATCATGAACCAATATATTGGGATACATAATCCTTATAAGTATCAACAACACTGTGGTTGAACATTACACCCATTAGTGTTAAGCGACATATCTTGTATGTCAACCCCATTCCTGATTACTCATCTCAAACATCTCAATTTTAATTTACATCACGCACATTTGAACTATATAGGAAATACTAGTTTCCCTAGTGTTTCACCATCGACTATATGTCCCTCCATAAACATTCCATATCCCTTTGGAAGGAGTGTATATATGCTTTTCTAGTCATGATATCAATGAACAAGGAATTTAACCCACCAGTCGAGGGGATCTTCTCCTTGTGAGAATGGATCTTATATCCTCATGATCTCAATAAACATAATCTAGAAATACAATCTCTTATAGTAGAGGTTGATAAGATAAAGAATAATTCTGAATACCGGATTCAATAAACCTCTACAAAACCTCATTATTAGTATAAATAAGAAAGGAATGATTCACATTGTGATTACTTGAAATCATGGCCCACTTGTTGGCTACAGTTGATGAACCTTCACAAGATATGGAATCCATATGAAAATAAGTAATTGGAACATGTTAGAAAAATAAAATAGAAATCCTTGAAATAAATATTTCATTACATAGGAAAGTGTCATCTTGTGCATTGTATGACTTGGTAAATGATCGAAGAACCATATAGAGGGTTCTCAGATCACCTGATCTTCAGAGGACTCACATGAAACATTATCCTTGTATGTAATCAAACGAATTGCATGCCCCCCAAGAGGACTCGTGATCTCATGAGATAAAAATGGCCAATCTATTAGAAAATTCTTGAATTATTAGGTCGGCAAGCCTCGCAAAACCATATGAGGCGACCATGTCCCTAAGACACAAAGTCTAATGAATTTCTAAATATCAAGATTTTAATCAAGATAGATGAACAACTGAGCCGAAAATAGCCTTGCCCAAGAGATTTTGAGGAAGGAGTTTGTGGAATGGACATTCAGATAGAGTTCTTGATTAGTTTTTTGTAAGGGTTTCATGATATGAGAAATTTTGGCAGCGTTCTGGACATAGGAAGAAGGTGGAAAAAAATTTCATCCACCCCACCCCCCTATATAGGTATTGTGTGGAATAAAAAACATATCTCAGTACAACAAATATCAACTAAGGTATTGGTTCACAACATCGTTAAAGGTTCTATTAGGCATCAGTTTTCCTCAAAACCAGGTCCTTATCCCCTCCAAAATCACTCCTTATGAGTGGGGGCATATGTTGACACCCACAAAATAAACATTGTAAAAATAAAAAGTTATGAAATACCGAAATATCAATATTATTTTTAATGCAAATGTAGTGAAGAAGGAGATGTTAAAAGAATTGTGAAGCCTCTAAGAGATTCATAATCAGTTGACCATTTCAAGGCCACACGAAGTCCACATGCATGGAGAATTTCCCAGGGTTAGTCCGGGAAGCCCTCATTGAAAATCATGTATGCTATTACGAAGGCACCCTCAGAACACCAATTTGTAGACCCCAAGCCACATGATTAGTCATTGGAATGATCCTAACTAACCATACCAAATCCTTTAAAAATAATGAAGGATGACATTCAAATGAAGATTCCCCATGTGGTCGTGATTCTCATGCACCAAATAATAAATAGGAAGAATTAAATCTCCAGGTGATGTTTAGAAATTCCCAAATGTCCTTCGATAATTCACCAAATGAAACTAAGGATATAAAGGGGAGGATAAGAGAAGTGTTCACGGTCAGTAAAAGGCATGAGAGTACCCCATGAAATCCATGAGACATTTTGAATGCTCATTAAATCTCTATGGATTTTCACCATAACTGCATAGAAGTACATAGGAGTGACTAAAATCCCATTTTTAACCTTAATGATATGAATATATACCTGTACACTACATGATTTCACAATATCAATGTAAACCATATTGTTCAAGAGATACATCATCAAAAATTGAGTAAAAATCCAAGATACTACTCATGTCAACTTCTATGATCTAGGATCTTTGTAAAATTATACAAAGAAGATAGAAATGGAGGATATGATAATTGATCGCAGTCCTTGAAAGAAATGTGATGTGCCCAGTGCACCTTTTCTACTTTCCTGTGATATGTCAGGACAAGTCACCTAAGGTCTTGCAAGTGACTTCCCACAAGCATGTGAATATTGTGGAGGACCATGAACATGAAAGCATAAAATCATGGACATCCTTCAACACACCTACTTAATAATTACAATCATTGATATTAAAAATAGTACAATAAAGGATGTTTTGATGAAGGGGGGTCATAATTTATAAAAATAGGGCAATGATCTCGAGTATGTTCATGATATAGACTCACGAAACTGCGAATCACCAAGCCCCTTCCTCGAGTCTAGCCTAGACTTGTTCATGGTACGCCACACAAACCGAAGTGCATCAGCGGTGTTTATTTCAATAAATTACCCACTCCAACATTAAGAATGGTTTTTATTTTTTGGGACCACTATTTGGGATGGATTTTTGATCGAACAGGAACCCGTTATCTATAGTATTCAACTCTCGACATATGTATATTTGTTGGAGAAACCGATCACATGACCAAAAAAATTTTGTCAGGTAATACACTAGAGAATAGATTTAGAAATCATGTGTGACACAAAATTTTCTTGGAATGATCATTCTTAGATCATGAAAAGAAAACTTAGAAGGATATGAGAAGAATATACCACATGTCATATAGATCACGTGATATATAATGAATATGATAGTGAATAGATATAAGGCCTTCGTAGCACAAGGTTAAGAAACAAGATCAATGGAGATATACTTCCAAAAAAACATACTTATTTTCCCTTATGTGATTTTCATGAATCATCTAAACACATGCTACCGAGCTAAGACATGTCCAATCAAAATTGAAAAACTAAATCAGCATGACATTTGGTAAATGTGAAGTGTGTTAGACATGTCAAAGAATGTATTAAAGTCCCCATGTGGTAACTAAAATGATCTCGAAAAACCTCTAGGTCTATCATCCACGACATGTGACATAAGTAAGTCAAATCACTTGACTCATATAATGAAACCCACCCATATCGGATGAGTCTCATGAAATCATCTGGACATAAAAATAAAGCTCCTGCAACACCCACTTGCAAGTTAGTTGATACTCATTATCCCCTCCAGACTTGTTTTCTAGGTCTCACGGAGTCACCTAGAGGTTCCATCCAGAATATGTGTCATATCTCGAACTATAACATAGTGGTTTATATGACACCCTACATACATTTCAAGCCATGTCATCCAATAGCTCCCAAGATGCACCAACTGGGTCTTGCAAAGTCTTCCAGACAGTCAGGAAAGATCAATCGAGAATCCAAGGAATAGACAATATTATTTACCCTCAAAATATAGGCCTCGGTAAATAGGTAATCCTTATGGTTTAATCCCCAAAATAAATTAAATTAAGACGTCTTTGATTCCTATCATATTTCGGATATGTAGTCCACATCCCTCTATGGTATGAGATCTATTTTGACCATCCATGGAGGGAACATCTAATGACTCCGTTGTCAGATGGAATGATACTAATTACATGATATCCCTTGTTTCTCACAAAGGAATATGGATCACACGGGTGTAGGGAGTTGAAATTTCTATATCATCTGCCTTATAAACCCCTATAATGGTGTAGAGAAACCTCGCTGTTTAAGGACCAACATAAAATGAACTATGAAAACTCGGATTCCTATCATAACTAGTATTTATAGGATGACACCCTAAGGCCCAAGATCTATACCTAACACCCTAATGACTATTCCAATATACAAGTACAATACCTATATACCATGTGGATGATCATATCATCCTCATGTTTCTCACCCTTAACATGAATCACGTTGGCTTATGGGGATATAATGAACACCTCACAGGAATCATAAATCTCCATAACCCATGGTAATATCAGTGTGTATGCCCCAACATCATGGGAGATAATATGAATTGGATTCATACCATACTCAAGAAACCTAGGTTAGAAATATCTATAGTTTTACCTCCATATTGATCATTCGGGGTGATCCCATCACCTAATTTAATTAATCAAAGAAATAACATTGATTAATTATTATCTGTTGTTTCTCACACTGATCGTTGATCATGTGAGCTTAGGGAGTTTCTTTAGTCATGTCATATACACCACGAGTCTCTATAACGACACATACAACTCCAATATATATGTCCTATAATAATGAACAATCAAAACTCTGATTCTTCCTATATTTAGGATATGTAGGAAAACCATTTGGTACCTATGGATGAAGGTGTCCTAGAAAACCCATTTAATTCCATGCGCTCTATGTAAAACTACATGGTTTAACAACCTATGTGGGTTTTTATTCCTACAATAACCAAGATACATATGATTCCTCAAAATGGATCAATCACATCCTTAGAATATCAATCATCTATATATATGGGATTATGTTCTGAAGAACAAGGTTATATAGTTCCAACAGATAAGAAGTTATCAATTATTAGAGAATGAAGGAGATCCTTTAACACATTCAGATGGACTCACCCACGATATATCGGTCTTTTTCATAAAAATAGAATATTTCTAAGGACATTTGGTCAGTGTAACCTGTCCCGAATCATGATTATGAATAGATTAATGAACATATATTAAATATATAAAGGAGTATCAGAGTAGGAAACAATTCCCCCAACCCCAAGGTAAGGATGAGACCAACCTCCCAATATCTAGACCAATATGATTCCCTAATAATCAATGAGCCTGATTACGCAAGAGGCCTATGGCCTATTGAATGTAGGTATTTACCTGGCTACAGATAAGGGAACTATTAAGAGATTTAGAGAAATGTGGTAATGGAATGGTGATAAACGAATCTCCTACCAGACAACATTTCCCATTGAAACAATCTCAATATTAGGATGTGGTCCAAGATCTAATGGGTTATTGTGAATTCAATCATTCTTCTTCAATTTATAAATATATACCGAGTGAATGCTCATCAACAAAAATGAGTTTGGGGGTATAATTTTCAATTCCAATAGACTAGATTTATAATTATGTGTATTTTATTGAGTAAATTTAATTTCCTTATTTAGAAATTTTATCTTGAATTCAATTAACTAATTGGGTAATTAATTAATGGGTTTATGTAATTACTGGAATAATGTGATTATGAAAGTAATGAAAGTCATGATTATAGAATTTGTTAATTTAAGGGATTATGTGATTGATTGATAATTGGAATTATTGGTTTATTTGGATTAAACATCATGTGATAATGCATATTATGATTAAATGTTGATGAACAATATAATGATGAATTTTTCATATTATTCAATGTGATTTAAGTGATGAACCGTGATTTTTTTGATAATTGAAATATTGTACCATGATAAGAATGTTTGATAAAAAATTTAATGATTATTACAATTTAAGGATGTTATATAAACCATATATACGTGATTGGTTGTTAAATGGGTTTTGGGGTATAGATTAATACTCATAATACCCATTGGGTGCTAGAAAAAATACTCTATGACAAAATACATGCCTATGAATATTTTTGTATGGGACATGGTCTGATGATCTAAATACCCACAGGTTGTGGAACAAGGACTATTTCACTATATAATAATAGGGTGATACATATGATATCTTAGGCCCATAACATTACAATTATACTACAGTTCCAAGAATACATGAAATAAAATTTTATTCAAATGAATAAAAAAATCCCATGATATATTGAATTGTGATTCCCTATGTGATATGGTTTAGACTCTCACACATGTCGAATATGGTATTGTTAGTTCGAGAGTCATCATGAACCCATGGTTTTATGTGGTCATAATAAATAATGTTTTTAGGTGAAAACCTCATACTTTATTCCTGAACATTATTATCTATACTATAACATTCATTGAAATCGAATACCTATTGTTTTAGGAATTGTCTATGGTTCACTTCTAGGTTATAATAATACCATTTTTCTGGATTCATAATTTATTCTTCAATAGACTTCATTTGTGTAGTATATGAAAACTAGAAGAGCCCTATGATAGATAGTTGAGTATTAAGGGAACATGGCTGAGGGAGCTATACATGATGTTCCGAAATATAGGGGGTTTTCAGGGTTTCATTATAGGTTTTTTCATTTGAAACTACACACATATATGGAATGACATGTGTATTATTATTTTTGTATATTGATTAAAGTGTTTTTTGTTATAACGTGATTCTAGAATGTGATTGAATTATTCTGGTTAATGTTTGTTATCATTTTAATGTTGGTTATTTATTTCTTCTATTATTTTACTCTGATAAAGAGGGTATAATCTCCCCATGATACATATACTAGTACAACACTACTAGTAGAGAGTATCTAGAATAGATGGAGGTTCACCTGAGGTCATGTAATTGAATGGCCTGTGATGTGATGTGTGGAACCTAGTTTGGGACATTACAACAGGGCATCTGTGACCTATTTTCTTTCTTTTATTTTGTATTATTATTTTGGAATGGTAGAAATGGGTCTATGAAGATTCAACCCTTGGTAATGATCACATTCTTGTGATTAGTTATTCAATGTATCAGGGAAAACTGTGGTACCAATGGTGGGATTGTTGTTATAGATGTTTGTTATTATTGTTAGATGTTATTTTACCATGGGTGTTGCAGTTTGTCTTTAGAGTATTTTCTTTATGATATTTTATTTATGTCCCAGTATGTCATGATGGTAAAGTATACACACATCATTATACATAATAAGGAATCATTATAACATGAACCTTTTTAGGAATGTACATAAAATTAGGTTTTGGGTGAGTTTTTTAAATTAAAATTATTTTCTTAAATTATGTTATTTAAATGGAAAAGTTCTTACTATGTAAATAAATACAGTTAAATGATTATTAAAATTTAAATAAAATTGATAAATGTGTGTTTAAGGATATTTCATGATAAATGATAATGTTTTACTTTTACTTAACCTTGACCATAATGAGGGATGTTTGAGAGTAGTGACATTTCTTCAGTTTTGACCATGTGGTGGTGTATTGGGGGTGGAATTGTATGGATTTAGTTAATCATTCATTGATAAATGTGATATTATTGATTAATGTTTCCTAAAATGTTTTTTTTGGAAATATATATATATGACCCCACAATATCACTTTTTGAAATGAAGGTAGTTGTATATTTCCTAAAATGATCCTCCAACAGTGGAACATGAGGCCTTGATAGATTTATTTTAAGGTATTATAGATAATTTCATGATAAAATTGCATGATTTATGGAAATTATGTAAAGAGTTCAATGGATATTTATAAAGAGAATGACAGACCTATGATGAGATTTCCAATTGCATCACCCACCGACATTCACCAGTGAGGGTGGACCTGAGATGGTTGACTTCTAGATTGTGTCTATCAATATAATTTTTTACCACATAGAGAATCTTTTTGAGAAGAGGGTCAATTGGATTCTTATATTTTACCTGGTCACGTGAACCACTGGTTGTATATTTAGACTTAGGATGGATAGCTAGAAAATATTGTGTTGATGAACATTCAAGAGAATTTATTGGAGAAATTTTAGCCTATGATACAAAAGAAGGATAGGGAATTCGTATTTATACTATTGACACAAGGGAGCTTGTCCCTGATATATTATGTTGAATACATTACTATTTTGTGGTGATTTGATCTGTCATTGGAAGGTGATGATGATGCTATAATGAATAATTTTAAAGATGATATAAAATGTGATATTTTGTCCTAATTTAATATATTTCATAGGAAAATGTTTTTATAAGTGATGAATTAGGCCCTCATTTCAAATGAAATCCCGAAGGAGGGTTCCAATGAGACAAAATTGGTTTCTTCTATATGACATAGAGGTACGTATTCCAAGGGTTTTGGGCTTCAAATTAATAATGTTAACAAGAAATGTGTATAAAAGAGTAACCATGGCGGAAGGGTTTGTTACACAGGACATAACTCCAGTGATCTACCACCAGTAGGGTAGACTCAGTCACCCTCGTAGATTGATCCATAAACCACTGGAATATTTCTTAGCATTTGACATGATGGTAAATATAAAAAGGTACTATAGGAACCCACAATAGGTGGGTAATGAACAAGGTTATAAGAATAATCATAGTGAAATAAATGGTTCTTCTACCCAATATTATTTTGAATTCTTTTTGTTCTACTCTCCATGGTTTTCTATGAAGTGGAATAGGTACTTCTAGGAATGTGAGCATGTATCAGAAGTGTGGTGCATCTCAAGGGACATAAACTATATCACATGGAAGAGGTTTAGGACAAATACATGTAGTTTATCCCACACTTGTGCATAGTATGTCTAAACCATTTATAGTCAGATTTATTATTCATATAGATGCAATGATTTCTAGTGCACCATTTTTATATAGGAACCTATCAATATTTTAAATCTTCAAAACATGTGAAGGATTTGATAGTGATGGTAGAGTTTTTTATTCTGGTTATGATGATTGATAAACAATTTGGGGTACATTTGATGGAAATTATTTAATTCAAGGGTTGTTCCCTTGAGGTTGGGGAGTATCATTTACTCTTGTATATTAACATAATTGAATGTTTTAGTTTTTACTTGGCATTGGGAATGGATTGGATACAAGTGTACAATTAAAATATTGATTATTACCATAGGTTAGTGACCTTTATATCTCTTGGGGTGATAATCATGTTCTTTGTGGTGAGGGGAATGTCAAGGTGGGTTGTTTAGGGCTATGTCAATCTGCAACTTGGGGAGATCACCACCCACGTTGAATGTGTTTTTCAAGATGAAGGGGTGTGAATCTTGATTCCTTTCTTCCAATAGTAGACCATTTGTTGGATTTGTTTCCTAAAGAAATCTTAGGGATTTTATCATAGAAGGGTGTGTTTTTTAGGATTGAACACATTGCTGGATAAGATCCAGTTTCTATTCATCCTTTTAAAAATGAATCAATAGATATTATAAAACATGAGAGTGGGCTGGAAGAGTTGATGGATAATATATTTACCTATAAATTTAGGTCACCTTAGTGTTCTCCATTCTTGTTTTTTATTATGTTTTATGGGATGTTTCACATATATTTTGATTAACAAAAGTTAAATTGGATTAATGCCATGTATGTGTATCCTTATCCTCATAACGATGATCACTTTAAACAATTGAGAGGAGCTTGTGTTATCCCTAATATTAATGTCAGGTTAGGGAATCCTTTGTTTATATTTAGACCACTTGATATATCGTGGACTACTTTTTGAAGCTATTATGGCCATTAAGAGTTTATTGTGATACAATTTATGATGAAACATTCACCAAGTGTGTTTAGGTCCTTGAAAAACCAAATCATCCACCCATACCAAGATTAGTATGTTTTTTTGGTAGAGGACATCATTTTGTACTCTAATACTAATGATTCTCAGTGAAAACATAATTATATCTTCCTATATAGAAAAAATGTATCATTGGATATATCCCATGAGATCTTTGTGTCAATTATAGATGTATCCTGATATTTAATGGGTCACATCATCTTGAATGAAAGTTTGTTTGTGTACCTTGAGAAGGTGCTGCTAGTGGTTTCATGGGATCATCAAAACATTTCTTTAAAATACATATATTTTTGGAATTAGTGGACTACTATAAGAAGTTTTCCTAGGAATTTTCCTTACAATAATATTGAATTTTGTACTTGATAAAAACTATAGTTATTTTTGAATTGTCTAGAGCATGCCAAGTTGTTTTCCCGGAGTTAAAGAGTCATTTTACCAACACACTAATAATGATCATACCCAAGTAGGATAGGAGTGTACATTTTTTGTGATGCATTTGGGATTGGACGTGTAGAAGTGTGGATGTAGGGACATCATGTTATGGAATATTTTTCATGTTATTTGAGGACACATGAATGTAATGAAAATACACATTACTTTGAGTTAGTTGTGGTGGTTTATTCCTTGTATTATTGGAGGAATTATATGCAGGGTGAAACTTTTACTATTTTTACAAATATCTAGAAATTAATGTATATTTCTTTACATGGATAATGGAATCTCTACGAGTGTATAGGTTTTGAGTATATAAAATTGTTTGATTTTGAGATAGAATATACACATAGGAAAGGAAATAGTGTTTCTGATTTTTTGAGTATGAAAACTCAGATTCAAGAAATTTAGGAGTCTTGTTTTGAGTGGTAGATGATGAACTTTTTAGGACAGATACACTATTTGGGTTTTAATGTCTTTGAGAAGAGGACCCTCATGTATGTATCAGTTGAGTCCAAACATTTCAACTAGATTGAAGGGAGGCATTATGAGGATATATATAGTTTGTAATAAATGTAAATCTATGATGGTGGGGGGTAACAGTAATATTTCACTATATATGAGCAGTATTTCCTCAATGTTGGAAATCATTTTGTTGGTTTTATGATAATGTGAGAAAAATTGATGCGCGAGTTTCATTCCATGATGTGGGAAGTGCATCTGGGATTGACCAAATTGTTCCATGACCCATGTCAACCATATTGGAGGTCATGAATGAAAAATAATATTTCAAGGATAGTGACATGATCCTACACCAATATATAGGTGAATTATTGGCATAAATGATCTGGTTGTTTATAAAATCTATTTTTCCTTACAATAATTTATGTGGGATAATGTAATGAGGTATTTTGTGGAGGATATCCCAATGATGCCTCCAAATATTGTTTTTTCTGGGTGGTAGTGGCCCGATTGATGAAATTAGTTAATTTAGTGCCTATCTAGTATACATTTATAGTGGATCATTTATGAGGCTTTCACATTTGACATATAGTCTACCTGTACAGGGTTCCATGAATTATAATTTCCAAAACTGACTTGAGTTTCACTACACCCTTCTGGAGGTGTTTATAGATGGTTCACATTATGCATGTATTTCTGATAATAGTGTTCCACTTTTAGAGATATGGGTAGTCAGAACATATTAGATAGGTTTTGGAAGATAGTCTAAGGATGTACGTCCAATAAATTGGTTGGTCTATAGAGAATTACCTATTTCTCATGGATTTTTCATATATTAATTTTTATTAGATGAATATTCAAACGGAGCGTATGGGGCCCTTTATGGGAGGCCATTTAGACTACCTCTATACTGGATGGAGAAAGGTGATTCAGGGATTTTGGCACCAAGTCTCATTCATGTGACATTTTTTAAAGTTCATATGATTCCAAAATGTTTGCCTATGGCTCATAGAAGGAATAATTTGTATGATGATATATGTAGACAACCCCTTGTGTTTAGAGTGAGTGATCGTTTTTTCCATTAGGTTTCATCTAGATTAGGTCACCATAGGTATCTGATACAAGGAATGAAAAATCCCAGGATTGTTGGACCTTTTGATATTGTGGAGATAATCTGGCTAGTGGTATACCAATTATCTCCTCCATATCGGTGTAACTCTATTAATGATGTGTTTCATGTGTGATATCTTCAAGGGTATTACCCCAACCATTATGATGAGATTGATGTTAATTATGTGGATATTTAGGTTGATTCATGCATTAAGGATCATCTAATACATGTTATGTATCATAGTGAGAATATATTTTGAATAAATTATATACTCATAGTTTAAGTTTTATGGAATCATGGATGTGTTTAGGGGAAAACATGGGAGTTCATTTTAAATGTTCATGCTAAATATACTATCCTTTTTATCTTGGAACCATATAGATTCTTTGGTGTATAGCATGAGGAAAAGTTGTTATAAGGTGGGGATTATGTGATGATGATCTTTTCTGATCATTTCTCATACTAGTTACATTTATTATTTTAACCATATTTTGGTTTATCTCGGGTGTGTTTTGGTTTTAGGGTGTTTCAAGAGAAATGAGCTAATTTTGGAAGAAAAATGGGTAGTACACAATTGGCACATGGTTTTCCCAAACCATTATCATATCCCAAGAAAACTGTGTAATTTCAAATAGAGGGGAATTGAATGGTTTCCTCATGGTTTATCAAATCATGTTCCCTATTAGGAAAAATCATAAATCCTTTATATGAGTGACATTTTTATGGTTCATGGTCTACTAATTCATTAGTAGAATTTTTTATTATCTATCACATACCATAAAATCATCCATTTTTCATAACCATTCTCATGCCATCATGCTCCCCTTCGAAGGGGTATTTTAGATTAAACTGAGAAACCTTTTCATCCTAATACATCAATAATGGTTTCACATGCAATGAAATTATACAAAAAATATGAATCATTGAATGTAACCATAATACATATCTATAAAAGTAATCTACATGATACACACATTGAATATGGTCACATGTCACACATTAGTTTCAAGGGATACTTAGACATCTGCATGAAATATACACCAAGAAATGGTATCATGGATTAAAAATAAAATCATGAAAAAATCATATAAAAGGACTTATAGGTTATGGAAATTCAAAACTCAATTTTTTCAATGAATTAATCGAATATTCATCATGGATTGAAGTCCTAAACACATTGCACACACAAGAAGAACTATCTCACTAGTCTAGGATTCCAATCTCACATTTTGTTCAATCAAAAAATATTTTTAGAAAATATCCCCAATAATATTATTGGTCAATATGGAATATATATAATCAAAGTTATTATATAATATTTCCAAAAAACCAGCTTCAATATATATTGAATTTTAGGATTTTGATTCATCAGATCCATTGTCAATCCAAGATTTGATTCATAATTCTTTTGTTGAATCTAGAAAAAAAATCACAGGTTTAGTCAATAAAAATAAATCCACAAATAAATCATCATTATAAATGTGATCTAATATGTGATTAAATATGAATATCATCTCAAGGTGATCAATCAATGGAAAACTACCCAGAAATATCCATCTTCCAAGAAAAATTTCATTTTGATCATTAAAAAGTCATTGACATGTTGATTCCACCACAAATCTTCCATTTTATCATCAATTAATTATAATTATATAATTTATTTTCCCTTAAAAATAGTTATAAGATATTTATCTATAATGAAAATTCGATAATACATCTATATTCTATGGTCGATTTTGATTTCATCAAGATACATCGTTAAAATTGTATAGCTATGACTGATATCTGATGGTGAAGAAAAGTTTTTATCAGAACATCAAATATATCAAATATCAATCATAGATCAATGATCTTACCTCAAGAAGGATTATTTATTTATTTCAGATCTAGAAATGCCCACTTTTCATGGACCTCCATCTTGTTCCAACATTATTGAACCAAGGATATATATATATATATATTGGTGAGATAAGAGATCAAAGGAAGAGGTTCAAATTTGAAGTGTGTGGTTTGTGTCAGAAATGATTAATTAAAATGGTTTCAAAACATGAGATGTAAAATATAAAGGGTGTATTTAATTCACCATTGGCTTGTACACATCGACGAGCTAGTTGGCCACAACCAAAGACCAATAGAACCACTGGTCAGTGGTACCTCCGAATCCATGATGTTCTATAGAGATTCTCATTATGTTTTCTTGCACCATCTATTAGAAAATAGAGTACGTAGATAAATACATACTTAACCAAAATCCATTGTGATGTTATTGGATTCAAAATTTTATCATTTGGAACTAATATAAACAATAAATGGTGAAGAAAATATCTCATCACTTCCACCTTCAACTCTAAAAATCCATGCCTCTAAAACCAACCCACTTAAACACCAATAGTAGTGAATAACCTAAATAGAAAGGAAATTTTTATAATATTAAAATATTATATATCCAATTAAAGTGAGGATGTTATAATTCCTCCCATCAATTGAAATATTATCCTTGATATGTACCTTCATGGGTTATGATTAATCAACATTTCTCATTGAGCCCAAACATCATCCTCTCACTTGAATGTTTTCTCCTAGAACTTTCCATGATTCCACATAATTTAAAAAATATGCACTTTATTTCCTCAAACTTTGTTACTATTATAGTACATAATCAACACCATGATCTCCATATATAATATTCTTGTCTCCATATCATTGTACTCGTAGTTTATGACATGTGTCCGATCAAGAATCAACCTCTAAGGTTGTGAAATGTGAAAAAATAATGTCTAATTCGATAGTGAGAAGGAATATCCAAAGGATACAACATTATCCAGACCCACTCACTATCCTCGAAGGGTCCAATATAGTATGGTGATATCTTCCCATTCATCCCCAAATTTAAGTGTCCTAAATTAGGATTCAATCCCAATAAAACATGGTCACCAATAAAAAACAACGAAGATCTCCTCTAATAGTTGGAATAAAGGATTCTACCTACAATGAGTCGTGAGAAAACATTTATGAATTATATGAACTCTTTCAATAGTTTCCAATATCATAATGATGTCCAAAAATATTCATGATCAGCGAAATTCCAACAAGTTATTGAATTACTTGTCCTACCATGAAAACTGTCATAATGTTTCATCAGAATCAAGGACTATTAACTATTGTTATATACAAATAAAATGAAGGCATAATGATCATCCCATACTAAAATAAACTATACTATGTAGTACTAAAATATATCCGCTAATATGTGAATCAACATCTCTAATATTTTTCTCTGCAAGGATAATAATTTCTCTTCAATCTCATTTGATTCCTTGAGACCTTCTATAAACCCCACCAAAATCATGACGTAATTCATATGTCTTTATAAAATATAATGATCATGTGAAATATATTCAAAAATATAATTTCATCAACATAAAATATTCATAGAACAAATATTGAGTGAATCTTATGAATTTTTATAATATTGGGAACATTCTTGAAATGATCGAATGTAAAACAAATATCTCCATGAATCCTTGGGGTCTTGGGTAACGATGCTAAATTGTCCACAACGATGTCCTCCCATCTCCACATAGAGATAGGAAGTGGTTAGATAAAACCAAGAGGATGTTGAATCCCAGCCATTAGACTCTAGGAGGTAAGGAATCATAAAATTAATCAAATTGTATCAACTATTATTCATGGATACTAGAACAATGTTTTGAAATCATGAATCATATTTGTCAAACCGAGATGCACTTCCCACATATAGGCATGGATGTACCACATTGGTTCTTTCATCATGGAAGAAGGTACAACCACTCTCATGTTTAACATGATCATATCATCATCATCCTTTGACCAACATGGTATTGAGTCCCCACCAATTTTCCATTATAAGATCACAAACCACACTATGTGAGTCTTTTTTCAAACCTTTATTATCTCTAATAAATATGATTAGAACACTAATGGTGAAAAGATGATATGTAACCGGTCCTAAAAGGAATCCATAACCTAGGTGATAAATATTCTTATGAGATGACTCCTTTCCCCATAAATTAATTCATAGCTGAAACTTATAACCCTGATAATCTATAATAATGTTACCATTAACTTGTTATTAGGCCATTTCAAAGTCAAACATCTATAGATACACTACCCATAAACATTAACTCAAATTTTGGTCTCATTTTTTGATGATATAGTGTAGCGACATTTTGTTCATATATATAAAAAACCTCTCAAAAAATCGATAATGTCACAAAAACATCAAAACATGGACCATGGAATATATCTCTAAGTTCTGGTCAAGATAGATATACTCATGGGGTGACATCTAATGTGACAATGAAGAAACTAACTTCTACTTGTACATTAATATTTAACTCAAAACATCTCATGATGTATCATAATATATAGTATATATAATCTAAGGATAGGGAATAATCACTACTAGAGGTTTAGTTTATCACCTCTTCAAAGCTATAAAATCCTCCACCAACTAATCAAACCACTGAAACATCATCAAATTCACTATCAGTGATGTCATGGGTGATGATAAATTAGAGAAGTCGTCAACAAAACACTCATTTTATTTTTTCAAACCCAGAAATCTCTTGATCATAAACAAATTTTGGAGGCATATATAAGAAATCAATAAATTAAATTTTTCTAGGTTTATAGATATAATGTTCTCAGAAACCACATTCTTCAAGAATTGTTCCTCTGGAATCATAATATAGACTTTGATAGCTTGGGATAATGTTGATTTTAAAAAATCATACTCAGTACTATCTCAATATGTTTGGAATGATTCTATAATTTTAGTGATTAAATTTTGATTTTATCAATGAACACCAAAAAAACTATCAATGATATGGGCATAAGATCTTGTTATTTAGAACCATGAACACTAATGATGCATTCATAATTCCAAATGGCTACTTTATGTAAAAATATACCCATACCCGCTCTAAAATTCCTTCATTATGATGTACACCCCTCTAACATGAAATAGGTGATAAGGTAATCATAGATCAACCACGGAGAATAATTAGGCTCCCCATAACTGATTAAAGATATCAATTATCCTATGAAATGGATATCTATTATTCATCATCACCTAATTAAATTTATTTTAATATACATAGGGTTGAATACTTCCATCCAAATTATTAGGAAACAAAAAAGTTCCCCCAATGGTAAATTTATATGTTTCAAAAATCCCTTATGTTATAAATAATAAACTATTACCAAGATATCTATTAAATTGGTCGATGTGAAATGATAAAGGGGTATCAAAATTGGTTTTAAAAAATGAATTATTATGATATTGATAATAAGTCCTATTTCAAGGGAAAAAATATGAATTTATCATGAAATTTTCCCTAATTGATATACACAACTGGATAAAATATTAAAAGGGATACCAATAATCCTAAAAAATGTGACATTCTTGAAATATTTATCATGATATTTCTAAGTTGTCTCATGTCTAGACCACTATTTATTCTCCCAGATCCCACGAACTAGTCATCATTAACATATCTTCATTATGATATAAAAATTACTCCCATATTTTATAGAAATCTGTGTGGGATCCAAAACATCTCATCTAATCCATTCAAAGAATCACATAGAATCTTATCATCTCTAGAATAATTAATTCCAATAGAGGTCCAAAACCATAATGAAAATACGCTTCTCATGAAATCACTAATGATAGTTTGCTTTCATTTCCATTGGTGTATATATAGAATGAAACATAGAATATAACTTGAATGGAAATTCATGTCCCATAATATATTGGGAAGATATAATGTAATTCGATGTACCATTACAATACAATGGTGTAGATATCATTAAAGTGATTGAGGTCATAACATGAAGAGTAGAATTCTCTAACCACTATCAGCTCGATCTTGATTCACATTATTTACTTTCCGAGATTTTCTCCACCCCATTTCATCTAATTCATCATAGTTAGGGAATTCTACATCCTCTTTTATTGTCCACCACTTCAATATTTCCATGGTCTTCAAGATATATTTGAAAAATATCATGAGATAAAATTCTCATGATGACTAGACCTACTTCAAAGTTGAAATACATAAATTTATTCCTATAAGAAATTATATAATATCAACATTCCATATAATTTAAGCACCTACTAATATCAACTCAAAAATGGACACTGGGGAAGTCGTTTTCTAACCCATATGCATACTTCCCATGCATCTCATAATCATCTTTCTTCTTCCTAAACTAGAATATGATTCTATAGTAGTGAGTAGAATCTAATCCATCTGTACGCTATGTACTATAAGTAAAAAACATAAAACTCAAATCCTCTTGTACCTTCTCAAAATTTTGGGCCATTAAAAATACATGTGTGTACATTGTCAGTTAAAATACCATCTCCTGAATTATAAGATCTAGAAAAAAGAATATCTTAATCTTATGACCCATCTACAGCTCATACCTAGCCAAAAGAGGGGGAAAAGGAAGTAAATATGTGAATAGATCAAAATAAATAGAGATAGACAAAATAAACTATTTAAACTCCATGAATTTTATGCTTAGTATGAAATCTTTATATAAGGAAAATATTAATTTGGAATTGCCTCCTTAAAGAACACCTAAGTAGAACCTCTCATATTCCCTCATGATTCATGTTAGTCCACCAATTACTATAAATTTCATTGAACATGAAGGTATCAATAATCACTCACCCTTCCTCATGACATAATAAAAGGCCAACATTTATCTCAATAATATCCATTTATTCCTCCGTATACATCAGTCCACCAATTTCCAAAATTAATGATGGTTACTAGATTTGGATGCTCCAAGCACCATCAGTTATGGTCTCATGATTTTTTCTTCCTTGAATGGGAATAATATATAATATTCCATAATGAACAGGATCTATATCATGAATTACTATAAACCAAATAGAATTATTCTAAGGTATATATTCCTACACCCATGGTGGTGGAATACATGTTTTATTACAAATGGTAGAATTATTGGGATTTGAAAACCGGTGGCCTGGTCAAACGTCTCTATAATTGTATTTTTTAAAATCCTAATTTTTTTAAAAAAATATCAAAGGCATTTAGTTGATGAAAGAACCTAACTGGCCCACGGTATCATATAAATCTTCTCATATGAGATAAATAATATCCCATGTAATATCACTATGAAGATTTACCAAAGTATCAATCCATTCACATTAGTCACATACACAAACACACACACACACATACATATATAAAAAACATAACAAAAATATTAGGATCCACTAAATAATTTCAATAGACATATCATTATAACTTGGAATATATATATATATAACTCAATCCAAAAAATACAGGTATATCCAAACCAGATATCACAATCAGGGAATAAAATTAAATAACTAGAATCTAGCACACAATAGGAATATTTATATATATATGTTTGGAATGTGTTTCTATGTACATAATAAAGATACATTAATGCACCTGAATCCCATAAAACATTAACAACTATCATATCAATTGTAACCTATAGGTATGTCACACATGGGCGAGCCTGACACTTGGAATCTCCCCTACTAGAGTTTCACATGGTCACTATCTATTCTAACATACCGCATTATGGTCAATCTAAATGGATAAAATTTTACTCCGATAGAATTTTTTAATTCCCCTTCCCAAACTAATAGGTCTAAAATTGATAGGCAGAAGACCTCATGATCGCTTCCCACTACACATTAGGATTTCATATTACTTTGATGGTCTGAGTTCCATCATTGTAGAGGTTACACCATTAGAATCCATAAAATAATGATAAAAAATAATTATGTTAATGTAATGTAAAAAGTAAATGGTTCTATAATAAAAAGAATAATAGGTATATCACATCACAGAGGAAAATAATCCAAGGAACCCCAAATTTACCTTGTGAATCCAAGTAGTCAAGATAGATTGAAAAAATAACATTGAAATGGTTATAAGTATATCCTAACATCACCACTATATCCAAGACATAGTATTTTCAATGCCCTATCATAGGTTCTCTATCTTTCTTTTGATCCTTAGTGATGAATTTTTTATGTAGAAAAATATTCTCATATAAGGTGTGATTTATAAACATATTATGAAACCACAAATGCATCCTTAAGACATTTTCATATAATATATGACCAAGTATGTAACGAAATAAGGAAAATTTTCAAAAATATATCCCACACTACGTGGGTTCAGACCTCATTCTCTATCAAAGCTTTAATGAACACAATTTTACCTTTTTTTGAATGATATCTATTATGTTGTGAAAATATATTAGCCTATATTTTCCCTTTATGTAAATTCAACATGCCATAGCTTGATGATGGTTTTTATTAGAGACACCATACGCCCCACCCTGTTGGTATTTATTTATCATGTATTATAGTAAGTCCTTTTTTACATGGTTTAAAAAATAGGATAACACATAACCACTGAATGGAATTATTACACATCATCATGATTCTAATGGATTATTAGTTCCCAAACATGGTCTAAAAACTCACCATAAAGTATTTATATGATAAGACCTCTATAATCAAATGAGGCACACTTCATAGTGTAACACCCCAGGTAAATAAAGAATATGACATCTTTATATTTATCCATATTTGTGAATAAAATATTAATATTACTTTAAAGGGGATTCTATGCTCAATGGCGTACCCAATACGCAACAACAAGTTTTTTTGGAATCTTACGTTGCAATCTAATAATATAATAATATTATTTTATATGGTAGTTAACGCCTAGCCGTTGTAATGGCGGGATTGAACAGAACTAACTAAAAAATGATTATATATGTTTGTCAAATATTTTTACTCTTTACAATAAATGTTAGAGGATTAAAAATGAAAATGAATATAGTTTTTAAGCATAAACATTCTAATATTCTTTAAAAGGTCGATTAACCGCCTTTTGATGGAGAACCCATTTTAAATCCAATTTTTTACAATTTTATAAGCTCTATTTTTCAAAATAAACATATTATTTATTATTGGGACATTTAAATTTACCTTGGGTTAATTTTCGGTATTTTTCTGACAATGTTCATTTTTCAATGAATAGTGAAAAATACTGCATTTTACATCAAAAATGCTTTTTCATATAATTTAATTATATTGTTATATTATCTTTTTAATTTTTTTAAAGTGTAATTAGAATATATTTTTACCATGTAATTCAATGATGGTCATTGGGATTAATTTCACTTTGGAATTAGGCGTAAACAAGTGCCAAACTTTTCATAAATATTGTTTCAAAAAAACCCGATATTTTTTTTGACAACAGGAATTATTTTTAAATCAATTATTGAAATTTCTGTGTTTGTAATTTGGTAAAATGGAATACATATTTGGTATCAGAAGGTCCAAATTATGTAATCAAGACTCTTTTGTTTTTGGACATTATGAATAGTAACGACGGTAATTATCTTTAATTATCTTTAATGAGTAATCAGGTAGTTAAGGAAAATAAAATAGTATCATAATAATACAAAAATGACCAAAAAAGGTGTCCTAAGGCTATTGGTTGTCTCATGGCAGACCATGGTATTTCTTGTGCCAATATTGGGGGCCCCATGGAATCACCTTTGTGAGAAAGTGACTTTTAATCATTTTATCCTTAAAGAATGTTAAATGTAACAAAGAATGTATCACCTAAGTAAAATATTTTTACTTTTGTCTACATAAATGATCTTTTGGACTATAAATATTCATTGGAAACCTAATATTATTTCCTACATCATAGTATTTTTTTATAATTTTTAGACAATAAGTAAATTAAATTATTTATGACATCATGATGATGCAGCGATGACCTCATTATTTAACGATTTAAATAAAATGGCAAAGAAAATGTAAACTCTAAGACCTAAACATTTCCAAAACCTATTTTATTGGTGGATTTCGAACCCTTATCACCTTATCCTCTAAACACATCAATGTGGGACCATTAAAATCTGAAACTCATTTGAAAATAATGTTTCATTTTATACCTTTCCAAGAGTGCCCCTCCTCTCCTCTTATAAAAGGACCCCACCCCTACCTCCTTACCCACACTTCCAAAGCCTTTGTATCGGCCAACCCCTGCCCATTTTGTCTCTCAACATCCCTATATAACTCCTTGAAGCCTCAATTTGGGCAGAAGTCTTCCCAAGGAAGCCGTTTAGCTCAAACCAAAGGGAGTTACCTGATTTTAAGGTGATGTCTTCACTTGTGTTCTTTTGTTTTATTTTGATTATCCATCCCCCTAAACTCTTTTAATTCATTTATTTTGTAACAAATCCAGTATATTAAATATACTAGGATATTGTTATAAGAATATTTCTAGCTAAACATACACTCATCTACATCTAATGGTTAAAGAACACACTGTTTCTGTGGTTGGCGAATTTTTGCCTCACGAAACGATGATTGTTCAATCTTCTTTTAAACACCTTTAATGGTGTCCATTAAGATGTCACTATATTTATATATGATATATATTATGTTTATATTTTACTTATGCTTCTTTATTTTTCATTTGTGATTTACCTTTATGGTTTCCATTGTGGGTAAACACGATAATTTCATTTTAGGAAGTGCGGACTATCGCCCCCTCAAAGTGATGTGATTCGTTAATGCCATATGTGGGACGTATAGAGGATGGATTTAATGTTATTATATATTATTTTATACTGGAATTATAATATACCTCTATATCATTATTATTTATTTCCATTAATGTATGATATAGAAATGAAAGTAGCATTCATGCGTACGTACGGCTTACCGTCTCCATGAACAGTGCATTTCATTTCTTATCCTCAAATGTAATGTACTATTATAAGTACATATTTATAATGGATATATATAATGTATGTTACATATAAATGATAAATATAATTCTGGAATTAAAATATACATACCTCTCATTTAGTTCTAATTCCATTAATTTGAAAAAGAAATGAAAGTAGCGTTCATGCATACGTACGGCTTACCGTCTCCATGAACCGTGCATTTCATTTATTACCTCTAAATGATTATGTAATATTATAAATACATGTATATGCTGGATATATATTATATATATGATATCCAAATCAGGAATTTAATTTTTGATATAAAGAACCTTTGACCACACGAACAACATGTAATTGTAAGAAGTCCACATTCGACTTAAGAACAAAATATCGACAAAACAAACATTATTAACATAAATGATTACATAAAGTTTTTGACATGGTAATAAGTGATATAAAAGGAAAAATGAACTTGAAAAAGGTTATTAAGGAAGTATAAATTAACTCAAGTTTATTATTCAGGAGATTAAAGAACGATCGAGTCAAGTCGGACCCGAGGTAAGGAATCATACCACTCTCTTTCTTTTTAAGTACACTCTTTTATGTCATTTCTTTTAAGATCATATTTATTATGGTTGGGATATTATTTTATATTACTCCTACTTTACATATTATTTTCATATGGTGAGAGACCCTATTTTCTCTCATAAATCCATTTTGTATGTTTTGAGTGGCGCCGTTAGGCTGCCGAATTTTCGTAAGGGATCCAACCTCTATCTTTCTTTTTAAGTACTCTCTTTTATGTCATTTATTTTAATCTAATCTTTCTTATGTTTGGGGATGTTACTTTATATTCCTCATACTATAATTTTATGGTCATATTATGAGAGACCCTATTTGATCTCATAAATCCTTTTTTGAATGTTTTAAGTGGCGTCGTTAGGCTGCCGAGTTTTCGTAAGGTATTTTCATCTCACTTTTATTCTCGTGACATTTATGCTACGTTTGCCACTATTTCCTTTGAGTGGTGTATTTACTGCCCATTATTATACACTTTTTTTAGTATAATATCATTTATGGGTAATTAAATCTTCATTGTATGACCCTTTTCCATGGGGTGTACGTTTTGAAAGTTACCCAACTCGGTAAGGGGACCTTTCACCCTTCTCTTTTTAAAAGACTTCTTTTGTTATGTCTTTTAATTTACATCTTATTATATTGGTATGTGTTCTTATATATCCTTATTGATGTAAAGTTTATGTCCATGTGATGAGATACCATTCACTCTCTCATCGAATAATTTTCTGAATTTTGAAGTGACGTCGTTAGGTTGTCGAACTTTTACAAGGGAACGTCTTACCCCAATTTCGATTTCATTGGGTTCAACTTGTACTTCTTGAACATGTCATCCTATGAATATCTGTGAATGACCTATGATTGTTTCACACCTAATATCCACTTATATTTTGTGTATTTATATTTCTCACACATAATTATTTGATAGATTTATCCTTAATTTAAGGATAACATCTTTATAATGGATTTCATCTCAATTTACATTTACCTTGAGACTTCATTGTTGTTATGCACCAATTCACTCATATATGGTGTGTATACTGTCCTTTGACATATTATATCATGAATCCATTTATTCTCATGATATTATAATGTTCAGATTAAATGTTATTCCACAATTATTTGTATTCAAGATTCTTTCATTTTGTTAAAAACACTTTAACAAAAATATCGTTTTAAATGTTTTAAAGATTTATTATTCTAAACCCTTATCTTTATTTTCCATGATTTCAAAGTGGGGTTCAGTATTTATTTATATGGACATTAATGTTTTAAAAATTATAATTCCAATAAAATCTTCAATGTGGTATAGGACACTTTTATTCAAAAATCTATTTTAAATGATTTTTGAAAATGGATAGATTAATTCAATATCTTGGAATAACTTATTTTGATTGAAAATGAAATGTTGTTATTGAAATTTTTATATTTTAAATATTTTATGTGTAATGATGGTACTTGGACATTTTACGGGTGGTTATGTGATAAACCATATGACGGGTGGTGCCGTGAATACCAGGATGAGTGGTTACGTTATAACCTCCAATGCATTGGGTATGGAAGTCGGCCGTATGGATATTCCATTAAGTATGTATGGAAGTTGGCCGAATGACTATTCCATTAAGTGATATGTGTGGAAGTCGACCTTATGGTTATTACACTTAAGTATGTTTATGTCCCAAGATACCTTTATATGTTATGTGATCTTTATATGGGTTATATGGTAATCTATTGGTTACAGAAGGGTAAGTAATGAACTTTTATTCAGTGAAGAGTTTTTACTACTTCGAAAAGGTAAAAAGTATTACTTTGATAAAGTATACATGGTTTGCTCGTTGTTTTGAAAAACTAACAGTTTTCATTCATTGTGTATCCCTTACGGAGCTTTTTATGCTCATCCCATGTTTTTTAATGTTTTTTACAGGACTTAACGTGGAATAGGGTCAAGGATGTGATCAAGGGAAAGTTATGCTAACTAAAACATGGAACTAGACATGTTTCTTTTTAAGAGTTTTTATTTTATGGAAACTTAGTAGAATTTTCTCCTTTGTAATCTTTTGAGATGTAATAGTTATGTCCTAATTCTCTAAAACTCTAAACCTGAAAATATCCTCAATGTGAATTATTTATTTAATTCAATATTAAGTAAGGTTTAAGGTCGGGGCCTTATAGTTGGTATCAAAGGTCGGTTTAGATAGATTTAGAGGTTAGGGTATTCTTTAAGCATAAGTGATATTACCATAATGGTTAGGATTTCAGAAAGAGTCCTAGTTTTAGATAAAGTGAATGAGTAAGTATATATTAGTGTTTATCTTCCTCATTAGTACATGATGGTTTTGTTGATATACTCACACTGAGATTTCTGTTTTTAGTGAATGGATGAATCTAGTAGGCACCAAAGAGTCAATAGGTTTGAAGGAAACTGTGGTGGTTCTCTGATTAGGATACTAGATAAAATGAGGGATTCAGTGAGGAAACTCGTGGTTGTTCTAAACCAACTATCAAGGAGTCGTGATCAACCACTTGAACCTTGGTATGATCTGTAATGCATCATGTACGAGATGACCATTCGATGTGGAATTTCAGGTAATAATTATAAAGGTAACCATTATAGTTTATATGATCCTTACTTTTGAGGTATTTCTGGGTTATTATATGTTATGCTGGAAAATGAAAGGCATGAGATAAACATGAGGTTAAAATATGTTATGATCATTTTTGAATATTTTATCTCGTTTTGGGGAATGTTTTAAAGCTATATAGTTTTGCAAAAAGGACAACACGCAGACCGTGTGACAACCCATCGCGTCGGACAAAGGTGAAGGAATCGAACCCACAACCAAAGTGCGACTGGTATTTATCACCTACCACTGGACTACGTGAAGTACCTGGTTAGTTTGACTGATTCTTATTAGTTAGATGATTTTATGAATTAAGAGTAAGTTTATTTTGGGTTATTTATGAAAATTATTAACCTATCATGGAGGGTATGTGATTAGGTTAATTAATTTTCAATACGAGAGTTTAAGAGCAATTGATGTTGTTTGGAGATAAATGTTACGATTTAACTTGGAAGACTATGTTACTAAATCCTTTAAATATTTGGGTTTCAATCTTAGTTTGGTTTACTTTGAAGAATTTTATGGACAAATTGTTTATCGAATGGTCCTCGTTGAACTTTGGGTTTTGTTGGACAAATTTTTGAAAATAAGTATAGATTTTCTTTTTATAAATTGTTATCCTTTTCTAGATTATCTGATCTTGTACTAAACTTTATCGTTTTGGTTTTGGTTAAAGTATTAAGACATGGGAATTATATAGTTCTCTATTGTGGATTAGGTGATTCTCTAGAAGTTGATTATAATACTCTTAATGTGAAAATGTATTCCAAAAGACTCGTCTTTTGGAGAAAATGTGAGTTTGTGTAAGGAATCTAATAAAAGTTGAAAGTCATCATGATAAGTGATTATGATTCCTTATGAATAAAAACCTCAATGAAGAGCAACTTAAAACAAAAAGGTTGTCTATTAACTTTTCCTACTGGGGAATCGAATACCGTTTAACCTATCACAAGTATGTGATTTTCTTGTGGTTAATATTCTTTTAAACATGTTTTCTATCACTCTCCATCAGAACATGTCCCTTTGTTTTTTTCCTCCATGTCCAAATATTCATACTTGGAATCCTAGTATAGGTTAACTCAGGAGACCCTTGTACTTATCTTTCTTTATTTTAAAGTGATTGATTTACCGACTATTGTTCCGATGTGGTACTTTCAAGGATGTTTCCAAGCCCAATTTTTAAATTGCGAGGACGCAATTCCCAAAAGGGGGGAAAGATGTAACACCCCAGGTAAATAAAGAATATGACATCTTTATATTTATCCATATTTGTGAATAAAATATTAATATTACTTTAAAGGGGATTCTATGCTCGATGGCGTACCCAATACGCAACAACGAGTTTCTTGGGAATCATACGTTGCACTCTAATAATAAAATAATATTATTTTAAATGGTAGTTAATGCATAGCCGTTGTAATGGCGGGAATGAACAGATTTAACTACAAAATGATTATATATGTTTGTGAAATATTTTTACTCTTTACAATAAATGTTATAGGATTAAAAATGCAAATGAATCTAGTTTTTAAGCGTAAACATTCTAATATTCTCTAAAAGGTCGATTAACTACCTTTTAGTGGAGAACCCCTTTTAAATACACTTTTTGACAATTTTATAAGATATATTTTTCAAAATAAACGTATTATTTATTATTGGGACATTGAAATTTACCTTGGGTTAATTTTTGGTATTTTTCTGACAATGTTCATTTTTCAATGAATAGTGAAAAATACTGCATTTTACATCAAAACTGCCTTTTCATATAATTCAATTATATGGTTATATTATATTTTTAATTTGTTTTAAAGTGTAATTAGAATATATGTTTACCATGTAATTCAATTATGGTCATTGGGATTAATTTCACTTTGGAATTAGGCATAAACAAGTGCCAAACTTTTCATAAATATTGTATCTAAAAAACCCGCTATTTGTTTTGACCACAGGATTTATTTCTAAATCAATTATTTCAATTTCTATGTTTGGAATTTGGTAAAATGGATGACATATTTTGAATCATAGGTTCCAAATTATGTAATCATGACTCTTTTGTTTTTGGACATTATGAATACTAACGACGGTAATTATCTTTAATTATCTTGATTAATGAGTAATCAGGTAGTTAAGGATAATAAAATAGTCTCATAATAATAACAAATGACAAAAAAATGTGTCCTAAGGCTATTGGTTGTCTCATGGCCGACCATGGGATTCCATGTTCCAAACTTTGGGGCCCCATGGAATCACGTTTGTGAGAAAGTGATTTTTTATCTTCTTGTCTTTAAAGATTGTTAAATGTAACAAAGAATGTATCATCTAAGTAAAATATTTTTAATTTTGTCTAAATATATGATCTTTTTTACTATAAATATTAATTGGAAATATAAAATTTTTTCCTACATCATAGTATTTTTTTTATAATTTTTATACAATAAATAAATTAAATTATTTATGACATCATGATGATGCAGCGATGACCTCATTATTTAACGATTTAAATAAAATGGAATGAAAATGTAAACTCTAAGACCTAAACATGTCCAAAACCTATCGTATGGGTGGATTTAGAACCCTTATCACCTTATCCTAGAAACACATCAATGTGGGACCATTAAAATCTGAAACTCATTTGAAAATAATGTTATATTCTATACCTTTCCAAGAGTGCCCCTCCTCTCCTCTTATAAAAGGCCCCCACCCCTACCTCCATACCCACACTTCCAAAGCCTTTGGATCGGCCAAAACCTGCCTCTTATGTCTCTACAAATCCCTATATAACTCCTTGAAGCCTAAGTTTGGGCAGAATTCTTCCCAAGGAAGCCGTTTAGCTCAAACCAAATGGAGTTACCCGATTTTAAGGTGATGTCTTCACTTGTGTTCTTTTGTTTTATTTTGC
This sequence comes from Viscum album, assembly GCA_963277665.1. Classification (NCBI taxonomy): domain Eukaryota; kingdom Viridiplantae; phylum Streptophyta; class Magnoliopsida; order Santalales; family Viscaceae; genus Viscum; species Viscum album. The sequence goes on from OY728138.1 coordinate 1,381,020,940, forward strand.
TTCTCCAACCCCTAAACTCTTTTTATTCATTTTTTTTGTAACAAATCCAGTATCTTCAATATACTAGGATTTCGTTATAAGATGATTTCGAGCTACAATTACACATATCTACATCTAATGGTTAAAGAACATACTGTTTCTGTGGTTGGCGAATTTCTGCCTCACGAAACAATGACTGTTCAATCTTCTTTTAAACACTATTAATGGTGTCCATTAAGATGTAACTCTATTAATATATGATATATATTATGTTTATGTTTTAATTATACTTATTTATTTTTCATTTGTGATTTACCTTTATGGTTTCCATTGTGGGTAAACACGATAATTTCATTTTAGGAAGTGCGGACTACGGCCCCCTCAAAGTGATGTGATTCGTTAATGCCATATGTGGGACGTATAGAGGATGGATTTATTGTTATTATATATTATTTTATGCTGTAATTAAAATATACCTCTATATCATTATTATTTATTTCCATTAATGTATGATATAGAAATGAAAGTAGCGTTCATGCATACGTACGGCTTACTGTCTCCATGAACGGTGCATTTCATTTCTTATCCCCAAATGTAATGTACTATTATAAGTACATATTTATAATGGATATATATAATTTATGTTACATATAAATGATAAATATAATTCTTTAATTAAAATATAAATACCTCTCATTTAGTTTTAATTCCATTAATATGACAAAGAAATGAAAGTAGCGTTCATGCGTACGTACGACTTACCGTCTCCATGAACAGTGCATTTCATTTCATACCTCTAAATGATTATGTAATATTATAAATACATTTATATTCTGGATATATATGATATATATGATATCCAAATCAGTAATTTCATTCTGGATATAAAGAACCCTTGACCACACGAACAAAATGTAATTATAAGAAGTCCACTTTCGACTTAAGAACCAAATATCGACAAAACAAACATTATTAACATAAATGATTACATAATGTTTATGACATGGTAATAAGTGATATAAAAGGAATAATGAACTTGAAAAAGGTTCTTAAGGAAGTAGAAATTAACTCATGTTTATTATTCAGGAGATTAAAGAACGATCGAGTCAAGTCGGACCCGAGGTAAGGGATCCTACCCCTCTCTTTCTTTTTGTGTACACTCTTTTATGTCATTCCTTTTAAGATCATCTTTCTTATCATTGGGATGTTATTTTATATTACTCCTACTTTACATATTATGTTCATATGGTGAGATACCCCATTTTCTCTCATAAATCTATTTTGGAAGTTTTGAGTGGCGCCGTTAAGCTGCCTAATTTTTGTACGGGATCTGACCTCTATCTTTCTTTTTAAGTACTCTCTTTTATGTCATTTCTTTTAAGCTCATCTTTCTTATGTTTGGGTATGTTCCTTTATATTACTAATACTGTAATTTTATGGTAATATTACGAGAGACCCTATTTGATCTCATAAATCTATTTTTGGAAGATTTAAGTGGCGCTGTTAGACTGCCGAGTTTTTGTAAGGGATTTTTCATCTCACTTTTATTCCCGTGACATTTATGCTATGTTTGCCATTATATCATTTTTTTGGTGTATGTACTGCCCATTATTATACACTTTTTGTAGTATAATATCATTTATGTGTAGTTACATCTTTATTGTATGACCCTTCTTCCATGGGGAGTACGTTTCGAAAGTTACCCAACTCGGTAAGGGGACCTTTCACCCTCCTCTTTTTAAAAGACTTTTTTTGTTATGTATTTTAATTTACATATTATTATGTTGGGATATGTTCTTATATATCCTTATTGATGTAATGTTTATGTCCATGTGATGAGATACCATTCACTCTCTCATCGACTAATTTTCTGAATTTTGAAGTGACGTCGTTACGCTGTCGAACTTTTACAAGGGAACGTCTTAACCCAATTTCGATTTCTTTCGGTTCAACTTGTACTTCTTGAAAATTTCATCCTATGAATATGTGTGAATGACCTATGATTGTTTCACACCTAATATCCACTTATATTTTGTGTATTTATATTTCTCACACATAATTATTTGATAGATTTATCGTTAATTTAAGGATACCATCTTTATAATGGATTTCATCTCAATTTACATTTACCTTGAGACTTCATTGTTGTTATGAACCAATTCACTCTTATATGGTGTGCATACTGTCCTTTGACATATTATATCATTAATCCCTTTATTCTCATGATATTATAATGATCGGATTAAATGTTATTCCACAATTATTTGTATTCAAGATTCTCTCATTTTGTTAAAAACTCTTTAACAAAAATATCGTTTTAAATGTTTTAAAGATTTAATATTCTAAACCCTTATCTTTATTGTCCATGTTTTCAAAGTGGAATTCAGTATTTATTTATATGGACATCAATGTTTTAAAAATTATATTTCCAATAAAATCTTCAAAGTGGAATGGGACACTTTGATTCAAAAATCATTTTAAATGATTTTTGAATATGGATTGATTAATTCAATATCTTGGAATTACTTATTTTGATTGAAAATGAAATGTTGTTATTCAAATGTTTATATTTTAAATATTTTATGTGTAATGATGGTACTTAGACATTTTACGGGTGGTTACGTGACAAACCATATGACGAGTGGTGCTGTGAATACCTGGATGAGTGGTTACGTTATAACCTCCAATGCATTGTGTATGAAAGTCGGCCGTATGGATATTCCATTAAGTATGTATGGAAGTTGGCTGAATGGATATTACATTAAGTGATATATGTGGAAGTCGACCTTATGGTTATTCCACTTAAGTATGTTTATGTCCCAAGATACCTTTATATGTTATGTGATCTTTATATGGGTTTTATGGTAATCTATTAGTTATAGAAGGGTAAGTAATGAACTTTTATTTAGTGAAGAGTTTTTACTACTTCAAAAAGGTTAAAAGTATTACTTTGATAAAGTATACATGGTTTACTCATTGTTTTGAAAAACTAACAGTTTTCATTCTTTGTGTATCCCTTATAGAGCTTTTTATGCTCATCCCATGTTTTTGAAATGTTTTTCACAGGACATAACGTGGAATAGGGTCAAGGATGGGATCAAGGGAAAGTCATGCTACCTAAAACATGGAACTAGACATGTTTATTTTTAAGAGTTTTTATTTTATGGAAACTTAGTAGAATTTTCTCCTTTGTAATCTTTTGAGATGTAATAGTTATCTCCTAATTCTCTAAAACTCTAAACCTGAAAAGATCCTCAATGAGAATTATTCATTTAATTCAATATTAAGTAAGGTTTAAGGCCGGGGCCTTATAGTTGGTATCAAAGGTCGGTTTAGATAGCTTTAGAGGTTAGGGTATTCTTTAAGCATAAGTGACATTACCATAATGGTTAAGATTTCAGAAAGAGCCCTAGTTTTAGATAAAGTGAATGAGTAAGTATATATTAGTTTTTATCTTCTTCATTAGTACATGATGGTTTTGTTGATATACTCACACTGACATTTCTGTTTTTAGTGAATGGATGGATCTAGCAGGCACCAAAGAGACAATAGGTTTGAAGGAAACTGTGGTGGTTCTCCGATTAGGATACTAGATAAAATGAGGGATTCAATGAGGAAACTCGTGGTTGTTCTAAACCAACTATCAAGGAGTCATGATCAACCACTTGAACATTGGTATGATCTGTAATGCATCATGTAAGAGATGACCAATCGATGTGGACGTTCAGGTAATAATTATAAAGGTAACCATTATAGTTTATATGATCCTTACTTTTGAGGTAATTATGGGTTATTATATGTTATGCTGGAAAATAAAAGGCATGAGACAAACATGAGGTTAAAATATGTTATGATCATTTTTGAAGATTTTATCTCGTTTTGGGGAATGTTTTAAAACTATATAGTTTTGGAAAAAGGACAACACACAGACCATGTGACAACCCGTCGCATCGGACAAAGGTGTGGGAATCAAACCCACAACCAAAGTGCAACTGGTATTTATCACCTACCACTAGACTACGTGAAGTCCCTGGTTAGTTTGACTGATTATTTTTAGTTAGATGATTTTATGAATTAAGAGTAAGTTGATTTTGGGTTATTTATGAAAATTATTAACCTATCATGGAGGATATGTGATTAGGTTAATTACTTTTCAATATGAGACTTTAAGAGCAATTGATGTTGTTTTGAGATAAATGTTATGATTTAACTTGGAAGACTATGTGACTAAATCCTTTAAATATTTGGGTATCAGTCTTAGTTTGGTTTAATTTGATAAATTTTTTGGACAAATTGTTTATCAAATGGTCCTCATTGAACTTTGGGTTTTGTTGGACAAAAGTTGGAGATTAAGGATTGATTTTATTTTTATAAAAGGTTATCCTTTTCTAGATTATCTGATCTTGTACTAAACTTTTTGGTTTTGGTTTTGGATAAAGTATAAAGACATGTGAATTATATAGTTCTCTTTTTTGGATTAGGTGATTCTCTATATGTTGATTATAATACTCTTAATGTGAAAAATTATTCCTAAATACTCGTCTTTTGGAGAAAATATGAGTTTGTGTAAGGAATCTAATTAAAGTTGAAAGTCAACATGATAAGTGATTATGTTTCCTTATGAATAAATACCTCAATGAAGAGTAACTTAAAACAAAAAGGTTGTCTGTTAACTTTTCCTACTGGGGAATCGAACACCGTTTAACCCATCATAAGTATGTGATTTTCTTGTGGTTAACTTTCTCCTAAACATGTTTTCTATCACTCTCCATCAGAACATGACCCTTTGTTTTTTTCCTCCATGTCCATATTTTCATACTTGGAATCCTAGTATGGGTTAACTCAGGTGAACTTTGTAATTATCTTTCTTTATTTTAAAGTGATTGTTTTACCGACTCATGTTCTGATGTGGGACTTTCAAGGATGTTTCCAAGCCCAATTTTAAAATTCTGAGGATGCAATTCCCAAAAGGGGGGAAGGATGTAACTGTAAAGACCCGTAAAATTCAAGGGAAATTTTTTCTTAATTTTCTTTAGAATTTTACAAGAACGCGGTTTCAGACGGCACCTGATTCCGAGGCCCGGAGTGCCCGGAATTAATTTCCAAAGTTTGCCTCGGGTACGTTCAGTGAACGAACGAGCGGGAATTTCTAACTTTTGATCCGGTGCTCGGAATTGAAATCCGAGGGCACCGATGAACTCGCAGCGCCGATATTCGCTTAAAGAGACCTTTTCGGGAGTTGCGTTTGTTGCGGGTTGAAAGTTACGTTTTGGGTTTTTTTTGTTTGAGTTAAATAAAATTGTGAAGAACAATTTTATTACAACTTGTTAAAACCTATTCAAAGGTGGTTGGAAGTGGGACCCACACCCACTTAACCTCCCTTGGGAGGATTAAGTGTGGTGGGGCCCACACGAACCCCTAACCTTTTCAAATTCTCTCAACATACTTAACCCCTAATTAATTGGCCTAAGTTACTCTTAATTAATTGTGGGAGTTAAGTCTTTTTGAATTTCAAACTTTGAAATTCTTTTGTGTTGTGTTTATAAAATAAGAGGTAGTCTTATTTTATTTTGAGTTCTTTGTTTGTCTTTTTGAGAGCTCCTCTTCATCTTCTCCGGCGAAGAACGTCTTCATCCTCAACGAAGAACGACAACACTTCGTCAAGGATCATCGACTCGGCGACCCGGTATCTTCAGATCTCTTCTTCCTCCTCGGACCTTCTTCGTCGGCAAACGAAGATCCGCCAACGTCGTGTCTCTTCGGGCATAACACTTCGTCAACGAATTTGACGAACGACGACCGCGACGCCCGACCTCCGCGACGCCGTCTTCCGCGGGACGTAGACGATTCTTCGAATCTTAAACCCGAGGTAGGGGTTGTCGTTTTCTTTTGGTTTCCTTATTTTATTCTTGATCGTGATTCTATCAAGACTAACGTGTGACTTGATTTTATTTAAGTGTTATTGTTAACGCGAGGGGGGCCGGACCGCACGAACACGGCCGAACCCCCCTCCATCGTTCTTGTTTTATTCATGCGGGTGGAAGCAAGTGGCGTGGTGCCGTCGCACCACGCGGATGATCGTGCTTATAATTTACGCAACGCCGTCGCGCTACGCCGAGGAGAATCTTCAAGAACGCGACGCCGTCGCGCCGCGTTGGAAGGAATCACGGTACGGCGAAGGGGCGCGGTGCCGTCGCACCGCGCCGGACGACGAACACCGCGGCCGGTTCCGAGCCGCGGCGGGGCGAGGAGACCGCGGCCGGTTCCGGGCCGCGGCGGAAGAGAAAACCGGCGGCCGGGCCGCCGGCGTCGGAAGCCGAAGAGGGGACCGGAAATTCCGGTCCCGTTGGAGAAAAACCGGCCGGCCGGCTGGCCGGCCGGATGCCGTTAAACCGGGGAATTAATTCCCCGGCCAGCTGGCAAAACCCCCCTCTTAAAGAGGGGGGCGGTTTTTTTTTTTAAAGGGAGGGGGCCGGCTGCCCCCTCGGTTCCGCTCCAGCAGGCCCCCCACGTGGGGGGGGGGCGCTTGTTAAAAAAAAAACGGCGCGGCTAATTGCCGCGCCGCCCTCCAGCAAAGCGGGAGCTTTGCTCCCCGCTAGCCGACCGCGGCCCGCCGCCGCGCGGCCCGCCGCCAAGCGCCGCCACCGCGGCCCGCCGCCGCCGCCTCCGCGGCCCGCCGCCGCCGCCTCCGCGCCGCCGCGCCGCCGCGCCGCCGGGCCGCCGCGCCGCCGCCGGCTGCCGCGCCGCCGCCGTCCGCCGCCGCCGGCCACCGCGCCGCCCAGGGGGGGGGGGTCGGGCCGGGTCGGCCCGGGCCCGGACCCCCCCGTTTCGTACCAGATTTGGTTTTTAGCCCATAACTTGAGCCTCAGACCTCCGAATGACGAACCGTCTGCGGCAACGCGATCCTTGGATCGAGACGGTCGTTTCGGTATATCGCACTCAAGGTTTCGGATTACTTTGAGTTCGGCCGGGTTGGCTCGTTCACGGAACCAACCGGGCCTTCGGAGCGGAAACGCTCATATCTTGAGCCACGAACGTCCGATTGACGCGCCGTCAGTCGCGTTGCGTTCCTCTTAATGAGACGGATCTTTTGGAATACTCCGCCCGAGGTTTGGATGCAGGTGGAGTACGGTCGGGTTGGTTTTGCCTTAAAAACCAACCGGGCCCCGGAGACGAAAATGCCAATAACTCACAGACCGGGCGTCCGATTGACGCGCCGTCTGTTTCATTGACTTCCTCTTGATGAGACGGAACTTCTGACATACTCCGCCCGAGTTTTGGATGCAGTCGGAGTATGGCCGGGTTGGATTGTACCCGAAATCCAACCGGGCCCCTGGAACGCAAAAGCTGATATCTTACAGACAGGACGACCGATTGACGAGCCGTCAGCGGCGTTGGTGGTTACGTTGAGTAACGGTCCCTTTAAGTTTACCCTATGGGAGTTCGGGGTACAGTTGAGATACGGCCGGGATTGGTTTCGCTCTCGAAACCAACCGGGCCCCTGGGACGAAAAGGCTAATAACTCACAGACCGGGCGTCCGATTGACGCGCCGTCTGTTGCGTTGAGACCCCTGTGACGAGACAGACTTTTGAGACACTTCTTCGTGGACTTTGAGATACTTGGAGTATCGACCTGTAGCTCGTGGAGCGGACCCTCCCAGTGACGAGCGTGCGAAGTACGGAGACCGTGTAGCTGGCTGAGACCTGACGACTGCTTGACCGACTCGACTTGGAGTGAGTCGACTAGCCCAGTGGACGGAGCACTACTTTCTGAGGTGCAGACCCATGGCGGACGGAGCACTACCTGTGTGACAGTGCAGACCCGCGGTGCTCGTCCGGAGAGTACCTCAGTAGGCTATCTGGGTAGCGCCCGGTATTTGGCGACAGACCCTCAGCGGACGGAGCGCCAGGTAGTTGGCCGCAAACCCGCAGTACTCGACAGGAGGAGTACTTCAGCAGTCTTAGGTTAGTGAGCAGTACCTCGGAGTCGTGTCAGGACCACTGCACACTCCAGAGACGGAGCTCTTCAGCAGTTACGGTTTCGATAATGAAAATCCTGGTTTGAGCTGAGACTTTGACCTTTGTGTTTCCTCATGATTGAGATGGGTTACTTGATAACATAGGTATATGTATGGGCATATACCTGGGTAGTGGTTATCTGTTGATCTCATGATCCTTGTGTTTCCTCATGACTGAGATGGGTTACTTGATAACATAGGTATATGTATGGGCATATACCTAAGTAGAGTTTATCTGTTGAGATCTTCTTGTGTTTATCCTTGTTGGTTTTAGTGAGACCTTGAGGGTCTCGGGGTCCCTACTGAGTATCGTTATACTCACCCCTGCACGGGCTATGCCCGCACCTCGTTGTGTTGGTTGCAGACGACGGACAGTGCTGACAGAAGCCGAAGGTTCGAGGACTGGATGGTACCTGGAGGTGGACTATACGACGAGGCGGTACCCGGAGGTGGACCACTGGGCGGGACATACTCGGAGCGGATGGCGGGACCGAGGAGCAGAGGAGCTATATGTACCCACCCTTCAGGTGGGATTTCCAGTGGACATCTCAGCGTAGCAGCTTTACTTTTCAGTCGCTGTTTTCCCTTTCGAGTTGTACTTTACAGTTGGGCTTGTATTTCCGGCCCCTTTATACTTTTCAGCTCTTCTTTTTGTACTTAGTGTTTTTCTTCCGCTTGTACTCTGTGGTGCTTGTTTTCTTTTATAAAGGCAATGCCTTCCCAGTTATCGGGATTTTACGCCTTTGGTGCTAGTCGCCAGCCCCTGGCCTATGGAAGGCGGGTTTGGGGTAGTCACGGCACGGGCCCCGAGGACGGGTCGTGACAAATTGGTATCAAAGGAGTTCGGTTCTACCGCAGAACTTATAACTCTGATCTTTCTTTCTGTGAAGCAATAGTGTTAAGGGTACCGAGTGTGGTTTTCAGTTCAGGGAGTCCAGTGTTGGTGCGGGCGGCCGACGTATCCATACACCAGGACCCTGACAACTGATTTCCGACTTTGTGCACGAAAACACTGATTGCGTGTGTGTTTTCAAAAGTTTTTCCCCTTAAAACAGCTCAAACCAGGTCAGCTCACCAGGTATAATCGTTTGATCGTGTTACGTTGTTTCTTTCAGGATGTCTTTTCTCAGACGATCAGCTAGAGCCCGGAGGGATGAGCGTGCTGACAGTCTGTCGAGCGACGAGGCTTCGGTACAGGGCCCTCTTGCAGTTGAGGCACCAGCGGTACTACCATACGTTGGGCCACCGATGCCACCAGCCCCAGCAGTAGGCGATGCACGACGCTTGAGCGCGCTGCACGAGTTCCAGCGCCAGAGGCCACCCAGGTTCCGGGGAGAGACGGACCCGCAGGCAGCTGAGGTTTGGCTGGAGGCTGTGGTGAGAGTCTTCAGGCTAGTGGGGACGCCGGCAGACTTCATGGTGATCTTTGCTACCAGCCTCCTTCAGGCAGCAGCAGGTAGGTGGTGGAGCCACTTGTTTCAGTTTTGCGATGAGATGAATTTCGCATGGGAAGACTTCGAGACCTTCTTCAGGGTGGAGTTTGTGCCAGTATCTCTACACCCCGAGCCTGTACAGGAGATTCTGCCTTTGCCGCGTGTTTTTCGATCAGAAGCCGAGTCATCTGTGGGCAGTAGACAGATGATGCAGAGGTCCAAGAGGACCAGACCAGCAGTTGGGCGATCTCGGGTTTTAGGACCGGTGGTGCAGGGCACCCGGAGTGGGAACAGAGCTAGTCGTGCAAGGAGTAGGTTGTGTTACTCATGTCGCGGAAAGGGTCACCTAGCTCGTGACTGCCCGACCCGCCATGCGGAGGAGCAGCAGACGGTTGAGGAACCACCTAGGCGGACGAGGCAGAGGAGCTGGCCGAGCAGCAGGTGGTGGACGACGCTTTCAGGCTCTGCCACCACCACCACCAGGAGGTCCACCCCGACCACAGGGAGTAGGTGAACATGCGAGAGCACAGCTTCAGGCAGCTGAAGCATACGATCATGGAGCTCTGGGAGCAGGTGGACAGGGAAGGAACTAGTGGATACGTCTTTTGTACTTCTAGTTCCATGTTGATGTTGCTTTTGTATAGCGTCTTGTATTATGAGCTGCAATAATAAAAGATGCATCCTTTGTGATGTTTACATTCATGTCCTCTTTTGTGATGTTACTAAGAGGTTCCAGTTGACTGTTGACTTGACCCTCACTTGTGAGACATCTACTGGAGGAGACCAGTTACCACACACTGATGCCGACAGTGTGACTCAACCCTTGGAGGCGAGAGTAACGGTTGGATCTCTTAGTAGTAGCGTCGAGGCCTTACGACGTCATCCTTGGTATGGATTAGTATCATCCATGTTAGGATTGACTGTTTTAGGCAAAGAATGTGGTTCATCCAGGGGATGAGACCAGGTTTCTCTTATCGGCAAAGAAGAAATCTTGCAGCTCTTGTGGGACCAGAGATGGTCCGGGCCACGTCAGAAGAGGTCCATGTCATCCAGGAGCGGATGAGGAAAACACAGAGCCGGCAGAAGTCATACGCTGACAGGAGGCGGAGGCCACTAGAGTTCGAGGATGGTGACCACGTCTTCTTGCGGGTCTCACCTCGACGTGGTATTCAGAGATTTGGCTGAGGCGACAAGTTATCTCCGCGCTTCATCGGACCCTTCCAGGTCCTCAGCAGGGTTTGTGACGTGGCTTATCGCCTGGCTCTACCACCTCAGTTGCACCGGGTGCACGACGTCTTCCACGTATCCCAGCTGAGGAGATACGTGCACGACCCGACGCACATCATTGATCATGGGGAGCTTGACGTTGACGTTGGGGCGACTTTTACGGAGGTCCCGGTGGAGATAGAGGATCGATAGGAGCGGGTCCTACATGGGCGATCGATTCCTCTTGTGCGCATCAGATGGCGGCACGGGAATCTCCAGGAGAGCACATGGGAGCGGGAGGCTCAGATGCGTGCTCAGTACCCTCTTTTGTTTCCCTAGTTTTTGATGTTTCTTTACGGGGACGTAAATCCCTGAGGTGGGAGTAATGTAAAGACCCGTAAAATTCAAGGGAAATTTTTTCTTAATTTTCTTTAGAATTTTACAAGAACGCGGTTTCAGACGGCACCTGATTCCGAGGCCCGGAGTGCCCGGAATTAATTTCCGAAGTTTGGCTCGGGTACGTTCAGTGAACGAACGAGCGGGAATTTCTAACTTTTGATCCGGTGCTCGGAATTGAAATCTGAGGGCACCGATGAACTCGCAGCGCCGATATTCGCTTAAAGAGACCTTTTCGGGAGTTGCGTTTGTTGCGGGTTGAAAGTTACGTTTTGGGTTTTTTTTGTTTGAGTTAAATAAAATTGTGAAGAACAATTTTATTACAACTTGTTAAAACCTATTCAAAGGTGGTTGGAAGTGGGACCCACACCCACTTAACCTCCCTTGGGAGGATTAAGTGTGGTGGGGCCCACACGAACCCCTAACCTTTTCAAATTATCTCAACATACTTAACCCCTAATTAATTGGCTTAAGTTACTCTTAATTTATTGTGGGAGTTAAGTCTTTTTGAATTTCAAACTTTGAAATTCTTTTGTGTTGTGTTAATAAAATAAGAGGTAGTCTTATTTTATTTTGAGTTCTTTGTTTGTCTTTTTGAGAGCTCCTCTTCATCTTCTCCGGCGAAGAACGTCTTCATCCTCAACGAAGAACGACAACACTTCGTCAAGGATCATCGACTCGGTGACCCGGTATCTTCGGATCTCTTCTTCCTCCTCGGACCTTCTTCGTCGGCAAACGAAGATCCGCCAACGTCGTGTCTCTTCGGGCATAACACTTCGTCAACGAATTTGACGAACGACGACCGCGACGCCCGACCTCCGCGACGCCGTCTTCCGCAGGACGTAGACGATTCTTCGAATCTTAAACCCGAGGTATGGGTTGTCGTTTTCTTTTGGTTTCCTTATTTTATTCTTGATCGTGATTCTATCAAGACTAACGTGTGACTTGATTTTATTTAAGTGTTATTGTTAACGCGAGGGGGGCCGGACCGCACGAACACGGCCGAACCCCCCTCTATCGTTCTTGTTTTATTCATGCGGGTGGAAGCAAGTGGCGTGGTGCCGTCGCACCACGCGGATGATCGTGCTTATAATTTACGCAACGCCGTCGCGCTACGCCGAGGAGAATCTTCAAGAACGCGACGCCGTCGCGCCGCGTTGGAAGGAATCACGGTACGGCGAAGGGGCGCGGTGCCGTCGCACCGCGCCGGACGACGAACACCGCGGCCGGTTCCGGGCCGCGGCGGGGCGAGGAGACCGCGGCCGGTTCCGGGCCGCGGCGGAAGAGAAAACCGGCGGCCGGGCCGCCGGCGTCGGAAGCCGAAGAGGGGACCGGAAATTCCGGTCCCGTTGGAGAAAAACCGGCCGGCCGGATGCCGCTAAACCGGGGAATTAATTCCCCGGCCAGCTGGCAAAACCCCCCTCTTAAAGAGGGGGGCAGTTTTTTTTTTAAAGGGAGGGGGCCGGCTGCCCCCTCGGTTCCACTCCAGCAGGCCCCCCACGTGGGGGGGCGCTTGTTAAAAAAAAACGGCGCGGCTAATTGCCGCGCCGCCCTCCAGCAAAGCGGGAGCTTTGCTCCCCGCTAGCCGACCGCGGCCCGCCGCCGCGCGGCCCGCCGCCAAGCGCCGCCACCGCGGCCCGCCGCCGCCGCCACCGCGGCCCGCCGCCGCCGCCACCGCGCTGCCGCGCCGCCGCGCCGCCGCGCCGCCAGGCCGCCGCGCCGCCCAGGGGGGGGGGGGGGGGGTCGGGCCGGGTCGGCCCGGACCCGGACCCCCCCGTTTCGTACTAGATTTGGTTTTTAGCCCATAACTTGAGCCTCGGACCTCCGAATGACGAACCGTCTGCGGCAACGCGATCCTTGGATCGAGACGGTCGTTTCGGTATATCGCACTCAAGGTTTCGGATTACTTTGAGTTCGGCCGGGTTGGCTCGTTCACGGAACCAACCGGGCCTTCGGAGCGGAAACGCTCATATCTTGAGCCACGAACGTCCGATTGACGCGCCGTCAGTCGCGTTGCGTTCCTCTTAATGAGAAGGATCTTTTGGCATACTCCGCCCGAGGTTTGGACGCAGGTGGAGTACGGTCAGGTTGGTTTTTCCTTAAAAACCAACCGGGCCCTGGAGACGAAAATGCCAATAACTCACAGACCGGGCGTCCGATTGACGCGCCGTCTGTTTCGTTGACTTCCTCTTGATGAGACGGAACTTCTAACATACTCCGCCCGAGTTTTGGATGCAGTTGGAGTATGGTCGGGTTGGATTGTACCCGAAATCCAACCGGGCCCCTGGAACGGAAAAGCTGATATCTTACAGACAGGACGACCGCTTGACGAGCCGTCAGCGGCGTTGGTGGTTACGTTGAGTAACGGTCCCTTTGAGTTTACCCTATGGGAGTTCGGGGTACAGTTGAGATACGGCCGGGATTGGTTTCGCTCTCGAAACCAACCGAACCCCTGGGACGAAAAAGCTAATAACTCACAGACCGGGCGTCCGATTGACGCGCCGTCTGTTGCGTTGAGACCCCTGTGACGAGACGGACTTTTGAGACACTTCTTCGTGGACTTTTAGATACTTGGAGTATCGACCTGTAGCTCGTGGAGCGGACCCTCCCAGTGACGAGCGTGTGAAGTACGGAGACCGTGTAGCTGGCTGAGACCTGACGACTGCTTGACCGACTCGACTTGGAGTGAGTCGACTAGCCCAGTGGACGGAGCACTACTTTTTGAGGTGCAGACCCATGGCGGACGGAGAACTACCTGTGTGACAGTGCAGACCCGCGGTGCTCGTCCGGAGAGTACCTCAGTAGGCTATCTGGGTAGCGCCCGGTATTTGGCGACAGACCCTCAGCGGACGGAGCGCCAGGTAGTTGGCCGCAAACCCGAAGTACTCGACAGGAGGAGTACTTCAGCAGTCTTAGGTTAGTGAGCAGTACCTCGGAGTCGTGTCAGGACCACTGCACACTCCAGAGACAGAGCTCTTCAGCAGTTACGGTTTCGATAATGAAAATCCTGGTTTGAGCTGAGACTTTGACCTTTGTGTTTCCTCATGATTGAGATGGGTTACTTGATAACTTAGGTATATGTATGGGCATATACCTGGGTAGTGGTTATCCGTTGATCTCATGATCCTTGTGTTTCCTCATGACTGAGATGGGTTACTTGATAACTTAGGTATATGTATGGGCATATACCTAAGTAGAGTTTATCTGTTGAGATCTTCTTGTGTTTATCCTTGTTGGTTTTAGTGAGACCTTGAGGGACTCGGGGTCCCTACTGAGTATCGTTATACTCACCCCTGCACGGGCTATGCCCGCACCTCGTTGTGTTGGTTGCAGACGACGGACAGTGCTGACAGAAGCCGAAGGTTCGAGGACTGGATGGTACCTGGAGGTGGACTATACGACGAGGCGGTACCCGGAGGTGGACCACTGGGCGGGACATACTCGGAGCGGATGGCGGGACCGAGGAGCAGAGGAGCTATCTGTACCCACCCTTCAGGTGGGATTTCCAGTGGACATCTCAGCGTAGCAGCTTTACTTTTCAGTCGTTGTTTTCCCTTTCGAGTTGTACTTTACAGTTGGGCTTGTATTTCCGGCCCCTTTATACTTTTCAGCTCTTCTTTTTGTACTTAGTTTTTTTCTTCCGCTTGTACTCTGTGGTGCTTGTTTTCTTTTATAAAGGCAATGCCTTCCCAGTTATCGGGATTTTACGCCTTTGGTGCTAGTCGCCAGCCCCTGGCCTATGGAAGGCGGGCTTGGGGTAGTCACGGCACGGGCCCCGAGGACGGGTCGTGACAGTAACACTCCAGGTAAATAAAGAATATGAAATATTTATATTTATCCATATTTGTGAATAAAATATTAATATTACTTTAAAAAGGATTCTATGCTCGATGGCGTACCCAATACGCAGCAATGTGTTTCTTGGGAATCTTACATTGCACTCTAATGATAAAATAATATTATTTTAAATGGTAGTTAACGCCTAGCCGTTGTAATGGAGGGAATGAACGGAACTAACTACAGAATGATTATATATGTTTGTCAAATATTTTTACTCTTTACAATAAATGTTAAAGAATTAAAAATTCAAATGAATCTAGTTTTTAAGCGTAAACATTCTAATATTCTTTAAAAGGTCGATTAACTACCTCTTGATGGAGAACCCCATTTAAATCCACTTTTTGACAATTTTATAAGCTCTATTTTTCAAAATAAACATTTTATTTATTATTGGGGCATTGAAATTTACCTTGTGTTAATTTTTGAATTTTTTTAACAATGTTCATTTTTCAATGAATAGTGGAAAATACTGCATTTTACATCAAAACTACTTTTTCATATAATTTAATTATATGGTTATATTATCTTTTTAATTTGTTTTAAAGTTTAATTAGAATATATTTTTATCATGTAATTCAATGATGGTCATTGGGATTAATTTCACTTTCTAATTAGGCATAAACAAGTGCCAAAATTTTCATAAATATTGTTTCTAAAAAACCCGCTACTTGTTTTGACAACGGGAATTATTTTTAAATCAATTATTGCAATTTCTGAGTTTAAAATTTGGTAAAATGGATGACATATTTGTAATCAGAAGGTCCAAATTATGTAATCAAGACTCTTTTGTTTTTGGACATTATGAATAGTAATGACTGTAATTATCTTTAATTATCTTGATTAATGAGTAATCGGGTAGTTAAGGATAATAAAATAGTATCATAATAATAAAAAATGACCACAAAATGTGTCCTAAGGCTATGGGTTGTCTCATGGCCCACCATTGGATGCCTTGTGCCAAACTTGGGGGCCCCATAGAATCACTGTTTTGAGAAAGTGACTTTTTATCTTTTTATCTTTAAAGAATGTTAAATGTAACAAAGAATATATCACCTAAGTAAAATATTTTTAATTTTGTCTACATAAATGATATTTTGGACTATAAATATTAATTGGAAAGCTAAAATTATTTCCCTCATCATAGTATTTTCTTTATAATTTTTAGACAATAAATAAATTAAATTATTTATGACATCATGATGATGCAACGATGACCTCATTATTTAACGATTTAAATAAAATGGAAAGAAAATGTTAACTCTAAGACCTAAACATTTACAAAACCTATTGTATGGGTGTATTTCTAACCCTTATCACCTTATCCTCAAAACACATCAATTTGGGACCATTAAAATCTGAAACGCATTTGAAAATAATTTTACATTGTATACCTTTCCAATAGTGCCCCTCCTCTCCTCTTATAAAAGGCCCCCACCCCTACTTCCTTACCCACACTTCCAAAGCCTTTTTCTCGGCCAAAACCTGCCCATTTTCTCTCCCCACATCCCTATCTAACTATTTGAAGACTCACTTTGGTCAGAAGTCTTCCCAAGGAAGCCTTTTAGGTCAAACCAAAGGGAGTTACCCGATTTTAAGGTGATGTCTTCACTTGTGTTCTTTTGTTTTATTTTGCTTCTCCAACCCCCTAAACTCTTTTTATTGATATCTTTTTTAACAAATACAGTATAGTAAATATACTAGGATGTTGCTATAATAATATTTCTAGCTACACTTACACACATGTACATCTAATGTTTAAAGAACATACTGTTTCTGTGGTTGGCGAATTTATGACTCACGAAACGATGATGGTTCAATCTTCTTTTAAACACATTTAATGGTGGCCATTAAGATTTCAGTCTATTTATATATGATATATATTATGTTTATGTTTTACTTATGCTTCTTTATTTTTCATTTGTGATTTACCTTTATGGTTTCCATTGTGGGTAAACACGATAATTTCATTTTAGGAAGTGCGGACTACCGCCCCCTCAAAGTGATGTGATTCGTCAATGCCATACGTGGGACATATAGAGGATGGATTTAATGTTATTATATATGATTTTATACTGGAATTATAATATAACTCTATATCATTATTATTTATTTCCATTAATGTATGAGATAGAAATTAAATTAGAGTTCATGCATACGTACGGCTTACCGCCTCCATGAACAGTGCATTTCATTTCTTATCCCCAAATGTAATGTACTATTACAAGTACATATTTATAATGGATATATATAATGTATGTTACATATAAATGATAAATATAAATCTGGAATTAAAATATACATACCTCTCATTTAGTTTTAATTCCATTAATATGACAAAGAAATGAAAGTAGCGTTCATGCGTACGTACGGCTTACTGTCTGCATGAACGGTGCATTTCATTTATTAACTATAAGTGATTATTTAATATTATAAATACATGTATATTCTGGATATATATGATGTATATTATATCCAAATCTGGAATTTCATTCTGGATATAAAGAACCTTTGACCACACGAACAACATGTAATTGTAAGAAGTCCACTTTCGACTTAAGAACCAAATATCGACAAAACAAACATTATTAACTTAAATGATTACATAATGTCTATGACATGGTAATAAGTGATATAAAAGGAATAATGAACTTGAAAAAGGTTCTTAAGGAAGTAGAAATTAACTCATATTTATTATTCAGGAGATTAAAGAACGATCGAGTCAAGTCGGACCCGAGGTAAGGGATCCTACCCCTCTCTTTCTATTTAAGTACACTCTTTTATGTCATTCCTTTTAAGCTCATATTTCTTATGATTGGGATGTTATTTTATATTACTCATACTTTAAATATTATTTTGATATGTTTATACACCCTATTTTCTCTCATCAATCCATTTTCAATGTTTTGAGTGGCGTCATTAGGCTGCTGAATTTTCGTAAGGGATCCAACCTCTCTCTTTCTTTTTAAGTACTCTCTTTTTTGTAATTTCTTTTAAGCTCAGCTTTATTATGTTTGGCGATGATCCTTTATATTACTCATACTGTAATTTTATGGTCATATTATGAGAGACCCTATTTGATCTCATAAATCCATTTTTGGATGTTTTAAGTGGCGTCGTTAGGCTGCCGAGTTTTCGTAAGGTATTTTTCGTCTCACTTTTATTCACATGAAATTTATGATATGTTTGCCACTTTTTACTTTGAGTGGTGTATGTAATGACCATTATTATACACTTTGTGTAGTATAATATCATTTATGGGTATTTACATCTTCATTGTATGACCCTTCTTCCATGGGGTGTACGTTTTGAAAGTTACCCAACTCGGTAAGAGGAGATTTCACCCTCCTCTTTTTAAAATACTTCTTTTGTTATGTCTTTTAATTTACATCTTATTATGTTGGGATATGTTCTTATATATCCTTATTTTTGTAAAGTTTATGTCCATCTGATGAGATACCATTCACTCTCTCATCGACTACTTTTCTGAATTCTGAAGTGACGTCTTTAGGCTGTCGAACTTTTATAAGGGAACGTCTTAACCCAGTTTCGATTTCGTTGGGTTCAACTTGTACTTCTTGAACATGTCATCCTATGAATATGTCTGAATGACCTATGATTGTTTCACACATAATATCCACTTATATTGGGTGTATTTATATCTCTCACACATAATTATTTGATAGATTTATCCTTAATTTAAGGATACCATCTTTATAATGGATTTCATCTCAATTTACATTTCCATTGAGACTTCATTGTTGTTATGCACCAATTCACTCTTAAATGGTGTGTATACTATCCTTTGACATATTATATCGTGAATCCCTTTATTCTAATGATATTATAAAGTTCATATTAAATCTTATTCTGCAATTATTTGTATTCAAGAGTCTCTCATTTTGTTAAAAACTCTTTAACAAAAATATCATTTTAAATGTTTTAAAGATTTGTTATTCTAAAACCTTATCTTTAATGTACATGTTTTCAAAGTGGTTTTATGTATTTATTTATATGGACATTAATTTTTAAAAAATTATAATTCCAATAAATGCTTCAACGTGGTATGGGACACGTTAATTCGAAAATCTCTTTTAAATGATTTTTGAAAATGGATTGATTAATTCAATATCTTGGAATTACATATTCTGATTGAAAATGAAATGGTGTTATTGAAATGTTTATATTTTAAATATTTTATGTGTAATGATGGTACTTGGACATTTTACGGGTGGTTACGTGATAAACCATATGACAGGTGGTGCCGTGAATACCAGGACGGGTGGTTACGTTATAACTTTCAATGCATTGGGTATGGAAGTTGGCCGTATGGCTATTCCATTAAGTATGTATTGAAGTTTGCCGAATGGCTATTCCATTAAGTGATATGTGTGGAAGTCAACCTTATGGTTATTCCACTTAAGTATGATTATGTCCCAAGATACCTTTATATGTTATGTGATCTTTATATGGGTTTTATGGTAATCTATTGGTTATAGAAGGGTAAGTAATGAACTTTTATTCAGTGAAGAGTTTTTACTACTTCGAAAAGGTGAAAATTATTACTTTGATAAATTATACATGGTTTACCGTTGTTTTGAAAAACTAACAGTTTTTATTCTTTGTGTATGCCATACTGAGATTTTTATGCTCATCTCAAGTTTTTGAAATGTTTTTCACAGGACTTAACGTGTAATAGGGTCAAGGATTGGATCAAGGGAAAGTCATGCTACCTAAAACATGGAATTAGACATGTTTATTTTTAAGAGTTTTTATTTTATGGAAACTTAGTAGAAATTTCTACTTTGTAATCTTTTGAGATGTAATAGTTATGTCATAATTCTCTAAAACTCTAAACCTAAAAAGATCCTCAATGTGAATTATTCATTTAATTCAATATTAAGTAAGGTTTAAGGCCGAGGCCTTATACATAGATATCGCCATACCATCACACTCATCCTTAAAGCGGTCATGCAACTAAAACTGAGCAACTAGGTCATCCTAATACCAAAAGTAAGGTTTCACTAACTATGAAATAAATAAAAAAATATGATTCATTTAAAAGAATAATAATACATATCATGAACAGTTATTAATATGGTACGTATATAGTATATAGTCATATATCACGCATAGATCATAATTAATAGTAAAACAAATAAATTAATTAAACATTAATAAGGGGTATCAAGAAGAAACCATAAAATCTAAAAAACATCATGTTTTAGGGCTTATGTGACAATGATCATCCTTACTCATGTTTTTAAAAAAAGTACTCTAATATTCATCACATATTGATGTTTGAATCCAATATTCACCCACGAGTCTCTAAATCGCATGTAGATGATTCCAATATTGTGTATTCGTTCATCAATAAGGATATTTATAAGATAAAACCAATGATATTCGAATTTAATAAATAATTTATAAAATAGAATACTTCATATAATCCATCAATAGAACTAGTTACAATATTTTTTGAATGAGAGCTTGTCAATTCACCAAATAAATTGTTGATTCGAGAATGGATAATGAATTCCTTATAAAATATTGAAACAAACCCATGTTTTATTCCACTATAAATTTTCATTATAAATATATATTATTATAATGGTGAACAGAGATGATATACTGGAAGAAGAAATTCACAATATGATAAATATAGGGAAACATACCCACAAGCATCGAACATACCTGAGAAATTTAACTCTAATTAAGGGTGATTCATTGATGCATTTAATCCACCCCTAACATAACAAGTAATCTTCTATGATTATAGTTCATTCATAAATTCAACCTCTTGAAGAAGTATTTGTATATGATATATAGAAACATACTTGTATGAAATCCATATTTTATGGTAGATCTTTATATAATCTAGATAAATCATAAATATTATATACCAATCATAGATTGAAAAATTGTGAAATAATTTTCCATCGAACCTTCATATAAACCATAGATCCATTCTTATCTATCGAGAAAGGAAGAGTAATTGGTTGTATACATAGAGAAAACTCAATTTTCTTACATCATCATATCAGTTCAAAATTAATAAACCAATGGGAGATGAATTGGAGTTCTCAAGGATCAAAGGTATGGGACTTATGTTCAAAATAGTGGTTTAGGATTAAATTATCAAAATAAAAAGATTTCAAAGAATGTAAAATTAATATTTCTTGGTGGTATTTAATTCACCCTCATCTTGGGATTCTCAGTGAGCTAGTGTTATTCACTAGCTATATGGTGGAACCAATATATAGCTATTGACTTTCCATAGGATAACTGTTGTTCTTGGAAAAACACCATCAGTTCTACGAACACCACTGGAAAGTAGAAAACCACCAACGGGATAGCCAGTTGGGTTTTCATAAAGATACAAACCTATAATAACTCAACCAGCTAGCCATTGGAGTCCATAAACTAGATGATGTATTCATTATAGATACTATAAGTGTAATCCTGGTCTCACCTCATACAAATTTAATTTTAGAACACGTTACCACTAAAAACCTACACCCTAATCATAAATAGTATGGATGCACCAAATTATAATGGAAAATTTTATAAACATATTATCAAATACATTGAAATAATGAAAGGATATGAAAATATGAATGTATTGATTATAACAAAAATTGAAATTTACAGATGTTCGGATTTTTTTTGAAAACCATGACCACAAGTAACGTCCCAACCAAAGATCCATATAGCATGTTCCCCAAGCTAGTGGGTTATATAACCTAAATCATGCCTCCTCATATGCCAAAGCCTATAGAAATCTGGTGAGGTTATGAAAATGTTATAGTGGGGAGATTATAACATTTTATTAATATTAAATTGAAGATACAAAAAGATAATAAAAAACAATGTACAAATAATATAGAAATATATAATAAACAGTATGTGGAATTGTAAATAACTGAGAAAGAGAATAAAAACAAAAATCTAATAGGTGGTGTAGTATTCATAGATGCATGTCATACTGATGTTCAAGAGGGAAACATGGGAGACAAATACCCAGTCATGTTATAAAAAAATAAAAAAAATAACAAATAGTTTTCTCCACTATCGTCTCAATCATATTCCTGATAATATTATCATATTCTTCAACTGTAGGTAAATAATATAAAATCCCTATAATATAGAAATTTACCCAATCCATAACAATAGAAAAGTAATCTTCCTAGGTTCTAAAGGTGTCCCAAGTATTGTTTGATATAAAATCCTTGTATGAAAAATCATATATTTTTTATAATTAATCCTAGAAGTTATAATAGCTAGTCACTGTGTTAAAATAAATTATTAAAAAAATCTGAATATATGAATAACCAGCCCCCCCCCCCCCCCACGTTCTTCATGGAGACCTGGTGACATAACTTTATTTGGCTCATTATGAGAATGAGTTTCTGGCTAGAAATTATATAAACAGTAATAACATATACATATATATATATATATAGTTTTGAAATATATTGGACCCACATATATGGACCATGTATTTTTAGACATAAGAGGCCATAAACATTGAATATTTCTTACTGGATTGATCATGGTGTAAGTATACATCTATAACTAGTCTAATTGAACTTATAAGGTCATGTAGTATGGTAAATGTCTTGAATCACATAACGAGTGCAAGATTTTATACTCATCAATCGAGATGGTTGGTGTGCCATCATGGCAACACCCGAATCCATTGACATAGTGTGTCATTCCCACCATCCAAATAGCTTCATGGTGTGATAAATCATCTTAAACCACTATTTCAATGGAGAATTAATGGCCATGACAAACAAAAACCTTACCATCATACCACATCCTATATCAAATGAGTAATAATATTTACAATAATATCCATGGTGAATTTCCACTAATGATTTAAATTTATCTATCCCATTATAATTAAGGGATTAAAATAAAATTAGTAATTTTAAAATATAGGAAATAATTGGCATTCCCTTGCCTCTCCATTATATTTAATTTCATTCAAATCTGTTAACCTATTTAAGTAAAGGAAACACATCATGAAAAATCCATTCAATTTAATTCTTTTTATTTAATGTGTAAACAAATATAAAATTAGTTTATAGTCCCTAATAAGGCCCATATAATGTGACATTATTAATAGATAAATTACTTACATGGGAAATTCCATTTAAAAATACAATATCATAGGAGGTTATTTTGTTCATTAAAAATGTATATAACAAAGGTAAAAATCAATTACAACCCATAATGAGTTATTAAGATAAATTCTAGAAACATAAAAAATTAATTTACCTGTGGTAATTCAAGTTGGAATACCCTAGGGGACTCTATAATTGAGTTCAAAATCCTATAATCTACAAAAAATATCATATGTAGTTATAAAAGGTGCATATATAAAATTTTAATCAAAAAATCCATTTTACGGTGATGTATGACAATTATCATCATTTATCGCAAGGATTATGCTATGTAAATAGAGATACAATTTGGAAAAACAATAAGACCCCATACCTTATGACCATTGATTAATCCTTATCTAATGGAGGCCTCAGATTCCAAATAAGTTTGGTTAAATCAAAGAAACTCTAATACACACTAAAAATAGGGAAAAATAACACAAACCCAAACACTATAATAGATCTAATGACAAACTGATATATAATTTGAGATGAAGGTAGATCATACCTATAGCTATCTTGTTCCATTTATGGATCATGATTCATACTTTTCATGTGGGAGATAATGAAGAACCTTTGATGAAGGTGACTTTAGATTGTGGGGGAAAGAGATAATCTATCCACTAGAGAAATGAAGTAAGAAATAAAAAATGATTTAATAATTTTTATTCGAGATGAATGTGTAATTTCACACACAAAAATAGGGGTACATGGTTTGGCCACACATATTTTCCAAACCGCGTGAAAACCACGATCAGTCCAATGCTTTTGAAAATTCCCATTAATTTAAGGTGAACTTATTATCTAACTATAAAAAACCTTGAAAAATATATATGTGAAACATTTGTATTTTTTCACATTTTCTTATCCCTCGAGTTGCATAGTTACAGACAAATCTTGTTTCCCTAACTGCTCACTATGTTCCCCACACTGTTACCCAATATGGTTACTACTAACCACAGGTTAAATATGTTCCCTAGCATGTTAATCATATTCTTAAAACAATAGTATTTGTATAGGACACTGAAACTCCTTCGACCGTCACTATATCATAGTTCTCATTAACCAAGATTAATCAAGGTAATTAAATTGATGAACAAATGATTTGTATCTTCTTGAAAACATGAGTCCTTACAAAATCAACTCCTAAACCAACTCCTTGTTGAGTTGGACTTCTAAGGGTAATTTGGATTAATATGGGAATAGAACCAGCCACTAATATTTTATATCATAATTACACGACCAGGTTTCATCTTCTTCTCACTCGCGATTCCATGATAGAAATGTGATACTCTTTAATTAGATTATCCATATCTTACTCAACCTCTTCATTATAAAAACCATGTGACGGGTCTCGATAATATCAAAGAATATGAGGCATATGAAATCCATCATACATTGAGTGGTAAATCTGTAGAACATCCCACTGGTATTCCACTAGCCTAATCCATTTCACAACCTCAAAGGGTACAATGAATCGAGGTCATAGATTACCCTAGCTTTTTATATGACTATATCCCATCCTGGGTGATACTGACAGGAAAACATGATCTTCAACCTCAAACTCCGTATTCACTTTATATTGGATTACATATTAAAATTATGTGCATTGATCTATCATCATGAACATTCCAATCAACTATTCTTACTCTGTAATATCATGAATGAGACACGGTCCATGAAAATCTACCTTGGCATTCTACGTCTTCCAAAAATGTTATTGAATTAACATACCATATAAGTCTTCAGAATGATCCATCACTATGGTACACTGAATGTATTTAATATAAGATAACTCAATAAGGGTATTGAGTTGCTCTACAGAACCCCTGAAGTCAAGGATTCTTGAATGTAGTTTTTCTTTTAGCACCTAAATAATACACCCAATCTATCTATCGGTCTAAGGGTGATATGATGTGCTCAGAAGCACCTGTATACCAATATCCTTCTACAACCCCTCCTAAAACTATGATGTATAGAGAGTGTATCAGTCAGAGATGATATAATAGAAATTTCCATAATAAATAAACCTCTTTGATGTACAAGAAACATATATTTTCTACCAAGAGGGACTCTAACAAGGGTTAGAAGTGTGCGATGTTCCTCAAATGATCAAATACAGTTGACACAATATCATTGAAATGAAGTGATATGGGTAAAATTATCATGAACTCTATAAAAACATCATCCCATATCTACTTTGGAATGAAAAATTGTAATAAAATACTTATAGGTCACTGATGATCCACCTTCATATGTTAATAGTGGAAACACCAAGTGATGAATCTAACAATCACACGTCTTATATCAAGCCACCAATACTGATGTCATAGATCCTCATACATCTTGGTGACACTGGGATGAACTACCCTTGATGATCCATGAAACCCCCTCACCATCTCACATTTGATGTTCATTGTGACCTATACACTCCCATGGAAAAGTAGAGTATTATCCCATTCCATTGTCCAATCTGAAGATGTACCATACTTTTGTACTTTTTCTTGAAGGTTCACAAAGTACCTCATTTGGAAAATAATAAAACGATTCCTTTCAACAATTTTAATAAAAATTAAAAAATCTATAAATGAAAATAATAATATCTTTGAGAATATTAAATAATTTTTTTGAATCATTTATATAAAACACTTAAATATAAGAAAAATATTATCCAATAAGGACATAAAATGAAATAATCCCATATATTGATGAGATTGTAAAATCAATACTCATAATTTTATAATTAGTAGAATTATATTCCCCATTAAATATAAAAAAGTATATGGAAATTAAAATAATATTATATTATGGGTATTACTCATAAAATACAATCATGGTTAATATATACACCACGTAGATGGAATGAGTAGTATATACAACATGTGTCTTACATAAATAAATTCAATACAAAAATCCTTTACTTCCAGATTAACATTATGAATAATGAGAAAAATAAAAGAATAAGATTAATTGAACCATATAATATCATTATATAACATATCATAGGTCATTTTATACACCACATAAAATAAAATATTAGTCAATGTGGTATGTATCTCACAAAGTTGAAAAGTGAGATGAATCTCCTTGGTCGGAATTCATGAATGCCTTCTTTCAAATTAAAATCATTTGTAATAAATACATGTTTATTATACATCTAACATAAAACCTTACTCATATATATAATACAATATATGATTTAATTATGATTTTATATTTCTCTCTTATTTCTTAATCCACGTTTAAGCTATATTTTAGGTAATAACTTCATTGTTTTTCATACATGTTTTGATTTTTTATCTATGGTATTATTCAATACATCATGATTTACTAATTTAATGAATTATAACCATGATATAACTATATATATTAATATATATTTATTCGAGGTTATTCATAAAAGTTAGAGGGGGGAAATAACATACATCGTTTATGGAGGCGGAAGGCCCTCCATACACATTATAACTACTTTTATTTTCTTGAAAAATTTAAATAAATAAAATTATATGATATATTATCATTACATAATAATTTTTAAATTATATTTATAATATATATTAATTTAAATCATTATTATTAAAATTAATGTAAAATATATATGAAAATCGAATCACATCACATCGTGGAGATGGTAAGCCATACGTCCGCATGAGAAATGTTTTCATTTCCCAAAAAAATTAGAATAATAAGGTAGAAATGATATTATCATTAAATTAGTTTTTGTATGTCGAAAATATAATATATATATATATATATTAAACCCATCATAATTTACAATCCTAAAATATGATAATGGAAAATTAATTGTACATATATGTGGAGTTGGTAAGCCATATATACTCACAATGGACACATTCACTTATTGTTTGATAGTAATGAAGAATTATAATGGTTTTATAATTGTCATAATAAAATTAAATATTAATTAAGATGATTAATTTATTATTTGATGAAATATATCATATATTTCGAGTAGCTATAGTGGAGTATAAGTAGAGAGTGATCATTGAGAGTGATTATCTCTTCTTTTAAATTACTTCTCTAGATCTTCTTTAAAAGAATATATAATAGGGAATTTTAGAATACCATAACATCTAGAATGTGGATAATGAACTTTATAAGAAAATTTGGTAGATTATTGATATTCTATGAGATTCAATGTGATGAAATGAGATGAGTGGGAAAAGTCCTTTTACATTGATCATGAGGGGCACTTTTTGGAATTCTTTAAAGTATTAAACTTATATAAATTAACATTATATTTAAAATTCTTCCAATGTGATTTATTATTAATATAGGATGATTTTTTTTGTTGATATCCATTCATTTAATAAAAATAAGACATGTTTTGTTCGTTTTGTTAATCCTTATCAAATTTTTTTAACACATTTAAATCTTCTAATGATATCATTGCATTTACACTTTAAAAGATAATATAATTTATAAAAAATGAAAATAAAAAATTATTGATTAATTGATGATATTATATGAATTATAATAATTATTTAATAGAATTGGTGTTTTATAGAAAATTTATATAATTTAATAAAATATTATTTATTTCAAAATATGAAAAATATTTATTTGGACACCATTAATTGGATGAATTTTTAAAAATATCTTAAGAGAAAAATAATTTCTAAAAATAATTCTCAAACATATCTAATATGTCATGTTCATTTATAAAATTCGTGGATGATAGTAACCATCTCAAATTATATTTATTATAGTATATTAATATCATTTATTTGATATTTCCTTTAATTAATGAGTTACTACATCAATATTAAATAATCCATTAATTTAATTATTTATTTACAAAGAATTAAAAATATATTATCATGATAAATATAAAACTTTTATGTTTAGAAATACTATTTATAGTTGAAAAAACCATGTATAACCAAATATTAAAAATATTTCATTTTTTTAAAATATGTATGACAAAATATAGATTTTTAAATAAAATACTATAAAATGGTTAAATCCTACAAGTGGATCCAAGTGGAAATAAAAAAATACAAAGGATGATTTGGGTGGAAAATCACTCATCCTATAATATTATGAGATGTTTTAGTGAAATTTTGGAATATTTATAACATCATTTTCTACCAATAATTACCTGATTTTCCTTTTACTATCTTAATAAAAATTTATTAAAGTCACCATTCAGAATACCCAAAAATAAAAGAAAACTAATTACATAATTTTGACCAAATTATTACAAACATTTAATCCATTTTTTGAAATTAAATGTATAAAATTTTATGTAATTATTTTAAAACTAATCTCGTTAATGGGGTGAGAAAGATTGTCATTAATCTTAAAACAGGAAATAGATTGAAATTTTTTTATATATAATTTCCATTTATAATTAATTCCAATGACCTGCATTATATTAACTAATAAAAAAAATTATTTAAAAATTAAAAATATACAACACTTAATTTAATGATATTAATTATTTTGATGAAAATAGTTATTTACAATTAAAAAGTAGTATTTTTAAGAATTCATTATAACATGAAATTTATAAGAAATAAAACAAAAAATTAACCAGATTAAATTTTATATTACACATTAAAAAATTATTTTTTATTAAAAAATAATATATAAAACTGTCAATAATTGGATTACAATGGGTTCTCCATTAAAAGGTGGTAAAATTACCTTTTTGAAAAATAAACGGTTTTTATGGATAAAATTGGGTTTGTTCTTGTATTATTCTTATAAAATATATTGGATGAATAACAAAAAAAATGTGATCAAATATATAAAATATATATTTCATTAATATCATTCATTATGTTTAATATATATGATTTATAAATACAAAATGAAGTTGGTATAATAATAAAAATATTGTTTGTTATAATCAATTGTTATATATTTTAAACACCAATTAATTGGTAACTAATAAATTAATATTAATGTTTTTTAAACCACATATTTCCATAATTTTGTTAATATATGACATAATTTAATGTTTATAGACTATGTTATAATGGTCCTTTTATTCTAAAAGCATCTCATGCTTTCTTTTAAACTCATGGTTGAATGCAAGACCATATAAACAAATGATGCAAGTAATGAATGTTATCAAAAGAACATGACATTTTATATAAAAAAATCTAGGAATATTGTTACATATATAGAAAGGAAACCCTAATTTTTCATATAAAAATCTATATTAAATATTTTATGAAATGAAAATATAGAAAAGTTTAAATTAATATGTAAAAATATATATATTTAACAAAATCATGTGATGTTACATTCTACCCCCAATAAAATTAATTATTCCCACAAAATTTATTTGGATTATAAATGGTATAATACTTTAGAGTTTCATTCATAAAAAACTATTTCGTAATTATGTATACTAAAACTTGTATTTGAAAATGAATGTTAGAAATAGAACTATTACCCAATGTAACTAAAATCCTGGTTTTTATAGGATAACATAGGGCAAAAATGAAAATGTGCACTTGGAGGAAAATCATAAATATATGTATGGAGTGATTTAGGTTATCAATAACAAAAAATTGAATGAAAAAGTGACTTTTGAGGGCCTCAAATTCATCATTCATTGAAGATTTAAAATTCTATCCATTCATTATAATGACATTTTATTTCTCTATCATTTTCCCATCGATGGATAATTTCAATGAAAATACATACTTACATGATTTTAAGAAAACCATGCCCTTATTGATCCTTGATCAACATACACTTCATATCTCATTCCAATAAAAGAAGGTGAATGTTTCAATCCTGAGTCATTAACAAATCCAGGGATCTATAAATAGAAATATAGGTCACTCCATCTATTTTTATCATAGAAAAATGATAGCACAAGTTATCAATATTCATAAATCCTAATAATACATTAATCACTAAAACCATGTGTAAATTTTAGCACAAACCAATTAATAAATAGTTAAAAATATAAAAAATACAAAATAGTATGGTCCAATAATTTAGATATAAGTTCACTATGTTAAAAAATAGCTTAGAAATGATCTCCCACATATAAGAAAGTATCTCATGGTTGTTGCATAACAGAAAAGTGAGTATCATTGTCATATATTCTGTTGAAACATTGTAATGTCCTGAATTACAAGAGTCGTTATTGAAAAAAAAAATTTTTATTTATTCCATAGTATATAAGATATGGTTTATAAAAACAAAAAATGTATTAAACTTCATCAGTGATAGCATAAAAACATTTCAACAAGTCCCCTATTAATTCCACTATAATCAGTAATGATCAATTTACTTATTCATATCCAACACATCTTTATCAAAATTGCATTATCTTGACATAAGTTACATACTAAGGGTTACCATACCTTTTTCAAAATGTCCTACTTCCACTATGTCACTTTTTCAATTGATTATAAATATACAATATAAATTGTAAATCCTGAGTGAATAACATATACTGAACAATTTTTGTAAATTTCACCATTCATATATCAAAATTCTGGAATCCAAATACATAAAAAATTGATTATTCCTCTTCATAACTAATCCGTTAGAAGGATAGAATATTTTATTCTTTAATACCACTTTATATTCACATTTCATCTATAGTCTCATCATCCTCGACAATATAACCATTCCCCTTTCCT
This sequence comes from Viscum album, assembly GCA_963277665.1. Classification (NCBI taxonomy): domain Eukaryota; kingdom Viridiplantae; phylum Streptophyta; class Magnoliopsida; order Santalales; family Viscaceae; genus Viscum; species Viscum album. The sequence continues at coordinate 1,381,051,611 of OY728138.1, forward strand.
CTTTATGGATTATTTACTTGAGCATTCCATATTGATCATCGATTTGAATAACAAACATTCACTCCACACTTAAATAATTTATAATTTTATTATAACATATAGAGTTCAATATTATTATCCATTTCATTATCTGAACCCTTCATTTTTTCCTTTGTAGTTATTTTATTGGTTTTATTCTTCTCCATAGTTAAACCATATTCTTGTTCCTCTAATACGACCACATAGAATATTATTTACATATTAATGACACAAATGAAACTAAATATTATTTAATCCATGGTATGCATTACTTGAACACCGATATAGATCATTCTTTCTATTACTTTTCAAATATCAGTGTTAGTTAAGGTACACACTGTTAAGCATGTTCAATGAAAACTGACAAGGTATGATCACAACATTCACCACTCTTATGACCATCACATTTGACTTCGAATTTGAAAAGATTCTATCACATTAAACATTATGCTAGTTTCTTTTGGATCCCACCATTAACTAAAACCAGAAAGAATTGAGTAAGAAAAAATTATTTTCTTGATTAACCATAAAATCATCAAAAACCGCTTGTATGATGTCTAAATTATAACACCTTTTGAAATCTATGACCCATTAAGTTTAATCAAGGATATTAATATGTAACATCTTTTTAAATCATTCATCTTTGCTGATAATTTTTTTTAATTTCCAAATCATATCCCTCATGTGTGTCAATCATGGTGTAGATCAAGGCTCATTGTTATGTAATAGGTTACACTCATGTCAGGACTGATGTACCTTGTCAGAGTTGTCACATTGTGGTACATATATTTCAACTCCACATCTGATTATTAGATCCAGACAAGGATTTAATGATATGATACCACTGTATTCAACATTTAACAAAATTATTGTACACTTTACTAAACTGCAACTCATCCTTAGACTTATCCTTAGTGATTCCCCTTGACATATCCTTATAATTTACCTTAGGGATCAAACTAAAGATTACTTTTTCTAGTTTCCAAAGGATGACTAATCCTTGTATATGATCCCAAGTATAACAAACCAATCCTTTAAGAAATATATGTTACATGATTTATATAGAAAAATCAATATATTATACAAATATACACCCAATGACTATATGAGTTTTTGCCTTTAGAAAATTGGAATATAAACTTCTAGTCTTATGGAAGATAATCAAAATTTATAATAGAGAACATTCCATTAAGTAATCCTACATTAAACCATTATTTATAACATGGGGAAATATATCATAAGAAAATGGTGAGCTCATATGATTAATAAGTCTAAAATAGAAAGATATATAATCAAAAACATGAGCACAATGGTACAAAAACAAGAAAATATCATTAGAAGATCAAAAAATGAATATCTAATATCATATATATGATTTGTGGAATAGATACAACTAGTTCGTATGAAATTAATCAAATTATAATAAATGATCATGAAACATTAGAGTATAAAAATGAAATAATACAACGAAATTGTGTCACACACAAAAGAGTAGAATATCATATACCATTAAATCTCAAACAAGACATTCATATTATGTTTGGCTTGGGATAATAACTCATCTACCAACTCTGGTCTTGGGATGGACTCACGTTTACCTTCTAGTTTCGGGCATATGATGAACTCATGTTTACCATCTTGTTGTGGGATAAGGTTGACCTCAATATTACCCTCTTGTTGTGGGATTAGGATGAACTCCCTTATACCCTTCTGTTCAGGTCTTAGGATGACCTCATGTGCACCCTTTTGTTACATCATAGGATGGCCTCCCATGTACCCTTTTCAACTCGTCGAACATTTATCATTACCCAATATATTGGAGAGAAATAGGTCTCAACATTAACATAATTGAATACATATATATGTGTACAAATATAAATCATTTAACATATCAAAACCCAGAGAATGAAATGGTTTTCATAAGCTTCATTCAATCATAACCTAACCCATAGAAATGAAATGGATTTCTTCAATATCATATCATTATAAACATAAACCATTTCTAAGATGATTAAGTATGTAATAATTTAATAATATACCCAAAATCATAAGTAACATCATATATGATTTCTTATATTTAAAATAATTTTTATTGAACAAATTAAAAATTCATAAGGATGGTATCTACTTTTCATTAAAATGTCTTCTTTTAATAAAATGATGCACCATTTCAAAAGAAAATATTTTATTTCAAAATTACACAAGAATTTTATAAAGGGAACATAAAATCATGATTGAATTATGGAATAGATAAATTTTTTTCATGCAAATTTAAAAACATTCCTTTTTTACTTTTTTTAGAAAGGTCACAAAGTACCAAATTTGGAAGATGAGGAATTTTTTTTTCAAACCATTTGATAAAAAGTTTAAACTGTGTAAAAAATATTTTAATAATATTATAAAGAAATGTAAAATAAATTTTATTCTTTTAGAAAACCTAGACATGGATGATAAATATTCACTAGTGGAGACCTAAAATGAAACAATCAAAAATATTTATGAGATCGTGAAGCAAATGCCTATCACATTATAATTAGAAGAATCACATACCACATTGATGAAAATAAATTATAAAAATATGAATATTTAACAATATTATAGATAATAAAAATAAAATACATTATTTGGTAGTATATAGAGTCTATATAAGAAACATGCTGGGTATATGGTTTATGTCTCACAAAAATATAGGATAGACAAAAATTCATTATTACTTTAGTAAATTAATTTATTGTGAGATTAATGAAATAAAGACATCAATTGAAACATATAATATAATTAAATAAAATAAATTCAAGATATAACATATCATAGGTCATTATATGCAAAATATTAAATAAACTAATAGTGAATATGGCATGTATCTCACAGATTTAAAAAGTGAGATGAATTTAAATTACCTTATGTCTTGAATTCATTCATACACATAAAAAATTATATACAATAAATATAATTTTTTATACATATTCAATATAACCATATTTAAAGATATAATAATGTATATGATTTAATTATGATTTTATATTTCTCTTTTTATGAACCATTCCTTGTTAAATATATTTTTTGGGTAATAACATGAATTTTTTTCCGACATGTTTTGAATTCTTATCCTCAGTCCTATTTCATAACTCATGATTTCAACATATATAAATGGATATCCAGGATATATATATATATTGTATATATATATTCAGGTTTATTCATAAATGTTATAAGTATAAAATGAAAAAACTGTTCATGGAGATGGTAGGTTGTACGTATGCATGAACATTGTTTACATTTTATTGTGATACAAAAAGTAAGAAAATAATAATATCTACTATCTTTATAGAATAATTTTTATATTATATATGTCATATATAAATAAAAAATTGATCCATATTATCATCCATATGAAATATAGATGAAAATAGAATAACACTCATCATGAAGATGGAAAGCCATATGTATGCATGAGTGACGTCATCACTTATTAAAAATATTAGATAACTGAAAGTTATAATTTCAAGAAAATATTAAATGAAGGTGTGGGGAAATTTTGGAATTATTCAAAATATTTCTTTAATGTCAATTAATGTTATATTCCAAATGGGTCCAAATTGATTTATTTCAATGATAATACGAGGATGGTTTGAAATCCACTAATAAAATGAAAATTGGACAAGATTTGATTATTTTTTAATATATATCTTTTTATTTTAACCATTTTAACAATTAATATTTTATCATGGAATTTAAACATAAAGGGTTGATATAATTACTATGAAATTCCAAAAAACAAATAAATGATTCATTGATGGTATTTTACGTCTTATCCCTTTTTTTTTGAAATTTACATTTCATAAAAATTCATATAAATTTAAAAAATATTATATATTTTAAAACATCGTTAATATTAATTATGACACAATTCATAAAATTAATTTTTAAAAATATCATAAATATAAGATAAATTCCAAAAAATAATTCTCAAACATCAGTAACATGTATAAAACATATAAAAATTCATGGATGACATTAAACATCTCTAATAATATTTTTTTTTATTTTAAAATATCAATTATTTGATATTGACATTAATTAAATGGTTACTCCATCATCATGGAGTAATCCATTTTGTTAATTATTTATTTATTAAAAATTATAATTAAATTTTCCAGATAATGATAAAAAATTTATTTTATCAAATTTATTTATATTCTAACGTATCCCTTGTATAACCCCATATTAAGAATATTTAACTTGTTAGTAATAAAAGAATGTCAAAATTGAATTTTCATTGAATGAGATATTATAAAAGGGGTAAAGAATTACAAGTGGATCTAAGTGGACATAAAATCATCCCAATGAGAATTTTGGTATAATATAACTCACCAATTGAAATTAATACATATTTTAGGGTAATTTATTAAAATTTATAGTCATAGATTTTACCCTTCAATATCTTATTTACCTTTTACCATGATAGCAGATAATTTCTATAGTTGTGTATCATAATGAAAAAGTCCTATTTATTTAATTTGGATCCAATTATTCAAAATATGTACTTAATATTAAAAAAATCATATCACATAAGTAGAAAAAATTAATATAAATGTAATCGTGTTGATGGGGTGAGAAAATGTGTTTTTAATTTAAAAAATGAAAAGATAGAAACATTTTTATACATTATTTAATTTAAAATTGATTCCAATGATCTAAATAAGATTAAAATATTAAATTTTTTATCCAATTATACTTTAATACAAATCAATAATATAATTTAACATTATAAATTATTTTTATGACATTTTTTTTTCAATTAAAATTTTGTGTTTATACTATTAATAAAAACATGAAACATGTGAGAAAAATACCAAAAATTCAACCAATATAAATTTTTATATTCCCCTTCAAAATAATAATATTATTTATTTATATATTATATATTAAATTTTAATAAATATTCTTTTAAAAATGGGTTCTACAGTAAACAATGGTAAAATTACCCTTTAAAAAATATAGGTTTTTTATCCATAAAATTTAGTCATTTATTATCTTATTCCAATAAAGTTATTTGATGGATATCAAACATATTTTATTAAATAGATAGAAAATATATTTTATTAAAATCATTCCCTAATTTTAATTTATTTAATTTGGTAAAAAATGATATTAGGATAATAATTTATAAATCATTATAATAAATTTGAATATATTTTCATGTATAATTAATTAATAAAAAATTAATTAATCATATATTTTTGTAAATAATATATTTTAAAATGTTAGTTAATATAATTTTTACTAACTAATTTAAATTCTATGTTATAATGGTCATTTTATTCTTGTAGCATCTCGTGGTTTCTTTTAAGCTCACAATTTCATGCAAAACAAGCTACACCAATGATGTGTGTAGTGGGAAATATCAAATGAACTCATATTTATGCATAACACAATAAAAAATAGTGTTGTTCATACCACAATCACATCATAGTGTTTTTCTTTTTAAAAAATCGATATTCAAAAATGTGTGAAATATAACTTACTATCAATATTATATTAAATAAAAATAAATAATTTCACAAAATCTCAAGGTGTTATGTAACTCCCCTCAAAAATTATTTCTTTGTACAGAAAATAAAATCTCATACAACCAGCGTAATTAATTTATTTTTATTTTAAAAACAATAATAATGTAGTAAAAACCTAATATTATCATTATTTATAAAATGGTTCATATATGTATTGGAGAAACACTTTTATTTTATTTGTATTCATGGGATAATAAAATTTATTGCAAATAGATTAGTAATGTATATGTAACCTTCCCCAGATTTGATATCTCTAAAAAAAATGAACATATTAATCTATTTTTCCTAAATTCGTTATAATTAATCATTATCATTTTAGTGTACCACCCACAAATATAGTAAGTTTAATCCAGTAATAATATTAAAATGCTCCCCTGAAATTACGAAAAACTGAGTTTGATAGCTTCAACATTCATTCCAACATTCTGACCCATCATCGTTTCCAAATTTTAAAAAATTTAGGGATTCATCAGAACACCATAAAAATATGTGATATTCTCATAAGAATAATACTAATTGAGAGATTTAGTTTCTTTTTTATAATAACCACGTATAATGAACATCTCATGCACAAAATTCCATAAACTATAATTCCATTTAATAATACTTTGGAAAAATAAAACAAAATTCACCTTCTAATAATTTCAAACATGAATAATTTTTTCAAAAATCCTTAAAAACTCCCAATAATTTTGGAAAAATAATTTCTATCTTATCATATGGTGTTCCACCATTTTCTTCTTTTTTATTCCATTCACTAATATGGCCTGACGTTTCCTCAATATTTGTTGAGATGCTACCGTGAAAAAAAATATTTTCTAGATTTTGGATTCTTAATATCATCCATAGAACAATATCTTTTTCCTATAGATTTTTTTAATTAAATGATACTTCCAGACAATATTTTTTTTTTCAATCACGGGACACCAAATTTATAGCTACATATATTTCACATTAGCAGCCATTAAAAAGAACTCCTCCATCACCAATTCTCCAAAACAACATTAATAATCACATTAACCAGTCACATCTTGCTTGGATTACATTTTAGTTACATACTCTTATTTCCTTATAATTAGGGTAATAATCCATTTATGTCATGAAATCCATCAAACCACTTTTCCTCCATGGTTAAACACAAATATTGTCGTTTTTTAGGTCCCCTTAAATCAATAGTGAAGTTAAAATTAACATATCCACACTAAGGATCATTTATTCAGTTCCATAATAATATATTTTCCATTCCATTCAAATACTAAAGAACCCATTTTTCAGCCTCTGAGTGTAATATTAATGGATTTTATATATGTAAAATTATAACTCCCACTATATAAGATATTTCTAGACACATAAAACCTTATGAATACATAAGAATTATTTTTACAAAAATATATAGAACTTTCTCCAAGTAATAATTCTCTTTTTACATTAATGGAATATGTGCATTGGATAACATAATGTGTCAATCAAGAGGAGTTGACATGAGATTATATCCAATCATCTCATATCATACAACGATATTAAATATATAATTCTTCTAGGATAGAACCAATGATTCAGCCCTCCTATCTCTTTTTCTCTATATCCCTAGGATTTTCATATCAATCTCAAAATCCATTATATTTAATATTACAGGTTACATAATATTCATCTTCTTGATATGTTTGATTGAAGAAACTTGAAGATGTATATCATCTATATACAAAAGACATATGATTAATTTTCCATCATTATACTCCATTTAAAAACAACAATGATCTTCATTTCACATGATAAAAAAATTTTCTAACATAAAGGAATTTCTTATTTGATTTCACTGCCGCAATGATTTATTCAATCCATTAAAATAATTTATTATATTTAAAAACCATTACATTTTTATATTTCATTATAACTACTATGTAACTCCTATAAATTTCTTACTCCAAACCTATATGAATAATGAATATAACTCCATACATAGGTTTGTGGTATATATCACTATATTATACAATGCTCAATATTATCCATATATTAGTATGATTAGCTACCAATCTGTATGTTTTTAATAATTCAAAATCACCCTTCTATAGAAATCACTTTTCCACAAGAAATTATATATATCATTTTATTACATCATCCACTAATTTCAATATGAAACCACATATATTCAATTCCTTCTTCTCTTCTAGTAAGTGGGATCCCATGTTTTGTTTAACTATAATTCTAAAATGTCTTCATTCATAAAAAAATATTCACTTTTTCCGTCACTTTTTTTTTCACCACTCTAAAAAATTATTAGTTCATGTATATACATTTATAGTAGAATGATAATATCATCCCCTGAAATTTGAATCATATTTCATTTTATGATTTAACTTTTCAATATAGTTTTACACACTATACTTCATATATTATCTCTTCTATATAGATATCTATATCTTAGTGATCCCAACAGTGCTTCATCATCTCTCGAGCATTATAACACATTTTTTTCTAGTCTCACCTATTGAATGTTAGTTCATTCTTTTCTTTTATATGGAATTTATAATCTTCTAGTTCTCTAAGATGGATTAATTTGGATTTAGATAGTTCATTTTTTATCAAATTAATTATGTAAAATGTATAAATACATCAAAAAAATCCCATCATTAATGATAAATTCATGGGTACAATTGAATTTTAACATTTAATTATCTAATAAATAATATCCAATGATTTGTTAACCATATATATTCAGAAAACATACTTTATATTCTTTCTCAAGTTTATCATTATCCATGGAATCAATAAGAACACGTGTTAAATGGTTGAAGACATTAGAGTAGTAATATTTCAATAAATTATAGGACTATAACTCTAAACGAATTTTTTACCAAACCACTAAATTTGGACTTATACTATTAATATATGGAAGATTGTTGTGTTCCTTGTCTCAAATTCTGTTGAACATTTCTATGTGAAACCTAATTCTTTGACCCTTAATCATATTCATCTCATTCATCCATTCAGATACTGCATTCTATTGTGGGGTTTTGTGAAACATCTTCTCATGACTTATACATTTATTCTACAAATATTCTATAAGTTTAACTAGTTTTACTCACCACTATTTTCAGTGTTAATGAACTTAATTTTTTAGCCATACAGCCTTTCAACATTTGATTTCCATTGACCACGATCACGAAACACATCCTAAATATTCATTAAAAAGTAAATAAAAACACTTCTAATAACATCATATATAAAATATACAATTTATAGTGAACCTATGAGGTATGGAATAGTGTTATGTACACAAAAATATGACTATATTTTCTCCGTCATCTGAGTTGAGGGATTCAATATATCTAATTTTATAGACACCCATCTCTATTTCACTAGTTGAAATCTTTGTAATTAATAATTTATATGTGATCAAGATACATCATCAATTTAGTGCATAGAAATTTAATATACATTACATTTAGATTTATATTCATGAAATGTCATATTTTAGGACCATCAAATGATGAAATTTTGAAAATTAAACTTTTTATTGAACATCCAGTCAAGAAATGTGTTCCATCTCTAACTACTCATAAAACCACCATGGATCCACAAGTAACATTCGATGCATTGAATGTAAAGGTATATCCAAAACATCCATCATCAGGCTTCTCTATATAAATCGGATTCTCCCATATGCCAATGATGTGTAGAATTTCTATTAACATAATGACTCCCATAATTTTTTTTGAATATTCACATATAGATTGGTAATGATGTAAATATCTTCAACTTATGATAATTGTACATTCCAAAAACAACTGGATACAATATTTTTACTAAATATACACCCTCCCATTGAAATAAATGATAGACATGGTCCAAATAGCTATGATATCACCATTATATTGATTCTAGATAGTAATATAATGTCTCTGTCCATTGTATAAAGGGAATTTGATAGTATAGACTATAATGATGTTCCAGATCATTCATTGCATCTGTTGACACTCTGTTCTATCAGATGTATGAAAATGTGACAAAGGGAAGAGCCATATAAAAAAGAGGATAAAATATATTGAGAATTTCATTATTTAAAATGGATCCAATTTGAGTTCTATAAAGGTAGTGCGAATCACCGATGGCGTGTAAGCACTTACATTTACCCTCACATTTCGTACACCTAAGAACATTGATTCCCTGTAACCATTGCTCAGGGAACTATATTTTCCTTTAAATTGACCATTGAAGCCTTAATTTGTACTGATAAATTTCCATGAATCACAGTTGCTGCTTTGGTCTCCCCAGTGCTTCTCCCAACACCTCTGAAACCTCAAAGGTAGTTTCGTAACAACTAAATACAATGAACTAAAGGGGTAGAGTGATAATTAAGTTCCTGAAAGGTTAAAAGTAACAGCACTTATATGATTCAATCACCCAATCCCCATCATTGAAGAATACTATTGTTCTCTCCATTCCTGAAACACGTTATTTCTCCCCCCACTATCGAGAATGCCTATTAAGACTCTTAAAATATTAATCCATTTCTCACCCATGATTTTCCATCTAGGTTTTATGTCACTTATGGTGATATCTATTTTCCCAAGTCTACATGATAACCCCATATTTGTGTGCCACTTACTTGAGCACCATTCGTTAATATTCACCCTACCTTTCATCCAAATTGATCAATACATCATCACTATCTCAAAGTCACTCATCTAAAAGAATTTTCTTCACTGGATCTTGTGTTTAAAAGATATTATATTAAATCCTCCACCAAGACCTCATGATATTTCACATCATAGGTAAAGTCACACAACCATGTCTCCTATTGAGATTTTTAATTCCACATTTAGAGGATTCCCACACATATCTTACCAAAGGTCCAGGATCCTTGAGACATCTATAGAATTGTACATATATGGTCACATGGATCCTTACCATATGTATAATTTTATGGAGCTCCGTGTCCTGAATTCTGAGGTTAAGAATTTGTCCTCCTCTTTTCACCTCAATGTCCTGGACCCTCTGGTCCCTGGTAGGGATGGTAAGGATCAAAATACATTTTCTTTATATACAATGGAGGATTATCCCTTCCCACTATGGAACCAATTTAAGGACAACCATCATGGTGTAAGCCCATGACCTTTCAAATAGAAGGTTTTAGTCCATTTCTTCTCTAAAACCTTCACCTTTATCCCTAATTTACCCGGGATGCTCATCTAATCTATAGAGTGTAGAGTTATGTGTCAATGCTTTGACCTCTTCAGTCACAACCCTTGACTCTTCAATCATCGAAGGAAGGAAGGTGAAGGGTTTTTTGAAACATTAAAATCATATTATTTCTCAAAGAGAGAATGAATCACATGTTCTTAGAGGTACGTAATGATCATTACATCCCCACAATCACTACTAGAAAAACAAGTATTTGCGACGGGTCATTTGGGACGGGATCCTGTCACAAATGGCTTTTTGTGACGGGGTCCCGTCGCAAATGACCCGTTGCTGAAAACGGTGTCGCAATAACATTTTTTTGCGATGGGCCCGTCGCTAAAGCCCTTTTCCGCGACGGGGAGAATCCCCGTCGCAACTAGTACTTCGTATATTTGTAAAAAACAAGTTGCGACGGGCCCCGTCGCAAAAAATATTTTTTAACAAATAAAAAAATAATAATACTATTTGCGACGGGAATAGTATCCCGTCGCAAATACTATAAAAAAATAAAAAAAATATTGTTAATAAATTATTTTAATTAATATAATAATAATCCAATTATAATTCAAAAATAAAAAATAATAAAATATTAATAAATGATTTTAATTAATATAATAATAGAATTATAATTCACAAATAAAAATAATAAATTATTTTAATTAATATAATAATAATAGAGTTATAATTCAAAAATAAAAAATATTAGAATATTAATAAATATTTTATAAGGAGACAGAAACTATGAATAGAAAAAAAATCATATTTTGATTTCACAAATTTTATAACATAAATACAAACTCTAATCTGAAGGAGGGGGGGAGGGGGGATCTGCAGATGGTGGTGGAGGAAACTCCATCCCTAAAGCATGAGTGAGTCGGCGCATGTACTCTATCTGCTCCTGATGATGCTGCTGCCACCGACTCGTCTGCTCCTCGTACAGCGGCTGCTGGCGTCGACGCTCCTCCTCATGCTGCTGACGCATCTGCTCCTGCTCCTGTCGGAGACTCTCTATCAGTGCAGTCTGAGATCGCAACTGATCCTCATACTGTGTAGCAGAAGAAGATGCACGAGCTCCTCTCGAGCTGGACACCGACATCACAGCACTGCCATAATAATCTCCGGGAGTCAGTCGAGAGCTGATACCAACTACCCGGCCCTTCTCGAAGGCATATTGGGTGGCCTGCATCCATGCCGCCTCATCAAACTGACGGCCAGTGGTCTGATCTGATGACTCAGCCTGACTCTCAGGTCGGGCCTGTGACGCTGCGGCCTCATACGACTCCTGTAGTTGCAATTTAAAATTAAAATTGTGAATATATTATATAAACTTAATTTTTAAACTTGAAAACAAATAATAATAACCACGATGTGATGTTGACGATCACCTCTGAGCTCCCCAGTAGCAGGATCACTATACATCCTCCGATATACGTCTTACTCCGTAATATCGGGGTGCTCGACAGCCTATAAGAATAAAAAATAAACTGTTAATATTTATAGTTATATAAAATATTTATAAATAATGTACGTACCAGATGCTGTCTATGAGTACTGAAAGAACGACTCCCAGCTCGATGAGTCACCTCCTGTCTCCCCCGATTCTTCCTCCCCACCGATGATCTCCTCTGAAAGGCACCACTCAACCAGTGCGCACATAATCCATCCCATACATGGGATGAAATGTACCCTGGTAGGTGTGCTCTACCTAACTCGTCAAAATCTGACACTCCTTCTTTCTTCATCGCAACTTTTCTTAAATTGTGCAAAAACTGACGAAGGCGATCACGCATGGCCACCTCCCATGCCTCGTGGATGGCGTCACGCATGGTATCCTCGATCGGATACCATAAACCCTACAAATAAATCAAAATATCAAGTTAGAAATGAAATAATTTTCAAAATAAAAATTATTTATTTACGTACGTACCAACCAATGGCCGAACATGGCCTGCTGCACATCAATGGGAATCTGCTCCCCTGTGGTCCATGGCTGAGAGAAATAGTTGCGCAAAATAGCACTGCCCTGTCCGACTGCTATATACGGAAAACTATAAAAATAATAAACATTTATTATGTGAATAGATTAATGAAATCTTAGTCAAATCAACAGGTTATCACACCTCCGTGTGCGTGGATCAAACCCAAGACGTGGACGTTGCTCGGTGACGGGGTCAGGAATCATCAATCGTGCAAGACCGTGCCCCCTCCGCGTACTCCCTGGAGCGCCTGCAGGCTGAGGGTCATCTGGCAGCAACTCATCCGCATCGAAATTCAGGTCAGCATCCGCCAACTCACGAAATGTGGCGTCGTCCATCTGAAATAGAAAATGTTAATGTTGTTAGCAAATAATTCATAATTACAATTATATATTCATATATACACATTATGATTGTATATAAATACCATGTAATTCTATCAGTGTTCATCTTCATCATCATCTTCATATATGTCAATGTTATCTTCATATTCCTCCTCAACATCATCGATATCCATTCGAGTTACAGTTGCTTCATTTCTTACCATTTCAAATTCATATGTGACATCATTAACATCATCGTCATCACCGACTCTTAAATGTGGGGTGTCGACATCGATACTCATGTCTCTTTTCAAAAAAGATTGATTTTGAGTACTCTCTTGAAAAACTTCAATTCTTTGCACATCAGTGAAAGCACATTCACATTGACTAAACTGATTGTCTCGAATTTTGATTTTTATTACACTCCACCAATCAGTCATGTCTCTTGATGTAGCACAGTACATTGCGTAATAAACTTGATGTGCCTGTTGAGCCAATAAGAATGGTTAATTTACTGCGAGAACACTTTTACATTTAATATCGATGATTCCATGAGTCGGATGAACACGCACGCCTCTCTCTGTATCCAACCACCGACATTTGAACATGGTTATGTAATGTTGTCCAAGATAACAGAGTTAAATGATTTCATCAAGTATGCCATAAAATTCAACTTCATTTTCTCGATGATGAGATCCTCTCAAGCTAACTCCACTGTTCATTGTTTTTTTTCGATTCCCCATATGTATGTGTGTGGAATCGAAATCCATTCACCACATATGCATTATAAGTTTTAACAAGTTTGGAAGGTGGGTTACTCAATACACACAGCCGTTTGTCAATTTTATCAGCATGTCGAGACACCTGAAAATTTGTGAAATAATTATCAATATAGTAAACTATACATTGAATGAGTTGCTAAAAGATAAAGAATTTATGTTACCAGTTTTTGAAACCACTGAGAGAAATTTTTCAGTCGACATTCTTCGAGAGCAGCTGTTGTAATTTGTGGAATTTGTTTCTTGATATGATTATCATTCAACCTATAAAAACCAAAGTTATTTACTGTAACATAAATGATAGAATAAGTGATATAAACACATACATTACAACTGATGTCATCTCTTCACAGTTGAGCAGAACATACGTATGAGCTCTATAATGTTCATCATCTGAAAGCCAGCGTTCATAAACTCCCCCAAAACCAAGCTCTGACTGGTTGAAAACAGATAATTGATTGTCGATTTCATCAATATTCCTCTCGTTCCATCCCATTCGGTTGTGTTTTGAAGGATACTCAGATTCAAAATAATGGGAGCATAAAAAAGATATTTCCTCTTGCAAATAAGCTTCTGCAATAGATCCTTCAACAGATGCTTTGTTACGTACATTTCTTTTCAATTTTTTCATGCATCTTTCAAATGGGTACATCCATCGAAACTGTACTGGACCTCCACATTTGGCTTCATATGGCAAATGTAACATCAAATGTTCCATTAAGTAAAAGAACGACGAAGGAAATATTTTTTCGAGTTTACATATAATTACAAAAACATCTTTTTCAAGTTTTCCTAGAGCATCATAATCTGCTGTTGCCGCACAAATTTCCCGAAAAAATTGAGACATGTCTGTTATGGAATCCCAAATCACATAATTCAGCAGACCTCTTAATTCAATGGGTAGCAGTCTTTCCATTATAACATGACAATCATGACTTTTTAATCCAGTAATATGACCATTCTTTACACATCTACCCAAATTGGAAGCACAGCCATCTGGAAGTCTCAAATATGCAATCCACTGACAAAATAATGAATGGTTTTCTTTAGACAGTGTATAAGCTGCTTTTGGTTTCAGTAACCTTTCTGTTCTGACATTCTCAAACAGTTCCAATTCTGGACGCCTGCAAATTTGGGCAAGATCAAAACATGCATTTACATTGTCTTTGCTCTTTCCTGGCATATCCAAAACTGTATGAAACAAATTATCAAAATAGTTCTTCTCAATATGCATGACATCTAACATGTTTCGGACCAACAAATCAGACCAATATGGAAAATCCCAAAATATTCTACGTTTAATCCAATTGTGTTCTTTCCCAAAACCAGAAATTTTCTGTTGGTTTATTGTGGGACCAAAAGTGATAGGAGGTAATGAAAGTACAACTGATTTTAACTCCGAACCTGATAGCATTTTTGGAGGTCCTTCCCTTTCAACTGTTCCTTTTCTGAAATGAGATCTGTTTCTGCGAAAAGGATGATCAGCTGGAAGAAACCTGCGATGACAGTCAAAATAACAAGGATTCTTTCCATGAATGAGCATAAATTCTTTGTTCTCTCCCATACAGTAAGGACATGATTTCTGACCATGTGTACTCTAGCCAGATAACATCCTATAAGCCGGGAAGTCACTTATTGTCCACATCAATGCTGCTCTCAGTATGAAATTTTGTTTCGTTTCAACATCACATGTACTGACACCGGCACTCCACAATAAATTTAATTCATCAATCAATGGTTTCAAATAAACATCAATATTTTTCTTCGGATGTCCTGGAATTAGTAAAGTCAAAAAGATATATGGCTCCTTCATCAACATCCATGGAGGTAAATTGTACGGAGTTAAAAAAATAGGCCAACATGAATATTGACTACCAAAAGATCCAAACGGACAGATACCATCAGTGGAAAGCCGCAGTCGAACATTTCTAGCTTCTAAAGAAAAGGATGGATGCACTCTATCAAAATGTTTCCATGAATCACCATCGGCTAGATGATTCAAGCTTTTATCGGTTGAAATATTCTCTTTATGTCAGGACATCATTGTCGCTGTATCTTAGACATGAATAAACGCTGGAGTCTGGATGTAATCGGAAAATATCTCAACTGTTTTACAGGAATCAAACCAGACTTCCCGTGTTGTCCTTCTTTATATCTCAGTTGCCCACATGTGGGACAACTGTCCAACGACTCATTTTCCCCAGAATATAAAATGCAGTCATTTGAACATGCATGAATCTTCTGACAAGTAAGTCCCAAATTTCGAACCAGCCTCTAACTCTCATAGTAATTTGCAGGTAAAACATTTCCTTCAGGTAACAGTGTTTTAAGCAAAGAAAATATCTGGTCAAAACAGGTGTTTGACATTCTGTTATCTGATTTGATAGCCATAAATTTTGCAACTTCTTCTAATTTTCTCATCTTGCAGCCAGGATATAATGAATCCTCACCAGACTTCAACAACTCATAAAATTCAGACGGTTCCAACTCTGGATTTGAAGCTATATCAGCCGGAGTTTCTGTATGTTGAACAGATGAACCTGCAACATCATGTACTAAATCTTGAAACCGGGATGGATCTGGAATCAAGTTGGTATCACCTACTCTGGAACTGTATTCACCGTGTTGATACCAAAATACATAATCTGGTTGAAAACCAAAACGCAAGAGATGTTCTCCCACTTTGTCAAACGTGTCAAACGTTCTCAATGCACATTTTCTCCAAGGGAATTTTATTTTGTCTTCTGAAACAAATTCTGGATTTGATGCCGCAAATGATAAAAAAGTCTCCACACCCTCTACATATACTAGATTTAAACCAGAACCGTTTGGATTTCTACGTTGATTTATCCATATGCGGTCACCTAATAATGATTGTTGACGACCTCGTTGTTCCATATGTCTCTATAAAATATAAAATCATTACTGATTTTGAATAATTTGTTAGAAAAAACACTCAAGCTAGGATAATTATAGAGTTTAGATCACACACGACTGACGCAAACGTTTTTTTGAGATAGACCTTATTATTACTAATTATTACTAATTATTACTAATTATTGGTAATTATTATGAATTATTACTAATTATCGGTAATTATTGGTAATTATTGGTAATTATTACTAATTATTGGTAATTATTACTAATTATTGGTAATTATTACTAATTATTGGTAATTATTACTAATTATTGGTAATTATTACTAATTATTGGTAATTATTACTAATTATTGGTAATTATTACTAATTATTGGTAATTATTACTAATTATTGGTAATTATTACTAATTATTACTAATTATTGGTAATTATTGGTAATTATTGGTAATTATTAATAATTATTACTAATTATTACTAATTATTGGTAATTATTGGTAATTATTACTAATTATTGGTAATTAATACTAATTATTGGTAATTATTGGTAATTATTAATAATTAATGGTAATTAATGGTAATTATTTCTAATTATTGGTAAATATTACTAATTATTGGTAAATATTACAAATTATTGTTATGTATTACTAATTATTGGTAATTATTGGTAATTATTACTAATTATTACTAATTATTGGTAGTTATTACTAATTATTACTAATTATTGGTAATTATTACTAATAATTGGTAATTATTACTAATTATTCTTAATTATTACTAATTATTGGTAATTATTACTAATTATTACTAATTATTACGAATTATTACTAATTATTACTAATTATTGGTAATTATTGGTAATTATTACTAATTATTGGTACTTATTACTAATTATTGGTAATTATTACTAATTATTACAAATTATTGGTAATTATTACTAATTATTGGTAATTATTACTAATTATTGGTAATTATTACTAATTATTACTAATTATTGGTAATTATTACTAATTATTGGTAATTATTACTAATTATTCTTAATTATTACTAATTATTCTTAATTATTACTAATTATTCTTAATTATTACGAATTATTTGTAATTATTACTAATTATTAGTAATTATTACTAATTATTGTTAATTATTACTAATTATTGATAATTATTACTAATTATTACTAATTATTACTAATTACTACTAATTATTACTAATTATTGCTAATTATTACTAATTATTACTAATTATTGGTAATTATTCCTAATTATTACTAGTTATTGGTAATTATTACTAATTATTGGTAATTATTACTAATTATTGGTAATTATTACTAATTATTACTAATTGTTACTAATTGTTACTAATTGTTACTAATTATTGGTAATTATTACTAATTATTACTAATTATGGGTAATTATTGGAATTTATTGGTAATTATTACTAATTATTGGTAATTATTACTAATTATTGGTAATTATTTCTAATTATTGGTAATTATTTCTAAATATTGGTAATTATTTCTTATTATTACTAATTCTTACTATTTATTGGTAATTATTACTAATTATTGGTAATTATTGGTAATTATTTCTAATTATTGGTAATTATTTCTAATTATTAGTAATTATCTCTAATTGTTGGTAATTATTACTATTTATAGGTAATTATTACTAATTATTGGTAATTATTACTAATTATTACTAATTACCGGTAATTATTTCTATTTATTACTAATTATTTCTATTTACCGATAATTATTGGTAATTATTACTAATTATTGGTAATTATTACTATTTATTGATAATTATTACTAATTATTGGTAATTATTACTATTTATTGATAATTATTACTAATTATTGGTAATTATTACTAATTATTACTAATTGTTACTAATTATTACTAATTGTTACTAATTATTGGTAATTATTACTAATTATTTCTAATTATTACTAATTATTGGTAATTATTACTAATTATTACTAATTATTGGTAATTATTACAAATTATTACTAATTATTACTAATTATTGGTAATTATTGGTAATTATTACTAATTATTGGTAATTATTACTAATTATTGGTAATTATTACTAATTATTACTAATTATTGGTAATTATTACTAATTATTACTAATTATTGGTAATTATTGGTAATTATTACTAATTATTACTAATTATTACTAATTATTACTAATTATTACTCATTATTGGTAAATATTACTAATTATTACTAATTATTGGTAACTATTACTAATTATTACTAATTATTGGTAATTATTGATAATTATTACTAATTATTGGTAAGTATTACTAATTATTGGTAATTATTACTAATTATTGGTAATTATTACTAATTATTGGTAATTATTACTAATTATTGCTAATTATTACTGATTATTACTAATTATTACTAATTATTGGTAATTATTACTAATTATTGGTAATTATTACTAATTATTGGTAATTATTACTAATTATTGGTAATTATTACAAATTATTACTAATTATTACTATTTATTGGTAATTATTACTAATTATTGGTAATTATTACTAATTATTGTTAATTATTACTAAGTATTACTAATTATTGGTAATTATTGGTAATTGTTCTTAATTATGACTAATTAAATGAATAATTACCAATAATTAGGAATAATTACCAATAATTATGAATAATAACATTATTAGTATATTTTATTATTAATATTAAAATAATATAATTTTCTAATTTATATATAGTTCTCCTTTCATCTGTGTGTTTTCTATCTCCATATACAAATAATACATGTGAAGACAGCAAACACACATATGAAAAGAGAACTGTATATATATAAAAAATTATATTATTTTAATATTAATAATAAAATATATTAATAATTAAATAATGTTATTATTCCTAATTATTAGTATTTATTACTAATTATTAAGTTATAAAACAATGTAAACAATATTAAATTACAACTAATTAAGAATAATTAAAACAAATAAAACATTAAAAATAAATATGAAATTAAAATAAATATAAATACCTTGAAAATTGATCTGAGGTTGATCTCTGATCGTTCTTCAAAACATCAATACCAACTCCGGAGAAAAAAATTAAACTTGAGAAAAACTGAACTGTGGAAATAAAATCTTGAGAGAAGGAGAAGATGGAATTTGAGAATGATTTGAAAAAAACGGATGGGGGTATTTATAGGTTAGATTAGTTGCGACGGGCCCATTTGCCACGGGAATCGTCGCAAATACCTTAGCCAGCATTTATTACGGTCAACGGTTAAATAGTTATTTGCGACGGGACCCGTCGCAAATAACCACCCGCCGACATACTATTTGCGACGGGGGAATATT
Organism: Viscum album; assembly: GCA_963277665.1. Taxonomy (NCBI): domain Eukaryota; kingdom Viridiplantae; phylum Streptophyta; class Magnoliopsida; order Santalales; family Viscaceae; genus Viscum; species Viscum album. The sequence goes on from OY728138.1 coordinate 1,381,071,687, forward strand.
CCCGTCGCAAATACCTTTTACCGCCGCCGGTTATTTGCGACGGGGGAATATTCCCGTCGCAAATAGTTTTCCCGCGATTTGGGGCGCAAAGGGCGCCAGTCCTTTTGCGACGAGATAGCCTTCTCCGTCGCAAAAGACTACTTATTTGCGACGGGCAAATACCCCCGTCGCAAATAAGTTTTTAACAGGGTTATTTGCGATGAGATTTATTCCCGTCACAAATAACCCGTCGCAAATACCCATTTTTCCTGTAGTGAATTTACCTGAAGGAATGAACAATGAAAACTATGATTTCACCAAAATTGGGAAATGTAGGATGCCTTTTCAATACATGAGATCCATAATATGTCATCTAGGAAATAAGAAGTAACTACCACCTCAAATGGGTGTCCTTATTGGTGTAATCCCCAATCATAATAAAAAACGATAACTCTGATTCCCACCATAATTGTGATAAATATGAATCCTTATCATGTAGAAAGCTCTACATCAACTCATATATGAAATGATAAATCATGGCCCCCTCAAATGGTCCTCCTCCTAGGTGTAAGCCCAAATCAGAATGAATTATGAGAACTCTGATTCCAACCATAACTATGATGTGTAAGAAGCCTTCACCTAGGGCCCTAGCTCACTAGATATCCTCTATAGGATTCCAATCCTAATTCAATTAATCACGGTAATCTCTTTAAGAGTAAGCTCCAAATTAATCCCCCCAATATTTGTGATTTATGATATCTCTCATATACCATGTTATAAAGGAGTCCTCTTTAGGAGTAAGCCCCAACCTATTTCTCACAAAGGGATATACTTCTTCGTGAGACTCACCGAACAATATGGGCTTTGACACCCATCCAAACGGGATACTTAGTATGCATCACTAAGTTTCAAACCCCATACTCAAAATCAAATATTATATCTCTTGTCCACATTTCAAAGAGAGTCTAATACAACATGAAATATCATATCCCTTCCATGTTCTGTGGGCTATTTCAACACAACTCCAACACTATGATTTGACGTTGAACCTTAAACCTACAAGACCATTCCATATGACATTAAAATGTATGTTTATGTCCTAAAAACAAGACCATAAATGGTATTATGTGTCACGTTAGGTGGCATTGAACTATGTGTGATCTGATTCCATTCGTGAGGGTACATTGGTAGCCCATCTAAGGGTTCAATCACAACATCAATTTTTTTTTCTCTCCATGGAAAATGATAAAATCTTGATTAAACTTTGTCTACCGAGATAACCACAAACTTCAGAGTAATCTATTGTATCCCTAGATGATGATATATTCTAGAGTGAAATTAATCTACCAGAATGATCACTAACTTTAGAGTGCCACATTAAGTGGGATAAAAACCAGAATCATCATGATAATGACCAAAAAAATATCTAAGTATTGTTTAAAGGGATTACATCAATGGAGAAACTTTGATATACATTGATAACTCCATTTGTGAAGGACCATGAATATATAAGGATTATTATATATATCACGGATACTAATAATTGATTGCTAATATTGTAATATTTGATATCATACATGGGAATTTACAAAGGATTCATGAAAATATCTTAAATTTATAAGAGTGTATGGAGTTGGAATTAATCCCCCCAAAATTGTGTGATGGGCCTGACCTCCCATCCTATCGACCAGAATGAGTTATTATGTATCATAGGTCAAAAAACCAATGGAATGTCTATTTTTGGACTATAGGTCCCTTTGGATACAGAACTAGTGTGTGTTTTCTATTCCATAAACAAATCCCTTGGAAACTAATCAGGAATAATGATTCCTAACCAGAACACATATTTCGAGGGAAATAAAAAATGTTGAACCCAACAGGAATCCTTAATAATGTTAATGATGTTACCCATATGTCAGACTCCTTTCAATAAAAGATCATCGACAATGAAATTCATCATGCATGTTCTCATAAAAAATATGAATATTTAGGAGTGTTTTCTTGACAAGGTCTATCATATATCAAAATGCTATTTTTTGGAGATCTCCTTTCATTCCAAATAGCTTCCTTGAATTTTTCACCTTTGAACGCCCTGACTGCTACTCTAGCTAGATGAAACTTCACTCTAAAGACATCATCACCAACTCAGCATCTTATAAACTGGGTCTCCAATGCACTAGTCCGAGAGTACCATTAACATGATAATATATCGACCTTGTAGGATTCCCGACATGCCCTACAGATCACTAATAACCCTCGATCATCTGGCCAATGATGCTCGGTGGTCCAAAAGAAGTTGATTCCAACAATCATAATCAACTATTTCAGAAACATATCCCTAGAACACAACAACTAGTACATCCAGTATTTTTTGGAGGTGGAGGAAGATTCCACCCATGGCCTCAACCTGAAGGAACAAGGGTTCTTCTTCAAGGCTCCATCCAATAATCAATACCACCAACACCACTGAATAAAAACCCTCAACATGATGAGGGTGTTATCTTTTCTTGTGTTGGTCAGGTCCCACATACCCATGAACATAGGATGAACTATCGAGGACAAAAAGATTCTAATAGTGAGTAGGTTCTTACCTTTTCCACATCTAGAAAATTCCACCTACCCATTTGGGTTGAGAAACAACAAACAAGAACATACACATATCCGCCTTAAGTCCACCAGCTAGTAGACTCATATAGAGGCACCAAAGCAATCCCTCCATCCAAATATGTTGGAGTTACATGAGAAGGTACATACACATACTTATAATATTTCAACTAGTGATAAAAATGTTGTTGCTATATTCAAGGAATCATGATGACTAATTCCCTTGGTAATTTTCAAGTAGAAGCATAGACATACCTACACCGACCATGCCTTTCAATAGTCTCGTGTGGAAGAACCCTATGGAGTAAGTCAGAAATCCCCGAAGATAATCCAATAGGAGACTCAACCCTATTCCCCCACACAGATGTAATGTTTCTACACATTAATAGGAAAGGAGGACATGATCAGATACATGCACCTAATCCAGATATAGAATGGATGTAAATTCCCATTTCGACTACCAATGTCACCATACACATCCCATAAATGGATAAAGTGAAGACTCAAATTCCAAAACATATCATAAAAAAATTCCTTAATATCATAATGGAGGAAAAATAGTACCTTAGAAACACAATCATACCTATTTCACCACAATTTGGATTTCTCTTCAACATGTCACCCCAGGGCAGATATATACCCATGTTCATGTTTTAGAGGGATATGGGGCATACACTCTTATATAATAAGAACAAATCGATCTATCGCATGCACCCACTCAAAAGTGATATAATCGTTATATTCTATCAACCACTCCAAGAAAAGAATACACATATATCCATGCTAACCACTTATCCGAGTATGTTTCCCCAACTACTAGTAAGAAGACATCTATTAAGAATTATCATCAAGAACTGTTGATGAATGAAGATCCAGTCTGTGATTTGGCAATGCATAGTGATGGAGTTCTTGTAGCCCTCAGACATTTATCTGTTTTAGCTTAATATTATACTCTCTCGTTACCACGTTATGGTTGCAGTAGCCTTAAATTATATGGTCCTCATCAGATATTTCATCACGAAGGATGGATTCATGATAATTTGGTCATTGTCGAGAGCCTATCTCCCGATGATAGCCATGAAAACTATCCATCTGGTTAAGATACTAAAGGGAAAGTGGATATATAACTTGCAATAATACACCATGATGGTACTCCCCATGATGGTGTTATCTGCAAATTTAAACTTCATATTAGTGAATCAATTTTTCAATAGAATTTTCCATCTGACAATGTAGTGATCTGAAATCTATTTCTTCTTAAAGAACATTCAAATAAAAGGCCAGTAATATCTGATTCCCCCTTACTTGCATGTGTATAACCTTTTTATTCATTATATATCCAAAATAAATGGTCATTCTTTGAAAAACCCTGAGGAAACTTCCCTTTAAATAATAAAGAGGAAATCCAAACCAATCACATTTTTTTAGGTAAAACAGCTGAGAAAATTCAACTCTCTTTAGACCCGGTTGAGAAACCCCTGATGAATAACAAAGAGGATATGTTGAACATGAAGAAGAAACTTGATAAAAATGAGGTACCAGTCAATTTTTGGCCACTGGCTACGCGTCAATACTACATTCTAGAAATTTTGGTAGAGTATTGTACTCATGATATTCATCTCAACATATGGAAAAATATTCTTTATCTCAAGGAGAATGTATCATCTTATGAAAATTGTCCATGTCATGTAAAGTTACTATAAGGGTTTCCTTTCAATATTTACTTCCTATCACTCCATCTTTTTTGAAATCCAAAAACTTGGAAGCACCCAAGATCCCTTCAATGTGAATTCCTTGATGAATTAAATAGGTTGTGACAATTGATTATAGAAACCCCATATGGTGTTCATATCAATGGATGGGGTAAACATGTAGTATTTAATTTTGCTACATTCTAAAACTAGAAAAGACATCAAGAAACTTTTCCATGAATTGTTATTTTCCATGTCTGGCTACAACAGATGAATTTTATTCATAATAAAATATATGATAAATAACAAAATTCTTTGACTATATCTAACCAGAGTCCGGCTCAAAGGGATAATTTTACTAAAATACATTTGCATAAAACATTTGAAAATGACAATGATGCCTCCTGTTTAGTGGATGCACATCATCAGATAGTGAAAATGTTTAAAAAAACTCAATGGTTGTCCAAAACAATGGATCTGAGTGACTGTATGAATATGTACCCAGCCAATGTTTGATCCAAATTTGGTAAAACCAGAAGAGAAGATGTATTATTACTATCCATAGTAGTTCAAGAACAACCCCAGCCTGCTGGACATGGGAATTTTTTAACCCAACCCTCAAAACCAACAAATAGGGACCAAAGGGTAGTAAAGAATGAATTGGAGCGCACCCAGCCCTCATTTCTGGAGGATTTTTTAAATTCAAAGACATCTACGCAAATGAACTCAGTTTTCTCATGATTAGTGAGAAAAATGAAAAATTTGTGCACAACAGAATTATTTAAGGATTCCCTTCATTTTACTGTTCACTAAGAAAATCCTACGGAATGAAAAAATATGAGGACCATGTGTCATTGAGGATACAGAAGCATAAGATCTCATATAGATACTGATTAATCACCTATAATGTGTTATGTGTTTATGAATTTCATCAATGTTGTCACCGTAAAACCTCCTGTGCATGAGACCATCATAGGGAAATCAGAAGTGGATGTTCATTTTCTAGATACATTCTACACAGAAGAAAATAAATCAGCGGTTCATACCAAAAACCATAGGAGTTATCAGAATCAAGGTTTCCCCTCAAATAATCCACTTCCTCCATTAAAAAAGTACATACCATGAAATAAGGAAATGTTCGTTCCACATCTCACCTTCTTCCTAATGAGATACCATCCATTTTTTTGGAATAAATATTTTCGAAATATAAAAAAGAAATGAAGGAGTTATGAAGACTCAATTTAGAGTTAATATGAAGTTGTATTCTTTCATGATATGCTCGGAAAGAAGATCCCAAAACAGGACTTCCAGTTGGCATTCTTCTACAAAGAAGTTCTTTCACAACAGATGAGGAAGATAAATAATTCCCTCTATTGTACAGGCAACCCAAACACGGCCAGGAAAATCTCTACATGCCTACCCCTAGTGGTTACCTGCGATAAATCCTAGTACTGCAAAACTAATGTTCTTACCAAGCACTACACCCATTCCGGCTCCAAACACTGCAACTATTTAGGTCCTGTCTTGGACAGATGTTCCTCAAATTCTAATGTACATAATTGAGTCATTAACAACTCTATTGAAATCTATGAAAGGAAGAAATTCAGCGGTATAACTAGAAAATAAGTCTTACCTTGAATGGGTAGATCTGAATTCTCCCACTACAGACATTGGGAGTCCCATGTTTCCAATTTTTAATGGCTTGGGAGACCTAGAGTATCACTTGATGCATTTCATCCTTGTTTGTGATCCTATTATGAGGACCCATGATAAAAAGATGTAGTGAATCTCATATATTTTGGGAAATCACTATAGGGGAAAACCTACATATGTTATGTGAGCATGCAGTCTTAGTCAATTTCTAGGTGAGAAGAACTCCATCAGAATAAAATTTCCCATTTTAGTTCAATTTCATGGAAGAAGATAGTATTTTATCTTATGAACTATAAAAAAAGATGAATAGAAGATTATAAGATTTTATTTTTTAGTGGAACGAATTGAAAAATTATTTAAATCTACCACTTCTTCAAGGGTAGTTATTTCCTATTTGTGTGGAAAATATCAAAAATTAGTTGTGAACACCATAAATCCATATGAGATACACTGGAGTGTTTTGGGACCTTACTTCAATTTCTCAACAGGTAGAGAATTATATCATAGATTCCGAAGATAAATCCCAAGTAATATCATTCTCTCTATGTAGAAGAGAGAGTAAAGAAGAGGCTTATATAATTATTTTCAAGAAAAAACTAGTACCCTCTCAAACATCAAATCCCACATCATACCATAGGTATCCACCTCATGATAGTTAGTAAAAATTACTGCCACATCATGATGTTAAAAAATTCCAAAGACATATATAGTTTAATGAGGTGAAAAACAAGAACTATTCATTTCAAAATGACTATGTCCCATGCTACTTCATCTCACCATTGGAAAATAACATAGATTAGTTTTCAAACCCAATGAAACCAATCATTTTAAGAGTCAGGGAGCTCCCAAACTATTGTTCAATCCAAAAAATGTTGGGGCACCCCATACAAGTGTGCTTTGTTTTTCAGGATCACATACCAAAGATAATGGAGTTCAAAATAGTGAAGCTGAAAATTAAACCACACCAAATGGCATGTGTTACTACTACCAATACAGATGAAGCAAGAGAATGGAAGGAATACAAAATTTATAATGCTAATAAATTTGATTATTTAATGGTTAGGAAAATAATCATCCGAAATAGTACCATTCTGTGAACACAAATGAAATAACCAACTATGTCTCTTTCCAATTCTATTACAAAAAATCCATCTTCCTCAAAAGACCAGTCCATTAAATTCAAATCTTCCAAGAGTAAGATAGCGGTAATAATAAGGAGGAAACAGAAAATGATATGTTTTTTAAGTCCAAAGTTGTCCTTGACCTTATAAAATTTCAGGCCAAACATCACAAAATTTAAATCACCACCCCTCCCAATGAAACAAAAAGAATCAAACCCCATGAAGTATCATCATTATTTGAGGTTTTAAAATTCTAATGTGTTATTTTTATTCATTTAGTGGATTATTATACCAATAATGATCTTGATTATAAACTATAGTTACCCACACATGATTAGGGAAAAGGGGAATAGGGCTTCAAGGTTAAGGATATAGGGGAAGTTGTTTTTATTCTAGAATCCCCTACTTTAACCACAACGTAGGTCAACCCGTCAGTGTGACTGATACACATGGGAGATCCCTCCAATATTCTCAGAAAGAAGAAGGGAATTATCCCACACATGAATAAGTCTTTCCTAACATGATCATCTTATAAGATTGATTAAAGGTTATACCACTGCCTTCATTGTGAGTGGTCAGAGCTAGACAACCTTGTCCTCTAAGAGAATAAGTATTTATATCTTCTACCTAGACAAATGGTCCATCCACATAAAGATCATCATCATCCAATTCACCTCATGAAAACATATTCATACTTGAAAATAAAGACCTCTAGATCAGAAGTTTGATGTGTTGATAAAAATGACCCATGTACTGGCCATGATATTAATCCTGGATGCCCTGATTCTATCAAAGGATCTATGGTCATCAATTATTGAGGATTTTTCAGTCCATATTGATTTTTAATATAAGGTTTAAACCATAAATGTTAATTATATATGGATTCACCCAGCAGAATTCTATGTAGTCATATGTTTAACAAACCCAAAAGACAATGTTGTCCTACATTGTCAAGTCAAATCCTTGTATTTATTTATAAAGATCAACGATATTCACATCAGATGACACTTCCCTGATAATGGATCTAGAATAAAAATCATTCCCAATCAAAAACTTAACTAATTAAACCATACTAAATCCAACTTCTCTATCTGTACATTGGGGTTATAGGGTTACGACAAGAATGAGAAATAACTACATGGTGAGATTACTCTCAGAACTCAATTTGGGGATCTCATATATAATTCAGAGTTCATGGTTGTCCGATAGAACATAGCATTCAACACTCATTTGGAGAGTCCATGTCTACACTAGCATGTGACATTCTCATCATCATACAAAAAATGCCTCAAATTTTGTTTCAATGGTCTAATTAGAACATATCATGGTGATAAGGCACCATTCAAAACTATTGATTCTCAGTACATTAATGTCGAGTTCTATCACAGGAAGGAAAAACATTACATGGTGAATAGTGTATCTAGAATCAATGCTTTTAATGATCATTTTTGGATCCCATATTACCCATTAAAGCATCTCAGTGTATATTATTTTATTCCCATTAATAAAATTTAAAGCTTTGGTCCAAATCCAATGCAACACCCCAACCCCAATTACCTAGAGTCAGTGAATTGTTACATAACATTGGCATGCTACAAGAAATCATGACTTGAAATACCGATCAGTTTAGTATCCATGGAATTACTAGATACATTTATATGTTTTACATTACATAATCAAATAAAAACATCAACAAAATTGTGTACCCTTTTGAACAAACTTATATCCATAGACTATCCCTACAAGTAAACCATAAAATAATTCTTCACATCCTGGAAAAAATAAAACATAGAAAGTGGTGAGCATTGACACTCTGTAAGGATAACAATATAGCAGAAACTTTGACAAATAAGCTTAAACATTTAAGGAAATGTATAAGACTAAAACAAATTACTTTTAAACATAATCTTTATAATAACATCACAAAGATAAAATCAAATAATTCCATTTACTTATTCACATAGATATTCTAATCATCAAATAATCACATGCAATATCAACAGCCACATTCATAATGATGGGATGCATAATGCCCGACTTCATATCCACATAGTCGAGGCCTGTGCGAAGACTACAAATAAGATTATGTCAAGGCCTTGTGAAAAGACAGTAGTGGGTCTTATGAGACCTACCGATGCATCGAGGAGCTATAGTGGTCTCCACCCATCACATACTAAGTTCAATACATTCCTCATTTGAAATGAATGAAGCATAACGTAAACATTTGTATTAAAACTAGCTTACGAAATGCCAATACGTTAACCACAAACCATAAATGGTATAAAAATTAAAATTCTAATAAAAAATATATCACAAAACATTCAATACAGTATGGAATATTTGTATCACAATAAATTAACTTTAAATAAGTTTAAAATCCATCAGAAGATGTTAAAATAGATGAAAATTGTAAGAACCTAGCCCCAGTTTCCTAGAGTCGGTGCCTTATTTGATTACGTTGGCATACATACAAGGAATAAGAATTCCGGAAGACTGCGTAGTTTACTATTATTGGAAAAAAGTTACATACATAAGTTTAACATTACAACATGAAGGGAAACAAAACACGATTTTATTCCACTAGAAACATCACGTCCCCTAGATTATGCTTGAAATTCATATATAAATTACTACTTCATGTCTTGAAAAAATGAAACATATGAAAGGGGTGAGATCAAATGCTCAGTATGAGTAAGAAATACATCGGAAGATTATATAAACACTAGACATGGTGAATAATTGAAAACACATGCCTTTAATAATAAACTTGAAACACATTATGGCAGGAACATGAGATGAGTAAATAATGCCACAATAAAACATAATAATGTGTATTATACTAGTTGAATAACCACCCGAACATTCAATTACTAGATTCATAATGAGGGAAGTTCATATTTCATACTTCATAACCATATCGTCCAAGCCTCGTGCTAGGACCATACAATAATCATTTTGTCAAGGCCTCGTGCGAAGACCATAGTTTGTCTCCTGAGACCTACCGATGCGTCGAGGGGTTATAGTGGGCCCCACCCATCACATAATAAGTCCAATGAATTCCTCATATGAGAGGGGATCAATATAAACAACATATATTTTCATACTGAAACTATCATATGAAATGTATCTAACTTTCCCCAATCATTAAACATAAAACACTTACCATTCAGAATAATATGGTGAATTGTTTTAGGATAGATCATCCACAATAGAGTTAGTCATAAAATATTAAATAAATTATGGTAGATTACTTCATATATAATTAAACCCAATAATACCATGTAATCAACAAGTGTGTTGAATTAGATTAATACACTCTTATAAAATCATTAAGCAATTCTGGAGATAAATACTCTTTTATTTTGAAAAGAAGAGTTCTTTTGGAAAAATCATTGTATAAAACCATAAATTAAGTAAGATAGTATTTTCATAATAAAATGTTAAATTTTATAAGGATAATGGTTTTCAAAAATAGATTATGGAGTACCTTTTAAAATAGGTAAGAATTTGAGAAATTCCCTTGAATTGGGCATGTATTTTTGAAACAATTTTGGAAGCTCCTTTTAAAACGTGTAACTATTCATAAAATAAGGGAGGGTTTTTGTTTGTAAATATATATATGATACTAACACAGAATATATGATGAGTAGAGAACAGTACATAAGAATTTCATTGCGGTAATTAGACAATGAATGTATCCCGAATGAAAATGGATGCTCGGCCTTTTAAAAGTGTAACTATCCATAAAATAAGGAATGGTTCAGGTTTTTAAACATATATATGATACTCACATAGAATATATGATTATTACATAACAATACATAAGAATTTCATTGAGGTAATTGGACAATGAATGTAACCTGAATGAAAATGGATGTTCAGGTGGGAAAACACTTACCTTAACTCCAAACGTGTTCCCCTCTTGTACTTAGGATCCTAGAATATGATATTATACATGTTAATAAAATATTTCAGAACCTATCAGACATGTATTTAGTTTACCATAATTATTGGTTAGTTCATTTATGTCTTTATTGATAAGTTATTGTATTGAATTTCGCCGTTCTGGAGTGTTTGTTTCCTTTATTTTCATATTCGGTTCACTTGTTTATAAGTAATGAAGCTCATGTGGAATGGTTATAAATCTCCAGGATTGGAATTATATATTAATAATTAACATAGATAATTGATATTGTTCATTTATATCGTTTGGTTATATGGAATGAGGATGAATCATTAGATGACAACCACTTCAGATATTCAGCGGTATTTGGAATATTATGAACTAGTTTTGTCATATAACTTAATTATATGTACAAATTCTGGTTCATGAATATTAATTAGGTTATAACACATATATTATAGTCTGGTGAAACCATGAATATGGTTTCATGACCTGTAATGAAGATGAAATTGAAGAACGAAACTTCATCTTCCATGAAGGTTATAAATCAGAACCTCATGGATGTCGATTTCGTTTATAAAATTAAAAGGGAAGGAGTAATCATATTTATGATGGTTCATCTATTAACATGATATAAATCCAGTATATAAATGTTACTAGAGTTATCTTGATCATTTAGATTGAAGAGGTGAGGTGAGGATGGAAAAGGAAGATAAATTAAAATGAAATCAAATGAAAAATAAGGATGCTTTGCCTCGTGAAATAACATCATTGAGAATCCCCTTAAGGGAAGGGATTTTGGTATTTTGGCAAGACTAAGAGCCTCCTTGTCGTGGGGAGTGACTAGGTAAGGTTAATTGGGAAGAACATTGAAGAGTTTCAAGGATTAGAGGAGTGATGAGAAGAGGTAGTGGTGGGTGGTTTTTATAGTGGAGGAGAGGGCTAATTTTTGGATATTTAATTTCATTATTTTATTATTTCAATCAAGACTACCAATATTATTGTTTCATTTGACCCCTAATAGTAATAATTTAATGTGAGTTCAAACCAAGTGGTCTTACATCACATATGACGTCATAAATCATGTATTTAACTGATAAATTTAATATACGGTATTTTACGGTATTTCACTATTCATCAAAAATTCAAGAATTTCAAAAAGGTCCCAATAATTCACCCCTACCCTTTTTCAACCTGTAGAATTCAAAAATGAAATCCATTTCTCCAAAAAAAATTTCTAAATATTATTAATTTAAATTTTAACTAAGGTCGTAGTTAATTCGAAAAAAAACAATCTTGAAGTGCAATTAGTTTTATTGACATTGAAAAATTAATTACGATCCCATTATCTTATTACATTAATAAAATAAAATAATACCATTATTTACTATTCAAGGGTCATATTACTATTCATATTTCTATTCATAAGGGTATGTTACTATTCACCAAGAATCATGTTTGTTCTATTAGACTCCAAATGACTTCTTGAACACAACTCTTGATGACCATTTCTTGAAATTCAAAACATAAAAGAGGAAATGTTGTGTTTAATGGATATATTATAAAATTTAATTCTATATTTATTTTCAAAAACATGGGGTGTTACATTCTCCCCTCCTTACCAAAATTTCATCATCGAAATTCACAGAATATTACATAAAAAGATTCAGCTATGTCTTTAACATAATTTCCTCAGGCTCTCATGTTGCTTCCTCCCTTTTATGGTACCTCCATAGAACCTTTACCAGACAAGTCATCTGATTTCTCAATACTTGTTCTCTAGTATCTAGAATCTTGATAGTCTCTTCACTGTAAGATAGATCAGGCTCATCTTCCACTTCTTCATAATTGAGTACTTGTGTTGGGTCTGGCATGTACTTTTTTAACATTGACATGTGGAACAGATTGTGAACCATGGAGATACTTGGCGGCATTTACAAATGGTATGTTATGTCACCAATTCGGTACCGAATTTCAAAATGTTCGATATACTTGGGACATAATTTTCTTTTTTTACCGAATCGTATAATACCCTTCAATAGAGATAACATCAATAAAACATGATCACCTTCTTGAAATTATAAATCCTTCTTTCGGTTATCTGCAGAGCTCTTTTTCCTACTTTGGGCTATTTTGATATGGTCCTAGATAATCTTCACCATTTCAACTATTTCGTCAACAAGTTCTGGGCCCATGAGCTTTCTTTCACAAACATCATCCCAGCAAGTTAGTGTACGACATCGCCTCCCATATAATTCCTCATAGGGTGCCATCTGTATACTTGAATGGAATCTATTGTTGTAGTAAAATTCAATGAGAGGTAAATATTGATCCCAAATGACTTGAAAATCAAGTGAAAAAGACCTCAACATGTCTTCCAATGTTTGAATAGTCCGTTCTGATTGTTCATCAGTTTGTGGGTGGTAGGCAGTGCTCAAACGAAGATCAGTATCTAGGGCCTTCTGAAGTTTTTTCCATAATCTTGATGTAAAATGTGGATCACGATCCGAAACAATCTATCGGGTACTCCATGAAGTCTCACAACATCATTAACATATAGTCTTTCTAGACGTTCGAGTGATAGATTTTCTCTTACAGAAAGAAAATGTGCTGACTTGGTAAGATGATCAACAATGACCCATATCACATCGTTCCTTCTAGGAGTCTCTGTCAGTCCCATGAAAAAGTCCATCGTGATATTATCTCATTTCCACTCAGGTGTCAGAAGAAGTTGCAATACTCCTCCAGGCTATTTCCATCTACCTTTCACTTGTTGACAAACCATACATCATGACACAAAATCAGCAATCTCCCTCTTCATGTTTCCCACAAAATGTTTTCCATCAAATCTCCATACATCTTAGTGCTATCAGTGAGTATAGAGAAATTGGAACTATGTGCATCATCCAAAAATTCCCTTTTTAGATCAGGTATATCGGGAACACAAACCCTCTTCCCAAATTTCAAAATTCTATCTTCGTATACGATGTCACTCAATCTCCCATCATTCATAGCTTTAATCTTATTTTGAAACTCCCCATCATTAGCCTGATAATTACTTATCCTTTCTAGTAAAGATGGATTGGAAACCATTTGAAAAAGAATTGATGTTTCACCTTCCTTTGTTATTCCCATATCCATCTTTACTAGATCCATGAAAATAGGATCCCTTTCAACTATCATCATTATCAAAACTCCATGATTATTTCTGCTCAAGGAATCTGTAACTTTATTTTCCTTCCCCAGGTGGTGTATCGTGTAATCATAATCCTTGAGTATTTAAAGCCATCACCTTTGCCGCATGTTGAGTTCTTTCTTTGATAAAATATACTTCAAAATCTTGTGATCAGTATAAATCTAACATTTTTCACCATAGAGATAATGTATCCATATCTTCAAAGCAATGATTACAGTAGATAACTCATGATCATCAGTAGGAAAGTTTATTTCATGATTTTTTAGCTGTCGTTATGCATAGGAAATAGCCCTATCATTTTGCATATGGACACAACCAAGTGCTTTCTTTGAATCATCACTATAAATAACAAACATGTCATTCCCCGATGGTAGAGTCAATATAGATTAATTGACTAATCTTCAATTAAGTTCTTCGAAAAATTCTTAAAAATATTTTTTCCAAACAAACATAACCCCATTACGTGTGAGCTTCATTAGCGAGTTTGCCAGTCTAGAAAAATTCTGCACAAAACGCCGCTATTAACCTTCTAGGCCAATAAAACTATGTACCTCCATTATGTTTGTTGGAATGGGACAATATTGAATTGGATTTTTCTACACATTATCAACTAGGATTCCATCCATAGAGACAATATATCCAAGAAAAGAAATCTCTTGAATCCAGAATTCACACTTGATAAACATCCCATACAATTCATGTCTTCTGAGAGTCTTCAGGATAATGCGCAAGTGATTTACATGATTTTCATAGCTTTTGGAGTATACTAATATATCATCAATAAATACCAGTACAAAATCATCAAGATATTCCTTGAAAACTATATTCATTAGATCCATGAAGATAGAGGGTGCATTATTCAATCCATAAGGCATCACTATAAACTCATAATTCCCGTACCCGGTTCAAAATGTTGTTTTCGGAATGTCTGCCTTATTTACACTCAACTGATGATATCCATATGAAAGGTCAATCTTTGAAAAGTATTGAGCTCTATTGACATGGTAAAATAAACCTTCAATGCGAGGTAGGGGATGCTTGTTCTTTATCATTATAGCATAGATCTCCCTGTAGTCGATACATAACCTCAAAGATCCATCTTTATTCTAACAAAAAGGACAGGGGCTTTCCATGAAGAAACACTAGGGATAATAAATACCTTATTAGTCAATTCCTATAGTTGTTTCTTTAGTTACACTAATTCCACTGTGTCCATTCTATATGTGGTCATCGACCTGGGCATTGAACCAGGAACTAAATCAATAGAAAACTCAATTTCTCATTCTGGTGGATGTCTAGGTAGATCTTCTGGAAACACATCAACATATTCGCTCACAATAGTTACATCCTCTATTTGAACATTCCTCTCCTCAACCACAGTTATTTCATTCTCTTCCTCCCCAATAATTGAATTATTTGAGCTACTGGGGGTGGATCTAGATAAGAATTAGCTGATGACGATTCTGCTCTAATGATAAGGTGTTCTTTATCATCATCATCAAAAATTGTAACCTCCTTATTCTTATAATAATCTTTTTCATCATGGTCTGAAAGCCAATTCATACCGAGGATTATATCAAATTCAATAATGGGTATGACAACAAGACCTGTAGATAAGGAACATTTATATTCTCTAATGGGAACTGATTCACAGAACATTGTAGCAATGATACTTCCCTTAAGAGTTTTGACTGACAACACCCTTGTTAATTCAAATATTAAATATCTAATTTTCTTAGTAAACTGAGAAGATAAGAACCAATTTGATGATCTAGAATCAAATAAAGCATTGGCTAAACATGAGTAAAAAATTAATGTACCTGCCACCAAGTCCTTAAGGACATCATGCTATGTAGTTGTGATTTCATAATCTTGTCCCTAATCTCTTGGCCTTCTCCATTTCATATTTCCTTGACGTTTTGGGAAATCATAAGCATATTGTCCCATCTCCCAACAACTATAGCATTGAACATCACTGTCTTCCTTCTCCCCTTTTCAATCACCAGCAAGATGGCCTTTCTAACCACAATTGTAGCATACTTTTTTTTCCTTTTATGCATGCACCAAGGTGTTTCTTTCCACAATTGTCACATGGTGGAAATTCAACTCTTCCCTTCATCCCCATTTCCTTATTTCCATTCCCAGGGTTTTCAGCAGCCCTCATCTTTTCTTTATTTCCATTAAATTCATAAGAGTTAGATAATTATTTTTCTATATTGATGGCACGTGAAACTATATCCTCATATGATGAAAAACATTTGGGAGACCAGTGCCCGCTGGAGGAACGACATTAAGCCTTCAATTAATCGATCAATTTTGCTCCTTGGATTTCGTATGTAGTCTACAACATGTCTTAACAATCTTGTGAAGTTATCTTCATACCTTGTGACATTATCATCTTTCTTCTACCTCAGATTCAAGAATTCTCTATCCATAACTGCTCATTTCTCACGAGGGAAATATTTTTCTAAGAAGATTTCTTTAAAATACCTCCATTCCATCTCTTCTATCACTTCCTCCTCCTTTGTGTTTTGGATTATAGACCACCACTAATCTGCATAACCCGATAGTCGATAGACTACCATGACAACCTTCTCTCATTCATTAAATCCAAAGATCAGAAATATATTCTCAAGGGAACATATCCACTGCTCTACTACAAATGGGTTTGTAGTCCTGTTGAATGATGGAGGTTGTTGTCGCATAAAGCGATCTAGCATGGCTCTTCCATGTGGTGGATCCAGATGGTCCATACGGGTAGGGTTCTTATTAATAACCTAAGTAAGTTGTCCCAGTATAGTTATGAGTTTCTCAGTACTAGTAACAACACCAGAGCCAACATCATTATCTTGAATCGGAGAAAAATCCCTACAGGGGACACATGCATTCGTGCGATTTCCATTCCTTCCACTAGGAGCCATATCTAGAAAATGGAATACACTATATTATGTTATGAATAATAATGTGTAATCATAAGTTAAAAATACTCAAAAAAATTGAGATCTTACACATAGATAATCCCATATTCACAAAAATGGTTTATTTGAAGAATATTTACATTAAAATCCATCATAATGGACTGTAAATAAAATGTGAATTATCCTAAGATTTTCCCCCGGGAGCGTCGTGACCAAGAGTGAAGCAAAGCCCATTGTCATGCATCAGTTCTCGTTTAAGTCTAGCTCAAAACGATGTTTTCAGGTTTTACCCCAAGATACATCTTTTCCAGAGCCGCCTCTACCTACTCCTTTCCAGACAGGGATGTATTGCTTGATTGATCGAAATGATCTATTCCTTACCTAGATATCAGGACTTTCTTGTATGTTTTTTCTCAACAACAAACTTAGGGACTCTTCCCTAATACTACGTTTTCTAAATCTAGTTTCTAGGTATTCTACTAAACTTCCTCTGATACCAACTGTAATAACCCGACCCCAGTTGCCCAGAGTCTGTGCCTTATTTGATTACGTTGGAATACATACAAGGAATACGAATTCTGAACAACTGAGTAGTTTAGTATTATTGGAAACAAGTTACATACAGAAGATTAACATTTTAACATGAAAGGAAACAGAACACAATTTTATTCCACTAGAAACATCGCGCCTCCTAGATTATGCCGGAAAGACATTCATAAATTACTTCTTTGTGTCCTAAGAAAAGAAAATATAAGAAAGGGGGTGAGCTCAAATTCTTAGAAATAGTAAGAAATATAGCGTAAGATAATATAAACATTAGATGGTCGATAATTGAAAATGCATGCCTTTAATAATAAACATGAAACAAATTATGGCAGTAATAGGAGATTAGTAAATAATTCCATAATAAAACATCATCATGGGTATTCTACTAGTCAAATAACCACATGAACATTCCATTACTAGCTTCATAATGAGGTAAGTGCATATGTCATACATCATAACCATATCGTCAAGAATTGTGCAAGGACCATAAAAGAATCATTTTTTCAAGGCCTCGTGCCAAGACCGTAGTTTGTCTCATGAGACCAACTGATGCATAGAGAGGCTATAGTGGGCCCCACATGTCACATAATAAGTCCAATGCGTTCCTCATATGAGAGGGGATCAATATAAACAACATATACATTCATATTGAAACTATCATATGAAATGTAACTAACTTTCCCCAATCATTAAACATAAAACCCTATCCATTCAGAATAATATGGTGAATGGTTTTAGGATAGATCATCCACAATATTTTATTCATAAACCATTAAATAAAATATGGTATATGACTTCATAAATAATTAATCCTAATAATACCATGGAATCAATAGGTGTGTTGAATTAGATGAATACACTCTTATAAAATCATTAAGCAATTCTGCAGATAAATACTCATTTATTTTTAAAAGAAGAGTTCATTTGGAAAAATCTTTGTATAAAACCAAAAGTTAAGTAAGATATTATTTTCATAATAAAATGACCTATTTTATAAAGGTAATTTTTTCAAAAAATACATTATATAGTACCCCTGAAAATAGATAAGAATTTGAGAAATTCCCTTGAATTGGGCTTGTATTTTTTAATCAAATTTGGATGTTCCTTTTAATACATGTAACTATCCATAAAATAAGGAAGGTTTCTGGTTTGTAAACAATTATATGATACTCACATAGAATATATGATGAGTAAATAACAATAAATAAGAATTTAATTGAGGTAATTAGACAATGAATGTATCCTAAATGAAAATGGATGTTCGGGTGGAAATACCCTTACCTTAACTCCAATCATGTTCCACTCTAGTACTTAAGCGCCTGGAATATGAAATTATACTTGTTAATAACTTATTTCAGAACCTATTATACATTTATTTTTTTACAATAATTCTGGTAAGTTCATTTATGTCTTTATTGAAAAGTTATTGTATTGAATTTCGTCGTTCTAGAGTGTTCGTTTCCTTTATTTTAATATTCGGTTCACTTGTTTATAATTAATGAAGTTCTTGTATAATGGTTATAAATTTCCAGGATTGGAATTATACATTAATAATGAAAATAAATAATTGATATTGTTCATTTATATCATTTGGTTATATGGAATGATGATGAATCATTATATGACAACCACTTCGGTTATTCAGTGGTATTTTGAATATTATGAACTAGTTTTGTCATATAACATAATTATATGTACATATTCTAGTTAATGAATATTAATAAGGTTATAAAAAATATATTATAGTTTGGTTCAACCATAAATTTGGTTTCATGACCAGTAATGAAGAATAAATTGATGAACGAAACTTCGTCGTCCACAAAGGTTATAAATCAGAACCTCATGGATGTCGATTTCGTTTATAAAAATAAAAGGGAGGGAGTAAGCATATTTATGATGGTTCTTCCATTCACATGATATAAATTCATTATATACCTGTTACTGGACTTTTCATGATAATTTTGATAGAGTAGGCGTGGTTAGTATAGAAAAGGAAGATAAATTGAAATAAATTCAATTAAAAAGGAAGGATGTTTTACCTCTTGAAATAACCTCCTTGAGAATCTCCTTATGGGAAGAGATTTTGGCATTCTGGAAAGACTAAGAGATTTCTGGTCGTGGGTGTGACTATGAAAGGGTAATTGGGTAGAACATTGAGGAGCTTCAAGGCATAGAGGAGTGAAGCGAAGAGGTAGTGGGGGAGATGGGTTATAGTGGAGGATATGGGTAATTTTTTGATATTTAATTTCAATATTTTATTATTTCCTTCAAGACAAACAATAGTATTGTTTCATGTTACCCCTAATAGTAATAATGGAATTTGAGTTCGAACCAAGTGGACTTACATCACTTATGATGTCATAAATAGTGTATTTAACTGATAAATTGAATATACGGTATTTTACGGTATTTCACTATTCATAAAAAATTCAGGAATTTCAGAAAAGTCCCAAAACATAACCCTTACCATATTTCGACATGTAGAATTCAAAAGTTAAATCCATTTTTCAAAAATAATTTTCTAAATATTTTTAATTTAATTTTTAAATAAGGTCATAGTTAATTCGAAAAATAACAATCTTGAAGTAAAATTAGTTTTATGTGACATTGAAAAAGTAATTACGATCCCATTATCTAATTACCTTAAGAAAATAAAATAATATCATTATTTACTATTCAAGGTTCATATTACTATTCATGTTAATATTCATAAGGGTATGTTACTATTCACCAAAAATTGTGTCTGTTCTATCAGACTCCAAATGACTTACCAAACACAACTCTAGATGACCATTTCTAGAAATTCAAAACATAGAAAAGGAAAAGTTGTATTTAATGGATAGATTATAAAATTGCATTCTATATTTATTTTCAAAACCATGGGGTGTTAAATTTTTTTTTGTAAAACCCTTTGATAGAAATTTCCCTTTTTCAAGAAAACATTCAAAAGTCAAACATTTATAAAGGAAGTAATTTAAAAGATATTTTTGATTCAATGTGTCCCATACCACTTTGAATCATTTGAATATAATTATCATTTTAAAACATTCATGTCTATAGAAATAAATCCTTAAAATCATTATGGAAACATGGAAATTAATTAAAAGAATGTAGATACATAAATCTTTAAAACATTGAAAATAACAATTTAGTAATAGAGTCCCTTAATTTCAATACCTTTGAAAACTCTTTTATGAAACATGGACTTGGATAATAAATATGACCCCGTAAATAGTCACATAAAAACAACCTCGGATAATAAAGAGATTGTGAAATTTATCGTTACCTTATAATTTTCCATGGTCGAGGGTTAATTAACCTCCTAAATAATAGTTAAATAATTGGTATTAAATTATACAAGATCCATATATGTAAATATGATATCATAAATTGTCTTCTAATATTACATTGTTAATAATATTTTAGTATTATCGTCGTTTCAGGTGTTAACTGATTCGTTTCCCTTTATATTTTTTGTTACGTAAGCCATGTTTGTTATGGATAGAGTGTATTTGATTAATATAAAAAATTATATTACGTACTTAAACATTATTTTTAATAATCAAATGAAAATTATTCTTGAATGATTATGATGGGGAATGAATCTCATTGCATTTGTGGAGACATTAATCCATATGTACAGACGAGCGAAAATATCATTCAATTGATTGGAAAATCGTATATAATTTAATGTTATATCATATATAAAGAATAAATAACTAGTTATATTTTTTATTTACAAAAATTATAAATCATTATTATACCCATACAAATAATGAAGTCTTTAAACAAAAAACTACACCATGAAGTGGAGACTGTAAGTCGTACGTAAGCATGTATGGTGACTTTGTCATTCATATGATGGATAGAATATTGAATATGGTTGTAAAAGTTTTATAATAAAATCATATTATATAGAATATAGTGGATTTATAATTTTATAATGGAAAAAACAATCAAAGTGGATGTGAATATATAATATAATATGAAAGAGTTGATGAAATATTTACCTCTTCTTCAGGTTCTTCCTTTTGATTTTATCAAACGTGCTTCTTAGGTTGGAATTCTGACTAAGGGAAGGCCTCCTGGATGAAGATAAGAGGTTTGGGAGGATATTTTGGCAGTGTTTGGCCAATCCAAAAGTCTTTGGAGGTGTTAAATTAAGATAAGTGTAAGTTCCCTTTTATAAGAGATGTGAGGGTCACTTTAAGAAAAGCCTAAAATATTATTTTATAATAAAATCATTTTCGGTTTCTAATGGTTCCAAAAAGATTTTTTTTGATGATATAGTTGGGATGGGTTGAAAACCACTCAACCAATAAGATTTAGACAGGTTTAGTTCAACAAAATAAACTTATCTTTTATATTTAACTCTTATTTAAATAGTTTGTCATTTAACAGGTCTCTTTGTATTTTTATATTTTATGGTTAATAAACTTTCTATAAACTCCAAGAGAACCCCATGATGTTAATTTTTAATATATATAACATTATATAAGTCCTTTTTCATAACATTATATTTTAAGAATATTATATCCATTAATAATATATTATTTGTTTTAAAAACTCAATTATGTCAATTTTGACGGTATTTAGTATTTAATTTATCTAAAACTCATAGCAGCAAGATTACATCGAAAAAAATTATTTAATCAACCCTAAAATGTCATATTAACCTATAAAATTAGTTTAATTTATCCAATGTCTAAAATTACATTTATTTAGATATTTATAACATCAATTTGTTTAATCTTTATTTAATAAGGTAATTACTTCATCGTCATTCTGTAATAAATAAATTAAATTATTTAATGTCTAAAAATTATAAATAACATACCATAATGTAGTAAATATTTTTATCTTTCTATGTAATATTTATAGTCGAATTAATAATGTCTGTAACCCTATATTAAAAATTGTTTATTTATTAAACATTGAATTTAACTCTTTTAACTCTTCTTTAAATAAAATAATAATAAATGTCTTAATTTAATCCAATTGGATCAAATATGATCACATTTTATTCTTAAGGTTGTTTTTGGTCGAATTATACTTATCCAATGTAATAAGGACATGTGTTAGGATAATTATGATATCCTTTTTACCCTAAATAACCCTATTTACATTTAACCGGGGTAAATAAAAGTCAAAAGTTACTATTCACCAAAAATTATTTTCAACTTATTGAAAAAAAATTTACTTAATGATATTAATTTTGTATCTCGGATTTTATAAATTCAACTCACGGAAGTGGTAAAATTATGTTTGATGCAAATTTGTAAATTCTCCGAGAAGGTGGGTAAAAGACGGTAAAAATTTCAATATAATTTTTATATATCATAACTAATTATAAAATGACTACAATGAATTAAATTTAACTTATATAGGTATTATGTATATATTTTGGCCTAAAATAAATTTATATAAAATTAACAATTATTAAAATAAAAACTTTGGTTTTAACCAATAACGTAGTGTTTTCCACTATTCATAAAAAATTGTATGATTTTTGAAAAATACCGAAAAATAACCCTAAGATAATTTCAATATTCTGAATCCAAAAATGAAGTCAATTTTTAAAGATAAAATTTATATAATTTTATAATGTGGGTATTAATATTAATAACAGCTTGTTTGATGGTTTGTGGTGTGTTAGAATCTCGATGTTGCGTACAATGCAAGCTATTTCATTATTCAAAGGGAAACGTATTGTGGAAGCTTGGGGTGTTACACTCTCTCCTCATTAAAATAATTTCATCCCCAAAATTTCTATAATATTACTCCATAAAAATATTTGGGTGGTCCTTCATCATAAGTTCCTTAGGTTCCCACGTTGCCTCTTCCATCTTGTAGTTTCTCCATAAAACTTTCACCAGACGAGTCATTTGGTTTCTCAACACTTGTTCAATGGTATCATGAATTTTTACAGGCTCTTCACAATAAGATAGATTATGTTCTAGTTCAATTTCCTCATATGTGAGTACATGCGTTGGGTAAGGCATGTATTTTCTCAATAGTGATACGTGGAATACATCGTGATCTTTGGAGAGACTTGGTGGCATTTCCAAACAATAAGCTACCACTCCAATTTGTTCTGGAATTTTGAAAGGAATGATGTAAATGGGACTCAATTTATCCTTTTTACCTAAATGTATAACACCCCTCAATAGAGATTCCTTTACGAAAACATGCTATCCTACTTGAAATTTGAAATCCTTCCTTCAGTTTTCTGCATATCTCTTTTGCCTACTTTGGGATTTTTTGAAGTGGGTATGGATAAACTTCACCTTTTACATTGTTTCGTCAACATGTTCTAGGCATATGACTTTTCATTCCCCAACATCATCCCAAAAAGTTGGTGTGCGACATCCCTTTATATTTAACCCTTCATATTGTTCCATCTGTATACTTGAATGGAAGATATTATTATAGGAAAATTCTACCAGAGGTAAATATTGATCCCATGTACCGTGAAACTCATGTTAGTAGGATCTCAACATGTCTTCTAAAATTTGAATAGTTCATTCTGATTTTTCATCAGTTTGAGGGAGGTAGGTAGTTCTCAAACGAAGTTCAGTATTAAGGTATTTTTGAATATGTTTCTATAATCTTGATGTAATATGGGGATCACGATCAGAAACAATCAATAGGGGAACTCCATGAAGTCTTAAAACATCATTAATATATATTCCTACCATATGTTCAAGTGGTAAATCTTCTCTTACAGCAAGAAAATTTTCTGACATGTTAAGTTGATCAACAATGACCCTTATTTCATTATTCCATATAGGAGTCTTTGGTTTCCCCATGACAAATTCCATCGAAATATTATCCAATTATCACTCAGGTATGGGAAGAGGATGCATGAATCCTCTAGGCAGTTTCCTTCTAGCTTTCACTATTTGAAAAACCATACATCTTGGCACAAAATCAGCAATCTGTCTCTTCATGTTGTCCCACAAAAAATGTTCCTTCAAATCCCTATACATCATAGTGTTGCCAAGTTGTATAGTGAAATTGGAGCTATGAGAATTATCCAACAATTCTCTTCTTAGATTTGTTATATTGGGAACATAAATTATCTTCCCAAATTTCAAAATCCCACCTTCATATATGAAGTCACTCAATCTACCATCACTCATAGGTTTAATCTTATTTTGAAACACATCTTCATCAGTTTGAGAACTCATTAACCTTTCTACTAATGATGGTTTGGAAACCATTTGAAAAAGTAATGATGTTTCACATTCAATGGTTATTTCCATATCCATCTTTAAAAGATCCATGTATATCAGATCCTTTTCGACTCTCATCTTGTTAAAAACTCCATGATACATTCTTCTCAAAGTATATTCCACCTTATTTTCCTTCCTCAGGAGGTAGTGTATATTGAAATCATAATCCTTGAGTAGTTTAATCCATTTCCATTTCCTAGTGTTGAGTTATTTTTGTGAGAAAATATACATCAAACTCTTGTGATTACTATTAATCTCACATTTGTTTACCATAGAGATGGTGTCTCTATATCATCAGAGAGATGATTACAGTTTCTAACTCAAGATAATGAGTGGGATTGTTTTTCTCATGAATTTCTAGCAGTCGTGATGGATAGGCAATAACATTATCATTATACATAAGGGAAAAACTAAGACCTTTCTTTGGAGCTTCACTATAAATAAAAAACCCATCGTTCCCTGATGGTAGAGTCATGATAGGATATTTGACTAATATTTTCTTTAGTTCTTCAAAACATTTTTCACAATCTTTTTCCCAATCAAATTTAACCCCTCTACGTTTTAGCATGGTTGACGGGTTAGCCAACCAAGCAAAATTATGGATGAAATGTCAATAATAACCTGCTAAACCAATTAAACAGCATACCACAGTTATACTCATCATTACTGGACATTCATGGATATCCTGGTTCTTTGAAGTATCGACAGATATTCCATCCATATATACAATATGGACAAGAAAAGAAATCTCTTGAAGCTAGAAGTCACACTTGTTAAACATCACATATAATACATTTCCTCTAAGAGTCCTTGGAGTAATGCGCAAGTGATTTTCATGATCTTCATAGATTTTGGAGTATACCAAGATATCATTAACAAATACAAATACAAAGTCATCAAGATATTTTTTGAAAACACTATTCATTAGATCAATTATGACATAGGGTGCATTTGTAAATCCAAAATGGATTACTGTAAACTCGTAATGCCTGTACCCAGTTCAAAAAGTTGTTTTCGGAATGTCTTCTTTCTTCACACAATATTTTTAACATACATATCAAAGGTAAATCTTTTAAAATTATTTATATCCACAAAGTTGGTTGAATAAATCATCAATGTGATTTGGGGACACTTGTTCTTTATTTTTATAGCATTGATCTCCCTATAATCAATGCACAACATCATAGATCTGTATTTCTTCATAACAAAAAGGACAGGGGATCCCCATGGATAAACACAAGGGAAAATAAAACATTTATTAATCAATTCCTCTAGTTGTTTCTTTAGTTCCACTAACTTCATAGTGTAAATTCTATATCGGTTCTTTGATATGGGACTTGAAATAGGAATTAAATCAATGGAAAACACAATTTCTCATTCTGAAGGATGTATGGGTAAATCTTCTAGAAACACATCAACATATTCATGAAAAATAGGTACGTCTTATATTTGAACATTATTTTCCTCACCCATAGTTATTTAATTATCTTCCTCTTCAATAAATAAATTTAGTAGAGCTACTGGGAGTGGATCTAGATAAGAATCTGGTGGTGATGTTTCTTCTCTAAAGATAACGTACTTTTTATCATCATCAAAAATAGTATCCTCCTTCTTCTTATAGTAAATTTTTACATCATGTCTGAAATCAAATCCATACTGAGGATTATATCAAATTCAATCATGGGTATGATGATGAGATAAGTATATAATGAACATTTATATTTCATAATGGGAACTGATTTACAAAACATTATTGTGATGATACTACCCTTAGATGTTTTGACTAGATACTCCCTTGTTAAGTCAAATTCAAAATAACTAATTTTCTTCTTAATGTAAGAAGATTTGAAACAATGTGATGATCTAGAATAAAATAAATAAATAGATAAATTTGAGGAAACCATTAAATTACCTTCCACCACGTCTTTCGGAGCATCAACCTCAGTAGTAGTGATCACATAAACATGTCCTTGTTCCTTTGGCCTTTTCTGAGGTATGTTCCCTTCGTTCATAAGATATTCATTTTCATAATTCCCCTTTCCTATACAGTTGTATCATTCAACATTGACAATCTCTTTCTTCCCTATGTAATCAAGAGCTCGATGGCCTTTTCAACACACTTGTAACTGACTCCCATTCCCTTCAGGCAAGTACTGGGGTGTTTCTTAAAAGAATTACTACAGGATGGATATTCAACTTTTCCCTTATTCCACTTATTTAAATTTACAAAGTATTTAGTAGATCTCTTTTTATCTTTCTTTTCTCTAAAGTTGTAATACTTAGAAAATTCCTTTTCTATCTTGATAGCTCTTGAGACAATATCTTCTTATGATGAGAAGGATTGTGAGACTAATGGTCAATAAATAAATGGTTTTATCCCATTAAATAATCGACCAATCTTACTCCTTTATTTACATATAAAATCTATTTTATGCCATGGTAACCTTGTAATGTTAGCCTCATACATTGCGACATTCTCATCCTCCTTTAGCCTTAGACTCGGAAATTATCTTTCTATATCCGCTCGATAGTCACCCATAATGTATTTTTCCAAGAAAATACCATTAAAATCCCTTAATTCCATCTTATATAGTTTTTAATCTTCTATTGTGTTCTAGATTAATTACCACCATAGATCTGCATCTCTTGTGAGGCAATAAACTACCATGAAAACTTTTTCCCTTTCGCTACTCCGCAAAGAATGAAATATTTTCTCGTATGAATTTATCAATTATTCAGCTACTAATGTATTTGTAATTCCATTTAATGTTTTTGGTTGTTGTCTCATGAAGTGGTATAACATTGATCATCCACATTGTGGATCAGGGTGCTCCAAACAAGTAAGGTTATTACTCATAACCTTAGTGAGTTGTCCGAGTATGGTGATAAGATGATCAGAACTAGTTGTTTCACCTGCTCCAATATAATTATCTATAGTAGGAAATAAATCCCTACATGTAATACATGTGTTAATAATGTTTACATTCCTTCCTCTAGTCGCCATTTATAAAAAATGGCATACACTAAATTAGTTTATAAATCGCAATACATAATTTTGATCTTTTAAAACACATAAAATAAATTGAACAGTTTATGGACATAATCCATAATCATAAAAATGTTTTCATTGAATAATTATATACTCATAATCCCTTTATAATGGATTGTATTGAAAATGAGAATTAACCTAAGCATATCCCATGGAATTGTCGTAACCAAGAGTGCAGCAAGGACCATTGTCGTGCACCAGTTCCCATTCAAGTCTACCTCAAAGAAGTGTTTTTGGGTTTTACCCCTTTGTACATCTCTGCCATATCTAGATCTAACTGCTCGTATCTATATTGGGATTTATTGCTTAGGGAACTCACAAAATCTTTACAATACCAAAATTATAGTAAGTTCTTCTATACTAATCCCCAAATTCTTTCATAGGGTACTGTTCTCTAATCACAGTTTTTTAACTCTAGGTTCCATGGTTTGTACTAAACTTCCTCTGATACCAGCTATAATGCCCTGACCCTGGTTACCTAGAGTTGGTTCATTATTTCATAACATTAGCATGATACAAGGAATCATGTCCTGAAAAAATTATTAGTTTAGTAGCCTTGTATGTACTAGATACATCCATAAGTTTTGCATTACATCATGAAATAAAAACATCAAAAACATTTTGTCCCCTATTGAACACACTTATAACATTAACCTGTCACTGTTGGTAAACCATAAAATACTTTTCACATCATAAAAAAATAAAAAATACATAGGAGTGAGATCCAATGCTTAGTAAGGATGAAAATATAGAGAATACTTTCATAAATTAGTATAATATTTTTAGAAAAAGTATAAGACAAAAAGAAGACTTTTAAACATAAACATGAGCATAATATGGAAAATATAATGTCAAAAAATTCCATTTACTTAGTCATATGGATTTTATACGAGTCAAATAATCACATGAAATAACAATAGCCACATTCATAATGATGGAATGAATAATTCCAGACTTCATAACCACATAGTCAAGGCCTTGTGCCAAGACTACAAATAATATTCTATCAAGGCCTTCTGCCAAGATTTTAATTTGTCTCATGAGGCCTACCCGTGCATCGAAGAGATATATTGGGCTCCATCTGTCACATATTAAGTACAATACATTCATCATATGAAAAGGTTGAAACATAACATAAACATTTGTATTAATACTAGTATACGAAATGTCAATAATTTATCCATAAACCATGAATTGTATAATAATATCACTTCCACAGTCAAATATGTCACAAATCATTCAGTATTATATGGAGTATTTGTATCATAATAAATAAACTACAAACCAGTTTAAAATCAATCAAAGGATATTGACATAGATGGAAATGATTTGTAAAACTCTTTGAGAGAAATATCCATTTTTCATGAAAACATTTAAAAGTCAAACATTTATAAAGGAAGTAATTTAAAACATATTTTTGAATCAAAGTGTCACATACCACATTGAATATTTTCATTAGAATTATCATTTCAAAACATTCATGCCCAAATAAATAAATTCTTAAAACCATTTTGAGTACTTGGACATTAATAAAAAGGATTTAGAAAGATAAATCTTTAAAAATTTTAAAATGATGTTTTACTAAAAGGTTTCCTTAAAAAGAATTCCTTTTAAAACTCTTGATGAATCGTGGACATGGATAATAAATATGTCCCTGTAGATACTCACGTAAAAATAACCTCGAATAATAAAAAGAGTGTCAAATTAACCCTTACCAAGTACTTTTCCTTTGTTGAGGGTATGGTAACCTCCTGTATAATAGTTAAATAATTGTTATTAAATTATACAAGAAAAATATATGTAAATATTATATCCTATATGATCATCTAATATTAATTTTTTAATAAAATTTTAGTATTATCTTCATTTCGGGTGTTAACTGATTTGTTTTCCTTTATATGTTTTGTTACATAAGCTGTGTTTGTTATGGGTAGGATGTATTTGATTCATATAACAAATAATATTAAGTTTTTAAACATTATTTTATTCATAAAATAAAAATTATTCTGGAATTATTACGATGGGGAATGAATCGGATCACGTTCGTGGAGACGGTAATCTGTACGTACGCA
The DNA here is from genome assembly GCA_963277665.1 of Viscum album. NCBI lineage: Eukaryota > Viridiplantae > Streptophyta > Magnoliopsida > Santalales > Viscaceae > Viscum > Viscum album. The sequence goes on from OY728138.1 coordinate 1,381,101,655, forward strand.
CGAACGACAATAAGGTAATTACTACATCAACATTGTGTCATAAATAAATTAAATTATTTAATGTATAAAAATTACCAAATAAAATAACATTATTTATGAAAAAAATTTATCTTTCTAATGAATATTTATAGTCGAATTTATATTGTTTGTATCCCGATATTAAAAATGGTTTAGTTATTAAACATTGACTTTAACTCCATTAAAACTTCTTTAAATAAAATAATAAAAAATTTCCTAATCTAATACAAGTGGACCAAATCGTATCATATTTCATCCCTAAGGTTGTTTTTGGTCATATTATACTTATCCAATAGAAATAGTACATGTGTTAGGGTAATTATGATATCATTTTCACCCTTAATTATTCTATTAACATTATCTGTGGTAATTAAAAGTCAAAAGATACTATTCACCAAAAATTATTTTCTTCTTATTGATCCAAATTTTTCATAATAATATTAACTGTGTTTCTTGGTTTTAGGAAATTTAATTCACAGAAGCAGTAAAATTATGTTTTATGCAATTTTGAAAATGGTCCAAGGAGGTGTGTAAAAGATGGTAAAAAGTTCAATAATTTTTTTTATATATCTAAACATGTTATAAAATGACTCCAATGAATTACATTGAACTTATATAGGTATTATGTAACTAGTCAGATCAAAAATAAATTTAAATAAAATAAATTATTATTTAAATAAAAAATTCAGTTTTAACCAAAAACATAGTGTTTTTCAATACTCCTCAAGAACTGAATGTTTTCAGAAAAAACACACAAGAATCACCATAATATAATTTTGATATTCTAAATCCAAAAATAAAGTCCATTTTGACAGGTAAAATTTATAAAATTTCACAAAGTGGGTATTAATATTCATAATTTCGAGTTTTATTGGACGTGGTGTGTGAGAATCTCGATGATGCGTACAATGCAAGATATTGCATTATTGAAAGGGAAACGTATCATGGATGCATGGGTGTTACATCCAAACACTCATTCAATGGCTTCCACTATGTATGTTGGGGATACTGAGGTTGATAGCACATGAGAAATCATTTATTCACAATGTAGAGATGAAATTAAAACTGATGTTTCATTCATTCCATCCACCAAACTTCAGAAATTCAATACATTATCAATCGAGCTAAAAGAAATTATCATACTCCTGAAAAAGTATTGGGATGTTGATTCTCAATCCATCATATTCCCTTAAGAAAATCAAAAATACCCTTTATCGTCAGTTGGGTCAGATATGGTTACTTACTCTTCAAGATGTCCAAATACTGGCTCATACCCTATATTTGAATGTCTCTCCTCATTACATACCATTTATGAAAAATCAGAATAAGCGACACATAATAAAGAAGAAGAAATATAATAACTCAGGGATGCCAATCCATCATTTGTGGAAAAAAGTTCCACCACATTGGATGAGCTCAGAGAAATAAATATGGGTATAGAGGAAGACCTACGCCCTACTCGGATTAATGAGACCATGGGTCATAAAGATAAAAAGGGGTATACGTCCATTTTGAAGAAACATTATGATTTATTTTTCAAGAAGTATAAAAAAATTCCAGGTCTTGAACCGAAGGTGGACACCCATCATTTGGGTTTTCCATTAAAACATTTGGGATATAATCAGGTAGTAATAACAATGCACCCAAATCATACCTAAATAATAGTGGTTGAAGCAGAAAAATATATGAAATCCGACAAAATTAGAGGGTTGAAACATCCAAATTGATTGGCCAATATTATCCCTATGAAAAATTTTAAAGATCAAATAAAATCATGCATTGATTTCGAAAATCTCAATTAGAATTGTCCCTAATTTGAATTCCTGATCCCAATCATATATTCTTGATTGACGCAACAGCTACCTACAGTTCTCTCTCCCTCACAAATGGATTATCTTGTTATAACCAAATCATGATAACCCATGAATATGAGGAATTGAAAAGTTTCAGTGTCCCTCACGGCATATTTCTCAATCAGTCAATTCATTTTGGTTTGATGAATAACGGAATGACATATAAAATTTACCAAATCATCAAACCGTTCTTGGTGAAATTTATTGAATGCTATATTGATGATCCAGTGGTCAAATCTAGAAAGTGTTTTTATCACTAGACTATATTGGGGACCAAATTCAGCAATCTTCGACAACATTGTCTGAAGATAAAACCTTTAAAATGGTCTTTTGGGGTATCCCCAATAAAATTTATTGTTTTTTTGTTTGTCATCATAGTATCATAGTCTATATAAAGTTGAATAAGGATATTAATGAAATGTGACCTCCTCAAAATAAAAAAGAGTTGGTTGGACAACAAGGTCATTTTTCATATATCCAGCGCTACAAATCCATTATGGTAGGGAGGTGTTTTCCCTTCACCAAATTGAAGAATATGGGGGTAACATATAAATGAACTAGTGACTTACAAGAGGAATTTTTTTCTCTTAGGTATACCTCTTGAATCCACCGATATTGATTCCACCTAATGAAATAAAACTAGTTATTATTTTTGTGGCATCCTCTGAGGGATTATAGGGTGCCTTTCTTGCACTAAAGCTAGATATTTGGAATGAAAACAAACATTATTATATTATTTGAAACATGCTTGATGTAGAGACTCGATATTTATATATTAATAAGAGTTTCCAAGTATTGATAATTGAAGATAAAATGTTTAGGAACTATTTATAGCATCACATTATCCACTTGGTATCTCAGAATAACATGTTAAAATTTATCCTCATTCTCCCTATATTTACTGGTCATCGTGAATGGTGGGTAGTTATTCTTCATCAGTTTGATATATAGTTTGTGCCACAATGTGGAAAAAAATTTAAATCATCAATGAAATACATGTTGAACACCTGTATTTTGAAAAATTCATCATTGAATACTAAACCTCCAGATGAATAAATCTTCACTATTCAGGATAGTCCCCGAACTTGTGAAATAAACATAGATTGTTCATCTAGATGAATAATGGGAAATATAATCAGAGACCTTAATCTTAAAAATTTTTTGTTAGGAATTGCACTGATATCCCAAAAAATAGTAGTATTTACAAAATAATTCACATAATTAAATGCTGGTACCCACAATGTGGCAGAATATCATGCTTTCATTATAGGTTTGGAATTATATATCCATGCACCAGTGGATAACCATATATTGAAGGGTGATTCATTATTGGTAATCAGACCAATAAATGGGGATTTTTCAATCATAAAAGGTGAACTAATCCTCCTATATGATTTTTTCCTAGAGTTATTGGAAGAATATAACTCGAAACAAAAATTGTCTTATATACCACAGGCCCAAAATTCCAATGTTAATTTAGTATAAAATGTAACTACAACACCGAATGATCTGAAGAGGTACAAAACATTCATCATTATTGATAATCATCGTGTGGTTTAACCTTCTGCTCAAATTAGTATAGAGGAATTTATTGAAATCAATCCCATTCCTGAACTATTTTGTCCAACCATGGAATGGATGAAACATATCAGGGAATATCACCAAAACAGAGTAATTACACAAGATATGTCCAGAAAAAATATTTTCTATAGATGAGCCCTTAATTTAACCCTTTACGATGGACTAAATCACTATAATATCCTCTACAGAAGGGGCTTTGATGGAGTTATCTTCATATTTTTTTATGGATAAGAGACTGTTGTTGTAATGAATAAAGTACATGGAAGAGCTTGTGGTTCCTAGTAGTCCTGGTATATGCTTTCTAATCATATATGAAGGATTGGATTCTTTTGGCATTCAATGATGCTGGATTGTATAGATTTCACTAATAAGTGTCATACCTAATAGGTTCATTCCAAATACATTCATCAACCCCAAAGTATATACAACACAGAAATATAATTTTAGCCTTTTTCTATATGGGGAATGAATGTAGTTGGACATTATCATCCTTCTATGGCTAAGCAATTCAAGTACATCCTTACTGCATCCAACTTCCCCTATTAATGTTTTACGGAAATGCATCTTAATGATGTCAGAGCCAGTTGAATTATTATATTTTTCAAAGCTAATATCATTACCTTATTTAGTGTCCATAATACCAAATTGATGGTCATCATAACCAATTTATTTTCCCCTGATTTAGGAATTTTATATCTGGAATACATCATCATATCCAACCATTCATCCTTCTATCACGCAATACAAATTGTACACATAATGGCTTCTATGAAAACCTTGTCCAACATACTGTATAAGATAGTGGATAAAGATAAAATGATTTGGAATGATAAACTATTGAATGACATATGGGATTACAAGACTACTAATCATAATGCAACGTGGTCAAATATATATTTATTAGTATATAGAACATAATCAGTTCAACCCATTGAAGTTCAATTTCCTTTAATATTTGTTTCTATTTGTGATTAGTTATACACAGATGAGTAGTCTCAAAAGTGAATAGATAATAAGGAATGATTGTTTGTAAAGAGATTGCATACCCTATATCACTTGGAAGTCTATCAAAACATAATAGCATAAGGTTTAAAAAAAAATTTCTCCACCTTCATTCCTCTATAGAGAATTGGTATTGTTCCTTAGGATTAAAATGATACCAGGATAGAAGCCTCTAAAACATGAGACAAAGTGAGAAGGACGTTACTACATACATAAAGTCTACTATAATAGTGCTTATTTATTAACTCAATGAATGGATTTTTCATTAAAACTCAAAAAATTGAATTATTCTTAAAGAAATACATTCTTTAATAACAAACTGTACATCCAGGTTTCCGTACGTTAATCAGTGTAACAAACAATGTCATATTTTCATGAATTTAAACAATATATCACTATAAACGTCTATGATGTATGTCATTAAACTGTATAGAATCATATCCTATTCATATTAAATTAAACTGCATGGCATGATGTCCTAGTTACATGACATGACACTGTAAAACATCATTTGTCCCCACCACATCATATTAAACTATACTAGTAATGTCTCCATCATTTGAAGTTAATATACCTCTAATGATAAAAAACAATTTGAATTAATTTAGGTCATTTAAGATATGATTATCATTCATTTGTAAGAATTACTCAAATCACATCCACTACCCATTGTCACATAAACCCCAATTATATATATGTTTGAATCACATCATCATAGGGTCCCCCATTTCAAGAACAATGTGTGGCTTGATTCTCATTCTAATGAGATATGTAGTGACACCCATATCTCCTATATTGGGCCTAGCCACAACCATAAAATAAACTATTTCCCATTTCATAATATATGATATAATTCTATACTAAGAATCATAATAGAAAATATTGATTGATTCTCATTCCATATAGTATTTTGGGCCCAACATTTATTCTAGAAAGTATTGCATCCCCCTCTTTTCACATAAATATTAAATTTATGTAGGGAAGAATTTTCAAGAACAATGTGTTTCCTAATTTGTTCTGCCACAAAATATGTAGTGACGCTCGAACCTCTAATTTTGGGTGTAGCCAAAATGTTGAAAAATTCCCATCACCCCTTATCTGTACAAATCAATCCTACTCATGGAACACCTTCCTGAAATATGTGAGGCTTGATTATTGCATCAACAAGTTATGTAGCCAGGACCAAATCTCCACTTCTGGGTCTAACCCCAATTAATCAATAATCCCATTTACTTATTATTAATGAAATATATCTACATAGGGAACCAATCAAACTCTACATGAGGCTCTATTGTTACCCATATGATATAAGTTTTAATTCCCATAATTCCATTCTTAAGATCATCTGTAGTGTTTCATTCGTGTCATGTTACATACATCCTTGCCACATCATGATAAAAGGCATGGAAAGAAAACTGAATTAATTCATTCTCATTCCAATGAGATATATATAGATTCACATATCTCTATTCTTGTTCCAATCAATTACTAGAAAAAATAACCTTCCTCACATCAAAATCTAGTTGGCCGTGGGGAATCATCTTCATGAACATTGTGTGGCTTGATTATTATTCCAATGAGATACGTTGTGACACCCAGATCATCTATCTCCAGTCCATCCACAAATAAGATAAAATCCATCTTTTTGTATGTGTATGAATGAAACCCTCACAAGAAATATTTCATGAATTCTATGTTTCTTGATTATCATCCCAATGAGATATGTAGTGATTCCAGGATCTCCAAACCTTGTCCTAATAGTGATTTTGTAAGATAAAACACACTTCATTTTACCGATTCATGAGTATGATATACATAGGGATATCTTCTAGAGATTGTGAGTTTATTTTTTTTTTAAATAAGATACATGGTCATGCATAGAAATCATTCTTTTGGACCAAATATCACCCTGGATAATTATAAAAAAACTTCTCTTCCCCAGGTCAAAACCCAAATGATATGAGTAAAAAATTCATTAAGTAAATGTGGATTGATTATTAAACATTCTCGATAAATAGTGATGCTCATTCTCTATACCTTGACTCTAACAAAACATAATCATGATACCCCTATCATTCACTTGTGTTTCCATTGTGTTGTAGAAGAAAAATTTCTCGCACATCGAGTATACTCACAACGGCTTATGAATTAGTTATGTTTCTTCTTTATTTTAATTTGGATTCTCAATTCTTATTGTGGTTATCAATTATAATTCCTATAAGACCTTAATAGTCACACAATATTTCATCACTGAATGGTGATAAAATTCATTGACCTTATTTCATGAACAACATATGGATTTATTTCAACCCCTGTGAGATACGTAGTATGTTAAATTTTTCAATATTTATCTAAGCCACATCATGACATGAAAATGCCTCTAATGTACTATGTATGAGTCCAATATGCATGAGGAATTACAATACGAGTAACCACAGCACACATGAACTCATATATTTAGGAACTATGTGTTTCTTGATTCTTGGTCAGAAAAGATATGTAGTGAAGTATAAAACCTATGCCCCTGTTCAGATGCATTGTCATTTGATATTTCATTTAAAGAATACTAAATCCTTAGAGTATGATATTAAACTTTATAGTTAATTTCCATACCACTGTACATTATACTGGACAGATCCACCCTTTCAGTTCACATTGGTTATTTCATTTTCCTTACGGAATGAAATTAAACTACACAGTATTCAGAGAACTACATATGGATTGATTCTCATCCAATTTGAGATACATAGTGAAAACTAGTCCTCATATTCTAGTCCCAGCCCCAAGATAAATAAATATCCCCCTCTCTTTCATATGATCAAAATCTATACTAGGTCATTTATTTTTTCCCCTCTCCTCAGAGATCACATCATGGAAACAATAAATGTTTCCTTTTATACATATGAGTTTGATCTCTATTTTGGGATCTATATTCAAGGATACTATTAGTACAAACACTTCCTGTATACATTGGAAAATAACACTATCTCACACCATACTCCTAATCTCGAAATAAATTTAGATCCCTATAATCTTTTTTGGTTTCTGGTGAAATAATGTCTGATACCTATGATCTCTTTTTTCATTAATATTCAGCTTGTTCCCTAGTTTTAATTTTATAAAAATTTTCTACAAAATGGGTATTTCCTCTAAAAGGATGCAAATGTTTTTCTATAAATCACATCCCTCGATAGCCCTGCATAATAACCCCCAATAACAGGTTTTTCTAAGAGTGGAATCATCATTCTTGGGAGAAGAATCTTCTATCCCTTTATGCATTAATCACAGTATATAGGAACCAGTAATTTAAAGAGGTTATCCATTGTGTATTTGTCTCGTATATTTTCTCCTGACCAGAATGTCTACATGTTCATGGATAAAATTTTCTCTCTCCATATGTTCAAAAGATATTGGATTGACCTTGGTCCATTTGACAATATATCCTCCATTTGATTCCATAATATTATGGACTTCTTCATATGTCCAAAAAAATAAAGGCATCATGCTTACTACTATTGGGTCAGACTATCGTAGAGAGACCATTTATCCGATTCTTTGGAAATAATCACTAGAAACACCCCTTCTGTATTCAATTACATTTCACCATACACCAGGCTCATTTCATGGGAAGATCAAAATAACAATACATATTCATTATCTTTTAACAAATACATTTTCATATTTCATGAGTGCTCCATTACTTGAATATATACTAAATTCCTCAGTTAGACTTTCATAAAATTTTCCTACATAATAGGTCTATAAGAATAAGGAATCCACTTTTTGGATATGAAACACATGCCCTAGTTTCCCTAGTATAATACATCCCCAACAGTTGGTTTTTCAAATAGGGGGAACATCATTCATGGAAGACACCTCCTCTAAATTCCATTATCCCTTTCCCCATTTCATTCTTTATATTAATATATATCCAAATGACAACATAAAATTCCACCACTCCATACCTGAATATGGTAGCACATTTCAAGATAACATACAGTGAATTGTAAAACATCAAATCATTGGTATGAGCTAAAGAACATAAATTAAAACCCCTTAAAGTCCAGTTTTAATGACTTCAAACTGCAAATCACCATTATGTCCTTTTTTTATGGCTTTAAACTACACAACCACTTAATTTCCTTTCATCATTAAATTAAACTACTCATCCCCAATGTCCTTAATGCATGACTTTATACCGCGTAACGTATTATCAAAAATGCGTTGATGTCCTTACTACATGAATTGAAACTACACAACTTAATGTCCTTACTGAATGAAATTAAATCGTATAGAAAAAAATCAGAAATATCATTTGTAAAAAATATACCCTCTTTGATATTGTAAATTCATGTAGGAGTGGTTCCTCATTCCAGGACTGTATCAACATAGATGTACCCATTTATTTACAGACACCTTTCCATGAAAAATCCACCCATTATGGTCCTTAGACATCCAAATCATAATCCTCATTGTCTATCAGTAATAGAATGTAATTCATTCTAGAAAATCCATTACCATACTATATTATACATGTCCTCAATTGGCCTTTCACAATTTATTCTACATAAAATGCTTGTGAACCTATGAATTCCACTTTTTGGCAATGAAACACATCCCCTAGTTTGCAATGTATAATACAACCCTCATAATGGGTTTATAAAATAGTGGTAACATCATTCTTGTAAGAGACCACATGTAATATTATATTTTAAATTTTTGATTAGGTGAATATAAAAATCAGGACTCCTGATTACCCATGGATGTATCTATTGTTAAAAATATAGGCACATTTCTAGCCCTCTAACCTTGTTTGGGTTCTAATTTAAAAATTCACGATCAATGTTATTCGGCATAAAACACTAGTTATATTAGCCCTATATGTAACACTCAAGACTTTTATGTTATATAAATCATCAAAGGAATATTTTTCTACAAACAACACTTTCTTGGCTTGATTTACACAAAATCACGACCTTCCTCGATAGCTTGCGTCGTACGCAATACAGAGTTTCACTATACAACGATATACTATTAAAATATTATTAAAACTAGCCGTTATGAATAGTAATAGCCAATTTTATAATTTTTATAATTTTTATTTTTCAAAATGAACTTCATTTTTGGATTCGGAATATTGAAATTAGCCTAGGGTAAAATTTTGGTATTTATCTGAAAACATTCAATTTTTGATTAATAGTGAAACCACTAAGAGGTAGTTCAAAAACTGAATTTTTCATAAAAAATACTTTTACCGCTTCTGTGAGTGGAATTTCAAAAATCCGAGAGACACGGTTGATGTCAATAAGTAAAATGTGGTTCAATGAAATGAAAATAATTTTTGGTGAACAGTAACAATTTACTTTTATTTACCACGGTTAAAATTAAATAGGGTAATTAAGGGTAAAAATGATATTATTATTACCCTAAAACATGTCCTAATTCTTTTGGATAAGTGTAATTCGACCAAAAATAACCTTAGGAATAATATATGACCATTTAGGCTCACTTGGATTAGATAAGGACATTTATTATTAATTTATTTAAAGAAGGGTTAAAATAGTTAAAATCAACGTTTAATAAGAAAATAATTTTTCATATAAGGTTATACATAAGATAAATTCTACTATAAATATTCATTATAAAGATAAAAAGATATCCTACATAATAATATTTTATTTGTAATTTTTAGACTTTATATAAGTTAATTTATTTATGACGCAAAGATTATGCAGTAATTATCTTATTAATAAAATATTGACATAATTGATGTATAAATACCCAAATAAATGTAATTTTAGACTTTTTATGAATTAAAATAATTTTATAGGTTAATATGACATGTTAGTATTGATTTAATAAACATTTTTTGAACTAATCATTCTGTAATGATTTTCACAAAAATCAATTACTAAAAAGTATCAAAATTGACATAAAATAGTTTTTAAAACAAATATTATATTATTAATTGTTATTTTATTCCTAAAAATATAAGGATTGTACAAATGACTTAGATATGGTTATATATATTAATAATAAGCAACTTGGGGTTCGTTTGAATTGTTATAGTGAGTTTATTAACCTTATTGTATAAGAACACATGAAGACACGGTAAAAGTAAAATTATTTAACTTAATGATAAATCTAAATGATAAGGTTAAAATAGGAACCTAAAATTGTATAAATTATATTTTATGAGATTATTTCGACCCATCCCCACTTTATCTTTGAAATAAATCAATTTGGAGCTATTTAAAACCGATCTTGACTTTATAATAAAATAATATTTTTGGTTTTTCCAAAGGAGCCCCTCTCCTCCCTTATAAAAGGGAACCTCCTCCCCCTCTTCCTCACACCACATTGAGCCTTCATGCTCAGAAAACCCCAGAAAATTTCTCCTCTCAACTTCCCTAGAAACATATTAGAGGTTTTGGTCCTCTTCAAAGACCTATTTTAGTGCCCTAAAAGGAGGTCTCAAAGAAGCACTCCAAAGAAGAGGTAATGTATGTTACCGATTCTTTCATCTTTATTTCTTCTTCCACATCTTCTTCATTAGTTGTTTCATTATGAAGTAATAAAATAAGTATCACTCATATACAGATATGTTATTATATTTATGAAACAACCCTATTTCACCATCTATTCATCCTACATAAAAAGAAATCACCGCACGTGCGTACGTACGGAATACCGTCTCCACGTCGTGGTGTAATCTATTTTCCCACACCACCTTACTCGGATGGGTATAATGGTGTAAATAATTACTATTTATGAATATTATAATGCGATATTGAATCTGAAATAGTATACATACACTCCAATACAATTCCACGATCATGGGAACGATATCTTCGCTCGTGCGTACGTACGGAATACCGTCTCTACGATGTGATGTGACTCGTTCTACATGATATTCATTGCATAATAATTATATAAATTAATTGAATGAATGAATATGATATATATTACACTAAAACCATTTTGGAAATGAGGTATCTATAACCTAAAGAGAAGAATCAGAATTTATTCGACAAAACACGCATAAGAACAAAAAGTAATAAACACCCGAATAACACGTAGTAATGAAATATTACTAATAAAAAGCTAAGAATATGACCATGTATGATATCATAACAATATGTATGATTATTAAATAAGTCAATAACATTATTTAAATCATTATACAGGAGGTTCAGACACTTATGAAGAAAATCGGACCAAATGTAAGGGAAATATCACAATCTCATTTTTATCCGAGATTGTTTATACATTGAAATTTACTGGGGTGTATTTTATCATCCAAATCCATGTTTCCTAAATATTTAATATTATTTCCATCCACCTACAATTATTTAAATCCAATTTTACCCTTCGGTGTGTTTTTAGCAAAAAATATGAAAGGAATCTTTTGTCATTTTTCGTACGAGGTACTTTTTGTCTTTTCCAACAAAAGTACGAGAAGAATGTTTATTTAACTTATACGGCATGAATGAATTTTTAAAAAATTAATTCCAAGAAGAGTACCTTACATGTTTTCATGTTTATTTTTAATCAACTTCTTTTAGTTTATAATTGTATAACATGTTAAGAAAGGAAAAGTGTTTTTGAAGTAGAAAGGATATTTTCCACAAAAATAAAGTTCAAGTGTTTTATCAAAATTATTTTCCATATAAGATAATATAGGGTTCCGTTTCTATCCCTATATTACATTGATTTTATTATGTTGTGATGGAATTATTTTTATGAATTGATTTATCTTATATGAATTGGTTTATGATGTCACGATGTTTAAAAATCCCATTTTATTACATGGGTTATGATATGATGTATGGTTTCTGATTTTGTTGCAAACATAAGAATTGTATCATTATGAGATGGGTGGGACCTATATATCCCTCCAATGTATTGGGTAAAGATTTTATATCTCATGAGATAGACATGGCTGGAAAGGCAGGTTAAACTGGTTCAGTGAAACAGGACTGAAATGAGGAGTGAACTCAGTTCAGAAATGGACTTTGTCCACTAAGATTGTCTTGGAAATGAGTCTTGACTAATAAGAAATGATTCTCTATGATTATTTGTATATGACACAAAGTTTCATGTATTATGTTATGATTATTGGGATTACATTTCACTACTATGATGTATCCAATGTTATGAAAATATGATATCTTTTGCAGGTTAAGATTTCCAAAAGTTATGTTCTTATGTATATGATGTGATTGATATTTCTTTTGTTTACCCTTACTGAGCATTTGAGATCACCCTTTAGTATGTTTTCTTTCCCCATGTCAGGAAGAAGGTTATTAAGTATGATATTCCAAAAATGGACTCTAGATATCATGAAATAAATGGGAGGAAAAGTAGACACTTTATGAACCAATTGTTTATGTTTCCCAATTTCTAAAGACACTATACCTATACGGTCCTTTCCCAGTTTTGTTATATGTTGTAATAAGTGTGCTTCAATTTTTATGTACTAACAATGTATGTAAAGTATGGGTCGTTATAGTTGGTATCAGAGGAAAGGTATAGTCAACCTTTGGAAACTAGGATGTGAATGCCTTAGTAAGAATCCTAAGGATAAGTCTAAGTATAGGACACAATCTTAGTGTTTTAGAAATGGCCATGAATAACCTATGGTAAGACCTTATGTGTGAAATTTTTATCTTGATTATGTGGTTTTCCTATTATAATTAGTGTTTCTCACACTAATCTTCTTGGTTTTAGTCAATGGCTGGAACTCGAAGGAACCGTGTTAATGCGGAATGCGGCGGGCAATGCAATGATTGTCCCCCTGAGAAACCAAACGTTATGGGAGATGGAATGAATAATCTTGTAGCCATGATCACACAACGTTCTCAATCTATGAATCATGTAGTACTTCCAAACGAGCAAAGAAAGGAGCAACATTCTGTTGAATCCTTCATGAGGCAGCGTCCACCTTCATTTAGCGGGTCTACTGATCTATTTGTTGCTGAACAATGGATTAGTACTACTGAAAAGATATTTTCAGTTCTTCAATGTTCTGAACATGATAAAGTCATCTTAGCAGTGTATCATTTGGAAGGTGATGTTGATCAATGGTGGAATCTTATAAAGAATATGAGGCAAAGAGATGAAATTGAGTCCATGGAATGGTACGAGTTCAAGAACATATTTTTCAATAAGTACTTCCCTCATATTCTCTGAACAAAGATGGAGAATGAGTTTCTTGAACTAAAGAAAAAGGATGATGAATCTGTTGGTACCTATGAAGAAAATTTTACAAGACATGCAAGGTATGCTTATGGTATTATTATCGAACCTGTGAGTAAGATCAATCGATTCTTTAGTGGCCTAAAACCTAGTCTTCGAAGGGCGTTAGCCATAAGGGACCTCAATAGCTACGAGGAAATCGTTCGATGTGCTCTCAAAGTCGAGATGGGGATTGGAGTAACCCATCAGTCATATGGGTTTCATAAGAAGAGGAAAATGGAATTCAAAGGAAAATCTAAAGTGCACACAAAAAAGAAGATGAGCTTTCTCTTATTCTCAAAGTGTGGAAAAAAACATGGAGGGAGTTGTATTAAAGGGACAAGTAAATGTTTTAAATGTGGAAGGGAAGGTCATCATACATTTGAATGCCGCAATGATGGGAAGAAGATGTCTAATGATGTAAAAAAGGAATAGATACACAGAACTAACCTACTACACTTCAATGTTTCAAGTGCAAGGAGATGGGGCATTATGCCAATCAATGCCCAAATCCAAGGGTTGATGATAATGGTCGACGTCAACAAACTCTTAAGGCTAAAGACAAAGGAAAGTCACATGAAATTTCTATCAGCGATTTGGAGTACGATAACGATGTGGTGAAAGGCACACATACCATCCACTCTAAAGTAGAAAATGTTTTATTTGATTCTAGATCCACCCACTCTTTTATTTCTTAATAATTTTCTAAGGATATCAACGTATTACCTCAACAATTAGATGTTGAGTTAGCTGTGAAAACCCCTAATGGCACAACAGTCACATCAAAAGTTTATAATTCTTCTCCGATCGAAGTTTGTGGGAAAGTGCTTCCTGAAAATCTTATGATCCTTCCTATAGTGGAATTTGATGTGATTCTTGGCATGGATTGGCTTTCTTTATATGGAGCTCATATCAATTTCCAAAGAAGGGATGTCACATTTCATATTCCAGATCAATCTATGATCGTCTATCAATGCAAGGATGAACATAACCTTCTAGTGGATATTTCTTCCATCTTATGGGTCTTGATTCCACTAAAAGAAGGTTATTTATGTCAAATGGTTGGTGAGAAACTAACGATTAAGAATATTCCCATTGTACGGGAGTTTGACGATGTCTTTCTGGAGGAATTACCAGGTCTTCCACCAAATCGTGATGTTGAGTACTCAATAGAACTCGTACCGGGTGATTTTACTCTTTCAAAGACACCTTATAGAATGGCCCCAATTGAGCTGCAGGAATTGATGAAGCAAATCCAAGAGAATCTTGATAAGGGGTTCATACGCCCTAGTGTGTCACCTTGGGGAGAACCTTTTCTGTTCGTTAATAAGAAAGATGGATCAATGAGACTTTGCATAGATTATCGCGAACTTAACCAGATCACTATCAAGAACAAATATCTTATCCCACGCATTGATGACTTATTTGACCAACTACGTGGAGCTCAATACTTTTCCAAGATTGATCTTTGTTCAGGGTATCGTCAATTAAGGGTCAAAAGGGAGGATATACCAAAGATGGCTTTTCGTACAAGGTATGGACACTATGTATTTATAGTGACACCAGTTGGTCTTACTAATGCCCCTCATATCTTCATGGATCTGATGAATAGAGTCTTTAGAGATTATATTGAACAGTTTTTGTTAGTCTTTATAGACGATATTCTTTTCTATTAAAAGAGAAAAGAAGAACATGAGGATCACTTGAGAATTATATTGAAGACCCTAAGAAAAGAGAATCTTTATGCCAAATTTACCAAGTGTGAATTTTGGCTTCAAAAAGATTCATTTTTGGGTCACATAATCTCAAAAGAAAGGATATTTTTGGATCCAGCAAAAATAGAGGTTATCGAAAGATGGTTGAGACCAACAACAGTGACTGAGATCCGATGTTTTCTTGGTTTGGCTGGATAATATCGATGATTTTTCGCGATTATCTAATCCACTCACCAAGTTGACTCGGAAAGGAGTTATGTTTGTCTGGACGGAGGAATGTGAAGATAATTTCAAGGAGTTGAAAAAAAGGTTATCCAGTGCACATGTGCTCACACTGCCTTGTAGTGGAGAAAGGTTTGTGATCTACAGTGATTCATCCAAGAAGGGATTGGGGTGTGTTCTTATGCAAATGATATGGTGATAGCTTATGCCTCATGACAATTGAGAATACATGAGAAAAATTACCCAACTCATGATTTGGAGTTAGCTACGGTAATCTTTGCATTAAAGATTTGGAGGCATTATCTTTATGGAGAATGGTGTGACATTTATACTGATCATAAAAGTAAGTATATTTTCACTCAAAAGGAGCTGAATATGCGCCAAAGAAGATGGTTGGAGCTGATTAAGGATTACAACTGCTCAATTCATTACCACCATGGGAAAGCAAACAAGGTGGTAGATGCATTAAGTCGACAAGACCATGCAAATTTATCCATGATGTGGATCACAAAAGATCCAATATTTATGGATTTACAAAGGATGCATCTTGGAAAAATAATGAACGGGGAAAAATCATATGTTTCTCAAATGAATGTTCAACCTTCTATACATGTGAAGATTAAAGAGGCACAGAAAAAAGATGTAGAGTTACAAAAGAAGGTGAGAAATGCTCCTGAATTCAACCTTGATTGTGATTGGATAATATAGTTCAGGAATCAGGTTTGTGTTCCTACCATCCCCGAATTAAAGAAGGAGCTGCTGGATGAGGCTCATAGTTCTTGATTCTCTATTCAACCTGGAAGCACGAAGATGTATAGGGACATGATAAAGTACTTCTGGTTGGATGGCATGAAAAGAGATGTTTCTGAATATGTCTCTCAATGCTTGGTTTGTCAGCAAGTTAAAGCGGAGAGACAGAAGTCTAAGGGGATGTTACAACCATTTCCCATACCTGAATGGCAATGGGAAAACATAACTATAGACTTTGTCACCGGACGTCCTAAAACATCCAAAGGCAATAATGCTATCTGGGTCATATTTGATCGTCTTAAAAAGTCTACACACTTCATCGCTATTAGAGAGGATTTCCCTCTGGATCAGCTTTCCAGGATATACGTAAAGGAAGTGGTAATATTTCATGGAGTAACAATTTCTATTATATCTGATCGTGATCCAAGGTTTACCTCAAAGTTCTGGAGAAGTCTTCAGCATACTCTGGATACAGAGTTATGTTTCAGCACTTCTTATCATCCTCAGACTGACGGTCAGTCTAAGAGAATAATTAAAACTCTAGAAGATATGTTGAGAGCTTGCTCTATGGATTTCAAATGTGGTTGGGATCAACACCTACCTTTGGTTGAATTTTCATATAATAATAGATTTCACTCCAGTATTCAGATGGCTCCTTATGAAGCTCTCTATGGAAAGAAATGTAGGGCTCCAAATTGCTGGGATGAATTTGGGGAAAGAAAGATATTAGGACCAAATCTCGTTGATGAAATGGAAGAAAAGGTTAGATCAATTCAACAACACATAAGAGAAGCTCAGAGTCGACAAAAAAGTTATGCCGACAACCAAAGAAAAGACATAGAGTTTGAAGTGGGTGATAAAGTGTTCTTAAGAATATCTCCCTGGAAGAGGGTCATGAGATTTGGAAAGAAGTGGAAGTTGAGCCCTAGATCGGTACTTTAGAAATACTGGATCATGTTGGGAAGGTAGCTTACCAATTGGCACTTCCACCGAATCTCTCTCAAGTTCATGATGTGTTCCAAGTATCTCTCCTGAGAAAGTACATACCTGATCCTTCACATGTACTCAGCTCAGAAGTTGTACCACTGGAGCAAGATCATTCATATGAAGAACAGCCGATAGAGATTCTGGATCGTAGTGAAAAAGTCCTACGAAACAAGACCACTCTACTGGTGAATGTTTTATGGAGGAACCACCAATTAGAAGAAGCTACATGGGAGCTTGAGGATATGATGAGGGAGAGGTATCCTCATTTGTTTGTTATAAAGTGACGAATTTTGAGGGATAAATTCATTTTAAGGGGGGTAGAATGTAACACCCGAGACTTTTATGATATATAAATCAACAAAGGAATCGTTTTCTACACACAACAGTTGCTTGGCTTTCTTTACACGAAATCAAGACCTTCCTCGATAGCTTGCGTCGTACGCAATACCGAGTTTCACTAAACAACGATATACTATTAAAATATTATTAAAACTACCCGTTATGAACAGTAATAACCACTTTTTGAAATTTTATAAATTTTATTTTTCAAAATGGACTTCATTTTTGGATTCGGAATATCGAAATTAGCCTAGGGTGAAATTTTGGTATTTTTCTGAATACTTTCAATTTTTTGATGAATAGTGAAACCACTAAGTGGTAGTTAAAAAACTGAATTTTTCAGAAATCCGAGAGACACGGTTAATGTCAGTAATTAATATGTGGTTCAATGAGATGAAAATAATTTTTGGTGAATAGTAACTTTTTGCTTTTATTTACCACGGTTAAAAGTAAATAGGGTAATTAAGGGTAAAAATTATATCATTATTACCCTAACACATGTCCTAATTCTATTGGATAAGTGTAATTCGACCAAAACAACCTTATGAATAAAATATGACAATTTAGGCCCACTTGGATTAGATTAGGACATTTATTCTTAATTTATTTAAAGAAGGGTTGAAATAGTTAAAATCAAACTTTAATAAGAAAAGCATTTTCAATATAGGGTTTTACATAAGATAAATTTGACTATAAATATTCATTAGAAATCTAAAATGATTTCCTACATAATGATATTTTATTTTTAATTTTTAGACTTTAAATAAGTTAATTTATTTATGACGCAATGATGATGCAGTAATTATCTTATTAATGAAATATTGACATAATTGATGTTATAAATGCCCAAATAAATGTAATTTGAGACTTTTTATGAATTACAATAATTTTATAGGTTAATATGACATGTTAGTATTTATTTAATTAAATTTTTTTAACTAATCATTCTGTTATGATTTTCACATAAATCAATTAATAAATAGTGTCAAAATTGACATAAAATAGTTTTTAAAACAAATATTATATTATTAATTGTTATTTTATTCCTAAAAATCTAAGGTTCGGAAAAATGACTTAGAGAAGGTTATATATATTAATAATAAACAACTTGGGGTTCGTTTGGCTTGTTATAGTGAGTTTATTGACCTTATAGTATAAGAACACAAGAAGACACAATAAAAGTAAAACTATTTAACTTAATGATAAATCTAAATTATAAGTTTAAAATAGGAACCTAAACTTGTCTAAATTATATTGGATGAGAGTATTTCGTCCCATCCCCACCTTATCTTCGAAATAAATCAATTTGGAGCTATTTGAAACCGAACATGACTTTATAATAAAATAATATTTTTAGTTTTTCCAAAGGAGCCCCTCTCCTCCCTTATAAAAGGGCACCTCCTCCCCCTCTTCCTCACACCACATTGAGCCTTCATGCTCGGCCAAACCCTGCCAATTTCTCCTCTAAACTTCCCTAGAAACATCCTAGAGGTTCTGGTCCTCTTCAAAGACCTATTTTAGTGCCCTAAAAGGAGGTCTTAAAAAATCACTTCAAAGAAGAGGTAATGTCTGTTACCGATTCTTTCATCTTTATTTCTTCTTCCACTTCTTCTTCTTTAGTTTTTTCATTATGAAGTAATAACATCAGTATCACTCATATACAGATATGTAATTATAATTGTGAAAAAACCCTATTTCACCATCTATCCATCATACGGAAAAACAAATCACCGTGCGTGCGTACGTACGAAATACCGTCTCCATGCCGTGGTGTAATCTATTTTCCCCCACCACCTTACTTGGATGGGTATAATGGTGTAAATAATAACTATTTATGATTATTTTAAAGCGATATTGATTCTGAAATATTATACATACACTCCAGTACAATTCCATGATCATGAGAATGATATCTTCGCTCGTGCGTACGTACGAAATACTGTCTCCAAAATGTGATGTGACTCATTCTACATGATATTTATTTCATAATTATTATATAAATGAATTGAATGAATGAATATGATATATATTACACTAATACCATTCTGGAAATGAGGTATCTATAACCTCAAGAGAAGAATAAAAATTTATTTCTACAAAACACGCATAAGAACAAAAAATAATAAACACCCGAATAACAAGTAGTAATGAAATATTACTAATAAGAAGCTAATAATATGACCATATATGATATCATAACAATATTTATGATTTTGGAATAAGTCAATAACATTATTTAAAGAATTATACAGGAGGTTCGGACACTTACTAAGCAAATCGGACCTAAGTTAAGGGAAATATCACTATCTCATTTTTATCTGAGATTGTTTATACTTTGAAATTTACTGGGGTGTATTTTATCATCCACATCCATGTTTCCTCAATATGTAATATTATTTCCATCCACCTACAATTTTATAAATCCAATTTTTCCCTTCGGTGATTTTTTAGTAAAAAATATGAAAGGAATCTTTTTTCATTTTTCGTACGAGGTACTTTTTGTCTTTTTCAACAAAAGTACGAGAAGAATGTTTTTTAACTTATACGACATGAATGGATTTTTAAAACATTTTTTCGAAGAAGCTTCCCTTAAAAGTTTTCAAGTTTATTTTTAATCAAATTATTTAAGTTTATAATTTTATGACATTTAAGAAAGGAAAAGTTTTTTTGAAGTAGAAAGGATATTTTCCTCAAGAATGGAGTTCAACTGTTTTATCAAAATTATTTTCCATCTAAGATAATATAGGGTTCTGGTTCTATCCCTATTATTACATTGATTTGATTATGTTGTTATGGAATTATTTTTATGAATACCTTTATATTATATGAATTGTTTTATGATGTCACGATGTTTAAGAATCCCATTTTATTACATGGGTTATGCTATAATGTATGGTTTATGATTTTGTGGCACACATAAGAATGATATCATTATGAGATGGGTAGGGCCTATATCTCCCTACAATTAATTGGGTAAAGATTTTATATCTCATGAGATAGACATGGCTAGAACGGCAGGTTAAACAGGTTCAGTGAAACAGGACTGAAACAAGGAGTGAACTCGGTTCAGAAATGGACTTTGTCCACAAAGATAGTATTGGCAATGAGTCTTGACTAATAAGAAATGATTCTCTATGATTATGTGTGTATGCCACAAAGTTTCATGTTTTAAGTTATGATTATTGGGATTAAATTTCAATACTATGATTTATCCCATGTAATGAAATTATGATTTCTTTTGCAGGTTAAGATTTCCAAAAGTTGTGTTCTTATGTATATGATGTGATTGATATTTCTTTTGTTTACCCTTACTAAGAATTTGAGCTCACCCTTTTGTATGTTTTATTTCCCCAAGTCAGGAAGAAGGTTATTAAGTAGGATATTCCAAAAAGGGACTCTAGATATGATGAAATAAATGGGAGGCAAAGTAGATGCTTTATGAACCAGTTGATTATGTTTCCATGTTTCTAAAGACACTATACTTATACGGTCCTTTCCTGGTTTTGTTATATATTGTAATAAGTGTGCTTAAATTTTTATGTACTAACAATGTATGTAATGTATGGTTCGTTATACTACAGGCATGACATTTAACATCCAATAAAAAATATACATAGTATTCACCAGTATTAAAACCCCCAATGGGTACTTTCAAAATAAGTCATGTTTCAGCTCTCGAGACCAACACGTTTTATATATTAGGAAATATTTAGCATGAAAATGATAAATATAAAAATCAAATTTAGAAAAATTCCGAAAAAGGTAATCCTGAGAAAAATCTGTGTTTCACATGCTACGTCCCCACCAAATTGCACATAGGAAACAATTAGGGTAATAACATAAAAAACATAATGTTTTTAGGGTTGTACCCATTACCCTATCAATAGTCAAACTATGTTCACTTGGCCCATTGGGTTAGGAAAAATTAGAACACATTCCATCCTTATCATTGTAATTATGATTATTCAATATGAGAATGTAATTTTATGGAAATCAGTTTCAACATCACAATTAAAAAATGGATGATAACAAAGATGATAAGAAATAAAATTATTTTCATTTATGAGAAAAAAAATTCCCAGAGTAATATCAACAAATTGGAGTATCTATTTTAAATCACAAGAGGCCACTGATATAACTTAAATTTTTTAATGGCCTCTTCCACCCCATCATCTACCAATTGATCTTCCGTCAGTCAGCCATCCTCAATTTCCATATCCCATTTAAATGATTCCTTTTTCATTTTTAATGTTTTTCCCCTAATTTTTTGGATTTATCTATTTATTAATGAATTTGTTTAATATCCTTTGTAGAAATATCCAACTCTAGCTGAAGATACAACACTTGAACAATATTCACATCATCTTGATGCATTAATGTTGCCAACTATGTAAGAAAATGGTCTCCTCTAGAGATAATGATTCTTGTAAATCATAAATTTTACAAATTAGTATAGATTTTATTAGATCCTAACAATGTTTATTATATTGCTCCTTCCTCTGAATGTTACCTTTCATCAAAATATGTATTATACAGAAATAAAAATCTCTGAATCATAACATACTGAATCATGTTGAGTGTCATGGGATTCACAAATTTAGTTCCTAAAAGGATTTTTACATGATATTCTTCGATATAACTCGTGAATCATTACATCATGGAAGGTAAGGATCATTTTTCAACTCTAGATACAATTGAGAATCATAGTAAAAAGGAGGTATATACACTGGGATTAATGCACTTATAGAAGTGTTATGTTTTAGTCCATCCAGAATAGTGGCTTGCTGGCCTCCCGATGCTGGTAATGCCCCGACCCCAATTACCCAGAGTCTGTGCATTATTTTAATATATGGGCATGATTATAAGGAATCATGTCCCAAAGGACTGATCAGTTTATCAGTCTTAGAAAATATATTACTTACATAAAATACACATTACAAATTATAACATAAAACAAAAAAAAAATAATCCTGTGATAATCCATTATTCCATAAGATTAACCCTGTATATCAATCATAATACACTTCTTAGCATCCTGGGTAAATAAAACCTAAGAATGGGATGAGCACAGATGCTGAGTAATGGTAAATAATTTAGTGGAAGATATTTTCATTAAAGTCAAGACGTATAAAAAACAATAAAAATTTAGATAATAAACATTACAACAATATAGAATAAATAAATCAAAAATTTCCATACAAACATTCACACGGATATTTAACAATTTGAATAATCACAGGTAATAACTAATTTCATTGTTAGGGAATGAATAATGTCGGACACAATAACTACTACGTCAAGGCCATGTGCCAAGATCGTTCAAAAATATTCTATGAAGGAATTGTGACCAGATAGTAGTTTGCCTCATGAGTCCTACCGATGCATCGAGGGTCTATAGTTGGCCCCACCTGTCACTTTCTAAGTCCAATGAAATCCTCAAATGAAAAGGCTGAAACCTAACATAATCATTCATCTTAATACTAGAATATAAAATGTAAATACATTAACCATAATCCATGAATGGTATAAAAAATAGGACATCCACAATCAAACATATCATAACTCATTAAATACAATATATAAGATTGTATTATAATAAATTTAACTCTATCAAGAATAATTTCTAGTAAAGGATGTTGAAAACATTTACAATGATTTATAAAACTCTTTGAGAGAAATATCCCATTTTCATGACGTCATTTAAAAGTCACACAATTTATAAAAGAAGTCATTTAAAATAGATTTTTGAATCAATATGTCCCATACCACTTTTATACTTTCTAAATGTATTAACATATTAAAAAATCATACCCATATAAATAAAACCTTAAATATATTTTGAAAATATAGACATTAACTAAATTTAAAAAGAAGAATAAATATTTAAAACATTTAAAATTATGATCACATTTAATATTCACTTCAATAAAACCTTAAAATAATTCTTTTGAAAACAATTTCTATCAAAAATCTATTTGGATGATAAATATGCCCTAGTAAATACTTTCACATAAACAATCTGGGATAATACTGAGATTGAGGAATTAACCCTTAACATGTACATTCCTTTGGTAGTGGGTATGATTAACCTCCTGTATGAGGACAATAGAATGTTATTAAATTATACCAGAACCATATATATATATTTAAGAGATTATACATGATTCATTTATGAGTTTATTTTACCCATTTAATAATAATTATCATGTTAATTTAATATTTCAGGTAATAATAACTTTCTTTATCATGAATGTTCTAACTTGTTATTATTGATAGTATCACATTTATCATGAACTAAATACTTTCAGAATGTATAATATGATTTATATATCATATATATTCATAATATATATATTTAAAATGGATTACACCATTCCTGGTGACGGTAGACCGTACATACACATGGATGATGTCTCTGTTTTCATATCAAATTGAATGGAAATAAGTGAATGAAATATATGTGTGTGTATATATATATTTAGTTGAATTATTATATCATTTATTACATACCTATTAATAATAAATATTTTTACAATCATCATCAAATGGTGATCATGGAAACAAATGACATCACATCATGAAGATAGTAATCCACATACACACGAGCAACGATATCGTTTCCATGATGATTAAAAAGTGTGGAATTGGATCATATATTAATTATACATAGACATTATCATGTAATTTTCATTATTTATATGCATACTACTCATCATTATATCCATCCAAAAAACATAGTGTTGAATAACAAATTACATTGCGATGTGAAGATGGTTAACCGCACGTACGCAGGCATGGTGACTTTGTCATTCATTGGATGGATAGAATAAGTAAAATGGTATTAATATATAAATATTATCATATGATAATGTATATGGAACAGAAATTATTATTTAATTATGGAAAGAATAGAGAAAGAGGATGTATAAGAAGAAAAGAACTTTGAAAGATGTGATGTCATAATTACTTCTTCTTTGAGTGCTTCGTTTTATTAGAACAAAATGGCTCCGTAGATTGAATTCTTGATCAGTGTAAGGACTCTAAAATGTTGTTAGGGTAGTTGGGAAGAGATTTTATTAGGGTTTTTCTGAGCCAAAAGGATTTGGAGGAGTTAATTTATGATAATGGGAAGTTCCATTTTATAAGAGGGGTGAGGGTCACTTTAGGAAAAACAGGAAATATTAATTTATAATAAATTTATTTTCTATTTATAATATCTCCAAATGGATTTATTTAGAGGATAAGGTGTGTATTGGTTGAAATCCTCCCGACCAATATGTTTTAGAAAAGTTTAGGTCACCATATTAACCTTATCCATTATATTTATCTATTAATTAAATAGTTTATCTTTTACCATGTCTTCTTTTATTTTTATACTACATGGTAAATATAGTTACTATAAAATTCCAAGAGAAAATAATTTGGTTCATTAATAAATTTCTAACATTATCATATTCATTTTTCCAAATTATAGATTTTTAGAAATATTATATCATTTAATAAAATATTATTTCCTTTAAAAACTCATTTATGTCAATTTTTTACACTATTTAGCATTAGATTTTTTTGAGAGTCATAACAAGTTGATTACTTCAAAATAAATACATTGAATCAACCCTAACATGTCATATTCACATATAAAATTCATAAATTTAATCAAAAGGGGATATTACCATTTATTTTTATATTTGTAATATCTATTATTTTAATCATTCATTAAAAAGATAATTACTACATCATCATTATTTCAAAAAAATTGTTATTTAATGTATAACAATTATAAATAAAAAACCATGATGTAGGAAATGTTTTTATATTTCTAATGAATAATTTTTGTTGAATTTCTCTTATGAATAACCTTATATTAAAATAGGTTAGTTATTTAAATTGGAATTAAAGACTTTTAAATTTTCTTTAAACAAAATATAATAAATGTCATAATTTTACCCAAATGGATCATAAAGGATATTATTTTGGTCATAAGTTTCCTTTTGGTAGAAACAAAATTTCCAATAGGGTTAGGTCATGTGATGGGGTAATGTTATATTATTATAGTATTAATTTTACCTTTAATTACCCTATTTACTTTTAATCATGGTAATAAAATTCAAAAGATATTATTCCCCAAAAATTATTTTCATCATATTAAACCCCAATATACATACTAATGACAACTATTCTTGTTGTATTTTTAAAATTTAATTCACAAAAGTTGTAAAATTATGTTTTATGCACATTTGCAAATTTACCTGGAAGGTTGGTAAAACACGTTTAAAAGTTCGATAAAATATTATATATCTAATATTATCATAAAATTAATCAAATAACATGCATTAAACTAATATATGTATAATGTATCTATTTTCACATTATTATAAATTTTAATTAAAAATTATTATTTAAATGAAAAAGGTCGTATTTCTATAATATGTTTTATTTTTCACTATTCGTCAAAAATTGAATATTTTCATAAAATTACAAAAATTTCACCCTAAGCTAATTTTGATATTCAAAATTTAAAAATTTAGTCTATTTTAAAAAATTAAATTATTTTGAAAGTCTAAAAATTATTTTATTATTATTCCCAAAAAGACAGAAAACGAGGTTTTTTCAAGAAAATAGTTTTTTCTAAAAATAGTACTATTTTAACAAAACATATAAATTTCATTATAAAAATGTTTTATTTATGTAGAAATATTATAAATAACATTTAAAAATTATTTTTTAGTATTAATATTACAATATTTAATTTATAAATAAATATATCATTGAAATAATTATAACACTAATCTGTTGTTTTTTCAAAACTCAATTTTACGTAAAATGGAATCCTAGTTAGTGTTGCGTGCAATATAAGCTATTAAAATATTTTATAGGGATAACTTAATTTGAAATCTTTGGTTTTTAAATTCTTCCCTCCTTCAATAATTTGCATCTTTGTAATTTTAAATTGTTCTTTTAAAATAAATGGTTGAAAATAGAAAATATCTTAGTGGAAATACCACATCAGAAATAGGGTTAATAAAATTTAGTCTTAATAAGAGGGAAATGGAAATGAAAAACTCCCCACCAAATTAGGATTTTGAATAAGATAACACTATTGGAAATTAAAGACACAATATTAGAGTAAAAACATAAATATTTATTACGAGCGATTTATGTCATCACTCACAAACATGTGACCAATAAATGTAAAATTGAGGGCCTCAAAGCCATAAGTCAATGATTATTTCAAATTTCATCAGTTAAAAAAAACATAAGGTATTAGGATAACACATTTTATTTAGATAATATGTTTTTTTGACAAGGAGGGATTAATTTACTATGAAGATAATAAATCAAAAAACATACTTGATTTAATTACTTTTCAAAATCATAATATCATCATTTTGTTGTGATTAGATCTATTTTAACATTATCCCTTAAAATAGGAAATTAATGTTCAAAATAATATTTTTTTTAAAGACTAAAGAAATTTTTTTAAATCATATGGCCCACAAGTATTTCCTTAATCCTCAATATATTTACTTAAAATCAATTGGTTAGGTCCAAGTAACAAAAAATTATAATATAACCTCGAATAAAATATCAAGTGCCAAACATACTCCATTCCAACCTTTAGACTTATCCAAAATACTTGTGTCCAAGCTCACAATCCAAAAATTTATATGTGGGTAAACATAATGAAGATATATTTTTACAACATAATAGCATGTGACTACTTTCATCATGTATTCTCATAATACATCGTAACATCCTGAATTACCCTAAAACTATATTGAATACATTAATGCACCCATATTAGTTATAGAAGACTGGATATAATCCTTAAATCGAATAATTTTTTAAACTGCAACAATCATCGAATAAAAAAAATTAATTAGTTCCAAGGTGGTCAAGAACATTCAATATAATTTATTCAAATCCAACATCTCTTATTCCAAATTCACTACCTCAGTATCAGCAACATAATAAGGTCTATCTTTCCCTCAACATTGTGCCTTCAAAAAAAATTATCTTTCTATTGATTCACTTTTCCTAGAACCATATATCAAAAATCCATAATAAAATAGTACTGTAGTACAATTCTTATTTATTTCCATAATTTATATAAACTGTACATCATTGATACCACACTCAAATGATATAGTTCATTAATCTAAAAACAAAAATACATTAATTATTCCATTTCGACTATAGTAACAGCTTATTCTTGACCTTGATCCCTTTGATTCTTCTGAGCTAGTTTTATTTGATTCTTAGGAAATTTATTTTCATAATTCCCCATTTCTCTATAGATGAAACATTGAATATTAGTCTTTTCTATTTTCCCATTTCATTTTTTTATGATGAAACATTATTACACACTTATAAAAAACACCCAATCATTTCATGCTCTTCCCAGGGTGATTCATTCCATAGTTATCACATATGGTAAAATCCCTCTTCCCCTTCTTCCCTTCGAAATATGTTTTTAGGACCCTATAATATAGGACCCTTCATACTCTATAGAACTTATGCATTTTTTTTGTAGTAATTATTTCTATTAGGCACCATTTTTAAAGAATGTAATACATTATATTAGGATATGAATCATAATTCAAGATTCCAAACTAGTGAAATACTTAACATAAATTGACAAAACTTTTTCATACCTTATCCTATAATAATATGAATGGATTATTTGAGAAAATATTTAATCATAAATACCTTATAATGGTTTGTAAGGAAAATGTGACTTATCCTAAGCATATCCCCTAGGAGTTTCAAACCAGGTGGGCAGTAAGGCATGTTGTCATGTAAAGGGTTACCCCATGTCAGGCATAGAACACCATTTCATAGTTTTCACTGCTTGGAACATCTATGCAAGAACCACATGCACTTGTAGTTTCTAGACATGGATTTATTTCTTAGAAGACCCACATAATCTCAATATTACAAAAATTCTAGGATGTTCTTCTATAATAATTTTTAATATCTATTATAGGGTAGTGTTCCTTAATCAGTGTTTATATAAATATAGTTTCCATTGTTGTTGCCAAACATTCTCTGATACCAACTATAATTTCCAAACCCCAGTTACCCAGATCTGGTAATTTATTTTAAAACATTTCCATGATTACAAGGAATCATGTCCTGAAGGGCCGATCAGTATATCAGTTTTGGAAAATATATTACATACATGAATGATACATTACACCTTCTAACATAAAACAAATCATAAATAATCATTTTATAATGCCATTATTCTGCAATCTTAACCTAGTATATCAATCATAATACACTTCTTGTCATATTGGGAAAACAAAACATATGAAATGGGTGAGCACAGATTCTCAGTATGGGTAAATAATTCAATTAAAGTTGTAAACGTTTAAGGCATGATGTATAATAAAAACAACAGCACTTTAAAACATAAAATTGAATATAATATGGAAAAAATAAATCCAACATTACCTTATAAACATGAACATGGGTATTCTACTAGTTGAATAATAACATGTAATATAAAATTTTATAATGAGGGAATGCATAATGCTAAACAAATTAACTACTATTCCAAGGCCATGTGCCATGAACATTAACAAATATTCTATTAAAGCCTTGGGCCAAGACACTAGATGGTCCCAGGAGAACTACCGATGCATCATTTGGCTATAGCAGGCCCCACCCATCTCTTACTAAGTCCAATTCATCCCCCAAATGAAAAGGGTGAATCATAACATAGTTATTCGTATTAAAACTAGAATACGAAATTACAATACATTAAAAAGAGACCATTAATGGTATTAAATATAGCACATCCATATACAAACATATCAAAACTCATTCAATACAATATAAAATATTTTATTATAATAAAATAACCCAGATCAAGTATATTATCTAGTGAAGGATGTTGACATAGTTGAAAAGATCAGGAAACACTTTGAGAGAAATATACCTTTTTCAAGAAATCATTCAAAAGTCACAAAATTTATATTTGAAGTCATTTAAAAGATATTTTTCAATCAATGTGTCTCATACAGTTTAAAACATTTAAAATGAATTAATATTTTAAAAAAATTATGTCTATATAAATAAATCCTTTATATCATTTAGAAAATATGGGAATTAATTAAATTGATTTTGAAAAATAAATCCATAAAACATTTAAAATGATGGTCTAGTTAAATATCAACTTCTTTAAAACCTTACAATTTTACAATTGAAATTTATTTATGAAACATGGAAATGGATGATAACTATGTCCCAATAAATACTTACACATAATCAATCATGGATAATAATGAGTTTGAATAATCAACCCCTACCTTGTACATTCCTTTATTCGATGGTATCCTCATGTATAAGGACAATAGTTTGTAATTAAATTTTCATTGAACCATATTAATATTTTTGATATGATACATGATTCGTTTATGACTTTATACAACCCACTTAGTGATAATCTCTATATTAATGTGACATTTTGGTTAATAATATCTTTCTTTATCATATGTGTTTAAACTTGTTATTCATGATTGTATCACATAGATCCTGATTTACTTACATCCATAATGTATAATATGATTTATATATCATATATATATATATATAATGGAATACTCTATTCATGGAAATATTAGTTCGTACGTACACCCGAACGTTGTTTTTGTTTTCATATCCTATTGAATGAATGTAAGTGAATGAAATATTATTTATTACATATATATATATATATTTCAAGTATACTTTTTATTTCATATAATACATAATTATTAATAATATATATTTTTATAACCATCCTTTAATAATGAACGTGGATATGACTCACATCGCGTTGTGGAGACAATAAGCCGTACGTACGCACGAGCGATGATATCATATCCTTAATGATTAAAAAGTGTGGAATTGGATGGTATTATAATTATACAGAAACATTATCATGTTATGTTATTTATTTATATACATAAAAATAATCATTATATCAATCCAAATAATATAGTGTTGAATAACAAATTACACCATGACGTGGAGACGGTAATTCGTACGTACGCATGTATTTGTAATTATCCAGTCATTGGAAGGATAAAATATATAATATGGTTGTACAATATTTATAATAATATATCACAATGTTTAAGGTACTATATTTTTTATTTTATCATGGAAAAATAGAGAAAGGGTAAGTAGAAGAGGAAAAGAACATTGAAAGAAGTGATAAATACATACCTCTTCTTTGGGTTCTACCTTTTAATTGGAACATAAGTTCTCATTAGGTAGGTTTTTTTATCAAAGTAAGGCCTCTACGATGAATTTACGGTAGTTGGGTTGATATTTGAGTAGGTTTTGGCCGTAATAAAAAGGCTTTGGAGGTGTGAATGTAACAGAAGCAGATGTACCCATTTATAAGAGATGTGAGGGGAACAATATAAAAATCATGAAATATTAATTTATTATAAAATTATTTTCGGTTTCTAATACCTCTAAATTGATTTATATATATAATAAGGAGGGTATGGGTCAAAACCCTTTCAACTAGAAGGATGTATACATTTTTAGGTAACCAGATTAACCTTATCATTTATATTTAACTCTTAGTTAAATAGTTTTACTTTTACCATATCTTCTGGTATTTATTTACTTCATGGTTAATATAGTTATTATAAAATGTCAGGAGAACATAAAGTGATTCATTAATTACATATATAACATTATCTAAGTCATTTGAATTAATTTTAAATTTTTAAGAATTTAATGTCATTTTATAGAATAATATATATTTTTTAACTCCTTTGTGTAAAATTTGACACTATTAAGTATTTTGTTTTTGTGAGTGTCATAAAAAGATGATTACATAAAAAAATACATTTAATCAACCCTAATATGTCATATTCACCTATAAAATTAGTTTATGGCATCAAAAGGTTCATTTTATATTCATTTTAATATTTATAATATCAATTATTTTAATCTTTCATTAATAAGTTAGTTACTCCCACATCATTGTTTCATAAACAAATTTAATTATTTAAGGTCTAAAAATTATGATTTAAAAACAATGATGTAAGAAATATTTTTATATTTTTAATTAATATTTATAGTTCAATTTCCCTTTTGTATAACCTTATATATCAAATTGATTATTTATTAAAATTTGAATTTAAAACATTTAACTCTTCTTTAAACAAAATATAATAAATCTTTTAATCTAACATAAATGGATAAAATAGTAATATATAATTGAAATAAGGATGATTTTGGTCTGAAAAACTTATAAAATAAAATTAGGGGATGTGTTGGGGTAATTTTATATTTTTATAATATTA
This sequence comes from Viscum album, assembly GCA_963277665.1. NCBI lineage: Eukaryota > Viridiplantae > Streptophyta > Magnoliopsida > Santalales > Viscaceae > Viscum > Viscum album. The sequence continues at coordinate 1,381,133,671 of OY728138.1, forward strand.
TTTTTACCTTTAATTGCCCTATTAACTTTTAACTGTGATAAATAAAATCCGAAAGTTACTATTGACTAAAAAGATATTTTAATCCTATTAAACCAAATATCACTTAAATATTAAAACCATGCCTGTTGGATTTTTAAAATTCAATTCATATAAGTGGTACAATTATTTTTTATGCAAATTTAAAATTGCGCCTAGAAGGTTGGTAAAAGAGGACTAAAAGTTCAACAAAATTATATATATAATTGTATAATAAAATGACTCAAATGAATTATATTAGACTAATATATGTATTATTTAACTATTTTTAAAATTTGTAAAATTATAATTAATAATAATTTTTTATATGAAAAACTATTTTCATGTACTATGTAGTATTTTTCAATATTCATCAAAAAATGAATATTTTCAGAAAAATACCAAATATTCACTCTAAGCTAATTTTGATGTCACAAATTCAAAAATGAATTTTATTTTAAAAAATTAAATTTTTAATATTGTCTAATATTAATTTTATTATTATTAACAAAAATACATAGAAATTACTTCTTTTAAGAAAATGGTTTTTCTAAATATATTTCTATTTTAACAAAATTTAAACATTTAATTAAAAATATGTTTTATATATTTGAAAACAGTATAAATAAAATTTAAAATTTATTTTTTACAACTCATATAACAATATTTAATTGATAAATAAATATATGGTTTAAATAATTATAATGCAAATGTATTGTTTCAGAGAAACTCAATCTTGTGTAAAATGAAAGCCATGTCAGTGTTGCATGAAATATATGATATTAAATAAATTTAAAAAGATAATATACTATAAATCCTTGGTGTGCTAAAATTCTGTTCAATATGATGTCGAAGATTCACCTTCATACCTAACCATAAAAGCTGGTAATTTTACATGATAAATCAAATCCATTGATAGCTTAAAAATAATGGTGAGACTAGGAAAAATGCTTGATTTTTGGTATCCCATACATAATTATTGGTCATCAGCCTAAGAGAACTCTTACACACAATTCCCAAACTCAAATGTTCTGGATGGAACCACTTTTTCGGGGATAGTTTCTTCAACCTCATCAGGATATTCTAGATGATCCTCAAGAATATAATTTATTTCACGATTCACCTCAGCTAACTACTCCTCAAGAGTAAAATTGATAGTAATATCATTTTCTCATCAATTCATCGTTACTGTAGAAACTTCTATATCTATATATACACATTCCAACAAATTATTTTTAGGAAAGCATGCATAATAATATTTATTGGAATGAAAATAAAAAAAACACATTCATTTGGTTCTGTATATGGACCATCATATTCTTCTAGAGTAGTAGTCATATCAACATATTCTAATAATTCATCCAAATATATTATAATATTTATCATATCTTGAAATGACATCACATGGACCATGTTAGTCTCACTCATTGGATAACTTGGAGAATTTAGTTCATGACCATCCTTCGAAGTCTTTAGACACCAGAAAACCTCCTCAATGATATCCTATAGGTCAACATCATTCTTCACATGATTTTCGGTTGAATTTTACAAACCTAAAATATTGTAAAAATGGTGTTCAATTATTGTTATACATATATTTTCATAAATAACTTTTTACATACCAGATTCCCCCTCTCTAATAGTAGTAGTGATAGGGGAAGTGATGAGAGTATATGTGGTTTTCTTTGTCCAAGATTGTTCTTCACTCAATGTAGGTTCTTTTTTGGAAGAAATATATACATGATCCGAAGTTCCTTTAGTTGTTCCCATAGCTTCATTTTTAACTACCCTAAGAGTTAAATGGGAATAAGTACCTAAAATTCCACAAATTTTAAATAATTAATATGGATAATGATTTAATTAATAATTACTTGAAAACATACCTCTACTGATATATAATTTAGCCACAATTTTCCTTCTTCGGTGTCTTTGATTCTTATCCTTCTTAGTGGACTAGCATTATCATATCTAGAAAGACGTTTTTTAGACTTCAAGCCTCCCTCCATATCTTCTTTCATGGACTATCGGTCTAGAGATATCTCTTCCAATTCATGTGGTGACTCAACAACCCCTATCACTGTATTTCTAGGGTTGTACCATGGTAATGGACCTTCAGTCGTTTTTCCCAATGCCTAAAGTAATTTAAGATGGTATTTCCCTAAGGTAAAATGGATTTGAATTAATTGAAATGAAAAAGATGAAAACAATATGACATGAAAGATACATAAATCTATGGGGTCAACAAAATAGCTCAATTCCCCAAGAGATGAAGGGTTAATCCCTTCAATGGTGCAAGGATATATTATTTTCAGAACTCATTGTGTGGTTGGGCTAGAATTGTTGGTTGCATATATAAGAATACATAGCTCTTGGATATGAATTCATACTTTATCATAATTATTCTCGAAGTAAATATCAGATGAGGCTCAAATATTTCTAATTCATAGAATATGTAACCCCTCACGTAAAAGATCCAACATAGTTTTAGTAGAAAATAATTCAGAAATAGCTTAACCTCCTCTGGTCATACATATTCAGACTGAATTCTAGCTTATTATGATGATAATATTATATCCTTAGATATGATGATCATCCAAATCCCTATTTTCATAGATGGTGGATGAGAAAACGGAACCCGACCCCCTTTTAGATAATGACGTCTAGACAGCCTAGGTGCTACTTCAATCAGTTATTCCAGTGTAATCTAACTGATTCTGGTGGGTAGATTGTATATTTAATGAGGTCTTGTTGGTAATATAGGATCCTCATCATCCTCGCCTTCCGAATCTGAGGAATCATCCTATAAATATTTGGAAGTACCTTCCAAATGAGAGGATTCCTTCATACTCCCTATCATTACTACGAGTCGAGGAACAATATCTTCTTGCACATATTATGGATATGATAAAATCTAGTATTCAAAATACTACGATGTTAATATTCTCTCTACATCAACTATAAGAATATCAAACTCCACCCTTGTCTTCTATATAACTTCTAACAACCATAACTATCGAGAAACCATCAGATGTTGTTTTAGTCTAACATGCACTAGAGGGGATACAATAATCTATTATATCCATTTGAATTGGAATAAAAATATATATGGAGAATAGGCCTCATGTGTGATTTCGACTTCAATCATAGTGGCCATACACTATCCCCTCCATCAACCATATACCCCCTCAACTCTAAACTGGTTGTCCCATCATCACCCTATATTCATATTGGTGCATTCTCATAAGGAATGTAGTGTAATTCATTAAAAAATCGTGAACATATCATAATCTCAATAGGATTCAAGGACATGGGATGAATTCCATTGAAATATTCTACAAATGATAGGATCATACTCCCAAGGACCTGGATCACACTATATACCACATAGGTTCTGATGTGAGTTGTTATCCATCCTCAGAAATCATGGAATGATCCTTCTATTATAAAAGGATACATCCCTACAAGGATTTCAAATAATCCCCAATGCATCTATGAAAAACTATTGGTATCCCATACAACCATTTTCCACCTTCTAGATTAGTCGTTATAATAAATGTTCTACGCCTTACACCATCTCTCAAATCTCGAATAGGAAAAAGTAATAGATTAAGACACATGGCCAGGAAACCTGCAAGATGCCACTTGGATGGAATTTATGTGTTTACTTCATACCCCCTACATTTCCAACTATTGATTCTCTAGTGTTGGAAAAAATGTTCTAGGTGCACCACAATTTTTCGCCATCGGATAGCTTATTGGATGCATGCATCTGGGACCTTTCTCATTATTCTTCATTATGAATATTTACATCCTCTCCATTGGATAAATATCCCTTCTTGTGTAGGGATTTTCATTATTGATATTGTGATCTATCTTTAGTAGCTCATGTTATATGGATTGTGTCATTTCTATATAATTCTATGTTTCTGATGGAGGGATTAATTCATCATACATATATACATGGATTAGATATCTATTGATGTTATATACATCACACTATATGATTCCCAATAAACCATGAGTATTATGTAATGAATTAATAATTATACTCCATTGGTTTAGTAACTCTGGCACAAAACTGTCATTACTATACACAAAGATTTTACCTACCCACATGGCTTCATAAATTATAAATCCTTTAAAATTATATTTAATCAGTACACATGCATTGTGTACCTAGTACACACACATCCATGATGGTTCGAAACCCCTCCTTGGATAAAGTCCAAACTCTCTACCAATTATTTGATTGATCTATTTGAGAATATAAAAAAAATTGATCAATATCTATGTTTATTCACATTTCCTGTGTGAGGTTTCAAATCTGGAGAATAAGGGATGTGGTGTATAATGTAGGCCTTGTCTTCTGCCTAGAATTAATATATGTTCCAGCAACAAAATTGATGGAAGTTGTGGAGTTTTCTTATCTTTAAACAAAAATATAGGGGTATAGTTCTTGACAACTGGTATGTTGGGTTCACATAGTCGTACATAACCATATAGTGGAATATAATTACTCTTCAAAAAGTTATGATGATAATTCTTCATATACATTTCTATATTAGGAGGAGTTGTGTCACAGAGGTCATAGTAATCATTCATAATGAACTCTATCATGTCTTCAGTCAACATATTATCCAATTCATAAATTTTTTTGATTCTATTGGGATCCATTTGTACCAAGAAAAAAAATATCAAAATCATTTCCAAGTAGGCTCCTTTTGAAAAAAATTTGAAAATAAAGGAATGTTTACATAGTTATTAATATAGTCAAGTGAAACTGTGATGCACAAGTATGTTTCTCAATGTTGGGCTACGCACGTATCATGTCTAATGTATTTTTGTGAACAAGAAAATCATTAGAAAAAACAAACAAGAATCATTGTGTTATAATTGCAAACATATAGCTTATTTTTTCAAATAAATTTATATTTTCTCTAATGTTAATACCATATATATATATGAACAATCTTACTTACACACAAAAATATTGTGAAAAAACCAATAATTTGAATAACTCATTTCTTATTTTCATCCCATTTTACCTCATTATTACACCCCCTATTCATTCAGATCCAATCCTGAGGTGGTGGGGGCTATTTTGGAAACTATATTCCATCACAAGGATGAAAAAGAGACAAATAGAAATTCAATATAAAAAAGTGGAAAAAAATGAATAAAATTCTAGGATTTTCAGAGGATTAAATTTGAGTTCACACAAGGTAGACTGAATCACCAGTGGTGCACAAGAACACGCATACACCCTCACATGTACACCACCACATAACATTCAATCCATGTCACCAGTCCTCAGGGTACCATTTTTTACTATAAAAAGAAAATTGGGGTCATTATTTTAATATAAGAATTTTCATAAATTCCGATTACTTCTCTGGTAACCCTAGTGCTTTGACGCAGTCCTTCAAAACATATAATGAATTTCTATTACACCTAATGTGAGGGAAATAAAGGAGGATAGTGAGACATGGGTTCTCCAAGTGTTAAAATTAACAACACATGTTTGCTTCAATCACCCAACCGGCCTAATTGATGAAGACCAATGCACCCTCCATTCAAAAAACATGAACTTGTGCCCCCCCACTCAGAAAAAGACTTGTGAAGTCTCTTTAATGCTTGATCTAACTCTCTCTTAGGTTTAGATATCTACTTCTTTCACCATTTATGTTGTTATTAGTTATCCCATGTCTAATTCAGCACCCCATACTAGCGTGCCACTTACATGACATCCCTTACTTGATGTTTAACCTACCTTTCAGTCCACTCCAACCATCTGTTTGTCCTCTCTGAAAGTCACTCAGGGTATGTAATTATAAACTCTGAATCTCTTGTTTGAAACAGACCATGTCGAAATCTCTACTAGGATGTCCTGAGTTACCAAATCCTTGGTATAGGTGCACCAACGTTTCTCCCATTTAGATTTTTATTTATATAGTCATAATTTTCCATCATTTTCCCTACCAAAGGGTTAGATTCCACAGAACATCTGTATACTGTTATATATTCAGTCACATGGACCCTCACCCTAGGGAATGTGTTGGGGATTACTCGATCTCAGATTCTAGGGATAGGACTCCATCATTAACATCTCATCTCCAATTCTCGTCGCCTTTATTCCCTTATAGGGAGGGTGTTGGACTCACTGATTTTGATAATATCTAATCATGTTTCATTTATATAAAGAATATTTTTTTCTCACATAGGATAATAATTTATGTCAAAATCATGTTTAAATTAATGTAATAACTATGAATATTTAATCTCACTGCTCTTGAAATTTCTCTATGTGAAAAGGTTATCGATGAAAAGGTCACCGATTGAAAGGTCCCGGATGCAAGGTCACCGATGGAAAGGTCATCGATGAAAGGTCATAGATGAAAAGGTCACCAATGATTAGTCATAGAAGCAAGGCTATTATTGGGAAGGCTACCACTGAAGAATACTGATGGACGATACTAATGGTAGGTAACCATTGAAGCTTATAGATGAAGGCTTCCAATATGCACCTACTACTGAAGCCTACCATTGTGATGGATACAGTTACCAATCTACCGATTCATACCCTTCCATATATTTTCAACTTCCAACTAGTGTTCTAATGGCCATATTCTGTAAATTTATTTCTTCTGAAATTAATTATTGCTGATTGTATTCATATCAGGAGACTTTTTCTTAACATTACGAGGTATGAGAAAGATCACAAGTGATGTACTTATTCTTATTTTAAGACCTCAAATATAAACAAGAAGACCATGGAATAAATGAAAAAAGGGTGGCATTAGAAGTGTGTCTCTGCATGTGAAAGAGTATACATGAAAGATCAAATAGAACAAAGAGAACCATTTGAGTACTTACACTGTGAACCCAAGAACACCAAGAAGATCATTTCATGAGAACAATTTCAAGGATTCGTTATGTACTTCATCAATTTTCGATAAACATAAAAATCATAACACTCAACAACTGAAAGCTAGATCCTAGAGTTGCGACACTCTGTTTTGAGCATAACATTTAGTGAAAGACTCAAAAATCAATTTCTTCAATCTAAGGAGTGAAGATATGAACAAAAAACACATAGATCATTCTAAACTCAATTTTATAATCTTAACTCTATTGTGTTCCTTCATTTTAAATTTAATAGAAGTGCATGTGTCTATCTATTACACACACTTACTCTTGTTCTTTAACTGGAGGATACTAGATATCCTCACATTAAAATTCATTTACATCTTATTTCCCACATATAAATATAGAAGTGTAAGTGTGTAGTCTTTATTATTTTTTTTTCAAAAATAACTTTTGTTGAGGGTGTAAACCTTGGGTAGTTTGTGAAAACTATTGTAATTCATGATACAAGTTATGTATCAATTTTATTGTTAATATAAATTTCTTTGTGGTAGGTGATCATCAAGTGGAGAGGATTAAGTCTCGGCTTGAGACTGAACCTCTTATTTAACTTCATTGTTCCATATATTTTTTGTTACACACTGTTTTATCTATGTTATACTACATAGAATTTCTAAAACGGATTTTTTTTCTTTGACATTGACAGTTAGTTTTGGTTAGTTTTTGTATCTATTTAATTCAGTAAACATGTTTCAAATGTTGAAGAAGTCACTTGTTGAGAAACTTGTTGACCAACTAGACATTTATATCTCTAATTTCATCATTAATTGGCCCATTTCAAAATTTAGGTGATCTTTATAATGATGTTTTATCATAAATTTTTAGTAGAAATTTAATTCAGCCCCTCTTTAGATTCCACTCTTACCAACATTTGAAATCAGAGGCATAAATTGTTTTTGTTACAATCTGAACCCTTTGTGTAAGTTGTAAAATTCATTTCAATTTTAATTTTAATTGTATATTAATGATATTAAAATGTCTTCCGTATCTAAATTTTGCATTCATTAAAATTCTGATTAACAATGGATAACAGAGATGAGGGTTCTGATACTAACATTCCAAAAATAATTTATGATAATAATGGTGCTCAGTTGAAATTAAAATTGAAAATGTATCTATAGATCATATTTCCTGAAATATAGGGCACATTTGAAGAACAACGTGAATTAACTACTACTTCTAGGGACACATGGTCTCAGTTGACTAAATCGACATATAATAATAAATGTAATGAAATGAATGCATTGTAATGTTCTCTAGGTGATGAAGAATTCAACAGAATATCTTCATATAAAACATCTTGTGAAATTTGGTATACTACAGTTGTTTCTCATGAGGTAACAACTAATGCTAAAGAAATGGGAAAAGATACATATACTATTAAATATGATAATTTTAAAATGAAGCCCGATGAACCTATCTCTAAAATGTATCTCATTTTCAACGAAATTGTGTATACCATGAGTCTTCATGGGAAACTACTGGACAACAAGGATCAGATTAAGAGAATGCTTCGATGCCAACATGATAGATGGAGAGGGACTTCGATTTCAATCCGAGAATCTTGTGACATAGGTAATCTACCAGTAAATGACCTAATTGGAAAACTTGTGATGTACGAAGAATATATTAATGTATTTCAATAAGAAGATGAAGATCCAAGAAAGAAATCTCTATCATTCACTACTCCTACCTCAAAGAGCAAATATAAAGAAAAGGTTCAAGATCTTATAGACACTTCCACCAGTGAAGTCTCATATTCTGATAATGATGAGGAGATGGCTCATCTTCCTTGAAGATTCAAGAAGTTATAACTCATGAAAAAGTTCATTATAAAATGAAACTGTAAAATAATGTTTGATAATAAATGAAATTTTTAAAAGGGTAGTAAATGGAATGAAAACACAAATGAGATAGTATAATATGAGTGTAAACAAAAAGTCCATGTGAAGGTTAATTTCCCCAATATGAAATTCAAGAAGAAATATGAAGAAAGGGGAAAATTATATAAAAAGGATATGAAAGCTACATAGGGTTCTTAAAAAGATAGATCTAGTGGATATGACACTTCAGATATTGAGAAGAACAAACAAGAAAATATGTGTTTCATGACAGACACATCTGATGTAAGAACCAATTCCCCTATACATAATTCTTACTATTTTGGAAATTAATGTTAATCAAATAATGACGATAATATGACTAAGGATGAACTATTTGATTAATTTGGACTAATTTAGGACAACATTAATGATCTCAAGGATAAATAAAAAATATTGAAAAGATATCATTCTTTAAATTCCAAATATATGTTTGATCTGTATATTAAAAATAATGTGCTCTGCTGTTGAAATAAAATACTAAATATAAATTATCAAATGAAAAATTAAAAAGGGATTTGTAAAATTTTAATGTGGTTAAATATTCCCTGACTCAGTTACATGGATAAAAATAGCACCAAAATATACAACTAGTCTAGGTTATTAACTTGAATAGAAAAATATTGTGAAAAAAAATTGTTACAAAATCTGGATAGTTCACTGTTAGTTCACATTCTAGAACTTCATTTGAAAATTTTTTTTAAAGGACCGAACAAACTGTTCATGTCTCAAAACATAACTGTTGATTATATGAAACCCGTAAGACAAGTATGGGTTCCCAAAACATTACTTTCTAACCTCTCATGCCCTAATAAAATCAAGGTACCGGAGTTACACTACACATAATCTGTTTTACATGAAAACTACTTAAAGATATCCTATAAGACTCTATGATACTTGGAGAGTGGATGTTCAAGACACATGAAAGGAGACTACTCATGCTTCAAGAGTCTAATTAATGTTGATAGGGGACATGTCACATTCTGTGATAATTTAAAAGGGATGATCATCATCTTAGGCCAAATTAGAAACCCTAATACTATATTAATTTAAATATTCTTTTTGTTGATGGGATAAAATACAATTTACTAAGTATCTCTTAGTTGTGTGATGATGGATTTAATGTTAACTTTGAAAATGATTCATGCAATATTTTTAATTCTAGAAATGATTTAATATTTACTTCTCTTTGAAATGAAAAAGTACATTCTATTGATTTAAACTTTTTAGCTAAGAAAAATGTTTCATCTTTAAATTCTTTACATAAGGAATCCAAATTATGGAATAGAAGAGTAGGACGCTTCAATGTTCACTCTCTTAGGAAACTAACTAAGAAATATTTAGTTAGAGACTTACTTAAATTGGAATTTCCACCTCACAAATTTTTTAGTCCTTGTCAAAAGTGAAAACAACACAATGTTTTTTCAAACCAAGGAAATATGTTTCTATTTCTCAAATGATTGAGTGGGTTCAGATAGATTTTTTTAGTCCATTTAGAGTTTCATGTTTAAATGGGAAGCACTATGTTTATATTATTGTATATTATTTTTCCAGATATACTTTGGTATACATTCTAGCTCCCAAAAGAGAAGCATTCTCTTCATTAAATATTCCATGTCTGTAAGAAATCATAATGTACATAGAATTAAGTCTAGGAGAAGTGATCATGGCCGTGTGTTTGAAAATCATGAATTTGAATATCTTTTATCACATAATGGATACAGTCACAATTTCTATGATCCTAGAACACCTCAACAAAATGGAGTCATAGAATTAAGAAATAGGATACATCAAGAGATTTCCCAGACTATGCTAAATGAGTATAATTAACCAATCTATTTTTGTGATGAAGCTATTAATAAAACATGTTAAATTATCAACATATTATTAATTAGACCAATTCTTAAGAATACCCCTTATGATCTCTAGTATAAGAGGAAGCCTGAGGTTAATTACTTATGAGTTTTTGGTTGCAAAGTCATCATCCTTATAACTATGGAAAATCTTAACATGTTTGACTCCAAATGGGTAGAAGGAATTTTTATAGGTTACTCAATATCTATTAAAGCTTATAGTTTATTAAATATGAGATCCAAATGTATGGAATAATTAGTTCATGTCAAATTTGTTGAGACTGATCCACATGAACCCAAAAACTCTGTTGAACAACTTGAGGACGATATGTCAATTATGGACCTTAATGATAAAGGCAATGAACCCTTAGTTAAAAAACTAGTTCTGGAAATTTTCAAGAGTCTGTGCATGATGAATATAAACCTACAATAAATTTATGAGGAGTCTATTTCAACTCTTTATAGAGGTATTAGAACTCCCAAGAATCATCCTTTAGATACTATAGTAGTTTATTTAAAATGATAAAAACAAACTACAGATTCTCTGAGAAACCAAGTTGAACATCAAGAATTTATTTCAGAGAATAAACCTACAAATATCAATGATACAATCTATGATGAATTTTTTGTGATATATATGCAAGAAGAATTAATTTAGATTGAAATAAACAAAGATTGGGAATTAGTATAAAGACCTAAAGACCCTACAACCATATCCACTAAATGGGTATTCAAAAAAAATATTGATGAATCAAGAAACATAGTTAGAAACAAGGATAGACTAGTTGCATAAGAATATTGTCAAGAATAAGGAATAGACTATGAAGATACCATTGATCTTATATCTATTCTAGAATCCACAAGGATACTACTTACTTAAGTAGATCATCTGAATTTCAAAAATTATCAAATGAATGTCAAAAGTTAATTTTTAGATGGGTACATAATTGAGGATGTATTTTTTGAACAACCCCTTAGTTTTACAATTCTCCATTTAACATATCATGTCTTTAAACTATCTAAATCTTTATATGGTCTAAGAAAACTATAAGAGCTTAGTATGATATACTAATTTCTTTTCTTATTTAAAAATGATTTAAATAAGGAATAGAGAATCATAATATTTTTATTAAAAGGATTTCTAAATATGTTTTAATTGTACATATTTATGTAGATGACATAATTTTTGGATCCCCTAAAAATTCTTTATGTACTGATTTTTCAAAAATGATGCATGATGAATTCAAAATGAGTTTAATGGGGGAACTTAAAATTTCCCTTCGATTTCGAATTTTTCAAAATAAAAATTGTATTATTTTAAATTAAAATAAATATATTAAGGATCATTTGAAATGTATTGGTTTTTACTGAAATAAACGTTGTGATACACCTATGTGTACCACCTATAAGTTGGATGTAGATGAAATGGGTAAACCAATGGATCAAACCAATTACAGAGGAATAATTGGTAGTCAGCTCAATCTTACTATCAGTAGAAAAGGTATTATGTTTAGTGTATTAATGTGTGCTATTTTTCAATCCAATCTCATAGAGTCTAATTTAACTGATTTTAAAAAAATATTTTTAAATATCTCAAATATACTACAAACATTGGACTATTATATCCATGATGAAAATCATTTGATTTAATATGATATTTGGATGCTGACTTTTCTGGTTTCACATTAAACAGAAAGAGAACCACTTGAACAAGTCACATTTTAGGAAAGTCGCTAGTATTATAGTTTAGTAAGAATCAAAATTTTATTGCATTATCTACCGATGAAGCTGAATATATAGTTGCTGGTAGTTATTGTTCTCAAATTATATGGATGAAACACACTTTACAAGACTATGGATATGAATTCAAACATGTTTATGTGAATTATGATAATAGAAGAGGTATTAACATCTCTAAAAATCCAGTATCTCATAATAGGAAAAATCACATTGATTTGAGACATCACATTTTGAGATATCATTATCAATGAGGTGATATGATTATTAAATTCATCGGAACTGAACATCAATTGGTTGATATATTCACAATGTCTTTGTATTATAATAGGTTAAATAACATCAATCATGAGTTATGTATGATATGTTGTTATGTTTTAGAACCTCACTGTTAAAAACACACAATTAGTACCTCACCATTGGACGTCACTGATAGACCTCACTGTTTGTCCTCACTGATAATACTCACCATTGGACCCCACTGATAGAACTCGTCATTAGAACATCACCATTTGACCTCGTCATTAGATCCTCACCATTGGACCTCACTGATAGAACCACTATTGGACCTCAACGATAGACCTCACCTTTCGTACCTCACCATTGGACCTCACCATTAGAACGACATCATTGCCCCTCACAGATAGACCACACCGTTGGACCTCACCAATAGACCTCACTGTTAGACCTCACTGTTGGACCTAACTGATAGACCTCGCCGTTACACCTCATCGTTGAACCTCACCGATAGACCTCGCCGTTAGACCTCACCAATATACCTCACCTATAGAACTCACTGTTGACACCTTGACGATAGTTGAACTTTTCCAGGATGTAGCGTTTTCTCTACCAGAATCTAAAACATTTTTGGTATTACATATTTCATTTATCTAATTTCTTTTTTGATCTATATGTGATAAAATTAATGAACATACCACATTTCAATCCACTCCTCCCTTGAACCTCATGTTCTCTAACCTAATAACCTCACCTTCTACTGAAACCCTCAAACAAGTCTAGATTGAAATGGCATGATTGAAGCAACTATTGGCCAGTGATGAAGGGGATGCACCAAATCAAAAGAGACATAGATATGAGTCGATTAGTGGAAGCCAGGTAGTGGCAAATCTCATCAAACCTCATTTATCGAAGAGGTAAATCAGGGTTGTAATAGATCTATGTACCGAATGGTTGATGAAGAGAAGATATTTCGTATTGATGGAAATTGAAGCTTCAGTCTAGGTTGAATGCTTCACAAACAACAATGAACCCAATTACTAAAAGTTATTGAAGTATTTTTATGAATTTTTTAAGTTAGAACAGTCTAAGGATGAGAATTGAATGTTTTCAATGGTAAATAGAGTCAGTGTAAGCATCTCCTCCATTGAATGGGACGAGTGTCTAAGAGTACCACATGAATAGATTTATGATTACTACTAAGGATAGGTTCCTCCCACTACTAATTTTTCAGTTATGAAGATGCCTTAGCCAAACTGATATGGATTGGGATACCTAGGAATGTAATTGATGCTGATATAGAAAGAGAATACAAGGTACATTTAATGATTTCCCACATGTACGGAGTTCTAGAAATGTGGACTTTTCATCCTTGAAGTATCATGTTGTATTTATTTTGTAGTTTTTAAAGCATGGATAAAAGATTAACTTGTGTAGGCTACTGCCGATTTAATTCGAAGATATGAAAAGGCCTAGTTCCAAGTCCATTGCATTACTTCATGCTAGATGAATATCCTTGAAGTTGAAGTTGAAAGGAGTTACTCGAAACAAGGTTGATATAGTTATAGAAAGGCATAATTTCTGTATTACAAAGTTGATTTTCAAGTTGAGGAAGATAAATTGGATCCCTTTGAAAATAATATGGGTGAATGATGAGGCTAAGCTATATGAGGAATTAAACATTGTTACTCAATCATACTAGGCCAAATTATATGAGATATCCCAGTCTAAAGCCTGATGAAGTTGAGCCTTCATATTCAGATGAATATGAAGAGAGTACTGATATACAAGAAACATAGGATTCTCCTTTAGGAGACAGGAGTGATCCTCACCTTCTATAAAATCCTCAAATTAATACTATATCCTTTGGTGATCCCATTCCATAGAATAGATTTCCTAGAAGGGACACAGTTCTATGGGATAGTGATGTTGATGAGATTATTAAAGAATAATGGGAATAAATTGTCTTAAGAGACATTACAAAGACCTCATATGAGGATGAGAACACTGAATCTAGTCATGGTGACTTTGAGACAGCTGTTGGTGAACGTGAAGAAGGACTAAGCCTCAATACCTTGATAGGGAATACATAAATGGTTAAATGCTTAGATTATGAGGTTACTGATTCAGTTGAAGTAGGAATTGTAATGGAAGTTGTTAAAGATTATGTCGAGGATGTGGCAGTGGACCCTTCTATTGAAGTAGTAGATAAAAGAGGTATGTTTGTAGTAAATATGTTTAATCAAGATAATTCTCTTAGTGGGGGGACAAACCTGTTTCCACAGGTTCAGTTGTTGTTGATCATGGGATATAATACTTGTTAGAAGACTATGGATTTTCAGTTTTTGGTTTACTCTATAGAGATTCTGATGATGACCAGCCTAACAGAATTCCTCCATTCCCTTCAGTTATAGAGACTACTATTGTGCAGCATGTGGTTCTTTTCACCCCAAGACTATGTGAAGATAGATGATTTCGAGTCAATAAAATCAGATCTGAAGAGCCACTTTGATGATATATATTTTTCAGTTAGAGCGGTCTATGTCTCAAAATCCAGAATTTTTAACCTCTATAGTGGAAATGCTAGTTTCTTACTCTCACTCCATCCGACTAGAAGAAGTAATGGACTATCAGAATTAGATTATAACCTTAGAAGGTTCTATGGAATTTGTGAAGCAGTCTATTACCAGTTTGGAATCTTATATGGATTTAAGAGCTCAGCTGGAAAAATATCTTTGATATGATAAAATTTTGTTTCATCAAATGGTCACTATGTCTGAGGACTTTAAGATGTCCATGGAGACACATGTAAGTGGATAGGATGATGATGCAATGAGGACGATTAGTGGTATGACAAAATACTTTAAGGAGACAGTGGAACTCACTATGGCACCTCTGCGTGCATATACTTCATCTTCACTTGCTCCTCCTATTGATCAAGATGCATTCAGATTAGTTGTCAGAGAAGATGTGGAGAAGTTCTCTACTTCCAGTACCTCAGATGCTCTATTTATGAATCAAGTCCTTTATACTACCAGAGAAATTCACAACCTTGTAGGACATAATTTAGGGGAAGCTAATCCGAATAAAAAAATCCATCAAAGAGTAAGTTTATTCCTACTACAAAAGGGTGTATTCTAATCAAAAGATTAATGGTCACTTAAATATGTTGTTGGATGACATGAGGATTCCACCTATCACTCATGCATTTAAGGATCAGGTTAGATGGATCAAAAAGATTACTCTTGCATTAGAAACATTCATGGAGAATAAGGATGACTTTATCATAGCTCTGGAAAGAGGAGGAAGTATTATTATGGATTTTAGAAATATTTCTTTTACATTCCTCCATGTGGAATGCACTCCAATCATTGTTCCACCAGCCCTGATTTCAACCTCAGCTACTTCAGGATCTACTAGTGGTGCACTAATGATGACTCTTTCACAGGTCATCAGAAGTTTGACCCATATGATTCCTTAGAGATCCAATAACTATATTTCTACTAATGCATCTGTAGTAGTACATCCAACCCTACTGATTGCCATACCTAGGATTTTCCCTCCATCTTTAGAATCTACTTCCTAAACATCCAAAGACAAAGTTCCCTTAGACATATCTAATTTGGATTGAATGTGGGATGTCTTATTTGATAGCGATCTTTGTAACTTTTTTTCATATTGTACTATTGCAACATTAATGGATAATTCTATTCTGTTTATTTTTGTATTTTACTCTTTTTGTTAATCACAAAGGGGGAGAAAAATGTCTATTTACAAGTAAGGCTTATGTATTATAGGATAATGTTTTAAGCTATTTAATGTTGACTAAACTGAAAGGGGGAGAATTTTTTAAGTTGAATTTTCATATATATATATATATACGATCTATATTTTTCCATAAAAATCATGGCTAAAGTTTTCTTATACAAACCTATGAATATATTAGAGAATGCGCTTAACCCTAATTTAGAAAACACTGTTATAAATTTTTATTATAAAAAAGGGTGATATTTTTGGACTCACATGTTTTGAGAATCGCAAATCATGTTTAATTTATATAATGCACATCATTTCTCATATAGTATAATCATTTATGTGAAAAACATGTTTATATAAAAGTAATAACTATGTACTTTTAATCTCACTACTCACTTCATTAATCTCATAGTGAATTTTTTCTCTAAGTGCAAAGGTCACCGATGCAATGGTCACTGATGAAAAGGTTACCGATGCAAAGGTTGCTGATGCAAAGGTCACGGATGCAACAGTCACCGATGCAAGGTCACCAATTCAAATTTCACTAATGCAAGGTCGCCGATGCAAGGATTCTATTGGGATGGGTACTACTAAAATCTATTGATAAAGGTTACCAATGGATGGTTACCATAGAAGGTTACCGATGAAGGCTTTTGATGTGAACCTACTATTGTAGCCTACTTTTGTGAAGAAAACTGTTACTAGTCTACCAATTATTACCCTTCCATACATTGTCAAATTCTTATGATTATTCTAATGGTCATATTTTTTAAATTTAATGATTCTAACATTAGTTATTTCTGATTGTAGACTTATCAAGAGACCGTATCTTGATAGTATGAGGTATGAGTTAGATCGAACGTGGTGTACTTATTCCTATTGTCAGACCTCAAATATAAAAGAGAAGACTGAGGAAGAAAAGAAAAATGTGTGGAATGAGAAGTGTGTTTGAGCATGTAAAATACCTTACTTACTAGATAAAAGAGAGAAAGGAAGAACCATTCGAGCACTTACACTATGAACCCAAGAACATGAAGAAGATCATTTCGGGAGAACAATTTCCCGGCTGCCTTCTATTATTCATCAACTCTTGATAAAACACAAGAATAGGAACACTCAACTCCTTAAAGATAGAACCTGGAGTTTCAACACTCTGTTTTGAGTAGAAATTCTAGAGAAAGACTAAGGAAAACAAATTATTCACTCCAAGGAGTCAAGAGATGAACTGAAAACACATAGAGCATTCTAAACTCAAGCTAATAATCATAACAATAATGTGTTATTTCATTTTAAATTTCTAAGTAGTGTGTGTGTCATTCCGTTACACACACTATGTTATGTTCATGAATGCAAGGATACTGAATATCCTCAAATAAAACTTCTTTTATAATTTGTTTCCCATGTATAACTTTGGAAGAGACCGTGTGTGGTTTTTTTGATTATTTTTTCATTGAATAACTGTGGTAGAGGGTGTAAACCCGGTACAATTTGTGATACTTTTTTAAATACTAATACAATCAATATATCAAGTTTATCATTAATATAAACCACTTAGTGGAAGGTGATCATCAATTGGAGAGTATTACGTCTCGACTTGAGACTAAACCTCTTGTTTAACTTCACCGTTCTCTGTATTTTTGTATACTCTGATTTATCTATTTTCTGCTGCTTATAATTTCTAAAACAGAAAGCAATTTTCATTGACATTGATAGTTATTTTTGGTTAGAGTGTCTATGTGTTTAATTCAGCAAAATTGTTTCAAAATTCTAAAAATTATTTTACTCAGATTCACCTTAGGATTAATCACCCTTCGAGAAACCTACTAACCAACTGGACATTTATACCTCTACTTCCTTAATTAACTAGGCCATTTCAAAATTTAAGGGATAGTTATAATAATGATTTTAACAGAAATTGTATGTAGGAACTCTATTCACCCCCACCCCTCTTTCTATTTCTCTCCAACCAACAGTCGGTATGGATCCCACTATATTCTAATTATTAAAAAAATGAAACATCATTCTCCCCTCCATAGTACCGATTTTTGGGAATATATCATGGTGTAATATCCTATCCTTTAACATATAAGGTATTCATCTAGATCCTCTCCCCACCCTTCACCTTTATCCCCTCCTAGCCTTGGACTATCATCCTAGAGAAATTGAACAGAGGGATGTGTCGTAGCTCTGACCTCTTCCACAGTATCCCCTACCTCTTCTATCATCAAATGAAGGAATATGTTTGGTTTGTTTAATATTTCACATCCTCTTGTTTCTCACAAAGAGCATGAATCACAGGAGATTAGTGTTTTTTAATGATCACAGCACCCACAAAATCCACCTGAAGGAATGAACTATGAAAACATTGATTCCCACGACCACTATGATACATGGAAATCCTTCTCAATGACCATGTTCCACATAATCTCATACCTAAAATGAGAAATCCTAACCCCCTCAAATGGGCCTCTTCCTATGGGTAATCCCCAAAAAATTGAATTACAAGAACCTATATTCCCACCATTACTTGGATGCGTATGAAGCATTATCATCGACCGATCGTCACGTCATCTCATCCATGAAATGAGAAATCATACCCTCCTAAAATGGGAATACTCTTATGTGTAATAACCAAAAGTAATGAAATATGAGAACTATAATTACCAATTTAACTGGCATAAGTAGGAGGCCTTAACCATGGGCACAAGATCAATTGATATCCTCCTTAAGAGTCTAATCCAATTTCTTTTAATCCAAGAGTCCTCCCTAGGATTAATCCACGAATTATGCCATCATATATCCCCATGAGTTAAGGCATCTTTTATAGACCCTATTATGAGGGAATCCACATTTAAGGTAATACCATACCCATTTCTCTCAATGCTATATACTCCACTATGAGACATACAAAACAAGGGTGTCATTGATTCCCATCCAAACAGGATTTGTAGGAATCCTCCATGTAGTTTTATCCCAACACACCAAATCTACCATGTTCAATTTGGTCCTTATTAAGAATTGGGTCTAATTACACAGGGAATCTCATATCCCTTCCATATTACTTGGGTTGTTTTTACAAAATTCCCACTCCAATCATTGACTAGGAACCTTCTTTCTAGATGTCCAGGATGAATGATTTCAAACTATTTGGTTCGTTCTCCATCACATGACCATAAAAGGTATGAAGTTCCCCTTTAAGTGGAACACAAATATATGGTGTTTTATTCCATCCCTGAGGATATATAGGGAGTCAGACTATGGGTTCAATCCCAACATCGAAATATCTTTTTTCTCCCTGGGTGATGATAAACTCTAGAGTTTCTTTTTTTAACCTTGATGACCATAAAATCTATAATAAATTCCATTCACTGTGATAACGATAAATTATAGAGTGAAATTTGCCTACCAGGATGACCATTAACTCTATAGTGACCCACTAAGTGGCTATAAACCATCATCATCATGATAACGATGAAAGAATTTCTTTGTAGTATATAATATGATACAATTAATAGAGAACCCATTATATACAAAAATATCTACATTTATAAAGAACCTCCAATACATAAATATGATTCATGATTTCCACAAATGATAATAATTTATTTCTAATATTAGGATAACTCATGTCATACTAAGTATTTAATAATGAATTCATGAACATATCTTAAATCATTAAGAGTGTCCTCTAGTAGGTATTAATTCCCCAAAAACTGGTGTGATGAACCCAACCACCCATCCTTTCAACCAATGCCAGATCTTATGTATCATATTTCAATAAACATAACGAATTCCTACCTTTAAAAAGCAAGTCACTTTGGATATAGAACCATCATATGGTTTCATTTCCATAGACAAATCTGTTTGAAACCATTCTGAAATACTGATTCCTCACTAGAACACACATTCTGATGGAAATAGCATCCTCTATTTTACTTTTTTGTATCATACATTTTCTCCAAATATTAAACATATTAGACTAATACTGGTCAATTTTCCATGGATCTTATTATTTTACATGCCTTTTATGGATTCTTCAGGTATATTTTCACGTGTTGAGGTGACTATCCCCTTTCCTCAATAGTAAGAGTCTTACTAGACTATTCATGGACTTCATTCTACTGGTGTTCATCAGTGATAATTTAATTCCTAATATCATGAAATACCAAATCTATTTTTCCACTATAGTAACAACGGATTGTCAATATCACATTCCAAATCTTTAATAGAGGTGACGACCCATATACCATTCTTTAAGTTAACCATCCCTAGTTATTGATTACCTTGAATCATATTAAACCCAATCATGTTATATTCCACTAGTATTTCATATGATAACCATTTTCTAAATAGCCATTGCGTCATGAAAGCATTGTTCATATTTATAGGTTTCTCAAATGTATTTTCAGTTCCATCATCACTTATTTCATTGTATTTTTTAACATTAACGAAAAAATTGCTTTACAACGATATCCTCACCAACACATGTTTTTTACTTTATATCAATTCTAATTACATGTTTTCTATCGAATCGAGATAAATTCTAGAATACAGAGCATCTGAGTCCTTATAAATCAGATGATCCTCCATCTGTACTCTTTTTAACACAAAATACATTTAATTAAACATGTCTACATAGAACATTGTATAATCTGATTCCATATATTCTTATAAAAGTTGATCCCACAAAAATTTGATATCTTATAATGAAATAATGAGTAATGATACCAGAAAATCGTGAAGTTTATGTATAATACAACTAATTAAGAAACCCAACCAAAATATTCTTTCAAATAATGCGAAAAGGGCTCTTTTTCCACTTTCACATGTTACATTAGAAGAATTTATAGTGAGAATGAGGAATAAATATATTCACTTCCTTAGATATATTTTACTAGAAGTGGGTAGAATCTACACCCTACACACCATATAAAGTCATCCATTATCCACTCAATAAATATAACATAAATTTAAGGTAATAGAAATAAATTCAATAGAAATACTATAATAATATATGAGAAATCATTGTATATTAATGTTATTTGGACAATGAGTCATAATATAATTGGATAAACCAATCAATATTCAATACATTCATTGAATGTTATTATAGTTTTTTAAAAGATAACAAATGTAAAATTAATCTACACAAGAACTTATATGTCAACAATAAATTAGCCTATTAATATTCTAGAGTAAATCTCATCAAAATTCATTACTTTTTAAAGGTCAAACACCTTTATATATGATGTTTCATTTGTTAAAAATATTATGACTAATCACTTAAAATTATGGAAAATTTAGAAAGACCTATATTGATTTTATACCAACCCAGTGACCCCTCAGCTTTACTAAAACTCTACCCATTCAACACAATATCATAACAACATAAGATGATGTGAAATTTTAATATATATACATCTACTGGTGAGATCCTTTTATCACTATCTACACACTGTGTGTATCAATTTTCTAATTCTTCAACTTCATTAAAAATTTAATTATAATTAATTATCTTTTGGTGAACTAAAATAGAATGCACCTCCCTATATGAATCCACTCAACAGTTAGGGATCTATGAATTAATTTTGTTAGATATCTAAAATCCATCATTGAACATTCTAATTAGCATCATAGCAATAACATTGACAATGAATTTTGTTTAACATATATGTATCTTTAAGAGTATTCATGTGTAAAAATATTTTTTTTTAATTATGGTTGAGTAATGATATTTAATTAAAATATTGAGTGAAGTGATCATATAAAAGATTAATAATTCTAAAAGATAGATAATAAATATAAATTTAGTAATATTATTAACTATAACTTGAAAAAATTGGTTTGAAATACCAAAACATTCCTTTGAATAATTATATATTATGAATATTTCCTCACTAAAATTAATTTTCTAGAGTGGTAAATGAACTTTTTCATAGTACTATGACATTATATAAAATTATATCTAGTGGAATCCCCTATACCTGTTAAGACACATTGGGAAGCACATTATGTAAAGGAAGGACTCTAATAAGAAACCCATGGATTTTTATTTATACATTTATCTCATGATGTTTTCATCAATCACTAATAATTATAAAAGAATAACATGGTCATAAATAGCCATGCCATTTTTTCACATATCTATTAAATATAAAATGATAATGTACAGTAATATTATAATTAAATTATCAATGTATTGTATAAGTGAATATTATTAAAAAAATCAGTATTGGCCCTCAAGTAATCTTTATGATAGGGAGCATTGAATTATTGGAATAGTTTTCATTCATTTTGAATAATGATCTATATATATCCCATTACTTCATCATTTCCCCCAACTTTCATTAGTTTCATGACAAAATATTTAATAAAAAATATAAATAAAATACTTTAATATCATTTGACTATGGTTAAAAAAGATAATAATAACATAAAGATAGAAAAATATTCATCCCTTACGGTGAATAAGAATAATGGTAAGAAAAAAATATAACAAATTTGTAAAATATGTAGACATCATTATAAATTCTTTTTTAGAAACCTATGATTGTGGAGGATAACATTTAGTGGATTTCTATTTTTATTCTCATAAAAAACGAATCTATGAGATAAATTTCAATGAATTTAAGAAGAATCATTTAGAAAATTATACATTATCTGTTTTCATAATTTAAATAAATTTTATTATATTAATATTTGAGTATTAGAATTTATTTTGACTTATATGTATTTATCAGTATATGGGAACCAGACATTAAAAAATATTACATTATTTTCTATGGATATTTGAATTTCTGATGGATCTTAATTTCTATGTCATCTATATGAGATCAAATTCTCTCATGGACTGAAGAAATTGTTCTTATATTTGAAAAGTATTAATATTTATTATGTATTATCAAAATTATAACATAGTGTCAAATTTACAAAAAAAAAATATTTTTTGATAATTAAAATATAATATGGTATAACACACATAAAGAATAGTTATATATAATTATATAAAGAATAGATATATTTTATTGATAATAAATTATAAATTCAACACAAAAAGAACAAATCATACCCAATTGTCGTAGCTTAATACTTGGATAGAGAAATATAAAATATAATAGAAATGTCAAAAAATAACGGGTTTAGACACTTTTGAGATAAAAAATTTAAGTATTTGGAATTATTTCTTATAAATTATAATGAAAAAATTATTTTGTTGGTGATAACTATAAAAGGTCCACATTACCTTATAAATATTCTCATAATAACACATGTGAACCAATTAAAGTACAAAATAGAGGTAAATTCTTATTTTTGACAACATCTGATTATTTCATCAATAAACAGATACATATCTAATTTTTGAATCATAAATGATATTCTTTAATGATATTAAATAGTTTTTAAAGTGAATTTAAGAATATAAATGATAAGAATACAAATTATTCATTGATCATACTATGTTAGTGTATATCATTACCAATAAATCATCAATAATTAAATATAAAGTGGGGATTGTTCTTAAGCATACACCTATTTATAAACATTAATGAAAATGTGTTTCTAAATAGAGTAATTAAACAATGTATTTCATAGTGAAGTAAATTATAGGCCTTGTGAATCTTACTTTATCCTTTTGGAATATTATTTATAACTAGCTTCGCGGTCACTTAGTAACATAAAAAATAAAAATAAATTTACAGTCTTATGAGTTTGAATAATTGAAGAAACATTCAAGGAAAAAATGTTCATTTATTATATTGAGAAATATTTCTATAGTTCAATATTATCAAATAATATGAATCAAAGAACACATATTGAATATCTATAAATTATACTAAAAAAATGTAATTATATAAACTATATGATAGATACGTAATAATATTCTGAAATACTTAATTTTTATAAACAAATATTTTTAATTTAGATAGTCATGTCAGGATTTAATTTAATAAATTCAAAAATAAGTATGCATTATTAATTTACACTTTATAATATTTTATAAGAGCTTAGGGAGGAGAATGCTCTAAATTTATATATACCATATAATAAATTTTAAAATTTAAAATAGATACTATTTTCTCATAATTAAGTGTGTTGGGGTAATATTAATTATGAATAGTAAAACATTATATTTTATGGATGATATGAATGAAAACTAACATATATAATTGTATGTTTATTTTAATTCAAAAATTGATTCAACATAACAAATCAAATTTTAGTTTCTGAAAAAGATCATGTTATTGTAAAATCATTTGATACAATTGGGTATTCAATAGAAATATATAAATGGTTTTTAAATAGAATACTTATAAATAAATATATATTACTAAATTTTATTAGAAAATTATTAAGGTTATAGGTTTTATAATAAAATTAAAAAGCATACACACCCATGGACCCAAAAGGATAGGCCACACCCCACTCAAAGGGTTTATGCAATCCAAATAAATTTTTATTACATTGGATATCTTAAAGGAATAGTCTCCCAATGACATTACATGAGCTTTCATGCCTTCTTGCATCACTACGATATCACCTATATGTGATAATGTCTACATTACATAATTTCTATACTGTTTCATTCCTGATTCCATGAAAATTATATAATATCTAAAATAATACATTATAGTTTCCAATAAAGAATCAAGAGAAAAATTATCATCTTCATAGATATATACCATCTGAATATAATAGGTTATTGAGAGTGAAATGTTTTTATTAGTTATGTATGTTTATAATATATGGGAGAACTGAAATTAGTCATACATCAATTTATGATTTAATTCTAAAAATATCCTTGGATAAATTAAGGTGGAAGCATATGTTAATGTTTAAAAAAATATTGATATTGATCAATCTGTATTATTGGATAAAATAAAATACTATATTTTTAAAATTAATTTCAAAATAAAATAGAAAACAATACATGAATAGAATACGTATCGAATGTCACCTGACATATATCTCTCTATGATGATTTTTTTTCCTGCTAAGGGATTGAAAAATGACTTAATTCCATTATATTTCCTTGAGTAGATTTGGAATATATTTTATGACATGTAAACTGATTTAATTTTTCTATGTATAAATCATGAAAGTCAAAAAATCATTCCAATATTTTAGGGTTGTACTGGGAAGTATATGAAACCATCCATTACAAATTTAGAAGTACAAGGGATTTGTTCTAGAAACTTGTATAATAAAGTTGACATGTTATTAAGAGGACACAAATATAGAATTTAAATAGATCATTTTTTTACTCTTTGACTATTATGAAAACTAAATGACTTATATAATCACATTGAATTCATTGGTATCCAATTAAATCTTATATTAATATGTAATAACTTTTGATTCATCTAAATATGATTTATAAAAATAAAATATTTCCTAATTCATAGAGTTTTTTAAATAAAGTATATTTTTATGATAATGGATATTGTGATGTTGTTATAGTGGTTTTATTTCCATGTACTCCAATTTATGATAGAATGAAAATCATTTATAATTCATAAATTTCATTTCTTTCTGGATTTTACTTGAATTAGTTTAATAGTGGTTAATTGAGTAGCTATAATGAAATATATGTTAAGTCTCATGAAAAAATCCATATCATTGAATAATTTTGTTTTTCATGTCAGTACTCAACATTTTTTAATCATTTGTGTTATTACTCTTGTGCAAGTTGAGTATTGTAAGAGTGGGATTCCTACACCAAACTTAACCATATATTATTTTATTACAATATATTACATACAATAAATAATATATGAATGATTTATTCATATGACTATAGTAGATATATTTCTCAATGTAATATACAAGGAAATATATATTAATTATATATCTTATCAAAAGGTTATAATAGTTCCATGAAATAATGAAAACCACATGATACTTTGAAAATAATCATAGTGTTTTTTTATGATCTAGTTACATCAATCTGATAATACATTTATGTTATTTTTCCACCAATTATTGTGGTATCATAATTATAACTAATTTTTATGTTGTTCACACTTGGTTATCTTAACTATTGAATAAAATGAGGTCTAATATGAATTTATAATAACAATATTTTTCAGATATAAACAATTTCATATCTATGAAAATATGTATTAGTCTCTGGAATAAAAATTATTATTAATAAATTCTATTAATTTTTTAATTTTATGTTTTATGAAAAATGTGCTAAATTATATTTTTGGATAGTTATATTTCATTAGATATTCCTTTAATAATATATTATTAATTTATTCAGCAAGAATATATTTTTCCCTTTATAGTATAGTAATAATATATATATGGACCTTTTGACATGGATAATTGTGTTTGTACTAAATCAATGGCCACGATATAAATAATAAATTATATACAATACAGTAAAATGGTGCTAAATATGATATGGAAGGATAATGACCCAAAATATGCATCCTCATTTATGAGATATTATTAGAAAAAATAGATTATATAACATAGTTAGTGTTTTCATGAGGTATTCATATATGGTACTTATTAGTATTTATTTAGGGGAAATTATTTGTTACCAGATAACTCCTTAAGTTTATGAGGTGTGATAAATTATTTTCAGATATGCCACTAGTGGGTATCATATAATGTGAATCTAGATGTTCGACCAACTGAAATAAATTATATTTTAGATAATGTTGACCTAGGTGTCTGGGACTCTGTTTCTCTGAGTGTAAATAATCACATTACAATAATTAAATAAATTCAATTACAATTTATTTTAGTTTTGAATAAACCAAATTTAATTTTCCCTCAGTAAACTAAGATGTAATAAAATTATAATTAGATGAATTAAATAATATATTTCTTTAATACACATTACGAGTTCAACAGATAATAAATAAATATAAGAGGAAAAAAAAATATAATTATTTGTATGAAATTGTATGACATTTTAATTATTAAAAGTGAGGAAATATTCATGCACATATTATTTGATTCATAATAAAATATATGATCTCAATAACCATAGAGAGAAATATGAGTGAAAAATGTGATCATATCAATTTATCCTACTTCGGCTAGGTTCTTGCTCTTTCAATAGTCACATGTGCGTCATACACCACTAAATTTTCTCATGCTAGTATATGGAGAATATAAAATTATGAACCACTAGATTTAGAACACGTTTGAATGATATAGGGGATTTTTACATTTGATCATTGGATCCCTAATGATATGGTGACCAAGTATTCCAAGAGTATACTACACATCAGATATGTTATTTGATTTTTATTCAATATGATTATGTTTCTAACTATTTATATCATAGGGAATCTATGTATTTTTGTAAGGGATCTAGAATTATATAATATATTTTATAAATAATATATATATATCTAGTCACCAAACACTTCGTTTAACCCTTTGTTCCAATAGGATAATAATTGAATAGATAAGAATGAGTTTCATGGTGGTATCAAACATGAGGACAAGGAATCAATAATCACGGAGGATGTATAATTATATGAAAATAAAATCTAAGATAAATAAATTTTCAGATTAATTTAATATTTATTAGTAATATAATATAGAATACGTGAATCCTAATGAAATTAAAATAATGAAAAAATAATATTTGAGAAAAAAAATGGAGGAGTTGAGAATATATTATATTATATTTTTAAAAAATATAATATACGAACCATTGGATTATAGAATAATAATAGGAAAAGAATAAAACCATAAATCAAGGTACACTAGCATTAAATACTTTGAAATATTATTTACATGGAAAATATAAATAATGTAAATAATTAAGAGATGAATATAATTAAAAGATATTTGTTTTAGAAGTATTCTTATTACCAACTTCATAAGGTATGAATTAAAAAATAATAATTTATCTATTATAAATAGTTATTTAAATGTCAAAATATAATAATTTTGAAAGGTAGATTATAATTTAAATGGTAAATAACTACTAAATTGATTAATACATGTTAAATAATGTTAAATAATATTAGATTGAATAAGATAGAGGGATTATAACATAATTTACTAAATTTCATTGATAGATTATAGAATTATTTATAACCAATATTTCCGTATATTAAAAAATAATAAATATTTTTTGTTTATTTAACTTATATTTTATCATTTATATTTATTGGTAATTATATTTTTTTCATCATTATCAATACGATTCGATGAGAGTTGTTTATATATAAGGTTTGATAACCCTTTCTATAACATGATATCAAAAACATTAAATGAATATAAAATATATAGAAATGCAAAGGTAACAGGACTATAAAAGATCAATAAAGTCATATTATCAACTTTTAACCAAACACCATCAAAATTAAAACATTATAAGGAAAACCTATAATTTGGTGTTACTTTAATAATCTATGATTTACCGTTAATATATACTCACCATGCCATATGGTCAAATATTTTTTATTTATTCACCTTCTACAACTTATACAGTTCTGATAACACCATAATATGATTTCATAACATTATAATCAGTTTTTAAATGCATTTATTATTTTTCACAGAAAACATTAACCAATATTTATTTTATTTTTTTAAAATAAATATAATAGTGAAGGATATTTTTATTATAGTTATAAAATATTAAATAAATTAACATATTATATAATAATGTGCATGATACTAATTATGAAAAAAAATTAGTTAAAAATGACATAAAATAGAATCCTAATAATAACTTTGATACTAGCAATTGGGAAAGACCAACTGAATGATAGTAATTTAATTGATTTGTATCAAAATTTTTGAAACGTTTTCATAAAAAATTATAAATTATATATTTGAGAGAAACCTACACCATATGCGATATTTTATATATCACATAATAAATAAAAATATTTATAAAAAATTTCAAATGAATTTATATGACAAAATATGTAGTGTTCTATCATCCACGTTTTCTAAAGATTAATAGTTATATGTCTTATTATATCATTTATGGTTTAGATTATTGGGTTCATTTTGTATCATGTACTAATGTAAAACATCAGTATTTATTGATTGTTTTTTTTCTTCAGGGGAAATTAGAGATAAAATAATTATAAACATTGGAATATATATATGACTATGTTTTCCCTAAAGAATGACCATCACTATAGATTTTGGTGATATGTTAATATCAAAAAAAGTAGGGTCACATGAATATAGATATAACTAATAACACATTGGATTCAAGTTGGATAAAATGTATTTAGACTAATAAAAATATAATATCTCACATGTATTATGATATACGTGACATCCATTTTATACAAATGGATATCAAATATCAACAATTTGTTTGGAGTTTATCAAAATTTTAACAACATTTTAGGATTCAAACATAGACATATATATAAATTAACTTGAGAATTATTATTACAAAAAGGTGATTGGGTTTAATTTTTTATGACAATAATTTAGAAAAATTTGGTTTTCCAACAATGAATTTTCCCATATGATTATTTTATGACATCAGGGAACCTTTTGGAGCGTCAACTAAATGAATTAGTGTATTGATTTTATCCTTTGACATACACATACCATAAATTGAGATTTAATCCCCCCACCATTCCTTAGAAACTATAGACAATATTTCTCATATCTGTAATGATTGATATTCCCCAATTTTAATGTTTATTGTTGACGTACCCTAGTTCGATCTGTCTATTTTCTTAAGATTTCAAATTTTGGGATATGTTTTTATGGTGTGATTTGGGAAATGATATTATTTATAATCATATATATGGTAAATTAATTAATAATTCTTTAATATATAAATAATGATTTATTTAATTCATTATTTCCCAAACATAATGAATTATTAAATACCTACTGATATTTGGGATTGGAATTGTTTTAATGAGTTTCTATGACCCATTACATGAGGAATGTTAATATCCCTACTTGAGAAATCCAAATATGCTTCTCCTTTGGAAAAATAATCCCATATAGAGTTATTCACCAAAGGATCTAATGTAGGAAATCAACAAGATAGGGAGTGAATTTTAGTTCCAATAATTAATAAACAATCTTATAACCCTCAAGTAATCTGTCAAATAGTTAGATTTAATGATAAAATTAAATAAAAGTTTAAGTGGGGGAATATAAACTATCAGAAATACCGTTAGAACCATAGAAATATGTTCATTAGATTTTAATAGTATATATTAAATAAAACTAGTCTAAATTCCAAATTCAAATATGATGGTAATCCAAAAATGAATATTGTGTATGTTCTGAACAATACACAAAATATTGTATAAAAAAAGTACTCTATTAAAAGGATATTATAAATCATACATTCACACTAATGTGAAAGGTAGGGCATTAGAATAGATACAACGTATCCATAACTTTAAATATGTCCTATTTTTCTTCGTATGTTTATCATCGATATCATCAGCCCTAACATATTAATACTTATAGTATTCTATAACATAACACTCTATTATTATCCTTAAAATCCCACTATCAGACATGATTGATAGTAGAAAATGTACAATTTGAATATAAGTAGATTAAAAAAACCCCAAAAAACACAGATCATCAAGAAAATATAAAAAAATATTATACTAATAAGGATGACTCTTAGAATAAAGAAATATTAAAAATGCAAAAATGACAAATATCTTTCCGAATGATCTATTAATGTTTTACTTATGATGCTTCATATATGGATACATTTATATTTATCATTGTTATAAACAACAATAGCCAAATTCTATACATCTTATATTCAATCATAACAACATCTATTATAACTTCATAATTTAACAATTAATATATAATTTCTATTTATATTCTAATAAATTTATTCAACAACCCTATAGTTTTCTTGAATTGAGGGAATATAATCTATTATAATAATTTATAATGCTAGATTATTTAAAACCTTATTAAGAACAACAATTTTTCAATTATATAAAATTCATTTTATATAAATATAATAACTAAAAAATATAAAGCTAATTCAAGTTCATATGAAGAGTGTTGAATTTTTCAAAATAATGAATGCAACTGCGACTTTTACAAAAAACCATCCCCTTTTTTGGAATTCAAAAAACATAAAATAAAAATTTAAATGTAAAAATGATTTTGAAGAATAATTCATGATAATTATAATATATTTAATGTCTCATTATTTAATTAAAAAACTATATAATAAACACATTAGTCATAAGTAAGATATTTTATAATTCTTTTAACTAAATATTTATTTCTTATTTTAACATAACTTTACCCCCTTCATGGACTTCAAAAAATGTACAACAGAATCGAATGATTCATATATATAACTATATAAAATGACTCATAAAATTGAAAAGATAATAATACATTTAATGAAAAATAAAACCGTGAATTGAATGATTAGTTATATTAATATGTTTTTGATCATATACTTTGGTTGGTTCAGATACATTAGAAACTTTAGATCATTAATAAATAATTTTAACATTGTCATGTAATGAAATATTTCGACATCAATTGCATTGCGACCAGGCTATCCTATATTAAAAGATCTTATAAGATTATATAATATGTTCAATGTAATTTTCTCTCCCTATATTTATGATCATATTAAAAACATGTTAATATTATTATACATAATTCTACATTATAAAATTTTTAACATCACCTTTTTCAGATCTGATTCATGATATTTTATCATATGTATATGATTATATCAAATTTTTTTGAAAATGGGACATTGTGCTTCAGATATGGAATTTTTGTATTCTTATGAAACTATCTCTATGATATTATATAATAAAAATGAATTTATGTATAGGATATATAAGTGAATAATATAGGCGATTCATTGTGATTAAAACCATTGAGATCATTGTCCTAATATATTCATTTGATATTGTAATGGTCAAAAAAATTATCATTTGTTGGATAAGTGATCAATAATGATATCTATGAAAATATATTGGAAAAAATAAAATTTATTAATTATTTTTCAGTGTTAAATTAGAATTTCTTTATTAGGAATACATTTTTTACCTTATGATAATATATTATTAAAAATTGTAACAAATACTCGATATAAGAAGAAATCCATGAGAAAAATGTACAAATTTAAAAAATTATACCTTTTAGGATTTTAGTTATTTTGATATTGAATATCATTCAAATGATTAAGGAATCCATATATAATATTAAAATTGAATTTTATACATATTAATAAACTAAAAACCTTTTTTTGGTAACTCATACCTTTCATTTGATATAAAATTATGAAATGAAAATCATTAACATATGATAGATTAATTAAATACCATCCAAATAAAAAAATTATATATTACATGAATATGTATTCAGTTTTATGAGATTTATTTGAAAAAATCTGAATTTAAGAATAAATAAGGTTCATTATTCGGAATTTTTTTATGTATTTGATCCTATTATAATTTTACAGCATTGAAAAAATATATTTAAGAAAAAAAATTAGTTATGACAAAGTCAATAATTATATCTCTTTTTTATATATGATCTCTAAGCATATGGTACCATACCTATATATTATTTTATCAAGAGTGATACTATGGGTTATTAGAAAACATATTGAACATGAATTGTCATAAAGGTTTTATGTTTGACAGAAATTGAAACTGAAATCCTTGAGAGTCTGTTTTGTCTACAACACTTGAGAATATCACTTTTGGTTGCTATATATACTGATTTTGGAGTGTAATGTGAAAAAGAATGTTGATTTTTTCTTGACCATGAAAATAAATAAGATATAATGAAATTAAATGTTGTAAAATTACATTTTATAATTAATTTATATGGTCCAAATATATTATTTGAGTTACATTCAAGAACAAAATAATTTTAATAAGAACAATATAAACTATATTTTGATGTTGTTTTAAGGAAATAAAATATTCATTTTACCACAATTAAATAAGATTACATAAGATTTATTTAAATCCTGACACATAAACATAGTTAAAAATAATGTCTCCTTGACCTTCATTAATATATATTAAAATTATGATCATTCTTATAAAATGTTTTTGATATATCAATTTATGAGATTCATTAAGGTCAATCTTGACAAAAGGTTCTACCAGAGTTCTGATAAAAGATAAATTTTTATGAAGAAAATGTTTGAGTATGCATTTCATATATTTATATTGGGATAAAATATTTCCTTCTATTGTTTGTGAAATTTCAATACTAATGAAAATTTTGAATTTACCCATCATTCTTATTTTAAATTCATTTATCATAAGTTTTAAAAATTATCAAAATTTGATTTTTTTAGTTGATTAAAAACTAATTCCATTAACATAAATTTAAATTAAATGGTGTTTTCATAATTATTCATTATTATAAGATTTGGATGAGAACTTCCTATATCAAATTTATTTTAAAGAGAGTACCAAGTAAACACAGATTACAAAAAAAACTATTTTTAGTTTTCATCCATAGTGATCTTAAGTAAGTTTAAATAAATTTTATAGCAATTTATTGTCTAAAAATCTATGATATTTTTCAACGTAAACATCCACAAGAATATAGTCATTAAGAGAAAAACATTTAATATAAATTTGAAATATTGTCAAATTTAGATCATCCATAAAGCATAGAATGATTTGGATAGATTCAAAATATTATTCTAACTGAAAATAATTCAGAATTATCAATACCTTACCGTTGACAATTTTCCTTATTAGTTAGTATTTCATTATTCCTAAAAATAGTTGTAGTTTTTATAAATTTGTTTCTAAAACATCATTTTACACTATTTTCTAGATGATATTTTGGTCACTCAATTAATGTCTGAACGTAATTCCTTTCAATTTTTTTGAGTTGTTATATAATATCCCATGTCCGAATTTTATCATGTAATATGTCATTAAAAATTATAGGTTAAAATAATAACTACAATTTATGTCGTTACCATTGATTAATTTTTTAATTTATTATTTTACTTGTTTACATACTACAATAATCAGATCATCAACTGATGAATGCAATTATTCCATTGACATAATTTATAGATACTAAAAATATAATGGTTTAATGTCTAAAGGATTTTTAATAAGTAGTTTTTTGTCCACTTATGATAAAAATATAGGATATTTTTTAAAAACCTAAACTAAAGATAATATTTTAAGCTATTTAAAAAGATAATGATATGATTCATCAATCATTACCTGAAATGTTTTATGAGAATTATGTTTTCATTTTTTTAAAAATGGTAATGACACGGAGAAATAATATAATGCATTGAAACATTACAAAGAATATTTTTGGAATAATACACTATGTATGTGTGAGATTATAGGGGTCTTGGAGGCTTGATTTTGATATATTAAATATAATAAATATAATATATCAGGAGGATGTATTTTTTCTAGAAAAAACTGATTATATTCAAAACGATTTTTTGAATGGGAAATCATAGATTGTAATTAATTTTGGAAATTTTTTTTTACCATAGGTGTAGCATATTCATTATCTGCATCGAGCATTTGGTTTATGTGAAATTGTAGGTGGAATAATAATTAAATAAATAAATAATTTATTTATTAGTTATTTAATTTCAAAGACATAGGTCCCCTCTATTTAATCCCTTTTTTTGGGAAAATCATATGGTTAGCCACATAACCTAGTTATTTGGGGTGGAAAAATAATGAGATATTAGATATGATATTATGGTGATAATAACCTAATTATATATTTATGATTGGTACCATGGTATTTTTGATTAATAGTGGTGTTCATGAATCTCAAAAAAATAATGAAATAACACAATAAATCCTAAATGATTGATACGAAAATCATGTTGGGAATCTAGTTATGTGCGTTGAATCCCCTTTCTTATATCTCACATTGAGTATGAATAAATAATTTTAACAAATTGATTCCTTGGTTGATATTTGATTTATGGGTAAAAATTTATCATTCAAGAATAATTAATTGAAATTATTTATTAAGAATTGATTTCACATTATGATTGATGCTTTCTCCAGTAAAGGATTTTTTCCACCTGAAACAATAGTTGAGGCTCATTCCTCACTTATCAATTTCTATATTTCCATACACTTTCATCATGAATTGTTCATTGGTGTTCCATGTAATGACTAAAAAATTCATTAATGAGAATTCCACTAGATCTAATTAAATGTCTTATTATGGTTATATATAATGCGAACTTCTTTGATTTTATGTTTTTGGATTTTAAAATACCATTATGAATTGTGACTGTTTCTAATATAGCTGTTAAATAGTGATCACATGATTATTATAAATATAGGGATTTAACGAATCCAATTTACTCAGAAAAATGAAGTGATGGACTCATCCAGTAGACATTACCCATACATAGGCCATTTGTTAGATCTCAGAAACGAGGTGGTGTCATTTGGATTCTCTCTTAACCAGGCCCAAGACGATCTTGAACACATTAAGCTTGAGTGGAACTGACTATGGGAAAAGTGTAAGTTAATAGAGATTACCACACGAGCGATGTTTTATGAGCCACTCCAAAGTCTATCACCATCTCACACCTTACCCTTTGGTCTTATGCGGGTGTTATAAGGGGTTATTTATCAAGACCCTAGCACTATGACTTTGTATATTATTTTTGTATAAATAATGTTCATTCATTTTATTATTGTTTCTTTGTAAATAGTTATTAAATCACAAATAATACTTTTTTTTAAATATTCAACTAAGAAAACTATTTTTGATGAATTATTAAATATTTAAATTAAATAATATTTAAAAATTATTATTATTATTATTATCAAAAAATTAAATTTTATTAAATATAAATTATTATATAATTTTATGAATGCAATTTTAATTCTTATTATGGTTTGAAAGATGTTTTTGTCATAACCCTTGAATTTTCAATAAATTTCGGTTTTTATATAAAAAGTAAAAATTAAAATATTTATAAAATTATTTAGATAAAATGAATATTATTATTCAAATTATTATGTTGAAATTATTGAATGGGGAATTTTTCATAATTTCTGAAACACCCGAATTTTTGGGAAAGAAATTAAATATTGTTTAAAGATATAATGTGTTTTGTGACATCATAATGATCCAATAGCGATGTAATAAAATAATATGAACACTATGTTAGGTAAATATATTTTTACCATTTAAATAATGTGATTTTGGGTTTGTTTGATTTATTTTACAATGCTTTAGTGGACCCTTCAAGGCTTATAAAAATTTTTATCTTTTTAAATTGTTTTCCTAGAGAGTGTGACTCACCTCCACATAAGAAACCCTATAATTTTAAGAAGTTCAGCCATTTTCTTTATAAAATATTGTTTTCCACTCCCCTTTGTCTGAAACCATGGGCTGTTTTTTGGTTTAGATTAGTTTAATATGTGGTGAATCAAACCTAAATAGTAAAATAATTCCTTCTCCTTTCATATATAAACCCACCCTGATCCCACTTCCTCTTCACTCAAAGCCTTTGGTGTTTGTCCAACCCATGACCTCCTATCTCTACAATCCTCCCAAGGTGTCGATGTTCCTAATAAGTCTCTCTCAAGCCTCTCCCAAGCCATTAGGATCACACTTACATGTAAGGGATTTCTTCCTTTCTCATTTTGTCCAACCTTTTATAAGTTCTTATGCCCTTTTTTCAATTAAAAAGGTTGGGGTTTAATTTAGAACCTCCCCCATCCTTCCCTCTTTATGTTTGGAGGATGGGAGACCCCTTTCTCTCTCATAAATTCCTCCCATGTACACCAGTTACCATGCCGAAATTTTGTGTGGGATTTCTCTCTCCTCTTTACATCCATGTAATTATATGGTATTATGCATCTAAATTCCATTACATTTGATGGAAAATGTATCTTATAACCCCTTACTGTCCATTTAATGTATATATGGAGAGACACCCATTTCTTTCTCATCAACCATTTTCATTAATCCTTATGTAATGTTGTTATGTTGCTGAAATTGCACCACATTTTTTCCCAGCCAAGATCATTTTGTAGTGAATACCATACCCATGTATCTATCAAGGGTATTCACCTTTCTGAACATATACATATTTAATGGTACATTCTTGTATTTATTCCACATTACTTAATCGTGGAATAACTTATGATGTTTATTGATTCTCTATTATATGATCCATGTGGCATAGTTATGCATGAAATGAAATGTTTAAGAAGGGTGTGCCCTGATAGCACTCCAATGCATTGGGTAAAGTATAGTATCATGATAAGTCATGTGCAATGGGTGTTTAATCATTCTAAATAATGTGAAATGAGGTTTTACTCATACTTCATGTGCAATGAGAATTTTCTCATGCTCTATGTGCAATGAGCATTGGCTCATTCTAATTCCATGTTAAGTGTTGTTTCCACATTTACATGTTATGATTATCAAGATTTATCATCCTTTTATGTTCATGATTCTCATTTTCTCCGTTGATATGCCAATTTTTTACATGTATTTTATTCCTCATGTTATTCATTATTTATTCCCTCACTGGGCTTTATAGCTCACCCTTTTCTTATGCATGACCTCATGTAATCCCATGCAATGATAAGTATGAGGGAATTTCGTGGTCGTGTAAAGGATGTTTTCAATTAACATGTTGTGATTCATTTTTTAAGTTGTTCTGTAATGTTTATAAGCCCCAAAGATAGTAGACCTCCTGATCTTCCATTTTTTATCATGTGAAGAGTTTATTTAATAAATCATGTTTATGTTTGTAAAAAAAGCACAGGGCTGTTATAATTGGTATTAGAGGATAGGTTTAGTTATTTTTGGGATTTTGGTTAGAAAGCCCTATTAATGTCTTAGAGACAAGAATAAGTATAATAAAAGCATACATATGTATTGGTTCATATTGAGTAAGTGCTTTATCAAGAAAATGCATCCCTGTCCATATACGAGCAGTTAGAGGCGGCTCTGGCTTAGATGTATCCTGGGGATAAAACCTGAAAACCCCTCTTTGAGCTAAACATGATGGGAACTGGTGCAGGGAAATGGGCTTTGTTGCACTATTGGTTACGAAACTCCTGAGGGATATGCCTTAGTACATTCAAAAGCATAATATGAACCCTTATTAAGGGAATTAAGAAAAAATTTCCCTAAAAAAATATGTTATAAAGTAGATCAGGGATAACATAGATTGAATCCAATAGATTAATAAGTTAAGGAAGAACAATTTATATTTTTGTCATATGTTTTATGTTATTGTAATCCCATTCACTTGTTTAATACACTCATCCCATGTCAATATCGGATAATGTAGAACCTAAATCATAAAGTGAAAGGTAGGGTTATCGTTCATGATCCTATGAATTCTTTGATATCCCAAATGATTAATAGAAAATTCCAAGTACCACCAAAAATCCTGGAAGTAAAGATGTCTATGAGTACAAAAAATGGGGCTATCATTACATCCCATGAATATAACTCCTCCTCTATCATAATTATTGGATTGAACATTCCACCAAACCTCATCATACTCTTTTTGGTGGAATATAATTAAATAATTGGCATGGATAGGCTTTCCCTATATAGGGCTAACATATATTTTAGTGAGAGGTAAATCAATCTCCATGTGGAGAATCAACCCCCGATTCTATACATGTGCTAGGAGGAAGATGAATCTTTTTTAGATCCATCATCTCAAACATGGATATTAATACAATATGAGCACGCATATGTGGAACATATGATTGAGTCTAAGGAGGCAACCTTCCTCGAAATCATGACTATTTTGAGGGAATTTACTGAAGTGTTTCTTAAGGAAATGAATGGTCTTCCTCCTAGAAGAGATATTTAATTCTCAATTGATCATATACCTAGGGAATCACCAATATCCCAAACTCTGTATAGAATAGCTATTGTATAGCTTGAGGAGGTGAAGAAAAAACTACAGGAGAATCTAGATAAAGGGTTTATACGCCCATCTGCTTCACCATAGGGTGCACCAATCCTCATCATCAATAAAAAGTATGGGTAAATGAGCCATTGAATCGATTATCGTGAGCTTAAAAAAGCATGATAAAGATCAATTTTCTCTCCCATGAATTGATGACTTGTTCGATCAACTGTGTGGGTCACAATACGTCTCTATGGTGGATTTCAGTTGGGATATTATCATGTAAGGGTGAAGAATGAGGATATCCCCAAGACTGATTTTCGTACAAGATATAGGAACTATGAATTTCTAGTAATTCCTTTTGGACTCACTAATACACCATAAATCATCATGGACTTAATGAATATAGTATTTAGATATTACCTCAACAAATTTGTAGTATTTTTTATATATGATATTATGATATAATCCAAAACCAAGGAGGATCATGAGGAGCATCTAATAACTATACTAGAGACCTTGTGGAAGGATAATCTGTATTCAATGTATATAAATCGGGTTTTCTTGTGGACGGAGGTCTCATTCTTGGGCCATATCATCATAAGAAATGGGATATCTGTGGATCCCACAAAAAAATTGCAATTGAGGGCTGGATGAGGCCCACATCGGTAATGGATAACTATAACTTCTTGGGGTAAGCTGAATTTTATCAATGATTTGTGAGAACTTTCTCAATATTTTCCAACCCTCTTACCACGCTAACTCAAAAGGGAGTAAATATTTCTTCGGGTGGTGAATGAAAAGAAGGCATCATGGAGTTAGAAAGCTGCCTCTTCAATGCGCTTGTGCCCACATTACCCACAAGTGGAGAACTTTTTGTGGTATTAAGTGATTCTTTGAAAAAGGGCATGGGCTGTTTGTTGGTGCAAAATGAAAAATTCATTGCCTATTCTTCAAGGAAATTGATGGTTCAGGAGTAGAATTATCCAACACATGATTTGGGGTTGGTTGCGGTGAAATTTGCTTTAAAATTTTGGCAACATTATCTCTTTGATGAGAAGTTTAAAATATATATGGACCACAAAAGCCTCAATTATATATTCACACAGAAAGAGTTGAACATATACCAATGAAGATGGTTAGATCTAATCAAATACTATGACTACTCAATCCATTACCACCCTAGGAAAAAGAATAATGTGGTAGATTCTCTAAGTAGAAAGGACCCAACAATTCTATCATTGATGAGAATTGAGAAGGATCCAATATTATTAGATTTGATGAATTTGGACATGGGAATCATCAAGAATGGAATATCATCAATCCATTTAAAAATAATTTCTCAATCATCTCTTTTGGATGGGTTAAAGGATGCTCAAAGGTTGATGTGGGAATTTAGAGGAAAGATGACACTAACAAAAAATGAAAATCCTTGGAGTGAAATGTTAGTGAACAACGAATTGTGATATTCGGGAAAAGACTATGTTTTCCATCTAGTCCAGAGCTGAAGAAGGAACTTTTGGATGATGCAAGTAGTTCAAAATTCCAAATTCACCTAGGAAACACAAATATGTATAGAGATCTCCAAGAGTATTATTGGTGGGATAATATGAAAAATGAGATCACTGAGTATGTATCAAAGTGCCTAGTGTGTCATCAAGTGAAGGTAGAGAATAATAAGTTATGGGGATGATGCAATCATTGCCAGACCAGCATGGGAATGGGAGAACATCATCATGTACTTTACTACCATACTTTCGAAGACATCCAAAGGCAACAATGCAATATGGGTTGTTGTGGATCACCATACAAAGTTAGCACACTTTATCGAAATTTGATATGATTTCTCATTGGATCAACTGGCATATATATATATCAGGGAAGTAGTAAGGTTGCATGGAGTACCAATATCGATTGTATCCGATCTAGATCCATGATTAATCTTTATGTTTTTGAAGAGTCTTCAACATGCTCTTGATACTGAACTAAACTTCAGTATGGCCTATCATCCTCAAACTGATGGCCAATTTGAGTGAACTATTCAGACACTGGAGGATATGTTTAGTTCATGTTCAATGGAATTTAATGGACGTTGGGATCAACATATTCCACTGGTTGAATTGTCCTAAAACAACAGTTTCCACTCGAGATTCTGAATGGAACGTTATAAAGCCCTGTATAGGAAGAGGTTTATAACACCAACATGTATGGATGAAGTCAGTGAGCATAAGCTTCTAGGACCATAAATGGTAGAATAATAGGTAGAGAAGGTGAAAAACATTTAGCATTATATCAAGGATTCCCATGGTCGATATAAGAGCTATGAAGATAACCTTCATCGAGACCTCGAGTTTAATGATTGAGACAAAGTATTTCTATGAATATCTCCATGGAAGAAGGTCATGAGGTTTAGAATGGAATGAAAGTTTATTCCTAGGTAAATCATCCCCTTTGAGATTATTGATCGTATTGGGGTTGTGGCCTATCAACTAGAACTTCCACCTACCAAGGAAAAATTACATGATGTCTTTCATGTATCCCTCTTATGTAAGTACATACCACACCCTTCACATTTACTCTCTTCAGAGGTAGTACAACTATAGGATAATCTTTCTTGTGGGAAGAAACTAGTGAAGATCATAGATCATAGAGAAAAAGTTATACAAAATAATACTATGCCCATCATCATGGTGTTGCGGAAAAACTACATGTTTGAAGATGCAATGAGGGAATCAGAGGAAGTGATGAAGTAGAGTTAGCGACATCTGTTTTAGTGTAGTAAAAGGAAATTTTGAGGACAAAATTTCTTAAGGTTGGGAGATTGTAAAAACCCAAAAATTCATTAATGGAAATTCTTCTTGATCTAATTAGATGTCTTATTATAGTGATATATAATTTGATTTTCTTTGGTTTTATGTTTCTGGAATTTAAGATACCTTTATGAATTGTGACCATTTCTAATATATCTGTTCTGGAGTGATCTCATGATTAGTATAAATATTGGGCTTCAACAAATCCAATTTACTCAATAAAAGGAAGCAATGGCCACATCCAATAGACTCTCCCCATACAAAGCCAATTTGTCGGAGCTTGGAAACGAGGTGGTATCATTGGGCTTCTCTCTTGACCATTCCCAAGCTAATCTTGAACACGTTATGCTTGATCGGTGTCGATTACCGGAGAAGTGGAAATTAATAGAGATTACCACCAGAGAGATGTTATCCGAGCCACCCCAAGAGTCTGTCACCATTTCACACCTTACCCTTCGGTCTTATATGGGTGTTATGAGGGGTTATGTATAAATACCCCTGCTGTATGACTATGTATATTATTTTTGTTTAAATAATGTTCATTCATTTTATTATTGTTACATTGTAAATAGTTTTTAAAGCATAAATAATATTTTTAGTTAATATTCAACTAAGAAATATATTTTGATGAATTATTGGATTTTTCAATTATATAATATTTTAATAAAAAAATA
The DNA here is from genome assembly GCA_963277665.1 of Viscum album. Lineage (NCBI taxonomy): Eukaryota > Viridiplantae > Streptophyta > Magnoliopsida > Santalales > Viscaceae > Viscum > Viscum album. The sequence continues at coordinate 1,381,176,400 of OY728138.1, forward strand.
TTATTATTAATAACAATTTAATTTTTATTATATATAAATTATCTTATAATTTTATGAATGCAATTGTAATTTTTATTAAGGTTTGCAAGTTGTTTTTGTCAAAACCCATGAATTTTCTGTAAATGTTTGTTTTTATATTAAATGTAAAAAATTACATATTTATAAAATTATTTAGATAAAATTAATAGTCTTTTTTTGTAATAAGTACATCAAAATTATCCAACTGTGAATTTTTAATAATTTTCTGAGATATTCGAATTTTTGGGTAAAAATTGAATACCATTTAAATATATAATGTATTTTATGACATCATAATGACCAAATAGTGATGTAATAAAATAATATAAACATTATGTTCGGCCAATATATGTATTACCATTCAAATAATGTGATTTTTTGTTTGTTTAATTTATTTTACAAAGCTTCTATGGACCCTTCAATGCTTATAAATCATTTTGTCTTTTTAAATTGTTTTCCTTGAGAGTGTGACTCAACTCCACATAAGCTACCCCATTATTATAAGATTTTCTGACATTGGCGGGGAAATATATTTTTTTCCAATCCCCTTTGGCAAAACCATGGGAAGAAACAATGGGCTGGTGTGTTGTTTTGTTTAGTTTAATATGTGGTGACCCAAACCTAAATTATAATGAATTCCCTCTCCTTAATAATAAAAACCCACCTAAGAACATACTTAATCTTCACTCAAAGCCTTTGGAGTTCATCCAACACCTGGGAACCTCATTTTAGAATCCTCCCATGGTGCCCCGATCTCCTAATAAGCCTCTCTCAAGTCTCTCCTAAGCCATTTGGGATCGCATTTCCAAGTAATGGATTTCATCCTTTCTAATTTTGTCCAATTTTATTTATGTTTTTATGCCCTTTTTTCAATTACAAATGTTGGGGTTTTATTTATCACCTCCCCATACTTCACTCATTATATTTGGATGATGGGAGACCCTTTCTTTCTCATTAATGACTCCCACATACACTTGTTACCATGCCAAAATTCCGTGATATATTTCTATATCCTCTTTTAAATATGAGAAATTCTTATTGTATTATTAATCTAAATTCAATTATGTTTGTTGGGACATGTATATCTATGACCCCCCTTACAATCCATTTCATGTACATTTTATGAGAAACCAATTTCCTTCTCATCAACCTTTTTCATGAATCCTTATGTCACATCGTTACGCTGCAGAAATTGCACAACATTTTTTCCAAGACAATGTCATTGTGTAGTGAATAACATGCCCATTTCTCTATCAAGGTTATTCACCTTTATATACATATACATATTTAATGGTACATTCATGTATTTATTCCACATTACTTAATCATGGAATAACTTATGAGGTTGATTGATTTCATGTTATATGATCTGTGTTTCACACTTCTACATGAAATGAAATGTTTAAGAAGGGTGTGCCCTGATGGAACTCTAATGAATAGGGTAATGTATATTATCATGATATGTCTGCTAAAATGGGTGTTGACTCTTGATAATTCTACTACAATTAGGTTTTACTCATGCTTCATTTGAAATGATGGTTTACTCATGCTCCATGAGCAATGAGCCTTGGCTCATGCTAATTCCATGATAAGTGTTGTTTTGATATCTCCATGATATGAATTTCATTATTTATCATGCCTTTATGTTCATGTTTTCATGTCCTCCATTTATATGCCATTTGTCTAACTTTTATTGTATTCCCTATATTATTTCATGTTTATTCCTCTACCGGGATTTATAGATCACACTTTTCTTATGCATGTCCTCATGTTATATCATGCAATGCTATGTACGAGGGAATATAGTGGTCATATAAAATAAGTTTTCAATAAAAATGGTGTGCTTCTTGTTTTAAGTTCTTTTGTAGTGTTCCTAATCCTCAAAGACACCATAACTCTCAATATTCCATATTGTAGTTTATGTAACAAATCTTGTTTATGTTTGTAATAAAAGACTGGGGTTGTTATATTCAGTTTGATAGGTAGTTCAAAAAAACCCGAAATACAATCATTATGAATTCAATATTTGAAACAAAATATCATTTATTTGGGTGAGATTTTGGGATTTAAGTCGTGATTAAAGTGAAATGACAATTGTAACTGATCAGTAATTAGATCCTGAGTTCATTTGTTTTCTATTTCATGTTGTGGGGGTTTATGAAGATGGTCAGTGATTCCTAAAGATAAGTGTGGATGATGTATAGTCATATGGGATGGATTATGTGTAAATAGACCAATATCATAGTTCTTCATTTCCATATATAGTAGAATCAATGGAATTAGTGGTGATGGTGTCCCATGTGAAGACTGTGGTAGTTTCATGAAAATTGAAGCCACGTTATGTGTGGTTAAAATGAACACACGGTGTGTAACCCACTCTTTATGGTGGATAGGGTTTAAAAATTGAGTTAAATATCACACAATATGTTGTTGGACCATATGTTATGTGAAACTTATCTATCAGTATGAGCATGTACACTGAGTGTAGAACCATGAGGGAATTTGACCCCATAAGTAAGGGGATGGGGTTACTATGTATGGTCCTTTATATTAGACAACTTCATAAGTACATGTCCTACACACCTAGGGGTCCAAGTAGCCTCACATGTTTTTTATATAAGAGAAAACCCAATTTTTTATGGATGGTACAATTTATGGATAAGGTGTCCCTTTCCCTGATTTGGCCTAACACCCATACATGATGGGTAACATAAAGTACACACCATGTTCTTTGGAAGAACGTGAACACGAATTGTGTGGAAATTAATTGTAGTAGTACACAAGTATGTCTGTTGTAAAATGGTTTGTGAAGATGAAACATTAAAAGTTACTACATACCTTTACAATAAGACTATCAAAAAATAATATGTCTTGTATATGGAGAAAGACATTATGTGTGAATCTGAGAGACACAAGCAATGCCACACTCATATAGGAGCATCATATCACCCTTGATAGATGTTGTATAATTATTCATGGGATACTTAGAGAACATGTTATATTTATAGTGTTTTCTTATAATGCTGGGTGAGTACCATTGGATTGTTTTATTATAGATTAATATTTTTTTGTGTTCCCTTGGTCCATCCCTAATAGGCTACAGTGAGGTGTCACTTCTTGAGCATAAGATATGACCCCCTCTATGGGATTAGTCTTGGATAGACTCAGGAATACCTCAATTTGGACATAGGGGAGATCCTATAATATTTCATCCATAGGTTGGGTTAGAAATCCCATTACTGACTGTCAAGGCATTTTAACCCCATTCATGTTGGGTTACTCAATCTGTGTAGGGGTCGGAATCCCCTATAGGCCCTGAATGATATCCCCTATATTTTTGTATTCAAATAATTTCTAGTATGATCATGGCAGTTTATTAAATTAACACTCTCTGTTTTGATGGTGATTCTTTGTGACAAACTCCGTAATCTCTCTTAACTTAGGTTAGTTTCATTATTATCCCCAGAACACATATAGTTAGTTCTCCCGAATGAGTGTTACCAATGAGACACTAGTGGAATCATAGGATGGCAATATGGTTGTGACCCTATATTTGGAAATATTGTATACCATTGATAATATTTGTGTTAATTTTATTATTTTTATTTCTCATATTAGTATTGACATATGTTCAAGATGATGAGATGACAACTCTTTGGGTGTTATATGTTCTGTGATTGTAGGTTTTCTTACTTGGTATGTTTATCATCTCCCATCCATGGTCATCGCACACACATGCTGGGTTTTCTGTAGATGATTTTATTTTCTACACTATCCTAGGTATACTATGAGGTGTTGGACCGTAGTTTTTCTAGATTGACGTAAAATGGATCCATGATTTTCTTTTGGGAAGCTTCCCCCATTTTTCAATTGTTTGGGTTCTCTATTATATTGATTGGATTATATTTGGTTATATTGAAATTCTTTATACAACTTGTTGTAATATATTGTGTCATATTGATTATTCATGTATTTACAATATGATTTTATTTTATTTAACATTATATTAACGTATTGAGATATGTGCATGAGTACATTTACTTTAGGATAAGGAATCCCATGTGTTTGGTATATATACTCGGTGCTAGTCTCCAGCCACTGCCCTACTATAGGCAGGCTTGGGGTGTTATTCTAATATTACCACCAACCAAGAGATCCATGATGGACCAAGTAACAATAGATTCATATTATATGTGCTATTAATAGCATTGTATTTTGGTTATAGTTGAGATATGATGTTTTGTTTTGAAATAAGATTTATCAAGTCAATTTTTCAAGAGTTCATATCTCGAGCCAAAAAACCCATAATATTATTTCAATTGAAATATATATTCTCTAGGACTCTAACAATATACTTGTTTGTTTTGAATATGTTGACACTTGAGACAAGGAAAACAATGGAATGTTCATCATACTAGAATGGGTTTTGGTCTCCATTTCCATAGTCAAATATCTAGATATTCCATTTTTATCGTGGTGAATCAGATATATTTCTATATAAATCCACGATGATAATAATATATGATTCTATAGATGAACCATAATTACGATTCCTTTTGAAATGTGGAACCATTTTATATAACTATTATGACGGAAGTTCCTCCGGGTGGATAATAAGAGATATCCCCAACCATTGAGCATTATGTTAACCCACCTTCAGTGGTTCAGGGGGATTTTCCCAATTAAGTTGAGAACAATTATGTTATGGTTGAATACAATGATAACACAACATTATTGAGTGTGATCGATGAGTTTTGAAGATAGAGATTGCCAAATTTCTTGGTAAACAGGACCCCATAATCAGGTGGTAGAGTACTGACTTGATATTGTGGTGTGTGATTGTATTTGTTTAAGAAAAATAATGACCCGAACCTAATCAGTGCGTGGAATGAAACAACCCCAAACCCATCTCTATAAACCAGGGGTGGTGAAATTATTTTAATGTTATATATTATATCAGAGTCCTTTTCTTAATTTACAAGTATTTACAGACGCATCCATGTCAATGAAGAAGTGTGTAGGAATAGTAATATGACTACGAAATATCTTGAATGTAAATAAAGCATGAAAACCCTCAAGGGTGAACAAGAGTATGAAAGTGAAAATTGAAAATTAAAAGGGAAAAATAAATTTCCAACCAAATGAATTTATCAACCTGAAATAATTAGATGGTAAACTATAGGTGGAGCCCAATAATTGATATACAAGTTATGATCCCTGTATATGGTCCAAAGAACCTAGTATCTCTAAGATCATCTGAAGTCACCATTAACATGTAAATCATCTTCATAATAATGGACACATAAGGGAAATACAATATATGGGTGCCAATATACATTCCTAGTAAGTCACCCTGAAAGATGATAGATTAGTAAGAGACACAATATGATTGAAAAGAGTGTATATAGTAAACTAGATGAAGCTTAACCCATGAAAGAGAAAGACTAACCACTTCTAATGAAAAGGGGATCAATGTGGGGGTGTATATAGACAAAATGGAAAGTCATTGTAGCACAAAGTAGAATAGTAACCTCATGAAACCATGAGAAGATAAACATAGAAAACATGTGGCATACCCTACACATCATCGTAATCAATGGAAGTATAGAAACCTAGTCTAATTCTATAGATACATACACACATATATATATATATATACATATATATATATATATATATATATATTTGTGTGTGTGTGTGCATGTGTTCAGAAAAAAGGATCCCAAATGAGAGAGTAAGGGTATATCCATCACATAACACAGCCTAGAGAAAGTGTCTTTAGTAGTTCCAAAAGTCTAAAAATGATGTCCATCATATCACATGTCAACCTAGAAGTAATTGTGTGAAGGACCATTCCTTTCCACTATTCCTCAGAGATAATGGTGAAAAATCACTATGTAGAGGACCGATGCCCATGTCAATAGGGGTCCACTCTATATGTTTCCATAGAGGACTCATGCCCTGCATGATATGGATGGGTCCACTCTAATTTTACATGGATGCATTCCCTATCTCATAAGGGGTTCCACCCAATAGATATAGTAACCATGTTTTAGTCTATCAGGGGGTCCAACATTGGTCTTTAGGGACCAAATAAATCTCTAATAGGTGTTTCAACTATTGTATCAGGAGGACTAGTTACCTATCTGATAGGGGGTTATACATTTAAGGATCATGGCACACACCCAAGTCCTCTATGTGGGTTATTATGTAGTCTTCATAGACCTATGCCCTATCTAATAGGCGGGATCCACTACGTATGTAGAAGATTTAGGCCCCATATGATGGGTTTTACACTTTATCGGTCAAGGACCCTCCCATTGGTGCATCAGGGGGGGATTTGATGTCTAAAGGACCCATGACCATTCTGATAGGGGGTTGCACTTCGTAAATATGGGACCTACACCCAAATTGATGTGCGATTTTACTCTATAGGATGCCTATAATGATTTTCCATGATCACTATGGTTGTAGGTATTTCTTTAATAAGAAACATTCCTGTAAAATATAACATCATATCCAAAATCATCAACCAAAGGAACCATCTTGTTCTATATTGAAAAACACTATGGATCGGCCACTCATGAGGGAAAATACATGATCAAATTTAGTAAAAACAAGGGAATGAAGTTTCCTCAGGAGGAAAAAATGGTGCATGTCCTATGATGGGACACACATGGTTTTTGGTCCCCCTCCATCACTTGGTCATGTCCCTGGAGGTACATGGATCACCAATCATGTAGGTATACAAGCTGTGTGGGGGATACACAATGTGACCATGCCACATTGAGTCCTAACTATTATCTTTTCATGTCCACAAATCCATCCCATGTACGTGTACTAGTATTTTTACCATATAGATGGAACATGGTGTGTAACATTTTGTTCCCATGAACTCTAGTACACATCATGCCTATGGCCATTTCTTCCTATATAGGGTCCATCATGTGTGCTCTAAAACATACCATGTCCACCCAAAAATGTCATACATTGCGTGTAGGAAGTCTACATGCCATTCCATCATTATATATTCCCAAAACCATAGCTGCTACAACATATAGGCCATAATTACATGATTTCATCAAACTACATGACATGTTATTAATATTATACTATAAAAATTGATCAATTATATATGAATTATATCCACTATATCTGCCATTTGATTCAGCTTCTTATATTTTTAAAAAGTGGTAAATATATTTCTAGATAGTGGATTCCAAGCACCTTATGGTCAGAAAAGAAAATCTTATAACATCGCACACACCACTACATTGATCATTCCCATTCACATGAATTCATCATGATTTTTGGGGTCCGATCAGGCTTTTTACTTATTGAGAAAGTTGAACTATGGCCACGTGGTCTAACCAGTGATGAATTCAAACAAATTCTATGAGGATGGAACAACAAAAAAATTATCAATCATTTCCAAGAATTCTTAGCAAAAAATCTAAAATTTGAAGATATTGGTTTAGGAAAAAAAATAACAGAGGAATTAGTCAGTACATTTGAGAAGGCCAATGATCAAAATTTTGAATAGAACATAAACAAGATTATTCTTCTCAATTAATTTAAAAATATGATTGAAATCCGTAGTTTGAATAATTCACACTATATATTGGATCATTGTCCATTGAATAGTGCACTCTCCAATGAATGGAAGAAGTCTTTTTCACTACACTCTGATCTACTCAAATCCATAGATTCTTCATCGTTTGATGTGATTCATCAACTGATGGAGGAAGATGATAATCTAGATGGTCCCAAGGTTATTAGACTTACCCAGGTATTATTAACCCCATGGTATTTTTATAGGATTCTAATTTTTTCAAATAAATTATATTAATTATATTAATTTAATTAATTGACCACCATAACACACCAATAATGGATGAGATATTTTAATGCATGGAACTAACCAATTTTATGTCACTTTGATGGTGAAAAATAAATTCCAGAATAAAATGTGGTCTCATATTTTTTATCCTATAATTCATTTATTTATTATCCCATTTTATTTATGAAACTATGCACATGAATTATAAAATATCATAAATATTTTTATAAAATATATTTCCTGAACATCAATTGTTATATTAGAATTCCATATTAGTGATTGGCTCTGGAAATATATATGGAAATATATCAATTCCATAAAATTAAATATATGATTGTCTATAATACCTTATTAATAATTTTCCAAGAATAAGGACTTCAACATGGGGACAAAAGACATCGGTACAATGATGTATTGGATGTGACTGATGTGGGTTAGAAAAATCTTGAAAGAGGGTGCTGTTGTCAACCATGAAATGTTGTTGATACAAAATTTTCAATGGAACGAGGGTGTCTGTATCACCCTATTTGGATAGATTTGAGTTTTGCTAGATGAGTTCCATTGACTTGAATGTTTGAGTTAGTTTTGATTTTATTAAAAGTTGAATTGAACTCTAATTTTGGGGAACATGTGGACAAGTAATACGATGCATTCATGTAGTAAATAATTTTACCAGAGTCTTTGAATGTGGTTAATGGTGTTGCATGAGTCATCTATTCACTATGTACATTTTAGTAAACATTCACAGGACTAATTTCCCAAAATGTATCCAATATTTGAAGACTTTTGATTCCATTAGATCCTTTTCTTTCTCAAAACATGGGTTTGGGCCTCCTGTGGTGATGGTTTTGTGATCGAACACTTCTTTTGAGTGAGTGAACTGACTCTAGGATGAGAGAGTACGAATAGTTTGTAATCATTCTATAGTTATGGTAATACCCTATGATGTATCCCTTGTTATGAACTATTTTCATTCCATCTAGGATCAGAGGAATATTATTAATGGGGGTTGCAGTTTACATATGTTTGTGGTACAAAATTTTCAATGTTTTGTTATAAGTAATCCCAAGTGGATTACTATGAGATAACTTATATGAGAGTAAAATAGATTTACTATCATTTGTATTTTATGACCCATGGAGTAGTGGATTCTATGAGATTTCATTTTCATGAGTTCTTAGAAGAATATAATGATATATTCTCACCGTAAGATTCTTACATACATATATATGAAATGTTTATTCATTGAATATAACTACACCATGGGATGACCTGATATATATCCATGTATAAAAGATAATCTCATGTGAGTATCTGTTTTGTAGGTGAGATTGAAAAAATATTCAGAGATTGGGATTTATTAGTCCCAGTTCATCCCCCTAGGCAACTCAATGTTGTTCTTCTAGTATGGAGATGAGATGTTGAGGTTAGTAATTGAATAATGTCAACTAAACTAAATAACTATTACAAATGATTATTCACCACTGGGAATCGATGAATTCATTGATCGGTAGTTAGCATGAGGTGGTTCTAAATTTTTGTTCTCAATATGGTCTTTCACCAGCTCCTGGTTCTAGAAATTGATATACTGAATGTAGAATTACACATACACTAAAATTATATTTATTTCATTGTGATTCTATTAATTGTGTTAAATGATCCAGTGTTTTTTGTGAGATTTTTAAATTGGATCCTTTAACACATCTAGTATCAGATTATGGTAGACTTTGTAAATGACATCCTTTTATAATTAGTGTTAATGGTGGAGGACATGATAAAGTTAGGGTGGTTTTGGAAATTATCCATGAGTACCAACATTATGAGAATATCTATATGTACTAGTTATGTATCTAGGAGTTTTAATTTGGGAGATATAACCTCTCCAATGATAGAGTGATAGTGGAACCTCTAACTTTTTAGTTATTTATATCATAAGATAAACCCAAAAGCATGGCCATAGATGAAGATTACAACAACATGGGGTTCTGTTTTCTATTTTTACTAAATAGATGTAAAAATTGACCACCTTCGAGTTGTCCCTTATAGAATACGACGGTGCAACATATCCCTAGTCAATGGTTATATCCCATATAATTCTTCATCTCATTAGAGAGACACAACATAGAGATATTTACTATGATATCCAACATAGCCAGATAACTTCTTGACACCTTCAAGATGGATTTTCCCTTGATTGGAATAATTTAAACTTTTTTTAAGATGGAAAATGACACTATTGATGTTATAATTGGATTCAATGAAGAGGTTTCATGGATTCCTTCATAAATATAACTATTATAAGTGAGGATGTACTATAATCCATTAGAATTATTTTGGATTTCCAAATATGTTGTAATATTTTTCATACTTTATTTATTGATGCCTCACCAATCATTAGTTGAAGACCAAGGGGATACTATGGAAGTAGAAATGGGTTGGTCAATTTATGGTTTCCATGATAAGCCTTCAAATATGAGTTATTGGTCAGGTTGGTTTTTGAGTGATCAAAAACTGACTCGAAAAATTATAAATTTTTTTGTCCATCCGAGAGTATAGTTTAGTTGAAAGATTATGAGGAATTTTTATATAGTTGGTATTCTGGATTCATAGGGTTTCCTTGATTATCATTTTAGATTGCGATGATCACTTAAATTTATGATTACAAATATAGTTATGGGCGTATTTGGGGATCAGTTGTACTTGAGAATTGTGTTTCTAACCCCAAAAGGATTTTTAGGAAAATAAAACCATTTCTGTTTGGGAATACATGTTTCATGATTTGATGTTATCTTGGGTTGTAGCAGGGAAGATAATCTACCATTGATGAATTATTTTTATAATGATCATCACAATTTCACCCTAGCTGTTGCGCAATATGGGGCCACGTATGAAATATTGTACTAGTCATTGTCTTACTAGTCAAATCTAGTGGGAATAGTGCTTATAGGCCAAGGGTTAGTGTTAGTAATTGTAGTGATGTTTTTGTTCATCAATGTGTGGATAAATACGACCCAAATTTATTAGGATTCATTTTCATAGTATCTTTAGAGGCCAATGGGGTTCGATGAGGATATCATGTGTTCTGAGAGAACTCCTCTCATCTAGTATTGCATAGATTTATCTATGGAAGAAAGATATATATGAGATTCTTTTCATCTTTTCCAGTTACTCCATTGGGTTAGTGATACAGTGTACCATATAACCCAACCATTATATGTAGAACTATGTCCTTGAGGTATTATTCATATCTCATCTATAGAGATTTTAGCATGAATTGGTTCATGAATTCAATCACGATGTTCTAGACATTGAGAGTGAAGTTACCTTTTCAATGTTCCCAAACTCATTTTAGATCATGTAGGAGAGTGGATTTCAATGTAAATTGTTCCCCATAGGTATATATTTTATGGAATCATGGGATGATCTAGGGTAGAGAATGTGACGAGTCAGGATGATTGTATCACTGAGAGGGGGATGGGTTGAATTAGTAATAAATTTCCATTTATGTTTTCAAGAGAATGAAACATCCTTTACCTCCTGTTAATTTTTTCATTCCCAGCTAAAAAAATTCAAACACACACCCACATGAACATGTGTCTTTACAAGTCCCTCAATTCAATAAGAATAACTATGTCCTTGTAATGGTTTGGAAATAATCCATTACCACACAATCCATTGTAAAATGATCCTTTTTTGTGAAATAAAACGAGTATGATATTCCCATATAGCCATGTAGCCCTTTGAAAACAATCAAATAGTGTGTGTGATATCTCTAGCACAAATGATGAAATACAATGTTTTGGTAACAATACATGTTATGTGTGCCTCAATATAAAATTCAAGAAATGTATTATTTTGATAATCATTCTTAACTTCCTTAACCAAAATCTTGTATGAAAAACAAGGAATTCAATATTGATCTTAGTCTAATTTAACAACCTGATCTTCCAAGTCTAATTCTTTCAATCTGATTTCCCAATTCAATAATATATCTCTATCAGAATACAATAAAATCAATTTGGAATTCCTTATTCACAGGTCCATAAATCTCAATATGTAAATCCAAATTTAAATATCCATCCTAATATTATGACAAGAAAATTATGATGACATGTGGAATGCAATAAATGACTAATTACAACGATCACTGAATATAATGATCTGTTGAATACATTTTTATCGTGTATCTTCCCTGTTCAATTCGATTCAGAAATATTTCTTTTTGAAAATAACTCCCAAAATTCGTCTTATTTCCATAAAACATTTTATCTTATCTTTTTTCATGAATAATATACTTTTCCGTAGAATAAAAAAATTATGATGTACATCTCAGCTATCATATGTGACATGTGACTAGATTTGGCTGGAATATGAAATGGATACCCACACAACCAAATTCCCCACATTTTTGTGATTCCTTAAATTTCATGTGCATACAGACTCCATCAATGCTTATAAAATCTTCTTTTTTCTTCACAATCCTTCTCAGATCTTCTCATTGACATTCTTTCTAAACACTAGTTCAAATCTGATTTTCCAATCCACTTTTCTCAACCAGATTTATTCTTTACGATGCATTATACCAATTATATATCATTTGGAGAAATATTCATCATTTATCTTCTTTGATAACTAAATTATTATGTTTTTCTTCATTATGAAGCTATGTACCAACTATTGAAAATAAACTTACACTTAAAATTTCAAGATCTTCCTCTAAAACACATAAATATATTTCCTTCAAATCTTATCTTGACCAACATGCGTGAAGTTATTCAATCAAATTTTCTTCTTAATAGTTTTTGAATGATGAATTGAAATCAATTTTGGGAAGATTAAAATTCACACAATTGAAAAAAAAAATTAGAAAAATCTGAGTTAATTTTTCTCTTCTAAATTCAATACACAGACTCCTCTAAAATAAACTATTATAACTCTGGTGAACATGATGAAATAATTATTTTGATGGACTAATTTGATCATATATGACTTCAATAACATCCTTTATTAGATAACATGTTCATGTATCATGACTTTATGGCATGGAATACATTTGAGGACAAACTTCACCATCATCTGACTTAAAAGGGAACTTATAGTAACTTCCCACCCTTTTTAGCGTCTTCTAACTCTTATTGAAACATATTTATTTACTTGTCATACTAAATATGGTTGACTATAATAAAAATTTACATAATAAAATAGACATTATTAAAATCAACATGATTGAGATCATACTGAATATGATCTCCATCGCCCATTTTATCTTTCTGTATAGACTTGATCAATTTGAGTATAATTGGAAGCATCTATTTCACTTCCCAATTCATTCATCATTCTTTAATTATAATTTTTAGAAATACTAGTGATTTATTATTACATAATGATCAAAAAATCATAATTACATTTATATCATAGTCATGCGGTCTTTAATTCTCATTATTATGATCAATAAATCCATACCTGATTCTGATAGAATCCGATAACCATTTACTTCTAGAATGATTATTCCCTAATATGATCAACATTTTCAAGTAGTATAAGTCTGATTCATTGAACACATTGTATATTCTAAATCAAGTATCATGGGAGGTGATTTTACTGTCTTCTGAAACATCCTATCTTCTTTCTTAAACATTCATGGAATCAAAAGATGATACATAAAAAAGTCACCTTCATTATCTATTTAGTCCTAACAATCATCCCCTTTAGATTTTTTTCAACCAAGTTTTATTAATAACTAATCATTTTATTCTAATTTAATGGATTAAATATCAATAATTATAAGACAATGTGATCTAAATCACTATACGAAACAAGAATTATTGATATAAAAACCATGTTCTCTAGAAGAAGTGATTATAAAAATATCCTCTTACGTTATTTCATCATCATTTCATCACATTTCCAAGAATAAATTTTTTTCCCACCAGCCACTCCAATAAATATTTTCAAAAATTCACACACATAAAATGATGAATTCACAACATTAGCACAACTCCCTATTTTTACATGCCTTCGAAAGTATAAATTTATTAAACAATTCAATTATTCCCCATAAAAACACTATCCAAATAAAATATGAGGGAGGGGGAAAAACATATGTTACACTTGATTAGAAATTGGACGAACACCTATGCTCAACATCAATTTAGAAATTGATTCCTTTATTAAAGGGTTTTGGAAAATGACCACAACTTGTTCTGATGTTGTAACATACTCCAATTTCATTTCATTACTCTCCACATTCTCTCTAATAAAATGATATTTTAGATCAATATATTTGGATCGATAATGTTTAACTGAATTTCTAATGAGATTAACAAGAATTTAATTATCCAAACCCATTATCAAGGGTTAGATCAATTCATTATATAAGTATCATAGTTGAGTTTTCATCCACATAAGATGAGTATCAAATTCAGTGGAAACAACATACTCATGCTCAATAATACTAAGATTTATTGAATTCTATTTCTTTGAATTTCAACTAATAAAATTATTTTGTAGAAGTAATAATATATCATATTTGGATCATCTATCATCAACATTTCCCACACAATTGGCCTCTGAATACCCATACAAAGCAATATTTTCTGATCTATCAAACATGATTCAGAATTTTTGGGTTCCTTTTATGTATCTTAGAATAAATTTTAAATCAATGAAATGTAATTCTTTAGGATAAATATAAAATATACCACATAAATTAACATCCTATGCAATGTTGGATCTTGAGGAATTAAAATAAAATAACCATTCCATCATATTCTAAAATTATTTCCAATCAATATCTTTTCCATCTCCATCATTTGTTAGCAATTTTCCCACTATAATTTCCGAAGAAACGTGTTTTTATTTTTCCATGTCGATCATCTTAGAATGATCCATAGAATACCTTTATTGAGAAAGAAAAATGTTTTTCTCCCTTTAAAAAATTTTCAACCCAAGAAAGTATTTCCTTTCCCCTGATGTAGACATCTCAAATACGGTTGTAATTTTTTTTGGAAAATCATTCAGATATACATTCAACATTCCCAGAAAATGATAATTTCATCAACATAAACAATTATGATGAGGGAATGAAATTGAATTTAATTGATGTAATTATTGATATAAAATCATCCTTTATTAAAACTCATCATCCTCAATAAATTATACAATTTCGAATACCATACCATCAGAAATTATTATAGACCATAGAAGCCATTCCTTAATATACATGCACAACATTTATCTTTTTTAAAACAAATACACAATTTTTAAAAATGTAAACGTCCTCATCAAGATCACTATTTTTTAATGAATATTTAATATCCATTTGAATGATCATGTAACCTTATTGTTCATCAATAGAAATAAAATTTATTATATTTTCTAATCATGTAACTGGAGAAATGGTTTAATCAATGTAACACCCCGAGATTTAATGATAAGTATTATTTTTAATTTATTTTATGTCATTTGTTTTATGCTACACCAATATTATCTTGTATTATACACAACACTGTATTAGCTTGTAGTATACGTAACACTATTCTTGGATCGTGTTACACACAATTTCAAGTTCGCAACATTGATTGAATATATATATATATGTATATATATATATTCAATGTATAAATAAAATATGGTTGGATTATGTTATAAAAAACAAAAAATTAGTCTTGCACTACACGCAACCCTGACTTGGCTTTCATTACATGCAATTTCGACCTTCCTCGATAGCGTGTGCTGTACGCAATACTGGGTTTTACTAAATAGTGATATATGGTTATAATATTATCACGAACCAGCCATTATGAATATTATTAACTGAATTTTAAATTTTATAACATTATTATTCATCATACACATTTTCTAGAACATGGTATGAGAACAAAATAAATTTTTCGTGTAAAATAATTATTTTTCAAAAAATGCAGTTTTGCCGCGTTTTGATGGCGCACACACATTAAATCTAGTTTTTGACATGATTATAAGTTCAATTTGACAGAATAAAATTCTTCTTTTGAATTAAGATATAAAAATTTACATTGGATAATGTTTTGATATTTTTCTGATAACTTTCATATTTTAATGAATAGTAAAAACATGCAATATTTTAATTAAAAAAATACATTTTTCATCATAATAATTTATATGGTTAAATTATAATATTGAATGGTTTTAATGTATAAATAGAATATATTTTTAAAATTTAATATAATGTATTTATTTTCCATTGATTTCACATTGAATTCATAGGTTAAATCAATTCAAATTTTGCGATGTTTTAAACAAAAACCCGTTTTCTTTCGACAATGGGATTCATTTTAATTTAATTTCTGCAACTTTTGTGTATTGAATTTAAAAAAATGGATTCCATATTTGGAACTAGTGGGTCCAAATTATGTTAATAGGCTACTTTTTATTTTTGGGAATTATGAATAGTAACTATGGTAAATTTTATTTACCATATTTAAAGGTAAATCAGGTAATTAAGGGTAAATATAATATTATAAATTTACACTAACACATGAAAAAATTCTATTAGATGGAAAATAGTCGACCCATATCACATAAGGGTCGGATTAGATTCATTTTATGGACTTTTGACCATGAAAATAATTAAATTCTTATTAAAACCAAAGAAAGTGACAACATGTCACTCTCTTAAATATTATAAGTATAATAATTTTAATTTATTGATAAACTTCATAAAACATCGAACATGAATAGTCTCCAAAAGGCTAATAAATTTTTATACATCATGATAATTTACTTAGAATTTTTAGGGATTATATAATTGTCATTAATGGCGATACATTAATGATACTTAAATTATTTATTTAGTGAAAAATCAATAATATAGTTTTTATTGAAATAGTAATATATGTCAAAAGGCCCAAAAATCTACACAAAACATTTTAGTAGTGTATATATAAACTATAATCATCCACTGGCTGAATTTTTGACCATTTTTATCCTTATTAAGGAAATTATGAAACTTATAATATTTTATTTTAAATGATTCCAAAGATGTCACCTTTATAATTCAATAAAGATAACAATTTACATGTTGTTATTTTAAGATGATAAATTTGAGTAAAATTATTATTATAAAATATTTGATATTTATCTTCATCGAAGTATTTTATTTATAAATTTATGCAAAAAATAAGTATATTAAATAATTATACAGAAATGTTGTACTAATTATTTTATTAAGAGATATACCAAATAAATGGTTATAAAAAAATTAAAATAAATATTATATAAACTATTTAATGTACTCCACTAATTTTCTAGATTACTATGAAATGATAGGAACCTATTAAATATTTTATTTTGAATATATACTTTTTGTGTATTTAATTTAAATTCAAATAAATTAATAGCGTCAAAATTTACACTATTGTTATTTTATAAAAATAACATATTATTAAATTGATTAAAAATCACAAAAATATGTAAAAATAATAAATTGAAATTTATATAGTCGAAAATTTCATAAATTAGCTAATTGGTGATAATTCACATCACATATGTAATTATTTATAACAATTTAAAATTTAGAATCTTATTACCACAAATAAAATTTAATAGATTAAATAAGGATAAATTAAGTTGATAATGTTTAAAATAAATTACCTACTTGTCTAAATTTTATTAGTTTATTGGATTACAACCCTATCACATCTAATCTTCTAATTGAGTCATTTTTGGAGGTTTTTATGTGGGTTTTAAAATTATATTAAACTAATATTTTTTAGGATTCCAAAGGTGCCCCTCTCCTCCCTTATAAAAGGGAACCTCCTCCCTCTCTTCCTCACACCATTTTGAGCCTTGAAGCCAGCCAACCTCTGGCCATTTCACTTCCCCAATTCCCTAGAAACCTTATAGAGGTACTTGTATTCTCAAAAGACCAACCCTATTGCCCTAAGATGAAGTTTAAAGGAGGTGCGTCGTTGAAGAGGTAATCTCTTCTACTGATTATTTCAAGATTATTTCTTCTTCAACTTCTTCTTCTTTAGTTTTTTCCTTATAAAGTAATAACATAAGAATCACTAATATACTGATATGTGATTATAAACATCAAACAACCCCATTTCACCTTCTATCCATCCTACAGAAAATGAAATCACCGCACGTGCATATGTATGGAATACCGTCTCCACACCGTGGTGTAATCTGTTTTTCCAACACCACCTTACATGGATGGGTATAATGGTGTAATGAATAACTATAAATAGTTCTTATAACATTATAATGATTCTGATATATTGTATCATCCACTCCAATTCAATTCAATAATTATGGGAATGATATCATCGCTTGTGCATACGTACGGACTACCGTCACCATGACGCGATGAGATTCATTCTCAATGATAAACCATTAATAAATGATGATAAAGTATATAAAATAATTAGTCATGAAATATATACGACATAATAATAATACTGGATTTATGTATATATATATATGTGTATGTCATCCAATTAATTCCATTCAATTCAATGAGAAATGAAAACAACATTCATGAGTACGTACGGCCTACCGTCTCCATGAACGGTGTATTTCTTTCCATTTATCGATCTATTATATATATGTATATTCTGAATATATATTATATATAAATCATGTTTTATATTCTACAATTAAGTAATCATGATCAATGTAATCATATGAATAATTAAATGTCAAAACACTGATGAAAAGTGAAACGATTTTACCCAAAAATCTCTTTAACATGGAATTTACAAAAAAACGGGTAATATAAAGTCATAAGTGAACCATAAATGATATCATAACAATGAATATGATTATTTAATAAGTCAATAACATTATTTAAATCATTATACAGGGGGTTCAGATACATACGAAGCATATTGGACCTAACATATTGGATAATTGTGCAAATCTCATTTTTTTTCTCTGAGATTGATTATTCATAAGTATTTACTGGGGTTATTTCTATCATCCATGTCCATGTTTTATAAAATTTTATTCATTTATGTTTAAATTCCTTTTTACCCATTTGACTTTTACCCCATGGTATGGAAGGAATCTTTCTTTTATTTACCCTACAAGGTACTTTTTTGACTTTTTCGACAAAAGTACGTTAAGAATGTTTTTTAACGTATACGGCATGAACAGATTTTTACGGTTTCATAAAGCCTTATTTTAATGAAGATTCCTACAAAATATTTCATCACTATTTTCAACAAAATCCATTTATTTTAAAATTTCATGACATTTTGTGAAAATAAAATGATTTTGAAGAAAAAAGGATATTTTCCTCACGAATTCATTTCAAGTGTTTTATCAAAAACCATTTTCATATAAGATGTCATTATTTCACATGTGTATGTTTCAAGTATAATGTCTCTATTATTTATATGGTTTCACTTTTCTAATGATGAAATGATATCCAATTTTGTTTTTATGGATTACGTTATGATGGAATGATGTTTTTGAAACCCATTTTATTCTTGGGTTATGATGAATGATTTTTGTTTATATTGTGGCACACGAAAGAATGATTTCAATATTATATGGGTGGGACCTATATCTCCCTCCAATGCATTGGGTATAGATTTATATCTCATGAGATAGACATGGCTAGAACGGCAAGTTAAAACGGCTCAGTAATACAGGACTGGAATGAGGAGTGAACTCAATTCAGAAAGGGACTTTGTCAACTAAGATGGTATTGGCAGCAATGCCTTGGCTACTGTGGAAATCATATCATATGTTTAATGAATTCCACAATTACATGTTTAATTCCCATGATATTTTATCATGATTAATTTTTCATTATGATCTATGTCTTACGTACTGCCATGATTTATGTCATTGCTCAAGATTCTGATGTTTAAATATTATGTTCATGTTTTAAAGTTCAAATGTATATGATTTGTTTAATTTTATCCATGCTTACCCTTACTGAGCATTTGAGCTCACCCTTTATATGTTTTCTTTTTTCCAGGATATAAAGAATTTTTTTAGGTAAGAAAACAAAATGGGAAGATATTTATGGGAGATGTTGAATATCTTTCACCATGATTAGAAGATTACGTTCCAAGTTTACAAAGACACTAAACTATTACGATCCGTGTGTGTCTATTTTTGTTATGTACTAAGTATTCCACAAAAGTAATGTAATGTTCATGTACGTCAATCTTTGGGTCTCTACAGTTGGTATCAGAGGAAATGTTTAGTCAACCTTTGGAAACTAGGATGCGAAAACATTAGTGATATCCCTAAAGATATTTCTAAGGTATGTTTAGGGATGTCCCTAAGGATAAGTATACATATAGGTTATAGTCCTTGAACTATGGTAAAGATATTATAATTTAACCTAAGATGTTAGATATTGAGGGTACTCCCCCTTTACTATGTTGTTTTCCCTACCATGATTTTTGCCTCTCATACTATTATTTTTGGGTTTTAGAAAATGGCTGGAAATAGGAAGATTCACAATAATAGAGGATATGATGGACAATGGAATGATATTCTTCATGAGAAACCAAATGAAACAGGATTTGGAAGTCCAAACATCGTTATTATGCCTAATCATAAATCTCATAGTATGATAAATCATCTTAACTTTGGAAAGTTTCCCGACTCAGATAATAAGAGAAAGATGGAGTTTAATGATGATAATAGAGGAAAGAAAATTCAATTTTCCTCATGTAAATCATGTGGGAAGAGGCATCGGGGAGATTGTTTCAAAGGAACTGGAAGATGCTTTGGGTGTGGAAAAGAAGGACACAAATCCAGTAAGTGCAATGTAAATGGATTAGATAACACCATGGACAAAGATAATGGTATTGCTATGACATCAATAATGATTAGATGTTTTAAATGTGGAATGTACGGGAATTATGCAAACCAATGCACTTAGGGAAAATCTCATGAAGAGAATCATCATAGTCATATGGGTTGTATTTATGTGGATGATGATGAGGAGACTACAAATGATATATGAGATGAAAGAAGTGTTGAAGCTCAGTCAGTTGTTTATGAAGGTAGTGGAATGATTGTATGTTTATCAAGAGTTATGTTGTATAGTTAATGGTACTATAGAATAATTAATCATCTAAGTATTGTTACACTATTTTTTTCCTAAAGTATTTGAAAGTATATGTTGAATTGTACCGGTAACCAAGAAATATTATTCAGATATTTTTGGAAAGTAGATGATATGTGTATGTGGAAAGAGTTAACTTTTGACAGAATTCATGTTTTCTCTAAGGTTCTATGGTAATTCATGTTTCAAGAGAATACATGATTAAGGTATTCACATGATTGGAATGTGATCAACATGATATATCAGGGACAAATGAAAGAATTCACAAGCTCTGTAAATGACATTTCTAGTCATTGTTTTCTTTATACTATAAGCTTGGACAAAAGTATTTTGGATAACCCTAAAGATTTGAAATGGATTATGATGGATATAATTTAGTATTGTTTAAGGCTATAACTTTCTTCAATATTATTTATGGGATTTTATAGTAATGTAGTTTTAGAAAAAGGACAACCTGCAGGACGGGCGACATCCCATCGCGTCAGACAAGGCTGTGGGAATCAAACCCACAACTGAAGTGCGACTGGCCTTTATCGCATACCAATGGCCTACAGGAAGTCCCTGGTTAGTATAAACTAGTTTTATTTTATTAAGAGTCATGATATATGAAGTATATGTTCATTTTTGGAATCGTATATGATTAACCTCACCATAGATGGACTTATGTATACTTGATAACTTTTGCTAACCATTCGTTTGAAACAAATGGAATGACCCATCATTCTATCACATGATCTGGTAACGCTTCACGAATAACAAATTCAACTTCATTTGTTTAATATATGAAGTGGAAATTGTTCAAAGCACAATCAACAGTGATATTGTACCAAAATAAAGTAAGTATTTCTTCTAATTCAAAATTTCAAACTTTAGGAAAATGATATTGAAAAACAAAAATGTTGTCCTAGTTCTCTAATATCTGATGAATCAGATGGCACCTTATATCATCAAAAATCTATGGATTTTTTATTGTTGGCATTTTCATAGCCAAGTTCTTTACCACTCTCCAACAGAACTTGATGGTCAGATTTCTCCTATATATCCATATTTTCACCTATGATCTCTTATGTGGAAAACTAGTGATGTGTTAATTTGGGTAATCATTATGTTTCATAATTCACTTATTAAAATTAATTTTTAGCATTCATTTTTACGATGTGAGTCTCTATGAAATAATTTCTCAAGTAACAAACCATTTATAACCCCGACGAATTTAGAGGGCGAAATTCATTTTAAGGGCTGTAAAATGTAACACCCCAAAATTTTATGATAAGTATTATTTTTTATTTATTTTATGTCATGTGTTTTATGCTACACCAAGATTAACTTCTATTATATGCAACACCGTATTAGCTTGTAGTATACGTAACACTATTCTTGGATCGTGTTACACACTATTTCAAGTTCGCAACATTGATTGAATATATATATATATATATATATATATATTCAATGTATAAGGTAAATATGGTTGTATTATGTTATACAAAACAACAAATAAGTCTTGCACTACACGCAATCCCGACTTGTCTTTCATTACACTCAATCGCGACCTTCCTCGATAGCGTGTGTTGTACGCAATACCGGGTTTCACTAAACAACGATATATGGTTATAATATTATCATGAACCAGACTTTTTAAATATTATTAACTACATTTTTAATTTTGTAACATTATTATTCATCTTACAGATTTTCTAGAACATGGTATGAGAACAAAATAAATTTTTCGGGTAAAATAATTATTTTTCAAAAAATGCAGTTTTTCTGCCTTTTGATGGCGCACCCACCCTAAATATAGTTTTTGACATGTTTATATGTTAAATTTGAAAAAATAAAATTATTATTTTGAATTAGGATATAAAAAATTACATTTGATAATGTTTTGATATTTTTCTGATAACTTTCAAATTTTAAAGAATACTAAAAACAAGCTATATTTTAATTATAAACACTTTTTTTCATCGTAATAATTTATATGGTTAAATTATAATATTGAATGGTGTTAAAGTATAAATATAATATATTTTTACCATTTAATAAAATTTATGTCATTATCATTGATTTCACATTGAATTTTTAGGTTAAATCAATTCAATCTTTTGCAATGTTTTAAACAAACACACGTTTTCTTTCGACAACGTGATTAATTTTATTTTAATTTCTGAAACTTATGTGTATTGAATTTGAAAAAATGGATTCCATATTTGGAATCAGTGGGTCCAAATAATGTTAATAGGATATTTTTTATTTTTGGGAATTATGAATAGTAACTACGGTAAATTTTATTTACCATAGTTAAAGGTAAATCAGGTAATTAAGGGTAAATATAATATTATAAAATTACCCTAACACATGCCAAAATTCTATTGTATGGATAAAAGGCGACCCATATCACATAAGGGTCAGATTAGATTCATTTTATGGACCTTTGACCACGAATATAATTTAATTATTATTAAAACCAAAGAAAGTGACAACAAGTCACTCTCTTAAATCTTATAAGTATAATAATTTTAATTTAGTGATAAACATCATAAAACATAAACATGAATAGTCTCAAGAAAGGTAAAAAAGTTTTATACATCATTATAATTTATTTAGAATTTTTAGGGATTAAATAATTGTCATTAATTGTGATACATTAATGATGCAGAAATTATTTATTTAGTGAAAAATCAATAATATAGTTTTTATTAAAATAGTAATATATGTAAAAAGCCCCAAAAATCAGCACAAAACTTATTAGTAGTGTATATATAAACCCAAATCATCCACTGGAAGAATTTGTGACCATTTTTATCTTTATTAAGGTGACTATGACACTTATAATATTTTATTTTAAAGGATTAAAAGTTGTCACCTTCATAATTTAATAAAGATAAAAATTTATATGTTGTTATTTTAAGATGATAAATTCGAGAAAAATTATTATTATAAAATCTTTGATACTTATCTTCATAAAAGGATCTTATTATTAATTTTTATGCAACAAATATGTATATTAAATAATTATACAAAAATGTTTTACTAATTATTTTATTAAGAGATATACCAAATAAATGGTTTTAATAATAGTAAAATAAATATTATATGAACTATTTAATGTAATCCAATAATTTTATAGATTACTTTGAAATGTTAGGAACCTATTAAATATTTTAGTTTGAATATATACTTTGTTTGTATTTAATTTAAATTCAAATAAATGAATAGTGTCAAAATTGACACTATTGTTATTTTATAAAACTAACATATTATTAAATTGTTTAAAAATCACAAAAATATTTAAAAATTATAAATTGAAATTTATATTGTCTAAAATTTCATAAATTATATAATTGGGGATAATTCACAGCACATATGTAATTATTTATAACAATTTAAAATTTATAATATTATTACCACAAATAAAATTCAATAGATTAAATACGGATAAATCAAGTTGATAATGTTTTAAATAAATTCCCTACATGTATAAATTTTATTGGATGATTGTAATACAACCATATCTCATCTAATTTTATAATTGAGTAATTTTTTGAGGTTTTTATGTGGGGTTTAAATTTATATTAAACTAATATTTTTTAGGATTCCAAAGGTGCCCCTCTCCTCCCTTATAAAAGAGAACCTCCTCCCTCTCTTCCTCACACCATTTCGAGCCTTGAATCTCGGCCAAACTCTACCCATTTCACTTCCCCACTTCCCTAGAAACCTTATAGAGGTAATGGTCTTCTCAAAAGACCAACCCTAGTTCCCTAAGAAGAAGTTTAAAGGAGGTGCGTTGAAGAAGAGGTAATCTCTTCTACCGATTATTTCAAGCTTATTTATTCTTCAACTTCTTCTTAATTAGTTTTTCCCTTATAAAGTAATAACATAAGTATCACTAATATACTGATATGTTATTATAAATATGAAAAAACCCCCATTTCACCTTCTATCCATCATATAAAAAACAAAATGACCGCACGTACGTACGTACGGAATACCGTCTCCACGCCATGGTGTAATCTGTTTTTCCAACACCACCTTACTTGGATGGGTATAGTGGTGTGAAGAATAACTATACATAGTTATTATAACATCATAGTAATTCTTATATATTTTAACATCCACTCCAATTCAATTCAATAATTATTGGAACGATATCATCGCTCGTGCGTACGTACGAACGACCGTCTCCACGACACGATGTGATTCATTCTCAATGATAAACCATTCCTGAAAGATTATAAAGTATATATAATAAGTAATCATGAAATATATGACATAATAATAATACTGTATTTATGTATATTTATATGTATGACATCCAATTAATTCCATTTAATTCAATGAGGAAACGAAAACAATGTTCATGCGTACGTACGACCTACCGTCTCCATGAACAGTGTATTTGTTTCCATTTATTGATTTATTATATATATGTATATTCTAAATATATATTATATAAATCATGTTTTACACTATGGAATTAAGTAATCATGAACTACATAATCATATGAATAATTACAAGTCAAAACACAGATGACAAATGAAACTATTTTACCCAAATTGCTATTTAATATAGAATTTACAAAAGAACGGGTAATATAAAGTCATAAGTGAACCATATATGATATCATAACAATTAATATGATTCTATAATAAGTCAATAACATTATTTAAATCATTATATAGGGGGTTCAGAAACATACTAAGAATATCGGACCTACGGTAAGAGATAATTGTGCAAATCTCATTTTTTTATCCGAGATTGCTTATTCATATGTATTTACTGGGGTTATTTCTATCATCCATGTCCATGTTTTATAAAATTTTATTCATTTATGTTTAAATTTATTTTTACCCATTTGACTTTTACCCCATGGTATGGAAGTAATCATTCTTTTTTTTACCCTACAAGGTACTTTTTGACTTTTCCGACAAAAGTACGTGAAGGATGTTTTTTTAACGTATACAACATGAAAATATTTTTACGGTTCTATAAAGCCTTATTTTCATGAAGATTCCTCCAAAATATTTCATGACTATTTTCAACAAAATCCTTTTCTTTTAAAATTTCATGACATTTTGTGAAAAGAAAATGATTTTGAAGACAAAAGGATATTTTCCTCATGAATTAATTTCAAGTGTTTTATCAAAAACCATTTTAATATAAGATGTTATTATTTGACTTGTGTATGTTTCAAGTATCATGTCTCTAGGATTTACATGGTTTCATTTTTCTAATGATGAAATGATATCAAATTTATTTTGTATGGATTACGTTATGATGGAATGATGTTTATGAAACTCATTTTATTCTTGGGTTATGATGAATGATTTATGTTTATATTGTGGCACACGAAAGAATGAATTCAATATGAGATGGGTGGGACCTATATCTACCTAAAATTCATTGGGTAAAGATTTATATCTCATGAGATAGACATGGCTGGAACGGCAAGTTAAACCGGTTCAGTAATACAGGACTGGAACGAGGAGTGAACTCGATTCAGAAAGGGACTTTTTCCACTAAGATGGTCTTGGAAGAAATGCCTTGGCTACTGTGGAAATCATATCATGTGCTTAATGGTTGCCACAATTACATGTTTAATTACCATGTTATTTTATCATGATTAATGTTTCATTGTGATCTATGCCTTACGTACTGCCATGATTTATATCATTGCTCAAGATTCTAATGTTTAAATATTATGTTCATGTTTTGAAGTTCAAATGTATATGATTTGTTTTATTTTATCCATTCTTACCATTACTGATCATTTGAGCTCACCCTTTATATGTTTTCTTTTCCCCAAGAGATAAATAAATGTTTTAGGTAAGAAAACAAAAAGGGATTATCTTTATGGGAGAATTTGAAGATCTTTCACCATGATTAGAAGATTATGTTCCATGTTTTCAAAGACATTAAACTATTACGATCCTTGTGTGTCTGTTTTTTTATGTACTAAGTATTCTGTAAAAGTAATGTAATGTTCATGTACGTCAAGTTTCGGGTCTCTACAATAAATACCAATAACTCTAATTTTTGAATACCCTTAACACACTAATCATTCTTTGTTTCTTATCACTTCACATTCTTCATCCAGATTATTCCAAAAAACCTATTTTGTACCTATAATGTTTTTTGTTTTTTGGATTAGGTATGAGATCCAATATATCATTCTTTTCAATCTAATCCAAAACTTCATTTATGATATGAATCCATTCAAGATACTCAAAATCGTCTTTTACAACATTTGACTCCACTTTTGAATACATTTATGTTTGTGTAATAACATTTTTTCTATTCTAGTTTGATCTTTCATATGTTGATCACCAATAATATTCTCATCTTCCACATGCTTCCTTATCATAGGAAAATATTTACGAGTATCTTCCTCAATTAATTAAATATCTATTTTTTATTATTATGTTTGAGTTGAATTATAATTCTTTATATCCTTATAGGATGACTTATAAAATATTCCTTCTCAACTTTCTTATCTGCAATGATTTGTTTATCTTCTTCTACCATTTAAATAAATTTCACGTCAACAGAATCAAAAATTAATCTTATTTCTTTGTTAAATAATTTTTACCCACATTCTTCTAGAGTATATAGAATAAATATTCCTTCATCACATTTATTCTCAACATTACATAGTTTCCACAATTCTTCATTATAATACATGGACTCCCAAAAACTCCCAATTGTTTCAAACATGGATTTTCCCATAAAAATCATATGGAGTCATATCTAATGTAGGAAAATTGAAACCACATTTTTGAATATAAGAAATATTGATCCTGTATTTCCTATAATGGTACTAAGAATTTCCATGTTGAAGTAACATAGTTCTTATAATTTCCACAAAACTTCTATTACTTCATTCTGTATCCCATTGTTGTTGTGATGTGTGTGGAACTACATTCATGCTGAAATCCATACTTACCATGATAAATTACAAACTCTACACTTCTGAATTCACCTCCATTTTCATATCTCAACATCATCATTGAATACTCATATTATTTTTCATCTTTCCTTCAAAAACATAAAAACATTTTCAAAGAAATCTATTTATTTTTATACAAATAAAAATAGTAATGTGATGATGTACTTATATCCATTTGTATATTGTTTTCTTGTTGGATTTAGCATGTTGGAATGACTCATCTCCTGTGGTTGTTTTTAACAACTCTATACATTCTTATTCATTGAGTTTGTAATATTTCCTTTATAGAAAATATTTCAACACCGATGTCTTCTTCTAGGAAAAGAAAGAATGTCTCAAATATTATATCACCTTGATATTTTATCATGTTTATTTGATAAATATTTCCTATCCTTTTATTCTACAATTTATTCTCTTCTATCATACTCATGTAACAATATATTTTTATTTCATAAATATGGAACTAATTACCCTTTGTACACTGGATTCTTGTAACTATCGTAACATATTCTTCCATTTCACAGAAAATACTTCATTTCTAAAGATAATTTTTTACCCTCCTCAATCAATTGTGAAAAACATATCAAATTCTGTTTCATCCCATCAACATGAACATCATTCTGGGATTCCATCTTGTATTTTCCATTGATGGTTGATTAAAAACGTTAATTCTTAGAGATTAATTATTTCATAATTTCACTATTACATCATTAAAATAATTAACATTATTTAAAAATCTCAATTTTTAGGTAATTTTAGAATAACATCAACTATCAATAATCTAAGTTTGTTATCCTTTTTAAGCATTCAATGAAATTTCAACAACATTATATTATTCATCAACCTTTACATTCCGTACTTTCAGATGTTGATAATCGTTATTAATCTTTTGTTTGTGATGGTTACATAAAAAGGAAGCATTTTTAATTATTTATAGGTAGATCACATTGTGCAAATTTTATTCCCATTCGTTTCAAACTATTTTCAATTTTCAAAACAACCTTCTCATGTTTTTTGAACATCCTTATCATATTTCTTCTTCTAAGGGAATTGACTCCCTATCAACCATTTCCATTAATAAAATATTAATTTATTTTAACATTTTTGGTTGAACCAAAAAGTATTTTCCTTATGTATGAATCCACCCAAATACTAGTCGTATTTATTCTGACGCTTTCTTCGAGGTGCGTGCATCTGCCTGTGCGGGCACATAGTTGTTGCCCCACATTGTCTCTTTCCAAAGGCAGGTGACATCTGTTCCTTATTTAGGGACGTTTTCTCCTTGATTGAAATGGGATGATGGGATATCGGTTCAGCCTTCTATGGATTCCTCCTCAGAACTCTTTACCTAGTCCGAGACTCCCTTAATGATTAAGTCGTGGTTCATAAATCTTGTTCCTGGTGCCATATCTTTGTGGTCACTGGTTAATTACACTACATCCGTCAGGAAATTCCATGGGGTCTTGACATGGTATCATCCTTCGGTCGGAGTAGATGATAACATGAGGCATGTTAGGGAATATCTGGATGAGTGGACATTGGGGAACCTGTATTTGTCATCATAAGAGGGAATCTCATGGGAATATAACCTGAAGCATCCCACATTAGTTGTGGGGAATCATATTTCATATGCATGTCTCTGAGGTTTTTCTCATCTTCCCATTTTTAACGTAGGGTATGCCGTGAGTTTAACGTTTTGCTGAGATGATTATACCAGAGGTGGGTCTTCCAAGATTTTCCTCAAGAATCTCATGTTTAACATGAGGTAGGCCGCATGTTTAACATCTTGTAGATATGGTTATGCCAAAGTCATGTCTTCTGAGGTTTTCCATAAGAATATCAATTCTATGAAGAGGTATCTATGAGTTTAACATCATGTAGAGATGGAATGAGGGTGATCAAAACATCCCATAAATATGGATCAGATTGGTACATCCCTAAGAGGGAGCTCTTGTATTTCTTACCATGTAGATGGATCAAAACACTCAGCAAGAGAAGACATAGGATATTGTGTCCCAAAAAGGAAGACGCCACACCGTGAAGGTTGATCTGGACACCACTATGGGCGGATCATGGAGAGTTCATCCCAAAGAGGGGGGGTAAAGGTTTACCATTGGCTGGGATTGAACCTCATGGGGGTTTCCTACATACCCTATGTAGACGATAAGATCAAAAACCATATAGGGGTGATGAATCTTGGTGTACATATAGCACAACATCCCGAATAAATGCTCAGGCCTACACATAAAAAACTGCCCAAGTACTGCTCAGAACAGCAAGGTGGTGGGTGACATGATCCCACCAGGATGTGGCGGCCTGGGTAAGAATCAAGATGGATGATGGAGAGCTTAATGAAGTGGATGTAGAATGATATGGAACTGACATGAGGACAATAGTTATGTTAGGATTGATCCTTGAAGAGACTTCCTATGTATCCATGTGACTGGGAATCAATGTCCTCGTTGTTTGGTGGAATTATGGGACACCTGAGGAGGTGACCCATGAGAATGGACACATCGATAGGATCTGGAAAAAATAGATCTTCAAGGTTGGGGAATGGCCTTCCCAGAACACATGGGATCAAGGGATAGATCAGGATGAGAAATGGGTGATGGGCTTGATCCTCATGGAGTCTTCCTATGTATCCTCGTGGTAGAGAATCAAAGTCCACATAGTTTATCTAAAGACTTCTTACCATCTATTGGTAACTTAATTGGTTTATCGTCGAATGAGGTTGACAATGGCTTACCAATGAATGGGGTTGACAACGGCTTACCGCTGGATGGGTTTGACAATGGCTTACCCCTGGATAAGGGTTTTACAATGGCTTTCCACTAGATAGGGGACAATTTAATGTCATGAGAGGAAAAAGGTGAATACATTTTAACATCATGGATGATGAGGGTGGACCGACGTGGAGTGGTTGGGACCGATGATAGTTGGGATTTAACCTTAGAGAGGCTTCCTACGTACCTAGCCATGACAAGGATCAAAGCCCGCGTAGTTCAGGATAGTGGGAATCATTGTGAAGGGGTCAGAACCAATGATTTTTAGTCCTGAACATCAGAGAGGCTTCCTACATACCATTCCTAGGTACAGATCAATGTCCTTATAGTTCCAAAATGGAGTTTGGTGAACTGATGTGAAGATGGTCAGGACTAATGTGTGTTGGTCTTGAACCTCAGGGAGGCTTCTTACGTACCTTACCTTGGCAAGGATTAAAGACCACATAGTTCATGACGATGATTGCCGAACCGACGTGAAGATGGTCCCGACCAATGGGTGTTATGATTGAACCTCAGGTAGGCTTCCTACATACCTTACCTTGGCAAGGATCAAAGACCACATAGTTCAGGATTGCTGTTTGGTGAGCCGACGTGATGATGGTCGGGACCAATGGGTGTTAGGCTTGAACCTCAGGGAGGCCTCCTATGTACCTTACCTTGGAAAAGATCAAAGACCATGTAGTTCAGTATGGTATTTTGTGAACTGCCGTGAAGATGGTCGGGACACATTTTTATTAGGCTTGAACCTTAGAGAGGATTCCTACGTACACTACCTTAGAAAGGATTAAAGAATACATTGTTCATGATGGGTGGGGGACTTACTCTCTAGGCGTCCTAGAGAGGATTTCATGGTTGATGCATACTCATATCCCATGTGAGACATGCTTAGTGTGAGAAACAAGAGGTAGAAAAGGCCTGATGATCACAACACAAATGTGTGTACATGAAGGGTGATGAATGGGGAATATTCAAGGAAGATACCTAGGTGTCACTGTGGAGTGGAAATGGTGAATGGGTCTTGAGCAAGGAAGCTACCTGGGTGCCACTATGGAGGGTAAATAGTGAATGGGGCTTACACAATGAAGCTTCTCATGTTCTGCTATGGAGGGGAAATGGTGAATGGGGCTTAAGCAAAGAAGTTGCTCGTGTACTACTACAGAGAGGCACATGGGAATGGGGCTTACACTTGGAAGCTACCCAGGTGCCTCTATGGAGTCAAAATGGGGAGTGGGGATTCCCCAAGGAAGCTGTCCAGGTGCTGTTGTGGAGCGACAATGGTGGAAATGGCTTACACAAGGATGTTGGCTGGGTTCCACTTTGGAGCGGAAATGTTGAATTGGAATTACACAACTAAGCATCCCAGGAGCCACTATGGAGCGGTAAGGGTGAGTGGGGCTTATGCAAGGATGTTTCCCAGGTGCTGCTATAGAGCGACAATGGTTGATGGGGCTTATGCAAGAAAGATGCTTGTGTGCCTCTTTGGAGTGGTAATGGATGGATAGATGGGCCTTATGCAAGAAAGATTCTTGGGTGCCTCTATATAGTGGCAACAGATGGGGAAAATGCATGGAAGCTGCCCGGGTACTGCTATGGAGCGGCAATGGTGAATGGGTCTTAACCATGGAAGCTTCCGGGGTGCCACTATTGAGCGGCAAAGTTTAATGGGGCTTACATAAGGAAGCTGCCTGTGTACTGCTATGGAGCGAAAATGGATGGGTATTATTAATGGAATCTGCCCGGGTGCTGCTCTAGAGTGGCAATGGTGGATGGGTCTTACACAAGGAATCTTCCAATGTGACTCTATGGAGAAGAAATGGTGGATGGAGATTATGCAAGGAAGCTTCCGGTGTGCAGCTATGGACCGACAATGGATGTATGGGGCATACCCATGGAAGATGACTGTTTGCCGCTCTGGAGAGAAAATAGATGGGGATTATGCAAAGAATCTATCGGGGTGCCTCTATGGAGAGGTGATGGTGCATGGGGTTAGGTGTCACGAACCAGCCCGGGATGACCCTAAACCAGTCACCCGAGCCGGTCCGCGGCAAGTCCCGAGGGGCGTTCCCGATCCCCCCGGGATGGCAACAAGTGCCGGGCATTAAAAATTTCAATCGTTGGGAATGATTTCAACCCAAACTAAAAATAGGATCAAAAGAACAAATATAAACTAAACAAATAGACCAACACTAAAGACATAAACAAAACTACACCATGACATACCTCCACGTGACCTCGCGGGTCACCAGCCAACTATAACCAACGTCGCTCCCTCACTGAGCGAATCAAGCCAGGAAAACCTGAACACAAGAAACCTGCAACTGAAATGGTAAAAGATAGGCGTGAGCACAAAAGTACTCAGTAGGTTATCCCCACAACAAATCCCAAAGCACTGCCTGTAAATAATGAATCTATATATTCCAGGTTTGAACTACAATGTATAAAAGTAAGCTTTCATAATGCTTTTCTTGAAAATCAAAACACGAGACATTCCCCTTATTCTTTTTTGAAAATTGGTTCCCATTCATTAGTTTTAAACTCATTCAAAAAGGCAATGAAGCATTACATTTTCAAATCTTACACAAAGAGAATAAAATATTTTCATTTGAAAACCATTTTCCCAAAGTCTAACAGTATAGGTTGTGAAGGATGGCTGGAAGTAAACAAGCAGGGACAACTAGTGCAAGTAAAGGTAAACCAGAAAGGAAAACCAAATGCAAGTAAAAATAAACTAGAAGTAATCAGCAACAACCATGGGCTATCCTAAACATCCCTAGAAAGCCCCAGGACGTACTCGGGTTTAGACTACCTGCCGGTATGGTACTCCACAGTCAATAACCAACTGGCCGCCATAATAGCCAACCAGTGGAACATCCCTCCTGGCCTGTCCACAACTCTAGGGGTACTAACCCGTCTAATTAGGGTCAGAAAGCAACAGTCACTCGATAATCTACAAGACGCTCAGGAACCCATGGTGGTTTTAGTAACACTGTGTAAGTGGGAGACCCTCGCACGCGTCACTCATCTCACCACACTTGCCAACCCCTTACACGGACATCGCTACACGACAACCCTCGAAGGGAAGTCCCCCTGTAGAGATGCCCACATAAGTACGTATATATATAGATATATATGTATAGTCCCTTCACATTTAATAAAGTTCCAACTGGGCCGTCATATCATTTACATTTTGTCCATTAAATACTAAATCATTTATAAATGGATATGACACACGCCATTTAATTGAACACCAGAAACACAATTAGAACATTATTTAAGAAACTCAAATCATCATATTAAACCTGGAACACATTTGTTTCACAAGTAGAGTCACTTTCCAACAACCAAACGCACCCCACTTTTATCAAGAGCCAAACGGGCCTTTAATCACTTTTTGAAGGAACACCATTTCCCAAATGAAATCCAAACTTTTGTTCACGCGACAAAGGAAAACATTTTTTTCAATAACCAAGAACCACACTTAATGTTTCCAAAAATCGAGTTTAAAGGTCACACGACACTTCCTCTAATCAATGTTCTATGAAAACACCATTTTTCATAAACAATTCACCTGCCATTTTACACACACCAAAACCATTTCAAAACCCAATTCAACGTGATCTTCACATTTCATAAAGAACTCATTTAGAAATATCACCAGGAAAGCACACACCATTAAACCAATAAAATACATCCACTGAAATTCTAGAGATAAGCAGAGCAGACCACCACATTATAAATTACTACTTAATAATACTTCTAAATTTACTGATACCCAATAAAAGACAAGAAATAATTAAATTCTAAATTTAAAGGCGTGTGCAATGGGAGACCAACCTCGAATCGGAATGAAGGACGACACGGCACAAAAATCTCGTTGCGAAAAAGGGTGCACCGTACTACGCCGTCAAACTGGTCCTAAAACAAAAGATCGTTAAACGGGTTCAACGATAATAATAATAACATAATAGTAATAACAATCATAATAATAATAATGTGAAAATAATAATGGTGATAACAATAACCTCATAATAATAATAACACAACATAATAATAATAATAATATAATAATAATAATAATAATATGGCATAGTGATAATATAATAATATAGTAATAATAATAACAATAATAATATAATAATAATAATAAGAGCATAACCACAATATAATGTTAATATCAACAATATATTAATAATAACATAATCATAATGATAATAGTATATTAATAAAAATAATAATAATAATGTAATAATATTAACATAATAATAATAATAATAACATAATATAATGATAAATATAATAACATAATATAATAATACTAATAATAATAATAGAAAAATATTAACATATTCATAATAATTATTATTATAATATAATAATAATAATGGCATAATAATAATAAAATAATTATAATATTATTAATATGAAAAAAATAATAAACGTTATATAAAAATAAGATTAACATAAAAATAAAAATAAAATTAAAAATAAACTCACAACGCGGAGGGGGGTTGCGGAGCAGTAGGGTGAGGGAGGAGGCGGCAGGCGCGGCGACGGAGGGAGGCCGGGACAGGGGGAGAGGGAGCCGGGATGGTGGCGGGAGGGAGCAGGGAGGGCGGTACTGTGGTCGGTGCGGCTAGGGGGAGGGTGTGCCGACGATGGGGTCGGACGGAGGTGGCACGGGCCGGCCGAAGCGGGGGGTGAGGCCGAGGGCAGGGGAGGCCGGTTTCGGCGAGGGTGAGGCCGGGGCGCGCAGAGTTCGGGACCGACAAAGGGGAGGGGAGCGGGAGGTGCCAGAGCCAGGCCGAGAGGAGGCCGGAGCGGGCAGCGCCGGATGAGGCGAACAGGGTACAGCGGCGGCACGCCTGGGCAGAGGCCAGAGGTGGGGTCGGCACTGAAGGAGGGGGCCACCGGGGTGCGAGGAGGCCGGACAGCAGCGGGCTGGAGGGGACAGGAAGCGGCACGGGCCGGCCGAACCAGTAGGGGGGGGAAAGAAGAAGAAAATGAAAAAAAAGGAAACGGGGAAGAGAGAGAGGGGGGAGAGGGGAGAGAGAGAGTGCCGCAATGGGGGGAACGGGATTAGCGTTAGGATTATATATATATATATATATAGTTGATAATAATAATAATAATAATAATAATAATCATATTAATAGAAATAATGGTAATAGCTTTATAATAATAATAATAATGATAATAATAATAATAATAATGGTAATAATAATAATAATAATAAAACGTTATAATAATAATCATAACAATAAAATAATGATAATAAATAAAAGTTAGTTAATTATAATTATTATTATTATAATCAAAATACACATATATACATATACGCATACCTAAACATATATATATATACCTATATATAAACATATACACATAGATACAATATACATATATATATATATATATACATATATAAACATAACGTATTAAAGTATATACATATGTATATATATATACACATATATAGACTTATATATATATACTTATACACAGAAAATAACTACAATAATAATAACACAACTCAAATAGTAATAATAATAAAATGTCAATATAAAAAATTTTAATATTTAAAAACGCCAGGTGAACACATAGTCACCCGGTACGAACGCACGGTCACCGCTAGCGATGCGATGACCGCGCACCGGGACGAAATTGCCAACACAAATAAACCTCGAAATTTTTTAAATCGGGACCAAGAAAGAAGTAATATAATGATATCTGCGGTCAGGGTGTGACATTAGGTAAGTAAGATGCCCATTTTCCGCTATAGAGCGGCATTGGTGGATGGGGAATACATAAGAAAAATAACCTATAATGTCCTCCTCATGTCTGGACATGAGGGAATCCAAACCCACTTGTGAGTTGAGGCCTTCAACTATGCACTAGTGCACAAGAGGTATAATTCCAAGGCCATTTGAATCAGTCCGAACAATGGGGGATGAAAAGTGATAATCACAAGCCCAACATTTAGAACGTAGTGGGTGTGTCATGGAAATGAAGGATAACTATTGACCATGTTCGAAACAAAACATCCATACCACGTTATCCTGAAATTGGGATAATAAAATGACTGTTGATTGTTCTCTGTGTTTAAAACATAGGACTTGAATCAATTTTTTGTCCAAAGTCTTCGAGGGAATTGGACCAAGATGGTAGGTGAGCCGATGCGGCATGGGACCAAGTTGTTAGGAGGTCCCTCCAGACATGGAATATGATACAGATTTGAATGAAGGACATGAAATGTGTGAGTTGGAGTGATGGAATGATTGAACGGATTCCAACACTCTTGAAATTATTCAATTTTAATAATGTAAATAGTTATATTATGCTTTTCATAGTTTCCATCTATTATTTGGAACCATAGGAATCCTATTATTGAATTATAGGGAATGTTACAATTTAATTTAATGTATTGAGGACTATTGGAATCTTATGTTTGGAGATTAAGGCATCTCTTGTTTGGAGCAAGATGCATCCCATGATTATAACATAAGGCATACTACAGTTCACAATAATATAGATATGGTTGTTGGCATCTTATTATTAAAGCATAATTCATCTCTTGTTTGGGGCAAGAGGCATCCTATGTTTGTCACATAGGGAGTACTATAGTTTATAGTCATGTAGAAGGGACTATTGGCATCTAATTCATGGAGCATAAGGCATCTCTTTTTTAGAGGGAGAGGCATCCTATGTTTGGAACATAGGGAATACTACAGTTTATAGTCATGTAGAGATGACTATTAACATAAGGTACCTATAAATGGCTAGTGTTGGGACTTACGCAAGAGCATCCAATTCTGGTTCAACCTAGAAAATGAGCCATGTGATGGGGTTTGGATGAGTTACATGAGGAATGGTTTGACTCAAGGTACTCTGGGAATTGATGATGATAATCTCAAATCACGACATGGGAAATGAACCAAGAGGAATATGTCGACTCAATGTGGTTAATGGGGTGCAGAGGAGTATCTCAAATCATGGTATTCCATGGGTGGATGGTCAGTGCGCATAATGGTGAAATGGAAAATGTCGACACCCTAGCCCAAGAAGTTCATGGAAAGACTCTACATTTATGATGGGGGTCAGTGACGGGAGTGAAGGGACCAGCCTGAAGGGTAGGGACCGGAGTCCGGCACAGACCACTAGGGTGGTGCAGGGGCGCATCCCCTGTAGTATGGACCAGTGGGCAAGAAGGATGGAGTTTTTAAAAGGATGGGTCTTTGTGAAGTAGTTTCGTGGAGAAAAGGGGCTCGTGTAGCATGGGGAATCGCATAGAAGCTTCTCAAAGGAATGGTGCTCATGGAGTATAGACTCACAGAGCAGTTTCATAAAGGAATGATTCCTGCGGAGCATGGACTCACGGAGCTGCTTGGCGAAGTAAGATTCTTGTGGAGCATGGACTCATGGAGGGACATTGCAAAGGAATCTACTCGTGGAGCCTCGAGCAACCCAAAGGTGCTCCCTCCTTCGCAAAGGGCATTAATGTAATTACTTCACGGAGCTCGAGATCTCTGCAAAATGGGAGAGATGAGCCACCAAGGGTAGTGTAATCGTCTTTATGGAGGGGGTGAGTATGGTATTTATACTGGTGAGGTACCAAGAAGTAGAGCCCGATCGGTGCGAAGATAGAGCTCACTCCGTGGTGGGTTCGCGAGCATCATTGGGGTTCTTGGAGCAGCCCGCCTCTTCACTCTGTGATGGGTTCACGAATGTCAAATCAGTTCACGGAGTACCCTACCTCCTAAATACACGGTGGGTTTGCGAACATGAAAGGGGTTCGTGGATCAGTCTGCCTCCTCTCTCCATTGTGGCTTCGCAATGGTCAAAGGGGTTTATGGAGAACCCCGCCTCTTTGCTCTATGGTGGTTTCACAAACGAGGATCTTTGAATTGGAACATGGCCAAAAGGGCACCACAAATAGGATTTGCAAGGTAGCCCCTAATTCTTTTTATTTGTTCTTGTTCATCTCAAATTTTGGGGTGACAAAATTTCCCCCCTTAGACATGGAATTGAATAAAAATCGAGGGTCAATGTCTTAGGGTCAATCACAAAAATCCATCGGCCAATCGAGAATCTGACTCGTGAAGGAAGCTCGAGAAGAGGAGAGGCAACAGGGAGGCTGAGCGCACTACGAAGCTCGCCATGGTTGGGCCCAAAGTGAGAAACAAGGGAAAACATCTTATTATTCCACCCAAATATAAAAGTGAAAACAATGCTCCAGGATTCAGGGGTATGAACAACAAATCTGGATTTATGAGAAGAAAGTTAGATGCCTGATTGGAGGAAAAGATCTTCAAAACAATCGATGTTTCATTCTCCCAATGTACTATAGTGCATGAGGAGGGTAACACCAGGGGTGTTTGACTTAATTAGAAAATAGGGTAATGGAATGTGTGAATCACGATACCCATAATTTGGTACACTATAGGGACGGCGTGACAATGAATAATAACTATTAACCATGTTCAAAACACAGTATCCTTATAGCGTTAGCCTGAAATGGGGGTAACAGAAGAGGGTCATCCACTGACCATATTGGAAACATGGGGTCTGACTCAGAATTTTATCTATTAGTATTCTAGAATATTGGCCCCGGACAGTAGGTGAGCCATAGGAAAAGCATCCATACTGTTAGGGGGTTCCTTTAGATGTGAAAGAGGACGAGGGTCCAAATAAAGGGAATAAAAGGCAAAGAGTGTGGAGTGATGGTTTTTTTGAATAATGTCTAACACTATTGAAATTATTCTGCCATGGTGAAGACACAATAGGTGGGAGGATAATTCTGATCGGGGAGCATACCTACTTCTGAACAGGAACTATCAATTAAGGACATGGAATGACATGTAGTTTTATGTCATACCAATGAGGATGATAGAAAAGTATTTTAACAACGTACTGTGAGGATGGTGCACATAGTTTAATGGTCATATTACATGGACCATAGTTAACCATTTAAAGTCATGGTAAAAGGAATTTTGGCTCCTTGTTTATGGTCATAGAGACTGG
Organism: Viscum album; assembly: GCA_963277665.1. Lineage (NCBI taxonomy): Eukaryota > Viridiplantae > Streptophyta > Magnoliopsida > Santalales > Viscaceae > Viscum > Viscum album. The sequence goes on from OY728138.1 coordinate 1,381,216,084, forward strand.
ACAGTGATTGTGTCTGAGGGGCCAAGAGGGTCAATGACCTTGTTGCTGGGAATGAGGCAGAATGACCAGGAATCACTATGTATCTCATAAGGATGATAATCAAACCAAATGTAGTTATTGGAGCACAGTGTGGTCAGATACTGACACAGATAGGGGAAATCATATTTGGAGAGGGATTTGATGCATCCCTTAGTTACTATGGGGAATCCTGAACTTGTTCAGGATAGAGCTACAGTTTCATGATATGCAATGAGGACATGTGGACTTGTGCAGTTTAACATCATATAATTGGATGAATAGTGAAATTGAAGACACCTCGAAGGAATTATGTAGGGTAGTAGCTGCAAACACGATGTGAATGAGGACATAAGGAGTTTTCACCACACTTTGTATCCCCGGATGAAGTTATTTAAATCAAGGGTCCAAAAGTGAATGTTAGGTTGGGCCCAAGGCAAAGTGCCTGGGCATTCTTACGTACCCTGTGATGTTGTATATCAAGCCATACATAGTTGTGAGGGTGGAGGTTAACATTATACAGGACGAGAAAGGCATGTGTCGCATGACTCCATGAGTACACATTCTTCTAGAACTACAAATCCCACGTCAGAAATGCTCGATGTGGAAAACGATGAGTAGTGACGGAACATACCAAGCATCGAAAGACACATGGTGGGGAGTTGAGATACTAGGTGAATGACATCCCAATAATTCTGACCCACCTTCTTGACACACCTAGATGCATGAAAGGGTAAAGCTGAGTATCTTGGAACTCCACTTGAACATAAGGGAGTGGAAATATGTGAATCATGATGCTTGGGATCTAGATCACAATGATGATGTGTTGATAGAAGATAATTGTTGACCATGTTTGTAACACAATATCTATTTCTCATTATCCAGAAATGGGGACGTACAAATGATGGTCCACCGCTGACCAAGTTCGAAACACGGGACCTGTCGCAAATGTCGTCCATGGTCTTTAGGGGGGTTTGTCCATGATGGTAGGTAAGCCAATGTGTCATGAGACCAGGACATAAAGTGGGTATCATCAGATTTGTAAGAGGATGAGGATCGAGATAATGGGCTCATGATTCATGTAAATTGAACAAGGTAATGACCCTGGGAAAAATTCCACACATCGGCCTCTTTGTCACAACGCATCTGAGTATGACAATAATACATATCAGATAGAGGGAGTCAAGTTCTTTTTCAATGACAAGGGTCTCAGGGTTTCATGATTCAAACATTGGGTCCTGGGGTGGACCATTAAGGGGGACTTTATTTAATGGACTATGTGCAGGGTGGCGATGCAGCCAAACCTGATGCACTGTTCCTATAGAGAGATCATAGTTTAGGGTCGTAGAACTTGGACCATGGTTGGAAGAGATAAGAAATTAAAGTGGTGTGATTGTTTCAAAACCCGGCATGATAACAAACCTTAGAGGCACTCTCCACACCTTATAATCCATAAAGAATTCATACTAAGGGGCTAGAAGGGGTGGCAGTATATAAGATTCTTGGGGATGGACCCATGGACAAACTTTCTTGGTGCTTCAACATATCCCATTAGGATGGGAATTAAGACATACGTAGTTCTAGATAATTTCATGCAGTTTATCATTTTGAAACGAGGACATAGAGGGAGATCATTGTTTAAGGTCTTCGAGCTCAGACCATGTATAAGTGAGACTCTTTCGAACAGGTGAATACCTCGTTCAAATCTATAAGCCCACGTGAGCTATGCTCGATGTGTGAAACAATGGAGGATAAGGTATTTTCTACATGTGGAATACCTGAGAAGGGGAAATCTATGAGGAGACCTGAATGATGCATGACCACGACTTTGTCCTCCTAACGTGAAAATTTTCTCTAAGGGATAGTACCAAGAGATTAAAAATTCCAATTGGACATAATGGAGTATAAAATAATGTGAATCACGAAACCAATATTTATGGCTTGATGGGGTTGGTGTGAAATTGTAGGTTAACTATTGACCATTTTTGAAACACAACATCTATATCATGTGACCTGAAATGGGAACAAACAATTAGTGTCCACCAGTGACCATATTCGCAACGTGGGACTTGTATCAATTTTCCATTCGAGATCCTTGAGGACGTTGGCCCAAGATGATAGGAGAGCCCTTAGGCTGAGAATATGTACCGTTCGAGGGCTCTTTTGGATGTGAAAGATGATGGAAACCCAAATAAAGGGGAAAATGATGCCCGAGGGTGTCTGATAACATGTCCATATTGGATTGAGCACCATAGGTGCTAAACCAGAGTGCTCCTGGGCACATTTTTGAATAGGAAAAGAGGGTTGTGGTTCTTATCTTAAAAGCATATGGCTTGAAAAGATGAGTATAGAATATGGGGATGAAGCGATATCAGATAAATGGCTATGTAGCGTGGTTGTTATAAACCCGATGTGAATGAGGAAATAATCCCATACCACACCAAATATCCTCCCATCTAGAGGACCCAGGCTAGTGGTCTAGGAAGATAAGGAGGATTCCAAGATCCATGGATAGAATCAAAGACAAAATGTTTGGGCGTTCCTACGTATCCCATGGAAATAGGAATCAAGCCAACCATAGTTCTGGAAGATGATCTACAGTTTTACATCATGCAGCTAGGACGTAGTAGTTCATAGTTTATGGTCATATAACTCGGACCGCAGATTCCCAGTTTAATGTCATGTGAAAGGAAAAAATGGGTGGAATGGTTGAATCAACGCAACTACTATGTAGGAGACCACAGAATGACAACCATGATCAAGGATAACTGCTTTCCATGTTCATAACACAGTATCCATATTATGAGTCCTGGGATGGGGGAAAAAATTGATCCTCGACTGCTGACCATATTCGCAACATGAAACTTCCATCAAATTTTCGTCCAAATTTCTTGTGGATGTTGGCCCGATATGGTAGGAGAGCCCTTGGGCCTAGAATCTTTGCCGTTTAGGGGTCCTTTTTATGTAATTGATGATGGAAACCCAAATGATGGGTCGCGAAAAAACATGGAGGGACCTATGCGTGTGGAAAAAATGATAGATGAAGGGGGATGTATCAATGGGATATGTGTGTGGCATGGAAAAAATTGCCTGAGGTGAATAAGGACCTAATCCAATACCACATCGCACAATCCTAAATGAGAAATGGGCCAAGGGCCGAAAAGGTGAAGGGACATGAGGTTGGGCCTCAGACCGAATGTCCTGTCCTATTTGTAGTTTATTGTCATGTGGGATGAGTGATGAGTGGTTTTAGGTCTATCAATTTGAACGGATCATGATTTTTAAAGTCTGGGAGAAGACGAAATATTTTAATGTCATGTGGGATAGTATATAGTTAAACGTCACATGGGACGACACACAGTTTAATGTCATGTGGGATGACATACAGTTTATCATAATGCGGGATGACATACAGTTTAACGTCATGCGGGATGAAATACAGTTTAACAGAATGTGGGAATACATACAGTTTAACTTCTTTTTGAATGACATAAAGTTTAACTTCATGCGCGATGACATGCAGTTTAACATCATGGTGGAAGACATATAGATTTACATCTTTCAAGATGACATACATTTTAACGAAATGCAGGATGACATACAGTTTAAATTCATGTTGGACGACATACAGTTTATCGTCATTTGCAGCGACATACAGTTTAATGCCATGCTGGACGAAGATGACTAGTATAACGTCATGCATGATGATGATGTAGTTTAACTTCATAGAGGAAAAATATTACCTGTTTAATTTCTTGTAGGATGATGATGCAGTTTAACATCATATGGGACGATAATGAGTAGTTTAACATCATGAAGGTTGATGATGAATAGTTTAACATCTTGCAGGATAATGATAAACAGATTAACGTCAAGAGGGACAATGATGAACAGTTTAACGTCGTGTAGGATGATGATATTGTATAATGACATGTGGAACAATAATGAGTAATTTAATGAAATTTAGGATGATAATGAACAATTTAACGTCATGTAGGATGATCATGCAGTTTAACATCATGCAGGACGAGCAGAGTGGTATATAGTCTTTCAGGATGATAATGAGTAGTTTAACATCAAGGCGGATGAATATTACATGTTTAATGTCGTGCAGGATGATGATGTTGTTTTACATCATGTGGGATGATAATGATCTATTAAATGTCATGATGGATGATGACGTACAGTTTATGGTCATGCAGGATTAAGATGAACTGTTTAATGTCCTTTGGGATGAAGATGAATAGTTTATCATCATTCATGATGATAATTAATATTTCAATGTCATATGTGACAATAATGTAGTTTAATAGCATACATGATGAATATGAACAGTTTAACGTCATGCAGGACAATGATGCAGTTTAATGTCATACAGGATGATGATGATGTTAAATGTCAAGGGGGATGAAGATGAACAGTTTAACGTCATGCAGGACGATGATGTTGTATAATGTCATGTATGTTGATAATGAGTAGTTTAAAGTCATAATGGAAGAGGATGAATAGTTTAACATCATGCAGAATGTAGGTGAGTGTTTAAAGTCATTCAGGTTGATAATGTGCAGTTTAACATCATGATGGATGATAATGTAGTTTAACAACATGCGGGATGAAGATGAGCAGTTTAAAGTCATGCAGGATGATAATGACCAGTTTTTCGTCATGACAGATGATAATGAAGTGTAACATCATGTGGGCGATGATATAATTTAAGGTCATACGTGATGAAGATGAGAAGTTTATGGTCATGTAGGATGATAATGGGAAGTTTCACATCATGAAGGACGAAGATGAACAGTTTAACGCCATGGAAGATGATGATGCAGTTTAATGTCATGCAGGATGATGACGGGGAGTATAATGTCATGCATGATGATAATGAGAAGTTTAACATCATGATGGACTAAAATGAAGAGTTTAACATCATACAGGATGAAGATGAACAATTTAACATCATGAAGGATGATAACGGGTAGTTTAACATCATGACAGATGAAGATAATGTTTAACGTCATGTGAGATGATGATGCTGTTAAATGTCATGAAGGATGATAATGCAGTTTAACATCATGCTGTACAAAAAATGAGCAATTTAAAGTCATGCAGGACGATGATGCATATTAATGTAATGCAAGACGATAAAGAGACTTTTAACATCATGATAGACAATGATGTAGTTTAACGTCATGCAGGATGAAGATGAAAATTTCTATGTCATGCAGGATGATGATGCAGTTTAATGACAAGCATGACAATAATGAGTAGTTTAATGTATTGATGAATAATGATGCAGTTTAATGTTATGGGGATGAAGATGATCATTTTATCATCATGCAGGACGATGTTTTAGTTTAATGTCATGTAAGAAGATGATGGAGTTTAACATAATTCCAGATGCTAATGAGTAGTTTAACATCATGACAGACGATAATGAGTAGTTTAACATAATTTTTGACGATAATTCATTTTAAGGTCATGTGGGCTGAAGATGTGTGTGTCATATTACCATATTAGTACACATGCAACCAAAATGACTAAACCCACGTGAGTCAATTGTAGTGTGGAAAATATGATCTAATGATTGGACTTTTCGGACACATGGATTTACAAAGAAAGGGGAATGGAGATGTTAGGCTGAGAATATCATAGAAAAACTAGCACACTAATTCCATGTGGAAAGATGCGTGGAAGGGTAACACCAAGTGTGTTGGATTTCCACCTATACATAGAGAGGTAAAAAGGGGTGAATCACATGATTTGATATCTGTATCATAATTTGGCTTGTGAGACGATGGAAGATAGCTATTTACCACATTCGAAACAAAACATCCATATAGTGTTACCAGGGATGAGGATAGAAAAATGATCGTCTACCACTGACCAAGTTCGAAACATGGGACATGTCAGAAAGTGTCAGCCAATGTTTCCAGGGTGTTGGCCCAGGATAGTAGGTGAGCCATAGGATAGGCATCCGTATTATTTATTAGTCCATTTAAACAATAAAATGGCGTGGATACAAATAAATGGACGCTATGAAGCATGGAGGTGGATTAAGATTATGTTTATTTGGATTTCAACACACTGGGTTCTACATCATTGTGCATTATAGCATGTCAGTGGGAAGATGTTGTTGGAAACAGAGTAACAGACCCTGGTGTTGAAAATAGTTTAAGGTATTTTTGATTAGAACAATGTTTTTTGTTTAATTTCATAGAGTTCGGACCGGGTGCGTAGTTTATCGTCATGTTGCTGGGACAAGTGATGGCTGTCATTTAGGGTCACACAACTTAGACAATTTTTGCTGATGTTTTAGGTCTCATAGATTTGGCAAAAATGTTGTATAGTTTCACATCATGTGACCAGGATGTTGTCCCACAGTTTAATGTCATGCAACCTGGATAATGGTTGTTATACAGTTTAACGTCGTGAAACTAGGAAGTGGTTGTTCCACGGTTTAACGTCCTACAACTTTGATGTGGTTGTTACATAGTTTAACGTCATTCAACTGAGATATGAAACCACATGGATTTTGTTGGATGATGAATCATCATATCTACCCGATTATGGTGGGTTGGAATGAGGGGGGAATCTATTTGATGCGATTTCCCTAAAATTCCCTGATCGTATGAATGTATGTTCCATATGCGTGACCTAGGATACCTCCTAATGAACCTTCCATGAGATGGTGTCAAGGCCATATGTATGACCTCTGTGGTTGATGTAGTGTGTTATTTGGGATGACAAAAAGTGTTTCATGGGTGGTAGCGATGACAAAATTCTCTCAGTATGGTGGGGTGATGAATCCAGGATCATTGGTTTGACAGGGCGATAGAGCCCGGAAGGCATGGAATCATGGAACAGTGTTAGGTAGTGGTGATGCATCCTAGAAGGAATGGATGCCCGAACATCAATATGATGGGGGTGATGGATCTTGGAAGGTTGGGAATCCGGAAGCGTCAGTACGATGGGGACGACAGAGCTCATAAGGCACGGAAGCCTGGAGCATCGATACGATAGGGAGATAGAGCCTAGAAGGCACGGAATCTGGGGTATCAGTACAATGGGGGAGATAGATCCCGAAATGCATGGAAGCCAAGAGATTCAGTATTATGGGGGCGATGGCTCCCAGATTTTGTGGAAGCCTGGAGCGTCGGTACAAAGGGATGATGTGGCCCAGACGGCGTGGAAGCCTGGGGCGTTGGTATGACGGGGAGATGGAGCCCGGAAGGCATGAAATCCTGGGCCATCGGTACGACGGGTCGATGGAGCCCGTAAGGCTTTGAAGCCTAGAGTTTCGGTACAATGGGGGTGAAGGACCCCAAAAGGTGTTAAAGCCTGGGCATTGGTACGATAGGGGTGATGGAGACCGAAAGGCATGGATGTCTGTACGTCAGTACGAGAGGGGCGATGGATCCCAGAATGCGTGGAAGCATGAAGCGTTGGTACAACGTGGTAGAAGGAGCTTGAATGGATTGGAATCATAGAGCCTCAGTTCGATGGGGGTGATGGAGACCGGATAGATTGGAAGCATGGACATTGTTACGACCAGGGTGATGGATCCTGGAGGGCGTGGAAGACTGGAGGTTTAGTACGATGGGGGCGATGGAGCCTAGAAGGTGTGGAAGCCTGGAGCATCGATTCAACAGCCCGATGGATCCATGATTTTGTGGAAGTTTAGAGGTCTGGAAGATGGGGGAGATGAACCCCAGAAGGCGTGGAAGCGTGGATGTTGGTATGACAGGGCGAAGGGGCCCTGAAGGCGTGGAAGCCTGGACTGTCGGTACGATGGGGGCGATAGATCCCGGAAGGCGTGGAATCTGGAGCATCGGTTTGATGGGGGCGATGGATCCCAGAAGTCATGGAAGCCTCGACATCAGTATGAAGAGGGAGATGGATCCCAGAAGTCATTAAATCTTGGACGTTGGTACGCTAGAGAGAAGAAGGTGTGGAAGGTTGGAGCATCAGTACGATAGGGGAGATGGAGTCGGGAAGGCATGGATACCTAGATCATCTGTTCGATACGGGCAATGAATCCCAAATGGCATGAAAGCGTGGAGCATTGATACGATTAGGGTGATATAGACCAAAAGGTGTGGAATCCTGGACGTCAGCATGACGGGGGTGATGGAGCCCTAATGTCATGGATGCCTGGAGTTCCCATATGATGAGGGCGGTAGAGCATAGAAGGCATGGAATACTGAAGCCTCTGTTCGATGGGGGTGATGGAGCCCAGATGGATTGGAATCCTGGTCATTGGAACAGCATGGGTGATGGAGCCCAAAGGGCGTGGAAGACTGAAGATTCGGTACGATGGGGGTGATGGAGCCCAGAAGGCGTGGAAGCCTGGAGCATCGGTACAACAGGGGTGATGGATCCTGGAGGCATGGAATCTTGTAGACTTGATACTATGACGACGATGGATCCTGGAAGGTGTGGAATCTTAGAGCGTCGGTAATGTGGGGGTGATGGATCCCTAAAGAAATTGGAGCCCAGACATTGGTATGACGGGGGCGATGGAGCTCGGAATACATGGATGCCTGAAGGTCAGTATGATTGGGCGATAGAGCCCGGAAAGAGTGGAATACTGAATCATCAGTATGATGGAGTCGATGGATCCTGAAAGGCATGGAAGCCTGTAGAGTTGGTACGATGGGGGTGAGGGAGCCCCGAAGGCGTGGAATCTAGGAAGTCCGTACAACGGGGGGTGATGGAGCCTGAAAGGAATCAAATCATAGAGCATCGGTATGACGGTGGTGATGGATTTGGGTGTAGGATTCCACCTGCATGGCCTCTTGAGGAAACATGGTTGGCAAGATGTTGATGGAGTCAGGGGTGGATTCTCCCTGTGCCACCTCTTGAGGCAGCGGGGTCGGCGAGGAGCCAATGGAGTTTGGGGGCGGATTCCCCCTGCATGTCCCCTTGAGATGGATGGGTCAGCATGGAGCTGATGAAGTTAGGGGTGGATACCCCCTGTGGGCCCCTTGAGTCAGTGGGGTCAGTGAGGAGCCAATGTAGTTGGGGACGGATACCCCCTACATAGCCATTTGAGGCGGAGGGGTTGGGGAGGATCTGATAGAGTCAGGGAGGATGCCCCCTGCATGGCCACTTGAGGCTGCGGGGTCGGCAAGGTGCCAATAGAGTAGGGGAGGATTCCCCCTATGAGGCATCTTAAGGCAGCGGGGTCAGCGAGGAGATGATGGAGTCGGGATCAGATGCCCCCTGAATGGCCTCTTGAGGTGGTGGGGTCGGCGAGGAGATGATATAGTCATGGGTGGATGCGCCATGTGCGGTCTCTTGAGGTGGAAGGGTTGACAAGGTGCTGAGGGAGTCGAGGGAGGATTCCCCCTGTGCAGCCTCTTGATGCGGCGTGCTCGGCGATGAGCCAATGCAGTTGGGGTGGATTCCACTTATGCGGCCTCTTGATGCAGTGATGTCGGCAATAAGATAATGGAATCGAGGGCGGATTCCCCCTGAGTGGCCTCTTAAGGTAGCAGGGTCTTCGAGGAACGGATGGAGTTGTGGGAGGATGCCCCCCTGCGCCGCCTTTTGAGATGGTAGAGTTGGCGAGGAGCTGATGGAGTTGGGGGCGGATGCCCCCTGTGCGGCTTCTTGAGGCATCGGGGTCAGTGAGGAGCTGATGGGGTTGGGGGGTGGAAGCCCCTTATGTGGCCTCTTGAGATGGTTGGGTCAGCGATGAACTGATGGAGTCAGGTGGTGGATGCCACCTGCGCGACCTCTGGAGGCGGCGACATCAGCGAGGAGCCGAAGTAGTCGGTGGTGGATTCCCCCTGCGTGGCCTCTTTATGTTGCAGTGTAGGCAACGAGCCGATGGAGTCGGGGTAGGATGACTCTGCGTGGCCTCTTGAGGCATCGAGGTCAGGGAGGAGCTGATGGAGTCTGAAGCGGATTCCCCCGGTATGGCCTCTTGAGGCAGCAATGTCTATGAAAAGCTGATGGAGTCGGGGCAGATTCCCCATGCATGGCATCTTGAGGCAGCAGGGTTGACGAGGAGTTGATGGACTCGTGGGGAGGATTCCCCCTGTGCGGCTTCATGAGGATGCGGGGTTAGCCAAGAGCTGACAGATTCGATGGAAGATTCTCCCAGCCTGGCCTCTTGAGGCAGCGGGGTGAGAGAGGAGCCAATGGAGTTGTGGGGAAGATGCCCCCTGCATTTTCTCTTGAGGCTGTGGGGTCGGTAAGGAGTTGATGGAGTCGGGAGCGGATACCCACTGAGTTCTCTCATGAGGTGGTGGGGTCGTTGATGAGCCGATGAAGTCTTGGGCAGATGCCCCATGCGCGGCCTCTTGAGGCGGCGGGGTTGGCAAGGAGCCGATGGAGTCGGGTGCGGATTCCCCCTACGTGGCATCTTGAGGCGGCGAGGTCGGCATATAGTAGATGGAGTCAGGTAGGATTCACCATGTGTGACCTCTAGATGTGGAGGGGTCGACGAGGAGTTGATGGAGTTGGGGTCGGGGGAAGATTCCCCCTACGCGGCCTCCTGTGGAGGCGAGATCGGTGTTGATCTGATTGATTCGGGTGACGAATGCCACCTGGGCCACCCTTGAGGCATTAGAGTCGGGGAGGAGAAAAAGGATTCGGGGGCGTATGCCTCCTGTGTGGCCTCTTTAGGTGGAGGGGTCGGTGAGTAGTCAATGGAGTCGGGGGAAGATGCCCCCTGCTTGCCTCTGTTGGGGACAGAGTCGGCAATGATCCGATGGAGTCGAGTGCAGATTCCCCCAGAGAAGCCTCTTGAGGCGGCGAGGTTTCCAAGGAGCCGATGGAGTTGGGGGAGGATGCCCCATGCGTTGCCTCTTGAGGTGGCATGGTCGATGAGGAGCTGATGGAGTCGGGTTGTGGATTCCACTTGCGTGGCCTCTTGTGGAATTTGGGTCTGCGAGAAGCCGATGGAGTCAGGGGCAGATGCCCCCTTTGTTTCCTCTTGAGGCGGTGGGGTTGGCGTGGATTCGATGTAGTCAGGGGGTGGGATTCCCCCTACACGGATTCTTCAGGGGTGGTGTCGGCGACAATCCAATGGACTCGGGGCAGCTTCCCCTTGTGTAGCCTCTTAACCCAGCAGACTCAGTGAGGAGCTGAATGAGTCGGGATGGATGCCACTTGTGCAGCCTCTTAAGTTGACAGAGTTGGAAAGAAGCTGATGGACCATATTCTTCACACACCGAATGCTACTCATCCTCTCACATATTAACGATAGGGGATTTACATGGGTGATGCCTTAATTATCCCGACATATCAGGTACTAACTATTGAAGGAGAAGAGATTTGACGTTGGATTCACCATTTGTGTTTCCGACACTTTCGTCAGGGCACATGCATCTGCATATGGAGGGCACAAAGCTATTCCCCCACATTCCAGCTTTCCAAAGGTGGGTGGAATCCATTCCATATTTAGGGTCATTTTCTACTTGATCAAAATGGTATGATGAGATGTTGGTACATCCTTCTGTGGATTCCTCCTCAGAACACGTTACCTATTCCGAGTCCCCCTTAAATATTAAGTCATGGTTTGTGAATCTCATTCCCTATGCCATGTCTTTGTGGATGTTGGCTAATTACACTACTTCCGTCAAGATATTCCATAGGGTCTTGACATTGTAGCAACCTTCGGTCAGAGTAGACGGCAACATCAGGAATGTCGGGGTAGATCTGGATGCATAGACATTGGGAACCTATATTATTCCTCATAAGAGGGAATCTCAAGGGCCTAGAACCTGATGTATCCCACATCAGCTGAAAGGTATGATATGATAGGGGCATGTCTATGAGGATTTCTTCATCTTACCATGTTTTACACAGGGTATGTCGCGAGATTAACTTCTTGTGGAGATGGTTACACTAGAGGTGTTTCATCTGAGATTTTCCTCTGGCATCTCGTCTTTAACACGTGGTAGGCCGCGAGTTTAGCATCTTGAAGTGACAGTTATGCCAAAGGCGTGTCTTTAGAGGATTTCCTCATGAATGTCATGTTTAACATGAGGTAGGCTGTCAGTTTAATGTCTAGAAGAGACAGAATTGGGGTGTTCAAAATTTCCTATAGAGACAGGTCAGATTGGTACATCTCTATGATGGAGCCCAAGGTTTGTTTACCATGTAGATGGATCAGAACAGTCAATAAGAGAGGACCCTGGATGGTGTGTCTCATAAAGGAAAGATGTCACACTGTGAAGGATGATCTGGACACCACTGAGGGTGGATCAAGGAGAGTGCACCCCAAATTTGGGGGGTCACCATGGTTTACCATTGGCTGGTATTTAACTGCATGGAGGTTTCCTATGTACCCTATGTAGACAAAAGGGATAAAAACCCATGTATTTCGAAGGGGTGATGAATCGGGTTGTACAAAAAGCAAAAAAACCAAGATACATGCTTGGGATTATGCATGGAAAGCAGACCATGTAATGCTAGGAGTAGCAAGGAGGTGGATGACATAATCCCACTGGGATGTGTCGACCCAGGGAATAATGAAGATGGATGATAGAGAGTTGAATGGTGTTGATGGATAATGAGATGGAACCAATGTGAGGACAATGATTATGTTGGGATTGATGATCAAAGGGAGTTCCTTTGTATCCCTGTGGCAGAGAATCTAAGTCCTCATAGTTCGGTGGGACGATGGGACACTTGAGGAGGCGACCCATGAGAATGGGTGCATGGATGGGATCTAGAGGAAATAGAACCTCCTGGTTTTGGCGTGATCTTTCTGGAAGACATGGGATCAAGTGATATATTGGGATGAGACATGGGTGATGGACTTGAACCTCATGGAGGCTTATTAATTATCCATGTGGAAGGGAATCAAAGTCCATGTAGTTCATCTAATGATGTTTTACCATCGATTGGGGAATTCAACGTCTTACCACTGAATGAGGTTGAAAACGGCTTACAACTGAATGGGGTTGGCAATGACTTACCAGTGGAGGGGATTGATAATGTCTTACAGCTGGTTAGGGGATTGAAAACTGCTTACCGCTGGATATGGGATAGTTTCGTGTAGTGCGGGACTAAATGGGCATAAATATTATCGTAATGGAGGACAGTGGAGGACTGATGTGGAGTGGTTGGGACTGATGGGGGTTGGTCATGAACCTCAAGGAGGACTCTTATGTACCATTACTAGACAAGGATCAATGTTTTCATAGTTTAGGATGGTGGGAACTGGTTTTAAGGGTGTAGGAACCAATGGTTGTTTTTCTAGAACCTCAAGGATGAATCCTATGTACCCTTCCATGGAAAGGATCAAAGTCCGCGTAGTTCCAGAATGGTGTTTAGTGAACCAATGTGAATAATTTTAGGACCAATTTGTGTTGGGCTTGAACCTCTAAGAGGCCTCCATCTTACCTTACCATGGAAAGGAGCAAAGACCACATAGTTCAGGGTGGTGTTTGGTGAACTGATATGATGAATTTCGGGAAAAATGGGTGTTGGTATTGAACCTCAATGTTGCATTCTACATGCCTTACCTTGAAAAGGATCTATGAACACATAGTTCATGATGTTGTTTGGTGACCTGACGTGAAGATGTTTGGGACAAATGAGTGTTAGGCTTGAACCTCAGGGAGGCTTCCTACATAACTTACCTTGGCAAGGATCAAAGACCACATAGTTTAGTATAGTGTTTGGTGAACCGATGTGATGTTGGTCGGGACCAATGTGTGTAAGGATTGAACCTCATGGATGCTTCCTACGTACACTACCTTCGTAAGGATCAAAGACCACATTGTTCTAGATTGGTGTTGGATATACACTATAGGCATCCTAGAGTGGATGTCATGGTCGATGTTTACTCTAATACCACATGAGTCATGATCGGTGTGAGAAACCAGATGCAGCAAGGGCCTAATGATCCCAGTGAAAAGGTGCATCCATGAAGGGTGGTGAATGGGCCTTACATAAGGTAACAACCTAGCTGGTGCTATTGAGCAGCAATGGTGAATGGGGCTTATGCAAGAAAGTTTCCTGAGTGCTTCTATGTAGGGGAAATAGTGAATGGGGCTTACGTAGGGAATATCCATGTGTGACGCTATAGAGAGAAAATGTTTAATGGATCTTATGCAATAAAGATGGTTGTGTGCCACTATGGAGAGACAATGGGGAATGGTGCTTACACAAGGAAGCTGCCCGGGTGCCTCTATGAAGTGGCAATGGGGAGTGGGGGTTATGGAAGGAAGCATCCCACATGCCTCTATGGAGTGGCAATGGAAGATGGAGATTATGCAAGGAAGCTACCCGGGTGCCGCTATGGAGCAGCAATGGTGAACGGGTCTAATGCAAGAAAGCTGCCCAGGAGCCGCTATTGAGTAGTAATGGTTAGTGGGGCTTATGCAAGGTAGCTGACCAGGTCCTTCTATCGAGCGACAATGGTGGATGGGGATTACACTAGGGACATGATTGTGTGCCACAATGAAGCGACAATTGATGGGTGGATGGGGCTTATGTGTGGAAGCTGACCATGTACCTCTATGGAGAAGCAGTGGTTGATGGGGCTTACACAAGGAAGCTACCTGGGTGCTGCTACGGAGTAGCAATGATGATTGTGGATTTTGAATGGAAGCTGCCTAGGTGCCACTATGGAGTGGAAATGGTGAATGGGGCTTACCCAATGAAGATTCCTGTGTGCTTCTATGAAGTGGAATGAATAGGGGATTATGAATGGATGCTTCTCGGGTGCCTCTATGGATCTACAATATTGGATGGGGATTATGCGAGGAAGCTACCCCGGTGCTGCTATGGAGTGGTAATGGTGGATGGGGATTATGCAAGGAAGCTTCCTATGTGCCTCTATGGAGAGACAATGGATGGATGGGGCTTACACGTGGAAGCTTCTTGTGTGCCACTATGGAAGGGAAATGGTTGGGGATTATATAAGGAAGCTTCCTGGTTGCTTCTATGAAGTGGTGATAGTGCATGGTGCTTACACAAGTAAGCTTCCCATGTGCTTCAATGGAGTGACAATGGTGATGGGGTTTACACAAGGAGGACTCATGTAATGTCTTCCTTATGTCTGGCCCTGAGGAAATCCCAACCCGCTGGTGGGTGGATGCCTTCACTTATGCCCTAGTGCACAAGAGGGATAATGCCTAGGGAACTTGAATTAGTCCGAACAAAGGGATATTAAAGTGTGAATCACATTCCTGACATTTGTAATGCATTGAGAGTGGCATGGTAATGAAGGATAACTGTTGACCATGTTCGAAACAAACATCCCAATCACGTTTGCTTAAAAATGGGGACATAAAATGACGGTCAACTGTTGACTATGTTTGAAACACATTACCTGACTCAAAGTGTTGTCCAAAGTCTTCTGGGGCAATGGCCTTCGATGGTATGTGAGGCGATGCGGTATGGGACTAGGCAGTTAGTGGGTCCCTCCAGACATGGAAGAGGTTAAATATATAAATGAATGACATTCAAAGCACGAGGTTGAGTGATGGAATGTTTGAACGGATTCCAACCCTTTTAATATTATTCCACTATAATCATGGCAATAGGTATCTTATGATATTCACATTAGCCATCTCTTATTTGGGACATGAGGCATCCTATTTTTGAATTATAGGGAATGCTACAGTTTAAAGCCATGTAGTGAGGACTATTGGCATATTATGGTTGGCGTAGAAGGAATCACTTGTTTGGAGCAAGAGTCATCATATGTATAGCCCATAAGGTGTACTATTTGTTAAATTAAGATAGATGGGACTGTTGGCATCTTATGCTTGGGGCATAAGGCATCTATTGTTTTGGGCAAGAGGTATCTTATTTTTGTCACATAGGGAGTACTATAGTTTATAGACATGTAGATAGGACTATTGTCATCTCATTGTTGGATCATAAGGCATCTCGTTTTTAGTGCAAGAGGCATCCTATGGTTGGAACATAGGGTGTACTATAGTTTATAGTCATGTATAGATGACTATTATCATAAGGTGCCTAGAAATGGATGGTGTTGGGACTTACACAAGAGTGTCCCTTTCTGGATCAACCTGATATATGAGCCATGCGATGGGTTTTGGATGAGTTACTTGAGGAATGGTTCGACTAAAGGTACTTATGGAAATGATGATGAGAATCTCAAATCACGATATGGGAAACAAACCAAGAAAAATATGTTGACTGAAGGTGGTTGATGGTGTGTAGAGGAGTATCTCAATTCGTGGTATTCCATAGGTGGAAGGTGGGAGAGCATAAGGGAGTTATGGAATATACCGACACCCCAACCTGAAATATTCACGGTCTGACTCACCATTTTTCATGGGGGTCACTGATGGAAGCGAATGGACCGGCTCGAAGGGTGGGTACCACAGCTCGAGACTGACCTCGAGGTGGGGTGCAAGGGCATAACCCTCATGGAATGGACTGGTGGGTTCAAAGGTAGGATCCACTCAAAGGATATTTCTTGGAGATGTTTCTTCGTAGAGAAAAATGGCTCGTGGATATTGGGGTCTCGCAGAGTAGCTTCACAAAGGAAAGTTGCTCGCTAAGTATGGACTCATAGAGTAGTTTTGCGAAAGAAATCTACTTGCGGAGCATAGACCCGCAGAGCAGCTCGTTGAATGAATAATCTCCCAGAGCATAGACTTGTGGTGTTCCTTTTCAAAGGAATTTTCTCACGGAGCATCGAGCAACCTGATGGTGCTCCCTCCTTCATAACGGGCGGAAGGTCATCACTTTGTGCAGCTCGAGACCTCTGCAAAATGGGAGTGATAATCAACACAAAGGGTGGCATAACCGTCCATATTAAGTTGGTGAGCTAGGTATTTATTGGGGAGAGCGATCGTGAAGCAGAGCCCTCATGGACAAAAATAGAGCGCACTCCATGGTGGGTTCAAAAACGTCAAAGGGGTTCGTGGAGTAGGTTGCCCCATCACTCCGTGGTGGGTTCACGAACGTCAAATCGGTTCACAGATCTCCCCTCCTCCTTGGTCCATAGAGAGTTCATTAATGTCAAAGGGGATCATGGAGCATCCATCCTCCACACTCCACGGAGGCTTCCAGAATGTCAATGGGGTTCACGGAGCATCCCGCCTCCTTGATCTGTGGCAGCTTCGCGAAGCAGAAGCATTGCACCAACGCGGGGCCCCGAGGGCTCCGTGAACAGGCTTCATGAGGAAGCCCCTAATTCTTTTCATTTGTTCATGTTCGTACCCAATTTTGGCTCTAACAAGTATACATAAAAAGTTTAATTTCCTTAGAAACATCCATGCTGACTAGAATTGTGAATATGTTTCTCATTATCCTTTTTGTCTTTCATTTCTGATCCACTAACCATTCTGTTATAAAGCCAAATATTCTTTCTCTTTTATTACATATTGGAAATATATTTATGACAAATGTTTTTGGATCCAGAATGATTGGAATCATTTTTGGACTCATGGAAATTTGATCCTTCTGAATATCAAATATTGTTGGTTTTGTGTACATACAAAATGTTCCAATCATTCTTAAATTCAGAAAGTATTCTATATTTCTTCCCAACCATTGTGGGTGAATTATTATTGATACTTCATAATATTATTTTATTATAGAACTACACTAAACCTCATAGAAAGAGTTTTTGAAACACATATTACTCTGTTCATTATTAGAAAGATATTTTTTTGGATAAGTTCCCAGTCACCTTTTGTAATCTTAAGCTTCACCTCCCTATGCTCATTATTATTATTTTCTTCAAAAATGCATTTATTTAAATCATCCTTTTCATTTAACATATTAACCATCTCATTCAGAATAAATTATTTCTTTTTTACTGATAAACATTCATCTCTAAACATATTGATTTCTTATCAAGGCTTCTATTATTTCCTAGATATTCAATCAACAATTATTTCAATTTAAATTCAAGTTTAGATTCTTATTCATCAAAACCACTTATTTGGAATTTTTCATAATTAACTGTTGGAATAACAGTATTCCCATTACAAATAGAATCACTTACCACTTCATCTTCATATCTAGAAAATAAACTTCATCTTCCGGATTGGAAGAATTTTTTATCGTTCCCTATGGAATAGGAATTTTATTTATCTCTATGATTCATCCCTGGACTTATTGGTCATATTTCATCAGCAGTGCTATCCTATTATTTATTTAATTGGGTAAAATTAGCTATGATATTTTATATAGTTCCACATGCAAAACATTCAATGGGATGTTTTAGTTTTTATTTCCTAGTAAAACATTTCACATTTTTAGAAATCAAGGATTAAATATCATCAAAACTTCTATATACCATAAATTAAGAATTAGATTCACTAGCTTCATATTAAATAATAATATTCATTGACTTCTCTTTCTTAGTTGATTTGAATAAAATTTCTCTACAACCATTTTTTATTTATTTAAATATTTTTCCATATTATCATTTCACAAATAATGAGAGTGCTATGAAAATTATCCAATGATAGCATTTTAGTATCTCAATATTCTAGTGAAGAAAAATTTTCTTAAAAGTTTTCCTGATGGATCGTCCAATTTTTTTCAACAAATGTAGAATAATTTATATTTTTATCAGAGCATCTGATTGATCTAACAATGTAATTCACTATAGTAAAGAAATCCCCATTATTTTCGTTTTTACCCATATTCAAATCTTCATTTTTAAATACCCATATTTTTTATTTTTCTTTCTTAACATTTCAATTGAATTTAAATATGTTTTTCAATCTATCTTATATAAGATTGACCGTGGAAAATAATTTCACTATTAAGAAATCAATTTAAAAAATTGATGCTAAAAATAGATTCTTGACCCTTCAATCAATATCATGATTATTCTTTTCAACATATATAAGAGGAAAATTATAATAAATAAGAGGAAACCTATTTTTTGTAGATTTAAGACCAGAATATCAAATGGAAATAAGATTATGAAACATTATTTCACTCAATAAATAATAATTCTTTCTATAAAAAATCATAATACCATTATTATTCAAATAATTAAAATTATCCATTAGTAAATAATAAGAAATGGTGACCTTTTTCTCTGATATCGTTTGAATGTTTCGAGTTAGGATGATAGTATAAATTAGAGGGGAGGGGTGAATAATTGCTAATTTATTCATTTATGTTTCTGAGTAAATAAAAAAAACTTCACTACTTGTAAAATATTTCACTCCCTACTAAGAAAAATTCAAACACCAACCACATAAACACGAGTATTTACAAGGTTCACTATTCAATAAGAATATGTACATAATTGTTATGGTTTTTAAATAATCAAATACCACACAATCAATTAAGAAACAATCCCTTTTCATGGAATAAAATGACTAGGATATAACCTTACACTCATGTAGAACTTAGAAAAAAATCAAATAGTTCATGTTCTCTCTTTAAAAAAATGAGGAAATACATAGTTATTGTAACAAAAAATGTTACATATGATTCATTATCAACTTCCAAAAATATATTCTTTTGAAAAATTCTTCACATTTTTACCAAAAATATGGTAAGAAAAACAAGGAATTAAATATTGAATTTAGTAGGATTGCCTTGCCCGATCTACCTAAACTGATTATTTCAACCCCTCTTCCCAATATGATAATTTATCTCTATCAAGAATATGATTGATACAGTTTATAATTTCTTCTTCCCCATTCTCGATGGCCAAATAATGATATCTTAATAGGATTACCGAGCCTGGTATGATCACCACCCGAATATGATGACATAAAGAATATAATGAACCATTGAATATGATGGTCGCTGAATATAATGACAAGTTGAATGCACTGTGATACTATCTCTTATCACATCAATTCAATCCAACAAGACTTATTAAGGAAAATAACCCAGAAAAATTCTTCTCACCTCCCTAAAACATTTGATATTCTCTCTCTTCATTATTAGTACGCACATGATCAGAATATGAAAAGTGAAATATACTCCTCACCATTTATTGGTGACCCAAGATTGTTTTTGGTTGGAATCTAAAATGGTCCCCAGCTCAACCAAATTACTTGAATTTTCAAAATAATTTTAATTTCATGTTCTTCTTGACTTTTCCCACACTTATAAAATATTAACATTTCTTCTTGATCCTTCTTGAATCTTCTCCATGAATTAAACAATTTAAAAGAATTTCCTTCTAACACTATTACGAATCCCATTTCCCAATATTTTTTTCTCAATATTATTTATTTATTATGATTAACTAAACTAATTATATATTTTTATGAAAAATTGATAGCTTTTATCTTCTCTAAAAACACAATTCCGATTTTTTACTTCATGATTAATCTTTTCACCAACTACTGAAAAAAATTGTCTTCTAATTTCAAGATCCCCCTTGAGAACACATCAAGATATTTCTTCCATATCTTATCTTGATCCACTTGAATGAAGTGATTCAATCATATAAAAATATTATTATTTTTATAACGATGATTGGAATTTATTTTTTTATTATGGTCCTTGAATAAACTAAAAAAATAACAATTGAAAATTAATCAGAGTTGATATTTATCTTTTGAATATGATACCTCTATCTTATCCAAAAAAAATCTACCTCTGGTGATTTTGATGAAATACTGAATATGATGGACTAGTTTTAGTAGATTCAACTTTAGTTACATCCTTCAATAACAAGCGTTTTCTTGTATCATGGCTTGAATCGTGACATGGAATATATTGAGGACCAACTTCCACATATTCCGTCTTACAATGGATGGTATTGTAACTTCCCATCCTTTCTAGCATCTTTTTACTCTGAAAACAACACCTTTCATTAATTATCATCCTAAATGTGGTTGACCATAATATAACTAACTTGAATATAATATGAATTATTACGATGAGGCTGAATACGATCTCCAACTCCCTTTTTCTCTTCCCATATTGATCCAATCAATCTGAGAATGATTTGAAGAATCTATTTTGCTCCCCATTTCTTTCAATAATCATGTATCACACATTTGAAAGGTACATGTGATTTATGAGAACTACTATATTAGAACATTATTGTCATATTTATATCGTAGTCTATCATTATTTTATTGTCTTTACTATGATCAACACATTTATAATAGATTAATAGTAATCCAATGACCATACATATAAGGCCATATCCTTAAACATTACATAATATTGAATTATGTTAATAATTAACATTGAGGATATTTTTAGGTTTAGAGATTTATTGAATTAGGTCATAACATATACAAAACAACTTGAATATTCCATGTAGACAGTTCAAATCACTATCCATTACTTTCATAATACAAAAAAATATTTAAAAGAATACATGTTTAGTTCCTTGATTTAATCAACATGACATTTAGTTGATCCCATCCATAACCCTATTCATATTTATGTCCTTAGAAATACATTTCAAATCATTATATGGGCTCAAAAAGCTGAGTAAGGGATACATAGAGGAGGAAAACTATTATTTTTTCAAAGCAAAAAGTAATCCATCAATACTTTATCATAAAGTAATACCTTTCACCTTTAAGAAGTAGAAAAAACACTTCACTAAATATAATATCATTGCTTACCGTTTTTTATAACCAACAGATTACCATTAATACCATATAAAACAACGAATTTCATATAATGGAAACTTGGGGCATAAAAATAATAAAATGGAATAACCATATGGTTGACTTAGACACATATCACTAAATGGAATACCCATATGGAAGACTTCTATACACAATTAATTGGTTGTCATACCATAACCACCTATCCTTGGATTATCATGGAACCACCCACCATTTTGTTTCTTCACGTAACCACCCTTCAAATGTCCATGTACTCTAATATAATAATCACACATAAAATATTTCAAAAATAAACATTTCAATCATAAAATTTCATTTACAATTACAAGAAATAATTTCAAAATAATGAAAATTTAATTCCTCTTTCAAAACCATTTTCAATACCAAAATACCCAATATGGGGAAAATGGGTATCTATTTCTTTTTTAAAACATCAAGTCTTATAGAAGAATCCAAATATTAGATAATAGTAATGACAACAGAGAAGTTGTTGTGGCCAAAATACATTAAAAACTTTCCTTTTTTCGTTTAATAAAGCACATCATAGAAAAAATATACCCTTTTAATGAAAATAATAGTCAACATAGGTTTATTATACAACGTAAAATGAAGAAGGTGTATATTATGAAAATAAGCCTCAATGAAAGGAGATTGAGATGAGATCCTGTAAAAAGATCATTCTGTTTATAAAATAGTACTATTTTTCATATTAAATATAAATATACATAATGAAAGTATAAATACAAGATAAGATATGAAAATTTATTTTCAACATAATTCTATCACAATATAATAAAGAAGTAAATGATTAACACAACGAATTAAATTTGGGTTTGGAAGTTCCCTTACATCGTGTCCGACTTGAATCGTCTAGTCATTAATTTCGAAGATAATAAACATAAGATAATTTATACTTTCTTCAGATAATTTTTCATTTTTATTATTCCTTTAATATCACTTATTACCACATTATAAAAATAATCTAATTATTTAAGTTAATATCAGTTGCTTTTTTATATTGGGTACTTGAGTCGAAAATGATCTTGTTATAATCACAATCTTTTCCATGGGGTCAAAATTTCATTATCTCCAGAATGATAATCATGATTTAGATATCATATATATCATATATATCCATAATATATGTATTAATAATAGTCCATAAAATTTGGACATAAGGAATGAAATGAACCACTCCAGGAGATAATAAGTCGTACATATGAATGAACACTACTTTCATTTCTATTTAATATTTAATGGAATAAAAACATAATGATACATATTTATATAAAAATTATAGTATAATACCATTTTTTATATATGTTGTATAATTTCATTAACTCCATCTTTAATATGTTCCTTGTATGATATGAATATGTTATATCACTTTGAGGGGGTGGTAGTCTGCGCTTCCTCAAATGAAATTATCATGTTTACACATCATGAAAAGAATAACGTTATGTTGTATATAAAAATTACAGAATTATAAATACCAAATATACATAATGTATTTCATATAAATATAGTTCAATCATAATTTCCACCATGAGAGGTGGTAGGAGATAATTTAACAATCACCATTTCACGAATCAAAGTTCACCATCCACAGAAATAGTATCTTCTAAAACTATTAGACGGAGGTCTGTGTTAGTGTTGTTTGATTCTATCTCATAAAAACAACCTATTCTATTCAGTGCTCCAGTTATTTAATGTAAAAATGAATAATTTTAGAAAAGGGAGTGGATAAGGATAAATAATGGAAAGAAACTTGAGAGAAGACATTACATAAAATCGGGTAACTTCTTTTGATTTGAGACAATGTTATTTCATGAATTTCATTATTCCTAGTGTATGTCTTCTATGATAAATATACATATATATAGTGCTTATTTTAGCAGATTCTGGATGAGGCAAGGGGCCTAATATGTGTGAGTAATGGGTCAGAGATGGTGTCCTTTTAAAAGAGGGGGGGGGGACTTTAGGAATGCCTTGAAGGATTATTTTATTATAAACTGAATTTATATTTTAAAATTGTACAAAACTAATTTAATTCTAAGGTATTATTTGTACTGTTCTAAATAATATCACCCAACATGTTTTAGGCATGTTTTTTTTTCAAATTTTACTTTATCATTTATCTTTAACCCTTAGATAACTAATTTAACTATTTTCATGTCTTCTTGTAAATTAAAACTATATGGTTAATATAAATACCATAAAATAAAAATATAAACTTAAGTGGTTCATTAATTAAATTCAAAATATTATCTTAGTCATTTTTCCAAATATTATATTTTTAGGACTATAATATCATTTAATAAAATAGAATATGTTTTAAAAAATAATTTATTTCAATTTTAATACTATTAATATCATGACATTTTAAACATCCATTAAAACATTACTACGTTATAAAAAACTTAATTAATTAAAATATAACAGGTCAAAATCTTCCCAAAATTTTTTGGATTCCATAAAAAGTTTAAAAATATATTTATTTTAATATTTATAATCTCATTTATTTAAATCATTCATTAATAAGGTAATCAATACATCATCATTGTTTCAAATATATATGTGTTTATTATATGTATAAAAATTATAAATAAAATATAAAAAATTTAGGAAGACTTTTTATTTGTCTAATTAATTTTAGTAGTCGAAATGAAAACATATATAACCCCATATACAAAATGTTTTACTAAATGATGCATGTTTTGGTTATATTTTCCATAATATTAAATTAAAAGTAATTAAAGATCATTTTCACAAAAAGTGGCTCCATGGGGTCTTAAAATCAATCCAAGGATTACCATGGTTTTAGATATCTCATAAAATATGTTTATGACATGTGTTAGTATAAGGACTCGACCTTAATCATTACACAATATTTAATTATGTTAACAATTCACATTGAAGATATTTTTAAGGTTATAGTTTTAGAGAATTAGTCTATAACTATTACACTACATATCAATTTTACAAAGGTAAAACTTCTACTCAGTATCCATTTTTTCATAAAATAAAAACTATGAAAAGAAAACAATAGTTATTTTCTTGATAAAAATATTCTTGATTTCTTCCTTTCACATAACGTTCCTTATATCCTGTGAAAAACATTTCAAAAACATGGGATGAGAAAAAAAAGATCAGCAAGGGTTATAAAATTGAGAAAGAAAACATTAGTCCAACAATTTATAAGAATAAATGAAATCATAATTTTTAAATCTTTATCTTACCAAAAAAATCATAAATCATAAAGGTAACTTGTGGCATCCATAACATACTTAAGTTATATCTTTCATAGCTACATAGGGAGTAACATTTGGAATACTCATCACTATATATTCTCTAAATCATTGAGGAAAAACCATAACATTTACCTCTGTCATGTTACCAATGGCATTTGAGAGCTATCTCAGGCTCACTTGCCCTGAGTTTATCATGTAACCACTGATATAGGTAAACAATTCCAAAAAATCATGACATTCTCATAACACATAAAACAATCATAAAGGAAAGATAACATTTCCACATTTCCAAATTTCAGTAACAATACAATATTAAAATATATTGACATAACTAATCCATTATTAAAACCATTTTCAATTTCAAAATATGTAAAAAATTATATAATATTTATTTTCCTTTTTAAAAACATTATATATTGTTAAGGAATCCAAATATCAAATAATGTTTGGGTGGTAAAAAGGTCATTGTCACCATCTACGTTAAAAAGAAACATTCCCATTATTGTTTAGTAAAACAATACATATAAAAATATTCCATTTTAATGAAATGAATAGTCAAAGGGGTTTATACACCGTATAAAAGAAAGTAGTGTATAAATCAAAATGTGCCTCAAGGAAAGGAGATTAAGATGAAGTCCCTTACAAAGATCATTTTTTAAATAAAATCGATCAATTATGTGTATTCACTATAGGTACACATAAATAATTTATACATAAAAGATAGTAAATAATAATTTATTTCTTACATAATTGTTTCAAGACATAATTTAAAAGTATATGATTACCCCAAACAATGTAAATTGGGTTATGAAGTTCCCTTACCTCATGTCCAACTTCACTCGTTAGTTATTTAATATCCTAAATAATAAGCTAAAGTTTATTTTTTTACTTTATTAATAACATTTTTGAAGTTTATTATTCATTGTATATTAATTATAACCATTTTATAAATATTACATAAATATTTATTTTAATAACGGTCGTTTTGTCAATATTTGGTACTAGAGTCAAAAATGATCATCCTATAATTAAATGTTTTCCTTGAGGTAAAAATTACATTATCTAAAAAAAGATATTCTTGATTGTGATATTATGTTTATCATATATATTAATTATATATATGCGTTTATAACAATACATATCATTTAGAGATAACAAATGAAATGAACTATTCATGGAGATATTAAGCTGTACATATGCATGAATGCTACTTTCACTTCTATTTCATATTTAATGGAATGAAAAATTAATGATATAGAAATATATTATAATTCACGTATTATATCATATATAATTTCTTTAACTCCATCTTTTATACATTACACGTATGGGATGGACACCTTATATCACTTTGTGGGGGGGGGGGTAGTCTGCACCTCCTCTAATGAATTTATCATATTTACCAATTATTGAAACTATAAAGGTATGATATAAATGAAAAGTTTAGATGCTTAGAGACAACATAAATATAATATATGTCACATATAAATAAATTTCCATCATAATGGACACCATGATAGGCGGTAGAAGATAATCGAACCATCAGAGTTTCGTGAGGTAGCAGTTCTATGTTCACCGAAACACTATGTTCATATCCAATTGATGGAGGTGTGTGTAAGTTTAGTTTTAATACTTCTCATAAAAACAACCTAGTAAATATATAATATTTGTTTTTTATGTATAAAATTTATAATACTAGTATAGGGAGTCAAGATGTTAAATAAAAGAAGATAACTTGAGGGAATTCATTACCTTTAAATCATGTAACTCCCTTTGGTTTGAACCCAATAGATTACTTGAAGATCCTTCTGCCTAAGGTAAGGATCCCATAAAATATATAGGCATCATGGAAGCTTATTTGGGCAGTTTTTTGACGTTCCAAGGGGCATGATATGTGTGTTTAATCGGTTAGAGGTGATGACCTTTTATAAGGGAGAGGAGGGGCTCTTTATAAATTTTTTAAAATATTATTTTAATTTATAATTATTTTCTATTTCAAAAGGTCCAAAAATTATTTAATTCAAATATATGGTGCATATAAGTTGAAATAAAATCATCCACTAACAATTGGATATATTTTTGATATTTTTTAATCCATATATTTCTTATTTAACCCTTTGTTTACTTATTTAACTTTTACCATGTCCTGTTATATATTCCTACTATTCGGTTAATATATTAAATATAAAATAGTAATAGACCCAAAAAGGATCATTAATGACATTTTTAACATCATATATGTCATTTTTATGAATCTTATATTTTTAGGAATATTTTACAATTCAATAAAATATTTATAGATTTAAAAACAATTTTATATCAATTTTAATACAATTCATATAATGACATTTTTTAAAAATCCAAAAAAAACGTTATTTTTTCTAAAAACCATCATTAATTCAAGGATAAAAAGTTATACTAATCAATAAAATTCTTGTATGGCATAAAAAGGTTCAAAATAAATTTATTTTAATATTTATAATATCATGTATTTAATATTTTATTAATGAAGTAATTACTGCATCACCATTGTGTAATAATTAAATTTATTTATTTAATGTCTAAATTTTTTAAATAGAATACCATTATGTAGGAAATCTTTTTAGATTTATAATGACTATTTTTAGTCGAAGATATCGATTATGCAACCCCAAATTAACGTTTTTTGAAAAAACAATACAAGTTTATGATATTTTTATTTTTACTTTAAATAAAAAGTTATTAATGTCATTATCTTACCCATGTGGCATTAAAAGTACAAAATTATAACCCAAGGATTGTCTTGGTCATACATTACTCATCAAATAAGTTTGGAAAAGTGTTACGGTAATTTTATATTATTATAATATTATTTCACCATTCATGGGGAAATAGGTGGTATAGGTGGTGCAGGTGAGACCTGTGAACACTATGGGGGTTTCTAGAAAATCTGGATCTCGACATCATGTATTTTTTAAGAACACACATCATGCTATACACTCTATTCAATGTCTAGAGATAACATGTAGGGTTAAATATTACACACAGTATGGTCAGACCACATTTCATGGGGCCATTATCTCACAAGATCATCATGTAGAAGGAGTACAAAAATAGGAAGTAATGGGACACCACACACCATGTAGTTTGATTACACACAATGTACCCACATTTCAGATAGATCTTTGTTTACATATTTTACATACGGATGAGGCCATGTGGCCTCACACGCTGTGTATTATAAGGCACACTATGTATACTTTAGAAGGTATTGGTTCAGGGAGATGGTACATGTTTAGTGTCATCCCAGCCCCACTACACATCGAGTTATATATAGAACTATTCACATTATTCAAAAAGTAATCACACATAAATAGTGTATCTTGACTTGAACTTACTACATTGGAATTTCCAGAGTACATGGGATTGTGTAGATGTAACATACCAAGTTGTAGACAACATATTATCTTCTTGTATCATAAACTAACATCCCATGTATATGGGGAAGGATATTTCATGTGAGACGATGAGACAAATGTTGTTCCAGGATCATTAAGTCACACAATGTACCCCACCAGGAAATGCTGTGTACTTATTCATGGGAATTTTGAGCCATTTTTTTCTTCATAGGAGGTATAGTATGTGATTTTATGATTTCACTTGTACTATTTTAATGTAGCCCAACATCTTTAGAGGATTCCCTTGATCCATCCCATAAGGGTATAATGATCCATCATGTCAAGAGAATAGGATGTGATCCACTATATATGATTAGTCTTGGATTGAGTCATGAATCCCTATATATGGCCCAAGGTGTGATCCTCTATCATTTCTTCCAATGGTTGTGTTAGGATTACCATTATCTACTATTATGTCATGTGATCCATTTCAAAGAATTTTTAATTTATATATGATCAAGAATCACCAAAAATATTTGGGTGAGATCACCTATCTTTGTATCAACATCTATTGCCTATTAGTGGGTTCATTTTTAACTGAGTGAGTATCTCATATGAGCACTCCTAGTTTCCAAGATGGTTCATCACCTGTCATTATGACTATGTTCTCTTAGGCGAGTTCCTTTGGTGACCATAAGACTCATAGATTGTGATCTCTTATGTGATTGTTATCTACGAGACACTAATTGAATCCTAGGATTGTAATATCATTGTGACCCGAAGTTGAAAAATAGATTCAACATTTGAGAATATTTGGTAGTTAATATTATTGTTACATGACATATTATAATCTATTTGTATTCATATTGATGAGCTAAATACAGTATTGATAAAATAGTTTTAGTGATTTTAGGCTGTCCTTTTGTGTCTATTTATACTCACCCATGCATGGGGTCTTCTTAGACATGTTGTATCTTATTTAGATAATATTCTTTTTGATAGGGAAATTTGTGTACCTATAAAATTTGTTGAATAATTATGATAGATGTAACATAGTTGGATATATTATTTTATTTTTTGTAGCCATCATATTTTTTTAGTGTTATGGGAAATTTTTTAGTTTTGGTGGTCTTTTATTTGGCACTTTTTTTTATAATACTCATTGTGTCACGATGTAGATTGTGATTATGCATGAAATTATATTATGATATTTGTATCATTAAAAATTATACTAGTTTATAGAGATGTGTAAATGAGTACATACTCTCTAGGATACTTCCCATACTGTGTGTGATATGCTTACTCAACCCTAGTCTCTTGCACCATTATTATTGGAGGCGGGCTTCGGGTTTCATTATCAATTTACCTCTATCTAGATAGCCCTCTATGGGCCAGGTCATGAAAAAAACTCTATAAGACAAATTAGCTATATAATAACCAGAAAATTTTAACTTCCAGATAATGTTTAAAATTTATGTAATTGATCATTTTTTTTCACGAAGACTAATTTACCCCTATGGAATTATAGGAAATGAGTTTTTTTCTATCATCTGATAGAAAACTCATAAGGAATATTATTATGAAATTCCGTTATAAACCATTATTTATAGTATAACAAGTACTTCTCACTACGTCAGATATCAAATCCATTAAAAATAATTCTCACTAATTATTGTTTCAGTAAATTTCAAAATAAATCTTTTTTTCATTGGAAAACAACATTTTTATATTGTGTTCTATATGATGAAATATTTTAAGTAACTCGATTTTACAAATTGTTTTCCTAAATATGACTTCAAAAACTGACTACCATAATCACTTCCTATATTAATCAAAAAGGTTGATTTTTCTCATTACAAAATGAAGTTAAAAAATTATAAAATGGTTAAGAGATTTCTGTATTCGTGTGGGAAAATAATCACATGACAATGTAGTGTTATAATCAACCAAGACACACACAAAGTGTCTCCCCCAATACATCATGTTTGGGTATAGATAAACAATTCTATGTTCACTAGTAGAAATTGTTATAATTATAGTACTTAACTTTTAGGATCAAAACTAGACATATTTTTCCTACGAGTTGAAAAGGGTTAAAAACTCTAGTTGAATTAAACTTATGATATGAAATACACCTAACATATCCTCTCTAAGATAGATTGGATAAAGTGTAAATGTTATATTAACATATTCTCATATACCACAACCAAAATAAATATTTATTTCCACACAGGTAATTTAAATTTTAAATTTTGTTTATTTCTATGTTATGTGTTTATAATTTTTCAGGCCTATTTTTAGATAGAATGAATACATCTTGAGAAAATTATATAGTAAAGTCATAATTCCTAATTTTTATAAGATAAAACTCATCACTTATAAAACTAACACTGATAATGTTTTGATTAAGCCCTAAAATATATATATATAATTTGAAATTAAGGATATTCTATGAAAAGAAACATCACCAAATCCAATAATTTCACCTTGTGTGTTGTCTCGAAAAGCCTATCATCCTTCATCTACATTTTTTATATTATGTAAGTTGGAATTTCATCCCTTATTTTTAAAATAAAAACCATTATCCATGTAATATTTAATATGGATTATAGTACTTGGATTATTTCCTTGGAAATTAAGTAACTAATTTATTAGTACCCAAAATTTTTTGGGTCCATTTACATTAAAAAAATTTAGTAACCCACATGTGATCAACTATTATATGTCATATTGTTAATAGTTATATACAAATAAATGCATTAAATAATAAAAAATATTGGACTCAATTTGGGTGAAAACATTTATTCTATTTTCCTTTCTATTGAAATTATTGGAAAAATTGGGACCATTTACGAACAATGTTATTTGATTTGAAATAATGATTATTAGAAGTAAAAAAAATAAATCAGATGTTATAGTTGGTATAATTTTAATAAATTTTTTATCCAAATATTCATTACTAGATTAAAAATTAGATAGAAGAAGGTTCAAAATCTCAACATTATAGTTTAGGATATAAATGAAATTTTTATCATTTAAACTTGATCATCAAATATATTTAGAAAACAATTTTGATTAATGTTTTGAAACTTCAAAAGAAAAATATGAATTTTTTTTATTATATTTAATAATTTTTTTGAAATCATATTTATTTTTGAAGTTTTTATATTTTTCAATGGCATTAAATGATGAAGATATTTCATCAAAACAATGAAATGTTTCTTCATTTTATGATGAATTCATTTTTTCTTCTTATCAAGATAAAATCATTCCATAATCTGATTAATTTGGATATTTATCCTCTAATATATATTTAAATATTAAATAATGTGTCAAAATTTTAAAATATTCAGAATTTACCATAGTGTTTTGAAAATTTTCTTCTTTTATAAAATCTTTATAAAAACTATTTACTTTCTGTATTTTATTTCCACTATGTTAATATGAACAATTAGAAGATGTATAACAATCACTTATTCTCCCGGTGTCCTAAGAATTAAATCCCTTTATTCCATTTCTTTTATAATATCTAATTCTCCTTTTATCTTTCTTATTAGAGTTATGAAAATATAATCTAATATGAATTATCTTATTACATTGATTGCATATAACATCAGAATACTCCATCATATAATTTAAAACATTTCTCTATTTTGGATGTGTATGTCATTTGTAATTATTACATATAATATCATTCATCCTTCATTTAATTTTAGAAATATCATTTTCACTATCTTATGAACTACATGGATCATAATACATAAATTTCTTCTTAGAAATATCTTATTTGGATGTATTATCATAGGATATAAATATACCATATATAGACATAAATTTTACTCTGTTTTTTGTTCTCATTCTTAGTATGTATCTTTAACCTACTTTATTATTGTATAAAATTTCCAATAATGTAATCTAGAATCAACTTAATCATATTTAAAGTTTTATATATGGATTTACTCTTTGATTCACACTCGGACAACATTATATAATTTATATTTTAAATAATCCACTCTTCCAATAATGATTTTTAACCCAATGATTGTAAATTATTTACAATTATCATAGAATGGTGATGGTTTTTTATTAATATTAATTAGGTAAAAAATAAAAAACATCACAATTCTCCCTCAACATAGCTCTTTGACTCCCAACATACTTTTTTGTTCCATAATATGTAGTCCCGAATTTCATTCAAATATCATTTTTATAAAAAATATATATCTGAATATTAATATTCTTATTCATAGATCATGGTTCATTGTTTCAAACATTATGATTTAATTAATACTATGTCCTTTATTATGAAAAAATGAACAACTTATTTCTCTATAACAATATTACTCACAATAATCATAAGAAAATTTACATCACTAGTATTAATGATAAAAGACATTATAGGATCCTATATGTAATAATAATTAGCTACATAAAAAATAAATGGTCTTGTTTGATTTAGATTTTTTGTTGTTCCTATTGGAAACCCTATCATAATGAAAAAAAATCATTCCACTACCAACATAGTTAGTGTATGTAAAATTAGATGAAATTTCAATCGACTACAAAAAAAGGATAAGATCTGAATCAATTTTATAATTTAAATAATACTAATTTAATCACATTGAGGAAATTAAGGAAATAAACTAGAGGGTTTGAATTGTAGTATTAAATTTTAACCAAAAATATTCCAACCCTTCATCTTTTATGTGGATTGGTTTTATGAAATTGTGAACAATTTAATCAAAAAAGTAAAAATAATTCATTTTGTACAAAAAAAAATGCATGAAATACTATAATGAACATGTAATTATGTTCATTATATATTTGTGAAAATATAAAAAAATAAAAAATTGTAAATTAAAATTTTAAAAAACATTTGTTATCCAAAACTGAATACTATAGAAGTTTAGAACAATACATTGGGTGTTGGTTAAGAAACCAAATACTTATTTAAATGGATATTATATATGAAATTTTAAACCAAATTTAAAGTTGTATAATTAAAATAGATTCAATTTATCTATGAATTTAACCGAATAATATGGTCACTTATTTTATTATTAGAAAAACCCCTCTACATAACCTGTTGGTATATATGGTGTTTTATCCTCAAATACTCTAACATCCAATCCTTAGTATCCATCGATCAAACATGATCCATTGTGGAATAATTACATTTTATGTAAAAATATCAATATAAATAAACCTATCCAGATTAATCTCCTATTAAAAATTTTCAAAATGAAAATTATTACACTAATAGAAATTTATCTTCAAAACAATAAATTTCACAATGTCATAATGTCCAAAAACGTTTTGAATGATATTTTGATGTAATAAAATTTAAAATCGATATAAAACTCATTCTAAAGTCATCATTAAAAAAAAATTAAATTTCGATGTTCTGTAAATATAAAATTAAGTTTTAATAGTATCAGCGGAAGGATCATCATATACTAATGAACATAACATTGGACATTACCTACACATGAGATTATTGAATACCCTTAGAGTGTTTATAATTTTTTTTAATGTAATATATAATTAATAGTTAGACTAATATATTTTCAAAACCATTATTAAAATCGTCATTATTTCATATGTTGGAAATTAATTTTCTATAAGAAAAAAATGTAATATCAAGTTAAATCATGTTCATATTAAGTATCGCTGGATTTTTAATAAAATCATTTATTTGACTCAAATAAAATATAATAAATAATCCTCCAATGATGATTAAGAATATTATATTCTTTTAAAGTATATTTAATTTTCCAAATGAACATTAAAATATATTTATTACATCTTTATGGGTGTTCAATGAATTTATATTATCTTGGAGTCTATTGAATGATATTGTAACAAAACAAATAATGATTTGGGTGAAGTATTCATTTTAATTTTGAGTAAGTAATTTGGCTCCTTGAGTTCATTATTTTTCCACATATGATAGATTTTCTAGTTTAATTTAATCAATTTATCTGTAGATCACTTTTACAGTGAATATAATCAATTATATGGAAAGAGAATCCCAACAAGGCATTGCTGATAATAATTATTGTAAGATATCAATTGAGGGTTGGATTTGATAACTCACTTTTGATATAAATATTCCAATATTTTTTCAAAGGGTATTATCATTTTTTGTTTCATTATTATTTTTTAATTCTTTAATTAAGAAATAAACACTAATAACGTAGAATAATAATAAGGAAAATAGAATCGATATATTAATAAATATAATAAAATATAACAATACATCGTTTTTTCTAAAAAATAATTGTTATGAGTATTCATATCAAATAGGAATAATTGAATATAAGGATCCTTTAGTATCCATTAATAATGGAATAGAATAAAACCATGGTGGGATCCTATTCATGTACAGCTAATGTTAATACCCCAAATATAAAATGTTATAAGTAGAGATAACGATACACTAAGGATTCATTCAGATTAGAATAAAAAAATAACTCTATGAACTTGATTTTATTTATCATAATCAAATGAAGGTTTCACCCATTCTCTCAATAATTATTGAAATAGGGACATCTAAAACACTTTAAAGATAATGTCTTATCACACAAATATATGTGAAATAAATAGTGTCTAAATGTAATATGTATCATTATATATCCCCCAAATTTTGATAAAGTTCTAAAACATGAGGATAGCTTTATTAATGATCAGGAAATTGTGATTATACTATAAAAGGATGTGCTTATATGACGTCCTAATATAGGACTATAAAATTATCTTTTATAACATTCTTTGTAAATCCATTACATCATGACCAATACCAAATCCCATTTTTGACTTCTTAGTCACATCAATCTAAACAATTAAATTCATCTACATCCATTGGGTGAATCCAAAGTCACTTTTCAAATTTGGAAATTATTATAAAAAACATTAATTATCATATTACAAGTGAAATATTATGAAATATGTCATAGATCATCGATATATGAGAGTGTTTTATGTGATCAAATCCACCACATATTAATTGGAAATGTTCATTTTTCCTTGACGTGATGATTAAGTTGTTGAAAAATAAAACACTAACCCTAAATCACATATCATTGGTTCTTAATTCGTTATATTAATAAAACTTATATAATTACATAATAATAAATTATCATAAAATGGCCATATATAAAATTATTCATAACATAACTATGTTTCATGATGTCCTAAATCCATCATATGGGTAAAATATTTCTAACCTGGTTAGTAATATACATTCACTAAAATAGTATCGTACTAAATAACCTATTATTAGGACAAAATTTCAATTTTTTGGATGGGTATGACAATATAAACATCATATTTGAGGAAATTTCAGATAAACTAAAATCAAAGGATCCATAAAAATTTTTTACTTGATAAAACTAATGAAGCATTTATGATATTCTATTTTGTAAAAATAAATAGGGAATATACGAATATTGATTCACAAAATTATATCCCATGTGCTATCTATTACATCTCCATACAAGTGATCTTACTCATATTCATCTTAAGATATCCTGAAAACTCAATGTGATGAAAAATAATTATAAATCAACTTGTAATAGTTATATTGTAAGTGGTTTATCAAAATCATATATCATTTCCATGATAAAACCCATATATTAATGATAATTTTTTATATTGATATTCTATACAAGTTATATAATTTCCCTATGATAATGAAACCTAACTAAATTTATAGAAAAAATGCTAACAAACTCCCACCACCACCATATTAAACCACATCTGCATTAAATAAATAAGGGGATAGAGTGTATTTAATTATTCTATTGCATAATGGTATTTGAAAGTGGTTTTATACTATTATCCTCAGTAGGAACTAAAATCTTGAAATCAAATCATCTTATAATCTCTAA
Organism: Viscum album; assembly: GCA_963277665.1. Classification (NCBI taxonomy): domain Eukaryota; kingdom Viridiplantae; phylum Streptophyta; class Magnoliopsida; order Santalales; family Viscaceae; genus Viscum; species Viscum album. The sequence continues at coordinate 1,381,252,137 of OY728138.1, forward strand.
AATTGGGTTAAATTATTAAAAATATTGGTTTGTACTTTATTTATACCTATTATTCTAAGCCTGTAGAACCTCTCTAGTATAATCATAGTATAGTTGAATTAGTTTATTGATTCTAGGCACTACCCCTAGTTCCATAATAATTATTTTATTCAAATATTGTTTTATAACCATATTAGCTACTATTATATATTAAAAAATTATTATATCAAAAAATTTCTATTACATGCAATGTTTCTTGATTACAACTCCACCATTCAAGAAAGTAATCTTATTGTGTTCTAAAATAATGACCCAACATGAATATCCAATTATAAATACTTGCACCATATCACTACATGACCACTTATGGGGTCATTTGTTAAAAATGAATGGTATCTAGAGATGTGGGATTGTTGACATTCTTTATTTTTCATGGGAGATGAATATATTTTAAATATAACCTTATAGATTTTAAATTAATGAAGTTCCTAAAAATGAATCAAAGGGACTCTCCTGAATAGGCTTGCACACCCACTCCTGCGCATCAGAAGGCTCATGTAGCACCCCCTTGTGGGACTATAAATTATATACCAAGACTACAAGAGAGACCATCAATGAGAAATTATGCCAGAGACCTGTGTGGGAAACCTCCTTCGACTAGTGTTACCTATTTTACTATAAAGAAGACCCATGTTCTCCTAATTTTCACAAATTCAAAATCTGAAGAATCCTCAAATTTTGGTGATGTATTCCCCTTTCCCATGTCTCCAAACTATCCTTAGGTAGCTCTCCAGTACATGAGAAGATAGATAATTAAGGGGGATAAGGGAGATAAAATTCCCTTCAGGGTATAACCATAATAGACATCCATGAGGACCTCTTCACTCATATTGGGAATTCACTGGCATGAGGCCCCCATCCCTAATTTTGGACCATCAGAAGCCATATCTAGGGAAACCTAAGGAGACATGTGGTGCCTATGATAAATCCCCAATCCAAGTATTGTTGCAAAAGTGGTTCATTTTCAAAGGCATACCTAGCTATCGTGGGCATATAACCTCTATTAGAACAACATTTAGTTCCTCCCAAGCCATTCGAAATGGAGATTTGACCTCTCAAATAGGAGCTCTATGATCTCAACTTTGATTCATTTTTTATGGTACCAATGGTTGGTCTCCTCTTCTTTTGGATCCATCACTCAAGGGGAAACAATTTTAAACCTCTACCAATGCCTCAAGCCAAGGAAAACCATGACAGAGTAACACAATGATGTCTCAAATTTGAATATGTATTTATATGGTCATAAGTTTTCTACACTAGTTCTAATACACAGTTTGGGACTTTCGAGTGTGTGTTGATATGAATTTTAAAGGTCATGAGGACACTGACCCTGGGGGTAGTTTCAAAAAACTCTTCATCTTGAATCTGAGGGCATGTTCCATGTGCATCCCATTCTATATCTAGTACCCAATGCCTTTAGTTTCAGGAGAGGTGTTTGAGAATAATCATTTCTTTTCTATTAAAACAATGAATGATAACCTCCTATCCCTCTTAAGAACCAATTTTAGATCTCCCCTCATAGTGTATTCCCTTGGACTTTATTGTAGGAACTATCTTACTTTTTTCCATCCTCTTTATGTCCCAATTAACTAAGTGGGAGGGGATATGAGAATTTCAAAGTGCATTTTATTTCCCTTGTATTTATATGGTATTATAATATATGGGATATACTACTACCTCATCCTCTTCCAGCTGCAGAATAAGGGATTGTATTATTTTTTATATAATTTTCTTCTTCTTATTTCTTATATTAAAGCATGAATCATCATCAGTCATTTGGGATGAGAGGATATACACAATAACATATGACACATATTTGAATACATATTTTGGTAGAGAATATTCTTCGGGATCATCCCCTTTCCTTATTTAAATGTGTATCAATTGGGGCTAGTCCTAAAGGCCATGTACGCAACCTCATGGAAAATCAGATCTTGAGGTTTCCTCGATCTTTAAGTTCTGCTTTTATATCACACTAATAATGACTCATGTTCCCTTAGATGTTTTTGGTGGTCCATACATCCACATGATCCCCAAACCCTTCAATCCTATTCATCATGTATAAGCCTGATCATATCTGATCCTAGGAATCATCTTCAAACGTAATCTCCAAACAAACATCCATTGACAAGGGAATCCACTGTTAAAATAATCCCCAAATCCAAAATCTTGGTCACCTACTAGGTATAACACCCAACCATACTTACTATACACATCTAGGGTCTTCATCTCTAGTTATAATACCCAACAAATAATCTATATAATCTTGAGATAAAATATTCATCTTGGCCCCATTTACGAGGAATGAATTTTAGGAATAACTTCTATATTAAGCCTCTCAGGGATATATACTCCCCTACCAGACAAATAGACGGGTCTCTATATGAGGGGGTTCATATAAATAAATAACGTGGGCTTTGATTCTTGCCTAAATGAGATACATAGGAATCCTACATAAGGTCAAAACGTTTGAGTCAATATGGTTTTCCTTATGAATTTTTCATTCCTCCATACATGGGCGATATTGTTAAGTCATTAATGATTTCATTATAACTTTAGAATTCCTTCTGGTTTTGAAAATCACAAACACATTATCCTAAAAGAAATTCTTTTTATCCTTGTTTTACTTCTTCATGGAAAATTTCATTCCCCATGGAAATTTACCCTTATCATGTTTTCATTATTCAATCAAATTTTTCTAAGTGTAGAATTCGGGTTGAAACGATAAACTCAGAATCCTATAAAGACATAGATATGAATCATTCTGTTTTAGAATTATAATTCTCAGAATTTGTAATACGAATTCTTGTTTCGAACTGTTATGATGTCCTGAATCCAAATTCTATTTACAAATTCTAGATATGAGCTTGCTGAGTTCTGAATCCAAATTCTAATTAAGAATTCTTGTTATGAACTTTCTATGTTCCGACTTCGAATTCTTATTACGAATTCTGGTTACAAACTTTCTGAGTTCAGAATCTGAATTCTAATTACTAATTCTGGTTATGATCTTTCTGAGTTCGGACGCCGAATTCTAATTTTGAATTCTGATTAAGAACTTTTCTATGTTCTAACTCCGAGTTTTCTAAATACAGACTCCATACTCTTATGAGTTAGGACCTCAAATTCTCATGAACTCTCACTCCGAACTTTTTAAGTTCTGATTTCGAATTCTTGGGAATCCAGACTCCGTATTTCCTTGAAATTAAGACTCCAAAATTCTATAGAACTCAGGTTCCAAATTCCTAGAAAACAGAACCCGAATATCCTTGTAATATAGACTCTGAATTCAATTTTGGTTAGACTCCGAACATTCATTTTCATACACTCTGAATATTAGAGTGTAGTTATGTAACCATATATTTCCTTACACTTGTTTTCTTATAAAACGATGTCATACTTTCAGTTACTCACTAATCGTTGTTTTAGTGACACATGTACATGCCCCACCGCAATTAAAGGAAAAATATGACCATTGGAGGAGGGAGACAACCATTGGAACTGTGGATATAAATAGGATCTCACTTGAAAGATCTCACAAATTTGGGTTTCTTTTATGCTCAGATCATTCAGAAGTGATTTCTAGATAGAGAGGCTATTATAAACTCTCATTCTTTATGTAGAATGTTTAAATGGCTTGTTCAAACATTACTTCATGTATAATTGCTTCGTGTGACTCCAATTGTTTCTATATACAATCTAGGGATTCTGAGGATAGAAAGAGAGAGGTGCCGACTACCTTGAGGTTGAGGGCTTCCTTGCTAAGGAAGACATAGGTTCCAACTACCTTGTAGGTGAGGGCTTGCAGGGATAGCAAAACAGACTACGATATTCGTATCGAGGGCTTACCCTGGTGTGGTTATGATAGAATTTCATGAAATTATAAAACAAGGGACCATTATCCAAGGTTGTTGGATACCCTTCTCTTTGTGTTAAAAAAATTATCTTCATACTCGTTTTGCGACAAGTTTTCTGCTGCATTTGTTTAGTTAAGGAAAGTATAATCTTCTTATACTTCATTTGACTCGTACTCTGATTATATAGGATTCTATATGTATTAAAGGAGAATCTTAGTTGTCATAAAATTTTGTTAAGTTTCATTTCTGGAATCACTTTTCTAAAATCAAGCATGTTATTAGAACTCTGGGGTGTAGTGAAATTTGGTTATGAAAATTTTCCTTAGGGTTTTTTTAAGTATACAAATCACCCCCTCTTGTATTTGAGGATATGATTACTAAATATTCGATCCTACATTTGGTATTATAGAGTATATCATACTCAGACATACCATCTAAAAAATTGGTATCAAAGGAAGTTTACCATCAATCATCAACCAATCTAACAATTGGCTTTAGAATTTTTGTTAAATCTGAATTAATCTCATGATTTGATTGAGAAAAGAATTCATCTTCTTATTAATTTCGGAATTGATATTCCAGAATCATATTTTTTGAAATCATATTTTTCGAACTCATATAGCTTGGATTCTTTTTTTTCTTAGAGATACTCTTGTTATATATATTTTTTCTTTCTTAGGAATATTTACATTTCTTACAAACTTTTTCTGTTACCATGTTTTGTGTGGAAAGAATATTCTTCAAGATAACAGGAATCAATGATGGTTCCGTAGACAATATCAATCCAACCAGACCACCTATCTTTGATGGAAATGACTATGAGTATTAGAGAGATCGAATGAAGACCTTCATTATCAATACTGGTGTTGATAATTTTGTTATGCTTACTGGAGGATATAAAATTCTAGAAAAAGAAATTATTACCTTTACTAATCAAGAAAATCATGAATATCAATTAAATTATAAGGTATGAAATACTTTTATTTACTCCATGACTATAAATATATATCGACGAATTTCATCTTGTGAAGCAACAGAAAATATTTGGATGAAACTTGAAGTTACACATTTTGGTACATCCAATGTAATTAAAACTAGAAGAGCTATTCTTAGATCTTAATTTCACGGATTTAACTTTCCTTATGGAGAACCCATATATAAGGTACAACAAATATTCATGAATATTGTGAATACTTTACAATCAATGGGTGTGAAATGATTATATGATGAAGCATTTGTTGATATGACCATAGACATCATGCCTAATGAGTGGGAATCCAAGATGACTGCTATTGATGAGAACAGAAAGGTTACTCAGATTACTGTTGATGAACTCTTTGGAACACTTCTTCAACTTGAAACTAGGATGAAGAGAGATGTTGATAATATAAAAAATAGGAATGGAAATTGATGCATTTGTTTTACCACAACTTTTAATCATATGAAATCAAAGACACCTAAGAGAATTACCAGATCCAAATATAATAAAGTTCTTATCCAATCCAAATCTAGTGGAAGTGAATACATATAAAATGAATTAGAAAATCATGCTCGAAGGATGAACAAGATAGCTGGATAGAGGAACTTTCAATCCATTTATAAGAAAAAGGAAAGGAAAGACATGAATGATTCAAAAGTCACATGTTATGAGTGAAAGAGAGCTAGACACATAAGGCCTAATTGTCCCAGGATTAGAGAAATGAAAAAAAGGAAAAACACTCTGAGAGAAAGAGAAATAAGTATTACAAGGCTAAATATAAGAAAGTCTTAAAGGCTAATGACACCTGGAGTGCCAGTGGTGGAGACTCTTTAGATGAATCTTCGGATTATGAATCTTCTGGAAAGAAGAATCTTATTCTAATAGCCAGAATACCATTTGAAAATCATTGTTTAATGTCTAAGGAACACAATGTTGAATCTATGAACAATATATCTTTGAATGATAATGATAGTAAATATTATAACTCTTTTGATGAAGAATCTTCTTCTAATGAAGATAATAAATTACCTACCTATGAAAAAGTTTCTATGTTTTCCAAACTTCTTGAGATTGAATCATCAAAACTCATGAAAAAACATGATAAGAAAAATTCTTGCAATACTATTTTTACTAAAGAAATATCAGCCCATTCTAAAGATCTTGATATGAAAAATGATGATTTTGAAAGTATTTCATAAAATATTGAGGATGTAAATTCTTAGAAGAATAAACATTCTAATGATCTATAATATGTAGTTTCTAAGAAAAATGTTTTCGAGCCAAGCTATAGTACAAAATAGAATGTTTTTTAATAAAAGAACCTAGTTATCAAACTAAAATTTGAAATATATTCCTTGAGGAAGTGTTTGTAAAAAATTTCCTTAGGTAAAGAAAATTTTGATAAAATGTATTCACAAATCTGACCTCTAATGAATACTTCTGGTTTTGGTTATACTGGTTCTAAACCTATTTTTAATAACAACTATTTTGTCCCACAAAGTGCTCCATTCTGTACTAAGTGTCAATGTGGTGGACACTAGGAAAATAATTGTTCTCTAAAAAAACTCAATCATTAGGATATCTTAAAGACTATTTTTATATGAAGATGTGGGTGCCTAAAATTTTTCTTTCTAAGAATTACGGATCCAAGAAAGTTTGGATTCCAAAAATCTAACATTTTATTTATTTTCATGAAAATTGAGAAGGTACCAAAAGTATTATGTGGTATATGGATAGTGGATTTTCCCCACATATTATTGTTAACTAAAACTACATTGAAAATATTATGAAGATTAAAGGAGGAAAAGTATCTTTTGGAGATAATGCTCAGGGATAAATTATTGGTATAAGTAACATTGTTCTTGTTAGAAAAACATTGATTTAAAATGTTTTATTTGTTAAGGGTATTAAGCACAACCTTATTAGCATAATTGAATTATATGATGAAGGTTACCTTGTGAATTTTAGGAATGACATGTGATTAGTACACAATTTCAAGGAAGAGATTATTCGTTCTACCCATATGTAAGAGAATGTTTACACACTAAACATAGAAGGCCTTAGGATCCATGATATACCTTGACATGGTGTAATGGAAGATCACTCTTGGTTGGGGAATAGAAGGTTAGGACAGTTTAACCTTATTAACTTATGTAAACTTTATAAGAAATGATTAGTCAAGGATCTACCGGAGCTTAGATTTGATTCTTCAAAAGTTTGTGAACCTTGTCAAAATGGAAATCAAAATAAATCAAGTTTTAGATCAGTTGGTGAAGTCTCAACTACTGATGCATTAGAGTTAGTGCATATAGATCTCTTTGGTCCTACACAAACTGGAATCATTGGGACCATGTATTATGTATTTGTCTTGGTTGATGAGTACACTAGATTTTCTTAGGCTTATTTTCTATCAAAGAAGTCTCAAGCATTATCCTATTTCAGACGTTTTAGAGCCCAAGTTAAAAATTAGAAAAACCTTCAATTGAAAACTATTCATAGTGATCATGGTGAAGAATTTCAAAATTATGATTTTGAAACTTTTTGTAGTAGAAAAGGCATTACTCGTAACTTCTCAGCACCCAGAACACCTCAATAGAATGGTGTTGTTGAAAGAAGAAATAGAATTCTTCAAGAGATAACAAGAACCATGTTGAGTGAGTATTCTGTAGCCAAAACTATTTGGGATGAAGCTGTAAGTACTTTTTTTATACTATAAATTGTGTTTTGATTAGACCTTTTCTTAATAAAACTCTTTATGAGTTATGGAATGGTAGAAAACCTAGTGTTCCCTACTTTAAGGTTTTTGGTTGCATGTTATTCATTCTGAATACTAAAGATAATCTACATAAATTCACACAAAAATATGATGAAGGAATTTTCTTCGGATATTCCACAACTTCTAAGGCTTATATAGTTTTCAATAAAAACACTTGTACTGTTGAAGAAATAGTACATGTAAAATTTGATGAAACTGGTCCTTTGGTTTTTAGTCAACCCCAACCTACATCTTCTAATGTGTTTTCAAAAACTGATTATCAACCTACATTAGAAAATATTTCTGATAAGGAAAATGTCCAAGAAGATATTTCTGAAACATTTTCCCCATTATATTTCCTATCCTATGTTGATGAACAGGTCTTACAAAAGGAAAATCAGTTGTTTCTAAAGAATCATCATAGTGATAGAATCATTGGAGATCAGAATCTAACTGTAAGGACTAGAAGTTCCTTAATAAATGATGTAGAACATCTATAATTCCTTTCCCAATTAGAACTAAATGATACTGATGAAGCTTTGGGTGATGATGATTGGAATAAATCCATACAAGATGAACTAAATTAATTCGAAAGGAATAAAGTCTGGACCTTGGTTCAAAGACCTAAGGAAACTTCTGTTATTGTTGTAAAATGGGTCTTCAGAAATAAGTGTGATGAAACTGGAATCATTGTATGAAATAAAGCTAGGATAGTTGATAAAAGCTATAATCAACAATAAGGAATATAATACGAAGAAACCTATTCTCCAGTATCCGGACTTGAATCATTTCATATTTTACTTGACTTTGGAGCATTTTTCAATTTTAAACTTTTTCAAATGGATGTGAAATGTGATATCCCTAATGGTTATGTTCAAGATGAAGTTTTTATTGAACAACCTCTTGGTTTTGAAGATACAAAACTTCCTAATCTTGTATTTAGACTTACCAATGCTTTTTATGGTCTTAAACAAGATCTCAAGCTTGGTATGATAGACTTACAAGATTTTTGATTCAAAATATATATGTTAAGGGAAATGCAGATATAACCCTTTTTATAAATATAGATAAGAAAAATATTTTGATTGTTCAAATTTAGGTTGATGAAATTATATTTGGTTTAAATCAGCAATCTATAACTTATTCCTTTATGGATCTAATGAAATCTGAGTTTGAAATGAGTATGATGGGTGAGTTAACATTTTTTCTTGGTTTTCAAATTTCTGAAAAACCAGAAGGAAACTATATATACCAATAAAAGTATATTAATTATCTTCTTAAAAAGTAAGGATATGACAAAACTAAGAGTATAAGTACTCTAATTGGTACCTCGAACACACTTGATCTCGATCAAGCTGGGAAACCAGTAGATCAAACAACTTTTATAGGTATGATAGAATTTTATAATACTTGATAGCCAATCATCCAGACTTAATGTTTTCAGAATGCATATGTGAAAGATACCAATCCAATCCTAAGGAATCCTATTTAAAGGTAGGAAAATAATTTTTTTCTACTTAATTGGAACCATTGATTTAGGAATGTTTAATTTTTCTGTAAATGATTTTATTTTGAAATGTTTTTTAGACGCTGAAATTGGTTGGTGTAGAATGGATAGAAAGAGTACATACCAAACTTTTCATTTCTTAAGAGATTAATTAGTTTCTTGGTCATGTAAGAAGCAACACTTAGTATCACTTTCAACTACTTAAGCTGAATATATAGTAGCTGGAAGTTGTAGTTATCATGTATTGTGGATGCAACACACACTCACAGACTATGGTATGAGTTTTACCAAAACCTAAATTTTGTTTAATAATACAAGTTCCATTTCCCCTAGTAAAAACCTTGCACATAACTCTCGTGCAAAGCACGTAGATATTAAGAATCATTTTCTTAGGGATCACACACAAAAATGAGATATCATTCTTCAATTTATCAGAATGCAAGATCAACTTGCTGATATTTTCACAAAATATTTACCCTCTGATATATTTGAATACATTAAACAGAAGTTAGTAAGGATAACTATAAGGTAATCCTCTTTAATAACTTCTTTTTAAACCAATCTCCTTACAGTAATAAACTTCTTTTCATAGGGAGAGTATATTTCATTTTATTTTTTTTCATATTTTTCATAATAAAGATTTTTTCATGTTATTTCTTAATGATGTTTTTCATATTTTTCGTAATGATGTTTTATCATATTTTTTTAATGGAGTTTTCATCATATTTTTCGTAATGATGTTTTTCATATTTTTTGTAATGATGTTTTTTCATATTTTTTATAATGGAGTTTTTCATATTTTTCGTAATGAAGTTTTTCATATTTTTCATAAGGATGTTTTTCAGATTTTTTGTAATGAATTTCTTCATGTTTTTCATAATGAATTGTTTCATATTTTTCGAAATGAAGTTTTTCAAATTTTTCATAAGGATGTTTTTCAGATTTTTCGTAATATAAATTTCCGGACCTGATATTTTTCTAATGGAAATTTTCGGACCTGAAATTTTCATAATGGAAATTTTTGAACTTGAAATTTTCATAGTGAGATTTTCATAATGAAAATTTTCATAACGAAGATCTATGTACCCAATTTCTTTTTCATACTCATGTTTTTATCCAATGTCCTTCAAGAATAATTTTCCTCAATATGAATAATTCTCCTAAAAATATGAAACATATGATTTCTTTTTTATGTTTTCATAATAAAATTGTAATTTTTATTAGGTTCTTTTGTTTTTAAAATTTCTCTGATTCATGTTTCCTGAAATCCGAATGTTTTCCTTTAAAAACCTTAAAAGATCAGATTCTACCAAATTTTTCCTTACATCTTTCTTTTTAATCGTTTGATCAGGTTTGAAGAATTCTTAGCCATTGGATTAAAATAAGAAGATGATCCATCACATCAACACCTGTAAAAGGGGACCCCCGATAGTCATCCCACATCTTTTTTCAAAGCTTGTGCATATCGAAGCTCTCCTCCTCATCAAAAGACCATTGCGAACTTTTCAAACGTGCTCAATTCCGAATGACTACATAAGTTACCTCTCAATATATGTCTTCTGTCAAGCTGATTTCGGAGCAGAATATATATGGGGAGATGATAGTGCATCCAAATATCTACAGCAAGTATGAATCTATTATCTCCAATAACATCAAGCTTAATGATTGGGAAAGTGTAGATATATCAAAGACAGGAGGCCAGGATGTTGTGTATCCGGATCTACTCATAGAATTTTATGAATCAGTTTGTTTTTTCAAGGAATATGGAAGAGACAAAATCTTCTTCAAGTGTTATGGAAAGACATATTCACTCTCATACACCAAGGCTTTTAGCTTGTTAGGATTATCATATGAAGGAGAGGCTGAGTTTTATTCCCACAAATTACTAGATGTTCAAGGAAGTTTCATCAAAGTGAAAACTATGAAAAGTCTTGGACTTACAGATGTCAGGATAGCAATGATTTCTCACTTTTCTACCAAAAATCGGATCGTAGAGTTATGGGTTCAGGTTCTTATCGTACCACAAAAGGGTGACAAGGACAGTATTAAGAAAAGTGATATGTATATCTTAGAGTTTTTGGTAAGTATTAGGAAAATCAATCTGATGAAACATATTCTCATTACGATTGAGAATATCAAGAATGGAAATCTGAGAGCACAGATAATAATGTATCCTTCTCTACTCTCCAAACTGATAGTTTAGTGTCTTGAATATTTCAATATCGCTTGCAGTTCCTAGCTGAGGAATTTCAAATTAATGTTGATCAGTGATGATACCCTCAAAAGGTTGAAGTTTGGTTTCTCTAAAGAGTCAGGTGAATTTTATGATCTACTAGAGGATGAGACAGAATCCATTCTAAAAAATGATGAAGAGGCTGAACCATCAAATAATGCTGGAAGGAAGAGGAAATTATTGGATTTATAAGAAACAGAGAAAATCCCTAAGGCCAATGAAACTAAATCCGCACCTCCAATGCCCAAGAAACAGAAACCGTATCCAGATGAGGTAGCTGTTAAATGGATAGAGGATAAGAAAAACTGAAAAAAAGGGGAGCCATGGTTTGGTCTAGACCCCGTTGAGGCCAAGGCATTGAAAGAAAAAGAATCCGATGAACCTGAGAAGTAAGCTAAGGAAAAGAATCTTAAGAAGAAGATGTTTGGGGCAGAGATTGTGCAATCTCTTTTGAAGGCTAATGTTATTGCATCCGAGAATATTCTTGTACCCAAAACCTTCCAAGTAGAACAATTGTCTGAGACTCCGGGAAAGAAGTTCATGTCCCCATAAAAAGATCATGAGAAATTCTATGAACAGATAAAAGCTGTGGAAGAAGTAAAACAAGCTGAAAGCACTAAAAATACAGCTGATCTGATAAAGCAAGTATAAGACTTTCATGAGAAAGAATGTTCTTCCAAAAATTTGTCAATCTGGACATCTCAAGTCAGATCCTCAATACTTTCTACTCCTGGTTTTGATGAGATGGTTGAAGAGGAGATGAATAAGTTGTCTGAAGAAAAAATTCATAATCATGACAGTATTCACCCTGAAGATGTTAAAGTTGGAGCTGAGAAAGAATGATTTGATGAAGATAAGATTGTCTACTTAACTGAAAGTGGGCAGGAACCTCCTGATGAAGAAGCTGTTTTGAAAATTATCAAGGGGAAAAAAGTGTTTTTTGATACCCCAACAAAAGAAATTTTATGGAAGAATGAAGCGGGAGGATCATCTAAGAGGAATCCTTTCAAGTTAGAGGAATAACCACAATCTAGAAAAATGTTCGATTTGGAGTCATCAGCACTAGGACATGATTTTTTCATTAAGTCTTTGATAAAAGTAGTGGATACTATTCCGATTTTTCCAACAATAGTCTCCAGATGACAAATGCTCCAGTATAGCATGAATCAGAAATCAGACTTTGTATCCATGGTGATAGATAGGTGTGCAAATATTGAGGCAGAACACAAGAATTTTTTATCAACTATGAAGCCCACAAAAAATCATGCATGAACATGTTGAGTTCATCGAAGAATATAATCGATGATCTGAGAGAGCTTGATGGCTTTCATGATGATGTTAAGAAAGAATTTGATACTTGAGATGGTAAAATAAAGGATCTGAAAAAAATCTTTGAGGAAAAGCTGAATCATGAGAAGAATACTCGGATTTAAGATGTTAAAGATCTGAATGGGAATATGAGTTATATAGTCCAATGTTGGAAAACAGAAAAAGATCTCCAGATTGAGATTCATTAGAAGATACTCAAGCAAAATGAATTGATAAAGGATCAATAAGAGTCTATGAAGGCTCAGGAAGACAGGATCAAATCATTAGAAAATAAAGTTAAGGAGGATCACAAATAGTTAAAGAAGATAAAAACTATCTTGAAGAAGTTGATTCCTAAGGAAAAAGATCCATAATAGATCCAAATCTGATCGTTTGTTGTATCTGTTTTTCCTCGTAAAAATTCCTTCAATCATAATGAAATTTTTGTTGCTTGTTTTTCTGGGTTGTTTGTACAAATATTTCAGATACCATATTTATTTTCCATTCCCTAAATTTCTTTTTGAAAATCACAAAGGGGGAGAAATGAAAATGAATTTCAAGTAATGTAGAAGTATCCCTATGTAAGGGGGAGTTTATCTACGAGGGAGTTCTTATTATGAAGATTTCCATACTCAAGATAATGAAATTTCTCATTCTAGAAATCTAGAATACGATCCCTAGAGTTCCATAGACGAAGGGGGAGTTAGTCGTATTCACCATTGTTCATATGTAAAGAGAGACAATCTTTATTCCAAAGTCTATAAATTTTTCTACGTCCTTATATTATTTTTTGTTAGGAGGTTTTTTCTTTCCAAAAGAGGGAGATTGTTGAGTCAATAATGTTTTCCTTATAAAATATACATTCCTTTATACATGGGGGAGATTGTTAAGTCATTAAGGTTTTCCTTACGACTTTACAATTCCTTCTTGTTTTGAAAATCACAAAAACCTTATCCTAATACAAATTTCTTTTTACCCTTTTCTGACTTATTTAAGGAAAATATCCTTCCATAATGAAATTTCCCCTTATCATGTTTTCATTTTTAAATCAAACATTTCTAATTGTAAAATGTTGTTTGAAACCAAAACCTCATAATCCTATAAATACCTAGATATGAAGCATTCTTTTTTTGAATCATAATTCTCAGAATTTTGATTACGAGTTCTGTTTATGAACTCTTACGAAGTTATGACTCTAAATTCTAATTACGAATTCTGGATACGAACTTTCTAAGTTCTGACTCCGAATTCTAATTACGAATTCGGGTTACGAACTTTTTTAGTTCTGACTCCGAATTCTAATTATGAATTCTGGTTATGAACATTTGTAGTTTTGAATCCAAATTCTGATTATGAATTATGATTATGAACATTTCTAGGTTCTGACTCCGAGTTTTATGAATACAGACTCTAAACTATTATGAGTTCTGACTCTGAATTCTCATGAACCTTGACTCCGAACAATGTATGTTATGATTTCAAATTCTTGGGAATCAAGACTATGAATTTCATTGAAATTCATACGTCAAAATTCTATAGAATTCAGGTTCCAACTTCCTAGAAAACAGAATCTGAATATCCTTGTATTATAGACTCCGAATTCAATACTGGTTCGATAGTGAACATTCATTTTCCTACACTATGAATATTGTAGTCTAGTTATATAACCATTTGTTTACTTACAATTGTTTTGTTATTAAATGATGTCGTACTTTCAGTTACTCACTAACCGTTGTTTGAGTGACATGTGTATAGGTCCCTCAGAAATTGTAGGAAAAATATGACCATTGGAGGATTGAGCCGACCATTGTAACCATGCCTATAAATAAGATAACATTTGAAGGAGCTCACAAATTTAGCTTTTTGATGATCAGAACTTTATGAAGTGATTTCTAGAGAGAGAGGCTGTTATAAACTCTCACACTTCATGCAGAAAGTTTAAATGTCTTGGTTAAACTTTTCTTCATGTAGAATTGATTCATGCGACTTTGATTGTTGCTGTGTACAATCAAGGGCTTCCGGGTATAGGAAGAGAGAGCTGCCCACTACCTTGAAGTTGAGGGATTCCTTGTTGAATAATACAGAGGTTCCATCTACCTTGTAGTTGAGGGTTTGTAGGGATAGCAAGACAGACTTCGATCTTCATATAGAGGGATTACCTTGCTGTGGGTAAGACAGACATTCTTGATATTATAAATCAAGGGACCTTTATCCAAGGTTGATGGATACCCTTCTCTTTGGGTTAAAATATTTACCTTGTTACTTGTTTTGATAGAAGTTTTCCACTGCATTAGTTTTGTTAAGGAAGGTATAATATTTTTATACTTACATAGACTTGTAATTTGATTATATAGGATTCTATACGCTTTAAGGTAGAATCTTAGATGTCGTAATCTTTTGTTATGTTTCATTTCCAGAATCACTTTTCTGGAATCGAACAGGTTTTTAGAACTCAGAGGTGTCATGAATTTTGGTTATGCAAAATTTACTTAGGTATTTATTTAATGTATACAATTCACCCCCTCTCTTGTATTTGAGAATATCATTACTACATATTCGATCCTAAATTTGTTATTATAGAGTATATCATACTCAGTCATACTATCTTAACAAAAATCTAACAACCCAAACAAACTCTAATTATATATATTGGCATTCCCAATAGAGTCTTATTCAACCTGGTGTTCAATATGCCTCCCAGGTCCCCTAGGACGTTTCAACGTATGTCTCATACCAAACATTGAGTCAGAACAGTTATCCAAAACATCCTGATAGCATGGTACTAACTACCCTGTTTTTTCATTATCTATTGTCCTTAAAAGGTATGATGTGTCACTTCTAGTGGAACTGATCTACGTGGGTTCCAATTCCATTTACAAGGATATATAAGAATCTATTCTATTTCTATGATACCAAAATCTAATATACTCATGTCTCCCAGGATGACAACACTCTCCATTGTTCCCCTCTATGTCTCTAAAAACTAGCATAGTCATAACAATGACCAAAGAATATCTATTCATTGCCTAAGAGGGGTCATTGATGGAGAACCATCGATACATAGTGGTATATCCATTAAATAAAAACCTCATATAAATACAAATCCATAAACATTACTTAAAAACTAATAATTTAATTTTAATACAAGGGTTACCCTAATAATACATAGAAATTAATGAAGGATTCAAAATCATATCATAACGCTATAATAGAGGCCCATAAAAAGAAATAATTTCCCCCAAAGGATGTGATGATTCCATCCTCCTTTCCACTTGACCAATGTAAGTTCTTATTCACCATTGTAAAAACATACATATGATAAAACTGCCTTTGGAATGTTTTTTTATCATGGATATAGAACCATTGGGAGTTTCTATTTCCTTGAATAAACCTATTGGAAACCGTTCTTAAATAGAGAACCTTCTATGAATGATTGCACAAACTACCCATTTAATTATCCATCAAGTGAACTGATTCTCCATCGGAAAAAAAAATGTCAACACAAGGTGAATCCATAACAGAGATGATATTTTTATATACCTATTAGTCACCTTACACTAAAAAAATGAACAAAAGACAGATAAAAAATAAATCATTCATGTGTACATCTAAATGAGATGCTCATTTAAAAGGGTTTTCTAGTTTTTGTTTGTCATTATTTAGGATCATAATATCTAGACACCATTCAATCCTATAGAATACATTAAAATTCAAAAAATGTGCTGCCTATATACTATTTTTATTGGTTATTCATCCACACAGAGGATTTCCTCACCAACCCATAATCATTTTTAATTGTTTTAGAATGCAGTGTTTTGAGAATACCATCATAAGGTACAATCCTAACATCAGAAGATTTTCAACAGGACCTCTAGTTCACGAATCTCTAATAACAATCCATTCATAAAATGTGGGTGGCCTAGAAGTAGAAAACACCAACCTCTATCCTCAACCATTTATAGAGCATAAGCCTAGAACAAAATAAGAAGTCCCACAAATATTTTCTTGAGGTGTATCAAGAGGCCAAAGAATAAATCATCTAAAAAACACATGGGTTCTTCAAAAGGGATCTGTCTAGCAATATTTTTCAGTAATATCACATGGTAATGAACCCTCTACATGATTATGGTGTCAAATACAATTTTATGCCCCTGAACTCATACTTGGGTATGCACAATGACCCAACAAGGGAAAAACATCCCAAAAGGTCAAGGTACAAACCCCTATCTTCACTAGAGAATCCCACCAATCAGATTTGGTGTGTAACTAATAGAAGGCACATACACCTACCCACACTAATTATGGTATCCATTACACTCTATAGAAAGCATCAAAGGAATCTCATTATTCAAATCTGGTAGAAAATAGAGATCATGAACACAAACCAAACCACTCTAGTCAATCGTACAAGAATTATGTTCTTGAAGAACTAAAAGAATCATTCTAAACATGTTTGGTGGAAAACCAAAACATGTCACACACAACATCCTATATTCAACTGGATAATAACCAGTTCTATTTGGAAACACCCAATGCTGTCAGTTGGAGTGTCCTGATGGAAAATAAGTGGATGGACCAACTCTATTTCCCCACATATGAGTAAAATCTGTGTCTTCTTGTAGTAATGGGGTGATAAGAGCACTCCCATAACCCTTATCCAAATAATAAATGTTCATATATCCCTTTTCAGGCCAAAGAATTCAACAATAATATCATTAAAATTGGGAAAGTGAATATTAAAATCCTTACGTTCCAATTGCATTCAACTCCCTTCTTTTGCACGCTATCCTCTCTCCCTATGTGTTCCATGTGTCATCCTTACCCTAAGGCACCATGTTCTATCCCATCTTGTTCCCAAAACACCAATCGCTTGATCCTTTCTATGGTACAAACCTCTGGGTTGTAAGAAGTGATGTCTGGGTACCTTGGGTGGTGTTTTATGTTGCGTTGCATAGCCTTATGCTTCTTCGCATAGGCATGATAATGTATATTTCTTCTTCACATAGCCACTCTAATGTGGGACCATTAGTGGATCACTCCACAAAACCCCCACTCCCTGACATTTCTAGTTCCTTCCCTTCACCAAGGGTTAAAGTGTGCTGGTTATGTAAGTCCCAAGGGTAAGGAGTGAGCTTTCCTCATCCGAGCTATATGAAATTCAATTTCCCAACACCATTATCCCCTACACATGACATTAAACTGTTTCATCGCCCAATACACGTAGGGTGTCCCATCTTGGAAATTCTCTATGCCAATATGTCTTTACAAGATTGAAATATTCCTCACACGGAATGATATCCTTTGTCCTGGAGTCGTGGCTATCAATGGGGATGGGAAACCATCATGGTGTAAGAACATAGCCATTCTCACAGTAGGAATCATCTCCGCTCCTCCTTTATTCATCAATACCATAGACTGGGGGAGATATGGGCATATGGACCATCATTATCTCATCCCTCTCCCTATGAGATTTTCCTCTATCGGGCCTTTATCTTAGAGTAAGTCCCAATCTCCATCTCCCTGGACCGCTAACTACACACAATCCCTTGTTTCCTATTTGGGCCTCTAACCACACATAATCCCTTATTTCCACATTGTGCTACTAAAGACGTGTAAGACCATGTATCTTCTTTGGTCTTATAACCATGTGTAAGACCCTGTTTTATCACTGGGCTACTAACCAAGTGTACTACCCATTCCATATCCCTTGAAAACACCTTTCGGGATGTGATTGGAAGGTCTTTGTTGCTTCATGTTTCTCACACCGAGTATGAATCATGTGGGCTTTGACTAAGCATTGACCATGTCATCCTTCATGGTCCGCCTTAGTGTGTTAGCCCCAAACCACTATCTCAACTACGTGGACTTTGTTCCTTATCTCATGTGCATGGCTTGTAAGAAACCTCCCAATGGTTTAATCCCAACACCTACTTGTCCTGACTCCCTTCATGTCGGTTCACCTTCGTCCCACATGACGTTGAACTGTAACCACCATCCTAACTACGTGGACTTTGACCCTTGTCTCCTAGTCAAGGTATGTAGTAATCATCCCAAAGGTTCAATCCCAACACTTACTTGACCCATCTAGTTCACATCAGTTAACCGTTATCCCACACAAGGTTATTCATTACCCACCATCCCAAACTACCTGGGTTTTGATCCTTGTATCCTAGGTATTGTGTGTAGGAAGCCTCCATGAGGTCCAACCCACAATTAACAATTATATATTGTCATCGCCAAATCTATGGTAATCAGTTTTCATAAATAACTGGTGTTAATCCATTTTCAATGCACACTAGTGGTAAGCCGTTGTCAACCCTAACCGACGGTAAGCCATTTTCAACCCCAACCAGCGGTAAGCCATTGGAAACCCGTTCAGTGTTAAGCCATTGTATCCCTAGTCAGTAGTAAGTGGTTTTCAAACCCAACCTGCGGTAAGTCATTGTAGGCCACAATAAAAAATAATCCACTATATTCCCCTTCACATGGACCCACATCTCTGGTCCACCACTGGGAATCAGACCAACTCGGGCTACTAACCACGTGTAAGACCTAGTATATCATCGGGTCTTTCTCCTATGCGTACGAACCGATCATATGTCCCTCCCATCGTTACCTACATGGAAATTATTTCCCTTCCTTCAGGATATGTTGGAATAATACATGAGGTTCAGTACCATCACTCATGTGACAACTGGGTCCCAGTGACAGCACAACCACCCCTCCTTAACATGGTCGTCGGGTCCCGGCCTACCAGGTACCACCAGTTGCCCCCACAGACACGTGGGGCCCACCCTAAGGTCCACCCACATGCCTGAACAGGTAATATGACTGATGACAGTCCCCACAGGCAAACACATGTCCTTTATAGTGTTCTTTGTCCTCACTCACACACACCCTGAGAAACTTCCCAATATGTCACCAATTATGATCACTACTCTAGGCCAA
This sequence comes from Viscum album, assembly GCA_963277665.1. Classification (NCBI taxonomy): domain Eukaryota; kingdom Viridiplantae; phylum Streptophyta; class Magnoliopsida; order Santalales; family Viscaceae; genus Viscum; species Viscum album. The sequence continues at coordinate 1,381,271,763 of OY728138.1, forward strand.
GCACGCTTAACTGTGAAGTTCTAATCAGATTGGCTCCCGAAAAGGAAGGTGAACCTTGTTTACATGAGTCATATCATTTAGTCATTTAAACCTTTATCATTTATGGGTGTTACAATCACCCCCCTTTAGAGAACAACGTCCTCGTTGTGGGCCCTACATCTCAACTCAGGCAGTGCACCACACTTAAGGTTGGGTACCAACTCTGATACCAAATGTGACAATTGGGTCCCAGTGATAGCACAACCACCCCGCCTTAACATGGCTGTCAGGTCTTGTCCTACCAGGTACCACTAGTTGCCCCCACAAACACATGGGGCCCACCCTAGTGTCCACCCACGTTCCCGAAAGTGTCATCTGACTAATGACAGACCCCACAGGCCAACACATGTCCATTCCAGTGTGCTTTGTCCTCACTCACACACAACCTGAGAAACTTCCCAGAAGGTCACCCATCCTGATCGCTACTCTCAGCCAAGCATGCTTAACTTTGGAAATCTAATCAGACAGGCTCCCGAAAAGGAAGGTGTACCTTATTGACATGAGTCTTATCATTTAGTCATTTAACCCTTTATCATTTAGGGTTGTTACAACTCAGGTCAAATACTGGTTTTTCTGTCGAGCCTATGTGTTTCTGGATGTTCATGCCCCAACCCAGAGATTTCATATCCTCCTAGTCCCATCCATATGCCTATTCTCACGGGTCGCCTCCTCAGGTGCTCCATTGCCCCACCGAACTACATGGACATTGATTCCGTACCAGAGGGATACAGAGGAATTATCTTCGAGGATCAAGCCGAACATCAACATATCCATCACGTCGGATCCATCTTGATCACCATTTACTATCAACAATCCATATCCATCTTAATTCATACCCTTGTCGTCGCATACCACTGGGATAATATCACCCACTTTCTCACCGCTTCTAGAAGTAATCAGGTTACTAACCATGCGTTAACCCCATCTCCAGTGTTCCCTCTAGGGGTTGAACCAATATGATCCAATCCCATCATTGTTCTGATCTGTCTGATCCATCTCTGCTATACATTAAACTTGTGGTATACCCTGTGATAAACATGGGAAGATGAGGAAAACCTTAGAGACATTCATGTGGTATAAAATTCTATGCAATCGCCATGGGATTCCTCGAGCATCCATGCCCTAAAAAATACCTATAATAAGGGGAAAACATAGACTCATCAGTGTTCCGGCGTTGAGAAATTCCAATGTTGTCCAACATGACCACTCCCTTGACTGAAGGTTTCTCCCTTTACATGACACCTTAGAATGTCCCGATAAAAGAAGTGGAATTAACTAGAATCCAAGAACATATGGCAATGGGAAGAGATTCATGAATACCGTCTTAAGTCTACAAAGGAGACCTAAAATAGGAAATGAGTTCTGAGGAGGAATCCATAGATTTAGAATCTGACATCCCATCATCCCCTTTCAATAATTGAGAAAAAATCACTGAATAAGCGATGAATGCATCCCTCCCTTTTAAACTGAAAAGGCGGGGAAACAATTGTGCATCCTCCAAGGATGGATGTGTGCCCCATAAAAAAGTATCAGAAATTGAAATGGTGCACCCAATGTGAAGTTATTCTCCCCAATGTGAAGATTATTTGTGCTCGAGATATCAGTGGATTAGCATGTCATCAGATCCACTTATAAGATTCCAGGTCCTTCCATGAATATAGCGGGTTTCACATTAAACATAATAAAAATTTGTCCAGTTGAAAGATTGACATCCCGGTCTATGACATTGTCAGTGTAGATCCTTCTTAACAACCATGTATGTAAGAATGGAACTAGGGAACTATACATCTATTTCCTTCATTCATCGTTAATGGTTAAATCTATATATTTTTAAGGACCTGAGTTGTCATCAAAGGAAAACAATCATTGCGTACCCAAAAACGCAGGGGCTGGGGAAATGTCATTGTGGAAATCCCACATGACCTCATCTCCCCCATAACAGCCTTCATGTCCATGACTACTGGGGATCCATTCCCCATATCCCTATATAAATTCATTCAGAGAATGGTAATTAATGACCTCGTTTGACAATAATAGGAGGAGGTGATTGTACCAACATGGGACATGGACAGACAAGACATAGAGTCTTCTGAACCTCATCCCCACCACCACCCCATGGGCTGTGTAGGGAGCCACTACTCCCCACTCCGACATATAATCATTTTAGGAGCCACTCCCTAGAACAATTTGATGACTCCTTCCCCTATGCCAGTGAGGTGAGTAATGTCCAGGAAATCCCAGTTGGATTCCCTTTTTAAGGGCCGCTATGTAGGGATCCAACCATGCCATGTCAGTGCCACCTCCTGGTCCCATGGGATAAAGAGAAAGTGAGCTATGCAGCTGCACCCCTTGCCTAAGTCTGGTTAAACCAAATCCATTGTCATGCGCTGGTTGAAAAGGAGGCCTACCGAGGGGCGTCAGCATCAACGACTACCATGGAATGTTCCAACATTGTTTTATATAATCAATCCATTATTTATGATGAGAAAGGTCACTCATATGCCCAACCCGGATCAAGGACCCAACCACCCCATGGGTAGGCTGGGTTCACACTCCTGGTCGCTCACACTGGCGGCGGCCTCTTTGGGCCGACCCACGACAATGACACCCAGTTCGTAGGTTCTCCTCATTCCATCACCAATGAAGGTGTGATCCCTCCCCACTACCAAGATCTGCATGGAAGTCCTTCCCATGCCACCTTCAATTGGAGTGATGGTCATCCCCACTGCATTGAGTCCCAATACAAAATCCTCTTCCACAACCATGATCTAAGGTATGGAGTAGTTCCACCCGTCACATGTCGCAAATGTAAATACGCTACACATCATGTCAACTGTTAGCACGATAGGAGGGGGTGGTCTTACCCATGTCTTTATAGTAGTTGATGAAGATCCTCCTAATGATAGAAATAAAAAAGAAGAGGGTTTTCTCTCTTCATATGCACCAAACATGGAGGTCTTACTTGTGTTCTGCTCGACCAGCATGAGGACCCTCCTCACATAGAAACTTCCAACAGAATAATCATGGAGGCCATTCCCATGCTCCTACCAGCTAAAGAAGAAGTCTTACCTGCTCAATAACTTCTTGTAGAGATTCCCTTCATGAGTCAACCAGTGGACATAGAGGTCCTCCCCGTGATACTATTCACATCTATGCAGATGATCCCCACACCCCAACTCACCCAGACATAAATAATCTCCACCCCAACATCAAAACCACCAAATCCCCACCTCGAGCCAATATTCTACCCTGTCCTAAAAATATATCCTGAGTCTAGAGGGTAGGTTACCAGTTCCATAAGAACAATACATAGATGATTCAGACTACAATTAAGACTTTCTGCTTCTTAGATTCTAAAGCAGAATGAAATTCCACAATTGAACCCTCGTAGTGATCCTTTGTATCGAGGATCAAAGCAGAAAAGAGGAGCCATTTCTTCATCTATATGAAATGATAGGTCCATAATATTCCCACCTCCCTCAACAGATACATCCATGAGGTTGAAGATTTGGCACATTCCTAGGGACTAGTTGTGCAGTCCTCCATATTGTTAACATGGTCATTCTCTACTTCATCCGGAGATCATGATGAGTTATTCTTTAGACCAGTAAAGGATGTAAAATATCATAGAAAACAATAAAAGACTATAGCCCCATTTTCTAGAAGACACGGTCTCTAGACATTCCTTACCTTGATTTAGTGGCTCAGTCATTGCATTCATCGTAGGACATCCCAAGATGAGAAGGCTTGCCCGCCCGTTCGCCGTATTCACCACCAGCCAGTATACCATCTTAGTGGTATACTTCAGTGTAGTTACCTATCCCCATACTCCCCTAGTTGATCAGTGGGGAAACCATGGGCAATATCATGAATCTTATTTGAGGAGCATTTGGATCATCCGTACTGGAGATCATTTCCTAGAAATGTTCTGGCCGATTGTGATTTCAAACTTCAGTGAACTAGAATCGCTTACTCATGAGGAAGTCATGTTCCTTCACCAATCACTTTTGTTGATGAAATATCATCTTTGTTATCATTGAGTGTTTTATCCCAAGAGTCAGGAACACTTTGAGAACATTGACTAGTAATTTTGTATGGGCGACTTCTATATGCTCTTAGGGGCCCACCGTCCTAAGTCGCTCATTCGCCACTAGACCCTAAACAATGAATAATTCAAAGCATTCAATTTATCCACATAATTATTAAGGAGGCGTCCCTCCATATTCAGGTCTGTGGTTGGTGGCAGGTTTCTACCCTCCATTTCAGTTCTATGTGGAGCATGCCCAATTTTCCATGATATATTGAGGATATGCCTCTATGTAGAGTAATGGTTAATATGGATGATCTATCATAGGGGTAGAATGATATGTAGATCCATGATGAGAACTTACCCCATGGGGGAGTTCCTAACCATTGGAACAATTGGGAAGGGTTACTCTCCAGTAGAGAAATCTATTGGGTCTTCTCGTGCCATCTAAGGCACTAGCCCAAAGCCAGAATCCCAATAAGTGAAAGGATATGATCAGAGCTATAAATCCTTCTGACCCATCTGGATTAGTGTAGAATACATTTGATGATCCTAAAAAATTCATATTGTGTCAAAAGATCGAGGAGCATGTGAAGATGGTTGATGAACTCCTTTATGAACGTGCCACGAAGCGGAGACCAAACTACGGTGATCCCCGACTAGGGCAGAAGGGGCAGGTAAAAAAATCACCCGGCGAGTTCCCCTGGGTGACCCTAACAAATGTTCCCACATTGAATGGATAGATACCTGGAGTTATTGTATGATTTCACGTTATTTTTTGACAAATACACCTGAGTAGCATGATAATCCCAGAGACCCCTCTCAGGTTCCCCCAGCTTCTATGCAGGCCATCCCACTAGCTGCTCCATGAGTCACTGGGCCTTCTTATCAGGTTGATGAGCCTTCCAATGCACTGCTAGTCAGGGATCCTCTTTGGCACTAGTGGCATGTGTATTTGTGAAGCCAGACAGTAGAAGTGACAATAAAGGAGAGTCACATCGGGTTACTAACCATGGGTCCGATAAGTATGACAACTGGATGGCTCATAAGGTAGTTGACCATGCCCATGGTATTATATGTGGATGTCTTAATTGACTTAAGGATTCAGAGAACGCCACATCACCTGCAGCTAGTACTTCTTTTTCAGTGACTCCACCTCACTATTTTCAGATGATCTAGCATCAACGAAACTATAGGAAAGAAGTCCACATCTAATGACATCATCATCATGTACTCTAAAAAACGTCATGCTCCCAAAGATGGTGATTCCTCTTTGAATACGTCTAGTGGTATAGTATTTTTTGAGTGAGGATCAATGGTACACTTCAGTTAACACTGTGGAGCTGGTAATCCCTTACATGATTTCTGACAGTGAAGAGCTCCCGATAGATCCTCCCATTGTTTCCAACCATCGCCTGCATCTACGGAGCCATGGCTATATGGTTCATCAGAGTTCCTCGGTCAGTAATTATAGAAAGTCTATGTATTCCACTGAAACTAGAAAACATGCCAACGTAGAGCCAAGCACGCACATCCCCCTCATATAGTGTTTTCTTTTCTACCATTGTCGCCGTTTCTGTTACATGATCAGGAAAAGATACCTTGACTATGCCATGATCATCTCCACTATGTTACAGACCGACCTTATTCATCTGATCCACATATGTTAGTCGCTCCAGGAGCTTCGACTATTGGGTAGTGCGATAATCCCATCACCAGTTAGCTTCATGTTCAGTCATAAGGGCCCATCATACCCCCTCCCATAGAATGACCTCCTTTAAGTAGAACTTAACACCTGGAATGTATGTATGATATCCTTAATAATCATTCCAGAATTATTACGAGGATCTCTATCATTGAGGCTCCTCACCTATGAGTTGATATGAATGAATCCTTAGTCGAAGCATTAAAAATCCCCCTCCATTTGTAAATAGAGATAGTAGCTACAAAAGCATTCCATGTTGAGGCAGTCGAGCTTGCTGAATGCCAGGACATTATCTTGTTCTCTAAGTAAGATGAAGGTTCTCCCAAACTGGGCACATTTCCCTCTATACATCACCAACCACATTAATGGTGTGGAGGTTCGTCATTGTCTTGTCTACACAGGGTCTATGATCAACCTAATCTCGACCTAGACACAACAGAATGGGGCTATCTGATGATGAATTGAGCCCCTATGACCTAAAAAATTCAATGTTATAATAGGAAGAAACATACACCAGTCAGAAGGATCCTCTTGAGGACCCTTTTCAGTTGTCTGGTACACAGAACTGAGTTCATGGTTGTCTCCCAGGACACCACATACAATTAGTAGATGGTTTGGAAATGGATTCACATACATGAGGTGGTCCTTTCATCTTATGAATGGTGCATTATGTACTCCCTTAATGGTTGAGTAGGAGTACTCTACGGTGATGTGTCTCCCTTTTCCTCTTTTGAAGACCTCTACCTGGATGACGACTATTACAAGAGCAAGGAAAAGTTGATTATGGCTAATGAGGTTTAACACGCTACAGATGAGACAGACCCATAAATTTTCCTAGATAATTCCTACAACTTTACGATCAACCTATTGCAGGATACAACCCCAGATATGGTATAATGCTTCATTATATTAGGGGTTATGGGGGAGGATCTCTTTTCCAAGTCTATGAGACACCAGAAGATCACCTCGTATTCAAACACAAATCAGGATCGGGTTATCCTAGATCCCTCTACCCTCATAAAGTATCATAATTTATACCCCATGGAAATGACGATATGCTATACATGATTGTTCCAATGGGGCTGGGATAATCCATCCCAATACAATGTGTCACTGTGTCATTTATATCATCAACTGTGGCCACCTAGGGAATCGACCAGATGGGATTGGATCGATATCTTTCTTCGATTTGGTATCAGCAGCGCATGAGTCCCTCGATGTAGTGTCTACTAAGGCTCAGGCTAGAAGAAACATCACAATGGGATTTGTTAACTCAGAGTAATCTCCTCCTAGCAAGGATACCTCAACTACAAGTGAATAAGAGGATTTCAAGGATGCACCTCCTGCATTCGAAGAGGTTTTGTCGACCATAGTAGATGAACTTGTACAGGTGATCCTTAGTAGTGAGGCAGATCATAAACCCACGTTTATTAGTTCCCCTATAACTTTAGAAGAGTAATAGTAGTACATGGACATTCAGAAGAAACATCATTATGTATTTTTCAGGAGTTATGAAAAAATGACGGGAGTAGATTCCCATGTAGATATCCACTATCTCAGTCTCCCAGAAAATATTTGTGGGTTCAAAGAGCCTCCTAGTAAGATGCACCTTTCTCATGGTGCCATGGATATGGCCAAATATGATAAGCTCATCAGATCCAACATCATCAATGAGTTACAGTACCCTAGATAGCTTTCCAACATTATTCCGATCTGGAAGAACAACAGACAGATCCGGTTTTGGATCGACTTCTTGGATCTCAACTATCCTCATCTGAAGGATGATTTTACCCTCAACATGATGAAGTTGTTGATCGATTCCACAGACGGGTTCCAGGACCTTTCTTTCTTTGATGGGTATTCTAGATATAACAAGATCTAAATAGCCCCAATGGATGAAGAGTCTTCATCCTTCAGGGTTTCACAAGTTAATTTTTGATTCCAAGTAATTCCCTTTGGTCTAATGATTGTAGGAGCCACCTGTCAGTGTCACATTCACCACATATTCATGATGACTCTCAAGAAATTGGAGGAATTTTTTGGAGATTAACTTTTGGTCAAATATCTCTAGTGTTAGGACCTTCTCAAAGAACATGAGAAACAATTTTTCTTCCTTTGTTCTCACCACATGAAGATGATCCCATCCATGTGTGCCTTCGAGGTCATCTCCAGAAATATTATCACTTTGGTAGTTAGATATATAGGAATTATGATTGATATTTAAAAGATTAAGGCCATCATCAAGATATATACTCTGAGAAAAATTTGGGAACTTCGAGGCTTTAAAGGCCACATGGCCTACATAGACCGATTCATCAAAAATTTGACCATAAAGTGTAATTTCTTTTATTAGATCATGAACATAATCATTCTCTATTAGTGGGATGAGGAATGTTAGAATGCATTCAATGAAATCGAGCAGTACATGTTGTATCCTCTAGTCCTGATGCCACGAGTTTCTAGAAAGTCACTTGTCCATTATGTGACCTTACTAGAATGGTCTCACAACGCCTTTATCACCTTGAATAACAATGAGGGAACAAATAATTGTCTTTACAATCTCAACATTATTATCCCTGATACAGAGACCAGATACTCCCCCATCAATAATAGATGCCTCGCGCTGATATTTTATATGCAAAAATTGTGACATTACTTAAAGCTTCATGAGGTACAACTAGCATCTTGAGTGGATCTATTGAAGTACATCCTAAACAACCCCATGATGATAGGTTATCTAGATTAGTGGTAAATGAAACTACTGCAGTTTGACATCATCTTTTTCCCTCAGAAGGCTATTAAGGGACAATCATTGGCAGACATCCTTTCCCCAGATCCAACTCATGTGGGCTAGTTACTAGACCTCAATTTTTAAGATAAGGAAATATTCTATGTAGACCAAGCCATTCCATGTTGGAAAATTAAATCTAATGTAACTTCATGAATCCCTATCGGCAGAAAACTCGATGACCCCAAACTCAATAGTGTGGGCCCTGGTATCATCTTCATCACTCCAGTAGAAGTTGTTTTTTCATATTAATTCATGGAATTAAAAGACTGTACCAATAATGAGGTAGAGTACTAGGATCTCATCAATCGCCTCAATCTTTCCCTCAAGATTGATGTTCCCCACATTCATGTGAAAGGGGACTCGAAACTGGACATCAAGAAGATAAACAGTGACTGTGTCATTAGAAAAAAATAGTTCATACAACTGTTGGAATGGATCAACCATCTGATGTCCCAATTCCCATCTCATCTAGAAGTTTCCCATGTCCCTCGATCCCAGAATGGTCAAGTTGACGCCTTGTACAACCAAGCTTCATCTCTTACAGAGCCTTATCATGATGATTTGATTATCCATGTGAGACACTGGAATGTCATCATCCTCATTGCTCTGGACGATAATGATAGCCTGCAGGTAAGACATCTTACCATCAACCCCTCCACATCAGTCCCCCAGGTACCCCTGAGGTAGTGTGGGATGTGACTCCCAACTAGAGGATCCCATTTATCGAGTAACTCAGTCACGCCAATATCTCTATAGATCGATCCAAGAATGAGAAAATATGATGCCACAGATTATAGTTTACCCTCCATAGGGGTCCTCTTCTTGAGAAGATCCTCCATAATGTCATATTGAAGGGGTTCTCCTCCATTACATTCAAGGAGGTTAGATTTCTATGGTCATGCAGATGGTTCATTTTGGTTCTTGTGGGGCTCATTTGATGGGGATGAAATTATCTCACCAGATTTGGAGACAGAGTTTTTTTTGTCCCTCCATGATCCATGACAACATCGAGTTTTCCAAGATGTTCCATTCCTGACAAATTAATTCTAAATTCTTGAATCGGCCACTGGTTCTTCTTTATACAACCAATTACTCTTGGCCATTTTTGGTCTGGGGACTCAATGTCGTGGGACCATATCCACCGACGATAGCCTGCTAGTTCAAGTTCATCCTGACATCCATATATTTCTTCACCATGTGGGATGAAGCAGTTCCACTCAAGGAATTCAAGGCCTTTTCCATCGTTGAATTTGTGATCTCCAACATCATTTACAGATTTAGTGTCACCCATTCTTTCATCTCCGATAACAACACCATCATCCAGGAAGCCTAGAAGATGAAATTATATGCCTATTAAAACATTCTTTATTACCATACCTCATGCTATCACACAAAAGAAAATTGGCCGATCGAGGCGTTCAAAAAACCCTATCTATTATTCTGTAGATAATGGTTGGTCATAACATGAAGAGTTGTTCAAAAAAACCCTCTAATTCCCTCCATGCCTATCAGACAATGAATTGCAATTCCATATTGGTGACCCCATATTCCCTAGTGTGTGGAACATAGGTGTTCCTAGCCATTGAGATCCAATTTACATCATTATTCACATCTATATATGATCATAGACAACAAGATATGGACATTGAAATCCATATGGATGAAATAGAAGCGCTTGATGATAATAGGCTTTATGCCCGACACAATCTGGAAAGGCATTAGAAAAACTGATCCAGAGTATTCAACAAGAAATTTCACCTCCAATCTTTCTTGGAAGGTGACCTAGTTTTGTCCCTAAGAACACCAATGATAGCTGGTAAGAAACCACCCATGTTTGTGCCCAATGGGTAATATCATTACAAAATGCACCTGGTTTACCCTAATTGCGCATACTCTTTAGTCACCATGGATAGAGATCGTATATATCCTCCCACCAATGTCAAATTACTCAAGAAGTTAATTTCCTAAGTCAGCGATGGTTATACAAGACCTTAAAATGTCAAATCCTATTTGACATTAATCATATTTTCTGTTCCATATGAGGATAAACTAAAAAATGGTCCAAGATCTTTGACCATAGACAAAGATCGATACATCTCCTCATAACATTAAATTGTTATGTCTTATCTAAATGACATTAAAATGTGTGATTCATCCAGAATGAAGGATGTAAAACTACTCCGCATTTATCCTCACCTCACAGTGTTAAACTGCATGGAAGCTTCAAGAACTATGTATGGAATGATTCTCATCCTCATGGATATGTAAGAACACTCAGATGCCTTGTCTCGAGTCCAGCCCCCATACTCTTGTCATTGACCATCCTCATTGGTGTAGTTTTCATGAATAATCCCACATGGTGTATTGTAGTATTAATTTACCCCACTAATGTCGGGATTATGATAATCACACCATGTGCCCCTCCTCGTTGTTTTATCCTACCACATCCTCACTACATGACGTCAAACATCTGTTCGCTATCAGAACTACATATGGATTGATTTCCAACCTCATGGGGTGCGTATGAACACTTGTATATTTCATCCATAGGGACATCCCCAACTTCATGATCTCTCATTGGGTCGAAAAACATGGTAGAGTGTGGGATTTTTCCCTCACTCATGTCTTGTTCATCATGACAACACCATGTATCCCTCTCCCAAAAGATCTCCACCTCTTTTTTCCTCACTACAAGGCATTAAAAATTGAACTGGTTAGGAATTCCCATCTTAGATCCCTTTTCTTTTTTGGTCACCTAGACCTGGTTATCATTTTGTATTGTATGGTGTGGTATGGACTTGTGTTGTCATTCACGCAGAGTTACTCGTCGTGCTGTACACATCCCTCATTAAGATACCTTTCCCCTATCTACTTCTATGTTGCATAATGTAAAACTTCCCAACATCCACAAAAAATATGTCTGGATTGACTCCCATTTTTATCAGATATGTATAACCACCAGAACATTTAGGCTTTGGGACCAGCCCTATTTATTAAGAACCTCCTAACCTTCCAGGCCCCTTATCCTATCTTCTCCCAGGAAGAGGTTATATGGTGTTGTATGGGATTAAGTCCACATTCATGTGGGGATTTTAAGAACCACACCACATACCTATTTATCCTGAGATCACTTCATCCCCCTATTATATAATTATCTTTTCGAATCATATGTTATTGATGTGGGCCCCACAAACCTATTTGGTAGTTCACAAATGTTACTAGGAGAACTCTGATTGATGACCAAGTGTGTTGGATTCTACAAACCTGTTATCACACATTTTCAAAGCATCATGTTCCCCTTCATTTGGGGTTTCATCTTATTTCACTTTCGAATGGACCCTAAAACAGCATGGATGCTTGGCCCCAGCACCCCCCTTCTGTCTTGGGATTAAATCATCAAGAAATTTTAATGACAAATAGATACATATCTGGTGGTGAGAATATGGTCAGCGGTTGATGGTCATTTTTTGTTCCCATTTTAGGTGTACGATATTGATACTGTGTTTCAAACAAACTCAATGGTTATCCTCCATCATTACTCAAACCCCATCAAGACCATAATGTCGATTGCATGAGTCACATCATTTCCCTATCCATTATTTCCATGTAGAATTTAAACACTCTTGGTATTATCTCTCAGTGCACATTTTCACATTATGAGGATCAAGCCATGGTGAGGCGTCATTCAAGGCTCTGCACCGATTTCCCCATTGTGTGTATATCATGTGTTGCAACAGCCTCTTGTTCCCTTGTTTCCCACATTGATCATAGCTCACATGGGCTTAATGGTTCGGTAGTGTTTTTCACCCATTTGGAATAGTCTCTCTTTTTGTGGTCTAAGCTCTAAGACCTCAAAATAATATCTCATTGCATCCTTTCTGCAAGATGCATGAACTGCGCTCTCATAACTATATATGGAATGATTACCATCTTCATGTGATACTTAGGAACACCTAAACTTTTTGTCATCGGGTTAATCCCCACATTCTCTGACCTTTTATGGCACCACGGTATGTGGTTTATTCCCTAGAATTGTGCACGGTGTGCTGTGGAACTCATCCTCATTCATGTCAGGTATTCTTTGTCATGCCAGGTTCATTCCCCTGCGAAAACCTCATTTCTTCTATCTATTTCAAAGCCATATGACGTTATACTATGTTTTCTTGTCCCACATGCCTTTAAACTGGTGTGTATTTTTTCACTATTTAAAAATGCATTGTTTGGACCTATCAAATGACCATAAACTATGACTTCATCATCCTGGCCACATGAAAAAAATAGCACTGCATCATGATGTCCTCACATTAGGGGAATCATGTTTGGCAGTGGTTATCAACCATACAATTTGTCAATGCCTGAATATGTCTTGATTTATGTAGTGATGCCTAGATCAGTCATATGTATATTTCTTCCCAAAAAATGAACATCCATCCTAATGAACAAACAATATCTATCAAATGACACTTCTTTTGGTGCTTGGGCCGGAACTGCATGAAAGTATTTTCCCTGGAATTGGTACTCTACCATGAAACTCTATAAATATTTATGGCTTGATCCTCAACAGAATTGGGTATGTAGAAATGCTTAGTCACTTTTCCTTAGGCCTATCCCAACATTCATTTCCAGTCCATGACCTTAATCCTCCTCACAGAGCACATAGTGTGATATTGGCTTATGTCCTCATTCATTTCGGGTCTTGCAATTACTACACCATGTGTCTCCATCCCGCCATAATATATATGATCCCAACTCTAATACCATTAAACTATCATCTAGTCATGCTTTTCTCAAGAGATTAAACTGCATGACATTATCCAGAGCAACGTGTGGCTTGATTCCCATCCTCATGGGACACAGAAGAATTCCCAAAAAATTCTATCTGTAGGTCCATCCCCATGAATCTAAAATCTGGCCCCCCTTTTTTTGGCCACATGGACCAATCTCCCTTGAAAGCATGTGGTGTGGTGAGGACCTCTTTTGTTCTCATTCGAATTTGGTTTTGTGACAACTAAACTATGTTTCTTTCTTTTCTCTACCATGTTTGGTCCAATTTCTATGAACCTAATCAATGATCTCTTTATGGTAACTATGCATCGAGTTCGACTACTTCACCACCCTATGAGCATTTAATTAAATCTGGTCCCCTTGTAATGCCCCACTCTTCAACCTAAGCTACGAGCAAGTGACACCAGGACCCTTCTCATGGGGATGGGATTGGACACCCCCTATCTGATATGTCTTGATGTCATACACAAATGCATCATAACCAAGAGCCCAAAGTGTAGAATTTTCACATGGAAATTCTCCAGTTTCATCTGTTAGCTTCATGAAACCATTATTTGGATCCCCACCCTCTACCATGTATGAAGGGAACCCATTTATATCCTGGTCTAAGGAAAAATTGGTTCACCTACCATCTTGTTCCAATGCCCCTGAAGACCGCAGACAACATTTGTGATAGGTCCTGTGTCTCAAAAACGGTCAACGGTCGACCATCATATGTTTGTCCCCATTCTAGGATAACAAAAAATGGATACTGGGTTTCAAACATGGTCAATATTTATCATTTATCATTATTCCACCATCATTTTTATCTAGTTCATAGGTTCCATGAATCACATCATTCCACTACCTTATGTTCAAGTGGAATTCAAGCACACGATTTTACAACTACTCACATCTATGTGCATTAATCATGTGGGTCAATAATTTTGGAATTTCCTTCAACTATAATTCAACAACCCCAAATGTGTTCCTCCCTATACCGAGAATATCTCAGCACTTCTCCTTGTTTCCATCATCGAGAATGACTCATGCGGGCTTAGTAGATTTGGTAGCGTGTGTACTGGTGCAGCTGAACTGTGCATCACTATCATCCCACATGATGTTAAACAACAATATGAAAACTACATTATGCTTGCTTCTCATTTTTATTGAATATGTAGTGGTATCTGGGCCTTTCGCCTTGGGCCCAGCCCTATTGCCATTAACCCTTCTGGCCCCTCGGCCTCGATCGTGGTCGAAGCAGTTTGACAATAAAACTATGTGAACCTTGCTCACCATATAATGTTTAAACTATGTCTTTGTCATCCGTATAGGTCTGAATTAAAATTATCTATCATCCTAGGTCCTTACGAGAGAGGTCCTTTTGGGAAGTAATATTGATCCCTGATCAGGCCGATGCATCCACCTATTGTGTAATCACCATGGTGGAGTTATTTAAAGAGTGGTGGACTCCATTAGAATAACCCAGTAATCCACCCTCCATGTTTTTGTGTCCTTTATTCAGACCCTCTTCCTATTCCATGCCTTAAAGAACCCCCAAACAGTATGTAAACATGGACTATGGCCCACCTATTATCATGTGCTAATGTTCCATAAGGCTAATGGATGGAATTTTGAGTCTAGACCCATGATCCAAACATGGTCAGTAGTTGGTCTTCATTGGTTATCCCTAGTCCAGGATAACATAATTGGGATGTTGTGTTTCGAACACGATCAGTAGTTATCCTTCATTATCACCCCACCACCATAGTGTCTGTAATTTTGGGTATCATGATTCACATATCCCATTCCCCTATGTTTGGATTGATTCTAACACCCCCGGCATTACTCGGATCGTGTACAAGAGCACTTTGGAAAAAACAGCAAATCAACTATTTTGAGGACATCATTTTTCAGTCTGGCCTCTATCATTCTTCCTGGAAGCCCGAATTGGTTAGTAATACGCTATATTCTTGAAGATTGGTTGGCACACTCATGTTCAAATTATGTAACTATGTAGCCATCCCTTGTTTCTCACATATGGCATGACCAACATGAGCTTAGGGATTGATTGTTGGGTACTCCAAAATTATGGTTGAGATGCGATGCAAAAAATAAAACAGAAAGTATATAATAAGTCCATGCATGCAGTTTGGGATATAAAAACCAAGTTAGAATTTTTTTAGGATTGGCCAAAACATGGACCTTATGGATCAACCCCTTTGACATATTTCTCTACTTCTACCACCATCTAGTTTGTAGCCTCCAGGATAGATTCCAACTCCTTGAGCTCCCTCTCTTCATTTTCAGTTATAGAGCAGAGCTTGTTAGCTATAATATACATTCGATCCTTCTTAGATTGAACCCCAACCATTTTATGGTATTCTTGAGCTTCTTGCTTATGGGCTTCAGCCACCTAGACCTTCAACTGATCGATAATCTTAGATTGGTCTATAATGAATATGGCTCACTCATTCACCTGTTCATGAAGGTGTTGATCTTCTCACTCAGCCTAAAACAATTAGGTATGCACAAGGATCTATTCCAACACTATTTGATGAAGAGGATTTGGATACTCTCCCAAACCTTCTCAGCCATGTAATCTCAGGTCATTATGTGAACGTGATGAGAATCCACCCCTTTGGCACGGAGAAGGTGCAACTAGGTGCCTGATGATCCTATTTGGGGAAACCATTCGATAATTAAATATTTCCGAAAGTGACCAATAAACTTCCACCACTTGTTCCATGTCATACAGCTTTCCTCACCTGCATCAAGATCAGAATAATCCATATTCTTAGGGTATGTAAAATGATATTCAAGGAATGAAGCTAGATGATAAGTGGAAGGGTGTCCATCTGGAATATTTTCCATGTGGTTATGATCTTGAATATGTTGATAACATTCATTTATCACCTATATTTCATTGATTTAACCCCTTTCAACTTCACACACAAACTCAAAAATGAAATCACTAATGTTCACAACCCCTTTCACAACAGGTGTTGAGACTGGCTCAGTTTGAGATGAAGGTTATGATTAGGTTGTTCTGGTTTCCATCTGATACTCAATAGATGTTCTAGATTCAATGGCTTAACAATCATATGGAATTGTTATTACTACTATAAAAATGAATTCCATGACCAAGAGTGTGCATCGATAATAGATACGGGTTTCTAGGGAATGAAACTTACCTGAGCTCAGTGCATCGACCTCCTGCATTTCAGTCACTGTTGGAGTTATCACTACAAGAGATCATTCAAATATTTTCAATTCAATAATCGGTGTTGTCTCCACTCCTTTTTCTATCATGTATATTCACCCCCATCAAGCAGAGCTTCTAGACCACCAATACCGATATGCGCCTAAATTGGGTAAAAGTCCGATTGCTGATTACGAATGATGGAAAGGGGAAAATATAAGATAAGAATTGAAGCATCACTTGAGTTACACAACTATTTTAGTTTAATTTATAGCAATATCTCTGGTCTCCCAAGGACTCCCTTGGAGAGCAGTCCCCTAAGACATTCCACCTCCATGCTCCTCTTCAGCTTCCCCAATTAATTATTCTTAGTCTTCTTAACATCTTCTTCCAACTTGATGCCCTGTATCATTTCATTGCAGTCGTCTTCTTTGGATGACATTATTAATGGGTCATGCTCTTGGTCAAGCACTACCTTCACCCGGATAGGTGGTTCCTCAAATTGACCCCGCTGGAATGCATAAGACTCCATGACCATCAAATATGCCTCCAATCAATGAAGGTTAACCCTATCATCAATCCAAATGAGTCTGATTTTTGGGAACTTGATCCCATATCATACAATCTTTTTTCAAATGGATTTAGTGCTCATCGACTGCAACAGGTTCAACCAAATTGACCACATAGTATGGAAGATTGTGTCATAAAAAAGATATAAGAGATACCTTATCAACTTCTCAGAAAGCTCCCTAACCACTCTGCGAATTTTTTCATGAACCCCTATCCCTATTAATGATGGGGTTATGGCCACATAATGTGATTTTATCACTGTTGAAACTCTATATTATACTGATCTGGTTGCCTGACATGTTCTTGAAATCTCCTCCCCAGAAGCGCCTTGTCTTCTCTCTCTCTACCCAGGACTGGCCACCTTGAGCTACTGAAATCGCTTCTATAGGAGCCCTTCAGGATATTACACAACCCAATGTTCCACATATTTTTTGGAGAGGCCAGCATCAACTCCAGTTGGGGAATGGTAATTACCTCATCCCATAATTATGTTATTAACATGAACCACATTTGATGAAGAACAAAAGTATTTTTCTCCTTCTGGACATCTGTATACACCTTCTTCGGTATGCAAAAAAGGCATCACAATTTTTATGGCAGAACTTGATGGAACATAGGGTTCACAAAGAATATTTCCATCAACCCGAGTCACAAGAACCCCACCTGTATTGTGCTGCTAGTATTCATATTGCTATAGTGAGATTTTCTTGTCATATATCATCTGGATAACTGGGTGGTGGAAAAGACTAAATTTAAAATTGTTTTGATTTCGGTTCATGTTCTTATCCCCTTTTCACTGAGCATTAGTAGCAAGGCCACAAAAATGTTCAAATAGAAAATTTGTAGGTTGTTACCTGGGGGACGAATGGAATTTGGGAAGTTGTACACGCCACAGTGAGTGGAGAACCTACCTTGATGGGTTTAGAAAGGGCCATAGATACACCTCGGTGAGACACCTCTAGAAATATGCCTCAAAATGGCGTACAATCGGGCCATCATAAGGACCCCAGGTTAAACGTTTGATTAGATACCACGATTCCAGCCGTCACCATTGTTTTTGGGTGAACTCCTATCATTGTGTCCCTTAATGGATGCAGCCATACACTCAAAAAATATTCATTTAATCCAGCATAATTGATTTTCAGGTTTTAGCTTTCATCTAGACTAAATTCCCAGGATTGATATCCCCCGCCTCCTGGATCCCGCAGTATAATTCGCTCTTTCTCATCTCCACCATGGTGAGACACCGCTTTCCTCTCCCTGACATCTTGAAATTCTTTTCTATCATAATTAAAAGGATGAACCACAAGGATTATGGGATTTAATTCAATATGTCTTTGACCACCATCCGCTCGCTGGCCAGCTCTAACAGAATCTATGTCAGGACAGGAGTTCACGACCTATCTCCCTTGATATTCTCTCCGGAAAAAACTTGTCGTACTGATGCACATCCAAAGGGATTCCCACGAGGATGTGAATTTCCCAAAGACTAATACCAACATCCCCATAAGAGAAATTGAAGGTGTTGGTGTTAGGGGAAAATAGGCTATACAGCACTAGTATGAGTTCTTTTGGGTGGTTGAAATGGAACTGTGACGTCCACACCACCTCGAACAACCCATTGCATCATAGTTCTACCACAGTTCTTCCACAAACATATCACATGATTGGGGTACCCAATACACCAAGGCCACACACATATGAAATTTACTCCAGACCTCATGTCCTAGTATTTCAGCCAGCCCTTGGTCTCATTAGTGATGATCTATCAGATGGTACTTGGGTAATGGACCGGAAGATCCACAATGAACGACTTTCTTTTAGAGATGGTTCTGGTTTTTTATTCCAGATATAGATGTCCATGTGTCTCGTTTATCAGGTAAGATGTCCCTTTTTTGTGATGTTTTATAATTTAAGATCATCCTTACGGGTCACCCATGACTATGGTGTATCGATTTCAAATCCTGGAACTGGTACCTTCTCTAATATACATAAGTCCCATTTCAGTAGGTTTTCAGATGTCACATAATCCTTCTGGGCATTGGTTAGCTTGTTTAAGAGTTTTTTGTTATTGGATACAACTTTCTTGGAACCATATACCTCATGGTTTGTAACCATCTTGGCCCTTTGATAAGAATAAATAGCTTCACTCATAGAATCTCCCAGATGAACAACCAACTTTTTTTGGTAATGTTAGAAAAAAACAAAGATCCCATACGAAAACACTGGTGTGTTGCATGAAATATCTGAAGGCGGTGTGAAAAACCAAGGGAGTGGCTTTTAAAATGGATGTTTCACATAAAATTTCATACAATGTTGGTGAATTCTACTCAACAATGGTTAGATTACATGTAAAAGAAGAGAAATTTTATGCACGTGAAAGCTTCAGATCTTATCGCACTAGAAATAATATATAGACAATGGGACCCCTATGATATTTTATAGTTGAAATTATTTTTTTCTCTACACACAAAAAACCTTATGCGCCAAAAGTGATTTTTTACAAACACCTCCTCAATGTGGCCAGACATCTCAGAATTTCCCTTAGAATCTAATCTCCATGACCCCTCATAGATCCAATTATATGTGGGGAATTTTTAGATGAAGAAAATATGTAGAGGGCCTTAGGTCGACATTTTTGGAAAACTAATAGCATATTTATACAGAGAAAACTGGTCCACTATTGGATGAAATGGTGTGCAGAATATAGGAGGAGTGTGCATAATGTTTCCCACACGGTGTGAAAATATGCGGGCCCAAGGTATTTTCTTCACACCGTGAGAAATGTCCTGGGCATCATATTATGGGATCGGGTTTTCCACACAATATGAATTCCACATTCACATGTGGCTCTTAATAAACTATAAGTAAAAGGTCACCCCCTCACCTCCAAAGGGTGAAGAAGGCACAAAAAACACACTTCCATGTGAAATTTTTTTTAGGAAACAAATTTTCTACAAATGGTCTTCTAGGGGTCTACCATCGCGAGAAACCCCAAGGGTTTGACCCTCAGCTGGTTCCATCAATTCTTGGCCAGTTGCAAGAAAGTAAATTTACATGGATGAAAATCTCAACTACATGCACAAAAAACTACTTTCTATTGCGTGCATGCCTCCTTTATCCATGTAACCCCTCTTATTACATGAAACATTTCCCATTTGCATTCCTATTTCACACAAACCCCTTATTTTGTACGTAATCCACTCCCAATGTGTACTCCATGTGTCGTCCTTACCCTAAGGAACCATGTCTGATCCCTTCTTATGTTCAACACACCTATCCCATGCACCTTTCTCTTGTATGACCCTCCACAGTTGTACGAATGGATTTCAAGGTCCCATGGGTGGTGCTTCACGTTGCATTTAATAGCCCTATGCTTCTTCTCATAGTCACACTAATGGAGATTGTTTCTTTTCATAGTCACACTAACATGGGATCCTCAATGGATCACTCCACAACACCCCCTCATCACAACATTATTAGTGCCTTCCCTTCACCAAGGACTAAATTGCGCCGGTTATGTATGTACGAAGGGTGTGGAGTGGAATCACCTCATCAGAGCTTCAAGACGTCAAACTACAAAGCACCATCGTCCCCATCACACAATTTTAAACGGTGGCCTGGCCCCAAGCAATACAAGTAAGGTGCCCCATCTCAAAAATTATGTATGCCCCTCATCTCCATAGGTGTAAAATCTTCCTCACATGGAATGAAATCCTCTTTGATGGAATGACATCTGTCTATGGGGAAGGGAAACCATCCTGCTATAAATACCTATCCTTTCTCGCATGAGAAAAAATCCCTACTCCTCTTTACATTGTCAATGACAAAGACCAGATGTGAAATGGTCACACACACCTTCATTAACTCTTCCCTCTCCCACTGAGCATTGTCTCCATCGGGCCTCCATCCTAGACTATGTCTTAATATCCATCTCCCTATATAGATAACCACTTGTAAGCCCATGTTTCTTATTTGGGCCACTAACCATGTGTAAAACCATTTTTTCTATTTGAGATTCTAACCATGAGTAAGCCCATGTTTTTTCTTTGATACCCCAACCATGTGTAAGCCCCATTCCACTTCTTGCAGATGCAACCTTCATGAAATGATCATCCTGAAATTGCTACCTCTTATTTCTCACACTGAGCATGATTCATGTGGGATTACAGAAAGCATTGACCAAGGCATCCTTCATGGGATTCCTTAGCGTGTGTAACCCAAAACACCATCTGAACTACATGGAATTTGATCCTTCCCTCCTAGGAAAGTTACGTAGGAATCCACCTAGAGGTTCAAGCCCAACGCCTACTTATCTCGACCCCATTTACATCAGTTCACCTTTATCCCACATGAAGATAAACAATAACCACTATCTGAACTACATGGACATAGATCCTTGCCTCTTAAGCATGGTATTTAGGAAGCCTCTAAGAGATTCATGCCCAACACTTACTTTCCCCAACCCCTTTACGTTAGTTCACCTTCATCCTACATGACGTTAAACTGTATACACCATCCCAAACTATGTGGGTTTTGATCCTTTTATCTTAGGAAAGGTATGTAAGAATCCTTCTTAATTTCCTCCCCTCAATCAACAGTAATCTCTTGTCACCCCTCAATTGAAGGTAAGCCATTTTCATCCCCAACCAGTTGTAAGACATTGTCAACCCCAACCAGTTGTGAGCCGCTTCCAACCCCAATCAATGGTAAGTCGTTTTCAACCCCAAATTGTAGTAAACCATTGGAACCCCAGTTAGTGGTAAGCCATTGTAACCCCAATCAACGTTAATATGATTTCAACTACAACCAGCAGTAAGCCGTTGTATTTTTCAATCGACGATAATCTGTTGTATCCCCCTTCATTGGGACCCACTTATATTTTCATCCCCTGGGTGTCAAACCAAACCATGATTCTAACCATGCGTAAGTCCCAATATATCATCGGGTCATTTTCCTATGTGTACACTCTGATTCTTTTCCCCCTCCCATAGTGAAATATGTGGACATTGATTCCCTGCCTCAGGGATATGTAGGAAGCCTACCCGATGTTCAAGCCCGCCACTCACATCTCTTCCTTGTATTTTCCTAAATAAATTATGTTTTGGGAAGGACATTCCCAAATCTAGAGATTACACTACCTTCAGGTCCAATCCATACGTCCATTCTCATAGGTTTTCTATTCTGGTGCTCCATCGCCCCATCGATTTACGTCTACTTTGATACCCAACAAAAAAAGATACATAGGAAGTCTCTTCGAGGATCAAGCCTGACATAACCATTGCCATCACGTCGGATCCATCATACAATCCATCCACTCTCATCAATACCTATTCATTGTCAATCTTACCCAAGATTCCACTTCCCAGTGAGATCACATCACCAACTTTCTCACAACTCCTTACAATAATTAAGTAAATCACCACGTGTTAGCCCCAGCATCAGCGTTCCCACCAGGGGTTGCACCCATCTGATTTAATCCCATCAGTTTTTTTATTAGTTTGATCCATCTATGCGATACATTAATCTCATAACAAACCCTATGTTAAACATGAGAAGCTAAGGAAAAACTCAGAGACATGCATGTTGCAAAAAATTCTATAAAATTCGACGTGGGATGTCTGGGGAATCTGCACCCTCAAGAATTCCTATCATAAGGGTTAGAAACCTAGAAGAATCATTGTTCCTATGTCTAGATATTCCAGTGATGTCCAACGTGAATACTCCCTTGACAGAAGGTTGCTTCCCTAACGTGACCCCATAGAGTGTCCGGATAGAAGTAGCGTAATTAACCGGTTTCCATGAAGGCATGGTACCAGGAGGAGTTTCATGAACAAAGTCTTAAGTCTATGAGGGACACCCAGACTAGGAAACGAGTTCTGAGGAGGAATCCCCAGATAGGGAAACCGACATCCCATCATCCCATTTTGATTATGGCTAAATCATCCCTAAATAAGTGATGGATGAAGCCCACCCTTGGAATGCAGGAATACGGGGCAATAGTTGCACTTCCTCCACGGATGGATGAAAGCTCCTACGAAACTGTCAGAAACACCCATATATATATAAAGTATGATAAATGACATTGATATCCAATGCTATTTTATTGACAGTAGCTAAGGTTTCTATGTCATCATAATCTGCATAAATCTTTGGCTAGGTTTCAATGAATATCACTTTTCTCTATCCACTATAATGTTATAGGGTTATGAAAATAATGATAAAAATCCTCATAAAAAATAAATATCAGATATCAATTTGGGGATCCCATTACTAAGTCAAGATGCATGGTTTTTGGGTGAGATACGAACTTCAATGTTCTATTGGGAATAACTTCTCTACATAAACATGTTTTTATCCACTCATCATACCACCAATAAATCAAAAATTGATTCATTTCAAATGTTAGTAAATTTCATGGTGATAAATATACATTGAAATCCATTGAATAATAGTACATTGATGTGGTATTATACAGTAAGGGATGGAAACAATATGTGGTGGATGTAGTCACTAAAATCAACGCCACAAATGGTCTGGAGATGATAAAAGTTAAACATTATAGACCTATTAATGTGGACTAAGTGCTTCACATAAATCAAATCGATATTTTGTGATGAAATTAAATCACACATTTAATGAATTCTATAATGGTAGTCATGAAAATTGATCCCGATAGCATAATAGATGTTTTTAACACTCTGAATAATAATGGAAGCCTTGATGAAAGCATCTTTATCAAATACCACTATAATTAAATAATCCATTTTATACTATCTATATTGGATGAGTTTTTCACATAAATGGAAGGAAATAAATACTCTCATTCATACCCCATGTTCTCCCCATCTAATCTTGAAAAAGGGCATGAACCATCTATCTATCCATAAATGGTTACTTCATCTTCTAGATGTACAAATATCGACTCCTTCCCTAACTTTAAGTATATTAATCCATCATCTACATCCTTGGTAGAAGCGAAAGAAGTGATTAATGGGGAAGAGAAAGAGGATTAATACCAAAGGGACACCAATATCTCAGTGGAGTAAAGTGTATCACTATAATTGATAAAAGAAAATAAATATATCTTGGTACAGATTCTGATTCCCAACCAACATTGATCAATGTGGCCATGACATCCAAGGAATCGAAGTTTCATAGTTATATCCTATAATAACACCAAGATATGTTCTCATGGAATTATATACATATATATATATCGTGGTTTTATCTCAAGGTATCCACCCATCACTTGGTTTAACCAGATGACCATCAAGGATAAATATAGGCAGCTAGATAGAAACACCTAACTCATGCCTCTAAAATTGAGGGTGATGTGGATAAGCTCATCAATGGTGACTTCATTCAAGAGGTACATTATATAAATTTTCGGTATAATATCATTCATGTGAATAATAAAAATGAGAAAATAAGGGGTTTCATTGCCTTTACATATGTAAAATATAACTTTCTGAATGATGAGTTCACCATTATGATAACAGAACACCTGATTGATATAACGGTTGGTTACCAATACCTCTCCTTCATGGATGAAAATTTATGGTACAAAAAAATTTACATGGACCCATAAAATGTAAAATTAAACAACTTAAGGCCCACTAGATATAATTATACTCTAAGGTAATTTCTTTTTGGATTGAAAACACTGGAGGGGCATACAAACATTCAATGAAACGAATATCCAATCCCTTTTGGGGATGTCTTTTTAATGATATATTACTGATCATGTGGTTTTGTCCTAAGAAAATCCTAACCATCTAGTGGATTTGGAATCCATATTTAGAAATCTATGAAAAAAATAGTATGAATATGAATCCTATGAAATGTTTTTTCCTGGTAACCTTGGGAATGCTTCTCGGATTAGTTGTACACCATAGTGATATCAACGTTGATAATGAGAAAACAAAAGTTATCCCTTTCATATCCCCTCATAAAAAAAATAAAAGATCTATGAGGAATTCAAGTGTAGTTTTCCAAAATCCAATGCTTCATAGCTAACCTCATAGGTATGTTTTTTCCCTTCACCAAACTGATGAAAAAGGGGGTTACATATCAGTGGACCATTGACTAGTAGGAAGAATTTTACAACATCAAAAAATACCACTAGATATCCAAAGTATTAATGCTATCGGTTTAGGAAAATCCATTAATCCTATATAAAAAATTCCTAGAGAGATCATTTTGTGGATCCTTTGTGAAAAATAATGGTTATGGGAATAAAAACACAATTATTATCATAGTTTAACAATGATTAGTCTCGAGACTCATTATTCAGTTACTGGGAATGACTTCCTCGCATTAAAATTTACAGTTTATAAATTGTGGCACTTCTTGAAGCACCATGATGTCTATTTGGTCAATCACAATAACCCACTTAAATACATATTTAGTCATCCAACTATTAATGTATATCTGTCATGGTGGGAATTTGTTCTATCTTAGTTTTATATATAGTTCATGCCTTAGTAATAACTAAAATGATAGGCATTGGATGATTTCATTTTAGAAAAACCACCTGTAGAAACTGCATTATTAAATAATGAATTTCTTAATGACTATATATTCTCTATTCCTGACGA
Source organism: Viscum album (assembly GCA_963277665.1). Lineage (NCBI taxonomy): Eukaryota > Viridiplantae > Streptophyta > Magnoliopsida > Santalales > Viscaceae > Viscum > Viscum album. The sequence goes on from OY728138.1 coordinate 1,381,297,461, forward strand.
CCCCAAACATGGGTAATTTATTTTGATGGTGCTTCTTGGAGCCCAATAGGTAGGGTGATGGAAGACCCTAAACTTAACAAAGTTGTGTTAGGGGTTGTTCTCATCTCTCTAAAAAATGAATTCATTCATTAATACATCATATTATTGAAAATTTGTACTAAAAATGGGGTGGGTAATTAGGCCCTCATCATATGTTTATAAAAGGGAGTCAAAATTTTAGTGGACCACTGTGATGTTAAAGGAAATTTATAGTCAATAGTCTAACATGTCTATAAGGAATATTCTATCATAAAATAATTACTAAATCACATTATAGTCATTGAATAATGGTTGATATTAGAATTTTCATTAAGTAATAACATTAAATCATTTTCTATGATCACATAAATCCCATGAAGATGCATTGAAAAATGCATCTGTTGTAATGGTGGTTCCAAACTAGAATGAAATTGTCATCAGCATTTCGCATTTCAAAATAGTTTCAAGATTTTTCTATGTCAGAATAGAATAAATGAATGAATTTATTCTTACACTAAAACAATAATGTCCTACCCATAGGTGGATGATTACAATACTCGGATACATTAAATATGGTTACTCCCATTAGACAGTGCTTTGATGGAGAAAATCTAGTTGCTATCAACCAACATTACTCTTTGTAATGAACAAAATCAATAGAAAGTCTTATATAAAAAAGGTTTTGTTGGAGTCCTTGTCAGATATATTGATGGATAAGATACTATGATTGTCATGGAATAAGAAAATTCAAGAGCCTGTGGTACCCACCCATTTGGTTATAGAATTTCTGATGAAATATGAATCCTTGAATATTACTGACCCACTATGATACACGATTACACAAAAAATCCCTATAAAATTTCATTATTTTTAATTTCATTCCAACTTCATCCATAAACACCAATATTTTCTACATATAACTAAATTCTAATATCCATTTTACATATAGTAAATGGATTTTTTGAAACCATACCATTTAGATATGAATAGGCAATTCGAATATATCTTGAATGCTACCGATTTCTTATCTAAAAAGGGCTGATGTAATACCCAATAAAGAATTCAGGTCCAAATCATCATTGGATTTGTGAAGGATAAATTAATAACTATATTTTTCCCTTATATAATATTTTTATATAATTTTCCCAATTTCTATTCTTTTCTATGGAAGTGACGTTGTATTAGGAGTACAATATCAAATTCAACCATTCATCCCACTATCGTGAAGTAGCTAATAGTCACTGAGAGGCCTTTAAAAATACCATGTAATACATACTCCATAACATGGATATTTATAATAATTCTTTTTCTGAAATGTTCTTTAATTCTTTATGGTCTTACTAGACTACAACCTATACTACTACACATGCAACATTGTACTCACTGGTATATTTTAACTACCCCAGTATTTACAGAATAATACTTTTTATTTCTATTAATACTTATTAATATGATATTAATTTTTCATTAAAAGGGATTATATGTTCGATGGCGTACCATAAACACAATAATGAGTTTCTCTGCAATCTCATGTTTTACACAAGGATGAGTCATACTAAAAAATAATAACATAGCATTATTATTTTAAATGTTAGTTAAAGCCTAGCCATTGTTTTAGAGAGAATTAGTAGATCTAACCATATTATGATTAAACATGTTTGTTGAATGCTTTAACATTTATCCAATAAAATTTAGAGGCTTAAATGATAATGAAACCATTTTAAGCAAAAATACTCTAATATTTTTATTGGTAGTTTTACAGCCATTTGATAGAGAACCCCTTATAATTCTAGTTTTTCTCACTTTTTTATGTTTCATTAGAAAAAAAAATAAACATACTATTTAGAATAAGTACATTAAAATTTACTTTGGGTAAATATTTTTTATTTTTCTGATGAAGTTTATTTTTTAATGAATTGTGAAAAATACTTCATTTTAAGTCAAAACTGTCTTTTATTTTGATTAATTTATGTGGTTAGATTATATTTTCAATTGGTTTTAGAGTCTAATTAGATTATTTTGTTACTATATAATCTAATATTGGTAATTTTAATTAATTTAAAATTTTAATTAGATATAAATAAATGTCAATCTATTGATAGTTATTATTTCTTAAAAAACCGCTTTTTGGTTTTGAAAATGGGAATTAATTTTAAATTAATTTATGCAACATTGTTGTTTTGAATTTGAAAAATGGTGTTCATATTTGGAATTCATAGGGCCAATATTTTAAAATAGGTTACTTTTATTTTTTACATTATGAATTGTAAATTCAGTAAATATTTTATTTATCATGGTTAAAAGCTAAATCTAGAAAATAAGTGTAACCTATAATATTATAATAATATTAAATTAACCTAACCCATGTTCTAATACTATTTAATGTTATATATCCAACTATGGGCATCCTTAGGTAAATTTCAGGACCTTATGAAGCCACTTGTGTGTGAAAATGACATTTAATTACATTTAATTTATTGTTCATGAAAATATATCTGAAACATGTACCTTTTGGTAAAACAATTTTTATATGGGGATACATAAGTTATATTTTCAACTATAAATATTAATTAGAAAGAAAAAAAGAGCTCCTAAATCATGGTATTTTAATTTTAATTTTTTTAAATGACATACATAATTTTAACTATAACACAATGATGATGTAGTGATTGCTTCATTAATAAAGGATTCAGAAAATGACATTATAAATATTAAATAAAATCTAATTTGTGTTTTTGATATCATATAAAGATTTTTGGATGAAAATACGTCATATATTGTTATTAATTAGGTTTTTTGAATCAATAATGTTGTTAATGATTGTTTAAAAATTCATGATATGAATAGTGTCAAAATTGACATAATCCATATTTTAAAATATAAAATATTTTATTAAATATTATAAAATTTCAAAAAATATATGATTTAGCCAAATAGTTATAATGAGTAAATATTTTTATTATTTACTCAATAACTAGAAATATTTCATGTTTGTGTAACTATTCTGATTCTCAATAGAGTTAAATGCTTGATAAAACGATAAGAGTAAAAAAGGGTTAAATAAAAAAGAAAAGGATTCCAATATATCTGAACCCCGTATAATTCTTATTTGATGATATTATTTTGAATTATATTAATTTTATCTTCTAACTAGATTAATTTGAACTCATTTATATGATAAATATAATTTATAACAAAATAATAATTCAAGATATACCTTAATTTCCCCTCCTCCCTCTTATAAAAAGGAACCACCTATAATCCATTTATTAAACCTCTCAAGCCCCTTGGCTCATCCAAACTCTTCCCAAAGAATCTCCAAAAATCCCAGTCTTCCTCCAAGAATCCTTCCCCAAAGGAGAAGAAAATTCAAGGGATCCCTTTGGCTCAAATCAAAATAAGTTACTCCATTTGAAGTAATATATTCTCTCAAGTTCTTTTCCATTATTTTCCCATCACTAATGCCTATGATATTCTTATTAATTGATTATAAAAAACCAGAATATTCAATATAAAAGGTTTTTTTAATGAGAATTATTCAAAATACACATACACACAGCTCCTTCTAATTGGTATTGAACATATAGTTTCAGTGGATGACAAACTACTACCTCCCAAAATGATGATTGTTCAAACTTATCCTACCACCTCTTATGGTGGCCATTATGATGGAAGTATAATTATATATGATATTAATGATATTAATATTTTATATATACTTAATTAATTATAATTTATACCATACCTTGATGCTTTTCAGGAAGTATAAATATGATAATTTCATTCGAGGAAGTGCGGACTACCGCCCCCTCAAAGATATTTTACTCGTTCATGCTATATATGGAACGTATAAATGATATAATTAATGAACATATATATCATATATAACATATATATTATACTATAATTATAATATACCTAGGTGTCATTTATATTTCATTCCGTAAAATATGAAAATGAAATAAAAGTAGTGTTGATGCGCACACACGACTTATCATCTCCCTGAATGGTGAATTTCATTTCTTATATAAAAATGATATGGACTATTTTAAATACATATATACTGGTTATATATGATATATATGATATCTATATAATTAATATCATCTGTGAGATAATGTATTTTTAACCATGTGGTCAATTTATAATTGTAACAAGTTCATTTTTTAACTCATGTTCTGAACATCAAAAAAATGACTGATAGGAAATCCAATAAATAACTAATTGTTATATCTAGGTAATAAATGATATAAAAGGAATAATAAATTTGAAAAAGTTTCTGAATCATGTATAAATTAAATTATTTTTATTATTCAAGAAATTAATGAACGAACAGGTCGAATTCGAAATGTGTTAAGGGACTTTGTCTCAATCTCTTTTTCATTAAGGAATATTTTGATTTATACACAACATGATTTTATAAAGTTAATAAAACCCTTTGAATTTTAATTGCATTCAAGGGGAATCATTTTCTATGATCAAATAGAATGTTTCTTTTTAACATACGCAGTGATAATGACCTTTCTTCCATCATGAGCATTATTTGATATTTGGATTCCTTAATACGCCATGATGTTTTAAAATGATAGATAAATACCGTATACCCTTTTTACACATTTTGGTATTTAAAATTGTTTTGAAAGTGAATTTACTATTTCAATATATTGAAATCAATTCTTGTTATTGGAATGAAATTTTATGATTGAAATGTATATATTTTAAATCATTTATTTGTGATAATTATATAATGTTACTTGGATATTTGATGGGTGGTTACTTGATAAACCACGTTATGGGTGGTTTAATGATAAACCAGGGATAAATGGTTACATAATAACCTCTAATGAATTTGGTATGGATGTCAGCCGTATGGCTATTAAATTCCTAAGAATGATTTGTGGAAGTCGACCTTATGGTTATTCCATTGTGATTACATCCTAAGTTACCTTTATATGAAATATGTAATTTTCTTTAGGATTTATGGTAATATTTTGGTTACAAAAATGTTTAACCAAGGATCTTATATTTAGTGACTGTTTTGTACTTATTTGATGGAGAATTATTATTTATGATTAATTATTCATGGTTTACATGTTTTTTTTGAAAAATAACAGATTACTTTATTTTTGTATCCCTTACTGATATTTTTATGCTCATCCCATTTTTTTGAAATGTTTGTCACATGATATAAGGTGGTATAGGGTCATGGATGGGATGATGGAAAATTAATGTTTCTTAAATCATGGAAATAAAGATGTTTCTTTTCTTATATGAGTTTTCATTTTATGAAAAAAATTGATACATAACAGAAGAGTCTACATATAATATTCAAGATGTTTTTCAATGTTATGACCTAATTATATAAATATATAAACCTAAAAATATCCTCAACACAAACTATTAACATAATTCTTGAATATGTAATGTTTAAGGATGGGTCCTTATAGTTGGTATCAGAGACCGATTTAGATGAATTTAAGAGTTAGAATTTTTCTAATAGAATATCCTTAAATGATTTTTACATTATGGTAAAATTGAAATGATATAGAATTTTAATATTACAATGTATCTTTGTCTAATATATATTTGTTATGAATGGTTTTCCATAGAATAAATAGGGTCATAGTGATGGGAAGGAATACAGAGGAGAATAACCTTCCAAATCAACATCCCGATATGGTTAGAACCGGAACAGAATAGATTGTTATAGTAATGTCATATTTGAATCAGACTATATATGGTGGTGGTATGCATTCCATAGTTCAACCAGATCCAACCCAGAGGAATAAGTATATATTGGCAAATTTCTTGAGTCAACGTCCCCCATAGTGTAGTGGATCATCTGACCCCATTCAAGATAAAGGGTGGATCAATTCACAGGAAAAGATTTTTGATGTCATCAATTGTATAGAAAATAAAATGGTTAGTGTTAATATTTATCATTTATAAGAAGAATCAGATTAGTGGTGGTTGATGGTAAAAAATATCTGGGATAGTGAGGAGATTGATAGACATTGTTGGGAAGAATTCAAAGATATATTTGGGGAAAAATATTTTCCTAAAGTGGTTCAACATAGTATGGAAACAAATTCATGGAATTGAGGCATGGGGGATGGTACAATGGTTACATTGGAAGAAACTTTCACTTGACTAGTAAGGTATGCTCCAAATTTCAATTGATATCTTGATAGTAAGATAAATCAATTTTACTCAGAACTGAAGTCGCGATATCGAGGAGAAATAGATTTTCGTGAATTCAAAAAATATGAGAAACTTTTTAGATGTGTAGAGAAGGTAGAAATGGATTATTTTTTATGATAAGGTCTTCCAATAGAGAAAGTAAAATAAGAGGAACAGTTGGTAGGAAAAGGGGATGAATTCATCCAAGAAGTTCGGAAGTAAAAAAATTAAATTTCCATCTTGTGAGAAGTGTGGTAAAAAGAATCTTGGAGATTTCCTCTCAAAATCTATAATGTGCTTCCATTGTGATATGAATGGTTATATTTCTCGTAACTATATGGATGATGATCAAGAAATAAATGAAAAGCCAATGGTAAGATGTTTTAGTTGCAATGAGTCTGGACATTATGAAAATGTGTGTCCAATGTTTATTAGAAAATGTGGAAACTAGACTAATAAAAAAAGTAGGGTGGAGAAATAAATTTCTCTACTACTATGGTTGATGTGGGACCATTAACTTATGTGGTATCAGGTAATTTGTGATTTCAGATTAATCCACGGTGTTGTTTGATTTAGGATCCACACATTATTTCATTTTTTAGAAAATTTCTAGTAAATTGGGAATTCAATCTCAAGATATGAATCCTGAACTAGTGGTAAAAACACTTGGGGGAAATGTTGAGTGAAAAGAAAATTATAATAATATTAATATCCTTATTTAGAGAAAAAATTTAATTGACATTCTTATTTCTTTTCCTCTAGTAGATATTGAAGTTATTTTGGGAATGGATTGGATTTCTGTTTACCAAGCTATGATTGATTATAGATCGAAATTATTTTTTTATAAAGACTTTATATTTTTGGTACAATAATGAACCCTTATATCTGATAACATATTTGGAAGTCGAGAAATTAGTTAAAGATATAAATGAATGTTACCTTGAACATATTGTTGAAAACAAAGGAACTGTTTAGATTAATGATGTGCCAATAGTAAATAAGTATCTTGATGTTTTTCACTGATGAGTTACTTTGTATTATACCTAATAATGAATGTGAATTTACTATTGAATTAGTTACTAATGTTAAGCCTATTTCAAAACCCATTATTGAATGGATCAAATGTAACTTTTAGAATAATGAAAAAATTGCATGAGTTGTTAGATAAAGGTATCATTCGACCTAACACATCACTGTGGGGTTCTCCAGTATTGTTTTTTAAAAATAAAGATTGTTCTTTGAGACTTCTCATTTCATATAGATCCTTGAATAATACCACAATTATGAACAAGTATCCTTTGCCTCAAATTAATGTTTTTTTTATAAGATATTGGGAGATTAGTAATTTTTTAAGATTTACAGGAGGTTTGGGTACCATCTGTTTAATGTAATTGAAGAAGAAATTCCAAAGACCACGTTTCCACTATATATTTCCATTATGAATTCATAGTTATTCCTTTTTGGTTAACCACTATACCTTATATATTCATGGATCTGTTGAATAGAATTTTCCATTACTTCATGGATAAGTTTTTGGTAGGGTTTATAGAAGACATTTTGGTACATTCCAAAAGTAATGAGAAATATGAAAGTAATTTATGGTTTGTCTTGAAAACCTTAAAAGAAATGAAATTGATGGAGAAATTCAGAAAGTGTGAATTTTGGTTAAAAAAAATTTCAATCCTTGTTCACATTGTTTCAAAAAATGGAATAACTATTGATCCTAATAAAACAAAAAATTTCGAACAATGAACAAGACCTAAATATATCACTGAGATACGTAGTATTCTTTCATTGGAAGGATATTACATATGTTTTGTTGAGAGTTTTTCATGGTTATCTAGACCACTTACTAAGTTAACTCGAAAAGGTTTTAATTTTGTCTAGACAAAAAAATGTGATGATTGATTTCATGAATTGAAAACAGAATTAGTGAATGCTCGAGTATAGGAATTACATTATATAAATGTTGAGTTTTTTTATCTACATTTATGATTTGTTGAAAATACATAGTTGTGTTTCAATGAAAAATGATTAGGTAATTGATTAGGCTTCATGTGATTTCCAGCATCATGTGTTAAATTACCCAACACATGATTCATAAATAATTGTTGTTTTTTTTTGCATTAAAAACATGGAGGAATCATTTTTATGGTGTAAAGTGTGAAATATATAATGCTTATAAAAGATTAAAGTATGTATTCACTAAGATGGAATTAAAAATGAGATATAGGAGATGGTTAGAATTAGTCAAGGATTATGATTTCATGATCAATTACCATCCAAGAATGAAAAATAATGTGGCTGATGCATTGAGCATAAAGAGTAATGCTATATTAACCATGATACATTTGGAACAAGATACATTGATTAATGTTTTGATGAACATTGACAATGAAGTTTTCGGGGCAGGAAATTCATCTGTTTTGTTTCAGGGGGTAGGGAAATAATCTCTAGTAGATAGATTATAGAATAAATATAAGAAATAATGAGTGTTGGAGAGAAATGTATGGTTGGTTCAGAGGGGTATGTTACCAGAATTTAACATTGATAAATACTGTGTTTTGAGGTTTCGAAAAATATTATGTGTGCCTTATGATTCACAGTTGAAGAAAGAGTAGTTATGTGAAGCTCATAGTTCTCCATTTTCATTTCATTATAACATTAAAAAGATGAATAGAGATATTTGGGAGTATTACTAGTGGGATGGAATGATAAGAGATATAACTGACGTTACTGTGAAGTTCTTGATGTGTGAACAGGTTAAAGTAGAGTGTTAGTTACCAAAACGGATTCTTCAAACTTTACCAGTGCCAGAGTCAAAATATGAAAATATATCTATGGACAACGTTGTGGGATTACTAAATACATCTTGAGGTATTAACTCAATCTAGTTTATTGTTGATCAATTTACTAAATCTTCTCATTTTATTCCAATTTGAGATACTCTATCTCTAGATAAGATTATTGATTGTATGTTAATGTGATAGTCAGGTTACATGTAGTTCCCTTATCTATTGTATCAGATCATGATCTCAGGTTCACTTTTATCTGTTGGAAGGGCTTTCAGATGTCATTGGGTGTAGAATTAAGTATTAGTACCACTTTTTATCCTCAACCAGATGGGTTGTTAGAATGAACCATTCAGACTTTAGAAGATATTCCACATGCTTATTCAATGGATTACCAGGGATGTTAGAACCAACATATTTCATTGGTTGCGTTTTCTTAAAATAAAAGTTTTAATTCCAATATATATAAAGCTTAATTTGAGGGATTTTATTGAAATATGTGTTGAAATTTAGCTTTTTGGGATGATGTAGGTGAAGGAAATATGATGGGACCATAATTTGTAGAAGTAATGATAGAAAATGATTAGTTAACTCAAAAGCACAAGAGGATAGAACATAGGAAGAGAAAACGTTATATGGATAATAGAAGGAAGGATATTTCATTCAAGGTAGGTTATCATATATTTCTAAATGTTTTTCCATAGAAAAGTGTTATGTGTTTTGGTAAGAAGGGAATGCTGACCCCATAGTCATTGGACCTTATGAAATCATGGATAAAGTTGGATCAGTTTCCTACAAAGTGGATTTACCTCCATGTTTATCCATGGTACACAATGTTTCTCTTATTTCTATGTAGAGAAATTATATGCCAAATCCATCTCATGTTTTCAGTTCAGAGGAAGTTTTGTTTACATGAAATCATTCTTATGAGGAACAACCCGTACAGATTTGTGATCAAAGAGAACATGTGTTGTAGAATAATGTAATTCATCCGATGAAAGTTTTGTGGAAAACCACATGGTTTAAGAGGCAAATGAGAATATGAAAATTCTATGAGGGATCAATACCCTCACTTATTTGATAAGTGAATAGAATTTTGGTGATGCAATTTCCAAAAGGTGGGAAGGATGTAACGACGCAGGTATTTATAGAATAATAATTTTTATTTATATTAATACTTATGATTAAGATATAAATTTTTCTTTAAAAGGGATTATATCCATGATAACGTACACAACTCACCACAAGGGGTTTCTATGAAATATCATGTTTCATAAAAGGTTAAGTCACACTAAAAAATAATAACATAATATTATTATTTTAAATGGTAGTAAACTCGTTGTATTTGTATTTGAGGAAATGAAAAAAAACTAACCATCTTTTTATTAAAAAAAATAAATGTTTTTTACATTTATCCAATAAAAATTTTAGGCTTAAAATCATAATTAATCCAATTTTAAGCATAAATACTCTATTATTTATTAAAGGTGGTTTTACATCCATTTGATGGAGAAATCATTTTAAATCAGGTTTTTTTCACTTATATACATTCCATTTGATAATATAATCTTCTTATTTAGAAAAGAGATATAAAAAATTACTTTGGATATGTTTTTGGTATTTTTATGATAATGTTTATTTTTTAATATATAGTATAAAATACTGCATTTTAAGTCAAAACTGACTTTTCATCTGATTTATTTATATTGTTAGATAATATTTTTAATTGGTTTTAAAGTTTAATTAGATTATTTTCTTAATATTTAATAATTTTTGGTCATTTTTTGTAATTTTTATTTTGATAAGACAAAATCACATGTCAATCTTTTGAAAGTTATTATTTTTTAAATAGCTAATTCTGTTTTGACAAAGAAAATTCATTTTAAATTAATTTTTGAATATTCTTATGTTTTGAAATTGGAAAAATGAATTAAATATTTGGAATAGGGATATCCATGTTGGGTAAAGAGGTATCTTTTATTTTGAGACATTATATATAGAAACATCATTAAATATTTTATTTACCATGGTTAAATGGTAAATCTGGTAAATATGGGTAAAAAATATTATAATAATAATATTAAATTACCCTAACATGTGTGATAATCATATTTGATGTGATATCTTTGACAATTTTCATCCTTGGGTCGATTCTAGACACCATTGAGACACTTGTGTGTGAAATTGACATTTACTTACTTTTAATTTAATGTTAAGGAAAATATAACATAAACAAGTATTTTTTGTAAAACAATTTTTATATAGAGTTACTTATTTTATATTCTCTACTATAAATATTATTTATAATGTTAACAAGATTTACTAAAACCTGGTTTTTCATTTATATTTTTTAGATATTATATAAATAAATTTAATTATGACACAATAATGATGCATTGATTTCATCATTAATAAAAGATTAAAATAAATTATATTATAAATGTTAAAATAAATGTAATTTGGTTATTTTGATGTCATCCACTAATTTTATTGATAGTATTAACATGTTATAATTATATTAATTATGTTTTTTCGAATTAACCAAGTTGTTATGGATTGTTAAAAAATTCCTGATATGAATAGTGTCAAAATTGATATAATTCATATTTTAAAAATATAAAATATTATATATTTTTTAAAAATATTATATTCAAACAAACTGTTATCATATCACTACAATTTAATTATTGACTCTTTAATAGAATATTTTTCAGGTCTGGGTAACTATTTTGATTCTCAATTTTTTAAATGCTTGATAAAATGTTAAGATTAAAAAAGGGTTAAATAAAAACGTAAGGAATAAAAAATATACAAAACAAGAAAAATTCTTATTGGATGATTTTATTAAGACAATTATTTATCATATCTTTGAACTATAAGAATTTAGACTCATTTATACTCAAAAAATAAAATTTATAAAGAAATAACAATTCAAGATATTCTTTAAGTGCCCCTCCTCCCTCCTATAAAAGGGAACCACCTATAACCCATGACTCACACCTCTAAATCTAATTGGATCATCCAAAACATGACCAAATAATATCCCAAAATTCATACATTCCTCTTATAGGACTTACCATAGTCATAAGTCATTTTAAGAGAGCCCTTTGTCTTAAATGAAAAAAAAGATACCCGATTTGAGGTAACATCTTCTCTCAAATTCAATTCCTTTTTTTCCTTATCCACTCACTATTCTCTTCTTATTCATTATTTCTTAAAAAAACCAGAATACTAAATATAATATGTTTATTTTATTAGATGTATTCAAACTAAACATACACACAACTTCATCTAGTGTGTATAGAACATACTGTTTCTGTGGACGGTAAGTACAGCCTCATGAAATATTGATTATTCAATCTTCTCCTACCACCACTTATGGAAGAAATTATGATTGAACTATAATTATATAAGATATTTAGGATATTTATATTATCTATATGATTTTTAATTCTCATTTATAATATATCATTATTCTTTTTATGTTGTATGAAAATGATACTTTCATTTGAGAAAGTTCGGACAACCGCCCCCTCAATGTGATATTACGCATTCATTTTAAAATTTTAACATATAAAACATGAAATTAATGAACTTATGTAACATATGTAACAATTATATTATACTGTAATTATAATATACCTATTTACCATTTAATATTCATTCCGTTAAATATGAAAATGAAATGAATGTAGCGTTCATTCAGACGCAAGGATTACCATCTTCATGAATAATGCATTTTATTTCTTATATCAAAATGATAAGGACTATAATAATACATATATTCTAGATATATATGATATATATGATATCTAAATCATGAATATAATTTTGGAGATAATTTAATTTTGACCACGTGGAATTTTTTAATTATAACTTGTTTATTTTTTGACCCAATCTCCGAACACGAACAAAATGTCTGATATGAAGTCAAATAATTAAATAATTGTTATTGGAACATAATAAGTGATATAAAAGGAATAATAAACATGGAAAAGGTTCTAAATAAACCAAATATTTACTTATGTTTATTATTTATGAAATTAACCAACAAACGAGTCAAGTCAGACATGCGGTAAGGGTCTTTATCTCAATATGCTTTTTCATTGAGGAATATTTTGATATATACATGACTCGATTTTAGATGGTGTATAGAATGATTTTATGTTTAAATTTATTCAAATGTATTCTTTTTTTACGTACTATTTTTCAAAATGACAATGGGAGTGATTCTTTTTAACGTACGTGGTGACAATGACCTTTCCACAACAGTAAGCATTATTTGATATTTGGATTTCGTAACAATACATGATGTTTTAAAATGGAAAATAAATACCATATACCCTTTCTACACATTTTGGTATTGAAAATTGTTTTTAATGTGGATTTACTAATTCAAAATATTGATATTATTTTTTGTGATTTCAAATGAATTTTTTTGATTCAGATGATGATATTTGAAATTTTTATGCACGATCATTTTATAATTGTACATGGAAATTTGAAGGGTGGACACTTGGTAAACCAAATGACAGGTGGTTCCAAGATAAATCAAGGAAGGTTGGTTCTGTTTTAACCTCCAACACATTGGTTATGGAATTCTGTCGTATGGCTATTCCATTTGTAAGAATGATTTGTGGAGGTCAACCGTATGGTTATTCCATTTAAGTCTGATTATATCCCAAGTTTCCTTTAAATGATATACATTTCTTTATATGAGATTTATGGTAATATTTTGTTTAAAAAACTGCATGCAAAGACATTATATTAATTATAGTGTTTTTTCTTCTTCTTTAAGGTGAACATTATTACTTTATGATTAAGTATTCATGGTTTACATTTTAGTTTTAAAACAAATAGATTTCTTTATTTTTGTATCCCTTAATTATATTTTTATGATCAACCCATGTTTTTGAAATGTTTTTCAAAAGATATAAGGTGGAATAGGGTTAAATATGGGAACAAAGAAAAGTCTTGTTGTTTAAAACATGGAACTAACCATGATTATTTTATTTTAAGAGTTTTATTTTATGAAATAATGATATTGAGGAGATGTGTCTACATGTAATATTCAATATGTTTTGTTTATGTTATGATCTAATTATCTAAAACTCTAAAATATAAAAACATAATTTATTTTTATGTAATGTTAATGTTTAGGGCCTTTTATATTTGAAATAAAATCATTCCTCCCCATAGAGGTTCAATTTACATCACTCCATATGTCCATATATGAACATCTATCAATGGATGAGAAATAACCGAAAATGCTGGAGGAATTTGACCATCTACATGAAAAAATATTACAACCTTGTATCACATGGATGAATATAAAAACTGGATAGAAGAATTCATTAATAGCAAAGTATGTCTCCATTCATTCTTCAAAGGATAGTTGGTATTGTTAATGATAACACCAATAATACCTGGATGGAAGCCTCAAAATATTTAACCAATTTTGTAGTGGCCTTACCTCATATAAAAGAGAATATTACTTAATATCAATGGATGTATAGATCATTATAACCCCAACCAATATATTGTTCTTAATAAATTTTTCTTGTAATCACATGGAAATTTTCCTTACTGTAGAACATTAAACTTCAAAGAACCATTAAATGTATCTATTGTGTAATGTTAACATACAAAATTATTCTTTATCTCATTACCTCAAATGGAATGACCTTATGTACATACTATAAGATGTAATACTATGTGACATAATCATCCTTACTGCTTGATGAAAAATGTATGACATATAGTCCTAATCATATTCCATAATACTACACGACCCAATTCCTCGTCACTAGCAGACTTTAAACTACATGGTTAATGTCCATCTCATTCGATGTTAAGAAATGAATGGAATGATGTGAGTTGAGATACCGTCTTTAGTCCATTAAATTGTGGTCTCTATCTTATATGTTGTCCCAATCATTCCCATTTAACCACTCAATAGGTTGGGATTCCCTCTTGGATTGAAATGAGGGAGAATGGGAGGGAAGATCCCCTACAAAATTCCCACCATCCATAATTAGAAGTCCATAATGGGACATGAGCCCCCTATATTTGTATAATCCCAAACATGATCACATATTAATCATATGGCATAAATCAACACACCCAACATCCCCACTTCATGAAAAAAAATCTATTATTTTTTTAGAACTACATGTGGCACGACTCTCATTCCCATGAGATATGTACTTATGCCCATATCTTCAATCCATAGTCAATATAAACTGAAATAGATCCCCTTTTATCTATTTATGAATCAGACCTACATAGTTAACATCTATATAACTATTTTTGTCTTTATTATCATTGTAATGAGATATATATTTATGTTAAGAACTCATATTTTGGGTCCAATCATCATTCCAAGAAATACACAAATCCAATTTTTTCCTCATCAAAACAGGATTACTTTGGGAAACAATTTTCAAGATCTATCTGTTTCTTGATTTATTCTATAAAATTTTATAGAGTGATCCCCGTATCATATATCATGGTCCACCTATAATACTTCTTTAACATCAGTTGACCCACATATTTAACAAAATATGATAGACATCATGGTAAACATCCTCATTGCATGACTATAAATGGAACAATATTTTGAAAACTATGTGTGGATTGGTTATCATTCTAATGAGATATATAGTGATTATTGGATCATTAATGTTATGTCAAGTCGCAATATAAAAAACCACCATTCCTTTTTAATGGGTCAAACCTGCATATAGATTATTTTAAAGAACAACATGTGACTTGATTAATTCTATGACAAGATAAGTAATGATGCATGGGCCCTATAGTTGGTCCACCGACAATTCAACTTTTCTAGTAATAGATTATGATGTCCTTTCTTAATAGCATTAAATTCAATGGTTCTTTAAGAATGACATGTGCATTGATTCTTATTCTAGTGAGTTATGTAGTGATGTTGTGGTTTCCATCCTTGTTCCCATCCAAAATATTTACTATCTTTCTTGTTAGTTCATTTTATCTGTCACCTCATGGTGTTAAAAAAGATGTGATTTCAAGAAATACCCATAGATTTCTTCTCATCCTAATGAGAAACATCGAGATTCCAAGATCATACCTCCTTGCCCAATCACCACCACCAAAAAATACATAAATTACCCAATCATTCCCTACTATTGCATTTATGTGGTGGAATAAAACATTTCCATCCCATGATCATCACAATGAAAAAATAATTTTTGGGATTAGATGATTTGGTAGAATAATTCCTTGAATGAGTGTGGAATATCAATTTTCATTAGGGATATCAGGGTCTTAGATGAAAGATCTTAAAAGGCACCTCAATGTCCTTATCGTAAGAAAATAAACTACATGATTACGTCTATAACTATGTGTCTCTTGATTATCATTCCAATGAAATGTGTAGTGAATTACATATAATAAAATCAAGTCCCAACCATATCATAATATTAGAAACACCCCCACTCTTCCATGTACGAGTTACATATACATTAGAGGATCAAATTTTGGTTCCCACCCTGTGTATGAGCTCATATTAATATAAACCAATTTTAATCCACATATGTATCCATCCATTGTGGGTACATTATATTAGAACTATTTTGGCTTGATTTATAATCCCAAAAGATACGTAGTGATGTATGGGTATAATACCCTTGTATAGTTGCTGTCACATTAATTCTCATTGGTCTACACCAGAAGATGTTAAACTGCACAACTAATATCCTCAGTGCGTGATGTGAAAATTCATGGTTAATGTCATGTACACATATCATTAAACTATATATTACCATAATAATAATGTGTGTATTAATTATAATTCAAATGTGACACATTGTGACACAAAGACCTAATGTCTTAGTCCCAAACATTGGGAAAATAAAAATTACCTATCACTTATGTATAAAAGTGGATCTATATAGGAGATCTAAATTTGTGTCACCATATTAGGGGTCCAAAAAAGAAAATGAGATGCCACCCATATATATATACGAGTCTAATATATTCAACGGACTCTATGCTTCATATCTAATATCATTCCTAATAATTATTCTATGTTAAGACATATCTCTCCAAACATCATAATCCTAATATTGGACAAATTATAATCTTCATAATAATTCCATATCTTCCAACAGTAAAATTTATGATACCTAAGGACTCATATTCCTGAATTTTCAACAACACCAAAGTTGGCTATGTTTAAATTCTCCCAAAAAATGGGTTTTACAAAGAAAAAAATGCCATTTTTTAATATGTTGTAACGATTCCTAGTTGTATTTTCATAAAGTATCCCACAATATGTGTTTTCCAACCAAGGGTTATGTCACCATCATTAAATGACTCTTCTATCACTGTATACAATATGACATTATGTTGGAACCCGTGATTTAAATTATGCCTTCAATCATTCTTTGCATAATTTTCCCCTGTCCTTTCTCGCTATCTGAAAACCCCCAACATCATGGTTATACAATATCCTACCTCATGTATATATTATCTCTTAATGAACTTGTTTTGATAGGCCACATATCACCTACCATTTCAGTAATGTCACAGTCCAAGTTGTATGAACTAAAACTATAGGCACCATCTTTCACATGCTTGGGTCAGACTTACATATAAAACCTATTCCCTAATTTTGTGGGTAATTTTGACTTGATATTTTTTTATGTGTTCAAGTACCTTCCATTGACAATAAAATATTATGTTTCTAGGATAATATAAATGTCCATAATCATATTCCTTCCATCATGAATAAAATTTACTAATTCCTAAAAAATAATTTCCCTAAATATGACGTAACATACCCCAGTCATCTTAGCATAATTTTATCACATATATAAGGGCCTTCCATTAAAATAAAAAAACTATTTTTACTATGTTATAACACACCCCATATGGATTTTCATAATTTATCCCTCAAAATGTGTTTTTCAACCTGTAGTAAAATAATCCCCTAGAGAGACATACTATATTTCAATAATCCCTTTTTCCAATATACCACCCATCAAATCAATAGATCCCAAGACTACACCTTACAAAATTCAAATCCTCATACCTAAATATGATGGTGCATTCAAAGATATATTTCCATAAAATGAGAGAATTATTAACATTTCAGTCAAGGATATAGACCATATTTATATCCCACATAATTTCTTTGTGTTAAGAATTTATATATTATAGCATAACACCTTATTCAAAAGATGTTAATATTTACAAAGACATCATCACTGCTAGATGTTAAACAACACAGTCATTACCCAAGTCAAGTGATATTAAATATAAAGATTCTTCAACCATTGTTAGCAACAGACCGCCACCTGAAAATCAATCATTTTAAAAAATAGGATTCCTTCAAAAGAACCAAATTTTAGGTAGGGGCAGTATCCCATTTATTGAAATTTACAATACATATACTTTCTTCATTCTCAAACTCCTTACTTTGAAACACACACCCATCATTGTTATGAGAAATAGAAATCTCCACAGACTCTCTTCATCAATTATATATATATAATATAAGTCTTTCTTTAAACACCCATACATGACTATGTTGTAACACATCATAGTTTTCTTTGCATATGTGTCCCAAAAAGGTTTAGGTTGGTCTAAGGATTCTACTATCTCACTATATGGTAACACACCAGATTTAGATTTGTATAATGTATCCTATAAAATGTGATGTCGAAAATGTCAAAACATCTTATTTAAGGGAAAACTACTCAATTACAAATTACTATGCTATAGATTCATAAAACAATAAATTTTGGCTCATAATTATTCATCAGATATATTAAGGATGTTTGAACATTAACAATGACCATCGTTCGAATCATCATTTCAAAAGGTATTTTCAATGATTTTCACATTAAAACACCAATCTTATTAGTATTTAATGAATTAAATTGAAATAACCATAATAATAGAAACTGTACTCAGCTAATTGAAAAACCACAAATGGAACTCCGAATAAATGCCAAGTATCGGCTCACTAGACCTGCACTCCAGGTGGTTTCAGAAAAAATCAAGCAATGAAAATAAATAGGCACAAAACATATTAGAAAAAATCCAGCAAAGGGAAACCTGATAAAAATAAATGTCTTTCCTGCTAAGTACACATCATATTGGAATTGGTTAAAAATCATGGTAATGATACCGAATTCAAAATGTTTATATTTTTTTAATAGGAAATCAATAATATTCATACTATGGTCTCTTGACCCCTTGACATAGGAAAAATTAGATCATTCTCTCATATATTTTATAAAAATTATAATAAATTTGAATTCAAAAAAATGATTCCTTTTTCATGGTTGTAGAATGATTATAGTAGGTATAAGAATGAAGAAACTAATGTTTGGAAGCAAAAAGATTATCCTTTCCATTGATGATCCAAAAAACAAGGGAAATTCTACATGTAGGAGACCCTATTCCAGGTATTACTATTATCACTCAACAAAGGATTTACTATGTCGAACTGTACCCCAGTCAATTTCCACATATTTCGAATGCTCATCTTTTTGTATAGTAGTAGCCAACTTATCTTTATAGAGCTTAACCTACTCTTCACCAACATCATATCTTCCTTGTTCCAAATCCTCTACCATAGAATAGTAGTGTTATAACACCTCTTCCCCTATAATATTTAATTTTTTTCATAGGTGAATCATTTGGTGAGACTTATCAATGAAACGATCTTGTTACTCTAATACCTTCTTGGAATGAATGGTCTAATCTTATATTACTATTGTTCTTATTTCCATAAACATCCCCTCTAGTTATGCCTCATCTTGATGTGAATTTTATTCATATTCCCATTACTATAAAATCACCTTCACTACATTATGGATTCCATGATAATTAAATCAACATTATATCAAAATGCTAATATTGAATGAATGTTGGTTAATTACAGATGACATGCCTTTGAGAGGTGTCTCCCCAATTTGATTCATATATCCTCCGAGATCGGAAAATTTTCAGATCATAGGGAATGCCACGTCTTTATATTGTACCCAGAGCCACTCTCATAGGGAGAGAAATAATACATGATTAGTGAACTTGACACGTTTATCTACTCTTCTCTCTTCAAAATTGTCTTACTATCACATACCATTTTTTGGTTGAACTGGCATGGAGGCCCCCAGATTTGTCCCAATCACCAAAGTGGATGGTACTGTATTGAATACAACACTTCTCATCAAAATTTTGAGGTTATATCATCGATAATTTGGTTATGTGACCTTAATAGTTCACAAGACTTACCATTTGTGGGATCAGTTGTTGGAACAAATACCACTCCAGTTCCCCCGACTTCAATTATCAGAGAATGAACCTCAACATGAGAAATATCATCATGATATATCTCATCATCATGGTTCAATGGATATTATGTATCTCCCAACTTTTGAATCTCTAAAATCACTCACTCTATAAGGGGAGTAGGGTGGAATTGGATTCCCTAATTTTAATGGTCTTAGGAAATTTTCTCTGCATATAATGTTAAAACTCAGGTCCATAAAACTACATATAGAAATCCATGAATTCCTCAAGGCATCATAGTGTTAAAATGTCAAGATTAATAAAATTTATCATTTCATGATACATGGAATCAAGTTTCACAGTACCCTCAATATTTTGAATATCAAATATGGATTTATTTGGACCAATATTGGTGTTGTTGTCGATACCCTCCGTCGAATCCTCAGCAACACCAACGTTATCTAGTCTTATAGAGCCAGGGCTTGGTATCATGACCAATATCATACCATCCCATATCAATATCACCCCATTTAGAGTGAAAATGAGACCAAAATTTACTGTTTCCAGGTCTTATGGTCTAGGAATTAAATCAAAAATAAAAATAATAGAGGAACGTCATAAACAACACATGACACATAAAGGAGTGAATCTAAAATTACAAAATACATTTCCCACTCCGTAATAATTGAGTCCGGTTTGGCTGCATCTCTTGATTCTTCATCTACCAAAATTATGGATTCATTAGTATGAGTCCACACATCTTCAAGAGTATCATTGTAGATCTTTGATGGACCATTATTCGATCCCTTGATGGAATAATTAAACATAGATTCAAAAAAATAAATTTATGGTCATAAAGAATATTTCAATCAATCAAATTATTAAGAGACCACATAGAAAATATGTCACGAACCAGCCTAGGTAACCTGGTAACCCAGTAACCGAGCCGACCCTAACATAGCCCGAAGGGCATTTAGATCCCTAGTGTCGACGACTAGCACCTGACATCACACAACATGCAAGTGTGAATGATTTTTCCACCAACAATGTAGAAGAAGAGAAACAAGACATTATGCATAAAAAAAAGAAAATCTTTTGGGAGTAATGTACCAGAATACAAAGAGTCCAAAAATCCCAAAGCACTATAACCCAAGTACATAAAAATGGAAAAACAGCCCAAAGGTCCCTAAGGACACAACTCACCAAGAACAATCTTCAACAGCTGTATCCACCTCCAAGATATCCCTTCCCTTTTCTAGAACTTGGAAGAAGAAAGTCTACGAACAACTGAAGGAAAAAGTAGGGTGTGATCCTATGCCCAGTACGATACCACCAAAGATTTCATAATAGATTCCAAATATAGATTATCCAATGAAAAGAATTCAAATTTAAAGTAAACAGGTTTATCAATTCAAAATCACATTTAAACAAAACATGCTTTACATTTTCAAAAGTTGGAAATAAATATGTTATGTAACGATTTTAAAAATGATGGAATGTTTCTAAAATAATGGCTTTTATAACACATTTATATAAAATAGTTTTTATAAATACAACATTCATGTAAAGAAGTTAAAAATCATTGGCATACATTTATCTCTCAAATATAAATAAACAAGTGAGCAACTTGGGTATCTTCCAAATGGTACGATAGTATTAACTAGTTATAGGATTCTGCACTCACTATGTGAACTCAACAAAATGTGTATACACACGTCCCTATGACACTGGCCAAAGGAGACTCGTCACTAACCCGTCGGGGATGTGACCCGCCGTGGGTATGTTTTAGATCATTATTGTATCATAGATTGTATCCAAATAACTAACTAAATACCTAAGTCTTGCAATCACTCTTATATGAGGGGCGATCTATTTTAAAAAAGCTAAAAAATATGATCAATCTCATTATTCCATTTCAAATGTTCCAATTTCATTCCTTTTAAAACCAAAATATGTTTTATTAAAAAAACATTCCTTTTTCACAAGATAAAACCAATGGGTTTCTATCAAATCATTTTAATTCATTTTCACTAGTTTGAAATCCAATAAATACTAATTCCATCATCACACAATTTATTTCTACAATTAAATTCACCAATTTAATTGAAATCATTTCCATCAAATCCAAAATTTAAATTAAACAATCTAAAATCAGAAAAATTCCACGAACACACCAAAATAAATTAAATTAGGGTTTTTTCCATATTTTCATGCCAAAACATTTTCAAATACCTTGATTCACTAGAATAAACTTTTTTTCAATTTAATTGAATGAAAATTTGAGCAATGGAATTTAAATCAACAATTGAAATAAATTAAGAAAAACAAGGACAATCAAATTTGATGATCATAATGGAACCAACTACCTCGATTTATTGATGGGAGATAGCCCAACAAGAAACCCCAAAAACCAAGCGGCACAACATCATCGAAAAAGTTCATGATCTAAATCCTTAAAACCAAAAAATAGGTTCAATGACATCAAGATCTTGTAAATCTAGATATAGATCCAAAATCCTATATCATGATCTCAAATCATAGGTTTAAATCCATGTAAAATGGTGGATATCTCACATGAAAAGATCAAGTAAAGATAGAGTAAAGAATGAGAGAATTAACATGTTGAAATCCACTTACCAGGAGGATAATAGATCCTCAAGCGGAGCCTTCAATCTCGAAGGAAGAAGTTTGGATCACATTGGAATCTCTATGATATGATTTGGAGACACCTATAATGTTTTAATCCCACGCCAAGGTTAGAAATATGGAAATCATTGGGGTTCAAGTGGTTTTTAGAATGATTTTTAGAATTTAAAAAAACTTTGTGCATGATTACCTAGAAAGAGGAGAACGGTCAGTCAAACCATGTGCCAACCGTGCAGAACCCACTATCCAAGTTTGCAAGGATGACATGGTTTGGTAAAATGATTTTTCAAACCGTGCACAAACCATGCAGTCCTCTCTGTCCAGTTCGGCATTGTTGGAACATATTGGTCGGACAGTTTTTCAAACCGTGCACAAACCGTGCACAACTCACTGTCCTTTAGTTTTCCTGAAAATTTTACACAAACACACCCTAAGTCACTAATCCAAAATAGAGGTACTTAGAAACATCAAAAGTACCTAAAAAACATATTGTGATGTTACAACCTCCCCACCATAAGATATTTCATTCCCCAAAAATCCTTTGAAGAAACCTCTATATCAAAAATATGAGGCCATTGCTCTCTCATTAGTGCCTCACATTCCCACGTCTCATGAGAATCTGAACCATGCTCCATAGTACACAGACCAGAGGTATCATTCTCTGATGAAGTACCTTGGTCTCACAATCAACAACCCGGACTGGCTGTTCCGTCATAGATAAATCTGGTACTATCTCAAGATCACTCCAACTCAAAACATGAGATGGATTAGATAGATACTTTCGCAGCTGTGATACATGGAAAACTTTATGTATCGATGTCAGCCGTGGTGGTAGATATAGATGGTAAGCAACTTTCCCAACATGAACAACAACCTCAAATGTCCTACAAAATGATGAGCAAGTTTCCCTTGCCTCCCAAGCCATCGATGCCCTAATCGGGGTGAAACATTCAAGAACAACTGGTTACCATCTGAGAACTCTAAAGGTCTACGATGATGATCAACATAAGACTTGTACTGACTATGTGTTGTCAACATTCTCTGATGAATCAACTGGATCTTAGCTATCATCTCTTGGACCAAACTAGGTCTTACCATGGGACTTTCACCAATATCTGACCAACATAATGGATATTTACGAGGAAATCCATACAATTCATCAAAAGGAGCCATTTTTATTACATACTGATAACTTTTGTCATAATAAAACTAAACTACCCCTAGATGATCATCCCAAAACCCACCAAAGTCAAGAAAAGATGCGTAGATCATATCCTCAAGGATCTGAATAGCTCTCTCTATCTGGCCTTCTGACTACAGATGGTAGGTCATTCTCAAACAAACCTGAGATCCTTGTTCCTCCTGAAGGCCTCTCCAAAAGAGAGAAGTAAACTAAGGATCCCTATCATAGACTATAGAAGATGTAACTCATACAAATGAACAATTTCTTTCACATAGATATTTTCCAACTCCTCAACTTTTGTTGTATCTCAAATAGGTATAAAGTTAGATGACATGGTCCACCTATCGATCACAACCCATATCATGTTCTTCATCCTATGGGTTTTAGGTAACCCAACCATAATGTCCATAGTGATTTCATCCCACTTCCATGTAGTTACTGGAATTGTTTGACAAAAACATGAAGGTTTTTGGTGGTCACCTTTCAACTGCTAGAATGTATAAAAATGAGATAAAAACTCAGAAATTTCTAATCTCATACCTGGAAACCAGAACTGTGGCCGTATGTTATAGAACATTTTTGTGGTTACTGGGTTCACAACCCACTGAGAGTTATTTAAATCCCTCATCACATATTTCCTTGCTGATAACGACACAACTTAATGGTTTCAATAACACATAACACCCTCTATAGAGAACGACCACTGGGTTTTGGTCTCTCCACCATAAAGAGAGTCCCAAATGGTATGGAATTCATCATCTAGTTTTTGTTCCTGAAGAATTACCTCATGAAGTGCATATGTCAACTAGACACTGGATAAAGAAACTTCATTCCCCTTCCACTGAACTTTAATATGCAACTGAGAAAAAAGAGAAATCAAACTCCACTCTTCGGAAGATTCTTTCATAGCCTATGATGGAAGTTTCTTGCTCAATGAATCTAAAACCAGATTCTCTTTCTCTAGTGTATAGGCAATTTCAATGTCGAAAGATTGCTGGTACTCCACCCAATTCCTTTTGTGGAGATTCAAATCTTTTTGACAGAAGATAAAACTCAAGGTCTTGTGGTGTGAATACATTGTAAACCTTTCTCCATAAAGGTAATGTCTCGACCACTTTAGTGCGTGCATGAATGCTTCATGTTCAAGGTCATGGGTAGGACAGTTCTTCTCATGAGGCTTAAGCTAATGAGATCCATATGCAACAACATGATTACCTTGCATAAGGACACATCCCTAACCTGAACCCGATGCACCACAGAAGACCACGTAACCTAACCTAGCCTCAAGAAGAGTTACCACCGGCGTAGTTGTCATAAATTATATATCTCAAAAAAAACTCTAACAGTTATCACTCCAGGAAAACTTCACTCCCATTATAGTCAGAGCAGTTATTGGAGAAGCTAACATTGAGAATTCTTTAACGAATCAGATATAATATCCTGCTGATCCCACAAAGATATGAATCTCGAAAACATTTCGTTGTTGTTCCCATGTCATAATATCCTTCACCTTCTCATGATCAACTGATACTCCTTGTTTTGACACAACATGCCCGAGAAAATTTAATTTTCGAATCCAAAAATTTCACTTTGAAAGCATGGCATAAAGTTATTGATTCCATAGAATACTTAGAACTGTTCTCAGATAATGAACACGATCCTCCTCAGGCGTGGATTAGACAATAATTCCATCCAAAAATACTACCACAAATGTATCTAGATACTCATGGAAAAACTTGTTCATGAAATCAATGAAAACTGCATGAGCATTTGTTAGGCCGAAGGGCACAACAAGGTACTCATTATGGCCATACGTACTCCAAAAATCAGTCTTATGAATGTCATATTCTTTTTCCCTCAATTGATGTTAACCGGATTGAAGAACAATTTTTAATAACCACTCTTCCACTTTCAATTTCTCAAACAAATCATTAATTCATGGTAACAGATATTTTTTATTTATCGTAACTTGATTGTGCTTTCGATAATCAACATATAAGGGAAGAGAACCATCAGTATTATTGGCAAAGAGAACTTGTGATGCCCAAGGTGACACACTCGGGTGTATAAAACCTTTCTCAATAATATCATCTAACTGAGACTTCAGTTATTTTAGTTCTGCTGGAGGCATTTGGTAAGAGGGAATATAAACTATTTGAGTACCAGGAATTAAGTCAATAGAAAAATCAACCTCCCTTAGTGGTGGAATACCAGAGAAGTCGGAAGGAAACGTGTTGGCAAACTCTGCGACGAATGGAGGAAGATAACCACACATTGAATCCCCCTGTAGATCAAAGTCAAACAATGATATAATATTCCCCAACTCTTGATAATAGGGTCTAGCTCTACTTGACCGTGGGTCCCATTCTCCTTGAAAAACAAGAGGCACACCACTTGGTGTAGTAAGGTAGACTCGTCAGAGATAACAATCGATCCAGGCTTTATTGGCATTGAGCCAATCCATCCCAAATATTTCATCAAAATATTTAACGTCGAGAACCAAAAAAATCCAAGAATTATCAACATCTGATAGAGAGAAGACACAAGCAGGACTACAGACACCCTTCTGTCTCATTATACCAAGGAGTGTAGTAATATCCATCGCACAAGATAAAAGCTGCATATGTAGATTAAGAAGACTATAAATATGGGTTGAAATAAATGAGTGAGATGAATCAGTATCAAAAAGAGTGGTCACTAAAGATGAAGCCATAGTAATGGTACCTCTCACAGTTGCAAGACCTATATCAGGTACCTCTAGAGACTCTTCCACTGTGTGAAGAAGCCTCATTCGGGATTCTTATGGCTAGAACCCTTTTGTACGTGAAGCATTTGATTTCCCCCCCAGTTTTTGGAGGTTCAGATGATCATGTTCCACTATGTATAGTTTGGATGTGATGGCTGAATCTATATATGTTCCCCAAACGTTTCCATGAGTTACAGTTCTTAGGTGCCTTAGTGAAAACCCTCTTAGAATGTCCTGGATTTACACACTAATAGAAAGTCAATGAGGCCACTCCTGGTGATACCAGTGGTATGGAATGACTCTGTTGTCGAGAACTACCATGATAAACGTTGCACTTCCATTTTCTTTTAATGGAACCAACACTGCAACTAGGAGGGAAAATAACTTTCTTCAACCCTGAAATTCCTACCTAGTCCATCTAAACAATCATCACCTTATCTAAGTCATTAGAATAAGTGGGTAGCTTCATTACGGAACTTTGAGAATGGATATCTGATCGATGTCCCAACTTGAATAGTTGATCCTTCTTCTTCATATTAGATTCAATCTTGGTAGAAAACTATACCAACTCAGAAAAGCGATTTGAGTACCCAGTCACGGTTTTGTCAGCCTGCTCAAGCATTAAAAACTCCATAGCCTTGGTCAACACCATTGATTCTGGATAGAACTGGCCAGTAAAAAGAACCATAATTACTTTCCACTCCAAAACATCATGTTTCCCAGATGCCACCATCATGTCCACCATATCCTACTTTGTCCCTCCAGCACGAAGGTGGAACACTTCACCTTGATCACACCAGGTGTCTCCAAGAACGAAAACAGTCGTTCAATCTTACTCTACCATTCCTCAACATGTTGAGGGTCAGTGGAGCCTTTGAAAACTGGTGACTTTGGTATAGGAACTCTTGAGATCAATTTTGGAGAATATCACTATGAGGATCTATAACTGTAGCCTGAGTAGAAAATGGGGGTGGTGCCTGTCCTAGAGCTTCGACAGTGCGAAAAATCACATCAACTAGACTCATATCCACAATAGGACATGCTTTCTATGATTCAGCAGTAGCATCTTTTTGTATCTAATTCCCACGTCTTCTTGGAGGAATGATACTATACAACATAAAAAGACAATATATTAACACTCAAATAGAGTAACAAGGAAAATTATTCTAAATTGAAGGGATAATATGATTTAGACTCCACACTATCCAAATCAAAACATGGAAAATAATAGAATTAATCCACAAGTCATATTGCCTTAACCAACCCTGGTGACTTAAGGTTCATTGTGGTGGGAGATGGCCATGCACTTAATCACACCACCTCCTAAGTCTCGAAAGGAAAACTCAAATGCATATTGTCATCAAGGAAAGATTATTAACCTCCCCTCTGATACCATCTGGTCACAAACTAGCCCTGGTACCCTGGTAACCCGATAACTGAGTCGAACATAACAAATCTGTAAGGGAGATTCTGATTCCCATGGGTCGATGACTATCACCTAGCATCACACAACATGAAAGTGGGAATTATTTTTCCACTAAAAAATTTGGAAGAAAAGAAACCAGATAGTATGTATAACAAAAATAAATTCTATAAAGAGTAATGTACCATAATACAAATAGGAATAAAAAGGTCAAAGCATGATAACCCAAGTACTATAAATAGGAAAATAGACCCAAGGTCCCTAAGGACACAACTCACTAACACCAAAGTTCAACAGCTGGATCCACCTCCAAGAGATCCCTTCCCTTTGCTCAAACCTGGAAGAACAAAGTGTACACAAACCCGAAGGCAAAAGTAGGGTGTGATCCTAAGAACCGTAGGATACCACCAATGATACTATAAGAGATTCCAAATATAGATTATCCAAAGAAAAGATTTAAATTTTAATGTAAACAGGTCTATCAATTTAAAAGAATATTTAAACAAAACATGTAATACATTTTCAGATGATTGAAATAAATATTTTAAGTAACAATTTTACAAATGATGGAATATTTCTAAAACAATGTCTTATGTAAAAAATTTATATAAAACAGTTGAGATAAATTCAGGAGGCATGTAAAGAAGTTAAAAATCATTGGAATACATTTATATCTCCAATATTAATAAACAAGCGGGAAACATGGTCATCTTCTAAAAGGTACGTTAGTATTAACTATTTATAGGATTCCTCACTCTCTATGCAAACTCAAAAAAATGTGTATACCCACGTCCCTATGACACAACAAAATGAGACTCGTCACCAACCCTTCAGTGACGTGACCCACCACCAGTATGTTTTAGATCGTTTTCGTAGCGTAGAGTGTAACCAAATAACTCATTATCTACCTAAAGCATGCATGTGCTCTTACATTATGGGAAAAATATTTTAATAATCATTAATAATATGATCAATCCCATTCCTCCATTTGAAATGTTCCAATTTCATTCCATTTAAAACCAAAATAGTTTTTATTCAAAAATTTCCTTTATCATATTTGAAAACCAATGGGTTTCTATCAAATCATTTTATGCCATTTTCACAAGTTTGAAATCCAACTAAAACTAATTACATCATAAAAAAGTTATTTCCAAAATTAAATCCAACAATTTAATTGAAATCATTTCTATCAAATCCACAATTAAAAAAAAAACAATTAAAATCAGCAAATTTCCATGAACACACCCAAATCAATTGAATTGGGGTTTTTTTTCCAAATTTTAATGTAAGAACCATTTCAAATACCTCGATTCATTGGAATCGACTTTTTATCAATTTAATTAAAATCAAATTTGATCAATTTAATTTAAATCAAAAATTGAAATAAATCAATTAAAAAAAGGATAATGAATTGTTCTATTCAAAGTGGAACCACATACCTCAATTTATTGATTAGAGCTAGCCCAATGAGAAACCCCAAAAACCAAGAATCACAATGTCGTCTATCATGATCTGGAGCTAAATCCTTAAAACCAAAAAAATAGGATCAGTGGAATCAAGATCTTCTAAAACTAGATCTAGATCCACAAACCTAGATCTATATTTCAACTCATAGGTTTAAATCCATGGGAAATTATGTAAATCACCCATGAAATGATCATGGAAAGATTGAGGAAATAACGGGAGATGTAATATGTTGAAATCCACTTTCCTGGAGGATAGTGGATCCTCAATCCGAGCCTTCAATCTTGAAGGAAGAAGTTAAGATCCCCTTGGAATATCTCCATGAGGCTTTAGAAACACCTAAAATGATTAAATCCCAATCCAAGGTTAGAAATATGGAAGTCCTAGATGTTCAGGTGGTATTAAGACAAATTTGTAGAAAAAAAACTACATGCACAGTTACTAGGAAAGAGGTGCACGGTCAAGAAAACCGTGCGCCAATTGTGCAGAACACACTGTCCAAGTTTGCTCGGTTGGAACGGTTTGGTTTCATGGTCTTTCAAACCGTGTGAAAACTATGCAGACCTCTCTGTCCAGTTCTACATGGTTGGCACAGTTTGGTCACAGGGTTTGTCAAGATGTGCACAAACATCACACAACTCATTGTCCTTTATCTTTCATTAAAAGTTCACCCAAACACACCCCAAGTCACTAATCCAAAATAGAGGTACTTAGAAACATCAAAAGTACCTAAAAACATAATGTGATGTTACTAAATAATTGTGGTGCAGGTTTCAATCCAACATTATCTCCCTCATATTCTTCCTCTATTAAGATGGAGAAAGGACCATGTTTTCCATCTTATTAATGGAGTCTAAAGGTGATGGTTAAGGATTTCCTGTCTTCATCTCCTCCTTCATACACTAACATGGTGATTGTTTTAGGGATCCGGGGGACTCATCCACTGCACAAATGGGCATTATTGTGGTCACATAAATCATAGATCCAAGCACCTCCATTTTTTCTCCTTATTCTCTTATATATTATTCCTCTACCATGAGCTACAAAATACACCCTTTACTATTAATAGAAAAAAATTTAAGAGATAAATTGAAGGGAGAAATTTTTTTACAACATCAGTGTCAAGGAAGTTATCATCTTCCTCTTTAGGATGAATAGATACTCCCTCATTTTATCCTAGATCAATCATGTTTAACACCCACATTGTGATCAGGATCCGATCATCGGTTTCATATATTACATCCTCCAACTCATTAATATACTTATCCACCTTGGAAAAATAATTTTTATAATGGAGACCACTGTGTGTTATGATAACAACCATATATATGATTTGAATGTTTGTAAGGAGAATTATATAGGAATCTCTGATGGGGTGAGTTACTCTCTCCCAAGTTAACATCACTAAAGGACACACATAATTTAGATCGGATGTGGATGGATTTGAGGAATACCCAACACCCTTATACAAGGATGCCTCATCAGTCCACCAATCTATAATTAATTATTAATGGGGTGTAAAATAACCCTCCTCTTGATGGTGATGAACAAAATACCTTGGGGGTAGGGGTATGGTTTTCTACACCCTATCTAACTCGGTGTTCTTTTCTTGATATCACCTCGAAGGCTTGGATCATCAACATCCTCCTTTTTAGATAATACTTTTTTACACTCATTCTAAAAACTGTAGTCATAATGGCCTTGACCCGATATACACCTTTCAACAATACCCCCTAAGCATTTGATGATATTTGTGCCTTATCATACCCAACCTCTATTCCTATTAAGGCATCCAACGAATGTAGCCAGATTGACATTTTGGATACCTCCATGGCCCTAGGTTATAGAAATATCATATTACCATTATACATGTATTGATCCAAGCATGTATAGGGGGTATATTATTGAATATTGAAGACATTTAAACTCGATATAGAATCATTATGGACCGCAAACCACATAGATGATCTCACTGTCAATGTGTGGTGCTAGTACACTATCTCTAAATGCATTCATGTACAACCTATATTCGTAATAGTTTTTATTTATGTCATAAATAAATATTCATATTGGTGATTTAACATATGGAATCGAGTTTAATTCTCCCGCCCTATTCATAATCTCAACTACATCATCATACATCATGTTCAGAGGTTGGAATCTAGAAAAAACCTGATGAAATGGGGGGAATTATCTCTCATGGATTTTTACTGGGATAAATGTAATGCCCCGACCCTAGTTACCCAGATTCGGTGCATTATTTCATAACATTGGCATGATCACAAGAAAGATCAAATCTCAAAAGACCGATGTGTTTAGTAGCCTTGGGAACACTAGATATATTCATAAGTTTTACATTACATCATAAAATGAAAAACTACTACAACAACATAATGTCTCCACAGTCCACACTATTATCCCCTCATAATATCCCTACAGGTCATTCATAACTTACTTCTTCACATCCTGGGAAAACTAAAACATAGAAAAGGGGTGATCTCAAATGCCCAGTATGGATAACAATATAGCGGAACATTCAAAATAAGCATAAACATTTAAGGCAATGCATTACTAAAACAAAATCCTTTTAAACGTGAACTTCAACATAGTATGGAAAATGTAAAATGAAATAATGCCATTTACTTATTCACATGGATATTCTACTAATCGAATAATCACTTGCAAAATCAATAACCACTTTCATAATGTTGGAATGCATAATGCCAGACTATCATAACCACATAGCCAAGGACTCGTGGCAAGACTACAAATAAGATTTTGTCAAGGACTTGTGCCAAGACACTAGTTTGTCTCATGAGACCTACCGATGCATCGAGGAGCTATAGCGGGCTCCACCCATCACATATTAAGTCCAATGCATTCCCATATGAGAAGTTTTAAACATAACATAAAAATTCGTATTAAAACTAGCATACGAAATGTCAATACATTCACCATAAACCATGAATGGTATAAAAATAGCACATCCATAGTCAGACATATCACAAAACCTTCAATACAACATAGAAGTTTTGTATCATAATAAATAAACTTCACATAAGCGTAAAATCCAAAAAAGGATGTTGACATAGATGAAATCAAAACTCTTTTTAGAGAAATATCTCTTTTATTTTGAAATCATTTAAGATCCATATAAAATAAAACATTTTCTTTGAAAATATTCTTATAATCTTGTAAGGGAAGCTTCTACTATTTTATAACGGTGTAAAATAACCGCACCCATCATATAAGTTAAAAACATTCTTACATTAATTCTGTCGAAAAGGTTAAAAAGGACCTTGTTTTGAAAATGACGGAAAGAATCCTCTTATAAGAAGTCAAACAAGGGTATAAATGACTTTAACCCATATTCTTGTAAATAATAATAATGTTTTGGAATAAATTTTTAAGAAACATGGATGTGGATGATAAAGAGATCCCAGTAGATTATTACGTATAAACAACCTCGGATAATGAAGAGATTGTGAAATAACCCTTACCTTGTACTTTTCCTTGGTTGGGGTAGGTTAACGTCCTGTATAATGGTGAAATAATTTTTATTAAATTATACAAGAACCATATACATTAATATGATATCATATATGATCTTTTAATATTGATTTGATAATAATATCTTAGTATTATCGTTGTTTTTGGTGTTAACTTACTTGTTTTCGTTTATATGTTTTGTTACGTAAGACATGTTTGTAAAGGATAGGATGTATATTATTCATATCCAGAATGATATCAAGTCCTTAAACATCATTTTTAAATCATCAAATGATAATTATACTTTAATGGTTACGATGGAGAATGAATCTCATCGCGTTCGTGGAGACGGTAGTCCATAAGTACGCACGAGCGACAATATCATTTTTTTGATATTAAAACAATATATAAATGGATGGTATATCATATATAATGAATCATTAACATGTTATATTTATTATTTACATGAGTTACACATCATTATTATACCCATCCAAATAATATTATATTGAATAACAATTACACCACGACGTGGAGACGGTAAGCCGTACGTACGCACGTATGGTGACATGTTATTCAAAGGGTGGATAGAATAATGAATATGGTTGTAACATATTTATAATAACATCACATTATATATATGATACTGTAGTTATTATTTTATAATGGTAACAACAAAGGAAGAAGAAGTGGAAGAAGAAATGAACTTGGAAAAGGGTGGTGAAATCATTACCTCTTCTTCGGTTTCTTCCTTTTGATTTGATCAAAAGGGCTCCTTAGGTTGGCTTTATGATCAAACTAAAGCATCTAGGTTGTAGTGAGGGAAGTTTTGAGAGTATTGGGGAAGAGTTTGGTCGAACAAAAAGGCTTTTAAGGTGTTATTAAATGAGAAGGAGGATTGCTCTTTTATAAGAGGGGTGAGGGGCACCTTTGGAAAAGCTAGAAATATTAATTTATAATAAATTCATATTCGGTTTATAATGGCTCAAAAGATTATTATTTAAATTTTAAGGTGGGGATGGGTCGAAAACAATTCATCCAATAGAATTTAGACAGGTTTGGGTCATTATATTAACCTTATCTTTAAGTATTAACTCTTAGTTAATTAGTTTCACTTTTACAATGTCTCTTTGTATTTTTATATAATATGGTTAATAAAATTACTATATACATCCAATCGACCCCCAAGTGGTCCATTAATGATGAACCTATCATGATATAAGTCTCTTGGCCGAACCATATATTTTTAGGAATTTAATATCAATTAATAATATAATATTTATTTTATGAACTCTTTTATGTCAATTTTGACACTATTCAATAGTTGATTTTTATGGAACTCATAACAGATTTATTTCTTCGAAAACAGTCAATCTAATCAATTCTAATATGTCATAGTATCGTATAAAATTAGTTTAATTCATTAAAAGTTTCATATTATATTTATTTGGGTATTTATAATATCAATTATTTTAATTTTTCACTATTATAGTAATTACTACATCATCATTATGTCATAAATAAATTAAATTATTTAATGTCTAAAAATTATAAATAAAATATAATTATGTAGGAAACATTTTTATCATTCTAATGAATATTTATAATCTAAAATCCAACATATATAACCCTATGTAAAAAATTGTTTTTCTAAACGATATATGCTTATGTCATTTTTGTATTCATTTTAACTTAATTAAACAAAGTGTCCCTATCACCTACAAGTGGCACCATGGGGTCCCAAAATCGACCCAAAGATACCTATGGTCGAAAATGTATCAACCAATAAGGCTAAAACACGTTTTAAGGTAATTTAGTATTATTATAATATTATTTTTTAACCCTTATTTACCAGATTTACCATTAACCATGGTAAATAAAATATTTACCACAGTAATTATTCAAAATGTCTAAAAATAAAAGTTACATGTTTACACAATTTGGAAATCCTGATTATAAATATGGAATCCATTTTTCTAAATTCAAAATACATAAGTGGCTGAAATTAATTTAAAATTAATTTCCGCTGTCAAAACAAAAAGCGTGTTTTTAAGAGATAATAACTATCAAAAGATTGACACATGCTTATGTTAAGTTTAATTGTAAAATTATGTCCAATGAACAAAATTATATTAAATGGTAAAAATATATTCAAAATATACTTTAAAACCACTCAAATTCATAATTTATCACTATTAATTATTTTGATTAAAAAAGTTTTTTTTAATTAAAATTTAGTAATTTTCATTATTCATCAAAATATTATAGTTATCCGAAAAGTACCAAAATTTCACCTTAGGCTAAATTAAATACTCCGAATCCAAAAATGAAGTCCATTTTGAAATATAAAATATATATAATTTCAAAAAGTAGGTATTACCATTCATAACGGCTAGTTTGATTGGTTGTGGTGTGCGTAAGATCTCGAAGTTGCGTACAACACACGCTACTGTATTATTCAAAGGAAAGCGTACCGTGGAAGCTTGGGATGTTTCAATTTAAATTTTTTGATGTCACCATTTAGTCAAAAAGTATAAAATATTGTATTTAAAAAGGGTTCACTGTTTAAAAGTTGGTAAAAGTGCAATACTGAAAATGAATTTGTTCTTATATTATGTCTAAGAAACTCATAATATGGATTCTAAAATTATGAGGATTATATAAAGTTTAAAATTTAGTTAATACTATTCATAACTGCTTTTTAACGGCTTGTTTGGTAAGTCATGGTGTGCTTGAACTCGGTGTTGCTTGTAGTGCAAGTTACTGTATTATTTTGAAGAAATAACACACTATGAAATCTTGGGGTGTTACATTATCCCCTCCTTCAATAAATTGCGTCCTCGCAATTTGAAATTGTTCTTCGAAAATAAAAGGTTGAAAATAAAAAATATCTTTGTGGGAAAACCCATATCGGAAATTGGGTTACTAAAATTTGGTCTTAATATGAGGAAAAGAGAAATGAAAGGGACACCACAAAATTATGATCTCGATTAGGAGAACATTGGTGGAAATTAGAGATATATAATTGGAGGGAAAACGTAAATATTTATAGGTAGTGATTGAGGTCATCAATCACAAACAAGTTTAAAATTTAGGTCCTTAAATTCATCAATCTATGATAATTTAAAATACCATCGATTCAACAAAACATAAGGTATTAGGATAACACATTTTTGACGTTTCAAAATATCTTAGTTGAAATCCCACATCGAAAAATGAATTAATGAGACCTCTATTTAAAATAAATAGTGGAAAGTATGATGATTACCGAAAATAACACATACTAGGGTTCCATGTAGGAAAATATGGATATGGAAGAGAAATATAACCATCAATTATCTGATGGAGAGTGGTAGAGAACATGGCTATGAATAGGCCAACAATCCCAAAGCCATAAATTAGTGATGATTTAAGGTACCATCCAGGATAACATTTTTGTTCTATGTTCCTTTTATTTATGTTGCGGAATTTATTTATGAGATTGGCTAAGATCATAAAAAGATATACTTACTTTATAATTAGAGTTTTATCCATTAATAAATTTCTACCACAATATCATCTTTCACTCGTAAAAAAAATTCTATTTATACTATTCATACAGGGATGCAAAATAAACGAATTTATAATTTATCTACCAGATCTTTTTAAAAAAAAATACATTATTTAATCCAGGACATCTCGTGGCCCAGTGGTAGGTGATACACCCTTGTTTCCCTTCGGTTGCGGGTTCATGTCTCGCGGCCTTGCCAGTCGCGACGGGTTGCCGCCCGTCCTCTGGGTTGTCCTTTTATGGCAATCAAAAATTAATCTCAAACTAGAATTTACCCAAAATACTTCTGTCCAAACTCACAGTCCAATATTTATAAGGAAGGTAAACTTAATGTAGATCCTTTTTACCTCGTAATAGCATATTAATACCTTCATCATGTATTCTTTTAAAACACTGAAACATCCTGAATTACCATAATACTTATTGATTACATTCATGTTCCTTATTCCATATAGAATGCTGGATATACTTCATCAATCCAAAAATGTTTTAAACCCCAATAATGATGGAATATACAAATCATTAATCAGCTTCAAGGTAGTCCAGAATATGCAATATAATTTATCCAAATCAATCATGTATTATTCTAAAATCACTACCTCGGTATCAGAACCATATTATGGTTTATCTTTCTCTCAACCATATATTTTCCAAAAAATTAACCTGTTATTGAGTCACTTTTCTTTGTTCCACAAAATCTCATGTCCTTAATGAAATAGTACTACAGTACAATCCTTATATACTCCATAATTATTATAACAAGTACATTGTTGATACAACACTCAAATGACATAATCAACATAAGAACTCTAATCATTCCTATTCATCTGTGGTAGTATCATAACATGATTATTATCCAATAGCATCATTTGAGGCATAGTCTGATGACTGGGGCATAGGTTCGCGTAGTGTCCAAACTCCTTTCAAATGAAGCCTTGTATATTTGAAACCATTTTCTTACCCTTGCAGTCACATACTTTGTGCCCTTTTCCTCCACACTTATAACAAACTCTCATTCCTTTCATACAAGTTGCACGGTGTTTCTTCCCACAATTATCACATATGGGAACATTCTTATTTTCCCTCTTCCCTTTATCCATCGTTCTCTCTTCCATACTATTCTTCTCTTGCTTCACTTCAAAGCCATAGGACTCCGTAAAATCATTACTTATCATATCAACACATGATATTATTTCTTCATATGATGATAATACATGGGAGACTATTTCTCTTATAAATTCTGGATTAAGACCATGAATAATATGATCCTTCTTTCTCTATGGATCATGTGCATTGATGGAGTTCTCATTCCTTCTACTGGGAGCCATTTCTAAACAATGGCATACACTAGATTAGATTATGAATAAAAATTCCTAATCCCAAACTTGTAAGACACATAACATAAATTAAATAGTCTTTGGATATAATCCATAATCATAAAAATTTCTCCATTGAGGAAGTAAATCCACATAAACCCTTCATAATGGTTTATAAAGAAAATTAGAATTATCCTAAGCATATCCCCCGGGAGTGTCGTAACCAAGAGTGTAGCAAGGCCCGTTTTTGTGCACCAGTTCCCGTTCGAGTCTAGCTCAAAACGGTGTTTTCGGGTTTTACCCTAGGTACATCTGTGCCAGAGCCGCCTCTACCTTCTCGTATCCAGACAGGGATGTATTTCTTGGAAAACTCACAAAATATCTATAATACCAAAATTCTAGGAAGTTCTTCTATACTAATCCTCAAAGTTCAAATTAGGTCTACATGCTCTAATCAGAGTTTATCTAAATCTAGCTTCAAAGGTTTGTACTAAACTTCCTCTGATACCAACTGTAACGCCCCGACCCTAGTTACCCAGAGTCGGTGCATTATTACATAACATTGGCATGATCACAAGAAATATCCAATCTCGAAAGACTGATTGGTTTAGTAGCCTTGGAAACACTAGATATATTCATAAGTTTTACATTACATCATAAAATGAAAAACTACTACAACAACATAATGTCCCCACAGTCCACACTATTATCCCCTCATAATATCCCTGCAGGTCATTCATAACTTACTTCTTTCACATCCTGGGAAAAATAAAAGATAGAAAAGGGGTGAGCTCAAATGCCCAGTAAGGATAACAATATAGCGGAACATTCAAAATAAGTATAAACATTTAAGGCAATGCATTACTAAAACAAAAGCCTTTTAAACTTGAACTTCAACATAGTATTGAAAAAGTAAAATGAAATAATTCCATTTACTTATTCACATGGATATTCTACTAATTGAATAATCACATTCAAAATCAATAACCACTTTCATAGTGTTGGAATGCATAATTCCAGACTATCATAACCACATAGCCAAGACCTCGTGCCAAGACTACAAATAAGATTTTGTCAAGGCCTTCTTCCAAGACACTAGTTTGTCTAATGAGACCTACCGATGCATCAAGGAGCTATAGTGGGCTCCACCCGTCACATATTAAGTCCAATGCATTCCCATATGAAAAGGTTTAAACATAACATAAACATTCGTATTAAAACTAGCATACGGAATGTCAATACTTTCACCGTAAACCATGAATGGTATAAAAATAGCACATCCATAGTAATACATATCAGAAAACCTTCAATACAACATAGAAGTTTTGTTATCATAATAAATAAACTTCACATAAGCGTAAAATCCAACAAAGGATGTTGACATAGACGAAATCAAAACTCTTTTTAGAGAAATATCTCTTTTATTTTGAAATTGTTTAAGATCCATATAAAATAAAAAAATTTCTTTGAAAATATTCTTATTAGCTTGTAAGGGAAGCTTCGACGATTTTATAACGACAGAAAATAACCGCACCCACCGTATAAGTTAAAAATACATTCTTACCTTAATTCTGTTGAAAAGGTTAAAAACGACCTTGTTTTGAAAACGACGGAATGATTCCTCTTATAAAAAGTCAAACAAGGGTATAAATGACATTAACCCATATTCTTGTAAATAATAAATTTTTTTGGAATACATTTTGAAGAAACATGGATTTGGATGATAAAGATATCCCAGTAGATTATTACGTATAAACAACCTCGGATAATGAAGAGATTGTGAAATAACCCTTACCTTGTACTTTTCCTTGGTTGGGGTAGGTTAACCTCTTGTATAATGGTGAAATAATTGTTATTAAATTATACAAGAATCATATACATTAATATGATATCATATATGATCTTTTAATATCGATTTGATAATAATATCTTAGTATTATCGTTGTTTCGGGTGTTAACTTACTTGTTTTCTTTTATATGTTTTATTACGTAAGACATGTTTGTAAAGGATAGGTTGTATATTATTCATATCTAGAATGATATCAAGTCCTTAAAAATCATTTTTAAATCATCAAATGATAATTATACCTTAATGGTTACGATGGAGAATGAATCTCATCGCGCTCGTGGAGACGGTAGTCTGTACGTACGCACGAGCGACAATATCAATATTTTGATATTAAAATAATATATAAATGGATGGTATATCATATATAAGGAATCATTAACATGTTATATTTATTATTTCCATGAGTTACACATCATTATTATACCCATCCAAATAATATTATATTGAATAACAATTACACCACGACGTGGAGACGGTAAGCCGTACTTACGCACGTATGGTGACATGTTATTCAAAGGGTGGATAGAATACTGAATATGGTTGTACCATATTTATAATAACATCACAGTATATATATGATACTGGATTTATTATTTTATAATGGTAACAACAAAGGAAGAAGAAGTGGAAGAAGAAATGAACTTGGAAAACGGTGGTGAAATCATTACCTTTTCTTCGGTTTCTTCTTTTTGATTTGATCAAAAGGGCTCCTTAGGTTGGCTTTATAATCAAACTAAGGCCTCTAGTTTGTAGTGAGGGAAGTTGGGAGAGTATTTGGGCAGAGTTTGGCCGAAAAAAAAAGGCTTTGAAGGTGTGAAGAAATGAGAAGGAGGAGTTCATTTTTATAAGAGGGGTGAGGGGCACCTTTGGAAAAGCTAGAAATATTAATTTATAAA
This sequence comes from Viscum album, assembly GCA_963277665.1. Lineage (NCBI taxonomy): Eukaryota > Viridiplantae > Streptophyta > Magnoliopsida > Santalales > Viscaceae > Viscum > Viscum album. The sequence continues at coordinate 1,381,338,290 of OY728138.1, forward strand.
AAATTCATATTCGGTTTATAATGGCCAAAAAGTTTATTATTTAAATTTTAAGGTGGGGATGGGTTGAAAACAACTCAACCAATAGAATTTAGACAGGTTTGGGTCATTATAGTAACCTTATCTTTAAGTATTAACTCTTAGTTTATTAGTTTTACTTTTACAATATCTCTTTGTATTTTTATTTAATATGGTTAATAAACATACTATATACATCCAAAAGACCCCCAAGTGGTCCATTAATGATGAACATATCATGATATAAGTCTCTTGGTCGAACCTTAGAATTTTAGGAATTTAATATCAATTAATAATAAAATATTGTTTTTAAGAACTCTTTTATGTCAATTTTGACACTATTCAATAGCTGATTTTTATGAAACTCATAACAGATTGATTATTTCGAAAACCGTCAATTAGATCAATCCTAATATATCATATTATCCTATAAAATTAGTTTAATTCATTAATAGTTTCATATTATATTTATTTGGGTATTTATAATATCAATTATTTTAATTGTTTACTATTATAGTAATTACTACATCATCATTGTGTCATAAATAAATTAAATTATTTAATGTCTAAAAATTATAAATAAAATATAATTATGTAGGAAATCTGTTTATCGTTTTAATGAATATTTATAATCTAAAATCCAACACATATAACCCTATGTAAAAAATTGGTTTTCTAAAATATATATGCTTATGTCATTTTTGTATTCATTTTATCTTAATTAAAAAAAAGTGTCCCTATCACCTACAAGTGGCACCATGGGGTCCCAAAATCGACCCAAAGATGCCTATGGTCGAACATGTATCAACCAATAAGGATAGGACACGTTTTTGGGTAATTTATTATTATTATAATATTATTTTTTAACCCTTATTTACCAGATTTACCCTTAACCATGGTAAATAAAATATTTACCACATTAATTATTCAAAATGTCTAAAAATAAAAGCTACCTATTTACACAATTTGGAAATCCTGATTCCAAATATGGAATCCATTTTTCTAAATTCAAAACACTTAAGTGGATGAAATTAATTTAAAATTAATTTCCGCTGTCAAAACAAAAAGCGTGTTTTTAAGAGATAATAACTATCAGATGATTGGCACTTGTTTATGTTCGGTTTAATTGTAAAATTATTTCCAATGACCAAAATTATATTAATGGTAAAAATATTTTCTAAATATACTTTAAAACCACTCAAATTCATAATTTATCACTATTAATTATTTTGATTAAAAAAGTTGTTTTTAATTAAAATTTAGTAATTTTCACTATTCATCAAAATATTATAGTTATCCGAAAAGAACCAAAATTTCACCTTAGGATAAATTCAATACTCCGAATCCAAAAATGAAGTCAATTTTGAAATATAAAATATATATAATTTCAAAAAATAGGTATTACTATTCATAACGGCTAGTTTGATTGGTTGTGTTGTGTGTTAGAACTCGAAGTTGCGTACAACACACGCTACTCTATTATTCAAAGTAAAGCGTACCATGGAAGATTGGGATGTTTCATTTTAAATTTTTTGATGTCCCCATTTAGTCAAAAAGTATAAAATATTGTATTTAAAAAGGGTTCACTGTTTAAAAGTTGCTAAAAGTGCAATACTGAAAATGAATTTGTTCTTACATTATGTCTAAGAAACTCATAATATGGATTCTAAAATTATGAGGATTATATAAAGTTTAAAATTTAGTTAATAATATTCATATCCTCTTTTGAACGGCTTGTTTGGTATTTCATGGTGTGCTTGAACTCGGTGTTGCATGTAGTGCAAGTTATTGTATTATTTTGAATAAATAACACACTATGAAATCTTGGGGTGTTACATTCTCCCCTCCTTCAATAAATTGCATCCTCGCAATTTGAAATTGTTCTTTGAAAATAAAAGGTTGAAAATAAAAAATATCTTTGTGGGAAAACCCATATTGGAAATTGGGTTACTAAAATTTATTCTTAATATGAGGAAAAGATAAATGAAAGGGTCGCCACCAAATTATGATCTCTATTAGGAGAACATTGGTGGCAATTAGGACATATAATTGGAGGAAAAACGTAAATATTTATAGGTAGTGATTGAGGTCATCAATCACAAACAAGGTTAAAATTTAGGTCCTTAAATTCATCAATCTACGATGATATAAAATATCATCGATTCAACAAAACATAAGGTATTAGGATAAAACATTTTCGACGTTTCAAAATATCTTAGTTGAAATCCCACATCGAAAAATGAATTAATGAGGCCTCTATTTAAAATAAAGAGTGGAATGTATGAAGATTACCGAAAATAACACATACTAGGGTTCCATGTAGGAAAATATGGATATGGAATAGAAATATAACCATCAATTATCTGATGGAGAGTGGTAGAGAACATGGCTATGAAAAGGAAAACAATCCCAAAGCCATAAATTAGTGATGATTTAAGGTACCATCCAGGAAAAAATTTGTGTTCTAAGTTCCTTCTCTTTATGTTATAGAATTTATTTATGAGATTGGCTAAGATCATAAGGAGATATACTTACTTTATAATTAGAGTTTTATCCATTAATAAATTTCTACCACAAACTCATCTTTCACTCGTAAAAAAAATTCTATTTATACTATTCGTACAGGGTTGCAAAATAAACAAATTTGTAATTCATCTACCAGATCTTTTTTTAAACAAAAACTACATTATTTAATCCAGGACATCTCGTGGGCCAGTGGTAGGTGATACACCCTTGTTGCCCTTCGATTGCGTGTTCAAGTCTCGCGGCCTTGCCGGTCACGACGGGTTGCCGCCCGACCTCTGGGTTGTCCTTTTATGGCATTCAAAAATTAATCTCAAACTAGAATTTATCCAAAATACTTATGTCCAAACTCATAGTCCAATATTTATAAGTAAGGTAAACTTAATGTAGATCCTTTTTACCCCGTAATAGCATATGAATACCTTCACCATGTATTCTTTTAAAACACTGAAACATCCTGAATTACCATAATACTTATTGATTACATTCATGCTCCCTTATTCCATATAGAATGCTGGATATACTTCATCAATCCAAAAATGTTTTAAACCCCAATAATGATGGAATATACAAATCATTAATCAGCATCAAGGTAGTCAAGAATATCCAATATAATTTATCCAAATAAATCATGTATTATTCTTAAATCACTACCTCGGTATCAGAACCATATTACGGTTTATCTTTCTCTCAACCATATATTTTCCAAAAATTTAACTGTCTATTGAGTCACTTTTCTTTGTTCCACACAATCTCAAGTCCTTAATGAAATAGTACTACAGTACAATCCCTATATACTCCATAATTATTATAACAAGTACATTGTTGATACAACACTCAAATGACATAATCAACATAAGAACTCTAATCATTTCTATTCATCTGTGGTAGTATCATAACATGATTATTATCCAATAGCATCATTTGCGGCATAGTCTGATGACTGGGACATAGGTTTGCGTAGTGTCCAAACTCCATTCAAATGAAGCATTGTATATTTGAAACCATTTTCTTACCCTTGTAGTCACATACTTTTTGCCCTTTTCCTCCACACTTATAACAAACTCGCATTCCTTTCAGAAAAGTTCCAGGGTGTTTCTTCCCACAGTTATCACATATGGAAAAATTCTTATTTTCCCTCTTCCCTTTATCCATCGTTCTCTCTTCCATCCTTTTCTTCTCTTGCTTCCCTTCAAAGCCATAAGACTCTGTAAAATCTTTACTTATCTTATCAACACATGATATTATTTCTTCATATGATGATAATACATGGGAGACTATTTCTCTTATAAATTCTAGCTTAAGACATGAATGATATGATCCTTCTTTCTCTTTGGATCATGTACATTGCTGGAGTTCTCATTCCTTCTACTGGGCGCAATTTCTAAACAATGGTATACACTAGATTAGTTTATGAATAACAATACCTAATCCCAAACTTGTAAGACACATAACATAAATTAAATAGTTTTTGGATATAATCCATAATCATAAAAATTTCTCCATTGAGGAAGTAAATCCACATAAACCCTTCATAATGGTTTGTAATGAAAATTAGAATTATCCTAAGCATATCCCACGGGAGTGTCGTAACCAAGAGTGCAGCAAGGCCCGTTGTCGTGCACCAGTTTCCGTTTGAGTCTAGCTCAAAGCGGTGTTTTCGGGTTTTACCCCTAGGTACATCTGTGCCAGAGCCGCCTCTACCTGCTCGTTTCTAGACAGGGATGTATTGCTCAGAAAACTCACAAAATCTCAACAATACCAAATTTCTAGTAATTTCTTCTATACTAATCCTAAATGATCATATTAGGTCTACATGCTCTAATCAGAGTTTATCTAAATCTAGCTTCCCAGGTTTGTACTAAACTTACTCTGATATCAACTGTAATGCCCCAACCCTAGTTACCCAGAGTCGGTGCATTATTACATAACATTGGCATGATCACAAAAAATGATCAAATATCGAATGACTGATTGGTTTAGTAGCCTTGGAAACGCTAGATATATTCATAAGTTTTACATTACATCATAAAATGAAAAACTACTAAAAAAAATAATGTCTCCAAAGTCCACACTATTATCCCCTCATAATAACCCTGCAGGTCATTCATAACTTACTTCTTCACATCCTGGGAAAAATAAAACATAGAAAAGGGGTGAGCTCAAATGCCCAGTAAGGATAACAATATATCGGAACATTCAAAATAAGCATAAAAATTTAAGGCAATGCATTACTAAAACAAAATCCTTTTAAACTTGAACTTCAACATAGTATGGAAAAAGTAAAATGAAATAATGCCATTTACTTATTCACATGGATATTCTACTAATCGAATAATCACATGCAAAATCAATAACCACTTTCATAATGTTGGAATGCATAATGCCAGACTATCATAAGCACATAGCCAAGGCCTCGTGCCAAGACTACAAATAAGATTTTGTCAAGGCCTTGTTCCAAGACACTCGTTTGTATCGTGAGACCTACCGATGCATCGAGGAGCTATAGTGGGCTCCACCCGTCACATATTAAGTCCAATGCATTCTCATATGAAAAGGTTTAAACATAACATAAACATTCGTATTAAAACTAGCACATGAAATGTCAATACTTTCACCATAAACCATGAGTGGTATAAAAATAGCACATCCATAGTCAGACATATCACAAAACCTTCAATACAACATAGAAGTTTTGTATCATAATAAATAAATTTCACATAAGCATAAAATCCAACAAAGGATGTTGACATAGATGAAATCAAAACTCCTTTTAGAGAAATATCTATTTTATTTTGAAATCATTTAAGATCCATATAAAATAAAACATTTTCTTTGAAAATATTATTATAATCTTATAAGGTAAGCTTCGACGATTTTATAACGGCGGAAAATAACCGCACCCGCCATATAAGTTAAAAAAACTTTATTACCTTAATTCTGTCGAAAAGGTTAAAAAGGACCTTGTTTTGAAAACGACGAAATGATTCCTCTTATAAAAAGTCAAACAAGGGTATAAATGACTTAAACCCATAATCTTGTAAATAATAAAAATGTTTTGGAATACATTTTGAAGAAACATGGATGTGGATGATAAAGAGATCCTAGTAGATTATTACGTATAAACAACCTCGGATAATAAAGAGATTGTGAAATAACCCGTACCTTGTACTTTACCTTGGTTGGGGTAGGTTAAACTCCTGTATAATTGTGAAATAATTGTTATTAAATTATACAAGAATCATATACATTAATATGATATCATATATTATCTTTTAATATTGATTTGATAATAATATCTTAGTATTATAGTTTTTTCAGGTGTTAACTTACTTGTTTTCTATTATATGTTTTGTTACGTAAGACATGTTTGTAAAGGATAGGTTGTATATTATTCATATCCAAAATGATATCAAGTCCTTAAACATCATTTTTAAATCATAAAATGATAATTATACTTTAATTGTTAAGATGGAGAATGAATCTCATCGCGTTCGTGGAGACGGTAGTCCGTACGTACGCACGAGCGACAACATCGTTCTTTTGATATTAAAATAATATATAAATGGATGGTATATCTTATATACAGAATCATTAACATGTTATATTTATTATTTACCTGAGTTACACATCATTATTATACCCATCCAAATAATATTATATTGAATAACAATTACACCACGACGTGGAGACGGTAAGCCGTACGTACGCACGTATGGTGACATGTTATTCAAAGGGTGGATAGAATAATGAATATGGTTGTACCATATTTATAATAAAATCACAATATATATATGATACTGGAGTTATTATTTTATAATGGTAACAACAAAGGAAGAATATGTGGAAGTAGAAATGAACTTGGAAAAGGGTGGTGAAATCATTACCTCTTCTTCGGTTTCTTCCTTTTGATTTGATCAAAAGGGATCCTTAGGTTGTCTTTCTGATCAAACTAAGTCCACTAGGTTGTAGTGAGGGAAGTTGGGAGAGTATTTGGGCAGAGTTTGGCCAAACCAAAATGCTTTGATGGTGTGAATAAATGAGAAGGAGGAGTGCCCTTTTATAAGAGGGGTGAGGGGCACCTTTGGAAAAGCTAGAAATATTAATTTATAATAAATTCATATTCGGTTTATAATGGAAAAAAAGTTTATTATTTAAATTTTAAGGTGGGTATGGGTCGAAAACAACTCAACCAATATAAGTTATACAGGTTTGGGTCATTATATTAACCTTATCGTTAAGTATTAACTAATAGTTAATTAGTTTCACTTTTACAATGTCTCTTTGTATTTTTATATAATATGGATAATAAACATAATATATACATCCAAGAGACCCCCAAGTGGTCCATTAATGATGAACCTATTATGATATAAGTCTCTTGGCCGAACCATAGATTTTTAGGAATTTAATATCAATTAATAATATAATATTTGTTTTAAGAACTCTTTTATGTCAATTTTGACACTATTCAATAGTTGATTTTTATGAAACTCATAACAGATTGATTACTTAGAAAAAAGTAAATTAACCCAATACTACTATATCATATTATCCTTGAAAATTAGTTTAATTCATTAAAAGTTTCATATTATATTTATTTGGGTATTTATAATATCAATTATTTTAATTTTTCACTATTATAGTAATTACTACATCATCATTGTGTCATAAATAAATTAAATTATTTAATGTCTAAAAATTATAAATAAAATATAATTATGTATGAAATATTTTTATCTTTCTAATTAATATTTATAATCTAAAATCCAACATATATATCCCTATGTAAAAAATTGTTTTTCTAAAAGATATATGCTTATGTCATTTTTGTATTCATTTTAACTTAATTAAAAAAAAGTGTCCCTATCACCTACAAGTGGCACCCTGGGGTCCCAAAATCGACCCAATGATGCCTATGGTCGAACATGTACCAACCAATAAGGCTAGGACACGTTTTAGGGTAATTTAGTATTATTATAATATTATTTTTTAACCCTTATTTACCAGATTTACCCTTAACCACGGTAAATAAAATATTTACCACAATAATTATTCAAAATGTCTAAAAATATAAGTTACATATTTACACAATTTGGACATCCTGATTCCAAATAAGGAATCCATTTTTCTAAATTCATAACACAGAAGTGGCATAAATTAATTTAAAATTAATTTCCGCTGTCAAAACAAAAAGCGTGTTTTTAAGAGATAATAACTATCAAAAGATTGACACATGTTTATGTTCGGTTTAATTGTAAAATTATGTCCAATGACCAAAATTATATTAAATTGTAAAAATATATTCTAAATATACTTTAAATCCACTCAAATTCATAATTTATCACTATTAATTATTTTGAATAAAAAAGTTGTTTTTAAATAAAATTTAGTAATTTTCACTATTCATCAAAATATTATAGTTATCCGAAAAGTACCAAAATTTCACCTTAGGATAAATTCAATACTCCGAAACCAAAAATGAAGTCCATTTTGAAATATAAAATATATATAATTTCAAAAGGTAGGTATTACTTTTCATAACTGCTAGTTTGATTGGTTGTGGTGTGTGTTAGAACTCGAAGTTGCGTACAACACACGCTACTGTATTATTCAAAGGAAAGCGTACCGTGGAAGCTTGGGATGTTTCATTTTAAATTTTTTGATGTCCCCATTTAGTCAGAAAGTATAAAATATTTTATTTAAAAAGGGTTCACTATTTAAAAGTTGGTAAAAGTGCAATACTGAAAATGAATTTGTTCTTACATTATGTCTAAGAAACTCATAATATGGATTCTAAAATTATGAGGATTATATAAAGTTTAAAATTTAGTTAATACTATTCATAACCCCTTTTGAACGGATTTTTTGGTATGTCATGGTGTGCTTGAACTCGGTGTTGCATGTAGTGCAAGTTATTGTATTATTTTGAAGAAATAACACACTATGAAATCTTGGGGTGTTACAATAAACAATTCATATAAACTAATGGTGTCATCAATCCATCCCCATAGAACGTTTAACGTCCCTAAAATTCAAAATGGGACCTTTTAATTATATGTATGGATCTTCAACCAGTAAATCATTACCAAAGTAGGGGTCTCAAATCCTATGTACCACCCCTCTACTAATTTTGTTGTGATAACAAAAGTACCTTACTCACAATGCCATTGGAATCATGGACATGATGGAGAGAAATTCATAGACACCTAGTAAATATGTAAGCTAGGTGATTCTTCATGTGAACCATTTGATTGACCTCATAACCCCAATAGTTATACCAGGACATCTCTAATGTAGGCCAAAATGTTCAAGAATCCCCCTTATTCTCTATAAGAGGGAATCTTGTAGGATTCCTTAAAGTGTGACCTTCTCAGGACAATTCTAAAAATTCATTAATCCAATCATCTAGATGGATATCATCATAGGGTTGAGGATATTTTTTCGTCAATTTCAACAATTCCTTAAAAAAAATGTGGGCCCATGGTGGTGTCCTTCAGCATCATCACTTATTATATTTGGTGGGATAAACACATCATACATCTCCCCTAGAATTGGGCAATGAAAATTTTATAGATGATGCATAGGATAATTCCAACTTTACTATGTTTCAGAAGAAATGATTTTTTCAAAGGACTCCATCAGCTCCGCAGAATAGGGATGAACATCATGTTCATGTAAACATATGTTTCCCCTACCCATGTAGTCTCATAAGTATAGAAATATTGTATCTCCTTTTTGAATTCAATTAATTTTTATAACAATTAGTACTCCCAAATCCATTTGGGATTGAATCCCACAACATAACGAAATTATAAACCATCCTTATAATATTGCACTCAATTTGTGTGTGAATCACGAAAGGTTTAGTTATAACAATGAGGCTTCAATTTTGGTATATGTGATTTCAATTCATGATTAAAAGTTCTATGATCCATGAAGATTGTTGGAATGGTTCCTTGTTTAATATACACACCCTTAGAGAAAATGATCTTATAAGGGAAGCCAGTGTACTTGTCAAAATAGTGCGTTGGGAATAAGCTATGAACCTCAATGATAAAATGATCCCTCAAAAGTTAATGATAAAAAAATTACAAGTAATCGCATCATGGGTAATCTTGTTGATATAGTTCCAAATACTTATCATGATCTACGAATGTTGGCTCAACCCCAATGTTGTAATCTAGTCCAAGAGATTTGATCATATCAGAAGAATGGGAAATATCTTATTAAGTTGAAGTCATTAAAGAAGTCATTGAAAAATCTAACAAGAAGGAACAAATATCTCACATAACGGTAAAATATTGACATAGAAAAGTTAAAACAATTTGAATAAATACACATTTTGGGGATAAAAACAACTCATATAAGACCTTCGATACAGATCTACACACATCCCTCTCAACAATTCCTCTCACAAAACCCCTCGACTAGACGCCTCTTCTAGGCCCCTCTTTGAGGTTATCCTTCGCAACACAATATCTCATGTGGTTTTACTATAGAAAATTCCAATGGAGAAATTCACAAAATGATAAGAGTGACACAATTGGAAAGATGACCTGCATTATGGGAGAAAATGATTTGAATGTACTGTGTGAGAAAAATGATAAAGTGGCTAGAAATATTTATCTACTCCATTGTACTATGATCTAGACCTACCTAGAAGAGCTACATATTTGACCTACACATTAGAATTATGAAACAATCCTATGCTGCCACCCTTTGTGGATTATTTCCATGGTTGACTAGTACACCATTAACAAATAATTTCCATGTTCAACCTCAGTTCGATCATATCCAATACTATGGTTGGGGATATTTTTTTGAGTCTTAGGTTTCACAATGGAAATGAAAATATTTTTTATAGAACCCTAATAATGATAAAAAATTAATAACATAAAAAACCAAAGGGGATTTCCCAAAAAACCCTACATGCAATCCCTTATACATCATAAAGTCCACACAACCACCATAAGTGACACTAATATGAAGTACATGCCTTCGTAGGAGACCTGCATAGAGAACCTTCTCATTGGACCCACATGAGAATCCTCCTTTGATCAGGGTTCCATATTTTTCTATAAATATGACTAAATGGGCCCTAATTTTAAAAACTAGAAAATCTGTAGAATCCCCAAGCATTGAACACCCAGTCCCTTCACCTAGGTCTCCAAAAAAACCTCAAGTACCTCTCCAAAACCCAAGAGGATAGATAATGAAGGGGGATATGTTAGATAATGTCCATTCAGGGCCTGATCATGAGACACCTACATGAGGACCCTTTATCCCATATTGGGAAACATGATCTGAAATGTTCCCTTCCCTAACCTGGGACCTCCATAAGCCTCATCTAGGGCATCCTAATGAGGCGTGTGGTGCATAGGATAAAACCTATCCCATGTGTTGTTTCCTTGGTTGTCTATTTTCTATTTAATACCAAGCATGATGGGAACTATCCCCATAAATGATAAGAACATATAGTTCTCACCATTCCTTATATGATGAAAATTTATTCTCTATACCATGACCTACATGAGCCCCCCATTATGTCCATTTTCTAGCCACCAATGGCATGTATCTTCTTCCTTTTCATTCCACACTCAAGGGGAACCAATATAAATCATTCCTTGAAGCATAATGACTAAAACCCCATTGGATAGGGGAACACAATCTTTTATCCCATTTGGATATGCATTTTTACAGTTATAGGATTCCCTCAGTTGTCCTATTAGATGGTTAGGGTCCTTGAAAAGCACATATATGCGACTTACTATTGTAATGAGGACCCCAACCCTATGGGTGGGGTTATGGAACATTGATTCTTAAATAATAGGTCTAATAATAATTCATCCACTTATCATCTCTATGACCATGAGCCTCTTACTCTTTTCAAGGTGGGTGAGGATCACACATACTTTTCCTCTTAAATAGTGAGTGAGGTCCTTCCCTTCAGATGCAGAACAAATTTTAGGGCATCCCATTGGGGGAATACCATATCATTTCTTTTTGGACTTCCCCTACTTTGTTCCAACCTATTTCTATCATAGATAAAAAAATTGAGTGGGAATGGAAAATTTAAATTCCTTTTTCTCTCCCTTTTGGTCTAGGGTACATCATCGAAATGGATCCGTTGTTACTTAAACCACATCCACCATCATAAAGGAAGACATGTTGTTTAAAAATGATCTGTATCATCTTATTTCTCACATTAAAGTATCACTCATAATGACTCATGTGGTCTCATAGGTTAGCGATGATCATTGTATAAACACAAACAAATGCACATTTTGGAAGGTAATATTCTTTTGGATCTTCCCCTCACATTCCCATATAGTGCCTCTAAGGGTGTTGGTCCTCAAGGCCAGGTATTATAATCAATGAAAAGAAGGTAATATGGATTCTTAAATCTTCTATTTCCTCTTGATTCTCATACATAGAATGTATAATTGGGCTTCAGGTTTTAATTTGGTCATGACATCTTAACAATCCCAAAAACATTTGAACTTCTTCCTCATTTATAATCCACAATCATAAACAATCTCGGAAATCCTCCTCGGAGATAAGCCCTAATCAAACCACAATTCACCATGAAATGAACTTCATAAATAAACCCTAAAATATAACCTATGATCCCCACACTTGCTATAAGATCCAACCACGTCACCATACTAATCTATGTGCCTCCTCTTTAGCTATAATCCCCAAATAATCTTCTAGATCACAATGAGTAAGTGAATACATCATGGACCCATTAATGGGAATCCATTTCAAGAATAATCCAATTATTAAACCTCTATACATCTATACTCCCCTAAAAGAAAAATCTAAGGTCCTATATATGCATAGGTTATTATAATCAAACTATATGGGTGTGGATACCAATAAAAATGGGATACATAGAAAGCCTCCTTTATGTCCAAACCTAACAAAGCAAACCACACATAACAACCTAAACAAAAAATAATCCTCTCTCACCCACATTCACAATATAGTCTTATTAATCAAAGGGATCCATATCCCATATAGGTCATCTAGTCTATTTTGGCATGATTCCCACACCAAAAATTGACTAGGAAAATTTCACCTAAACATATTTTCCACAAGATGCTAAACTGAATGGCTTGGTCCATATAACATGACCTTAATAGGAATGATTTTTCTTTTTAGGTGGCACCAAACTATGTAGGTTTTGAATTATTTCACAATGAAACATAGGAATACCATCAATGGGTGTGTTACTAACATCAAATCAACTATGTCTCCCTAGAAGATAACACTCTTTAGAGAACCCCACTATATGGATATAAAACATGCATTGTCAAAACAATGAAAAAATAATGAATAATTAGTATAAAAGAGGGAATCATCAATGGACATAATTGTTTCATAAAAATATATCCCTTTATAAAGATCCTCAGATACAGACATATGAATCTATATTCATTTCATACTTGTAATTGTTTTTTAATTAATAGGTTTCCCCCATAATACAATGGAATTAATAAACTATTCATGAACATTTCTTAAATCTATAAGTGAGTCTCGGAGTAGGAAATAATTCCACCCAAAAGGATGTTATGAGCCCAACGTCCCATCCTCTCCACCGATGTGAGTTTTAAAGAATCATTCTATAAACTCCCCAATAAGTTATTGTCTTTAGAATGTTGGTCCCACATTGATATTGAACCATTTGGTGTGTTTAGTTCAATGAATAAACCCATTTGAAATAGTTTAGAATAGGGAACCTGATGCGAATGATTGTAAAAAACAACATGTAATCAGTCATTACACGAACCGATTCTCCATCGATAACATGAATAAAAAAAATTATGAATGAATTGCCCAAAAAATATACAACATAAATGAATAATATTATTGGATATTTTATTTTCATTAAAAACATTTTAATATATAAATTCACAAATGAAAAATAATATGTTTCAATGAAATTAATAGTTACGAATACTTTAAAACGTATTTCCAAGTAACAATTAAGTGACTGAAGACATAAGAAAAATTCACCTCCTATCATTTCAACAATGGTGATCGATGGCTCACTAATGGAAAATAATAGAGACTAAATTTTCATTTAATCACCACCAATAGAGTACACATGTCCATTAATGTGCACATGTAGCAGGTGAGAATAAACCGAATCAAATTTAAAAAATAATTTATGTATAATCTTATTAATGGGTAATACAATAATTTAATTCATGTTCATGGATTACAAAAAAAATACAATTTTTTGGAAAATAATTATAAAAAAAAAATCTATTAATAAATATATAAAATAAGATAAAACTCATTTTATTGTATGAATCTAGTTCTAGTGTAAACACACAGTAGCAACAATTAATATTAAAACTATAATTTTATAAAATCAAAATGTGAAAAAATATGATATATTCATTAAAAAATTCAATATAATTAACCAAATTATTATGTAATAAAATTCAAGGGTTTATATATATTCCATGTAATGATATGTGATTATCACATTCATCTATATAGTTATCAATATATGTTTTGTCGTTTTGACTGCCCTAGTAATAAAAAGAGATTATCATTATAGGAAATTTATATATGGTAATATACAATCATGATATTGTATCCAACTAGTAAATAATATGGAAATTGATGTTTCTAATCCATACGCCCACCCCTGAGCTTTTCTAAAATCAATTGAATTGTCATGAGTTTGATGATATGTCTTGGATCATAGAAGTTTTTATCAATCCTAAATAATAGAAAAAATTATATTTAAAATAATGAAACAAACATAGAAAATATATTCCCATATTTTTTATAAAATATCAAATTCTATTTTCATATATATATCCTAAAAGTCACGTACATTATAGAAAATTCAAGGGAAAATCGTTATTTTAATGATTTATAATATCACATCCCAAAATTGTAAATTTCAATGTAAATAAAAAATTTCATGTTGAAGATAATATTTATTATTAAAAACCATTAATTTGATAAAAATCATAATGGATATCAATAAAAAAATTTAAAAATATTCAATATTTAGGTCAAATAATTATTCAAAACCTGTATATGGTTGTTTATGAAAATTCATTCATAAATAATAAATATTTAGAAGCTTATAACTAATTAGAATATTATATATCCAATGATAATAATAGATTAAATCCACCTACCTTGATTTTTTTCATCAGATTTTTATAACTTCACAATCTAATAAAATATCATGTCAAATAACATAGGCATATCATCAATAGTACTCAATTAAAAACAATTCATAAACTAAATTAATTAATACTCCAATTAAATATGTTTTAACTGAAATATTCATCATTTAAATTACTACATGAAAAATAAGAATGTCCAATTCCATTTCATAACACCTGAAATATAACTCCCAACATTCGAGCATATGACCTCCATTGATTGGCATGCCCCCCAATACATATGAAATGTGATCCTTCATAACCCACTATATTGGGGCATAGAAGGATAAAACTAAATGGATTAAAATATAGTATAATGAATACGCATCATTTCTTTTCTCCCATATATATACCAAGTGTCCTAAAACATTATTTCAAACTCTCAAAATGAATTCTTAACAAATAATATTACATATAATTTTACAAATTTTAAAAAAAATAAAAAACAATATATATAATAGTTTGAATAAATAATGTTACATGAATTAATTATTTCACATAAGATCATATATATATTAACCTTCAATTAAAATATTCACCACCATTGAAAAATAATTAGATCTTAAAGGATAAAAAATAATGCTTGTAATATTCCAAATATTCAAAACCTATTCCATCAATTCTCTTTATAAATAAAGCATATAAGACAATGATATTTAATCTGGTAAAATTTAATTCTTATATGAACCATTATATTTCCATTTTACTCAATTAAACGATATCCAAGGTGGATGTTTTGAAAAAAAGGTTAATATTTATCCAAATATTATGATTGACTATAACAAATTCAATGTCTGCATTTCCACCTAAAAAACATCAATCAAATTTAAGGAATTTACCTATAAAATAAAATCCATAAATTAAATGTTCATGAATTATAAAAAAAATTAATAATTAAAATAATTATAAGGATCACATCACATTTCCTGTTAATATAAAAATAGAAAAATTCTACTCATTCTACACATCTATTTGAAAAAATCAAAAATAGTTTTTTTTCACATCCTCATCAAATGTCAATGCCTAAAAAAATACATTAATTCCTTTAAAATCATCGACCATGATTATTTAATAAAATATCATCTCACATATTTATTTTTTGATATTATCATGTTTCCATAATACCTAAACTAGATGATGAAAATTACACATTAAATGCAATTATATTCATTAAATAAATTCATTGTCCTTTCAATGATGGTCATATTATATTCTAATTCCATTGATATCCTATGAAGAATATGAGATGTATATTGTAGATATGTAAATCTCTAATATATATGAACGACATTACAAACTTCATCATATCACTTCCTCAAGACCAATTTTTTTTACTACAATAATTCATTACATAATTTCAAATGGATCATTAAACATTGTTAACAATTTTATTTATTTGGAGACATCAATTAACAAACATAGAAGACACATTAAAATATAAAAACTGACAATCACTTAACTCCCATATATTTTAAAATGAACAATAGTTTAATTTTAATGAAATTATATATTTCTAATCAAATTATAATAAAATTAATTCAATTCATTGCCTCATTTACCAAAGATTATACAATAAGTGAATATTCACTTATTTAAACTAAATATCACGATGATTGAAAAAACCTACAATTTATTTCTTCTAGATATCAATTTCCCATTGATGAATTAATACTATTAGTATAAGAAAATTAAATCAATTATAAATGATCTTTATAAAATATTCTCAAATCAATAACAGAAAATAAAATGATATTTTCTAAAATCAATATAAACCATTCCATACACCCATACATATATAGATTATATGATAACAACATAATAATTTTTAATTAACTTCTATAAATTAGTTTTAAACTGATAATCTATATCCACAATAATATTATTTGGAACTATATTAAGTTATAATAGTTCATTACATATAGCCCACCAAGATCCTCAACTAAATGAGATTCCTAAATAAGTATGAAGTGTATATCTTTCCAAAGATGATCTAATACCATCTAAATAAGAAGAATATTTAAAATATTTTTATATAATACAATTAAAATTTCTATAGAAAAATTTTCTCATTTCTATTTTAGTATAGGCAATGGATGTAATTACTTAGTTCATCGATACTGCTATACAAATTTATGAAGAAATACTATCATCTGGGACGAAAAATAAAAAACAGTCTTATTCAAACCAAAATTATTAACACAAATATTTTATTTAATATTTATATTTAATTAAAATATTATGTGTTAGATCTCTTGATTAACATGGAACAACACGTTTAATGGAAAAAAATATACAAATGAATATTTAATATTAATTGTGTCTTAATCACATATTTTTTGGATTAGAAGGTATGAATATGTCTAACTAAATAGTTAAATGTATGTATAAATTTTTCTATTAATGAAAATTTATAGAATAATTTCTAAGAAATAATCACTCAATTATAAATAATGAAGATAATATCAAATTATGTTAAAATATCAATTTTAAAGTCATTGATTTTGTCTATATATTATGTGCCTTGACCACTATTTAATTAGGATTTTTAGGAAATATAAAGGTATTAAATTAGAATAAATGAATAAAAATTTGTAAATTGATTTTCTAATTTCTATAAATTAAAATAAAATTATTTAATGGAAAAAAATATTTTTTAAATAGTTTTAGCTATGTGAAAAGTATTGTATAATAATATATTAAATTATTATGTACATATAAAAATTTTACTAAAATGTGGATATAATATATTTAATTAAAATTATTAATATTCCTATTTTTTTACTAGAAATATAATATAAAAAATACATTTGTGATTAAAAATACATTTTTCTAAAAATGGTTTATTTTAATTTTGTACACATATTTTAAAATGAAAACTTTCCACTTTTAGATTTCAAATCAGAAAAAATGGTTTATGTTTTTGGAATCAAAATTTTTAAGTGTATTACAGTGGTCCACTTCATTTTTCTAATTATGAATTGCCACTAATGCCTATATTCGTTACCAAGGGATAAGTTAAAAGGATTAATTTTCATTTAATGTAATGATATTAGGTTTAAAAGTACCATTTAAAAAAAATATAAAGGTATTTTTATCCTATATAATACATTTTATATATTCATCTAATTTAGAGACACATTACCCGAAGAGTGACTTTATTATATTTTAATAATCATAATAATTACAAGTGTGCCACTCCACCTACATAAAAAAGGATCTTCCTCTCTACTATTGTTCCCACCACATGATCCCATTACATAAATATATATTTAGTAAAATATTTTCCAAAAATATATATACAATACCATGAGGGGTTTTAATTCATTAAAGACTGGTCCAAGAAGCCAGAAGTTGTTTTTCAGTAAAGGGTACCAGAAAAATAGGTATATGTTCTTACATTACATTTTCGTGTTTCTATAACCTTTACCGTACTCAAAATACTCTATAACCATCCTAACATAATTTTAAATTTATATTCAATATATTGGGTAGTTTTATGTTAATGGTACAACCATTTTCTTTATCATTTATTTCAAAAAAATTTCCAATGCTTTTGTATGGACTACCATACCGTATGGGAATAATCAAATAATATCATAATGAATTTAATAAATATCATTAAATAGTAATATATTGTTATCATAATAGTGGTGATAATCTCAAACTTGAATATTGAAGCAAGATATGTTTTGTAATACTTACGCCTACGGGCCTTGTAAGGGTTCCACCTAACCACTTAAAAGGTGGATTATCAAAATAAGTAAAAAAAATAAAGGCCTTCGGGCCATTGGAGGTATATCATATTCATGAATAAGTCTTTCACATAAATCATGAAACATAATAAATTATTTAATATCTTTTAATATCATGATTAAGTATTTTTTTCATACATGTATTTCCTTAATCAATCAAAGATATATTAATCTAGTTGAATATCATAGATTGGAAAATGTATTGGTATTCAATATGCTATTGTTTGGCATGGGAAATCACAGAATGATTTTTTCAGCATAATAGGTGTATATAATGGTTTATAAATGTGGTAAATAAGAGTAAATAGAGGAATATAATTAAATGGAAATAGTATGTATATTAATTTTATGGGTGAAAACAATTAAAAAATCCAAATGAAGACCAATAGGGGCTTATTACAAGAAAAATACATCAAATAATTAGAATAAGAGATAATCCCTTTCTTTGAGACGGTGATTCTATAAGAGGTGGTATGGATTATTATGAGCATTGGAACTCCTTGGTTGTTATTTAGAGAGGTAATCATATAGTATAATTCTTCTTTATGGGTTGTTATTGAATAAGAATGCATGATTAGTTGGGGTTTTTAATTCAAAAAAGAAGAGAAATATTTATTAACATAAAACACAATTTTCGAAAACTAAATGAAAAATTAATCCAAAAAAATCCATACCAAGGTTTTTAACATTCTATTTAACCAAATTGGATAGCATTTCATTATTTTTTAATTATTATAACTAAATTCCTTAAAATAATCAAATTTTGTATATGGATGTAAAACATTATTATAAAGAATTAATTTAAAATAGTAAAATAAAATATAATATTTTGAGGATTCATTAAGGGGTTTTAAAATTAATAAAATTACATAATTAACTCATTATTTTAAATGGGAAACAAATATTTGTAATTGGATACTCTATCATATTTATTAAATCACTTTTGTGATTTCATGAAGTCATAATACATATCATATTAAATGTTATACCAAATAATTATCTTCTATCACCAAGATTATTTGAAGATAATTTCAAGAGGATTATTTTAGAAATAATATATATTTTATCAAAATAATTCTCTAAAAATGATAATTTATTATTTTTAAAAAAACCCATTTATTGAAAAATAATTGTTTTTTACAATAAGATTTTTCTACCCCTATTAAAGATTACAATTTACTTCTTAAAATAATATAATCATTTATATTTAATAGATATTTGTCTGTATTAATATTTTTTAAAATATAATTTATTTATAAATATTATTATTTTCATAAAAATATCTTGGTGTTAAAAATATATGTTCTAAAAAATAAAATTTTTCCTTCGTATCAAAATATAATTTTCATCAGACATATTATTTAATCATTATAAAGTAAACTAGAAACATTTTTTTAATAAAATAATATAAAAATTAATACTATTAGGATCCATATACATAGATTATTATTACTGTAGTGAATTCCCAAAGGGTAAGGTGTACGGTGGTTATATTTTCTTGGTGTGGTTTAGAGAACATGACTTTGGTTGTGATCTTAATGATCTTGAAATTATCCCATAAATGAATTTTCCATGCAGTAGTTGTAGAATATTGGATTGTGCTTGACCATTGTAAAATACCAAACATTATATCTGTAACAACCCGAGATTTTATAAGATATATTCGTTTTAATTTATTTCATATCTTCTGTTGTACGCTACACCAAGATTATCTTGTGCTATACGCAACACCATATTAGCTTGCAGTATACGCAACACTATTCTTGGATCGTGTTACACACAATTTCATGTTTATTTGATAGTAGTTATTATACAAAACATTGAGTATATATATATATATTCATTGTATTTTTTTATACACAACAACAAAGGAGTCGTGCACTACACGCAACCCTAACATGGCTTGCATTACACGCAATCGCGGCCTTCCTCGATAGCGTGTGTTGTATGCAATACCGGGTTTTACTAAACAACGATATATTATTATAATATTATTATGAATTATCCATTATGAATAGTATTAACTATATTTTGAAATTTTATAACATTATTATTCATCTTACACATTTTCTAGAAAATGGTATAAGAACAAAATAAATTTTTCGGGTAAAATATTTATTTTTCAAAAAGTGATGTTTTGCCGCCTTTTGATGGCGCACCAACATTAAATCTAGTTTTTGAAATTTTTATAAGTTCAGTTTTACAAAATAAAATTATTCTTTGGAATAAGGATAGAAAATTTTACCTTGGATAAAATTTTCATATTATTCTGATACCTTTCATATTTTAATGAATATTAAAACACGCTGTATTTTAACTAAAAACAACTTTTTTCATCGTAATAAATTATGTTGTTAAATTATAATATTTAATCGTTTTAAATTGTAAATATAATATATTTTTACCATTTATTATAATTTATTTAACTTGAATTCGTAGATTAAATCAATTCAATCTTTTGTAATGTTTTAAACAAAAATCCATTTTCTTTCGACAATAGAATTAATTTTAATTTAATTTCTGAAACATATATGTATTGAATTTAGAAACATGGATTCCATATTTGGAATCAGTGGGTCCAAATTATATTAATAGACTACTTTTTATTTTTAGGCATTATGAATAGTAACTACGGTAAATTTTATTTACCATAGTTAAAGGTAAATCGGATAATTAAGAGTTAATATAAGATTATAAAATTACCCTAAAACCTTCCAAAATTCTATTGTATAGATAAAATAAGACCCATATTACCTAATGGTTGGATTAGATTCATTTTTTGTACTTTTGACCCTGAAAATAATGTAATTATTATTAAAACCAAAGAAAGTGACAACATGTCACTCTCTTAAATCATATAAGTATAATAATTTTATTTTAGTGATAAACATCATAAAACATCGAACATGAATAGTCTCCAGAAATATAATAAAATTATATACATCATGATAATTTATTTATAATTTTTAAGTATTAAATAATTGTCATTAATGGTGATACATTAATGATGCAGAAATTATTTATTAAGTGAAAAATCAGTAATATAGTTTTTATTGAAATAATAATACCAATTAAAAGGCCCAAAAACCTGACCAAAACTTATTCTTAGTGTATATATACACCATAATCATCCAATGACATAATATATAACCGTTTTGTGTCTTATAAAAGTGATTATGACACTTATATTATTTTATTTTAAATGATGCCAAAGTTGTCACCTTCATAATTTAATAAATATAACAATTTAAATATTGTGATTTAAGATGATAAAATCAAGTAAAAGTATTTTTGTAAAATTTAATAGATTTATCGTCCTCATAGGATTTTAGTTTTAATTTTTATGCAACAAATAAGTATATTAAATAATTATACAAAAATGTTGTAGAAATTATTTCATTAAGAGATAAACCAAATAAATGGATTCAAAAATAATAAAATAAATATTAATTGAACTATTCAATGTGCTACACTAATTTTCTATATAAATATGACCTATTATAAATCTATTAATGCTTTTAGTTTGAACATAGATTCGGTATATATTTTATTTAAATTCGTATAGATGAATAGTGTCAAAATTGACACTATTGTTCTTTTATAAAAATAACATTTTATAAAATTGTTTAAAAATCACAAAAATATATAAAAACTATAAATTTAAATTTATATGGTCTAAAATGTTATAAATTATACAATTATGGACCATTCACAATAAATAAGTTACTATTTGTTAAAATTTATAATGTAGAATGTTATTACCACAAATAAAATTAAATTGACTAAGTAAGGATACATCAAGTTGATAATGTTTAATATAATTTCCTAACATGTATAAATTTTATTGGATGATGATATTAAAACCAAATCTCATATATTATTATAATATGAGTCTTTTTTGGAAGTTTTTAAGTGGGGTTAGATTTATTATAAATTAATATCTTTAAGATTTCCGAAGGTGCCCCTCTCCTCCCTTATAAAAGGGCACCTCCTCCCTCTCTTACTCAAACCACTTTGAACCTTCAAGCTCGGCCAAACCCTGAAAAATTCTCTTATAAACTTCCCTAGAAACATCCTATAGGTTCTGGTTTTCTTCAAAGACCAGTTTTAGTGCCTTAAGAGGAGGTCTCAAATAAGCGCTTCAAAGAAGAGGTAATGTCCGTTACCGATTCTTTCAACATTATTTCTTCTTATACTTCTTCTTCATTAGTTGTTTCATTGTTAAGTAATCACATAATTATCACTAATATACTGATATGTTATTATAATTATGAAACAACCCTATTTCACGATCTATCCATCCTAGGGAAAATGAAATCACCGCGCGTGCGTACGTACGGAATACCATCTCCACGCCGTGGTGTAATCTATTTTCCACCACCACCTTACTTGGATGAGTATAATGGTATAAATAATGATTATATATGATTATTTTAAAGTTATATGTATTCTTAAATATTATACATACACTTAAATACAATTCCACAATCATGGGAATGATATCATCGCTCGTGCGTACGTACGGACTACCCTCTCCACGAAGCGATGAGATTTATTCTCAATGATTAACCATTCATGAATGATTATAAAGTATATATAATCAGTAATCATGAAATATACTACATAATAATGATACATTATTTATTTATATATATGTATGTATGTCATCTACTTAATTCCATTCAATTCAATAAGTAAACGAAAACAGCGTTCATGCGTACATACGGCCTACCATCTACATGAACGGTGTATTTATTTCCATTTATCGATCTATTATATATATGTATATTCTGAATATATATTATATATAAATCATGTTTTATATTATAGAATTATGTAATCATGATCTAAGTAATCATATGAATAATTACAAGTCAAAACACGGACGACAAATGAAATGATTTTACCCAACACGCTCTTTAACATGGAATTTACAAAAGAATAGGTAATATAAAGTCATAAGTGAACCATATATGATATAATAACAATTAATAGGATTCTGTAATAAGTTAATGACATTATTTAAATCATTATACAGGAGGTTTAGATACGTAGGAAGCATATCAGACCTAAGGTAAGGGATAATTTTGCAAATCTCATTTTTATCCGAGATTGCATATACGTAAGTATTTACTGGGGTTATTGTTATCATCCAAGTGAATGTTTTCTAAAAGTGTTTTTATGTATGTTTAACATCCTTTTACCCATTTTGTCTTTTACTACATGGTATGTAAGGAATATTTCTTTTTTTTACGTTACGAGGTATTTTTTGATGTTTCCGGCAAAAGTAGGAGAAGAATGTTTTCTTAACTTATACGGCACGAGTAGATTTTTACGGTTTTATAAAGCCTTATTTTCATGAAGATTCCTCCAAAAGATTTCCTGACTATCTTCAACAAAATCTATTTCCTTTAAAATTGAATGAGTTTTTGTGTAAAGAAATTGATTTTGAAGAAGAAAGGATATTTTCCTCAAAAATTCATTTCAAGTGTTTTATCAAAACCTTTTTTCATCTAGGATGACATTATTTCATATGTGTATGTTTCAAGTATCATGTCTCTATGGTTTACATGGTTTCAATTTTCTTATTATGAAATGATATCCATTTATTTTATATGGATTATGTGATGATGGGATGATGTTTATGAAACCTATTTTATTCGTTGGGTTGTTATGAAGGATGTATGTGTATTTTGTGGCACAAGTAAGAATGATTTCATTATGATAAGGGTGGGACCTATATATCCCTCTAATGCATTGGGTAATTATTTATATCTCATGAGATAGACATGGATGGAAGGGTAAGTTAATCTGGTTCAGTGTTATAGGACTGAAACGAGGAGTGAACTCGATTCAAAAAGGGACTTCGTCCACTAAGATGGTCTTGGCAGCAATGCCTTGGAAACTATGGAAATCATAACATGTGCTGAATAGTTGAAAAAATTACATGTTTAGTTCCCATTATATTTTATCATGGTTGATGTTCCATTATGATATATGCCTTACGTACTTCAACGATTTATGTCTTTTCTCAAGATTTTGATGTTTAAATTCCATGTTCAAGTTTTTGCTTTCAATTATTTATGGATTGTTTTATGTTCTCTATGATTGCCCTTACTGAGCATTTGAGCTCACCCTTTATATGTTTTCTTTTCCCCAGGATATAAATAAAGGTTTTAGGTAAGAAAAAAAGGGGAAGATCGATATGGGAGATGTTGAAGATCTTTCAACAGGATTAGATGTTTATATTCCGAGTTTCCAAAGACACTAAACTATTACGGTCCTCGTGTGTCTGTTTTTGTTATGTATTAAGTATTTCACAAAATTAATGTAATGTCGATGTACGTCCAGCTTTGGGTCTCTACAGTTGTTATCAGAGGAATGGTTTTGTCAACCTTTGGAAACTAGGATGTGAAAACGTTAGTGAGATCCCTAGAGATATTTATATGGTATGTCTAGGGATGTCCCTAAGGATACGTATACGTATTGGATATAGTCCTAGAACAAAGGTAACAATCATAGAATTTAACCTAAGATGTTAGATATTGAGGGTACACCCATTTTACTATGTTTTTTTCCCTAGCATGATTTTTTCCTCTCACAGCATTCTTTTTGTGTTTTAGTCAATAGAGGGAACCGGAAGGAATTCGGTTAACATTGAATCCAATGGACAAATTGGTGACTATGACCAAAAAAATTGTGTAATGCCTAGAGAGAAAGATATTGTGATTATGTTGAATCAGTCATCGCGATATATGATTAACATGGTGAAACTTAGTGGTATGCCTCATTCATCAAATAAGAGGAAGATAGACTTTTATGCATGTCAGCATGATGAGGAGAATAAAAAAAGGAAGATTGAGATTTATAAATAAGGGAAGAATAACCTTGAGGAATACCTAAAATGGAGGGACCGATGTTATCTATCTGGAGAAAAGGGTCATAGAGTGACATACTGTTATGGAGTTCAATGTCTTATTTGTGGAGAACATGGGAATTGCCCAACTCAATGCCCTGACCTAAAAAGTTACATCTAAATCAAGGAAGGACTTATTCCAGGACAATCATTGAAGAGGATGGATTGAAGTGTTTATGTATTGGTATTCAAGAATAATGTTGTTGACGTACTTTTATGGTGTATTATAGTATTTTTGTGTTAGTCTATTGTGGTTTTCAATAATTTTATGGTACCGGTAACCATGAAAAGTGATTAGAATATTTTGGATAGCAGATGATATGCGCATAATGAAGGGATAAGAAGATAATGAGATGTTTGATTGTATTCATGAGCTCATGATTGATATAAGGACTAAGTGATATCACGGTTTGAGTATATAGAATTTTGAGGATTTTGGTATGCGGAAAGTGTTAACTTTTAATAGCATTCATGTTTTCAATAAGGATCAATGGGTATTCATTTTTTAAGAGAATACATGATTAATGTATTCACATGATTGGAATGTAACATACAAGATATATGAGAGATAAATGATAGTATTCAAATTCTTGTTATATGTCCTTTTTAGTAATCGTTCTCTTTATACTATGAGTTTGGAAAGAAGTATTTTGGATAAGCCTAAATATTGGAATGGATTATGTTGGACAGAAGTTATTATTTTTTAAGGATAGAATTTTTTTCGATATTATTGATGGGATGTTATAGTAATGTAGTTTTAGAAAAAGGACAAACTATAGGACGGGCGACAGCCCATCGCGTCAGACAAGGATGTGGGAATCGAACCCACAACCGAAGTGCGACTAGCCTTTATCACCTACCATTAGCCTACATGATGTCCCTGGTTAGTATAAACTAGTTTTATTTTATTAAGTGGTATGATAGATGAAGTATAAGTCCATTTTTGGAAAGATATGCAATAGATGGACTTATGTATATAACTATTTCTAACCTTTTGATTAAAACAGATGGAATGACCCATTATTCTATCACATGATCTACTAACACTTCACGAATGACAAATTCAACTTCATTACTTTAAGAGGTGAAGAGGAAATTGTTCAAGGCATGAGAAACGGTGAGATTATATTGAAATTAAGTAAGTATTTATTCTAATTAAAATTCATAAACATTAGAGAAGTTATCTTGAAAACCAAAAATGTTGTCCTAGTGCCCTTATATCTGATAAATCAGATGCTACCTTAGATCATAAAAAATTTATGGCCTTCTGATTTTTGGTGTTTTCATAGCCATGTTTTCTACCACTCTACATCAGAACATGATGGTTAGATTTCTCTTCCATATCCATATTTTCACATATGTTCTCCTACGTGGACACCCAGTGATGAGTTAATTTGGGTAACCGTTACGTTTCATACTTTAGTTTTTAAAGATATGTTTTGGTATTTCATTTTACGATGCAGGTTTCAATTAAAGAAACATTCATGTAGAAAACCATTTATAACCCCGACGAATTTCAATGGAGAAATTCATTTTAAGGGGGTAGAATGTAACAACCATAGATTTTATAAGATATATTTGTTTTTATTTCTTTCATATCATCTGTTGTACGCTACACCAAGATTATCTTGCGCTATATGCAACACCGTATTAGCTTGCTGTATACGCAACACTATTCTTGGATCGTGTTACACACAATTTCATGTTTGTTTTATAGTAGTTATTCTAAGAAACATTGAGTATATATATATATATATATTAATTTTATTTTTTTATACACAACAAAAAATGAGTCATGCACTACACACAACCCTAACTTGGCTTGCACTACACGCAATCACAACCTTCCTCGATAGCGTGTGTTGTACGCAATGCCGGGTTTTACTAAACAACGATATATTATTATAATATTATTTTGAACAAGCCGATATGAATATTATTTACTAGATTTTTTATTTTATAAAATTATTATTCATCTTACACATTTTCTACAACATGGTATAAGAACAAAATAAATTTTTCGGGTAAAATAAGTATTTTTCAAAAAGTGTAGTTCTGCCGCCTTTTGATGGCGTACCCACTTTAAATCTAGTTTTATACATGTCTATAATTTCAATTTCAAAAAATAAAATTATTATTTAGAATCAGGATATAAAATTTTACCTTGGATAGAATTTTCATATTATTCTAATAACTTTCAAATTTTAATGAATAGTAAAACATGCTATATTTTAATTAATTTTTTTTCATTGTAATAATTTATTTTGTTAAATTATAATATTGAATGGTCTTAAAGTATAAATAGAATATATTTTTACCATTTAATTTAATTTATGTCATTACCATTGATTTTACCTTGAATTCGTATGTTAAATCAATTCAATCTTTTGTAATGTTTTAAACAAAAACCCATTTTCTTTCGACAACGGGATTAATTTTAATTTAATTTCTGCAACTTCTGTGTATTGAATTTGGAAAAATAGATTCCATATTTGGAATCAGTGGGTTCAAATTATATTAATAGACTACTTTTTATATTTGGGCCTTATAAATAGTAACTATGGTAAATTTTATTTACCATAGTTAAAGGTAAATCGGGTAATTAAGAGTAAATATAAGACTATAAAATTACCCTAACACCTTCCAAAATCCTATTGGATTGCTAATAGTAGACCCATATCACCTAATGATCGGATTAGATTCATTTTATGGACTTTTGACCATGAAGATAATTTAATTATTATTAAAACCAAAGAAAGTGACAACATGTCACTCTCTTAAATCTTATAAGTAAAATAATTTTAATTTAGTGATAAACATTATAAAACATCGAACATGGATAGTATCCAGAATGATAATAAAATTACCTACATCATGATAATTTATTTAGAATTTTTAGGGATTAAATAATTGTCATTAAAGGTGGTACATTAATGATGCAGAAATTATTTATTAAGTGAAAAAACGGTGATATTGTTTTTATTGAAATACTAATACACATTAAAAGGCCCCAAAAACTGACCAAAACATATTTTTAGTGTATCTATACACCATAATCATCCATATAACTAATATATAACCGTTTGGAGTCTTATAAAAGTGATAATGACACTTATATTATTTTATTTTAAATGATGCCAAATTT
The DNA here is from genome assembly GCA_963277665.1 of Viscum album. Lineage (NCBI taxonomy): Eukaryota > Viridiplantae > Streptophyta > Magnoliopsida > Santalales > Viscaceae > Viscum > Viscum album. The sequence goes on from OY728138.1 coordinate 1,381,366,841, forward strand.
TTCAGCTTCATAATTTAATAAATATAACAACTTAAATATTGTGAGTTTAAGATGATAAATTCGAGTAAAAGTATTTTTGTGAAAGGTAATATATTTTTCTTTATATTAGTATTTTATTTTTAATTTTTACGCAACAAATAAGTATATTCAATAGTTATAAAAAATTAATGTAGTAATTATTTTATTAAGCGATAAACCAAATAAATAGTATTACAAATAATAAAATAAATATTATATGAACTATTTAATGTGATCCACTAATTTTATAGATTCATATGACCAATTATAAATCTATTATAGCTTTTAGTTCTAACATAGCTTCAGTATATATTTTATTTAAATTCATATAAATGAATAGTGTCAAAATTGAAACTATTGTTAATTTTTATAAATAAAATATTATAAATTTTTTTAAAAATCACAAAAATATATAAAAATTATAAGTTTAAATTTATATAGTCAAAAATATTATAAATTATCCAACTATTGAAAATTCACAACAAATAAGTAACTATTTGTTATAGTTAAAAATTTAGAATGTTATTACCAAAATAAAATTAAATTGATTAAGTAAGGATAAATCAAGGTAATAATGTTTAAAATAATTTCCTAACATGTCTAAATTTTACTGGTTGATGATATTACAACCCTATATCATCTATTATTCGAATATGAGTCATTTGTGAATGTTTTTAAGTGGGGTTAGATTTATTATAAATTAATATCTTTAAGATTTCCAAAGGTGCCCCACTCCTCCCTTATAAAAGGGAACCTCCTCCCTCTCTTCCTCAAACCACTTTTAGCCTTAATGCTCAGCCAACCCATGAACAATTCACTTCTACAAATCCCTAGGAATATCATAGAGGTCTTGGTATTCTTCAAAGACCAATTTTAGTGCCTTAAGAGGAGGTCTCAAAGAGGCGCTTCAAAGAAGAGGTAATGTCTGTTACCGATTCTGTCAACATTATTTCTTCTGCTACGTCTTCTTATTTAGTTGTTTCATAATGAAGTAATAACATCAGTATCACTCCTATACAGGTATATTATTATATATATGAAACAACCCTATTTCACCATCTATCCATCCTACGTAAAATGAAACCACCGCGCGTGCGTATGCACGGAATACCATCTCCACGCCGTGGTGTAATCTATTTTCCACCACCACCTTACTTGGATGGGTATAATTGTATAAATAATGATTATATATGATTATTGTAAAGTTATATTGATTCTCAAATATTATACATACACTTCAATACAATTCCACGATCATGGGAATGATATCATCGCTCGTGCGTACGTACGGACTACCCTCTCCACGACACGATGAGATTCATTATCAATGATTAACCATTCATGAATGATTATAAAGTATATATAATAAGTAATCATGAAATATAAGACATAATAATGATACTTTATTTATATATATATATATGTATGTCATCTACTTAATTTCATTCAATTCAATAAGTAAACGAAAACAGCTTTCATGCGTACGTACGGCCTACCATCTACATGAACGGTGTATTTATTTCCATTTATCGATCTATTATATATATGTATATTCTGAATATATATTATATATAAATCATATTTTATATTATGGAATTATGAAATCATGATCTAAGTAATCATATGAATAATTACAAGTCAAAACACGGACGACAAATGAAACGATTTTACCCAACAAGCTCTTTAACATGGAATTTACAAAAGAACAGGTAATATAAAGTCATAAGTGAACCATATATGATATAATAACAATGAATAAGATTCTGTAATAAGTTAATGAAATTATTTAAATCATTATACTGGAGGTTCAGATATATAGGAAGCATATCAGACCTAAGGTAAGGGATAATTTTTTCAAATCTCATTTTTATCCGAGATTGTATATACGTAAGTATTTACTGGGGTTATTGTTAACATCCAAGTCCATGTTTTATAAAAGTTTTACTATGTATGTTTAATTTAATTTTTAACAATTTTTTCTTTTACTACATGGTATGTCAGTAATCTTTCTTTTTTTATGTTACGAGGTATTTTTTTACGTTTCCGGAAAAAGTACGAGAATAATGTTTTTTAACTTAAAAGGCACGAACGGATTTTTACGGGTTTATAAAGCCTTATTTTCATGAAGCTTCCTCCAAAATATTTCAGGAGTATTTTCAATATAATCTCTTTCTTTTAAAATTTCATGAGGTTTTTTTGAAAAGAAATTGATTTTCAATAAGAAAGGTTATTTTCCTAAAGAATTCATTTCAAGTGTTTTATCAAAACCATTTTTCATCTATGATGAAATTATTTCATATGTGTATGTTTCAAGTATCATGTCTCTATGGTTTACATGGTTTAAATTTTCTTATTATTAAATTATATCCATTTCTTTTATATGGATTATGTGATGATGGGATGATGTTTATGAAACCCATTTTATTCGTTGGTTTATTATGAATCATGTATGTTTATTTTGTGGCACAAGTAAGAATGATTTCATTATGAGATGGGTGGGACCTATATATCCCTCCAATGCAATGGGTAAATATTTATATCTCATGAGATATACATGGTTAGAATGGTAAGTTAATCCAGTTCAGTGTTACTGGACTGAAACAAGGAGTAAACTCGATTCAGAAAGGGACTTTGTCCACTAAGATGTTCTTGCCAGCAATGCCTTGGCTACTATGGAGAATCATAACATGTGCTGAATGGTTTCCACTATTACATGTTTATTTCCCATTATATTTTATCATGGATGATGTTCCATTATGATATATGCCTTTTGTACTTCCATGATTTAGGTCTTTCCTCAAGATTGTGATGTTTAAATTTCATGTTCAATTTTTTGCTTTCATATGTTTATGGATTGTTTTATGTTCTCTATGTTTGCCCTTACTGAGCATTTGAGCTCACCCTTTATATGACTTCTTTTCCCCATGATATAAAGAAAGTTTTTATGTAATAAAACAAGAGGGGAAGATAGATATGGGATATGTTGATGATCTTTCAACAGGATTAGATGTTTATATTCCAAGTTTCCAAAGACACTAAACTACTACAATCCTTGTGTGTCTATTTTTGTTATGCATTATGTATTCCTCAAAAGTAATGTAATGTCCATGTACGTCATGCTTCGGGTATCTACACTATCACCATTTAAATATTAGATAAATGGGATTCATAGGGTATGAACCTACAAGCTGAGTTCATCACATAATTTTTGTTTCAAATAGATTTATCATAACACAATATATATACTAATCATAAGATATTTTTATACAGGAAATATAATCAATTCCCATGATTCATAATATTATTTTAAATTTTATAGGATAAATGATATAATGGTACAATATAACTAAATTGGTTCATGTGTTTTATATAATTTTTTTTCTTAAAAAACCATTTAACCATTTAAAAAGGGAATTTCATTTATAAATGATGCCCATGATAAATAATTTCCACCATCATAAAAATTACCCTTGAAATTTAATTCAGATAATAAAATAGATGCGGGTAATTTTGTTTCATCTCCTCTTTCGGTTCTAAATAATATTTATCAAAATTTTAGTTATACCATATCACATTTACCGGGTGAGTTTTCCTATTTCATAGAACCATGTCTCAATGATCTCAGATCTTCTCTAGCTAATCCACATTTTAATGTTCATTCACTATTAGTACCACATTTTTATTCAATACATGTAAGGGGTTTGGTATGTATATCTCTAATATGGATTCATGGAATACATCAAGTACATTATATTGGTTAGTAAGGAGTGCAAGTCGATATGCCACTTCTCTGATGTGATCAAGCATCTCAAAGGGGCCGATATATCAGGGACCATGTTTTATGTTCTTCCCAAACCATATGACTTTATTCCATGATGATATAAAAAGGAACACTTTATCATTGACCTAAAACCCCATTTATCATCATTTTTTTTAAAATATATTTTAATTTACATTGTGTGGATTTAAAATAATGCTAAATGGTTTGAACCATCACCATCCTATCTTGGATAAGGCTAAGAACCATTAACTTTTACATTCCAATTTCATCCATTTATATTGGATTCTAACACCTAGTCACATATATTTCCTAATAGGGTTCCATTTAAATTTTATAATATAAACTATTTTTATATGAGAACCCCAATAGGGTGTTATGTTGATCAGAACATCCTTCTAAATCAAATGAACAATATCTCATCATATCCTGTAGAGTTTTAATTGTTCATTCAGACTTCTTAAACATTTATCGGTGATTTGTAGTGTCAATGTTTAGATCTATTTCCATAACCTACTAATGTCTTATAAAAAATAGTGAGGTAAACCTAAAATTTAAATCAAATAAAATATAGATTATAACTAAAATATGTATTACCACTTACCATATGTATATAATGGTGAGTTGGTCTAGAGATAAATATTTATGGGTAGATGTGAAATTAACTAACGTGTTAACATGAGTTATTTCCACCTAGATGGGGTTATTACCTTTTTGGGTAATGGGGAGTCCTACGAAGAAGTAATTGGTTATATTTCCCTCTTCTATACCAGTATAATAAATGGTTATATCATACCTGAAGAATTTTACAATTAATCATTGAATTATTATCATACCAAGCATCATGATATTACTATTTAAATCTACCTCATCATGTTATCCCACCATATATTCCGATTTAAATCTCCATACATATTTGTCCATACCAGATGAATAGATAAGGATGAAATTTGGACATCTTCCAACATATCTTTCATTAGTTACTGTTTTTATGGGACACATATCATGGTTCCAAAACTTTAAACACCATATTTCAAAAAAATGAACTACATCTTATTCACTTCCTTATTCTGTAGCATTTTATCATCCTTATATGCCGCTTGGATGCTCTTAGAAATACATGCAAAAGTGTTCATTTGAAAAAGTTTTTATAATGATCCTATTCTTATTTCCATGTATATCCATTATATGTCTATTTGATAATATTGTTTTTAATTTTTGTCATAGATTGGGTTTCGTGATCCTTTATAGTTAGACCATATAATCCATTGTTCACCTTTCATGGATTATAATAGATTGAACAGTCCCAATCCAAAATCATCTTTAAACACCTTCATTAGAACATATTATGATACTTTCATGTGAATATATAATCGATCCATTTATGATTCATATATATGTCACAGTTCTCATTATAGAGATAATATCACCAAATATTCAGAGTGAAGATCACTACAACAAATTATATATCATGAATTTGGTAATTATTCTCAAAGAATATAAATTAGATAGATCTATAGTCAATCAATGTTTTATCTTGAATGAGTATACAACCCACGCCGTTTTGGATTCATCACCATAGATCCTAATAAACATCCCCACTGGTGGGTTACGTGAGCACAACTATAGTGATTATTCTCTTTTACACCACATTAAATATTTATCACAATCATCATTCCATATAATCATAACCCATTCAATATTATCTTGGTTTGTGGGATTTAAAATCACTAATTGATTCTCATAGTTCGTTCAAAGTACCTACTTAATCTAAAAAAACATATGATTTATATCACATAGGTTTGTTGGATGATCGTTCAATTACCTCTACTTTTTAAAGATCCATAGATATCACTTTTTGGTGATAACCTGAAAATGGATCATAATATTCAATTGTATTAATATAATTTGCGAACTCATCCTCTAGTTTATGAGGATGTCCAGTCCACTATATAAGGAATATATTCTCTCACAATTGGCATGTCATCAATGATGGGTTTTTAATTAGTATCAATATGTATAATTGTACATTATTTCTCATAAGGAAATAATATCCACGTTTGAGATGAAAATTCAATAAAAAATCATTCCTAGTACTTATACATGTATATAATTGAAGGGTGATCTGTGGTACATAGGGTGAATTCCTTCACCAAATAATTTATGATGGCTATATTCATGGAAAAACAATCCCTGACAGGGATGACACTAAATTAAAATAAAGGGAATATGAAAATATTTTCAATAAGAACATTCTCAAAAAATTAATTTGTGATAAAAAATGAATATATGCTCTTTTGAATGATGTCAAATCATTGTTTTAGTGACACAATGTTCAATGAAAAATTACATGATATCTTAGTGTGTCATGAATTGAAATACATGAAGGAATACATTCATTTGGAGTAAAAGCTATGTATACTTGAAACATCATGATCCATCTCATCACATGAACTTCATTTTTCCCTTAATTATTGAGTTTTTGGTTTCTCATCATCCATGTCATCCCATGGAAAAGAGCATTTTCATACATAAGGACAAAGTCCTTAAATTTACGATATATATCTGTTTATCAATAATTTGACTGAATTTTATTTTATTCCATAATTTTTTCTAATATAATCAATTTCCCAGGAAAATTACCTACTTTATTCCCTTTTATTCACACCAAAATCATCTAACAGTTCCTTTATGACATTTACATTGTTTCCATTTTCATGATTTTGGAAACGCAGGAAATTGAATCGTCATTCCCTTGTCATCTTTATCATAGGAACTTCCAGGATATCCTTTACTTATCTTTTTTAATTTCATTAGATTCTCATATATATATTATATTTATTGATCATATTTTTGGATATCATGATTGTAATAATGATATGACATACTACATTATCCTCATCTTGTTAGGTATCTCATTTAGGAAATATTTATATCGCCAATCACATTGATAATAGAATCAATTCCCCCTATTCTTAACCCTTTACTAAAATAAATGGAAAATTAGGGGACAGAATTTTCAAAATATTAAAAACCTAAATGAGAAACCACTAACATGAAATGGATGAATCATAATTGGAATATATTCAATGACCTATTAATTCCTATTTTATAGTATATGTTATCCATGATTTAATTTATATCACAATGTCTTATTGTAATTTTTTATCCCTTTAATAATGGTTCGTAATAAGCTTTCAATTTGACCATAGAATATCACATGGGAGTGTCAAAGATGGTTTTTTATAGTTCACTTTTTTCATTAACCATGTGGTGATTAATTTTATCTCAATTCATAGTTTTCAGGTCAATAACCCCAAGGTACATTTATTTAAGAGCCACAATAACTTGTAGTATCCAACCATATATTAATTTACATGGAGAAACATTCTCTATACTTTTCCAAAATTTGGGACAATTTTCAAATCTTAAGTATTATCCCTAAGTATTTCACTATATTTTTAGAATCCAATTGCTAATATATAACTTTAATTTTCACTAAAACAAACTATGGAAACCCATAACATTTATTCACTATATTTGATGGATTTATTGAATAATAATACTCATAATACAACCCCATAAGATCACGAGGCCTCATGTTATTCTGTTACTATGTATACAGTATAACAACATGAGATAAAAAATCAACGACATAAACCAAAACTCTATAATGTGTCCATAAATTTCCTTACACATCTAAAATTTCATTCGATAACCTAAGGATGTGTATAATAAAGCGGTGGGATATAACTCCCTATAATGGAATAATGAATATGTAAAATTAGTAAAGAACAAAATATTCATCAATAGCCATATCGAGGTATCATAAGAGGGTGAGAATCATAATATTGTATATAGAAACATAATAAAATATGATAACAAAATGGCGGTATGGGATTGTGAAAACAATATATAATGACCTTATAAGCATATTTCATGGCTAAACATGGAGACATCATCACATAGTGTTCTTATAATAACAACATGTGCACTATATATAGAATCTCATGTGAAAAAAACATTACCCAATGCATTGGAGGGATATATTATTCTAATCCCACCCATTAAATTCATATTATAGACATGCATATGTGTGTCACATATATCATACAACATAATATGGTCATTCAAATCAATTAATCCCATGAATAATGAGTATAGGTTACATACATTGATCTTTCAAATGAATGTTATATAGGTGCATCTAGTATAATACCATTGAGTGGACATGTGGATTGGTATTCACTACGTAAATTTTAAGAATGAATTTTCTGATGATAATTTTTGAAGAATAATGAATCTATATAAAGATAAATGGAATGGGTAAATGATATAGATCTTATTTAATTCATTTATCAACATCGATTTATTTGCTATTAAAAAAAATATTTTTTAATTCAAAATAATCAATTAGTTATAGTATTATGATTTTTTTTGTTGATAAATAGTTAATTAATGATTATTTTGTTAAAATGTTTCAATGAATTTGTGAATATTTCACGAATATTTGTAGTTTTTTATATTATTTACAAATGATTCATAATATTAATTTTCTATTTCTTAATTTTATCTATTGTGATTAAGAAAATTTATTATTTCATTATGTTGATTACATTAAAAAAATAAATTATTAATGTTATTATTTATAGTTTAGTTTATCATATATATATTTTATATTAAATGTGAATTTTCAATGCTTTGTTGTTTTTTTATTTATCATGTACATATTTACATTGTTGTATTTCATTATTTCATATTTTTTAAATTTTTCCACACAATATGTTCAGTAAAGATTAATATTTTTGAATCATCAACGAATGTGTAAGATTATTATGTGAATGAGACCATCAATTGGTTTTTTAAAAGGTAATTTTAAGTAGAGTTGAGTTAGATAATTACGGATTTTTCGTGGAAAGATTTCTTTTCTATTCTTATATGTGAATTTAGTTAGTGCCTTGTAAAATAAATTCATCTTGCATAAAATAATTTGAGGAAATTCAATAAAAATTTTGGAGGATTTTACAATAGAGTAATAGAATTTTTGAAAATGAATTTTAATAGAGAGTAATATAATTATAGAAGTGGTTTTCAAGATAATATTTTATAAGATAATATTGGGTATGATAATTTATCTTATATGATTTATGACTCATTAGTGGGAATACTAAAAAATGTAGTTTTTGAGTACATGAAAATTTGAATATGTTAAATAAGAGGTCGAAGTAATGCAGAGCTACATCTAATATATTTTTATTGATGATGTTTTCATTTAGATAATGTTGAACCAATCAAGTGTTTCCACTAGAAAATTTCAAATCATGGATGAATATGGTTGACGATTTCTAACTAAACCGAGCTACTACATGAAAATAATTTTTTTTCAAAATGAAACCTCTTCCAGATCTAATATAGATTATTAGAGATATAATAATCTCAAAAAATCATCTAAAAATATTAAAATATCATTTCATAATAGCTTTTTAATGATTCCACATATTACCTATGTTGATGGGTTACTATTCTGAGATAGACGATTCTGCATTATTGATCATGATGAATAAGGTTTTATGTTATAAGAAACACTTGGATATAGTAAACGATTTATTTTCTTATGTGATTCCAATTTAGTTTTTTTAAATAGTATTTGTGTCAAAAAACTAATTCATTTTTTGGACTTCATCAATGGACATCAAGTTGATTTTTGCTGGTGAACCCAACGAAGATTTTGATTTAAACAGATTATTAGGGTTTTTAGATTTCAATTCCTGGAGAGGAAATTCAATATTTTGAATAAGATGGTTAAGATGGGGCATTGTGATAACCAATTACACTTTTTATAAGGCTTTTCAAACTTTAATATTTGGAAATCAATGTAATGTTAGGAAGTTGATGATCAAAGGGATGAATCATGATGTTTCTATGCTTGGAAAATAGTGTTAGTTTAAATTTATAATGGATTAAGTAAATATTTAATGTTTATTTGAGGTTTATCGGAGGCCTTGATGAATAATTGGTACTAGTTTTGGGACCCATGTGTCAAATAGTTTGTGATTGAGCATTTCTCAAAGGTGAAAAGCATTTGTTCCAATAATAAAATTACTACATGATGATTTTGAATAATTTTATGTGAATACTATGTTTTTAAAAAAAATGATGATTTATTAGTTATTGAATTGTTACGAAGAATAATTTCCCTAGATTTATAAGGACATAATATTGATTAGAGTTGAATTAATCCATTGGAATGTAGATATTTTCTCTTGTTTGACATATTTTAATAGATTATTTTAAGATAAATTTATAGTATGGGAATTTATCATAGTCTTTTAGAGGGGATAATAAGAGTGTAGAACCTATGAAAGAAGGACTATGGCTGGAGAGACTATTTATAATGACAAAATTGTCGACATAGAAAAAATTCATTGCATTGATGTTATGTTTTCAATGGAAAAAATGGAAAGACATGAAAAAATAGTTGGGACTCCATCATTTGACATAAACACTTTTTGGAGAGAAAGAGTAGGACATGGGAGGAAAGAACCAGGTTGTAGAATGTTCTCTTGAGCTATAAAAAATATCTTTCATATAGGATATTTCACTTCTTATTCATCATGATTTCTTTTACGATTGTTCTGATATATTTTGAAATTGAAACTGTGAATATGTTTTCTGGATAAATATCATAGGGGAATAAGACTGATCGATTAAATTGTTTCTTTTTCATGAATTAATATTTTTGGGAATTATTTTATATGAAATATGTTCAAAAAAAGACCATTTTAATGTCATAAAATTTTTTTCCATTAAATCCATTTGAAATTGTTTCTTTATTTTTAATATTCTCATAAGAAATTGTCTGTTGGAATAAAACATCACTATTAATTGAAAAAAAATTATGAAAAAATATTTTATTAATTTTGAAATGATTAATTATATCGTTATTAAATTAATAAATTATTTATTTAACTGGTTAACATATCAAAAAATATGATTAACCACCTTAAAACTCGGTTCTAGATAATCTTTTTTCATGAATAATGCATCTTTATTAAATAATTCAATAGAGTTCCATGCAATCGTTACTGTTTCACTTCTTACTTCTCTAATTCTAATATTATTTTTATAATCCTATGTATTTTTTCATGTTTTATTTATTTTTTTTCCATTCATGGTGACTCCAATAATGTATTCCTTATATGTGTCTCGACTCCCTACATACCAGCTATAATCATTTTAAATATTGGAACAAAGAAATAATATTCATGTAGTTAATATCTTATTCAATGAGTAAATTTTAGGTAATGGAAGTATCTAATTATATGTACATCATAATTAAATTAAAGGATGTGTAAAAACACATTAAAATATGGAAAATTTGATATCACACGGGGTTTGGTATATGGAATGTATTTGAAATGAATAGAATATGAGAGAGTCTCTTACCCTGAGAGGGTGTACTTAAAATCATCACAATGGATTATTAAGATCATGAGGACACCTTGGGAGGGATATATAGATAGATGGGAAAATTAATTCCATGATATAATGATTTCACGTGAGCTGTAATGGGAGGTTGGGTGGGTTTTAATATAAAAATATAGGTGAATTCTGTATAAATTTATAGATATATATTTTGGAATCCATATGTTAAATTAATCCAAAATAAAAATTATCACATGGGTTTTTCCTATGGTTTAATCCTTAGAAGAGTGTATCGATTTTTTTATAAGGTTACAAATATAAATCCATATCATAATACTCTCGGGGCTATGGAAGTGAGTCATGTTTACAATGAATTGATTTTAAGACTATAAAATATAATATAGGTTTTCAATTATTCATTAAGTGTTTATATAATTAACCATATATCATCAACAAAATTCTTTGAAATGATAATTTAATTGTTTTCATACATAATCATTATATTATTTATTACATCACTTCTTGGATTTCCCCATATCATGTAACATATAGTTATATATTTTTAACCAAAAATTCAACCGTCCTAGACTATTATGAAAAAACCACCTTTGGATAAAATTGATTTGATGATTTAACAAATAATATTCATTTAATGAAAACATTTTTATAAATATGAAAATTAACCCGTTTAAAAAAAAATAAAATCATATCGGCATATTATAGTTTTTTTGATAATAATATTTTTCCCTTCATTAAAAAAATTACAATTAACATCATAAAATTATATCAACATTTATATTTAATAAATATTTTTAATAATTATATTTTATAAAAATATCATTTATTTCCAAAATATCATGGATTCAATAAAATATGTGTCTTTTTTTTGACTACATATTTTTCAAATATAACATTTTGTGTTTCATTGTATCATTATTTAATTTTTATCAAAGTTATTAGTTCTTCCTTATAATTTAATGAATCATTATTATTAGATTAATAATATATAAAAATTTATAATGTTATGGTCTACATACCTATAGCATTATTATAATAGTGAATTCCATGGGGGTAAGTTATGACATCATGGTATTTTATAAGGGTGGTTCAATAAAGAATGCTAGGATTGTGATCTTGAAGATCTATAACTTCCCTAGTAATCCATTTTTCTCATGATTTAGTTGTTTAATATCAGCAAGAGATTAGTCAATGGAAAATCTGTTTGTTGTCATCTCCCATAGAAACACCGATAAATGGTCTTTCTATGTCACGATTCTATTGGTCTAGGATAGCATTTCAATTCATAGTGTGAATTGGGTTTATCATTACCCTATATATATTATTAATATGATCACTGTATAATGGCTATAATATAAATGGTAAATGATCATTTAAAAATTATAGTATATATCTTATAATGGTCTAAAAAAACGAAAGTATTTTTTTCTATAATTTAATTTATAATAATATATTTACTCCTTTAGAAATATTATTTCAATTAAAAATGTTCATGTCAATAAAATGAGTCAGTTACGATCATTAATCCTAAAAAATTATTTTGGACATACTAATTCTATTTAACAATGTGGTGAGGGATGGATGGAAGAATAATAATCTAGGATGTTCTAATCAAATGGAATAAAATTATAAAATAATTATATTTCAAAAAAATTTCTTAATCAGCTAATGAAACTATGATATTTTCCTATCGAAGGATGAGAATTTCCTCAAACAACACCTTCATTAAGATCCTTCTAAAGAAATCGTTATCATAGAAATATCCCTTCTCAGTTTTGATGGTATATATAAATATAAAAATATTTATATAATAGTGTTTAAATATTCTTATATTTGGTATTTCATTATGAATTTTATTTATAATATTACATAAAATCTCACCCAAGCTCCAATTTATAATGGTGTAGTTATCACAAATATTTCAATATTTTCAATGTATGATTAAAAAAACGTTTACAATATTTAATTATGACAATATTATTTATAATAACATAGTAATGATAATAATTGGTTAATAAGAAAATATTTTTATGAAAAAATTGACATTCTAATCCCTGAAAAAACGAAACTATTCTCTTTAATTCTCACTATTTCATTCTTCACTCTATTCTTTATTGAATAAACTCTCCATATTTTCCATTTATTCTCTCATATCTCTATAATCCTTGTCTTCTCCATGCATTGAATCCTCCTTAACTACCCTAATCTTAACCCTACATCCTCCATCAATACCAGTATCTCATAAAAAATTTCCTCCGATTCTACATGTGCGTGCGACCCAAGTAATCATTACATTTGTTCTGTATTCACATATGAGAATCATAATTTGTAATCATCCTCTCAATGACTACTCATGATAACAAACTATTTTTTCCCACTTTCATCAAACCCATATAGACGATGATTGTGACAGTTTCTCTATGAAACCATTTACACTATAATATATTCAATTTTTTCTCTTATCTATATTTATCAATGGTTATTGATTCATCTCATTTCCATTATAAATGAAAACATGATAAATTAATTTCATACATTATTTTTATAAAAAAATTACTATATTTAATAATTTATTGGGTTCCTAGATACACTATTGATATAAGTATCTATTGTTCTGTTTATTCAGTTAGTAATTCATGGTGGGTTTCTCTTCATTATTGGCCAACATCACTTCTAAACATCTCTATTTTCATTCATCCGTTCAATTTACATAACCACTCTTCCATCAAAGATAGTTTTAATTCTTTGGTGACAGGTACTCTCTCAAACCCTCAATACCATTATTTATCTATTTTTTATTTTTGTGTTCATTAAAAAGATTGTTGGATTGGTGTGGGCTGATCCATTTGGATGTAGTTAGAATGAATTCTTTCAACCCATAATAACATGGCAATACTATATTTGGAATAGTTACTATATAATCTTAGTCATTAAATATAGAAATATTATAGCTCTGTGTATTTCAAGAAACTCACCATTGATGTAAATTAGACTTAGGTAGCCACATCATTGTAACAATATTGACTTATAGCCACTATTTACTGACCAATAAAGGATTACTATGCTATTAGTTGTATAATGATTTATCTTATATATTATTTCATTCAATCTAGGGGTTTTGTCTCTGAAAATATAATATCCCTGTAATTTTTTCCCCATTTTAGTGAGGTGAATATATCTCTCCATAGATGTATGTATTATTCTTAATTTGGAAAAATCATTGTGTCCAAGTTACTATTCAAATTTTCATTTTAATTTACCTATTATTCTTCAGAAAAACTATATCATGATACACCAAAAATTTCCACATCGACTAGTATCATAATATGAGTTATTAATTCTATAATTAAACATTAGATATGGATGAATGAAATGTAAAGATCAATGGCTTCCTTGAAATTGATTTCAAATATTAATGGATGTATATAGAGGATTATATTTCATGTAAGAAGATTAAATTTAATCTATTGGATAGAAAACCAATTGGTATTAAGGATAGAAAATAGGATCTTCTGGATCTATATGTTTTGGTTTTTGTGAGCCTTATGTTTTTCATAAACATGGAATTCAAAATATTAAAGAAGAAGATGATAGATGGGATGATGAAATCTCTTGAGAATATATATTATAAGCCATTAGTGTCCAAAAAACTTTTTTTAATTTGTTGATGGTTCAATATGAAAATTATTTTAATGTACATTTTTAGTAGGACACATCAAATAATTCAACGCCATTATAATTGAGTTGATAATAGTGTGAATTGTGCTAGACCATGAGTTATGTGCACCGGTTTTACAGTCTTTATTTCCAACTAGTTTTGAAAAAACTGTAATAGATATGATAATTACTTTTGAGAATACCAAGCTGGTTCAGAATTATGTATAGCACCCAGTAATCATTGATATTATTTGTAGAATATATTCAGGTATATTTCATAGTTCTGATTCAGAATTGAAATTAATAGGATGATACATTCAACAAGATAATTTGAAAGGATGATAAAAATCAAGAATAAAGAGAAAAGTCAAGTATAAGTGGACTAATACAAACTTCTGCATTTGTGGTAAAATAATCAAATTTCAAGGAGTTAATAGAAAAAAATCACCTAAAACCAATATAAAAATTGAGTGGTAGAAGGAATTGAAGATGTGATACTACTGATTTTTGATAGTCCATCATATTGTGGCTTTTAGACATAGGTGTATATTTCCATTCAACCTTGTAGAAGGATTTCCTAAACAATTTTTTTTCTAAAATGTTGTGATGTTATAATGTGATTAAAATAAATTCTTGAAGATTGTGGGGAAGGGTGATGCATGAATCTAGACATATTGTTGGTGTTCCTTGGTTTTGTGAGAGGTGAGTTATATGCCAGTTTTAATATAAAATAATATTTCTATCATATATCTTCATAATAAAAGTTTTAGTTTCTCATTCATTATTGTTCAATGAATAATCACCAATGGATCCATAGTTATATATCACGGTTCAAATAATGGAAAATTGTACTACAAGAATTGAAAATTTATAGAAATGTATGAATCAATAATTCCTAGTATATATTAAAACTTTTGGCACTATATGATAGGGAACATGAATGAGAATTGGTTGATAGTGATGGAAAAAATGGATTTTTACTAGAGAAGAAGTTAGTGGATTTTATCCTATGTGACGATTTTATATTTGGAAATTATAAGAAGGTGTATTTTTAAAAAAGAGGAAAACCCCCAATGGATTGAAGATACACATGGTTCACACCTATGTTTTTGGGCCTGTACTAGAATATTCCATTGGAGGGTATTAATATTATGTGACATTTTTTGATGACTCAATTTTTTTTTTATAGATTTTCATTATAAATAAAATTATTTTTTAAGATGCTTCATTAGTGGAATTCCATTGTGGATAATGAGTCTAGAACTATGTATAAATGTTTTAGATCTTACAGTGGTGATGATTAGAGCCCTCAAATGTTTGTAGAATAATGTTCTCAAAATGGATATTGGAAGTATAATTCTATTCCAGGTACACAAAAACACAATGGTATGGATGATTGGATGAATAGTATATTTAATGAACATGATATGAATATGATACTACACTCGGGGTTAACCAAACCCATCTAGGATGATGAAGTGAACATGGAATCATATCTCATAAATAAGATTACCTCTATAAAATGGTATAAAGTTATCTTGACGAGATCATGTCTAGTTGGAATATATGAATCTAACATTTATGAGTATTTGGTAGTTTGGAATATCTAAATATTGATGTTCATTCAATAAAATATCATGATTCTATGTCCATATACTATTTCATTGTCACATTCGCGGAGATGAGTTTTGTTTCCACTTTTGGAATGATCTCCAAAACAAGATCATCATTGTCCAAAATGTTTTATTTAATAAATATATAATTTATAAGGAAAATCATGAAACTAAAGTTGACAATGGGAATGTAGACTCATATTTCCATTACCAAATGTATTATAATAGTGTACCAGAGGATATGAAACTCGAACCATTAGACTCTACACATCAAGAGGAGTTGATGAGGTTAACAAGAGTGAGAAGGTTAGTGAAGGCTCCCCATCCTTACATTATCTATTATTGCCTATGATAGATAACCAAAATTTATTATTAGTAAATATAGTTGATGGAGTTAAGAAAGTGGGAGCTTGATATGATGGAGAAGAATTTATCATTACATGATAACAACACTTGGGATTTGAAACCTATTCCACAAGTAAAGAATGAATTCATGAACAACAGGGTATATTTGGTAAAAAATAAAAATATGTATAAATAGATAAAAATTGGATGATAGTGATGGATTTAAATAATAGTATGGAGTGAATTTCACCAAAATTTTATCACCTATAGTGAACCGTACCAACATCCATGTGGTTCTCATCATAGTGGCATCAAAATACATACATATTAAGAATCATGAAGTTAAAAGAATCTTTATGATGATATATATGATAAAATCAATATTCAATAGCCAAAGGGATATGTTAAATTTATAAAAGAATATCTAGTGTGAAAACCCAAAAATAACCTATATGAGTTTATGTAGGAACCAATGTAGTGGAACAATTTTTTCGATTCATTCATGTATAAAAATGAATTAAAATTATATGAAATAGATCAATGTTTCAATGTAATTTTTTTGGTGATGGGTACATAATATTACTTATATATGTGAATGATATTATCATTTAATGATCATGTATGCAAATGATTGATGGGATAAAAGGAAATATAGACGAGTAATTTCTAGATGAATGGTCTTAGAGAAGATGTCGTGTTTTTTAATTAAGATCAATAGAGACCACATAACTATGGCCCTAATGTTATAATTTGATGACTAAATTGGGAATATTTATGATAATGAAAAATAAATTGTGTAGTACATGGAAACGGTTTCATAAAAACTAGTTATTGGATGCCTGATGTATGTCATGGTCTGTACTCGAGAAAACATTTCTCATGTAGTGGGCGTTGTGAGTAGGTACACAACAGACCATTGAAAGAAAAATTTGGAATCTATGAATTGGATACTGAGACACCTAAAAATAAGGAAATAAGTATCACTATTCTTTGGTAAAGAAAATTCATTGTAGGGATATGTTGATGCTGACCATAGAGGTGATATTGACAGTAAAATGCATATCAACGTTTATGTGTGTACTTGTGGAGGAACTACAATAAGTTGGATCTCTCAGTTGCAGATAGTGGAGGTATTATCCACCAAATAGGTATGATATATCTCTGTAATAGATCATGGAAACAATATGGTTGGGTGATTAATCTTCTTTCATGAGAAGTGTATAATGAAATTGAATTTTTCTGTACTGGAATTTTCCGAGTTATATACATCATATAAATACCCAAGTTCCCTATGACAAAATGAATCACATCCTATTGATGTGAAATTTTAACATAGGATAATTACATAATGGTTTGCTGAAATTATACAATAACTGTGGAAGAAACAATATAGAAAATACAAAGATGAAGCCTATTGTAAAATCGATGTTGGGGCACTGTTGTGTCTATTTTTGTCTCGATTAATGAATGGAGTATGAGAAAAAGAATATGAGAGAATTCCATGGGATAAAAAGGGAAAATGGATTAAATTTCATGAACCATTTGCTTAAAATTTTTGTTTGAAATATATAGAATACATAAATGAGTAAAGATGGGGGGGATATCAGATTAAGTGAGTCGTTTAAGTCCCTTGTGTCATAACATGTCAGATTAGTGAATCAATATTCATGTGGGGGTGTTAGATTGGTGTATGATGGTCCATTTGGTTGATGTTGGGATGAATTATTGAATCCCATAAAACACATCAATTTTCAAATCTTGTGGGTTTATCTCTATGGTGAACTCATTGTGTTTGTATAGAAAACAAACACCTCTCAAGGTGGTCGAGGGATTAATGTCTTCGACCCAATTTTATATAACTGTAGAAACACTAACCTAGTATAGAAAATCTAACTAAGTGACACTGTCACTGGAACATTTATTATAGCATATATGACTTTGAAGATAGATGTACAATATCTGTGTGGACATCTATCTACTGGATAATATAGAATCATGAAAATGGGTGGCCACATCTCTATAACATTAGGGGCTTCCTTTTACTATTCACTAGAACAATGGAAATACTATGTGGTTGGGGGAATATTGAATCATATACTTTATCAGAACATTAGATCTAAGATTTTTAAAATATTTTAAACTCATATTTCCTTGTAATCTATTAGATGATTTAAGTGAATTTATTCTACATCTCTATAGACATAGTGATCATTTTAGAAGCACATAAATTGTTGTGTTTCTATTCATCATCTTCTTATTCATTTATTTTTTATTTTAATCATATGAAAAAGTCTATATTATTAACCATGTAATTTCTAAATTTTCAATTTTAACCAATTAATTATCTACCATAACTTGTAAAAAATAAAAAAATAAATTTTATAACCATAACTTTTTTTAACCTTCTGTCTTCTAACATGTTAATTTCCTCAAAAATAACCCTTCTACTAGGGGTTTTAGTCTGATAATTATTTAGTCACTATTTTTTAATTGGTTTCTATTCTTCTATCCAAAAATCCCTAGAAAATATTAGACATCACATGAAATATTAATTTTTCATCCATATAATCTGTTAATCATTTTGTTCTTGTTTCTTATAATTATTTCTAATCAAACTTTAATAAAAATAATGTATCTTTCAAACACAACCATAGGATATAACATTCATTCACACCCCCCTTAAGAATAATGATTTCTATCAATATTTAAGTGGAATTTATGTTCTTATTCATCCTGATAAATCAATACATATTATTTTCATTTTTTATAATTCTATAATATAGATTTTCACTTCCATTTATTCTTTAATTTATAGAGTATATAGATTTTTTGCTCCATTTCTCTCAAGTTTATTTCATCTGTCAACATTATTTGTCCATATTTTTTGTTGTCTTCGGACCAGTAATGTTTTCATTTTATTAAAAAACATAATATTTCTCTACAAATATCTTAGACACCATAGATTAATTGAAGAAATCACTCCATTTTTGCATGCATTTGGTTTTCACATTGCATTGGTTTCATCAATATTAAAGGATAAATTATATTATTTGGTCTCATAAAATTGAAAAAAAGAAACCAAATGATTTAATTATAATTAGTGAATTTTTTTCTTCCTTCAAAATAATTGGATATACATATTCCTTTCACTTTAGATAATGAGAATATATAAAAAAATTACCTTCAGGTTACTCTATTTCATTTTAAAATTTTATATTATAAAATATTTAATTTATGTATTTCAAATTAAAAAATACATTTAATGAATCTATAGTTCAACTAAAATTAAAGAGGATATTGAATAAAAATGGTGGATATACTAGTTTACTAAAAAAATATGTGTTTTATATTACATTAGTTTATAAATTTTTATTCTTTTCATTCTTTCCACTAATACGAGATAAGAATATTTTCCATATAAATTTATTCACATTTAATTTATAAGAACAATAATTCTGATGTGAATCAAATTATCTATAATGATAATTAATTATAAAATTAAACAATACAACCTATTTCAACTATAAAATTTCATGGTATTATTAGGTATTTTATTATCCAAAAATATATCTTCATTTTGTATCTTATGTCACCTAACATTTAAATTTTCATTGTGTTTATAGGGAACCATCAATCTAAATATTAACATACTTCCTGATATTATGTTACTATACATAATATATTGACCATGATTTCATATAATATTTCATCCAATAATATGAATTCAAAGTATTATGTATTTTTCAATGAATTCAATCATTTTTCAATATGAAAACTCTAACTTTTTTTATTAATTGCATATACATTTGAAAAAAATATATTTTTAAGATGAAATATGCAATCAATATTAATTATAGTTATCTTTGAATTATATTTTTTTTATTTAGAAATTATTTTTGTATTATTGTAATCAATATGCATACACAGTTAATAATAAGTTATTATATTTTGTAATCTGTGCATCCCCAATAGCTCAACTCAATCCCATAAATATTTATAAACTAAATTTCTTTGACTTAATTATGTCTAAAATGTTGTTATCAACTCTTTAATTAAATTATTTATTCTGTTATTAATTAATATGTATTCAATAAAAACAATTATTTTTGAAAACAATTATTTAATTATAATGACAATTATTCATTTATTATTTTATTTGTACATTTATCAAAGTAATTATTGTTTATACTCTAATGTATTTCCAATTATTAGTTCTAAATATGACATTTTTTAACTAATTCTATAATCTAATAAGAAATTTAATGTTCGATAATACAACTTATCATTAATTTTAAACATATATTTTTCCTTCTTCAATTTAATTTTCTACCGAGGACTCTCCTTTGGAATGTTTTATGAAAAATTTATTTCAATAATATCTTTTTATTTCACTTTTTTGGATTTTGTATTCATTATAATTTTGATTATTCTAGGAAATTTAATTCAAAATTTCAATTTAAATTACAAATTATTTAAGGATGTTAATGTAGGAATAATAAATAATTTCTTGTTTTTAATTTCTTCTTTCTATTCTCTTTGCAATTTCATCTCATATTCTTTTTTACTTTTCTTTTTCTTTGAAATCTTGCTACTATATGTATTTAAAATATTTTCAGATAGATGATTAGTTCATCAGTCAATTATGCCCCCAACATTCATATTTATCTTAATTCATTTCATTCACTTCATTGATTTATCTTTTATGACTCAATTTCCTATTAACAATCATACCAGGTGTATTCTGCTGCTCATTTTGGTAGCCTAGAGGCCCACTTTCTCTCTTTATTCTAAAAATCCCTACCAGCTTCAATTCATCCTCTTCAGTTGTGATATTTAAAACTCAATTTCTATATTTTGTGATTCACTATTGTTATATTTTCTTCAAATTTAATTTAGTCTAACAAATTTTTATTTATTTACTATTTTAATATTTCCCTCCATATATGTATTTTTTGATTTCCCATACTTAATTGTGTATTTTTAAATAATCTTATTCCATTTAATATGTCTAATAAAAATATGGGAAAAATATATTATAGAATATCCTGTTAATTATGTGTCAATAAATAAAATAATTATCATCAATCACTATGTGAAAACTATTAGGTACTCTCCAACAAAAATGTAATATCCACCAATGTTGTCAATGTTTTCACAAAAAATAGTTAATATTCCCATAAAAAATTATTTATTCATTTAATGAAAACCTAGGAGTTCACATGAATAACCATATGGGATAGACATTATATTTATTTATGGTAACTAATAGTTACTAATCAATAATTTTTATTATGAACTAATATTTTTTCAGAACAAATGTATTTTTGTAGACATGTGTTATTTGTAAACTAATATTGTAATTTAACATATATGAGATTTAGTGCCTACACAGTCAAAATATACATGTATTGTTATCAATGTTTGTATCATAAGTAATCTTAATTTTTTTCATAATAAATACAACATCATATTATTTTTGACCAAATATTTCCTGTCACATATATATATTTTAGTTCATAACTAATTTGTAATATCCATAATTAATATAAAATTATTAAAACTATTTTTAATGATAATTTTATTTTATTACTAACACAGAGTAGTTCAGAACAATCATTGTGATCAGAAAATTTTTAGAAATAAAATACATACATCAAATGAAAATATATATATGCATTTGAATTTAAATACTATATACAGTCGAAAGTGGAATCACCTGAACACAACACCTTTGACATTATTTACCTTTTATATAAAAAGTTTTATGTTTCCCATGAACCAATACACAAATTTTACATATAGTCCTTGGTATTGAACAAAAATCCAATCAATGTTGTTCAATTCATTTTCCCAACATCAGTTTCAATTTTTTGGGAATTGTCAGCACTCAACATGCACACATCCTTTCTTAAAAACCAATATTTCTTATGTATTTACCATATTAACATTTATTATTAAATATAAATCTAATTTGAGATGAATATTATAATTTTTTTACAAATGATTAATAATTTAGTGAAAATGGAAAATTAATATATTTAACTTTGAAGTACATCCATTTTTTACCAAAATTTGTTTATCTAAAAATTAGTGATAGGTTATAAAATTGTAGAAAAATGATTTAAATATGCACAGTGAAATGTGAAGAAGTTTATTGTATGAATCATCAAAATGATGATCGTAGTTTATGTCACCTTAAAAATATTAATGATGAAAAAGTATTGATACATTTCATTCATGGACATGAAGATTAAATCATTCAATAACTGTGTGTTAGATATGTATCTCTATTATTTATTACTGTTTTGTTCTTTTTGTACTTATTTTAGAGATTTTTTTACAATCTTTTTTTATATAAATTTTTTAAAGCTTGTGAGGATATATTAAAGATGATTTAAAATAGTAAATATGTTTCCTTGCAACTAGATGTTTGAATATAATATTATTATTTATTGTTAAGATCAATTGCATTCAACCTTCCATATTTCTTATTTATCATGTTGACACTAATTCCCACACTTACAAGAAACAAACATCAACTATCTCCAAATGAAAAATATAATCATACACTAAATAGTGATATTGATAATGAAAATAATATGAAATCATAATTAGAAACAAATGATCGAATATTTTATGACTATGATTTTGTTATTATAATGTTTAGTTTTATTATGAGGTATGTCTCATTTTGAATTATTTTGTTATTCATTACTCAATAAGACAGTGCATAAGAATATGTGCACATTGGGTAGTGATTAAAAAACAACATAACACTCCATTAGATAATATTATGTCTCTTTCTACTCCATAATAATTTTAAACTATCACAGTCCATCCATGCACATATTTTCAATTGGGTTAATTTAATGATTAAAAATAATAATAAATCCCTAATATTTGTAGAGGATGAAGGGTTTTTATATTCAACAACTCATTTCATACACTATATGATATTTGGAAATAGTTGAACATGTGAGAAGTTGTTTCTATCTTTGAAATAAATCATTATGTGATGTTTTTTTACAAAATACATCATCATTATCACATGTCATGATATATGTTTTGACATTGCATGATATATCTCATGGAATTCACATGTTGTTATGGAATGGAAATAACATAACTACACATGAATACTGTAGGTAATGATTTTATTGTATAATATTTTATTTTTTATGTTTGTGAATGGTACAATTATTCTATTTCATGTTACTTTTTTAAATCATTATTGTTATCCAAACGACATTTCAGTTATCTATTTTTTAAGCATACAATATAGTTTGGAACTCATGTTGCAGTGAATATTAATTTTACTTCTATACTTAAGAAATTTTAATTTTTCTTAAAATTATTATTTAAAATGATATTTTTATTTTTATGTACATCTAAATGAATATCACATTTTAATCCAATATTCATATTAATTATTTAATTTAATATCATATGTTAATATAGAATCAATGATTAAAAATTATAATTTTTATGCAAATGCATAATTTTTATTCTATATAATATCATTTCTAATTACATATCTTCCCAAACCTAGTTTTATTTCTCTCTACATTACATGTTTTTTCAGGTATCACACCCAATTAAATTTAATTTTATTTACATAGAAATTTTTGTTTATCATCAATGCCATTGTAAATTTTATTAAGACATCATGTGACTTTTAATGGTATTCCCATATATGATATCATTGTGTTTCATTTTTTTAATTATTTTTCATATTTTAAATTCCACTTATTTTAATAACATAAATCCAAAATAACATTTCTCTATTTATAATCAGAGTTTATTAAAACACATTAAATAAAAAATAAATTTATTTCATTGAAAATCTATTTATCATTGAATTTTTCACATATATATTTCATTAAATGTTAGTTCTATTGAGCATTATATTTAAAAAATTAATCCCATTGCGTTTAAGATTAATTTTAAAAAAAAATATAGTTCTTCAATGTTCATTCATTAATCTTCAATAGGATTCAAGTCTTCCAGTGTCGTAGACAATATCTGATATATTCAATATTTAAAAAATGTATATAGCGTATTCTAAAATATGTAATATTTTTGAGTGTATTTTATTCTATTTACAGTGTAGTATATAATAATGTCTTATTTTACAATAATATTAGTCTATAATAAACTATTATGGTTCCACATTGAGGTTTTTAAGGATAAAAATTATGTTCATTAACATAAACAACACACACACTTGAACATAGATGAGAATGTAACTCTTATATAAATTATTATATAATTATCATTAAATAATTTTAATCTCTTTGATAGGTTTTGGTGCATAAAACCCTAATATTTTATTGTTTTATAGTGTATTCAATATGAAACACTAATGTTAAAGGTCCCATGATATAAAAAAACATATAATCTAGCCATTAAAATGGTCTCTGTGAATATTATAAACTGTCTATGACAAATATATATCATTATCAACAAAAATATTTCCAAAAAATAGTAATTAAACAATCAATTTTTGGTAATGAAATTTGTTTTCAAGAATATGTTTTATTCCAAATGATTTGTTTTATTTTCATGAAAAATATTATGATTAATTTTTTAAACATTTATAAAATTAATTTTAAAATATGAAAATAAATTTTTTATAATTATTTCAAAATTATATTATAGTGAATTTTGGAGTATTTTTTGAAAAAAGAATTTTTTTATTATTATTGAGAAAACTAAATTTTAATTGAAAACAACCTATTTATTACATTAATTAATAAAATAAATTGAAATTAGAATTTTTTTAGGGTAAACATAATTAAATTATATTAATATTCTTCAATTTTTTGGTCATTTTAATCAATTTTATATTGAAATCGGATATAAGAACATTCTAAACATTTGAACATTTTTTATAGAAACAATGATTGCTCATCACGACAATGAGATAAATTTGAAATTTGATTTTTTGAATTAATAGAATTATATTTTGAAAAATGGAATTAAAATTTAGAATTAAATTAATAAATTTTATCTAATATGGGAAAACCAATTTTTTACGCAAATTAATAGTGAAAAATGAATAAATTATTTATTATGGTTTTGTTAAAATTGATTTACTTTGGGTTTATCTAAAAATACAAGGGTTAAAATAACCAAAACAATTGTATAAAAGTTATGACATGACCATATATTAAACATATACATTATTTTATAAATAATGGTCTATTATTGCATCTATTTGACATGAAAAAGCATGTTTGTATATCATTCCTTTGAAAATTTATAAGTGTGTCACTCACCTCACATACAAAAAGAAACCCATCTTCAACATTAATCACACCTTGAAAACCCATTGGTTCAGAAAATAAATTCCCAATAACATATAAATTTTCCTCCTCTCATCTTTGAAACCTTATTTATGGAAGAAAAGTGACCAAGAATGAACAATTTTATAAACGAAAATAATTTACCTAAAGAAAATTTGATGTTCTTCATTGATATATTTTAATTTATTACTTCCTCCACATCATTAAATTACTAAAAAACAAGATTATATAATAAAATAAGTATAATACATATACATATATTTTTTTATGTAAATTTAATAACCTAAATCCTTCTCCACATCCATAAAATGGGTTATGAAGTCATTATTTATGTGTCTGGTGGACTACTGGTTCGCGAACATATATCATTCCTTTTTTTCTTTACCTTCTCTAATATTTGGGCATGTGATTTATATAAAGAATATTTGTGATATTATTAACATGACTATAAATTTTGAGTTATTATATCATATATACATTTTTATAATACATTCTATAGGGGATATGATAATGACACTCATGTGTATGGTAGGGTACCGCCTCACGAAGCGATGTGATTCTTTTTCAATACCACTTTACATTGAAATTGATAAGGATAATTTTCAAAAAAAATATCATATATATATTTGAAATAATTATTATATACATGGAATTTTTATCATTATTAAAATATAATATATTATTTTATTTATTAGATTTTCACTCACAAAAAGTTGAGAAACTCATTCATGTATCTGTGGACTACTGCCTCCACAAAGCTATGTGACTCTATTTCCAACACAAAATCAGATGGATAAATACATATGTATATTGAAATGAAAAATATGTTATTAATTAAATTATTTTAATTATATAGAGGTAAAATATTACTTACCCTCTTTTTATAATTATCATTGAAAAATGGAAACGTTAGTTATGCATGTATATGACCTACCATCTCCATTATGGTAACACTATTCAATTTTAAAAACCATCCTTCATAATTGGTCATAAAATAAAATTCATGTATAACTATGATTATTATTCAATTATTATTAATTTATTTTATAATATAACAATATTAAATGCGCATGAATTGAAACATTTCTAACAAAAAATGACAAAGAACACAATGTAATTAAAACTCAAAAAATAAAAATAATGAAAGATTAATAATTAACAGGTAATATAATGTTATTAATTGACTATATATGATATAATAAATATTAATATCCTTCTATAATAATATAATAATATATTTTAAACCAATATAAACTAGGTTATACCCTTCTCAACAAAATTAATCTGTGGAGTAATAGATTTCTAGTCCCTCATTAATTTTTTGGAGAAAACAATTCACCACTACTCAAATTTTTTTGGTTTATATAAATCAAATAATACATTTAATATCCTTAATAAGTAATTAATTATGGAGTATTCAGTTTAATTTTTTTCTTCCAAGTGTTTCTGTCATGAATGTTACCATGTGGTAAAGAATTCAGTAACTCAAGTTCTTTTGAGTGGGTTCTTATACATTTGTATTGTCTTTGATGTTATAATATCAGGTTTGTAATAAATTTTATTATATTATGTTTTATACAAAATTATTTTATGAAAATTTATATGTGATACACAAAATTCATTCATTTATTCTTTGTCATATCTAATTTATAATCATTATAAGTGTTACTCATATGAAATTGTCTTATTGGGGACATATGTTATGCGACACACATATATTAATTTATAAGAATTATCTAATACCCTCTCCATATTTTATAACATGGATATCCTTATTTTCAGGATATTTAATACTTTATTCAATGTTATACTTTTCTAGGATGTAAACATGAATAGTTACTAAAGTGGAAAAGGCATTATGATATTATCTTCTTTCATTCTGGTATTGTCCATGATAAAGGATAATTATTATGGAAATAATATTATTTTAAATAATTTATTATCAAATGGTAATGTAATAATAAATCATGATTTCATTAATTTTCATGTATTTTTTTAATCATGAGATGAAAAGAACATTTTTATGAAAAAACATCTTTATTTTCATCTTTAGTCAAAAACCCTTTTTCATCTAAAACAAAATTTTCTATAAATTTTTATAAAAATGATTTTAAATTTATTAAAATTTTTTATAGAAGTAATTATGACACATGGTTGACTTTTTATAAAAAATTTATAGGAATCTTCTTGTCATTTTCTATACAATTTAAGTTTGGATTTTATCCTAATTGTGGAAGGAATATTTGAATTATGGTGTATGGAATGAATCTAATTTAACACATTCATGACCATTATTTGTCATGAATATTCCCTGATAAATTTTCAAGGTTAATTTTAATGAAATATAATTTCAAAATTGTTTTTTGTGATGTATTTTTCAAAATAGAAAAAAAAATTTCACAATTAATGTTTTAAATGATCATTAGGTATTTCTAATAGGTTTCAATGATTTGTTTAAAAGTAAACTATCTTCAGTATGATATGTGGATTTTTGGTTTTTAAAAATAAATTTTTAAAAATGGAAAAATTATTTTCCTCAAAATTTCACTATTGATTTTGATATGTATTTTTTTCATCAACGTCAACAACCCTTATTGATTCCTATGCTTATAAGAGCGTATATTGTAATGATACCATCATAATTAATTATTTGAATATATTATTATTATTTAATAGATATTGTAATTCCACACATTTAATTTATATGATTTAATCTTATTTAAAGATATTATTTGGGAACCAATTTTCTTTCCACGGGTTAATCCTGATTACAGTATACTATTATGGAACTCATTTAATTTCTGTTGGTTAATCATATTTTAAAGTTATTATTAGGGAACCAAGATTTTTTCCATGGGATACTTATGTTTCAATGTAATTGAAAAAAAATCCATTTATATTTTATGGGTTATCCATTTTTTGGAAAGAATTATTATTATAATTTTTTCATGATCTATTTACCATATTATTGTTAGTCTTCTTAGACATTATATATGATGGTTTTTCCCATATAGCATTAGGTGAGCCCGATATAGATTACATAAAGGGTGGGCCTAGATGGAACTCCAATTCTTTGGATAATGATTATTTCTCTAGGGAATTTTTTTTGGAAGTTGACTGTATGCATATTATATTTGTAAGGGTTCTATAAGGGTTCTGTATGTATTCTATGAAATCAGTGTTCTGAGGTACCAACACATTTTATCAACATTTTACAAGAGTTTATAATGTTTCATTTGATATATATTGAAATACATGGATCATGATTATTAATAATTATGGATATTTTCTTTATAATGACATATTCCATGATTCCTGATTTATGATTCAGGTATTGATTGTTTGAGTTCCTTTATGATTATATCATGAAATTAGATTATTCTGTAAAAATATTTTGTTTTACTTATAATCACTGATGAATATCAATTGTTATTTATTACCTTAACCTGAATAGAGAATTTAATCTCAACCTTGTAATGTTTCCTTTTCACTAGGTTATCAATTATTATTTTGAATTAATGATGACTACAAGGGTTTTATATAGATGATTTTTATAACCTAATTTGGAATTATATAAGCCTGGTATAGTTGGAAGGATACTATCATTAAATCACTGGTATTATTTATGTAAAATTTTTTCTTAATATTATTAAACAATATAACAAAAATATCCTTCATAATTTATGTTATCCAATCATTAATTTAGATATTGTTTGTTTTAGATTAAAAAAATAGTGTCATATCTCTTATTATCAAATTAAAATATGTCTAGTTTACATTTTCAGCACCAAATCTATGAGTGTAGGTTTTGGGATGTTATAGTTGGAATTGGTTTCATTTTTAGATAACATTATTGATTATAATTTTTTCATATCAGGTAATCTTAAGAGTAATGGATGACATCATATATCAATATTCATAAGGATAATTATAAAATCAAAGTCACAAAAAATACTTTGAGGATTTAATAAATAAGATCTTAACGTGATTAATGACATTTTAAGAGATGTATTACTAGTTTTAAGTCTACGTAAGAAATTGGTTTAACATGAAGTATTCATTTAATTTTTGATGTCATATTTTTTAAGTTATTGATATCCTTTTAGGATTTATTAGATCTTTAATAATGCGGTAATTATGGGAACAAAAGGTTAGTCATAGAGATAACCCTAAAATTAATGTTTAATTTAGTGACTAAGATATTGGTGTTAATTAATAATAGATCATCATTTCTCATGTAATATGAAAATTATTAGATAAAAATAGAGTTTAAATCACTTTGTAATGTTGTTGGTTTTATGGTTATTCGGTATACATAGTAATCCATTCATGTAAAAATCTTGTTTAAATGATGGTTATTAATAATTAATTTTGATGATTATTATAAAATATGAATTTTTAACCATTTTTGGATATACCTTATCATGAATTAGGCATATTTATTTTTGTTAATGTGAATATATTGGTGGAATTGGTTCATTATCACATTTCTATTTTTTTGGTTTTTAAATGGGGATTTTAGTGCTTAGGGTTATAAAAAAACATTGTGTATACACATCAATCAGGGAAGAAAGATGATATTGTGGTTGAAATTGAAAGAAGGATGAAATTGTACTCATCATGTAAGTATATTTCCTTTTTGTCTAAGTCTGGATGGTTATGTTAGTATTTTGATTTTGGAAATGGATCTTCAAAAAACAGTATTATCTTATTACATTCCCATCCAATGAATCAAATGGACTATTAAATCATCAATAAATTATTGTTTTGAGGCTCTTAACATTTAACTGAACATTAACTTATTTGTGACCAATGACCTCAATCACATCTTATAATTATTTGTGTGCATCTTCAATGTCCAAATCACAACTTCACATGTTTGTTCCCCTATTTGAAAACCTAGAATATATTAATCTATATATCACCCATACTACCATATCAATTTTATCAAGATGATTTTTTACTAAACCATTTTACGGCATGGTTTTATGACAAAGTTTTTTTAAAATAACCATACTTTTATTTCAATGATAATGTTTAAATTTTGAGGATGCAAGTTATTAAAGGGGAGAGGATGTAACACCTCAAAATTTTTAATAATAAAAATTAATTTTGATAGTGTAAAAGGAATTAAAAACTAAACATTGATTAGAATATAACTCCATGATACTTTATAATATACTTATATTTAATGAAATTTAATATATTTTACATTTTTTGGTATTTGGAACCCCATGATTTCTATGTTTTGATAGCATATTCAATAGGAATAATCAGGCATTAACAACCCACAATATATATTAACATTATAACCTATCTAGTAAATTTCATGGTATGTCTAATATTAAATATGTTATAATATATATGTATGTATAGATTTCTTAATAAATGTTTATTAATGTGTTATTTGGAGTAAAAGCTATATCAATTTTTCATAATGTAATTTTTTTCATCTAAAATAACTTTTCAGCAGAATTTTTTTTAATTTTCATAAAAAAAGTATTATATTTTTTTAGATATTTTGTAAAAAAAATTGATAAAAATAACATTATTTTTTATATCAAAATGTCAAAATTTTGTTATGGTGATTTCTTTATAATTCCCTAAAAATATTGTTTTTTATAAATATCGATAAATATAAAACATACTTTACACTTCTTATGTTATTTATGGTGAATTGGGGAAACAAGAGAATGTTAAAAACCATCAAGAAAAATACAAGGGCTTATAGTAATAAATTCCAAGAGAATCATAATGGGAAAATTTGATTCCATCATGCACTGAACAACCCAAATAGAAGAAAAAATTCACTCACTCACTTTGAGAGGCTTTGGTGGCTAAAAAATATTCCATTTATTTACCATATTCCAAGTATGAAAAAATTCCACATTGTTGGTATTGATTCATTTTAAATTTAAAAAATATTATATTACATTTAATGGATTAATGCACCATCCAAGATGAAATTTTCAAATAATTCTTCAGTCTCTTTCAACCGTTATTAGAATGTTATTATGCAGTTTACAAAGATAATGATATGTGATAATTTCCAAAGAATATGCAAGAAGGGAATCTCAATATTTTAAGAAAGAAGTGAAATCCAGTAGAATAGATCCATTGTAATCATATTCCATACCCCTACCATGTGTTGTGCCTAGTTAGTAATATCCATATGTATTCCTCTTTAGTACGCTCCTTTGATGGTTCATCTGACCCAACTCTCATAGAGGCTAGCATATGAAGTTGGAGGGATGATGCATTGGTGCTTTGTAGAAACTATATAATGTGGTTATATAACCATATTTTGAATGATCAAGACATGTCTATTAACATGATTTTGATCCTAACATCAATATTCTGCCTTAAACTAGAGAGTACCCTGTATTTTTCTTTGTTCTGGGCATGCCAGATACACCAACACCTTGTATAGAAAATATTATTTCTTGCCTTCTACTTATCATTATTTCTCCCTGAACCCATAAACTAGTTCTCCACAAAAGGTTCCCTTGAAGCATCATTTCTATAAAGGACAGTGATTCCACTATATTTAATCCATATCAAACATGCCCATTCACTTTTGAGAAATAGGTACCTCCTAGATTCCACTAATGGAAAACATCATCATAAACACCAAAACTCCAGAATGATTCCAATGTGATTTATGCGATCTTTCATGGAAAAGGCTTCTTTCAAGATTATCCAAACTAGTAATTGTTTTGTGGTTTCGGCCTCGAAACACCCGATGGATCTGTATCCTATGATGGATGTACCTGCTTTCCAAAGGAAGGCATTCGCCGGATGGTCTAACCAGCGATGCCTAAGAACTCACATTGGTCAAGGGGATGGGAAGTTGGGCTCATCACACCATTTTGGGGGGAATTATTGCATGTTCCAGGAATCTTTTATATATTTAAGATGTATTCATATGTTCATGAAACATTGGTTTATACCCAAGCATAGTATTCACGGATTTAACCCTTGGTTGGAATTGGTCAGCTGAACGCAGGGGTTCAGAATCAATTAGGCTAGAGGTTTACCATCCCTCATTGGATTAATGACTCTGAAGAATTTGGACTCATTGAGATGGTTTTAGGAGTAGCTCGGTGAACCTATGTGAAGATAGTTGGATCGACTGGTTATTGGGCTTGATCCTCAAGGAGGCTTCCTACATACCCTGCCTATGATACACAGATCAAAGTCCATGTAGCATGAACCGGGGTGTCGGAGAACCGACGTGAAGGTGGACCCAGGGGTTTGGTTGTGATTGGGATTGAACCTCAGGGAGGCTTCCTACGTATCCCTGTGGTAGGTAATTAAAGTCATCGTAGTTCGCATTGACTTGGGACTTACACTCTAAGGCAGCCCAGAATGATGGATTGGGGCTTACACTCTAAGGAGGACCAGGGCGATGGATTGGGGCTTTCACTCTGAGGAGTCCCATAAGAGTATGTCATGGTCGATGCTTACTCTAAGCCCACGTGAGTCATGCTCGTTGTGAGAAACAAGAGGTAGCAGGGACTAGATGATCACGTCATGAAAGGTGCGTCCGTGAGAAGTGAAGTGGGGCTTACACATAGGGCAGACCATAAGGCCGTGGCTTACTCCGAGATGGATGCCCAAGGAGACAAAGCGCAGCGGGAGAGGGAAAGGGGGTGCTCCTGTTCCCATATCATCTCTTTCAGTGCATGAGGGCTCCCTTATGATGGGTATTTTACCATCCCCGAGGATCCCTTAACAAGTGGAGGGGTGGAAAAGGGACTCCCAAGCTCAGACTCCACATTACTGTGGGAATGTGATCCCAGGAATGCTTCTGGAATCTACTTAAGGGTTGGGGAAACCCCTTCGCCTCTACTTATTGTGGTAATGTGAACTCAAAACAGCGCGCTGATGCCCCTGAGGGTTACAACACACGGATCTGGTGGCTCTGGTGGAGGCCTCAGCTCGGGGCCGATGAGTAGGCCAATGAGGGAGTCTTGGGGGATCAGGCCAGATTGAAATTTGAAGGAATTTATCTAGCTCAAGTAATTGGAACTATGAAGGTTTTGGCAGGCCACACAGGGGTATGGGTGGTGGCGGCCTTCACGTAGGGAAGTGCTACGCGGCTGGAGAGGCCGTTTGCGAGTTAGGGTGGCTCATGGACTGATCGTCCATCTGTGAACTAGGAGGTTCCGTGGACTGACTGGCCATCCGTGAACTAGAAGGGTTCACAGATTAATTGGCAATCCACGAACCAGGAGGGTCCACGGACTGATTGGTCATCTGCAAACCAGGACGGTCCACAGACTGATTGGAATCCCGCGAATAAAGGTGGTTCGCAGCTCCGAGTTCGATCTGCGAACCATGGTGGTCTGCGGATTGATGGGAATATTGCGAACCAAGGTGGTTCATGGCTCCGGGTTCGATTTGCGAACCAGGGTGGTCCGCGGAGTGTTCCATGCACGCAGCAGTGGCCAAGGACGGCGCCGGCTGGAGGCTCGTCGGTCGGGGCTTCACCCGCGAAGGAGGGTGCTACACGGCGTGGTGGATCGAAAAAGAGGCATAAACTCCCTGGTCTGTGGGGAGTGCATCCGCGGAGGGGCTATGGTTATTGGTCTTCTCTTTTTATGTAATTTTGAGTTCGCGATTCACCAAATTATTATGCATTTTTGGTTCCTTATTTGTTTGTTCCCAGGTTCATACCTGCTCTGGTTCGCAAACTGGAACCTTTGAAATCCTAAGCCTTCCCTTGAAATCCATCCACTTGAATCTGACCGATCTCTTCTCCGTCTCCCTTCTCGGAATCCGAATCCTCCAAATCCTCTTCTCCTCTTCCCCCTGGTCTCCTTTTATAGAGTGGGGGAAGAAATGTATCTGTGGTCACGCGACAACTATTGCGGAGGCCCGTGACCGAATACCCAGTTCATAGATGACATGGTCAATCTGCAGTTCATGGGGTACTAAACACTCCTCCATGAACCAAACTTGGGGAGTGCTTCGCGGTCGCGGATGGTTTCACCTCCATTTCGTGAATGACAGTGGAGGCGGTTCAGGGCGGCTGACGCAACTCGCGGCTGGGGCAGTCCGTGTTGGTGAACCGGATTTGCACCCGCCCTACTTCGTGCCGCTGAGGATCTCCGCCTCCATTCCGCGAACGACAATGGAGGCGGTTCGGGCCGGCTGACGCATCTTGCAGCTAGGGTGGTCCGGAATGGTGGACTGGGTTGGCGCATGTCCCACCTCACGACCACGGAGGATCTCCACCTCCATCTCGTGAACGACGACGGTACGCAGAGGAGGGATGCTTCGTGGAACCGAACACTCATCGTTAACATTAGACCGGTCT
This sequence comes from Viscum album, assembly GCA_963277665.1. NCBI lineage: Eukaryota > Viridiplantae > Streptophyta > Magnoliopsida > Santalales > Viscaceae > Viscum > Viscum album. The sequence continues at coordinate 1,381,402,322 of OY728138.1, forward strand.
GTGGACCAGTTCCTCCTTCACCATCATTGAGTATTCTCCATATTTGCCCATCCCTTTGAGGGGGAGTTGGGTAGAATCTCCCTTGAGTTAAATTATTTTTTCCAGATTTTTATGGACCCTACAAATGCCCTCCCCCATCAGAATGGGGTCCGATCGGAACGAAGAGGAGGCTATTCTAATGAATAGTGGTCATGAAACATGTGTGGTTCACAGTAGAGAGGTGGACCTGGTAGGGGACCATGCCTCTAAATACGTAGTTCCTTTCATTTGTCATTTACCGGATTTTTCGCAAAACCATATCTTTTTCAGATTACTGCCTCTACGTGCTTGTTCCTTCGTGAAACGCTTCATCCGCGAACCATCTTCTACTTCCGGGAACCATTTCTCGTTCGCTCCATTCTTCATCCGTGTATCAACATCCCAGATGCGAACTAACACCTTTAATTAATTAAAAGTTAAGTCACGATGGTCTGCGTAGGAACTCACTTCACGGTTTCAGTGTTGCATAGTTTCGATGCTCCGCGGACTAAAATCTTATGAACATTAAAATTTTCTAAGTCTTCCGAACATAACCACATAAACATGGGATTGAAATTCCATAGAGCAACCTGGTCCATGGTTTCCTGGCCAATGCTCTGTGGGCCAGGGTTTCGCGGACTACATTCACGAAGGGCTGGTTCGCGGGATGCTGACATTGCGAACCATCCTTCTGGGCATCCTCCCAAACTTTGCTATGAAGGCTCCTTAATTGATCCTCAGCCATATATTTGGTATTTTGCCCAATTTTTATTGTTTTTGGACTAACGTTTTGTTGTCTCTCATCATGCAGGGATAAAATATGGTTCCCCCTTATTCTGCACCGAGGCCTACTACAGAGCCGCTCCCAATTGGTTCATGTAGACGTTTAGCTGTGATTCACAGAGTGGAGAAAATCCAAGAGGACCCTAGTTAGCCCATCTTTCCTGGGGATGGTGTCTTGAAAGACTTTATCCCTCCTGACCTTTTGGATTATCCATTATCAAATAGGCTTCTGATCCGTGGATTCAGTCTTCAAGACGATGTCCCTATTCCCCCCACTTTCTTAGGCCTTCCTTCTCCTTTCTTGGGAGCGTCGCCCATTTGTATTCAAGAGAACCTTACCCAATCGGGGGAGATGGTTTCCGACTCTGACCAGAAAGACACCTTTATTTTGAGAGGCTCTGTTTGGACCCAAAGTGATCAGCATGCCTGAAACTTTTCTCAAGAAGCTGTCTTCAAGAGCTACCTTCTATTACCAACCATGCTCGAGTAGATCCCAATGCAGGGTGGATTTTTAGGTGGGATCTTCGGCCTGGAGGGATCTCCTCAAATGACTGGGCAAGGGTATTCTGGGTCCATCATCTCTACCGAGAGTCTCCCGAACCACTGGAAGTGGTCAATTTGTACACCGCAGTGTGGCCTTCCCAATTTGATATTTACCCACAATCCTTGGTCCTTCCAAACCTAGTTAGTCACTGGTGTTCAAGAACTAATACATTCCACCTTTCCCATGGTGAGGTTGGAATTATTCTGCGGGATATCTACAAATTGGGAGGGCTCCCAGTTATTGGTGAAATCTATGATGAATTTCTGCCTACTTCTGATGCATGGGATGACGCTGAACAAGTGCTTTTATTAGCGAGGGATCTCCTGGTTATAGCAGAACAATCACTAGTTCAGGCCTAGCATGCCCGCTCTCTTATTCCCTATAGTACATGGATAGGGTTATTTCTGAACACCACTAGTCATGTTCCTAAGATCAAGTGCCCCGGTACTCATCCTTCTCAACAGTCACGAACCTCCTCAGGTTCCTACTGGGTGGTTCTGGAGGTGGGCGACTACCTTTCATAGTGGTACGAGGTGCTTCCCAGTGTGCCACCTATGCTCCGACTGGCAGGTCTATTTGCTATGTTCTTGAGCAGGTGGCTATTTCCTTCTCGGGATACTAATCCTAGCATCCGGGCTTGCACCGTGATGATGGCGGTTGAGCTGGCATAGGTCCGCCTGCTGAATTTGGTCATGCCCACATTGGCTCATATTTATGAACTGTTGGGTCACATGCAGAAGGGCGGGTCACCCTTCCGTCTGAGTGGGCCATTTCAATTTTTTGTATGGTTGGGTAGCGGTTCATTGTCATTGTTATGAGTATCATCACAACACGGTCATCCCGCATCCTAATTTTCATCCTACCATGCTTGATATAGCTGGAGTTCGTTTGAAATCCCTCAGCTCTGGTGAAGTCCTCGAGCTTCTGAGTGACTTCTCCCAGTTTTCTATCACTCCCTACCCCACCCCTTCCAGCGTCATAGTTGAAAACCGTCAGGGGAGTCTAGAGGAGCATTCTTACATGATCTCTATGTGGGATGGATTTCTGTCTGTGTGGATCGATGAGGTTTCTTTGTGCAAGATGTATGTCTCGTATCGTTTTTCTAGCCAGTTTGGGTGTATGAAAGTCCAGGTTTCCCTTCCCCCTCCTGGGTCTCGAGGACTGCACCCGGCCATACTTCGTCAATGGTGGATGATGCTGATGTGGGAGGGATCTGACTCGAGCATTCCGCTTCATGTCATGGGGGTGGCCACCGACCTTTCCATGGAGTATGCAAAGGCGTGGGAAAAATACTATCCAGATGGGATCCTAGGGAAGGTCGTTCGGTAGGTTCCCAAATCAAGAGGTCCTACGGACGTTGCGACCACTGCACCTTCCTCATCAGCTCTAAGGGAGGATCGAGTGATGGCTCGTCAGTCAAAGAGGCTTAAGGGATTTTCCTCTCCTAGTCCTATGGTTGATGAAGTTCAGACGGATCCATCCTTCTTGTGTGTTGATGAGGATGACCCTGTGGTTCCGGTTCCCAGCGAGACAATCCCAGACGTGTTTCCAGTTGATATCGGGCTTAGCAACTTGATCCCCAATCCTGAACCGGGGTTAGAGGCTCCAGACCTTCCAGCATCGGAACCAACTTCTAGCGAGCATATTCCTGTGCTAGTTACAAAGCCAGATTTCATTCTTGTGTTATCTGGTGAGGATACCAAAGATATTTGTGTCCTGGCCGACCATCGGGCGGTGCGCAGGTGGGAATGGCCTCAGATTTGTGAGATCGTTGCCGAAAATCCTCTTGCTGAGATGTGAACTAAGACCGAAGCTCTTCAACAGCTCTTCCTAGGTTTGGGGTCGGCTGGCTTTGACTATCAGAAGTTCCATTATCATTCTTACCAAGTTGTCATGGCCTGTGAGGACACTTCCACTTGTGAATGAAAACTTTCTCACATTGTTGCTGCTCATTGCGGGACTCGAGCCCTGGAGGAAGCCATGATACAGCTCCATCAGCTGATAGCACAGGAGGCGATCTCTCGAGATCAGTCGGCCGTCACATCCTCCGCGTTGCATGAATGTCAAGAACGGGCAGCGATGCTGAGGAACCAATTGTCAACTGTGACTGGTCATCTTGAATACACAGGAAATGGATCAACGATATCCAAAAAACAGTGGAGCGTACTCGCCAGTTAGTTGAGGTTGAAGCCAGGGAGAAGGCCGTGTTGGAACTGTCTTGCCATGACCTCCACCGCACAGTCACTGATCTGGTGGAGAGGGCGAGTCAGGCACCTTTATGACTATCAGAGCCACCCGTGTACTCTCCTTTTTTACTTAACCCTCTCCCTTTTTTGTGAGGGCGAGACCCCAGCTTGTGGACGTCCTCCCTTTTTGTTCGAATGAAATACAATCTATGTCCATCACTTCTCACTGTAAGATTTGATTGTTACTAGAACAATTATTGTGTAAATAACAACTCACTGAATCAGAATACACTGCAATAAATCCGTGTTTAGCAGTGGTTTTGTGGAGGCAGTTCACAAAACTTTCGCTAAACGTTTTCACAGGAAGGTTTCGTGGCAGTTTTTAATAAACCACCGTGAATCCTGAAATTCATTTTCATAATCCCGACCCTTCTTCCCCCACCCCAATCATTCCCCAAACCCTTGGGCACCCCCTTCTTCCTCTAACCCCCCGGCGACCAGCAATCCTCGACCCTCGACCTCCGGCGACCCACGACCTCCGGCGACTCGCGACCCCCGCCGACCTGCGACCTCCGGCGACCCGCGACCTCTGGCGACCCGCGACCTCCAGCGACCCGCGACCTTCGGCGACCCTGCGACCTCCGTCTCCGATGACCCTGCGACCTCCGTCTCTGGCGACCCCGTGACCTACATCTCTGGTGACCTAATTACTAGGTGATTACTAGTTATGTTGTTTGTTCAATCCCTACTAATTGGAAACCTTGTTGTCCCCCTCATTGGGGTTTACCTATACTAATCCACCCACACTGATTTCAAGACCAGTCTTTATGGTGTAAATTAACCCAACATGAACACTTGTCTACAATATATTATTATTAAAACGTGATAAATCAGTAGTTAGTATGCCATCAAATCTATATTTTTGACACTAGTTCATGCAACGAAAATAGTGGTCTTGGTGTGAAACTCACTAGAATTTGGGTAGTTAATCATTCATAATTATGAACTATTAAATCATTGGTGGAGATATCTCTGTAATGTCATAAATGATTTGACTGCATTGTGTAATTGAGAATTTCTTAACATGTATCCATATTAACACTAAATATTCCATCATTGAGGATCCTAGCTATTGGAATCCAATCACCCCTACTCAAGAAGATGGGTAAGAAGGAATAGCAATGTGGAAATACGCCATGACCCCGCCACATCAACAAATTCATCCCTAACAATCTCTATCAGGTTCCCACCCCCATATCACCATCTATAATAATCTAGATAAGATTGATAGACACCCATGTTTGTCGATAAAATAAACAGGGTTTATTCCTATGAGGTACAAGTCACACAAGGATTTGAAGGATTTAGTGAATCTTAATCCCTGTCTCCCTAAGGGATGCACTGGGAGTTTCGACTCCCAGTCCAATGTTCAACTACTTCTGGAGTCTTTCAATGGAGTGATATTATGACTCACACCCCTATGTCGATCATGTAAGGGATATCCGATTCATCCCAGCTATAACAACCACTCGGGAGCCTCCAGGGAGGGATCCCACCAGTCATTGTAAGAACTACCCCACCCACCCCTTATACTGAATAACAAGTGGTATACACCAATTTCATGTCGTCCCTGGTCTAGATAATTTGACAATAGCATCAAATACCATGTTTAAAGAGATTTAAATCATGGTTAATGATATTATACAGCTCCAGCAGCACGTTCAATCGCCAACATATACTACCAGTTCCCTACTATTATATAGTAGGGGATCTACAACACCCGAAATGGATCGAGAACTCAGCCACCACACTAGTAGTCTTGGATGAATCTTTCAGTCATCAGCACAATTATTAGCCATCATGGGAAAACTAATTATTATTATATATATTATGGATGTCCTACCCTTATCATCATCGGACAGAGTGGAGGTCCTCCCCTCTATTTCACTCATCACAGATGTCGTCCTCATGTCACATGAATCAGTCCAAGTGGAGGTACACCCCATATAGTTGATATTCATAATTTATGTCATCCCCATGATTATAAATCTAGATATAGAGTTACTCCTAGTGTCTCAAATCATCATCAAAGAGCTCCTCCTAGCATCATTCCCAGCTCAAGCAGATGTCCTCCCCAAAACAACATTGACTAGAGGGAAGGTCCTCCTTGCACCCCCCCCCCCCCCCCCCCGTCAGCATGGTTGTCCTCCCCATGTTTTCACTAGCTTTAGGGGATGTATCTCCACTCCATGTACAATTATAAAGTAGTACATCCACACTTTATTGACATACATTGATGTCATCCTCATGTCCAGTTTGACTAGTATTAATTCCCTCCTCATTCTACAACTTTCAATAGACATGGAGTTGGTCCAAATTTTCTTGCAAACTCTAACAAAGGTATTCTGCACTCCAACACTCCCAAACCGTGAAGGTCCTCCCAATGAATTTATTAGAATACCCAATTATCTTCCTCATGTTCCTCTATATAGACACACGAGTAGTCCTCACACCCTAGATCACCAAAGAGGAGGCCATCCCCACTCCCATGACAACTGAAATGAAGGCCCTCTATTTTAATGGCTAGCTCCCTAGGGTGTACTCCCTACTCTAGTTCCAACCTAAAAAAGGGTCCTCACCATGATAATGATTTTTCCTATTCCAATGAACCACCCTGGAGAATATGCAAGAATCATTTCCACTAAAGGAATAATTATGAGAATTGTTAATTTATTGTAAATCATGTCCACTTATCTGATTCTGAAGATAAGTGGGTCCCACTGATTGTGTCCTCACCTTGACCCTTTACATTAGAGTTTGGGGAATGAACCTAGTCTGTGAGTTTATTCATTTCATAAGATGAGATGTATCAGATCCATAAATCCCTTCACACATAAAACAATGGAGAAGAGGATTTGGATCCCTTCCAGAATATCACATGGCAATCTTTTATTTAGTTTACAGACTCATTATACTCCTCAACATGATATCAGAGAGAGTTGTTTTGGGTATTATTGGTGGATATCACTCACAAGATTCTCAATTGACATCCTCTTCCCTTTCACATGAATATGTGGAATATAATCTGTCCTATAAGAAAATGGTGAAGTAGTATGTACCATATTTGAGATACAGTCTAGTAGGTTGTGGTATATCATCTCATGCAACATTATCCCCACAAGATAGTCCACTACCACAATGGTATATAGAACCATTTTTTCATGTTCCTAAGCCACCCGAAGTATAAGAATGTGGAAATGAAGAGTTAAACTGCACTTCTGAGTGGAGAATATGATATGAAACTATAACCACTGATCAGTTTTCTAATATATTAAGGATGTTCACTACATCCAACATCATAATTATGGGGTCACTCAATCATGATAGGGTTTTTTTTAAACCATTTGGGAGACACATTTCTGCCTCTTGAACCTTATTTTGAATTATAAAATATCCAAGAGAATTGGGATGACATTTTCCATTAACGTTACATGGTTTATTTAGTATGGCTTCTCATGTCATATCCACCCACATCAACAAGATACCACCAGTACCATCTACAATGATGTCTTTAGAACATTTTTCTAATCCATATAATTATAAAGGAAGTGTCCCCACCAGTACAGATTTGCATCGTAGGGAATTATGTTTCTCTACACTTCAATCCCTTCCTATGATAGCCAAATCTGCCCAATGACGTCAATAATGTGCCACTGTGCATAGTCACATTGAATATAGATGAGATTGTTATAGTTTGGGAGTGATAAACTAAATTAAATTCTGAGTAAGAGGACCCACCCTTTGCGGTAGCACAATATCTACTGGACACCCCAAGTGTTGACACCCACCATCAATGAAAGACGCATGGCCTTTCAGATTCCTCTAAGTAATTACCCTTACACTAAGACCCCAAACAGGGTAAAGGACCGAACAGGACTGCTAATACCTATGACCCGTCTTGTTCAATGTAGAATATAGTTGATCCTAGTATGAATTCTATGTTTCAGCATCTTTCCGAATAGAAGATTCCCATTAATGATCTCCATGCTAATTAGTTTCTATAATATGGAGATATATGATATAATCTTGTCCTATATCCACTAGAAAATTAGGGGAATCCAAAATTCATTAAGAAAATAATTCCCTTTAATCTAGAAAATCAATTTCCTCTCAATTCGGTAAATTTTGGAGCCTATGACAAGTGATCACACTATTTATTGCCTAATCCACCAAAATTGAATGAGAATCTTCCTCGATACCTGGCTCTAGTAATTCCACCAGTATTATCTTATGGAATTCGCCCAGTTGTTATACCTATCACTTCATGGGTGGTTTCGCCTACCTACCATGTCGATGATATTAGAAATTCATTAGTTGTCATTGATTCTGGCCCAGAATGGAATCCTTTCCCAGAGGACACAATGGACAACCTCATCGTATCCTTTGCGGCCCTGGAGAAGTGATAGGAGGAAATACAACTTGATGGAATGACATAACATGCATCGGTTTATGATATGTCATCACCAATAGAATTTGAGAATCCAACAATTCCCCCCTTCAATGGGATGTGTAATCTACTACAACACCTAGCCCATTTTATTTCAATGTGTGGCCCTATGTTGTGAACTATATCATAGTAGGAAGACACAAAGCACTATGTTTTGTGCTGACATTAGAAGGGCCAGTGTTTTTCTGGTACAACTAGTTATCCATTGGGTCTATAGCTTGTTGGTAAGACCATCATAATCAATTTATTTTTCAGTTTGTCACCACCATGGGAAATTCTAGAACATCTGACTACTTTATTTGAAAACAACGACCAGATGAGTGAGTCACAGACATTGTCTCTAGGTGGAAGGGCCTCATGAATTCACTTGACAAGTCATTAACTCACAAATATCTACTGATGATGTGCATGGTGAATGGTAAGGATAAACTGGTTCCCTCACCCATCACTACAAACATTATAGGTGGATTAAAAAAATTATCTAATAGGACTCATCACCAAGAGAAATCCATCCAACATGCTAAGAAGGTGTTAATTGTTTCACTCAGGTATCCTATGAATAGAGACTCTATGTTCTAGATTGATATTGTTTCACAGGTTGAGTCCCCTAGACTACTAGAATTTTTACCAGTAGATCATCCTTTATAGCCTCACTAAGGAATAAACATCTTACTCAGCCTCAGGCTATACATCAACCACTGTAGAATGAGTCAGCACCACCCCCTCAAGAACTACTACCTAGTCTAGTTAATCAGTCTTTATCCCCTTATCAGCCTCCATACCCTCATCAGGGTTAGACTCCTATAGATCCCTCTAAATATAAGAGAAATTAGACCTACAAATTTTATGAGTATTAGTCAAATTCATATTGTATCTAGCATTGAATCATAGGGTGTTAGTTGATCCAATTGAAATTATGGTAGTGAATTTATGGTAATATTTGAGTCATGAATTTGATATCATGATCTTATTAATTCACAATAGATATTATAGGGTTTTTTAATAACTTTATCTCTATTTACATAACTAATAATATAGATTTACCAAAAATGAGTAAGTTTAAAAAAAGAATACGTAATTTTATTCTTACATTTATGATCACAATCAGTGGTTGAAAACTAACCCATATTTATGTTAACGTACCCATTTCATTTTTATTTATCAAAAATCATGGAAAAAAATTCTCTCAAAAACCCCTTCTTAGATAAATGAAAATAGTCATTCCAATTTGATATATCAACTTATAAATTAAGAGAAATTAGGCTAATTATCAAAGCCTAGAGATGGAACCACCTACCTCAAAGCTCAAGTCACACATTCCCAAAATGGGATCCACCAACAATGAAAACCCAATGATGAAAACGAAGACCCTAGAATATAATAAAAATATAAATATTGATTTAAATTTGAAAAGAAGGGGTTGGTGGAAATGGAAAACACCAAATACCTCAAGAAAATACATTCGCCGCACCACAACTAACCAAGGAATGGCCTCCATAATGAGATCTCCCAAAGGATCTAGAAGAATACACAAAGATTCAAAAACATAGGCCACCAGATCTAATAATGTTACCCTAGGGTGCCACCATTATCAAGAGAAACGAAGAATCAGAAATATTTCATACCCAGAGAGATGCGCCACAACTATAATAAAAGATCCAATGTTTAATGGATCAATCTAGATGGAGCATAGTCTCCCAAAAAAACCCGAGAAGATCTCTAGGTAGGGATCCAACGGCCAGGAGAAAAGAACTGAAACCAAAATAGCCACTCGCCTATTTTAAATGTGATCAATGAATCATCTTTATTATATTATGAATAATTTATGATCAATGGGTCATCTTTATTATATTATGCATACTTTATGATCAATGGGTCATCTTTATTATATTATGATCAATGAATCATCTTTATTATATTATGCATACTTTATGATCAATGGGTCATCTTTATTATATTATGATTCTGCTATCTTACACTATCGTATATTTTGTGTAGAAAATTGTGATATACATGGATAAAAGTTGGATCACATTACCAAGGAACACACCTCTGTATGTTAAGGGTTTGAATGAGTTTTTATATTTTGCGATTTCTAATCGATCCGTTGAAGGGAGAATAAGACGTCCATGTCCTAAATGTAAATTTAGAACATGGTTGAAGAGAGATGAAGTTTATGAACATTTAATACTGGATGAATTCCCTGGTCAATATTTGTGTTGGAATTGGCATGGAGAATCGAAAAATACAGAAAGATTGAGCACTAATGTTAATCCACAGAATGAGGTCCCAAGTTCGTCGACAATGAAAAATGAAATGAAAAACCTCATAAATGATGCATTGAGCACTACAGGACACCACTATTAGCATCAAAACATATAAGAACAACCAGAAGAGGGTGCTACAAATTGGAACGTGACAAGTGATGTTTTTGAGACTGTAACCCAAGTAGATCAAAATTGGAACATATCATTGGATCCTCCTCTTTATTCTGTAGAGCCAAATGTAATGGAAAACTTCACTGAGAAAAATGTGTTTCATGATTTAGTTAACGATGGAAATCAAGAGTTGTATAGTGTGTGTTTGAAATATTCAAAGCTTTCATATCTGCTGAAGTTGTACCATATCAAATGTCTATGGGGAATTACAAATAAGGCAATGTCCATTATATTGGAATTGATTCGTGATGCATTTCCTAAAGCAAAAATCCCAGAATCTTTTTATGATATGAAAAAAGTTTTTAAAAAGCTTGGTTGAAATTATATAGAAATACATGTGTGTCCCAATGATTCTATGCTTTATTGGGGAGAGGATTCAAGTAGACAGAATTGCAAGAAATGTTCTTCATCTAGATGGCAGTCAAAGGGTGATGTTGGAAGTCTGACTGAACATAATTTCATGACGAAGAAGAAAATGAACACACCTGCAAAGATTTTGTGTTACTTTCCATTGAATCCACAATTACAAAGAATATTCATGTCATAAAAAATCACCGAACACATGAAGTGGCATTCTATAGATAATAACAATGCTGGGTTAATGAGACATCAATGAGATTCCCAATCATGGAAGACATTTGATTCATTACATCCATATTTCTCATCTGATCCTTGGAATGTTCGATTGGGATTGGCGGCCGATGGATTCAACCCATTTGGGACTTTGAGTACAAGTTATAGCATTTGGTCAGTTGTTTTGATCCCTTATAATCTGCCTTCATGGATGTGTATGCAACAATCATCTTTTATCATATCAATGATTATTCCTAGAAAACAAATACCTGGAAATGATATTGATGTATACTTGCATCCTTTGATTGAATAATTACAGGAGTTATGGAGTAACGGTGTTGAGACATTTGATGTTTCTTCTAAAACAATGTTCAAAAAGATTGTTGATTTAATGTGGACCATTAGTGACTTCCCTGGGCTTGGGAATTTATCTGGTTGGAACACTTATATGGGTTTGGCTTGTCCTGTTTGTAACATTGATTTTGAGCCCAAACGGCTACCTCACAGTAGAAAATGGTGCTTCTTATACCATCAAAAATTTATTGATGCATCTCATAGATTTCGGCTGAACAAATAAAAATTTAATGGTTTCATTGATCGTAGACCACCTCCAAAGTTGTTAACCAGTTCTGAAATATTGACATAGTGTTAAAATGTTGAAACAGAATTTGGGAAGGTTCATCATTTGAATGATAGAAGAAAACAGGTCCGAAGTGCATCGTCAAGTGAAATCAGAATGCAACAATGGAAGAAAAAAAGTATATTATTTAAACTTTCATATTGGGAATTTAATTTGTTGTGCCACAATCTTGATGTGATGCATATTGAGAAGAATGTCTGTGATAATTTGATTTTCACATTACTTAATGAGTATGGAAAGTCGAAGGATCATCTTACTGCTCGCAAATACTTACAAGTAATGAATATAAAATGCGATCTTTGGCCAGATGAGAATGAAAAGTATGCTCCGGCCATTTTCGCAATGAAAAATAGGGATAAAGATACGTTCCTTCTAATTTTAAAGAATGTGAAGGTATCTGATAGCTATTCGAGTAACATCTCGAGGTGTATTGACTTGAAGAATTGTAAGTTACATGGATTGAAAAGTCACGATTCACATATTTTTTTACAGCAGTTACTACCATTGGCATTGCGTACATTATTACATGAAATATTTACTTCTGTTGTACTCCAATTCTGCACATTTTTCAGGAAATTATGTGAGAAAGTTGTACATCCATTTCAGCTTGACAACCTCTAAGAGATGTTTTTATCGACTCTTTGTGCAATGTTAATAATCTTTCCTCCATCGTTTTTTACTATCATGATGCATTTAACTGTGCATTTGTCTGAAGAAGCTAAATTAGGAGGCCCCGTTCATTATCGATGGATGTATCCAATTGAGAGGTATTTTATTTATATATTTTACAGTTAAGTAAACAATTTTTGACATTTAAATAAATGCATAATATTATTATATTATTTCACAGATATCTTGGTCATTTGAAATCATACGTGATAAATAAAGCTCAACCAGATGGCTCTATTGCTGATGGCTATTTGGCCAAGGAATGTCTTACCTTTTGTTCCAGGTATTTAGATGATATTGAGATAAGATTTAATTTAGTTGGACATGTTGACGACACATCAAATCAATCTCAAATGCATCAGAAATCAAAAAAAATTCCTGCTATTGGCCGATCAGTTGGGAGGACCTCAAATGTGACACTAACAGAATTTGAATTATTACAGGCACATAGATATGTGCTGCTGAATAGTGAAATTGCAGATCCATTTATTGAAGAGTTGAGGATACAAATAAAGTGACGAATGAGATGTCGAACATGAAATGATAATGATATAACGAAATATGTGAATAAAGAGCTTGTAGAATGGTTTTCACGACGTGTAACGTCATAAATATTACAATAAATAAGATTATTAGTTTGACACATAAATTTTGTAAATCTATTAAATTATATTTCTTTTTTCAGATCATGAATACTGATAATCGAGCAGACTTGTCAGAAGATTTGAAGTTTCTTGCTAGAGGTCCTATAAAGCAAGTTAGAAAGTTCGACGCTTATAATGTGAATGGCTTTAGATTTCGTACAGTTGATCGAGAAGTGGGTTTGATAACACAAAATAGTGGAATATTTACATTTTATGATGTGGGATACTATGGAAAGATGCATGATATTATTGAATTAAACTACCATGGACATTTTTATGTTGTTTTATTCAAATGCAAATGAGTCGATATTATCAGAGGTGTTAAAAGTGATTCATTGCAATTTACTTCTGTGAACTTCTCTCGCTTGATGGATGTTGGTGATCATGAAATGAATTATCCATATATCTTAGCATCACAAGAAAAAATGTTATATTATGTGGATGATGTTGTGGATGAAGGGTGGAGTGTAGTTACTCACGTGATACAAAGAGATTTGTATGATATGGGTGATGAAGTGGAAGATTGGACCTATGAAGTTGATTGTCATCAACAACAGGAAGCAAAATTATTTTTCCATCATGATATTGAAAATATTAGGCTTTCAAGGATGAATTAAGTGGATGAAGAAATGGAACAGGAAACCGACATTATTGAAGGGGAAAATGAGTGTATGTACAATTATTCATTCATGCAAAAACCACTTGTTTCATTTCTGTAGTCATTCATTATCATTGTTATATATATTTTGTTTGTTAGTACTGGGAATCTAGTATCATTTTCAACTTTTTTTTCTGCATAATTTTTTTGAAATATATATATTGAAATTAATTTTATTTGATTAAATGACAAGAATGCCAAGGAGGAAGTGGTATACTATTTCTTCTAGTTCTGCGATGGATGCTGGTCCATCTGGGTCACTCCCCACGACATCTGAGGCACCAGCTGCCTTCACCCCCACACCATCCCCCCCTGCACAATCTCTCACACCATCATAGAGCCTCCCATTAGAGGCTGAGTCGTCGACTCCCCCTACAGGTGCCTTATCAGTTGTGTGGCGACAGACCCCTTACAGTTCATCCCAGACACACTGGAGGGTCACAGTCATAGGTATAAATTTTAATTAAATAAATTTATTGCATTTTGTTTATACTAATTGATTTCTCATTGAAGATGACAAAAATAAAACCATGGAGAAACACTTAAAAACCTTAGATTTTTGGAACATGAATGGAAAAATTATAGTTGTGCCATTTGATTCTTATGGGGTCCCTACAAATGATGTCGCGGGGTTACTTGGCCAGATTATAGGTCAGTTGGCAGCGGAGCCCATTTCCCTTCCCATTTCATATGATTATTGGATACATATGCCTCCAAACTAGAAAAATGAAGTTTTTGATTCTCAAATAAAGGTAATTTTATTACATTATGATTTAATTGAATGTCAGGTTACTAATATGTTCAAAATGAATTTCTGTATACAGATGTTCTTCCACTTTACAGTTGCTGGTGTGATAGCACAGAAGTGGACTTTGAAAAATCTCGGTAAAAAATGGAAATATTTCAAATGAAGATTGTGGTGTGATGTCAATGATATTTCGTTGACCTTGGAACAAATGTATGACAATCTACCCAGTGGGGTACCGAAAGAGCAGTGCAAAGTTTTTGTTGAAAGACATCGTGATGAGAAACGGATGGTATTGAAATATATATTATTATATTATCCTCATTTTACATTAATACATGTATATGAGGAGGAGATGAGATTGGATACATTACTTTTAAATTTAATTTTATTTATTTCAGGATCTCTCACGACAGAATGCATCAAACATGGCGAAGCAAGTCATCCCTCACACGGTGGGCTCAAAAAGATTTTCTATAAGCCGAATGTCATTGGTAATATTTTAAATAGTTTAAATATTTATAATAAAATATTATATATTTAATATTTTGAATTTTTTATTTATCTTTGCTTAATGCAGTCACATAATTTAGGGCACGAAGCCTCCCGGACTGAACTGTGGTTGGATGTTCACAGAAAATTAGATGGCTCTTTTGTTAATGATCCTACCAAAGAAGTTGGGGTATGAAGTCAAATTTTTATTATAATTACTTATTATCAGTTTTTACTGTGTTAATATGTATTGATATTTGATTTATAGGTAAAAATTAAATAACTATTGGATGCCAGTCCTGGAAAGTCCTACTGAGTCTCCCAAGATGACCCGGTTGCTCAAGTCCTTGGGAATGAGCATCCTGGTAGAGTGCACGGGATGGGATTGGGACCCGTACCATATGATGTCTTTAGCAGGCCATCAAAGATTCCAGCCGCATCTACTCCTGGTTATGGTCAGCCCATACCTAAAGATGCTCAGATGGAGATTTCTTCTCTACGAGACACAGTTCTAGACCAAGGGGCTCAGATATCCACTATGCAGAAAGCGTTGACTGATTTATATCAGCAGATGAGCAGATATTCCCCCAGTGGTAGTTCACCGAGTGGTGGTGAGCATGTAAATCACAAAAAAATGACAGTCCTTTAGTTTTCAAAGTTTTATTGGTTTTAAGTTTAATTATAAATATGAAACAGTATTTAATTTTCAATATAATGTTCTTACAAGTGGAACCAGGAGATGGAGGTGGAGAGGGTGACGATGCATCATCGGACCATGAGTAGTATTGTTGATGTGTTGAACAAATATGGGAAAGGTTGGTTTGTATATATAACATCTGTGGTGTATGAAACCATTAAAAAACCATTGGTCTTGGAGGAGCATCAGGGGCTAAGCTTGATTGATCACAATAACCTCAGGTGGAAAAGAGAATGATGTGATTGTTTCATTGGTTAGATGATCTATGGTAATAGGCTCTTTGATGTTTCTGTTGTAAATTCAGCATTGGGAATTTGACTCATTAGGGTCTTTCATGTCCAAACAGCCATGTTGAATGGATATCACTAGATCAAGATGGTTTTCTGAGGTGATTTTCATGATCAATAATAGTTTTAATGAGGCACGTAACCACATCAAATGAAAACCAATGCAACTACCTTCTCATGGAGCATCCCTCTTTTCTAACGTTTATTTTATGAACATATTGGGAGATTGTTAGATGACATGTCATATGATAAAAAAAATAATCATAGGGGTTTTACATGATTAACTGTGCTATTTGATGGGGCTCCACATGATCAGGAACAGATCACATGAATTGCCTAACCCCTTTTCATGATGTTCCTAGGGTCATGTGATCATGAGGCTCATTGAAGTTCACATGGTCCTTGTGACCTAGGTGATTAATCTATATGTATACATGCTATAATTTTCTTTCCTTTGGGTATATATTAATACCTAGGCTTTGGATATTTCTTTGTTCCTAAAATATACAATGCTCATTTGGCTAGCATCAAAAATTCCCCCCCCCCACAAAAGTGATGTTCGAAGGAACAAGGACTCAGTTATGATGTAGGAAATGACTTCATGAGTCTCTTGTGCTTTCTCTGGTTGGAATTCAAAACATCTTTTTGTATTCTGTAAGTCCATTCATATTCCTTGAGGTTCCCTATAAATAGGGGGTGAGAGGCTGGTCATTTGACCGGTGACATGAAGCTCCATAGCTCTCAAAACCCTATCTCTCGTGCGTTTTTTTTTTGCAAGATAACTTTGCATGACCTCATCACAAGAACCATAAAAGAGACCTAATCATGTGATCATGTCTCTTTACCTCTTTGTGTGATCACCATGTATAAATATCTCACTTAATCAATCCATGAACTAATCAATGGTAATTTATTAGAACTTTGATGCACACCCTTGGCCATTAGTCTATCTTATGTGATTCAGTTGTCTCTTGAGGATTTATTCATGATCTACAAATCATTATGTTATTCATGTGACCTTCACATGGTAACATGATTATATGTATTAAGAAAAATCATGTGATCAAAAGATGTTTTATGGGTTATGTGATTTTCGTGACCTAGAATGGATCATGTGGTCCACGTAATGTTTTCCATGTGATGCACTTATTTTGTTTGATTAACACAACTAATTCTCTCTTAATGGTTACATATCTTCTAATATATTCTCTATTCTCTTTAAATATGCCCTCTATTTCTCAAATTTCTTCTTATGTGGTAGACTGGAGAGACCTTATTTCCTAGAACCATATTTTCAATCATCGATATAAAGTATTTTATAACAATAATGTTTCAAAGGTTCTTATTCTGACTGAACATCAACCCATTTAATCCTTTTTCCTCATCCTTATAGGACAAACGACTAGTAGTGATCCCTCCCCTCTCTTCTTTGTCACATTTTGATCCATACACTTTAATCATTTATGGAATGAAATATTTTCAATTTTGATCATCTGTAAACTATAAGTATAGATCCATGTGACCCCCAATCTCTTGTTTCATTTGACGTTATCTTATGTTTCATTCTAAATCCATAATTTTAGGTATTTTGTATGCTTTAGGTATTCTTATTGAATTGGATCAACTTTTTCATCAACATTAAATGAAAGGGTGTTTATGAATATTGCGTAGGTGGTGCATAAATTTTCTTCTTATTATATATATGTTGTATGTGTTGTTTGGTTTGTCTTCCAGGGAAGTGGTGGAGTATAAATAGAAAGTCTATTTTTTTTTCTGGGTCATCATTTCATGGCGGTTTTAACCGCTGATAATGTTTTACCACTTATACATTTAGCGGTGGTTTAAACCGCTGCGAAATATCTTCGGCATACTACTTAGCGGCGGTTAAAACCTCCGCGAAATCACGTCGGAATTAGCGTCGGTTTTAACCGCCGCTAAGAAGGCGCCTGGCACGCCTGAATTTCACGTGGATTATAGCCGCCGCTAATTAAATAGACCTTAAAACTACCGCTAAATTTATGAAAAACCACCGCGAAATGAGGTACTATGACGATTTTCTTTGACTACCGCGAAATGCATAAAACCACCGCTAATAGATTTCTGATGCCAAGTTTAGTGGCGGTTTCTGTAAGCCGCTGCCAAACTATATAGCAGCGGTTTAAACCACCTCTATATGAAAAAAAATCACCGTTAATAGGCGGTTTTCCTATAGTGATTAATAACAACTCAGGAAAACAAGCTCTAACATTTGCCGAGACCATGGGGTCCAATGAGCATAGTTCGACTATTGCTATGATTTTATAGGAAAACCCCACAAATTTTTTTTCTTTTCTTTTAATGTTATAATTATTCCTGGGCCCATTTAGTGTAGACCCAGCAGGTATGGCCCAAATTTTCTTTAGGTCACCCTTTTCGGGTTTTCGGCCTAACATGATTTGTGCCTCTTTTCGTGGGATGTTTAATGTCCCGCCTTCAAGACTATCATTACTGATGTTTTAGGTATAAAAACTTTGACTAAATATGGTGGGGCAAGGTCCCCAATGGGGTTTAGCTGATTAAAAGACGTCTCAATACTCTCCAGACGCACGTGGGGGGAAACATTTATAAATTTGAACGACATACAGGGAATGTCTCAAGGCATGAGAGCTGCTTCGGCGTACAGAGGTAGGAGGAGCATCGCCCACGGAAATCCTTACTTTGTTAGATAGGCCATAGGAGATCAATATGATGAGCTACTGAGGGCATGGTATGAAAAGTCATGCAAAGGTGTACATAAGTCAATGACTCTCCATTTCTGATGGCCAAAAGAATTTATGAAAGTCTGGATTATAGAAACCACCATGGGTGGCGTGGAGAATTATGAAAACCACCGGGGGTGGCTTGGAAAGGGTATGTGACGTCTGAATGTTTTTGAGAACATATTTATTAATCAAGAGTGTGGAAGCAAGGGTTCTGTCCTATGCACTTATCTAGCGTAAAAGACGGTTGGGGCTTGGCCCAGTTTAAAGTCATGCAGCTGGGACATCATCAAGAATGGAATGGCTTCTCCTGGTCCTCGGTAATCTTGTCAGAGACGTTCCACCATATTCAGGTAGGTATGTAAAAGAGGTTGGTAAACTGTAGATCAGAGGGTTTCTGAATCCAGGGATAGACACGGGGGCTTAGAGTCCAAGAGGCGTACAGAGAGAAGCATTGCCTAAGGAAATCTTTCCTTTGGTAGATAGGCCTTGGGATATAAATATGAAGAGACGCTTAGGGCATAGTATGCCTAGTCATGAAAAGGGGTCCTTAGGTCAATTATTGTATTCCTTCGATAGCCAAGCAACTTCAGGGAAGTTGAGATTTGTGACCACCAGGGGTGGCTTATGAGAGTCTGGATTTTTTTGAGTACAAAGTATGGTTTATCATGAAAGGGTTCCTGGATACGGGGGGGAACGTCTAGACTAATATTCTCGTGAATGGGTGAGGTAATCCCTTCTCATGCAGGTGTGAGATGGTGGCTTGTGCCGGTCTGACTTGTGCACTGAAGGATAGGGAAAATACTTCGTTTCTTACTTAACACGTAACAGATATGACCGTGCAGTTTAGCATCATGCGGTAAAGATGAAGAGCATTATTAAAGGATGTTGTGCAATTTAACATCATTCAGTGAGGACGACGTGCATTTTTCTTTCCTTTTCCAATGCTTTGCAGTTTAACATCATGTAGCAATGATGATTGACCATGTAGTTTAACGTCATTTGGTAAGGATGAGGAGAATTATTAAAATAGTGAAAATGCTTGTTGTTGGAGGAATTCCCCCGGTTGTTTAATGCTTGGTCATTGCAGCCTTACGCCAAGTGTCCAAGATGTGATCCATGTCGTTTGACGTCATGAGGTAAGGACATAGTTAAAAAGGCTGCTCTTGATTAGAATGTAACTGGGCCCGAGTATCTTGGCATTTACAAGACTCAGAGTGGGGTTGATGGTGTAAATAATGGTTCTGAGGCTTCTTGGATCAGGAGAGATGACACAGGGGCTCTGAGGCCGGCAAGCATAAAGAGCTAGGAATATTATCGCCCGGGGAAATCTTGCCTTTGGTAGACGGGCCAGGGGATATCAATATGTAGAGCTGCTGAGGGCATGGTATTCATTGTGATGAAAAGGTGTCTCCGGGTCGATGACTTTCCACTTATGATGGCCATGAATGGTTATGAAGATCTTCAATTATCCGGGCCACGAAGTGTGTCATCGGGGAAGGAAATGTTTGAACATGTTGAGAATACTCAGCCCTAGTTGCTGTTAAAGCTTAGAAAGCTCCCTGTGCTGATTTATTTTTTGCGTGGGGGTGTACCTTTACACCATGCAGTTTAATGTCATGCCGTAAGGACGAGGTACTCCTAGTTTAGCGGTCATAGAACTCGGACCATTGGGTGACTATTTCTGCAGTCACTCGAAGGATAATTGGGTGAACATGCTTCGATATACTTTGAACAAGGTGGGGGATGAGGGTTGTAAACTGCAACATTCAGTTTTCCCGGATCAGTAGTTGTGGTGTGGGGGCTTTGAGGCCGGTAAGCGTACGGTTCTAGGAAGAGTACCACCCAAGGAATTCATTCCTTTGATGGATGAGCCAGGGGCTATAATTATGATCAGCCGCTGAGGGCATGGTATAGATAGTTGTACAAAGGTGTCCCCGGGTAGATGACATTCCACTTCTGATGGCTGTGAATGATTATGAGGATCCGCGGTCACTCATAGTGCAAAGTTTGGTACGTGGGGATAATGGTGTATGAGTATACAAGAAACATCTTCACTGCAATTGTCCATTGAGTCAAAGTAGCATAGTCATGGCTTGATGTTCATTGATGAAGGTCTCTATGTGAACCACCGGTGGACACATAGGCTATCCAGGTAGGGGTACCCTGGCGACACCTGGATGTGAACAGGGGAATGAACTTGTAAACCACTTCTCCATAAACTTATGGATCAGGAGGTATGGTATGGGGCTCTGAGGCCGGTAAGCGTACAGAGCTAGGAAGAGTACCGCCTATGGAAATCTTTCCTATGGTAGACGAGCCAGGGGGTTTCATTATGCAGAGCCACTGGGGGCATGGTATGCATGGTCATGAAAAGGTGTCCACGGGTTGATGACTTTCCACTTCTGATTGCCATGAGTGGTTATGAAGATACATAATTATCTGGGTCGTGGAGTCTGATGTATGGGGAGGATGTATCCAATTGTTCAAGGAGTATCTACATCTCGTATCGCCATGTGTCTTGGGTGGGTCGTGATGAAGTCCGTGCAGTTTAACGTCATGCGGTGAGGACAATATCCATGTAGTTTAACATCATGCGGTGAGGATGAAGTCCATGCAGTTTATTGTCATGCGGTAAGGATGAAGTATGCACCCCGTATAGGTCTGGTCCATACACGAGGGAAGGGTGGATTTTTAACACTACTTTCCATGAAGTTTAACGTCGTGTGTCAAGGACGCAAAAATAAATCCCATGCAGGTCTATCCCATACACGGGGAAAATGTAGCATTTTTAAATCTTGCTATCCATGAAGTTTTACGTCATGCAGTAAGGATGAGGAGTACACCCTATCCCGGTCTGGTCCATACCCGTGGAGAAAGGGAATTTTTATCTTTTATTTAGGGGGCTGGGCCAGGACGGGGAACCCTGGCATCACTACGTCTCCTGCAAGGGCAGGAATCAAGACGCACATAGTTCTTTGGAATAAGTACACCCCGTGCAGGGCTGGTCCGTACACGGGGGAAGGGTACATTGTCAAACTTTTATTTTGTTTCATTTGGAGGTGGATGGGTCGGGAAGGGGAATCCTGGCGTCACTACATATTCGGCACGGGCAGGAATCAAGCCATTTGTAGTTCTCTGAATGAATTACACCCCTTGCAGGTCTGGTCCATACACAGGGGGAGAAGGGAATTGTTAGAACTTCTTGTCCGTGAAGTTTGACGTCGTCCGGTGAGGACGAGGGATACACCCCATGCAGGTATGGTCCGTACACAGGGGGAAGAAGGCATTTTTAACTTTCATTTGGGAGTGGCTGGGCCAGGAAAAGGGATCCCAGCGTCACTACGTATCCTGCAAGGGCAGGAATCAAGCCGTACATAGTTCTCTGAAATCCGTGCAGTTTAACGTCATGCGGTGAGGACGATGAATACACCCCATGTAGGTCTGGTCCATACACGAGGGGAGGGCATTTTTAAATCTTATTATCCGTGCAGTTTAACGTCGTGTGGTAATGACGAAATCCATATAGTTTAATGTCATGTGGTTAGGGCGAGGGGTATTATTAGACTATGTTCAGTTTAACGTCATGTGTTAAGGATGGAATCCATGCAGTTTAACGTCATTCGGTGAGTAATTAAAACTCTTAGTTTAAGGTCATAGAGTTTGGACCATTGGGTGCTTGGTAGTTTAACGTCATGCAGCTTGGATGAGATGCTCTTCGTTTAAGGTCATAGAGTATGGACCATTGGGTGCTTGGCAGTTTAATGTCATGCAGCTCGGATGAGATGCTCTTAGTTTATGGTCATAGAGTTTGGACCATTGGGTTCTAGGAAGTTTAATGTCATGCAGATCAGATGAAGAATAGTACAAATTTAGTTATTATGCGAAATTCTTCTTCAGGAATCTCGCATTTGTAGGAGCGTTTGTAAATTGTCCATCCATGGAGATCAGGGTATGTTCCTCATTAGAGTAGATATTCTGTACAACTTATGGCCCCTCACACTTGGGCTACAGCTTTGGAGGCTTCTTGTCGGGTATCATTGGGGTCCGGAGGACCAAAAATAGTTCTCCTTCCAGGAAAGACTGATGACAAACATTTTTGTTCAAGCCTCGTGCGATCTGGTTCTAGTATACCTCTAGATGGTGCAAAGTGTGCAACCGCTTCTCATCTAGCTATTCCAATTCACCTAGCCGCTTTTCTGTCTGCTCATCATTGGATAATTGACCACATATGGCATCATAGAGTGAGGTAAGTTGGAGTTAAATGGGTAGGACCGCCTCTATTCCATACAACAATGAGTACGGGGTGGCCCATGTAGCGGTGCAGATTGTGGTTCGATAATCCCATAATGCATGGAAGAGTTTATTTGACCATGACTTCTTATCTTTGTCCATCATTTTCTAGAGAATGTTAGAAAGGGTCTTGTTGAAATCCTCTATCTATCTGTTGTCCGCTTCATGGTAGCGGGATGAGTGGTTAGCCTTGATACCATACTCGTGGTATAGTTTGTCCAATTCTTCAGTGCAGTAGTTTGTGTCGTTGTTCGTCAGTATGGTATGAGGGACACAAAATCTTGTGATGATATTGGTCTTCACAAAGCTGACAATATTTCTTGCCCCGACTTGCATGAGGGGTATGGCTTCTGTCCATTTGGAAAAGAAGTCAGTTTCCATGAGGATATACTTCAGCTATTTGGACGTGGAAGGAAGATATGGTCCCAAGACGTCCATCCCCCAAAAAGCAAATGGCCAGGAGTAATTGTCTTGATGATGTAACTTCGGGGGTTGGTGTATGAAGTTGTCATGAATCTGGAATGAGTGGAATATCACAGTAAATCGCTCACAGTCTGGTGCCACTTTGGGCCTGTAATACACAAGCCTCGGAATGTGATGGGAAAGCTTAGTCCCCATTTGATGTGCTCCACATACTCCGGCATGCACTTCAGTCATGACGATGGCAGTTTTCTCTCCATCAATGCATCTGAGGAGTACTCTGTTGAGGCCTCATTTGTAGTGGACCTCTTTCTGACCCGTTCTGCCATATAGGACAAAGTTGATTTCCCTTCCTCATATTTTCTCCCATTCAGCCCTTTCTGATGGAAGTTCTCCCTGTTGAAGGTAGATTGCAATGGGGGACATCTAGCCAGTGGCAGGAGAATATGGCTCAGGGACAGGACTGACTTCATGGATTTCTTCCGTCTTGGTATGGACAAATGGCAATACCATTCAATAGTGAGCAATAATGATAAATGTTTCCTCCTGGCCTGGTTTATCTAGGTTTGTAGCCACATTGGCTAATGTGTCAGCCTGAGCGTTCTGGGACCAGGGAATATAGGTCAATGTTGGTTCTATGGAAAATTTCCCCATTAACCCTCGTACATGGTAAATAAAGGGGATCAGATCATTCTTTTTAATAGCATATTCACCATTGACTTGATTGATGACCTTTTCTGAGTCACCTTTTACCTTAAGATGCTATACGTGGTCCTGGAGTGTGAGTTCCAGGCCTGCAACGAGATCATGATATTCCACTTCATTGTTCGTACATCCTTCTGAAAGGAGGATGAAATATGGGAAGAATTCATTTTCCGGTGATACGATGATTATCCCCAAATCCACTTTGTTGAATCTAGGATCCTCCATCCTCTTCCGGGATGGGCTTCCGGATGCGCCGTCGAAGTACATTTCCCATTCCTAGAACTCCTCTTGAACCGAGAAGATGTCTTCATCAGGTAGCTCGACGTCCAGTGCAGTGGTCCCTGCCAAAGGGCGATCTTTAAGAAAGTTTGCCAATGCATGACCATTGATGGATTTCTGAGGCGCAAACCGGATGTCAAACTTTTGCAGGATGGCCACCCATCGGGATAGGAGCCTGGTTAGAATCGGGCTGCTAAGGATGTACTTGAGTGGGTTACTCCACGAGATCAAATGGACTTCATGATGCTGTAGGTAATGTCGCAACATTTGAACCATGACGACCAAGTCCAAACAACACATCTCAGTATTTGAGTATCGAGTCTCACCATCAATCATGATTTGGCTGAGGTAATAGAGACTGTTTTCACTTCCCATGTCGTTCTTTTGTGCGAGTAAGGCTCCCAGTGACCGCTCTAAGGCTATCACGTACAAGATGAGAGGTCTTCCTTCAACCGAGGGTATGAGAACCAGTGGGATTAAGAGGTACTTCATCAAGTTGACAAACACTTCTTGGCGGTCATCCGTCAATTGGTATGTGACCCCCTTATTCATTAACCTATTGAAGGGAAAACATTTTCCGGCCAGGTTGGCAATGAATCTCCTAATATTGGACAAGTGCACATGGAATGCTCTCAAATCAGTGAGGTTGCAAGGAGGTGGTAGGCCGAGAATATCATATCTCTTTTCGGGGTCAACTTCGATGCCATGATGGCGTACAACGGATCCAAGGAATTTCCCTGAGGTAACCCATAAGGCACATTTCGAGGGGTTCATCTTCAATCTATGTTGTCCGAGTTTGTTGAAGACAGTATCAATGTCTAATAGGTGATCCGAGCACTGTCTAGAAGTGACCACTAGGTCATCCACAAAACATTCAATGAATTTCCCCAGGAACAGTTTAATGATTTGATGCATGGCACGCTGATATGTGGCGCCAGTGTTATTGAGACCAAAGGGCATGAACCTGTAACAAAATACCCCTTGAGGGGCCCTGAAGGCAGTGGCTTCTTCTTCTTCTCGGGCCATACTAATTTGATTATATCCAGAATAGTCGTCCATGAAGGATAGAGCATCGTTCCCTGACGTTGAATCGATTAATAATTCTATGATCGGGACTGGGAAATCATCTTTCAGACAATTCCGATTGAGTTCTCTTAAGTCAATGCAGACGCGGATTTGTCTGTTCTTTTTTTTTGACTGGGACGGTGTTGGACAACCAAATGGGGTACTAGACCTCCTAAATGAATCATGCTTTAATGATCTTATTGACTTCATCCTCTATTTTGGTGGCATGTGAGGGATGCGTCCTTCTGGCAGCTGTTTGTAGCCTCGGTGGTCTTCTAGAAGACCCAGGTGATGCGTCACCACTTCGGGATCGATTCTCTTCATTTCTATGTAATTCCATGCAAAAACATCGTGGTGTTCCCTCATGAAAGAGTTATATACATCGTGCTCCTCGGGGGACATGGTTGCACTAATGATAATATGCCTCAGATCTTCCTTGGTACCCAGTTTTATTTCCATGAGCTCGTCCACCATGGTGGAGATACCCTCCTCAAATGCGGGAGGTGCATCCCAGAGATCTCCCTCCTCTTCTTCTCCCAAGTCCTCATCTTCTTGATCTTACGGGGGGAGAGTTTCCGGTCTGAGCCTTCGATGTTTTGAGGGAGAGACATCATGGGCATCCCTGCTTGAGTATTCGTCCCCAGATTGTGGGTTGGCGGATGTTCCAGCATTTTTGTGCTCGACCATCGTGGTTGAATTCATGAGGACATCTGAGTGTGTGTCCGTACATGAACTCCTACTCTCAACATGGTTAATGGGAGGGACATAATCTATTCCAAGATGCCTGAGGGGGTCATCAGGAACCATTTCCCGGCCATTTGGAGCGGGGGACCTGTCGACACCATCGATTAAAGGCTTATTTTTATTTTTCTCATTGAACCCACCGTTAACGTAATGTGACTCGGAGAGCTCGAAAGAGGACTTGTCAGTGTGAAATGTTACACTTTTCCCATTTTCTCAGTACTTGATACACTAGAGGTAGGATGAAGGAAAGGCCATGTTCTTATGAAGCCACGGTCTCCCCAGCAGGGCATTGAATGGTGTGCTCTGCCGGACCACCATGAATTCTGTGTAGGCTACTAGGTCACCAAAATGGGTCCTTAGTTTAATTTTCCCCATTGGGTTATCCTCGCTCTTGTCGTAAGCCAACAGATTTGTGGTCGAGGTAATTAGGCCATCCTCAATGTAGCCCAACATATGAAGTGTCCGTAGGGGAAGGAGGTTAACTCTATAGTCATTTTCTATAAAGGCATTCCAGATCTCAATACCATTCAGTGTGCCAGACACATATAATGGTCTGATTTGTCCTTGCATGATGGCATCTTCATCTTGGTCGGTGAAGGAAATCACCGCATTGCATTCACCAGGGAAAGTCTCCGTCTGGTAAATTTCGGCAGCAGCTACATCGTCTTGAAACTCCTGGGGGCTGATCAAAGCTTCTATAAACACCTCCCTAAGGTCTTCTGACAGACTTAGGGAATCGAGGATTGACAGATTGGCTGGTACCGATGCCATCCCTTTAAAGATATCATATTTGGTCTCCAGCGGTCGATGCTTCTCAATTGGCGGGAGAGTCTTAGTGGATGCTTTAGGGGCTGGAGAATTTGAAGAGGAGGGACCGGCTGTGGGGTTGGATATTTATGGAGTCCCCACGTTTTGAGGACATGGCCTGGGCGGTCTGTTTGTGCGTACTAGGCGGCCAGACACTTGTTCCTCCTCTGGTGGGTATCGCAGAAAAACAAGGCCAGAGTGGCTATTTGTGGAGGTTGAGGGGCATTCATTCCCCTGATGAGTCTATTGAAGGGCTCTCCCACGGGTTTCCACAATATTAACTGTTTGGGCCAGGGTCCAACCATAGGGTTTCTTTCATCCGTGACTGCATCACCCCTGGTATCCCCTACCTCTGTCATTCCTCCTCCCGACTCCTTGTGTAGGGAACTCGGCTTCGTAACCATAACCTACATCAGGAAATGATTCCATAAGATATATGATGTTAATAGAACCAAAGATTGGATCTTCATTCTCTGACAGGTCAACCTGGTCGGTTGTCCCTGATGGTTCCATTTGGTGGGTTGGTTCCCATGGCGCCAAACTTGAGGGCATATAGACTGCCGGGGTCAGGACTAACTTTCACCCCGTCGCAGACTTCTCCTCTTGTGATTGTTTCCTACTTCTTCGATTACACCCAGATGACCAGCTTCTGGAGGGTTGTGAGGTCGATACTGTCGGATCTGCGGCTTCACGGGATGTTGGTGGAAACCCCGGCTGCTGTAGTTGAGCTTGGAGTATGCATTGGGCACATTTGATAGTTTTCTGAGTCATCCAGTTGTCAAATTTCTTCCCCTACTTTCTGGTTACATTCTTCCACCCCTCCTCTTTGTCGGAGTCGGTGGTAGAGATACATGCCACATGTGCTGGGGGTGGTCCTAGCTTGACCTATCTAGAGTCTACAATCCTCTGCAGGAGGTCTTTGAAGATGAAGAAATCTTGGATACTATGTCCCAACATCCGATGGTAGGGCGGGTAATTTGTCCTGTCATCGCGGCCGAACTATTCTAGTTTCCTCAGCTCCGGGAGGTGGAGCAAGTTACAGTTCATGGTGGCAATGAAGTAACCACAGACTTGATCATCTCAGAACGAGTATACTTTTTGTCTTCATTACTCAAACTGGGTTCGATTCGGCCCTCGCTGATCGTCCCATTTAGGCAGAGGTGGCCGTAGATATGCAAGATGACCTTGATGATATGGTGGAGACCTGAGCGGTGGAGAGGGCACAGGGGCCAGCTTGAGTGTGACAGCAGACACTTCAGCTCTAGGGTCTCTTTTCGCAGGAGCCTACGCGGCTATTCGGGACATCAAATTAGTCCTCTGCAGGGAGTCCTCAATACAATGGGCGATGGCTGAGAGATGGCGGAAGCTAGTGTTGCACTCCACTGGTATGATCAGTGTTCACATCTCATCTCTATTATTATCGACGTATATGGATAGCATCTCATCTTGAGCATTGGCCTATTCAAGGAATAGGTCAGACCTTTCCATCTGGAGATGAAATCTGAGACCCTATCATTCTCCCTCTACAAGCAGTTGATGAGGTCGCTGACCGTTGTTTTAGGAAACGTCGAGCTGAAGTGGAATAGGAAATGCTGCAGAAGGTCCTCCCCGCTCATTATTGACTAGGATGGTAGACTCATGTACCAGAAGAAGGTGGATCCTTGCAAGGTCCGTACAAAGAATCTAAGTTTCACTGCTTTTTCTATTCTGGAGTCCCCATCATAGGGTCGCAATAGGATGCATAGTGCATCAAATGTTGTTTCGGATCACCTGATCCATTGAATATAGGGAATACAGGGCTCCCAAAATTGGGTGGAGGCGGTGTTTTGCTCACCGAATCAAGGTAAGGTTTCCACTGTGGATGTATCGGAGCGCGTCGACCTTCCATCACTTCTAATCAAGCTGTTAGTGCCTCAATGGTGTTTGTGAGACCCTGGTTTACATCCTGTTGGGCCTGGTCCTGGGTAGGCGTAGCCCGAGGCATTTCCTAAGGATCCAGATTGGCCAGCACTAGGGGTGCGTGTGCCATTTGTGGCACCTTAAGAGGGTTCAGGCATACTCGCTCCAGCTTCTTCTTGAGTGGAGGGAAGTCTTGGTATTCATTTGAATCTACATTTAGGTAGTTGGATGGGCCAAGAACCTCTTTGGAAGGGAGCCCTAACCGTGTTTCATTTTCTGGGGAAAACCATAGTCATTGAAGTGTATTTACTGGGAGTGCATGATGTGGATCCTCCTGGGAAGCACTTTCAATAAGGCGTTTCCTCTGGAGTAGCTCAGCATTAAGCCACCTCAATTCTTTCATCTCCTCTTCATGTCAAGCGAATCTCTCTTCAACCGTGAGTGGCTCATTTTTTTCGAGAGAAGGAGGTGGGTTAAGGATAACCATTCCTTTGTTCTTAGCCTTGATGGAAGCTCACGGGGTTGGTGGAGGAGGGTTGGCTAGAAGGACGACCATATTTAGGGCGGCCCTCTAGTTCCGGGTGTGCACACCTGGTGGTTTTTTGTGAGTCAAAGCCTGACCAGAACTATTGTCTATCGTTCCCTCCTGATTTATAGTCTCTCTGGTGTCACCCATGGGGTTAACCTCTATGATGTTGAAAGATGCATATCATGGGGCAGAGAAGATTTCATCTTCCAAATGGGAAGAGGATCTCCCGTGTCTTCTGCTGGCCTTCCCATTCATGACCTAGGACTACCTTTGGACTTCTTGACGAAGGGTGACACATAGAGGTCATTGATGCGACCTCATGGTGTGCCTTCCTCTCGGAGGGTATGATGATTCAAATGATGGGATAGGACGGGAACCTCCTCTTCTGATTGTCCTTCCTAGAATAGATAATACTGATTCTCATGGGGGAGGTTGTTGTTGAGGGGGGTAATAATGCCACCAGCCCTGAGGGCTGGGGTCGGCTCCGTTCTTTGGACATCGAGTCTCTTCCCGGTTTGATTGGTTTTACAGGGGCATTTTTTGTTAAAAATTCCCCCAGGCCTGCAGGATAGGGTTGACCCTGGATTGCAGAGTGGTTGTGGCTATCGCTACCTACCTAATATTGTGTGCCCCCATTAGGGGGTGAACTGGGTTTGATGCTGAATTCACCTGTAGATCAATCCCTTCTAGGGATGCGGGAAAAGATCACTAATTGTCCTCTCTTAGGCGAGAGGCCTGTTGTATGATCTCAGTGGCCTAATTCAGGAGTTCTTGAATGGTTTGTTCCCATTAGGCCTGACGCTTCAGGGACTTACTGAAGTCTTGACTTTGCTGGGTGTGTTGCCTTTCCTGAATAGAGAGACCACTCGATTGCCATATTGACGTGACGACGTTGAAAGACACCACGCCGAATAGGTTATTCTGGGCGGGGAGCAGAGTGAAATACAAAGCTCCATGTTCTCCCCATCCCCTGATATAGACTCCCATCGGAGCATCACCGATGAGGAGGCACAGCTGGTGCAGCGCACAGAGGTAGGCTATCTCCATGTTTCCTTTACACCTCTCGGGTCATCGTTGTCGTGCTGAAGGAAGAGCATCCAGGTCGATGCGATGCAAGAGGTCTTCTATTGTCATGATGTGGTCTACATACCCATCTTAGGGCAGGAAGGTTGATTTTAGTAGGTGGAGTGTTTTCCATATATTATGGTAGATTTCGTGCACACATTCTTCAGACAGCTCTCTTGGTATGTCGAACTGAGAGGTGTTCGTAGGCCAAAACATAACTGGTATATCATCCCCGGCCAGTCATTTCCTCAGGTGCGCCATATTGGCATACTCCTCGGCTTGTGACTCCTCTACCTAGTCAGCCCAACTGAAACGCTCTCTATCAGTGTAGTCCGAGGTAGTGGGACCGATAGGTGCTGAATCATTATGTGGGATATTCCGAGGTGGTTCAGAGGATGAACGCGGCCCTGGACTGTCTCATGATTGTAGAAGGATGTCGTTGGTGACTAACATGGAATATGACATTCTTGATCCTGTCCTTCTGAGTGCCTCGGCATACGAGGGATTTTTTGTGCTTGATTCGGTAGGGGGAGGACCTTTCTGTCGATATGATATGTCATCGCTGGAGGACCTCCACAATGGCAGTCGTACTGGCGAGGACTACCATTACTGCATGGTATTTCACTGCATAGAGGACTTTTGCTATTCCTAACTTGGGGAGGACCTCCAAGGCATGTCGTAGCAAGGGTAGGACCTTATGGCTGCGTAGCGTCATTATGGAGAGGACCTTCGAAACAACTGCCAGCATGGTGAGGATGCCCATCATGGCTTGAAATTTGATGTGCATCTTGGGGAGGAACTTCAAGACAAATTACAACAAGGGGAGGACCATCTTATTGCTTCGGGCCAATGAGGGGAGGACCTTCACAATGGCGGTCCTGGTGGAGAGGTCTACCATCATAGCTGTGGCAATGGCGAGGACTACCATTACTGCTGCCACAGGGAGAATATTTGTGGGAAACATCTTGGGGAGGGCCTCCAGAATGTACCGTAATGAGGGGAGGGCCTTCTCATTGCTCGACATCTCTACGGGGAGGACCTCCGTTATCAGGGTGGTGAGGACTACCACTGTGATCTGATTCCTGGATGTGTGGAGTGTCGTTGCAGCGTAACTCCTGGGGAGGACCTTCAGGGTTGGCCCCGACAAGGGGAGGGCCTTCTTGTCATGATGAGACGTCACTACGGGGAGGGCCTCCACAGTTGCGGCTATGATAGCGAGGACTACTATTATAATCTGGGGTCCCACTGCATGGAGAGTGTTTGTAGCATATACCCTGGGGAGGACCTTAAGGGTGGACCACAGAAAGTGGAGGACCTTCTTGTTGCACGATCTTCTGGACATGTGGAGGGTTTCCGTGACTCATATCAAATGAGGAGCTCTCGTGATCGATCGTCATATGCCCGCAGGGGAGGCCCCCCAGGGGTGCTCTGGGGAGGACCTTCAGAGCTACTGGTAGAATCATTGCGGGGAGGACCTTCTCAACTGCTACTACCACTCCCATAATATGGTAATGGGTGGGCAGGGTTCTGAGCCTGCGATGTGTGTATAGCGGCATTGGGAACCCCAGATTACAGCAGAGCGGTGTCATGAACTCCATCATTATTTTCTGACTGTCTTTGGTACGTTCGGGGTGTTCTTTTGTGGGAAGTGAGGACCGTCTGATGTTGACAATGACCGTCACCTTTGGGTCCCTGTATAATTGGGTCTCGTGATTCTTCCGGGATACACCGATGAATATCTTGAATTTTAGCAGGTGTATATGACTGCTTTGGAGCATCCACCGTGATGGATGGGTGTCCCCCAGTTGGAACGAGTGAAGCTGCACGATCTGGTAGACATTTCATCGCGGAATATGGCCGGCGACCCTCCTAGGCAAAAGCACATATGCAGATCTGCTCCGAGGTGGCTATCTCGTCTCTTAGATGAGTCGTATCAATTGGAGAGACATGCTCATAAGCTCGAGTCCTTGCTAATTTCGCTAATTCAATGACATTCTAGAAATACTATAAGATATGATCCGGGATCGATACATGCTCCTCCATCATTTCCAAGATATGTAGAGAGACATCTTTGGCTGGAACGGGTATGAACACCCAATCCGGTATCGGAGTAGGAATATCCTTCTCTAGTCTTCTGGTGGTTAGTGGGTATTGACAATT
The DNA here is from genome assembly GCA_963277665.1 of Viscum album. Classification (NCBI taxonomy): domain Eukaryota; kingdom Viridiplantae; phylum Streptophyta; class Magnoliopsida; order Santalales; family Viscaceae; genus Viscum; species Viscum album. Next base: position 1,381,434,907 of record OY728138.1, read on the forward strand.
CTCCTATGTCGGGGTAGGTGAACGAATCTACCCCTGTACCGAGATATGATGGTTTATCTCTCCGTTTGCCGCCACATCGGGATGGAAGACTTTACTTGCATCTACAGGGAGTTGGCCCTGCATATATTGATTTTCCACTGTATCGAGTCAGTGGCCTAAGTGGGCGGGTATACATGCCCACCTATGATTTACCATAACATATGGGTGGAGGGTTTTGTTGATCGCCACCATATCAGGATGGAGGGCATCAGAAGAAACTGCTAGGAGCTGGTTCTGTAGGTGCTAGGTCGCGACCATGTCAGGTTGGTGGGCCTCACGTCCTTGGGCAGGGAGAGGTGTCTGCCTGGTAAGTGTTGTCTTGTGTGAGCGATGGGCTTGATGGAGCTCGGCAGGGATGGTCACCAGCTCGTATGATGCCGTCATGTCTATATGGTAGGCTCGGGAGGAGCGAGCAGGTGTAGGTGACTGTTCGTGGTACATCTCCGTGGCTGGGCAGCAGAGCTCCACCTTAGGGACCAGGGTGATGACCTGTCCCTGATTGTACATCTGCCGCCCTCGTCGGGTGGTCCGAGGGGCCGGAGCTCGGGGAGTGTGGGCCTGAATCCTCGAGGAGACATCCGCCTCGGCACAAGTATATTGAATTGTGGTGTGACCGCGATGACATCTTTCAGTGGGTGCCTTGGAGCGGAACCCCCATTCGGTGGGTATGAAGTCCTCAACGTCGACCTCGTCTGCCTCCCTATGATAAGTGAGGTACGCGTTGTCCCTTTCCGGGGATAGACTCCCGAAACGGTTGGAGACAACAATATGGGATATCTGGATCTGCCTTTGTGGCCATTGCTGGGCAGGCGACCGGTGAGTTCTGGCGGATTGGAGGGCGTGCCTGGCCGCCTCCACCGTTGGGAGAGTACCGTTCACGTGGTACTCTCAGATTCGCACGTCTGAGACCTAGCGTTGAAGACGATGGGTGGGTGATGGGTTCTTCTGTTGGTGAGGATACCCAGTCATTGCGTAGCACGACGTGCGCAAATGCGAGTTCCATCGGGATGCCATTGGATCGAAGGGAGTTCTGTATAGTACTTGTAAAACATTTTAACAAATACAAACCACAAACCCGTCAAAGCAACATCTCATGATATCATGCGTAATTAACGAACTTTCTTGGCCTCCTTGTGAGTAAAAGGGGAATGGGTTGGGATTAAGTTAAATCCATCATGCTTGGTTAAATATTCACGTTGGGTTCACCATTTTTGTTTCATGGTTTTGGTCTTGAAACGCCCAACAGCTCCATATCCGATGATGGATGGACCTCCATTCCAAAGGTAGGCATTCACCGGATGGTCTGACCAGTGATGCTTAAGAAATCAAATTGGTCGAGAGGATGGGATGTCGAGCTCATATCACACTTTTGGGGGGAATTATTGCAAGTTCTGGGACTCTCTTATAGATTTAAGACATATTCATATGTTCGCGAATCTTTGGTTTATACGCAAGCATAGTATCCATGGATTTATCCCTTGGTTGGTAATGGTCAGCTGAACGCAGGGGTTCGAAATCATTTAGGCCAGAGGTTTAACATCCCTCATTGGATTAATGACTCTGAAGAATTTGGACTCATTGATACGGCTCTTAGAGCATCTTAGTGAACCAATGTGAAGATAGTCGGATCGACCATTTGTTGGGCTAGAACCTCAGGGAGGCTTCCTATGTACCCTTCCTAAAAGATAGGGATCAATGTCCATGAAGTTTGAATCAGGTGTCGGAGAACCGACGTGAAGGTGGACCCGACGGTCCGGTTGTGATGGGGCTTGAACCTCAGGGAGTCTTCCTACATATCCCTGTGGAAGGGAATCAAAGTCCTCGTAGGTCGCATTTACTTGGGAATTACGCTCTGAGGCATCATAGAATGATGGATTGAGGATTACACTCTGAGGAGGCCCAGGGCGATGGATTGGGGATTGCACTCTGAGGATACCCATAAGAGGATGTCATGGAAGATGCTTACTCTAATCCCATGTGAGTTATGCTCTGTGTGAGAAATAAGAGGTAGTAGGGACCAGATGATCATGTCGCGAAAGTTTCGTCCGTGAGAAGTGAAGAGGGTCTTATGCATAGGGCGGACCATAAGGTCGGGGATTACTCTGATATGGATTCCCATGGAGACAAAGCGCAGTGGGAGAGGGAAAGGTGGTGATCTTGTGACCATATCCTCTCTTGCAGTGCATGAGGGCTCCCTTCTGATGGGTATTTTACCATCCCCGAGGAGCCCTTAACAAGTGGAGGGGAAGAAAAGGGACTCCCGAGATCAGACTCCACATTACCATGGGAATGTGAACCTAGGAATGATTTTGGAATCTGCTCAAGGGTCGGGGAAACCCCTTGGCCTCTACATCCCGTGGGTATGTGAACTCAAAATGGCGCACTGATGCACCTGAGGGTTACATCACATGGATCTAGTGGCTCTGGTGGAGGCCTCATCTCAAGGCCGATGAGTAAACCAATGAGGGAGTCACGGGGGATCATGAAGGATTGAAATTTGAAGGATTTTATCTCACTTGGGGAATGGGAACTCCAAAGGTTTTGGTAGGCCACGCAGGGGTATGGGTGGTGGAAGCCTTCGCGTAGGGAACGGCTACGCGGCTGGAGAGGCCGTCCATGAGTCAGGGTGGCTCACGGACAGATTGGACATCCACGAACCAGGAGGGTCCGCAGAATGACTTCTTGTCCATGAACAAGGAGGGTCCATAGACTGATTGGCCATCCGCGAACCAGGAGGGTCCCCAGACTGATTGGCTGTCTGCTAACTAGGAGGGTCTGTAGACTAATTGGAATCTCGCAAACCAAGGTGGTTCACGGCTCCGGGTATGACCCACGAACCATGGTGGTCTATAGACTGTTGGGAATTTCGTGAACCAAGGTGGTTCGCTGATTCAGGTTCGATCCGCGCACTAGGGTGGTCCGAGGAGGGTTCCATTCAGGCAGCGGTGGCCATGGGCGGCGCTGGCTAGAGGCTCATCGGTCAGGGCATCGCCCACGTATGAGGGTTCTACATGGAACGATGGATCAGAAAAGAGGCATAAACTCCCTGGTCCACAGGGAGTGCATCCACGGAGGGGCAATGGTTTGCAGTCTTCTCTTTTTATGTTATTTTGAGTTTGCGGTCCACCAAATTATTATGCATTTTTGGTTTCTTATTAGTTCGTTCCCAGGTTAATACCTGCTCTGGTTTGCAAACTGGAACATTCGAAATCCTAACCCTTCCCTTGAAATCCTTCCACCCGAATCGGACCGATCTCCTCTCCATCTCTCTTCTCCAAATCCAAATAATCCAAATCCTCTTCTCCTCTTCCCCCCGGTCTCCTTTTATAGAGTGGGGGAAGAGATGTATCTGCTGTCACACGACACCTTTTGCGGAGGACCATGACCGAATACATGGTTCATGGATGGCTTGGTCAATATGCAGTCCGTGGGGTATTAAAAACTCCTCTGTGAACCAAAATTGGGGAGTGCTTCATAGCCGCGGAGAGTTCCACCTCTCTTTCACGAACGACAATAGAGGCAGTTCAGGCCAGCTGATGCAGCTCGTGGCTGGGGTGGTCCGCGTGGGTTAACTAGATTGGTGCCTGCCCTGCTTCGCACCCTCGGAGGATCTCCACCTCCATTCCACGAAAGACAGCGAAGGCGGTTCGGGCCGACTGACGCAACTCTCTGCTGGGGCGGTCCGGAATGGTGGACCTGATTGGCACCTGTCCCGCCTCGCGACCACGGAGGATCTCCACCTCCCTCTCTCGAACGACGATGGTCCGCAGAGGAGGGATGGTTCGCGGAACCGGACATGCGTCATTAACACTAGATTGGTCCGCAGACTGGTTCCTCCTTCTCCATCCTTGAGTATTCTTTATATTTTCCCATCCCTTTGAGGGGGATTTGGGTAAAATCTCCCTTGAATTAAATTCTACTTTGCGGATTTTTCAGGACCCTATAGTAATTTGTGATTATTTTAGATCTATATGTTCCATAAAATAGTTCCCCAATTGTTCTGGTCATTTAGAGGTGAGAGAAATTGATGATACAGATTCCCAGAAAAAATTCATGATTATGAACCTATGAAAGAACATTGATTCAAAATGGAAGAGAATTAAATGAGGATGATATTTTTTTATTTCTCTTTATTCAACACTACAGGGGTAGATACAGGGAACAATATGACCTCACTAATAGTGTTCTGAAAAAGGGAATCATAAATATACATCCAATGATCAAGACCAGTTTTGGTTAGAGAAAAAATATTACCATTTCAAATGCTACATCTAGAGTGATATTAAGATCTTGCAAGTGAGGGTGGACCACAAACCAGTTGGTGGAAGAGTTCTGACATGGGGGCCCCATGACCATATCATATTTTTGAGTCTTTATTCTTCCCCAGAGAATGTTTTTTTTCAGTAACCTCACTTTCCATATTTTCATGGGATATATGCATCTCACCCAAAATGCTCCACAAATTGATACCTCCTACTTTAACTATCCTTTACATCCTAGACCAGGATTCTGAATGATGTTTTCTATCCACATTCACATCCATAATGAATGTGGAGAAGATGACATCAAATCTACTTGTGAAAGCCTTAGGTATATTGAGAACTAATAAATTATTCATGGGGATAGAGTTAAGTACACTATTAACCTTTGTGATATGGCCATAGAATGATGAAAATATGTTTTTTCTAGTTTCTTATGAGGCCTGTTATTTTGATTTATTTGAAATGATGAATACGAATCCTTATTCTCGATATAAGAACACATAAGTAAACAATTAAGATGTTTTTCCTACCAATACCCAAATTTGTTTTCAAGGAGAAATCCCTAATATCCACACAATACACAAATAATAAGATTCAACTTTTAGTATGATTAACTAGTTTCCCACTCCATTAAAAATATTCTCCTTGAAAACCTTCTTCATCATCGTGTATATGATATTAATATTAAATTATATTTTTTGAATTATATTAATAGACATTCAAATAATTAATTAATTATTTTCAATAATAAAACTGTATATTATATAATAAGTTAAAATTAATTATTGACCAAAACAAATAATGGAAATTTAAAAAATTAATTTTCATGGTTAAGGTAAAAATGGATTTAACAGTGGTTAATCTAAATTGAAAAGAGGTAAAGATGACTAAAATCTTAAAAAAATTATTTTATAGACATATTGATCTTATACCATCTAGGATTGATAATGGCACATCATTAGATCCTTGTGAAATGAAAAAAATATTTGGATGGAATTAATTCTTTTTAAAAATTATATGTGTGTCACTCATCTTAGTTATCAAAGGCCACCCACACTCCCCCTATATTTACGCCATTAAAACCAATTAGTTCAACCATGAAAAACCCAAATAACTTATATAATTCTATGATTTCATCAAATAATCCTTATTTTTTGTTAAATACATTACTATTGATCTTCATTGGTGAAAATAAAAGGAAGATCCGAGAACAAGTGGAAATATTCGTCAATGAGTTTGTTTTGTTTTATTTCATTCTCAACGTCAATCAATTATTATTAAACTATGATTATATGATAAAATCATAATATTAAAAATTCTAGAATGTTATTATGTAAATTTCATAACCTAAATAATTATCATCTTGTCACAACCCATCCCCCGGGGCTCGTGCCGTGACTACCCCAAGCCAGCCTTCCATAGGACAGGGGCTGGTGAATAGCACCGAAAGGCATATTCCCTAAAACCAGGAAGGCATTTCCATTATAACCTATAAACAAACACAACTAATAACACAAAAAGATATGAACAAAAGTTAACTGTATTTCAAAAAGAGGGTAGAAAGTAAAAAAAGGGCCGTAATACAAGCTCATTAGTAATAGTACTAGTACAACTGAAATACAATATCACTGAAAAAAGAGGCAGCTACTTGGTCATCCTCCGAGGTTCCTACTTGAAGGGTACGTACAGATAGACTCCTCATCACTCCATATGTTCTCGACCCCTTTGTGTCCCATCATGCTGTATGGTCCACCTTTGGGCCCTATCAAGCCCTGGTACCCTCATCCTTGATCAGTGATGTCTGTTGTCTGCACCAAACACAACAAGGTGCAGGCACAGCCTACACCGGGGTGAGTATTATGATACTCAGAAAGAACCCCAAGACCCTCGAGGTCTCACAAAATCCACCAAGGATAAACAACAAGGCATGAAAACAACATATAACCCTACACAAGTATATGCACATACATATACCAATGTTATCAAGAATACCCATCTCAATCATGAGGAAAACATAGAGTCCAACTCAAAGCCCAAATCTCAACTGTTCCAAAAAGGAAGGAATACCACAAAGGCAAGTACCCCACAGGTACACGACAAAAAAGAATAATAGAAAGTTATTACCATGATGGAAAGTACCACAATGTATAGAATCAACTAACACTAGGTATAACTTAGGTACAGAAGTAAATATGATTAGTCGAAGGCTAGATCATCTTATTCTGTTAAGAGGCTCTGCTGATGAACCACACAAGATCGTTCAGTGTTGACCCAAATAGGATTTCTAGGTGCTGACTGACACATGATCGCTTGGTGCTGACCCACACAGGATTGATCATTGCTGACCACACATAATCTCTCGCTCCTGACCCACATAAGATCACACCTCATTCTCCACGTCACAACCAGCTACTGGGTTCCCAAACCATGCTTTATCATCAACAAGAGGGTCCACTCCTCAGGAAACGTTTTGATACTTCAACTACCAGGATGTCCCATGAAAAGTATACCAAAGTTCTTCTATATCATCGGGTTCTCAACACAACAGACGGTGCGTCAATCGGACGCTCGGTTTGTATGTTATTATCCTTTTAGTCCTGAGGGCCCGGTTGGATTCATTATCGATCCAACCCCACCATGTCCCATCATTTTTCAAATAATAATTGGGGTATACCAAAGGGACCATCCCTCTTCAGGTTTTTCGGCGCCACATATGGTTCGTCAAACGGACATCTGGTGCCAAAGTTATGGACCAAAGAGAGTAAATGGGTCAAAGTGGGTCCGGGTCCTGTCCGACCTAGCCTGACCCAGCCCGCGGTGCGGCTTGGCCCACTGGGGAGCCTAGCCCACACTGGGCGGCCCATCCTGGGTAGTGTGGGGCGGCACGTGGGGGTGTGGAGGCTGTGGGGGCTGCGAAGGCCGTAGTACGGTTAGGCTGTGGGGTGGCGTAGAGGACTATGAGTACGGCGCGAGGCAACCTGGAGTCACGGGGCGGCGCGGCCGCAGGGCGGCGTGGAGAGCCACATGGTGGCGAGGCCATGGGGTAGCGTGGAGGGCTGTGGGGCAGCACGGCTAGGCCGCGGGGTGGCACAGATGCTACATGTTCCACATGGTGGCGTGGAGGCTATAGAGGGTGTGGGGGCCATGAAGTTGTTGGGCCCCACGGAGGTCGCTGGGTAGCGAGGAGCTACAGGGTCATCACCTTCATCGTAGCCTATGTTGTGGCAACCACTATATCCATTCGTCACTCTGGCACAAATCCGCCTTCTTCCATTGCGAAGAACACACCATTTAAGAAGAACGAAGGAGTGGTTACGACATGTTTTTTTGACCCGCACCCTCCACTTTAGAGTGGTAGCAAGTGGCTATAATCTCATCATGATTTTAAGATGAATTATCAAGAATGGGTATGGGGGAGGAAATTCAAACAACTACCCTAATCGAAGGTTTGTTGTTGCGTTGATGTTGGAACAAGAATAAATGGTGAAGGCGAAGAGGGTACCAACGATCATCACTCCTGCAAGAATGCATCCGAAGTTCTCTTCGGGTCGGTTCGTTGATCTTCATTGAAGATGTGTTCTTCGTTTGAGAAGAAGAGTTCCTCCAATGGTCTTCCCCAAATTCCCTCTTCCAATACTTCCACCAAATTCCCCAATAGAATAATATACGACCAAAACAAATAGGTTTATCTATCTAATTATTCGAAACAATTAAAGATTAATTAATTAATTGAATGAAGGTGGCACAATTAAATGGGTTGTGTTTGGAATAATTAAACTAGAGGATACCAATGGTTACATCCCTCATTAAAGAGGGAGTTCAAGAGGCTCCCCAAAAGAATAAGTGGATTTCAAGGGGGTTTTTAGTCTCAGTTGGCCCCCAACACCATTACCCATTTGGGAGGTTTTAGTTCAGGTGGTCCCCACCTTTAAACCATCCACATGGAAGGTTTCAACAAAAAGAAAAAGAAAAATAAAATAAAAGTTTATTTTATTTAATTCCTATTTCCACGAAAATCCCATATTATGTCATTCACCCCCAACCTACCATGGTCAGAATGAAGGTCCCCTTATGTGAATATCGGTGCTACGAGTTCAATGGTGCCCTAATATTTTAATTTTGAACACTGTTTCAATAGTAACAAAAACATGATTGCATGTTTACTGAACGTACCAGAAAAAAATTTCAGAAATTCATTCCGGGCACACCGGGCCTCTGAATCACGCTCCATCAATTTTATTGGACATGTAAAATTATTATATATTTTAAAAAACTAATTGTAAATTCTTGGTCATTACATTGTATACACCTCATGGATTTGCTTCCCCGAAAGACATATCACAAAACTACGAAAACAGTTCAGGGTACTGAGCATGTATCTGAGCTTCCCGCTCCCATATGCTCTCCTTGAGGTTCCCGTGCTTCCAGTGAGCATGCACAAGAGGTATTGGCCATCCAATAAGGACCTTCTCCTATTTATCCACAATCTCTACTAGAACCTCCAAAAATGTCTCACCATCATCGACGTCCACCTCGCCATGGTCGATGATGTGAGAAGGGTTATGCATGTATCTCCTCATCTGGGATGCGTGGAAGATGTCGTGCACCCAGTTCATTTGAGGATGAAGAAATAATTGGTAAACCATGTCCCCAACTGTGTGGAGGACCTTGAATGGTCTGATGAACCTCGAAGATAACTTTCCACCGCAGCCAAATCACTATAAACCTCATCATGGTGAGACCTGTAGAAAGATTTTTTCACCATCCTCAAAGTCTAAAGGTCTCTATATCCTGTTTTTGTAAGACTTATACCTACTCAATGTAGTCTTCATACAATCTTGGATGATCTTAACTTTCTCTATGGTATCCCTTACCATCTATGGTCCCACTAGGGCTGACTCCCCAGGGTTAGTACAGTATAAAAGTGATATGCAATGTCGCCCGTACAATGTCTCAAAAGGCGCCGCCCCAATGGTGGAGTGATAGTTTTAGTTGTATGAAATCTCCACCAAATGAAAGTGATCCTCCCACCTACGACCAAAGTCAATAACGCAAGCACACAACAAGTCATCGTGGGTCGGAATGGTCCACTGAGTATGGCCATACGTCTGTGGATTGAAGGCCGTGCTCAAACGAAGTTGTGTCCCAAAAGCCACCTACAACCCCTTCCATATACAAGAGGTATATCATTCATCATAATCGAAGACAATAATCAAGTGTACTCCATGTAGCCACGGAATCTCTTGCACATAGAGGCATCTCAAACTATCTACTGAACCCTGCTCTCTGATCGGTAGGAAGTGGCCGACTTGTTGAGTGGGTCGACGATCACCCAGATTGAATCTTGACATCTAGATGTACATTGAAATCATGTCACAAAATCCATGGATATCAATTACCACTTCCACTATAGAACCCCCAAAGGATGAACCAAGCATTCTGGTACCTGATGCTCTGCCTTCACTTACTGACAAGTGAGGCACCGAGAGAGAAAATCTAATACTACTTTATTCATTCCCAGCCACCAGTGTTGTCATCAGAGATCCTGGTAAATCTTTGCCACTCCTACATGTAATGCTAGAGGGGATGTGTGGAACTCCCACATCACATCCTACCGAAGCCACACCGGTACCATGATACCTCTTCTGGAGAGGATGACATGCTCCCCACCTTCATAAAATCCATCAGGTGCCTACCCTGTCGATATCTGAGCACATAGAACCTCGTAGTCAGCATCCCCACACTGCACCTCCCTGACTAATTAAAGATGTGGGGGAGTGATTGTAAGAGACTAAAGAAAAGAGGCTCCATAAAGTTCCACAAAATATATCTTCAAAGTGACCAACTCTTCCATTCCCTCACCTAGCAGTTATATAACAGATCTCTAGATGAGTGCATCCAATAAACCTTTCCTCTTATCATGATTATTGACTATCTCTAAGTAATATCCCTTGAGGAACTCAATCCAACTTCGTTGTCTCAGGTTCAGGTCCTTATGAGAGAAGATATACCATAGACTCTTGTAATTAGAGTACACTGTAAAATGCTCACCCATCAAGTAATGTCACCACATATTCAAGGGGGACACCACTGCTGCTATCTCCAGGACATGGGTAGTATAGTTCTGCTCATGTTTTCTCAGCTATTGATAACCGTATGTGATCCTTGATCTCTCATGAAGTAGGACACATCCAAGCTCGGTCATTGATGCGTCGCAGTAAATAACATACCCTATCCCTCCTCTACTAGCCTCAATATGGGGACACTAGTCAACCTCTGCCTTAGCTCCTAAAAACTATACTAGTATCTCTCTGACCATATGAAGGCTTTACCCTTCTCCGTCAATGCTGAAAGTGGTGCTGCATCTCTGGAGAAATACCTCACAAATCATTGGTATTATCCGGAAAAACTTGGAAACTCTGTATCTCCATCACACTTTTCGGTGGCTCCCATGAATGTACCACCTCAATATTCGCTGGATCCAATGAAACTCTAATCTCTAAGATGATGTATCCCAAAAAGTAAACCTCTCAAATCCAAAACTGGCAGTTAGAGAGCTTACTATAAAGTTGGTGCTCTCAGAGTGTGTCCTTTACTACCTGAAAATGATTGTCATACTCCTCCTTAGTAGCCAAGTAGATCCGAATGTCATCGATGAAGACTACTACAAAATGATCAAGGTATGGTTGAAAGATCTAGTTCATGAGTACCATGAACACTACTGGAGCATTGGTTACACTGAATATCACAACCAAGAATACATAATGGTTGTACCGACATCTGAAATCCATCTTCTGCATATCCTCAACCCGTACTCTGAGCCGGTGATAGCCTGATCTGAGGTCTATCTTCAAGAATCCACGTGATCCCTTCAACTGATCAGAGAGGTCGTTAGTTCTAGGAAGTGGGTACTTGTTCTTCACGGTCACCTTGTTCAGGCGCCGTTAGTCGACACAAAGTCTAAAACTCCCATCTGCAATCATTGATAACAAAACTGGGGATACTAAAGGAGAAAAACTGGGTTGAATGAACCCTTTCCCCTGTAAGTCATCCATCTATACCGACAGCTCACGAAGCTCTGCATGAGCCATCCGATACACTGGTCTAGATATTAGTGGCATCCTAGGGTACAAGTCAATGAAAAATTCCACCTTTGTGTGAGGAGATATACCCAAAATATTATCAGGGAAGACATCCGCATACTGGTCCACCACTATAGGATAACTCAGACTCTCCACATCAACTACTCCATAGGTAAGGCTATCCAAATGATGATTGATCGGCTGAAATCTCCTCTGGGAAAGTCCATACTGGCTTCAAAGTCTCCCTTCTCACCGGTGAGGGTAAAACTAGTCCCATCTATGTGGACAGAAAACACTTTGCACATAATACAGTCAATATGATCATGGACTGTAGTTAACCATTCAATACCAAGGATGATGTTGTAAGGCCTCTACGCTGCAACTAGGAGATCCGAGTCGAAGTTATAGCCTCTTAGAGTAAGCTCGTACTGCCAGAACAAGTGCGAAATCATTGAATCTTCTTCTGTTGGAGTCTCTAGCTGTAAGGATAAAGCCAACAACTCTGTCGAAATCTCTGATCTTTGAATGAGGGTAGTGGTAATACAATAATGACTAGAACCTATGTCTATAAGTACTACAACAAAGGTAGAGTAGACACAGATCATACCTAGTATCATCTCCAGAGCACTGTGGTCATAGGACTCAGCTTCCTGGTGCTAAACTCGCCCCTATCCAGTAGCTCCCTGCGGTCGGGGCGGACCTTCTCATGGTGGTTGCAGTAACATCTTGAATCTCTGCCCACTGCCAGCTGCACGGCTTGCTCCACTACCATGTTCACTTTCTCCCTGTAGACATCCATAGTCAAACCTCTGTCACTGACTAGGCGGTCCCTTGGCTGTCTACTGATCATCTATATGGCGGGTTGGACAATCACGAGCCATGTGACCCTGCCTACTGAATGCGTAACACTCCCCATTCCTGGCATGATTGGCTCTGCCTTGGTTTCCTCCAACAACCGACCCTGAATCCTATGGTCTTCCAACAGAGGTCTTCTCCTTTTTGGCCTCATTGACATCTGTCTTCTACCAGTTGTAGAAAACTCTCCTCCATGAAATCTGGTGTAGGGTCCCGCTGTTGGTGATTTCTCACTAATGAATATCTTTACTAAGAGGGATCTATCTAACACCCCTTCCTACATCGGGATGCTAAAGAAATCATCGAAGCCCTGATCTCTTTCCTGAGTCCATACTCAAAAATCCATGCCATGATGAATGGGTCCTAAACCATATCAATGGAGTAGTGTGCGAGGTCAGTGAAAATAGCTGAGTACTGATCCACAGTCATACTGTCCTACTATAGATGAAGAAGCTCTTGTATGTGAACTGCGTAAAGTGTTGCTGGAATAGACTCTGCACAAAAAAGACTCTCAAAGTCTACCCAAAGAAGCGTCACCTTTTCATGATCCGGCAGTATCAAGCTCCACCATCTTCTAGCTGCTTCCAGTAGCAGACTAGTGGGAAGGATCACCATGAGATCAGCTGGTGTCCTTTCTAGTCATAAGGCTCTCACTACGGCCTCCAACCAGTCCTCAGTCGCTCCTGGGTCCATCTCTACCCTGAAACTGGGTGGCCTCTAGCACTATAAATCATTCAACACGCTCAAGCGACGTGTACCCTCTACTACTGGGGCTGGCGGAATTGGTGTCCCAATGAGTAATGGTTCTGATAGTGCCTATACTAGTTCCTTTACTGGAAGAGGGCCCTACACCAAGGCCTCCTCACTCAGTGGGATATCAGTGCATACTATATTTGAAACCCTAGATGGATGTCTACATAGAGGCATCCTAAAAAGAAACTGGTTGTACATGGTAAAAAAGGTAATCATGGTGAGCAGAATCAATGATATCACCCAGAAAACTCTTCAAAACAGATATGCAATCAGTGTTTTTGTGCACTAAGTCAAAAATCAGAAGTCAGGGTCAGGGTGTATGGATACATCGTTCACCACACCAACAATGGTTTTTCTATACTGATAACCACATTCAGTACACTTAACACTACTGCTGCTAAAAAAAGATCAGAGTCCCATGTTATATTGTATAACCGATTCCTCTGATACCAATTTTTCACGACCCATCCCCTGAGGCCCGTGTCGTGATTACCCTTAGCCGACCTTCCATAGTCCAGGGGCTGGCGACTAGCACCGAAAGGTGTATTCGGAAAAACCATGAAGACATTGCCTTTATACCCAATAAACACATGCAACCAAACACACAAAAAGATAGAAAAACAAGTTAACTGTATAGAAAAAAGTGTGCTGAAAGAAAAAAGGGGCCAGAATAAAAGACCAACAATAATTGTATAAGTAAAACTGGAATACAATATAACTGAAAAAAAATAAAGGTAGCTACAAGGTCATCCTCCAAGGTTCCTACCTGAAGGGTAGGTATATATCACCTCCTCAGAACACCACTTCCTCTCTTCCCCTTTGCGTACTGTCACAAAGTATGGCCCACCTCTGGGCCCCATCTTGCCCTGGTACCCTCAGACATGATCAGCTCTATCTGATGTCTACACCAAACACAAATATTTGTAGGTATAGCCCGTGTAGGGGTTTCCATAATGATACTTAGTAGGGATCTCGACACCCTCAAGGTCTCATAAAATCCATCAAGGATAAACCAAAAAGCATAAAAAAACTGACAACCCTACTTAGGTATATTCCCATATATATACATAAGCTATCAGGAATACCCATCTTAGTCATGAAGAAAACACAGATTCCAACTCAAATCCCAAATATCAACTATTCCACAAAGGAAAGAATACCACGAAGGTATGTACCACACAGGTACGCCACATAAAAGAATACCACCATGTTATTACCACGAAGGAAAGTACCACAAGGTACAAACTTAGCTCACACATTGTATAACATAGGTACAGAAGTACTGGTGAATATTTGTAGGCAAGATCATCTTATTATATTAAGAGGCTCTTCTGCTGACCCACATAGGATCATTCGGTGGGGACCCAAAGAGGATCACTAGGTGTTGAACCACACATGATCGCTCAGTGTTGACCCACACATGATCTCTTAGTGTTGAACCACACATGATCGTTCGGTGCTGAACCACACTAGATCTCATTGTGCTGACCCACACATGATTTCTCATTGTTTACCCACATAAGATTGCTCTTCATTTTTTACACCACATCCTGCTGCTAAGTTCATGCACTGGGCTTTCTCGACTCTGGGATGGTCTGCTCCTCAAGACACTGGTCGATACTCCAACTCCCACGAAGTCCCAGGAAGAAGAATACCAAAGGTCCTCCATATCATAAGGGTATCAATGCAATAGACGGTGCATCGATTAGACACCTGATTTGTATGTTATTAGCCTTTTAGTCCCGATGGCTCGGTTGGATTCATGCTTGATCCAACCCGACCGTGTCCCAACATTATCCAAATCTGATGTGGGGTATACGAAAGGGAATATCTTTCTCCAGGGTTTTTGGTTCTAGAGACGGTTCTTCAAATGGATGTCTGGTGGAAGTGATATGGGAAAAGGAGCAGAAATGTGTCGATGTGGGTCTGGGTCTGGTCCGATCCTGCATGGGCTGACCCAATTTTGGTGGAACCTGTCATATCCACTGTGTCCGGCACAACATACGTTGTGGCCTGGCCTGTGGGGCGGCTCGGCCTTCTGGGTGGCCTGGCCCATGCTTGGCGGTCCGGCACACACTGCGCGGCCTGTCCTGGGCGGCGCAGGGCAGTGCGAAGGCCGCAGGACGACGAGGTCACGGGGCGGAGTGGAGGACCATGAGGGCATCGTAAGGCCAAGGGTAGCCATGGGGCGGCGTGGCCATGGGATGGTGCAGAGAGCCGTGGGGCGGTGAGGCCGCGGGGTGGTACAGTGAGGCAGATGGATGACGCGGAGGCCACAGAGGCTGTGTGGGCCACAAAGTCAGGGGGTGCCATGGAGGTCGCGGGGAGGTGAGGAGTCGTGGGGCCGTTACCTCCGTCGTGGTCGGCGGTGTGCCTATTACCATATTCGTCCATCGCTGTGGCACAAAGCCACCTTATTTCATTGCGGATAACACACCATTCAAGAAGAATGGTGGAGGGTTAGGGCCATGTTTGTTTGGCCCACACCCTCTGTGTTAGAGTGGCAGCAAGAAACTATAACCTCTTCCTAATTTTTCGAAGAATTATATAGGATAGGAATGGGGAAGAAATTAAAGCATCCAGCCTACTCGAAGGTTTTTTGTTACATTGATGTTGGCATAAGAAATAATGGTGAAGTTGAAGAGGATTCCAATGACTGTCACTCCCACAATCACGCTTCTGAAGTCAGTTCAGGGTTGGTTCCTCTCACATCACTGGAGAAGTGTTCTTCATTGGTGAAGCGTTCTTCGTTGTATAAGAAGAGTTCCTCCAATATTCTTCCCCCAATTTTCCTCTGCCAATACTGCCCCAAAATATCTCAATAAGAGAACAGCCAACAAAATAAAAAACATTATCTATATAATTTGTTAGAACAACTAAATTTTTCTTAATTAATTGAAAGAAAGTGGAACAAATAAATGGGTTGTTCTGGCATTATTAATGTATAGGATAATAATGGACACCTCCCTCATTAAAGAGGGAGGTCAAAAGGCTTACCCACATTTATGAGGGGAGTTCAAGGGGGTTTAAGTCTCAGGTGGTCCCCACTAACATAACCTATGTGGGAGGTTTTAGTTCAGGTCTTCCCAAACTTTAAACCACCCACATGGTAGGTTTCAACAAAAATAAAATAAAATAAATGTTTATTTTATTTTATTTCTATTTCAACAAAAAACCCAAATTCAATCATTCACCTTCGATCTACTGTGATCGGGGTGAAGGTGCCCTAAGGTGAATACCGACACTTCAAGTTCAACGATGACCTTGGATTTCAATTCCGAGAACCAGTTCAAAAGTTACAAAAACCTACTCACATGTTTACTGAAGGTATCTAAAAAAGGATTATAAATTCATTCAAGGCACATGAGGCCTCAAAAACACGCACCATCAATTTTCACAGATTCGTAAAATTCACATATATTTAAACAAAATTACATGGAAATTTTGGGTCTTTTCACATCTTCCATAAAAAGGGTTATGAATCCATATTTTTTTGTTGTTCTTGGACTACCGCCTCATGAACACATATAATTATATTTTCCATCACCACATCTGAAGGATGGTTTTGATGTTGGAGATAAAATATATATAATATATTTATAAAAAATTATTAATATTTATTCATTATATAAAATATAATATTTTACATTCCATTTTATAAATGATATGATATCATCTCTCATTTGTACGACAGATTACCACCTGATGAAGCGATGTGATTTCTATTCACAAGTGACTTACATAAAAAATTGTAAAGATAATGTTAAAAATTATATATGATATAAATGAAATAATTATGATAATCATGATTTTTTTTCATTCTAAAAATATAATATATCATTTTATTTCATACTTGTTCACTCACTGAAGGATGATTATGTCATTTCTGTATGTGTGGTCTATTGACTTTATATAGTGATATGAATATATGTTTTCATCGCCACACTACAGATATTATATATATAAAATTATATTTAATGATTTAATATTTTATTTTTGATTTTATGTTCATTTGAGAAAAAATAAAATATTACTTTTCACCTTTCCACAATGATCATTAAAAAATTGAAACATTACTCATGTATACAAACGACCTATGGTGTCCACGCTCATAATATACTTAAATTTTCCAAATCATATTTAATAATTGGTATTAAAATATTAATCTATGTAAAAATATAAAAATTATTTAATGATTAATATTCTATAAGTTATATTACTGTATTATATTCACAAGAATATGAACTATCATAATAAATGGAGAATGACAAAACAATACAACTTACATAAGAATTAATAAAAATAAAGAATGATTCCTAATTAAATTATGATAAGAAGTTTTAAAAATATTATATATGATTAGAAAATTACTAATAATTTTAATAACAATATAATAAAATTTAAAAAACATCTATACATGAGGTTAAATAATGATTAACTAAAAAGAAATGCGTGTTCAGGGTTTTCTAGACACTTTTATTTATGCGAGACATGATAATTCACCACTCATATCTTTTTTGTAATGTATATAAAGACCATATTACATTTAATGTCATGAATTCTTGATTAATAATGGTATATTAATTTTTATTTTTATTTATTTCAGCTAATAGGTTTTATATTGAATGATACATTGTGTTAATGAATTAGATAACTCAATTTCCTTTCATTGGGTCATATTATGTAATGGTTTTCATTGATATTCTAAGATTATGTGTGTAATGGTTTTTGATAATCGTATGTTGCGTTCTCAATTCATTTATGTGAATTTAAATTTTATACACAAATTTGATTCATTGATTAATTCATACTTTATCGTTTTGATCATTTAAAGGGTGGATTCAATGGGAAATATGTTTTGTTATAAAATTATCATCATTTATAAGGAATATCTAATGACCCATTAATATGTTATATAATTATTCTCTACAAGTTTATGATTTTTATTGGTTCCATCAATGTTATTGTTTGATAAGGATTATAATTGAAGAGTTTCCAATGTGTCAAAAGAATTATGATACAATATCCTTTCACTTTGCGATTATTCAAAACAAATGTCCTTTATGTGGAAATAATATGATCCTATATATTTTCTTATCCTTTAGTTATATCATGAGAATATATTTTGTTCTTTCATTTTCCTCTATTTATATACTCATGCTTTCAAAATATTAAAATTATAAAAAGGCATATTTATTTCTCTTTTCGGTCAAATACACTTTTTCATCCAAACCCATGTTTTGAAAAAACAATTTAAAATGTATTTATAAATAATTAACTTAATTATTAAATACATTTTTACCCACGCCTAATTTTTTACTAAATATTTTTAACAGAATATCCATGTAGTTTTCCAAAATATTCTAGGATTGATTTTACTGAAATTATGAAAGTAGTTTTTTCAATGCGTACATTATTAACATAATTTCCCTACATTTAGAAAAAAAATTTCAAGTAATATTACTTTATATGTTGTTTGGGTTATTTTGAAGGATTCATATTTTCAAATGTTTTATTATTGAAAGTATTTTTCTCAAAATGGGAGAAATATTTTCCTCATGAAATGTTTTAAATGATTTTTAAATCCTCATTTATATGTTTCCCTGATTTTTTAAAAGAAAATTATTTCCATAATTTTTTTTAATTTTTAGTTATATTATTTGATTTTAAAAATGAATATATAATTTTCCACAAAATTTATTTAATGCTATATTAATGGTTTTCAATTCATCAACATTAAAAATCTATGTTTTTCCTTATTCTCCAAATGGGATATTTTTTAATGATACCATACTCATTATATCACTTGATAGATTAAGATTATATAAATGATATTACTATATAACACATTTATTATCCATATGATAATTTTTTTAGATGTTTTTATGAACCTCATATTTTTCTATAGATTAATCATGTTACAAGGAGAGTTTTAGTGAATTTTTTTCCATACGTAAATATTATTTCAATGATATTAGTAAAGATCCCATGTTTTCAAGGGCTAAAAAAGATGAAAAATAATTAAAATAGAACCCATTTCTTTTCTATTGGTTAATCATTTTTTAAAGTAAATTTAATTTTTTATGAAACATATATTTAACTTATTAATATCATTGTTCTTGAACATTATTTATGATTGGTGCTAGAGATATAATTTGGTGAACCTAATATAGATTATGTGATGGGTGCTCCCAGATTTCTCTCCAATGCATTAGTTAATGAATATGTTCACTGGATAATTATATTTATAGTCAATTATGTGTTTATTATTTTTATAAGGATTTAATATTTGTTCTATGATGATTTTATTGAATGATACAAATATGTTTTATATATTATTTCCATGAGTTTGTAATTATTCCAATGATCAATATAGATATCTCATGGCTTTGATCGAATGACTCCATGTTATAACTGGCATCGAGAAATGGAATTTAGTTTTTTTTTCAATCCAAAATGTATTTATAAAAAAATTTAAAAAAATTATTATTAAGGTGTAGATGAATTTAGTGTTGATAGTAGAATTATTTCCCAAGGTTTTCAAATTTTTTCCCAAACAACGCGGCATAAAGAATGTTGTTTGAGGAAAAGAAAGTTGCACACAATGATAAAGGTGAATGAAAAACGTGTGTGTAACTGAATTGTTTTGGATGACCAAATTTAAATATGTAAAATAAATGTGAAACAAGATAAACATTAATTTTTAAAAAAGTTGAGTTTGTGTGACATCTAAAAGCATCACTCCAAAGAAGGAAAGATAGAATAGTATGTTCTAAATATGATGTCAAAACATGACATTCACACAAGGTGTAAGGTGAGCATTGATCATTCTTGTCAGGTCTTACATGTCTATAAAATGGTGTACATCCCCCTTCATTCATGGTATATTTATCAATGGATGATTTATGGTATCTATTGCATGAAATTTTAGCACAAAGAATAGTTTCTCATAGTAAAACATGCACATAAAGTGTTCCTTTTGAAAATAAATCCCATGTAAAATTCAAGGGAAAATTTAGAAAATTTATTGATTGTGTAAAAGATATCATGTAAAAAACAGAAAAATTATGCAAGTATACATGTTTTATCCTAGTGTTTGAGATCCATGACTATAAGGTTTTGAATATTATGTTTGTTTGATATCTTCTTTCATGTGCATCAACTTACAACTATGCTACAGTTATAGTCTCATTCTAAAGAAGGGTGGAGAATTAAATTCAAATATACATAAGGAACCTGCATGTTGTTAAACTGATTAATACTTCATACAAGGAAGTGTTCTTTGGGGAGTTAACGGTAGTGCTCAGAGGGATGAAATTTTATATTCATAAAATAATGTAAAGGAAGTGTTCCTATAATAAGATGGATGTGTTTAATCATCAATATTCAATAAATAGTGATGATTAGTTGGTTTATGTTTGATCAACACCAAATTAGTGTATTATCCAAGGATTATCTATTACTAGTGAACCATATAAAACAATCATGTCATAGCATTGCATGAAAATAATTCATTACACCATGATTCCATCAGAAAAGTTTAACAATTTCCCACCAAGGTGGGGAGATGATCTTTCTCCTTAAAAGAAATATTTTCCACCATTATTCATCCCTCCCATATCAGGGTGGTCAATGTACTTATATGATCATTATTATTTATTAATATTACACTTTCCATTAATAAATCCTTATTCAATGTTTAATGATTGTTTATTGAGGTATTTATGGGTATGTGTTTTATTATTATTCAACTCTGCATTCTAATTACGATATCATACTCTTATGATATTATAGATCTAATTTATGAACTAAATTTATTACTAATTATGTTTACCCTTACACATCATTTATGATCACCCTTCTTATGTTTCCTTTTCCCAAGGAAATCAAGTTTGAGGTTGAATTAATTATTGGTAGAAGGGTTATGTAGTGAACATGTTGATTAATAGATATGGAATATGAAATAATGTGTATTTATGGGAAGATGATCCTTTTAAATTATGGTGAATTTCAAATAATGTTTTTTCATAATTATCTAAAACTCCAAACCTGAAAGCTCCTTGAGAATTTATGTGATCCAATTTTTCTTTTTGATATTGTATGTTAGAGATAGAAAATATTTGTGTCACCTCCATCAAAATAAAATATAGAAATGTAATGTTTACATTTTCAATAAAGGATCTAAGAGTATGGGTTCTGGGCTATTTAAACTATTACACTACGGTAGTAGTCAGTTTTATTTTATTTTATTCATATAATTTGAAATCTATAAATTATTCCTATTACACTTTGGAATATGTAATATGTTCATATATTTTTTAATCTATTTTTCTACTATACTATTGTTTCTGTGTGATGATATTTTCATATATGAAGTACACTACATAAAATGATATTTTATACAATACATGAAATACACTCATGTTACACAACATCAGGGAACATTATTTCAATATGTAATCTATTTTTGAGATATGTCGTATGGTGTTTGGAATATGGAATTAAATTTTAATATGAAATATTTTACTGTGTGAATTTAAATATAGGATAAATAATTATTTCATTTATTAATAAATTATTCATTACAAAAAATTCACCATGTCTCTGAAAATTACGTTGTTCTGAACTCACGATGAAATCAATTTTTTGGATTTTAGTAGCTTATGAATCAAGGATATTAAACATCCTCTTTCATTTTACTTACATATATAGAAATTCATTTTTATGGAAACGAAATATATTTTTTCTCCTTTTTACTTCATTCAACTCTAATTATAATGTCCCTAGAACTTTTGAACTCATATTCGATGATTGAGTAGTATGGATTTGTGGTTTATATTTTTTCAGTATCGATATGAATAATTATGTTTGAAAAATTTGATTCTTTTATGAAAATCAATCAATAAATTATAGTTATATAAAAAACCAATGATATAGTACTCGTGTAATAAATATTAAATATTAATGTCATACTAATGAATACTAATGTAAATAATATTTCTAAAATAGTAATTATTAATAAAAAAACTTATAAATGTTGCAATTAAAAATCTAGTTAATAATAAAAATATACTTCGTATTAATTTTTATTACATAGAAAGTGTATGAGAGGGAAATAATAAAAAAATAGACAATTTACTAATAGTAATCATAGATGGTTGAATTTATAATATATTTAATTTTATATTTCAAAATAATTTTAATTAATTAAAAATCTAATTAATAATAATTATTTTAGATAAAAATAAAAACAAAAATATTATTATTAATGTTAATTATTATTATGATATTTTGTTTTTTTCATCATTGTTACTATTAGTTTATTATATTTTAGAATAATATTAATAAAAATAATAATGAAGTAAATAATAATATTATTATTAATTTTATTATTATTATGTATTATGAAATAATTAATTAATTAGATTATATAGAAAAAATTATAATAATAATTCATATATAATTAAGGTTTTAAATATATTCTTCTTATGATTATTATAAATGATTATAAATTCTAGATGGGGTTTTACAATGGTGAAACCACCCTGTAAGCTTGTATGAAAGATTGAGATTCAACTCTATATAGGTGAGTATTTTTTAATAGTTGTAGAAGTTACTATAGTGTTATTGTAACAGCAAAACTATTTTCTATAATGGGCCTTCAGGATAGATAATTTGGTTTTTAGACCACGGGTCCTCCACGACATCTATGGGCCATCGGTATATAGAGTCTATAACCCAAAACTAATCACGGTCCAAGGGCCATTGGCCACTTGGACTGTGAAGCATAGCAGCATTAAAGAATTAATGTTTCAATTATGTGACTTTGAAAACCTACACATTATAATATATAAATACAATCCAAATGAAATTTTAAAAAATAACACTACATAAAAAACTAATTTAATATAAAATAATCTCATAAATATAATTACTAAAAACTAATTTATACTACACAATATTTCTTATTTAAAATCATAACATTCACACTTTTAAAAAATTATATCTAGAATTATGTTAATATTATTAAATATTAATATCTATATTTTTCAAAAAATATTATTGGTTTTATTAAATATTTATAATTAGAACAATAATAACTATGAATTATGATGTAAATAATATAATTAATAATATAATTAAAAATAAATGTTAATTAAATTAAAAATATATAAAATATATTTCACAATGATATTTATTATGTTTATCTGGTCATTTCGATAAAAACACAACATTCATGAGCCCATGAAATGAGCATAACACCTATGCCACATACTCCACCCATCACTTCCACTACTGCAGCCTATGGGGAATGAAAATATAATTATTAATAAAAATGATAACATTGACAATTTTTTATATTATTAATATTAATTTTTTATCTAATAATATGATAATACTGATTTTTTGACTAGTTAGAGAGAGATCATAATTGATACGGACACCCATAGTCACAAATCTGGATGTACATGGTCCAAATTCCCAATGTCACAATCCCTTTATATTTTTATTACTTGAGTAGACTAGAACAAACCCTCCCCAACATGTAATTAGGCTAAAATCAAATGATTTCCTATCATATTTGAAAAATTACAATGACCTTTTTCAAATTATACAAGGTAAAATAGATTTCATTGTATCCCTCACTCACTCCATGGTATGTTTTTCTCCACTTGGTGACATCTTTTTCTCTTATGCATCATATCGGGTTAACACTAATAAGTCAACCCAAATATGCTTCATGGTTTGGGGTCTATATTGCCTAAATTACATAAATATATTTATCTTTCATTTCTTATGATCTAAGCTCCCATAGCTGCATTGAAGATCCAAAGGCATGAAGTCACAATTTTGTGGCCTAGAAGCCCAATTTGGGTTAACATTGTCACAGATACAACACTAATTTAATAAATTGTATAATAACTCAATAATTCCTCCCCCGTGTGGATTTTAACCCAACTCATTCATATAGGAATTTGAGGTTCTTACCACTATGTAAAACCCCAACTGTCATTAATAATCATTTATAATAATCATAACAACAATTTAATTAAAATTTAAATTCATAAAAACATATTTTTTTAATTATTATATACAATCTAATTATTTATGTATACAATAATATATAATAATGATATGATGAATAATATTACAATTATTACCAACAACATTAATATCATTATCAATTATTTTATTATCATTTATAAATTAAATAAAATATAATCAATTTACATGAATGAAAACATTATTTAATAATAAAAATATATAATAATAATAATATTATTATTTTAATTTTAACTTATAAGATAAAAACATAATTAATATGTAATATATTAGTAATCATTACTAATTATTTTGAAATATCAAATTAATCATATTTTTAATTTAATTATTTATTTTTAGAATTAGAGAACAATTCAGTATGTGAAGTCCTCCCTCCCCAAACGTTTCTATGTATTATAAATTATAAATAATAATATTTTTATAATTAATTAGATTAATATTTTTGACATTTAAAATATTTTTGTGATATTAATTATAGTGTTGACAACAATAATGGAATTATTATTATGCAATAAAAATTATTAATTGATATTTATTATATTATTACATTATTATTATTTAATAAAAATTTGTTATGATTATTCATTTATTTTTAAAATTGTGTAATTATAATTTATTTATCATTCATTAAATTGTCGGAATATGGTGTTTGAATCCCACATTGATAATAAAGAATGTTTTTAAGGACTTCATCATTAAAAAAGTGGATCTTGAGTGAGATTTTTTGTGATATTTTAGGATTAATAAGATTAACATAATAATGAACAGAAAATAGATAAATTATTTTTGTTATATACATATATATATATATAATTTACCCAAAATAAAAAATAAATTTTTTAAAAATAAAAAGATTAAAAATAATAAAACATAGGGTATTTTTATGGACATCAATTTAATTAAATTAATAACAAATAAAGAATCATCTCAAACTATACCCACTCTTCTTCTTGAATCCCTCCTAGTTTAATTTAGAGACTGATAAATAGTTTCCCAATCTATCGATTTCATTTCTTTTTTGTTTCTCATATGACAAGAATTTCTAAATATTATATATATTTATTTTTAATTTTTTGAATATTCAAATTTTCATGGGGGGATTAGGGCTGTTTATTATTTAAGGAGGGTGGGTATGAGTAATTAACCGTTCCCACCATATAAGGGGAGTTTATTAAGAATTCCTAATTACATGTTTCTTCATTACATGAAAAATATTATATTTAGTGTATTTTTATCTATATTCTTCTTCTTCCTCCAGCTATATTCTTTTAATTTCCCTTTGAACTTCGTTGATAACTACATGCTTATAAATGATTTTTGT
This sequence comes from Viscum album, assembly GCA_963277665.1. NCBI lineage: Eukaryota > Viridiplantae > Streptophyta > Magnoliopsida > Santalales > Viscaceae > Viscum > Viscum album. The sequence goes on from OY728138.1 coordinate 1,381,460,283, forward strand.
TATGATCTCCATTTCTCTTCATTTTTTCATTTCTTATTCATTTTTATAACATTTGTAAAAATTATTATTATTTTATTATGATTTTTAGTGTTTCATAAACATATTTTTAAAATCATTTATTCAACTTCAAAATTTACTACATGTTGGTAAATATTTTATTTCAACTTTGTAGTGGGATATTAGCTAGTGTTTTATATATCATTCATCACCTTAAATTCATTTGATTCCCATATTTCATGTACCCAATTTCTGTGAACAAGAACATGTTTCTATAAGAATAAACATCATCTTCGAGCTGATAGGGAAATATGGAATTTGGTTTTCTATTTTCCATACTATTTTACTTCTCCCCTCTCTAGATCAATATATGCTATTAGTTATGGTTCATGTAGTGGGGTGAAAAACCATGAATCCTCATTATGGAATGTATCTACTTCATTATATTTTTACTTCTCTACATTTATAATTCTACACGATCGGGGGATTAATAAATTTAAATGTGTGTCAGAGTTACTCAAAGGCAACAACCTGACTCCACTACACTTATATCAATATTCCTCCTCTAACTAGAGTACCATAATTTGATGAGTGGGAACATGTTTAATGATTGATGTTGTTCATGTAATATGAGAAATCACTCACTTGGTTTAATGGCATTGCATGAGATAAATCATCAATTTAGAACTAAGATTAGTCAAACATTTAATAACACTCATTCTATTTGGATTTTTTCCCACTGAGTTATATCAAATCACTACATTCTTTTATTTTAACCCCTTCTTTAATTTAAATATCAAGATAACCACAACTCATCATTATTTTTTCTTCTTTAAAAATGATAAAATTCCAAACAAACATATAATATTTTAAAAATAAAAATAATAAAATAAAGAGATAACATTGAATAATAAAGATAACCTACTCAAGAGGAATATCCCCATGGTAAGATCAAAATTATACACAATATTTGTTCTATAAATTTTAAAATCAACATTGGTGGAACATAAACATGGATTCTAGACATCACTTTTTTGAAACATTTTTTGGGATAGGTAAGATCCATATATAATGCTATTTTTGAATTTTTTTTCATGGAATGTTGGTATTTTTTTTCATCCATCAAATGGTAGTATGAAATCTTTGTGGATACTGTGAATAAAATAAATGGTATTGTGTGTAGAATAGATAATAAAATCACATGCATCAAATAAAAAAAAATTCATATGGGAATAGATTGTGAGTTAAATAGATTTGAAGCAAAGGATGGTTAATTTTGCATCCATGATTGAGTAAGATAAGTCTATTGAAAAAAATATAATTACTAACCCACCATATCTCTCTGGGGTAGAAGAAATAATGTACCAACATGAAAAAATGGAATAAATAAAATTAGATAGATCATGGATCTCATTATTCAATCCTCAACCACCATACACAGTCAATGCACCCACATATCCCTAAGCCTCACCAAATCCACTTCCAATAATCCTGTTATATACATAATACATGAAATGTGTTGGTTTTCCTCACACATGGGTGAATATATACATACCCAATTGGATTATCAAAAAACTATAAAAGAATAAATAGTGATATACAACAAAATGTCACCTTCGCCCATGGAATGAGGAAAAAAACCTAATACATATAAATATTCTATTAATAAACCAGATGAGATAAAAAGTGGATCTTCATGTCACATTCCTTTCATATTTGATGATTCACCCTAGAGCTCTAAAATCCTATCACCAATTCCCCTTATCAAATTCAACCTTACCAGAATATGTGTAAAGGGTCCCACTCCTCGCTACTTTACACCATAGTTAATTGTGGATAAATTCTCATAGGGGACACTTGTTCCACCAGATCTTGATTTCGAATGAGTACCACACCGTATATAGAGAACACATGCCCATTATAGCGTAATACGATCTATTTCTATATAAATAGTCTGGGGACTCATTCCTTGGTGTAATAGGGGAGTTCCAACCTGAGTATCTCTCTAATGATCCATACCTAATAATTTCTAATCTCATGTTTGGAATAAAGAAGAATAATTCTTGGAACACCATTAATCCTGCCATTTATTTCACAAATAAACCCACCATCACTTTCTATGATGAAAATTACATAGGAAAGCCTCCGATTTGTCAAGATACCAATTTCAAATTAAGGAGATATGAGAGGAAAATGTTGTTTATAGGGATCTATACAACATTTGACCCAACCTCATTTCTAATTTGTGTTTTCATGTGGAAATATATTGGAATCCATGTACTCATACAAGGAATGTACATGTCATATATGGAGTGCCTCATCCACCTGAGGCTCACCCATATACTTCAGACCATGGTTGTGTATTTTAAAACATAATTGTGTATCAAACCATGTACTTATTCATGCCCAGTTTCTATCCCATGCATGTATAATCCAAATGTACATAATTTTTCATCCCCCTTGGGTTCCATGGCGTGTTTAATCGTAAAAACCCTAGATTACCTTGTAGGGTCAGATGGTGTGTCGGCCCGGTCTCACAGAATGTGATCCTCAACTCCACAAAAACCCTTAAATCAACATAGGGAGTACTACATAGCATGTGTTCCTCAATACAATGTACTATGTATTTAAGGATTTCATAGTCTAAAAATAATGGTTTTCACACATCTCAAGAACCACAACTTCCCATAAAATTTACATTGTTTTACCTACTTAGATCGATGAAAAACACATACCAATATTGATTTTTTCTTCTAAGGGATGGAAATTAGAATATAGAAATACAAATAAACCCAGCAATGCCACATTTCACACCATTTTTTACATATAGGATGATATCAATACTAATATAAACCATAGATTTATAATTAATAACCAATAACTCGTTATTTGTTCACAAAACATCAATTTTATTGACCATACATAGAACACCTTCAAATTTTGGTGTTCGATCACAACAAAATCATCCTCAAAAATGTTGAATCGCGACCCTATGCTCCAATGATATATAAAAAGTTGAAGTTGTGGGATAAAAACATAGTAAAAAAATTCTATCCATATTTTCTTAAGAGATCTTATCCAATTATCACAGAAATGAGATATGTAGGGTGATAACCTAGCATAACAAGACTAAATTGATTTTAAAATTTTAATTTGTATACCATTATAATAAATAGGATAAAATAATCACAAAGAAAAATTAGATAATGATTTCTTCTTTAACAATTTATCCAAGAGGGAGATGACTAAAATTGAAAATTCTAATCTCTAGTTTGATTTATCAATAGTGAAGTGTGTGTTTTCCAATGAAGGATACGTACTATTGCATTTACTACCTCTGAATCTACCTCAATCTGATCATATATCCTCATCTGATGTAATATTCCAATGAATAATTCTTAGGGCTCCTATCGATGCTCTAGGTGTTATGCATATAATCCATAAATATTATTACAACAACAATTATATAGATTATTTTGGGTATTGGATGTTTATAATAAAAAAATAAAATTTAATTATTTATTTTAATTAAATGCACCACCAATGACTGCCTCAACTGGACATCAAGCACTGATTGACTATTAGTCATGCTGATGGTAAATACCACATCATAGAATCAATAATGGTGTTATATTTCTTATTTGAGACTTAGATCGTGAGTTTTTCTACACTTTTAGAAAAAATAAATGCACATGATAATAATAAATTTAAATTATTTATAATACCAATAACGGAACCACTGAGCCTTGAAATATCATGTCATCTCAGTTCTTGTGTCTCAAAAATTTATTTTAAATATTCCAAACTCTTAAATGAAATAACAGAACATGTGAATTCTCCCCTAAAAAATGATTTTTACCCTAAAAATATCAGGCTAAATAAAATGGTGGGGATATTGACCCCACATCTTTCTATCTCACTCCCAAAATATTTCAAGCACGCTCCTTTGTTTCCAAATCATACAAACCAAGGGAATGGTCCATCCTCTCAATATCATATTTTAGAAATCCTTGATCACCACCAAGTACTCCATGGAGGTGTATCTATCATCTATGTCCAAATCACCCTAGTCAATAACGTCAATGAGATTAAGAACAAATTTTCACATCTAGGAAACATTGAAGAAGTCATTCTTTTCATCAAACTATTGGGACAAGGTAAGGTAATAAATTACTATGCCAAATCTCAGTAGGAGCATTAATGGTATAATGAAACTCTAAGATATATTACTTCCCCGACCAAATATATTCAATCCACATTGTGGGAGACTCTTAAAAAACATGGTCTTCCGTATCAAAAGTGAACGGTCTAAAATGTCTATTTTAATAATATTTATGTTCACATTGGTATATCGTCAAGCACAAAAGAATAAACTAGATCTTAGTTATCATCACGTACACCATAAATGACAGAACAAGATATGTCTCACCAATCATAGACTACTATAAGGGGAAAATTAAATTATATATAGTCTTGAAAGTTACTGTGTTGATCTTAATGTGATAGATGTTGTTATAAGAGACCAACAATATTGGAATGTGATCCTTCCAATTCTGTCTGATATCTATCACACTTTCCCTTAACATATCTCAACATAGTGATAATCCAATTGGTCATCTGATAAATCGAGCCATAAAATATGGTAGTTATCCTAAATTAGGTACTAAAGTCATCCTTTAATACTCTCCAAAACTATTATATAAATCATGAAAATGGTTAGAGACAAACTTCGAGGGTACCTGATGGAGTCAAATGATCTACCACACAAATATCTACCCAAAATCATTCACCAAAACTCCTCCATAATAAAATGGAAGTTCTCTAACATGGTATGTTAGTTAATAAACACCCATATGGAATAATTGTATCAGACATTCCAAAAAAATCCATGTCAAAATGTTTTTGGATATTCAATACCATTTTAGCTCTTATATATTCAGAGGATACATCAAACCCATTAGAACTTGGTGCACACCATTAAACTTCTGAAATATGTGACATTGAGATAAAAACCAAAATAACATCTTCCTCATGTTGACCCACCATAACTACTGCTAATGTTCCATGTACATCTTTTCCATTCAAGGATGGACAAAACAGGTGGGATGTGTGAAACATCTGTATAACCTACTCTCACAACATAATTAGAACTATATAAATTCCATAAAAATATTACATGATCCTAACCTATAAAAAATACCTTTGGTTCATATCATAGTGATATATATGTATGTATAACCTCACATTCAATGTACCCCATCCGAGCCTCCCTTACACACAGAAGGTTCAGAGGATTTACAACCATTGAATAATGGAAAATTGTACCCCCTCCTTCACCAAGTTCAACTATAAATAACCTAACTAAACTGAAGCATCCTTTATAAAGAGGAAACCTTACATATATGTAAGGGAATATTCCACCACATTTACATTCATAATATTTTGATATATCTTAATGTCGTAGTCCAATAATAACTCTAACAATCACCTTTCTATTAGGGTATGATATCAATCAGTGAAGATACACCTATGAAAATGGTGATCTGAGATTAAAAAATCACTCTAAAAAAATATCATGCCTCAAATCCTAATAGAAAAGACTACTATTTACAAATATGGGTCATGAGATTAATCGTTCATCTCATAGGGTCTCAAATTCCACAACCCATAAATGATCACTTATTAGCTATATATCCACATTATACTATTCTGATCTCTTGAAGCATCACAAAACACTACATACTCAATGATCACATCTGGTATCCTCAATATATGTCCACTAGAAAAACATCATCCTCAACTACAGGTAATCTACAAGATATTTCTTGTTCCATATATATAGAAACCATATATACGTTAGGGAGGTAAAAGGGGATGCTAATTTGGATAATTCAGGACTGAACCTCCTAATTATCCTATCAAGAAAATAAATATCTTTACATATGTCACAAAATTATGTGGCTTCCATGAAATCAACACATAAATATTAACCTACTCTATAAATAAATCATACTCATAAATTACCTTATCTATAATGTGAGCATTGATTATCGAAAAATTTAACTTCAAGAGCTATTAATAAAACTTGTTCCCCTAGATAATGTGTAGGACCATGTCCAGGTGCTTTTTATTCTTCTCCATTGACATAGAGTATACGAGTATATCATCATTACATACTAACATAAATATGTACAATTACAGTTGGAAGATCTGATTCATAAAATCCATAAACATAGGAATTCTCAACATTGAATGGAATCACAAGGAAACCATATTGTTTATAGTGATCTCAAAATACTGTGTTAACAATATCATCCATGTGAAGCCTTGAATGATGGTATGTGTACATGTTATTTAGGTTAGAGTGCCAAATTCCACCTCACAACTAGTCTAAGAGGTATTCAGTCCATAGAATGGGTTTTGTTTCTCTGTCTTTAATATGTTCAGATAATGATATAAAAAATAATAAATCATTCTCTCATCATCCATTTTTCAAAAACAAAACCCGATATACCTAGGTGGACACACATGGTATGATAAATCCCCTATCTTGTTGTTCATAGAATATTTCCATCAACTCCCTATGCTTTATATGGTACTAATGATTTTACAATTAATATATCGATCTAGTAACAGGTTGAATTTTGTTGTATAAGTCTATCTCTCTATATAGGGGTATTCTAAGGAAATAATTGGGGAATACATCCAAAAATTACACCAAAAGGTTGAAGGAATTCATGATCATGAAGAGACAACTAAATCCAAGGCCAAAATCACCAATTTATGTGTGATGTGTTGTAGTTTCTTTCTAGAAAGTCCCACTCATTATTCCATGACATATCTCTCACCAAAAAATGATAATCTCATCCCATATGTCTAAAGGAATATTACACATTATTTATGATAGATAATATATACTTGAACTATGAAAAACGAATGCATTCCTAATATGAAATCAGAATGTATCATCATGATGACTAAGAGTTCCCACATGGAACTATCTCCACTAAGATATTTCTTACACCGCCAATAGATGGGCGATAAAGAAGAATTGTTCCTTGTAAATACCTCTAACCATAGCTGTTAGAAGATAGTCTAAATTCAAATATTCAATTCTCGCACCAATAATAATGGCATGGAGTGAATCACTCAGGTGTCTATTGATACTGTGTAAATATTAGAATAATCAAATATCATACCACATATCATATCATATATAGTTTTATCATAACCCCCCATGAACTAACACTACCAATAGCCCTGAATACCATCTCCCTAATACGGATGTGGGACGCATGCTGATTATGGTGGCACCATCTCCTAGTGTCATCTTTAACTAACTTCTCCTCCATCTAGATCATATCTTTCTCCTCTTCCAGATCAACATCCCAGAAGGATCCACTCAAAATATCATTAATATCTCAAATCAAAATATTTCTCTAATCATAGAGGTCCATCCAATATCATCATGTCCTACTCAGTGTGATGGGTTAGGAAATTATGAGCCATGTGTCCTCCACCTTCACAAGCATAGAAATTCCTGACACTTGTCTGAATAGATCATGTACATGAACCCGAATCTAATGATCCATACATAGGTATCTAATAATGAAAATTTATCATCTATTGATACCTCAATGTTTGATTCCTTCTAACTTTGTTAGATGTCATATCAACATAATTCCTTCCACTATCTCCAACTACTCGACATCGCTCTTCTAGAAATCACTTTATCATGAGATCCCACTCTAGCACTCCGTCATATATGGGTAGCCAAAATAAGATTAGACTTCATCATATTTCTACTTGTAGACCCTAATTAAACAACATTTACATGAGGAATCCATATCACATAATATCAAGGGTATATAATGTAAGGATAGTGAACCTCAGGGTATTCACTGAATCTAACATACAACTCTACTTCACCTCATGTAGATCCTAGATTTGAATTGAGCATAATAAATAATGATTATAATCATTATTAAATAGATGTTAGAATTTTTACCATGGGAGAATCATTTCATCATGTGTCTACATAACCTGGGACGACCAGTGCCTGATTACTCAATGGAACATATTCTAGTGAAAACATTTGATTTTCCAAGGTCGAAATGAGACTAGAGATTCAAATAATTGGTACATCCAATTATTTTCAACATAAAGATCTATATAATTGGTAAAAAAAACATTTGTATTTGATGCTAGAGCACGTACAATGCACTAAGACTACATGTATCATCATCCTGACATGTTAGTACTATCTACATTACAATAGGTTGGGGTACTGATCCTGATCTACTAGGACGAAACACCTCATGAGATAGATTTTGAACTAAGACAAAATAACCCATTAGATCATCATCATCATCTAGAATTTGTAATATGGTTTTATATTTTCATGGAGACATCTTGAAATTGATCTTGATGTACCATGGTTAGATGATAATATATATATATATATACATATACATATACATATATATATATTAATATATATGGGGAGATGACTCAAGAAGGACAGTAAAATAAGTCAAGACGATATGATGAATGAACCCGGTTCACCAAAACTGATGAATGGTATATTGAGTTGAAAATAAATAGGTCATAGTATTAGTGAATGGATACATTGGCCATCACACCAACACTAGGATTATTTTCATGAATTCCATACTCGAGAATCATCGACATTATTTATAGATGTTCCCAAACCAATCATTTCCATGGGCCCAACTCTAACTCCGAATGGAGTATGGACCACCTATGATAAAATTCTGTAAGGAACTGACTCATTGTGTCCCCATTTTATAATATAATTTTGGGCTCCTAAAAACCCAACCCATCCTCCAATAATCTAGGGCCTAGTGATAAGCACAGAGATGTAGTAAATTAAATGGGATTCCTTTTCCTAATTTAAATATACACAAACCCTACCATATCAATGAAAACATGTTTATGAATATAATTTATAGTAACATTTATATTATAAACATGTATACAACAATATTTAGGGAAATATAATAGGGTAGGATTGTATAAACAAAATAAAAAGGGGAAAAATAATTTCCAAACTATAACTGCAGTCCCAACCCGACAATAAATTGAATAAATAGAAATTGAGAGTGCCTGGAACTTGATATCCATGTTTGGACAACTGTATACAATAAATACATCCATGTATCCCAAATTTTAAATAATTTTACCTCCAATATATCATTCATCTTAATAAGACATGACACATTCAAGATAATATCATTTTGGGGAGAGTATATATATAATGAGTTTAATTAGATGAAAATACTAATGGAAGAAATAGAGAGATTCCAAAAAGGACAACTCTGCCCATATGAAAATGGAAACAAAACCCATTACCTCTAAATATTCTTATAAAGAAACCCATATTACAGAGAATGAGAATCTCTATCTAACATCCCATCCATAGTTTATGTGCCATCATGTGGCTCCATAAGTCCATATCTGATGCCTAGCATCAAATTTGACATTACTAAAATATGTGGGGAGGGTCCTAGTATTTTATGTTGGTCTCAATATACACCTGATCAACAATTCCTATAGAGGATTTGGATACTACCAACGATTGGAGATGGGGGGGGGGGGTACAACTCCATATATAGAGGAAATATTCAAAATTCATGTAACATCTATATATATAAAATGATTATGGGGGACCGACATCTTCTTGGGATATGGGACTTCCACCCCATACATCTCACTAATGATCCTTTCCAAATAAATTCAATAATCATGCTTCAACTAAATAAAAATATTTAATTGAAAATGTTGCATCATACCTTGTCTTACAAAAAAATATTTATCATCACATTCAATGTACCAAGTTACATATGATTGGTTACTCTAAAACAAAAATTTCAATTTAGAAAAATGAGATATGAGATGAATAAGTTATAGGTAGAATATAATTTGTGTCAACCTAACATGTTCCCTAGTCTTGTTCTCCCCTTTACATGAAATGGAATCCATTCCATCATACCTGAAATTCCTTTTCCATAGTGTATTTCTTTAGTTATTCATGTCATGCTCGTATACATTGGAATGTTCCCTTATATTTGGTCATTCTGAGGTGTTGGCTCATGCCGGTGTACTCTTAGAGAACACAACGTGTCATCCCATATGGATTCCTAGGATTGTAAAATAGGCCCACAACCATGCTACATGAGTAGGATAACATGGTGTGTGGGATTGGCCACATTCCATTTTATTCATAACTCAATCAAAACCTCTTTCACTATATAGGGTATACTACACAATGTGTGTGCCTCCAGACAACACATTTTGTAGTCATTTTCTTCATATGCCAGACAACTTGGATTTCTTGAATCTCTAGATCTACGAACATTATAAAGATTATTTCCATATCACTTATAATGATTTATTGAAAGCACCAATGAACATTTATTCTCATCATTAGATGGCTAAAAATAGGAATCTTTAAATTCACATGAAGCACGAAATTCCACCTGTCAAGCCTACATATGCCTAATATCAATGATGATATAAATGTAGGATCCATGAATCATCACAAAAAATTCATAATACATACCCTAATAAACAATACATTTATAATCAACACAACCACCATGAATTTAGGGGTTCAATTTCACCTGTGTCGAGACCTAGATTATCAAATCATGACTTTGTGGTCCGACGATGAAGAAAAAAAAATAATAGGTGGGAAAAAAAACAACAAAAAATGTATAACCATGATTGGCCAATTTATCTTTTCCTAAAATCATGAATATGGGATGTATATGGTGATAACATGAAATTGAAATTATATAATGAATTAAACAATCTAATTTGAAATTTGGAGCATCTAAAGGATTAGGTAATCAATGATCACATGTGGATAATAATCAATGCATTAAAACATTAATCAAGATGTAGGAAAACAAAATAATTAAGTATTACCTTGATTTGGATTGTTTTTTGGATAATAATTAATTCACCAATGATGGAAAAGTCTACATGTTTTATTTCCATATTTATCCTCATCAATATGATTACCTTTTATCCTCTGATGTGATCTTCCAATGACTAATTATCATAGATCATTAAAATGATCAATGGGTTATGGGGATAACACAATAAAAAGTATATAACACCAATTATATAGAGTATTTAAGAAAATGTTAATTTAAAATAAATAAATAAATTTATTTATCTATTTTATTTAATCTTACCACTAATGACTGCCTCAGCCAAACATTTGTCAATGACCAACCACTAGTCATACTGATGAGAAACCCAACATCCCAGAATCAGACATTATCTCATATTTCAGATGATAGACTATGTTCAAAATTTATTCCAATATTTTAGGAAAACTACACATGTGATATTAATATATTTATTATCTTCTCAATATCATAACAGGTCTCACTTGGCCTCCGAATCGCACACCATCTCAGAGCCTGAATATAAAAATATTTTATAATATAGGATTAATTATTATAAGTGAAAAATAGTCACTACACCTCTAATATAAGGTATCCAAATCAAATTTTGTAAATTAATAAAAAATTAATCAAAATAGAGGATAATCTAATAGAATGGTATGAAATGTATGATGAAGGATTTTACCCTATTATTAATTCAATAAAATAATAAAATGGAAATGATGAGTGTGAAAGTTATATGGAAGATGAATTTGAAGGGGTAAAAATTCATGAATCAAGGATTCTTGAACCTCATATATAATTTTGGGATAATCTCATTAACATTTACTCTATGATAAATTATATTCATCATTCATAACTCAAAAAGGTTTTAAAGGAGGAACCCGAGGTTAACATTCTAGCCGATGATGAAATGGGAGCTCAAAAAACCATTAATCAATTCTAGACCAAACATGTTCATTTTCAACAATCGAATAAGACTCCGAAAAACCCAAAGGAACAACCAACATAATTATAAATCAACTTGGTAGAATAAAACCCCTCTCCATATACTTAAGTATATTTATGAAATAATAGAAGATGGATTTCTACTGTCCCTAACCACTGATAAACTATAAGAGAAATTTAATGAAAATGTGGAAGAAAAAAATAAAGAAAATTAATGGATATATATCAAAAATTTCATTTTATTTTAATTTTGTTGATAAATAAATGATAAATAATAGATGTTATTCATCAATTATAGATTCAGAAAATCATATTCTAGTTTTTCAGTGTGAAGATGGGAACTATCTAGAGGAAATCAGTTTTAATGAAAGGATTGATGACATGTTTCATAAACATACATTTTTGTCATAGTTATAATAAATAATTCCATATAAATTTAATTAATATGGGTTATAACTCAATTTTAGAATCATTTAATCTTAAAGTATTTCAAATTATGATTTCCACTATTTACCCGTATTTTGGATTCTAAAAAAATGCACCCCTAAGGAAGGTTTTTGATGATTTTGAATTTGAAAAAACATAGAAAAGATAATTGAAGATGATCGGAGTGTGGAAAAACCAAAATATTATGTATTTTTACGATTTGTGATACTTTTTTAAGGTGATAAATAGATTATAAACAAGGTCCAACCTTATGATCCTCATAGTGAGGAGAAGATGCCTCTGATTATTATATTCATCACTCAATAGAAAGCACATTTTCTCAGGAAGAGGACAATAGAGAAGAACATTACCTTTTTCCTCCCCATATTTTAAACTATTGTTCACCAAAATAATTGTAGAAAAGAATTATATTACATATGCGGATCTCCAAAATAATATCAGGACAATCATGCATAATGGAAGGAACAAGATGTTGTGGTTTCTACTTGAAAACCTATATATGATAATGAATGGGTGATTACTAGAGAGTAATATATTGTAATGGAAAACTCAAATAGAGAACTTTTTGGGTGTTAAATCCATATTAGTATTTATATATATTCATTTTATTTTATTCTTTTATATCTTTCAAAAAATATCTTCAGTATCTCTCTATAAGGTTTCAATGTCAGAAAGTTTTTACACTTCAAATTGAACCCAAATCCAGTTATTATATATCACATTATAAAAAATTAATGTTTTATTTTTTCCATATTGTATTTTAATACTTACATTAATTTAGATTATTGATGAGATGATTCTAAATTGTTTTATTTGTGTTATATGTAATATACAAGATATGTTTTGGACAAATGTATCACATTAAAGGTTATGCTTTTATTGTGTCAATTGTTTATGTTATACATCATCAGTTGATTTGAATATTCTTAAATAATTTTTAATTTATGAGTTTTATTATGGGATATATTTTAGTATTACATAATGAGTCATTGTTACTTTTTATTTATTTTCATTCCATAAAATTAAAATTTTAAAGACACTTTTGAGTTGGAAATTTTTTTTAAATAAAATATTGCAACACCCTTCATTTTAATCCTTTTAATATATAGAATATCTTTTTTTACCTAAAACATTGAAATAAAATGAACAATTACTTAATTGTATAACGGTATAATTTTGAGATGAAAACTTAAATACACATAAAGATAACTATATCGAGCATAATTAGTAAAATTACCAAATGAATGAATCTAAAAATAATAATAAATACAACTCGTATAAAATTATCCACATCATGATCTTCAATGAAAATCATACATCCAATGATAACTATAGAGTGAATGAAAAATGTTAGAAAATTTGTAATAATATTAAGAAGGAAATAAAAGAGTATAATGAATGGATTTATTAGATTTATATTAGGATATATAGTAGAGAACAAATAGGTAACATGAATGTTATATATATAAAAAATGGATATAAATTATAAATTATAATGTGTAGCAATAGGTATATCCATTGGATATATTATTGTTGGATATATTGTCATTTGATATGTGGTCATTGGGTGTATATGTATCAAATTGGTTAATTATCAATTTTGCTATCAGAATAAAATATTTTTTTTATTAAAATAGTTAACATTTAATTTTCAGAAAATAATTAAAAAGGAAATTAATTAATTTTTTAAAATATATATTATTTTAAAGAATCGTTTTTGTATATAATGGAATTTAAATTTTATTTGATAAAAAATAATTTTATTGATTGAAATAATTTAATTAATGGTTTGAAAAATAATTAAATAACATTTAATAAATAATTTTGGGGTTATATGGATAAATTATTTATAGACTCATGGTCATAGAATAATGTTTTAATTAAAAAATTGATCTTATTATATATTATATTTTTTATACTATATTTCATCAATATTTTTCAAATAAGATTTAATTAAATGTTTTTTTATATCTATTCAACTAATATTTCCTCATATATACATAATAATATATCAATATTAATCTAATGATTATTACATACTAAGTAATAAGAATAAAGTCACTTTTAAGATAAAAATATAGGTTTCTCAAAAATATTATATGTGTTTCTTTTCTTATATTGAGTTAATATTAAAAAATTTTATAAATTGAATTTATTAATTTTTATTTTATTTTTTGAAATTATGTATAAAAACAAGGTAAGGGGTTAATTTCATTTAGGGAAAAAACATATCACCAAGGTCCAAAATGACTTACCATTATAAAGTAAAAATGAGTTAATCTTTTGGAATTAACCGGATAAGGCTTAATATTTCACTAAAATTATCGCAACATTTTTTGGAAAAATGTACGAATGATGAATCTCTATTATCTTTTCACTGTTCATCCACATTCAATGTATAATGAAAACCATATATCATAGGGAATGAGTATTTGAGGAAATTACACTAAAAAATAATCTGTAAAAGGAACCATCCTTTGTCCCTCACAGACCAACCTTTGGATTTATTTATCACATTCATACGTAAAAAAACTTCTATTTAATAATGTTTTATAAAATGATTGGCATCTTCTAGTCTCAATATGGAGGCCAAATGCCTTCAATTCGAAGAAAGATATATTGGAAATAATATTTATCAACGTAAGTACCTTGTTATTCACTATCATTTTCAATTAACTTCATATACACACAATATAAATCTAATTATCTACTCTAATTATGATCTATTAATATAATTATTCTTCTATACAAATTATATTACTATAATGTAATTAAATGCAATTATAAATTCTATTGAATGCCATGTTTTGGTTTTGGTTGGTTCAACCACGTATAAAAAAAAATTCATACTATATTCAACATTTCTAATATGAATGAGTATAAATAAATTATTACATGTAATATATGATATTAAATATAAATTTAGGTTTTAATATATTTTTATAAGGGTAACATACAAATAAATTATTATTGTTGTCAAATTACTGAAAACATGCTCATCATGGATTCCATTATCATGAATCACATACATACCTCCAATTAAATGAACATGGAATACTATAAATAAATTTAACCTAATAATCACACTAACTATAATAATATAATAATGATAAATATTAATCAAATAATGAGGATCAAGATCTCTAGTGTAGAGCTTGTATGAAAAAAAATAAAAATTACATACATATGATGATGAAAATAAAGAATAACTAATATAGATATGTGTAAAAATTGAATATAATTAATTATTATTAAAGGTAATATATATGAATATATTTCCTTAATAATTTATTAATATGGTTATGGTTATTATACATGAGATTAAAGAACTATTGAGAATTTTTTGTGTAAAAGTGGGTGCTTCTTTTATAATCTCACATTGAAAATGATATTCTTCATGCCTAAATTTCCGTTAGGTTCTTTCTATCTATGATCCCATTAATGTTATTATATATATATATATATATATATATATTCATTTATTCTTACCACTTCCACTTCAATTGGTTCTTAAGTCATTCAAAATTAATCTTGTAAGTGGAATCGACCTAATCTGTTCTCTTATACAAAGAATATGTTTCTTCTATTTCCATGTTTTTCATATTTTTCAGTGGATATAATTATCTCATATTTAACGGCTGATGAATATGGAATTCAATTTAATTTTATTTATTTAAAAAAGAATATAGGTAATATAGTTAGCAATTTTTTTATTATTTTTCACATTGTTACATACTCCCACCACAATTTTTCATCAAAAATATTTATTTCCATGTTTTCGTAGTAATCAGTAGTGATTTATTTTTATTTATCACTATTTTTAGAACACCAATTATTTATAAATTGTTTCCTTTTATCATAGACCTTATAAAAATGTAAAGGATTGTTTTTTTCCTATTTTAAAAATAATTTTCTAATATTATTCTAAATTTTTTTTCATATAAGTTAATACGATTTAATGTTTTTTGTTTCAATAATGATATTTTTCAATGAAATAATACACCTTATTTCATTGCATTATATAATTATACTATTTGTAAATTTTCATGAAAACCATTTCTTTCTCATGATTTATTTATGTTCTGGATAATTTTCCAATGTGATCATGTTCATGTGGTACACATATGTATGGTTTTAATTATATTATGGCTGAGCCCAAAATTATGTATCCCTTAAATGAATTTGGTAGAACAATATATCTCATGAGTTGATTTGAATTTCACTAAGGGTTGAACAAAATCCAATATGATTATAGGAATTGGGAGTGAACATAATCTATTAGTTAATGAAACCCTTTCTAATATGTTCTGATGGTAGTAGTAGTGTGCCATTATATAAGAAATAATCTACCATACTTTTTTGTGCCACATTTAAATGTTATGTCACATTCCTAATTCGTGTTTTAATGGATCCTGATTATTTACAAATTCTTCCAGATTCAAATGAATAATTTATTATGTAATACCAAAATTGTTATTACATTATTCATGATTTATGATTTATTATTTATTGGGTATTATTTTCTAATGTTTTGTTTATTCACCAAGAATTTGTTCTCATTGGAAATTATTAGTTTTTATCACATATGATATTTTATTGATATCTCTTATATTCACACAATACTAGGTGTATGATCTTACCCTTTCTTATATTTCCATTCCACATGTTATAATTACGTATATTATACATAAATTTCAACAATGAAATTTTCTACGATGAATTATGTGACAATTGTTGAATAACTATAATGAAATAATAAGTCTTGTACATAATGTCAAAATAATATAACTGTATAGATGTTGAGGATGAATTTATTTTGATATGTGATGAATAATCTATTATAATGATTTCTTTTTATGTATGTTATGTATGAGTTATTTAAATCATTATTATTGACTATCATAAATCATTTTATTATCCTTTAAATTTACTCTTAAAAATTATGAATGTTTTTCCTATTACATAATAAATTAATTGAACTCTATTCATGTTGGGTTTTATAAAACATGACTTGTATCACCATGAACTATTTTTGAGAATAAAGTGGACTGCAAATGATATTGGTTTGATATTTTGGCATGCTTTTGCATCCCCTTGTGAAAACAATTACCTAAATCCTATTTAATCAAGTAGTTCCCATGAACAACTTTCTAGGTTAAAACTAAACTATAAGATTATTATATCTTTAACTAACCTTTATCATAAATAAAATTTATGGTTTATTCAATTATAAAAGTTGGGGAAGGTGTATAATGTGTTAAATATTGGGTGGTATCAAAATATTGGGTAATTTTTCTTTTGATTCATTCATTGTTGGGAACATTAAAGTAACTATCTTGATCATTCATTATTTTATATAATAATGGTATCTGATTTAATTAAAATGACACTTAAAATAAAAGTAATTATTAGAAAAGGATCAAAATAAAATTGAAACAAAATGATAAAAATAATTTTAATATTCATAATTATACTGCATTTGTATTCTCACTACCCAATTCCCAAAAATAATATAGATACTAAACATGAGATATCTTTTGTAATGGATATTGAGTTAATAAATTTCAATTGACAACTCTTGAATTGACCAATAATTTATTAAATATTCAAAACCTCTTCCTTGGTTCTTATATTTTAATTCCATTTCCATTATCCAATAACCACAATTATGACATGGTAAAATCCTCATGGTTGGTACACAACCTCTATCTCTTTCATCGAGAAGGGATAACTTTATCAAGATTATTGATTGAATTGAATGGTATTGATATGAATGAAATCCATTTAATATTAAAACAAGATAAAAAAGTGATAAAAATATATTTAAGATAGGTTTCAATGTTTGTATGGATTCATTCTGGATATTTAATTTAATTAAGTGTTATATAAGATAATATTAGGGTAATTAGTCAAATAAATAAAACATGATAGACTTATTTTGAATAATTGTTAGATTTTCTCTTAATTAATATTTTAGGGATACACAAAATTTTATATATTATGGTCTACCTAAAAGAGAAAAAAATTGTCCAGGGTAGTTCTTATAAGTATTTTGGTTGTGTTTTTATATAGAATTTAATTAAAAATACTCCCCTCAACACACATAAAATATACGGAAAATCATATTTTCGTTTTTCTGTCTATTTTTTATTTGAAAAAATTAAGATTTTTCTTATTTTATTATAGTGAACACGTTAAATTTTGTTAATTTCATTTTAGGGATATATTTTATCACATATTTTAAAACAATACGTGAAAATAATACTTTTCATATTTACATATAATTAATTTGTCTTGGATATATTTTTATGAAACATTTGAAATACAATTTGAAATAAAAAAACAAAATTATGGGGAATTTAGTTGAGTATTTTATTTTTGAGGGATGTGAAAATAGAATTTTCATAAGGAATTCTCTATCATGAAAAGTTCATTTTCAATGCGAATTATTTTTAGAAAATTTTAGTGTCTTGTATGTTACATAAAAGAATAGAATGGGAATGATTTTTATTGTCAAAAACCATTCATACAAGGACCTTAACATTTATGAGTAGAATTCCCCATTTTGATCTAATTTAATGTCATAAGGATATTAAAAACCCATAATTTTTTTTTGTTTTATCCAATTGGAATCTAAATAATCATTATGTACCATTACAGTTGATAATATATCTATTGAACAATGATCACGTGAGTAGTATAAATATATGTTTTTAATAAATCCTTTTTGAAGGGGAAAAGGATGTGATGGCCTCAATCTATAGGATCGTGCCATATGAAGTCCACATTTCAGATCTTCTGATTGAAAAATAATTTATTGAAGATTCCTTGTACCTATCCCAAGTGAAGATCAAACAACTTAAGCATAAGAGAAACCATTTACGAGAGATGTTCATGCTCATTGAGACCACAACCAAAACCATGTTCACCAAAGGTCCCCATGAAAGATCCACTATCGTGCACGTTACATTTAGGGAATTTGATGTAAGAATAAAGGGATATGTATTAGGACTATATTAATAAGATTATGAACATTATTTTCTATATAATAATGTATATAATATTTTCTGATTAATATTACTTTTCAAATGACTCTTAAAGCACAAATAATATTTTTGGTTAATATTCAAATTCAATTGATATAATTTCATTAATTTTGTAAATAAATTATATTATAATTAAATATTATTAATAAGGTTTTTTTAAATTTAAATGTTCATATAATTTTTATTATGTCAAATAAAATTTAATTAGGGATCCAAAATAGTTATTATAATGAAAACCTGTCATTTTAAATAAATGCTGGTTTTTATTTTAATTGTGAAAATTCATATATTTAGGAAATTATATAGAAAAAATAATTTTATTTTTTGAATAAGGGTATCAAATTTATCCAATGGTGAATTTTTTATAATTTTATGAGATAGTCGAATTTTTGGGTGAAAATAAAAGACCATATAAATATAATGTGTGTTTTATGACATCATAATGGTCTAATAGTGATGTAATAAATACAAAAAATGCGTCTTCATCAAAATATATGTTTCTATTTTCATATAATGTAATTTAAATTTTATATTTTTTAATTTATAAATCCAATGTGAATCCCCCAAGTCATATATAATATAATAATATTATAAAAGTATTTCATAGAATTCAATACTCACCTCCACACACGAAAAGGAAATATTTTGTTATCTTCTTCCATTATCCTTATAAAATAATTTAATCTTCCCCCTTTTCCAAAAACCATGGGAAAATCCATTTGAGGGTTTGTGGTTTTGAATATTTTATTATGTAGTGTTCAAAACCAAAATAATTACAAAATCCCCCTCATTTCCTTTATAAACTCCTCGAAACTCGAATTTCTCCCCACTAAAAAACCTTTAAACACTTCCACACTCTGAACTATACATCCAAGAGTCCTCACAAGGCACACCTAAGCTCCAATGATCCTATAAAATTCCTTTGGTGTCACACATCTAAGTAAAGGATTTATCTCTTCTCATTTACATTCTAGCACATCTTTTATATTATGCTTCTTAAATTCTATTATCAAATTTTGGGAAATGGTGTTACATGATCCCCTTGCATTCTATTTGATGTCTAAATGATTATATATTCTCTTAATGCTCATTAATCACCCCTATAATACTTTTAGTACACACATTACTATACTGATATTCTGTAAGGGATTCCCTCTATCCTCTTTTTATTAAGCACTCCATTTATGAAATTCCATTTTTATTTAAAATTTATTATGTTGGGATATATTAATACATATCATCCTTAAAATAAATTTTATTAAATTATGGGATCCCATTTCACTCTCATTTATCCCTCTTATGAACTGTTATGGTCACAGGTTACTATGCTACACATCCATATGGAATATTCAACCCTCCCTTTTTACCGAATGTTACTTTTATATTTTATATTATAATTTCATTTTCCCACAATTGGGATATTTTATTAAATACGCACCTTACATTCCATTACATTTATAATTTATGAGACACACATTTCTCTCTTACAAACCTATTTTTTAACTTCTATATGACATCATTATGGTACCATAATCAAACCAAGATTTTCCATGCCAAAATCACCAAGTTGTGAATACCATATCCATTTCTCCATTAATTTTAGTGCTCTTTATATAGACACTTATTGAAGGGTTATGGAGAGGTATTTATTTCACATTCCAGGATGGTGGAATGAATTTTTATTTTGAACAAATCCATGTTATATAATCTATGTGGAACATTTCAACTTGATAATAAAATGATTATTAAGGGTATGGCATGATAACACACCAATGCATTGGGAAATTATTAGTATCATGATATGTCATGTGAAATTGTTATTGAAAAATTCTCATCTATGTGAAATGGGTGACGATTCATGCCTATCTAACTGAAATGAGAGTTGAATAATTCTTATATCATATTGTATATTGTTTCCACACTTCTTATTTTATGATTATCATGATATATAATTATCTATTATTTATGTTCCTTTATGACCCATTGATATACCTATTCTATCATGTATTATAATCCTCTTGTTATATAATGTTTATTCCATTACTGGTATTTAGAGCACATACCTTTCTTAGTTATGTCCTCAGGATATCCCATGTAATGTTGATTACGAAGCAACATTATGGTTATGTTAAAAAATTATTCAATAAAGTTATCACTTTTCATATTTTATGGTATTATTTAATGTACATAATTTATTTAATACTATAGAACTCTCAATATTCTAATTTTTTTGTGTGTAATTGTATGTAATAAATCATATATAGAAATGAAATAAAGATAACATTTGTTATAGTTGGTAATAGATTATATTTTTAGTTATTATTGGGATTAGGATAAGAAAACCCTAGTGAAAACCCTTAGGAATTTGGATATGCGTAAGAGAACAACCCAATTTTTTATGAGTATATATAAATTGGGTTATCATGAAAATATATCCATGTTTGGATAATATAACTGGATGTGGTTCTAGAACATGTGTATGTAAGAGTATCTACTCTAACAAGGTGTTCTGGGCATGACATGGGGTAACCTGGTACACAAAAATGGGACATACTATATACCTGGTTTGACACTCCTAAGAGAAATGATTTGGAAAATTTTAAATCACATTACAAACCATTACTAATTGAATAAAGGAACAAATAGACCATAAGAATATATATTAGAATGTAAATCATTGATAGCATAGATTGAATCCTAGAAACTCGTATGTTATGGAGATAAATTTAATTCATTATTTATCCCATTATCTTAATTGGATTCACCTTTATGTGTTTTATATTTTAAGATACCCATCCTTAATTTTTCTTTTATTTATTCCAATGATTATAAATTTGAGTAATCATGTGGACACCATATTTTAAGGGTGGTGTAATAATTTCCAGAAGGAGATCCCCAGCCTAATGGGAGCAGAAATCGCAATCTTGGTCCATATAATCTTCCTGTTAACTCGATTTATAAATAATAATCATGAAAATGAGGAGTGAACAACCACCCTAAGGAAGATCAACCCATATTCGAGATCTTCAAGAGAAAAATTCTTCTTATTTTCAATGGACCATCAGATACCTTAATCATGGAGTAATAGATTAATTACATTGAAAAGATATTCTCGATTCATCAATGTTCTGAACAATATTTGGTTCTCCTAGATATTTATTATACAGATGGTGAAGCTGATAAGTGGTGTACATTGATCAAGAAAACTAATATTGATGAAAAGATAGATGTAATGGAGTGGAATGAAATCCCTAATATATTTTTTGATAAATATTTTCCCCACACCATGAGATAAATTATGGAATGACATTTCCTTACACTAGAGAAAGGGGATGATTAATCAGTTGGTTAGTTTGTGGAAAAAATCACAATACATTCATAATATTCATCATGATTTTTCAGTACCCCAAAAATCAAGGCTATCCACTTATTTGGTGGACCAATTCCTAGTCTACCAAAAGAGTTGGAAAACCACAACACTGATAGCTATGAGGAAATTGACAGATGATCCCTCGAAGATGAAACATATATCAGTGAATATC
Source organism: Viscum album (assembly GCA_963277665.1). Lineage (NCBI taxonomy): Eukaryota > Viridiplantae > Streptophyta > Magnoliopsida > Santalales > Viscaceae > Viscum > Viscum album. Next base: position 1,381,483,200 of record OY728138.1, read on the forward strand.
AATAGTATCACATGGATAAGAGTGGAAACTGGACTTTAATTCTTGTGGTTTTATGGAAAAATCCAATGGTGGTATGAAATATCTGCATCCCACTTGTCAGTGGTAAAGATAGAAGCACCCTATAAACATCCTAAATTGATTAAGGATATTCATTAGGAGTTGGAGGTATTGGAACCAAACTACTAATTTTCGACATATGAAACTTGTTATTTTTAATAGAGGAATGTAACATTCAATTAAACCCTCAACACATTGTTTATTTCTACAACTGTAAGGAATGGGGGCAGTTTGAGAATCAATTACCTATTCAATGGGTTTTAGGAAGCATGCAACAACCTCCATTATACCATGGGTGAAATTTTTTCATCACCATTGCTATGGTTGATCCAGAAAACAATGTAGTGATATGAATTCTGTTTATTCATTAAATAATAGAGAACATGATTTTTTTATTCTGGTTCTATGGATTTCGGTATATCACCAAATTTGAGTATAACAAATCAAACACTACCAGAATGCATGGAAATATAGATTTCGGTGAAAAGGAAAAATGGGGAAATTATTGCATCCAATGTATATAACCCATACCCTATCAATATTCGTGGATTCAACTTCCCAAAAAACCATTCCACATATAACTTGGTGAAATTTGGTGCAATTATGTGCATGTAATTAATTTTCATTTATAGATCCAACATAATTTTCAGTAGTGGGGAAATCACTCTCTCTATGGTGAATCATCCCCTGAATCGATAAAACATCAAGGAGAAGGATGCATCTTATTTAGTACAATAATATCCAGAATAGATATTATGTCCCTATGATGCATAGTATCTAGATCAAGTTTCTGAGTCTAATGAAAAAATCATCCTCAATGACAAGCTTATTGTGAGGAAATTCACTTATGTATTTCCCATGAAATTTTCTACATTTCCACCTAGCTGAGAGGTGGAATTTTCAATCTATATTATACACGGAAATTAAAAATATCCAAGACTCCCTATTGGATGAATATTTTGGAACATTAATAACTAAAGAAACAACTAATGAATAATATATATAAAGGGTTTATATGCCCAAGTACTTAACCATGGGGTGCACAGATCCTCTTAATCAATACCAAAGATGGGTTCATACGCCATTGAATTGACTATCATGAGCTCAAAACAATCACAAAAAATAACAAGTATCCTTTTACAATGATTGATGACTTCTCTATTATGTAATTTGTACCCAAATACCATTAAAAGTTGGATCTATGAGCTTGATATTACTAGGTTTGTCTGAAGGAGGATATCCCCAATATTACTTTTTTTTATAAGTTACAAGAAATATTAGTTCATAGTGATTACATTTGGGCTCACTAAATCTCCAGAAAGCATCATGGACATGATGAATAATGACATTATATATTACATTAAAAAATTGTTTCTTTATTGGTGATATTCTACTATACTAAAAAACTATGGAGGATTATTATGGGAATTTGAGCTCTATGCTAAAGACCTTGCAAAAAGAGAATCTCTATGAAATGTAAAAAAAAGTGTGAGTTCATGTTTAGTGAGGTCACATTCATGGGAATATGTTCATAATTAACAGTAAACAAGTGAATCCTTTAAAGAAAAAAGAAATTTTGGGATGTTCGAGGCTGACATCTAAGAAAATTAATCATAGCTTTCTTGGGTAAGATTGATATTATAGTTGATTTTTGAGAAGATTATCAAGATTTTAAAAAACACATACCAAGATAACTAATAAGCAAGACATGTTTTCATAGAATAATTAATGTAAAGAAATATTCTTGGTGTTGAAAAGGAGGCTTATCACATCCCACATTCTCACACTACCCACAAGTGGGGATATTTTTATAAATTTTAGTGATGATTAAATGATAGAATTAGGTTGTGTGTTGATGAAAAATGAAATATTCCTTGCATATACATCATGGAAGTTGAAAATTCAGGAAAATAATATCCCACGAATGATCTGGAATAGGCAGTTGTGACCATTTCACTAATAATCTGGAAGCATTATCTCTTTAGAGATAAATGTGAATTATATATAGATCAAAAAAGTCACAAATATATATTCTAATAGGAAGATAAAAATAAGAGTAATCATAGATGTTTATATCTCAACAAGGACTATGACTATTCAATCCACTTCTATCCTGGGAAATTGAATTTGGGGGAACATTCTATATTTTTAAGTTCCGTTGAAATTATTTCATTGAAGAGAATTAAGAAGTATCTGATATTATTCGATATGATGAAGAAAACATTCACAAATAATTTCTCACTTTTATCATTTGAAAAGGTAAAAGGATGCCCAAAAAATAGGATGTGAGAATTGAAAATGTTGGGGAAAATATATGGAAAGGGAGGAGCTCAATGTTAACGTTGAAGGAATTGTGATATTTAGGTCAAAACTATGTGTTATATCAAATTCTATGTTAAGGAAATAAATTTTTTATGATTCACAAAGTTCTACCTTTTATATTCCCCTAGGAAACGAAAAAATTTATCGAGATATTTGATAGCACTATTGGTGGGAAATCATGAAGAAGGAGATCATAGAATTTACATCAATGTGTCTAGAATGTGAGCATCTGAAGGATGAAAGGAATAAGTCTAAATGGATAATGAAACCATTACCAAAACCAAAATGGGAATGTTAAAACATCTCCATGGACATTGTAATTGTACATACAAACACATACATGGTAAATAATGTTATTTGAGGTTTTTGGATCATCTTACAAAGGCTTCAACCTTCATCGAGAGTTGAGGGGATTTCTCACTCGATCTATTGGAATAGATATACATCATAAAATTGGTATATCTAGATAGAGTAACACTATCGATTGTGTCCAATCATGATCCAGTATTCACCTATATGTCTTAGAAAATTATCCAAAATTCTCGTAACAGTGAGCTGAACATGAGTACAAATTATCACCCTCAAATAGAAGGCTAATCTGAGTAGACAATCCAAACACATGAGTACAGGATAATATCTTGCTAAATGGACGTAAAAGGTGTATGGGACAAACATTTTTTTTGGTGCAGTTATCTTACATCAAACGTTTCCACTCAAGAATCAAAATGGATGATTATGAATCAGATTATGGGAACACATGAAAAACAATGTCATGTTGGGATGATGTTGGGGAACCAAAACATCTTTGTCCTCAAATGGTTGTAAACATGGTGGATAAGGCTAAGACCATCTAGAATCACATCTAATATTCTCATAGTCATAAATGAGTTGTGATTCAAATAATCAAAGTGACATATAGTTTGATTATGGAGACAAGGTATTCCTCTACATCTCTCTATGGAAGAGTGTCATGATTTTTTATGAGAAGGGAATGCTTTGTCCATGGTACATCAGATTGTTTGACATCCTTGATCACATCGAAGCATTACCCTATCAACCAGAACTTCCACTGAATATATCTCACGTCCAAGATGTATTCCTTGTATCCCAATTAATAATTTAAATACAAAACCCACCACATTTACTCAATCCAATGGTGGAACCGTTAGATAATGACATTTCTTATGAAGAGTACCCGGAGAAGATCTAAAATCATTGTTAAAATGTTATAAGAAATAATACAATGACACTCATCAATGTGTTGTGATGAAATAACCTTTTTTTATGAAAAACATGGGAACAATAGGTGGTGATGGATAAGAGTTAACCTTATACATTTTACTATTTGAAAATGAAATATCTATGGTTAAATTTCTTAAGTGGATAAGGATGTAATGACTAGATCATTTATGAAGAAAATTCAAAGCTTTGATTTAATTTATTTTCTTAAGGATATATAAAACAAATTCACTGTTATTGTTTTATCCAATTGGATTCTAAATGTTCTTTAAGTATCATTATCATTGATAATATATATTTTTAACATTGATCATATGACTAGTATATATACAGGGTGTTGATAAATACTTCTTTCTTAGATAAATGATGTCATTTCCTCAACTAGTAGAATCATACACTATGAAGCAAATCTATCAGAGCTTAAAAGGATATAATATTTCTTGTCATTTCCCTATAACATACCAATGCTATGATCCAATAACATAATCATCATTAAATCCATTTATGTGAAAAGATTAAGCACATGGAGACCCCCCACCCATACCATGTTCACTAAATGAACCAATTAAATCCCAACCATCACACACCTTTATCCTTAATAATATTATGGAATAATAAAGGGATATGTATCAAGAGACATTCAATAAGAATATGGTTATTATTTATTATAGAACAATTAATATGTTTTATTCCTATTATTATTACTTTTTAAATGATTTATATATCACAAATATTTTTTTTGGTTAATACTAAAATTAAATTATGAAATATATTTTGATCAATTTCTTATATAAATAATATTTTAACAAAATATTCTTATTCAATTAAATTTTAAATATAAATGATAGAATAATTTTTATGTAGATAAATAAAATTTATATTAGGGTTCAAAAATAAATATTGTAAAAAGCCTTGCCATTTTCAATAAATGTATGTTTTTATTTTAAATGTGAAATTTAAAATATTTTAAAAAATTGATAGAATTAATATTATTTTGGGAGTCATGAAATCAAAATTATCCAATAGTTAAATTTTTATAATTTTATAATGGATATGAATTTTTTGGTGAAAATTAAATACTATATAATTATACAACGTGTTTTATGATATCATAATAGACCCATAGTGATGTAATAAATACTATAAGAGATATCCTAGGAAACACATATATATTGTTTACTCAAAATAAATGTAATTTCTTGTTTTTTTGTTCTATTTTACTAATCCTTATTAAATCCTCCAATACTTATAAAATAGTTTGTGATCATAAAATAATTTCTTTGAAGGTATTACTCACCTACACATAAAAAGATATATATTTTATAATCGTAGGACTTTGGACATTTAAAATAATTTAATACAATATTATTTTCCAAAATATGTGGTCAAAACCCATGACATGGTTTGTGGTTTTGAATATTTTATTATGTAGTGTCCAAAACGAAAATAATAAAGACATCCCCATCCTTTCTTATATAAACCCACCCAATTTCCCATTTCTCTTCATTAAAACTCATTTATGCTCATACAAACTCTTTCCTATACTCCCTATAGTCTCCTAAAGGAACCACATGCTTTTATAGAGAATATCATAGGCCTTTGGATTCACACATGCATGGAAGGGATTTATCTCTTCTCATTTAAATTCAAGAACATATTTTATATTATGCTTCTTAAATTATATTTACATTTATGTAGATATGATATTACATTATCCCCTTAATTTTAGTTTTATTTATAAATGATGAGATCTTTCCAGCACTCTCAATAATCCCCCCTATAATCCTTTATTTATACCCTCACCAATGCCACAATACTATAAGAGTTTCTCTATCTCTTCTCTTTTTATCACACACTTTATTTATGATATTCCCTTATTTAATTCCAATTTCATAAGTTGGGATAAATTCATACCTATAACCCTTAATATAAAATTATTTGTAAATGATTTGATACCCTTTCACTCTAATTTATCTCTCTTATGAACCCTTAAATACACATGTTACTATGCCGAAATTCTATAAAGAATCTTCCAACCTCTATTTTTATCTATAATTCATTTAATATTGTGTCTTCTAAATTACTTTTTAATATGTTGGGATATGTTCATAAAATTACATCTTGATATCTGTTTCACGTCTAAATTATGAGATACCCATTTATCTCTCATCAACCAATTTTACCAATATCAATATAATTTTGGTATGCTACAAAAATTAGACCACAATTTTCCATGCCAAAATAATGATGTATTGAATAAAATACCACTTATATATCAAGGGTTATAACCTTTATGAACATATAATTATTTAATGGTTACCTTCATTTATGTATTCCACATTCCATTATTATAGAATATATTATGATGTTCAATGATACCATGTTATATGATCTATGTGGCACACATAAACCTGATAATGGAATGATTTGGAAGGGTGTGATCTAATAGTGCTCCAAATACATTGGGTAATGTTTAGTATCTTGGTAAATCATGTGAAATGGGCCTTTAAACATGATCATCTATGAGAAATGGTCATCAACCCATGCTCCTCTATGTACAATAATCATATAATCATGATCCTCCATGCACAATGATACTTTTATCATTCTTACATCAAGTTGTATATTTCTACCACATTTCTCATGTTATGATTATAACACTATTACATTCCTTATTATTCGGGTTCAATTTTTAATAATTTATATTCCTTGTCTATCATGTATTAATATCCACAAGAAATAAAATTTTAATTCCCTATACATTTCTTTATAGCTCATACCTTTATTATATATATACTTATGTAATGTCTTGCAGTGTTGAATATGAAGGAAAATTTTGATTATGTTCTAAAGAATTCAATAAAGATGTTACTATTCATATTTTATGTTGTTATGTAATGTACCTTATTTCACAAATACACTAGACTTATCGATATTTTTAATGAAATAAAGAGAATGGTAATTATAATTCACATGTCACTAATACCTAATGATAGAATACCTAAAGTAGAGGAAACTGTAGATGTGAAAACTTATGTGGAACCTGTAATGTTAGATTAAATGTTCCTTATTGAATAATAACAATTAATATCATATATTAGAATAAAATATTAATTGTATAAAACATTTCAATGAAGAAAACACTTCATGTAATCGTAAAAGGGGGAGGACATCTTAGTGAATGATTAACATGAATTCCAAATGGTATAAATAAGATTAATTCATTTATATTTTATTATTAACTAGTATTTATCCATTATTATACCATGTAAAAGCTCGAATTTTTGGGACAGACATGTTATTATCTCATCCCCTTCACTCTATTCAAGAACATACCTCACATATATCTAATCCATAGGCCCAATTCATGTTACCCAACTTCTATCCTCTAAACACTATCCCATTTTATGCTACTAATAAAGGAATATGGGTTCACTAACATGAATACAGGTAAATATGATCAGAATCTTGACCAAAACCGTCTTATTCCAACATAGGTTTCTCTTTCATTATCCTGCTACAGTTTAGTTCATGCACAACACTTAAATTATCATCTTTATCATATACAAATTGATACACCTTGTGAGGGGAGAGGTGAATTGGGGTTTTAAATATTTTATTTTAGATTTTTTTGGATCTTATTATCTTATTGGTAGTATGAAGTTATAAATATCTACATTAGTTTCACATCCACGATAAAATAAAGGATTAAATAAATACATGCACAAAAAAATTAATTTGTGTAGCGCTAAAGGTTAATTGAAGGTGGATACAAAGATGATGTGTCGTTCATACAAGAATCCAATAGGATTTAATAGTTTTGGTGGATTAAAATATTATTCATGGAAAATATGTTCCATGTTCAAGTCCTTTAAAAACTTATATAAGTAATAGCACACTACCTCTCTTAGATCCCCACCATTGAGTCCTCATGTGTGTACTGGTTCTGATGGATTCCTAATTAGTTTATTGACTTAATGGAATCCTTTAAATTTTTATAAAATCGAAGATCTAATATCACCATTTAATTTTTTATTTTTTACTCTATTCAGTTCCTCAATATATTCCCAGGTACTTTTCCCTATTCCATGTATTCTCCCATGTCACCTTTAAGAAAAAACCATATATTTAATACACCATATTTCATGATTTATTACATTAATATATGGATAAATCGAACCCCAATTATTTTTATTCAATTGTATTTGTAATATTTAGTATGTAGTACATCATATTAAAATAGGAATATAACAATATTATATATAATTTCCTTGACATGCTGCTAAAAATTATTAGTACTTCAAAAATGATAGAGGATAATCTAAGGGAATACATAAAGGTTAAAAAATAAATCATGTTAAGTGATTAAAAAAGTATAAAATTATGAAATAATTTATTTATCGTCAATATAGTTTTCAAGGGGACATAAAATGTTTGAAATCCATAAACATGAACATCGAAGAATGATAAAATATGATGACCAAAAAAGGAAACATGAGAATGTGGAAACAAAATAAAAATGTAATAATAAACATCAGTCATGTATAACCATAATTAAAACAAAAATATTGTTCTTTTTATAACCTCCCACGAACAATACATGTCATATAATGAGATTAAAACATTACCCCCTTCATTGGAGAGCTGTTTAATTTTAGGCCCACCAGTCACTTTCACATCATCTATATGCACAAGTGTTCCACATAGATTATTCAACATTGGATCATATTTCATCACATTTCCTGAAATTATTATGTATTGTGGGATATATATATATATGGAATTACACAATTATTGAAAAATAGTTACATTTATTTGAAAACCCTTGAGTGGAAATGGGATGGGTATTCACTGAAAAAATGTATTGCATAGAAAATTGCAAGATAATTTCTACAACATAAAGGGGGAACATAGAAAATATTGTTTGGAAAAAATTATACATGGAACATTCTATAACAACATATATATCAAAAGGTAAATAATAATTATATGTAACAGCATATTTCAAAACGAAAAATTTGGAATAAAGTTTAATATGGTAAAAAGGTACTTGAATAAAGAGGAGAAGTACAATACCCCTTACCTTGAGAGGGTCTTACAAAAATCAAGGGAGAAACCTCTTGAAATAATGGTGGATTCATGAGAGGGATATAAATAGGTAAGATAAAAGTTTAGGAATGATCAAATGGTTTTTGGTGAAGAGTAATGGTAGCTTGTGTGGGTTTATATTAGAAATTAGATGGCATTTATTTATTATTTCCCAATACCTGGTTTTTGACATTGTACAAAAAAATATTCAAAACCCCAAACCATACCATTAGTTTTTACCATGTTAAAAAAAAAATAAGTTTCTCTAACTATTATACATGTTTAATAACTTGTATCTTTAATATATTACCCTCGGTTATGTGATATTTAGCTACGTTCTTAATGAATTGAATTTAAAACCTTAATATATAATATTGGTTGTCGAGGATTGATAAAGGGTTTTTAAAATTAATAAAATAAACTATGAAACAAAATATTTTCATGGTTAAACATATATATGGTCAGGGATACCATTTATGGCATACATTGCATCAATTTTGGCTCATTATGATCTCATAACAGAAATAATATATTTATGTCATATTAAATTTTTACCAAAAAAAATCACATGTATCTGAAAATAAAAGATATACATAAAATTACAGTGGGTTGATTTAAAGGAAGAATTATTTTATCCAAAAAATAACTCTGTTAGATAATTTAAACTATTAAATAAAAAGTACACATTTATTAAAAAAATTAAGGGTTTATTTGATTGCTAAAATTTCTTAACCCCTATAAGAATTATTTTTAACATAATAATATTATATAATCATTTAAATTAAATAATATTTATTTAATAATAATATTTTTTGTAAAATATAATTCATTAAAAAATTTTATCAATTCATTAATATAGAGTTTATTTATTAAAACTATAAATTCCATTTAAAAACAAAATAGGTGGTTAGAATTTTCAAAATCAAAATTTTCTCCAATTCGTAATACAATCAAGAAAATAAATATTAACAACCATAAAAATAAATATAATTATCATTTAAAAATATATATATAATACTACTATGGTCCAGACACATAACCCTTTATTACATAAGAAAATGTTCTAAGGTAATGGTGCAAGATGGTGAGATATTGTTGGGTTGCTTCAACGTACATGGATTGGGATATGTTCTTGATAAGAAGAATAATCTCTCATAAATATATTTGTTCATTATTTATTTATCATATATGATATTTTTATTGATCAATGGAAATCCAAATTGATGTTATATACCTAAGATGCACTAATAAATTAGATCAACAGGGTATGATATTTCATGTCAAAGAAATCATTTATTTCATATATATCAATTGTATTTATCATAACCCTATATATATACTAATAACATGATCTCTATTAAAAGGATATATTGTCAATCGTTATGTTGTTTAATGATATTTTAAATCTGATTGGGTATAACATATAATAGTCCAAAATAAACAATAATGTTCTTGTGTCTTCGATATCCACATTACATAAGAGGGAATTTAATTCAATCATAAATGGAATATCATTTTTAATTTTTTTGTTCATTACATATTTTAACCCATAATAAAATTAACCATTATGAATTTCAATTCATAAAAAAATAGATTACGTAACTTCTGAATCATCACCTCTTTTAATTACCTTGTCACTTTCTCCGACTTTTGGTTTCACCACAATACTTTTAACAAATTAGTTGTCTTTGTTTTCATAAATATATCTCTATAATAAAATATCATTTTTGAATGCTCCTCAAATTAATGACCTACTTTGAATTCAGTTCAAGATAAGGGTTTGGTATGCAATTATTCAATAGGGAATCATCAATCACGTCATTTAGTATAGAGGGGTTAGGTGGGAGTACAAGTCCATCAAACAACACTATTATTTTATCAATGATATCAATGGGGCCTATGTATCTATGACCAGGATTTTCATTCTTCCCCAACGACATGAATTTATTTGATGTTGATATACCAAGAAACAATTATTAACAAACCCAAAACTCAATCTCTCATCAATGATTATCTGTATAGATTCTCTGTCAACACAATATATATTTTGTAAGAATATGAATTTTTAAAAAACAAACATGTTATCTCATTGATAAGATTAGGTCCTATCAACTTATTCTCTTAAACATCTTCCAAACATGTTGCTGTCGGACACCTCTTCCCATATAAAACCTCGCATGGTTCCATTATAATTATATAATAGAAATTTAAATTTTATGATAACTCCACTAGGGTAAGTTGTTGGTTCTAGTATTTTTTGATAACAATTTAACATAATATCAATATATATTAAAATTTTAAATTTTCTTTTCAGACTAACAATCTATCTGAGGGTGATAAATAGTGCTGAAGCTCAATTCTGAATCCAGTTCCATCTAAAATATTCTTTAGAACATTAATTTAAACCTCAGATCTCGATTAGATACAATATAGAGTTTAACTCCATGTATTCTTACCAATTTCATTTTGTATATATCTGTGATTTTTTCAATCAGTATAACTCCATGATATCCATGAAAATCACAAACATTGAAATGCATTCGACTGCAACCTAGATGGAATTACTCATTTTAAATTTATTGGGGAGTCCTATGATGAAATCCATGGTTAATTTTTCCCATGTCCATATTTGAATAACCAATGGTTTCATCAAAACCATAGACTTTAGTCAGTCAACATTGAATTTTTAGCATACTGTGATTCAAGATATAAACTCTATAATCTTATTTTTTATGACATCGATCCATAAATTTTATTTGAAATATTTATACATCTTAGTGATTCCTTGAAGAATAGTGAATTATTCTCTTTTTCACATCATCCAAAAGTTCACACTTTAGTTTCTGTTTTGATGTGACACATATATATGTTCCAAAAATTGTAACATAATCTTCAGAAATGTTGAACTTCATAATATTAACTACCTTATTATCTAGTGAGTCAAAATTGTCCGAAGCCTCCATGATAATCTCAACAATGTATGGTTGAGTAGTTATTTGAGAGAGGTAGGATCATGATCCTTTTATTATTTCTATATCATTCATTTCCATTTTCATTAATATTGGATCCCTTAAAATCCTCATCACAGATAGATTTGGGGTCCCATTCTATATATATCATCTACCATTTTATTTTATTTCCCACGTTTTTAATTTATTGAATAGTCATAAACATTGAACAAATATGACCACCTCTTTCGGTGCATATAAATCTCATCTTTGTTTAATATATACTTGCTGATTTTATAATTTGTATATATTTTGCACATTTCTACAAAGATGTAATGTCACCATATCTTCAATGAAAATACCACTAAAAAAATTCTGAATTAGGAGTATGGTAGTTCTCCACATGGTTTTTTACATTATGGGTGAAATATACTATCAAATTTTCATCATTAATTAGTAAACAATTCAGACCCTATTTGGATGCCTCATTTTAAATCTAAAATCCATCCCCATTGGTGTGTAGTTTGAGAACATGTTTAGTTATTTGACTCTTTATTGTCACTATAAAAATTTCATGAAATGCATCATTCTATATATATATTAATCTTTTCTATGTTATATTTGATAAGGGGATTTATAATCATGAATTTGCTATCCAAAATATAGGATAGTATCTATTAAAACCATGGAAACTATGGATTTGCATCGTATATATTGGTCATTCACATCCTTTAATTTCATATATTTTTAGGGGTCCACATGTATCTCTATAATGGGGGGGTATCCTCAATAATGTTTTATTTTCTAGATAAATTTTTGATTGAGAACATAACCACTCGTATTTATATAATATTATGGAATTATTTAGAAAACATAGCTAGAAAAATTCCTATATAATAGGAATTTTACCTTATATGGCCATTTATTTAGTCTCAATAAATTCTTATAAATATAAATTATTATATAGAAGTAATATCAATGCGTGAGATGATGAAACAAAATATGATTCATCAACATCCAAGGGATTTTATTGAATCATATGTTAATTTGTTATAAGTACGGTAATTTACATTTATTAGAAATTTATGTTGGCTCTATATAGGGAAATATAATACATACACAGAATAACATCAAATTATGAAAATGAATGTATCAAATGGTTTTTTATAATTATCAGCCTAAAAATATGGATATGGGAGGATTTTTATACATGAGATGTAATAATTTCCCAATTTACAATTAAAAAAAGAGCTCTACATCCATGTTTTTAGTGGTTTTTGAATATTTCTACTAAACATCCTTGATATGAAAAAATAAATTGAATCATAGATGATAATCCGGTCATTTACTTATCTATTCTATTTCTATTAAATTACTTCATCTAAAATATACTTGGGGATATGAATTTTTTATCTATTATTATAATAAATGAGAATCCATGAACATTAAAATGAAAAATATTCAATGGAATATATTCCATAAACTTGGAATTTATGGGATTCAATATAAGATGTCCATTATTTATTTACTCATATAAAATCATATAAGAATTTTTATGATGAATATTGGATTGAAATGTGCATCTGAATTTAGAAAATATTCACATTGGGATTGGAAAACATGCTGTGTAGTAAGTCAAGCTTTCATGAAATAGTTCATGAATGATTATATCTCAATTTGATATTTTTTTATTACCCCTATGAACATCCATGTTGGGGCCACATCCTCATTTAGTATCCAAACTGGGTTGTATTTTCTTGTTAACCACCAACTCAAATTTTTTCAGAGTTTACGGATGTTTTCCCCAGTTTGGTATTATCCTTAAGGATTTATATTTTGTTTTCTAATCTAAATCCCAAAACCCCTAGAACATTTCACTGATACTATCTATAAAATACTAAATATTGGTACACCTTATTTCATTATTTAATATATAACAGCACACATAAAATAATCCCAATCATTCATGAATCCTAGTGTCATTAGAAGATTAAATATATATAATATCATTAAGACTCATCTAATATGTAACATTCTTTAAAACTTCTTTAACAATTTTATAAAAATATAATTTTCTTCTGAAACTGTATAAGAAAAACTAAGTAAATACATATGAAAGGTGTGATATATAAATCCCAAAAAGGTAATAAAAAAATCATAACATGAAAAATGTATTACATGTTATATTATAGGTATTTCAATGGGGTAAAAAAAGATTGAAAATCATAGACATGAACATTGAAGCATGATATATGATGATATCATAAAAGGAATAAAGATAACCTAGAAACTACAAAAAATAATAGAATCATTGTTACATTCCACTCCCACTAAAGATACCACAATTAATGGAGAGAGATAATGACCCCTGAGTTCGGCCTCTAGTAAGCCCTAGGTTGGAGACTATCACCAAAGGTATAAACAAATAACAATATAAAATTCATTACCCTCTAAGAATAAAATTGGGTTAGTATATGAGACAAATAATCAGCAAACAACACTATCATACAATATAAAGGGTAAACAAAAACTACCAAAAAATCATGAATATAAATACGGATACATAAAAATATCTACAATGTAAAAAACCAAAAAGAGATGTATACTACTCCGACGAAATCAAAACTCCAACCCAACTAGTACTATGCAACTTCGTACCCAAAGCCCTACTAGAAAAGTTAAAATAGTTTTTATACATAGGGTTAGAATGACATGTATACTCTGTAGGTCCATAACCAGGGCCTCAAGTACGTATTATTTTACAAAATTCTAATGCGCCAGTGAAATAAAAATAGAGCAAAAAATTACCAATGAAGGAAACCTCACTAAATCCTACCTCCCTATGTCTCAGTCAGTAAATATGTATTTGTAAAAATATTATTCATGTTCAAACTCTCAAAAAACTCTACAATGTTCATCACAACATTACATATACATCACAAAAATGGCTCAAAAAAATTATTTTCATATTGGAAAATGGAATGCCTAATAACATCATTAAAATATATTATATAAGTAAATAATGTGATATCTCTATGTACCCCATGATTTTAGACAGGAAAATTGTTTATATGATTTTAATGATCCTTACAATCCATCCAATGAAATGAAATGGCATTCACATCCTAGAAATACCATGTAAAATATTGAGAAATTGGATTCCCTACATCATAGAATCTATCCAATATCACTTAACACCATATGAAAAAGGAGAATCATTTGTAAACTACAATTTCAAAAGAATCTCACGAATCAACTGTCACCACACTAAAGGGTTTTGAAAAAAACACAACCCAAATGAACCCAAGACTAAAACATCACAATCATAGTGGTTATTGTAAGAATAAAATATGTAAAACCAAAAGAATGAGTGGAAAACTCACCAAGAATTCAATAAGAGAATTTAGGAATGAATTCCCATCGAATGGAATCCCAACCACAAAAGCTGGAGACTATGGATTTCCAAGAAAGAGGGAAGTTTGTGTAGGCAGTAAGGTTTGATGAAACTCCGGAGCACTCCAAAATTTATAACCACATTGCAGATGGAATTTATATAACCTATAATCCCCTTTCACATCATGAAGTTTCAGGATTTTATTATCAAATAGAAAAGGCACCATCTTGAAGTGTTGATAAGTACAATTATTGCATGCCGTGAACCAGCACTAAAAAAACTGTGAACCCCACTTTCACATCGTGTAAACATTATAAAAAATTCATTTCATATATTTTGATCATTTAGATTCAAAACACCTTTAATCTAAATATAGTCCTCCTCCAAGTTAATCTAAAACAAAAAATTGAAAAATTAATAAACTCCAAAGGAACAAACTATTACTCTGGATACCTCAAAAATTATTCCCACCCTTGATAATCACAAACAAGGAATGTAAGAAAAGGGATATTCCCAACCACCCCATCAATACCACTCAGTGATATTATCAAAATGAAACTCTACAACTAGTCAAACATGCCAACCTAAACATCCCAAAACATCTCTCACATATTCAATAATAAAAACCCACACATCCACACACACAACTATCTCGACATCCACACAACCCAAACTAGAAATCTCCACAACCATCAAATTTTACCACCCTAGTCCAAAAAATCTATGAATTACATCTTCTTGGTAAAGATATTGTCTACTCTGGGAGGCAATAACTCCTTCACGTGTGTTTAACAACATCGCAGCTATTACATCTCGATTAGGAATCTGTTCCACAACTTTCAATGTGTCAAAACATTACCATGAACTAAACATGATGTGAAATAACATATATCATAATATATAATGATCTAAATAACACATCATCAAAGAAAAACAGATAAATTGAAAGAAATTATCCAAAAAAACTTTCATACTGAGCATGAATATATGTATCTATCTCACATATTTTCTCTATTAGGCCACCATGCCTCAATAATTTGTGATCAGAGGGGATGTTTATCCCAAACAACTCATTCCCTTGATGATCATGTATCTCTATTGGACACTAAAATAATATTATTCCACCCTTTATATCCAATTCTCTCCAATCAATAATATGGGAGTCATTATGAAAATATCATGGAATATGGGACATATAGAAAATGGCATGGATCCTATCCATCAATGGTGGAAATGAAATCCAATACACCACCTTTCTAAGATTCCCCAATACAAAAAATGAACACAAAAAGCTTGGGTGAAAACATATCCCCCATACGAATCCTCAATCTACCATGTTGAGGGGAGACTCTCAAGATCACTTGGTATCTAACTTCAATATTCAAGGGAAATCACCCACTTTCATTAAAGTCTTTATGATTTTCATTCCCCACCATCATCCCAACACAACCAACCAAGATGTCCTCATTCAATACCAACACCACATTTGGAAAAATAAGTATTGAATCCCCAACCTCAATCCAACACAACCGAGAATGACACGACCTTCCATACATTGCCTCAAATGCTTCCATACAAAATGATGAGTGATTTATTTTTATAGAAACATCACATAATGACTTTGTCTAACCTAATATCCACCAATGTCTTAGTTTCATGCCCACAACATATCGGTCAGTTTATGGAAGAACCCTCTACCTGACCGTCTCTTTGAGGGTGGAAGTATTTCTATGGAGAAAATGGACTTCATTTGAATGATGAAATCACATACAGACATGCGAGGTAAAAACAGTATCCCAATAAATGATAATGACCCTTGAAATAATGTGAATCCTATCCTCAAAATCTACATTCTACCTATCCAAATCATCTACCACACTCGACTAAGGGACTTCTAGAATGGAGATTATTTCATTAGTCAGTCCACTATCACCCAAACCACATCATAGCCTACCTACACATGAGGTAACCATGTGATGAAATACATAGATATTTCCACCCATTTACACTCAGCATCATCCAATGTCTAACATAACCCTCCCAGAACATGGTGTTCCACATTCTCATACTGAAAAACCTTATATATTTCCACAAATTTTTCTAAAAACTATTAAATACCAAGGCAATGAAACTATCATTTCATTACTTGAATTTTTTTTTCAAAATAAGATAAACTAGTAAATGTGATTAGTGAAAATCGTGGAGAACTCCCTCACACATTTCCTGTGGGAAAAAATAATTTCCTGGAAAAACAACTTGTTCAGAACCTCTTGTGACGATCCCTCAAAATTTCCCCCCATCCCAACTCAATCACATGTCAAATCTAAATATGATTATACCTATTGATACTCATCCCCCTTCCTCGTAAAAGATTAATCCATGATCATTTTATAAATAAATCCTTAGAAACTACTCTATCCAACAACAATATGAATCACAAAAGGATCCTCCATTACATTCCTTGCTTCCATAGATTCCCAATCCAAATTATTATGGGATTTAAGACTCCATGATTCAGATAATACACTACTCTTCCTTTGGGTATAAGAGGTACCAAAATTTTAATGTGGAATAAGATCCATACACATCCACTTGTGTAGAGTCAGATCATGTTGGGAGAAAAATATCATAGGCTCTTATGGTATGTGGAAACTGCAAAATTCTAACCGATGAGGTAATGACACCACAAATTTAGCTTGATCCCAACTTATTATAAATCCATATTGTGGAAGAAATAGTTACGCTAATGGGGATATGAATTTCTAGAACCATAAGTTATCACCATTCTCTTCTAAATCAACGTGGTTCCAACTCATTGATTATACAAGTCAAAGAAAAAATAAAACAAGACACCCTCCTTTAGAAAGAGAATAACTAGAGTTGTAGAAGACTTCTCCATCAGGTAACTGAAAATTTTATTGGATTGATCTATCCACAAAAAATCTAGTTCCAACTATTTGTAGCTATTATAGGGGATTTAAATGAAGAGAAATTGACTACAAAACTATGGGAATAGGAAACTAGACTATGGAAAGTCTGTAACATTTCAAAATTATTTAGTTCCTCTTTAGAATTATGTTCATTAAGTTTCTATGAGTGCGTTGCAATAACCTGCCAAGACACCACATGTTAAAGAAAAAATACATCTCACAACCAAAATGAACAACTGTACATCTTCCTGTAATGATGTTTTTATCATTGGGCATACAGAATAATTCTGATATTCTTATCATGCTCCTTCTCTAAATTCTTTTTGACCATGATTTCATTGATGAATATAATAATGAAGTAGTCCAGGAACTAATGGAATATAGATTCCATAAGCCCCATGTACAATGATGTTGTGTCTGTAAACCCAACCAACTTGAACACAATCCACACCATAGCCTGGAGGTAGTATTAAAAACATCCTCATACTTCAACATCATCTTGTGATATTGAGACTGAAAATTTATCTTTAAGAACCAAATTTCTCCTCCCAACTAGTCAAATAGGTCAATGATCCTCAAAAGAGGGTATTTATTGTTAATGGATACCTAGTTAAAAATATGTTAGTTTATAAACAACCTCAGACTGACATCATCCTTTTTAGTGAACAACACAAGGGCACCACAAAGTGAAATACTAAATCAGATGAAACCACTATACCCTAGATCATTTACTAGCAACCTCGTCTCATGAAACCTTTTGGGATCCATCATATAGGGAGACATAAAAATTAGATATGCACCTAGATGCATCTCTATATAGAACTCTCCATTGAGCCATGGAGGTCACACTATTATATACTCTAATAAAACTTCTATAAACTTCTTTTACTACCCTATGAATATCTAAAAACCTAGATTATATTAATAGCTAAAAAAATCTAGAAAATTAGTCTATAATATTCTCCAACCAAACTAGTAATCTCATATGATAATGAACACCATTTTATGGCCATCCACATCATAAAATGAGACATCTCTTCAAAAGTATTCCATGACTATATGGGTGGAATACAACCATTTAATTCCAAGGATAATATCCAACGTTTGTATCTAGAAAATAGAATCCCCCCACTGACTGTTGTTTCCCCATCATCTTTATACATTCCTAGTAAACATAAAAAATGGAATCTTGGCCTCTGACCAGTGTTGATACCACTAGGGGAACAAAAATCCACTCCACACCAGTGTTTAAATAGAGACCAAAGTAGGATCAAAAAAGTAGTTTAGGGATCCGGAATCAATTAAAATAACATACAATGGTTGAAGAAAAATTGAAACTACCTGAAACTACTCTTGACACTACTAGTGATGCTACCAGAAATGCAGACATCAGACCATGCCCAGATTCTCATCTTCTATACTATAGCTGTTAAAACCACGAAATAACATGGGACACTGTTTATGGGGACCATCTTTGTGATTATCTATTACAAAAATTAATAATCTAAATTAATAAATATAAGAATTTAATCAGTTCCACTAAAATTAGATCCACGGAAAATGCTATTATTAAAAAGGGGATGAACCACCCATTTGAATCTATCCCCCCCTAATTGGTCAAACACTAAGCCTATAGGTTCTCAGATCTATCATAGATATAGAAAAAAAAATAAAAATACATTAATGGTTCTCATAAACCACATATCCATGGTCTATCTAGTTGGCGAGAAATAAGCTTCGTCATGAAGGGGTCAGATCTTATTGCCCGTCCATAATTCTCAAAAATAAAGAATCTCCTCATCAACCTGGTCCGTCTCTTTAGAAAATATTGAGATTCTCCCTCTCTATAGAGGATGAACATGAAGAATCAAGTATCCAAGCGTAGCACCATCAGTTATCATGGACTTTGGATTTGCTGGAACCCTCCCTCTAGGGGCCTGCAACTTAATACTGATTGGTCTTGTTGTGGAAGGGTCCTACGCGGTGGTGGTGATGTCCGTGATTGTCAAGGTTCAGTGGTTCTGGCCTTCTCGGCTAGTCTCAGCTATGGTTCGTCTCTTCAAGATGAATCCACGGCTATGATGCAAGGTTTAAGCATTTGAAAACAATAGGGTATTGTGAATTCAGAAGTGGAAACAGACTCGAAAGTCCTATATGATGCTATGAATGATCTCTTCCCAACTCCATGGGCTATTTCATACATTATTAGGAAAGGAAGGAGCATGATCAATAATGATACCTATTTTAAAAACTCATGTAGAGATGGTAATCATGTTGCGGATTACCTTGCTTCACTTGAGGTCATTGGTCCGGATCCGGTTTTCTTTCAGAATGTTCATACATTGAAACCCAAGGGGGTTAACCTCATCAGAGGTTATTCCCTTGGCCTTCACTATTTTATACCTCCTTAGGTGTAATCCCCTGGAAGGGGGAATGTGAGAATGGGGGCATATGGGCAGGTGGGTTGTGGTCTTGTGGTCATGTGGTCAAGTGGTCTTGTATGTTTCTTCCTTTTTTTTCTTCTTGAATAAAAATAGAAATGATGATGATGATGTGTTATGGATTTATCATCTAGAAAAACATCTAGAGCAAAGTGTCAGAGGTCCTTAAACCTGATCGAAAGATCTAGCAGTCTCAAAATACACTAATGAAGTGATATAATATCCTACGTCTAATTTACCCTCATCTTCAATGACAAAGATATCTTCTCAAAAATCCCTCTTAATGTTTAGAAACTACACATCTGCCTCCTTGAGGTCACCCAAAAATAGAATCAATCATTATCATGATGTTCACCACATATAACTATCTACCAATGGTTTCCTAATCTCATCTCATGCTCGTATCAAACATTTTCTCATTGGATTCTCCTATATCCAGTTTTTTATTTCTAAATATGGTACACTACTCTCATACATACAAAATATCATTTGTTGAATGAAAGAAAAAGCCTCTTCAAATACCTCATCCTACAATGTATTGTAATCCCTATGAAGATCAACTGAATTACCTTAATGAACCTCCACATCCTATGGAAGTTGATAATGAAAAAAGGATCCATAATAGAAAATATGTAAAGCATAATTGTCCTGGTAGCATGGTTTTTTATTAATGATAATTTAATTTATTCAATTTTATTTCCCAAAAAACCCAATTCAGGTATAAACACAAGTCACTGTGATTCATATATATCTCTTAGTTATCTATCCAATAAATAGGTTAATATCAGTTTTTAATTCAAAATACTTAGAGGATATGCATTGTCTCATGGGGGGGGGGATAAAATATTGCATCATAGCTATAATTCATGGAATATGTCATTCACCAAGGTCTACTACCCGTATTGTCCTACCAACCCATGTAATAATCATTATGCCTAAATACAAACCGTATCTTATCTCTCAACCATCAGATGTTAACACAACTCTATCACGAATCCTTCCCACCCTATATACCACAATTAAGGAAGAAAAATAATGAACCCAGTTCCGACCTCCTACAGGTCCCTGGTCTCATTCTAGAAATGAAGTTAAAAAATATCACAATATGGGAAGCAATACCCTATAAAAATAAAATAGGATTGAGAGATATAAAAAACAAAAAACAAAGAAATATATAAGAAAATATAAAGTTAAAAAAACCATCCTATGTTTTATGAATAAATAATGTATTTAAAAATAATTATACTCAATTTAAATACTGAAAATATAGGTCTACAACAGTGACTCAAAATCAAATCCATCATAGTTAGTAATATCTTTCTCATTACCTAAATTCCACTAGGAATCCTAGAAATATATCATCTATCTAGGGTGAAAATAAATTTTATACTCATTAGGTATCATACCAAGGCCTCAAATTCACATGTGAAAAATAGAATAGTAATGTTCAAGTAAACAAATAAAAAAACCATTAAGCACATATACAAGTCATCTTAGCTAATCCTACCTCACCATGGCTCACTCACCAAATAAAAAATCTAAGAAAATATTATATCATTGAGATCGTAACATGTTTGGGGACCCCAATACCTATTATTCAGTAATTTTATTCTCTCGTTCCCCAACATCGAGCATTGTATACTCCCATCCCTTCCCCACTTAAAATGTCACATCACATCCCATCTTTCCCAAAGACTCCGTGGTACCACATCACATGATTGAACAAGAGTAGTTTAATATCGTGAACCTGAAGGTAATAAAACTCATTCTACCCCACCCCACCCATGCATGACCCCAAAAATATATCATATAACACAACATCACATCTCACCCATTCACAGTGGAGCCAACATATCACATCCCACCCAAATAACCCATGCCCAATACATCACATCCCACCTGATGAAACCTTATACAACACATTAAATCCCACCTAATGAATCATGTGACAATACATCACTAATGAAGGAATAGTTAGGGATAGGGGTAGTTATCCAACTATATCACTGCCATCCTAGATGTTGGGGAAACACTAAGATATCAATACCTATGAGCATTTGTAAGGTTATCAAACCTAATCTGGGTGCACATAATATAACATAACATACCATTTTATAGATATATCATATAATACCCATCTTAAGGATACACATAAACAACATGATAACACACCACATCACTACCACATAATACACATCGTACCTCCTCAACAGATGTTGTCATTATATGCAACAAACCATACAACCACCACACAAGCCACACAACATTCCACTTTCCAATTACAGGTTTCACCAAATTTATTCATTAATCTATTTAGAACATGTCAACATATAACATATTATACTAAATTAAAAACCCATTCATTTATTCTCATCATTCAGTAATGTAATTTATTCCACTACTACCAAGGAAACTAATGCAACCACACCACACAACAACTAGCCCAACTCACACCAACCCTTCTATCATCATAAATCCTTTATCATTATATCTTCATATCACACAGTCCAACTCACAATAAAACCACTATATAATTCTATAACAGCATACCACTACAAAGACAACATTCCATGACCACTATTCCACATCCCTTATAACACAAAATCTATTCCACAATCACTCTACCACAACATCTTCACCATTTCCCCTAAGCCATTACAACTATTCCACAACCTCTGCACTATAATATCCTCACAAAAAAACTATTCCACAACACCTGCACCACAACATCAGCACGAAAAATACCATGTCATGACATCATCACCCAAATTCACAATTACCCCATCAGGCCCATTGTAAAAATCGCAACGCAATTTCCTACAAAATAGAAAGCATATCCTGTCACTATCAATTCCTCACAACATCCAAACGCCACAAAACTCATCACAAGAAGCCAAATCAACAGAAAAAACAAAAAATCATGAGTTCGTATTTATTAAAGGTCTTTATCACATTAATTTTTTTATATTAGCATAGGTATCGTAATAAAAACTATAATCCAAGGGAAACCCATTATTAGTGAAATATATGATATTTGACATTTTATTCAAGTGTGATCACACAAAAACACAATGAGGTTCATCACAATAGAAGAACAGTATCAAAAAAAAGTCTCCTAATAGTCATTGTATTCATAATTTGCAATATGCATGCATTATAACATTAAAAACATATATCAACATATTAAATCATGCAATAACATATCATTAACACAAATTTTAGACATTCAAATTAATTAATTGAATATTTTAACCCTTTATATCCACCCGAAGGTAAGAAAATTTATATAGATCGTTCATATTTCACATAAAAGAGTGAGAATTATAATCATATTCATCAAAGTAGCTTTATGATTGTACTTCACACCATGGGTGAAAAATAAATTCCCATAGACCAGCGACACACAAGAAACTCATGGTTCAACACAAAACTTACCAATGTGTTTTAAAATTTACTCAACCTAAAATCACCCCAATCCAATATAGCACCATCAATGTAGATCTATGAATAATAATTGAAGGAAAAAAAGTTATAACGAGAAAATAAGTCACCAAATCATATTAAAAGAAATCTAGAAATAAAATCCCTTCAAAGGGAATCCTAAAAAATGATGAAAGTCTCGTTGTGGTCACATGGAATGAGAGAAAAGAGTGGGGGAATATATTCTAAGGAAACCCCTATGTACTCCAAACATTATAAATTCACCACATAGGGGATTTAACTCACATATAATCCCTATTCATATCATGTAATTTACTAATTTTTTGATTCACCAAATATCGTGTCACCTAGAAGGATTAATCACCCAAAATATTACACATCATGATCCAGACCTTCATAGGTAGGAGACCCAATATTACATCATGTAAACTTTACAGAATACATATTTCATCTACTTATATATTTTAGCATCAAAAGTTCTTCAATCCCACTATATGACACCCCTAATAACCTCAAATATCAAAATCAAGAAATTTAATAAATAAGGAAGGGAAAACCATATCAATCATATATATAATTCATGGCAAAACACCAAGACTGCATAAATGTTTTTTCATAGGATAATCTCCCACGTATCACGCATAGAATCCCATGATATTAAATCATTAATCAATCCATTGGAGGTATATATAACTATACTGCCACCATTCAATTTCATATAATGTACATGTGAAAGTGTTGAACATATTCCATTAAATATATGATCATATTTAATAATAATAAATCACATAGTATTGTATTATGAGAAACATACTTTGGCGTCCCCAATCAATAATGGTTTGGAACATCTTGTGGATTACCCTTGAGTGTAAATGGTGATGGGTGTTCAATATAAAAAGAATGACTTGGTAAATCATAGGTGTTTTTGGAAGCATAATGGGTGTACTCAATGATATAATAGAGGTCCAAATAAGTGTGAAGGGGTATATCATGTAACCACATGACCCCAAATACAAGGCCTGATATGGGGTTTTTCAAGACCTTATGCATGAATCAAAACACATTAGAGGCTAGAATCTAAAAGAAATGACCTAAGTCCATTAGTGGGATATTATCACATCTGTATCATGTCATATTTATAATAATAGATATTAAATAATATAATAAATCATTAGGTTATAAATGAAGAAACCGATTAAATTGCATACATGTTATACAAATAAATAGGTTTTCATATTCGAAAGATAAACATGGAAAATAAATATAGATAAATAACATTATAATAAAAAATAAAATACAAGATCCATTAGGTTTTGTACAAGAGTTCTCCTTCTCCATTCTCCACTACTCAACTATCCCCAATAAGGATCGTGTCCTTTGATGGATCTCTAGCCCTGAAATATACAGGTGCATCAAAATTCCCAAGTAGGGTGTGAGAAAAATAAATTGTTGGAAGAGAACAATTTGTCATTAACATATATTAATATATATATATATATAAGTGCATGTAATCAAATAATTAGCTGATAAAATAAACCTACAACCATACTTATGATGAGTGGACACGCACTGACCATGTTGTGATGAAACTCGACCCCACCTATATCAACACAATGCTTGTAAGGATGTTAAAAATTCATGTGTTGTAATAAAGGTAAATTTGATCACCCCACACAATTATTAGTTATTGTAGGTATTCCACTCATTAATCCATGTCAATAACACACTCCACCCATATGTTTTATTTCTCATTAATGCCTCATGTTTCATCAAGTCAATCTCTGACTAGCTTATCCATTTAATATCTTATGATCCATGAACGAAAGAGTCCCAAAACAATATCTACACGCTATCCAATATTCTATTACCCCTTTATGGATTGAAATTATTGTCTTTAAAGGTGTTAGGACTGTGATGGGTTGGGTAATAGATCCCTGATACATTTATTTCAAAAGGGATAACCACAATGACCATTAAATATAATTAATCTATATCACAACCAAACTCAAGGCTCGACCTAAATATCATGGTCCCAGAAGAATAATTTCATAATTTATGATATAGGTGAGAAATAAATGTCATATATTGAAATTTTAATCACACCATGGTCAATTTCATAAAACACACTTAATTACATGGTCATAATAAAGAAATCATATGACAACTCACACACTAAAATGCATTTCATAACAAAAATGGGTTAATTAATAAAATTACATATCATGAAAAAAACTACATATATATAGATGAGGATGGAAATAAACCACCTAAATAAAATATTTCTTCTTCTACAACATGTTTTTTATGGTGTTATCTCCCAAAATACAATTGAAAACATACCAAAAATACATTTTCATGCTAGAGAATCCAAGAACTGAAACAAAATATTTTACATCCTGAATAAATAAAATATTACATGTGATGATACATTATCTATTTGGGATAATTTTCAAATTATCATTTTTTTCCAACACATACCCTATAGATTTTACACTAATGAATAATTATCTTCTTGTAATTATCTTTTGATAATTTCATCTAAAGTACATTTGATAATTATATTTTGGAAATCCTATGGAATTATGGATACTGGAAAGGATAAATGTTACTACCCATGTAAAAACAGTTCACATTTCCTTTTGGGTTCATACATGATTAGAACATCATTGTTGAATTCTTATCGTGGAGTAGGGATCGTGATGCATGACTTCCTATGGTGATTTTTAGGGTGTCTATGAGTAATGAAAACAAACAATAAAAGAACATGTATTTTCATTTGGAGAAAATCACTATTATGATATGTAGTTGTTGGAGGTAATAAATAATTGTTAAATTGGATGGAAACCATGATATTATAGGATATCCATGAGTGTAGTTGATCATGATCAAGCCCTTGAAAAATCTAGGATAGGAAAACTTTTATTAGTCCTATTACACAATCAAATGTGCAGAGATACTTCCTAGATTTGAGGTCTGGGGTACACAATGATGGAATTTCTCTTTAAATAGGATTATAGTGTGACATAATTCTAAATGAGAGGATAGAAAAAATGCTAAATGACATTATTCATTTAAATTAGGTGGACCATGTTTTTCGATAGAATAACCGATTAGAACCTCATAGTTAAGAGTTCTTTTCCTATGGTCGTTATTTTGATGGGTGTCCACATGGAAAGTTTCATAGGAAGAGTGTGGGTGAAGAAAAACTACACTGAAATAAAATGTGTTAGATAATGGGGATAGTCATTAGATTGATTAGAGAACATAGTGGGCAATATCTTGTAGTGTGGTGGGAAAGAATATATAGTATTACTGGGGATCGATAGGGTCAGTTGACAAGGTTCATGGCTAGTGGAAGGTTGTGTCAAGACATATGGTCACATGGATTTTATAAGGAAATTAATAATGATATATATGAAAATATTACAATACTAAAAATTTGTAATAAAAGGCATAATTCAAATAAGGTTTTGGAATAGGGACGATTAAGAGATGATATGTTACATGATTGGGAGTTTCCAGAAGCATGGTAGGAGCATCTTAAGAGTGTGAGGGGTTATTAGGAAGGATCTAAGGAGGTATGGGAATAGAATAGTCATACTACAATGCTTTTGAGTTAATGGGAATCAGATCATTGGTCTGTTTACATTGGAAAATAATGGAGGTTTCTTTATAAGTTTCCTAACATGGGATTTGGACTTTATACCAAAACATATTGAAACCCAAACAAACATTCACATTGATTTTTACAATAGTTTCCTCCAATGTGAATTCGATTTCATTATTTTATTTTTTTAGGAACATATATCTTTATAGTACAATTTTTTGTTATGTGGAAGTGAGACTAGTTAATAATGAAATAATTTTGAAACCTTAACATACAATATTGGTTTTCGAAGATTCATACAGGGTTTATAAAAAACAATTAACCTAAAACACATTAATCTAAAATGGAAATATATGTATGGTCATATATACCCTTTATAATATATATTACTTATACTTTCAGTCATTCTGATGTAAAAATATGCACTATATCTATATATCGTATTTAGTTTCAGCCAAAAGATTTGAAAACCACAAAAAAATAATGAAAAAATACAATTTTATAATTTTGAAATTATAATGTCAAAAATAACATTTATTTCATCAAAAAATATCAATGTATGATTATTTAAAATTTTAAAACAAAAATCAAAATTTATTAAAAAATACTAGTTTTTTTAATGTAGAAGTTTTCTGACCCTTATAAGAATTATTTTTATCTTTTTAAAATTATACAATAATTTTTATTTTATAAAAATAATTTAATAATAATATTTTATTAAAAAAACTAATTTTTCTAAAAAATAATTGAATTCATAAAATAGAGTGTCTCGATAAAAATTATACATAAAAAAATACATTTTCTATTTTAACGTATCAAAATTTGTTTTTTATCAAACAAAATATCTAATAATTAAATGGAATAATTATAATAATAATTAAGGAAAATATAATTTTTATTTTACAAAAAAATATAAAAATTTAAATTATTATCGTCTTGATAAATAACCCTTGGTTACTATAGAAAAGTTTTTAAGGGTACCATCTGTGATGATGAGATTTTCATGGGGAGGTTTTCGCATACATGGTTTAGGCCATGAACTACATGAACATGAACATTTCACATAAATGGTTTTATTATAATTTATTTATTGAGTCTCAAATTTAGATACATCTAGGAAAAAACCCAATGATCATATCTCCCTTATAAGCTCTTATAGAGGTTCCTCTTATGGTATAATCCTACTGGTCAAGTCAAACACATTTATATTTTGTATCACCTGTACTTTATCATAAAACATTATGTACACTAATATTATGATCATTATTTGATAGAAATATTATCAATTATTTTGATTCTTAATGGTATTTTATATTTAGCTTCATATAACTTTTAACTATGTAAAATAACAAAATAAGTGAATTAGTTTTGCACAAACACATTATATAATTTTGAATTTAATATAACCACAATGGGAATTTAATTTATAAAATATTGACTTGTTATAGAATATTCTTTAGTTCATGGATTTTACTATTTCTTCTTCACCAAAGTCACTGGAATCACTCAGGTTTGATTCAACCCAGTCCCTTTTCTTTTCATCATTCACCTAGTTCCCCTCATTTAACGTTGAGGAAATCATGTCAATTACCTCAAGTTCTTTTTAGAGAACACCATTTTTCAACTGAGTTCACCCACGTATGTTCAATATACTACTATTTTCTATAACATATTCATGAAACTCAATTACTATAAGTCCTTTTATCCTCCACCTTCTCTCTTCCCTATTAAAATTTCTTTCTTCGCACTACTCTTTCTCTAACAATTATTTACCACACTATATTCACCCAAGTGAGTCTTTCATGATGAGAGAGCATATTCAGACCTCTTCCAATTGAATTTTTACAAAAAATGGGAAATTAAATAGGTATTTATATGAAAACCCCATCATTTATTATCACTATTGGATAAATTTTATGAAGCATAATTTTCTAAAATTAATTTGCATAACATCCGATCTACATGAAACGTCCATATAGTGTATTCTTCCTGAATCATGTAACCGTCATCTATACTAGAACATTAAATATATCAAGACAATGGTTTCAAATCAATAATGTGTTGTGAATAGTATGAAATCAGTCAAATTAGTTTTAAAACCTACTTTTTCTCTATAATAATCATTGAACACTCCTCAGTTTTTTTACAACTAACTATTTGGAAAACACTGGAAAACATTATAGATATAGACAATATCCCTTTTGAAAAAAAACCTTACTCAGCATTGAAATAAATTGAAAATAAATAAAACACCAACCTCTAACATGGATCACAAAGGTTCTAATAGATACTGACATATTCGTGTTCCAATCATTAGTTTGAATTTATTTAGTATATCATCAATTAAAGCTTTTGGTTCAGTACACTACACCTAATATAAACAGAATCGTGATTCAATATTAAAGCTCTATCTATCCCCTTCTCTACATCTATGAAAATAAAAAGTACAAAATTGACTATTGAAACCTCTTTCAAGCATTGGAAGCATAGTGATCAGTGAATTTAGAAAATGAATTTAAAAACAGTGAAGCTTATTGACTAGTTCCGTACTCCATGAAAATAATTTCCAATAACCCAAAGAACGTATTTCCCTATAAAAAAAATTAACACATTTCCAAAGCTCAACCTTCTGAAAATTCATGTCATGATATCTGTACGAAATCATGCATGTGATCTTAGAGACTATGATCCCACAAACATCAAAACATGAAATTATAGTTAGAGAAATATTTTTAGAGGATTTTGTAAGGTCATCACTCCCCAAAAAATATTTTTTGTACACTTTAAACATAAATATCTATGTGAAATCATATTAATGGGAAAATAATCTTCTGGGTATGTATATAATTTTACAAAATATTAAGAATTCAATAGAGGTGATTTTTTTATATTTTAGGGGATTGGGTATCTATGATTATCCATCCCCCATATCAAGGGTGTATCTGAGGGCTTCCAAATTACATTTTTCGAATTATTATATATAATATTCCATGTACTATATTGTTTTTTCATTATTTTATTCTTCATCATATAAATATTTTATAAATTACATGCTGATCTAAAGGGTAACTACATGATTCGATGACTTTTTTGTGTGTTTTATTTTAATCCATTTTAATGTTACCTTCTTCCTTATTTTCATTGACTAATCTACTATGAAATATGGATTTCATAATAATATTATTCTGTTGTAAACTTATTTTTTAACCAATTATGTTTATTTAATATTTTATTGATATTTGTTAGTGTTTTAGTGTGGTTAGTGGGTTTTTTATGAATGTTCCCAGTCAGGATGATAGTATCACTAAGTGGGGAGGGGGCTATTTAGATATACTTTTGATCATTATATTAACTTGAAATATCCTTTTCTTGTTATTAATGATTCAATTCCCTACTAAAAACAATTATACTATACAACCAAATAAACTCAATTATTTTCAAGGATCACTATTCAATAAGAATATCAATATCCTTGATATGGTTTGGATGAAATCAAATACCTCACAGTCCACTGGAAATCAATCCTTTGATTACATTTAATATGATATACCCTTTTAGTCATGTTGAACATACCTTTCTCTAAGGGGGTCTAGTATTCTTCATTGTGGTTACTCATTTAGGTCAACATCATTTGGGAAAGCATGGAAAGATAAAGCTATTATATGTCAAACATTTTGAGATAACTAAGGGATTTGGCATGGTAGCATATAGGTTAGATTTTACCTCTCCATGTTCAAACTCTTAGAACAAACAACCTTATAAACTTATATTTAAATTCTCATGTTACATGTTCTAATTTTCCATTCTATTAATGTATTCAATTGAAAAAACATATCCAATTTCTTACCAAGAAAAAGGTAAGAACTTACTGGACTTTGCTGAGGAAAAAAATTGTCTAAACTCCCCAGTCTAATTCTTATAATCATGATTCCACCATATTCAATTTTCCTATGTTTTATTATCTGTATTACAAAAAATATGACTTTGATAGGATATATTACAGTTGAATCAGTCCCAATTCAATTATGAGTATGTAAAACTTTGTACGATCCCATGTTTGTGATTCTCCCTCAGTATATAAATCTATGTAAAAAAATTCCGACTCCTATTATCCATCCTGATATTATGATCAGTAGAATACGATTGAAAAGTCATATACGATAGTCCTCTGAGTACGAATATCACTGAGTACAATTATCTACTCAATTCAACATTGAAATATTTTCTCTTATACATTTACTTCAATCCCTCAATATTACTTCAACACATGTGATTAGAGAAATTTATTTCCCTATTAAATATCTTCAACACAAGTTATTTTTTTACTTCATTAAATCGTCTCTATGGTTCTTGATTCTTCCAAAAAGTGTCACTTAATCTTTATTTTTTTTCAATTCCCAGTCCTATATACACCCGATTTTCTAAATCAGATTTCTTCGAAACAATACTATTTATCAATTTTAAATGAATAAAATTATACCACTGTGAATGCTGAATATAGTTTTTAATTTGAATACCATGATCCTTCTTGATAATTTAATAAACAATATCCACTTTCAAACCACTTTTACTTAATAACATCTTCTCTTATCCCAGTTGGAAATAATTTAACTACGATACAAAGTATCTTGAACCAATTTAAATACATATCATCTCCTTCATTTCATCACTTTTCCTTTATACTATTAGAGAAAAAAGTATTTTTATACTCCTCTTGTCTTGACCATGTTGGAAGCCTAAAAAGCAATTCAATCCATTTTAAATGGTTTAATACTTTTTATATCGCATTATCTTTTTGTATTTTCATTCTTCAGCCTCAAGAAATTCCTTCTCTGACTATAATTGTCAAGAGTAAGATCTTCTTCAGTATTATTGGCCTGAATACGATCATTTTATTCAAGATCATGAGTATGAAAATATAGAGTACAAAAGTTTTCTTATGCCTATGATGGATGTTGAAATTCTACATTCCCTGAAAAGGATCTTTCTAGATATGTTCATCAGTGGATTTTTTGTTCCATATCAACCAAAATCTGATTTCTTTGAGTGAAATCATAATAGATATGATTATACTGGGTACGATATATTGAGTATGATTCCATGGAACCTTTTATTCATAGAATACAATCATCCTAGATATTTTTCAATCCCACATTCTTTCATTTAGCTTCCATAAAAATTTCTCCATCTATATTTTGATTTATGTGAAGTAAAAATATGAAAATAATCATCAAATTTAACTTATCATAGTCCTAGAGACTTTGATTAATCCTTAAAATAACCAATCCTTCCACATTGGATCAAAATTGAATCTGATGACCATTTACTTCCATTAAGATTTATTATTAATTAAATTGTTTATCACATACCATATTATGATAAAATCCTCATTATGATCTTCTCCCATTTCAGACCCAAGGTGAGTCCGATCAAAAACGTTTCTTCCAAATAGATGTTTCTCATTATGATGAATAAAGTGAGTCCAAATATTTTGAAATCCTGAGTCTGATTCTTTTTAGTATGATGGAAAAAATTATTTTCACCAAATATAATGTGAGGTTATTTTTTCCTTCAATATACATTCCATGAAACAAAAGGCAACACTCATAAAAAATCATGTTTTTCAACAACATCGTTCTAACAATACCCCCCTTTGGATTTCTTTTTCAACCATGTTTCATAAATAATTATAAATTGTATCCTTGAACAGTGGATTACTTATCAATAATTCTAATCCTACATTAGAAAACTCATTATAGGAAAAAAAAATCCTCGATAGAAAAACCATGTTTTCCAATAATGGTGATTATAACAACCATTTTCATTTTCCTTCTTCATATCTTCATAAACCTAGTCTTTTATTTGTCCTATCTGGAATCCATGAAAATTTATTTTCCTACCACCACTCCAAAAAAACAGTCAGAATAATTAACTCATAAAAAGTGTTGAGTTCATAGGTTACCCTTGACTATCTTTTTCGACATGCATTAGGATTGCTGTATGAAATAATTCATTCTCCCCCTTGACAACATTATCAAAAGATAAAACGAGAGAGGGGACATAAAAAATTCTCAAACATGATGAGAAAGTGGATTGACACCCTAGTTTATCCCCAATTAAGAAAATGATTTTTTTGGTAATGGTTTTGACAATATATCAGCTACTAGTTCCGATGATAGAACGTAATATAGATTTAATTAATTATTTTCCACTTTCTCCTTGATGAAATGATATTTGATATCAATATATTTTGAATGATAATGTAGAATGGTATTTTTGGTCCTATTTATTATAAATTGATTATCACTATCATAGAGCATGGGTAACTTTATGTCCACATGTAAATCATCTAATTTTTTCATCTACATATGTTGTGTTGTGCCTTGAGTGGAATAAACATACTCAGCTTTATCCATATAGAGAGTTACTATATTCTATTTCTTTTTATGCCAACTAACATAATTATTTACCAAAATGAATACTCCCCTAGATGTAGATCTTCTATCATCATCATTTTCCACCCAATCAATATCTGAATACCCAAACAATTCAATACTATCTGAGCTAGTATACCTGATTCTGAATTATATTATGCCTTTTATATATTTGATAATTCATTTTTATGCATGTAAATTTGACTCTTTTGGTGTACTAAAAAATCTAGTGCATATGGTAATAGCATAAACAATTTTGGGATTTGATGTTGTCAAACATAACAATATTCCAATCAAATTTTGATATTATTTATTATCACCTCTTTTCCTTCTCCATATTAAATTTTATTTTCCAACTGATATTTGTTTGAAAATAGTTTTTTAGTTTTCCAAGACAAATCTCATAATATGTTGATTAGAATATATACCTTAATAAAGAAAAATTAATATCTTTTTTTAAAGTATTTATAACCCAAGAATGTATTTAATTTATCTTAGAATGAACATTTTGAATACATTTTTCATTTATTTATCAAATGAATCACAACTTATTTCATCATTCCCAGATTAGATTTGTTGACAAAAAATATTAATTACAATAGTGGAACAATATTGACTTTCTATGATGTAGAGATTTATATTCCCACTTCCTTTATCGAAGTTCGTATTCTTTATGTATGTATCCAATTAGCTATACAATTTCATTTGTTCTTGATTTAGGCCATAACAAATTCTTTAATAAATATTGATACATAACATTCATATTTTCTGAAAACAAATCTACAAGGTCGTTTAATGTAAGCTTACTCTTCAAGATCTGCATTTAAGAATGCTGATTTCACATCCATTTGAACAAACATACAGACTCATTGTGCATTAATAGAATGAAATATTCTAATTGATTCAATCATTCTACAAGAAAACATGTTTAATCCATGTTAATAAATTAAATATGTGAGTACCCTTTATACAACAATAATTCTTTGTTTCTTATCATATAAAATTATTCATTTAGCTTGTTCGAGTAAACCAACATTGTGATAATAATGATTTTGTTTTCAGGAAATGGTATGAGTTCACATGTATCATTATTTTAAATTTGATCAAATTATTCATTCATTGTCCGAACCCATTCTGGAAAATGAAAAGGTTCTTTCACATCATTTAGATCCACTATTGAATACAAGGATGTTTGTTTAATAGAATTTTGTTTATTATTTGGTCCTTATGATGTTGATCAATAAATATATTTTGAGCCCCTACAATATTCTTCGGCCAAGGATAGGAATTTAAAATATATTCCTTATCAATGGAAATAGATGAGTCAGATTATTCTTCTTGATTATGAATACAATTGTTCATCCTTATCAGAAGTATTTTATTTAACTTTCTCAACATTCTTTTCATCCAAAATATGTTTTTCATTCTAACCAATTTTAATTACTTTCACATCAATAGAATAAAAAATTATTTTTTTCCCATTGTTAAAGAATCTATATCCTTTACCCTCTAAAGAATACCCAATAAGGATTTCGTCTTCACCTTTCTATTCAATTTTTCCATAGTTTTATCATTTATAAATTATAATTTATGGACCCTCGAAAATTATTATGTGTTTCAAACTAGTAGTTTTCACATTAAAATTTCATAAGGAGTCACTTCTAATTTATGCTTATTGATATAGTATTTCAATATATATACATTATTAGTCATGTCTTACCTCCAAAATTAATGAGAAAGACCTTGTTATAATAACATGGTTCTTCAAATTTCCACCAATCATATATTCTCTCATTTAGAAAAACCATTTTTTAGGAGTATATGGGGAAATATTCTAATGACTAATTCCATTATTTTAATGATAACATGAAAATTATTTACTTCTGTATTCATTATCATTTTCTATTCTCAACTTATCCACTAAAAATCATATTTTATTTAATCTTTCCATCTGATGCATAAAAAATTTTCAAATCATCTGATTTTTGTTTCATATACATAACACAAGTAATATGAGTAAAATCATCAATGAACGTTATGAAGTACTTATCTATATTATATGATTATTTTTTCATTGTCCCATAGATATCATAATTAATATGCTCTGGGGGTTTTTTATCAAATCTCAACGTTCTTCCCCACAACATTTGTAATCATTCATTTCTAACATATAGTGTATCACCAATGTATACTTCTTGGAAAATAAAGAATGTCTCAAACACTACCATATTGGTTGTAATTGTGAATAAATTTCATAGAAACTATTCATTAATTATTTTCAATCACATCTATCATTTCATTATAAATCATATTCTTCTTCATCATCCCCTTCATAAAAAAATTCGGAAATTTTGGAATCTTTTTCTGATCCAGATAAAACATTTTCAGTCTCAGGATACATTGTAACTTCTGAATTTTTCACATTACCAATATTGAAAACATACATAACTGTATGAGCTTTTTTCTTTTCATAAATAATTAAATTATTATTTTAATACTATAAAGATATATTTGGTTTATTATTCCAATGATTATCTTTATGAGAAAATTAACTTAAATTAGAGATATTTGGAAAAAAATATTTGTTTGCTCATATTAATAATTTTTTATTAGACAACTTCCAACTCTACTTATTTTTTTCATCAGAATCAACTGTAGATACTCATTACAATTATATTCTTCGTCATGATATTTCTTCAAATAATCACACTATATTACCAATGTCACATTCTATTTTTCAAAACATTATCAATTATTTGATGAATATCATCAGTATTCCAACATTTTGTTTTTTTGTTGAATCCTTCAGATCCTTCACATTCATTCATTGAACTCTTCCTTCAAATGATGATCTGGTTATGTTTATTCTTATTCCGAACTATTACTTCTACATTCTTTATAATTTATTTTTCCTGTAAAAGAATTTTCAATTATATATTCAATTTATTTTCTATATTCAGTTTCGTAGAATTATTATTCTTCTTCATTAAATAATAATATTCATATTTTTTAATTGAAAACATTCCTATATATCCATATGAAATTCAATTTTCTTTTTTAACCATACTTCATCCATGATATTAATGGATTTATTTATTATTCATCATTATCCCTTTTTTATTTCATCGTGGCATGTTAACCACAATGTAACCAATGCCTCCAAATTTAAAAAATCTCAAGGTAATATTTGTTTTTTAATTTTCCTATACCTATTTATCATTTTAAGAATAAAGGTTATGATATTTTCAAGATTATTACATACCTCATCTTCATAACTGAATTTACCATCATCATCATCAATATTAATCTTCTTTTAATTTTATTTCATAGTAGCCTTGAATGATATTTCGCTATCATATTTTGTTTTTTTCTTCATAGTTTTCTCCCTTATCCTATAATAACTGATGTGTGTGATTTTAAAATCACCAAGAGATAATGTTTCAGGATATCTTTCTTACAATGACGAAACCTTTTCATCAAACTTTTTTGGAAGGATTGTCTAAAAAATTTCCACAAAAATAAAATCATATAACTTCTTACCATATCATCTGATAGTACCAAAATGTAATTTACCCAGGTAATGAATTCCCCAATAGAGTCTTTCTTACCCATATTCAAATAATCATATTTCAATATCTATTTATATAACTTTTCCTTCTTCACATCATTATTTACTTCATATAAGTTTTCTAACCTATCCCATATACCTTTGGATGGGGAGACTCCAATCAATCATAAGAATTAACTTTCAGAAAGTGATGATAATAATGAATTCTTGGCACTTTTTTCAATCTGATGATTCTTATTATCAAAATATATTGGAGGATATTTAAAATCAATATGAAGAAACCTATATATTGAAACTTCAAGACTATAATATCCAATATACATATGCTAATGAAATATTCTATCATTTTATATATTATAATTCTTTCTATTTAATATGGTAATATATTTATAGCTCACACAATTCTAATTCACTATCAGTAATTAATAAGTGAAGGGAACCTACACTCTTATACCAGTTGAAAGTGAACGGTTAGGATTGTTGTATAATCATAAAGGGGAGGGGAGAATCACTAATACGTTTTATCTTTATGGTTCTTTGAAACAAATTTTCTAGCTAATAATTATTCAATTCACAACTAAAGAAAATTTAACCACACATCCAAAAGAACTCATGTACTTACAAGGATCACTATTAAATAAGAATAGATACAACT
This sequence comes from Viscum album, assembly GCA_963277665.1. Classification (NCBI taxonomy): domain Eukaryota; kingdom Viridiplantae; phylum Streptophyta; class Magnoliopsida; order Santalales; family Viscaceae; genus Viscum; species Viscum album. Next base: position 1,381,521,324 of record OY728138.1, read on the forward strand.
GTAGTATAGTTTGGAAGAAATAAAATACACCACAATCAACTAGAAATTAATCCTTGTATTATAACGAGTAGGACATAAAATTTCACTCATGTGATAATATGTAAAATATTCTAGTAGTGTGTATGCACCAACATAGCACTAATAGGATAACACAAAATTTATGTCACAACTCATGTCACATTTGCTTCTATTTAATTCCACAAATGAATTAAATTGAAAACAATTCATTAATTTCTTACTGAGGAGAATGTAAGAACATTGTGGATATTGTTAATGAAAAACAATGTTATATTTTCCAATTCCAATTCCTATGTGTATAATTTTCCCCAATATGATATCTTTTCTAGTATGATTCTCCTTAATAAGAAAAATATTTCACTAATAGAATATATTATAGATGATTCATGACCACTTCAGTTCTGAGTACGGAAAACATAGTATTATCCTACATGTACGATTTATCATTAGTCAAGAAATCTATGTATGAAAATCATTAATTTGATTATCCTTCCAGATATGTCAATCATCCGACTACGATTAATAATATTAGTATAGTACACATTTATGTATGATTATAACTAAGCATGATGATCATCTAAATACTATATTATAGTCTAGTCTCTTCACCCTATACTTAAGTTCTTCATAACATCTTCAACTCAAGTTATTACAAAAACTTATTTCTCTCTCTTAACCAAGGATATTCTCTCTCATGAAATGTAAATTGATGATCAAAAAAAGTATGTTGTTCTTTTTTCATTTTATATGTGACCCCACAAGTGGCTTTGGCAGGAATCCCAAATTTTTCTCTCTCAATCCAATTCACTCTAATATCAATTTCCCATAAAATATATCATGAATTTTTACTTCATCAATTCATATCCAACATTATCCATTCTTATAAATTCTTCACTTCATCTTTATATTTTATTTTAAGTTCCCAGTCCAATATGGGTCTGATTTTATGAATCTTATATCTTCAAAAAAATACTCTGTGACAATTGAAAATGAAAAAAATGATACCAATTGAAATTCATTATACAAAATTTAATTTAAATCCCAAGATAACCCTTGATAATTCATATAACAATGGATACATTCAACCCAAATTTACATATTCAAACCTTCTTTGGAAGAAATTGGAAATAATTTTACTACGATATAAAGGCTCTTGACTCAATTGAAATACATATCATCTCCATTATTTAATTACTTATTATCCCAGTTGATATATATAATTGTTCTACTCTTATCATCTTGACTTATTTTGAATTCTATAATGTAATTCAATCCTTTCGAAATGGTTGACTACATTAATGATCTCATTATCTTCTTATATTCTCATTTAAAGGCCACATGCAATTCATTTTTTATATGATTTTCTGTAGTACGATATTTTTGAGTATGCCTGAATACTGACATTTTATTCAGAAGCCTCAGTAAGGTCATCCAGGGTAAAAACGATTCCTTATGTATATGATCGATGATCAGATGCTACAGTCCCTCAAAACAGTATTTCAAGGTAAGATCATCAACACCTTATTTATTTCATTCTCATAATGAATTTGGTATCCATGAGTGTGATCAGTCTAGATTTTATTATCCTAAGTTTGATCTCATTAGTATGATTCCCAGCAACCTTTTCATCTCATGAATATATTTGGCCTATATATTATTCACTCCCCCTTTATTTAAAAAAGATTGCATCATATTTTATCCAATTACTATGAAATTTATGTGAAATATAAATCATTAAACCATCAGCACATTTATTTTATCATAATCATAGATACTCTAGTTCATTCTTAATATAATGACTTCTTTCACATTAGAGACAAAGTGAATACACTGACCATTTAATTCCATCATGATGTTTTCGTTGTGAGATTGATTCCATCATTACATATTATGATTAAATCATTAGTACGATCTTCTCCCATTTCGGACAAAAGGTGAGTCCAATAAAAAAATCCTCTAAATAATCATTCCTTATTACGATGGACATATTGAGTCTCATTCTTATGAAATCTTGAGTATGATTTTGTTGAGTATGATGCTATAAATTAATTTCACAGAATAAAAATTTAGGTTATATCCTTTACTAAAAAAATATTCCTTGAAAAAAATACAACACTCAATAACAATCACCTTCATAATATTCTAGATCCTTTCATTATACATGTTATATATATGTCATTCATCAACCTATACAATTTAATTCTAATATTTTGTATCCCCTAGTATTTTACCTCAACCATTATTTAATGGATATATAACAAGTATATATAGGGTAAGGGGGGAAGATGAAATTTATATTTTTGTTTTTAATTCCATTTTAGCAATTCTATCTCTAGATCGATCTAAGATGTCTATTATTGTTTATGTTTTGTGATGAAAACCAATGAATCACTCATTATAACTACTTCTTTCTTCTACTATTATATTACCTTAATTTATTCTCAAGATCTATATAGTGTATTGTTAACTATATAGGTGTGGTAGGGTTACTATGAAACATTAAAAATGATCAACTTCACTTGTTGGATGTTTATTATTAAAATTGGAATAAGGTCTAGTAAAGTAATTTCCCTTGTTCGATAAATGGATTTTGTCAATTGATATAGAAAATTGCTCAATAAAATAAATTATATTGTTTAAGATCAATCCAAAATTGAGATATATGTTAAAATATTCTATTTATATCACTTTATTGGTTTGGATTTTCTCCGATGAACTTACAGAATATTGTTTTACTATATTTATTTTTTGATTATTATTCTAATTATCCTGATCATCAACACTCTTCTTGATTTCTACATCAATAATAATATTAAAAATCACCAAAAAAGTAAATATTTTAAAATTCAAAAATATCAAAAAATTAATACAACATTGGTAATTTTATTTAATGTCTCTTCAAGAGGGCGATCCAAGATTCTAGATCCATATGTTTTTGTTTAATTGTTTTATAAATTTCTATTATATATTGATGGTCATTCAATAAGGTTATTGATTTTTGTTGCTCCATTAGCATCACGTAATAAAGACCATTCACGTTTATTTAGATATTAAATCAACTGATATTTATGAAAATATCAATATGTGTAATATTCCACGATTTAATAAATATGACTATGTTAAATAGAGTAATCTAATCATAAAGTATTATTATTTAAATATGACCGTTAAAACCTAGTTAATAAATTTGAGGGTATAAATAGAATTAAATTATTATATATATATACATATATCTAAAAGTATAAATCAAATAATTTTTTTTGATTAATAATCAGGAAATAATCACTAAATTTTTAGCATATTCATTTTATTATTCAAATGCATTTCTTCTTAAAAAATGGGTTTCTATTAATTTGTTTAGAAATTCAAAAGAAAATATTTGATAAAACTAAATATATTTTTCATATATGAATATCGATGTTATCTTATGGTGAAATTTTATATTTTGTTTGAAAATTACATATTTTTAATTAATATTGAAATATATTAAATTTTATAAAAAATGTAATTTATTTTATTTTATTCAAAAAGTAAAATTTTATTTTATATTATTTTTATAATTTAAATATTTATTATAAATAGAATGTTCAAATTTATGTTTTTAATATAAAATTTTTAATAAAATTTTGTATTAAAAAAAATTTTGCTAAAATGAGTATGTTTCTACAAAATTATTTTCTATCACATTTTCAGGTTTTATTTTAAATTAAATTGAATAACTTTTTTGTTTATAATCATAAAAAATAGAATAATTTTTTAGAATCGTGGGGTATAAATTTGTAAAATAGATCCATTTTTCAATACAAATAAATATAACGACAATTTTTGTTACCATTGTAAATGGTAAATCGGGTAATTGAGAAGTAAAAATAATATTATAACAAATATAAATTGACCCTAACACATAACATAAATTTTAATGTGTGTCCATTTAACCAAAAATCACCCGATATTTTATTATATGGAATTTTTATTCCATTTGGATGTTGTGATAACCTTTTATAATATTTTATGTCAATAATAGTAAAAAACGTCAGACTCATGTACTTAATAAGTACAATATTTTTATGTTGGTAATTTTGAAAGGATTTGATAGAATTATTACGAAATATAAAATAAACTTATATACATTATATTAATTTTTTTTATTTTATTGTTGATATATTTACCATAAGTTCTTATATAAAACTACTGTAGTAATTATTCAATTTAACAGAAATTTAAATAAATGAAATTAAAAATACAAAATGTAAAATAATATTAGCTACTTAATTTGAAAATTTTTATTTTTTTATTATTTTAATATCAAATGGATTTAATAAAATCTTTTCATTGAATATCATTTGTTCAAATGATCTTATTAAATTCATTGTAATGAATAGTTATATATTCGATATTAATTATATTATATAATAAATAATAGTTTATCAATGATAAATGATATTATTAAATAACTAGACTCAATAAGGTGACTATGATATTTTTTATTATATCATCCATGATAATTTTATTTTATTTTGTTTATTTATAGTAAATATCCAACCACTCAGATTGTAAAAAATCCATTTTGTTGTGTTAAGTGTAAAAATTGTTAATTATGGTTAAAACTAAAATACAAGGGGAAAATGTAATATAAAACTATAAAAAAATTATGGGATTAATTAGGCTCCTTAACCCATTATATTGAAATATTATCAACTTTTTAAACATTTTAGAAACACAATTAATTTATTTTAAATTTATATTTTAAGAAATCGAAAGAGTTCGATCCTCTCTATTGTAAACTAAGAACACTTTTTATCATATATTAATAAATAAATAAAAATTTGGTTTAGAAAATATCTATCCCCAAAAAATCATAAAATCCATCCCCATGTTCTAAAGGATATATTTTATGAATAATAATAAAATTATAGGTAAAAAAGTGTTATGAAAAATGAGATTTTCATAAGAAGATGTATAGTTTTTAGCTATATGTTTTTTTTATTCTACTACCTCCTAAAAATATTTTTCAAAAAAGATAATATAATAACACATGTATTCTATATATACTAATATGTTATTAGGATATTTTTATAACTTATAGCCATCTCTTATTTCATGAAATGAGAAACTAAACCGTCGGAGGGGTTTATGGTGGACTACCGCTCCGTGGAACGATTTAATTTTTTTAAGACACCAACTCTCAAGGATTTATTATAATGATACAGTTAATTTTTTACATTATATAAATTTTATTTTTATCATTCATAAGATATTATATATAATTTAACTTCTTACATTTCCATTCACTGATAAATGATAACAACGTTTGTGCGCTTGTGTGGACTAAAATATCTTTAAAGTAATGTGAGAAGTTTTTCATAAACACATCACTTGAAGGATTTATAAAAGATTTTGAGAATTATTAGAATGAAATTAATGATATTTTGATAATTATTTATTTATAAAATAATACATACCTATTTTCAATAATGATCGTCAAAAAATGAAATCATTTCTCACACGTACAAATGACTGATCGTCTCTATGATTGTAATATAGTTCATTTCTCCTAAAAATATTTAATAGATTCATTTAAGGTTATAATTAATATATTATAATGAAAATAATTTTATGATTATTTTTTATATGAATTAATAGTTACCTATTTTACCACAGTACACCCACCCATGTAATTTTGGAAATATGAACCGAGTATCATCATACAATATGACACGAACTTAAATGATTAAGTAATTTTATAATATTGTAATAAGTGAAATTAAATAAATTATAAAAGGATAAATTATGGGAAGTTATTAAATTATTATCATAACTATATTATTCTACATGATATATAACACATGTGATGTGTCAGACCTGAGGTATGTGGAAATTTACATTGAAGAACTCTTTTTAAACATTTTCTTGATTTATTTTCGAAATATTTCTCATCCATGTCCATTTATATATAATTTTATTATGAATTATTTTTATTTATAATAAAATAGTTTATAAATATTAATTTTTACCATACATTAGTTATTTACAATTTAAAAAAAAGAGTATTATAAGGATTCTATATAAAAAACTTTATTTTTAAAAATCCTCATTTAATGGTTCCCTTAAAAATCTATTAGTCTTCCATATCCATAAGTTAATTTTATGGACTTATTTATATGAAAACAAATAATTTTTGAATTACAATTTATTTTTCTTTTGACATTCTTTTGATCAATTTAAAAGGGAATCTTTTTACATATTTTTTTAAAAATATTTACAAAAAATAAAAATAAATTTCTTAATTTATCATATATAGAGACAATAAAAAATCCCACTACCATTATTTTATTTCTAGATTAAATAAATTTATATAATACTTTATTAAAGGAAAAATACTCTTTCATTATATTTTAGTATTTTTAATAGAGGGTTCCAAAATTGAATGGATATATCAGTATCTAATTTTTTATTATAGGGAAAACAATGTTTTTATGATATAAGACTTTATTTATTATATTATTATTTATTGGAATTATTTATGAGGATGGGTGATTCTATTATAAAATTTTGGCGGGTGAGAACATTATAGATCTTCAATGCATTGGGTAATGGGATAGATTAATGAAATAGGCCATCTCCAAAGAGATTATTGGAATATATTGTAATCATTATTTTAATTGTAACTGTGATGTTTATTATATGTGTATTTTTTATGGTTATTTTATGTGTACCCATGACGATTATCCAATTTATAATAATGATAAAAAATTATTCCCTAGTGTCATATACTTTTTATCTATTCTTATTATTGGTTTTTATTGGAATATTATAATATCTAAAGGTATGATAATGTCCTTATATTGAAATTAATGTATATACAACTTTTTAAAGGAAAAATGTATAACATTTTGAATATTTTAATTATTAGTTTTTCATGATTTCAAGGAAAACATATGAATTTTATGTTTTATCCTCTAAAATTTAGGAATAATTTTTTTCAATATATTTTGGAAGAGAAGATGATTTCTTATGTTAGAAAATGATTATTTTTATCCAAAACATTATTTTGAAAATCCATATTTACTACTATTTCATGGACTAGAATATTATACAAGTATTTTTTATTTTTAGTACTAAGAACATTGCGTTAATTCAAAATTTTATAATTTACTTAAAATGGTTTTATGGATGAGTATGTACAAGGATGTGGTAACGATGAAATTTTGTAAGATATTTGTTGAGGTGAATATATGTTTATTTTTAAAAATAATAATGAGAAAATAGATAATTAATATAATATTAAAAATTTAATAATTTTTTTTAATGTAAGAGTTATGATATAAATATATAAAACTCTAAATATAAATGATATATGGGAATATCAGAAAGTGAATTATAGTTTAATGTCCGATGAAAATTAAGTAATTGATGCCAAGTCCTAACAGTTTGAATTAGATGCTTTTTTTAGATTACATTATATGTTAGTATGTTATTTGAAAATAAGTAAAAGTTATTAGATAAACATAAAAGATATTATTTTAGGTAGATTAAGGGTTATTTTGGTTAAATATATTGGTTTGATGATACCAAAGATAAGGATATCATAGGTTTTATCCTCCCCATAAGATGGTTTACTGTGATTTTATTATTAATATAACAAAAGAATTTTTTATTTTTTGTAAATGGTTGGATCTGATATGAAAAAAATAAAATAATTGATATGAATTAAAATTCGGTGTCCTTATAAAAGTGAAACAAAAAATATGGGAATTTTCTTTAAAACTGTTTTGGATATTCTTCACCATATATCATAATTTATAATTAACAACTGAAACCTAGGTGTGATTCATAACACATTATAAAATAAATAAATGAATCCTTTTTGATGTTCATGGAATAAATATAAAAACATTAAAAATATTTGATGCACTATATACCAATAATGTGAAAATATGAAATTGTTGAAATGCCTTATGGAGAAAAATTGTTTTTTATTTGGTCAATGATGGAATAAAACAACAATATACAAAGGATAAAAGGTAGGATCCAGTTATTCCCATGAATGGGATTAAAATTATTCCCTAATGTATCAATTTAATAATTTAAATTTGGGGTGTATGAGATTTAAGAAAATCGATGTCCAAGGGGGAAATATCAAGAATGGAATTAGCAAGAACAAATTTCTAGAATTTTCTAATTACAATATTTTTTAAGAAAATGTATATGTATATGAAAATTAAAATGTATGGTTAAATATTGGATTTTGTTTCATTATTTTTGATTCATAGGGTATGGTTTATATTTTTTGGTATAAAAAAATTATTATGGAATAATATGGAAAATCATGGTTAATGGATTATAATGAATATTTAATGATTAAGTTTTCTACATAAACGGGTTCAAGAGTTAGGATGTAGGGGACTATTTAAGGAAGATTATATGTTAAAATTCATAGATTTTTTTTTTAGGATTTGTGTGATTATATTACCTTGAGGATACAATTTTGGTGATATGGAATATTTGTGATCTATATGGTAATTTTTTTCCTAATATGTGATTCTGTTATTTTAAGATGAATATCATTCATTTGCCTCATAATTTTAAATATATTTATAAAAATTAAAATTCAAATAATATTTGTTTAAATTTATTTGTAGGATTTTTATTATATTTTTTAAAATAATTATTTGAATTATGTCATTATATAGTTTTTAAAAGATAACCCATAGCCCCAGCAACTACCCATCACATCCAGAAACACCAAAGAGCATGAGTCCCAAACCAATGGGATATATGGGTGTAGTCCGTACCACTAGACTTTGTGATACTAGGTTTAGTTTGAAATAATTGTTTAATAAAATGATTTGAAAGATAATTTTTAAGATGATTTTGGAAACATATGTTTTTTTCATTATAGGTAAAAAAGGGATTTTAAATTTATTTCGTGATTAGATGGTTAATGTTTTTTAGAATATTTTTATAATTTTGGGAAACATATATTATTATGTTAACTATAACAATATGTGATTTTATTTGACAATTAAGGGTCTCATTGGAAGAATATTTTATTATAATGAATCTTTATGTTGATTTGATATATTTATGGAAATGATTAACATATCATATGGATTATATGATCTAAGCATATACATTTTTTATTTGAAAATGTAAGAGTGATGGATGTTTATTAGAAAGAAATGTTAAATTTATCATAGAAGAATATATAATCATTTTTTGGGTTTCAATTTTTAGTATGTAATATTTTTAGTAATTTTAAGGATATTTATTTATCAAATGATCTAAGATAAACTTCTTGTATCAGAACTAAATTTTGGAGTCTAATATTGTTTATCTTTTTCATATAATTTTTCTTATTTTAAATTATCTTATCTTATGTGAACCATTATTGATATGGTTAAAATATATGGGTAATTAGAATATATTATTTTTATTTTATGGATTATGTGATTCATTATGATTTAATTTTAGTTCATATGGCATGAAACATTCATTTTGAATACTCATTATTTGGGTAAATACACATGTAAAGGATAAAATTTTATTTTTTATGTAAGTATATTTTTTTACGTTCTTTGTTTTTAAGAAAATTAAATTCTTCAAAATTATTAAATGTATCATAAACCAAAAATATTATCCTATTAACTACTTTTTCCGATAAATGGATGTTCATTTTTACACCTAAACAGGTTGTAGGTTTGTGGTTATTGACAACATTAGGATCATTCAATTTATCATGAACATATTATCTACTAAACAATATTTTCATTTAGAAATTAATTTTTCATCCATGTATATATTTTCAATTCTCACTAAATTTATCATATTTGGAAACCTTTTATTTTTTATCCCATTTAACCTTAAAACCACGCATTCTTTCTTTTCAAGAGGTAGTTTAATTTACACTTTTTATGAGGTTGGATTTTAACAAAGGTATTTTATAATATCAATCATTAAATAAAGATTTTATTTAAAAATTGCGAGGTTGAAATTCTTTAAGAGGGGGGGGGGTGACAATGTAATATCCCATGATTTTAAAATAATGACAATGTTCGAGAGTATACAAAATACTCAACATTTTGCATAACAAAGATGTGAAATATTTTTTTATATATGAAAATAATAACCTAGCCATTAAATTAGAATGTATAAATAGGATTAAATACAATTTGATATATATATTTATATTCCATTCAATTAAAAATTTACTGATTACTATATAGAAAATAGGCACTAAATTATTAGGTAAACCATCTTCTTCTTAAAATTTATGTGGTAATTATAAATGGGTTCTTATAGATTTTGTAGAATTTTTTTAAAAATATTTAATAAGGTAGGCTATTTTTTGAAATAATCAAATAATAATTAAATTTTGATGAAATATTTTAAATTTTTAGATGAGTTTTATTTTTCAATATAGTGTTAAAAATATTAATTTTTTTAAATAGAATTTTCATTTAAAGTATATATAAATTCTAATTATATTTTAAATTATTTTTAAAAATTCATTAGTTTACTTTTTATTTATATTAATCAAATTATGTTTTTTTAAATAATAATTTTATTGAATTTAGTATAAAAGATAATTTATATTTAAAAATTGAATTGTCTTCTGAAAAATAATTTCATCAACTTTTACTAGTTTAATTATAAATTAAATTGTGTAACATATATATTTTAAATTGTGAAATATATATTAATTGTTTTTAATATTAATGGTCTAATTTTATTAATATTTCCCTTTTATTTTTTTCAATATGAATAACAACAATTATAATTTTTCATATCATCATAAAGGGTAAATCATGTAATTGAAGGTTGAATCTAATTTTATAAGGACATAAAAATTGACCTAACAATCACCTTAATTTTATTAAATGAGTACATTTAATCTAAAAATATAAAATATTTAGTTTTGTAGAACTTTTTTTATTTTTATTTGATTATAACCAATTTAATATTTTATATAAAGTAAAAAATGTCAAATTCATGTTTTAAAAAACTATTATATTTTTAAAATTGGAATAATCATATGATAAATTCGATTATAAATAAGGTTTAAATACATAATATATATATATTTACGATATATGTTTTATTTGAAGAAATACTTACTTATAATGCGTACACAATGATGAAGTAGAAATTATTCACAAGTGAACAAATAAAATAAATAATAATAAAATATTAAAAATAGTATAATATGAGATAATTAAGGTGATAAATGAATTTTATTGACAAATATAAATGTTTAAATATGTAATAAAATTATTTTTATATTTATATTTTCATTCTTTATGACATTAAATTCAATGTAATGATTAATTATAAACATTGATATTAAAAATATTTTATAAAAAATAATAATTTATTAACTAATATTAAATTATTAAATGTATTAAATTCGTCCATTTAATTATTATATGGATGATTATATCAGCCATTATCCATTTAAGAGTTTTTTTTACAATTTATAATTACTATATTGACCCTCAAAGAGTAAACAATCTTTATTCACACAGTAAAAGTAAAAATGGTTAATAGGGGTTAAAAACCAAATATTAGTGTAAATATGAGATATAATTATATCAAAAAATTATTTTATGAGATTATTTTTAATCATAGTCATATTATATTATAATATAATAAATTTTGATCCATTTTTACAAGAAAAATAATTTATATGAGATTAATTTTTAATGAAACTCTTTGAGTGCCCCTCCCATCTCTTTTGAAATGGAACCACTTCTTCTCATTTCATAATACATAAAAAAAAATTTGGTTTAAAAAATATCTACCCAAATACTTTTATGAATCCCTAAACATATACTAGAGTCTTTAGTTTAGTAATAATACCAATATTAAAGTAATTAATGTGATAATGGATATAGATTTTCCAAAGAAGTTGTAGAGTTTTAAACGCATGTTCTAGTTTCATTTCTTATTTAACCACTTTGAAATAACATTAAACCATAGTAAAACACAAAATACAATTACTATATTCACATATATGTAAATTTTTATAACATTATATATACATTTTCTATTTTTTTAAATGGGAAATGAAACCATCGTTCGTGTGTATAATGAACTGCTGCCTAACAAACCAATTTCTTTAGTTTTCAATCACCATCATTGAATACTGGATTTTAATTAATAAATTAATTTTAATATATGATCTTATATAAAACAATTTCATTATAAAAATTTAATATATCATTTATCGTATTTCGTTTTCATTCATTTAAAAATGATAATGTCGTTCATTTGAACCTATAGACCACCACTATTACAATGCAATGTCACTCATTTCGCCCCCACATCACATGGAATATATATTTAAGTTTATTTATATATGAAATACGGTATTTATTATATTAATATAATTTATAAAATTGAAAATAATACTTACCTTCTTTCTATAATAATCATTTAATATGAAAATGTTACTCATTTATATGTATGACCTAATATATACATGCTTGTAACATAGTTCATTTTTAGAACCATTTTAAAGTTTGGATTGAAAAGTGTTATTTATGTATAATAATTAAATTTGATTAATTTTTTCATCTTTGATAATATGAAATAATGATCTTTGACCATAGTTAACAATCCTAGGTGATTTTGGACATATGTACTTAATATCATCAAAATGTCTAACATGAACATTATTGATTGTGTTATTAATATAACATAAAAAAACTAAGTTAAAAAGAAATAATATAATATAAAATGGTTATAATGAGTGTAATTATTTTTCATAATTTTATTATTTAGGAAGATAATGAGCATATGTGATGATTTTGACTCGAGGATCAAGACACATTACTTTAAAATCCTAGTTTTAGATGTTTTCATGTTTTATTTTATAAAAATTTCACTTCCATGTCCAGGACCTTATATATGTTTTACAAAGTAATGGATTTATTCTTATTGTTTTTACAAATTTAAATTTTATCCATATTTGACTTATTCATCATTTTTTAAAACAAATAATCTTTTTAATATTTTATGCAATAGAATTTCCTTTAATAAGTATTCTTTTTATTCTTTCCCATATAATTTTTTTTCTTTTATATCCATATTCGTATTTTAAGAATGAATTTATATAGAAATTAGTAAATTATAATGGTGGTTTTATGTTTTTTTGAATTTTATTAATATTTTATCAAAAGGAATTTATTTATGTAATTTTTTGGTGTTCTTCCAAAAATGAAAAATGGAAGGTTCTTTACTAACATACGGTATGACAATGACTACTCTAGAAGCCATAACCATTGTTTTATATTTTTATTAAAATATGATATTTAATGTTTTATTAAATGAAAAACCATAATTCAATATGTTATTTTATTCAATTTTTTTTAAAAAAATGGAAATGCTTTATCAATATCCAAAATTATATTATTATGGGTGAAAAGAAAATTTTAATGATGAAATATTATATTTATTATGTTATGGATTTTTGGAATTGATTATGTGGATAGGATGTTACATTATAGAAAAATCATATGTTTTCCTGTTATAGACCTATAATTAAATGATTAATGTTATTTTATTAAAAATACATTTTATCCTAAGAGATTGAATAAACGCTCTCTGTTGGTTATTCAAATTCTAATTGTGATGGATATTTTTTGTGTAACTGGGATGGTTATTATACTTTTAACTATTAATGTCATATCAATTCTATGAGTGATATAAAAATGATGGAAAAAGGAACCATTATTGTTTTCTATTATTTCATAAGGTTTTTGATAGAAATTTTATGATTTCTTATGGAATGATAACGATCTAATGTTAAAGAGAAAGTACATGCTACTTTTTAGGGGTGGAATTATAAAATTTTGAATGAGTTATTGTGAGGTTATCACTATTTGAATGAAACATTATATTTTTTATTTTATCATTACGATTTAATTACAAATGTTTTATGAAAATCATTATTCAATTACTGGGATTTATTGGATAATAAAATTTATCTGTTGAGCCATATTGTTTTTTTATAAAGAAAAACATTATAAGAATTTCATGGACTAATGGTTTATTTATTTATTTTCTACATCCCACACATTTATTTTTATTATCATTGTATTTTTTAAAATGTTTTAAAAAATATTTTTTTGGATAATTTGTTATGATGAAGATATCATGATTAAAATTTTGATGACGATTCATAAAAATAAAAAATATTTATTATTTAGATGTTTTATTTTATTGTATGAATGAATACTAAATAGAGATTTCTACATTGTAATATACGATTTTGTTATATAATATTTATAACCAAAATATCAATTAATCTAATCTTAAATGATCATTTTAAATTTAATAATGTGATCTCACGTTTAAATTTCCAATAATATGAAATGGTTAGGCTATTTACTTACAATATAAAACCATAAAATGCATCCTTACCATACTCTGTCCCATAAAAAATATAATATAGATAGAATCCCACATTGACATGTACATAAGGATTTCCCCATAGATATTATCTATATATCCCGTCTCTTACACTTATTTCTTGTGAAGGAAAATTTTCTTATTCTGAATTATATAATATAATTCACATCACCATGCATCACTACCATGTTTTCTTCCACTGTAGTTGTTGTATGTAACCCCTCAATATAAGTAATTACTTATATAATGATAATTTATGATCATATAACTTTTTGAAATACCAAATCAATCCCAAATGCCTTACATTTTCCATTTTAACTATCTTTGGCATATACTCTATAACATCAAAAATAATATAATCCTATTTTATTATTGAAATATTACATTGTTCTAAATATAAAAACTTCTAATATTTACCTTTTTTAAGTCATAATATAATATTTATCAATAAAAAACATAAGGAAAAAAAATCATTAAATAACCTTATGTATTACAAATTTAATAAAGGGCCACAACTATTTATTATCCAATCTATCAAGTATGTTATATTTAAATTGAATCTGAAGGCTTTTAAGTATTTACAAAAATTAAAATATATTATTAATTTTAATTATGCACTCATTAACCCACTTCAGTCCAAAATATCCTCTAAATGATGTAAATTTTTTTTTAATCTCCAATAAATAATAATATCTCTCAACATATCCTGATTATGTTACCAATAAATTAGATGAATGGATTTTACAACCACATTAACTTGGATTTAACACTTTTAGCATGCTTTCATCGGAGAAGGCCCTCGGTCGATGCTTTTGACCGTTTCGTCTTCAGAATGTGGGATTTGCAAGAGCACGATGTTGTTGGGCTTCTCGACAGTCGCCAATTCATGATTCTCTTTACTCGTAGGATGATTTGATCCACGTCTGGTCCAGTGCCCCTCGTAGATGCAACTGATGTCGGTTCTTCCCTTTTCGCTGGTCGTTTGATTTATACATGAATCATGATCCATCAACCATTGTGGCATGGGATAGTCTCCCACAGCTCCCTCTTCCGTTTCAATATCCTGTAATTATTCGCATGATTGGTAATATGGTGGGGCTCTTTCTATGTTCTAATATTCGTACGTCCACCGTAAGTCATTTGGTGAATCCTCGACTCTGTGTGGAGGTGGATGTTGCAAGGCCCGTGGTCAATTGGGTATGGATCACTATTGGTGAGGAGTTCAGATGGAGGAGGCCTGTGATTTTCGAATCTTGGATAGGATACTGTAACACCTGCTGTCGTCTAGGGAATATGGCATCGAAATGTCGCTCTGAGGTGTTGAACATAAGGTCCTATAACCAGAAGGAGAGGGTGGATGATTACTCCATGGTGAGATTGGTGTCTACTAGGGGTGTGGCTTCTGGAACTGTGGAGGAGAATCGGTCTTCAGTGCCTTTGAAGAGATTTGCAGAGGACCCTTCTAATCCAGATGTGTCCTTTATGTTCAACAGGCTTCAACATGACCTATAGTTTTGTGATGGGGTTCTTCATGCTAATACTAAGGAGGCTTCTGGTTCTGGTGAAGGGGGAGGTACTGCAGGTGAAAACATTATTGTGAGGGAGTTTCAACATTTGGTTTGTGTGTCTATACCTACTGAAAATGCTAGAAATTTGTGCAAGGAAGCAGTGATTGTGGTAAATGGAATGCTGGATGATATTGGCAGAGGCTGTGGTACTATAGAGGTTTCATATATTAGTAAGGGGGTAAAAGGAAGGTCTGTGATTGATGGGGAGGTGGGATTCACAGTTTCTACTTCTAATCGATTCCAGGAGTTGGAAAAGGAGATGGTAGAGGAAGTAACTTCCATGATTGAGATGTAGCATGAGGCTCCTTCACAAGAGGGATTCAATGGGTCAAAGGATGTGTTGCAAGAGACTTTAGTTCATCCTGAGTCCCCGGAACAGCCACGGTGCCTCACTATGATTGACACCAACTATCAATTCTAGCAGCGTCGTGGAGGGAATTATAACGTTTAGCTAGTTCTTATCCATGGAAAGTGAGGCGATTTCTATGAGAGTGATCAAGAAAATTATGGAGGTACAATCAAGCCTTATTTTAGTGATGTGGTCCAAGGTGAGAAGGCGAAGGTGAGTGGGGCTCAAGAAGTCATGATTTCTCCTCCGCGACGCAAGTCAATGAAAGATTACCCCTATTTTTCAAAGCCGTTAGTCACTAGGTCCTCTGGTGGCAACGAGTAGCTCTTATCCTTCGAGCGGATGAATCTGCGAAGGAAATATGCTAAGGTTCTGAGGCATTATGAAAGCTCGGAATGGAAAACGACCACAATGGAGGAGGATTATGGAGATGGGTATGGGTTTTGTGACATGTAAGCTCCTTTCTTTTTACCTTTTGGTTCTTGTGTACTGTAATTTTTATTTAATTTAATAAATGCACTGGGGGTTATCCCCTCGCTGAGATTTTCTGGTATCTATATTCCTATATATCCTACTTATAAATAAATAAATTAATTAAAAAAGTAGTACATTAATATATTATAAAATATTTTAAAAATAAATATTGAAAGTAATCAAACATTGATCCATTGTAAATCAATATTTGAAAACATTTTCCTGTTGTGCAGCTATATCATTTCTGTATGGATGAATCGAGTCTATCCTATATTAACTCAACATGGTAAGGATCTTTCATAACATTGAGGGTTACCTCATCTTTTTTAAACAGAACGATAAATCAAGGTTCACTATAAATATATAATCTATATTCTTTAGTATGTACATATCAACTCACAACCATCCTATTATTTTGTCATGATGAACATCTTCAAATGTAACTAATAAACATTGAAACTATACGATATTTTAAAGGCCTCATATGAGTACATGAATCTAGAGACCAATACCAAATCACAACAAGACCTCAAACTCGCAACCCAATATCCTAAGGGTGATTACTAGAGTTGAGGGACAAAATAAAGAATTTAAGGAGTAATTTTATCTCAAATGATAAAAATATAAATGAATAATAATTATGAATGGATCTAGAAAATTATAAAAAACATTTAAAATACAAACACATAAATTAAAGACAATTAGATTCAAAAATATAAAATTTATGGAAATAATACAACATGTTTAAAACTAAAAATAATGATTTTCAAACCTCGAGCCACAATCTATTACTTCTATATCATTCACGTGAATCACTAATTAAAAATTGAAAAAATAGTAATTTTTTCATTTTTCATGAATCATGACAAATTATTTCAACTTGTATATGAATGTTCACTTATGTGGTGGATAATAAAAATTGTAAAATTTACCCATTGACTCAAAAAATAATCCTTTGCATGATAAGTTCAACATGAATTATAATGAGAATTTTATAATTTATTTAAAAATCAATATTTTATAATAACAATTAAAAAATATCCATATTTCAGTAAAAAATAACTATTTTTTAAAATTTAGAACCACATATCTGTGGATATATATTACAATAATTACCAATAAAATACCCTCATGTCATAAACCCACCACTAGGAATGTAAAGAGTTTTTCTATTACATAAGTAAATATCATTAATAACACCATTATTAGATAAAATATATGATTTTTTATATCTAATTGTTAATGATATCTGAGTTTCGTATTCATAAAATTACTCTATATGGTAGGTCAACCTGTTTTATCCATCAAGATCATAACATAGATTTATCGTGTTAAAAAATTTAAAATTATTAATATAATTTACAGAAATCAAATAAAAATTGAGATAAATTGATAAAATTTAATAAATATATTAGACAAAGAAAATTCTTATCCATAATCACATATTTATACATTTTTACAACATGGAAAAATTATAGATTTTAGCCACATTACCTTTTTCATTAACCATTCTATAAATCCAAAAAGACATAAGTCACAATATATTCACTACCAAGAAACAATAGCAGTGACAATATATTCATTTTTTAAAACAAATAATAATGAACCATTTTCTAATATAACTCCTAAAACTCATTTCGTTTATAATAATCTCCAAGAAATATATCATTACAAAAAATATCATTTATATGAAACCCAAAAAACAAATCCCCAAATTTGAAATTAATAATCAAACCCATCATTTAACAATATTATAATTATATTTCATCAAAAAACCCCTAATTAAATATACATTAAGATGGATATCAAGAATGATTTTTTAAAAAAAAATAATAAAACATTTCATCATATAATGATTTAAATCCTACTAGTATTTTTTGTTCACTATTTTGTGTTGTTTTTTTGAAATTGGTGATGGTGGGACCTTAATCATTCTGAATTCTACAGTTTCTAAATTATTGAAAAAAAAATTTAACTCTTAAATATAAAGATTTTAATTGAATAATGTAGAAATAATATTTATTTAAATATCTATCAATAATTCAAATTAACAATTTCCCAAGGTAAAAAATAATTAGAACCACAAACCTAAACATTCTTCCATGAAATTCCCTATGTTCTCAATTTTGTGATCATAAAAAGAGAAATAACTAGAACCTATGATCAAAACACATAAATAATTAATCTTTCATAAATAAATAATTTAATAACATTTAATTTTATTTAATGAATCATTAAAATTTTAAATGACCATTAGGTGTAATTTGAATGCCTAAATTCATTTTCAAAATACCCCCATGTAACTTACTTGACAATAGTACATTAATTCTAGTGATTAGATAAACTCCCATTATATTTTATACAAGACACATTATTCTAATTGTATTTTTGTTCATGTAGGAAATTTTGAAGGATTAAAATCTATTATATTTCATTACACTAAAAACAATTAACCCCCCACTGATGAAATGCCTAAAACAATTGGGTTTTTCCTTATCCCTTCAGAGGTTATAGACCCGGACAAAGTTCCATTAATTTTTTCTCCTCTCGTAGACTTCCCCATTTGAATTCATATAATTCCATTGGTCATATCATATTTTATTCGACTTTGGGAATGATGTTATTAATTTCTTGGATTTCATTTTAATCCTTATAAGGTATGATTTATTTATAGGTTTTTTATTTAAATAGATAATGATAACATCGATTGTGATTTTTTCACATAGGTGAGGGTATACTTATTCTTTTATGTGAATTCTACCAAAATTACCTCTATTCTTGAAATCTGTTTATATTTATTTAAAACCTTATCATTTAGTATTCCAGTACTGAGTATGATCTAGCTTATTTTCAATAAGGATGAGGTTGGTCGACCATTACTTATTGTTGATGTGATTTATTGTATATGGATATACAATTACTATGTTTGGAATAGTGTGGGGATTAATGATGGTATTTGGAATCGATGATGTATTTTTTGCAAGTATATCCAATGAGAGTAAAATCATTGTCTTCATATTTGTATTTTGATATTGTGGCGTTTAATATTTTATTCTCTTACTTCCAGTTTTCTGAATTTTATTCATTGTCCAGTGATTTTGATATTATGTGATGTATATCATTTCTAAATATAATCATTGTGTGGTTATCCTTTTTTTTCAATTTTTTATCTCTTATGGGTTTAGTTTAACATTGTTTTATGGTTTTACATTCTGATTGATGTGGCATGGTGGAAATGCATTGGATGGATCTTTAGGCTTTGATTTTGGTTGATGGAAATGTTTGCCTAGGGTATATAGACTGTTCCTTATTGGATTTATTTAATATTAAATTACATAAATGAATTTTTATTGTTACAATTATGTTTTAAAAGATTGATAGTGGAGGGTTACGCTACTCTAAAATATTCAGTGATGCCTTTTATAACCATCGGGTGATGTCCTGATGGTGGAAATCTTTTTTGTTACTGTATTTTAGTGTTCATCATTATCTATGGTTGTGGGATATTTTTCATTTTATAATATGGTGATGATTTAAGTCGTTAAATAGAGAAATGATTTTAATTATTGTGACTATGTTTTTTTTATGATGGTTATAGGGCCTCAATTGCCAGGAAACCACAATGATGATTCATCAAAGTAATCATGATGTGAATGTTTTCAAGTATCATAGGGTATAAGTCGTGTTTTTATCAATGATGTGATATCAAAACATCAGCTACCAAATCAATGATTCAGGGTACCCCATGTCCTGTCTCTTTGTTTTTCCGCATTAGGCTCTTAGTTCAGACATAAGATTCTATTTTTTGGATTTTTCATTATTGTTTTGTATGTTGTTGGGATTGGGGTCATTATTTATTACATTATCTTGGCTTTTACAATCAAAATATCTAGTTTCCCATTAAACCCTATAATGTGGATTTTAAGAAATAAAAAAAAAATTATATTAATAAATTAACTAAAGTAATAGTTTCTTGACATTGAAAAATTACCAAATTGTCTAAAAAATTAACATATAACATATATTAAACAATTCATGTCACATAACTTGATTATCCTACTCAAATTACACACATTAATCACTTTTAATTATGAAATACACTATAATTGAGTAGTGGAGGTAGATTAAATGAGAAGAATATATAAAATGAATGGCACTCCCTCAATTGAAAAATTATTCCATTTATTGATATTATAAATCGTCCATGTGAAACTACCACATTAAAATTTTCAATATTCCAACTTTGTGCCTTCACTATCTTATTCCGATTATCCTATTAAAAAAATACATAGTAGGCCTTCAATTTAAAAAGGTGAAAATCTATCAAAATCCTAAAATTGTACACACATAATTACATGTCAATATTCTTATTTAGAAATAATCTAATATATTTAATAAAATTATATTTCTTTAATAACATTACAATTTTAATAAACCTTTAAAAATATTTATATATGTACATAAAATTTCAAATTTTCTATGAATATCTCAATTTAATAAATAAATAAGGTATTTTTACACATATATTTAGTAAAATAATAAAATAAATATGTTACATCCCATGTCTCCATTTTCAATTTTTTTTCTTGAACTAGAGAAACACTTTATAAAGAACACTTCTTTATTAGCAAAGACTAATACCACATCCATAATAATATTCTTCAAAAATAACGAATTCATATTACCAAGACATAATTAATATATGTTTGATATACATAATTCATAACATACATGATTACTATTCAATGAGTTAATATACATTAATGATCTAATGGATAAAAATATTGAATCGTAATCCTATTTTTTCATTATATATTAATGGGAACAATGTATTTAAAAATATATTTCGGTGAAATATTGATCAATAAAGCATACTATAGTTTACCATGTTAATATTACTTTATACTATTCTAATGTATGACATTATTTTATAGTACGAAGTTTAACTTAGATTAGCATCTAAATTTTTTTATTCCTCATACACACATTGCTTCAAAATAGTCCATTCCAATAATCAATTTTAAAAATTATTATAAATGATTGAAATTTTAGAACATCATTTATTATGAGATGTAATTATCCACATAAAACACTATAAAAACTTCCTCCCATTAACTAATTAACTTAAACGTTTATTTATCCCCATTCTTAAAAAATTGAAAAATCCATATAAATAATAAATTATTTTTCAAACCACAAGAAGATTTTTTATCTCATAAATAAGTTTTTTTGCAGAAAAATACTACAATGATTTATTATATCTTCAAAATCCTTAAGATATATCATATATACAAATTTGAAAAAAAGTTAATCCTGAAATTCAATTTTTATATCCATTTGAGATATATCATAATTTTAATATGTTTCTATGGATAGGAGGATTGTAATATGTATGATCATAGCCATTGAGGATATGGATAAATCATAGTAAATAATAATAATTTATTAAATAACATTTATATGAGTGCTTGTGGTAGATCGAGAATCATACCTAAAAGTCATACATCTTGAAAAAGACCTGCATTCATTTAATTAGTTCCACCACATCTTCAATATCTAGCTAGTTCCTCTATTAATTAGATTACATATATTTCATTCTAGATTCATTTCTATTAATCCTTATTTAGATCTTGAACTTATGATGTCCTATTTATAAAATGTAATTTAATATTCTATGATCATTACATACCCATATTCATAAATTATGAATTCACGTAACTTGTGTTCTTAATAAAATATGTTTGAGATTTTTATTTTTTTATCGACCAGTTTTTTGTCCAAAACATGTCATCATTATAACTCAAATATCTTTCGAATGAAATATTCAATTTGATCAAAATCAACATAATGGTCAAATTTTATTAGTTAATTATTTTACATATAAATTCATATTCTATAATTTAATATTTTCAATAATCAAATACTTTTTGATTTTGTATATCATGTAAATATTAAACTCTAATTTCATTAGTGTAAGCATAACAATAAACAATTATTAGATTTTTCTTATTCTAAATGTAGTAATACATCAAAAAATTTACTCACAACCACAAATCATCATAAAAATATTAGGATATCTTCAAATACAATTATCTTTTGGTGTATTTTAAATATCTATTTTTTAAAATAGAATTTCAAATAAATAAATTAGTCTTTAGAGAATAATCCCAAAATGATATAGGAACATCTTCATGAATTATCATAGAGTTACCCATATACAAAAATATATAGCTCCAACATTAAAATACATTATTATATTATGGTATAATAGGAGGAGTCAGATGTGATACTATACTATAATATTTTTGGAAATCAATAAATTCATGGTTTGAGTATTCTCCAGATCGATTAGATTTATACATTGTAATAAAATTTACAGGTTTATTTTTTTACTTAATTGTTTAACATTTTTAACATTGTTTATTTTTTTAATACTCAATGGATTCTTATTTTAATTTCATAAAATCACATACCCATATATACTATGGTCTTTAGTAATGAAAATAATGCTCTCAAATCCCCTAGTGATTGGTTTTCATGAAGATACAATAACACAAATTTTAATAGAAGTATAATGAAATCCAATTCAAGACAGTTATGAATAAATGAAAATATAATAATAACGTCATATATAAAAATACATTATGTTTATAATATTTCATTTTATAATCCCAAAACATATAACCATGTGTTTTTCCTATATTATTACACACAAATATGATAAAAGGGATAACATCACCATGGATCAACCAATATTGTGTTCTTCATGAACTAGATAAAACATGATTCCCATTTTTGTATTGTAACTAAAATATAAAACATAAAAATATTAAACTTTATATATCCTTGTACTTACTAATAGATTTATCCAGGTTAATCGATAACAAAATAATGGTTAGATAAAATTCCTAGTAAGGGTTATATAAATTAGAATCCCTATTAAGAAAACAAGCAATAATCAATATGGATTGTTAAATAACTGAAAACACATGCCATTTAATCAATAAATAGTGAATTAAATGTTCTTATTGATAATATCAATATTATAACCTCATGGACAAATATTACTGAATTAACAAAAAATGAAATAACATTTTTGGAATTCATGATCTCATACATCAAGATATCTTATTTTCAATTCCATGTGCCAAGACTGTATTGGTATATGGGTAGGTATTCTAAAACAACCCTTTAATAAGGCTAGCCAACTGGTTTGTCTCCTAACACTTTCTAATGAATCTTGGGGATATATAATTCAACACCCCACCCACTAGTATATGTCCAATATATTCATTATATATTTTATGATCAATTTAATTATTAAGAAATATACCCTATCAACTAATATTTAGTTATTTTAAAGAATATATAATATCAATATTTCTATAGTCAATCAAATATTTATCCTAATAGATCACTCAATGAAAAAATGGAATATAAATATAGATGTAAGAATATCCATGGTGCAATAATTATATATATGGAAGATAATTTAAATTTCCAATTAAATATTCTCTTATGAATGTGATTGTTTTAGGATAATTATAATGAACAAAAAAATAATAAGAGATAAAATATGAACATCATTTCATCCTAAAGTTGAATTTTTTGAAAAATTAAATCTTTTATAGAATATAATAAATTTGAAAAAAATATATAAAATCTATTTTCATTAAAAAATTATATTTTTAAAAACATTGAAATAATAAATATATATCTAAATAATAAAAAATGGTTATGGTGGTGGGAAAATTTTTTAATTTCATATATGTTAAAAACATTTAATTTTAAATTTTTTAAGAAATTTTAAAAACAAACCTTTCAAAAAATATTTAAATTATTCCATTAAAACCTTGTAAAAATTATAGGATAACATACATTTTTAATAAATAATTTGACTAAATAAAAAGGACTATTTTTTGAAATAATTATGAAAAATATATACATGGATAAAAATTATACTCGATCAAAAATATAAATAAGATCGGCTTTTATTGAATTGTTTTTACTATATTAAAGTTCCAAATATAGAAGTGGATGTATTAAAAAATGGAAAACTATTTAATATATCGAATATGGGAGAATATATGGTTTTAAAGAAAGTTATATTATAATATTCCTTCAATTCAAATAAAATTAATCCAAAAAAAATATATTTTAAAATATATTCTTACAAATTTGGTGACTTTCAAATTACAACCCCTTGAATAAGTAAACATGAATTGAAATGTTAATAATACTGAATAAGTAGATATTCATGTTATATACTTAAATGTGTAATTATATAATCCTCATAAAATAATAATAGGATTATATTATAAAGTACATCTCAATGGTGTGGAAATTAAGACAAAATCAGTTACCTCACACATCCACATAGTTGAACTTGATTTAACCAACTATATAATAGTTTAATTTTTTTAATAATATATAAATGAACATTATTAATATTAATAAAATTATACAGAATCCTATTATAAATATTATATCCAATTTTATAAGAGTCACTCATTATTATCATCACTTCATGTGTTAACTACATCATTTTCTCATTCATGTTCTATAACGGAAGATTTGGTTCATGTGACTTGATCAGATTTCTATAATTTACTCAATTTTATTAATTATATATAAACTATAAATATGAATTATATAAATATTTTGAATCATATATAAAAAAATACATAAAAATGAATCACATCGTTTTGTGGATATGGTAGTACACCCGTACGAATGAGTGACATTATCATTTCAAAATGGGGGGGAAGGTTGAAGAGGATTATTATATATTTAAATTGAATAATCATTATTATTTCATAATTATAAAAAATTTAATTATTAGAATCAATATGCTTGTCTATGTGATGTGGTGATGAAAAAAAATTACATATGTTTGTAAGGTGGTTGTCCACCATACACACTTGTAATGGGTTTGTTTCCCAATTGATAGAGAATTAGATGGTTAAATATTATTCCATGAAAATAAAAAAATGAAATTATATATGATTTTTTAGTATATTTGAAATTTTATGAAGTAATTTATGATTGTAAAAGGATAATAGAAATGAATAAGATTGGTTTTCATGATTACACATTCTTTGAAAAAGTACATGTAAGTATCGTTTTATGGACACTAGGATCATCCATTTGGAAATACTAGCACCTCTAGAACATGTATATGGTTTTTTGGGAGATATTTTAGTTGTTTGTTGTAAATATAAACGTCTCTAGAAGTTTTAATAAGTAAAGGGAAGATGTTCCATTTTATAATTGTGGTGGATCACAGAGTTGTAATTATTCCAATGTTTTAAAACATTATTATGTCACAATCATTAAAAAATGGACCCAAATTGAGTGTATTGAAAATTTTATAAATTTTAATGTTTAAAATATTCATCCATTATTATTTCAACAATTTTTTCCATTTAAATCATGATCACTTTAGTTACCCCCCCCCCCAAAATTTAATCCTATTTTAAACATAACTACAACAACAAACATTTACAATCTTTACAATTCATAATGACAAAAAGTTAAAATTGCACAAATTATGAAAAAATAAAATTATTATTATAAATATTCAGACCATTTTATTGGATTCTACTTCTATAACTGGTGGAAATTAAATTAAAAATAAACCAATAAAACATGATGTGAAATGGTTTTTCTTAAATATGCATTTTTCAATTATATTTTGAACTTACATTAACAATGTGAGTATTAGATATTATTTAAATTAAAAGAAATGGAAAAAAATTATGTACATAATATGTTTTATGAAAGATATCATTTTTTACTACTAAAAGTTTATGAATATATTTTTATCAAATTGATTATAAATAGTATAATAGTTATATATATAATATCAAATTTTTATATGTAATATTTGGATTAGTTATTTAATATATTTTTAATTGACAAAAAATATCTTATTTCTACAAAAAAATAAAAAATTTATTTTAGGATTACATTGACAAAGTGTGATCAATGTCGATATTTACCAAATAAAATTAGATTTCGTATTCAATGAAATATTAGATTTTATACTATATTTTACTAAGATAAAATTCCCACTTACTACAATTGTAGATCACATTTTACATTATTCCTCACTTAAAAAATTTCATCTCTGCAATTTTAATAGATATTACATTCTAAAAAATTGAGGGTGGATCTTCTTCATAACATCTTCAGGTTACCATTTTTTCACCATTTTCAATATTCTATAATGTAAATTTATTATTCCTCTCATCTGATTCCAAAACACATTTTCAAAAGTGTCATGAATATGGATAATCCCTTTATAGTATGATATATTAGGTTCCAATTTTATTTCATTAGATGTAATAACATGCAATTAGTATAACATATGTATCCTTAACAATGAAGAATGGAACATATAATTTAATTTTTAGTGACCTAAAAACACATCAAAATGTTAAGCCACTGCTATAAATTTTTCAATAATTTCAAAATGTATGATGTTCTTGGAGAACAAATTTCATTTCAATTAAAACCTTATAACACCCTAGAAAAAGATAAATTAATGAAAACATGTACTACCACATAAACATAGAAATAATTCCATCAGTTATTAGAATAGATATTTTGTCAAATTTGATCTATTTTAATATTAATAGTAATATTATTTATCTATACCATTGTTCCTATAACAATTTTGGGGCCTAGTAGCTTATTTTTGATAACATCACCCAAGCAGTTGAATTTCATCACCTCTTTCAATATAATAGTTCATAAAACACAATTTGAATAGTTTAATAGAAGATAAAATTATAGTAATAATTCATAAAAGGTAAATAATTATCCCACATTGTATGAAAGTCATGTTTGTTCACCGCATCCTATATTCTAATATTTAATAGTGTGTTGTGAATGAATATTATTCTAAGGAAGATTGGAGATATTCAGTTGAATTTCGGTATCAAGATAATATTGAATACATTCCTAGAAATTTTATATAAATCATGTATTATTATTAGTCAAAATTAAAATTGATACACTATGAAGCCTTATAAAATTATTAAAAATGATCCTTAAAAGGTTCTCAAGTGGTACATGTTCTCTTATTAGAAAGAAATTATTCTATTTGGTAAGGGAAAAAATACAAACATTATGGAATCATTATTACTAAGAAGCATTGGTAATCTGATTAAAAATTATATATTAATTATATCCCATTCCACATAATAATATGTAATGGTTTCATGATTCCCCATGAAATAATTTTTATCAGCCATTACCCATTTAAAATACAAGCATATTGATACAGAATCAACTTTTTACCTCTTCATATTTTTCCTCAAAAAATATTTCCTAACTCAATATAAAGCTTGGTGGTACAAGGTATGTAGATAAATTCGAGAAATTATAATCATTTTGATAATTATCATTTCAGCTCAAGTATATATGGAACACATAACCTCATTCTATATTTTAGAAAACCATATTCATAAATGTTGTTTTCCAGTTTCCCACCAATCACATGATTAGATTTATTTTGAATATTTTCCTCATTAGGAATAATTTCTATTATCTTTTATAATAAATATGGTTTTAAATTCATTTAAAAGGATTGATGTTTCCCCTTCCTTAATAATTTCCAAATATTTATTCACTAAATCCATGAAAATAAGATCCCTATAAATCCTTGTTTCATTTAGGAACCCATGTTCATTCTTGTTCAATGCATGTTACAACTTATTCTATTTCACTAAGTGGTTTTGAATTAAGAAATCATAATAATTGAGTAGCCCAATCCGTTATATTTACTTCATATTAATCTATTTACATAAACAGATGTCTTTCAGACTCTTTTGATCTATGTATATATCACATATTTCACTATAAGGATAATTTCATTATATATTCAATGATAATATTACATAATCTAACTAGAGATCATGGATATATAGAAATTTTCATGATTCATTAACTACCTTGTTGGATAAGTAATAAATATTTTATTATCCATTATTACTCAATCGATTTCCTTCATAAATTTATCACTACATATCAAAAATCCATCATTCCCCAATGGTAGAGTCAATATTTGAAAATTTACCAACCACCTCTTCAATTTGATATAACATTATTCACATTAGTTAGTCAATATGAACATCTCCCCTTAGAGGTAATCTAATATAATGGGTTAGTTAATCGTGATTTTTTTTTCAGAAATCATCAATAGTAACATATCAATCCATGTAAAATACATACCTCAGTTATATTTTATTTATTGTAATTAATTAATTCACTACACTTTTCTTCATAGTATCAAAAAAATTTATATCATATGAGAAAATATTGAAATAAAAAGAAACATCCTAAATCCAAAATTCATAATTCATAATTTTTCCATAAAACCCTTTTCCTCTATGAGTCTCAATAGTATTCAAAAAGTGATTTTAATGGTGTTTATAACTTTTATATTACACTAGGATATATTTAATAAATTCTATAAAACATATCATGATATTAATCGAATAATATTTTCATTACATACATAAAATATTTGTAAAATTAGCCCTATCAAATAGAATTTCTATAAACTCATAATTCTCATACCTTGTAAATAATGTTTTCTTAATAATATTTTCATTCTTAACTAACATATTATGATGAACAAAATTAAGGTTAATCTTTGAATAGAATTTCTCACCATGATATTAATCAAACTAATCATAAATAAAAGGTCTATGATACTAGTTCATTGTAATAATCGTTCTTATTTCCCAGTAGTCAATAAAAACCCTCATGTATCAATATTTCTTTAGAACAAAAAGAATATAAAATCCCAAAGGTGTAACACTAGGTCATATAAATTACTTTTTACATGACTCTTGATGTATATTATTCAACTACACTAAATACAATGTATCCATTTTATCGGTATTATTCGATATAGATCTCTAATTTTCGATTAAATCAATATTTAATTAAACATCACACTGGGATTGATGTGAATTAAATTCCAAAATAGATTCATTATTTAATTCTTATAAAATAGTTACATACTAAATTTAATAATTACATTTCCCATCCATGGATTGTATCTTCTCTTATTCCCCACAAATTTAATTATGAAGAGCTAGTGAAGGTGGATCTATAAATGGCCCAGATGATGCATTTTCCTCTCTAAAGATACGAAATTACACATCTTAAAAATGAATCATAATTTAATAATATAGGTAGTATATTATTTCATTATATTTTTAAATAAAATACATAATTGGGAATATATAAAATTCTACCACATGTATAATAATCAAGTAAAAAAATTGTGTACATCTATGTGTTATAAATTAAACTAATTGACACATCATTGTTATGGTAATATTTAAATTTGGTGTTTGGACTAAAAATAACTTCTTAATGTGTTAGGAAAATAATTAATTTTATTTCAAAACAAAGAAGATAATAATAAATTTGAACATCCAAAATTAGATAATGATTTATTTAAATTTGAGGATTGGATTAATTTCCCCCCCCCACATATTTCGGATTGTAAAATATATATTTTAGTAATTGTATATTCTTGGTCTTCTTCAATAATATTTTAATACTAAATTTTATCATTAGGGTTGGGTTATTCATGTGAATAACTATGCTTTTTGTATATAGTTCATGCACTATATAGTATTGTTTTATTTCATACCTTTTTATTAATTATCCATATGAACCTTATCTATATACTTTTGAAAATCTCTTATTATATTCAAGAACAATCATGGATGTTTCTTTCCTAAATTTATAGGTGTTGTAAATTTCATTGTTCTCATTTTCTATGTCACATTCCCTTTTCGTTAGTGCTTAAATTCCAATTTATTCATCATTTATCAAGAATGTATAGGATTGAGAAAATTCTTTATCTATATTTATAGAACACAATACAATTATATCATGCAATGAAAACATTATAGAAGCGAGTTCCCTTCATATTCATGGATTGATTGCTTCAAATAAATGGTCAATATTGAAATGTTTAGATTAAAAATGTGACACATAACATACTTAAAGGCTCTTGTAAAGGTATAATAATACTCTGAAAAAACATTAATCTACCATTTTTTTATAATTAGGACCATTAAATTCTTTTTTGTTTGTTTTTAATAAAAGATATTTTTTTTGAATATTACATAAAATGTTCTATATCCCATATGTTTTATTTTTCATATACGATATTCTAGATCGATGACCAAAATTTATTGAAATCAACATTAAGATAATACATGTCCTATATAACATATCCCATTTAATTTTATTACAATTCTAGAAATAATTATTAAGATTACATATTAATTTATTAGCTTCCAATGAATCAGTATATGCCCTAAAAGATGGAGCATTATTTCGAATAAAATAATATAATATAGGTGTATCATATGGTTGAACATCTTGTTTCTAAATTTGTGAAAGGTTATTAGTCATAACCTAGTCATGATTATCTAATATGGAAAGGACCTTATAATATCCAAAATGAATTATATTGGCTATCCCATAAGGGAAATGTCAATATTTTCCACGAGTATTTCTACCATTAATTCTATTTGGAGCCATTTTTGAATAGTATAATATACTAAATTATCTTATAATATTATAAAACTAATATCATAACATATAATGATAAATCTGGTGTTTCACTTAACATTAATTGTTAATTTATCTATATGTAATAACAAAATCATACACTTGGTTTCATCAAACTATAAAATAATTTAAAAAAATGATAATGAATCAGAAATAAAATGAAAATTAACACAATCGTATCCAAAAAGAGTTCCAAACTAAGTGCATTTTATTGTACGATTAAAAGTATATAACACATATTTTAAAGATATATGTGACCAACTCATTTCATGGTTGTAACACCCAGATGAATTTTTGCGAGAACGAAGTCCTATTATTGTAACTAAAGAGATATGTTTTTCTAAGATAACCACATAATCTATACCTTTACAAATATTTAATAATATGTCCCTATTATAAATCATATCCTAATATTATTGCATATTTTTATGTTCCCAAATTTATTTTCTACTAAAATATAGTTTCCACGGTTTCCACTAAAGATTTCTTGGATACCAACCATAACGATTTCAACTATAGTAACCTCAATTTCGTATGTACAATATTTTACTAGAAAAAGATAAAATACGATCAAAACACCTAGGATGAATCAATTTATTAGTCTTGATGAAATATATATATATATATATGATTACATTTTTATATTTGTAAATAATATAAAACATAGTATTAGTACACATTTTGTGTCCTTGAACTGACTTAAAGATTTCACCATTGTATACTAGGTAATGGGAAAAAACATGGGTGATCTCAAACATTCTATAAGGGTTATGTACAATATATTCTATAATTATTTAATGAATCATAATAAATATAGAGTTTTAAATAACTTATAAAAATTCCCTATAATAAATAACTTGAGAATAAAATACATTTATGGATAATATCCAAGTCATAATTTTATATAAAATAATATGTAATTTCACATTGGATGTTATTCCTAATGTAAAACTTCGTGATTTTATACATCAGTCTATATTACCTTCATAGCCTTTTTGTAGGGTTTTTTATGTTTATGGGTGGTATACACCAAAAACCCCCAATAAATAAGTTTATCCATTTTGTTTGCCTCATGATACAAGCTGATGAATCAAGGGGAAATGTATTTATGATCCCCTCTTGTCACTAAAGGATGAAATCTTTAATCATGTATATAGTGATCAATATAAATGATAACCAACAAAAATTATAATAAAATATCCATATAGAGTAAATAATATGTAATAATAAGATTTCTCCAATCAATAAATTAACATCCATAGTAAAAAACCATATATATAAATGATATAGTGTTTAGGAAATAAAAATATCTATCATTAAAATATAAGTGCAAGATAAATATAATTTCAAATGAAATTATATCACATGAATTTTATTTTTGAAGATATTTTTAATTACCATAAAATTAATAATACATACAATATAACTATAAATTCATTAGAAAAGTAGATTCCATAGTAATATTAATTTGTATTGATAATTGATGAAAATTTAAGGTAAAAACATAAAAAATTTATATATTAAATAGTTTTCTTTACAAAAATATTTAGATATGGTTGTAGAAGAAAAAGAACAAAAATTGTTTATGATTTTGGGAAAATCTATTGACATTGTATTCATAAAAAATAAATTTTCAAATTTGTCCTTTTGTAATGAAAGTAAAAATGATCTATTCATAAAATATTAAATATAATACTTTCAATATTTGAAAAAAATAAAGGATAACATAAAAAATTCTTAATCAATCATTTTATTATAGAAAATGGAATTTTTGATAATAATTTTGAGTAATACGGACTTGGATGAAAAATATTGATGATCAAAAATAGAAATAAGAAAAAAAATATTTGTAACATTTTATTTCTTCATTGGATATCCAAAGTGATTAAAATTTTGATAGAAACATTCAAAATCATTATGTTTTCATATTATATGTCAATAAATTGATTTTATGAAGGATATATTATAAAATTCCATCAACGAGAATAAAATAAATCTAAAAAATTTGTTATTATAAAATAAATTCTTACCTCTATCTAAATGATACATTTTTACCATTAAATAAGTAAACATGATATGAAATTTTTATTAAAATGAATAAATATATATTAATGATAAATACATAAACGGGTATATATATAAACCATATAAAATAAAATAGTTTTATAATACCAATTTATTCCCAATGGTGTGAAATTTAGAGGAAATCCATTATATCGCATATCCACATTGTTGATCGTGATTTAAACTCATGTATAATGGTTTAAAAATTTGTTTAATTTTTAAAAATATCTGTTCATATTTATAAAATCATATATGTTCATCTTATAACGTCTTATTTTCTATTTGTTAAAAAATTTAATTATTATCATTTTTTTGGCAGTTGGCTTCTTAATATTCTCATTGGTGCTTTGACACAAAAGTTATAGTTGTTTTTTATTGATCAGGTTCTATCTTATACATAATTTTAATTAATATATAAAAATTTTACATAATCATTATATATGTTTATATATTTATAAAAATATATGAATAGTAAACATGACAATTTAATCAAATCACATCGTGGAGGTGCAAGTCCACACGTACACAAAAGCGACATTATAATTTTTTAATAGGTGGAAGGGTAATATAATCTATGATATATTAAATTTTATGAATAATTATTATTTTTTAATTATCATAAATATTAATTAGTTCCATCTCTATTATTATCCATGAATGGTGGTGATGTAAATCAAAATACATCAGTTCCTATGGCGGTAACCGACCACATACAGAAGTGATGTTTTGTTTCCCATTTTTTGGAGAAACATGTGATGAAATTTTATTAAATAAACATTATAACATCAAATTATATTGATGAAATATTTGATATTATATTTCTATGGTTCTGTAATAATTATATTTGATAAATGGTTATTAAAATTTAATGTGTTATGTTAGTATGATTACATCATCCTTGAAAATGCACCTTTTGATCTCATCTCAAGGAGACTGGTGTTGGTATTTTTGTAGAAACAAAAATTAAATATGTAACATCCCAGGTAAATAAAGAATAATTTTTTTTATATTTATTAATATTTTCAAATTAAATATTAATTTTACTTTAAATGGTTTTCTATGTTTGATAGTGTACTCGATACGCAATAAAGAGATTCTTCGAAATCTTACATTGCACGCTAGTAATAAAATAATATTATTTTAAATTGTAGTTAACACGTAGTCATTGTATTGGAGAGAATGAATAGAAATAACTAAAATTTGATTATATATGTTTTTTAAATGTTTTAACATTTATCCAATAAATTATAAAGGCTTAAAATACGAAAAGAATTCAATTATAGGCATATATACTCTAATATTCACTAAAGGTCCACTTATCGTCTTTTGATGGTGAACCCTCATTAAATATAGTTTAGGTCACTCTTATACATTCTATTGGACCAAATAAAATTCTTCTTTAGAATCAGGATATCAAAATTTACTTTGTGTAAATTTTTGGTATTTTTCCGATAAAGTTCATTTTTTTAATGAATAGTGAAATATATTGTATTTTAATTCAAAACCTCTTTTTTATCTAACTTACATATATGATTAGATTATTTTTTGATTTGGTTTTAAAGTGAAATTAGAATATATTTTTACCATTTAATCAAATAGTGGTCATTGGAATTAATTGTACCTTGAAATTGGACTTAAACTAGTGTCAATCTTTTGATATATATTGTTTCAAAAAAACACGCTATTAGTCCTCACGGCGGGAATTAATTATTTAATTAATTAATGTAACTTATATGTTTTGAATTTTTTAAAATATACATCATTTCTGAATTCGGAATATCAAATATATCTTAGGGTGAAGTTTTGGTATTTTTCTGAAAAACTTCGATTTTTGATGAATAGGGAAACCACTAAGTGGTACTTAAAAACTGATTTTCCGTTTAAAAGAAATTTTACCACCTATGTGTTTTGAATTTCAAAAATCCGACTTACATGTTTTTCATTATTAAGTGAAATTTGGTTCAATGGGATTAAAATAATTTTTTGGTGAATAGTAACTTTTAAGTTTTTAATCGC
Organism: Viscum album; assembly: GCA_963277665.1. Lineage (NCBI taxonomy): Eukaryota > Viridiplantae > Streptophyta > Magnoliopsida > Santalales > Viscaceae > Viscum > Viscum album. Next base: position 1,381,556,832 of record OY728138.1, read on the forward strand.
GATTAGATGTAATTAATGTAGTTTAATGTAAATATAATGTTTTAATAATATGAAATGACTTTGACACATGTCATACCCCTATTTTATGTGTCATGGAAGACCAAGAAAATCAATGGGTCAACTTGGGGACCCCATGGAGCAACTTTGGTAGGAAAATGACATTAATAACTTTTTATTTAATGTTAAAATGAAAATGTCACAAACATGTGTTGTTTAAATAAAACAATTTTTATATGGGGTTATAAAAGTCATATTTTTTACTATATATATTCATTACAAATATAAAATGATTTTCTACATCATGATATTTTTTTTATAATTTCTATACATTAAATAAATTAAATAATTTATGACACCATGATGATTCAGCGATTACGTCATTATTTAACTATTTAACTAAAATGAAAAGATAATGTGAAATCTAAGACCTAAACATATAAAAAACCTATTTTATGGGTGGATTTCGAACTATTATCACCTTATCCTCTAAATATATAATTTTGGGACCTTTTTCATTCAGAAAGCATTTTATAATAAAGTAACCTTTTATAACTTTCCATGAGTGCCCCTCCCCTCCTCTTATAAAAGGCCCCCACCTCTACCACCTTACCCACACCTCTCAAGCCTTTGGCTCAGCCAACCCCTGTCCATTTCTTCTCTCCACATCCCTCTCATACTCCTATAAGCCTCACTTTGGGCAGAAGTCATTCCAAGGAAGCATTTGAGCACCAATAAAAAAGAGTTACCCAATTTAAAGGTAGTGTCTTCTCTTGTGTTCTTAGGTTTTATTTTGCTTCTACAACCACCTAAACTCTTTTTATTCATTTATTTTGTAACAACAGAAGTATCCTAAATATACTATGATGTTTTTATAAGAACTATTCGAGCTAAACTTACACACACCTTCATCTAATGGTTAAAGAGCATACTGTTTCTGTGGATGGCGAATTTCTGTCTCACGAAACGATGATTGTTCAATATTCTTCTAACACCTTAAAAGGTGTCCATTAATATGTCACTATATTTATATATGATATATAATATTTTTATGTTTTACTTAAGCTTCTGCAATTTTCATTTATGGAATACCTTTATGGTATCCATTATGGTCAAACCCGATATCTTCATTTTAAGAAGTGCAGACTACCGCCCCCTCAAAGTGATTTGATTCTTTAAAACCATATGTGGTACGTATAAAGGATAGATTTAATGATATTATATATTATATTATACTATAATTATAATATACCTTTATATAATAATTATTTTTTTCCATTAAAGAATGAGATAGAAATGAAAGTAGCGTTCATGCGTACGTACGGCTTACCGTCTCCATAAACAGTGCATTTAATTTCAAACCTCTAAATGATTATGCAATATTATAAATTCATGTATATACTGGATATATATGATATCTAAATAATGACTATAATTCTAGATAAAATGGATATTTTACCCCATGAACAAACATGTAGTTATAAAGAGTTTATTTTTGACTCAAGTAACAATGATCGACAAAACGACCATTATTAACTTAAATAATTAAATAGTGTTTATAACATGGTAATAAGTGATATAAAAGGAATAATTAACATGAAAAAGGGTCTTAACAAAGTTGAAATTAACTCGAGTTTATGATTCAGGACGTTAAAGAACGATCGAGTCAAGTCGGACCCGAGGTAAGGGACTTCGTCTCAATCTCTGTTCATTGAGGCATATTTTGTTTTATACACCACTTTCATTTATACGTTGTATAAAACCCATGTACTTTTATATCTATTTAAAAGGAATGTTTTTTATAAGAAGCATTTACTAAACAAAAACATGATTGTTTCTTTGTCGTACGTATGCGGAGACAACGACTTCTCTGCCGTCGTGACCATTATTTGAGTTTCAGCTTCCTTTACAAGCCATAACATTTTTTTAAATGAAAAATAAATACCATGTTTTAATTTTATTTTATTTTGGTATTGAAAATAGTTTTCATAATGTTTTTTATTTCAATTTGTTGTATTGATATCCTGTGATTGAAATGTGGAAATGATGTGTTTCCTTTATGCATGTTTTATGTGATACGATTATGTTGGGTTCTTGGGCATTATTATGAAGACTGGTTGTTCCATGATAAAATAAGTGAGGGTGAGCCGGATATAGCTCTCCAATGCATTGGGTAACGTAAAGGATTTAAACGTTAAGGTTTCTCTGAAGAGATTTAGGGAATATACTGTGATGGGTATTCCAAACATAACCAAGAGGGATACTCCCTACGTAAGAATGTTATGAATGCCTCAAGTTACCTTTTTGTCTTATGATTTCTAGGATTTATTCATGATTTGATGAGGTATGTTAATGTGATTATGTTTTAAGAGTAAGGTATGATTTCATACATGTACTAATGTATTCAATTCATACTTTTATGTCCCTTAGTGAGCTTTTTATGCTCATCCCATGTTTTTGAAATGATTATCACAGGTCAAGGGAAAGGTACATGATGTGATGATAGTGTCAAGGAAGTGTCAAGAAAATATCTATGTTTTATTTTAAATATGTTTCCGTTGATGAGAAAAATGGGTACTATCTTTTATGTAACCAATTTGACTAAATGTGGAATGTAAAGCATGTTTTATGACCTAATTCTATAAAACTCTAAACCTAAAAAGATCCTCAATGTGTATTCTTGAAGTAACTCAAGATTAAGTAATGTTTAAGTCTGGGTCCTTATAGTTGGTATCAGAGGTCAATTTATGTAACCTTAGGAGTTATAATTCTATTAAATTATTATCTAAAAATATTTTCTTTAATGGTCAAATTGAAATGATACAGAATTTGAAGATTACTATGTTGCTTCACCTAAGATATTTCTTTGTTAAGAATGGTTTTTCATAGAGGAAACAGAACTGCTTTTCTGGGAAGGCATACAGAGGGAAATGACCTTTCAAATAATTATCCTGAGATGATCAGAATCAGAACTAAACAGTTTGTTTCAGTGATGGATCAGTTGACTCGGGTGAAAAATGTTGGTTGTTTTTATTGATTATATTTTTTTATTTTCTAAAAGTAAAGTGGACCATGAAAGACATTTAATTGTTATTTTACAAACCTTAAAAGAAAAAAAACTTTATGAAAAATTCAGCAAGTGTGAGTTCTGGTTAAAACAAATTTCTTTGTTTTGTCATATTGTTTTTAAAGATGGAATATCTGTGGATACTACAATAAAAAAAGTAGTTGAAGAATGGCCAAGACCCACAAATGTAACCGAGATCCATAGTTTTCCTGGTATGGTAGGTTACTACTGAAGGTTTGTTGAAAAGTTTTCACGGTTATCTAGTCCAATGACTAAGCTAACTCGGAAGGGGTGTTATGTTTATCTGGACAAAAGAATGTGATGATTTTTTTTCAGGAACTGAATAGAATATTGGTGAATGCCCCAGTTTTGGCACTACCTTCCAGGAATGGTGATTTTGTTATCTACAGTGATGCTTCATTGAAAGGACTTGGTTGCATCCTAATGCAGAATGATCAGGTAATTGCTTATGCTTAACGACAGGTGAAAACTCATGAGGTAAATTAACCTACACATTATTTGGAATTAGCTGCTGTTGTTTTCACTTTAAAAATTTAGAGGCATCATTTGTATGGAGTAAAGTGTGAAATATATACCGATCACAAAAGTTTAAAGTATAAATTGACTGAGAAATAATTGAACATGTGATAGAGGAGATGGCTATAATTAATCAAGGATTATGATTGTATAATTCATTACCATCCGGGAAAAGAAAATAAATTGGCTGATTCTTTGAGTCGAAAAAGTAATGATTCATTAACAATGTTACATTTGGAACATGATCCTTTGGTTAAGGATTTGATGAACTTTGGAATAGAAGTTGTTGGTGCAAGAAGTTCTTCTGTTTTGTTTCAGGTATCAGTGAGATCATCTCTATCAGACAGAATTAAGCAAGCACAGAAGCAAGACAGTGAGTTGCAGAAAAAGGTAGAGCTGGTTCAGAAGGGTAAGTTTCCTGAATTCAACATTGATAATGATTGTGTTTTGATATTTGGGATGAGATTGTGTGTGCCTTGTGAATCACAGTTGAATAGAGAGTTGTTATGTGAGTCTCATAGTTCCCCGTTTCCAGTTCATCCTGGTAGTACTAAGATGTACAGATATCTGCAGGAGTATTACTGGTGGGATGGAATGAAAAGATATATTGTTGATTTTACTGTAAAGTGTTTGACTTGTCAGCAGGTTAAAGCAGAGCGGCAGTTATTGAAAGGGATGCTTCAGCCTTTACCAGTGCCATAGTGAAAATGGGAAAATGTATCTATGGAGTTTGTTGTGGGATTACCGAGGATATATCGAGGTAATAATGCAATCTGGGTTATTGTTTATCGATTAACTAAATCTTCTTATTTCGTTCCTATTCGAGATACTTTCTCTCTAGATCAACTTTCTCGATTGTACCTTAAATATATAGTCAGGTTGCATCGAGTTCCCCTATCCATTGTATCTGATCGTGATCCCAGGTATACTTCTAACTTTTGGATGGGACTTCAGAAGTCGTTGGGTACTGAATTATATTTTAGTACAGCTTTTCATCCTCAATCAGATGGGCAGTCAGAACGATCAATTCAGAATTTGGAGGATATGTTACGTGATTGTTCGATGGATTATCAGGGAAGTTGGGACTAACATCATTCTTCGGTTGAATTTTCATATATAATAACAGTTTTCATTCCAGTATACAGATGGCTCCGTTTGAGACATTATATGGTAAACGGTGTCGAACTCCAACTTTTTGGGATGTTGTGGGTGAAAGGAAGCTGATGGGACCAGAATTGGTGGATGAGATGTCAGAAAAAGTTCAGTTGATTCAGAAACACATGAGAACAACGCAGAGCAGACAGAAAAGTTATGCAGACAACAGGAGGAAGGATCTATATTTTGAGGTAGGTGATCATGTTTTTCTCAATGTTTCACCATGGAAAAGTGTGATGTGATTTGGTAATAAAGGAAATCAGAGTCCAAGGTTCACTGGACCATATAAAATTCTGGAGAGAGTTGGATCAGTTTCTTACTGAGTGTCTTTCCCTCCGAGTTTATCTCAGGTTCACAATGTTTTTCACGTTTCGATGTTGAGAAAGTATATGCCAGATTCATCCCTTGTTTTGATCCCAGAGGTAGTTCGGTTGGAAGAGAATCTCTCTTATGAAGAACAACCATTCCAGATTCATGACTGAAGAGCGCAAGTGTTGCAAAATAAAGTAATTCACCTGGTAAAGGTTTTGTGGAAAAACAATATGGTTGAGGAGGCAACGTGGGAATCTGAAAATTCTATGAGGGATAAATACCCCCACTTATTTTGATAAGTGAATAAGTTTGGGAGGACGCCATTCCCTAAAGGGGGAAAGGATGTAACATCCCATGTAAATAAAGAATAAAACATTTTCCTATTTATTAATATTTGCGAATTAAATATTAATTTTACTTTAAAGGGATTTCTATGTTCGATAGCATACCCGATACACAACAAAAAGATTCTTTGAAATCTTATGTTGCACAATAGTAATAAAATAATATTATTTTAAATGGTAGTTAACATGTAGCCATTGTATTGTAGAGAATGAATAGAAATAACTAAAATATGATTATATATGTTTGCTAAATGTTTTTACAGTTATCCAATAATGTATAAAGTCTTAAAATACGAAAAAAATCAATTGTAGGCATATATACTATAATATTCACTAAAGGTCCACTTATCGCCTTTTGATGGTGAACGGTCATTAAATATAGTTTTGGTCACTCTTATACATTCTATTGGACCAAATAAAATTCTTCTTTAAAATCGGGACATCAAAATTTAGTTTGTGTAATTTTTTTGTATTTTTTTGATAATGTTCATTTTTAATGAATAGTGAAAAATATTGTATTTTAATTCAAAACCTCTTTTTAATATAATTTATTTATATGATTAGATTATCTTTTGAATTAGTTTTAAATTGAAATTAGAATATATTTTTACCATTTAATCCAATATTGGTCATTGGAATTAATTTCACTTTGAAATTGGACTTAAACTAGTGTCAATCTTTTAATATATATTGTTTCATAAAAACATGTTATTTGTCCTGACAGCGGGAATTAATTATTAAATTAATTAATGTCACTTATATTTTATGAATTTTGTAAAATAGACATCATTTTTGAATTCAGAATATCAAATATAGCTTAGGGTGAATTTTTGGAATTTTTCTGAAAAACTTCAATTTCTGATGAATAGTGAAACCACTAAGTGGTACTTAAAAAACTGATTTTTCATTTAAATGAAATTCTACCACCTCTGTTCTTGAATTTCAAAAATCCGACATACATGGTTTTCATTAGGAAGTAAAATTTGGTGAAATAGGATTAATATAATTTTTTGGTGAATAGTAACTTTTATGTTTTTAATCACGATTAGAGGTGATTAGTGTAGTTTAAGGTAAAAATAATGTTTTAATAATATGAAATGATTGTGACACATGTCCTACCCTTATTGTATTTGTCATGGATGACCAGGAAAATACATGGGTCAACTTGGGGACCCCATGGAGCCACTTTGGTAGGAAAATGACATTAATAACTTTTTATTTAATGTTAAAATGAAAATGTCACAAACATGTGTTGTTTTACTAAAAAAAATTTACATGGGGTTATACAAGTCATATTTTTTACTGTAAATATTCATTATAAATATAAAACGATTTCCAAAATCATGATATTTTTTTTAAAATTTTTAGACATTAAATAAATTAAATTTTTTATGACACCATGATGATGCATCGATTACCTCATTATTTAACGATTTCTAAAAAATGAAATGATAATGTGAAATATAAGACCTACACATGTCAAAAACCTATTTGATGGGTGGATTTAGAACTCTTATCACCTTATCCTCTAAATATATAAATTTTGGACATTTTAAATCCTAAAATCATTTTATAATAAAGTAACCTGTTATAACTTCCCAAGAGTGCCCCTCCTCTCCTCTTATAAAAGGCCCCCACCTCTACCACCTTACCCACACCTCTCAAGCCTTTGGCTCGGCCAAACCCTGCCAATTTTGTCTCTCCACATCCCTCTCTTACTCATAGAAGCATCAATTTGGGCAGAAGTCTTTCCAAGGAAGCCTTTGAGCTCAAATCAAAAAGAGTTACCCAATTTGAAGGCAGTTTCTTCTCTTGTGTTCTTATGTTTTATTTTGCTTCTCTAACCCCCTAAACTCTTTTTATTAATTTATTTTCTATCAAAACCAGTATCCTCAATATACTAGAATTTTATTATAAGACGGATTCGAGATACACTCTCACACACCTTCATCTAATGGTTAAAGAGCATATTGTTTCCGTGGATGGCAAATTTCTGCCACACGAAACGATGATTGTTCAATATTCTTCTAACACCTTCAAATGTAGCCATTATGATGTCACTATAATTATATATGATACATAATATGTTTATGTTTTAATTAATCTTCTGTATTTTTCATTTATGGCATACATTTATGGTTTCCATTATGGGAAAACGCGATATCATATTTTTTGGAAGTGCGGACTACCGCCCCCTCAAAGTGATTTGATTCGTTAATACCATTTGTGGTACATATAAAGGATAGATTTAATGATATTATATATGATATTATACTTTAATTATAGTATACCTTTATATAATTATTATTTTCTTCCATTAAAGTATGAGATAGAAATGAAGGTAGTGTTAATGCGTGCGTACGGCTTACCGTCTCCATGAATGGTGCATTTCATTTATTACCTCTAAATGATTATGTAATATTATAAATGCATGTATATACTGGATATATATGATATCTACATAATGACTATAATTCTGGATATAATGGATATTTTACCCCATCAACAAACATGTAATTATAAAGAGTTTATTTTTGACTCATGTAGCAATGATCGACAAAACGACCATTATTAACTTAAATAATTACATAGTGTTCATAACATGGTAATAAGTGATATAAAAGGAATAATGAACATGAAAAGGTTCTTAAGCAACAGTAAATTAACTCGTGTTTGTGATTCAGGACGTTAAAGAATGATCGAGTCAAGTCGGACCTGAGGTAAGGGACTTCGTCTCAATCTCCGTTCATTGAGGCATATTTTGTTTTATACACAACTTTCTTTTATAATGTGTATAAACCCCATTGAATTTTATGTCTATTCAAATGGAATATTTTTTATATGCAGCGTTTAATAAATGAAAAAAGGAATGTCTCTTTGTCGTACATATGCAGTGACAACGACTTCTCTGCTGTTGTGACCATTATTTGAGTTTCGACTTCCTCTACAAGCCATAACATTTTTTTAAATGAAAAATCAATTCCATGTTTTACTTTTCTTTTCTTTTGGTATTGATAATGGTTTTCATAATGTTTTTATTATATCAATGTGTTGTATTGATATCTTTTGATTGAAATGTGGAAATGTTATGTTTCCTTTATTCATGTTTTATGTGATACGATTATGTTGTGGTTCTTGGGCATTATTATGAAGACATGTGGTTTCGTGATAATCTAAGCATGGGTGAACCCGATATAGCTCTCCAATGCATTGGGTAATGCGAAGGAGTTAAACTTTAAGGTTTCTCCGAAGAGATTTAGGGAATATACTGTGATGGGTATTCTAAATGTAACCAAGAGGGTCACTTCCTACGTAAGAATGTTATGAATGCCTCAAGTTACCTTTATGTCTTATAATTTATATGATTTATGCATGATTTGATGAGGTATGTAAACGTGCTTATGTTTTAAGAGTAAAGTATGATTTCATACATGGACTAATGTATTCAATTCATACTTTTATATCCCTTACTGAGCTTTTTATGCTCATCCCAAGTTTTTGAAATGTTTTTCACAGGTCATGGGAAAGGTACATGATGTGATGATAGTGTTAAGGAAGTGTCAAAAAAGAATCCATGTTTTATTATAAATATGTTTCCATTGATGAGAAAAATGAGTACTATCTTTTTTGTAACCACTTTGTTTAAATGTGGAATGTAATGAATTTTTTATTATCTAATTCTCTAAAACTCTAAACCTAAAAAGATCCTCAATGTGTATTCTTGAAGTAACTCAATATTAAGTAATGTTTAAGGCTGGGGCCTTATAAAATATAGATAAGGTAGTTTGGGGGATATTTTTTATGGCAGGATCATGCTAAATGACACATTAGTTTCAATGATTTAAGGGGATATGTTCCCTTTTATCAATGAGTAGGGTGTAAAATTTGTAATTATTTCAATGTATTGAGATATTATTATGACACATTACTTGAAAAATTGTTACAAATTGAGTATTTTTAGAATTTTATATAATATACGGTCAAAAAACAATCATCAAACAGGATTTAGATAATTTTTTTAGAAATTTAAACTCTCGTCAAATTATTTTAAAACCCCTAGTAAACCTGTTTAAACTATAACCATGTAAATTAATTTTTAACCCTTATTAATATTCATAAGGAGAAAAATGAATGTTAAATAATTAAAAAAATTTAAATGATGATTCAATATATGGATACATTTTTATAAATTTACAATCCTATAAATGAAATAAATTATTTTTAAAATAAAGATAAAAAATTGGATAGAAGATTTTTTTTCATAAAAATTCATTTTTCAATCAATAGAATATATTACATTAAAACTATTTACAGTAAAAAACATTATATGAATTTAATGTTTTATAGTAAGATATATAATATATATATTAAATTTAAATAATTCATTATTATATATTATTTAAATAAATAAAATATAAAAAACATTATGCATTTAGAAATAATTTTAAAAAAAAATCAACTTCCTCCATATGAAATTGTTTTTTATATAAAACATCAAATTAATATATGGTTAATTGTTAAAATAAAAACATGTTATTATAAATAAAATCTGGATTAATTAAATTAAATTGTTTTATTTATTCATAAAACCTTGTTTCTAAGGTAACATTTCTAAAATTTATTATACTCTCACTATAAAATAGTGGGATAAAATATTGATATTCATTTTATAAGTTTAAAATATTTGTTCCCATAAATATTAAAATTTTCATTTAATTAAATTTATTATTAATATAACAATTAGAAATATCATAAATAATGTTCAAATGGTATATTTCATATAAAATGTAATTAACACATTTCATATAATTAGATAGATTATCCAAAAATTTGATATGAAGATGTGTTCGAATCCAACAAAGGATAATATTTCAGATTCTGGATGAATTCCTCAAATAAAATAGAATCATTAAATCCACCCAAGCTTTAATATCCAATACATGACATTAAAAATTAATAATCCTATAACAAAAGAAAAACACTTTGTTTACATCATCATATTATTTTACAAACTAAAAAATTACATTTACTATATTTCCCACTACTAGTTTTATAGAAGGCATAATAATATAAGGAACATGCATATTCTTGAATGCTGAAAGAACATAGTCTAAAAAATTTGAAAAATATATTGTATGAATTTATATTATGGGTAAAATTATAAATAATTAAATATAATTGATGTATAAAATTATAAAATCAAATTAATGATTTAAAAATTTATAACCAAGTTAAAATATGAAGCGTCATGTGAACACTGAATGGGTATGTTGACCAGGGGAAAAGTAGTAACCAAATATGGTGATTGTAATTTTAATGTTACTATTAAACATAAATGTTTCATATAAAATATAAAAAACATTCTCATAAAAAATTTATAAATTACTAATAATATATATTTATCAACTAACTATAATATATTTTCAAAGATTATTTTTATATTAAAAAAATTATTTAAAAATAGTTTTTAATTTTCAGTCACCAATCACATGATTTTAAAATACATAAATATTTCCATATATTAATTAAAATTTTTATATATAGATAATTATAATACTCAAAGAGAATTTTTTATTATAATTATATCTTCAGAATTATATATTTTTAGAATATATATAATTTCATAAGTTTAATATTTTAGTAAATAGTAAAATAGGACATGAATATTCTATAAATATTATGACTTAATTATGATGTAAAAATGAATTAATTATTAATTATTTTAATTTTTAACCAAAAGTATGATATTATGTTTAAATAATATATTTTAATTAATTAAAATAAATATCCTAATCTTTGATAGACATTCCAAGGTTTAAAATAAAAATTATGGTCTAAAATAATTATTTTATAATATTTGATTTTTATATAGAAAAAATAACATTAAATAATGGAATTTTTTTCTTGAGGAAATTATAAATCCATTCCTTAAATATCAAATAAAAATATTTAGAACCATGATTATAAAAATTAATTTTTAATTTACACTAACAAGGTTCTTAGGGCTTAAAATTAAAATTTAGAAAAAAATTCCACCTCATTTTCATATAAGTACCCACTCCTCTTCCCATTCCTCATTAATATATAATTTTTTTGTTGGATTATCAAATAATTTTCTCACTGTAAAGTAACTTTTATTTGCCCTTATGTTTTTAAGGTGTTCTTTATCAAAATTTAAGAAGTTGTTTTTTAGGTAATGGTTCCATATCTTATTTCTTTATTTCTCATTTATAATCAATTAATTTTCACACATTTCCATATTCAATTCTTATATATAGCTATATTATAAATACATTATCGTATTTTCAACGTGGTACTACTCTTCCCTATCATTATAACATATCAATAAAATGCTATTATTCTTAAATATTCATTTATCCATATACACTATTCCCAAAATCCCTACATATTCTATGAATTTATTGTATTATAGAAGTATTATTTATAATAGGTGGGATTTTTTAATTTAAAGATACAGAATATATAGCTAATTGGGCTTTTATTAGATCATGTGTGGATTAAACTCAATTTTGGAACACATTCCACTTTTACACTAAAACATTCGTACCTATATGTGTTTCAATAAATAAATTTCATATCATTATGGCTAATGAAATATGTGATACAAAAAAAATATAATTTCTAGATGGGATTTTCCTCTCATTTGATTATCGCATACCAGTGAAAAATATTGTATTCAATGAAAATTTCCTATTGATAACCTTATACCACAAAATTAAAATATGTATTAATTAATTAACATTTATTTGATAAGGATGAATTCCATTTCATTAAGAATATCCTATAGTTTCTATGTGGATTATTAGATATTCATATAGATATTCATGAAATTTTATTAAATTGGGAAATATTTTAATTTTGAATATCCATTATTTCTATATTGATAAAATATTAGTTACTTCTCTTGGGTTATATATATGGTTCCTTTGGAACAATCATTATATAAATTTTTAACCATTTGAATCAAATGATAGCTATGTTGAACTTATAATGAGATTGATGTGGCCCTAAATAATATAGCATCTCTTTGAATATATATGTCCTATAAGATAAACTAACAGGGGTATTTAGTGTATTCCTACCCATTTTTTAATTATTTCTAGGACAATTCTTCTATGGTATCAAAACACCAAAAGTTTTTATGGAATATTTTTTCCAAATTAATTTAATCTCTTCAATTAGTTTATCAACAAGGAACACTGAGATTATACAACCCAATATATAATTTTATAATATTATTATTTAATGTGCTGGTTATATCCTATCATTTAAATATGGAAGAATGAATATAAATAAACACATTGTTCAAATTAATTAATTATTTTCAAGATAGATAAAATATATTTATAGAAAAGTACTTCATTTTTAGAAGAGTCTTTAAAATGTTCAAAAATACATTTTCCTCATGAAATATATTTTATTATTTTTGAAACAAAATAATAAAAAAAAATTCACATTTTTATTATATATCTTTAAAAATAAACTCATTTTAAAATAATAATTTCATAATTATCAATTTTTTTAATTTCATGAAAATATTAATTTTTTCGATGAATAATGAAAAATATATATTTTTATTTAAAACTTATTTTCTATTAAATAATTTACATAGTTTCATTTTGTAATCAATTTTAAAAAATTAAAATTATTATAATTATATTATTATTAATACAATTTATTACATTTTAATCAATTATATGATTAATTTTGAAAAAAATACTCTTGGAATTTTAGAAAACATTTATTTGTAAGACTGAATTTGCATCACGATTATATGTTTAAATATAAATAAAATTATACCACTAATTAGAAAATAATTTCATAAAATGGATTCCATATTTTAAATGAGAATAATAAATCTTTGGTAACAATTCCAAATTAATTTTTTCTCATAATGAAAAGCAAAAATAGTCAAAAACAATTAATTACCATTGTTATGGTTAAATGAGATTAGAAGATGTTAAACTAAAAAAAATGTATGTCTTCCATTAATACTTTTATATATATACTTTTTTATAGTCATATTCAAATTATATTATATTAAAAAATATAATATATGGTGATTTTGAATCACATACCAATGGAATTTATTTATAATATTTTATTCATTTGTGAAATATAAAACTAGTTTCAAAGTGTGTTTCACTCCCCCATTGTAAAATGACATGTCTTATCGTCTCCTCAACACACTAGAAAATAATTTTGGTTTGTCAAATACCTAAAAAATTTCATTTCTTACTTACCTCCTCATATTCATGAGGCTTTATTTATATCGTGTAACCCCTATAAGAAGATTTTTTTTGCTAACCTTAAGAGGTTTTCCTAAGAATAATTATAATTCATAACTGAGCATTTTTATTTTTTTTATTCATCCACAAAATTATAATATTCCAAAAATATATTGATATAATGATATAATTATATCCCATATAATAAGATTTTATTGTATTAATGTGAAAATTTATATCCATCCCCTCTTCTATAAAATTTGAAATGAAACCGTCAATCATATGTATAGCAGATAACTGCCTCCTGAACCGATATAATTCATTTTCTATCACCACATCTCATGAGTAGATATAATGATAGATTAAAAGAATATATGTTTTATTTTTTTAATAATTATCCTTTTGGAGTTATAATATCACACCTACATTACTACCTTCTAATTCGTTGAAAAATTGTTGCATCACATATGTGTACGTGTGGACTACCATCTCCACAAAGCGATATGAGATGTATTCCATTTTATTTTTAAATGGATAATAATAATGTTATATTTAGGGAATATACATGAAATAAAAATTATTCTATAACTACGTAATTAGTACTTGTCTTTTTTTCATCTATCAAAAAAAATTAAAACAACCCTTATGTGTTTGTACGACCTACCAAGTCCTTGAATTGTGTAATTCATTTTTCTATATCAAAGTTTTATGAACGAATATAGATATGTATATAATGAATATATATATGATTTTTATATAATAGTTAACATTATAGAGATTAGATGACCATAATAAATGTACAAGGACTAAATCTATCAATCCATAACATACATGAAAAACAAAGAAGCAATTACGAAAATGAGTGATTTTAAAAAAGAACTGTCAATAAAAAGTGATAAGAGGTTTTAAGTGCATGATATGGGTAATGATATATTTTACTATTCATATATAATAATCTTATATTAAATATATATTATTATATAGATGTTTTTATTTTGTATAAATAAATTATAGACTTGAGGGAGGAGATTTCCATAAAAAAAATTCTTCTTTGCTACATAAGTTATGTTATTCACCTATTTCATTTTATGATTTTTGTATACATAATTTTTGACATTTTATTTCATGAAATTATTATTTCGTGATATTTTATATTTCAATTAATTTTATTCTTCCATGGGTTTTATGTTTCAAAGGTATCAAATCAGTAATGGATTGTCATCTCACTTTTATTTTAGTGAGACACATGACTTAAACACCACTTCTTTCTTATATGAGGCGTACATAGTACCCATGAATGTATTTTATCATTCATCTCATGAACTTATTCGCTATAAATTTCCATAGAAATTTCTCTATTTAATGTTTTATATGATTCTAAAGTTAAAAAGTTAAAAATGGGTTTATGTTACAATATCATTTTTTAACAGTATTGTTTATTATTATGATCCTGATGACTAAATTTTAAAATCTATCTCCTAGGAAAATAATTAATTCCACTCACCAATATATTTTGTTGGGAAGTAAATATTTTAGTTTTATTTTAATATCATTAAATACTTACAATAACAAAATATGTTTTCATTGAATGTTGACTTTATTTAACTCTTCGGTCAAAGGTACATTCTCTTACATACACATGTATTATGAAAATATTGTAAGTATTTTTTTATAATTATACAATAGTTTCTTAATTTAGAATTCTCCCATTTTATATTTTTTTATTTTTTTTTAAATTAATATTTTTTCATTTTCTAAACGAGAAACTTTAGTTTTTTACCTAAAATGTGAAATAATTTTTTGTTTTAATATTTACAACTTGAAAAATATTTTCTAATGTCATGGAAATTTAATGATTCAAATATTCTGTTAAATGTTTCTATGGAAATTTTTATAAAATTTTTATCTATTAATTTTTGTGAAGTATTGCAATTTAAGATAATTTATTTCAAAGTATAAAGGATATTTTCATCAATAAATATTTTAAGAGAACATTGAAAATAATTTTACATCTAAGATGAAATCCATTGGTTTTACATAGGTTTTTCCAGTGATATTATACAAGGATTCTATCATAATTAATTTTATGGATAGTTTATGATTATGCTGTTGAATTTTTATAAAAACCATTTATTTTCATGTTTTATTTTATGGATAGTTGATAAAATGGTTCGAAAACACATTTCAATTTCATGAGTAATGATTTGAGCTATGATGATTGTTTGATGATATTTTAGGATATATTTTTAAGGATATAATTGTTTTATTTATGGTTCTATTATAATACAATGATTTTGGTTAGGTTACAATGTAGTATGATGGTTATAGAATAACTAAGTATGATGGTTACTATATAACCAAGAATGAGTGGTTATATTATAAATCAATATAGGTGGGATCATGTTTATATATCTATATATTTTATTAAGTAATGATTATTATAGTAATAGCTAAAATCCTATATGGGATGTTATACCAAGTCTAAAATAGGGTGCACATAATGTTATAAGCATACCAAAAGATGGTATAATGGAGGTTCTTAAAATATTAAAATAGGTTAAACTTGTAGTTACCATTAGAAAAATTATGCACATGGGTGGTTTTCTAAAGCGTAAAATTTTATTAATGTCAGACTGGATGGAATTGATTTAATATTTTCCATACTTATGTTTATGAGAAAAGTATGTGTATTAGGCCAATATTATGTTTTCATGGACCATGATCATTGACAAATTATGTGTCATTTCCTAAAAACAACAAATATTTTTTCCAATACCATTGTTTAAGATCTATGATATGTAGTGTATGGTTTTAAAATTCTTTTCACTTCTTTTCATACCATTATTCATATGGTTGGTTAATATATTCTTTCATTTCAATTAATAGGGATTTTATGACCACCCTTTATTATGTTTTCATTTACTAGTTTATGAAGAATTTTATTATATATGATATATATAAGAAGGTTTCTAGTAATTAATAAATTTGTGGGATATAATTTCGTTCACTTTTTATGATGTTGTTTACATGTCCACATTTTCAAAGATACTAGACCTATATGAATCTATCATAGACCACTTTGTAATGTAATTAATATTCATTTAAAAATATGTAAAAATTTTATAAAAGGTTTAGGTTTCTTTGGTTGGTTTTTTATGTAGATTTAGTTAATATTTATAAACTATAATGAATATATTATAGAAATTACCCTATGGATAAATCATATTGTAAGAAAATATACTTGAATATTGGTAAAGTATAGAGCTTATTGTTTCAAAACAATTACCTACCATTTTAGATACAATGTGTTGATCTGGATCTTTATTAATTGTAACTATAGGTAATAAAAATTAAAAGGGTGCACTTGTATTTTATTTGATCATCTTGTTGTGGATCAAATCAGGCCATTCTACACAACTAGATTAACACTCCTATGGGATATTGGTTTGGAAAATAAAAAACTCTTTATGATACATTATAAAAGATTTGAATAAATGATGGAGATTAATGACTATGGGAAAATATATGATTATATTGATAGAAAATGAGGTGTCTTAATATTTCATGATAATATGATTGATAACTCCGATTAGTGATGATCGATGATCACATAATCCATTTTAGTTTTAGTGCATGTTTAACGGTATAATGTTAAAGTTATGGTTGTAATAGGTATGACCAAATATTGTAATATGCTATTTGAGCATAGATATATGAATTCATGTATATAAGGAATGTTTTCAAATATTTTTAAATTATATACTCAATGATTAGATGTCCAGTTGTTAGTGAATTATCTTAATGGTATAATGATCAGATCTCAAGTCTTTGATTCTTTTCCAAATTAATTTTCTTAAAATTATCATATTTAAATATGTTTATTATCCCATTGGTTGACATTGATCATATCTTAAACATGGATTTAATTTATATAAATAAATCCCACAGAAATTATTGATAAATTTAGTTAACATTTGATATTGGGAACTAACCTATGAATGTCTATTGGAGAAATGATAAATATGAACCTTCGTTGACATTATATCAACTATATGGTTATTGATTCGTATTAAAAAGGTATGGTTATCTCAAATGTTTGGGTTGAAACTAAAAATCATTGATATTCCTATTTTTTTGAGTTTATTAATGTCATACTATAAGAGGTTCATAGTATTCCACTAAATCAAGAAGTTGTGTTCTCAAAATAAAAAATACCTAGTGAAACACTAAATTCAATGAATCCATAATTAATGGTCCAAATTATGTTATAGTAATTGAAGAAGAAACCCTATGATAATCTTAAAAATGTATTAATTCTTCTAATTGTGTCAACTTGGGTTATGCCTGTTCTGATTATTAAGAATAATGATTGAAATATATGACTCAACATAAATTATTTGGATGTAAATAATATCACAATCAAGGAAAAGTATCCTCTACCACATAATAATAACAATTTTGATCAACTATATAAAGATTGATACTTTTCCGAAATTGAACTCTATAATGGATATCATCAATTTAGGGTTAAAATAGAGGATATACACAATATGAAATTCCATATGATGTATGGACACTATTAATATATAGTGATTCCATTTGGTCTTACTAATTCTCTCATCATCATTATGGATTTAATGTATATAATCTTTAGTTATAGCATTGATCAATTTTGGTGGACTTTATAAGAATTTATTCTTAGTTATTCAAAGAGAAAGGAAGATCATCAAGTTCACTTTAGGATTGAATGAAGATCCTATGAAAGGATAATATATATGAAAAATTTAAAAACAGTGAATATTGGTAACAAAATGATACATTTTTGTCTCAAATAATCTAAATAATGGTTAAATTAGTATATCTATAAAATCTTAGAGTTATCTAACATTGTCATAAACAGACCACTATGACTGATATCAATGTTTTTCATGGGATGGAGGTATATTACATATTATTTTTATAAAATTTTCCATGATAATTCAATCCTATCATAAAGTAAAATCAGAATGGTTACAAGTTCTTAGGGACATATTAATTTGAATAAAATTTAAATGAACTAAATATAATGTTAGTAAGTTCACTTTTGTAAACATTTCCCTATAGTGGAGAAAGTTTCTAATATATAGTGAGATATAAAATAATGTATTGGGATTAATTCAAATATATAATGGAATGGTTATAGCTTATGTCTCATGAAAATAGAAGGTTCATGAGAAAAATTACCAAACTCAGGAGATGTAGTACGATATGTTAATTTTGTCATTATTTATATGGATTAATTTTCAATATAGATAAGAGAGTGAAATATATACTTATCATAAATGATTAAAATATGTATTCACACAGAATGATTTGAATATGCACCAGTGAAGATGGTTGGAACTCATTAAAGACTATACCTACTCAATACATTACATCCCTGGGAAATAAAACCAGGTATATAATGATTTTATTCATAAAGATCATGATAGATTAACTATGATTAGTTCCATAAAATACTCAATATTTATATATTTCTAGTGTATGGATCAGAAATTAAATATGGAAGGGCTGAAGTATTATCATGATCATGGAAATATTAAAACATCTATATATGTGAGAATTAACAATGCATGTAAGTATGATGTAAACAATAAAAGAATGTGATATATGTTCATATGTATTACCAATATTTTTATGTAATGATAATTTTCAATAGTTGTGTATGTTTTCTATTTACACTAAATTTAATACAGGATTTATTGGATGATGATTGTAGTTCCCATTCTTTATTCATCCTCGAACTATGAAAATGTAAAACTATTTGAATGATTGTTTTTACTGGAACAACATGAAGAGGGGAAATTTATAGTCTGGATATCAGTTCTTGAAATGTCATAATGTTAAGGTTGTGACCTATAATTATATGGGCATGTTACTACAGTAAACCATACCGAAATGGAAATTGGAAAATATCACGACTGATTTTTCCATTGAACTCCCCATAATGCATAATGGACATAACACTATTTGGGTTGTATTTGGTCACCTTATGAAGTAAAAATAGGTCATTTCCATTAGATATGACATATAACATGATTAGAATTCCAAAATGTTAATTAAGTAATTGGGATGGTTCTATGGAGTACCAAATTATATTATATTTGAATAAGATTCTCATTTTACCTCAAAATTATAGAAATTAATTGACCACAACCTTTATAAATTTTTTACTTTTAGCATGGAACATCATTCACATATATAATTACAGTTAGATCAATCATTTTAAATTTTATAGTATATTAATAGATATTTTCATATTTATTTTTAAGGAGGGATTAACACCTTCTTCTATTTGAGATTTCTTATAACAATATTCTTCAATCAATAATTATGATGGATCCTTATAAATACATTTTTTGAATGAGGTATATAATTAAAAAATTATTTAATAAATTTTGAGAAGAATTTTTTTTGTACTTGATCTAGTTGAAGCAATATTAGATAATTTTAGATCCATTTAGAAATACATAGGGTAGTACAAAGTCAACAGACATGTTATACGAACAACCTACCTTGTGATCTGAAATTTGACAATGGTGAGTAGGTTTTTCTAGGAATTTCTCAATGGATAAAGGTAATGAGACTCATAATGAAGAGAAATATAATCCCTTGATACAATCGACCATTTTATATTTTGTATGGATTTATGATGGTAGATTTTTATTTAACACTTCCATTGAAAATCTTTTTCCATGTATCTTTCCTAAGATTTTACATGCATGACCCTAAACATGATTTTTAACTACAATTCATACCATTGTATCATGATATTTCTTATAAATAATAACTAGTATAAATATTGAATCATAGATATGGGGTCTTGTATAATAAAACTACTCACTTTTCTTATGATCTTTAGAGAAATTCGAAATTTGAGGAAGCTACATTGGAACCTGAGGGCATGATGAGGAAGAAGTATACTCAGTTATGGTATTAACATAATGTAATTTCAAGGGATAAATACTTTTTAATTGTGTAATAATTTTACAGTATAGTATTTTAGAAAATATATTTTTTAAATAATTTTTATTTCATTGATATTTTGTGATACATGAATCAAGAATTTTAAACAAACCACGATATATTTTTTAAAAATATTTATCTGATATCATAGATATAAACTAGAACATAAATTAAGATGTATGAATATGAATAGAAAAATATTAAAAATTAATTATGAAATATAAATTAAATTTAAAAAAATTCAATGATAATAACACAATGTTGAGTAATATATTTATACTCATGGAAAATATCTTTTTTCTCATAAAATGATTTCCACTTTGTTGTAAACAAATAATAAAATTATTTTTCACCACTTTTATAAATTTATTATAAAAAATAAAATTATTTTTTTATATCATCATATTAAAAATATTTTATAGTGTACATTTGTAAATTTTCATAAAATATTATGTTTTTTGATGCGTAGTGGAAGAAATAAATTTTCATGAATATTAACTTTCCATTTAAATAATATACAAATGTTCATTTTTCAGAAATTATTTTTAAATTAAATGTAGATAATTTATATACGAATTAATCTAATATTAATCATTTTAATCTATTTTATGTCATCTTTTGATATTTGAACATTTTTTATTTAGGAAAATTTTACTTCATAAAACAGAAATATTGTCACACATGGAGAGTCTAATATTAAATTTAATTATTAAACTTATTTAACATCTCACCCATCCTGACTGTCTTTAATTGAGGCATAGGATCAACTCAACCATAGGCGATATTCCCAAGGTGCTAAATATTGAAATAAATATTAGGGTATTCAAGAACAATTGGGAACGATTTTCCCTTAGAATAAAAGAAAGAAACAAACGAACCACAACCAACCACAATAACATGTTTCATATAAAAAATTTACCCCAAGACAACTGATTACTAAGATACAAACATAAAACCAACCATTCCATAACAATACCCAAATACAAGTACAACATATCCACCGTAATTTAGAATCAAACTACCCAGAGGATGTCTAAACAATAAATGCCAAAGGAGTTATGACATAACCACATAGCTACACACCAAGCTCAATGCTCCAATAACTGCATTATATCCCATTCATCATGATGAGCCACTAGGGAAATGATATTATTTAACTTTACATTTATCCTGGAATACAACATCTCAAAAACAAGAAAATTTCCAAAGAAGGGAGTGAGTAAGGAATAATCTGTAAGTTATCCCCAAATGACATCCCTACCCACACCACTATGATAGAATAATTAGCACAATAATATAAACAATTTATATAAATAAATTAAAACTAACAAACAATTAATTAGAAGTAAAACACATCTTTTTCCAAGGAAATTCACCCAAATCAATGAATGCCAAAGGAAAGAAACCTATCATTCCATTTTCCATTTCATATTAGTATAACTAAACTAATTTCTCATGTTCAAATTCCTACCAAAATTATACACACAATTTTACACATGAGATTGTTGTATCCATTAATGGTGTAAACTCCCATCAATACCTATCCTCTTTTTATAGTGGTACATCAGACCCAAAAAACAATCCTTGATGGTTGTCATTCCTAACCACTATCCATTCCATCCAAATCATGCTTTTACCACATAATCCCACAATAATAACACTCAATGTTTACCAAAACCATATCAACACAATATTACCAAATAACCAATCCTTGAAAAAAATCACAATTCCAACCTAATTCAAAACCATTTCAATAAAACCAACGTTTATTGAAAACACCCATTACACCACATCAATACCAAATATCATTTCCATAAAACAACCCACATTAAGGATACCCATTTCAACAAACCATTTAGAAAAAATACATCATTCCAACGATTAAAAAAATTATCATTTGAATGTCCAAAGTCAAGCACACTACACAACAATAACACATTTCTTCCAATTCCATAAAACATCACAAAATGAGTGCCAAAAATGATTCTCACATCACGAAAATCATGAATTTAAAGAAACAAACATTAATTTAAAAATTAACACCACCATGTTCAATCAAAATAGTGATGAGAGTGAAGTCACCTACCATAGGGTTTCACGAAATCGACCCACCTCACAAATTCACACTAAATCAAGGTAAAAACATTGTAAAATTACCTCAGATCCCTTTACCAAACATAAATAAGCCAAAATATCAGCATTGTATGCTATAAATCCCATATATCTACATACGATGGATATAGATCTAGAAAACTGAAAGAATGGGAGAACTGGATTTAAATAAAATCACAAAACAACCAAGACAGGAAACTTAATAGTGGAGAACCACCTTCAAAACACCAATATAACACTTCAATTAACTTCCAAAATTAGCTGGAAAGGCCTCTTAACCCATAGTAACATGAAATCCCATATAGGGGTCGTATGGGAGAAGACATGGGTGATTTAGGGTAAATCCCAAGTGGTAAATTTTTTTAAACCTAATTTTTAATGCCGCACATAGTTAACTCGCACAGTTAGGCTAACCATTAAATAAATGTGCTACTACTACTAATTCAAGAGGGACCTTGCATGGTTGGCCCACACTTTTAGAAAAATCATGCTCCAACAATGTGAAATCCCATTGTCTGATGTTTTATAATTTACCTTGTCTAGAAGCACAGTTTTGAAGTGGCACACCTTAATAATGCACTATCCTCTTGACCTATGTTTCTAATTTAATGGTTACTTAGGTTTATTGAATGTTTTCCACTAACCGTTATCAAATCTTGAACCCCTACACCAACTTATAAACCTTCTCATAACCTTTCCAATCACTCCCCTACAGTTTCTAACCACTTTAAACACAGAAATAGTCATATTAGAGGGTTTCATACCTCAATCTAATGTGACTACATTCTACCCATAGTTGTAATTTCCATCCTCAGAATGTGGTGAACCATCCTCTGAATAATTTTTTCTATCCATTTACCATCCATCCCTTTTTCCCACTCCCATGTCTTCTCCTGAATCATACCATTTTTCTACAAAACCCAAACAAGATGGATTATTTTACCATGCAAGGCTTTATCTTTCCTATCTAAAATTTACACCGGTTGTTACATCGATAAATCATCAAATGAAAGTGCAACATGATCACAATGAGTCTCATTATCAAGATTTGGATGATACATTTTCAACTATGACACATGAAACAATTTATTCACTACACAGAAACGTGGTGGCAAGGCCAAATGATAATCCACCTCTCCAACCCTCTCATGTATCTCAAGAGAAAAAATATTCCTCATATATAACATTTTATCCCTTACAAATCAATGATTTACCAACCTTAGAGAGATTCTCAAGAACACATGAATACCCTAGTCGAATGACAATGACCATCAATGATAGTCTGCATTCAAATTTTGAGAACACTATACTATCTCCATCCTATTCCTAATCAGTATAATCTTCAATATCGTATATTTAACAAGGCTCATCCATACAATTGAAGTCTCGCCTATTTACACCCATCATAGTAAATAATGACACAAACACACATATGATGCATCGAATGGATCTATATGTGTCGATATCTAATAACTATTATTGTAAGAGAACCCCACCAATAATAACCAATTCTATTATGATCCTCTAAAATCCATCACACATGCCTGAATTTTTTTTCCAATATTTGTATAGTATTATTTGTTTCCCATCCTATCTGTGGATGATATGTTGTTCCCATAATCAACTATGCTCATGGGATTCTTGAAAAAACATAGAGAATCGATATGTGGAACTCATATCTCTATCTGATATAATCATAACTGATACACCATTCCTATTTATCACCTCCCTAAAATAGTTTTTGGATTGATCCTCCACTATAAAATAGTCAATAATAGGGATGAAATGGGATGAATTTTTGAGCTGATCCACTATCACCCATATAAAATCATGCTTCCTAACCGTTCTTGGGACAACTATAAAAACAAACAACACTCTATACTCCCACCTTCTCACTAGGATAGATACAGACTTCAATATACTTATTTTCATCTCATTCCCTTCCTTAAATTCATGACAAGTCAAGAATCTCAATACAAACTCATCCATATTCCTTTTCATGGTTTCCTTTCAGAACTAGGATTTCAATGATTTATACATCCTATGAATTTAAAAATGAAGACCGAATCTAGAATAATTATAAGAAATGAAAAGTTATTCATGACTAGGCACTGGTACAACCATTCTATTCTAAAATTGAAACTCCAAATCCCATCCAGTTTCGGGCCCTATATGGTCTCCCCACCATTGAGTTTCAACCTCATAGACACAAACACTGAATCGAACATATACACCTCTTTAACCAAACCACCCAAGTCAGGAACCAATGACACTATAATGAAAACTGCTACATCACCCCGGTAATCACATTCCAATATCATTCCAGATATAACTAACATAAACTACCAATAATATGACAAATGTTTTAGCACATGATCATATGAATTTATACCTATGAATCCTCCACAAAATTTCACATACTGGTGTGTTCATCAAGTCAATATAAAACATATATAGTTACTCCATCCATATCATCTCCCTCAAATTCAAATCTCTTTGTGAGAAAATATTATCCAAACTCTTATGATCGTTATAAACTATGAATTTATCAATGAAGAGGTAGTAGGTCCATGTTTTTAAAGCATGAAAACCCATAACTAATTATAAATTATGTGTTGGGTATTTTATCTTTTGCAACCTTGTCTTTATGAACTATATGTAAAAATATTACCCCCATTCACGAGAATGTGGCCAAAACCTGATCCCAATGCATCACAATACATCCTATACCCTTCCCCTAGTTTTGGAAAAACCAATATTATTGATGGTGTAAGATGAAACTTAAGCTCTTAAAAATATTTCTGACACTAATCGTTCCATTGAAATTGAATATTCTCTCTTATCAATGCTATCATTGACAATGTTAATTGTGAGAATTCATGAAAAAAGCATCGATGATACCCAGCTACATGAATAAATCTCTATATCTCAAAAGCAAATTTATTTGGATTCCAAGAGATAACAAAAACTAACTATTTTATATACTCTAAAGAACATCTCTATGAAATAACAAGGCCTAGAAAATTTTCCTCTTGAATCCAAAAATTAAGACTTCGATAATTTTCCATTCAACCGATGAACTCTCAAGATTCCTAACACTTTTGCAAATTGTTTCCCATGATTCAGCATTACCATTGAATACACCACTATATCATCCATAAAAAACCCCAAAAATTAATCCTGATATCACAAAAATATCTGATTCCTCAATTCCATAATGTCCAATGGTTCATTTGTAAGACCATCATTAATAACAACCTACTAAAAAGATTCATTTCTACTTTTAAAATCTATTTTGGGAATTCTTCATTTCTCACCTTCAACTGATGAAATCCTAATCATAGTTCAGTCCTGGATAATAGTCGATCTGCCCTCAATTGATCAAATAGGTCATCAATTTTTGGATGTTGATATCGATTATTTATCATAAAGTGGATAATATTACGATAATCAACATATAACATAAGAGTTTTTACATCATTTTTTAGCAAACATATCTTGTGGTTCACATAAAGTCAATCTAGGCTGGATTATGACTTTGTTTTCTATCTCCTCAAATTTAAAATTCAATTCAATTAATTCTACTTCTTATATTAAGAAAGACAAAAGTGTTATAGTTTTAGTCCCTAAAAGAGATTAATCTTATACTACACTTCTCTCATCTGAAGAAATGGTAATAATTTTTCTGGAAAATAATCCATAAACAGATCACCTAATGGTGAAAAATTGCTTCAACCAACATTTTCTATTTATACCAAATGTGACGTCTCCATGTAATATGATATTGGCTCATCTTCTATTTCTAAAAAGCATGTTTCACCCACCATCACATTTTTCTCTCCTAGAAAGAGGTGATTGAATCCATCAACCATTATAAAACTAATTGTTCATGAATAATAGTAAATTTTGTCCATAATCATCTCCAACAAATACATACCCATTATTATATCATATGAATACATCTCAAACACTATTAAGTCCCACCTTAACTCAACTTCATCCAAAAATATACCACATGATATACACAGAAAGGCACAACGCTCTATATGACCCAGAGGTGTTATAAGTTTCAAAATGGAAGGCATCATTTTCACACATAATCCCATGAAATAAACCACATGATAATAAATAAATTAATGGTAATAAATAGTATATAAAAATAATTTCATCATGGAATAGTCAAAAGGAATAATTCCTCTTACTATAGATAGTTCAGATTAATCATCCACCACACCCTGCTCAGCTCAAATTAGTTGCTTGCCACACTCTGCTATTTATTATACCAATTAAACATCCCTTGATGTGGTTTCATGGTATTCCTAAAATCAACATGACTATCTCAGCTCTATGAATGAGGAGTATCATTCTTCACCTATACCTTTGAGAAAATGGAACACGACAACCTCTGAGGAGTGTTATGAACATGCAACCTCAGATCATTATGACAATAATTCTAAGGATTTGTAATCTATTTGTAGTTATAACATGATCATCGTTGTGCCTTACTATCCTGCATCATGTGGCCTCTAGAACCACACTAAAAACATCCTATCCTAATCTGAGGCTTAGGATGAATATTCATTGAACGCTCTGACACATTCTAAGCTATACTTACACCTTGGATGTTAGTATCCCTCTCTTGCATTATCCATGTGTTTGAGTTCCTACTGTTCATAATGGTTACCAACATGCTTCCCCCACTTGTATCACCCTATATATCTATTTTAGCGACTGATGGTCTATTAACTATTTCAATATAATCACTTATATGTATCACCATAATTCTAGAATCAATTTCTTATCTGAAGACTAATTCAAATATTTTTCCATTCAATGATGCAATAGATTCTGTTTTGGGTGAAAACCACACAATGTTCATAAATTTAGCTGCATATTTCATCACTAATTGGTTCTCTTACTCCATGTTGAAGAAATATTTTGTTCGCTGAATTCTAAATGGGTGAGGGTAGAATTATTTGTTAAAAAATTCCTCCAAACCCTCTCATATCCTTCCATAATTTGTTCTATCTAGGACCACTAACTCCAACTACAACTGTGCAATATATTCCAACATGTACATCACATGATTTACTTTTATCTTTTTCAGTGTTCCTAGGAAATAGAATATATTGTTCATCATACTCAACCACGTGTCGACCCTTTATGGATCCAAATCACCCCTTATGATGAGTGTATGAATCTTATAAAGCATAACGGATTGATCCAAATGACTCATCTAATTACTTCTATTTCTACTTTCCACAGTTTGTAAACCTTTTACTATTCTTTGAAAGAGTTACAGGTTCACTTGGAGATCAGGTGCAACCACATTTTTTGCAACGTCCTCCAATTGGCCACTATGATGCCTACATCAAGCCACATCTATCAACACAATAATAACCATATTTTTCTCTACCTAACAACTGAAGTCTTATAATTTCATGTTCAGC
The DNA here is from genome assembly GCA_963277665.1 of Viscum album. Classification (NCBI taxonomy): domain Eukaryota; kingdom Viridiplantae; phylum Streptophyta; class Magnoliopsida; order Santalales; family Viscaceae; genus Viscum; species Viscum album. Next base: position 1,381,585,060 of record OY728138.1, read on the forward strand.
TACATTGAAACTATCAAAACCATGCTTTCAAAAATCAAACATTTCTCATGTTCAACCATTTTTTAAAAATCCATTGTGTTTTAAAAAATAAACCATTATAAAAATACAACAACCATTAATTTTTTCAAATAAAACATTTGGAAAGAGTTTACATATATTCAAAATTTAGTTCATTCACAATGAAAACAAAAATCATTTCTCTAAATGAAATATTGAATCCTAGTGTGAAGTCATTTATACTATGCATTTCATGCTCATCTAATTGGCTACACCCATGAAAATGACATCAAACTCATATAAGTTCCTCCAAACCACCTATGTACTCATCTCTCTAGAAACCTAACGTTTTACAAAAACGGGAGAGCTATGTCTCTTTTGTGATATACATATCATGTTCTAATAACAATACTCCCTAATACCATCCCAACTAAAGTAATACATAAAGAACAAATGTCAATGACCGGACTGAAAACCAATGCCAAGACTAAACAAGACTGAATTTACATGTATGTTTGGGACCAAAAAACTGATAACAATTGTAGCATCCATCCTCTGCTTATTGTATTGAGTTATGGTAGAGGTTATACTTGGTTTTAGGTGATTTTCCAAAGGATCTGAAGGCTGGAAATAAATTCCAAGGGTTTTAATTACAAATGGGGAATGAATTTTCCTTAGACTAAAATAAACCAAACAAAAAAAAATTAATAACCAGTTGCAACTAAATGTTTCATATAAAAAATGTTTCTCAAAAACACACATTACTAAGATATAACTAGAAACTCAATCATTCCATAACAATTCCAAAAGAACAGTATAACTAAACCAAAATAACCTTGAAATAGAGTATAATGTATAAGTCTAAACAATAAAACCCAACGAAGATGTGATACAACCACATAGCTCCACTATAAGATCCAAGCTCCATGCACTAAAATACCACCCAAAATCATGATGACCCAATAAAAAGTGAGATTATTTACCAATACCTATGACTCGGAATATAAAATCTGCAAAATCACAAAAGATCCAAAGTACAGGTGAGTAATGAATTCTCAATAGGGTTTTCATAAATGACATCCCTACACACGCTAGTAGAAATGAGTCAGTAGAAAAATTGTATTAATCAATTTATATTATTCCATTAAAAAGGTTAGGCAATTAAAATAAATCCAAACACTTCCTAACCCATGGAAATTCACCAAAATCAACACATGCCAATGGAAAGAAACACAACATGGTATTTCCAATTTTAATTTATAATAATGAAATAAATTCAGAATGTTCATGCAATAATAACATCCATACACACCATTTTCCACTATATCATGTTGTTTCCATTGATGGTGGAACATCATATCAGAAGACATCCCCTTTTTATTGAGGTACATCCCATCTATATTCCAATCCGTGATGGTGGTCAATCCCACCCACTATCCATCCCATCCAACCATTGTTTATACCACATAAGCCAATTATAATATCAATAAATGTTTACCAAAACCATATCAACTGAAAAATTTTCAACCAAAAAATATCTTAAGATAATCAAAATTATAACAGAAGTCATAAACCTTTCACTAAAATCAACCCTTATTTAAAACTTCCCATAAAAAACATCCATAAAAATATCATTTCAATAAAACAACACTTTTTAATGAAAATTTTTTCACAAATCATTTCAAAAAAATCATCCAAGACAATGATTTTAAAATTTATCTTCTAAAATACAACATCAAGAACACTATATAACAATAACCCATTTCTTCCAGATCCACAAAACATCACAAAATGGGTTTCAAACAATCATTATAAATAAAAAATCCTCAATTTTGAGTAAAAACCATCAATTTGAAATTTAAATCCTTTTAGTTCTACAAAAATAGAGGTGAGAGTGAGGAAACTAACTTTAGGGTTCGCAAAAATCTACCCACCACACAACCGCACACCGAATCGGTGTGAAAACTTAACAAAATCGTCTTAGATCCCTTTTCATGTCAAAACAACCCCAAAATCACAATTATAGGAAAAAACACTGGTTATAAATGTGATGGACGTATATCAAAAAAACTAAAAGAGAGGGAGAAAATGTTCCTGATAAAACCACAAAAAACCAAGAGATGTGACTTATCGGAGGAGATCTACCTTTATCCCATGAAGATAACACTTCAATTCACTTCCAAAAAGAGTAAAATAGGCCTCATAAACCATGAGAACAATAAATTTGGTTTGGGGGTCATACGGGAGAAAAGATGTGATTTAAAGTAAATCATGAGTGGTCCCATTTTTTGAAAGCAAATATTTAACACCGTGCAATGTTAGTTTGCATGGTTAGAAAAACCATATACAAACGATGCTGCTACTACTAACTCAAGAAGGAGCCGACACATTTGGCCCAAATAGTTAACCAAAAAATGTTCCAACAATGTAAAATCGTACTATCCTAAGTATCAGGTTTTATTTGGGTCTTCCACCTAATTTGGAAGCCTTGTGCCATCCCCTATACCTCTTTATCTACTTCCACGGTTATATGGGTTCCTTGCACTGCTTCCACAAACCTTGATCATACCACGGTCCCCTGTAAAATCTTCCAAACCTTCTCAAAACCTTTCAAAACTCTCCCAAACATTACTCAACCACATTGCACACATAAAAAGGAATATAAAATGTTTACATACCTCAAATAGGGTCACTAAAACTTATGTTAAGTGAATTTGAAAAAAGGGATCCCATATTTTGAATCAGAATAATTAATATTATTTGATAAGGATAAATTAATTTTTTTATATTTAATAGTACAAATTGTAAAATATTTATTATTGTGTTCAAGGTCAAACGAGTTTACAGAAGAGTTAAACTAAAATGATAATGGTTATTTTACCTATAAAACATACCAAAATAAAATCGTGTAACCATATTTAAACCTTATCCTATACGAATTTAGAATCAATTTTTTGTTGGAAGAGTTTAGAATGGGAATGAATTTATTATTTTTCATTCTTTTAATAAATGTCCCATTAGTTTCCAAATGGGTTTCATACCCCAAATATAATAGGTCATATACTCTCCTACTAATAATACAATATCATTTTGGTTCAGCCAATACCTACCCAAATACATTACATAACCACCTCATATCATATATTCATTATCTTTATTAGGAAACCATCTTAAGAATGATTTTGGTACTAACCAAAGGAGGTTGTTCAAAGAAGATGTATCACTCTTAACGGAGCATTTATATTTCTCTTCTTCACCACCTCCTTCAAATTTTATTCAACTATATTAATATAATAACAACTATATATCCCATATACTGAGATTTTATTATGTAAATTTCATAACATATATCTGTATACTCTTCTATAAAATGGGAATTGAAACTATCAATCACGTGTACGTCAAAATTAACCCTTGTGAACCGATGTAATTCAATTTCCATCAATACCTCTCACAAGTGAATAAAATGATGGATTTAAAGTATATATTTGATAATTATGAGATATTTATACCTAGGTAATTATAATATCACTTCTACATTATTTCCATCTAGAATATTGAAAAATGATAACGTCGCTCGTTTGTATGTGTGGAATACAGACTCCATGAAGTGATGTGACATGTTTACCATTTTTTAATGGGATTTATTAGTAATATATTTAATAAAATAATTGATATAAATTATATGAAAATTATTCTATAAATTTATAGTAATTTTTATAATTCTTTCATTATATCTATTGATGAAATAAAAACATCATTCATGTGTACATATAACCTACTATCACCATGAACAATTTAATTAATATTCTATATCTAATATTAATTATTGGATCCAAATTTGAATATAATGAATATATAATATATTTATATAATTACTAATATTATTTATAATCTGTAACCATAATCTATTAATAATGTAAAAAACTACCAAAACATAACATATATGAAAACCAAATCAGTTATTACCCAAAACTGTGATATGAACATATTTTTGTTAATAAATGGGTAATAAAACGATATTAGTATATTATGTATGTTATGTTACGTATATAATAATTGTTATATAATATATATATATATATAGTAAATTTATATTTATTATATATAATGGTTTAACATTTATGAATAATTTCGAGACTTGATGTAAGAGATTTTAATATCAGATTGTCTTCTTTGGGACATATGTTATATTGTTCACCTATATTAATTTATATGAATATATAAATCCCCTTTATAATGTTATATAATGAATTTATTTACTATAATTGTATTTAAATTTTCTTTTAATGGTATTTATTTATGGGGATAATAAATTAAAAATTTACCAAAGATGTATGAGATTTTAATCTAACTTATATTTTTGTGGGACACATTCCTTATACACCCATTTTTTCTTTTTTGTAGTGTATGATCTACAAAAGATTGTATTTTTTTATTCCTATGGGATATTATGGCATATGAATATCTCTAAAAATTTCTTCCATTCATGGGTTTTATGATTCAAATGTTACCAATGGAAATAGGTTTTATGTTTCAATCTTATTGATTATCAAAATTGATTATGATAATGTTTCCAATGATGAAAATTTAGAATCTATCACTAAAGGATCTAATTAAATATCTTTATCTATAGTATTTATTTTTATAATTCATATTTAACTATATTTTTCACTTTTTATATTATCAATAGATAAAAAATATGTTTTTATTGAGAATAAAATTTATTTCCCTCTTTGATCAGAAATTATTTTTCATCGATATCCATGATTTCTAAATATGTTTAAAAGAAAATTCTAAAAATACCAAATGATTTTTTAAATTTATATATAACCATTTATTAATTTTTTTAGAAAAAATTTAAATAATTATTTTTTCATTTTCTAAAAGATTAACTTTTAACATTTTTATGAAAATGTGAATGTAATATTTTTAAAATGTGTATGAAATGAATGTTATTTTCAAATTTTATGACCACTGAATGTTTTAAATAACCCATTACATTATTACAAGGATAAATTAAAATAAAAAAAGGCAGTGTTATTTGAAAATTTTAAATGTTTTAAATAAGTTATTTCAATGTTGAAATATTATTTTACTTAAGAAATGTTCCAATAGATCATTCAAAATCATTTTACAACTAAGATGAACTCCTTTGATGTTATATATTCTTCACATGGTAAATGATTAAAGGGTTCCATCCTTATTCTTTATATGTATGGTTTATTAATATGACGATGAAAATTTTATGAAACATACCCATTTTCATGGGCTATACTATTGTAAATTTAAGAAATGTTTATGAAACTCATTCACCTGCATGGGTTATGATGTGATTATATGATGAATGTTTTATGATCTTATAGAAAACATTTTTAGTGGATTAATTTATGTTATTGGTGTTAACATTATTGAAAAAGAATTTTTTTATGTTATAACAGAGGATTCAGGTTAATTTATAGCCCATAAAGGGTAATTATGTTATTAACTGAGAAAAATAAGCCCAGATCAATATATCCCACAAATATATTGGGTAATTGTTAATGATCAATTATCTAAAATAGTAAATGAAAGGTTATATAAATCCTATAATAGGGTATACCTGACTTTAACTGAATCCCAAAGTAGTTACAAGGGTTTTGAACCTGAGACTTACATTTTATGAATTCCATGGTGGATAACATTGACATAAGATTTTCTATATACATGTGTGTGACACAAATATATTTCATTTTACAATTTTATAATCTCATGGATAATGTTTTTTGATTCCATTATTATTCATGGATAATAAAAACCCATTATTTATTATGTGGATCAAGATTATAATATATGACATGTGGGGTATGGTTTTCAAATGTTATTAACATAGTCAATTACCCTTATGCTCTTGTTATGTTAATATATCCATTGTTAACCCTTAATAAGAATATTATATCACATTTTATTATGTTTCCATTCCCCAGTTTATAACGAATGTTATTATGTATGATAATTTGTATAATATTTATTGTTATGAAGAACATAGTGGGAGATGATGTAGTTCACTTTTGAACTAGTTGTTTATGTGTCCACATTTATAAATATACAAGACATATTCAATTTTATAACAGACATTAATGTTAGGGTTTTAATATTATTCTAAAAATATATAATAACTATGAATGAATAGCTTGGTTTTCCATACGTATCATTATAATGTACAAAATTGAATTATATAACAATAATTTTGTAATTTGAAACATTTTTATTATTTATTTATATTTTTATTATATAAATTGATGCATTGTTCTCATCTGATCATTTACTACGATATCATTTTATTATTTATTCCCTCTATATTATATGTGTCATATTTATGTATTGTTTACATATGTTTCAAATTATCTTTTACTAAGTGTTGGAGTCACCCATTTATATTATTTCCTATATCCCTAATAGACCATAAATATTAAAACATGTGACCTAAGGATAATAATTGAAATTTAATATTTTTTTATGAATTCCTATGATATATTTTAGGTTTCTGTGTCAATTAATTTTTTATGTATATTGTATACCAATATTACTAAACTATGGGATCCATTGTATTGTGATATATGTATTTTATACCAATTTAATAAAATACCAATCAATAATGGATTTCTGTAATCATGATTTCTTATATTTGGTATGCAATCTTAGTTAAATGGAAGGATAAAAAAACTATGTCAACACATTTAATTAGTGCATGTATATCCACAATAAAACTAATTATGTTAGTGTTAGATCTAATAATATTATGAATAAATTTTGGATGATATCTTTTATTAAGAAAAATAACCATGAAAGTGTATAACTAGTTGTTTCATGTTAACAAATTTCTAACAAGATGGATAATTTGACTATGTAAAATCCTCACCATTTCAACACAACCACTAATTAGTTATTATAGGAGGAATTAATTTAGTTTTTTGTGTATATATTCACCACATATTGATATAGAAAAAGGGAGAAAGTTATCATGTATATATATCATCAATGGATAGATAATGATCATTGGTGGTATTTAATTCTAATCCTGGGAAGGAGAAAGTGATATAATCAAAGAGTGTAATTATTTTAATGTAACGTTACACGATAAGTATTTCCCAAAATTATAATGAATTGACATGAAAATTTTATTTTCGAACTTAAAAAAATGGGGAGGAAAATATAACAATTTATATGGTTTTATTTAATAGGTTATCAAGTCATGTAGTGAATTGTGATTGAAATCTTAATGTTAAAATTGGTCACTTATTTGGTAGAATAAATCCTTGTTATATAAAATAATAGTTCGCTAAAAAATTTTCAACATATGAAGATATAGTGACAAATCACATCAAGCAAGAGAATAATTTTTTAATGTTATATATTTTTAAAAGATATCATGAAATTAAGATGATAGTTGAGCACCATATAGAGATGAATAAAACAAATTAGAACAAGGGAAGGTTATAATTTTCAACATGTAATAATTGTTGAATTGTGATGCTTGGGGATTTATTGAATGGAATTAAATTATTCTTTTAGTATGGAGAAATTTCAATAAACAACACAACTAAAATTTAAATATAGAAGTCACTAATCTCTAATGATTCAATTTCAATGAGATAATGCACTATTACATAGGTAGTTGTAATGTTGTCCTGGGATTTATCAAACCATTAATTGAAATCGAACATCTTATCCCGGTGTATCTAGTTAAATCACCATTTTTTGAAAAAAAACATGTAATATTGTGTGCCCAAACCATGTGGGATGTCCATGATTTTTATCTTGTTATTTTAGATTCTTTCTCATATAAAATTTAACACCTAATACACTTATTGATTCTATTATCATGTGTGAAAACTAGTAATGTCCTTAATAATTACTCTCTTTTAATCATCCCATTAATCATAGACATTAACCTCAATTTTATATGGATTTTTCATGGTTATGCCCTTCTTTTCTCTTCTATTCCCCTTCAATTATTGATTATTCTACCTTTTATTGTTATGGGGCCATGATGTCTGAACCACTAATGGGTTGTTTTGATTTAACATTAGATTTTTAGTATCTATATTCTCATAATATAATATTATTATCTAGAATAAAAATATTTAGGGTGACATTATTGGTATGGTTTAAAGTAGGTGTTTCAATGAAATTCCTTTTTTCATAACAAACCTTATCATGATTGATTTTTATAAATATTTTTCCACAATAAATTTGTCTAAATTTATTATTTTTGGTAGATAAAATTTTTTTTATCAAGTAATAGATTATTAGATTTATGTTAGGAAGTTGATTTCTCTATCTTTCTATATTTATGCTTTGGAAACTAAAGACCGGGTATATTATGTGTGAAAAAATAGAGATGAGACTTTTTTAAATGGGTTTTTTAGTTGTAAATTCATTCTTAATAGATATATTGAATTAAAAACACTGGTTTCCTATTTTTTTTAAATTAGATTATCAAATTATATGTGGTCTGAAAATTGTTTTGAAAGAAAGATTTTATAGTCTTTTTTTATAAAAAACACTAAAGAAGAATTTAGAACCTTATGTGAATAATTATTGACAATGAAACCAACAATATAAATTCAAACCACATGAAATAATGTTTTATTATTACTATAGAACCTAATAATTGATTTTGATTATTATTTATCTGTAAATTATATTAACATGATGAATTTATTAAATAATTGTATAGGGGTGGGATTAGGTTATGTAAATATAATTCATTTATATGTGTTGGGATATTGATATATGTTTATTGTGTTGTGAAAAATTAACACACTCACCAAGGAAAAATTCATGTGGGAACTAGTGATATTAGAAGAATATTTAAAGGTGGTGTCTTTACTAGTTATGTCCAACTAATAACATAAATAATATTTCATATGATATGTTCTAACTATAGGGGGTTCCCCTTGTGATCTGAGTTAGATTAATTTAGTAAATTATTGTCTATGATATTAATTAATATTCTAAAAAATAGTTTCCCTATATTACATCTTAGATTATCCCACTAGATTAATAGTAGTTTACCATGATTATATATACACAACAAGAATTTCTTACTTTAATAATTGATTATAACTTTTCAATAATTTTTCCTTTATTATTCTATCATAATATGTGCCTTTTATACTTATCCCTTTTGTGGAATGATACAAATGTATTAGACTTTACTTTATTACTCACTAATAATGGGTATTATTTTAAAAAAAAATTATCTTGATATATTAATTATAGCATTTCCATATATTACAACTTCTTTTTACATATTGAAATTATTTTTTATTTGCATATTTTGAGTGATTCTTACTATTATTTATAATAAAATTGTTTTTGAAATTGATTTTTGGAATGTATATTTTAAAAGTAAAATATATTGACAAATTTAATTTTTCAAATTTATTATTTTTGAGTTTTAAATTGGTATTAAAACTTTCTTATGATTTTATTTTCCATAAAGTGTTAAAAACAATTTTCATTTGTTGAATAATAATGTAGTGTTTATTTAATGTTTTTAAAAATTAAATAGATGGAATATTTTGTGAAATACTACTAGGGTTTTTTGTACAAACCAAAAATATTCTACTTTGTATAGGAATACCATTTTATGTTATTGTATTATGTTCTTATGAAGTCACCTTTGTAAAATTTTTAATTGGCTACTCGTTGGTGTTACAATGTGACCACATACCAAATAATGATTTATGATTTAGTATTTTGTGGTTTATTTTTATTATACTAATCTATAATTTTTTGAAAATTATCTCTTATTTTATAACGTGACCATAATGTCATCTTATTATATACCTTTCTATTTATTTGACACAATTTTTAGTATGATGATATTTTTGAGTTATGGGTTGTTTAGGTTTCTTAGTTTTTTTAAAACAATATATTTTATTTTCATTAAAGAATAATATATGGTTATATGAATCTAAATATATAATAATATTATACTTAATGATATTATTTATTTATTATGTGAAAATATTACCAATTGTGTTTCCTTGAATCACTATCACTAGTTTAAAGTCTATGGGGATCATGTATTCATTTTAGAGTTTTCTATTAACCATCTTCGGTGATATGATAGAGGGTACGCCGAGTTGGTTTTTGATGTAATGGTGTAAATATACAATTTTTTATTTAATTATCGATGATATATTTTAGGTATGAATATCAAAACTCGATAGGTAGGAACACTAATAGTGTGTATAACTCTTTCTTATTTCAAGAATTTTGTTACCAAGGGAACTCGAGTTATGAGGATTTGAATTTAAATTTTTTACTTTTAAATTTATTGTTTTAGTTAGTCATTATTGATGGTTTTTTTAGTTATGTAGATGTTATGTGTTTGATTTTTTGTTTTTCCATGTATAGGGTAAAAATTAAAGAAGAATAAAAGGAACGATGGTTAGAAAGAAAAGTCTAAAAAAATTTATAGAGCCCAAATAAATTATTATGATAATATCTCAAATTCTATTGCAGGATTGGTCAATTGTCCTCAAATCCATGAGGTTAAACTATGAAAACCCACAAAATGTAATAAATTTTATATTTGACTTATTTTTTTTATATTTTTCTTTTGGTTATTGGTATTTTATATTTTGTTGTTTTTATAATCATTTTAATGATAGAATTTTGGGGTTCTAAATAAAAATTAATAATTTGATTTCATGACTTGAAAGTTGGGTGAAAAAGATTTGGATCTTCACTACAAAAAAATATATAAATATATTCTCTACGATTCAATTAATATTTTTAATTTTTCAGTGGTTTCCATGAAAAACACTTGGGTTTTTTATTTAGTGGTTTATTTTATGTTAACTGTGTTAAATTTTGATTATTTATGATTGATTTGTAGGTTACTATTTGTTATTAATGTATATTCTTAAAAAAATATATATAAATAAAAGGATTAACATGTGAAACTATATTATATCTATCAGTTCCTAGATATACTCCTTCGATATATCAACTCTACCCAGACTAATGATATAGTGGCGAGGTTGAAGTATTCTTAGTTGTTTATTATATTTCATGGTGATGGAGGAAAACAAGATGATATTGAGGGGATATAAAATATTGATGGAATATAATATTAATTTAAAACTCTATAAGAATCATTATTGAAGGCTATAGTTGACATTTTTGAAGGAAGGATTCAGAATATTTGGAGACAATCAATATACTCTAGTTGCAAAGAAATTTGACTTGGGAAAATATTGAGACAATAATTATTCAATGGAAACACCATTAGAAGCTGAAAAAGAGAAGGTGATATTTATTTGGATTAGATAATAGGTTAAATAATTATTTAATTTTTATATCCTATATTTTAATGTGTTAGTCCCTCCCAAATTTTGTATTCTAGTACCCATTAAAGGATAACCTTTTTTCAATGTGATTTTTTCCAGGTTTCATCCCTACAATGCCTTTGTATTAACTAAATTAATTTAAGGATATAATTGATAAAACATTGAGAAAGGAGTTTATTTCTATAGAATACCAAGTTATGGGTTTCTTTTGGGTTTGGAGAAGGTTCTCCATCATATAACAAACAGAAGTCTAATGAAATATATTTGAATATTCCATATGATTTAAGATAATCTTCTAATTCTTTTACATTTATCTAAACGAATAAGGGAACCAAATTATGGTATATGAATATCTAGTTTTATAATTATAGCCCCTACTTTTTCAGACTTCCAACTACCTACTATCACTATGGTTGATTGAATAATATTAAGTGGTTTTTTAGATTGGGGGATGGTGAAGAATGGAATCTATATCATAATTTGGATATTGGAATTTATTCAATATAGTTTTTACCCTGCATGTTAACTTTGTTTTTTTATTAATCCACCTAATATCTTGATTTATTCCCTTTCCCTTTCGGATGTTATGTATGATGTGTTATTTTATTGAATGTTAATATTTTTTCCTATTTGATTACAGATGTTTCATTTGAAAAATTATTTATTTTACCATCTTTGGTTTTAGTTAGATATTTTTTATTTCTGAAAGGATAAATTGTTTTGTTTTCTTCCATATTTATAAAAAACCATATATGGTGACTATACCCACCATAGGTCATATCCCTTTTATAATATATTTAGAATTTTTTATTTCTCTATTTTGGTTTGGATTATTTTTTGGAAGATCATCTATCATTTATAGACTTGAAATTTTTCGTGATACATTTTTGTATCACCACAAATCATGAGCTCTTTTTTGTGTTTATACATTTATATTTATGTTTTTTTCTATAACAATATCTATTTATCTTAATTTTAATTGAAATTAGATATCTCATCTAATCTATAAAATGGTGGTAATTTCTTTTCTTAAATCTTAAATGAAATTACGGGGGTAAAATATTTATATAGTGGGGAGAATTATCACCCCCTTACCTCATATTTCAATATTAATTATTTAAATTATTAACTATTTCCATTAAAAATAACATTCATTAATTTTTCATTTAATATCACTGAATAATGGGGGATCTGTAGATGTCACATTATTTTATAAATATTTATGGAAATCTTAAAACGTAACATTATAAAGGCCAAAAACATATTTTAGGGGTATTTTCATGGTTGGGATATATTTTCAAATTATGTATCCAAACTATGTTCTTGTTCTATGTGTATCAAGTACTATCTATATAGTAGGAACATGGTTTGTTAAACAATGAGAAAAAAACCATGTGGTCATCCTCAGATTTTATTTTGGGAATTTTATTTTCGTTACCATTAAAAATATTACTACCTTGAGCCCATCCATTCTTACTATCTAATGGTTATAAGCCAATGACTGACCTAACAATAGTTCCCATTTCACGGTCATTGGATCTTTGTGATCTCTTCTCAATTCCATGTGTATTCTTCATTGTTATTCCCCATTTCCTCTTCTCATATCCTTTTATTATTTATTCTTATTAATTATCTAATATATACCCTACGGTGTCCAAAACAAAGGTTTGGTATATTTTTTAACTTGTGATTTATGGTGTTTATATATTTTGAAGCTATCCATTAGAATTTTTTTTAATGTTTTTTATTTAAGTTGATGATATTCCATTGGTTCAAGGTATGTGTTTCCCTGAAATTCATTTTTCATGAAAAACCATGTGGTCAATATTATTTTGATTCTATTTCATAAATATTTTATTCATTTTTTATGATCCTTAGTAGATAAATAAAATCATTATCTAGTTTTAGATTCATTTATTGATGTAAAGAATGGTATTTTCATGGATTATTGCATTCATACTTTGGATTATAATGTCCATTTAAATTATGTTTTTGATAAAATTCTAATGTGACTTATTCATATATATTTTTTGGGAATAAAAAATTATTATTTTCCTTGTTTTATTTAATGTTGGATTTACCTTTATTTAAAAATATATTCCCAAATAAAATGTTTCCTAAAACATATTTCGAATTTTTTTTAATGTTTTTAGATAATATAATATAAAATGGGTTTCCATGTATCTTTTGTGAATGTTTTTTCATAAAATAAGGTAAAACATAATTTTACCCCATATAAATTAATGTTTTAATCATATTGTGAATGTTGATAATTGATTGGGAGTCCTTCTTGTGTGTTTATAAACATAAGATAGGGATTTATAAAAAATGTGTATCGGGGTGTGACATGGTTATGTGATTGGGATTCCCTGATTCCTGTTGGTCTATAGATATTTCATTGACCTTAAATGAAATGTTAACGAACCCAAAATGACCAACATTTGGGGAACCCTATATATCTATTTTGGATATTGAGATATAGTTTTTATACCAATTATCTCAACATACTAACAAGAATATTATGGTAAATGATATGATTTGATAATGACGAGTTCAACTAATATGGCTAACTAAACATAGCAGGGTTGATATTATCTAGGAACTTCATTGATATGATAAAACATGGTTCCACATAAGGAATTATATGAAATCCTTGTTAATTTCATGTGATCTTCCCGTGATTATGCCAACATCAAATGACTTTCATATTACTATATTTTATTATGATTTTCTTCAGTTTTTCCTTTATTATAATATCATTAAATTTATCATTTTTCTTTGTTTATGTTATGGTTTGATTCTAATATTTTATTCATTTTAATATTAATCATTGATGTTTAGAATTTATTATAACTAATTTTATCATTGATCTAGTGGGATTCTAATTTTTTTATATTATTAATTAGATACAATTTTTAATTGGATGTTTTATTTCAAAATTTTGATTGCTTTAAATTCATATTTATGAACTATTTTTTTAAAGTTGTTTTTTGGACTAAAATTTTCAATGAGTTTTCTAATGAAAAATTTCATGTAGTTTATAAATATTTGGGGGTTTAAAATTTTATTTGAGAAATTATTATGAGTTTTTTCGCTAAATTGATGAAAATAATTTTCAACTATAATATTTCAAATTAGATTTTGTGGAATGTTTTCCTAAAATAAATCCATGCCCTCTTTGGTGAGTCCATGACGGGGTGTATAAAATGCACCCAAAAATATTCCTCTCGAAAAAATGCACCTCATAAATTTTTAGATTTCTATTATCTTTATTTTTACCCTATTTAATATTCTAATTGATTGCTCAAGGATCATGTTTTAGTAATGGTTTTACATAGTGGCCACGGTCCAGGTTGAGAATTATAGTTAGGTATTTTGGGATTTCTTTTTCTTAATATATAAAGTTTATATAATGTCAAATAAAATATTATTTTTTATTTGAGACCCATGTTTGGCGTTTTTCAATGCATTTTTATTTATCTCATATATATGTGAGTTGGATATTTTTGTTGAGTTACACCATTTTTGGTTTTCTTTATTTCATAGAATATATTAAATGATTTTTATATTAGTCTAATTTAATGATACAAAAAGCTATATTTTTGTATGATTTCTATTCCATGTTCGTTGTCATTTATTGGAAAAAAATCATTCAAAATAGTGTTTCCGAGGCACATAGAAACTAGTTGTATAACCCCCTGGACAGACAATCCCAGATCTTGTGCCTAAAAAATATTCATTGAACATTCGATTACATTAATGTTGAGATTAAAAAGGCTTTATTTTCAAAAAAATAAAATAATTTAAATATTATTATTTACAAATCATATCACTATAGAATTAACAGAAGGATTATTACTTTTGGTGTTTAGATACATATAAAACCTATTTTACAAGTATTTCAAACACTTATGAATAATTGAAACATTTTACACTCAGTTTTAGTCTTATAGAAAGTTATCATCATATTCGTAACTTATCGAACGCAACTATAAGGAATGGATGCTATCAAATAGTTAGTAAGGAAAATATTATCATCATGTAATAAAGGATTAAATTATAAGTATAAAAGTAAAAAATACTTGGTGAGGTATATCTATTAAAAATAATACTAAATAATAAGAGTATTCATAGTCACAAAATAAGGAAATGAAATTTCAAATTTAAATATATATACAATAGTAAAATAATTTGTAATAATGGGATAATAAAAATTATCCATATCAAAACCACAGTCATAATGATATAAAATTTCATGGAAATAAATAATCACAATAATCTATGGGACTAATATATGCATTGGAATTTTAAAATATTAGACCAGAAATCATGCGTGTTTCCCATAATGATGTGGATCATGAATCAATATCTTATTCCCATAGTGAAATAAGCATCATTACCTTACTCCCACATGCATAGTTTATAAACCATCACACCTTCATTCCCACAAAAAATTATAGTGTACATCACTTTCAAATTCCAATACGGATGGATTGTGTTCTATGTGAGTCATTCATGAGGGGAGAGTGGTGCGGGATTCCAATGGGCCTGTTTAGTTTGTATTCCCTATCATACTTGGTTAGCAAACCTCTCTCCAAGAGGACGCCATGGCGTTGCTCATAGGGCTCACCTAATGTTGCGAGAGATGTCTGAACATCTTGGGATTTGAAATTGATTCGTTTTTAGTGCACAAATCCTTGCATTACTAAGAAATATCCCCTTGTTCAATAAACTAAATCATTCGAAAATGTCAGATAATTATCAATAACACCACTCAAGTGGTCCACACATAGATGGAGGGGAATAAAGGCGATGATCACATATCCTCTTTGGATGTCCCTAGTTCTAAGAATATTTTCATGCATAATGTAGTCAAGTTGAAGCTTGAGGGGGTTAATCAGGTTAGAGGGGATTCCCTTAGACTTCATCATATCAGGCCTCCTTAGTTCAGTTTCTTGGCACCAAGGGTGCTGAGGGCTGAATCCTCATGCTATGTTGTATTTTTCATTGAATATAAATTTACATATGATGATGATCAAGCATCAATACATGACTCAAATAGTAATATTAGGATATATAAATACTTCATCAATTAAAGTGAGTGAAATATAGGGTCTAAAAAATTAAAATATTAATCATAATCACATATTTGTTGTATAAGAACAAGAAATCATTTATATTTCATAAATAACATAATTAATCTATAGAAACGATATGGGGTCCAGGAAATATTTCCTAGAATCTTTCTTAATATATAAAAATAAATAATCTGTATGGTAGATAAATATATATTCCAAATATAATATATGGATAATTGTGGATTGTTACATAGATGAACAACTACCAATTAAGATCATTCGATAAATCTGTTGAAAAATAATAGGAAACCCAAATTTTTAAAGCCTATAAAATTTATAATTTTTTTAATTTAAATTAAATAATTTGACCATTATAATGTTTTTAATGTTTGATACATTAAAAAATAACATGGTATTACAATAAAAAGTAATAAAATAATGATTCATTGAAAACAATTTCTCTAATAATACATAAAACATTTATTATTTATTTCATAAAAAACTATTACAATCCATTTTACCTCAAAAATTACATTAATAATAAATCATTAAATTTTAGAAATTTATAAATATTTTCAATTCTTTTCAAAATATTAATGATTTCAAATTCTTAATAAAATATTTTCAAAACAATTAATGAATGACTTTTAAAGAAGAATTATAGTTTGAATTGGAAAAAATTAATAAGTTTTTAGAAAATGTTTTTACAATACTTGTTAATGATGTATTTATAAGTCACATTAAAAAGTAATTTTAAAACAGGTCACATGAAAACATTTGAAAACCATTAATTTTAGAAATAATCTTCAATTATTAATCCTTGAAAATAAAAAAATTATCCTCAATTAGATTTGGATAAGAAGATAAAAATTGATTTCTAGTGGATGGAAATAGTTTTAATTTTTTGAAATTCTTGTTTTTGAAAAAACTCATAACAAAAAGTGTAACAAGAATTAAATTTAAAATGAGTAGAATGAGAATATGATGGTCATTTACTCCTCATGTACTAATCTGGTTTTAATGATCACAAATCCTATACCATCTGGATAAATCCTATAAATTATATCAAATAATGTGTATTAATTTTTAAAGTATTCTCATGCTTTAAGAAGAGTCATTCAAGAAATTAATTGCTCTACATTAAGTTTCATTAATTTATACTATCCTTGATTTACTTTCATAACACCCCCTTTGAAAAATAATTAAGTCTAATCCATTATATTATCATCATTTTTTAATCTTGAATACAGTTATCTTGAAAAGTCTATGACACCATGAGTCTTACAATGGTTATGTGTTTCGAGAAAAGTAAAGCAGAAATCATATTGTAGACACCATGAACATTCTGACACTATGAAGAAAACACCATGAAGTAGACACCATAATACAGACACTGTGATGTAGACACCATAAACATGCAGACACCGTGACAATCAGACACCATAAATCAGACACTATGAATATCCAGACACCGTGAATATCCGGACACCGTGAATATCCAAACACCGTGAAGTAGACGCCGTGAATATTCAGTCACTGTAAAGCAAACATCGTGAACGAGACACCACGAAAAAGACACCATGAACGAGAATTAGTGACCATGAGACACCGTGACTACGATACACCATGACAAATCTAGACACCATGTGATGGAGACACCATTTCTATGACATAATGTGACACTGTTTCCTAATATATTTTGTCATCTTTCAATTTTATTTCTA
The DNA here is from genome assembly GCA_963277665.1 of Viscum album. NCBI lineage: Eukaryota > Viridiplantae > Streptophyta > Magnoliopsida > Santalales > Viscaceae > Viscum > Viscum album. The sequence continues at coordinate 1,381,603,207 of OY728138.1, forward strand.
AAGGTCATATTTGAATATTTTAATGCACTGAAATAATTAATGTTTCTTTGTAGACATATCATCGGACAGTACGAGGTATGAAGTGCAGAACAAATGCAACTTGTCGGCCCCAACACTTTCACTACAAGATAATAGAGTAGTGCGGCCAAGGAACAAGCAGCGGGCAAAAAAGTTTGTATGAAGTAGCATGACAAAAAGAAAATGTTTGTGGGTGTGAACATGAAAACAATATACATTTTGAATCATTATAACATGAAACTCAATTCTATTGAATAATACATGAGTCATAATTGAATCCTGAGAACATCTTTTCATTGTGAAACGACACAAAGAACACATGTCAAATATGTCTGTCATGTGATACTTTGTTTTCAAAACGAGGACTCGAATTCCGCTTCTACTTCATCTCAGATTTCAAAATCTGCAAAGGCCAACACTCAGAGCCCTTATAAACCTATCTCAACCTCTCTGCTATGTTGTGTATATTTTATTAACATTCAAGTAGTGTGTGTTTCTGTATAATAACACACTCTGCCTCATATATCAAACTGAAGGATATAAGATATCCTTACTAAAACCTTTTTTATTATTGTATTTACCCACTAATAAGTTTGGAAGAGATCCCAGTGTGGCCTGGTAATCTATACCAATGAAAAAATGTGGAAGAGGTCATCGTGTGGCCTAGAAAGTACAGTATACAATGGATAACCTTGATCCAGGGTTTGGATCAAAGTTTATTTATAAAATCTGCTTTGTGTCAGGTGATCACTAAGTAGAGTGGATTAGGTCTCATCAAGAGACTAAACCACTTGTTTCATATCCGCTGTGCTGCTTACCTTAGTTTTCTCTGTTTTACTGCTTTTCTATATAACTCAAGAATCACTAAATTCACTTTGACAGTCAATCTAGGAAAGAAGTTATAACTATTTTTTCTTAGTAGAATATCGTCAAAAAAACATTAATAACCATTAAGATTAATAAGAAATAATCAATCTTTTATGACGTTATTTAAATAGTCAAACATTTATAATCATATTACATTGATTAACTGGTCTTTATTTAACTTTAATGGGAAGTATTTTTAAGAATATTTTTTTACAGAATTTTTTATAGTTACTCAATTAACCCCTCCCATATTGAGTAATCTACTATTACCAACATTTGGAATCAGAGGTAGGTATATTAGTATTTTTTTTCTTATTCAAATATGATGGTAGTTGAACCTTAAAGATCTAACAATTTTTGATAATTCTAAATTCCTATCACTTTAAACGTATTCTGTTATTATGAATAATAGATTGGAATTTGCTTCAACCGATAGACCAACATTCATTAATGGAATAAACTATTCTTAATGGAAAATGAAAATGAAAATGCATATATCGGGTATGTGTATTGATATTTGGTCTTCCATTATAGATGAAAATTGGATTACTACTACTGATAGAACGACATGGGATGAACCTACCAAAACTGTCTACGATAACAATTGCAAAGCTATGAATGCTTTATACTACTTCTTATGAGAGGATTAATACCATATAATTTCTATTTATAAAACTGACCATGAAATTTGTGATACCCTATCTATCTAACATGAACGAACATCTAGTGTTAAATAAATGAGACTTAATACTTATACTATCAAATATGATAATTTTAAAATTAATCCTGATGATCCTATTTCTGACATGTATCTTTCATCCAATGATATTTTCAACATAATGATCTCACATGGAAGAGAATTCACTACCAAGGAACAAATCAAGATAATCCTTAAATGTATACCCGTAAGATGGAGGGGAACCTCTTTCTATATTATAGAGTCATGCGACTTTTGCATGATACCTATAAAAGAACTCATTGGGAAATTGTTGATGAATGAAGAAGAACTGATAGTCAACATGGAAGAGTAGGATGAACCATAGAGGAAATCTGTTGCATTCAAGACCACCACCACTAAACTCAAAGATAATGGGAAACTAGAAGATTCTGTAGGAAGCTCCACCATTGAAAAATCATCACCTAAATGTGATTAGGATATGGTTCAATTATCTAAATGATTTAAATTATTTTACAAGAAGAAGAACTTTTTATGAAAACTTATCATCAAATGAAAATATGGCCAAAAAGGAAATTAGAATAAGGAATGGAAAAAAGTGACAAGGCTAATGAAATTGTCTGCTATGAATGTAAGGTAAAATGACATATCAAGGAAGACTATCCAAATCTGAAGAAGAAAATGAAATATGAGGATAAAGAAAGAACGAATAAAAAGTCCATGAAAGCAACCTGGAGTGCTTTTGAAGACAGTTCAAGCGACTAAGAATAATCACATGTTGAATAAGAAAATAATGCCAATATGTGTTTTATGAAAAACACATATGAGGTAACACATGACACCTATGTACTTAATTCATACTATTCTAGATATGAGAGTGATTTCAAGAACATTATTGATGAATATATGTTTTAATACTATCACATTCATGAAGAAACATGCAATGAACTAAAATAAACCTAAAATTAATTAAGGAAACAGAATGCTCTCATTGTGACTGTTAAATTGGAACTCACAACTGAAAAAGAGAAAAATTCTCAAAAACTCAAAGAAAACAATGAATTAAAAAGGACTAATGAGAAATTAAAGAATAACCTTGATAATTTTAACAGAGGGTATAATACTCTTAGTCAAATTCTAGGAAAATAGTTTTCCCTTAAATATAAGATTGTCATTGGTTATAAACGAGGAAAAAAATGTTTGTAGAAAAAATTTTGTTTCAAGATCTAGGACATATAGTTTTACTTCTAGCTCTAAACACAAATAAAAAAATTCAATTCATGATCCATATTCTACTATTTCATGTTTTTCTAAACTGAATAGAGTTTATTTTTCAAATACATCACACAATTATTATAGAAAATCAATGAGGAAAATATGGGTTCATAAAGCTCTTGTTACGAATATTAATAGACCCAAACAAGTATGGGTACTAATATATGTTTTCATTGATCATTTTGTAGGAAATCTACTTAAAAAGTTTCTATAAAATTATATGGTACCTGGACAGTGGATGTTCAAGGCACATGACAGGAGACTAATCATGCTTCAAGAATCTATTCAAAATAGTTGGAGGACATGTCACATTTGGTGACAATGCCAAAGGAATGATTATTGGCCTCAGCCAAATCGGAAACTCTAACTAGATTTTAATTTCTATGGTACTGTTTTTTATGGATTAAAATATAATTTTCTTAGTATCTCATAATTTTGTGATGATAGATTTCATGTTAGATTTAAAAATGATTCTTGCAATGTCTTTAATTCTAAAGATGAATTAGTGATTTATACTTCAAGAAATAAAAATTTTTACTTAGTTAACATAGATTCTTTAGCTTCACAAAATGATTCATGATTAAGTGTATTTCAAAATGATTCATGGCTCTGGCATAGGAGACTAGGACACTTTAATGTGCACTCTATCAGAATGCTAACTAGAAACAGCTTATTTGAAGACATACCCAAACTTGAGTTTCCAAATGACAAAGTGTTAAATCCCTTTCAAAAGGGAAAACAACACAAGGATTCATTCAAACCAAGGAAATAAGTTTCAACTTCTCATCCTCTTGAACTGGATCACATGGATTTATTTGGACCACCTAGAGTTTCTGGATTAAATGGGATGCATATGTTTATGTTCTTGTTGATTACTTTTCTAGATATACTTGTACTTTCTTTCTGGCTCACAAGATTGAATCCTGGTCTTATTTTACAAAATATTCCATATATGTATAAAACCATACTAGACATAGAATTAAATATGTATGAAGTTATCATGTTTGTGTGTTTGAAAATCAAGTGTTTGAATCCTTCTACTCACAAAATGGTTATAGTCACAATTTCTGTGCCCCTAGAACACCTTAATAAAATGGATTTGTAGAAAGATGAAATAGTACCCTGCATGAGATAGCTAGAACAATTCTTAGTGAATATCACCTACCTTTTTATTTTTGGGCGGAATATGTCAATACAGAATGATATATAATCAATAGAGTGTTGATCAGACTCATTTATAAGATGAATCCTCATGAGTTATAGAACAATAGAAAACCCAATGTTAATTACTTCAATGTTTTTGGCTGTAAAGTATATATTCTTAATACTAAGGACAGTCTTGACAAATTTTCATCCAAAACTGATGAAGGTATATTTTTAGGATATTCCATGTCTGGTAAAGCCTATAGAGTGTTCAATAAAAGAACTAAATGTGTTGGAAAATATGTCCATGTAAAATTTGATGAAACAAATCTACATGATCATAAAACTATTCTTAAAAACCAATATAATGTTGTATCAAATCTTAACATCAATTCAAAATCCTCAAACACTATTTTAAAAGAATTTGTGAAATATTCCAGTTCAGGAAATTCCATAGAATCAATTCACAATGATCCTGGACCTATAGATGAGCCTAAAATCACATGTCCCTCATTTTCTAGGACTTCCAGAACTCTTAAAAACCATCCTTTAGATGCTATTATAGGAGACCTAGAAAATGGAACACAAACTTGAGCTTCTATTAGAAATCAAGTTGAACATCAAGTATTCTTGTCACAACTTGAACATAAAAACTATAATGATTCTATCAATGATGAATTTTTTTTTTTATGGATAACCAAGAATAATTAATCAGTTTGAAAGGAATTAAGTTTAGAAACTTGTTCAAACACTTAAGGACACATCCAACAAAGGCACTAAATGTGTGTTTAGAAATAAGATAGTTGAGTCACATAATATAGTAATAAACTAGGCTAGATTGGTTTCACAAGGTTTTATTCAAGATTATGTAATTGACTATGAAGAGGATTTTTCACCAGTAGCTAGATTCGAAGCCATCAGAATCCTGCTTGTGTATGCTAAACATATGAACTTCAAACTATACCAAAAGGATGTTAAAGGATAATTTTTAAGTGGGTATATTGTGGAGGATGTTTTTTTTGAACAAACCCCTAGATTTAAAAACCCCCACTTTCCTTATTATATTTTTATATTATCCAAAGTTTTATATGGTTTAAAATAATATCCAAGAGCTTGGTATGATATGTTAAGTACTTTTCTTATTTCTAAAGATTTAATGAAATGAATACATGATCATAACCTTTTAGAAAATGATTCATAATTATGTTTTAGATGTTAAAATCTATGTAGATGACATTATTTTATAATATTTAAAATATTATATATGGCTTTATTTTTCTAAAATAATGCAAAATGAATTTGAAATGAGATTAATGGGTGAACGAAAATTCTTCTTGGACTTCAAATCATTTTAAATAATGATGGAATTATTTTAACTCTATGTAAATATACTATATATCATCTAAAACATTTTGTATTTTATAACACTAAATGTAGTAACACTCCCATGAGTACCACTTGTACGTTGGATCTTGATGGATAAGTAAAATCTGTTAATCAAACCACTTATAAAGGAATGATCATAAGTTTACTCTACTTGACTTCTATTTGACCTGACATTATGTTTAATGTGTGTATGTGTTCTCCTTATGAATAAAATCCTAAGGAATCTCATATAAATGCTGTAAAGTGAATTTTAAAATACCTCAAGCATACACCCAATCTATGACTATTCTATCCTAGAGGAATATCACTTAAATTAGTTAGTTATTCTGATACTGACTTTGTTGGTTGTATGTTATATAGAAAAAGAATCTCTAGAACATGTTACATTTTAGGCAAGTCAGTAGTATCATGGTGTACTAAGAAACAAAAATATGTTACATTATCTACTAGAAAAGCTGAATACATAGTTGGTGGAAGTTGTTGTGCACACATTTTGTGGATGAAACATACATTACTAGATTATGGATATCAATTCAGGCATGTACCTATAAACTGTGACAACACAAGTGCTATTAATATCGTGAAAATCATGTTTCACATTCTAGGACAAAGCATATTGATGTAAGACATCACTTTTTGACTGATCATTATCAAAAAGGTGATATCACTTTGGAATCCATTCGTATTGAGTATCATCTTGCTGATATATTTACCAAATAATTAAACTATGAAAGAATGGACTACATCATACATGAGTTAGGAATGATAAATTTTCAGTAAATCTCATACTATTTCATGATTATGGTATCACAGTTAGTGATTCATGACTAATATTTGACAAATATTGTATCACCATAATGATCATGTTTACTATATCACCATAAAGTTCATGTTTACTATCTCACCGTAAAGATGTTGATTACTATCTCACCACATAGATGATGTTTACTGTCTCACCATAATGTTGATGTTTACTGTATCATAGTGACACTGATTTATTGTCTCACTATAAAATTTCATTATCTGTCTCACTATAAAGACCCGATATGATCTCACCGTAAATATTCTTTATTATTTTTATATATGAATTATAACATGTATCATGTTAATTATCCTTTTGACCTATTTGTTTTCTGGCACATTTAATTTTGCGACTTTTGGTATTCTTAAATGATAATATAAAGAAATTATTATTTTTCCATCATGCAAGCTTTCTTCTATTCACTCATTCATAACCTATCTTCAAACCTTCAACCCTTCTCCCTCTCTCGATCCTTCGGTGGATGCACATGATTAAATTCCCTTCATCGTCCAATCTTGACAAACATAGTGCAAAGAAGAAGAAAATTTTACCTAAGCTAGAACCCGAATGACCTATAATCCAAAATTTGGTATACCGTGTTTTTATGCCTAAGAAAGAGGTTTCCCTAAATGGCTTCTGTCAAGTAAGTCTCTGGTTCAAAATGTTTTAAAAGAGAAAGGCTGTAAAGAGTGGTTTTTTATGGATGATAGAACAATCTATCCTAAGTTAGTTGCTCAGTTTTATCAATATGTTCATTTTTCCTTTTCCTTTGAAGATGGATATGTTGTGAGAAGCTAGATAAATGGTCATAAATACTCATTCTCATCGAGGTTATGGGATGCATGCCGTAGGATACCTCTTGAAGGAATTTGTGAGGATTATTAGAGAGGACCTCCACCTTCAACCAAATTCTATGATCTATAATATTATTTGAAAGACTTAATTGAAAATTTCACCAAGAGGAGCACTATTGATGCTCAAATCGACAGAGAATCAAGACTTTTGTTCAAGATAATTCATAATATGTTTTGCCCAAGAAAATTGGATTTTTATATTTTGACATACTTGGACATGTTTCGTATTAATCTTATGAAAAATGGACATAAGATCAACCTTTTCAATTATATCATTCACCATATTTGTGAACTGATCAATGCCACATCTAAGTCAACCTCTCTGTTTTACTCTTGGATTATCTCATCCATGCTTCATTCCCAATGTATGGTTGGACCCAATGAGTATGTTATAAAGGATTGTAAGTACTACCTCTCAAAATTCACTATCAAGAGGATGATGATAAATTAGAACCCTTGAAAAAAAGGCTTGGGTAGAAGACAATGATTGCCATTATGAAAAATTCAATCTTGTGGAACTTCCCTCAAAACCAAGTGATATTTCTGATCCTAGTTTAGAACTAGTTGAGGTTGTTGAATATTCTTCTGAAGAGGAAGAAGATGTTGTTTTCCCCCCAGGGAAACTATTTATATTTAGGAAGAGTGTACTCTTATCCCTCTTGTGGTAAGTGAAGAAGATGTCCATGCACCAACAGATGTAGTTACTCTGGAAGATCAACAAGTTCTTAAAATAGAATCTGTTTCCAAATAAATCGAAAAGAATGTCATAGAAGAACCTATAGTCAGATATCAACATATTATGTAAGGATATGACCTTGTGAACTCTCAATTGCACAATCTATTCCTAAGATAACACCTTCAGCTGAGGAAATTATATAGGTGGCTTTAAAGATTTCTAGACAAGAAATGGGATAAGAACTACGATATGAGACTATGGAAATGGATCAAGATCCTTGGCTTCTCAGTACTGAGAAGGATGAAACTATTGAGGGGGAGAAACCCCCAAATCTGGATTCCATAGAAAAAACAAACCCGATAGTTCCAAATCCTGTAGACATTTGATATAAGTTCCCCAATTTCTATGATGTGGATGACACTCAAAAAGTTTCCGAAAAAGTCCATGACCTTTCCTCTTTATTCCAGTTTAAATTGGTCTCTAATAAATCTCCTATAATTGAACCTAAAACCATATGAATACCTATTTTTGAACCTTCATCCGACCAATCATCCTTGGTGAGTAAAGATGATCTAAAGGAATTCGGTGCAATCCTTTTGTCTTGTGTTGAAAAAGTTCTAAATTCTCAACCTACTCTTGTGACACATCCAACTGAGAAATATTCCTCTTTATAGTTGGAGAATGTTATCTAGAAAATACAAACCAAAATGATACTTGAGATTCAAGAAGTAAGAGTTTAGAACATGCTTCTTAGAAATGAAGTGAAGACCCTATGAGCTATGATTGAAGACATGAAAAATTAGATGCATTCGAGATCAGAGCTTTCTATTGAACATGGTGTTCCTCAAACCCCAATGAATGTTGCCTCTGAGATTTTGCCACACTTAGCTTCCTTAGCTAAAAATTTCATTGAAAGGATCAAATAGATTGTGAAATAAATGAGAGAGCTTGGGGGTAATCTTAACAAACTCGCTGATGAGTTTGTGAGATGTCTTCATAAAGTTTTGAATCATTTGAAATGTCTCACCACCTTAGTCAATGCTTCTTAAGACTCTGTAAAATTCTCTCAAACCTCTTTAGACAATGATCTACTCCGAAAATTTCTAAAAGAAGAGCTTCATACTGTGCTTAGTGGCTTTGATAAATATTCTCTTTATTTAGTTATCAGGAAAAGTGATAGTGTTCTTGACCTGGTACAAATAAATTATAAAATTTATAAATATGATCAACAAGAGATTGCCAAGAATGTGGATTTCTGTTTCAAAAAAATATTCTCCAAAACTGACCTGAATAATCATTTCAAGTATCTTGTAGAAAATCTAAGGATTCCTCAGGTTACTCAGGCTTTCAAGACCTAAGTCCAAAAGTTCACAGAGTTTACTCAATTTCTAAACATGTTTATGGAGAACAAGGATGATTTTGAGAAATACATGTAGAATTTCAGAGAGATCATTGTAGAATTTATCAAACTCTGAAGGCCTTAACTTCATGTTTAGAGTATATCCATTATGTCTCTTGCGGCTGCACCTCTAAGGCCTAGTTTTCCTACTATCACTTCTTCCCTAGCCTCCACTATTATGTCTGTCATCCAAGTCCTGAGTCAGATCAGGCATGTGATCCTTGATCAAAACCTACTTCAATCGTCTACTGCACCTACTCAAGCTCCCTTAGTTCTTCAGGGCCTTCCTTTATATTCTCTATCGACCAGTTTACTCCCTTCTTCTACCTCAACCTCTTCTCCTATGGCTTCCTCTTCTGTTACTACTGATAAAGGAAAAGATAAGACAAGTCAGTGAACAAGTCAATTGTTTACTCATTTTTGATAGGATTGATGTTGCTTTTATTTTTCTCCTTTTCTATTTATACTTTATCTTATTTTCATTAATGGAATGATCAATTTTCATCACATATCTTATTCTATAATTTTGATAATCCCAAAAGGGGGAAAAATATGGCAGACATTTATCTCTATATCTATAGTTGAATAAAATATACACTTTAATCTACAGGATTTGTGATCATCAAAAAGGGGGAGATTGTTGGACTCCTCATGTATGAATCAAGTTTAAATGATCACAAATTGTATTCAACATTTTTAAATCCTATAAATTATATCAAATCATGTGTATTAATGTTTAATGTATTCTCATGAATTAAGAAGAGCCATTCAAGATATTAATTACTCTAAATTCAGTTTAATTACATTATATTATCCTTGATTTAATTTTATAATATCCTATTTGAAAGTTTTTTATGTCTAATCCATTCTACGATCATCATTGCATAAGTATAAATGTAGTTATCCTAAAAATTATAAGACATCGTGATTCTTACAATGGTATGTCTTTCTAGAAAAGTAATGCTGACACTGTGAAGCAGACACCATGAACATTCAGACACCATGAACATTCAGACACCAGGAAGTAGATACCGTATAGTGGACACCGTAAAGTAGACACCATGAAGTAGACACCATAAACATGATGAAAATGTGCAAATCATACATTTTTAATATGCAGACACCGAGAACGTCCATACACTGTGAAAATTCAGACACCTTGAACAAGACACCTTGAACAAGACACCTTGAACAAGACACCATGAATAAGACACCATGAAAATGAGACACCATCACTACAGGACATCGTGACCAATCCATACACCATTTGAAGGAGACACTGTTTCTATGACATACTGTGACACTGTTTCCTAATATTAATTAGGTTTTTAGTATTAGCCATTTTTTGGAATTTAAATTAAATGATTATTTCAAAAAAATCATTATTGTCCAATTTCAAACTATTCATTTAATTTGACTCCAAATACATCAACATGAAGAGTAAATTATAATATAATGATTTACCACATCCATAATATGTCACATATATCTATAAAAATTATTAGAATCGTTAAAGAATCCAAAATATAAGAAAATCAGTAATTTTAATATCAATTATATTATTTTTCAGAAAATTAAATAAATATAATTTTAAAATTAAAGAAACTTTAAAGACCTGTAAATTTCAAGGAAATTATTTTTTCATAAATACTTTGGATTTTTACAAGTCTGTGGTTTCTGACGACACTTGATTTCGAGGCCCGGTGTGCCCGGAAACAATATCTGATGTTTTGTTTGGGTACTTTCAGAAAACGTACGTCTGGGTTTTTCTATCTTCTGAACCGGTGCTCGGAATTGAAATCTGAAGGCACTGAAAAACTCGCAGCGCCGGTATTCTCCTAAGAGGACCTTTACTGCAGTTGTGTTTTATGTGGGTTGAGAGTTAATATTTGGGGATTTAGAATAAATCAAATACAATTTTTTGTGTAAAAGTTTTATTTAGGGAGGATGGTTATTTCCACTCAAGGGGAGTTATAGGTGGCACCCACACCCACATAACCTCCCATGAGAGGTTATTTGTGAGGTGGGGCCCATACGAGCCTAATCCCTTCACCTCCCCTTAAATCTCCCCATTAACACCTCTTCATTTAATTGAACAACCCCTCAACTTTAATTTTAAAATAACCCTTCACCTTCTTCTCTCTCTAATTAATTTTTCCAACCCATGGTAAATTAATTAGGTGAATTACTTAATTAATTAATGTTGCTTGATTTTATAATTACATGGGTCAATAAAATAATAGCCTAAGATATTTTTTGGGCACCTGTTGTGTCAAGAGATTTTTGGGAGATCTCTTGAGAAAATTGTTCCTCTCTTCAACGAATAAATACTCTGACAAAGAACGACTTTCTTACTCAATGAAGAATGCCCTATGATTTGAAGAACACGAAGTCGTGTATGACTCTTCTTCTTTGGGTGCACTCCGATGTCGTCAAAATCGACACCGTTCATCCATGACGCCCGACTACTGCGACACTTGTCTTTCGTGACTTGATGATGTGCGACGTCTTTTCAAGGTAGGGGAATTATGTTCAATTTTAATTGATTAAAATTGTTCTTGTTCTTTGTTTAGAAACATTAATTGTCTTTGTCCAATTTTTACCGCCTAATGCGGAGGGCGCGAGCCGAATTCAAACTTCCCAACGACCCTTCATAGTATTTTTGTTTGCGATTTAGGCGTGTTGGAAGAGGCGACGATGGTAGAAGGGGCGGGCATGCTCCGGCCGCGTGGGGAAGTATCGCGTCCCGTAACCGCGGGCCGCTTCCGCAGAAAACTGGCTGGCTCGTCAGCAGACCGGGTGAAGAAGCCGCAACACCCGAAGGTGCCGCGCAGCCAGACCATGGCCCTCCTGAGCGGGCCACTTGTGACAGGAAGGCCAACCAGTTGAGAGGGTGTCGCCGGTTCAGGAAAGTCCCACCCCCTCAGACTTCTCGGCCCTCTGGGCCACGCCGCGCCATGTCGTTCTGCACGCCCTCGGGCCGGGATGCGCGATTCACTGGGTCGGTCTAACCCTATGCCAGGTCGGACCCGTCAAAACCTAGTTGACCCAACTCTTTGGCTCACTGGGCTTAACAGGTCGTGCCTGTTTCCACTTAAAAGAGAATATCATAAAGACCGTGTGTCTGATCGACACACCTTCTATGGCACTTTGATCCTTGAGATGAGGTGGTCCTTTTCAGATGCTCTATGTGAGTTTTGGATGACTTTGGTAAATGGATGGGTTTGGAACGATAAATATTTCCAACCGGGCCCCTGAAACGGAAAACCCACTAACTTTATGATCGAGCGTCCAATTGACGCGTCATCTGTCACGTCAGGTTCCTTTTGACAAGACGGAACTTCATGATACATCAACTCTGGACTTCGTGACAGTTGATGTATCGAACACTTGGATCGAGAAGCGGACCCTCCCGGAATTGAGCATATGGTGTGCGGAAACCCTAGAGATGGATTCTAATGCAACGACTACCATATTGGAATCCTATGTGGGTTCAGCGACGACGACTACTATACTAGAATCCTCTATGGGTTCAGCATCACTGACAACCATAGTGGAATCCTCAATGGGTTCAGCAATGACAAATACCGTACTGGAATCCTCTGTGGGTTTGACGGTGATGATTACTGTTCTTGTATCCTACATGGGTCTGATAGTTTGACATCTGTTCTAGTATCCTACGTGGGTCTGACAGCGTATCTGGTCTAGTATCCTACGTGGGTCCGACAGCTTAGCTGGACTAGTATCTTACGTCGGTTCGCCAGCTTAGATGAATCAGTGACTTCATCTCATCATCTTTATCACTTTACGAATGATGTATACCTGTGTGAGCTGAGTCTTGACTTTCAATCACTACCATCTATGTAATTGAGTTCATTAATGTGTGTAATGTTATGTGCTTGGGATCAAGAGATGGAGTCGAACTGGAATTGATGACTTAGGTATATGTATGGGCATATTCCTATGTAGAGTTGGATGATACTTTGTAATGGTATCTTTTCTTTGTGGTTTATTATTAGTTGATTTTAGGAGACCTTTCTGGGGTCTTGGGGTCCCTACTGAGTATAGGTATACTCATCCTTGCATGGGTTATTCCCTCACTACATTGTGTTGGATGCAGATGATGGACATCACTGATCGTGGTAGAGGCTTGTGGAGCTAGACAGTACCTGGAGGTGGACCACTTGGCGGGACATACACGGAGCGGATGGAAAGACCCGAGGTACTGAGGATACCATCTGTACCCACCCTTCAAGTGGGATTCCCAGAGGATGACTAAGTGGTTGTTGTTTTACTTTTCTGATGTTGTAATAGACTTCAGTTGTACTATTCTTTACAGTTGGGTGGCCCATTTACCTTTAATCACTTACTTTTTTATACAGTATTACTTTGTTCTTACTTCAGCTTGCGTACTCTGTTGTCTCTGTTTACTATCATAAAGAAAATTACTTTCATTTTTATCAGGATTTATGCCTTTGGTGCTAGTCGCTGGCCCTGGCCTATGAATGGCGGGCTTGGGGTTGTCACGGCACGGGACCCGAGGACGGGTCATGACAAATTGGTATGATAGGAGTTAGTTCTACCACAGAACTCAGGACTCTGATCATTTCTTTCTGTGAAGAAATAGTGTTAAGAGTATTGAGTGTGGTTTTCACTCCATGGAGTCCAGTGTTGGTGTGGTGGCTGACGTATCCATACACCTGGACCGTGACCCCTGATTTTCGACTCAGTGCACGAAAACACTAATTGCATGTGTGTTTCAAAAATTTTCATTGTGATTACATTGTGTCATCTCACATTGTATACCTTTTGACCAGGGCACAACTGTTTCTTTTCAGGATGGACCCACGATGGAAGCTAAATAGCGTTCCGAGTCACGTGCGAGATGGTAGCCCACCGAGAGACGAGGCCTCAGTGCAGTGCCCCATCACAGCGGAGGCACCAGCAGTACCACTACCTGCCGATCTACCAATACTATGAGCCCCAGCAGCAGAGAGTGCATGCCGCCTAAGGGTGTTGCACGTGTTTCAACGACAAAGGCCGCCCAAGTTCCACTGAGAGATGGACCCTCAGGCAGGGGAGGACTGGCTGGAGGCTGTCGTTAGAGTCTGTATATTGGTAGGGGAACCAGCTGACATTATGGTGATCTTTGTTTTGAGTCTCCTGCAAGAAACAATAGGTAGATGGTGGACCATCATGCTCTTGCTTCATGATGATGAATCTCTAGTCTGGACATACTTCTAGAGTTTATTATGCTCGGAGTTTTTTCCTTCCACCCTCCTTGCGGTGCGCATTCAGGAGTTACTTCACCTGCAGCAGGGCAGCATGACAGTAGCTCAGTACTCAGCAAGGTTTACTTACCTCTCTCACTACTCCACAGACATAGTACGGGACCCATTATTTTCGACTCGGTCCTTTTAGTAGGGACTGAGGCATGAGATCAGGGCTTCGATGATCTCCATCAGTATTCCGACGCAGGCGGGAGTGCTAAAGCGATCCCTTCTTGAAGAGAGATTTCTCACTGAACAGACACCAGCAGCGAGACCCCCCGCAGGGCGACACGTAGCAGAGTCTTCTGCAGCCGGTAGTAGACAGTTGACACAGGGGTCCAAGAGGACCAGTCCATTAGGTGGGAGACCTTAGGATTCAGGTTCGGTTGTGTAGGGAACATGAAACCGAGGCAGCTATACGATGAACAGAAAGTGCTATGCATCCGGCAGGCAGGGTCACATGGCTCAAGACTACCCGACCCGCCATGTAGATGAGCAGAAGATAGTGGAAGGACCTCCCAAGAAGAGCCAGAGGATCGACCGTGGTGGTCCATAGGGTGTAGGCAGACGAGGTAGAGGAGTTGGTCGAGCAATGGGTGGTGGACAACATTTTGAGGCTCTACCACCACCACCACCACTTGGATGTCTGCCCCGACCACAGGGAGCTGGCGGACAGAGGCAGGCTCAGCTCCAGGTAGCGGAGGCTTACAACCACGGTGCACCTGAGATTATTTGAGGTACTATCTATGTCTACTCCACCTTTTTTGTGGTACTTATAGACACATGTGTGAGCCATTATTTTATTTCTACTGCCCTTGTTCGGATCTCGGAGATTCCAATGGAGCTGTTTGCTCGATCCTTATGGCTAAAGAATCATACAGGAGCAGACTCAATGATTAAGCACTGGTGTCGACAGTGTGAGCTTACTCTAGGAGGCAAGAACTTTGGCTAGGATCTTCTTGTAGTAGTATCGAAACCTTATGATGTCATATTGGGTATAGACTGGTTGTCTATAGTCCATGCTCAGATTGAATGCATTTGGCGCAAAGTGCGGTGTGTCCGCATGGATAGGAGTAGGTTTACCTTCACGGGCGAGAAGGGAGCCTTTGCATTGTAGGATATACTTACACAGAGGGGAGGGCAGCCGATCACCCATCAGTTGGCTAGTCACATCCTTAGATTAGTTGATGTGCAGAGTCCAATTTCGTTTGTTGTGGTGGATCAGTATGTAGATGTTTTCCTGACGACGTTCGAGGGATACCTCCTCGCTGAGAGGTAGACTAATACGTTGACCTGTACCCCGGGACATCATCGATATCTACTCCTACATATCGGATGGCTCCCACTGATCTTCGTGAGTTGTGGGTAAAACTAGATGACTTGTAGGGAAAGTGATTCATCTGACCCAATGTTTCACCCTGGGTTTCGTCGATTTTATTCACCAAGATGGTGGATGGGAGCTTGTGACTGTGTGTCGACTACCATCACCTAAATCAGGTGATCATAAAGAACAAGTACCCACTACCAAGGATTGACGACCTCTTTGATCATTATAAGGGAGAACGATGGTTCTAAAAGATAGACCTCAGGTCAGGCTATCACCACCTCATATTTCGAGATGAGGATGTGCAGAAGACGGACTTCAGGTGTCGGTATGGCCACTACGAGTTCTTGGTTATGCCTTTCGGTGTAACCAATGCTCTAGAAGTGTTTATGAGTCTCGTGAATATGATCTTCTAGCCTTACCTCGATCGATTTTTCATAGTTTTCATCGAATACATATTGATTTACTCGACTACTGGGGAGGATCAGGCCTACCACTTGCGGGTTATACTGAACACACCCCGATAGAACCATATTTATGGTAAGCTCTGGAAGTGACAGTTATGGATTCGAGATGTTCACATTCTAGGACACGTCATCTCGGAGGCGGGAGTAGCAGTGGATCCAGCGATGATCAAGGTAGTACTTTCTTAGGAGCCACCTAGGAGCGTGGCGAAGGTGCAGAGCTTCCTGGGTATGGCTGGATACTATCAGAGATTTGTTCCAGACTTCTCCAGAGTTGCAGCACCGCTTTCAGCATTGACGAAGAAGGGTTTGTGTGGTCAGATAGATGTCAGCAGAGCTTTCAGGAGCTGAGGCAATGGTTGACCAGTGCACCCATCTTGAGGTTGCCAAAGCAGGGCGTTGGGTACGTTGTTTACTACGACGCATCAGGGAACAAACTCGAGTGTGTCCTGATACAGGAGTGAGCAATGATCATGTACGGTTCACGGTAGTTGAGACAGAATGTGAAAAACTACGCTAACCATGACTGGAGTTAGCAGCAATGGTATTCGCCTTAATGATGTGGAAACACTATCTGATGGGCGAGCGCTTTACAGTCTACTCTGACCACAAGAGTCTCAGGTACATTTTATCGCAGAAGGATCTGAACATGAGACAACGATGTTGGATCGAGTTCCTCCATGACTATGACTTTGAGATAGTCTATACTCCTGGGAAGGGAAATGTTGTAGCAGATTCTCTCAGAAAGAGATCAGGAATTCAGCTGCTAAGAGAGGCGATAGAGCAGCTAGCAGCATTCAAGATATCCATTGTAGATAGAGATAGAGCAGCCTTTCTACAGTCACTCACAGTCACTCATTCACTCCTTCAGTGAGTTAGAGAGGCACAATGTGGGGACATTGACTATGAGGCATGACGTGATCAGATATCTATAGAGCATGCGCCTAATGGATTTTCTGATGTTGGAGAACACGACATCCCCTTCAAGGGACGTACCATGGTACCAGTTGCACTGTAGGAGGAAGTGCTGATGGAGTTTCATACTTCCCCTCTAGTGATACATCCAGGAGTGGTGAAGATGTACCAGGACCTCAGACGATAGAACTAGTGGCCAGGTATGAAAAAGTTGTAGCAGAATTCGTTTCACGATGCCTCACTTGTCAGCAAGTGAAGGCGGAGCAACAAGTACCAGCAAGCTTGGTACATCTCTTAGAGGTCCTATAGTGGAAGTGGGACAGGATATCCCTGGATTTCTTGATGAGGCTTCCACGTACATCCAGAGGACATGACTCTATCTGGGTGATCGTAGATTGACTCACCATGTCGTCCCACTTCCTTCTGATCAGAGAGTAGGGATCAGTAGAGAGATTGGGATGCCTCTACATACAAGATATTGTACTGAATCATGGTGTTCTATCGTCTATCGTTTCTGATCGAGATGCTAGATTCAAATCCTGGATATGAAAGGGGTTACATGAGGCTTTTGGGACAAAGCTAAGTCTGATCACCGCCTTCTATCCTCGGGCGGACAACCAGACAAAGAGGACTATTCAGACTCTTGAGGACATTCTCTGTGCATGTGTCCTTGACTTTGGTCGTAGCAGGGAGGATCACCTACCCTTGGTGGATTTTGCATACAACAATAGCTTCCACTCCACCATAGGGATGTCTCCATACGAGGCATTGTACGACCGACCTTGAAAATCACCTATGTGCTGGACTGACCCTGGGGAGTTAGCACTCGTAGGATCAGAGATGGTTCAGGCTATGACGGAGAAGGTGGAGATCATCCAGGAGCGGATGAAGATTGTACAGAGTAGACAGAAGTCCAATACTGATAAGAGGTGGAGACCACTAGAGTCCGAGGATGGTGACCACATCTTCTTATGTTATCACCTATATGGGGTCTCAAAATATTTTTCTGGGGCGGCAAGTTATCTCCGTGTTTCATCGGACATTTCAAGGTCCTCACTAGGGTAGGCGATGTGGCTCACCGCCTGGCCCTTCCACCTCAGTTGCATAGGGTGCATGACTTCTTCCACGTATCACAGCTAAGGAGATACGTGCAAGACCTAACCCACATCATCGACCACGAAGAGATGGACATCGATGACGGGGAGAAATTTTTGGAGGTCTCAGTGGAGATTGAGGATCGATAGGAGCGGGTCATATGTGGACAATAGATTCCTCTGGTGAGCATTTTCTGGCAGCATGGGAACCTCCAGGAGAGAACCTGGGAGTGGGAGGCTCAGATGCGAGCTCAGTACCCCCATTTTTCATTTTAGTGTGTGTTGTAGCATTATGCGGATGTAAATCCATGAGGTGGGAAAAATGTAAAGACCCAAAAATTTCAAATAATTTTTTTTCTTAAATACTTTGTATTTTTACATGTCTGCTGTTTTTGATGGAACTTGATTCTCGAGGCCCGGTGTGCCCGAGATCAATTTCTGAAGTTTTGTTTTGGTAAGTTCAGTAAACGTATGTGCGGGTTTTTCTATCTATTAAACCATTGCTCGGATTTGGAATCTGAGGGCACCGATGAACTCACATCGCCAGTATTTTCCTAAGGGGACCTTTTCCACAGTGCGATTTATGTGGGTTTAGAGTTAATATTAGGGTATTTGGAATAAAATAAATAAAATTTATTGTGTAGAAATTTTATTTAGGGAGGTTGGTTATTTCCTCCTAGGGGGATATAGAGGTGGCGCCCACACCCAAATAACCTCCTATTAGATGATATTTGTAAGGTGGGGCCCACACGAGCCTAATACCTTCCCCTCCCCTTAAATCTCCTCATGAACTCTTCTTAATTTAATTGAACAACCCATCACTTTTGAATTTTAACATAACCCTTCACCCTCTTCTCTCTGTAATTAATTTTTCCAACCCATGGTATATTAATTAGGTGATTCACTTAATTAATTAAAGTGGTTTGATTTTTGAATTACATGTTTTAATAAAATAATAGCATTAGTTATTATTTTATTTTCGGGACTTGCTGTGTTGAGATATTTTTCAGAGTGCTCTTGAGAAAAGTGTTCCTATCTTCAACGAAGAATGCCTCCAACGAAGAACGGCTTTCTTCCTTGACGAAGAATACTCTTAGATTTGGTGAACCTGAAGTCGCCAATGACACTTCTTCTTCGGGTGAACTCTGACGTCGATGGAATCGACACCATTCTTCTGGACGCCCGACTACTGTGACACTTTTCATCCACAACTTGACGACGTCCAACGTCTTTTCGTGGTAGGAGAATTATGATCAATTTTAATCAATTAAAATTGTTCTTTTTCTTTGTTGAGAAACATTGTTTGTCTTTGGACAATTGCTACCGCCTAGCGTGGAAGGCGTGTGCCGAACGCACACGGACCGACGACCCTCCATAGTCTCTTTGTTTTCCATTGAGGTGCATTGGAAGAGGCGGCAATGGGAGAAGTGGCAGCCGTGGGCCGTCCGCGTGGGGAAGAACCGCGGCCAGCAACCACGGGTCGCTCGAAAGAAGGAGAACCGGCCGGATGAAGCTGGGAAAGCCAAAGGGAGACTATGGCGCCACAAGTGGCGTCGCACAATGGAGGACCGCAGAGCGCAATCCGTGGGCTGCTTCAGTGGTGAATCGGCCAGATCATCGGTCGGCCGGGTGAAGAAGATGATGCACCTGAAGGTTCCGCACAGCCGGACCGTGGCCCGCTCGTGCGGGCCGCTTGCGCTTCGAAGGCCGACCAGATTTGGCAGGCCGGTTGGGAGGGCAGCACCGCTTGGCACTGCCAGTTTGGAAAAGCGGGGGCCTACACCCCCCCTCAGACCGCTCGGACATCCGGGTCGCACCGTGCCGGGGCGGGCTGCACCGGGTAGGGCGGCGCCGTGCCAGGCCGGGCCGCGCCCTGCCGGGACGAGCCGCACCCCCTCGGGCCAGGCCACACCCCACGGGCTGGACCACGTGATTTACCAGGCCGGTCCGACCCTCTGCTAGGTCGGACCCGCCAAACCTGGGTTGACCTGACCCATTGGCTCACTAGGTTTAACGGGCCGAGCCCGTTTCCACTTAAAGGAGAATATCATAATGTCTATGCATCTGATCAACGCTCCTTCTATGGCACTGGGAACCTTATGACAATGCGGTCCTTTTTCAATGCTCTAACTATGTTTTGGAAGACTTTGGAAAATGGCCTGGTTTGGAATGAGCATATTTCCAACCAGGCCCCTATAATGGAAAAACCAATATCTTTCCGAATGAGAGTTTGATTGATGTTCCATATATCACATCAGGTTCCTTTTGACGACATGGAAATTCTGGATACATCATCTCTAGAATTAGTGACATTTGATGTATCAACCGCTTGGATCGAGGAGAGGACCTTCCCGGAATCAAACCTGTTGTGTGCGGGAACCCTAGAGCTGGCTACAACTACAACGACTACCGTACTAGAATCTTTCGTGAGTTCGGTGACAATGACTACCGTACTGGAATCCTCAGTGGGCTCGGCAACGACGACTACCTTACAGTAATACTCCATGGGTTCGGTGATGATGACTACCATACTGGAATCCTCAATGGATTCGACAACGATTAATATTTTTCTTGTATCCTACGTGGGTTCGAAAGTTTGACTCTTCTTCTAGTATCCTACGTGGGTCCGACATAGTATCTGGTCTAGTATCCTATGTGTGTCCGACAGCTTAGATGGACTACAATCTTACGTGGGTCCACCAGCTTAGATTAATCAGTGACTGCATATGATCATTTTTTTCACTTTACGAAAGATGTATACCTGTGTGAGCTGAGTCTTGACTTTTAATCATTACCATCAGTGTGAACGACTTCTTTCTTGAGTGGACTAGAATGTGCTTGGGCTGGAGAGTTGGAGCCGAAATAGAATTGATAACGGAGGTATATGTATGAGCATATACCTATGTAGAGTGGGATTATACTTCGTGATTGTATATTTTCATTGTGGTTTATCCTTCGTGGATTCTGGGAGACCTTTGGGGCTCGGGGTACCTAAGGAGTATTGTTATACTCAACCCTGCATGAGCTATGCCCGCACTTCGTTGTGTTGGATGCACACGACAGACATCACTGATCATGGTAGAGACTTGTGGAGCTGGATGGTTCCCGGAGGTGAAAAACATGGCAGAACATACACGGATCGGACGGAAGGACCCAAGGTACCGAGGAGACCATATGTACCCACCCTTCAGGTGGGATTCCCGGAGGACGACTTAGTGGTTGTTGTTTTACTTTTCTGCTGTTGTACTAGACTTCAGTTGTACTGTACGTTTCAGTTGGGTATGTATTCTGTCCCATTTACCATTCAGCACTTAATTTTTTATACAGTATTACTTTGTGCTTACATCAGCTTGAGTACTCTGTTGTGTTTGTTTACAATCGTAAAGGCAATACCTTCCATTTTTATCGGGATTTACACCTTTGGTGCTAGTCACCAACACTTGGCCTATGGAAGGTAGGATTGGGGTAGTCACAACACAGGCCCTGAGGACGGGTCATGACAGAAATTTTTTTGGTAATTATATAATATCTAAAAATAAAAATTAAAATTCCAAAAATAAAATAATTTCATTTTGATGAAAATGTATATTTAGATTCTATATATCTTGATTTTCTTTATGTGGACAAATTAAATATATTAAATACAAAGAAAGTAATATTTTTTTACGACCAATGAATTAAATAATTTATATTTCTCTTTCATGGAAATGTGTTCATTAAACAATTAAAATTCTATATTAATATTATAAAGATCAAATAAGATTCACCCAATAATTTTTGGGCAAGTTTTTGGTTATTTTTTAATCCATATTATTTTGTTTTATTTATTTTAACTCTTACTATATTATTATGTAATTTCCACTTTTAGGGTAAATATATTTACAATAACATGCTAGACGATAAATAAATGAGTAGTTTAGGAAATTTTATGACATATCTCAATTATTTGGACTAATCATATATTTTTATTAACATTTTATCATTTAATAAAATATTATTTTTTACAAAATATCATTAATTTCAATTTTGACACTATTCAATATTTTACTTTATAAAAATATCATAAAAATATCATATATTTGCAAAAACACTATCGAAAAATACAAAAAACTCAAAATAATCCTTAAACTTATTTGATAACATCAATTATTTTAAATTTTTTTATTACTAATTAGATCATTTATTTGATTATTCCATTGATTAAGAATAATTTCATCATTATTGAGTCACTATTTTTTTTTAATTCTTTTTTTTTTCTACAAATCATAGATAAATTAATATAAAATTGATAATTATTTTATATTTCAAAATAATATTTATTGTTGAACACATCTGTTATATTTAACAATAATAAACATACGTCCATTTTTATAAAAATGATTCAAATTTGACTTCCCATGGAATATAATATTATAAATTTAATAAAGTTATACAACATGATCCAAGAGATTATAAAATTGACCAATGATGAATTTGGCCAAAAAATAACTCATCCAATAAAATTTGGACATGTTTTAGGGTAATTTTATAATATGTTGTAATATTATTTTCACCATTAATTACCTAATTTTCACTTAAATATGGTAATAAAAACAATTACTACGCTTTGTAATATTATTTCCCAAAAATTAAAATGAACCTTTTTACAAAATTTTAACATTCTGATTCCAAATATGAAATTATTTTTTCAAAATTAAAGAAAATGATGTGGATTGAATTAATATAATATTAATCTCGTTAATAGATTGAGAAAACTAGTTTTTATTGTAAAAATAATTCCAAAGGTCACAATGTTTTTATATCCATTGTAAATGTGAAAATGATTTTAGTGACAACATTAAATTAGAAAAATAATCTGATTTAATTATACATGAAAACCAATAAAATATATAATTTATTACTAAAAATAAAAATCAGGAAAAAATATATTTCAATTAAAATTTACTATTTTCCAAACTGTTAATAGAAATGATTGTTATCCTAAAAATATCAAAAATTAAACCAATGATAATTTATATTCTCATATTTCCAATTATAAAATTATTTTTTTAGAATATAATTAACAAAACTCACAAAAATATGATTAAAAATGGGTTGGACATCAAAAGTTATAAAGCTTTTTTTTATGAAAAATAAAAAAATATTCTTTAATATTTACAATTGGATTAGTTATTATATCATGTCTTTAAACCTCATAATATTAATTTTAAACCATATATTGAAAGTATTACTTAAATATTTCATGAAGATAACCCAATAAGTGTGATGATTATATTTATTGAAATAAAAAACTCATAGACAAAATTAAATAATTTTCCAGGAAAACATTTCCTTATATTTTAAAAACGGTTTTACATTCATTTATAATTAATTGGTCACAAAAAATATTATATATACACGTGTAGAACATATTTTCCTAATTTATTTATCTGTTCTATACTCTCAATTATAATTTCTAGTTTGTAATGGTAACATTTAATTATTAATTTTTAGTTATTTCTTTATGCTCGATGGGGCTTATTATGTACATTATCGACATTGTTCTTCTGTTTAAAAACACATGATGATATATTATGTGATTACCAAAATTAATAAATTTGAATGGAAGCCTATAAAATCCTAAAATATTAATATATTTTGGCCCTCTAAATAAATGTTATATTTAAGAAAACATTTTATAATTAAATGAAGATAAAATATATTTCATGAACACTTGGTGAAAATATGTTAAGATATTCACTAAATATATTGAAATATATGATTAGTTATGAAAATCCAAAAACATTATTTATAATTTGAAAAAATAATCTCTTTTGAAGTTATTTCATAAATTATATTTAATTCATAATAAAATTTATTTTAATGTGAAAGTCAATATTATTCACATAAGGGTATATTTTTTTGAGAAGTTTTTGTTTTGATTAAAACGAAAATACTTATGGCTTAGTAATTTTACTTTTTAATATAATATCATTATTTGAGAAATAATAACTACAATGAAGATTATTATAACAAATATTCATTGTAAAATTTATATTTTTATAAAAAATTTGTTTATAACTTATGTGGGAAATAATATAATAAAAATTAAGTGGAGAAATGGAAATATATTTAAATATACATTTTATCATGGAAAAGAAAATATTTTTGGGAAATATCTTTAATAAAATCATAATTAAATTAGGGACAGAATATGTTAATTAATTAATGGATTATTTGAGTTTTATAATTATAATAATTCAATAAAAGAATTTCAAAGTTAAAATCATATTTATCATAAAAATAAATTCTACATAAGGGTATGATATATTTATATAATGGAAAGGCAGTCTCTTGGTAGCTTTGTAATTGTTAGACTATAAATGTTTTATTATAATAGGAATCTTGTGTAAGGGTACACCCGAGTTGCATAATGTCCATGGAGGGATTTAATATCCCATAATATTGTAGATACCATGATACATTCGGGTGTAAATTTCACTATATCAATATGTATGGGTCAATATGTGTCTTCTAGTTCACAAAATGGTGATTATAGACTTTGTATAAATGTTGTTCTGTAAAATTGATTGTCACATAATGGTATAGAGATATGGTGTAAGGGTATACAACTACTATTTAAGGGTATTCAAAACCTTGTGTAATAGTAAGACAATAAAAATACAAGCAATTTAAATGTAACAGTGGATCATGTATGGGTGACGTACTAGATACACATTCTACGTAAGTGTGTAAGACCATTTATTAAAGGGTATTCTAAATTGTACAATTCTTATGTAAGGATCTATAATCCATCACATAAAGGGTAAAAGAAACATACATGTGATTATGTGAGTATTATGTGGCGAGTTATAAAACGACCAAAAAGAAAATCACAAATCCACTTAATGGTATATGCACACTCTCATATTTAAAAATGTTGCATATTCATCTTCTTTGATTCATGAAACCTATAGATAATCAATGTTTATTAATATATATATGGACCCGGCCTTAAAAACATTTCAAAAACATTAATTAAATGAATAATTTTCATTGAGGATATTTTTAGGTTTATAGTTTTAAAGAATTAGGATATAACTATTGCATTACATCTCAAGTATTACTAAGTATACACTTCTACTCAGTTTCTATTTTTTCACAAAATTAAAACTCTTGAAAAAAAGTGTCATGTGAAGTTCCATGTTTTAGATAGCATGAATTTTCCTTGATCACATCCTTGACCCTATTCATTTTTAAGTCCTCTGAAAAACATTTCAAAACATGGGATGAGCATAAAAAGCATAGTAAGGGTTTAAAAACAAAGAAAGAAAACACTAGTTTATCATTACATACATAAAATAAGCACCTTAACATACCTCATGAAATCATATGATTTATTAATGACACATAGATATCATAAATCATAAAGGTAATTTGTGGCATCTATATCATACATAAATTGTAGCTATCATTGTTATGTAGGGTGTTATATTTGGAATACCCATCCCATTATATTTCCAAAATCTCCTAGGAGAAACATTCACATTTACCTCTGTCATGTTACCAAATGCATTGGAGAGCTATAACGGGATCACCCACCATATGTTTATCATAGAAAAACTCGTATACATAAACAATACATAAGAACCATAACATATTCATAGCACATAAATCCAATATAAGGGAAAGATAAAATTTACACATTTATATAAAAATATAAAATTGAAATATTTTGACATAAAAAAACTATTATCAAAACCATTTTCAATAACAAAATACATAAAATTGTATGTGGTATTTATTTTTCTTTTTATGAACATTACTCCTTGTTAGGGAAGCCATAAATCAAATAATAATCGCAGTGCCGGAAAGATCGTTGTCACCACGTACATTAAAAGAAACAATATTTTTTGTGATTAATTATAATTCTTAGTAGAGAAAAGATTCCTTTTGAATGAAATGAAATGTAAAAGGGTTTTATACATTGTATAAAAAATCATCTATTAAAACAAAATATGCCACAATGAAAAAAGATTGAGACGAAGTCCCTTACCTCGTGTTCGATTTGACCCGTTCATTCATCAATCCCTTGAATGATAAACTAATGTTAATTTCAACTTGAATAAGATCATTTTTCAATTTGATTATTCCTTTTATATCACTTATTACAGTTTTATAAACATTATGCAATCATTTATTGTAAAAATGGTCGTTTTGTCGATATTTGGTAGTTGAGTCAAAAACAAACTTCATATAATTACAATTTGTTCATGTGGTAAAATATCTATTATATACAGAATTATATTCATGATGTAGATATTATATATATCATATTTATACAGTATATGTATGTAATTATAATAGTACATTACATTTTGAGATATGAAATAAAATGCACCATTCATGGAGACGGTAAACCATGCATACACATGAACTCTACTTTCATTTATATTTATTATTTTGCTGGAATTAAAACATTACTATACATATTAATATTATAATTCCAGTAAAATATCATATTTAATATCATTAAATTCTTCCTTTATATGTCACACATATGGAATTAATGAGTTATATCAATTTGATGGGGTGATAGTATGCACTTCCTCAAATGAAATTATCGCATTTAACAATAATGAAAACAATAATGGTATGATATCAATGGAAAATAAAAACCCTAAAGGAAAAATAAAAATAATATATATCATATATAAATACGGATGCATCATAATTTCCACTAAGAGAGGCGGTATAATATAATTGAACAATCATCATTTCGTGAGGTGTTAGTTTTCTATCCACAGGAAAAATATGTTCTTTACCCATTATACAGAGGTGTGTGTATGTATAGTTATAATTAATATCATTAAAACAACTTATTATATTGAGGCTACTGGTTTTGTTATAATATAAAGGATTAAAACAAGTTTATGGGGTTGTAGAAGTAAAATAAAACAAAAGAACTTAAGTGAAGACGTTACCTTTAAATGAGGTAACTCCCTTTGCTTTGAACAAAAATGATTTGTTGATGTGGCTTGTGCCTATGTTATGTCTTTTATAAGGGGGAGAGGGATGTGGGGAGATTAATTGTGTAGAGTTTTAATTAGGAAAGAGGCTTCATAGGTTTGAAGAATGGTTTAGAGGTGAGGTATTTGTATAAGGTGGAGGAGGGGCTCTTTAGAAATGTGTGACAATATTATTTTATTACACAATGATTTTCGGTTTCTAAATTTCCAAAACTTATTGAAGTCAAATATAAAATGAATAATTATCTAAATAAAATCATCCAATTAGAATTGGACTGGTTTTGGATATTATTATAATCTTCATAATCTTATTTATTCCAATCTTTTATTAATTTGGTAAACAATACATCATTACTGTGTCATAAATAATTTCATTTATTTGACGTTCAAAAATTATAAACCAATTACCATGATGTAGGAAATATTTTTATATTTAAAAATAATATTTATATTCTAATATAAAACTTATATTACACTATGTAAAAATAAATTTAATAAAAGATATTTATTTTTTTCATTTTTGTCTTTACTTTATGTTAATTAAAATAGTTTCATTATCACTCCCAAGTGGCCCCATGGGGACCCAAAATCGACTCAAATATTATCATGGTGGGATATGTATCATCCAATAGTATTAGGACACAAGTTAGGGTATTGTAATAACAATATAATATTATAATATTATTTTTTACCCTTAATTACCAAATTTACCTTTTAACCATAGTAAATAAAATATTTACTGAAATAAATATTCATAATGTCTAAAAATAAAAGTTACATATTTAAATAGTTAGTACCTCAACATTCTATATATATAATCCATATTTCCAAATTCAAAACATAGATGTGTAAGTAACTAATTTTGAATTAACTCTCGTTGTCAAAACAAAAGACTTGTTTTTAAGAAATAATAATTATCAAAAGATTGACACTTGTTTATGTCCAACTTAAATGTGAAATTAATTCCAATGACTAAAATTGGATTAAATGGTAAAAATATAATCTAATTAAACTATAAAACCAACTAAAAATATAATCTATCCATATAAATAAATTTGATTAAAAGGACATTTTGAATTAAAATACAGTATTATCACTATTTATTAAATATTGAACTTTATCAGAAATGTACCAAAATATCATCCAAATAATATTTTGATGTATTTATTATAAAGAATAATATTTATGTGTCAAATAGAAGATATAAAAGTCGCAAAAACTAGATTTAAACAGTGTTTTCCATCAAAAGGCTGTAAATCGACATTGTAAAGAATATTAGAGTATTTGTGCTTAAAATTGAATTCATTCACATTTTAAGGTTCTAAATTTTATTAGATAAATGTAAAAAAATTTAACAAACATGTATAATAATATCGTACTTAGTTCTGTTAATTCCTGACAATATAACAGTTATGCATTAACTACCATTTAAAATAATAATATTATACTATTATTGTGCAATGTAAGATTTCAAAGAAACTCATTGTTTCATATTGAGTACACCATAGAACATAGCGACCCCTTTAAGGTAAAATTAATATTTAATTCACAAATTATTAATTAAAAAGAAAAATTTATTATTTCCTTATTTACATGGGATGTTACAACCTTCCCCCTTTTAGAAATTGCGTCCTCGCAGTTTTATTAACTTATCATGTAAATGAGGTTTTTATCTCTCATAAAATTTTCAGATTCCCACGTTGCCTCTTCAACCATATGGCTTTTTCATAAAACATTTACCTGGTTAATTACCTTATTCCACAACACTTTCTCTCTTCGGTTAAGAATCCGGACTGGCTGTTCCTCATAAGAAGTATTATCTTCCAACTGAACTAGCTCTGGACATAAAACATCAGATGGATCTGACATATACTTTCTCAACATTAAAACATGAAAAACATAGTGTATGTAGGACAAAAATAGAGGTAAATCCACACTGCACGGAACTGATCCTACATTCTACAGGGTTTCATAAGGTCCATTGAACCTCAGACTCAACTTTCCCTTCTTAATAATGCACATCACACTTTTCCAGGGAGAACCTTTGAGAAAGACATGATCCCCTACCTTAAAGGAAAGATCTGAATGGCCCTAAGGCCTTCATTTTTATATTATGGATAATCCCCCTTTTAAGGGTTTATGGGGAACCCGTAGATGACCCGTAGGCCCAATTCACAAGGCCCGACAAACTCGTAATACATAACCCGAAGGCCCATAGTCATACCATGCCCAATACATGACCCGTAGGCCCAGCCCACTTGAACTGCCCCTCCCCTGCTTTCTGTGTCATTGATCTCCTAGCTCCCCACCTTGCATTGCTGATCGGCTAGCATTTCCCCGTACAAAGCTGCATAGTACCTGGTCCCAATGGTATCTATCATACCCTCTCATTCTTCCAATCCAGTTAGCTCTACATCTGGTGGCTTCTACACCTGTTGCACTGATCCTCTTCTAGGGCCTATTCTGAGTGAACTGGGCTACTCGATGGTCTATGTGACCCGAAGGCCCTGTGGCCCGAAGGCCTTTGATGTCCCGAAGGCCCTGGAGACCCGAGGCACAAACAGGTGGCCCGAAGGCCCAAATCGGGTGAATAGTTCTGGTTGCTACTGTACGAAATAGTAACTGCTACAGTACTACTACAGTACCCCAAAAATTTTCCTCCACCGGGTTTTGAACCCGGGTCTCTTGGATGCCATGCAAGAGCCCTTACCACTCTAGTACGGGCTCACTGGCTTTAAGGAAAGATCCTTTCTCTAGTTATCTGCATAAATTTTCTTCCTACTTTGAGCTATTATCATCTGCTTCTAAATCAACTGAACTTTTTCTACCATCTCTTTTACCAATTCTTTTCCCTATATATTCCATTCACCTACTTTATCGCAAAAATCTAGAGTTTGACACCGCTTCTCATATAATTCCTCAAATAGATCCATCTATATACTAGAATGAAAACAATTATTTTAGAAAAATTAAACCAATGAATGATGTTGGTCTTAAATTACTTGGTAATTGAGTGTAAAAGCACATAGCATATACTCCAAGGTCGAAATTTTTCGTTCTAACTACCCATCTGATTGAGGATGAAAGGCTGTAGTAAAAATTAATTCACTTCCCAATTACTTCTGAAGGCCTTTTCAAAAGATGGATGTAAACCTTGGATCATGATAAGATACAATGTAGAGGGGAACACCATGAAACCAAACTATCTCTTCAACATTCAACTGAGAAAATTTATCTATATATAAAGAATATATAATAGGAATTAAATGAGTATATTTCTTCAATAGATCAACAATAACCCATATTGCATTATTACCTCAAGATGTCTTTGGTAATCCCACAATGAAGTCCATTGATATATTCTTCTATTTCCACTCTGGTACCGGTAAATTCTGAAGAAACCCTTTTAGTAACTTCCACTCTGCTTTAACCTGTTGACAAGTCAAACACTACACTCTAAAGTCAGCAATATCTATTTTCATTCCATACCACTAGTAATAATCTCGAATATCTTTTTACGTCTTATTACTGTCAGGATGAATAGAAAACGGGGAACTATGAGCTTCACATAACAAAAAATTATTCAATTATGAATCACAAAGAATGCATAATCTTTTCCAAAACCTCAAAACACAATCATTATCAATGATAGATTAATTAATATTACCCTTCTGAACCAACTCTACCTTTTTCTACCACTCACTATCTTCCTTCTATGCATGCTTTATTCTGTTTGATAGAGATGATTTCACTGACACATGAAACAAGAGTGATGAATTTCCTGCACTAACCACTTTTATGCCAAAGTTCATCAAACCAAAAACAAAAGGATCTCATTCAAAATGTAACATGGTTAATAATTCATTACTTTTTTGACTAAAAGCATCAGCCATTTTATTTTCTTTTCCCGGATGGTTAAGGATCGTGAAATAATGATCATTGATTGATTACAAAAATATCATCTATCTCATATTTAATTTTTCTGAGTTAATATATACATAAAATATTTGTGGTCTGTATATATTTCACATTTTACTCCTTAAAAATAATGCCGACAAATTTTTAAAGCAAAAGAAACTATAGTTAATTCCAAATAATGTCTATAGAAGTTTAACTCACGAGGTTTCAACTGATTTGAAGCATAAGAAATTACATGATCATTCATCACAAGGACATATCCATGTCATTTCAACGAATAATCACTGTAAATAAAAAAACTCACCATTTCTGGAAGGTTGTGCCAAAACTGGATCTTTCACTATTCTTCTTTTCAATTCCTAAAAACAATGATCACATTCTTTTGTCAAATGTAACTTAACACCTTTTCAAGTTAACTTAGTCATTAGACTAGATAAATTTGAAAAATTCTCAAGAAAAATATTTTAATAACCTTAAAAACCAAGAAAACTACAAATCTCGGTTATATTTGTGGGTCTTATCCATTCTTTAACAACTGTTATATTAACAGGATCAATAGTTATGCCATTTTTTGAAACAATGTGACCACGAAGTGAAATTTACAATAACCAAAACTCACACCTGCTAAATTTTATAAATAGTTTCTTTTATTTAATGGTGTTCAAGAAAAACCTTAAATGACTATCATTCTTCTCTTAAATTTTAGAAAAACCTAAAATATCTTAAATGAACACAACCAAAAAATTATCCTAGAACTCATATATAATTTTATTCATACGATCTATGAATAAACTAGGTGCATTGGTTAAATAAAAATTCATAACTACAAATTCATAATGGTCATATATATTATGAAACACGGTCTTCCGAATGTATGCTTTATTTACTTTCAACTGATGGTACCCTGACCTCTAGTCAATCTTTGAAAAATACTGAGCTCCCTAGAGCTGATCAAACAAATCATCTATATGAGGCAAAAGATTCTTTTTCTTAATAGTGATGTTATTCAACTCCCAACAATCAGTGCAAAGTATAACTGAACTATATTTCTTTTTAATAAATAAGATAGGATCACCCCATGGTGATGTGCTAGGTTGAATGAAACTATTAACTAATAACTTTTGTAATTGCTTCTTTAACTCTAAAACTTCAATTTGAGCAATCCAATAAGGGGGTTCTGAAATTGTAATAGCATATGGAACTAAATCAATTGTAAATTTATCATTCCAATCAGGTATAATACCAGGAATCTCATTTTGAAGAACATCAAAGTACTCATTTAACACAAGAACATCATTAATATGAACAATTCATTTGTTTTCAACAATATGAGAAAAGTAAAATTCATTTCCATCTTTTACTAATTTCTCAGCTTCCTGATATGTGATCAAAAGTAAGGGTTCATTCTTGTACACAAACAGATAATTTATCTGAATTGAAACCTATTTAGCTCTACAGTCAATCGTATAATGATAAACAGAGATCCAATCCATACCAAATATAAAATCAAACATTACTAGAGGCAAAACAATAAGGTTTTCAGGTAGATTCTTTCTACACACAAGGAATGGAAGGTTCTTATAATTTCTATTTGTTTCATCATTTCCTCCAGGTGTTTTACCATATTTTCGAGATTCATATATTGGGATAGAATTCCAAATTTAGTAATAAAAACATCTAAAAAATTATTGATTTAGATGACCCCGAATCAAACAACACATTGGCGTAATAGGAAAAACCAAACAGTGTACCTGATGCTACTTAATTTGATGGACCGACATCTGCTAAAGTAGTTGAAAAGGACTTCAAAAACCCTTTATTCTTATAAATATGTTGCATTCCCTCAGTTGAGTTCTTCATTGGACACTCATTTTCATAATGAAAAACTTCATTTCACTTAAAAAATTTTACGGATTAAAAATCAGATTTTGTCTTACAATTACTCTGATCATTTTTAGTGCAATTACGAGCTTTATGTCCCATTTTACCACATCAGTAGCACATAACATAATTCAAAAGACATCCCACAACATTCTTTGTACCAAAATTTTTACAAACAATAAACTTATGTTTCTTACCATTAGACTTTTTGAAGTGTTTTCCCATTTCATCTTCCACCTTCACCTCTTATTCGGTTGTTTTTCAAAGAAAAATTTATCATCGGAAAACTCCATTTATACATTATTCACAGATCTAACATGTTTTTCATAACATTTTAACTCACGAGAAGCTAAATACATTCGATACATTGGAATTAGTCCTATGTAAAAACTGTTGATTTTACTACTAAGATCTCGTATGAAATTTGGAGAATACCATTCCAGTTGAGTGAATTATTCTTCATAACCATCCACTAAGTCATCCTCATGCCTCAATTCCAGCAATTTATTTTCTATCATAAGACAAACTACCTTAGGAAAATATTTCTCAAGAAACAATCAATTGAATTCATCACAATCAAGAGCATCAATCTCTTCCCTATCACTAATATTTTTCACCATCGACCATCACCGATCAGCATCGCCTTCAAAATGGTAAATAGAGAGACTATCCTTTTGATGTTCTGAATACATCATCACATTGAAAATATTCTCCAGTGCATTAATACACCCTTCTTCTAGCACATGGTCAGATGATCCTAAGATTAATGGGGGATGTTGCCTTATGAAATGATCCAATACTAACATGTTCCTCTATGGTTGATCTGGATGATCTCGTTCATGGACACCAACACCATTTATAACCTGAGTCAACTATGCCATCACAATAACAAAATGTTTGATTCCAATTCCAACCTTCTCAGGTTGCTAATATGGAAGGTTGTCTTCCTCCTGATATCGTCCCAATATAGCTTCCCAGTTTCCTCTACGACAAACCATTCTGGACAGAGAAATATCATAGGTGAAAATACATGGTAATCTGTAAATGTTATATCACTTTAATCTTACCATAAATTAATTTTTGGACATTAATTTAACAATATATTGACTTCTAAAGTAATGTAAACCGACCTTTGATACCAACTATAAGTACACAGCCTTCAATCAAAACATAAACTTGATTTAAATGAATAATTAACATTGAGGATCTTTTCAGGTTTAGAGTTCTAGAGAACTAGGCCATAATTATTACATAACATTTCATGTATTAAAAGGTAGACACTTTTACTCAATTTCAATTTTTTTACAAAAATAGAAACTCTCGATAAAAAAGAGTCATGTCTAGTTCCATGTTTTAGACAACAAGACTTTTCCTTGATCACATCCTTGATCCTATTAATCTTTAGGTCTTGTGAAAAACATTTCAAAACATAGGATGAGAATAAAAATGCTTAGTAAGGTTTCTAAAACAAAGAAAGAATACATTAGTTCATCATTACATACATAACATAAGATCTATAACATGATTCATGAAAATATTAGATTTATGAATAACACATAGAAATCATATATCATTAAGGAATATTGTGGAATCCATATCATACTTACATTGTGGTTATCACTACTATGAAGGGAGTTACATTAGGAGTACCCATCACAGTATATTCCTTAAATATATTAGGAGAAAAATTCACGTTTACCTTCATAACATTACCCAATGCATTAGAGAGCTAACTCGGGCTCACCCACCCTATGTTTGTCAAACAACCACCTATATACATAATCAATGTCTAATAACCATTACATATTCATTTCCCATAAAACAATCATTGAGGAAAGATAGCATTTCTATATTTAAATTACAATATATCACTTAAATATATTGACATAACAAATCCATTTTCCAAACCATTTTCAATACAAAAATACGTAAAATTTTATATGGTATTTATGTTCCTTTTAAAAACATTACGGCATGTTACGGAATCCATATATCAAATAATACTCGCGGGGGTTGGATGATTGTTGTCCCCACGTATGATAAATGGAAAATTCTTTTTTTCATTTAGTAAGATGCTTAGTAGAGAAAATATTCAGTTTAAATGAATTGTTATTTAAAAGGTGTTTATAGAGCATATTAAAAGAAGTCATGTTTTCAAATAAAATATGCCTCAATGAAAGGATATTGAGACGAAGCCCCTTACCTCATGTCCGATTTGACCCATTAGTTCTTTAATCTATGGAATAATAAACTAAAGCTATTTTATACTAGCATAAGATCCTTTTTCATGTCTATTAATCCTTTTACATCACTTATTAAAATGTTATAATGATTATGTAATCATTTATGTTAATAACAGTTGTTTCGTCGATATTTGGTACTTGAGTCAAAAATGATCTTCTTATAATTTCAATTTGTTCATTGGTCAAATATCCATTATATCCACAATGATACTCATGATTTAGATATCATATATATAATATATATTTAGTATATATATGTATTTATTATAGTACATAACATTTAGAGATATGAAATGAAATGCACCATTCATGGAGACGGTAGGCCATACATATGCATGAACACTACTTCCATTTATATTTCTTATTTTAATGGAAATAAAACAAAATTATACATAGTTATAATATAATTTCAGTATAATATCATATATAATATCATTAAATCTATCCTTTATACAGCCCACATATGGAAATAATGAGTCATATCACTTTGCGAGGGCGGTAATTTTAACTTCCTCAAATGAAATTATCACATTTACCAATAATGGAAAACATAAAGATATGCTATAAATAATTAATACAGAATCATAAAGAGAAAATAATGATAATATATATCATATATAAATATAGTTCCATCATAATGGCCATTAATAGAGGTGGTAGGAGATAATTGAACAATCATCGTTTTTTTAGGCATTAGTTTGTCATCTACAGAAACTTTATGTTCTTTACCCATTATATAGAGGTGTGTCTATGTGTTGTTCGAATAATGATCATAAAAATATCCTAGTATATTGAGGATACTTTTTTTGTTATAAAATAAAGGAATAAAAAATAGGGGGTTGGAGAAGTAAAATAAATCAAAATAACTTAAGAGAAGAGTTTGCCTTTAAATTGGGTAACTCCATTTGGTTTGAACCTAAATGGTTGGATGAAGTACCTTATGCCTAAGTTATGGATTCTGGGAGGATTATAGTGATATGGTAAGATTAATTGCGCTGAGTTTGGATGATCCATGGGTCTTTAGAGGTGTGAGGAATGGGATAGAGATGAGTGCTTTTTATAGGGGGGGGACGAGCTCTTTAGGAATGTGTGAAAATATTATTTTATTACAGAATTATTTTTGGTTTATAAATGTCCACCAATTTTTATAGTCAAATTAAGAATGACTCAAGGTCAAAATAAAATCTTACAATTATAATTGTCTAGTTTTTGGATATTATTTTATTCTTTTAATCTAATTTATTTAAATATTTTATTAAGGAGGTAATCGTTGCATAAATATTATGTTATAAACAATTTATTTTATTTGATGTATAAAAATTATAAAGAAATATAATGACTTGGTAGCTCCTTTTATCTTCCCAAATAATATTTATAGTCAAAAATATAACTTATATTACCCTATGTAAAAGTTAATTTACTAAAAGATATTTGTTTATGTCATTTTTTCATTACTTTAATTTAATTAAAATAACGTGTCATTATCACTCTCAAGTGGCCCCATGGGTTCCCAAAATCGACCCAAGGATGCAAATGGTCGGATATGTATCAACCAATAAGATTTGGACACATGTTAGTGTAATTTAATAATATTATTATAATATTTTTTTACCCTTAATTACCGGATTTACCTTTTAACCATGGTAAATAAAATATTTACTGAAATAAATATTTATAATGTCTAAAAATAAAAGTTACCTATTTTAACAATTTGCACCACCTAATTCCATATATATAACCCATTTTATCAAATTCAAAAAATAGAATTATCAGAAATTAATTTAAATTTTTCTTTCTGTCAAAATAAAAAGCGTGTTTTCAAGAAATAATAAATATCAAAACATTGACACTTATTTATGTCCAATTTCAATGTGAAATTAATTCATATGGCCAAAATTATATTAAATGGAATAAATATAATCTAATTAAACATTAAACCAAATTTTAAAGATAATATAACCATATAAATAAATTATATTAAAAGGTAGTTTTGATTTAAAATAAAGAATTTTCATTATTCATTAAAAACGATCATTATAAAGAAAAATACCAAAATTTCATCCAAATTATATTTTGATGTCCTGATTCTAACGAATAATATTTTATTTCAAATGGAACTTTTAAAAGTGTCTAAAACTAGATTTAAAAAGGGTTATCCATTAAAATGTGGTAAATCAACCATTTAAATAATATAAGAGTATTTGTGTTTAAAATTGGAATCATTTACATTTTAAGACTCTATATTTTGTTGGATAAATGAAAAAAAATTTAACAAACATGGATAATCATATTTTAGTTAATTATGTTCATTCCTTCCAATACAATGTCTAGGCATTAACTACCATTTAAAATAATAATATAAAATTTTTATTGTGCAATGAAAAATTTCAAAGAAACATGTTGTTGCGTATTGAGTAAACCATCGAAAATAGCAACCCATTTAAGGTAAATTTAATTTTTAATTCACAAAATATTAATTAAATATAAAATTTATTATTTCTCTATTTACCTATGATGTTACAATATAAATATATGCACATAAATATATTATGCTTTAATCAAATCATAAAATTATGTAAAATATAATACCATGTTATTAAAAAGTCATAGTTATTTTCATCATGGTGAAAATATTTCTTATAATATTAAATAATTCATATAAATAATATTTCATTATCATCTTAGTTGAGATATTTTTTTATTGACAACGAAAATCAAAATTAGTGAAATGATACAAGAATATGAACTTCCGCATTTATAAAACATTATCTATATATGTGGCATATAATTATTTTTCAGTATGCTATATAATCCATAATGAACTTGGCCATAATGAAAGCTTTATATTTAGACTTTATTGAATACTTTATTGGAAAATTATAATATTCGATGGGTATAATATTATCTAAAAATTGGGAATTTATGTATTTAAAATCTCAGGGATAAGGTTTATATTAGTTCCACGAAAAAAATTTGTTAAATCCTATACATTATTTATATGTTCATATAAGGAATTATTTTGTAAATACCAGATATAAGAATATTGAACCATTCCTCTTCGTACATAGTAATTTCTAATTTTAAAACCTTATACTATAGTTTAATGTTATCTATAAAAGGGTACACTTCCCTTCCTTCAGGGATGTATTACTTACTTTCATGTTAGATTTATTATTCCTACAGTTATAGTCATTAGGGAAATAATCACAAGGATAAAGAAACTATTTTTAGTATCCCTTTTTGAAGTGTGTGATGTATTCTGGTAAGAAATATAGTTATAGTTCTTATTAAGGTAAAATATTTTGTCTCAAATACCCTTTATTTAGGTATATTTTTGATAATATGAACATAATTTCAATTATATGGTTTATTTATTTCAAATTTTACATTTTACATTTTAAATAGATCACTCATAATGTTGTTTTATGTTAAAATCAAAGGGATTTTATACAAGGCATTTGATGCAAATATTACAAATGTAGTAATGGTTTTTTATAACTCAATATCCATTTTAAGAGTTATAATTTTACTAATTGATATTATCAATCCATTATTATGTTTAAAAAATCAATATAATTTTTTTTTTCTACATTTCCACTTCATTTATGTTCATATATTCACTTCATGGATTAATTATCACATAAAATGTTATGATATTTCCTTAGTTTTTGTTTGTCTTAATGACATTTTCTCGAGACATGTGTTATTTCGTGCCCCATGATATCATTGAATGGTGTACTTACGACCCCCTAAATTAAAGCCGACAGATTACTTGATGTAACTCATGGTATTTATATATATATATCATATGATTTATTTCAACAAATTATTATTTCAAATGGTACCAACACTTTAATGTTTTATGTTACAATTTTATTTATTATCAGGATTGTTTAGGTTTATAGTTCCATTTGTGGAAATCACATGATATTATTATTTATAACAATATATATTTCTTATAAACTAATAATCATTGTGGTTTAAAAGTTTACATTACATTTCCTCCCTTATTTTTTAAAGATACATCCCCAATGTTGTTTTTATGTGTTATTGATCTAGTATCTTCTTTTAGATTCGAAATCATTCTCTTCCATATTCATGTTTTCTAAAATATCATTAAAAATTATATTTTATAAAAAACCTTATTCCTTAATTTATTTTACAATATCATTAAACAAATTTAAAATATTTTAAAAAGAAAATTGTTTATCATTTTCTGTGTGGTTCACTTTTATCTCTCTTTACAAAAAATGAAGATAATTATTTTTACATTTACTAGATGAGATAGATTTCCTAATATTATTAACATTATTATTATTAATGATTTCCATTAATTTTTACAAATATATTCTGAAAATAAATTATTTCCAAAATATTTTTTAGTTTTTTAGATTTTAAAAGATATTTTATATGTGGAAAAGTTATTTTTTAAAGAAATGACATTGATTATTTTTTATGGAATTTCTATAAATCGATTATGAAAACCATTTATATTGAATTTTATTCATAGGAATTATGTTTTAAATATATAATCATGATTTTATCATTGAAAGGATTGTGATGTAGTCATGGAAACTGCGTCATTCCAATGTGTAAATCATATTATAAATGAACATAGTGATTCTTATGTTATAAAAATAAAACCTCCTTGTGTTATTATTTTTTATGGTTCATAAAAATTATTTATGATGATGGGTGAGCCTTATATAGCTCATAATGATTTGTGAGCCTGATATAGCTCATAATAATGGGTGATCCAATTATATGTCTCGTCTGGGTAATGAATATGTTCTCCAGAGGATTATATTGGTAGGTAACTGAATTAGTTATTCCTATTCTAGGAGTTATTATAAGGGAACTATATAGATAACTTTAATAAATACCAACTCATTTAATATATTATTTCTATGATTTCATACTATTTTCATTAATCAAGATTGACATCACGTGACTCGTTATTGTTGATTTTAATAACTCTTTGTTTTGTCAAATATTTGTTCCATTTAACATGTTTAATGAATTTTCTATGTGTATGAATTACCTTATTTAATTGTATACCATTTTAATTATGAAATAATACCATTATGATAATATTATTCTTTGTAAAAAATCATGTTATAATGATTATATTTACCCTTACAAATTGTTTATGGTCACACTTATTATATTTAATTTTCCTATTTTTCTAATGAAATGTTTTATGAATGTTATATCTAATAAGGTTACTATATGTTAATAACATAGTGGTAGATGGTGTATAATTTTAATGAACCTAGGGTTTATTTATCTAATTTATTAGGTAATAATTTTTTCTAATTATCATAAAATATATCCAAACATGTCCTTTGGTATATATGTGATCCAATATTATATTTTGATATTATATGTTTTAATGATTTCAAAAAGGGAACATTTATCAACATAAAATTTTGAAATTTAATGGTTATTATTTAGTAACACTTATTAGAGTGCATAACTTGGGCTATTATATTAGGTATCATAGAAGAAGACTAAATTTGATCCTTGGTATCCCCCACATATGAACTTTTGGTGAAGCATGTATCTCCACCTTGGAGATTAATTTGTAAAGGGATTCCACTTGGGATAGAGGTAGGAGTACCACCTATGAGGTGTATCATCCTATATAGTTCTTTATAGCTAAAAATTATAACCAACTGGTAAAAATTAAAAAATTTATAATTGATATCATAGAATATTTTTACATAACATTAGTTTCTGGGATGTTTTTATGTGGTATTATATTATGATTTATGGATACCATCATGATTTTAAGATTATAATGTTTATCAAATGTTCAATTTCTTAGACAACCGTTTTGAGATTTTATGTTATGAGATTTTATGTTGATTAATGATATTTTAGGAAAATTTTAATTTCGTTGAGGTACTTATAACCCTGAAGATTAAAGTTATGTATTATTTCAAAATAAATATATTAAATTTTTAGGGATGTTGGATGATAGGTATATCACAAAAATTGAGGTTAACACTTTTTATAATGTTGATTTGTTGGAGGCTATTTAGATTACATGTTTATTAATTTATTGAATGATCATTGTTCACTATTTTTATGTTTATTTTTATGGATTAATTTGTTATGTATTCATATAATTTATTATACATTTTAAATATTTTTCTAACTTATTCTAAATATTTTATTTTTGGTTAGTATCTAATGATAGGAGGAATAACTTTTTATCCTATTGTATATTATGTTGTATTCATGAATTTGATCTTTATTATCGAAGCATGAAAAATTTCTCTTTAATACTCATTATTTGATGGAAAATATGAAATTTTAGTTGAAATTTATTAAAGGTATAAATTATACATATCATGTAAGTATGTTTCTATATGTTATTTGTCTATATGTAAAGGTGATTCCTCAACTCTTGGAAACAGATAATGAAATAAAAATTTTATTCGATTAATTTTATTTATGTTGAATTGATTGTATTTTTCACAACTTATTATTTTACTGTTTATTTGTCATTTACATTCATAGGATTATTCTTTTATTTCGATCAATGTTGTCTGTCACAATCCATCATTATTTGGATATTTGTTTTTATTCCATTCTATATTTTCACTTCCAACGCATGTTCTCTTATATAGGAAATTAATAATGTTTTATTAAAAATGATCAGTATTTTTATATTTCCCTCTTTTCATGAGGAACTTTTATAAAACCTTTTTATGATGTGGGTTTTCAATAAAAATATTTTCACTTATAGAACAATTTATTACCAATCTTAATTTCAAATTTTTTTAGGATGAAATTTAATTTATAAGGGGAGAATATAACATCCATAAATTTCAATAAATTTATATCCATTAAATAAGTATAATAAATAATCAATAATCTAATAATTTATATAATCAGAAATATATTTTAATTCAACTTGATGAAAATATGTTTAGATATTGACTCAGTTATTCAAAATATATGATTTAGAGTGTTTTAATTTTACATTATTGTGTATAATGGTAAATTATTTTCTCATTTTTGTGTTTTTATAAAATATAACTCATTATTTATAAAATATAGTTTAAAATTCATGTGATTATTAATCCAATAAAATTATATTTTTTGTTAAAAATTATTATTTTCCCAGAAAATAAAAGCCTTTCATTTTTTATACAATTACATTATAATATATGATTATTATTAAATAAATAATATATTCATAGAATTATATGGACACATAAAATCACAATAAAATTTATAATTTAATCAAAAATACATTTCCAACTTATTTGGTGATTGCACCAATAAAAAATCATCACGGACATAGAATTATTGATAAATATAAAATCTATCTTCGTAATGTATTTATTTCAGATTAATATAATAAAATTGGAATTTAATGAGAGAAATAATATATTATGAAATTAATGTATTTTGTTAGTTTTATATTTATAATTATAGAATTATAATTTTTATTTATTAA
Source organism: Viscum album (assembly GCA_963277665.1). Taxonomy (NCBI): domain Eukaryota; kingdom Viridiplantae; phylum Streptophyta; class Magnoliopsida; order Santalales; family Viscaceae; genus Viscum; species Viscum album. The sequence goes on from OY728138.1 coordinate 1,381,645,891, forward strand.
AATCTTATTCAAGATAATAATGAATTATATGTAAGTGTATGTTTTGTTTGTGTAAGGGTAAGAAATTCTTTTGGAAGCGGGGTAATGGTCACCCTATAATCAAGTAATGGTATGAATAATCCTACAGATGGATAAAAATTATTTTAATAAGGTTCATTGAGTCCTTTCATATCATGTGTTAGGGTAGATACTCAGATTCATTCTCGTATAAATGTCACTATATCATTATGTTAGGGCGAGTTTGTGTCTCCTAGTTCACATATGGATTATTTTATAAATTGTATAAAGGTTTTATAGGGAAATTGAAGGTTATTTAAATGTATAAAACTATGGTATAATGAAATAAAATCGTAACATAAGGTTAAATATCACATAACATAAATTTAATCAAAGAAAACAACAGTTTTTTGAAAGGGTAACTCTGGGTCCTATTAGATTAAAATGGGAAATAAAAATTTTATATACTGGCTTTCTAAAACTAAAATATGGGTATGATTCTTCATATAGACCAAATATAAGGACCCAAAGTCACCCACATAAGGGTAAAAATTACTTAAAAGGGATTACATGAATGTCAAGTGGTGAGTTCAAAAACCTACATAATGGAATTATAAATCCATGTAAATATACATGATCAATCATAGATTTAAACCTTCTACATCATCATATTATTCCATGTGTAAAACCAATAGTTAATCGAAAGATATTCAAACACAAACACAAAGATATTGATAATTATTATGAATCCATCAAATTATTATATGACTTAAAAAAATACTATTATAAAAAATAATCCAAAATGAACATTTTTTAATTGAGAATATTCTAAATAATATTGAATAATATATATATTATCCGATTATCAAATAATTTAAAAAAATTATTTTATTAAAAATGAAAATAATTATTCGTGATATGCGACAAGAATACGAAAATTAGCATATATAAAACATTATCTATCTGCATGACTAGGAAATAATTTCCATATGGATCTGTATTCCATAATGAACTAAAAAACATAATAGATTCATTTGTATTGTATAAATTATATGTAATTGGAAACATAGATAATAATTTTTTAGAAGATTATCATAATAATAGAAGTATTATGTATTTAACAACAAGTAGATAGGTTTATCAAATTGCAGATTAGTGCTATAAAAAAATTTAAAATGAAGAAGGAAGTAAATTTTTTTTCATGTCCCTACAATGTATTCTTTTATATATTCCAATCAGAAGATTTAAAAACCATCCACATTAAGACTTATTGTTTTTTATTTTTAAAAATATACAATATAGGTTATGGTTGGATATAAAAAAAGACAACTTCTTTCCATGTGAGGGGTCTTACTTCCTCAAATTTTTATTTATATATTTTTATAGTTGGTACAATGAAGGAAATATTAATAGAAAGAAAAAAAATTCTTAGGTTTCATTTCTAAATTAGGGTATTTTATATGGGATGAATTATAGTTATAGAAAAAGTTAAGGAAAGTGATTCCATCTCAACTTCCCTTAGTTGATTCATGTTTTAATGTTATCAACCTGATTTCTTTTATATAATGAATATAACTCCAATTTATTATTTTATTTCATTATTCCATCATAAATAATCATATTTTTAGCTAAAAATCATGTTACTTCATTTAAGGGATTTAATTCAGATGTTAAGAAAGTATTAAGGGTGTTATTAAATCAATTATCATTCATAGAGTTATACAACTAGTTAATTAGGTTAATAATTCCTTGATTATGTGGGAATTGATCTCTAAAATGTTTTATAATATATTTAAACATGATTTATGTGTATTTAAATATGTTAAAATATTTAATTGATGGATAAAATATCACATAAAAGTTATGTCCTTATTATTTTTTCCTTGTCTCAATCTAATTTTCCAAAGACATGTTTTATTTCATGAAACATAATTTATTTTACTTGTGTACTTACATTGTCATGAATTAATTTTGACAATTAATTATTGTAATTTTTTGGATTAACATATATATTTAATATTATTTTTTAAATTATTATTGATCTAGAATGTTTCAATTTTAATAAAGGCTTCATGATACAATCACATTTCTTTTCATGATTTTTTATATTGAAGGTTAAATAAGGGAAATCAAATGCTCTTATTTTATAAAACAAAAATATTTTCTTAATCTCTGGTAATGAAATTTTTTATTGGTTTATTTTCCATTTCATCTTCTATTTATAAAGTAAATATCAAGAAACATGTTTTTAACTAATACCAATCGGGTAGCTTCTTTTAGATATGGGATCATTCCTTTCCCTATACATGTTTTCTAAAATGTTCTCAAGTATGATATTTTCTAGAAATAATATATTTCCTAATCATATTTACATGATCTTTTCACTTATTTTACAATATCTTAAATTATAATAGCTTATATTTTCTGCATGGGTCAATTTTGAATCACATTATCCTTGTTTGAAAAGATTGTTTTATTTTAAAATTTTTGTAAGAAATAGTTTTTATCACTTTTATGACTTTTATTTTCATTGTACATATATTTATAATTTTGGAACATTATATTTTCCAGGAAAATATTTTCCACAATATTTTGTGTTTTATTAGTTTTTAAAATTAATTTTTAATTTATTAATAGTATTTTCCATGAAAATATTTATAATGATTACATTATGGTATTTCTATTATTTAGTGATAATAACCCTTGATGTTACAAATGATTCACTTGGGAAATGTTGTAATGATATAATATGAATTCATTCAATGGACGAACTATGAGATTTTCATGGAATCTATTTCTCTTCCTTAGGAAAATAAATCAATGAAAAATAGTAGTTATTTTTATATTCAAAAATGAAATCACTCAGGTGTATGATTATTCTATGGTTCATAAACATTATTCACAATGAAAGGTTTTCCAGTATATATCAATGATATTTTTTAACCCTAATATAAATCATGATGACTGGGAATGCAGATATACCTCTCCAATACAATGGGTAATGATTATATTCTCTAGGAAATATTGTTATAAGTTGAACATGGTGGTAATTACACTTCTAAAAGTTCTTATAAGGTATCTGTGAAGATAATATTACGGGATACCAACACATTTTAGTTATTCATTCTATGTTTTTAATGATTATTTTATTATTATTTACATAAAATTTCTCATGTTTATTGATTCCTATGAATCATTAATTTGTTAAAAATTTATGTTATGCAGCATAGGTATTATTTTAGGTTTCTATTGGTACGAATTCTCTTATGTTATTCACATGAACATTTATTATGTAATCATATCCGTATTATTACCATATAATTAATTTTAACATTAAATTTTTAATGATTATGTTTACCTTTTTTTGAGCATTTTAACTCATCCATTTAATATTTCATTTTCCCTTGGTTATGATCAATTTTTTTATTTTTTATTCCAATAATGTTTACTATATGTGAATAAGTTAGTGGAAGACGATGTTGATTTTTATGAAATGGTTTTTATATATCATTGATTATATTTAGTATTTCATCCTTATCAACTAAAACTCTAATATAATAAAGTCTCTAGGTATGTATGGGATCCAATATTTCAATTTTATGTTGTATGTATTGAATTCTTAAAATTGGTCCCCATTTATAAGTATCAAAGAAAAAAATGCAAATAGTATGCTTTAACAATAAATTTAGGAGTCACTACTAAAAATGACTTACTCTAATTGAAATTTATTGATAGAAAATATATTTGTTGGTAAAAATGGTTAATTACTACATATATTTATTTATATTGGTATTAATTTTATGTACAAAAACATGTTCTTACCTGCAGATATATCTATTTGTATTTACCGTTAAATACCAACAAATCTTTTACCAAATGTGAAATATATTTCTCTACCAAACATATAGCAACAATTCTTTTTACCAACACATGAATTTGTTAGTAATAATAACAATTACCAAAAAATATTTTACCATTAATGAAAATTATTTCAAGAAGCAATTCATTAATTTTTTATCAATAAGCAATCAAGAAAACAAAATTTTTTATATATTAATATTTTTATGACCAAAACTAATATCTATTTTTTACGTTCTAATTCAAAAAATCTAAATAATTGAATTTTATCAATACATAAATAGTGTTTATTTTTTTTATTTTGTTCATTTAATAAACATTATTATAATTTTTATAAAAAAGTTTAAATAATTATGAAATTTGATATATTTATATATATGTCTGATACAATATATATGCATAATAATTAAATTTCTATATATTAAATTTAATAAACAAAACTAAATATATTCAAAATAAATTCGAAAATAAATTAATTAAATAAAATAGAAAAAAATAACAATTAATTAAATATTTTTTTTACATTTATATTAATATTATTTTATATTATAAATTATAATATATATTTATTATTAAATTTTGTACCATTAACACTGGAACATATATATATATATAATATTATATATTTTATTTACATAATTAAATGAAATTTGATATTTTATTTATTGGATTTTATTTTTAAAAATCATCACTCCACAACCCAAATTACCCTCCCCAGCATAGCACAATTTACCCTACTACATACTCTGGCTCCCACAACATTGATACCATCTGCTACCACCTCGTATGTGACCCTCTTCCTCATCAACGACTTCTGATGTCCCCGAAGACCCCCACCACATCCTTCATCTCTCTCTGTCGATGCTACCTGCCTCATCTGTGATCCCCATCATCTCCTCCATGACAATCCACCTAAACCACTACCCTACTCCATCATGATACGCCACATCATGCGACGTCTTTCAGTGCCCATCTTGTCATCCTTTTCATCCCCACCAGACAACCCCCTCCATTTTCAGTATTCCCTGGGCGACCCCCTCTGTTCTCGACCATCCGTACCCGACCCTCTCCATCCCTGACCATCCACAATGAACCCTCACCTTCTCCGACCATCCATGCTTGCCCCTCCACTACTAACGACCTTCCCCATGCGACCAATCTAGCGTTGTGTTCAAACTCTTCCTCTATTCTAATTCATCGACAACGAGGTCTGTTAAACAATTTTTGAAGGTGTGTTTCTTTTTTAACATGGATCTCTATGAATTTTTTATCACACTCCTACAGCGTTTGGATAGATATTATGTTTTTTTATTTTTTCAATATTTCAAGAGTCAAATTTTCATCCCAGATATGTATGTTGCATTTGTTTTTTATGATAACTGAAATATGATTCTAGGATAAAAAACAGAGACATTGATATGTTTTCTTAAATAAAGGTGCCATAATGTTAAAAATTCATATATAATGAATTGAAAATACATCCTTTAATTTATAAAAATCCTAAAAAAGATTTATATGTTCTTTATAATGAATTTCTATCATAGTTGGTAAATCTCCCAACCCTCACACAACTCCATAACCACATGAAAAAAGAACCTATCCTCAAAAGCTCCATTCAATTCAACAATTTTGGGATGACTTCTAAAATAATGCATAATCTAAATCCCTTTCATTATATATTCTCTAATATTTTTTAAAACCAAATTTCCATTTGACATGGATTTGCAGACATATCGTTGACCTATTACCTTTTCAGTGCAATGGTACGTCATCCAAAACTGATCTCTTCCAAGTTCATTCCACTTGGTATGACATGACATCACATATTAAATTAGAATTCCCATAATAGATTATTCCTTATCCATAGGCCTGGGACATGGGCCTATACAGGGCTTCAATAGAGGCTGAGGCACCCCAACAACCGTCGGTCCATCAGGAAAGCAGCAAAAATGGATTTGTTAATGGTTCTAGATAATAATTGGGGATTTAATGGTTCTAATAATGTCCATAATTGTATTTTTTTCATGTAGGATCTGTACGATATGTATTTTCATGGCTATTGTGGGGTTTGATATGGGTTTTTTTAGCATAGAAGGTTCCTAGATCAGTCTTAAACATGATGGATTGCATGGATGCCTGATGGTATAAATTTCTACATGAGGGTATAAAATAGTATAATTTAATTAGCATGTTTATGAGAGTGGGTTTCTAGTGAGGTTGAAGAATCAAATATTGTTCTAGTGTGATTCTGAATCTAGATTTCTTTCATGATGATCAATATTTTTGAATGGTTGTTGTTAAATTTTGAAATTAAGATGTTTTATCTATGAGGGTTCACACTAAATCCCTAAACATGGATAATATTTATAATAAAATATTGAATTGTAAGGTTATATCCTATTAATGTAGGCACCATAGTATATGAATTCTAATTTGAAATGTATTTCCATTATAAATTGAATTAATCATTACTAGTTTTGAAGCATAGTTTTCCTTCACAAGACCAGACCCTCTCTATGTATTAGTTTACCTCATGAACATTAAACTGGTTAGTTAGGAATATAGAGGAGTTATACTTATCAATAGCCACCTGAGAACTTGAATCCCAGAATAAAAACCACATCCACGACTTCATTAACTTTTTGGTAACCCATAACCATAGACGACTTAAAAAAAGTGATCCCGCTGAACAAATTTCAAATAAATTGTATTGTTCTTCATTGGAAGTGGCCTCCACAAAATGTTTTTTGTTTAGATAAGAAATATGAGTAAATGAGGATTCACAACTTCCAGTCAGGACCTCCCCTGATCACCATTTATGCCTCGAGAGGTTTTGGTGATCATGTTATCTTCTCCCAATCTAAATAGAGACTATTCAGTTCCTATTTAACAAAACATAGGGGCATTTTGGTTAAGACTTTTTAAAGAGAATCTAGAATTATCCCTAACTCTTAGCCTATGTGGCTATTCTAAATCCACTACCCCTTTCTTCCAAAGGATTAATGTTCCAATTTGGTCACTTCTTTGTTTTCTTCATTGAACCAATGCCCCTCCACTAATAAAGAAACTATGTTCTCTTCATCAATTTATTTAGAAATAATATCATTTGAAACCACTATATACCTTCTATATTTCCATAAATTTGTATTTTGGACTTCGATATCTACTCTCAAACCAGTAATAATTTTATTACCTAGTGACATTGGAATGTGAAAAAAAATATTTTTTCCTAATTTTATGTGGCATAAATTTTTTATCTTCATCCTTCTGTTCCCTAATTTTTCTATATTTCATTCAAGACCATATTTTTTCTTTTGATCCGCATAAAAAAAATAAATGTAACCAAAGAGGGGTTAAAAAAAGATATAATTCAAGCATCAATATCTTCATTCCACATGGTATCAATTTCCTCTCTTGTGATATTAAAGCAGGGAGGAATGATCACTTCAATTTCCCCTATCTATTATAGGTTTATCGAAAGGCCAACATCCTTCATAGCCGCAGAATCAGTAAGGGGGGCGAGTGAATTTGTAGTAGAATCTGAAAATTCACTCAGTCAACATTGATTAATTTGAATTACTTGACTAAATGAACATTATCAAAACCAATATGAGATTCGAACACAATATATTTTGTAAATCAATACTCTTTCATATACGATGTGTTTGGTAGAAATTAAACATGAATATGTTGAGTCTTCCTTACTGTGATATATTCATCATTTTGTTTATTCCTTCTCTCTGATTTTATGTATTATTTCCTTGAATATGCATTTTTTAACATGTTTCATGAAAAAATTTCCATTCATACCAAATAAACTATTAAAATGAATTTATTCTTTGTTTTTTCAATTTCTATTGAAATGATTTTTGTATACAAAACATATCATAATAATTTGTAGGTATTTTTACATTGTAATAGCCGTGGTTGATGATTTGTCTTCAAAAGTCACATCATACGGAAAGGAATGGTAACTGTGTTCATATATGGTGGGGAAAAAAATTCCTCACATATAATTGTTACTAGTGAGTAGACATATATTCATTAGTTCATTTCTATTTTGTTTTTCCCCTTCCCCCTATTCAATGTCTTACTATTAAACCTAGGATCCAAGATAGAATATCACACTATTTTAAAGAAATGTAAAGAAATTTGAGACAAGGAAAGCAGGTATTCCTGGTTTCCCTATTTTTTATCTTCCCCTTACAAATTCTTTTATTTATATTTTTATTTTAATTCATGTAGATATTATTCACTAATTATTCTGTATGTTCTTTGGTTGTGTGTGGTGAAGATCAAGGAGATGAACAGTGTGACATAGTAGAAACATGAGGTTCTATAATTATACTCGAGCTCACCTGGTTTGATTCTTCTAGTGGACTACTTGGGGAAGGGGGAATCCATGATTGGTTGGGGTAACTATTCTTCTACCATTGTGGGTTCACGAGGACTGTAGTCAAGAGACAACATACCCATGGTATGGTTTCATAGATGGATCACAGGTTTTTTTGGTTTTTATATGTTGAAATGTTATCTTCTAGAGTTGCCTCACTGGAGATGATGGACTGAAGCTAATAGAGCTGTCTCATTGGAGTTGGTCATCGGATCTGGGGTTGGGGCTGGGGTTGGGTCACTGGGGGCATATCTAATTTTTTTATTTATTATTATGGTAATGAAATTAATTATTATTTACCTTAATTGTTTTTTTAATTCAGATCATGTTTTAAAACTTTCTTCAGTTTAATAAATAAAATAGATGTATATTATATGATAAATTAAAAATATAATATGACTTTTTACTAGTAATAAAAATTTAAAATTTAATTCATATGTAATTAATAAATAAATATTATATGTTGGTAACATTATTACCAAGAAAAAAATCCATCACTGGAACCTATTACTAAACACATTAATTAATATATATGTTATCTGTTAGTATTATTACAATTGAAACAGAACTATTTTATTATTCACTAAAACATTAGGCGACAGAGTTTTTACTAAAAAATTAGTGAAAGGGACATATATTTTGGTAAAAACATTTACCAATAGAGAATGCATTTTTATCAACCGATATACCCATATTGGAAAAAGTGAAGTAATTTGTAGGGAGTGCGGGTCTGGGGACATTATTGTTGGTATTAGACCAAATTATGGAATCTGATCCTTGGTTACTCTCATATGTTACAATTTGGTTAAGAATTGATCTCCTCATAATGGATTCATGAGCAATGGGATACCACTACGAATAGAGGTAAGAGTCTCACTTAATTGGTATATCCCTTAATAGAGTGAAGTGATGGTTTCAATTATATCCAACTAATAATAAGTACATATTGTAATATAACCTATTATTTTAGAAGGATTAAATTACATATATAAATTATCTTTATAATATATAGGTTTTGAATATGTTATCTATAATAATTTTCATATTATTTTTTTGAACCAAACTATATTCAAACACTTCATAATAGTTCATAATTAGTGTGTAAATTTCCCAATAATATCCCCATAACTACGTGTGTAGTGTAAATACAACTCATCATGCTTTGACTAATGATCAATTTAATTCTTGACCATATTTTTTAGTGTGTAAAACCCTAATATTATCTATTCCAAAATGTCAATTACTTTCCAATATCCATATAGGTTTTTAATTTCATAGAAAAACACATAATCAATAATTTAACAAAATTTAATTCTATTATGCACTCAAATACTAATTCCTTACTATTTTCAGAAAATTTAACCAATATGGTTCTCAATAATTAAAAAAACAATCATTATAAATAATTAAGCAATAACAAAATACTTACTAAAACACCCCAACCATGTTCTCCCAAATTTGTTATTGATAATACATTCTTTATAAAATGGATTTTATACAAGTTGAGAAAAATCTAATTTTTTTTAAAATAAATAAATTAGACATTAGAACTAAAAAATCAACTCAAACTCCCATGAACTAAATTATTTGTGACTTTGAGGACCACTTACATAGAATAAATATTTTTTAAAACTTTTCAACATTTCTATGTAATAAGATAAAACTAAACACTCTTCTTGAAATATCATAATTTATACTCAACTTTATAACGCCAAAAATAAATAGAAAATAAAGGGTTGATTTTGAAATCTAACTAACAGAAAGTATCTAAATATTTCAGCTGGGGTTATATAATAATTCAATGTCAAAACATGATAATGGATAAAACATGTTATTAAAAGGAACAGGGAAAGATAATATTTTTCTCTGAGTTATAAATTGAAATGTTATCTTAGATGAAAAAATAGACCATGGAAAACTATTAAGGAATCATAAAATAATTAACATAAGATTTTGAGTATAATCATAGGCATAACGATCTGACATGAAAAGGAAATTAAGAGTAATAGTAAGATATAGAACTAATATTGGTGTGGTAACAACCAAATAGCGGAGTGGGAATCACTACAGGTTTCCCACAACAAGGTAGAGAATCCATTACTAACTGTTACTCAATGAAATATTGGAGTATACATCGCTACTAGATTCCAACAATAATGTGGAATATATGTCACATCTTGATTCCAAAAGTGGTGTGAGCATCAATAATAGATTACTATAATTATGTCTTGAGAAATAAATCATTAACCAATGAATTATATGGAAATATAGGATTCTATCATTCATAATAATAATAATCAATACATACTGGTTCCATTAGATTATGAAAAAAATTATACATAAGAAATAAATTAATTAACGAATGTAAAGAGATGGGTTTCATTTAATAACATCACGAACATTACATAATAAATATAAATCAAGAAGTTAGATGTGGATTAATTAATTTCACATTATAACTTAAGAAGAATTAATAATTATGTTATAAATTAAAATTTTCTTTTTAATACAATATATTTATCACTTTAAAATAATAAGAAATACGCCATTTAAAATGATTAACAACTCTTTATATTATTTTTAAATGAAATACATTATAAATGATAATTTTTAATGAGTAACATTTAAAATATTTAAAATATTTTATGAAAAAAATTAAATGTTCAAGATACTTCCAAAAAATCTCATTTGAGAAGACTAAATGATAATAAGTGAATTCCTTCCTAAAACAAAATCCTTTAAAAATACCTTTTAAATCTATAATTTTATTTTAAAATCAAAATTTATCTTTAAAAACAAGTAATATTATTTTATTTTAATTAAAAAATATTAATTTCTCAATATAATTTGGAAAACCATGTTAATACATGGAATGGAATATGGATAAAAAATTTCTAATATAGAAATAAAAAAATTTAAAGAGTTTATAGAGAACATTTTCACTATACTTATAAGAGATAAAGTAATGGGTCACAATGAAAATTCATTTTCAAAAGCTGAATTATATATATTTTTATATTGATTACGTTTAAGAAGGATATTTAAAAATTCAACCATCAATAGATTATAATGGTTTTTATAAGAAATATATAGTGGAATATAAAAAATTTTATTTTTGAAGGATAAAATAATCATTTTAAATACAATAAAATAACTTTGTTAAAAACCCATATTATAAAATGAGAAGAAATAATAATTTCTAAAAGTGGGGAGGGTAAATATTTTTTTGAAAAAATATAAAAAATTATTATGTTTACAAATATAAAGTAAATCATTGTATATAAATGGAAATATATAGAGGTAGTTGAAACCTTCATTAAAGAGGATGCGAATTATTCTAAAAAATTACCCTAGTTTTGATTTTCAGTACCCTTGGTTCTCCTCATTTTAATTTAAGTGGAAGATGAATTTATTTTAGTGTTTCATGTGAATGTGATATTGGTTGTCTTGAGGTGGTTCAATTTGTACATCTAATTCATTATGTTGGATATGTTATGTGGATATATCCACAAGAATATGTAGTTTTATTTTTTTTCATTTGGTTTCTCTCAATGACACTAATGTTGGGTGATATTGCAAGAAGGTTCTGAGGGAATATCTTTATCAGGATACCTGGATCATGGAGGACCTTGGTCTATGGTATTTTTTTGTTATTTTGTTTTAAATTATGATCTTTACTATTTTAATATTTTGTTTTTTGTTTACATATGTTAAATTATTGAGTCGTCTATTATTATTTGTTTTTAATGTTATATAATTTTTAAGGTCACCAGTAAACATAAAATTTTATTTTTAAAATAAATATAATGTTTATGGATAGAAAATGATTTCAATGGTGGAGACTATATTAGATCCTAAGTTTAATAAAACAAATTATATCACATGTTCACCTTCTCAATAAATGCATACTCGCATGGAAATCATTCCTTGAGGAAATTGTTTATCTCTAATACTTTTAGGTCTGACAATGTCCCCTAATTTTATGTATAGATTTCCCTATATTTTATTTTATCTCCTACCAATTAAAATAATTTTATTTAATGAATATTTAATATTGATACCCATATACCATTAAATTACCTTAGACTATTTCTTTATTATCAATCCTTTGTAAGGATACATCCCACCAAATTGATCACAATCCAAATAGAGAGTACACCTACACTAGGAAGGAGGGTGAGTGAGTGTTACCTTGATAAAATAACCCTAAATTATAAACTACTTGATTCAAATTACCAGTTACTATGAAATATATCAATATAGAGATGATGTGATAATGATAGTTTGGGTGAGAAAAAATGTTCCAAAAAATTATCAGTTTTACTAAGTCTGTACATAATTATTATATAGAGAATATTCCTCAGTTTTATGTAATTTCTAACCATCTACATGAGTTGTAATTTATTATACAAGGAAAAAGTAAAGGATAATTAATATAATTTTTTACTCTTATTTTCAGATAAATGAAATTCCTAAAATGGTTGAATGATCCCTACATTATGTACCTCAACTGCCTCCATAATTCTTAATTAATGTGAACCCTTATTATTCATCTCAAAATCATTCATATGGTCCTTGGAATGCATTATGAAAATGTGTATCTGTCTCTATTTCATCACACACACAATTTCCAAGTTGGGATCCTATTCACTTATAGACAGAACATACATTGTTGTGTAACTCGGTATGATAGGAAGTTTTCTTCAAAATAAAAATATATGAAATACTAAATCTCAAAGATCTCATAGTAACTCAATATATCATTAAAAAGATTTTATATTTGTATATTTGATTGTTTCATGAAACCTTTTATATTTCAAGCAGCATATATCCACGTATCATATTTCAATAGACTCATTATATCATGGAACCTTGATTGTAGTGTTGAATTTTTTTTGTTTGCAGAACAAATAATTTCTCAAATTTTTTTTACTATATGGCAGTGGTATAATTACTCCTACAAAATCAGTGTCTCTATCACATCACCATAAATTTCAGTGAAAATAATCATATTACCATATTATATCACTTAACTACCTAAAACAGTGTGGAACTGAAGTCTTGCATAGTTTCTTCATAGAACCACCCACACAACCTAAATCTCTCTGATATTCCATTATTATTCAACTAATCTACTTATAATATTGTTTTTATATGTTATATTATATCCTTATAATACAAAATTAACTTCATATAATAACACTCATGCATCATTAATTCATTCCCCAATATGGTTAATCATAGAAAAATTTGTTTGTGGAAAGATATATCTCAGAAGAGATTGATCTATTTTTATGTAGGTGTAACTGACAAATTATACCCTCTCATAATAGGTATTTTAGTTACTATATGTGATTAGAAAAAAAACATTATGCTATGGTGGCTTCATTTGCACCGTGATATGTAATTTTTTATATATCTTTATTACTTTCATTCCAATAATTCTCCACTAAACAGTAAATTTATCTGAATAATCTTTGATCATGTTTCAAAGAAACACAACATGAAATCATCAAAAAACTCATGAGTGATTTTTCTTCATAAAAAATTCATATATTTCTTTTAATTTGAAGGCCATGTAGTCACCACACCATAAGATTTAATAGTTACTATAATAGAACTCCATTCCATGATTTATGTATAATTCTTTATTGGCTATTTATCAATTGAGATAAACTCAGCGTAGCTCAATTCCCCAATTGTAGATTCAAATTAAAGAGGGTTATTTAGGGTTCAATGTCATAAATAACTCATTAATATAACCTTTCTAGGTGTTTGAAACATAGGAATGAATATATGATCTATTATAAACTCAACAATAACAAGAACTTCATTTTACAAAAACTTCTTGCCCTTACTGATCACATAATAAAATAAATAAATCTCCCCCTTTTCTAGTGTAGGATCTTATTAAAATTATCTCTATTAAAAAAATTTAAAGGAAAGATTGAGGTAAATCAACTATGATGATATACAATGGTTTTAGGAATGAATAAAAACCCGACAATACACGGTTTTTCTATAATGAATCCATTGAAAATAAAATTTGTATAATATTTTAAAAAGATATTTGATTGTAATATATTCTAATGTAATATATCCATGTTATACCTTCTCATTAATGAAGTGTTACATAATTTCAAGATTCTATAACCTCAAATGATTCAATGAATTCTTTGAACAACTAATTTTAAATTGATTTTCAAACCTATCACCAATGGGTGTTAGACGTCAAACCTCATGTAATAATCATGAATAATCATCCATATAATTTAATTTGTGTTGTATAATGTTTCAATATACTCAGATTGTGTAGAGGTATGATTGACTGAATTATTATTCTTGGAGTAAATTACATTAAATATTCCGTAGAAATGAATAAAACTCCAAAAGTAAATATTCAATATCAAAAATCTCATGCCTATTGTCCATTTTTATAGATATAAGGCAAAAATGATGTAAATATTTATAACCCAACCCATAATCAAGGGTTCCTTTAATATAGTGAAACACCTGCATTATATCCAGAAGATACAAATCCTTTATGTTTATTTGGAATCATGCAAAAAAATTAATTGAAATCATAATATATATTCTTGAAACTATTTATTAGATCTTGATTCCACTGAATCTTCAAAACACCATTCGATTTATATTCATTCATTATTCATAAAACAAAATTTAGTCCTATGTACTATGGGGGTATAAACCTCTACTAAATACCATATTTGAAACATGTTGTGTAAATTGTGAAAAAAATTCTCTTCTAAGAGATAGATAAAATATTTTAATTTAACAACTTAAAATTAGAAAAATGATTTCATCTCAACAATAATTTACATCTTGATAAGTATCAACATTAGTGTATAAAACTCTGAACAATAATCACTTTTTAAGATATATCAGTAACATATAATTTCATAATGGGTGATTTTGTGTCATCTAATATGATTTGATGATTTGAATGCAACTTTCTTTTCATGAATTTTATTCTAATTTATCTTATTTCCATATTTTAATAAAATGATTTGGGATTTTTTATACCCATATATTTCCATCTTTATGTTGGACACTCCAGTTTCATCATCATCAAAGATAACATGATTTTATTGTTCAATGTGGTCTCCTATATCATGTTATCTATTATATAAAATAGAATTCTAATCAATTTTGAAAAAAATAGTTTCATTGATCACAATTCACAATGAATATTTGAATAACATCAAATGTTGTTATTTTAGAAAAGGACTCAACAAACTAAATACACCCAATTTAATAGTAACTTTTTTAAATAACATGAGCATTATTTTTTATTATATAAACCTTTTCATTTATATTATTATTTAAAACCATTATTTTATTGATAAATTTTTTTCCTTTTATATATTACAAAAATTAGTTTTTATTAATTTAATCAATTTTTTTCATAAATTCTTCCACCACTGAATTTCAATTCTCATGTTGTAAGGCCTCATATACACTATTTGGTTAACCCTATGTAAACAAGTATTTGTAGTTAAAAATTCTAAATGTTATTTATATTTTTACACCTTTCTTCTGTCAACATTAATATATCTAGTGTCAACATATTTCTTTTGTCTTGGGAATGTAGATCCCCCTTACTCAACAAAATACTCACAAATAGAATTTTAATATTCATCCAAATAATTATGATTTTTTTTAATAATAGTAATATCATCATACTGACAAATTATATAGAGGGGATTATTAAATGTTATAACTATCATTAGTAAATTATGTTTGTGATGATCTCTAGTTTCCAACCCAATCACATTAAAAAAATCAAAAAATTTCCTAAAACTCTTTATGTAATACAAGTATGTCCTCCTGCTGGGTGAGTAGATTTTAAATATTTCTTCTTTTTCCCACAAGTAAAATACTCTGAAAATATTTACTATAATATTAAAAAACTTGTGGATACCAAAAACCATCAATTTCATTATGCATGACTTTTTTTTAAACCAAAAAACCATATGGTTACTTTTTCATAAAATAAATCCACCAACTACTTAGTAGGTGTGATCTCACATATATGTGACATAATAACCTTCTTATTTTATTACTAAATACACTAATTGAAATGGAAATTTAGTTTTTTGAAAAATTTATTCTTGGGAAGACGGAACAATCACTGGGCTTCTTAGTTGTAGTAACAACATTATTCACTATTTTTGATCTTTTACCAACTAATTAACTTATTTTTTTAACTCCATTTTTTTATAATTACATAAGGAATATTAAAATTTTCTATGTTTTCCATAAATATAATTTACCTTTTCATTATTATAAAAATTATTTTGTCTGGTAACATCAATAATCTTGTTTGTAGTGTCAACTATTGCATTGATATATTCTATATATATTTTAAAAACAATATATATATTTGTAATTTATTTCAATTTATATTCATCAAAGTAATTATTTAATCATTATATATAAATATTTATTTAATTATTATCTATTTGGAGTCGGCTATTTTCTTTTAAGAAAATTATCAATTCCACTCATAGTTGAAAATCATTAACTTCTACATATAAATGATTTCTTCTTCCATACTTTTCTTCCCATCTTCAAATTCTCATGTGGGATATTTAGACGGATTATATTTGGATTTGACTGATTTTTTCCATTCACCATATTATTTATATTGTTCTATTTCACTCTAAAATCCATGACATGGTCTTTGAAATCAATTTTTTATTTCGGTAATACATTAGATCAACATAATTTTATGCTAGTAAATCATTTATTGAATTATCCATTTGGATTTATCATTGTTCTTTTAAGGCTTATATTTTCTAATATCCAAGGAAATGAAAACACTACTATGTATTTTATAACTCGCTAATTAAATTATTGATACTCGTGTGATGATATTTTCACATCAAATTAATCTATGAGGATTCCCAAATGATATGTAATCCTTTTAGAATAGTCATGAATTTTAAAAGAACATTAATTAATGATTATAATATGGTTTACTCTTCTGAAGAATTCTTCAATCAATTCATGTTTTACCAATAATATATGTTAAATTTTAGATCAAAACGATCGGTAAGTAAGACTATTTCACATTGGTTTATCATTCATGGTTATGAGGGATTTTTAACCAAAAAGAAATTGTTATATTCATTATAATAACTTGTTTGTTATCTTTTTAAAAGGTTGAAAAATGTATGAAAATAAATATTATCCCATCTATATCAATATTATTCATTTCAATTTTAGTCTAGTGTACAATGGTTTTTATATGATCGAAACTCTCATGATGGAATCAATAATGTTTTGGTTCAGTGATAAAAAAAATAAAAAACCATCCTCTTTATCTCCATAAATGTAATCCACTACAGTTGATCATAAAGAATCACTTTTTGTTGATTATGTTTATTAAATCCTAGGATATTATCAGCCAAAAATATTATAATTTTGAAGAAAATTAAAATATACATGAATCATACGTGGAAAAATTTTATAAATGATCTGATATTGTATGTATCATATGATCAAGTCAATAAAATATATATTCAATTAACATTTATTTTTCTCCAATTGATAGTAATATGGGTGATTATACCATTATTTTGAGGGGGTGAACCAGTGGTACTCAAAAATCTAAAATATTTCTTTTGAGATACGTGAAACCCATCATTGTTTAGTGAAAAATGGATCTCCGATGAGATGATGTGATGAATATAGTTTGACTGATAAAGAACATATATGAGAAAAGGTGATTTTACAAGGTTTAGTCACCCTTATTTTTATGTAGTTAATCCTTGTTGTTTAATGGTTCTGATCATACTGTGCATGATACAATTTTTTATCAAAAAATAAATAAGGAATAAATATCATTGTCTTCAACCCAAATTATAATATGACTTATAAAATTCATCAATTTAAAAAATATCATATTTCCTTACCTCAAGTACCGCTAGAATTTTGATCTGGGGTGATTCCTTTTTCCTCAGAGTAATTCAAAATTCTCATTGGAATGATATCAGAATAAGAAGATATCTATTTGTTTCAACACACCAATATACATTATCTTTCAGGGTAACCTATTTATTCATAGACATAAAATGAATTAGGGAATTAATCCATTGGTCATATTGAGATCATCATATTTGATTCATAAATCATAGAATCCCAAATATACAGATTACCTCAATATATCGTTGAATAGTTTTATAGAATACCCATTTATTGTATCATAACACCCTTGATTTTTCTAAAACCATAGATCCACCAATAAAATATTTTATGATTTATTATGGAGTGGAAACATAACTATAATTTGGCATGAATCTAATTTATAGAACAAATAATTTCCCGAAACCTTTTTACCTAGGAGGTAGAAATGTGGTTCCTCTAACAATTCCATTTCCTTATTCAGATCACTACTGATTGTGATTGAAATATATGAATTGTTTTGCAAGACCACATAATTCCCAAAAACAGAGTCAAGCATAAATCTATCATGGTGTTTTCACAACATAGTTCACTTCTCTAGAATCCCTTACATATACTACCATGAAATTACATTTCCATATATACTATGATCCATTTCATATTTGATTATGTCCTTTACATGCCATATTACATCAATAAAAAACATCCAAATATAATTAATTCATTATTCTTATGTTCTTCATCAGAGTGAAACAAATCCATTTGTTGTTGAAATGTCTTGTGTGATATAAGACCATTTAGATAATTGAATAACTCTAGGATACATCAACAATATATTGAATAAATATTATCAGACATTTGTTAGCTCAAACAATTATGATGTGCTCACCTAATTAATCATCATCATTATATATTTATTTAAGGGGGGAGGGGAAAACGAAAAGGAAATCAATAAAAACAAAGGACCAAAGAAAGCAAGGAGACATTGGGTTAGGTGGGGGGGGGAAGTAGTGAAGGTCCAGAGCGTCACTCCTAATGATGTTTCCCCCTTCCAATTTCAAGCTGTCCAGAGTGTGGAGGAGAAAGCCATCGGGGCTAGGGGTGTCCAGAGAAGCGAGGTATTCGACGACTTTGATGCCCTCCCTCCAGGTATGCATCACTCTACTGTTTCTCACCTCCTTCAAACTATGATCTTTCATTGACAATAGGAATCCATTTCATTCATTCATATACATCTCCACTAAACTGAAAATGTATTCCAATGATTCCATTAACTTGTTTGTAATAAATTCAATATGAAAACATATAAAACTCATGAATTATTTTCTTTAAGAAAAATGCATAATAATATAATAATATTAATTTCACTTAGACAACTGGCCACATGATTGAATAGTGATTGAGAGAAAATTCCCTCACCTTATGGAAGATCAATTCCACCATGACCATATCTTAATTGATATCATATAAACTCCCTATTTATCATTTCAATTTCATGAGGGTAATTTATGATTTTATCTGTCAAATGGATATTCAATTATTAATTTTCTGTATTTTATAGGTTTATTTTTTTTATTCAATAATAGACATAATATTTCATTGAATAAATAAATATTGTTACTGAATGTAATAATTTTTTTTTTATTAATAACAAATAGTTTTCACATCCCAGGTTCTGTATGTGGTTCCTTATAAAATATTAGGAGATGTATACTATATCTATTTTTTCATTTGATTGATGAATTGGACTTGTTGTGTGACATGTGGGGCCTAATAATTATATAACACAATGGTGCATCAATTTTTCTCATGAGGAAATCTACCTTGGATATTTGGTGAATAACTTGCATTTAATGTATTATGGATTTGATAAAACTTTTATTATATGGTTATAATGTCCAATATTGTTAATTTTTACAATAATTCAATTATTATTATCCATGTGATTATTTATTTCCATTTTTTATCAATGGACCTATTATTATCATGTTATTATTTATTATGATATAATTTGATTTTTTATTCTTTGAATCATATTTATATAATGTTATAATAAACTGTATGATATCCCTTAATTGGTTTTTTATCTCACCAATTCATAATATTTCCCATTTCCCCCTCAATCCATGAAGAACACTATAGGTCACCTTTGTTTAACTAATAGGAATAAATAAAATTTTCATGTATTCTTATGATGAATTTTATTTTCCCTAGGTAATTTAATGTTAATTTATTTATATATTCCCTTGATACAAAAAAACTATTATACAATATATGTTATGTTTTATATATTCCCTACTTTTGTTATAAAATAAACATCATCACAGAGCTTCTGGAGTTGGAGTTGTAACACTCGCACCCTAGGTATTAGAAACATGTGTATTATGATTTAATAAAATGTACAGATTATTAGTGGTTATTCCTTAAATTTAGTCAAGTATTATTACTTTAGGTATATAATGTATCTTGTAAAATGTATCAATGTAACTATGTTATCATTAGTTTATATTTATTATATAGAACATGGAAGATTATATGATAATAACCCCTAGAAAATATGAATTACTAGGTTATTTAATATTAATTATCAAAATATTGTGGTGTGATTGTAACACCCAAGGTAAATAAATAATATGACATTTTCATATTTATCCATATTTTTGAATAAAATATTAATATTACTTTAAATTGGACGCTATGCACGATGGCGTACCCAATACACAATAATGAGTTTCTTGGGAATCATGTGTTGCACTCTAATAATAAAATAATATCATTTTAATTGGTAGTTAATGCCTAGCCATTGTAATGGTGGGAATGAATATAACTAACTAAAAAAATGATTATATATGTTTTTCAAATATTTTTACTCTTTACAATAAATGTTATAGGATTAAAAATGCGAATTAATCCAATTTTATGCATAAACATTCCAATATTCTTTAAAAGGTCTATTATAGCCTTTTGATGGCGAACCTCTTTTGAATACACTTTTTGACAATTTTATGTGTTATATTTGACAAAATAAAATTCTTCTTTAGAATCGGGACATCATAATTTACTTTGTGTAATTTTTTGGTATTTTTTCGAAAAAGATCTATTTTTAATGAATAGTGAAAAATGTTGTATTTTAATTCAAAACATCTTTTTAATATAATTTAATTATATGATTATATTATCTTTTGAATTAGTTTTAAAGTGAAATTATAATATATTTTTACCATTTAATCCAATATTGTTCTTTGGAATTACTTTCACTTTGAAGTCGGAGTTAAACTAGTGTCAATCTTTTGATACATTTTGTTTCATAAAGACACGCTATTTGTTTTGACAGCGGGAATTTATTATTAAATTAATGAATGCAGCATATATTTGTTTTGAATTTTGTAAAATAGACATCATTTGTGAATTCGGAATATCAAATATATCTAAGGGTGAATTTTTGGTAATTTTTTAAAAAAATTCAATTTTTGATGAACACTGAAACCACTAAGTGGTACTTATAAAAACTGATTTTTCCGTTTAAATGAAATTTTTCCAACTTTGTGTTTTGAATTTCAAAAATCCGACATACATGGTTGTCATTAAGAAGTAAAATGTGGTTCAATGGGATTAAAATAATTTTTTTGGTGAATAGTAACTTATTATGTTTTTAATCACGATTAGAGGTAATTAGTGTAGTTTAAGGTAAGAATAAAGTTTCAATAAAATGGAATGACCTAGACACATGTACTACCCTCATTGGATGTGTCATGGCCTACCAGGAAAATACATGGGTCAACTTGGGGACCCCATGGAGCCACTTTGGTTGGAAAATGACATAAATACCTTTTTATTTAATGTTAAAGTAAAAATAACACAAACATGAGATGTTTTACTAAAAAAGTTTTTAAATGGGGTTATAAAAGTCATCTTTTTTACTATAAATAGTCAGTGGAAAGATAAAAAGATTTACTACATCATATTATTATTATGTATAATTTTTAGACATTAAAAAAATTAAATTAATTATGACATCATGAAGATGCAGCGATGACCTCATTAGTTAACGATTTAAATACAATGGAATGATAATGTAAAATATAAGACCTAAACATGTACAAAACCTATTATATGGGTGGATTTCTAACCCTTATCAACTTATCCTAGAAACACATCAATGTGGGACCATTAAAATCTGAAACTCATTCTAAAATAAAGTAACATTTCATTACTTCCCAAGACTGCCCCTCCTCTCCTCTTATAAAAGGCCCCCACCTCTACCTCCGTACACACAATTCCAAAGCCTTTTTCTCGGCCAAACACTGCCCATTTTGTCTCCCCACATACCTCTCTAACTCTTAGAATCCTCACTTTGGTCAGAAGTCTTCCCAAGAAATCCTTTGAGCTCAAACCAAAGGGAGTTACCTGATTTTAAGGTAATGCCTTCACTTGAGTCCTTTTGTTTTATTTTGCTTCTCCAACCACCTAAACTCTTTTTATTCATTTCTTTTGTAAAAAATACAGTATCTACAATATACTAGGATGTTGTTATAAGAAGGATTCGAGCTACACTACACAAACCTACATCTAATGCTTAAAGAACAAACTGTTTCCGTGGATGGAAAATTTCTGCCTCATGAAACGATGATTGTTCAACACTCATATATCACCTTAAAGGTGGCCATTAAGATGTTACTATATTTATATTATATATTTAATATGTTTATGTTTTAATTAATATTCTGTATTATTCATTTATGGCATATCCTTTATTGTTACCATTATGAGTAAACGCAATATCTTCATTTTAGGAAGTGCGGACTACCGCCCCCTCAAATTGATTTGATTCGTTAATACCATATGTGGTACATATAAAGGATATATTTAATGATATTATATATGATACCATACTGGAATTAAAATACTATTATGTATCATTATTTTTTAATTCCATTAAATATGAAATAGAAATAGAAGTAGCGTTCATGCGTACGTACGGCTTACCGTCTCCATGAACAGTAGATTTCATTTCTTATCTCAAAATATTTTTTAATATTATCAGTACATATATATATTGGATATATATGTAATATATTAAATCTAAATGATGGATATCATTCTGGAATTATAACATATATATATATCTCATTTTTTTAATTCCATTAATATGACAAAAAAATGAAAGTAGCGTTCATGAGTACGTACGACCTACCGTCTCCATGAACGGTGCTTTTATTTTTTATCTCAAAATGCTATTGAATAGTATAAAATGAAAATATACTGGATATATATGATATTTAAAACATCAATACTATTCTGGATATGATGTACTTATAACTACATGGAAAATTATTTTCCATCAAGTTCAATTTTTGACTCATGTACCAAACAACGACAAAAACGTCTGATATGAACTCATATTATTAACCAATTACTATAACATTAAAATATGTAGTATTAACTGAATAATAATATTTATAGGAGGTACTTAAGCAATTATAAATTGACCAAATATTATTATTCAGGAATATAATGAAACGAACAAGACAAGTTGGACTTGAGGTAAGGGATCCTACTCCTCTCTTTTTTTTAAGTACACTCTTTTATGTCATTCCTTTTACGCTCATATTTCTTGTGATTGGGATGTTTTTTTATATTAATATTACTGTAATTTTTATGTTCATATGATGACAGACCCTATTCTCTCTCATCAAACCATTTTGAAAGTTTTGAGTGGCACCGTTAGGCTGCCGAATTTTCGTAAGAGATCTAACCTCTCTCTTTCTTTTTAAGTACTCTCCTTTATGACATTTCTTTTAATCTATTATTTGTTATTTTGTGGGATGTACTTTTATATTCCTCTTTCTGTAATATTTATTTTAATATGATAAGAGATCCAATTTGATCTCATCAATCCATTTTTGTAAGTTTTAAGTGGCGTCGTTAGGCTGCCGAGTTTTTGTAAGGGATTTTTCATCTCACATTTATTACCGTGAGATTTATGCTTCATTTTCCACAAATTACTTTGAGTGGTGTATGTACTGCCCATTATTTTACTCATTGTGTAATATAATTGTATTTATGAGTATTTACGTCAATGTTGTATTGTCCTTCTTTCAAGGGGTGTATGTTTCGAATGATACCCATATCGGTAAGGGATCCTTTCACCCTCCTCTTTTTAAAAGACTTCTTTTGTTATGTCTTTTAATCCACATACTATTATGTTGGGATATGTTCTTATATATCCTTATTGATTTAAATTTTATGTCCATGTGATGAGATACCCTTTTTATCTCTCATCAACTCATTTTCTGAATTTTGTAGTGACGCCATTAGGTTGTCAATTTTTTGAAAAGGAACTTCTGAACCCAAATTTGATTATTTGGGATAAACTTGTACTCCTTGAATATGTTGTTCTATGAATATGTGTGAATACTATCTGATTGTTTTACACTTAATATCCATTTATATTCAGTGTATTCATTTGTCACACATAATTATGTAATTGATTTATCCTTAAACCAAGGATACCATCTTTTTAAGGGACTGCGTCTCAATCTCCTTTCATTGAGGCATATTTTGTTTTATACACAACCTTCTTTTACGATGTATATACCCCTTTGAATTTTATGCTTATTCAAAAATGAATCTTTTTTTATATGAATATTTTAACTAAACGACAAAAGGAATGTTTTGTTGTCATACGTGTGCGGCGAAAACGACTTCTTCGCCACCGTAACCATTATTTGAGTATAGGCTTCCTCTAAAATCCATACATTTTTTTAAAATAAATACCATGTTTTACTTTTCTTTTATTTTGGTATTGAAAATGGTTTTCATATTGTTTTTTATATCAATGTGTTTTATTGATATCATGTGATTGAAATGTGGAAATGTTATGTTTCCTTTATGCATGTATTATGTGGTACGATTATGTTATGGATCTAGGGCATTGTTATGAAGACGGGTGGTTTCGTGATAAACTAAGGGAGGGTGAGCCCGATATAGCTCTCCAATGCATTGGTTAACGCGAAGGAGTGAAACGTTAAGGTTTCTCCGAAGATATTTAGGGAATATACTATGGTGGGTATTCCAAACATAACCAAGAGGGTTACTCCCTACGTAAGAATGTTATGAATGCCTCAAGTTACCTTTATGTCTTATGATTTCTATGATTAATTCATGATTTGACGAGGAATGTTAAAGTGATTAAGTTTTATGAGTAAATTATGATTTCATTGATTCTTATTTGTACATGTACTCATGTTTCCTTTCCATATATTTTTATATCCCTTACTGAGCTTTTTATGCTCATCCCAAGTTTTTGAAATGTTTTTCACAGGTCAAGGGAATGGTACATGATATGATGATAGTGTCAAGGAAGTGTCAAAATTGAATCCATGTTTTATTTTAAAAATGATTCTGTTGATGGGATAAATGAATACTATCTTTATGTAACCACTTTGTTTAAATGTGGAATGTAATGAAAGTTTATGATCTAATTCTCTAAAACTCTAAACCGGAAAAGATCATCAACGTGTAATCTTGTATTAAATCAAGATTAAGTAAGGTTTAAGGCTGGGGCCTTACAGTTGGTATCAGAGGTCGGTTTAGATAACTTTAGAAGTTAGGGTATCTTCTAAGCATAAGTTACATTACCATAATGGTTAGGATTTCATAAAGAGTCCTAGTTTTAGATAAAGTGAATAAGTAAGTATACCATAGTGGTTATCTTCCTCAATAGTACATGATGGTTTTATTGATATACTCACACTGACAATTCTGTTTTTAGTGAATGGATGGATCTAGAAGGAACCAAAGTGACAATAGGTTTGAAGAAAACCATGGTGGTTCTCTGATTAAGAGACTGGATGAAATGGGGTATTCAATGAGGAAACTCGTGGTTGTTCTAAACCATCTATCAAGGAGTCATGATCGTCCACTTGAACATTGCTATGTTTTGTAATGCATCATGTACGATATGACCAATTGATGTGGAAGTTCAGGTAATAATTATAATGGTAACCATTAGGGATTATATGATCCTTACATTTGAGGTAATTATGGTTTATTATATGTTATGATGGAAAATGAAAGGCATGAGATAAACTTGAGGTTAAAATATGTTATGATCATTTTTGAATATTTTATCTCATTTTTTGGAATGTTTTAAGAATTATATTGTTTTGGAAAAAGGACAACACGTAGACCGTGTGACAAACCGTCACGTCGGACAAAGCTGCGGGAATCAAACCCATAACCAAAGTGTGACTGGTATTTATCATCTACCACTGGACTACGTGAAGTCCTTGGTTAGTTTGACTAATTATTTTTAGTTAGATGATTTTAGGAATCAAGAGTACTTTTATTTTGGGTTATCTATAGAAATGATTAACGTATCATCGAGGATATGTGATTAGGTAAATTACATTTCAATATGAGAATTTAAGAGCAGCTGATGTTATTTGGAGATAATAGTTAATTTGTACCTTGGAAGACTATGTGACTAAATCCTTCAAATATTTGGGTTTCATTATTAGTTTGGTTTACTTTGAAGTATTTTATAGAAAATTTTTTTTATTGAATGTTCTTTGTTGAACTTTGGGTATTGTTTGATAAATTTTTGAGATTAAGAATAGATTTGTTTTTTTAAATGATTATCCTTTTTGGGTATTATCTGATCTTGTACTAACCTTTTTGGTTTTGGTTTTGGTTAAGGTCTAATGATATGGGAAGTATATAGTTCTCTTTTTTGGATTAGGTAATCCTCTTGATGTTGATTATAGTACTCTTAATGTGAACAAGTTTTCCTAAATACTCGTCTTTTGGGGAAAGTATGAGTTTGTGTAAGAAATCTAGTAAATGTTGAAAGTCAACATGACAAGTAAGTATGTTTCCTTAAGATCAAAAATAAATTTCTCAATGAAGAGTAACTTCAAACAAAAATGTTGTCTATTAACGTTTCCTACTGGGGAATCGAATACCATTTAACCCATCACAAGTTTGTGATTTTCTTATGCTTATCTTTCTCCTAGACATGTTTACTATCACTCTCCATCAGAACATGAACCTTTCTTTTTTCCTCCATGTCCATATTTTCATACTTGGAATCCTAGTATAGGTTAACTCGGGTGACTTTTGTACTTATCTTTCTTTATTTTAAAGTGATTGTTTTACTGACTCTTGTTCTGATGTGGGATTTTCAATGAAGTTTCCAAGCCCAATTTTAAAAATTGTGAGGACGCAATTCCCAAAAGGGGGGAAGGATGTAACACCCCAGGTAGATAATGAATATGACATTCTCATATTTATCCATATTTGTGAATAAAATATTAATATTACTTTAAAGGGGATGCTATGCATGATGGCGTACCCAATACGCAACAATAAGTGTATTGGGAATCTTGAGTTGCACACTAATAATAAAATAATATTATTTAAAATCGTAGTTAATGCCTAGTCGTTGTAATGGCAGGAATGAACAGAACTAACTAAAAAAATGATTATTTATGTTTGTCAAATATTTTTACTCTTTACAATAAATTTTATAGGATTAAAAATGCGAATTAATCCAATTTTAAGCGTAAACATTCCAATATTATTTAAAAGGTCGATTAACCGCCTTTTGATGACGAACCTCTTTTAAATCCATTTTTTGACAATTTTATGTGTTATATTTGACAAAATATAATTCTTCTTTAAAATCGTGACATCAAAATTTACTTTTTGTAAATTTTGGGTATTTTTTCCGAAAAAGATCAGTTTTAATGAATAGTGAAAAATGTTGTATTTTAATTCAAAACCACTTTTTAATCTAATTTATTTATATTATTATATTATCTTTTTAATTGGTTTTAAATTGAAATTAGATTATATTTTTACCATTTAATCCAATAGTGTTCGTTGGAATTACTTTCACTTTGAAATCGGAGTTAAACTAGTGTCAATCTTTTGATACATTTTGTTTCATAAAAACACGCTATTTGTTTTGACAGCGGAAATTAATTATTAAATTAATTAATGCAACATATATGTTTTTAATTTTGTAAAATAGACATAATTTTTTTTATCGGAATATCAAATATAGCTTAGGGTGAATTTTTTGTAATTTTCTGAAAAACATCAATTTTTTATGAAAAGTGAAACCACTAAGTGGTACTTATAAAAACTGATTTTTCCATTTAAATGAAAATTTTCCATCTTTTTGATTTTAATTTCAAAAATCCGACATACATGGTTGTCATTATGATGTAAAATGTGGTTCAATGGGATTAAAATAATTTTTTGGTGAATAGTAACTTATTAAGTTTTTAATCGCAACTAGAGGTAATTAGTGTAGTTTAAGGTAAAAATAATGTTTTAATAAAATGAAATGACCTAGAAACATGTCCTACTCTCATTGGATGTGTCATGGAAGACCAATGAAAACCATTGGTCAACTTGGGGACCCCATGGAGCCACTTTGTTTTGAAAATGACATAAATACCTTTTTATTTAGTGTTAAAGTAAAAATGACACAAACATGAGATGTTTTACTAAACAAATTTTTACATGGGGTTAGACAAGTCCGATGTTTTACTATAAATAGTCATTGGAAAGATAAAACGATTTCCTACATCGTAGTAATTTTGTTATAATTTTTAGACCTTAAATAAATTAAATTATTTATGACATCATTTTGATGCAGCGATGACCTCATTATTTAACGATTCAAATAAAATGGTAAGATAATGTAAAATCTAAGACCTACACATGTCCAAAACCTATTTTATGGGTGGATTTTGAACCCTTATCACCTTAACCTCGAAACACATCAATGTTTGACCATTAAATTCTGAAACTAATTCTAAAATAAAGTAACATTTTTTTACTTTCCAAGAGTGCCCCTCCTCTCCTCTTATAAAAGGCCCCCACCTATACCTCCTTAGACACACTTCCAATGCCTTTGTCTCAGCCAAACCCTGCCCATTTTTCCTCTAAACATCCCTCTATAACTCTTAGAAGCCTCAAATTGGTCATAAGTCTTACAAAGGAATCCTTTGAGCTCAAACCAAAGGGAGTTACCCGATTTTAAGGTAATGCCTTCACTAGAGTCCTTTTGTTTTATTTTGCTTCTCCAAACCCCTAAAATCTTTTTATTCATTAATTTTGTAACAAATCCTGTATATAAATTATAATAGGATGTTGTTATAAGAAGTATTCAAGCTACAACTATAGACACCTACATCTAATGGTTAATGAACATACTGTTTCCGTGGATGGTGAATTTCTGCCTCATGAAACGATGATTGTTCAACACTCATATATCACCTTCAAAGGTGACCATTAAGATGTCACTATATTTATATTATATATATAATATATTTATGTTTTACTTAAGATTATTTATTTTTCATTTATGGAATATCATTTATGGTTACCATTATGAGTAAACGCGATATCTTCATTTTAGGAAGTGCGGACTACCACCCCCTCAAAGTGATATGATTCGTTAATACCATAAGTGTTACGTATAAAGGATATATTTAATGATATTATATATGATACAATACTGGAATTAAAATACTATTATGTATCATTATGTTTTAATTCCATTAAATATGAAATAGAAATGGAAGTAGTGTTCATGCGTACGTACGGCTTACCGTCTCCATGAACGGTACATTTCATTTCTTATATCAAAATGTTATGTACTATTATAAGTACATATATATAATTGATATATATGTAACATATTACATATAAATTATGGATATCATTATGTAATTATAACATATATATATATATCTCTCTCATTTTGTTTTAATTCCATTAATATGACAAAAACATTAAAGTAGTGTTCATGCGTACGTACGACCTACCGTATCCATGAACGGTGCTTTTAATTTTTATCTCCAAATGCTATGGAATAGTATAAAATGAATATATACTATATATATATGATATTTAAAACATAAATAATATTCTGAATATGATGTACCTATAACTACATGGAAACGTATATTCCAACAAGTTCAATTTTTGACTCATGTACCAAACATCGACAAAAAAATCTGATATGAACTCATATTATTAACCAATTATTATAACATTAAAATATGTGATATGAAGTGAATAATAATATTTATATAAGGTCCTTAAGAAATTATAAATTGACCAAATTTTATTATTTAGGAATATAAAGAAACGAACAAGACAAGTTGGACTTGAGGTAAGGGATCCTACTCCTCTCTTTCTTTTTAAGTACACTCTTTTATGTAATTCCTTTTAAGATCATCTTTCTTGTGATTGGGATGTTCATTTATATTTCTATTACTGTAATTTTTATGTTCATATGATTAGATACCCTATTCTCTCTCATCAATCCATTATGGAAGTTTTGAGTGGCACCGTTAGGCTGCTGAATTTTCGTAAGAGATCTAACCTCTCTCTTTCTTTTTAAGTACTATCGTTTATGTCATTTCTTTTATGTCCAATTTGTTATGTTGGGCGATGTACTTTTTTATTCCTCTTGCTGTAAAATTTATGTTAATATGATGAGAGACCCTATTTTATCTCATCAATCCATTTTTCTAAGTTTTAAGTAGAGCCGTTAGGCTGCTGAGTTTTCGTAAGGGATTTTTCATCTCACTTTTATTCTCGTGAGATTTATGCTTCATTTGTGACAAATTCCTTTGAGTGATGTATGTAATTCCCATTATTTTACTCATTGTGTAATATACTTTCATTTATGAGTATTTACATCAACTTTGTGTTGTCCTTCTTTCACGTGGTGTATGTTTCGAAAGATACCCATGTCGGTAAGGGAACCTTTCACCCTCCTCTTTTTAAAAGGCTTATTTTGTTATATATTTTAATTCACATAATATTATGTTGGGATATGTTCTTATATATCCTTATTGATTTATATTTTATTTCCATGTGATTAGATACCCTTTTTATCTCTCATCAACTCATTTTCTGAATTTTGTAGTGATGTCGTTAGGCTGTCAAATTTTTGCAAGGGAACTTCTTAACCCAAATTTGATTCTTTGGGATAAAATTGTAATCCTTGAATATGTAATTCTATGAATATGTGTGAATATCCTCTGATTGTTTTACACTTAATATCCACTTATATTTGGTGTATTCGTTTGTCACGCATAATTATGTAATTGATTTATCCTTAAACCAAGGATACCGTCTTTTTAAGGGGCTTCGTCTCAATCTCCTTTCATTGAGGCATATTTTGTTTTATACACAACCTTCTTTTTACGGTGTATATACCCCTTTGACTTTTATGAATATTCAAAAAGGAATCTTTTTTATATGAATCCTTTAACTAAATGACAAAAGGAATGTTTTTTTGTCAAACATATGCGGTGACAACGACTTCTCCGCCACCGTTACCATTATTTGAGTTTTGGCTTCCTCTACAAGCCATACCTTTTTTTAAAATAAAAAAAATAAATACCATGTTTTAATTTTATTTTATTTTTTTATTGAAAATTGTTTTCATAATTTTTTTATATCAATGTGTTTTATTGATATCTTGTGATTGAAATGTGGAAATGTTATGTTTCCTTTATGCATGTATTATGTGGTACAATTATGTTATGGTTCTTGGGAATCGTTATGAAGACGGGTGGTTCTGTGATAATCTAAGGGAGGGTGATCCCGATATAGATCTCTAATGCATTGGGTAACGTGAAGGAGTGAAACGTTAAGGTTTCTTCGAAGAGATTTAGGGAATATACTGTGGTGGGTATTCCAAACGTAACCAAGAGGGTTACTCACTATGTAAGAATGTTATGAATCCCTAATGTTACCTTTATGTCTTATGATTTCTATTATTTATTCTTGATTTGATGAGGTATGTTAATGTTCTTATGTTTTATGTGTAAAGTATGATTTCATTGATTCTTATGTGTACATGTACTCATGTTTCCTTTTCATATATTTTTATATCCCTTACTGGGCTTTTTATGCTCATCCCAAGTTTTTGAAATGTTTTTCACAGGTGAAGGGAAAGGTACATGATATGATGATATTGTCAAGGAAGTGTTAAGAAAGAATCGATGTTTTATTTTAAATATGATTCTATTGATGGGATAAATGAATACTATCTTTATGTAACCACTTTGTTTAAATGTGGAATGTAATGTATGTTTATGATCTAATTCTCTAAAACTCTAAACCTGAAAATATCCTCAATGTGTAATCTTGTATTAACTCAAGATTAAGTAAGGTTTAGGGATGGGGACATATATTGATGACTTGTTAAGATCAATATAAGTGGTATAAATTGTATATAGATTGAATTTATAAATAATTGGAAACTAGTTTGTAAACTTTTATTCGAATTAACCTAGTATTATTATACCGAATGTATTTTTAGAAATGTGTAACTGGTGTTACTCGGTAATATTTTAGTAGCTAACAATAAAATAGTTAACATATAAACACAAATATCTAGGATATATTTAGATATTTTTTGTGATTATGAGTGAAATTAAATATGTGGCCAAAATATTTTATCCTGAATCCCTAATGTATATACATGATCATTTAAACCTAATGATTTCTATAATCCCAATAATTCTACATGAAAAAAGATGTTTATAAAATCATGGGCCAATATAATTTTAATACATCTAAATTTTGAGGGGAATTTGAATCATCTCTCACCAATAAAAAGAGGGATCCTCTTTACCATTCTAGAGTAAGGTTTTTTATCTTAGACAATAATCGACGAGTTATAAAGGATTGATCCAATATTTATGTTTTGTGTGGCCAATAATTACATGATCTATTCTGGGGATTTATAATGTAATTCACAGGGTGACATATATTTAGTGGCAATTTGCATTCTCGAAAATATAGTCTGATTTATTAATTTAAACTATCATGTAATGTATTTAGGGTAAATGGGTATTCTTAACTTAAACCATTAAAAATTTAATATCTTTTTAAAACCCTTCTGGATTACATGAAATATACCTATCCAATTCTTGATACAATAGTTATTGAGCTACACCAACATTATGATATCACCCATTCATCTAAATTATCTTTATATGATTTTTATTATATTTTCAAATATGACTCACAAAATTGATTATACCCTTGATAATTTTTTTCCATCTTGTATAATAAATCCCTATGTCTTTCTTATTCCTACTATAGTTTGAGAAGGTTTGGTCAATTGATTACCCCATTAAATAATAAGGCTTTTGATCTTGAAGATTTAAATATTTTAAGTATATCATGGTTATTCATGAAAACATATATACTTCAATGATTCATAATAAATATTCCAACCTCAACCCAATGGAAATCTACCTCTTGTTGGACTAAACATATTCATGGAAACATATTCTTACAAACTAATGACCCAATTCACATCATTTACTTATCATTGCATATAAGGGGGTAAATACCAATACTCATGGATTGTACATTGATGGGATATATAATCCATGCATTATCATGAATATTTTATACCCTCATGAATATGAATGTTTCACATTATGATACTAGTCATATTATCTTTAACTATAATTCAATGATCCTTTTTTGAAAACATTAAAATAAATGGAAATGATCATTCCTATATGGACCTAAACAACATGTGGGAGTACTCACCACATGACCTTAATATGTATGTAAAAAAATTAAACACCATATTAAAACCATTTACTTTGACTTAAAGTATATTAATATTTATCATTGTTGAAATTAATTACATACTATACCAATTTAAATTGCACATTTTTTCTTCTATCTCAAAATAAAATTACGAGCCTCATTTATCATGGATGTGTAGATTTCCTTATCATGCAGATTTATACTAGGATCCTAAACTACATGGGTATTAATTTCCGTAATAGGGATACATATGAATAATTTTTTAACAACAATCCTAATAGATTTTTTCTAGGATCTTATTCTAATAAACATTGAATATTTTTAAAGATGATAAAATCTATCATAAACACATTCTACAAAATAGTTGGATAAAAAATCCAACATAACATTTCATTATCCCATAAGATATAAAACTCAAGTGAAATCTTTCACCATCTATATTAACAAAGAACTCATGATTAACATGAGTTCTTCTTAAATGATGATAATTTTTTGTGAAAAAATTATCCGTTATAGATGGAATGAAACTCTAATGAAACCATTCATCATAATAAATAGCCTTTAACTCTAAAATAACCTTTCATCTATGGATGATTATAAATTATATTATATACCAATTTAACTTATTAGTTACTAAAAAACTCTATTACATACATTTTCCTTCTGAGATAAAAATCCAACGTAAACATTCTACTTCATTGATAGAATAAAAATATTGTATACCAATTTATATTTATTGACTATGATAAACAATAATGAATTTTTTTCTTTATGGATGATACAAAAATAAAACATAATCTCTTCACCTTCATGGAGAACATAGAAATCCATTGTACACGTTATATCTTCCTCGAAGATGATAAATTCATGAATAACTTTTTATGCATTCCCCCATGTATTTAAAATATGGGATTCTCTTAGAAATTTTTATATGGAGATAAAAACTATGTCATATTATTTTCTTTATTTAAAATATAGACTAATATATCTAACTCCTATGATATTATGA
Source organism: Viscum album (assembly GCA_963277665.1). Classification (NCBI taxonomy): domain Eukaryota; kingdom Viridiplantae; phylum Streptophyta; class Magnoliopsida; order Santalales; family Viscaceae; genus Viscum; species Viscum album. The sequence goes on from OY728138.1 coordinate 1,381,680,684, forward strand.
GCTGCCATGAACCCTTATAGCATGATGATTCATTTATTTTAGTGACCCCAAGAAGTATGAATGAATGAAAATTTCTTTTATCAATGATTTTAAACTTATTTAAATGGAAAATGATTGACATAACAATTTATATTACTAAGAAATGTTATACATAATCTCTTAGATTTATTGAGATCATAATAATCATGAAAACAACCACATTTATCATATATTTTTTCCCAATTGAGTTGGAAAAAGATTCAATTAAAATATGTTTTTAAAATGATGTATTATAAATAATATTTTTAATCAATTATACTGTTTTATAATTGAAAATGAACACCTATTTATGAAAATTTGAGATCCCATTTAATTGATTCCATCAAATACATCTCAATATGCCTTGATCACCGCCCACTATAAAATGTAAGGGGAGGGAATGAGAAGGAAATAGATAGATTTTTTGGATACAATAATTGTGAAAATAATTTGAATTACATAACACATTAATGGGATTAAAAATTCATTCATATCAAATTCATTTAAATTTATTTATGATAATTTTATAATTTATTTTTTATGATGTTTGATAGAATCAAAAACATATATTTTATTGGTGGAATATTTAGTTTTGTGTTATCTAATTAGAATGGTAGTACCCAATTGGTCACTATAACATATGAAATAAATTACCAAAATTTTGTAGTACCTTACAAATACATTTCCACCAATGAATATATTTATTTATATCCTAGGAACAAAAAATTCATTACCAAATAAAAATTATCCATCACAGGAGAGACAATCCATTACAAAATTGTTTATACATGTGGTAGTAATCTCATTTAATCCACTAATGTATAGGAAACTAGGGGTATAAGGATATAAATTCCAATATTATATAATATGAGCAACAAGGGATAGGGAAATCTTATTATTGCATTAAAATACATTATGATCATTTTTTATGATTGAGAAAACCCCTACCTTTTGAAATCAGATGAGGCATAATGCAATATAAAATACATTTATCTAGTCACACATGAGTTATCAAGGAGGGGCATGGTTTATCTTATTCATTTTTAATACAGCATAACCCCAATTTCAGTAGAGATCATTGGGGAAACACTATAACCAACCATATAAGAAGTATATAATAGTTATAATGACTCTCTTGTAGAAATATTTCCTTATAATATAGAATTATTATATCACCATTAATTATTTTGATACCCCCATTGTTTATCTCCCCATCCGGATGGTGTCTATTGGCTGGCACAAGTAGGACCTATTTAGAAACTTTTGTTACTATTATGGGGAGGATAATCCCTTTACCAAATTATTAATTACTATATCACTAGAGGTTGGTGGTCAAGTAGAATTTAAATATTCACAAATATATAATCATCACTTTTTCTATAAATATATTTCATGAAATTGGTAAGTGATAAAAATTTCCAATGTTGAAAATTTTGGTTGATAGATTGGTTATTCAATAAACTTTATACTAAAAATTTATTAAAGATTCATAAATTATAAATTATTATCACTCCAATGATATATAAAAATATTTGTAGGATGAAAAAATAATAGTATGCATATTTTCCTACCTCTACTCATTATCATTTCATAGCTAAATTTTTCAGGGTGGAGTATATGCCATGTTGGAATAAAAAATTAAGGGAACCATTTAATAAACTCTTTTTCTTGTGTATTTTATTCTTTAGGATTTATTAATAGATCATTATACTTTAATATAAATACCCAAAGGTATATAAAGATACATTCCCAATAGCATAGAATCTCAAGTCTAATGTAGATTGTGACAACCATCCATGTTCTTAAATTGATATCCTGGTGAAATTCAAGAGACTTTTTTAAATACATATTCCACATACACATTAGGGGATATAATATAACTCTTTATTTATACATCATCTCACTTGTATATTGTGTGGGAGTTCTTGGGAAATTATCTATATGTTCTCTATTTTAATGATGCCATATGGAGGTCTAAAATGTTGGGTATCAAGAACCAACTAGTTCTACCCATGAAATGGGCACCAAATTCAAAATTTGATAATTCCTAAAGGGTATTCTTGATCACCATAGGATATAATATGTTTTTAAATCGTTGATAACTTTCATTGGTAGTGGTTTCACTCAATAACATTATAAAAGAGTTCATTCCATGATCCCAACATGAACATTCCATAACATGTACATTAAAGCTCAAAAAATGTGAGTGGTCAATAAATATATAAATTAATGTAGAAACATAAATAAACACTAAAACATATGAAAAAATATACAAATATAACTAAAAAAGATAGTTAAAATATATGAAATTACCAAAAAGAGAGGGGATTTATCTATTTTAGTTGATATAATACGTTAATGTGCCCAGCCAAAAGTAAATATAAAGTCTCTATATCTCTGTCACATTGGGGGGGGGGGGCAGGTACCTACCATGTCACAACAAAAAACAATATACCCACTAATATTAATACCCACCAAATTTATATGAAATCCTTTCATTACCATAACCTGTTAAAACATTTTCAATATAAACATGCATGGTATGAGTAGGGTGTGAACAATAATTTACTATTAGGATTCCACCAAGTGTTTAATGTGTCATAATATATATAAAAATAATATATTTCTAGATTGAAAAAAACTATATTAAAGTAATATTTTAATTTTAATCTAAGGAAAATAAGTAACAAGTCTTATAAAATGATAGTAAATGGAAATTATTTTAAAATAAGCATTTCATAATCCTAAAAAATGGGAGATACTAATGCCATCAATGATTTCGAGCACCATATGTCCTTAAATCAACTTTTCAACAAACGGTCCTTATAATTGGGGACAAAAATTACTTGAGGATGTCATTTAAGGTTCTAGTAGTATGGTTTCTACCATCCAATGACATCACATCTAATCACCCACTAAGGTGTACATCCCTTGGCCATGTGGTGTGGTGATTTCTATATATGAAACCATGGATTTACTCAATGTCTAATATTCTTAGTTTGTGTGGTGTACTCCAAAATGGATACCTACCAATATTATCCCCTATATATTTACCTAGTTTCCTATGTTATACATCCATTTCAATGATTTCATTTCAATTATGAAAACATTTTCACTTCCAAATAGGGCCTTTCATTAATACACCAGAATCGAATTTCATTTATCACATTCAATGTGTACCTTTAAATTCAACATGAATCGAAAATAATGGGAATCAATTTAAATCATTCCTATCATATATTATTACCCATGAAAACTGCTACACCTCGATTAAATTATTTTTAAAAACACATTAAAATACACGTGATGAAAAAATATTTAATATAATAAAAGTTCCATATAAAACCACCTACCTCAATGAATAGAATTCATTCATATTATATGAAAACTACTAAGGATAAAGATAAGGGGTCCAAAATAAGTAACAAAAAACCTAATCACTAAAGAAGTTGTAACTAAATTTTCTAAGTTGAAAACCCTAAACATGTATAACCATATTATTAAGTAAAACATGGTAATAGTGGAAGAAATATTCATGATAAATGATGAAAAACATACCATGGAGAGTCCCTAAAACTAAATTAAGAGATACCACCCAAAAATCCCATTATTCGGTAGGTGAGGGGACTTTTTCAAGGGAATGAAGAGTTGGGGTAAATATTAGGAGAAATGAGAGGGATTTATGAGTTAAAATCCATATGGTGAAATATGAAATTTTATATTATATTTTTTTAGTATACCTAACTATTTGGTGACACTATTTTCCAAAAAATAATATAACTATGTAGATCACCACTACTTTACATGGGAAGATGCATGTTTTGCAAGTACACTACAGTAAACTATATGGTAACCATGAATAAAAAATATTTTACAAGAACTATAAAATTTTTCCTTCATGTTTAATACTAATTGGGATTGAACCATGAAAAAGAACAATTTTCTATAATTTTACTAAATTTCAAATATGAATAACATGAAAACAGTGCGGAATAATAAAATTTATTATATAATAGAATGAATTTCTACAAATGAAACCTTGGTTGTGAAACTTTTTCCCACCATATCATATAATTTCTCTAGAAATACTTCCTAAACAATAATTATTTAATAGATGAGAGGATTCTACAACCTCAATAATTGTTCTTGTTACAAAGTCTCATGATAATCACTCTCGTGTTTCAATAAAAATTTGACCAATGGGATATATTTTAGATGTATACGTTTCTTCTATGGTTAAAAAATTCTAAGTAACTACTTATCCAATGACACAATAGACCTTAACTAAATTTCTCTCTAGTTTAGAAACATAGAGTGGTAAAGAATATATTTATTCATCCAAGTGATGTTTAACATGATATAGATCATTCATATCTAATAAAGAAGTCGAAATTTATAATAAAAATCTTCAATTTTCTTTTATGTCTTCCTACATTCCTTAGATAAATCATTCCTTATTTCAAGGTCCATCAATGAATCAAATAGAAAAAAAAAATTTGGAATATTAATCCACCTAATGATATTTTAGAGGATGACACTGTTATTAAATATATCATGTTTTGAGATAATGTGTTGTTAGTAATCTCTACTAAATGGATTGGATATTTTCCATTATCTCTTGAACAATGTGTGGCTCTATAAATAATCCTTAACCTCCCAATCCTAGTAGTTGGAATACTATTATGGATACAAAATTTTGGTCTCGAATGGATCCATCTTGATTGATGACTGGTATATTTTATTATAATAAATATCAACTAGTCAATTATTGGGATCCTAAGATCCTATAAGTTTCAAGATGCACGAATAGAGTATAAACTATAACATCTTGATAACTTGTTTTGTTTCTGAATATCTATCTATGGATTGTCTGAAATAACTATATACTATTAATACTGTGTCACATCTTGGAGGTCCTTATAAAATGACAGGTAAATTTTAGGACCATATCTACAATGATAACAAAGCTAACAATATTATAAACATTTAAACTCATCCATATTTATTGTATCTTCAGATAGAATGAAGTCAGATGGATTATTAGGTTTATCAGTCCCAAAATAAAAAACATCCCCACCTCATGTTGTCTATGGTAACCCATGATAATTTCTTTGGATATCATATCCCACTTATAGGTAGAGATTACAATATTTTAGATCTAAAAAACATATTCTAATACTCTTATTTGACGTATTTTCAAATATAGAACTGTGAAGAGAATATTGTGACTTCACATACCATACCGTGAAACTAGGGTTAATTATTCAAATCATAATAAAACATAGAAATTAATAGTTGGATGGCTCATTGAGAATGATGAAAATATTTCATGACGAACATTATCATATATTATGGAACAATGTTCTAATTATTAAAAAATGACATAGCCTTGAGTGATAGATTCTAGTCATCAGTGGTCACCCCACCATATATCAAATTCTTAAATTAATTTCTCTCTTAATTTCCTAGATTCTACAAATGAATGTGTTCAAGGTGATAAGGAATAAATTGAATGATGGTAAGGAATATATCATTTTCTCCACTTTCACATGAAAAGGAATCTTTCAAAAAAGTCTTATCATGATATATTAATCATTGAATGATATCTTCATTTGAAAAGGAAATTTCCTACAAAGGGTGTCTATGATAACATTCTCTTATCATAGAATATAGATGATATCAACGTTAATCAATCAATGATACTCAACCAATTAATTTTTCATCAAGTTTATATCCTTATGAGTGAAAATAAAACAGAAAATATATGATTATAATAGAAAATAATCTTATCTAAAGAGATATTGTAACCAAAAATTCAGAGCATATATCTCCACTATGACATCATTTACATGGTTTGGGTAGTTTATCTCATTTATATGAAGTCAAATATAACGATATTCCACCACATTATATCCCCTTATATTCACAAACCCATGCACAAAGCTAATTGGTCGTAAAAAACTATTTCTCCTTGAAAATAATAATTAAATATAAAAAATGAAGATGAAATCAATATATAGATTAAATAATTAAATGATATATATAATTCCTTGTTCCACATGAAAATCACTCTTTTCTAGGTGAGGGATTTAAAGCGTGAATAAATCCAATAATAATATATTATGAAAAATTAATAATAGCTATAAAACCCTCCAGAAAAATTATAGTATATAGTTGTTAATTTATTTATACTATTAAAAAATTACACCTACATTTTTTTATTAACCAAAATTAATTATTCAAAAACCATGTTTCCAAGAGAATCACTTCTTAGATCAGGAACATTCAATTTGAAAGCTTAGTATGAAGGTAATTCACAAGAAGGGTTCCCAAAACCACCCTCAAAAGATACTAAGAATATACATCCGACATAAAATACACAATTGTATATATTAGGTTAATATTTATTTCTTTTATCCCAACAGTTTACATATGATATGATGGTTTTTAAATTAGATAAGTTCCCAAGGGGTTTTCAACAATTTTACAACACATAAAGAAATAAATGAGTGATAATCACCAAAATCTGAAAATGAAGTCACCATAGATGACATTATATGTATTTTACCAATCACTATCATCAGCCCTATATTAGACTCCACAAGCTTTGGTTCAACTACATGAATCAAACATGTCTTACCCTGATTATTCTATCAACCACAATACTAGGTTACTCCCTTTAGCCGACTATGACTGTATAATGATTTGGTCTTATATCCATGCTCTTGAGATTTGGGTCCTACTAAAATTGAGGTATCAAACTGATCAACATATCCCTTAGTTATTTATAATCCCATGCTAATTTTGGGATATTGACTAACCTTGAAAACCCACTACAAATGATCTAAATTATCACAATAATGGAAAGCCTTTGGGAAATATTTGAATGAGTACCTTGTATTCCTAGACCATCCACACTAATAAAAGGTATTGATCCACTACTATAATTTCATAATACTAAAAATTGGTATGGGTGGATACCACAATTACTATTCATAATTATTACATCATCACACATCTGTTTCTTCTTAAAATAATTACTTATACTCTTACCAGACACATGAGTCACACAAATCAACTCCCAAATCCCTACCAAATAAATATTTAAAATCAAGGCTTAACCCATTACCTAAAAATGATTCAAGATCTTTAAGATAAAAACCTAATAATAGTATTTAGGATAAATACCAATTTAAAACCTCCAAGCCTTCAATTTTTTATTTAATACCATTTTTGATTCAAAAAATACAACTCAAAGAATATTTTTTATACTCTATAAATATTCATTAACCATAATAGTGAAATCAAATATTGTATTCTAAACCCTTTACATTGTGTTTGTACAAAAATACTTGGTAAATAAAAAATTGAAATCCATCCCCTTAAAGTTTTTGTGATTCTTTAATTCAATTATTGACTCCAAACATTTCAAAATTGGGCCATCAAGAATAAAGGTGATATAGTTCATCATGGTGGATTTTAGGTTCTGAAGTTACTAAAAAATAAACATGATATTTTCAGGAAATTAATTAGATTCCTAAGGATAATTATTTCTTCAATAATATATCATCTTATATTGAATGAGTTTCTCTGATAAGTCATCCTCAACAACAAAAATATGTTAATTCAAATTAGTGTGTTTATGTTCTTCCATATAATCTGTATACCTATTATTTGATTTATTACATTATTGTGGTTCTAGTCCACTAGGGTATTTCACATGAAAAAATATCCAAAACTCACTTATGAGTATTCATAGGAAATTTTTATTGTGGAATAGTATTGAAAAAAATAAAACAAAAGCTTCCTATATTTCCAATAGTAAATCAAAAATCAAGATAATAAACATATAATACATAACAAAACAATTTATTATTATAAAAAAATATCAAAACTCACCCTTCCATGAGGTATGTATTTTGTACCCAACTTTTGAGGATGGGTGATCCAAATCCAAAATAGAAATATAAATTCTAAATATCTCCTAGAGACTCGAGGTTGAATACTAATGGTGTTAGAATATCGCTTATTCATACCTATAACTCATTCCTCGATGGTCCTATATTTTATTAACCATAACTTCTCTAATATTAATAATTCTAAATTATGGGTTCTAATAAACTTTTATCACTAACTAACTCAAGCCACCATTTAAATAGGATCTCGATCCAACCTATGACAAAGTTCAAATGTTTTTTCAATCACCATGGGGTGGAAACTAGTACTAAATCATCTATAATATCATTTTGGAAAAGTTTCTCCCAAAAACAATATTAAAACGGTATTCTCCAAGAACATGACATGAACATTCAAAAACATTTCATATAATTATATAAAATATATTAGTGTTCATTAATAATACAAATAAATATATAAAAATAAATATAGACTAGACCATATGAAAAAATACACCACTCAACCCAAAAAGGGAGAGTCAAAATAAAAAATGTTTATAAAAGTGACCGGATGACTTCTGTGAAGGTGGTAAAATAAATAAACAAGGAAAAACTAAAATTAAGAAAAAAAATTGACTATCTCAATATAATATAGGGGTAAGGTCTCTACCAAATCACCACGAAAATCGATTTTTAATCTAATTAAAATACACATCACATTCATGTGGAACCATTCCTTTATATATATAGGGTGCGAGCAACACTATCCAAGTAGGATCCCACAATGTGTTTCATGATAGACCCTTGATTGATAAAAAAATGAATTCTACATCGAACTAAATTATAATAAAGTAATATTTTACTTTTAGTGAAATAAAAGAACTAAAAATCTTTAAAAACGTGAAAAGAAAGGTAAATTATATGAATGTGAAAATTTTAAAATCATGAAACATGGGAGATCCATATTTAATAATAGTTTTTAGGCACCCCAAGACCACATGTCGATGTGTGAAAATATTATCAATCCTTGTGTATGCACATGTTACTGAGGAGTTAATTCCTTGACATAGTGGCATGGGGTCACCCATTCCATAAAACCATATCCAATCACCCTATACATAGTATACACCTTCTCTAAATAGTGTGGTGGCAACCATACATATCACCACGACCTTCATTAGAGTGTAACGTGATTATTTATTGTGGTGAAATGCAAAAAGGATACTCAAAACTACCCTTCCCCTCTATGTTACTCAAGATATCATGTGCCACACTAATTTCAAAGAGTTACCATCCATTATATAAATTTTTTCACTTCAAAAGTTTACCATACTTTAAAACACTGTTATCCAATTATGTTCATAACATTTGGTGCTTGACTTTATAGTAACATTTCTTCTCAAATCTATGTAAAATATCTACATTATTTATATAATATATAATTAACCAGCGAAACAACCATAACTAGGATAAAGTAATTTAAAATACCAATTATAAAAAATATAAATCATAATTTTTTCAAATAACACTAGTAATATATCAGTCCACTTTCATAAAATATGAGAAATACTTTTCATTTCATTAATACTTCTAAGGATATAAATAAGGAATCCCAAAGTGGAATGAAAAAACCATTCAAATCAGAAACCTAATGAAAATTTTTGATAAAAAGGAATCCCTATGATATTATATATATGGGGAATAATGAAAGAAAATATGATATGAATACAGAGTCAAGAAGAATGAATAAAAACACTTTATAAGTTTATTACCTAAAAGAATATGATAAATAACCAAACTAAAATTACAAAAATAAAGATGGGAGGAGAATCACTCAAGGGAAGAATAATGTGGAATAAAAATAATGGTAAATGAGAGGGTTATATGAGTTAAAATCCATTGGATAAAAAAGGAAAATTTTCATTATTATGTTTCTTGGAATACCACAATGTTTGACCGCATTATTTTCCAAACTATGTGTCAATCGTGCATATAAACACTAATTCACTAGGTTATATACACCATTGACCTGAATAAGTTGGTAAACTGTGCACTAAGAATTAAAATGATCATTTTTTATAATTTTATAATTTTTCATGGTTTTAGTATGGTTACTCGTAACATTGTGAAAACTATGAAACATCCTAGTTTTCCAAAATATATAAAAAGTAAAAAGAGAAAGACATGAAAAATTATAAAATATAAAATTCGAAAATTATTAAAATAAATACTGAAAAATGGCATGATGGATATGGAATAATCACTTTATTTGGAAACTAAATTTCATGGTAGAAAAATACCAAATGGATTTCTCAAACAAACCATCGATAACTAATATAGAAGTGTTCATCCTAGTGAAGTCAAGTAATTGATCGAATTATCTATGAATTTTTATCTATAGTAAGGTCAAGACCCTATCTAAAAGGGTATTTTTATTAACAAATGGTTTCCTTAGTTATTAGCATCCTAGTGACAAATACTTTAATTGTATGTGGGACCTAAGATAACAAAAAACATTTATATGAGTCATTTCAGAATATATGCATGGGAGGTGAGAAAATCTATAGCCACTCAGACAAGAACATATAGAAAAACTAAACATTATGTATGGGGATATGTTTATCAAATATATATTTAAACAGAAAATCCCAGTTAAAATATATATATTTTCATTATGGGAGAACCTATAAAGAAATTTTAATTCACCATGTTGGGGTAGCTGTAAAAATGGTCTCTTATCAATCAATTCCTCCAGACGGGATATGCGTGATGGAGATTAGTGGTAATTACAATAAGATCAACAATTAGGGGAAATATAATATTTTTTATAGATATTTTTATTAATGAAACATGGTTGGATTTCACTAGGGCATTAAAGACATAAAGGATTTTAAAAGATGAACAATCATATCAAATAATAATGATACCCCTGGTAATTACATTGATGAAAATAAAACCCATATATTATAGATGAATATAATCATTTTGTTCTTATATGGTATGAATATGTGAATATTGCGAAAGATAAAATTACTAATACCTTATAATATATAGGGGAAATAAACTATATGAAAATTTTCCACAATTTAAAAACACCCCTCTTATTGAAATATGTGATGAGAGTGTGCATACTACAAAATTGTATGTAATAAATAGTTTGGATAGATTGTTGATATAAAATTTTTACCTTATTGATAGGTCAATAATAATTATCGTGGTAAAGAAATTTTAACTTCCTCACCTGTACGTCTCTTGGAGTTTCTGCGATCATGTCAGCTAATGAGAAGATTTCCCAGTTGAAGTAGAAAAGTTAAAATCATTAATATTGAGTTTTTATGATGGAAAATACATCATGAAAATAATATTAAAGACATGTAAAAGTAAATACCAATTAAAAAAATTATTAATAAGGATAATATAAAGTATAATAAGAAGAACATACACATTTTATAGTTCCAATATCATATAATCTTATTTGGATAATTGAATAATAGGTGGATTATTGGGAGTTTTTCATCTAAATAACAACCAATATTTTGTTCAATTGATATATCCATGAAGTTTATTTATAAATTAAGTGGAAATATATATTAAAATACTTAATACTATAACATTTTTCATGAGCCCCCCAATATCTAGTATGTACTGGTATAAAAAATTATAATCTAAATCTTGAGTGAGTTGATTTGGCCGATCCACCATAAAATTTTAGAAATCCAAATATCTTATTCTCTAATGGAATAGGTGATCTAGGGAAATATATTACACAATTTTCATAATTATATATAAATTTAGTTCAGATCCCAATAAAATATGAGTTGTCTAAACTAAAATTTTTCTTCTAAACAATAGATGAACCTATCAATTAGAAACCGAATCACTTACACCGGTGATCACTAATAGTTTATCCAAATTAAAAAAATTACTAATAGTGTTTTTTCATCCATTCTATGACTTGGCGACATGAAATAGATAAATCTGATGAAATCCAAAGAAACGTGGACATGTTTTATTAATCTATAAAATCAGAACAGTTCAAAATATTATCTATTGGAAATTAATATATCTCTATTAATCTAATTTAATAATTTTTAAAAAAATACAGTCTATATAATATCTTTTCACCACCCATTGGTGTTCCATACATAGGTTTTATATGGAGGATTATATTCCATTTAATATTCCTAAAATGTTAAAAACATTTACTTTCCTCATTTATCAATGGATTTCTTAATTCAAGTCTATAGAAAACCTCAAAGAAATAGACGGTAAATGTAAAAGGATAAAATTTTAAACCTCCCAATATCATATAACCCTATGTATAACATAAAATGTGAGAACCTTTAACATGGTTACAATAATATTCTAATGTAAATTTAATGATTTATTTAATAATATTACCTACATGTATATATCATATGTTGAGGATCATATTCTATACTAAAAGCCACACCTATAGAATATCATTTGGTATATAATAAATTTTTTTCATTAATTAGTCCCTCCAAAAGATCACTAGAGGAGGTGTGAAATTTCATCACTCTAATTTCCACCTAGGAATTTATGTAATACAACACTAGTTGGATTACACAATATGACCACCCTATATCTATGATAAAAAATTTATGTGGTTGGTGATTATATGTAATAAATCAAATAAATTATGAAATGATCCTTGTAATAAGGGTGGAACAATATCCAATTAGCTTAAATTTTATTAATTATGTGATTAATTATATAGTATTAAACCCCATCCAAAAAATGTTAAGCTCATGGAACCTCTAATAAAAATACTATGGTTCTACTGAATATTAGAATATGAAGCCAACATGTGTGAAAATGAATATTAATCACTATAACATCACAAGGAAAAACACAAAAAATATGATTGGGTACTTTATTATCTCAATAATAATATACAATTCCACTAACCAAGATAATGGAATATAAATCCACTAATTAACCTAATATAATGAAATTAGTCTTTATAGGGTTGGGGGAAGTCCCATTGAGAGTTTCTATCCAAAAGAATCTTATAATTAGTCTATTATTTTTGAACATCATTTTTATTCCCCAAATATCACCATTAATGGGAAATTTTATATATTGAAAAATTTATTGCCAATTATATTTCTACCCTAAAGAATAAGGATCGTGTTTCATGATATTAGATTTCCAAATGATGTAAAATTTTATAGACCCTGAAATTTTTTCCCTAATTTTTAGATATTGGGACACACCATTAAATTTTATTTTATTCTAATATTTATTCTATAATTAATTATATATACTTTTCTAAGGGATCTAGGTAACTATAAATCTTAACTTATATGTTTTCCCACCACCATTTTTAAAAGAGGAAGAGACTATAATGAAATGAGAAAATTGAAACATTTTTTATGACTGGATCAATCAGAAGTTACATTCCTAAACATAATAAAAATTTATGGAATTATAAAATTATGTAGAATTGACCTTCATTCCTATAATAACCTATAAATAAAGTCCTCTTATTAATTTTTACCCATGATTTTACATAATTTACTATAATATATTATATAAAAATGCGATGGAGCCCAACAGGACCCAAAAAAATTCAAACCCAACCAAAAATCAAAACCTAATTGTTGGGTGGTTGAGGATATATCATAAAAATAACCCCCTCGTCTAATAAATATACACAGATAACCTATTTCAATTTCATTTAATTATTATACTGCATTATTTTTTTGAGTAATTTTATAAACATTAATCTTTTAATAACTCTTATAGTTGAAATAGAGGTAGGGAATGATATACCCAACCTATCCATAATTAGGCATATTATTTCTATATCTTAAACAATGAAAATATTTTTCTAATGATCTCAATGCAAGTAAGTTTCATCACTAGGACACTCTAATGAATAACATTCTTCTTTTAGATTGTTTGATTTATTAGATAGATGAAAATCATCTAGTCAATCATGATGTTTAACTGGGTCTAATTTCTATATCTTCATTAATATAAGTGTACCATTATATAAAAATCTCATAATTACAAACATATAATTACTGTAACCTTACATTGCCTAATTCCATGTTTAGACTAATTATAGTAGAACCATGAAAATATTAAATGATATTATTTATTGAAATATTTCCCTATATTTCTAGAATAAATATCAATTGTGGATTCATTTTTCTTATATATGTATATTTATTAATTCCACATTGATATCCTAATAATGTATAGGAGTAGACAAATAATGTTTCTTATTTGGATTCACATCTCACAAAGAAAAAAATTACACAATTTTATATATTCATAATAAATTATGAAATTTTAATAAAAAAAGTTTATAATAAAACACTTTAGGTATATAAATTAATAAATGATATGAATATGAATTACATATTAATGGAAAATTAATATGGGATAATATTATCATATTAGAACCTAAACAACCTTAAATACAGAAACATCAACTTACCCTCACATAACAAGATAACCCAAGGCTATGAGAAAAGTGAGAACATTTCCATTGGGATATTTAGGATGAAGGTTTAAATAAATGACCACATTTCATATATCATTTTCATAGTGGATAGTAGAATAAAATGGTCAATACCTTTTTTTGAGTTTTAATTTCATTTTCAAACCATTATACTTTCTCCGCTCTATTGATTTATAAAATAATCTATCAGTGGGTATTTTTGTGTACTATATGAAAAACACCCTTCCAAATCAAAAAACATGATACATTTATATTGGGTAATATAATATAGAAGGAAGGTTATTTAATTAGGGAGTCTTTTTCCCTCTCTCTAAGAAGGTTAATATCTCTATATAAAATTATTTTATAATAATGGACCAATGAACATTTCATTTTCATCACTCACATATATGTTAAAAAATAAAGACCACTAGATACAAACCATGAATATCTATCCTGGCTTAATGAATTACTATTATAATTCGGTTTGGGTTGATAATTATCCAACACAACTAATAAAATTTTAGGAAAATAAAGAATGATATTGAAATAATATACAATTACTATGAAAAATTTTCACCCTCAACATGGACATCATAGATTATGAAGGTCAATTATATAAGCTTAGCAACAATGTATTTAAAAATGAGGGAAAAAGACCCATATAACTAACTTGTGAAAAGAAGTATGATTCAATATTTTTTCCTCCAATAACTGTGGTGCAGAAAATATTGATAAATTCCAATCAACCTCTAAAGATGGGTTTTTACTACTACTTATGTGCTCAGGAAAGATAATTTATACACTACAGAATACATACAACCTATGATAATTATCACGACAATTCCATTGGATGAAAAAGATAAATATTTTAAATTTACTAAAAAAATTGGGATGATTTTGTCTCATAAATTTATGAATACTATAACATTAAACCATCAGGTTACCATCTATCACCTTATCATAGCAGAAAAGAACTAAAAAATATTTATTTAATGAGATATGAATTCATCCCACGTTTCCATGGGATAAAATTAATTGTATAATCTAATATATCCTTGTTTTACATGGGAAGTACAGTGCCTAAAATGTTTAGAAAATATTTTCCCCATAATGAAGATGAATAGAAAATCTATGTCTATATAATCTTATAGTACCTTTAGCAAAAAAAATTAATGGAAAAATTTATAATACAAATTATATAATTATAAATCATTTATATGTCGAATTATTAATACATCCTAAATATTAAAGAGAATTAAAGATATATTCAAATTTGGATGGCCACCATGGGCAAAGAGGGAAAAAACCTTTTGGAAACCTCAAGGAGTATATCTTACTGATTGATACCCTTTGGTAAGATAAATTCTATAATAACCTTAAAATATATAAATCAATTCATATATTATACCCTTTAGTGAAAATCAGCTCAATTCTATATAGAAGACATGTTTGTCAGATTATCCTATAATTTTGAGTTCTTCACTCATCTCAATGTTATATTTTCTACTTTATATACCTATATCCTATAGTTTATGTCATGACCCGTCCTCTGGGCCCATGTTGTGACTACCCCAAGCCTTCCTTCTATAGGCCAGGGGCTGGCGACTAGCACCAAAGGCGTAATCTTGGTAAAAGGGAAGGCATTACCTTTTTAACCTATAACACACACAGTCTGAACACAAGCTGTATAGGAAACAACTAAAAATAAACACTATGTAAAACTGAATACAAAAGTTAGTGCTAAAAGGAAAGGGGCCTCAAAATAAAATCCCAATAGTAAATTATAACAGTAGAAAAGTAAACAGCAACTACTAAGTCATCCTTTGGGAATACCACCTGATGGGTAAGTACATATGGCCTCCTCAGCACCTCAGGTTCGTCCGTCTGCTCCGTGTATGTCTCGCCAAGTGGTCCACCTCTGGGTACCGTCCAGCTTCACAACACTCTGCCATGATTAGTATTGTTCGTTGTCTGCAACTAACACAACGAAGTGCCGGTGTTGACAA
The DNA here is from genome assembly GCA_963277665.1 of Viscum album. Lineage (NCBI taxonomy): Eukaryota > Viridiplantae > Streptophyta > Magnoliopsida > Santalales > Viscaceae > Viscum > Viscum album. Next base: position 1,381,697,081 of record OY728138.1, read on the forward strand.
TGTAGGGGGGAGTACAACGATACTCAGTAAGGACCCTGATACCCCCAAACGTCTCTAACAATCCACGAAGGATAAACCACAAAATTAAAGATACAATCACGAAGTGTAATCAATCCCTACATAGGTATAATGCCATGCATATACCTATGTTTTCAACCACAGTTCAGCTCAAAATCTCAAGCCCAAGAACAACCCAGTCCACACAGGTAGTAAATTCAATCACATCGATGATAATGATTGATAGTCAAGACTCAGCTCAAACAGGTAAACATATATTGTATAGAGATAGAGATGATCAGATGTAGTCACTGATTCATCTAAGCTGTCAGACCCACACAGGATACAAGAACATAAGTCAAAACTGTCGGACCCACATTGGATACAAGAATAGTAGTCATTACTGTCGAACCCATGGAGGATCCCAGTATTGTAGTCATTGCTGTCGAACCCACAGAGGATCCCAGTACAGTAATCATCACATTCGATGCCAGCTCTATGGTTCTCACACAAAACACGATCGATTCCGGGAGGGTCTGCTCCTCGAGAAAAGGGGTTGATATATCAACTATCTATAAGTCTAGAGTTTATTTATCCTGAAGTTCTATTTCATCAAAAGGAACCCAATGCGACACACGACGCGTCATTCGGATGCCCAGTCTGAGAGTTATTAGCATTTCCATTCCCGGGGCACGGTTGGAATTACGCTCATTCCAAACCTGGCTATTTTCCAAAATTTTCCAAATATCACATAGAGTATTGCAAAAGGACTTCCACATCATGAGAATCTCATTGCCACCGACAGCGCGTCAATCAGACGCACGATCTAGAAGATAATCGCGTTTAAGCGTAACGGGCCCGGCCCATCAAGCCCAGTGGACAGGCAGGTCGGCCCGACCTGGTTGGCGGGTCCGACCCGGCTAGTGGTCGGCCCGGCCTGATGGAGCATTTCCATCCCAGGGAACACGGCCCGACAGGTCCGACCCGGTGGGACGTGACCCACCCTCGGACCCGGCCTGTGGTTGCGGGCCGGCTCGGCTCGCTCGGCGGTGCCGCCCCTCCTTGCTGCTTGGCCGGCCAAAGCTGGCCAGTTTTGTCTTCCACGAGTGGCCCACACAGCGGGCTGTGGTATTCCTGCCACATGGCTCCAAGGAGGCATCGTGGTCCTCCATCCAGACCGACTACGGCCATCCAGTTCACTCCTTCCGAGTAGCCCACACTACGGGCCACAATTTCCTCCACGCGGCCAGCGCAACGTCGCCGGTCCTCCATGGCTGTGGCCCGGCCTGGCCATGGCCTTTGATTTCTACCTCCTTATTTTTCCTCCACCTCATAGCTATGGCATCTTACATCAGTGTTGTGCAATGGCACAACACCCTTCCGGCTCCGCCCCCATCGCAAATTAAACCATCAAGCAACGGAGGAATACCGGGCAGTGTTGGTTCGGCTCGCACCCTCTGTTTTTTATGATAACATTTTGCCATTGAAAAACCAAGGTATTCAATGAGGAACGAGGTATAGTTATATTAAATTAATAATTAATCATATCCCCATACCTCGTATTTGACGTTGCACGTCGACGAGTCGCGGAAGATACGTGTCATAGTAGTCAGGCATCGTGGAGGATGGTGTCACGTAAGACAAATATCGTTCAGTCAAAGTCGGAGGAAAAAGTCGTTAGTCATTGGCGACTTTCTATGTGGGCAACATCTTCTCCCTTGATGTGGAGGAAGAGAAAAGAAGATGAGCGTTCTTTTTGGGCGTCATTGTTCTTCGTCGAGAGAGGACATCCTTCATCGTTGGAAGAAGGCTCTCCTCTTCACCTCATTCTCCTTAGCTCTCCACCAAGAAGTTAATCCAATAACAATAGAGGTTGTTCTGTATTATTTTTATGTCACAAAACTCATGAGTTATCCCTCATAAAAAGTGACAACAGATTATATTAAATTTGGATAGATGGATTTAAAAATATTGGAATTAAAATTGAATTAATTATCTTCATTAATGGTAGAGTATTGGTAATAAATTAAAACATGTAATTCCAAGAGTTCAAGGGGAGTTCAAGGGAGTTTAAAGGGGTAGTGTTCGTGTGGGATTTACCACACATTATCCTCTCATGAGAGGTTATGTGGGGATGAACCCCACCACTAACCTCCCTTTGGAGATAAAAACTACCAACTAATTAAAATTGAGTAACAAAACAATTTAATTTAATTTATTATTAATCCCCAAAATTAACATCCACTATCGACCCAACACAATTGCAGTAATGGTATACTTAATCGAATATCAGCACTATGAGTTTATTGGTGTCCTCAGATTTCAATTCTGAGGACTAGTTCAAATGATAGAAAAAACTCACATGTACGTATACTGAACATACCCGAAAAAAACATCAGAAATTGATTCTGGGCACACCTGTCCTCGAAATCAGGCACCGTAAAAAACGGTGGACTCTAAAAATTCGTAAAAATTTATGAAAAAAATTTATTTAAATTTTCATGTAATTACATTACCCCCACCTTAGGGCTTTACGTCTCCGTAAACCTACAACGCACACTAGGGAATCAAAAGTGGGCATTGAGCACGCATCTAAGAATCTCGCTCCCATGTGCTATACCGGAGGTTCTCATGCTGCTAGAGAATGCGCTCCAGAGGAATTGACCATCCACTCAGAACCCGCTCCTGTCGATCCTCAATCTCCACTGCGACCTCTGTGAATGTCTCCCCATCATTGATGTCTCTCTCCCTGTGGTCGATGACATGGGATGGGTCATGCACCTATCTCCTCAGCTGAGATACAGGGAGGACGTCATGAACCCGATGAAACTATGGTGGAAGGGAAATGTGGTAAGCCACCTCGCCTACTCTACTGAGGACCTGAAAATGACCGATGAATCATGGGGAAAACATGCTACTTTGGCCAAATCTCCATTTACCCCGTCGAGGTGATACCCATAGGAAGACGTGGTCTCCATCCATGAATTCTAGTGGTCTCTGCCTCCTATCAGCATATGACTTCTATATGCTCTATGCGGTCTTCATCCGATCCTATATGATCTGCCCCTTCTCTGTCGTATCCTGAACTATCACTATTCCTACAAGTACTGACTCCCCTTGGTTAGTCCAGCACAGAGGTGATCTGCATTTTCAGCCATATAGTGCCTCGTATGGTGCCATCACAATGGTGGAGTGGTAGCTATTAGTGTGAGAAAACTCCACCAAGTGTAAGTGATCCTCCCATCTACAACCAAAGTTGAGAACACATGCATGGACCATGCCCTCAAGATTCTGAATGGTCCTTTCAGTCTGATCGTCCATCTGATAATGGAAGGTGGTTCTCAAGAGAAGCTGCATACCAAAAGCCTCCAGTAACCCCTTCCATAGTCAGGAAGTGAAACGAGCATCTCGATCGGAGACGATAGTCGATGGCACACCAATAAACCTTATGATCTCTTGAAGTTAGAGGCATCCCAAGCTCTCTACTGAACCCTACTCTCAGATCTGTAGGAAGTGGGATGAATTGGTGATTCGATCAATGATCCCCCAAATAGATTCATCCCTCTTTATGTATGTGGAAGTCCTATCACAAAATCCATGGATATCCTATCCCACTTCCACTATGTAACCTATATGGGTTGTACCAAGCCTGCTGGTTCCTGGTGCTCCGCCTTCACCTAATGACAAGTGAGGGACCGTGATACAAACTCCTCTACTGCCTTCTTCATACTCGGCCACCAGTGCTGTCGTCTGAGGTCCTGATACATATTCGCAACTCCTAGATGTACCGCTAGAGGGGAAGTGTGAAACTCCCTCGGCACTTCCACCTGTAATGAAACATGTACCATGGTACGTCCTATGAATAGGATGACGTGATCCCCACCTTCATAAAACCCATCAGGTGCCTGCCCTGAGGATATCTGAGCATGTCGTGTCTCACAGTCAATGTCCCAATGTTGTGCCTCCCTGACTTGTTGATGGAGTGGAGGAGTGACTGTGAGAGATTGCATAAATGTGGATCCATCTCTATCCACAAAGGATATCTTCAATGCAGCCAGTTACTCTGTTGCATCTCCTATTAGATTAATGCCTGATCACCTACTGAGAGCATCTACTACAACTTTCCCCTTCCCAGGAGTGTAGACTATCTCAATGTCGCAGTCCTAGAGGAACTGAAGTCATCGTCGATGTCTCAGGTTCAGGTCCTTCTGTGAGAAGATGTACCTGAGACTATGGTGGTCAGAGTAGACTGTAAAGCGCTCGCCCATCAGATAGTGCCTCAACATATTCAAGGAGAAGACAACTACTTATAACTCCATGACATGGGTAGCATAGTTCTTCTTGTTCTGTCTCAACTTCCATGAACCACACACGATCACAACTCGCTCCTTCATCAGTACACACCCGATTCCGGTCCCTGATGCATCGCAATAACTATGTACCCAACACCATCCTCTAGTAGCCTCAAGATGGGTGAACTGCTCAATCTCTACATCATCTCTTAAAAGCCCTGTTGGAATCTCTATGACCACACTAAGGGTTTACTCTTCTTCGTCAATGCTGAATGAAGTGCTACAACTCTAGAGAAGTCTCGCACAAATCTTTGATACTACCCAGACGGACTTAGAAAACATCTAACATCTGTCACACTTCTGGGGGGCTCCCAAGCAAGTACGGACTCGATCTTCACTAGGTCCACTATAACTCTAGCTTTCGAGATGACATGTCCCAAGAAGTGAATCTCTCGAATCAAGAACTGGCACTTCAAGAGATTACAATAAAGATGGTGCTCTCGGATTGTGTCCAGTACTACCCGCAAATGGTAGGAGTTCTCTTCCATAGTATTTGATTAAATCAGTATTTTGTCGATGAAGAATATGAAAAAGAGATAAAGGAAATCCTGGAAGATCCTATTCATGAAACTCATTAACACTGCTGGAGCGTTGGATACACAGAAGGGTATAACCAAGAACTCGTAGTGGCCATACCGACACCTGAAGGCCGTCATCTGCAAAACCTCATCTCGAACTCTGAGCTGATGATTGCCTGGCATGAGGTCTATCTTTGAGAACCATTGTGCTCCCTTGAGCTGATCAAAGAGGTCCTCAATCCTCGGGAGTGGGTACTTGTTCTTCATGGTCTCCTGATTTACGCAACAGTAGTCGACACACAATTGCAAGAATGCATCTGCCATCTTGGAGAACAAAATCAAAGATGCCCATGGTGAAACACTTGGTTGGATAAATCCCTTTCCCAACATGTCCTCTAGCTATACATGCAGCTCACAAAGCTTTGTGTGATCCATCCAATATGCTAGAGTAGATATCAGTGTTGTCTCGAGGTATAGATCAATGTAAAATTCTACCACTCTGCGAGGAGGTAATCCTGGAATTTCATTATGGAAAACATCCACATACTGATCCACCATAATAGGAAAACTCGGAATAGGCACATCAACCACTAAGAGGATGAGACTAGCAAACTAATGTGTGATCAGATACCCCCTCCTCCGCGTAAGTCCATCCTGCGCTGCAAAGGCTCCCTTCTCGTCGGTGAAGGCGAACCTGGTCCCATATGTGCAGATACACCGTTCATTGATCCAAATATAGTCAATCAAATAATGAACTGTGGATAACAAGTCCATACCTAAGATGATGTCGTAAGGACTTGACACCACTACAAGAAGGTCCCAGCCAAAGCTCTCGCCTCATAGAGTAAGCTCACACTGCCAGCACAAGTGCGCAATCATTGAGTATACTTCTGTAGAAGCCACTAGCCGTAAGGATCAAGCCAATGGCTCCGTCGGAATCTCCGATCCTTGAACAAGGGCAGCAACAATAAAATAATGACTCTCACTTGTGTCTATAAGTACTACAACAAGTTTGGAGTAGACATATATATTACCTCGAATCATCTCCGTTGCACCGTGGTTGTAGGCCTCGACTGCATGGAGCTGATCCCGCCTCTGTCCTCCAGCACCTTGTGATCAGGGTGGACCTCTTGGTGGTGGTGGTGGTAGTGCCTCAAAACGTCGTCCACCACCCGTTTCTCGGACAACTCCTATTCCACATCCTCCTACTCCATGAGGACCACCATGGTCTAACCTTTGCCTCTTCCTGGGAGGTCCCTCTACTCTCTGCTGCTCGTCTGCATGGCGGGTCGAGCAATCACGAGCCATGTGGCCTTGCCTGCTGCATGCATAGCACTATATGTGCCTCGTATGGATGGCTCTGTTTCGTGTGCGCTGCACAATTGAACCTGTATCCTATGGTCGCCCACCGGATGGCCTATTCCACTTGGACCTCTACGTCAATTGTCTAATGTCGGCTGCAGAAGAATCCTCTATGTATCGTCTTGCGGAGGGTCTCACCGCTGGTGAATGCTCAGCGAGGAAACTCTCCACTATAAGGGCTCGCTCCAGCACCATCTCCTGCGTCGGAATGGTGAGGGGAATCTTTGAAGCCCTGATCTAGTTCCTGAGTCCCAGCTCAAAGGTACGAGACCTTAAGAACGAGTCCTATACCATATCTTTGGATTAGCGTGAGAGGTCGATGAACCTCATTGAGTATTTAGCTACTGTCATACTTCCCTACTGTAGATGAAGTAACTCCAGAATCTACACCGCAAGAAGGGTGGCTGGAATAAACTCCGAGTGTAAGAGACTCTCGAAGTCTGTCCAAATTAATTATACCTCAACATGCACCTGGGGCAATAGGCTCCACAATCTATATTCTCATGCGTGCAGGGGACTCACGACAAGGATCACCATAAGGTCGGCTGGTGTCCCTACCAATCTAAAAACTCTCATGACAGCCTCCAGCCAATCCTCTGCTGCCTGTGGGTCTATCTCTCTTAGGAACCTGGACGGCCTCTATTATTGGAACTTGTGCAATTCACTCAGGCGGTGTGAACTCTATACTACTGGGGTTGGTGGTATCGGTGGCCCAGCGGGTAGTGGTACCGCCGGTGCCTCCGCTGTGATGGGGCCCTGCATCGAGGCCTCATTGCATGGTGGGCTACCATCTCGTCCGTAACTCGGAACCCTAGCTGGCTGCCTTCGTAGGGCCATCCTAAAATGAAACAGTTACACCACAGTTAAAACAGTATACCTGGTGAGCTGACACAAAGTAATCACGAAGAAAACTTTTTCAAAGGAAACACACACATAATCATTGTTTTCATGCACTAAGTCCGAAATTAGAGGTCCAGGTCCTGGTGTATGGATACGTCAGCTACCACACCAACACCGGTTTCCCTAAACTGATAACCACATCCAAAACACTAAACACTATTGTAATTTAAAGAATCAGAGTCTATGTTCTGTGGTAGAACCAACTCCTTTTATACCAATTTTTCACGACCCGTCCTCGGGGCCTGTGCCGTGACTACCTCATGCCCGCCTTCCATAGGCCAGGGGTTGGAGACTAGCACCAAAGGCGTAATCTAGAAAAAAGGGAAGCCATTTCCTTTTTAACATATAACACACACAAACACAATCTGAACACAAGAGGTAGAGGCAACAACTGAAAATAAACACTAATTAAAACTAAATACAAAATAAGTTCTCAAAGGAAAGGGGCCTGAAATACAAGCCCAACAGTAAAATATAACTACAGAAATGTAAATAGTATATACTGAGTGATCCTCTGGGAATCCCAACTAAAGGGTGGGTACATATGGTCTCTTTTTCACCTTAGGTCCATCCATCCGTTCCGTGTATGTCTCGCCAAGTGGTCCACCTCTGGGTACCGTCCAACTCCACAACACTCTGCCTCGATCGGTGATGTCCACTGTTTGCAACCAACACAACAAAGTGTGGGCATTTTTCATGCACGGGTGAGTATAATAATACTCAGTAAGGGCCCCAAGACCCTCTAAGGTCTCCCAGAATCCACGAAGGATAAACCAAAAAAGGACAGATACCATCACGATGTATCAACCAACCCTACTTAGGTATATGCCCATTCATATACATAAGTTGTCAACCACAGTTCAACTCCAACTCTCGAGCACAAGCACAACCTAGTCCACACAGGAAGTAAAGTCAATCACATAGATGATAATGATTTGTAGTCAAGACATAGCAAAAACTGGTATACATATCTTGTATAGAGATAGAGATGATCATATGTATTCACTAATTATTCTATGTTGTCGGACCCACACAGGATACTAGACCAGCTAAGCTGTCGGAACCACACATGATACAATACCAGCTACTCTGTCGGACCCACCCATGATACAAGAACATAAGACAAAACTGTCGAACCCACATAGGATACCAGAACAATATTCATTTCTGTCGAACCCATGGAGGATCCTAGTACAATATTCATCACTGTCGAACCCACGGACGATCGCAGAATAGTAGTCGCCGCAGTCACAGCTAGCTCTAGGGTTCCCGCACACAACACGCTCGATTCTGGGAGGGTCCACTCCTCGGGCAAAGGGGTCGATAAATCAACTACCATGAAGCCTAGAGATGATGTATCTCAAAGTTCTGTCTCATCAAATGGAACCCAATGTGATAGACGGCACGTAAATCAGACGCCCAGTCTGAGAGTTATTAGCATTTCCGTTCCAGGGGCCCGGTTGGAATTATGCATGTTCCAAACCCAGAAATTTTCCAAAGTTTTCCATAACTCAATTAGAGTATCGCAAAAGGACGAACTCATCCTTAGGAACCCAGTGTTGCGGACGGCGCATCAATTGGACGTGCTGTCTAGAAGATAATCGAGTTTAAGCGTAATGGGCTCAGCCCGTCAAGCCCAGTGGACTGGCTGGTCAGCCCGACCCGGTTTGGCAGGTCCGACCTGGTTGGGTGTTGGCCTGGCCCGGTGGAGCGAGGCCCCCCCATGGACCAGGCCCGGTGGGTCCGACCAGGTTAGGGGGTCGGCCCGGCCCGGTAGGGCAGGCCCCCCCCCCCCCCCCCCCCGTGGACACGGCCTACGGTTTCGGGCCTTTTCGGCTCACCCGGCAGTACCGAGAGGCGCCATCCTTCCTTGCTGCCTGGACGGCTGAAGTTGGCCGGTTTTATCCATCATGAGCATCACGCACAGCGGGTCATAGTTCTTTCGCAGCACGGCGCCAAGAGGCGTCACCGTCTTCCCATCCTGACCGGAAGGCGGCATGCCGGTTCACCCTGCAAATCGGCCTACGTAGTGTTCCACTTTCCTCCAGAAGCACGATGCCAAGGAGGCTCCACAGTCCAACAGGTCGGCCGGCTACAACTGGCTGGTTTTCTCTGTTCAACCGGCCCACACCACGGGCCGCAGTTTCCTCCACGCGGCCGGCGCGACGGCGCCGGTCCTCCAACGCCGCGACCCGGCCAGCCACAGCCTTCGGTTGCCTCATCCTTTGTTTGCCGTCCCCTCATGGATGTGGAATCTTCCTTCAGTGTGGTGAAACGACACCGCACCCATCTGGCTCCGTCTCTGTCGTAAATTAAACCAACAAGAAACAGAGGAACGTCGGGATGTGATGGTTCGGCCCGCGCTTCCATTTTAGATGATAACATTTGTCCATTGATGAACCAAGGTATTGAACGATGAATGAGGTAGAATTATATTCAATTAAAAACTAATCATATCCCCTACCTCGTATTTGACATTGCTCGTCGACGAGTCGTGGATGATGAATGTCGCGGTAGTCGGGCGTCGTGGAAGACAACATCGCGTAATACCGATATCATTCCATCAACGTCAGAGGGAAAAGTCATTAGTCATTGGTGATGTTCTCCACGGGCATCGTCTTCTCCCTTTTTGTGGAGGAAGTGAAATAATGATGGGAATTCATCCTGGGCATCGTCGTTCTTCGTCGAGAGTGGACGTCCTTCATCTTTGGAAGAAGGCTCTCCCTATTCTCCTTCTTCTCCATAGCTCTTCACCCAGATGTTATGCCAAAAATTATAGATATTGATCTCTATTATTTTTATTCCACAAAACTCAAGAGTTATCCCTCAGAAAAAGTGACAACATGTTAGATTAAATTTGGAGAGATGTGTTCAAATTGATTTGAATTAAAATTTAATTAATTCTCTTCATTAATGGTGGAGTGTTTGAAAAAAAATTAAAACATGGAATTCCAAGAGTTCAATGGGGGTTCGAGGGAGTTTAAAGGGGTAGTGATTGTGTGGGCCCTAACACATATTATCCTCTCATGAGAGGTTATGTGGGGGTGGGCCCCACCACCAACCTACCTTTGGGGATAAAAACAACCAACTAAATAAAATTATGTAACACATCAATTTTATTTAATTTATTCTGAATCCCCAAAATTAACATCCTCTCTCGACCAAACAAAAATGTGGTAAAGGTCTCCTTAAGCGAATATCGGCCCTGCGAGTTAATCGGTGTCCTCAGAATTCAACTCTGAGCACCTGTTCGAAAGATAGAAACACCCGCACGTACGTTTAATGAATGTACCTGAACAAAACATCAGAAATTGATTCTGGGCACACCGAGCCTCAGAATCAGGTGCCGTCAGAAATTGCAGACTCGTAAAATTACGAAGAATTTAATAAAAAAATTTCCTTGAAATTTTAGGTTCTTTACAGTTTAATCTATTGATATGTATTTTTTATGTCACTTCCAAGATATTAATTTAATTTTTATTATTTTATAAATGCATCAATGATGATCCTAATAATTCTAATGTGATTTAAGAGATTCTATAAATAACTTTTAAAAAAATAGTGAAATTCTATACAGATGACATGGTATTCAAGTTACCCTATTTTTATTAGTACTTCATTGATCACAAAGTCAAAAATTCAATGATATTACAATATTTACAAAAGTTCAATGAATTTAAATTTGTGTTCAGTAACACTCCCTTGAAACTAATTAAATATTTTTTCTACTATAAATATATCAATGTTTATCATGATATAACCAAGGTGATTTTATGTATTCCCCCTTCTAAAAAACACTATGAATTGAAAATACATTATGTTTTCATTTCATTTATTATATGTTTTATCATATATCATTTTATGAGGTGTCTAAATATCTTTAATTTGATATATAAATATGTCAGACACCAATGTGATATATATTAATTTAATTTATTTGATAGATTCAAATAAAGACATTCACACCCACCTGAATTGATGCATCCCATGGATGGAATACAACTAGTCATTTACATTCTAACCTTGGATTTAACTACTTCCACCCATCTTATTCCGATGATTAATAACATAAAAAAATTAATATATGATATATCAAATAAATGATGATACAATTTGAGGATAACGACATTGTTATTGAGAATAATTTTCTCAGTCTAATTATTTTGGTGAAAACATTGTATCATTAATTAAGGTATTATAATCTATTTATTCTATCACATAAATCCCTTAATGTAAATTCCCAATAACCTAATTTTGACTAGAATGTTATCATGATTGTATTTCCTTTTTTAGTAGTTAAATGTCTTCTTATAGTTTCTAAAGATATCCATTGTATAAGTACCAAACGATATCCAACCAGTTTACCTAACATCAGATCAATTTCCCCTGGACATAGTTCATCCCAATGATGAAATATTACCCATTGATGAATTGTATAATGCTTGGAAAATATAATTAATTGGAGTATCTAAATTTATAACTAGTAAAAATATGATGTAGAATTAATCCAATAGGATCTACTTATGTGATCTCATTTTCTATCAAATAAAGAATCTATATCTATACTCATTTCTCATCTATGAGGTATGTATGAATAATAAAGTATAATATGAAACATTAATCACAGGTATTAAATTTCCAATGCACATATTGATTAACTATATTAAATAAGAAGTGAAATAATAGTTGTAGTTTTAACATATTATTATAGAGTGTTATATTATCAAAGAAATTTTTTTCCCAATATGACCATACAAGGGAGCATATGGAAGTATTATAAATTGATTTACTTCTAAAATACATCTCATTAATACATAATTCTAAATTATATTCTCTAGAAACATTTTGCAACTATTATCATAAAACTAAATTAAGATGAAATTTTCATCTATTTGGAACATTTAATATTAGTGTCACTACTCATTAGAAAAAATAGGAAGAAGAACATAATGAATTATTCATATATGTGTAACAGTTTAGAGTAGTTTCCCTACTCATTAGAAAAATGTTAATAAGAAACTAATGATGTTAATTTCGACCTACCAGAAGGAGAGTCTCTATCATATTAAATTTTCTAAACTATCATCTGGATGTCCAAAATAATTTACTATCTCCATAATAGATATTTTCTACAGGGATAAGATTAAAGGGAAACATTTACAGATGAGATTCTGATTTCATCCTATATAATTGTAAAACTTTTATGAAAACGCTCTATAAGTATTGTTGTATTGAGGAAACTTTTATTTGAAATAAAGTAGTATATACCATCAAATTTATAAAATAAGTTATTGTTTGAACATGTGGTTCCCATCAAATTCTAACCATAATATTCTTCTAAATAAATATTCATGTGTAATATTAGATCAAAATGGTGAAAAACAATTTTAAATTTAAATATTATTTTCATGTATATCATGTCTATTCTAACATTATAAATTAACTCCCAAAGATACAACTTTTTTCAAATTGATTATGATTTTTTTATTTGGGGATTAATCTCATGGGTTAATACCCTACGATGCGTTCACAATAGTTAATTTTAATATGCAATGCCACTAACTTATTTTCCAAATGGGAAGATTTAATACCCCTAATAGAGTATAGAGTATGGTATTTGATCACCATTATATATTATAATATCATTATTAAATGTTTAGTTCATAAAAATATTATCATGTATAATTAAATAAAAGATTATGTATATGAGGTAAATATATATATATATATATAATCTAACCTAACCATTCCTAACACTATCACATGGATTCCAATCCATAGATATAGGCCTTTAAAAATATTCTATAAAATATATAGAAATATATAGTTGATAAAGATGATAATTCTGGGCCTGTACATTTATTTAGTGATCTCAGAGTATATCACACTACTTTGAGTACCCCAATCTTGGAGACTCTATACTTCCTAGTGTACTAGATGAAAAAATATTATTATTAAAGTCTTAATAAATGCACCCTATATTTTCATTTACGACTTGTTGATTATATGTGAATAGTAATGGGATTTGATAGATAATGTATAATATCTCAATGAAAGGATAATATGGGTCTTGTATAACCATATACCTCCCAAAAAATGGGTGAATAAGACATTCAAAAAATTATTCCCCCATTGGTCATTTTTTGGGAGAGTTTGTGTCATGCTTAAGGAAATCCAATGATACCTAAGAAAAATCCAAAAAAAATTGAGTCGAAATAGATTGGGTCTTACATTATTCTTTTATGTATAAAATAATATAGAATACTACATGCTTATTTCATATGGATTGGTCATTACCATCCATCTAATAAAAGGTTTAAGAATAATTACATTATATCAATCTTCCAATTGGATTCACATGAAATTTTCACAAGATCATAAAGAAATGACTAATGGTCCCAACTATATGAAAGTAAATTGTATGATATACAGTCCATATGACATAACCATCAACTATTTGACACATTTTCCTCATCACACAACTATAAAATAAAAAACCTCTAATTATTCTAGGTATGATTCTATTACATTATAATAACATTTTAAACCATAACACTTACATGTGAAAAATAGATCCCATTGGATCATTAGGAAATTCTTTTATAAGTAATTTTTAACTAGGTTTATAGGAAAGAATTTTGTTTACTTAAAGGAATTAACATGGCCATTAAATATTTAGATATATTTAATATTGAATTAAACACATATGAAAATGAATTATATACTGTTTTGAATGGTCTTAACCAATAAAATTATATATACTTTGATGGATACTAAAAATTCTTCATACATATTGAGTAAGATATTATTTAAAAGTAGATAATTTAGGACTTTAATGTTTTATTCATTGGTGGAATTTCACCCATATTTTATTCTGATACTACCAAAATCCTAATTATAAATTCTAACCATCATCAATTTAGTAATGACATTCTTCATATCTATATTTTAATTTTCACATTAAAAATTACTGAAAATATTCTCAATTATAGATATTCACCTTTTCATCCTAAGATAGTTTCATGGGAGAAACATTTTTATTACTAAGAGGAATATCTATGGGTATATTTCAGTGGTTTCTAAAATTATATATAATTTTTATATGAAAATTATGGAAAATAAATTCATTTTCATCAGAATATGAAGAGATATTACAATAGAATAAAAAGGGATTTCACTATGATTGATTTCAAGTGTTTTGTTTTATCTAATTATGATTGTGAACTTTTTATTTATTTTCCTATCCTTATATCCCTATTTATTTAATGGAAATATAATTTTTTCATTTATAAAAATGGTTTGAGGACGGGAGATTTTTGTCACCCTTCTTTATTTGTTGTATCATGATACCATAGGTAAACACCTTAATTACACAATGAATGTTGGAGACATGTGTTTGTTTTAGGGAGACTCTGTAAATATAGGTTGATATCTCCTTCTTTTTATTGATTAAATTTTTATATTTATTAATTGTAAATATTGTATGATCATAGAATTTAAAAATATCCTTTAATATTATTATGCATTGAGTGGGTTGTTGGTGAACATAGTTAAAATTATCTAGAATTTATCATCTATGTTTTAGAAAAAATGGAACTAATTTATATAAAGATTGATATGTTTACTAGTAAAAATAATGTCTTATGGAATACTTTGATGTTCTCCACTCAAATGAGAGGTGTTGCATCAAAATTTTTTACCCTTTTATACATATAATTACTGGATTATTCTATTGTTGAAAAACATATTCTAGTAATTTTGTAGGTAGATAGTTATCATTAATAGTATATTATACTCAATTCAAGTGTCAATATTTTATATTATCTAATTTCTCCAAGTTATTAATCATAAACAATAAATAACTTTTTAATAATTTTATATGGAATGGTTATATAAAGGAAATATTTAATTACAATCGTGAAAATACATTTAAAATGGTGGAATAAATATATATGTCCTAAAGAAAACCATGAAATATATTCATTCATATCTAGTTTGAGATTATTTTAAATTCTTAAAAATGTAGCCAATCTATTTAAAACATAAAACTGGAGAGCGATTGGAGATGATTAATGATTACTCCTTATATTTCATTATTTTTTATTGTATGATTTCCACCATAGAAACAATATTTTTATAAATAAAGAGTATCATTAGATGGGGAGATATAAATATTTTAAAAAAATTTACCTGGTAAACCTCTTTTTTTCCTGAGATGTATGACACTTAATATTTATTTGTAGATATCATGCCGACATAAAATGTTTACATGAAATGTTATATAGGAATTTAATTGTGGTTAAATTAATGATATATATAAATATATATATCAATTGATTATGATCTCTTTGCATTCATTCTATCATATTAAATGAGGTTTTATATTAGAGGTTTAAATTTATAGGGACATAACAATATTGAAATGGATAGAAAAAATAATATTCTCTACGACGGGTATATATTTAAACAGATTAGATAACTCATATAGAATCATCAAAAATATTTTTGGCCTATTGATAGTGTAGAAAAACATTGAGGAATTTCCTTTTCAGAAAAATTATTTTTTCCTTTTAAGGGAGACCTAATTTTTTTATAGTTATTCGAATCAATTATTTTGCAATATTCATATAAATATTCTGAACATTCATCCCAATATTAAGCCTATTAATACTCTTATATCCTCTTTATTTTTATATATTATCATTTCATATATTAAAGATTGTTTTCTCCACTAGCGTTTTACTTGATGATTATGTTGTCTATGTGAGTCCTATATAATTCTTGACATATAAAGTGGTTATGGATAAAATGGTTTTATTAGGTTTATTATACTACATAATATAACAACATATTAAAAATATAACATAGAGTATCAACACATTTAGTTGGAAGGTAACAAGGGGAAAATTATCTAAACATAAGAGGACTTCCATCCAAGTGTGTTTGGCTCATCTCCAGACACATATCTCTTATTTATATTTTTTAAAATTTTTCTAATATGAATCTCTTGGTCTTCAATATTTCATGCCCTTTTAGTTATACTATCTATTATTTCACATTCATTATTTTATAGAATTTTGAGTTTGGAATTGGTATCATATCGAAATGAATGTTCGGGTTCGTAACCTATCCAACATTCCCTATGACACTCTACATTATGTCATCAGTTTATTTAAGTCTATTTTAATGTGTATTCATTAAATCTACCCTGGTTTATAGATCATTAACTACATTAGCTCATGGTTAATTTACCTCTCCTATATTAGGTTTAACCCACATTTAAATTGATCTACATATGTTTTTATTCATATTCTCATAGGGTATATAGTGATTCTTAGATCTCCAATCTTCAGCCAAGCTATTAGTTATGATTCAATTTTATTCTAGATCATACTTTATTTATTATTTCGATGTTTAATTTATTTAAAACATTCAATAATAGAGTTCACAGATTCCATTATATAGTTTTCATTTGGAATTGGAGTAGCTAATTCTAATTGGTTATCTATATTTTTTATCTACTATGATATGTAATCCATTTACAAAACAACCAGTTGATTGATTCCTATTCCCTTTGGATACATAATGAAACCTAGATATGTGATCCTAGGAATAGCTATTAATTCACTATACCCTTAATTTACATGCTACACTCTAATATTCTATCATATTGTCATTTACACAGTCAGTTGATTCACTTTCCATTTACATCTATCCATTGTCAATTCATGTCATTAGAATGATTCCACCACATAGGATTTCTCTTGGATGTATGAATATAAAATAGATTCCATTATAGTCTAATATATTATACCTTAACTCTACAAAATCTCATGGATCCCATCACATGACTATAAATAACATGTCACAAATTTCCCTTTTATCAACCCTTTAATGGTTAATGAAAGAGTTCTAAAACTTTTCAGGATGAGATCATTGAATAGGAGAATTGAGAAAAAGATGAAAAATATCTCATTAAGACCAACAAAATGGGGCATTATGATGAAATCATAGTATATAGGAAAGAGAAACAATGATCATGGGAACTAACATCTCACCACTAGTTAAATTCTAGCCAATCTCTCTAGGTTTGTAGATGTAGAAAAAATAGGTCAAACTTTTATCTCCTCTATTTAAAATTAAATTTCATCATTAGTAATATATGACGTTATACAAAAAAGTGTAATTATTCTAACATTACCTGAAAATACCTAAAAGCCTTTTTAAAAATATAAATTTACTTTAAAACCCCCTTTTTGAAGATATAATGTACTTCACTGTATACAATATCTCCTTTTTTACTTTTATAGTTCATCAAGACTATAAAAAAATTCATTTGTATAGAACTATGTCTGTAATAATTTCTATCACAAGGAGAGATATAGTTATCCCTATATAATTTTTCACAGGTTCAAAAAAATTATAACATTCATCACACTCAATAGTTTTTCAATCGTTTCTATCCATTCATAAATTCATATAGGTTTTTACGTTACATATACTATGTTAACCAAATTTATCCCATATATGGATTTATTACACTTTGGAAATATAATTTTATTCTATATTTAGTCCATATTCTAATTTATTTATACTTTAACTCTCCATGTTATATTTTGGTCGTTTACAAATTTAATTTCATTGTGCATCACTCTATGTTCACCCTAATATCCTAAAAAAATTTAATGGGTGTAATGTTAGAATATTCCACAAATCTTTTACACACTCATTTTCAATAAATCATACACCAGTTTTTGTCATACATGAATCACCATGAAACCACCATAACTATTGGAAGTGATTGAATCTTATTCACAAGGTCCCCATTAATAAATAAATTCTATATACATACAGGAAAAACCAATACCCATCCAATCAATCATACTATTAATAATGAATAATTCATTCTAATTCTATACACATGTGAAAACTATGAAGTGGAATATATTCAGCATACTTAATTAATGGCTATCCCAAGTATACCTATCTCTTGGTACAGTGATGGGACCTTCAGTAAACAATTTTAAATAGTCCTGAATCCTTTTAAATCTCACATAATCATTCTATATTCAAATATTTATAGTAATTATTTTCAAAATAAACCCCCTATACACCTTAGTATAAATTTATTTAAGAAAAATTTTCCTTAAAACCTTTGGTGATATGAATATTATTAAAGATTATATACATTTGATTTATGTAGAGTCTCATTATAGAACATACCTATTTCTCTCTCTCTCTCTCTACATTATGTAATAAAATCAATAATGAATTTGAAAATTTCATATTCATGTTTGGTCAAGATTATCAAAACCCAAGTGGGATCATTCCTCCTTATATTTACATTTTGATTCACAACTATAAACTATATGAAAATTTTATGATCTCTATGATCCTAAACTAAGAGGTTCTAATGATTTGACCTCCAAATCAATAATTTGTGGATCATCCTACTTAATACATGGTCTATGACCTTATACTAATACAAAAAAATTGATCTGATAAATACATACCTAAATTGTAAGAATATATCCCCTCTAATTCTCATTGGGTTATCCACCTCGTGTATTCATTTCCTTATTTCTCTTTCTATCTCCATACACTTGACAGTAATTTTTTTTCTAATGTTTGATATTTTTAAACCCATATAATCATCACTTGAATAAGGAAAATGATTCCTTTATGTAATTTCCAACTCTCCATTGAATTACCCTTTATATCATGATTATAAATTACATGAAACATTTCCATGATCAATAAAAATAATTAAATAATAATCAATTTTCTTCTCATATTTAGAACCATAAAATAATAGAAATCAACATTTTAAACTATTTTAGGTTTTATTACCATAAGCTACTATCTTGTTTCCCCTTTTATTGAGGATTATGTTATTTACATCAATGTTTTCCTGTATTTATTTAGGTTAGGATTCATTAAAATTTAAAAAACAACACCATAATATTTGTGTTTAATTTCTTATTGAAATGATATATATTGAAAGATCATAACACATGGCACACCTTGGTCCATGATGTTTGACATAAAAGTCAATAGAGGGCATATCTTCCACCCTTGTTTTATAACTATAGCTAAGAAAACACCATTTTAATGCAAATTAGAAGTCTCTATGTATCATATTTGGTTGCTCCCAAATTGTGCAGTGCTCCCCATGAGATTATATCATTGAAATATATTAGGAAAACTACATTATATGTTACTATTAAAAGCTTTGACTCCCACATTAGGGCACTATAAGATCCCTTAATGGCTAATAATAAGTCTATTATATCTTCCCATGTGTGACATTTTTTCCTCCTAGGGTGGTTCTACAAAAATATATAATTATGTCTACATCCATGAATATGTGGTCAACCACATGACAAGTACTTTGTATGAAAGTGAAATTAAGCATGATATTGAACTAGGGTAATAATGAGGGCAAATGTTTTCACACATGATTGTGTAGTTTTCCCTTTGGGAGCATTTGAACTTACACTAACTAGATTTATACTTTTTATAGAGGTGTTATAATCATTTTTAGTCACATTAATTAATCTTGATCTCATTTGATAACTACTAAAAATTCTAAAATATCCTCCTGTAAATGTGGCCTCTCCCTGTTGTGGTGGTTCCTAGTAAGAATATTGGGAGATTGTGATGCCCAAAGAGAACAATATCATGTCATCATGTGAGAAGAAGGGATTTGAATTCATAAAATATAACTACTATCCATTATAGAGGATTCAATGAATTCCCCACATGTATATATTTTGGGGATATTTTTTCAACCCCGATTATCCAACACTACCCTCGAGAGTCTGTGAACATGCTAAATTAGGCCCAATTCTTGGGGTACAGTTGTTACACTATATAAATACCAAATTGGGGTGTGAGGATCTAATGTGTTTGATGAAAATAAGGCTATCAGATCCATCATGAAATGATAACTTATCTTTCTTGGGATTCTTATAATTCTAGTTCAGTTCAATGGATCTATTTGTTTCACAAACTAGAAAACACATTGTTTAATTAAAACATTAAAAGTAAAGAGGAAGGTATATTT
This sequence comes from Viscum album, assembly GCA_963277665.1. Taxonomy (NCBI): domain Eukaryota; kingdom Viridiplantae; phylum Streptophyta; class Magnoliopsida; order Santalales; family Viscaceae; genus Viscum; species Viscum album. The sequence goes on from OY728138.1 coordinate 1,381,717,276, forward strand.
TTAAAAATTTTAGACACTCCAATGAATCCTACTCTTTACTAATTATGGAAATTAAAATTCATATATTTTCCAATAAAATAAAATAACTAATATAAAAATGGATCTAGACAAGGATTATATTGAAACAAAGTATTATATATTACATAAGTGTTTAGTGTAAAATATTAATCATGTGAAATAGAATTTAATCCCCCAATAAATCTTTAAATTTTAATCCCACTAGATTATAGTTTTTTATATATCCACCTTATAATGTAATTCACACAATCTAACAAATGATAACATTACATTAAAAATATTCATCTACATCCTCAATATAATAAATTGTTCAAATACCATAAAAACTGCATAACATGGCACATCTACCTAAGTATCTATACATTCATAGCATGAAATTATTCTTCTAAATTAGTTTTGGCCTCCACAGACAGAAATATTCTTTTCATAATATTGGGTGTATAGAATTATAAAATGGATAAAACCAAAAATTCAGATGATCAGATGTTGCATTTATCTATCGATATTTATTCACGTTATTTAAGACTGAAAACGTTTCATAGTCTCACCAAATTTTTTTTCATCATCATCATCATCATTGAGATATATTGTTCTCTCATCATCTGAGTGTCACAATTCTTTAACCCACCTACTCAAAAATAATATCATCATCTTTCCTTTTATACACACAAGGAACATTATATCTTCTATCCCCATGATCCAAAAAAACATATAGTCATTGTTGTCTCATTAAATTCATTCTTTATTTTCCAACTAGCGTAAATGGTGTGTTGATAAGGAAGAAAAATTTCCCCTAAAAAATAACTATATTAGAATACCCATCATAGGTTTCAATTTTCTCCATGTACTACGTTTTCAACATAATGAGTATTCAATGAATACCTGGATGTAATTTTCATCACACTAAAACTTTTCCAAATTCAATATTATTTTCTTAATTTTCAAGATCTGCTTCATCTTTATATTCAACTAAAATTATCCCCAATAAAATCTACAAGTTAATATTCAATACATTAAAAATGATTATGAAATATATATATGGAATGAAGGAATCACTTAGACCTTCAGGTTTTTGGTTAAAATAAAATAGTATTGAATCTTTGACATTTAAACAAAAAAATCATTTCAGCCTTTTTACATTTCTCACACTTGAATTAAATACATATTTTGATATATAATCCATCACACTCACAACATATGATTCTGAAAAAAAAATAACAAGTTTTGAAATTTGGGAGGCCTCTCCCTTTTCAGGATTAAGAAAATTAAAATCCATCCATTTCAGTTCATATTTATCATTGAAATAGTTTGGTCAAATTTTTATAGTTTTTAACAAACTATTTCTTAATATTTAATGGATATTCTTTATAATTATTCATAAAATCCATATAAATTCAATTTTCATCATCTTAAATACTTGTAGTGGATGTCCTCCATCTATTTTAATCATAAAATCATTGTACAATGTTGTGTATAAGCTTTATTATATTAACAACTGAACACCACAACTTTTTCAGTATCAATGTTTACTCACTTCAGTATATTAACATTATGGAAAATCATAGTACCTTACTATAGGCTATGGGTTGTTACTGCTTTAACCTTATATTTTTCTATATGTGTTTTTGTATCTATGAAAAAAATTAACACATTTTAATAAATTTGGATAACCCTTACATTGAAATTTTTTACCTTTTTTATGTCTAGATTACCCTTACATGGCCTTTTAAATATCTATGTAATATTTATTAAGGTCATGGATACCCATATGTAGCTGCCCTTCGATGCTTCTTCATTTTTAAATAAATAGTATTGTAGTAATAAACTAGGAACGTTGAAGACTTATATTTTCCAGGTTTATTGAATATAGCCTCTGAAATATTATGATGATCTACCATATTTCTACATTGGATATTCAAAGACACGTGATTTTTGAATCATACCATTCAAAGACATGAATCCAGTGGTAGATGTATTATGATCATTAATTTATTACATTTATATTTAAACCAATTTCATATGACAGTTTCTTATTATTGGAATATATTTTTGATAATTGTTTTGTGATCGCCCAAAAATATTATGATTTGGACCTATCCAATTTTAGATTAACTCCAAAGGAAAGATTATTATTGATTGCTTCCAATAGAATTTATGTTTCTCATGAGATTAAATAATATCCTAAAATCATCAGATAATATTATCAAATGAATCTTTTATTTATTAAAATAATTCTATAGTCCATCAAATTGATTCACAATGGGTTATAGCCTATAGAACACTCAAATTATAGTCCTTTAGTGGGTTTTTATTCTAGAATAGTTGAATATCATCTTCAGTGAATCATTATCCATCTCTAGTAATGTCATATCGACATTGATGGTAAAATAACATAATAAATATGTTATTAAATTCACCCTATCCAATATATCTAGTTCATGTATTATTGTAGAATCCAACATTTCCACACAAACAAAATCATAGATTCTCCGTATCCTTTATTGGTGGATATTGGCTTATTAACCTGAATCCTCACCATTGAAATATTATTTTTTCCTTGAATTTATTTTTCAGAACATCTTAGAAAAAAATATAAAAAAATATTAGAAACAAAAAAAATTCCCCCTTTTAATTTTTTTTCAAAATAAATTTCATCCCAATTCAATGATATTTTCTTAGAATTATTGACAATAAATATAATGGTTAATATGATATCCCTTTTTTGATATATAATCACTGATTTTTAAATTTATTCTACACAATCAATATTTTATACCACTTAGATACAACAAATTGTTTTTGGAATTTTTGTTTTTATTGTTCTTCTCTATCATATGTGTAACATCCCAAAGAAAAATATGAGGTTTTACATGGACTTATATATGACTTCATGTGAACCTCTATGAATGCAAGAGGTTGCGGACTAGTAGTTAGGGTCAATATACATCTATAGGGAGACTATACCATCTATATAACATCATCGAGAAGATAATAATAAATTAAATACAAAAAAAATAAAAATAAATAATTTGTGTACATGATGAAATTTAAAAATATCATACATGAAATAAAAAAAACGATCCCAATGTGTTAAGATAATATAGAGTAATAAGTATATAAATGTAAATAAATTATCCTCAATATCATATAGAATCCATCTCCATCCACTAATATCTCCATTATCTTATACTCATTCATCCACTATAGGGACCTTTCCATTCATAGAATATCTATCCATGAAATCTATAAGTGCACCAAAATTTCCGAGTTGGGTCTCATTACAAGACTCAATAGGGCACTACTAGTGAATCCAAACACAAGTTTCCTCATCTAAATAAATATTTTACATTATATAAGAAATTACTAACATGTAAAATAACATAATATTAAAAATATAACCATCAAGCACTAACTAAGGTGAAAAAACCCCTATCCAGACATACATCATCTTCATACCTGAATAATTATCATGAGTGGTAAAAAAGGATCATAATATTGGATCAAGGATATCAGCATCCACATAGAATCCACAAGGCATCGAGAATAAATGTTTCTCAGAATTGTGAGGTAGCTTCAAGGTAGTAATCACGCCACTTAGAATCTATAAGGCATTGATTTATCATGTTACTTGTAATACATGGGAAAAAATGCATTTTCTATTAGGAATCCACAAGGAACTGATTATCCACATTTATTATCATAATCCTTAAGGCATCAAGGTACATCTATCCAACTAGGCTATCATTATCTACCATCTTCATCATCATACATCACGTACATGCTGCCAACAGAGGTTAATAGTACCATGGTGGTCACCTATCATATTTTCCAATTACAAAACCTCCAAATACAATATGACACCTAACCATGTATAATATAGTAATAAACATATCAATGAATTGAGTGATAAATAGTAGTACAAATTCAATATATGAATCATCATCAGACCTAGAACCTAGTTATTATAAAATATCTCATGTAATTACTATCATTAAAGGACTCAATAGTTATACAAACACCTATATTTAATAACTTGTTAATCAATGATATTTATTGTGTCCTCATATAAATCTTAACATGGTGATACATGTAAACAACATCCAAAAATGTTAATTAAATTAAAACAACTAGGATTTAATTTCAACATCATGGTTTTCTGAAGGATTCATCACAAAAACCATGTTCTCATAGAATCCAAAACATAATAACCATCTGAGGACTCCCGCGGTGGATCTCCTCAACTATGACCAAAATCTTGGTTAAAGAGGGGTGGAAGAATGCTCTAGGTAAACCTAAATGGATCTATTGTGATATTTGGGGTCCTCATAGGGTTAATACACCATAAAAACCACACAAAAAGACTCATAGACACAACATCCTCAATTCTAAAATATATTCCCTGAATGAATACCAAAATGGATCCATTCTTATCCATAAATCCCAAATACTAGTGCTTTATGAATGACTATTCAGGTAGTCTATTAATGTTGTATAAGGATGATAATCGGCATGTTCTAAGCATGAATTGTGCCACCCAATCAAACCTATCTTTATGGAGAAGGATATGGAATAAACCCCAATATAAGAAGTTTTAATCGAACTATTAACTCCCTTATGGGGTGTCCTCAATACCATAGTGCCACTATCATGTATCAACCTTCTCTCTAGCCTGGATTATGTACTATTGTCAAACCATCACAGGTTCATCCAAAAACATAACAATACACTCCCAAATATAGCCTTAATAATCCATTGGCCTAAAAAATTTCAAAAAAAATTATTAAAACATAAAAAAACTAGAATAATATGTAAAAAATGTTTTCATTAATGAACCCAAATTTCATCATTTTAAAATTCTTCTCCACTAATGTTTTTTCATCATCAGGAATCATCTGTAGGTTTCTCGATTGAAACAATCATGCTACTTAGCTTTGTAATATGCCTCACACTACAATGTATCCTCCTATATCATCCCATATTTCCACTGAATTCAGTCAAGTGGAAACATCTTCCTACAAAAAAAATTCACTCTCCAATCCATAATCCACACGGGATGATCCACCTATGATGTTTCAGCCACCAACTCAACATCCTCAAATTTGATAAAATCTAGAGGATTATCCATGATACTATATATTATAAAAAATTCAACATGCTATCTACACCACAGAAATGAGAAAGATGATCCATATGGTATGCCACTATCCAAACCCATTTTTTAATCTACATTGGCCTAATAAAATATGGATTTTTCTTTAAATTCCTCCTAATATTTTAATTTCCTAACCAAGGGGTCACTCTCATGAAAACATGGTTTCTATAGAAATATCCAATGGTCTCCCCCTATATTTGGATTTAATATATTTCGTGTATGAGCACTGATCAGTATCTTCTAAATCACCTGCACTCTCTCAAAGGTCTCTCGAACTATACAAAATCCCACAACTTCTGTGTCTACCACATCATTCTAAAAAAATTTATATCTAGAAATTCCCACTATACACTTCGTTATAAGGTCAAATATAAATCAAATCATATTATAAATTTTTTAAATTTTAGATCATCCAAGTATAAGTGATCATACCATACTCAATAAATGTCATGGTCTCAAGCTCAAACCATATCAAATAACATATGTATATTCTGCATAGACCTCTTTTCTATTAAAAGATGACATGTTGTTATCAATATTATCTAAATAACTTGGTCCTTATACTATGTCAACCAAAATCATCACTTGATAATTGCATATATATATTAAATAATGATCAAGCGTTCTATATTTATGTTTAAGATATCACAAACAAATATTTTTCAAAGATACACAACATATTGAGACTCTCTAATCAAAAGAATTGGGAGACATTTATCAATCAATTAAAATTAAAAAAAATTCATAACCCCTTCAGGGTCTTAGTTAACCCCCAAAAAATGTTTATTTTATTATGCTCAACCTTTCACATTGTAACTTGGAGTGGATTAAGCAAACCTCCCTGACACTAGTGCTCAATCTTCACCATATGACAAGTAAGGCATTAAGAGATGATCCCTACAATGTATCAATTCCTCCCTGGACACTATAACCATTACCTAGATTCATAGTAAATGAAAATTTCCCAGGGATGTATAACCCATATTGATTTATCGTAATCCTTTATCAACTCCTCTCTAATGGAATTGGGGAAAACTACTCTCTTATATACCATGATAAAATTTTTATCTCTCAAAGAACATTCACATAATGGATCACCTATATCTAGGTGTTCCCTTTTCCAAACACACATTGAGTGTGAGTCTTATCCATCCTTAAACTAATCCAATAGATAATATGTCACCACCAAATACACACAAGTCATTGAACCCTAGACCTATGTATAATGTACCATAAAATTTGGTAATAAGACCATAAATCTCTACTCCTCCATTGTAGTCCTCCCACTAAGCTCCACCTCATCCTATGTCTTATGAACAAGAGAAACCATAACAACATTTACCTTACAAATTTTATAATATGTCTCCAAATAATACAAATATATATACTCTCTATAGTGCCTATTTCGTAGGATGAAGTCCCTCAAAGTGATGACATATCAAAGGATCTTGTCTATCATGTAAACAAAAAACCTCTCACCCAAGAGGTAGTTTCACCAAAATTTTATTGAAGGAACCACATATGAAATCTCTAAATAATGAATGGGGTTGTTATTTAATGGAGGATGTAGTTTATTTTATCAATATGCTAATTTTTTTTATCTCAACTTTACTACTTCTATTATAAAAATGTCAAATGCATCAATGTAAGCTTCATAACCAATCCCAGACTCATGGAGTGTCAACATTGGAGCTAACATCAACATCCTCTTTAGCTAAATAGAAACATATACAAATTAGTATAACCATAAAAACATTACTCCATCATTTTTAGTGTTTTCGGGGGTATTGATAATCATGAGAAATATTAGATAAATCCTCGGTAATATTGTGCAAGGCCCAAAACTATCCAGATCATGAACGCATTTCAAGGATGCTTCTCAAAAATCACTTCCTCTATTATATCTATGTTTAGTTATTTACCTTCCACGGATAACACATGCCCAATGAATATCACCTCCCATATCCAAAAGTCATAATTAAATAGTTTTTTGTAAAAATTATTTCCTCAAAGTGTACTTGGGACAATCTTGAGGTGTCTCTGATAATTGTTTGATAACGGATAGTATATGAGGATGTTTTCAACAAACACATTGATGAAAGATTCTATATATGGTTGGAATATATTGAACCTGAGATCAATGAACAATACTAGAATGTTCATCACACCAACTGGAATAACAAAGTACTCAAAAATCCTATATAGTCTATGAAACCCCATATTTAAAATGTTATCCTCCCATACTCATAGGTGAGGATAGTATAATTGAAGACCAATATTGTAGATAAACTATGATAACCATAACTAATTGAAAATTTCATCGATCCATGAAAAGGTATTCCAATTATTCATTGATATCTAGTTCATCTTATAATAATTGATACATATTCAGAGAATACCATCAACCTTCTTGTTGGAAAACATATTTCCCCCATCAAGGTGATGTACTCAAACTTATAATGTCTTTATACTCCAAGTTATAATATATAAACATATCTTCCTTCAACTCTGTTGGTTCCATAACATGAGTGTTATCGAAATGGGATGCCTACCTGACATGATCTCAATATCAATTTCCACTCCTCTATTAAGAATGAACCATATGAATTCATCAAAAAATATTTCCTTATATAAATCTATGACTTGAGTAAGAGTAGTGGAAGCTATAACTAGTCTCGCAGAAAAATCCTTGGATTCCATATATGCTATGATCATATTGATCTAACTCAAACCTAATCTTACAATGAATTACCCTAGATCCCATTCCATGATCACAATATATATTTATCTATTTGGTGAAGTAAATAAAAAATATATATTTGATAAAAATTATTGATATCTTATAATATGGTGAGACATTCCATGTCAAGAATCACATGAAAGGTCATCATTTCAAGAATTAAGAACTCAAAAAGATATCGTGAACCAATGATGACTATATGACACTTTGGAAATAATAGGAGATGGTATAATTTCATGAACCAACTGTATTAAAGGAAACTAACATAGAGTATAACATGATAAGTTGGTCATGTCTTGAAACTACGTTTACATATATGAAATAATGGGATGAAAAATTATCAAAAATTGTTGTATATAAAGTGGATTTAATAATGATTATTCTTAGAATAGTAGATTTACCCCTACCCATTCTTTAGATTCTAATCCAAAGAATACAAAAAACCTAAAAAAGATCCCTTTTCCTATCCTTGAGGTATATGAATAATATAATCCAGCTTCTGTGTACCCTGACCAAATCCATGTATCAAAGATCATGTCTAACCACCACCTATATAAACTCTAGGCATAAAAATTTGGGAGAAAATATATAAATAATCTATAGTTTAACACACTACTGAAACATGATCAGAGGCATGGTATAAAATATATGATAATGTTTGACCTTTCCACATTTTAAACACCATAGAACTCATTAAAATAAATATACACACTTCTCTTCCTATATTCCATTACTTTGATGTGTGTTATCTTCCTTCATCTACATAATAATTGACCATACTCTCGTAGTAGTGAGAGAAGTCTTAGCCACTGGCCCTATATGGGTTGGATGTAAACCTAATTACTTATCCTCCTCTCATCCCACCTCAAAATCCATGTCATTGGGAAACACCTACGACCATGTCATCTGATCAAATCCCATAACATGATATATATTATCTGTTAATTGGATAATATCAATCTTATGATCCTTCTATACCTTGTTACCATTTGACAAAGCAATAATGTGATGTAAATTAATAAATTGAGTAAAGTATGCATAGATAATCATGTAAGTCTAACAGGACTCCATTAATTACTAGACATGGTACAACTTCATCATGTGAGTAAATTATTTCTTGAGAAATAGACCATTAATGGTGGCCCAATTAATACACTCTCATAACAATGATTTACTCATGGATGTCGACCAATTTCTAGTAGGCCCTTAGAACCTAATGATTAGTAGAATCACATGGGAGATTAGAATAGCTAAAAATTATCTTGATAATGAAAAACATGTATTATGTATCCTACCGGCCACCATTACCTCAGAATGTCAGTGGATTATAGATTTCTAAAAACCAATGAATATATATGATGGTCCTTTAAGTCGATCATCTATAGATGATAACTATATAGAAAAATTTCATGTGAATGGGATATGGAGTCTTGATCACTTGTGCTGGTACACAATCTTTTTGTGATATCCTCTTGCAATATGGGTTATAGAATGAGAACATTCTAGGATTCCATGTTCTATTGTCACATAAAACATATCTTATTAAAAAACTCTACAACATGAAGAATATTAGTAACTCATACAAATCCTAACAATTCTATGGGATTATAGAAGTTTCTCATAGGTTTCTACCCAGAACCAAAGGTATACGCTCCTAGAAAAAACCTCATTATGAAACCCTATACTTTATTCAAAATTATCATATATATACCAAATAAATATCATATTAATTCAACTATTGTATTATATAATTATATATCATAAAATATGGTAAAAACATATATATAAATATATGTCATATATATATGCCCTAAAATAAAATAAATATTCCCCAAAACATATCAAGAGTCATGTAATTTAATTAAATAACTAATATAGAGGAAAACCACAAGTTTATACCTAGGTTTTGAACCTACATGCCTAGTCATGATGTATGAATGCACCCAAAATATCATTAATCACATAGAATCATAAAGTGCATTACCGAAGGAAAATTTAATTAGCGGTAACATAAATACATAATTTCACACTTTATGGAAACTCATAGTTCCACTATACTGTGTTTTGCAGAAACTAGAATATAACCCTTTCCTATTTCCAAACCATCTTATATCCATATACATTGTTACATATCATGTAAAATAGAAAATACAATTTTCTGATTCATGGTTCTCTAATATCATTTTGTAACATCCCAACCCGAACCATTGTGTCCAAGATGGTGTGCTACATGACTTCATGATTTCCTCCCTGTATTAAAAAGGTTATTAAATAGAAGATAGGGAATATGTCCATTAATGTGGATATTATGTTCTTTGTATCATGTTATTTATTAGATAATAATAATTATAATAGAATAATAATAATATATAAATAATCAGAGTTCATGTGGAACTCTAAAGATGTCATACATAAAATATAAATTAGTATATTCAAAAGTGGAAATCTAAAGATGAATAATGGGTGAATGATGATATATAAATGAAATGTTGGGTCCTCTAAGATAAATCATGATCAGCTACTAACTATGTACTCCTCTAATATGACATCCACTGTAGAGCCCTTACACTTCACCTGATCTCTAGTCATGAAATATATATTTTCATCGAATGGATGAATTAAGGTGTGAGCACAAGACATAGATGAAAACCAGAAATCCATCTTCAACAAATCATATTCAAGTAGAACATTTTTGAGCAATGATATAATAAATACATATGAGGAATAATAACATACATTAAAAAAATGAGCATTAGTGTTCTAACAAAGCCTCCACAATCCCTTAGACGTACATGATTCAGATCCATGTTAGAAAGACGATCACAATCCATCATAATGGTTATTAATCTAACCATATTTATACCATCATGAAACTCAAATACACATGAATCTGATGGAAATTCTACTCAATGGCATGATATGTAAATAAGGTGGTCAAAATACTTCTTAAAATTCATAAGGTATAAAGGGGTCATGCTAATTTGAATTTTTAGGGCATCGATTTAAGGGCTACATAGAAAATTCAAGGCATTTTTTATTGGAACATATACTAGTAATCCTAAATTCATTGAAGTACATATTACCCACTAGGCTAACATGCTCATCCTTCTTCAATATTATTCATCAAGAACACCCCCATAGTTAATTAAACCATGAGTCTACAATCATGTGTACCAAGAAAAAAACCTCCAAATGAAAGATTATAAACAAACCAGTATAGTATGATAATAATATTAACATTGTAACACCCCAGGCTTCCAAGGTACATTTCCGTTTGAATAATGTAGTAGCTTGCATTGTATGCAACTTGGAGTTTTAACAATCTATGACCAATCAAACTAGCCATTATGAATAGTAATACCGACTTATAGAAATTTTATAAATTTTATTTTTTAAATTTTAATAAATTTTTGGATTCAGAATATCGAAATTATCTTAGGGTGTGTTTTCTGTATTTTTTTGAAATATGTAATTTTTTTTATGAATAGTGAAAAACAATGTGTTTTTGATTAAAACAAACTTTTTATTTAAGTAATTAGTTATTTTATTTATATTTAATATAGGTCAAAATAGATTCATAATACCTATATATGTGCAATATAATTCATTGGAGTCATTTTAGATTTATTATTAAATATATAAAAATTTATTAAATTTTTTATCGTCTTTCACCCACCTACTAGGAGAATTTACAAATTTACATAAAACATAATTTTACCACTTCTATGAGTTTAATTTTAAAAATAAAAGAGACATGATTGAAATCATTAATTAAAATATGGTTCAATATGATGAAAATAATTTTTGGCGAATAATAACTTTTGATATTTATTTACCACGGTTAAAAGTAAATAGGGTAATTAAAGGTAAAAATGATATTATAATTACCCAAAAACATGCCATAATTCTATTTTATTAGATTAATTCGATCAAAAAAACCATATTAATAAAATATGAACCTTTTTGGTCCACTTGGATTCGACTAGAATATATATTATTATTTTATTTAAAGAATAGTTAAAAGAGTTAAATTCAATGAATATTAATTAAACCATTTTTAATATAGGGTTACATATAAGATAAATTCGACAATAAAAATTAAAATATAAATATAAAACGATTTTATAAAAGAATAGTATTTTTTATAATTTTTATACATTAAATAATTTAATTTATTTATGATACAATTACGATTCAGTAATAACCTTAATAATGAAATATTAAAATAAATGATATTATAAATATCCAAATAAATGTAAATTGAGACGTATGATTAATTTAAATAATTTTATATGTTAATATGACATGTTAGTATTAATTTAATAAATTTTATTAGAAGTGATAATGTTTTTACGGCTTTCAAAAAAATCAAATACTAAATAGTTTCAAAATTGACATAATTGAGTTTTTAAAACAAACACTATATTATTGATTGATATTAAATTCCTAAAAATATGAGGTTTTGCCAAAAGACATAGATAAGGATATATATTAATAATGAACCACTTGGTTTTATATTGGACTTTTATAGTATGTTTATAAACCATATAATATAAAAATACAACGAGACATGGTAAATGTCAAACTATTTAACTAAGAGTTAAATATAAAAGACAAGGTCAATATGGTTACCTAAACCTTTCTAAAACCTATTGGTTGGGAGTTTTTCTACCCTTATCCACATTATCCTCAAAATAAATCATTTTTGAGCAATTATAAACTGAAAAATATTTTATTATAAAATAATATTTCACACTTTTCCTAAAGTGACCTTCATCTCTCTTGTAAAAGCTTACTTCCCTTATCATAATTTCACACCTCCATAGCCATTTGGATCATCCAACCACTACAAAAATATCCTCTCAAATATCCTCACTTAATCCTAGAGGCATTAATTTGATCATAATGCCAACCTATGGATCCCTTTTGATCAACTCAAACGGAAACACCCAAAAAAGGGGTAATAATTTATCCACCCTATTTTTAGTTTTTATTATTCCATGTACTATTTCTTTTCTGTTTCCATACGAAAATAATAAATAAAGTAATATAAAATAATTTGATGTTATTATAAATTTGGCACAACCATATTCATTATTCTATCAATCCTATAAATGACGGAGTCACCATATGTGCGTACGTACGACATACCATCTCCGCGTCGTGGTGTAGTTTTTTATTTGAACACTTTATTTTTTTGTATGGGTATAATAATGTGTATAACTAATGTAAATAATAAATATGAATTTCAATAATTATGTATATATGTTATAACATCCATTTACATACAATTTCACCATCAATATAAATATATTCTTTCTCATGCATACGTACGGATTTCCATCTCCACGAACGCGATGAGATTAATTCCCCCATCATAATCATTCAATAAAATATTTTATTGTATGATTAACAATAATGTTGATAAACATAATGTAATTCTGTATATTAATCAAATACATCGTATCCATAACAAACACATCTTATATAATAACGAATATAAAGGAAAATGAATTAGTTTACACCTGAAACGATGATACTAAGAAAATATTCTTAACAATTAAATATTATAAGATCTTATAATATATAATATTTATGTATATAGTTATTTTATAATTTAATAACAATTTTTTATCTATTATAAATGGGTTTAACATATCATATACTAAGCAAAAGTACAAGGTAAGGGTTAATTATACTATCCGTTTACTTATCAGAGGTTGTTAATATATAAGTATCTACTAGGAACTCTTTATTATCCACATCTATGTTTTCATATAAATGTAATTCAATTTTTTTACTATTTACTAGACTATGGGTTAAAGTAAATTATACCCTTATTTGACCACAAACATTTTGAATGGAATATTTCTATCGTTTTCTAAACAATGTAATTTATGACCTTCTCAACGAAATTAAGGTAAGAATGTCGTTTTTAACTTATATGACGAGTGTGACTATTTTCTACTCTTATAACATCATCGAAGCATCTCATACAATATTATAAGAATATTTTCAAAATAAAATTTTCTTTTATAATTATATCACTTTTAAATGATTTCAAAATAGAAAGCGATATTTCTCTAGAAAAAGTTTTGATTTTAACTATGTCAACAACCCTTGATGGATTTTAACCTTATTTGACGTGGATTATTATGATAAAAATCTTCCATATTGAATTGACGGTTTGGTGATATGTTTGACTGTGGATGTGTTATATTTACACCAACCATGGTTTATTGATAAAGTATTTACATTTCTTATGCTAGTTTAAATACAAATGTTTATTTTATGTTTAAACCTTTTCATATGAATATTGCATTGGACATAATATGTGATGGGGGAGTCTGTTAGAGCTCCTCGATTCATCGGTATGCCTCATGAGAAAATCTTGGGTCTTGGAACAAGGCCTTGACAAAATCTTATTTGTAGTCATTGCACAAGGCATTGACTATATGTGACTATGAAGTATAGAATTATGCAATCCCACATTATGAAATTGGTTAATGATATTACATGTGATTATACGACTAGTAGAATATACATTTGAATAATAAAATGGAATTATTTGATTTATTTTTTCAATATTATACTGAATTCTATGTTTAAAAGGATTTTGTTTTAGTCTTACAGATTGCCTTAAATGTTTATTCTTATTTACGAAAGTCTCTGCTATATTTTTATCCTTACTGAGCCTCTGAGCTCATCCCATTCTATGTTTTAATTTTTCTAGTATGTTATTAAGTATTTTATGGTTGACCTGCATGGTTAGTCTAACGATATAAGTGTGTTCAAAGGGGGAAACTGTTTTTGAAGTATTTATTTCATGATGTAGTGTAAAACTTATGAATGTAGCAAGTACTTCAACGGCTACTAAACCGATCAGTCATTCGGGATTTGAACCCCTGTGATCATGCCAATGTTATATAATAATTATCCGACTCTAGGTAACATGTGTTGGGGCGTTATAGTTGGTATCAGTGGATGTTTAGTACAATCATTGTAAACTAGATTTAGATAAACTCTGATTAGGGTAGATTACACTAAGATAGAAATTGAGTATTGGTATTGAAGAACCTCTTAGAATTTTCATAATGTATTGATTTTGTGTATTTTCCAAGAAATACATCACAGTCGAGATACGAGCAGGTTGAGGCAGCTCTGGCACTAATATACCTAGGGGTAAAAACTCTGGCAAAGAGTTTCGAACTTGACCTGGGGTATCCTGTTACATGACAACATGCATTGCTACACTATTGGTTATGACTCTCCAGGGGGATACACTTAGGATAATTCACATTTTCGTTAAAAACCCTTATAAAATATTTATGAGTATATACCTCCTCAATGAAAACATTTTTTAATGATTATGGATTATATCCATAAATTATTCAATTTTTATTAAGTGTTTTACAAGTTTGGAATTATGTATTGTGATTCATAAAGTAATCTAGTATATAATTTTTTTATTAATGGTGCATAGTAGAAGGAATGGAATTTGTATCAACACACGTAATCCATGTATGGATTCCCCTATTAATCAAGATAATTATAGTGGAGCTGGTGATGCAACTGTTGCTGATCAGCTTTTCACCATAATTGACCAACTCACTTGGGTTATTAATAATAACCTTAAGATTATGGAGCACATTGATCCACAATGCAAAGGATCATAGTTAGATGACATCATTAGGAATCAACTAACATCTTTCAATGGGAGTACAAATCCATAAGTAGATGAGAAATGGATAAGTTTATTAGTGAAAATATTTCATTCATTGCAGAGTAGTGAAATGGAAAATGTTATAATGGTTGTTTATCACCCCACGAGAGATGAAAATCAATGGTGACCATTAATCCAAAATACAAAGGATGACAAAGTTTTATTGAACATGGAATAGAGGGAGTTTAAAGAGATTTTCTTATTATAATACTTTCCCTGTGAACTTTAGGCGGATATGGAAAGATAGTATTTGTGTAGGAGGAAAATAGAGGATGATAATGTCACAATGTATGTGGATAACTTTACTAGGATAGTGAGGCCTGTATCAAATTATATACGTTACCCAGGGAGTAAGATTGATCTATTACTTGATGGGTTAAAACCATTTCTCCATCGATCATTTATCCCACAATCCTTCTCATTGTACAATGATATTGTCTCTTGCACTATCAAGATAGAAAAGGAACTCTCTATGCCTTCTGACTTCAAATAAAATCCAGAGAAGAAGATATCTTTTGATCACTCTGGAAATGTAAATAAGGGGATGAAGGTAAATGATGAATATCCATCCTCTAGTAAATTTGGGAAGAAACACCATGGTACTTTCCTGGAGGGAATGAGAGTCTATTATAAGTGTGGTGAAAAGGCCACCAAGCTTGTGATTGTGAGGAAATTAATGTGGTTGTCAATGTTGAATGCTACAATTATAGAGAAAAGGTAAATTATTCAAATGAATATCATCTATGATGAGGGAACATACCTCATAAAGGGACAAGGGAGCATGTCCATGCTTATGTGATCACTTCTACTGAGGTTGAAGCACCAAAAGATGTGGTTGAAGGTAATTTAATGGTTTCCTCAAGTTTAGACAATGATTTATTTGATTCTGTATTATCGCAATATTTCATATCTACCCAGGTTGTTAAGAAAATTAGATATTTTTAATTTGGAATAACATGGGAGTTGTCTATTAAAACTCCTAAGGGAAGTATAATCGCAACAACGTTTCATGAATCAGTTACCCTTAAGGAAAATAAATGTTCTTTATCTATTGATATCATAATCATAACCATGATTGAATTTGATATAAACATTAGAATGGATTGGATTTCAGACCATGATGCGAAAATTTATTGTAAGAAGAAGGGGGATACAATTTTTGATGATGATAAAAAGTACCTTATCATTAGATCAGAAACGTCACCACTTGATTCTTATGTTGATCCACCCCCAGTAGCACTACTAAATTAAATTATTGGGGAGGAATGGAGTGAAATAATTATGGGTGGATAAAAGAATTTTTGAATAGAGGATGTACCTATTGTGAATGAATATGTTGATGTGTTTCCAGAGGATTTATCTGGACATCCTCCAGAATGAGAAATTGAGTGTTCCATCAATTTAATTCCTCGTTCAAGGACCATATCAAAAACACCTTATATAATGGCCATGTTGAATTAGAGGAACTAAAGAAACAACTAGAGGAATTGAGTAATAAAGGATTTATTTTCTTTAGTGTTTCTCCATGGGGAGCCACTGTCAATTTTGTGAAGAAGAAATACAGATCTATGAGGTGCAATGACTACAAGGTGATCAATTCTATAACAAAAATAAAAAGTATCCCCTTCCTCGAATTGATGATTTATTTGACCAAATTCATGGAGGTCAATATTTTTCCAAGATTGAACTTCGATCTGGATATAATCAGTTGTGTGTGAAGAAGGAAGACATTTCGAAGACAACATTTCGATCTAGTTACACGTATTATGAGTTTACAGTAATGACTTTTGGATTGACTAATGAACCCTTTGTCTTCATGTATTTAATGAATAGTGTTTTCAAGTAATATCATGATGACTTTTTAATGGTATTTATTGATGATATATTGGTATACTCAAAAAAATAAAAAGATAATTAAAATTACATTCAAACTATTCTGAAAACCCTCTGAAGAAATGTATTATATGGGAACTTTATCAAGTGTTAATTATGGAATCAAGAGATATTTTTCATGTCTATATTGTCTCTAAAGATGGAATTTTTTTGGATCCATTAGGGACCAAGGCATGAAAATAATTTCCACTACCGATTAGTATAACTAAGGTACACATTTTTATTGGTTTAGTGGGTTATTATCGACGTCTCTTCTAGAATATTTCCTGGCTGGATAACCATATAGCCAAGCTCACATGTAAAGGGGTTAAATTTGATTGGACCAAAGAGTGTAATTTTTTTTTGGATGAACTGAAGAGAAGATTAGTCAAACCTCTTATCTTGACACTACTATCAGGGAATGATGGCTTTGTTATTTATAGCGATGATTCAATGAAAAGACTGTGTTGTGTCCTTATGAGAAATGGTAGTGTTATTTCCTATGCATCACGACAGCTAAAAATTCATGATCAAAACAACCACACTCATGACATTGAGTATGAAGTTTTATGCCTTGCTCTAAATATATGGAGACACTATCTCTATGGTGAAAGATGTTAGATTTATACTGATCACAAGATATTGAATTATATTTTCTCACAAAATGAACTCAACATGAGGAAACAGATATTGATTTAATTACTCAAGGATTATGATTTCATAATAAACCACCACCCATGGAATCCAAAAAAGGTGGTAGATTCTTTGAGCAGAAAGGATCACAGAGTTTTAAACAAGATGAGAGTTGAAAGGGATCCTTTTTTTAGAAATCTAGTAATGAAAAATATGGGAATAAACATGGATGTTGAAACATCAATACTTTTCAAATGGTTTCCAAAACATAATTACTAGAAATGATAAAAAAAATTACACTAATGATGAGGAGATTCAAAAGAATATTAAAGGTGTAAATGAATGGAGATTGAGTGACTTTATATATGAAGATGGAATTTGGAAATTAGGTAAGAGATATTGTGTTCCCAATATACCTGATCTAAAGAGGGAACTGTTGGATGATTCTCATTGCTACAATTTCTCTATACACCTTTGGAGCACCAATATGTATAGAGATTTGAAGTACCATTATTGGTGGGACAAAAAGAAGGGGATGATTTCTGATTTTGTGTCAAGATATATGGTTTTTCAACAAGTGAATTCTAGAAGGCAATAGCCTAGAGGAATTATGTAACCTATTATCATAACTGAGTGGAAATGGGATAATGTAATGATGGAATTTGTCATGGGGCTGCCAAAACATCTAGAAGGATTGATGAAATAAAGGTTATGATGGATCTTCATACAATTTCAGCACATTTTCATGCTATAAGAGAAGATTTATAGCTTGAACGTCTAGAAATACTATATATTAATGAAGCTGTAAGACTCCATGGTGTACCCCTATCAATTGTTTCTGATTGCGATCCCTGTTTTACATCAAGATTTTAGAATGGTCTTCAGAAGGATTTGGATACTGAACTTCATTTTAGCACTGCCTACCACCCTTAAACCAATGGGCATTCAGAATGGACTATTCATACAATAGAATACATGTTGAGACCATTCTCACAAGACTTTCAAGGTATGTGGGGTAAATATTTTCCTCTGGTAGAATTTTTTTATAACAATAGATTCCATTCAAGTATTCAGATGGTACCATATGAAGGGTTATAGGGAAATATATGTCACACACCAACTTGTTGGGATGATGTGGGTGAAAGACAACTAATAGGCCTAGAACTTGTTGTGGAAGCATTAAAAAACTAAAATATTATACAAACCCACATCAATGAATCTCAAAGTAAGAAAAACAGATATGCCGATAATTGGAAGAAGTATTTGGAATTTCAAGTAGGATATCATATTTTCGTGAAGGTATATCCATGAATAGGTGTTATATGATTTAGTAATAAGGGTAAATTGTGTCCCAGGTACATCATACGTTTATAAATTCTAGAACGAATTGGAGTTGTGGCTTATCGTTTGGAAATGCCTCAAAGTCTCTCCAATGTTCATGATGTGTTCCATGTATTACTGTTGAGGAAATATATGTCTAACCCAATGCATGTACTCAGCTATGAGGAAATTGAACTGGAACATGATTGGTCTTATTGTGAAGAGCATGTCAAGATTCTTGATACCAAAGAATAAGTACTGGGAAATCTGATGACTCATCTGGTAAAAGTTCTATGGGGAAATCATAAGATGGAAGTGGAAATGTGGGAACCTCAGGAACATATGACGAAGAACCACCCGAATCTTATTATGCAGTAATATTCTAGAAATGTCAAGGGTGAAATTATATTAAGTATGGGAGAATGTAACACCCCAAGTTTCCATAGTATGTTTC
Organism: Viscum album; assembly: GCA_963277665.1. Classification (NCBI taxonomy): domain Eukaryota; kingdom Viridiplantae; phylum Streptophyta; class Magnoliopsida; order Santalales; family Viscaceae; genus Viscum; species Viscum album. The sequence goes on from OY728138.1 coordinate 1,381,737,188, forward strand.
CCATTGAATAATGTAGTAGCTTGCGTAATATGCAACATGGAGTTTTAACACAACAGTACTAATCAAACTAGCTATTATGAATATTAAAACACACTTTTTTAAATTTATTAAATTTAATTTTTCGAAATGGACTTCATTTTTGAATTTGGATTATCAAAAGTAAACATAGGGTGAATTTTTGGTATTTTTCTTGAAAACATACAATTGTTGATGAATAGTGAAAACCACTGCATTATTGTTTAAAACTGAATTTTTAATTATGTAATTTTTTATTTTATTTTAATTTATTTCATATAAAAATAGATACATAATACCTAAATATGTTTAATTTTATTCATTGTAGTCAATTTATAATAATTTTAACTATATAAAAGTTTATTTATATTTTTACCATCTTTTACCCACCTTCTAGGAGAATTTGAAAATTTAAATAAAACATAATTTACCACTTATGTGAAATGAATATCAAAAATCCATTAGACAAGGTTGACATCTGTAAGTCAAATGTGGGTCAATAAGATGAAAATATTTTTTGGTGAATAATAACTTTTGACTTTTATTTTCCACGGTTAAAAGTAAATATGGTAATTATGTGTAAAAATTATATAATAATTACCCGAACACATGTCCTAATTCTATTGGATAAGTTTAATTAGACTAAAAAAACCTTAGGAATAAAATTTGATCCTCATTGGTCCACTTTTATTGGACTGGAACATTTATTTTTACTTTAATTAAAGAAGAGTTAAAAGAGTAAAATTCAATGTCTAATAACTGAACCATTTTTTAATATAGGGTTATACATAAGATAAATTCTCCTATAAATATTCATTAGAAATAAAAAAAATTTCTTAAATAATGTTATTTTATTTATAATTATTAGAATTTAAAAACATTAATTTATATATGACACAATGATGATGCAGTGATTATCTTAATAATGAAATATTACAATAACTGATATTATAAATATCCAAATAATTGTAAATTTAGACTTCTGATGAATTCAACAAATTTTATAGGTTAATATGACATTATATTATTGATTAAATTAACTTTATTCGATGTGGTAACGTTTTTATGGCTTTTAAAAAAATTCAAATACTAAATAGTGTCAAAATTGACCTAATTGTGTTTTTAAAACCAAAACCATATTATTGATTGATATAATATTCATAAAATTATAAGGATCATCCAATGGAATTATATAAGGTTATATATATTAATAATTAACCACTATGGGTATTATTGGTAGTTTATAGTATGTGTATTAACGATATTATATAAAAATACAAAGAGACATGGTAAATGTCCATCTATTTAACTAAGAGTTAAATCTAAAGGATATGGTTAATATGGAGACATAAACCTTACTAAAACCTATTTGTTGAGCTTTTTTAAACCCATAAACACCTTATTCTAGATTAAAATCATATTTTAGCCATTAGAAATAGAAAATTATTTTATTATAAAATAATATTTCAAGCATTTCCAAAAGTGACCCTCACCTCTATTACAAAAGGGTACTTCCCCTTCTCTTAATTTCACACCTCTAAAGCCATTTTGATCGGCCAAACAATGCCAAAATATCACTCAACTATCCTACATTGACCCTATATTCCATTCTTTGATCATCAAGCCAACCTTAGAGGCCCTTTTGATCAACTCGAAATGAAACACCCGAAGAAGATGTAACAATTTCACCACCCGCTTTCTAGTTATTTTTTTCTTCCACTTACTATTTCTTTATTGTTACCATACCAAAATAATAACTCAAGTACCTTTTACATGATGTGATGTTGTTATAAATATTTCAAAACCATATTATTTATGCATCCCATCCAATGAATGAAAAATTCACCATATGTGCGTACGTACACCTTTCCGTCTCTACATCCTGGTGTAGTTTGTTATTCAAACACTTCATTATTTGGATAGGTATAATAATGAGTATAAATAATGTTATTAATAAATATAACATGTTAATTATTATATATATATTATATAATATCCAATTTCATATGATTTCACCATCAATATAATGTTATTATCACTCATGTGTACGTAATGATTACCATCTCCACGAACGCGATGAGATTAATTCTCCATCGTAATCATTCACGAATAATTATCATTTGATGATTAAAAATAATTTTTATTAACATAATATAATTATGTATATTAATTAAATATTTCCTATCCATAAAAAACATGTCTTACATAACCAAGCCTACAATGGAAAAATAATCAGTTAACACCTGAAATGATGATACTACTAAAATATTATTAATAGAGAAATATTATAGGATCATATATGATATAATAATTATGTATATAGTTCTTGTATAATTTAAAAATAATGTTTTTCCTATTCTATAAAAGGCTAACATTACATTAAAAAATGAAAAGTACAAGTTAAGTGTTAATTCCAAAATCTCTTTACTTATCTGAGGATGTTAATACGTAAGAATCTAATAAGACCTCTTTATCAACCACATCCATGTTTTCTTAAAAATATAACTCCAAATATTTTTAAAAATGTAATAGACTATGGGTTGATTTCATTTATACCCTTATTTTACCACATAAGTTTTGAAAGGAATCTTTCCTTCATTTTCAAAACAACGTACTTTAAGACCATCTCGAAAAAATTAAGGTAAGAATGTCTTTTTTTAGCTTATACGGTGGGTGTGGCTATTTTCCACCATTATAACATCATCAAAGATTCCCATAAAATCATATAAGAATATATTCAAAATAAATTTTTTTCTTTTATAATAATATGTCTTTTAAATGATATCAAAGTAGAATGATATATTTCTATACAAAAAGTTTTGATTTCATCTATATCAACATCCATTGATGGATTTTAATCTTATTTGAATTTGATTATTATGATACAAATATTCCATATAGTATTGAAGGTTTTGTGATATGTTTGAAGATGGATTTGTTATTTTTACACCATTCATGGTTTATGGATAATTTATTGACATTGAATATGCAAGTTTTAATTCAATTGTTTATGTTATGTTTAAACATTTTAATATGAGGAATGCATTGGACATAGTAAGTCACGGGTAGATCCCGCTATAGCTTCTCAATGTATCGGTAGGTCTCATGAGACAAACTAATTTCTTTGCACAAGGCCTTGAGAAAATCTTATTTCTAGTGTGAGCACAGTGCCTGGACTATGTGTCTATGAAGTCTGGAATTATGCATTCTATCATTATGAAATTGAATATTGATTTTACATGTGATTACTTGACTAGTAGAATATTCATGTGAATATGTACATGAAATTATTTTATTTAATATTTCCATATTATGTTTATGTTTATGTTTAAAAGGTTTTTGTTTTAGTTTTATACATTACCTTAAATGTTTATACTTATTTCTGAAAGTTTCTGCTATATTGTTATCCTTAGTAAGCATCTGAGCTCACCCCTTTCTATGTTTTATTTTTCCTAGAATGTGAAGATGTATTTTAGGGTTGACCATTAGGGATATGTTAATGAAATAAGTGTTTTCAAAGAGGAAAAATGTTGTTGATGTATTTTTTTCATGATGTATTATAAAACTTATGAATGTATCTAGTAATTCCAATGCTACTAAACTGATCGTTCATTCGGGATTTGACCCCTTGTGATCATGCCAATGTTATTTAATAATGCATCGACTCAGGGTAACTTGGGTCAGGGCATTAAAAACATGACATCATGAGATAAATTGTTCTACCAAGTTAACATGTTAATCAACAACATAAATATAATACATCTATTATATAATATTTCAGGGAAAAAATATCATAAAGGGTTTTGAAATCTATACCCACACTCACAAGTGATACAAATACATTCATGAATATCAATTATTCCAACACATAAATAATAAAATGGAAGAAATTGTAAATGATTGACCAAAAAACATAAGAACATCTTAAATAATTATTCTCAAGTCAATGTCAATGTCCTATGATGTTTTCGTCACCCGAACCACACTCACACACCTACTATAACATGATCACCTTCCAAGGAGTCATAATGATTATAATCATCAACAGGGTACTCAAGATTGGTCTAATAAGGGAGGATGAAGTCTCTCTAGAAAATGGGGAGTCACCATGGTTTCATGTAGGATGATCAGGTGATGTGTTGTACTAGAAATCATCACCTTGGTGTATGAAAATAGTTATGGCATAAGTTAAAAGACACCATGGTGTAGAGACGTGTACTTAAAAGTGGGAAGCCAACATAAATAAACCCCAATATATAGGATTAAGGATTCTGTGTATTACTATGATAAAAATCCAACATATATTTCATTGGGTGAGGCCAACAATATGTAGTCCACTCTGCAACCCATCAAATCTCCATGTCGATAGCCAACCATAGAGGGGGATGATATTTTTACAGGACTTTGGAGGATAAATATATTATATAAATTCGTTATACATCCTCATAAAACTCCATCATCAATTATAAAATGGATTCCCAAAATGAATTCCGAAATGGATTCATTTATATACATAACTCTTGAAGCCCAAAGCTCAATTAATGGTTGTTTAGTTCTTTTATATAAAAAATAGATGGATGAAATATGGAATTGTCTAAGCCTCTATATTGTATCTTCAATGGACCAATCCTCCATGGAAAAATAATTTTCATAAACACCACTTGGCCGCATTTTTATGGAATAGACCTTTCTCCCATGGTGTGGAATTTATCCCAAGGTACCACTATCATGTATCCATTTTCACTATGGCACAAACACCTATTATTTAGCATGGTCATATGTTCTACAAAACAAAATTCTTTGGTTCATCCATGATATAAAAAAACAAAAACAAAGGATTCTTTAATATTTCCAAGGCCCACAGACATTTATAAAAACATAGACTAAAAAAACTAAGATTACATGAATAGAGACAAGGTTTTAATAAATGCATTTTTTTATGATTTTACAATATGAATTCCATCTGGGAGGATTTCCAAAAACATTATTCTCCCCAATTTTTTTATCATGAGTTCTATGGAGGGTATTTCTTAATAGAATATTTAAAATTTAATAAACATATCTTTAATTTATATGGTTTCAATTCTTTATACCAGTTTTTGATACCAATTATAATATTAACTGCACTAATACCATGTGAGAAGAAATTCAATTTGAATCACTAATTACCGATTTAAAGTGATCATAATAATTTAAATAAGATCATCACATTTTTTAATATAACTATGAAATAGATTTCTCATAGAAATATTCAATAACATAATCAACTATAAATATTTGTTAGGTAACCCATTGTATAAATGAAAAGTGTGACAATATTGGACAACAAGGCTTTTTATCTTACCAGAACATGTGATTCCATTTTAAATATTTTATAGTTTTGTTGTATCTCACTACTATATTGAAGATACATTCGTTAACTACACTCCCATTAAAAAATACATCATCAAAATCTTGTTCCTGGCCTTCCACATTTGATTAGATAGAAACTCCTCATTAATAACCATACATCTGTACATTAATGCAATGATAGAAAAATGAAATCATATATTTTCATATATAGAAGGGGTTATTTTAGATATCCAGATTTTGAATAAAATATAAATATCCAGTAGATTCACATTTTTTGGCACCCTAGAAGGGATACTCTCGGTCCTTTATCACCTTTAAAAACAATCATGACAACATAGATATAGTTGAATTTTTAATGGGTTGGATTACTTATATCTTTTTAGTTATAGAAATGGTACTATTAATTCTTCATCAACCCATAAATATTCTTTTGGTTAGATTTAATATTTGAATAATCATTATGTTAACTCCTTTTTTGATCTTGGATTTCCATTAAACATTTGGCATTATGTTTTTTTCATTTATTGACAACGTTATTCTTAGATGGAATCGATTTCAACACAATAAAAAAGATATTTTATTTCTATAATCTTAAGGAATATTCTATCTATTAATGTCACATGATTCATAAATTTATTGTATCGTGGAATTATATCCACCTCAGTGTGGATTCCATTGTATATAGGTCACATGTATCACTAGATATTACGAGTTCTTTTCTATTGTCTTTAATTTGACTTGGAAAGACATAAATGTATTTCATAGCCTACAATCTTACCTAGTTGAACATTACATAAACTTATTTATCTAATTTTATCCTACCCTTTTTGGGAATCCTATTACCTTACTAATAAATTGAATCTACCATTATTCCAACATAACTATCATTCTCATGGATGGACTCTTTTATAGATTCTGTATTTCTACCATGTGGTTTTACAGTCATGTCCATCTTGTAGTAGTCCATAAAATGGCATCTTTTATAGAATAATATAGTTTGTTTCTTATGGTTTTGACATAATGGATAGATTTCATCATTTTCATATTAGGTGGATTTGTTTCATCTGTCCTTTTTATAGGTTCTTGTCACTTTTTAGAAAAAATATCTACATTTACCTATTTATCATAATGTAATGGTTTTTTATTTTCGTCAGTAAGTGGATTATATTTAGTACAATTACATTTTAATTTATCATAAATGTGTCCATAAATATTATATATTTCATAGAATATTTTCAATATATCTAATTTTTTACAAATGTACATTCTTCTATTTTTTTGTAGATTGTTTCACAATACAATGTTGCATGTTGTCCTTAAAATATACCTACCTAACTAAAGGAACTATCCAAACATATTATGCCACTAATCAAAGGATCTATGTATCAATATCTAGTATCACCAAATTTTTTCAATTTTCCATTTTTTATACGTATGGAAAATATTCCTAGATAGGTATGGATGTTTATTTTGGGATAAAATAATAATTTAAACTTTTATGTTTCCATTTTCATTATTATTAAAATCAAGGAGTATTCTAATAATAAACTCATTAAATTTTTGTCAGGTTGAATCTTAGATGAATATAATATTATTTGATTTATCTTTAATCATTGATTCTAATTTTTTTCAACTAAAATATTTCCACTATGATTGAAAAATCAATTTTCACTACTATAGATATATTCACTACAAAAATATCTTTTCTATTAAACACTATATTGTGGCTTCAGTACCTCCCTTGAAATAATATATATTTTAATGTAATATATGTACATAGAATAATCATCTCATCCTTCCCATTTCTCATGCATGAGTAAAAATTTTATTTTGATATATTTGTGTCTAAAAGAATAACACAATTGTATACTTATAATACAATTTAAAATTTTAATAAAGATATAAGTCATATCACTTTTTATGATTGGTAAAAAATCCATTCTTATATATTAGTTCCTCGTGATTATTCAGTCAGAAAAGATACTATCATAATGATATATGTTTCAATAAATAGTTTATTGAGATTTAATGGAACTTTGTATGCATTATTCTAGAAAACTCGATGATTTCATGTTTCATAATTATGAAAATCAGGTTTTAGAACTATATTTTCCTAAAAATATGATAGGATCATGGATTATTTAGGAGTTTTAGTTTTATGATCTATTAATCACAATATCATCATCCATAAATTTTATATTATTTATAATCAAAAAAATTAAAGAAAGTCAATCTACCATTACACAACCTATGGTTTCTTAAAGAATTACCCTTATATAAGTTTAGATGGTATTTATGTATCAAAAAAAATTGTGAATACCTTTATGTACGTTGGGATGAATAGTAAAAATATTTTGGTAAACATTATATAGGTCTTTATGAAAATCATATATCCATTGGACATCCTGAGCAACTATTATGTTGGTCATAGATACACTTACATTTCCTCATTTTATATAGTCTCATTTCAAAAAAATTAAATATGTTAATTTCTTCTATTGGAAACATTAATGTATTACATTCACCATATATTTTGAATATATATTATGACTTTTTACTATGATTTGACATATTATTGAAAATATAACTATTTCTTGTAGATACGAACTAGAGAAACCAAATACATACATTTAACAAGACATACAAATAAAATACGTATCCGGAAATGAAATAGTTTTATAATCATTCATTTTTCTTTTTTTAAAAGGATATAGATTCATAACTTGATGTATCATGATCAGTATAGACTTGAGATCATATCCATAACATAGAACATAAAATCTTATGATCACCATAATGTGTTACAATTAGGACATTTCTATTTTTTTATGAACTCCCAAAACTATATTCCTACAGCTTCCATAAAAATGAGATTATGCTTCTCTAGGGATTCTATAATATAAGAAAGTAATCTCATTATATTTTAAAATTATTATTATATATTTTAAAATAATTCAAAACTCATTCGGTGAACCCCTTAAACATTAATAATAGATTTCCATTTATTCTAATTAAATATAAATAAATGTGTTAAATTATGGCAGAAATAGTTTTATAAGAATCTAATTATTATATTTATTTATAATAGAAATATGTTAGAAATATATAAATATGTTTATATAGAAAATTAGTCATTGAAAAAAATCATGTATCTTGTTTGGATCAAGATGAGAATATTCTAGAGTTAGAGTTGGACTTTGTTATAGATTAATAAAAGTTATATAAACAACATTTATTCCAAATGAAATTAAAATTTAAAAATTTTCAGAACTATAACTCAACATATACTAAAAATAGAGAGATTTTCAAAAATTCACATAAATCATAAAATGTTTTTTGATATTTAAAAACATAAAATAACGTAAAAATTGAAATACATGCATTCAAATTAAAAAAAATATCACTATTTTTTATTAAAAATTATGATCATTTAAAATAATTTGCCTGCCTATTTATGGAAATAATTAAAAAAAACAAAAACTCCCCCTAGACAACTAAAATGATAAAATAATAAATTTTCTAATATTCAATTTCCATTTTTTTATATTAAGTGGAGTCTAATGTGTTATTAAAATTGATTTGTAGTAAATTTTATTTCGGGATAAATTATAAAATAATAACACTTTTATTCATATGATCTATATCAAAATAAAATAAAATATCCATATACATTTTTCAAAAAATATGTACTTTTAGAAATAAAACTTGTATTAGTATTATCAAAATAAATATGAAATTTATCAATAAAAATAATTGTATCAGATAAGGTTTGTTTTATCAAAAATATTGATCAAAACTACTTAGAGAAGAGATAAACCCAACAACTTTAGTAGATAGAGATTTTGATAATTTATTCATAGAAGACCATGAAATCAAATGTTTTCAATAAAATTGACACATGCCTGTAAAGATTTCTCGATCAATTATACTACCTCCAAAATTCTGATTTAGTAAAATGTATTAAATCGAAAAAACTATATTTAGGACAAAAAAATTGTCAAAATTTAATTTAACATATCTAATTATTTTTTTATATAATTAATATGAATTTCCTTTAGATCATCTTGAATTATTTTACATAAAGAAGCAGTAAACATGATATCAGATCTAGATGTAGTTAATTCTTGAAATCTACATATCATGAATCATTGAAAATTATTATCTTTTAATTTACCAGTTTCATCAACATATAATTTTGAACTGGTACACATATGAGTTTTCATATATCTAGACGGATCTATAAAAACCCATTTATCTAATTCATTAGTTTATTCATATTTATTAGGAAAATTCCCATATTTCTATTAAGATATTTGAAGTACAAAAAATAAGTTTAATTATCCCAATAAACTCATGTCAAACTAAAAATACAACAAATTATATAAATCATTAAAAATCATTTCACTTCAAGAATCAAAAAACAATATCAACAACATACAATTATAAAATAACTATACCATTAAAAATATTTTAATAAATGTATAAGATCAACATTTACATTATTAAAATCATAATTTAATTTAAAAATATATATACTTTCATCCCATCAATGAGGTATCCTTTTCAGAGTATTATAATATTTATAAAAATGGAAAACATGATTCAAAAACAATTCATTTTCAAAACTATTAGTTTGAGAAAAAAACATATTCAGTTATAAATAAAATTAAGAAAAAAATTTTAATTCGTTTGATATAATTTTAATACTTTGAAATATTAAAAACCAAACAACATTCAAATAGCCTTTAATCTGGAAACTGGTGGAAAGTAATCTTCAAAGTCTATAAATTATTCTTGATAGTATTATTGAGAATTATTTGTGAATTTTTTATTGAAAATATATCCTGACTTATATATCTTGTTTCGGAAAATCACCTTACTTTCGATAACTTCTTATCCCCAAGAAATTCTACTCATGTCCAGAAAATATTTCTAAAAAACTAATTATTTTCATCATTCGTAGAAACCATCAAGTTTTAATCTTTTAAATAATCATTAATATTTTTAGAAAAAAAGACATAAATAAAAAATAGATTAACCCAAAAATATAAAACAAAACTAGTTTTAAGACCATATTCATCATTACCAATAAAATTTTCGTCAACATGATCTTTATGAATCATAAATGCTCATGTATAATTTTGAGAAATGTTATTCTTCCCCAAAATTTATTCATCCATATCCATAGTTTTTTCTCCATAAAAATTAAAATCACTAAACTCTTCATAAAAATAATTATAATCAAAATTTAAATTTACATTATTTTATTCAAAAATAACATTAAAATATTTTTCAATAACTACATTTCATTTATCATAAACTCTCTAAAATTTATTATTATAATAATAAAAATTTAAAATACATTCATCACTTCTAGAATCAAATTTATACAAATTATCATTTCAAATTAAAATGAAAACATTAAAACCAAAAACACTAACATAAACAACATTTGGATTTTTATTTTTAAATAATTAAACCATAATATCCTTTAATAATGGTCTAATAACAATTTTATTTTAAATATACAAAAAACTAAAAATACACTTTCCAAAAATATATATTGGAATATTATATTAACTTATTGTAGTTTTATTGTTTTTAATTGGAGTTCTATGTTTCTATTTGACAAACTCATTTTGACATTGGGCTCCTGAAGGAGATAAATTATATACATAACCATTCTTTTCACAAAATTTTTCAAAAAAATAATTAAATCAACATTCATTATATCAATGAATAATAAATCATATAATATTTTTAATTATAAAGTCTATTAAAAAAATAGTTTATCATGTTACGTTATAATTTTTATGTGCAAGAAATTATACCCATGTAAATCTTCTATAATCATCATCAATAAAAAGGTATATTTCATTTCAAAAGGGATAAAAATTTTATTTGGAATATTTAAAACATGATATTATATTTGTAAATTTCAATCATTACATATATAATTGATTGATCTAAAACAAATTTTATGTTTCTTCACTTTTATGCTAGCATCTCAAACACGAAGATCTTCATTCATTAAGGAAGGGAACTGTAATAAAGTATCATATTTTGAGATCTTATTAATATTATAATTTTTTTATGAAATAGATGTCTATTCAAAAGGATAATATCTCTCACTAAAACATTAAAAAACATAACATGTTGAATAATTAGATCCCTCAAATCGGTACTATAAATTTTTTATTTTCAAATAGAATAAAATAATAATTAATCATCTTTATAAAAATACATTTTATTTTGAAATTTCACTTACATTATATCAAAACATTTTTTATATATATTGATTAATTTTTTTAAATCATTCAGTAAATAAATATTTATATATAATACAAGAATTACAAATACCCACTTTCCAAAACTTATTAATTTACATGTGGAATTGTCTCCAAATGTTAGAGTACCTCCATCACATCTGTTTTAAGATATAAACATTGATTGGTATCCCATAATATTCCTAGAGAGGAAGGGAAATGGGATATGAAGGTTATGGATAGAAATGTATGAATCATTAATAGAGAACATATTTTTAATTCCTTTACCTAAAAAACATTATAATTGATAATACATATTAACTTCATGTAAATTCTCTTTTGATAATTTCATAATGTATTGTTGGTTTATGTTATCCTATATATTCCAAAACATATATTCCAATGGTGTAAGAGGTAGAATTTATCCCACTAATTATAAAATTGGTAGTATAATGGACTCTACATCCTCTACAACCTAAAACCAAAATGTTGTAGGAACTTACCTATACATTCCTGCTGATGGATATATTTCATCAGATCGCAGGCCTTGAAACTTACATTACCTAACCCAATATCTCAATCACTTGATTGAAAAACTCATTTGTAAAAGGGTATATATAGAATGTTTTTTATCTCCTCTATCAATATATTATATGATAACAAAAATAAAATGTGGTTGTTGAGGAATGTAATATGTCAAAGGAGTAATAGGTGATAGAGAAAACCAATTATTACTTAAAAATACATTTGTAAGCTTCTTTATGATCAAGAAAACACCTCCTTTTTATAATTAGTGGTGGAATTATATGATATCACATAAATTTATCCAAACACACCTAAGTAACAAAAGATAGATCTAGTTTATCATAGTCATCGCCTTCACAACATGGTAAAATTTTCCTTGGAGAGCACTATTGACAATATTTCACCAAAAATTTAGGCTTGGGAGCCAATAATAATTCCTCTCTAGGACAAATATTATCTTATTCTTTAGAATGATGTAGATACCATTCATTATTTCAATACACCAACAAGTTTTGACTACTCTCTCAGATAGAGATTATTATCTAACACATGGATGAACTCTATGGTTATTATTTGTAATACCCAATTGATGATATTAACAATCTCCATTTATTAATAAACATATAACAGGATAGTAGAATTATAATAAAATTAAAATAGATTTAATATACATATATCATCTATTCTATATCATGATTTCTTTAAATTTGGAAGAGATAAAATTACCCAATTTGAATCAATATTGACTAATAAATCAGAAAGTAAATTACATGTGTGATAATACCATCTTAATGATCTATAAATTAGAGATTAATATTACTTAAATGATATATTGTAAGAATTATATACTGAAAAAAATAAAATTTATATATATTTCCATCTTTACAAACATTAGTATGTCATGTCTGAGTTTTCAAGGGTAGATTATATTCCATGTATCCAACAGAACTTGATGGAAAAATTAAACAACCTCAGTTACCAAGGTATTCTAAAAAATATGTATATAAAACACCTCATTGTACTCACTGATAAAAACAATAAGGTTGATTGAGTTACCATAACAATTCAAAGGATCCACAATTAAAATACATAATTTACACACCTATAATGTTCATATATGGATATCATAATGTATGTGGAGAAAATTAATGAAGAAACTTCCCACATATCCACATTAGGGTACTTGGGAGAAATTTAGATATATTCTTCACCAATATTTTTATTTTTTGTGTTATCCCATGAAATGATACATGAATCCTCCCTAGTAATGATCCCTATTGAAGTTTTAAAACTTTTTATGTCAAAAACCAACCATGACAACCCAATAACATGGAACCTATGTAGGATTGAGACAAAAATAGAAGAGAATTCTCCATCCCCAAAGTTTAGAAACTATTTTATTATCATCAATAATTTATTTTGGGAATTGTTTCACCCTATAATATCATAATAAAATTTCACTGCATGAACCCAAAACAATTATTTCATAACATAGAAATTCATGCTCAAACAATGTGAGAGCTCAAGAACAATATAAATCTATGAAAAAATATAAATAAAAACAAATGTATATGACTAAAACAAGAAAAATTAAACAAAAAATGTAGAGTAAGAAAATAAAAAATTACCACAAATATATAAGAGAGATATTTAGTACGTGATATAATACATCCATGAGCCTATCCAAAAAAATTAAATGTTTATTCATATTTCTATGGAACAATGGGTGGGGGATACCTACTATATTACCACATAAAAACAAAAATACACTAACAATAATATATTACTTATTGGTATGAAACAATTCATTTATCATAACCTATCAAAATAGGATAACATTAACCCATTTTTCATACTTAGGGTGTGAGAACCACTAGTCTAGTAGGATGCCACCATGCATTTCATGTGTTACCTTTGTTAGATAATCATAGGTATGCTAGTTTCGAATAAGTTAAATCAAAGTGATATTTTCCTATTAATGGTAATAAAATAAGAAACATACTATATCAACATGAGAATAAAAGTAAATTCCATGGATATAAACATTTCATAGTAATGAAACCAGTGAGTTACCTATTTTTTCAAAACATTCAGGCAACCTATGTCATCGTATCAAATTGTCAAAACAAATATAATAATTTTTTTACATAATTCAATGAGAAGGTTATACCTTGTTCTATAGGTATAGTGTTTTTCATCCTTTGACAGCACATTCAATCACCCTCTATGTTGTACATTCCTTGTCTATGTGGTGTGGTAATTACCATATATGACACCACAACATACATCTTTTTCTAATATTCATAGTTAATGTTATGTAATCCGTAATGGATACATAACAGTAGTCCTCCCCTCTTAATATTATGGGTTACAATGTCCAACAATCATTTAAATGAGTTTTCATCAATGATGAAGTTATTTATTTTTCCACTGATGGACTTACTTTAATAAACCACCAGTTAATTCAATTTATCACATTTAGATAATGCCTTTAAAATTATCATTTATATAAAACCATGGGAAATATTTTAATGTATTCATATAATATATAAGGATCCTTCAAAAATATTACACGTATAGTATATTAATTTATAAAACCAATATAAAAAAATTAGAATGCAAAGAAATATTATATTACAATAGTTTTATGTCAAGTCACCTACCTCCAACAATAAAAATACATTACAATAGATGGAAATTAGTATGAAGAAAGTCAAGGATCGTAAAGTTGTATAAAAAACCCAAAACATGAAATTATTATATAAATATGATCAAAGGGAAACACTATACATCCATATCCATGGGAATGAGTTTTAATCAAGAATATTGGAAGAAACATTCAAGTGAAATGAATAATAACACGTACGCTGTAGATTCTATAACATAAAATTAATAAAAACAACCAAAATCACCCTATGAATGAAAGGGGGATGATTAATTTAGGGAAAGAGTATGTGGGGTCAAAATATGGTGAAATTAGTTGAATGGAGTATTTTGAACATATAGTGGAAAAAAGAAAATTTCACAATTTTATTTTTCTTGTTAGAATTCATGGTTTAGCAACATGGTTTTCAATATTGTAATCTAACCGGGCATAAGAACACTAATTCATCTGGAAACCATCATCTTTATTCAACATTATTTAAAAATATATATTCCAACCATGAAAATTCATACTCTAATGAATTATATACCTGATTCATGGTTTATACATGGTTACTCTTAACCATTCAAAATCCGAATATTCAAAAATATATAAAATTTCCTAGGTGAATGGCCTATAAAGAAATTAGAATAATAAAATTAAATTATTAATATAATAAATACAAGAAAAATTAATATATTTTAATTAAAATATCCAACACCATGTCACATTATAACCAAGTAATTTTATCTTTATGATGGATCATTAGACAAGAGGAGTGGACGCTACTGCTATAAGAATGATTCATGCTCCCATGTATAATGGTAATCACTCAAATTTATCTATATAAATCAAAGAAATGAGTTATAATTTAAATTAATAACATTCACTTAGGAGTTGAAAATTATAATTACATGCTCATCCATAGGCACATCAGTCTCTAACATCATATCTTCCAAATTTAGAAAATGAGAGCAGTCTGGTTTATAATTCATCAACTAAGATATGTGGAACATGTGATAAATCATTTTTAGTTGTGGAAAAAAATACAATTGATAGTGAAAATAACTATCTTATTATAGATCGTGAAGTTTCATAACAAAATTATATAATTTTTTCCTTATTTATTAGGATGATTTTGACCCAATATTGTTGATACCATTATGAATATATAGTCCTACATTGAAACTATAATAGATGAAACTGATGGTAAATATAGTAATTTGGGAGAATATAGAATATCTCTTAACACATCGAATGGATTGTATCATTACCTATTTGTCTTTAAAATGATTATCTCTACAAAAACCACCATTCCCACCTCATCTGAGTAGAGGGGATGCCATAAAATCTAATCAAAGTATGATTCAAATTGAGATATTCTAATCGATAACAGGTATCTGCTATTATAATATTTAGTTATACCATGTACCATTAAATTGTTAAAGGAAAAAACTGAACATATCATATAGAATATGTATTTATTATTTTTTCTTCCTATCTATAAATTGATGGTAAACCATATATACGATCAATTTAGATACTATCATCTCTTGGAGGCCCCTCCAAATTGAGAGGTTGATTTATGGTCCATGAAAATAATGGAGGGAAATCCACAATGCCGCCTATTCAATTTCACTTGTAACCTCTAAAAATATTCCATATTTATCGTATCTCTAAACTAAATAAAGAGCGATGATTTTTTCATTCTTTAATTCATCATCAAAATATCCCATGTGGTTTTACGTAGCCCGGTGATAAAATTCATTGATATCACATCCCACTTCATAGTAATGATTGAATGAGGTTAGAGCCAACTGAAGTGATTTTGGACCTTGGATTTGACTTGTTTACATGTATTCCAACACAACATGACTTCTATGATCTTATGTATCATATACGACTAAAAAAATTGATGCTTAATAAAATAATACATTAATATGGTCATAAAGTGAATAGACCTATTATAATGATGAAAATATTTCATTATAACCTTTACAATCAATGAAGAAACTATATACTAATTTTGAAATCAAAATATACCATTGAGAGATAGTAACCAATATCCAGAAGTCTCCCCACCATATATAAAAGTCATGATTCCCAAACATTATTTATTTCCTGGATACTCATGAATAATAAGTCCAATGAGATAAGACATCAATTTATTAATGTTAAGGTACATATCAACATTATATGATTTAAAAATCAAATACATATATATAATGATAACCATCAAGGTCCAATCATTACATAACTCTATCATCTCTTGAGAAGGGAATTTTTTACTAAGAGTGTCAATGTCCATGTTCAATTTTCATAGGGTGTAGGCTATATCAAATTCAATTAATCAATGATACTCACCCACAATGTTTATCGGAGGTTAAGGTCCTTCTAAGAGAAAATATATGTTAAAATATTACAATAATAGTTTATAATGAAACTATCCAATTAAGTAGTGCCAATAAAACATCAAATCATGCATAACAGCTTTGATCATGAGGGCTTGGGTTGGGTAGTTCATCTCATGGGGTCGATGTTTGTGATAACCAAATTCCAACAATAGACCTCCCAGTATAATCACATAACCCATGCCAACTCCTAATGAAAACTAATAAATCATGTATCCTTTGAAAAAATTAGTAAATATTAGGACTAGTGATAAATTAAACCTATTCTTAATCTAATTGTGGATACATGGCATTAAAATTTTCACAAGAACATCACTCACTTTTGGTTGAGGGTTTTACGAGGTGATATAATCCAAGAAAAATAATTTACAAACAACATAACATAGAGAGTCAAACCGAAGAAGATTTATACTGTAGTTATATTCCATAGTTTATCCCAAGTGAAAAAAACCATCACTTTTTTAGAATTCATATAAATTACCTATTCAGAGACCATGTGTCTAATGAACTTCACTTCATAGATACAACATTTTCACTATATTATCTTGTAATATTTCTTATTCCTAACATGTGATCAAAAAACCACCCTTAAGAAGATAATCATAATCTTGCAGAGTCAAAAACTCCACGTGGATATCACGCAACTAAATCATTATTTAGTTTTTCTTGATAGGTTCCATATGAAAAAAAGAAATTAAATATACTAACTTCCAATTGAAATTTCCAAAAATTCCATATGATAAATTTAAAAAGTTATTATGATGCACTAATATCAAATAAAACAATTTGAATAAATGTTATACTAAGTATAGTACATATCACTATAATCATTCATATCTTTGGATTCCCTATGAAATGGATCAAATGTGTGCATAAACCTAGTATTAGTGTTTGTATGTGGTAAATACCTGGTCTGTGGTAGTTTCCCAAGAAGACTCTAACCATAGAATGATCTTGTCCTACCTACATTCCCCAAAAGTCATTGTCTTGTTTCTTTATGGTCATCTAATTGAAAAAATATCCATTTGGTGTTGATGACCCATCACCACTTTAGAGAGGAAAACTAACCAAGAAAGCCCTCATCAAATATCTTAAATTACCACAATAATGGAAAGACGCATGTGAATATTACCACAACTTCCATGTATTCCTAGACATAAATTAGGGATAATAGATAAGAGATCCACCCATGAGTCGGTAATGCAGAAAAGTGAGATGGGTCCATAGATTTACTAATACAAACACTTCTCTACTCATCACACATCTACTTAATCTCTAAATAACTATTACAACTCCCTCTAGAAACACGATTCTTCCCAATCCTACTTGACATACATTATTGGTAAATCACTATAGTCATGTCTTGATCCATAACCTCATCATAGGTCATGAGATTCAATAGAAATACCTAATATGATATACATGGTCTAAGACCTATTTCCAACCTCTTATACTTGAATTTTACAATCTATAAATTCTACAATAAAAAATAAATAGGATCAACATTATTTTTTGTATACTCCATAACTGTTCATTCATATTTTTGTAGAGTATCAATTTCTGAGGACCAAGGCAATTCAACTGTGTTTAGATAAAATTATTGCATGATAAAAACATGGAATCCTTCTAGTTAAGGTTCTTTTAATTAATTGAATAAATTATTTACTCCAACCATTTCTAAATGGGAGAATCTAGATTAAAGGTGACACGGTTCACATTTATGGATGTTTTTGTTCTAATGAATGTCAACAATATACTTGATCTTTTCTAACCAATTATTAGTATTATATAGATAATTTATTCCCTTGAAAGAAAGTATCTTATATTAGAAGAATTTCTCTAGTCAATCAATTTCATGTTTATAATCCCATTCTTTCATATGGAGAGGATCAAAGTCTAATCCTTGGTCTATATAGTGGTCTATTGAATATATATCCACATTGAGGTTTTAGTTAACTAGGATATTTTCCTCTAAAAAATTATTGACTACACTCTCCAGAGGGTTTTCAGGCTATTTCTATGGTGTAATAGTACTAAAAAATCTATTAAATGTCTAACATTAATAAAATATTCAATAAAAAATAGAAAAATTACAAATATATTTAATAACGAAACATATTGTTAATTTAAAACCATATCAAACCTGACCCTTCCATGGGTAATGTCATGTGTACCCAACCAGGGTGGAGGGGTGAACTCAATCCAAAAATTAAAATTAAAATTCCCAATTACCACAGGAAAATAAAGGTATGGTACTAAAAGGGTTAAAAAAAATATTTATACCCCTCCCTTTAGCCTCAAGAGACATATCTTCTATCAATCATGAATTCCAAAATTTTAAATATCAAATATTTGGGCTCTCGTGTAATGTTATCATGAACTAACATTGACGACACCTATACCGGGAACCTAGTACACCATATGACAAGGCTCTAGGGGAAATCTATAACACCATGATATGGAAGATATTTCATATACATCTTGAATTTCCATTGGAAATGGTCTCTCTTATTACATCATTTAAATTTTAGAATCCCAGAAAATTACATGACCATACCAAAATAGATTATGTCATTCTCCAAGAATATGGGTGGTCATTAACAATATAAATTAATATATAAACATAAATAAACTCTAAAACATATTATAATAATAAAATCCTCAACCAAATAATGGAGAGTGAAAATATAAAGTAGTTTACAAATATATGGGGTAGATTCTGAGTGTGTGATAAAAAATAAATGATCCCAATAATAAATGGTGACCTATCTCCACATAACACTTGTTTCAAATCCCCACAATATCACCACCACCAAATATTTCCCCATAAAAAATATTTACAATGCCCTCATGAAAAATATTTACTTTATCTTAACATATAATAAAATTGTTTATATACACACATATGGTGTGTATAAGGTGTGAGAAACACTATCCCATATAATCCCACCAATAGTTTCATGTGTAATCCTTGTTGGATAAATAGAATTATTCCAGTTTGAAATAAATTATAATAAGGTAATTATATAGTTTTATATGAAATAAAAAAAGTAACATGATTTATCAAAATAAAAATAAATGTTAAATATATTAATGTAATCATACCATAATAATGAAACATCAGAGATCACTGGGTCATTTAATGTTTTTGATTACCTAGGTCATTATTTTGGCAAGTAATCTAATGTTCAATCCATTTATACACCCATGTTAGAAAATATGACATCGATTGAACTATTTTAATTATTTCACCCATTCAAAAACACCACATCCAATCACCATATAAAAAGTACATTCTTATGCCTAGTGGTGTGGTGACACACATCCATGGAACCACGAACTTCACCAATGACTAATATGACTTTTTAGTGTGACATAATTTAAAATGGATACATAAATGTATTCATAACCACTTTATTACTCAGGTTCACATGTGATACACTGATTTCAAAAAAGTTCTTATCCATTTGAAAAAAATTAGTTTCCGAAATTAACCTCCATTGATACATTATAATCCAATTCCATTTATCACATTTATTTTAAGACTTTAAAATAAATTTTCTTCCCAAATAAAGTTAAACCATTTAAATCATTCATATAAAATATAATCATCATTCACAACTACCTTACCTAGATTATATTAATTTAATACAACAATTATGAAACATATAAATCATAATTTTTTCCTAGAAAAAGAGGACCATATAAAACCACCGACCTCAAACACTATAATCATTCCTCACCTGATAAAAAATAAAAGGAATGGGTCAAGGTATATTGAAGAGGAATGAGAAAACCCTAAAAATCTAAAATCATAAATTCATGGAAATGAAAACCCTAGACTATTATAACCATGGGGAATAGTGAAACACAATAATAGAATAAGAATGAGTCCTAGGGAATGAATAAAATCACTTACCAATGTGATTCCCTACAAGTGGATGATTATAAACCAACTCAAAATCACTCAAAGGAGGTTGGGAGGGGTATCATGTGAGAGAAGGAAGAGATGGGGTCAAAATATAGAGAAATTATAATGTTTGTTGAGTTAAAATCTTCAAGTGGAAAGAGGGGATTTAAAATTTTTATGTTTTTAGGAAGATCATAATGTTTTATCACATGATTTTTTTAAACATGTTCTTATTGTATTGATTTCCATAGCTTCATCTAGTCACATGAATGGTTGTTCTTAATGGGATGGTAAATGATGCGCCAAAAATGAAATTCCACACTTTCATGAATTTAATTCTCTGTGGAATAGTTTTAGTTTGGTTACTCATAATTTCGTTTAATACATGTGAAAACCTATTTTTCCAAAATTAAAAAAAATTAAAAGGATAAAGACCTAGTAAAAATTGAATATTGATGACAAAAAATAAAAAAATGAATAACTAAAAATGAAAATGTGGGTGTAAAATCATTAATCATGTTGGAAACTAAAATATGTGTTATAACAATTCCATTTGTTTTTCTTTACAATACTATCTCATCATAAAATTCAAAAGTTACACTTAGTGATGTTTAGTAATCAATTGACTTATCTATGAACATTTCCACATGCTTTGGGTGTGAAATTCTCAAAACGTGGTGAATAATATTAATAAAAGTTTTCTATCTATATTAGATTCCCCATAGATAAAATATCTATGAAAGGGGAACTATTGATAACAAATACTCTATATTTGGATGTTGATAGAATATATTTTAAAGAGTTTAAAAAATTTGCTGCCTTAGATACAACATCATATAGTGAAACCAAGCTACAATGTTGGGGATATTTTTATCTCAAACACTATTTAAATAAAAATACCTATTCTGTCTATATATTCATTCCTAATGGTACTTACTCTAATGAAATTTATATTCACAATGTTGGGGGTTGTCATACAGATAGTCTCAAGCCAATTAACCCCTCTGGTTAGATTATATTCAAGAGAACATTTTTGTAATAATCGTAGGATAACCTATGATAGAAACTACATTATGAATTATTAGTAGGTGGATATATAAAATATGGAGTAATTTTATAATGGATATTTATATTTTAAACCATTTAATAGACCAAATTTTAGATCTGATCAGAAAGATACCTTTGATAATTACATTCTTTCAAATGAAACCCCAAAATTTGTAGCTGAATATGCAAATATATTTATTTTGATGGAATGTATTATTGAATAGCATCTAGATGAAATTACTGATTCCTTATAAAATAGGTGAAAAACAATATAAATGATGATAGACCATAATCGTAATACACCCCTCATGGTAAAATATTTGACAACACTGTGTATACTGCAGGGAGATATATAATCAAAAATTGGGATAGATACCAATTATACAATTTTAAACTAAATTATTGGTTTATAATAAGTAATGGTGGAAGGGAATTTCTATTTCCTCCCTCATTATAATATTAGAGTTACTGAGATGATTTCATTTAATGAGAATATTTTCAAGGTGGAGTAACATGTTTACATAATCAATATCTAGTTTCGTTGAGGAAATATACCCACTGAATTTTATATTATTATCAAAGACCAAAATCGAAAAATTAATCCACATTGGGAATAGGAGAAATATCTATAATAAAAAGTAGAACCTACATATATTAATGGACTGAAATCAAATCTCCTTTTTCAACATATTGTATCCTCAATAGATTTTTGAAATATTCCTCATCTGAATCATCAAGAATAATTGGTTCAAGGGATCTATCCAATGAATATCTCAAGAAAGGGACTGGAATCATGGATTAAAATACATGGTTTAATAACTATATATTTATAATCCAAAAAGTTTTGGTTTTTATTGGTATTGAATGAGAATAATCCAAATCTTATGTGATATTATTTTACCCCTACTCCATAAATTTCAATAACCCCGACTTCTCATCCTTTAATGGAAATAGTGATAAAGTGAAAAAACTCACCAATTTTATTCATGGTGGGGAATATATCGTGGAATACCTAAAAACAATAAATTTCCAAACTCAGAAGTGTTTTCAAAATATAGGAATACCCCATCTATTATCTAATCGATCATTGATTATCGGTATTCTATCATAGTTAACAAATGTACTATGAAAATGGTTATCATAATTTTTAAATTTGGATCAATTGAAACTCAGAAAATTGGAAAATTATCAAGGTAGCTTAGAACTATTTGACAAATTTTTTTGGTTCGAATTGTTTAATATGTTATTTATTAGAGAAAATGACAATTCTACTGATATATAATAAGAATTAGATGAAAATTTCCAGTTTTATTAAATCCTTTCACCACCCTTCAATATTCCCTACACAGGTTCTACAAGTATGATTATATGATATAACTCTTTCACAACTTGTGTGAAATATTTGGTCTCATAATTTATCAATATATGGATTAATTATAACATGTATAAATTCTCAATAAACTCAACGTGAAATGACAAAAGTTGACCTATCTACACTCCCAGCAGCATGTAACTGAAATATACCACATAATGCAAGAACCTATAGCATTCTTTATAATAATAACATAAGAAAACCGGGATATATCATTTATGAAATATTAATTGATGTGTATATATATATATCATTGTTTGAGGAACATATTATGAACCAAACTTCTCCCCTATAGTATATCATTATTTAGATCCTTGGAGTTTTTCCATAACCCATCCCTACTAATGATCACTATAGGAGGCATGCAATTTTATCACTCTAAGAGCTACATTTAATTTGCGGTTAGGCTATGCCAAAAACATTCTAAAAATTACCATCCAATATCTATGTTGAAAATAAGATGTTCATAGTTATGATAAGTAATCAATCAACTCATCTATATGTATACTACTGAAAAGTGGGTACAAGAATATCCAATGTGGGTATGTTTGTTGAGATAAAGTTTCCTGATGTAGTTGTTACCACATTCCAAATTTTTCCATTCCATAGAATCCTCTAATATAAATTACTATTTATATAACGAATATTATAATATGAACCCAAGAGGTGTGAACATGAATATTTTTTATTATAACATTATAGAGAAAATAAAAGGCCACGGGGTTGGGGTATTTTATATCCAAATTATCATCACACACAACACCAATTAGTAGAAAGATATATTGACCAATTCTAGTGCCTCCAATAACAAATTTTGTAATCTCCAGGTTGGGTGAAGTCCCCATATTGACTCTAGTAAACAAAATCCTATACATGGTATATTTTGGGTGGAGTTTAATGGTTTTCCCATATAGTATCAACTTTATTATGAAATATTATAGACTCAAAAAGTTTTTTGATATGACATTTATACCCTATATAATAACATAATTTATTTTCTAATGATTTGTAAGCCTGAGGGTATAAAACGTGATGCTCCACCAAATTCATTCCCCAACTATTATATATTAGGAGAAATCATTAAATTCCATTTTTTCACATATATTTTCTATAAACAATTTTTCATAACGGTTTGGAGGAGATTGGTAACTATAATAATTATATTATAAGTGTGTGCACTATAATTACTAAATGTGAAAGTGAGTTTTAATAAATAGAAAATAAAACTAGGAAGGATTTTGATGTTTGAATCACATAAATGTTATTTTCTTGCACATAATAAATTATACATGAAAGAATAAATTAGTTTATTGTGGCCCTAATTCCCTATATAACCATACAAATAACACCCTCATATTTATGGTTTTCCAAAAGACTAAAAACATTACATCATCATAGTAAATAGAAAGAAGTGTAATATTTAAGTGTTTACAAAATTATAAAAAACCTCATGACTTCATATCCCTATAGTTGGCAGGAAAATAATACAGTTATAAAATAAAACCTCCTCTAATAAAGAAGAATCATTATTCTATTTCAATGACATACGACTAGTAGATATATATGTTGATCATGATGATATTTATAAACTAGAATATCCTAATAACTCTTTCTGTGGTAAACAAGGGAGGGAAAGATATACCCAGGGTATCTATACTTAAAAATATTATTAATATGACTCATATAAGTAAAAAAATTTGTCCAATGATCATAATGTAAGTAATATTATAATCTAGGACCCTCAAATGGACAAATATTATCTTATTAGATTGGTGGACTGATTATCAAAAATCCAATCATCGAATAATTATTATAGTTTAATAGGGTCAAATTTTCCCAGCTTCAACATTACAATATATTCATTAAATAAAACTCAAGAATTTTCATTAATGATTCCCAGGAAACAATTTATTAATCAATTAGATGAATTGTATAAAAATAGGAGGCCCATGAATCCTAAAAAACCCATTATTGTACAATTCTTATAATATGTTCATAATTTGATACCCATGAATCTCTTAAAAAATATTAATTTTCGAAAGCTTTTTAAAATTTCTAGTGTAAATATAAATTTTGGAATCCCTTCCCTATCCAATACACATTGGTAAGCCATAATTGATTTTCTATATAATCCTTAGTATTTTGATATTAAAGTGGCCTATGTGGATTCAAATCTCACCAATAATAAATTAATATAAATTTATTTATCTTTATAATAGATAAATAATAAAGTGTAATAATAAAAGGAACAATAAGACCCCATATATTAAAAAAAAATATAATATATGGACATAAAATATTTTTTGTGGACAATTACTATGGGGTAATGTTTTCATATGGTTCCCCACAATTCTTGAGACACACAAACACTAACATGGCCTCACCAAACATGAAATCCCAAGGTTGTGAGAAAAGTAAGATGAATACACAACGAATTTTCAGTTTAAAGGTAAAATTTTGTAATCACCATTTAGATATTGAGTTAATGGTGTTTTATTAAGATAACATGTTCAATTACTTGTGGGGATAACCATAATTTAATTTGCACACAATTTCCCCCTCTAACATTTATCAATTCAATAAATACTCTATTGATTGGAAAGTTGAAGTAATCTATGGAAAGAAACTCATTCAAAATACCATAAAACTAGATAAACTAATATTTAGAACTATAATAGGGAATGCAAGAACAATTATTGATTTAATGAAGTATAATTGGAATCCAAGAATATATTTGAATCATTATTAACTGACATCATGATTGATATTAAGAAAAACATTTTGAATATTATACATTATATTAAAAAAAAATATTGACTTATGGAGTCATCTTCTGCTCACATCTAAGAAAAAATATATTATAAAAACATGGTCTATTATAATGTACAACCTAAAAAGTTCTTTTAATCACTCCCATATATGGTACAAGTGAATGCTAACTCTGTACAGCCCTGGAATGGTGATCATTGTTTAGTGCATTTCTATCATATTATGGATTTCACTAACAATCAGTCAACCAAATAAATTTTTTTGACGACATAGAATAATGTTATAAACACATGGTATACAAATTAAGAAACTATGTCAGCATCAATATGGTTCTGTTAATGTCCAAAGAAAAATAATGTATCCTTATAAACATTATTTATAAAAATGATGCAAAACCCCCATACAATTTGCAAGTGATGAGGAGTGTGAGTAATATTTATCATCCCATGACTATGGTGAATAAAATATTATTAAATGAATATCTACCCCTTAGGATGGTTTTTTACAACTGATATTGATATTGAGAAATTTATATTGGAACTAAATAATAACCACAATTCGTAATAATTAGCATGACTATTCCCTTGGATGAAAATAGAAATACATTGCGTTTCTTAAAAATCATTAGGTTTTTTTAGTATAACTATATGAATAATAAATAATTAAATAACCATGAGACATTAAGACACCTGGGATTACCATAAAACTAATACATGTAAAAATAGGTTGCAAGAAAGAATCATTTATCCCATAGTTCCATGATAATTGCTGAAGTGGATAAGCCTAGAACGTTTGATTTCATTAGATAAGTCTAGTACTAGAAAACATCCAAAAAATATTATCATCCTGAAGATGATTAATGGGTATATAAATATATGTATCAAATTTGGGGTCCTTGATGGCCATTCCTAAATGAGTATTTTCATATAGTATTCAATGAATTTTTATTCATTAAAATATCTACTTTTCAACACCTATACAATATGGATGGTAATTATAGATATAATAAAATTTGGATTCCCCTAAAGGATAAAGTGGAAATAGCATTTAATAATCCTCAAGGAGTTTATTTTTATTGATTCATTCCCTTTGGATGGAAAAATTCACGAGCCAAATATTAATAGGTGATTCCCTTAATATTTAATCACTGTTTTGGAGAAGTTGTTGAATTATATATGGATGATCTTCTATAAAATTTAACCTAACATTATTATTACTTCATTAATATCATGGAGACATTTTATATATTATAACTACATAGCCATAAGTAAAATCAATTTAAATTAGCTTTTTTGACACTTTGTTGAAATTCAATATATTTTAGTCTACTATAAATCAATAAAGGATCATCCTATGAAGAAAAATGTGATTCTATATATTCTATAAATCCATTTTGTGAAAAAGTATCTTAATTATATATAGTAAACACGGTATAAAAAATATCCTAGAAATATGATAACTTATTTCATATCAATGTTATATTTTCAAGGTTATAAATGTATATCCTAAAGATTAATCCACTAAAATGGTTCTCAGTGTCACTTCCTAGAAATTATTTATATTTTTGGTCAATTATAATTTCATTGAGGTTGATCCTAAGAAGGAAATGTTTATTCTCTATATAATCCTTCATTAAAACCTATGAGAGTTGAAAATATTCAATAGATACTTTACTATATTAGCCATTTCAACATAAACCTCATCAGTAGGTCTCTTACTATATTAATTATTATAATGAAATATATAACATATCAATGAGATGAATATTTATATAGTATATTTGATTGTAGAAAATTGTTTCTGTAAGAACCATTATGAATCCTACATAAGGAAGACTTTTAATTGTATATATGGCTACCTTGAAATGATATATTTCCACTCATCTCACTCAAATGAATAATGAGGAATAGAAAATTAGTCTACACTATCTCATCTAAATGATGTTAGTGATTAGTATTGATACACTCCAATTGGGAAGAATTTTCCCACTCTAATTATTTTGGTGTAAAACTATTATCATTAATTATAGTATGATAATTTCTATTTGGAATCTCACATAAATCCATAAATATAAATCTACAGTCAATATGTGCTAACAAGAACATTATCAATATGGGATTTCATTATTTATTAGTTATATTTTTAGATTATATCTTATAATTTAACCAAATAATACTTCTAAAAAGACATCCTAGATGTTTACCTAACCCCAAATGTATTTCCCGTGGACATAGTTTTTCAGAATGGATAGGTATTCCCCATTTATGAAAACTCTTGGACATGGGAAATATAATTTAAATTCCATATCTCAATGTCTAACAAGAAAAACTATGGAGACCCTTAATTCAATAGTATCGACTTAAGTGTTTTCTTTATATCTTCTATGAAGGTTATCTATATATACTCATTTCTCTCTTTACAGGGACTCACTAATAATAATATAGAATAAAAAACCCTCACCACTGGTCTAGAAATGGATATGAAAATTTTGATTACATATAAAATTCAATGGAAAATTAATGTTAGAGGCTAAATTGATTGTCAAAGTGTATTGTATAAATGTGGATAAATTGATTTCCTTACATGATAGTACATGGGACGTAGAGGAATGCTTCCACATTGAGATAGTTTGTTCACATATCCCATGGATAAAAAATAGACACGTAAATGTGATTCAAATTTTTCCCACCATTCTAATCATCCAAATTTGGTATTAAATAATCATCTGAACAGAATATCAAAGCATGGTGTTCCCTTTAATTAACAAAAATAAATGGTAATATTATAAATTTTATTCCATCATGTATTAGGAAGAGTCTTTTGTCCCTATATATTGACCTAACAGAAAGTGGGATGTCCATAATATTATAATGAATAGAGAATATATCTTTTCCAATAAGGTTAATATTAAAATGAAAAAACTTTTAAACCATAAAATAATTTTATCCACTATAATTGTAATAATTTTGTTATAAAAATATGGAAATATAGTTCGGATGGTTCTATTATTAAGTTATTTATAGTGGGAGATACTCTGATGGTTATAAAAGATGTTCATGGTGGCACGTTTGGTTCCCATCAGATAGTAACCAAGATATACATCTAAATAAATAGGCTTGTGTGATTTTATATCTCAATGGTTCTTGATTATATGATATTTAAAAATAAGTTTGAAACATTACATGTTTATTATATCTCTATAAATCAATTCCTATAGTTTCTAGATGCTTCAAATTTCATTAAGATATTTTATATTTAGTGGATTAATAACAAGTGTTAATAACCTGTGTTGAAAGTCCAGTAGTTCTAGATAACCCTTAATTCCACTACCTTATTATCCAAATGGGTGGAAGTAGTACCCAAAAAGGATTTTTTAGTACATTTTTTGATCACTTTATAAAATTTAATATCATTAGTATATTTAGAGTTCCTGAAACTATGTTCCTTGATAATGGTTTAAAATTTTATATAAACGAGTCATAATATATAAATTTAAAATATATATTCTATTTAACCATTCATCCCGTTATCACATGGAAACCAATTTATATATAGAGGAATTTCACAATATCTAAATAAAATATATTAACAATGTAGTGGGTAATAATAATAAATCTTGGTCTAAAATATTTCTTCAGTGATCTTTGGTTTTATCTCACTACTATCAATACCCCATCCTGAGAGACTCCATACTTCCTATTGTATTTGATTATAATAATAATTTTTATTAATGAATTGATCCATTTACCTTATATGGTCTTTGATGACTAGTTGATGAAATATGAATGGTAATAGTCTGGGATAGATATATTACAACATCTTATTGAAAGGATAATATATGCCTTACATAACCATTATTTTCATAAAAAAATGGATGACCTAATAATTTAAAAACAATATTCCACCATTTTCCATTTTTATAAGGAGAGTTGGTGTAATTAATAAAGATGAAAATGATACCTAACAAGAATACCCAAAATTGTGGGTTCAAATGTAATGGGCCATAAATTATAAGGTAATGTATAGTCATATATAGCATACACACTTATTACATTTTATGGAGATCCCATTACCATATTAATAATAAAATGTTTCTCAAGATATAATTTTAATTAGGGTTCACATTGGATTCACATGTCCTTTTAATAAGGCTATAAACACCATGTAATATAGTCTATACCATTCAATCATAAAAAGTATGATATAAAGTCTTATAACATAACCTTAAATTATACAAAAAATCTCCTCATTACTTGACTATAAGATATTAATAAACTCCTTCTCCTTTTTATGATATAGATCTATTCCTATACCCTATTCAACCTTAACCATCACATGTGTAATATCAATATTATTGGATCAGTATATAAAACAACTAGCTGGAAGGTAAAAATTGGTTTGTAGGCTAACATATCTTTGTTTAATGTTATATCCTTGGGAATAAAATCTTTATACAGTGTGACTCTTGATGGAAACACATATTAAAATGAAATATATAGTGATTTGTAGAGTCTGACCAAAGAATATTTTCAAGGATTTTATGCAAACATATGCTTATTTCTTCTGTATTGCTTGATATATTATTTAAAAGGTGGTAATTGGGTTGTGAATGTTTTTTTCTTCAATTGAACATCACCCAGATTTAGATTATGCTACTATAATCCTAATTATAAATATTTACCATCCTTAACATATTCATCAAATTATATATATAAATTTGTTTAACTTTAGATAAAAAAATTATTGAATATATTTTCAAATAATGACTATATCCTTTTATCCTTAAAATGATATCAGTGGAAAATTATGGGTTTATTAATTTTAGAAATATAAAAGGTGATATTTATCTAGGTTAGGAAATTATTTAAATATTATATTATACGTTTTTGGATGCAAACATTATTTTAATAGTGTGCACATAGAATAAATTTACATGAATAAAATGCGATCTCCTTGTGATGGTTCTTTGGTGTTTTTGTTTCTCTAATTGGGATTGGGATGTTTTTTTATTTCCCTACCTATCCATAGCTATATATTTATCTAATGATAAGTATATTTTTATTCTAAAAATAAACTATAGGATTGAACTAGAGAATCATTTTTTCAACCATCGTTTTGTGTTGGTACATTGTACCTTCTGTATATACCTTAATTGCTCAATAAGAATTGGTAAAACAAGTATCTTAATTATCCCATTATATATCTAGGTAGATATCACCTTCTATGAATATATAACATGATGAAATTTTTTAATTATAAATATTATTCTATCATATAATAAAAATAGATCTTCTATTTTATAAAATTTTGTAGTGGTTAGTTTTTGACCAACAATAAATTTAGCTTCTATTGATCTTCTATGTGTTTAAAAAATGGTCTAATTAATATAAAACTGGTTAGTTTTATTTAAAAATAATAATTTCTAGTGGAATGCATGGTTTTTCCTCACTCATACATGAGGTAATGTTTAATTTTTTTTGACTCTTTTAATCATATAATAAAAGGGGTATTATCTAACAAGAAAAATATATTCTTGTATTTTGGTGGGTGGATGGTTCATATTAACAATATGTTGTCTTCAATTATAATGTTCTTACCATTTATTTTATAATGATGATAATTTAGTTATAAATAAGTTTTAATAAGTGAAAAAAAATTCATTTTAACATATGAGATATTAATCAAAATCCATTTTAATTTGGTGGAATCAATATCCATTATCAGAAGGAAAACAATTAATAAATTCAATCACAACTAGTTTGTGAGTATTTTATATGAATAAAATTATCTGATTTCTATAAAAATATGACATTTGGTGATACATTAGATATTATTATTGATTAATAATTATATTTTAATATTTTTAATAGAATTTTTGGAACTATAGTGAAAATCATGGGAAATACATAATGTATCATTAGATTGAGAGATGTTAATTTTTAAATGAATACTAGCTGGGTATATATATTTTCATCTTTAGATATTGGGATCCAATTCATAATTAGAATACAGATATTCAAAATATTTTATTCACCTTTCAAAGTACTATATAAATTAGAAATTTGTGACCTGAATAATATTTATATATCAAATGAAGATGATCTCTTAGTGTTCTTATTTTCATATTTAAGTGGATTTTATATTTGGGGGTTACATCAATTGAGTCAAAAAAATCATAAGGATATATAATATAACATTATATAAGATGTGTATTTTCATAAATATATTATCTTACACATTTTACCTATTCAAAAAAAAATTCATGTCTTATGAATAGTCTAGTTTAACATAGAGTTATTTCACATTCCTCAAAATAACATTGCTTTTTCTCTTATAGAACAGGATTAATTAGTTTTTTTAGTTTCATGGTCATTAGAATAACTTCATATGGTCTCTTTTTATAAATATTTTGGAATTCATCCCCATAAATAAAACGCATATTTGTACTCTTTTGTTTTAGAGATTAATATTTTATATATTGTAGATCAGTTACATAACATGAATCTAACTTTTATAAGGTGTGTTATGTGGGAGACTTGTAACAAATTGATAAAGATAGAGACTACATATAGAAATTATTTTCATAGTTTTATTATACATCCATAAAAAACATATAGCTAAAATAAATAAAAATTATTTTCCACACATTTAGTGGAATGGAAACATACTGAAAAATTCACCTGTTCAAAAATTTGGTCTTACAAAGGGTGTTTAGTTATTCTCTTACATGGATCTCTTAATCCAATTTTAAAAAAAAATATATATGGTTTTTCTAATCATATTAACTATTTCTGTCAAATATAGTTATTCTGTCATTTATTTTTTGTTATTTTCTAATTAAAAATTCAATTTAACCATGGTTATATCTATAAATGCATTATTGGGTTTCCTACCCATCAAAGTTACTATTTGACTCTCTGGAATTATATCATGGGTTTATGAAACACTATGAAATCATTTAATCATTGACTCTACCATGGTTCTTATATCCTTATATTCATCATGTATGGTTTAATTTACCTCTCTTATGTGAGGGTGAGGATTATTTTCCTCAAAAATACATGTGTTTTCATTCCGAATCTCATAGGATATGCAGTGATGCATGGATCTCCTATCCTATGACCATATTTATTTCTTTACATAATGTCATTCTAGATCCTACTTTTTAATTGAAAATAATTATAACTTATAGTAAAATTTTTATACTATTTTTAGTACTTTTTATAATATTAGTTTCCTTAATGATTTCCCTCACTAATTCCAATTTGGTTTTCTACACAGGTACATTACCAAGTTATGGTCTCCTTTTTATTGGAATACATGTGGATGATTCCTATTCTCATAGGAAAAATAGTGAAACCTAGATATTCTATCCTAATACCACCTATAAGTTAACATTATACTTTATTACACATTTAGACTCTAGCGTTTTAACATATGTTTATTCAAAAATTCAATTGAATCACTCTTCATTTACATTTGGACATTTTTATTTCTTGTTTGGTGAATAATGTTACGATTGAGTAATACTCTTGTATTTATGAAAATATTCTAGAAATTATTATAATCCATGATCTATGTCCTTAAATTATATATAATCACATGGTTGAAAATTATGTGAATCCCATCTCCCTTTTATGACCCTTTTAATAAGTAATAAAAGATACCCAAAAGGTATAAGGTTGAAATATTTCAATGAAATAACTGAAAAAAATAAGAATGTTCTAAATAATACCAACATATTTTCGGCTTATAAAAATTTTATTCTATAAATTAAATATAAAAAGTCATATGGGACATGATATATAACAACTATCACATATCAATCCAAGCCCTCTAGGTATATAGATCTTGAAATAATTATATCAATCCATTATCACCTCCATTTCACATTTCATTTCATCATCCTCATTATTTGACATCAAACTACATATATTATTCCTTCTGACATGACCATAATTTTAATGAACCCCATGTAAAAAATATCAATAAATGTTAGATACCACATTTGGGATAGCTAGTAGTCATGTTGTTATATAATATCTCATTTATCATTGTTATGTTTCATTTAACCTATGAAAAAATTCACTTCTAAAAATATGTTTTTCTTGATTCCTATTCCCATAGGATACATAGTGAATCCTACATCATTTATCAAGGGTTTATACATAATTCTAAATTTAATCGCATTCCCCTATCTTACCTGGGAACCTAGACTTTACATCAATTCATATTGTGTTTGTACCCCCTAACACCATGGTACCCAAAACCATCACATGGATTTATTATTTACACCATTTATATGATATGTAAATATATATTAAGAACATATTTTAATCTTTTATGGTTTTAATCCCCCTATTAAATAATGGTATTTTACCTATATAAATTGCTGGTGTCTCATTCCATGTTCAACCAAATATCCTCCCCAATTAAAAGGGTAAAAATTCTGAATCTTATAAACATTAGGTATAAACTTCTTTTCATATCCATGATATATCATTTTTTTGGTTTCATATACCACACTGAACCCTCCAAATTCTATTAAAGTGATTGTATCTTATTTTCAAGGACCCCTTCATTGCATTAACTATATATGTAGACATGACCATCCAATAACTATCCTCTAATTTAGAAT
This sequence comes from Viscum album, assembly GCA_963277665.1. Lineage (NCBI taxonomy): Eukaryota > Viridiplantae > Streptophyta > Magnoliopsida > Santalales > Viscaceae > Viscum > Viscum album. The sequence continues at coordinate 1,381,772,137 of OY728138.1, forward strand.
ATTCAATGTTAATAATACCCTCTAATTACATTCACATTTGAAAAAATTATGTCTGAAAATATTTTTTTCAATTTTTTAATTTCCATCCCCAAGAGCAATCATGTGGTATGGAAATGGGACAATCTTTTAATAATGATAAAAATTTATCTAATATATCCAGTCTCGCATCATTATTAATCATTCAAATATTAACAACCATTATTTAAAAAATAAACCCCCTCTTTCCTCATGTTTAAATGGTTTCAATGAATTTTTGAGTTTTATAACCTAGAGTGCTGTGAATACAATTGAATAGAAATAACATTTCATTCCTATTAAGGCTGATTTTTCATCATAACTCTTTCAGTGTCTTAATCCAGGAATGTTTTTGAAACTATTTTTTTAATTTTAATCATTCATGTTGGGTTTAGGTTATGTCATACTAGGTGAAAAAATTCCTATTCAAAACTACTTAGTGATGAATGAATATAATCTATATGAAAATGGCATGGGCTATGTGGTTTTATTCTAAGAGTTACCATTTATTATTTCTCCACAAAATTAAAATATCTAGCATACTTTTTATTAAATGTTCTATATCATTTGGATAAGTGAATATAATTCATATAATCAATAGAAATAGAAATTTAAATAATATTTCCCATCTAATTCACAGTGGGTGGACTACTCACTACCAGAAAAACAGTTTTTCGCAGTGCCCCCCCTTTATCAGCGCTTGCTTAGTAGCGCTGATAAAGGGCCCCCCTTTATCAGCACTTTCTTAGTAGCATTGATAAAGGGGGGCCATTATCAACGCTTTTTTAGTGCTGATAAAGTGTCGGCTTCAAAAAAAATAAAAAATATATTAATATATAAATATAGTTATATTGTTATATAAATATAATATATAATTTTTAAATATATTTTAGATAAGTATAAATGTACATTTACACTTATTATACTTAATATTTAAGATATTTAGTGAAAATGACTTCTTAAAAAATTAAAAAAATATTTTTAATTAATATTTTGATAATCATTATGGAGTAATAGTCATTTAATAACAATTTGAGGACTAAAAAAATTAAAAAAATTAAAAAAAAATCCAAAATATGTTGAAAACGAAACTCAAACTTCAAATGGCCATAACCATTGATCTGGGTGTCCGTTTGAGCTCTACCACATATCAAATCAAATCCTGCGATGATCTCTACGTCGCTGTGACTCTGGGGGAACCTAGTAAAGCGTTTTTCGAGGCCAAAAGTGGCCCATAAGGCCACCAAAACTGAGTTTTTTGTCGGGGTACCCAGATTTTTTAACATTTTGTGGATTTTCAAACTCATTTAAGGGGGTATTATTGCCTTTTCTTGGTGGGGACTAAATTTATTCCAAGGTATTACATTCATATTGATATTATGTCTTTGAAATTTCATCCTTTTTTATAATTAACTGCTATTTATAATCAAATATATAACTATATGTACATATTTTTTATATATTCGCACCTAAAAAATAAATTTTTTAATTAAATAATTAAACATATTTAAATATAAAATATATTAGCTTTATCTAAATAATAACTAATATACATTTTATATAAAATACCAATATATGAATATTTATATACCTATATATTAATCTAACTATATATATATATATTAATCTAACTATATATATATTAATCTAATAACTATATATATATTAATATAACTACATATATATATATATTAGTATTACAATAAATATATATATTAATATCACCATAAATATATATATTAATATCACTATATATATATATATTAATATAACTATATAAATATATATTCATATAACTATATATATGTTAATATAACTATATATATGTTAATATAACTATATATATGTTAATATAACTATATATATGTTAATATAACTATATATATGTTAATATTACTATATATATGTTGATATAACTATATATATGTTAATATAACTATATATATGTTAAAATAACTATATATTAATATAAATATATATTACTATACGAATAAATATAACTAAATATATGTATATATAGATATAGATATATATTAATACCACTATATATATATATTAATATTACTATATATATTATAATATATCTATATATATATATTATAATATAACTATATATATATATTAATATAAATATATATTACTATATGAATAAATATAACTAAATATATAAATATATATATATAGAGATATCATGAATTGGAAAGCAAATCAAAATAGAGTAGAGGTAAAAGCTTAGGCGCGCAGGGGGGAGGTCTCGAGTTCAAATCCTGGTGGAGGCAGGGGTGCACGTGCATGGGGAATATTGGAGCAAGCGCTATTAAAGGGTGGAGGGGGGGTGTGTGGGGTGCGTGGGGTGTTGTATAGGGGCTGAAAAGCGCTGTAAAAGGGGGGGGGGGTTCAAGCGCTATAAAAGCCCCCCCCGATTGACAGTATTTTTTAATTTTTTTTAAATTTTTTTAAATTTTTTAACTTTTATCAGCGCCTTTTTAAAAGCGCTGATAAAAGGGTCCTTTATCAGCGCTAAAACGAGAGCGCTGATAAAAGAAGTGCTGATATAGGACCCCTTTATCAGCGCTAAAAAAAGCGCTGATAAAGGGGTACTTTTATCAGAGCTTTTTTTGAGCGCTAATAAAAGACCCCTTTTATCAGCGCTTTTTTAGCGCTGATAAAGGGGACCCCCCCCCCCCCCCTTTATCTATGCTGGCTATATCATCGCTTTTCTAGCGCTGATAAAGGCCATTTTTAGCGCTGATAAAGGCCGTGTTTGTAGTAGTGACTTCAAGCCTTTGATTCCTTATACCTCCCTCTCAATATCCATAAACTATGGAATAAATTATTTCTGCTAATATTTTATGTTTTTACGCCATATCTACCTTGATTTAATTTGGAAAATAATACCATTGAGGGATATGAATATGAATGTTAAATTTTCTGTACCACATGAGTATAAATTATAGGACAGTGGTATTATATTGATGACCTTTATCTAATTTTCATCCATTTTGTTCAATGATTTTCAACAATAAACTCAAAGAAATGAAAAGTATAAATTTATCTAGTTCATATTACCTTAAACAACTTGCATTTATTCCCTCTACTGGGTTCATGGTTATTCACACCATTGTTATCCATCATTTATTCTAGGATAGTATGATTAAAATTGAAAAAACAACCCCATCAATAGTGTTTTTAATTTCATATTTAAAATTTTCATATTGTAATAGGGTAAATAGAGTTACACATTGGTCAATGTTTTATGACCATAAAACTCATTCACCTAAATCTAGTAAATGTTTTATGACCATAAATAAGAAAACATTATTTCAATAAAAATTGAAAAACTATAAACTTAGTATTTATTGTGCCTTTAGTTATATAATGATCCCCTTAAGAGGCTATAGTTTTCATATAACAGACCTAATTCATGGTTTTTATATATTATAATATGTGAGTTCCACATTAGGATGTGAGAAGATCTTATAATAGCTGATAATAATGCCACATGCTCCTCTCTAAAATAATGTATTTTCCTACTCATGTGGTTAGAATTTACAAAACCTTGATAGTGTGATGCCTAGTGAAAACTATATTTTATCAAAATTTAAGAATATGTGACTATGAAAATGACCTATAACTTGTATAAAATCAAATTTAATATTCATATTCCCCATCGTTAATAATGAGGAGGTGTTTTTTACACTCATAATTGTGAATCTCTCTTTCAGTAGTCCATTTCATTACCATAGTAGCAACCCTTATTTGTATATGGATTTCACATGCATTGAGTACCACATTGGGGAATGGGGAGCTTTAGTAATGATTGATAATATGGATAAGAGATCCTCCCTAAAATGTGACTTTTCCTATTAGGGTTGGGTCTGAGGAAAAAATAATGAGGTTCTGTTTCCCAAATAGAGTAATATCATGTTATCTTGAAAACATAAGTGACACTGTCACACAACCAATAACTGCTTTCATACATTGGTGTTCTTGGGATTATTGTTGTATAATGATTAGGGGGATTATATTTCAGCTAATATTTTATTGTTCTTCCTTTTGGAGTCTATGAAATAGCTGTAGTAGTCCTTCTTCTTGGTGTACGACTCTTACAGTTTGAGAATCCAACATTAGGGAATGGGGAGCTCATTTTATGCATGCTAATAAGGGAATTAGATCCTTCATGATAGGATTCCTTATCATTTCAGTGTTATCATTGATACTGTACATATAAAAATGATATTTTTATTATATAACCAAGAAAATTTTATTTGAAATTGAATTACTGAAACTAAAGTATAAAATTTATTTTTACAATGTTCAGCACCTAATGGGAATCCAACTCTTTAATACTCTTGGGATTTCCATTTCATAGAGTCTACATATATATATATATATATATCAAATCACCAAAATAAATTTGGAGGTGTGTGACGATAATATTAGTGACAATCAGACTATATTAAAAAAAATTAGAATTCACAATTTTACACAATTGAACATGTACTACATCATAAAACACCTATTTAAATTGGAATCCCACAATCTTGAAATACCTTTCATCTTCTACTCTTGAATTAAATCAATACAATATTTAAAGGGATATATTTACACCCTCAATATGAAAATAAATCCTCAATATTATAGTGTATTCAACTATATTTAATACCTCCCCATCTCAACACATGGAAAAATATTTTTTTCAATTTCCAAGATTGCAATTATTCTTCAAAAAAAATTCCTTCTTAAACATAAATCTCCTTCTCAAAATAATGAGTACAAAGAATAATTTATTACATTCAAAATCCGATTTTTTTAACAGTTTCTCCATCTCTCCACCAACGTGTTATCACCTTATTCAAAATCCATCAAGTTTCATATTCTCAAAAAAACTATTGTATTATTATTAATTGAGGTCTTTAGTTATCTTATTCTCAATATCACATTCCTTCACTGACCTACTCAACAGAAAAACAACTTTTTTATTTTTTAATATAATCATAATATTTTATCACCTCAGGATCAACATAAATCACATGAATTTTAGGTTTGTTATATTCATTCAATACACTAAAAATACCATAAATGATATGTAGGAAAGAAAAAATAGGAGCTAGTGAAAATAGTAGATTATGATATAGATTCAGGGTTCCCAATATTTCCATACACTACTATTATAAAATAAGGATTATTCTAGTTATACAACAATGAAATGTTCAATAAATTTCAAATATAGATGAATAGAATATTATATTATTCTTCTCCAGGTTTATATTTTTCTTTCTACTCCACCTAAAATTATATCCTTATAAATATTAATGTCAATGTACACTATTATACAAAAATGTATTTAATAAATATATAAGTGTGGGAATAACTTTTTGGCGCATGAGTATTTCAATTAAAATAGTATAATATTGAATCTCATATCATTACACAATAACATAATTTCATACTATTCCATTTCCCCGGATTGAATCACAAACATGTTGTGATATATAATCCACGAAAATAACAACACATGAATATAATGATTCTTTCATTATTATATTTATGAAATTTGGAAGCCTTATAAATTTTCTAGTGTATGAAAATTCCAGGACTTGGGTTTTAATTCTTCTATATCATTCACTCAGAAAAAATATGGATTACAATGATATTGGATTTAATAAATAATATATATATAAATAATGGAATATCATTTAAATTATTCTTAAAATATAAAAAATTAATTTTTCTTCTTTTATAAATACCTACAGCTGAACTCCTCTTCCATTTTCATCAACTTATGCTCAGATCCTGACTTATCTAAGATTCATGACTCTAATAAATCAAAAAATATATATTGAATAATGTATACATTCTTTATAATCTCAAAATTATAGAAATAAAAACCACCATTATAAAGCTTTTGGGTTATTAATATAATACCATATCACCAGTTAAGAGGTTGTTTATATATCTCAAAAACCCCATGGATTAACATTACACAAGTCTGGATAACCCATATGTAGGTGTGATTTAAATTCATGTAAATCCATATGTACTTTACATATTATTGGAAATTTATGAGTCACATTAACATTGTTCCTATATACCATTATGTAGTTTCATATCCATCCCCAAATTGTTTAATGAATTTTTTTTATTAATATATAAAATAGGGGACTTATAAGTCTTAAATGTTCCAATTCCTACATTTCCCATTTCTTATAATGACTACTTTTGATTTCTTATAATGATCTAATGGATTTAGATAATGGATAATTCAAAGGATTAAATTGAAATTACATTTTTAATACTTATTATTAGTGGTAAAAAACTAGTGATCATGAAATTATTAATTTTCAGTGGATAAAAAGGTAATAATTTAATTTATTAAGGTAATAAATGACTTAATATAATATTAATATGATGGAACAAATAGTCTAATTATCACCTCAATATATTAATATTAGGACTTTTCCATTTTTTTCATGAAATCCCAACATTAGATTTTTTGTAGGAGGGTTATAATAGATATTAGGTTTCTATATGGATTCTCTTGTCTCCTCAAATCATTAGAATATATTTTCAAATGATTATTAGATTTATTAAATTAATTCCATACTCAATAAACCTATTCATAGGGTGTTACAACAAATAAAACCCTACAATAAGAGTATGTTAGTTATTTTATCTATGATAACATGAACTTTACTTCTTTAATCAATCATAAACCATATTTATATAACATTTCTACACTTATATGTTTATAATAACCAAATAAACCTATTATTATTATTTATATATCTTTTTCAATATCCATAGTACATGTAAAGTGGTTAACTCCTCTCTTTCGAGGTAAATAAAATGCTTCCATCTCCATTGCATTCTTAGGTCAAATTTATAATTCTCCACCTGAAACATCATCATCAACATAGAATCTTATCATTTACATTAGTATTGAAATCATATTTGATGAAAAATTATTAAAAATACAACCTTTGGAACCAAGAAAACCCCTTTTTGTTTTAAAATTAATGAACACCTAATATAAATGATATTAAATCCAAATTTTTGACAATATATCTAAATGTTAATATACTCTACATTTTTTTGTATATAATAGTTCATTTTTCTACCCATTAAATATTTTTTATGATGTAGATTAAAATTTTATTTTCTATAACATTTTCCCTTAAACTCCCCTCACCATTACAATTCCATCATTTAGTATTTAAAGAGAAAATTATACTTTTCATTTTTCATCATGAGTGTTTTAGAGGGTTTTAAAACTAATTTTTTTTTATTTTAAGAATCATATATTCTCTCTATGTGGTTTCTCTTCATAATACTAAATTTTGATTCCAATTTTAATTTAGTCTTAATTGATACAATGAGAGAATGAAAATCAATGATTACACATTTATATTGAATATAAAAAAATTAGAATATAGTATCATTGACTGATATATAATGGAATAACATTTCTCTTTTTAATATGTTATCACTAAATCAGTTGTATGTCCACATGAGAAAACCCTTTATAGAAAAAATTAGTGAAAAATTGAAAATAAAATTCCCATATTCTCAACATATGTGATACCAATTTCAATATTTTATAATTCAGGGTAGCTCAAATATATTTTTTAGGAAACATTAGTTACCCACACACACTTGAATAAATACAAAAAAACCATGAAAATTCTTGGTCTTCCAAATTTAGTTAGATAAAAACCCCTTTATTACCATAGTATTAGTACAATAAATGAATCATTAAAGAATGAAATCATACATAAACATGCATATTTTTGACTTGGTTATCTAGAAAATCATATTCTAATGAAAATATAAATTTATAGTAGGAGAAAACATTTTTTATCTCCCCCTAAATGGATATTCTCCATAATTAATTGCCTTCAATTTCCACCATTGGGGGAGTAATGTTATTAAATTGGGAATGGTGTGAATCATCTTTATAATCTAAGACGGATAAATTATACAGAGGCTTATTTCTAAATCAATCCACCTTCTTTCTTGATATCTCTAATAGATTTATAATTTTACATGTTTCACCCTCATTCTTTTTCAAGGTCTGATAGAATTATGGAAACTTGTTTTTGATTCCATTTTTAAAATTCTTCTTTGAATTAATAGAATTATTGATTGTGAAAAGTATATTTGTTTAATTCTTTTATATTTTATCTAATATCCTACCCTTCTACGAATGTTCAAAGAAGGTTATTGATATATTATTAGGATCATGTAGTACTATCTACTTATGTGGGTATTCATTTTAATCTCAATCACTTATATCAGTATAAATCACATGTTATTTTACATTATTTCATATATATTTGGTAAAGATAGTAATACATTTGATATCCTAGTGTCTTATATGGTCCCACTATCCACACACTTCATTCTCATCTTTAAAGATACCCTTTGTATGTTGTATGTGAACTTCTTTAACAGGTTAGTCAAAACTAGTCAAATATTAGTATCTCTCTATTTGATAGACTCTCTTATAAATTCCATCATTCTCCCTTACGGTTTCAAATTTATGGCCATCTTGTAATGGTCCATGAGATGGACTTTTTTATAGATTATAATAACATCATTCACCATGTATTACATTCACCATGACATATGATAAAATATAGTGTTGAATTATAGTGATATAAAAACCTTCTAATAATTGATCATTTTATAGAATCATTAAACTATATACATATAATACTTCTGATCAACAAAAGTTACAACTAAATATCATACACTTAAAAAAATAGTGTCCCTTGATGATTCATTTTTTAATTTTCAGTAAACTCAATATTCATTTGATGATGTATTATGATCCGTATAGACATAATATTATTGAGATATGATGGAAATCAATGTTTTATGATCACCTTAAGGTATTACATTTGATACGTATTAATTGATTCATGAATTTTGATAGAACATTTTTATCAGATGACATCAAACAAACATCTTGTTTCACCAAGGGTTATAAAATCTCTCCAAATCATCTAGAATATTTAAAAATTAATATTCAAATTATTAAAATAATTCCTAACTACATAAAATCCATTCCAAATATTCTTTCACATATAGAATACAGAAATTAGGTAATTTCAGTGAGTTTTCCTTCCTTCCTAGGAGCAACTCTTCTTGAAACAATGCAGATATATCTCTTTTACTCTAAACTCCACTTCATAGTTTATATGATATTGATAAACATAATATTAAATAAATCCGATTCAAGATTTATTGTATAGTTAAAGTGAAAAGATCCTAACTTTACAAACAAACACAATGGAATCATCTCTATCTCTATCATGGGAAGATTCATAATTATTCACCTAAAACCACTTCATATATGTAGATCTTATCATTGAATTGTTATTTGATAACATTTTGACAAAAAAATAGATAAAATTTTATAAAAATATATAAAAAAAATTAGGTTTTTAACCCATATGGCTTATCTTATGTAAAAGTAATATCATAACTCAATATTCTATCAACTTTAATGAATCCTAAAAAAGTTATGTCACAAAAAATCTAAAAAGATTATAAAATCCATGTTCAAACCTAGAAATGTCAATATAACATTGGTTTGTTAATTAAAATAGATAAAAATTAATTATCCTCATTATTCTTCATATGTATTATACATGGATGGGTTACTGAATTCTTATTTATCTAAAATGGGGTACCCAAGACCTTCTAATAATATTCCTTCCTTTCTCTAAAAAAATTTCATGATTTCAACTTCCATGAGTTATTTTATCCTATTATATCCAAAAACTACATTGTTCTATTATTATGATGTCATGTGATCCCTTTATATGAAATGATTATATTTATCCATTTTCACATACCCTGAAAGAGACAAACATTTTTAGCTAATTTCTATATACACAAATCTTGATTCACAATGAGGCTATATGAACATATGGATAAAAAATACCCCTCCAAGTGTGTATGTTTGAGAGAAATTAAAAGATTTTTTTTTTATAATAGATTATATATGGATAATATTTATCATATATTGACTTTTTATACCCGTCCAATGACACACATCTGAAGGATAATCAATAATTCAACAACATACATTCTTGACTCACTCATGTATCATATAATTTTTTGATAATAATTTCAAATCATGTTCAATGGAATTCATGATTCTATGTAGATATGTGATAAAACATTACATTAAATGGGTCATTTCATTGATCTAAGAGACATTATATGAGTGGGTGAAACAACAGCTTTACACCTGCCCTGATGTAGAAAAAACATATACACATTAGACAAATAACATTATTCATGAAGTGATGATAATAGTTTTTTAATTAACTTGTATATTTATTGAATTATACAATGATAATCATAGTCCTCTTTTTATAAATCTATCTACGATATGTTAAATACCATTACATTTAGATGAATATGGATAGATTACACCATAATGTTATCATATTTTCCCTTGGTGTTCTATATTCATATGTAATCCTTGTTATTATTTGAATCAATGGGTTCAAATATTAAATTTATTCAATCTACAATAGTAAAAATATAGAATATAATGGAAAATAGTTAAGACTTCTCCATTCCTCATATGAAATCATTTCATTTGTAAATTAAATGAAATTACTGAATTATATCATAACATCTACTTCAATAAGATTCACATTTAATGTATCTATTTATTTATTTTCATCTTATATGAACCCAAATACAATATCTAAAACATGATATTCAATCACATTAAATCATAATATTGAAATTTTGGAAGAAGAATATCCCCATCTAATTTCCAAATTCCTCTAAGGAATCTAAGAAATCAATGTGTGTATGTTATGACTCTCCTTCCATCTGGTTACACATTATGATATTATTGGTTCTAGGTAAGATTAAGTTTAAAAAAAACACATTCTAGTAATTTTTGTCTAAAATATTTATTGTATTTATAGTCAATCCATTATCTTCCTAAAACATTACGTATTGGTCAGTAGGCCCTATTTTATTGACATTGATGATACAACACATTGAAGTGATTTTGTAACATTCTCATCTAAACATTCAATTAACATGAATTCAAGAGTGTGAACAATTTCCTCTTATGAATATGGTATTATGATCCATTAAATGTCAGGTTTATTATCGATTATATCACATATATTTTCATAATAACATTGATAAATTCTACAATTTGTGTTGAAAAATATATATTTCTAGTCTTTCCCCATTATTATTTGTGTTTTAGTTTTTATTTAGGTTTGGGATGAAGCATCATTTTATTATTAAAGTAAAAAAAATTCCTCTTTTGACTTGGTGGAGAAAGACTCATTACATTTCCCAAATACCCAGTGGCATGGAAGCCCATTATTGGACCAAAGGGCCCTCTGGTGAATAGTACTACTACATGATGTCTGTGAGCCTAAATTAGGCTAGAAAGATTAGATCTTATTCCTCTATTAGGTAAAATTTTTAAAATTGATTCTTATTCACCAATATCATAATGTCACTATCACATTAACATCATAAAAAAATCATCATATATTAATTTTCAATAACATTAATGTTAGATACATGAGTCTCTCTTTCTTCTTTCACACTTAAGGTATTCAAGTGATATAGTTTATTGTCTACCCACGCACTCAGAATAATTGTATCATCCCATTTTTTTGAACATTTTTAACTTGTCGAATCTCCTAATATTTATTTTTAAAACATAAATTATTCATGAGAAAATTATCAAAATATTTAAATATTTACATTCCCATCAATCATAACATCCTGATAATTATTCAAATTCATTCTCAGTTTTTCTTTTACAAATATTTCTTTTATAATTTAATAAAAATTCTCTATATGGAAATATGTATTAATTATTCAAATTTACTATTATTTTTTCATGTTCCATCTCTTATATAATAATTCAATTATTTAAAAACATCTATAATAAATGACCTTTCATTTTTCATCATATAATTCCTTAAATGATTTAGAAAAAAAAATTATCATCTTTGCTCATCATAAACACAAAAATATAGGCATTATATTTTCCAAAAAATGATTCTCACAATGATGTGATAATAATATAGAGAAAATCATATCACAATGAAATATTATTCGCAAAAAAATTAGTAAAAACATAGTGTGAGATATTGATTAACAAATAATAAATTTGATATTTATATAACTAAAGATTACTGAGGAATATAATATTTTTGATTTTATTATTCATCTAAAACTTATTTTTACCCTAATTTATCCTTAAAAGAATCATAAAAAACATTTTAAATCATTATGTTAATTTTATACATAATTAGTGTTTACTCTTTTGTATCTAATGAAACCATTGATTTACCCTTATGGATCCTTTGATTACTCTTATATAAATATTGGTTATTCCAAAATAGATCAGTTTATACCTCAGTTACTCTTACAGAACAAGTTAAATATTTCACAAACATGATACATATTTAGTAACTTTAACATGGATTAAGAAGACTCAAGATTATAAATAAATAGTTATTGGTCACTCCTACATTACCTAATAAATCCCAACATGACTCATTATATCCTTAAAAATATTTATATGAAAGATCATCAATTTTGGATTCATTATTAGGTAGTGTAGATTTATCTGTATATATCATATTTCCACGGATTGCTTCCAATATAAAAAAATTAATTCATATACTGATTTCATAAAATCATAATTACTCTTACATGGTGTTAATTTATTATTACTTAATAATATCTTTTTAACTTTTTAAAAAATCTGCAACTTATATAGTTATCTAACATTTTATTCTCATCTCTAGAATATTCAAAACACATTAATTTCATTAAAAATTCTTTAAACACCAATATAAATTTATCATAATTCTTTAAAATTCATCTCTAATGTTTCCAAATCACATTTAGGATATTCTAACCATTTTTATTTATCAAAAATCTTCTTTATATGATATTTTGAAATTTTAATGTGTCTCAAATATCATCAAGACATCTCTAAATTACATTAATCTATTTTAAAACAATCCCAAAGTAATTTCATCATTTAGAAACCCAAATTTCAATAATTAACTCAAAAAATAGTTCATTGAATATTCAACATCATCATATTCTTATGCTCATTTTCAATTTCTTTTGAATATTTTTAGGTCTCAACTTCTAAATAAAGAATTTTTAAAAATGTATAAAATAGTTTCATAATCATATTCTCTTTGATATTTCCATTCTAAGTATATCTAGATCCTTATTTTCTTAGAGATGATTATTTCAGTCTAAATACCTCTTCTAATTTATAGAAAATATTAAATATTCATCATCAACATTCATCTCATTTAAATTTTAAACCTCCTTGCTACCCTAAAAAATAAATAATCTAATTATCTTCATCAAACCTACTAAACAGATTGTGTTAATGAAATAACTTGAAGAAATAACCTAAAACACTAAATACTATTAAAATATATAAGATAAATGAAAAATTCATTCAATATGATTATTGTTATCATATCATATTAATTTATTATTATCAACTAAATTTTTGTAGAAATATAAAATTTAAAATTAAAAATCCTAACAACATATGAATAATCTTAATATAGTTAATTATTAAATATTATTATCATTGAGATATTCATATTTATTATTCACTTTTGAATCACTTATTTTGACATCATTTCTAATTTATATCAATATTATTGATGTCCACTCTTAACCCAATAAATATTTACATCATTTCATATTGACAACAACAAAATACATCATCATCCATGTGACTAATAATCACCCCTTTTGGTATATTTTCAATACCAATAAGTAAAATATATTTCAATATGTATGAAATCATTTTTTATCTTCCCATTGTTGAAAATAATCAAAAAATTTAAATTTCATTTTTAATTATTTACTAATCAACCAAAATTATACTTGATAAATGCTCGAGGTAGAACATATGAGTGAATAATAAATTTCCCAACATTATTTTACACAGTGATGTATTCCACACTATTTTATCACATTTATATTACATTGAAAACTAATTCCAAATCCATAATGTTGGAATTAATTATTTCAAAAATTTGGATGATAGAACATTAATAATATATATCATCTATGAAATATGTCGACAAATTTATATAATTTATATATTAAATTAAAATAATAGAGTTTGACTTATTTATCCAATATTATCTCCCTATATGGGTAAAATATAAAATATTATTCATTAATATTAATCTTTTTAGTAAAATAATGAAAGTCATTTTTTATTAGAATCCCTGAAAAAATAATTAAACTCAAGATAGACCACTTCATATAGGAACTTCATAACTCTTGTAAATATAATATAACAATAGTAAAATTATATCTCACATTAAATTCAAAAAAAATAATTTCAATTATATAAAAATTATCATGATAGATATGTGAATGTGGTAGAAACTTCTTTGATTCTTAATTAAAAAAATAAGATAATTTATTTATAATAATGAAATCCTTCATTTTTATACTATTTTTAAATAATTCATCATATTTTCTCCATTAATTGTCTAAATTGTTGCCTCAAAAGAAAATATGATTTTATTTCTTGTTTAAATTATATTATTTTTCATAACATTCTTCTTCATGTAAAATATGAAATAAATTTTATTCTTTGTTTCTTAATTATTTTTCTTAAAAATTTCTACTTGTGATAGTATAATAATCCTGAAAATCTTTGAAACATGTCTAGATTTATTACACATTCTACACATTTTATCCTTATTTATTAGATCATTATCCATTATAAAAACTCCAATAAAATACAAATTAATCTTTATCAAAAGACATTCCATCCCCCAAACTAACCCTCTGGGTTTTAATGGATCAATTCTCTCCTTTATTTCCTTATTATCCATTCATTAACACTAATATTTATTGATTTATTGAAATATTCCATGGAATTTTTTTTAATTCAATAACAAAAGTATATTATTATATATTGAATATTACCCTTCACATAATTCATTGGAATATTTTGTTCAACACTTTTATTTTACTTAACACCCATGGTAAAATCACCATCATTATTTTCTTGAATCTTTCTCATAATTGTTGGTATTCTATCATAAAATGAATTTAGTACGTTAATGTTTTATTTGATCTAAAATTCATTATTATAGTAACAATTTGTAATTCATTTTACATAGATATATTCTAATGTTTTAAATATATTAGAGAAAAATATAATTTTATCATCTTTCTATGTACTTTTATTTCACATAACACTACACCCCTTTAATATATTCCATATTTTCCTTCCATGGATTGTAATTTTGTAAAAAAATCAATAAAATTATTCCTAAATCTCTCATGATAATAATAATATACCAAAAAATATTAATTTCATTTATTTAAAATCATATGTCCAGGTTTGAGTTCTTGTTGTATTTTTGGAAGACACCAGTCTTTTGGGAATATTTTAGGGAACCAGAACCATTGGTATTTATATTATTCACCCTTTAAAAATTTAGGGGTTTCTAAATATTTTGTCAACATATTTTTTATTTTTTTACCTACCTCATTCTTAAAAATTTCATTAGAAAAAAATTAGTCTAAAAAATGTGATACCTTTTTACTTAATCCTATAATAAATATAGTATTAGATAGTTAATAACAATTATTAAAATTTTATATATTTATTTTTTAAACAATTATTCTTTATATAAGTATATATGTTAGAAATACTTTTATTAGTAGTAATTAAATAATCGACTAATGTTGCATCCAGGATTTCCTTTTTTACCTCGATCTCAAGACATATTAGATTAAATGTGTTCTTATAAAATTCAATGGAAACAATTCATTATAAAAAATAACTTCTTATCCTATATATATTATTCATGTGTTATATAGTTATATTATAGATTTTTAAAAAAATCTTATTTAACTAATTTTCATTGTTTTCTTGTTGAAGATTCTGGAGGTAAATGAAGATAATTAATTTAATTATAATTCTATGATATTTACCTATATCCTTTTCTTAAAATATTTTTTTATTTGATGGAATTTAGAAATGACTTCTCAGTTTTGGATCACACTTCCACAATACCCATATTCTATAACACTATCATCCTCAACTTGTTTAGTGAGATTTATACAGGTCAAGACCTTTTATTTCGGTGTTTCCTAGATACTTTTGACATTTTATTCAAGTTGGGTGATCTCTTATTGAATGTATTTAAAATATAAACAAAAAAAGTGATAAATAATTAGTGTAAATTATATACAGTTCTTAAAAATAAGAATATCATAATTTGTTAGAATTTTTTTCATCCCCACATTTATTTGGTTCATCAACAAGAAAATAATTTCAATAAACTCATGTATCCTCTTAATAATATAAATACTATGAAAAATTTTGTTATAATTATAATATATTTTCTCACTAGTGTATCTTCTACCATATATTATATATCCACTATAGTTATTAATTCTCTAGGATTACAATTTGTGATTTTGGTGTCTTCCCCCTGCTGTCCTCCTCATTGGTACCCCCAACGGCTAGAACTCTTATGATCAACTTGGAAGTGTCTCTCCCCACGGATGGATTTGTCTCCGTCGGCCTCCTGGCCCGAAATCATCTGGGGAAAATCATTGCTGCAAAATATGAATCACATCATGTCTTTTGGGAACCTATCGTAGATGAGGCTAATGCTATCCAGGCAGGTATGATGCTGGCTAGGGAATATGGATTGCTTGATATCAACATGGAGTCTGACTGCCTCTCTGTGATCGATGCCATTAACCACAATGATGGAAGACTCTAGTCTTTTAGCCTCATCATTAGAATAATTCTCTCGCTCTGCCAATGCTTTTCATTTTGTTCCTTTTCCTTTACAAAAAGGGAAGGAAACAATGCGGCCCATTAGTTGGCGGCATCAGGCCCCTTCGATGCCAACTAACTTTGGCTGGACAATTTCCCTTCGTGTCTTTGCATATGTACGTCTGATGATCTTCATCATTAATGATTTCTATATTCTCTCAAAAATAATACAAATTAATATTCCCACCTAGATCAACGCTACAACACTGAGGGGGGTGAATCAATGTGGATAGATTTAGACGTCTTAACCCCCACCCTTTACATTTCCCTCTACCCTTATTAATGTGAATATATATCACACTCTCATTTTACACTCAACCGATATGAATTTATTAAAGAAATATCTCAAAACAAGGAACATATATTTATATAGGGTATACTCAAAATGTTTGACCAATTACATAGTGTATGTACGTTTTTAATAAAACACACACAACAAATATTTTGTTATAAATTATAAACTATAGGAAAGGCGATGGAATTAAATACTTAATATATGGAACAAACTATTATTATATACATGAAATAAACTAGCTCATAAATCCCAACCATTTTACACTTCATAAACTCAAAACAACCATTTCATCTTCTGAAATTAGATTTTGTTGGATCATTTTTGATGTACGATCAACCTAAAATGCATGATTCTCCTTTACACTAATAAAATTATATTTTATTCCTTAGTTTTTTTAAAAAAAAATTATGACTTCTAGTTCTAACTTACTCAAAAATCTTTTAATGGAAGTATTACATCATATTATTTAATAACATTAATACAGTTAAATTTTAAAAAAAATAGTATTTGTTATATAATGATATACACCTTATTTAATAGTTTAGAAATTTAATAGTAATATTTTAGTATCTTCACAGTCACTCAAAATAATAAAACTATTCCCTTTTTTTCTCTTTTTATCATCTATCAATAGAAATTTTTATTCAAAAAGAATCATAAAATTAATGGTGAAAATATACGAATATTCAAACTTTAAAATTTTTATAAATATTGAAATCATGATATTTATTCAAATTCATTCATTGTTTCTTTAATTATTAGATATTATTGATAATTTTAGAAGAAATCCATTAAATGGAAGAATATATTATTTATTCAATATTTATTATAGTATTGATTTCATATATTCTCATATATTTCCATTGAAATGTTCTTAAATCTTGGTCCTAAATATTAATTATTTATTATTCAATTAATTTATTTAAATATTAATTTATAAATATTATCATATTTTTCTATATTTTAATCCATAAAAGCCTAAATATCTTTTGCATGAATTAATGATCACATGTACAAAATTATATTGAGGTGTAAAGTAAAATCTTAGAGAAGAATATTCATCTTAAAACGTAATAAATAACTCACCTTGAATCACATCATATCCTACAAACATTACGATAATTAAATAACTAATGAATAGAAAATAATTGTATGATTTTGACTTTATAGTTCCCCCACAAAAAGTTTTTACTCCTACATAACCATTAAAGATTCATATGTTCCTTTTGAAAATTTCGTTTTAACATTATGCAGTATCTGAGATAACTCTTATGTAGACATTGGATCCTTTGATTTATTCTTACAAAACCTTCGATCACTGCTTTGTATAAAACAATTATTCTTAACCAATGATGTTATTACTGTGTTAACTATTATGTAGCTTTAGGTTACTCTTATAAACAGTTAAAAAATCATGGTTTATCCTTACACTACTTAGAAATACCCTAGATTATTCATATGAAACTCTATATTGATCTTATATACTTTATGGAATCTATAGGCTACTCTTATCTAGAATATAATTTATACTTATACATTTTCACCTAACACATATGTATTTTAAATTACTAAATATTCATTTATATATAACCATTTTCAAAATAAGTATTCATAATTATTATGTAGTTTTTTATACAAACCATTTATAAATTTTGAATGGATCTTTGGTAGTGAAATTATTTTCACATATATAAAGATATTTATGAATTTTTTTTTAAAAACACACAAAAAGTACTATTTTTTCTATATATTCAATAAAAAATATAAAAAAATTAAATTTATTAAGAAAATATAAAATATAAAAATTAATTATAAATTCATGAAACTCGTCAATATACTTTCTAATGTCAATGGAATATATTCATGCATTTATTAATTATCTTAAAACAAATTTAAACAACTAAATCCGTTTAAACTAATCTAAAATATCAACAAGACATCAATAATGTTTATTTTACCATATTATAATTATCCCAATTTTATTGTTTCATTGATATTCATTGAATGATAAAATAAAAATAAAAATAAATACTTCATTGAATATTAAATAGTATTACATTCTTTTGCACTTCATGGATTTATTAAAAAATATTCATATTGCTCATCATATTCATTAATAAAACTATACTTATATTAAATAAGATTACTTATTATTATATAAGTGATATTTCCATTATTTATATATTTCAATGTTACTAGGATTCATTCTCAAGAATATACATAGCTAACATTTATTCTTCTACTAGAATAACAAACTTCTTATTTTCAAAGTGATATCTAATTCATTCTTGAAACATCCTCCAATTCATAGAGAACTAGAATATTCATCATCTATAGTAATATCTTATAAATTTTGGGACCTTATTGGTAACCAAAACTCTAATTAAACTCGTTATCTTACTCAAATATTCAAAACATATTCTCTGCATAAAATATCAAGAATTAGAAACCTCAAACATCAAAAATATTTTTCTGTAAATAATAAAATTTAAAAACCTATTTCCATATAATCATCCATATCATATTATATTCAGATATCTTTATCGACTAATCATTTATTCAGTGATACATAGGGATAATAAATTCCTCTAGCAACATCACAACTATTTACTATTATCATAACATATGTTGGAATAATTTCTTATTAAAACAAATTAAAAAAAATCTTCATATAAAGAAATAAAATATCAATTTGTTATATTTATCAATATTAATATAAAAACCTATATTGGGGGGATTATGTAATAAAATCATCCATGTTTGAAATAATTAAATGATTTAATATCTGAGTTATTACTATTTAAACACACTATCAATATTAAAAAAATATAATCTTGATGTCCCTCCCTTAAAGATGTTTGGTTCTTCATGGGTAGAGGAAGAGTCTTTAATTTGGGGTTCTAGTTTTAAAAAAATTATAAATTAGATAAAATCAAAAGTCTTAATCATTAGTGATATTTACAATTTTGAGATCAAGACATGCATATAATATCTTAGTTAGGGTACTGAATATATTTTTACCAACATATGTTATTGATTTTCCCTTATAAATTGGGGTTTTAGAACTATGTTTTTGTCGATACTAGGAATCTTGTAATGGGATTCGTACTTAGTTTTCACCATTGTTATCCTGTATTTATTCTAGGTTAGTTTTATTAAAATATTATAACCTACCACAACATAAAGGTGTTTAATTTCATATTGAATAGATGTATATTGCAATAGCATAAAATATGTTGCACTTTGGTCATTGTTGGATGACCATAAAACTCATGCACCTAGATCTAGTAAATCTTTTGTATCCTTATAAAAGAAAACACGGTTTAATTCAAAATTGAAAATCAATTAACTTATTATTTATTCTTCCCATAGTTTTATAATGACCCCCTTGATAGTCTATAGTCACGATATAACATAACTACGTATTGGTGTTAAGATATTATAATATGTAATTTTGACATTCGGAAAGGATAAGGTCATATAATGGAAGATAATAATGCTATATACTCCTCCCTAACATGATATCTTATTTTGCTGATGTAGTTCCCATTAATATAACATTGACGGTGTGATTCCTAAATATAATAGTATTTAATTAGATTATAAGAATAGTTGACTCGAACACATTACCTATAACTGGTATAAAATCCATGTTAAGATTTGGGTTCCCCTTCAGCAAAATGAGGAGGTATTTTTTCACCTATGATTGTGAAGATCTCCCTCAAGAGACTATTTCATTACCATAGTTTCCCTACTACATGGTATATTCATTTTATATGTTGTGAGTTCCACATTGGACCATAAAGAGATAGTGTAATTATTGATAATATGGATAAGATATCCTACCTAAAATTTGGCTTTCCCTATTATGGTTGTGTATGAGGAATAAATAAAGAGGTTGTGTTTACCAAATATAATAATATTATGTCATCTTGCAAGGACAGGTGACTATGTCACATAACCTATACCAAGAATCAAAAATTAGGGAGCCTGAAAATCCCCTTTTATAATTATTAGGGGGAGTTTATTGAACCCATGATTTTACACTTCTCCCTTTGGGAGTATGCGATATGGCTATAATTTTATTTCTTCTAGTTGTACAACTATTATATTTTGTGAGTCCAACGTTAGGGAATTATGTGCATATTTGATGGATTATAATAAGGGTATTAGATCTTTCATAAAATGATTCCATTCCTTGTTTATGTAATGAATAATGATGGAAAATGTAAAATTATATATTTATAGTATAGCCAATAATAAATCCAATGAAATTGTTCTTTAGAATGAAAAGTGGAACATATATTTTTACAATGTTCAGCCCCTCCCAGGAATTCAACTCTTTAATGCTCTTGGTATTTCCATGCCATAGATTATGTAGTTAAATATAATCACCAATATATATGTTCATGTGTATGAACATCATATTAAAAATAATAAATCCATATTACACAATTATATAATTAAAAATATTACACAAGTGACCTTATACTATATCCTACAACACCTATTAAAATTGGAATTCTATACTCATGTCAAACTTGAATTCTCCTCCTCTGAAATTCAATCAATAGAATATTTTATGGGATGTATCTACACCCTCAATACCAATATAGTTCCTCAATAAAATCGTTTCCTGAACTACATTTAAATATTTCCTATCTCAACACATGCAATGATATATTTTTTACTTTTATATCCTCTAATTATTCATTATATTTTGTTATTTTCCTCCTCAAACTTAAATATCTTTCTAAAAATATCGAGTACAAAGAATTATAAATTGCATTAAACCATGGTTTTTCATAAAATTTTATTATTCTTTCCACCAATATTTAGTCACATTATTTAATACCCATAAAGATTAATATTCTTAAAACACTCTATTATTCTTTTTCTTTGAGAGATTTAGTTCTCTTTACATCTGAATATCTCAATTCTGAAACTCACATAATCAACAACAAAAAAACTTATATTTTTTTATTAATTAATATAATACTCATCTCTTATATCTTCATGATTCATATTAATCACATGTATTTTAGGATTATTGTGTGCATTAATTCCACTACTAATACCATAAATGGTAAGTGGACAAGAAAAAATAAAATCCAGTGAAAAATCAATAGATTATAACACATATTTTGGGTTCCCATTATCCCATACATTATATTATTTTATCATGGAGTATTATAATAATTATCCCATAAATGTTTTATTAATTTCAAATTTGGATTAATAGAATATTATATTATTCTTCTCTAGGATAATATTTTCATCTTCTTCTACTAAAAATATATCATTAGAAATATTAATGTAAAAATACACTATTGTATAAAAATGAATAAAATAAATATAAAATGTATGGAATAATATATTTGGTCTAGATTATTTCCATTAAAATAGTATAGTATTGAATCTCATATCATCACACAACAACATAAGTATAGATAATTCCATTTTTCCTAATTGAACCACAAACATATTGTTATATATAATCAATCGAAAGAACAAAAAAATGAATATAATGATTCTTTCTTTCTTACATCTACGAAATATGAAATTCTTCTCAATTTTTTCATGTATGAAAAATTAAAGACTTTAATTTTAGTTTCACTTTATCATTCACTCTGGAAAGGTAGGATCACAATGATAATGGATTTAGTAAACAGTAACTAGAGAATTGATGGAACATCATCTACATTATAACTAAAAATATGATAAATACATTTATATTATTTTATAAATACACATGTTGAGATACTCTTAACGTTTCTATAACTCGTGCTTTGATCCAAACTTATCTAAGCATCATGATACTATGAACACAAAAAACGTATAATTATTAAAGTTTATATTCTTTAGAATCTCAAAATTTTGGAAATAAAAAATACCATAATGAAGCTTATTGTTCCATAATATATTAACATTTCACAAGTTAAGATAAATATTATGTCTCTCTAAAAACCATGGAATAACATTACACAGGTCTAAACAAACCTTATAAAGATGTTTCTTAACTTAATGTAAATCCATATTTGCTTTACATATAATTGGAACTTTATGATTCCCGTTTATATACTTCATAGATACCACTAGGTAGCTCCATATTCTACCTAATGAAATTAAAAAAACATTATTTATCATTTTATTAAATAGGGAACTGACAAGTCTTAAATATTCCATTTTTTACATTTTACATTTCCTATAATGAATACTTGTTATTTATTGTGATGGTCCAATGGATTTGTATCTTGGATACTTAAGAGGATTATATTTAGAATGACTAAAATTTTGAATATTTAATCTTACTGGTAAAAGACATGTGATTATAATTTTATAAATTTTCAGTAGATAAAAAATGTAATAATATTATATAATATGCTTGTCCAATACTTATGATCAAATTCATATGATGGTTTTAAAATTCTACTATCACCATAATATATTAATTGTATGACTTATACATTTTTCCAGAAATACAAAAACATGATTTTAGTAAGCGGATTCAAAAGGGAATTAGGTATCTATATGGATTCTCCAGTCTACTTAAATCATCAGAATATATTTTCAAATGATTATCAAATTTATTATAAAAATTAAAAACCCAATATATCCAAGTCCTTAGGTGTTACAATTGATAAATCGGTCTAACTAGTGTATTTTAGTGGTTTTATCAACAAGAATAGGCACATCACTTTTTTAGTCAATCATAAACAATATCTATTTAACATGTATCTTCTTTTAAGTTCACAATAACCCAAAAAACATATTATTTTGTATATATATCTTTTTCAATCTTTCTAGTATAGGTGCAGTGTCCAAATACTCTATTTCCACAAAAAAATGATATCATATCCATCTCATTCATTGGTGGATATATAATTATCCACCTGAAACATCATCATAGGCATTGAATTTTATCATTAACTTTACCTTTCACATTATCTTTGATGAAAAAAAATAAAAAAATATATAAAACCATTGGAATCAAAAAACACACTTTTATTGTAAAAATAAATACCACATTAAATAAATGATATTAAATTACAATTTTTACACAACAAATATAAAGGTTAATATACTCTAACATTATATATATATAATAGTTCATTATTCAATATATTTTACCCATTAAATATTTCTTTTCCACAAGTATTAAACTTTTTGTTTCTAGAAAATTTTCCCCCATGTTCTCCTCCCGCTTCAGAATTCCATCAAGGAGGATTTCAAGAAAACATTATACTCCCTATTTTTTCATGAGTGTTTAGGAAGGTTTTAACAAAAAAATATTTTAATTTTAAGAAACATATATTTTATCCATGTCGGTTCTTTTCCTGATACTGAATTTTGATTCTAAATTTATTTTACTCTACATTGATACTGTGAGAGAATGAATTTTGTGGCAATCATTCATTACCAATTTATAGTGAATATCAGAAAATTTATAAGTGAGTAACATTGTCTAATTTATCATGGAATAATTTTTCTATTAGTAATTTTTATTCATCATATAAACTGTAAATCTACATGAGAAACCATTTTATAGAAAACAATAGTGTGAAATTTAGATAAAATATTATTCTATATTCTCTCCTGATGTGATTCTAGTTTCAATATTTCACAATATAGTGGTAAATAAAACATATTTTTCATGAAACTTTAGTTACCCACACTCACTTGAACAAATATATCAAAACATTTCAAATTCAAATTCATCCATTTTTTATCAGATAATCACCCCTAGGTAACCATTGAATGTGTTCAACATATCAATGGTTGAAGAATTAAATCATACCTCATAATGAATATTTTGAATTGGTTTTTGAGACACCTATATTCTAATGAAAATATAAATATCTTGTTGCATTAAACATTACATAGCTCCACCTATAGGAATGTTATTCATCCTTCACTTCCTTAAATTCCAATCACTGAAGGAGGAATATTTTTACCTTGTGAATATATTAAATCATCATTAGCAACTCAGATCGAGAAATTATACTAAGATTTGGTTTTCAACCCATCCACACTCTTCATAGAAGATCTAATATCTTAATTATTTTTCATGTTTCTTCTTAATTTATTTTCAAGGTCATATAAATTTTTGGAAACTATTTTTTCTTTCAATATTCCAAATTATTCTTAGTTTGAATTGATTTATTCATATTGACAACTAGATTTGTTTAATTCATTCTTATTTTCTCTAATCCTGTACCCTCATCAAAATGTTCAAACCACTTGATTAGTATATTATTTTGATGACACATTTTTATCTCATTATGTGTGTATGTATTTCAATCTAGGTCACTTATACCACTATATATCACTAGTTATTTCCTATTATTTATTATATGTTAATGAAATATAGTCATACATTTGATATCCATGTGTCTAATATGGCTTCACTATCAACACACATCTTTCAAAAAATTTAATATACCTTTTTTAAGTTGCATGTGAACTTCATTATCAGGTGAATGAACCACTAGTTCAATCTTACTATCTTATTATTTGATGAAATCCCTTGACGATTCAATACTTATCCCATATAGTTTCAAATTCATGGCCATCTTGTTCCGGTCCATGAGATGGACTCTTTTTCTCGAGTAGAATAACTTCATTCACCATGTATTATGATGAAATATAGTGGAGTATGAAGGTGAACCGACAACATTCTGAAAATTCATCATTTTATCAAATCTTAACGATATTTACTTTAATACTTATGTTCAACAAAAGTTACCTATAATTAAATTTTTCTTTATGGATAGAATTTTTTGATCATGACTTTTTAAATTTTCAGGTCACGAAAAATTCATATGATGATTTATTATGGTTCATAGAGATATAATATTGAATTCATATGATTTAAATCAATGTTTTATGGTCACCTAATTTCTTTACAATTGGTACACTTCCATTTTTCAAGAATTTTGAATGAAATATTTTTTAAGATGACTTAAAAAATACTTCATGTTTGTCCAAGGATTATCCAATCTCCCCAAATAATCCCACAATATTCTAAAATTATTATTTAAACTATGTAATTAAAATCCATTCCAAATATGGTGTCATAAATATAAATCTAAAATTAGACAATTTCAATGAGTTTTCCTTCCATCCCTTGAGAAATTATTCTTTAATAAATAATGATTTATCCCTATTCATCTAAACTCAACATCAACCTTTATAATAGACTCGTGAATATATTATTAAATAAAACCTCTTTAAGAATTATAGTATAGTTAAACTAGTAAGATAATCCTTTTCCAAACAAACACAATGAAATCATCTCCATCAATTTCTTCGAAGGATACAAAATTATTCACCTAAAACCTCATCATCATCATAGATCTTTTCATTGAATTAATATTTGATACTATTTTTGACAAAAACACTAACAAAAAATATATTATAATATATAAATCTTTTTAGGTTCCAAACCCTTATGTTTTATCATATCTAAAAGGGAGATCGTCACTCGATATTCTAACAATTTTAATGAATCCTACAGAAGATATATCACATAAAAGTCCATATAGATTATAATACCCATGTTAAACCCTATACATGTCAAGATAATTTTGGAATTATCATTGATATGAGTCAAAATTAATTCAACTCATTATTCTTTATATGTATTACACATAGATGGACTACATAATTCCTATTGATGTAACATGGTGTACCAAATAATTTCGTATAATCTTTCTTCCTTTATCCAGAAAAATACATGATTTTATGTTCTATGGGTTATTTTATTCTATTATATCCAAAATTTAAGTTATTGGATTGTGATGATGGAATGTGATCCTATTATATGACCTATTTATATTCATCCAATTGAACACATCTTGAAGGAGACTAACCCTTTTGCATCTATTTTCTAAATACAGAAATCTTGATTCCCATGAAGGTTATTAGAGAATATGAATAAAAAATACCCATCGAAGTGAGTATGATTGAGAATTTTTTTTCGGTTTTTCTAATAGTGTATATATGGATTATATGACTCATATATTGACTTCTTATAACCATCCAAGCACACACATATAAAGCATAATCAATCTTTTAACCCAGTACATTTTTAACTAAATTGTGTTAAATATTATTTTTTGATAAGTTTTGTAACTCATGTTTAATGGAATTCATGATTCTATGTTGTTATGTGACAAGAAACTACTTCAACAGGGTCATTTCATCGATCTTATAAAAATTAGATATTTGGTCAAACAATAGAATAACACCTCCCATGATGTAGTAGAAACATATACACATTGGATGAATAACATTATTGATGGAGTGATGAAAATAATTTTTCAACTAAGTAATCCATTTAATCAATTCACCAATGAGAATAATAGACTAATTTTTATAAATATATGTAATATAACATCAACAAGTTTACATTTTTATGTATATGGATATATTCCACCATATGATTTTCATCTTCCCCCTATTGTTATATATTCATAAGGAATCCTTATTATACTTAGACATGAGGGTTTTAAAATTATTATTTATTTTTTATACAATAATTATATTCTAAAAACAGATCGTAAAATCTGAGACTTATCCCCTCACTATGAAAAATAATTTAATATGTCTTTTCAATGAAATTACTAAATTTTATTATAATATATACTTCAAAAGTATTCAAATCTAATGTATCTATTAATTATTTATCATCCTATATGACCCCAAAAACCATATGGAAAACATGATTTTCAAACCCATTAACTCCAAATATTGAAAATTGATAGAAGAGGATTGTATAAAATTTCCGAAGTCCTCCGTAGAATCTAATAAATCAATGTGTAGATGTTATGCCTCACTATCCATTTGGTTACACATTATGAAATTAAATATTCTATTTTAGATTCAAATTTTTTTTAGACAATTCCTTGTAATTTGGGTCACAAATATTTATTGTATTTGAAGTCTAAGACATTATCATCCAAAAACATTATTTACATGACAATAGTACCTTCTTCATTGACATTGAAGATACTACATTGGGAACTCATTTTGTAACATTCTCAGCTAAAATTTCAAGTAACATGAATTCAAGAGTTTGAACCATGACCTCTTATGAATATGGTATTATGATCCCTAACATTAGGGGCTTATTTATATTTTCTCACATATATATTAATAAAAACATTGATAAAATCTACATGGTGTATTGAAAATGATATATTGCTATTTTTTCCCCATTATGATTTTGGTTTTACGGTATATATTGGGGTAGATTCTATTTAGGATGTAGTTGATGATTTGATAGATGATTTTTCCTCTTAACCACCAATGTATAGTAATATATCCTAAAGTTATCTATGATATTCCCAACCTGATATGTGATACCACAATGGGTGTGATTTAATGTGGATGGATTAAAACCAATTGGAATCATTTTTACACATTATGTTTTTACCAGTTAAAGTAAAGAGATCTCTTACTTTTATCTGAAACTCAACCTATATTCAGGAAATAAAAAACCAACAAAATAATAAGGGAAACAAGTTTTTCGGTTCACTCGCAATGTGTGTGATATTATTCAATGTATGATGGTTGATATCAATCATAAAAAAAATCTGATCATTTATCATTAAGAATTAATGAAGGGAAAGTGGATAACCTTGAAACCTTTTTATCTAGAACCAAATAATATTATATTAATGACACCAACTAACTCAAAAGTAAAAAAAATAAATACACTTAGGAAATTGAAATAAACTAATACTTCATCAAAAAAAATTTATTATCTCCTCCTTAAATAAATACTAACATGATTTTCTTGAGTTTCCTTTAGCATAGAATAATTAGATCTTCTGCGTAAGTTGCGTAAAAATTTTAAAATGGATTCCTATTCAAAAATCTCTTGATCTCACTCTTGAATTATCTTCCTCAACAACATTAAAATATATTATTCTTTAACTGTATTAGTGTAAGATATCTTAGCCTCCCATTATTCTTTCTCACTTAATATATTCAATAGAAATAGGTTGATGACTTCTCACTCACTCTAAATAATTGTAAAATTATATTTTGACAACTTTTCATTAGCTAAATCTGATAATATTTATTTTTCAAAACATAAAATTTCCATAAGAAAAATATCACAATATTCAAACATTTAAATTCCATCAATCATAACATCATGATATTTATTCAAATTATTGCATGTTTTTTTACTTAGATAAATAATTTTTAATAATTCTATAGATATCCTTTATATAGAAATATATATTATTTATTCAAATTTACTATAATATTTTTTGTACCATCTCTTGTATTTTAATTTAATTATTTATAAACTTATATAACAAATCACATTTTATTTTCCATTATTCAATTCCTCAAATGATTCGGAATTAAATTTTATCATGTTTTTTCAAAAAAAAACACCACAAAATATGCATTTTATTTTACAAAAATAAATTATCCCAAGGATGGAATAATATGATTATGCAAAGAATATCAGAATAAATTATTATTCTAAAAGATTGTAAAAACATAGCTTGAGACATAGATTATCTAATGATAAATATAATGTTTATATAAGTGATGATTACATAAGAATTTCATAATTTGGACTTTATTATTCACCTAGAAACATATTTTGACCCTTATGTAACAATAGAAGCATCAAACACTTCTTATTAGAATGTTAAGTTAATTTAAAACATAATTAGTTTTTACTCCTATGTAGCCCATGAAACAGTTGATTTAACCTTATGAAATAGTTGATTACTCTTAAATAGATCTCAGTTATTCTTACATAGATCATTATCAACTCAGGTTACTCAAACACAACCTAAGGTCAACCTTTCACAACCAAGATAAATGTATAGTTACTCTCACATAGATCAAGAACACTAAATAAAACTCATAAATAGTTCTCGTTCACTCATTCCTAAACAATTAAATCACCAAGATAATCATCAGAACCCCAAATATATTTATATACAAGATAATCTACTATGGATTCATGATTTGGCATTGTATATTTATTTATAAATATCTAGTTTCTATAGATTTATTCATATACGGAACTAATTGTTTCATATATAGACTTCATAAATTCATAATAACACATAGAAAGTGTCAATTTATTCTCAATTAACAACATCTTTTTAATTTTTTTCAAAAACAAAACAACTCAAATATTATTCCAACCCTTTCTTCCCATATCTAGAAAATTAATAACAAACTATTTCCATTAAAATCAATTTAAAATAAATTAAGAAATTATCAAAATTATTTTGAAATTCTTCACTAATGTTTCCAAATCACATTTAGGATATTCCAACATTCTTTAATTCCTTAAAAACAACTATTTATGATATTTTAAAATTTAATTTTTAATCATATATCTTAAATACATCTCTAAATTACATTAATACATTTGAAAATTATCCCATTGTAATTTCATAATTTTAAAAAATAAATTCCATGATTTAATTGAAGTAAAAAATAAATAATTAAATTCAAATTCAACTTTATCGAATTCATACGACCTTTTTTAGTTTTTTAGAATATTTATAGTGTTCTAATTCTAAATAAATAATTTTAAAACATGTATCAACTTGTTCTATATCATAATCAATGTGATATTTCCATTCCATGCATATCCTGGTCGTCAATTTTATATAGATAACTGGTGCATTGATCCTAACTCATTCTATTTATTAAATACCATGAATATTACTCATCAATATTTATCTCATATAAATTTTGAACCTCCTTGATATCCTCAGATTTAAATCATCTAATTATCATTACCAAACCTAATAAACATATTATGTACATGAAATAACATGAAGAAGTAACCTAAAATATCCAAAAAATATTACAATCTACAAGAAAAATAAAATAATCATTAAATATGATCTCTGTCAACATCTCATAATCATTTATTATTATCAACTCAGTTTTTCATTAGTAATATAAAATAGATAATAAAATATCCTTACAATATACGAACAATATTAATACAATGTGTTATTAAATCTTCTCATAATTGAGATATTATTATTTATTAATCATTTTTAAATCACCCATGTTGACATCCTTTCTAGTTTATATTAATACTCTTCTAATACACTCCCATCTAACTAAATATTGACATCATTTTTTTATTGAAAATGACAAAATAAATCATCATCCAAGGGAATAAAAATCACCCCTTTTATTATGTTTTCAATTATAATAGTAATATTTTATTTCAATGTGTCAGAAATCATTTTATGTTTTATCTACACATTATTGAATGTGAATAAAAATGGTGAAATCATTTGTTTTTTATTTATTAATCAACTATAATTATACATAATAAATGATCAAGGTAGAACATTTGAGTGTCTAATCAATTTCCACACACTATTTTCCATAGTGATTCATACCTCTATATTTTCTCTCTTTTTTATTACAGAGAAAACTAATTCCAACCGATTAATGATAGAATTAATTATTTCCAAACTATGGATTATAGAACATGAAAAATATAAATCATCAATAAAATATTTCAACAACATTTTATAATTTACAAATTCATATAAAATAATACTTTTTGGCTTATTTATCTATTAATATCTCCCTATATGGGTAATCATTAAAATCTTTTTCATTAAAGATGATCTTTTCAAAAAATTACTAAAAAAAATTTAATTAGAATCCTTTAATATCTATTGTATCGCAATATATATTACTACATAGAAATACTTACAAAATAATATAAATATTTTATAGAAATCCAAAATAATATCTCAATTTAAATTCATAAAAATAAATTACTGTTGCTAAAGAACAAAAACTGAAGATATGTCAATGTGGTGGAAGCTTCTTAAATTTTTAGTGAGAAAAAAAGTTGATAATTACTTATGAACAATGAAACCATTCACTTTTTACCCTATTTTCTTAGAATTATTCATATTTTCTCCCTTAATTGTCTAAATAGTATCCTCTAAGGGATGTATGATTTTATTTCTTTTTAAATTTATATATTTTTGTAGAACTGTATTCATCATATAAACAAGATAATATCTTGTACTATTTGTTTATTAATTCATTATATTCAGCATTTCTAATTTTTGTATTACTATAATCATGAAATAAATTGAAACATGTATACTTTCATTCACCTTCTACACAAATTATTACTATTTCCTAGATCATTATCTATGTAAAAAACACTCATGATATACAAATTCTTCCTTATTTATAAAAATTCCATCCACAAAACCAACCCACTTATTTTTATTAATGTAATGGTTCTCTCATTTCATTCTTTGTTATTCATTAATTGACACCAATATGTAAAAATTAATTTAATTGTTCAATTGGATTTCCATTACATGAATAATAGAAGTACATTCTTCTCTATAGTGTATTATCCATCATGTAATTATTTGTAATATATTTTTCAACATTGTCCTTTTATTTAAATCCCAATGTGAACTCACATTCTTTAATTTATTGAATCATTCACAACCTTGATGGTTTTGTTTCTTGATATGATTTTCGTTTATAAATATATGATCTGATCTAACATTCATAATTATAGTGACCAATTTTAATTTAATTTACAAATATATATTCTTATATTTTAAATATATTAGAGGAAAATACATTTGGATCTTCCTTCGATGAACATTCCTTTCACTTAACACTACTCCACATTGATATATGCATTATTTTTCATCCATTGATTTTAATGATGTGTAAAAATCAAATAATATTGTTTCTAAGTCTCTGATTTCAATAATAATATCATAAAATATATTAATTTCATTCAACTAAAAACAATATGTTCAGCTTTGAGTTCTTATTGTTGATTTGGTACAATGCCATTCTTTTGAGACTATTTTGGGGAACCAAAACTCTTGGTATTTATATTATTCTATCTTTAATTAGTTATGTATTTATAATATTTGTATAAACCCATTTTTTTCCTTTACCTACCTCATTCATAAAAACATGATTTGAAAAAAATTCCAAAACAAGTGATTCCCTTTTCCTTTAGCCTATATTACTACTATTTCCAATCTTTTTTTTTCATTTTAAAAAGACAGATAACGGGAACCTAGTGTCCCACATACAACATCAACCATATAAATTAAAACTAGAAACAATAAAAAAGGAAAACAAGAAGTTACATATCATAATACCGATAGTCATCCCTGCATCCCAAGCAGGCTTCTTCTTTTCCAGTAGCTGATTCCCACTCTGGGTGTGTCCAAAAGCTTGCACATTGTACTCGATTCCAATGGTGATCAAGAACAAGTGTATCTAGTGATTCCTTCTTCACTCTTCTTCCCTTCATGACCGAAAGAACCACACCACTATTCCATTTAGAGGCAGACCTAGTCTGCATCGGTCGTGGAAGATGGGAGTAGTCCTTCCTTTGTCGCCGTCCCAGCATTGCCATTGAAGTCTTTTCACCTGCAGACATCTTCTGGTTCCCACTTTGGACAATTTCACTAAATGAATGAATGTTGGGAGGACTCAAATTTTCCTTTCCTCCCCCAAAATTCTACCTTCTTCCCCTGGATGTTCCTACATAGGGGACCCCGTTCACTGAGAGTTATGGCCCTACCCCTAAACATGAGAGATATTCAATAACAAGGGGGACCTATTGTCCTCCAGAGAATTGTCTTCCCCAGCTGTGGTAGCAGGCTGCAATCCCATACCTTCTGTTATAATACCCTCCAACGCATGAACACCACCAAGACATTCCATCCCTTGGACGATTTGCACCAAAAGAGTAGAATCATTCTACCTGCTTTCCTATCCCAACCTCTGATCAGCTCCTTCTAACAATAAGGGAGACCTTACCGCATTGTCGATGACTTACTCCGATCCTAAAATAGGATCCTATTCTTTGCAGACCATCTGCAGACCCCCTAAGGCCTCTGCAGCACCATCACCTTCAGCAAGAACCTCTTCCTCCCAGCCCACGAGCAACATGTCCTCAGCGATACCTTAAAACATGTTCATTAAGGACAGAAACAGTTTGGCTGAAGGATCAAGACCTTTAGCATCCTTAACCCTGGCCATGTTGGTCACCTCTACAAAATTAGTGCCTCGATCAACTCCAACCTGATCTGAACACAGTGAATCAATAGACCCAACATTTTTCTCTTTATAATGTGACCCCCTAGTACTATTAGATCCGACAATTAGTCCTTCATCAATGTAAACATTACGCGACTCAGATGCAGAGACCTCCCTAGAAAAAATAGCCAAGTGAGAGCCCCTCCTCCTATAGCCGACCCTCCAATTGAATGAGCCATTCCCACCTTCACACTCTTGTCTAGTGCCTTTCACCTTTAACCCTCCTTATTTCTCCCACTAATACCGTCCCCACTACAACGGGCCACCACTGATCGTGAACGAAGTCCGTCTTGACAGGCCTCCTGAGAGTGACCCAATCGCATTCAAGAACTACAAATATCAGTCCAATTCTCATACACAACCCTCTGCTTGCAACGATACTCCTCGCCAATGGTGATCCAAATAAAATCAATGGGAATGCGAGATGCATCAATTTCGACACACACCCGAGGGTTTACTGGGTGACAAACCGCCTCGGTTCAGCTATCGGAACAAAGATATCTACCAACCATATTTCCCAAGACACTTTAGATTAAGAGTGTTCTTATAATATTCAATGTAATTAACTCTTTCTAAAAAAATATAATTTGTATCTTATAAATATTACTCTTACATTTTTCATTAATCTCATTCTTCTATTGAAAAGAATTTTGATGTTTATTTAACATATCTTCATAGTTTTCATGATGATGATTCTTGACATCAATGATAATATATTTTTTTTATTTATAATGCATGTATATTTACCTATATCCCTTTATTCAAATCTTATTATTATTGGATTGCATTTAAAAATTCCTTCTCAGTTTTGAAAAACACTTCAACAATCCACATATTTCATTACACTATAGTCCACAACATGTTTAGTGAGATTTATACAGGTCAACACCTATTTTTAAATGTTTTATAGGTCATTTTTTACATCTTATTCATGTTGGGTGATCTTCTACTGAATGTATTTAAAAGATAAAAAATAAAAGTGATAAATTATTTTTGGAATATTATATATGGTTCTTTTAAAATATAATATCATAATTTGTTTGAAGTTTGTTCTTCCCCACTTTGATTTTGTTCATCTACAAGAAAATAATGTCAATAAACTTATGCTACCTATTCTTAATATAAATACGATAAAACATTTGAGGAATAATTATATTATATTTTCACACTAGTGTATCTTTTACTAGATCATATACAACCATTATAGCTCCTAATTATTTATTATTACAACATGTGGTAGTAGTTTTTTATTCCACTTTCCTCATGATGAAATCCTTATTTCATATCCTTAGTTTATTCTTTAATCTATTCCTCAGAGTCATTGAAAATTTATATTTCATATCGGTAGTTGAAACTTATTTTTTATGATCTCACTATATCTAGGATTTTATAAGAGAATCTTATGACCTAAAATATTCAACTGTTTATAATATAATGAGAGATTTCACCCGGATATCTAATACAAAATAATATTCCCTCCAAGATAAGAAAAACCATACTATGGAGGTGAATCAATTTAGATAGATTTATACATCTTAAAACGCCCTTTCACTTACCCCTATACACCTATCTAAATGAATAGATATCACCATATCATCTTACACTCAACCTGTATGAATGTAAGAAAATATATCCCAAAACAAGGAACATATATTTTTTTTAACATTACCCGCAATGTATGATCTATTACTCAGTGTATGGTATTTATTATCATACATAAAACTGATATTTTGTTATAAATTATCAACCAAGGGAAAGGGAATGGCCTTAAACCCTTTATATATGAAGCAAACTACTATTACATGCATGAAACAATATTTCCCAACAAGATGCAACTTGTTGCACTTCATAAACATTAAAAACCCATTTATAATTCCAAAAATATATTTGGTTGGACAAACCTTATTGTAAGATCAACCAAATATAATTTAGTCTCATTTAGACTAATACAATTATATTTTATTCCATAATTGTTCTAAAAAATTTATATGCCTTTTACTTCTCACTTACCCAAAAATATCTTCATTGTAGTATTACATCATTTTATTCAATAAAATCAACACATTTAATTTTTAAAGACAAATAGTTTATTTTATATCATGATATACTACATATTTAATACTCTGGATTTTCTAGATTAGTAGTTTATTATTTTCTCTATCACTCAAAATAAAAAATTCCATTTTTCCTGTTTTTATCATTTACCATTCCTAATGTTTATTCCCCAAAGAATCATAAAATAAATGTTTAAAATATTCAAATATTTAAAGATCTAAATTATTATTAATCAAAGAATCATGATATTTATTAAAATTAATTCTTTATTTCATTCATTGTTAGATATTCATGAAAAAGTTAGTAGCAATCAATGAAATGTAATCATATATTATACATTAAATATTGCCTCTGGTATTGTATTCAGATATTCTCATATATTTTCATTGAATTATTAATAAATCATTGACATAAATATTATTGAATTATTATCCATTTAATTCCTTCAAATATTGTCCTATAAATATTATCATATTTTTTCATTAAAAAGCTCCTCAAAATCCATAATACCTTTTACCTGAATTTATGATCACATGTGGAAAATAATATTGTGGGGTAAAGTATAACTTATTTGTGGAATATTATTCATAATATGTAACAACAAACTCAACTAGAATCACATCATAACCTACAATACTTTTGTCATTTAAATCATTAATGAACAAAAAAGAATTATATGATTTTGACATTACGGTTCACCTAGAAACATTTTTTACTCATAATAATTGGTTGATATATTTTTTGATTTATATTCAGAAGATACAAATTATATTTGGAACTAATTTTTCTTTATTAGTGATTTTTTCATAGTGATGATGATTTAGTGGTGAAAACTATGTTTGGTATCATGATGTGTTTGTGATCGGAAAAAATCAATTTTGAGAGTAATTATATAAGAATTTTTTTAATGAATCTTATACAAAAGTGAATAATTTGGTTATCAGTTATATAGAAAATAATTAATCCTATAAAGGATTTTTATGTGAGTTTTATGGATTTTAGGAGTTTTTATATTGTTTTATAATTTATGAGATGTTTATGGATCACTAATTTCAAATTTCTTTAAAACTCGAGGTCAAAATCCAATTTTTGGTATTTTCTCAGAGTTATTCTATCATGATATTTGAATAAACTATGATGGGTGGAATTCTTTATTGATAATGAGATACATCCTCATGAATACACACTTGGGTACTTCTAAAGGTACATTTATTGTTGAAACTTATTGATTTTTGAAGTTATAGAGGATTAGGTATGGCCATGAGATTTAACTTCCAACATGATCCCATTTCTCTAGTGTGGGTAGTATATAAACATTTAGTTGGGATCATATATTTTAATGTTTATTTAATCTGGTATGTTTCATCTCTATTATATATTCCCATATTTTCAAAAAAATCATATGAGGAATAAGTAGTGTGTGTGATTATTTATAAAACAACCCTTCAGTTTAATTATACTTTTTGGTTGTATTAGGAAAGGAGAATATTGGGAACAAAAATGTAGGGTGGTGTTGGAAGTTAATATCATCAATGTACTCTATAGTGAATTAACTAAAGGGTAGTTAAATTTTGTATTTTTGAGGATTAGGTAGAGGAATTATCTTTTGTAAACTCTAGTATGAAAATGTCTAAGAACTTCAGGGTTCAAAGGTGGTTCTGGAAATGATTTTCATTTAACTAACACATGATTATATTTTTATTCATACAAGTTCTTCAAAGTAATTTATCTCCTCTTGGATAGTTTAAAGATTAAAAATTTTGTTTGAAAATCATTATAGAATATATGAGTTTACTAGTACAATAAAAAGTCATATAAGGTCGGAAGATGTGTGTAATAATGATCTAGTTATGGTTTTTGGTAAATTATATTGTAATATAGTCTTAATACATGTGGAACCATTTTTTATTATCCTTGGGATTTATTGGATATAATATTCAAAATATTAGATCAACTATTATAGATTAAGGTTTATTTTATTAGGATAGATTAGTGATCGTATGGTGTTGTTATAAGAAGGAGATTCATGTTTGATTTAGATATAGATTTAAGTGTAGTGTGTTTCATCTAAATGGGAATTTTTGGATCTTTTTTCATCACATATAGAGATGTATACTTTTTCTCATGTTGGGTGGGATTAGACTTATGTGTTTCTTAAAGATATTACAAGTTTACTTCTAAGTTATGAGATTGATTATGGGGTGTAAATATATAAAATTATTTCTCCTATTGTAATTATGGATTATTATATGGAACCAATGTATCTTTGGTTGTTTCGAATTAAATTTAATGAGTTATTATAGTGAGTGTATATTTATCATTACTTTCCACTATGGTTTTCTTTTGTATTGTTCTTAAATAATATCTATAATAGGTTAACATTATATATATATTATTATACGTTGAATCAAGTGATCCTAAAGACTCACAATCCAATTCCTTGAATACATTATTTATTTTTTGAATATAGAGGAATAAATTAGTTTAACATTAATTATATTATATCATTATATAACCTGATGATGGTTACAAATGAATTTATCCAATATATTACTTCTTATATTATATTATTTGTATTGTATGCTTGTTTTAATGATATTGGGAATTATAGTTGATCTAAAAAAATTTATAGGGTTTATGAATTAGTTATTTCAACCATGTTTTTTATCTTCTATTGTCCTTAATTGATGATATCTTGGTTAATTTAATGTTAGGGGTGGATTATGAATACCCTCCTAAGATGGTTTTTATGTTTCTAAAAAAATATATTTTATATGGGATGTTTTTTGGGTGTCTGTAACACCACGAGATTTTATGAGAAATATTATTTTTAATTTCATTTCTGTCTTGTGTTTTACACTTCACCATGATTATCTTGTTCTATACTCAACATCATATTATCTTGTAGTATACCAAACACTATTCTTGGCTTGTGTTTCACGCAAGAGAGACCTTCTTTAATAGCTTGTGTTGTAAGCAATACCAAGATTCACTAAACAGTGATATATTTTTATGAACTAGACGTTATGAATAGTATTAACTAAATTTTCAATTTTATTACATAATAATTAATTGTACACATAATCTAGAACATTTTATGAGATCAAAATAAATTTTTTGGGTAAAATAAGTATTTTAAAAAAAATGCATTTTTGCCACCTTTTGATAGCGCACCCACATTAAATATTTTTTGTAATTTTTATAAGTTAAATTAGATAAAATAAACTTATTCATTCTAACAAAGATATAAAAAATTTACCTTGGAATTTTTTTTTATTTTTCTATTAACTTTCCTATTTTGATGAATAGTAAAAATACGCTAATTTTTTTTTAAAAACAACTTTTTTCATCAACATAGTATATATGGTTAAATTATAATATTAAATGGTTTAAAATTTCAAATATAATTTTTTTTACCAGTTAATATAATTCAAGTCATTATAAATAATTTTACATTGAATTCATAGGCAAGAACATTTCAATCTTTTGCAATTCTTTATCTTTTAAAACACATTTTCCCAACAGTGGGATTAATTTTAAAATAAATACTACAACTTCTGTATTTTGAATTTATAAAAATAGATTTCATATTTTTAATTATTAGGTCCAAATAATTTTAATAGGCTACCTTGTATTTTTAGACATTATAGATAGTAACTATGGTAAATTTTATTTACTACAGTTAAAGGTAAATCAGGTAATTAAGGGTAAAAATATGATTATAAAATTACCCTAACACCTTCCAAAATTATATTGGATGAATAAAGGTCAACCCATATCACCTATGGGTTGTAATAGATTCATTTTTTGGGCTTTTGTCTATGAAAATGATGTAATTTTTATTAAAACCAAAGAAAGTGACAACATGTGACTCCCTTATATCTTATAAGTGTAATTATTTTAATTTAATGATAAACATCATAAAACATAGAACATAAATTGTAACCAAAAAGATAATAAGGTTATATACATCATGTGAATTTATTTATAATTTTTTTGTGATTAAATAATTATAATTAACGGTGACACAATAGTGATGCAGAAATTATTTATTTAGTGAAAAATCAATAATACAGTTTTTATTAAACTTGTAATGGCCATAAAAGGAACAAACACCAGACCAAAACTTATTGGTCATGTAAATGTTTACCATAATCATCCAATGGTAGAATATTTTACCATTTTGAGCCTTATAAAAGCGTTTATCAAAATTATATTATTTTATTTTTAATGATGTCAAAGTTGTCACCTTCAAAATTTACTAAATTTAACAATTTAATTTTTGTGATTTTAAGATGATAAATTCAGGAAAAAGTATTATTATAGAATATAATATATTTATCTTCATCATAGTATTTTATTTTTAGTATTTATAAAAAAATAAGTATATTAAATTATTATACAAACATGTTTTAGTAATTATTTTATTAAGGGAAATATCAAATAAATGGTTTTGAAAATATTAAAATAAATGTTATTTGAACAAATTATTGTTCTCTGTGAATTTTGCAGATCCATATGACAAGTTAAGAATCTAATAATTAATTTGGTTTGAATATATATTTTTTCTGGATTTAATTTAAATTCATATAATTTAATAGTGTCAAAATTGAGACTATTGATATTTTATAAAAATAACATATTATTAAATTGTTTATAAAAAATACATAAAGATTAAAAATTAAAAATTTTATGGTATATAATGTAATAATTTATCTAAATATGGAAAATTCACATAATATATGTGAGTATTTATAACAATATAAAAATTATAATATTATTACCACAAATAAAATTAAATAGATTAAATGAAGATAAATCAAAATTATATGGTTTGAAATAAACATAAAACATCTCTAAATATTATTGCATTATGAGATTAAAATAATATATCATCTCATATTCTAATTGAGTCATTTTTTTGATGTTGTTAAGTGGGGTCTTAATTTATTATAAATTAATATTTTAGAGGTTCCCAAAAGTGCCCCTCTCCTCTCTTATAAAAGGGCACCTCATCCCTCTCCTCTTCAAATAAATTTCAGCCTTAAATCATGGCCAAACCATTTCAATTTATTTTTTCCACTTCCTTAGAAACATTATAGAGGTTTTTATCTTCTTCAAAGACCAACTTTAGTTACTTAAGAGGAGGTTTAGAAGAGGCACGTCGAAGAAGATGTAATATCCTTTACCAATTCTTTCAAATTTATTTCTCCTTTTACTTCCTCTTTTTTATTTGTTTATTTATAAAGTAATAATATCAGTATCACAAATATACTGATATGTGATTATATATATTAAACAATCCTATTTCAACTTCTATCCATCCTACGAAAAACAAAATCCCCACTCATGCGTATGTACAAAATACCATCTCCACGCCGTGGTGTAATCTATCTTCCACCACCACCTTACGTGGATGGGTATAATGGTGTAAATGATAACTATATGTGATTATTATAACATGATACTAATTCTTTGATATTATATAATCCACTCCAATTCCATTTAATCATTATGGGAATGATATCATCGCTCATGCATACGTACGGATTACCATCTCCACGAGGCGATTAGATTCATTCTCCATGATAACCATTGAAGAATGATTATAAAGTATATATAATAGGTAATCATGAAATACATGACATAATAATCCTACTATATTAATTTATATATATATATATGTAATTTAATTCCATTCAATTTAATAAGGAAATGAAAACAACGTTCATGCTTACGTATGGCCTGCCGTCTACATGAATGGAGTATTTCATTACATTTATCAATCCATTATATATATATTCTGTATATATATTATATATAAATAAATATTTACATTTTTGAATTACTTAATCATGATCTATGTAATCATATGAAAAATTACAAGTCAAAACACGTACGATAAATGAAACTATTTTACACAAAACACAGCTTTAACATGGAATTGACAAATGAAAGGGTAATGTAAAGTTGTTAGTGAATAATATATGAAATCATAAATATTATTATGGTTCTGTTATAAGTTAATAATATGTTTAATCCCACTATATTGGAGTCTCTGACCCATATGGAAGAAATTGGACATAAGGTAAGGGATAATTATTACAATAACGTTTTTATCTGGGGTAGTTTATTCATAAGTATTTACAGGGGTTATGTTAATCATCCATGTCCATGTTTTGTAAAAATGTTTTCATAAAATGTTAACTATTCTTATATGTATGATTAAAGTAATTTTTATCCTTTGTGAGTTCTACCCCATGGTATGGAAGAAATCTTTCTTGTTTTACCATATGAGGTACTTTTTGACTATTCCAGTAGAAGTATGAGAAGAATGTTTTTTTTCACTTATACAGCATGAACTGATTTTTACAGTTTCATAGAACCTTATTTTCATGAAGCTTCCTATTAAATATTTCATGATTATTTTCAAAAAAAT
Source organism: Viscum album (assembly GCA_963277665.1). NCBI lineage: Eukaryota > Viridiplantae > Streptophyta > Magnoliopsida > Santalales > Viscaceae > Viscum > Viscum album. Next base: position 1,381,814,929 of record OY728138.1, read on the forward strand.
TCTTTTTCTTTTAAAATTGAATGGCATTTTGAAAAAAGAAAATGATTTTGATGAAGGAAGGATATTTTCCACAAGAAATCATTTCAAGTGATTTATCACAACTATTTTCCACCTATGATGAAATTATTTTGTAGGTTTATATTTCAAGTATAATTCCTCTTTAGTTACATGGTTGTATTTTTATTATGATTAAATAATATCCATTTGTTTTATATGGATTATGTTATGATGGGATGATGTTTATGAAACCCAAATTATTTTTTGGGTTATGATTAATGATTTATGTTTATCTTGTGGAACACATAAGAATGATTTCATTATGAGATTGGTGTGACCTATATATCCCTCTAATTCATTGGGTAAAGATTTATATCTCAAGAGATAAACATGGCTGGAACAAAAAGTAATCTCTGGTTTAGTAATACAAGGCTGGAATGACTAGTAAACCCAGTTCAGTAATGGAATTTTTCCACTATGATGGTTTTGTCAGAAATTCATTGGATACTATAGAAATGAAAACATGTTCTTAATGGTTTTCCAAAATTACATGTTTTATTCCCATGATATTTTATCATGATTAATTTTCTTTTATGATCTATACCTTAAGTACTACCAATATTTATTTCACAATTCAATATTTTGATGTTTAAAATTTATGTTCAAGTTTTTAAGTTCAAATGTATATGGTTTGTTTTATTTTCTCCATGATTACCCTTTCGGAGCATTTGAGCTCACCCTTTTTATGTTTTCTTTCCCCCAGGATATAAGGAACGGTTTTAGGTAAGAAAAAAAGGGGAAGAACATTATTTGAGATGTTGATGATCTTTCACCATGATTAGTAGATTATGTTCCGAGTTTTCAAAGACACTAAAATAATACAGTCTTTGGGCATCTGTTTTTGTAATGTATTAAGTATTTTGAAAATTTAATGTAATTTCCATGTACGTAAAGCCTTGGGTCTCTACAGTTGGCATCAGAGTGAAGGATTAGTTAACCGTTGGAAACTAGGATGCGAAAACATTAGTGAGAACCCTAGAGATATTTCTAAGGTATGTCAATGGATGTCCCTAAGGTTAAGTATAAAGTATAGGTTACCATCCTAGAATTATGATAACCATCAAGAATAACTTAGGATTAAACCTATGATTTTAGATATTGAATATACTCCCTTTCGATTATATTGTTATCCTAATATGATTTTTGCCTCTCCCAATATTTTTCAGGGATTTATAAAAATTCTAGAAGCATGGAGATTCATGTTAATGGATAATAGGATGGAAAATGGAATGATATTCTTCTTGAGAAACCAAATAAAACAGGATTTGGAAGGCAAAACATTTTTATTTTTCTTACTCAGAAAACTCATAATATGATCAATATTCTCAACATTGGTAAGTTTCTTGACTCATCTAATAAGAGAAAGATGGAGTTTCATGATGATAATAGTGGAATGAATGTTCAATATCCCTCATGTAAATTGTATGGGAAGAGGCATCAGGGAGAATGATTCAAAGGAACTGGAAGGTGCTTTAGGTGTTGAAAAGAAGGACACAAATCCCATAATTGAAAAGGAAAAGGTTCAGTTAACACCATGAACAAGGATAATGTTATTTATAAGACATCAATAATAGTTAAATGTTTTAAATGTGGAGTGTACATGTATTATGAAAACCTATTCCCTGGGGGAAAATCTCATGAAGAGAATCAACATGGTCGTATGGGTAGTATTTATGTTGATGATGATGAAGAGACTAAAAATGATATATGTGATGAAAGATGTGTTGTGGAATAAAATGATGAAGCTCATTCAATGGTTTAAGAAGGTAGTGGAATGATTTTATGTTTATCAAGAGTAATGTTGTATAGGTAATTTAATGGTGCTATGGAATAAATAAATATCTAAGGATTGTTACACTAGTATTTTTTCTAAATTATTTTAAATTATATATTGAATGGTACTGGTAACCATGAAAGGTTATTCAGATATTTTTTTGGAAATTAGATGATATGCGCCTAATGAAGGGACAAGGAGATACTGAGATGTTTGATAATATTAATGAGATCATGGCTTGTATAAGGACAAAGTGATATCATGGTTTGAATATCTAGAAATTTCTAGATTTTGGTATGTGGAAAGAGTTAAATTTTAACAGCATTCATGTTTTCATTAAGGATCAATGGGTATTCATTTTTCAAGAGAATACATGATTAATGTATTGACTTATTTTGTATGAGACCAACAATAAGATATATCTTATGATATATGGGGGGTAAATGATGGTATTCACAATCTTGATAGATGACCTTTTTAGTAATCATTTTGTCTATACTATGATATTGGATGGAAGAATTTTTTATAAGCCTAAAGAAAGGAATGGATTTCGTTGTACATCAGATAGTATATTTTAAGGCCCGAACTTTTTGATATTATTTCTGAAAATTTATAATAGTATAGTTTTATAAAATGACAACCCATAAGATGGGAGAAAACCCGTCGCGTCGGATAAGGATGCTGGAATCGAACCCACAATCGAAGTGCAATAGGCCTTTATCGCCTACCACTGGCCTATAGGAAGTCCCTGGTTATTAGAAATTAGTTTTATTTTATTATGTGGTACGCTATAAGAAGTATAAGTCCATTTTGGGAGCCATATACGATTAAAATCTTCGTAAATGGACTTCTGTATATTTAATAACATTTGTTAACCTATTGTTTGATATAAGTGGAATGATCCATCCTTATATCACATTATCTGCTAACACTTCTTGAATAAAAAATTAAACTTCATTTCATTAAGATATGAAGAGGAAATTGTTCATGGAATGACCAATGGTGATATTGTACCAAAATCAAGTAAGTATTTCATAAAATTAAAATTCATCTATATTATGGAAATGACCTTGAAAACCAAAAATGTTGTCCTAGTACTCTCATATCTGATGAATCAGATGGTACCTTAGATCCTCACAAATTTATGGCATTGTGATTGCTGGATTTTTCATAGCCATGTTCTCTACCACTCTCCATCAGAACTTGATGGTTAGAATTCTCTTCCATATCCATATTTTCACCTATGTTCTCATATGTGGAAACCCAGTGATGAGTTAACTTGGGCAACTATTACGTTCCATTATTTATTTATTAACATTAAATTTTAGTTTACATTTATTATGATGTAGTTTTCTATGAAATAAACTTTCCAGTAGTAAACCATTTATAACCCAGACGAATTTTGAGGGTGAAATTTCTTTTAAGGGGGATAGAATATAACACCCCTAGATTTTATAAGAAATATCATTTTTAAATTCTTTGATGTCTTGTGTTGTACGCTTCGCCAAGATTATATTTTGCTATACGGAACACCGTATTAGATTTTAGTATACGCAAACACTATTCTTGGCTTGTGTTGCACGCAAGAGAGACCTTCCTTAATAGAATGTGTTGTACATAATACTGAGTTTCACTAAATAGTGATATATTGTAATGAACTAGCTTTTATGAATAGTATTAACTACATTTGGAATTTTATTACATAAATATTCTCTTTACACATATTCTAGAACATGGTATAAGAACAAAAAAAAAATTTCGGGTAAAATAAGTATTTTTCAAAAAATGCAGTTTTGTGGCCTTTGGATGGGGCACCCACATTAAATATAGTTTTTGACATGTTTATAAGTTCAATTAGACATAATATAATTAATAATTTTCAATAATGATATAAAAATTTACTTGGGATAAATTTTTTATATTTTTCTGTTAAATTTCATATCAAGATGAATAGTAAAAATACGATAAATTCTCCTTAAAAACAAATTTTTTATTCAATATTTTTTATATTATTAAATTATAATATTTAATAGTTTTAAAGTATAAATAGAATATATTTTTACCATTTAATATAATTTAAGTCAATACCATTAATTTTACACTGAATTCATATGTAAAAACATTTCAAGCTTTTGCAATATTTTAACTTTTAAAACCTGTTTTCTCAACAGTGGGAATAACTTTAAATTAAATACTGAAACTTTTGTGTTTTTAATTTGGAAAAATTGATTCCATATTTTTAATCATTAGGTACAAATTATGTTAATAGGATACGTTTTATTTTTAGACAATATGAATTGTAACTACGGTAAATTTTATTTGCTACAGTTAAAGATAAATCGTGTAATTAAGGGTAAAAATAAGATTATAAAATTACCCTAACACCTAAAATAATTCTATTGGATGAATAAAAGTCAAATAATTTCACTTAAGGGTCTGAATAGATTCATTTCATGGACTTTTGACCATGAAAATGGTGTAATTATTTTCAAAAGCAAATAAAGTGACAATATGTCACTCTCCTATATCTTATAAGTGTAATAATTTTAATTTATTGATAAAAATCATAAAACATTGAACGTAAAAATTCACCAGAATTATAATGAAGTTATATACATCATGTGAATTTTTCGGATTATTTTAGTGATTAAATTATTGTCATAAATGGTGACACATTAGTTATGTAGAAATTGTTTATTTAGTGAAAAATCAATAATATTGTTATTATTAAAATAATAGTGACCATGAAAGGCACAAACACCTGACCAAAACTTATTGGTAGTGTACATGTAAACAATAAGAATCCAATCATTTAATATTTTACCGTTTGAATCCTTATAAAAGATATTATGACAGTTATATTATTTTATTTTAAATGATGTCAAAGCTGTTACCTTCATAATTTAACAAATATAAAACGTTAAATGTTATGATTTTAAGTTGATAAATTCGAGTAAAATTATTATTATGGAATATATTAGATTTATATACATCATTTTATTTTATTTTTAATTTTTGTGAAACAAATAAGTATATTAAATAATTATACAAAAAATTTGTAGTAATTATTTTTTTAAGGGAAATATCAAATAAATGTTTTTAAAAATATTAAAATAAATGTTAAATGAACAAAAAAATGATCTACATGAATTTATTATAAGAATATGAATAGTTATTAATCTATTAAATATTTTTCTTTGAATATATCTCTTGTGTGGATTTAATTTAAATTAAAATAATTGAATAGTGTCAAAATTGAAGATATTGATATTTTATAAAAATAAGATATTATTAAATTGTTTAAAAATCACAAAATTATTGAATAATTACATATTAAATATTATATTGTCTAAAATTTAATAATTTATCAAATTATAAAAAATTTACATAACATAATTAAGTATTTATAACAATTTAATAATTTGAATATTATTACTGAAAATAAAATTAAATAGATTAGATAAGGATAAATCAAAATGATAAGGTTTAAAATAAACATAAAACATATCTAAATTTTATTGGTTAATGTTCTTACAATCTAATCTCATCTCATATTCTAATTGAGTCATTTTTTGAGGTTTTTAGGGGGGTTTAAAATTATTATAAATTAATATTTTTAAGTTTTCCAAAAGTGCCCCTCTCTTCTCTTATAATAGGGCACCACATCCCTCTCCACATAACAAAATTTTGAGCCTTCAACCTCAACCAAAACCTAACCATTTATTTTTTCCACTTCCCGAGAAACATTATATCAGTCTTCATCTTCTTCTATGACCAACATTAGTGCCCTAGGAGGAGGTTTAGAAGAGGCATGTCGAAGAAGAGGTACTATCCTTTACCAATTCATTAAAATTTATTTCTCCTTCTACTCCTTATTTTTTATTTGTTTTTATATAAATTAATAACATAAGTATCACTAATGTACTTATATGTTATTGTAAATATGAAAACCCCTATTTCACCTTTTATCCATCTTATAGAAAACAAAATCATTGCGCGTGTGTACGTATGGAATATCATCTCCACATTGTGGTGTAATCTGTTTTCCACCACCACCTAACATTGATGAGTTTAATGGTGTAAAAAATAAATATATTTGATTATTTTTTAACATAATAATAATTCTTAGATATTATATCATCCACTCCAATTCCATTCAATAATTATGGGAACAATTTCATCACTCGTGTGTACGTACGGACTACCGGCTCCACGATGCGATGAGATTCATTCTCCATGTTAACCATTCGAGAATGATAATAATGTATATATAATAAGTAATCATGAAATATATGACATAATAATTCTACTAGAATTATATATATATATATATTATTTACTTCCATTCAATTTAATAAGGAAACGAAAACAGTGTTCATGCGTACGTACGGCCTACCGTCTCCATGAACAGTGTATTTCATTCCATTTATTAATCTATTAAATATATATATATATATATTATGAATATATATTATATGTAAATAATTTTTTACATTCTAGAAGTAATTAATCATGATCTATGTAATCATATGAATAATTACAAGTCAAAACAAGTATGATAAATGAAATGATTTTACCCAAAACGCTGCTTTAACATTAAATTGATAAATGATAGGGTAATATAAAGACATAAATAAATCATATATGATATCATAAATATTATTATGGTTCTATTATAATTTGATAATATGTTTAATCCCACTATATAGGAGTCTGGGACACATACAGATGAAATTGGACATAAGGTAAGGGATAATTATTCCAATCGTGTTCTTATCTGTGATTGTTTATTCGTAAGTATTTACTACGGTTATTTTTATCATCCATGTCCATGTTTTAAAAAACTGTTTTCCTAAAATGTTAATTATTCTTCCATGTAAGTTTAAAGTTATTTTTACCCTTTTTTGGCTTCTACCACATTGTATGAATGGAATCTTTCTTTGGTTTACCATATGAGGTACTTTTTGACTTTCCAGCAAAAGTACGAGAAGAATGTTTTTTTATCTTATACAGAATGATCATATTTTTATGTTTTCATAACACCTTATTTTCATGAATCATCCTATACAATATTTCAATATTATTTTTATAAAATAATTTATTTAAAAATTTCGTGGAATTTTGAGAAAAAAAAATTATTTTTATGATGAAAGGATATGTTCCTCAAGAATTCAATTCTAGTGTTTTATCAGAACTATTTTCCATCTAATATGACATTATTTAGTATGTTTGAATTTCAAGTTCAATGTATATATTATTTACATTGTTGTATTTTTCTTATGATGAAATTATATCAATTTTTTATATGGATTATGTTATGACGAGATGATGTTTATGTAAACCATATTATTCCTTGGGTTATGTTGAATGATTTATATTTATTTTGTGGCACACCTAAGAATGATTTCCTTATGATATGGGTGGGACCTATATCTCCTTCCAATGCATTGGGTACAGATTTATATCTCACGAGATAAACATGGCTGGAACGGTAAGTAAAATCCAGTTCAGTAATACAGGGATGGAATGACAATTAAACCCAGTCCGGTAAATGACTTTGTCCACTATGATGGTCTTGACAGTAATGCCTTGGCTACTATAGAAATCATAACATGTGCTTAATGGTTTTCCAAAATTACATGATTTATTACCATGATATTTTTTCATGATTAATGTTCCCTTATGATCTATGCCTTAAATACTGCCAAGATTTATTTCACAACTCAATATTTTAAATTTTAATCATTATGTTCAACTTTTTATATCCAAGTATATAGGGTTTGTTTTATTTTCTCTATTTTTATACTTACCGAGCATTTTATTTCTCCCTTTTAATGTTTTCTTTTTTGCTAGGATATAAACAAATTTTTTAGGTAAGAAAACAAAAGCGGATGATATTTATGGGAGATGTTGAAGATCATTCACCATGATTAGAAGATTATGTTCTGAGTTTCCAATTACACTAAACTAATATGGTCTTTGGGATTTTGTTTTTGTTATGTATTATATATTCCAAAAAAGTAATGAAATGTCCATGTACTTAAAGATTTGGGTCCCTACAGTTTCAATTATAAAAAAGTGATGATAATTTTCTATCAAAGGTATTCACAAAAGGTTATTACTTTTTTTATATTAACAACATAGTGATCAAAAAGGAGTAAAAGGATTTCCTTGGGGCCATTATATTGACATATGTTCCTGATAGTTTTGTTTCCTTGGATTCTTCCTCTAGAGGATTCAATTCATGAGATTATAATGCATGGAAACATGAAAAATGTATGGGAAGATTGGGAATTATTTCTTTGTTTGAAGGATATTCTAATGAAAATTACATTTTTTTGTGTTTAAGTAATAAAGTAATAATTTCATATGATAATATTCAGCGTAAGATAAATTTTTGGGTCTTTCCCTAAATGTGATGGGAGGAACCATGCTCTGAATCTGTGTGGTGCCTATTTTTAAAATGGTAATGACATAGTCGTATATGGGATTATCCTTGTTTGTGAGTGGGATTTTTATTGCGTATAGATTCAGTGATAAAATTCATAGAGGAATGTTTTCAAGGGGTTTTTCAGAAAGGAATGAAAAGAAAAAATCCATGGCGCGATCTTCACTGTAGTTTTTTGGGTGTTATGGGAGACTATGAATAGAGTAACATAAGTGGTTCGCTACTTGGACCACCTCATATAGGTTCAGGTGAGACCGCATATCACTAAAAAATACTTATTATTCCAGATTTAACATATTCTTTTTCATATAGTATATTTCTACTAAATAATTTGTGGCATACTAAGGTAAAATATATCTGGTAATAATGCATTTGGGTTTTTGGAACAATCCTACTAGAGTACTCAGGATAAACAATTATGGATTATGTATAGTGGAAAGTATGAAAGGAGGTATTCTTGTCAGGGATGATAGGGGATTATTACTCTATGGCTTAAACACTTATTATGGTTTGAGAAGTTATATAATGATGGAGTCTCTAGTGATATTTTTTTACCGACCATCATTATTGAGAAGGGAATGATGATATTAGACAAGTTCATTGAGGTGAGTCGTAATTGGAGGGAAGGGTACATTGTAGTGAATATATCATCTACCAAAGTGACTGATAATAATAGATTCAATATTAATAATTACACAACATCATTACATTAGGTTTTTTATATCTTTGTATGGGGTGATTTGTAACGCCCCGACTCAAGTTGCCTAGAGTCATTGCATTATTAGATAACATTGGTTTGATAAAAAAAAATATCAAGTCTCGAAATACCGATTAGTTTAGTAGGATTGGAGTCACTATATACATTCATGAAGTTTACATTACATCATAAAGTGAAAAAATACAACAACATTCTGTCTCTATATACCACAATCATATCCCCTCATAATATCCCTGAAGGTCATTCATAAAATACTTATTCACATATTGGGAAAAAGAAAACATAGAAATGGGTGATCTCAGATGCTCGGTTAGGAAAACAGTATAGAGTAAAATTTCATAAATAAGCATAAACATTTAAAGAAATGTATAACTAAAACAAAAGCCTTCTAATTTTGAACTTCAACATAATATTGCAGAAATAAAATTAAATAATTCCATTTACTTATTCACATGGATATTCTACTAATAAAATAATCACATGCAATATCAATAAACACTTTCATAATGATATAAATCATAATACCATACTATCATGACCACATATTCAAGGCCTTATGTGAAGACTACAAATATGTTTTTGTCTAGGCCTTGTTGCAAGAAACTAGTTTGTCTCATTAGACCTACCGATGCATCAAGGAGCTATAGTGGGATCCACTCGTCACTTAATAAGTCCAATGCATTCCTCATATGAACAAGTTTAAACATATCTTAAACCTTTATATTAAACCTTTTATATGAAATGTCAATACTTTCTCCATAAACCATGAATTGTATAAAAATAACACATCCACAGTCAAACATATCAAAAAAACATCAGTACAATATGGAAGTTTTGTATCATAATAAATAAACATAAAATAAGCTTAAAATACATCAATGGATTTGACATAGATGGAAATTACTTGTAAAACTCTTTGATTGAAATATCCCTTTTCATGAAAACATTTAAAAGTCACACAATTTTGAAAGGAACACATTTAAAGACATTTTTTATTCAAAGTGTCCCATACCACATTGAAAAATATTAAAGTAATTAAAATTTAAAAACATTCATGTCGATTTAAATAAATCCTTAAAACCATATTGCAAACATAAACATTAATGACAATGGTTTAGAATAATAAATCTTTAAAACATTTAAAATGATGTTGACATATATGAAATCCAAACTATTTGAGAGAAATATCACCTTTTTTGAAATCATTTAAGAGTCACATAATTATAAAAGAAAAAATTTACTTTGAAAATATTTTTATAATCTTGTAAGAGAAGCTACGAGGATTTTATAATGGTAGAAAATAGCCACACTCGCCGTATAAGTTAAAAAGGCATTCATACCTTAATTTTGTCGAAAAGGTTAAAAGGGACCTTGTTTGGAAAACGACGGAAAGATTCTGTTCAAACCATTTTATAAAAAGTAAAAAAAGGGTATAAATGACTTAATACCATAGTCTATTAAATAGTAAATTTTTTTTAAAATATATTTTTAAGAACATGGATGTGGATGATAAAGAGGTCCAGTAGATACTTATGTATAAACAAACTCGGATAATAAAGAGATTTTGAAATAAACCCTTAAAAATTTGGTAATATACAATACATACACCCCATGAAAGTGGTATCATGCAATGAATATGTAAATAAACATGAATTAAAGTGTATTACACAAATAATTGAATTATGAGCAGTACATACACCACACAAAAAGTAATATTGGCAATATGGCACGAATCAGATGGGAATAAGGAGTGAGATGAAAACCCCTTACCTTGTAATTTTCCTTGGTTGATGGTAGTTTAACCTCCTGTATAATGGTAAAATAATTCATATTAAATTATAAAAGAATAATATACATTAATATGATATCATATATGATCTTTTAACATTGCTGTGTTAATAATATCTTAGTATTATCGTCGTTTCGGGTGTTAACTTACTCGTTTTATTTTATATGATTTGTTATATAATATATGTTTATTATGGATATGTTTTATATTATTCATATCCAGAATGATATAAAGTCTTTAAACATTATTTTGAATCATAAAATGATAATTAGAATTGAATGGATACGATTGGGAATGAATCTCATCGCGTTCATGGAGACGCTAGTCTGTACGTACGTACGAACGCTACTTCAATATGAGATTGTGATATTTCCCTTACCTTAGGTCCGATTTGCTTTGTATGTGTCCGAAGCTCCTGTATAATGGTTTAAATAATGTTATTTACTTATTCGAGAATCATAAATATTGATATGATATCATATATGGTCATATTCTTAGCTTCCAGTTAGTAATATTTCATTGTTACTTGTTACTCGGGTCTTTATTGCCTTTTGTTCTTATGCGTGTTTTGCCGAATAAATTCTTATTCTTATTTTATGGTTATAGATACCTTATATCCATAATGGTATTAGTGTAACATATATCATATTTATTCATTAAATTCATTTATATAATTACTATGTAATGATGATCATGTAGAACGAGTCGCATCACATCGTGGAGACAGTATTCCGTACGTACGCACGAGTGATGATATCATTCCTATGATCGTGGAATTGTATTGGAGTATATGTATATTATTTCAGAATCAATATTACTTTATAATAATCATAAATAGTTACTCATTACACCATTATACCCATGCTTGTAAGGTGATGGTGGAAAATAGATTACACCACGGCGTGGAGACGGTATTTCGTACGTACGCACGCGCGATGATTTCATTTTTCCGTAGGATGGATAGAAGGTGAATTAGGGTTGTTTCATATTTATAATAACATATCAGTATGTAAGTAATACTGATGTTATTACTTTATCATGAAACAAATAAAGAAAATAAGTTGAAGAAGAAAGAAATTGAAAAGATCGGTAATGGATTTTACCTCTTCTTTGGAACGCCTCTTTGAATCCTCCACTTAGGGAAATAAGATTGGTATTTGAAGAAAACCAGGACCTCTAGGATTATTCTAGGGAAGTGGAGAGGAGAAAGTGGCAGGGTTTGGCCGAGCTTGAGTGCTCAAATTGGTGTGAGGAGGAGGGGGAGGAGGTTCCCTTTTATAAGGGAGGAGAGGGGCACCTTAGGAATATCTCAAAATATTATTTTATATTAAAGTCAAAATCGGTTTATAATGGTTCCGAAGGGTTTTATTTCGAAGCTAAAGTGGGGATGGGTAGAAATCCTATCAACCAATAGGATTTAGACAAGTTTAGGGTATTATTTTAACCTTATCAATTAGATTTAACTCTAAGTTAAATAATTTAACTTTTACCGTGTCTTTTTGTTTTCTTACACTATATGGTTAATACACTTACCATAACATGCCAACCGAACCCCAATTTGTTTATTATTAATATATATATCCTTATCTAAGTCATTTTCCCGAACCTTAGATTTTTAGGAATAAAATAACAATTAATTATATGATATTTTATTTAAAAACTATTTTGTGTCAATTTTATCACTATTTGATATATGATTTTTGTGAAAGTCATAACAGAATTATATGTTCGAACCAAGTTGATTAAATCAACGCTAATATATCATAGTAACCTAGACAATTAGTGGAATTCATAAAAAGTGTCAAATTACATTTTTTTTGGTGTTTATAACATCAATTATGTCAATATTTCATAAATAAGATAATTACTGCATCATCATTGTGTCATAAATAAATTAAATTATTTAATGTCTAAAAATTTTAAATAAAATACCATTAAGTAGGAAATATTTTTAGATTTCTAATGAATATTTATAGTCGAATTTATCTTATGGATAACCCCATATTAAAAATTCTTTACTTAATAAAATTTGATTTTAACTATTTTAACCCTTCTTTAAATAAATTAATAATAAATGTCCTAATCTAACCCAAGTGGGCCTAAATGGTCATATTTTATTCCTAAGTTTGTTTTTGGTCGAATTACACTTGTCCAATAGAATTAGGACATGTGTTAGGGTAATAATAATATCATTTTTACCCTTAATTACCCTATTTACTTTTAACCGTGGTAAAAAAAAGTAAAAAGTTACTATTCACCAAAAAATTATTTTCATCTCATTGAACCACATTTTAGTCCTTGATATTAACCATGTCTCTCGGATTTTCGAAATTCCATTTATAGAAGCGATAAAATTAAGTTTTATGCAAAATTCAGTTTTTAACCTACCACTTAGTGGTTTCACTATTCATCAAAAATTGAAAGTTTTCAGAAAAATACCAAAATTTTACCCTAGGCTAATTTCGGTATTCCGAATCCAAAAATGAAGTCCATTTTGAAAAATAAAATTTATAAAATTTCAAAAAGTGGTTATTACTATTTATAACGGCTAGTTTTAATAATATTTTAATAGCATATCGTTGTTTAGTGAAACTCAGTATTGCGTACGACGTAAGCTATTGAGGAAGGTCGCGATTGCATGTAAAGTAATCCAAGCTAGTATGTATTGAATGATTCCTTTGATGATATATAAAAACAAAATATTACTCATAAAAATCTCGGGTGTTACCTTCTACCCCCCTTAAAAAGAATTTTGCCATCGAAATTCGTCACTTTGTAACAAATAGATGAGGATACTTCTCCCTCATCATATCCTCAAGATCCCATGTAGCTTCTTCAAGTTGGTGGTTCCTCCATAAAACATTCACCAATCGAGTGGTCTTGTTTCATAGGACTTTTTCACTACGATCCAGAATCTCTATCTGTTGTTCTTCATAAGAAAGATCTTGCTCCAGCGGTACAACTTCTGAGCTGAGTACATGTGAAGGATATGGTATGTACTTTCTCAGGAGAGATACATGGAACACATCGTGAACTTGAGAGAGATTCGGTGCAACCGCCAATCGGTAAGCTACCTTTCCAACACGATCCAGTATTTCGAAAGGACAGATATATCTAGGGCTCAACTTCCCCTTCTTTCCAAATCTCATAACCCTCTTCCAGGGAGATATTCGTAAGAAAACTTTATCACACACTTCAAACTCTAGGTCTTTTCTTCGGTTGTCGGCATAACTTTTCTGTCGACTCTGAGCTGCTCTTATGTGTTGTTGAATAGATCTAACCTTTTCTTCCATTTCATCAACGAGATCAGGTCCTAATAGCTTTCTTTCCCCAACTTCATCCCAGCATGTTCGAGTCCTGCATTTCTTTCCATAGAGATCTTCATAAGGAGCCATCTGAATACTGGAGTGAAAACTATTATTATAAGAAAATTCCACCAAAGGTAGGTGTTGATCCCAACCTCCTTTGAAATCCATAGAGCAAGCTGTCAACATATCATCTAGGGTTTGAATTGTTCTCTCAGACTGACCGTCTGTCTGGGGATGATAAGCAGTGCTGAAACTCAACTATGTATCCAGAGTATGCTGAAGACTTCACCAGAACTTCAAGGTAAATCTCGGATCCCGATCAGATATAATAGAAAGTGGTACTCCATGCAATCTTAACACTTCCTTTACATATATCCTGGAAAGTTGATCTAGAGAGAAATCCTCTCTAATAGCAATGAAGTGTGCAGACTTTGTAAGACGATCAACTATGACCCAAATAGCATTATTTCCTTTGGATGTTTTAGGAGGTCCTGTGACAAAGTCCATAGTGATGTTTTCCCATTTCCATTCGGGTATGGGTAATGGTTGAAACATCCCCTTAGAATTTTGTCTCTCAGCTTTAACTTGTTGACAAACCAAGCATCGAGAGACATATTCAGCAACATCTCTTTTCATGACATCCCACCAGAAGTACTCCTTCAGGTCCCTATACATCTTTGTGCTTCCAGGATGAATAGAGAATGAAGAACTATGAGCCTCATCCAGCAGCTCCTTCTTTAAATCAAGTATGGGAGGAACACAAACCCGATTCCTGAACTTTATTATCCCATCACAATCAAGGTTGAATTCAGGAACATTTCTCACCTTCTTTTGTAACTTGACATGTTCTTTCTGTGCCTCTTTAATCTTCACATGTATAGATGGTTGAACATTCATTTGAGAAAGATAATATTTTTCCCCTTCCATTATAATTCCAAGATCCATCCTTTGTAAATCCATAAATATTGGATCTTTTGTGATCCTCATCATGGATAAACTAGCATGGTCTTGTGGACATAATGCATCTGCCACCTTGTTTGCTTTCCCAGGGTGGTAATGGATTGAGCAGTCATACTCCTTAATCAGCTCCAACCATCTTCTTTGACGCATATTCAGCTCCTTTTGTGTGAAAATATACTTTAAGCTTTTATGATCAGTATAAATATCACGCCTTTCACCATAAAGGTAATGCCTCCAAATCATTAATGCAAAGACTACCGCAGCTAACTCCAAATCATGTGTTGGGTAATTTTTCTCATTGATTTTCAACTGTCGTGAGGCATAAGCTATCACCATATCATTTTGCATAAGAACACACCCTAATCCCTTCATGGATGCATCACTATAGATCACAAACCTTTCTCCACTACAAGGAAATGTGAGCACAGGTGCACTGGATAACCTTCTTTTCAACTCCTTGAAATTCTCTTCACATTCTTCCGTCCAGAAAAACTTAACTCCCTTCCGAGTCAACTTGGAGAGTGGATTAGATAATTATGAAATATCTTTCACAAAACATCGATAATATCCATCCAAACCAAGAAAACTTCGGATTTCAGTTACTTTTGTTGGTCTCGACCATCTTTCGGTAACCTCTATTTTTGTTGGATCCACATATATCCCCTCTTTTGATATTATGTGACCCAAAAATGAAACTTTTTGAAGCCAAAATTCACACTTTGTAAATTTGGCCTAGAGCTTCTCCTATCTCAGGGTCTTTAATATAATTCTCAAGTGATCATCATGATCTTCCTTTCACTTTGAGTAGGCAAGAATATCGTCTATAAAGACTACCAAAAATTGATCAAGATAGTCTCTAAAGATTCTATTCATTAGATCCATGAAGATAGCAGGGGCATTAGTAAGACCAAATTGCATCACGATAAATTCATAGTGTCCATACCTTGTACGGAAAGCCGTCTTTGGTATATCCTCCCTTTTGACCCTTAATTTATGATACCCTGAACGAAGATCAATCTTGGAAAAGTATTGAGCTCCGTGTAGTTGGTCAAATAAGTCATCAATGCATGGGGGAGGATATTTGTTATTGATAGTGATCTTGTTAAGTTCTCGATAATCAATGGAGAGTCTCATTGATCCATCTTTCTTCTTAACAAATAGAACAGGTGCTCCCCAAGGTGACGCACTAGGGTGTATGAATCTCTTATCAAGATTCTGCTGGAGTTGCTTCTTCAATTCCTACAACTCAATTGGGGCCATTCTATAAGGTTTCTTTGAAATAGGCAAAGCACCCGGTACGAGTTCTATTGAAAACTCAACTTCAAGATTTGTTGGAAGACCCGGTAATTCCTCCAGAAATACATCATCAAACTCCCGTACGATGGGAATATTCTTAATCGTAAGTTTCTCACCAACCATTTGAGATAAATAACCTTCATTTAGTGGAATCAAGACCCATAAGATGGAAGGAATTTCCACTGGAAGGTTATATTCATCCTTGCATCGATAGACGATCGTAGATTGATTTGGAATATGAAATGTGACTTCCCTTATTTGGGAATTGATATGAGATCCATGTAGAGAAAGCCAATCCATGCCAATAATCACATCAAATTCCACTAAAAGAAGGATCACAAGATTTGTAGGAAGCACTTTCCCACAAACTTCGATCGGAGAATAATTATAAACTTTTGATGCGACTGTTGTGACATTAGGTGTTGTCACAGCTAACTCAACATCTAATTGTTGAGGTAATACGGTGATACCCTTAGAAAATTTTTCAGAAATAAAAGAGTGGGTGGATCCAGAATCAAATAAAACATTTGCTACTTTAGAGTGGATGGTATGTGTACCTTTCACCACTTCGTTATCATACTCCACATCGCTAATAGAAATTTCATGTGACTTTCCTTTGTCTTTAGCCTTATGATTTTGTTGACGTCGACCATCATCATCAACCCTTGGATTTGGGCATTGATTGGCATAATGCCCCATCTCCTTGCACTTGAAGCATTGAAGTGTAGTAGGTTCATTCTATGTATCCCTTCCTTTGTTTGCATCATTAGACATCTTCTTCCCATTATCGCGGCATTCAAATGCCCGATGACCTTCCTTTCCACATTTGAAACATTTACTTGTCCCTTTAAGACAACTCCCTCCATGTTTATTTCCACACTTTGAGCATAAGGGAAAGCTCATCTTCTTTTCAGTGTGCTCTTTAGATTTTCCTTTGAATTCCATCTTCCTCTTCTTATCAAACCCATGTGACTGATGGGTTACTCCAATCTCCATCTCGACTTTGAGAGCACATCGAACGATTTCCTTGTAGCTATTGAAGTCCCTTATGGATAACGCCCTTCGAAGACTTGGTTTTAAGCCACTAAAGAATCGATCAATCTTACTCTCAGGTTGGATAATAATACCAGAAGCGTACCTTGCATGTCTTGTAAAATTTGCTTCATAGGTACCAACAGATTCATCATCCCTTTGCTTCAGTTCAAGAAACTCTTTCTCCATCTTTTTTCAGAGAATACGAGGAAAGTACTTATTGAAAAATAAGTTCTTGAACTTGTCCCATTCCATAGACTCAATTTCATCCCATTGACTCGTATTCTTAATAAGATTCCACCATTGATCAACATCTCCTTCCAAACGATACACTTCTAGGATGACTTTATCACGTTCAGAACATTGAAGAACTGAAAATATCTTTTCAGTAGTACTAATCCATTGTTCAGCAACTAATGGATCAGTAGACCCGCTGAAAGAAGGTGGATGCTGCCTCATGAAGAATTAAATAGAATGTTGCTCCTTCCTTTGCTCATTTGGAAGTCCTGCATGATTCATAGCTTGAGAAAGTTGTGTGAGCATGGCTACAAGATTTTTCATTCCAGCTCCCATATCATTTGGTTGCTCAGGGGGACAATCATTGCATTGCCCATCGCATTCCGCATTAACACGGTTCCTTCGGGTTCCAGCCATTGACTAAAACCAAGAATAATAGTGTGAGAAACACTAATTATAATAGGAAAACCACATAATCAAGTATAAAATTTCACAATTAAGGTCTTATCCTAGGGTATTCATGGCCATTTCTAAAACACTAAGATTGTGTTCTATGCTTAGACTTATCCATAGGGTTCTTACTAATGCTTTCACATCCTAGTTTCCAAAGGTTGACTATACCTTTCCTCTGATACCAACTATAACGACCCATACTTACATACATTGTTAATACTTCAAAATGGAAGCACACTTATTACAACATATGACAAAACCACAAAGGACCGTATAGGTATAGTGTCTTTAGAAACTGGGAAACATAAACAATTTGTTCATAAATCTTCTACAGTGTCTCCCATTTATTTCATCATATCTAGGGTCCCTTTTAGCATATTCTACTTAATATCCATCTTCCTGACCTGGGGATTAAAACATAAAAGGGTGAGCTGAAATGCTCAGCAAGGGCAAATAAAGGAAATAAAAATCATATCATATCTTTTTGAAAATCATAACCTGCAAAAGAGATCTTAATATCTTAACATGGAATAAATCATAGAAGTGAAAATGAGATCCCCATAATCATAACATGAATCTTGAAACGTTGTGGCATGCACACATAATCATGGAAAATAATTTCTTGTTAGTCATTACTCATTTCCAAGACTATCTTAGTGGGCAAAGTCCCTTTCTGAACCTAGTTCACACCTCGTTTCAGTCCTATATCACTGAACAGAAATAACCTTCCGTTCCAGCCATGTCTATCTCATGAGATATAAATCTTTACCCAATGAATTGGAGGGAGATATAGGTCCCACCCATCTTATAATGAATCCTTTCTTATGTGTGCCACATAATCTTAAACCATACATCATAGCGTAACCCATGTAATAAAAATGGGATTCTTAAACAACATGACATCATAAAACAATTCATATAAGATAAATGAATTCATAAAAATATTTCCATCACAACATAATCAAATCCATGTAATAATAGGGATAAAAACAGAACCCTTTTATTATCTTAGATGGAAAATAATTTTGATAAAATACCTGAACTCCATTCTTGAGGAAAATATCCTTTCTACTTCAAAAACATTGTTCCTTTCTTAACATGTCATACAATTTTAAACTAAAAGAAGTTGATTAAAAATAAACATGAATACTTGTAAAGGAAGCATCTTGGAAATAATGTTTTAAGAATCCATTCATGCCGTATAAGTTAAAAAAACATTCTTCGTATATTTTTCGGAAAAGTCAAAAAGTACCTCGTACAAAAAACGACAAAAGATTCCTTTCATATTCTTTACTAAAAACTCACCGAAGGGTAAATTTGGATTTAAACTATTGTAAGTGGATGGAAAAAATATTAAATATTGAGGGAACATGGATGTGGATTATAAAATACACCCCAATAAATACTTACGAATAAACAATCTCGGATAAAAATGAGATTGTGATATTTCCCTTACCTTAGGTACGATTTGCTTTGTATGTGTCCAAAACTCCTGTATAATGGTTTAAATAATTTTATTGACTTATTCCAGAATCATACATATTGATATGATATCATATATGGTCATATTATTAGCTTCTTGTTAGTAATATTTCATTGTTACTTGTTACTCGGGTCTTTATTGCCTTTTGTTCTTATGCGTGTTTTGCCGAATAAATTCTTATAATTATTTTAAGGTTATACATACCTTATAAACAGAATGGTATTAGTGTAAAATATATCATATTTATTCATTCAATTCATTTATATAATTACTATGTAATGATGATCATGTAGAACGAGTCGCATCACATCGTGGAGACGGTATTCCGTACGTACGCACGAGTGATGATATCGTTCCTATGATCGTGGAATTGTATTGGAGTATATGTATATTATTTCAGTATCAATATTACTTTATAATAATCATAAATAGTTACTCATTACACCGTTATACCCATCCTTGTAAGGTGATGGTGGAAAATAGATAACACCACGGCGTGGAGACGGTATTCCGTACGTACGCACGCGCGGTGATTTCATTTTTCCGTAGGATGGATAGAAGGTGAATTAGGGTTGATTAATATTTATAATAACATATCAGTATGTAATTAATACTGATTTTATTACATTATCATTAAAACAACTAAAGAAGAAGAAGTTGAAGAAGAAAGAAATTGAAAAGATCGGTAATGGATATTACCTCTTCTTTGGAACGCCTCTTTGAATCCTCCACTTAGGGAACTAAGATTGGTCTTTGAAGAAAACCAGGACCTCTAGGATTATTCTAGGGAAGTGGAGAGGATAAAATGGCAGGGGTTGGCCGAGCTTGAGTGCTCAAATTGGTGTGAGGAGGAGGGGGAGGAGGTGCCCTTTTATAAGGGAGGAGAGGGGCACCTTAGGAATATCTCAAAATATTATTTTATATTAAAGTCAAAATCGGTTTATAATGGTTCCGAAGGGTTTTATTTCGAAGATAAAGTGGGTATGGGTCAAAATCCTATCAACCAATAGGATTTAGACAAGTTTAGGGTATTATTGTAACCTTATCAATTAGATTTAACTCTAAGTTAAATAATATAACTTTTACCGTGTCTTTTTGTTTTCTTACACTATATGGTTAATACACTTACCATAACATGCCAAACGAACCCCAAATTGTTTATTATTAATATATATATCCTTATCTAAGTCATTTTCCCGAACCATAGATTTTTAGGAATAAAATAACAATTAATAATATAATATTTGATTTAAAAACTATTTTGTGTCAATTTTGACACTATTTGATATATGATTTTTGAGAAAGTCATAACAGAATTATATGTTCGAACAAAGTTGATTAAATCAACACTAATTTATCATAGTAACCTATAAAATTAGTTTAATTCATAAAAAGTCTCAAATTACATTTATTTTGGTGTTTATAACATCAATTATGTCAATATTTCATAAATAAGATAATTACTGCATCATCATTGTGTCATAAATAAATTACATTTTTTAATGTCTAAAAATTATAAATAAAATACCATTATATAGGAAATCTTTTTAGATTTCTAATTAATATTTATAGTCGAATTTATCTTATGTATAACCCCATATTAAAAATTCTTTACTTATTAAACTTTTATTTTAACTATTTTAACCCTTCTTTAAATAAATTACTAATAAATGTCCTAATCTAACCCAAGTGGGCCTAAATGGTCATAATTTATACCTAAGTTTGTTTTTGGTCGAATTACACTTGTCCAATAGAATTAGGACATGTGTTAGGGTAATAATAATATCATTTTTACCCTTAATTACCCTATTTACTTTTAACTGTGGTAAAAAAAGTAAAAAGTTACTATTCACCAAAAAAATTATTTTCATCTCATTGAACCACATTTTATTCCTTGATATTATCCGTGTCTCTCGGATTTTCGAAATTCCATTCACAGAAGCAGTAAAATTATGTTTTATGCAAAATTCAGTTTTTAACCTACCACTTAGTGGTTTCACTATTCATCAAAAATTGATAGTTTTCAGAAAAATACCAAAATTTCACCCTAGGCTAATTTTGGTATTCCGAATCCAAAAATGAAGTCCATTTTGAAAAATAAAATTTATAAAATTTCAAAAAGTGGTTATTACTATTTATAACGGCTAGTTTTAATAATATTTTAATAGCATATCGTTGTTTAGTGAAACTCAGTATTGCGTACGACGCAAGCTATCGAGGAAGGTCGCGATTACGTGTAAAGTAAGCCAAGCTAGTATGTAGTGAAAGATTCCTTTGATTATATATAAAAACAAAATATTACTCATAAAAATCTCGGGTGTTACAATAAAAAAATATTTATTAAAATCATGATGTTAATAGAATATGAACTAAAGGAAAAAAGATTTGAGCTGACGATGAAGAGTGTAACGGGAAGTGAATACCTGATAAGAGGCCCAAACATTGACTGATTGAATGTAAAATGGGTTTTTGTCCATGACCCTCCCTACACCTCTTTTGTATAGTTGAAAGAGGGAAAATGAAAGTGAACATTAGTAGATAAGGGTTTGATAAATGGTAGACAATCAAGGGTGTAGACGTGGGGGAGTTCGATGGTGATGATCCAGGACTGTCAGTGTAGGTGTAGATCACCATTGTGTGAGTGATTAAGATCGTTAGGTAATCGGGGAAGAGGGAGGCATGGAGAGAAAGTGCAGAAGGTGGATGAAACCTGTTATCATTTTTATTTTTTAAATTTTTCTAAATGAATGATTAACCATCAGATGTTGAAAAAACATAACAAACAAATCTAATATCTAATACACCTTCCTCTCATTTCAATCTAACTATATAAGTTGTCATTATTCAAAATATAAAAATAAAATGTATGTATCAGGTGGAAATCACGTTTTCCTGTGAAGAAACATCAAAATTCTCCACTCTAAACAAATAAAACTATTTTATTTAAAGAAAATTTGATGTTTAAATGATAATAGGAAACATTTCATTCCTCAAAGTATAATATTTATAAAGGAATGATCAATAAGTTCATAATTTGAAATTTACACATGAAAAAAATCATAGAGCACCAATTTATGGTCTAGTAAGATCTCTAACAACTAATATTTACCGCCAAGCCCAAGGAAATACAAGTAGAAGCATATCTCATAAATATTACATGTATAAACATAATTGGTTTGAATGGATACAAAATAAAAACAATAATGTAAGGGGAAGACGTGTAGACATGATTTCTAAAATAAAAAATTACATGGGAAAAAAAATTTATCCACTGAGTATAAGAAATGGGTTGGATGAAGAAAATCAACTAAATACAACAAATATAAGTAGATAAAATTTATAAAAAATTACCATGATATAATGTGATTACCATATGTGAACAACACAAATAATGAATTCCCAGATAGATCAGTAAGTTCATCTGCTCATACTACAGATCAAAGTGAAATGTAAAAGATAATTCTATCAATAACTCCACTCTTGTGTAAATTAAAAAAGATGTTTATAGAATAAAAAAATGTAAAAAAATTAATTATTAAATATTTTTCAATAACCAATGCTATTGTAATGGATAAAAAACATGACAGTTTAATGAGAAGGTAAATTCACAAATCATGGTAGATTTCTACCACTGAATAAAGAGTATGTTGTCGAGGAAGATGTATGACAATCACCATTAAACCCACAGTACATGAGACACAACCATATATAACATTTTTTCAATATCTCCTTTAATTGGAAGTGTGCAAGAGTGGAACTATTTAAATCCAAAACTACATCACTCAAAAGGGAAATTGTGATATTGTCTGATAAATAAACATTTAACAGAGATCATGGAGCATCAAATGGTAGGCATATCGAAATTGACTCCATCATGATGCATTTTGATCCTCAGTAGGTCACTCATATTCTATGAATTTCCATCCCCCAAATGGGAAATGCAGTTCCAGCATCCCTGAAGTCCCCCATCTATCAAGTGTCAAAAGGTGGTAAGATTTTCCTTATAAAAGATAAAATCTTTCATGGACTTCGCCAATTCCACGTCCATCACCTACGGAGCACCTTTGAAAAAATGAATCGTTGTTTTCGAAATTGTAGCTACCCTACATTCATCCTAAGCCAGCGAGAGACACAACGAAGAACTGAAGAGGAAATATTTCATCACTGTAGCAACCATACAAGCACTTGAAGCCATCGAGAGCTACAACAAAGAACTGCAATGTAAATATAGATGCTAAAACAAGGCTATTACTGCATGATAATGAATATCAAAAGAAACCCTGAAACATGTTAACCAAGAAAGCCCCATTGAAACAAGAGCGTGAAAAGGAATGGGTTTATTTCATGGCTAAGGAACAAGTTAAATTACTGATTTTCAAATAAAACATATTTCAAAGAGAGTTTCATTCTCTTAATTTTTATCAAAATATTTTTATTAATATCAATATAATTTTTATAGTAAATTGTTAAATGATAGTGATAAAAAATATTTTTAAATGATTTGTTTGTAGTGAATAAATATTAGTAAAAGATTTATTTGTTGAAAAAAACTATTGGTAACAAGAATTAATTACAATAGATTCATTTGTTGATTAAGAACACTTTTGGTATTAATATGATAAAGCAACAGATTTAATATTAAGTAAATAAAATGCTGGTATTAAATAATTAATAACAACATATATATGTGTTGGTAAAAACAAATGTCGGTACTTGAATTTAATATCAATAAAACTCAATATCTGTTGGAATTAATCATTAAAATCAATAGATATACTATCTTTTACTAGTTTTCTTTTGGTATAAGTCAAATATTTTTTAGTGTGTGGATGATAAAGTGGTCCTAGTAGATACTTACGTATAAACAACCTCGGATAATGAAGAGATTGTGAAATAAACCCTTACAAATTTGGTAATGTACGAAGCATACACCCCATGAAAGAAATATCATACAATGAATATGTAAATACAGATAAATTAAAGTGTATTAAAAAATAATACAACAATGGGTAGTACATACACCACAAAAAAGGTAATAGTGACAATATGGCACGAATCTCATAGGAATTAGGAGTGAGATGAAAACCCCTTACCTTATACTTTTCCTTGTTTGAGGGTAGTTTAAGCTTCTATATAATCATGAAATAATTTTTATTAAATTATAAAATAATCATATACATTAATATGATATCATATATGATCTTTTAACATTTCTTTGTTAATAATATCTTAGTATTATCGTCGTTTCGGGTGTTAAATTACTCATTTTATTTTATATGTTTTGTTAATAAGTCATGTATGTTATGTATTGGTTGTATATTATTCATATCAAGAATTATATCAAGTCCTTAAACATTATTTTTAATCATAAAATAAGAATTATACTTGATTGGATATGATGGGGAATGAATCTCATCGCGTTCGTGGAGATGGTAGTCTGTACGTACGCACGAATGCTACTTCCATTTCATTTTTCATTTTAAAAAGAATAAAAACAAAATGATACATAGGTATATTATTATTACAGTATAATATAATATCTTATATGTTTTACTTATGTTCATTAACACCATCCTTTATACGTTCCATGTATGGTATGAACGAGTCATATCACTTTGAGGGGGTGGTAGTCCGCACTTCCTCAAATGAAATTATCCTATATATATACAACATGAACTGAATAATGGTATGATATAAAATGGAATTAACGAAGCTTATATATAAAATAAATATCATAAATATCATATTTAATTATAGTTCCATCATAATGGCCACCATGAGAGGTAGTAGGAGATAATTGAACAATCATCGTTTCGTGAGGCGTTTGGTTGCCATCCACAGAAACATTGTATTCTTCACCCATTAGATAGAGGTGTGTGTAAGTGTAGTTCGAATAATTCTCATAAAAATATCCAAGTATATTGATTATAGTGGTGTTTTTACAAAAGAAATGGATAAGAATAGTTTAGGTGTTAGAGAAGTAAAATAAAAGAAAAGAAGCTAAATGAAATTGTTACCTTTAATTTGGGTAACTCCCTTTAGTTTGAACCAAAAAGAGACTATTGAAGTTCCTTCTACCTATAGTATGGCTTCTTGGAGTAGGAGATGGATGTAGGGATCTTAATTGGGAAGATTTTGGATGATCCAAAAGGCTTGATAGGTGTGAGGAACTTGTTATAAGTGGTGTCCTTTTATAAGGGGGGAGGGGCTCTTTAGGAAAAACTTAAAGTATTATTTTGTAATAAATTAATATTCACTTTATAATGGCTCCAAAATAGATTATTTAAAGTCTAAGGTGGGTATGGGTCGAAAACCACTCAACCAATTGGTTTTAGACAAGTTTGGGTCACTATTTTACCCTTATCTTTTAGATTTTACTTTTAGTTAAGTAGTTTGACATTTACCATGTCTCTTTGTATTTTTATATTATATAGTTAATAAACAAACTATAAACTGACAAGATAACCCCAAGTGGTTGATTAATGAAATAACTATCAACATATAAGACTTTTGGATGGACCATATATTTTTAGGAGTATTATATCAATTAATAATATAATATTTGTTTTAAAAACTCCATTATGTCAATTTTGACACTATTTCATAATTGATTTTTGCTAAAGTCTTAATAACATTATAAATTAGAATAAAATTCATTTAATCAATCCTAACATGTCATATTAACCAATAAAATTCGTGTAATTCATTTAAAGTCTCAAATTAAAATTATTTGGGTATTTATAATATCATTTATTTTAATATTTCACTAATACGATAATTACTGCATCATCATTGTGTCATAAATAAAATAAATTATTTAATTTCTAAAAAATTTAAATAAAATACCATTATGTAGGAAATCGTTTTATCTTTATAATTAATATTTATAATATATTTTATCTTATGTATAACACTATATGAAAAAAATTTATTTATTAAACTTTGATTTTAACTCTTTTAAATCTTTTTGAATTAAATAATAATAAATGTTCTAAAATTACCCAAGTGAACCAAAGAGGTTCATATTCTATTACTAAGTTTTTTTTGGTCGAATTATACATATCCAATAGAATTAGTACATGTGTTAGGGTAATAATAATATCAATTTTACCCTAAATTACCCAATTAATTTTTACCGTGGTAAATAAAAGTAAAAAGTTACTATTCACCAAAAGTTATTTTTATATTATTGAACCAAATTTTACTATTTTATATTTAATTTTTCTTTTGTATTTTCAACATTTCACTCACAGAAGCGGTAAAATTAAATTTTATGTAAATTTGCAAATTTTCCTTGGAGGTGGGTAAAGACGGTGAAAAGTTCAAAAAAATATTTATATATTTAAATTATTGTAAACTGAACTTAATGAGTTACATTGAAATTATATAGGTATTATTTATATATTTTGACCTAATATAAATTTAAATAAAATAAATAATTATTTAAATAAAAATTCGGTTTTAAACTATAACTTTGTGTTTTTCACTATTCATCAAAAATTAAAAGTTTTCAGAAAAATACCAACAATTTACCCAAAGATAATTTTGATATTCCGAATTCAATAATGAATTCTATTTTAACAAAATCAAAACATATAATTTGAATATATTAATTTAAAAATAATTCTCACTATCAAAACCAGAAGGCGTATTTTTTAGAAATAATAACTATCAAAAGTTTGACACTTGTTTTTGTCCAATTTCAAAGTAAAATTACTTACAATGACCATAATTGGATTAAATGGTAAAAATATAATCTATTAACACTTACAACCCATTAAAATGTATAATTTATCAATATAATTATTTTTATTTAAAAAGTTGTTTTCAGTTAAAATATAGTAATTTTCACTATTCACCCAAATATGAAAGTTAACAGAAAAACACAAAATCTTTATTGAAACTAAATTATTGTGTCCCGATTCTAAAGAAGAAATTTATTTTATCAAATAGAATATATAAAAGTTTCATATAT
This sequence comes from Viscum album, assembly GCA_963277665.1. Lineage (NCBI taxonomy): Eukaryota > Viridiplantae > Streptophyta > Magnoliopsida > Santalales > Viscaceae > Viscum > Viscum album. The sequence continues at coordinate 1,381,842,459 of OY728138.1, forward strand.
TGGATTTAAAAAGGCTTCACCATTAAAAGGAGGTAAAATTGCATTTTTTTAAAAATACTTCTTTTATTTGAAAAAAAATTATTTGTTCTTACATTTTGTCTAAGAAACTCATAATATGGATTTTAAAATTATATGGATTATATAATGTTCAAAATTCAGTTAATACTATTCATAACCACTTTTTAACGGCTTGTATGGTAAGTCATTGTGCGCTAGAACTCGGTGTTGTGTGTAGTGAATGTCATTGAATTACTTTGAATAAATAATGTACTATAAATTCATGGGGTGTTACATGATTCACATGGATTGAATCACTTTTTCTCATTAGGTGACACTAACGTATTTATTTTTTATCAAATTAAAATGTTATTTTTGATTAAGTGATATAATTATATACTCTATGATTTAATTTTTCAACTCTTATGATGGATCCTAAGTTTGTGGGGTTTATGTTTTATATTTGAAGAAATTAGTTTTTTAGATAATGATTTAGTGATTATATAGATCATAATTGATGGGGATATAACTTTTCACAGAAGCATTTTAATATATGGGAGAGAGTGTGGTTTAAATTTCGTTATGATTACGATTTTAAAAACACATATACTATAATAAAGAATAATTTTGTTGTTAAAAAATTGATTCAAACGTCTTATGACTAGTATTATTAGTTCCTTGGAATGAAATGGAAGTCTATGGATTTATTATATTATTTTCACATTCTCTATAAGGAGATTAAGGAAGACATAACTTCAGTATACAATAAATAAAATCATAAATGGTGTGGTAGGTAGATGAATATCATCTTGGAGATCCTAATTTTGTAACATGGAGAGATCAAATATTGAATATTGATATCTTGGGTGAAGATTTATAATGACGAAAATGGGTCCATATCTCAACAGATATTAATAGATCAACATATTATCTGATAAATGGTTTTCTATTATTCACATAGTACATATTTTTTAGTAAATATGTATGTTATATAGATGTTTTATGATTTGAAGATGTGTTTTTGGTGGTCAATGATAAAAAGGGAATGAGTAGAGTTTGTTTCGTTATGTATGGTATGTCATGAAGTGAAAACCAAAAATCATGTTCTAATAGGATTTTTTCATTAATTAGGTATTTCATCATGGATGTGTGGGGAACTAAAAATAGATTTTATTTTAATTTTGAGTCTTAACCTTAAATTTTTTAATTTCAAATGAGCTATAAAAATTTTATCTAAAGAGACAGTTCATTTATTACTAATTAAAGAATCATGTTCAATGTATAGTTCAATTAATATTTAGATTTTAGAGGTTTTGAATCTTTTTTGTGCTAAAAAATGATAGTATATAACTATGATAAATTATTTGTATAGTATTTTTGGAATGGATTATAGTGTGTCTTTCATACCTAGTTGTATCATAAAACTATATTCTACCAAAATTGTGATGAAAATCAAAGTGGATGATCCATATATTTGGGTGATGTATGATAAAAAAATTCAATTGATATATTTTATACAATTCTAAGTGGTATTAAATTTATTTTTGACATTAAACCCCCTGATTGTCGATTTTTTAATTAAATGACGGTTAATTTGAAATATGGAATTTAAATCACCCAAAAATAATATTTTTCTAATGAGTTGAAATTGTGAATTTATTTCTATATTAAGATGATATTTTTTTAAGGATTTATTTTTTAGGTGCCAAATAATCGGTCCATCAGCTGGACCATAACCTAAAAAGACACACAAGCCACCAAGCTACGCCCAATAAGGCCTGACCGAACATGAAGAGTTATTGTTAAGTCCTACTGAGGGAATGAGTGAATGAGGGCATTAAGAAAGAGCATAGGTGGGCCATGGATGATCAATCACATATGGAGTATTGTGGACCATAAAACACGCTTGGGTTGTGTGGTGTGGAATGGCACAATATCATGTGTGTGTGTGTGTGTCCGTGTGTGTGTTTCAAGGAGCCCACCCTGGTGTGGGATTTAAATCAGTAGATTCCCCACTCTTTCCTATAATCAACCACAACACCATTTCTAATTTTGATGAGGGACCAAAAATGACTTTTTAGTGTTTAACCTTGAGAAAATAATCATCCTCATGTTCAAACACAAGGGTTCCACCGACTCCGCCCTAGTCCTTCGACACCAACTTCACTACTGTAATCATCCACCACTACAAACAACTGAATACTGCTATAGAAACTACTATTGATTCTTGATATCAAGCCCTAGATCACTACCCAGGATTGGGAATGCTCTGGTTCACCTCGTACACCTTGACCGACCACCCCGAGACCCTCTTGACTCTTCATACGGTCTCTTAGAAGGCCAGATAAAGTAGAAACACTGCTGAACACCAGTTACATGAACCATTGTTTGATCATTCCATTTCAATTCATCCATTTTGGTGCCATGTATCAAATTCCCATTATCATATAAAAATTTCTATGTCCCCTTACATGAAAACTAAAAACCATGATTCCCTGACAATCAAATCATTGCTTCATTTAAAACACCTCTCATAGTTTGTTGTATCATTAAATATACAATGAGTATATCAAGGCTATATTTTATGAGGATCTCATTCAAAGATTTTCTCAACCCCTGAAGGATTCTGAGGGATCCATTCTCATATCCTATAAAAGAATTTTTGTTCTTCAAACAAAGATATATTCCAAACCTATAGTGAGGTGAGAGAATTATTTATGAGGTTTCGTGCTCCATATATTCTGTTCTTTATTTATTTTTATATAATTTTATCTATATTAATTTTAATATTAATTTTAATTTTAAATTTTTATATTAAAATTTTTAATTCATGCATATTTTCATGTGTTTTTCAACCCAATTTATTCCTCCCATTTTTATTTTTATTTTGTTCGTCTACATCTTATCATATTATTATTTGACTTTTTAAAATTCTATCTATTTTTATATTAAATTATTATATATTTTATTGAATTTAATTTCAACTTTTTTACTGTGTATTTATCTCTCTATCGCCCACTTCCATTTCATGTTTTTAATGTGTTCTTATTTACTTATTATTCTGATATTTTTTTATTTTCATTTAATATTATTCTATTAAATATCATATTTACATTGTGAACTCTTACCCTAACCATTGATGGGATAACATGATTCATTTTGGGAGGGATGTATGTTTTTTTTCATTCATTATTCTCTTAAATTAATAAGATTTATTACGTTTTTTGGAGAGAAAGGTTGATCTAAACAAGCATGGGGAATTCCCATTAGGAAACTGAATTAAAACCATTTATATAATTTTAATAAATCCTTTTCATCCCTTTTACTAGAAACAATCTTCTCATAAGAGGGAGTTGAGACATCAAGTGGATTAATTGACATTATATAGAGTTAGGTCATAGAAGAAGTCATACTCTCGATTGAGGTGCAACATTTTACATGACTATATGAGTATGTGGAATACATATTTCTAAAGGTATTCTATATTTCACTCCACTAAATAATATAATAGTAATTCATTCATGATATATCATAATTTATTTTTCAATCAAAATTTAAACACCAATAAAGAGAGTGATGGAATCCCTGAACCAAACCACAAATACCAAGTTCATCATATTCCAATCAAATTGTTCCATTGAATGTTTTTTTAAACTTGTATCTTTTCATTTTTCATCCCAAGATTCCATTCATTTAATAAAATATTAAAAACAAAAAAAATGATGTAGTATAAGTTATTTATATAATGTGGGTGAACATACCAAGAATATTATCAAGGGAAACATCGATGGTCAGCCTCTATACCGCATTAGGAAAATAAATTATCTTTTTTAATGCAATAAGATAAGTGTGTATCAAAACAAGATTTGTTTCCAAGAATCCAATCAATTATTTATTTTCCTTTTAATTTTTCACACAATATAGAGTTTTATTATTTTGAAAACTCAAAAAAATATGTTTTACATGTTTTTTTCAAATCAACATTTTTTGACATTTAGAAATAGTTACTCAGTGGTTAGAATCAAATGAATGTGATACACAATGTATCCTATAAGGGAATGATGATCACACTGACTTGGACAATAAACTAATGAATGGGAATGACACCATAATTTCAATTTATGAACTATAATATATTACTGATAAAGTAACAATTGATTATAGAATATTGACATCTAAAGAGTAAGTTCCACTGGAGTTGACCAATATCATTAAAGACATATATGAAGTTGAAAATCACCTCGAAGACCATAAATAGCCCAAAAATGTTGGAGAAAAATCTAGGTGAACCATGATAACTAGAGTTGATTCATTATGAAGAATACTTTCCTATTCATATACATGTTGGAAACCAAAAATATCTAGATATTATATAGTATTATTATGTGTACAACATGATCCCTCCGTTCCTTACAATGTAGAAGATCTAGAACCACTCTACTTTTCCCAAGCCATGGAATATGATTATTCCACATATGTGATGGAATTTGATGAAAATATATAGAACCATGAATACCTGCCTCTATCCAGGGAGATTCCTTTTCATTAGGTGCATACCTCTAGAAACATTTTTGAACTAAAAACAACTCATAGGGATGATATTTTTTTGAATTCTGTCTTTTATTAATTTATTCAGTCTAACTTGAGTATCACTCCTAACTGCTTTGAATTTTCAGTTTTGGAAAATCCTTATTTTTTACTTAGAGGATGATGATGAAAATACACATGCACCTACTTAGTAATTCATGGAGCTCGATGATTTTATTGATCATACATTTCAATAATCCCTTAAGGAGATCCAGGTATCTAATCTTGAGGAAATCAAGAAAATGAATTCACATTATCAAAGGAATAATATTTCAAATTATTCAACATTAAATTTTATTCAAGTTAAAAAAATTCCTTAATTCACATTGATCAATAAATTCATAAATCCCATGATAATAAAACACTATATATGAGGGAGGTGGTTGCATGAGTTGCAACCAAGAAGGTGGAATATCCATACCTCATCCTGACAAAACCATGCAAGCTAAACACAATTCTGAAGGGGGGGGGGGGGGTTTGGTATAATCTATACATGGACCATTCCTCACCAATATTTAATAAGTGTAATATGAAAAATTATACATGTGTTGGATAATGTCAGAGAATCTTCATCCACTATCATATTTTTTATAACAGCATGTACTACCCAATCGATGCAGTAATAATTCAGGGCCCATTTGGGGGATCCTACCAACAATTATCTATTTAATTTCTCTCTAGGAAGTTAAATTTTATTGTTAGTATTATTATATCATGAAATCCGTACACGCTATATTTTTTCATATTAAATGAGATGAAAATTTTTATTAATTTATTAATTTAAATTTATAGAACCATGATGGAACAATGCATCCCCCATACAGTGGAATAAAAATAATAATATTCATGATATGTAGAGTTCACTCTTACAGTTTTTATGTTTAAACACCCTTATGTTTTGTCCAAAAACATATTATTATATTTAGACTAAAAATTTTATATCCAGTTTTAAATTCATTTCTTTACATGAAATATCTTGTATATCATATTTTCATAAGAATCATTTGATTCTTTGTTTTAGATTTCAATGATAATAAGATTGAATGAGAAAAATGTTGAATTGTATGATTAAATAAAGAATTAATATTAAAATGTTGATTCATGATTTATGTGAATTAATTTATTCATGTAAATGAAATTACCCTATCAAATTTCAAACATTGAATTTCTGAAATTCAATCAAATTGGATTTTTATTATTATTCATTCATTGAGTGATTTCCCCAAATCAAATTTTAATTTCTGAGAGGATTTCTACACTATATAATTTATATTTATTATTGAGCATATTTATTGAGTGATCATGAAAAATTTCACCTACTAGAACTTGAATTTCATATTTTCAAATCTATTACTTTGTAAAACTATATTTAAAAATATTGAGAAACTTCTTTATTCATTGAGGAAAACATTAAATCAAAAATTATGTAACCCATAAAGTCCTTGGAATCCAGTTTAAGGAATGATCCATGTTTCAATACATTTTTATTCATTCCTATGCACCTTTAATATTTTTCATGATATTTTAAAGATAATGTGGGGGTGAATGGATTCATCTTGAAAGCGGTGCAATTTATTGTATGAAAAATTTGTGGGGGTTATATATATGTGGATTGTGAGATTATCTTATTAATTTTGTTTTATATTGTTTTCCCATTATGAAAATAAAATATAATCTAATTGAAAAATTGAAAAAAGTAGAAAAAAAAGCATAATTGGATGTGACTTAGAAGAATAAGAAATCACCATCACTAGAATATTTTTTATCATATTTGGTTAAATGGTGGATGTGTGGTTTATTCCATGATAACATTCAAACAGGAAAATTGAAAAAAAAAATTGAAAATAAAAAAAGTATAAAACTATATAAAGATTCCTGAAGTCTCACAAAACATTCATTATGATTTACAATGATCATGACCTTACATTAATGTATGGGGAGAATTGGAGTTTTTACACTTTGAAGGGGATAATTTCATCATAGTTTTACTACTGATGACATGTTTTATACTTAAGAGGGAAACCTCCACTTTCATCCCTAATTTTCTTAAACATTAATTTCTACTAACCATAAGACTCTATGTAATTAAAACCTTAATTGAAAATCTATCATGACTTTATTAGAATTTTTACTTTATAATGTAGAGAAAATTGTTCATTTACAATTCATTGGATTATGAACATTCTCTCATGATATGATTATAACTCTACTTGAAATACATTATATTAGATCAGTGAAAATATTCCAAATAGGTAGATCTTTATTTGACATGTCCAATAATAATTAATTTAGGATCATGAATGAATGAGAGGATATGTATCGTCAATTTAAAATGGGAAAAATTAAAATATATGAGTTGATTGTTTCTTTAAAAATGATAAATGAAATTGATAATTTATATGGATTTCAAAAAAACTTATTTATCATCGATAATTGTTTTATTTTATTTTATTTTGAATTTAAATATTGGTAACATCAGTGCCCTATGATTTTCAATGATTATATTTTATCCTTTAGGATAATCATGGATTAATGGTGGTTGCAATTAACGTACACAAATTTCATTCATATTTTTAAATAATTCAAGGGTTGGAAATAATTTTTTGTTCTAAATAACCATTATTTACTATTTTTTAATTAAACTATGGGAAATAAAAAATATAGATATAAAATTTTCTGAAAAGATTAATTTATATAGAGTTTTAATGGGATATTTATTTCTATATTATGTTGAAATTTTATTGAGTGTTTATTTTTTGTTGTAAAATAATATGCCCATCTGTTATATCTCAACCTAAAGAGCCCCCAAAAGCCACCTAACTTGTCCCAAGAGTGTCTAGAAGACCATGTAGAGCCCCAGGTATGGGATTCTGTATAATGCCACGGCCTCAAACCTTACTTAATATTGAATTAAATGAATAATTCACATTGAGAATATTTTCAGGTTTAGAATTTTAGAGAATTAGGACATAACTATTACATCTCAAAAGATTACAAAGTAGAAACATTTACTATGTTTCCATAAAATAAAAAATCTTAAAAAGAAACATTTCCAGTTCTATGTTTTAGGTTGCATGACTTTCCCTTGATCCCATCCTTGACCCTATTCCATGTTAAGTCCTGTGAAAAACATTTCAAAAACTTGGGATGAGAATAAAAAGCTCAGTAAGGGATACACAAAGAATGAAAACTGTTAGTTTTTTCAAAACAACAAGTAAACCATGTATACTTTATCAAAGTCATACTTTTTCACCTTTTTGAAGTAGTAAAAACTCTTCACTGAATAAAAGTTCATTACTTACCCTTCTATAACCAAAATATTACCATAAAACCCATATAAAGATCACATAACATATAAAGGTAACTTGGGACATAAACATACTTAATTGGAATAACCATAAGGTCGACTTCCACACATATCACTTAATGGAATAGCCATTCAGCCAACTTCCATACATACTTAATGGAATAGCCATACATCCGACTTCCATACCCAATGCGTTGGAGGTTATAACATAACCACCCGTCCTGGTATTCACGGCACCACCCGTCATATGGTTTATCACGTAACCACCCATAATATGTCCAAGTACCATTATAAGCTTATAACACATAAAACCAATATAAAGGAATGATATCATTTCCACATTTCAATCACAATATATCATTTAAATATATTGACAAAATAGAATCCTTTATCAAAACCATTTTGAATAACAAAATACATAAAAGAGTATATGGTATTTATTTTATTTTAAAAACATTACGGCTTGTTGAGAAAGCCAAAGATCAAATAATACTCGTGGCGGTGGAAAAGGTCGTTGTCACCGCGCACGTTAAAAGAAACATTCCTTTTTGCCGTTTAGAAAAACACTTAGTAGAAAAAGATTCCTTTTGTATAAAAGTAAATGTCAAAGGGGTTTATACACCATATAAAAGAATGTTGTGTATAAAACGAAATATGCCTCAATGAAAGGAGATTGAGACGAAGTCCCTTACAAAGATGGTATCCTTGGTTTAAGGATAAATCAATTACATAATTGTGTGTGACAAATGAATACACCAAATATAAGTGGATATTAAGTGTAAAAAAATCAGAATATGTTCACACATATTCATAGAACGACATATTCAAGTATTATAAGTTTATTTCAAAGAATCAAATTTGGGTTAAGAAGTACCCTTGCAAAAATTTGACAGCCCAATGGCGTCACTACAAAATACAGAAAATGAGTTGATGAGAGATAAAAAGGGTATCTCATCACATGGAAATAAAATTTTAATCAATAAGGATATAGAACAACATATCCCAACATAATAGTATGTGAATTAAAAGACATAACAAAAAAGTCTTTTAAAAATAGGAGGGTGAAAGGTTCCCTTACCGACATGGGTATCTTTCGAAACATACACCCCATGAAAGAAGGACAATAAAAAATTGATGTAAATACTAATAAATGAAATTATATTACACAATGAGTAAAATAATGGGCAGTACATAGACAACTAAAAGGAAATAGTGGAAAATGTAGCATAAATCTCACGTGAATAAAAGTGAGATGAAAAATCCCTTACGAAAACTCGGCAGCCTAATGGCGCCTCTTAAAACTTCCAAAAATGTATTGATGAGATAAAATAGGGTCTCTAATCATATTAAAATAAAATTTGAAGCAAGAGGAATATAAAATAACATCCCCCATCATAAAAAAGAGGAGCTTAAAAGGAGTAACATAATAGAGATTACTTAAAATGAAAGAGATAGGTTAGATCTCTTACGAAAATTAGGCAGCCTAACGGCGCCACTCAAAACATCCAAATTGGATTGATGAGAGAGAATAGGGTCTCTCATAATATGAACATAAAAATTACAGTAAGAGTAATATAAAAGAAGATCCCAATAACAATAAATATGAGCTTTAAAAGAAATGACATAAAAGAGTGTACTGAAAAAGAAAGAGAGGAGTAGGATCCCTTACCTCGGGTCCGACTTGACTAGATCTTTCTTTGACGTCCTAAATAGTAAAATTGAGTTAATTTCTACTTGCTAAAGAACCTTTTTCAAGTTAATTATTCAATTTATATCAATTATTGACATGTTATAAACATTATGTAATCATTTAAGTTAAGAATGTTTGTTTTGTCGATATTTGGTTCTTAAGTAAAAAAGTGGACTTCTTACAATTACATGTTGTTCGTGTGGTCAAAGGTTATTTATATCCAGAATGAAATTCTGGATTTGGATATCATATATATCATGTATATCCAGCATATACATGTATTTATAATATTACATAATCATTTAGAGGTAAGAAATGAAATGCACCGTTCATGGAGACGGTAAGCCGTACGTACGCATGAACGCTACTTTCATTTCTATGTCATATTAACGGAATTAAAACTAAATAAGAGATGTTTATATTTTTAATTCCAGAATTATATTGATCCTTTATATGTATCATACATCATATATATCCATTATATGTACTTATAATAGTACATTACATTTGAGGATATGAAATGAAATGCACCGTTCATGGAGACGGTAAGCCGTACGTACGCATGAACGCTACTTTCATTTCTATCTCATACTTTAATGGAAGGAAAAAAATAATGATATAAAGGTATATTATAATTCCATTATAAAATCAAATATAATAACTTTAAATCCATCCTTTATACATCCCACATATGGCATTAACGAATCAAATCACTTTGAGGGGGTGGTAGTCCGCACTTCCTAAAATGAAGATATCACGTATACCAATAATGGAATCCATAAAGGTATGGAACAAATGAAAGATTCAGAAGCTTAAGTAAAACATAAAAATATAATATATCATATATAAACATTGTGGCATCTTAAGGTCCACATTTGAAGGTGTTATATGAGTGTTGAACAATCATCGTTTCGTGAGGCAGAAATTCGCCATCCACAGAAACTGTATGTTATTTAACCATTAGATGAAGGTGTGTGTAAGTGAAGCTCGAACAAATATTATAACAACATCCTAGTATATTTAAGATACTGGAGTTGTTACAAAATAAATTAATAAAAAGAGTTTAGGGGGTGGGAGATGCAAAATAAAACAGAAGAGCACAAGTGAAGACGTTACATTAAAATTGGGTAACTCTCTATGGTTTGAACCAAAAGGGTTTCTGGAAGAGCTTCCTGCCTATGTTAAGACTTCTAGGATAATGAGATGGATTTTGAGAGACAAAATGATCAGATCTTGGCCGATCCAAAGGTTTGAGAGGTGTGGGTAAGGTGGTAGAGGTGGGGGCCTTTTATAAGAGGAGAGGAGGGGTACTCTTGGAAAAGTATAAAATGTTACATTATTTTCAAATGGATTTCGGATTTTAATGGTCCCACATTTATGTGTTTCTAGGATAAGGTGATAAGTCTTATAAATCCACCCATACAATAGGTTTTTCACATGTGTATGTCCTATATTTGGTATTATCTTTCCATTTTATTTAAATCGTTAAATAATGAGGTCATCACTGCATCATCATGATGTCATAAAGAATTTAATTTATTTAATGTATAAAAATTATAAAAAAATACTATGATGTAGGAAATCTTTTTAGCTTTCCAATAACTATTTATAGTCAAAATTATGACTTGTATAACCACATGTAAAAATTGGTTTAGTAAAACATATCATGTTTGTGACATTTTTATTCTAACTTTAAATAAATGGAATAAATGTCATTATCAAACCCAAGTGGCTCCATGGGGTACCAAAAATCGACCCATGGGTTGTCTTGGTCGGCCATAACTCATCCAATAGGGTTAGGACAAGTGTCAATATATTTTCATTTTATTATAATATCATTTTTACCTTAAATCACAGTAATTACCTTTAATCGCGATTAATAAAACTTAAAATTTACTTTTCATCAAAACTTATTTTCATCCCATTGAACCAAATTTTACTTAAACATTAAAATAATTTAAATTGTATTTTTTTAGATTCAAATCACAGAAGTGGTAAAGCCCCATTTAAATGAAAAATCAAATTTTGTAACCACCACTTTGTGGTTTCACTATTCATCAAAAATTGATGTTTTTCAGAAAATTACCAAAAAATCACCCTAAGCTATATTTGATATTCCTAATTCAAAAATGATTTCTATTTTACCAAATTCATAACATATATGTTTCATTAATTAATTTTATAATTAAATCCCACTGTTAAAACAAATAGCGTGTTTTTATCAAACAATATCTTTCAAAAGATTGACACTCGTTTATGTCCAATCTTAAAGTGATATTAATTAGAATGTCCACCATTGGATTAAACTGTAAAAATATATTCTATTTACACTTTAAAACCAATTAAAAAGATAATCTGATCATACAAATAAATTAGATTAAAAAGTGGTTTTGAATTAAAATACAACATTTTTCACTATTCATTAAAAATTGAACTTTTTCGGAAAAATACCAAAAAATGACACAAAGAAAATTTTCATGTCCCGATTATAAATAAGAATTTTATTTTGTCAAATAGAACACATAAAATTGTCAAAAAGTGGATTTAAAAGAGGATCGCCATCAAAAGGCTGTTAATCGACCTTTTAAAGAATATTAGATTGTCTATGCTTAAAATTGGATTCATTCGAATTTTTAATCCTCTATCATTTATTGTAAAGAGTAAAAATATTTGACAAACATCTATAATAATTTTGTAGTTTGTTCTGTTCATTCACGCCATTACAACGGCTAGGTATTAACTACCATTTAAAATAATATTATTTTATTATTAGAGTGAAACGTAAGATTCCCAAACAACTCGTTGTTGCGTATTGGGTATGCCATAGAGCATAGCATCCCCTTTAAAGTATTATTAATATTTTATTCAAAAATATGGATAAATATAAAAATTTCATATTCTTTATTTACCTAGGGTGTTACATCCTTCCCCCCTTTTGGGATTTGTGTCCTCGCAATTTTAAAATTGAGCTTGGAAACATCCTTGAAAGTCCCACATCGGAACAAGAGTCGGTAAAACAATCATTTTCATATAAAGAAAGATAAGTACAGAGGTCACCTAAGTTAACCCATACTAGGATTCCATATAGGAAAACATGGACATAGAGGAGAAAACATAGGGTCATGTTCTGATGGAGAGTGATAGAAAACATGTTTAGGATAAAGTTAACCACAAGAAAATCACAAACTTGAGATGGGTTAAACGATATTCGATTCCCTGGTAGGAAAAGTTAATAGACAAAATTTTTGTTTTAAGTTACTTTTTATTAAGGAATTTATTCATAAGGATATATAATCACTTATCATGTTGACTTTCAACTTTTATTAGATTCCTTACACAAACTCATATTTTCTCCAAAAGACGAGTATTTAGGAAGACTTGTTCACATTAAGAGTACTATAATAAATTTCTAGAGAATCACCTAATCCACAAAAGAGAACTATATACATCCCATGTCATTAGACTTTAACCAAAACCAAAACCAAAAAGGTTAGTACAAGATCAGATAATCCAGAAAATTATAATCCTTTATAAAAAGAAAATCTATTCTTAATCTCCAAAATTTTTCCAAAAAACCCAAAGTTCAACGAAGACCATTCGATAAACAATTGTCCATAAAATTCTTCAAAGTAAACCAAACTATGATTGAAACCCAAATATTTGAAGGATTTTATCACATAGTCTTCTAAGGTACAAATTAACTTTTATCTCCAAATAACATCAGTTGCTCTTAAATTCTCATATTGAAAAGTAATTAACCTAATCACATATCCTCCATGATAGGTTAATCATTTCCATAGATAACCCAAAATAAACTTACTCTTGATTCCTAAAATCATATAACTAAAAAGAATTAGTCAAACTAACTCGGGACTTCACGTAGTCTAGTGGTAGGCGATAAATACCAGTCGCACTTTGGTTGTGGGTTCGATTCCCGCAGCTTTATCCGACGCGACGGGTTGTCACACGGTCTGCATGTTGTCCTTTTTCCAAACTATATAATTCTTAAAACATTCCCCAAAACAAGATAAAATATTCAAAAATAATCATAACATATTTTAATCTCAGGTTTATCTCATGCCATTAATTTTCCATCATAACATATAATAACCCATAATTACCTCAAAAGTAAGGATCATATAAACTATAATGGTTACCTTTATAATTATTACCTGAACATCCACATCGATTGGTCATCTCGTATATGATTCATTACAGAACATACCAAGGTTCAAGTGCTTGATCATGACTCCTTGATAGTTGGTTTAGAACAACCATGAGTTTCCTCATTGAATCCCCCATTTTATCTAGTATCTTAATCAGAGAACCACCACAGTTTCCTTCAAACCTGTTGTCTCTTTGGTTCCTTCTAGATCCATCCATTCACTAAAAATATAACTGTCAGTGTGAGTATATCAACAAAACCATCATGTGCTAATGAGGAAGGTAAACACTAAGATATACTTACTCATTCACTTTATCTAAAAGTAGGACTCTTTCTGAAATCCTAACCATTATGGTAATGTCACTTATGCTTAGAGAATACCATAACCTCTAAACTTATCTAAACCAACCTTTGATACCAACTATAAGGCCTCGGCCTTAAACCTTACTTAATATTGAATTAAATGAATAATTCACATTGAGGATATTTTTAGGTTTAGAGTTTTATAGAATTAGGACATAACTATTACATATCAAAATATTACAAAGTAAAAACATTTACTAAGTTTTCATAAAATAAAAATTCTTAAAAAGAAACATGTCCAGTTCCATGTTTTAGGTTGCATGACTTTCCCTTGATCCCATCCTTGACCCTATTCCACATTAAGTCATGTGAAAAACATTTCAAAAACTTGGGATGAGCATAAAAAGCTCATTAAGGGATACACAAAGAATGAAAACTATTAGTTTTATCAAAACAACAAGTAAACCATGTTTACTTTATCAAAGTCATACTTTTCACCTTTTCGAAGTAGTAAAAACTCTTCACTGAATAAAAGTTCATTACTTACCCTTATGTATCCAAAATATTACCATAAAACCCATATAAAGATCACATAACATATAAAGGTAACTTGGGACAAAAACATACTTAAGTGGAATAACCATAAGGTTGACTTCCACACATATCACTTAATGGAATAGCCATTCGGCCAACTTCCATACATACTTAATGGAATAGCCATACGGCCGAATTTCATACCCAATGCATTGGAGGTTATAACGTATCCACCCGTCCTGGTATTCACGGCACCACCCGTCATGTGGTTTATCACATAACCACCCGTAATATGTCCAAGTACCATTATAAAATTATAACACATAAAACCAATATAAAGGAATTATAAAATTTCCACATTTCAAACACAATATATCATTTAAATATATTGACATAATAGAATCCTTTATCAAAAACATTTTCAATACCAAAATACATAAAAGAGTATATGGTATATATTTTATTTTAAAAACATAACGACTTTTTGATGAAGCCAAAGATCAAATAATACTCACAGCGGCGGAAAAGGTCGTTGTCACCGCGTATGTTAAAAGAAACATTCCTTTTTGTAGTTTAGTAAAACGCTTCACAGAAAAAGATTCCTTTTGTATAAAAGTAAAAGTAAAAGGGGTTTATACACCGTATAAAAGAAAGTTGTGTATAAAACGAAATATGCCTCAATGGAAGGAGATTGAGATGAAGTCCATTACAAAGACGGAATCCTTGGTTTAAGGATAAATCAATTACATAATTATGTGTGAAAAACAAATACACAAAATATAAGTGGATATTAAGTGTAAAAAAATCAGAGTTTATTCACACATATTCCTAGAATGACATATTCAAGGAGTATAAGTTTATCCCAAAGAATCAAATTTGGGTTAAGAAGTTCCTTTGCAAAAATTTGACAGCCTAATGGCGTCACTACAAAATTCAGAAAATGAGTTGATGAGAGATAAAAAGGGTATCTCATCACATGGAAATAATATTTAAATCAATAAGGATATAGAAGAACATATCCCAAAATAATAGTATGTGAATTAAAAGACATAACAAAACAGGTCTTTTAAATAGAGGAGGGTGAAAGGTTCCCTTTTCGACATGGGTATCTTTCGAAACATACACCCTGTGAAAGAAGGACAATACAACATTGATGTAAATACTCATAAAAAAAAGAATATTGCACAATGAGTAAAATAATGGGCAGTAAATACACCAATCAAAGTAAATTGTGGAAAATGTAGCATAAATCTCACGGGAATAAAAGTGAGATGAAAAATCCCTTACGAAAACTCGGCAGCCTAACAGCGCCACTTAAAACTTCCAAAAATGGATTGATGAGATCGAATAGGGTCTCTCATGATATTAAAATAAAATTTAATGAAAGTGGAATATAAAAGAACATCCCCCATCATAACAAAGAGGAGCTTAAAGGTAGTAACATAAAGTAGAGTACTTAAAATGAAAGAGATAGGTTAGATCGCTTACGAAAATTCGGCAGCCTAACGGCGCCACTCAAAACTTCCAAAATGGATTGATGAGAGAGAATATGGTCTCTCATCATATGAACATAAAAATTACAGTAAGAGTAATATAAAATAACATCCCAATAATAAGAAATATGAGCTTTAAAAGGAATGACATAAAAGAGTGTACTTAAAAAGAAAGAGAGGAGTAGGATCCCTTACCTCAGGTCCGACTTGACTCGATCGTTCTTTAATGTCCTGAATAATAAACTTGAGTTAATTTTTACTTGCTTAAGAACCTTTTTCAAGTTCATTATTCCTTTTATATCAATTATTGACATGTTATAAACATTATGTAATCATTTAAGTTAATAATGTTTGTTTTGTCGATATTTGGTTCTTAAGTCGAAAGTGGACTTCTTACAATTACATGTTGTTCGTGTGGTCAAAGGTTCTTTATATCCAAAATGATATTCCTGATTTGGATATCATGTATATCATATATATCCAGAATATACATGTATTTTAATATTACATAATCATTTAGAGGTAAGAAAAGAAATGCACCGATCATGGAGACGGTAAGCCGTACGTACGCATGAACGCTACATTAATTTCTATGTCATATTAATGGAATTAAAACTAAATAAGAGATGTGTATATTTTTAATTCCAGAATTATATTCATCCTTTAGATGTATCATACATCATATATATCCATTATATTTACTTATAAGAGTACATTACATTTGAGGATATGAAATTAAATGCACCGTTCATGGAGACGGTAAGTCGTACGTATGCATGAACGCTACATTCATTTCTCTCTCATACTTTAATGGAAAGAAAACAATAATGATATAAAGGTATATTATAATTACAGTATAAAATCTTATATAATAACTTTAAATCCATCTTTTATACATCCCACATATGGCATTAACGAATCAAATTACTTTGAGGGGGCAGTAGTCCGCACTTCCTAAAATGAAGATATCGCGTATACCCATGATGGAATCCATAAAGGTATGCCACAAATGAAAAATACAGAGGCTAAAGTAAAACATAAAAATATTATATATCATATATAAACATAGTGACATCTTAATGGACACCTTTGAATGTGTTATATGAGTGTTGAACAATCATCGTTTCGTGAGGCAGAAATTCGCCATCCACAAAAACTGTATGTTCTTTAACGATTAGATGAAGGTGTGTGTAAGTGTAGCTCTAATACTTATTATAAAAACATCCTAGTATATTTAAGATACTTTATCTGTTACAAAATAAATGAATAAAAAGAATTTAGGGGGTTGGAGAAGTAAAATAAAACAAAAGAGCACAAGTGAAGATCAACTCAGTTGTGCTCTTCCGATGATGGATTCAATACTCTAACTAAATGATAGTACAAACAACTTGATAACATGATAGATGCGGATACTAAAGCCTAAGATCAAGTTCATGATCCTTAACACTAGCCTGAAATGCATCGGATCACCTCATTCAACATCCCAAGTCTTTATCTAGCCACTGTGAAGTCTGGATGAAGGAGAATATCGAATTATCACTAGTTCCATACACTGTTTTCCACTCCCGACACTGCAATTAAACATTTACACTTCCCAATCTCCAAGAACCGGATTTCCATGAAAGATTCCATTCTCCCATGTATTCTCATCATAACCCCACTACCATGATGATCTGGTCCATGATTCATTTAATACACCCAATATAAATTTTTTTTTATTTGAAGATACACCAAGCATATATCGGGTATCTTCAAACAAGATATTTTTTGAGGATTTTATCAACCTTTGAAAAAGGTCCATGGATCTATTCTATTCATCTATAAAATGATATACTTTCTTTTACCCAAGTGGACATCTATACCCATAAAAACAGTGGAGATTTATTTTCGAGGATGCATGATGAATATATTTTGTTCTTATATTATTTTTAATACATTTTTTATTTTAGTTTTAATTTTTAATTTAATTTTCAATTAGTATATTAAACAATTTAATTAATGCATGTTTTTATGTGTTATTCCCCCCAATTTATTCCACCAATTTTTCTTCTTCTTCCCTTATTCTCTACTTCTGATTATAATCTTCTTCTTTTTTAAATTCTAACCATTGAATTATATAAATTTCATATTTATTTTTATTCAATCTTCTTGTTATACCTTTATCTCAACCTCTCTCATTATCTTCTTCAATTTTTATAAATTTTTAAGGTGTTCTTATTTTTTCTCATTCTTATTATATATTTTTATTATCATTCAATTTTCATATCATCATTCTCATATTAATACCATGGCGTCGTACCTAAAAATGAGTGGCTAACCCAAGGATTATCCAAAGTGAGGTAATTAATGTTTCCCTTGATTATGTTCTTAAATTCAAAAGTTTTATTAACTTTGTGGTGAAAAAGAGATAATTGCACGACTGTGGAAATTTCCTATATTTTCACTGAACTAAAACTCAATTATTTAAATTTATTTAATCTTTTTCCTCCCTTATACAGGATAAAAGATCAGTATAATATGGATTTAATCCATCCAATTTATTGTATATCATAGGATGGATCCAGGTACTAGTAGATTTCATCCTCTTGATTGAGTTGTTCAATAAACATTAATTACACGATGAAACAGAATTTGGAATGCTAAATGCATTCACGATTTAAGAACACTAAATAAAATAATAGTAATTATTGCATGATATCTAAGAATTTAATTATAAAAAAGTACAAAAATGATATTGATAAAACCCATGAACCAAACCCAAAAATCTATGTTCATTCTTCTCTAATAATAGTATATCATCTCATGTTACTATAAAAAAAATAATTTCATCTATCTTCTTAAAATTAACTTGATTAAATATAATAACAAAAATAACAAAAGAAATAGTTTAGGATAATTAAATTATTTTAATGAACAAACATATAAGATCCTCAAGTGAGATGACATCGTTCAGTCTCTATGATGAATTAGGAAAATACAAATGCCTTTTCCATTCCCTATGAAAGATGGGAATATCAATATACTAAGTGAATATATATTTTTCAATCGTGTTCTGATCATTTACAACTGTTTTTTTTTCTTATAAAAAAATATCACTCTCCTATTAGTATAAAACCTTAAGAGTCTTTTTATGGGATATTTTTCTATTTATATCTATGCTAGGATGAGGTTAGTGATACTATTGTGGTTGGGATAGGTATGGTTCAAAATATGATTTGGAATGTGTTAGTTGTTTAGGATTTCATGAGGAAAACTCATAGTATATATAAATCCCATGTAGATCAATAAAAGAACATTGTATGTTTTGATTAGTGATATTAAATCCTTGAAGTTTCTCCTTATTTTTGATTATGGTAGTTTGCGAAGGGGAAAAATTTGTTTTTTATATTTATTAGACCTTTTGGCGTGTTATTTCTAGTTAGGGAGACTATTTGTTTTATTTTTTTACCTTTAAGATTTGAAAAATTTATGATTTATTCTCTGTGTCTTATCTTCACATGAATTTTTATAATCCTTCCCATGTGAATGATTTATGTGATTTAGATATCAATAATTGAATAAGTATTATAGATTACCTAGTAGAAAGTTTTGGGTTATAAACAGACTTATATATTTGGATATGTCATTTAATTAGTTTGATTACTTATGATGCATGGTGGAGTAGTTTAAATCACATATAAGGGGGAATTGTTGATGCATATGTTGAATCTATAATTTATCCTTTAATGAGTTATATGAAAATTTGTTATAATTTTGAACGTTTAGTATAATCTCATCAGTGTGTTTTTCCATTTTTTATGATATGGTAAAATATTTTCATAGATGGAAATATTTAAAGGGAAATATTGGGTAGTGTCTTATAAATTTCAAATTTATGATTGTTTGAAATATTTTATAGTTTGTGTTTCGAAGTGTATAATGGTAATTTATTATTTTTAAAATTATATATTGGGTAATACATTTTATATAGACTGAATACATCACTTTATTGTGTTAATTTAATAATTTTATTACATAATCTATCTTTCCTACAATGTTCAAGTGGTAGGTAAATTTTATAATAATTTATTTATTTAGTAAATTAATAATTTTATGGATGATTTTTATGAAATAAATAATATGGAATGAAATATATTATTTGGTGATGGTGATATGGAATTATATTTGGAATAGGAGATGCATATTTAGGTTGATGGCATGTAATTTTATAAAAATTAAAATGGGTTTTTGAATCAGTTGAATTAAATGGAAAATTTTATAAAAGAAATAAAAGGTGATTAATCATGGAATAATGCGATAATGATAAGATCTAATGGTCATAACATTTATTTTTATCCATAAAAATTTATCTCACTTTTATTTTCTCTCATTTATTTGTTTGGGAAAAATAGTTTGGTATAGAATATTATGATATACGTTATTGAAGAATAAATATTTATCAATAATAAATTCTAATTATTAGAGGATTAATGGAAAATTTTCATTATGGAATCAAGGTAGGTGACCCAAAACTATAATTTTTTTAAATTTATCTATTTGAATACAGCATGCTTTTTTTCATTAATTTGTATAATATTGATAATAAGCTATGAAAATATTATATGCTAAATTGGAATTGTAAATTATAGAATAATATTTAATTTGAATAATAAATATTCAAATAAATAAATAAAGTGATATAAATTTTATATGGAATATAATTATTGTAAATTGTTAAATAGTGGAAATAATAACAGTAAATGGGTAGGGATTTCAATTATATTATAATATAATTTAAAATGATGATAACAAAATTTTATATATGGTTAACATTTTTTGAATGGTGATATGAATGAGAAATTAATGAATTAGTATTGATATTTGATTATAGATATCCTTGAAAACATTTATTAAATAAGGAAATAATAAAAAATGATATTAGGATATTTGAGTGATGATATTTGACAATGATTTAAATATAAATAATTTTATTAATTATTATGATGCAATTTTACAAGGAATTGTAATAAGATAGTGTTATTAGAAAATAAGAAACAATGTTGTTTTCTAAAATTTTAATGGGGTGTGTAGTGAAAATTTTAATTGATTATGTTATCCTTTTTCAATTTTATGAAATTTTGTTTCATATATTACATGGACCTCATTTAGTAGTGGTTGAAAATATACATAGAGTGTCTGCTAAAAGAGTATGTGTTGGTACTATATTTTTGAATTTTTCAGAAAAAATGTATACACTTACATCATTTTGGCAGTAAGTTGCACAAGTTCCACTATATATTAGTTAGATGGTCATACAACTATATAAATTGACGAATTGTTTCTATATGGTGGGATATTTATGAATGTGGACGTATATTATGAAATAATAAAGTATCTATACAAGTTTATTGATTCAAGGTGGGTAGTGAATAGATTGTTGAAGTCATGTCTGCCTAAGATATGAGAAATGATTTCAATTTAATGAATTAATCCATTATACTATAATTATTCTCTACCTATCATAGATAACTAATTATTTAGGAGGTGTAATTAAATTATATGTACCTTTGTTTTTGAGTGGTTTAAGAAAGAGAATAAATAAGTGGTGGGGTTTTTAATCCATTTATGAAATGTGATAGTTATGAAAATGTTTTCAATGTATTGTGATAGTATCTTTTTATAATTGATATTGATGATGTTGATGATGGAGGATGATGGTTATGATGGTGTAGATGATATCGCAAGCTATAGTGGAAATGCATGATGTGGTTATGATTTTGGTTGGGGGTGGGAGAGCCCCTTTGGATGGAAGCCTAATAATATATCTTGATTTCATGGAATTTCAAATCATCCCAACTAATATAGGATTTGGTTGGGAGATTATCTGATGGTGGACACCCCGAAAACCGGTGAGAGTATGAATTGGAAGAAATATTACTATACAATTGAAATATAAGTTTTCAATTTACCTGACAGTCAAAAAATACTTCTTGTTGGTTATGTTATAGTAATTTCTATATGGGTGAAAAAATACATTGTATAAGTTGTATTATAGTGAGGTTTAAATGGGTGGGCCTGTATTTGATGATATTACTACATGGTCCATATGGGTGGAAAACTTCATGGACCATATAATTGTTCTGTTGGTGGTTATAATTTTGGTAGTGGTTGTGTAATGACTTATAAAAAATAATATGGTGTATTTTAAAAATTAATATGATTTGGTATGAAATATAAGTGGATGAATTGATTATATTATGATATTAGGGTGTTGCATTTTTTTGTATTATTTATTCCATAAAGATATGTATTTGAATGATTTATTCACATGGACACATGAGAGTTCAAGTTAGTATCCACTAAGTATATTTATAATATAATTTTTGTATTATATATAATGTTTCTATATTATCTTAATTAAGTTGGTATTCATTTTAGGAGACCTTAGCTATGAATAAAGAAAAATATTTTGGTAGTGGTGTATTGATTTTACCTTACATGAGGAATAAAGGTGTTGAAATATTTTTAGTTTTTTTATAGTTTGGGACTTTGAATTTTGTTACATTACTTGTATTGTTAAAAATAATTCATAATTATGTATGGTAATGGTATCATCTTAATAATGTTGTTATAGATAATTAATTTATATTGTCTAATTCATTCGATATATATATGACATACACTTACCGACCATTCCCAAATCATAGCCTATTGAAGATTATATTCATGGTCTATATTATAACCAAATTCTTGTAGAGGGGGAGTCCCAATGAGTGTGGGATGAAACATAGGTTGAAAAATCATAACATTTCCACATTTGATAGTGGAATGGATGTTTTTTCCACACATTCGAAACATGAATTATAGTGACCCATGCCTTTTACACATATCATTGCCTAATTTATAATATAATAATCAATTAATTAAAACCGAAATATTGTAAGTCCTTTTTTAAGTGGAAATTTTGTTTCATAATACCTTAGAGTGATTCTAAAAAAACATCATTATTTTATTCTACATAATGAGTTAATTAATCAATTTGATCTCCAAAAACTACATGGGAAAACCTATATAATACATAGATAAAAGTGGTTACCTAGTCTAACATACCGAATGAGGAGACAATAAATGGTTCCCAAAAATAGTGGTTTATATGGCATCAGACATGACTCCCCATACACATAAGGAATCCAAATATAAGAGGGGGTTCATGATATTTTAATGTAGACACTATACCCTTATTATCAGAGTAACATAGAGGTATCATAATTGAATGAAATTTGGATGTATAATATTAATTAGCATCAAAAGATAAATCATCCAAACAATAGTAATAATAATCAAAGACAAGGGAAATATCATATTCAAATGATGTCCATGTCAACAATCTATAAAAATTATAATAAATTCATGGAAATATGTATCTAGTACCTTACAAGTATCAAAAGACCAACAGGACCAAAATATTATCTCGAGATAGTATGAAACTCCATAGCTCGGTCATCTACTCCCTTAGTACTATTCCATTAGCCATTAAGCACCATATAGAGGACACTTTACCCTATCAATACCTCAATCTATGGAGACTTTGTTTGTACCAAATTGTGAACTAAATATGGTAAGAGCTAAGACTCAAAAGGCTACCAATAATGGTATTCATAATAATTCCATTATGTTCATATAATCTAAAGTACTATGTTTGAAAAATAAGAATAAAAGTGATAAAAGTATAAGTCATACTATGTAGTCTACAAAAACTCATTATCATAAAGAAAACATAAATAAGGATTAACTATAAGAAAGTTAATGCATCATCAATGATCTATGTATAGTTATCATGTATAAGTCCACAATGATCTCAAACCCATGGATAATGACCAGGGAATCCTATTTGAGGCTACAAAGCAGATCCATAGAAAACTCAGTAATGACTTGGGTCGAGCCCATGGAGTATATCCAAGGTAGTCCAAGAAAGCCTGATCTACGGTTTTAAAACCAATCCATCCAAATGGGTAATCAATTCCATACCAATAAACCCCACATATAAGTGACATAAAGTGTATCCCGCATCAGTGTTATACCAGTTATCCCACATCAGTTCCATATTGTGCCTTTCCATCATCAACATGATTTATATAAGGGGAAAAGGGATCATATCAATGACAATGACATTTATCATTTAACACATCACCAAAATTTAATTAATAATTCCATAACAATATACAATCCAATTGATCCTAGATTTCATTCGTCTTATATAAAAATTACTATGTGTTTAAAGGTGCCTATAACCTCTATCAATCTACAATGTACTAACATTCTACTACTAGTATGAAAAAAATATCAACTCATCCCAATGGTCATATTTACATTGAAGAAGGAAAAAACCACCCCATGGTTGGTTCATGTTGAGGTTACAGACCTCCATACTGGAATAAGTGTTTCATGGAATGTCTTAAATAGGAATTCAACATTTTATGTATTGGTATATTAATTTATAAAGAAACTCTTGAATGTTATGGAAAGCGGTACAAATATAACAAGGTAAAAACAAAAACAATATAAGGTAAAAGTTATATACCACCTACCTAGTGCCTATATGGGACTACTCATATAGTTTTAGCATTTGATTTTGAATAAATTTGATGGAAACAAATGAATTGAAAAGATAACTAAAAATAGAGAATAAAATCCTCCATGAGAAGAGTATCTGATATTGAGAAGAAATAAGAGAATTTAAGGAAGGGTAATGAAGCTCTTACCAAAAGGGTTCTAATGAGACAAACAACACTCGAATCCAATGTTTGAAGGGGAAGATAAGACAATGTATTTGTAAGTAAAACCAAAGCTATTTCATGGAAGTGGAGGAGTATTATGCTGGAAACATGATGAAAAAATTGGTGAGAAAATATAAAATATTTAACATAAAAATGGTAATTTTCTAAAATTTTAGGAGGAACATGGTTTGGACACACAATTTCCCAAATAATGAGAAAACCATGTGACTTCCACTGTCCATGGACAGTGGAAGAACATGGTTGGGGAGAGCAATTTTTCAAACCGTTCTCATCTCGTTCACTCCTGTCTATGGCTCTATACACCACACTACACAGTTTTCCCAATCCATAATTCCACATATGAATGGTTTGGTCGAACCCTTTTTTTATTGACCCAAACATTTATGAATAAAATTAATTTTATTTTAGTTAAATTTCTTGTGGATATAGAAAACACATGCACTATTTTTGATTTATTATATCCAGTTGAAGTTACATTACCATTAAGTATCCTTACCATTCATAATAGAGTCATTTAATGGTGATCACATGACTAGTATAAATATAGGGTTTAAACAAATCCTATTGGCATAGAAAAAGGAAGAGATGACCTTAACAAGTAGGAGAATAGCCTATGAATCCCATTTATTGGATATTTTTAGGGAGATACCATTCCTAGGATTTTCCCTAGATGAATCTAAAGCCCAGATCCAACAACTTAATCATGAGAAAAAAAATTTATGGGAGATGTTATATATCATTTAGATCACAACCCAAACCATGTTTAACGAATGACCCCAAGAAAGCCCCTACATTGTACACCTCGCACATTGAGCATATAATGGTGTAATGAAGAGATATTAAACAAGTAGTTATAATTAAGATTATGTAAATTATTTTTTTATATATAATAAATAATATACTTTCATTCTATTATTGTTAATTTTTATGATTTTTAAAGAACAAATAGTGCTTTTGGATAATATTTAATTACAATTCTGGAATATATTTTTAATTAATTAATTGATTTTTGAAATAAATGATATTATAATAAAATAGTATTATTAAATTAATTTTATTAAGTACAAATGATCATATAATTTTTATGAATCCAAATGTTACATTTGTTAATGATTGAAAACTATTTTTTCCAAAACCCATCAATTTTTTAGAAATTTTTCTTTTTATTTTAAAAGTGAAAATTCAAATTTATAAAAAATTATTTTGATGAAACGAATATTATTTTTGAAATAAATATATTGAAATTATCCAACGGTAAATATTTCATAATTTTCAGATACATTTGAATTTTTTGGTAAAAACAAAATTCATTATAGATATATAACATATTTTATGTCATCAAAATGATCCCATAGTGATGTAATAAAATTCTAAAAAATGTATCTTAATCCCAATATATTTTTTTACTTTTATTTAATTCAATTTTGAGTTTATTTTTTTTATAAAGCCTTAGTGAATCGTCCAAGGCATATAAAATATTTTAAGATTTTAAAATATTATTCAGGAAAGTGTGAATCACCTCCTCCTGAAAAAGAAAAATATTTTAATATCCTCATACCATACCCTTATAAAATAATTTATATCACTCTCATTGGCCGTAAACCATAGGATGGACCATGGAATGGTTTGTGGTTTTGAATATTTTAGTGTGTAGTGTCCAAAAATAAGAATAATAAGGAATTACAACACCTTTCCTATATACTCCCACCCAAAAACCAATTTATCCACACTAATGCTCTTTTAAGATCAACCACCTTATTCCAAATACTCCCTAGAGACCTCCCAAGGCTCTCCAACCTTCCAACAATCCTACCCCAAGCCTTTGGAATCACATATCCAAGTAAGGGATCTCCCTCCCTCATTTTTCATCAAGCCCCTTTTTTGTCATTCCTTTTAATTTCAATTTTCTTTATTTGGGATATGTTATTAAATACCTCCTTCTATTAAATTTTATGTATAAAATATGTAATTTTCCTTTCACTTCAATTAACCAACCTATGTTCCTCTATACCAACCTATAACTATGAAGAAATTTTTTAAGGGTTCCTTCCTTTCTCAATTTTTGTCCAACTTTCTTTATATTGCTACATCCTTTTATTTTAAATTAAAAATGATAGAGTATGTTTTCACACGTCCCTCATACTAAACTTATTATATATGAATTATTAGATACCCGTTCCTCTCTCAATAATATTTCTGGTGTACACCCATTACCATGCCAAAATTTCATAAGGGATTTGTCGCTTCTCATTTCCATTCAAGAATTTATTCTATATTATGCATATAAATTCCATTTCATATATTGTAATATTATGTTTCATGGTCACCTTACTTAATAATTCAATTACAAATGATGATAGGACCCTTTAGATCTAATCTACCCATTTTATGAATTTCTATTGAACGTCGTTATGCTACTAAAATTGCCCTATGATATTCCAAGCCAAAATAATCTTGTAATGAATACCATACCAATTTCTCTATAAAGGGTAATCACCTTTATTCTCATGTAAATATTTATTGGTTTCAAACCGGAAATAATTCCACATTATTTATTCATGGAATAACTTATTATGTTTAATTAATCCTCGTTTTGTGATCTATGTGGCAACCATATACATGAAAACGACATGATTATAAAGGATGTTCCCTGATAGCACCCCAATGAATTGGGTAATTTTGTGTATCATGATACACCATGTTCATTGAAGGTTTACCCATGATAATTCATGTTCAATTAAGTTTTACTCATGATAATTCATGTTCAATGAGGTTTTACTCATGCTAATTCATTTACATTAATGGGTGAGTCATTCCAATCCATGTGCAATGAGCCTTGGCTCAATCTAATAGCATGTTTTATGTTGTTTCCAAATTTCAATGTTATTAATATCATGTTATATCATTCCTTTATGCTCATGTTTTTTATCTATATTGATATTACTATTTTATATCATGTGTTGTATTCCTCATTTTATTCCATGTTAATTCCCTTACTAGGGTTTATAGCTCACCTTTTTATTATGTATGTCCTCATGTTATCCCAAGAAATGATAAGTAAGAAAAAAATTTATCATGTAAAATATGTTTTCAATAAAGATATATATTTCATGTTTTGAGTTGTTATGTATCTGGTCTAATCCCCAAATACATTGTACCTCTTGACCTTCTGTGTTTTAATAATTGTTTGTTAATGTAAAAAAAATTATATATGAAATAAATAGCAGGGTTATTATATTTGGTATTAGAGGATAACTTTCGTTTTCTTTGGATTGGGATTAGAAAACACTAGTGAAAACCTTAGGGATAACACAATGGATAACAAATGAATCACTAAATTTTGGTGAGTGTATAGTAAGTTGTTTATCAAGAAAATACATCCTTGTATGGATACGTACAAGTAGAGGTGGCTCTGGCATAGATGTGTCTAGAGGTAAAACCTGAAAACACTGCATTGAGGTACACTGAAATGGGAACATGTTCATGATAATGGTCCTTGCTAAACTCTTACATCAACACTATTAGGGGTATTATTTAGTAAATTTAAAAGCGTATTATGAACCATTCGTAAGGGAACCAAAAATTCCATTAGAATATATGTTAAGAAGTCTATCCTAGATAATATACATCGAATCCTATAAATTCATAAGGTACAGAGATAAATGTAATTTATAAGTTTTACATTTTTTATCGAATTCCCCTTTATTTGTTTAATAAATTAAAATTATTACCTACAATTTTTCTTTTATTCTATATAATGGTCGGAAATAGGAGGAATCAGGCTAACAACCGATGAAAAGATCAATGTGATGAAAACTCTAATGCGACGCCCAATCCAATAGGAGAAGGAATTGAAAAAAACATTCATGATGGACTCTTAGGTAATACGAGTTTTGAGTATAAACCTATATCAAGAGGAATGTCCACCCCCCCCCCCCAAATAATGAATAAGTCACAATATATATCTCCATGAGACAATGTCCTACTTTCAATTGATCATCTAATCCCCCAATCGCAGAACAATGGGCCATATCCATTGAGAGGATATTTTCAATCATTCAATGTTCCAAAAAAATATGGTTCTTATATATTCTTATCATATGGAGGGGGAATATGATCAATAGTGGAAATTGGTCAAAAATATAAATTATGTGGAAGAGATCGATGCGATGGAACAAAAGGATTTATGGAAAATGTTTTTTAATAAATATCATCCTCGCATCCTCTGACATAATATGGAAATGGCCTTCCTTTACCTCAAGAAAAAAGGCTAAGAATCCATCAGATATTACAAAGAAAACATCCAAAGACTTTCATTATATGCCTTTTTAATTTTTGTTACCCCCTAATGCAAGGTTGGCCGATTCTTTGGTGGGTTAACACCTAGCCTATGGAAACCCTTGGTAATTCATGACATTGATAGCTATGATTAACTTGACTGATGTGACCTCAATGTTGGGATATAGATCGAAGAATCATAGGGGTATCATGGGGAAAATAAGGGGAAAGTAGACTTTAATTATGTCAGTCCGAGGGATAAATCCAATGGTGCTATAAAAATATATCCCTACGTTTATCAAATGTATATAATGAATCACCATGGAAATTGCCTGAGGGTGCCAAGGAAATTCTATAGGAGTGGAAGAGAATGAAAACTGGCCAATAATTTCCAAAAAGAAATATCCCTCAATGTGACATAGGAAATGAATGCTTTAGTCAACCCTCAACATTTTTTTTATTGCTAAAACTATAAGTAACCAAAGAACATGGTGAACTGGTGTCCTAAGACAAGGTTAATTGGAGGTAACCAATGAAATCAAAGGAATATGGGGAAAGATTATTCTACGACTACCCCATAAGTGAATCCCGACAATGAAGTGGTGACAAGTACGATGGTTTTTCAATCTAGATTAGTGAATATAATTTTTTGATTCTAGTTCTACAAATTATTTTATATCCCAAAGGTTTAATAGAAAAATCCAAACACCACCTATATACAGGAAAGTAGAGATGTCATAGAAAATCGAAAGTTGGTCAATTATTACATCCTATGTATATAAATCTTCCTCTGTCACAAATTGTAGATGGAAAATTCTGGTGAACCTCATCATTCTCTCTCTAGTGAAATTTGATGAAATTATTGGAAAGAATTGTATTTCCCTATATAGTGTGAACATAAATTTCCGCAAGAGGTAAATCACCCTATATATGGTGAATCGACCCTCGATTCTATAAAAGTGAAAGGAGGAGGATGAATCTTTTTTAGAAACATCATCTCATGTATTGATATTACTTCAGTATGATCATACATAACTTTATCAAATTATTGAGTCCATTTAATGAACCATCCTCTAATACATGCCTATTGTGAGGGAATTTGATGATCTATTTACTGAGAAATTTCTTGTTCTTCCTCCAGGAAGATATTTTTAATTATTAATTGATCTTATAACTGTGGTGTTTCCAATATCTAGAATAAAAATAGAATAGATGTTGTGGATCTTGAGTACCTAGGAAAATAACTACTAGTGAATCTTGTTAGATTGTTTATATTCCCATGTGTTTTATTATGGGGTGCACCAGTCCTCTTAGTCATGAAGATGGATTGGTCAATGCTCCTTCCATTTATTATCATTAGCTCAAAAAACTCATGATAAAGAACAAGTATACATTTCCAAAAATTGATGACTTGTTCGATCAACTAAGTGGATCACAATACTTCTCCAAGTTAGATCTGTGGGGGTTATATTACCATTTTAGGGTGAAGAAAGAGGATATCCCCAAGACTGCTTTTCGTATGAGGCACATGCATTAGGATTTCAAAGTGTTCCATTAAAACTAAATAATTATCCATTAATCATCATGTACAAGATTAATAGACTCTTTAAAGATTACGTTGACAAATATATGGTAATAATTATATATTATATTCTAATATACTCCAAAAACTAGTTGGTTCTTGAGGAGAATCTGAGCACTGTGTGACACACCTTGCGAAAGGATAATATCTATGCAATGTAAATCATGTTTGAGTTATGGTTGAAGGAAGTATCCTTCTTGGGTCATGTCATCCAATTTAAGAGGATATATGTGGATCCTTCAATGAAATATTCAATGGAGGGGTGGTCGTGGCCAGAATTTGTGACAGATATCTGTAACTTCTTGGGAATAGCTAGATATTATCGCTGATTTGTGAACAATTTCATTATATTTCCAAACCATATTACCAATATAACTAATAAGAGATTCTAGTTTACTTGGAATGATTAATGTGAAGAATGATTCAAGGATTTGAAGAAAAGGAATATCACTACACCCATTCTCACACTACACACAAGTGGCGTGCTTTCTGTAATATGCTTCAATTCATCGAAGAAGTGCATGACTTTTGTGTTTCTAGAGAACTAAAAAGTCATTTTCTATACCTCAAGGTGGTTGAAAATTCCTTAATAAAACTATCCCGTTCATGATCTACAGTCAGATAATGTTTACTTTGTGTTGAAAATTTGGAAACATTGCCTATTTGGGGAGAAGTGTGAAATATA
Source organism: Viscum album (assembly GCA_963277665.1). NCBI lineage: Eukaryota > Viridiplantae > Streptophyta > Magnoliopsida > Santalales > Viscaceae > Viscum > Viscum album. The sequence goes on from OY728138.1 coordinate 1,381,873,857, forward strand.
TACTGATCAATAATTTCTAAGATATATATTCGGACAGAAATAATTTAATATGCACCATAGAATATTGTTAGATCTCATCAAGTCTTATTACTACTAATTCCATTACAACCATGTGAAAATGTCATAGGTTGAAGATGCTCTATGATGAATTGACCTGGAAATTATATCATTGATAAGAATTAAAAAGGATCCAATCATCATGGATTTGATGAAGATTGACATGTAAATCCTAAATATGGGAACTTCATCAATCTATTCACAAATTATTTCACAACTATCTCTTTTAAAATCATTATAGGATTCTCAAAAAGAATATATGGGAATTCAGATAAAAGTGGAAACTATTAGAAAATGGAAATCCTTAGAGATAAATGTTAATGAAGAAGGAATTGTGGTATTTGGGTCAAAAATATGTGTTCTGTGAAATCTTTAGATAAAGAAATAACCTTATGATGATGCATATAGTTTGAATCTTTCCATTCACCCAACAAAAAATATTATATATTGGGATATATGGGATTAAAATTGGTGGTATAACATGAATTAGTAGATCGTAGAATATTCATCAAAGTGGTTGGGATGTCCAAAAGTGATGACTGATAAGTAGATGTATAAGGAGATAGTGCAACCATTACCCATAAAACATGTAAATGGTAAAATATCACTATAGACTTTTTCACTGGTCTTTTTAATACATCCACAAGAAAAAATGTAGCTAGGTTGTTGGGGAATTTCTTACAAAGACTACACATTTCATTGCCATTCGAGTGGATTTTTCACTAGATCTTTTGGAACAGATATACATTAGAGATGTGGTAAGTTTTCATGGAGTACCACTATTGATTATGTCTGATCGAGATCCAAGATTCATATCTATGTCCTCTAAAGTCTCCAATAATCTCTGAACATGATTTTGAACATCAACATGGACTATCACCCTCAAAATGATGGCCATTCTGAGAAGACTATCAAGAAAAATTAGGAAATGTATAAAGCATACTCAATGGACATTAAAGGTGGTTTTGTCCAACGTCTCCCATTGGAGGAGTTCCCTAAAAAATAGTTTCCACAAAAGAATCCAAATGGATCCTTTTGAAGTCAATTATGGGAATATGTGTTGAAAAAAACGGAATGTTGGGATTAATTTAAGAGTGAAAACTTCTATGTCTAAATGTTTTCAATGAAATGGTATAGAAAGTTAAGATCATCCGGCCGTACATCAAAAATCCCCAGATTTGACAAAATAGGTATGATGAAAATCATCACTGAGACCTAGAGTTTTATGTTGGATACATGTTATTCCTCTGTATATATCAATGGAATTTATTAATAAATATTTGGAAGAAGGGAAAACTTATTCCAAGGTAAATTAGCGCTTTTGAGATCTTTGGTCACATTGGAGCAGTGGCATATTGAATAACACTCCCTATAAACCTATATCATGTGCATGTTAAATTCTATTTATCACTATAGAGGAATTACATACTTAACCCATCACATGTACTCAATCTATATGTGTTACTGTTGGAGAATTACCTTTCCTATAAGGAGGATCTGGTGATGATCTTGGATTGCAGTGTAAAATTTCTATTATATAAAACAACGTACCATGTCAAATTGTTGTGCAGAAACTGCATTTTTGAATAATGAATGAGTGACTATGAAGAAGTGATGAGGTAGAGTCCCCCTCATCATTTTTAGGGTGAGAAAAGGAAATTTTGAGGTTGAATTTTCATAATGGGGAAAGGTTTTAATGACCTGAACCTTTAGGAATAAATTTCCATTTCTATTAATTAAATGTATTATGGATATTAAAAAAACATGCACTAATTGTTTTATACCCAATTGGATTTAGATGGTCTTTATGTATCCTTATTATTGATAATGTGGTTGTTGAACAATGATCACCTGACTAGTATCATTAAAGGGTTCTAACAAATCTATTTGGCACAGACAAAGGAAGTGATGGCATAAACTAGTAGAATTGTACCTTATGAAGCCCATTTATCAAAGAATATGAGGGAGATAATATTTCTATGATTTCCCTAGACCAATCCCATGTCGAGATCCAACAACATAATCATTAGTGAACCTATTTTGGGGAGAAGTAAAATAGCATTAACATAACGACCCAAACCATGTTCACCAAACGGCCTTAAGAAAGTGCCATCATCAAAAACCATACTCTTTGGGAATATGATAGTGTAATGAATATATATTTAACAAGACATTAGAACTATGATTATATAATTTATTTTTTTATTTAGAATAATGAATGTACCTTCATTTTATGATTGTTACTTTGTAAATGAATTTTCGAGAATAAATAGAATTTTTTGTTAATATTCAAATTCAAATAAGAAATAAATTTTTAATGAAATAATGGATTTTTGAAATAAAAAATCTTTTAATAAATTATTTTTATAAAATTATTATTTTTAAATATAAATGATCATATAAATATAATGAAGTCAGTGTTAAATTTTAATTAAGGTTTGAAAACTATTTTTCCAAAACATGTCAACTTTCAATAAATTTATGTTTTTATTTTAAAAGTGAAATTTCACATATAAAATGTTATTTTGGTAAAATGAATATTTTATCTGAATTAATGAAATCAAAATTATCCAATGGTAAATTTTTCATTATTTTATAAGACAGTCGAATTTTTTGGTAAAACGAAAATACCATGTAAATATATAATGTGTTTTATGACATAATAATGTACCCATAGTGTTGTAGTAAAATAATATAAATTTAATATTGGTACAAATATATTTATTCCATTTAAAATAATTTTTTTTTTGGTTTTTATATTTAATTTATAAAAAAATTAAATCTTCCAATCCATAAAAATTATTTTGAGATTTTAAAATCATTTCTATGAAAGAGTGACTCACCCCCACATAAATAAGTGAAATATTTTAATATCATAGTCCCTTAGAATTATAAAAAAATGTATACCACTCCACATTGTCTATAAACCCTGGAAAAATCATGTTATGGTTTCTGGTTTTGAATATTTTACTGAGTAGTGTCCAAATCCAAAATAATAAATAATTCTCCCACCATTCTTATATAAACCCACCCAAGCACCAATTATTCTTCAGTAAATATCTTTGAATCCCAACCACACACTTCCCCCATACTCCCTTGATCCCTACCAGGGCATCCCCAAGCACCCAAGACGCCTCCCTCAAGCCTTTGGAATCACACAACCAAGTAAGGGATCTCCCTCACTCTTTTTTCATCAGGAAACTGTTTTATGTCATGCCTTTTAATTTTAATTTTCTTGATTTGGGATATTTTATTCCATACCTACATAATTTCCATTTTATTTATACATTATTTTATATTTCATTCACTTCCATTAAGCCCCACTATGAAATTTAAACTACCTGTTACTACGTCGAACATTCGTAAAGGTTCATTACATTCTCAATTTTTGTCCATGTTTCCTTATATTGTTTTTTCCTATTATTTTCAATTAAAAATGATGGGGTATGTTTTCACACCTCCCATATACTTCCCTTATAATGTTTTATTGATTATAGATCCCTTTCCCTCTAATTAATCCCTCCCATGTACACCCATTACCATGCCAAAATTCCTTGAGAGATTCCCCTCTTCTCATTTCCATTCAAGATTTTATTTTATATTATGCACCTAAAGTCCATTTCATATGCTAGGATATAATTTTCATGATCCACTAAATATAAATTTCTTTTAAAATTGAAGATATTTCCATTTGTCTCTCATCATCCCATTTTATAAATTTCTATTTGAGGTTGTTATGGTGTCGAAATTGCACCACAATTTTCCATGCCAAAATCATTGAGTATTGAATTCCATTACCATTTCTCTATAAAGGGTATTAAATTATATGACCATGGAAAAATTGATTATAGACTCACTTTTATGTATTCCACATTCCATTGTAATGGTGTAAGTTATAATATTTAATTAATCCATGTAATATGATCTATGTGGAACATTTATACATGAAAATGAAATGATTATGAAGGGTGCACCCAGATAGAACCCCAATGCAATGGGTAATGATTAGTATCATGATACACCAATAAAAATGATGTTTTACACATGATACTTCATGTTCAATGAGGGTTTACTCATGCTAATTCATGTGAAATAAGGTTTTACTCATTCTAATTCATGGGCAATGACAGTTTACACATGCTAATCCATGTGCAATGATCATTGTATCATGTTAATATTTTGTTGTGTGTTGTTACTACATTTATATGTTATAAATATATTGTTATATCATGCCTTTGTATTAATTCTTCCCCCCATTATTATGCCTATTTTCTAACATGTATTTCCTTCTTTATGTTATTCCCCATTTATTCCTTTACTTGGATTTATACATCACCCTTTTCGTATGTATTTCCTCAGGTTATCTCATGCAATGCTAAGTACGAAAGAATATTGTTGTAATGTAAAATAACTTTTCAATAAATATATGTTTTTCATGTTTTATTTTTTTATTTAATGTTACTAATCCCCACGTACCCTATACCTCTGAATCTTATGAGTTTTACTAAGTGCATGTTTATGTAATAAATCATGATTAACAATGATATAAAGAGAAGGGTTGTCATATTGTTTCTACCCTTTCCAATATAATTTAGAGCTCTGAGATTCGATCAAACCATATACACTATCTATTCCTTCCAAAAGGGATTAGGCATGTTTATAACTATAGAACAATGGATTTAAACTAAATTTTGAAATATACGTACCTCATACAAATAACTCAAATCATAAAATATTCCCATATTAGGACAATACGTCCTCAAGTGGCCTTTCCATGGGTGAGCTGGCATCTTAAAAGTGTTTCATCCACTTAGTATGTCCATCTATAAATCTATCCTAGGTCACATCCCTCACATGAACATTCTTCTATAGCACCTGAACAAAAGTAACTGAACTACATTAGAGATAATTCATGATCAGATCAATTATACTTATAGGGTTCTCCTTGAAGGATAGATCCACCTAAACCGAATCCTCATTCGGCTGAAGTGTGTGGGATGGGTTTGTGGAAAATTAAGTAGTTGAGATATGTGGAATGCATCCTATATGACTCAGTACCTCAGAGGTTGCAATAAACGATAGGCTACCATCCAGACTGTAGTACCCCCAGTTTGACAATTGTGACCCTTGTTTCGGTTCGTTTGTGCTTTTTTATGTGGTTGGTTAATGTATAGAAAATTCTGGGAAAAACTTTTAATGTTGTGGAGGTTTTACAGGGGAGCACAGTTGGCACACGGTCTGAAAAAACTATGCGGCTGGCCCCAGATACCCTTCACCCTTGATAGTGGGCTCCTCAAGGGTGGTGTAACACCCCAAGCTTCCATGGTATGTTTCCCTTTGAATAATTCAATAGCTTATATTTTATGCAACTTTGAGATTCTAACACATTGCGACCAATCAAACTCGCAATTATGAATATTAATACAAAGTATTTGAAATATTAAAAAATTTATCTTTCAAAATGGACTTCATTTTTTGATTTGAAATATAAAAATTATCTTAGGCTGAATTTTTTGTATTTTTCTTAAAACAGTCAATTTTTTATGAATAGTGAAAAACACTAAGTTATAGTTAAAAACCAAATTTTTAATTTAATAATTATTTATTTTATTTAAATATATGTTAGTTAAATATAGATATATAATTTCTATATATGTTCAATTTAATTCATTGAATTCAATTTATAATAATTTTAGATATATAAAAATTTATTTAACTTTTTATCGTCTTTTACCCACCTCCGAGGAGCATTTTCAAAGTTACATAAAACAAAATTTTACTGCTTTTGTGAGTTTAATTTCAAAAATCCAAGAGACATGGTTGATATCAATAAGTAAAATGTTGGTCAATAAGATAAAAATAATTTTTGGTGGATAGTAACATTTTAATTTTATTTTCCCCAATTAAAAGTAAATAGGGTAATTAAGGGTAAAAATCATATTATTATTACTGTAAAACATGTCCTAATTCTATTAGATAAGTATTTTGACCAGAAACAACATTATAAATAAAATATGTTCTTTTAGGTCCACATGGATTATATTGGGACATTTATTATTATATAATTCAAAAAAGTTTTAAAAGTAATAAATTCAATGTTTAATAAATAAACCATTTTTAATATATGGATAAACATTAGATACTTTCGACTATAAATATTAATTATAAAGATAAAAATATTTCCTAAATAATAATATTTTCTTTATATTTTTTAGACCTTAAATAATTTAATTTATTTATGACACAATGATGATACATTAATTACCAAAGTATTGAAATATTAAACTAACAAATATTATAAATATCCAAATAAATGAAATTTGAGACATTTTATTAATTAAAATATTTTTATAGTTTAATATGACATGTTATTGTTTGTTAGATGAATTTTTTTCAAAGTAATAATGCTGTTACGAACATAGAAAAAACAAAATACCATATAGTATCAAAATTGACATAAATTTTTTTTAAAACAAATATTATATTATTAATTGATACTCTATTCCTAAAAATATAAGGATCGGCCATAAAACATATATAATTATAGGTGTATAATTAATGAACCACTTGGGGTTAATTTTGATGTTTATAGTATGTTTATTAACCATATAATATAAAAATACAAGGATACATGGTAAATGTAAAACAATTTAACTAGGAGTTAAATTTAAAAGATAAGGTTAATATAGTGACCAAAACCTGTCTAAAACCCATTGGATGAGTGTTTTTTGACCCAAACCCACCTTATACTTTAAATAATTCATTTTAGTGTCCTTATAAACATAAAATTATTTTATTATAAAATAATATTTCTAGTTTTTTCTAAGGTGGCCCTCACCCCTCTTATAAAAGGGTACACCTCCTTCTCTCTAATTCACACCTTCAAACACTTTTGGGTCATCCAACCCCTGCCCAAAATACCCTACCAACTATTCTATCTTAATCTTTTAGTCCATCCTTTAGTCATAAATCCGACCTATTTATCCCTTTTGATCAAATCAAAAGGAACAACCCGATGAAGAGGTAAATATTTCATCACCACTTTTAAGTTCATTTCTTCTTCCACTTCCTCTTTATTTGTTGTTTCCATTATAAATTAACAACTCCAATATCCTCTATATAATGTGATGTGATTATAAATATGGTACAACCATATTCATTATACTATCCATCCTTTGATTGACATGTCACTGTATGTGTATACGTACAAATTACAGTCTCCACGTCGTGGTGTAATTGTTATTCAATGCATTATTAGTTGGATGGGTATAATAATGATGTGTAATTGATTTAAATAATAATTTTAACATGATAATTATTCTTCATATATTATATACCATCTAATTATATATTATTTTAATATAAAAATAATGATATTGTCGCTTGTGCATACGTACGGATAACCATCTCCACAAACGCGATAAGAATAATTCCCCATCGTATCCATTCAAGAATAATTTTCATTTTATTATAAAAAATATTGTTTAAAGACATAATATCATCTGAATATGAATAATATACATCTTATCCATAACAAACATTACTTACCTAACAAACCATATAAAGGAAAACGAATCTGTTAACACCTGAAATGACGATAATACTAAGATATTATTAACCAAGCAATGTTAAAAGATAATATATGATATAATATTAATGTATATGATTCTTTTATAATTTAATAACAATTATTTAACCATTATACATGAGGTTAACCTACCCTATACCAATGAACAATACAAGGTAAGGGTTAATTTAACAATCTCTTCATTATCTGAGGTTGTTAATATGTAATTATCTACTGGTATCTCTTTATCATCCACATCTATGTTTCTTAAAAATGTAATTCAAAACATTTTTTTCAATTTAGTAGACAATGGGTTAAAGTCATTTAAACCTTTATTTGACTTTTTATAAAATGTTTTGAAATGAATCCTTTCGTCATTTTCCAAACAAGGGACTTTATGACCTTTTCGACAAAATTAATGTTAGAATGTTTTTTTACTTATATGGAGGGTGCATGTACTTTCCGCCTTTATAACATCATCAACACTTCTCTTACAAGCTTATAAGAATATTTCAATAATAAATTTTTTCTTTTATAGTTACATTAATTTTAAATTAATTCAAAATAGAAAGAGATATTTCTCTTAAAAAGGTTTTTATATCATCTATGTCAATATTCGTTGATGAATTTTAAGATTATTTGAAGTTGATTTATTATGATACAAAACTTCATTATTGTATTAAAGGTTTTTTGATATGTTTGATAGCAGATGTTTTATTTTTTCACTATTCAAGGTTTATGGATAAAGTATTCACATTTTGTATGCTAGTTTTAATATGAATGTTTCTGTTATGTTTAAACCATTTCATATAAGAAATGCACTGGACATCATATGTGATGAGTGGAGCCTGCTATAGCTCCTCGATGCATCGTTAGGTCTCATGAGACAAACTAATTTCTTAGAACAAGGCCTTGACAAAATATTATTTGTATTCATGGAACAAGGCCTTGACTAAGTGGTTATTAATTCCAGTATTATGCATTTTATCATTATGAAAGTGGCTATTGATATTGCATGTGATTATTCGACTAGTAAAATATCAATGTGAATAAGTAAATGGAATTATTTGATTTTATCTTTGACATATTATGTTAAAGTTCATGTTTAATAGGATTTTGTTTTAGTATTATACATTTCTTTAAATGTTTATGCTTATTTATGAAAGTTTCCTCTATATTTTTATCCTTACTGAGCATATGAGATCACCCCTTTCTATGTTTTATTTTTCCCAGGCTGTGAAGAAATAAATTATGAATGGCCTTTAGGGATATACTATGGGATCTCAGTGTTTTATATGGAAGCATTATTGTTGTTGTTTTCCATTTTAAGATGTAATTGAAACCTTATGAATTTATCTAGTACTTCCAAGGCTACTTAACTAATCATTCTTTCGAGACTTGATCTTTTCTGATCATACCAATAATACATAATAGTGCATCGACTCTGGGATTCTGGGATCAGGGAATTATAGTTGGTATCAGTGGAAGTTTAGTACAATCTTTGGAAACCAGATTTAGATAAACTATAATTAGAGCACATATCCCTAAGATGGACTTTGAGGATTAGTATAGTAGAACTTCCTAGAATTTTGGAATTGTTGTTATTTTGTGAGTTTTCCTAGAAATACATACCTTTCGGGATACGAGAGGGTAGAGGAAGGTCTAGCACAGATATACCTAGGGGTAAACCCTTCAAAAACTTCTTATATCTAGACTCGAATGTGAACTTCTGCATGACAACGGGTCTTACTACACTCTTGGTTACGATACTCCCGGGGGATATCCTTAGGATAATTCATATTTTCCATACAAACCATTATGAAGAGATTATGAGTATATACTTCCTCAAATAAATTTTTTCTTTATTATTGTGGATTATATCCATAAACGTTTCAATTTATGTTAAATGTTTTACATGATTGGAATTATTTATTTTGTTTCATAAACAAATCTAGTTTATTCCATTGTTTAGAAACGGCACCTACTAAAAACTAATTGAAACCATATCAATGAACGCACTCTATGTTGGGATTTCCATCATACTCAAGATAATAATAGTAGAGCTGGTGATGAAACTGGTGTTGATTATCTAATCACCATATTGGGACAACTAACTCAGGTTATGAATAATAATCATACTCGTAAGGAGCACCCTGAGTTGCAGCGTGGAGGATCAATGTTAGATCTCTTTATGAGGAAAAAAAACCAACATTTAATGGTTGTATGAATAAACTAGTAGCTAAGAAATGGTTAAATTCCATAGAAAAAATATTTCACGCCTTGTGGGTAGCGAAAAAGAAAAAGTTGTCTGGGAAGTTTACCGCCTCACTGGAGATGTTGGTCAATGGTGGTCATTGATTCAAAACACAAAAAAAAAAGATGATTATGTATCTAATATAGAATGGTTGGGTTTTAAAGAGTTTTTATTAGAAAAATACTTTCCTCGTGATCATCGAGCAGATATGGAATGGTAATTCTTGAGTCTAAGGCAAAAGAAGGATGAGAATGTTGTAAAGTATGAAGCTAACTTTACAAGGTTAGTGAGGCATGCTGTAGATTATATACACAACCCAAGAAGTATGATTGATAGTTTCATTGATGGGTTAAAACCATTTTTCTATCGATCATTAGTCTCAAAATACTTCTCATCATACGAATATATTGTCTCATGTGCTATCAAGACAGAAAAATACTTCTTTAAGTCTTACGACTTTAAGGAAAATAAAGAGAATAAGAGATATGTTGAACACTCTATAAATGGAAATAAGGGGAAGAAGGGAAAAGTTGAATATGCATCCTACAGTAAATATGGGAAGAAACACCCTAGTACTTTCCTGAAGGAAATGAGACTCTGTTACAAGTGTGTTGAAAAAGTCCACCAAGATCATGATTGAAAGGGGAAGAAAGAGGTTATCGATGTTGAATGATATAATTGTAGACAAAGGGGCATTATGCGAATGAATATCTTAATAATAAGGGGATCTTAACTCAGAAAAGGCCAAGGGATCAAGGCCAAGCGTATTCCATCATTACTGCTGAGGTTAAAGCTCCGAAAGACATGGTGGTAGGTAATTTAATGGTTTCCTCAAGTTTGGGAAATTCATTATTTGATTCTGGATCGTCACATTTTTTCATATCTTCCCAGTTTTCTTAAAAAATTATATATTTACAATTTTATTTAACAAGGGAGTTGTCAGTCAAAACTACTAAGCGAATTATCATTGCAACAATGTTTTTTTAATCAGTACACATTAGGGCATATAAATGTTTTTTATCTGCTGATCTCATCATCATTCCCATGATTGAATTTGATATAATCCTCAGTATGTATTTGTGTTTGGACCATGATTCAAAAAAATAATATATAAAGAAGGAGGTTACTATTTTTGATGATGATGATAAAGAACACCTTAACTTTAGAGAAGAATCATCACCACCTAATTCTAATTAAATTCCACCCCCAGTAGCTCACCTAAATTCAAGTATTGGAGAGTAAGAGAATGAAATAACTGTGGGTGAGGGAAGGAATGTTCAAATAGAAGATATACCTATTGTGAAAGAATATGTTGATGTGTTTCCATAATATTTACCTTGACATCCTCTATAACGAGATATTGTGTTTTCTATTGATTTAATTCCTAGATCATGGCCATATCAAAGACTCCTTATATAGTGGTTACTGTGGAATTAGTGGAACTAAATATACAAATAGAGGAATTGAGTAATAAGATATTTATTCTCCCTACTATTTCTCCATGTGGAGCCTTTATCATTTTTGTTAATAAGAAAGATCAGTCTATTAGGTTTTCACTGACTACATAAATATCAATGCTATAACAAAAAAGAACAAGTATCCCCTACCTCGCATTGATGATTTATTTGACCAACTTCATGGGGCTCAATACTTTTCAAAGTTTGACCTTCGATCTGGATATCATCAGTTGGGTGTGAAAAAAATGAATATATTCTGAAAATAGCATTTCAAACCAGGTACATGCATTACGAGTTTATAGTAATTCCTTTTGGATTGACTAATTCACCCTCTATCTTCATGGATATTATGAATAGAGTTTTCAAGGAATATCATGAGGAATTTGTAGTGGTATTTATTTATGATATCTTGGTATACGCTAAAAGCTACAATGATCATGAAAATCACTTAGGAATTATCCTGAAGACTCTATGAAGACATGAAGTATATGGGAAGTTTAGAAAGTGTGAATTCTAGATTCTAGAGAGTTATTTTCTTGGCCATATTGTCTCTAAGGATGGAATTTATTCTGATCCATCTAAGACCAAGGCAATCCAAGAATGTCTAGCTCTAACTAGTATATCTTAGGTACGCAGTTTTATTGCATTAGATGGTTATTGTTGACGTTTCATCAAGAATTTTTCCTGGTTGTCTAATCCATTAAAAAAGATCACACGAAAAGGGGTTAAATATGTTTGGAATAATACGTGTGAAGAATGTTTTGAAGAACTGAAGATAATATTAGTCAATGATCCTATATTGACTCTTCCATTGGGGAATGATGGTTTTGTTTTTTATATTGATGTATCAAGGAAAGGACTTGGTTGTGTCCTTATGCAAAATGATAGACTTATTTCCTACACATCAAAACAGCTAAAAATTCAAAGATCAAAACTATCCTACTCATGATCTTGATTTAGCAGTTGTAATCTTTACATTGAATATATGGAGACATTATCTCTATGGTGAAAAATAAGAGATATATACTGATCACAAGAGTTTGAATTATATTTTCTCACAAAAAGAACTCAACATAAGGCAAAGGATATGGCTTTAACAAATCAAGGATTAGGATTTCACGAAACACTACCACCCAGGGAAGGAAAATAAGGTGATAGATGGTTTGAGCAGAAAATATCATGGAGTTTTGATTAAGATGAGAGTTGAAAGGGATCCTATATTCATGGATATAGTAAAGATGGATATTGGAATAACCATGGAAGGTGAAACATCAATGCTTTTCTAAATGGTTTCCAAACCATCTTTACTAGAAAGTACAAAAAGTTCACATGTTGATGACGAGGAGTTTTAAAAGAATATTAAAGCTGTGAATGATTGGAGATTGAGTGACATTTTATATGAAGAGGGAATTTTTAAATTCTTGAAGAGACATTGTGCTCCTAATATAACTGATCTAAAAAGGTAATTGTTGGATTATTTTCATAGTTATAACTTCCCTATACAACCTGGTAGCACTACGATGTATAGAGATTTGAAGGAACATTTTTGTGGGGACAACATGAAGAGGGAGATTTCTGATTTTGTGTCAATATATATGGTTTTTCAACAAGTGAAAACTGGAATGCAATAGCCTAAAAGATTCATGAAACCTCTTCCCATATCTAAGAGGAAATTTGATGATATCATGATGGACTTTGTCATGGGACTACCAAATACTCCTATAAGGAATGATGCAATATGGGTCATTGTTTATCGTCTTACCAAATAAGCACATTTTTTAACTAAGGGAAGATTTACCACTTAAACATTTAGAAAGACAATATTTTAATGAAGTTTTAATACTTCATGGAGTACCACTATCTATTGTTTCTGATCGTGATCCCCGTTTTACATCAAGATTAAAGAAAAGTCTTCAAAAATCCTAGGATACTGAACTTCATTTGAGAACTTCCTACCACCCTCAAACTGATGGTCAATCAGAACAGACTATTCAAACCTTAGAAGACATGTTGAGGTCTTTCTCACTTGACTTTAAACATATATTGGATCAATATTTACCTCTAGTAAATTTTCCTATAATAATGGCTTCCATTCAGGTATTCAGATTTCACTATATGAAGCATTATAAGGAAAGATATTTTTCACACCAACCAATTGGGATGATGTTGGTGAAAGAAAACCCGTAGGCCCAGAACAAGTGGAGGAAACAATGGAAAAGGTGAAGGTAATCCAAAACCACATCAAAGAATCTCAAAGTAGGAAGAAGAGTTATAATGATAACCGAAGGAAGGATTTGGAATTTCAGGTAGGAGACCATGTTTTCATGAAGGTATCTCCATGGAAGGGTGTTATATGTTTCCATAAGAAGGGTAAATTGAGTCCCAAGTACATCAGACCTTTCAAAATTCTAGAATGACTTGGGGTTGTATATTTCCATTTGGAAATACCGCCAAGACACTCCAAAGTTCATGATGTATTCCACATGTACTTACCTATGAAGAATTAAAACTGGAACCCAATCTATATTATTATGAAGAGCATGTTAAGGTTCTTGATACCAGAGAACAAGTGTTGAGAAAATGGACGACTTGTCTGGTAAAAGTTCGATGGAGAAACCATAAGATGGAAGAGGCAACGTGGGAACCTGAGGAACTTATAATGAAGAACCACCAGAATCTTTTTATGCAGTAATATTCTATAAATTTTTAGGAAAACATTATTTAATGAAGGGGTGAATGTAACACCAAGGCTTCCACGACACGTTTCTCTTTGAATAATGTAATAGCTTGTGTTGCATGCAACATCAAGATTCCAACACATCGCGACCAATCAAACTAGCCATTATGAATAGTGATACCAAAATTTTGATATTTTATAAATTTTATCATTCAAAATGGACTTCATTTTTGGATTCGGAATATTGAAATTAGCTTAAGATGAATTTTTTGTATTTTTCTGAAAACTTTCAATTTTTGATGAATTTTGAAATACACTAAGTTATAGATTCGAACCGAATTTTTATTTAAAAAATTATTTAATTTATTTTAATTTATTTTAATTCAAAATAGATAAAAAAAATATCTATATAATTTCAATGTAATTCATTGGAGTCAGTTCATAATAATTTTAGATATATAAAAATTTTATTGAACTTTTTACCGTCTTTTACCCACCTCCTATGAGCATTTGCAAATTTATATAAAACATAATTCTACCGCTTATGTGAGTTTAATTTCAAAAATCTGAGAGACACGGTTTATATCAATAAGTAAAATTTGGTTCAATAAGATGAAAATAATTTTTGGTGAATAGTAACTGTTTACTTTTATTTACCGCGATTAAAAGTAAATAGGGTTATTAAGGGTAAAAATGATATTATTATTACCCTAACACATGTCCTAAGTCTATTGGATATGTGTAATTCCACCAAAAATAACCTTTGGAATAAAATATGATCCTTTAGGTCCACTTGTATTAGATTAAGACATTTATAATTATTAAATTCAAAGAAGAGTTAGAAGCGTTAAATTCATATTTTAATAACTAAACCATTTTTAATATAGGGTTACACATAAGCTAAATTTGTGTATAAATATTAATTAGAAAACTAAAATTATTTCCTACATAATAATATTTTATTTATATTACTTATACATTAAATAATTTAATTTATTTATGACACAATGATGATGTATTAATTACCTAATTGATAAAATATTAAAATAATTGATATTATAAATATCCAAATAATTGTAATCTGAGACTTTTTATAAATTCCAATAATTTTTTAGCTTAATATGACATGTCAGGGTTGCTAAGATTAATTGTTTTTGAAGTTATCATGTTTTTAGAAATTTATAAAAAACAAAATACAAAATTTTTTCATAATTCACATAAAAGATATTTTAAAACAAAAATTGTATTATTAATTCATATTCTATTCATAAAAATTTATGGTTTGGAAAAAAGACTTATATAATTATATTTTTATAATTAATGAACCACTTGGGGTTTTCTTGGATGTTTATATTATGATTTTAACCATATATTATAATAATACACACAGACATGGTAAATGTCAAACTATTTATCTAAGAGTTATATCTAAAATATAAGGTTAATATTCTGACCCAAACCTATCTAAAACCCATTGGTTGAGTGGTTTTCGACCCATCCCTTACTTATCTATTAAATAATTCATTTTTGATCCAATAAAAGACAAAAATTATTTTATTATAAAATAATATTTCTATCTTTTCCTAAGGTTCCCCTCACCCCTCATATAAAAGGGCACTCCCCCTTCTCTCTAATTCACACCATCAAAGCAATTTTCTCGGACAAACCCTACCTAAATACCCTATCATTTGTCCTTCCATTAGGCTAGAGTCCATCCATTAGTCATAAAGCCAACCTATGGATCCCTTTAGATCAAATCAAAAGGAAGAACCTGAAGAAGAGATAAATATTTCATCACCTCTTTCAAGATCCTTTCTTCTCCCACTTCTTCTTTATTTGTTGTTTCCATTATAAAATAATAAATGTAGTATATCATATATAATGTGATGTTATTATAAATATGGTACAACCATATTCATTATTCTATCCATCCTTTGAATGACATGTCACCATACGTGCGTACGTACAGCTTACCGTTTCCACATCGTTGTGTAATTTTTATTCAATACATTATTTTTTGGATGGGTATAATAATGATGTTTAATTTATTTAAATAATAAATATAACCTGATAATTATTATGTATATATGATATACCATCCAATTATATATTAATTTAATATCAAAATAATGATATTTTCGCTCCTGCGTACATACAGATTACCGTCTCTATGAACGCGATGAGATTCATTCCCCATTGTATCCATTCAAGACTAATTTTCATTGTATTATTAAAAATAATTTTTTAAGACTTAATATAATTCTGAATATGAATCGGATACATCATATCCATAACAATCCTTACTTACATAACAAATCATATTAAAAAAATGAATCAGTTAACACATAAAACGACGATAATACTAAGATATTATTAACAAAGAAATGATGAAAGATCATATATGATATCATATTAATTTATATGATTCTTATATAATCTAATAAATATTATTAAACCATTATATAATAGGTTAACCTACCCTCGACCAAGTAAAAGTACAAGGTAATGGTTAATTTCACAATCTCTTCATTATTCGAGGTTGTTTATATGTAATTATCTACTAGGATCTCTTTATCATCCACAAACATGTTTCTTAAAAATGTATTTCAAAAAAATTTTAATTATTTAGTAAGTTATATCCGTGTCGGATGCTATGAGTACTCTATGTTCATAAATTCAAAATGATATAGGTGTGTTGATTTTGGTTGAAGGGTTATTACACCATAAACTAAAGAATAATAATAATTTAATAATTACAATAGTTATTGATAAATTGTACTTTTAAAATAACCATGAATTAGGGATATATAAAATGAACTATTTTACAATAATGGAATTGATATATTGTATATACACATGTGTAAAAATTAATTTATATCAATGATATTGATTTAAATAAGGAAAGTGTTATTTTCCTTTTAAATAATGATAATAATATCATTATTTTCAGTCTATTTATTTAGATACATATACATATATTATCCTTGGGATTTGTTAACAAAAAACACCAAGTTTCATCATGAGGAGGAAGTCCTTCGTACAGTAAGATGATGTTATCAATTATCATTGGATGGATGGTAAAAAGGTATATGATATTTTACTTTTATAGAGTAATTAATATTTCATTAATATCATATATAAAAATTAATGCCATCATCATAAAAATATTTGATAGGTGATTATGGAAAATGAATAATATACATTCGAGGTTCATTATTTCATGATACACATGAACGATGGTTTCATTACCCATTTGATGGAACATGAGATGGGTAAATATTATTACATAAACATAATAACATATAATTTTATAATATCTACTAGTTTTGATATATTTTAATTATTATTTCATAATTGATGGTGGGAAAAAATAAGTAGAAAACAAGGAACTCAGTGATGGTGATTACCTTATCTATGAAGAACCTCTTTCATGTCAGTTATTAAGGATCATAGGTTTGATACTTTGAGAAGAAAATGATCTCTATAATTTGGATAATAATGACATCCTAGACCCAAATTCAACTCAAGAGTTCCCCTAGCCCAATTAGCTACATGCAATCAAGTACATCTCCCCAAACATCAGAGCCTACCGACTAGAAGAGAGGGATTAAGTGAGTCAATTAGGATACTATTCCCTCATTACCCTAGTATATCATATTATAATTCAATCACATTAAATAGAGAAATCATATACAATAAGTAGATATCCAATAAAATAGACAAGCAAGGCAGAAAAATATAACAACCTAGAAGTGTCTCATATAAAATGATGTTGAGGAATATTGTATTTATACAATAGAAAAATAAAATATAAAACTAAATACAATATAGTTTTGATGTCCAAATTGAGAACTATACCCCAAACATCCCACATCATCACAGTCCTCATCTTGGTCCCATGCTCTCTTGTTCCAAATAAAAGATCAACAACCAGTGTTAGGGTGATTTCCCCTATTATCACCTGCAATCATATAACCTATTTGGGTCCCCAAGAAAACCCAAACAGGGTGTGAGATAACATCCCAGTAGATAACTTCCCAAATATCTATATAGTTCTAAGAAGCATGATGCGATTGGACAAAAATGTTTACATTACCAGCATTCTATGTGTGAAATCTCTAGGAATATAACTATTGGAGACAAGTAATACCAAATAATCTCTTAGGGATCCCTATAACAAGTGTCAGCTCCTAACAACCCATCTACAATTAATAAAAACAAACAACATGGAATTTCCATACAATCATCCACATCATGTCCATAAGGCCTCTCTATGTACAGATTCTATATTAAAAAACCCTATAATTTCCTAACAATCACAGTCATATATCACATGGTCGTTCCATATAATGATGTGTAGACCACGAGGGGACGAATACAAGGTGTCTATGACTATGTCATTCTCATCAAGTCCCATGAGAATCTTGATGGAATCTCGGTATAGGCACAGGATGGAGTCCATGGAGAATATGGCCAACATGTCCCACATGAGTCCAAACAAACTGGATCAAAGGGGTAGCAGGCAGAAGGCAACCCACAGAATCAAGACCCAAGGTGAATACTCAACCGAGGTGTAAGGAGATAATGTTTTTAATGGAAATTCATTTCTTATAATTATGTCATATAATCACATGAAATAACAACATAATGAACTAAAAAGTTCTTTGTGACCTTTAGACTTGTGTTTGTCACTTCTATGATTGGAATTTCAAAAATCTAACAAACAGGGTTGTGATTAATTAGTTAATTGGATTCTGATAAGGAAAAAATTAATTTTCGATGAATTGTAACCAAACCTTATAAATAGTAACATACCCTTATGAATAGTGACATACCCTAATCAATAGTAACCTTACATATGATAGTATATAAATATTGTTCAAGTTAAAGTATGATATACCTATATCATGGAATAAGAAAATAAATGTTTTAAAATTATTATTTTTTGAGTAAATTGTTTTTTTAATTAAATTTTAAATTAATAATATTTATAATATTATTTTTGAAAAATGGATGCCATTTTTGGATTCAACACGTCAAAAAATATTTACGTAATGTTTTTGGGTTATTTATGAAATATGACAATTTTTTGTGAATAATAAAAGACATTAATTTACCGTATACATACATAATTATTTAAATCCATTATTCCTAACATCACAAGTGATGTGAGAACCTAAATCTCAAACTCAAATGCTTTTATGATAATTAGTGGTCTTATAATCATCATTATATCTGGTCAGGAGTGAAATTAATAAACTAATGATTCAAAAATTATGAAAACTCTCCTCTCATCCACTATAACCCCCCCCCCTCACTCCCTCTTCTCTTCAATACTCTCAAGACTTGTACCTTGAAAATATTGTTCCCAAATATTTGACCAATCTCCTAACCCATGTAAAAATTAGACTAGTTCCTTCAAAATACCCAAACCAATCCCCTTAAGAGGTTCTCAAAGGAGGTAGACTAAAGATGTAAATCATATTTCCAATTTTATTCATTTCTGTTATGTTCTTTTATTTTTGTTTCTTTCCACACCTCTATTCACAGAAATTGTATTATAATACCAATAACATACATTTAGGTGAATAATATTATCCTAATGGGATACTTCATTATATTATCTCTTTTCCCCATATATTATTTGAAAGAAATGAAAACACTATTTGACATCGGCTAATTTAGCACTTTTAAGGGCAGCGATTTATCAATGTATATTATCATATTCAATTCTATTCCTTAAACCATTTGCGTTATAGTTGAACCAGATTATTATATATTTAATATATCATATTTATGGATTTGTAATACTTTTTTTCAAATTTTATTATGTTATAAATCAAAACATGTTCATTGTAATCAAACCCACCGATTAACCAAAACAGTTATCAATAAGGTTTTAAATAATAATTAATCTCTACTCCAAATAAAAAATTGGGTTTTTAAAACCATTTAATATTATGGTATATCACTAATAAAATTGTAATTCAATTCTGGAAAACCATTCTCATCTTACAAGATTATCTGTTCATAATTAAACTCGAAATGAAAGTTAAGGAAACAAACAAATCCGAACAACAAAATTGAACATATTAACCCATAAAAAAGGACAAAAATGAACATAAAAGGGTTATAATAAATCAATAACATATATATTTGGTTTTGGAATTATTAATTAATAATCCTTATTTCTTTATTCAGGTCATTGATAACAAGTAGAGAACACCACCACACTTAATGTAAGGGATCCTCTCCATTTCTATTTTATTCTAGATAATCTTCTAGATTATGCCATTCTATGAGTAATACATAATGATGGGGTATGATTACACACCACCCCAAACATTCCTCATGATTTATAAGTGATGATAAACCCCTTTATCTCTCATCAATACCACTTAGGTACACCCGACACCATGCAGATAAACCTTAGATAATTCTACCAAAAACTTCTTTTTTATTTCAGGTTTCCTTTCTTTCTTTATATAAAAATGGAGTTATTTTATGTATTTATGATCATATGCTAAATGATGTGTATTTATAAAAAAACTATTTATGAATACCCATTCATCACTTTGTTTTGGGGATATACATGTTTTTAAAATATTCCCTCCTTAGAACTTTCTGATAAGCAAACATGTTTTAAGGGAACTCCTCAAATTTTAACCCAATTTCTTGTGAAATAAATCCTATATTCTAAAAACCCATTGTTTTTATAAAATAAATATTTATATTTTTAAAACATTCTTGTTTAAATTCAGTTTTAATATAAAATATTTTCCTCTTTTCTATTTTAATAGCTCTATAGTTTTTTCCATAAAATCTCACAAAAATATTTTAATGATAATGATTCTCAAGTACATTTCATATATTTTGTCACTTATGTTTGAAATAACTTACCATTAAATATTCGTATTTTACCTTATGAATGTCCATTAATGTTATAATCCCTTTCTTTCATGGACACTTTCATGATTCTCCCATTGGTAATGTTTTATGTCATGATTGTGGTACCAAATTATTTCAATGGATACCATTATGTTTATGTATGGTTGAATATGTATGATTATTTATGTGGAAACAATATTCGAGAAACTTTTTGGATGGGTTCACCCAGATAGCTCTATAGTGCATTGGGTAATGTTAGGTCTCATTATATGTGATGTGAACGGGATTGGCGGTTATCCTGGACTCATACTACTATGGGAAACATGATTAGCAGCTAGACATGACCCATACTGATATGGGAAACGGGATTGGCGGTTAGCCTTGACCCATACAAAAGATATGATTTATGATTATGCCACATTTATTTGATTCCATGGTTATATGATACCATATTTATATAATATGATTTCATATGTTTCATTCTTTTGATATCATTATGTCATGCCTCCAAACTCCCGTGCTGATGTTTTATTCTTTTTTTCATTCCCTTACTGGACTATTTAGGTCATCCCTTTATTCATGTGTTCCCTAGGGTATCCTATGCAGATATAAGGGCTCAAAAGAAGTTAGGAGTTCTTTATGGAGATTAAATAATGAAAACTTTTTAGCCCCATTTTTTATGTAACTAGTATTTCAAGACACTAGACTTAATGATTGTAACACCCCAAGATTTTATGAAAAATATTCTTAATTTCATTAATGTCTTCTGTTGTACGCTACACCAAAAGGATCTTGTACAACACGCATCCCTGACTTGCCTTTCATTACACGTAATCGCGACTTTCCTCAATAGCGTGTGTAGTACGCAATACCGAGTTTCACTAAACAACGATATGCTATTAAAATATTATTAAAAATAGCCATTATGAATTGTAATAACCACTTTTTGAAATTTTGTAAATTTTATTTTTCAAAATGGACTTCATTTTTGGAATCGGAATATCGAAATTGGCTTAGGGTAAAATTTTAGTACTTTTCGGATAACTTTCATATTCTGATAAATAGTGAAAATTACTATATTTTAATTAAAAACAACATTTTTAATAGAAATAATTAATAGTGATAAATTATTAATTTGAGTGGTTTTAAAGTATATTTAATATATATTTTTACAATTTAATACAATGTTGTTAATTTTATGTAATTTTACATTTAAACCATACATAAACAAATGTCAATCTTTTGATAGTTATTATCTTTTAAAAACACGTTATTTGTTTTGATGACGAGAATTAATTTTTAAATTAGTTAATGTAACTGATATGTTTTGAATTTGGTTAGATAAAAATCATTTTTTAATTCATAATATCAAATATAGCTTAGTCCTATTTTTTGGTATTTTTCTGGAAACTTTCATTTTTTGATGAATAGTGAAACCACTAAGTGGTAGTTAAAAAAATGAATTTTTCATAAAAACATAATTTTACCGCTTCTGTGAGTAGAATTTAGAAAATCCGAAAGACACGGTTAATATCAAGGACTAAAATGTGGTTCAATGAGATGAAAATAATTTTGGGTGAATAGTAACTTTTTACTTTTTTTAACCACGGTTAAAAGTAAATAGGGTAGTTAAGGGTAAAAATGATATTATTATTACCATAACACATGTCTTAATTCTATTGGATAATTGTAAGTCAACCAAAAATAACCTTAGGAATAAAATATGAGCATTTAAGACCACTTGGCTTAAATTAGGACATTTATTATTAATTTATTTAATGAAGGGTTAAAATAGTTAAAATCAAAGTTTAAGAAGTAGATAATTTTTAATATATGGTTATAAATAAGATAAATTCGACTATAAATATTCATTATAAGGCTAAAAAGATTTCCTACATAATGGTATTTTTTTTATACATTAAATTATTTAATTTATTTATGACACAACAATGATGCAGTAATTATCTTATTAATGAAATATTGACATAATTGATGTTATAAATACCCAAATAAATGTAATTTGAGACTTTTTATGAATTAAACTAATTTTCTAGGTTAATATGACATGTTAGTATTAATTTAATTAATTTTTTTCGAATTAATAATTCTGTTATGATTTTCAAAAAAATCAATTACTAAATAGTGTCAAAATTGACATAAAATAGTTTTTTAAAAAAATATTATATTATTATGTGTTATTTTATTTCTAAAAATCTAATTTTCGGCCACATGACTTAGATAAGGTTATATATATTTATAATAAACAACTTGGGGTTCGTTTGGCTTGTTATAGTAAGTTTATTAACCTTATAGTGTAAGAACACCAAAATACAAGGTAAAAGTAAAATTATCTAACTTAATGTTAAATCTAAATGATAAGGTTAAAATAGGAACCTTAATAAGTCTAAATTATATTGGATGAAATTATTTCGACCCATACCCACCTTAACATATAAATAAATCAATTTGGAGCTATTTAAAACCGAATTTGGCTTTATAATAAAATAATATTTTTAGTTATTCCAAAGGTGCCCCTCTCCTCCCTTATAAAAGGGAACCTCCTCCCTCTCTTCCTCACACCAGGTTGAGCCTTCAAGCTCGGCCAAACCCTGGAAAATTATCTTCTCCAATTTCCTAGAAACATCCTAGAGGTCCTGGTCTTCTTCAAAGTCCAATTTTAGTTCCCTAAGAGGAGGACTCAAAGAGGCGCTTCAAAGAAGAGGTAATGTCCATTACCGATTCTTTAAACTTTATTTCTTCTTCCACTTCTTCTTCATAGGTTGTTTCATTATGAAGTAATAACATCAGTATCACTAATATACTTATATGTTATTATAAGTATGAAACAAACCTATTTCACCATCTATCCATCCTATGGAAAACGAAACCACCGCGCGTGCGTACGTACGGAATACCGTCTCCACGCCGTGGTGTAATCTATTTTCCACCACCACCTTACTCAGATGGGTATAATGGTGTAAATAATAATTATATATGATTATTTTAAAGTGATATTGATTCTGAAATACTATATATACACTCCAATTCAATTCCACGATCATGGGAATGATATCATCGCTCGTGCGTACGTACGGAATACCGTCTCCATGATGTGATGTGAGTCGTTCTACATGATATTCATTGTATAATGATTATATAAATGAATTTAATGAATTAATATGATATATATTACAATAATACCATTTTTTAAATAAGGTATCTATAGCCTAAAATGAAAAACAAGAATTTATTCGACAAAACACGCATAAGAACAAAAAGTAATAAACACCCAAATAACAAGTAGTAATGAAATATTACTAATATGAAGCTAAGAATATGACAATATATGATATCATAAAAATAAGTATGATTCTGGAATAAGTCAATAAAATTATTTAAATCATTATACAGGAGGTTCGAACACTTACGAAACAAATCGGACCTAAGGTAAGGGAAATATCACAATCTCATTTTTATCCGAGATTGTTTATAATTTGGAATTTACTGGGGTGAATTTTATCATCCACATCTATGATTCCACAATATTTAATAATTACATCCTTCTACAATAGTTTATATCCAATTTTACCCTTCGTTGAGTTTTTAGTAAAAGATATTAAAGTAATCATTTGTCGTTTTTTGTACGAGGTTCTTTTTGACTTTTCCGAAAAAAGTACGAGAAGAATGTTTCTTTTAACTTATACGGAATGAATGGATTTTTAAAAGAATATTTCCAAGAATCTTCCTTTAGATGTTTTCAATTTTATTTTTAATCAACTTCTTTTAGTTTAGAATTTTATGGCATGATATGAAATGAAAAGTGTTTTTGAAGTAGAAAGGATATTTTCCTCAAGAATGTAGTTCAAATGTTTTATCAGAATTATATTCCATCAAAGATAATATAAAGTTATGTTTCTATCCCTATTATTATATTGATTTGATTATGTTGTGATGGAAATATATTTATGAATTCTTTTATCTTATATGAATTATTTTATGATGTCATGTTGTTTAAGAATCCCATTTTTTTTACATGGGTTATGCAATGATGTATGATTTATGATTTTGAGGCACACATATGAATAGTATCATTATGAGATGGGTGGGACCTATATATCCCTCAAATTCATTGGGTAATGATTTTATATCTCATGAGATAGACATGGCTGGAACGGCAGGTTAAACTGGTTCAGTGAAACAGGACTGAAACGAGGAGTGAAATCGGTTCAAAAATGGACTTTTTTCCACTAAGATAGTCTTGGCCATGAGTCTTGACTAATAAGAAATAATTCTCTATGATTATGTGTGTATGACACAAGGTATCATATTTTACGTTATGATAATTGGGATTACATTTCATTACTATGATTTATCCCATGTTATGATATTATGATCTCTTTTACAGGTTATGATTTCCAAAATGTTATGTTCTTATGAATATGATGTGATTGATATTACTTTTGTTTACCCTTACTGAGCATTTGAGCTCACCCTTTTATGTTTTATTTTCCCTAGGATATAAAGAAAGGTTTTAGGAAAAAAAGGAAGATCTTTATGGGAGATGTTGAAGATTTTTTTCCACGATTAAAAGATTATATTCTGAGTTTCCAAAGACACTAAACTATTACAGTCCTTGTGTGTGTGTTTTTGTTATGTACTAAGTATTTCTCAAAATTAATGTAATGTTCATGTACGTCATGCTTTGGGTCTCTATAGTTGGTATCAGAGGAAATGTTTAGTCAACCTTTGGAAACTATGATGTGGTAACTTTAGTGAGATCCCTAGAGATATTTCTAAGGTATGTCTAGGGATGTACCTAAGGTTAAGTATAAGTATAAGTTATAGTACTAAAATTATGGTAACCCAAGATGTAAGATATTGAAGGTACTTCCCCTTTATTATATTGTTTTCCCTAGCGTGATTTTTTCCTCTCACACTATTCTTTTTGGGTTTTAGAAAATGGCTGGAAACAAGATGATTCACGATAATGGAGGATATGATGGACAATGGAATGATATTCTTCATGAGCAACCAAATGAAATGGGATTTGGAAGTCCAAATATCATTAATATGCCGAATCAGCAATCTCATAATATGATCAATAAACTCAAATTTGGTAAGTTTCCTGACTCGGCTAATAAGAGAAAGATGGAGTTTCATGATGATCATAGAGGAATGAAAGTTCAATTTCCCCTATGTAAATCATGTGGGAAGAGGCATCAAGGATAATGTTTCAAAGGAACTGGAAGATACTTTGGGTGTGTAAAAGAAGGACACAAAGCCAGTAAGTGCAAAGGAAAAGGTTCAGTTAACACCAGGGATGTGGATAATGGTATTTCTATGACATCAAAAATGGTTAAATGTTTTAAATGTGGAATGTACGGGTATTATGCAAACCAATGCCCTAAGGGAAAGTCTCATGAAGAGAATCAGTATGTTCGTATGTGTAGTATTTATATTGATGATGATGAAGAGACTACAAATGATATGTGATTTGAAATAATTGTTGAAGCTCTATCAATGGATTAATAAGGTAGTGGAATGATTACATGTTTATCAAGTGTAATGTTGTATAAGTAATCTCATGGTACATTGGAATAAAGAGACATCTATGTATTATTACACTGTTGTCTTTCCTTATGTTTTGAAAGTGTATGATGAATGGTACCAGTAACCATGAAAGGTTATTCAGATATTTTTGGAAATTAGATGATATGTGCATAATGAAGGGATAAGGAGAAAATTAAATGTTTGATAGTATTCATGAGCTCAGGATTGATATAAGGAAATAGTTATATCATGGTTTGAGTATATAGAATTTTGGGGTTTTGGTATGTGGAAAGTGTTAACTTTTGATAGCACTCGTGTTTTTACTAAGGTTCAATGGGTATTCATTTTTCAAAAGAATACATGATTAAGGCCTTCGAACGTTTGGAATGTGACCAACAAGAAATATCTTATGATATATGTGGATGAACGATGATATTAACATGCTTGTTATATGAAATCTCTGGTAATTGTTTTCACTATAATATGATAATGGACTGCAATATTATGGATAAGCCTAAAGATTGGAATGGAATATGTTGGACATAAGTTAGTATTTTTTTAAGGATAGAACCTTTTTCGATATTATTTATGGGATGTTATAGTAATGTAGTTTTAGAAAAAGGACAACCTCCAGGATGGGCGACAGCCCATCGCGTCGGACAAGGCTGTGGGAATCGAACCCACAACCGAAGTGTGACTGGCCTTTATCGGCTACCACTGGCCTATAGGAAGTACTTGTTTAGTATAAACTAGTTTTATTATATTAAGAAGTATGATATAATAATTATAATTCCATTTTAGGAACCATATATGATTAATCTCACTATAGATGGACTTATTTATTTTTTGATAACATTTCTAACCTTTTGTTTGAGACAAATGGAATGACCTGTCATTCTATCACATGATCTGCTAACACATCACGAGTGACAAATTAATCTTCATTTCTTTAAGAGATGAAGTGGAAATTGTCCAAAGAACGACCAACGGTGAGACTATACCAAAATCACGAAAGTATTTCTTCTAATTCCAATTTCATCAACTTTAGCGAAATGAACTTGAAAACCAAAAATGTTGTCCTAGTTCTCTTATATCTGATGAATCAGATGGTACCTTAGATTGTCACAAATTTATGGCTTTGTGATTGCTGGCTTTTCCATAGCCATGTTCTCTACCACTCTCCATTATAACATGATGGTTAGATTTCTCTTCCATATCCATGTTTCCACCTATGTGGAAACCCAGTGATTAGTTTATTTGGGTTACCGTTACCTTTCATACTTCTGTTTTTAAAGATTGGTTTTGGTATTACTTTTTACGATGTGGGTTTCTATTAAAGAAACTTTCAAGTAGTAAACCATTTATAACCTTGACGAATTTCGAGGGGGAAATTCATTTTAAGGGGTGTAGAATGTAACACCCCGAGATTTTAACAAAAATATTCTTAATTTCATTAATGTCTTGTGTTGTACGCTACACCAAAAAGAGCTTGTACAACATGCATCCTTGACATGCCTTTCATTACACGCAATCACGACTTTCCTTGATAGCGTGTGTAGTATGCAATACCGAGATTCACTAAACAATGATATGCTATTAAAATATTATTAAAAATAGTCGTTATGAATAGTAATAACCACTTTTTGAAATTTTGTTAATTTTATTTTTCAAAATGGACTTCATTTTTTGGATTCGTAATATTGAAATTGACTTAGGATGAAATTTTGGTACTTTTCGGATAAGTTTCATATTCTGATGAATAGTGAAAATTACTAAATTTTAATTAAAAACATCTTTTTTAATCGAAATAATAAATTGTGATAAATTATTAATTTGAGTGGTTTTAAGGTATATTTATAATATATTTTTACAATTTAATACAATTTTGTTCATTGTATGTAATTTCACATTTAAACCAGACATAAACAAGTGTCAATCTTTTGATTGTTATTATCTTTTAAAAAAAACGTTATTTGTTTTGATGACAGTATTTAATTTTGAAATTGTTTAATGTAACTGATATGTTTTGAATTTGTTAAAATAAACATCATTTTTGAATTCATAATATCAAATATAGCTTAGTCTTAATTTTTGGTATTTTTCTGGAATCTTTCATTTTTTGATGAATAGTGAAACCACTAAGTTGTAGTTAAAAAAATGAATTTTTCATAAAACTTAATTTTACCACTTCTGTGAGTAGAATTTCGAAAATCCGAGAGACACGGTTTATATCAAGGACTAAAATGTGGTTCAATGAGATGAAAATAATTTTTGGTGAATAGTAACTTTTTACTTTTTTTTACCACGGTTAAAAGAAAATAGGGTAGTTAAGGGTAAAAATGATAATATTATTATCCTAACACATGTCCTAATTCTATTGGATAAGTGTAAGTCGACCAAAAACTACCCTAGGAATAAAATATGACCATTTAGGACCACTTGGATTAGATTAGGACATTTATTATCAATTTATTTAAAGAAGGGTTAAAATAGTTAAAATCAAAGTTTAATATGTAGATAATTTTAAATATAGGGTTGTACATAATATAAATTCGACTATAAATATTCATTAGAAGGATAAAAAGATTTCCTACATAATTTTATTTTATTTGTAATTTTGAGACATTAAATTATTTAATTTAATTATGACACAACAGTGATGCAGTAATTATCTTATTAATGAAATATTGACATAATTGATGTTATAAATACCCAAATAAATGTAATTTGAGACTTTTTATGAATTAAAATAATTTTCATGGTTAATATTACATGTTATTATTGATTTAATTAATGTTTTTTGAAGTAATCATTCTGTTATGATTTTCACAAAAATCAATTACTAAATAGTGTAAAAATTGACATAAAATAGTTTTTAAAAAAAATATTATATTATTAATTTTTATTTTATTTCTAAAAATCTATGGTTCGTCCAAATGACTTAAATAAGGTTATATATATTAATAATAAACAACTTGGGGTTCGTTTGGCTTGTTATAGTAAGTTTACTAACCTTATAGTGTAAGAACACAAAAAGACAAGGTAAAAGTAAAATTATCTAACTTAATGTTAAATCTAAATGATAAGGTTAAAATAGGAACCTAAACTTGTCTAAATTCTATTGGATGAAATTATTTAGACCCTTCCCCACCTTATATTAGAAATAAATAAATTTGGAGCTATTTAAAACCGAATTTGGCATTATAATAGAATAATATTTTTAGTTATTCAAAAGGTTCCCCTCTCCTCCCTTATAAAAGAGAACCTCCTCCCTCTCTTCCACACACCACTTTGAGCCATCAAGCTCGGCCAAAATCTGCCAAATTCTCTTCTCCACTTCTCTAGAAACATCCTAGAGGTCCGGGTCTTCTTCAAAGTACAATTTTAGTTCCCTAAGAGGTGGACTCAGAGAGGCACTTCAAAGAAGAGGTAATGTCCGTTACTGATTCTTTAAACTTAATTTCTTCTTCCACTTCTTCTTCATAGGTTGTTTCATTATGAAGTAATAACATAAGTATCACTGATATACTGATATGTTATTATATGTATGAATCAACCCTTTTTCAACATCTATCCATCCTACGGAAAACAGAATCACCGCGCGTGCGTACGTACAGAATACCGTCTCCACGCCGTAGTGTAATCTATTTTCCACCACCACCTTACTCGGATGGGTATAATGGTGTACATAATAATTATATATAATTATTGTAAATTGATATTGATTCTGAAATAGTATATATACACTCCAATTCAATTCCACGATCATGGGAACGATATCATCGCTCGTGCATACGTACGGAATACCATCTCCACGATGTGATGCGACTCATTCTACATGATCTTCATTACATAATGATTATATAAATGAATTTAACGAATGAATATGATATATATTACAATAATACCATTTTTTAAATAAGGTATCTATAACCTAAAATGAAAAATAAAAATTTATTCGACAAAACACGCATAAGAACAAAAAGTAATAAACACCAAAATAACAAGTAGTAATGAAATATTACTAATAAGAAGCTAAGACTATGACCATATATGATATCATAAAAATAAGTATGATTCTGGAATAAGTCAATAACATTATTTAAATCATTATACAGGAGGTTCAGACACTTATGAAGCAAATCGGACCTAAGGTAAGGGAAATATCACAATCTCATTTTTATCTGAGATTTTTTATACTTTGGAATTTACTGGGGTGAATTTTATCATCCACATCCATGTTTCCTCAATATGTAATAATTAAATCCTTCTACAATATTTTATATCCAATTTTACCCTTCGTTGAGTTTTTAGTAAAATATATGAATGTAATCATTTTTCGTTTTTCGTACGAGGTACTTTTTGACTTTTCCGACAAAAGTACGAGAAGAATGTTTCTTTTAACTTATACGGAATGAATGGATTTTTAAAACATTATTTCCAGGAATCTTCCTTTACATGTTTCCATGTTTATTTTTAATCAACTTCTTTTAGTATAGAATTTTATGACATGATAAGAAATGAAAATTGTTTTTGAAGTAGAAACGATATTTTACTCAAGAATGGAGTTCAAATGTTTTATCAAAATTATATTCCATCTCAGATAATATAAAGTTCTGTTTCTACCCCTATTATTATATTGATTTGATTATGTTGTGATGGAAATATATTTATGAATTCCTTTATCTTATATGAATTGTTTTATGATGTCATGTTGTTTAAGAATCCCATTTTTATTACATGGGTTATGCAATGATGT
This sequence comes from Viscum album, assembly GCA_963277665.1. Lineage (NCBI taxonomy): Eukaryota > Viridiplantae > Streptophyta > Magnoliopsida > Santalales > Viscaceae > Viscum > Viscum album. The sequence continues at coordinate 1,381,905,066 of OY728138.1, forward strand.
ATGATTTATGATTTTCTGGCACACATATGAATGGTATCATTATGAGATGGGTGGGACCTATATCTCCCTCCAATGCATTGGGTAAAGATTTTATATCTCAGGAGATAGACATAGCTGGAATGGCAGGTTAAACCAGTTCAGTGAAACAGGAATGAAACGAGGAGTGAACTCAGTTCAGAAATGGACTTTGTGCACTAAGATAGTCTTGGCCATGAGTCTTGAATAATAAGAAATAATTCTCTATTATTATGTGTGTATGCCACAAAGTTTCATGTTTTATGTTATGATTATTGGGATTACATTTCACTACTATGATTTATCCCATGTTATGATATTATGATCTCTTTTACGGGTTATGATTTCCAAAATGTTTTGTTCTTATGAATATGATGTGATTGATATTTCTTTTGTTTACCCTTACTGAGAATTTGAGCTCACCCTTTTATGTTTTCTTTTCCCCAGGATATAAAGAAAGGTTTCAGGAAAAAAAGGGACGATCTTTATGGGAGATTTTGAAGATCATTTTCCACGATTAAAAGATTATATTCTGAGTTTCCAAAGACACTAAACTATTACGGTCCTTGTGTGTGTGTTTTTTTTATGTACTATGTATTCCACAATAGTAATGTAATGTTCATGTACGTCAAGTTTCGGGTCCCTATAGTTGGTATCATAGAAAATGTTTAGTCAACCTTTGGAAACTAGGATGTGGGAACTTTAGTGAGATCCCTAGAGATATTTCTAAGGTATGTCTAGGGATGTACCTATGGTTAAGTATAAGTATAAGTTATAGTACTAGAATTACGGTAACCCAAGATGTTAGATATTGATGGTACTCCCCCTTTATTATATTGTTTTACCTAACGTGATTTTTGCCTCTCACACTATTCTTTTTGGGTTTTAGAAAATGGCTGGAAACAAGATGATTCATGATAATGGAGGATATGATGGACAATGGAATGATACTCTTCATGATCATCCAAATGAAATGGGATTTGGAAGTCCAAATATCATTAATATGCCGAATCAGCAATCTCATAATATGATCAATAAACTCAAATTTGGTAAGTTTCCTGACTCGGCTAATAAGAGAAAGATGGAGTTTCATGATGATCATAGAGGAATGAAAGTTCAATTTCCCCTATGTAAATCATGTGTGAATAGGAATCAAGGAGAATTTTTCAAAGGTACTGGAAGATACTTTGGGTGTGGAAAAGAAGGACACAAAGCCAGTAAGTGCAAAGCAAAAGGTTTAGTTAACACCAGGGATGAGGATAATGGTATTGCTACGACATCAAAAATGATTAAATGTTTTAAATGTGGAATGTACGGGCAATATGCAAACCAATGCCCTAAGAGAAATTCTAATGAAGAGAATTAGTATGGTCGTATGGGTAGTATTTATGTTGATGATGATGAAGAGACTACAAATGATATGTGAGTTGAAATAATTGTTGAAGCTCTATCAATGTTTTGAGAAGGTTGTGGAATGATTACATGTTTATCAAGTGTAATGTAGTATAAGTAATCTCATGGTACAAGGGAATAAAGAGACATCTAAGTATTGTTACACTGTTGTCTTTCCTTATGTTTTGAAAGTGTATGATGAATGGTACCGGTAACCATGAAAGGTTATTCAGATTTGTTTTGGAAATTAGATGATATGTGCGTAATGAAGGGATAAGGAGAAAATTAAATGTTTGATAGTATTCATGAGCTAATGACTGATATAAGGAAATAGTTATATCATTGTTTGAGTATATAGAATTTTGGGGTTTTGGTATGTGGAAAGAGTTAACTTTTGATAGAACTCATGTTTTTACTAAGGTTTAATGGGTATTCATTTTTCAAGAGAATACATGATTAAGGCCTTTGAACGTTTGGAATGTGACCAACAAGAAATATCTTATGATATATGGGGATCAACGATGATATTAACATGCTTGTTATATGAAATCTCTGGTAATTGTTTTCACTATAATATGACAATTGGCTGCAATATTATGGATAAGCCTAAAGATTGGAATGGAATATGTTGGACATAAGTTAGTATTGTTTAAGGATGGAACATTTTTCGATATTATTTATGCGATGTTATAGTAATGTAGTTTTAGAAAAAGGATAACCTACAGGATGGGAGACAACCCATCGCATCGGACAAGGCTGTGGGAATCGAACCCACAACTGAAGTGCGACTGGCCTTTATCGCCTACCACTGGCCTATAGGAAGTACTTGTTTAGTAGAAACCAGTTTTATTATATTAATCAGTATGATATAAGAAGTATAAGTCCATTTTAGGAACCATATATGATTAATCTCACTGTAGATGGACTTATGTATTTTTTGATAACATTTCTAACCTTTTGTTTGAGATAGATGGAATGACCCATCATTCTATCACATGATCTGCTAACACATCACAAATGACAAATTCATCTTCATTTATTTAAGAGATGAAGTGTAAATTGTCCAAAGAACGACCAACGGTGAGACTATTCCAAAATCACGAAAGTATTTCTTCTAATACCAATTTCATCAACTTTAGGGAAATGATCTTGAAAACCAAAAATGTTGTCCTAGTTCTCTTATATCTGATAAATCGAATGGTACCTTAGATCGTCACAAATTTATGGCTTTGTGATTGCTGGCTTTTCCATAGCCATGTTCTCTACCACTCTCCATCAGAACATGATGGTTAGATTTCTGTTCAGTCTCCATATTTTCACCTATGTGGAAACCCAGTGATTAGTTTATTTGGGTAACTGTTACGTTTCATACTTTTGTTTTTAAAGATTGGTTTTGGTATTACTTTTTACAATGTGGGTTTCTATTAAAGAATCTTTCGAGTAGTAAACCATTTATAACCTCGACCAATTTCGAGGGCGAAATTCATTTTAAGGTGGGTAGAATGTAACACCCCGAGATTTTATGAAAAATATTCTTAATTTCATTAATGTCTTGTGTTTTACGCTACCCCAAAAGGATCTTTTACAACACGCATCCTTGACTTTCCTTTCATTACACGCAATCATGACTTTCCTCGATAGCGTGTGTAGTACGCAATACCGAGTTTCACTAAACAATGATATGCTATTAAAATATTATTAAAACTAGCCGTTATGAATAGTAATAACCACTTTTTGAAATTTTGTAAATTTTATTTTTCAAAATTGACTTCATTTTTGGATTCGGAATATCGAAATTGGATTAGGGTGAATGTTTGGTACTTTTCAGATAAGTTTCATATTCTGATAAATAGTGAAAATTACTAAATTTTAATTGAAAACAACTTTTTTAATCCAAATAATTAATAGTGATAAATTTTTAATTTGAGTGGTTTTAAAGTATATTTAGAATATATTTTTACAATTTAATACAATTTTGTTCATTGTATGTAATTTCACATTTAAACCAGACATTAACAAGTGTCAATCTTTTGATTGTTATTATCTTTTGAAAACACGTTATTTGTTTTAATGACGGGAATTAATTTTTAAATTAGTTAATGTAACTGATATGTTTTGAATTTGGCAAAATAAACATCATTTTTGAATACATAATATCAAATATATCTTAGTCTTCATTTTTGTTATTTTTCTGGAAACTTTCATTTTTTGATGAATAGTGAAACCACTAAGTGGTAGTTAAAAAAAAGAATTTGTCATAAAACATAATTTCACCGCTTCTGTGAGTAGAATTTCGAAAATCCGAGAGACACGGATAATATCAAGTACTAAAATGTGGTTCAATGAGATGAAAATAATTTTTGGTGAATAGTAACTTTTTACTTTTTTTTACCACGGTTAAAAGTAAATAGGGTAGTTAAGGGTAAAAATGATATTATTATTACCATAACACATGTCCTAATTATATTAGATAAGTGTAATTCGACCAAAAACAACCTTAGGAATAAAATATGACCATTTAGGACCACTTGGATTAGATTAGGACATTTATTATTAATTTATTTAAAGAAGGGTTAAAATAGTTAAAATCAAAGTTTAATAAGTAGATTATTTTTAATATAGGGTTATTCAGAATATATATTAGACTATAAATAGTCCTTAGAAGGATAAAAAGATTTCCTACATAATGGTATTTTATTTTTAATTTTTTTACATTATATTATTTAATTTATTTATGACACAACGATGATGCAGTAATTAAGTTATTAATGAAATATTGATATAATTGACGTTATAAATACCCAAATAAATGTAATTTGAGACTTTTTATGAATTAAAATAATTTTATAGGTTAATATTACATGTTAGTATTTATTTAATTAATGTTTTTCACAGTAATCATTATTTTATGATTTTTACAAAAATCAATTACTAAATAGTGTCAAAATTGACATAAAATAGTTTTTAAAACAAATCTTATATTATTAATTGATATTTTATTTCTAAAAATATAAGGTTCGGCCAAATGACTTAGATAAGGTTATATATATTAATAATAAACAACTTGGGGTTCTTTTGGCTTGTTATAGTATGTTTATAAACCTTATAATGTAAGAACACAAGAAGACAAGGTAAAAGTAAAATTATCAAACTTAATGTTAAATCTAAATGATAAAGTTAAAATAGGAACCTAAACTTGTCTAAATTCCATTGGATGAAAGTATTTCGACCCATCCCCACCTTATCTTAGAAATAAATCCATTTGGAGCTATATAAAACCGAATTTGGCTTTATAATAAAATAATATACTTAGTTTTCCAAAGGTTCCCCTCTCCTCCCTTATAAAAGGGAACCTCCTCCCTCTCATCCCCACACCACTTTGAGCCTTAATACTCTTCCAAAACCTGAAAAATTCTCTTCTACACTTCCCTAGAAACATCCTAGAGGTCCTGGTCTTCTTCAAAGACCAATTTTAGTTCCCTAAGATGAGGAATCAAAGAGGCGCTTCAAAGAAGAGGTAATGTCCGTTACCGATTCTTTAAACTTAATTTCTTCTTCCACTTCTTCTGCTTAGGTTCTTTCATTATTAAGTAATAACATCAGTATCACTAATATACTGATATGTTATTATAAGTATGAAACAACCCTATTTCACCATCTATCCATCCTACGGAAAATGAAATCACCGCGCGTGCGTACGTCCGGAATACCGTCTCCACACCGTGGTGTAATCTATTTTCCACCACCACCTTCCTCGGATGGGTATAATGGTGTACATAATAATTATATATGATTATTTTAAAGTTATATTGATTCTAAAATAGTATATATACACTCCAATTCAATTCCACGATCATGGGAACGATATCATCACTCGTGCGTACGTATGGAATACCGTCTCCATGATGTGATGTGACTCGTTCTACATGATCTTCATTGCATAATGATTATATAAATGAATTTAATTATTGAATATGATATATATTAAAATAATAACATTTTTTAAATAAGATATCTATAACCTAAAATGAAAAATAAGAACTTATTCGACAAAACACGCATAAGAACAAAAAGTAATAAACACACAAATAACAAGTAGTAATGAAATATTACTAATAAGAAGCTAAGAATATGACCATATATGATATCATAAAATTAAGTATGATTCTGGAATAAGTCAATAACATTATTTAAATCATTATACAGGAGGTTCGGACACTTATGAAGCAAATCGGACCTAAGGTAATGGAAATATCACAATCTCATTTTTATCGGAGATTGTTTATACTTTGGAATTTACTGGGGTGAATATTATCATACACGTCCATGTTTCCTCAATATGTAATAAGTACATCCTTCTACAATAGTTTATATCCAATTTTACCCTTCTTTGAGTTTTTAGTAAAAGATATGAAAGTAATCTTTTGTCGTTTTTCGTACGAGGTACTTTTTCACTTTTCTGACAAAAGTACGAGAAGAATGTTTCTTTTAACTTATACGGAATGAATGGATTTTTAAAAAATTATTTCCAAGAAGCTTCCTTTATATGTTTTCATGTTTATTTTTAATCAACTTTTTTTAGTTTAGAATTTTATGACATGATAAGAAATGAAAAGTGTTTTTGAAGTAGAAAGGATATTTTCCTCAAGAATGGAGTTCAACTGTTTTATAATAATTATATTCCATCTAAGATAATATAAAGTTCTATTTCTATCTCTATTATTATATTGATTTGATTATGTTGTGATGGAAATATATTTATGAAATCCTTTATCTTATATGAATTGTTTTATGATGTCATGTTGTTTAAGAATCCCATTTTTATTACATGGGTTATGCAATGATGTATGATTTATGATTTTGTGGCACACATATGAATGGTATCATTGTGAGATGGGTGGGACCTATATATCCCTCCAATGCATTGGGTAACGATTTTATATCTCATGAGATAGACATGGCTGGAACAGCAGGTTAAACTGGTTCAGTGAAACAGGACTGAAACGAGGATTGAACTCGGTTCAGAAATGAAATTTGTCCACAAAGATAGTCTTGGCCATGAGTCTTGACTAATAAGAAATAATTCTATATGATTATGTGTGTATTCTAAAAAGTTTCATGTTTTATGTTATGATTATTGGGATTACATTTCACTACTATTATTTATCCCATGTTATGATATTATGATCTCTTTTGCAGGTTAAGATTTCCAAAATGTTATGTTCTTATGAATATTATGTGATTGATATTTCTTTTGTTTACCCTTAATGAGCATTTGAGCTCACCCTTTTATGTTTTCTTTTCCCCAGGATATAAGGAAAGGTTTTAGGAAAAAAAGGAATATCTTTATGGGATATGTTGAAGATCTTTTGCCACGATTAAAAGATTATATTCCGAGTTTCCAAAGACACTAAACTATTACGGTCCTTGTGTGTGTGTTTTTGTTATGTACTAAGTATTCCACAAAAGTAATGTAATGTTCATGTACGTCAAGCTTCGGGTCTCTATAATGATCCTTGTCTTGTAATTTAATGTATAATAATGCGTAAAAACATGTAATATTGTATCAAAAGGCTAGGATCACTAATGTTGGTATCAAATCATGGTCTAGTTATTTTTCAAGATTAGGAATCGATCACCTTAGTGAGAACCAATATTATGACACTATGTATAAGAAAACATCCAGAAATTTTGGTACGTATAGAGTTAGTGGTTTATCAAGAAAATACATCAGTGTCTGGATACAAATAGGTTTAGGAGGCTCTACCATAGATGTACATATGAGTGAAAACTCCAACAAGGAGTTTTCTTCTTGACCCAGGGTATTCCGGTACAAGACTACGACCCTTGGTACACTCATTCTATTGACACTCCTAGGAGATATGCTTTTTTAAATTCATGATCATAGTACAAACCAATATTAAGGGAATAAAAAAATCCCATAAGAATATAAAATAAGAAATGGATAATGGATAACAAAGATATAAACCTATGGAATCACAAGATATGATATACTTCTTTTATATATGTTTATTCTTTTAAGTTCAAAAGTTTCAAATTTATGTTTAGTAACTATGTATCCAAGCCATGTAATTATACATTCTTTTTCATAGTAAATGGTGGGAAATAGAAGAACATTTTCCAACAATCAATGAGATAGAAGCTATGGAGATTTCACTAATGATATGCCCGATATGATGGGAACAGGTGCTCAAAACATCGTGACATCACTTGCTCAACTGGCACAAGTTATGAATAATAACTAGAATCATACAAAATTTTCTCCACCTATAATGAAAAATAATATTTCTATATAATCTTTCATGCAGTAAAGGCATCCCATTTTTAGAGGATCTTCTTATCCCCTCCTGGTAGAACAGTAAATTAACTCCATTGAAAAGATATTATCTATCATCCAGTGCTCAGAAAGAAAAATAGTAGTACTGGCGGTCTATTGTTTTGATGGAGAAGATGATCAGTGGTGGACATTGATCAAGAATACCAAGTCCTAATAGGAAATAGATTCCATGATTTGGGAGGAATTCAAGAGGTTGTTTTTCAAAAAATATTTTCCTCGAACTCTATGTCTCAAGATGGAATGAGAGTTCCTCAGACTCAATTAGAAGGAAGATGAGTCCATATGGGCATATGAAGAAAACATTAGAAGGTTTCAAAGGTATGACTCTGGCTTTTGTCATGAACACTGATAGCAAGGTAGATCACTTCATTAGAAGACTAAATCTGTGTCTACGAAAAGTGTTGGAGGTTTGAGACATTAATAGTTATGAAGAGATTGTTCATTGTGCAATCAAGGTTGAAATGGAGATTTTATACTCTCAGTGGTATCATGGGTCCAGCGAAAAGAAGTGTAAAATCTAGTATAACATGGGTGGTTCAATAAACAAATAACATGATGGAAAAAAGCCTAAATTTTCTTCTTATAAAAATTTTGGGAAGAAGAATCATGTGAGCTGTCTAAAGGGAACCAAGAATTTCACTAAATGTTCAATGTTTGATAATCAGGCTAAAAATATCTGGCTGGATATAAAGAATACCACTAATACAGAAGAAGAAAAAAAGGATTATATCTACACTCAGCCTATAGTGCAGTGATACAACTACATGGTGGATGGAATTATGTGAAAAAATTCCCTAAGCCGAGGGTTGTCAGAGGCAATCAGCAACAACCTCCAAGAAAAAAATTAAGGGCATATGATATCACTACTATTGAGGTGGAGTCGGACAACAATGTGGTGATATTTATTCTAGTTACTCATTCTGGAATAGATAACATACTATTTGATTATAGTTCTACACATTCTTCATATACCGAAGCATCCTACAATTCATTACAAGTGTTAGGAGGAATATTAATCAACTTTAAAATCATTGTCTCATTTGGGGATATTACAGCCTTATGAACAAGAATATCTCACTAAAATGATTTAGAAAAATGAGAGAATCTTGATTGATGACATGCCCATCCTGAGGGATTACAATGATGTATTACCTGAAGAGTGTCCCGGTCTTCCTCTTGAACAAGTGGTTGAGTTCAAAATTGAACACATCCCTAGATCTCTACCTTTCTCCAAGACACCTTATTGAATGGCCTCTGTAGAGCTAGAGGAGCTGAATAATTAGTTGCAGGAGTATCTGAAAAAGGGTTTTAGATGCTCGATCACATCACCGGGGGGTGAGCCAGTCCTCCTCATCAATAAAATGTATGGATCAATGCACCTCTGCATTAATTATCCAGAACTGAATAAAATAATGATAAAGAAAAAGTATCCTCTTCCATAGATAGATGACTTGTTAGATCAAATTCATGGGGCCAGTTAAATCTCTATGGTGGACGTTTGTTCGAGATATGACCAACTAATGGTGAGGAATAAATATATTCCCAAGACTGCCTTTCAAACGATGTATGGACACTATGAGTTCATAGTAATGCCCTTCAGACTCACTAATGCTTCCTCAATTTTCATGGACTTATATAATAGAGTCTTTTGAGATTAACTCGACTAATTTTTGGTAGGCATTATTTATGATATTCTGATATACATCAAGAGCATAGTGGAACTTGAGGATCATTTGAATACTGTGTCAACGATTTTTCACAGGGTGAAGTTGTATGCGAATTGAATTAATTGTGAGTTATGGATTGAGGATGTATCATTCGTGGGGCATGTTATCACCAGCAAAGGAATATATTTGGACCCTTATAATACAAAGTCAATTTAATAGTGTCCTATACAAACTTCTATAATGTATATCCAAATATTTTTGGTTTTATCTGGGTTTTATCAATGTATTTTTGAAGAACATCTCATGATTTTAAAACCCAATCACCATTTTGACACAAAAGGGAGTAAAGTATTTCTAGACTCAGGAATTTAAAGACTGGTTAAGAAGTTGAAAATGAGTCCTATAACTTCAAAAGTAATCACAATCTCAATATGTAGACAATTCCTTTTGGTGTAATATGATGCTTTGAAGTAGGGATTAGGATGTGTGCTGATGAAAAAATGATAATGTGATAGCTTATGCATCAAGGAAGCTAAAAAACCATGAGAAAAAATATCCCACTCATAATATGGAGTTGGTGATGTGTTCCTTGTGTTGAAAATATAGAAGAATTATCTCTACGGGGAGAAGATTGAGATATATACTGACCAAAATTATCTCAAATAAATATTCACACAAAAATAGCTTAATATTTTCTAATGAGGATGGATATATCTCATGAAGAAATATGACTGCTCAATCCACTACCATCCCGGTAAGAAAAACAAGGTGGTGGATACTATAAGTATAAAGGATCATGCATCTTTATCAATGGTGATAATTGAAAGGGATCTAATATTTCTATATTTTCATAGGATGGACATGAGATTAATTAAAGGAGGAACTCCGTCAATTCATTCTCAAATGATTCATCAACCATCCCTCATAGAGAAAATAGTGGAAAAACAAATAAATGATGTCGAAATTCTAAAAAGGGTGGATGCTTTCAAAAATTGGAAATCCTCAGAGTTCAATATTGATGGGGAAGGATTTGTAAGATTTAGGTCCCAATTATGGGTACCATGTGATCCCGAGATAAAGAAAGAGATTCTAAATGATGCACATAGACCAACATTCTCTGTCCACCCAGGGAGAATAAATATGTATCGTGATCTCTAAGAAAAAAATTTTGTGGGATAATATGAAAATGGATATTTCATAATATACATCAAATTTCCACGTATTTCAACATGTGAAGGATGAGAGGCAACACTCTAAGGGGATGATGCAACCACTTCCCATACCATCATGGAAGTGGGATAACATTACCATGGACTTTTTCACTGGAATACGAATGATATCCAGAGGAAGGAAATATATATGGTTCTTTTTAGATCATCTTATAATGATAGATTACTTTATCGCAAAGCAAGAGGACTTCTCAATGGATAAACTTTAAAATATTTACATCAAATAAGTGGTAAGGATGCATGGAGTACCACTATCTATTGTATCTGATAGAGATATTAGATTCACCTTGATGTTCTAGAAATGTTTCCAACATGATCTTAGCACTGAACTGAATTTCGGTAAGGCCTATCATCCTTAAACTGATAGTGAATCTGAATAAACTATTCAGACACTGGAAGATATGTTGAGGGAATGTTCTATGGAGTTCAATGGAAGATGGGACCAAAATATTAAACTAGATGAATTATCCTACAACAACAGTTTTCACTAAAGTATCCAAATTTGACTATATAAATCCATTTATGGGAAAATGTGCAGAACATTGAGGTGTTGGGATGAAGTCGGTGACTATAAACTGCTTGGACCTGAAATGGTCAATGAAATGGTTGAGAAGTTGAAAAACATTCAGCAACATATCAAGGAATCCCATAGTTGACAGAAGAGTTCTGTAGATAATTGTCAATGAGACCTTGAGTTCAAATTTGTAGACATAGTATGTCAACGCATATCATTGTGGATAACGGTCATGAGGTTCAGAAATATAGGGAATTTAAGTCTCAGGTACATCGACCCCTTCGAGATCTTTGATCAAGTCATAGCTAGGGCCTATCGACTATCACTTCCACCTGCCGTGGCCGAAGTACCTGAAGTCTTTCAGGTATCCCTCTTAAAAATCACATATTATACCCTTCATGTGTACTCTCTTCATAGGTCATACAGTTTGAGGATGATATTTCATACATGGAGCATCCAGTGATGATCTTGGATGATAGAGAAAATGTTCTACGCAACAAGACTACTCATCTAGTTAAGGTACTATGGAGAAACCATAAGTAAGTGGAGGCAACATGGGAACTAGAGGAGGAAATAAAGGAAAAGTACCTCCACCTATTTATGTCCTAGAATGAAAAACAAAATTTTGAGGGAGAAATTTCATAATGGGGGAAGAATGCAACGACCAAAATTTTTTTAATGGAAATTCATTTCGTATAATTATGTCATATAATCACATGAAATCACAATAAAATTAACTACTATATTTTATGTGACCTTTATACATAATTTTTCACTTCTGTGTTTAGAATTGTAAAAATATGGCATACACTATTGCGATCAGTTAGTTATATGGAGTCCGATAAAGATAAACATTAGATTTTGGTGAATAGTAACCAACACTTGTGAATAGTAATATACCCTTGTGAATAGTGATTTACCCTAATGAATAGTAACCTAACATATGATATTTTATAAATAATATTCATGTAAATGTACGATATACCTATATCATGGAATAAGAAAATAAATGTTTTAAAATTTTAATTTTTTTGAGTAAATTGTTATTTTTCTTAAATATTAAATGACATATATTTAGAAAATTATATTTGAGAAATGTATTTCATTTTTGGATTCTAAACATAAAAAAATGGTTAGGGTGAATTTTTTTGGATTTTTCTGAAATTCTTGAATTTTGGGTTAATAGTAAAATACATTAATTCATTGTAATTTAAATACACTATTCTTGACACCACAGGTTTTGTATGCACCGAAATCTCTAACTCACATGAATTTATGAATATTTTTTGTCTTCAAACTATTACTATTTCTATCCTTGAGAAAAATTAGTAAACTAATGATTTAAGAATTATGAAGACCCTCCTCACCTCCACTATAAAAACCCCCATGTCACTCCCTCTTCACATCACTACTCTCAAGCCTTATTCCATTACAATATTCTACCCAAATATCTCCCCATGATCCACCCCGATGTCCAAAGGCTCCTAGTATCTTCAAAATACAAAAACCTCTCCCTTTAAGAGGTTCTCAAAGGGAGTAGAATCAATAGTTAAATTTATCATTCCAATACAATCATTTCATTTATGTTATTTACATTTTTTAACATTCCTCATTTCCCTTAACCCAAATAGTATGATAACTCCAATAATATAAATGTAATGGAATATTATTATACTAATTGTAACTTCATTATCTTCTCTTCTTTCCCCATATATTATTTGAAAGAAATGATTTTTTTTGAGATGTGCTAATTTAGCACATTCAAGGACAACAGTGTGTCAATTTCTATTATCATCATTAATTATGGAAATGAAACCATTGGTGTTACGGTTGAAACAAAATATTATATATTTAATAAATCCTAGTTATGGTTTTGTAGTCCTTTTGTACAAATGGTATTAAGTTATAAAACAAAACATATTAATTGTAATCAAACCCACTAATTGACCAAAACGATTATCACAAAGGTTTTATATAATAATTCATCTCCTCTATGAATAATTGAATATATTTCTACATACATTTATTGTTATAATTTTCACTACAAAGACATGAATAAAATTCTAGACTACCATTCTCATCTTACAAGATTATAAATTCATAAGTAATCCAGTAATGAAAGTTAAGGAAACAAACAGACCTGGACAATAAAATTGAATATATTAACACATCAAAAGGCCAAGAATGAACATAAAAAGTTTATAAAAAATATATTACATATAGGTTTGGTACTGTAATTGTTAATTAATAATCCTAATTTTTTATTCAGGTCATTAATAATAAATGTATTACACCACCGGACTTAAGGTAAGGGATCCTCTCCCTTTCAATTTTATTCATGATTGTCCTTTATGTTATTCCCTTTATGTGTAATCCCTAAATATGGGGTATGATTAAGCACATCCCTCATTCTACCCTCATGATTAATAAGTGATGATACATCAATTTTCTCTCTCATCATCCCTCTTAGGTACACCCTACACCATGCTAACAAATCGTAATGAATTCTACCTAAACCTTCTTTGTTCTTTGAGGTTGCCTTATCTTTCTTTATAAAAAAATGGATTTATCTTATTGGTTTATGTAAATATTCAAAATTATGTTTAGTTTTAATAAATTAATATGAATACCCTTTCATTACTCTATTTTGGGGATATACATGTATTTAAATGATTCCCTCCTTAGACCATTCTGATAAGAAAACATGTTTTAAGGGAACTTGCGGAATTTTTACCCAATTTCATGTGCACTGTATAATATATTTTAATCCACAATTTTATTTATAAAATATGTATTATTATTATGAAAAACTTAATGGATCAATACTATTTTTATATAAAATAGTTTCCACTTTTCAATTTTTTAATCACTATTGTATTTTCTTTAAAACCGCACAAAAATGTTTTAAAGATAATGTTTCTAAAATACATTTCTTATATGTTGTGACTTATGTTGGACATCATTTAAAATTTTATATTCCTATTTTACCTTATAAACACCCATGTATGTTCTAATATCCTTCTTTCATTGGCACATTCATGATACGCCCACTGGTTATGATTTATGTCATGATTGTGGTACCTAATTTTTTCTATGGGTACCATTATGTTCATATATAGTTGAATATGGATGAGTATTTATATAGAAATAATATTCATAAAAATATTGAGATGAGTGCACCCAGATAGAGCTCCAATGCATTGGGTAAAGTTATGTCTTGTGAGATACGCTGTGAAATGGGATAGGCGGTTAGCCTTGACCCATACTCCTCCGGGAAATGGGATTGGCGATTATCCTTAACTCATACTAAATACATTTTTTTTATTCTTCCACATTTATATAGTTCCATGTTTATATGATCCCATGGTTATATAATATGATTTCATATGTTCTATGATTTTGATATCATTATGTCATGCCTCTTAACTCATTTCTTGAAGTTGTATTCTTATGTTCTTTCCCATACTACGCTTTTTAGCTCATCCCATAGTTCATGTGTTCATCAGGGTTTCCTATGAATATGTAAGCACTCAAAGGAAGTTATTACCTCTTTATGGAGATTAAATAAATAAGGGTTTTCTATCCCCATGTTTTTTGGTTTTTTTACCTAGTCATCTAAGACCCTAGACTCAACGATCCTCAGCGTGTACTCTGATGTATAATGGTGTTTAAAAACATGTAATGTTATATAAAAAAGGCTAGGGTCACTATAAAAGTTTTCCAATACCACATCCCAGATCCTAGGTGATTCTTCAATGGAATTTATAACATCATTAATAATTTTCATAACTTTTAACAATTTCAAACCATATGAGTCTACCCACTCATATGAACAATTACATTCATTTCCATTCAACGAGTATACCAATTAATTTAAACCATTGCATCCCATGGGTATACCAACTCATGTACTCCAATTACATTTAATCAAGAATCATGGGTATACCATCCCATTTATCAATAATATCCATTTAAATCATCACATCGGTGTACCAAACCATTAACCAAAAATAGACATTTAAGCAAACTAAAAACAACCAATGAGTATACCCACTCATTTAACAAGTTCAATTCACGACTTCAAGACAAGTTTATCATAGAATATTATGGTAAAATAAACAGAATAATGTAGAAAACCTCCTATGAATGTAATTTAACCTCATTTATGTACATCATATCTTCATTAAACTATAAAAACTTGAGGTCACAACACTTGGGTAGTTCATCAATGGTTAAAACAAAACAAAGGGCATGGCGCATCCCATGGGTGACCTTGATTTGGGAAAAATTTTCTAGTGAATATCATTTAATCATTAGGGAATCCCTAACAGGTCCCACTTCATATATTTTAGTTTAACTCGTAAAAAATGGACCCACATTGATAATTCTGGAGGGAGATAAAAATAGTTAATTTGTCCATAAATCATAAAAAGGAAAAAGAAACGTATAAAACATCTACCTTATCTCAGTACTAGATTTCTCTTACAATATCAAGTATAGATTGATTTTTGTTTTAGAGAAATCTAAACAATACATAAAGAACAAGATATTGGGGAATAAAATCCTAAATCCAAATAGTTCATCCGTTGTTCAAAAAAATCAATAATGGATAAAAATGAATCAAGGCCATACTGATGCGGTTCCAACATGACCATTAGAAAAAAAAATCGAGTCTCGATCTAAAATCGATAACAAATCCTACCTTTAGGCCTCAAAATAGATTCATGTTTATGAAAGAGAGGAGGTAAGGCTTCTATTATGTAAAATAGAGGCCCCTAACTCTATTTTTAAAAGACATTGTTAGAAAATTACATCATGTGTAATTTCCTCATACGGCATGCACTGCTCGGTTTTACCATCCTAGAGGAAAACCCTTACACATCGTGAAAGGTCATGGCCAGACCATTAAACATTGTTTAATCAGATTACATAGTATGTATCCCAATTACATGTCAAGTAATTAGAATAAATCTATTAATTACCCTTCTTTCCTATTGTTTCCCAAATATAACCCAACTGGCCCATGGCTTGGAAAATGGTATAATACAAAAAGGGAAGTAAGAAGTGTTTAACTAGTAAAGTAAAAAATATATACCCTAAGAAAAACCCAATATCATACAATCTTATCCCCATAAATCAAATTTTCCCTAAATTTCTATCTCATGGGTTTTCAATATTCTTCCGAAAAAACATTAGCCAATGAGCATGTATGCCAACCTCTCACACTCAAGTCACCTCATACAAATGGTCGTGCTGCCATAGAACTCAAACTAGGTAAACATACCAGCCTCCTAGAAGCCTCATGCTCCAATAAAAAAATATAAATCATATGCTTCCTAATGGATGCATCAACCTGTACCTCAAGCTACTCATGTTAAAAAGTGTGAGATGGGTCTGGATGATAATGGTGCAACTGAGATATGTGGAAGATGTCAATCATGCATTAGTACCTCTGAGGTAATTGTAACTAATATTCTACCTACAAAAATATCACTAGAATATCAAATAGATGGATATATAGTGGTGATATCTCACCCTATCTCTTGATCAATATGTGTCCTAACCTCAACGAAATACGTAAAAATTATTAATCCCCAACCTCAACCTGTAGTGGTTGTATTCACCAATCAACGTATATTTCGGATGAGATTTTGATATATATATCTTCTTGTTAATCAACTAGACCTACTCAAAATTACTTAGATTGAGTCACGGTCGCATTAAAGATTCATCACTTCCCTCTAAACAACACAAGGTTTATTGGAATAGCCGGCCATTCAAATCCTTATAAGGTTCTATCTATATAGACTTATGATAACTTTTATAATAGGAAAACTCAACAAGATGAATATGCCTCTCGCAAGAGCCCCCAAAATCTAGGATGTATTCTATTGGCATGTCATCTAGCACTTGTATCATATGCTTTAACTGTCCATCAGTCTATGGGTGGTATGTTGTGCTCAGAATCACCTGTAAACCTAGCACCATATGAAAAATCTAACAAAATTCATATGTAATGCGGGTTTCCCTATCTAAAATAATAGTGTGTTGGACCCCGTGATGTTTTACTATCACATGGAAATAAATATTCCTAGGATAATCAACATTATAGGTCTATTTTGTTACCAAGAAATGAGCAACCTTCGGGATCCTATCAACAAAAACCCTAACAAAATCGTTACCTCATGGGGACCTCAGTAAACCAGTCATGAAATCCATCATAGAATCGTCCCATTTCTACTTTAGAATAAGTAATTACTACAAAATCCTAGATTTTTTAGGATACTCCTTAACCAATTGATAGGTGTAACACCTCATAATAAAGCCATCAACATCACTTGTCGTGCTCAGCCACCAAAACTGACGACGTAAGCCATGGTACATCTTAGTAACTCCAGGATGTACTTCCCATGTAGAAGTTGGAAACTCTTGAATCACCACATTATTTAGGTCAACAATAATCCAAATTATACCATGGATACATATGATATCTTCCTCGCTTTTTTCCCAACTAGGATGTGGATCCTCACCATACACACTCTCTCATAATACTTGGCCCTCTGAATCTGATAGTTTCCTCATCCCTACTCTATCCAACAAGGTAGAGTTCAAAGATAATGATGATAGATATTTCTATCCTTTACTATCAAGAAAATCCAGATGCATCTAAAAAAACTCCATAAGCATCTTCTCGTTACTAGCTTTCTAAATTGCATGTATCCAAATACTTCTCATCAGTGCATTAGACAAATCATTGCCTTTACGATTTATGAAGGTAAGCTCAATTTCAAAATAATGAAGCTACTCATCCCTCCTTCACTACCTTAGATTCAAATTACACTGATTAAATATGTACTTGAGTATTTTTTGCTTTTGTACACCAAAAAATGATCTCCCAGTAAATAGTGAACCCAACATTACAACATGTGGACAAAAAAACTAGCTCATGATCGTGTTTTCGGTAATTCCTCTTGTGTGGACTCAACTAAAGAGACCCTCACAACATGACTCTATCCCCTACATGATCAATACCTCTATCCTGATACCAGATGTGTCAAAATAAACTATTTAGATATTGTCCTTCTCTAGCAGTATCAGGACTATAATTGATGTCAACATTCCATTCCGGTCCAAAATGGTTGTTTCACAAAAAAACAACCACAAAGAATTCACACCATTCTTTTTCATCCATGTCAACAGCACTGCTATGCTTGATAATTCCTAAAGAAATTCATGTAGTAACAAGATGGCCTCAAGAAACTCCTTATACCCAAAAAATTCTTGGGATGTCCCAAGGAAACTAAAACTATCCCCTTCTCTAGGTTGATTGATTCTCTAGTCTCTAACATGATGTGACCCAAGAAGTTAATATGATGCAACCATTAGTGGAACTTTTGGAGCTTTGAATATAACTGATTCTACCTCAGTGTTTCAAACTTATCTCAATGTGGTTGGCAAGGTCATTTTGATTGTGATAATACACCAAGATATCATCGATGAAAATCACCATAATAGAATATATGATCGGATGGAATACTCAGTTCATCAACTCCATTAATATTATTGGAATGTTTGTGAGACCACAAAAAATAACCAAACACTACTATAGACCATTAATACTATAAATGGATGAATGAGCTATGTATGCACGTAGAAAATGTACCTAGGGATATCCTAACTATAGGTCAATTTTGAAGAAAACTCTCGCTCCATGAAGATGATCAAACATGTCATCTATCTGTGGAAAGTAATATCCATTTTTAACTTCCAACTAGTTCAGTTTCCAATAATCCACATATAACCTAAGCGTACCATCCATGTTTTTTTTCAAAAGGGATGGAAACCCCCATGGGGATGTACTGGGTTAGAAGAACCCCATCGCCTCCAAATCCTCTAGCATCCTCTTTCTCTCCTACCACTCCATCATATCTAATCTATATGGAGGGATGGATATTGGTCAATATCCTAAAACTATATTGGTGGAAAAATAATCTTATCTCTCATGAGGTAACCCAAATTGTCTCATGAGAAAATGTCCCTGAAATGATCCACCATGAAAAGAAAGTATTCCTGACTCAGTCCCTAATCATTCAAAAACAACCTAGAAATATGCATTTTCATCCTGCCCATCCCAAGATGCTTAGGTATAGTTCTAATCTCTTAGGCATCCCATTCACCCTTGTGAGTAAATATTCTGACCTCTGGTGATGTAAAATTCAACCTCCAGCGATATCAGTGAATGTATGTTTTATAAGCAACAGACTAGTCTATCCCAAGAATAAGGTCAAACACATTCCAGTTGAGGACATAAAGATCCCAAATAATGTGACACCCACAAGCCTCAAGGAATAACTCCCTGAATAGGCACACATTATCCAATCAATTTCCCATTGGCGATTCTAGAATAAAAAATGATCTCATAAGACACCAAAACATGCCAAGTAATTTTCACGACATGTTAATATATGAAACAATGAGATACACCTTTATCAAAAAAAGAAGATGAAATATTAGAGGCCACTAAGATTGTACATGTCCCCATAGATAGTGGAGCACACTACTCCTCAAGAGTAGGTTGTATATATTAGATGTGGCCTATTCAATAACCTTGTTACACAACCTCACTTCCCAAAGTAGATCCACTCTGATGTCTCAGTTTAACTAGCATCTGGATTAATTGTCCACAACCACTACTACCCCAGCATGATCAGATCACTATGCAATGGATCCCTATATAATGTGAAGATTAGGAACCTTATATTAAATATAACATTGTAGTTTACCCCTTCCACTCATGGTTGGAAGGATGTTCCTACAAATCAACTGCATGTGGCTAATCCACTTTCATGTTGGGCATTTGACTAGGTTGCAGTTTCACTAATACTTCATTTAGCCTCTCCTTACAAACTAGTGAAAAAACATTGATCTACCATGACTCACTACCTGACTAGCACAGATCTCATGGGATGTCTCCAAACAGTGCATCCATCATGAGGATGTATAACTACTTGATTGAGAAGAAACACTTCCCCACTCTAAGCCCCCAAATTCCCTTGGGTTCCAATCAACAATTAGTTCCTTGTTTAGAATATCAATGGTTAGATTATATCTAAACACATTGAACTGGTATTTGATAGCCTATCTAAGACATTCCTCGAATCTCCTATCTCTAGACAGTTCATCATCATGGTAAATTGTCACAAAATACTACAACTTTTAAAATCATTTAGAGTACTCTATAACAGTCATGGTTCACTGATCCAAACACATGAACTCACTAGCCCTCTCTTTCCACAGAGTCCTAGGTTAACATAAGTCATAGAATAAGGTCTAAAAATTAGTAAAACCCATATCTCATAGCCCATTAGCCTGATTCTAAACTTCCCACCAACCCTCTACTGCTCTGCATAGCATATTAGTGGTGAATATGAAACTTTTATTAGGAGGTGTCTACAAATGATCTAAAATAGATAGTCTTGTATCATAAAACATCTCAGTAGCCTATGGACCATCATCCTCCAAAAATAATGGAGGATGATGCTACTAGAACACCTATGTTACCTCATCCATAGTCAAGGAAATCTGTGGTGCTCCATAAAAAATATGTTCTTAGTGAAAGAACCCATCGTGGAATTGTACATTAGAAACTATGTTTAGAATCGCCACTGAATCCATAGATGGACCTAAAAGAGGATCAACTAATATCCCAAGTCTCACTGCCTCTATAGTGTGGCCATAACCTATATTTTAGAGTACCACCAGAGGTGGTTATGGTGCTATGCCTCTAAAATTGCAAACACATGCCTCAAAATTTAATGATGTCAATGTTGGATTTCAAAATAATATGATAGGAAAAACTCACCTAAAACCATGTAATCACCCACATCTTTCTCCTACTACTAAGACTGTATAAGTAATATCTATAACACAACTAGAAAAAATACCTCTTTCCCACTTTAAATCTATGTCTATGTCAAGTCTCTAATTTTCATGTCATTTTCATTTAGTAGTCATTAGTATAGTGAATCAACCAATGGTCCAAAATGATCTGATCCCTGAGGTCCCATAACTCCATGAACCAAATTTTAATTCAAATATCATCCATATACATAAAATTAATGTTAAAATTTGAATTTAAAAGTTGTTTCATTTCCATTTAATAATTTCACATATGCCTTATGAATTTAATAATGAGATCAGTCCTTTATTTTCTAAAGAATTTTTGTCACAATAACATGCACAACTATCACAACACCTATCACAACAACATGAATTATATAATTTCTACCAAAATGGAATGGCATAATGAATGAAATGTTATTTCTAATGTGTTCCAATATGTATCATGGGATAGAATACCCTCAACTCATCTGGAATAAATGGAAATAGAACCCAATCATAATAATAGTAACTTCTTAAACCATGTTCATCACCCAACTGTGAAATAAAATAATCTATAATAGTCAAAATAAAAAATATAAATTTCATTCAAGGAAATTTGGAATTTCCCTATAAATTGGTATTTTATTCCCAATTCCATCTCATTACAAAATTCCAATTCCTTCTTATAAATGTCTATTGTCACAAAATAATAACTCAAATAAAAAATGATTGAGAATTTGATACCAAATTGTAAGATCTCAGACCTAAATTCCATTCAATAGTTCCATAATCCTAGTTCGATACATGGCCTCATAAACATCTCCCCAATCGCTATAGGCTTCAATCTATTATTGAGGTCCTAGGTGAGTCATTACTGAGACTCTTTCCTCATTACTAGAGTATATCATCGTTGAAGTAAATAATATTCAATGGTGGAAGAGGATATAATAAAAATAAAGTATCTAAAATAGAGAAACAATATAGGAATATATATAACAACCCATATGTGTCTCATATACAATGATGCAGATGATACACATAGCAAGAAAATATCCATAAAATGTACATGGAAATATAATACAGTACGAGTGTCCAAAATGACAAAAAGACCAAAAATTTCTTGTTTCATTGAAAGCCTTATTTTGGTTCCATTTTCTCCTACATTGAAGAAATGATCAAAATCCAGTGTAAGGGTTTTTTCCTCTATTATCAATTCTAACCATATAATCTATCTAGGTTACCATGGAGGCCCAAACAGGGTGTGGGATAACATTCCCATATGTATCTACACAATGATCTATACAGTTCCAAGAAGAATTATAGAATATGTTAAAAAAATTTAATTAAGATTCATTATAAATGTGAATGCTCTATCAATATATCTATTGTAGATAGGTAATACAAAACAAAATCTCAGGGCTACCTACAACAAGTGTTAGCTCAAAACTAGGAATATATAGGCTACAACAATGAACTACTTGGCTTCTCCATATAGTCACCCATATCATTTATACATTCCTTTCCATATACTAAATCCATATCAAAACCCCATAACCTTACCGTATAACTAGAGACATATATCCCACGGTCCTGTCATATAATGAATTGTAGACCGCGAATGGTTGTATCCAATGTATCAAGGACCGATGAATCCTCATCATGTCTTATGAGAACCTCAATTGAAACTCTGTACAAATGCTGGTTGGGGTCCTATGAGCATATGTAGCAAAATTCTCTACATGTTTCCTAATAAGAAAAATACAATGGGTAGAAAAGATTGTGGAATACCATGGATTTAGGACCCATAGTGCATCCATAGCCAATTTTTCAACTACCATGTTCCAGATCCATGGAGATTCATCCATGGAATCATTACAATTATTCACACATTTCTTACCATTTAAAAATTTCAAACAATAAGTGTCTACTCTCTCATATTAACATTTACCTTCATTCCCATTCAATGAGTATACCCAATCATTTAAACCATTAAATATTATGATTATACACACTCATGTACCCAACTACCATTTAATCAAGTCACATGGGTCTACCCACACATTTATTACAAATAGCCATTTAACACATCACATGGGTATACCCAACCATTAATCACAAATATCATTTTACGTAAAAAAAAACAACTAATTAATATACACACTTCTTTAACAAGGTTTATTCAAGGCATATAGACAATTTAAGAATGGAATATTATGTTTACACAAGTCAAGGAGGTAGAACATATACAAAGAATGTAATTAAACCTCATTTAAGAACAATTAAACATTCTTAAAATTGAAAACATGAGGTCAACCCCTTTGGGATTTTCATAATTTTTAAAACCAATGAAATGGTATGGCACACCCCATAGGTGGAATTGGGTTGGGGAAATAACCACCAACGCATCTCAAGGAACTTAACGGCATTCTTAATAGGTATGATTTGAGTTATTTCAGTTTAACAATTCAAAAGAGAGATGACATTGAAATGTAAAGTGGAAAATAAAATAAGTAAATAGAACAATGAAGAATATGTAGATAAAAGAGAAGTATATAATACCTACCATTGCTCAGTAGTGGTTTTCTCATCCAATATCATGTCTTAATTCATGTCGGTTTAGGAGAAATCCGAAGAATGAATGAATAATGAGAAATTAGGGAATAAGATCCTAAATCCAAATAGCACAGTCATTTTTTTGAAGAATCAAGAATGGATAAAAATCAATTGAATACATATCAATTTATTTTCAACATGTCTGTCCGAAAAGAAATATATTCTAAATCAGAAACCGAGAGAAAATCTACCTTTAGTCCTCAATAGATATTCTTATACATGATAGAGGGGAGATGAGGAATTCATTATAAAAAAATTAGTCCCTACCTCTATTCCTAAAAATCATATTTTGGAAATTACATGACGTGTAGTTTCCTTACACAGTGTATAATGATCTATATTCCCCTCTTGGAGAAAAACCCTTACTCATCCTAAAAGGTCCTCTCCAGACCACTACACATCATGTAATCAGATTACGTAGTGTACATCCTAATTACATGATGTGTAATTGTTCTACATCATGTATACATCCCTCATTCCTCTTCTTTCCCAAACACAACCCAACCAACCCACAACCCGCCTTCGGGTCTAATACAAAGAAGGATGTACCAGGAATTTAACCATAAAATTAAAAGATAGATAACTTAATAAAAACCCATGATATTATAATAAGGACATTGTTAATAGATTTTGGAATGGTTTAGTAGATAAAAATAATTTTAATGGTGTGAAAAAATTTGTGGTGGGGGTTCCCTTTTATAATTTAAGAGCGATATTTTTGTAAATTCCCAAAACTATTCAAGAATTAGATGTCCCTCTAAAGACAAGTGCCTCCATAACTGATAAATACATAACAATATTGATTTATGGTCAATAAAATAAAACAAAATAAAAAAATTTAATATGTATTAATCCTGTTATTATTTTTACCTCTAAGGATACTAACTTTTTACCATTTTAATTTTTCACTAAGGTAACTAGTTAATTTTTTATTCATTATACCAAAAAAATTACAAGATATTATTACATGATATTAATTTTTATAATTCCAAAAATGTAATATAGGTTATCATATTCAAATGAAAAAATTGTTATAATTAAATCTAAAATTAAACCAATAAAACTTATCGAAAAACATGTTTTTTAAGAAATTCAATTTTAAGAAATTAATGATCTTATATGAACTATTTATCAATAAATAAAAATTATTCTAATTATAGTTTATATTTATATATATATTATATTTATTTAATTTATATCATTCAACATCCAGGGTTATTTTAATTAATTAAAATAGAGGAACATCATGCTCTTTAAATTATACTTTAGAAAAATTAATTTTTAAAGACAAAATGAACTTACACTAAAATAGAGTATAAAAGTTATTTAAATGTAATTTGTTGGATTAAATATATATATAAATATTTTTTAGTTTAATTTTAATTTAAATTAATATTAATATTATGCTTGTAAAATATGTAATTGTTTCAAAATAAATTCTATTTTTTTGAAAAATTTGTATTTTTCACTATTCACTTAAAATCAAAATTTTCAAAAAAATCCCAAAATTTCCCCCGATGATATTCTCAATATGATGATTTCAAAAATTATTTTTATTTTATAATATAAAATTATAAAAATTGAAAAAAATAATATATTAAAATAAAATTAAAAAATCATTTTTGAAATAAATTTTTTTATTAAAAATTCAGTTTTTGTTTCCAAAAATTTATATTTAAATTTATATTGTGTAAAAAAATTATATATATTTCATAAATTATTTATTCCTATTCATTCATTCTATGTTAATGAATTTTTTATATTTTCTATTTTTAAATTGAAATATTTTAATAATACATCATGTTTGTTTAATCGTAGTATTTCTCATTGAATACTCTATTAAACATAGTGTTCTATCAAAATATCATGGTGTTACATGAATACTACAAATATAATTTGGTATTTTTTTTGTTTATGATATTATTATCACCCACCATGTTCACCAAAAACCTCTATCTTATTTACATAATCATGAATATAATTTGGCCCCACATTTAATGCAATGTTAGTAAATTCTGTGATGTAACCAATCAATAGATGCTCCACTCCTTTTGGAAGGATTAAAAAAGGTTATCCATGATGAGTTAATACCCCCTTGGTATTCCATGTCTTCTTGAACATAAGGTACAAACGATTTAATAGAGCAGTAGTTCACTACGTAATATCTCTATAAGAGGAACATGACTAATAGTTTTAATAATATCTATGTGACTAAGTGTATTTTATTATTATCATCTAGAAAAGTTATTAAATCCCCAACATCCTCATTTCCCTATCCTTTATGTTATTCAAGACTAGCTGTTATTTATAGAAATTTATATTTAATGTGTTTGGGTTGGAATGAACTCATGATTTCGCATAGTCATGTATGAGAGAAACCCAAGAGGCCGTTAAAGGAAAGGTGATGAAAAGATTAGTCCTTATGAAACATAATTATGCATAATTGAATCATAATCATTAGATTACGATTAATGCAATATTTATTGGGAGATTCAATTCATGACATCTATTTGTATTGGAATTTTCAATAAAACTCGTATGATAATTATGACAAAAAATTAAATCATTATCAATTTAAGTTTCGTACTTTTCACCTCTAAATAAATTTAGTATGCATTCCCCTTTTATCAGTTAGAGGATATGTTTAGGATAACCAATGTTAAAATGTCATAATATAATGTGAATGTTATTAGGTAGATACACCAAATCATGTGGACGATTTCTCATGGGTCTATGGGTATTTTATGGACTCATTATTTCTTTGGAGAAATGGTATGAACTAGTATCGAGTTATGAATATAATATTAATAAATATATAGTAATTATAATTTATGGTGGTCCATCTTATCACATCCTTGGATTGATTTTGACGAATGTTTCTACTTAATGTTTATTTCTAATTATTTTATTTTTTATTTACATGGAGTTTTTTGGAAAAAATTTGGTTTTTAGGTTATAAAATTTGTGGAACATCGTTGGCACTCCGTTAATGGAAATCATGCGCCAGCCCGGTTGAAAACATTCATGCTGGACTGTGTCACTATCTTGGTCACAAAAACTAGTGCATGGGTGGTTAGATCTGTAGGGATAACTGTATGCCTATGAAAGTGTCTCTATCAAAAGTATACAGTCACTATAAGGAACTGTTCCCTCCTCTATGTAAATTGGGTGGCTAATTTTATATTAGTAAAGAGGTATCACATAGTAGGTGAACAGTCTTCAAGACCATGAGTCCAAACCACACATCCTACAACATTGTTAAAAAGTTAAATATTCATTTTTTTACCACCCCTAATTTAACCAAAAATTACTATTTATCATCCATCAATTGATCCTACCCCCTAGGAAAATCCCCCACTCCTCTTCCTCTCCTTGGGCTCAATTTTATAAGTTGTATGGGCTTAGATATTCATGAATTTTTCAAATTAGTTACTCCATTTCTTCTCTTTTCATTTACCTTGTTCTCTTTTAAATAATTTATTAAGTTCTACCTTCTTTGGATGATTAGATTCCATTTATTGGTGTTAACCATGCTTCATTGGGTTAAATAACGATGTTTGTGGTATATTCTTGAATTTATATAGTTTTTCCTTGCTACAACGGTGGTTTTCAATAGGTTTCTGGATGTATCCAAGAAATAGGTTTGTGATTCCATGAATCAAATTTTTTTTATGATTTTAGTTTTATTTATTTGTTTTCTAAATGGATTATATATATTTTTTGGTGGTGAGATTTATGCTTTAAAAGAGGATGTCTATGTGTAAGTGTTAATAAATGAATTTCATATGAATTTTTTTTTGTCTTTTCTGTGTTTTTATATTTATGGGTGACAATATGTGTTAAAGATGGTTCATGTGACATCGGAATGGAATTTAGTGAAGGTGAAACCAAGGAATCTATGTGATTATACTAGGTACTGTATGTTAGTCGAGTAAGTTTTGTTGAGGCATGGTCTCCCAAACACGATTGATGTGACAACACTAACTAAACATTTATATGATAGAGGTTTTTGGATCAAGTCGGTTCATAATTCCAAGGATATTATTTGATCACTAAGAGTAACAGGATCCCAAAACCTTGCTAACCCTAGTACCATGAAGATTTCCCATGGTGCTCATGTTATTCTATGAGTCAACTTGTTCTCAATTTCACATTCCTTATTAATTTCAATTATTTTTTTATTTATAATAGTGTATTCCTAATTTATTTAAAATATATAATGTTAATTCAAATTATAATTTCATTTCATTGATACTCTTTTTGTGGTATTCTACTAGGCATTGGGTCACACCCTATATACACACATATAATGGAATGTCATTCAATGGTGGTGATAGTGGATCTAGATGTGTGTGGTTGTTCATTAGTCGAGTGTTGATTGAGGTTGAGTGAGGGTGTTGAACCTCCTGTTACTTGGAGTCTTGGATGTATATTTGGTTACCCCTCTATTTTTTGGTACACTAGTTTTTGGAATAAAATTTTAAAATATCTTACTCATGTTGGTTATGATTTTGGTTGTTATTGTTATTTAAGTTGGGATGTATCTTCCATATGGGATGTATATGGTCCAATTTTATCATTTAAATAATTCCCACATGTTATTATTGATGATAATAAACTAGTTTACATAATATATTGATCAGGAATTCCCATTTTCCATTTCCACATGCTTGGTTGAGTTCTAGGATAGATGGAATCCTATCTTGGTTTGTGAAAATTTTTTATGAGAGTTGGTTTACCTTTGATTTGTGTCATGTTATTTTGGATATTTGGGAAACATTTAAGATATGATTGTTAGGTCTTGAGGATATGGTTTTGAGTGGGGGGGTCTAGCTGACACACATTATGATATTCCTTGCGTCACTATGGGATGTTTGGTTATTTCATTGAATTCTCTTCCTCGAGTGATGTATAGGCTCAAAACTTTATAGGGAAACCATGTGAGGGTGGAGCATTTTGAATTATTATTGTATTTCTTATGGATTTTTTTTGAGGATCGGTATAAAGTTCATGTTGTTGTTGAACATTATAAGGATTGTTTATTTAACGATTCCATTCTTTTTATGTGACGTAGTATCATGCATCCCATAAGACATCTTGTGCAACCACAGGAAGAGATAAGACAGATTTCTCCCTCATAAGTTGATTGGAGAATATTGGATGTCTTGGTTCAAGAAATATACAAATTGGATCAAGGAATAGTATCTAGTCCTTGTTAAGATAAGGATGCCAAACTAGGTCGAGAAAAGGACAAGGAAAAAAAGTTTATTTGGATCAATCCACCTTTATTCTGGGGGTATCGTGGATCCCATGGAATAAAAGGATTATATTGAAAATATCATGATTATTGTTAGTTTTTTTATACTTATATGGTGGTTAAACTGATATTTGATTCTTTCTTATTGGAAGGGCCTAGAAATAGTTTGTGGTACTTCATGGTCTTGGCTAAGAAACATGATAAGATGGATTGGAATGTCTTTAATGTCATTTAATTGCAATAAATATTTCCCAAAGACATTACACCTTTACCAGACCTGGGATCTTTTGTATCTACAATATGGGGATCAGACTGTGTGGGAATACACTATCATATTCACTAAATTAATCTATTCTAAACTCTTTGGGGTTTCTAAAGAGAACCTAATGGTATATAATTTTGAAATTGGGTTTCAAATTTACATTTGTTCTGTGGTATTCTTGTTCAAAATGAAGACGTATGATGACATAGTTGACCAAGCCTTGATATTGGAGATTGATCATATATAAAAGTTCGATTTATCTAGGGTAACAAAAAAAGTCGTCCTAGGAAGCAGTGGTTTATATGAGAAGAAAATGAACCATGATGAGTAGGAGAATAAAGTATGTTGTAGCTCATTCCCTCATTTCCGACCTCCCACATATGTGACCACTAGTGGTGGGTTTGTTGTACGATACTAATACAAAAGGATGGGCATGTGTTTAAAACCTTTTCATATCCACCAATACCATTCCATCAGTGTGGGAACCTGGTTCACTTATAAAGGTTCTGTAATGGTTGTGAACTATCATTGAGTTTTGAAGGATCCTAAAACAACTATTAATTACCAACTCAATATGGTGTATCAATATCTATGTGTTATTGGTCTCTTGGGCATGGTGGAAAACATGGATCCTCTTATGGGAAGAGTCAGGGATACAACCCATAATTTGATCAATGGAATGTACCATATTATAGTTGTTTTATAAATTATAAAATAAAATCATACCATAGTGAACCAAATAAAAACATTATTCTCATATGTGGTGAATGAACTAATTTGTATTTATAGAAATTAGAGAACCTATACAAATTTAGTAATAACCTGATCATTGGAATATTAATCCAACCAATAAAATATTTACCTACCTATAAAAGTATAAATAAAATTTATGCATGTTACATATTAAAATGATATAATTATATCATATTAAATGTAAATAAATGATTTCAAAATGATAGGTCAAGTGTTGTTATTTTTTGTAAAATTCAATGGTTATTTATAGTTTTAAAATTTATATATTTATTAAAAGGAAAAATTAATATTATTAAATAGATTCATAAATTAATATTATGTCATGTTTTAATAATAAAATAATTTTATGAGCCTTTAAATAATTTTTTTAAGGGTCATAAAAATAATTATAATATCCGATTTTTTATTTTTTGAATAAATTATTATTTTATTTAAAAATTATATTACTCATATTTAGAAAATTATATTTATAAATTTTTGTCCAGTTTTTAAATCTACATATAAATAAAATATATGGTCATTTTTTCATATTTTCTAGAAATGCAGAATTTTTATGAATAGTGAAATATGATAATTAATAGTTTTTAATAAATAAATGAATTTTTGAGTCATTGATGAGTCATGGATTATGTAACTGGCCTTTATATCAAAATATCCATCCCTAGTTACTATATTTAGTCATGGTAGTACACACTATTGATAGTTTTGAAACAAAATAACTATCAAATGAATAAATGTTTCAAAAAACTCTCCTCTACTCCCCTATACACACCACCCCTCTCCCCCCCAATAAATACCACCCCTTCTCCGCACACCTAAAGAACCATCAATAATTTTATAATTTATATAAAACTAGTACTCCTCCCATGAAAATGCACTGGACTATCAATTTTATTTTCAAATCATCTGGTTCTACATCATTCAAAAAAATAGTCAATATAATGCTTAAAATAAAATGATGACGATGAAGTGAGTGAACTTAATATGAAAAATAGAAATAGAGTGAAGACTAATGCTGGAAGATATGGAACATGATGGAATGGGAGAGGTGGGTATCAAAGACAGAGATAAAACGAATGATGAAGGTGGAGTTGAGGCCATATGATTCTCAAATGAAATACTAAATGAATAACCTATAAACTAAATGATTCCAACAAAAAATGAAATATTGTACAACAAACACATAATAAATCACTCAAAGAAAATATTAAGAAAAGAAAAAAGGAAAATACTAACTCAAAAAAATAAATTCATGTAAACTCACATTTAATGAAATAAAAAATAATTAATAGATCATATAAAAATAAAATATATACTGCTCCAAAATACACAAAATGATCCCCTCTTCCATGATGTTGTATTTCCCCAAATTTTAGTGTGACTCCACCCAATCACCAGGTAGAATTGAGACCCCAACACTGGAATTGTTCACTGATTTCCCGCCATTGAAATCAACTATTTTATAATTATGTGCAACATTTGGATGTAAAATTCTTGATGACCAAATGAAAAAAAACTTAAAGTAAATATTGCTACTATTATACCTGGGTTTTTATTTCTGAAATTAAATTTAGGTGAATTATGATGAAATTTATTGGTTTTCCAATTTCACATGAATGGGAAATATTCATTCCCACTAAATCATATTAAGAATTGGATCCTGACCATAGTAGGGGAAAATTCTCAATTGGTTAACATATGAACCAATGAAGAATTAAAGTTACTTCAAATCATATAAGCATCTAAAAGTAATTTTTATGTTAAGAGGCTAAAATAAAATCAATAAACAATAAAAAATAATATAAATTAAAATAGTAATAAAAATACATATTTATAGTAAATGTTATGGAATGAAATTAAAAAGTGAAGCAACTTAAATGAAATAGTAGTAGAAGAAGTATAAGTGAACTGTTAATTACCATTTTTCCAAAATGAAGTGGTCATTGAGATGGATTTACATACAAAAATCATAATTTGGGTTATAGTGATGTAATAATAGGAAATAAGGTAGAAGCTCATCAACTAAAACTGAAATTTTGGATGGAACATGAACCCGATTCACTCAGCATGCTGCAAAACTATCATAAAAATGAGAAATTCCAGCCTGCACAGACAAAGAGAATAGTGAATCTAGAATTTAATGGTTATATGGAAATCTATTATTATGAACCCATAAAAACATGCATATGATAATGATCACATTCTTATATAGTCTACCCATTCTCAATTTTTCTTTCACAAATGGGGTGACATTTCAAACGCTTGTTCAGTCAAAAAATATGTATAATCAGAAATACATTACACAATATCCATATCTTAAATGAAGATCACATCAATAGGAATGATGAGATATAAAAAGGGTTTTGATAAAGATTTTATTATAAACAATAATCATATTTTAAATATTTAGTTTTGTCCCTATGATAAAGATCTCAAAATTCTATGGGTACTCATTTAGGTTTCACAAGAACATCTTGTCAGGATACATCCACATTTTCTTTTCTCTGAAAATCAATTATGATATATTTTTTTGTGTCAAAATTCTTCATAAAAATGTAAAATTCATGAAATTATTAGAGAAGGAATCATTTTATATGTTATTACATTCTCAGTTCTATACAAATTTATATTTCAAGACAGCTAAAAAGCAAACATAATTTTCAATATAGTGGTATAAAGTATACTTTACAACAGCTGAAAAAGCTTCAAATATTTCATGACCTGTTTATAAGAATAAAAAAACACCCATGAAATTATAGATAATAGAAAATTTTCTGTAAATGAACAATGATATTCTTGATTTGGATGAAAGAACAAATGAAATAAAAAAAGAAAAAAATTATAATTTTTAATTAAAGAAGTTTTGGTAAAATATTTGGAAAATTATCAAATTAAAAAAATAGTAGACTAAACAAATAGAGATAATTGTGATGGTCACTAAAAAATTCATGAAAACCAATAAATAAAAATAATAGAAAATGAAAAACGATTAAAATTAATGGCAAAATTGTATGAAATCATTATAAAGGTACCAAAAATTTTAGTTTAATTAAAACTTGTTTGGACTATTAAGTAAGTCAGAATATCTGAAATTTGTTTTAATGGGGATGTATTTTATGCTTTATTGTATACATAAATTTTAAAATAAGCAGTTTGAATGAAAACATTATAGCGGAGAGTAGGAAATTACCGGAGTGGATTAAACATGCACCATTGATTTAACAAACCCAACATCAGTGAAATAATCTGCATTTTTTCTGAAACTCTAAAATTATATGTCGATTCATTTATTACTAACAGTTAATAATATGTGCATAGACTATAGTAAAAGACATAACATTACGTAATCATATAATTTTTTTCCAATTGAATAAATATAAGGAAATAATGGTATATAATATAAAGGAATAATATGGTTTAGTGGATGAAGAAATAGAGAAAGTAGCATTACAAAACGTGGAAAAGGATCTAGTGAAGATAGAAAGTGTGGAAATATGTGGTGGGGTCCAAACAGAACCCCATAATTTTCTCCTAGTTACCCTATCTAGGTACACATTTGTCTGAACTAACCGAGACTTCTCATTAGAGTCTCCAAAACACTTGAAATCAATATTGTTATTTTTACCATCCGATGACATCTTCCATAGTGAATACACAACAAATGAGACACTCATACAAATAAATCAAAGGAACACATCCTATAGTTGTATTCAGTCGCTGTAAATTTAACCAAAAAGTGACATAAACCCATTAAAATGCATGAATGAAAAATACTCGAAGGTGATGTTAATTTCTTCATGAGATGGTAATGGCTCTGGATGGTAAAATTAAGAAAACAACAATGTTTTATTAACCTAATAATGAAAAATATACAATAAAAAGAGGAGAAGGGTCGTAGTAGTGAATTCAAATAGTTAAGCATAATGACATCCCAGGTACCCAAAAATGAATAGTATGATTTAGTTCAATATAGAGAGCGATGAATAGCTCATGAAAATAATCAGACTAACAGGTTGAATAAGCTTACATATAAATAAGTATGAAATTCCAATGTACAAAATTCATATGAACTAAAAGATTCCTATAGAAATACTTATTATTTGATGCGAATACACCTCCTGAAATAAAAATAATCAAATTATCAGAAATCTAAATAAGGAAAAAATCACTGTATAATTACAGCAATGAATAAATGAATTGAAAAATCCAGCATGAAGTTACATATAAAACAAGGAAGAAAGTGATGTGAGGTTTCTACTAGAAAATTCTCAAACAAATAATGAGAGCGCCATCCCACATTCTCAGACATGAATAACATGATTGAATCCAACATATAGAGAAATCCTTTGATATTAATATATTGTCGCAGATGACCATAATTGGATGGAAATCAAGAAATGTGATCCATCATTGTTCGATAAATATGTAATATATGATATCATTATTGAAATCGGCAAGTTTATATTAAAAATCTTTGAACATGAAAAACAAGTTCGATAAAAGATATCACAAAAATTATCAGATGAAGATAAAAATGAAACAGAATATGAAAGTTTATTTTTTGAAAATGGTTCATGAACTGAAAGTAGTTATTATAGTATGAGAAAATTTAGTAATTGTAATAGAGGAATTTACAAGAGAGGTTGAAGCTGTAATTTCACCTCTAGATAACTCATAATCAAAATGAAGTGTTCTCTCCCTTAGGTACTGTCTGGAAGAGAAATATTTAACTGAAAAGGGAAGCATGAAAAAAGAAAATATCATTAAAGGAATCTGGACTTCTATATTATTTTATACTTTATAGAGTAATATATGGACCAAATAACATTTCATCCATGCAAAATAATAAAATAAGAATTCATGTAAACACCTTTAAACTCTCACAGTCACCACATGATATCTAGATATTTCTAACACCAGCTTCTTCCAAGCATATAATGATCTCCATTTTTTCTAAAGAAATATCATCCCTCCAACATTATAGAAAACGTTATTCTTTTTGAATGTAGAATACAATAATAATAAATCAAATTTTCAACAATATTTAAGAATGAAGGAGGTTGTGACATACCACATGTAAACATAATCAAATTCAAAAGTAAAGTTTAATCTGATGAAGGAATGGTCGTAAGTAATGAAATTTGAAGATTGGTTCTTCAAAAATAAAAAAAATAAGTTAATGAACGTTTTTGGAGGACCCTAAAATGGAATGTCAAACTGAAACTTTTAAATACATATTCTCATCCCGGGTTTCAATAGGCTGCTTCAACTGAAAAAATCAATTAAATATAATTAACATATATATTTTTTACATAAATTGTCACAAAAAGTTACATATTCATGGTCTACAAGAAAATCTAAAAATGTATAGTGAATCTACATAAATTGAACTATAAAAATTGTGTTTTAAATTAAATCATGTAGGCATACCAAAACTGCATGACGCTCTGATGCAGTGGTGGAAGTCTATTAAAACCCTAGAAAAAATATAAATGAAGTGACATTGGTTATGCAGAATAAGGACAGGACGTGATTAGAGAATAATAATTGGAGATGTATCGTATTAATGTTTTAAAATATCATGTGTAATTGGAAATACTAATTCATGGAATAAAGGAAAAATGTTTACAGAAATTGACAATGACACACCTTTTCTAGAGCTATGTATCTTTAGGGTCTAAAGAATAAAGTAAGTCTTACAAATTAGGTTTCTGACTGAAAGGAGTGTATCCCAAATTAAGGATTCATGAAAGTATACGTTTTTAAATACAATTTGGAAATTATGTATCAATAGAGTTAATTTGAATACATAAAACTTGATATTATTTTTAGAGAAGATATGAAGGAAAACTCACTATATGTTGGATGCATCCGGAACAGGTTCAATCTGCGCAATGCATAAATCTCCACCCATTGTCATGATATTTGCAGGAAATGGGAGATAGATCTCCAAAGGAAATAGTAGGTGGTAGTGATGTTGAATAGCTTTTCAAATTTTTTTTTGGGAGACCTCCACGGCAGTTGAATGTGAAGAAACAATCAAATTGTTTCGAGAGGTAGAGCACATAGGAGACAACAATAATTGAAAACCATGTCAGAAGCTGGTGGAACTCCAAAGTAGGAGGTGTAGGGATTGGATTGAGAAAAGAGGTTGTTGCTCGTGCCATCCCTATGGTGTATGTTTACAGAATCATCATATTGCATAGGGTGTAAGTGTACAGAATCATAAAAATCATGAAAATGCAGTTGACCCACATGCTCAATGAAAGACTTGTTCCACTGCTCTAAAAAGGATTCATTACTCGAAAAAAATACATGATCCACTAATAAGAAAATTATAAGATCAACTACTATAAAAAATAATCCATTACTCTAAAACA
The DNA here is from genome assembly GCA_963277665.1 of Viscum album. Lineage (NCBI taxonomy): Eukaryota > Viridiplantae > Streptophyta > Magnoliopsida > Santalales > Viscaceae > Viscum > Viscum album. Next base: position 1,381,941,388 of record OY728138.1, read on the forward strand.
TGTCAAGTCAGATTTAGTAGTAGTAAAAGCTAATAAGTTTTGGATCTGAAGTGCATGATGACAAATATGAAACCATTTCATTAAAAAAAGCTATTGTACATGGTTTTTTAGTTGTGGTGAGTTATATTGGTGGAATAAGAAGTTATAATCTAGGAGTTGAGCACCTAAACAATCATCCAATATGTTTACCTGTAGATAATATAATGTTTAAAATTATGAATACAATGTATGTTCTAAGTAATATGGAAACACTTCAATATGAAATCAAAAAAATATGAATAAGATATCTATAAGAACATTATTTATGAACAATTGGGAAACACTATAATAAGAATTATAGAAGTATCTATGTATTCCTACTAGGAAAATACATGGAAATCAGAAAAAACAAAAAAATCAGAAAAGGGTGAATGGTATTTGTGTTTGGTATAATTAAAAATCTAAATCAGAAAAATCTCTTCAGCCATTGTACTTTGATTACATAACATTGACTACATTTCCCTTTGTATAATTTTTTAACTAAGTACTGGATGAAATCAAACCAACAACACTCTACTTCTTGCAGATAGATAAATAAAAATTTCAAATAGTTTACATGTTTGGATACAATATAGCATCATTTGAATGTAAACATGAATCATTCGGTTGACAAAAATCTTCATTATATCAGGGGAATACCATATCAATTCTAAAACCAGATAAATATTCCAATATAAGGTGTTTTCATTCATTTAAAACCTTTATAGATTCAGTTGAAACATTATCATCCAGTGATAACCCATTCTATCAATGCAGCAACAAACATTATGTACCAGAACAAAACCAGAAACAGTATGACAATTTTAAAATTATCATTGAGCTAATGAAAAATTTAATGAATATTTATTTTATTAATAAAAAAATTGCAGAAAAAATGCCTTGTAGAAGTCTGTGTAACGTTCTCGAATGGAGAAATCATCAGTGTTGGGGTTCAAAAGTCATCCATCTTAAAAGCAGCTAGATTTATTAAATGTAGTCTAAAATGACAACATAAGAAAAATGAAACCATATAAATCAGAAAAACGCAATATTCAAGATAATGAAATAATGAAAGAAATACATACCCATATCAGTGAAAATGTTCTTAGTTTGGGACATCAGCTCCTTGTAAAAGAAAGGTATAAATAACTCCTGTAATGGGAAAATGAGCATCCCTTTAAGAAAACTTTGACCATTGGAAAATGACGAATCATGGAGGCTCTGCATTGTTATAGACGGTGGCCTAACCGTGTCAGCCGTAGTCAAGGAATATTTGAGCCTTTTTCGGGTATTGTTGCTAAATACATGTTATGTAGGTGTGGAGGATATCAGCCATGGATTGCGGGAAGGAAAATATGAGGGAAAGAAAAATGGCAGTAGGAACCATAGGAGTAGATACAAAATATAAAGTGTGCTTCAGGTTTAGAGGGAGGGGATTCCAGAACCCTAGCAGATGGATAGGGAGGGGTCGCGGGTTTGAGGGAGGTGAATCGGAGGATAGAGGGGTGATTGATAGGGGATATGGTCGTGGAGGAAAACATAGGGAATGTGAAGAAGGAATTCGATAAATAGAGAAGCAGCAGAAACCCTACCTTGTGAACACCGATGAAGCTCAATGGAGAAAAATGGAGTAGCGAAAATGGAAGATTGGGGAGAAGAAAATCAAGACAGGGAACCCGATGGAGTGGTGAGAAAACAGATTGAATGAATCATCAGATGAAGATGGAGGAATGGCCAAATGAAGATGGAGTATTTCGAGGGTTTTCAGCAGGTTCTGTCGAGGAGGTAATTTGTGAAGCAGTTGGATTTGAAATAGGTGTAAAGAATTAGGTTTCGTACCCGTGGGTGGAGGAATGAGCTGAGGGAGCGACACCTGTCTGGAAAAAATCCTTATTTAGTATATATATATAGATAGATATAGTTTTTATTCCCAAGACTCTTCCCCATGTCTTGGGGCTTATGGAAACACCCAAAGACCAATCCCAATTTCCTTAATATGGTTCTCAAGGAGACAGTATTCAAGAGGTAAATTCCTCAATTCATCACCTTTAATTTCATTTCATTTCTTATCCTCTCTTCACCTTCACAATCAAACATAGAATAATAAATCTAGTATTACATATATATTTCAATCTGGTTTCTATAATGTAATATAAAAAATAGAATTTTTTCTCTTCTACTTTTATTCTAAAAATGAAATCATTATCTGTGATATGTCGATTCACCACCTTCATAGATGAAATTTTTTAATTTTCCATTACCTACTTAAAATATGGTCATTGAACCATTATTATAAAAAAATTAAGATTTTAAAATTCATATTATATCTTTTATCATGTAATAAATCAAATATATAAACATTATATTAAATAAAATATTAGTAGTTCATGATGGTCATAAAAACCTACAAAATAAATTAAAACATTTTCATTATAATTTTATCTAATTATTCATACCCATTTGAAAAATGAAATATAATTCCATTTACACTTCTTTAATTTCATAAATTAGATATAATTTAAATTATGGATATTTATTCTCATTTTACATGAACATCATACCTGTATACTATTGAACTGATCCTGAAAACGCAGGAAATTAACCCTCATGAAATGATGAAATTAAAAACTAAAAATCATCAAAATTTATATAAATGAACTTATTAAATTATTTATTCATGACATGATTACCTAATTTTTTAGAAAACTTTTTTATTTTCAAAAATTGTGGGATCCATAAGAAACCAATCCAACAACCAAAGTATGTGAAAATGAAAGGATTTTCCAAATGAGGTCCCGAATGCCATAGAAGGTAGAGTTCAAAATATTATGGAAATTAATACCCTACACACTCAGGCTATGAATAATAACCTGAACTAAGTGGAACATCTTCCATATATTAAGAATGAGTTTCTACAAGTTGATTTCATTATGTGTAAAAGTCCACAGACCTTTTATGGATCCTCATAGCCACTCATTTTGGAATGATGGGTTAAATTAATAGAGAAAATATGTTCTATGATCCACTGTTCTGAGAAGAAAAATGTGACTCTATTTTAATATCATTTTTATTGTATTGTTGAGGAACTTTGGAAATTGATAAATATGACCTAGAAAAATGATATAATAAATGATATGGAATGGTAATCCTTTTTGAAAACATTTACTCACAATTATTTCCCTTTAACTATTCATACAAGTATTTCCCTCACGAATTTGGGAGATATGAAGAAGAAAATTGATGTTATCTAAATGTAGAGATGGATTTCAAAGAATTGTCACACAGTTTTGGAGATAACAAGATAATAATGGAGTTTTGAAATGGTGGGACAAATGAAAAAGGAGTAAAGAACAATCAACCTCCCACATGCCAAAAATGTCAAAATAATAATTATCGAAATTACCAAAAAGGGATATCAAATTATTTAAGTGTTGGAGATAAGTCCATCACAATCATGAATATTTAATAGACATAAATTTTTCATCCAATAAGATTGTGGAGAGGATATATATAACCATTATTCAATGCTTCAACTATAGGGAGAAATGGAAATATGTAATCCAGTAAAATAAACCTCTATTCTTTGAGGGTATTCAGTTTCAATAACCACCAATGGAGATGAAGCAAAGGAAATATTATGAATTCAATACTTTTTAAGTGGATTAGGAAAACAAAGCCATAAAATTTTAACTTCCATTTAACTCACGAATGGTAATAGTATTATTTGATTCCATATCCACATATTCAATTATATCCTACAAGGTTGTTTGAACTACTAAATTGAATCCCTGATACCATGAAGTAGATATATCCATAAAAATACCTCATGGTGCGATCATTCAGACCCAAGTGATGGACTTTTATACTATTGGAATAATTGGGAATATTCCTATAGAGTATATTGTCATACTAAACTTAGTGGAATTGAAATCTATACTGGGAATTGATTGGATATCAATATATATAAAACACATCAATTTTTGGAAAAAGGGTGTATCTTTTCATATTATAAACCATCACACTATCCTCTAAAAATGCAAGGATTATCATGAATATCCTTTATAAAATCCCTAAATTGTGTGGATGTTAATCCCTTTTAAAGAAGAAAACCTCACTCAATTATTTGAGTCAAAGGAATGTATCAATCTAGAGGAATTCCCTATTGTGGGGGAATACAATTATGTATTTCTTGAAGAGATACATGGGAATCACTTAGATTGTGAGATAGAGATAACAATATAACTTTTACCCTAAGCCACAAAAATCTCAAATTTTTTCTCAAGGATGGGCGCTATTGAAATGGTTGATTTAAAGAAGTAGTTCTATGAGCCCTTGTGTTAAGGGTCCACACACCCTAGTATACCACCTTGTGGTTTTTTGGATCTCTATGTCAAGAATAAGGGTGGATCACAACATCTAAATATCAATTAACGAGATCTATAAAAGATCACTATAAAAGATAATGTAACCTCTTCCAAGGATTGATGACTTTTTCAATCCACTATGAAGAGCTCAATTATTCTTAAAGGTGGATATTCATTCTGGATATCATCAACTAATTGTGAATAAGGAAGACATTTAGAGGTCTACATTCTATGCAATATATATTAACTAAGAGTTCATAAATATACCCATTGGACTTACTAATACCACTTCCATATTAATGGATTTGATGAATATAGAATTTAGCTATTTTAAAAAAAAATTATATTAGTTTTTATCAATGATATTTTCTTTTACTCAAGAGAAATTAGGAAATTGAATATAATTTAAGCATTGTGTTTGAAATATTATGGAAGGAGAAATTTTATGACATATCCCGAATGTGTGGCTTTTGGATGTTGTAAGTTACATTTTTTGGATACGTGATCAAAAGTGAGGGAATTTCTATAAAACCTTAAAAACAAAGGTAATTAAATAGTGGCCTATGCACACTAATGGCATATAAATCAATAGATTTCAGGATTTTTCTAGGTATTACTGATTTTTTATGAAATATTTATCATTATTTTATTACATGAAAACATTTTTAACACAAAAATTTGGAAATTATTTTTGGATGGAAGAATGTGAGGAATGATTTAAGGAGCTCAATATATTGCTAATAACTACACCTTAACTCAGACTACCAACATGTAAAAAATGTTTTTTACATACAGTGATGCTTTGAATAAATTATTGGGTTATTTTCTAATACATAATGATAAATTTGTATCCTGCACCTCACAAATGTGGAATATCGATTAAAATAACTACCCAACACATGATCTGGTCCTAGTATCTGTAATGTTGTCTATGAATATATGGGGGCACTACCTCTATGGTGGGAAGTGTAAGATATATATTAATAGAATGAGATTGATGTTTATTTTCCCAAAAAATTGTAACTCAAAATGAGTCAATTAATATGGATACACTTATTCAGGAAATATTATTTCTCTATTTGCTACCATTCTGGGAAGGGAAACAAGGTAGCCAATTCTATTAGAAGATAATAAAATTATACTCTATCCAGGATGCAAATTGGGAATTACCTTATCATTATGGAAATTAAAAGTATGTATTTTGAAAATATAATGGTAGGGAATACATCCAAATATGAAAAAATTATTTACTAACCATCTATCCAGGATTAGACCAAAAAGGTATAAATTGATGATCGAGAGCTACAAAGGATGGTGAATGTGAAAAGGGGAAGATACATGAGTTACACATTAATGAAGATGGTGTGATTCAGTTTGGAACTATTCTTTGTGTGACATCATCACTTGAAAAAAGATAGAGATATTGGATAATTCAAATATTTCATCTATATGAACCCATCCTATAACTACCATAATGTAACTTGACATTCGAGAGAATTTATGGTGGGAAAATATGAAGAAAGAGATAGCAGATTGTATCTCCTGGTTATTGATATGTCTGTAAGATAAATTATTGTAACCGATGTCCGAATAGATGATGAAACAATTTTCCACACCCAATTGTAAATTGGATAGTTTAACTACAGACCTTTATACTATTCTCTTGAAGAAACCCAAACGAAATAGTGTGATATGGATTGTGGTTTATCAGCTCACTAATACTTCTCACTTTATCGCTACTCGAGATGATATCTATATTAATAAACTTATGAAGATTTATGTGATGGAATTTTTGAGGCTTCATGTAGTTCCACATTCAATTGTCTCTAATAAAGATTAAATATTCCCGTCTAGATTCTAGAGAAGTATTGAATATTCTTTTACTAGTGAACTTAATTTCAGCATGGCCTATCACCCCCAATGGGATGGAAAATCTAAAAGGACTAATCAGACACATAAATACATGTTCATAGAATAGTAAATAAAATTAAAAGGTGTATGGGATCACCATATACAATTGGTAGAGTTATCATACAAAAACATTTTCCACTCAAGTATTCAGATGGCTCTATATGAAGATCTATATCTAAAGTGATGTAGACCTCAAACATATTGGAATGATGTTGTAGAGTGAAGTCTCCTTGGTCCAGATCTTGTGAAAGAGATGACATAGATGGTTCAAGTCATCAAGAAACTGATCAAAGATTGTTATAAATAGGAAATATATATGATGAAAACTATTGAGGTGATTTTGAGTACCATGTTGGATAAAATTTCTTCCTACCAATACCACCATGTATATGAGACATGTGGTTTGGAAGAAAGGGAATATTATAAAAAGGTGCATTGGCCCCGTTGAAATACTTGGTTATATAGAAGAAGTTGCCTATAATCTTGAACATATAAAAAATATAGATCATGATCATGTCATGTTCTATGTATCTCACCTATGTAATTACATACCTGACCCCTTATATGTACTGGATCATGAGGTGGTACAACTAGAGAATGACCTCTCATAGGAAGATATTCTGGAAAAGATCTCAGACCACAGGGATACATTCCTACACAATAAGAAACTCATTTTGTAAATGAGTTATGGAGGAACCATATTTATAAAGATGTTACATGGGAACTATAGGGATAAATTAAGGTGAAATACCCTCACCTGGGTTCACCTTAGTGCAAAAAATGAAATTTCATGGGGATAATTCAAAATTGGAGAAGAATGTAAAGACATATAATTTACTCAATGGAATTTTCCATCTTATAATTATGTTATTTATTATAAAACTCAAACATAAGATAGAGAACACCATTAAATCACTATTCTCAAAAGTTATGTATTGACTAAGTGGAATTAATAAAAATTATGGAACCTATACAAATACTAATGTAACATGACCATTGGAAAAGTAATATTACCATTAAGAATAGTAATTTGTCTAATTTAACAACGAAATCACCTATAAAAGTATAAATAAAATTTAGGTATCTTAGAAATTAAAATATTATATAATTATATAATATTATATGTAAATAAACGTTTTAAAAATTATAAATTATGATTTGATATTTTTGAAAAATAAAAATGTATATTTATAAATTTATTATTAATATAATGACTTAAAAGTAAAATTATTTTAATAAAATATATTCGTAAACTAATATTAGTTTTTTTATGATTATAATATATTTTTATGATACCTTAATTATTGTTTCAAGTGATCATAAAATTGATTATAATAATAAAAATTTTATTTTTCAAATAAATAATGATTTTGTATAGAAATTAAATTTATCATATTATTAGAAAAAAATCATAAAATGGAGTCCATGTTTGAAATATAAACATCACAAAATTGTTATTTTGGATTTTTGGTATTTAAAAAAACGATTTTTTGGGCAATCGTGATATTTGGGAATTTATTGTATTTAACAAATAAACAAATTTTTGAGTCTTAGATACGTCTTGGATGATCTAAGTGGAAATCATATTGAGAATTCCATCATTATTTATTGTATTTAGTACTGGTAACACACACTATTGACAGTCTTGATCGAAAATAACTGACAAATTAATAAAATATTAAATAAACTCATCTCCTCCCCTATATATAGCACCCCTCTCCTCCCCTATAAATATCACCCCTCACCTCACCTTCTCCTTACAAATCACACGTGTTAAAGATTGTCTTATTTTGGCCCATTTCCCTTCTAAAGCCTCTTCCCCATGTCCAGGATCATCATATATTAATAAAATATTAATCCCAATTTCTTTGAGAAGATTCTCATGAAGGAAATATTCAAGAGGTAAACACTTGAATCCTTCACTTTTAATTTAGTTTCCTTTCATTTCTTCTTCTCACCACACCTATAAAAACTATCTTGATAACTCTATTATTACCTATACACTAGAATGTTAGTTTTTATTTGAATATGCAATGTAAAATCTCTTCTCTTCTCTTTGATTCTAAAAATGAAAAAAAAATCATTTTCTAGTAGTCAAATCACGACCTTCGTGGATGACAATTTTTCGTTATGCATTAATGCATTCAATGATACTAATAAAAACATTATTAGGGTTAAAAAAGTTCTCAATATACATATTAACCTTTTATAATGTTCAAGAACCTATATATAAAAATAAAATTAAATATAATGATACTTGTTCATTATTGTTATAAAACCACCAAAATAAATTAAAACATTTTCATTAATGTTTTATCCAATGATTCATCCTTATTTCAGAAAAAAAAAGATATGTATGAAAATTTAAATTTCTATAATATCATTAATAACATATAGTTTCTATTATGGATAATTATTCTCATTTTAAATTAGCTTTTATAGTTGTATACATGTGAACCGATCATGAAAAGCTAGAAAAAGGCTATTGAAATGATGAAATTGAACACTATAACCCACAAAAATGGATAAATATGATCTTAATAAAATTATTTTAAAAAATACATGCATAATATGTTTTATATTAGTTAATAAATGAATCTAATTTGATAATAAAAGGTATTAACTTCATGTTCCTAATGCGTTGGTACTTAATGTAAGAGGATTCTCAAGCCCAGCTCACATTCTTCCGGTTATACCTCTTTCATTCCAAATTTGAGAATGTATATTCATTAAAAGTTTTTAAAATAAAATTTTATTGTAATATACTCTAATGTTTTAGGATATATAAGTCACCTATATTTTTTTTGAAAAATATGAATATTTTCACAAAGAACTCTTCTTTCTAGAACAAATCATGACTCCCCCTATGATTAATTCTTCTTTATTCAAGAATGATGATTATTTTACAAAATATACATTTTTAGTTTTCATTTGTGAATCCTAAAGTATATTAATGAATGTATTCTCCTTTAAATTATTATCAAATCCTTTCCCTTTCATGGAATAATTTATTACTATGATTTTTATTCGTTCTATGTCACATGCATGATTATGTAAATATTATTATGTGACATGTTGGCCCGAAATTATATATCCATCCAATGCATTGGGTTATGTGATTTATCTCAAGATATAATATTTATTATGAGTGAACATAATTCTATTATTGTTCAAAATTATGATGTAATTGTTACTCACATATGTTTTTCATGACCATTATTCTAGATTTGTTCCCAACTATGTGTAATATTTAACCACTAAGACATGTTGTTTCATTTTTATACATTGATACATTCTAAACCTTTATCTGATGTTTCCATCATGATGGATATAGTGATACCATGGTTATCTTATGATCATTATTATTACTATTATACCTACCCATGTTATATTGATTCATTAAATAATCTATCCTCTTACTAGGATTTTAGCTTTACCCTTATATTTTCTTTATATCTATAGGTGACTACATGTACTAAAGAGTAAATTAGCCATAGAAGGATAAATAATATTTTATAAAAGAAATATTAATGTTTTATTATATAAATGTTATGTATGTTACTAATTTTCCAATGACACAAAACCATTAGATCTAGGTTTTGTGATGTTATTATTTTGTTTATATTTATAATGATGTAATAGTCATGTAACAAAAACTATGGTCGTTATTGTTATCCCATGATAAATCCACTAGATAGTAATATGTCAGAGGAATCACCAAAGGTATAGAACCTTCTTACAATGGATCAAGGGTCATAAGAATTATATTGGGCCCTATGATACTTCAAGGTACTATTTTTATTACATCATCCATTTTTATCACTTTTTGTGATACTGGTGCTTATAATTCCATTATTTATGATCGTCATGTGGACCTATGAAATTTTACCAATGATCTAATACCTTATTAGATGGATTGGGTGATAGATATTGGTATGAATAGGGAACAAGTTTTTAGGTGTCCATCATGTTATTTCAATCAGTTAGAGGTCAATAATGAATGGAATTTCATAGTCATGGGAATGGACCACCTTGAAGTGATCCTCAATATGGATTGGATGGTGTGTTTCAAAGAACACATCAATTGTTACTATTAGAATGTGATCTTTATGGAACATGATGGATGTATCTTGGATTCCAAGGGTGAGTGGGATACTTGGTCAGGGTGAGCTAGACCTCACTTTTAGTGTTGAGGAATCTTGTCTTCCAGATCTCATTGCTTTTGTTATAGGATGGTGGTATAGGTTTTGAGGTTGAATTAACACATATGATATATATTTTCCTTGATGTGTTTATATATGATTTAAATTTTTTTATTTAGATATGGGTGTGGATTTCACCATTGATTTTTTCACCGGTAAAAAAGATAATATCTCATCCCTCATATCATATAGCCCCCACTAAGTTGGTGAAATTAAAAATAGAGTTGTACAATTGGGAATCAAACTGATTCATTTTACCTAGTGTCTCTCCTTGCATTTCCCAAGTAATATTTTCTAATAATGATGATATATCTCTATAGATGTCTATTGATAATCAAAAGACGAGTTAGGTAACAATAAATAAAAAGTACACCATTCCCATTATTAATGAACTAGTTGATTAGATAAAGGGTGAAAGGTGGTTCTCTATGATTGAAATATTCTACATGTATAATTAAGTATTTTTCTGAGAATCATATTTTTTTAAAACAACCAACAGAAGTATGTATGGATGCTTTGAGTATTTTTTCATTCCATTCATGTTAATTAATGCTCCAATGGTCTTCATGGAACATATAAACATATTTTTCCGTCATAACCATGACTTTTAATCATGTAATTAGACGATACGGTGGACTTTTTAAGTAATGAGGATGAGAATGGACATCATTTTACGATTATATTGGGAACTATTTCATATCACTGCCTCTATGTAAATATCTCCAAATATACCTTCTGGATTAGTGATGTTATGTTTCTAGGACATTTGATCTTAGATATTTATGTTTCTATGGACCCTGATATAATTAATGTTGTTATTTCATAGGAGAAAATGACAAATGTATTTGATATCATGATATTTTTAGGCCTGGAAGGTTATTACATGAATTTTGATAGTTATTTATCTTACCTTGCAGCACCCATGAATGCACATACCCCGATAGGGGTAATGTTTTAATATAATTCATAATGTAATTTTTCTTTTGTATATCTTATGTGACTATTGAAACCAGCCATAGTTTTAATATTTATGAATGCTAGGAAACGATACATGGTCTACATTGATTCTTCAAGTATATGTCTTTGGCGAGTCCTGTTATAGGATGCCTATATGGCGTCCCGTGGTTCTTGACCACTTATACAACTTAAAAAAGAATATCCCAATCCACAACATGGACCATCAAATGGTTATTCATGCCATAAATACATGTAATCTCTGTCACTTCATGTATAATGTTGTAGTCTACTCATTGTTTAAAAGAATGACTAGAATTTTCTCCCAGAAGGATCTGAATCTAAGTTAATGTCGGTGGATTGATTACCCTAAGGTGTTTTATTTTGAAATTACATATACCATAGGAAATATTAATATTTTTGTGGACAATCTGTGTTGTAATGTAATGATCTAACACATGTAAGAGCCTTTCCATGAGTAGAATCTGATAGGGCTTTTCACCCAGTTTCACTTGGAAGCTTATGAGCATAGTATAAAGATGTTCATGGATTGTGTCCTTTGTGAAACATCAATTATAGAGTTGATTCATAAATACCATCCTTGTTATGATGTATGAAAAAAAATTTATGTAGTTCTCAAATGGATGGGTTGTACCTTGTTAATGGTCATTGTCTCCAAAGGGAGTTTTTTTACAAGGGTCGCTTCATGGTTCCAATATCGTTACAGAATGTGTTGATATAAGATAGCCACCAGTTTCAGTGGGATGTTCATACCTATACCACAATTTCTTTTTATGACATGTGACTATAGTTCTAGTGGACATATTTGAGGTGATATGTACCTAATTTTTTATGGAGTATATAGTTATCAATAGGTTAAATCTGAACACTAAAGGCTCTTCAGTTTACTTAAACCACACCATATTCCTACCTAAAATTGGGATGAGGTCACCAAAAACATTATAATTAGAATTCCTTGTACACCCATGGGATGGAACATAATTTGGATAGTTATTTATCATCTAAACAATTCATCTCAATTCATCCTGATTAAGGATGTGACTGAGGTGGATCAGTTGGGCTGGTTGTATGTTCAGAAGATCATGATGATTTTGGGGGTTTCATAAGATATAATTTCAGATAGGGACCCTTATTTTACATCTATGTTTTTGGAAGGCCTTCAAAAATAAGTGGGGTTGAAGGTAAAAAATAGTAATATATACTATCTTCAAATGGATTGTTTGACATAATGGTTGAACCAAATCATGGGAGACATGATCAATGCATGCATGTTGGATATAAAGTCTCATGTGATTTCCATTTGGGATTGGTCAAATTTTTATATAGTAATAGTTACCCATCCTCAATAATAATGGATCCGATTGAGGTTACCTAAGGTTATATGTCTCATTAACCTTTTTTATGGACAGAAGTGGGTGAGACTTCCCTGCTTAGATTAAGCCTTATGGACGAGACATCTGGGAACGTACAGTTGATTCGTCAGCAGTGGTTAATAGTGAAAATATTTCACAATACATATTAATATTAGTAACACTGTGGATTATAATTCATAATGGCTTATCAATGGTTTCCATTTTTTCCCATCACTTGGGTCACAATCATCTTGTTAAGAAAGGGAAGAGGAATTCGTGCTATATTAATCCTTCTAATGTTACTGATAGGGTCGATAAATAGTCCTACAAGACATACCATCCAACCCAGTTAACATCTATCCATGATGTGTTTCATGTCTCACATTTGAATAAGTATATTTTAGACTCATCTCATATGATTAATTGGTAATAATTAGATCTAGATTTCGATTTGTCTATTTTTGACTGAATAGTGCTGATTGTGAATTCCCAAGACTATGTTCTTCAGGGGAAGTTTGTACCATTTTTTCAGTTCTATTGGAAGAATGGTAATGATGATCAAAAAACATGGGATAGGAAATCCTTGCTGTATGATCCTTATCCACATTTATTATTTGATCATAATTTGGTTTTAATTTCTATGTGAGGAATGTTTTCATAGTGGGGATAATTTTCACAACCATAGTTTTATTTAGAGTTATGTTTCACTTTTATTTTTTTCTTATCATTTTCTCAATGATTTATCATGTGTTTTTAAAAAAATGGATGTTCTCATATCAGAAATAAGGTGGCTCATGGTTGGAGCATGGGGAGGGGAAACTGTTTTCTAGATTAGTTGAAATTGTGCAGCGTGGATAGTGGCACTATTTAGGTTGCATGACCTATTGCATGAGAATTAAACCTTCTAGGGAACATCATGCACCTCTGAAAGTGGATATGTCTATAGTTTATGTCTAGATAATTGGAATACACACCCTCTAGGTAAAATGTACAACATATTATTTTCCATTTGGAAAGAGGTGGAACATGTTTGGAATAAAGTCGGGTCGACTGTGCAGAAAAATCGTATGGTTTTCCAAGTCAATAAAAATTGAAATTTCATTTTTTACCTTACTTTATTTGACACCAAAATAACCCTTTTACACCCTCATTCGATCATCTATCCCTGTGAACTTTCACCTCTTCTCCTTCTCACCATAGAATACATTTATTTTGTGATTTGGACTTTCATATTCATGAGTCCATCATGTAAGTTTCTCAATTTATACTATTTTCCTTTCTCATGTCTCTTACTCCTTTCATGTGTTCCCTAGTATCCATAAGATTATATTCCCTAGATTGGGTTCAACCTTGCATATTTGTGTAAAATCGTAATGTTTATGCTATTTTATTTCCTTTATTACCTATATCCTTTGTGAGGATGTTATTTTCAACTAGTTTTCACATGTTTCTAATGAATAGTTAGGTTATTAAGTGCTTTAACATTAATTTGTGGTTTTAGTATGAATTATATGATTTTTTTGGTTGAGGTAATTATTTTTTAATGATATTTTTGGTGTTTGAATAGTTTAAATGATGATTTCCCTATGAAAAATGGTTGTCATTATTGTGTGTTCCTATTGTTTAATTTTTGTACGTGTTAGAGATGGTTCTTGTGACTTGGGGAATAAAATTTAGAATAATGGAATCCAAGGTATCTGGGTGGGTAGAGTGGATCGACGGTATTGAGTTATTTAGAATGGTCGAGTCTTCATATCCCTAAAAGAATTTAAAAAATAGAAATAAATAAACATATATGTTCTGGTTATGTTGTTAGGGGATTACCCAAATGGTAAAGGCCCCCTATAATCATACATTAGACCCATGTTCATATGTGGGTGGGAGAAAATGACCCCCAGATATTGTTGTAGTACTGTAGTAGGGACTATAAAGGCACTATAACACTAAAGCAGAATATGAACTAAATCGAGGCACTATTATAGTAGGAATATTATTCAAGAATGAGATTTTAGGAAACTGGGACTTTGGGTCATTAAGGGGGCGGTGATGGAATCATGACGTGCAGGTGGTGACATAGTCATGATGTATAAATGGACTTTGGGACATCTAATGGCGGGCCTGCATTCTAGGTAATGGGATTCATGGCCATTGGTCCATTATAAAAAAATATATATAATGAAATAAAAGTAGTTGGATGCGGGAGTTATCCCCATGAGGTATGACATACATTTTAGGGATGTTTTTGTCTGAGGTGTGGGTGAATTTAAATGTAATTGTACCCCTAAGAACCTAATAAAATATATGTGATGGTGGTTGTATCCTCAAGTATGATTGTTATTACAAGGATATGGTTTGATCAAAAAGATTACAAGGATCCTAGGACCCCTCTAACCCTAGAACCATAGTGATTTCTTATGGTGATCATTTATATTATTTTTCAACTAGTTGTTTATTTTACATTCCTTCATAATTTTAATGAATGAATTTTTTTTTGAGTCTTTCAATTTTTTTTAAAACTATAATATTATGTTTTTTTATAATTTTATTGAATGAAATATCTTTTTATGGTATCATAATGGATATTGTCTCACACCCAGCATACACCATCAGGTGTATGTAGACCCTGTTGTGTTTGAATTAGGTGATGAAAAATCACCATGTGGTGGTGTCGATGGATATGGTTTATAGTGGTTCTTTTTTGGCTGGTGTTTGTTGTTGTGGAAAGTAGGTGTTCACCCAATTATTACATAAAGTATTTGATTTTGGTTATTTTACCCTGTCTATTTTGGAATTTTGGTTTTCAGTTTTAAAATTTTCCAATTTTTAACTAATGATTATTATTATTTTTGTAATGGTTACTGTTCATGGTGTGGTTTATCTTCCTTTTTATTTGTTTATGGTTAATTATTTTGGGATAAATCATTCCCACATGTGATAGTGGATTTTCAAGTAGTAGATGATAGCTCATAGGGTTAGATAATGCTCTTTAGTTCTTTCCATAGGCTGGTTTACGTGCTGGGTTAGATTTTAACATGACATTGTTCATGAAACATACCCACACTATTTTTAATTCACTAGTTATGTGGATCAAACCTTTCCCCTAGTAAACACAACAAAAAATCAAATTTATCTTCTCAAAGACTGGTACCGCTAAACTGATTTTCATTCCTTGGGTGAGTAAATAAGATATGATACTTATCATCAACCTATTCCAATTCATTGAGTCACAAAATTAACAATATATACCCCCTAAACCATGTCACAAAAAATATGGATAAATAATAATTATTCATTTTCTATATGAATATAAATATTATTTATTTATTATTTCCTATCATCATGGTGGTAAATTAAGTCCTAATGGGGCCTATATTTTTGTAATTCAGTCACCCAATTTTCTATTTTAACATCAGTATTATCTACATGATTCTCTAAGAAGATATCCACCATTTTTCATAATGATATGTCTATATGTGGATGAGGATCCTCAACTATGGGAGATTGTGAATAATTAAACTAGTGGGCTATGAAATGATTATTTTCCTCAACCTTGTATGAAGATTATAATGAGGTAGATGACCTCACCATATATATCCCCAAAAATTTGGATCCCTTCAATACTATTGATGTTCTAAGAGTTTATTCCTAAATAACAGTGTGGATGGTTAATATTGTTCATATAAAAACTCTAATTGATTATCTGGTTTGGAATGATATCTTTAGGATATTTTTTTAATATTTTTTAGACCCATATAAATTTATATATTATATAAATCTCTCATACCACCCCAAATATGATAAATCTCAATTTAAATTAGTATGCTGATTCCCAATCCACCAAAATCCAATAATAAGTGATGATTATAACTTGATCTACATCCATGGAAGTGGTAACCAAATGAAAGATAAAATATGGATAGATGGATCTATGCCAACGTCTTAATTACATAATTTTGATCATAAATAGTAGTTTATAAATTCTATGGGAAAATTTAGGTCAATATTTATCCACTTTGTTGTAGTTCCTAATGAATGAGATATTCCCTTAAGGTTAGCCATATAATGAAGTAAACTAATAAATCAGTTTTTATTTTCTAAAATATGGATATTTATGTTTATAATAATCATAAACCTCTATAATGATATATGGATGGACAATGGGTACTCCATAAATTATTTTTCCAAGGAAATTGATAACAAAATTATGATATGTGTTGATCGGGTGGTATTTTAGTGTGTTTTGTGTAATCAATCGTTGAGAAAAAATATTTATACCTATATTAAAAATAATTATATGAAATTATAGAGGTAATATTTTCTAAATATTATGTATACTAAATTAGGATTGATGATATATATCGTTAAAATTTTTAAATGGAATATAAACCATGAGATAATTACAGAGTAAGGTGCTTGCGTAACCATATTATAGATTTCCTTTAATATTCCCCTTAAGTAAAAAAACTTATATTTTTTATATCTTAATAAAGGGAAATATTGACCTAAATTAAGAGCAATCCATGAAAATTTTTAATCATGAAAAATATTTTTTCATCCTGGTATTCAATGATCCACTTCATTGGCATGTATCCCTATATAGTAGAGGAAATTTCATACTTGGCCCTAGTTCAATAACAAATATAAAAGCACTCCAAATTCAATGGTTTTTACTTATAATTAAAACTTTTATCCCAAATAAATCTAAAACTTAGGGGAAAGTTTCATGAACAAAAAGAATGGTTAATACATAATATGATTTCAAAGGAGAATTTTATAAATATTTTTTATCATATGAGTAAAATCGATTGATGGTCAAGCATATGTGACTATATATCCTTGATAATTTTACATAATCACATATTCATCACATGAAAATACCACTGAATTCATATGTAAATACTTTTTATATAAATTCTTGGGCTGATGAAAAAATTTTGTGCTTGGAAACAATTTATGTGATATTGAATAATCCATTTCCTTGGTAAATTAGGATTCTACCAACCCCTATAGAGAAAAATATATTCTCTAACAGTTAATTCCTTAATTTTTAAATGAATTATATGGGAATTAATTTCACATTACCCATACTTCATTGGCCTATTCAAAGGTCTTATCACATAATTCTAAATTTGAAACTTATAAGATGTCTAGTTTGAACAAAAATTTGAGTTTATGTCTATGTGGTACAGCCATAATTTATCCTATTTATAGGTAGATGGGTTTACTTAATCCATTCCACCATTAAAAAATTGTAACCATTTCTAAAACCCTCTTGGATTATGTGAAATAATCATTCATGATTCTCATTTCTATGGTAGTCAAAATTTTATTACTTTATGATAGTACCGATGCCTCAAATTATCCTTTAGGTGAGCCACATTCCTAAAAAAAATACAGATCACATGATTTAATAACACCTTGATAAAAAATATTTTATAACCTATAAAATATTTTCCCTATGATATTACTCTTCCAACCATGGGTTTTCAAGGTGTCGTGAATCACAATTATTCATGATAATGACTATACATAATTCTAAAAAGCCAATGTAATTCATTCCCATGATTTATTTTTTCGTGGATACTAATATGATATCATAAACTCTTGGTATATCCATACATATGACCCACCTCTTCTTAATTAGCATCCAACTCTTATAGGAAAATTTATATTCTAGTTACCATCGTCCTATAGCGAAATAACATTGATAACTTCTATACCCTCTTCTTATATATCCTGAATGAACTCCCTACACTCTGGACTAGTCCATTGATGGAATATCTAATTGAATAAATCTTATGTATATTACCAACAATAAAACCCTTCCTAGGATCCTTTTACACAATGTAACTTTTGTTATGACCTTAAACTATAATTTATTGTTTCGTATCTTATTAACAAAAATTACAAAAACAATTTGTTGAGTGAATTTTTATAAAATGTATAGAGAGTTCATTAACTCATGATTATCAAAAATATAACATATAGTCTATATTTATTATCCAAAAATTTAATTTTACACCCTCATATATGTTTTTAAACAATAATAATCATTATCAAGGATAATTTTTATTCCCTACATTAATTGATTTAAATAGTAATTTATTTCTTCTTACATTACCTAAAATTTCATTCCTTGTTTTTCTAGTGAGAGGCATTCCCTACCACGTTAACATAAACTATGATCTAGAACAATATGGGTTTCTATTTTTCCACTGAGGATATATAGGATGCATTTCATAGCCTTAATCCAAAACATTGTTCATCTCCCTTAATCGTATATCAACCATTCATCAAGTCATATATTTTTAAACTCTAGTGTAAAATCATTCCCATTATTATATAAGAAAAAATATTAGTATGACCATTTTCATTCCTAGATGAAAAAAAATTTAATTATTATTTTTTCCAAATCAGATGACACAAAAAAACTATATTAACATTTATATTGTTGGATGATTTTAAAATTTCATGTATTCATTTTCCTTCTTAAATGGAAAAAATGTTAATGTAACCATTTACCTTATTATAAAATATGAAACTATTTCATAAACTTTTATCTTCTAGGGTGATGATAAACTCTAGTTTAAACCCATTCACCATTGGAGAAGATAGAAAATTGTGACATTGGCTTTCATTATTTAGGATGGTATAAAACACAAAATTTACCCTTTTTTATTTTTTGATGACAAAAAGATACATTGGAATAATTCATATTATTGTGTGATTATATAATAAAGAGTTAAACATTTTTTAATTTTGAGGTAAAAAATTATCAGTGTGACCTTTAACCTTTCCTAGAAATGAAAAACTCGATTGTACCCATTATGTCTTCTAAGATGGTATTGAATTAAACCATAGAACCTCATGAATTCCACCTATATTTAAACTATATATTACTCTCACTTCATCTAATATGACATCAAATTCTTTACTTCCACCCAACATAACATTAAACTATAAAAATACCTACTTCTTTATGTGATTGGAATTATATTCTCTAGGCACCCAGCATGAAATTATAAATTTATTATAGAATCCCTAAATTAAATCAACATAATTTAATCCTTTTTATAGGAATTATCCCTATTGTGGTTTAAATTGATGTCACTAGCTAGAATTGTTACGAAGAAGGATTTCTTAATCATGTCTTAAATCTTAGTGAGATTCATTGAAAAAAATCACTTTTAAATTTTTATTAAACCACACATCCCCTAAATTCCATCATATATATCGCAAAACACTACTATATCCCCAACCAAATGAGTTAAGGTAAGGGGATCATAATGGGGGTGGAAATTTTAAAAAATAAAATTGATTACAAATCCTTTGACTTAATGTTATTGAATGGTTCCATACATATGACGTTTTTTACATTTATACCAATTTAAATTTATTTTATAATTTCTTAATCCTAGTGTAGAGTCCATTTTAGAAACTATTTTACTTATATAAACCGATTTTGAGGATCATTTATTCATGTATCAGAGTGGTCTACCCACTTATCCATATAATGGAAATTTAATACTTTAAATGTATTTTGGAATCCCTTTACTGCATCTCCATATGCGTTATATTACATGAGGATCCTCTATAGTTTAATTAATGGCCTCTTTTACTATAAATATTAATGACGAGTGGGAGTCTTCATTTGATTTTCTGATAGAAAAGGTGGTGTTTATAGTTATCTAGTTTTACTCATTCTATTACTTATATAGTTTTTCCTTTCCCCTTATTCTATCTATTACCCTTGGATTTATTTACATTAGTGGTTTATAAATAGGATTCCACTATGGAAATGGTGATCACTATTTTTACTCGATACAGAATGACGACAGAAATTGAGACATCAAGTTGAATCAAAATATTTCGAATAATAAAACATTGATTTTTTTGGATATATATTCTTTTATCATTCATGTGTATCATGATTAATTTTTTTATATTTTATTTTTATCTATGGAAATTTATTATATAAAAATTCCTTATATTAATAAAAAAATATATTAAAACATAAATATGTGTTCTTTATTCTTTTAAATGAAATTAAATGTAAATGATATACAGTCAATATAGGATAAAATAAGAAATTAAAAATAGGGAATTTTATATCATCATTTTCCAAAATCACCAAGGCTATGATGATAATTTTGTCACTAAATAAAACTAATAACCTTTAAATATATATGTCATAATAGTAAATGATTAATATTATTTATAGATGTAATAATGGAAAAAATTCAATTGTTTAACATTTAGGATAATCATAAAAGATAGTAATTAACATAAATAAAAAATATGAGGTTTGAATGAGAATAAATATAAAAATTTAATGGTAATATATATTTAGACGTACATATATTGTTGAAAATAATTTATACAGTACCTAGATAATCCATTGAGGTATTCATTACAAAATTAGGCCCAAATAACTAAGATGACCGGTGTCCACTATTTTGATCACCTATTCCATTATCGCTTTAGGGAATCATGGATGATTATTTAGTGATTTATTCCTTTTTCCTTATATATATTATTATTTTCTTCTTCATGTTGATGGATCTTTATGGTTTATGTTAATATCACCCATTACTAATATCTTTTTCAAAGGCCACTTTTAGTGTCTCTGGAATTTCTTCTTATGATGGATTCTTACTATACACCTTGACTCGATGTATTTTCTAATGACGTGACATATTCTACATGCGTGTTCATGGTGTCCAACAAGTGAATATCAGAATAAATTTTGTGTTTTGATCATGTTGATGGTTGGGGTTCCTATGTCCCCATTCATGGGGGATGCCAGGTTATGGATTCTCGAGGATTGATTGAATGATCTGTTATAATTGATTCAAATAAGATTATATGTCTCTGAATTTTTTAGAGGAGTTTTATATATTGTTGGTTTCATGAGTATTAAATGATGGCATCAAATTGAGGTGTGTTCTATTCAGTTTCATTGTATTTCCATTTCTTCTCCTCAATAATGATAGGTAGGGATTCGATGATGATGATAGAAGGTGGCACTACTTGCATTTATTATAGATCTAGATATTTTATTTCTATTTCTAACATTGTGTTTGTAGAGTCAAATTATGAATTGATTTTGATGAATTGTATCCTAAGGTGGATAGGTCTTTATAATTGGTAGTTTTTTCATGTTTGGTTGCTTCTGGAATGAATAGTTCCTTCCCTATTTTTTTCATTTTCTTTGGGTTCTGTCAATTAAAATGGCATGGAATGTAGAAATTATAAACTAATTTCATTAATTAATACCTGACCTTTTTATACATCACATAAACAAATTGGATGTTGTGGTTCTTTTATTAGTTCTTAATCATGTACTTTTCAGGATACAATGATAGTTTAATTGTGTATTTATTGATGTTTGAGACATTGTAACTTGTTTTCGGCCTCCTTCAATATTTCACATGAAATATCACTTTCATTTACATATTGAATAAATTTTGTAACATTTTTCCAATATAATAAATCAAATGTAACAACCTTCATATATCCAATTTAAAATAGTATTATTAGGAATATATTTATTAGCAATAAATATATATACATTGAATGAAATATTATATATTAAAAAAGAGATGTTTTTATATAGAAATAAATAATTATCCTTGATATAGTATTTAATTAACAATGAAAGACAAATATATAATCAATTGTAGAAAAATTAATTTCCATTATTCTAAATATGTTATTTTAATTTTTATTATGTATTATTATTTAAAAAATTAAATCCATCACATTTTAATAATTAATTCTAAGAAAACTATAGTATAAATATATATATATACATATTGAAATGAATAAACATTCATCTAATGATTATTTCATAGTATGGAATAATAATTATATCATTCAATGAGAAAAAAAATAATTTTTGGAAACCAAAGTAAATATTATTATTTTTTATTTTCAAATTATATTATATCAATTTTCGGGATTAAAATTATTAAATATATTTGTATATTCTAAATTGGGATTTCTGAATTAGTTAAAGGGTTAACTTTGATAATTTTTTAAAAAACAATATTAAATATGGTAAGCAATCTAACATCCATAGGATACAATAAATATTTAATCACATATATTTAGGTAATAATGGAAACAATTAACCATTATAGTGACAATGGTAAAATATTTGATCAATAAACATATTTCAGGATTAGATAATATTTTAGTGAATTATTGGGTGTAGTGGAGCACTTTTGATAATAGAACCTTATAATATTGAATTCCTTATTTCAAATACTCCACTCATAACACCTATAAATACCCACCCTTTATCCTATCTCAAACCAGAGCGTCCAATGGTTTCCTCTTAAACACCTACCAAAACTCTCTCGCAAAAAAGAATCTCCCGATATTTGTATCTTATAGTCATCTTTTTTTTCCAAAAGGGTACCTAGATGACGATTTGATACTTCAATATTAGTTTTATCTTTAAATAGTTATATTTATCTTAATCTCATAAATATGAATTAAAATTTTATTTAAATTTAATTTGTGTCATTATTATTATATAAAAGTGAAATAATTGTAAAATAATATATTTATACTCATTAAATTTTATAAAATGTTCTTCTTTATCTTTTTTTACCACCAACTTGAATGGTTCTATAACTTTTTCATTATTAATTATTAGGAAAACATAAATTCATGAAATAAGAGGTAATAATGTTGAATTTAATATGTTTTTATAGTTTTTATATGGTACTAATTATTTATATATTCATTAATAAAATCATTTTTATTAATACCATATCCTATGAAGGGTTATTTTATAACCATTCATTCTGAAATCCAACTGAAA
Source organism: Viscum album (assembly GCA_963277665.1). NCBI lineage: Eukaryota > Viridiplantae > Streptophyta > Magnoliopsida > Santalales > Viscaceae > Viscum > Viscum album. The sequence goes on from OY728138.1 coordinate 1,381,965,041, forward strand.
CATCCATGAAATTGTCTTAAAACTACATAACTCTATAAAAAATATAATCTTCATGAATATTGTGGAGGTGATAAACACATAGGAAATGATAAATGACCAAAACTCATTTAGCGAAGCAATCAGGGAATAAATGGAGAAATTAATAGTATAATAAAAATTATCACAATAAATAATTAATAAATGGGTAAAAAAATTAATAAATATATGATGACCCATATATTCCATGTTGGTTGAATTGGAAAACTCAACAGTGCAGTGAATTGAGTTTCCAGTTAAATTATTCTATTAAAAGGATTTAAAACACAAACCCCAAATCTGATAAAAAATTTTAGTTTACTAAAATTATAGAATTTTATATTTTGATCATTAGAAATGATTCTACGAGTTTTGATCGCATCCCATTTAATATAATTTGATGATACTTTTCCATTTGAAACTAATTTACCATATTGAAACACCATATATGAAACAAAAATTAATGTTTAATAATAGAATAAATTTATATTATATAATATGAAAATATATAAAGATAAAATATTAATAAAAATTAAATAATGATAAAAGCTAAGTTAAAATAAAAAATATGTCCAGTCCTTAGAAGATACCTAATCCCCTCCACTTGGAAACCATATACATCTAATATGATTATTTTAAAATAATCTAATCCACAACCTGAATTGGTTTCTAAAAACAATGTTATTTAGAAAATTAATTCTATACAAAATAAAATTCTACATTTTTTCATGGGAAAAAAGCTTTCCTAGTAAAACATGACCTATTTATAGTATTATATGGGAGAACAAATGAAATTAATTGAATGAGAGAGTCTATAATTCTTCACATACTTATATAATTATATGTTTCATATAAAACCATTTTTAAAAATGGAAAAAACTATTGTTGAAATATAATTTTAAAGGAATCTTAAAATTGAACATTCAATGGAACTCATCCTGATCAGCTTTGGTTTAAATGGAGTCCTTGAATTTTTAATTGAAACTGCTCAACGAAGTTTCCACATAATGTCTAGGAAAATAGAATATTGTAATTTTTTTTGATTTAATCCTCTCTATATTAATATAATAAATGTATTCAAATATATTTTCTTTATATCACAAACAAATATTGTCCACAAACACTTTATCTTCATAATGTGGTCTATATCAAAATGGGTGTCATTGGAGAACATTCATTATATCCTTAATTGAAATGACTCAACATTTAATACTTGAAAAATAGCCATTTGTGATTTTAAAATTATCTAATAATTCGGTTCGTCATAGTAGGTTTTATTTAGTTAATGAACTATTACATGATCTCAAGGTCACATGGCATGGTCAATTAGAATGAAAACATCAATTTTTCATGTGGTCAGTTAACTTGTTATTTTAGTTGGTTGATGACTTCGGATGATAGCTTCATTACTTCAAATTGTTATTTATTTTGTAATCCCAGTAGGCACATCACATCATGAGATTGGATGTTTTTTTGGTTATTATAGAAATTGACACACTAGATTTTTTGAAGATAGTAAAAATATTCTTATCCATTGCACAATAATGTGGTAGTTCATGTGTTATGTTGATCTACAATGCATTATATGTTCATAAATTCACGTTACATTGATATTACACATGGTACGTTAATATTACACATGGTACATTGTTTATTTAGGTGTTTTGTTTGAGTAAATTGAGTGCAAGATTCAAAATGGAAACTTTACCTTCATACGTAGTTAAAATTCTTCACATTTTATGTACATTATATATTAAGTATGTTTTCACAATAACATCCAAACATAGAAATTTTTTTAAATATTTGTAGAATGATATTTTCTTATCCTAAGAAATAATGTCCATTAATAATATTATAAAAATTATATAGGATCAAGAAAGTATTATGGTTCTAGTGTATGACAAAAAATACCCCTTTTGGTGATCACAAAACCTGACATTTAAACTAAAATGAATTGAACAAATCCCATGTAATTTAAAAATAAATAGAAACACATATTTTAGAGTATTAAAATTTCATCAATGATTTCATGTTAATTCTCACATTTACTCCCCCTTTTTGGGATTATCATAAATTGGAGAACATGGGATTGTAATAGATTATAACCATAATTGAAGCACAAATGAGAATAAAGAGGTGTATTTCATTAAAATTTAAAAATACATTATATAATGGGATAAAATAATTAAATAAAAATAATTCTACATGTAATCTATATTGGGTACATCCCTTGTATCTGAATGGAGTATTGGATCCTTTCTATTAGAAGAAGAGTTAAGGATATAAGAAACAGTCTTTGGGATTGTGGTGGAGGTAGGGTCACTAATGACTATATATATAATAATGAGACACAGAGGATGATGTTTCATACTCGGTGATAAACTAAAAGGAAAAATATAGTTTATAAAGTGGAAGGATCTTGTGTTACAAGAATGGTTGGAGGAATAGGAAAAGTTTTATGGGAAGGTTAATTGTAGAGTCCCATTAGCCTGGTAAAATCACTCCTTGCATGAGATCCTCCTCCAAATAATAAATTGAGTCTTCCCTTTTTTCCATGAGGGCGTCCATCATTGGTGTAAGAACATTATGTTTCTCAATTATTTATACAAAAACGTGGGTAATTTAAGGAATCATGGGATGTAAATAAATATATCTAAACACATATTTGATATTTGATTTGGTGATGATATGACTTAGGTATGAGTATGTGTCATTCTTGGATTATTCTCTATATTTCTCATAATTTTATTCATCATTCCTTACTAGTTTAATTATTTTATCCACAATGTTTGAAATCCATCAAATTACATGTCATGTGTCTTCTTGAACTCGTAAAAAAAACATTGACTCATACCTTATGTGTTGTCTAATTTTATCTTCATCGGAACATTTATGTAAAATAGGATTATGATGATGAATATGAGTCATATATGTAGATAAATAATTTTTAGAAGATAATCTCAAATATCTAGGGTCTAGTTGCTCCATTATATAAGTGAGGTCTACATAGAAGAACCTATATATGGTTTTAAACGTTCAATGTCATTGTATTGTATTTCAATTTGTAAATGAAACATGGGATGGAGATGTGTAATAAATAAGGATACATATTTGAATAAATCAACCTCTCTCGTTATTTTTCAGGAATCTTTGACTCTGAGAAAATATTCTATGAAAACACCCATAAGATCTGATTTTAACTCTTCAGAATCATCCTTTTTATATATATGATGTATAAGGTATTGAGGTAGGTGAAAAGGTAGATTGATCAAAAGATGGATCCCTGCCATATAACTCAGAAATATCCTCCGTTGATCTTGATCATACAAACTAACCTTAATAACATTAAAAAATTTAAACTTCATTATGAACATTAGTCTCAACATCTTTATCATTCTTAGTAAGATTAGAACCTTTTTAATCTTCTTCACCATCCTTGGAATGAGTAAGTCCAAAAATGACTTCCATATATTGGTCAAGTGAGCATATTAAGAGAGATATCTCAAGTCAATATTGAGAATCAATATAATCGATTAGTGATACATCAAAATTTATCTGAGTATATAAATGAAATGTTCACCAAATAATACAGGACTACCCCCATTATCATCTGCACTATGAGATTCTGAGTACTCCTGGAAATTTACTACATCACAAGAGGACTTATCCCCATTAGAAGGTTCATTAGGTAAATACATTCACATGACATCTATCTGATCAACCATCATTACATTTATATTTTTATCGGATTCATCAAAGTAATCCCATTATGGTTCATCCAAAAATAAACGAATAGATAGCTTAGCATGATCGAAATACTAAAATTGTTTCCCTTCATCACTATATGATAATTTTAAAATTTATTCATGTGGTCAAAACCCATTATAGGATAGAGTCTATTATAATCATCATTATCCAACATGGGTTCCTCATCAATATTAACCATATCATTCTCTCCATAATTAGAATATTCAATTTCTTCTATATAATAATACACTTCATATGGTTTAAATACATGGTCTATATATTCCTTGGTCTAATAGGATAATTGACATTGTCAAATGTCTCATAAAATTTCTCTATATCATCTACCCATTATTTAATTCAGGTCTTCTAATTAAATTTTATTTTCCTACAATTATATGGAGTGAGGAAAATAAAATCATAAGAAGTTAATTTTCCTCCTAAAGAGAACTAAACCTTTATATGTTAATATAGGGAAAATAATTTTTGATAGGTTACTAAACTGATCATTGAAAAAGGATTATACAGCTCATAAAAATGTATCATTCTATGACGATATAAACTAATAAAAAATAACTTTTTCCTTAAAAGTAATAAGAAAATATCATCCTGCCTCAGGATTTTGAATTATACTTTTCTTGAATAAAATGCATGTTGAATTAATTTTTCTAGTATTCTATACTAACCACTCAACTAAAAATTAGTTTCTCTATTTAGTTTTCTTTTCCAAATATGCTCTTTTTGAGCACATTGAAATTGAAATTGGAAACATTGACTAGATAATAACATTCATAGTCATAAAATTATCATTTAGGGATCACACCTAAGAACTTTTTCCATTAAATAGAAGAAAACTACATAACATTACCACATATAAACATTTTAATTGAATTTATTTTCATTCCAGGAATAAACTCCAAATTCATGTATAATTCCATAACAAATTTTAGGTAAAAAAGATTAATGTTCTCCTTAAAATAGTTGTATCATCCTTTATTTTGTATTGATTACCAAACTATGTATTAGTTTGATTCTTTCCATTATGAATCAACTTCATTCTAATCTTGTATTGGTGTATTTACCAAGTGTGTATTCCTTGGATAATATATAATACTATAGTTTACTTTTTATTTCTTTTATCTTGTCACATGAGGTAATATTTCATATGGTACGACCATAGTAATGTGTAGTAACCTTAGAATATTCTAATTTTCATTCATGATATATAGGTTTACATTCAGGTGAGGGATTTGAGACATGAATATTCAGTTTGAAGAGAGGTGTCTCTTGAGAGGGTTTTATAGAAGTTTCAGTTTTAGAAGAAAGAATGGGGTTTTAGGGAAAATTATTATTATCAATTCATATTTTAATTCAAATTTTATTTTCATCATTTATGGGAGGAAATAATATAAAACATAAATAAAATCCAACTAAAAGATTTGAAAAAGAAAGTTTTTATAGAAAACACAAGGTAGGTAGGATAACTATGTGGTTGCTAGAACTTGCACATGGTATGTCCACTGACCATGAATTCATGGTAATTATACTATCTATTTGACTTATGCTCACAATAGGATTTATAGGGACAATGTGAGATAAGTGTTCACAATACGTATATAGGTCACGTGAGTAAATTTTCACAATAGATATAATAACGTCATGACCTAATGGTTTGGGTAGGTGTACTGACAATATTAAAAAATAACTCACTTTCAATCAACTAACCTTGTGAACTATACTTCATGGTTACTTCAATAAAATTATTAACAAACCGATTTTAAGTATTGATAATAGGAATTTATAAAAGTATAAATATTAAAAATAAAATTTGGTGTTTTATCTTACCTAATTTATTCCACATATAATTAATTATCTCATTGTTCAAAGGCTTTGAAAATATATTATCAATATTGTATTCAATATCAATGAAATCAAGAGTTATATTATTTTATTTACAATGGTATCCCCAAAAGTGATTCCTTATATTTATATGTTTTCTCGATGAGTAAGATATCATATTCAATTAAGTATTTATAGAACTAGTATGATCACAGTTTAAGGGGACTTTTCAATATAGATATCGATAGTCTAGTAATGTATGTTTTATCCAAGGAATCAATGAAAATAAACTTCCTACAGGTATGTACTAAGTGTCATCTAAAGATAATGAAACATAGTGTTTCTTTTTAATACACATTGAAACAATGAATTTTCAAATAGAAAACTTTTTATAGAAGTTTTGTTTCTATATAACTTACAACCACCAATATCTGTATATAAAAACTACTTAAATTAAATTTTAATCCCCTATAATAAAATAGTTCTAAATTGTTTCCACTTTTAGGTACTTAAAAATTCTTTTCTCAATAACGAAATTTTATTACATTGGTTTTGTTAGAAAATTTGAACACATTCACACACAAAACATAATATATGGTCGACTAATGGTTGAGTAAATTTGTAGTAATACCTTTAAATGGGTTTTGATCAACTGCTTTCCCAGTTTCATTAATATCAAATTTTTAGATTGTAGTCATGGGATTATCATACACATTTGTACTATCCATACCAAATTGTTTTAAAAGATATTTAGTGTAACTTTTTAATTTAGAATAATTACTTCTATATTTTAAAAAACCTAAAATCCAATGAATAATTATAACTCACACATCAAACTGTTTTAAAATTCATTTTACATCAATTTTAAAAATTCATTACAAAAATAATTCATCTACAATTCAATGATAATATCATCAAAATTAATTTTTACTAATAAAACGTATTCTTTATTTTTATTAATAAATAATGTAAGATCAACTATTTTGTTATAAATACATTTGGAAATCAAAAATTAAAATATCCTATAATAACAAGATTTTAGTTATTCTTTAACCCATATTAATATTTTGTTAAATTAAATGCATTATATGGAAAATAAGGGTTTTTAAATCCATGGGGTTTCTCAAAAAATCATTAATTTTGTAACCATTTATGAATTCACTCATGAATCTATTTGATATAATTTTAAATTCAAATGTTCTATATAGAAAAGAGTCATTCTCATAGCTTCATTTCTAGCTACAAGTACTAAGTTTTCCTCATATTCAATTCTAACTTATTGAATATACCCTCGTAAAAACAATCTTGATTAATTTCTAATTATAGTTTCTTACACTTATTCCTTGTATCTTAATACATAATTAGTAATACTAGTTTAGAAATATTTGGGTATACCTATTATTTTTCATACTATGTTCCTTTAAAAATGTTTCATTTCATATTTAATTTACATTACCTTAAATTCCTCATTGATAGATTCATTTATGTCATTGGGTTCAAGGTGTGAAAATGAATCTTGATGTTCAACCCTATATAGAAGAGAATATTTGGTTTTTGATCCTAAATAAATGTATCTAAATATGGAATCTATGTGATGCTCTCTATAAATCCTAGTAGTTCTATGAATTTATGTATCTGAAATTTTATTTTCTTAATTATGTTCATGTTAAAACATTTCTGTGATGGGTTAATTTTATATAGGTTTCACAGAACAGTCATTATGTTTGGTTGAGGAATTGGTATCAAAATTAGAATAATAAAAATCAATATTTTATAAAGGGGTATTAGGATCATGTTTATTTATTTCATTAAATTTGACATGTATAGATTATCCCACAATTTTGTACCTTTTACTAAATATCTTTTTTTTGATATACTATATGTTGAATACCCAAGGATAATAATTCCATCACTTTTAGATAAAAATTAGCCTAAAATTTTTTAATTCAGTATAAAGACTTTAGAAACAAAAACTGTAAATTAATTATCTTTTGGTTTTCATTAATTAAATAAATCTTATGGGGTTTACTTTAGAAATTGTATAAATAAATATATTAATAATATAACAAGATATATTCACATAATCTTCCTAAAAATAAAAAGCTATATCATATTCATTATATATAGGCTGAACAATCTTTTGAAGAGTTTGGTTTCTCTTTTATACTACTCTTTTCTATTTTAGATTTCTCATAGTAGAAAAGTTGTAACTATTGACATGTTGTGATCACAGTGATCGAAATACTTGATTGTTCATACTCACTGCTATGATAAATTTTTTGGGTTTTTTTGTAATTCCATTAATGATCTCTAAAAATCTACCATACTTAGGGAAACATGAATGAGATTAATTTTTATGATAAAGTAACAACACCCTTGTATGTCTTGAATAATCATCCACTATAATGTAAGAATAATTTTATCCTATTAAACTACTAACATAAGATAGTAATAATAAATCCATGTGAATTAAATCTAGGGGTTGATAAGTTTACCCTTATATGTTTGGTTTGAAGTTTATTTTATTCTTACATCCCTATTGATAGGGATTACAAAATGTTCTTATTGGGATGTCAAATTTAGGTATATATTATATTAATCCTTTACCAGTTAGATTCATAAGTGATGGTATACTTCAATGTCATAGTTTCTTATGAGAAATCCAATATTATATGTGTAAGGCACATAAACATGATTTTTTTGTCAAATTAATTAATTTCAATACACAACATAAACATTTTCATTTCTTAATACAATAAAAAACAAAGAATTATTAGGTTAAAAAATTTTGAAAGAATAATTTTAAAATTTAACATGGTAACCATTATCACATAACTAGGGGATTCTAATAGGGTTATACTTTAATCTATATAAAAATAAATATTTAGAAACCAAAATAGTACAAGAGTTATTGATTTCACAAAATATATTTATTATTACATTGGAGTTGTCACCAAAATTAACGTGTGAACCATATACATTGATAATTTTATTGAACCTCAAATAGTACCTAGACATGTTTCTTGAAAATACACTATCCAGATAACACATATTTTTACTGGTACGCTTCAAGATGGTTTCCTATATAAAAATATAGTAATGAAATGATTTTAATTCCCATATCTTATTAGGTCCATAAATGTTAGTAATAATAGATATAAGAATCCAAATTTTTTTATTCGTTTCCCTTAATCGTACTTTAGACATTCATAAATAATTTTTTTATGTCCATAATAAAAACAAAAATTTACAAAAATGCTAGAAATAGAACTAAAAACAAATTAATTCTTATGAATCTTTCCCTATCTAGGGAGGTAACCAATTTTATTATTATATTTAGTAGTGTCTTTTACCATGAATTACTGTGATATTTTCTCTACCATAAGTGAATATTCCAATATCATTTTTAAAACACATTATTAATATTAAGATAATTGTTTTCCTTTAACAATTGATCATTTTATCCTTTTCTTTAATACTTTTAGAATTAGACTAAACCATTAATGTGTTTTTTTTTCAAATAGTCCCTCGGCCGAAAGGCCAAGGCGTATATTTATAAAAGGAAGGAAAGTTAAAAGAGAATAAACAATGGGATATTATTACAATAATCCTCATAATGAGGGAGTAGGACCGCTGGAAGTGTACCTAACTATGTAAGAGAATTAAAAACTCCCATTTCCTCTAGACCATTCACAAATAAATCATCACTACTCACTAAATGTTTCCTTTAGTGTGTTCTAATACTCAAAGGAAGCATCAATACTCATTTTTTTCATTTATTTCACTCATATAATGATTATAAATATGAGTAGGTGATCCTAATATACTATTTGATACCTCATATGTCTTTCTCATAATACACATATTAGAGATATATTTTAAATATTCTCTATTTGAGTCATATTACTTGATATTTATTATGAGGATCTCCATGTGGCTTTCATTTTTTTTATACTATTTTGCTTTGATCCCATAATTTTTGTTATATTTAATCGTAGTAAATTAAACCATGATGTGTCCTTTTCTTTTTCACTCATTGCATGTTACTTTACTAGATTGAATTTCACATCTCCATATTCTATATTGATTATATTATACCTGATAATTCTTATTTTTAAATAACATATTATTCTAGTATAATTTCATGAATAATCATTTGAAATGAGTTATTTCCTCATCACTATCAATATATGATTCATCCTCACTAAAAATGACATCTCTGATCATTTATTTTATCTTTATGTTGAGTGTATTAAAGGCTGATGAATTTTTATTTAATTCATTTTTTTATTATTTGTTTACTTGAAAATGATCCCAATTCATCATAACAATTACAATAATATATTTTACTATATAATTAAATATTTTATATGTTTACATTATATAAATATAGGATTGTTTCCACTTTTCAAGTAGACATGTCAGAAGATCCATCAGTTGATCTTTATCTGCAATTGTGTTTCCAATTGCATGCATTGTGTTTCCAATTGCATGCATTGTGTTCACAATCTCATTAAATATGATATATATATATATATATCATATATTTATTATTCAATATTCATCTTAAATTTATTTTATTTAATGGTATATTTACTCAATAATATCTATTCTTCATTGGAAGTTCTTTCATGAGAAATATCCCGTGAATCCCTTATTTTAGAATTATTTGAACAAGTTGACATTATCATAAATTATTCCTCTCATAATGCATAATATAAATAATTTATAGATTTAAATTTTTAATTATAGGTGGGTTTTATAGTATTCACCCATGTGTTTTTTTTAGTTTTAGGTATTTAATATTTTTAATAATTAATATAAAAATATCAAACCACATTACATATATATTAATTTTCATCTTGATCTTTCATTGAGTATAATTACTTCCATTAAAATAAAGAGGTTGGTTAGTGGATTCTCCCTTAACCATGTTATTATTATCAATACATATATAAATTTATAATTAACAGAAATTATGATCATTCTATAAAACTAAAAGACTTTTTTTTTAAATTGGACTAATACCAAATATCGGTTCCAGTGGAACAATCAATAGGGGGTGGATATTGTTTTTAATTAAAAACATCCATTAAATTTTTTTAAAACTTAAATCCACCAATTTTTTAATACATCAACGTAAATTTAAATTGGATAATTATAAAATTATATCATTAGAAAATATTCTCAAAATATCAATCAAAAATAATTTTAAATAGTTTATAAAATACGTTATCTTTTTAAATAAATGTACTTTATTGAAACACCTTATATATAACAAAAATGTTGTTTACTATCATAGTAATGTTCTAGTAGAAAATTAAAAAATATATAAATATAAATTATTAACACAAATTAAAACAAAACCAATAAAATAACATGGAAATAAAAAATGGGGTTATGTCTTAAGCGGAGACATAATCCCCTCTATATAGAAATCACCTTCGATAAAGTCTATTATTTTAAAATAAAATGATCTAAAACCTAGAATATGTATTATAAAGAAAAAGATTCGCAGACATTATAGGATACATAAAATCATCTTCTATAGTTTTATGTGGTATAAAATTAATTCAAGTTACACATAGACACTCCCACAGTTATAAGTTGGTAAAAAAATGAAAATAATTTAAAGATTGTGTCTAACACTCTTCAGTTCAATAATGGATTCTGTTTTTTGGATATAAATAGTGTGAAGTAAAACACAAATCAAAATTATTTCTCAAACAGAAATAATAAATAATCAAAATTGGGAAATTTGATGTAAAATAGTCTGATTTGAATTAATTATATAGGAGTCTTTGAATTTTTATTTTAAAGAGCACAACAATGTTTTCTTAGAATGTTTAGAGAAATAGAGTGTACTATGTTTTATAAATGAATATTCTATATATAATGGACACACATGTATTCCTTTTTATTTTCTAAATATCATGTGCACATATTTTCATCATACACATTATCTTATAAAATATAACTTCATCCAAAATATTTTCATTTGAGAACATTCATTTGAGCCTTAATATCACCTAATGTAAATTTAATTATCATATAATATTTAATTTAGAGATTTTAAATTTATCCACTAATTATGTTATACATGGTAGGTTTTGTTTATTTAAATAATATTCATTTGAGTTCAATGTCAACTTTTGTGGTCATTTGGAACAACAACATTACTTTTTCTTTCTTTCTTTTTACATGTTATTGTGGTTGGTTCATGAATATTCATGGTTGCATCATTATGTCCAAAGATAACATTATTTGTACTCATGGTAGGTATATATCTTCTTGTGGTTGGTATTTTATATTATTGTTAATACAAGCATAGACACAATAATTCATTATATGGTAGAGAAATTATTTTTTTACATCTCATATAATAACATAGTTTTTTATTTTGTATTTTCTTTCCTTAAATGAAATCTAGGTTCAATAACAGACATTTGGTTGATGAAATTGAAATATTTTACTCAACATACACATAGTAGGTTGTTTTTTCATTCAAAATATTGGAGTATAATTCTTGTTATGCTTCACATGTTCACTTGAAATTCCTGATTAGGGAAACATTTCACATAGTATATACATTACATGTGATGTAGTTTGTCATGATAACTTCATGACATAGCCTTTTTTCGTTTTTGGATAGAAAAAAAGTTGACTTACAGAATATACTAAATAATTTAATAATATTATAATATTTATTTTGGATAATTAAAAAGAGGTGGTGTTGTTTATACCATAATTTATTAGATGATTTTATAGACAATTTTTCAAAATTATGTTTCACTGATAATTTTGGTAGGATCTATTGAGGTTTCATGTATTTAAAATTAGGTTCATAATACAAAAAGAACATAAATAGAAAAAATAATCTTTATTTAGTCCTCCTTAATGACATATTTGTAATTCCATCCTAGTTCACCTAAAATCATATGATATCTTAAAGACATGCATCAATATAAAATGGTGGGACTAAATACTAGAAATAGATATACAAAGGAAAAGGAATGTGATTGGTCATCAGGGATACTATATGAGATAATTATCATATGTATATGATACATAACAAGTAAATGGGGCTTCTTTATAAAAATAAGACATTCATAAGAATATCACTGAGATCCATCCCCATGGTTTGATAAAACATATTACTAAGGTCGATAAATAAGGCATCAGGAAACATTAACCAGGAATTATTCTAATGTATTATTAGAATATAATCTCTAGGGATTAATTATTTACATAATTCATTGAATCACTATCAAAGTACACACTTCATATATCTTACTTTATGTGAGCCACATATGTCCTATATCTAAAAAGAGATTTCATTTTTAGGAAGAGTGGGTTTTAATACATTTATTTTTCTTATAAAAGTATTGTATACATTTCTATATTAATAACCATGAATAAAAATAGATTTTTTTATTCACATCATGAAATTATATAATAGAAAATCAATGAATTATTTCAACGTTAAAACATGTATACATAACAATTTACGGACAAAAATTAATGATATAGAAATGTATTATTTCATAAATATAGAATAATTTTAATAGTAAATGAATGATTTTGGATACATGAACCCTAAAAAATTTAAAATAAAAATTATTATTACTAAAAAATTACTTCAATAAAATTGGAGAGGAAGAAAATCACATACATGTAAGTTAGATTCATAAATCTCAAGAAGAGATAAATAGAAACTTATAAAATCCTTAGAGAGTAAGCACAACCATGGATCGGTATTCATATAAAATTAGAGGGATTTGAGTATTAATTTCTAAAAATACACATTAGACATAAGTTCTATAAAATATTTAATAAAATTGGTCATCCAATTATTTTATACATATGGGGATAGTATTTTATAATTTTCTTGTTTAAAAACTGGATTCCATCAAATTCTATTATTTTGGGGGTGTAAGAGATTCATATTCATAAATAATTGTTTTTAAAATCATAATATATAATTTAGTTTTTTGAATATTTGTTATGGTTTTGGAAAATTAATTTTATTTCCATAAAATATATTATTTCACTGAGAAAAACAATTTATAGTTTTAACAGCCTTAATATTACATATTACATCACTTTAAAGTCATTAGGATTTCATAATACCAACCATATATACATATAGTAATTTAATTGTTATCCAAAAATTTAATTATCACAAAAAAATATGAATAATTCACTATGGGATAATTTTGATGTTATAATTTAAAAAAGAACATCCATTTTATCAAAATAATTTTTTAAATATGGGAAACATAACTCATCAAAAAATACAATCTATTGAATAATATTAATTTTTATAATATGGTAAATGTTTTTATCCTATAGAAAAACTATATGTTACTGCATAAAAATAGTTTATTATTTATATATCAATAAATATTGTTTATAAAATTTTTTTCAAAATAAATAATTTCATAATATTTTTTAATTTCTGATAAAATATAATTTTTATGAATAATAAACAAAAATACCTTTTGAAAATACAATTTTTGTTTCTTGGTATCAATTAACTATTTTATCATATTCATCCTCCAATTTTGTGAATTTAATATATTATATAAGGGTGATACACTAAATAAAAATTAAAGGTAAATTTTACCACAATATCAATTCTAAAAGATTTTATCCCTTAATACTATGCTGGATTTAGAGATATAAGCCTATATCGCACAAGAAAGAACTATAAGGGTAAGAAGTGAAATGTTAATATTTTCATAGTGTGGACTGGTTAATATTTATCTGGTGGTCATCTCCACTAACTTGAACATCTATTTTAATTGATTCAACAAGAGTCTCAATTGTTAATGCTCTATCTATGATTGGTCTGGAATGAACCCCAATGATGCTAGATCATTAACATGATCCAAAAAATTAGGCTTTATAAGGCATAATCCTACAATTTGAAGTCATAATTCCTCCATTATATATCTGTTATATCTCCTCATTATACATAATATAGAATAACTTTAAAACTAACTTTACTAATACTATATTATTAAAAATCATAATGCTCATCATTCAAGCATCCCAAATGTTATAATTCCTAATGAAGATAATGCCCTACTATCATAATTCCTGATAGTTAAATTTAATGGTCACATTTCACATTACATGATATATAAAATAAACCATTATTATAATTTATAGTACCTTTATAAATTTATAATGGTTTTACACTTCCCTTGATAATTTTTATTATATTCATAAAGATTAATTTTTTCATTTTTATGGAAAGAGTGATTTTCATGTAAGAATTATGGCCTATGTAGTATATCCTTTTTTAATAAATATTCTTTGTTATTTATCATCGTGTATTTTTTCTCAGTATTATAGTTAGTATTATTTCATGATATGTAAAAAATGTAAGTTTATTTTTATGTTTATATGATGTAAAACATAATAAAATTGTTATTTTGAAACATGAGTAATTTTTTATTAACATATAGAAATTTTTTGTGGTTATGTTCTATCACTGTAAAAAATTTCAACCATGGATTTTTTTTCTTACCTCAAAATAAATGTGGATTGTTTACCTTCATTACATCATCAGGATACCAAGTTACTTATTCAAACATATACTTTCACTATAATAGATTCATTTGTCTGGTTATCATGTTCCTTGATACTTGTTCCCTTCCATCGAGATTCTAGTTTGATTCTTCATCTTATAACATGTTAGGTACCAATTCCAACCATTTGTGTCATGTATATATTTTGGATTTGAAATATACATTCTTAATAGTGAAATGTGAAAGATGTTGTGGACATTGGAATTATTTAGAGGCAGTGATAACCGATAAGAAAACTCTCCTGTATGATCTATATCAAATGAAAAAATGAAACTTGGACATAATTTCATATTATTTAAAAATCATATGAATCCATTACAAGATGATAATTTGAGTAATACATGATCCCCAACATTAAATTTTAATCCCCTATGTTTTTAACATAACTTATTAATTAAATTTGATTAGTACTGATATTATTCAAGATCAAATATATCTTCTTTGTAGTATCCTTTAAAATTTCTTAAGATAATAGATTTCCATATCAAACATCATCCCAACATGATGGAGTTCTATAAATTCTCTATAGAGTTCATTATAATATGTCATTTGAAAACTGAATTGTAAAATGTTACAGTAGGAGAATTCGAAAAGTCGATGATGTTGGTCTAAAATCTACTAAAAATCATTTGATCTAGATTTTAGCATATATTTTAATGATTGAATCGTCTTCTCAGACTTCCCATTAGTTTGATGAAAATATATTTTGATTAGGTTTACTTATGTATTCATATCCTTTTGGAGGTTTCAACAGATCATAGATTTACATCATGGATCACTATTACAAACAATTGATAGTGGTAAACCATGAAGCCTCGCCACTTCTTGAGTACAAATATGAGAATTTTGTTTACAGGATAAATCCTTTCATATAGAAATAAAATTAAAATCCTTTGCTAATATATTATTGATTTAACAATAACAATGTGTATATTGAAGTTGTTACATTTTTTTAAACAGTATGGCTAGTGGTTTCAACAGTTTTTCTGGATGACATGTCTATGAATTCACTTTCATACATTGCAAACATCTTGTAGTCTAATTAATAGCTTCATATTCATATTTTCCATCCAATAATGATGTGACATATATCTATAGATTTTGGTTCTTCTAGGATGTATAAAGAATTCCAAACTATAAATGTCATCAATCGAATCATTCTTTAACTCCAAGATAGATTTGATATATAGCCTCATACTAAACATTAGTACCCCCTCTTGATTAACATTGAACTCTGGATACTTATTCATGTTCAAAAATCTATTCTTTTATAAAATGGGATTATCTATTTTCATATTATTCATTTTTTATTTTGATAATTATTTGTAAAAATTTAAGATTGGATTGATGAAAAAAAATCCATTATTACTCTCATGTACATCATTATCATGTACTTGACCACCGGACAACCATTAATTCTCTTCATTTCTATAACTCCAAGGTAATTACATCATAATGCCTATAATTTTTTTCTCTTCTATGTTGGTAATGAATAGAAAAATTGTACATCTTAATAATCTCAAACCATCCCATTTTTCTCTGGTTTAGTTCCATTTTTGTGTATATATAATTCAATGTTTAATTGTGTATACATCTAAATTTTCCTCAAAAAAACAAATTATTCATGTAATTAGTGGGAAACTTGATAGAACTAACACCAAATCATGAGTAGGATATTTCTTCTCATGAGAATTCAATTTTCGGGATGCAAAATAAATTCCCTTATCATTATACATGTGTTAAAATCAACTCCATTTCAAGGATATATTACAATATATGAAAAATAATTCTTTTTTGGATGGTATTGTAAGAATAGGATCAGAAAAAATTCTATTCTTCGATTCATGGAAAGTACCTTAACACTACTTTATCTAGATAAAATTTAATACGTTTTTATTATACGTGGTATGCGGACTAAAAGATGTGATATTTTTTCAAAAACCTTCTATTTTATCCTATTAGTCCATGGAAACTATAAATCATTGTCACTATTATAGGACAAGGCTACACAGTTACTTCCTTTGTGTTAACTAGATTAACTAATATTCCTTCACTAGTTAAAATGTGTCCTAATAATGGTACTTATTTTTTGTAGATCTCACATCGGTTGAGTTTTTCCAAAATATACACATTTCAAAGAGTTTTTAATATGACCTTTAGACGACTCTAATTCACATCATGACATTTGAAATCTGTCATTATATTTATACTGAAGACCAAAACATTGACAATGTAATCTCTAAAGACTCTATTCATTACATCTGTATATATAGAAGTATATTTATTCAATAAAAAGGTAAAAAGAACTCACAATTTATATATCTTATTTAGAATGTATCCTTTAGGATATAAACTTTCTTTACCCTTGTTTAATGATGCCCCAATTAGAGGTCAATCTTATTAAATAATTGATCCCCATTAAGCTAGTTGAATAAACCTTCAATCCATGGATGATAGTATTTTTAATTTACTATAATCGCACTAAAGTCCATATAATCAATTCATATCTCCATTAATACATACTTCTTCATAAAAATGTTAACTTATGCTCCCAAGGTAGATGAACTACATTGAATAAAAAACTTATCCAAAAGACATTTCAGTTTTTCATAATTCTTATAACACCAAAAATTCTTATTTTTTATTGGTTATTTGATATTGTATTAGATCATGGTTTGAGTTCAATTGATAATTATACCTCACTTCCTGATGGTGGTTCTAGTAATTCATTACGAAATTCATTTGTGAATTTTTTTATTCTTTATTTGAGTCGCATTGTGTTTTGGTTGGGTGAGATGTCCCATCAGGATTGAGAATTACATCCTTTTTATGTTGTTAAGGAGGTTCCACAATTTCATAATCCTAGTGGGAAATTATAGGGGGTTATATGTTTGTAAAATTAGCCTATTTCTAGTACGAGGTCCATAGATGGTCTACAATAGGTTTATTCATAGAGCTAGAAACACCCAACGACCCTTTTATCCAATTTTCATGGGATTACATTCCAAAGGTAGGAACTTGTTGGATGATTTGTCCCACAACACTAAAGGACTCCATTAGTCGAGTGGATGGGAGGTCGGGATCATCACAACCATTAGGGGGGGTATTACCTACTCTGGGACTCTCATATGTATATTTAAGAAATGTTCATATGTTCATGAATTCATGGTTTATTCCCAAGAGTGTGTCCACAGATTAATCCTAGGATGCAAAATCAATCATGGATATACGTGGATAATGAGCTATTGAGACAGTACTGGTATAAGACACGTGATGAGTAACTCTATAATTTATCATCATATAGGGGAGAGAGGAGTGGTTTCGATGTCGAGGAATAACCCTTGAGATGACCTCCCTACTTATCATCGAGAGAAGAATCAGATCCCACATAGTTTAGTGCCGCTTTACTAGACACATCTCCTTATAAGGTCATGCAATGAGGAATTATCCCTATCTTAATGTCATGCAGTGAAGATGTCAAGGAAAAAGATGCCTATTCAAGACATGGATATAACTCTACTAAAAATATGGCTTGAGATTCATTTGGTTGTTTTGGGGGGTTGGAGTTGGACCCTGTAGAGGCTTCTTACATATCCCAGTTGATGGGGAATCAAAGTCTACATAGATCAGTTGAACTCAGGACATATACATTGATGTTACACATTTCAGCAAGCATGGTAGGGTCTTACACCATTGTGGGGGAATATTATGAAATAAGTTAATTATTGTTTACTCCTAAAGAGGATTCCATTTATATGGGACATGATGGGAATTAACCTTTTTAATATGTGCCCCTTTAAGCTCGGGCCTTATATTGACATCCTATGTATCCTAGTTAGATCATGAATTAGAGTTCTTGTAGTTCAATACTGGGTTGTGACATTATTAGGGATAACACGTTGGATCTTCCTCTTTGAAGGGGGATGATATATCATTTTTCAGAAGAGATTATATGGATATCGAGACTAGATAAGGTATTAATACATATCCCAATTGTGTTGGGAATCATAGTTCTCATAGTTCATGACTGGGTTATGTGAATGTATTATCATCACAAACCTCAATGCCCATGTGTGTCATGCTGGGTGTGATAAACAAGAGGATGTGAGAGATTCAATAATGGAACACTTTTCTATATTCTCTAAGGGAAAAGGAGGAGGGTGACAGTGGATGAGGGAACATCAATAATCCCAATGGGAGAGGGGAAGGGGCATTGAATTTGTTGGCCCCTCTCCAATAATGATATCCAAGATAGTCTTGTCTGATGAGATATATGGAAACATCCAAAACCGATCCGGATATGGTATAATGTGACACATACCATAATAATGTTTGGGGATTTCCTTAGGATGAGTATCGTAAAACAGGTTCTGGGATAGGGGAGCAGCGTCATCGCTTGTCAAAGGGGAAGGAAAGAAGGAGATCCTCATTTTTCATTGACATTAATGTGCGGGAAAGTCCATAGAATACCCTTGATCCCATGAATGGGGAGGTTCACATTAGTGTCTCAAGGTTAGAATCTGGGATGCCTTGATAATTTAGAATTAAGGACACCTCAGGGGTCCGAACCATTATGAGAACTACCTTTGTGCCTTCGCTTACCATAGGTATATAGACTGAGATGGGCATGTTGAAGCACCCGACGGTCTGGTCATACCTATTCAGTGGATTTGTAAGAGGATTTTTTATGATGTCTGTGGAGTGGATAGTGGAGGGGCCATTGAGGGTGTGACAGAAATAGAAGGACATGATTTAAACCAGATGGTGGGAAACCCAAAGACACCCCATTCTGTGAAACCATTTCACATGCAGGGTGGGGGATTCCCCACATAGCATACTACTATGTGGATGAAGGGGTCTTCAGTATACAGAAGTGGTACTCTAACCTAGAATCAAGCCACCACATACTATGGTGGTACACGTTCTCAGTTTTCATCCGTATAGTGTTGTGCTACACATCCTAGGATCATGTCTGTGTAACGATCCACCACATGGTATGTCAGACTAAAGGATGGTAATTGTGCCTATGGTTCATGGGATGTTCACATGTGATGGTCCTATGGTTAATTGTTCTCGAATTAGATTCATTAATTGTTGATTATTTTTAATTATCCTATGTTAAGGTTTCATATTGGGTTTATACTATCTAGAAAATGGTTCACGGTCCTTTTTAAATCGTTCACCATCGATGTCTTTAGTCTGTAATATCTGAATACATGAAGTCTCAATTTTCATGTATCAAATTTAAATCAGTCTTTTGAATCATTATCCATTTTTTTATTCAGTTCCCCTAGTGGTTATTTTGTTGGGTTCTAGGGGAAGTTGTATCTACGGGAAACAACACATTTTCTGGAAGCCCATGGAAGGATCATCTGGACCACGAATGACTCGGTCAATTGAGGATTGCAGTGTTACAGTTCAAGATGGAGGAAATCACCACCTAAATCCTAAGAAATTCACAGTTTGTAGGATAGTTCCTTAACCACCTCATCTACAAACAGATCAGTCTTTGGGGATGGTATGTGAGGACATACTTCTCCATCTTGTTTTTTCAAATTACACAGTTTTTGGTACCTTGGTTCAATATTTTCAACTCATTCATGAATGGCTTTGTTCGATGGCCAACGCCTCAAAATCCAGGATATCTCATGTTGTCTATGTACTCCTTAGTTCATAGTTTGTATCTTCTGGAGACCTTTCCCAGTAACTAGTACACAGACTAGTTAGTTACCATTGAAAAATTGAATTTCACTAATATTATCATTAAATATTCTTCCCCATATTCATCTGTTTACATTATCAAATTTTTGGGAGTATTTTTTCCCCCTTGATGATTTTTTTAGGAAATTAGAAATGCCCTCCATTATAATGGGGTCCAGTTAGAATGAAGAGGAGGTTATTCCGATGCAGAATAAATTCCTGAACTAAACAGGTTTGTAGTATAATTTGGACTCTTATGGGGGACCCCACCTATATATAGGGGTCCTATGTCATTTTTCATTTACCCGTTTCTTGGAAAACATTTCTCCACAAAGCGCTCTTACCTATCCTTCGCATCTTTGTACCAATGACTTTGAAAGATTCACCATCTATGAAATGTTTCATGAATTCCACAAATTGAAAACTCTTCATGGTCACCTCCATCTATGAATTGATCTTGGAATCTACAAAACAAACTTTGATACATAAAATATATGTATTAATTTCATAATGTAATATGTTATGCAGCACACCTTTCCCGAAGATATAACTTCAATCCAATGACATGAACATTAAATTTATAATTTGGATATAAGTCCTCAAAATATGCACATTGAATATATGCCTAGTGAGGCTTGCTATTTGGCTTTATGATTCTATGAACTAATTGATTCGTTGGCCAATGCTTCGATAGACAGTGAGTTGTGGGGAATTCTCTATACTGTCGGTTCATATGGAATGTCTTCAAAAAACCATTCATGGTTTTTGGTATTTAGAGCCTTGTAATTAGGGGACTACATTGGTCATTTTCCATTTGTGGCCTTTTCCCATTATTTTTAATTGAATGGACCCTTTATGTGGTTTTTTTCTTTTGTAGGATGAAATGGACCTCCATCAAGCTGACACAATTGTTTCTGATGTTGCCTGTTCTCCCCTATCAGCTGTCGAAGAGAGGCATAATTCTATTAGAAAAAACTATAAAAGAAAAATCCTTTCACTCGGCTACATTAGTCCTTAGATAATTTACTCACTATGGGTAATATGAAGCATTTGATCTCTGAGAGGCTTCCCATTTATGGATTTGACCTTCTATTTGACACACCTATCTCAGATCCATGTCTGGTCAACCACCCCACCACATGGATATTTAGGGACACCATTCCTAATTTTTTCATCTCATAAACAAGATGATTCATACAAAATGATACCTCTTTTGGGTCCTTATTTAACTATTCCCCTTGGACATTGGTGGGGGCATGACAAAATACAAGCAAAACAGCCCATTGATTTCATATCATTTCCCGAAGGTCCAAAGAAAAGGAACAACTTGGATTTTCTGGAAAATAGGACCTTCACTATAGGGGTTAATTTGGTATATATTGGGGGTGTCCATTACGGTAACATCAAAGATATGAGGAATTATGGGATGAATTACAGATTGTGGGCCTATATGAGGTTGTCTATGTATCCTAGACTTACACTCATCGAACCAGTTCCCTCATTTCACTACTTTTGAGAAGGTGGTTTCCAGACACCCATACAATCTATTTGACCTATGATGAGTATGGAATCAGCCTCTAGAAATTATTGATGATTTTGGGTATCCTAGTCATCAGAGATATGTATGATGAGTCTCTACCCCCTTCTTCCATCTGGGATAATGAGGAGAGGACTCCTCCTTTAGAAAGAATTGTCATTTCTCATATGGAGAATAATTTGGGAGATGTTGGCACCTTCCTGAAATAAGACATATCCTTCTCCAAGTGGATTAGTGATTTCTCCAATAATATTTTTATATAGCCTCATGTGCGCAGACCCATGTCATATCTATTCAAGAAAACTCAAAGGAATGAAGGCACCTACTAGCCTGTCTTGGAGGAGAGATAGTTCTCCGAATGGGGATGGTAACACATACCTGATGTGGACTATTTGATTTAGTTTGTAGCCTTCTTGTCCATTTTTTTAGTGTCTAGATTTTACCAACATGAGATTTTGGCGATGTAATAGTCACAACAATTTTCATGGAAGCTAAAATGGGCACTGAAAAATGTTTCAACATGGACATTCTAATATCAGAAAAAATTTAGTGCCTACTGGGACAAATTAGTGAAGTAAAGTCACCTTAATGGATTATTGGCCCCTTCAATAACCTATAGGGATAGATAGGATCCCACATGGTAGGTTACACATCTATAAATTCCTTACTGATTCCTTACCTTTTTCTCCATCCAAATCGTCAGAGCACTAGTGGGGTTATGATGGGAGGTCGGGATACACAAGATAATCATGAAGACCGGGCTGAAAAAAATGATCAAGAAATAATGGCTCAAATCAACTTCTATGATTGCTTCACATTTTTACCTTATGATTCCCCCAATCACATAATCTTGAATTCTGAATCTAAAGACTTTTTTAACCGAGGGTACCTCTTTTCATTGAGTTATGGTATCTAGGATTTCCATATTGATGGGGAGATTATCTTTGAGGAATAAATGCCTTGAAAATTTCACAATCAGTTTGAATTCATTTAAATATTCTGTCCCCGGACTCTTAATAGCACACACCATGAAACAATTCTTATGATATCCTATCAATTATTTCTAATTATCACTCGAGAGGAAACCCTATACAAATTTATCTTCCATGATTTAAAGGTTTGTATCACCATCATTACAAATGGTTAAGATGATGCTTATATTCAATCATATCTAGCAGGTCATTTATCAATTCTAGTTTCCACTATTTCAACCCCCAATGTGTATGAGAATAAGTGTAATGGGAAGAATAAGGTATATAATGGGAATTTCTACCCTTGGAATGTTCTTAGAAAGCCTATTGAGCATCCCCCATGGATGTTCTTGATACCTTGGGGTGTGATCTCAATGGCTATCGAGACTTCTGTTGGATAAAAAGAAAAACATCCCATCTGATGCTGATTTTCAAGTTTCCTAGAAGAAATAGGATATTTTGAAGAGTCTCCAATATTTTTGGGGTTACTCCTCTCATGCCTTGATGTAGTTCCTCTAGGAAAGGGCAGTTTCCCTTACAGATCTTCTCCATGTGTTAGTACCTGCTGATATATCTTATGATGATGAAACTGGGAGGGTAGATTGTTACCCATATAATCATGAAACATTGATATAGGCCCTGAAATATCACCATAAATACTCTCATCAGGCACTTGTTATGCTGCAAAAAAGAGTGTGAAAAATATGGTGATGGTATTGTTGGTTTTCCTAATGTGGCTAGGGAAGGGGAAGCTTCTCACTCATGAACAGAGCCCTCTAAGAGTTAATATCCTGAGGGTTATAGGATTGTGGAGGCACCCTGGAAGCAACTTCAACTAATGAAACCAACTTTATTTCCCTAGGTCGACCCTCCAACATTGGTCATCCATCTTACAGCCTCCATTCTGAATTCTTGAAGGTTATAGGATTTATTGAGGACGAAAAACTCCAGTGACTTAATTTGGATGATTTTCAAAGATAATTCTTTGAACATCCATGTTTTGGGGGAGACATTGGTCCCAAAAATATTTATCCTAATGAACAACCAAATGAGGAAGTAGTTTACCTGAGGGAAATGAAAATATGCCTTCATTCTCCCAAGAAAAAACCTTATTGGTCTGATGAGGTAGAATTAATGGAGGAAGTCTTATAACTGATGGATATTTTGGACAGGTTGTTTGATTTGTGAACCCTGGATTTAATTACCTTTTCTTTGAAGATTATAAAATATCCCTCCTTTTCTTTTGGAGGAGCCTAATTAGTCTCTGTAAATGGTTCCATCCCCAGTATATGCCCCTAGAGGAACCACAAATAGGGAGTGTGTACATTTATATGTGGGTGTTTCTTGGGAAGTTTCTCTTGGTGTTGTCGAAGATATAAAGGATGTAATCATGGAAACTTTCAGATATTTTCCTCCCCTATATCCACTTTACATTCCCACCAAATATCCACACCATGGCATTCCAAGAAACACTGATAGGCGTCTCAGTTGTCAAAGGGTATTAATAAGGGGATTATAAGTAACTACCACACTTGTTTATCTAGTTATCATAAAATGTACATTTATCTTTCTCACCCATTTTCACATAAATATATTGATGAAGAACCAATATGTAACCATGTAGATGTTTCCTAGGAATCAATGGATCTTATCCCATCTGTGATGGAAGAAGGACCACTAGCAACCATGGCTACCTCAGATTAGTCGATTTGTATCCAAATGGTGGAGGAACATTTAGAAGTTTAAGTTACGACCAAACGTGTTATCATGATACCGTAGAGGAAGACAGAAAGATCATGATAACTACAACTGAGCTACAGGAGGATCCCAGACCACCCCAGGACATTGTTGGGATTTCCAATTCTGGGGAGTCAACTAGTCCTAACCTGATAGAAACCGCCCTTTTAGAGATGACTCCTTTTGAAATACATGCCTCAACTAGTGATGCTTATCTCACTCCCTACAAGGATGAAAAAATAGTTTAGGAAACTATCTTAGCTCTTGAGAACTTAGAATGGGATATTTTATCATTTCATTGAATCACAATAGAGACCATGATCTTGACGCCTATCATTTTTGGTGCAACCATTACACAATTCTATAAAATGATTATCCCTTCACGCTTGGTCACAATAAGTGATATTCCAGAGGCTACCATGGAGGATTCTAGTCAGTTGGGTGTGACCATGAGTCATAGATGTCTCTGAATGACTCTAGGACTCAACTACTTATCGAGGATGTAATACCATATTTATTTGGTGATGATACCACCATGGAGGCTGAAGGCATCGATGATTCCCTAGGTAGAGGTTAGTTATATTGTCCTCATAACTCGTTCCCCTCATCCCATTCATGGATTTGGGATGTTTATTGGTTAATTTATGATTTAATGATCACAATCGTAAGCACCTTCGACTACAGTGGATTCTTCAATATTGACTGATGTTGCAACTATTACGGATGATGCAACTGAGGGATCCTGTCATGCTGTTGTCATTGAATCATCCACCCCCTAGCGAAATTCATTCATGAATAAATTTCTTCATCAGTTAGTGATTATAAGACTAATATATAGATAATATTCATACTTTTAACATACCACTAAAGGGAAAGGAAAAATAGGTAGAGGTTAATTTCTCAAATACCTCTTGTTGGCATGACGAAAAAGCTTCCACAGTTACCCCCACGAGTTTGTGGTTTTGAGATTTGTAAGATTCGATTATCACAACATCTATGACATTGTAAAATCGGTGGTTTCGTTCAAGGAGGAAACTAGCATACTTGAGTCTAATCATTCAACTATAGAGTTTCTGGCTCATCTGTCCATTGTTAAGAAAATAATTTTGAATAAAGAGATCAATCAAACTAGAGTAGTCATGACAGTGTAGAGTGATCTCAAAAGGAAAGGTACATAGAAGAACAAATTGATAAAAAAAAGTGGAGAAGTGGATTAGGTAATTAGATCACCTTAAACAAGAAAAATCTTCTATTGCATCATTATTTGACGAGGGGAAGCGATGAGTTGAGAAAGGGGAAATGTTGACCTTGAGGCTGTATAAAAGGTGGAGGCATTACGGGAATGTGTGAAGGATGAGACAGTGAATTTATTAACAATAGTTCAAGCCATTGAATATTAAAATCATTCATTGATACAACTCTACAATTCCATTTAATGAATTATACAATGCTAATGTCTAGCCTATATGTAGAGGCTCTCGGTTGTGGGATCCCTCCATATCTTAATTCAATGAGATGAAAATATTTTCCCCTCCAAAAATTCTGGTATACCCTTTTCTTGTAATATAAATAATTTATGATCGAATTAATTTTAATAAATTGTGTCAACTATATATCAATTTGAGTAATAATCTGAGAAAAATGAATTATTAGTTTATGCTCTATATTTTTTCTGAACCAACTGGATCAGCGACTACAATTTGACTCTTGTTAGAATAACAAGGAAAACCCTGAAAACATTGTTCCTTTTTCATTATCTCCATAATGTTTCCCATATTCTATGGTACAAATAAATCAAAAATTACTCGATTGTTTCTTAGGCCACCCTTTTTGGTTTTTTGACCTAGCGAGCTTTGTGTCTCCTTATACACGATGTCTCAATATTTTCTAATCTATATGTAGCATACATTTAGAGAGATGTCACTTGACATTTATCCAGGATTTCCTTTGTGGGTTTTCATCCTTGAATGTTTTGTGTCTATTTTTGGTTTGTTTAATGTCTTTCAATCCATATTATCATTACATATGTTTTAGGGCAAACATATTTGTTCATGATTTTCGAGCCCAGGGCCCCAATTTTGGACTCATTAACTAAGAATGTCCTGGAAACTTTCAGACATGGATGAAGGGTCTCTCTTCACCTTGAATTTTGAGTTATGGATATGAGACATGATATAGGGAGTGAAAGCCATGGAGAGTACAAAGATAATAAAAGCATCTTATGAGGACTAATTTAACTATGGTTGATGGGCCGTTTTGGTGGGAAACATATGTAGAGCCACAGGGCATAATTATCATAGTTAAACCAAGGTTTTTGTGGGACACTTTCCTTATATTTTCGAAGTCCATAATGTTTTGAGAGAACATTGAATTTATTTTTATATTGAGGACAACAGTGTATGGCCCTATAAAAGGATGACGTCTGAAAATAATACGAGAATTCATACCGTATTTGGTCGCAAAACCACTCCCACATGAATTTGGATCATTTAGCTGATGGATAAAGAATGGTAAAATTTAATGTTGTACAACTAGGACATTGGGGACTTTTTTGGGGAAATTGTCTAACTCTTACAAGAGTAGGGTAAATGATTTATATTTTCCCACATTAGTTTGACCAAGAGGGTCCTATATATTTAGGAATTGAAAGGTCAAAATTTGTAAATGATTATCTGAGGTGTTTCTAAAATTAGGGAATGAGGTGAGACATAGATATCGTAGAGGCGTACAAAGATATGAAGAGTCGCTCATGGGGATGAATTTTCCTTTGGATCACAATCTATTTTTATGGTAAATGTATGTAGAGTCATTGGTCCATGATGGGTATAGTCCAGAAAAGGTGTCTACTAGGCATTGGCATTCCATATCCGATGTCCATAGAAGATTATGTGGATTAGGGCCTTTCTGAACACATTGTATGGATTACGAAAATGGGTGTGCTTAAACATGAAAGGGGGTACATCGGGTTGAATATTGCCTAGAATAAATGGAATATATGGATTATCTTTATCCTATCCATGTAGATTGGTTCCTCATGTAGGTATTACCCTTGAGTGAGATACAATGGGAAAATCATGTTTTGTAGATGGACACAAAATTTGAGATCATACATTGCTATATATCCTTCTAGGGAAGCCATCGAGCTATAAATAATTCTTTTCAATGTTTATCCATAAGCAGATCTGATTCGTGTATATGGATGGGCCATTTTTTGTATACCGATTTCCCTATGGGGGAAGGGTGTATATAGAAATTTACAATGTGGATTCATTTCTATCACATGATCATGAAGGGAAATACCCATTTTACATGACCTAGACTAAGGGTAAATATTGGGTATCAGGTATCATTTAGTTTAAATGTCATGCAATTAGGACGTTGATATAGAATCCTTGAATATCTGTAGAGTATCAAGCTAGGATTCACTGACATGTCTAGGACATGGGTAGGGAAGAGAGTGTAAACCATGGCTTCGAGGGATCTTGGTTAAGGAGAAATGACATGGGGCATGGAAGATGTTAGGAATAAGAAAATATGAAAAGCTGATCCTATGGAAATTTTTTTTCTTGGTTGAAATTCCATTTTTATGGGAAATGTATGCAGTGCCATTGGGGCCCTGTGTGCATAGTCAAACAATGGTTCATGTAGAACACTATCCATATATTTCTAGTGGTCCTGATTGATTATGATGATCCATGATCACTAAAAGCACATAGTTTGATGAATGGAGAATGTTGGTTTGTAAATATTAGAAACATTCAATCCATGATTATTCGAAGGATTGAGAGTCTCTTTATATATATAAAACATGAATGTGAGGTATGAAATTTTGACTCCGTTAGTGGGGATAGTCCTATATATGGAGATCTTCGCACCCAAATATTAGATACCCTTCCCGATTTTCATTCATAGGTAGGGGGCATTTTTTCTATATTTGGGGTACCTTGAAATTTTTATTGTCATACAGTTAGGAATTTTTTTTACTAATATGGAGGGGAAACACTAATATGAAATTCAATTTCATGCTTTAAATGTCATTAATTATAAATTGATTTTCCCTATCCCTATTGTAAGCCCCATTCAAATTCTTATTCCCTCATGAGCTATACTTGGTGTGAGAAACAAGGGGTGGAAGGGGTTTCACTCAAACATCTAGGGATGACATGATCAAATGAAAGAGAGATGATGGTCCATGTAGTTTAAAATCATGCGTTGAGGTCATGGGTGACTCTATGTGAACAAGAAATATGTTGTGGGTCCATGTTGTATTTAAGTCTTTTAGAAATGAAACAGATAGAACAATTTAATGTCATGTTGCAGGGATGAAAAATCAAAGGGAACATGAATAAATATGAGATAATTAGACTGAGGAATTCTAGGTACACCCTAAACATGGATGGGGAAAGAATGTGAAACCATGATTCTGGGAGACCGTGAATAAGAGGGATGATACGAGGCTTAGGATTTAAATGGCATGTAGAAGAATAAACAACCTCTCCTAGGGATGAATTTTGCTTTGGTAAACTAGTAATTTGTTTGGGAAAAATATCCAGATCCACTGTGCAATTTTTATTCATAGTCAAATAATAGTTTATGTAAGACACCATTCATCCATTTTTGATATCTATGGATGATTATGGTGACTACATATTTTTTCAGGAATAGAGTTTTATGGATGAAAATGGGATGTTTGGGTACGTGAGAAATATCCACACTGTAATTAGTTTTGAGGTAAATATCCTCTACATAGATCACATTCGTATGTAAATGGAAGAATTTTATTTTGAACCATTCTAGATGTAGGACCATAGATTTTCAATCCCTGACATCTATTTTAATTTCACATGCGAGGGACTAGGGGCAAATATTTATTCATCGCAGCTATACCCAAGAAAACCCAGGTGTAACGACATATTTTTTCATGTCAAGAATAAAGAAACACATATTTCATGGGCAACCATATAGTTTAATTACATTTTTAAGACATCATTGGTAACATATATTAACATCATACGGTTTGGATAAGTGTGAACCAATGTGAAAAGGATGATGTCAGTGAATTATCGGGCTTGAACCTCATTGATGTTTCTTATGTATCCATGATAGATTGGAATTAAATTCCACATACTTCTGAGGACACCCCATTCCACTCTGACCTATGGATGGATATGGGGGAATTTTAAACCATGCTTTCTATATAATGGAAATATTTCACTCCTCTATGCTTTTTCCATGCGGGGTAATTCATTACAACCATTTCTAAGCTACCGTGTGTTTTACATGATGGGAGAAGAAATGAGGGACAATGATATCACTTGTAGTATAACGGAATCAAAGGATAAAATAGAGCATTCTATGTCAGGTGATGTCTAGAGAAAGAATTAAGGTCAAGGTGTATGTATGTATCCCATTAATGAAATTCAATCAAGATATATTTAGTTCTAAAATGTATCTCCCTACATACACTCTAGTCGTATGCAAGGAGGGAGAGAATTTTTTTTGTCTCTGATGTTGGTGGTTGGACTTGGAAACAAGATCCATGCATCACTACATATCCTACAATGGAAGGAATCAAGCCCACAAGTAGTTCATTGAGGGAAATTCTCTACATATATCTGATCTATACCCAGGGAAGAGGGCATTGGTTTTTTAGGTGGAAACTAGAGTAAAACAAAAAAATACAAACATCTTAACTCATCCTACAAGAGAAGGATTCATGCCACATGTTGTTCATGGGGTACCTAATAGTTTTACGTCTTGTGGTAAGTAATTTTTTTACATGTGAGTTTGTATTTATGTGAGGAATCCTCTACTAAAACTCTCAACCCAAATTAGTAGTACTCAATGTGAGAAACAAGTGCTAGATAGTTATTACTCTACCACATGGGAGGATCTTGAAGAATGATGGAAGCATTTTCCTTTAATACATTTCTACATCCATTCCTAATTATAAAGATCTTGGTGCCACTTATGTATCCTGTAGGGGAAGGAATGAACCCATATGTGGCTATTACAAAGAAACCCCATGAATCAGTATTACCTTTGCATAGGTAAGTGTGGAATTTATTTAGGTGGCAGTTGGACTAGGAAGAAGAATCCTGGAGTCACTATGTATCCCATGATATCGGGAATCAAGGCCCATGTAGTTGTAAATTTTCCATCCTATATAGGTTTTTCACATAGTAAAGAGGGGGAATTTTTAACCATTTTTTAAATTTAATGGGCCCACATCATACATGTATCCTCATATAGTTAGGGGGAACCTTTACCACCATTCCAAAGCTTATGTGATCTATCCTCATTGTGCGAAATAGGAAACAGAGAGTGTTTCCTCTCATAATGCAGAGGCAGTTGATAGTAAAATAGAGTAATTTTGTTACATAGCAGATGATGGACCAAGATACAGGATTAAAGAGTATCTATATATCCAACTGGTAGATGGGAATGAGGAAATATGTAGTTCTAAGAAAATATGTTCCATGTACCAGTTTGACCCATACACAAGGAATATGGTGTCATTTTATTATGGTAGATGGACTAGGATTAAAGATCCCAGTGTCACTACGAATCATGTGAGGAAAAAAATCAAGCCACACATATTTCTATAGTGCAGAATGGTTGATGGCTGATGCTATAGGAAATGTATCCTTGGTTGATAACATTGTTGGGGCCGTGCAGATTATCATCATGGGGTAAGGAAGACGTTGTTGAGCTGTTTAACATCATGCAGAACAAAAGAAATCATCGTGCAATTTATTGTCATGCGATCAGGATATCATCCATATAGTTTAAAATTGTGTGGGAGAGACGTTATGGTAATTCAATTTTATTTCATGCGTTTAGGACCCATGAAATACCCTATAAATATTGGACTTGTTTGCATAGAGATGGGAATTATTTATTTTGACAGGTGGTAGGACCAGGATGTAGAATCCAGAAATCTCTATGTACCCTATTGATGAGTGATAATCAAACCATACATAGTTTTAATATATATTATCTATATTGGTTTGACCCATGTATAGAAGTCGGGGGTATTTTTCCTTTACCTCACACAAATCTGATTTATTCTCAACAAGTCATTGTTCATGAAAAAATGATCACCATGCAATTTTACGTCTTGAGGTAAGAACTAAACTTCTATGTAGTTTAACGTCATACCATGTTGATGAATATGTCGCAATTTTGTTTAACGTATTACAGCTAAGATGGAGATTTTATGAAGTATTATATTGTGTAGTATAGATGACTTATTCATCTAGTTTAGTGTCATGCGATCTGGATTTCTTCAATACAGTTTAATTTCTTGTGGAGAGAAAGTCTTCCATACAGTTTAATGTCATTTTG
This sequence comes from Viscum album, assembly GCA_963277665.1. Lineage (NCBI taxonomy): Eukaryota > Viridiplantae > Streptophyta > Magnoliopsida > Santalales > Viscaceae > Viscum > Viscum album. Next base: position 1,381,997,527 of record OY728138.1, read on the forward strand.
GAAGTACATATTTCATACATTTTAATGTATTTTTCGATTTATTTGTTTCATATAGTATAATATCATGTGTGAAGGATGTATTTCTATGTTTTTTCAACTTTTAATATTTTGTCAAAAAAACATGCATTGGTGGAAGATTTGGAGAGATTTCTATCCATTAAAATAAAGTAATATGCTCTATTTGAGTATAAATTGTGTATAAAATATGGTCCCTCCCTTTTGGGCTATAACATTGGTTGTTCCTTCTGGAGTATCATCGAGGATCTAAGGACCAACACCATTTCTCCTTCAAGGAATGAATAGTGGAGAACTTCCTTATTGAAGGCTCGTGTAATCTAATTTTGGTAGACATCAAAATGGTGCAAAGTGTGAAATATTTTCTCATCAAAACGCTCCAGTTTAGAAACCTGTTTTATGGATTTTACATCTGCTGAAAGTTGACCACAGACAATGATGTGGAGTGATGGATGTTGAATTTTACTAGGAAGAACTGACTCAGTCATGCATACTCATGAGTACCAGGTTTCTTCAGTGTTAGTGCAGGTTGTGGTTTGTTAGTACCAATGATATTGGAGGATCATTTAATTACATAATTTCTTATCCCTGCCAACCATATTTTAGAGTATGATGGATGGGGTCTTGTTGAAAGAATCTATCTATCTATTTTCCACTGCATGGTAGTGGGATGAATGGTTGGATTTGAAACCATACTCCCAATAGAGTTTTTCCCATTCAACAGAGTAGAAATTGGTTAAATTATCCATCAGTATTGTGTGAGGGACACCAAACCTAGAGATGATATTAGCTTTCACAAAGATGATAATTCTTTTTTCTCTAAACTCTTTAAGGGGTATAACTTCTACCTTTTTGGAATATAAGTTTATTTCTGTGAGAATAAACATGAATTTTATAGTCCTGGTAGTAGGATATGCTCCCACAATGTCTATTCCCCATATGAAGAATGGCTAGGAGTTCCTAGCTGTCTGAACCAAATCCAGGGGTAGATGGTTTAAGCTGGAATGGACATGGAAGGAATGACACTTCTTGGAGAAATCGGTATAATCCTGAATCATTGTGGTCCAATAGTACCTATGCCATTGAATTTATGGTGAGATATTAGATATGGATTGGTGTCCCCACAAGTTTATGAATTCACTTCTTTCGTTGACCGTGGAAGTCTCTTCTCTATCAACACACTTGATAAAAAAATTACTCATGACCATTATAGATAAATAACCTTTTGCGAGTTTTTGTCATTGTATAACATGAAATTGAATTCTCTTCTTCAGATGTGTTCTCTTCCAGCCCAATCTGGTGAGACTTTTCCAATTTAAAAATAGTCTAAAATGGGTTTCATCTAGCTTGTGGTAGGACCATATGCCTTATATAAGGGACTTATCTAATTAATGTCATCTTTTTTAGCCCGAATGAATGTTAATACCATTTGTTTGTTGGAAATAGTTATGATTATTTCATTCTTATATTGGTCGACCAGGACCATGGATGCATTTTCCAATGCATCGGCTTGCGTATTTTGTGAGAGGGGGACATAATCTAGTGTCGGATCTGATTAGAATTATACCATAAAATCTCGAGCATGCTTCATCAAAGGGATCGCCTCATATTTCATGATTGCATAGTCACTGTTGAAATTATTGAGGACCAGTTCTGAATCACTTTTAATCATCAATTGTTCATCTTTCACATGGAGTTATAGTTCCAAACCTACGAGAAGGGCATGATACTCTGCTTCATTGATTTTTAATCCTTCAGATAGTATAAAGGAATAAGTCCAAATGAGATATGAGTATGACTCCCAAACCCACATTATTGAACATGGGTTCTTCCATCCTTTTTTCTATCAGATATATGGATTCATTTTTGAAGTGTATTTCCCACATCTGGGTGTTCTCTTGAATAGATTACACTTTCTCACCAGGTAGCTCAACATCAAATGGTGTCACATTGTTTAAGGGATTCTCTTCTAGGAAATCTTCTTATGTTTGGACTTTGATAGTGTTCTATGGTATGAACCATATATGGAATAGCTACAGGATGACTTCCCACCCTGATAAGCATCCAGTCTACATTGGACAACTAATAATGTAGTTGAGTGGGTTACTAAATGTGACTAAATGTACATCATGTTACTGCAAGTATTGTCTCTGCTTTTGGACTACAAATATTAATTCTTGGTATCTCTTGTCAATATTCGAATAATGAGTATAAGAAACAATCATGGTTCGTCTTAGGTAATAGAGAATATTATCACTACTAGAATCATTTTTCTATGTGAGATGGCACTTAAGGATCGCTCTATGGTAGTTACATATAGAAGGAGTGGTCTTCCATCAAAATGAAGAATTAGAACAAGTATAATAAATAGATATTTCTTGATATTTTATATCTCTTCCTGACATCTTTCAGTCCATTGATATTCTACCCCTTTTTTATCAACCTGAAAAATGTAAAAATTCTTACAAGGTTGGTTATGAAGAACCAAATGTAATTCAGGTGTTCTTGGATTCTTCTCAACTCGGTGAGGTTTTGAGGTTGTGAAACTCCTAGTATGGAATTTTTCTTCTCAATGACGACTTCAATGCCTCGGTGGCACATGATGAAGCTGAGGAATTTCTCTGATGTGATGCCAAAAGAACATTTCAGAGGGTTCATTTTAAGGATATGTTGTCACAGTTTAATGAAGACGATTTCAAGATCTTACAGATTTTTCAGGAGTTTTCATGATTTAACCACCATATCATCCGCATATCACTCGACATAATTTCCCAGGATGTATTTGAAGATGTGGTGCATGGTGAATTAATATGTGGCCCCGGTATTTTTCAAAAAAATTTGAATTACCTAGTAGAAAAACACTCTCCTGTGATCAATTATGGTGGTGTATTCTTCATCTTCTTGGGATTTTAGGATTTGGTTATATCTTAAACATTCGTCTATGAATGATAGAGCCTCATATCCCACAATAGTTTCGATCAATAATTCATTTTATTAGGACTAGGAAATCATTTTTGGGGAAGTGTCGGTTGAGGTCCCTAAAATTGATGTAGACCCCCTGATTTTCCCATTCTTCTTCTTGATGTGGAAAATGTTTACTATATAGATGGGATATTGGACCTCCCAAATGATGTTAGCTCAAATGATCTTGTCAACATTAGCATATTTTATGGTAGTATATGTCAATTGCGTCTTTATAGAAGCTTTCTTGTAACCAAAGTGGTCCTCTAGATAGCCTAGGTGGCGTGTTCCCACCTTAGGATCAAGACCTAATATTCTGTATAATTCCATGTTATAATTTTTCAATTCCCCCCTAGGGAAGTTTTGTATACCTCTTTATCTTCAGAAGGAATGGTTACACTATCTAGAGTGGGTCCTAGGTATTTTTCCATACCCATTTTTATTTCCTTGAGGTCAAAAATGGTGGTGGAGATGCCATCCTAAAATATAGGAGGGGAATCCCTAAGATCCAATTCTTCTTCTTCTACATCCTCATATTTTTTAACTTTTTCTTGTGATGGGGATATAATCCTTGAAATGATTATTCCATAGTCAAGGGTGGGATAGAAATATGGGTGTCCAGGAGGTGAGGGCATCTCTTTTTCCTCATATATTGGTATGTGCTTCTCTAGAGAAGATACCATGAGCGGTAAAATATTTTCTCCATCTTTATTGTGTGACGAGATACTTCCTCCTACCTTAGGGTTTGAGGATAGAAATTTTTGGGGGTTTTCTGATAGTTCAACACTTTTAATTATAAATCCTCATTGTTATATTTGGAATTAGTGTGATTTTCAACATTATCAGGCTTGACACTCATAAATTAAATCATGAATACTATTGAAAACACATCTTAATTTGGATGTGTTCTTTCAATTTGATTGATGGTTATTATATATTCTTCCCTAAACTGCTTGAGTGGATTGGTTGGAAACATTTCCAAACCATTTGGTGTGGTGACCTAATCAATTTTTTATATTGAGGGTTACCTCCCCTTTGGTTCATAAAAACTTGTATTAATATATTATGACACGCTACTCTCGAATAGGGCCTTATCGAAATGTAGTTTCCCACATTATCCATTGATGTTATATTTGTGGAACTAATGGTAATATAAGGGGATTACTATGTGTTTATGCAGATAGGGCCTCCCTAGAAGGGAATTGAAGGCCATATTTTTTCAAACCACATGAAATTATGAGTGCGCTATGAGGTCACCAAACTAAGTTTCGAGCATGATTTTACCTAATATATTTTTATCACTTTGGTGGTAGCCCAACAGGATTTTAGTTCAAGGTATCAGATCATCCTCATTGCAACCCATCCAATGAAGTGTATGCAATGGGAGGATATTTACCCATGAGCCATTATCGACGAAGAATTTTTGGATATCAATTCCATTAATTGTTCCATACACATATAAGGGGTTGATGTATCCTTGTATAATGGAGTCTTCATCTGGATCTATTAGGGATAAAACTACATGGAATTATTAAATATTCATCTCAATCTAGTAGACCATAGTGGCAGATAATTCTACTTTATAATATTAGGGACTTATCAAATCTTTTATGAGAGTTTCATTGAGATTTTCTGATAGATTCAACACATCTATGATAAAGATCATAGATGTAAATGAAGCTAACTATTTAAGAATGTTATATTTCTAATCTAAAGGATGTTGCTTCCAATCTTGGGTATTCTCATTCACATGCACTTTAAGGGCTTGAAAATATGATGATTATGGGTAGGATATTTAGTTCATAGATGGAGGAGCTTCCATCCTTTGTGGATTTAGACAGGAATATCTTCTCACACTGATGGATATTAGTCATTTTTTATTCCTACGATGGATATTTTATAAGGACATGACCGAGTGGATTTTTGATCAGGTATGGGAATATTCTTATACCTTTAGGATCTATTGGAGGGTCCTTCCACGGGTTTATGAAACAATGATGGTTTGAGTAGGGGTATGTCCATAAGATTTATATCTTCCATGCATGCATCAACCATGATATCTGAAGCTTCTGTGGATTCTTCCTCCAGTCCCACAGTTGGGTGTGGGTAATTCTGATTAACAACCACATTCATCCCCAGAGAAGGGATTTGTTAAATTCCTACCATTTATGGAGAAAAAAATAGCTCCTCTTATGATGATGAAATTTCCCCATCATTTTTCTCTAGTGGAGTATGAAATCTGAGAGTGTTAAATCCAACCTTGGATTTGGTGAAAGTTTATATTATTGCACTTACTTTTTCCCTTCTAATTGTACTACTTTGTAGATGGTTGACCCTTTGAGGATTGTGCAACCGAGGATGATGGTTGTGTTTAATTAGGAGTTTTTTGAGGCACGGTTGGTTTCTTCAACTATTCCTGGAGTATGCCATGGGACTAGTTTACGGTTTCACGAGTCATCCAACTATCAAACTTTTTCTTCCTTTTGTTAAAAAATTCTATCCAATCCCACTAATAATATGGATTAGTGGTGGAAACATATTCCACTTTCAATATTTGTGGTCCCATCATGAATTTTCTATAATCTATCATCTTTTTTTAGAGATCCTTAAGGAAAAAACACTAAAAGATATTGTGTCCCAATATCTGATTTAAGGCACAGTAATATTTATGATCATCAAGGACTACTTCATAATACCTCTTCGGCTCTGGTAGCTGAAGAAAGATTCAATTCATGGTGTCTATGATGTTACCATAGATTGGATCATCTCTGAATGAGTATACTTTATATATACGTTCTTTGAAATGATTTCTTTTAGCCCCCCCCCCCCAGCATGTTTTGATGGGGTGGGGGATGCTGATTTCTCGGGGGCCCTGTATGTTTTGGTGGGGTCCGTGAAGCTATATTTAGTGGTGGGGGTGTCTTAATCATGAAAAAAGAAGATACAAATCTACCTACTATATTTAGTAGGCTATTAGGGCTATGTAAGACATGATATTATTCCATTTTAATGAATGTTCGAACCTTTGAGCAGTAGCATAGATGTGTCAAAACCCACATGTATATTTTAAAGATATGTCTGGAATTTGTATCTCATCTAAAAGATTATTGATTCACATGGAATGCATACCATCTTGGGGGAGTGTTCAGTTGAAGTAGTAAGTCAAACCTTTCCATATGGAGATGAAGTTTGAGACTCTCTAGTTCTCTCATTGTTTGTAGTTAATGAGATCACTGATTACTATTTTGGGTTGTGTTTAGCTAAACTGGAATGAGAACTGGTGTCGGAGATCCTCTCATCCTATTATTGGCTGATCTTGAAATCATGTGTACCACACAAAGCCTGAACCTTACATGGTTCCCACAAAGCATATGTGTTTCACAACATCTTATTTATCCAGGGTTTATATCATGGGATCATAATTATTGGATTAGTGTATTAGATGATGCACCAGGTCCCCTGAGCCGTTGAACAATAGGAATACAAGGCTCCCAAAATTTGGTGGTGATGGGACCTTTCTCATCCAATCAGGCTAAGGTTTCAATTTTGGTTTTTTTTAATGTGAGTCATCCTTCAATTTCTTCTATTCAAGTTATCAGTAACATGATGGTATTCAGTTACCCTTGATGCATGTCATGTTGGAACTGATTATGAGTAGGTATTGTAGTGGGAAAGATTGGATGTGTCGACGTTGATAGAACATGAGGCTCATACCTAGACAGGGGAATCCTTTGTGGATTCTCCTGAATCTATTTCTGTTTCTTCTGTAATGGATAAATTTTTTGATATCCTCGAGGACCGAGATCAGGTAAACTGATGGTCTTGGTGCTACCTTGAATGATATTTGCAGCCTTTCTTCATCCATCGAGATGAACTTCTTAGGCATAAGTTAATATAATGTAAGTGTGTGTTGGTTCTCCAGTTGAGGAACATACCCAGTTGGATGGATTGCTCCTAATATATCAGTTTAAATTCTCCTCAACTCATTAATTTTATCATCTTTTCTAGCGAATCTATCCACAAGCATAGAATAATCATCATCACGAGGAGGAGGAGGTGGGTCATAGACCATTCTTGTATTCTTCAGTTTGTTAAGGATAATTGTGGTAGTTAATGGAGGATTTATAAAGGGGAACCAAAATATAGGAAAACTCTTTGGCTTTTAGTGTGAACTCCTGCAACTCAATGTGGACCATATATAGGAGGGAACCTTGTTCTCATGTTTCCACACTATTTTTATCATTTTTAGTGAGTTCAGTGAAGTTGATGTCTGATGGAAAAAATATTTTCAATTAAATATAAATTGAAATTCATTGTATTAAACCCACAAAAGTGTGTCTCTATGATTAATATCTACATTTTTATGATATTGGTGTTATTTTGAGCTGAATAGTAAAAATGGCACATTTAGGATTTTGAACAGTTTTAACTTATTTCTGTATTTTGGCCATAACATTTTCTACACTAATCAAAATTTCATAATTCATTCTTTTCCAGATTCTACACATCCCAGGATTTATTTCATCTCACTGGACCAAAAGCTTAATGGACTATATGGATGTAGAAAAAATGCTCACAAGTTGGCTCAAGAAAAATGTTTTCAGTTCTAGCTAGTTTTGGTGTGGGGTCCATAACCCATTCATGGTGGGCCCCATTGTTATAAAATTCAGTGGGGGAATGAGAAAGGGGTTTTTTAGAACATTAATTAAGGAAAGGCCCTGTGAATTGGCCGTTTAATGGGCCATTAAAGCTTCCTAATCCGGGGGTTGGCACTTTGGAGAGTCTGACTGGATAGAATAAATGGTCAGAGTAAAATAGTCATAACTCCCATAATAATTGTCCAAATCTACTGATATTTTGAGGGGAAACTCCCAAGATAAGTATGAACAACATTGAAGAAGGGTGAAACGAGTTCTTAGGTCATTTAATGGGGATACAATGCATCACCATTCAGGTAATGAATTTTTCCTATAAAAGGAGGAGAGATCCTCCCTCTCAAAGCATCCCATTCTCTATTCCATTCCTTCATGGCACCAAGGAGGAGATCACCACCGAGGGAGGCCAGCCAAAAATATTCCCCATTTCATTTTTTATTTATTTAATTTCTTTATTATTTTTGTTTTTAATTGTAATTTAGATTTATAATAACATTCATGCATTATTTTTATTTATATGTCCACCCATCCACCATGTTTTCTTCTTCATCTTTTCTACTTCTTTTCTTACATTATTATTCTCATATTATCCTCTGTGTCCTCTTACCATAAAAAAATGAGGTGTTAACCTAAGACTTGGACCGGGGGAGGTATGTGGGAATTTCATTTATTTTGAGCTTAAATTCTGATGTTTTATTAAGTTTGTGATGAGCATGAGTGATGTGCACGGGTGTGGCGATCATCCACCACGAAACTAATCTCAAACTCATTTATATTAATTTATTAAAAATTTTACCTCCCTAATACTAGATACAAGCTCTTAATATGATGGATTTGAGTCATTCAGTAGTTGAAATGGCATACGATGGATCCATGTCTTGGAAGATGTCACACTCTTACTCGAGGTGTGCCATCACCCTTGATTATATGAAGAGGTGAAGTTAAGATTGCTAAATTCCTTCAATATTTCACACTAATAAATAACTGAATAGTAACCGATTAATGATATCTCATAATTGAATTATCAAACTTAATTTAAATACCAACAAAGAGAATGATGGAACCCACTAACCAACCCATAAAGGCCATGTTCTTTCTCAATTAATTACATTTTTTCATTGCATGATAGTTTTATATTTTATTTAAATTTAATTTAATTCCAATAATAGATTAAATAAAAACAACAAAAAAATTAGTTTAGTTAAATTAGATTATATAATTGAATGATTTAGAATGCTACTCAAGTGAGATGACCCTGGTCAGCCTCTATGCTGCACTAGGAAAATTAAATTGCTTTTTCCACGACCTACAGAAAGCGTCCGTCAAAACATGGCGCCTTTGCCGGGGAGGCAGTGCCTCAAAACCATTTAAATTTTTTCCCTCTTTTTTTTGAATAACTCGTAGTTAAAACAACCATTTTATTGAATTTGATCAAAAAAATTGAGCGAACAATAACCCAATTGTGAAAGAAAAATTTTCAAATAGATTTTGAATAAATTCACCTTACAGATTCAAGCGACACATCCAGTGATCACTCTGAACCTCCAATGGCTAGAAATAACAACAAAACATTGCGTGATCTTTTCACCCCACAATTCTCTATCCAACGAAACCATATAGCTATTCCAGACATAGAAAATGATTTTGAATTGCGCATTAATATGATTAAAATTCTTCTAAAATTCCATGGTCTTGCAGGTGAAGACCCCAACAGGGATATCTAGGAATTTACAAATGTGTTCTCTAGCTACAGAACCTGAGGTGTTGCATAAGAATAGGTAAAGTGGAGGGAATGCCCCTTCTCACTCGAGGGAGAAGCAAAGTAATGGTTGTATATTCTACAACCAAGAGATATCCAAGACTGGGAAGATCTTAAAAGATGCTTTATGAAAAGGATTTTTACCACATCTAGGATCACAGCTATCTGAAAAGAGAATTATGTCATTCGCCAATCAACCGGTGAATCACTTTATGAGTACTAGGACCGATTCATGAAGCTCTATGCTAGATGTACACATCAGACTGTGGAAGAAAACCATTTCATTGTTTTCCTCTAACAAGGATTGCTTGAGAATGATCGAAAATTTCTAGATGCGTCATCTGTAGGAGCCTTGATTGAAAAGTCACCAATGGATGCCAGAGGATTCATTGAAAAGATTGCACAAAATTCACAGCAGTTTGGCACTCGAGGTATGATCAACAGAGGAACCACGATGTAAGAACATATAATTCAGTAGATTTATCTAGAAGCAAAATGGGTGAACTAACTAGGTTAGTGCGACAAATAGTTGTGAACCATGTGAAGGAACAAAAAGGACCAAATCAGGTTTGTGGTTTATTCTCTTCTAATTCCCATTACACTAATCAATGTCCATAAGTGCAGGGACATAAATTTGTACTATAGCCTATCAACAAAGGCAATACCAACCACAAACCCAACCATGGTATGAGTTTCAACAGAAACAAGCCAGAGTACCTTTTCAGCAATCATATTATAACACAATAGAAATCCAACAGCCTTATAACCAGCCCTTCCAACAACAAAAAACATTCCAACCTCCACATTTCTAGCTGATGAATTATAAGCAACCATCCACAAGTGCACCAACAACTACAGATCAACAGTTAAAGATAAGAGTTTCGGGAATAGAAGATAAAATGGACAAGCTAGATGATCAATTTTTAAGCATTATGGACGCTCTCACCTAGAACCAAGTTAAGATTCCCACAGAAAAAATTCTATATGCAAAGGATAATGTTAGTGAAATCATCACCCAAAGTTGGAAAGAGATCACACCACTAGAACAATGTGAGGAGGAAGATTCTAGGGAACCTCCTAAAGGTTGTCCTACCCAACCAAAAGATGAATTCAATAGGAACAATGAATAAAGAACAAGGTTCAGGAAGGAAAGGACAGAAACACCATTGAAAAAACAACAAAGAGAGAAAAAGGTTATCCAATCACCATTCCCATCTGCATTTTTTGAGTCAAATAAGGGACAAGAAGAATGACTTCAACGAGAAATTCAAGAAACATTCCAGAAATTTGAGATTAACATCCCACTACTGGATGTAATTCGGAAAATCCCTAAATTTGTAAATTTTTTAAAGGATCTATGTACTAAAAGAAGGAAGATGGATGGAAATGAAAGAATCAACTTAAGAAGAAACATCTCAGCATTTATAAAACCACCGATACTACCAAAATGTCAAGATCCTGGGACTTTCCTTATTCCTTGCACTATCGGTTATTTAACTTTTACATATTTACTATGTGATTTAAGAGTATCAATAAATGGTATGACTCACTCAGTATTTACACCTTTGAGGATTAGAAAATTGAATCCTACTAGAGTGGTGGTCCAGCTCACAAACAGATCCACAGTTTTTCCAGCAGGTGTTCTGGAAGATGTTCTTATAATGGTAAAAGATCTATTGTTCCCAGCTGACTTTTGTGTACTGATAATGGAAGAATATAAGATTTCATCACACTCAACCATCACTTTAAGGAGACCATTATTAAATAATGTGAAGACTACCATCAATGTGCATGATAGAAGACTCTCAATGGAGCTCGGAGATAGTCGAGTGCATTTCAATATACTCAAATCCATGAAGAATTTGTCAGATGTTCATTCGCTGAATGAAATCTACCACAAAGAAGGAAAAGAACCAAATAAAAATAAATAATATACAACCTTATAATTCTTGGATAGTTTGATAGAAGGGGCTAGAGAATCAAAATCAGGATAAGATTTCGGGATCAATAACTATTAACTCAAGGAGGCCGAACATGAAAAGATTATCATAGATCTATAGAAGGAACATTCTACAAAGGAAGATGAACTAGATAAGAATAATTCCATATGACATGAAATGGAAGATGAGCTAAAGAAGGTCATGGAATCCCCCATTAAAACTATAGAGTGTAAAAGATATTCTCAAACCAATGGGAATAGTGGATAACAAGAAAAAGAGGGAAAACCCAAAACTAGGTTCGTATAGGGAAAGAAAATTGAGGGTCAATCTCCTACATCAAGAGAAGAGAGTAATTTTAATAGGACACCACAAACACTTAAAAAGAGTTATGTTCACATTACAACAAGAAAGCATCAAATATCTAGAAAGATTGAAAACCGTTCTAGAAGAACAAGATTTCAGTGGTTTTGCTGGTGTTGTGGTATCTATGGACACAAATCAGACTCTTGTTGGTACGACATGTCTTTAACAGGAAATAGAAATGAACCAGTGGAGGAGATCACACACCATTACCCTGAATACAAATGAGGACCTACCAGGTTGCATCATTCCTTTAAACATGATTAAATGTAGTTACTATATCTTTTTGAAACATAAATAAATTCAAGTATTGAGGACACTGTATCATTTAAGTGTGGGAGAGGGAACCATTTTAGTTTATAATTTTCATTTTGAGTTTGTTTTCAAAAACGAATTACATGTGTTCATATTTTGGTGTGTTTATTTTTCAGTTTTTGGTATGTTTTTGATACTTTTGAGCTAAAATGATTATCATTACCATTTTTGAAACCCATGTCAATGAGTGAAGTAATCTCTTCCATGAAACTGAGTTTAAATGAATGCTGAAATGACTTTTTTTATGTTTAAATCATTTATAATTTCATGAAAAGTACCCTGATTTTCTAATCTCATTCCATATTTCACTGTCTCTATCTTTGAAATCACTTTCATGTGAGGCTTCTAAACCATTTTTGTCATATTCTATTCATTCTCCACATTTCATGAGAGATCCAGACTATGATTGCTTTAACCAGAATTTGATTTATTCCTTTCAAAACATGAGGAGTTGGGGTACATATGTTTCAAATGATTAAGGAATTTATTTTGTTTTAATCCCCCTTTTCAAAATTATCCATTTAATTATGTCCCAATATTGCATTTATCCTTTATAATCCCTTATATTACATGAATTTCCTTATAGGTTTAAGCCACATTACAAGCCAAGTTTCCCTATCAAACCTATTCTTGAAATGAAATGGCATGATTTAGTCGAACTTATGTGTGGGGGAAGATGCCTTGTGGTGTACTACCTCATTTGTTGATACTTTTGGTGGAATATAAAATGTTAAAGTGCTGATGTTTATACTAAATATTTCATATTTTTAAAAGTTGTTCCTTTTCTGGAGCTATCATGATAAGAGAAGTTGTGCCTTCCTGGAGCTTCCAATGTAAAAAAGAAAGTTGTGCCTATCTGGAGCGTTCAAAAAACATTCATGTTTGAAAAGATTGAAATATTTTCTACTGAAATCCTGAACTAATTGAATTATGATGGAGCCTATTTTCTACAAAGGGGAAGAGAAGGATACCATATTTTAGTGAAAAATATAATTGTGCAATTTTTCTTCAAAAATAGCCAAGCCCTCCTTTTTCAGCCTCAAAATTTTTAACATCTAAATACTACCAACCGGAAGCCACAAAACAGCCCTGAAAAGTTTTCATGAGAAACACATGTCCTTGAATCAAATTGGGTGTAAAATATGAATTTATCAAGCCTATGGTGACTCTTGTGTGAGTTTGGATGAGACAAGCCTTGTTGAGCATTTATATTCGTGAGATGAGAGAAAATTTATGTAAGGTCGGTGTTTTGTGTTCATGAGATAAGAAATTAAGTGGAAATATATTAAATAATATAAAATTGAAAACAGTAAATAATAGTTTTTGATAAGGAATGATATCTTTTTGTTTCTTGGTATTGATTTGCTAGATCTCATTGGTATGTGTTTTTGATATGATTTGATTTGATTTTGATGTTTACTTGTCCAGGAGTCCAAGTTCTAAGTGTGGGGGAATTTATAGAGCAAATATTTTTAATTAAATTTACATTGAATCTAATTGTTTTAAATCCAAAAAAGTGTTTCTCTATGATTAAGTTATAAATTTTTATGATATTGGTGTTATTTTGAGATGAACAGTAAAAATGGCCCATTTCGGATTTTTAATTGTTTTAACTTATTTTTGTAGTTTGGACATAACATTTTTTACACTAATCCAAATTTAAAAATTCATTTTTTTCAAAATATTACACATCCAAGGATTCATTTCATCTCTTTTGTCCAAAAGCTGAATCGACCATATAAAATCTGAAAAAAATTCTCATAAGATGGGTCAAGAAAACTGCTTTCATTTCTGGCTAGTTTTGGTGTGGGGTCCATAACTCATTCATGGTGGGGCCCCTTGTTGTGAAATTCAGTGGTTTAATGAGAAAGGAGTTTTGCAGCATTTTTAATGAAGTCAAGGCCAAGTGAATTAGAATTTTATTGGGCCACTAATTCTTTTTAATCTAGGGGTTGGATTTTTGGAGATTCTAACTGGACATGATAAATGGTCAAAGTAATAAAGTAATAAATCTCGGAATACTTGTCCAAATCTGCTGAGAGTTTTAGGGGAAACTCTCAAGATAATTATGAACAACATTGAAGATGGGTTTAATTCGTGAAGAGGTAATTTAATATGGATACAACGCATCAACATTTGGGGGGATGAATTCGGGATATAAAAGGAGGAGAGCTCCTGCCTCTCAAACCATCCCATTCTCCATTCCATTCCTTCAAGGCATCATGGAGGAGATCTCCACCAAGGGAGGCCAACCAAAAATATCTCCCATTTCATTTTTATTATTTATTTATTTATTTTTTATTGTTTTATTTTTCAATTGTAATTTATATTTCTAATAAAATTCATCCATTTTTTATTCATGTGTCCACCCATCCATCCTGTTTTCTTCTTCATCTTTTCTCCTTCTTTTCTTATTTTATTTTTCTCATATTATCCAATGTGACATCTTACCCTAAAAAATGAGCGGTTAACCTGAGACTTGGCTCAGGGGAGGTATGTGGAAATTTCATTTATTTGGTGCTTACATTCTGATGTTTTATTATGTTTGTGATGAGCAAGAGTAATGTGCATGAGTTTGGCGATCGTCCAACACGACACTAATCTCAAAATCATTTATATTAATTATATTAAATTTTTTTCCTTCTGACTACTAGATACAATCTATTCATAAGATGGAGTTGATCCATTTAGTGTTGAAATGGCATACGATGGAGCCTTGTTGTGGAAGATGTCACACTCTCGATTGAGGTGTGCCATCAACCTTGATTAGAGGAGGACGTGAAGTTAAGATTTCTAAATAAATTAAATATTTAACACCAATAAATAAAATACTAGTAATTCATGAATGAGATCTCATAATTTAATTATCAAAAAAAATTTAAATACCAACCATGAGAATGATGGAACCCACAAACCAACCCATAAAGGCCATGTTCATTCTCAATAAATTGCATTTTTTCATTACATGATTGTTTTATCTTTCATTTAATTTAAATTGAATTCCATTCCTAGATTAAATAAAAACAACCAAAAATATTTATTATAGTTAAATTAGATTAATTAAGTGAATGATTGAGAAAGCTCATCAAGTGAGACGACCCTAGTCAGCCTCTATGCTACACTAGGAAAATTAAATTTCTTTTTCCACGCCCTACGATAGGCGTGCGTCAATGTCCATGATGTTCAGTGATGAATAACACATTTTGGGTGGCACACCGAGTGCTGAATGGTAGTAGAGATTCTTACAGACATTGGTGGATCATCTCCAGCAATTCCGTGATACTCTCTATGTTTCATGTAAAATAGTGACTCAAAGAGATCCCTAATATGACCATGCAATTCGCCTCTATTCTGAGGGACGTGATTAATGGGACATGATGGAACATGTGAACCCTATATCAATTGTTTCCAAAAGAAGGGAGAATAGAGTGGTCTTCTGGGTGGGAATTAGAGGTAAAAATTCCCCTAGCCCTATAGGTTGGGGTTGCTCCAATTCTTTTGGTGAAGTGCCTCGGCCCAGATTTGATGGTCTTCTAGGGAAATTTTCATTTCAAAATTCTCCCAACCCTATGGGATGGGGTTGATACCATGTTGTGATGAGTACTACTACTATTACTGACTTCTTAATCTCATGAATTCCATTGAGGGTGTATTCGATATATTAAATTGGGTCTACATGTCGATTTTTTATCCATAGGATATTAGAACTGCTCATATATTGGATTCTCTTATATGGGAGGCATACTAGATGTTCTCGGTGTCATGGTTCAAGAGGATCTCAATGGATTTCTCTCTTCATGCATGATGATTATGAGAATTAGATATGGTTGTTTCTGGTCAATAGTTACACTATTCCTTAGTAGGGACTTCATTTGGCTCTCGTTTGGGGATGATGAAAATAAATGATGTCACTTCCAGTGGGTTCTACTAGATAGGATGTGGGGTCATGTGTAGAACTCCAAATTCTCCCCATCCATAGATATGAACACCGGATGGGGAATTTCTGATAAGGTAGTGCAACTTGTGTAGTGAATGAAGGCAGTCCATCTCATGGTCCTCGATTCACCTTTATGATTGTGGTTGTCATGAAGACAGAAGGTAATATAGGTCTATTTGATGTGGAATCTCTCCCATGAAATTAACATGGTCAACATACCCATCATAGAAAAAAACATTTCTTTTAACTGGTGGTGAATTTTTAGATATTATAGCTAAGGTTATACAAACAATATTCTCGAAACTCTCTTGGTATGTTGAACTGATAAGTGGTCGTGGGCCAATACATCAACGGTATGTCATCCCTAACTACTTTTCTTCTCACATGAAATGAATCTTCTTATTGTTTTGACCAGGAATATTCTTATAGATCTACCTAGTTTATCTACTCATTAATGATTTTGTTCTAAGTAGTGTGGTTAGTGGTTGTCTTGTTGAGATATGAATGACACAGGGTGTCTCAAAAGATTAGTGTGGCCTTGGTTCATTCTATTCATTTTAAATGATGTAAATTGTTATGTAGAGAGTATCCAACATGTCCAAATCCATTTTTTCAAGATCTGTGGAATATGAGTGTTTTCTCTCATTTGACCTAATGAGGGGAGGAACATCTCACCAGCGTAAATTTGGAAGGTTGGGAGGGCTTTCACAGTAGGTTCTGCAATAGAGAGGACTACCATAACATATTAGTGTATGGATGTAGAGGAGACTTATGTGGTGTATACCCAGAGGTGGAACATTAGGGTGGACCACATCATGGGAATGGACTTCTTACGGTTCAGCGTCATTAAGGGTAGGGACTTCACAATGACTACTATCATAGTAAGGACTACCATAATAGCTCTAGTTTTAGGGATAGTATCTTTACTGTACACTCTAGGGAGGGCCATCAAGATGTACTAAAATTAAGGGAGAACTTTCTCATTGCTTGATGACACTGTGGGGAGGGACTTTGTAGCAACTTCCATCATGGTGAGGACCACCATCACAACATGACGTCTGACTATAGAGAGAAACATATTTTTAGTCTATACCTTGGGGAGGACCATTAGGGTCAACGATATTAAGGGGAGGAATTTCTTTTTGTTCTATATTATGTTCAAGGGGAGGCATACACTAACATACATTAGGAGATAAGCTCTCAAGATGGACCATTTCTGGCCAGGGAGTAAGCCCTTCTGTGTGCTCTGGGGAGGGGCTTCATAGATTCTTGTAGCAACATTGTGGTGAGGTTGTTTGAAATAGCTACTTCCACAAATATAATTTGATGATGGACTGAGAGAATATTGATCCTCTATTGATAATCATTTAATTGCATAAAAAATTCTAGCTTCCAACATTACAGAATCATTAGTATACACTTCCTTTTCCGGATGACATTGTTTTGTTTCATTTTTTTTCACTCTATTGCCATCAAATGGGGCTGAATGCTGTTGGTGATGAACTTTTTGTAATAGATCCTATTTTTGGGTTATCGTTATTTTGTTGAGATATACCGATGAACATATTATGTTCTGGAAGGGATATATGCCTTCCCTGGAGTAGCCACCACATTGTATAGGTGTCCACTAGTTAACGAGAATTCATTCCCAATATAGTTTTCAACTTATTGAGGAATGTGGTCATTGAACCACCTGGACTGGAGTAGGTATGCAAGTCTACTCCATAGTGATTATATAATTTAGTGGATAAATCACCCCACCCAAAGAGGCTGAGTTGTGGGTTCGAGTCCCCTTTTTTCCACCGATTCAATGACATCTTGACACATTTTTAGGATATATTCTAGGATTGGCATCTAATTATCCATCATGGATAGGATGTGTTGAGACACGTCTTTGTATGGAAAGAGTATGAATTTCCATTTTACTGTTAGATATGGAGTTTGTGCCTACTCAGATCCTCCATGGATTTCCAATAGGTACTAGTAGTTCTCTTATGTCAGGTAAATGTAAAGAGCATGACATAGGTTGTATTCTCTAGTTTCTATCATATTTGGATGATGGGATATGTATTTTCAATCAGAAATTTGTGTCAACTAATTTTCCATTGTATTTGTCTCATAGGTTTGATTTTCATCTGCATGAATTTTAATATGATCATATTTTCTTTTCATCATAATTAATGGGTGGGCTTCCCTGTGGTAGGTAGAAGTTTTCATCTACATTCTGTTTTCCACCATACTCAACTAGTGGGATTCAAATGCATTGGTAGTGTTATGTGACTGCCTATGGTTTTCCACACTATTTGGATGGAGGTATTCTCATTCACTTTAAGATATTTGAATCTTCCTATAATTTCTCATTCTGTCAATGCAGCGAGATGGACGAGCACTAGAATAAATAAGTGTGTTATTTTGTTGTGAAACTCGATTTCCAGGGTGGGATTACTCGAATAATTTTAGGATTTTCATCTACTCATATATTTCCATCATATTTTTGCGGAAGGTTTTTGTATGAGGGGTGGAATTGTATGCATGACCATTATATTTCACAGTGTTTGTGAGGAGGAACTCATCCTTTGGAACCAAGATGATAACATACCCCTAATTATGAAATTTACACCATTATAGGGACTCCTTAGGGTTCTGTGTCTATTGGATTTCAGCCGGTTCCCTTGTAATGGGATCCTTTTCAGAGCGAGGATATCAGGTTGTATACCACTAGTGGGGATCCTTCCGACATGATTCCCTGAGCGGGGTTCTTGTGCAGCTGGGATGGAGCAATTGGGGTCAACATCGTCTTCTTCCCAAAAAAATCTAAGTACACATTGTTGTGCTCTGGGGAAATGTTCCTGAAGCAATTGGAGATGTCCAGTGGGGTCGTCCTTTGTTGGGATTTTGTCCATGGTTGAAATGTTGGCTAGAGAGATTTCACATACTGAAGGACCTATCTTATATCCTCCACTATGGAGAGAGTACCATTTTGGTGGTACTCTTAGATAAGCACATTGGAGACACATCCTTGAATATTCTAGGTAGGAGAGGGTTTCATAGTCCTCATCAGGGACCCATTTTCTGGTGTGGTCATCGAGGAACATGTCTGAGCTAGTTTTTGATATTTCATTTGTATTGATGGTTTGTCTGGAAACCTACAACATATATATTACATATACAGACAATGAAACCCCATCATTGTAGAATATCATGTTCACATATATGATTCGTGATTTTTCTTGACTTTGAAATGGGTAACACCACCTCCTTGGTTAAGGATTTACATCGGTTTCTCCATATTTATTTCGAACCGATTCATGTCACATCTCATTTTGGTTGGGTGAGATGGTCCCATAGGGATTGGGTAGTATATCCTTTTTATGTTATGAAAATATGATGCATTTTTTATCCCAATGGGATATTTAAGGGGTTTATGTGTGGGTGAAATTGATCCATGTTGGGTAAAAATTCGTCAAATGGTCTTCAGTGGGTATATTCGTCGTGTCATAAACACCCAACGACCCTTTTATCTAATATTCATGGACCTAAATTTCAATGGAAGGTTCTTGTTGATGATTTGGCTTAAAACACTTAAGGACTCCATTAGATGAAATGATGGGAGGTCAGGCTCATCACACCCCTTTAGGGGGAATTATTACCTACTCTAGGAGTCCCTTATAGATTTATGAAATGTTTATATGATCATGAATCTGTGGGTCATACACAAGATTGTGTCCAAAGATTACCTCTAGGTTTCAAAACCAATCTTGGATACACCTAGATATAGAGCTATAGATAAAGTGATGGTTTAATCCATGTGATGAGTTAGAATAGAGTTTAACATCATTTAGGGGGATGGGAGTTGTTTTGATTTCAGGGTTGAACCAATGAAATGGGCTTCTGATGTATCCTCATGAGGGGAATTAGGTCCCATGTAGTTTGGTCCCACTTAACTACTCACCTCACCTTTGACATTTTTTTATGAAATCAATACATGATTTAAGTTCATGCTTCAGGGACGTCTTGGAAAAAGATACCTAGTCAAGACATGGTTACGCTGAAGTGTCATATGGGACCCACAAGTGATGTGGTCTTCTCGGTGGATATAAAACTACCATGAATATGGATTATAAAACATTAGGGTATATTTGGGGGTTTGTACTTGGACCTCATTGAGGCTTCTTAAATATCCCAGTCAATGGGGAATCAAAATTCACAAAGTTCAGTCGAACTGGGGACATATACATAGAAGCTGCCCATTTGAGGAGGCATGGTTGGAATTACACCGAAGTGAAGTCCTTTTGAATGAAGTGAATAGGGGAATACTCTAAAAGATTATTCCCTTTATGGGTAACCTGATTAGGATTAACATTTTCAGAATGTACCCCTTAGACCTCGAGGAATAAAAATTCCTCTAATGTGTCCTATTTAGAGTAGGAATCATAGTTCTCGTAGTTCATTTCTAGGTTGTGACTTGATTTGGGTTTACACATGGGAGAAACCCATTTGAAGAGGGCATGATATCTCATTTTATGGATGAGTTGATATGGAGCTTGGGCTTAGATGAAGGCTTCCAATGTATCCCAGTGGTGTTGGGAATAAGATTTCTCTAGTTCATGACTGGGTTGTGAGAATACCATATCATCATACAGCTTTATGGCTACTTGGGTTTTTCTCTGTTTGCGAAAAAAGATGATGTGAATGATTTAACAAAGTCACATGTTCCCTTCTCCATTGATGGAAAAGGATGATGGCTATGGGGGATGAGGATGTGTATATAATCCCAATAGTAAAGGAAAAGGTCTTTGAATATTTTATCCCCTCACCAATAATGATATACAGGATAGTCGTGTCTCGTGATCTATCTAGACACATCCCTAGTCGAGCTAGAGATGGGATAATGAACCACCTCTTGTAAAAAGTCTAGGATATTACCTCATTAGGAGTGCCTTAAAATGGGTTATCGGATAGGGGAGGATCATCATCCTTTTTCAAAGAGGAATAAAAGAATGAGATATTCATTTTTAATCGGTGATTGTGAAAGGGAAATAACAGTCTCTACCCTTAATCCCTAGAACAAAGAGGTTCACATCATCATTCCAAAGTTTTACTCTAGGTTACCTTGGAAATGTAGATATAAAGACATCCCAGGGGTCTGAAAAATTATGGGAACTGCCTTTCTATCTCGTTATACCTTGGGTATATAGACACATAAGGGCATGCTGATGTGCCCCACGGTCTGGTCATATGGGTCCAGTGGATTTGAAAGAGGCTTCTACTTGATGTCGGTGGACGAGTTATCATAGATTCCATGCAGGGTGAGATGGTAATGGAAGTAATATATTTTAATTGGAATGTGGAAAACCATAAGACACCCTATTTCACATACCATTTTCTTATGCGGGGTGAATTATTCCCTGCATAGAATACTACTGTGTGGGTGCTGGGGTCATCCACATACCGAAGTGGAACAGAGACCTGGATTCAAGATGACACATTCCATGGTGGTACGCGGTCTCAGGTTCGATCCTCATGGCATGGTTCATTGGGGCACATGGTCTTGTTCACATAGATATTCTCTATGTAGTTCACTAGACTGAAGGAGGGGCATAGTTCATGTATTTTATGTGAACCTCTTTCTCAAAGGGAATGTGGTTCCCGTTTCTCCAATTAAGTTCACAACTTGTTGATTATTATTATTTTTTCTTTTTAGGGTTTTTGGATGGTTTATACCTACTGGAAAATGGTCCACAATCATTCTTAGATTGTTCACCTTCGAAGTCATCCATTTGTAATCACAGAATGCTCCAATTCTCAATTCTCTATCATCAAACGTAACCCAGTCTCCAGAATCCTTCTCCATTTTCTCATTCAGATCCCTAGGTGGACCTTTTATAGATTTTAGGCAAGCTTTATTTATGGGTACGTGTCAAATTTTTTAGAAGCTTTTGGAGGGATCATCTGACCTGAAGACGACTTAGACAACCAATGTTATTTGTGTTGTGGTTCAAGGAAGTGTAAAGCACTCCCTAAATCAAGAGAATGATGCAACTCACAGGATGATCTTAGCCCCACCTCATCTATGAAATGATTAGTCCGCAAGGATGGTATCTGTGGACTTACATCTCTATAATGTTATCACCAATGAAATAGTTCACAGTACCTTTCTTTATTATTTTCATCGCATCTATGAACGTATTGGTTCACTAGCCAACACTTCATAGGCCAGTGTTTCACAAGTTATCTGCATACCTCTTGGTTCGTTGTCTGTTATTGCCATAGACCATTCCTAGTAACTAGTACAAATAAAATTTTAAGTCCTTCTCCAAATCATATTTTTTAAATCTTCTCCTATAATTTTCATAACCACATGCATCTCTGTCCTTTATTAAATTTTCATGAGTATTTTCTTTCCACATGATTATTCATTCAAGACCCTACAATATTCTAAAATAATGGGTCAATTTAATATCACTCTATATTATATTAAATATTAATCTTCATCAATAATTTCCATAAATAAGGTGGTAGTGGGTGGTTTTTGCAAATACTCAGGCTAAGATATCTCTATTTGGAAAATAATTATTGGCTTTCCCTTCAAGAAAACTAAAATTTACTTTCTTCAATCTTTAATCATACAATTATACATGGATAATCAATACATCTATAGGATCATGTAAAATTTTACGATTATAATGACCACTATTCTTAAAATTATATTATACTCAACAATATTAATAAGAGAATACATGTATAGCCTTTTTACATGAATATATCTCCCTATAGTTTACACTGATAATGTTACTTATATATTTTCAGGGATTAACAAGAGGTAATTTACTAAATTGAATACAATATTGGTGTTATTAAAACCAAAACCAGACAATGTATTTGCTAGCTTTGGGGGAACAATGATTGTATCTGATACCACATCATTTGCAGCCTCATTTTCCGTCTCATTATAGAAAAAGATTAGTCTTGCATTATGGTCTCTATTGGGGTTAATGGTGGTTTCCATTTATAGTCTTATAATTTGGATATCAATTTTTAGTGTTTCTATGATCTACATACTTGAATTGTTTTATTAAAAGGTACACATACAATATCTTTCATTGTTATTTTAATTCGGCTGGTGATCCTTCACATCTCGATGATTGTTTAAATATATTTGGATAACCTTTCCGCACATGTAACAAACTCCAATTAATTCTATGAAATTCCTTGAAATATTTTTCCCACAGTTGTTACACATGGGTGGTTTTAGTTTTTTCCCTTCACTTTCAAGTTCAAAAGTATTCCCATGATTTATCTATAACATTCCCTTTTTTCATTCAATCCATGATACCACTACACATCTCCAAACTCCATATATTCTATGAGAGAACACCACACCATCTTCTCATAACACTCAAAGTCTTATAATTATAGATCCTTCCATATATGAGGTATTATTCAATAAAAGATTCAATCAATCCATCCATCAAAATCAAGGACAATTCTTGAATCATATTGGAAAATCTTTAAAATGATCATCTCACAATATTCCACATATTCATTATTATTTTTCATAATCTCATGGAATCCCATTTATAATATTTTTTATGGGTGGGATGAAAATACATATTGAAAAATACTCTTTTTAACTTTTCCCAATCCATAGATACAACTCTACCTTTTGGATTCCTATTTTTTTAGTGTCCACCATTTATTGACTTCTTATACTAAAGAGTGTACTGAAATAGTAACTTTATCTTATAATGAGAAATTGATAACATAAAATACCATTTCTAAGGAGTTGATATATTATTCAATTATTAATGGATTACATGCTCCACTAAATTTAGGTATTACTTGACACAAAATGGTTTGAACTATTAGATTTTCCATTCATCCTGAAGTTGTATGGTTTACATTGTATAGTCTAATATTTATATCCAGAACTAATTAATTTATTATCCTCATAAATTATGATACACCTAATTATACCATGTATATAAGGATGTAATCATAATGTAAAATTTATTGTTTACTTTTATATGACCTCCTATTTTGAAAAATTATTCTATGAGAAGAAACATACAAGAATACATTTCTACTATTACAAATCTTATTATAATAATTATAATAGGGAGAAAATCTTAAAATTTTATAATAAAATAATTACATAATCATTATATCATTCATAATGGCTTCTAAAGATCATATGATAAACCAAATCATATCTTCATGAGTATAAAACTAGGTGTGAATTTAAACCCACTATTTTTACAATGATTGAAAATCTAGTTAACAATTA
The DNA here is from genome assembly GCA_963277665.1 of Viscum album. Lineage (NCBI taxonomy): Eukaryota > Viridiplantae > Streptophyta > Magnoliopsida > Santalales > Viscaceae > Viscum > Viscum album. Next base: position 1,382,021,756 of record OY728138.1, read on the forward strand.
TCCAACACTTTCCAAGATAATTACCCCATGGTGAATATGTGGTAGAGTCTTCATAGCATTTTTTACTTCGAGAATTAAATGAAAATTTTAGGAAACCAAAAACTATATACCTTTCCAAAGTTGTTTCTCCTATATTTAGAAATATCCCTATGGGTTTTTCTGATGTTTTATATTATTAATTTCACCAAATAAAAAACCATTATTTGATACCAACTATGGAAACCAATATAATTTTATATTATTTTCACTTAATTTCTACATAGATTAATACATTAATATCTTACACAAGATATTTTGAGTATTTGTTTCATTGAAAATAGATATATATTAGATTAAGTACACAGATAAAAAACATATAATTTATATCATCCTCTATAACAACTTCTTTATAAATCAACCAAAGGTAACCTTGTTGTATACGATTTACTAGGGACACAAATAAGTATAATAGGCTGAGAATAAATCCCATTATGGGATTAAGAAAAAAGAAATGGAATGTGATGGGTCAACATAGATAAAAGATGAGGTATAACATAAGAGCATTTTCTTAAGGACATGAGGCATAACATGGACCTATGGATACATCATATAAATGATACATTCTTAAGAACTTCTCTAGGGTTCAGAAAAAAGGTGTAGTAAAAAAATCAAGAATGTTTAACAAGGTATCAAAAAACATTACTAGGGAATACATCCATGTTATCATAAAAATGTAATCATTAATTTTTATTTTTTTACCTAATATGTTAGTGTTCTATCTAGTCTAACCCTTCATCTGTCTAACATTATCTGTTACATGAAGATCACATATCCAGAAAAATTATTTCATAAATTTACCCTAGGATTCGGGAAGAGTTTGTTTCCATACATGGATGTACCAGATAAAACAATGTATGGTAATATCTATACTAATTCTATAAAATTAAAGTAGTGTAGGTACTCATCACATAAAATTATGGCATTCAAAATCAATGAATGATTTAAAGATCATAATAGGTATAAATAATATTTTATAGAGTGATATTATTGAGAAATAAATGTAGTATCTCATTAATATGGTATAATTTTCATAATAAAGTAATTAATATTTACACATGAAACATTATCAATTGAAAATAAATAGCGTTTTTAAAAAAAGTACACGAATAAAAGGTGAGAGGAAGATAAACCATGTAACGACCTGAAATTTTGAATAAATCTTATTTCCTAATTTTATGTGTTATTTTATTTTATTTTTATACTCAACAAAAATGTTTCATTTGATAACATGAGTATAATTAAAATGATACTATTGGGTTTTGACTATTATTTGACCATTGGTCAATATGACCGCTGGAAACTAAATGTTTTGATTATTGTCTCTAAATACAAGTAATCTTGGTTAATTATTATAGAAAGAAGATTCGATGGCCTCACCTAGTAGTCTTGGACCGATCGAAGCCCAACTAACAGAGCTTTGGAAGGAGGTAGCACCATTGGGCTTTGCTCTGGATCAAATCCAAGACAAACTTCATCATGTGAAGATAGAACGGAATCGCCTTCGTGAGAAGTTCAAACTGATAGAAATTACTACTCGGGCAATGTTGACTGAGCCGCCCCAAGATTCTATCACCCTAGCACACCTTACTCTTAAGTCCTATGCTGGTATTATAAGGGTCTATGTAACAAGACCGTAACTGCCTTGTGTAATCCTTGTTTGAAATAAAAATTGGGATTTCTTCTTATGATGAAGTTTATGAATTTTGAAATGACCGGATAAATATAGTAAGCATATTTTTTATGAATTTTAGAAAAGGATATTTTAAAAATGGTTGTGTAAACCTTAAATAATTAAAAATGTGTAATGATTTTCAAAAAAAGGTCTTCTACAATTATGTCCAGTACGAAATTTACAGTCTAATAAGATCAACTTGATTTTTGATGAATAGTAAATTGTGAATAGTGATTTTACGCTTAGGATTAGTAATGTGACCAAATGGATTAGTAATCTCACTTAAAGAAAGTTTTAAAATAATCTAGGCACCTTGATTAAGTAATGTGATTCAATAAAATGGTTAAATAACGGTTTCATTAATTATTATTCAAGTATTAGTTTTTTCGGGAGAATAGTGTTTTTTAATTAAAAAATTAATTAAAAATATTTAGAAAATTATTTTTATAAAATGGATTTCATTTTTGAACTCAGAGCATCGATATTATGTTAAGGTAATTTTTGGGGATTTTTCTGAAAAAAATGAATTTTCGGTGAATAGTGAATTTATTTAAAAATTGAATTAAAAATATTTAGAAAATTATTTTTATAAAATGGAGTTCATAAATGTAATTAGGGAATCAATATTTAGTTAAGGTGAAAGTTTGGGATTTTTCTGAGAAAGATGAATTTTTCTGTGAATAGAAAAAATGCAGTTTTATGTTTTCTCTATGTTTAATGACATCATAATTGTGTCATGATGATGTCATGAGATCTTTTAATGGTTGGCCGGACAAGGGTGATGAATTATTGTTTTGGGGGCCCCATGTGGCATAACTCCATGATAAATGCCAAGGGAGAGCACATGGGTTTGAGAAAAGCACATGTGAGGTGTCCCTTGGCCATTAATGCCGTGTCCCCTCACTTTCCCTATAAATACCATGCCCTCCTCTCATCCATTCGACTCCCCACTCGTTCACAACGAATTTATGGTCTCATTACCTCCCAAGGAGTCCTCCCATGGTGACCCCAATCCCTCAAGGTCCCAACCATTGAGGTTTAAGAGTTACATTTTAAGGTAAGGGATCTGATCTTTCTCTTTCTTTTCGAGAAATCTCTTTTATGTAATTTCTTTTATGCTCCATGTTCAAATGTTAAAGGGTGTTCTTTTATACTACTCTTACTGCCCTTTTCATGTTCATATAATGAGATATCCCCTCTTACTCTCATTATTTATTTTTTTGATGTTTTAAGTGGCACCGTTAGGCTGCCGAAATTTTTGTAACGGATTCTTTCTCCCTTCTCATTTTTCAAGATCTATTATCATGTAAAGTATTTCATGTTCCTTTTTTTTATGTTGGGGTATGATCTCTAAATTGATCATAATGATCTTTTATGATAATATGATGAGAGACCCCATTTGATCTCTTCAATTCAGTTTTTTGATGTTTTAAGTGGCGCCGTTAGGCTGCCGAATGTTTAAGTGGTTCTTCACCCTTCTCGTTTTGAAGTTCTACTTTCATGTCAATTATTTCATGTTCCTTTTTGTTATATAGGGTTATGATCTCTATATCTATCATACTGGACTCTTATGTTCATATGATGAGAGACCCTATTTGATCTCATCAATTCATTTTTGTTGATGTTTAAGTGACGTCGTTAGGCTGCCGAATTTTTAAGGGATTCTTTCACCCTTCTCCTTTTCAAAGTTCTAATTCCATGTCATGTCTTGCAAGTTCCTTTTTATTTTGTAAGGGTATGATCTCTATATCTATCATACTGATCTTTTATGTTCATATGATAAGAGACCCTATTCGATATCATCAATTCATTTTTGGTTGAAGTTTATGTAACGCTGTTAGGCTGCCGAATTTTCATAAGAGAAATCTTATTTTTGTCTTCCTTTCATGTTCTTAATTTCATATGGTATATTTAAAATTATCATTAACATGTTCTTAAATCCCTTATATTCTGTCCCTCAACTGTTTTATGGGTCATTTATCATTGTTTGACCCATGTCCCCTCTCTTTTCAACGTTTTCTAAAACCTTGTAACGTAGCCGTTGCGCTGCAAATATTTTGTCAAAAAATGCCTCTCTCTTTTTCTCAAAATTACTTCATGTTATTAAGTGAATACTCAAAGCTCTTATTTCTACATGGTTATTCACATATATACAAAAATGTTCTATTTTAAATTCTGGGATTTACATACATGATACCCGCTTTCCCTTTCCGTGGGTTTAAAGTAACGTAAAGATCATGTCTTTAAAGCAGTTTTTAAAACGTTATGATTAGGAAATGAAACCCATTTATTTTATGATATATGGGTTATCTATGAAATGTTTGATGATGATATATGTGGCTCACATGATAATAAAGGCAAATTTAAGGGTGCGCCCTGATAGCGCTCCAATGCATTGGGTAAAGACTTAATCTCTAGAGATGACCATTTTTAACGACGCCATGGTGAATAACCTTGGTAATTTTTAACGACACCTTGGGGATGGACCTTGGTGAAACAAAACGATTGTCAATATTAAATGTTGCAGCCACATCTTCAAGTTATGAAAAATGTTTTTTTATGATGTATCTCATTATTTCTTTCTCATGCCTTAAATTTCTTTTCATGTCCTTATTGAAGTATCTCAAGTTCACATGTAAAATGTTTCTCTTGTTTCCCTCCCCAGGTTATGAGATACAGTAATGAACCTAGGATGAACATAAGGAGAAGCCTTTCAAGTGTTTATGAAGAGTGTTTTTTGTTCTTTTCATGTTTTATATTCCTGTTTTCCAAGACACTAAACCTTAAAGATCCTCGGTTTTGTAAAATATAATGAAAGTTTATGTGATAAAAAGACGGGATGCTATAGTTGGTATCAAAGGATGGTTTAGTTATTTGTGGAAATTAGGATATGAAAACACTAGGAAGAACCCTATAGAAAAGTTTAAATATAGAAATATTCCTGGTATTTTGGTGAGGATTGAGTAAGGGGTTGCCAAGAAAATACATCCCTGTCTGGATACGAGCAGGTAGAGGTGGCTCTGGCACAGATGTACATAGGGGTAAAACCCGAAAACACCGCTTTGAGCTAGACTCGAACGGGAACTACTACACGACAACGGGCCTTGCTGCACTCTTGGTTACGACACTCCCGAGGGATATGCTTTGGTAAATTCATAAGCTTAGTATGAACCATTGTTAAAGGAACACAGATAAAATAAAATAAAGATTCACATAAGAATATATAATCATGCATAACCTAGATGGGAACCTAGGAGATCACAAGTTAGGGTATACCTTTCATCTACAAGTTATCCTTATATGCTTTCAGTTCCTTTTCATGATTATTAGCTAAGTACTTAAGCCCCTAATTATGCTTTCTCTTCTTAGTTAATGGTGGGGAATGGAAGAACATGTCCCGACAACCAATGTGATAGGAAATGCGACGATTGTCGTATTAATATGACAGGGATGATTAGGGATTAAAATATGATTATTATTTTGGAAGACGTTCATTATTTTGGGAACCATATTTGATCGAGGTAAATAGATTACTACGGTATTTTCATTGAGGAGTAAGGTTGACTTATATTTTGAAGAATCGATGAATTTAAGGTGAACTTATAGTAATTTAGGTTACTTATGGAAATGACTAACCTATCTTGGGTAAAATATGTTTAGGTTAGATGCTTTTGTTATAATATGTTAGGAGTGGTTGATGTTGTTTGGAGATGAACAATGAAGTTTATTTTGGAAGACTATGTTATCAAATCTTTCTTGTATTTGGGTTTCAATCTTAGTTTGGTTTATTTTGAGGAATATTAAGGACCATTATTTATGGAGTGGACTATGATGAACTTTGGGTAGTACCATGGAACTTTGAAGATTTAAAAGTAGTTTCCATTCCTATGGGATTATTAATTTTTGAAGAGTTGTTTTACCTTACCCTTTATGTTTTTGGGATAATGTTTAAAGATAGAAGAAATAGATAGTTAATCTTTTGTGGATTATGAATATTATTCTTGTGTTTTGATGAGACCAAGTAGTTTTGAATGCTCATAATTTGGAGAAAAGATTAGTTTTGGGTAGAAACTTATTAAAGGATGAAACTCTACATGAAGATAGGTATATTTTCTTATGTTTTTGTTTTATGTTGTAAATGAATTCCTAAAAATTATGAAAAGGAACGTGAAACAAAAACGTTGTTGGTTTACGTTTCCTACTTGGTAATCAAAGACTGTTTACACACATCATAAGTTTGGGATTTTCTTATGGTTAACATTCTCCTAATCATGTTCTCTATCACTCTCCCCCAGAAATTGACCCTTTGTTTTTCTTCCATGTCTATGTTTTACTCCATGGAATCCTAGTATGGGTTAACTCGGGTGACCTTTGTACTTCCCTTTCTTTCTTTTAAATTAATAGTTTTACTGACTCCTTTTCCGATGTGGGACTTTCAATGAAATTTCAAAACCCAATTTTTAAAAATTGCGAGGACGCAATTTCTTAAGGGGGGAAGATTGTAACGACCTGAAATTTTGAATAAATCTTATTTCCTAATTTTATGTGTTATTTTATGTTATTTTTATACTCAACAAAAATGTTTCATTTGATAACATGAGTATAATTAAAATGAGACTGTTGGGTTTTGACTATTATTTGACCATTGGTCTGTATGACTGCTGGAAACTAAATGTTTTGATTATTGTCTCTAAATACAAGTAATCTTGGTTAATTATTACAGAAAGAAGATTTGATGGCCTCACCTAGTAGTCTTGGACCGATCGAAGCCCATCTAACAGAGCTTGGGACGGAGGTAGCACCATTGGGTTTTGCTCTGGATCAAATCCAAGCCGAACTTCATCATGTGAAGCTAGAATGGAATCGCCTTCGTGAGAAGTTCAAACTGATAGAAATTACTACTCGGGCAATGTTGACTGAGCCCCCCCACGATTCTATCACCCTAGCACACCTTACTCTTAGGTCCTATGCTGGTATTATAAGGGGCTATGTAACGAGACCATAACTGCCTTGTGTAATCCTTGTTTGAAATAAAAAATGGGATTTATTCTTATGATGAAGTTTATGAATTTTGAAATGATCGGATAAATATAGTATGCATATTTTTTATGAATTTTAGAAAAAAGGATATTTTTAAAATGGTTGTGTGAACCTTAAATAATTAAATATGTGTAATGATTTTCAAAAAAAGGTCTTCTACAACTATGTCCAGTACGAAATTTAGAGTCTAATAAGATCAACTTGATTTTTGATGAATAGTAAATTGTGAATAGTGATTTTACGCTTAGGATTAGTAATGTGACCAAATGGATTAGTAATATCACTTAAAGAAAGTTTTAAAATAATCTAGGCACCTTGATTAAGTAATGTGATTCAATAAAATGGTTAAATAACGGTTTCATTAATTATTATTCAAGTATTAGTTTTTTCGGGTGAATAGTGTTTTTTTAATTTAAAAATTAATTAAAAATATTTAGAAAATTATTTTTATAAAATGGATTTCAGTTTTGAACTCAGAGCATCGATATTATGTTAAGGTAATTTTTGGGGATTTTTCTGAAAAAAATGAATTTTCGGTGAATAGTGAATTTATTTAAAAATTGAATTAAAAATATTTAGAAAATTATTTTTATAAAATGGAGTTCATAAATGTAATTAGGGAATCGATATTTAGTTAAGGTGAATGTTTGGGATTTTTCTGAGAAAGATGAATTTTTCAGTGAATAGTAAAAATGCAGTTTTAGGGTTTCGTTATGTTTAATGAAATCATAATTGTGTCATGATGATGTCATGAGATCTTTTAAGGGTTGTCCGGACAAGGGTGATGAATTATTGTTTTGGGGGACCCATGTGGCCTAACTCCATGATAAATTCCAAGGGAGAGCACATGGGTTTGAGAAAAGCACATGTGAGGTGTCCCTTGGCCATTAATGCCGTGTCCCCTCACTTTCCCTATAAATACCAAGCCCTCCTCTCATCCATTCGACTCCCCACTCATTCCCAACGAATTTATGGTCTCATTACCTCTCAAGGAGTCCTCCCAAGGTGCCCCCAAGCCCTCAAGGTCCCAACCTTTGAGGTTTATGAGTTACATTTTAAGGTAAGGGATCCGATCTTTCTCTTTCTTTTCGAGAAATCTCTTTTATGTAATTTCTTTTATTCTCCATGTTCAAATGTTAAAGGGTGTTCTTTTATACTCCTCTTACTTCCCTTTTTATGTTCATATAATTAGATATCCCCTCTTACTCTCATTATTTAGTTTTTTAAAGTTTTAAGTGGCGCCGTTAGGCTGCCGAAATTTTTGTAACGGATTCTTTCTCCCTTCTCATTTTTCAAGATCTATTACCATGTAATGTATTTCAAGTTCCATTTTTTTATGTTTGGGTATGATCTCTAAATTTATCATAATGATATTTTATGATCATATGATTAGAGACCCCATTTGATCTCTTCAATTCAGTTTTTTGATGTTTTAAGTGGCGCCGTTAGGCTGCCGAATTTTTAAGTGGTTCTTCACCCTTCTCGTTTTGAAGTTCTACTTTCATGTCAATTAATTCAAGTTCCTTTTTGTTATGTAGGGGTATGATCTCTATATATATCATACTGGAATCTTATGTTCATATGATGAGAGACCCTATTTGATCTCATCAATTCATTTTTGTTGAAGTTTAAGTGACGTCGTTAGGCTGTCGAAGTTTTAAGGGATTCTTTCACCCTTCTCCTTTTCAAAGTTCTAATTCCATGTCATGTCTTGCAAGTTCCTTTTTATTTTGTTGGGGTATGATCTCTATATATATCATACTGATATTTTATGTTCATATGATAAGATACCCTATTCGATATCATCAATTCATTTTTGGTTGAAGTTTATGTAACGCTGTTAGGCTGCCGAATTTTCATAAGAGAAATCTTATTTTTGTCTTCCTTTCATGTTCTTAATTTCATATGGTATATTTAAAATTTTCATTACCATGTTCTTAAATCCCTTATATTATGTCCCTCTACTGTTTTATGGGTCATTTAACATTGTTTGACCCATGTCCCCTCTCTTTTCAACGTTTTCTAAAACCTTGTAACGTAGCCGTTGCGCTGCAAAATTTTTGTCAAAAAATGCCTATCTCTTTTTCTCAAAATTACTTCGTGTTATTAAGTGAATACTCAAAGCTCTTATTTCTATAGGGTTATTCACATATATACAAAAATGTTCTATTTTAAATTCTGGGATTTACATACAGGATACCCTCTTTCCCTTTCCGTGGGTTTAAAGTAACGTAAAGATCATGTCTTTAAAGAAGTTTTTAAAACGTTATGATTATGAAATGAAACCCATTTATTTTATGATATATGGGTTATCTATGAAATGTTTGATGATGATATATGTTTCTCACATGATAATAAAGGCAAATTTAAGGGTGCGCCCTGATAGCGCTCCAATGCATTGGGTAAAGACTTAATCTCTTGAGATGACCATTTTTAACGACGCCATGGTGAATAACCTTGGTAATTTTTAACGACACCTTGGGGATGGACCTTGGTGAAACGAAATGATTGTCAATATTAAATGTTGCAGCCACATCTTCAAGTTATGAAAAATGTTATTTTTTTTATGATGTATCTCATTATTTCTTTCTCATGCCTTAAATTTGTTTTCATGTCCTTATTGAAGAATCTCAAGTTCACATGTAAAATGTTTCCCTTGTTTCCCTTACTGGGCTTTCTGCTCACCCTTTCTTTTGATGTATGTCCCCAGGTTATGAGATGCAGTAATGAACCTAGGATGAACTTAAGGAGAAGCCTTTCAAGTGTTTAAGAAGAGTGTTTTTTGTTCTTTTCATGTTTTATGTTCCTGGTTTCCAAGACACTAAACCTTAAAGATCCTCGGTTTTGTAAAATATAATGAAAGTTTATGTGATAAAAAGACGGGATGCTATAATCCAATACTTACAAAGAAGATCCCTAAAGCTTGATAAGTATTCATTGTAACCATACAAACTCAATTGATATTATATATGGGGAGAAAATGTGAGAAAATTCAAGATCAATTTATTTTTAGTGAAGTTGAATTTAAGAATGGTATCATATTTATAAAATATGAGGGGGATTTGTTTTTTAATTTCTATATATATGACTTCAAAATATAGTTTATAAAAATATAAAACTGTTGACATTCATATGGATTTATAATATTATTTTAGATATATAGGAAATATTTTTTAGTGTTTTAATTATGAAACTAAATCCTTATTATAATATTATTTTGGATGTGTAAGGGATTATTACTCATATTGTTTTAAATCATAACATACACATTAGCTTTTTATGATTCTTGATAAGTTTTAAAAATAAACTTAATTAATTTAAAAAATATTATTCTAAAGAGAAATCCATTTTTTTGATTTAGAATACATTGATATTACTCATCATATAACTTTTTATTGATTATAATGTCATAATACTTACCGTTAATGTATACCGTATTTGACTTTTTTTATCAAAAATGTGACTACTTGAGATAATTATCAAAAAGTAACCATTGGATAATATAAAAATCACGATCAAAAAAATTAAATACATGTTATTAAAATAATGTAATAAATTTGATAAATTAGATTTTTTAAATAATATAGTTATTTGTTGAAAGAATATTTATTTTTATAAAATGATCAAATTTCTATCCCTTAGAAAAACTATATAAGATTGCTTAAAATTAATTCATTATTTATATATTAGTAAAAACTGTTTTTAATACATTTTTATTAAAATAATATTTTTAAATATTTTTAATTTGGCATAAAAATGTATTTTAATGAATATTAGACATCTATATTTCAAAAAATATAGTTATGTTTTGTATGAGAAATATAGTTTTTCATCATCCTTTAATCATGTTCATTTTATCTTTTATACCAAGGTGATACAATAAATAAAAATACAAGATTATTTGAACCACTATTTCATTTCTAAAATAAAATACATTTTACAAATAATTAGGTTATAGATACATAACCCTTATAACACTAGAAAAATAACTATGTTTATGGTATATGATGATAGTACTTTTAGGGTGTGTCTCATATAACATTTACCTATTGGTGATCTATGTTAACTGGAACTTGTCCTTAGTGATTCCACATGAGAATAATTAATTGATATTCACCAAGAGATTGTTCTTTTGTAAAAACTTATGATTCTACCTCCCTCTCAAACTCTAATAAATGGGATTCATAAGGCTTGATCATATTAATGGTTTCAGGGTGCATTGGAAGGGGTAAGGACCATGACCAACAATTATTTTTCATTAACTCCATCAAATTTTTCCAATAAACTAAATGAAATTGAATCCCTTGAACCCACAATATAGGATCAGAACATCTAATTTATAATTAAATTGATTCCAGATAAATAATTACCTCACATTTTTTTTACAATTGATGATTTGGTTAAGAAATAATATCATACTATCCTTGCATCAGAGGAATCAAGGGTAGATTTCCTTTAGCAATGATCCATAAGTATTCCACTAACCATATATATCATCTTAGAAATATCTATGTTCTATCATGAATGAATCAAGAATGTACTTCATGTAGAATCTCAGGCTTGTTTCAATTATACATAACTGAACCTGGTTAGCGAAATGTCCTCCAGAAAACCTCCCCATAGAAATGAGGTTATCAGTTAGTAGTCATAGTATATGTTGTATCTGTGGAGACACTATTCTATCTGGTTAGAGTAGAGCATGGTAGAGAATAATAGATAAATCAAAGGATGTAGTTTAATAAAAATAAACAATAGAAGAATAAGTAAATAATCCAAATATAGAAGGTTGCTAGTGTCATATATAAAATGTGGATCATTTAATGATACTATACATAAAAGGGTACTACTCTAGATGCAAAGAAACATGAATAAAAAACATGCTATATAAAAATGATAAAAAAATGACCAAAATTACTAAAATAGAAACTCAAACATATGCTTAGTCTTCTACTCATGTACTCCATCCATGGTTGATAATAAAGAACACATAGTAAGACCCTTTCTTTTTTACCATCCCATAATGCAGAAGTCTATTCTTTTCACAATCAACAACCATAACAAGGGGGAGATATACATTATTGGACACCACCAAAAACATATAGTATAATCCATCTAGTTCATATAAAATGGAGTGGTGTATATATATCAAAGTAAATGAGGAAATTAATCTATAAATGAGTCGGATTTGGTTTCTAAAGGACATTAGGATGACACTACCTGCTTCGGTCTAGGACAGGATACCTCAGATCTTGTGTCACCAAATATATATATATATATATGTATATATATGGGTATATATATATATGAATTATATATGTTGTGTCATATATATCCATATATATATACTAATACAACACCATACCTAAGGAATAACTAACACATCCATGCATAGAAATAAAAGTCTAATGCTATAATAGGGGTCTGTCCCATTATATTTTTCAAGGATATAGATGTCATCATATCCATCGAACAAATAATTTATGTGAATTTTCATTTCTTATAACCTCTTTTGGAATGTGAACATCATATTCACCATTCATTTAATGATATGAGACATCATGCCCGACATCACACATCAATAGAGATTAAAGTTTCATATCTGAAACTTGTAATAAAAATGTCTCAACATCCATAATACAAAGGGGGAGAAATAATAATATCAATATTGTGTTTCATGCTTTAACAGAGGCAAAGGATTGTTTTAAAAAATCATTTATCTTTCCATTTTATCATGGTATAATCCATTGATCTTGTAAGATACATGTGACATGGTCATACCAATAAATATCCATTTTAAATAAATAATTCATTCAATTGTGTGGATAACCAATACTACATAAAAGTTGTTTCGGACAAATTAACCTCAAATAAGTCATGTAAATTTAATAATAACGCCTTAATTGGGTCTATCCTTTGTTTAGGATGGTTACCTTTGAAAATAAATAAGGTTTTATGGCAGTTCCATGAATAATTTTTACAATTTAAATAATAGGATTCAAATTTTTTGTCAACACTCATATAGTCAATCATGATGAATGACGATGAATGTTTTAATACTAGTCAACTTTAGAAAAGGTTACTAGACCACACAAAATAAGGCATTAGACTCCTCATCTAATAGTATTGCATTCATATTTGATGGGGAATGTGAAATATACAAATACCATGAAAATAGTTTGTATTATATTTCTTATAATTATAATTAATGAGGGAATGAGGAATGAGTATATAAAAGAATAGGATTTAGGGGCTTATTAGTGGCTAAACAATGTGGTAGATGGAGAGTGATTCCATGTTTGGAAGGAAAATCTATCATAAAGCCTATGAGAAGAGGTATTAAGCTCTCTAGACATGTGATATTCTATGAAAAAGATAAGGGAGGTGCATGTTTTTGTTTAAGAGGAGTTATGGGTATAAATTACATTTCACACATCATTTAAAGGGGCACACAATTTGTTCACACTGTTTTGATAAACTATGCTCCAACAGCACGCAACTATTGCCTATTTGGAACTAACTATGTAGGATAGGAACATTGAATGGCCAAAATATGTCAATCCCAAATGCACCATTGCAGACCATCTATATCACCGCACATGTTTTACCCAAATTTTGTAGGATCCATTGAACTATTTAATTAAATAGTGTGCTTTCTTTTTTTCTATAAAAATTTGGGCTTCAGGATCTGAAAGATCCTGGGATTCTCCCAAAAATTACATGACCTCATTATAAAAATATATAAGGATAAAAATAAATATTAAAATTGAAACCAAATTGATCCATACCTACTAGAAAAGGTAATATGTTACAACTTCCCTCATCAAAAAAAATCATCCCCAATTTCCCCTTTCAATGGTGGTAAAAACATTAAGTGAGAAATGACCTTGCCATAGGGAATGTACATTTTTTACTCTCTATCTTGGGACTCATCCTACACAAAATTGTTATGCCATTGAACTTTAATAAGTGTAATTTTCCAACCTAAGATATCATTCATGCTTTGATTGATAATAATAATAAGACACTCCTCAAAAGAAGCATCAGACTTTAACTTAATATCCGCTGGATCTAATGAATGAGATGGGTCAAAAAATAATAGTAATGTTTCAATACATGGAAGGCATCATACATAGTTCATTCCCTCTGAGTAAAGGCTAACTGATAGGATATCATCTCGACTCTCTCAAATATCACGAAACGCCCAACCAAACAAGGTGATAATGTTCTCTGTCTCTAAATCAATCTATGAACCAACCTAGGTGAAAATCACTGATGGACCCAATGTCCAACCTAAAACTCTAAAGGATAGTGATGACAATAAATATATGACTTATTCCTTGATTAGGATGTTTCCATATGATACTATATAATAGGAACCCAATATAATATCTCCTAAATGAGATGGGGTCCCAGTAGGGATTCCCCACATTCCACTAACCAATACATGGGTAAATGGAATCACCTACCATATAGGGCCATTCAAAAATACATCTGAATAGTTTCCAAAAAGTTATTATAGTTGAATAACTTAGTGAGAGGTAGGTGTTTCTACCATGAACCCCCAAAATCCAGGTTTTATGATCTAAGAACGTACTCCAACATTTATATTATACAATCTAACTAACTATCAGTCTAAGGGTGACACAAATTACTCAGTAGCACCTACAAACCCATTTTTTTTATACATACACTATCAAAACCATAGAATAAATTTGGAATCCCAACCAGTTTTGATACAATGGTGAATTCCATGAAGGCATATAATATCCCAAATACATGGATTCCCAAGATCCTTCACTGAAAAGGTATCTCTTAAAGTTATAAAGTGGGTATCCCTACATGACCTATCGAAGATCAATCATACGATGTTGATTCTCCATGTGGATCTTAGCATACCTATCACAAAATCTATAGATTTTTCATCACATTACCCTTCTAGAATTGACAGTGGTTGTAAAAGGAAATATGGTCACTAGTTCTCTTACTTCATCTTCTGATAGGTGGAACCTTTTTTAATAAAACATGTAATATTACTCTTCATTCCTAGCCACCAATACTGGTTATTTACATCATGATACATATTGGTAAGACTAGGGTGTACATCCCATTTAGAGGAATGGTACTCCCAAATAAATTCATCCCATATGTATACAAGAACCCAGACCTGACCATGAATTTTAAGAACCACATCCTCTTGAATAACCCAACAAGGTAGTGGATCCTCTCTTGATAGACTATCACTTTAGACTAAGTCCACAAAATAATAAAGATATCTCATTTTTAATTTCTCTAGAATAGAATACCTAGGTACTATGTCTGGTAAAATCAGTTTCCCGTGATACTCCTAAACCTATAGATGCCTCTAAGAAAATAGTGACTTCAACTGCCACTCACTACTAGCCTCTGACACAATCTGCATTTGAGTTTTTAGGAGTAATTCATCCGCTACTAAATTACCCTTACAGTGTGCCAAGTGTGTTCAAAATTCAATGAATTTAGGTATTATATTCGTCTGTCCTATCCATGCTTAAAGTCACATTAATTTGAAATTTATTTTACAATTTGATGGACTATGTAAACAAAAACTCTCCCAATAAATAATTCCTCCAACAGTATAAGGCACGAACCAAAGCGTCTATATTGGGATCATGTGTTGGGTAGATACACTTGTGATGCCTCAAGTGAAAAGATCCATACAACCCAACTCACCATCCCTTCATTAAAATGGTTCCAATATATACTCCTAATGAATCAGAAATGAATATATAACTTCTCTTATCTCTAGAGGAATCAGTATTGGTACTGAAGTAAATATACTTTTTAAATACTAAAAGATTATTTCACAGGATTCATATCATCAAAACATAACCCCGTTAGTTTTCTATCCAATATGTTTTGCAGCAATGAATGTGAATACTTGATTAAAGTGCCTATAATATCAATTCATCCTAATGAATCTATGTATGTCAAATATGTTATTGGGGTTCTCTTCTGATACCAAAAATCCCCCCTTTTTAGGTCAATAGATTATCCCATAATTTAGATAATGTGGCCCAAGAAGAAAACTTTATCATCATAGAAGTAAAACATTGTGAGTTAATAATATAACTAATGTTATCTCAATATATTCAATATGATATTATGATATTTTTCATGCTTGTATCTAGTACTAGAACACACTAGGATGCCATCCATGAAGACTACCGCAAATGAATTTAGATTCTCATGGAGGGTCTGATTCATTATGTCCATGGAAACTATTACTGCATTCGTAAGACTAATCTGCATGACTAAATGATCATATGATATATATATACTTTGGAATATTTTATTTGGTATTTCTAATGTCAAAATTCATTCCTAACGGTAGCTTGATAATAGACCAGTCTTCAAAATGTCTATCGCTCCATAGAGTTGGACAAAGAGATCATCTATATGAGTTATAATATACTTGATATTTCTCATAAACTGATTTAGGCATCATTAATGTAACAATATGATATTTTATAAATAAAATTCTTTGAAATTAATTTTGTTTTTTTGATTTATTCATTACATGAAACACCATTTTTATCTTGCTTTACATGCAACACTGATATTTTTCTTATGTTACAAAAAACACCAAGATTAGATGGTATCTCATGAGCACCATAGTTTAAAAAAAACATGAAAAATTATTAAAATATTATTATTTAATTGAAATTTATCACCTTTCCATTGGAATGGAGAGTATAAAAAATAGTATCTAAATGTTTTAAATTAAGGGTATCTATTTTTTGAAATGAAGTAAGAATCATTTAAAAGAAAAAGAACTGTCATATGAAAAAATGTATTTTTCAAGAAGAAGGTTTAGTCTCTTTTCATAAATATTAATTTAAAATTTATTTTTAATAGTCTTAAAAAATTTATTTGAAAAATTAAATTAAATTTTACATCCGAGTAGCAAAATTAGATTGGGGTTCATTTTTTATGAATATTTAAAGGTACAAAATTTTAATTGAAAAATAACTTTTTGATTAAATTTTATATAAATTTAAACAATATTTTAAATTGATTTTAATGTATTATTATTTGAATTATAATTTTTTAATCCAATTTATGTAATTTGAATCAATATCATATAGAAATTGGATACAAAAACTCTTAAAACATTCGAACATATTATCATTAAAAACCATATTTATCATTGCATCTGTTAGATTAATTTTAAATTAAAATTTTACATTAATGTGAAAGGAATTTTGAAAAATGAATTCATTATTTAGGATCATAATTGTTTTTTATTATTTATTTACGTCAAAAAAATTGACCAAAACTAATAGTGAAAACAATAAAAAATTATTTATAATGGTTAAGGTTAAAATGGATTTACGAAAGCTGTCAAAATATAAAAGATAAGGGTTGAAAAAATTCCGAAAACATGTATATATCTATTTGTCTATGAGTATTTAAAAATTATCATTCCAATGATCTAATTTACAATAATTTGGAATCTTTTTTTCATAATGACTTTATTATTTTAGATTCTTTATCAAAATTTCGAAGTAATGTTCATGTGGGGTCCTTTCACCACTTATAAGAGTCCATGACCACCCTTCACATCTTCATACCTTCAAAATCATTTGTTTTACACAATAAATATAGCCACAATTTCCAAAATTCCTTCTTCTCTTCCTATATTCCTTATTTTTTTACAAAAATTCTATCATAGGATGTATTTTGATTAAAACATAAGTTGGGTACCCAACAAAGAGGTAACGTTCATCCGTGATCATTTTTTTTAAAATTTATTACTCCACATACATAAATTATAATTAATAAAAAGATGATATGATTACAAATTTATCCTCTTTATACAGATATTTTCTATGTTATTTCCATGACCTACAACCACCTCTACTTCTATCAAATTGGTTCTAAAATTATCATCGGTGTGTAAGAAAGTCTACTGCCTCACCAACAAATGTCATTAAATTTTTCATTAAAACCTATCATGATTGGTTATGAAGATTAATATAAAGTATATATATGATATTTTTAACATAAATATACCTCTGGAGTAATTATATAATATATTTCATTTTTTCATTCCTTTCTATAGGTGATATGATAACATAGTTCATGTGTACAGAAGATTACCACCTCGCCAAGTAATGTGTTTCATTTTCACTAAATACCTACCTAAAATATAATGAGGATAATGTTTATAAATATATATTTTTTTATTTATTATATTTTCACTCATTAATAGATGAAAACAGTGTTCTTGTATGGGTGGACTAACGCCTTCATGAGGCGATGTGGCTCTCTTTTCGTTACCACACCACATGGATGATATGTATAAGTATATTAAAAATAATAATATGTTATTTGTCATATTATGATCACTCAAGAAAGATATTATATTACTTACCTCTTTTCCATAATGATCATTGAAAAATTTAAATGTTACTCTTGTGTACGTACGTCTTAACATTTCTATGAATATAACAAACTTCATTTCTCAAACACTTATTTCTTTATTGTATTAAAAGAATAATTGATTTTTAAAAATCATTATTAATTAATGTGTTTTTTATATTGTTAAATCATGATCAAATTAATAGTACTATAAATAATGAATCAAAATATATATGAAAAATGAATCATTTATTACCCGGAAACAAAACTTTAACGTGAAATTGTTAAAAATTGTGTAACAAATGTTAATAAAAAATGATATATGGTATTATTTGTATAAATATTGTATTATAATATATTTATAATAATTATATACAAATAATATTGTAGCTTCTAATGTGTTTTATGAAATTTGAAACTTAAGGTAATGATTTCTTTCCTCTCTTCTATTTTTCAGAGACATATGTATGTTCACCACTCATTTGGGGTGGTATATACTTACCCTTTGAAATGTTAAATTTTTAATACCATTATTTTAAGTATATTTAATGTTTTATATGATGTTATTCTTTATTGGGGGTTTTGACTCAAAAATTTTCTACAGTGGTAAGATATTTTTTTCTCAATTCACCTTCTGTGAGACGTACATTATATTGAGAACCTATATTAGTTCATGAGGTGTATATACAATATATTTGAAATTTAATTTCCTGAGTTTATTTATTCTCTTTATATTTTAAATTTCATTAAATTTTATTCCTTGAAATATCTTATATTTCATAATTATTTAAGTAGTAAGATTTTTATGTTACAGTCGCATAATTTATCAGGATTGTTTATAATTATGCATCCAATGATGAAATTGTTTTATATATCTTTCATGAAACACATTATTATTTTTCTCCTATGGTTATTTCATGATAATACTTATTTTCCCTACATATTTCTATCTTTATGTTCTCAAGAGTTTAAAAAAGAATCATTTTCAGAAAAATCATTTTTTTTCGAAAACCCTTTTCTTCCCAAAATAATGGTTTCTAAAAATATTTTCAAAATGATTTATATATAAAAAAATATCCTCAAGTTGGAAAGGATATTTTCCTTAATGAAATTTTAATGATTTTAAATGATTTTTTTTTATTTTTTCACGTATATGTTCAAAGAAAAGTATTTCTAAGAAAATTTATATTTTTTAAAAGTAATTTTCAATGAAATGTTATTTTAACTGAAGGAAATGTTCCATGTTATCATCAAAAAAATTCCATTTATGATGAAATTATTTTATATTAATTATTATTTAAATTGGTTGTTATCCAAGGATATCATTCTTATTCATTATTTGAATGGATTATTTTTATGATGAAAATAAGTTATTGAAAACTCTTTCTCTTATACAGGTTATACAATTATAAAATTCATAGGAAACCCACTACTTATTTCATGGGTTATTCTATTATGAAAAGGTGAAATGATAATTAAACATGTCTGTTTTCCATAGGATCTAACATGATGAAATTTTTATGAAATACATTTCATTTCTTAGTTTTGGATATGATAAATATTTGTATGATCTTATAAAACATATATATATAATTTTAATTATGTGTAGGGTGGGATATATATATGCATTAACTGTGTTGGGTAATGATAAAATTTTTATGATATCAAAGGGTACATAGGTGGTTATCCCAAGCCGAAAAATAGTGTATCAAATTGGTTATACCAAGCCTGAAAATGTGGGTAGACTGGTGGTTATACCAAGCCCAAAAAGGAGGGTACACGGGTTATTAGCCCATGCCTGAAGAATAGGGTACACATGTGGCTATCTCAAGATCCAATTGGGTATGAGGGTGGTTATTCCAAGCCTAACATGATATGAACATCTTTTTCAGTGTCTATGAGATAATATTTTCTATGATTTTGTTTTTCCACATATATATGTCTTAATAAAATTTTATTCTCAGTTAGATCATGTTATTTGATAGGCATGCAAGATTTCATGAACTTTTACATGCTGTTTGGAGGGCTTGCAATAACTCTATTCATAGGCATGCAAGATTTATTGAAGCCACTGAAATTAGTAGTATTTTTGTGGCCATCCAAAATGCCAATTCACTGATTAATTATAATTGTAATACCTCGATCTGGGAGTTTATGATTCTCATGTGCTTAAAGGTTGTAGGTTACTACCCGAATACAAGGGGTATGATGGAGGTGATTTGGACTGCTCCCTTCACTAGATGGTTAGAATGAAACATTGATGGGGCTTCCAAAGGAAACCCGGGACCCTCAGGGTTTGGGGTTATTTTCATGTATAAATATGAGGAGGTTGTGACGTGTAGTTATGGTCTTTGTTGGCATACTACAGCATTAGAAGCTGAAATGACGGAACTCATAAGCGCGGTTGACATCGCTTGCCAACGACATTGGAACAACATTTGGTTTGAATGTGACTTATCCATGGTGGTTCACGCAATAAGGTTGGGTCAAACAATACTATCATGGAAACTTGCAGGTATGTGGATAAATTGTATTGACAAGGTCTCCTCTCTGAAATACTTTATCACACACACCTTCCGGGAGGCGAATCACAATGCAGATGGACTTGCAAACAAAGGGGTGTTGGAAGAAGGGAGTATACAAAGAAACACTATTCCTAATGAAATGGATCCTCTTATTACTATGGAAAAATGTAAAATTCCTTTATTCTGAATTGTGTAATGTTTTAACTTTCTCAATTAAAGCGCCTCCAAGCTCATTTTTCTCAAAAAATGTAATTTGATCTCCTTATGATCCATGTCTTATGAACTTCTAATATTTATTCCAAGGCATGGGTTTATGATATATGATTGGTTGAGCATAATTTTTTTAATTTATTTAAATTATTTGATACCCATATTATTATTATTTGTCTTATATATGATTATATATTGATATCTCTTATGTTTAAAATTATTGATAACCAAATATCACCCCTGATCATGTTTCCTTCACAATTTTTTTAATAATTATTTATTTAGCACATTCCTTAGAGTAATACTATGTGAGGTGATATTTTTGGGAGATGATGATGATATTTCAGGAATTAAGATTACTAACTTCAATGTTTGTAAAGGATCTAAACTATTATGGTCCTCCATAATATGTTTGTGTAATGAAATGAATACTCAGCTAAATAGATGTAATATCCATGTATGAAATACCTATGTCACTATAGGTAATCCACTAAAGCGTGATGGGTCTTCCCACCATCCTCGTTAAATGGAGTGGTAAACCCCATAGTGATGTATTGGGTTATATAAAACACTTAGCTTCTAAATACTCTTGTTTCTTCATAAGCTATTAAATCTCTTTATGTGGCATCTCTTAAGAATGAATAGAAAGGGCTGATGCTTCAGGAACATTCGAAATAGGGACCTCTACCTCACTGATTGGAGTTATTCTAGAAAATTCATCAGGGAATATTTCTATTAAAAATCCACAATTTGAGGGAAATAATCTTCTTTTACTCCTTGGTCATTCACAAAAATATTTAAAATTTAGGTTTCTAATCTACACATTCTAAGATTCTTGAGTTCATAATAGGGTTCATGAAAATCCCATTCACCCTTTTGTATATATTTACCACCTCATGGTCATGATAATGTCATATTCCATTGAAAAAAATTGATAAGAACTCAATAAAAATATAACTAGTGGATCCTGATAATGACGTCCAAATCAGTCCTCACAAGGATGAAGTGGTTCCAAAAGAAACAAAACCAATAAACTTAAAAATAAACCCCTTACATATGTGTATACTCTCTGATCATGTTACCAATAGTGTATATGGTGTCATTAACATACATAAGTAATCAAATTCAAGTGCAATACCTTACCAAATAGCTAATGAAAAAAGAGGATGTATAGTGCCTATGTCAAATAAAGAAGACACTAAAGTACAAGCTTCTCGAATACAACCTCTAACAATAGAAGGCCCAACCATATCCTCCTCTATTATAGGCTACACTATATGAATCTGACCAAAAAAATAGACTTGAGTAAAAATCTAACCAGCCTAAGTGAGACTTATCTTTTTTTAATTCATCTTATAAGATCAGATCCCACATCTATGTCCACCTCCTCAACTTTATCATCCAGTAGTACCCTAACATATCGTCGGCTATGAATATGTTTATCCCACTCCCAAATATAGATTCATTACAAACACCATCTCACTATGTTCTAGGAAAAATATTTTTAGTGTCACAATAGATGTTCCATTTTATCAAAGCCTTGAAATTCGACTAGATCATTGCTACATTGAAGATTTGTTTGACCAGGATTGCCACACTGGTGGTAAATCACGTAACTATAAGTACATTTTTTTTAATTGTAATTTACCCAATGAAAAAACTCAAGGTGCCACATATTATAACTAGATGAGATGTTACCCTATCTTCATGTAGAACCACCATATCCCTATCAATCATCTTGATGAGGTCATGTTCACTATCTATACCATTATTGTCATCATTAACTCATTAAAATGATATCATATGGTGCATATAAGCCTATCCAAAAACAATCTAACTAAAATCAACTACTCATAATCAATATTAGGAATGAAATAATGGAGCTCTGTGAAACAATAAGGGAAATCCATCATATTTATAGCACCCTAGTGAAGGTGTATAAATTTTCTAGTCTACTCAGTTACCAATGTCTATGGAAAAAATTAATAACATAAGGATGTTCAGAAATCCTTATAGAAGATATCCCAATACTAATTACCTTTGGATATAATGCACTAAAATTATTTATAGTAAATCACTTATAAAGTAGGTTTTTATCTTTTCTATCCTTTTTAAAGGTATCGCCAAGTGCTTGAATACTGATAGTTTGGCCTCCATTTATGACAAAAAATCATTAGGAAAACGATTTCCAAAGAATATAGATAGGTAATGTTGTAACACCCTGAAATTTTATGAAAAATATTCTTTTAATTTCATTGATGTCTTCTATTATACAGCACACCATGTTTATCTTGTACTATATGCAACACCGTATTAGCTTGCAGTATACGCAATGCTATTCTTGGATCGTGTTACACACAATTTCATGTTCGTTTTATAATAGTCATTCTACGCAACATTGAGTGTGTGTCTATATATATATATATATTAAATGTTTAAATGAAATATTGTTGGATTCTATTATACGAAACAACAAAGGATTCTTGCACAACACACAACCCTGACTTGGCTTTCATTACACGCGATCACGACCTTCCTCGATAGCGTGTGTTGTACGCAATACTGGCTTTTACTAAACAAAGATATATTATTATAATTTTATTATGAAATTGCCATTATGAATAATATTAACAAAATTTTGAATTTTATAACATTATTATTCATCTTACACATTTTCTAGAACATGGTATAAGATCAAAATAAATGTTTTAGGTAAAATAAGTATTTTTCAAAAAATGCAGTTTTGCCGCCTTTTGATGGCGCACCAACATTAAATCTAGTTTTTGAAATGTTTATAAGTTTAATTTTACAAAATAAAATATTCTTTTTAATCAGGATATAAAATTTTAACTTAGATAAATTTTTCATATTATTTTGATAACTTTCATATTTTAATGAATAGTAAAAACACGATATATTTTAATTAAAAACAACTTTTTTTCATTGTAATAACTCATGTGGTTAAATTATAATATTGAATGGTTTTAAAGTATAAATAGAATATATTTTTACCATTTAATATATTTTATGTAATTATCATTGATTTTACATTGAATTCGTAGGTTAAATCAATTCAATATTTTGCAATGTTTTAAACAAAAACCCGTTTTCATTCGACAACAGGATTAATTTTAATTTAATTTATACAACATCTGTGTATTGAATTTGAAAAAATAGATTCCATATTTGGAATCAGTGGGTCCAAATTATGTTAATAGGATACTTTTTATTTTTGGAAATTATGAATAGTAACTACGGTAAATTTTATTTAACATAGTTAAAGGTAAATCGGGTAATTAAGGGTAAATATAATATTATAAAATTACCATAACACATGAAAAAATTCTATTGGATGGATAAAAGTAGACCCATATCACCTAAGGATCCGATCAGATTCATTTTATTGACTTTTGACCATGAAAATAATTTAATTATTGTTAAAACCAAAGAAAGTGACAACATGTCACTCTCTTAAATCTTATAAGTATAATAATTTTAATTTAGTGATAAACATCATAAAACATTGAACATGAATATTATCCATAAATCTAACAAAATTATCTACATCATGATAATTTATTTAAAATTTTTAGGGATTAAATTACTGTCATTAATGGTGATACATTAATGATGCAGAAATTATTTATTATGTGAAAAATTGTAATATAGTAATAATACCCATTAAAATGCACAAAAACCTGACAAAAACATATTGGTAGTGTATATCTATACCATAAGAATCCAATGACCTAATATATAACCGTTTGGAGTCTTACAAAAGTGATTATGACACTTATGTTATTTTATTTTAAATGATGCCAAAGTTGTCATCTTCATAATTTAATAAATATAACAATTTAAATATTGTAATTTTAAGATCATAAATTCTAGTAAAAGTATTATTGTGAAATTTAATAGATTTATATTCATCATAGGATTATATTTCTAATTTTTATGCAACAAATAAGTATATTATGTAATTATACAAAAATGTTGTAGTAATTATTTTATTAACAGATAAACCAAATAAATGCTTTTAAAAATAATAAAATAAATATTGTATGAACTATTTAATGTTATCCACTAATTTTATAGATACATATTACCTTTTATGAATCTATTAAAGCTTTTAGTTCGAACATATTTTCTGTATATATTTTATTTAAATTCAAATAAAGGAATAGTGTCAAAATTGACACTATTGTTATTTTATAAAAACAACATATTATAAAATTGTTTAAAAATCACAAAAATATTTAAGAATTATAAATTTAAATTTATATGGTCTAACATTTTATAAATTATCCAATTATGGAAAATTCAAAACAAATAAGTAATTATTTGTTATAATTTAAAATTTAAAATGTTATTACCACAAATAAAATTAAATTGATTAAATATGGATAAATCCAGTTGATAATGTTTAAAATAAATTCCTAACATGTCTAAATTTTATTGGTTGATGCGATTACAACCATATCTCATCTAATATTCGGATATGAGTAATTGTGGTGGTTTTTAAGTGGGGTTGGGATTTAATATAAACTAATCTTTCTTATATTTCCAAAGGTGCCCCTCTCCGCCCTTATAAAAGGGCACCCCCTCCCTCTCCTCCTCACACCAATTTGAGGTTTCAAGCTCGGCCAAACCCTGACCATTTCACTTCCCCACTTCCCAAGAAACATTCTAGAGGTCCTGGTCTTTTTCAAAGACCAATTTTAGTTCCCTAAGAGGAGGTCTCAAAGAGGCGCTTCAATGAAGAGGTAATGTCTGTTACCGATTCTTTCAACTTTATTTCTTCTCCTAATTCTTCTTCTTATATAGTTGTTTCATTATGAAGAAATAACATCAGTATCACTCATATACAGATATGTTATTATAATTATGAAACAACCCTATTTCACCATCTATCCATCCTATGGAAAACTAAATCACCGCACGTGCATACGTACGGAATACCGTCTCCATGCCGTGGTGAAATCTATTTTTACACCAACACCATACATGGATGGGTATAATGGTAAAAAGAATAACTATATATGGTTATTATAACATCATACTTATTCTGATATATTATACCATCCACTCCCATTCTATTCAATAATTATGGGAACGATATCATCGCTCGTGCGTACATACGAACTACCGTCTCCACAACACGATGAGATTCATTCTCTAAGTTAACCATAGATGAATGATCATAAAGTTTAAATAATGAATAATAATTAAATATATCAATTCTACTGGATTTATGTATATATATTTATTTATTTCATCTATTTAGTTTCATTCAATTCAATAAGGAAACGAAAACAACGATCATGCGTACATACGACCTACCGTCTCCATGAACGGTGTATTTCATTCCTTTTATCGATCTATAATATATATATGTATATGATGAATATATATTATATATAAATCATGTTTTAAATTCTGGAATTTTTTAAATCAGGATATAATTATTAATATCAAGAACAACAAGTCGAAACACATACGATAAATGAAA
The DNA here is from genome assembly GCA_963277665.1 of Viscum album. Lineage (NCBI taxonomy): Eukaryota > Viridiplantae > Streptophyta > Magnoliopsida > Santalales > Viscaceae > Viscum > Viscum album. The sequence goes on from OY728138.1 coordinate 1,382,048,151, forward strand.
TGATTTTACCCAAAACGCTGCTTTAACATAGAATTTACAAAAGAACGGGTAATATAAAGTCATAAGTGAAACATATATGATATCATAACAATGAATATGATTCTTTAATAAGTCCATGACATTATTTAAATCATTATACAAGAGGTTCGGATACGTATGAAGCATATCGGACCTAAGGTAAGGGAAAATCTCGCAATCTCAATTTTTATCCGAGATTGTTTATACATCAGAATTTACTGTGGAATATTTATCATCCACATACATGTTTCCTAAATATGTAATATTTATATCCGTTTACTATTGTTTATGTCGAATTTTACCCTTCAGTGAGTTTTTAGTAAAAGATATGAAAGGAATCTTTTGTCGTTTTTCATACAAGGTACTTTTTGACTTTTCTGAAAAAAGTATGAGAAGAATGTTTTTTTAACTTATACGACGTGAATTTATTTTTACGATTTCATAAAACATTATTTACATAAAGATTCATCTAAAATATTTCATGATTATTTTCAAAAAAATCCTTTTCTTTTAAAATTGCATGAATTTTTTGAAAAGAAAATAATTTTGAAGAAGACAGGATATTTTCCTCAAGAATTCATTTCAAGTGTTTTATCAAAACCATTTTCCATATAAGATGACATTATTTAATATGTGTATGTCTCAAGTATAATGTCTCTATGAATTACATGGTTTCACTTTTCTTATGATGAAATGATATCCATTTTTTATATATGGATTATGTTATGATGGGATGATGTTTATGAAACCCATTTTTATTGTTTGGGTTATGATGAATGATTTAATTTTATGTTGTGGCACAAGTAAGAATTATTTCATTATGAGATGGGTGGGACCTATATCTCCCTCTAATGCATTGGGTAAAGATTTATATCTCATGAGATAGACATGGCTAGAATGGCAAGTTCAACCAGTTCAGTAATACAGGACTAGAACGAGGAGTGAACTCGATTCAGAAAGGGACTTTGTCCACTAAGATGGTCATGGAAGCAATGCCTTGGCTACTATGGAAATCATATCATGTGCCTAATTTTTGCCACAATTACATGTTTTATTCACATTCTATTTTATAATGATTGATGTTCCCTTATGATATATGCCTTACGTACTACCATGTTTTATGTCATTGCTCAAGATTTTGATGTTTAAATATTATGTTCATGTTTTTAAGTTCAAATGAATATGGTTTGTTTTATTTTCTCCATGCTTACCCTTATTGATCATTTCAGCTCACCCTTTTTATGCATTCTTTTCCCCCAGGATTAAAAGAAAGGTTTTAGGTAAGGAAACAAAAAGGGGAGGATCGTTATGGGAGATGTTGAAGATCTTTAAATACGATTAGAAGATTTTATTCTGAGTTTCCAAAGACACTAAACTATTACGGTCATTGTGTGTCTATTTTTTATCTATTAGATATTCCGAAAAATTAATGTAATGTCCATGTACATCAAGCTTCGGGTCTCTACAGTTTATATCAGAGGAAAGGTTTATTCAACCATTAGAAACTAGGATGTGAAAACGTTAGTGAGATCCCTAGAGATATTTCTAAGGTATGTCTAGGGATGTCCCTAAGGATAAGTATATGTATAGGATATAGTCCTAGAAGTATGGTGAAAATCTTAAAATTTAACCTAAGATGTTATATATTGAGGATACTCCCCCTTTACTATGTTGTTCTCCCTAGCATGATTTTTGCTTCTCACACTATTCTTTTTGTGTTTTAGAAAATGCCTAGAAACCGGACGATTCACGATAATGGAGGATATAAATGAAAATGGAATGATCTTTTTCATGAGGAACCAAATGAAACGAGATTTAGAAGTCCAAACATCATTATTATGCCAAATCAGAAATTTCATAATATGATCAATAATCTCATCTTTGGTAAGTTTCCCGACACAGATAATAAGAGAAAGATGGAGTTTCATGATGATCATAGAGGAAAGAAAGTTCAATTTCCCTCATGTAAATCATGTGGGAAGAGGCATCGAGGAGATTGTTTCAATGGAACTGGAAGATGCTTTGGGAGTGGAAAAGAATAACACAAAGCCAGTAAGTGCAAAGGAAAAGGTTCAGTTAAAACCCTGGACAAGGATATTGGTATTTCTACGACATCAATAATGATTAGATGTTTTAAATGTGGAATGTGTGGGCATTATTCAAACCAATACCCTAATAGAAAATCTCATGAAGAAAAATAAGCATGGTCAAATGAGTAGTATTTATGTGGATGATGATGAAGAGACTAAAAATGAAATATGAGATAAAAGAAATGATGAAGCTCAGTCAGTGGTTTAAGAAGTTAGTGTAATGATTGTATGTTTATAAAGAATAATGTATGGTACTATGGAATAAAGAATCATCTAAGGATTGTTACACTATTGTTTTTCCTAAAGTATTTGAAAGTATATGTTGAATGGTACTAGTAACCACGGAAGGTTATTTAGATATTTTTGGAAAGTAAATGATATGCACATAATGAATGGATAAGAAGATAATGAGATGTTTGATTGTATTCATGAGCTCATGACTGATATAAGGACTAAGTGATATGATGGTTTGATTATACAGATATTTTTGGGATTTTGGTATGTGGAAAGAGTTAACTTTTGACAGTATTCATGTTTTCACTAAGGTTCTATGGTAATTTATGTTTCAAGAGAATATATGACTAAGGTATTCATGTTTTTGGAATACAACCAACAAGATATATCTTATGATATATATGGGATAAATGCTTGTATTCACATTCTTGGTAGATAACCTTTCTAGTAATTGTTTTCTTTATACTATGAGCTTGGACTGAAGTATTTTAGATAAATATTGGAATGTATTATGTTGGACATATGATAGTATTTTTTAAGGATAGAACTTTTTTTGATATTATTGATGGGATGTTATAGAAATGTAGTTTTAGAAAAAAAGACAACCTGTAGGACGGGCGAAATCCCATCACGTCGGACAAGGCTCTGGGAATCGAACCCACAACTGAAGTGCGACTAGCCTTTATCGCATACCACTGGCCTACAAGAAGTCCCTAGTTAGTATAAACTAGTTTTATTTTATTAATCGTTATGATATATGAAGTATAAGTTCATTTTTGGAATCATATACGATTAACCTCACCATAGATGGACTTATGTATATTTGATAACTTTTTCTAACCTTTAGTTTGAAACAGATGGAATGACCCATCATTCTATCACAAGATCTGTTAACACTTCACATATAACAAATTAAACTTCATTTTTTAAGAGATGAATTGTAAATTGTTCCAAGCACGAACAATAGTGAGATTGTACCAAAAACAAGAAAGTATTTCTTCTAATTCAAATTCTTCAACTTTTGGGAAATGATCTTGAAAACCAAAAATGTTGTCCTAGTGCCCTTATATCCGATGAATCATATGGTACCTTAGATCATCATAAATATATGGCTTTGTGATTGTTGTCTTTTTCATAGCCATTTTCTCTACCACTCTCCATCAAAACATGATGGTTAGATTTCTCTTCCATATCCATATTTTCACCTATGTTCTCCTATGTGGAAACCCAGAGATGAGTTAATTTGGTTAACTATTAAGTTTCATACTTTAGTTTTGAAAGTTATATTTTGGTATTTCATTTTACTATGTGGTTTTAATTAAAGAAACTTTCAAGTATAAAACCATGCATAACCCCAACAAATTCCGAGGAAAAAATTCCTTTTAAGGGGGGTAGAATGTAACACCCTGAGATTTTATGAAAAATATTCTTTTATTTTCATTGATGTCTTCTATTATACAACACACCAAGTTTATATTGTACTATATACAACATTGAATTAGCTTGAAGTATACACAATGCTATTCTTGGATCGTGTTAGACACAATTTCATGTTCGTTTTATAATACTCATTCTACACAACATTGAGTGTGTTTCTATATATATATATATATTCAATGTATAAATGAAATATTTTTGGATTCTGTTATACAAAACAATGAAGGATTCTTGCACAACACGCAACCCTGACTTGGCTTGCATTACATGCAATCACGACCTTCCTCGATAGTGTTTGTTGTATGCAATACCGGGTTTTACTAAACAACGATATATTATTATGAAAAAGGCATTATGAACAGTATTAACTAAATTTTCAATTTTATAACATTATTATTCATCTTAAACAATTTCTATAACATGGTATAAGAACAAAATAAATGTTTCGGGTAAAATAAGTATTTTTCAAAAAATGCAGTTTTGCCGCCTTTTGATGGCGCACCCACATTAAATCTAGTTTTTTACATGTTTATAAGTTCTATTTTACAAAAAAAATTATTATTTTGAATCAGGATATAAAATTTTACCTTGGATAAATTTTTCATATTATTCTGATAAATTTCATATTTTAATGAATAGTAAAAACACACTATATTTTAATTAAAAACCACTTTTTTTAATCGTAATAAATTATGTTGTTAAATTATAATATTGAATGGTTTTAAAGTATAAATAGAATATATTTTTAAAATTTAATATAATTTATGTCATTAGCATTGATTTTAAATTGAATTTGTAGGTTAAATCAATTCAATCTTTAGCAATGATTTAAACAAAAACCCATTTTCATTCGACAACAGGATTAATTTTAATTTAATTTCTGAAACATCTGTTTATTGAATTTGAAAAAATGGATTCCATATTTGGAATCATTGGGTACAAATTATGTTAATATGATACTTTTTATTTTTGGGAATTATGAATAGTAACTATGGTAAATTTTATTTACCTTAGTTAATAGTAAATTGGGTAATTAAGGGTAAATATCATATTATAAAATTACCCTAACACATGCCAAAATTATATTGGATGGCTAAAAGTAGACCCATATCACATAAGGGTCAGATTAGATTCATTTTATGGACTTTTGACCATGAATATAATTTAATTATTATTAAAAACAAAGAAAGTGACAACATGTCACTCTCTTAAATATTAGAAGTATAATAATTTTAATTTAGTGATAAACATCATAAAACTTCGAACATGAATATTATCCAGAAATATAATAAAATTATCTACATCATGATAATTTATTTATAATTTTTAGGGATTAAATAACTATCATTAATGGTGATACATTAATGATGCAGAAATTATTTATTAAATGAAAAATCAGTAATATAGTAATAATACCCATTAAAAGGCCCACAAACCTGACCAAAACATATTGGTAGTGTATATCTATACCATAATCATCCAATTACCTAATATATAACCGTATGGAGTCTTATAAAAGTGATTATGACACTTATATTATTTTATTTTAAATGATGCCAAAGTTGTCACCGTCATAATTTAATAAATATAACAATTTAAATATTGTAATTTTAAGATGATAAATTCTAGTAAAAGTACTATTGTGAAAGTTAATATATTTATATTAATTATAGGATTTTTGTTTTAATTTTTATGCAACAAATAAGTATATTAAATAATTATACACAAATGTTGTAGTAATTATTTTATTAAGAGATAAACCAAATAAATGGTTTTAAAAATAATAAAATAAAAATTATATTAACTATTTAATGTTCTACACTAATATTCTAGATACATATTACCTTTTATGAATCTATTAAATCTTTTAGTTCGAACATATCTTCTGTATATATTTTATTTAAATTCAAATAAATGAATAGTGTCAAAATTGACACTATTGTTATTTTATAAAAATAACATATTATAAAATTGTGTAAAAATAAAAAATATTTTTAAAAATTATAAATTTAAACATATATGGTCTAAAATTTTATAAAGTATCCAATTAAGTACACTTCACAACAAATAAGTAATTATTTGTTATAATTTAAAATTTAGAATGTTATTATCACAAATAAAATTAAATTGATTAAATAAGGATAAATCAAGTTGATAATGATTAAAATATTTTCCTAACATATATAAATTTTATTGGCTGATGATATTACAACCCTATCTCATCTAAGCTTCAGATATGAGTCATTTTGGAGGTTTTTATGTGGGGATGGGATTTAATATAAACTAATATTTCTTATATTTTAAAAGGTGCTCCTCTCCTCCCTTATAAAAGGGTACCTCCTCCCTCTCCTCCTCACACCGATTTGAGCCTTCAAGATCGAAAAAACCCTGCCCATTTAACTTCCACACTTCCCTAGAACGATTATAGAGGTCATGGTCTTCTTCAAAGACCAATTTTAGTTCCCTTAGAGGAGGTCTCAAAGAGGCGCTTCAAAGAAGAGGTAATGTCTGTTACCGATTCTTTCAACATTATTTCTTCTCCTACTTCTTCTTCTGTAGTTGTTTCATTTTGAAGTAATAACATCAGTATCAATCATATACTGATATGTTATTATAATTAAGAAACAACACTATTTCCCCATCTATCCATCATATGGAAAATGAAATCACCGCGCGTGCGTACGTACGGAATACCGTCTCCACGCCGTGGTGAAATCTGTTTTTCCACCAACACCTTACATGGATGGGTATAATGGTGAAAAGAATAACAATATATGGTTATTATAACATCATACTGATTATGATATATTATACCATCCACTCCCATTCTATTCAATAATTATGGGAATGATATCATCGCTCGTGCGTACGTACAGACTACCGTCTCCACAACGCGATGAGATTCATCTTCCAAGTTAACCATACATGAATGATCATAAAGTTTATATAATGAATAATAATGAAATATATTAATTCTACTGGATTTATGTATATATATATATGTATGTCATCTATTTAGTTTCATTCAATTCAATAAGGAAATGAAAACAGCATTCATGCGTACGTACGGCCTACCGTCTCCATGAACGGTGTATTTCATTCCTTTTATCGATCTATAATATATATATGTATATGATGAATATATATATTATATAAATCATGTTTTACATTCTGGAATTATGTAAATCAGGATATAATTATTAATATCAAGAACGACAGGTCGAAACACATACTATAAATGAAATGATTTTACCTAAAACGCTACATTAACAAGGAATTTAGAAAAGAACAGGTAATATAAAGTAATAAGTGAAACATATATGATATCATAACAATGAATATGATTATTTAATAAGTCAATGACATTATTTAAATTATTATACAGGATTTTCGGATACGTACGAAGCATATCGTACCTAAGGTAAGGGAAAATCTCACAATCTCAATTTTTATCTGAGATTGTTTATACTTCAGAATTTACTGGGGAATATTTATCATCCACATCCATGATTACTCAATATTAAATATTTATATTCTTATACAATTTTTTAAGTCCAATTTTACCCTATGGTGAGTTTTTAGTAAATGATATGAAAGGAGTCTTTTGTCGTTTTTCGTACGAGGTACTTTTTGACTTTTCTGAAAAAAGTACGAGAAGAAAGTTTTTTTAACTTATACGATGTGAATGGATTTTTTCGATTTCATAACTTCATATTTGCTTAAATATTCATCTAAAATATTCCATGATTTTTTTCCAAAAAAAAATTTCTTTTAAAATTTCATGAATTTTTGGAAAATAAAATAATTTTGAAGAAGAGAGGATATTTTCCTCAAGAATTCATTTCAAGTGTTTTATCCAAATCATTTTCCATATAAGATGACATTATTTAATATGTGTATTTCTCAAGTATAATGTCTCTATGATTTAAATGTTTTCACTTTTCTTATGATGAAATGATATCCATTTTTTTATATATGGATTATGTTATGATTGGATGATGTTTATGAAACCCATTTTTATTCTTTGGGTTATGATGAATGATTTATGTTTATTTTGTTTCACAAGTAAGAATGATTTCATTATGAGATGGGTGGGACCTATATCTCCCTCCAATGAATTGGGTAAAGATTTATATCTAATGAGATAGACATGGCTGGAACATCATGTTAAACCGGTTCAGTAATACAGGACTGGAACGAGGAGTGAACTCGATTCAGAAAGGGACTTTTTCTACTAAGATGGTCTTGGAAGCAATGCCTTGGCTACTATGGAAATCATATCATGTGCTTAATTTTTTCCACAATTACATGTTTTATTCCCATTCTATTTTATCTTGATTTATGTTCCCTTATGATATATGCCTTACGTACTTCCATGTTTTATGTCGTTGCTCAAGATTTTGATGTTTAAATACTATGTTCATGTTTTTAAGTTCAAATGTATATGGTTTGTTTAATTTTCTAAATGCTTACCCTTACTGAGCATTTGAGATCACCCTTTTTATGCTTTCTTTTCCCCCAGGATTAAAAGAAAGGTTTTAGGTAAGGAAACAAAAATGGGAGGATCGTTATGGGAGATGTTGAAGATCTTTCAAAACTATTAGAAGATTTTATTCCGAGTTTCCAAAGACACTAAACTATTACGGTCCTTGTGTGTTTGTTTTTGTTATGCATTATATATTCCGAAAAAATAATGTAATGTATATGTACATCATGCTTCAGGTATCTAGAAATGTTATAAGAAATCCCCCTTAAATTATAACATATAAAAGGAAACTCTTATAGATCTTGAATAAACATCATAAACTGAAAGAAACTCTCTCAAAACTGGGCATCAGTGCCCAAGAAGGGAACCGCGGGCTATTCTATATATGTAACTATGCGTGTTAATAACTGTGCATATGGTCTCACCACTTCTAGAGAATATTCATCACTTCATTCTTTAAACTTGACTGAAGGTCATGACGGTGGATATTTCTACAATTTCTAAACACACTCCTTAGAAACGAATTTGATAAATGAACATATCAATGATAAATAAATTAGAAATCTGCAATGCCTTCCTATAGAAGATTCAACACAGATATGCTTGCTAATAATACTAGTTATATTTAATTTTATAATTTCGTTAGATTCATAAGAGACACTCCCTACTTCCCACTACTAAGGTAGATTCATGTTCATGGTCCCATATCATATAACAAATCTCCTACTATATGAAGCATCAATATAAAATTTATAGGAAAACACCCTTTGCGTTGTAGTTGGAATCCCCATTTAATAGCAAACATTTTATTTAAGAGTCTAATTTTATCCGGTTCATTTTCACACACACACACATATATATATATATATATAAATATATATTTATACAAGTGTAATTAAATATGTATTTTTTCACAATTTATAAATTCATAGGTTTTATAAGTTGATATCCATTACAGTTGTAACTTCCACAAACAATTAAAACTGTTTAATTATTAGATTCACCATTCCCAATTTTTAAATGCTCATACACTTTATAAATTTCAAATGGAATATAGTTAATTTCAAAAACTAATGTTTCATACGACATGCTTAATGCTCCATGGCTCAAACACACCATAATTCGTTAGTTACATTACCACTATCAAGATATATGAGGATAAACTATTTTGGTTGATACAAACACTTTTAATAACCAATTTTTTATCTCCTGGTAAGAAACACCGGTGTAATTAGAATATAGTTATCATTGAATTTAAGTAATTCATTCCTAATATAGGAAATGAATGTAATGAGATGAACTTATATGGAATGGAATAATATATGACAATTTCATTTGTATGTGACTTTGAAGATGCATGTATTGTTTATCCTTTATTAACCATGCCCTGTTAAGATGAGAAATCCATAAATATCAAATCATAAAACATGATCATCCCCCAATTCTGATTTAAATATAACTATAAAATAGATAAATGTAGATCACAAGTCCCATTAAAGAAAATTTTGGCTTTTCACTATATGTTGGTTTGCTACTTTGAGGAACAAGTTCATTAAAAATTACAACACTTCATAATCACTTGTCTAAAAACTCACACAGAGTAAGGAGAAAAATTAAAACTAATCTTCTAAGATACCACATTTTAGTGTCCTGATCTAGGTTCACTCCTACTTATCTGAACCAAATTGGACGCATTCCCTCATGCGTGCATCCATGTATTTCCAAGACGATAAACTAGAAGGGAGGTCCTAGGGTGTGTCTATTGAGATACTATTCCCTCTTTTCATAGTATATAAAACTTGATAATAACAAATAAATCATAAAATGTGTTTATTAATAATAAAAAACAAAGGTAGGTGTAAATAATCTCAATATATAATATCACTAGTGTCTTATACAAAGTGATGATCATTTCATTATACTATACGAAAAATGGAAGTGAATGGGATACAAAGATACATGGATATACAACATTCTATAAAAAAAGACCACAACAAGAAAAATATAACACCAATATCATCTTGAGGATAAGCACTATACCATGATCATGTACTCAATGAATGGTAGATAATAAAGAATACAGAGAAATAACCTTTATTTATCCATACCTACAACCAAGAAGTCTATTCAGTTTCTAATCAATACCCCAGTTGTGGTGTGATATATACTAAGTAAGCCACCACCAACGGCTTCTAGTGTAATCCATGTTGTTTATATAAACTAGAGGAGTATAGATATAATATATTAAAGAATAAATATAAAAAATAAATGAGACAACTATTGTTCTTAAAGGACATCAAGATGACACAACCTGATTCAGTATAGGTCAAGATAACTCTGAACACGTGTCACTATATATATAAGTATATGTACATATTTATGAATATGGAAATGTATATATATATTAACTATATATATAGTGACATATATTCAAATGTTTATATATATTAAAACTAGCCAAGACATGAGGTATAACTAAGGAATCCATGCGTAGTCATGAAAAACTCATGTTGTAATAGGATACTATTCCATGATTTCAATAAGGGATATTGATGTCATCATATTCATCAACCCAATAAATGACTATAAATTAAATGTACAATAACCAACATAGAAACATGAACATCATGTTCAATATTCAATTAATTATGTGAGACATTATTCCCAACATCACAAGTCAACGGAGTGTGAATCATCATTGTCCAATACAAGACATAATCATGTATCAACATCCATTATACATGGGTTAGAATAAATATTATAATATACATCATTTGTATAATGATTTGACATAATTAAAGGATTGGTTTACTAATCATTTAACAGTCCATTAAATTAATGAATAATTCATTTTTCATATAAGAGTCATTTGACATGGTCATACCATTCACTTTACTTTGAATTTCAATAATCCATTCAATTAAGAAAAAATTCAACACCACATAGAAGGTGTTTTTTTACATTAAATTCATTTAAGTCATGGGATTATAAATGAAATACCCCAAAGGGTGTGTTATTGGATGAGGTGGGTGACCATCGACAAAAAAATGATTTTCTTTGGGAAATCCTAAAATAGTTCTTACAATTTAATTTAAGGAGTTCTTATTTTTAAGGAAATTCTTAGAAATTTTGACATTCTGAAAGATGGTGCATGTTATAAAAAACGTGAAAATAGTAAAACGTTACTACACCACCAACCTTAAGGCGGTAGATAAATACCCCTATGATATTAGATATAGATTTAAAGTAGAGTATGTTCAATCAATAAAATAGAAAAATCACCTAATAATACGTCATATTATCTCACATAGAAATATAATTCACGTGGGTGAGATGAATGAGGAAATGAAGTAAAAGGATTGATGATCTTATCAGGTTCTACACAATATGATAAACTGTGAACAATTCTGAGTATAGATGGATATGTTATCTCAATTCCTATGAGGAGAGGTATGTTGATCTTCATCCATGTGGTCCCCTATGAAAATGGGAATGTATTATGAGGTTATTGTTTAATATGAAGTAAGGATAAATGAAATTTCACTTCTAATTTAATGTGATTCATGGTTTAACTGAAAATTTTATCAATGTCGTGTTCTAATAATTTACAAATACTACTTAATTAGAACTAAGCCTATAGGATAGGGAACAATTTGAAAAATTGTGCATATCATTGTGTTCCCCTATACAGACCATATGACTCACCCCACACTGTTTACCCAAATCTTATGTCCACAAGCACACTATTTAATAAAACTCTATGCATAGTCGGTTTTCTCCAAAAAAACCGGGCCTTCAAGCATCAAATGAGACCCAGATGCTACAGAAACCACTTAGACCTTGTTAATACCCTATATAATGTTAAAAATGAATATTAAAATTTAATCATAATGGAATAATACCTCTTTGAAATTTTTTATGTTACACATCAATCATCATTGATCGCAATAGATTCCTTTTATTTCTGAGATAATTGTATTGTTTAACTCAACAATCAAGATGCTAACAGTAGAGACCAGTCCTCATTATTGAGAGAGTTCATGGATAATATCTCTCTCGGGTCAGATATTATTAATTCTATAAATAATTATTTATAATGGACTTTAGGCTATTATAGTGTTATAGTGTGATATAATCTTTTATTTATAAACCAAGTTAAAGAAAATAAATAATTATACATCGTCCATTATTATTTTCCAAATACATTATGAACCTCATTTATAACTAATAATCATATTACTACTGTTTACATGACATTTGAGAAACTCAAGGATAAATAAAAATTATTTCCTATAATAAATATGTTAATATTTACTCATATAATATTGAATATATTATTTCCCATCGGGCCATTAATCACATTCTTCTAGTCTAGCTTAATATTTATCCAATGCTGAATTTTCTTAATTTTTTAAATAAATTAATAGGACTTCATTCTATTCCTATTAGTAATTAAATATTATATAGACTATGTTATTGGATAAATATTTATTAAATATTCATATACCCAAATAAATAAAAATATGTTTCCTTGATAATAAAAAATAGATAAATAATTATTATATATTTGTGTAATTAAAAAAAAATTACTTGGTGAACTAATATTTATCAATATTACACTCATATAACATTTTCTCAAATATTTAATGAACAAATATCTTCTATCATCCAAACATTAATAATTATTAAACAAAATACAAGAATAAAATTTAATCAACATGTTAGATTCATATTGATTTTAACTGAGATTCTGATTACACTTAGTGTGTGACACATTAACCATCATTTTTAGTGTCTTTAAGTGAAACGGCCTAAATTACCTGGTTAGTATATAATAAAAATCCAAGGCACTCATAAAGTGAAAAATTAATATCACAAAGATATAATGAATCATATGGATTCACACTATCTAATAAATACCTTTATCTTGATATCTCAAATCATGTAGGTTTTATACTAGTTTCATCAACCAATGTTTTTATTTTATCTTTATTTCAATTACCAGAAATGAAATTTCCTATAGAAAACCTTGTATATGGATTTAAATTGGATTTTATATTTCCATCAAAAGGCATATGATATCAACATACATTTAAAAATAAAGAGAGAAACTCTAACTTTCATTTTTCATTGATAAAATATCATTTTTGATGCATCCAATGTACCCAAATTCTCTATGAATATATTTTTTTCATGTTTTACAATAATATATAAAAGTACATGAATCGTGATTTGAATTAAAAATAATATTAATGTCTATAAACTATTACACGTGTCTAAAAATAATAATATATAATAACACATATAAATTTGTATTATCATCTACTGTGTAATGTTTTAATAACCTCCGTATCATTGGGAGTACCATGGAAAAAAATTATTTGAATAAGTCACAATTTATTTTATGACCCAACCCCTTATAGCCTATATCAACTATGTCCCATCAAAAAATATCATCCAGATATAGAAAATGTATTTAAGAATACTATGATGAAACCTATCATTTCCCTTCATATTGGGGAATTATTATGACATTTCAATGCGTTATGTACACTTAGAACATTGTCACATATAATTCATGTAAAAAATCATCATGTGATAATAAATAATACATAAAACATAATGAATATTCGGGTAATGAAAAATTAGTTTTTCATTGGGAACCAAGTCTAAGAGGCTCTCACTTTTAGAAGAGAAAACTAATGAAAAATAATGTGGTTATCTTCATAGGATAAAAATTATTGTTCTAATATATGACTATATTTGCTGAGGAAATAACACTACTCATGGTTATTCTTCTTTTTGTGACCTCATATCTCTTTTAGAAATCCCACAAAAGATTATGTCACTAATTTTTTATATTTTTTCCTCTATAATCCCAAACATATTTGATAATACCGTAGTTAAAATTAATAATGTTGTGATTTATTTTATACTATCTAGAAAAAATATAGAATCTGGAAGTAATCATTTGTGAACATTCTTTTTAAGCCACAACTTGTTCCAAAACATACTTCATCTAATTTATATATGGGAAATATTGGCTATAATATTATTTTCCCTTTTTCATTTTATCGTAAACTAATTATGATTCTAGACCAGACTTGTCTAAATTAGAGTATTTTTATACTACATAAAATTACTAGTATTTCCATTAATTTTTTATTAGGCACTCATCTGGGTTTTCTTCCTCAAGAACTGTCATATAGTTATGAATAATAACCAATGTAATTCTCATGGTATCATTTGATATTTCCATTCAATTATTGTTGTATAATAAATATCAAACATATTTTAATTTCATGTAATTTGAGTTAAATTTTTGAAATACTCTTAGGAATATCAAGTCTACACATCACAAGATTACTAAGTGATATTGGAAACAATTACTGTGTATTATTATAACTTGTATTTTTAAATACCATGTAAAATGTGTTATATGAATTGAATTAAGAAACCCACAAATATAATCTAGTATATATTTTTGAACTATAATTAAATTTATAATTAATTAATTTTTGGATAAATTATTCAATATAACATATCCATATGACTAATGATGTGTTTTCCATATTCACTCAATCATACCACTCTTAGAAAACTGCAGCACTCAACTAACCTCTTATAGACATCTTGAAACATTTAATTTCAAATGAATGTAAATGAATAATTATACAACATTCAACCCATAAATGTATTCATGAACTTACAATAAATAATGTATTTCTTTTATATTTATGACCTTTCAGGTCACATCATACATACAAGTTCCATAATGTTAACACCAAGGGAGGTATCCTTAACATCTTATACATAACATAATGGTAACAATAGATATGATAATTAGAATACATATGGATTTAAACATGATATCTTGGTGTAACTATTCAATCCTTTTTTTACCTTTCTTATACCATCAATGTATTGTTTCTCTTAATTACTAAACAATCGATTTACCATTACCACCCAAATATAGAATGAATTTTGGTACATGGATTCCATATTTGAATTCATGGTAACTATAAAACATATATAATTGAAAATTAAATCCTTATTAATGATTTATTATTATAATTGAATAATATATCACACACTTGGGTCAATATAAAACCTGCACGTTTGTTTTAGCCGTCCTTTGTAGTATTTTCCTATATAACAATTCCTACCATAGACTCATATAGAGTTTAATGTTTCTAGGACAAAATGTGCTTCTCGAGAAATGATCCGACTAAATTATTTCATTCCACCACTATATAAAAGGAGATTTATTTCCCTTATAAAAAAATGTTGGTATGATTAATACATTTTATACCTTAGGGAACATAATAACTGTAGTGGAAACAATAACAATAATTGAGATACACCTTGTCTGTCCATGCTGAAAATTTGAATATTTTAAAAATAATTAAAATGTGATACCATAAAAAACCTATCTCTATGAAACAATTTATTTAAATGAATGAAATCCAACAGAAAATTTAGTTATCATATGATTAGTTTTTATGCTTCTATTTTCGAAACAAATCTAAAAAGAATCATAAAAGACTGAAATTTTAATTTAATCCTCCTAATCAAACCTAAACAATACTTTAATATGGATAAGTCTATGTGAGTTTGGGAAACACATTACACTTTATTAGGACATCAATTAATACTTTGTTAAGATGTAATATTGTATAACATCTATGGGGGATCTTACAGCCTTTACCAATTTAATTCATTGCGACATCAATCATTCCTAAAATTTCATAAAGGAATCTCACGAAGTAGATGAATATATCTCAAAATTATATTTGTATCAACTCATAATATCAAGATAAAATATCTCTGGGATTATTTATGGATATTTTTATATATAATGTTTAAGGATCTAGACTTAAACACTACATATTCTAGTGAATTTAAAACAAAATTCATTATTTTCATTCACAAAGACCATTTAGGTTTTGATTTTTAAAGTGTGAGGTCATAAATATAATATTAAAATTTGATATATTACAAAGATAAAATTTATACATAGTATCTATTTTTTTCACAAAAAAACCTTTTCAAAAAGAAACATTTTTTCATTTCTTGTCATATATTTAATATTTTTATCTTCTCAACATCCTTGTCCCTACTCATCCTTAAATACTTGTGAATTATTTTTTTCAAACATGAAATTTTCACAAGGATCTCTATAACAGATATAGAAAATAATAAATCCATTAGTCCAGTTTGAAAAAATAAAAAACCCATGAAAAACGTTTCTTTAAAAAAATACATTTATATATAAAAAGAGCACCATTTTTACTATAAAAATATCTGTTTCATACCTCTTTTAAATCAAACAATTTCTATAAAAACTCATTAAAATCATAGAAAATTCATATAGATTAATTTGAATATCATCCTATTTAAACTCTAATATCCATTTCCATTGGAATACTAATATATTTGAATTCTAATATATTTCTCCAGATAACATAATCATTTTCGAATTGATTTGAGTGCCATCTAGGAGCACCCATTGAATAAGATTTATCAAGATCACCCATGAGTTATAATGGGGCTCAACCCTTTATATAAGTTGTATTAGGTTAAATAGGGCACTAAAATGGTGCTAAAAATGTAAAATTAATTTCTATGGTCTATATGATGAATAACACCCTTAAAAACACTCATAATCCCATGTGAAGAAATTCTTTCAGATATCATAATACCATTTCCTTTTAGAAACCAATTTTTAATACCAAGATAATCAGAAAAAGGAATGATGGTTTTTAATTTGAATAAAACATGAATTATTTTAAATGAAATAAAACATAAAATAATGTTAATGATGAAAGAGAATTTTTTTTTCATCGTTTACTATAAAACAGAACATTTTTTTCTTTTTTTAAATAAAGTCAAACATTTCATAAAAATATTCCATTTTGAAAACCATTGATGGAATGAAATATATAAATTCCATTTATATTTAATTGATGTCCATATAAATACATTCATAAAACTATTTTAATATCATGTAATTGTTAGAGAAATATTTTTTTAATGTAAATCTTTACAACATATTTAATGAGGTTTTAAAGTTAATGTTTCCTTCATTTTGAGTCTGACTCATCACGTATGTTCTTTATATTTCTAAATAATATTACTATGTTTATTATTTACCTCCTTGATAGAATTTTAATTTTTATTGTTCCATTTATTTCACTTATTACCATTTCTTATACAATAAAATTATAATTTTATTTTATATAAGTTGTTTTGATGATATTAAATTTATAAGTCCAAAATGACAATTGTCGGTTGAATATTGTCAGTGGAAATAATTCCATCATATTATAAATAATAAAGATGAAATGAATATAATTTATATATATAGATTATAAAATTAAACCCAATCATGAAATATTATTAAGAAAAATGAACCACATTATAAACTTTAATACGGTAGGTCATACGGACGCATGAGGAACGTTTACATTTTTTCGAAGATTATTAAAAAAAGGAATGTTCTATTTCTACATTATAAAATTATAATTATGTACAAAATATGATATTATTTATTTAAACATACTTATTTATATTATCCATTTAATGTGGTGATGAAAAATAAATCACATCACTTCATGGAGGTGGTAATTAACAAATATGCACGAACAACGTTTTCATTTTTCAGTGAATTTAGAGGTGAGAAATTAAAGAATATATTATATTTTAAAAGTTAAAATTATGTAATTAATATCATAATTATAAATTAATTCCATTATTATAACTTGTTTTGAGACATGGTTATGTAAAATCAATTACATCAGTTCGTAAGGAGGTAGTCCACTGTATATAAGAATGATGGTTTCATTTAAAATTTTCTGGAAGAGGATATTGATATACATTATCAAATTAAAATAAAAACATAATTATTTTTAATATATTTCTCTTATTATTTGATCATGGTTAAATATTACTTGATGTTGGTAGAAATAAAAATATAAAAAAACATTCAGTAATGAATGATACCTCCCTTTCAAACATATCATATCGTATAGAAGAAATACATTTATTCATTGTTTTTAAGATAAAAAATACAATGGGATGTGAGTAGAGAGGTATGTAATAGTTTTTTGTAAATATTACTCAAACAAAAAGGTTTTTAAATTGTTATGAAAATATAAGAAGAGGTTTGATTTTATAAGAGAGGGGAGGGACCCTCTTGGAATTTCATAAAATATGAAATTAATATAAATTAATGTTGGAGTAAAAATGGTTAAAAATGGTTCATATTTGAAGTTAATATGATTATTATTATAAATTACATTAATCAATAAAATTTAGAAAAATTGATAATATTTATATCCTTATATTTTTGTTTTATGGCATCGTTAACCCATTTCACACTTACCGTGACAATATGGTTTTTTATTTAAGGGTGAAGATATTAAATATTAATGGAAAAATCGTCCCCTGAATAGAAAATTGATTATATTTTAATACATATCCTAATAATTTTTTCTGTGATATTTTTTTAGGAATTTTATATCATTTGTTAAAATATTATTGTGATTAAATCTCAATTATGTTGATTTTAGAACTATTCATTTAATTTGATTTTATAACCTCAATACTAGAAAACAAATTCAAATAAAAACTTTTAATAAATATATTACATGTCATTAATGTTAACATATGTTTGGGGTAGCATAAAATCTATCAAATTATACTACTTTAAGTAATTTAATATCATTTATTTTATTTTTCCATTAATATAATAATCACATCATCAACGTTGTGTAAACTTTTAAGGAAACTATTAATTTATTAGAAATTAAAAAAATTACCATGATGAAGAAAAAAATTTATATTTAAAAATAATATTTATAATTCAACATATACTCAGATTATACTAATGTTAAAAATATTATAGTTATTAAATGAAAGAGTGTGACATTTTTTACTTTTCATTATATAAAAATTTATTAAGGCCATAATTGCATCCCAATTAAATTAACACTCTATAAAATGATATAGGCTATAATTATTGATGATTTTTATTCATCTAATAAAATGTTTTCACATGATAGGGTCATTTTCTCAGACATATGATATTATTTGTAACCTTTAATTTCCCAATTTACCCTCACAGTGGTAACAAAAATGACTTAGGTTACTATTCTTGTTGACTATTAATAAATGTGGCCTAATTACTTATTATTGAACAAATTATTCCAAATATTGAATATATTTTTCGATATTAAATTTATATAAGTGGTAAAATTTAAATTAAATTATACTGAAAAAATGTGAAAAAAATTATTTTTCAAGAGAATAACCATTCTAATGTAAAAATGTTTCTATACTAAATTCAAGTATAAAATTTATTTCAAAAACTAAAATTCAAATATTTTAAATCAAATAAATTTAATTAAATTTAAAAACACATTAAAATTTGAATTTTATTTACTAAATACTTGAAAATAAATAAAATTTTAAATAAAAAATCTATATTTTCACTATTCACTAACAAAATATTCTCCAAAAATTATAAAAAAATTATCTTAAAATAAATTTGGCGTGATGATTTTTAAAATAAAATTAATTTTTTTAAATTAAAATTATTTAATTTTAAAAATTATAATTTTAAATAAATCCTTATTTTCAAATTTTTTAATAAACTATATCCTTTATTATTAAAAATTTACTTATTAGTTTTTTCAATTGATATAACTATGTAATTGATGAAAGATATAAATATATAAAAATTAGTTATTCTAACATTTCATGGGTTTTTACAGTCTTCATGCCTTTTGGATACTATTTAATTGTAGTTTTACTCATTTATAATATAAGTGAGGATAGAGCTTCCTCATATCATTATCATATTCCCATGTTTCTTTTTCAACCATATGGTTATTTCACAAATCCATATCTTGATGAATTATCTTATTTCACAAAAATTGATGTTTGTGGTAAAGAATATAATTTTTATCCCTAATAAGAAAGGATATCTTTTAACTAAATTTCTTCTGGGATGAAAAATGAGATTAATCCAACACATATTTTCATAACATTAAATAATTAAAAAGGTTGTGTACATGGAATAAACTCAATGGAAAGGCCACTCAATATGAAACTAGTATAACTTTATCAATGATTTTAAATTATCCAATGATCCAAAGACTTAAATTTCTTTTTTTACAATAATACATCACAGTTTTCCATGGATATACTTTAATGAAAACATTATCCCCTACCTCGAAAGAAATTTGTTTTCTCATTTTTTCCACCTAACTTTTCTTCTAACTCTGATCCATCCTTACACACTGTTGAATCATATTCATCTTCTTAGAAATTTTCTCAACCAATACTGTTTCGATCAGATTCTATTCTTACACTTCATCCCAAACTAAAGGATTTTGCCACCGCATTCTATATAATTCATCAATAGTTTCCATAAATATAATAGAATTAAAATTAGTTTTATAAGAAAAATAAACTGACGAATAATTTTGAACCCAAGTTCAATGGAAATCAATTGAATAATCTATTAAGCATGTCTTCCATGATCTAAATCATTCAAATAAATTTTCCATCATGTTTTGTATGAAATGGTATATTTAAATTTAATTATGTTCCTATTGAATTCCAAATTCATTTCCAGAAATAATTGAACCTAGGATCAGAGTAAAATAAAATGAATAAATTATATATATTTAATCTTATTAAATATTTGAGATACAATAGATAAATCTGATCTAAAGCCATTGTATCTTGATGTGATAAAAATTAATATATTTAATTAATCGATCAATAATAACCATTATCTCATTATTACCTATTTAATTATTTGTAAATTCCATAATCAAATCCATGGGTACGTTTTACTATTTCTTCTCTACCTCTGGAAAAGGCTGAAGGATCCCCTTCATCAAATTTCATTATACTTTGACCAATTAACATGTAAACTAATTTCTGATAAAGTTATAAATATCTCTTTTCATTCCACCTACTGATAATATGCATAAAAGAATCTATATATATTAGGGATGCAAGGATTAATGAAAAATGGGGAACTATGAGCATTAGTCAATAATTCTTTCTTTTATAGAGAATCAAAAGACACAAAATCTATTTGGAAATCTCACTGAATCTTAATTTTTAATATTATATTCAGTCAACTTACTCTACTTAATAAATTATACCTCTACCTGTATGCCATGGTATTCTGTCTATTCTTACTTAATTTTATTTTTTAAAGTAAACTACACTAAAACTAGAAAAAATAGTAGAATCTACTACATCTATATATTCTAGGACAAAATTCATTAATTTTTTAACTAAAGGGTCATATTCCAAATGAAACTTAGAAAATGAGGCAATATATTTGTTGAATCAAAGCATTGGATACAACCATTTTATTCTATGGTGATAAGGAATCACAAAATCAAAATCATTGATCATTTCCAACCATATTCCCTTTCTCGTGTTCTAATATTTTGGTGTGAATATTTACTTTAAAATTTTATGATTAGTATATATTTCACACATGGATCTATATAAATTATTCCTCTATTTTTAATGGATAAACCCCACAATCTATTTCTAGATCACATTTAGGATATTTTAACTCATGAGGTTTTAGGTATTGTGAATAATAATCAATTACTCAAACATTCTTCATCATGACATAACTAATTACCTTCAAAAAGCATCACTGTAGATTATAAAGTATCCATTTCTAGAGGGAATGGATAAAACAGAATTAATCACAAATCTTCATTATAGTTTCTGAAAATAATCCTCACACTCATTTATCTATATGAATTTAACTCCTTTTGGAATTAACATATTCAGTGGACTAAAAAATTGATAGAAGTTATCAACAATCCTCAAGTACTAACCCATTATTCTGATAAAACTATGAATCTTAGTATCCATGTTATTACTTTTCCATTCCTTAAATACTTTAGTTTTATTAGGTTCAATAGTTATTTTAACTTTAGAATCAATATATTTATAAAAATAATTTTTTACAACAAAAAATTACACTTACTAAATATTATGTATATCTTATTTTATTTTATGTTTTAGAAACAATCCATAAAAGTTTTTCTTGGTCCCCATGACTTTATAATATTAAAATATATAATCAATAAAACAAACAAAAAATTTATATAAATATTCATTCAATAATTCTTTCATAGGATCCATTAATATATATATATATA
This sequence comes from Viscum album, assembly GCA_963277665.1. Classification (NCBI taxonomy): domain Eukaryota; kingdom Viridiplantae; phylum Streptophyta; class Magnoliopsida; order Santalales; family Viscaceae; genus Viscum; species Viscum album. The sequence goes on from OY728138.1 coordinate 1,382,070,623, forward strand.
TGGCTCATTAGACAACATAATAGGAATAAATACAAAATTATAGCGCTCTTATCTACTATGAAATGCGATCTTAGTGTTATATTCCACATTTAACATTATCTAACAGTAACCTTATCTTTGAAAAATATTTTAAAAAAACTATTCTTCATAGATATGATCAAATAATTAATTAATATGAGGTAAAGGGTACATGTTCTGAATAGTGGTTCTATTAAATTCCATATAATCAATGCAAAGTCTCATGGAACCATCTTTATTCTTAATAATTAAAACATGATCACCCCATGGTGATGTTCTAGGATGATGAAACATTTATCTAAAATCTGTTATCATTTCTTTTTCAATTCAAATATTTATACATAATCCATTATATACAGGTGATTTGAAATTTTTTTAGCCTCAAGAACTAATTCAATAGTAATCTCAACCTCTTGATCGATAATAACACCTGTTAAATCCATAGTAAAAACGTCTATATATTAATTCACTACTAGGTCATCCATATTCTAAAAATCTTCTTTTTTTCACAACATCTGCTATATAACATTCACTGCCAAATCTATTCAATATATCAGGTTATTAGTAGGTTATAAAGGGTATATAATCATTAAATAAAACATTATTAAATCTAAAATCATTATTATCTAAATAAACTAAAATCCAACCCATACCAAAAATAATATCAAACATCACCACGTTATGTTCAACATGTTTTTTCTAAATACCATCCTAATAATAATAATAGGAAAATTCCTATAAATCTGGGTTTACTTAATATTATCACCTGTAGTTTTCGCAAAAAGTTCTATCATAGATAATTATTTGATATTCACAATTTACTGGTAAATTTCTCAGAAATAAAAGAACGAGAGGATCCAATGTCAAATATGGTATTGAGATAATTTAAATAAATAATAAATATACTTGAAATCACTTCATTAGATTTTGATACATCAACCTTAGTATTAGAAATTGATTTTCCCACAACATTATGATTTCTAAAATAATTATTTCTATCTTGTGTAAATAACTTCATACCATTGTTAGCATAATGACTCAACTCATTTCAATTAAATCAACTTGCTAATGGATTGATTTTTTTAACACATACATTGATTGTTTATGACTTTTTAAATTGTAGTCATGATCCGTGTAACCAAACTTACCACATTGATAACACAAACCATAATTTACCATTCATTCCCTATGAATATTTTTACCATTAAAATCAAAATATTAGAACGTTGTTTTCATACCACTATATTTCTTCAATGAATTCTTCCTAATTTCCTATCATCCAAACCACTTTTCTGCATATTATCTTAGAATACAATATCATTAGAAATGTATATTTATACCTTCATATAAACCATACGATTTTTTTCATAACATTTGAATTTATCTATTGTAATTCCCTTTTTGATTATTTTTTCAAGACTTCCTAAAACGGATTAATCTCACAATCAAGTCCCTGGATAAAATCTTGTGTATACCGGGACAATCATGTATTTTTTTTCATTTCTAGCTAATGAATATTTATACTTTTACCTCAATTCCATGAATTGTTTTCCAATATGATTCAAAAAATCATATAGAAATATTTCTCAGGAAATATATTCTTAAATGTTTCTTATTCCATGGAATAAATCTCATCTCTCTGTTTGGTATTATTCACCAAAGAACAACATCGATCAACCTCTCATTCAAAATGATAAATGGAAAGGGATAATTTTTGATGTTTTGAACACCACATGCCTTGAAATATCTTTTCCATGGAATTGATACATCCTTTTTACACCGTTGGATTTAATGTCCCAAGAAACACCAGAGGGTGATGATTTATAATGTGCCAAAATATCATCATGTTTCCTAATGGTATATCTAGATAAACTCTAGCATGGATCCCACCACCATTTATATCTTCCATAAAAAACTACTCAGATACAATTTTGTTCATTCTTTTTTTCTTATATAAAAATATATCATCCACTGGGTTCCTTCTAAATAATGTCTCTTGGTTTTTCCTATAGAAACCCATTTTAAAACAATCATAGTTTAGATGATAAAATATGTTAATATATAAATTCTATATCATTTCAACTTAATTAGTGGGAAAAATATTTAATGGTTGTTCTATTAACTTTATCCTAACCCCAATATTTATCTAATCCTTGCTATGATACCAACAATATGGACATGACCTTAAACATTAAATATTTGAGTAACATTAATCATAAAATCAATTTCTTTCATTCCGAATTATCTTTTAAGTTTAGAGTTTAATAGAGAAATGACATAAAACCTACATAACAATATCATATACCATAAGTAGAAATTTATATATAGTATTAATTTTTTCACCAAATTTTATTTTTAATAATAAACATATCTTATTTTCCTGGAATATCTTCAGAAATATTTTATTGACATCATACTTGTCTATAATCATCCGTAAATCCCTATGAAAAACATTTTAAAATGGATTGTTAGCCCAATAAGTTTAGTAAAAAACATAAAAATAATTAAACTATTTTTTTACTAAAAATGATTAAAACCCATGAAATAAATTTTCATAAAAACATACACACATATCCAAAAATAGCATCATATTTCTTTCAAATTGTTCATTATTTTGGATTTTTAAATCATGGATTTCATTGAAAACGCATTATTAAGCCTAGAAAAAACATGAAGGTTCCTTGGAAGATCATCATATTAAGACCATAAAAAACAGTTTCAATTAAAATAATAATATGACCAACTTCCAATATAATTTCCTAGAGAACCTAATCATGACCCAACACATTGGAGCACTATCTGGGTGCACCCATCGTATAAGCTATATCAATCCCAACCCTGAGTTATATTGAGTCTAAAACCATTCTGTAAGAGGTGTCGAGTTAAACCAAGAGTAGTAATAGGGATAGAACCACCATATATAATATCCAAGAACCAAATCATGAATGAAATCATTGAAAACCTCTTCTTCACCAGTCTGTAAAACACTTTTAGATATCAAAATTACATTTTTGTTTTAAAAAATAATTTTTGATACAAAAATACCTAGAAAACATGAGAGAGAGTTTTCATTTTAATAAAATATGAAATATTTTAAATGAAATAAATGTACAAATAATTGTTATTATGGATGGAAATATAATTATCTCCATATAGTTTAAAATAAAAAAAATTTGGAATTTTTTAAATAAGGTCAAACATTTCATAAAAAGAATACTTTTGAGAACCATTAAAATAAAGTGGAAGAAAATTCCCTATATGATTATTTTTTTTCTATATTACTAAATTCATAATATTATTTGGAAGAACATGTACATTAAAGAGAATTTTTTTTAAATTAAATCAATGCAAAATTTTAAACATAGTTTCAAGTTATAGTGTCTCTTACAATGAGTATGAAACTTCACATATGATCTCTATCATCATGAACAATAAAAACATTTAAATTATTTACGTTATTGAGAATAATTTTAATTTTTTTTATTACCCTTATTCCACTTATTATAATGTCATTCAAAACAACTTCAATATTTAAGTTTATATCAGTCATTTTGATGATATATGGTTCATAAGTCTAAAAAGACTTCTTTAGGTTGACTACTGTCAAAGAGATCATTACTTCGTCTTCCCCAAAATAATTATCCTGAAATAATAATAATTATTATATATCAATTATACTATTAAACCAATCATGAGTAATTTAAATCAAAAATTAACTACGTAACAATCATTGGGATGATAGTTCGTACGTACACATGAGTAATGTTTCAATTTTTCAATGATCATTATTAAAATATGGTTACGTATTATTTTATCATTATTTAATGATAATTATATAAAAAAATATGATATTATTCATTTAAAATGATTATATATATCACCCTTGTGATGTGGTGATAAAAAATGAATCACTTATTTTTAATTAGGTGGCAATCCACACATACACTCGAATGACGTTATCATTTTTCGGTGAATGATAAGGGGAGAAAGAAAATAATATATTACCTTTTTTGAATGATAAATATTTCATGAATATCATATATATATATATATTAATTTTATCATTATAACTTCCTGTTAAATAAAATGACATCACTACACAAAAGGCCTTTAATAGTGTTAAAATTGCCCTCTTTTAGCACAAAAAACACAAAAAAACAGAGCGTGATTAAAATACATAGGCCATTATTAGCACATTTAGTGGTGCTGATAAGGATCCTTTTTTCAATACTTTTCATAATGCTGATAAGGGATTATACTGGTACACTGTGATTTTAAATTTACATAACACTATAGCAGCAAAATAATAAATATAAGAGAAATACATATTTTAATTGAAATAAAATTTACAAAAAAATATTAGAAAAAATATATATTACAGACATTTAAAACATTTTTTTTCAATTAATGAGTATGTAAATATTATAAAAAACATTTAAAAACATCAAGGAACATTTATCTTTTTCCCCGCAACCCTTAGTCATAATCATAGTCCATAAACAAGCCAACCCAACTCAGGAAAAATAAACCACCAAACTAAGAAAACAATTCTTATGTTTTTAATACTATAATGAAACACAATTATACAAAAAATGTCACTTTTTGTCTAAAAACACAATGAGTCATACCGGGAACACCATGTAACAAATTGAGTTGTATTTTATTCTTACACATGAAATTATTTCTTATTATTCTCAAAAGTAGGGCCTCATGAATTATCACAAATATATGGTGTTTATAATTCACTATGGGTGGGAGTAAATTCAAGAGTATTTTATTCTTCAAAACACGACATAAAATGTCAAACTATTTCAAATCTATATTCAATAAATATATCTATGAAAATTAACTAAATAAGAGTCAGATAAAAATGATAAGTATATTAATTAATCAATTAATAATATGTTAAATGATAAGAAAACAATTATGATATCATTTTCTCAGTTCTGGCGATGTGATTGAAGCATAAACCAAAATGGAACATACGTATTAAAAACATGCACATATTATAAAATAAACCACATTATGTGTCAGATTAAAGTGTGACTAATTTCTATATGTTACTAATTTAATATAGTTCATTTTCATTAAATTTGAAAACAATCCAAACTTGGTTGGTCAGTTTTTACTAGTGGGGTTCCTTTTAAACTAAAATAGAAAATTTAAATTGAAAAGATGAACATTGAATCATATCGGTCACATAATGTGTAAAATTTACAAATGGTATATTCTTATACATAAAAAATTAAATACATACTTTTTTACTAACTTTTGAAAACAATTTGAGATCATTTACTCGGTTTCTGCTATTCGATGTATGATCTAAACAAAAATGGTTATTTTGTATTGAAAATGTGCTCATAAAATTATATAAACTAAATCATGTGTCATATTGATGTGTTATAAATTCTAAAACATAAAAAAATAATTTTGGATCATTGTCCTAAATTTTGAAAATAATCAATTCTCCTTTTTTGGTTTTTGATGATGTGACGTGCATTTTATGCTAAAATGGATTCATTATATTAGAATCACATACATTGAATCATATCATTCACATAATGTGTTTGATTGTTGCAAAAATCATTCTTATAAATCAAAAAATAAATTATAGATTGTTTTCTTAAATTTTTGAAATCAATCTGTGCTTGTTTTCTCAATTTTGGATATTTGATGCTTGTTTTAAACTAAAATGACACTTTTTATTGAAAAAATTCACTTTGATCCATACCAACCACATCAGGTGTTGGATTGGTGTGTGGTCAATTAATATAGCTAAAAATTGAATTATATCCCATTTTACAGAAGTTGTAAAATAATATAGTTTCATTTTCTCAGTTTTGGCTATATGATATGTTTTAAACTAAAATGATTATTTGAAAATAAAAACACGTACTTAGATTCATATTGACCACATCCTATGTTGGATTTAAATGTGGTAAATTAATATAAATGAAAATTTAATTATAAATCATTTTATTAATGTTTGAATATAATAAAATCATGTTTTTTTTATTTTGGTGATGTGACACATGTTTTAAACTGAAATTGATCTTTTATATTGAAGGCATGCAATTGGAGTCATAATAGTCACGTCATGTGATATATTAATTTCTAGTCAATTATTATACATTGTAAATTATTTATTTTTTAATTTCATAATTATTTAAAATAATTGAAGATCATTTTCACATATTTCATGAGGGGAAATATGTTTCAAACTAAAATGGAACTTTTATATTCAAAACACCCACTTTGTGTCATATCACCTAAATCATGTGTCAGATTGATGTGTGGTTGATTATTAAACATAAAAATGAATAATAAATAATTTTAATAATGTTTAAGATAAATATGATTTTGTTTTCTAAATTTTAGAAATTGGATTTTCATTTTTAACTTAAATGGAACTTTAATATTAAAAATAAGCACTTCAATTAATACTGACCACATTAGTTGTAATATTGATGTGCAGTCAATTCCTACAGGTCAAAAATAAATTATAAATCAGTTTTATAATTTTTTAAAACAATATGATCTTGTGATGCTCATATTTTGTGATGTGACTCATGTTTTAAACCAAAATAACATTTTATATAGAAAACATTCACTTTGAGTCATTCCTACCACATTAAATATCATATTTAAGTGATTTTAATTCCGAATGATTTGAAATTAGTTTTTGATCATTTTCCTAGAGTTTGGAAAAAAATTCATTGTCACTATCTCAGTGTTGGATATGTGATTCATTTTATACATAAATGACACTAATATTGAAAACATGCACTTCAAGTCATACCGACATATCGTGTGTCAGAGTGATGTGCAGTCAATTTCTATATGTCAAAAATAAATTATAAATAATATTTATAATGTTTGAAAACAATTCAAATTCACTATCTTAGTTTTTTATAAGTGATACATTTTAATCTAAAATAAATCCTATGTTGAAAACATGCAATTCAAGTCATACTGACCACATCGTGTGTCGGATTGATTGTTGTCAATTCGCACCCATCAAAAATGAATTACGTACAATTTTCCTAATGTATGAAAATAATCCACGAAAAGTTTCACATTTTTGGTTATGTGACACATGTTTTAAACTAAAATAGACATTTTATATTAAAAAACACACTTCGAGTCACACAGACTACAAGGGGCATCATATTGACATCTGGGTAATTCATACACATCCTAAATGAATTATCAATCCTTTTGAAAAAGATTGAATATAACTTGGGCTTGTTTCTATGTTTTTCTTAATGTTAAATTTGTTTTAAACTAAAATGAAACTTTTCTATTCAAAACATGCACATTGATTTATACCGACCACATCAGGTTTCAAGTTGAACTGCAGTCTATTCTTACATGCCCTATATTAATTATCAATAATTTTCATGATGTTTAAAAACAATAGTCATTTTTTAGGTTTTGGTGATTTGACACATGTTCTAAACTAAGATGGAACACTTATATTGTAAAATAACACTTCAAGACATACCGACCAAAAAAAGGTGTTAGAATGATGTGTGGTTGATCCCGAGTCAGAAAAATTGAATTATGGATTATTTTCGATTATTTTGAATACAATCCAATATATTTTTCTCAGTTTTGGATACGTGATGCCTTATAATATAAAATGAAAATTCTATTATAAACATTCACGTTATATAATAATAACCACATCTAGTGTCAGATTTATGAGTGGTCAATTACTACACATCCAAAATAAATTATAAACTATTTTACTAAATTTTGAAAACAATCTCATCTCTTTTTATCATTATTTGGAAAGTTGACACACATTTTAATCTAAATGGAACATTTTATTGAAAAACTTGCTTTAATTTGTATATAAAATATTTTGATTTAGATTAATGTGCGGTCAAGTCCTACACATTAATAATGAATTGTTGATAATTTTACTATTTTTTTCAATCAATTCAATCTTTTTTTGGTTTTTGTGATGTTACAATAGTTTTAGACTAATGTGGTCCTTTTATATTTAAAACATGAACATTGATTCACACTGACCACATCGTGTGTCTGATTGACTTGTGGTCGATTTCTACACAGAAAAAATGTTTTATCAGTCATTGTTTTATAATTTAAAAACTATAATTTACTTGATTCTTAGTTTTATATATGTGAAATTAATTTCTATCTAAAGTGACACTTTTATATTGAAGAGACACACTTAGAGTCATAACAACCACATTGTGTTTCATATTGAGATGTAGTCAATTTATACACATCAAAAATGAATTATGGATTATATTATTAAAATTTTAAAATAATATTATCTCATTTTCTTGATTTTGGACATGTGATCCATTTTAAACTAAAATGAAATTTATAATGAAAACGCATATTTCAAGTCCTACCAACCAAACCATGTGTTGGATTGGTGTGCATTCAATTAAAACATTTGAAAAAACTAATTATTGATCATTTTCTTAATATTTGAAAATAAGAAAAGCTCTATATATCAGTTTTTTCTATGTAAAACACATTTTAAAATATAATGGCACATATATATTAAAAACGCACATGTCAAATCAATGATGATTGTATCATGTTTCATATTGGTGTGCAGTCAATTCCACAATGTAGAAATTGAATTATGGATCATTTTCCTAAATATATAAAATAATATGGGCCATTTTCTTGGTTTTGGTGACATTACATGCTTTTTTAAACTAACATGACACTTTTATATTCAAATAATGAACATTGAGTCATATAAACCTCCTCAGGTGTCATATTTATGAGCATTCAATTCCTACAAATAAAAAATAAATTATGGATTTTTTTATAAATTTCAAAAAAAAACATGATATCTTTCTCTTATTTTTGGTGATTTTAAAAACTATTTGAACTAAAATGGAACTTTTATATTGAGAAAACACACTTCGAGACATACTGACCGCATCAGACGTAAAATTCATATGGGGAAATTCATACACATCCATAATTTTTTATAGATCATTATCATAATGATTGAAAACAATATGAGATAATTTTATTAGTTTTGCGGATGAAACATATGTTTTAAACTAATATGGAACTTATTTTGAAAAATATTACATAGATTCATACTAACCACAACATGTGTTAGATTTTCATGTAGTCAATTCCTATGTGTAAAAAATAAATAATAGATTATTTCCCTAACATTTGAAAAAAATGAGAGATCTTTTTTTAGGTTTTATCATGTGAAAGCACTATAAACCAATATGAAACTTTTATATTAAACAATGTACATAGATTCATAGTGAACACATAGTGTGTCAAATTGATTTTGGGTCAATTCATATACATCAAAAATGAATTATAGATCCTTTTCCAAAAGTATAAAAACAATTGGACCTTGTTTATTAAATTTTTGGGATGTGACTTGACTTTTAAAATAAAATGACACTTAAAATGAAAACACATACATTGATTCATACTGAAAACATGATGTGTTAGATTGTCTTACATTTAATTTTTACATGTGATGACTGATGGATGCATTCAATGTTATCTTTTTTATAATGTCTGCATAAGTAACTAATGGGTGGGTCTTTACTTTTCCATCAACATCCACTTGAAAAAACATATTAAAATGTGTCCAGACACCAATAAGGTATTTTCTAGTGGCCATTAATACTGATTTATTAAATAAATCATCCAAAATAAAGAACATTTTCAAGGGATAATAAAAATTAAATCAATGTTTCATTGAATAATTTTTATTAAAATATAGAAATTATATCATAAAATTACCTTAACATATTTCCAATGGTATTACTTTTTATAAGTATATCATACCTTCACTAATCAATATAAATTAGAAAATTCATTCTCATTGTGAACCCCACTTAACTAATGAAAATTGACTTATTTTGGTTAAAAGGATGGTCGTGTTGACTACATAAAACCAAAAACATTATATCATTTTTTATTTACATGATAATTTTATACAACATAGTAATTCTATTTTTTTCTATTTTTTTCCTCAATAAGTTATTGATCCACTAATTATTTTTTAATTTTGGTATCAACCATATTTTATTCCCCAAGATTAATAACATAATTAGGTACAAAAGTCAATTTCCCCATGATTAGTCAAACATTTAATTTCGATTAGGTTAATATAGTATATAACATATAATATTATTAAGAAAATTGTAGTATATTAAAGAACATTAACCTACTCAATGTAGTCTATATATTTTCATTACATTTTGAAGGGATTTTTTTCCTCTATTGGGAATCCAAATCACATTCCTGTTGACTCCGCAAATGTATAATGATATTTTTAAATTGGGACCACCCTGAAATGATTGTGATCACCAAATGAAAGGATCTTCTGTGATATAATGTCAGTATTACCATATAGTTTTTTTAGTCTATAATAGGAAAATTGAATGACTCATATATTCTATTTTTAGGCATAAAATACCAATACTACTTGTGATCCATTATATACAGTTTGTCCATTTCCTCTTCTACCTTAAAATTAACCTTCAAAAATTCCATTTTGTCAAATTTCAGTACACTTTTGTTGTCAGACCATTCTTAATGGAAAATAAACACTTCTAATGTTATATAATCTAACTCCTATATCAGTACGATGTTGTTGAAAATGAAATATTCACTTAAATTGTATATCCATTCTTCAGACCTAATATGTGTATCACTTCCACCACTAGTTTAACTCCACCGTTTTATCATTGTACTGTGGTTATCATAATTTATTTATAGAATGTACAACCATTAATTACAATAATATGGTAATACATAACATTTTCCCTTAGCCCCCTTTCTAGAAATAGAATTCATTTGAAAATATAAATCAAATTTCCATATAACTCGTTATAAATATGATATCAAAACCATCTTATAAAAATTTCATTATGGGTATTTGATATCCATCCTTCAACCCTTAGTGTATTAAAATGCCTAATAATTGTGTTCTGTGATTCAAATAATAGATAAACATATTTAATATCATATAAAATGTAAATATGAGCTTGATCATTCACTATGATCGTAATTTTAAAAACATTTCTTCCAAAAATCCGTTTTACTATACGATGAAAATTATGATGAGACTTTGGGAGACTGATTCTATCAACATTTGATAGATAATTAGTACATAAATCAATAACTTCGAAAATATATCATTCTGTAAGACAACCTTCTGTATGACTTTGATTCTTGATGTACACATCTCCAATCCTCATATACCATTTAATGAGGTGAATCCATTTGTAATGGATTGGAAAACATAGTCTAACTTATATAACTAATTGAACCATTAGGTAAACAATTTTATCAACGAATCATGTTGGTAATATATTCTCTAATTTATATAATATGTATAAAAACTCATTATTTGTGATTGGAAACCTCATCATGTCTATAGATTTAGTACATATGGTTTTTTAATGGATGCAGAGTCTAGTTAATGTATGATATTAATTTTTGGGATAAATGAAACATAATGAGATGAGCATCAAATATTGCATCACAACATTACAGTTGTGTGATTTTTGTTCATGAAAGAACAAATTCCTTGACATGACATAATTGATATCTTAAAATTACCCTATAGAATATTTTCACCATTAATGTAAAAGAAAACATTTAATTTTCCCCATCTTGTTAGAGTGTATGCTACTCGAGGAATAAAATTCCATATTTAATCCATCACTAGAGTCAACTCATCCATTATCCCAATGTCAATCATGTTTAACCAACCAATGATTCTATTTTTTTTGTTTCAATAACATTCATTATAATTCCAATAACACTATAAAATAAATTTTTTATACATTAATTAAATTAATAAAAAAATTACATATAAACAATTCCATTATTATAATTCAAAAAAAAGTGATTTCTTATTCTATCCTAATTGTTTAAGGCTTTAAAAAAAATTACCAAAAATAATTTCACTATGTTTTCCTATATCGAATAGTTGATCAACCGTTACTGGAGTAAGTGTTTTATGTTATTCGATATTCCCATAAAAAGTTTTCATCCAAGATTGATATTTCTGTTTTCAATGAAAAAATATCTTTTGTGATAAAAAAATGTCTTTAGGGAGTGTTTCGACCAAAATGAGTGAGTGAATTCTTCACAAATGGGATACCCCAACATTTCATTAATTCTATATCCTCATTAATTTAAATATGAAAAAAATCATTTTTCAACCCATAAAACATGGTGATTAATATGAATTCTCCGCTTCTATGAGCATCAAACATTATAACACAAGTATCCCACGTTTATTTTTGTTCTTTGGTAAATTGATCCAAATAGACATCAATATCATTACAACGATGTATTTTTCCATATATAAACATAGAAGACATAATGTATATGTGTTTCATTCATAACCATAGAGGAATGATATAATTTACCGACATAACAATCCATGTACTATGAGTTTTAATTTATACACATGAAGGATATATTCTATCTATATAATACACTGTATGGAAGATTATTGGATAATTTCCAGTGAATGGATACTCAAAATGAATTTTCCCCCATTGAGGAGAGTCTATTGGATGACGTAGTTTCCCATTTTTAAATCTTAATCATTTGTGACCAATCATCTATCTCAGGTTTTCCTAACATTCATGTGGACTTATAAATTTTTAAATGATAAGATAGTATCATACATCTCATAAAGGCCTTTATTCGTCTTTCTTGTATCAATTCACACCCAACATTTGTCATTTTATGAGAGATTCATGGCCCCTGAAATACAATAGAAAATCATTTAGAAAAGCATATTTTTAGAGATAAATATATTTTAATATATCATTTGTTTAATTTCATATGATCGGTATGGATTTTCATTCTATTATTTTATACTATCGTTTGGGAAAAAATGTAGTTATATAAAGCTAGTGTCTCTCCATTAGTTATAGATTTCAAATTGTATAACTTCAATAAAACTGAAAATGTTTTGTATTTAGTAGAACCGGTATAAAATGGTCTCCTAGAACAACTATTTAAATTCTCAAGCATATTTTAAAAATCATGAAGGCCATCTTCAATTTCCATGTTCATTTTTTCTATATGATCACCATTGACATTTATACTCATATTCATACAAAATGATAAATACACATTAATATCAACCCAGTAGGTGTGCACAAATAGTTTTTTACCATGTTTAGCCCAACTTGTATAGATCATATCGTTTCCATGAAAAATAAAATTTTATTACAACTTTTCTAAAAAAATTATTTAATAATCACAACTTAAATATAGAAAAGGGATTTGTGAAGGGTTGTATTCATTAACAATATAATGCATTATTTACTCTATAACTATGTTTTCAATCTATTTTTTCATAAGATTATTGTTCATTCATTTCTAGATCAAGTAAACCCCATTAGGTTCATAAGTGTTCCACCTCCAAGGTGGCGTGTTTTTGGGTAGTTCATAGATAGCACAATGTGGATCATCACCCGTCTCTTTTTCCATAGAGACAGTCTCTCATCGAATTTACCATTCCTATGTTTCGACCCATTCTGCGTCATTATCCTTTAATGATGGTTTAATTAACCTTGCGGGGGAACTATTGGTCCCATCAGGTGATTGTTTGGGGATCTAGTGCTCATGAAATCAGTCCTTCTTGGAAATAACTTCTTTAGATGGTCTCTAATGGGTTCATTCGTGGATCCAAGAATGTCCAATGGCCCTGGTATCAATGATTCATGGACTTTCTTTCAAAAGGCAGATGCTTGTAGGATAGTGATTTGGCCAACAAAACTTGAAGAATATAATGGTCGAGAGGATGGGAGGTCAGTCTCACCACACCCTTCATGGGTAGGAATTTTTCCTATTCTGGGACTATCTTATAGATTTAATTTGTGATTATATGTTCGGGAATCCTTTGTTCGTTCCCGAAGAGTGTTCCCACGGGCTACACTTGGTTTGCAATATCTTCGGGAGCATGCGTATGTTTGAAGCCATAGAGGTGATGCTGACTTAGCCATATTTGAAGGTGGTCTAGAGTTTATCGTCATGTTGGGGGGGACAAAAGGTGACTTGATGTTTGGATCATCCCAAAAGTGGGGATTCTTAAGTATTCTCGGGAGTGGAATCTGAACACATGTAGTTTAAGGTGTGAGGGGATTGTGCATGGAAGTTTCCCATTTATAGAACACGGTTTGGTGGGAACTATTGGAATAGACACCCTTTTTGTGCTTAGGCCTTTTGGCAGGAATCCCATATATCCTGATACAATCAGAAATCCATGTTCTCATAGTTCAGAATGTGTGGCCCTTATGCATGGAAGCTGACCATGATTGGGTGGAACCTTTTGGGATGGGAACATTTTTTACCTCTAGCCTTCTGGTAGGTGTTCTACCTATCCTGATTTGGCCAAGAATCGGAGTTCTCGTAGTTCGGAATGTGTGGGGCTTACGCGTGGAAGCTTCTGATTTGAGAGATATGATTGGGTTCAGCCTTTTGGGATGTTCACCATTTTGAGCTAGGGCTTTAAATTAGGCATCTTACATATTGTATTTTGGTTATGAATCAGAGTTGTCATAGTTCAGAATGTGTGGGGATTATGCATGGAAGCATCCCTTGAATGGGTAGACCCTTTTGGGATAGGCTCTAAGTTGAGATCTGGTTTTCTGCAAGGCGTCCTACGTATCCTGATTCGATTAGGAATCAGAGTTGTCATAGTACAGAATGTGTGGGGATTATGTGTGGAAGATTCCCATTATTAGGTGGACCCTTTTGGGATGGGCACCCTTTTGATCTTGGGCCTTTTGGAAGGCATCCAACGTATCCTGATTTGATCAGGAATTAGAGTTCTCAATGTTTAGAATGTGTAGGGCTTATGCGTGGAATCATCCCATGATTGGGGGGATGCTTTTGGGAGGGGCACCCTTTTGAGATCAGGCCATTTGGAAGGTGTCCTACATACCGTGATTCAATCAGGAATCATAATTCTCATTGTTCGAAATGTGTGGGGCATATGCATGGAATTTTCCCATCATTGGGTGGACCCTTTTAGTATGGGAACACTTTTGAGCATGGGCCTTCTGAAAGGCATCCTATGTATACTAATTCTATCAGGAATCAGAGTTCTCATATTTCGTATTTTGGGCTGATGCCAGAATCCTAAAAAACCTCTAATTCCACTTGAGTAAGGCCTAGTGTGAGAAACAATATGATGTTAATGATTCGACAATACACATATCTCCTCCCTGGTTGGGGGGGGGAACCCACGGCGGAAGTGGTCTGGGTGATCGTGGGCGAGGGCACAGAGCAATGAACCATTCAATGTGAAATAACATTGAAGGTCACACGGACCTGCCACAGAAGATTAGGGACTTACGTCATCGTGAGATCCACATAGAATGTTCTGGGAAGGGGAGGAGTTTCATGCTCACTAAAGGGGGGAGCGAACATAACCCATTTGATTAATCAATGTTCCTCACTAACTAGAAAAAAAAAAGCGATCTCCCATAATCCTGAGAATGGAGAGGTTCACATCAATATCCCAAAGTTGTAAACCAGTTTACCATGGGAATGCATCCTTACAGTCATTTCTGAAGCCCGCACCATTGTTGGGAGGGCCTTAGTGACTCCGCTTACTGTGGGTATGTAGACTTGATGGGGTATGCTGATGCGCCCTATGGCCTCATCATATGGGTTTAGAGGCTTTGTAGGATGATTTGGCCTGGCTCTGGAGAATTGGTTTGTAGAGGGATTATGGAGGATTGGATGGTAATTGAGGGGTGAGGTTGGAACCAGATGGAAAAATACCAAAATACACCCAATTCCACATATTTGTTTCTCATGTAGGATGGGGAAAGCTCTACATACCATAGTGGTATGCAGGAAGGAGGGACATCGGCATACCTAAGTGGTACGCGGTCGTGGGTATCACCAATTGTGTACTGGTGTGGTATGCAGCTCATTGTGCCGCTTGGGGTTACATCCAATTATTGATTGGGTACACGACACCAAGTTTAGTCTACGTAGTGGTACCCTATGCGGAGCACCATTTTGAAGGAGGGTCAGGGGAACTACCCTTCACCGAAAATTCATCTGCGAGATGTCTTGTGTTCGCGGATTACCATTTTGTTTCATGGATCCATTTTTATTATTCAATTTCCCCATTTTTATGGTTTACATCTAGATGTACCTGTTGAAGAAGTGGTATGTGGTTTTTTCCTAGCCGATGAATCTAGAGGGAAGCCAATGTTTAACCTTTGTGTTTCCGTCAAGCTATCACCACCTGTCCTTCCCTCTATCTATCTAATCTCTAGGTTATTTTCTTGTTCTAATGTGCTCCTTTTATAGAGCATCGAAGAGATCATATCTAATGGGTATGCTGCACTATTTGTGTAAGCCCATTCAAGCAATTTTATAACCCATAGAAGACTCAAAACACCAGGGTTTACAGATACATTGGATCATGATAATTGTTCGTTGAAACCTAGTCTTCTACTTAATCTATGAACTGAGGGGCTTTTGGAATGTTACGTGGACAATATCCCATGTAGAATTCCTTTGGATTACATTGTTCACGGTTTTCCCTACTCACTGGCCATCGTGTCATGGGACAGTGGTTCACGGACCATCCAGCATACAAGGCGGTTCACGATCCATCTTCTTTTCGTACCTTTCCTAGTGATGGTACACGGACCATTTGGAAACATGAATTGCCTCAAGTTTTTTCAATGAAATACAACTCTATTTGAGTATCTTCTCTTTTATAAACATATAGAAGTGGTTAATTCCTTCTACAAAGTGATTTTTGGGGTATTTCGTCTCCTTAGCGGAATTTTCCTGACCCTACCAATGACCCCAATCAGAATGGTGTCTGTTTGAAATCAAAAGGGGACAGTTCCAATGTATAAGAGGTCATAACCTGAAATGGTTGGTGTAAGAACATGTAGTCCTAGTAGGAGGGGACCACACCTATATATAGGGGCCCATGTCATTTGTCTTTTTCCATTTCTCACAGAGAATAGTGCTCCCGATTTGTAGGCCTCATTAAATTTATGGTACTATTATCCTTGCAAAAACTATGCTCATGAACTTGTATGTATGTTACTAAAATCGATTTCCTTTCCATTTCCCTATACGTGTACCACGTTTTGGTTTCTGCGAATGAGAATGCGGATATTTGAAACATAAAATCCGGATTCTACAAAGAAGAAGGCTACGTGGCTGACTTGTTCACACACCGATCTTGCATCGGCGAACCGAAATAGAAAAACTATTAATGCAAACTTAAATTTAAATCCACAAAATTTGAGTGAGAACTTAATAGAGAACGAGGTTTGCAGTTTCCACATTATGTGAGCCATTCTGTCAGTGGGCTCACGGTTCATGGGCATGCGCCTCGCAGTCATTCGGCGTACCATAGTTGTAACCAGTGAATAGTATCTATGTACCATAGCTGTAGGAGGAGTAGATTCCACATGTTATGTTATAAATGGAATGCTCTTTTCACATTCCAGTTGAAGGGACAGTACATAGATCCTTTTTTGGACATTCTTTAAGTCCTTTAGCAATTTTTTCTATATCTTTTTCCAATTAATTCTTATCAGGATGACATCTCATCAGCTTCTGGGTCTTCTTATGAAGGTTACAATGGATGATTATTAGGATGCTAATAAATTGATGAAGACGAGGCCCACCATGGCTGTTAATAGTGGTGATAATCTTCAAACCCACATCATTCCTCACGATATCTTTCTGAAAGTCTTCTTAATGCTAGAGCTTCTAGAATATCCATTTTATTTTCAATTACCAGTTTATGGATTTTGTCTCACTGCTGAAATTCCACTGCCATTTCTTGATCCCGAACTAGCTTTCTTACTCTAAGAGGCACCATAGGATCAGGATTATTCAAACATTTCCTCAACTGGAGAATTCATCTTCACTCCTACTCAAAAAAACGTTTTTATATTGTGAGGTTCGACATGGACTCAAGGAAACTGTGGGTTACACAATGGTGTCCTGATACTAGACATTCAAGAATACCCATACATTATCATCATTTCTTGAGAAAATACCAGTCGTGGGTGGATCACTATTTGGGACTTACGGGGCGAAGGATGTTCCTCCGATGAGTGGGCCAAAGAATTCTGGGTGCATTAAACCAGTCTAGAGTCCCCCGATCAGTTGGAGGTAGTGAGCTTGCACCAGGCAGCCTAGGGGTCTTAGATTGCAACATTCTCTCTAGGATAAAGCCTTCCGGAATTGTTGAGTCGTTGGTGTTTGAGCACCAACACCATTCATCTTCTTCATGATGATGTAGGGATCAGTCTGTGGGGTATATACAATCTTGGAGGTCTCCCTATCCATGGAGAGATGTACGATGAGTTTCTCCCTCTATCCACCACGTGGAATGACACTGATGACATGTCTCCTTTGAAAATGAGCTTATTGTTCATGGTAGTGAGATTGCTGGATCATCCCTTTGAAGATTGTTCTCTCATCCCATTCATAGTGTGGATTAGGTTATTCTTATAGTTGAATGGGAATAATCTGAAGGGGCGTCGTAGTCGAACTCACCCAACCCATCAGTCCCACCAATATTCTGAGTATTAATGTGATACCCTTAAATCAGGTTTGTATGCCACATAGGGATATGAGAAACGATCTGACAATTCAAATGGTCTTAGGCTAGTAGGTTTCCTCTCCATGTTCTTAAGTGGATGGCTTTTCCCATCCCGTGACGTATACAAGGGGGTTCAGGCCTGCACCTTGATGATGGAGGCCATGATGGCAGAGGGTCGACCTATTAATTTGGCCCCTCTTACCCTCTATTGGATTTATGAATTGTTAGGAAAGATTCATTAGGGTAGTTCCCCACATCTTCTTAGTGGACTTTGCCATTTCTTGTAGGGGGATGTCAGAACACATCCGTTATTATGAATATCAGCATACTGCACGAGTTCCATGTTCTTACTTTCATCCGGATCTTCTCATCATTTCTAATGTTCATCCCCCAAACATTGACTATTACTGATGCTATCAGGATGTTGAATGAAACCTCTCACTTCTCGTTTTCACTGCATCCTACCCCTCACGAATCATTGAGAGGTGATAGTTTTTGTTACTTGGAGAAATATTCATACCTCATAAATCATCGGGACTATATTTGAACTGATCCTATACACCAAGTATTTATTTGTGAACCATAAATCCCTTACTAATTTTCTAGGAATTTTGGATGCCTTCAACAGACTGCATTACTTTCGGTGGTTCGACTAAGCGTAGAATCTCATCCTGTGGTTCTACATCAATTGTGGCTTATGATGATGAATGAAGGTGCTGCTAGAGAGATTATTATTCCAAACATGACTAGACCCACATTCTTATCCCTAGAGTATACCCAACTATGGGTCAATTAATACCCCCATGAGGTTGCTGAAAGACCTAGTTTTGTGGGTAAAAAAACATTTGATAGTTTCCTATCCTATTCCTATACCAACAATAACACCACACATTCCCTTCGTTGTGAGAGGTTCAACATCCATGCCTTTTGTAACTCCTTGAGATTTTATGAGATAAATTCTTTTTAATTTCACTTATTTCTTCTACTGTACACTACACCAAGATTATCTTGTACTATATGCAACACCGTATTAGCTTGCTGTATACGCAACACTATTTTTGGCTCGTGTTACACACAATTTGAAGTTCATTTTGTGGAAATTATTCTACGCAACATAAAGTATAGATTTTGTTTCATGTATATATGAAATAATTTTTTACTATGTTATACGCAACACCAAAGTGACCTCTCACAACATGCAGCCCGGACATGGCTTTCATTACACGCAATCGTAACCTTCCTCGATAGCGTGTGTTGTACGCAATACCGGGTTTTACTAAACAACGATATGTTATTAAAATATTATATAAATTATCAATTATGAATAGTAATACCTACTTTTTTAAATTTTATAAATTTTATCTTTCAAAATGGACTTCATTTTTTGATTTGGAATATCGAAATTATCCTAGGGTGAATTTTCTATATTTTTTTGAAAACATTCAATTTTTGATGAATATTGGAAACACTTAGTTATTGGTTAAAAAACCCACTTTTTATTTAAATAATCATTTAATTTATTTAAATTTATTTTAGATAAAAATAGATACATAATACCTATATATTTTCAATTTAATTCGTTGGAGTCATTTTATAATAATTATATATATATATATATATATATAATTTATTGATCTTTTTACCGTCTTTTACCCACCTCTTAAGTGGATTTGAAATTTTACATAAAACATAATTTTACTACTTCTAGGAATAGAATTTAAAAAATCCAAGAGACACGATTGATATCAGTAAGTAAAATGTTGTTCAATAAGATGAAAATAATTTTTGGTGAATAGTAACTTTTAACTTTTATTTAACACGGTTAAAAGTAAATAGGGTAATTAAGGGTAGAATGATTTTATTATTACCCTAACAGAGGTAATAATTCTATTGGATAGGTTTAATTCTAAAAAAACAAACTTAGGAATAAAATAGTACCCTTTAGGTCCACTTGGATTAGATTAGGACAATTTTTTTTAATGAATAGTTAAAATAGTCAAAATCAATGATTAATAAATAAAACATTTTTAATATAGGGTTACACATAAGATATGTTCAACTATAAATATTAATTATAAATATAAAACTATTTCCTAAATAATGGTATTTTATTTATATTTTTTAGACATTAAATAATTTAATTTATTTATGAAACAATGATGATGTAGTAATTACCTTATTAATAAAATATTAACATAATTGACATTATAAATACCAAAATAAATGTCATATTAGACTTTTTATGAATTAAAAAAAAAATTAGGTTAATATAACATATTAGGGTAGGTCATATGAGTTGTTTTCTATGTAATAATGCTATTATAAATTTAAAAAAAACAAAATACCAAATATTGTCAAAATTGTCATAAAAGAGTTTTCAAAACAAATATTATATTATTAATTGATATTCTATTCCTAAAAATATATGGTTTGGCCAAAAGACTTATATAATAATACGTGTATAATTAATGAACCAATTGGGGTTATATTGGTAGGTAATAGTATGTTTATTAACCATATAGTGTAAGAATACAAGCAGACATGGTAAAAGTTAAACTATTTAACTTAGAGTTAAATCTGAATGATAAGGTTAAAATGGTGACATAAACATCTTTAAAACCTATTGGTTGAGAGGATTACGACCCATCCCAACCCTATACTCTATATAAGTCATTTTGAAGCCATTATAAACCGAATATGAATTTATTATAAAATAATATTTTATGTTTTTCCTAAGGTACCCCTCTCCCCTCTTATAAAAGGGCACTCCTCCTTCTCTCTAATTCAGACCTCCAAATCCATTTAGATCAGCCAAACCCTTCCAAAATACCCTCTAAATTGTCCTTAAATTATTCTATAGGCCTTCATTTAGCCATAAAGTCATCCTAAGGATCCCTTTTGACCAAATCAAAAGGAAGAACCCGAACAAGAGGTAAATATCTGACCACCTATTTCAAGTTCCTTTCTTCTTCCACTTATTCCTTATTTGTTGTATCCATTATAAAATAATAACTCCCATATATTATATATATATTTATGTTATTATAAATATGGTACACCCATTTTAGTTATTTTATCCATCGCGTGAATGAAACAGTCACCACACATGCGTACGTATGGCTTACTGTCTCCACGTCATAGTGTAGTTTGTTATTCAAACATTTTATCATTTGGATGGGTATAATAATTAGTATAAATGATATAAATAATAAATATAACGTTATTATTATTCTGTATATATGATATACCATCCAATTATATAGTATTTTAATATCAAAAGAATGATATTGTCGCATGTGCGTACGTACGGACTACCGTCTCCACGAACACGATGAGATTCATTTTCCATAATTAACCATTAAAGTATGGTTATAAAGTATATATAATAAATAATAAATAAATATATTACATAATAATTATAATAGATTTATTTACATTTATGTTTCATTTACTTAATTCCATTCAATTCAATAAGGAAATAAAAACAGCTTTCATATGTACGTACGGTCTACCGTCTCTATGAACGGTGTATTTCAGTCCATTTATCGATCTAACATATATATTTATATGCTGAATATATATTATATATAAATCAAATTTTACATTCTATAATTAAGTAAATCAGGATATAATTAATAATATCATGAATAACAAGTGGAAACATGTACGATAAATGAAACGATCTTACCCAAAACGCTGCTTTGACATGGAATTTACAAAATAACGGGTAATATAAAGTCATAAGTGAATCATATATGATATAATAAATATTATTATGGTTATGTTACAAGTTAATAATATGTTTAAATCCACTCTATAGGATTCTAGAGAACATTCATAAGAAATTGGACATAAGGTAAGGGATTATTTCGTCTCACTTTTATTTCTATGAGACATATGCCTTAATCGCAATCTATATCCTTTGTATGGTGTTTATACTTCCAATGAATGATTTATGATTTTAATTACGAAAGATATTATATTTATATTTGCATGTAATTTTCTTTATTTTATGACACATATGATTCCACCGATCATAAATGGTAAGAGATAATTTTTCAAATCTCATTTTTATCTGAGATTGTTTATACGTAAGTATTTACTAGGGTTATGTTTATCATCCATGTCCTTGTTTTCTAAAAATGTATTCATAAAATGTTTACTATTTTTGCATGTATATTTAAATTCATTTTTACCCTTTGTTTACTTTTTACCACATTTTATGGAAGGAATCTTTCCTTTGGTTACCATATAAGGTACTTTTTGACTTTTTTGGAAAAAGTACGACTAGAATCTTTTTTTAACTTATACGGTGGGAATGGATTTTTACGATTTCATAACGACTTATTTCAATGAAGCTTCCTCTAAAAAATTTCATGATTATTTTCAACAAAATATTTTTCTTTTAAAATTGCATGACATTTTTTGAAAATAAAATGATTTTTAAAAATAAAGGTTATTTTCCTCAAGAATTCATTTCATGTGTTTTATCAAAAACAATTTTCCATCTAAAAAGATAGTATTTAATATGTTTATGTTTCAAGTATAATGTCTCTATTATTTATATGGTGTGATTTTTCTTATGATGAAATTATATCCATCTGTTTTATATGGATTATGTTATGATGGGATGATGTTTATGAAACCCATTTTATTCATTGGGTTGTGATGAATCATTTATATTTATTTTGTGGCACACGTAAGAATGATTTCATTATGAGATGGTTTGGACCTATATATCCCTCCAATGCATTGGGTAAGGATTTATATCACATGAGATAGATATGGCTGGAAAAAAAAGTTAATCTGGTTCAGTGATACAAGACTAGAATGAGGAGTGAACTTGATTCAGTAAGGGAATTTGTCCACTATGATGGTCTTGGAAGCAATGCCCTGGCTACTATGGAAATCATATCATGTGCTTAATGGTTTTCCACAATTAAATGATTTATTCCCATGCTCTTTTTTCATGATTAATATTCCTTTATCATCTATGCCTTATGCACTGCCAGAATTTATGTCATTACCCATGATTTTGATGTTTTATGTTCATGTTCTTATGTTCAAATGTTTAGGGATTGTTTTATGTTCTCCATGTTTTCCCTTACTGAGCATTTGTTCTCACCATTTTTATGTTTTCTTTTTCCCATGATATAAAGAAAGGTTTTAGGTAAGAAAACCAAAGGGGAAGATCTTTATGGGAGATGTCAAAGAACTTTCACCATGATTAGAAGATTATGTTCCGAGTTTCCAAAGACGTTAAACTATTACAGTCATTGGGTGTCTTTTTTGTTATGTATTAAGTATTCCGCAAAAGTAAAGTAATGTCCATGTACGTCAAATGTGGGTCTCTACTGTTGGTATTAGAGGAAAGGTTTAGTTAACCTTTGGAAACTGGGATCTGAAAACTTTAATGAGATTATAGAGATATTTCAAATATATGTCTCAGGATGTCCTTAAGATGAAGTATAAGTATAGGTTACAATGATCACGAATAACCTAGGAATAAACCTAAGATGTTATAGATTGAATGTACTCCCCCTAATTATGTTGTTTTCCAAGTGTGATTTTTTCCTCTCATGCTATTCTTTTTGGGTTGTAGAAAATGGCTGGAAATAGGAAGATTCATGTTACTGGAGAATATAATGGAAAATAAAATGATATTCTTCATGATCAAGAAAATGAAACCAGATTTGGAAGGCAAAAAATCATTATTATGCCTAATCAACAATATGAACTTTTGTAAGTTTTCTAACTCAGCTAATTAGAGAAATATGTAGTTACATGATGATCTTATAGGAAAGAATGTTCAATTTTACTCATGTAAATCATGTGAGAAGAGAAATCAAGGAGAATGTTTCAAAGGAACTGGAAGATGCTTTGGGAGTTGAACAGAAGGACACAAAGATAGTAATTGTAAAGGAAAGGGTTAAGTTAGCACGATGGACAAGGATAGTGTTATTCCTAATACATCAACAACAGTTATATTTTTTAAATGTGGAATGTACGGGCATTATGAAAACAAATTCCCTAAGGGAAAATCTCATGAATAGAATCAGCATGGTCGTATGGTTAGTATTTATGTTGATGATGATGAAGAGACTTCAAATGATATATGAGATAAAGAAGCGTTGAGGAATAAAATAATGAAGCTCGGTCAATGGGTTAAGAAGGTGGTGGAATGATTATATGTTTATCTATATTTATGTTAATGGAACTATGGAATAATGAAATATATAAGGATTGTGACACTATTGTTTTTTCTAATTAATTTGAATGTATATGTTGAATGATACCAGTAACCATGAAAGGTTATTCAGAAATGTTTGGAAAGAAGATGATATGTGTATAATGAAGGGATAAGGAGAAAATAATATGTGTGATATTATTAATGAGATCATGAATGATATAAGGACAAAGTGACATCATGGTTTGAGTATAAAGAATTTTTGGGATTTTTGTATGTGGAAATAGTTAAATTTTGATTGTATTTATGTTTTCAATAAGGTTTTATGGTAATTCATGTTTTAAGAGAATACATGATTGAGTTATTCACATGTTCAGAATGTGACCAACAAGATATATCTCATGATATATGGAGGATAAATGATGGTATTTACATGCTTGATAGAATGAATTCACTATTAATATTGTTCATTATACTATGAGATTGGACAGAAGTATTTTGTATAAGCATAAAGATTGGAATGGATTACGTTAAACATCATATTGTATTATTTAAGGCTAGAACATTCTGATATTATTTTTGAAATGTCAGAATAGTATAGTTTTAGAAAAAGGACAACCTGTAGGATGGGCGACAACCCATCATATCAGACAAGGTTGTTGGTATTGAACCCACAACTGAAGTGCGACAGGCATTTATCTCCTACCACTGGCCTATAGGATGTCCCTAGTTTGTAGAAATTAGTTTTATTTTATTAAGAGGTATGATAGATGAATTATACGTCCATTTTATGAACCATATATGATTAATCTCACCATATATGGACTTATGTATATTTAATAAAATTTTCTAACCTTTTTTTTGAGACAGATGGAATGACCTATCATTCTATCGCATGATCTTCTAACACTTCACAAATGAAAAATTCAACTTAATTTTTTAAGTGAGGAAGTGGAAATTGTTCAAGGAATGACCAACGGTGAGATTGTACCAAAATCAATTAAGTATTTTTTCTAATTCCATTTTTTTCAACATCAGGGAAATTATCTTCAAAACAAAAAACGTTGTCCTAGATGGTACCTTAGATCATCAAAAAATTATGGGTTTTTGATTGAAGTCTTTTTCAAATCCATGTTCTCTACCACTCTCCATCAGAACTTGATGGTTATATTTCTCTTCCATATCCTTATTTTCACGTATGTTCTCTTATATGGAAACCCAGTGATGAGTTAATTTGGATAACCGTTACATTTCATTCTTTAGTTTTTTAAAATTAATTGTTAGTATTCCTTTTTAGGATGTGGGGTTTTATGAATGAAACTTTCAAGTAGTAAACGATTTATAACCTCGATGAATTTCGAGGGAGAAATTCATTTTAAGAGGGGTATAATGTAACACCCAGTGATCTTATGAGATATATTCCTTTTAATTTATTTTATGTCTTCTATTGTACACTACTCCATGATTATCTTGTACTATACACAACACCATATTATCTTGCAGGATACGCAACACTATTCAAGGCTCATGTTACACACCATTTCTAGTTTGTTTTGTGGAAATTATTCTACGAAATATTTAGTGTATATTTTTTTTAATGTATAAATGAAATAAGTTTTGATTATTTTATACGCAACACCAAAGGGAGCTTGCACAATAAGCAGCCCGGACTAGGCTTGCATTACATGAAATCGCGACCTTCCTCGATAGCGTGTGTTGTACGCAATAACGGGTTTCACTAAACAATGATATGTTATTAAAATATTTTATAAATCAGTCCTTACGAACAATAATACCCATTGTTTTAAATTTTATAAATTTTATCTTTCAAAATGGACTTCATTTTTGGATTCTGAATATCGAAATTAACCTGGGGTGAATTTTTGGTATTTTTCTAAATACTTTCACTTTATGATAAATAGTGAAAACACTAAGTTATTGGTTAAAAACCAAATTTTTATTTAAATAATAATTTATTTTATTTAAATTTATTTTAGGTCGAAATAGTTACATAATACCTATATAATTTTAATGTAATTCGTTGGAGTAATTTTAAAATAATTACTGATATATAAAAATTTTATTGAACTTTTTACCGTCTTTTACCCACCTCCTAGGAGCATTTTCAAATTTACATAAAACATAATTTTACAGCTTTTGTGAGTTGAATTTCAAAAATCCGAGAGACACTGTTAATATCTGTAAGTAAAATTTGGTTCAATGAGATCAAAATAATTTTTGGGGAAAGTAACTTTTAACTTTTATTTACCAATATTAAAAGTAAATGGGGTAATTAAGGGAAAAAATGATATTACTGTTACCATAACACTTGTAATAATTCTATTGGACAATTGTCATTTGACAGAAAAAACATTAGGAATAAAATATTACCCTTTAGGTCCACTTGGATTAGATTAGGAAATTTATTATTATTTTATTTAAAGAACAGTTAAAATAGTGAAAATCAAAGTTTAATAACTAAAAAATTTTTAATATAGGGTTATACATATAATAAATTAAACTATAAATTTTCATTCGAAAGATAAGAATATTTACTACATAATGGTATTATATATATATATTTTTTAGACATTAAATAATTTAATTTATTTATGACATAATGATGATGAAGTAATTACCTTATTAATGAAATATTAACATAATTGATATTATAAATTCCTACATAAATGTAATTTGAGAATTTTTATGAATTAAAATAATTTTATAGGTTAATATAACATATAAGGGTTGGTTAGATGAATTTATTTCGAAGTAATAATTCTGTTATGAATTTAGAAAAAACAAAATACTAAATAGTGTCAAAATTGACATAAAAGTGGTTTCAAAACAAATATTATATTACCAATTGATATTATATTCATCAAAATATAGTTTCTTCCAAAAGACATATATAATAATATGTGTATCATTAATAAACCAATGGAGCTTATATTGATAGATTATAGTAAGTTTATTAACCATATAGTGTAAGAATACAAGAAGACACGGTAAAAGTAAAATTATTTAACATAGAGTTAAATCTATATGATAAGGTTAAAATGGTAACATATACTTGTCTAAAACCTATTGGTTGAGAATATTTATACCCATACCCACCCTAGACTCTATATAAGTAAATTTTTATCCATTATAAACCAAATATAAATTTATTATAAAATAATATTTTATGTTTTTCCTAAGGTAACCCTCACCCATCTTATAAAAGGGAACTCCCCCTTCTCTCTAATTCACACCTCCAAAGCCATTTGGTTCAGCCAAACCATGACCAAATACCCTCTAAACTATCCTTACATAATCCTACAGTCCTTACATTAGTCAGAAATCCAACTTAAGGAGCCCTTTTGATGAAGTCAAAATGAAGAACTAGAAGAATATGTAAATATCTCACCACCTATTTCAACTTCTTATATTCTTCCACTTCCTAATTATTTGCTGTTTCCATTATAAAATAATAACTCCAGTATCTTATATATATTTTTATTTTATTATAAATGTGGTAAAACCATATTTTTTATTTTATCTATCCTATTAATTAAAAAGTCACCACACGTGCGTACGTACGACTTACCGTCTCTACGTCATGGTGTGGTTCGTTCTTCAAACATTTCATCATTTGGATGGGTATAATAATGAGTATATATGATATAAATAATAAATATAACATTATTATAATCCTCTATATATGATATACCATAAAATTATATACAATTTTAATATCAAAAGAATGATATTGTCAATCGTGCGTACGTACGGACTATCGTCTCCACGAACGCGATAAGATTCATTTTCCATAATTAACCATTAAAGTATGATAATGGAGTATATCTAATAAATAATAATGAAAGATATTATATAATAATTATAATGGATTTATGTACATATATGTTTCATTTAATTAATTCCATTCAATTCAATAAAGAAACAAAAACAGCGTTCATGCGTACGTACGACCTACCGTCTCCATGAATGGTTATTGATCTATCATATAAATTTATATTATGAATATATATTATATATAAATAATGTTTTACATTATATAATTATGTAAATCAGGATATAAGTAATAATATCAATAACAACAAGTCGAAACACATACGATAAATGAAACAATTTTACCCAAAACGCTGCTTTAACATGGTATTTACAAAAGAACAGGTAATATAAAGTCATAAGTGAAACATATTTGATATCATTAATATTATTATGTTTATGTTACAAGTTAATAATATGTTTAAACCCACTATATAGGAGTCTAGGTCACATACGGAAGAAATTTTACATAAGGCAAGTGATTATTTCTTCTCACTTTTATTTCTGTGACACATATGCCTTAATCGCCATCTATTTCCTTTGTATAGTGTTTATGCTTCCTATGAATGTTTTATGTTTTTTATTATCAAGGATATAATATTTAAATATTCATTTAATTTTCTTTATTTTATGACACGTATGATTCCACTAATCATAAAAGGTAAGGGATAATTTTGCAACTCTCAATTTTATCTGAGATTGCTTATACGTAAGTATTTACTGGGGTTATGTTTATCATCCATGTCCATGTTTTATAAAAAAAATTCATAAAATGTTTACTATTCGTCCATGTATGTTTAATGTCATGTTTACCCTTTGTTTACTTTTTACCACATAGTATGGAAGGAATCTTTCCTTTGGTTACCATATAAGTTACTTTTTGACTTTTCTGGCAAAAGTACGAGAAGACTGTTTTTTTAACTTATAAGGCATGAATGGATTTTTATGGTTTCATAACGTCTCATTTCAAGGAAGATTACTCTACAAAATTTCATGAATATTTTACACAAAATCATTTTCTTTTAATATTTCATAACATTTTTTGAAAAGAAAATGATTTTTAAGAAGAAAGGATATTTTCCTCAAGAATTCATTTCAAGTGTTTTATCAAAAACTATTTTCCATCGAAATTGACAGTATTTAATATTTTTATGTTTCAAGTATAATGTATCTATTATTTACATGGTGTGATTTTTATTATGATGAAATTATATCCATATGGATTATATGGATTATGTTATAATGGGATGATGTTTATGAAACCCATTTTGGTCTTTGGGTTGTGATGAAGTATTTTTGTTTATTTTGTGGAAAACATAAGAATGAATTCATTATGATATCGGTGGGACCTATATCTCCCTCCAATTCATTGGGTAAATATTTATATCTCATGAGATAGACATGGATGGAATGACAAGTTAATCCGGTTCATTGATACAGGACTAGAACGAAGAGTGAACTCGATTCAGTAATGGACTTTTTCCACTATGATGGTCTTAGCACCAATTCCTTTGCTACTATGGAAATAATATCATGTGCTTAATGGTTTTCCACAATTACTTGTTTTATTCCCATGTTTTCTTATCACGATTAATATTCCTTTATGATCTATGCCTTATGCACTACCACGATTTATTTCATTACCCAGGATTTTGATGTTTAATGTTCATGTTCTTACATTCAAATGTTTTGGGGTTGTTTTATGTTCTCCATGGTTACCCTTAATGAGCATTTGAACTCACTATTTTTATGTTTTTCTCCCAGGAAATAAAGAAAGGTTTTATATTAGAAACCCAAAGGGGATGATCTTTATGGGAGATATTGAAGATCTTTCACCATGATTAGAAGATTATGTTCTGAGTTTCCAAGGACACTAAACTATTTTGGTACTTGGGTGTTTGTTTTCTTATGTATTAAGTATTCCACAAAAGTAAAGTAATGTCTAGGTATGTCAAGTGTGGGTCTCTACTCCTTCTACTTCAATCCCTTCAGCTACGAAGATGGATACACCTCCTACTCCTGCTCTCGTGATGATAAGGCACTCGATTTGAGATCAAAAGTGTATTGGAGGGTTTCATCTATACAACCAATTTCATTGGGGATAGATTCGGAATACCCCTCTCTTGTGGATATTTCCCAAGATCATTATGAGTTGGGCACCAACCATGAATCACAAATCATCTCGAAGACCACAATTAGTTCTCTGCACCCGACTCCAGGGGATGGGCCATCTGATTGAAAAGAGAGTCTCCCAGCCTTGGGTGACTAGATTTATGTCCCTCCCTACTCCTATAGCATTGATTCCCGCTTAAAAACATGTTGAATTAGGGGAAGAACAATGTTCTAGTGCTATGGAAAGACACCCGGTAGTGTGCAATTAGGCATGGTTCCAGTTACATTCTCATGCCATTGAGACACCCCTCAAAAAAAATTCAAATGAGGGTTACAATTTTCAGTAGTTGTTTTATGAGCTAGGTTTTGGTGGATATGATTATTAGCACCTTCACTTTATTATTTACCAAATACATATTGCCAGAGAAGACCTCACATCATGCGAGGAAAAGAATGACATGTTTAATTCTTCCCATCACCAGGTAGAAACCTTCCAATATATTTTATAATAATTTGTTCATCTTACGGTCGGGGAGGTGAAGGCCTGTGATTTTTTTGTGGCTCGAGAGGAGGATATGCAGGAGTGTGAAGCACATGTAGCCAGGTTGAGGGATCCACTAGCCTCTTTGGGTAACAATCATGAAGCCATCTTGGAGAAAGGGTAGGGTCATAAATCTTTCCTAGAGTGGGTGCACCCAACAGTCAAAGGCGAATCGGAGGAAAGAAATTCATTAGAACAAACCACTGGAAACACACGATAATCACTATCCTTTCTATTGGAATGAGAGAACTGATCCCTATTGTAGCTTTGTCGCAAATTAAATTTTCAACCATCCCCCCTTTTTTACTCTGGAGAGACAGCAAATTGGGGATGTTCTTTCATTTTTGTAGAACCCAATGAAATAGATTTGGATTTTAAATATATCTTATATGTCTCTTC
Organism: Viscum album; assembly: GCA_963277665.1. Taxonomy (NCBI): domain Eukaryota; kingdom Viridiplantae; phylum Streptophyta; class Magnoliopsida; order Santalales; family Viscaceae; genus Viscum; species Viscum album. The sequence continues at coordinate 1,382,102,318 of OY728138.1, forward strand.
CAATCAGTATTATTTCAATCAAGTGTTAATTTTAATCCATGAATTGAAATCATTAAAATGTTATAACCAAATTGAGATCTAGTTTTTTCCTGGTCCAAGGGTCTCAGCGAGCGTAGTTCAATTATTTATGAGGTTGAATGGAATACCTCATGAACATTTATGTATTTTTTAATATTACCATAATGTTTTCTAATGTCTACTCGACACGGGATTAATGGGCATAAATTTTCTTTTTCTTAGGCTACCCTTTGTGGGGTTCTGACATAACAAGCTTTAAAACTTTTATAATGGCTCAGTGCTTTTTTAGCAAACCAATACTTGACTTTTTTCCCAGAGGTGCCTTCAGTGGATCTTCCCTCTGGTGAGAATAATGTCTCTTTTTTATCCTGGAATTCCATTATCATTTCATTCAAACATATTATTGATGTTTTAGGTTGAATAACATTGACCTAATTTAATATGGTAGCGCCCCAACTCAGTACCATTATTCGAGAATGTTCTAGTGTCCTTTATACATGAGTTATGGATTTTTCTTGACCAAGGATTTGTGGATTCGGGACATGAATGAGCCTCAGAAGCTGATTTTGGCATACAGATGTAGGAAATGACTCCCCTATAGATGAATTCTCCTTTGACTGACATCCATTTTTGTGGATGACATATGTAGAGTCACTGTGGCATGATGCGCATAGTCAATCAATGGTGTCCCCAGTACACTAGCCTTCCTTTCCCAATGGGCTAGTGGGATTTTCAAAATTTTGGATTTGTCTTGATATTGCGAGCCACAATAGGTGGATGCCTTGAGTAGAGTTTTCTAATAATATTAGGAAATTCAAATCATCCTTGAGTGGGAAATCATTTAAACAAATTGTTTACTTTTTTCAGGGATAGTTGGCCAATGCTCAGTTTAGTTAACAGTTGTTTCTCTGTCAGGGGAACTTGGGAAGAATGAGGTGCATAAGCCGTCATTCAAGAGTTTTCCAAAAATTGGGTGTGATAAGATGTGATTTTCACTTGATCGTATGCAAGGTGGAAATGAATCTCCTACAAAGGAATTTTCCTTTGATTGAAAACCAACTTTGTGGGTGACGTATATAGGGCCACCGGGGCATAATGTGCATAGTCAAACTAAGGTTTTCAAAGGAAACTATTCTTCTGCCTTTAATGGCTTCTGAGGAATATAGAGAATGGGAACATTCTGAATATGGTGAGTGGCCTTCGACTGGGGTTTGTCATAATAAACAAATGATGCCTTTTAGCAGAACATCTTCGGGGAAAGCTAGAAACGAGTGGGGGAAATCATCCTTTTCATGCAGATCAACTTCGTTCATGGGGATATGATATATTTTAGAAACATAAAAGGAGTCCAAATGTGAATTGTTACCATATGTTCTTATATAAACAGGATGTGTGAAATGAGGAAAATGTAAACCATGTCTTTGAGGGCCCTTGAATCAGGAGAGGTGGAAATAGGCATGGAATACATTAGGCATACTGAGATAGGATTGAAAACTCATGGGGATGAATTTTCATTTGATTGATGGCCATTTTTGTGGGCGATGTATCTAGAGACACAAGGGAAAGATATTCATATTCAATAAAAGGTTTCCGAAGGACACTAGCCTTCCACACGAGATGGCCTTGGAGTGTTATGAGGATTTAATATCACTTAAATAATGGAGTTTGGATTTATGAAGGGGTATAAAAATACATATTGGGGACATCTAGGTTGTGATTTACTAATGTAATGGTGTCCCTTACATAGATCTGACCCGTACGTAGGGTGAGGTATATGTTCTATCATTGGGATACCCGGTTTTTTAACATCACATGTCCAGGACACAGGGTTCCTCTTGGAGGAGGTAAATGTGATATTCATTTTAGGTTCATTATTCTTGGATGAAATTCATTGGCAATTTTTCTATAATGTCATAGCAGATCTCTTGGTAATATTTCTAATCTCACATGAGTTATGCTCATCATGAGAAACAAGGGATTACAAGGGTTCCATCACACTATCTAAGAATAGTGAATTGAACAATAGGTGCATTTTTAGGCTAAAGACATTTCCTTGTAGTTTAACATCATGTTTTGAGGAAAATTTTGGACTTTTAGAGGACATTAAAAGTTTTAAGTTAATTGTAGTCATCGTGTTCCAGCATTCCTTATACATGAGTGATGATAGATGGCATAAAACATAGTATCATGGGAAACATGAATATGGAGGGATGACATGGGGCTTGAAATCCACTAGGCTTACTAAGGTAGGAGAGGACTCTCACGGGGATGGATTTTCCTTTGATTGATAGCCATTTTTCTGGGTGACTTATATAGAGCCACTGGGGCATGATATGCATAGTCAATCAAAGGTGTCCATAGAACACTGCCCTTCCACCTTAGATGGCCTTGGATGATTGTGAGGAACCATGTTTTCCCAAGGTATGCAGTGTTAAAAATTGAAAGGTATGCCTAGGAATGTGATAATACCCAGACCATGATTAACTGTGACCTTCACGGTGCTTCCACATAGGTCCTACCTATGCATGGGGGAAAGGGGAAATTTTTTGGACCCATTGTTTAACATTATAGTTCTTGGAATTTTACATGGTATAATTTTTATGAAAATTATTTCTTCATGAACTTCATATTTGGGGAGTCATGATGAGCTTTTCATCCATTGATATTTGGGAGTACGCTCTATTTTAATAAAGATGATGTATGACATATGGTCCTTCCCACTTTTGTTCAAGATTCAGGGCTTCTTCACTAGAATCATTTGGGTTATGATGACTTACACCATTTATCCATCAGGGAAAGATCAAAGGTGAACCTTTTTGTTGATGGCTTGTGCAATCTAGTTTTCGTGGATTTCCAAATGGTGCAGAGTGTGCATCCATCTTTCGTCTAACTGCTCTAATTCATCCATCCCTCTCTGGGATTGCTCGTCTGAGGATAGTTGATTGCAAATGGATACACGAAGGGAAGAAACATGGATCTTGATAGGTAACACTAACTCTTCCCCACATACTAGTGAGTATAGGGCTTCTTGATTGGCAGTACAGGTCTTGGTCTGATAATCCCACAAAGCATGACAGAGCATGTCTTGCCACGATTTCTTATCTTTGTGGACAATAATTTGAAATATGTTTGACATGGTATTGTTGAAAGCCTTTACATGCCAATTGACTGCTGCATGGTAGTGGTATGACCGATTGTCCTTGATTCCATATTCTTGGTACAACATATCCTACTCAGCAGAGCTAACATAGGTGTCGTTGTCCGTTAGTATTGATAAGGGACACCAAATTTGGTGATGATGTTGGCCTTCAAAAATCTAATGATGTTTTTTCTCCAACTTCCTTATGGGGTATGGCTTTAGCCCAATTAGAAAAGAAGTTGGTTTTCGTGAGTATGAACATGAAATGTTGAGCTATAACGGGAGGATACGGTCCCAAAACATCCATCCTCCAAGAGACAAATGGCCATGAGTATTTAGATGCATGAAGCAACTCCGGGGGTGGTGTATGAAATTATCATGGATTTGGAAGGAATGGAACTTCTTTGTGAATATGGTGCAATCATGTATCATGGTGGTCTAGTAATACCAAAAACCTTGAATTTGGTGAGAGAGCTTGGTTGTTGACTAGTGTTCTCCACAAGCATTGATGTGCACTAATTTTATGACAGCAACAATCTCTTCTCCATCAATGCACCTATGATGGACTCTATCCTGGCCTTGTTTTTAGAGGTCCTTCTCTTGGTTTACCCCATTATACAAGTTAAAATTGACTGCTCCTCTATGAACCTGCTCCCTTTCAACCCTAACAGGTGGGAGCACCCCGTTCCAAAAGTTACTTGCAAAGGGTTTCATCCAACCTATGGTATGACTGTAAGGCATTGGAATGTTTCTAATTACATCAATTTCCTCCATATTTCTCTGAATTAATAGAAATACCATCTAGCAGTGAGTAATGCTAAGGACTATTTAATCCTATTTGGAATCATCCATGGTTGTGGATGCATTTTTGAAAGAGTCGGCTTGAGCATTATATGACCGGGTGACATGAGTCCACGTTGGTTCTGATGGGAATTCCACCATAAGTGCTCGAACATGGTTTATTAAGGGAATATATACTTCTTTCATGATAGCATAGTCACCGTTGAACTTTTTGATGACTATATGTGAATCAACCATTATTTTTAGGTGTTTATCCTATACCTAGAGTTCCAATTCCAAGCCTACAATGAAGGAATGGTACTCCGCTTCATTGTTCGTATGCCCTTCCGAATGCTAGAAAGAGCAATATAAAATGGACTTTTCATGAGATATGAGTATGACTCCCAAACCCACGTTTTTGAGCTTGGGATCCTCCATCCTTTTCCCTATCAGTATTCTGGAAGCACCTTCAAAGAAAATTTCCCATATTTGGGGGTTCTCCAGATGGAAAACACTTCATCATCTGAATGTTCAGCATCCAATTGTGTCATCACTTCCAAGGGGTTCTCATTCTTGATGTCTGCTAATGATTATCCTTTGATGGCCTTCTAGGACACGTACCTTATGTGAAATTGATGCTAGATGACTGTCCACCGTGATAGGAGAACATTTAGCACGGTACAGTTCAGGATATACTTGAGTGGGTTATAGTGGGAGACCAGGTGGAACTCATGGTTCTGTTGGTAATGCTTGAGTTATTGAATAGTAAAGATTTGGGCTAGGCAGTTCTTTTCAATCATTTAATACCTATTTTATTCATAAAACATAGTCTGGATGAGGTATTAGAGGCTATACTCACTGCCAGAATCATTATTCTGTGTGATTAAGGCTCCTAATGACCGTTCCTGGGAAGTTACGTATAAAATGAGTGGTATCCCCTCAACTGGCGGCATGAGCATCAGTGATCTTAAGAGATGTCATTTTATGTTTTCAAATGATTCTTGATAATCTTTATCCTATTCATACATAACTTCATTCTTCATGAGCTTGGTGAAAGGTAAAAATTTACCTGGTAGGATTGCTACGAAGCCCTGAATGTAGGTGAGTTTCCCCTAGAGACCTCTCAAATCAGTGAGGTTGGGAGGTGCGGACATGCCATGAACGTATTTCATCTTCTCGGGGTCGACTTCGATGCCACGATGGCATATGAAGAAGTGGGGAAATTTTCCCGAGGTAAAGCCACAGGTACATTTTAAGGGGCTCCTTTTTAAACTGTGATGTCTCAATTTTTTGAAGATAGTTTCAAGGTCGGCTAGGTTGTTTGAATGTTGTCCTGACATAACCACCTACTCTTCGACATAACACTTGAAAAAATTTTCTAATAAGGGATTAAATATGCGATGCATAGAGTGCTAATATGTGGAACCAACATTCTTTTGATTGAAGAGCATCAAATTATGACAAAAAACTCCCTGAGGGGCCGAAAAAGTTGTAGCTTCCTTTTCTCCATGGTCCATCTGGATTTGATTATATCCATAATAGAAATCCATGAAGGATAGGGCTTCATATCTAGATATTGCATCGATCAAAATTTTTGTTATCGGGACTAGGAAGTCGCTTTTGGAAAATGTGGATTAAGGTCCCTAAAGTCGATGCAGATTCAAATCTGGCCATTCTTCTTTTCGATAGGGACTATACTGGCTATCCAGATCAGATATTGGACCTATCATATAAAGTTTCCCTTGATCAGTTTATTGACTTCAACCTCTATTTTAGCAGCATGAGTCATGTGGGTCCTTTTGGCTGCTAGATTATAGCCCCGGTGATCTTTTGGTAATCCCAGATGGGAGGAGACTTCAGTATCAAGGCGTATAATCTCTATATAATTATAGGAAAATAAAACTAGATTCATTATTATAAAGGATTTATATGACTCATATTCCTCAACATGAATGGCCATACTGATTAAAGTGGGTCGTGGGTCTTTTTTAGTTCCTAAATTTATGTCCTTGAGTTCATCGATGGTGGTGGAAACACCTTATTTAAATGAAGGAGGGGAATCTTTGAGGTTTTTTTCTCCTCTTCTTCTTCATCATGGTCATCTTCCCCTTCCATGGAGAGTTTATTTTCGAGATAAATTCTCCAACATTGGGAAATAAATCATTTTTTGCTATAGTGCTTGAGGAAAAGGAAGTTTGATTCCCCAAGGATGGGTCGGGAGGATCATTGATAGGGATTTTCCTGACAACATGGGAATCAACCCATTCTTTTATGTCTTTGGACTTGGGGTCATAGTAGTGACCATGCGAAAAAACTAAGTCTATATCCAGACTTGTATATAAGCACTCAACTTGGTGGATTGGTAGTACGTACTCCACCCAAATCTGTCTGAAGGGATCAGCAGAAGCCATCTCCAATCCCTTCAGGGCATTGATCTCGTCAAATTCATTAGGAGAAAGGTGATTTTATTCCAACTTGTAGAACCATGTGCCTATTTAATGAGACTCACAGAACTAAAACATTGAATTATCAGCATGAAACATCCCACTTTTCCCATTAGTGTAATATTTAAGGCATTGATGGTATGAGGACGGAATTGCGGCATGATGATGCCACCAAGGCCTCCCTAAGAAAACATTAAAGGTCACACATTTACACAACACCAAGAACTAAAAATATGATATGAGATCTCTGAGACATGTTTTAATCTTGATTCTTCTTAACGGTTTCTGGTAACATTTTTCGTATCCCAGCAGAGTTGTAGTTTAGGGTGTCAACCTATCTTTATCATATCCCAGTCAATGAAGTGTTCTTAGTGGGAGGAGGTTGAATCCAGAGCCATTATAGATGAAAATACTCTGAAAATCAATTCCATTTATCATTATGGACACATACGAGGGTTTTATGTGCCCTTTCAAGATGGTGTCTTCATCACTGCTTGTGAAGGAGATAACAGTGTGACATTTTTTGGGAATGGTCTCCGTTCGGTAGAATTCAATTGCTGATACTTCAGCCTCAAACACTTGGGGGCTTGGAAAGGATTAATTGAGAACCTCTCTATGATCTGCAGACAAATTCAATGAATCTAGGATTGACATCTTTGCTGGAACTGAAGCCATCTACTTTAAAATTTCATATTTTTTCACTAAAGTTCTGTGATTCCCAGCTCAGGGTTTCTATTTCACAAACACTTTAGGAGTATGAGTTTTGGATGTAGATGGTTTGGCCTTGGTAGCAGCACTAGTGAACAAATGTATTTCCACATCGGTTTTTTTTACATTTTGATGTCGGTATTTAACAAATGTTAATAAAGGCGACATAAAAAATATATGTTTCAACGTCGGTATTTAGAAACCAATATCCAAAATCTTCACCACGCGGGTCTTTGGGGTCGTTTTATATAAAAACTGATGCCAAATTTCAGGGCCTCAGGGATCTTTGGTGTTAGTTTTTATATAAACTGACCCCAAAAATCAGGCCCTGGTGGTCTTTGGCGTATGTTTTTTTAAACCGACGCCAAAATTCAAGACCTAGGGGGTCATTGGAGTTGGTTTTTTAGAAACCTGACTTCTAAATCTGGCTTCTATATGAGTTTTAACGTCGGTTTTTTATAAAAACCTTCGTGATAAATACATATTATAAAAAAAATATTTTCCACGTCACTTTTCAAAAAAACCGACGTCAAAACCTTGAAGCTATGAATATTAGAATATAGATTGTTTCCCAATCTCCGATTTGACTGGTTATAGAGGAAAAATGGACTTATGGTTCAAAATTTATGGTCTCCATAAGTTGTACCACGTTATGGGTTGATCGATACAACTTTTTTTGAAGAATACATGAAAACAAACCAAAATGAATATGCCAAATGAACAAAAAAATAAAATTAATGATTGAAACTAACATTAATTCTTTTATTGGGCCATTTTAATCGATATGTTGTTTATAATTATTTCACTTCATTTTAATGGAGAACTCGCGGTAATGAAAATTGTGAGTGATAAAAGAAATTCCCAAAAACTAATGAATCTTATGCAGAAGTTTTATTTTTGTATCTCGATTAGAAGAATCCTTAATCATCATTATAAAAATAATTATATTTTTAGTGATAATGAAAACAATAAAAATGAAATTAAATGATTAAAATAAATACCTAGTACAACTCGTCGATTGAAGGATATTTGAAATATTGATTATATCGAAGATGTCAAAAATGTTGAAAGAAAAAGGATGAGCATTTATATAGTGTAAATGAAAATTTCTACAGTGGCGATTCAATAAAATTTGAGCGGGATTTTGAAAATAGGAACGTGTGTTGGGAGAAAATTGAAATATCGAAGCCGCATATTTGAAATTTTACATTTAACATCGGTTAAATATATAACCGATGGTAAAAATATTCTCATGTTGGGGTATTAACATCAGTTTTTAAAAAAAGGATGAAAAAAAGTGACTTTTAACATCGGTTATTCGTAAAACCGACGCCAAAAAGGGTCTTTTGACGTCGGTTATTGAAAAAAATCAACCCCAAAAATCAAGTCATATAATCTTCAACTTCCAACATCGATAAATTTTTATCTGTAAGTCTGTTTTATCTCCATGACCTGTAAAATTTAAGATTGAGAAATTATCTAAAACATCTATTTTGTTCCTTGGCATTGGTTTTTTGTAAAACTGACACCAAAAAGGGTCTTTTAATGACGGTTATTAAAACAACCGACACCAAAAATCAAGTCATATTATCTTTAACTTCCAACATCCATAAATATTGATCCCTAAGTCCGTTTTTGCTCCACAAACATTAAAATTAAATATTGGAAAATTATATAAAACTTTTATTATGATCTTTGGCATAGGTTTTTTGTAAAACCGACACCAAAAAGGGCCTTTAAACGTCAGTTATTAAAAAAACCGATGCCAAAAATCAAGTCATATAATCTCCAAATTCCAACGCCCATAACTTTTGATCCGTATGTCTGTTTTCACTCCACGACCTGTCAAATTGAATCTTGTGAAATTATCTAAATTTTGTAATTTTATCTTTGGAATAATATTTTGTAAAAAGGATGCCAAAAAGGGCCTTTTAATTTCGGTTATTAAAAAAACAATGACAAAAATCAAGTCATATAATATCCAACTCCTGATGCCCATAACTTTTGATCCATAGGTCCATTTTTTCTCCAAAACCTATCAAATTGAATCTTGGGAAATTATCTAAAACTTTTATATTGATCTTTGGCATCATTGTTTTTTGTAATACCGATACAAAAAAGGGTCTTTTAACGCTGGTTGTTGAAAAAAACCGATGCCAAAAATCAAACAATATAATCTCCAATTTCCGACGCCCATAACTTTTGATTCGTAAGTCCGTTTTCCCTCCAAAACCTGTAAAATTGATTCATGGTAAATTATCTAAAACTTTTATTTTGATCGTTGGGGTTGGTTTTTTGTAAAACCGATTCCAAAATGGTTCTTTTAACCACATTTATTGAAAAAAACCGATGCCAAAAATCAAATCTTATAATCTCCAACTTCCAACATCTATAACTTTTTATCTGTAAGTCCGTTTTCACTCCATGAACTGTCAAATTGATGCTTGGAAAATTATCTAAAACATTTTTTTGTGATCTTTGGCATTATGTTTTTGTAAAACCAACGTGAAAAAGGGTATATTAACGTCGGTCTCTAAGAAACGACGTTAAACTACCGATGTTAAAAACAATTTTCCACTAGTGCAGGGGCTGGCGGTGCTGCATTTCTTTCAATTTTTTTGCAGACTGGCCTACCTGTATACCTTGTACAGTTGAACACTTGTTCTTTTCATGAATGATACTCCAAGATGACTGGTTTTGGGTTTCCTATGGTGAGGGAGAAGGAGAATTATGGTTCTCGTTGTGTCTCTCGGAGGGTACTTCTGATGGTTTCCATGATATTAAAGGTTTGACTTAGGGTATGGCTATAAATATGATTCTTACCACAATAATTTCTTCTGGGAAAACTCCGGAATATGTGTCCTCTTCCTCCATCTCTCCAGTTGGGCATGGGGAATTTGGGTTCATGTCCATAGTCTATATTAGAGAAGGGGTCCATCAAGTGAATGACATTTATAAAGCTGTAGATTAGTTCTTGATCCGATACTATTCCAGTCTACCAACCTCCTTCTAATGGTATTGTTTGGCAGGGTGGTGCTCGTTGTACCAATTCTATTGGAATGAAGTCTTAAAGTGTCAATAATGACTTTGGCATTGGTACCCGCTCATCTTCTTTCTCTTTCTTTCTACGCTTTTGTCCTTTAGAGGACCAAGGGGATGAGGAGAATTGTTGGGAAATATTTGGTGTTTTTGGTGGAATAGTAGGTTGTTTCAACCATGCCGGGAGGATTCCATGTACTCTGTTTATGGTCTTCTTAGTCATCCAGTTGTCCAAATTTTTCTCCTTCTTGTCGGTGACTGCTTTCCATTCTTCTTTTTCTCTATAGTTGGAGGTGGAAACATATGACACTTGCACTGGCGGTGGGCCCAACTTGACTCTCCCGGAATCCACCATCTTTTGCAATAGATACTTAAAAACAAAACATTCTTCGATGGTGTGTCCTATTATATGGTGATACGAACAATAATTAAGAAGGTCTTTGAAAGACACTTCATCAGCTTACTTTGGCTCTGGTAGCCAAAGTAGATTGTTATTCATGGAGGATATGAAATAGCCACAGACCTGGTTGTCTCAGAACAAATAATATATATTCATTCATTCTTCGAACTGATTTCTTTCCACACCTCATTGCTCATCTTTCCAAGGATGGGGTGGATATTGGCATCCAGGGGTTCCCACACGGTTCGGTGGGGGCCTCACAACTGGGGCTTGTACCATGGGTGGCTTAAGCATGAAAAAATATGCTTTATCTTTCCCTTTTCTTTTCCCAGGGGCCGATGTGCCCACTTAGGACTTAAGGAAAGTCCTTTGCAACGAGTCTTCAATCCTTTGGGTGATAGAAAAGAATTATCTTAACCCACTAGTGTACTTTACTAGGATTAGTTGCATTCACAATTCATCGTGAAGTTTATAGATTCAAATGGAAATCATCTCATCCTGTGGGAGTGTCCGGTTTGGGGAAAAAGTCAGGCCTTTACATCTAACAATGAAGTCTGAGACTTCCTCATTCTCCCACTGCATGAATTTTATTAGATCACTGACCATATTCTTGTATTTGATCAAACATAATTGGATGATAAACTACGATCGGAGGTCCTCCTAGCTTGTAATTCAATTAGCTAGAAGGAAAGTATTCCATACAAAAGTCGATCCCTGTAGGGTTTGTAAGAAACACCTGAGTTTTACAACTTCTTTCTTCTCTGTAGTGCTCATCATGGGGTAACTGTAAGAGGTATAGTGCATAAAATGCTATTCTAGGTCCCTTGTTCCATAGAATATTGGGAATATATGGTTCCCAATTTTTGGTGGTGGCAGAATGTTGTTCACCCACTCATTGTTGGGTTTGTGCTATGGTTTTTATCAGAGTGTGCCGCCCCTACATGGAATATAGTCGTAATGTTAGCTACTTGATGTTGTTTAAGATAACTTGATGTAAATCCTATCTGTCTTGAGCTTGATATGGTGAGGTAGGGGCCAAGATTGGGTGTGTCGGTGCAACTGGAATTTGGGATTGATACCCAGTCAGGGCATCATTTGTGGGTTTACCATGGTATATTCCAACTGCTTTTCTAACAGGGGGTATGTCTTGATTCCTATATAGGTCCCAGTTTAACGACCCTCCAAACATGGCTTCATTCATCGAGATGAGTGCATGTGGTATGGGAACCTCTTTTAGGATCACCTGTTGACGTTTTTCATAGATAACACATCTGGTGAGATATCTCCCACGATGTAGCTCATCATTAATTCATCAGATCTCTTTCATTTCTTCCTCCTTCTTGGAAAACCATTCCCCAATGGTGAGGGATGCACTATCATGGGGGAGGAGGTGGGTCATAGACGACCTTGGATTTATTTTTCCCATTTTTAGAGTTTCACGGGGGAGGTAATGTCGGATTGACTGGGGGGAACCCAGATTTAGAATCTCCCTATAGTTCTAGGTATGCTCACCATCAGGCTTGGTGTGGAATGAATCTTGGTGGGAACCCTCTTCCATTGCATCTTCTCCCCTTGCCTAACATCCTGTGAGGTCCGTGGTGTTGATACTCACCATGATCACTATGACATACTGCATTAGCGGTGGTGTACCTGTTGCTGAATGGTAAGAAGGAATGTTTTACCCTTTAAGGGAATTTCCCCTTCCATTATACGGTATTATATTGGGATCTAAACAAATATTGACCCGAAGGGAGCCCTGTTCTGACCTTGTAATGCACCTTTTCCTCTAAGGGTGCATACCACAAGATGGAGTGGAATGGGTAGCTCCTTTATTCATCGTTCATCCTAGATGGTGGAAGACAGATTTCTATGGTGTGAGGATTTTAGGTAAAAATGCCCCCAGACCTGTAGGATTGGGTTGTTATCATTCTCCAATCAGTGTGAAATGGCCTATCTTTGTTGGACATACGGTGTATTTTTTATTTAAAAATTCCCCCAATCATGTGGGTTGGGGTTGTTCCTGTATCGTGGTGGTAGCTACTACTATTGTCACCCTTTCAATTTCACAGACTCCCATGCGGGTGTGAACTGAGTGTGGCATTGGGAATGCACTAAGTCTATGGTCTTTTGAGGACATGAACACTATATTCTAGTAGACTTACCTTAGTCTATAATCCTACTGTATGTTCCTAGACTCCAGACTCAGAAGTTTTTCGATGGATTGATCTCTACGATGCTAACGCTTTTGAGTCTTATTCCAGGATTTTTTTTTACGATTATAAAATATTTCCTGAGTAGGGGTTTTATTTGATTGTCGCCTCTGGGTGATGACATCAGAGGATTTCATTTCCATTGGTTCCTACTGGACAGGACGTTGGGTGAAGTGTAGAGTTCCCTGTTTTTTCCACCCCTGAATGTGAAATCCAACAGGGGTGTTTCCAATGAGGTGATGCAATTTATTTATTGCATGGAGGGAAGTTAGTTAATGTTTTTCTTTCTCTTTTCTAATTGGGTATGCCTTGTGGATGAGAGGGCTTCCACATTGATCAGATATCCGGGCTCCCCTATTGTGATGACATGGTCCACATACCCTTTGTAGGGTAGGAATTTTTCATTCAACATTCAATGATTTGTCCACATATTGAGGCGAATTTCATGCATGAATTCCCTAGAAAATTCACCTGTTATGTCAAATTGAGAAGTGTCTATAGGCCAATAAATATCTGGTATATTATCCCTAGATAGTTTTCTTCTGAAAAACAGAATATCATGTTGTTTTTATTTTGGATGCTCCTCTACATGATATGCCAAACTCGAATGATTATTTATTATTTTTTTCCAAGTGATTTGTATGGTGGGGGCTTATTGAATTTTGGTCACCGCATGCTTGGATCAAAATATGAGTGAGGCCTCAGGCCATCTTATGTTTGAGAAAGAATATAAGTGATTATAGATAGAGTCCCGGATGTGTCTAACTCCATTACGAGCACCTCATCTTAGAAAAAATTTCTCATATTTGTTTTGACAAGGGGATTACCTTCTTTCCAACATGTAATTTGGTTTCGAGGAGGACCTTTTAAAGTGGCGATGCGATGGTGAAGACTACATTGGCTACATGATGCTTGATCGTGGGGATTTTCCTGACAGTGTGTACCTTGGGGAGGACCTTTAGAGTGACTTTCGGCAAAGGAAGGACCTTCTTGCAACCTGACATCACTGTGGTGAAGGCCTTCACTGGAACTATCATTGTGGGGAGGGACTTCGCAATGATAGTCATCCAGGTGAGGAAAACCATCATGACATGACATCTGGCTCCTTAGAGAATTTCTGCAGTGTACAGCCTAGGGAGGAACTTCAGGGTGTACCGTAATGAGGATAGGACCTTCTTGATTCCTGGTGTTACTATAGGGTGGAACTTCACAACAACTGTCATTGAGGGGAGGACCTTCGCAATGACCAAAATCTTGTCGAGGACTACCATTATGACTTGATGTATGACTAAAACGATGAGCATATCTGTAGTGTATACCCTAGGTATGACCATTAGAGTGAATGAAAACAAGGAGAGGACCTTCTTACAGTCCGATCTTTAAGTCATGGGGAGGGATACCCCATCCCACATTAGGAGATAAGCTCTAATGATAAATAATTCATGACCCACATAGTAATCCCATGTGTGTTCTCTGTGGAGGACCTTTAGATATACTAGTAGCGACATTGTGGGGAGGAAGTTTTCAACTACTACTACCAATTCCAAAATTTTGTAATGGAATGACAAGAACATGATCCTTTATTGATATATGTTTGAGGGAATCAACAACCCAAGCATCCAGTAGAGCTGAATCATGTATGTGATCTTTATTTTCCAGTTTTCTTTTCCTCTTTTCATTTTTGGGTTCTCTCTTGCGAGTAATCGGGGCCTTCTACTATTGGTAATGGACTTGATATATGGGTTCCCATCTCGATGTGTCTCGTGATGTCGTCGGGATACCCCGACGAGCATCTTGAGTTTTGGCGGGGATATATGCATGCCCAAGAGTGGCCACTGCATTAGACTAATGTCCCCTAGTTGGAATAGATATTTGATCCCAATCTGGTTGTGCATAGGTAATGGGATATTTCCGTCGACCCTCCTAGACTAGAGTAGGGATGCATAAATGCTCTGGAGTGACTAACTCATTTTGCGAGTGAGTCATTCTGTTGGAGGAAATCAGATCATGGGCCCAGTTTCTCACCATTTCTACCAATACAATGATATACTAGCGTGTTTGGGGGATATGGTCTAGAATCGACGTATGATCTTCCATCATGGCTAGGATGTGATGAGATACATCTTTGGCTGGAGTGTGTATGAAGGCCTATTCCGATGTCAGAGCAGATGTTTCTGCATACTCTAGTCCTCCATGAGTATCTTGTAGATACTGGTAGTTCTCATGTGCTGGGATAGAGGAACGAGTCTGCCACTGATTTTATTCTCTAGTTTCCACCGTATTTGACTGGTGTTTTTCGTATTCATGAGCATGGATTTTCATCTACTCACTTTTTTCTTTATTTGTCTCAACATATTTATATGCATCTGCATGAATTTGACTCTGCTTATATTTTCATCCTTTCCTATTTGGATTGTGGGATTCTTTTGAATCAGTAGGTATTTGTGCATGCATATAGCTTAGTTCCTCCATATTTGGATGGAAATCGTCATGTACATCAGCATGTAGTTGTACCAGTATATAGCCTGTTGCTGCACTATATTGATGGCTGGATTAAAGTGCATCAGTAGGTGTTTGTTCCTGTGTACAGCTGAGTGCCACCCTATTTGGATGATGGACTTCTTGTACATCAGTAAGGATTTTCATCTTCCTGTAGATAGTTGCTTTTTCTACATGGCGGGATCAGAGAGCACTAGCCGAAATGTGCAAGTCCTTGTATTGTGCCACACTATTACTGTGGTGGGAATGACTGGATATGGAAGAGTTTTTCGTCTACCCGTTGAACTCCATCGTGTTAGTATGGTGGAGCTGATCCTCAGGAAAAAGGTGATAGCACATACCTGGTTATATATTTTCCACCCTTGGTAGGAAGCCCGAGGGGCCAAGGTCTCCTAGACGTTGTCATGTGCCCACAACAAAAGGTCTTCCTTAGTAGGAGGAGGTCTGGTCATCCGGTGTCTGTAGTGACACTCTCTGGTGGGGGCCCTTTGGTAGGGACCCTATGCAGCGGGGATGAATTCATCTGTATTGACTTCATATTCCTCCTTAAGGAAAGTGAGTTAGTCGTTTTCACATTCTGGGGACAATCTCTTGAAACGGTTTGAGAAAACCACCCGGGTCGTTATGTGCTGAGGTACCGGTAGTGGCTGAAGAAGTAGCTGGAATACCTTTCCAGATTGGAGGGATTTCCTTGCAGCCACCAGCACAGGGATATTACCATTTTAGTGGTACTCCCTAATCAGTGTATTGGATACCCTTTGTTGATGACACTAGGTCGGCGATGGGGTCCTGCTCCTCATTGTGGCCCCGACAGCCCACAAGATCCCTGATGTGTGCGTCTTCTTGGATCATGGGGATGTCATTTGGTTTGACGGTCACTCTATGAGAAATTTCAATACATGTATGACATATGAAACAAAAAACAACGTCAATGTATCTTTACTTTAAACAAATTCATATCTGGCAATTCAACTTGTCCCCCTCCACCTTTTCTTTTGATGCGGGGTGAAGAGTCCTGATTGCGGTGAGATCACCACATTGGTTAAGAATTCTTGTCGGGTTCACCATTTTCGTTCCACCTCTGAGGTAGCACATTCTTCGCATACTATAGAGAACAAAATGGTTTGACGTGAAGTTTTTTTTTCCTTTTAACACTGAGGGTAGGGCCTCCACCTTGGTTGAAGATTCGCGTCGGGTTCACCATTTTTGTTCGTCCTTCTAGGTGGTGCATTTACAGGCGGTGCGGAGATGGCACAATGATAACCATCACCCATATTTTTTCACAGAGACATGCTCTCGTAAAATTTACTATTCCTTTGTTTCAACCAGTTCAGTGTCATTATCCTTTAAAGAAGGCTGAATTACCCTTGTGGGGAACTGTTGGTTCCAGTGGGTGATTGCGTGGGGGTCAAGTGCTCATGGAATCAGTCCTTCTCGGATATAACTTACTCAGATGGTATCCAATAGGTTCATTCATGGAGCAAATAATTTCAAATAGCCATATTATCCATGATTCTCGGACCTTCTTTCTAAAGGAAAGTGCTCATTGGCTAATGATTTGGCCAATGACACATGAGGACTCCACTGGTCGAGATGATGGGAGGATAGGCTCCCTACACCATTATGGGGGAGTATTTTTGCCTATTCTGGGACTACCTTATAGATTGAAGTCGTGTTCATATTTTAGTGAATCCAAGGTTCATTCTTGAAGAGTGTGTCCATGGGATACCCTTGGTTTGTAAGATCCCTGTGAGTATGCATATGTTTGATTCCACAGGGGTAACGCTGACTTAGCCATATTGTAAGGTGATTTAGAGTTCATCGTCATCTAGGGGATGGAAGGTGACTTGATATTGGTATCAGGCCCATAAGGAGGGATTCCTAAGATAACTCTGGAGAGGAATCATATCCCACATAGTTTAGATTGTGAGGGGCTTATGCATGGAAGCTTCCCATTTGAGGAACATAGTTTGGTGGACCTTTTAGGTATGAGCTCCCTTTTTTAGCTCAGGCCTTCTGACCGGCATCTTACATAACCTGATTTAATCAAGAATCATATATCTCATATTTCATAATGTGTGGGGATTATGCGTGGAAGATGGAGATGACTAGGTGGACCCTTTTGAGATGGGAAACCTTTTGATCTCAGGCCTTCTGGTAGGCATCCTATGTATCCTGATTTGGTCAAGAATCAGAGTAATCATAGTTCGAAATGTGTGGGGTTACACATGGAAGCTTCCCATTTGAGAAACATGATTGGGTGAAACCTTTTGGGATTGGCACCCTATTGAGGTCATGCCTTCTGGTTGGTGTCCTACGGATCCTGATTTGGTCAAAAATCAATGTTCTTGTACTTTAGAATGTGTGGGGATTACATGTGGAATCTTCCCATGATTGTGTTGTCCCTTTTTGGATGGGAACACACTTGAGCTCAGTAATTCTGTCATGCATCCAATGTATCCATATTTGATCTAGAATCAGAGTTATCATAGTTCAGAATGTGTGGGTTTACATGTGGAAGATACCCATGATTGGGTGGACCCTTCTAGGATGGGAACCCTTTTGAGCTCAGGCCTTCTGGATGGAGTCATACATATCTTGATTCGATCATGAATCTGAGTTCTCATAGTTTAGAATGTGTGGAGATTACACATGGAAGCATCCGATGATTGGGTGGAACCTTTTGGTATGGGCACCCTTTTGAGCTCGGACATTCTGGAAGATGTCCAACGTATCCTGATTCGATCAGTAATTATAGTTCTCATAGTTTAGAATGTGTGGGGCATACGCGTGGAAGCTTCCCAGGATTGGGTGGACCCTTTTGCTATGGGAACCCTTTTGAGCTCGGGGCTTCTGTAAGGTTCTCTACATATCCTGATTTGATCAAGAATCATATATCTTATACTTCCTATTGTACGCTTATGTCATAATCCTTTCAAACCTCTACTCCCATCTGTTTCATGCTCAGTGTGATAAATAAGAGGATGTAAAATATAATCAAATGCACATACCCCATCCCATGTTGGTGGGGGAGGGAGATCCCACAGTAGTAGATGTTGGGGCGACAGTGGGTGAGGGTGCGAGGTGAAGAACCTTTCAATATGAAATTACCTTGATGGTCACACGACACTACCTCACATGATTGGGGACATTCCTTAGTGGGAGATCCCCAGAGCATGTTCTGGGGAGGGGATGATATTCATCCTCACCAAAGGGGGGAGTGAACATAACCCCTTCAACTAATCATAGTATCTCATTAACTATAAAATCAAGTGATCGCCCCTAATCCCAAGAACATGGAGGTTCACGTTGGTTTACCAAGGTTGATCTCTGAGTTACCATGGGAATTTAGCTTTACAGGCATTCCCAAATCATGAACCTTTTTTGGGAGGGCCTTTATGAATCTTGTTACCATGGGTTTGTTGACTCAACGGGGCATGATGATGTGCCCGATGACCTGATCATAGGAGTCTGGTGGGATTGGAAGAAGCTTTGACCTGGAACCAGAAAACTGGTTAGCTCAGGGATTACAGATGACTAGATGATAATAGATAGGTGAGGTTGGAACTGGAGGGAACAACACCCAAAAATAACCCCATTCAGCGTAATAGTTTTTCTTGTGAT
Source organism: Viscum album (assembly GCA_963277665.1). NCBI lineage: Eukaryota > Viridiplantae > Streptophyta > Magnoliopsida > Santalales > Viscaceae > Viscum > Viscum album. The sequence continues at coordinate 1,382,121,179 of OY728138.1, forward strand.
ATGGGGAAGGGTACGTGTGCCATAGTGGTATGTAGGCAGGAGGTCCATCTTCATACTAGTGTGTAACACAGTCATGGGTATTTACAACCATGTACCAGTGGGGTACACAGATCATAGTGCAACTTTGGGTTACATCCGTGTACTGATTGGGTATGCAGCGTCGGGTTCATTCCACATAGCGGTATGATATGGAAAGATTCATTTTAATGGAGGGTAGGGGGAATTACCATTTTCATTAAATTCATCAGCAAAAGGTATTGGGTTCGTGGTTTACCAATTGGGTTCCCAGATCCATTATTTTTATTCAATTTACCCATTTTTACAGTTTTTGACCGGATGTAGCTTAGGAAGAAGTGGTTCGCGGTTCATGCCTCACCAATGAAACAAGATGGAAGTCGAAGTGCATAATCTACATTTCCCTCTAGCTATCATCACTCGTCCTTCCCTCTATCTGTATCCTCTCTATGTCTGTTTCGTATTTTGTTGTGATCTTTTTATAGATCATCAGAGTGATCATATCTACTGGGCATGGAACACCTTTTCTGGAGGCCCATTTTAGAAATTTTCTAACCTATGGAAGACTCAGTGAACTAGGGTTTGTGAAGACGTTGGTTCAAGATAATGGTTTGTGGAACCATGTTCATCTACTTAATCTATGAAATAAGGGGATCAAGGCATGGTACACTAACGGTATCCCGCACAGAACGTCTTCATTTGATGAAGTTCGTAGTTTTCCCTACATGCAATCCATCGTTTCATAGGCAATAATTTGCAAGCCGTTCCGTATACCTGGTAGTTCACGATCCATATTCTTCACATAGCTTTCCCAGAGATGCTACATGGTCCATTTGAAAACATTAATTACCTAATGTTCCTTCAATTAAATACAAGTCAACTTGAGTCTCTTCGCATTGATAAACTTATAGAAGTGATTAATTCCTTTTATAAAGTTATTTCAAGGATATTTCTTCTCTTTAGCAGAATTTTCAGGACCCTAAAATAACATATTCATTTTATACAATAAATAAATAAATATAGATAATATATTCATAATTAGAGGATAATTTGAAAGATAATTCTAATAAGGGGAACCCTAAATTTGAATTTTTTTGTTATGATTCTTGATATGTTATCATTTTACACAATGGTGATATGAAAAGAAATAGCCTTGATTAAACATGTGATAGTTGGCCTAGGATCTCGATTTGATGTTCCATGGCACAAAAACGTGGTAATAAATATGATGGTAAAAAAATTGATTCAATATTGGATAGAAACCTTCCATTGGAAATTATTTTTCTTAGTTTCTATATAATTGGGACCTGAATTTCTAAATATTTTGTAAAAATATCATTCCTCAGAAGATACAAGGTCATGTAATAATTAGAATTTGATAGAGGGTCCAAGATAAAGTTATTTCATGAAACCAAAAGATGAAACTATTATTAATGTTGGATGTAATGTAGGATTCCCTAATAATTTATTTCTCTATAGATAACTCTAGACCATTTTTTATTGAAATAACAATAAAATATAATTTTACTATAACCCAATGACAAACCGCTATTTCCTAAATAGTATATTTACCATTCATAGGATGTTTCACATATCCTATAATATCTAAAACCTCTATTTCATTTCCCAAAAAATTCCAAAAATAGTTCTATTAATAAAAATTACATAAAAATATCTATTTATCATGGATTTTACATAATTGACATCCAAAAAAATCTAATTCCACTTCTAACAAGGGAACAAATAAATATAAGTTACATCCAACGTCTAGTAGTAAAAACCAACACAGGTATATCCAAAATATTACACTCATTTATAATAAAATTCACACCACATGTATACTAATGGGATATTATTATAAACATTATTAAATTCTTCCACTATCTTGTAATCTTGTATATTTATGGTATAAATGTCTTTAAATTAGAACATTTTATTTGTGAAACTCAAATCATTACTAATGATACACAATAGATCAAAATAATAACAATATTGTGTATATTTCTTAATAATAAAAAAATATTGTTATAAATAAAAGGATAAAACATATACATACCAAGAAACCACAAACAATGACTACATTTTCCCTTATTTACCATTATTATTTATGTTATCTAGATACAAAACTGAATTAGAATAATCATTTTCTCAAAATATATATTAATCATGGAAAAATAAAAACACATTCAGTTTTAAATCCCTTCATATTACCCATTTTTAAAATTCTTATATTAAACACTCTTGATAAATTTTAAACACTAGAAGATACCTTTTATATGTGGGGGGAAGATTTGAAAATTTATTTTTAAGGATTTTAATCATCCACTACTCATTTATTTTAAAACCGTTTTAAATTTCATGATTATTCTACAAACACAATATGCCATTTTAATATATATACTTGAAATTCGATCAAACCAACACACAATATACCTATTTATCCATATTACATATTGCCCACCCCAAATAATTTTTAAAATATATTTGATCCCAAAAATAATCCATAATAGTAAAAAAACTTATAAAATGTTTAAAATAAATAATTTCACATAATTATATTAAATTAAAGAAAGTCCCACCATTAAATTAAAATTCCCAAAGAAAGGAAATTAATAATCAAATACAAAACATCCAAAATAAATAAATCCTATTTAAAACCCCTTTAGATTTATCTATACAAATAACAATTTCAACTATTAAAAATGAATCATTAATCCAAAACCGTTAGAAAAAAACGATGTTTCTAAAATAGGCACAAAAGTAGACAAGGAAAAAAGTCTAACAAGATCAAGAGAGAAGAATGAGAATTACTGAATTTCCAATGACAGGGGAACCACTCAAATTTATATTTCAGTCACCTCGCTTTGACCTATCAGTAAGGTTCACTCTACATGGCCAATGCAGCCCACTCATACTAGACAATACAGATAACCCCAAACACCTTAGTGAGTATAATGTGAATTATCTAATTTTTAAATGAGGTAAAGGAGTGACCTCTAAATATGACCCTCATTTTTCTAATTAGATAATATTTAGAGGGGGCATCGCCCTAGTTTTTTCATGCTTGAGAGATTAGAAGACATCCTTGATACTCAATAAGTTCACTTCATGCTGCGATTGAATTTATAGTTTGAAGAGAGATGGTCGATGGCAGTTCCAAAGAAAGTGGAGGAGAAAAAATAACATATCACATATTCAATAGTTGATTCTCCTAAGAGAAGGTCTTAGGGGAGTGGTGTTAGAGATGACAATCCATGATAGATTGAACATAATGACATAAATTAGTTTAATTTGGGTTCTTTTTAAAAGATCAAGAAGAGTTTTATCACGGCTTCCAAAAAAGTGTTGATAAAGAGGGGTTTTATCCATGCTATAATAATATGCATTGATAAAATACCTTTTTATCAGCACTTTCTCAGTACTAAAAAAGACATATATAATTCGTTTTAAAAATATATGTAATTTAATTAACAAATGTAAATATATATAAATATAAATAAATAAAAATATATAAATGAATATAATTTTAAAGATATTTAATTAATTGTAAATATGTATTTATAAATATAATTATAGATATATATTTACATTTATAATTATAAATAAATATATTGGATAATGTATTTAAAATTAAATGTGATTGTTAAAATATTTAGAAATACATATATTTATAATCATATTTATAAATATTTATATATAATTATAAATATATTTATAACATTATGTATATTTATATAATTATATATATATATTTATTTAATAAATATATATAAATCTAAATATAATAGATATTTTCATTATTTTAAAATAATTATTATAATTATTATAGTTATTTAGATATATAATTATATAAATACAATTTTTAAAAATTAATATTCATTTATTTATAATTGAAAATATATAATTTTATAAATTTAGTAAATATTGATTTATAAATATATTTATCTATAAATATTTATTTATAAATATTTTTTTGAAATTATTGATCAATATATAATCTTAAATTCATGGATTTTAAAAATGAGTGAAATTAAATAATTAAAAATAAGTAGACTTTAAAAGTATTGAAAAAAATGAATATGTTTTATTAATTTTACAAATTATTAAAAAATATGGATATATATTGAAATAAATATGAATACATATAGAAAATATTAAAACATATTAAATTAATATATAAAATAAATTATTATAAAATGATTAAATTACAAAAATATATTAAATAAAAATATATTAAAAACAATTAAATAATAGTAATTGGAATAATATTAATAATAAATAAATAAATTTAAGGATTGAAGAAAATATATTAAATTTATTAATTTACTAAAAAACTGAAATTGAATATTAAAATTTTAATAAATTACATCATATGATGTGTATGCGTTACAATGTATAATTTCAATAATTACGTAAATATTTATTTCTATAAAGTTAATGTATACATAGATACATGTTTGATATGTATATTATTAGACAATGACATTTTATAATATTTAGGATCTTTTATTGAAATAAATTATAATAAAAGTAAATAAATTTAAAAAATGAATAACTATTATCAATTACATAGATAATTTTTAAAAATTAAAAAAATATTATTTATATATGTTAAAGTGGAAATGAATACATATTAATTATATAAATTAAATTATTATTAAAAAAATAATGTTAATAAAAAAAATCATAAATATATATAATAAAATGGATAAAATTATAAAAAAAAATTGAATAATGATAATTTAAAAATAAATAAATTTCAATAATATTAAATATATTAATGAATAATAATTTATAAAAATATTTATAGTAAATAAATTAAATAAATATTAAAAAAATAAATACATAAAACTTATAAATTAAAAAAATTAAACAGACACGTAACATTATCAATGAATAAATTATATTAATGAATGAATGCCTAAAATGAGTAAATTTTAATTATATATATTATGAAATAATTAATATGATAATTTTAATTATTAGAAATATATAATTTTTTTATAAAGTATACATTTAATAAATAAATATATATTTATAACTAATATATTAATTATTAATATGTATATTTAGTATTTCATTAGTATATTAACTGTTTAATTAGTATATATAAATAAATAGTGTATTAAATATTTAATTACTGTATTATGTATTAAATAATTTTATTCATTTTTATTAATTATAAGTTGCATATTAATTATTTAATTATATATATATATATAATTATTATTGAATATATTACTAAATATATTCAACTGAATAAATTTTATTAAAAACAATTGGTGGTTCGCCTAGCCCAGGTTGTGAACCAGCATGAAAATATGTTGAAATTAAAATTAATATATATTAATTATGTAATTTAATAATTTATTAAAAACATTAAATGGTTAATATTTTATTTTAATATTTATTAATGAAATTTTCAATAATAATAATAATTAGTAAGTATAATATATATATATATATAAAGTATTAATTATTATATTAAAAATAAAATTTTTATATTAAGTATTTTAAAAAATTATTCTTTTACCTTAATTATAATTAGTGTATTACTCATATAATTATATATATAAAAATTTTGTAATTTATTGTTTTTTAATTATATAATTAATATACTATTTATTAATATATATCAATATATATTGATATATATATATAAATATAAATATATGTTAATAATTAATGTATATAATAATATATTTACATATATATCAACATATATTTTTATATATGAAATATGAATTTAATTATAAAAAATGAATAAATATACAAAAAATATTTAAAATGAATAAATTTTAATAACTATTAAAAAAATAAAAATTAAAATAACCAATATTAATATATATATGTGTTTGTGTGTGTTGGTGAATATATTAAATGTTAATATATATATATATATAAAATTAAATAATTAATATGTTATATATTTATATATGTAAATATATATTCATATATATTAGGTTCTTGGGGTACAATTATATTAATCACGTACACACCACACACACACACACACACACTGAGATTCCAGAACATAGCTCCCCCAACAGAAAACCCACCCATCAGGCCTTATTTATTCTACACATGGCTTGAAGGCCTAGTTGTAGAGAAGCCCATTACATGGCCCAAAAGGCCCACAATTCGGTTTGAAGGCATAATGTAGCATCATACCTACATCTTGTATGCATCACCGTCTACTTGTATCAGACCTGTGTCACTGCCTGCATGTGTTATGCCTGTGTCACTAACATCGAGTGGAAATTCTCTCTCATCAAGATTTGAACCCAGGTCTAATGCAAAATCACGGGGCACCTCTATCACTAAGGCACACCCCAACTGCTTTATATATATATATATATATATGTATGTATATGTCAATATTTAATATAATTCAAAATAAGTATATATATATATATATCAATATTTAGATTTATATATGAAATAAAAAATTGTTTATAATGAAATGAGTTATTATAAATAAATATTAAAAATAAATAATTCTTACAAAATATTGAACTATATAAATTAAAGAAACATATAATAATATATATGTATAATATATTAATATATATCAATATATATTTTTATTTTTTAAATAACAATTGAAATATAAATTTTTTTAAGTCAGTTGGCCCTCATCCAGATGAGCCAGCAGCCCAACCGGGAAGGCCTGCAGAACAGAGGGTGGGTCGAAGCCCATAGAGAGAATAGGGTGGGTATAGTCCCATGCAAGCCTGTTCATGTAGGCATGGGCCCATATAGGTGTGTGAGGATCGTGTATGCAGGTGCCCTTCCCTATAGCACAATTATAATGTTAGGATGTTAGTGAATGATATAAAAACAAGTGGTCAAGAATTTTCATTTTAGTTATGGGGCTCACACGTTAGTTTTATCAAAATATTAACTATGATATATAAAGAATACCTTTATCAATGCTATAAAATGCTTTGACAAAGGTTTATTTTTTCAGAACCTTTTTAGCAATGATAAAAGGTACCATTTAGCAGTTCTTTTTTACACAGATAAAGGTATCCCTTATGAGTGATTTTCAATATCTCTGATAAAATATAGTGTTGAATAAACCAAAAAATATAGTAATGTGATGGAATACGAATTACATCGGTTTGTCTTGAAGTTATCCTTTATACACATGAATGAAGATTTCATTACCCATTTGATGGAAGAGAAGATGGAAATATATTTTTCCACTAACATAACAATACAGAAGCATATCAAAGAAACTGGTGTTCTTATTTCAGTATGGTTAAAGGGTATTTGAATGAGGTCAAAGTATACATACCAAAAAAAACAATTGTTTTAGATAGATTCCTTTTCTTCAAAAAAAAACTCTCAATTTTTAAACCAAAATCCTTAATTGGTAGGTTTTAATGTCAAAAAAATTTTTTAAGTGAGGACTCCTAAAAGAAAATGAATTGGAGTTTTCTTTGATTAATAATAAATTATTTTAAATTTTTATGAAATGATAAGAATAGGTTCCCTTTTATAAGAGAGGGAAGGGGCACTATTGGAATTTATTAAAATATTAAAATAATATTAATTAATTTTGATGACCAAATAGCTCACAATTTATAATATTCCAATACAAAATAAGAATAAGTATAGATAATTTCATTTAATATTTTTACATGTTTCGATCACACTTTTAGCCTTATCATTTAGTTTTAACCCTTCTTTAACCTTTTTCACAATTACACTGACTACAATTTTTATTTATAATTTCAGGATATAGATAGTCAATATAAATATAAAAGAGCCCGTAGATAAAAATGGTTGATATTATTTACCATATCCTTCTAACATTTTCAATGGTGTTATTTTCAGAGATTTTATATCATTTAATAAAATAAAATTTTCTTAAATTATCAATAATTTCAATTTCAGAACTATTTAATTACATTGAATTTTATAACATCAGGAAAACAAAAAAAACTCAAATAAATATTTATTTAAACCATTAAAATACTATTATTATTTATAAAATTCATGGGTAACATTAATTATTTTCTATTATACCTCTTTTAGTATTTTTTAATATTATTTGTTTCATTTTTTCTTTAATTGAATATTTATTACACAGGTGTTGTGTAAGAATTTATTGTAATTACATACTCATTCATTTTTAAAAAAATTTACCATGATCGAAGAAAATATTTTATATTGAAACATTATACTTATACATCAATATATTTTCTGGTTATCTTCCTTTAAATAATATAATAGTTATAAAAAACAAGGGTGTCAAAAAAATTACTTTTTCTTACATAAAATATTACAAAGTCATAATCATATCCAAATGCAGAAAAAATGCAATATAACTGAATATTTGAGGTTTATGTATGAAATAGAATCATCCAATAAAAGTAATTAAAATTTTAGGGTAATTTCATAGTCCTTATCGTATTATTTTCAACCCTTAATTACTTGATATACCCTTACAATAGTAACAAAAAATACTAAAGATAATATTCATATTAATAAAAAAAAATTGAACATATTTAATAAATGTGGACACACTAATTCAAAAAATGGAATCCATTTTTCAGGATTTAATTCATATAATATATATAATTTTATTATAATTAAAAAGATAAAATATGTGGAAAATAGTTTTTTAGGAAAATAGGCTTTTTATTGTAAAAATGTTTATATAATAAATTAATGTATAAAATTCATTTCAAAAACCACAATTGGATTATTATAAATAAGAATAAACTGATTAAATTTTAAAAATAATTAAAACGTTAAATTAAGATTTTAAGTGCATGAAAATAAATAAAATTTTGATAAAAATTTTTTTGCTTTTCCCCATTTGGTAAAAAATAAATATTCTCAGAAAATACTCAAAATTGTACCTTAGGATAATTTTAACTTGATGATTTCATAAATGAAATAAATTTGGTCAAATTAAATTTCTATAATTTTAAAATTATACTTTTAAATAAATAATTATAAGAAAATAGTTTTATAAAACTATTTCCATTTTGATTTAAAAATTATTAAAATTTTATAATGAAGATAAATATATAACTAATGATTTCTTTAAATATAAAAAATGCGTCTTCTTACATTAACTTTGTCATTAAATAATGTTTTCTTAGAATATATCATATGAATATCATAAAAATTAGAGCTTTATCACTTTCTAGAGCTGAGTATGAGTCATATAATTTTATTCCCCATTTATTGAAAATGTTAGATATTTAGGATTCATGTTTTACTTGACTATTGATTACATATAGTTTACCATGACAATATTAAATTAAGAAGAAATAAGTGTCATTTTTTTCAATAGAGTAGTGAGAAAATATTTTTAACACAAAGAAATTATAATTAAACATTAATCAATATGAAATAATTTTTTAGGTTTTTCTCATTATTGACATAGGAATCACCCTTTCTCAACTAATATATATAAAACCTTACATCTTTTAATATTTTGTGTGTTTATCATTGCAGACATTAGAATCATGCCTTCTTATACACAAGGAAAAATACCCCATTTATTTGGTTCTTGAATTAAAAAACCAATATATTAAATCAACATGAAGTAAGATATAAACATTACATAATATGATGAATATATTTAGGAATTAGATGTGAATAATCATTTATTAATCAATTTGTTACAGTTTCTTTTTAAATTAACTTATTGTACACATAGGATAAAAATATCCTCTTGTTCATCGCACTACCTCTCAATCATTTTTCTTTTTGGAATAAGTTATAAAGGAAAAAAATTTACTATAAAATAGTCATGGAATTTTATACCTCTCCTTTCATGTTTTTAAGCTTATGTGTTCTCGAACAGAGTTCTCCAAAACTCTTATTTACCATGTGATGCTTCGTTAATAGATTCTTGAGCTATCCATCCATATTTTTCATCTCATAATATGAATTAATAAGGAGAACATAAAAGGTATATATTATTTTATGAGATTGAAAGATAGTTTCTTATCTATATATAAGCACCAAAATTGATTGATGATCAATGTACTTCAGTATATTGAAGACAAGATAAATAGTTAAATACATTATTCTAGTTTACACTACTATATTATAGTGACAATATCATTTATCTATATACTATATTAATCTTTATCAAGGTATATAAGATGATATTTCATTATATAGGAATCCATGTTGTTATGTTCCATTATCAGTTCATTAGACGTAACTTATATTTAGATGTTGCAGACAAGTAGTGCATCCCATTCCACCTTTACTCGATATATGAGGTAGATTAATAGGTATAGGGAATTATAGTTTGTCATTTTAATTTCCCTATTTTAGTATATTATATGAAATAACTACACCACCATTGTAATTATATACCATTTATAAGATGGTATTTTTCAAAATAAACCTAGAGTTACAACTATCTCTATTACCATATTCAATATTAATTAAAATCATATATTTAATTTTTATCCCGATTACAAAAATTTATGATGTAGTAAAATTTAAATTTTAGTGTCCCACTATTTTATCAAAATACAATATCACTAACCATTTTTTGAATATTATATTATTGTGTGGATATTATAGCAACAGGATGCATTGAATCTGTAACGCCCCTACCCCAGCTACCCGGAGTCGGTGCATTACTTCGTAACATTGGAATGATCACAAAAGATCAGGTTTCGAAAGACCGATTAGTTTTGTAGCATTGGAAACACTAGATACATTCGTAAACATTACATTACATCGTAAAGTGAAAAACTACAATAACAAAGTCTCCATAGTCCACACTCATATCCTCTTCTGACTATCCCTGCAGGTCATTCATAAAATACTTCTTCACATCCTGGAAAATATTAAAACAATGAAAGGGGTGAGCTCAGATGCTCAGTAAGGATAACAATATTTCGGAAGCATTCATAAATAAATATTAAAAGTTAAGGAAATGTATAACTAAAACAAAAGCCTTTTAAACAAGAACTTCAACATAATATGGAAAAAGTAAAATGAGATAATGCCATTTACTTATTCACATGGATATTCTACTGGTCAAATAATCCCATGCAATATCAATAACCACTTTCATAATGATGGAATTCATAATGCCAGTCATTTTGAAACATTTTGTCAAGGCCTCGACCAAGACGTCTAAAATGATTAAGGCCTCGGCCAAAACCATAAATCAAATTGGGAAAGGGCCTCGGCCAATTCCATGTCTAGTTGTCTCATGAGACCTACCGATGAATCGAGGAGCTATAGCGGGCTACACCCGTCACTTATTAAGTCCAATGCATTCCTCATATGAATAGGTTTAAACATATCATAAACCATAACATAATCGTATCACATAAAACATGAATAAAGGAAACATAAAATTTCCACATTTCAATCACAAGATATCAATACAACACATTGATATAATAAAAATGCTTTCAAAACCATTTTCAATACCAGAATAAAAGAAAGTTGAAACTTTGTATTTATTTTTCATTAAAAAAACGTGATGGCTTGTAGAGGAAGCCGAAACTCAAATAATGGTCACGTCGGCGGAGAAGTCGTTGTCGGCGCATATGTACGGAAAGAAAAACATTCCCTTTTTTCGTTTAGTAAAACGCTTCGTATAAAAAAGATTCCTTTTGAGTAACGTAAAAGTCAAAGGGGTTTATACACCGTATAAAAGAAAGTTGTGTATAATACCAAATATGCCTCAATGAAAGGGGATTGAGACGAAGTCCTTAAAAAGATCATTTTTAAAATAAAATAGATCTATTATGTGTATTCACTATAGGTACACATAAAGAAAGCAAAAATACAAAATAGGACATAATAATATCATGACATAATTTGAAAGTAGGAGATTAACCCAAAGAATGGAAGTTGGGTTAAGAAATTCCCTTACCTCGTGTCCGACTTGACTCAGCCATTCTTTAACCTCCTGAATAATAAACTAGAATTAATATCTACCTTATTAAGAACCATTTTCAATTTTATTATCCTTTTTATATCACTTATTACAATGTTATGAACATTATATAATTATTTAAGTTAATAACGGTCATTTTGTCGATCTTTGGTACTTGAGTCAACAATAAACTTCTTATAATTACAAGTTGTTCATGTGGTGAAATATCCATTATATACAGAATTATATTCATGATGTAGTTATCATATATAACATATATATTCAGTATATACATGCATTTATAATATTACATAACATTTAGAGGTATGAAATGAAATGCACCGTTCATGGAGACGGTTAGCCGTACGTACGCCTGAACGCTACTTTCATTTCTATTTCGTATTTAATGGAATGATGTTATAATTGTATAATGTGATAATATATTTCCAGTATAATATAATGTATAATACCATTTACTCCATCCATTATACATCCCACTTATGGCATTAACGATTCAAATCACTTTGAGGGGGCGGTAGTCCGCACTTCCTAAAATGAAATTATCGCATTTACCCATAATGGAAATCATAAAGTATGCCATAAATGAGAAATACAGAAGCATAAGGAAGAGATAAAAATAATATATATATCATATATGAAAATAGTGTCATCAAAATGGCCACCATTAGAGGTGTTAAAGGAATATTGAACAATCATCGTTTCGTGAGGCAGTATTTCGCCACCCACAGAAACAGTATGTTCTTTAACCATTAGATGAAGGTGTGTGTAATTGTAAAACAAATCCTTATCATAACAACATCCTAGTATATTGTATATACTGGTTTTGTTACAAAATAAAGTAATAAAAAGAGTTTAAGGGGTTGGAGTAGCAAAATAAAACAAAACAACATTAGAAAAGACATTCCGTTAAAATCGGGTAACTCTTTTTGATTTGAGCCAATGGCTTCCTTGGGAAGAGTTCTGCCCAACGTGAGGCTTCTAAGAGTAAGGGAGTAAAGTGGATAGAGTATTTTGGCAGAGTTTCGCCGAGCCAAATGGCTTGGAAGGTGTGAATAAGGTGGTAGTGGTGGGGGCTTTTTATAAGAGGAGAGGAGGGGCACTCTTGGAAAGTAAAGAAAAGTCACTTTATTATAAAATGAGTTTCGGATTATAGAGGTCCCACACTTCTATAATTCTAGGATAAGGTGATAAGGGTTCGAAATCTACCCATCCAATAGTCATTTGAAAAGTGTAAGCCTTGGATTTTACATTATCTTTTCATTTTATTTAAATCGTTAATTAATAAGGTAATCGCTGCATCATCATGGTTTCATAAATAATTTAATTTATTTAATGTCTAAAAATTATTAAAAAAGTATCATGATGTAGGAAATATTTTTATCTTTCCAATGAATATTTATGGTCAAAAATATGACTTCTATGAATCCATTTAAAAATTGTTTTAGTAAAGTAACTCATGTTTGTGACATTTTTTTACTTTAACATTAAATAAAAGGTATTTATGTCATTTTCCAACTAAAGTGGATCCATGGGGTCCCCAAGTTGACCCATGGATTGTCTTGGTCGGCCATGGAACATCCAATGAGGGTAGGAAATGTGTCAAGCTCATCTCATATTATTAAAACATTATTTTTACCTTAAACTACACTAATTACCTCTAATCGCGATTAAGAACTTAAAAGTTACTATTCACCAAAAAAATTATTTTAATCTAATTGAACCACATTTTACTTCTTAATGACAACCATGTATGTCTGATTTTTGAAATTCAAAACACAGAAGTGGTAAAATTTCATTTAAACGAAAAATCAGTTTTTATAAATACCACTTAGTGGTTTCACTATTCATCAAAAATTGAAGTTTTTCAGAAAAATCCCAAAAATTCACACTATGCTATATTTGATATTCCAATTTCAAAAATGATGTCTATTTTAAAAAATTCCAAACATATAAGTTGCATTAATTAATTTTATAATTAATTCCCATTGTCACAACAATTAGTGTGTTTTTAAGAAACAATTTATATCAAAAGATTGACAATTGTTCATACCCAATTTCAAATTGACATTAAGTCTAATGAACACCATTGGATAAAATGGTAAATATATATTCTAATTATACTTTAAAACCACTAAATATTATAACTTATCACTATAAATTATTTTGTTTAAAAAATTTGTTTTAAGTATTTTTCACTATTCATAAAAATTTTGAAGTTCTCAGAAAATTACAAAAAATTCAACATAGGATAATTTCAATATTAGGAATAAAAAAATGAATTCAATTTTCAAATATAAAATTTCTATAATTTTTAAAAGTGTTTATTACTATTCATAACGGCTACTTTGATTAGTCGCGGTGTGTTAGAACTCGAAGTTGCGTACAATGCAAGCTATTGCATTATTAAAAGAGAGGCGTATCATGAAAGCTCGGGGTGTTACATTCTCCCCTCCATATATAAATTGCGTCCTCGAAATTTGAAATGTTTCTTTGAAAATAAAAGGTTGAAAATAGAAAATACCTTTGTGGAAAACCCTCATCGGAAATAAGGTTAATAAAATTTAGCTTTAATAAGGGGGAAATGGAAATAAGAAAGTCACCACCAAATTATGATCTCGATAAGGAGAACATTGGTGGCGATTAGAGACATATAATTGGAGAAAAAACGTAAATATTTGTAGGGAGTGATTGAGGTCATCAATCACAAACAAGTGTAAAATTGGGGGCCTCAAAGCCTTCAATCTATGTTGATTTAAAATATTTACAGTTCAACAAGACATAATGTATTAGGATAACACATTTTTGTTATGATATCCCTTCCCTAATGTTTAAGAATTAATTTCTTCATAAGAGTAAGATATATATATATATATACATACATGACAAGTAGAATTTCAACCTTCAACTAATTTCTACCCCATACTTTTCGTTCAACCAAAAAGATAATAGAACTCAAAAATATTATTTTTATCCTATTTGTACAAGGTTCCAAATATCAACACACACCATTTAGATTATAAAAACCATTTGTAATACTAGGGACTTCATGTAGGCTAGTGGTAGGTAATAAAGGCCTGTCGCACTATGGTTGTGGGTTCGATTCCTGCAGCTTTGTCCGACGCGATGGGTTATGCCCCACCCTGCAGGTTGTCCTTTTCCTAAAAATATAGTATTATACTATTCCAAAAATAATCTTTAGAAATGTTTTAACCTTAACCAATACTATTCAAAGTTCAACTTAATCTATCCCAACCTTTATAGTTATCCAAAATACCTCTGTCCAAAATTTCTCTAAAAGGTCTCTTAATTCCAAAATCAATTGTAACATTAGATTCCCCAAACAAAGTAAAGTTCCTCTTATTGTCACATACTAAAATATTATTACCTTCATCATATTAAAACCATACTGAAACAACAAGTACTGCAGTACAATCCTTATATATATATAACATTATTCTAATAACCAGAATATAATCCATAAGTCCAAAAGCACTAATACATTAATTATTCCACTTCAACTATAGTCACATCATATGATTGGCCTTGATCCCTTGGCCTTTTCTGAGGTAAGTTTCCCTGACGCTTAGGACATTCATTTGCATAATGACCCATTTCTCTACAATTGTTGCATTCAACTTTGATAGCCTCTTTCTTTCCCTTGCAATCACGAGCCTGGTGACCCTTTTCTCCACATTTATAACAAACTCTCATTCCTTTTAGGCAAGTACTAGGGTGATTCTTCCCACAATTATCACATAATGGAATATCCTTCTTTCCCTTTTTCCCTTTATCTGTCTCTTGATTCACCGTTCTCTTATTCTCTTGCTTTACTTTGTTGTCATAAGACTTAGAGAATTCCTTTTCTGTCTTGATAGAACACGAGACAATATCTTCGTATGACGAGAAGGTTTGTGAGACTAATGATCAACAGAGATATGGTTTTAACCCATAAAAGAAATGATCAATCTTACTTCTTGGGTTACGTATATAATCTGCAGCATGTCTCGCTAACCTTGTAAAGTTGGCCTCATACTTTGCGACATTCTCATCCTCCTTTTGTCTCAGACTCAAAAATTGTATTTCCATATCTGCTCGATGGTCATGTGGAATGTATTTTTCTAGGAAAAGATCTTTGAACTCTCTTCATTCCATATTTGATACTTCTTCATCTTCCTTTGTGTTTTGAATCAATGACCACCATTGATCGGCATCTCCAGTGAGGCGGTAAACTGCCATGATAACCTTCTCCCTTTCGCTACTCCCCAAGGTGTAGAATATTTTCTCTAAGGAGTTTATCCATTGCTCAGCTACTAATGGATTTTTACCCCCATTAAATTTTGGTGTTTGTTGCCTCATGAAGCGGTCTAACATTGATCCTCCACGTTGCGGATCAGGGTGCTCCATATGAGTAAGGTTATTATTCATAACCCGGGTGAGTTGTCCCAGTATGGTAATAAGTTGATCAGCACCAGTTGTATATCCAGATCCACAATAATTATCTTGAGCAGGAGGGAAATCCCTACATGGAGTGCCTGCATTGATATGGTTTCCATTCCTTCCACTAGGTGCCATTTCTAAACAATGGCATAAACTAGATTAGTTTATGAATCAAAATACGTAATTCCATACTTATAAAATACTTAACATAAATTGAACTATTTATGGATATAATCCATAAAAATGTTTTCTTTGAGGAAGTATATACTCATAACCCTTTATAGTGGTTTGTAAATAAAATGAGAATTATCCTAAGCATATCCCCCAGGAGTGTCGTAACCAAGAGTGCAGCAAGGCCCGTTGTCGTGGACCAGTTCCCGTTTGAGTCTAGCTCAAAGTGGTGTTTTCATGTTTTACCCCTAGGTACATCTGTGCGAGAGCCGCCTCTACCTGCTCGTATCCAGACAGGGTTGTATTGCTCATAAAACTCATAACATCTCTATAATACCAAAATTCTAGGAAGTTCTTCTATACTAATCCTCAAAGTCTATCTTCGGGCAATGTGCTCTAATCAGAGTTTATCTAAATCTAGCTTCCAAGGTTAGTAGTAAACTGCCTCTGATACCAACTGTAACGCCCCGACCCCAGCTACCCGGAGTCGGTGCATTACTTCGTAACATTGGCATGATCACAAAATATCAGGTCGCAAAAGACCGATTAGTTTAGTAGCCTTGGAAACACTAGATACATTCGTAAACGTTACATTACATCATAAAGTGAAAAACTACAATAACAAAGTCTCCATAGTCCACACTCATATCCTCTTCTGACTATCCATGCATGTCATTCATAAAATACTTCTTCACATCCTGGAAAATATTAAAACATTGAAAGGGGTGAGCTCAGATTCTCAGTAAGGATAACAATATTGCAGAAGCTTTCATAAATAAACATTAACATTTAAGGCAATGTATAACTAAAACAAATGCCTTTTAAACATGAACTTCAACATAATATGGAAAAAGTAAAATGAGATAATGCCATTTACTTATTCACATGGATATTCTACTGGTCGAATAATTACGTGCAATATCAATAACCACTTTCCTAATGATGGAATGCATAATGCCAGACATTCTGAAACATTTTGTCAAGGCCTCGACCAAGATGTC
Organism: Viscum album; assembly: GCA_963277665.1. NCBI lineage: Eukaryota > Viridiplantae > Streptophyta > Magnoliopsida > Santalales > Viscaceae > Viscum > Viscum album. Next base: position 1,382,138,705 of record OY728138.1, read on the forward strand.
TAAAATGATTAAGGCCTCGGCCAAAACCATAAATCAAATTGGGAAAGGGCCTCAGCCAATTACATGTCTAGTTGTATCATGAGACCTACCGATGCATCGAGGAGCTATAGCGGGCTCCACCCGTCACTTATTAAGTCCAATTCATTCCTCATATGAATAGGTTTAAACATATCACAAACCATAACATAATCGTATCACATAAAACATGGATAAAGGAAACATAAAATTTCCACATTTCAATCACAAGATATCAATACAACACATTGACATAATAAAAATGCTTTCAAAGCCATTTTCAATACCAGAATAAAAGAATGTTAAAACTTTGTATTTATTTTTCATTAAAAAAACGTGATGGCTTGTAGAGAAAGCTGAAACTCAAATAATGGTCATGTCGGTGGAGAAGTCGTTATCGCCGCATTTGTACGGAAAGAAAACATTCACTTTTTGTCATTTATTAAAACGCTTCATATAAAAAATATTCCTTTTGAATAACGTAAAAGTCAAAGGGGTTTATACACCGTATAAAAGAAAGTTGTGTATAAAACCAAATATGCATCAATGAAAGGGGATTGAGACGAAGTACATAAAAAGATAATTTTTAAAATAAAATAGATCTATTATGTGTATTCACTATATTTACACATAAAGAAGGTAAAAATACAAAATAGGACATAATAATATCATGACATAATTTGATAGTTGGAGATTAACCCAAAGAATGGAAGTTGGGTTAAGAAATTCCCTTACCTTGTGTCCGACTTGACTCAACTGTTCTTTAACCTCATGAATAATAAACTATAGTTAATATCTACCTTATTAAGAACCATTTTCAATTTCATTATCCTTTTTATATCACTTATTACAATGTTATGAACATTATGTAATTATTTAAGTTAATAACGGTCGTTTTGTCGATCTTTGGTACTTGAGTCAACAATAAACTTCTTATAATTACAAGTTTTTCATGTGGTAAAATATCCATTATATCCAGAATTATATTCAGGATATAGTTATCATATATAACATATATATTCAGTATATACATGCATTTATAATATTACATAACATTTAGAGGTAAGAAACGAAATGCACTGTTCATGGAGATGGTAAGCCGTACGTTCGGATGAACGCTACATTCATTTATATTTCGTATTTAATGGAATGATTTTATAATTGTATAAAGTTATAATATAATTCCAGTATAATATAATGTATAATACCATTTACTCCATCCTTTATACATCCCACTTATGGCATTAACGATTCAAATCACTTTGAGGGGGCGGTAGTCCGCACTTCCTAAAATGAAATTATCGCATTTACCCATAATGGAAATCATAAAGTATTCCATAAATGATAAATACAGAAGCATAAGGAAGACATAAAAATAATATATATATCATATATGAAAATAGTGTCATCAAAATGGCCACCATTAGAGGTGTTAAAGGAATATTGAACAATCATCGTTTCGTGAGGCAGTATTTCGCCACCCACAGAAACAGTATGTTCTTTAACCATTAGATGAAGGTGTGTGTAAGTGTAAACCAAATACTTATCATAACAACATCCTAGTATATTTTAGATACCGGTGTTGTTACAAAATAAAGGAATAAAAAGAGTTTAAGGGGTTGGAGAAGCAAAATAAAACAAAACAACATTAGAGAAGACATTACCTTAAAATCGGGTAACTCTTTTTGATTTGAGCCAAAGGCTTCCTTGGGAAGAGTTCTGCCCAAATTGAGGCCTCTAGGAGTAAGTTAGTAAAGTGTATAGAGTATTTTGGCAGAGTTTGGCTAAGCCCAATGGCTTGGAAGGTGTGAATAAGGTGGTAGTGGTGGGGGCCTTTTATAAGAGGAGAGGAGGGGCACTCTTGGAAAGTAAAGAAAAGTCACTTTATTATAAAATGAGTATCGGATTTTAGAGGTCTCACACTTCTATAATTCGAGGATAATGTGATAAGGGTAAGAAATATACCCATCCAATAGGCTTTGGACAAGTGTAGGCCTTGGATTTTACATTATCATTTCATTTTATTTAAATCGTTAGTTAATGAGGTAATCGCTGCATCATTATGGTCTCATAAATAATTTAATTTATTTAATGACTAAAAATTATAAACAAAGTATCATGATGTTTGAAATCGTTTTAGCTTTCCAATTAATATTTATGGTCAAAAATTTGACTTGTATAACCCCATTTAAAAATTGTTTTAGTAAAATAACTCATGTTTGTGACATTTGTTTACATTAACATTAAATAAAAGGTATTTATGTCATTTTCCAACTAATGTGGCTCCATGGGGTCCCCAAGTTGACCCATGGATTGTCTTGGTCGGCCATGGCACATCCAATGAGGGTAGGACATGTGTCAATCTCATCTCATATTATTAAAACATTATTTTTACCTTAAACTACACTAATTATCTCTAATCGCGATTAAGAACATAAAAGTTACTATTCACCAAAAAATTATTTTAATCTCATTGAACCACATTTTACTTCTTAATGACTACCATTATGTTGTATTTTTGAAATTCAAAACACAGAAGTGGTAAAATATCATTTAAATGAAAAATCAGTTTTTATAAATACCACATAGTGGTTTCACTATTCATCAAAAATTGAAGTTTTTCAGAAAAATCCCAAAAATTCACACTAAGCTAAATTTGATATTCTGATTTAAAAAATGATGTCTATTTTAAAAATTTCCAAACATATAAGTTTCATTAATTAATTTTATAATTAATTCCCGCTGTCACAACAAATAGCGTGTTTTTAAGAAACAATTTATATCAACAGATTGACAATTGTTTATGCCCAATTTCAAAGTGACATTATGTCTAATGAACACCGTTGGATAAAATGGTAAAAATATATTCTAATTATACATTAAAACCACTCAATATTATAACTTATCACTATAAATTATTTTGATTAAAAAAGTTGTTTTATGTATTTTTCACTATTCATAAAAATTTGGAAGTTCTCAGAAAATTACAAAAAATTCAACATAGGCTAATTTCAATATTAGGAATACAAAAATGAATTCCATTTTGAAATATAAAATTTCTATAATTTCAAAAAGTGGGTATTACTATTCATAACGGCTACTTTGATTAGTCGTACTGTGTTAGAACTCGAAGTTGCATACAATGCAAGCTATTGCATTATTAAAAGAGAGGCATATCGTGAAAGCTCGGGGTGTTACATAATCCTTCTCAAAAAATAATATATGTCCCTTAAAATTAAATGAGAAATGTATATAGGTGTAACTTTCCAACTTCATTAAATTATAGATCCTTGATCAATTTAAGAAGAATCCCTAATCCTAAAACTAGGGACATGGATTTCTCTAATAGTGGACACAAAATGGTATTTGAAAAATATTTTAGATTACAAGATGTTCCAATTTTGTTAATTTTTCCCAAAAAACCGTCATATGAATTCACTGAAAAATTTAAACGTGAAGAATGTGTCCATAAAAACCCATAGACAGATATTTGAATTCATATTCATGTAATTTAAGGATATTGTAAATTTATATTTCATTTAAGAAATATTAACTTTATACGTTAATTTTCATTTTATTTTGTTTTATTCATGTTATATTATATGGATTTTACACAACTGTTTAACCATTTCAAGATAATGTTAAAACTTATTAAAAAATTTCTTTAATTACATTATTAATTCTTGTTAATTTTTTATTTAATGACGAAAATATGTAAAATATTAACCATGAAACTAATAAAATTAAACCAAATAATTTCTAACAATGACAAGATTTTATAATTGTTGATTTATCTAGACAATTATAAATAAACCAATGAAACTATGAAATAAACCCTCATAAATATTCTTGGTTTGAGTTATAGAATTCCATATGTGCTTCTATATACCACCCAGAATGGTTTTTCCTTAGTTATGATCTTATACCACAGTTAATCATCTGATATCTCAATTTATTTCTAATGATTTACTCACATATATGTGATGTGAAAAAAGTGTTTGATAGATTATTTGGGTAAAATAAATCATGGAAACAATAACCCTTACATAATTTGAGAATTAAAATGGAACACATGCTTTTATTTAATTTAATCAAATTTTACCATAAATAAGAAATAGAAGTAAATTAAAAAAACCAATCCCATCACAGGTTGGTCTAAACTCATGGAAATGAACATAAAAGAAACAAATAAATATTTGTATACAAGCAGAAATTCACATAAATTTATTATTTTATTAAGGTAACATTATCTTGAATTAATTAAAATATTTATCTTATTAATTAATTCAGTCTTTCGTTTTATCATTACTAAATTGTGCTAGAATTAGATTATTTTTTAATATAATTTAACAAAATGATTTTATATAAATTTAAATAAGTACTCAGTGTGTACATAAGGGATACATATCTTATAACCAACTTCCATATTTTAATTTTTTTTATTAAATACACATTTGGAATGTTGGAATTAATGAAAATTCATGTGGTTAAGTAGTGTTAAAGTTCATATGCCATAATATTACATAATTAATGAAACATTAATGGAAATTACAGACACATAAACCCAAGTGATGTGTAACACATTAAATTCCCATAGTAAATACATTAACTAGTGAATGAATTGTGTGAAATTAATTGATAATTTAAAAACTCTTAAACCCCTTGTACATAGTAATACATCATATTATAATAGGGTAGTTTGGTTTTAAATCTTCAATTGATTATTTACTCAAAACAATAATTTTGTTTATTATTGGGTTGTTAAATGATGTGTTATTTTAGGTGAAACCTCATGTATATCGTATTTCATGTCTTTATAGAGCATGCTTGGGTAATTGTGTATATACACATTACTATCATCAATGATTTTCATAATGTGTACACTGACTACATTTAATATAATATCATTAATAATGGTTTGATTGTCTTTAACTTTAAAAAAATTACGTTTTGCCTATGTTGACCACATAGATTCCATGAAAATAACTAGAAAAACTCTATAGGATTACATATAGTATAAGTGGGTTACACAATGTGTAGTCCGAACATCATAATTCCAGTTTTTGTAGTCGATATAAAGTATATTTATTTCTCCTTGTGATGATTTTCATGTGCAAATCCATGTTTCTCATGACTCATCCAAGTGTAGTGAACCTCATTATAATATGTTCAATTTTATTTTCCTTGCCATGTAACTATCTCATTTGGAAAGATCCTTTTACACCTCCAAATAGGACCTTCCAGACATCATTTCTTCTTCATGTGTTCAATGAAATGTGTTGGTTAAAGAACATGTAAAATTGACTACTTCCTTAAAAAAGAATTGAAAAAATTGAAATACTAAAAAATAACATGTATAATATTCTATGAATAAAAAATAATTCTAAATAATTTTGTGACAACTTTTAACCACTTAAATGGTTTAGAGGGTAGAAAAATAAATTATCCCTATTCCCAATAATGATTTTAATCAACATGTTTAGATTTCTCTTCAAGACTAAATGAAATAAAAACCCTATATTCAATGAAAGTAGATCACCACAAATAATTTATACTTAATTTGAATAAATCTAAAAAACTACCTCATGTGGGAATTATTTCATCGTCGATTCTTTAGTTGAATCCAATTTTCATAACATTTTTGTATCAAAGAAATAATTTGTAGATTACCTATATCGATCATCCACATGTGTTTCACGATCTGCTAATAATCAAAATTGAATTCTCAAGGAGATACCATGGATTTTTATTGAACATGTGTCAATCACAATTGACCTTAATATAATCCTCCATGGTGATATGTAATTAATCTAGTTCTCTCTCGACTTGAATGGGTAATGGGGAAGAATTGATTGCCTTTTATGAGAGCATTATAGGATAATATCTCTCTAGTGATTGAGAGGATTGACTGAAGATATCATTGTTCACAAAATTTGATAATATTTACTATGATAGATAATTATATAAGAGAGTATTTATTTACTCAAGGTTGGAGATTAAATATCTTCACATGGGTGCTTATTATTATTCTAATTTGTAAAGAAATATTGGCCTAAATAAAAATCGCATTATTATTATTTACTTTAAATCTTCATAACTCAACTATAAATAAATAAAATTTCCTCAAGTAAGTAAATTAATATTTACTCAAATAAAATTTTCTATATCATTTATCTCTACAAAATTAATCTTGGTAAGCCAATACTCATTAATATTTATGAAAATATTAATAATATCTATTTATTAAAATAAAAAAAATCACTATACAATTTTATGATTAATAAATTGATATTATATTAATTAGATTAGAAAATTAATATGTATCAAGGATAAATAAATATTATATATTCATAAAATTAAGTAAATAATTACATATATAATAAATATTTCTTTAAAATTTAACTTATATGATATTATTGTGAATTACGGGTGAATGAATATACTTGAAAACCCCAACTAGAATAATAATATTTATTCAACATGATAAATTCATATTGAATTTAATTGAGTTTATTGATACAATTTTTGTTTAACCATATAGGCCCTGTTGTCAGTGGCATTATGCTACACCTCTTAAAGTCTAAGGTTAACCTCAAGTATGATTCTAGGGATCCCACACAAAATTTAGTTTCTATAAAAATGATAGACAACCTCATATGAATGCACATTATGTAATACAATCTCTCTGTCTTGATAACTCTAATTAAGTAGGGTTATTTCCAGTTCCATTAACCTATGTTCTTGATGCCTCCTTATTGGACTTTGTAGAAATTAACATGCCTATAGAACACCATGGATATGGATTTAATTAGGTGGTCTCATTCCAACCAAGGGTGTGAGATTTAAAATTCTATTAAATAACAAAAGGGAAAAATTATTTCTCAAATTATTCATTAATGAAATATTAGACCTGATAAATCCAATGTACCCTAGTTCAGTATGATCATATGTCATCATGGTTTATGGAAATACATCATAATACGTGAGTCATGGTATGAATTAATAATAATACTAATGTATGAAGAAAATTATAGACATCTGTAGAGATAAATATCTAATGAAATATATAAATGTAAACTTCTTATTAGTGGTTAATTTAATAATAATATCTGTATCTTGAAGACTAATAAGGAAAAAAATCACAAAAATGAGTCTCAATGACTTATGATCCATCTAAACATGATATATACTACCATCTGTTTCCTTCTAGACAATATCATTCAGCCATAGAACATTTATTTAAGAATACTATCATGACACTTATAGGTTCTCATCATAGTGTGGAACTTATTTGTCCATTTAGTTTGGAATCTACCCTTAGTAAATTATCAAATAGATTTCACATATAATAAAATCATTATGTGATAACATGTAAATTAATATTCAACTCCAAGAATATTTTGGTAATCAGATTGTCATTGTTTCTTGGTAACCAACTCCAACACATATTAGTTGAGGCCATCATTAATCCATTTTTTATAAATTATCTATAATTAGTACACTTAATATACAATAACACAAATAGTAACATTAAAATGGAAATATTACCAATGGTCATAATTCTTAATGGCTATGATGTCTAATGATTGGGATTCCAAATAGTCATATTGACAAATAGTCAAAATGCCCAATAGTTTGATCCTAACTTTATAATTTACTATTTTACAATATATAAAATCCTCTATTATAATTTTTAATTATTTTTTAATTCATTTATAATGTTCAACACATCCCTTGATAACTTATATCTTATTCTCAATGCTTTTGTTTCTTTTTACCATTTTTTAGAAGGAGTGATTTTCATGGGATAATTGAGGGCTATGGAATTTACCATTTTGTTTGAACTATTCATTGTTGATTATATACATTTAATATTCCTAGTATTTATAGTTTACATTAATTCATGATCTGTTAATATATTTAATAGTCTATCCGTGCACTTCTGTTATAAACGATAATAAAATATTCAATCTGAAACTTCTGTTCTTTTATTAATAATAAAAAAATTAAATTTCAATCCATTAAAATAAATGTATGGTATCAAAATAAACATAATTAAGGTCCTTGAATATATGATTAATATATATATGTTTATAATATTTTTGGTTTGTGGGTGTTTGACCAATCATAAATTTTGTGTTAGTCATTTTCATGACTCAACATCCATTCCATTATTCAAAATCTTATTTTTTGACTATGTTATTACAATTTTCATAAATTATACATATTCTCTACCTCATATTATATAAAATCTTTCTATATTAAAAATTTAAATTTTCATAAGAAAACCAACTTCTTTGATTTATTTATTACTTATTTAAAATATGAAATTATTATGAATAATAATCATCCCCTATAGCAGATATTACTCTTCCATTTTCAAGTTCATTATTAACAAAATGGTTTTTTTGAATATATTTAAAATCAAATAAATATTATATTTTATATGACATTTATATCACATTAAATATTTTTAAAATGAAACATTTTATCACATTCATTATTGTTGGTTATTTTTTAAACCATTAAAAATGTATATAAAGAACTTCGTTCAACTTCTACTACAAGTTGAATCTCTTACACTAAATTTATTCTATTTTTTCATTATTTATTTTCAAGTTTCCATTATTGAAATGTTGAATTTATAAATAAAATTTCAATTTATTTTTTACCCATTATAAGTAAGTATGAATGTGACTTAGCTCTTTATTTTTACAATAAAATCACCAAAAAAATACTTTCATTTCATGCCTTCAATATTCATTTCTACAGATGATCAATGATTTATTACTATATAATATCATTCATATAACCCCTTCTAAATCCTCTTTTGATATGATCCTTTTTGACAAATTAATTATGGGTATCATTTGATCCAATTCTATATTTATTCTTATAATATAACATGTGAAAAAGTTCTATAACACATTTTCTATCCATGGAATTTTCAACTATGATATATGATTGATATATTATAGCACAAATATGTGTCGTTTTTGAGTCCTGAAAACATTATAAAGTAAATGAAAATAATTATTTCAATTTGGGGAAGGAATAAAAAAAATTTGAAAATGAGTTGAAGAAATGAATGTTAAAAGAAGGTGGAAAATTACAAAATATGTAAGAAACACCACATAGCAATTCTCCATTTGTGTACAGCTACTCTATATGGTAGTGCTCCACTCCACTAAGGCCGCAAAATTGAAAATAGTTCATGGAAGGGTAGATTCAGTGGTTCCCATGCATTACATAATATTTTTTGTGAAAAAAGGGTGGTCATATCCACTCCTGCAAATGATTTACCCCTAACCCGAAACAATAAATTGTTCATGGGGAATGATGGTGTCCCTGGATCCTAATGACAAAGTAAAGATATCTGTGGAGTTAGGTTGGGATTTTGGCTTCTGCAAAGGCCCTCCACTAACAAAGTCCTTTAAGGGAATATAAATATGATTCCTTCATCTCATCGTGGATGACCGTCGACATAGGTATTCTGTTCCCTCACATGTCTATAAATAAGACTTGAGGGGAAATATGGTGGAGATCAAAAAATTAACAAACAGAGAGCTTGACCAAGAGATTGGAAACTCTAAAAAATATCAACTCCTTCAATTATTCCCTATAGGTAAAAATACACTTCTTCATAAAAATTAATAGGATAAAGTAATCCAATTAATAGTCCAAAAACTAAACATAATATGTATGAATACTTCCCATGACATTCAGAATCAGTGTCCCCTTCATAACTTGGCATCCCGCATAGAAAAAAGCAATTCTTGTGGAACCATGCCTAGCGTAGATCCATACTACGCAGATGGAACCTGGCCCCCCATAGAAAAACACTACATTAACCAAACCCCTGTATGCATACTACAATTTTATAAAAACACCCCCTTACCCACAAAGTATCATTCTATGTGAACGGAACTATATCCCACATAATAACATACTATATGGAATGGATTATCATATGGTGTCAAGTCTCTAGATCCCATCATTCCATTCCATTGTGTCATAATTTGCTATGATGACCTTGTTGTGAACTAGTCTAACAGCCTCCATAGATGGCCTCTTCAAATTCCACCAGACATTTATATTATGGTCATTGGGTGTATCAGTGTGCCTTTTTATAACTTACATACCAATGGAAAGTAGAGTCGTGTGGGCTATACTTGTAGTGAGGCAGACCCTAAAAAGGAAGTTTTGTTATCATTACCAAGATAACAAGGGTTTCAACCATAGTATTCTCACAGGTACCTCCCTATTCTATGGATTAAGGGGAACCACATTCCATTCTCTCTGATGTGGTTCAGTGTTGAACTCTCTTCCCTTTTCTCGAGAACCAAATTAAGGGAACTCTTGCTAAGGTAATCCCCTAACCATTCTTTTGGGAGGAGACCCACTTTCTCATCGAAACCGCAGACTAGGAAGTATCATGCTAGATTAGAAAATATGACTATCCAGTATATGAAAATAAGAGAGTGAATGGAAACACTCACCACCCTCTCTCCCTTTCTCCCCTTTATCTCAAGAACAATCCATTAGCCGATGGTGCGGGATGTGTGATCTTCAGGTCCACTGCCTTATACTATTTTTTATACCGATCGTGACTCACATGGGTGAAAAGGTTTGTACTGATCATGAAATCTTCATAATCACAAAGAAACACTAATCGGTCATTCTCTATTGATGTAACCCCAAACACAATTTAAATGATCCACCTTAAGGTATAACCACTGATCAAATCCCATCAAATTTGAAGGTCCCATGAATATGCCACAATCATGACCCATTATTGGGCCTCATCCAATGTGTAAGCCCCATCTCAAACTGAACTACAAGGTATTTGATTCCTATAAACCCAAGATATGTAGGAATCCTCCTTGATATCCTAAACCAACTCCCAAATCAAGCATAAATTTCTCTAGATATATCCCTTCTAGGGTTATGTGCACCAAGAATACCAAATCTCTCTAGGTTCCTTGGGCTGCCTCTAGATAATTCCCACATAAAATATTGTCTAGGAATATAACACCTAGACATACTTTGTTCATGACATTAAACATCATGGATTGGTCCTCATCACATGATTGTAAAAGGTGATGTGTCCTCATATACAAAACTGAAGTACATGGGTTCTAATTCCATCACAAGGATACGTAGGAATCCCATCTTACTGGTTTTACCCTGACCTTGAAATGATTCCCATCACTCTTGAATGATAATAAAATATGCAACACCATCCCATGCGGATTAAATCCAGATCCATCTTAACAAAAGGTCCAACTAAACCCTCGTCTATAGAAAGGGTAAAATTTATGGAGAACCATAGATATATATAGATATTTTCATTGACGGAGAATGGCTGAAACAAATACATGATTCCAAACACCATGTTTAGTCATGATTAACTACAGATTTAGGGGTAATCCATTGACACATACTTATGAATGAACCAAGGATTCTTGAACATGACATAAATATAAAAGAAGGTACTGTAATAGGAAATAGTTTCTTCAGAAGGGAATCATGAACCTGAATACCCATCCTCTAAACCAATGTGAGTACCTAAGTGTCTTTTTCCAATTTACCCAATGCACCTAGACTTTAGAAATAGGTCCATGAATCTTCGATATATGTCCATTGAGTGTTTATAACACCACAAAGAGAACATATTGGATACCGTTCAAAAATAGTGGACCCGACACAAATAATTTTATAGAACTCAGTCCCCTAAAATCAACTGTCGGAACACACCACACAATTCCGCAAGAAAAAATGGTAAACACAACCTGAATCCATAACTACGGTGGATTTTTACCCCATTTGAGGCCCTTTTCACAATAATAAGAGTACCAGTAAAGATCATCAATTATGCATGTGGTCATGACATTCTGCTTTTATGGGGTTTTTTTGTCTGTTCTTTTCAAATATATTATAGGCAATCTTCAGTTCTTCCTAAAATACAATGGAATCCTAGAAGTTCATTCATGCACACATGTAAACCACTACACTAGAAGAGTCCTCCATTATATAGACAGCACTGTCACCCACCCAACATCTCCAACACTAGGTATCAAATGTACTAATCTAGGACAACCATTAGAATGGAACTCCTCTAACACTGAATTTTTCCAGATAGGACCTCTAGTCGATAGAATCCCAATACCTATCTAATTAACAAAAACCAATGGTCTAGGAGAATAATTCACCACTAGTTTCCTCTAAAATTTTTGGGAGTCTGTCCTTGGAACCTGATAATGAGTACCTCCCATATCTTAGGGAGGTAGATGAAGTCATCAAAAATGAATTCATCCATACTATATAAAGGTCCCACTCAAGGGCCCCTACCAGATGATGTTTTCATCGACGCCATGCATCCCAGTATCCTCACCTTGAGGATGATATTATTCCAAGGGTCCATATTAACCGAAAATGAACACAGGTCCTCTAGGATACCCGCCATGGGTGATGATCATATAACCAAGAACAAGTCATCACATTAGTTCTTGAGAGAAGGAGATCTGTTGTGTAAAAATGAAAACATACTATGGGAAGATGTATATTCATACCCCCATCTAAATACCTCCATGAAAATAAAACATAAAATTACAAGAATGTGAAAATTTCCACTAATTCTCACCAAAACTACCAAAAATGTTGGGAGGAGAACAATAGAGAGAGGAAAATACATATTGATGTGCATGAAGCCTATAATCTGAATTCGATGGAAACCAAATATGATAAAATGAAAATCCATTCTAATACATAACAATCCAATCATCCCAATATGATTAAAAACTATAGGCAGTCACAGATCCCTCAGGAAGAATATGAATCACATCAGTAAAATACGATGGTTATCAATAGGAATATAGAAAACATTGATTACCAATATAATACCCACTAGTAAAAAGTTGGGGTAATTAATTAAAATTAGGGTCAAATTCTTATGGATTCATATCACGTTTTTCAGACAAATACAGTAAAAAATGAGCATATATAAATATATACATGAATATATGAATCCCATCAGTAAAATATGATGGAAACTAGAGAAAAGAGATGGAATATCCCTAACATAAATTAGGGCATACTCATTCCTCTTCCTTGAATCAGGAGAAATTCCAATACCCACTAGAAGAACATGGTTTACTAGAGAAGGAACATATTCCTTCTATGACCTTGGGATGAGCATATATCCATATTATATCAAATTTCATATCCAAACACATCTTGGAAAGGTGGATTATTAGAAATAAATTCTTAATCAGATCATCAAGATATACCAAGACATAATCATGTATGCAGTAATTGTAAGGATTTATTACCACAACCCCAAATCCCATGTGGTTTAACTCTTCGATATAATAAGGTGGTCACTATGGAGTAGACATGAATCCCTACTCTAGTCCATGAGGTTTTTTGTCTATATTAAATGATAAATGGATGACCATATCAGGAACTAAAACTCATTCCAAATCGGGGACACTAGTCCACCATGGTGACTACTCTAGGGAATGAATATATCCCTACTAGAACTCATGATTCTTATCATCGTATCCAGATAGCATCATAAGAACCACTAAAACCTGAACCCATATATGAAGTTAATTACCAATAGTAGGCTTCCCCAGTTTCCCACAAGATAGTTCCCAAAAATGAAAACCGCCAAAGAGAAATGGAAAAAAATCACATTCCTGACCCAGATCTGTGGGAAGCTAGAGTTCTTGATGATTTAAAAAACTTATCAATGGTGGATTAGGATCATGAAAATAAATTTCCGAATTAATAATGTCATAGTAGCAGTTATGAAGTTCCATCCCACAACATTATTACCATCAACTCTAGAGTTCTTCCCCACATCATCGACAAAAAAATCATCCTTTATAGATGCAAAACGATCAATCAAGAGAGCTTATCCCTCGATGAGCACCACAATAGCCCTCCTCATGCCCCTAATATCAATCAGAAGGAAGGTCATTCGTTTCCTATAATCCTAGAGAATGGTCCTCCCCATTGTATAATCTATAGAAATTATCCCTATAGATAGACATCCATCTACGATGGTACACATCTCCATAATGGTAGTCTCTGTGAAGATCCTCCCCGCAATGAAATAATGTAGCAAGAAGGTCCACCACTTGTGGTGGTCTTCCCAGATGGTCCTCACCAGAGTGTACTCTATATAAATTCTCCCTACAGTTAGACATAAAACAATGAAATAAGTCCTCTCCATTTTTTTAGTTGTAGTCGAGGTCCCCTCAGCAATGAAATCAAGCAATAAGAACTTCCACCCCTTTCTGCAGTCTAACTTTAAGGATCTCCCCAAGGTATATTCTGCTTTAATTATCCCCATGATCAGTCATAAAGCTAGAAAGGTATCCCTCACCATAACTGCACTAGATGTGATGGACCTCCCCAGAGTCAAGTTTCACACAAATAAAATGGTCATACCCTCACCATGTCTGGAAAGTGGAATCCCTCATATTCTGAGGCACATGGAATGATGGGGTCAGACATGTTAGATACTCTATATATAATTGGATAAATAATTTCTCTTCTAAATAATGTCCCATGGCCACACTCATCTTTTGATCTTCCTCCATACCATTCACATATAAATAAGACCCAAACTAGATTGGCTAATTTGGATGAAATAATTAAAAATCATCAAAACTACAAGACTAAGTAGAGGAATCTATGATAGAAGAACAAATAGATATGTTACATGTGGGAAAAAAATTACAGAGGGATGATATTATAATTATGTTTTGGCCCATGACCACTTCTCAGTTTGACATACCAAGAGAGTTATCAGAAATTCCATACATAAAATTCATCTGAACCTCAAGGAAACTCTCTTCCAATTGTAAACAAAATTATTTCCCTATGATTGGTATAGAGACCATATAAAAATTATGTCAGATCTTCATCATAAAATTTACCTGGAATGCTTTTTATCTACATAGTGACCATAATCAGAATGGTGAAAGAATGATCTTGAATAGACATTTTTCAATAAGATGAAATTTTTTTGTCACCTTATCAGCAACACCCCATATAAAATCCATATCTAGGGATGAGGAGAGTGTTAATATTTTTATATCACCCCACAACTAGTCAAGTGAAACCCATTGGAAATTAAATCATATAATTTCATTATAAAAATATGAAAATCACATAACATCCTTATTCTAGAATGGTGACATGCTCCACATGAAGTGAACTTGGGTAAGTCTCAAAAGTGTCTGACCAGATGAGATTGAACCATTAAAAATATTTTGTACCAGGAATACATGAACATTTAGAAGGCTTCTCAACTAAGATAATTCAATCATCAAGCAATTTTAATGCCTCAAAAATAAATAATTCATCTGTAGACCTGCCCCCATATATGGCTCACACCCAAGCAGAAATGAATGAAAATATTAAAGTAGAAATAATATTTGCAACTTCCATAATATTGGAAGATCTCTAGCCTATAGTTTTGGGGGAATATTTTAAATAAAATTCTCTCATAAGAGCAAAAAATATGGTCCGAGGCACAATAATAAGAGAACGAGGGAATCCCTAACCCATATGGCTGAAGCATTTTTACCTCAATGATCCACCAAGAAAACATCAGTCTTTTCACACATTGGGGGGAGGGTAGGATACGTATATAGCTCAAATATTACATCATTTCTCATTATTCATTTCCCTATGAAGGGTGGAGTTTTCTTGGTCATATAACGGTTCCCTCTGAGTGACTCATTTCCAAAAAAAACAAGAAGAGGACCCTGGAATAGAAGGATAAAATCCAACAAAGGATTCAAAAAGCTCACCTACCATTCAAAATATGGTATTCCACCCATAATTCTTTATTCATTAGTGATCCTCATAGACGTAAATAATTTAAAACACACTAAAAATGATACAAATTTTTAAGATCATGGAGATGATAGTTCTACCCATTATTTGATCCATACTAAAAATGAAGGTGTAATCACTGTGAAAAAGAGGTTTTTCAGGAAGATGGGTGTCCCCCTGATCAAACCATCACCACATCCTCTGTGAATCACACTCAACCATAACAACAAAAACAAGGTCACAAATGACCCACCTCCTCCACCAAATGAGAATGACCCATTGATGCTCGAGGAGATATTATCTTGGGATGAAGAAGAAATGAAAGAGTTGAGAGTAATCAATACTGAGATGAACTAATGAAGTTTTCCTATCTCATATAATAACTTGGAATATCCTCAATATACACTTAAAATAGGTTTACCTCGTTCATAATGGTTTAACTCAGCAAATAATGCAAGGTTAGAATGTCTTTCCATTATAGAGGCGAGACCATCATACTACCAAAATCTGATTCTAGATGGATATTCATATTTCCCTCTATTATGGAAAAAACCATAATATTTTTAGGGAAATCCAAAAATAATTCCCATAGTCAGATATGCTCTTTATGTTCTAATATAACCACCATGTCCAATCATTCCGCCTATTGTGTCCTACCATCATCAAGATAAACAAGACACACCTCAAAGGCTCATTAATACCATCGAGTCATTCATAGTTAGATTAGAATCCATGGAAGGAAGGAGAGCTCTCATATAACTGGAACAAAATTCTTACCCCAAATGAGTGAGTAACACTCCACTGCCACCAAATTTTTGGTGCCCTTTGATACCAATATTCAATGGATGATGTGACCTGGAACAACATATAATGCATTATAGATATTATATTTATCTCATTATGGGATCCATAGATTAGAAAGATGAATTAAATCTCATATTCTTCATACAAACTCTCCAAGTTTCAGCTTTTGTATGTTACACTATCTTTCCAGTTCAGTTGATAATAAAATGGGAGGATCTCTAGTGGAAATTCTTTTTCTAGGTCATCTCAATGCTCCCAAAGAAAATATTTAACAACCCCATGATCTAAAAATAGTTTGAGGATGAGGGAGTCTCATAATTCACTTCCATATGGAAAGGTATGACCTACACTTTGAACTGGATGCTTCCCCAATATTAGTTTCTTTCTATTTTCATTAATATGTTCTACAATGTGTTGGGAATACCACTCATCCTAATGAAATATAAAAGTGGGTTTCAAGAATTCTATTCTATTATGAAAGATTAAAATAATCATTAAAATGGACTACATTAATGTCCTAGTTATCCCAACCATCCCCCGAATTTTTTTTTGGCAGATCTCAAGCTTCCTCAGTTATGTTTTTTCCACCCCCATAAACCTACGCCATCTTAGAGGCTTAAATGTAATCATGAAGGGACCCCTGTACAACAGCAAAAACCCCAGAATATATATGTTCAGTAGAGGGGAACCATGAGAAATAACATTGAGGAACATAGGAATAAGGTTTTCTCATTCTGATATGATCATGCCTGTGGCTCTTTTATAGCCTCCATGAATTGAATCTTTCACCATCTACAGGAGTCAAAGAGGTATGATAAAGTAGGTATCAATGATCGGCCAGATTAGTTTCCCTTCAATAGAATACTGGGAAATACCATCCATGATTTTTTCTTCTTCACATACCTTCTTAACAAATTGATAGATTCTTAAAAATTGAAATTGGGACCAAGGCTAGCACAAGTGGCATTTGTGTCCACTACTTCCTCTGATGGAGAAGATAATTGGAAGGGATTTATCATCAGGAGAGTAAAAAAATTGACATTTGGATGAATAAAAATACCACCAACAAAACTAATGGTATTCTAAAAAAATAGTTTAAATAACCATCTATACCCCCAGCTTCTCCGGTTACCACAAAAATGAAATCATTATCCCCATAATCCTAAAAAATACCACCACATAGAAAAATGACTCACTTAGGAGGAAAATATAAATTGAAGGATGATGAACCTAGGTTGAGGATAAAGTTATCCCTAAACAATTCATATTTAATTCTATCATATCTGAAAGAATAGGAACCACTATTCTAAATGACACGACCATACTAGTCAGTCTGGAAGAGTAATAATTTGAAGAGGAGATGATTTTTTACTCCGTTAATTTATTAAATATAGTTTATTTCTTCTCTGAAGTTGAGTATGTCTATGAACTCGAGTTACCCACACACAATCGTGGAACTAGAGGAAGAGTTTGTTGAAATTGTAGATAACCGAGAATATTTAGCCATGAATGAAGTCAATATTATGGACACACTCCTCTTCAAATATTCAATGTTGTAGAATCTGGTGGAATATTTTTTCAGCAGACCCAATAAGAATAGGAAAATTATCCTAAACCTACAAGAATACACTCTGGACCCATAATTATGAAATATCCATAAAAAGATGAATATGTGCCTAATTTCACTAAAAATGTGGGTAGACCTTCACATCCCAACCAACAATGAATAGAAGATCCTCCTACTCTAATCATGAGGGATAATACATCTTAATATAACACCCAAGACCCTAAATTACCAATGAAAGAGAATCCACATGTTGGGAATCATCAACCATTAGACTATAAATATTATATCTAAAAGTAATTGTCCTCATTACTGACCTAATTATCAATCCTAGATTCCATGAATTTGTCAAGTGATATCATGTACACAATCATATAGGCTCTACTAATCTTCAGGGAGTTTGATGCCAAAGTCACCATTGATAAAGTCTATCAGAAAAGGACAATCCCATGGTATTACATGCAATTACCTTCTTCAAAAATCATGAATAATAATCTATTATCTAGTGACACATCAAACCATCGTATTTTTTCTAGCATGATGAGTGTTGTTTATGTCCAAATAGTTTTTATTGAAAATTCCTCTGAATTTAATCTAATTCCTATGTGAACACTCCATCAGTTGGGCTAAAATGAGGATAATATAGAACGTTCCTCTATAAACATAAAATTTTGTTGCAAAATGTATAATAATACAATGGTCTAAGTCAAGATCAGAACCTAGTTCGAGGTTGTTGTGGATGACTCATACTTTTTATTCATATGGTAAAACATGACCTTATATGTCATACATTGAACTCTATATTTGAATAAACTTGTAGCAGTTCCCTCATTATAACATCAGTGCATCAAATATTGTATTAATGGAAAAATATGTATTTTAAGAATAGATAAGGAACTATTTTAATCCTAAGAGGAACGTTATATCAATCCATGATTCTATTAGGGGAAAGGTAAGATTTTTATTGGGTCACTACCATTAATTTTTTGGAAATGATTCTAGAAGAAACCTTCAAACAACTCTGTGAAGAATATGCACTACCCATCAATCATGGTGGGTGTATGAATCTAGTTTTAGATGCATGTTCAATATTCCTCATGGTTTCAATCAAAGAAACTATGTTTATCAGTATGGAATAATCTTCTAAATATCTAGATATTGGTGAATGATCAAATATAAATTCCCTTAATCCATTCCAAGAACCAAAAAAAATCCTTGTCTCACCTTCCATGGATGAAGGGGAATAAAGACCTCTCTTTTCCCTCACTCAGTTATCTCTAGAAGATTCCTTGTTGTCAGTTGGGTCAAAAGAATTTTATTTTTCCTCTAAATGTGATGGTCTAGACTCTTCTCCCAACTCTGGAGATCTCATCTCAAGAATTTTTTCCACATCAGAACAAGATAAAGAAGAATAATAGGATGAATAATATGAGGAAGAAAAACATAAGGATGTCCATCCATCATTTGAGAAAGCCATATCTACCACCATTCAAGAGCTCAAATAAATAAATTTGTGTATCAAAGAAGATCCAGGTCCCACTCTGATTAGTGCATCCATGTTATTATAATAGGATGAAATCTATAACTCCTTCATTAGGAAGTATCGGGGAATTTTTTCCCAAAACTATATAGAAATTATAGGACTCAATCCCAAGGAGTTCACTCACTTCATAGGCCCTATAAAAGATCATCGAGGATATAAAAAGAGTTCATAAGGATGAATTCGAAACACATTTTCAGAATAGAGGGTGATGTAGAAAAATTTATCAGAGAAAACTTAATTCAAGAGGTCTAATACCCCCTTTTAGATACCCAATATATTCCCCCTCAAAAAGAATAATGAAAAAACTAGAGTATTCATTTATTTCAATGATCTCAATTGAAATAGTCCAAAAGATTATTTTTTGATCCCGATCACATAATTTTTGATTGATGAAACTGCTTGATATGAGGATCTCTCCTTCATGGATAGCTATTCAGGCTATAACCAAATTTGAATGGCCTAAAAGATTAATAATCCACTTCCCCCATGCCCCTACAAGGAGTGTTTTTCTACCAGGTAATTACCTCCAGTCTGAAGAACATTGGTTCCACATATCAATGTCCAATGCACCACTTATTCATTCCTTTCCTAGTAAAATTTGTTGAATTATTGGTTGATGACCTGATGGTTAAATTCTGACAACACTCAAACAACTTATCAGATATTGAAATCTTCTTCAATAAATTATAACAAAACTATCTAAAAATAAACACTTTCAAATGTGATTTTGGAATTACCTCTGGAAAATTCCCCAGCTTCATCATATTCCATTATTCCATTGATTTTGATCATGAAAATATTAAGGCTTTTTCTGGCATGTCACCTCCTCCCAACTTCACTGAGTTAGCAGGTCTTCAAAGGAACTTTTATTACATTTAGTGCTTTATAGAAATCCTTTCAGAAAAATGATTTCCCTTCACCAGGTAGTTGAAAAATGGTGTTTCATATCAATTGACAGGGGAATTTTTGGAAGCGTTCAATAGTATGATGAAAAAAATCTCAAGACACCAAGTGATAATGTCTCTCATCGATGGAACAACAGTTATTTTTTATGTGGGTACCTTGGAGCAATCCCATGGAAGCTTCTTGGCACAGAATAACATTTTATTCATTATAAAAATACTTTACTATCTAAGCCACACCATTATCGATGTGGAGACTCGGTACTCATATATCATGAAAATATTTTTGGTTCCAATCATTTCTATCCAAAAACAAATACACTATTTGAAGAATCATGAGGTCTTTATGGTCTCTCTTACCAAACCACTCAAATATATTATAAGTCATATGATGTTAACTAGGTGTCTATCATGGTTAGTAGTCCTCCTACAATAGTTTACATACACATTATGCATCCTAAATCCATAAATGCCCAAGAATTTGTAGATTTTTTGGAATATTAACCCTTATAAGAAATTATTTCATTGGATACTGAATTACCCATTAAAAAAAATTTCCCTATTCAAGATGAATCCCTAATATAGAGGTTTTATTTTGCTAGTTCACCGATAATCACGATAAGAAAATGAGTGTAATATCCCAAGATCAACAAATAGTGGTCAATAGGCATACTCAAATATCTAGAAACTGAAGACCGGCCTTAATCCATCCTTCTAATGGAGAGATTCAAAAATAATGAAGAATAATATCAACATCTCAATGCTAGAATAGATATTTCACTTCACGTACACATATAACCATTGAATATAAAAGTAGATTTGGAATTTTTGATCAAAAAGATTAATGGAGTATATGCCATAAAAAATGAAGAGGCAATCTCTTTGTTTCATCATGTCTGGGGACTGATGGTGGAATTACCCTTAGAACTGATATTTATTCATATCCCTTGATCGAAAAATGCCTAGGATGATGAATAGAAAATGAATAAAAGATATGCTCGATCCATACCAGTATGAAATAGTCATCACAATTGCGATGTGTCGGTCAGTATTACTATTTTTTAAGGCCAACATGAAATATATAAATGAGATCAGTCCCATTCCTCAGCTATATGGTCTAATCACTTGATCGATGACTCCCACTATTTACTATATTCAAATGGATGAGCTCCTATCACATAGGTCCAAAAGGTAGAAAATTCAATGGTGAGAAATTAATTATCTTCACTTTCAAGAAAAAAAAGTTACTCTATAAGAGGGGCCATGATGGGGTCTTCCTCAAGAGAATTCTGGGAGAATAGAAAACTGTTGTCATGAAGGAAGTATACAGTAGAGCATGTGGTTAATATTAGTCGAGACCCAACAATTATCATAAAATTCATAGCCTTGGATACTACTAGCCTTCTATGAATAATTATTACACTAAATTCACTAAGAAGGGTCATTCCTTCATAGTTCCTGCCAATTTCATCAACAAGCCCCCAGAGATTCTTTACATAGACAAGTAATACTAGTTATTCACCATGTGGGTAATGGATGTTGTGGGACCATATCCTTCGAATAAAACTAATCTATTATAGTATATCCTCATAGAAACTAGCTTCTTTTATAAATGGGTAGAATCTGTAGGCCGTAAATAAGTCTAAAAAGTAAACATGTTCATCTTTGTGAAATCCAAAATAATCACTAGAGTTGGTGTCTCGCGCACCATACTGATGGACAATGACAACACTTTTTTTCTGCTATGTTGGAAAAACAATATCAGGAGAACGATATCAAGACAAACCATTTATCCCATTGTCATTAAGTTAATAATGGGGGATGGAGGGCTCCAACAAGACCCTATCCAATATAATCCAATATATAATATATAAGGATTTGAGTTCATGGATGGGAACGCTCTTCCATGTTCTGTGGGCCTACCGAACCATGACCCACACTACTACCAAATCAACATTGTATTCATTATTATACTAGTTGTAGAAGGTTCTTCCCACCACAGTTTAATTTCCCTCACTCCATGTTTCCATTTGTGATCAATTATCCATAGATGAGAAATCCCATAAATGACTTTGGGAATAAGAGTGACTCGTTAAAAATAGATTGCATACCTCTCACCATTTATAGATTTTACAAAGTTGGATTACATGGGACTTTAATAAAATGGTTTAAATATGGTCCTTCCTTGAGGTAGAAATTTTTTTTATCATTAGAACTCTGATGATTTTGAGAAAGAATCCTCTAAATTTGGAGCCAAAATGAGTGGAAAATTATGACATAAATATGGTCTACTCCAATAGAGTTTATTCATTGATATCAATGGATGAGAACCTCAATATGACACCCACTAATGAGAAGTTCATGAAGAAATATTTCTTGTAGACAAAAGTAATTCATTTAATAATATCATGCTGTTCAAATATAAGGTGCATGTAATAGTTTCCTAATACTAGAATTCATATCAACGTATGTCATCACTATATGATGATAAACTAAATGGAACATCTTCGTTCCACATGATGCTAAATTTTATGGTAATCATCCTCAACAAATGACATTAATATGTATATACTTAATCTTTGAAATATGATGTTAAACTATTTTTCTAATGTCTTGATCACAATATGCTAAAATAAAAGATTCAACCTCCTTACCACACACTCTTTAACTGCACAATATTCATTCTTCCATGAAAAATAACATTAAACTTTACTTCTATCATCATGGATATACGATAATAAACTATGAATATTGTCCAAACACCATGACCACAAACTACGATCTATCAGCTTGAACACAAGACATTAAACTATAGAATATAATATGCCTTTTTATTCACATCATGTGATTGCAGTCCATACAGAATGACATTAAACTACATTGAATCTGTCATCCTATCCACATGATGTCGTACTATATAGAGATCATTGTCACAACCATTGATACGTCACACATGATCCATATTTTTGTGGGATAAAGATGAAATTTTATTATCCCTGTATTCGAAAATGATCCACCATGGAACTCACTTTCCCTAAAATTATGTGTGTATTTATTCTTATTCTAATAAGATACATAATGACACATGTACCCTATGTCTGATCCCAACCATGAATGGAGATACAAATTCCCTACTCTATTGAAATTTGGCCGATAACAACCATGGTAATAAAAATGTATATTTTTTTGGGATGCAGGGATATTATCTATGTTTTGTGAATGATTTATAATGATTATCAAATCCACTCACCATGTTCAATTAGAAAGGATTTATGTTCACATGGATAAAAAAATGTGAAGATAATTTTAAGGTTCTGAAAATAAGGCTACTTAGTGAGCCTATGATCACACTACCCTATATTATATGAATGATTTTTATCTATAGTGATGAATCAAAGAAGCGGATGGGATGTGTTCTCCTGCAAAATTTCTTTTCCATATCTTAATCCTTGTGGAAATTCATCTTCCACAAGAAAAATTATCCAAATCATGAATTGGTCTTTGGTATGGTAATTGTTTCAATAAATATATAGAGGAATTATCTATATGGAGTAATATGTGACCTATATACTGATCAAAAAAGTTTATGTTATATTTTCACTGAAAAATATTTGAACATGAACTAAAGAAGATGGTTAGGGATAAGAAATGATTATTAATTCTATATACTCTACCATCCTAGGAATTTACACAGTGTGGGATATGCTTTGATCCGAAAGGATTGTGCTTGATTATCTATGATGAGGACCATAAAAGTCCCAATATTTATGGATTTATAAAGGATAGACCTAGAAATATTCTCGGAAGGGGAGAAATCATATCTGGATGAAATAAATGTTCAACTATCTCTCTATGTGAGGATTAAAGAGCCACATAATGAAAAATGTAGAGCTAAAAAAGAAGGCGAAATTTTTTTATGATTTCAACCATGATTTTTATGGAATAGTGTGTTTCAAGAACCATGTATACGTTCCACCCATATAATATTTTATGTATAAGTTGTATTATTCTCATATTTATTCACTCTCTATTTATCCTGAATGAACAACGATATATAGAGTTTTGAAATAGTATTTCTAACAGGTTGGAATGAGAGAGATATGCTGATTATGTTTATTGAAGCTCGATTAGTAAAAAATTTAAGGTTGAGTTACATAAGACTTGGGGGATATTAAAACCCTTAATCATACCTGACTGGAAATGGGAAAAAATCACCATGTATTTTTTTCATTAGACTCCCCAAAACAACTAAATGACATAATGTTATGTTGGTTATAGTCGATATACTTACAATGTAATAACAATTCATTTTTATTTTGGAATATTTTTCTCTTGATCAAGTTGATTTAATATATATTATAAAACTGGTAAGAATTCATGGAGTACCATATTCCATTGTATCTAATCAGGATATGAGGTATACCTAAATGTCCATTTAATGATTTGATCATGATCTGGATATAGAGTTAATCTTAAACACTTCATATCAAACACAGAGTGATGGTTAGTCTGAGGGGACCATTAAAATTATAAAAGGAATATTTAGATATTTCTATATGGATTTTAAAGGTTTTTAGGATCAAAACTACCCTCTGGTATAATTTTCATGCAATAATATCTTTCATTCAAGATTTTAGATTGCTCATTATGATGCCCTCAATGGTAAAAAGTGTAGACCTCCAACTTATTGGAACGATATTAGTGAAGGAAATATGTTGGGGCCTAATCTAATTAAGGAAATTGTAGATAATGTTAAATACATTCAACATCACATAATACCAGCTCAGATTTGATAAAAATGGTGTGTTAACAATCATTGGAATGATATATTAGTTAATTTCAATTAAATTTATCTAATTATTTGTTTTTAATTTTTCAAAATAGATTCTATATCTACAATAATGAGGTCAAAATTTACAAAATACACCCCTTTCAATTTTGTTAATATGAATAGTAACTGTAGTGATTTTTGTAAGCATGGTAAATGGTTTATTAGGTAATTATAAGTAAAAATAATAATATAAGGAATATAAAATTAAAATAACACTTCTCTAAATTTTATTTTACAAGTCATTTTTATCCACAATAATATTTTTATTTCTTATATGACATTTTATGTCCACTTGGGGAGATTATGATGTTTATAATTTTTTATTTAATGAAAAGTCAAACATATCCAACTCTTGTTTTTAATAAGTATAATATTATTAATATTTTTTTATAAAGAGAATATATTAGAATATAAATATTATTTAGAAATATAAAACATATATATTCAACAAAGTAATTTTTTTAATTTTTATTGAATTAATATTCACCATAAATGAATAGAAAATTATGATTTAGTAATTGTTCAATTAATGAAAAAATAAAATTAATGATATTAAAAAGTAAAATATATGTAATTGGATATATTTAAGATAATCCAAGAATTATATATATGAAAAAGAAAATTTTAGGATATTATATAATAGTTTTATCTAATTGTAATCATCTTTTTTGGTGTTTTTAAAGTCATAGTAATGGATAGAATCAAAATTGACAAGAATGATATTTTATGTGATTAATATTTAATGTAATAATTTTAAAATAATAAAAATATTAAATAATGCCAAATGGGAAATTTTACAGTTTAATGTTTCATCTCATATGAATTCATTGTCCATTTGGATGAATTTTTCTCTATATTAGTTTTATTATATTTTAGTATTTTGAGAAATTGAAAAAGCTTCCCTCACTTCGATTATAAATGGAACCCTCCTCACTCTCTAAATTTCACCAAAATTATTCTTATATCTTGACCATAATGCACTAAAGATTCTCATCCACTTCCCCAACCACATTCTATATGTTATGGCCTTCCCAAAAGAGCAACCATTGATCCCTTTAGGGGAGATCTAAAGGAATTGTTATGAAGAATGTGTAATCACTCTTACCGATCACATTCTTTTTATACTCTTCTTAGAATCCTATAATGTTATGATAATTATCATAAAATTATAAATTAAATATAATAAATCTTCTTAAATTTTAATAGGATTATCAAAACACAACTATAAATCTCCTTACCCATCAAACAATAAGTGAAAGTATTGCTTGTGCATATGTACCACTTACTGTCTCCACATAGCGATATATTCCATTTTTCAAAACCATATTTCATTTATATGTATTATGTTGGATTGTATGTTTAAATATGATATTTATGAAAATAATAATAATTTAATTATTATAATATCTTTTCTAACTTCTTACCATATAATATTTTGGAAGCAACTATGTCACTCATGCATACGTTTGGACTACCCCCTCCATGATGCGATGTGATTAAATTTTCATTTATATTACACATTAACAGAAATAAGGGTGAATATTATGAATATATATGTTATATATGATATAATAACAATTAATTAAATGTTTAACTATTAGATAATAGTCTTGCACTCCATCATTCAAAAATTGGAAACAGTGTCCACGCGTACGCACAACCTACCATCTACATAAATGTTGTCATTAATTTTCTATCTATACTTTTTATAAATTATTTGAAATCGGTATATAAAAAATATATTGTTTTTATACCATCACTTACAATATGAAAATGATGGTACCATAATCAAACTAAATGGACTGGTACTTCCAAACAAAAACATTCTTATAAAGTGAAACTGTTTTCACCCAAAAATGTAATTATAAAAACAAATTATTAATAAAATAGTGATAAGATGCTATAAAAATATTAAACATGGTATGATATAAGTATATATAAATAATATATTTATAATAAAGACATACTTATCATAAAGGATGTTTTAACATGAAATTCGAAAGGTGAGACTTGGGGTGAGGGTTTTCCTCACAATCTCGTCATTATTCTGGATTGTTTATGTTTAAGACTCTTCTAAGGATTGTTTATCATCGATGTCCATGTTTTATAAACATGTTTCCAAATTTTTTTAATATTTTCAATAATATACTTTACAAAATTATTTAATTTTTACAAAATGATTTGAAATGAATCTTTTTGTATTTTACAAACAATATACATGTGACCTTTATGATAGGAATTATTGTAGGAATTTTTTTTATTTTATATAGAATGAGAATAGTTTTCCTCAATAATGATGAATTAATGTATTTAAGATTAATCTATAGTATTATATGGCTTTTTCAAAGAAATGTTTTTACTTTAAAATTGTGTGGATTTAAAAATAAAATTATATTAATACAGAAAAGATATTTTCATGAATAATTTTTTCAAGTGATTTTTCAATATCATTTTGCTAATATGTTTACCTTATTTGATGTTATTTATGTTTTTTTGGAATATGATCCCAAGGATACCATACTTACTCATTCTCAGGTTGATTAATTTTTATGATTATATTATATTTATGAAACCAATTTATTTTCTATAGTTTATGATGTGATGAAATGTTTATGTCTCCTATTTATTTATATGGGTTATGTTATGTTGAATGATTTATGTTATTTTGGAACACATATGTATGGTTTTTATTATGTGAGGGATGAGGCCTATTTCTCCCATAAATTCATTGGGTTATGATTTAAATCTCATGATATTAAAAGGACAATAATGGGAAGTGAACTCAGTTTTCATAGGGACTTTGTATACTATGATAGTCTTGGGAGTGAACCTTGACTAATATGATTGTTTATGAAGTAAATCCATTACACTATGAAAGTATTAGAAAATATCATTTACTATTAATTAAATTATTCTCTCTACCTATGTGTATTCTATAAATCCATGTCTTATTACAAAGTTATTCTCTCATACGACATGTTCTTTTATGATTCATGTTTTATAAGCTTCTAGGATTTTTTCCATGGATCAAGATTATGATCTTTGATTTGAGGGGTATAATTTTTAAAAGCTATGTTCATTTTATTATACCTTATTCTAATGTTATGATTGATATATACCATTTTTTTACTTAAAGAGCTTCTAAGATCACCCTTTTTTTAGGTTTCTTTTCCCAAGTTTATGGATAATGGTATTCCGTACAATATGTCAAAAGGGTTCTAACTATGAAGGAATAAGTGGGAGATGATGTAGATACTTTATGAAACTGTTTTTATGTTTTCATGATTCCAATTACACTGAACCTATATGGATTTGGTCTGATTTTGTTTTTTTATATAATGAATGTTAATTTATTTAAGTCTAATTTATAATTATGAAATTAAATGGTCATTATAAAAATAGGTGGTGGTATTGGGACGAATTTGATATTAATTATTTCACTATATAATAATTATTATAAGAAAATAAATCATTATTTTACTACATTCGAGATGTAAAACGATGTCAAGCTTATAAATGTGAAGATAGAGTTAGTGAAGGTGAAGGAGGTATAAAAATAAAAAATATGTAAAATTTTTCTTGATTTCAAAATAAAATATGAATAAAAATATGTAGAAGGATCCTTTGAAGTTAGACTCTTGAATTAAAGTGAATAATTCAAATTCCACTATTAAATCTACTTTTCAAAACATTTAGGAATATTATTAGAAATATGAAACCAAGAGTAACCAATAAATATTTAAAAAAGTATGGATATAATAGAATAAAGTGGAAAAAATATAATCTTCAAAAGATATATTTTTCAGGAATTGGATAAAATGAAATTCAAAGCATGCATGTAGAGGCAGTACAACCTAAAATCAATCATCTTGTAAAATTACCATTCATAAGAGATAATTTCATTGAGAATAAAAAAAATTAGATAGAGGTGGGATTGAATAATGATATAATAAATATGGTGAAAATACGATGGATCGAAGAGATATACTTCTCTCAAATCATTTTTTTAATTATCAAACAATATAATATTATGTTTATGTGTGATCCAAAAAATATAATTCTGAATCTGTTTTAGTTTAAATAGAGAAATAAAACAATACTACTCTAATAATAGCGAGAGATAAAAAATTAAGTGACCTAATTATCCTGAATCACCTCAACCCTCATAAAACAATAAAATTCCAAAATGAGACTACATTATAACTTGGGAAAGTGTCAGGTTTCCACCCACATCAGACATCATGCCACCAAAACATTCTGTCAATCCTCAAATATAAACCATATCAATGTTTCCTGTTATGGAACAAGTTCCCCTATATGGAATCACCAATGGAGTATCAGATCCATAATATAAAAGAAAAAATAATTTTATATAAACCCAATGTGATGAGAAAGAAATTTTTTTCACCAAAACCAATAAAGAATGAACCTAATCAATAATGAAGGTAACCACCACCTCTTATGAATGAGCTAGAACATGATATTTCACTATCCACATGATTAAAATAATAATTACCTCTTGATAGATTATAATGTTGATACGTAGGGTCCAAGGGTTGAGAGCCCACACGGAAAAAAATACCATATGGATATAGTATAAATGAGAGGGAACCATGATGCCAGAACCTATCAAAACAAAATAACCAACCAAAAAAATAGGAACATGACCCCTATTACATATTGATTGAATGTAAACCTATAGTGAAAACTAGAACCATATAAACATTTATGGGGATCAATAAATAGACCTATGATACACTGTTAGATGCTTCAACAAAACAAGTTATGTTATTCATGCAAAATAGTGAGTCAAAGACACCCAAACACAACTAATATAAGTAATGGAATTTGAATAACAACACATTAGGGAGAACATGGATATGTATAATAGAGGGATTGACTAATAAAATCACAAAACACTCTTAACCCCATTATTCCATCAATTAAAACTCACGGAAAAATATTTTCATGAACATCTCCACAATGGAAGGAGTCAAAGTGACACTATTTAACACTGATGGAGCACTAAAGGAAAAACAATGAAACCAAATGTTAATAAAGGATATCCTCGATGTTATATAATTTTTCTAATTCCTTTATCTATACACATAAACACTATCTACTAGAATAACATGAAATATAATGAAGTAAGAATATAATCACTATGAATAAATTGAAAGAAATAATTCTCTCTCTCAAGTAACAATGTGAATAGTCGAGTAAATATGGATATACATATATATATATATATATATGGATCTTGAATGATGAAGATGAATTCCCAACTAGAGGAGAAAGGTGGGAGAATCAAAGATAATGATTTAAATATAAAATAATTAACTGGAAAGTAAAAGTTAGATATTTCATCCATGGAATCCTTAATAAGAGGAAGGAAAGGAAGTTCAAATATGGATTCTACAAGTGAATATAATAACCTTTCCAAAATAAAAGGATCATAAATGAAACTATATACAATGTGATACTGTTATAGAATATTAGGAAACACTATGAGTGTGAATCTAGAATCCAAAAGTCACAATGGAAAAGCAATTTCACTAAAATAATATCTACACCCATGTTTAAATATAAGTGGTATTATTTTTTATAGGAGATGTTATATTGTATCTATACATAGACATATGGTAAGATATTGATACATGAAAATAGTTGATATTGTCATAAATAATTAATCTATTCATATTATAACTATGAATATAATGTTTACTGAAAATAGATTTGTTAATAGGGAATAAAGATTCATTACTTTAGAGGCAAAAAATGAATCTGATCGAAAATTACACCATGCATTAATGATATTTCACTCATTTTCACCGTCATAGAGAGAAAGAATGAAAATCTAGGAGAGGGAGAAGGAAACAGAATCAATCCTGATAATGGTAAAGGAACGTGTCATAAAAGACTCACCAGTTATAAATACTCCTAAATTGATTATAATTTCTTTTAAATATAATGGATATAAAAAATGACTTAGTGGTTTAACAAAACACACAAGTATGAAATAAGTGATGATTGATGAACGATCCCTCCTATGGAAGATGAAGAATAAAAAAATGATATATTGTTATTGCATAAAAATAATAATAATTTAATAGTAATAATAGTCCTATAATGGTATAAGATTACATGATAAGGAATTTAATGAAACCATGAGAAAGTATATTGAGTGAAATCTCCACTAGTAGTTCTATAAGGATGACTTCTAGAAAGGCTTAAAATAACATTATAAAAGGGTTGTTTTATAATTACCAAATAAACTCTTCTATATGAGGATTTTGGAGACTCCCCTATATCCTTTTGTTGAAATTTTATAGTATCTATTTTAAGTGGTGCATGGTTAAGGGGAATATAAGTTTTATGGGGTCATATATGTTGAAATTAGAGGAATGAAGAAACATTGAATATGAATTTTTTAGTGATAGTTTGG
Source organism: Viscum album (assembly GCA_963277665.1). NCBI lineage: Eukaryota > Viridiplantae > Streptophyta > Magnoliopsida > Santalales > Viscaceae > Viscum > Viscum album. Next base: position 1,382,170,661 of record OY728138.1, read on the forward strand.
TATTACTCATGAAAAAATATATTACAATGATGTGATATGACTCAAAATGTGGTGAAAATAACCACATTATATTTACCACATAAATTCATAATTTTAACTCTTTAATAATGAAGATAAAACTATATACAACCTGATCTGGTGTAAAAGACATATAAAATATATATTTGGAATTTCCAATGGCATGAACCCATCTTGGATAGTCAAAAAGTGATATCATGTCATACAAGAAATTATGTGTTGGCTAATTTTTTTGAAACATCATGAAGAAACATGGGAAAAATATCATTATAAATGAAATATTCCTCATGATGAAAATTATCTAAAGAGATGGTGTCAAGAGATGAAGGAACTCATTGGAGTTAGTGATGAGTACACAAAATAATGTTCACCCTTATCTATGAAAGAAATATCCATGTAATGATACTATGTATATTGATGTTAAGTGTTACCTCATGTTTATCTTAAATAATGGTATCAATTGATCAAGAAGGTGACTAGTTTTTTTTTGGAAGATTAAGAACTCAAATTTCATTACCGAAAGTGTTTGTAAATGTAGATGATTAATGTATAGGACTATGATGTTTTTTACTTATATCATTTTCTCTTAAATAAATTTGTATTTCATATTCTTAGATGAATTTTTTATAATCCAAATTTCATGTGGTGAGTTCATTCAGAAAAATTTGGAAAGAAACGTCAACTATGTTTAGAATAAAATTTTTGGATCTTAAAGGGTGTAAATCTATAATTGTTTTATCTTACATGTGTTATCTAAAATGAAGAGAATAATAATAAATTAATTTATATAATATGTGGTTTCATAAAATTTAATAATGGTTGATGTGAAAATATTAGAATTCATTCCAATTTGAGGTACCAACAAGTGATGGGAGGGTTTATGTATCGCTCAACAGGTGGTTGATCCAAAAAGAGTAAAGGTGGTAGATCGATAAAAGTTTAATTCCTAAGACTGATATATAATGGTTATAACAATACATTCGACATGAAAGAAATTTTGAAATGGTTTATAAAACTAAAGGTGTTGGATGTTATCTTCTGGTATAAAATGGGTTGAGAAAGGATTGCATGACAATGGGAGAAAATAATATTTATTATATTAATTTCAAGAAGTTAATGATAGTCATATTTACAAATTATGTTCTATGTGGATATTATTGAAAGTATTCTGAAAAAAATTTATTAACTAAGGGGTAGTATAGCTAATAAGTTACCCTTATGGTGTTTAGAGAAATAGGAAGTGAAAAATTAAAATAAGATCTAGAAAATCCAAAAATGGAAATGTATGAAATAAATTATATGGATTTGAAGACCCTTTGAATATTCACTATAAATGGTTTAGTTAATAATGTAATAAAATATCCATAAACGTGTAAAATTATTGGTATTTTATATAGGATGGGTTAATTATTATATTGAAAACCAAGTCCAAAGGGGGGTAAGCTTGTAAGCAAAGGTGTTTTGTGTAGGATTTGTTATAAATCACTAAATATTTTTCAACAACCAAAAATGAAATATCAATTTTGAGTAAACTATCTTCTTCATGGAAGACCTATAACGGAGTATTACAAGGATTTACTGGATAAAAAATGAAAATAATCTCTTTTTTTATCTCAATGTATTAAGGTCACGTGTTTATAAATTGTGTGAATTTATTTTTGAAATTATGGAGTTGAAATGATAAGTATTTTATATATTATTCAATTAGTAGGAAAAAATAATTACATGAAGAAATGGACTAGTTTTTACTGGAGTTTACATTAGAAAAATAATGGTTTTTTATAGGATGTTTATTTAAAATACATATGGCTTTTTTACTCAAGATAATTAAACTGTTCCAAAATTTGAGAAATGGGAAAAATCATTCAATAATCTAATGAGTCACAATATGAATGATGTTAAACGTTAAAAAATATAAATTTCCCCTTTAATAATAGTAATTAATAATTAATTACATTAATTAAGGGAAAATAATAAGTGTCATTAAAGAAATAATAAGTGTATTATCTAGAATCATGTATGGGTATGTCATAACCGTAATCCATTATTTCCATTATGTAATGAAAATAATGGAAACTCAGTTATATATTTATATGAATGGTAATTCATAATATTTTTTCAAATTTTAGAAATGGTATATACCACACTGGGATCTCACATGTAGTATTGTGATCTAAGGATCTTAATTTCCACTAATTCCTCCATATGAGCCTGTATATAATATCAATTTGAAAATAATTATAAGAAGTTGTTGGTAGAAACATAATAAGTTTTACATTGTAAGGATTTGTGATTTTTGGTACACTCTATGATATAGTTTTCACACCATAATGAATTCTTGGGAGAATATAAATTGTTTTTTAGTTTTATGTTACATTTCATGGTGTATTCATTCACCCACATAGATTTTTTACCGGATTTTAGAGATTCTGGAGTGGAAATTACCATGTCATGGAGGATATGTCATGTTGTATTTTGTCAAATCACTAAATGTGATTAAAGAAGATGTATTGTATCCACTGACGATGGAAAATGTTCTGGTCTATGATCTTAAAATATTTAGGATGCTTTTCTCTAGAAGAAGATTTTATGAAAAAACTGAATACCCCTACCTAACAGGTTTGAAGAATGATAATCACTAATAAACCACACCATAGTATTTAGAGAGTTAAAAAATAATATATTAAAGTATATTTTATAGATCTAACTATTGACTAGATATTTTTCTTATGAATAATTGTACCTAATAGAACCATTTTTTGCATGTGTTTTTAGATTCAAAAAGGAATAATTGTACTAATCGATTGATTGATAAAGTGAAAAATTGTTCATTTTTTCGTTTTGGGAAGGATATATTGTTTGACCTTTAATGATGCGAAATGAGATGATTTTTTTATGATGATAAAAATTCGTGTTGTGGCATGACACCAGAATTATGAATATATATTTAAGAATCTACATATGCAAGGAAAAAACCTAGTTCTTAGAAATGAAGAACTAGACTAAATTAGGTTAAACCTACTAGAAATCATAGTTACACATCATGTAAGCCAGTTACTCAATGTGTAACTAGAGAGAATTTATGTATTATAATATTAACATATCGGGATGAAAACATTATTCCATTCACATTACATTTCATTTAAACGTATTAAAACAAATTTAAATTCTCATAAACAAACACAAATGAATTGTATTTGATGAAAATTTATTTCATACACATTTTTTGATTCCATTGGTGGACCCAGTAATCCCCAAACCCCATTAATGAAGCATTATGAACCCTAAATCCTATAACATTCCTATAAATAAGAGACGAGGGGTGGATTCAAGAGTATCTATTAGATATATATGCTTTATATGCCACCCTAATATAGTTCTACGCTGCTTATTTCTTTACATTTTTGTTAATCTACTTTGGTTTCTGAAATGTCTCTCCTCTTACACCTTAACTCAACATCCCCATCCATGGAGTGGTTATTTTTTTGACTGATCAAAAAAGGGGGAGTCCAAACCTATGTGATTTTATTGGGTTACTATGATTTAATTTAATAAGATCCATTCTTCTTTCCTCATGTGAATTTAATTCTTCATTTAGTTTCAAATTCTTAATATGGTTGTGTTATTTTTTTATTCTGTTAATTTTAATTTCTTTGGTCATTGATCTATATATCCCTCCATCCAATTATGTTGTGTATACCATGGAACATATGACAGTTGGTGGTGTGTGTTAGATGGTTTTTAGAACATGTATAAGATTGTATGTTGTAATATTGGTCTATTTGAGAAAAACAATCAATGTTTAGGGATTTCCTTGATTAAACAATACAACCTAGTGTAACACTACACAGAAATAAATGAGGGTAGACCAACCTAATGTTTCATATAAGAATATTCTCATCATAATCATTTGTCCAAGGGGTAGATATGACTTTCTAGATTAATCTTTCACTTACCATCCAATAGAAGAAAATGGTTAATATTTTGAAACTATGATATAACTACAATATGTCTATCCAAAATCACTCTTGTAACCATATTTCTCAATTATTAAAAAAATATTAAATCTAAATTCTTCCTACTCTCACTTCATCAAAATTAATTAAAATCAATATTTCATAAAACCAATAAAATATGACAACATTTTTCATGTGCACTACTCTTCAAGAGACTACATAGGGATAAAATTTATACTATACATAGGTAATTAAAATATTTCATGGACATGACCAATGACAGGTTTGCTTCAACCATGGAACCACTTTTGGGGAGTTAGTGATGCTTAACACCAAATTTTTGTAAATTGAATGACACACAACTCAAATTATTCATTAATTGAATTTGTTCCATAAATTTAATGATCACTATCCCAAATAATAAAAAAAACCTAAAAAAACAATGAGGAAATAGTAATTTCATATTCAAGGGACACTCTTATTGTTCACTTTGATCCTGAAAAAGAGGATGGACATCCTATCCAAACACTACATGATATGTTTGTTCCATAATTTTCTATTCAAAACATCCAACTCATTGCTCCGATTGGACTGAATGATTTTGAATTAAATTTTAATAAAATTATTATTATTCCAAATTTTAGTGGTCTTGTAGAAGAATACCAAAGTCATCACATTCAAGAATCTATGTTTTCTTTCCTAATCATTTGGTTGAGTGGAGAACCTGAAAAACAATTTAGTGGAGGGAATTAATATTCTCAAGTGAATGAGATTCTATTGAATGGTTATTAAATATGTAATGTGGGGAGATCAATGATTTGGAATATGTAAAAAGTTTCTTCATGTATATATTCTACCCCAGATCTTGGATCCCCACTATCAAAAAGAGTATTTATTCCATATGATAATCAACTAAAGATACTCTCATCGAGTACGGAGATCATTCTATAAGCTCTGCACTAGCTTCCCACATAAAAAAATGAAAGTCTATCAATACCACATGTTATTCTACCATTTAATTATTAAAAATAATAGAAACCTATCAGAGGCCTCATCTGAATGGGCCCTAATCTATAAGTCACCTACAAAGGATAGGGATCTGATTGATAAAATAGCACAAAATCACAATAATTCTTTCACTAGAGGTATATGCATGGGCGGAATCCATGAGTTGATCACAAATTATTCAATAGATTTAATAAATTTTGAAATGTGTGAACTCACCATGTTAGTACAATAAATGGATCTAAACCAAGTTCAGGAACAACAAAAAATGAATTTGATATGTGGTTTATACTCCTCTAATTATAATTACATAATCAAATGTCTGGAAGTGAAGGGGATAGAATTTTTTTTGTATCCGTCCAAAAATGTACATTCCAATACAATTATCTGGGTCAAAACAAATCAAAACAAGGATATGGATTCAAACATAACCAAGATAGACCTTCTTTTCAGCAGAAATATACTAACACCCCAAAATTCAAAAAACCCTACAAACAACCCTTCCCACAACAATAATCATTTCAACTAACACCATTCTATAAAAATAATTAGGATCATCCATAATAACTACACTAGTAATGGAATAATAGCAGCTAAAGACCAATGTTGGTAGATTACAAGATAATAGTGATAAGTTAACAGATCAATTTTGATGTTTTATAGACATTATGACAAATAATTAATTAAATCTACTAAGGGGGACAGTTCAAAATCCTAATGAAAATATAACTTTAATTACATGATGAAGTGGGAAAGAGATACAACCACCAGAAAAACAAAAGGATGATGGATACGGGATTAATACTAAATATCCACCCTCCTAGAAAAGACAAGATTAAAATAATATTAAAATGTAATGACCATGTTTAGAAATGAAATGTTAGAAATTGATACACAAAATCAGTAAAGGAAAAAAAGAAATATATAAAGGAACCATTCATTTTCTCATTAGATGAGGTGAAAATGTCAAAATATGATCCACATAAAAAATAGATTTCTGAGACCTTCCAGAAAGATGAGATCAACAACCCACTACATGGGGCCATACAAAAAATCCTAGAATATGAAAAATATCATAGGGACTTATTCAATAAAAGAATGTGGTTGGATAGAAATAATAGAATCTTCTTAAAATGAATAATATAATCACATTTAACACCATAAATACAGAAACAATTCAGTAACCATTTACATTATCTCCTCCATCCACTATTAGGTCATTAAATTTTACTAATACATTATTTGATGTCGGTGTTTCAATAAATTTTATACCTCACTCAATATTTTCATCCATGTAGTCCACATAACTAAATCCTACTCGATTCGTGTCAAAATTGGAAAATAGATCCACTATTTTCCCAGTTAGTGTTTTAGAGGGTGTTCTCTTGGATGTAAAAAGGCTGATCTTTCCAACAATCCTTTATATCCTTACCATAGAAGATGACAAAGCACCAGGTAAATCTCTCATCATCTTAGGGAGACCTATCATGATGATTGCAAATAAAAACGTCAATATCCATTAAGGAACAGTCACAATGGAACTTGGTTATAGTAAAATACATTTAAACATTCCAAATGTAATGAAACATCCTTCCAATATTCAATCACATTATTCGATCTCCCACTAAGGATGTAATAACCCAATTGAAGAATCAGGTATGCATCATGATTTATTAATATAAGGTGGGAATTTTTGTCCTGAAATTTTTAATTCTCAAGGAACCATAAATCATGATATCATGTTAGATAAAGATTATGATTATTATTTTTTGAATATTTTATTAAAAGGGATGCCATGATACTAGGGAGCCAATATTTAGATGTATGATACCTCAACTGAATCTCATACCTAGAACAACCCCCAAGTTTGGAGTTAAATCCAATGCCGATTGATTTGATATATGCTTCCCTTATGAAAGGAGATAAGTTACCTATGATAATTTCCAATAACCTATGGCATACATTGAAACAAACATTTATTAAGAGACTCAAAAAAATTCAAGCCATGATATGTAATTTAAGTAATATATTTGGAATCAACGACAAATTTTTTTTTCTCATATAATCTTTTATAAATGTGATTCTTGACTATTTAGATAACCTTATAGAAGAATTAATCCCACAATCAAGATTTCTATTAAAAAAATAGAAACATATGTCATAAAATGACATCATTTACCTAATCTAGGATTTATAATGGGTCATCCCAATTCATGTGATGCCTAAGAATACTAATCTATGTATAGTCAAGAATAAAAAAATGAACTCATCCCCTTGAGTGAAAAAACTAGTTGGACAGTGTGTATATCTTAAAAGAAGCTAAATCAATTTACCTAAAAATACAACTCTCCCAATCATTCTATTGAACAGATGCTACAAAGGTTAGATGAAAAAACCATTATTCTTTTATATGGGTTTTCAGTATATATAGAGGTAAATATTGCCACGTAAGACTAAGAGACTATGGTATTCCCCTTCCCCTTTGGTACCTTCATGTAAAAAATATTCCTTTTGGGATATGTAATACCCCAGCTATATTTCAATGGTGTATGGTGAGTAATTTATCAGATCATACTGATAACATGAAGGAGCTATTTATCAATGATTTTATATATTCTGTTAATTTGTTTTATTATTGATAGGAAATTTGGATAGTGTTTTGGAAACATGCATTGAAAAGAATCATTCTATATACTTTGAATATTTTAATTTCATGTTGGAAAATGAATAGTATGATATATATAATATCATAAAGTGTAATTGAAGTAGATATGAAAATGGTGGAATTCATCAACTCATTTCCATATGTAACTTTTTTCAAGCATGTTAGGTCATTTTTATGACATTAATGTTTCTATCGATGATTTAAAAAATATTCCAGTCATATTTCTCTACCATTTTCATGGATACTATTAAAAGAAAATGTTTTCAATGTTAATGAATAATGGTGGAGGAATTTTATGTAGGGAATAATTGTTTTATCACACCATAAATAATACAACCATCAATCTAAGAACATCCTTTTAATATTCTCTAAGATGCATCAAAATATGTTGTGGGAGATACCCTCTCAAAAAAATTAATTGCAGGACTCAAGTCATAGCATATGAGTCAAGGTCATTGGATTCCATACAGATCAACTTGAAGACAACCGATAATGAGTTCCTTGTAATAATATTATCTCTTAATAAATTTAGATCTTATCTAATTGGAACTAAAGATGTTTTTTTTGTAATCATACAACTCTTAGGTGTGTAATGAAAAGGGATGATGTCAATCCATGGATGGTTTGTTGGATGCTTCTCTTATAATAGTTCCACCGAGAGATCAAAGATAATAAGGTTACCAAAAGTCAAGTGTTCGATCATCCATTTTAACTAACCTGCACCGCTAAAGAAGAAATTCAAAATCGAAACCCACGTTATATTCAACATCATGCTGAACAACATTACATCATAGGGGAAATATCATGGAATGCTAAAATTTTCAACTAGTTGGTCTCATATCAGGTACCATCTTGTATAATAACTATTCAAGAACATAAAATTGAAACAAAATATTGATTTTATGTTTTGGTTAACACATTCCTGTTAAACATTTGCAGTGATAAAACCATATAATTACACTTACCAAGATGTGAAATTGAATTATTTTTTTTAGTTTTTTATACAATTTCGCGTGGAGGCCACTTTGGACCTCATAGAATTTTGTAAATTTTTTTATAAATTTCTCCACCTAAGCCCATTATTCTTATGAATTTTGTAAGTGATGTAAAAACTCTAGTAGTCTGGTAATATCTGAAAATGAGTTTAAATGCATCAAAAAATAATTGGTTTGTGTATTTTTTGAAATATGGTGAATAGTAATTATGGGACCATTCTTAATTACACTAATTAATTTGTATATTCTATTAGATTAAGATTATGTTTCAAAATGGGTGGAAGTGAAAAACATCAGGGTGAATGACGCTAAAGTTGTTTGTGGTTATTTATGACTAAAATATTCTTTAGGTTCGGAGTGTCCTGATCAATACTTAGAGACTAGGGAACTCATTTATGTAATTGGAAGATGATAAAATTACTGAAAACTTATGGGTTACTTCATAAAACATTAAAAGCATACCATACACCAACAATTGGCTAAGTATAAATCCCCAATAGAGAAATCAATGACATTATATAAAAACTATTAAACCCAGTGGGATGAAATGGATCTAAATGATAGATGATACTTTATGGGATTACATGAATTTATATAAGATACACATATGTAGGAGCTCGTATCGATTGATTTATGGAAGGATTTGTCATCATTCACAGGAATCAGAACAAAAATCCAAATGAGTGGTAAGAGAGATGAATCTAGACCTTGATAAATTTGGGAAAGAGTGAAAATTGAAACTATAAGATTGAGGGGAAATCCAATGGGATGATTTCAAAAATTAAAATATCTACAAATAAGTAACAATGATAGAAAATAAAAAAATTATTCATCTAAAAACATTTAACCATAGAGGTCAAATACTTTTATAATAATCTAGATATAACCTGATTCTAAGTACACATCATTATAGATATGAAGGTCAGATTAATTTTATTCTCGTATACCCCTTTGGTTCTATGAATATTTTAAAGGAAAGAGGATAAAACCCATTCACAATAAATGGGTAAAGGCTGGATAAGATTCATGGATCTATTCCTTAGGGGCCAGTTGAGGAGAGCACACTCCTTCACCTTGATTACCAATAAAGACCTACAAGGCTGCATCATTCCTTTACACTAGATTAAATGTAGTAATTCTATTATCATGTTACATACATAAAAAATAAATATATATTCATTTAGGAAACTGCATAAATTAAGTGTGGGGGAGGGAATCTTAGGATGTCTCAAAAACAAATATGTTTTTTGGTCGAGCCAATGATGTTAAAAGAAGTTCTTCAAAGAAGTAACCAAACTTTTTTAAATTAGTCCACTCTTCCCTAACGTCATATTATAGAATGATTGAACATGAATAAACCTAAATAATATTTTAAATTTAAGCGTGGGAATGGGGGAATTCAGGAACGAATTGATGTATCACGTTGTTATAAAAACATGTGGGGGTGATAAATTGTGTGTATTAAGAATGATTTATGATCTATTAACTATACATTATAGTTTTCCCCCCTTGAAAAAAATTAACGAATTGTTTTTAAATATGAGAATAAAAAATCACCGTTACAAGACTGGTCATTTTGATCATGTGTGGTTATGTGGTGGATTTGTGATTAATTATAAGAATAAATTTTGTAAAATTAAAAAAACTATCAATAAAACAAATACTTTTAAAAAATTATATTTTTTAAAAAAAGTAAAAAAAAGTCAAGAGGGTGTAATAAATAGTCATTATACATAAATTGATCATAACCATACAGTGAGTCCTTAGGGATTGGAATTATCATTTTTACTAGGATATATTCTATTTCACTTTACTTTTGAAATCATTCAGTATTCTTTAATAGATAAACCCCTTTTAGCCTTAATATTTGGAACATAAATCCCTTCTAACCATAAATACATAGAGTCATCAAAACCTTATATACAAATCCCTTATGGTAATAATTGAATTTTTTATTTACACAGTAGAGAAATTAGATCCTTTACAAGCCTATGTAAATGGAGCATATTTTGATAATAACATAACTCTACATGAATCTCTATCATGAGTGATAGGATAAAACAATATATTGTAAGGTAAATCTAGATGTGGAATGTTTAAGAAATATTAATTATGATACATGAATTAATTAAAGGATAATACCCACTAGATATCAATGATAAAAAGTAGAAAACTTGGGTTGATTAGTTTCCTTGATGAGTTTAAAGTTGAATTGTTGATTTATGGGAATCGTGAAAGATTGATCCCATGTTGATAATGATTTGATATAATTTATTTGGAATTTGAATATAGATAACATATTTTTCTGCTTTTATTTATGCTTGTATTACATGATTTAGTAAATGAATTTTCTATGTGTGGGGGAATTTAGAAAACCATTTTATAAATGTATTTTGGGATATAAAATTTCTTTTTTGTACTAACTGATTGACCAAAATTTTAAAAATTTGATTGTTTGTATGTTATTTGATTGGATACAGTGTTTTTTTCAAAAATTATGAAAACAGATATGTTTATTTGTAGAAGAATCCAATTTATTGTGCAATGAGACACTAGATTTTTGAAGATATATTAAAGATGCAACACTGTCATGGACCAAACCTAGATCTAGGAAATGAAGAACATGACAAAAATGGGTAAAAACTTCATGAAATATTAATTACATGTGGTGTAACTCATTTCCAAAATGTGTTACTAAATTTATTTTTAGGACAATAAAATTTACACAACATGGAGATAATTCATGGCCCCACATAGTACACATATTGTAATCCTATTATATAATGTGAAAGTCTCTAAAAACACCCAATAATGATGTATTAGATTAATATTTATGAAATACACATTTTTAGACCCATTAAGACCCAATACCCATTAATAAAACATTGTGATGCCCATAATCATCTTCAATTCCAATAAATAAGAGGCTAGAGGTGGATTGAAGAGTATTGATTAGTTAGGGGAGCACAAGAAGATTCCCTGCCATTTCACTACAATAGTGGTTTCTTTTCTTTTCATTTATCTACTTTATTTCCAATGATTTCATCCCTCTACTACATCAACTCAACTTCTCCATCCATGGAGGGAATTTACATTGAGTGATTAGTAAAGGGAAGGATATACCTAGGTGGTTTCTTCAGATTTTAATATTCAATTAAATAGTATCCTTCCTTCATTCTATATCTGATTTCAATTTTTTATTCAATTATACATTATAAATAAAGTACTATTAAGTTTTGATTCTGTTAATTTAAATTTCATTGGTTAATGATCCATATATCCCTACAAAAAAATCTTTTCATTATATAGTGGAACAGATTAGGGTTTGGTGGTGGGTGCTCAATGTTTTTTAGTGTATGTGCAAGATTTTATGTTGGAATATATTTATTATTAGTGAAACACATTCCTTCTTAGGTATTTCTCTAATTAATCAAGGATAGCCTGTTATAAATTTACACACAAAGTAATGAGGTTAGACCACCATTTTGTTTCAGATAGGTATACTCTCATCATAACCATTTAGGTATGGTAGAGAGATGACTCAGTTGATGATTATCTATGTTACCAATTTATAGAAGAAAATGGTGTAATATTTGGAAACCATGATAGCACTACACTAGGTCTAGTCAAACCCTCTTCAGCCACCATATTTCTCAATTTTTTTAAAATTAATTAAATTAAGCTACTCCATGCTCTCACTTTTTCAAAATTAATTAATAATGTTATATTAGAAAACTAATAAAAAGTAATAACCAAGTTTTTTGTGCACTTGTATTCAAGATTATATTGAGGGTTACCTAAAATACTATACATGTGTAACTAAAAAAATTATTCTACCACTCCCCGTGAATGGAATGTGTCAACCTTGGTGTCATTTATAGGGAGGAAGTTCCACTTAACAAATTTAAAAAAGAATTTTTTGAAACAGCATGACCCACAACTCAAATGATCCATTAGTTGAATTTGAACCATAAATTGAAATAATATTAACCCAACAAATATAATAACATAATAGTAAAAATTTAAGAAATAAACCTCTCAAATTAGAGTGAAACTATTTGTTTTCACTCTAAGCCTTAATAAATGGGTGGAAATCCCAACCAAACATTGTGCGATCTGTGCACTCCTTAATTTGTTTTTCAAAATAACCAACTCATTGAACCTATTTCACTGAATAATTATGAATTACATGTCAATATCATTATTGTTCTTCCAAATATTCATGGTATTGTAGGAGAAGACCCAAATCAGGACATTTAATAACATAGATCTGGTTGATCAATCTTCAGGATTATAGGAGCACTTGAAGAAAAATTTAGTGAAGGTAATTCCTATTATCACACGAATGTGTAGGAAAGAGATGATTTCAAAATCTAATACTAAAGGAGATCAGTGATTTGAAAGAAATAAAAAGATGATTCATGCATTGATTTTTTCCCATGTCTAGGAGCACCACCATTTTTATGGGGATGTAGGTCACATGGAAATCAACTGGATAGACACTCTATGAGTTCTAGGAGCATCTCAAGAATATTTTTGCTATCTTCTCACATCATGAAATGGAATAGAATAAATTCTTTTTGTTCTTATACTATGTATAAATTGAAAAGAATCACAACAAATAGTACACATCATCTGGAGGGGCCGTAATAAAAAATTCACATGTAGATGGTAAAGATATGTTTGACAATTTTATATTGAACTTGAAATAATTCAAAACTATATTTACACATATGAGGGGAATTCATGAGTTCAGGACATTTTATATAGATGATTTAATGAAAAAATAAATACCCGAACTCAACAACATAGTGTGAAAATGGATATAAAAAATGTGTAGGTACAAAAGTTCAAGATGCAAGTATGTGGTTTATGGTATTGTAATTATTATTACTCTAACCAATGTCCTGAAGTGCATGGGACAATCATTTGGGTTGTAGCCTACAACCAATGTAAATTCCCAACAAATCAGCCATGTCACCCCCAAACCCATATAGGATATTGATTCTAATAGAACAAGGATATAATTATTTTCAATAGTAGTACTAGAACCCCCCTCCATTCCAACAACCCAAAAACAGACATTCTAGTAATGAAAATCCAGTCAACCACCAGCTTTCCAGCAAATAAATTATGGGAACCCTTCCACAAGAACACCAGTAACTGAAGACAATAAGCTAAATACCAATTTTTTGGTATTTAAATATATGAATTATAAGGTTCCTGATCAATTTGGATGTTTTATATAATTTATGAAAAATAATCTTGGAAAACATCTTGCATTGGTTGTTCAAAATTTGAATGAAAATGTATGTAATTTTATAACCTGGAGTGAGAAAGAACTATAACCATGTAAACCAAGATAGGATACAGAATATGAGTAGAATACTGAAGATACAACCATTCAAAAAACACAATAGAATTATGAGCATGACAATAGAAAGACCATGTTTAGAAAATAAATTCCAAAAATTCCCTTACAGAAGCAGCAAATGGAAAAAAAGATATCAAGGCACCATTACCTTCTAGATTAACTGATTGGAAAAAGGTGAAAGATGATTAAATTAAAAAAGGGATGAAAGAGTCCACCTATAAAGTTGATATCAACATCCAATTTCTATATTTCATCTAAAAATCCCAAAATGTGAAACATTTTTTAAGGAGATATGAAAAAAATAAGGAAGCTTGATAAAAATTAGATAATCAATTTTGGAAGAAGTTTATCATCCCAAGTCACACCACTAATACTGAAAAAATGTCATGATCCAGGGATATTGTTAATTATCTGTACTACCAGGTCATTAAATTTTACAAATTCACAATGTGATTTGATGGATTCAATAGATTTTATGCCTCAATCTGTATTATCATCCTTGTAGATCATAAAATGAAAGCCTACATGGGTGGTGGAAAAGTTAGAAAATAGATCCACTATTTTTCAAGCTGGAGATGTAGAAGTTATACTAATGGTAGTAAGATTAATAGTTTTTATAGAAGAATTTTATATCCTTTTCAGGGAAGAAGATAGAGCACTATGGAACTCTCCCATAATCCAATGGAGACCCTTCCTGAAGACAACAAATACCATTATCAAGATCCTTGAAGGAACATTCACAACATAATAGGGTGATTGTACTATACATTATATAACTCTTGATGTAATGAAACATCTAGTAGAAACTCACTTTATGTGATCTCCCAAAAAGAACATAGATAACCAATTGAAGGTTCATGTATTCATCAAAATTTCATTACACCATGAGCTCATTTTTTACATGAAAACTCATATTATCAAGGACACAGAAATATAGATCTCATGTTTTAATGAGTGTTAGATTCCTATTTTTTGATGATTTTATTAATGGGGATGACATGATACCTGGAATTCCATCATTAAATGTAGGGAACATCAACTCTATATCATTCCTAGAACAACCACTGTGTCTTGAGTTAATTCTGCATCAATGTGATTTGATGTATTCTTACTTTATAAAAAGAGATAAGTTAATAGTGATCCTTTCCAATAACCAATCCCATTCAATAGAAGAAAAAAATCATTGACCATCTCAAAAGAAATTTTCAAGCCATAGGACGGATTTTAGATGATATACCCATAAGAAACTTCAATGTGTGGTCTCATTATATATTTTTAGAAAGCGATTATGGACCCATTAAACAACCTCCTAGAAGAAATAATCCCAACATAATTTAATTTTTAAATAATTAAATTTTAAAACTATTAGTATCCTACATAATTTACCTAATCACTTATTCATATTGAGAGAACCTTGTTATTGTGGAGGCAATGAAAATTGGTCTAACAATTCCCAGGATTTAGTAAAATGAATGGATCCCTATGAGAGTAAAAAAGGATTGAGATTTCATATATATTATTGAAGTCTAAAAAATGTTACCAAAAAATAACATTTTACCATTCCATTTATCAATAAAATAGAGGAAAGGATAGATGCAAAAATACATTACTGTTTTTAGAAGGATTTTCAGGATACTTCTATGTATAGATCACGCTATATGATCAGGAGAATAAAAACTTCACCAACACCTTGGGAACCTTTTCATACAAAGGGATACCTTTTGGAATATGAAACAACATAGGTTAGTTTCAATGATGTATGGTGATTGTTTTAATAGACTGTATTGAGGACTCACTAAAATAATATTGCAATGGTTTTACTAATTTTGGTAATTAATTTGATAATGTTTAGGAAATATGGAAAACATTTTGAAAACATTAAATGGAAAAATATTATTTTATTCTTTTTAAAAATCCATTTAATGGTTGGAAGTGGAATGTTGTTAGGCCATATTGTAGAGTCCCGAAGCCTGACGTACATGGACATTACATTACATTTGAGGAATACTTAGTACATAACAAAACACACACACAAGGACCGTAATAGTTTAGTGTCTTTGGAAACTCGGAACGTAATCTTCTAATCATGGTGAAAGATCTTCAATATCTCCCATAAATATCTTCCCCTTTTTTTACCTAAAACCTTTCTTTATATCCTGGGGAAAAGAAAACATAAAAGGGTGAGCTCAAATGCTCAGTAAGGGTAAACAAAAGAAATATCAATCACATCATATACATAAGAACATAGCTTTTAGAAATCGTAACCTACAAAAGAGCTCATAATATCATAACAAGGGATAAATCATAGAAGTGAAATGTAATCCCAATAATCATAACTTAAAACATGAAACTTTATGGCATACACACATAATCATAGATAATCATTTCTTGTAAGTCAAGACTCATTCCCAAGACTATCTTAGTGGACAAAGTCCCTTTCTGAACCGAGTCACCCTCGTTTCAGTCCTGTTTCACTGAACCGGTATAACCTACCATTCCAGCCATGTCTATCTCATGAGATATAAAATCTTTACCCAATGCATTGGATGGAGATATAGGTTCCACCCATCTCATAATGATACCATTCTTATGTGTGCCACAAAATCATAAACCATACATCATGATATTACCCATGTAATAAAAATGGGAATCTTAAACATCGTGACATCGTAAAACAATTCATATAAGACAAAAAAATACATAAAAATATTTCCATAACAACATAATCAAATCAATGTAATAATAGGGATAGAGACATAACCCTTTATTATCTTAGATGGAAAATAATTTTGATAAAACTCTTGAACTTCATTCTTGAGGAAAATATCCTTTCTACTTCAAAAACATTTTCCTTTCTTAACATGTCATACAATTTTAAACTAAAAGAATTTTATTAAAAATAAACTTGAAAACTTGTAAAGGAAGCTTCTTGTAAATAATGTTTTAAAAATCCATTCATGCCGTATAAGTTAAAAAAACATTCTTCGTACTTTTGTCGGAGAAGTCAAAAAGTACCTCATACGAAAAACCACAAAAGATTCCTTTCATATCTTTTACAAAAAACTCACCTAAGGGTAAAATATGATTTAAACTATTGTATAAGGATATAAATATTACATATTGAGGAAACATGGATGTGGATGATAAAATACACCCCAGTAAATGCCAAAGAATAAACAATCTCGGATAAAAATGAGATTGTGATATTTCCCTTACCTTAGGTCCGACTTGCTTTGTAAGTGTCCAATACTTCTGTATAATGATTTAAATAATGTTATTGACTTATTCCAGAATCATATTCATTTTTATTATATCATATATGGCCCACTTATGACTTTATTTTACCCGTTCTTTTGTAAATTCATGTTAAAGTAGCGTTTTGGGTAAAATCGTCTCATTTGTCGTTCGTGTTTTTAACTTGTAATTATTCATATGATTACTTAGATCATGATTACTTAATTCCAGAATATAAAACATGATTTATATATATATATTCATAATATAAATATATAATAAATCAGTAAATGGAAAGAAATACACCATTCATGGAGACGGTAGTCCGTACGTACGCATGAACACTGTTTTCCTTTCCTTATTGAATTGAATGGAATTAAGTAGATGACATACATATAAATATAAATAATTCCAGTATCATTATTAGGTCATATATTTCATTATTACTTATTATATATACTTTATAATCTTTCATGAATGGTTAATCATTGAGAATGAATCTCATCGCGTCGTGGAGACGGTAGTCCGTACGTACGCACGAGCGATGATATCGTTCCCATGGTCGTGGAATTGTGTTGAAGTGTATGTATAATATTTCAGTATCAATATCACTTTATAATAATCATATATAGTTACTCATTACACCATTATATCCATCCAATTAAGGTGGTGACAGAAAATAGATTACACCACGGCGTGGAGACGGTATTCCGTACGTACGCACGAGCGGTGATTTCCTTTTTCCGTAGGATGGATAAAAGGTTAATTAGAGTTGTTTCATATTTATAATAACATATCAGTATATAATAAATACTTATTTTATTACTTTATCATGAAACAACTAATGAAGAAGAAGTTGAAGAAGAAAGAAATTGAAAAAGATCGGTAATGGATATTACCTCTTTTTGACGCGCCTTCACTTAACCTCCACTTAAAGAACTAATGATGGTCTTTGAAGAAGACCAGGACCTCTAGGATGATACTAGGGAAGTGGAGAAGAAATTTGGGAAGGGGTTGTCCGAGCATGAACGCTCAAATTGGTGTGAGGAGGAAAGGGAGGAGGTGCCCTTTTATAAGGGAGGAGAGGGGCATCTTAGGAAAATCTCAAAATATTATTTTATATTAAGGTCAAATTCGGTTTATAATGGTTCTAAATGGTCTTATTTCGAATATAAAGTGGGGATGGGTCGAAATCCACTCATACAATAGGATTTAGACATGTTTAGGTTATTATTTTAACCTTATCAATTAGATTTAACTATAAGTTAAATAATATAACTTTTACTGTGTCTTCTTGTTTTCTTACACTATATGGTTAATAAACTTACTATATGAAGCCAAGAAAACCTCAAGTTGTTTATTATTAATATATCAATCTTTATCTAAGTCATTTGGCCGAACATTAGATTTTTAGGAATTAAATAAAAATTAATAATATAATTTTTTTTAAAACTAATTTATGTCAATTTTGACACTATTTGGTACATGATTTTTATGAAATTTCTAACAGAATGATAAGTTAGAAAAAAATTACTTAAATCAATAATAACATGTCATATTAACCTAGTAAATTACTGGAATTCATATAAAGTCTCAACTTATACTTATTTAGGCATTTATAATATCAATTATTTTAATTTTTCACTATTATGGTAATTACTGCATCATCATTGTGTCATAAATAAATTGAATTATTTAAAGTCTAAAAATTACAAATAAAATACCATTATGTAGGAAATACTTTTAGATTTCTAATTAATATTTATAGTCGAATTTATCTTATGTATAACATCATATTAAAAATGTTTTACTTATTAAACTTTGATTTTAACTATTTTAACCCTTCTTTAAATAAATTAATACTAAATGTCCTAATCTAATCCATGTGGCCCCAAATGATAATATTTTACACTTAAGGTTGTTTTTGGTTGAGATACACTTGTCCAATAGGATTAGTACATGTGTTAGGGTAATATTAATATCATTTTTACCCTTAATTACCCTATTTACTTTTAACCGTGGTAAATAAAAGTAAAAAGTTACTATTCACCAAAAATTATTTTCATCTCATTGAACCACATTTTACTTACTGACATCAACTGTGTCTCTCGGAGTTTTGAAATTCCTTTAACATAAGCGGTAAAATTACGTTTTATGAAAAATTCAGTTTTTTTAACTACCACTTAGTAGTTTCACTATTCATCAAAAATTGATGTTTTTCAGAACAATGCCAAAATTTCATCCTAAGCTCTATTTTATATTCTGATTTCAAAAATGAAGTCTATTTTACAAAATTCATAACATAGAAGTTTCATTAATTAATTTTATAATTAAATCCCGTTGTTAAAACAAATAGCGTGTTTTTAAGAAACAATATCTATCAAAAGATTGACACTTGTTTATGTCTGGTTTAAATGTGAAATTACATCCAATGACCAACATTGTATTAAATTGTAAATATATTTTCTAAATATAATTTAAATCCACTAAAATTAACTATTAATTATTTCGATTGAAAAAATTGTTTTTAACTAAAATTTAGTAATTTTCACTATTCATCAAAATATGAAAGTTATCCGAAAATTACCAAAATTTTACCCTAAGCTAATTTCGATATTACGAATCCAAAAATAAAGTCCATTTTGAAAAATAAAATTTAAAAAATTTCAAAAAGTGGTTATTACTATTCATAACGGCTAGTTTTAAAAATACTTTAATAGCATATTGTTGTTTAGTGAAACTCGTTATTGCATACTACACACGCTATCGAGGAAGGTCGCGATTGCGTGTAATGGAAGGCAAGTAAAGGGTGCGTGTTGTGAAAGCTTCTTTTGGTGTAGCGTAAAACACAAGACATTAATGAAATTAAAAAGAATATTTTTCATAAAATTTTGGGGTGTTACATTCTAGCCCCCTTAAAATGAATTTCGCCCTCGAAATTCGTCGGGGTTATAAATGGTTTACTATTCAAAAGTTTCTTTAATAGAAACCCACATCGTAAAAAGTAATACCAAAACCAATCTTTAAAAACAAAAGTATGAAATGTAACGGTTACCCAAATAAACTAATCATTGGGTTTCCACATAGGTGAAAATATGGATATGGAAGAGAAATCTAACCATCATGTTCTGATGGAGAGTGGTAGATAACATGGCTATGGAAAAGCTAGCAATCACAAAGCCATAAATTTGTGACGATCTAGGGTACCATCTGATTCATCGGATATAAGGGCACTAGGACAACATTTTTGGTTTTCAGGATCATTTCCCTAAAGTTGAAAATTTTAATTAGAATAAATACTTACTTTATTTTGGTACAATCTCACTGTTGTTCGTGCCTTGAACAATTTCCACTTCATCTCTTAAATAAATGAAGTTGAATTTGTTATTCGTGAAGTGTTAGCAGATCATGTGATAGAATGACGGGTCATTCCATCTGTCTCAAACAAAAGGATAGAAAAAAGTATATACATAAGTCGATCTATAGTGAGATTAATCATATATGGTTCCTAAAATGGACTTATACATCATATATCATAATGCTTAATATAATAAAACTAGTTTCTACTAAACAGGGACTTCATGTAGGCCAGTTGTAGGTGATAAAGGCCAGTCGCACTTCGATTGTGGGTTCGATTTCCACAGCCTTGTCCGACGCGATGGGCTATCGCCCGTCCTGCAGGTTGTCCTTTTCCTAAAACTATATTACTATAACATCCCATAAAAAAACTTCTATCCTTAAACAATACTAACTTATGTCCAACATAATCTATTCCAATCTTTAGGCTTATCCATAATACTGCAGTCCACTCTCATAATATAGTGAAAACGATTACCAGAGATTTAATACCATCGTTGATCCCCATATATCATAAGATATGTCTTGTTGGTAACATTCCAAACATTCAAAGGCCTTAATCATGTATTCTCTTGAAGAATGAATACCCATTGAACCTTAGTGAAAACATGAATGCAGTTAAAAGTTAACACTTTCGATAAACCAAAATCCTCAAAATTATTTATACTCAAACCATTATATCACTTAGTCCTTATATCAATCATGAGCTCATGAATACTGTTAAACATTTCATTTTCTCGTTTTCCCTTCATTATTCGCATATCATCTTATTTCCAAAAATATCTCAATCACTTTGAATACCACATTAGACCAACACATAAATATTCCAATACTTTATGATACCACATTATTTTGGAATCCCATTACATAATCACTTAATCATTCCACCACATCGTTGTCATATTCAACATCGCCAATAGCGATCGCATGTGACTTCCCTTTGTCCTTTGCCTTCAGTGGTTGCTCATGTTGATCATCACTAACCGTTGGATTAGGGCATTTATTAGCATAATTCCCCATTTCCTTGCACATGAAGCATTGAAGTGTTGGTGGTGCGTTCTCTGTAGTCTTTGCTTTATTCACATCATTAGAAACCCTTTTTCCATTACTTCGACACTCAGCTGCTCGATGACCTTATTTTCCACACTTAAAACATTTTCTAGTTCCTTTAAGACAATCTCCACCATGCTTCTTTCCACACTTTGAGCATAAGGAAACATTCATCTTCTTTTCACCATTATTCTGAGATTTCTCCATGAACTTCATCTTTCGTTTCTTGTCAAAACCATGAGATGGATATGTAACACCAACTTCCATTTCTACCTTGATAGCACAACGCACAATTTCTTCATAGCTACTGAAGTCTCTTATAGATAATTCCCTTCGAAGACATGGTTTTAGGCCACTGAAAAATCGATCAACTTTACTTTTAGGTTGGATGATAATGCCAGATGCATACCTTGCAAGTCTTGTAAAATTCGCTTCGTATATACCAATAGATTCATCATCCTTTTTCTTTAGTTCAAGAAACACCTTCTCCATCTTTGTTCGAAGAATACAAGGGAAGTACTTACTGAAAAACAAGTTCTTGAACTCATCCCATTCCATGGACTCAATTTCATCTCTTGGCCTTGTATTCTTGATAAGATTCCACCATTGATTAGCTTCACCTTCCAAACGATATACTGCTAAGATGACTTTATCATGTTCAGAACATTGAATAACTAAAAATATCTTTTCAGTGGTACTGATCCATTGTTCAGTAACAAGTGGATCGGAAGTCCCACTGAAAGAAGGTGGACGTTGCCTCATGAAGGACTCAATAGAATATTGTTCCCCTCTCTGCTCATTTGGAAGTCCAGAATGATTCATAGCTTGTGTAAGTATAGAAATAAGATTTTTCACTCCATCTCCCACAACATTTGTTTGTTTAGGAGGAAAATCATTGCATTGTCCATTGCATTGATCAACACGGTTCCTTCGGGTTCCAGCCGTCGTCTAAAACCCAAAAAGAATAGTGTGAGAGGCAAAAATCATGCTAGGGAAAACAACATCATAAAGGGGGAGTACCTTCAATATCTAACATCTTAGGTTTAATTATATGATCGTTAGCGTAATTCTAGTACTATAACCTATACGTATACTTAACCTTAGGGACATCCCTAGACATACCTTAGAAGTATCTCTAGGGATCTCACTAACGGTTTCGCATCCTAGTTTCCAAAGGTTGACTAAACCTTTCCTCTGATACCAACTGTAGAGACCCAAAGCCTGACGTACATGGACATTACATTACATTTGCGGAATACTTAATACATAACAAAACACACACACAAGGACCGTAATAGTTTAGTGTCCTTGGAAACTCGAAACGTAATCTTCTAATCGTGGTGAAAGATCTTCAATATCTCCCATAAAGATATTCCCCTTTTTTTACCTAAAACCTTTCTTTATATCCTGGGGAAAAGAAAACATAAAAGGGTGAGCTCAAATGCTCAGTAAGGGTAAACAAAAGAAATATCAATCACATCATATACATAAGAACATAGATTTTGGAAATCTTAACCTGCAAAAGAGCTCATAATATCATAACATGGGATAAATCATAGAAGTGAAATGTAATCCCAATAATCATAACTTAAAACATGAAACTTTGAGGCATACACACATAATAATAGATAATCATTTCTTGTTAGTCAAGACTCATTTCCAAGACTATCTTAGTGGACAAAGTCTCTTTCTGAACCGAGTCACCCTCGTTTCAGTCCTGTTTCACTGAACCGGTATAACCTACCATTCCAGCCATGTCTATCTCATGAGATATAAAATCTTTACCCAATGCATTGGAGGGAGATATAGGTCCCACCCATCTCAAATTGATACCATTCTTATGTGTGCCACAAAATCATAAACCATACATCATGGAATAACCCATGTAATAAAAATGGGAATCTTAAACATCGTGACATCATAAAACAATTCATATAAGACAAAAGAATTCATAAAAATATTTCCATCACAACATAATAAAATCAATGTAATAATAGGGATAGAGATAGAATCCTTTATTATCTTAGATGGAAAATAATTTTGATAAAACTCTTGAACTTCATTCTTGAGGAAAATATTCTTTCTACTTCAAAAACATTTTCCTTTCTTAACATGTCATACAATTTTAAACTAAAAGAAGTTTATTAATAATAAACTTGAAAACTTGTAAAGGAATCTTCTTGGAAATAATTTTTTAAAAATCCATTCATTCCGTATAAGTTAAAAAAACATTCTTCGTACTTTTGTCGGAAAAGTCAAAAAGTACCTCGTACGAAAAACGACAAAAGATTCCTTTCATATCTTTTACTAAAAACTCACCGAAGGGTAAAATAGGATTTAAACTATTGTATAAGGATATAAATATTTCATATTGAGGAAACATGGATGTGGATGATAAAATACACCCCAGTAAATGCCAAAGTATAAACAATCTCGGATAAAAATGAGATTGTGATATTTCCCTTACCTTAGGTCCGACTTTCTTTGTAAGTGTCCGAACCTCCTGTATAATGATTTAAATCATGTTATTGACTTATTCCAGATTCATATTCATTGTTATTATATCATATATGGTCCACTTATGACTTTATATTACCCGTTCTTTTGTAAATTCATGTTAAAGTAGTGTTTTGGGTAAAATCATCTCATTTGTCATTCGTGTTTTTAACTTGTAATTATTCATATGATTACTTAGATCATTATTAATTAATTCCAGAATATAAAACATGATTTATATATATATATTCATAATATACATATATAATAAATCAGTAAATGGAAATAAATACATCGTTCATGGAGACGGTAGTCCGTACGTACGCATGAACGCTGTTTTCGTTTCCTTATTGAATTGAATGGAATTAAGTAGATGACATACATATAAATATAAATAATTCCGGTATCATTATTAGGTCATATATTTCATTAGTACTTATTATATATACTTTATAATCATTCATTAATGGTTAATCATTGAGAATGAATCTCATCGCATCGTGGAGACGGTAGTCCGTACGTACGCACGAGTGATGATATCGTTCCCATGGTCGTGGAATTGTGTTGAAGTGTATGTATACTATTTCAGTATCAATATAACTTTATAGTAATCATATATAGCTACTCATTACACCATTATACCCATCCAATTAAGGTGGTGACAGAAAATAGATTACACCACGGCGTGGAGACGGTATTCCGTACGTACGCACGCGCGGTGATTTCCTTTTTCCGTAGGATGGATAGAAGGTTAATTAGAGTTGTTTCATATTTATAATAACATATCAGTATATAATAAATACTTATGTTATTACTTTATCATGAAACAACTAAAGAAGAAGAAGTTTAAGTAGAAAGAAATTGAAAAAGATCGGTAATGGATATTACCTCTTTTTGACGCGCCTTCACTTAACCTCCACATAAAGAACTTTGGAATATCTTTGAAGAAGACCAGGACCTCTAGGATGATACTAGGGAAGTGGAGAAGTGATTTTGGCAGGGTTTGGCCGAGCTTGAATGCTCAAATTGGTGTGAGGAGGAAAGGGAGGAGGTGCCCTTTTATAAGGGTGGAGAGGGGCATCTTAAGAAAATCTCAAAATATTATTTTATATTAAGGTCAAATTCAGTTTATAATGGTTCTAAATGGTCTTATTTAGAATATAAAGTGGGGATGGGTCGAAATACTCTCATCCAATAGGATTTAGACATGTTTAGGTTATTATTTTAACCTTATCAATTAGATTTAACTATAAGATAAATAATATAACTTTTACTGTGTCTTCTTGTTTTCTTACACTATATGGTTAGTAAACATACTATATGAATCCAATAGAACCCCAAGTTGTTTATTATTAATATATATATACTTATATAAGTCATTTGGCCGAACATTAGATTTTTAAGAATTAAATAACAATTAATAATATAATATTTGTTTTAAAAACTAATTTATGTCAATTTTGACACTATTTGGTACATAATTTTTATGAAATTTCTAACAGAATGATAAGTTCGAACCAAGTTACTTAAATAAATAATAACATGTCATATTACCCTAGAAAATTAGTTTAATTCATAAAAAGTCTCAACTTATACTTATTTAGGCATTTATAATATCAATTATTCTAATTTTTTACTATTATGGTAATTACTGCATCATCATTGTGTCATAAATAAAATGCATTATTTGAAGTCTAAAAATTACAAATAAACTACCATTATGTATGAAATCCTTTTATATTTCTAATGAATATTTATAGTCGAATTTATATTATGTATAACCCCATATTAAAAATGTTTTACTTATTAAACATTGATTTTAACTATTTTAACCCTTCTTTAAATAAATTAATACTAAAGGTCCTAATCTAATCCAAGTGGGCCTAAATGATAATATTTTACACCTAAGGTTGTTTTTGGTCGAGATAAATTTTTCCAATAGGATTAGGACATGTGTTAGGTTAATATTAATATCATTTTTACCCTTAATTGCCTTATTTACTTTTAACCGTGGTAAATAAAAGTAAAAAGTTACTATTCGCCAAAAATTATTTTCATCTCATTGAACCACATTTTACTTACTGACATCAATCGTGTCTCTTGGATTTTTGAAATTCCATTAACAGAAGTGGTAAAATTATGTTTTATGAAAAATTCAGTTTTTTTAACTACCACTTAGTAGTTTCACCATTCATCAAAAATTGATGTTTTTCAGAACAATGCCAAAATTTCATTCTAAGTTATATTTTATATTCCGAATTAAAAAATGTGGTCTATTTTACCATATTAATAACATAGAAGTTGCATTCATTAATTTTATAATTAAATCCCATTGTTAAAACAAATAGCGTGTTTTTAAGAAACAATATCTATCAAAAGATTGACACTTGTTTATGTCTGGTTTAAATGTGAAATTACATCCAATGACCAAAATTGTATTAAATTGTAAAAATATATTCTAAATATACTTTAAAACCACTAAAAATAACTATTAATTATTTCGATTGAAAAAGTTGTTTTTAACTAAAATTTATTAATTTTCACTATTCATTAAAATATGAATGTTATCCGAAAATTACCAAAATTTCACCCTAAGCTAATTTCGATATTACGAATCCAAAAATAAAGTCCATTTTGAAAAATAAAATTTACAAAATTTCAAAAAGTGGTTATTACTATTCATAACGGCTAGTTTTAATAATATTTAAATAGCATATTGTTGTTTAGTGAAACTCGTTATTGCGTACTACACATGCTATCGAGGAAGGTCGTGATTGCGTGTAATGGAAGGCATGTCAAGGATGCATGTTGTGAAAGCTTCTTTTGGTGTAGCGTACAACACAAGACATTAATTAAATTAAAAAGAGTATTTTTCATAAAATTTCGGGGTGTTACACATATAATCTCAGAAAGTGGAATTGAAGTATATAAGTCAACAGTTCAGGAAATCAACTCATTTTCATATCCAACTTATATCAATCATGTCAGATCATTTTTCCCATGCATTATTATAGCAAATATTTATAAAATCTTTTAGTAATATATATATAAATACATTTTTCAAGGTTATTGTTAAAATAATCTATGTTTAATTGTTATGAGAAATTCGTGAAGGAATTTTAGGAATTGAAGCAACAGTTGATGACACCATCAATAATTCAGCCACAAAACTAGGACCATCCTATTGATATACTCTGTTATGCTTTATATCACATAGTGGGATCATCACTCTCACAATGAATTGACAGCAGATATTAATTCCTAGAATATGTGTTAAATATATTAGATTCAATAAAGATCA
Source organism: Viscum album (assembly GCA_963277665.1). Taxonomy (NCBI): domain Eukaryota; kingdom Viridiplantae; phylum Streptophyta; class Magnoliopsida; order Santalales; family Viscaceae; genus Viscum; species Viscum album. The sequence continues at coordinate 1,382,198,112 of OY728138.1, forward strand.
ACTACATGACTATCAAAAAGGAGTTCTTTGCATTCATATTTTATCTAGATAAATTGAGATATTATCTACTTCAAAATAAAGTTATTATTTTTTATGATCATAAAACTCTTAGGTATCTAATGAATATGGATAATTTCAAGAAAATTATAGTTAGATGGATTCTTCTTTTACACGAGTTAGACCTAGATATAAATGATAAAGAAGGAATTTAAAATCATGTAGTTGATCATCTAATTTACCCACCCCACCCCACAGATGCATAAATTCTTAATCAAAACAGACTCAATTATCAACTTTTAGGTGAATAAGTTTACATCATAGCTGATATTTGTGTTAAGTTGACATTTTCAAATAATTATGCAAAAACTAAGGTACAATCTCAGAAAAAATATAATCAACATCATAACACTAAATCTAAATCAATATTTTAAATTTCTGAAGACCCATTCATATAGAAATTTTTTATTGATCAAATCATAAGAAGATACTTAACAGTAATTGAAATTGAATTAGTGTTAGAATTCTATCATGCATTATCTTGTGTAGGAAACTTTAGACCTCATAGGATATGGGAAATTAATTCCTCTAAGGACTATGGGCCATGTAATTCTTATGCCTACGGGCCTTGTAAGGGTTCCACCTCACCCATTGAATGGTGGATTATCAAAAATCAATAAAAAATGAAGGCCTTAGGGCCATTGGGGGAGGAGGAATATATTCTTTATCTACATATTATGTTTCAATGTATGTGGTAGAAAATTAAATCGGGACTTATGATGCAAAAGATTCTTGTTATTTTCATAAGACTAACTTATTTTGTATGTTTGGAGTTCCATAAGAAATCATCATAAACTATGGATATAATTTATCCACTAGGAAGATAGAGGAATTAATGAAACATTATTTAGTATATCATAAAATATAAACTCCAAACAGTCCAAAAACAATTGAGAAGAAGAAGTCTCCAATAGAGACGTCAAAGTTATTCTGGAAAAGACTATTAAACCTAATTGGAAACACTGGTGGAAAAGGATAGATGATAAATTATGGTTTTATAGTATATCCTATAACATATAAATATGGATGATCCCTTATGTATTTATTTAATGAACGAGATTCCACCTTCCTATGGAATTTGGGCACAAATCCTACTAGATTGTAAGAGATTTGAATATGGGCCGTGATGAAGCCAGGAAAGATAAAAGATTGAAAATGAAAGAGTTAAAATAAATTATGAGGTAAAATAGATAAAATTCAAATATTTATAAACAAATTAAAATAATTTCCCATGAAAATATGATTCAACCAAGAACATTCAACCCTAGAGATCGTGTGATGTTATAAAAATCAAGACATAAACGAGTTCTAGGTAATATTTATCCTATATGGGAACTTCCCTTTGATTTTATTCCTATATACCCATTTATTTTTGTGAAAATTTCTAATAAAAAATATGAAAACCCATTCAATGTAAGTGGGTGACAAATTAAGAAGTTACATAGGACCATAAAATAAGAACTTCTGGAGGAGATCACACACCTTCTCCCTAATTTCCAAAAAAGGCCTACCATGAATTATATTTCCTTTACTCAAAATTAAACATAGAAAATACATTTAAAATATAAATATTTAAAGAATAAATGCAAATTAAATAAAGAAAATTTATCAATTATGTGTGTTATGGGATCATAGTATTTTTTTCAAATTTTTTCATTTACTTGATTTGATCCAACTACATTAAACATTAGTTCTTCCACAAGGCAACCCACATTTTGTCCACTTATTCCACTCTACCCATTAGTCATATTCAAGAATGATTTAATAGTCCTCCAATATCATTTTTTTATTCCTATATTTTATTTCCAGTAATGAAGATGATTTAAGGCTAAAAACAGCATAAACTAAACATAACCCACATCTTAAAATGAATACTTATTGTGAAATGTATACACATCATAAATGATTTGAAGAAAGGAGATGAAGGAAGGTGACCTGCACCACCCAACTGAATCACCCTTGCTAAAGGTTTTTTCTTTTATATTAAATTTCTTTTAAATTCCTTTTTTTAATATTTTCTTGAACATTGAATGAAAATTTCATTTCATCGATTATTTTTATTTCATTACTTAATTGATCTAGAATACATGAATTTCATATGAACCTCATGATGAAATGTTTTAGATATCATTGTAACTGATATCAAATGATTAAATAGGGGTTTAAAAATAAAATTTCATCATGGTTATAGAATTATTAACTCATGATTTTATAGAATTATATGATTAATGAAAATGAATTTTCGATACCATTTTTACACATGAATTTATGAAATTTATTTGGATTGATTTTTTATTATTATTGAACTCCTTGAGTGATTATCCCAAAATATATGTTCTATTTATGAGAATATTTTAAAACCAAATAATTTCTATTTATATCTTGAGCATATTTCTTGAGCGATCTTAGGGAATGGCACCTATTACAACTTGCATTGGAACTTGTAGGAGCTATGACTTTGGAAAACCACATTTAAAATGGTTGAGAAGATTGTTATTGTTATTACCATATTCTTGTACCCACCAAGACATTGATCCTTTTCACCCCCATTGAATTAATTAATAATATTTTTATGAATAATCCACATTACAATACATTTTTATCAATTATTAGTCAATAATATAGATATTTCATGATTTATTTAATGTTTAAATGAGGTAATGGGGGAATTCATTGTAGAAGGGATTCATTAAATTTTATGGAAATAATTTGGTGGTGATAAATTTTGTGTATTGATAATTGTTTTGATTAATTAACAATACATTATTGTTTTTCCCTCTTGAAGAAAAATGAAAAATGTGTTCTTAATTAAGAGAATCAAAAACCTTCATTAACAGACTGATCTGTTTGATCATATTTTGTTAGTTGTGGATATGAGATTCATTTTAAGAGTAACATTTGAAAAATTAAATGTTTGATGAATAAAAAAATAATTTGAAAATAAATAAATAAATAATATAAAAGTAGAAGAAAAAATCAAGACGATGAACAAATATTTCATTAGAATTACATTGATTAGGGCCTTCCTATGAGTCTTGGGGAGTCAGAATTATCATATTTACAAAGTTAAATTTTTACTACATATAAATTTTCATATCATGAAGAATTATTTAATAGGTAACCCCCTTTTGAAGCTAGATATTTTGAACATAAATCCCAACCAACTTTAAGCCTCATATTCATCTGATAATTATTTGAAAACCCTCTTTATTTTATATGAATTTGCACATTATGTTGTGGAGAAATTAGTTATTTTAAAAGACTATATTAAAGGGGAATGTACACCTTATAAGAGTATAACTATACATGAATTTTAATAATCATTGATTTGGGAAAATAATCCAGTGGGAGGTAAATCATGATTTGGAATGTTTTATAATAATGATTTATGATATATGAATGAGTGAAATAGAAAGTTCCACCAATTCTCAATGGGAACAAGTAAAAAATGGATTACTTAATTTTTTTATTGTGTGAAGATCAATTGATGTTTTATTGTAATCTTCAAGGGTTTATTCCATGTTCATAATAATTTAATTTAGTTTCATTGGAATTGGATGTTGATATCACATTTTTCCTCTATTATTATGGTTGAGATATCATGTGTGAGGAAAATAAATTTCTATGTGTTAGGGAATTTAAATAACCATTTTTCATATATATTTGGACATAACATATCCCATTTGTATTAATTTATTTATTAAACTTATAAAAAATTTGTATGATTCTTTTGTTTTGTGATAGGATATTGAGTTTGATAAAAATTATGATAAATGGGATGAATGTTTTAGGCTGAAACCACATCACAAAATAGTGTGAAATTTGTTTTTTGATAATATATTGAATATGTAACCTAGTCAAGGATCAAACCGAATCTCTATAATGAATAAAAATACTAAATTGAAAAAAAAACCTTATATTTTCTTAATTATAAGACATGTAAGTAAATTACATGTTGGTTAACTGGATTTATTTATAGGATGAGAAGATTTACCCGACATTAAGAAAGCTCATGACCCTATACATTACACATCATTTAAACCTATTAAATGAAATTAATATTCATGGAAAATACTGAGTGACATTGTATTTGATAAACATTAATGGTGAAAACAATTTTTAATTCATATGGATAGCCCTTTAAGACCCAAAACCAATTAATTGTCCACTATGACACCCCAAATCTTCTTATATTCCAATAAATAAGTGTCTAATGGTTTATTGAAGAGTGTCAATTATAGAGGTATGGTCTAGAAGACACACTAATGTTGTACTATGCTACACATTTCATTTCATTTTGATTATATACTTTTTTCTGGGGATGTCTCCCCTCTCCCACATCAACTTGACTTCCCCATACATTGATGGGTAGTTCCCCTGAGTGATTAGAAAAGTGGTAGGTTGGATCTATGTTCTTTGCTTGTGTTTTTTTATTCAATTTAATAATAATTTTTTATCTTTCAAAATATGGTTTCATTTCTTAATATGGTTATAAATTATGAATTTAGATGCATTAAGTTTTGATTTGTTAATTTTAATTGCTTTGATTGATGATCCAAGACTCCATCCAACAATTTATTTTCTTTATATAGTGCAATATATTAGGATTGGGTGGTGAGTGCTCGATGTTCGTCATCACATGTCTAAGATTATATGATGAAATAATGGTTTATTAGGTAAAAAAATTCCTGGTTATGAATTTTCCTAATTAATCATGAATACCCGCAAAAATTATACACACATAAAAAAGAGGGTAGTCAAACCCAAGATTTCATATAGGAATATTCACATCATAACCATCTAGCTAAGGGGGAGATAAAACTTGGTACATGAATCTTTCCTTACGAGTTTGCAGAAGGAAAATGGGTAAAATTTCAAAACCATGATATCACTAATATAGAAATAGAAAAATCCACTCCAGTCACCAAATATTTAAATTATTTAAAAATTCATTAAATTTAATGGATTCAAACTCCAAATTTCTAAAAATTAATGAAGACCAATTTATTAGAAAACCAAACAAAGTTAAAATATAGTTTAGGTCCACTCATCTTCTTCAAACTACATAGGTTTAACTTCCGTACTTTACATACACATTTAAAATATTTTTTCCATTCCATAAAAAAGGAATGCATCCTTACCCTACCATTAAATTGGATATGTCTTCATATTCATCATGTGAAAGAGGAAGTACAAATATGAAGGGGTGGATTCTAGAATATTTGGAACATTTTACTATAATTTAAAGATGGATGAATGGGTTGATATTATAGAGATATATTCATATTATACGTAAAATTCATTGATAAATGAAATAAAATGGTACTTCAATAATAATATCAATGGAATGTAGGAGGACGAATCATTTCTAACCCTCAAATTATTGGTTTATTATAGGATGTGTATAAAAATACTTATATGTGTTCAACACAATAGAGATAAAATTTAATATTAAAAATCTTAAGGATATGAGAAGTGATCCATATAGTATCAATTTCCATATCGGGTCATGTTCATGATTAAAGACTCAAGGAAGAGGAATAAATATTAAAAAATAAATTAATATTTGGGGAATAATTATGGAATTAATACCACTCATATTATCGAATTATCTCCCTATTGAAGAAAAACTATCTATTGTTGTGAAATTGAGGATTATAAATACTAAACCCTCATATAATTAAGATTTTAATATATATGATATTAAATAATGATAGTAAAATAAGTTGAATTTAAATAGAAAATTAAATCATGAGCTACGATTCCAGCAGAGTCACACAAAAGTTAGAGATAAAACATCATGTTCATAAACCATTTAAGAAGACCTGAAAGTCTATAAACTATCCAAAAATTGTCTCTATGAAGTGTGAAAATATTCAAAAAGATGGAGTTACACTTATATCATCAATTAATCATTACTAAAAAATTGTAACACATACTTTTTATCATGTTAATTTCAGGTACACTGGAATATCATCATGTGTATGCACCATTAAATATCACATAATAGTGAACTATGTGAACTATATTTATTTTCATGATTCAATTTATGTATCTATTTAACCATTCATGGAAAATTATTTTTTTGAATGATATATTAGGAATGATCCTATTTTTAGGGAATATTATAAATGTATTCAAAAGGAATAAAAAAAGTACACATTTTTAATAAATTTTCACCTCGATCCATGACCCTCTTTGGGTGCTTCATTTCAATCTGGTTCAAAAAATATCCTACCACAAGACTCTCTTATTTATTTAGGACAAATTCATGAATAATTCCCAAAGATATATTGAAAATGGATAATGTTACTAATCATTGACACAAAATGTGCATCGATATAAACATATTTATGTATTCTATTTTCCCCACCATTCTATCACATGGTGATTATGCTATGACATAAATCCACAAAGTAGTGTGCTTTGGTATTTTTTGTCATTTGGGTGCTCGTAGGTATTGTGGAATTCAGAATATCTACATTATAGGATATTACTATTTATCCCTATGAAGAGAATCATAACATTTATAATTTTGTGTAACCTAATGGGATACAATATATGTTTTAGAGTTATGTGACATAGACTGATGTAGTACCTCTTAAGGCTCAACAACATTGAAAAAAATGATATTTCTTTTAATTTCTTGTGTGAAATACCTATGAGATATTGGTATTTAACCTAAGATATGAATCATATATATCCATTCTAAAAGGATTCAAAACCCATATAATTAAGTATTTCCAATTTATGGTTGTATGGAAGATCATTTCATAAAGAATAATGTCATATGGTAAAGATATTATGATATGTAGTTTAAATATTTGTAGCTAGGAAAAATTAGTGAAAAATTCCTATATATTATTTTTGCATGACATAGGCATGGGAGAACCATTATGGATCATCTATTTTGATGGATATTAAATAAGAGAGGGTGTGGTTATGATTATAAGGAATATAGATCATTGATTAATATTGATTTATTGGGAACATGTTACATTTTTTTCGAACAGGATTATAGGTAATATGGCTCATTGAGGAATTATTTTAGGAATTAAACCTCAATGGATACCCATATCCCATAAAGGAAAAATAATTGTACATAAGGGCTTACACATATTATTTTGGTAGGACAATATCTTTCTATGTGACCTAGGTGAAGTCATAATGAATTACAGATTATCCTTAGTAGGAGTCCCATTAATGTTGGATTAAGGGTTAGGCCTATTTGTGAGGCCCATTATCAAGGAAATACATGATCTAAGGGGTTAATGTTGGTGCAAACTACTTAGTATTATACTTCAGCCGGCCATACATAAGACCTAGATAAATAGGCTCCCAGTAGGAGTCCCAAATTATAGTGGAATGTATATCATATTCTTGGGAGAAGGAACACACATCCATAGGGCCATAGGGAATATCAAATGCAAGTATAGAGACAAATGTGAATTTTTGTCCTTATTTGGATCCAAGGAGAAGTGTCACCATACTATGGGGTTATGTGAAGTGTTCCCTTTATATGGAGTAGGGATAAGTTTTCCCTTAGTATCAATTAAGAAGTGGTTTCACCCTGGTATTGAGTAGGGATAAGTATATCCTTAAAATATAATAATGGTTTAGATTCACCCTAATTTTGGTGTAGGGAAATGTTTCACCCAGTAGAGATCTCTCATGATGACTTCGGATCACGAACCTTAGTGTTATACTCCAGGGGGGAGTTGAGCATGCAACAACCTAGTGTAGTTTTTAGGGGATATGTTAGCTTACCCTAGTAATTATGTATCATATAGTATAAGGTATATCATAGAGGTGTGCTTATAAAAAAGATGTATATGTGGCAATTAACCCTAATTTCCATTAATTCTCTTATGATTTTACCCATTAATTTAGTTCAATGGATAAGGTAATGATTTTTAATGTCAATATTTCACAATGTTTTCTCTAAAAAAATTCTCCTTAAAATAGTGTCAATTAAGTATATTAGTAGACCATTGGAAGAATAGTGTTTGGTGAAAATCTATAAATGCCTCTTATACCCTATTGAGGTTAGATGCTTTATGTAGGAAATCCCTGGCAATGAGTTTGGACATACAATTATTTCATCTGATGGAGAGCTTCACATGTGAGCTAGGCATCCATTTAGAGACCAGGGTGAAAAGAGACCCGGGCATGCAAGTGGGTACTAGAGAAAAGGTACCTAGGTGTGCTTGTTCAGGATAGAAGGAAGTGAAATAGGTTTTCACATGGACTTTGACACATTTTATGGCCATGATTAACTATAATTTTATACATCCAAACCCCACTGAAAAGGGGTGTTCCAACCCCCCCCCCCCCCCCACCCCACCCCCCCCCCCCCCACCCCCCCCCTCGACCCCCATGAATTGGATTTGATCAAAACAAAGAGAATCAAATTACATTTTAAGTGTAACTTCGGTGTCAACACTGCATCTAAGGAGGCTCATGCACCTAGGTCAGTGGGTTAGTGAATCGTGCATACTAGTACTTAACCATGAAATATGCTCTAAAACCTAGGTGATGGATGTTACTACTCTATAAAGATTTGGGTAGAACCTTTATTACATGAATCATTATAACATATGTGAAACATGTATATTTAAACAATATTTTCAGTCATGTCACTCTCTTTAATTATGGTGAGATCTCAACTATCTTTTTCACTCATTCCAAAATCCACTAATCTATGAACATTCACCTAAAAAATCCTTGATTTTCATGATAATTTGATATGGAGAGATACCCTAGGAGAAGGGGTTTGGATTAAAGAATCATAGTGAATAAATTGGAATGAATTCTGCCGATTGAAGCACCAATGTGATTTTATATCCTTTGTCAAAAAGTTATCATTTTTTTCCTTCTTACTCACTCTTATATTATATTATTTTCTATTTTATTTCTAAAAATAGAACTTTTTGAGATTTTTATTTGTTAGAAATGGTGTCCCACACATTAAAAATTTTTCTAGAAAAATATTTCATCATAAACATTATATTTCTCACCCAATATGTTTATAATGTATTTTATTTTGAGTTAAGTCCACACGTGTTAGATTTAAAAAAGTCACATAGACGTAATATGAGAAATTTTTGAAATAATTTTTCTTTATATTATATTATCATATCCATCTGATAAATGTGGATTTCAAAGGCATGATTCTATGATACTAGGATCTTAGGTCATATAGTATACCCATCTATGGATTTCAAATATATCATTGAATTTATTTTAAATTAATTGGGGGAGGACACACCTTACTATAAGTCAAGGTATGGGATTTGGTTCTTCATCCCAGAGTTGGTGAAAATTCCAAATGGATTTTAGAATACAAATTTCATTAAACATGTGCTGAGATAGAGGATTTGTTGAAGGTTCCATAAAACAATAGTCCATTTGGATTTCATAATCTTATGTATATAATAATAATCACCACTATCTCATGATACATAGCCATTGGAGCCTGTAGATGAAGTCATTCTGCTTTTTTCACCAATAAGTGGGGATCAGTTTAACAAGTATATATATGGTATCTAAGGAATTAATCCTTAGTTATGTTTTTAATGAATTCATTCCAAAAATGGACACTAACGGATATATCTCATTGATTCCTTGATTAGTCCAAACATTATTGAGTGAATCCATCAATGCCTTGATAATGACACCCCTCCAACAAAAGTACATTGTATTTTCGGCAAGGATTATAATTTTTGTGATCATAAGTGGAAAAATGCCAACTTGAAATATCCCAACTGGATTCCATTTGATGCAGAAAAGGGGACACTTGATTATATATTGGAAAATTTGAAATAATGGAATCACGAGGATTGGAAATTTGATATAAACCCTTTTATCCATCCTTAAAAATATCGCAACTACTTCCTTGGGATTTGGATGAATGAGTACCTGCTTTTAGTATCCATCTCGCATAATATAGTATGTTCGATTAAATTTTTTGGTAGTGACCTAATTGGTATAAGGGGGTTTCATTGGCCTAGTAGTGATGGTGTTGGTAAATATAAACAAATTATTTTTGAATATATACTAAGGGACACCTCCCTTTTGTATATCAAGGTTGTTTCAGGATTTATGCGGCTTGATTATGGAACACTACACCATGTGTGAGATTCTTGATGATGTTTAGATCCTATGGTTAATATTCAAGCCATTTATAGTAGATTTCTTTGTTATCAGGTTGTTATCATTAATGGGAGATATGAATTTAATGTTCCTAAGGCAACACCCAAAGATAAAATTTCCTCCCTTAGATAAAACTTCAACCAAAATATTTACAGTTGATTCCAGTTGTTAATATAAATATTAATGATACATGATATCAAATAAGGATTTAATTATGGTGTGTTATATTAATTGTGATATAATTTTTTATTCCTACAACTCATATTGATTTTTTTCAGTGATGGTACATTCAAAATAATGTATGGCTTCCAAAAATAAATTTTATGATGTAGGAACATCGCATTGTAATCTGAAAACAATGGTTAATGATGTCCCATGAGAATAATAAGGCACATATTAATCATTATTCCTTGAATTTATTCATTAGGATAATACTATGGTTTTCTCAATCCTTGAATTCATCATACCTCAACATGATAATAGTTAAAAACATTCATAGAGTTACTTTGTTCTAGTCCCTATTAAGTGATAAATAGGTGAGAAAATATTATCAATAGAAAAGGAAAACTAAAAGAAATCCAATCCTCTAGAATATTCTAGAGTGTAGGTTTCCTAATATATTTTCATTATAGATCCAAAACATCTTTAATTTTAGATATGATGGTTCATCCAACATCAATGGAGCACTGGAACAGTTTAGAAGGATATGAATGGGAAGAACCTAAATTTGAAGGTGCCCAAGTCTTCCTCATTGACTAGAAGGGTAATCCAGAGAGACTTTTCTAGACTATCAGTTCCTAGACTCACCATGTTCTATTAGAGGTGTACAATGGGCACAAATGATATGGGTTTATGGACCACCCACTAGAGTGGAATAAATATTCCACAATTTTGATTCTTTAAGGCCACCAAACACTTTTAAATCATTACAAATTATAGTATGGCTGGAAAGTATCATATAGTGTTGAAGATGCTAATACATTCCACCAATAATAGGGATCTTGTCCTAAGGAAAGTGTATGATAATACAAATTGATGTTCCACTTATGTGGTAATCAATCGATTTAGTATTGAGGAATTGGAAGATTAGTTCAATAATAAGGATGTAATATACATATAAAATTTATCAATAATATATTTAACATTAATTTTTTTCCAAAAAAATATAAAAAATTATCTTATTAAAGATAATGGGAAAAAATAATAAAACTATAAATTCCCTAGAGTAAACTATATATGGAACCACAATAGGGAAGGTGGGATTGAATACCCTAAAAAAAGTGTTTTCATTTAAAACAAGGGAAAATGAGAAAGATGAGGGGTAGAAAAAATCAACTTTCATAGCTTAGAGACATTTCACTGAGAAATGAGGTTGAAAACCCCTCTATATTTGATAAATACAATAATAATGATGAGATAGTTGGAAAGAACATTAGAATTAGGGAATAAAATTCAATATTTTAACCTATAGTCTACTTGATCTTGGTGTATAGTTTTATATAAATACAGATTTTATGATTATTTGATCATATAAAATCACTTCTCAAAGAGGAATACTGATTAGGATACCCTAAATGACATCATAGGGGAAGATCAATAGGATAACATGCCTCATAATATACAATCTGTACCACCCAGGCAAGAGGAAACATTAACATCAATCACCCCAACTATCTATGCTAGATGAGGGTTAGATAGCTCAGGTACCATCACATAGTCTATATGATATATTTCTAATCACATTAATGAAATTTTATTTCCATATAGGGCACATCATGATTGTTGAGGGTTCAAAAATTGCGGACAATATCATATTAGAAATAGATGTATGTGTCTCGATAAATAAATTTAGAGAATTATATAAGGAGATGGATGAACATAAGTATTCATATCTTATGATTATCTAATTACCTATACATGGAGAGATGGTTTTCACCCCCATCTTATTCATATTTTTATATAGAAAACATATCTTGGTTGATCCATCATTGGGAGACCAAGCCCATTTTTCCTCTTCGGATAGAGGTTTGCATGACCCAATAGTTAATCAGGGAGAATCCTATCAGCCTACCTAAATTGGGCCACCAAATTACCCCAAAATGTATCCCCATGAGGACATTGATACACACTATAAATAAATGATGCAACCATTAAAAGATAGTTTCAAGACCTATCACCCAATAATCCCACAATAAGATGTGATCCTGTCACAATAATTTCTGATTATGGGATAATGATAATTTATAAGGTCAATACCATGCATGATGGGGAATCTCCCACTAATGTAGAAACCTAGGGATCCCTACTAGAAGGGGTGATGATAATTACGTAATTCAATACACTAGTGTGAAAATATGATTACTTATAATGATTATAATTGTATTTTCAATTTATCTATTAGTTTTTAATTCCTTCTATCACTTATATAATTATCAAAACAAACTTATGGTCTATTCAACAAATTATGTTTTCCAAAACCCAAAATACTAGTGAACATAGAGGTCATATTTCTTATGGTGCTAACAATATTAAAGGGTTATGACCAAATGGTAACTGTAAGTGAATGGTTCATAGAATATATTGATGATTCTAGTAGAAGATTTGAGTGAGATCATGATTATTTGGACCTCTGAAAAAACTCATAATAGTCTGCATGAAAAGATATTTGAAAGATGGTCCACAAAAAATCATAAAAGATCTTTTTAAGAAATAATATAGGTTGTTCCATATATTCCAAATCCTAGGATAATGGCGGATCAAACTACAATTCATCCATGTTAGGAATTCGATGATTTATAGGATCAGGACCATACATCTCATTTATTCCCTATGTGTTGTAATATTCTTGATCATACAAACTCATGGCAATGAAGCTTCAACAGAAATTCATTTATAGTATGGATTTTATGGATCAATATAACATAAATGATGACTGAGTGTCTCTTGTATACCTTCTCTGATAGTAATTGAATTTTGAGGATGGAATATTTGGTGAGAATCAATAGTTACATAATGATTCCAATGATGTTGAGGTATGTACTACTACAATGGATGCGTTTTTTCTCCCCGCTGAGGAGGATAATTTTAAGATGTGGGAAGAAATTTTACTCTATATTGATAAACATATGAGATTAATTGATTAAATAAAATCCATGGTAGAGTAAATTTTATAGTAAATCTCCACCTATAACTTCTTCCTTCTCCTTTTGTTTTGAGAGAGAAAATTAGACTCCAATTTGTGTATGTTCGCCTTATTTTTTATTATTGATGGAAACATAAATATATATTAAATACTTTTATTTATTTTACTCTTATTATATCCATATTCTTAATTAATGAAAACATTGGAATAATTTTAAGAGAAATATCATGATACATGAATATATATAATCATTTTATGTGTATAGATTAAGTAAATAAAAATCTCCAACTACTTTAGTCGATGATGGAATTTGGATCCACCCATTTTATCTTGTACTTATACCATCATATTGACTTGGAGGGATGGATATGAGGGTATATATACTAACAGTATAATACATGGTGAATATATGTGAAAAGAGGACATGGAATTTGATCTCTTCTTTTGTGTTAACACTTCGATGGATATAAGAAGGATAGATATAGCAGTATATACACCATCACCATAATACAGTGTTAGCTCACTCAGATAAGAGATATTCTTTCCTCCAAGATATGCTCAATTAAAATATTATAGGTAGGTTTGATATAGAGATGTATGTATAATTACCATAACCTAGAGTTAGTATATTCAGATATAATATAGTTGATTGACATAGCATGGTGGAAATCAAGATTAAAAATTTTCGAATTAGTATTCCTATTTTAAAAGGGTGTTATGTTCCCGGAAACAAAACCTTCATACATTTAATTTTTATCATCTAAATCAAAATATTATAGGAAATTAAGGTTTCATTGATTATTTCCTTTGATAAGTGACCAAGAGAGAATGTATTTTCATTTATTGGTGTCTTATGGTAGAGCCATGAAGTTTCATATATTTTTATTTTCCACCCTAACTTTTTTCTAATATTACATGGGGCTAATTAGTGGGAAAGAACTCAAATTTTTCTTAGGAATCAATTTTATGGTTATCAAACTAATATGTCTTTTTCTTTTTCCTATTTAAAATTCTTAAACATTTTCCTTGGTTATGTAAGGTGCAGAACTGGATAGAAAAGACTCATGTATTTTGAAGTCAACCTTTATGAGTGTTTAGCTCAGTGAGTACTATATATATTTCCTTTATAGATTTATTTTTAAGAATGGTGTATTGATATCGGTGGAATTTTATTTCAACTAAAAGTGAGAAAAATATGAGGCAAGATGCATAGTAACATAGGTGAATCAAACCATTCATGAATAGATATCCTATTATCTCTAATACAGACAACCTTATGGAATAATGTGCATAGTTTTACATTATACATCCTATAAAAACTACTTCTAATGTTTAAGGTCATACAATTATGACGAATAGGTGATATAACCTATCCAAACAATGATAGATAACCTAATATGAATTCTAATTACATTGATAGTAAAAAATATCCCATATACAGGTGCCCATAGTTCATGGTCATCGTGCAGAATACATTGTTTTGTATGATTCAGGTTTTTGTGATGAGAAAAAATGGTTAAAGAATGTGATAACATATTATTTCTATGAAAATTGGAATGGTAAAAAATATATATATCATCAAGGGTATTGAAGTCAACATGAATAGCTGAATTAGGAAATGTGTAAAATATAAATCAATACATTTGAAATAGGAAATAATATAATTAAACTAGTACATAGAGCTTCATTGTTTACCAAATTCAAATTATGGGTTCTAATATGATATTGTTATATGTATGTGAGAATAACGGGCCTTCATCATATGATGAAAAATATACTTTGGTTGTTAGTTCCAAATATAGTGACCCATATATCATTCCCAAGTAGTGTTTTCCCTTAAAGATGTATACACTCATTACTGATAACCACAAAAGCATAGTGAACATACAAAAACTTGAGTAATGTTATAGGTTTTTTTAACACCCTATCATTTTTATGAAATTGATTTTAAAATAATCTAATTTCTTTAATATCTTTCAACGCACGCTATAAAATTTTAAGCTTGTACCACATGAAATAACGGTTTTACATGCATTTCACACAACACTAGGTTTATATAAAAACATCATTTTATTAATGAAATTATTTTAACAATAAAATTATAATCTACCTATTATAATTTTGGTTGTGAACATGATTAACTTAATTATGAAAGTATGGTTTACAATTAAAATAAAATTTGTTTATGTAGATCTATTTAAATTCACACATGTGTGTTTTATACCAATAAAATTAACAAATCACCCTTTTTGGACTATGCTAATAATATATACATATAATATTCAATATAATTTTAGCATTATTACTATGTGTTTTGAATACGGTATATAAAAATAAATCCAGTTTCACTCTTAAAACCTATATTTTTTAAAATACTTTTTATCACCTTTTGATTGTTCACCTATTTTAAATATAGATTTTTACAATTTTACATATTCCATTCGAAAAAATAAACATCATATTTCAATTTTGAATATAAAAATTTACATTGGATGAATTATGGGTTTTTTTAATAATTTTAATCTTTTGATGAATAGTGAAAATAATAATTTTTATTGAAAACTATATTTTATATTAAAGTATTTAAAAGGTAAAATTACTTTTTGGAATAGATTTGAATTTGAATTTTTTTCATTTTCATTTAAAATAATCCCATTATGGGTTTTAAGTGATTTTTATACAAAAATATTTTTACAAAACATTTTATGTTTTAAATGGGGTTTCTTTAAAAGAACAGTTTTTCATGGAATTTTACAAGTTTAAATTTAAATTGAATTATTCAACTTCTATGTTTTGAATTTTAAAAAATTAATTCCAAATTCATATTCATAAGGTTCAAATTTTGTGAATAGTACACTTTTATTTTTCTCAAATATTAATATTAACCATGGTAAATTTTGTAACTATAGTAAAAGGTGAATTGGGTAATTTAGGTTAAAAATAAAAGTATAAAGACCATAAATAGATTTTAACAGATACCAAAATTTTATTGGATGAATAAAATTTTACCCTTAACACATAATGATAGAGAAATTTTTTTTAATGTAAACGTTTCCATGAAAATTACTTATATAATATTTAAATCAAAGAAAATCCGAAAATGTCACTTTCTTTGCCATTATTATCCTTTATGTATCTACAAGGGAAAAAACTACGTTATTAAAAAATATAACTATAAATATCTCAACTTAATAAAAAAATTATAATATGATTTTATTTTCTACTATTTGGGTAACATTGTTGAAATTGTTGCAATTATAATATTATATTTAATATAAATTTAATGATGATACATTATTCTTTTAAATACCATATCATTTTTATATAGTGATAAAAAAAATATTTGAATATAGATATTATTATTTAAATATAGAATATTTATTTTCTTCCTTGTATATTGTTTTTAATTTTTTATCATATAAGTGCAGTAAATAATTACAAAACACTAATGTTGTAATTATTTTATTAACAGAGATATCATATAAGTGTTACTAAAAATATTACAATAATAATAAATTTAGAAAATTAATGTGATAAATAAAACATCAATATGACCATGACATCGTAAGGATATAAAAAATTCAATGTTAACATTTTATATTGGATATTTTTAAAATCCCATGTGATGAATAGTGTCAAAAATTACGCTAATGATATTTTATCAAAATAATATATTATTAAATTATATAACATCATAAAAAATCCTTAAAAATAAAAAAAATTAAATATGGTCTAAAATTTTATAAATATTATATTGAGGATTTAATTTAAATAAAATAAGTTCAATATGAAACCTCTTAATACTAAAAAAGTAATTACCTTGGTTAAAATTAAAATAGGTCAACTAAAGGTTAATCAAAATGACACGGTTTAACATAATACGAAAACCTATCTAAAATATATTGGTGTAAGAGTTTAAAATATTATATCATCTTATGTTATAATAAATGGTATTTTTTTCATATTTGGATTGATATTTAATTTATTATAAATTAACTTTTATCGAAATTCCAAAAGTTCCCATCATCACATTTATAAAAGGGAACCTCCTCCTTCACTTTGACATATAAAATTTATCCTCCTTGCTCAACCAACATCTATGTAATTATCTTCTAAACATCCCCATACATGTTATATATGATGTTTTCTTCCAAAAATTCAAACTCTAGATTCTTTTAGGGAAGATGTAATGCATCTATTCCGATGAAGAGTTAATCTCTCTAACCCATATCACTCTTTTTCTCAATTATATACATCCTTTAAATCATTGATATAAATCCTAATCTAATATCTATAGAATAATAAATATTCTAAAATATTATTATGATTATGAATACACCACTGTAAAACCCATTTCCCATTGAACAAAAAGTTGATATATCACTCTTGTGTACATACATCTTACCATCTCTACATAGCGATTAAAATATTTTTCCTTCACGATATTTTATGGGTGGTAATTTTGAAAATTTTAATATTTTTATGATATATTTATGACATATTTATATTTTTTTTTAATGATAATATTATATCATCCATTTTACCATCAAATCGTTTGGGAAATGATAGGGTCACTCATGCGTACATATGGCTTATTATCTCCGTGATATAATGTGATCCATTTTTAATCTATTTTTTGTGATGGATGGTAAATATGATTAATTTTATGAATATATATGATATTTATAACATAAAATTTATTAATTAATAATAATATAACATATTTTTTTCTTTTATTTAATATGATATGAAATTGAAGACAACATTCATGAGTAAGTATGACCTACCATCTCCATGAATGGTGTATTTTATTTTCTATCACTAAATTTGATGAATCACCAAGAATCCATATATAATGAATTTATATATGATATTTATATCATTTATATAATTTTGTAGATGCTGAAATCGTGATATATATAAGAGGATGAAGGATAAAAAATGAAGACATGACTGAAAAACAATGAAGATATTACTCAAAATATAACTTTTACATGAAATTGTTAATAATAGAGTAATAAAATGTCATAAGTAAATAATATATGGTATTTTATATATGAATATAGTTCTATGTCGTATTTATAATTAAGATATATTTATCATAAATGAGTTTTGAATCTATATGAATCAAGTAAAGACTTAATGTAATGGATTTTTGTCTCACATTTATTTTTATCGGACACATGCCTTATACATTGCTTGTTTAATATGAATGGAATATATACGACCCATGAATCTATTTTAGGAGTATTATATAAAATATTATGTTATTTTAATATCCATATAATTTTCTTTCTTTACTAGGGAATAATATTTTACTATTTATAATGTTGTAAGGGTTAATTTCATAATCTCATTATTATTTGGGGTTATTTATAGGAAAGTATCTGCTTTTAAATATTTATCTTCCATGTTCACGATTCTTAAATATTTTAAAAAATAAAATTTCTATTTTAATACTATTACAAATGACAATTTTTCCAATGTGTGAACTTTTAATAAACAGTTTGAAATGATTTTTTCATTTTCCAAATGAAGTACTTTTTGACTTTTCTGGAAAAAATATGAGAGTAATTGTTTTTATAACATATTTGTCATTAATGGATTTGTATACTTTAATAATACATACATTTTTTGAAGAGTACCTTACAATATTTCAAGTTTATTTTCAATTCAAATTTTTTTTTTATAATTTCAAGGATTTTTAAAAAATAAATCACTTTCAATATAGAAAAGAATATTCTCCTCAAATTTTATTTTCATGTGATATATCAAAATTGTATTCCATATAAGATAACATTATTTGATATTAGTTATTTTTTAATTGGGATACATTTTAGTTATATCTACCCTATTACTTTTATATTTTTTTTTTAGATTTATGATGGAATGGTAACTGCGAAACACATTTCATTTCCATGGGTTACATTATGATTTCTTAATGTATATGAAATCTATTTAATGTTATGGGTTATGATATGATGAATGATTTATATTATTCTAGAACACATATGTTTGGTTTTAATTAAGTGATTTTTGGGACCTATATATCCCTCCAATTCTTTGGGTAAGTATTTATATCTCATGATATCGACATGAAAAGAATGGGAAATGATATTGGTTCAATAATAATGGGATAGAACATTATGTATACCCAATTCAGTAATGTAGGGATAGAAAGGGGAGTGAACCCAGTTCAGTAATGTAATCCAACCACTATCTTAGTCTTGGAGATATGCCTTGACTGAGAACTAAATTATTTTTTATTCTTATGTGTATGCCATAATTTCATGTCTTATGTTATCCTCTCATGGAATACATTCTTTGTTTTCTTTTACAGACTTCTATGATTAATTTATTGACATGATATCTTGATCTTTAATATATAGGGTTTTATTTTTGATTTTTAGTTCATTTACAGATTCTTTTTAATTATGTTTCACATTAAATCGAATCTGATATAACTCTTTCTTTATGTTTCCTTTCTCCAGGTTATAAATAAAGGTTTTATCTAGGGGTACTAAAACAGAATATATTTTTTAGAGTTGTTGAAGAACTTCCAATGATTTAGATGATTTTTTTCAATTTTTCAAAGGTTGTAAAATATTATGTTCCTCAAGAATGTGTTTGTGTAATATATTTAATTTTCATGTACAAAAATGTAATATCCATTTATATTAGGATGGGTTCATTATAGTTAGTATCAAAGGAATGGTTTAGCCAACCTTTTGATACTAGGATGAGAAAACTTTTGTTAGAGCCCTAGAAAAATTTCTATGTATGTGTCTAGGGGTGTCTCTATGGAAAATTCCTTGTATAGGTTAATATACTTTAGTTTTTTTATAATCATGAATTATCTTGGATTAAACATACAGTTTTTTATATTGAAATATTATAAGTAATTTAACGTGATTCTGTGGTTGAACTACTCTCATTAGTGTTACTCACACATTAATTTATAATTTTAGTCAATGATTGGAACCCAAAGGAATTATGTTAATGATTCATGTGATGGAAATGAAATGATTTAATTCCTAATAAGTTGAATTATATGGGGGATATAATTAAAAATATTGTTTTTATGCTCGTACACCTTTCCCCAGAAATGAATCATGCAAGAATATAAAATGGGAAATAGAGGGAAAACATTTTTTTGAGTCCTTAATGATATATATACCACCATCATTAAGTGGGTCTTCTAATCCAAAAGTGAGTGAAAATAGATTATTACCAATAAAAATAAATTTTCTGCTTTCTAATGTTCATAACATGAGAATGTCATTTTGAATATCTATTGTTTGGAAGGTGAAGACGATCAACAATGGAACTTTATTAAGAATAAAAGGAAATATAATGAAATTTTCATCATGGAATGGGGTTTGTTAAAGAACATATTTTTCAATAATTATTTTCCATATATTCTTTATAAGGTAATGGAAAATTTATTCTTGAATTAAAGTTAAATGATGATGAATTTTTTGAGACCTATGATGGAAATTTTACAATGCATGCAAGGTATGCTTCTGGAATTATATTCTAAAGGTTATGTAAGGTTGATTTATTTTTAGTGGATTTAAACCAATTCATCATTGGGAATTATCCATAAGGGACTACAGTAGTCATGAATAAATCTTCTGATGTTTTATCTTGGTGGAAATGAAGGTGGTTGTTACATATGAATCTAATTATCTTGATATGAAAAGGAAGATGGAGTTTAATGAAAAATATAAAAACCATGGAGATAATAAAATGAATTTTATATTATATGTGGATGGAATCATGGTGGAGATTTTCTTAAGGGGGTTGGTAAATTATTCATGTGTGGAATGATAGATCATCTTGAAAATGAATGTCGATGTAATGAGAACAAGTCACCTAATGATGAAAATAAAGAAAATTATACACAGAATTAGCCTCCCACACATCAATATTTCAGTCTAAATTAAAATTGTAATTATTCTAAAAAATCAATAATATAATGGTCATTGATGATATTTGACCATAGCAGCCTATTAAGGTTAAATACCAAGGCAAAATATGTTCGTTCACAATTGGCGTTGTTGAGTACAACAACAATGTGGTGGAATGTTTGAAGGATTTTGTAATGAAATTCAAGAATAATGTTGTAAATGTAATTTAATGGTATTATACAATAATGAAATATCATCTATTGGTCTAATTTTGTTTTTACATAAGAATTTTAAATCATATGTTGACCGGTACTAGTAACCATGAAATGTGATTGAGATGGTAATGTGATATTTTTGGAGAATACAATTTTAACGGAAGGATAACCCTTAATATTTGGATAATATTGGGATAACAGGAAAAAGACATGTTATAAGTTGATAAAATAAATGGGATAGTATTGATAACCATAAAATGAGTTTGAAATATTATAACAATTCAAGTAATGATATCAGGGATTGAGTTTATTGTATTTTTTTATTTATGGTCTGTGGAAAAAGTTAATTTTTCAAATCATTCATGTATTCACTATATTTCTATGGAATTTTATGTTCTTACCATGTTTCAAGAGAATACATGATAACAGTATTCACATATTTTTTGTGTGACAATTATGAGATAGATAAAATTGTTTGAGGGATTAATGATATGTTGATTTTTAAAATTTAGTGACCTTATTTTGAATATTTTTTATTTTAGAATTTTGGATTGATCATAAATGTAACCATTTATGAAATTATTTATGTTGAAATTTGGATGAGTTTTTAGAGATTAATGTATTATCTCTCGATATAAGGATTTATGCATATTGGATAACCTATATTAACCTTTTTGTTATGATGTTATGATATATAGAATAACCAATCATTATATGAGTCACATAATCTATTAATTATTTTGGTATTAACGATTCACCTTCATTTGTTGTAATATGAAATGACGTGGAAATTTTTCAATGCACAATGACTGATTGAGATTATGTTTATGAAATGTAATGAAATTAAGTAATTATTTCTTCTCATGAATATTCATCAATTTTTGGGAATGTTTATAGGAACAAAAATTGTTAACCTGGTACCTTTTTTTATGAATCAAATGGTCCCTGAGATCATTGTAGATTTATGTCTGTGATTTTTATCATTCTCTTGACTATGTTCTTTGTCACTCTCCATCAAAACATGATATTTATATTTTTATTCCATGTCAACATTTTCACTTTCCACCAATTTTATACTATGTGGAAACCTAATTATGAGTCACTTTGGGTAATCGTTATGTTTAAAAAAATTGCTTTTCCAAGGGATTTTTTGTATTCATTTTGACGATGTGCCTTTCTGTGAATAAACAATTCAAGTATTAAACCATTTATGACACTGGTGAATTTCAAGGGAGAAATATATTTTTGGGGTGTATAATGGAACACCTAGAGACATTTATTAATTATATATTTAAATAATCATATTTCATTAATAACTTACATTTCATGATACACCATCTTATGTTGTGGCACACGTAACACCAACTTAGTTTTCGTTAAATGAAACACTGGGATTAAATTTAACATAATTTTAATATTATAATTATTTAAAAAATAAAATAATAACCTATCTTCTATAATGGTGTGTATGAATTGGATTAACTAAATTATTAAAGTATATTTTACAATAAAAAAGAATTCCTTTTTATGAAAAACCATTTGAATATGAAAAAGTGTGTTTTATACCAGGAAAATAATCAAATCACTATTTTGGGATGATAGTAATGATACAAATATATATTATTAAATATAATTTTCAACATCATTTTTATGTGTTTTCGAGATATTATATACAAAATATAGTTTTATGCTTAAAAACTATATTATATATAAAAGCAGTTTTACTTTCTTTTGATGGAACACTTGTTTTAAATATAATTTTTTAAAATTCAAAAAATTAAATTTGAAAAAGTAAAAATCCTTTTTCATTTTGAATATAAAAATTTACTTTTCCTAAATTTTTATTACATTTATGAAATGTTTTATCCTTTCATGAAAAGTGACAATACTTATTTTTATTGAAAGGTGTATTTTCTTTTAATGTGTTTACAATGTAAAATTATGTTTTGGATTTATTTTGAGTATTAATTAGTTAATTATAATTTATATTAATACAATTATGGTTTTTTAAAATTATTTTATACCTGAATTTATTATAAATACATTTTACCTTTTAAAAGGGCATTTTTATGAAAAAAATGGTATTTCATGAAATTTTATTGGTATTATTTTAAATTAAATTTTTAAACATTAGTATTTTGAATTTATAAAAATTAATTCCAAATATAAACTCATATGTTATAAATTTATTGAATATTTACCTTTATTTTATTCCAATATAATAATAACCATGGTAATCTTGCTACCATAGTAAAGTGTAAATTCCGTAATTTGAGATAAAAATAAAATTTTGAAGACTATAAAATGAGTTCAACACATGAAAAAAATTTATTGGATGAAATGTTTTTTCCCTTAACACATAGGGATCTTTGTTTAGTTTTTTAATAGACACTTAACTTTGAAAAGAAATTAGATAATATTTAAATCAATGAATGTCACAAAATGTCACTTTCTTTGTCTTTATATTCCCTTATGTGACAATATTGGGAATAAGTTATGTTATTAAAAAATATAATTATAAATTTTTTAACTTAATAACATATGTTCATGATATAAAATTATTTTTTAATTTTTGGGTCACTTAGATGAAATGAGGTTATTTATAATATTTTATTTAATAAATATTTAAAGATGTCGTATTCATGTTTTAAATAATATATCATTTTTTATATTTGGTTGAAAAAATATATATATTATATAATAGATTTTATTTTTAAATATATAATTCTTATGTTATTCATGGTATTTTTTTATTGAACAAATAAGTATACTAAATAATGACACATCCCCTAGGTAGTAAT
Organism: Viscum album; assembly: GCA_963277665.1. Lineage (NCBI taxonomy): Eukaryota > Viridiplantae > Streptophyta > Magnoliopsida > Santalales > Viscaceae > Viscum > Viscum album. Next base: position 1,382,222,389 of record OY728138.1, read on the forward strand.
TATTTTATTAGTGGATATTTCAAATAAATGTTACTAAAATTATTAAAATAAATATGATTTTTGATAATTAATGTGATCCATGAGTTATCAATATTTCCTTTACCTCTTAGGGATATAGTACAATATTTTTTTCAAATATCACATGTTATATTGAAATTTTTAAAATTCCATGTAATGAATATTGTCCAAATTGATACTAAGGATATTTTATCAAAATAATATTTTCTTACATTATTTAAAAATCATAAACAAATATCAAAACACAAAAAATATATATAATATTTTCTATAATTTTAGATATTGTTAATTTTTTATTTAATTTACACCATATAACATAAAATTAAACCTATTAATATTAAAAAAAATTGTTACCATAGATAAAATTAAAATAGGGTAATTAATGGTTAACCAAAATGATAAGGTTTAAAATAATACCCAAACCAATCTAAAATATATTGGATTATGATATTAAATCTTTATCACATACTATATTTTATTCCATTTAATTTTGGAGGTATTTAAATTGAGATTGAATTTATTATAAAGTAATTTCTTTTGAAATTCCAAAAGAACCCCTCTCAACAATTATACCAGGACATGTCCTCCCTCACGTCTTCACATCACATTGAGCCTTAAATTCTATAAATCCTAAGAAAAATTATCCAATAAACCTACCAAGTCACATTATATAGGTTTATTTCTTCCCAAAATACCAACTCTATAGTCTTATAAAGAAGATCAAAATGATTTTCTTCGAAGAATAGGTATTCGCTCTAATCAATCACTCTTAATGTATACTCTTATGTACATTCTCTAATTATATTATATATATCATAAACTAATAAATTAAGCATAATAAATGTTTTGAAACAATATTATGACTATTAATACACCATTATAGATCCCCTTTCCTATCAAACAAAAAATGAAAGTATCACTTGTGCGTAACTACGACTTTCCATCTCCACATATTGATACAATTCAATTTATATTACCATATTTTATGAGTGGGAATTATTATGGGTTTAATGTTTATATATGATATTAAAAACATATTTATAATTTGGTAATGATAATATAATATCTTCATTTTTACCTCATAAACATTTGGGAAATGATAATGTCATTCATGTGTGCGTATGGCTTACCATCTCCATGATGTGATGTGATTCATTTTTCATATATATTTTACACTGATGGTAATAAGTATGAATTTTATTGAATATATATGACATATATAACAAAAAAATTATTCTATAATTATAATACATCATATATTTTTTATTTTAATAATATGAAATGAAGATGAAAACATTGGGTTTGTGTACATACGGCCTACCGTTTCCACGAATTGTGTATTTTATTTTCAATATATAATTTTTTTAAATCACTATGAATATATATATAATCAATATAATTATGATATTTATATCAATAATATCATTCTGGAGAGGATTAAACCATGATCTATGTATGATTACAATGGATAACAAGTCAAACATTAATGAAAAACAAAGTGGTTATTACCTGGAATATAACAATAAGATGAAATTATTAATAAGAGAGTAATATAAAGTCATAAATAAATATTATATGGTATTATATATAGGAATATGGTTCATTGTTATATGTATAATAAACATATATTTATTATATATGACGTTTGAATCTGTATGAACGAATCCAATATGTAAGATAAGGTATTTTTGTCTTACTTTTATTCTTGTGGGACACAAGTCGTATATAATACTCATTTTTTATTCATGGGTATATACTTCTCGGGAACTAATTTTATGAGTCTTATTCAAAATATTATGGTATTTTTATATCAATATAATCTAATTTCCTTCTTTGGGAATATGATACTACATATAAAAAAGTTGTAAGGGTTAATTTCACAATCTAATTATTATTTTGGATTTTCTATATGTAAGTATCTACTATGAAATATTTAACTTCAAGATCCGTATTTCTTAAAAATTATTTCAATAATATTTTTACTATTGTTTTATAATTTATAAATTTATTTTTACCCATACATAATTTTATAATAAATGTTTTGAAAGATTTTTTTTTCATTTTCTTAATGAGGAACCTTTTGTATTTTCTTGAAAAAGTAAGAGATGTATGTGTTTCTTAACTTATTCCAAATAAATTGATTTTAATACATTCATAACTCTTTAATGACATAAAAAATCCATTATAATAATTCATTCATATATTAAATGAATTTTTTTTCTTCTATAATTGTGCTATATTTTATGAAAATAAATCATTTTCAGTAAAGAAATAATATTTTCCCTAATAATTATTTTCCTGTGATTTCTCAAAAAATATTTTCACTTAATATAAAATTATATTATATTTATTACCTTTTAATAGGAATATTTTTTACTGATAATATCCCTATTATTCTTTTGGATTTTTTATAATTATGATGGAATGGTAACATTGAAACCAATTTTTTCCATGGGTTACATTGTGATTTAATGATGTTTAAAACCCCATTTCATATCATGGTTTTGATATGTTAAATAATTTTTGTTCTTGTAGAACACGTCTCTATTGTTTTAATAAAAAGTTGGTTGGGACCTATTTCTCCCTCCAATTCAATGTGTAAATATTTATATCTCATGAGAGAAACAATAATATAAGGGGGAATGATCTCAGTTCAGTACTATATGGTTGTAACGGGAACTAAACATTGTTCAGAAACATAATCTTGTAATTGTAAGTGAACCCAGAATAGTAATGGACTTTTTTCTTCTATGATGGTCTTAGAAATAATCCTTAACTACAAAAAAATGATTTTCCATGCCTATGTGTATTCGAAAATTTCATTTCTTATGTTATGATCTCATGTAATATGTTCTATTTTTTATTTTAAGGACTTCTATAATTTAATACATGAAATATTATCTTGATCTTTGTTATATAGGATATTATTTTCAAATGTTTCATTATTTACCTATGATATTTATTATTTTTACCCTTATTGGGCATCTTATCTCACCATTTCCTTATGTTTGTTTTCCCTATGTTATAATGAAATGTTTTAAGTAGGAGTAATAAACGGGAAATTATTTTTGGGAGATGTTGAATATCTTCCACTAAATTAAAATAATGTGTTCCATGTTTTTAAAGGCATTAAAATATTATTGTCCTCGTGCACTAGTTTTTGTGATATAATTAATATTCCTCTAAAAATATATATTATCCCTAAAAGTTAAGCCTAAATCATTATAGTTTGTTAAAAGATGATATATAAAATGGGTTTGTACACCCAAAAGTTTATTCAACTACATATTGACCACATTATATGTCTTAAGGTATAAAACATTAAATTTCATGAGAATGTGTGTAAGATAAATGATAAAGGAATTGTTTTAAATTTTTTCCTTCGCCAATGGTCCCAGTGATTGAAAAATGACATTTTCTTAGGCCACATTATCAGGCCCATAATCATTATGAATTTTTTATCTTAAAAAATAATCTTTTACCAAAACCATGAAAAGGAATGGTTTAGTGAATGTAGTCATGACATTTCCCTAGGGATACCATTATGGGTTTTCAACCAAAATAACCTTTATGTCGTATTGATTTGTAGTATTTAGTCATTAAATTTATACCATTGAGGATAAAAGTTTATGTTCATACAACATGGACTAGTTGTTTTTGGGGTTTAATCTTGTTGAATTTTGACCAATGGGTGAGATAGTATGTCTAGTATGTGTGGGGTAACTTATAAATAATATAAAATTTCAATTCTAGTACAGATTTGATCATGGAGAGTTATAAACAATATATTGTCATATGGCTTGAAACAAGGATTTATAATGTTTAATGTCAATATAATTTGGCCAAAAGATTTATAGAAAAGGATAGGTGAAAACCCAATGTAAAGTGTGATCCCAATGATAAAATAGACCATCTAATAGAGGGGTTAACATAGTTTATGGTCATGGACTAATATTAGTGTGTGTGATTTGAAGACTGAGTTTTAGGTCAAGAATATAGAGTGAAAACAACATTTGAACAAGGAATGAAAATGATATAAATAAAAAACTCAGGTATTTTAATAAGGAAGTAATAAAATAGAATATGAAATTCTATTATAATCATTGGATAATATTCAAATGATGGGTTCTATGAAAATATGTTCAACGTAACAAGGGGTTAGAGGACCGTCTTCTTAGGCTGAATAAATTATACATAATAATGGTGAATAATATGGTGGGAAATTAACATTTCTATCCAAGGGAATCCCTTGGAGTTGAATACTCTCTTTAACAGTAAAAATGGAATGTTTTTATGTCACTATGTATCCCAAATAGTTTCATCAATACATATATAGTTATTGTGAAGTCTGAACATAGATTATAAATCATGTGAAAGTGAATAATATGTGGAAAATTTTAGTTCTATACTATTTTAAGATACCTAACATGAATATATAATAGTATATGAATCAGTAATAAAACCAATAAGATCTATTTTTGTAACGAGAATAATGATTCATGGTTTCACTATGTACTTTTTAATAACAGGAATCAATACACCCATATCTCCAAATAAAAACCTCTATGTGGATTGGTCTCATATGTTTGAAAAAAGGAATTGAGGTTTTTAATGAGATTAGAACCATAATAATCTTTGTGTCTTGTACTTAGGAAAAGAAAAATTGTTTTTTAGAAAGTATGAAATCATTTTACCATATCATAAGTTTATGGATATGGACAATATAGAAGGTACCCTTACATGGATCTGGCCTGCTCATTAAGAAGATGGATCGTATGGGATGGATCACTATACTATGTTTAAATACCATGAAAGGTTGACCACTTGTTATGAATTTTAATTTCATGTGAAAGGATCGAAATTTCATGCGGTTTAGTGTAATATGATGAGGGCCTTTATTTTGGGGGTTTTGAAAAAAATACACCTCATGTATAAAATTGAAATTTATTTTTTCATCTCTATATTTGTGGATATAAAACCAAAATTAATGAGAAGGTCTACAATGGTAGGTAATAATAGTGAAGCTACAAGGATTTCTGGTTGGTCCTTGGATAGGAGGTACTCAAATCATTATATATCCTATTATGAAAATAATCAAGAAACACATAGTTCTCAAAAAAATAGACTCTATTGGATTAGACTCACTTATAGGTGGGGCACTATAATGAAGTGAATGACTATATTTTTGTGAGATATGAGGAAACCCAACATTAATGGATTCTTAAAACAAAGATAACCTACAACATTTAAATCCTAATTCATGACCATGTGGATACCTAACATGAACTTTTATAGGTCTTGTCTACTAGGTGAGGTTCAATAAAGACATAGAATTTATGTATGTGCCAGATATGAATGAACTAAGAATCAGTACATGTCATATAGTAATGAATATAAATCCATATGTAGTTCTTTTAAGGTAATATCACAGTTTATATTTTTCTCATGTATAGTAAGGAGGAGTGAAATTCCTGGATCCTTTGGTGGAAGATAATGAGGAAAACATAACATAAATTAAGAGTGGTATCATCACTAGAGAAGAACTAGGTGTTGAAATGGAAGCTATAGCTAGGATTGTGATATGAGAACACATTGTAATGACATAACTAAAGTGATAGAAATCAAGCCACTCACAGTTAACATGTGGTGGAAATTTTAGACATATGTTATGTTAACCATGTCAATATCTCCTTATAGAATATACATAGTTGTTGAATACATGAGAAAAAAGTACCCCTATTTAGATCAAGGTCTTATAAAAGGGAGTAGAATTAATTTTATTGTTTACCTGGAATAGACCTATGTAAATAGTTTTGGATCATATGGGATAGAATCCATTAGATAGTTTAACATATTTTGGGATTGATTATATTTGGTGAAATTTCACATCATCTGATAATTATTTTTTGTTATAAAGTATATATTCTTATGACTAGGATTTAGATTTCGTAAATATTAAGTTCTTATGATAAGGACCTCTGAACCTTATATAATTTCATTTTATTTTATTCATGAAAACCCTTGTGTCACTGGCGATCATGATATAGTCCCTATCCATTGTAATGAAAGAGTAGGATCTATAGAAGTACACCTCATGTATGGTGTATGGTCATTCCCTTTTCAACTCAAATTTTTAGGGGGTCATCAATGTTATTATGGGAGTTCTTATATCCAACAATAATTATCCTTCTATCAATAAGAGATGGAAAAACCACGTATTAAATTCTCATATTACATGATTTTGATGGACATAAAGGTTGTGTAGCGTACATAAACATTTCATATCAAGTTACTTAATCCTTTCTAGTTAGATATAAGGATTTCATCATAATAAAACTTATTTAATATGAAAATGCATATAGAAGGAAATTGGTACATGGTGGGAAGGAATTCCACTATCATGTATAAATGAAAATATGAGGTCACATGTGTGGTAGTATAGATCCCGGTGGGCTAATCCCCCAAAATATACAGAATCTCAGTAGACCATGATTTCATGAATTTTTTTACCATCAACTATAGGATATTTTATATGGTTTTATAAGGAATCTATCTTACCATTAACTATATCATGATAGTGGGATGAGTTTTTGGAATAGATATTATACTTTTAATTCTAAAATACCAATTTAGAAGCATTAAAATTGGTGTTTTGTCCATAAATATTTTGTGACGGATACCAAATATTATTATGATACTGCAATTAATGAAAATAATGGCAGCCTTTGTTTTGACTTCTTTGGTGGATGTATCCTAATGCCACATTGAGATGAAATAAGTGATAATAATAATACACTTTAACTACCTTGATATAGTGTGGGATATAGACTCATGACATTAAATCTGCACATGGAAAATGACCACAAGTATTAGGTGGTGTGAAATAGTTCTAGGGTTTAATAGATATAGTTTTAATGTTTCTTAAAAGTATATAATTTATTTTTTAATCCCATGTAGTCTTGTGTCATAGATAATTACAATTATCATAGTCTCTTGATTTGAATTAATATCCTAGATCTAGATTAATGGTTGTCACATGTTCTATTATAGACCTTTTATATAATATCAAGGTTCAATTTTCTATATATTCACGTGATTAGGGTTCCTTCAAATCCTCAGTTGTAATGAAATTTTAGTGATTGTGGGCCATTATAATGGATGTGTTTCTTTCTAAATGCTAGAACTATTGTATGCCTCCATAGACCTGTACTCGTGTATCTATTTCTCATAAATACATTCTTTACATATCAAATTTGAAATAAACAGACATAACCTAATTTTTACCACTAATAATTGCAATATCACCAATAAATATTGAGTCGCAATCATTCAAATGACCTTTTAGGTGTATCATTTAAGATAGTTATTAAAAATAATAATAAAAAATATTCTGTCTCTATCATCGAATATATATTTTTAGAAAAATATAAAAAACTAATTAATCTATAATTTATCTTCAACAAAATTAGAATATTCTCCCCAAAAACAATTCTGTTAGACATATAATGTGTAATACAATTCTTTATAACCTGAGAAAATGGAAACATAATAATGGTGAGATAAAATGATTAGTAACTGTAATAATAATAAATAATTATAAAATATAATTAATGATCATAGGATAAGAAAACATAATATGATAGGAATAAATAACCTAACATAATTCCATAGTAGAATGAAACTAAAATAATAACATGTCCTTGGATAACAAAGTAAATGAAAAAATATCACATAGATAAGAGTAACTGTTTCCTTAGAGTTGAAATTTATAATTTTATATAACTAATAATATTCAGTAATACATGAAATCATGATCTTAAATATCATGATCTTAATACGAAGGCCCTGATTCTAGGAAATATTTTGTTTTTTGAAATAATATAACACAATGACCAAGATAGATTGTATCATGAGACATATTGATGAATATAGAAGATATTATAGGCCTCATCCATCATCAATTAAGTATAATTCCTTCATCAGACGAATTAATGAATAAAATATATGATACATAGACAATATCTCTTAATAATCGGTGCACATCCTTATTAAAATAATGAGTTTAAATATTTACAATACTTCACTAGTTAACAAAAAGATTAGATTTTTATGTAAGAATCCCACAAACAAATATTATATAGAGTAATTAGTGCATGTTTATGTTAATAGTACACCCAGTAAATCTATTTATAAAATCAAGGTTAGCACCCCTTAATCAAAGGAAAGAAATATGGTATCTTCATCGATGAAGGAAATTCAAAGGAAAAATCAAGCCCGTACATAGTTGATGATTATAAAAGACAAGTGTAGTAATGTATTTTTAAAATATTATTAAAAAAAGATAAAATAGTGTGATATGATTTATAATTTGATTTATACTGAATATATTCACAAAAATATGGAACAAATGGTGAATAAAAATTATATCTCAATGAATAAAATTCAGATACCAACACCCTTAAGAGAATGGTAATGAATGAATAAAAACAAAATGAGTGGAATACTATGAAATTAAAATATAATGAAATAAAATATATTAATTATAAATTATTTAATTATGGTTTTGAATATAGTATAAAAGTAAAATATGATGTCAAATATCAAACCTGTTTTTTATAATTGAATATAGAGACAAATAACAACTGCAGATTTAAAATCATTCAAATCAAAACACATTAAAGAATATAAATTCAAGTGAAAAACAAAATACCATGAAAAATTACTGGATCAAATTTAAAAAATAAAAGGGTATTAAATAAAAAAATTCAATAAAAAAAATTATATAAAAAGAGAGATGTCTACGGAGTTGAAAATTTGAGACTGAAAACCCTGACCTTAATTCCTACATTTAAAACATTTACTCTAACGCTCTATAAACCAAAAAATATATATCTAAATATTTATTTTATTAAACATTTTTCTATGAATTACCTTTTATATACTTCATTTATGATCATTTAGTATTAATATATTTTTTTATAGATAATTTTAACATCGTGTGTTAATATTATTGATTGTTTTGATTTAGTTTCATAACAGTGGTGTGGTTATTCTTCATTATTCCAAATATCATCATTAATATATAATAAAAGTTACTCTAATTGATTAATTTTAATTATTCATAACATTATAATTTCATTATATGGGAATTTTGGATATTATCCTTTAAATGAAATCAATAATTATTATGGTTCTATTTTTTTAATGAACAGATGTTTGTGTCCTAATTAGTGTGTATAAAATTAATGCTACCAAAATATAACAAATATTAAACCATTATTTTCTCATTTATATCATATATTATTAGTAATTATGTTCCTATATCCATTTATGATATTATTTTATATCATCACCCAATTAGGTGGTTAGTATAATGACTTGACCTTAAAACATTACATAATAATGACTTTTATTAAGGAATTTACATTCATCCACTTTAATAATATTTTCATGTCTATAGTTTTACTGAATTAGGAAATAACTCAAAAATAATAAACCATAAAATAAAATGTGGTCACTTTTGAACAATATCCACATTTTCCAAAATAAAAAAATCTTAAAATAAAGAATGAACACTTTTCAAGGAAGTTATCCATCAATTATAACTTGTAATATTCTATTACCTTAAACAGCCTTCAAATCATAGAAAAATATATAAAAAATGTGGGATGAGAATATAACCTCAGAAATAGATATAAAAATAAATTAACCCATTATTTCAGTAAAAACATGAAAACTCATATAACGTTTACCTTTATCTTCAATGTTTTTTTAGAAAATGAAATTAAACCTTTCCTCTAGAAATAAAAAACCCACATATTTCTCAGGGAAAATAATTAAATCCTATATCATGAAATTATAACTCTTTTAGGTGAAATATAAAATCAGATTTATAAAACCCTTTCTAAACCCTTCAAATTAGAATAATCATATGGCCCACTTCCAATATTATCATTACCCAATGCATTGGAGAGCTAAAATGGGCTCACACGATGCTATATGTGCCACCCCATGTTAATTTGTTACAAAGTTTTTTATTTCTATATGAGCCACCAAATGTTAAGATGTAATGGGTTTTTTTGGTGTTATTTGGTTTTACCCATGTGAAGTTATAACAGGTTTTCCCATATCTTTTAAGGGAACCCCATCTTAAGATATAATGAGCTTTCCCGAAACTATATGGGATACCCCATCATGTAATTATCTTGAACCACTTCATTAATAAAAATATGTCTACATAATTTTTTTTAAAAGAACTATTTTAAACTTATATGAATAAAAATTTGTGTAAAAACACTATTTTTTATTTTTAGAAACTGATTTAAAAAATACCCCATTTCTTTTGAAAACCTTTTTTTCAATTCCAAAAAAAAATATAAAGAATTTTTTTCATTTAATGAAACATGTAATCTAGTAATGGAAGACAGAAATTAAATAATATTCATGGTGATAGAAATATATTGTTACTGTGTACATTTTGAATAGAACATCCCTTTTTCATTTTTCAAAACATTATGTATAAAATGAGGAAAAATATTCCTTTTTGAAAAAAATAATTAAATTAATAATTGATATAAAATTTACTTAATAAAATTTATATATAAATAAATATATAAAATATATTATCTTGGAGTAAAATATTTTCTAATTAAATCTTTAAAATTTTTAAAAGAGATATTGAAAATCAAAGTTTCACATACCACTTTGAAATATTTGAGTTGAAAGACACATGAAAGCATAATATATAAGAAAATAGTAAATAACATGAGAATAAAATAAATTAGGAAATGATATTTCAAAGGGACATTATATAAAACTTATAAAAGAAGTCTGGTGTATAATATCAAAATATGCCTCAATGAAAGGGGATTTAGATGAAATCCCTTACTGTAAGACCGACATGTCACATATGTCCTTATCTTCCTAAATAATAAACATATGTTAATTATTTACATGATTAAAAACCATTTTAATGTTTATTATTAAATTTATTTATCTTATTTAAATGTTTTATATAATTACATAATCAATTAATTTTACTTCATATGTTTTGACGATATTTGTCTTATGTGTCAAAAATGACTAAGTTTGGTTGTCTATGGTCAACAAGATAATTATACGAACATGTACAAGATAATATTCATGGAATAATTATCAAATTTATACATAAATTTTACATTTAAAACCAACCATTAAATATGGTTATGAAAAATGAATCAAATTTACAATCATAGAGAAGATAGTTCGTACGTACACATAAGTAATGTTTCTACTTTTCAATGATCATTATAGAAAGACGGTAGGTAAAATTTATCTTTTAAAATTTATATTTATATCTTAATACCCGATTATTTAATCATATATATACATATATATAAGTCATATTATATATAATGTAATCACATCACATCAAGGAGGTGGTACTCCACAAGTCCACGAACGACGTTGTAACTTTTTTAGTTTGTAAAAACAAAATAAAGAAAATTATATATTATATTTTTAGAAAGGTAATTATTCCATAGATATCATATACATTTCTTGTTTATAATCTATTTTTTTATAATACAAACTTAATACATTCCATTTTAAGAGTGAAAAAATCACAACGCTTTAAGGTGGTTATGGTCCACACGTCTACAAACGATGTTATCGGATTCCCAAAAATGAAAATACTGAAGGTATGTGTCATATAAAATTTAAATAATTTTTTAAATTTTTTAAATTATATATATATAATTTAATAATATTATTTCCATCATAATTTCCATCCATGATATGTGGTAAAGGAAAAAATAGATGACTTCATTTCACAAGGCGGTAGTTTGTCGTACAAAGGAATGGTGATTTCAATGCCAATTTAATATAACTGTGTTTAAATGTAGGTTGAATCCATAAAATAACAATATATAATTATAATTATAATTCATATGTTATTATATAATATTTTAAAATTAGTAATAAATGTAATGGATGAATGAATAAAACAAAAGTTCTCAGTAAGAATGTTACCTGTTCTTCGGGTAACTCCTTTTTGTTTTTGCCAAAAAAATTACTTTTTTTTCATTAATACAATATTTATGAATCTAATAAGAGATTAGGGGTTTTGGGAGATTATTTAATTAGAAAGTTGATGATAAAAAATTCTTCAAATGTGTTATAAAGTGTGTAGAGTGAGTGTTTTTTATTGTGGAGGGCGATTAGCATTCTTGTAAATATTAAAATGTAATCACTATTGGGAAGTCAAACTTATATCATGAGCCTCCAATAATGAAACAACTTATAAAAATTATGTATATTGTCATATTATTTCTATATAATTATTTTGGTAAAATTTTATATCTCATTTGGTCACTTAATATTATTGTTTAACCACTATATAAACACATTTTAAATTAGTCATGGTAATTAATTTAAATTACATTCACTATATTTTTTGGTAAAACCCCAAGACAAAATTAATATAAGTTGTAAATTATAATTATTCCAAATATTGAATTAATTTATTAAAATTTTATTCTTACAATTGGTGTAGTTTAATTTAAAATTAATTCTACAGAGGGAACGAGAACACGAGTTTTGAATGTAAAAAAGTTCAAACGTTTGAATTGTTTTTATATCCAATTTCAATGTGAAATTTCATATAATGGAATAAATAATATTAAATAATAAAAAATTGATCCAATTATACTTTAATTTTAATGAAAAAAATAATTTATCATTAGAAATTATTTAGATTAAAAAGTAGTTTTCAATTAAAATCCATTATTTTTTAATTTTCATCAAAACATGAAACTTCATGGAAAAATGCCGAAAATTCACACCAAGTACATTATAATAATCAGAATTATGAAATTGTGTTTATTTAGTCAAAAAAATATAATAGTAAACATTTTGTAATTTTTTTAATATATGTATTCCTTTAAAAGGTAGTTGAGCGGCGTTTAAAACGTTGTAAAACTGCCTTTAAAAGGTAGTAACAATGAATTTTAAAAATATATTGCTTCTTCGGCATAAAATTAGAATAATTCTTATATTAATCCTATCAAACATATTTCATGAGTTCGAAAAAAATTATTAAAATTATTAAATATTTATTTCATTAACATCTTTCACTTATATTGTTTAATATTAGTTATTATTATGAAGTTCCACTCTCTTCATAATAATAGTTATTCATAAATACCCATACAAAATTCCATTGGTCATTATTTTCATTTATAATTAATTGGAAACCAACAAATTCATTTTACTAAAATGTATACGCTATAATTTCCAAAATTGGTTAATCTCATTAATTTATACCAATTCAACACTTAGATGAATATTGTAATAAAGTTATTATTTGTAAATTGTTGTCTGAAAACACTAAGGCTTGTGTGTAACATAAGTTAACAAATGATCCACTACAAAAAATGACTTGAACCAATATAAATTTTGTTACAGATAATATATATGTTGGTAAAAATGATTAATTCAAATAGATATATCATTTTTCTGACATTCTTTATATGTACCAAAATATTTTTTTACCAACACATACATATTTTATTTTTAACTATTTTATATCAACAAATTTTTTATTATGAATTAAATTTGTTTCCATATCATACCAATAACAACAGTTATCTTACAAATAAATGAACATATTTTTATTATTTATTATTAATGAAATTCTTTTATCATTAAATGCACACATCACAATAAATTATTCAATATCAATAAATATTTTAGAAATAATTTAATATTTATTTATTAATTTTTTCCTAAATAAGTATTTTGTTTATAAAAATATGTGCTTAAATGATGAATCAAAATATTGGAAATTAATATTTTTTCATCCAACTAATATATATAATTTAAAATTATTGATAACAGATTCAAATTTATGTTGACTCTAACCAAATAAATTATAAACTTATAAATAAAAAATAGGGAATTTGATGTATTCATAATAATTTATTTACATTAAAAACTGATAAGTTTTATTATAATAATTTTTTATTAGATTTATCAAATAAAACCCATACCCAAATCATCACAACATCAGCAAGGCAAATTCCAAATCTGGTACCCTGATGACCAAAATATATAGATTAAATCAATCCTCAATCACTACTTCATTCATCCCACTTCATTTTGTCACCACATCAGTCATCTATTCGATTCATCACCACAACATTCACACCACTTCAGTTCATCTCTACAATGTTAATCCTTTTCTGGAAACATTTCACCCCCTTCAGTTTTTCTCCACATCATCCCTCACTAACTGTGTTTCCTTAAATCAAATTCCCCTTTGATTTGTAGATATCACCCCTCCCTTTTCATTCCCATATCATCAATCTTATGCTCTTATTGTGAGAGAAATAAACAAATTAGGCTATGAAAAACTTATTTGATGTGAAAAAATGTGAACTATATATTATTATTTCTAAATTAATTCTTATAAATGATGAGCGAATGGATTTGTTTTACATTTCAATACCCATAGATAAAGACTTTATGGAAGTTTGAAGATTGAAAAAACTCAATTAAAAATAAATTCACCCCCAATAATCTTATTAGAAAGAGATTCATTCTTAGTTTTATAAATAAAGATTTTATATTTAGTATTTTGTCTTGATAGCATGATTCTGTTTCATTTTTAGATCAATGTATTCTTTATATATCACCAAGCTAGACATGAATCTCATCAGATTCACTACTATAATTATTTCACTAAACTCTAATGTCTTAATTACTATTTTCTGTTATCTTTTATCAATAGTTGTTTTTATGATAGAAACCTAGTTTTTTTATTTGATAAGAAGGTGGATGATTTTTTCAATTCAATTCATAGGATAATATCAATCATAAAAGTATTTTTCTTTATTTTTAATTAGTTCTGATGTTCTTTTAATATGAGTTATTTTTTTCATGCTGTTAGAACATCTTTTTGAGCCTAAAACAATTAAATTTTAATTTTGTTTGATACTGGTTGACATTATCATTCATGGTGGACTTTTTGTTTTACATGATGTTTTTTATGTTTACTTGAAAATATGGGTGAGGTTTCATTGAAATCAATAAGAAAATAACTTTTGGCCTCAGAATTATTTTAATCACTCATATTTTGTAAACTTTTTTAAATTTCAGTTTGAACTTTGATGTCCCAAACCATATTTCATCATTGTCTTTTGTAGGTAATGTTATAAAAAAATCCCTAAGTACATCATTGAAATCTAATGTTGAAATTAATACTTTTTATTATCTTTTATTAAGAGGTGTTTTGATGATACAATTATGATTATTTTTTTAAGAAGGTGGATGATTTTTTCAATTCAATTCGTAGGATAACGTCAATAATAATGAGAGTTTTCCTTATTTTTTAGAAGTTTTCATATTCCTTCAATGTGAATTAGTTTTTGGATGTTGATAAAAAATTATTTTGAGCCTAATACATTTATATTTCAAATGTGTTTGATATTGATTGACACTATCTACATTGTATTCTTGTTAACATTTTCCCTTGGCCATGTGAATTCATTTCATGGGTTTTATAGGTAATGTTATATAAATAATTCATTTAGAAATTAATGACGATAATAATGTGTGATTCTATTTATTTTGTATATCAATGAATTCTCTAGAGATCACCTTGCTCAACATGAATATAATTTTATTGAATTATTAAATTATTTGTCAGGTTTCATTCTTTTCATTGATCTCTAATATGGTAATTGTTATTTTCTGTTGTTTTTGTGAATATGTGTTTTGATGATAGCAACCAGGAAAAGATGTTGTTTTTTTTGTTTCCTTGAAAATTTACATTTGGCCTTGGGAATTCATTGCATCACTCATCCTATATTATCTCACGTTTAATCATTTAGTATTGTAGGTAATGTTATTGGAATAATTTCTTTATACAGTAATGACAATAAGTCTTATGCTGTTTATTATATAGAAACTCGGGGAGTTTTCTTTATTTTACATTATTTTTTATGTTCATTCAATATTAATTAATGTATGCAAGCTGTTAAAAAATTATTTTGAGCCTAAAACTATGAAAATTAAATTGTGTTTTGTTTGGACATCAATGACAATAAGGATGTCAAATGCTGTTTCTATTGTAGATTAATGGACTCTCCACCCTTCCCAACATGAATCCCATTGGATATTATTTTTCATCAGGTTTAATTCTTTTATAGAACAATAGATTCTAAATAGACCACCATGCCTGACTTGGATAGGTGTTTTGATGATAGAAACTTGGTTATAGTTTTTTGATAAGATGGTGGATGATAATTTTTCAATTAAATTATTTAGATAACATCAATCATTAGGGAAGTTTTATTTCTTCTGTGTTGGTTTTAATGGCCTTAAAATATTAATTAATTTGTGTATGTTGTTAAAAAATTATGATGAGTTTAAAACTGTGAAATTTTAAATGTGTCTGATCATACATTCCATGCTGACTATAGTGAAATGATCACATTGATGGCAGTTAACTGATCATACATTAAATTTCACACAAAAGCATCAATTCCCATCTTTTAATTTTATGTTTCCATGTTCAAAAAAATATCTTAAAACAGTGCTTACTAGAAGAAGAAGCAGCTGGCCAAAGAAGTAAATGATGTTTGGGCCACAATTAAAGCTAGCCATGAACGTGGGTCATTACTATGGCCACTTTCCAATGCCCAACCTGTCTTGTTATGGGGAACTACATCTCTTCCCAGATAATGGGAAACATTAATTCACATGACCAAATCTCTATGGATAAAACACCATTTTCATTTTTTATAGTAGTTAGATAATTAGCCCTTTCCCAAGAGAAAGGACTAATGCTCAGACTATGTCACCAGGGGGCAATAGGATGATTGTATTTCCACTTTGATCTAAGTAGATCAAACATCTTGCATTTTAATAGCACCATAGAACATTTAGACCACATATTTAGGGTCAGCACACATAATATCAGTTTTATCCATTCAATCCATTACCTTAGTGATCGAGGCAGTGATAATAGAACCAGGATCAAGGACCTTGTCGTGAGCTTTATGACCATTGACTCACACTAGGTCTTTGGTTAGGGTTCTATTAGGTGGAATCCAGTAAGGGAATCATAAAATGTGTTGTTTTGGTATGAAGTATAGGTGCATCATGTCAGGATGAGATCTGAAGACTTTTAACACTTTTCATGGTGTAACCTTGCCCTGCTCATCTTATCCTGCTTCATTTGTCTTCATTCATGATGTTTACTCCATACCTATTGGTCATTATCCATAATGACTCATATGTATTTTCTTTATCTATTAACATGTAACATGGGCACTCACATAAAATGTTCAAGCTATTTTATTTCTACACTAAACCATTATGAAGTTGCGTTGTGGGATGGGTTCATTTGTTTGTTTGTTATAATGGTGGTTGTAATTCACAATTTATATACTACATGTTTTCAATGTTGAAGCTAGAGTCCTAGATACCTGATTTAAATATTTTATTACTACTGTGAAGTGTCAAGGTGTGCCCTAATGTTTTATTTTATATATTAATTACTTTTAACTATACATGAATTTTATTCCTACTTGGGACTTCATAAACATCCTACCTTATCCCCTTATTCTATTTTCTCTATTTTTGTATACTGTAATCGTTTTTATACATTAAAATAATTGGACCATTCATTTTAATTAATTAAATTTTTTTAGATTGCATGAGGTGTTTCCTTCCAATTCATTATGGTGTTTCTCAGTTCGTTGGTTCAACATCTCAATTCTTGGATGTTGTGTCATGGCGCATTAGTCTGGAATCTTGGTTCTCGGTTTATATAATTAAGCATGGCTCATTGGTTTTGTATTTAATTCTGTATGAAGTTGTGGAGTGGGATGGGTTCATGCTTGTTTTCTATAATGATGGTTGTAATTCACTATTTAAATGATACAAGTTTGGAATGTTGAATCTACAGGTTGGGAGACTATAGTTCAATATTTTTCTACTACTATGAAGATTAAAGGTGTGTTCTAGTGGTTTTTATTATCTAATATCTACCTTTAACTATACATGAAATTTATTCCTACTTGAGACTTCTTGGATAGCCTGCATTATTGCCTTATTCTATTTTCTATCTTTTTGCTTATTATAATAATTTTTTCTAATTTAAAATACCCAGATCATTCATTATAATTCATCGATATTATTCATATTTCATGAGGTGTCTCTTACCATTTCATTACGAATTTTCTCAGATCAATGGTTCAAAATCTCAATTCTCGGATGTTGTGGCATGTCTCATTGGTATGGCATCTCGGCTATCAGTTTGGATGATGAGGTAGGGCTCACTGGTCTTTCATCTTGGTTCTAATTTTGAATAATGTGGTGTAACTCATTGGTCTTGCATCTCAGTTCTTAGTTTGGATGATGTGTTGTGGCTCATTGGTCCGACATCTAATCTAATGTGATAATTTCATTGGTGATCAGAGTAATTGTATCCTTATCATGAATAAGTAGATAGAATGCATGTGTTGATCATTTCGGTTATATGAATCATGATTATGAAAACTAATGTGTGGAACAAATAGCATATGAAGTTTTATTATGTTTAATGGAAAGTGTTTCTGTCATGTTTATTGGAGCTTCATATATTTTCTTGCTATTTAATTTTTTTTTATATTATGTTTGAACATATTTTTTCCAATAAATCTCCATGTTTGATAGAGTTTCATATAATCAAATTTTATAGTCATATATAATAAATATATTATATAAAATTAAATAAATAAATATAATATAAAATTATAGAAATAAATATTGAAGTACTCAAAAATAATATTTTATATAAAATATAAATTGTAAAAAATATTAATTATTTGTATTGTTTATGAATGTTGATAATAATTTTAAAAACATATAAATTAGTCCTATAAATCTGTTGCAAAACATGTTGACCAACATATATATTTTCTATTTATATTATTCTAATTTTGATAGAACTATTTTATATGTCATAATAACATTTAGTGACAGATTTTTTACGAACATTTCAGTGACTAGATATTTTTTGTTAGTAAAATGTTTTTCCAACAAAAAATGCACATTTCAAACAGATATACCCCCTTTGGTAAAAGCTAATTATTTTTTAGTGGAACTAGATGTTCCATGTAATGAAAGATCAAATTGGTGTTACATGTGTTGAAATATAAACTATTTATTTAGTTTATCAAAATATATTAAGGAATTTATAATAATTTAAAGTATATATTTAATAAAATTACCGGATATTACATCCTAAACTTCCTTAAGATTAATTACTCCCTTGAAATTATTCTTGGTTATCAAGTGTTTAACATATCTAGAATTCTTTATTGAAACACACGTCAAATAAAGGGTTAATAAAAAAATCTTCTTAAAAGGGTAAATTTGGAAACATAAAGGTTGCTAGTATTTATGAATAACTAGGAATCCACATAGAGAGAACATTGGAAAGAAGTTAAAAGTTGTATTTGTAAGGGAGAACTAATTCCTATTAACTAATAGTGAGTGATAAAGAACATGGTCAATAAGAAGTTAGTAAAAACAAAACAACAATAAAAATAGGTATTTAAAGGTCATTGATATCATCAAAAAATATGGTAATTGGATTACTTTTTATTTTATGATCCTTTTCCTAAAGATTCAGGGTTCATTCACCATCTATAATATAGAATAAAAAAATAGTTACTTGATGAAAAAAAATCAATCCTTTTAATAAGTTTCCACCACAGTATAATCTTCTTATATAAACAATTAGTATTCCATATGACTTCTCATGATTAAATAATTAGAATATGCTTCTAACAGTTCACATAATCTTCAAAATGAATACATGGTATTCGTCATATATTTATATATCAACCAAAATAAAAATTGATAGCATGTGGTAAGATAATTCAGAGATTCAAGTGATGAGATAATACATTGATATCTTATTTTAAAAATTAAATACATAATATAATTATACAAACTCCTTATATAAACATATACCCCACTAAGCATCTCCCAAAAATTACTTATTCACTTTATGATCACATCACATAAAACCTCATAAGGAGTGTCTTAAACATTGAACATATGGTATAACCATAAAAAACCCTATCTGGTTGGAGATTTCATCACTTCATCAGAAGATCCAATATCAATTGTAGAATTAGAAAATGGATTTTCCACAAATTTTTGATTCTGATCAATTTGATTTTTTTCGAGATTAAGAATCTTTGGGGAACATTAACACAATATCCCAACTCAATAAAATTAAAATATGTCACTATTGGATGGATATTGGTTACCCCATTTTTTGTCCAAGGATCATTTCTTTACAGTCACAATCCTTTTAAAAAAACATACCACACTAGACACACATTCCAGATAATTTAAAACATTATTTAAAATTCTTTTTCACACTCGGAACATTTGGGGGGATTTCCTCTAGAAATCATAGTTGTTTCCTTCTCTATTTCCTTCCCATTTGAGAGTTTCTTACCTCTATTATCTTAGGGCACATAAGTGTAAGAAAACTCCATATCAATATTCTCAACATTCTCATAACATTTAAATTCATATATTGAATAATACCTTCATAATCTTGGTTTTAATCTTGAGTAAAATCCATTAATTATAAAAGCAATTTATTGAACAAAATAAGATACCTACGAGTCCAACCATGTAATATTTTCTTCATTTGTGGTCAGAAAATCTTCATCCATTGCATAAATTCCAATAATTATTTCTTCATTGTAATATTAAATAAGATAGTGAAATATTTCACAATAAAGATATTGTTAGATGTTTCTCATTCCATGTAATGAAGACCATATATTTTATAGTATTCATAACTTGGGACCTCTATAGATCAACATCCCTATTTTCTCAATGTCAAACCATTATGAAAAATCATATACTATAAAAATAACATGGAAATATTAAAATAATATGTAATTTCAACATAACCATAAATTAAAATATTCTAAAGGTATCCTATTAAAAATATCCTCACCTCTGAAATTGTTTAACCCTTTTATTTTATATCAAATATAAGGACCTAAATTGCATAATATTGATTTCTAGTTAAGAATTTATATTCTTTCACTTTAAAGATCTATTTAGTTTTATAGTTTCAAGGAATTTGTCCAAAACTTATACATAAAAACCCATAAAAAATAAAGTGGACACTACTAGTCATTATCCATTTTTTCCATAATATAAAACACTTAAAAAATCATGATTTTCATTCATCTAAAATCCCATTTTATTAAAACATGGATTCTTATTTTCCCATAGACATCTTTAAACATAGTAATTTTTTTAAAACATGGGATTGTCTCAAAATCTCAGTAAAGGATATAAAAGAAATAGAAACCGATAGTTCAATATAAACTGAAGACTCATATATTTTTTTTCCTTCATCTTCAATTTTTTGAGAATATAAAATAATACCTCTTAAAATTAAAAAAGCATAAATTATTTAAAAAAAACAATTAAACCCCATATAAAGTAATTAAAACATTTTTAGGTGACTTAGAGAATCACATTCATAAAACCCAAGAAAAACCTTTTCTATTGGAATAACATTACATCTTATTTCTAATATTACATTACTCAATGCATTGGAGAGCTATAATGGTCTCACCTGGTGATATCCAGGACACCCCATGTTAAGTTGTAGCTAGATTTACCAGCGTTATATGGGTCACCCCTTATTATGTTCCAATGAGATTTCTTGTCACTATCGAGGCCACCCAATGTTATGTTGTAATGAGATTTAATGATACTATCTGGGACAACGTATCTTAATATGTAATGGGATTTCCTAGCACTATATAGTTCGCCCCATCATGTAATTCCCAATTAAAACCACCTGAATAAAAAATTTTCCTATAAAACCATTTAGAAACACATTTAAACTATAATGAAAACACATGAAGAGAAAAATTAAAATTTTATTTTAAAACCCAATTTTCTGACTAAAATACCATTATTCCTTTCAAAATAATTTTCAATACTAAAATATTTTAAAAAATATTCCTTTTCAATGGAGAAACATGAAATCTTTTAAAGGAATTTATAAATTGAATAATAGTCATGATGATGTAAATTCATTATCATTGTGTATGTTAAGAATAGAAGATTACTTTTTATATTTTTCAAAACATTTCATATAAAACACTTAAAAAGAACTATTTTTTCAAATTGATGAATGAAATTCAGAATAGACATAAATTTTAAATAATTATTAATATATATATATATATAATATTTCCATAGAGGAAAATATTATGAAATTAATTCATTGAACATTTGAAAAGATATTTTTAATTAAAAGTGTCTCACACCATATTAAAATATTTGAATCAAAAGCACCCTGAAATAATAACATTTAAAAAATTAAAAAAGATGATAATCATTAAATTCATGATATTATATTTAAATGGGTTTGTATATACACAAAATAAATTAAGGTGGGTGTATGACATTAAAATATGCCTCAATGAAAGGAGATTGAGAAGAAATATCTTACCCTGAGTCTGAATTGTCATGTCTATGTTTATCATCATGAATAGTAAACTTGTGTTAATTATTTAATTTCTTAAGAAATTTTTTTAATTTTATTATTAATTATATTTTAATTATTTCAATTTTTTATACAATTATCTAATCCATTATGTTTATGTCAGATTGGTTCACCATATTCAGATTGTTTTTCAAAAAAAACTAAGGTAGGTTGACTATGGTTGATGAGGTTATTAAGTAAACATATATGTAATAATATCCATGTAATAATTATAATATTTATGCATCAATCATACTTTTAAAATCTATCACGAAATAATGATATGAAAAATGAACAAATGGTATAATCATGGAGAAGGTTGGTTGTACATATGCATCAGTAACGATCCAATCTTTCAGTAATCATAAATGAAATAATGTAAGTAAAAAAATATCATTATATATTGATAATTAAATAATAAATACCGTATTATTTAATCTTATACACTTATATATAATTCATTTTATTTAAAAATAAATCACATCGCTTTGAGGGGGAGGTAGTTCAAATGTCTACGAATGACATTATCACTTTTTCATTGTGTGAAAGGTAATAAAGAAACTTATATATTATACTACCAAAATGTAAATCATGTCATTAATATCAAAAATATTTCATTTATATAATATATTTTAATCAAATATTTCCTTCATAAATCCCATGTAAATATTGAATGAATTATAATATGTTGATGAGGCAGTTTTCCACACATCCACAATTGATGTTATCTTACTCCCAAAAAATGGAAATCATTAATGTATGTGTTATATAATTATAAAATAAGTATGATTAAATCATAAATATATTATATATCATAAATAATATGTTTTACATCAAACATTCTCACTGTGAGTGGTGGTAAATGAAAAAAAGTCATCATTTTGTGAGGTAGTTGTGTGTCGTACTCAAGAATGGTGATTTAATTACCCATTTTATTGAAGTATGTGTAGGTCTAGAACTAAACATTAACACAAAAACATATATTTATATTTACTATACATATTTTACTTTATAATTATTAAATAATTTAAATTTATGGGACGGATAAATAAATAAAATAAAATTTCTCAATGAATAATGTTACCTCTTCTTTTGGTAACTTCATTTGGGTTACACCAATGCAGATACATGGTTTTATTTAAACCAAAATTTAGGATGATAGGATGAGATGATTTATTATAAGAACTTATTTTTGTAGGTTTTGTATGAACAAAAATCATTGATACATGTGAATGTGTGGGTAAAGTGAATGCATTTTTATAATCGATGGGGAGTGGACTTCATTTGAATAAAAAATTTAACCATTACAAGGTGGTGTTTTATAAATAATGTGAAACCAATAATGAACAAAATTATATAAATATGTTCATATGGTCTAATTATGTACATTAAATGATTTTTATATAATATTCTAGTTCATTGTTGTACTTAATGTTAAACTTTATCAACTAAGTAAACAAATTTTTACCTAACTCTCTATAATTAATTTTAATTTCATTCACTTATATTTTTGGTCAAAAATAGTTTTGATCTTACGATAAATTATAAATTATTCTGATTCAAAATATTTAATCAAATTTTTGAAATTATATTCACATAAGTGGTATAATTTAATTTAAAATTGATCTCGTGGATGAAATGGGAACGCGAGGTTTTAAAGTAAAACAATTTCTATGGTTTAAAATGTTTTTATATGAAATTTCAATGTGAAATTAATTCTAATGACCTAAATTGAATTAAAATATATTAAATGTATCTAATTATGCATTATACCCAACTAAAAATATATTTTAACACTTTAAATTAGTTGATTTAAAAATAAATTTTCAATTAAAAGCCATTATTTTTCACTATTCATCAAAACAATAAACTTCTCAGAAAAATAACAAAAAATCACCAAAAGTAAATTTTTATATAAAAAATTTAAATAATTATATTATTTTTTCCAATTAATATTATAAAATTGACAAAAAAAAATTTTTTTAACATTTCATTCATTAAAAAGTTAAGAATCTACACATTGAAAATATACATCTTTTATGCTTAAAATTGGATTTATTCTAATCATAATCCTGCAAAAAATATTGGATGAATTTTTTAAAAAATTATAACATATATAACATATATAAATAATTAACATCTTTCAATAATAGTTATTAATTTTATTTTTAATGATAAAATATAATTCTGGTCATAAAAATAGATTTGCATAAATACCCATCCATTGTATTCAATTGGACATTATATTAATTTATAATAGATTTATAACCAATGAATTAATTTCAAAAACATTATTAATAAATAAATTAATAATTTATTTATTATCATTAATTTATACCATTCCAACTAATAGGTGATAACTATCAAAATAATATTGATAGTATATTTTTTGTCTGGTAAGACTGAGGTTTGTGTGTAACATAAGTCACCAAAGGAAAATGATATTTCCTAAAAATCAAGATGAACTTGGCGTTGTTTGTGATGTAATATTATAAATTTATTACATCTCACATAATCTACTAATGAATTGAAATTAATTTTAAGGAATATATTTCATAAAATCATTGGATCATAAAGTTAGATTGACAGAAACAAGAACATACAATAATTAATGGATTGTTGTGATTATAAAATTGGTTTATATTGGAATATTAACATTAATAAATAATATTAATTACATTATTTAGATAATTTTATGGTCTTAAATTATATTTTAATTGTGTTTAATAATAAATCTAGATGAAAAATGAGATACATTACTTAATGTAGGCATTTTTCCGAACAAGAGATGATTAACATTTTCATTTCTAAATGAATGATGAGAAAAATTAAAATTAAAATTTTTCTATAAATTATAATAATTATATTATAAGATTAATTTTTTTTATCAAATTAATCCTAATAAACAATGATGATTTGTTATGGTGAAATGCAGAGGACATAGTTGCATAGAGGTGGTAGTCTACAGAACACATGAATGAAAGTTTTGTTTTTATCAACAGAAAGGGCAATTTAATATTTCATCTATATTAATATAAAACTATGTATAAAATATTATACTATTTAATAATATATTAATTATGAAATTTATTTTGGGGAAGTAATAATTTAAAAAAATGGGTTTATAAAAGAAGTAATCATGTGGAGGACTGGGGATTTCTCATAGAAGACTCCAGGAAAATAGAGGACTTAGAAAAATATATTGTAACTAGTGGATCATGTAAAATTAAGAGGATTTAGGTGAATTTAAATGGATATATTATAATTATATATTAATAAATTTTTTGGGTATGGAATTGAATGGGTGGTGAGATTCCCATTTATAAGTGGATAGAGTGGTATTTCTATAAATATTTCAATTTAATATAAAGAAAAAACATGTTTCAAACATCATGAAGACTCAAAAATGGAATCTAATGGAGTGTGTAATTACATAAGGGTTATAATACCTCCATTATCCATATTAAAATATTTTTAAACATTTTTTATGTTATTCACTCTTATAATTCACACTTTTACCATATTTGGTTTTACTATATTAATTAGTTTTTACCAATGTAAATAATTTTTTTATTTAAAATTTAATTCAACTTATTAAATATTTTGTAGCTAACAATTTCAAATATTTATTCAATTTTATCATATAATTTTTTTTTTAGAAAAACTAAATACTAAAATTAGCGCATGTAATGCATTAAAACATGTTTTTTGGAGAAAGTGGTTTATTTTTATTTTTAAAATTAGAAATGTATTATATTGTCATGAAATAAATATGTTTATTATAAAAAACAGGTTTTATGTTGATTTAAAGGTAATACAAAACCAAAGTTTACCAATGTAATATTTAATTTAAAGAGAAATCAAAAATATTTTTTATTATTAAATAGTACTAAGGTATTTAAAATGTTACAAATTGGTTTTATAAATTCATCAAAATATTTCTCAAATGTATAGTTTTAATACATAACCACATATATTTGATAAATTAATAGTTTTTAAAAACTTATATCTTTTACTTATATAATGATAAAGTCATAAAAGATACAGTGTCTGTATAAAATGTACATTTACTATACAACTAAAAATCCAAAATTTCTATAAAATTAAAATAATAATTATTATATAATATCAACTTGAGTAATATAAAAATTATGATTCTTTTTTAAAATTTATACTATAAAATTTTATCTTTTACCTTGTAAATAAAAAAAATTATTATGGAACATGTTTTCTTGGGAAAATAACTTTTCTGAAATATGATCTTTTCTTATTATTATTTCATAACAATTACTAATAATTTTTGTGTCAATATATTATTCATAGAAATAATATATTTTATAAATAATATATTTAGTTTCTTAAAAAACATATAAATTCAATTTTTTGAAGGTTTTCATTATAAATAAATAAATCATTATTATTAGATATTTAGCTACACTAATATAATTTATTGATGTCTTAACATTGATAATGGATATTATTATAATTTAAATAAATATTTCATAATTTAGTTACCTCTATTTTAACCCGCTTTTTATATAGATACATTTTAATAGTTATATAATTTTACACTATTCATTGTGTTTTGGTGTTTCATGTGAATAAATGTATCCAAAAAATTAGATTTTAAAGGAATATGTAATTTATGATCATTGGGTATTACATTTTCATTCCATGTTTATTATGGTGAATCAATGTTTTAGTGGATTTAGTTTCTTCTATGGAAATCTATCTATATATTGTACAGATCAATGAGGTTGATAGTTCACCTTAACCTGTTGTTTTTTTAAATTCATTGATCTCTTAAATGTCATTATTGATTATCAATGAGATATCCTGATAATGTGAAATAAAAAGGGTTGTCTCATCCTAGTCTAAATCATCCAGGACTATAGCTGCATTAGCCAAAGCATCTACGTGGGTGTTCTTTATATGTCGGGATATTCAGAAAAATTATCTCTATAGATAATTAAACAATAAAACCTCATACATAATAAATAAATGGAATCTAATATACATTATTTATGGAATATATATCATTAATTTTCTTGATTATTAACTCTGAATCACATTTGGCATTCAATATGGTAGATGGTATTTTCTGAGTGAACTCCAATACTACAATGAGGTCAGAATACTCTTTATTTTCTTGTTTACCCTTATGATAATAGAAAGAAATATTAATGAAGCACATGATACTAGGGAGAAGATTATAATCATCAATGAGACTAGATTATTCATTAGTTTTTTAATCCAATTTAATTTTGGAATTATGTGATGATCATTAATATATATTTTCATTTCATGGTCAGTTTTATGGATGAAAAAAACTTCTTTGTTACAAAGTCATTTGTTCAATAGTGATGTCTCTGATATGTGGTTCTCCATGAAGAAGTTAGTTAATTACTATTATTAAATCCTCATTTAAGACTTAAACTGGTTACAAATTTAATGTAAATTTCTGGTCCAAAATTTTAGATGCCTAATTGGTATTAGATAAATGATGATGTATTTGAGAATATATTCGTTAATGAATAAGAATATTTCATGTTGGTGAATGCCTTGTCTATGATATTTCACTATAAAGATCAATTCAAGGATGTTCTTGATATTATAAAATAAAATTCATATTATCTTATATTATTTGTCTCAGATAGTAGAGATAATTTTTATTTTCATCCAAAATTATGAGTAATAAGTAAACCAAGTGATCATTCATGGGTTTCCATATAGTGGGTAACCATATTCCCTTTTATAGGTGGCATCATGACTGATGGACAAAGGAGATAAATTCTGACTTCATTTTAGGCCTTCTAAAAATATTTATCTAATTGATAATTAAGCCCTTTAGTCATCAACTTTATAAAATGATAGAATTTTTTTGTGAGGTTTTTTATTAAGTGTCTCATGTGGGAATAAAATCACTTGAGTCACCTCAACTCATTGAGGTCACAAATATTGTTATATCGAGTATCTCTGTTATCTGTTTGGTGTAAAATTTTATACCAATATTCTTTTTTATAACAACAAATAATTTCTATGATGTTACCCCAAAATTTCATTTGTGTAGATTCATCTTCATTTTGTGTTGTCGCATTTTGTTGAATGATATTTCTTGATTGGTCATATGATCACAACTGTATTATGAAACAAGCACTAGATCATCCACGATGGAACTATAATGTATTCTCTAAAAATTATATAGAGATATGGTCTATTAAAAATTGATATGTGGTTCTAACATTATTCATGGAAAATTGTATAACATTATAGTAGTGTATCCCTTGGAGTTCCCTAAATGTAGATTAATCATTATCATAAATGGCCATTCAAATTTTTTTTTACCTTTAATATTCATCTATAAATGAGTGATAATCGATCCTATCTGTTACATCAATATCTATTTCTATAATTGATACTGTAAAATCATATTTCAAAAGGTGTTGGTTGAGGTTGCTTAAGTCAATACGAAGTGAAATTTTATAGTTTTTTTATTGATGGGAATGATATTTCAGATCCTGACTAGGTATTAAACTTTCTAGATAAAGTTTTACTTGATCACCTTTCCGACTGTGGACCCCACTGTAGAAGTATTGGTTAGATACATTCTCTTTAATTCATTTTTATAACCTTGGTGGTCATTTAGCTGGCTCAATTGTTAGTTTCAGACATTGTGATCTAGTCCATTCTATTTAGTATAGATCTATGACAATACATATTTATTTTTCTTCAATTAAGCAATATATCTATTTATTCCATCAGGTCCATGGTGATATTAATTGATTTAGGTCATAGATTTTCCTTTTTACCTAGATTAATCCATATGAGTTCACTGATAGTGGTTAAGACACCCTCCTCAAACATTGGAGGGAAAACCTAAAATTTAAAACATTCACTTATTTTTCCTAATTATTTTGAAACCCAAAAAATTAGAAATATTTTTGAGATTTTGAAGGTAATATTATTATCCTAAATTGGGATCACATTCCTTTTCAATATGATCAGGTTCAAATAATGCAACTGATATCCAATGAATGAGAGAGAACATTCCCAAACCCTGCACCCTTTTTATTCTTAAAATAGTATTTAGATCAATATAATCAAAGTGTCTAAAATATGTTCAATAAATATTATTCAGACATTCACAATGGTAAATATTCTCAAGGTCTATGTTGATACCTATAAATTACATGGTCACCTTTTCCATCATTATGTGTGATTGCTTAATAGATACATATTTCTAGATATATTTTGAATATAATGTGATTAGATTCATTCATTTCTTATCTAGGATATTTTCATGACCTAATTTCTATTCATATAATGTTCTTTCACCATAATTCTGCCTATGGAAAACACATATAAATTATTTATCCACTTCATAGATTGACTAGTCCATATTATAGTCCACTGGGGGAACTTATCTAGAAAATGTTACCTATCATTAACTACTTACCCTCTATTTTACTAATCCCTACATTCATATATTGAGATCCATAAGACTAATATAGGGAACTACCACTATTAAATGTCATGAATTTCCCATTAATTTATTATTTCAAGAATTAATAACATGATGAAGGTAGATATATGTGAAAATGCATATATGGTCTTCATAGTAGAGAATTTAAGGTATTATTATATATAATAACCATAAACTCATATTTTTAACTGAGGCATCCAAATATTTATATAATTTGTATATTATATATTTCTTATACTCACTTTTTCCCCCTTATACTATGAAGTTGGAGGGAAAAATCATCATCACTATATCCTAAGCGATGGAGGATATAAACTATTAAGAGATTGCTTTTGGAGCCTTTATCCACCAATGATGCATGGATGTTGATATCATCAATTTTTTAAGATATATAAATGTATCTCATGTGTCCCTTTATGGTATATTTCTAGACTTTCTTCATGAATGAAATTTCCATGTGACCCATTTACAATTCTGTACACCTCAGTTGTAGAAAATCCAGCATCAAACACTTTAAGGCTAAATAGGGCCTCAATAAGAGATTAAATAAATATTTGTAGATGTGAATGGAATTTAAAATAGATGTTTTATCTATAATTTAATTATATATCTTTGAGATCTATTATTTCTAAACCTGGTAATTTAAGTTTCTATATTATAGATATTGTCTAACATGGTTGTTGGAAGCTGACTCTTGATGTACCGGTGAATCCTTCCCTTGACTAGAATATGAGATATTTTTATTCCATATGCAATGGGCTGAACAATACATATTAAATCTCAATATTGGGATGAAAATTGTATACCATGTTATTCGGTTAAAATTATCTTCTCAATGAATTAAGATCATGTCAATGAATCTATTAAGCTCATTGACGTGTGTGTCCCTCAGTTTCATCCATGAATATGGATATATTAAAAAAAATTCCAAAATGACTGTTTTCTCCATAAATAGATCTAGCATAACCTCTTCAGCCTTTTTGACCAATTTCCCAATTATTATTGGGGAGACCGAGTTAATTTGAACTAATATCATCATAGAATAGGTCATTCAAGTATATTAAATTCATTAAGACACATTGTGACACATTATCTAATGGAAATATTTTTTGATGGGTTAGTACCCATTTTCTCATTTGGTGAGATGGTGAACATCCTTTAATTGATGGGTGTAAGATGTATAATATTTTTTTAACCTTATTGGATATATATATGTTTTATTCATCCTATGAATTCTTCTTCTAAAGTCATTTGCATAATATTTTGGTAGATTACTATGATAAATATGTCATCTTTAAAATAATAGGGGGAATTGGGGACACAATAGGATATTTCCATTAAGAAATAAGTAATGTGTGTGCCTAGATAATTTATTTCATATTCATACTATCATCAAATTTTATCACATTCCTATAGTGGACTTTCTTAATCTACTCTTCCTCTAGTGTAGGGAAAAAGGCATAAGACACCCACTCTCATTTTCATCCTCACTTGACCTAATTAGAGATAACCATTTTATAGATTATATCATTAAAGAAAAAATTTATTAGATATTTTTTCCAAATATTAAATAGATCCCACTGGTAGGTTACTATACTAGATGAGCACTAGTTCCTACTAGTTCTTTATAAGGCACTTGAATTTTTTCCTCCTTCTATGTTAATTATACCATCAATAGTATACAATAGGAAAAATCATTTTCTAGATACAACTCTAAGTCCCTCATTTACTTGAATATTGGGATGGCGTGATCCCCAAATTTGGGTAGAGGATTATTCGTATCTACCCAAACAAGATAAAACATCCTTTCAAACTACCCTGGTGTGTCTTGTTCCTCTATACCCTCTATTTGAGTTTAAAGTGGCTCAATGGAGTCATCAATATTGAGTATAAATGTGTCTTATTCTAGAACATGAGTAGAGGTAGGGTATGTAACATGTTATCATCACCCCACTAATTATTGATATGCAGTTTGAGCTACCTATGGATTCTTTCTCTACATGGTTATAATTTCACCCCACTTATTGGGTATTCCTGATATTCTTAGGCCACTAGATTTAGATAATCTAATTTTCTAGTCCCATATCTAGTCATATAGTTTGACACTTCGCATATATGTTAACTATCTCATTATTATATTTTTACTAGAGGAGAAAAAGTTTTCTAAAACTAGGTGTTATACACAATAGGAATAATGCCTATGAGATTATTAATATTAATTCACCTTAATATATCAAACTAAACATTATATTGATTTGAATTTTCCACAACAGAAAGGTGTTTATTTTTTAGGTTGTAATTATTCTGTAAATTTAACCAGTTCCTTATTTTAAATATTTTCCAAATATCACAGAAGATGTTATGGATAAATATGTTTTTGGATCTCATAGAAATTTAATCATTATTTTGTACACAAAAAAATTTCATAGATTTCATTTTTAATCATATTTCATGCATATGTATCTTGATCACGGTATTCAGTGTCAAGGTCAGGATATATGTTATCTAATGTTTTAAAATTAATGATGTTCACCAGCATGAAACATTCTTTGTGGGTCATATACTCACATGACTCGTAATAATAAAGATATTTGTCTCCGATAGAATATCTCTTAAGGTATTGATAATAAATCTATTGGACATTAAACTTCTTTGACAACCATGATGGTTTTTACCCCCTATGAGGCTTCATCTTCCATCCATGGTGGATGGAAATCCTAATGGAATCCCTAATATGTTTTACCATCTACACTCTCAATGTGTGGAATGGATTATATAGTGTGATAAACTATAGAGGTTCTTCCTATAAAGTTGATAATATTCTTGAGATGGTTGATTTATATATAGGAGTAAGGGGAAATTATTACCCCACCTCCGTGGGATGGTGTTCAATTAGTTCATTCACTAGAACAAAATGGATGATTTTTAAATTTTATGATCACAAGGGTGGTGTTGGTCAAATAAATTTACCCAGACTTATGGGTTTTGGTTTCTCTTGTTATACTACATATGAATCTATTGGAAATAAGGATATTCTTAACTGGATATAGAGTATGGTTTGTGATTGTTTTCAATCCTTATTGTGATGATCAAGGAGCTTGCAAAGAATTTGGTCTTATGATTGATGCTGAAAACTATATTGATGTTTGTGCATTATCCTAGTGTTTACCAAATTTTTTTTCCTAAGAAATATGAGGTTGTTTTTTGGAAAAGGAAGAGTTTTGGAAAAATAATGGCAACCCATTAACCCTATTCCGAGAACAATATTGGGATCACAAAATAAGGTATGAAAAATGGCTAACCACAAACCACACAGAGGAGATGGCATGAGAACATATTATGAGAAATGGTTCACAGAGTGAAATATGTTCATGACACGGTCTGAGGTTTGTGGAAGGAAAACGGTTTCTGGTATGGAATGTCATTTGGGAAAACAAGGCTATGTTTTGATAATCCATGAATGGGATTTTTATGAAAATGAGATTGTGATTTTTGTAGCCATGTATGGAGAATGGAAGTGTGTGTACCGTGTAGGTAATAGGGTTCACGTGAGATGCTCGGTATGCGAGAAAGGTGGTGTCATATTGAAGATTTGTTAAATCTTGGTTTAGTGGATTATGTGCATCTATTTTCCTATATAATGAGCACTAATACCTTCATATGATAGTATCTCTGAGATTTAAAATTGATGTGTAATTAGGTGAAATGTAGAAGTAGTTCGCGAGAAGACAACTCCTCAACAACATTAATTGAAAATATGAAATGAATTTGATGAAGATCAGAACAGTTCATTAAATACAGTATATAGAGGAAGAAGTATAGGTTTCGAAAGACAGTTCATGGAGCAGGAGTTTGGTCTACAAAAAAGAAGCATTACTTTGATGTGGTTTACGATGAAAGTACATGGATAAAGTTTGCGAAGGCAATACACAGTCACAATTTTTAAAGGAAGTAAATAGAGGATGCCTCATAGTACATAGACCAGGGTAGTACATGAAGGAATCCTCGTTGTACATGGATCAAGGTAGTACGCAATGGATGAAATGAAGTATGTCGAATAGTAGGATCATTTTGTAGAGAAATAACTCAAGGTATGTGGTGTAGTAAGATTCACGGAGGATGGAGGTTAGTACTCAAAGGAATAGTTCATGATCTAATAGTGGAAAAAAGGTGAAATGCATCTAGAGGTGAAAATAATAATTCAAAATGACATTGATATATAGTTGAGTATGGATGATTTAATTCCAACCCATTGAAGAAACCTTGACATTCATAAACTGATTTCATATTCTTCGTAATGTAGTGAGCAAGGTGGAGTCAACGAAAGTGATATGAGGGATTCATTGTTCATTAAATAAGCCCTTGTAAAGGCAGTGCACATGGAACATTGTGATTAGGGTAAAATTTTGTAATCCACAACTAGTGAATATTAAATGACTTTGGTATAAACAAATACTTGTTAGTGTGTTCTCCATCAACTTATCCCTTAGTGGCGTGCCAAGTAAAATTGATGTTTCATTGATATTCTTATGATTTTTTGTTTTATGAAATTTCCCATTAGATATGTTTAACTAGTTCGTACCAATATGGGAACAAGATCCATCAATTTAAAAGAAATTGAAACACTAATTCATCCCTCCCCTCTCAGGGTGTTTTAGGGTCCTTTATGAACCAATACCATGAAATTATTAGCATTTCAGGCCATTAATAATGCATGATATTTATGAAGTGTACATTATGGATAAATGATACTAATTATTTACTTTTTTTCTACAATTTCATGTTTCATCAACCTCAAATTGTATGCTTACTTGATTTTCAAAGTTTTTTGATACCATATTCTTTCAATGGTCCATGCCTATCAAATATACTACTTATAGGCCTTTGTAATGATGGGGATTTTTTTGGAAAAAAAATTTATATATGGACCTAGGAAAAAATATTAATACCAATGTAGTTGTGTTTCATTATTTTGTACCATATGATCCTTTTTGGATAAAAATGTAAAGTGTGGTGCCCCCCACCCTATGATACACATATTAAGTAGGTAATGAATGGTTATATGGTATTTCACTTTCATACCACTCGGTTAGTCTTACCATACACAATCATATTGATTACCTAACATATGGTTTTGATCAACTAAGAAGGTGTACATGTAATCAAATCATCACAACTCTTTCAGTGTCTCAATGTTTTTCAGTATAATTCACATGAGATATATTCTTAGTCTTTAGGTATCAAAGATGATGATTTCATGAATATTTTCTATATTTTTTAGAATAACAATACATTTAAAAATGAATATGATTTAACATGATGTATGTTGTCACGACCCGTCCTCGAGGCCCGTGCTGTGACTACCCCAAGCCCACCTTCCATAGGCAAGGGGATGGCGACTAGAACCAAAGGCGTAAATCCCAATAACTGGGAAGGGATATCCTTTATAAAAGTAAATAAAACACCACAGAGTACAAGCGGAAGTAAAACACTAAGTACAAAAGAAAGTGCTGAAAAGTAAATGGGCCAGAATACAAACCCAACTAAAAGTACAACTACAACTGAACGAAAGTTCAACAAAAAAAGAAAAACAACTGGAATAAAGGAATCATCTCCTGGGATGTCCCCCTCGGATCCTACCTGAAGGTTAGGTACAAATAGCGCAGCTCCTGGATCATCCACCATGGATCCTACCTGAAAGGTAGGTACAGATAGTGAAACTCTTGGATCGTCCACCACGGATCCTACCTGAAGGGTAGGTGAAGATAGCCTCCACAACGCTCTCGCCCGTCAACCTCCTCCGAGTGGTGTCTCACCATGAAGTCCACCTCTGGATACTAACTCGTCATGTGGTCCACCTCCGGGTACCGTCCAGTCCTCGAACACTCGGCCACTGTCAGCGCTGCCCATCGTCTGCAACCAACACAATAAGGTTCGTACATATCCCGTGAGGGGGTGAGTATACGATATTCAGTAGGGACCCCGAGACCCTCAAGGTCTCACTAAATTTAACAAGGATAACCACAAAGAAGGATCTCAAAAGATAAACCTTACTTAGGTATAAGCCCAAACTTATACCTAAGTTATCAAGTAACCCATCTCAATCATTAGGAAACACAAAGGGTTTTAAATAAACGGATAGCCACTACTTAGGTATATGCCCATACATATACCTAAGTTATCAAGTGACCCATCTCAATCATGAGGTAAACACAAAGGTCATAGAATCAACTCAAACCAGGATTTTTATTATCGAAACCATAACTGCTGAAGAGCCCCGTCTCTGAAGTGTACAGCGGTCCGATCATGACTCTGAGATACTGCTCACTAACCTAAGACTGGTGAGGTACTCCTCCTGTCGAGTATCGTTGGACAGCCACCCAAAAACAGTAGTGCTTCCCTCCGGGGAATGCCACCCAAACAAAGAAGTGCACACCACCTAATAGCCTGCAGAGGTACACTCTGGGTGAGTACCGTGGGTCTGCACTGTCACGCAGTAGTGCTCTATCCAGAATGGGTCTACACCCAAACAAGTAGTGCTATGTCCACTGGGCTAGTTGACTCACTCCAAGTCGAGTCGGTCAAGCAGTCGTCAGGTCTCAGCCGGCTAGACAGTCTTCGTACTCCATACGCTCATCTCCGAGAGGGTCCGCTCCATGAGCTACAGGTCGATACTCCAATTATCTCAAAGACCCACAAAGAAGTATCTCAAAGGACCGCCTCGTCATAAGTGTCTCAACGCAACATACGGCGCGTCAATCGGATTCTCGGTCTGTGAGTTATTAGCATTTTCGTCCCAGGGGCCCGGTTGGTTTCGTGTGTGAACCAACCCGGATGTATCTCAATTGTACCCCGAACTCTCATAGGGTATACTCATAGGGACTTTTTCTCAACATCATCACCAACGCCGCTGACGGTTCGTCAAACGGACGTCCAGTCTGAAAGTTATCACCTTTTCCATTCCAGGGACCCGGTTGGATTTCGGGTACAATCCAACCCAACCACTATCCAACTGCAACCAAAACTCAGGCGAAGTATGCCAAAAGTTCCGTCTCATCATGAGGAAACCAACAAAGTTGAAGGCACGTCAATCAGACGTCTGGAGCTCAAGATATAAGTGTTTCTATTCCGAGGGCCCGGTTGGTTTCGTGTTCGAACCTACCCGGTCGTACCCAAAGTTCCCTGAAACCTAGATTGTAATATACCGAAATGACCGCCTCGATCCAATGATCGCTACCCAACTGAAGGTGCGTCGATTGGATTTATGTGGTGCATGATATGGGCGTTTGAACAGAAACTGCCCGAAAATAGGGGGTTCGGGCCCGATCTGACCCGGCCCGAGACCCCCTGGGTCGGCCCGAACCAGGTCGACCCGAACCAGGTCCGGGTCTGGCCCAATAGGGCGCGGCGCGGCCCGGCTGGCTGGCCTGCCGCGCTGGCGCGGCCGCGTGGCCTCTCGGCTGTCCGGCTGAGCGGAACAGGGGGTGCGGTTGCCCCCCCCCCCATGAAAGAAGTCACGGCCCCCGCGTCGGGCCCGCTCCCTGCTAGCGACGCGGCCCGGCGCCACGTCGTTCTTGGTCTCGCGTGGCCGCGGGACTAGCCGCCTGCCGCCGTCGCCTCCCGGCGGCGGCGCCGCGCTGGTAGGGTGCGCCGGCAGGATTTTTCACGGACCACTGTACGCGCTCCGGTGGTCTGTTTTTCTCGCCGCCTTCGCCAACTGTCCTCCCGGGACCCGACCTTCACTGCAGAGGCTTAAAATTTAATTTTCAGCCCCGTTTGTCGTCACCTGTCAATCCGCGCACAATGATCAACCAGCAGAGTCTTCGAATTGCCTCCGTGGCTCCAACTCTGGCCGCGGTTTCTTTCGGCCTCAATGGGGCGGCGCGACGGCGTTGCGCTTCTTCTTCACGTTCTTTATTATTTCCGTGTGGTGCTGTTGCACCGTGCCACCTTTGTTCATGCCGCAACGAAGAAAACAACAAAGGAGGAGGAGAGTAGGACGTGTTCATGCGGTCCGACCTCCTCCCGTTACGTTGACAATAAGAGGCCCAAAAGATGAAGAACGACAAGGATTTTTCACGAACAAAAGTAATCAACCCAAACAGTTTTTCCCCGAAATCAAGAATTCCCAACCTGCAAACATATTCATAGCAGATTAACATAATGTTTAGTTGAACCGCGTTCTTATATTTAGAAGGAAGTAAACAAGGGTTCACTAACAATCACAAATAAATTCCTTACCTTGAGTGTAGTCGAACGAAGGCTTGTCGTATAATTGCACGTCATGGAAGAAGGCGTCGTGGAAGGGGGATCGTCGCGTCGTTTAGAAAAGATTCATCGGTGTCGCGTCGTCGATCTCTGAGGATCCGATTTTCTTGTCGATCTTTTTCGGATGTCAGTGTTCTTCGCATTATTCACGTTCTTCGCATTCTTCGACGAAGAATGAAGAACTTCGAGACTTGGAGTCGTTCTCTCCAAAATCATCCCGCACAACCCAAGCAACGACAATAAAAAAATAAGACACCCTCTTATTTGATTACTCAAGCCTTCATTTTGAAATTCAAAATTGAATCAAACAATTAACTCAATTAATTGCAACATTTTAAACCGCCCAATTAATAGAGGCGTTTAATATTTAATTAAACGCACGAGTTCACCTCGTTTAATAGGGGGTGTGGGTGCGTTACATTAATAAAAAAGGGGTTGAGGAAGTTGAAAGGGTGGGGCTCGTGTGGGCCCCACCTAACTAATATCCTACCTAGTGGATTAGTTAGGATGTGGGTCCCACTCAACCACTTAGCTTAGATTAACACATCCTTGAATAAAAATAAAATCTGTTGCACAGTATTTTATTTTATTCTTTAGTTAAGCCAATTATGTAAAACTCCACCCGAGAAAACGAAACTATGGAAAAGGTGTTCTTAAGCAATTACGGGCACTGCGATTCCATCGGTACCCTCAGATTTCAATTCCGAGCCCTAGTTCAAAAGTAAGAAAAACCCACTCATTTGTTCACTGAACATACCCGAGCTAAACTTCGGAAAATGATTCAGAGCAGACAGGGCCTCAGAATCAGGTGCCGTCAGAAAATGTGTTCTTGTAAAATCCCAGAGAAAATTAAGAAAAAATTTCCCTTGTATTTTATGGGTCTTTACATTACTCCCACCTCAGGGATTTATGTCCTCGTAAACCTTTAACACAAACTAGGGATACAAAAGCGGTATTGAGCACGCATCTGAGCCTTCCGCTCCCAAGTGCTTACCTGGAGGTTCCCGTACTGCTAGTGAAAGCTCACCCGAGGAATTGACCATCCTCGTAAGATCTGCTCTTATTGATCCTCGATCCCCACTGGAATCTATGCATATGTCTCCCTATCATTGATGTCCAAATCCCTGAGGTCGATGATTTGTGAAGGATCATGAACGTATCTCCTCAATTGAGATACGTGGAAGTCGTCGTGCACCTAGGGCAACTGAGGTGGATGGGGCAAGCGGTAAACCACCTCACCTACCCAGCTGAGGACCTAGAAAGGTCCGTTGAACCTCGGGGATAACTTGTCGCCTCAGCCACATCTCCGTAATCCTTGTTGAGATGAGACCTGTATAAAGACGTGATCGTCATCCTCGAACTCTAGAGGTCTCCAATTCCTGTTGTAACTGAAACTCAAAACGACAGCTGCCATGAGGGTAAGGTTGACCGACTCAAGAGTGATCGGTCGCACCCTCCTGTGCATGAGTTTATCATGTGCTGCCTAGGGTTTCCTTTTCACCGACCAAGGAAAACCAATCCCGGCGTCGTAGTTAAACCATAACCTTTTTGCCTAATACCGTCAATTTGTGTATTAACTGTGGTTGCCCAGTCCATACTCAAACCATCGTCATAAGGCCTCAACGCGGCCACCAAGAGATTCCAACCGAAACTCTTGCCTTGAGGGTCTGACCATACCGTCGGCGTAAGTGTGATTATCGAGTCTTCTCCCAAGGTATCTCCAGATGTGGGGGTCAAGTCTACGGCTTACCGGAGACTCTAGGTCTGGGACAAGATTTGTGAAAGCAAGGAATGATTCATATCGACATCTGTTACTACGGCAGCTACTAGTGGATATAGACTGTCCCTTTAATCATTTTTAGAGCCATTTGGTCACACTCCTTGACCGCATGCAGCCGCACTCTTCTTACGCCCTCCAGCTCCCTGAGCCTGGCTGGGATAACTAAGGCGGGTGGTTGTAGCATGTTAAAATGTACACCACCTCATGTTGCTTTTCTATCTCTGCCTCCATGTATGCTGCTTCACAGACTCATATCTCCTTAAAGATTCCTCTTCTTGAAACATTTAACATGCTCGAGTCTCTAAGACTGGCGTCAGTTTCATGTTTCTTACTGCACTGTGCAGTTTTCATCTGCTCCGGGATGATCTGCACCTTCTTTGCCTACGATCTAAAAGAGCTGCTAAGATTTCTCCCTTGTCGAAAAGAGAAACATGGTCTCATCCCCCGGATGAACCACGCCCATTTCCTAATACAGTCAATCCTTACATGAATAATGCATTCATGCCATGGATGACTTCGTAAGGCCTCGACGTAACTACCAAGATATCCAATCGTCACTCTCGCCTCCAAGGGTCGAGTCACACTGTCGGCATCAGTGTGAGGTCACTGGGTCTCCTCTAGAAGAAATCTCAAAAGTGAGGGTCAAGTCAACAGTTTTAACCAGGACATCTCAGTATCAACCAAACAAAAGGACAGGAAAGAAAACCTCACAAAGATAAGTGTCATTTTATTACTACATCTCATAGTACAAAGACACAAATACAACAACAAAATGGAACTAGAAGTTCCAAGAACAAAAGTAATCCACTAGTTCCACTCCTGTCCACCTGTTCCCAGAGCTCTATTACCTTGTCCACCGCTCAGCTATTGCTCAGGCACCCGCCTCTGCTTCTGCCTCGGTGGCTCCTCCAACACCCGCAGATCAACTGTGCGGGGGGTCAGACAGTCACGTGCCAGGTGACCCTTCCTGCCACATTCATAACACTTCCTGCTCCTCGTACGACTGGCTCTGGTCCTCTTGGACCTATGCATCATCGGTCTACTGCCTATAGATGACTCAGCTACTGATGGAAAACCATGCAGCAAAGGCAGAAGCTCCTGAACACGCTCGAGGTGCAGAGATGCTGGTAGAAACTCCACCCTAAAGAAGGTCTCGAAGTCTCCCCATGTGAAGTTCATCCCATCGCAAAACAGGAGAAAGTGGCTCCACCACCTGCCTGCTGCTTCCTGAAAGATTTTGGCAGCAAAGATCACCATGAAGTCTGCTGGCGTCCCCACTAGCCTGAAGACTCTCACCATAGCCTCCAGCCAATCCTCAGCTGCCTACGGGTCCGTCTCACCCCGAATCCTGGGTGACCTCTGGCGGTGGAACTCATGCAGTGCGCTCAAGCGGCGTGCATCGCCTACTACTGGGGCTGGTGGCATCGGTGGCCCAACGTATAGTAGTATCGCTGGTGCCTCAACTACAAGAGTGCCCTGTACCGAATCCTCGTCTCTCGGCAGGCTATCAGTACGCACATCCCTTTGGGCTCCAGCTGGTCGTCCGTGGAAAGGCATCTTGAAAGAAACATACGTGAAATGGTAAAACGATTTATACCTGGTGAGCTGACCTGGTTTGAGATGTTTTAAGGGAAAACCTTTCAAAACACAAACGCAATTAATGTTTTCATGCACTGAGTCGGAAATCAGAATTCAGGGTCCTGGTGTATGTATTTGTCTACCACCCGTACCAACACTGTACTCCCTGAACTCAAAACCACACTCGGTACCCTTAACACTATTGCTTCACAGAAAGAAAAAAAATCAGAGTTATAAGTTCTGCGGTAGAACCGACTCCTCTGATACCAATTTGTCACAACCTGTCCTCGGGGACCATGTCGTGACAACCCCAAGCCTGACTTCCATAGGCCAGGGGCTAGCGACTAGCATCAAAGGCGTAAACCCTGATAACTGGGAAGGAATTTACCTTATAAAAGTAAACAAAACACCACAGCGTACAAACGGAAGTAAAACACTAAGTACAAAGGAAAGAGCTGAAAAGTAAATTGGCCAGAATATAAACCCAACTGAAAGTACAGCTACCACTGAACGAAAGTACAATACAAAAAGACAAACAACTGGAAAAAGGAAGCAACTCCTGGGTCATCCTCCTCGGATCCTACCTGAAGGGTAGGTACAGATAGAGAAGCTCCTAGATCATCCACCACGGATCCTACCTGAAGGGTAGGTACAGATAGCCTCCACAACTCCCTCTCCTGTCAACCTCCTCCGATTGTCGTCTTGCCGTGAAGACCACCTCCGGATACTGACTTGTCATGTGGTTCACCTCTGGGTACCGTCCAGTCCTCGAACACTTCGGCCTCTGTCAGTGCTGCCCATCGTCTACAACCAACACAACGATGTGCGGGCATAGCCCGTGTAGGGGTGAGTATACGATACTCAGTAGGGACCCCAAGAACCTCAAGGTATCACTAAATCCAACAAAGATAACCACAAAGAAGGATCTCAACCGATAACCATTACTTAGGTATAAGCCCAAACTTATACCTAAGTTATCAAGTAACCCATCTCAATCATGAGGAAACAAAAAGGTTATTAAATCAACGGATAACCACTACTTAGGTATATGCCCATACATAAACCTAAGTTATCTGGTGACCCATCTCAATCATGAGGTAAACATAAATGTCATAGACTCAGCTCAAACCAGGATTTTTATTATCGAAACTGTAACTGCTGAAGAGCCTTGTCTCTGGAGTGTACAGTGGTACTCTCATGACTCCGAGGTACTTCTCACTAACCTAAGACTACTGAGGTACTCCTCCTGTCGAGTACCACGGGACAGCCACCCAAACACAGTAGTGCTTCCCACCGGGGTAGTCCACCCAAACACAGTAGTGCACACCCCCTAATAGCCTGCAGAGGTACTCTCCGGACGAGTACCGCGGGTCTGCACTGTCACACAGTAGTGATCCTTCCGCCATGGGTCTGCACCCAAACAATTAGTGCTTCGTCCACTGGGCTAGTTAACTCACTCCAAGTCGAGTCGGTCAAGCAGTCATCTGGTCTCAACCGGCTACACGGTCTCCGTACTCCGTACGCTCGTCTCCAATAGGGTCCGCTCCACGAGCTACATGTTGATACTCCAAGTATCTCAAAGTCCCACTATGAAGTATCTCAAAGGACCGCCTCGTCATAAGGGTCTCAACGCAATAGACAACGTGTCAATCGGACGCCCGGTCTGTGAGTTATTAGCCTTTTCATCCTAGGGGTCCGGTTGGTTTCATACGCGAACCAACCCGGCCGTATCTCAACTGTACCCCGAACTCTCATAGTTTATACTCATAGGGATCGTTTCTCAACGTGATCACCAACTCTGCTGACGGTTCGTCAAACGGAAGTCCAGTCTGAAAGTTATCAGCTTTTCGGTTCCAGGGACCCGGTTGGATTTTGGGTACAATCCAACCCGGCCAATATCTAATGGCAACCTAAACCTAGGAAAAGTATTCCAAAAGTTCCGTCTCATCAAGAGGAAAGCAACAAAGTCAACGGCAAGTTAATCAGACGTCTGGAGCTCAAGATATAAGTGTTTCCGCTCCGAGGGCCCGGTTGGTTTCGTGTTCGAACAAACCCGGTCGTACCCAAGGTTCTCTAAAACCCTGAGTGTACTATAATGAAACAAACGCCTTGATCCAGGGATCTCTACGCAACTAAATGTGCATCGATCGGAGGTCTGTGGCCCAAGATATGGGCGTTTGAACGGAAACTTTCCGAAAATAGGGGTTTCGGGCCCGGTCCGACCCGGCCCGAGACCCCCTGGGTTGGCCCGAACCAGGTCCGGGTTCGGCCCAATAGGGCGCGGCCCAGTCCGGTGGGCATGGCCCTGCCCGGCCGGCTGGCCTGCCGCGCTGGCGTGGCCGCTCGGCTATCTGTCTGAGCGAAACAGGGGGTGCAGTTGCCCCCCCCCCCCCCCCCCGTGAAAGAAGCCGCGGCCCCCGCGTGGGGGCCGCTCCCTGTTGGCGACGCGGCCCGGCGCCACGTCGCCCTTGGTCCCACGCGACTGCGGGACCATCCGCCTACCGCCACCTCCGGCC
This sequence comes from Viscum album, assembly GCA_963277665.1. NCBI lineage: Eukaryota > Viridiplantae > Streptophyta > Magnoliopsida > Santalales > Viscaceae > Viscum > Viscum album. Next base: position 1,382,266,599 of record OY728138.1, read on the forward strand.
GGCGGCGCCTGCAGGATTTTCCGTGGACCACCGGACGCGCTCCGGTGGTCCGTTTTGCTCGCCGCCTTCGCCAACGGTCCTCCCAGGACCCGACCATCACTTCGGAGGCTTCAAATTGACTTTGTGGCCCTGTTTTTCATCGCTCATCAATCCATGCACAACGATCAACCAATGGAGTCTTCGAATCGCCTCCGCGGCCCCAACTCTGGCCGCGGTTTCGTTCGGCCTCAATGGCGCGGCACGACGGCGCCGCGCTTCTTCGTCGCATTCTTTCTTGTTTCCGTGCAGTGCCGTTTCACTGCTCCGCCTTTGTTCGGGCTGCAATGAACAAAACAACAAAGGGGGAGGAGAGTCGGATGTGTTCAAGCGGTCTGACCTCCTCCTGTTAAGTTGATAACAAGTGGCCAAAAGATGAAGAACGACAAGGATTTTTCACGAACAAAAGTAATCAACCCAAACAGTTTTTCCCTGAAATCATGAATTCCCAACCCAAAAACATATTTTTCAAGGATTAACTTAATATTTAGTTGATCCGCATTCATAGATTTAGAAGTAAGTAAACAAGGGTTCACTAACAATGACAAATAAATTCCCTACCCCGAGTGTAGTCGAACGAAGGCTCGTCGCGGAATTGCACGTCCTGGAAGAAGGCATCGCGGAAGGGGGATCATCTCTTCGCGGAGAAAAGATTCGTCAGTGTCGCATCGTCGATCTCCAAGGATCTTGAATTCTTGTCGACCTTCGTCAGAGGTTGGCGTTCTTCGCGATCTTCGATGAAGAACAAAGAACTTCGAGACTTTGAGTCGGTCTCTCCAAAATCCTCCCGCACAACCCAAGCAACAACGATAATAAAATAAGACACCTTTCTATTTTATTACTAAAGCCTTCAGTATGAAATTCAAAATTGAATCAAACAATTAACTCAATTAATTTCAATATTTTAAACCACCCAATTAATAGAGGCATTTAATATTTAATTAAACGCCTGAGTTGACTTCGTTTAATAGGGGTGCGGGTGCGTTACTTTAATCAAAAAGGGGTTGAAGAAGTTGAAAGGGTGGGGCTCGTGTGGGTCCCAAACCACTAATATCCTACCTAGCGGATTAGTTATGATGTGGGTCCCACTCAACCACTTAGCTTAGGTTAACACTTCCTTGAATAAAAATAAAATCTCTTGCCCAATATATTATTTTATTCTTTAGTTAACCCAATTAAGTAAAACTCCACCTGAGCAAACGCAACTCTGAAAAAGGTGTTCTTAAGAAATTACTGGCGCTGTAATTCCATCGGTGCCTTCGGATTTCAATTCTGAGCACCGGTTCAAAAGTTAGAAATATCTGCTCGTTCGTTCACTGAACGTACCCGAGCTAAACTTCGCAAAATGATTCCGGGCACACCAGGCCTCGGAATCAGGTGCCGTCAGAAACTACGTTCTTGTAAAATCCCAAAGAATATTAATTAAATATTTCCTTTGAATTTTACAGGTCTTTACATATTTTTATTTAGTTCTTTGTACAAGATGAAAATATGGCTTGTTTAAATATAATAAACCAAAATAAAATGTAGTGATATAGTGGAGTAGCAAGATTTCATTAGAAGATATTGATAATTTTTTAATGCATTAGATGATGGAGAATAAAATTTCGATGTTGTCTCAATTGAACCCATGGTTTTTAAAATCTTACATTTAGAAAATCACCTATAAATAGAACCCAGTGAATCCGGAATCAAAAGTTAACTTGATACTATCTACAATTATGTGATAGTTTTGAAGCATATAATACGTAGTTGTTTAACGATCTTACAAAATTATTTTTATATTTGATATTTTTTCTAATATATAAATATCATGAGTATTTTATTAAAAATATATTATTTTGTTATTTATATCATGTATGATTCTAATATTGTCTATCATGGATGTTATAGTATGTGGATTTTGGATTTTATCAATCTATTGTGATCGAGCGATTTTAATGAGGAGGATAGATCTATTTTCAATATAGTATATCTAGTGATTTAATTTTATATAATATAGAATACCTTCTAGCATGTTTATAGTTAAGGGAGTTCTAGGTCCATAATGAGGATACCTAGTTTACTAGGAATGAATCTCATACTGCTTTTTTTAAGATAATTCCTCCCATGTAAAAAGGTATTTATCATCTTATAATTACTTTTATAGGAGTTATTGTTTTTCAATCTGTTGCTCCATGTTTATTTAATTATACTTTTATTTATAAATTTATTCTTGTAATATTTCCACCTAATTAACATTGGTTAGACCAATTGTTTAATATTCTACATATTTACATAATCTAAATTAATAGAGGTATGATTGGATGTTTACTAAACAAAATATCTTGTTAAATAGAAATTATGTTATTTGTGTGTTTATGTGTTAAATTTAATGAAAATAATAAATAACCACGTTTTAAAAAAGTTATTATTATTTTTCCAAATGTAATTTTAGAACATAACCTATTTTATTCTTCAAGAATATAATTTATAATTAATAGTTACCCAAATACTGATTTCAAAGGATATAGATTAGATAAAAAGAGTACTTCGAGAATATTTCATTTTAAAGAAAAAAATTTAATTTCCTGGTCTAGAAATTATCAATTTTAGGTTTCACTGTCCACTATTCAAACTGTATATGTGGAATATGAATGTTTCTTCTCTGAATTTTTGTTGTTTCAACAGACACTAACATAATTTGGTTTTAATTTTATTGAAACTCTAATAGTTTTTTGAAGAAAATTTTCTATTTTTTTAATGAGAAACTAAACACACCAACCAATTTTATGGAATATAGATATAAGAAATCATTTCCCATGAAATCACACATAAAGAAGATGATATAATTGTCAATTTTATCTATAATGACCTTCCCTTTCTCACTATATGAATAGTACCAAGACTAGTTCACCATAGGGCATTGGGAACACCTATTCATAGGATAGAGGTTTCTCCCAACCAGTGAGGGTCTTAAGTTGTAGTGTGAGGAGACAATACCTCCATATCGATGTTCATAATAACAGTATAACATAACTGACTAGAATATATCCCAAATAAACATATCATATATGAAATAAATATTAACAAAACTGAACGAAAGATAAAATGGTGTAAGGGCCCAAACAACAAGGCCATACACACAACTAATCATCCAATTGGTCGACCAATATATATATATATATATATAATAATAAAGGAAAATAAACTAAAATATATTTTAATTTCACAATATCCCTTAGCTAATACTCATCCCATTATCCTTGTACACATTTGAACCATATTTCTCAGTGATGCATTGTATTAATTCCAACCTCATCCTACCACCAACTGAACATAAACTTGGGTCATCAAGTGTAGTGGAATCCATCCCAAGTGTGAGTACATAACACATTAGGGAATAAACAATATTTTTTTACACTAACCAAAAAATATATAGTAATATGTTTATGTGACTTGGTCCCATGAAATAAAAAATTAGTACTCAGAAATAAATTAATTTATATGAATCCTTATGTTTGTGACCCTAATTGAACAAACCTACTTTATCAAATGAGGGGGAGTCTTTGAACACATCTTCATTAAAGTGACTCCAAATTTACATAAAATCTATAAATACATATTATCCCTACTAAATAATCATGCATTTGGGAACCAATCCCACAACATTTTTATTATTTTGGATCTCAATACAATGTATCCCCTTTCATCATCATGACTCTAGGGATGAGGAATGTGGTAGTCATATAATTTAAGCTCCAAATATATGGAATACCCAACTATATCATCATGAATATGGGGATGAGGCCCATTATTTTTATATCATTTGATATCCAAATCAATAAAATCCCCTATCATATATACATGAATACAAGGATGAGGCTCATGGGAGCCCTATCATCTAGGTTCCAAATATAAGGCATCCCCTATCTGTATCAAAATCCCAAATCCATGGATTCTCTTATCATATACCACAAAATATGGGGATGATTCCCATGCCAGACCTATCATTTTGGATCTAAATACATGGTGTAACTTATCATATCCTCTCAACTAAAGGGATGAGGCCTGAGAAAACCCAATCAACTGGGATCCAAATCCAAGGTGGCCTCTATTAGTATTTCTGCCCCAAATCTATAGGGTATCCTATTATATACTAAGGACCAGATATATGGAATCACCAACAACTAAGATCCTTGTATTTTCATGATATGTCTATAAATAGATCAAAAACATGTAATCTCATTAATATAACTGACTCCAAATCTATAGCATTGTAACTGTTCAATCACTACCACAAGAGAACATCACATGATCCTCTAAGATGAAATACATTGGACTGGCCAAATTCACATTCCCATTATCACTATTTATATCCCTTAATTTTCAATAACCTTATGTGGGTTCCACAATGACACCCACTACCATATCAAGTACACTTTTTCATGGATTTTCTATCAATAGGGAACCCTATAGCCCCACTAGTCTCAGTATTGTAAAGGCATCCTCGCTTGGGCTCTCAGTCTCTTTCCTAGCCTCATGGGGTATCCTGACATAGTAAGATATTGTATCATGTTTATTCATCAATTAGGTATCATAACCTCCTGGGATATGTAGAGTATTACCATATATGAAATAGTATAGAAATGGCCCACATCATAACTCGTCCCTATGGGTCAATCTGGGATTGGTTTTCATAACCAACTCAGACCCCATCTAACAAAGGATTTTCCACTTAGGCATGGTGACATTATCCATATGAGGGTATCTCTTTCATCCTTGTATCAATGAGCCAAAATATCATAATGTCCATAAAGGGGGTTATTTGAGGGAAACATGGCATAGTTCCACTAGTCAACCATTAATTCCTTACCTAAATCATAGAGGCATCCTGATGCCCAAAACCTGGTCTTCTGAGTCTCATGTGGTTAGGCCACATCTCTCACAATTTTGGAAGTGCACTAGGTTTCCTTATTGTCAAAACCTTATCAATCTATGTCTGAGGGGTAAAACTAATTCACAAATATTTTTTTGACCCCTAAGGCTCATTCAATTTAATTAAACATTTTAATTTTGTTTAAACATTATGCTTAGTAAAATTTTCGAGGACACTGTCCCTAGTGGCATGCCTGAGAATCCAAATTCTGCATGAACAAAGCATAGATGTCATAGGTTACGTATACAAGACCACATAAATTTTTTAGGAAGATTTCAAATTGAAAGACTCAATATGGAATGTCTACCAAATATTTTTGAGACCCATCAAAGATCAACCATCCCTCGAGAAACAACTTGATTCCCTAACGCATAAAAAGAATCGCACTTTTGTTTAATTATATATCTTTATAGTTAATCAATGAAAATAGTTGAAATATCCATAAATTTCAATGAAACTCATCAAGTCATCATGTCATGCTATAATATTTTTTAATTGGGGTGTGTTACACACTTATAACGCACATGAACCTATGCCACACAAAATACACAATTATATTTTCAAATCTAATTTCATAATAATTTAAATTGTTGTAAAAACCCTTGAAAAAATCTAAATAATTATGTACCTCAACAGAATTATGCATGGGGGGTGGTGGAAAAAATCTTAGGATCTTTTTACATTAGTCCAGATGGAAACTCTAAATGAATCTACTGATTTCTATATTCCCCAATGAAACTAGCATTTTTGACCTAAAACAAACATCCCCAAATCTATTGTAATGAGACTTATATGAGTAGGGGTTGGAGAAGAGAAAGAATATACTCATTGTTTCTATCAGATCACACCCTTGACTACAAAAACATGGTATAAAAAATTTATGGGAGATATGGTTGACCCCATCCCCATGCGTCTAATGCGTTCGATGAAAAAGGAGGGCCAAATCCCACTTTTTTTTAAATAGATGAAAAAATTGTGTAGTATGACTCCTAGTGTCACACCATGAGATTTTGGGCTCCCCTACAAATCCCATTTTTCATATCTTGAAACCTCTTTTTCCACACTATAAATCTATTTCAGATCGTAAATACTATATTCATGATGTGAATGAATTGGTAGTAAACTTTTAAGTACCCATATGCCCCAGAACACTCCTTTGATGGGTTCCCAAACCCATGGGTCATCCCCTATGGCTTTAACCACATCTAAAAACATCATTCAAGGACTTATAATTATCTAGAAAACCTTTTCAATTCCTGGTTATCAAAATAAACCATCTAGATAAAAGAATATTTAAATTCATGCTAAATTTATGAACCTGACTAGACATAGGGTTTTATATTCTACCCAACAAAAATACCTCTCATCCCCTAGAATTGTTTCTATTACTATAACAAAATATCCTACCCTACAAAAGTGTCTAAACCCAACCTAATTCACCACATCCTACATCATAACACAAACTGAGATTTTGATGTCAAACTTCACACATGAGGCAAATCAACCCTTGAAAGAAGATATATAACTCATGTCATTCAGTAAAAATAATAGGTGGTTTTCTATAAACCACATCCTTCCTCATACACCCTAGATCATAAACCAACTCAACACCTAGCTTTTAGTACTCTCCAAAATAAGTCGTCATTTCCAAGGATAATTCAATATCATTGTACTCCACACTATATGAATTTCTTACCAACATCTTTCTAGTGGTCCACTGACCTACTTTCCATGTATCGCATGATGCTCTAGACTTGATTCCCATATTACCATGTCCACCCTCAAGTATATTTAATATTCAGAAAACCATAGAATAACTTCCTCTAATTCCACTTGGTAATACCTCCAGAAGTATCCATATAGAAAACACCTCAAACCAATTGGAATTTATAATAATGTTCCTAAAGGTATGGACTCACACATATCGTTATACATAACAACATGTTTTTATTTTTAATCACATTTTCAAAAAATTTACCTTCACTGCTTTTTGTTGCAGGTTTAACCCCCTGAAACATGTCATGAAAATATTTGTTGCAAGATTAACCCCTAAACCATGAATAGAAAAAGGAATTCACTCCCAAAACAAGTCGCTAAAATAATTCACCCCATATACCATTTCATGAATATGTTTCACCCATTGAAACATATTATGAATCCAATATTCCCCACTGACCCACATCATAAATCATTGGTTCACAAACTAGTCAAAATGGGGAGTTCAAGTATTAAACCACCATTGTATCACACTCGACAATCCTGATACCAACACTAATTTATTGAATTCACCCAATACTATTTATGAATTAGTAATTTCCATTCACAAAGGAATCCAATATTGATCAAGTCTATTATTTACTATAATCAAATGCTAAAATAACCATCCAATGAAAAATCCAACCGTACACATGACCCTTCCAACACAAGGGTCGTCCCCTAATAGCCTGTGGTTGTCAACCCATCCTACAAATTTCTATATAAAATTCGTCATGAATCACTTAAAATAGATTTAAACATATTCCTTGTGTCATTTATCACTATATACCTTGTACTCATTATATGAAACACTTTCCTTTCACCAACCCCAGACACCAAATCTCCCCATCTATGTGTGTATAGTTTAACCCTTAGGTTAATTATTCTACGAAGCCCAAACTATTTTTAAAAAAGTCATCATCACTAGGGAACCTCCTTTATTTCACCCTAATATATGGTCCACCATGAATGAAAGTGTCTCATTATTTTCTATTGGTATGTTGCAAAAACATGCCCCCTCATCGATCCATACCCAACTCATGCTCATATGATTTGTGCATCATCTGGGTTAAGCTGAACATGATTCAATGTACACCAATCTTAACATTCCAACAGCTCCCTATAGGATCCACATCAATTTAGATCAACAACTTATGAATCGATCCATTAATGACTACAAAAATTATGATTTCATTTGGTCACCATAGGTTCTTATCCTTTTTCTAAGTCATGTCAGCCTCCTCAACATTATTTGCTTCCAACCCATGTCATTCAAATCATGAGGTCTAACCATGCTCTAAAAAAGATATAAAAAGTGAATCTAGAATTTTTAGGTCTAAGAATCACCATCTACCTTCCCTCAAAACATAACATTCATACATAAATAACCATTACCAATGGTGAAGATAACCATAACAATAAGTGTCTCCCATACACTGTTCTCATTCCATGATGCTCCATCCATGATTATCATCTCTAATGAAACCAAAAACTATGGGATAACCACACTCATTGAAACCTTAAATCAATGTGAAAAAATTACCAATAAAGGTAATGATTTATAACTAAGGTTATTTAGGTATCCTGTCTAGACCTAGTGGTCTGGTCTCAAATCATGGTCACTAGGTCTGACCACCATGCCTAAACTCACGCTTCTAAAAATTCACAATCCATGGGTCACCATAAATTCTATTTTTCATCACATGGAATAAATATTACAAACAAAATATTCATGTTTCCTTGTATAATTTATATAAAAACACATCTCTCATTACTATGTAAATCCACCACAATTAGAATCAATACCTGAGACATATCACTGGTGGATGATTCCAATTACAAATGAAATCCTTCTAGATGATCCATACCAAGGGAAAACCACATAGGGTTCTATTATGAATAATTACTTGTCATGTTATGTGGTAAGACTAGATATATGTTTTTACTGGCATTTTAAATAGGTGAACCTAAATACTGACGAACTGTAGGGGTCATAGTTCGTAATCACTTGGTTCCATACCAACCCACAATGGTCACTTCACCTCTTATGAATTAAGATTGAGTCATCATCCACACCATCACATATCTCATTATATATCCACAAAAATACAATTAGAAAAAAAATAACAAAACATGTGAACTCTATTGAATAGAATGACACCATGTATTTATATCGGAAAACATTGTGTGAGAATTTTCTGAAACATTAATAAATCGAGACTCATCCATCCATGAAAAAAAACTATAATTCATATAGAATGTTCCTCTTACATTCATGATATAATGACTGACACACCTCTTGCATCTATAGTCTAAGAGAAAAAATCAATTCACTAACATCTTTCTAATGGTCTAAGGGTATAAAATTCATCATAAATCATCGAACTCAAACACACATGTGCATATCCCAAATAGAAATTCAAATAAAACCATATCATAAAAAATCGAACAATAATCCCATCCCTACAAATCTAGACTTTTTATAGGACCACATGTCCTTAACGTAACATAATGATACTTATCACTATCTATTAAACATTCATACATATCCACTATTTTAAATACTGAAAAGTTAAGTCAAAAAATTATTGTTATGATACCATGTTTTAAAATCCTACTCCAAATCAATCTATGAATTGTAGTTAGACTATTCTTCTACTTAACCTTAGGCATGACTCCTCATGCAACAAAGGCATATTCCTATCCATGGGGTTCAAAGGAGGTACTGTGAGGATACTATACCCCTATATTAGTATTCAAAGATATAGTATAAAATAATTAAGCAATATACATCCCAAATAAGTTGAATTATAAAGATGTAATTAAAAACAATTTAATGAAAAAGGAAATAAAATAAAGGCCCATACTTCCATATCTTAAATACATCAAAATGACCACTGAGCCAACCATAAATACATACCAGTACAAAATGAATGTAAAATTAAAGATATCATCTCAAAAATAACCCTAAGAAAATACTCATCCCATGCTCTGGGTACACATACGATCCATCCTTCTTGATCATGTTTGGTAATCATCCAAAACTCTACTTGAAAGTAAGTGAAAATTTTCTTGACTACACAAGCGTAGTGGAAGCTTGAGAAAGGATTGAGTATAGAACATAGTAGGGAAACACCAATGTGGTCCCATAATAACTATCATATATAGTGATATTTTCATGGGACATGTTCAGTTAAAAAAAATAAGTGGCCAATGAGAAATAAATAAGTGGATAACAATAAATAAATAACTTTCCATTAATCCTTAAGTATGTAACCCAGATCAACTATTACAACTTCAGCTAGTGCGGTTATATCTCATAGCATGTCTCACAGACAATTCATCTTTTACAACATGCAATCTCCAATTCCATGAGATCTATAACCAATCATCATAACTCTAGGGAATAATACCAAGTAAATACTATCATATGGGTTCTTAATCCATGGAAGCACCTATCACCCAAAATACATTATTGTTGATCCCCATGACATCCCTATCATTAATGATCCAAATCCATGGAATCTATTATTATATTCTCAGGACTCTATGGATGAGGCTAATAAAACCCCTATAAGTAGGCATCTAAATCCGTGGAAGCCCATATCATATCCACTGAACTCAAGGGATGAGGCTGTGGAAACCCTGTCATAGAATCTCCTATTCCAAGAAATCGCCTATCAGTATTCGTGCTTCAATTCCTTGGATACTCCTATAATAACCTCTCAACTCAAGGGAAAAGTCCCATGAAAATTCTATCACCTATGTTGCATATACATGGGATCCCATATCATATCCCTTCATCTCCATGGATGAGGCCCATTATATACCTATCATTATGTCTTGTATTCCAAGACATACCCAATCAATATCCATGTTCCAACTCCATGGGGGATCATATCATATACATAGTTTCTCATACAATGTACCTACAACCATTAAGGTCTATGTCATTGGAATTTCAAACAATAAATAGTTACAAAATATAGACACCCATATATATACCTGAATCCATATCCAAGGAATCCCAACAATGTGATATATACCCTAAGGGGTCATCCCATAACTCACTGTGAAGAAAGATACCATGTTAGACAAATTCCCTTACCATTATCGCTATACATAGGCCCTTGGGTTCAAAATCCTTGTGCTGGTGCCACAGTAACACTTTCTACTATACCAAATACACCCACTTGGGGTTAGTCTATCAATAGGGAATCGTATGGGTCCCTATAGTCAAAATATAGTAATGGAGCCCTCTATAGAAACCAATAATTTTCATTCATAGATTTAACATCTTAATATATGAATATTCAATAAATAATATTATAATCCATGCCATAATCATATTGGATTAGTTTATTTGGAAATGTGGACTGATAAAAAACTTATTCCTAATAAATATAAATCATCCCCCAATAAATTAATCATAAATAACACCCTTCATTGACCAATCATACTTAAAACCATCCTTCATGACCTAGGGAAATGAAACATAAGAAAGGGTGAGATTAGATTCTCAGTAAGGTTAAACATGGTAAATATCAATGATCACTTAATCATAACATGTGAATATGTTCATAAAAATAATCAAAAAATTGATAATCCATACCTAGTATATCAAATATCATGATATTTTATCATGTCATAAGTCTTGGTAGTTCATAAGAAATTAATCATAAAGGAATCAAGTAACAAGATCTATGAGAACATAATTTTGGAAAAGGCATATTTTTTATGAATACATATTATATTTGAAAACCATTTCCATAGTCAAGGATCACTTACAAGACTACCATAGTTGTTTTTATTTTCTACCCTTTCTAACGTACCCCTATTTAAGGTTCACTCCTAAGACTATCATTACAGAAAAGGTAACATACTGGATTGGGTTCACTTACCATTATAGTATTTATTATCTCATGAGATGTCCATCATTACCAAATACATTATAGGATTATATAATTCTAATTTTTCCCATCAAATAATCATAATTCATTCATCTGTGTGACATAAGATCATAAATAATATATCATTTATCATAGCCCCTAAAAAATAAATGGTTTTCATAATAATTTCTATAATTAATCATATCATAACCCATGGAAAATAAAAATGGTTTCATAAACAACTAATCATCATACTAAAAAACCATCATGAGAAAGAATAAGGATGGTATCATTTTATCATATCTCCAATAATTCATAAATGAAAACAAAGGATGTCAAATTAGATAAAAAATCTATTAAAATAACAATTCAAATATTTTTTTGATGAAAATATGATCTTCATTTTTAAATAAATTAATTAAAATATAAACATTTTCAAAATATTATGGAAAAAGGTTTATTGTAATATAAAATTGGAAACATGTGATGGATGATCCAAAACAGTGACCATCCATGATAAAAGGAAATTCTATTTTTTTTGTGTTTATTAAAACAAATATTCCTTTCAAATTTATGGTAAAAAGTCAAAAGTACCTTATTTAGAAAATTAAAAGATGATTCCCATTAAAACATTTGTAAAAATTAGAAAAATTAAAATGTCTTCAAACAATCATAGTATAATATCACATAAGTTAATGAAAAAAAAATTAGGAAACAATGTTCATGTAAAAAAAGATTGTTTAGTGAGTTATAAAACAATGTACATTTCCCATAAAAACATTACTTCAGTCTCTATAGTATTTAAAACAAAAATAATAAAAAGAAAATATATATTATAAAATAATAACTATATTGGAATAAAAATAAAATTGATTTACAAGATTAGGATGATATAAATATTTTTCTTAACCTCCTCTCCTTAAAGAGTACCCCTCTTGGTCTGTAATATAGGGAATCTAGATAGTGACCCCCATGTCCCACTTAAAGTAGTACATGAGTTGGTGAAACCAAAAATGTAATATCATACATATAAATAGAGGAACTACCAATTATTGAAAAAAATCCAAATATAGATATAAGATATACACAAAACATAAATCACGGTAATAAATAAAAAAGAGATCACAAGTTTATAAATATAATGTCATACATTAATAAAAAATAGATTTAAAACTATAAATACCAAAAAGGTAAACCTTATAGTTACCATAACGCCAAAACATCTCTGAAAATCCAGAAGCTAGTAATATCCATCATGATCTATTACCTACTCTTGCTAACATGAAAACAGTTTTTATATATGTGGGGTATGAATAATAGCATACTTTGTAGGATCCTCCTTAGATACTCTCATTAAAAAGATAAAGAATGAATAATAATTCCCAGTAAAGAAAAGGTTAAACTAAATTTTCACCAAAATAGCTTTTCTATGTTCTCACCCTCGCAATAGCTATCTCCTACCAAGTATCTCAGACAAGAGATCATTTATTACAATAATAAAATTCAAGGATACCCTAGAAAACATCCCCACTAGTTTTCCTCTATGTACCAACATAATATATCTTAATATATCTCTCTCTATATGTAATCCACCCCATAAACACCTGGTAAAATTATAATAGCATAAATTTCATGCATCACATCATTCCATCATCCTATATCACATCCTCCATATAATAACCAAGTATTTTTTGGGATCCGCCATAGTATGTGTTCTATGTATCATACATTAAGTATTATACCTCAATCTATTAGTGCCTATACACCTAGTAATGTACCTAAATCCACCACACCCCAAAGATTTAATACCTATAAAAATTATCTGGAAAAAAAATATTCAGAGATATATGTCTTTAAATTAACCAAATGCCATTTCAAATTTCTAAAAAAATATATGGGAAACTAAACCTTTTTTCATACAAGTACATAGTACTACTAATAGAAGATAGAGGGGCTAAATGGGGTGGTTATCCATACATTCTCACTTTCGGGGTATTAGGGAAAGCACCCTCCCAATGTCCATTGGGTGTTAGTCTCTATACCTCACAACCATGCTATAGGTATAACCTATTCATAGGATCCACTATAGTTATATTCACCTAGAAATTCAACTACAATTACCCAGGACTATATATCCTATAAGAAGAAAATAATTTAAAAATACTTACATTAAATTAATTTTTCTGGTTAATTAATTGTCTTTACATTAAATAATTCATTAACCATTAATTCACAACATTATTCCAAATTTGACATTTCATTAACCATCACAGTAAAGTACATTCTCTCTAGGAGTAATCAAAACCGAGCCTATAGTTTATCTAGATCATCTTATTTTCATTTCATTAACACCAACAACATGTGTTTAACCAATTATTAAAAATTATTACAATTCCATAATTCTACGTACTCTAAGAAAGAAACATAATATATCATCATATATATATTTAACCAAACACATCGATTTGTCTCATGAAATGGTTAAAGGAAAGAACATAAATAATTAAATTAGCCATCCATCCTTTAAATTGATTCTCAAACAAGTATCCTAGTTCTCAGCATCAAAAAAATGGCTAAGCTAAGATTAAAAACGTTCCATCAACCTCTTGGAATCGAAGACACAATCTTTCATATACCTATGTATCTCTATATCACAATAATAAACTACAACCACAACCTTGGGCCTCTATTCCCATATCTCATTATCCATCCTAGGGTCACGTCACCACACAAGGCTTAAATCCAGATTAAAATAAGGAAAAAATAAACAATTATAGTCAAAAAGGGGAATCAAGTCCATAAGATTAAGTTATTAATTCTTCACATGAAAAATATCTCTCATTACCCCCAAGAAATGGAACCAAATAATTACAAAAATCAAGAACTCACATCCCAAAATATTTAAATATATCAAAATAACTAGTTTTTATTTCATCTTTAATTTAACAATTCATTCATTTGAAGTTCCAATAGTAAGGATCCTAAGGAATAAAATTTAACAAGCTATAAAATTTGTTTAATATTATCTCTAGTATAATAAAATTTCTTAAAACTGTGAAAAGAGAAATTTCTCATTAAAAATTATTTTTTATTATTTTTTTCATTTATTGGAAGACTATATTAATGTATTTTATCAATTACATTAATACAAGGAATAAAAATTTTAATAAAACATTAATTAATCATCTATATGATTTATATGATATTATGATAAATAGTAGATTAAATAAACATTTGACATATTTAATTAATTACATAAATAACAAATTATTATAGTATTTACATACTTTAATAGATTTCATCTACTAAAACATGCTAAACATTTCATGAAAACATGTTAAAAAATAATATTATTAATAGAAAACTATATAAAAAATCATGAGTAATCCCATTATCATGGTGTAAAATAACATCATGTGATATCTACAACCAAAAACCAATTCCATTATTTAAATTGGTTTAATATTTATTAAGTTATTTACACCACCATAAAAAGTGATAAACCAATGTAAAATTTTCATTGCACATATAAAAGAGAAGAAATGAATCCCATACCACAAAATTCTAACTGCCATAAAAAGAAATAGAATTAAACTATTTATCTATGATCTCCTCTCCTAGGGAGAAACTATGATCCCCCAATAACATCATTCCATGAACGCATGGGAAAATGAAAAAGTAAACTCCATTAAAATGATGGAAATAACATTCCAATGAATGGAAAAAATTAAGGGAGGATGAAAGATCGAACGGTGTAGAAAACACAAGAAAAGAGGGAGAACCAACCTCATATCACTACAAATTTATCTCTAGTTATCATGTATTGATCCCCATTTAAAGGGGGCTCAAAGCCTTTAAAAACACTTGGTGTTCCTAGAATTCATGTGTAAGAATTTGGATAAAAGTGGTTTTTATGGATTCATGGATATTTATAGGTAGATATATTTTTAGAAGACTACAACATAGACCATAGGACCATTCTACAACTTATTGAAAAATCAATAGTACTACAACACAGTGGAAGGAGTATACACAGCAACCCATTATTCAAATGCACACCCAAGATCCATGATTCCAACTATAATATAGATCATATAAAAGGGGGACAGTAGCTATGGTGTATCCTTATGATACAAACCAATTATATCCTTCAAAAGTAATAACTTCTTGAAACCCATATATCATATCCACCATGCTATGATGTAACCACCTGACAACCTATGTCCCGACCAACAGTTCCACACCATAGAAACCACCCAAAAGATGTTGTAGACTCTTCACTACACTAGATCCATGCATAAAATATATATTTCCCCCAGTTTATCCTACCAATATTCACTACACTTTAGTGACCAATCCCTATCATAGAGTCCAACACTATAGCACACCCTAATGCTCTATATCATAGTCTATACTATTTTACCCTTAAATCCATGTAACCACTTCCAGGAACCTCCAATACCAAAACAAAAAATGGAATGGGATAATAATTTTCATACCCTTGTATTAGATACATATTAATATATTAACAATCCTAATAATTTAAAACCAAACTCAATGATAAATAAAGACAATGGTTTGTCTAAACCACCACCCTATGAGATACCTCTCAAAAATCTCACTGTCACTATAGCTCAACCACCACAGTTGGTGGAAGAAGGTTAAAACTGCACAATAGAAAATACTATAACATAAAATTTCTCCTAGGGTAGATAACTATAAAATGAGGGTAAATTCAACAATAAAAGGCAACAAATGTTTACCATCTCATAAAACAATAATGGTCTAAAACTACAGACAAGAACCATTACCATGGAAAACCTACACAACTAAAAGATCATGGTACTAAGAAAATATATTTAGATCATGATCCAATGAAATATTTTGCATATTATCATGCCTTACATGAACATCATTCAAGGGAATAACATGATCCCACAACACCTTATCTTCGTGATACTATATCTCTATATTTTTCTCCCCAATTTGTTCATCATCATTAACATCAATATCACCCAAATAAATGATGTGAGAGTCATCATGAATGTAACAGAATAGATGAGACATGTGAAAACATCATATATTTGGATCATTTGTAAGGTATGTGGGGTATGATATGACATATCACTATCCCCATACAACACCATTAATTACAAAAAAACTAGGGAGAAATATTACCCCCATGATAACAAATTCAATCCCATGAGGAGGAGTCAACATCAAGATTATGTGGTCTACAAAATCTTACTCCAAAGGTATACTCTTATGATCAAAGGAATTATGAGGATCAAGTGATACATTCATTTTCATTTGAATTAAATAAAGTCTTTATTTTATTCCATACTAGATCAGGCCCAACAATTTATGAATCTCCAACCCCAGTCCAGTGCAATGGAGAAGGAAATTTCATCCATAAAATCTTAAAATGGCATCCCACCAATGGTTGAGTGAAGGCAATTTTTTTAATAAAACTCAACCAATAGAAGATACCTCATCCAAAAAGCTCCAAAATAAAAGATACAATAATGAAAAATTCATTAAAAAGTCTATATTAATTTCTATGTCAATCCAATTATACATGGATTAAAATTAGTTTCCAAGAATAATTGAGCCAAAAGAATGTTTGAGACAACTCTACACCTTGGAGTTAAAATAAGGATCCTTATAAGAGATGGTGTTTCTCAGAACACTATTTAATCTCACCACCTCATCCAAATACTTACTTCATAAAACCTACATTGAACTCAATTCCTTAATCGCTATGGAGTGGACTGATTTTATCAGATGATACACTATCACCCATATAACATGAAATACTAATAAATCATCAGGTAAAATTAAATCAAATTCCATCAATATTTCCACCCACTTCTATTGAAGAATATATAATGGATTGAAAAAATAACCAAGAACATGGTTCTTGGACTACACCTTTTAATAGACCAATCACCAATGCCTAAATGTTGTAATGGTAGACTTCAACCATGTTTGAAAAAATTGACACCTCAGAGCTCAATTAATCATTTTCACACAATTATTATTTTAATGGTCATTATTTGGAGATCATGGGGAACCATATCATGAATAACTAATGTATTGAAATGATTCCCCAATAATGGCACCTAGTTCTTCCCATCATCAGACTAACCATCATGGGAATCACAAAAAACTCAGTCTTTTCAGAACTCCACCTCAAAATCACCTTGCTAAGACTTCGACAACTAATTCTCAAAATAACATTGCATAATAATCAGTAAAAGACAACCTCTACCACCAAAATCTATCATATCATGATGAATCAATGATAGTTCTTACACCATAGACTAGGAATATCCACATTCTCTAATATTATCACTTTTTAACATAATAATTAGTGCATAGTCTCCAATATTACATTTTTTGTATATTTGAAATATTAAAGTAAAAATCCTATAATAATCTCATCCATCGTAACTATCAAAAATTCATATCATGATGTGAGAAGATATACCTCTGGATCCTATGATTGATGAAAACCATTAAATACTCATTGTTGTGGTACTATGAAAACAACAATCTGGAAACAACAACTATTACAAACTCAAGATCATGTGTGTCATAGTTAAAATAATATGTACATCTATGTTGATACAAAAAAGACACAAATGATCTCTATTTCATCAAAAAAAAACCCAAACCAAGACTCAGAGTATCACACAAAACCTTAAACTGAACTCCCTGTACTAAAAAATACTAGAGAACTAATCAACTTCTCCTTTATGTACACAAAGGATGTCAAACCCTGATCAGTCTATGATAACACATGATCCTTTCTATTTAATGGTTATATAATATCTTTCACCTAAGAGTAATCAAATATGAACCTATAATAATAACCTAAAATAACTTGAAAACTCTACACCTCTATAACTTTATTGGGGGATTCATATTAAATGAATAATTTTTTCTTCCAAGGATCCATAGATACACATCCCTGAGTCATGGAATTCTCAAATGAAAAAACTTCACAATCCCAAAACTCACAATTCTACAACAACCTAAAATTATATATTACATTAATAACCCCAAAGAATCATGTAGAATCTCTATATGCACCTCTTGAGATGCTGAGTAAAGCAGGATATCATTAATGAAAATAACTATGAACCATTAAAATAACTCATGAAAACTACATTGGTTATCCCTATGAACGATGATATATTATTGTTCCCATTGAATGGAATCACAAAAAATTCTTAATTCCCAGGATGATCTCAAAATGTGGTCTTTGGAATATCTTCATATATTACCCACATGTATTGATATCCAAACTGTAGATTTATCTTCCAGAGAAAACTATCTATTTTTATCTGATATAATAAATCATCAATTGATGTAAGAGGCTAGTGGTTTGTACTATCAAGTGATTAAAGAAATGAAAATAAATAAAAAAGGGGAAATTTTACATTATCTTTCCTCACAGACAAAATCGGTTTACCCTAAGGTGACACACTCAGCCAAATAGAACCTCACTACAGTAGATCATCGATTTGTAGTCATAGCTCTAAAAAATCTATTGGTTTTATGGTATATAGAGATAGCTAGATATGAAAAATGTATGGATGTAGCTTGATCCCAAACTCCATATCTCATTAAGTAGGTAACTGAAAAACCTCCTAAGGAAATATTTCAATGTACTCTTCCACAACCATATGAAACACTATCAGATGAACCCCCAATGAACTCAATATCATCTCGACCATTAATTATGATAAGGAATAAATATGCATCTCTAATGTCAGAGGGTCTCGATCACTAATTATCAATGATATCTCTCTAAAAGAATTATAGAACACAACCTTTATTCTAAAGTAATCCATGGTAGTTTTCAATTAATTCAAAAAATCCATGATAATGATAATTTTTTAACGTTGTATTTGTAAACATATGAAGTCCCCAAATGATAAATTCTACCCAAAAACTAGCTCACTATCTCTGAATTGTTTATATAGATAAGCATGACCTCCTACTGACATTATCAATGATAAGGTAACTTAAAGAATCTTCACCTCATATCCCAGAGCATGGATGATGGTAGGTGATATTAAGCACTTGTAGCTTCTAAGTTATTCAAAAAATGTACACAAATAGTACACAAGTAAAGTGTACGTTGAAAGAAATATGTCTAACCCAGTGCTATAAATGCTAGATCAATCATCTAACCAAGACATACTCCCCAGACCCTCTGACCCAAATTATGACCACCTTTATGATCATGTTGTGATCTCTATGTATGGGGAGTATCTTAGGGATTTCCTCTACTAACGCTTTCTCACCTTTTATTATCCCAAAATGGAGAACCCAATTGTTGCTAGTTTGTCAGATGAAACATCCTGAATAGAGAAACCAGAAGAGGAAAACCTAACACATGTGAAACAACACTAATTTTTTTGTAATCTGACTACTGATTATAAGGGCCTCTATAAGAAAAAATGTTTTATAATCCCTTGTCAAAGTAATGAGAGCCACCTCCCCCAATGAAACAAGATTATGATGGATAGAACCTCCCCCGACGGGCTAAAAATTATATTTCCGATGAAACTGGTAATCATATAACATAGCTCTTATTAATGAGGATTATTGATGAATCGCCTCTCATAATTGATTTGGTTTTTTCCAATTTCCTCCCAATAACATCTTCTCCCACTAACACCTTGAGAGATGTCGACAATATGAATAGGGTTACCTAGTGTTAGATCTATGATGCAAGGAATCTAAAAAATTCCACACCCTTTCATCCTCATCCATCAATAGGATTGAAAAACATTGATAGAGGGTCATAAAATGGACCCCAAACTCTTGTACACTAGAACTCTCCTATATAAGGGTGAGGAGCTCTTGGAGACTGGCCACCTTTATAGTTGAAGAATGAAAAACTTCTTTGAATTGGTCTCAGAACTTCACCCATGAGACAGTCGATTCCTTGTGATCACCATGGAATAAGATCTTCTATTGATTCAATTCTCCATGAGAAATCATCATTGATATTTTAACCTAGTTATCCTTCCTACCAAGGATCAAACAATAAGTGTTCAAATTATCCTCTAAATAGAATTCTATGAATGTGTCTAATTCAAATCCCTCATAATTTTGTAGAGTTTGGCATTGATAATATTAGAGTTTCCTCCTCTAAGTTTCATCATCATGATCCTCTACTATGTGGTAATCATCTAGAACGTCCTACAGAACAACATTAGGGCTATCCTAAGGAGGACATCAACCTAGAGCTAGGAATTTAAGAAAAAAAATTGTCAGATTTCCGAAACCCCGAATATGGAATGTATATTTTATTTTCTTATTTATTTTATTTTATTTCTTTACATATTTAATATATTTCATTGAGGTTAACCAAATCCCATGGTCTACCAGTTTTAAATGTTTTTTCAAATGAGAATAATTCAACATCCTTTCCTCGGTCTCTACCCCACTACCAGTATCACTTTTTTAAATTGGGTCAGCAAACCTAAATGTATATATATCATATCATAGGAGGCCCTAAATTCTTATGTACAAGACATATCTCAAGTTAAAATCACTTACTAAACTTTTCTGACGAAGTTTCCCAAGAAACCCATGTAGTCTCACCTATGCCTAATTCTAAACATCATCATAGCCTTTAACCAAAATATATTATACCAATATATCAGGAACCCCTCCCCCAAATATTATCTCTCTTAGGATAGAAATTAGAGATAGAGGATAGTGACCTTTGAGTCACACCTCCATTAGGCTATATGTTGGTGAAAATCATTGAGGGTATATAGTACATATAAATGGGAGGCATTAACATCTATTAAAAACATGTAGAAGAAAGAGATAAGAATAACGCACCAATAAATTCCTACTCGTAAATGAAAAATTTATCCCAGTGCATACATGTGTTGTCACATAGTACTAAAACAACTGAATGGAAATTTGTAAGTACCAAAAAGGTAAAATCAAAAGAGGCCACAAATCCAACATATATCTTCAAATACCATTATCTAGTAATATCAATCCCAATATCTAACCATATCCTAATGACCTGAAAAAGGTTTAAATACACATGGGATGATCATAAAAGTATACTCAGTAGCATCCTCTATGGATCCTCCCATTAAAAAGATAAAGAATTTATAACAATACTTAGTGAACAATAAATGAAACCAAATCATCACCTAAACCAGTTATTATTTTCCCAGACTTACCATGGATATCCCTAACCATTTATCACAAACAATAGATCATTTATTAGTATAATAAAACTCAAGGGTACCCCTCTTCTTAATCCCCAATAGTTTTCCCCTCTGACCCAACATCGTATGTCCTAATCCATCACTCTCCAAAACTAAGTCTTCTTGTAAACTCCGTGGATAATGTATAAATGCAAGAATCTCAAGCATCACATCATCCCATTATCCCATATTAAATCTCCATATAGTAACAGTGTATTTTCTGGGATCCACCACAACCTATATGCCATTTATCAAACATAAAGTGATATACCACAATCCATCACAGCTTGTACACCGAGTAAGGTACATTGATCCCTGACAAGCCTTATATGTTATACCTAAAATACTCATTTTGATACTATATTTGTAGATACATGTGTGTGAAAGAACCGCAATCCATGATATCCATCTACACGCATATATGGAAAACTAAGCACTATTCATACCGGTAGAGAGTACTTCAAAGAGAAGAGAGTGAGGCAAGAGGGGGTAGTTGGCCATCCATGCTCACCATTGAGATCGTGAGGAAAACACCCTCCCAAAATCCACTGGGTTTCATTATCCCTACCAAAATAGGAAAAGTATTATATAAAATTACAAAATGTACAAGATATAATATACCTCACTATCAATGTATAGGAACAACCAATTCCTAGGCTCTACTACAGCTATCATCACTCAGACACCCAACAACCACTATTACTGTCTAGATATCCTATAAACACACAATAATTAAAAAAATACCTACATTAAATTATTTCATTCTATTTTAAAAAGTATAATTTATTTTATTTAATTTATTAACCCTTAATTAAAAAACTATTTTAAATTACACATTTCATTAACCATTAGAGTGAATTCCATGCCTTTTGGGAATAATCTAACACAAGTTCATGTTCTCTCGTGATCAATTCATTTTTATTACAAAAACACCAACCCCATGGGTTTAAATATTTAGTAAATATTATTACTATTACATAATTCCAAGCACTATTGTAAACAAATCCTAATATAGAATCAAATAGATTAAACCATGCACATCTAGTTACCACATGTTGTCTGGAAAGGAATGAACCTAAATAAGAAACATATCCATATAACCCTTAAATATTTTCATAATAAAAGCATCCCAACTCACAAAATCACATCAATGGGTAAGCCCAGATTCAACCCATTACATCATACTGATTCAATACCTAAAACCATCATGTATATCTCAAGGAATATTTTGTATCTTGTGTCAACTACTACCACAAAATCTGGTCTTCGTGCCCATATAACATTATCCATCCTAGGCTCACATCACATAAAAACCCTCATATATAGAGAAAAAATTATGAAAATATAAAATAATAGTCAAAATGAAGAGATATTCCTTAAGAGAAATGAATTTTTTCTTCACATGAATATGGGCTCTCATGACCCCTAACACAAGGAAGTCATTCATTATAAATAAACTAGAACTCCCATTCCCAATGATTTATCATTATTTAAACTAATAGTTTTTATTCTTTATTGAATTAACCAATTAATTATCCATAGTTTAAAACTATGTGAAAACTATGGCATATTATATAATAAAAAATAAAATTGGTCAAACATGCCCTCTAGCAAAAAACTAGTTTAATCATCATTTGATAAAAACATTTCTCATTTTGAATTCCTTTTTTTCATTTAATTATTTTTAAGAATTTTATAATTATGATATTTGTGTGTTCTAATAACACATGGAGTAACATATTTAATCAAATATTCATCTATCATCAATTTGACTACTATCAAATTATGTGTGACAAAATATTTTTAAAACATCGGTCTTATTTAATTATTTACTCAATTAACCAATTATTTCCAGTTATAAATTCCATATCTAATTTAATATATTTAAACTTTCTAAACCAATCATAACAACATGTAAATAAAATCATTCTATAGATATCACAATATTAATGAAATGAAAAGCTAACTCGTTATCATGGTAGAAATTAACAATATGTAATTTCTACAACCATAAACCAACTTCATTAATTTAACAGGATTAATATTTATTATGTTACATCCACCAATATCCAAAGGATAAAACATGGTCAAATAATGATTTTAAATTAAAAATGAAAAGAAATAAATAACCTAAATCAAACTTATGAAGCTCTCATTGTAGAAATAAAATTCACTGCATATATCCAATCACCACTCTCATTAGTGAGCTACGATCCTCCAAAGAACATTTTTCCATGAAGTCACTAGAAAATAAAAAAACACCATCAGAATGATACTGAAAAAATGAAATATCATGGATATAATAACATGAGAAAAAATAGATTGAATGGAAGAGAAACTACAAGAAAATAGCAATAACATATATAAAATCTCCACTAATTAACCTCTATAATCAATGTATTGATCTCTAACAAAAGGGGGATTCCAAACCTTCAAAAACCATTATGTTGAGCCTAGGTTTTGAGTGGAATAATAAGGATACGAGTTTGTTTTAGGTCATTGGGGATATTTATAGGTATAAATATTTTCTGAAGACCATAGCGTTTCCACTAAGACTACGCCACAACATAATACTAAAGTAGGATGACTACAACACAATGGAATGAGACCACACCATAACCCCATTGTCAATGGTGTGTTTGAGATCATCACTTCTATCTACTACACGGATATTATAAAAAGAGAAAATGATTTGTGGTGTTCCTTAAGAAACAGTCCAGAAAAATACCTCAAAACTCAGAATCCCCCCAAAACCCTTTGTCATAGCCTCCCACTACACCACATCCCCCCAACTACCTACACCACAACCAGCCATTCCATGATACAATGGCCACCCAACCTATTCCACAACCTAATTTTTATGTATCATTTTTTCCCAAAAAGGTATTTTTACTAATTTTATCCTCCTAATCTCTAATGTACAACAGTGTCCACTCTAGTCCTCTAAGGCCTACACTATGACAATGTCTAAGGCTCTACGCTGTAGTCTATACCATTTTAACCTGTACTCCATAGAACCCCCTCTGAGCACCTAAAATTCCAAAACCTCACAAATTACAAGAATAATATAATATTAAAATTAACTTTTTTCTTAATATAAATTAAATCATTAATAATTAAAAAAATAGGATTGAAACATAATCCCCTTTACACATGGATTTTCTCGCATTGTAAACATTTTAACCACTTATTTATTGATAAGACACTTTCAGAATACATGATAATACTTAAAGTTATGGTTTTTTAGAAAGAAAAAAATCTCTAAGATATGGGGAACAAATCTTGGAAGTTGTTATGGAAGGGCATGGATAATCTAGAAGGCTCATGAAGTGTGGAGAAGAGAGGATATGTGTTATCTTTTTATATAGTAGGGAATTGACACACATTGAAATTATATAAATGATTAATATATATAAATATTTATATATGTATATATATATATATCTGTGTGTGTGTAAGAATCTTGTAAAGTTAATCTAGGGAACCCCAAATTCAAATATATTATATTAAAAGGTTTAAAGAAACTCAACCAATCACATTTGGTTATTTTTTAGTTACATTTTAAACCATTTTTTTAGTTAAAATGCTTTTACCCCATTTCAAATATAAATGTGGTAACATAACATTTGACCATGTTAACATAATTATATGACCAAATTTAAAAAGGGTAATATAAAAAACTATTAATTATAACTCAGTGTTTAGAATCTATTATATTTTATTTATTTTCTATTGTTTTTGAAATTACTTTTAATATAAGAACACAAAACGCATTAAAAATTGTTTTTAATAAAATACTAGATTTAAGAGTTAAAATAATTTATCCTTAAAATAATGTAATAAAATTTTGTCCATGATTTTATTAAATACAAAAATAAACAATTTTAGGTTTTTGGGGCTAGCCAAAACCAAATGTAATCTTCAAACCATACCACTAAAGGAAAGACCCAAAATAAGTATTAATATGAAGAAAATATATTTTATCTTCCTAAAAGTTGATATAGGGTTTTAATATTTAAAATAACGATTTAAAATAAATTATTTACCTCTTTAATAATACCATTGGTGAAACACCGCTCACCATAAAATGAATTTTTAGGGTTATTTTAATGTTTTACTCCATGGTTTTAACTAAATTTTAACTCTATAATCGAGGTGGAAAAAATTTACTATGGTCAGAATTCAAAAAGACAAAAACTTAAGTCTCCTAAACTATATTATATTATTAATTTTAATTAAAAATATGGAATTTATTTAATTAAATTAAATACCTGGAATTGAAAATATTTAATTTAAAATTAAACCATAAATTATGATCAAATTCCATTATCTAGAAAAAATGAATTCTTAAATATAATAAGTGTTTATAGAAAAATCCAGTATAAAATTTATTCTAATGAACAAAATTGAATTAATAATAATGAACAAATGTTTCTTCTAAAAATTTTAAAATGAAAATAAACAATTTAAAACACTTGAAACATAAATCCAGTCTTCAATAATAAACATTATTTTCGAAATTGATTAAAAAATTAATCATTTATGAAAATTTTCAAAAAACCAATCTAATAAAATTTTGTCATGATGAATTAAAAAATAAATTTAATTTTTCAAATATTTTTTCTAATATAATTAAAAATTCATTCTTTTATTTTTTTCATAAAAAACAATAAAATTAATTTGAATAGAAAAAATGTATTTTTGAAGCACATAATTTCTTTACTAAAAATTTATTACTTAATTATAAATATGTTTTATTTTTTCAAACCATTAAAATTATTTTTTATAAATTGGTTATATGTATTTATGCTACCACTTTTAATGTATAATTTATAATTGTCAATGTGACACCCTATTATTTTTATGATATATATTTTTAATAATTTGATTTCATTGATGTTTTGTGTTACACACAACACCATCTAACCCAATGTTACACATAATTATGAGTTTCAATGAAACATATTTTATTATAAAAATTATTTAAACTATAAAATTATAACCTATCCATTATAATGGAAGGTATTAATATGATTGAATAAGTCATTATAATAGGGTTTACACATGTATATATAATTATGTGACCAACTAATTATCAATTAATGTACATCCTTATTTAAAATAAATTGAATTGTTTTTCTAAAAAACAATTTAAATGTGAACAAGTGAGTTTTATACCAATAAATAAACAAATAAATCATATTTATTACCATAAGGATATATATATAATATTAAATATAATTTTTAATAGTCATCATAAGTTTTTTCAAGATATGATAATGAACAAATCCAGTTTTACGCATGAAAGATATATTTTTCAAATAAGTCAATTTTATAACCTTTGATGGCACACTTGTTTTAAATGTATTTTTTTGACAATTTTTTAAATTTTATTTGAAATAATAAACTTATTAATTTTTATAGGGATATCAATATTTAAATTTATTGAATTTTTTATATTTTTTTGTTCAGTTTTACATTTTAATGAACAATGAAAACAATTTCATTCTAATTAAAAACAAAATTTTTATATTAATAATTAATAGTATTAAATTTTATTTTTAATTAGTTTTAAATTATTATTAGATAATAATTTTTTTTAATTTAATGCAAATTTGGTCATTAGAATCAATTTTTCATTGAATTTGGATAAAAAACATTTCAATCTTTTTAACATTTTCACTTTAAATCTTATAGTTTTGTCCTGTCTGCAGGATTAATTTTTATTTAATTTCTAAAATTTCTATATATTGAATATGAAGAAATGGATTCAAGATTTTGAATTATTATGAACTAACCTTGGATGCCCTGAAACCCGACACCTGTCTCGACCTATCACTTACCTGAAGGATGTTCCTGATCCCCATGGCTTGGTGATAACCACCCGGGCTTTGAACGACAAAACCGATTGAATAATTTTTCCCTACCGGAAAAACAAAAACATATATATATATATATAATTAAAGGGAGAAATAGAAAATGACTAAAAAATATAAATTCCATAATGTTATG
Organism: Viscum album; assembly: GCA_963277665.1. Classification (NCBI taxonomy): domain Eukaryota; kingdom Viridiplantae; phylum Streptophyta; class Magnoliopsida; order Santalales; family Viscaceae; genus Viscum; species Viscum album. Next base: position 1,382,294,462 of record OY728138.1, read on the forward strand.
GAAAACAGCAAAAATAGACCAACTCAAACAGTAGCTAAAAACTCCAAAATATAGTTCTGAATACAAGGAACTCGTAACCAAAAAGGTACTTGAATGATGGCACAAATGAACACTAAAAATATCACCACAAGCTAACCTTCCCATCTAACTTGAACCTCTCTACCTCACTATGGAACTTTTCTTTTCCCTGCACTAGAAGACAAATAATGTTCTATGTCACACCAAAGCAGTACGCAGCGTGTGAGCTTAATGGCTCAGTAGGATCCCACCCAGGTGTTCCATAACAAGTATCGGTATAAAAATTGATGTATTCTTATTGAAAATTAAAAAGTTGGAATGATAATAAGTAATTAATTTTGATATAAAACATGGTAAACATTCCCTTTTCCATAGATCTAAACAAAATTAAGTATATCAGTTTCAAAGCACTATTCCATGTCGTTTTCTACAAGAATAAACATGTGTATCCCGGATAACATATAAGGACAAAAAATAAAAAATATAATCATAAGTATCATATAACCAAGTATTAATATAGTTCTAGTAATATGACTACTCATACCATAATAATCAAGTGCACAAACACAAATCCTAGAACATTGGACCTAGGAAATAGAGGAAATCCCCAAGAGTTATCCCCCCAAAATGTCATTATCATTATCCTAGGACAATTGGCCTAGGAAATAATGAAAATCCCCAATAAAAACCACCATGGAAATAACAAATAAATGGGAAATGGCCTCAAGATAAACCTTCCTCCTATGTACCCAAGGTATCCCATGTTCAGATTTTCAAAAACCCATTTCAATGCCTTGAAAAATATTTCAAACCATTTATAATCCATTTAAAAAATTCCAGAGAGAACCCATTTTTCATTAAAAACCATTTTTCAACTAAAAAAAATCATTCTAGTTTCATAAATCATTTTATAAAGAAATTATAAATAAAAAACAATCATGTTCATTATCATAGGCTAGAGATGGAACCACCTACCTCAATCTTCATTTCGCACACGCCCACAACGAAATCCAAAAGCAATGAAACCTATAAAAACCTTCAATAAAGCCCCTAGAATCCAATCCAGGACAAGATTGATTCAAATATAAACATAAAAGGTCAGTTGAATAAAGAAAACCCACATACCTCGATGTAGGATGCCCTCCACTCCACAAACAATGAAGGGAAAAAGACCTTTGGAATGAGATCTCACAATGGATTTAGATGATGACAACAAGGATAAACCAACATATATTAGTGGATCCAATAACTCAAGGACACAGTGATACCTTGATCATAAGAAAATAAGAAATATAAAGAACACTAACCTGGTGAGATTCACCACAATAAAAAGGAAGGTCCAACATCGATCAGATCGATCCGGAAGATATTGAGTCTATCAAAAACATTTCAAAGATGCCTAAGGTTGGGATCCATGATGTATAGAGAGATTGGGTCAATGAAAAACTCATGAATTCATGAATTTATCCTGGTCCTGGGTTGGGTCATGATGTGAACCCCTTGGTCATGATTTATAGGCCACATTGGATAAGTACGCTGAAAAACTAATCGCCTCAGGATAAAAAATAACTATTTAACCCCTACATGATGTATACCTCGTGTAACTCCCATTAATGATAAAGGTTTAAATGAATATATTATATAACTCATGTCAAAAAAGTTTGCCTTCTTTTTTGGGGCCCTACCGTATTAGAACTCCATGTTTAAGTTTTCATAGACTATAGTAGTGATCCAGATGGGTGACATTCTGGGAAGTTTCCCAGTTTGTGTGTGAGTAAGGAAAAATACACTAAAAAGGACATGTGTTGGCCTATGGGTAAAACCATTAGTCATATGACCCATTCAGGCACGTGTGTGGGCCCCCAGGTGGGGACCTCATGTCTATGGGGAAACTGGTGCTACTTGGTAGGCCATGGCCTAATGGCCATGTTTAGGCCAGGTGTATGTGCTATCACCGGGGCCAAGTTGTCACATTTGGTATTAGAGGTGGTACTCATCCTGAAGTGTGGTGCACTGCATGGGTTGACCTATAAGTCCCACAACATGGAAGTATATCTCTAAAGGGGGGTGTGAATGTAACACCCCGTAATGATAAAGGGTTAAATAGATAAATGATATGCCTCATGTCAACAAGGTAAACATTCCTTTTCCGGAACCTACATGATTTGAACATCACATTTAACTGTTCATTGCCTCGAGTAGTGATCAAGATGGGTGGAATTATAGAAAGCTTCCTAGGGTGTGTGAGAGTAAGGAAAAAGCACACTAGAAAGGACATGGTTTGTATTTTGGGGACAATCATAGTTAGATGACCCGTTCGAGCAAGTGGGTGGGACCTAGGGTGGGGAACACATGTCTGCGGGGAAACTGGTGCTACCTGGTGGGCCAAGGCCTGGTGGCCATGTTAAGGTGGGGTGTATATGTTGTCACTAGGGCCCAATTTTCAAACCTTAGGTGCACGACACGTACCTACTCAGTACCTTATCACACCGTGATCCCCCATTTAACTACATGAAACCCTCAACCTGTAACAAGTACATGACATGTACTTTAGGTACATGACATGTACCTATTTTTCAGTCTACAGTATACCCAAAAAACATATCTATAGATTTTAAATACTATAAGGGAACTTATAAAAAGGTAAAACATACCTGATAACAGTAATATAATGTTACAATCATCCCACCATAAGGACTTTATATCCCCATGAAGTCATGTGGAAGATGTAATACCTTGAAAAAGATGAGGCCATTACTCCCTCGTCAACGACTTGTGTTCACAAGTATCATGATAATATAATCCTTATTGTCATATAACAATCACCAATGGAATGAACATCCCATGGAATCTGTTGACCTTAGATTCGATGATCTAAATTGGTTTCTCTAAAACATAAGTGTTTAGTTATAGCTCAATTTCTTCCCAACAAAGAACTTGAGTTGGGTCAGGGTTATACTTTAGGAGCTTTAATATGTGGAAACAATCCTGAATATATGTTGTATATGCTAGAAATGCTAACTGATAAGCAAGATTCCTAATCCGATCAGTGATCTAAAATGTTCCAACATATCTTGGATCCAACATAGGTAGTTTTCCAAGTCCACGGTGACCCAACCAAGGATAAGCTTTAATCAAAACCTAGTCACCAATGGAATAATCCAAATGACGATGTTGTCGATCTACGTATGTCAATTATGGTCTGTAACTAGACGTTATCGCACTTCCTGAATCTTTGTCGTCATATCCAGAACCATATACGGTCCTACCAAAGTCACGTTTCCCACATCCCCCCAACAATGAGGTTATTTTCATGGGATACTATACAAAACCTCAAAAAGATTCATTATGACCGATGACAGGTAACTATTGTTGTAAAAAAAACTCTACCTATCCCAGATGGCTATCCCATGGTCCACAGAAATCCATGACATAGGCACAAATCATATCCTATAGGATCTCAATTAAATGCTCCATCTGGCCATCTATCTATGGATGGTAATCTATGCTCAACTTGACCTAAGTCTCCATTACCTCTTTATGACTCATTCGTAACCTTTAGTTAAACCTATAATACCTATATGAAATAATGGTAGAAGTACTCCCATGTAACCTCTTGATCTTTTGTACATATATCTTCCCCAGATCTTCAACTTTGGTGTTGTCATAAATCAGATTGAAATGATAAAACATTGTCAACTGATCAACAACCACCTAGATAACATTATCTACTCAAGGTTTCTATGGTAACATGACAAAAAAATCCATGGAATCCTCATCCCACACCTAAACTGGCACTAGGAGAGGCTGAAACAAACCAACGGTCTTTAAGTGCTCTTCCTTTATACGTTTGAATCTGTAACATTGGGACACATAATCTTCAATGGTGTGCTTCATAACCAGCCACCAGAGCCTTATTATCATGCCATAATACATCTTTTTAGAGTCTAGATGAACAACCCATGGTGAACTATGAAAATAAAAAATTGAACATCTTTTTGATATTTTGACAACAACTCGCTTCCTGAAGTGAAGTATGACATCTAATGAAAGAGGCTGACCAATAATTTTCTCCTCACCAAAATGGATTTCCCGAATCTAACAAAACTCACCATATTTTTGTTTATTTTTCAAGATATACTCTTGGAGAGATTATTATAACTGAAAACTGGTTATAACTATACCATATACATCCTCTTTAGCATCTAAGTGAAAATGAGTGAAAATCCCAAAAAGATTCTACTCCTCAAACAATTTCTGAACTACCTGGGATAGTACCTTTATTCTTAAAGCATGTGTAGCTACATTCCAAATCCCCAGAGTATATGTTATTTCAAAGTCAAATGACTGAAGGTATTCTACCCATTATCTCTGTCTAAGATTCAAGCTCTTCTGGTAAAATATATAGCTTAGACTCTTATGATCAGAGAAAACCATGATCTTCTCCCCACGTTGATAGTGCTACAAAAATTTAAGTGCGTGAATCACCCCAATAAGGTCTAAATAATGAGTGGGGTTGTTCTTCTCATTTGGTCAGATCTGAAGAGATCCAAAATCTAACACATGCTCACCTGCATAAGCATGTAACCCAAACAATAACCCGATGCATCAAAGAACACCACATACCCCTTACTGAGCTTAGGTAAAATAAGAACGTGTGATGATGTCATAAGTCATTTCAGTTCATTAAAAGAAAACTAACACTTTGAATCCCATGAAAATTTAATTTCCTTTTTTTATGAGTAGTCAAAGGCGATACCATCTTAGAAAAATACTTTTTTAACCTTTGGTAGTATCTAGAAAGAATGATGAATCTTCATATCTCAAACACATTATGTGGTTCCTTACATGACAAAACAACTTCTAACTTCACTGGATCAACTAATAACCCATGCCCAGAAATTCTATGCCCCAAGAATTTCACTTCTTCAATCCAGAAACTACATTTGAAATCTTTCAATATAGAGTGTGATTTCTCAGAATCTGTAGGACCAATCTTAGAATTGTGCTTGTGCTCACACTCACACATTGTATAAACCATAATATCAACCAAAAACATTATTGAAAATGTATCAAGATATTGGTGGAATATTTTATTCATAAAGGGAATAAAAAACTACAGAATCATTATTCAAACATAAAGGAATCATAAGATATTCATAATATCCATACCTACTCCTGAAGTGCGGCTATGGTATATCAGACTCCTAGACTCTGAGCTAATTATAACTCAATCGAAGAACGATATTTGAATACCAATTTACTCCCTTCAACTGACAAAAAAAATCATCCACATGAGGAAAACTGTATCTATTCTTAATGTTAACCTAGGATAATATCTGATAGTCCACACATAACTGAATTGAACCATCTGCTTTCTTGGAAATGATCACAGGGGATTCCCAATGAAAAAAATATGGAAGAAAAACTATCATATAATATGTCTCCCAACTGAATCTGGATTTCGTTCAAATCCAATGGAGTTATATGGTAATAAGGCATCAATATAGGCTACGTACCTAGCAACATGTCAATCGTGAAATATAACACTCTCTCTAGAGGAAGATTGAAGAATTCATCTAGGAAAACGTCAAGAAAGTCTCAGATAAAAACAAGAAAACCCTTAACATAAGAAACATCATCGGGTCCAATCTCCATATTAACCAAACAAATCCTAAACTTCTGGTGTGACGGTCCTTCCTGAACTAACCCCATGTACTACTCTCCCTAAAACACATGCATTCTCTCATAGACAATAATAAATTACATGAGTCAATTATAACAATCAACTTCATATTTATGAGAGACAATCCAATCCATACTGACGATGATGTCTACCATATCTAGATCAAGAACAAGAAAATCGCATACCAACTATGTGTCAGCTATCTTGAAGAAATAAGGACACTGGAAACCATGATCATTCCTCTTGCAAAGAGGTTTCTCTAACTCCATTATAAAGGGCATAAGTTATATTAGATTTTTAAGAATATCTAGAAAATTTGTAGACATAAACAAGTGGGAAGAAGTATCAAACAAAGAAGAAGCTAATAAAAATGCAACAAAAAGTGTACCTATCACTATTTCCAGACCTACATCAAATTCCATTAGTCACTCATTTACTATGTGTAAATACATCACTCCTAAGGCCTGTGGCTAGAGCCCTATTGGATTTGAAGCTTCTGACTACACCGTAGTAGCCTTTGGATCCAATGATACCCAACCATAACAAGTTTTATTCAAATAATAACAGTTTCATTGAAGATGAACCACATGTACACGACTATTTCATGTATTTTTGGGTATAGGAAAAGAATGTATGGTGTTGTCACCCTTGTCAGACTAGTAGCAAGTTAGAGGAACACTTCCAGCTACAACAAATAGTACAGAAAAGGCTCGCAGATGAGACCCACCTCCACCACTCCTGTGACTATCCAGCCACTTCCTCTTCTTCTCATACACACCAATGAAGCTATCACCAATTGGAATAGAAGATGTAGTAAATATGATGTTTCCTTACATGTCCATTTTTTCTATCATTTCCCTATGCACTATATACGTATAGGTAGAATGCTTCAACATAAACACCTGTGATCTAATTTCTAGTCGCAAACCTTGCAGGTACTTCTGTGACTTTATCTGGTAATTCATTACCATGTCTGGAGAAAATGGACAAGCTTATCAAACTGGTTGTTGTAGGTTGACACCAAACACTCACCCTACTACAACAATAATAACTTGACAGATTTTCCAGACATTTGAGACTCTAGAAAAAATTTCTGAAATAATAGGGTTTTGAAACCATTCCAATCCAACCCTACATGTTTCTATTCCTAGATCATAGAGTCCCACAAACACTTTCTGGAACCCTCAAGTCTGAACTTTGCGTACTACACCCTAATATTATCAGGTTTCTTTATGAAGTCAAAGATTTTATTGATTCTTTTCAACCAATAATTTTCCCCTTTAGTATCATTTATCTCGATAAAGGGAAATGCCCTCTCATGAATATACTCCCACGATTGATCTCTTCCTCCTCTGGATCCTGGTTTTACTTGAACTGCCATGTATGAAACTCATGGAACATCCCGATCGATATCACAAACTACCCGTATGATGGTATTGATCATATTTTGATCTGTAGGTGGATTCCCTCGAATAAAATCAACCTCACATTCCTAAGGAACCTATGAAAGATGTCTTAGAGGAATTCTAAGGCACACTAAAACATAAGAATTATTATATACCCAAAACATATCAGTTCAAAATATAAAAACCAGTAGGAGAAACTGAGATTTAAAAACAAAAATCCAATAATAGAGAAACATATACTGACATCCCATGGTAATAAGAATCTTGTTACGACATGAGTTTTCCATGCACTTATCCCAACAAACCTCTCAAGTCCCAACAATCCTATCTTCAGTCCAACTGAAGTCCCAAGAAAAATATTCTTGAGGATAGAAATATTCTAATACCAAACTGTAATGAACCAACCCGGGTTTCTCTAAATCCAGACACCCGACCCAATCCTTCATATTCTCTAAGGGCATTCCAACTCCCCTGGGTTGCCGATAAGCACCTGGGCATTGAACGACCAAAATTAGGGAAAGCTTTATCCCAAACTAGATAGACCACACATCATATATATAAAGAAAGGAAGAAACAATGTAATACTAACAAAATATATTCCATAACTATAAAGATAATATAATAAATAGAACAATGGAAATAGTATCTCAAAAATCTGAAAGATAAGTCTGACTAAAAGGGACTTCAAACCAAACAGCTACTACAATGATGGAATGGACAAACTCTAACCATCTCACCACTAGATACCCATCCCAACTGACATGAACCTCACTGCCTCACTATAGCTCCTTGGAATTCCCTGTACTCAAAGACAAATTAAGGGATACGCACCACCAAAGTAGTGTGAAGGGTGTGAGCTAACATGATTAGTAGGATCCCGCATAGGTGTTCCATAGAATGTTTTTATATAAAAAATCATGTATTATTATTAAAAATTTAAAACATGGAATGATAATAAGTAATGTAGTTTTATGTAAAATATGGTAAACATTCCCTTTTCCACAGTTATAAACAGTAGTAGGTATATCAGTTTCAAAGAATAGTTTGCATATCATTTTACACAGGAATAAGCATGATTATCATGTCTAACTCATAAATCCCAGAAAAAAAATAGAATCATAATTATCATTGAATTAAGAATACTACGGGTCTAGGAAGAAGACTACTCATACCATAATAATCAAGTGCAAAAATACTGGTCCTAGAACAATGATCCTAGGAATCAGAGGTCAACACCAAATGTAATCCCACCAAAATTTTCATAGCAGTATTCTAGAAAAATAGGCCTAAGAAATAGAGGAATGATTACAACAAACCTCAGTGATAATCACAAAGTAATGGATGATGGACTCAAGGAAATATTTCCACCTAAGTACCCAAGGTAACCCATGTGATCTTTTTTACAAACCATTTTAATGCCTTGAAAACCATTCAAACCCATTTATAATACATTTATCAAAAGCCATGAAAAAAACTTCTTTCATTAATAACAATTATTCAACAAACACAACCATCATGCAAATTTCATAAATCAATTTATAATGAATTTTGAAAATCAGAACCTATAGGTTCATTATCATATTCTAGAGATGGAACAACCTACATCAATTTTCTGGTGACACACAACCACAATAAAATCCGTAAGAAATTGCACCCAAACACACCATCGAAGAAGGCCCTAGAATCCAATCCATAACAAGATTGATTCAAATCTTAATAGAAAATTTTGAAGGAATAGATGAAGCCCACATAACTTGAAGATGGACACCGGCAACATCACAAAAACGGAGGAAAAGGTCCATCAGATTGGGACATCACAATGGATCTAGAAGAAGATGAAAAGGATCAACCAACATGGATCAACAGATCCAATAATTAAATAATAGGTAACTATCGTGATCATATGTAAGGAAGAACTTGAAGGAACACTTACCGGTGAGATGCACCACAAACGCAAGGAAGATCCAATGCTGATTGAATTGATCTGGAAGATATTGAGTCTATCAAAAACTCACTAGAACTACCTTAGGTCAAGATCCATGAGGTCTGGAGAGAAAAGCAATGATAAAAACTCACAAACATATGAACTTAACATGGGTACGGGCAGAGTCACGATGTGCACCCCTTGGTCACAACGTGTAGGCCATGCTGGATAAGTATGTCGAACAAAAAATTGTCTCGGGTTAAAAATAATTTATTTAACCCCTACCCAGCATGTACCTCTGGTACACAAAGTGTTCATACTCATTACCTACTCAGACCATGATCCCTCATTTCACAACTTCAATCCAACAACTTTTACCAAGTATAAGACATGTACATCCGGTACACAACATGTACATGTTCAGGAGTCTATAGTTAACCTAGAAAAAGATATCTAATGATTATAAAAACACAAAGGGAACTTAGAAAAAGGAAAAAATATCTGATCATGGTAATGGGATGTTACATGAATCATAAGGTACAAATTTAGTAATTAGGACCCTTTAATTTTTGGACAATATGAATAGTTAAATAATTTTTATTTCCATAGTTAAGGATAAATCGGGTAATTAAATGTAAATATTATATTATAAAAATTATAAAACAACACTATCACTTGAAAAAATGTTATTAGAGGAATTTATATAGTCCTTTAACACATATAGATGAAAATAGAACAATTTAATGGACAATTTTCTAGGAATAAGCCTTGGATATTATTAAAATCAAAGAGAGGTGCAAAATATCACACTCTTACTTTTAATAAGTATAATATTTTATATATTGAGGTAAATTAAATATATAATCCACTAAATATATTATTACAAAATATAAATGGTTTATAAACATCATGAAAATTTATTTTAAATTTTTAGTGAATAAATAATTATCATAAAAAATTAAACAGAGATCATGCAGTAATTAATTATTTAATTAAAATCCTAATTAGGTGGTATTAAAAATATAAAAATAAATATAATTTGAATTAAATAAAGATTGAAAACTATTTTCTAAGATAATATGACATATCATAGGTGTATTAAATTAAGTTTTTTAATGTTATCTTTCTAGAGTGATTTTATTAATTTAAACCTAATGAATAGTGTCAAAATTGACACTAATGATATTTTATAAAAATATTATTTTACTAAATTAGTTAATAATCAAAAAATAAAATATATGGAAAATGGAGATAAATTAGGCTCTAATTTATAAAAAATAATAATTTATGTTTTAATTTAAACATTATAATTAAAACAACCCACCATTTAATTTTGAAAATATGGTCACTATAGTTAAAATTAAAATAGGATAACAAAGGGTTAATCGAAAAGATAAGGCATAAAATTAAAAAAAAACTATATAAATTCAATTGTTTTATTAGATTACACCCTATAAAAAATTATTTAATAATTAATTTATATTTTTATGAATTTTTATTGATATTTAATTTATTATAATTTAATCTTCTGGTAAATTCATAAAGTGCCCCTCACATTCATTATAAAGGGAAAAATCCTAACTCATCCCATTTCAAAACATTGAGTAATATATATTGAAATATATCAACCTAATTATCTTCTCCATATCCCTATCCACATTCTAGAGGTTATTTTCATCCCAAAATAACAACTCTATAGTACTTTGGACGAGATCTAAAGGAGTTATGTCGAAGAAGAGGTAATAGCTCAAACTGATCACTATATTTTTCTACTCTTTGATAACTCTTGTAAATATATGATATATATTATAAAATAATAATATAATAATCCTATATATTCTAAAATATTATTATGATTATAAATACACCATTATACATCCATTTTCCCATCGATCAATAAGTGAAAGTATTTCTCGTGCGTACGTACCATTTACCATCTCCAGGCAGTGGTACAATTTATTTTCCATCACCTTATTTTATGAGTTCTAATTTTGATGTGTTTAATGTTTATATGTGATATTTATGAAATTATGATACTTATATAATTTTAATATCATATCTACATTTTTTAACACCTAATATTTTTTGAAATGGCCATGGCGCCCATGTGTATGAATGGCTTACAATCTCCACAATGAATTGTGATTCGTTTTTCTTCAATATTTCACATAAGTGATAATAAGGATTAATTTTAATAATATATATTATATATATAACATAAAAATTATTCTGGAATCATAATATATCATATAATTATCATTTTTTTAAGATGAAAATAAATTGAAAATATTGTTCATGCTTACATACTGCCTACTGTCTCCATGAACGGTGTATTTTATTTTATATCACTAAATTATAAAAATAACCATGAATAAATATGTACTTATTTTATATATGATACCTATATAATGGTTACTGTTTTGTATATTTTTAAAATAATTATCTATATAAGAGGATGATGGATAACAAGTCCAAACATGAATGAAATACAAAGCGTTTATTACCTGAAACATAACATTAACATGGAATTATTAATAAAAGGGTAATATTAAGTTATAAGTAAATAATGTAGGGTATTATATATTTTACTATTCTTCTTTGATATATTTATAATAAATTATATTTATTATACATGAGTTTTGAACATCACAAAGGAATTCAATACTAAGGGTGAGATATTTTTGTATCACTTTTATTTCTATGGGACACATGCTTTATACACTAGTAGTTTATTTTGTTTGGTGTATATATTGATCATGAATTTATGTTATTATTATTATTATTATTATTATTGTTATTGTTATTATATTTTTCTAATATCTATATAATTTTTTTATTTTATGTGGTATAAGATTCTACGGATTATAAAGTTGCAATTGTTAAATTCAGGATCCCATTTTACTCAATATTGTTTATATGTGACTATAGACAGCAGAATATTTAAATTCCTTATCCATGTTCCTTAAAAATGTATTCCGAAATATTTTTAATTTTACTATAATATTTTTATACTCATTTTTACACATAATTTAATTTTTACTATATGGTTTTAGAGGAATATTTTTTCATCTTCCTAACATGGAACCTATTTAATTATCCAACAAATGTAAAAGAGTAATGATTTTTAAAATATTCAAAATAAATTAAATATTATTCCTAAATGAAACCCTAATAATGTTAATATTACATTAAAATATTAAATCAGTATTTTTATAGAAAAAAGTTTCATTTAAAATTGTGCATCATTTTAAGAAAAGAATTTTTTTTGAAAGGATAAATGATACTTTCCTTAATAATTTTATTCAAGTGATCTTTCAAACCTATTTATCATATAAGATAACATTATTTGATGTTACATTTTTCAGGACGGAGATATGATTCAATTCTAAAATTATTATTTTCTCTAATAAATGTTTTAGGTTTATGATGGAATGATATTATGAAACCTGTTTCATTTCATGGGTTCTAATTTGATGAATGATTAATGTTCTTATGGAACACAAAGGTATGGTTTTAATTATGTGATGGTTGGGACCATTATCTCTTTAAAATTTATTGTGAAATGATAAATGTTATATTAGATCAAATGTGTACATGGGAGGTTATCCTAATCCTGCAACAATTGGGTACATAAGAGTCCATCCTAATCCCACAACAAAATGGTACACATGAGGTCATACTTGGTAATCTACAAGAGGGTACACGGGGGGTCATCATAATTCTAAAACTAAAAGTTACATAGTAGGCCATCCCAAGACTAATGTAGGTACACATGTGATTAACCAAATCATAATATACTATTAATTTCTTGATAGGAATCCTGAATATAATATATTCTAAGCTTATTTGTATGGAATAACTTCATGTATTATTTTAAGATCTCATTATATATGTTATTTATGAACATAAACGATTATTTATCTTTCATTTTTTCCCCTAATGAAGATTTGATATCACCATTTCTTATTATTCCATTCGATGGGTTATTAATAAAGTTTTAAGTATTATTTCTAAAGGGGGTATCTTTATAAGAGATGTTGAAGATATTAAAACAAATTAGTAGAATGTGTTCAAAATTTTCAATGTCCCCAAACTATTATGGTCCTAAGGCATGTATCCTTGTAATATAATGAGTATTAATATAAAAATATGTAATATCACTGATAGAAAACCATGGTCCATCATTTTTTGTATTAGAGAAAATGTTTATCCTACCATTAGAAACTATGATGAGAAACATTTAGGGAGATCTCAAGAGAAATATCTGTGTATATTCCTTGGTATGTTTCTAAAGATAAGTATAATTATATATTACTATCTTTGAGATTTTATAATTATCATGAATGACCTAGGATAAAAACTAGGGTATCATAGAATGAAATATTGTAATTAATATTCATATATTATGTGGTTTTACAACTATGGATACTGTTTCTCACAATAATGTTTTTATTTTAGTTAATGTCTGGAACATTATAGAACCACCTTAATGCTGGCTATGATTTGATAATGAAAGATAGTCCTCATAATAATGAAAATCTTATGGGTGTTGGAATGAAAAATATTATTTAAATTATCAAACAAATCTATGAATCATGTTGTAATTCCACATGAATAAAAGAGTGATCAAATTTCTATTGGTTCCTTCATTAGGAAACAGTAGCCTTTAAATGGGTCTTCTAATCAATTTTTTGCTGAAAAATGAACTAATACGAGTGAAAATATATTTTATGTCCTTCAGTGTTTGGATCAAAAAAACGTAATTTCAGTTGTTTATCATTTGGACGATGAATCTTATTAGTGGTGTTCTCTTATTAATAACATGGGGGAACGAGAAGAAATTGAATCTATAGGTTTTGTAGAGTTTAAGGGGACTTTTATAGTAATTAATTCCCTCAAATTCTAGAATAAAATATAGAAGAGGAATTCCTTGAGCTTAAACCAAAAGATAATGAATCAATTGGTGCTTATGATGTTAATTTTACAAGACATTCATGGTACGCTTATGGGTTCATCATCAGCCCTAATAGAAAAATCTGTTGATTAATTGGTGGTGTGAAACAAATTCATTGAATATCCATATCTATATGAGAATTAGGTGTCTATAAAGAAGTTGTTTGATGTGAATTGATGGTAGAAACTAAACATGGATTTTCCACCAGTCCTCTAGTTTTTATAAGATAATTAAGATCAAGTATCAATAAAACATAAATAGTGGAATGGAATTTCAGGTATTTGTATACTAGAAATGTGTCAATAACCACTTAGGTGAATTATTTAATGGAACAATATGGTGATACAATTGTATAATGTAAGTTCATCGAGCAGCTAAATGTCAATGCTATGGGAGTAGGGTAGCTAACGATTTGATTAATTACAATGTTTCACAAACTACACCTCCCACAATTCATCATTTCAATTACAATGACTTTGTTCATTACTATAACAGGTTCTCAAATCCTAGGACTAATGTGTATGATAATATACAAAAACATTTATAGAAAAAGTAAAATGGAAAATATTATACAATAACAATATATGAAGCGAACCATTATCATTAAGGAATACTAATCCTTCTCTCCTAAGTTGTGAATTTCATGTTTGGTTTTATATGAAAAAAATCCTATTAATATCTTTTTTATTATCTGTTAGTGACATTTCATGTGATTATCTTGTTGGATTATAGAATAATGAGATCATATATTTTATTGGTACAAGGATGAACCAAATCTTCACATAAAAATGTTTTTTAAGAAAATATATTATATAAGTAATGAATAAGAATGTGTATATTAAATATTGTTGTATATAATATGTGATGAAGGTATTCACATGTTTGTTTTTTTGGAAAAAAATAGCTAATTTATGATATATTCTATGTTATTTTTAAAAAATTATTGGACCGTATTTATAATGTTTTGGACTTTCAACTTTCGGAAGGGGTATAAGGTTAACCATTTATAGAATAGTTTATTTTAAACTTTGGATGTGGTTTGAGTGGTTAAAGTATTATCTCTTCATATGATAATTTATGCATATTAGATAAAAATTGTTAACCATTTTTTGTAATGTTTTTAAAGATGGAATATCCTATCATTCCATGGATATCATGATATTAACATTCATCAAGAATGAAAAATTCACATTAATTTCTCAGAATAATAAATGAACTGGAAATTGGTTAATGAACAATTAAAGGATGAGATATGAATATGAAATTTAATGAAATCATGTAAGTATTTATTCTCATGAATAATATTAAACTCTTGGGGAATGATATTGAAACCAAAAAATTTGTCCTATTAGCTTCTTTTCTAATTAATCAAATGACCCCTCTGATCATCAAAGATTTATGGCCTTGTGATTGTTAAATTTCTTTTGACTATATTCTCTATCACTATCCATCTGAACTGGATAGTTAGATTTATATTCCATATCAATGTTTCTAATTTCAACTGATGTTCTCATATGTGTAAAACTAGTTATGAGTTTCATTGGGTAACCGTTATGATTCAATCATTTCTTTTTTAAATGTACTTTTACTATTGATTTTTATGATGTGAGTTTCTATTAATGAAACATTAAAGTATTAAACCTATGATAACCCAGATAAATTTAGAGGGATAAATTTATTTTAAGGGGGTAGAATGTAACATCGTGAGATTTTTATGATATATATATATTCAATAATTTTAATTCTCTCATATCTTTCATTACATGTAGCACCATCATTTCTTTCATTAAACACAACACAGAGTTTATATAAAGCCTCAATTATTATTATAATTATTTAATTAATAAAATTATAACCTATCCAATATAATGGAGAGTTTAGATAATATTAACTAAATTATAAAATTATGGTATACACATGTATATATAATTATTATACCAATTAAATCTAAATTAATATAAAACCATTTTTAATATAAAATGAAAATTTTTTCTACAAAACTATATAATCTGAACAACTGTCTTTTATAGCAATAAATATAAAAAAATGTATAATATATATATATATATATATATTAAATCTAATTTTTAACTATCATTATATGTGTTTTGTTGACAAGATATAAGAACAAATCCAATTTTACACATAAAAGACATATTTTTTAAAAAAAGTCTCTTTTATCACCTTTTGATGCAACACTTCTTTTAAATATATTTTTTTACACTTTTATAAATTTTATTTTTAAAAATAAGCTTCTTTTTGTAATAAATGATATCAAAATTTACTTTGGTGAATTAATGGTATTTTAACATTAATTTTAAGGTCTTAATTTGTAGTGAACAATATTTCATTTTAATTAAAAATAACTTTTCCTATAAATAATTGATAGCTTTGAATTATATTTTTATTTATTTTAACATATAATATGATCAAATATTTCTCATTTAAACCAATTTGGGTTTTTAGTCAATTTCTCATTGAATTCGATTACAAATACATTTCAAAATTTGGAAAGTTTTTCCATTAAAGACTCATTATTTCGTCCCGTATGTGGGATTAATATTTATCTATTCAATTAAAATTATTTGAACTAAATTTTGAAAAATAGATTCCATATTTTTAATTATATGGCTCAACTTTAGTAATTACCACCCTTTTATTTTTTTAAAATATGAATTGTATCTTATGTTATTTTTACTACCTTAGTTTACAGTAAATTTTGTAATTGGGGGTGAATGTAATATTATAAATATTATAAAATTACACTAAAACGAGAAAAAATGTTATTGGATGAATTTAATTATACCCTTAACACATAAGGATCTAAATTTAACAATTTAATGGACACTTGTCCACAAAAAAAGGCATGGATACAACTAAAATCATAGAGAGTGATAAAATGTCACTCTTACTTTTATTAAGCATAATATTTTAAAAATGGGGTCAAATTGAATATATTATAACCAATATATATTTTTATTAAAGATAAAATTTTTATATATATTATTAAAATTTATTTTTATTTTTAGTGAAAAAAGAATTATCTTAAATAATTACACAATAATGGTGAAATAATTATTCAACAAATAAAAACATAAATTATGTGGTATTAAAAATATGAAAATAAACGTAATTATAATTAATTAAGGTTATAAAATAATTTTATAGGTTAATATGACATATTAGGGGCTTATTAAACTAATTAATTTTATGTTATATTGTTGGATTGATTTTCTGAAAGTTAATCTATTGAATTGTTTCAAAATATACACTAATCATATTTTCTTAATATAATATTTTGTTAAATTATTTAAAAATTATAAAAATACTAAATAATACACATGGGATAAATTTTGATATAAAATACCATATACTTTCTATTTAATATTTAATTTAAATTTTATAAGTACAAATAAATAACCTATAATATTGAAATTTTGGTAATCGTAGTTAAAATTAAAACAGGTTAACAAAGGGTTAATAAAAAAAGATAAGGCTTAAAATTGAAAGAAACATAACTAAAATATTTTGTTTTATTATATTATAACTTATCCCACATTATATTATAATTATTTTCTATTTCTAGGTATTTTTATTGATATTTAATTTCTTATAATTAAATCTTTCTAGAAATTTCCAAAGTGACCGTCACTATAATTATAAAAGAAAACCTCCCCCCCCCCACATCCCATTTCACTAATTTCATCCTTATATCTTGATCAATGTATATAAATTTATCTTCTAAACTTCCCTATCACCATTTTAGAGGTTCTTTTCTTCTAAAAATTCCAACTCTAGAGTCCTTTAGATGATATCTAAAGGAGTCGTTTCGAAGAAGTGGTAATCTCTCAAACCAACCAGTATATCTTTATAATCTTATATTCCTTATATATATATATATGATATATATCATTAAATAATAACTTATGAATACAAAATATGATGATTTTTTATTATGATTATTAGGACACTATTATACAACCCCTTTCATATCGAATAAGAAGTGTAAGTATCGCTCGTGCTTGCATACGGCTTATCATCTCCACGTAGTGATAAAATTAATTTTCCATCACCATATTTTATGAGTGGTAGTTTTGATAGGTTTAATGTTAATATATGATGTTTATGAAATTATTATACTTCTATAATTTTAATATAATATAAACCATTTACCACCTAAAATTTTGGGATTGATAACATCACTCGAGCGTACATATGTCATACCATCTCCACCATGCGATGTGATTTGTTTTTCATCTATATTTCACATGGGTGGTAATAAAGATGAAATTTATGAATATATGATATATATACGAATTTTTTTAAATTATAATAAATCATATAATTTTCTTTCTTTTAATATGATAGTAAAATGAAAACATTGTTCATGCGTACGTACGGCCAACTGTCACCATGAATGGTGTATTAAATTTTTCATATCTATCGTTTATGAATCATTTTTAACTTATATATACATAATATATATATATATATATATTATATTTATATCCAGTATATCATTCTAGATATTATGAAATCATGATCTATGTAAGATGACCAAGGATAACATGTCCAAACATGAATGAAAAACAAAGCGGTTATTACCTGGAAAATAACATTAACATAGAATTTTTAATAAGTGAGTAACATAAGTTTAAAAGTAAATAATATATGTATTATATATATGAATATGATTCTATGGAATATTTATAATAATAATATTTTTATTATACATTATTTTTTAATGTATACACTTGAATTTAATACATAAGGTAAGGGATTTTTTTCTAAATGTGGTTTTTGTGGGACACATGCCTTATAAACTACCTATTTATTTTATGTGGTGTATCTAATTCCCATGAATGTATATTATGATTATTATTATGAAGATTATATTCTTTTCATATCCAAGAAGTTTCATTATTTCTCGGTGAATACGATTCTACTGACTATAAAGTTATAAGTGTTAAATTCGCAATCTCATTTTATTCTGTATGTAAGTGACTACTAGGAAATATTTATCTTCCCTATCCTTATTCCTTAAAAATGTTTTAAATTTTTTTTAGTTATTATAAAATTATTATTGTTATATTTTACGATTTGTTAATTTTTACTAAATTTTTTGAAAATATTTTTTTGTTGTTTTCCTAATGACGTACTTTTGGACTTTTCTAAAAAATAATGAGTGGAATATTTTTTCAACATATAAAGAATAAATTAATCCTCCCTCTATCATGAATCTAGAATAATTTTATGCATCCATTAAAATCTTACATCATTATTTTTGGAGAAAATATTTTTTTAATAAACATCATGTCATTTTATGAGAAGAAATCATTTTGAATGTAGAAATGATATTTTCATTAAGAATTTTTTTTCAAGTGATATCTCAAAACTATTTTAAATATAATATAAATTTATTTTATGTTGCCTATATTTTAATAGAGATATGATTCAATGATAAATTTATTATTCCCTCTAATAGTTTTTTATATTTATGTTGGAATGTTTTTATGAAACTCATTTCATTTCAAGGGTTCTGATATGATAAATATTTATGTTCTTATGTAACAAATTTGTATGGTTTTAATTATAAGAAAGCTAGGACCAATATCTACGTCTATAGAATTGAGTAGTGGTGAATGTTATATGATTTCAAAATCATACATGGGTTGTCACATATGACTGCAAAAAGTGGGTGCATGGTAGTTCATCCTAAGCTCGCAATAAAAGGGTACACGATAGGTCATCATAAGCCCACTAAAAGAGGGTAAATTGGATTTTATCCTAATACCAATACTAAAAGGAACACAAGAGGCCATCACAATCCCTAATTAAGTAAAAAGATGATTAACCCAATCCTAACATACTATTAATGTCTTGGTAGGAATCATTGGCATAAGATATTTTAAGCAAATGTGTATGCTACAATTTCATGTCTTATGTTATTTTCTCATGAAATATGTTCTTTATGAACTTATATTATTTGTATTATGAAATTATATCATGTTCATTGATATTTAGGGTATTATATTTAAATATTATGCTCCTATTTTCATACACTTAACCTCATGTTATGCTTACATATCTTCCATGTTTATCCTTACAAATCACCTAATCTCACCATTTCATATGATTCCATCACTAGTAAAAAAACATTTTTTATGTCGGTTCTTGTTTTGCTTTTTAACGTTGGTTTTAAGGCGATGTTATCACGACCGGTATTAAAAATATAATTTATTTACTACATTTTTTTAATAATTGACAAAAAATGGGGTTTTATGGTTTTTAACACTGGATTTTAAAAAAACAACATGAAAGATTGTAGGTAAATGGTGTTAAGATGCCATTTTTAGGTCAGTTTTTGAAAAAACTGACATTAAAAGTCAATTTTTACATCGATTATTTACTTACAGACGTTAAAAGTAAATTTTAACGTCGTTTTTTAAATAAGAGATATAAGAAATGTCTACTATCTTGTAGATAATTTCCTAAGATTTTACATGACAGGTCATGGAGCTCAAACAGTGTTACGGATAAAAAGTTATGACCATCAGAAGTTTGATATTGTTTTCGAGGAATGATTGAATGTGCCAACCGTAGATTCATCTTAAAGGAATTTTTGAAACCAGAAGAGGATTTGATGTTTTACCCTGATATATATCATTATACATCATTATAATAAATTAATAATCATTAAATTTTATATCAATTAAGAATAAAACTCATAGAAAATATAAATCATAGGAAAATAATTACAAATACCATGACAAGATCGTGAAAATAAAAAATAGTGGATTCACGTGGAAGATCAAACAATTTGAGTTAGCAGAACGATTATGGTTGAATGAAATGATCAGAAAATGGTAAATCAATTAATAAAACAAATCATTGAAACCCTAAATCATTGATAAATGATTAAATATACCTTGATGAGATCATGGAAAGAAGAAATAATTGATTCACGTTGAAGATCAAACGAGTCGACTTGGGAAAATGATAATGGTTGAAATAAATGATTGTTAAAATATGATATATGTATAATGGAAACATAAAATTGAGATGTTAAAAGAAAACATGATTTTACAAATTTTAGGCGGAAATTTTAAATTTCGATGCCATGATGTTAAAAAACTAGAAATTTCACGTTCACAGGATATTAAAATTATCTTTCACATAGGTTTTATGATAACCGAGGTGAAAAGATATTAAAAATTTTACTTATAATTCAAGTCACTTATTATAAAACCGACATGAAAAGTTAATCTTCATCACCTTTTAACATCGGTTTTTAAATAACTTACATGAAAAATTGATTTTTATGAATGTTTCACATCGTTTATTTAGAAACCGACATTAAAAGGTATTTTTCACATCGCTTACTTAATAACCGACATAAAAAATGTTTATAAAAATTTATTTTATTTTTCAAGATTTAATATTACAGGTCACAAAGCTCAAACAGAGTTACAGATTACAAGTTATTGTCTTTAGAAGTTGGTCTACCCTAAGACATAATTTAGAGATGATCAAACTTTAAAGGCCATAACATTTAATTCGTAACTCCGTTTGAGGTTCGTGACCTATCAAATTAATTCTTGGGAAATTAACTACATGCTTGTGAACATTTTTCATGTTTTTTATTTAATATCCGATGTAAAAATACCTTTTAATGTCTGTTATTAAATAACTGACATGGAAAAGTCCTGAAAGTCAATGTTTCACGACAGTTTTATAATAACCAACGTGAAAAATACGTGAAATTTTTAATATATTTTCATGGAAATGGATTTTTTACATCGTTTATTTAAAAACCGACATGGAAAATAGATTTACATTTATTTTTCACATCAGTTCTTATATAACCGATGTGAAAAATCAGCAAAAATGTATTTTGAAGTCGGTTATATAATAACTGACGTGAAAACCCTATTTTCAGAGATTTTCACATCAGTTCTAAAAAAATGGCATAAAACGTGATGTTAAAAATAGTTTTTTGTACTAGTGCATTCGGCATGCTATAAAGAATAGTTTTATGTAGGATTACTAAATAAGAATATCATTATAGTATATTTTGAATATCTATTACCAAATTAAAGGAATGTGTTCTAAGCTTCAAAAGGAACTAAACTATTATTTTCCTCAGGTATGTTTTTTTGTAATGTAATGAATATCCATCTAAAAATATGTAACATCCATTTTCTAAAAGCATGAGTCATATAGAAATATTTTAATAGTAATATTTAATTAGTATAGTGTAGTTCATTTAAACATGGTATTTCATGTAACACAAGATATCAATGAATTGAAATTTATTTAAAGAGATAAATAATCTAAAATATCGTGGTTTTTCATTATACCCCTAGATTAATTTCAAAATCCATATTACTTAATTTTAAAGAAAATAAATGATGATACATATATATATATTTAAAAACACACTCAGGTTCCTACGTATCTGCTTTTAATTTCTTATTTCTCCAGAGAACATTAATTCAGTTGATTAGTCTTATTCCATAGCACTTTATCTGTATGATCCCAGCTATATAATGGAATTTCATCATAAGAAATTTCATGCTCCTTAATTACCAACACTAATTTTATTATTTATGATGGATGATGTATGTACTGGTCTATGAGATATACACATAGCACATCATAAATTTGAGATAGGTTCTGTGGAAGCTCCATCTGATAAGACACCTTCCCTACGTGATCAAGAATATAAAATGCGCCAATAAACCAATTTATCAAATTTTACTTCATTATAAATATCACAACCTTACTACATAGATAAATTAATTATAATACCTTCCCAACAACATTTAGTTCTAAATTTCACCAATTATTGTCATTATAACATTTTTAGAAATTCGGAGTTGTATTGATGTGCTGTTGATTGGATCTAATTTTCTCAGTAATTCCCTCATGTAGCTAAGGTCCCAATTACATTCTATCCCCAAATTCATCATGTAATATAAGATATCTACTCTTAATTCTATATATATATATATATTCATAAGTATCCCTACGAATGATTGAGTGCAAGTTCTAGCTGTAAGAAAACTCAATTGGGGGAAGGTGTTTAACCCAACCACATATGAAATAAATAAAATAATACATATGCATATCATTAAGGTTTTTAACGTTTCTATCTAACTGGCTATATATATAAGGAGGACATGAAGTATGGAAACTCACCTCTGTATCGGAATCATATGGAATAATTTTTTAGAAGATTAAGGTAGACATCATATCTTGATCATATATAATTGAATTTGGTACTCTATATAACCTTACCACTTTCATTGTTCATATTATGGAATGCCAATAAATAGTGAAATATTATCTAATATAAATAATGTGTGATAAAATTATGATGATATTTATTTTATCCCATATATAATTTTGTTATTTAAAATTTTTGGGGAGTCTGAAGACAAAATCCATAATGATCATTTTACATTATCTTCCAGTATGGCTAATGGTTGTAACAACCATTTAGAATTGTATCTCTCATTCTTAAATTTATAACATTCTACAAACCGAGATATATATTAATCAATATATCCCTTCATGTTTTCCCCCTATGGAAAATCCATAAGATATCTATACTTCTTTGTACATATTTGAGGAATTGAGAATGGTGAACTATGAGCCTCATCAAACTGATGCTTCTTCCAAGATGACATGGATTGAACACATACATGGCTCTCGAACCTTATCAATTTATAAAAATCTATGTTAAAATCAAGAATATTTCTAACCTTAATTTTCATCTCTATTTAATCCTTCTACAACTCTTTAATCCTCACCTAAATAGATGGTTTAACACTCTTATGAGAATGAGAGAATCAGTACCCATCTATCAAAATTTCAAATTCCATCTTCTTAAAATACATAAGAATTGGGTCTCTTTTAATCCTCATCATGTAAAAATAATTTATTATATGACTTAGTGAATTATCCACCCTTTTCACAATCTCAATGGGGTGATGTTTTTAGAAATCATAATATTTTTTCATCTCTAATAATTTTCTATGGCACGTATTGAAATCTTTATGAGTGAATATAATATTTAAAATTTTATGATCATTATATATATCATATCATTATCTATAAATATAATGTATCTATATTTTTAGTGTAAATTGTTTTAAGTGAATATCAAAATCAGGAGTTGGGTAATTTTTCTCATGAACCATAAAATTTCATGAATTATATGTTATCCGCATATTATTCTGTATGAAGAAGGATTCCAATCACTCCATCAATACATCACTATATATCTGAATCTTTTATCCACAATAGGGTAGGTGTCCCTAATAACATTATCATTAGTTACTTGAAATATTCCTCACATATATCTCTTAAAATGACATTTTTTCTTTTATATTTAACATGGTGAGTGGATTAGATGGCCATGAGAAATTTTACACAATGAGTAGATAACATCGATCCAAAAAAGAAAACTAAATATCTTAGTCCTGGTTGTTGGTATAGAAAATTTTCAATAACTTATATATTTTATGGATCCACCATAATACCCTCACTTGACATTACATGGCCCAAGAATGAAACTTTTAAAGAAAAAATTCACACTTTATATATTTACCATATAGAATCTCCATCCTTGGGCTCTTATGTACAAAATTAGAGTGATATTAATTCACTTTATATTTGAATATATAATAATTTATTCTATAAATATTACCAAAACATAATCAAGTTATTATTTAAACACAAATCCATAAAGGTAGTGGGGTATTAGTAAGACCAAATAGAATCATTATATGTTCATAGTGTACATACCTCATATAGAATGTTGTCTTGGGTATAGCCTCCCTATTGACCATGAATTGTTCATATCTAGAATGAAGTTCAATATTGGAAATGTATTGATTTTCACATAGTTGAACAAAAAAGTCATCAATATGGTGTAGTGGATAATTTTTCTTGGTAGTGATCTTATTTGGTCTCGATAATCAATATAAAGTTGTATCGATCCATATTACTTCTTAAAAACATGAATATGTGTACCTTATAGTGATTCAATTTTCTAAATGAATCCATTATCAAGATTCACCTTGAGTTAATTCATCAATTCATATAACTCAATATGGGCCATTCTATAGGGTTTCATTGAAATAGTTATTGTACCATATTTGAGTTTTATTGAAAACTCAACATCATGATTTAGAGGAGAACTGTGAAAATCTTCTATAAAAGCATAAACATAATATGATATAATAGTTATATCATTTATTTTATGTTTCACCCTTACCATATAAGATAAACACCCCATTTTAATAGGGATTCAGACCCATAAAATAGATTAAATATCCATCAGAATTTCATATTTATTGGTGAACTGATAGAAGATCATAGATTGGATTGGAATATAAAATATGAATTAACTTTATCATAAATTTATGTGGTATTTAATTATATAATGTCAATATATGCCTAAGATATCATCAAAGTCAACCTGATGGAATATAACAATTTTTATTAGAAGAGTATTCTCGTGAACATTAATATGAGAAAAATAATTTACATGAGAGTTGATCATCAAACAATTATAATTTTTCAATTATAATTATACAAATATTTGTTGGGTTGGTAGTGTGATACCCTTTTAAAATTATTCAGATATAAAAAAGTTGGTATATCAAGAATCAAATAATTTATTAGCTGTCCAAGAGTGGATGGTAAGTGTACCTTTCACCAACTTGTTATCCGCAACAACAATTGTGATCACATTATGTTTATATTTGTCTTTAGTATTAATATATTCCTAACTTATATCATCATTATTATCCATAATATAGTGGTAAGGGAAATAATAATGACCATATTTGTTTTATTTTAAACACTGGAATGTGGTTGGTGAATTCTGCAGAGATTTATCTATATTCACATCATTTCCTAACTTCTTATTCCCATCAAATTCAAATTCAATTTAACAATGACCTTCCTTTATAGACATAAAACACTTACCATAACCATGAAATTATTTCCTCAATGTATCCTTCCAAACATTGAGAAATAAGAAATCATTATCTTCTCCTCTCCATGTTTTTTAGAATTTCAATTTAATTTCATCATTCTTTTGTTATCAAAACCATGGGATTTATGGGTAAATCCAATATAAATTTCTACATTGATATCACATGAAATGATTTCTTCATAGAAACTTATTTTTTTGAGGGATAATTCCATCTACACACTTTTTTTAAGCCACTAAAGAATAGATCAATATTAATTTTAGGTTGAACGAATATTCCAAAATTGTACCTCAGAAGTATTGTAAATTTTTCCTCCTAGATACTAATAGATTTATAATAACTTTTTATTATCTCAATGCATTCATTTTTTATTTTAACATGCCCCATATAAATAAAGTACTTATTAAAAAATAATATCATAAACTCATACCACATGATGTAGTCAATTAACTCATGTGGTCTTCTGTTATTTATAACAGTCCACCAGTGATCTAATTCTCATTCAAAATGATAAAAATATAAAATAACATTTTTCATGTTTTGAACATTGTAGAATAGAACATATCATTTCAGTTGTATTTATCTATATTTCATGAACTATTTTATTAATAGGCCCACTAAAAGAAGATAGATGATTCCTGATAAAGGACTTGATGGATTATTGTCCCCTTCTTTGTATGTTTGGATGTTAATCACGATTTATATCTTAGGAATGTTTCATAAGAATAAAAAAATAATTTTTTATTCCATCTCCCATAACATTTGGTTTCTTGAGAGGAAAATAATTTCATTGTATATCACATTCATCATTAACTTTATTTCTTCCAATTATAGCCACTAAATAAAATCAAAGAGCATATTGTCAGCAACAACAATCATAGTATAAAACCACATAATCCAAAAAAATAATTTATTGTATTTCTATATCATGAAACCATATTTTCAATATATGACACCGTAGGTTTAACCTAATTTATTCATGTTCATTATCTATTCAAATCATTTATAATAGTTCATAAATAAAATGTTATTTAACCCAAGAATATCCCCTAGGAGTGTCACCCCATGTTCATAGTAAAGACACACTCATGATATACTATAATGATGGATAATACATACTCAGTAAACTATTTTTTAGTTTATTACCCCTAGATACATCATTGATAAAATAATATCCACTTTTAGTATCTTGATAAGGATGTTTTCTAATAAAAACTCTATACTTTATTTACCATAAACTAAGAAATTATCTTCTAAATAAGATAATCCTAAGGGTTGTCACTAAATTTTTATCATCCCAAATTCCAAAGATGACTAAATATTTCTATGATACCAACAATAACAATATATACTCTTCCTAAATTGTTATAAAATCTTAATAGATAAATATTCATTACATTACATTATGATCTAGGAAAAAATCATATAGGTTTGGTGTATTTGGAAACATGGACACATAAACAACTTGTTAATAAGACACATACATCATGTCTCACTAATTTAATCAAATATATATATATATTTTTATCCAAATCACACTTAAAACCCGTTCTTCTTAATGTGGAGAATTTAAACATATGAAAGGGAGATCTCGATTGAGCTCATTAAGGGTAAAAAATGGAGATATTGATGAACACTTAAACATAACATGAGAATAAACTTATGAAGTCATGAAATTAAAATTGGAAATCTATAACCAACTTATCATAGATCATAATCTTGAATCATGGTATAAATATGGATAGTTCATAAGAAATGAATCAAAATATAATCAAGAAAAATATTCATGATACAATTGCGTTCGAAAAAGGAATAAGTTCTCTGAATACACCTAATCATATAAAATAATTTCTGTAGTTAAGGATATCTCCCAATATTATCATAGTGGTTCGGGTTCACTCCATGTTTCATCATATCCATAGTCAAGTCTTACTCATAATACTATCATAGTGTCTGAAGTCCATTACTAAATTTTGCTCACATTCTTTTCTATTTAGTGTTATCTCGTGAGATATTTATCATTGCCCAATGAATTAGATGACTATATAATTCTATGACCACCCATTAGAAAATAAAAAATCACTATTATGTATTCCAAAATATAATAAATAATTAATCAAATATCACAACCTATGAAAATTAATCAAGCATCAAAAATCTCAAATATTCGTTATAGCATAATCCTTCGAAAATAAATGGGTTTCACAAGTATATCATCATCATAATAATAAAACATCTAGATAAATAATAAAGATTTTATCAGTGGATTATATCATTAGTAAAGAATAAATAATATGAAAAAATGTCATCTTAGATGATAATTTAATTAGAAGAAGAGTATGACTATTTATTGAGGAAAATACCCTTTTCATTTTGAAATAACTTCATTAAAACCTAAAAATTATCATAATATTATGGGAAAAACTTTCATGGAAAATAACCTTGGATGCTTGTAAAAGAAGCATCGAAACATTGACTGGTCATGATAGTGGTAAATTAGATTCATGTGGTGTATATTTGAACAATGATTCCTTACACATTTTATGTGAGAATTTAGAAATACCTCATTCGTAAAATTAAAAAAAAAAGATTCCTTTAAAATTGTTTTGTAAAAAGTAAAAAATAGTTTGAAAATAACTAAAACTTAATTATAGAATATTTAAAAGCCCCTT
The DNA here is from genome assembly GCA_963277665.1 of Viscum album. Taxonomy (NCBI): domain Eukaryota; kingdom Viridiplantae; phylum Streptophyta; class Magnoliopsida; order Santalales; family Viscaceae; genus Viscum; species Viscum album. The sequence goes on from OY728138.1 coordinate 1,382,323,130, forward strand.
TAAAATTTATTAATGAAAACATTATCATGGAATAAAAATACCCCTAACTAAATAGTAAAACATAGTATATTTTCATTAAAAACATTTTTTTAATATATTGAGTACATAATGTGATGTGAATGAATGGAAAATATGTATTCTTTGAAAAATAGGTTAATAAAAATGATAGGTACTTTTCATATAAGGATAATATAATTTTCCACAACATAAATTCACGAATAAAATATTATAATTAAAATTGGATTGAGAAATAAATCCCTTACCAAAAGTATTATCTCACATTATTTGCATTCAAACCCCCTTTTATCAAGAATCCTCACTTGTCATACACCTAAAGACTTGATCAGATGTTATTTTTCAATACCAAAACTCTATGATATGTGAAATGAATATTGAAAGTTTTTAATGATGTTATTGGATAATATATGAGGTTCATGAAGTGTTGAGAATAGGGGAGAGGTGGTATCATTTTTTAGGGGAGGTAAAAGACGCACATTGAATTACATATAAGATATAATTTATATAATAATAATTTAATTTGGCACAATGGAAATAAAAATTAATTAATATGATTCTATAGGGTTGAAATTAACCCAGCCAATCACATTTTGGAATGTTTTGGAAAAAATTTATGCCTTTTTATTTTGTTAAACAACATTCAACACACCTTAAACGTAAACATGATAACATAAATTTTACCATGATAACATAATTATATGAGAAAAAATAAAAGTGTTAATAAAATTAAATTTGGAAATTATTATTACAAATTTTTAATCAATAACATCAGATATAATTTTTATTAGTGGTAATAATTACATTTATTGTAAGGATACAAAAAGGCATGAAAAAAAGTTTTAAGAAAATACTAGATTTAAGAGTAAAAATAATTTAACATTGAAATAGTGTAAGAAATTGGATACCACAAAATGTTTTTCTTAAATAATAAAACAAATTGTTGGTTTTGGACTATTTTTTCAAGCAAAAACTGAATGTAATCTTCCATCCATTAAAATAAATTCAATGTCTTAAAATTAGTTTAATATTTGAATAGAATAAATAATATCCTCACCAAAGTCAATATATGACTAAAAATTAAATATAATAACTGAAATTTATTATTTAAATCAGTAAAGATATATCTTTCTCTTAACCACTCATAAAATATGATAAATTCTACTATTATGATTATTTTAATATTTTTCCCCATGGTTTTAAACTAATTTAACCCCATTTACCATAATGACTAATATATAATGTGGTGACTATTATTAATGACCCAAAATTAAAATTTACCTATTATATTATATTATATATTAAAATTATAATTATGGAATTTATTTTTTTTAAATAAAATTTATAGAAGTGGCATAATTTAATTTAATATTAAATGAGAAAAATGTGATGAAAATCAGTTTTCTAGGATAATGTTTTTCCAAATTGTAAAAATTTTGTATACCATTATACAACATAAAATTTATTATAATCAACATAATTGAATTATTAATAATAAAAATTAACTAATTTTACTTTTAAATCATTTAAAAAATATTTTTTTAAATTTCTAGATATAAATAGGTAGTTTAAAATAAAAAACATCATTTTTTATTATTCATAAAAAACAATATTTTCATAAAAGTATCAAATATTAAGTCTAAAATAATTTGTACATGATAATTTAAAATATTATGTTCATTTTTAAAATAATTTTTTTAAAATAGTTAGAATGTAATTATTTTATTTTTCACAAAAAAAATATTAATAATCATTTTTTAGGAAATGATTTTACCTTTGAAGAAAATAAAGAGTTTAATTAAAATAGATTACCTAATTATCCATATAAATTATTTTTCTAAAACCATTATACTTGTTTTTTAAAGTGATTATTACTATTCATAACACCATTTGTAACATCTATGTTATAATGGAAGCACTTAAATAAAAATATTATAATATTATATTATAGTTCATCAAAACTCAATGTTGCATGTCAGGTAATCTATCCTAGAAATAAGATTTAATTGAGGATAAATATATTATAAAATCACAGTGTATTATGCCCTCACCTGGTTTCTTGGTCGTATTCATTGTCTCATATTAAAACCCAACATGCTAATATTTCATGTCCCATAACATCATCAGCATGGTTTCACCAGCTACATGAGATCTCCCAATATTGAAAATATTTAAAAGATGGACCATGGAACTTATATTTCATTAGGGACGATCTGGGTCATTACTATCCCCCAACCTTTTCCTGGTCTTGCTAATATTGGTCCACCAAGGTCTAGTTACACTATACAGATGAGGGTCCCTCATCCACCCACTTGTCAATGAGTATGAATGGATGAAACTTCATAAGGTGCTACTTTAACACCACAAGTCGTAGGATCCCTAGTCCACCCACACCTATACCCTGAAGGCATACAAACCCCCAACATATGGGACCGTATATGTATTCTAGTCTATCCTCACCTCTCACAGGGTATAAATTTCACTATGTTCCATATAGGTACTGATCTTGACCATTAGTTATTGAGGTGTTAAACTAGTGCACAAAGGTTGTTTGTGACCCACAGATCTGTATCATTTTAATTAAATAATTTAATTAAATGGAAACATTATATATAATTAAATCAAAATAATTAATACCTTTAATGGAATTATTGTTCATTCACAAACTATATAAATAATTAAAAAATTACATAATGAAAATAAACGAGAAAACCTACCTTTTTTAATATTTTTTAAATTTAAATTCATGATCTAGTATCTCCTATTAAGCTCCCAGAGACCCATCCAATGCACCAGAGCTCAGTTATGCATCTCCAAACCACATAAGGCCATGAATCCTAATAAAAACCCATTTTTATTTTATTACATTACTTTTAAACTAATTAAAAAATTATTTTAAATAGGCATAAATGCTTAAAACTCACATAATCCTACCATTAGGTTAAAGAGGTTGCAATGGGGTGTGATCCACTCCTAAAATACACCAAAACCTACTCCACAAAAAATTATCAATTAATATCTAGGGTTCAATGACAAAATAATTCATATTATTAAAATCCATTATAAAAATAATAATTATGATGTACCTCAATGTAAAATCATACAGAAGTATACAGATGGACTCTCAAGATCTCCTCTAGATAAGTAGCATGGAATCTCAACATAATTTTACTCATTTCACCATTATCCTATAAAACTATAATTTTTTATCCTAGAACAAAGATCCTAAAATTAGTGACAACAAGTGGGTGATTAAAAAGGGGAGGATAAGGGGAGGAACCTACTCACAAATGTATTATGATTGTAAACCAGATTTATAAAAATGAAGGTAGAAAAACGGGAACGGATTTTTCTTTCCCGGCCCCTCCCTACACTTATTATGTTTCTAATGAAGAAGGTGCACCAATAACCAATTTAAATTTTATAAAAAAATAGTTTTCCCAACTTTCATGGTGTAAAACATAGCGTTACACCTTGAAATTTTAAGGGGGCCTCTCAGGTCCCTTTTAACATCCTAAAACCTCTCAGAACATGCCATGAATTCATTTCACATCATGAAGACACTATTCATAAAGTTCATGGTTTGAGTCTATGATTTTACATAGCATCGGTCCACTAACCACTCCTCTAGTAACCTCTTGAACCCTTGGTTCATCCTTTGAGCCTTAAAACATATCCAAAACACCATTCTAGTATGTTAAAACTCCTAGAACCTCATTTGATTCTTTATTCTCAAAACAAACCATCAAAAAAATAGAAGTTGAAAATTCGTGATGAGTTATGTGACATAACCAAACCTAGGATTATAAAATATCACTACTAATGATCAGTATACCAATATTCTTATCAATCCATTAAATTATAATATATTTGAATATGTTAAAATGAGGTAATGAATGATCAAATTTAAGTGATTATAACATTCACTCTCTATTCTAACAATCACTTAACATTGAAAATTTATTTAATAAGGGGGTGAGAATTATTTATTTTAGATGTTCTCTAAATCACTATACTAGTAACATTTTTCAAATGAAAAAAGATAAAAATTAAATTTGATAGATGTTCCTTGTTTATTTTACACTTAATGGATATTAAATTCTATAATGATTTATTTACCTCATTGTAAAATATTTTTTGAAAATATTATAATACTTTTAATGATCTATGATGTAATTTTTTTCATTCCCTATAGTATAATATTTATTTTTAAATTTCTCTATATTCTTACATTATTGTACATATCCTTGTTCTATAACAAAATCATACATAATAAGTGGCATAATATATCTTGATTTTATTTATTAAAAACTACATTATTTTTTACCAAATATTATTTCTTTTAAATTATTTGATATTATTTGAAGTTTTTTTAACCTCTTAGAAAGAGAGAATCATTTCCTAAATTTTAATCAGGATTTATCTTTCAAGCACTAGAAGATAATATTTTTTTATCTTTATCTAGAACTATATCCATTAGAAGAAGATTGCTAGTATTTATCAAGAGATAACTTCTATAGTATTTATCATTATTAACATTATCATTGGTTTATTCTTATTTTTAATAAATTTTATGATTATCGATATTCTCTATTAATATTTTTATTATGCTTGATTTATTTTTAAAAATAAAAAATGGAGGGAAATTTGATAAATAAAAATTGTAGGGGAGATCTTATAAGGAGAAAAATGTATAACATTTCCTTTTTGTCTTCCTTTTTCTAAAATTGGGTGATCTAATATAATGTTATGTTTTGTCATTTTTAAGAAGGTAATGGTTTTTAAATCTATAAATTCTTTTCATCCTATATTTTGAAACTTAAAATTAATTTAAAAATATTTTTTACTCAATGATTATTGTAGTTATTTGTGTTGTAAAAGATTTAAATTTGGTGACAGTAAATCCTTTGAAATAAAATAAAATAAGGAACTATAGTTGAATAGTTGTATTTCTTCTTAAAACATAGAATAATGAAATATCCATCAGAAGATATAGTGGCTACTTCTGAGGTCATTTTAACTGGGCCTGAGGGTCACAAAATATTGCTGTTGGTGAGTATCCTATAAACAAAACCCACTAATTCATGTATGGGAAGATAACTATAAGGCCACGACCTTAAGCATTAATTAATATTGAATTAAATGAATAATTCACATCAAGGATATTTTCAGGTTTAGATTTTTAGAGAATTAGATCGTAACTATTACATCTCAAAAGATTACATAGTAGTAACTTCTACAAAGTTCTTTTTTAACAAAACATGAACTCTTAAAAAAAGAGTCATGTTTAGTTCCATGTATAAGACAACATGAATTTTCCTTGATCCCATCCTTGACCCTATTCCAAATTATTTCCTATAAAACCATTTCAAAAAAAACATGGGATGACCATAAAAATCTTAGTAAGGGATACACAAAGAAGGAAAACTGTTAGTTTTTCAAAACATCAATTAAACCATGAATACATTATCAAAGTAACACTTTTCACCTTTAAGAATTAGTAAATACTCTTCACTGAATAAAAGATAATTAGTTACCCTTTTGTAACCAAAATATTACCATAAAACCCATATAAGGAACACATAACATATAAAGGTAACTTGGGACATAAACATACTTAAATAGAATAACCATACGGTCGACTTCCACACATATCACTAAATGGAATAGTCATACGGCCGACATCCGTACCCAATGCATTGGAGGTTATAATTTAACCACCCATCCTGGTATTCATGGAACCACCCGTCATATTGTTTATCACGTAACATCCCGTCAAATGTCCAAGTACCATTATAAAGTCATAAGACATAAAACAAATATAATAGAGAGAAAACATTTCCACATTTCAATCACAATATATCACATAAATATATTGAAATAACAAATCCATTATCAAAACCATATTCAATACCAAAATACATAAAAGAGTATATGGTATTTATTTCATTTTAAAAATATTGCGGCTTGTTGAGGAAGCCAAAGACCAAATAATTCTCGCAGTGACAGAAAGGATGTTGTCACCGTGTGCGTTAAAAGAAACATTCCTTTTTGTCGTTTAGTAAAATGCTTCGTAGAAAAATATTCCCTTCGAATGAAATTAAAAGTCAAAGGTGTTTATACAGTGTATAAAGGAGATTCTTGTATTAAAACAAAATATGACTCAATGAAAGAAGATTGAGATGAAGTCTTTTACCTCGTGTCCGAATTTAGTCGATCTCTCATTAATCTCCTGAATAATAAACTAGTGTTAATTTATACGTGCTTAATAACCTTTTTCAAGATTATTATTCCTTTTATATCACTTATTTCCATGTTATAAAAATTATGTAATCATTTAAGTTAATAATGTTCGTTTTGTCGATATTTGGTACTCAAGTCAAAAATTTACTTCTTATAATTACATGTTATTCATGCGGTCAAAGGTTCATTATATCTAGAATGATATTCATGATTTTGATATCATATATATCATATATATCTAGTATATACATGTATTTATAATATTATATAACATTTAGTGGTAAGAAATGGAATGCACTGTTCATGGAGATGGTAAGTCGTACGTATGCATGAATGCTACTTTAATTTCTATTTCGTATTTAATGGAGTGAAATAATAATTATATAAAGGTATATTATAATTTCAGTATAATATAATATATAAAATCCTTAACCCCATCATTTATACTTCCCACATATGGAATTAACGAATCAAATCACTTTGATGGGGCGGTAGTCCCAACTTCCTAAAATTAAATTATCGCGTTTACCCATAATGGAAACCGTAAAGGTATTCCATAAATGAAAAATAAAGAAGCATAAGGAAAACATTAACATAATATATATCATATATAAATATAGTTACATCTTAATGTCCACCATTAAAGGTGTTAAAAGAAGATTGAACAATCATCGTTTCGTGGGGCGGAAATTCACCAACCAGAGAAACAATATGTTCTTTAACCATTAGACAGAGGTGTGTGTAAGTTTAAATCAAATACATCTCATAAAAAATACTATTATATTTCAGATACTTGTGTTTTTACAAAATAAAGGAATAAAAAGATTTTAGGGGGTTGGAGAAGCAAAATAAAACAAAAGAACACAAGTGAAGACATTACCTTTAAATCGGGTAACTCCTCTTAGTTTGAACCAAAAGGGTTTCTTGAAGAGATTTCTGCCTAAGGTAAGGCTTCTAGGATGAAGATATGAATTTGGAGAGATACAATTAGCATATCTTGGCTGAGACAATGACTTGAGAGGTGTGGGTATGGTGGTAGAGGTGGGGGCCTTTTATAAGAGGGAGGAGGGACACTCTTGGAATGTTATAAAATGTTACTTTTTTATATAATGAGTTTCGAATTTTAAAGGTCCAAAAATTATATTTTTCAAAGATAAGGTGATAATAGTTCGAAATCCACCCATCCAATAGGTTTTTAACAAGTTTAGGTATTAAATTTTACATTATCTTTTCATTTTATTTAAATCATTAAATAATGAGGTAATCGCTGCATCATCATTGTGTCATAAATAATTTAATTTATTTAATTTATAAAAATTATAAAAAAAATATCATTATGTAAAAAATATTTTTAGATTTATAATGAATATTTATAGTAAAAAATAAGACTTTTATAACCCCATGTAAAAAATGTTTTAGTAAAACAATACATGTTTGTGACATTTTTATTTTAACTTTAAATAAGAAGTTATTAATGGCATTTGCTTACCCAAGTTGCTCCATGGGGTCCCCAAGTTGACCCATGGATTTTTTTGGCCGGAAATCACTCATAAAATAAGGGTAGGACATGTGTCAAGGTAATTTCATATTTTTATAACATTATTTTTACCTTAAATTACACTAATTAACTTTAATCGTGATTAATAAAACTTAAAAGTTACTATTCACCAAAAATTATTTTCATCCCATTGAACCACATTTTACATACTAATGACAACCAAGTATGTCGTATTTTTTAAATTCAATTCACAAAAGTGGTAAATTTTCCTTTAAACAAAAAATATGTTTTTTAACTACCACTTAGTGGTTTCACTATTCATCAAAAATTGAAGGTTTTCAGAAAATTAACAAAAATTAACCCTAAGCTATATTTGATATTCCGAATTAAAAAATGATGTCTATTTTACAAAATTCAAAACATATAAGTTTCATTAATTAATTTAATAATTAATTCCCGTTGTCAGAATAAATAGCGTGCTTTTATGAAACAATATATATCAAAAGATTGACACTAGTTTAAGTCCAATTTCAATGTGAAATTAATTCCAATGGTCATTATTGGATTAAATGGTAAAAATATATTCTAATTGAACTTTAAAACCAATTCAAAAGATAATATAATAATATAAATAAATTAGATTAAAAATATGTTTTGAATTAAAATACAACATTTTTCTCTATTCATTAAAAAATGAACATTATCGAAAAAATACCAAAAATTTACACGAAGTAAATTTTTATTTCCCGATTCTAAAAAATAATTTTATTTGGTCCAATAGAATGTATAAGAGTTACCAAAACTATATTAAAAGAGGGTTCTCCATCAAAAGGCGATAAGTCGACCTTTTTGTGAATATTAGAGTATCTATGCCTAAAATTGAATTCTTTTCTTATTTTAAGCACTTATCTTTTATTGAATAAATGTAAAATCATTTAACAAACATATATAATCATATTTTAGTTATTTATATTCATTCCCTCCAATACAATGGCTACGTGCTAACTATCATTTGAAATAATATTATTATATTACTATTGTGCATTGTAAGATTTTGAAGAAAATTTTGATGCGTATCGGGTACGCTATCGAACATAGCACCCCCTTTAAAGTAAAATTAATATTTAATTTTCAAATATTAATAAATATGAAAATGTATTATTCTTTATTAACATGGGATGTTACATCCTTCCCCCCTTTTGGGAATTGCGTCCTCCCAATTTTATTCACTTATCAAAATAAGTGGGGGTATTTATCCCTCATAGCATTTTCAGATTCCCACGTTGCCTCATAAACTATATGGTTTTTCCACAAAAACTTTACCTGGTGAATTACCATATTATGCAACAGTTGCTATCTTTGGTCAAGAATCTGGACTGGTTGTTCTTCATAATAGAGATTCTCTTCCAACTGAACTACCTCTGGGCTGAAAACATGAGACGGATCTGGCATATACTTTCTCAACATCGAAACATGAAAAACATTGCGTACATGAGATAAACTCGAAGGTAAAGCCACTCGGTAAACAAATGATCAAACTCTCTCCAGAATTTCATAAGGTCCAATGAACCTTGGACTCAGCTTTCCTTTCTTACCAAATTGCATCAGAATTTTCCATGGTGAAACTTTGAAAAGAACATGATCACCAACCTCTAAAGATAGATCCTTCCTCTGGTTATCCACATAACTTTTTTTCCTGGTCTAAGCTGTTCTCATGTGCTTCTGAATCAGCTGAACTTTTTCTTGCCAAATCTTCTACCAATTCTAGTCCCATTAACTTACTTTCACCCACTTCATCCCAGAAAGCTGGAGTTTGACACTGCTTCCCATATAATTCTTCAAATGGTGACATCTGTATACAAAAATGAAAACTGTTATTATAAGAAAAGACAACCAAAGAATGATGTTGATCCCAACTTCCCTGATAATCCATCGAGTAAGCACGTAGAATATCCTCCATGGTTGTAATTGTTCATTCTGACTGCCCATATGATTGAGGATGAAAAGTTGTGCTAAAATTTAATTCAATACCCAACGACATCTGAAGGCCTTTCCAAAAGTTAGAAGTGAACCTGGGATCATGATCAGATACAATGGAGAGGGTAACTCCATGCAACCTAACTATCTCTTTAACATACAGCCGAGCAAGTTGATCTAGAGGCAAATTATCTATAATAGGACGGAAATGAGAAGATTTAGTCAATCGATCAACAATAACCCAGATTTCATTATTACCTCAAGATATCTTCGTTAATCCCACAACAAAGTCCATGGATATATTTTCCCATTTCCACTCTGGCACCGGTAAAGACTGTAGCATCCCTTTCGATAACTGCCACTCTGCTTTAACCTACTGACAAGTCAAACACTTCACAGTAAAATTGGCAATATCTCTTTTCATTCCATCCCACCAGTAATAGTCCTGCCGCTCTCTGTACATCTTAGTACTGCCAGGATGAACTGAAAACTGGGAACTATGAGCCTCACATAACAACTCATTCTTCAATTGTGAATCACAAGGAACACATAATCTCTTCACAAACCTCAAAACATAATTATTTTCAATGTTAAATTCAGGAAACTTACCCTTCTGAACCAGATCTACATTTTTATGCAACTCAGTGTCTTGCTCCTACACTTGCTTAATTTTGTCTGATTGAGATGATCTCACTAACACCTGAAACAGAACAGAAGAACATCCTACACCAATAACTTTTATTCCAAGGTTCATCAAATCCTTAACCAAAGGACCACATTCCAAATGTAACATGGTTAATGAAGCATTAATTTTTCAACTCAAAGCATCATCCACTTTATTAGCTTTTCCCTAATGGTAATGAATTGTTCATTCATAATCCTTGATTAATTACAACCATCTCCTATGTCTCATGTTCGATTATTTCTGAGTGAATATATACTTTAAACATTTTTGATAGGTATATATTTCACACTTTAATCCATACAATTGATGCCTCCAATTTTTTAAAGTGAAAACCACAACAACAAATTCCAAATCATGTGTAGGGTAATTTAGATCATGAGTTTTAAACTGACGTGAAGCAGAAGAAATTACATGATCATTCTGCATAAGGAAACAACCAAGTCCCTTCAACGAAGCGTCAATGTAGAAAACAAACTCACCATTCCTAGAAGGATGTTCCAAAACTAGATCATTCACCAATCTTCTTTTCAACTCCTGAAAACAATCATCACATTATTTTGTCTAGATAAACTTAACACCCTTCCGAGTTAGCATAGTCATTGGAATAGATAACCATGAAAAAATTTCAAAAAACCTCCGGTAATAACTTTCCAAACCAAGAAAACTATAGATCTCAGTTACATTTTTGGGTCTTGTATATTCTTCAACAACTTTTATTTTAGGAGGATCAACAGTTATGCCATTTTTTGAAACAATGAGACCATAGAAAGAAATTTGTTGTAACCAAAAGTCGCACTTGCTGAATTTTCCATACAGTTTCTTTTCTTTTATGGTTTGCAAGATAACCCTTAAATGACGTTTATGCTCCTCTTTACTTTTATAAAACACCAAAATAACATCAAACAAAACAACTACAAACTTATCCAAGAACTCATGGAAAATTCTATTCATAAGGTCCATAAATATAGAATGTGCATTGGTTAACCCAAAAGGCATAACTACAAATTCATAATGGCCATATCTAGTACGAAACGCTGTCTTCAGAACTACTGCTTCTTTTAATTTAAACTGATGGCACCCCGACCTGAAGCCGATATTCAAAAAATACTGAGCTCCCTAGAGCTGATCAAACAAATCATAGATATGAGGCAAAGGATACTTTTTCTTAACAGTGATGTTATTCAAGGCTCTATAATCAATGAAAAGTCTCATTGAACCATCTTTATTTTTAACAAACAATACAGGAGCACCCCATGGTGATGTGCTAGGTCGAATGAAACCTTTATCAAATAACTCTTTCAATTACTTCTTTAACTCTAAAATTTCAACTTGAGCCATTCGATAAGGGGGTTTTGAAATTGGCTTAGAATCAGGAACTAAGTAAATAGTAAATTCAACTTCCCGATCATGAATAATACCAGGCAACCCATCAGGAAAAACATCCAGATACTTATTTTCCACAGGAAAATCATTAAATCTGAAGAGTTCATTTACTTTCAACAATATGTGCAAGGTAACATTCATTTCTATCTTTTACTAGTTTTCAACTTCCAGATATGTTATCAAAAGCAAGGGTTCATTATTGTACACAAACTAAAAAACTTTTTGAAAAGAAACCACTTTAGCTCTGCAGTCAATCTTATCATGATAAACAGAAACCCAATCCATGCCCAAAATAACATCAAACACTACTAGAGGAAAAACAATAAGGTTTGAAGGTAGATTCTTTCCGCAGACAAGGATAGGAAGGTTCTTATAAATTCTTTTTGTCTGAATGTTCCCTCTCTGTGTTTTTAACATAAGTTCAGGATTCATATCTTGTGATGGAATTCCCAATTTACTAGAAAACTTATCAGAAATTAAAGAATGTGTAGACCCTGAATCAAACAACACATTGGCATAATCTGAACAAACAAATAGTGTACATGATAATACTTCATTCGATGGCCCAACATCTACTGAAGTAGTTGCAAAGGATTTAACCACCCCTTTCTGCATATATTCTGGATTCTTCCCCCAGTTGATTTCTTCGTTAGACACTCATTTGCATAATGACCCATTTCATTACACTTAAAACATCTTACCATTGGCTTTTCATTGCCTGCTTGATCATCTTCGTGACAGTTACGAGAAATATGAAAAGACTTACCACACTGAAAGCACTTTCCAGACTTGGATAAACATTCTCCATGATGCATTTTACCACACTTGTCATAGGATGAATATTTGTTTTCTTACCTACTTGCTTCTTTGATAAATTATTCCCCTTTTCCTGAAAACTAGATGTCTTATTCTGTTGTTTGTCAATGAAAACCTAATCATCAGCAAACTCCATTTCCACCTTCTCCGCACATCAAACAAGTTTTTCATAACTTTTGAACTCAATAGAGGCTAAAGCCCTTCTATACATTGGCTTTAACCATGAGTAAAAATGGTTGATCTTACTATCAAGATATCATATGAAATTTGGAGCATACCTTACCAGTCGAGTGAACATTACTTCATAAGCAGCCACTGAGTCTTCCTCCTTACTCAATTCTAGGAATTGTTTTTCCATCCTACGAAAAACCACCTTATGAAAATATTTCTCAAGAAACATACCTTTGAATTTTTTCTAGTGAAGATCATCATTTTCATCACTATCCCTGATATTTTTCATCATCGACCACCACTGATCTCCTTCACCTTCAAAAAGATAAATAGCAAGACTAACCTTTTGATGTTCTGAACACCCCATGACATCAAAAATCTTCTCCAGTGCTTTAATCCACCCTTCTGCTAGCACAGGGTCAGATGATCCTCTGAATGGTGGGGGATTTTTCCTCATGAAATGTTCCTCTATGGTTGATCTAGCTGATCACATATGTGGATACCAACACCAATTATATCCTGAGTCAATTGTTCCATCACTGCAAGAAACTTTTCAGTTCCAATTCTGAACATCTCAGGTTGCTGATTTGGAAGGTTGTCTTCCTCTTGATGTCATCCCAACATATATGCCTTGTTTCCTCTATGGAAAACCATTCTGAACACAAAAATATCTTAGGAGAAGCATCATGGTAATCTTTAAATGCTATATCATTTCAATCATACCATAAATTAATTTATAAATTTAACAATTTTCTAACTCCTAAAGTAGTCTAAAATGACCTTTGATACCAACTATAAGGCCCTAACCATAAACATTAATTAATATTGAATTAAATGAATAATTCACATCGAGGATATTTTTAGGTTTAGAGTTTTAGATAATTATATCATAACTATTATATCCAAAAATATTACACAGTAGACACTTCAACACAGTTTCTTTTTTTACAAAACATGAACTCTTAAAAAAAGATTCATGTCTAGTTCCATGTTTAAGAGAGCATGACTTTTCCTTGATCCCATCCTTGATCCTATTCCACATTATGTCCTATGGAAAAAATTTCAAAAAAATCATGGGTTGAGCATAAAAAGATCAGTAAGGGATACACAAAGAAAGAAAACTATTAGTTTTTCAAAACATCATGTAAACCATGAATACTGTATCAAAGTAACACTTTTCACCTTTAAGAAGTAGTAAATACTCTTCACTGAATAAAAGATCATTACTTACCCTTTTGTAACCAAATGATTGCCATAAAACTCATATAAAGAACCCATAACATATAAAGGTAATGTGGGACATAAACATACTTAAATGGAATAACCATACAGTCGAATTTTATACAAATCACTAAATGGAATAGCCAAACAGCTGACTTCCATACCCAATGCATTGGTGGTTATAATGTAACCACCCGTCCTGGTATTCACGGCACCACCCTTCATATGGTTTATCATGTAACGACCCGTCAAATGTCCAAGTACCATTATGAAGTCATAAGACATAAAACAAATATAATGGAGAGAAAACATTTCCACATTTCAATCACAATATATCACTTAAATATATTGAAATAACAAATCCATTATCAAAACCATTTTCAATACCAAAATACATAAAAGAGTATATGGTATTTATTTCATTTTAAAAATATTGCGGCTTGTTGAGGAAGTCAAATACCAAATAATACTCACGGTAGCGGAAAGGATGTTGTCACAGCGTACGTTAAAAGAAACATTCCTTTTTTTCATTTAGTAAAATTCTTCATATAAAAAGATTCCCTTTGAATGAAATCAAAATTCAAAGGTGTTTATACAGTGTATAAAATAAAGTCTTGTATTAAAACAAAATATTCCTCAAAGAAATGAGGTTGAGATGAAGTCCCTTACCTCGTGTCCGACTTGACTCAATCGCTCTTTAATCTCCTGAATAATAAACTAGTGTTAATTTCTATGTTATTAATAACCTTTTAAATATTATTATTCCTTTTATATCACTTATTGGCATGATATAAACATTATGTAATCATTTAACTTAATAATGTTTGTTTTGTCGATATTTGGTACTTAAGTCAAAAATAGACTTCTTAGAATTACATGTTGTTCATGTGGTCAAAGGTTTATTATATCCAGAATGATATTCATGATTTGGATATCATATATATCATATATATCCTATATATACATTTATTTATAATAGTATATAACATTTATAGTTAAGAAATGGAATGCACCGTTCATGGAGACGAAAGTCGTACGTATGCATGAATGCTACTTTCATTTCTATTTCATATTTAATGGATTTAAATCATAATGATATAATGGTATATTATAATTCCATTATAATATCATATATAATATCATTAACTCCATCCTTTATACATCCCATATATGGCATTAACGAATCAAATCACTTTGAGGGGGCGGTAGTCCGCAGTTCCTAAAATTAAATTATCGCGTTTACCCATAATGGAAACCATAAAGGTATGACATAAATTAAAAATACATAATCCTAAGGATAAAATAAAAATAATATATATCATATATAAATATAATGACATCTCAATGGAAACCATGAAAGATGTTAAAAGAAGATTGAACAATCATCGTTTTGCGAGGTAGAAATTCACCAACCACAGAAACTGTATGTTCTTTAACCATTAGACGGAGGTGTGTGTAAGTGTAAAAAAAATCCTTCTCCTAAAAACATCCTAGTATATTTAAGATACTGTTTTTGTTACAAAAGAAATTAATAAAAAGAGTTTAGGGGGTTGGATAATCAAAATAAAACAAAAGAACACAAGGGAAGGCATTACCTTTAAATCGGGTAACTCCTCTTGGTTTGAACCAAAAGGATTTCTTGAAGAGCTTTCTGCCTAAGGTAAGGCCTCTATAATTAAGATATGGATGTGGAGAGATAAAATGAGCAGAGCTTGGCTGACCCAATATCTTGAGAGGTGTGGGTAACGTTGTAGAGGTGGGGGCTTTTTATAAGAGGGAGGAGGGGCACTCTTGGAATGTTATAGAATGTTACTTTATTATATAATGAGTTTTGGATTATAATGGTCCCAAAATTATATATTTTTAGTATAAGGTGATAAGAGTTAAAATACACCCATCCAATATGTTTTTTACAAGTGTAGTTCATATATTTTACATTATCTTTTCATTTTATTTAAATCATTAAATAATGAGGTAATCGCTGCAGCATCATGGTGTCATAAATAATTTAATTTATTTAATTTCTAAAAATTATAAAAAAAATATCATGATGTAAAAAATAGTTTTATCTTTAAAATAAATATTTATAGTCAAAAATATGACTTTAATAACCCCATGTAAAAATTGTTTTAGTAAAACAATACATGTTTGTGGTATTTTTATTTTAACTTTAAATAAAAAGTTATTAATGTCATTTTCATACCCAAGTGGCTACATGGGGTCCCCAAGTTGACCCATGGATTTTCCTGGTCATCCATGACTCATAAATTATGGTTAGGACATGTGTCAAGCTAATTTCATATTTTTATAACATTATTTTTACCTTAAATTATACTAATTACCTTTAATCACAATTAATAAAACATAAAAGTTACTATTCAAAAAAAATATTTTCATCCCATGAACCAATTTTTACACACTAATAAAAACCATGTATGTTGGATTTTTGAAATTAAATTCACAAAAGTGGTAAAGTTTCATTTAAACGAAAAACCAGTTTTTAACTACCACTTAGTGGTTTCACTATTAATCAAAAATTGAAGTTTTTCAGAAAAATAACAAAAATTCACCATAAGCTATATTTGATATTCTGATTTAAAAAATGATGTATATTTTACAAAATTAAAATAATATAAGTTTCATTAATTAATTTAATAATTAATTCCTGTTGTCAAAACAAATTGCGTGTTGTTTTGAAACAATATATATCAAAAGATTGACACTAGTTTAAGTCCAGTTTCAAAGTGTAATTAATTCCAATGACCACTATTGGATTAAATGGTAAAAATTTATTCTAATTTCACTTTAAAACCAATTCAAAAGATAATCTAATAATATAAATATATTATATTAAAATGAGGTTTTGAATTTAAATACAACATTTTGCACTATTCATTAAAAAAATGAACTTTATCGGAAAAATACCAAAAATTTACACAATGAAAATTTTGATGTACCGATTCTAAAAAAGAATTTTATTTGGTCCAATATAATGTATATGGACGACCAAATCTATATTTAAAGAGGTTTCTCCATCAAAAGGAGATTAGTCGACCTTTTAGTGAATATTAGAGTATCTATGCCGAAAATTAAATTCTTTTCTTATTTTAAGCCATTATCTTTTATTTGATAAATGTAAAAACATTTAACAAACATATATAATAATATTTTAGTAATTTCTATTCATTCCCTCCAATACAACGACTACGTTCTAACTACCATTTAAAATAATATTATTATATTACTAGTGTGCATTGTAAGATTTCAAAGAAACTTGTAGTTGTGTATTGGGTATGCTATCAAACATAGAAACCCCTTTAAAGTAAAATTAATATTTAATTCGAAAATATTAATAAATATAAAAATGTATTATTCTTTATTTAGCTGGGATGTTACAATAACACACTACTCTCAAAAATATTTTAATAATTTTTATGTCTAAAAAACTATTTCTCATGTAGGATTCTGTTTTTATTCTTTCTTTATGATTTTTTTCTATGAGATCTTCCATTTAGAAATTTTTATAAATATTTTTTCTTATTTTTTTTAAATGTTTTGTTTCGGAGATTTTGATATAGCATCCTTTGGTGTGAGGAATTGGGTCATTATTGATCTTCTGAGTTTGAGGAATTTTAAGGAAGACATTCATGTTTCTGATAAATAAAATTGTGTGCTTATATGGATTAAATGAAATAATACCTTTTTATTGGATTCATTTCAATGTAGTCCAACATATAAAGTGAAAATACCTATATTGAGGGTAAATAAATCATTAAATCTATGGGTTAATGTAGTTCTATACCTATTTTTATGGTTTTTATATTTCTACAAGATCATTTATATGAATTATTTTATTTCAATCCATTCTTTTATGTTTTATTTTTAATTATTATGTGTTTATTGAATTTAATAATATTATATTTACACTGTGTTAACATCAGTTAAATAGATAATTTAAATTTTTTTGTGATTACTTACTCACATTTGTGATTTCATTAGAATTTATTATCATCCAATTAACCAAAGACTTGAGTGGGATATAATTTAATTTATTATAATTCACCCTAATATTATATTATACCATCTTAGTTTTTCTAAAAAAACAAGAGAGTCCCCAATACATTGTTTTGGGAGTATGGTTCCTTGTCCACTTTATGTAACTACAAAATTTGATGCCCAGGGGTAGACATGGGAAAGAACATAACTATAATTATTTCATCTGTCATATATTTACACATGACCATGGAATTATATTTATCCACATTGAGGGATTTCCTGAATTATTTTGACCATAATATTCACTTCTCCACATCATTGTTGAGAGGTTCAAGAACATTCATAATCTCCTAAATTACATTGGGGGTAAGCGGTCTGAGGTGGGTATAAAAGATAAATTTCACCTTATATTGTACATTGGATGATATGATAGTTTTTTATCATTTATGTGGATTTTAGTGGGGACATCATTTATTTCTCAAGTTCTTCTAGATATAATGTAATCCTCTATGAAATTTCAACACTGGAGGACCATCTATCCATAATAGACATCATTATATAAAGGATTGCTTCAATGATCACCACTATGAGGACCACCATGGTTATTACCTTTACTTCTATATGAAGGATGTATGAGGTTACCAATCATTGATTAATTGTTAGTTGAAATACCTCGCTATTTATTTATCTTTTTACTATAGGGGACCTATTAATCATACTCTATTGGGATGACCTCTATGGTTGATATTAATATATACGTGATAAGGACCATTATAGTAGGCACCCTATATAAGACCTCCAATGCAATTGATCCTGGTTTTGTGGAGAGGAACCACACAGCCAAGGATAATTTTTCTTATTGATGAACTGCTGGAATAATTTTTATTCTCTATTGAAATATGTCAATGGGATTCAATTAAATCATCATTTTTCAAGGTAGTGATATAAGACTTCACTTGTTTTGAAGATTTAATTTAATGAGATTTCTGTTTTCTTCTCTCTATCAAGTGACTTGCGTAAGAACCATGATCATGATTAGTTTCACCAATGGTGGGTTTGACCTTCAGGGGTGGGTTCCCATTCTAGGATACCACTTGATTAATATTAAAAAATATATATGATCATATTAGTGCATAAATGAATATTGGAATTCTCTACGGTATCTATCAGGATACTATGGTTGATGTCTAGAGATCTGACATGAATATCAAAATACCCCTTTGAATACACTAATATATGTGGATTTTATTCATCAAATTAAGTAGGAATTTGAGTCTTATCCTTATTTTATTTTGTAATACACTATATGGCCTTATAATCTTGGGTAGGAACATGCACCTACCTCTCAATCACCACCAGGATATACCAAAGTTCTTCATTATTTATTTATAATATACATAGATGATAATCCTATTCTATGTCATTGATTTCGGATTAATCCTATATTGTTATTGGAGAATTTAAAAATACTTACCTAATTTAAAATGGATCACATATATAATCATTTCACAAGTAATCCACTAGAATATACTGGGGAATATCCTATATGAATCTAGGTATATGATCATGGTTCTCTTCCAAAACATTTTGATAGACTTATTTGATGGATATAGGTGTATAAAATAATTTCTCATAATTTATGGGATTTGGATATGATCCTACTCTATTACATTAACCCAAATAGGTTGGTGATCATCCGGGATGAGAGTTGTGATTTATTAAAACTTATATACTACCCTTTCAATTTCTAAAGGTGCTTTCTAGATCTATAGGGGGATATAATCATTCACATATATGATTCTGGGAATAAATATATAATACCACTATTTAATGTTAATGGGATAATGTATATAATCCCACCCTTATTATTTAAAAGGTTTTTTCCCTCATAAATCCATCCTTAGTTTGCTAATTTTGGAAACTAGTATCAGGATCCCAAGGGTGTCCTCTTTATTGATTTTCTATGGGACTAGGGTTTCACAATTTTAGTGACGATTACAACTAGAAAAATCCATCTTATGTTTCTCCTAGATATAATGGGGGCATAAATCACGTCAATATCTACCTCTTTAAGCTAAAATACATGATAATTTTCACACTTCATGTATAGGCTCCAAAATTATTTGGAGGTATCCATTGGTACTACCTCCACCATCACTGCATATTGTTAATGGGAAGTATGATAGGGATTCATCACCTGGAATATTTCATGTGATTCCATTAATATTTTTTTTTTATTTTTTGAGATGATACTCTCATATTAGTGGGTTCATCATTTAGGGTAGGAGGCACTAGGATGTGAAAACATCCAATGGGTTTTCAGTTCCAAAATGTTCATCATGATTGAGATATATATTCATCAAGGGCGCCAGAATTTTTGTAATGCATGTTGTGATGTCACCAATTTCATCAAAATGAACATTTATAAGTTTCTTGAATGTTATAAATAAATAAATAACTATAAATAATGAACCTATAATTATAATACCTCAACTAGGGGAAATTTCATTCAATATCTTTACTATGTAAATTAATTACATCAGGTTCACCATTATATTTATGATACACAAATGTGAATGGTCATTTTTTGGCAGTATAGACCATCATTTGAAATGATTATTTTCACTAAGACTATACATATTACACATTGGGATTAACATTGGTTGAGAGTTTATCATCCTGACCCAGATGCAACAAAACTAGTTCTCTGATCTAGTTCTCCAAAAGGCTTGATGTGTACCAACAATTATTCTAGAAGCATCCAACTAGCAGTGAGGGACTAGGGAGTGATAGTGAGGAGACTATTCCCTCATATTAGAATAAGAATATTGAAAAAAAATAGATAGCATCTAGAGAAGTAATCATCAAACTGAGGAAGTAATAAATAAACTTACCCAAAATAATATTTTATTAATAAATGAAGTAATAAAAATTCAGGAATAAGCATGTCGTATATTCAACATTGTTCACCCACTAGGTTTTCAATACATGAAGGAAATATAAAATAAATTAAAATAAAAGTAGATAGATCTAATAATAACTATATTCCATACCACATACCTTGTCTCTACACATTATTGAACTACACCAACACGATCATAATAATCCACACTAGTGAATCCAGATGATCATGAAACACTAGGACATGGCTTTATTTGTTATGAAATATTTAGTAAAACTAAAATATTTATATAAGGTCTGAAATCAAAACGTGGTTCACATACAATGGTGATTAATAATTTTAGTAATCCACCCCAAATATGAACATATAATTCTTATATTATAAGTGCATTCTCATGTAATATGCTCATCCCAGTTGAGATATAATTGAATATAATAAATATAATAAATAACATGTAACCACTGTTGATCACTGGGTATGTAATGCCAATCAACTAGGAACTTTTTCATCATGTATATAAATATATATAAATTTATAAGTTTTTATATATAAAATCCCATAAATATATATTTATATATAAATAGATATGTATATACATGAGTAAGGTGAAAAATAACATAATAAACCACAATTGATCATTGGGATCTTAATCATGATCATCTAGAAATCATGTAAAAAGTAAATTAAGATGGATATTTTAGAAATCAACCCATGTATAATTAAGTCAATCCCTAGGTCTATAATCATGATTGACAATACCAACATTGGACAACACTGCAAATTTATCTAAGAAATCTACTTCAACACAAGGGGATACATGTTCTAGCCCCTGGTTCGCCCATACTCAACTCCAATCACTATAATGAAGAATTTAATATACCAATTGAAAATTCTATAAATGATAACATAGATAGATTCCATACTAATCAATCTGTGTGAATCAAGACTGATGTCTGAATCCTAAGTCCTAGTCCACAACAAATCATGACATTTCAACTCGGATAATCTATAAGTGGATGGACCTTAGGCGATCTGAAAAAGGAATACTTTCAAAATCCAAATACATGCCCAGAATACATTTATATAATGAGTCAATATCCCCATACCTAGGAAGTTTATCTAGGTGTTTTAGTAATGGTACATCTACCGAAACCTAGTGTGCATCATAGGCTTCACTTGAGGATAGAATAATCATCTATTGAGTATATGTCACATCAATGGTGAGATGTACCATGTCTTACACTACGATCAAGTAATAAATATGGGAGAGTATAATCATACCCATCACCTGAGTTTAATAATAAATTTGGATAACACACCCAAAAATAATTATCATAGGGATTCCATGCTCGAACATCCTAATCATAGCAATTTCATACCCGCATATCACAATCAATAAGGCTAAAAAATTTATCATAGGAACTATATATTAGTATCCAGAAAATAATACAGTAACAAAATAAATAATAATATTATGGATCCCATTAAACACATATAGGAATTTAAGAAAAATAAAAAATAATAAAATGGTTCAGAAACTAGATCCTGGGAAATACATCTAGGCATCCCAATAAATAAATCTATATTGTATTGGGATCAGTGGCTAAAAACTAGGAAGTACATCTAGTAATCATCACTGCATCAGTAGTAAATAGGAGAATAAATAAATAAAGAGTGAGGGTTGATGAATACCAAAACCCACCACTACTACCATATCCATGTGGCATAAAATTTCAGTATTGGTTCTAAGGTGAAGACTGTTATTATCTATAACCAAACCCAATTTACTAGCTCTGGTTCAGTCAAACATCAGGAAATCCACTGGGTCCCTCGTGTCAAGACACATAAAAGGCATCCTAATCAAGATCCTTAAATAGAGTACATAAGAAGATGCATCTGATTTGGGACCCCCAATAAATGTGTATGTATGAAGATATATCTTACATGAGATCCTTATAAGAGTATGCATAGGATGAGGCATCATTCATTGAATCATTATAAATAGTAAACAGATGAGAGGGAACCTACAAGGGATTCCATATACAGGAATATAAGAAAATGCCTCCCACAAGAGACCCATAAATACAATAGTTAAGTAGAGAAACCCCACACAGGATCCTCTAGGTCAAAATATAAGAAAAACACTTTGTATAAAAGGAAAATTCTTTGAACACTGGTCTAGAGATATGGCTCAATTCCCACATCAGATCAAGGTTCTCAATCTCAAAAGATATCTAAAATTTATTATGAGATGAAGAACCAATCCATTTAATAAAATGTCTGAACTCTTCCAAGAATTCCCCAGGTCACCTCAAGGGTTTCACCATTATGATACATGTTAAATGATACTCAAAATGGACTACTCATGTGACCAATTCTGACTTCTCAGAATATATATATGAAAACCAGTCAAATGGTTGTCAAATAAAAAGTACATGGAATGTATACCATGATACACTGTGTGTACCCTAAAAACTCCACCTTGGCATGTTCTTCATCCAAACATAGAATATAGAGCCCATGTACATTATATATATACCTTGTACATTCCATGTACCTGCCATGTACCCTACATGGGTTACATGCTCGTGCACCTCACATGGCCTGACCATGTATTCTGCCAGGCTGGGTATTTATACATAATGTTTGACCCACACAGGGTCTGGTCATGTACACTATATGGCAATGTTCCCTTTCACGGGCTATCTAGTCATCCAATAGGTTACATAGATGAGTACTAGTACATAGTGTGTATACCCTATAGACGATGTGTACTTATAAAATTTCACCTACCTTGAATGGAAAGAACACACTATATGTGTTTCGGAACTACATGTTGTTTGATCCAGATTTTGGATTGGGAAACCTCTCAAATCAGCCCGAAACCCCATGTTTCAGACCAAGAAAAATATATCCACCCCCAAGTGGTCCTAAGAAGTTATAATAGGAACATAAAACTGGAATGTGGTAAATATATATCGATATATAGAATAAAGTAAAAAAATACAACATTTGTATGGAATCATCAAAATCATCACTCATATCCGCAATCCACGGGTGTCGTACGATGATCCAGCTCTGCTCGAGCTCCATAGAAGAACCTCCCGTAGTCTCTCCATTTTTCTATCCCTCACATCAAAATATTCTATACTTTTTCATAGCTGACTCCTAACACGACATATCCTAATCATGCATGTCCATGTAGATCTATAAGGAAATTACCACATGATACTTGATTTGTTCTTGATGTCTCTTTCACCATAGAGAGTCATTTACCCTTCTATCTCAAAACCATAGAATCCATTCCCACATCAAGACTTTAAAATCTTCAATCCCCAACTCAAAAATGGCCACCTATAAATTTAATATTTAAATGGTTCTTGTGTATCCATCACGTACTAGAACCTCCTACATAGTGGATGTTCAAATCCATAACACCCAATCATCACCCGACTCATTATCCAATGAGTTTTATTCAACTTATACAAAGCTGACTAATCTATATGGAATATATGTATAATTAAATGAGGATCTCCCTTGGAACTCCTCATCAAAATCGAGAACCACTCTTCTGTCATAATTTATTCTAGGACCGCACATCACAGGGTGACGTTTTCTGAACATTAAACATTAAACACACAGTTATTGGTTAATATGGCCAAGAGACTGATCATTCATTCATGTCGAATCTAGTTTCAAATCAAAATCACCCTTAGGGAAATCTAAATAACCAAAGGCATCATCATTCCTATATTGTAAAACTAGATAACCTATAGTGCATTGATTTCAAAACTAGAGTACAATAAGGCTCACTACCAGAAAAGGAATCCATAAACCCTAGATAACCTCTTTTTTGTGTTTCCATCAGTCAAACTAAACAATGAACTACCAGGTCCTAATCCACTTATAAGGGTCTCTATGTCTTCCACTAAACCCTACTGACTACCTTTCATAGATGGGATTACCTATCCCATAATTCAAACCTATGATCAATGCCACATTTCATGTGGTGTTATCTGTGAACATGTCTTAGTATAGGGAATATATTTGACCTTTCAAGCCTCTATCTATCTCCCTACCTCACTATTAGGGCCCTAATCCTCCCCATGAATACTTATAAATAATTTCTCCATGGATTACTTGATTAGAACATAAAATTTATACTAAACATACACACACACATACTCTTTATACCGTAATACCCCCTTGAGGTACAGTTCCTGAGAAATATCTTCGAACCTATCTACATCATACAGAGTGATCTGACTAGATTACCAAAAAATGGTTGGTTGTGTAGAATATCATTCCATGATATGTAGGAAAACAATTCATAGGCCATTAATGAAACATTAAATAACTAAACATAATTAAAAACACCATGTGAGGTGGTCCACCACAAGAACAATGTGCCCTCTCAACCAACTAGGGTCAATGAACTGCATGTGTATATGGATTGAATCATAAAAGTCAACATAAAATTTCTTTTTCTGGATTTATATAACCTCCATCAATAATATATATGTATATAAGTTTGAAAAATTGAGCATAATTACACCAATACACTGTATTTTAAAACACCATTTAGGTTCTTCTTGACCATTTAAACAAATGGAATCATTGTCATAAAAAAACACACCAGTAATCTGAGATCATACAGACCCTACATGATAATTGTGATTCATGAGATGTATCTTTCCTTTTTCTGTACAAGAGTCAAAATAAATCATTGACCACTTTCCAATGGGTCAAGATCCAAAAATCCAGAATCAATCATAATATCCACATAAAAAGTGAATCACTCATAGAACAAATCATATAAAATTGTAACATCACATATAAATAACATTAGTCAGATATCCCTGGTAGACCAAACCACTTATTGGAACAAGTTTTCTTGACACGCCAGTCTAATATCCATCACATGTTGTGAAAAATTCCAAATACTATTATATACCATATCCCAAATAGTAACAAAATAGGAAAGTAACACCTATGATGACAATTTTTAACATACTGACCTTGATGTCAGTAAATTGGTGCTTCGAGCTTTTTCACTACAAGTCCAGAACCATTCCTCCATGAATTACAGATCCTGGTGACTAGTAATTAGGGAATACAGTGTGATAGTGGGGAGATTATACCGTTGTATTATAGTTATAAAACATATAAAATAACCAGATATCATTCATATAAGTAATAATTATAGCATCCCAGCCTTTTCTTACATTACTATTACATCATTTCAAAGATAAACAACATAATAGTATTACACATGGAGGATCTAGTGGTTTAGTGTCTTGGGAAAAATAGGACTACACATAACAAGTACAACATCAAGCATAAACATTCTTTTAATTTCTTCTCCTATAGCTTCTTAGAAGCACTTGTCCTCTCCTTAGTACATGTAGCCACATGAGGACATTAATCAAAAAGGGTGATCTAAAGGCCCAGTAAGAGGATTATTAAGAATAATACATCATGGGGTGAGAATAATCATAACATATGCAAAATATCATGAACATGAGAGGAGCATAAATAAAAGACTTGAAATGTGGAAATGCATATAAAATGAAACATCATGTCTTAGTGGTTAACTACCACACCTACTTATGAACAAAGATATAATCTTGTTCACACATCATTTCACATTTACTCATGAGATTCATCACTTTAACCAATGCATTGGAGTGCTATATAATTCCGGGCACACCCGTCACATTTAAACATTCATATTGCGCTATATAATTCCGAGTGCACCCGTCACATCATAACATTATCATTATCATGCTTGCCACATAGAACACATATAAAACATGTACATAAATAACCCTTAGAATGGAATGGGTTTCATCTCATAATAACACATTCATAAGCTTTGGGTTCCCAAAATAAAGAGGGAACAACTTACTTGATACAAGAACCATCAACCTTGAATGATAGGTAAAAGGTGAGATCTTGAAAGAAGATTTCTTTTGGAAAACATTTTGATGGTCATAAAAACCAGTGACAAACATGTATATCACATAACATTCAAGGAAATGATGAACAAATGATCTTTGAGGAGTAACCATATAAATAATGGAGTGAATGAGGGAGAACCCGAAGGAAGAAAATTAGGTTCGAGATTTCCCCTTACCTTGTACCCGAATGCCTCCTTCTCTTTAATGTCCTGTATAATGACATTATATTCGTTAATTAGAAATTCCAGAACCTTTTACACATTAATAGGGTTCATTATGGTTTCATTATTTAATATTATGTTCCTTTGGATGACTTATAGAGTTTAAAAACATTTTTTTGGTATGTTCATTTTTCTTGGTTTTCTTGAGTGGTTCACTTGTTTTCTTAAATTGATGTTTGGGTAGATCATGGGTAAACATCCAGAACTTATATTACATGTTATTAATGATATTAAAGTAGATTTAATAATTTTATAGTGAATTATATTAGATCTATGTGGACGAATCATTAGATAAGATTTTAATTATGGTTATTTGGGTTAATTTGGGTGGCTTTTGGATCACAACGAAATTGTTTTAACATTTAACTTAGTAATAAGGCCATAAGTTATTTCCAGAACTTAAAATAGAACATAATACATATAAACTATTCTGGTTCAACCATAATTATGGTTTCATGACCAGATTTTAAGGTAGAAATGGAAGAAGAGAACATGTCGTTTTTGAAGGTGATAAATTTAACACCTCATGAACAACGTTATTTTTAATAAAATAAAAGGAAAAGGGAAAGGGTGTGGGGTGATATAATATACCATTAGAATCATAATATTACAGTATATTTATAAAACTGGATTTAAAAAACAATTTGGATGAAGATAGGTAGGGGGAGATCAAGAAAGGAACTTGAACCTGAAAGGAAATTAAAGGAGAAGAGGGAGAGAAATTACCTTTAGAATCCTCCTCTTGAGAACCTCCTTAAGGGCATAAGTTTGGTCTTTTTGTAAAGACCAGTAAAATTCAAGGTAAATTTTTTCTTAATTTTCTTTGTAATTTTACAAGAGCGCGATTTTTGACGGCACCTGATTCCGAGGCCCGGAGTGCCCGGAATCATTTTCTGAAGTTTGGCTTGGGTACGTTCAGTGAACGAACGAGCGGGAATTTCTAACTTTTGAAACGGTGCCCGGAATCAAATTCCGAGGGCACCGATGAACTCGCAGCACCGATATTCACTTAAGGAGACCTTTTCCGAGGTTGCGTTTTATGCGGGACAAAAGTTAGTTTTGGGAGAAATTATAAGAAGTTAGATAAAAACATGGAAACACTTTTTATTTTTATTTTGTTGGTTAACTTCTCCCAAAGGGAGTTAAAGGTGGGACCCACATCCACTTAACCTCCCTTGGGAGGATTAAGTGTGGTGGGGCCCACACGAAGAATAACTCTTCACATCTTTTTTTTAAACTCCCTTAAACTCCCCTTTTTAATGAACTTGACAACTTAGGTTATTAAATGGGTTGAGTTGTTTAATTTCAAACCATTGAATTTCAAATGGTTTGGTTGAGTAAATAAAATAAGTCCTTAGCTTATTTTATTTGGGTTAGAATTCTCTAGACAATATTGAGAGAATTTGGAACCTACTTCTTCTTCTTCTTCTTCAAACTTTGACGAAGAACGCGAAGAACCTTCGAACATCGACGAAGAACGCCACGTTCTCGGGAACCGTCTTCCGCGACGTCATACCCGCGATACCGACGACGTACTTCTTCCACGTCATCTCTTCCGCGACGATTTCCTGTGACGAAATCGTCGTCAAATAACTCTGAATCCTCGCTTCACGACATCGACGTCCTTCTTCCGTGACGTCGACCACCGTGACGCTCGTCTTCCACGGGTCGTTGACGATCATCGTTCTTGAAAACGAGGTA
Source organism: Viscum album (assembly GCA_963277665.1). Lineage (NCBI taxonomy): Eukaryota > Viridiplantae > Streptophyta > Magnoliopsida > Santalales > Viscaceae > Viscum > Viscum album. The sequence goes on from OY728138.1 coordinate 1,382,351,919, forward strand.
GGGGTTTGTTGTTGCTCATTTATTTATTCTCGTTCTTGGTTCTAGCATGACAATCTTGAGGATTATTGTTATGTGTTATCGACTAACGAGAGGGGGGGGGGGGGGCGGACCGCACAAACACAGCTGAATCCCCCCTCCTCTGTTCGTGAATATTATTTCCTTGCGGATGAACGAGATGGAGTGGTGTCGTCGCACCATGCGGGAATCGAAAGGCTATAATCGCGCGGCGCCGTCGCGCCGCGCCACGGAAAGTTTATAAAGAACAAGACGCCGTCGCGCCGCGTCGAAGGAAACCAAAGGAGCCGCGGCCGGAGCGGGGCCGCAGCGGTGGGGCGCGGTGCCGTCGCACCGCGCCGGACGACGATGGTCGCGGCTGGTTCCGGGCCGCGGCAGAACGAGAAGACCGGCGGCTCGCCGGGCCGCCGGTGTCAAAAGCCAGAAGGGGGACCGGCCTTGCCGATCCCGTTGAGGAAGAACCGGCCGGCCATGTTGGGCCGGCCGGAAGGGAGAAGGACCTGGGGAATAAATTCCTCCGGCTGGCCAAAACCGGCCCCCCATAAAGGGGGGGCCGCGGTTACACCAAGGGGGGGGGGGGGCAGTGCCCCCCCGTTTTTTATCAAAGGCAGGCCCCCTCACGTGGGGGGCCGTTGTTTGTCAAAGGCGCGGCATGATGCCGCGCAGCCAGAGGGAAGAAGCAGGGGCTTTGCCCCCCGTGCGTGGCACCCGAGCGGCGCCCAGGCCGCGCCGCCGCCGGCCGGGCCGCGCAGCCGTGCCGGTCCGCACCGCCGCGCCGGGCCGCGCCGCCGGCCGGGCCAACCCAGGGGGGGTCGGGCCGGGTCGGCCCGGACCCGGACCCCCCATTTTCGAATTGACTTCTGTCTTTTTCTCATAACTTGAGCTACGGACCTCCGATTGACGAACCGTCAGCGGAAATACGATCCTTGGATCGAGACGGTCGATTCGGTATATTGCACTCAAAGTTTCGGAATACATTGTGTTCGGCCGGGTTGGTTCGTACACGAAACCAACCGGGCCCTCGGAGCGGAAACGCTCATATCTTGACCAACGGACGTCCAATTGACGTGCCGTCAGCTTTGTTGTGTTCCTCTTAGTAAGACGGATATTTTGCCATACTCCACCCGATTTTTGGACGCAGGTGGAGTACGGTCAGGTTGGTTTTTCCTTAAAAAACAACCGGGCCCCTGGGACGAAAATGCAAATAACTCTCAGACAGGGCGTCCGATCGACACGCCGTCTGTTGCGTTGAGTTCCTGTTGACGATACGGAACTTTTGGATACATCAACTCTGAACTTTGTGATAGTTGATGTATCAGCCGCTCGGCTCGTGGAGCGGACCCTCTCGATTGAGCTTGCTGTGTGCGTGAACCCTAGTGCTGGCTGCGACTGTGACTACTAATGCTACTGCTACTGTGACTACGACGACGACAGTACTGAGATCCTTGGTGGATTCGATGACGACTACAGCACTCAGCGATCCTACGTGGATCAGTGCTACAGGTCCTGTGTGGGCCCGATCTTGTGTGGGTCCGATCCTGTGTGGGTCTTTGCGCTCAGCGGTCCTGTGTGAACCAGCGCCTACAGGTCCTGTGTGGGCCCGATCCTGTGTGGGTCTTTGCGGGGGTTAGTTACCTATCGATCCTTCGTGGGTCCGACGACTTAGATGGATCAGAGATCATCTTTATCGTCTTTCTAAGAAGTATACCTGTGTGAGATGAATCCTGTTGCTTTCCTGTGTGGATTGAGTTGTGCTATCCTGTGTGGATTTCATTTTTCTTTCCTGTGTGGAATACGTTTACTTTCCTGTGTGGACTGAGTAGTACTTAGGCTCGGAGGTTGGAGCGTATTGGAATTGATGACTTAGGTATATGTATTGGCATATACCTAAGCAGTGTCGGTTGTTACTTTGTGATTTTATCTTCTTTTGTGGTTTATCATTTGTGGATTTTGGAGAGACCTTCAGGGGTCTCGGGGTCCCTACTGAGTAGCTTATACTCACCCCTGCACGGGCTATACCCGCACTACGTTGTGTTGGTTGCAGACGATGGACAGCGTTGATCTTGGCTGAGGCTTGCAGAGCAGGACGGTACCTGGAGGTGGACCACTGGGCGGGATGTGTTCGGAGCGGACGACGGGACCCGAGGAGCAGTGGATCTATCTGTACCCTCCCTTCAGGTGGGATTTCCAGTGAACAGCTCGGTGTAGCGGCTTTTACTTTACAGTTGTTGTTTCCCCTTTCGAGTTGTACTTTACATTCATATTGGGTTTGTATACTGGCCCATTTACTTTTCCGCACTTCAGTTGTACTCTGTTTTTACATAGTGTTTACTATTCCGCTTGCTTACTCTGTGGTGGTTGTTTACTTTCAAAGGCAATGCCTTCCCTTTTTGTTGGGATATACGCCTTGGTGCTAGTCGCCAGCCCCTGGCCTATAGAAGGCGGGCTTGGGGTAGTCACGGCATGGGTCCCGAGGGCGGGTCGTGACAAATTGATATCAAAGGAGTTCGGTTCTACCGCGAACTCTGATCTTTTCTATGTGAAGCAATAATTTTTAGCGTATTGAGTGTGGTTATCAGTCCAGGGATTCCAGTGTTGGTGCGGCGGCCGACGTATTCGTACACCAGGACCCTGACTTCTGATTTCCGACTTAATGCACGAAAACATTGATTGCGTGTGTGTTTCAAAGTTTTCTTTGTGATTACTTTGTGTCAGCTCACCAGGTATACTGTTTGACCGTGGCGCACCTGTTCCTTTTCAGGATGGCCCCATGATGGCAGCCAGCTAGGGTTCCGAGAGTCGAGCGTGACGCCAGCCCACCGAGTGACGAGGCCTCGGTGCAGGGCCCTTTGTCAGCAGTGGCATCGGCGGTAGCTCTACCCGCCGAGCCACCGATGCTTCCAGCACCAGCCGCTGACGATGCACGTCACCTTGGAGCTCTGCATGAGTTTCAGCGCCAGCGACCACCCAGGTTTCGTGGGGAGACGGACCCCCAGGTAGTCGAGGACTGGCCGGAGGCAGTGGTACGAGTTTTTAGGCTAGTGAGGACACTTGCATACCTCATGGTGATCCTCGTTGCGAGCCTACTGCACGTAGCTGCGGGCCGATGGTGGAGCTTGATGCTCCAGGTGCACGATGAGGCATCTCTACTATGGAAGGACTTTGAGGGCCTCTTCCGCTCGGAGTTCATCCCAGCCACCCTTCGTGCGGTGCGTATCCAGGAGCTTCTTCAGCTGCGGCAGGGCAGCATGACGGCCGCTCAGTACTCTGCGAGATTTACTGATCTCTCGCGCTACTCGACCGACATGGTACGGGACCCATTCTTCCGGGCCCGGACCTTCGAGTAGGGTTTGAGACATGAGATCAGGGCATCGCTGATCTCCCTCAGCATACCGACTCAGACAGGAGTACTAGAGCGGGCCCTTTTGATCGAGAGTTTCCTTGCTGAGTCTACACCAGCGTCGAGACCCACCGCAGGGCGGCACGTGGCAGAGTCATCTGCAGAAGGTATTCGACGGATGACTCAGGGGTCCAGGCAGACCAGACCTTCAGGCAGACGACCTCAGGATACTAGCTCAGCAGTGCGGAGCACACAGCGCGGAGCCAGCCTTTCGAGAGGCAGACAGTGCTACTCGTGCGGCGGGCAGGGCCACATGTCTCATGACTGCCCGACCCGCCATGCAGAGGAGCAGCAGACGGTGGAGGAACCACCTATGCAGAGGCAGAGGTTCGACCATGGCGGTCCGCAGGGAGGAGGCGGACGAGGCAGAGGAGCTATCCAAGCAGCAGGTGGTGGGCTACGCTTTGAGGCTCTACCACCACCACCACCAGGAGGTCCACCCCGACCTCAGGGGAGAGCACAGCTTCAGGCAGCTTAAGCATATGATCATGGAGCTCCGGAAGCGGGTGGACTACTGCGGGACTAGCTCTAGGCATAGAGGCCTTTTCCCATAATGCCTCTAGCTTCGTAGATTGTGTTGCCTTGTGTCCTTGTACTTTAAGTAAAAGTAATAAAATATACTTTCCTTGGTGACATTTGTTTTCTTGTCTTTTGTTTGTTTTTACAAAGAGGTGCCGGTTAAAAACTATTGAATTGACCCTCATTTTTGAGATTCTTACTGGAGGAAACCCAGTGACCACACACTGATGCCGACAGTGTGACTCAACCCTTGGAGGCGAGAGTAATGGTTAGATCTCTTGGTAGCAGCTTCGAGGCCTTACGATGTCATCCATTCCATGAATTAACTAATCATGATGGGATTGACTGTATTAGGCAAGGAACGTGGTTCATCTAGGGGATGAGACCGGATTTCACTTTTCGGCAAAGGAGAAATCTTTGCAGTTTTGCCGTACGTTAAGGAGGAAGGGGAAACCCTTCGTGTGGTCAGACAGATGTCAGCAGAGCTTCCAGGGGCTGAGACAGAGATTGACCAGTGCACCTATCTTGAGGTTGCCTGAGGAGGGAGTTGGATACGTAGTTTACTGCGATGCATCAGGGACCGGACTCGGTTGCGTCCTGATGCAGGAGCGGGCAGTGATCGCCTATGGATCACGAAAGTTGAGGCCGCATGAGCAGAACTACGCTACCCATGATCTGGAGTTAGCAGTAGTGGTCTTCGCTCTGAAGACATGGAGACATTACCTGATGTGCGAGCGCTTTACAGTATTTTCTGATCATCAGAGTCTCAGGTATATCTTCTCGCAGAAGGACCTGAACCTGAGACAGCGGCGATGGCTCGAGTTCCTCCAGGACTATGACTTTGAGATAGTCTATACTCCTGTGAAGGGGAACGTAGTAGCTGATGCCCTCAGCAGGAGGACGGGCATTCAACTACTTGAGGAGGATACAGAGAAGCTAGCCTCTTTGTAGATATCATTCGTGGATAGAGATGGAGCAGCCTTCCTTCAGTCTCTCACAGTCACCCCTCCACTACTGCAGCGGGTCAAAGAGGCACAGCGTGAGGACGCTGACTGTGAGACACGGCGTGCACAGATATCCTTGGGACAGGCACCTGATGGTTTCTCCCTTGGAGCAGAGCACAACATCCTTTTCAGAGGACGTACCATGCTACCAGTCGCTTTGCGAGAGGAGGTGCTGAGAGAGTTTCACACTTCTCCTTTGGCAGTACATCCAGGAGTGGCGAAGATGTACCAGGATCTCAGATGACAACACTAGTGGCCGGGCATGAAGAAGGTTGTATCAGAGTTCTTTTCTCGATGCCTCACCTGCCAGTAGGTGAAGGCAGACCTTCAGGTACCAACAAGCTTTGTATAGCCCTTGGAGGTCCCGGAGTGGAAGTCGGACGGCATATCTATGGACTTCGTGACTGGACCTCCATGCACTTCCAGAGGACATGACTCCATCTGGGTGATTGTTGACTGACTCACCAAGTCGGCACACTTCTTACCCATCAGAGAGCAGGGCTCAGTGGAGACCTTGGGACGTCTCTACGTTCAGGAGATTGTGTGGCTCCACGGTGTGCCATCATCTATCGTCTCCGATCGAGATGCTCGCTTTACTTCCCGGCTTTGGAAGGGGTTACAGGAGGCGTTCGGGACGCAGCTACGTCTGAGCACAGCCTTTCACCCTCAGACGGATGGTCAGACGGAGAGGACCATTCAGACTCTCGAGGACATGCTCCGTGCATGTGTCCTCGACTTTGGTCGTAGCTGGGAGGACCACCTACCCTTGGTGGAGTTTGCGTACAACAACAGCTACCACTCCACCATCGGAATGGCACCGTACGAGGCGTTGTACGACCGACCTTGTAGATCTCTTTTGTGCTGGACAGACCCTGGGGAGTCAGCACTTGTGGGACCGGAGATGGTCCAGGCCATGACAGAGAAGGTCCAGGTCATCCAGGAGCGGATGAGGACAGCTCAGAGCCGGCAGAAGTCATACGCTGACAGGAAGCAGCGGCTACTAGAGTTCGAGGATGGTGACCACGTCTTCTTGCGGGTCTCACCTCAACGTGGTATACAGAGATTTGGCAGTGGCGGCAAGTTATCTTCGCGCTTCATCGGACCCTTCCAGGTCCTCAGCAGGATTGGCGAGGTGGCTTATCGCCTGGCTCTACCACCTCAGTTGCACCGAGTGCACGACGTCTTCCACGTATCTCAGCTGAGGAGATACGTGCACGACCCGACGCACATCATTGACCATGGGGAGCTTGATGTTGACAATGGGGCGACTTTTACGGAGGTCCCGGTGGAGATAGAGGATCGACAGGAGCGGGTCCTACATGGGCGATCGATTCCTCTTGTGCGCATCAATTGGAAGCACGGGAACCTCCAGGAGAGCACATGGGAGCGGGAGGCTCAGATGCGTGCTCAGTACCCTCATTTGTTTCCCTAGTTTTTGATGTATCTTTACAGGGACGTAAATCTCTGAGGTGGGAGTAATGTAAAGACCCGTAAAATTCAAGGGAAATTTTTTCTTAATTTTATTTGGAATTTTACAAGAGCACGGTTTCTGACGGCACCTGATTCCGAGGCCCGGAGTGCCCGGAATCATTTTCCGAAGTTTGGCTCAGGTGCGTTTAGTGAATGAACGAGCGGGAATTTCTAACTTTTGAACCGGTGCCCGGAATCAAATTCCGAGGGCACCAATGAACTCGCAGGGCCTATATTCGCTTAAGGAGACCTTTTCTGAGGTTGCGTTTTATGCGGGATGAAAGTTAGTTTTGGGAGAAATTATAAGAAGTTAAATAAAAATGTGGAAACACTTTTTATTTTTATTTTGTTGGTTAACTTCTCCCAAAGGGAGTTAAAAGTGGGACCCACATCCACTTAACCTCCCTTGGGAGGATTAAGTGTTGTGGGGCCCACACAAAGCATAACTCTTCACCTCTTTTTTTTAAACTCCCTTAAACTCCCCTTTTTAATTAACTTGACAACTTAGGTTATTAAATGGGTTGAGTTGTTTAATTTCAAACCTTTGAATTTCAAATGGTTTGGTTGAGTAAATAAAATAAGACCTTAGCTTATTTTATTTGGGTTAGAATTCTCTAGACAATCTTGAGAGAATTTGGAACCTACTTCTTCTTCTTCTTCTTCTTCTTCAAACTTTGATGAAGAACGCGAAGAACCTTCGAACATCGACGAAGAACGCCACGTTCTCGGGAACCGTCTTCCGCGACGTCATACCCGCGATACCGACGACGTACTTCTTCCGCGTCATCTCTTCCGCGACGATTTCCCGTGACGAAATCATCGTCAAAGAACTCTGAATCCTCGCTTCACGACATCGACGTCCTTCTTCCATGACGCCGACCACCGTGACGCTCGTCTTCTGCGGGTCGTTGACGATCATCGTTCTTGAAACCGAGGTAGGGGTTTGTTGTTGCTTATTTATTTATTCTCGTTCTTGGTTCTAGCATGACAATCTTGAGGATTATTGTTAAGTGTTATCGAGTAACGAGAGGGGGGGGGGACCGCACAAACACGGCCGAATCCCCCCTCCTATGTTCTTGAATATTGTTTCCTTGCGGATGAACGAGATGGCGTGGTGTCGTCGCACCACGCGGGAATCGCAAGGCTATAATCGCGCGGCGCCGTCGCGCCGTGCCACAGAAATTTTATCAAGAACGCGACGTCGTCGCGCCGCATCGAAGGAAACCAAAGGCGCCACGGCCGGAGCGGGGCCGCGGTGGTGGGGCGCGGTGTCGTCGCACCGCGCCGGACGAAGAAGGTTGCGGCCGGTTCCGGGCAGCGGCGGAACGAGAAGACCAGCGGCTCGCCGGGCCGCCGGTGTCGGAAGCCGGAAGGGGGACCGGCCTTGCCGGTCCCGTTGAGGAAGAACCGGTCGGCCATGTTGGGCCGGCCGGAAGGGAGAAGGACCGGGGCAATAAATTCCCCCGGATGGCCAAAACCGGCCCCCATAAAGGGGGGGCCGCGGTTACACCAAGGGGGGGCAGCGCCCCCCGTTTTTTATCAAAGGCTGGCCCCCTCACGTGGGGGGCCGTTGTTTGTCAAAGGCGCGGCATGATGCCGCGCCACCAGAGAGAAGAAGCGGGGGCTTTACCCCCCGCGCGTGGCACCCGAGCGGCGCACAGGCCGCGCCGCCGTGCCGGACCGCGCCGCCGGCCGGGCCGGGTCGGACCCGGGTCGGGCAGACCTAGGGGGGTCGGGCCGGGTCAGCCCGGACCCTGACCCCCCGTTTTCAAATTGACTTTGGTCTTTTGCTCATAACTTGAGCTACGGACCTCCGATTGACGAACCGTCAGCGGCGATGCGATCCTTGGATCGAGACGGTCGATTCGGTATATCGCACTCAATGTTTTGGAATACTTTGAGTTCGGCAGGGTTGGTTCGTACACGAAACCAACCGGGCCCTCGGAGCGGAAACGCTCATATCTTGAGCTACAGACGTCCGATTGACGTGTCGTCAGCTTTGTTGTGTTCCTCTTAGTGTGACGGATCTTTTGGCATACTCCGCCCGAGGTTTGGATGCAGGTGGAGTACGGTCGGGTTGGTTTTTCCTTAAAAACCAACCGGGCCCCTGGGACGAAAAAGCCAATTACTCTCAGACCGGGCGTCCGATGGACGCGCCGTCTGTTGCGTTGAGTTCCTGTTGATGATACGTAACTTTTGGATACATCAACTCTGAACTTTGTGACAGTTGATGTATCAGCCTCTCGGCTCGTGGAGCGGACCCTCCCGATCGAGCTTGCTGTGTGCGGGAACCCTAGTGCTGGCTGCGACTGTGACTACTACTGCTACTGCTACTGTGACTGCGACGATGACAGTACTGAGATCCTTGGGGGATTCGGCGACGACTACAGCACTCAGCGATCCTACGTGGATCAGTGCTACAGGTCCTATGTGGGCCCGATCCTATGTGGGTCCGATCCTGTGTGGGTCTTTGCACTCAGCGGTCTTGTGTGAACCAGCGCCTACAGGTCCTGTGTGGGCCCGATCCTGTGTGGGTCTTTGCGGGGGTTAGTTACCTATCGATCCTTCGTGGGTCCGACGACATAGATGGATCCGAGATCATCTTTATCATCTTTCGAAGAATTATACCCGTGTGAGCTGAATCATGTTGCTTTCCTGTGTGGATTGAGTTTTGCTATCCTGTGTGGATTTCGTTTTTCTTTCCTGTGTGGAATAGGTTTACTTTCCTGTGTGGACTGAGTTGTACTTGGGCTCGGAGGTTGGAGCGTATTGGAATTGATGACTTAGGTATATGTATGGGCATATACCTAAGCAGTGTCGGTTGTTACTTCGTTATTGTATCTTCCTTTGTGGTTTATCCTTTGTGGATTTTGGAGAAACCTTCAGGGGTCACGGGGTCCCTACTGAGTAGCTTATACTCACCCCTGCACAGGCTATGCCCGCACTACGTTGTGTTGGTTGCAGACGACGGACAGCATTGATCTTGGCTGAGGCTTGCAGAGCAGGACGGTACCTGGAGGTGGACCACTGGGCGGGACGTGTTCGGAGTGGACGAAGGGACCCGAGGAGCAGTGGAGCTATCTGTACCCACCCTTCAGGTGGGATTTCCAGTGGACAGCTCGGTGTATTGGCTTTTACTTTACAGTTGTTGTTTCCCCTTTCGAGTTGTACTTTACTTTCAGTTTGGGTTTGTATACTGGCTCATTTACTTTTCCGAACTTCAGTTGTACTCTGTTTTTACTTAGTGTTTACTATTCCACTTGCTTACTCTATGGTGGTTGTTTACTTTTCAAAGGCAATACCTTCCCTTTTTGTTGGGATATACGCCTTGGTGCTAGTCGTCAGCCCCTGACCTATGGAAGGCGGGCTTTGGGTAGTCACGGAACGGGTCCCGAGGGCGGGTCGTGACACTTTTGATGAGACCAGAAGATCTTGGATGTGAGGAAAGGTCTCAGGAAGGTGGTTGGGAAGAGGTTAGAGAAGGCTTGGAGCTTGAGAGGTGTGCGGAAAAGAGGGAGTGAAGGGTGACTTTTATAGAGGAGGGGATATGGGTTTCCTTAATATAAAATTGATTAGTTTATTAATTTCACCTAAGACAAGGAATAGTGAGTCTTGGATGAATAATAATAGTAAATAAGACATGTGAGTTTGGGATTTGGGTGCTTACATCACTTGTGATGTCAGGAATAGTGGGTTTTAATTAAAATGTATTTATATGGTAAATTAATGTATTCTACTATTCACCAAAAATTCAAGTTTCTCAGAAAAATCCCAAAAAATTACCCCAACCATTTCTCGATGTTTAGAATCCAAAAATGAATCCCATTTTTCAAAAATAATTTTCTAAAAATTATTTATTTAATATTTAATTTAAATCCTAATTTACTTCAAAAAAGCTTTTAAAATTAAAATTATTTTGTAGTTCTTTAAAAAATTACATAGGGTCTTATAAAATTATATAAAAACTATTAGGCATTGATTAAATAATTTATGAATACATTTCAAGGAAATAAATATTCTTTTAAATTAATTAATTAATTATAATTATTTATTTATGACTTATAAAATATCAAAAACGTTTACTAAGGTCAAATTGTCACTTTCTAAGATGTCTAAATTTTATTTCATTATTCATAGGTAATGTTACTCTTATTTACTATTCATAATGTTCATATTACTATTCATAAGGGTAGGTTACTATTCATAAGTGTAGGTTACTATTCACTAAAAATTATTTTTGTTTCATTAGACTCCAAAAACCATCTTGAACACAACTTTGTATGTCGGATTTTTAAAATTCCAAACATAGGGGTGACAAAATTATGTTTAAAGGTCACTTATCACTTAGTAGTTCATTATTTTGTGTTTTTATGAAATAAATATAAGAAGGGAATTTTCCATTGAAATACTTTGGGTTGTTACATTCTTACCCCCTTAAGAAATTTCGCCCCTGAAAGTTCACTTTACACAAACAGGTGTGGGTACTTATCCTTCATTTCCTCTTCTGGTTCCCAAGTTGCTTCCTCGAACATATGGTTCCTCCACAACACTTTGACCAGTAGGGTTGTCTTGTTGTGTAAAACCTTATCACTTCGGTCCAAAATTTTTACCGGCTGCTCATCATAGGAGAGATCATCATCCAGCTGTACCCCCTCTGAGTTTAGTGCATGTGAGGGGTCTGGTATGTACATCCTTAGTAGTGATACATGAAACACATCATGAACTTGATCCATATTCGGTGGAAGTGCCAGACGATAGGCCACGGATCCTATACGATCAATGATCTCAAAGGGGCCAATGTACCTTGGTCTTGGATTCCCTTTCTTCCCAGATCTCATGACTCTCTTCCATGGAGATATTAGAAGGAATACTTTATCTCCAACATCGAACTCCAAGTCCCTTCGACGGTTGTCAGCATAGCTCTTTTGCCAACTTTGAGCTGCTTTGATGTGTTTTTGGATGACTTGAACCTTCTCTGTCATCTCTTCAACAAGATCGGGACCAAGTAGCTTTCATTCTACAACTTCATCCCAACAGGTTGTAGTTCTACATCGCTTCCCATAAAGATCTTCATACAGAGCCATCTGAATACTCGAGTGGAAGCTATTGTTGTATGAGAACTCAACCAATGGGATATGCTGATCCCAACCACCTTTGAATTCAATAGAGCAGGATCCTAGAATATCTTCAAGCATCTGAATATTCCTTTCATACTGGCCATCAGTTTGGGGGTGATAGGTCGTGCTGAAATTTAATTCAGTACTCAAAGCATGTTGAAGGCTCATCCAGAACCGAGATGTGAACCTTGGATCATGGTCAGAGACAATCGAAAGTGGAACACCGTGCAATATCACTACTTCCTTCACATATATCCTTGCAAGTTTCTCAAGTGAGAGGTCCTCCCGAATAGCGATAAAATGGGCAGTCTTGGTGAGTCGATCAACCACAACCCATATCGCATTATTTCCCTTTGACGTCTTCATGCGACCCGTGACAAAGTCCTTAGTAACATTTTCCCATTTCCACATGGGTATAGGAAATGGCTGCATCATACCTTTTGACTTTTGCCACTCAGCTTTAACTTGCTGACATAACAAGAACCTTGATATATATTCCGCAATATCCTTCTTCATGTTATCCCACTAGAAGTGCTCTCAGACATCACGATACATCTTGGTACTTCCAGGATGGATAGAGAATGTTGAGCTATGTGCATTATCCAATATCTCCTTCTTTATCCCGGGAAATGAAGGCACACAAAGACACGTTCCAAACTGAATCACACCATCATCTTTAATATGGAAGTCTTGCATCTTCCCTTCCTTTACTGCATTCACCCTCTTTTGTATCTCCACATCATCCCTTTGTGCTTCCTTAATCTTATCTTGGATGGATGGTTGTGAAATCATTTGGTCAAGGTAGGATGTATCACCCGCCCTTACGATTCCCAACTACTTCCTTTGCATATCCAAGAAGATAGGGTCTTTCTCAATCCTCTACATGGATAGAGTAGCAGGTTATTTTCTACTTAGAGAATCATCTACCTTGTTCGCCTTTCCAGGATGATAGTGAATAGAGAAATCGTAATCCTTCATTATCTCTAACCATATCCTTTGACGCATGTTGATCTCCTTTTGTGTGAATATATACTTTAGGGTCTTGTGGTTAGTGTATATGTCACACTTCTCACCATAAAGGTAGTGCCGCCAGATTTTGAAAGAAAAAATCACGGCTGCCAGCTCTAGATCATGCGTCGGTTAGTTATGCTCATGGATCTTCAACTGTCGTGAGGCATAGGCTATCACATTATCATTTTGCATGAGTACACAACCCAAGACTTTCTTTTCTACATCACTGTATGTCACAAAAATTTCTCCACTTTTCAGTAGTGTGAGCATAGGTGCAGTGATTAGCCTTTTCTTTAGCTCCTTGAAGCTTCCCTCACATTATTCCGTCCATACATACTTTACCCCTTTCCTTGTTAACTTAGTTAGCAGGCATGACAATCTTGAGAAGTTTCTCACAAAATGTCGATAGTACCCAGCTAATCCAATATAAATACGGATTTTTGTGACACTAGAGGGCCTGGGCCATTCCTCAATCACCTTTTCCTTTGAAGGGTCCACAAAAATTCTCTCGCTTGTGATCACATGTCCCAAGAACGTGACTTGATTCATCCAAAAGTCACACTTGCTGAACTTTGCGTACAACTTCTCCTTTCTCAATGTCGCCAACACATGTCTTAGATGTTCATCATGTTCCTCCTTTCTCTTGGAGTAGATGAGAATATCATCAATAAAAACTACCACAAATTTGTCGAGGTAATGTCTAAAGACTCTATTCATAAAATCCATGAAGATTGTAGAGGCATTAGTAAGTCCGAAGGGAATCACCAAAAACTCATAGTGCCCATACCTTGTACAGAAGGCAGTCTTCTAAATATCTTCCATCTTCACCTTTACTTGATGATATCCAGAACAAAGATCCACCTTTGAGAAGTATTGAGCTCCTCTTAACTGGTCGAAGAAGTCATCAATCCTTGGGAGAGGATACTTGTTCATTATGGTGATCTTGTTGAGTTCCCGATAATCGATACACAACAGCATGGTTCCATCCTTCTTCTTTAAAAAGAGCACTGGAGCACCCCCAAGGTGATGCACTAGGGCATATGAACCCTTTGTCCAGATTCTCTTGCAGCTGCTTCTTTAACTCCTCCAGTTCGATATGAGCCATCCTATAGGGCACTTCGAGATAGGAGTAGCTCTGGGTATGAGTTCAATTGAGAACTCTACCTCACGATCTGGGGGAATTCCGGGTAACTCTTCGGGAAATACATAACTGTATTCCCTCACGATGGGAATTTCCTCATGGTTGGAACTTTCCTTCGACTCATCCATTTGGGTGAGGTATGCTTATTCATAGGGAATCAACACCCACACCATTGAAGGATTTTTTAAAGGATATTCATGATCTTCCTTGCATTTTTATAGGAGCATGGGATGGTTCGGAATATGAAAATATATTTCCTTTTCCTGACAGTTGATATGTGCTCTATATAAGGAGAGCCAATCCATTCCCATTATAGCGTCGAATTCCACCAAGGGAAGTATTACGAGATTTTCCAGAAGAATCTTCCCACATACGTCAACAGGAGAAGAATCAAACACTTGGGTTGCAATGATTGCGCCACATGGTGTTTTTAATGATATCTCTACTTCACGTTTTTGGGGCTTTGATTCTATAGTTCTAGAAAACTTGCAAGATATAATGGAATGCATAGAACCAGAATCAAATAATACATTTGACATTCTTGAGTGAATAGTAAGTGTACCTTGTACGACTTCATTATCATGTTCCACCTCCGCATTAGTGATGGCATAAGCCTTCCATTGTTCCTTTCGCTTTGGTGGTTGTTGGCGCTGATTACCCTCGAGAGCTCGAGGTTTACTACACTGGTTTGAATAGTTCTCTAGCTCCCTATAGTTGTAGCATTGAACCACGAGTGGTTCTCTCCTTTCATCGGCTACATTATCCTTCCTTTTCATGTCTTTTCGACACTTGTGAGCTTGGTGTCCTTCCTTCCCACACTTAAAGCATTTCCCCGTACCTTTGAGGCAGTTCCCATGGTGCAACTTCCCACACTTTTGGCATGTGGGACGTTGATTTTTCATCCCACCTTTGTCACTAGATCCACCAGCTTGAAACTCCATCTTTCTTTTCTTATCACCATAGCCATGGGACCATTCTCCAAATTCCATCTCCACTTTGAGATAACACCAAACAACTTATTCATAACTCCCAAAGTCTCTAATTTCAAGATCCTTTCGAAGATGCGGTTTTAATCCACTAAAGAATCTATCAATTTTGCTATCATTGTTGATAAAAAAACTCGAAGCATACCTTGCGAGCCTTGTGAAATTTTCTTCATAGGTTGTGTTAGATTTTTCTTCTTTTTCCTTGATGTCTATGAATTCTCACTCCATCTTCATGCGAAGAGTTCGTGGGAAGTACTTATTAAGAAACATTATCTTAAAGTCTTCCCATTCCATCTCTTCAATTTCCTCCCTTGGCTTGGTGTTATTAATCAAAGCCCACAATTGATCAGCTTCTCCATCTAGACGATAAACTGCGAGAGTCACCTTCTCTGTCTCGGAATAGTGAAGAACAAAAAAGATCTTCTCCATGGATATGACCCACTGTTCTGCAACTAGTGGATCGGAATATCCACAAAACGTCGGTGGTCGTTGCTGCATAAAAAATTCGATAGCTAGTTTCTCTCTCTTTGGTGAAGGAGGAAGTTCCCCATTATTATGGTTATTATTCATAACCCTATATAATTGGGTAAGCATCACCATGAAGTTTTTAACTCCTGCTCCAAAACCATTGGGGATGTCGTTCGGGCAATCATTGCATTGGCCCTCGCAAGAGTTGTTGGCCTGATTTCTCTTGGTTCCCACCATTTTCTAAAATAGAAAAGGTTAGAACAAAACTTAAGTAAACAAGTCATCAATAACTTATTCATTTAAACAATTATACCGAAAAAAAAACATATGGGATCCCTAGGTAAATATTCTTGTGTACATTTTTGTAATTATTCTTATGCTAGTGGTTTTCTCTATGGTTTACTAATCCTAATTCCCAAATTAACTAGACCTTTCCTCTGATACAAACTCTAGCATCCCAGCCTTTTCTTACAATACTATTACATCATTTCAATGATAAACAACATAATAGTATTACACATGGAGGATCCAGAGGTTTAGTGTATTGGGAAAAATAGGACTACACATAACAAGTACAACATCAAGCATAAACATTCTTTTAATTTCTTCTTCTATAGCTTCTTAGTAGCACTTGTCCTCTCCTTAGTACATGTAGCCACCTGAGGATATACATCAAAAGGGGTGAGCTAAAATCCCAGTAAGAGGATAATTAATAATAATACATCATGGGTTGAGCATAATCATAACATATGAAAAAGATCATGAACATGAGAGGAGCATAAATAAAGACTTGAAATGTGGCAATGCATAAAAAATGAAACATCATGTCTTAGTGGTTAACTACCACACATACTTGTGAACAAAGCTAGAATCGTTTTCACACATCATTTCACATTTACTCATGAGATTCATCACTTTACCCAATGCATTGGAGCGCTATATAATTCCGGGTGCACCCGTCACATTTAAACATTCATATTGCGCTATATAATTCTGGGTGCACCCGTCACCTCATAACATTATCATTATCATGCTTTCCACATAGAACACATATAAAACATGTACATAAATAACCCATGGAATGGAATGGGTTTCATCTCATAATAACACATTCATAAGCTTGAGGTTCCCAAAATAAAGAGGGAACAACTTACTTGATACAAGAACCATCAACCTTGAATGAGAGGTAAAAGGTGAGATCTTGAAAGAAGAGTTCTTTTGTAAAACATTTTGATGAACATAAAAACCAGTGACAAACATGTATATCCCAGAAAAGTCAAGGAAATGATGAAAAAATGATCTTTGAGGAGTAACCATATAATGAATGGAGTGAATGAGGGAGAACCCGAAGGAAGAAAATTGGGTTCGAGATTTCCCCTTACCTTGTACCTGAATGCCTCCTTCTCTTTAATGTCCTATATAATAAAATTATATTCGTTAATTAGAAATTCCAGAACCTTTTATACATTAATAGGGTTCATTCTGGTTTCATTATTTCATATTATGTTCCTTTGGATGACTTATAGAGTTTAAAAATATTGTTTGGGGATGTTCGTTTTTCTGTTTTTCTTGAGTGGTTCACTTGTATTCTTAAATTGACATTGGGGTAGATCATGGGTAAACATCCAGAACTGATATTACATGTTATTAATTATATTACAGTAGATTTAATAATTTTATAGTGAATTATATTATATCCAAGTGGACGAATAATTAGATAATATTTTAATGATGGTTATTTGGGTTAATTTTGGTGGTTTTTGGATCACAACGAGCTTGTTTTAACATTTAACTTAGTAATAAGGCCATAGGTTATTTCCAGAACATAAAATAGATCATAATAAAAATAAAATATTCTGGTTCATCCATAAAATGGTTTCAGGACCAGATTTTAAGGTAGAAATGGAAGAAGAGAACATGTCATTTTTGAAGGTTATAAATTTAACACCTCATGAACAACGTTCTCTTTAATAAAATAAAAGGAAGACGGAAAGGGTGTGGGTTAATAAAATATACCATTAGAATCATAAGAATACATTATATTTATAATACTGGATTTACAAAACAATTTGGAAGAAGATAGGTAGGGGGAGATCAAGAAAGGAACTTGAACTTTAAAGGAAATTAAAGGAGAAGAGGGAGAGAAATTACCTTTAGAATCCTCCTCTTGAGAACCTCTTTAAGGGCCAAAGTTTGGTCTTTTGAAGAGACCATAATCTCTTGGACGTGGGGAAAGGGCCAGGGAAGGTGTTTGGGCAGAGTTTAGGGAAGGCTTGGAGCTTGAGAGGTGTCAGGAAAAGAGGGAGTGAAGGGTGGCTTTTATAGTGGAGGGGAGAGGTGTTTCCTTAATATAAAATTGACTAGTTTATTAATTTCACCTAAGACAAGGAATAGTGAGTCTTGGATGAATAAGAATAGTAAATAAGACATTTGAGTTCACTATTTGCATGCTTACATCACTTTTGATGTCATGAATAGTGAGTTTTAATTAAAATGTATTTATATGGTAAATTAATGTATTCTACTATTCACCAAAAATTCATGTTTCTCAGAAAAATCCCAAAAATTTACCCCAACCATTTTTCAACGTGTAGAATCCAAAAATGAAGAAAAGTTTTCAAAAATAATTTTCTAAATATTATATATTTAATATTTAATTAAAATCATAATTTACTTAAAAAAAGTTTTTAAAATTAAAACTGAAGTTGTAGTTCTTTCAAAAATTACGTAGGGTCTTATAAAATTATCTAAAAACTATTAGGCATTGATTCAATAATTTATGAATACATTTCAGGGAAATAAGTATTCATTTAAATTAATTAATTATTTATAATTAATTATTTATGACTTATAAAATATCAAAAATGTTTACTCAGGTCAAATTTTCACTTTCTAAGATGTCTAAATTTTATTTTATTATTCATAGGTAATGTTACTCTTATTTACTATTCCTAAGGGTCATATTACTATTCATAAGGGTAGGTTACTATTCATAAGGGTAGGTTACTATTCACCAAAATTTATTTTTGTTTTATTAGACTCCAAAAACCATCTTGAACACAACTGTGTATGTCGTATTTTTAAAATTCCAAACATAGGGGTGACAAAATTATGTTTAAAGGTCACCTATCACTTAGTAGTTCATTATTTTATGTTTTTATGACATAAATATAAGAAGGGAATTTTCCATTGAAATACTTTGGGTTGTTAGAATAATTATGGTGTGTAATCATCAAATAATCTGAAATAAAATATTGTTGAAATAATAAATGATGTTATATAAACTCCCACATAGCCATGTCATAAATACAAAATGAGTCACCAACTAGTAGGACCATATATACAAGCCTATATAATTTAAACTGAAATAAAATTAAAATTTCTACGACTAACTCTACACCAGACAACATATCTTGTCTCCACACACTGTCAAACAACACTAGCTTGATAATAAGAATCCACACAAGTGGGTCTTCTTCATCAGGAAATGTTGGGCCTCAACCCTATTTATCATAAAATCTATTCTCTAACAAAAAATAAGATATAAATATTTCATGCACACTGTGGTTCACGTAAAATAGTGAGAAAAAATATCACAAGCCCGCCCCATTGATGAACCTATAAATTTTTTCTCATAAGTGGATGCTCATGCAATATGCTAATCCTAGATGAGACATTACTACGTATAATAAATACAAAAAATAATTTGAAACAACAGTTGATCCTTGGGTTTGTAATCTTGGTCAACTGGGATATTTTTTATCATATATATATATATATATTTATATATATATTCTTATAAATATATATTTACACAAATAAATATTTATATACATGAGTTTAGTGGAAAATAACAAAATCAATAGATGTCAATCCTTAGGTCTGTAATCTGTATTGTCTAGACATACCAGGAAAACGGAATTGATTTCGATGTTGTACCACTTAGGCCCTATATAAATAGGATGATCCCTCATTCTATAATACTGATCTAAAATACCGACTTCAACTTGTGATGTAATTGTCTCTCAAAAAGCTATGTCACCATTTGGGATACATATCCTAGCCATGGGTTCACCCGTACTCACCTCCAATCACCATAATGAGTTATGTCATATAAGGAAGGATACTCATGTAAATAGTCACAATGTTGGATTCCATACCACTCAATCCATGTGAGTCTCATACAATTTCTGAATTAATTGTCCTAGTCTATAGAAAATAACCTCATTATGACCTGAACAATCCTATAGGGGCTAACCCTAAAGAAATACAGAGCCATAATTCCCTCTACATCCAAGTATACTCTAGGAATCCATTAAAATAAATGGTTCAGGAGCCCCATCCCCAGGAAGTAAATTTAAGAAATGTAGTAATGGTGTGTCTAATTTAACCTAGAGAGAAACCCAGGTGTCACTTGTGTATAGAATAATCATCCATCGAAGATATGTCACCTCAATGGTGAGGATATCTATATCCAATATCATGATCAAGTAATAAATCCAAGGGAGAAAAAATCATCCTCATCACTCGAGTATCACAATAAATAGGGATTCCATGACTAAAAATCATATTCATAGGGATTCATTACATGAATCACATAATCAATAATGCTCAAATGATAGATACTAGGAAGTACATTTAAGCATCCCAATAACAATATAACAATCAAATAAAAGTCCTAAAATATGGAACCCAATAAATACATTTGGGCATCCCAATAAAATAAAAAATAATAAAAAGGAATAAATACTATAACCAAAGAAATATGTCTAGGTATAAAAATAAAGAAAGTATCATCATGTCAGTTTCCTCATCAAACAACATGGAAGTGCCTCTAGTAATCATCTCTGAATTGTTAGTAAACTAGTGAATTCACAAATAAAGAGTTAGGGTGGTCAAATTTCTAAACCCACCACCAGTTCCACAACCTCACAACTTACAAGATTAGTGTAGTTTCTAAGGTGAAACGCGCCATAATCTCCAAAAAAAATGATGTACTACCATAGGGGTTTCCAAATATCAGGGCTCCCACTGGGTCCCTTTTGTAATGACAAAGAAAAGGAATACCACTAAGGATCCATAGAGATGGTACATAGGAAGAGGTGTCTAACATGGGACCCTCAATATAAATGTCTGTAGGTAGAGGTATCTTACATGGGATCCTAAGATCAGTATGAATACTTAGAGGAATCCTATATGGTATCTGTGTAAATAATAAATAGGTCAGTGGGATCCTATGAGGGATACCCTAGGTTAGCATGTAAGAAAAGTCATACCACTGGGGAACCTCATAGACATTAGTAAGGTAGAGGCATCCCAAAAGGTATTCTCTTAGTCGAAGGGTAAGATGATGTCTTGGAATTGACGGAAATTTCCTTGAACACTGGTATAAAAAGATAGATCATGTCCCACCATAGATTAAGGGTCTCAGTCATAGGAGAGATTTGAATTCTATCACTGATGGAGGAACATATCAAATTATAAAAATTCTTTATACTACACTTAGTAATATTCATAACACTTAAAGGGTATCACCATCATGATATGTGTGTAATGATAATAAAAATAGACTAATCATGTGTCTAATCTTGGCTCTGGGGAGTATAGATATGATAAAACTCTCAAAAGGGTAGCAATAGAGATATACACTATGTGTATACCAAGATACATGATGTGTTCCCTCAAAACTCCTCCTTGGAATGTACATCAGTAGGATAGATCATGTAAAGACCATGTACATGGAATTTATACCATGTAAACTGAGTGAATTATACATGGTAGACTTAATTTTGTACCATCTTGGGCCTAGTCATCTACTTCTACCAAGCATGTGGCACACACACAGTCTTATCGTGTACTCTACATTGCCATGTTCCCTCACACAGTCTATATGGTCATGAAATTGGCCACAAAATTGATTATTAAAAAATTAAATGTATATCATATACATGGTGTTTACTTATAAAAGGTAATATTACCTAAATGGTAAGAACAAACTATTTGATTCCCTAAACTATATGTCATGTGATCGTGATTTTTCAAATGAAAATCCACTCAAAATAGCCTAAAACCTCATTTCTCTCCCCAAAAGCTATAGATAGAACCAAAAGGAGTCATAATATGTATTATTAGATAATTAAAACAATACAATGGTATATATATATATGATGATTTATGGTATAAAATTTAAATATCATAACCTTCGGGTGGAAACTGTTGAAGTTTCATCCATTTTCGTCATCCAAAACTGTAAAAAAAGATCTGAATCTTCTGAATATTTGAGGAGAACCCTCCCCACCTCTCCCTATTTTTCTCTCTCCTACTCCCTCTCCTCTCTCGGTAATGGTGAAGGAAACCCATAGGGGGGAGAATGTGAGAATCTATGGGATCAAGATAAATGGAAAAATTAAAAATAATGGGATGAAAATAAAATAAAAAGAATATTAGGCCTCAGCCCAGCCTAGGAACACAATAAGAGTATATGCCTTTCCCTGGTAAAACCCCTTATTATGGACTCAATGGTAGAAATGGAATCTCAAAATTATTCTCCATTAAAAATATATAATTGAACGAAAATTTGGAAAAAAATTAATATTTAATTAATAAAATATAAAATATCAATTATTTCATGAAAATTCAAACTATTTAGAATTCCACCAATCTTTGTACAAGGGTAAAAACCATATTTCAGGAAAATAAAATGGTTTAAAAAGTTATTCAACTTCATATACTAGTGAAAAATGAAAACATACCCAATACAAGCATCCAAAATCAAAAATTCAATTTTCAACTCCTAATTCATGTTTTGAATAATAGTAGTTTTTATAGACAGGATCGGTGGTCAGGAACATGCCAAACTTTTTAGGGGAATTGTTATCAAATCTATCACTCTATTATATATATAAGACATATCCATGAATCATTCCAATATATATATTGTTACTATTTACAATTAATTCAGTGATTGATTAAAATATTGTGTCAGTGTAAACATCTGTATATATAAGTGATTTTACATATTATTTTACTTATTGATTATGTTATAGTATAAAGACACCAAACAAGGTGCCCTGGAATTTATCTTCATCAATAGAGTCATTTTTTATTTTGATTTTGGTATCAATCCCACGATAGTAGCTTATTATATATATCTTTTAATAGAATAAAAACCAATATGTATTTTTCTATATAATGGGACATGTTTTACCTTATAAGTTCATATGAAAAGGATTGATGTTGTTCCACTTTAGGCTATGTATCCAAGTCTATATGAAGTGTATTTTGTTTTCTTCACCTATAAACTATGTGTTTTTTTGTAGTTATTCACATAGAGGTTTCCTATATATCATAGTTAATAGGAATAAAAACCCATATAGTTTAGGTTTCACTATCTAATTTCCCATGTTAGGACTATTTCATAAACTTTAACATTGTGTTTTAAGGACATTATGCTATGTCATTTAAAGTTATACATCCAGGACTAATAGTTGAAAGGTTCCTATAAAGGTTTTTTGTGGGACTTATGCATGAAAATCCTATTCCAGTTCATTCAATTTTTTGGAAATAAAATATTAGAGTGCATGCTTAGGAATTTATGGAATATAGACAATTGAGTAATATTGAATCATAAAAAATATGGCTCATCTTGGAATGATATTGTTATTACACCTATTAAGAGGTTCATATCTTATCTTGGAACAATAAGGGTACATGTTTGTCTTAAATATAGATTTCTTGAATGTTCCTAACCCAGTAGATTACTCAGGTGAAGACATTAATAATTAGGGATTAAACTTATTAGGATTACCACTAAGGATATTATAGATAATTTATCCAATTAGAAGGCCATTATCAATGGAATACAAGATCAATAGGGTGCATATTAGGGTACATAGACCAATTGTATACTTCTTAAGGCTATAAAAGGGTCCTAGATATTTAGGTTACTATGTAAGAGATCTGATAGAGAGTGGAGAACCTAAGGGACACATGGGTGAAGGTTCACTTATTACTGGTGATATAAGGAATATCATATCCTACTATAGATATGAAGGTGAATTGGTTCCCTATTTGGGGTCTTTGGTAAAGGATAACCCCATTATAGGATAGGGTGAAGTGTCTCCCTGGTTCTGAGTATCGTGAACTATCTACCTAGTATATAGTAGAAAAAGGTATCACCCTTCTATAGGCAAGGGATAATTATTTCCATGTGGAAATAAGTGGGTGAATTGTTTAAGTAATAGATGTTTAGGGTAAACTATCACCATAATATTGACCTACCTAGGTTACATGGGTCTGTGATGCTATTGTTCTTCAATCCCATGGTGGGATGAGTTCACAAAACACCAACATAGTTTTCTGGGGATGGTGTTCTTCACCCAAATCCTTATGGATCACATTAGAAGTGTTGTTTCCATAATTTTGGTGTATGAAACATTTTATATGATACAATTCACTCTAATTTTAGTAAATTATATTAGTTTTTAACTTAAGAAGTAACTTGAATGATAGATGAAACATCTGGGCTCTTGGATCTTGGTCATTTTTTTATATTAAAAAATTATCCTTAAGAAGGTGTCTATTGACTCAATATATGTATCATTAAGGTCCAATATGAGTCTCTAAGTGGTAACTATATCATTCTCCCAGCTGATGTTAAGAAATTAATATAAGGAAACCTAGGTGTAAAATTTAGACTCAGAAAAAAATCATGAAGGATATATTCATGTTTGAGGTGGAAATGTAAGTGGAGACCTAGGTGTGAAGAGACCCATGCATAATAATAGAGACTAAACAAAAGTTATTGGGGTACACTTTCATATACTGGGATGATGTTACATGGATGTAAAAAAGAAATGGGTTCCTTTGACTATTCCCTTTACTGATAATTTTCTATATCCTTCACTCTTCACAAAAGAGAGTGTCATTAGGAAAACATATGGTTAGCCCATGTAAAATATGTTATGATGCATAGGTGGTTAGGCCAAGTCCACTATATTATGGTAAAAAGGTAGTAATAATTTTCCACAATTATTTGAATTTTTGGACGGTTAAACATTTTATAAATTATTATTTTATATTCCTCTATTTGTACCATAATCCAAATTTATTACTCCATAGATCATGGTTATTCTTACTGTTCCAAATTATTATGCAAGTGTAAATATTAATACTTCATGGAGATTCTATAACAGTTTTACATTTCTTTGATTTGTTATTTTATTATTAAATTAGCCATCATGATTATATATTTTGTCAACATCATATTATTTATTTTATCATTATACTTATTCCATTTTTATTATATTATAATGTGTATGATCAAAAAATATATTCTCTGAAAATCATTATGATTTCCTTCCATTATAGAACTATTTAATTCTTCTTTTCTTATATTTTTATCCTACCCTCGGGAAATGAAGAATACTAATCTATATTATATTTTTATAACTAAATCTTACGTGTATATTTTTATGAAAAATATTGAAGAAATATTTTGTAATAAAATTGTTTTGTATCAAATTTCTAAATTCATTAAACAATTGGGTCCTAGGAATGATTTTATTTTTTTGATCTAATCATAAATTATATTAATTGATATAAAATATATTTAATTAAATTTTTAAATATTTAAATTTGTATCGGAGTGTGGTTTCGTTATTTATAGGGATTAATATAATGATAATCATAAGATAAAACATGAAGAAACCTAAGTTCATTCGTTGATGTCAAAAATTGAACAAATAGTTTCATTAATTTAACTGAATGTATCATAGGGTGAGATGATGGTGTCATAAGATAATACATTTTAGCATTGATTTTTCTTATTTGAATGATTTTTTACATTATTTTTTAAAAATATTATAATTTATTACTCGCAAAAAAAATTTGGTTTTAATAAATGATTTGAAGCATAATATTGAAAAAAAGTGTTAAAAGGTATGTATCTAGAAACTCTTGAGTCTAGTTACCAACTGAAGAAGAATAATTGAAAAAAATTTATAATAAATAAAATTTGAATATAAAAATTTTGTAAAAGGATATTGACATATTTTTAATCATACCAAAGATAGAGATGTTGATATATAATTAAAAATATATATTGAGTATTGAATTATTAAGGATAAACTCAACTATTTTCATCAAAGAGAAAAATTAAAACCTATTGGGGTGTAATATCTTTAAGGGTGGTGGGATGTAATAATGAATATTTTTTGGGTATATACTCCTTTAAAATAAATATATGTTAATATTACTATTTTTTTAAAATTTTCATATTTTCATATTTATTATTTAATAATCTCATAGATAAATAAATGAATATGATTAGACTAACAAGATTTCTTTTTTATGAATAGAAAATCAAAATGGAATACCCTCACTATATTTAATCAAAGATAAAGTAATAAGTTATTAATATTAAATTTCATATAATAATTTGCATAATCATTGTGACTATAGAGGTAATTTTGGGATTTATGGAAAATATTAACAATTCAATAGAAAATTATTCCATTAAAAAGATAAATATTCTCTATTAAGGAAATAATATAAAATGAATGAAATATATTAACTCATTGTATGGACATCAAAATTAAAAATTACTATAAAGATTATGATTATTATATGTGTAACATTATTTTAGTTTGATGGGAATATATATTGAAATATATATTCATTGTAAAAGGTGATTTATATAGTACCCAAATAAACCATCAGAATTAAATGTCATCATACAGCCATTTTTAATATTGTTTTATTATATATAATTTTAAAGTTAATAGATATATATAAATTAAAATATGTAATATAAATTGGAAATTTTTTGTATTTTATATTTAAATAATTAATTATAATTAAAAGAATAATTAAGTAATAATGGTAAATAAAAATATAATAAATTAGAAAAACAAATTGTATTTCTTCTAATCTTATATATTTTTTCAATATATTATGGGTTAATTATTAAAAAAACAAATAAATCCATCACATTTTATTAATTAATATAATTAAAGTTATAGTAAAAATATATATTAAAATGAATATTAATTCATTTATGTATTACTATATGGTAATAAACGAGAATAATACCATTTAATGGTTAAAAATATATTTTTTGAAAAATATATTCTTATGTGTTATATAATTTTATTTTAAATTATATATTATCAATTTTATTAGTTGAATTTAATCTATATTCTGAATCACTATTTTCATGTTATATAAGGGTTTAAATATAGTAATTATTTTTAAAATAGTTAAATAATATAAAAATGGTGAAATATGGTATGATACGGAAAATGTGGCATCACCTATATGTGAAAATGTCAAAATTTTTACTAAGATAATGATAATGGAATAAGTTTTTTACTAATAATAATATTTAATAATTAATTAATGTATTATATCATTATAGTTTATAGTGGGTCACTTCTGATAATGTAAAATTTAAGTATTCAATTACTTATTTCAAATATCACACTTATCACATGTCTAATGTCCCACACATTACTCATATATCATACCTCAAATATCCTTTGGTTTTCTCTAGATTCCCAACCCAAATAAAATCTCTAATAATCATCTCCCACATTGGTTAGCATCTGGTTATAATTAGGAGTCCCCGATCCATTATTTTCTATAGGGTATTTAAGATATGATTCAACTCTTCATCATAATTTTTATCTTCTACATAATATATTTTATATTATTCACAATAATATAAAAAATTATGATTAAAAAATAATTTAATTTACTGTAATACATTATTATTCTATAATATTTACAATACAATTATACAACAATATAGTTTTACTTTTTCACTACTTATAACATGTTTTGGTTTTGGTTGGTTTTACAACATACATGAATATTGATATACAATTATAATTATGAATGATTAAGAAAACCTATATAGAGGTAATATTTTTTAAAAAATATTAATTTGAGATTTTTTTATAATTATTTTAGAGTAATAAACATAATATTATTCAAAAATAAAATCACATCCTTTTATTGATCCAATGCTCTGAAAAGAATAATTTATTCCCGTCCATTATGAACCATCACCAAAACATCCAGGAAACTATAATGGAACTCCAAAACACTATATAAAAAAATATCATCTTTAATAATATTTTTGAGGCTATTAACACTTGAAAATGGATTAATTACCAAAACAACCATAATAAATAAATATTGAAAAAAATGGAGAAATTAACACCCGAATATACTTATTAACAGTAAATAATTAATTAATAGGTAATGATGAATAATAAATTACTTATATTATGTAAAATAAATATAAATAAGGTAATTTTATTTTTTAATAAAAAATATAAATTTATTAATATGAGGTTAAAGAGTGTTGAAAAATCATGAATCCTAAGTAATTGTTTTTCTTGATACAAACATCTTTCTGTCACTTATAATCATACTTATTTAACTATGATATTCAATATTTTATATATTCTAACTCTTCTTTATCTCATATTGTATCTTATATTTATCATTTTTATATTACCTTTTATTGTAAAAATATTCTTATTTTATTTATTTCTTAGTTCTGAAAAAAATTAATTTGTTATAAATAATTTATGTCCTCTTTAGTAGATACTTGACATAACTATTTTTGCTATTTCTTTCCAAAAAAATAGTTTTGATTATTTTGAGTGAAAAAATATAGTAACCATGGTTTCATTTATGTAACCCTTAAATTGTGATTTTTATGTATATTACGTATAATATTAAAGGTTGGGAGAGTTTGGGGATCATTTAAGGGTTTTGGGGATAAAGGGAAAGCACACGGGCTGCGCATGGTTTGTCTAAACCCTGTAGAATCCCAGGAGAAACCATGAAACATTATAGATATTGGGAATTATCTTTGGAAAGGTGTGTGAATAGTTAAGGAGATGGTGAGAAGAGTTTTTGTGATGGTCTAACCATGTAATATCTAAAAAACTATTAGTGCATGTTTTGTCTAATAGTGAGGCTAAACCCTACACGGGGTCAATGTGAGATCCTAAAAAAGTTAATCTCTCTTGTTTTTGACATTAACTTACTTTTTTCCCTTTTATTTAGCCCTGACTCATGACTCTTCTCTCTGGAATGTTGTTTAACCTCTTTCTAGTAAATTGGAATCGATCCGTACCCTTTCCATTGCATTAGAAGCCGGATTCTTTCGGTAAGTGTTTTTTTCACCGTTCTTGTCATGTTTTCATATATCTACATCTCCCATCTTCTTAGATTAATATATATACACCTATTTTGGGTATTTATAATATTTTGAATTCCATTTATGATTTTATTTTTCATTTCTTATGGGGGGAAGTGATCTAAGGCAGTTTCATGTAATTCTTACCTGTTTTTGTGAGCGCTCTTCACCCGTTTTCAGTTTTCATTAAAACCATTAGGGTTGGTGGCTCCACTCTCCACCCCTCTTATTATAAGTTATTTTAATTAGTTCAAATTTATTATCTTATGTTAAATTTATTTGGAAGTTTCTATTAGAGAATATTTGTAAGCCCTCTTTAGTGACGATTTGGAAAATTATGGAAATCAAGAAAATTGGGTGTTCTTGAAAAGGTACTTTGGTTATTGATTTTAAAATATAAACATTAAAATTTTGATTTTTTTAAATTTTGGATAATGTATTTGGTTAATATGTTTTTGGTAAAATAAATTTTTTATTGAAACTAAATTTTGGCTTGATTGGTCTTAGTTAATTATTTTTTAACAAAATGAATGAGTTTATTGAATTGGTTGAACACACATGTGTTTGTCATGGGTTTGGCATGGGTTTTGGTTTATGTTCCTATCCATTAGGATGGATAAGGTAATTAAGGACCACCATCAAATGTTTTGGATTGATATGGTCATTATGTACTCCCATCAAATTGGTCCACTAAGTTGAAACATAGTGGATGTTTTTCTCACTACTTGCGAGCATAGGGAGGTAAAAGTTGCATTCATGGTTGGATGTGTCATTAAGTGAAACAGTTATGCTATAATGATATTCAAAAATGGTTTGAAATAATTTTTTATTTGTTTTTCTGAAAATGTATCCTGTTTGAAAAATGGTTAAAAGTAGTACTTGTTTACTCTTGGTTATAAATGATTTTTGGAAATTATTTATTTTTATATATAAGTTATTTAAAGAATTATTTTATATAAATGGTTATTATAAATGTTTATGAGATTTCTATCATAGTGGTGTGAGTAGGGAAGTAATTGAAGAAAACCACATATGTCTTATACTCAACCCTTCTTTTTCACTTTCGTGCTTTTGTAGATTCTATCATCTGGGACATGGGAAAAGGTATATTATCACATTTCCTTAGCACCACTTAATAAAATTAGGTTGTTTAGTGATTAGATCATGGAGCTTGTGGAGCATGGAGTCTTGTTTCCATCGTGGATTTTTTTAGTTCTGTTACTATTGTTTACTTTAATGACTAGTTTTCCTTCAACAGTTTCACAATTTTGTAGGTTTTAATATAAACGAAATTGTTGAGTTTTCATTCGATATAAAGCATCATATAGTGGTTGTTGGGTTGTTTTTGGTGATTTCTGGTTTTTATTCTTAAAGGGTAAATCATCCCCCACTTATATTTAAATACTTAGGCATTTATTTCCATCCTTTAAAATATTGGGGATGTCGCTTAAGGTCTAGTAACATTTCATTGTATTCTCAAGCCAATGAGAATAAGTGGGTCATTACAAATGGTATCAGCTTGTTCGATCCTTCCCTAACTGGTGGTCTTCAGTTTCATGGTCTTGTAGATGAATTCATTATTATATATTCCTTGGGTTGGAATCATATAAAGTTGTATGAATTTAGGTACGTTAAATTTATATCATAACAATATGTTTCTAACATTTTTATGATAAACTTTATGTGACCAGGGAGTTGGTACATAATTGATTTAGAGACACTTATAGGATATTGGAATATCATTTTCATGGGTCATCCATTGAGATGAGCATGACATGCATTAGAAGAACGAATTCCAACTATGAGTGCATATTTCATTTTTTTTAAATGATATATGATGTGATGAATTGTCTTTATTTTTGAAAACTGATGAAATTATTTTCAAATGAACAATTTTTGAAAAGCGTGTGTTTTAAATGTTTTTAAAATGGGTTGATTTTAAAAATAATTAATTGATTTTTCAAAAAAGGTCAAACATGCAAAAGGGTTATTTTGGAATACAATTTTGTGAAATTTTATGTGATAGAAGTTGAAATGGTAATCCTTAATTTTCTAGATAAGTAGACTTATACAGTTTGTTGTTTGTTTAGAAAATGAAACCCAATGGACATTGTAGAAACCAACTGGAAGAAGTTGCGGATAATGTGATTGCACCTGAACCCTAGGTGAAACTAGGTCTGGTTCAGATTATTGTCCAATCATTCTATTCTATGTAAATAAGGAACTGAAGGGATGTTCCAATACATTTGGATCATTCCATCATGTTCATGAAGTAGAATCCACCCATTTTTTAGGGTGATTCTGAACCTGAAAAGGTAGACGTGTGGAAGAATTAGATGAATCGTACCTTCAATATCATCTACACACCAGTGGAGTTGAATGTAAAAATAAAGACTTATATGATTAAAGATCTTTCATGATAGTGGTGAGACCTACTTCTCTATGATAAACTAGATCAAGGCCTTAGTTGGGAGGATTTGGAGGAATTTTTCAACAATCAATTCTATCCTCACATGTTTAGGATCCGGAGAATGATAGTATTCTTCAGCCTGAAGTAATAAAATCTCCCTATCATAGAATATGTGGCTAAATTTATGAATTTAATATGATTTTAACCCAAAGTTATAGCTAGTGCAGCCATTAAAGAACCCATCTTTGAATCGGGGTTAAGGTAGGATATTCATTCAAATATTGTGGTGCTCTGCATTACAGATTATACAAAGATAGTGAATAGGGAAACAATATCTCATGAACTATGGGAGGAGTATATATTATGATACCTATTAGAAATGGCGGGAACTCGAATAGTTGGAAGAAGTGTAAGAGGGATGCCAATTTCTAAGGTAGGAGAAGGACTTAAAACCAAACAGTTGGATTAGTGAACCTTCTTCTATGATCCAAGAGCAAAGTGGGTTGTTTCCAATGTGGATTCCTAGATCACATAAATAGAGAGTGTATAAAAAACCAAGATCACGTCATAACTACAACAATATGGAGCATCTTCATCACTATTGTTGCAGTTCTCTGAGGTCAGGTGCTCGAGACACTTTTTTAGGTGTCGCAAGAATCATATTCTTTGATAAGATGAGGTTAGTAGAATAAAAATCATTAGAAAATAAGTTTAGACATGGATATTATAAGAATAACATGACTCTTCATGAAGTAAAAAATGTTTATATTTTATAAATGATGTAGTTTTATGGAGTTGAGTAGGTAACTATGGATAATTTTGATGAACCATATACGGTGAGAGGGATGATACTATTAAATTTTACACTTTTTAAAGTGTTGTTTTATATGGTTGTGTCACCCTCATTCATTGCTTCTCATGTTGTTTATTTTTGAAGATTAAAACTTGAAATTATACCCTCTCTCATAAAACATAAAAAACAACTTGGGAAAAGAGAATTTTGATCTTTGTATATAGAGAATGTTCAATAGTTGTTGATGAAGCTAGGATGAAATGGGATTTCTTAGTGTTGGATATATACGTATTTGATGTAATCTTGGGTATGGATTGGTTGAAAACATTCAAGGATCACATTGACAATTATAGAAAAACAACTATTTTTACAAATGGGTATGGTGTCGAGCATCTCTTTAGAGGATAAAGGGTTGTAAATATAGGTGAAAATGACTTGTTAGCACCAGTAGTGGGAACTATTTCTTACCAATTTGTGGAGTTGACCTTTACATCAATATAAGATATCTACAATTTCAGTTTTCTAGTTTTTTTTGGATCAATTTCTGGATGTATTTCCCAAGAACATCTTAGGGTTACCACGTATAAGAGATGTGTATTTTATGATTTATCTACTCCTAAGGACCAGCCATATTTTCCTTCCATCTTATAGGATGGATCCAATAGAGTTAAGGGAATTAAAAGTTCATTTGGAATATCTAAAAAGCAAAGCATTTATTCGGCCGAGCACATATCTGTGGGTTGTCCCAGTCTTGTTCTTGAATAAAGTAGATGGAACTCTATGGTTGTGTGTGGATGATCATAATTTTATCCAAGATATGATAAATAATAAATATCCACTTCCATCCATTTATGACCTGTTCGATCAACTGAGGGGAGCTCAATGGTTCTATAAAATTGACATGTCATCAGGATATCACAAATTGCAAGTTCAGGAGGATATTCCGAAGACTGAATTTAGAAGTAGATATGGCCATAATGAATATGTGGTAATGCCTTTCAGTCTTATGAACTCACCAATAGTCTTTATAGAATTGATGAATCATATATTTCCATGATATTTGGATTCATTTGTTGTGGTTTTCATCGATGACATATGGGTGTATTCAAGGACAAGAGTTGAGCATGAGAAACACTTGGAGACCGTGTTGGGAATCTTGAGATATCATTGGGTGTTTGAAAATGATCAATGTGGGATTTTTGGATAAAGAGGTATGATTTCTAGGAAATGTAATTTCTGAAAAAGGTTCCTAATTAGATTAAAAAAAGAGAGAAGTGGTTATCTCTTAGAAACTGATGAAAAATTTATTTGAGATATGAATATTTGTTGGTCTAATTAGTTATTACTTATTATTTTTCTTTAAATATCATGACTATATTCACCAATGTTAGCTTTGACAAAGAAGAGTGATCAATTTAAATGGATAGAGTAATTTTGAAGTATTTTCAATAGATAAAAGTCCTTCTTACATCAGCACCGATCTAGATTTTTCCCGAATCTGGATAGTGGTTTGTGGTGTATTGTGATTTTTTGGAGTCTAGGTTGGGATGTGTTCTCATGTAAGGATACCATGTGTTTTCTTATGGTTCAAGATAGTTGAGAGGTCATGAGAAGAATTACCCAGCACATGATTTAGAGTCAGCTATAGTTTTCCATTCCTTGAAGACATATTGTCACTATCTATTTTGTGAGAAATTTACTATGTACACAATCATAACATCTTGAAATATATTTTCTCACATAGGGATTTTAATCTGAGGAAAATGAGTTGGATTAAGTATATCCATATGTTTGACATTGTCTTGATGTATATACTAGGAAAATGTAATTTGGTCATAGATGCATTAAGTAGAAATTAAAGTTCTCAGTAGGAAAGAGAAGATTATGATGAATTGCAGTTTATGTAAGTCCTAGAAAACATGCATGTAGAATGTGAATACTAAGGGGATGTTGTAGTTTAATTTTTAGTTTATGTGATTCATGATTTCGTAAATATGGTTAAAGGGGCACATACATCCAATGAGGAATGCATGGTGATGAGTTCAAAACTGAATTGTGGGGATACCATTGGGCGATGGAAACATTATGGGAGTTTTCACTACCACAAAACTAGGCAAGGCCAGCGCCACCCCTTTATCAGCACTAACGAAAAAGAGATGATAAAGGGGGGGCCTTTATCAGCGTTAAAAAAAGTGCTGAAAATGGGTGCCTTTATCTGTGCTGAAAAAAGCACTGATAAAAGTACCCCTTTATCAGTGCATGTTTAGTAGCGCTGATAAAGGGGGGATTTTATCAGTGCTTTTTTTAAAAGCACTGATAAAGGGTCGACCTAAAAAAATTAAAAATATATTAATATATAAATATAGTTATATATTTATATTGATTTAAATATAATATATAATTTTTAAATATATTTTAGATAAGTATAAATGTACATTTACGCTTAATATACTTAATATATATGATATTTAGTGAAAATGGATTCTTAAAAATTATAAAAATATTTTTAATTAATAATTTTCTAATTATTATGGAGTACTAGTCCTTTAATAACAATTTGAAGACTTAAAAAATTAAAAAAAATTAAAAAAAGATCCAAAATATGGTGAAAACGCAACTCAAAATTCAAACGGCCATAACTTTTGATCCGGGTGTCCGATTGAACTCTACCACATATCAAATCGAAGCATGCGATGAGCTCTACGTCGTTGTGACTATAAGGACCCAATAAAGTGTTTTTAGTGGCCAAAAAGGCCTAGAAGGCCTCTAAAACTGAGTTTTTAGTCGGGGTACCCAGATTATTTAACATTTTGTGGGTTTTCAGCCTCGTTTGAGGGGGTATTATTGACTTTTTGGTGGGGAATAAATTTTTTCCAAGGTATTACATTTATATTGATATTATTCCTTTGAAATTTTATCATTTTTTATAATGAACTGCTATTTATAATCAAATATATAACTATATATACAAATTTTTTATATATTCACACCTAAAAATTAAATTTTTTAAATAAATAATTAAACATATTTACATATAAAATATATTATCTTTATCTAAATAATAACTAATATCCATTTTATTTAAAATACCAATATATGAATATTTATATAACTCCTATATATTAATATAACTATATATATATATTAATATAAATATAAATATATATATTAATATAACTATATATAGTAATATAAATATAGATTACTATATGAATAAATATAACTAAATATATATATAAATAAATAGACATATAATGAATAATAGAACAAATCAATATAGGGTAGTGGTAAAGGCTTTAGGTGTGCAGGGGGGAGGTCTCGAGATCAAATCCGGGTGGAGGCACTGGCGCGCGTGCAAGGGTGATTTAAAGGGCTAGCACTGATAAAGGGTGTTGGCGGTGTGGGCGGGCACTGGAGGTGTGGGAAAGCGCTGATAAAGGGGGGATCAAGCACTGAAAAAAGCCCCCCCCCCCCCCCCCGAGATTGGAAGTATTTTTTTTTATTTTTTTATTTTTTTTATTTTTATCCGCGCTAAAAAAAGTTCTGATAAAATGGGTCTTTATCAGTGCTTTTTTGAGCGCTGATAAAAGGGACCCCCCTTTATCTTCGCCAGCATTAAGAGCGCTTTTTATAGTTTTTTAATGGCCATTTTTAGAGATGATAAAATCCATATTTGTAGTAGTGTTGTTTTTGTGATCCAAATATTGAATGGTTATACCTAAGGATTTTTAGTAACAATATATTCTTTCTTAAAATAAATTGATATGGGATATACATCCAGGAATACAGAATATGTATATGGTATTGAAGGTGCAGTTTTGGTGTTTTGGTATGAAACATTAGGTGGATGAATTCATCTCAATGTGATTAATGTTTTAATAAGTTAAGGAAGAGCATCAAAAACCAATAGAAATGTTGTAGTATTTACATATCCCAGTTTGGAAATGGGAGCATATAGTTAAGGATTTTTTTATAGTTCTCCCAAGAACGGTTTGAAAACACGAGGTCCTATGGGTGATAGTGGATAGGTTCAAAAAGGTGGATCATTTCATCTATATTCTTGAAAATCATATGTTAGAGGATCTACCCAAAATATATATCCCAGAAGTGCTAAAAAGACATGGAATACCAATTTTGATAATGTCAAATATAGATCTGAGGTTCACAAATCATATTGAAAAATCCTTATAGAAATCCCTTAGAATGTAGTTGACTATGAGTATAGTGTTTCATCATAAAAAAGACAGCTAGTCTAAAAATATGATACAGATGTTGGAAGACATGTTACAAGATTGTATAATGTATTTTGTTGCATCATTGGAGGAGCATGTTCCATTAGTGTAATTATCTTATAATAACAGTATTCAAGAAACAATACACATTTCTCCAATTGAAGTGTTGTATAGGAATCCTTGTCATTATCCATTATGTTGGGTGGAAACAGGTGAGAATTCATTAGTTGGGCTAGACCTTTTCTAAGAAACAACATAAAATATTCAACTGATCAGATGATAATGGAGATAGATCCGAGTCCTCAAAAATCATATGAAGATCATCGTCGAAGACCATAGTTTTTCACAGTGAGTGATCATGTTTTCTTAAGGATCTCTCCAAGGGAAAGTCATCGTCATTTTGGAAATTAGGGAAAGTTCTATCTTCAATAAATTATCCCTTTTGAGATACTGAGTGGGTTGGAGAGGCTACATATCAGTTGTAATTTTTACTATGGTGTAGATCAGTGTATAATTTTTTCCATGTGTCTGAGTTGAAAAAGAATCAACCAAATCCTGACTATGTGATCAGATGATATAACATTGACCTAATGTTGTAATCTTCATTGGTACATATCATAGTATGGATTGTGTATATGAAGGATAAAGTCATACATTGAAAAAATCGGCCTCACGCTAGCGGTATGGAAACATGGTCAGATTCATGAAGAGACTTGGGAACGAGAGAAGGAAATGAATGATTAGTGACCAGAACTCTTTTAGGGCATGGATGGTTTTCTACTTTTTGGGGGCGGAATGACTAATGGTTGGGAGAATATAGTACCCTATTATTCTGGTATGTAACCCTCAATCTTTTATTTTTATCTATATTAAGTATAAAGGTGATTTTGGTATATTTGGGGAACTTTCATGGTTTTTTTGGGTGCGAAAGGTGAAGCACACAAGCTATGCATGGTTTTTCTAAAACGTGCAGAATCCTAAGAGAAACAATGAAGAGTTGAATATCTTGTATAGTAGCTTCATAATGGTGTACAAATGGTTAGGTAGACCATGAAAGGAGGTTGTGCGAGGGTCTACCGAGGAAGTATCTAACGCATGGTTAGCATATGTTTTGCATAACCATGGGACTGAACCATGTGTGGGGTTAATGTGAGATCCTAAAAGAGAAATTTTTAAACATTGTTTACTATAACTACCATGGTTTTTCTCATATATGTCCCTAACTCGTAATTCATATCCCTTGAGTTTTGGAGAACCTCTCCCAAGAGAATTGGAATTGATATGGAGCCTTTCCATGATATTCAGAAGCCCGATTCTTACGGTAAGTTCTTATTCTTTACCATTATTGTAACATTTTCATAGAACTACTACTCCTCTGAAAAAGGTTTATTATATCTATACCCTTTTTTGGTTGATATGAGATTTTGGATTCCATTTATGATTGGATTTGGTTTTGTGGATGATAGGTTAAGAGATCAAAGGTGGTTTCATGGAATTATTACCCAGTTTTGTGAGCGTTCTTCGCCCATTTTTTCATCATAATTATCAAGAAAGGTGGATTAAATCTAGACTCCTATTAGATAATTGATTGGTATTCTATAAAATTGATTATATTATGTAAAATTTATTGTGAATTGGTTGTTTGAGAATTGTTCTAATCTTGCTTATGTGAAGATTTCATAAATTGTGGATCTTAAGAAAACTGGGTGTTCTTGAAAAGGTCTTGTGGTTCTTGATTTTAAAATGTGACTTCTAAAATGTGGATTTTCTAAAATCATGGATCATGGATTTGGATAATATTTTTTCAATAAAAGAAATATTTTTATTGAAATGAAATTTGTGGTGTGAAGTTTCGTGTTCAAAGATTTTTCAATAAAAGAATGAGTTTATTGAATTGGTTGAACACATTTGGTTTTGGCATGGGTTTTGTATGGTTTGTGGTGTGTGTTCATAGGAATTCAGATGGATAAGGGATTAAAGGACCCCCATTTAATGTATAAGATAGATATGGGTGTGATTTACCCCTATAAAATTGGTCCATTAAGTGTCGACTTAGTGGAAGGATAGCTAACCTGTCACGAGTATAGTGAGGTCTAGGTTGCATTAATGGTTGAAAGTGTGGTTAAGTGGAATGTTTATTCCAAAATGATATTGAGAAATGGTTTTAAAGGCTTTTTTGGATATATTTCTAAAAATGTGACATGCTTTAATTTTTTTTTAAAATTGTACATGTTTACTATTGGTTGTAAATGGTCTTTGGAACTTGTTTATATTTAGTTATAAACTATTTTTTAAAATTGTTTTAAATAATTGGTTTCATATAAATGCTGATAAATTTTCTATCATAGTGGGTTGAGTAGGGTTGATATTGGGGAAAAACTAATGAGTTTTTTACTCACCCCTAAATTTTCACTTTGGTTCTTTTGCAGATACTATCTTTTGAGACACGGGAAAAGGTAAAGTATCACAGGTCTTTAGCACCAACTCATGATACTTGGGCTGTTTGGTGATTGGAGCATAGAGTGTATGGATTAGGGAGTATTTTTGTCATCTTGGAGTTTATTAGTTAACTTTCTACAGTTTACATTGATGATTATTTTTCCTTCCACTATTGCACACTTTGGTTGGTTTTTTCATAAAATTCGTTTTGGAGTTTTCCTTCTTTATCAAGAATCATATGGTGGTTTTTGGGTTATAGTTGTTGATTTTTGGTTTTTTATTCTTAAATGTTAAATCATACCCCACTTTTATTGAAAACCTTCAGAATTTATTTCCAACCATTGGTGTCTTGGTGATGTCTCTTAAGGTCTAGTTATTATTCATTGTTCTCTCAGGACAATAAGAATAATTTTTTCATTACATAAATGCACATTTTATTCAATAAATATCTTAATAATATTTAATTATTTTGAAAAAAAAAATATTTTTCTCTTTTATCGATGTTGTATTTTTTAAAATCATTAAAATTACTATGAATTTAATGACTTCAAATACAACCAAAATTTTTATATTTTACTGAAAATTAATTCTATTTTTCCTTAATTTATTTTCATGGTCACAGAATTTATATGTTTAATTTAAAAATATTTATTTAAATTGATTTTTCACCATTATATGATAATTTTGAAAGTGAATTATCTATTAATTTTAATGATAACATCAATAAGTCAAAAATAAAACCATTTTCTTTTTTTCTCTTACATAACCCTTTCATTTAAAGTTCCTACAACTATGACTATACAATATCATTCATGTATAAACTTTTTGGTATTTTTTGATATATTCACATTGGTTGGTTTTGTTTTGGGAATCATTATATCTAATTATAGATTTATTCTTATGTGATAACATATAAAAATGTTTTGTATCCCAATTTCATTACATGTTGTTTTAGAATTATGATATGTGATTTATATATGGTAGCACACATATATATGTTTTTTCATTTTAGGATTCTTAGTCATTGAATTTTATATTTATCTAATACATAGTGTAAATATTTATATCCCAATAGATTAATACAGATAATGAGAGGTTATCATAAGTCTATTATATTAGGGAACATAGGTTGTGATCCATGATTACATTTATTTGAATATCATAGAGGTTATCATTAACCGAATTTATGATCTTATAATACTATACATATGCTATATTCCTAATTTATAACTCCATGAATCATTTTTATTTTTTTGATTTCCCAATACAATTGGAGGGTACATGTGATGCTTTCATGAAGATGCTATTGTAGTTCTACATCCATATGATCTGATTTTTGTCGATGATTTCATGCCTTAGGATTATTTTTTTTATCTCATTCCTTTAATAATTATATTTATTCCATTTTTGTTATATTATCATTATTATGATCTAACAATACATTCTCTCTAGGTCATTATGTTTTTACCCTTAATGAGAATTTCAAAGCACCTATTTTATTCCATTTTTCTCCTTTCACCATGAATTGAAAAAGAGAACTATGAATGATATTTTTAGATGTAAATTATATGCAGAGATATTTTTGGACGATGTTATAGAAATTTTTATTAATAATATAGTTATATCACAAATCTATAAAAATTATAAACCTTTGGGTTATGTGAGTATTTTAATTTTAGAGATATAATGATTACCTATGGGAATTACTGTTAAATATATTATTTCAAGATTTATATGTCTACCTAATCCTTTTCAAAAGAGTAATTTTTATTTATTGCTAAATTTTCTATAATTATTTTTTTCTACATAAAAAAGTATTAATACTTTGATCTTTTTAATTTTTTTTAAAAATAATGTACTAAATTGAATAAGAAAAATAAAATATAATACATTGATTTGATTGAGGTAGATAATTATTTATTGAAGAATTTTTTTAATATAATTTTAATTGTGGTGTTCAATCACAACACTATCAACATGGTACACTTGAACTAAATGGTGTAACTAAATTGGAGAACAAAATATACTTGGACCAAGTTTCATATCTTATGATTCATTTAAACCCTTGAATTTCATTTTGGGTTATGTTATCGATACCATATCATTTATACCAACCATTTTATAATGATAGGATATTCAAAAAGAATCATGTGCTATATGGATTATAAAGAATCGTAATTTTATATTTTATAAGGGTTTTGGGTTGTGAGGAATATATGATTTTTATTATCAGATTTTATCTTGAACCCAAACCAAATAAATATTTGTCTAATGTTTATCATAATGAAAAATTTGGTTAGTATTTTTGTAATATTTTAGACAAAAATGTGCTTATTACTTGATATAATATAATTTTCTAAATAGATTTTATTTCTAATATAATTTATATGAGAAAATTTAAACTTATCAATGTTTATGATTAATAAGAAAATAATATATTATTGATGGATTAGTCAAAAAAAATTGGGAAATAAATATAATTCATATAAATAAGAACTAAAAATGTATGATATAAATCATTAAGAACATCAGAGATACAGATTTATCATTTTTACGAATGTTTTTAATTGTCATTGGATATGATCTAGCATATTATCATTGGGTTATCATATGTTCTAACATTGAAAATTT
The DNA here is from genome assembly GCA_963277665.1 of Viscum album. Classification (NCBI taxonomy): domain Eukaryota; kingdom Viridiplantae; phylum Streptophyta; class Magnoliopsida; order Santalales; family Viscaceae; genus Viscum; species Viscum album. The sequence continues at coordinate 1,382,392,768 of OY728138.1, forward strand.
CATAAAACAAATAGAATATAAATTAAAAATCTTGTTATACTAATCATGTTTTGAACATATATATACAGCTGAGAGGGAGAAAACTGTTGTGTGTGAGTGGGTTATTTACAAGAGGATTGACTTGGATGATAGAGTGTCTATCTAAAAATTGTGATTTTTTTTCTAAGGTTTTTAAATAATATATTTGTATTGAGGAATTTTTCCTAGTGTATATAATAAAATATATATAGATATTTTTTGGATAATAGTTAAAATTGACTATATAATATAGCCAAATTATATCAGTATTTAATTCAATTATAGTAATTTATTAAAGGATTTATATATGATACACCGCCACTATCTTCATTATCTATGAAACACTCCAAATATGTTTAATATGTAGCAATTCAAGTGTGGATAAAATAAATCTTCTTGGTATTTTAATTATATGTTGTATGAATCTATAAAGGTATTTGAATTTTAAAAAAATATAGATAAACCTTGTATGTATAAATGGGTTAGCCGATGTTTTATTTATATTATTATTTGTGGATGAAATATCATTAAAAATTAAATCCCAAAAATAAAATCAATGAAAAATTAATGGGGAAATTTCTCCATGATAAATGATATTGGTGAAGAAATATAAATACCATGTATTAATATATGTTGAGGGGGATCTAAAAAATGAATCATTTTTTAAACCCAAACCATTGGAAAATGGATAAAATTGTAAAACATAGAGAAATATAAAATATTTTCTTACAATAGTTTTGTAGAATTATTTTTTCAAATATATAATTTTATTTAATAGTTTAAGTGAATGAATTAGTAAATAATATATTATATTATTGAGCTATAGTATCAATCATGTTTTCTATGTTTTTCACTTGTTCAAATATTTCTTACGCATTAATTATGAATTGTATATTCAATGAAAATACTTGTGAAATTCATTGTGTATATGTGCAGAATATCATAATGTATATGAGACAATCTAAGGATGTGTTCTTAATCTATGGAAGTGAAAAATAAATCATTGAAAAGGGTTTAAAATGTGATATTTTTGAATCCAATCATGATACCACTAGATAACTATCAAAATTTATGTTTCATATTAATAATGGAGTGGTAAACATGATATTTTCAAAGAAGTATACATAATTATAGAATTTAATTTTGATAAATAATTTGTATACATAAATATTTTAATTAAGGAACTATGGGAAATCTTGAATATCATGAATCTAATTAAATAAATTATGATAATTATGGGGTGATTTCATAATTTAATTATCCACGATCTTGTTAGATATCCAAAAACATTCTTCATCTATTTTCTATCCATTATGTGAATATTAATAGAGGATATATTAACATGTTTTTAGTTCCTATATAGGATTAAATTTTAGATCCTTCGATAAATAATATTATAAAATAGTATTATTAATTCCACAGTACCACTTTTTATAGACACATGGATGTCCAAATTTAGTGAAAGCATGATATTTTCAGTATTTATTTACTAAAATAAATCAACTTTCATTGAATTATGGATATAATATATCATGTATTATATATTAATGATGTTATTTTACGTTTTGTTTTTTTCTTAAGGACTTGTCTCAATGATACATTTTAGTTTTTGTTTAATTCCATGATAATTTATAACTAAATATATATTGTTTTTATGAACCTATATCTTATTATTAAATGTGGTATTTTTTTAATATAATCACCCTATATTTATAATATTAGTCACTATTGAACATTATAAATATAATTTCAAAAGTTCAATATTTTTACAGGACTTAACAACAAGAATGTTTACAAGGACCATGTTTTAGAAAATGAAATGGTCTGGTCTGGTTGATTTGAATGGTGTAAAGTGGACATTAATAGTAATTTAGGCTCTCATTAATTCTATGAAGAATATTTTTATAGGTTTAGTATGTTTTTTGAGGTTTTTAGAGGTTCATGGATGTGGTTAATTGTAAAATGGTTGGTCTGAGGAGAAATATATTGCAATCATCTGGGTTCGGTTGACCGTGAAAGATAACCCTACAGCCTAGGAATCATTAGAGAATGAACTACATAGTCTAATAAATGTTCTAGGATACAACATAGTTAGTAAAATATAATGTAAAAATTTCTTTTAAATCCATTATTTTACCTCTAAAAACCAATCTATATGTACTATTTTAATCCCATATCTATATAGGGGGTTCCGTGGGTGATTTATAGGTACCCTTTTCCTAAAATATTATAATTATTCAATCATAAAATATTATAATCTTTGATCAAAGGTTTATGATCCCATATCATTCTTCATATCATATTCTTATTTCTTTTTTTTTTCTAATGTTGGGTAACGATCTAGTGATTTTATTTAGGTGTTTCCCCAAGGCATGTATAAACCCACTTGAAAGATGGGGTTTCTGTACTAAAAATCTTGGGGGATGGGACACAGAATATTCATTCCATTTCATCATAAATAAACATCATCAGATCACCTAGTGATTATTTTCCAATTTTTAATAAGGTTATTTTTTTTGAAAGGATCCCTAGGAAATTTTGTGATTTTTCATAGAATGATACCATATAGGACATAATATGATTAAGATGTGTAATAATGAAATAATAGAATAGGAATGAGCAAAATGGATCCATAATATTTCAGTTAAATGATATATGTTATTACCTAGAATGTTATATTTCATATAAATAATTTAAAATTTATTAAAAATATATTTAATAATTATATATTTATGCTTTAGGAAAAATGGTTTTGGTGTGTTGTAATTTGAAGGGAAGAAAAATTGGTTTTTGGGTGTGTGATTATTTTTCATAAAATATTAATTTATGGGAATTATTTATTTTGTAATAGATTTTTGTTGAAAGTATACTATGTGAAATATTATATTGTTTATTATTAAATAAATGGATTGTTTATTTGTATATGGATTATCAGTTGTGGTCTAAACATGGTTGGGGAATCTTTGTTAATTTTTTAGGTAAGAGGGATTATTGGTCAGGGTGAGGATGGTTGAGAATACAAAAGTAGTGGGGTTCTATAAGACAGTGAAATTAATGGAGTAGGGGTTACCCCAACAGTTGTGGCATAATATTCTAGTAACCATAAACATGAAGAGGGAAGATGGATATATTTATTAAAAATAAATTGATGATATTATGACATGTTTTTTTGATAATTTTATAAAATATTTTTTTTGTTGGATTTGTTACTATGTTTTATTCTATTATATAAATTTTCATTTTTTTGGAAATGATTTTATGAAATTCAAATTATTTACTTTTTTCTATAGGGATGGGGAGAAAGGGAAGTCACCAGGAAACCCTTATGAATTTTTATACTCACCCCTTGAATATTAATCTTGTATATATAATGAGGGTGTATGGATTGAGTTATAGGTTGTAAAAATAATTTTAATATTTTATTGTATAAAATAACAATGTTTTGATAGCGAGGACTATTTAAGGAAGGATTAGAAGTGTTATCATGGGTTATTGGTATAATTATTGTATTTTTACATGTATGTTTATCAGAAATGATGTTGTATACATGGTTGTATTATATTTATATAGTCATACTATGTATAGATTTTTCTATTATATGGTTAGTGTATTAGTTTTGTGTAGAACCATTCCCTATGAAATGTGTGGGATGTTTTATATTTAGTTTTTAGAAATTGATAATTTTTTTAATACTACAATGTTTGATTAAAATTTAAAATGGAATCAAGGATGGTTTATGCATACATTTAATAAAGATGAAGCTCATGTATGATTTGTTCGATTTATTATCAATATTAAATAACGATGCATCTTTTTAAAAATTTATGTGATTGATGACCCATTCATGATGTGTTTGTTATATAAGTTGAATTATAACCTAATAGAATATGAAAAAAGATGTGGTTGATTTTTGGAATAATATCAATTAAGTTATATCATCATGTATGAGATAACAAAAAATGTAGTTTATATTTAACCCCTTGGGGATCGATTAAATTCACTGGTAATATGTGGTATTTAATTTAATGAAAATATATGTTGAATATGATATAAGGTTCTTTGTTTTCAATATATATATATTTGAGTGTGTGTGTGTGTAAGGTATAACATCATGCCTTTTTTATCATATTGGATTTATTGACAACGTCATAGGGTATAGAGAAGATTGGAATCTATTAAAGATGATCAGTCTGGAGGACACAAACGATGTCATAACTTATTTGGTTACATATTACATTAAGTGTGTTCATATTTATATTTATGGTATATTAGATTTTTTATTTCATATAAAGTAATAATTCTATAGGAACTTATTCTTACACTACAATATATGTTTTATTAAGGTAACCAGGTTATAGGGATGACCTGTGTAAAGGTAGACCCAAAAATACTAAATATACATAATTTTATAATGAGGCACCCTAACCCATAGTTTATTGTAAAATGTCATAATGAATTATTAGTGAGGTTATGTAAAGGTTAAAACATTAGGAAATAAATTTATATAATGGAAATGATAAAATACCTTCACTTGTGTAAAGGTAAAAGAGAATACCTTTCCATAAAAGGTGAAGCCCTGCTATAGAGGAGATTGCATCATGGAAAATCAAACCTTGCATAAATATTATCCGGTGTCTTAGCCATCCAACATAAATGTGAATGAATAGTGTCACGTAATGGTAATGTATTAAAAATAAGTAATGATCTGACACCACAATATAGTGAATTTAATTGTGGTTGTTGCAGATGTTAGTGTTTTGAGGGTGCATATTCTGTAGAGAAATGGCTACACTTTTCACGACCTTATATATCGGGATCTTCTTGGATAATAGTAATTGAATAGTGACACAGCAATCCCACCTCCAATATTTCAGGGTTTAAAAACTAGTACTAAGTAATAATATCACACACATGGGAGGCCTTACATCAAGGTACCTATACACACAAGTACATATGTACACACCATCATAATGTAAAAAAGTAAAAAATTAAGATTATAAATTCATGCATGACATCAAATTCAAAATAATATTCTAAAAATAAAATACAAATGAAAATAGGGACAAATATAGGCCCAATAATACTATAAAGGAGTATGACATGATAAAAAATAGAGACTTTTACTAAAATTATCCTCCCAAATCCATCAAGAAAAAATAAACTCCCACTACTCTTATTTCAACTAGATATACAATGAACATTAGTTATTTTTTTAATAGATCACACATGTGGGCATAACCCATGTAGGTATGAGTGTAAACATAACAAATAGACCCCCCCCCCAAAATAACCAATCATAGTGCCACTAATAAATTCATATATAAATAAAAAAAATAAGGATAATAATAGAAATAAAACATGTACATGATCATAGATAGACTCTAAGTCTCATATTAAGGTTATGGCCTCACTTATAGCCTAGGAATTCAACTTTAGGCTCTACAAAAACACATTCTGAAGATTTCTCACTCTTCAAATCTTGTTAACATTGATGGTAATCTTTTTAGAGGTCATACTCATCAGAACATTCCATATAGAAGTATGAAGTAGAACTCATAAGATATATATACATAGGTAGGGAATCACACCCATAGCATAAGGGTCATACCTAAAACTATCTGGAAAACCCCTCAAGGATGGGGATCACATGCCCTGGATGTCAGTTAGAGGATACCAGACTGACATTATAGAATAATGAGTAAGAGGATAACACACCAAGCCCTATATTATATACCTACTTCTTATCGTGGAGAAACACATAGAGGGGACCACCCATTTAATGATTATGAAGGGATGAAACATTGTACCATAATAAGGATAGTACAAGAGAACATACCCATAATAAATCATTTTGATAGAATAACCCCATGAAAATACTAAATTTTGACTGAGGAAAACAAGGGACCAAACCACCACTGGGAGGATTACACCATTTATAAAAGGGACATGTGATGTGTATTACTATGTATGGTTCTATCGGTTCCATTCCACCTCACAAGGAATTATTTTATCAAGAAACATGACATATTGAGGTTCTACATGATACTCTTATATGTTTTTACCATTTCCTCTGTACTCTGCAATTAAAATGGGTTCTGGTATGACACACATGGTATGTGGTTTCACATGGTTTCATAAGTTTGTACTCCCTATACATGTCGAGCTGTCCGGATAAGGGTCACATGGAGTGTGGTCCCCTATATGGAATGTCATATTCAGTTTTTCATACAACCCCTACCCTCAACAATGTAACGGTTACACAATGTACATTACTTTGAACACATTTTCACGTAGCTAATAGTTTGTAATAAATTATAGAACATATTGTCTTTTAGTTCCCAAAATCACTATCTCCTCTTCTACAAAAATTTCACCTCTAACTCATGGAATATTTTTAACCTAGAATGTGTCAGCAATAATGGATGGATTTCATCCACCATTTTCTTTATAATTCAAAGTCATCATTATTCTATTTTACCCAAATAATCATGATAGAATAACCACCATCACCTGCACCACAATATAATTTTATTCATCACTGTAAAACCACTATCACATATCTATTTCTATCACAAAACCTACAATAATGATTCATAGGGAAAAATATAGGTTCCACAATGATGGAATATATGGTATAATCAAATAATTTGTCGAATGAAATTCTGATGATGAACGTGCATAGAATGGAGGATGAAAGGAATGAAAAAAAAGAGAGAATCAAGAGAAGGTCATGTTCAGTTTTCCATCTTCGACAGAATTTGAGGAATGTATAACAATTGGGGTTCCAAATGTTGTATTAATTCTTAATTTATGAACTAAAATTTTTTACCGACAAATCGAAATAAAACGTCCATAAATTCTTTTCAATTTAAATTACTTCATTTTCATCATGGAAAAATATGATAAACAAAAATAAATCATCAAAACTAAGATCCATGAAATGAATTGAATAAATCATTAGAGGAGAATTTAATGTCAAGCATTAATGTTAATGAACTTTTTGTCTTCTATTTCAGCTCAAAGATTTTCCCCCTTCTTCTTAAATTGATCAATAATCCCATAATATTATGCCAGAAATCTCCTCCAAGAGCCTCATCTAAAATCTATAGGGTGATACGGATAACCTTATAGATGAGCTACAATATGGTTTATATAGACCCCTAATAGTTTTAAGGGATAAATTAGAGAATTATTTCAATTAAATTAATTAATAAAATAACTAAAATATTTTCCCATGATGAAACCAAACAAAAACACTCGATGTTAAAAAAACATATGGAATGCCTAGGGTAAAAAATGAGTTTTGAATTTAATCATCATCTTGGTTTTTCCATGTGAGATTCCATTTATATGATGTCCCATTATTTTCAAAATACTATATGTATGGGATATATTATATGCATAACTCTTAGATTTAAGAATTTTAACATCATATTTGAGATTGTGTATGACACAAGACCCTAATAGTATAATAGAATTCAAAATACCTACACTTTATGAAGTATTTTATTTTGAATAATTCAATCACCTATAAATATTAGGATATGTGAAACACCTGGTTTGGAAAAACATCATAATCTATTAAAATATTATTACTATAACATTATCATTATAACATGTCCATTAAGTTAGAGGTTATGAATTGTAAAAAATAAATTATTAAAATTATATGGTTCAAGTATTTATAAAATAAATTTAATGTTTATCTATTTATTATAGATAAAATTAGAACCATTAGAAAAAAAATACGAAAAACTATATTTTGTTAAAGCATGTTTTAGTCACACTTTTGGAATAGAATTTATAATTAATTACTTCCAATTTTAGATAATTTATTAAAAAAAAACATAATTTTTAAAATCATCATATAAAACATACCATCAAGTGAATTTTTGGTATTTGTTTGAAAAGTTTCATTTTTTGATTAATAGTGAAAAATAATGAATTTTAATTGGAAAACTACATTTTTGTTTAAATTATATATAAATTTATGTTATATATTAAACTGATTTTAATATAAAATTTGTTCAATTATATATTTATTAATCTAATTTAGGTGATTATAATCATTTTCATATTTAATTTTTACATAAAAAACTTGTAAATGTTTGAACATATAATCTTTGAAAACCATCTTTCTCATCGCGTTTGTACAACTACTTTTAAATTAGGATTAAATTTTAATTATATTTTAATACTAATGTGATTAAAATTTTGAAAAATGTATTCCAGATTTTGAATCATCATAATTTATATTCACTGATAAATTAAACATAATTTTTTATTATAATGAATAATGAAAACTGTAAATATTATTTATCATGGTTAAAGAAAAAAATGGGTTTATTAGGGGTTAAAATGATATTATAAGAATTAAATGACCTAAATTTTTTCTAAAATTTGTTTTATGGACATATTTAGACCCTATAAGGTCTAATTGTAGATAATTCTCCAGTATTTACCTTTTTGACAAGTGATAAACCTAGGTACCACTTTTTATTTTCAAAAATAACTTGTGTGCCACTCAACACACTAAACAGACACCCCCTCTTCTATCTTTTTCAATCTTAAAAACCATTTCGGTTCTGAAATAACCTACCAAAATAAATTCTAAATAACATAAATGTATCCTAGAATCCATATTTTTGGAAAAAAATCCATCCAAATAAGGATTTCGTGTTATCCTAAGTAGGATACCTGAAGAAGTGGTAACATCCTTCAACTAGAATTTTTATTTTAATCTTCATCCACCTCCTTTAATTCTTATTTAAACATCATGATATAAAAAAATAAAAAAATATATAATGAGATATTTCTAGGATAATTTATTTTCCTAAAACCATCTTCACTTCCATTAAATGGGTTATGAAATCATCATTCATGTGTATGGTGGACTGCCACCTTGTAAACCAAAAACATTGTTTTCCATTACCAATTACCACAATTGGGTATTATGATGTATACTATATATTTATATATATGATATTTATAACCTAACTATACCTCTTAATTAATCATATCATATAGAACTTTTTAATTTCAATTCCATAGGGGGTATGACAACGTCACTCATATGTACGGTGAACTACCACCTCAAAGAGTGATGTGATTCGTCTTCCACTAACGCATTACCTAAAAGATTATAAATATTATGTTAATGATTATATGTGAAATAAATTTAATTATTATGATCATAATAAAATATTTATATTTCTTGAAAGACAATTTCTAATTTTATTTCTTCCCTTTTAACTTGTTGAAACATGATATTGTTGCTTGTGTATGTGTGGACTACTACCTTCACGAAGCAATGTGACTTTACTTTAATCACCATAACACATGGATGATATATATATGTAATAATATTTTACATATGATATTATTATCAATTTTTAAATAAAAAATATTTCATACCTTCTTTCCCAAATGATCATTGGAAAATGAAATTTTTACACTTGCGTGCATATGACATACCGTCTCCGTGATTGTAACATACTTTATTTTTCATTAAAATAATTCATGATCAGTCTTAAAATTATTATTGATGTAAAAATATTATAATTATTCCTTTATATTTATTCTATATATGATGTAATTATATATAATTCTTAATAATTTTAACTTTCATGATAATGCATGAATGAAAAAACATGGTAATTTATATATGAAAATATTGAAAATAATGAATGATAAATAATAAATGGTTGATAAGATGTTATAAGATAATAATATATATGAATATGTCCTGGTATTAGTTAATAATATGTTTAAAATCACTATAAAATAGTTTAAATCACATTCCACCAAAATGAATCTTGTTGTAAGAGTTTCCCATCTAACTTTTACATTCGTGAGACATACCCCATACTCACCACTTATTTCATTTATATCGGTTATATGTTAACATTTCTATGTTATATCGTAAATTCATATTAATGGAATTTAATGTTTTATTAAAATAAATTTCCTTCATGTTTCTAGTGATACAAATGTTATAATGGTGGGAAGGGTTTATCTCATAATATCATTATTACTCATGATTGTTTTTGTTTAATCTTCCTTGGGGAATTATTTGATATTTTCATTGAAAAACAGTATATATTCTTTTATAATGGTTATTTAATAACCTTAAATAGTAATAGTACCATTTTAGATCTCTTTGGTACATAAAATATAAAAGAAATTTTCTTTTAAAAAAATATGAATTGATTTCTCTCTTTGATGAAAAAAACCTTTTTCTTAAAAAACCATGTTTTCAAAAAATATTTTCAATTTTTTTAACAATATATAAATGATTTAATTAAGAAATGTTTACCCATGTTTTACATTTTACAAAAAAATTTGAAAGTATTCATTATTTCATTTTGAAAATAATTCCAATTTTTTCTTTTACCAAAAATATGAATGGAATATTTTTTCACATGTATGACCTGAATGGAATTTTCCACTAACAAGATAACTCAATTTTATAAATAATATTTTAAATGTTTTATAAGGTAGTTTTTAAAAAATATGTATTTTAAAAAAAATATTTCGAAATTTTGATTTAAAAATGAGATTATCAAAGTGAAATTGTTATTTTAGTCAAAAAAATATTTAATATCATTCTTATGGTATTTCTTTCAATAAACATCATAAACCATTTATTGTTCATCTGATTCACTAGGGATATTTTTTATGAATAGCACCATTACTATTTTTATGGATTTTTTATGATCATTTCAACTAAGTATGTTAAATTTTATTATCATTCACCGTATTACTCTGGATGGATTATGATTATGTTTATTGATTGAGGAAATTAAAAACATTTCATATTATATTTTTTAAATAATAAAATTTTTCTTGATTTAGTTTTAACACATTTAAATGATTAATTAATTTAGCATATTATATAATGGAAAAGTCTTGATATATCCCCTTAATTCATCAATAGGACTCATGAGATAAACTAAATTAGATTTTAGTATATACCTTTCATATTTATAAATATTTCTCGGAATGGGGTCTCAAATTATTAGATGTCTTAGACCAGAGATTTGATGATATGTTTTAGATGTCTACAATTATCCAATATTTCTATATAAATTCATTTATTGACATTTCAATTGATTATTTTATTATTTGTGATATTTATTATAGGTTTTCATGCTCATTTGATTATTTATATGCAATTATTCGATTATCATTTCTTCCTTTCATATTATGATCAAGTTACTGATTAAATGGAAGATTATTTTGTTATTTTCCGTGATATATTAATTATAACTTATTTTTCATAGCTTCCAATGTATTTGAACCCTTACTGAGAATCTAATATTATCTATTTCCTATGTTTTATTTTCCCCAATATATATGGATGTTCTCTATGATTGATATATAAGGATATTCTTAGGGTAATAATGGATTTTTCAAAGAAAAAAAATTGTGTATTTTATGTTTTAAAATATAACTTAAAATTCAAGTATGTATCTAGTTTAATTATACTAATAAACTATCTAGTCTTTCATGATGCATTTCCTTGTATCTTATGTCAATATGACAATGTATACACCATCGTTGGGTTACTCGGATCAGGGTGACTATAGTTGGTATCAGAGGAAGTTTAGTAGAAACCTTGGGAACTAAATTTTATAAAACATTGATTATCAAAGATAACCTTATGATAAAATTAGATGATATGTATAGAATAAAATCCTATAGTTTTGGAAAGGAATGGATTTTTTGGTTTTTTCTAGAAAATATATACCCATATGGATACTACAAGTGTATATTTTTTTGACACAGATGTACCAAGACGTACTAATTTTTAAAAGGGTGCATTGAACATGACCAAGTCATCATCTAGTTTATAAAAATAGACATTACTATGTAGAATGTTTGAAACTCCCATGGGATATGATTAGGATAAATCACATTTTATTCACAAATCATAATGAAGGATTTTATATTAATGACAACCCCAAAGGATCCATGTTTATGATTATGTTGTCATCTATGAATAAAATTTTCAATTTTTGTTAAGTGTTTCACTAGTGTTGGGATTATACAATATGTTCCATCATGTTATGATCTAATCAGGTTTATTATATTATTTCGAAATGGAGCCTAGTGGAAGGAATTTGAAAAATATTAATATGTTTACCGCATGTTGGGATTGATCCATAGGAAATTTAATGAAGGTTGGTATAGAGATAGTGCTCAACCTGTTAAAATTATAAACATATTGGGGTAGCAGACTCAAGTCATGAGTAATAACATTCCTATATGGAGTATCCTGATAGTACACTACATGTGGTAATAATGTTATATAAATTCATGATTATACAATTTCCATCATTCATTGGGATTTCAAATCAATTTTTATCTGAGCAATGGATAGGTTCTATAGAAAGAATATTTCTCACTTTGGGAAGTAGTGAAAGGGAGAAAGTTTCATAGTAGATTACTATATCTCTTGAGATGAAAATCAATAGTGGTCATTAATTCAAAAAACAATGGATATGTAGAAACTATCAAGCATGGAGTATAAGGATTTCAAGTTACTCTTCCTGTGAAAAACTTTTCCTCACTAGCAATGAGTGGATATGGAAACACAGTTTTTTGAGTCTAAGATATAAATAAGAGGAAAATGTTTCGAAGTATATATCTTACATTATAATGTATTTGATGAATTTTTTAGACTACATAAATAATAAAAAGAGAAATATTGACCATTTATTAGGTTATCTAAGCCAGTTCATTGAAGGGAACAAGTCTCCCAAGCATTATCATAATATGAGGACATCATGTAATGTGCAGTGAAGATAGAGGAATAATTTTCCAATTATAATGGATTATAGTGGAAGTAATATAAGAATAAGAAACTATAGAGAAATATTGGTAAATGGAATAAGGGAAGGAAATGTTTTCTAGAAATATGATACTTGTAGAAGAAAGAACCTTTATACATGGTTAATTGGAAATGGAGTTTTATTTTTAAGTGTGGATAAAAATTCCACCTTTCTTGTGATTGCAAGGGCAGGATAGAATTTTTAAATTGGTAATACTTCCACTGTAAGGAGAAGGTAATGAAAAAAATGAACTCCCTAAGAGTTAAGTTAATATACCACAAAAGGAGATAAGGTGTCAAGGTCATGATTATTCAATTACTATAAATGAAGTGGAATTATTAGTGTTCTTATATTTGTATTAAATAATTATTTTATAGGATTATTTTAATCAATGATATTCTAGTTATGATAATTATCAAATATATCAGTATTTTACTATATTACTAATCCATCAATTATTTGAGATCATGTGTCAAATTATACCATGAAAATTAATTTAGTGCAAGACTAAATTCATGGAAAACATGTGATTGAGGGAGGATAACACTTAATATGTTCCCAATGATGATATTATAATGATAAAGGGGTTTTTATAAAGTTATTGGTTACATTTAAGGTTTATGTAATCTTTGATGTTGAGGTAATTATAGGCTATTTCAATTTGGTAAAATTATTTGAGTTTTATCAATATGGTTTTAGAAAAATGATAACCCACATTCCATGAGAAAATTTATAACATTCATTGAGGCTTCATGGTGTGAACCAATGAGTGGAGGAAGATAAGGTTTTAATACCTTCCACCGGCTTACATGATTTCCTGGTGAATATTTCATTTCTTTTAGAAGAATGATTTTATGAATAAATATTAATGATACAATTTAGGTTTAGAGATTAATGTATTATACTGGATATCTTGTGTTACCATATAGGTTTTAGAAAATAGTAAGAGATGTATAAAAATACTTATCACTATTTTTGTATCATAGGATCATTTAAATGTTAATTTTAGTTTTTTTGTATTAAAAATTATATTCTGGTTATTGATTTGTAGGAGTAAGAAATGAATTGGAAATTTATCAAAGCATAAAAAATGGATGAAATTTTTCTTATGAAATAAGAATGTGTTAATAAATAATATTCATTTATATCCTCATAAAAAATAATTCATCCTCTTTTAGTAAATGATCTTGAAAAAAAAATTTAACTTATTACTGTCATATATGATGAATCAAAAGGTATTTTAAATAATCATAGATTTATGGTTTTTAGGTAGTTAACTTTCCATTGATAATTAACTTTCTAGTGATCAATGATATTTATCAGTCTCTATAATTATTTATTCTTTTCTACTATGTATACAAGTTCACTTTCCACCGATGTTCTCATTCCTAAAAACCTAGTTATGTGTTATTCCATATGACCTTTTTATTTCCCTTTTCTCTTATCTAGAGTATTTTTTATTAACCATTATAATGATGTAATATTTAAATAAGGGTATTTTTAAATGAAAACCCATTTATTACCAATATCACTATTAAGTTGTGAGGATGCATTTTATTTAAGGGGGTAGAATGTAACACACTGGTATTTTAAAATATAAACAACATAATTGATAACATTTATGGCATCAAATCCCAAACGTAGAAGGTAATATTTCAGCCTGATAATTTATTACATATTTATATTTAAATAATTCAACATCTTTTCAAGCCTTCAATGTATGCACCAATGAGTTTGAACAGAAAATGATACTCTATTTAAATATTATTATATAAACATGAATATTATAAAATTGATGTTAATTTAGTAGGTATTAATAGTAATATATGAATTATTACAATTATATGTGTTAAAAATTTATAAAATAATTATAATGGATATTTATTGATTACATATAATATTAGAACCATTTGAAATAAAAAAAATTCATTTTATAAAAACTACATTTTTCTAAAAGATGGTATAGTCACTCTTTATTTGCATAATTTATAAATAATTTTAACAAATTATTTAAAAAAATTATTTTTGAAATAATAATATCAGAATTATCTTAGATTTAATTTTTGGGATTTTTTAAATGATTCTTTTTTGGATGAAAGGTGAAAAATACTAAATTCTAAATCTTTTTTTTTGAATTATTATCAAAGATAATATATAATTTTTATTGGTCTAAAAGTAAAATTTGTTAAAATATGTTTTTATTCATCTAAATTAATTCATTTAAATCGTTTTCTTATTGATTTTTATATAAAAACTAAATAAAACATTTGAAAAGTTTCATTTTCAATGCTTCTTTTCTCATTGCGTTCACATGAATAATTTTAAATACAATTTTGACAATTATGTGAATATAATTTTGAAAAATTGACTGAATATTTGTAATAATAATATTTTATATTTTCAAATAAGATAGAATTAAATTTTTACCATGTTGACTAGTGAAGACATTAATAATTATTTACCACTATTGAAATAAAAATTGGTTTACTAGGGTATTAAAAAAACATAAGCGAAAAATAACCTAAAAACATGTCTAAAATATATTTTATGATTATATTTATACCATATAATGTCTAATTCTCTATAATACTTCATTTTGGAAATTTTTTCCTTGTGAAACACTCAAATACTCCTTTTTTATTCAAAATATTATAAGTGTTCCACTCACCTCACTTATAAATGGACACCCACTCTCCTCTATTATTCACAACATAAAACCGTTTGGTTAGGAATGTAACTACAAAAATCACTTATAAACATATATCATCTAACCTTAGAATCTATATTTTTTTCTAAAATCCATACTAAAAATTATTTTGGTGTTATCCAAAGAATTATACCTGAGTAAGAGGTAATGTCCTTTAAGTACTGTTTTTATATTATTATTCCTCCACATCCTTAAATCATTATTAAACTATGATGGTGTAATAATTTCAGTATATTCAAAAAAATTAATTTTGTAATAAAAATTTCATAACCTATAACCATCTCCACTTCCATAAAATGGATTACGAAGTCATCATTTGTGTGTACGAAGGACTTCCACGTCGAGAACTGATATTAATAGTTTTTCCATTAACACCTGTCACAGTTGGGTATGATGATACATAAAAAATAATATATATGATTTTTATGACATAATTATACATATGGATTCATTATATAATGAATACCTTTTCTACTTTCCATTCTATAGTTGATATGATAACGTTGTTCGTGTGTGTGGAAAACTACCACCTTGAAAAGTGATGTGATTCAACTTTTACAAATGATTTCCATGGACGTTGATAAGAATAA
Source organism: Viscum album (assembly GCA_963277665.1). Lineage (NCBI taxonomy): Eukaryota > Viridiplantae > Streptophyta > Magnoliopsida > Santalales > Viscaceae > Viscum > Viscum album. Next base: position 1,382,408,916 of record OY728138.1, read on the forward strand.
TTTCAATTATTATATGTGATATACATGACATAATTATGATATAAATTAAATATTTATCATTATTAATGTATAATATTTCATTTTCAATCTTTCCTTTAAACTCATTAAAACCAGTTAACATTTTTCGCATATGTTTGGAATAACGCCTTCGTGAAATGATGTGACTATCTTCTCATCACCAAACCACATGGATAATATTTATAAGTAATGATATGATATATATGATATTATTCTAATTTAGTATAGAGTAAATATTACAAACCTTCTTTCTATAATGATAATTTAAAAATGAAAATGTTAATTATGCATACGTGCGACCAACTATCTTCATGTTTGTAACATAGTTCATTTTTTATAACCATATATCAATATTTGTTTTAAAATTTTAATTTATTTAAAAATATTAAAATTATTTCATTATTATAATTTTTTGGATAATGGAACTATATAATCTGCACAATAATATGAACTTTCATGAAAAAGTATGAATGAGAACACTAGATAATTAACACACAAAATAATGAAAATAATGAAATATTAATAACGAACAAGTGACAAGATGTTATAAAATTATCATACATATTAATATGTTTTTTATAAGTTAATAACATGTTTAAAACTACTATAGAATAGGTTAACTAATGTTCCACAAAAAGGATGAGTGAGGTAATGTTTTCTCATCTCACTTTTACTTCCATGAGACATACACCATATTCAGTACTTATTTATTGTGTATTGTCTATATACTTTCCTTTTATGATATATCATTAATAAATCTTATTTTTATTTAATATTTCAATTAAAGTAATTTTTTTCTTGGGTCTTATGATAAAAAAACTTCGAAGGTGGTGAGGGTTTATTTCATAATCTCATCATTATTCAGGATTATTTTGTTTTGGTCTCCCCTAGGTAAATTATTTTATATTTCTATATTCAAATAAATAAATTTTCTTATTATATGGTTATTCTTGAAATTTTTTAGTTAATATTATAGTTTTTCCTCTTTTTAGTATATGAAATGGTTTAAAATTTTTTTTTATGAAAATATTACTTTTTTCTCACTTCAGTCGAAAGCCTTTTTTCATCCCAAAACATTTTTTATAAAACTATTTTAAAAATGTTTGTAATATTATATAAATGATTTATTAAATATATTTTTACCCGTGTTTAACTTCTAAAGAAATTAAAAAGAATCATAAATTTCATTTAAAATAAAACTCATTTGTCTTTTTCTGAAAATGTGAATGGAATATTTATTTTAACATGTACAACATGAACCAAATTTTCAATCATTATTACCACCCATTATTTTATAGAATATTTTACATGATTTAAAGTTTTTTTTAATATTTTTTTTTCATAATTTTTTTCAAAATTATATTTAATAATGAAATTTTCTAAGTAAAATTTTATTTTCCTCAAAAAAAACATTAATGACATCCTTGTTGTATTTCTATTATTCCAAGGCATCAAACCATTATAATAATTATGATCCACTAGGGTTATTTTATATGTATAAAATTATAATTAATTATATGGATTATTTATGATAAATTGTATTGAGTATTTTAAATTTTATGACCATTCACCATATTACACTCGATGGTTTTATAATTACTCTTTTTGGTTGAGAAAAGTATTAATATTTCATACGATATTTTTTCAATATGAATGTTAATTTCAACTGTGTTTTAGCCCTTTCGTATGAGGAATGAATTAGACTTATTATATGATGATTGGGTCTTACTATAACAACTTGATGAATTTTTTGGTATCAAGAGACAATCAAAATTAGATTTTGGCTGGGGACTTACCCATTTATATAGTCAGTTTGGCACAATGTATTGATGTTATTATATGTATTTTCATAGGGCCTCAATTGTAAAATAAATATGTCTTTAATTATTAATTAAATCATTATAAATTCAGTTATTTATATTCCTTGTGATTATTCTATATGTTTAAATATCCATGGTTATGTTTTATGCTCATGTGAATATTTAGATGGAATAATTTGTTCATAATTTAGTCCTTTCATATTATGAATATTTGATTGATTATATGTATTTTTTTATTTATTTACCTTTTCATATTAATTATGTCTTTTTTATTCATATATTACATTATACAATAACATTTACTAAGAAACTTATCACTCGCCTTTATTATTTTTTATTTTTTCCGAGACAAGAGGAAGTGTTTTTTGATTTACATGCAAGGATACATTGATATGAATAATGGTATTCTCAAAAAAAATATTTGTGAATTTGATGATTTAAAATTTAATTTCAATTTCAATTATGTGTCTATTTTACAGATATAACTAAACTATTTTTCCCTTCATGATGTGATTCCTTATATGTTATTCCATTGTAACAAACGAGACATCAACTTCAGGATACTAGGTCCATGGTAACTATATGATATTTAATATTCATAATATATCATACCCAAGGCTCCAAATTCCTTTAAACTCTATTCATACTTTACATATTAATCTAAAAAAATTAATCATCATCTTTAAAAGTGTTAACCAAATATTGTGGATTTATTACATTCTACCAACCTTAATGTCTATTCATCAAAAAATTATAAAACCAACTAATATCAGTGTGGGTACTAATATCACATTCAGTTATTCCACTCCCATGAGATATCATGGATATTAAAATTCTACCAACAAATATGAATCAATGTAATAACTTTACCATTATGGGTCTTCTCCTCCCAATCCTTGATGGACACTATGTACATTGAAAAAGTATATCCTTCTTTAATGTCTAACTACCTCAATCTATAAAATGTGATGGATTTTGTATGTATCTAATCATATGTGACATGCATAAAACATCATGCACCTCTTATAATAGTATTATTGAGGACAATAATTACACTATCATTCTATCATTATAAAAACTCGAGAAAAGTTGTTGATGACTACTAATGATAACTTATTGTCTCAACTAACTATTATTCATCCTCTCTAAGGTGGGGCCTTCTGGAAAACATGGTCTTCCCAATATAATTCAAAGTTCCTTTATAATAAGTATATATAGGACCTATGATGGCTATAGAAAGTAATTATCCACTCATAAATGTCATAAAACTTCTCCATCCTTACTCACACTAAAATTGGTCCCTTCAGTGTTGTCTCCCCAAGATACTCTTAAAGAAATGGTGACCTACACGGTTTCCCATGAAATGCCTCAAATAGTTCCATAAAAATGATGGAGTGCTAAAATTGGTTTTATATAAACTCTATTAAGTGTAGATGATACTACCACTTATATCAAAATTCTATCATGCAACATTGAAACATATCTTCCAAGACTAGAACATTATATTCAGACGTTCCATCTTTATGTGTGTGGAACACCGTGATCATCTAAAACCATGTCCCAAACTCCTCATATAAACCTCTCCACAATTAGTATGTGAAGTGAGCATCACAGTTTTAAACAACCATGTAGGGAAGCTGACATGCCTGTTGTAGCATGGTGAAAAATATATAATTTATATTTTCTAGTGAAGAAAAATGTTTGGTAAGGGTCATAACTCTTAGAGAGCCTTGAAGTTGATCACACATTATTCTTAATTCACTTATTGTATATTTGTGTTTTTATTATTTAGAAAAACATATATTTTTTGTTAAATAATGATAAACTAAAAAGTAATCATTTACATGCAACTGAAGATAAAGTAAATGAAACTTCATGATATGAAGTTCAATCTCTAAGTTATTTCATTGTAAACTATTATTTTCAATAGTTTATTTTATAGTATCTCTCTAATTATATTAAACACTTTATCTTATAATGAGTGTGAATTTTATCATGCCTAGGAAAAAACTTTGGTATTCAAAGCCTCGCCAACACTAAAATACATTATTGATCACAAAACTCAACAAGGAAGGTGACACTTTTAGAAAACCCAGATCTAAGGGATATTGATTTATCTGGTGAAAAAATGAATCCATTTTATGAATTTTTTTAACCAAGAAACTCGAGAAAATGAATACTTTAGAGGAGTATGGTGAGTTTGAATGACTCTACAAAGAGTGACAGACAACATCCATGCCCATCTTTGACACTAATCTATCTCTCATCACAAAAAACAATAAAAACCTAAATAATTATAGAACAATGATTTGGGAATAGTAGGAAAACATCCTCCAAGAAAAAATTCTCAATTTAGGTACTCATAATCATGTGTTAAATATATTATGGTGGAGAGGGATGGGGAGATAAAATGGAGGAAAATTTGAATTAAAAATATGAATATGGACTTATAAGAAAAAGAAAACCTAAAATATATTTGAAATGTAAGTAGCATTATTATGATCAATGAACCTATTATTAAGAGATTATCCTCATGCACCACAGTATTCTTATTTTTCATAACAAAATTCCCTTTAGAGATTATATGTATCTCCTCTTCAAAATCATACGATTTTAAGGAAAAAAGATATCTCTCCCATTAAAATAATCCAATAATCCTTAGATACCATATATAATATCACCTTTAAATATAAATCAATTATCGATGAGAGAGAGGACAAGTAATCAATCATATATTATTATCCCCTAAATTTGAGTCATCAATTTATCTCTTATATATTTTCTCTATTCATATAATTCTTATCAAAATATGAATCAACCAAACTCGAGTATGATAATCCCTCATGGAAACTTGCTTTTTCCCCCATGAAATATCTATCTCACATGTATCATAGGTTTATAGCCTAGAAATTACACTATTATTGATATTAGAACCTTTTTTTAGCTATATTTCCCAAACCATTTTACTAATAATTTTCAAAATTCTTCCATCATTCATGGATTCCATGAGTATCAACACACCATAATCAGGGATATTTCACATTTTCATTACTCCTGCCAGCCATATATTCCATCCTCCAATATTTAGGTTAGATAATTTCAGTGCTCTAAGCCGATGATCCAAAATAATATCTTTACCAACTACAAACACATTAAATGGATCATCAAATGCCATATATAATGGCTTTTCCCACTCTTTACTCTCTTGTACCACAACAAAATTTTCCCAACATGGAATAACACTAGCTATGTTTATCCTTTAGTTCTCTTGTCAGTCATAGGGTACACATCCATTACCATAGCCATAATCATTCTATCCTATCTTCATAAATCCATCTCAACTATAGGGCATTGAACTATGTGAGTGTTCCTCTTAATTCATTACATATATACAAAACAAAATCAGTATTGACTTATTCCACGTGGGGTGTTTCCAAAATTATGGGTATATCACATTCAATATGAGATTGAACATTATCTATAGGATATTTCTCAATCAATAGGGTCTTTATATGTCCAATGACAATCATGGTTTATTCCACCATAGTATATCATAAAATGTTTTTAACATTAGTCTACACTTATTCATGAATGGGTTCATCCACTTCTCTCTATCTACTATGATTATTTTCTGAACTCCCATTGATTTACATGTAATATACATCCCATTTTAGTATCTCCACCTTGAATAGAGATCAAAATCATCAACCACGGTGTTATTTGTTATTTTTAGATGTGATCGGTTCATATTCGAGAACTAGATGTGGTAGCGAGTGTACCTATTCAAGGCGGTGTGACTCATGATAAAATTTGGTGTTTTTGGCAAGTGGCGGATAATACCTATGTTACATCCATCCCATATTGGTTTTTTTTCTATTCATTTATTATTTATAAGTTTTATTAATTCCTTTGTAGACTCGCAAAGATGGATAAGTGTCATAGGGTGTCTAACACCATTGGTCTTGACACCTACTGAGGCCATCCTTCCACAATTTTATAAAACTGGAACATGTGTTGTTGTGCACCTTCCACCCTACTTATGCATGTTATGAGCTACCTATGTTGCAACTAATATATCCCTCCTATATATCTTGGTTTAATTCCCTTAGGGATGGATATATGGATTTTGGGTTTGATGGCTACCCATTGTGTTGGAAATCCTTTTACTTAGTGGCATACTAAATAATAAGTTCAACATAAACTAAAAAATCATAAGAAAAAATAATCTTCTATTTTATGTTTTTCATTTATTTTCTAGATTTATTATTCAATTTTTAATTCCCCATTATTAAATAAAACAATTAATTATTTGGGTAAAATATTTAAAAACCATTCAAATTAATTCTGAAAATGTTAAATTTTGAATCAAGAAAAATAATTACATCAAATAACTGAATAGTTCAACTCGTTATTGTCCTAAACTATTGGATCTCAACAAAAAATCTCAAAGAGAACCCATGCTATCAATATTTAAATTTCAATGTAATAAAAGTAAATATTTATCAATAATAAAATATACCATTCATGAATAAAATAAAATATTAATTAGACATCATAATTCTCAAAGAAACCAATAAACACATTTATTTCACTATTTCTCATTGAAATTTTATGGTTATTCTCCTTACATCCATACAATAATCTTTATTTATTGTTATTAAACATTCAATTTCATAACTTATTGTTCAAATTTATGTATAGTTTTTCATGTACCATCAATATAATATTATTTCTATTTTCTTGAAAAGGACAAACCTTTTGCACCCCCATAGAGATAAAAATCTCAATAAACATAAGGACTTGAATTAAGGTTATAATTACTATGAGGCTTTGGTTTGGTGGGTAATGATATAAAAACATTAATGCTCAAAATGAGATTAACTCTAAATTAAAATGGATGGAATAGAATTTAATGTGTAATGAAAATTTATCATTCAATGAGATAACCACCTCTTCCCAAGCATAATGTAAGGTCATGATTCATGAAAAATAATGAAATAGGTATACCCTATTAAATTATCATTCTTCAACTTTTCAATTTTTTTTAGAATTTATACATGTAATAAATCTCACATTCACCACCAAACCCCATATGATAAAAGAACAGTCCTTGTAGTACATATTTTTATTTCCCCCAAGTCACAAACCATTTTTATTTTTTTATTTTTTTCATTCTTAACTAATTTTACACCTTTTAGGAGGGGTGTAAATTATACACAATAAGTGAGTGAACATGAACCATTACTAATAAATGAATGATCACACCCTAAATTTATTCCTTTTAATTTAATGCATCTGTCCAACTATGACTAACCTCACCCTTGCACTTCAACCATCAAATATCATGAAAAATATCTAGAGTATGGTAGGAAACAAATTTGGATTGTTATTTGGCTCATTCAAAACAAGGTCATACATGGACACTCTATGATAAATAATTATTATTGTAAAATTTTGTTTTATTGGAAATTTATTATCAATATAAATTCTTATATAATTTTTAAAGAGACATTGTATGATCTTAGCTTTGAAATGAAAAAAATTAAATTTTTATTATATGGAATTCCCCAAGTTCTTTCAGGTTATATACTCAATATGGAGTTGGATAAATAAGTCTAGAATATTCTATAGAATGGGAAACATTGTAAATTGTACAACCACTCATGGAATAAAGTAAAAATAAAAAATAAATCCCTACGAATTTTCAAAATAAATATATGAAAATTGAATAGAAATTTTATTTACAGGAATCAAAAAATTCCAAAAAAATAATGATACATATTATTATATACTATGCTGATCATTAAAAATTAAATCACCCAATTTACTAATTCAATACCATTAACTAATAAATCTAAAACACGTAATCATAAATTTTGGTAGAAAACCATTATTTCTTCAATATTAGTGTGTATAAAAAATTCTAGATGTGAGCGTGAAATATTTATTTTAATGTTTAAAATTGATTTCATAAAATGAATTTCCAGATCTATAAAGTAATTAACTTTATTTTTTTGTTCCCCATTCCAAATTAAGAACTTTCCATCTCTATTCATCAAGCTACCTGAGTGGCAACCTTAGGCCATAATTATGATAGACCTAAAAAAGAAGGAAAATCATGAAAGTGTAATGACCATTCCATTATATCTCAAAAAGATACGATAATTGGAATATATCTCCATATATAATCATAAACTAAGTCCTCTAAAATAAAATTTAAGAAGGATAGATCTGGTTTTAATCTCCCTAAAAATATATTACAAACTTTTATCCATAGTTTGATGGTGTATGGATCTTCATTGAAATTAATTTCCCTAGGTTTCTTATTATAACATGCATTCCATATTTTTTTATATTAAGGAATCTATAGATATAGTACACCAATCCACTAATATGTTAATGAGATAATGTTTATATGGTTGGGGTAGAATAAATAATGATCCCCAATTCATTTTTTCTTTCACTTGAACAACCCCTTTCTTACTCTCTATTTCTTACTCAAGGTGTTATACATCAATGGAATGGTCAAAGGAAAAGTCATATTGGAGTTATATTAAATTTTAACATGAATAATAAATATCAAACCACTTATCTTCCAAGTAGGTATTGTTTGTGAAGTTTACCTTAGGAAAATCCACATAAAAATATTTTCATGGAGTTTCATCTGTTACTAATTGGTGGAAACATCGTTATTTTCCTATTCTTACAAAGGTTGTCTATGTATTGTAAATATCTAAAAAATATAAAAAAATGATATTTAATAATAATTTCATTTTCAATAAAATAAAAAATATGGTTCAAGTTAGGATTATCTCATTGACTATGTTCAACTTTATGTTTTATTTATTGTAAAATTCCTCTTAGAGTTTAGTTTTATTGGATAGAGGTAGCATTTATTTATTATCTAATATTTATCTAAAATATGCGACATGGTTGGTTTCTTCAACTTCCTGATCTAGAGATAAATACAATGGTGTATATTCTTATTCTTTAAACATGGGTAGATCATGTTGCATTTCAATATTTTCCCATTCACTCAAAAATTAATCTAAATTTACTTTACCACTAATTTGAACATAATTAAGAATGTTTTCTTTAGGAATAATCTCTATAAATGGTTGAAATAGGTGGAATGAATCCTTAAAAAATTTCTTCTTGGATTCTTCAGGTTCTTTAATTTTATAAATGAGTGGGGAAATCACTTCCACCGCTAGTTATAATTCTTATTGATAATCAGATATGGGTCGATCTATTTTATTATATTGAGATTCATGGATATATTAAATTAACAATTCTATTTTCCTCACCATGTTCTAAATCATCTCTAATAATTTTCACTTACACTTCTATATCATCTTGAACAATTTATTCATATTGTTTTCACCTGTGAGTAATAAATCCAGACAAAATAATCATAGTTTAAATACATCATGGAAATATATTTTTTGATGTTTTTTAAATAAAAAAATGAAATAAATTTACAATATTTAAAACAAAATAGTTAGTAAAATACTATTTCAATCCGAAAAAATTATTTCCTGATTTCACATTATTGTTTTCGGGTGGTGGAAAATCTACAATTTCTATTTTCTAGTGTGGGATAGTATATTATGAAGGTTATATATATTTAAGAGATTTTTCATTGATTAGAATATATTATTAATTCAATTGTTATATTTTAATTAATAATTATATAAAAACAATGAGAAATGGTTTTTTTCTTAATGAATGATAAACTGAAATATAGACATGAACATGAAGATGAAGAAAAAGAGAAACAATGTTCTTGATCCAAGGGTCATTCTCTTGGGTAATTTTATTATCCATTATAATTTCCAATATTCTATCTAATATTTCCTCCTAGTATACATGAGCCACCACCCCATATATTTCGGGAGATGTTTAAATTGTCTTAGAAAACTTTTGCTCACTCCATTCCTCACTACCTCAAATGGTCAAGGTTGATGACACACTCAACTGAGAATGCGACACTTTATAAAAATATGACTCCGAAATATTTTTAATCTTATATTGAATAAAATATATCAATTTTATGAAGAGTTTTTTATCCATTTCCTTTAAAAGAATAAAAACATAAACAATTATATAGAAAATTATTTTTGAATACAAAGAAAACATATATCAAGCCAAAGCCTTAGTTCAGAAACTCATGATCATGAGGTAAAGATATCATACATGGAGAGAGAGACATAGAGGGAGATAAATTTATGGACCATTAATTTATAAATATACATATAGAGTTCCTTGATAAATAAAAACAAAATTGTAATAAAAAATTATTTTTTACCCCTAGGGATCCTATGGTTGTGATATTTTAGTCATTAACAACAACAATTTTCATATTTATAGGATAATTACCTTCATATATCACGTGTATAGTCACTTCAAAATACTTTTACCTTTAGTAAAATTATCTCTCTTTTAAAAATACTCGAATTATCCTCAGATACATTGTTGAATATCACCCTTAAATATTAATAAATTATCTATAAATGATAGGATAAACAATCATCCATATCTTATTATTTCCACCATTTGATTCACACATTTATATATTATGTCCTTCCATTATTAATATATATTTTCTTATAATAATTTTAATTAGCCACACTCCATCATGATAGTCACATAGAAAAATATACTTAGTCTCCCCTTTGAAATATATCACTCACGTGTATAGGAGTTGGGAAACCTAGAATTTCCTATATATTACATATGATCACCATAGTGTACCAGTATTTACCATTTTATTTTTCCAATTTTTTTAAACTTATTCCTTCTTACATGAATACCATTGTTTTTAACATTCCATAACATTTTCTGTTTCATATTTCAATTTCTCCATTCAGCCATCGATCCCATCAACCATGAAATTGAGTCAATAATTTTAGTACTGTTAGTTCCGTGAGAAAATATCCCATATTTACCATCTGCAAACTAATTACATGGCTCTTTAACTTCCATTGGCATGGGAATTTTTCACTCTGTACTCAGTTATCCTCCCACAAATTTTCTCCAATGTGTTAGAACACTTTCAATATTACTCCCTTCATTCCCAAGTCAACCATTGTTGACCTAGCAACGAGTTTTACCATTAATGAGGTATCATACATTCATTAATCCATTTAAACCACATGTTAGTGAACTATATTTGTGTTTCTCATCATTTACATACATGAATTAATAACACTCGACAACAACTTCTTCCTTAGTGAGTGTTTCCAATATTATGGTTGTAACCCCTTTAGTGTCATATCAACCATGATTAGTTGGTCATTTATTAATCCAAAGTGGCTTAAAAAATATACTATGGACCATTATTTATTCAATATTGATGGAAAAAAACTATTTTGAACATTAGTTAGCTCTCATTCAGATAGGGCTTCATTTTATTCACTCTTTCTTCTATGATAATTTTCTGAGCATCCATTGGTGTTCCATAGTGATTCTATTTCATTTTAGTGGATTTATAGAATGAACCTGGATTATATAATAAAACATGGAGTTATCTAATAATTTATAGTTAAAATCTAGTGTTCTCTAAGAATTAGAGGTAGATGGAAGTGTATTTGAGGTTGGAGGCACAACTCCAGATTAAAGGTAAATTGATTTTTCCTCATGTGGAACATAGTACCAACATTTTAACCATCCCACATTGATTCGGCACTCATTTCCTGATCCTTTTCAAGTGATACAACATCATCAACTAGTATCAGAGATGTACAAGGGTCAGAGGACCCTTACCATCACTAGGAAAAAACCCCATGTGAGGCCTTCTTCTAATCATTGTACGAACTTTCCTTGTGTAACAGTGTGAACCTTCCCTACTACCTATGTGCACTATACCCTACCTATAACACACCTAAGTTTTCAATCATCTATGTCTTGATAGGATTCCCCCTAGGTATTTTTATGTTTATTGTGGGTGTTAAGGAATATCCAATTCATTTTCATTATTCTTACCCAATAAAATAATTAATACGCTGCTAAATTTAATAAAATAAATAAAAAAAATAAGCTTCAGTTTTTTAATTTTCACAACATTTTTCTAGATGCATTTTTCAAATATAAATTGAATCTAATTGAATAAAAATAAAAATAATTTGTTTATATAAATAAATTGTAAAGACTCAATCCCCAGTTGAACAGATTCAATGGTTACATTATTACATTCCCACTATATAAAAGCAATCACTTCTCAAATAACCAAATATTTTAGTAGTCCTGGTAAACTAAAAACATACTTGAATCTATCATTACATTTGAAATCATAAAAAAATTAACATAGTTAAATTAAATATTATTCAACCTTGAACATTTTTCTAATATTATTTTTTCATCTCCTGGGGAAAGGTAACAAAATCTTGTGTGAGCTCAAATACTCTATAAGGGTTACATACAATGGATGATTTCATGATTAAATAAGGAATAATTAATATGGAATATTAAAAAATAGAATCACATTCCATTTAATCAATTATTTTGGAAAAGGTATTAACATATTAGGAATAAATGATGATCAAATAATTCCCCAAAAATTATCACATACTCTGGAACCTAATTCATGGATATCAAAACTAATATAATAATCACATAGATATCAGTAACTAATATCCTAGTGACATATTAAATAATGATAAATATCATAAGCCGTCCATCAAGATATCGTTCCAAGATATCTCACATAAATATGTAAGGACTCAACCAAATTACCATGATTGTTCTTCTCCAGAGAATTATTGATGCATCGAGGGGCTATAGTGGAGCCTTGGCATTACTTACAAATTCCAATGCATTATATATATAATAGTGATGTAATATAATCCATCTAAACATTAATATTGAACAATATGAATATTAAATATAATTAATTTCCATAATCAATAAACATAATCATAAACCATCCAGAGTTATATAGTGAATGATATAAAAATAGTAAATATGTCATTAAAATGATAATAAACAATCTATAAAAATAATAAGGAATGTATCTTTACAGCATATCTCCAATTTATTATAATAATAATAAAGGGTTATTATCATTGATCAATATAAATACTATAAAAAGATAAATAAAATAATTATTTAGGAAAATAATATTTTCTCTTTGAAAACCCCATATAAAACATAAAAATTTATATAATATTTTAGAAAAAATATTATTTTATAAGATAAATATATATGTTTAAATTAATATTCAAATAATTGATTGGTCATGATGGTTTTAAATTCCATTAATATCTTACTAATAGAAAAAATTATTTTTATACTCTTGTAAAAATTAAAAAAGGAAATCATACAGAAAAACATACGAATATTTAATTTAAATTTTTTTAAGAAAACAAACATAAGTAAAACTAAATTTAAAAAATCATTGGGGAGTTTTCAAAACATTTTTACAAAACATGGACATGGAAGATAATGTATTTTTACCAACTAGTGAAATGAAATGGTTTTTCCTTAAAAAAAAAGACGACCATTCAATTGAGTACTTAAAGTCGGTAAAATTTAAATGGTGACTTTTACTTTATATAAATAAATATATAATAATATAATTTATTGGATTTTATAATGAAATATCAAATAATTCCCCCATTGGAGACTTAAACATAATCAATCTCGAATCATGATAAGATTGTGAAATAAACCCTTACCACATTGGTGATATTCCAATCATAATCACAGTGAAATAAATCAAATTAAATTAAAATTAAATAACATTAATGTAATTATATACATTAAACTATGTATCACGAGGTAAGAATATACACTTTATAAAATAAATAATTTATGAATATGGAATATGTCTTATGGAAGAAAAAGTGATATGAGAAAACCCTTACCTCAGGTTTGACCTCCTTCGTATGTGACTGAATACCCTTCATAATAAATATAAATTTATTATACATATATATAAAAAATTAATATAAATCATACCATATATTATTCACTTATAATATTTCATCACCCATTTACTATTAATTTTTTATTCAAATCACTTTTCTGGGTAATAATTTCTTCATTTTATATGATATTTTTTGTTCGGTAGCTTAGTTCCTTTTACATTTATCGTGGTTCAATAATATATGGAATTTTAACTATCTTTTAATTATAATATATATATAATATATACTTTTTTATATTAATATATAAAATATAGATATAGGAAACGAATTACATCATTTATGCATATGGTAAGTTGTACATACGAATGAACATCGTTTTTCCCTTTTTGATGGATGGAATACAATAAAGTAAAATAAAAATATACATTTATAGAATAATTAATATATCATATATATTCATTGAATGTTTCCTTAATAAAATCCATTTGATGTTAAAATTATAAATGGATTTTATCTCTTTGTAGAGGTTGTAGTCCACACGTATGTGCAAGTGACATTATCATTTTCCAACTGATTGGAATGTAATAAGTTATATAATATTTTTTAATAATAGAATTATATTTATGTCATAATAATCATATATACTAATTAGAAACATATTTATAACCATCATGTGAAATGGGGGGAAAATATAATTACACTCTTATGTGGGGATGGTAAGTTGAATGTATGCATGAATGATGTCTTCTATTTTCTTAGGATAAAATAGTGATATAATATGGATGTACCATAATCATAAATAAATATTATTATATGTCTGATACATTATCTAATATATTAATATTTCTAAAAAACTATTTTTTAGTATAATAAGAAACGATCTTGAAAGAATCACTAAAGATGATTACCTCTTCTTCGGTGGATTTCATTTAGATCGCATATTAAGGGATGTAGAGTTGGTATTTTGGAATGACCCAAACCTATATAACATGTTAAATAGTTTTTAAAATATAAATGTTTATTGCATTGTGAATATATATATATATATATCAAAGTGTTTTGGATAAATGAGATAAAGGGTGTCATTTTATAAGTGATGGGAGTGGAATTCATGGAATTTCTTAAAGTATTAAATTAATAAAAATTATTTACTTAGTCCAAATGGATAAAAATTTATATAATAAGAATATAATATGAGTTTAAGCCGAAAAAAATATCATATCCTAAATTGTTTATTTTTTTACCATTACCTTTTTGTTTAAACCCCCCCCCCCCCTTCCCACCACCGATTAACCCTTTTAACAATTACCACAGTTCTAATGTTTTTTTCCATTTAAGGGTCCTGAATGTTACCATATGTGGAAAAAACCCCATTAATGGGATATTTTATATTTTTTAATCCATGAACCATTTATTTTTATTATGATAATATTTTTATGTATTTTAAATAATTAAATGAGATATTTTTTATTATAAAATATCATTAATGTCATTTTCAACACTATATAGTTAATATGACTTCCAATGAAAAAATACAAAGGTGGACTAGAATAAAATCTATTAAAACATCCATGAAATATAATATATATATATATAAATAATTAGTGGAAGACATTAATTTATTTAAGTTATATTAGTATTATTATATCTAAAAACAATTATTTTAATTTTATAATAATGAAATAAATGTTGTGTTTGTATTACTCAAGTATTTATGGAAATTAATTAATCAATAAAAAATCGAAAAAAATATGATGATGAAATATAATAATTTATCATTTATATGAATCTTTATAACTATTAATATACTAATTTTATTGTTATTATAAAATTTTAAATATAATAAAATAAAGACAATGTTGTTTTTTACTTTTATTTAAATAAAATAATTTAGAGGTTATAATCAGATAAAAATGGGAAAAAATGTCATATATGAGAGTATTTGATGATAATGTATGAAATTGGTTTATACAATTAAATTAATTTATGACTTAACATCATTTTATAGTCTTTATTATATTATTTTTAACCTTAATTACTCGATTTTCACTTACTATAGTGACAATTATTTACTATAGTTACTATTCAAAATGAAAAAATGGGGAATATTTAACATGAATGAGCCATATAATTATAAATAGATAATAAATTTTGTAATATTAAATTTCTGTAATTTTTAGTAATTAATTTAAAATAAAAAAAATGCTACGAAAAGCGGTTTTCTAGAAAAATGCCTTTATATGTAAAAACTATTTTTATGCCAAATTCAATCATACAATTGAATCCAATGAACTAAATTTAATTATTAATAATATAATATAACAGATTTTAGTTTGAAATCATTTTAAAACATAATGATTCTTAATAAATTATTGAAAAAAATATAGTTTTTAATAAAAATGGGTTTTTCACTATTCACTAAAAAATAAATCTTTTCAAAAAAATTATATAAAACATTAACCCTAAGATAATTCTGATATGCTGATATCTAAAATAATATTTTTTTATAAAATAAAATTTATATAAGCTGAAAAAATTAATTATAACATTTTCTATCAAAAACCGATAAAATTATTTAGGAAGAAAATGTATTTATGAATAATAAATTTACATTACTGAAAATTGAGTACTCATTTAAAAATAATTAATGAATAAATTTTTATTGAGTATATCCATTATAAAAATTTCATAATATGATTAATACTGTTAATTCTTGTCAATTAATCATCTGGGAGGTAATTGTTACATTAAATAATGGTATTTTAATACTATATTGTGATTCATTTATACTTTGTGTTGTGTGTTGTGTATTCCAATGAACATAGTGTTATTTTAAAATCATGAAATGTTATATTCTCCCACTTTTAGTACAATATTAACATTTTCGCAATGATCGATGTTTTTTCATTTAAAATCTCTATTGTTTAAAACCCACATCGTAAAAAGGGATAATAAAACATCATTTTATAAGATGGAAAGGAAAATGTGAAGGACACCACAAAACTAGGTTACCAAATAATATAACATTAGTGAGAAGTTAATTAATTGACATATAAGAGAGAAATAAAACCCAAGTATTAAGAGATAAGGATAGATAACATCATCATGAGAAATTTAACAACCAAAAAAACAAAAATCAATGATGGGTTAAAGTCCATTGATTCATAGAAAATGTTGGTTATGTGATGTTTTCTCAACATACCTTTTCTATAGTTGAGGAAAAATTTACCATATTTACTACGAACATAAGCAAATTTACTTACTTTAAATAGCATATTTCCTCCTTTAATCATCTTCCACAAAAATTACATTTTTTCATCAAATGATGAGTATTCAAGATGATTTTTTTACACCCAAATCACTTAAATAAGATTCTAACAGATCACATGATCGATAAAATAAAATAAACATATTACTCATGACTTTAGACATTATCTAAATCCTAAATGGTTAGAAATGGGTAATACAATTTCCAAGTTGACTGAACCTTTAAGCAAATAAATAATACAGTAATATCCAAAATTTTATAGTAATAAAAAAAGTTCATACTAAATTATACTTTAAAAAATATCCTTAACAATATTTAAAATATTTCTAACTATAATTAAAACCAAAATATTAGAATGATTTCATTACATATTATTCTAAAATAAATTTATTTATCATCTTCATTCAACATTAGTTAATCAAAATTTTATTTACCTAAAAATGTATATTCTCTAATAATAAAATTTTCATGATATTCTATTCATTTCCATAAATAACCTTATTCTCCATGAATCCACATAATAAATGCTTCAAAAAGATAATTCCAATATTATCCCTCCTAAAAAATCCCATAGTTTCATATAATGTTCTCCAAAATTGAAGTTATCTTATTCCAAAATAAAATTAATCACTTTATCATTAAATCACTTTTTAACAACTATAAATTCTTATATATATTATTTTTACCACAAGGTAAAATTATATTAATTGAATATTATTAGATTAACATAAATAATAATATTAATCAAAAAGGTTATCAATAACATTAAACTTATATCCAGAAAATATAAAATCAATCTTCCAAAAATAAACATTACACTAAAATACCTACGGAACTGAAGTGTGGTATTCCAGAAAAGTCTTGAAAAATATCCTTAATAATCTTAAACTCAAATCTCATAAAACTCCAAAATGGGTGTATATACATTTAAACTAATGATAAAACTTATACGTATCCTCGCAATAATTTTTATGGCTTTGTTTTTGAATATATTTTTTCCTAAATCTAGTTCACATGTTTCTATTATACTTTCTATGATTCTGAATGTTAAAGACCCAACTCCAGTAGCCCAAAGTCAATGATTACTTTATCAAATTAATACTATATACATGTGATCACCTACTAAAGGACTAAATAATTTATCAGTCTTGGTAAACTAGATACATACTTGAATCTCCCATTACATTTGAAAACATTATAAAATAAATTATAGTGAATGTAATTTTTTCAACCATTATGTTACGCAAATATTCTTTCTTCATGTCATAGGGAAAGGAAACAGAATAAGGGGTATGCTCTAATTCTTATAAAGGGTTATGTATAGTTCAATATATCTTAACTAAATAAGGCATTATAAATATTTTATGGTAAAAAGGTGAAAACAAATTCCATTTAATCAATAACATATTCATGAAAAATAATATGGGATGAATAAATAATAATCAAACAGTGGCTTCTGAATAATAAAATTAGATTAAAGATAGTATACAGATTTCATAACTAATAAAATAATCATATGGAAATAAATAACTAAACACATAGTGATGGTATGCATAATATCGAACATTATAAACTTTTCTTCAGGTCTTCATGATAAGAAATCTGATAATAACGGGTGAGGTCTCAGCCAAATACCCATGATAGTTTCCTTCATGAGGCCGACCATTATATCAAGGGGCTATAAAATGATCCTCTTATACTTATTATGTCACATTCATTCATAATATAAATAGGGTGGAACATCATCACTGTAAACAATCATATTCAATAACTAGTATGTAAAATGTTACTAATTTCACCAATCAATAAATAAAATCATTAACCATCTAGAGTAATATGGGGGATGGTATCCAAATAGAACATCCCTAGCGAAACTAATCATAAACCATCTAGAAAAATAATAAATATGTTATCATTACAACATATCCCTAGAGAATTATTAGAATAATAAAGGGAAATTTTCATTAATGAATAGAAATTTTATCAAAAGATTATTAAAATTGTTATTGAGGAAAATACATTTTTCACTTTGAAAACATCTATTAAAAACTATCAATTTCTAAAATATTAGGAAAAAAATTTCTTTATAAATATCCTTATTTTATTTTAATGGAATATTCAAATCATATATTTTCCATGATTGTAGAGGATTATATACATGTCATATAAGTAATTAAAACATTATTTAAATACTTTTTTTAAAGTCAAAAAGTACATCATTTACAAAAAGATGAGTATATTCATTTTAAAATGTTTTTTAAAAATTGAAACATGGGTAAAAATGAAATTAATCAATTATGGTATAATTTTAAAAATAGTCTTGAAAACATTTTTAAAAACATGAATATCGAAAATAAAAGAATTTTTTACTGAATTGATAAATTAAGCTGGTTTTCTTTAAAATAATTATTTCAATATCTTTTTTACCTAAAGACGATAAAATTAGAAGAAAAAAATAAAATTTACAAAAAATAACGAGTTGTGAAGGGAATATATTGGGTATAATATTGAAAGATCAAATAATTCCCCTAGTGGAGACATAATCAGAAACCATCCTAAATAAAAATGAGATTGTGAAATAAACTATTACCACTTTAGTAACATTCCAATAAAAAAAATAATTAAATAAATTTATTAAAATTTAATTTTTAATATCAATAATTTATAAGGATTATTTATATTACAAATCAAATGAGCATTATATACACCATAAAAATAAATAAGTGTTGAATATGGAATATGCCTCACAGAAGTAAAAGTGAGAAAATAAATACCTTACCTTATGTTTTACCTACTTAATATATGTATGAACCTATGAATCTAATATATAACCAAATTAATCTTTATAATATCATATATTATTTAACTATAATAATTCGTCATGTGATTTTTAACAATTCGTTTCTAAAATCACTACTCGGTGTAATAGATTCTTTATTTTTTATGTATGTTTTGGTTTGTAGTTTTCATATTTTTTACATTTATAATGGTTAAATCATCTAAAAAATGGATAAAATTATATTAAAATCATATATATTCATTATATATATTTATAGTAATCTATGAAATATAGATATCGAAAAATGAATTACATCATTCATAGATACTATAAGTCATATGTCTACCTTAATGTTATCTTCAATCATTAATGGATGGAATAAAAAAGGTTAATAATAATAAAATATTAATAAGTAATTATTATTCCATATATATCATATGTATTCATTAAATATATACTTATTACCATACATTTTAATCTTAAATGAAAAAAGGATCACAATGCTTTGGGGAGGTGAAAGTCCACACGTACACATGAGTGACGTTATCGTCTTCCAGCGAATTAGAATGTAAGGAGGTATATATGATATTACAATACCAAAATAATATTTCACTAATAAATATCATATATATTCCCTATTTTTAAATTTATAAACATCCATGAAAAAGGGTCATGAAAATTTAATTGCACCGTTATTTTGATATGGTCAGTCGTACGTATGCATCAACGGTGTTTTCGCCTTTAGTATGACATTGGATTGATAGAATATGGATTTATCATAATCATAATAAATTATAATTATATTTGTTATAAAATATATATTATCTTATTATGGTTACAACACATTAAGAGGAAGTATAAAAAGAAATAAACTTGAAGGACTCGGTAAAGATGATTACCACTTGCTAAGTAGACTTC
Source organism: Viscum album (assembly GCA_963277665.1). Lineage (NCBI taxonomy): Eukaryota > Viridiplantae > Streptophyta > Magnoliopsida > Santalales > Viscaceae > Viscum > Viscum album. The sequence goes on from OY728138.1 coordinate 1,382,429,586, forward strand.
TTTTAGATCTCTTCTTAAGGGACATAGATAAGGTATTTTGGAATGAAATTGACATCTATAAAATACATAAGAGTGTTTAAAATAAAAATTGGTAGGTTTGGGTCAAGTAATATGGCTCAAAGTGGTTTGAATAGTTGAGAGAAGGGGTGTCCTTTTAAAAGAGTGGAGAGGGGCATTCTTAAAATATTTTAATGTATTAAATTAATATAAATTATTTTTCTTGAAAATATTTATAAAAATTGATATGATACAAATATAAGAATATTATAATTGGAAATATTATCAAAAAATAAAATTTTGAAAAGTTTTCAGTATGTTGTTACCCTTATATTTTAGTTTTTAATCCCCCATTAACCCCTCTTCCAATTACTGTGGTTTTAATTTTTTATATCAGTTAAGACTCATGGAGTTACCGTATGAGGAAAAAAGATCCATAAATGGAAAATGGTCCCTTCTATCAACCATAAAATATTAATTTTTTTACTATAAATTTTTTATTAATTTTATAACATTTAATAAAATATTATTTTTTATAAAATATCATTAATTTTATTTTATCCTCTATTCTTTTAATATGACATTAAATGCATCAAGAGAAATGAGAGTTTGAATATAATCATATAAAAAATACATAACACTTCATATAGTACTATAATATTCGTGTAACATAATAATTTAGTCTAATTAAATTAGTTTTAGTGTTTTTAATAATATTTATTTTAATTTTCTACTAATTAAATAAATGATGTGTCGGTGTTGCACATGTATTTTTGGTAATTAATTCCTTTAAAAATTTATAAAAAAAATTACAATCATAAAAAATAATTTATCTTTCATATGAATTTTTATAATGGAACATATCCCAAATTTATTCTTATGTCAATTATTTAAATATAGTGAAACAATGGAAATGAACTTTTTGACATTTCATTAAATAAAATACTTTAAATGTCAAAATAAAAAAAATAGAAAAAACTCACATATTTTAATATTATATGATTATTTAGGTCATATTTTAATCAAATTATTTTAATTTATGAGTTAGTATCATTTTCTTGTCCTTCTCATATTATTTTAACCTTAATTACTTGATTTTACCTTACTATGGTGGCAATTATTTACTATGGTAACTATTCATAATGATAATAAAACAAAGAGAACTATTTGAAAATTTTGAACCTTAATGATTCCAAATATGGAATCCATTTTTTATTATTAAATTTATATAAGTGGATGTAAATAATTTTAAATCAAAATGAAAAACACAATAATATTTTGTATTTTTTTGAAAAATTCCTTTTATGTTTAAAAAGGTTTTTATAGGAAATTCAGTCCTAAAATTATGTGAAATTTAATTAATTGAATTATTTATAATATAATAGAGCTATTTTTTCTCTAAATCATTTTGAAACAAAATTTATCTTAGTAAATCCTTGAAACAAAAAATACAGGTGTCAATAAAAATTATTATTTTGCATTATTCTCTAAATAAATCAATCATTTCAAAAAATTATGAAAATTTCACAATAAGATAACTATTATATTATTATTTCAAATATAATATTATTTTTATAAAATAAAATTTATATATATTCCTAAAATTAATTTTAATATTTTCTCACAAAAGGAAACATTAATCATTTTTAAAGAAAAAGTAATTCTGAAGCATAAAATAAACTTATTTAAAATCCTGTACTTATTTCATAAAAATTTGAAAATGAGTTAGTATTGATTTATTAGGTTAAATATATCTCAAAATTATATTAATACTATCCATACCTACCTATTAAATGTCTAAATAATAATTGTTCTATTAAACAATAATCATTTAATAGTATGTTTTGATTCATTTAGACTTAGTGTTGATCACTTTGTATGATATCAAGCATAGTGTTATTTAAAAATATAAGTGTATTAAATTAATTTCATTAAATTATATTCTCAAAATTTTAATAATATTTTTATAAAAAAATATATACATCATATACCCTACACTTAAACTCATGTTTTTCCTCAGGCATTGAATCTCAACGAAGAATCTCAATGGGAAACCATGATACCAATAATTAAATCTTAAATTAATAAAATTTTAAAATTATAAATGGTAAAATAAAAATGTAAAAAATCGCATTAAAAATTAATTAAAATTCACACTATTTAAATAATCCAATCAACCCATGTATGTTACTCTACCTTCAGAATTTTATGGGTCTTCTCTTTCCATACATTAAAAAATATTAAATTATTATTATTAAACATGATAATACATGACTTATGTCATAATGAATTATATTCACTCTTTTATCAAGGTAAAAATTTAATTATAGTTATTCTCACATAATGAGTTCATGCTTCTTTACGTATTATTGTAATGTTCAAAACTTCTCAACCCCATAGAGTTGGAAATCCCAATTAATCATGAGGACTTGATTTAAGGTTTTAATTTCTCTCATCCTTCGGGTTAGTGGGAAATGATGTGAAAAAAAATCATTCATCAAAAAAGAGGTTAACTTTAAATCCTAATGCATGGTATTAAAAAATATTGTAACGAAAATATATCTTTAAAAGTGAGAACACCCTCTTTACAAGCACAATATAAGGTCATGATGTCTGAAAGTATAATGAAATATTTACACCCAATGGATTATTTTTCTATTTTTCTATTTTTTTCATAATTTATGCTTTGAATAAATATCACATCCACCACCTAACCATATATGATAAAATCCTTGGTCTAGTAATGGTGATTTTTTATTCTCCTAAGTCACAACCCATTTTTTTATATTTTTTTATTTTTTATAACTACATTTATTTTAATATTTATTAGGGGTAGTAGTGAAATACAATAAGTTAATAAACATAGACCTTTCTTAATTCATAAAGCACACTCAAACACTTATATCATTCATAAATGTATCCTTCCCACTGGAAATTACCTTACCCTACACTTAAACATTAAAATTTCATGAAAAATATATAAAGTACAGGATGGAAGGGGAATTTTGGATTGTAATGTGGATCATTTATAAAAAGTTCCTTAATAAATTCTATTATCTTTATAAGGATTAATGTAAAAGGTTTTATCAAGGTTAATTGATTATTAATAAAACTTTCACAATCATTTTAAAAACTAATTAGCACAATAATATCTTTTACAATTTCCAATGAAAGTTCTTATTGATGGAATTATTTAAGTTCTCTCAAGAAATATGGTTAAGATAGAGTTGATAAATTTTCATTTTGAAACCTTTTAAGCAATAAAGAAATAATAAATTAGATAATTACTCACGTAATTCAATAAAAATAACAAATCAATACACATGATTTTTTTAAAATTTAAATTATGAAAATGGGAATGAAATTTAATTTACCTAAATCAAAAAATTCCAACAAAACTTGATTCAACATATTAAATCTTATCTTCGTCTTTATATATTCTATACAGAAATTTATTAATTCAATTTAATTTAATTTTAAATATAAAACAAGGAATTTTATGATTCCTAATAAATATTTTACATCTACAATATTACTAAGTATAGAACAAATACAAATGTTGGCATGAAATATCATTTTAAAATATCAAACAATATTTTTTAACATGATTGTAGAGAGATAAACAATGAAGAATTTATTTGTGTACTTGTATTTATAAAAGAACTTATTTCTATATCTATTATTCATGATTCTCGAGGGGATAAATTTTTTCCATAGTCATTATGGAATGACAAAATAATACCAATCAATAAATTGTAATGACAATTTATTTAAATTAGAAAATGTTATATAAATGGGATGTTATGTCATAATGTATTCATAAACTAATTCATATAAAATAAAATAAAAGAGGGATTGATATTGTTTGAAACCACAAGTGGTAACATGTTTTTTACTACCACTAGAAATAAATTTCTATATATTATGTATAGTCTTATAGTCTGTGGAGTTTCTTTTATTTGATCAAAAACTTGTTTATTATTCTAGGTTACATTCCTTCATTTTTGATTTTAATGAATCCATATATAGAGTGTAAACAATCCACCACTAAGGGAATGAGATACATGTTTTATAGAGGGTTTAGGATAAATAATGATTCCACCTTCTTTTTCACTCCCCCTTAGATAATAACTCATTTACTCTCCATTTCTTCCTCAATGTATGTTGTATCAATGGAATAAGGAATGATAAATTTAACGTTTAATTATTTACAATTAAATCAATAATAATCAATATAAAAATAATCTCCATTAGTATATGGAATATGTGTCTTATTTTCCTCATGGGAATCCACATGGATCTCCACATGTGTACCCTCCAAAACATGTTCATGGGCTATCACCTGTTCCCCATCAGGTGAAAATTTCTTTTCTTCATTTTCCTCCAAGACAATCCATGTGTTTTCAAAATCTAAAAAAAATTAAAAGGATTTTTAAGACTCAATTAATTTTCAATAAAATTAAAATAAATATTTTTTCCAAGTTAGTATTACATCCCTAGGTAGGTTGAACTTCTTGTTATTCTTTATTAAAAAATTCCTATAATATTAGATTTTTAGTTGATGAATGAAATCACTCATGATCCCCTAATATTTATTCAAATTCCACCACCTAGGAAGTTTCATCTTATTTTGATGATATAGGGAGATAAAACAATGTTTATTATTCATATTTAAATATAGGGATATCATTTTATACTTCATCATTATCCCATTCATTCAAAAATTTATCTAAATTTACATTATTTTCCTTATGTACAATATTAAACAAGTTTTCTTCATGTATATACTCTAGAAATGGATGATAGATCTGAAATGGATCTTAATAAAATTCCATATTTTCATATTGTGGTTATTAAATTTTAAAAACTAGTGTGTGAGTATCTTCCATCACCATCCCATGTTCTTGTTGTGTTTTAGGTACCATTTTATGTAATTGTTTATCCTAGGATGAAATAATTAATTTAGTAATTTATTGCTGTTTTCTCCATAGGTTCTACAATGCGTCACTAATCCTTTAAAATATATCATATATATCATTGTGAAACATTTTTCCCTGTTATTTTACATGTGACAAATACATCCATGTATAATAATTACATTTTGAGTACAAAATGGAAAATAATTTTTTGGATATCTTTGTAATAAAATAATGAAATTTACTCACAAAATGTGATAAAAATTATTAAATAATGGAAATTTGGTTCCTTAGAAGGAGTTCCGTATATTCACACACCTATCATATGGTGGTTAAAAATATATGATTTATATTTCTTAGTGAAGAACATTGACTAACTAGGGTTATATCTCTTTTAGAACATTACAGTTGATCACACATTATTCATAATTCGCTTATTATATTTTGGTGTTTTTATTATTTTATGAAAACTAAAAAATTGGATTTTGGTTAAAGAATGCAGAACCGAAAAGTAAACATACACATACCTATGCAGTAATAATGAAAGAATGTTCTTAATAATAGGGTTTATATCTTGGGTTCATTCCATATCTATTATTATTATTATTATTATTATTATTATATATTTCATCCCATAATACAAGAACCACAATCCCTTATATTGAGTTTTAATTTTATAATTCGTTATAAAACACTTTGTCATGCCAAGTCTCACCTTATTTTACAGTCATGGTATATGAAACACCTCAATCGATAATATGATACCTTCAAATAACCCATCTCTACCAAATACCACTTCATATCAAGAATAAATTTTAGCCTACGTATGAAAAGTATTATCTAATATAAGGGGAGGGGGAATGAATATTTTTAAGGATTTTATTGAGTACAAATGAATCACCAAAGAGTTATGGATTACCACCACACCTACCTTTTTCAATTCCCTCTATATCACCAAATAATGAATAAATAAATAAATAAATATTGAAAAATGAAATGGGGAGACTGATAAAACTCCCCAAAGGCCAATCCTATGGTTTGTCACTCGTGATCTTGGATATAAGAGATAATGGTGGAAAAAGATAGAGATAGAGATATATATAAGAAGATTTGAATTAAAAATATAAATATATAGTTACATTAAAAAGAAAACATAATCTATAATATAAAACTATATAGTATCATCCCCTTTAGTGATCCTCATTTTTATATATAATTCTCATTCGTATTAGTATGCTCTATATTTATAATAATATTACCTGGTAATATCACTTTTATCTATACTTTAAAATACACTTATTGTAAGGTCAAAGATTTATCTCATCAAAATAGTTGAATTATCATTAGATACGATATGGAATATCACCTTCAGATATAAATCAATTATCCATGATAAAGAGGATAAAAAATTTTCAATATCTTTTTATCTCTTCTATTTTATTTACCCCTTTATCTATTATATATTTTCTCTATTTATATCAATTATTATAGCAATATGAATTGACCATACCTCATTGTGATAATACTAAGTAGAAATATTCTTGAGTTTCTGCCATAAAATACATCAATCATGTGTGTGGGATGTGGGAAGCCCAAACTTTCATTTATCTTTAGATATGATCTTCATCATGTAGAATAATTTCCAAACTCGTCTTATAGTCCATTTTTAACTTCTTTTTTCATGAATGAACACCATATCTATCAACATTCTATAACTATGGCTATTTAACATTTTAATTGCTCATGTCATCCCTATATTTCATATTCCATGAACTAGGGTTGGGGTTTTTAGTACCTCTAAGAAAAAGAACAAATCTATCTTATTTTACCGTCCATGAATTCATTCCATGGTTTATAACACACCATTTCTAATCATGTATCTAATCTATACTATCCTATCAAATCATGGATTCACTCTAAGATGTCATCACAATTCCCTTTTTACTCTCACCATTATCCTAATGACCTAAAGGTACCTTTCCACTAGGATAGTCATCATCATGTTATCCTCTATTTATGTAGCTATCACGACCAAAATAAAGATCACTACATGTGTTTTCCTCATCATTTCATTTCAAGTTTGTACAAGGCTATTAGATTGATTATTTTATTTAGGGGGTTTCCAAAATTATTGTTATGTCATCTTCAAAATGGAATAGAAAATGATCATTTGGATGTTTTACTATTCATAATGGATTTAGACATCCACTAAGAACCACGGTCCATTCCACCACGATGGAGTGGAATTGTTTTGAACATTACTCAACTCTCATTCATCGATAGATTAATTATCTTCACTTTGTATTGTATGTTGATATTACTATCTCCCATTGGTGTTCAATGTATTTTTCATCCCATTTATGTGTTTCTTAGGTTTATAATAACACAGTACTGTCTACTATAGTGTTTTTGGTTGTTTTTAAAGGTGGCTTGGTGAGCATGGAGTAGTGGAGGAGGAAATAAGTGTGTCTAAAACAGGTGACATTAACCCTGATAAATTGTGATGTAATTTGTTCAAGTGGTTCATATTACCTTTATTAGAGACATCTCACATCAATTATAAACTCATGTCAATGATCCTTTATGTGTTATCTAGATTACTCTGTTGGCCAACAAAGACAGATAGGGGTTGGAGGATCCCTACCACCAACATTCCTAACCCCCTAATAAGTTATTCCTCCCAATTCTGAACATACCTTCCCCATCCACAATTTTTCACCTTATCTCCTCCATGAGTGTGTTTTGTGATGCCTATTCCACACCTAAGATGGATCCCCCACCTGGTGTGGTCAGCTACCCCTATGGTTATTTATGTGGCTTGTGAGTTTTAGGGTTGGATGTGGTGGTGGTCATTTTTTTACTTAATATAATATTACATAATAATTAAAAATTATATACAAAAATATAATAAAAAAATAAACTTCAATTTTATCATTTTCTGTTATTTTAGATTAATTCTTCAAAAGTAAATTTGAAAAAATTAAATAAAAAAATTAATTATTTGGATAAAATAATTGAAAACCATTAAAATTCATTATCAAAATTAAAAAAATATTAATAATAAATATAGAATAACTCAATAAATCTAGACTATAACTTGTATGAAACGGCCTCCCAATATCTCCACTAAATAATGATTTCTAATAAAAAGTATGTGGGATGAATTTGTAATACATTCAGTGATCACCTAGAAAGAATCATTAACTCTTATTGATCATGGATTTTCTTTCAAATAAATTTATAAATAGCATCCCACTTTCAAATTGTAGCCTCAATGGGTTGATCCAAACCTATCGGTACATGATTCTCGGACATCAAATGCTATAAAGTGAGGTATAGAGAGATACACTCAACTATAATATTCCTTATCCTTGTCCAGAAAAATTAATCCTAATGGTCCTAGTTCATATTCACTACTCATGTATGTTCCACTATAGGGTGTATATAACTCCCTCCACACATCCTTGTTTAGCATGATTTGAACCATTTTTCGACCCTATAAAAGGACAATGATCTCCCATTCTTCAAAAATCTATCAAGACCATGTCCTGTAAATATATGTTCATATAAGACATTGTAATAAATATATCTAAAAATATTATCTCCTAGAACAATAGAAAAGTGGAGGGGTCAGAACCATTGATTGAAGATACACAACTCTACCCTCACTCACAATGGTGAACCACAATGATTAAAACTGCTATGTTGCCTCTCTCAATGACCAAAATAATGATTTTCTGTAGAAAATACCTGCCACAATGTTCCCTTTAGAGGGTAGGGTTATTGACTATATCATGTCAAAAAATTAATGAAATTCTATCCATTTCATTTCCCCCATGTAAATATATTTCTACAATAATATATACCTAAGAATGTTTTTATTATAATATATTATGAATCACTCTCCCCTAAGATAGTCTCACCATGTATTCTGGGTGTATAATACTTCTTCCAACTCCAAATCTTGGGTTACATAATCTTAATCATGGGGTCTCATCTATTAGTATATATAATAAATCAGCACATACATCTATATTAGAATACACCCAAGCCCTGGTTCAATGTTATCATAGAGCACCAAGTACTCAATTCCATCCCTTTAAGATGGAGGGTCCTGCTCAAACTTCATCGCAGCAACTGAAAATCCAACAAAATCTTTGTGTAAAAAAAGGCTTCCTATTTTGAGTCAAATAATTTTGAGGAACCACTAAAATCGATAAATTAGTCATAAATCTCAGAAAATACCTATCCAAAACAAAAAATTACTTCACCTTTTTCATGCCCTAGGGAGACTTTGATGTTAAAACTTCCTTGATCTTCCTTGGGAACACTATTACATCCTCCAATGAGATGAAACATTCTAGTAGATGGACCTCATGAATAAAAATACAGCACTTCAAGAGATTTTTATAATGATTTTTCTCCATTATTTTATCCAAAAACATCCTAAAATTCTATTTATGTTGCTCCTCGGATGTTGAGTACATGAGGATGTCATTAATGATGACCACTATGGACTAGTGTAGGGAATGATGAAATATTTATTTCATGTTTCCTATGAAAATATTAATAGAATCCATCATGACAAATGTATTCAAAAATACTCATAGTGACCATAGCAATACCATAATGTCGTCTTCTCTAAATCCACATCATGAACATGGAGATGGTGATAAGCTAACCTCCTGTAAATCTTCTTAAAAGACTTCTCCCCATTAAACTCTTCAAATACATCAATGATTATATAAATTAGTATCTTGTTATTTATATTAACCTTATTCATGAAATTATAATCTTCTTATAACGTCAAGAAGCCATCTACCTTCTTAGAAAACTATATTGGGGATAATAAGGGGGCACACTAGGTTTCACGGAGCTCATTATTTGCAGATCCTCAAACTGCACATTTGGATCTCAAAGCTATGAAGGGGGCATCCAATATTTATGAATAGATATTGGGGTTTTCCCTGGGTATAGTTATATATATATGTTGATCTCTCAATGTAGATGTATGTCTAGAACATCCTTGGGGAATACTCTTTCATAATCCTCCACTACAGGAGGGATATGGAAACTCATAAAATATATTAATCGAAGGAGAATATTGTTCAACTGGGGAAAATTAGATATATCCTATTTTATAAAATTACATCCCACTTGTTGTGATATTCTATCTCACCATCAAAGGAAAATATCATCTCGTAAACTTTAACACACTGTAACCCACACTTTTAAAAGTAATATTCAAATGGATTGTAAATAATAAATCTATACCAATATAAAATATCATAGGACCTAATATTCATAATGAAAAGGTCCCAAATTAAGATCTCTCCAATGAGTTTCATTTCACACTGCATCTTAAAGAGTATGATCAATTAAACTTCCTCATTTTGAGTTTATAATATCTAGGGTTAAACTATAGACTCTACTAGAATATCAACATCTCGCACTAGGGTATCAACACATAAGGAAGGATCAATCCTATGTTTATAAACACTATGAATAATTAATTTTTGAAATATAACATACCTTATAATATTTCTATAACCTTAGGTTCATAATCCTCCACATCATATTGTTTTCCATGTCCCTGACTGTAACCTCCCACCCCTACCTCATTGGCTTGAGGATGTGATGAGGGTTACGTGGCCTTAAGTGACGATCCCAAGGTGCCAAAGGCTGTCAATAAATTCTGAGGGCTTCAAGAACAAATTGGAGAATGATTTTCACTTAAGAAAAAACCAACCAAACCATCACTAACAACCACTATATGATTCATGTCAATAAACCATTTATACATGTATTTTCAAAATACAACCAAGTTGTTCCACAATACAACACAAAAACAATATAATCAAACATGATATCAGAGTACGATGTGGAACACTAAACAAAAAAACACAATGATCCATGACACCACCTCAACTCCACACAAATATCCAAGCACCAATCTCCACCAACACATCAAAACCATCACCATGAACCACTAGTAATGAGTTGCCTTACCTTTACCTATATCCTAGTACACAACATCTACAAAAACACCAAAGTGCCAAATCAGGGGGTGAGTAAAACTACTTAGTTGGTTTTCCCCAAATGACTTCCTTATACACGCCACTAGGATAAAACTGTTAGCACATTTATATAAAACAGTTTATATAAAATAATCACTAGTTCAACCATTACCATAAGCCAGGCACACCCTTACTAAGCCATCCCACCCAAATCAAGCAACTAAGGGAAAACAAAAAAAATACATTCCAAAAACCATTTCATCATTTACACATTAGCACAACAATTTCCATCTTGTAAAGAAATGCACAACAAAGCAACCATAACGGTGAAGCTTCTATCCAACCCGTTCACCCATTCACAACTAGCAGTACTTCCCGACCACTTATCTTTTGACGATGGCCCTTCCATCCACTATCCATCCCCTTTTTATAGTGGTACTTCTGGCCCACTTCCACACAACATTCCAACCAAGACATAACCAATCATTGCACACTAAGGTCACAACAACATGCAATCAACCATTTCCATTACATGTCTAACACTTCAATAAATCGCTTATTTTTTGAAAACAACCTTTAACCATTTCCATGCCAAACAACATTTCAATAAAACAAAATTTTTATAGAAAACCATTTCCCATAAACCATTTTCACAAATAAAACTCAGAAACCCACTTTAAAATCTCTATTTTAAAATCCAAACAAGAAACACTTCACCACAAACCCAATTTTTCCCAAAAATCCCTAAAGCATCACCCAAGGGATTTATAACCAATTTCACACATCAAAACCCAATTAATTTCAAGCCAACCAAATTAGTTGTAACAATAACCATTAGCTCTAACCAAGTTGAGTCAAGAGAGAAGCCACCTACCTTTAGGTTTCCTGAGAAAATGACCTATAAGAAAACACTCTTCAAAATCGGTGAACGCACCACCGAAATCTCTCTATGTCTCCTTACCTAACATCCAGAAGCCACAAAATTAACAACCAAGGAAACCACAACCCTAGATCTACACACAATGGTTGTAGATCTAGAAAACTGAGAGAAAGGGTGATGTAGATCTAGAGGAAAACACAAAGAACCCATGAGAAGAGACTTAATTGGGAGAAACCATCTTCAAACCACCACAAAAACCCTTAGATTTGCTTCTAAAATCAATGGGATATCACCTTAAACCCCTGAGAACCCCAAATCCCAAGTGAGGATCGAGTGGGAGAATATTAGGAGTGTAATGAGGCAAGACCAAGTGAACCAAGGTCATAAAACCCTACTTTTAAGTGGCTGCACGGTTAGCCCACTCATTTTAACAAACTGTGCGCTAACCCTACGCACGCAACTACCTTGAGAGGAGGGGTCCACACTGTTTCCTCACAAGGTTTGGAAAACAATGCATAGTCTGTGCGAAGGCTACTATCTCCCCCTGCACAGTTTCCTGGAGAACCCATACGGTTTCCCCTAACCGTTCTCAAATCGTGCTTCCAAAGAAAAACCTCCAAAATTATCCAAAACCATTCCAAAATCTCACAACCTCCTCTCAACAAATCCCATGAACTTTAAACACATAAATAAGCATAAAAAGAGGCTACATAACTTGAAATGGGGGTGCTACATTCTCCCCACCATTGGAATTTCCTTCCTTGGAAAGTAGTGAACCCTCCTTTTGCCAAAAGAGATCAGGCCATTGCTCGACCATCTCTTTCTCCCACTACCAAGTCTCCCCTTAGATCTGGAAATGATGCCACAAAACCCAAACAAGACCGATGATTTTACCCGGCAATACATTCTATTTCCAATCCACAACCTGCACTAGAACGTGCAATAATGAAGCATTCAGCTCTTGCTCAACATGATCTCATCAAAAAACATGGCTTGGATCTAGCTGATACTTTTTCAACTGTGACACATGAAAGAGATTGTGCACTGCACTGAACCTAGCCAGAAAATCCAAATGATAAGCCACCTCACCAACCCACTCAATAATCTCAAAAGGTCCAATATATCTCAGATATTCCTTTCCATGATTCCCAAATTGACAATGTACCAACGTAGGAGAGACCCTCAAGGAAACATGATCACTCACCTCGAATGACAATGGTCGTCGATGATGATTTACATACGATTTCTAACAACTAAGAGCCATCTCCATTCTCTTCTTGATTAACTTGATCTTCTTTGTAGTCTCCTGGACAAGTCTCGGTCCAACCATCGAGGACTCACCAGTTTTCACCCAGCATAGTGGAAAATGACACATTCACACATACAACGCTTCAAACAGAGACATATGTATGGATGCTTGATAACCATTATTGTACAAGAACTCAACCAATGACAAGTTCTCCTCCCATGAGCCACCAAAATCCATGATACAATCCCGCAACATGTCCTCCAATGTTTGTATCATCCTATCGGATTGACCATCTATCTAAGGGTGATATGACATGCTCATAGTCATCTGTGCCCCAAGGGTTTGCTGCAAGGATTTCCAAAAATGAGATGTAAACCTCAGATCTCCATATGATACAATTGAAACTAGAATGCCATGCCTCTTTACCACCTCCTGGATATAGATTTTGGATAGATCATCCATCGTATGAGATTCAGAAATCAGAATAAAATGCCCCGACTTTGTTAGTTGATCCACTATCACCCAAATGGAATTTTTCTTTCTGACCATTCTTGGGAGACCAGTGACAAAATCCATCACTATTTTCTCCCACTTACAAACAGGAATTGGTTAAGAATGGAACATTCCTGCTGGCCTCTGATGCTCTTACTTGACCTACTTGCAAGTCAAGTATCCCAAAACAGATTCATCCATACTTCGTTTCATACCAGTCCACCAGAGCTGCACTTTCAACACTTTATACATTTTCTGAATTCCAGGATGAAAACCCCACCTAGAATGATGATACGCATAGAGAAGATCTGCCTGACAGGAAAATGGTATAATCATCCAATTCCGAAAACACAAAATTGAATCTCCATTCAGTTTCCAACCCTCTATGGTCTCTCCACCATTGAGTTTCGACCCCATGGTCACACACTCAGAATTAGATAATTGCACCTCTTTAATCAATGCAACTAAGTCAGGAATCAACAAGACCGGAAATATGACTACTCTATCGCCCTGGTCCTCACATTCCAAACACATGTCAGTTATAACTGACATCAACTGCCACTAGTCCGATTCTTGTTTCACCACCTGAGCATATGATTTTATACATAATGGATCTTCCACCAAATTTCCCTTACCTGGTGTCTACATCAAGTCAAAATAAAACTTTTTTAGATATTTCATCCATCAAAATTTCCTCAAATTCAAATAAATTTGTTAGAAAATGTGCTTTAAGATATTATAATATGCATATACCATGAATTTCTCACCGAAGAGATAGTGACGCCACACTTTCAAATCATGGACAACTGCTACCAATTCCAAATCATCTGTTGGGTAGTTATTCTCATGCACCCTCAACTGTTGTGATCCATAATCAACCAAATGATTCTATTTCATGAGAACACACCCCAAACCTAATCCCAATGCATCGCAATACACCACATACCCTTTTCATGGTTCTGGAAAAACCAAAAATGGTGCTGATGTAAGGTGGCCCTTGAGCTCTTCGAAACATTACTGACACTGTTCATTCCACAGGAATGGAACATTATTTCTTGTCAAAGTTGTCATCAATAAAGCCAAAGGTGAAAAATCACGAACAAAATGCTGATAATACCTAGCTAGTCTGAGGAAACTCCGTACCTCAAACACATTCTTTGGAGGTTTCCACGAGATACAACCTCTATCTTTTTTGGATCCACTAAAATTCCCCATTCAGAATTCAGATGGCCTAGAAAACAGACTTCCTATATCCAAATGTAACACTTTGACAATTTGGAATACAACCGATTTTACCTCAAGATCCTCAACACTATCTCCAAGTGTTGCTCATGCTCCACCCTTGTCTTAGAATACACTAGAATATCATCTACAAACAACACCACAAATGCATCTAGATATCTCTGAAATATCTGATTGATCAATTCCATGAACACTACTAGTGCATTCGTTATACCAAAGGGCATAACCACATATTCATAATGATCATATCTACTTCTGAAAGCTATTTTTGGAATATCGTCCTTCCTCACCCGCAATTGATGATATCCCGGCCTCAAGTAGATCTTAGAGAACCATTGGGATCCCCTAAACTGGTCGAAAAAATCATCGATTCTTGGAAGTGGATATCTGTTCTTTATCATAACTTGTTTAAGTCGATGATAATCAACATAGATCCTCAACGATCAATCTGCCTTTTTCACACACAACAATGGAGCTACCCACAGAGATATGCTAGGTCGGATAAACCCTTTGTTTTCAAACTCCTCCAACTGGACTTTCAATTCCCGCAATTCAGTAGGTTCCATCTGGTAAGATGTAAGTGAGATAGGATTGGTCCCTGGAAGGATATCAATTTTAAACTCCACTTCTCTTATGGGAGGTAACCCCGAGAATTCATCGGGGGAAAAATCTATGAACTGATCCACCACTACCGGAAGAACACTTTGTTGAACACCCTCTACCGATTACAACGATAACACCGCCAACTAATATGATAACATGTCCACTACTGGTGCCAAAAAACCCGTTTCACCCTACCATTCAATCCTCTCTCCTCTAAAGAGATTTCTAACACCGTCATGTGTTGTAAAAGACATTGTCCATGCATTATAGTTGATGTGGGCCTTAAAAACACTAGCCAACCCATTCCTAGGATTACATTATACCCATCCATCCCGCGCATTGAGAAATTCCACATTAGCTCAACCTATCCCACAATGATACAACATGCTCTACACAAGAAGGCTCAACAATCTTTTCATCCCAGAGGAGTTTGAAGTTTCAAAACTGAAGGCATCATTTCTACCCTTAAACCCAGCAACTCAACCACACGTGCAACAATAAAAGAGTGTGAGGCACCATTATCAAACATCACTTGCATCAAGGTAGAATTTAAAATAATATAACCTTGCACTATGGATGGTCCCAACTCATCATCCACGACAACCTGATCAGCTCCAAACAACGCCTTCATTGCCACAGTATTCTCTAAATTTCTCTGCTGAGGAGTTGTGGTGTTCCAAGAATCACCATATCTGACTTTGCTATGTTGACAAGGGGTATGTTGTTTCCCTCGTCCCATCGATGCATACGAAATATGTGATCCTGGAGTAGTGTCACGCGCACCCGACCTTGGATAATTCTAACAATAACACTGCAGATGCCCCATCTACTTAAAATTGTGACATGCTTGAGGTTGTGTCATACAGTCCCGCTTGATGTGTGCCATGGAGCCACACAGAAAACATCTTGTTCTGCTCTGGGGATTCGAAAGAAGATTCACCAATCCTACCATTAGATTATATGCCATGCCCCCGCTCTAGGAATAAGTGTCCCTCTTCTGCTAGAACCCATCATTAGAGTTCCCACTATTCTGTATGGGTACCACCATGCTTCCTCTGCCCGGAGCTCCCAGCATATCTGGCTCAGCTACTGATGCTCGATTCACCATCTCTGTGTAATCACTAATACACAGCACTACTATTTTTGAATGGATCTCTTTCCTTAACCCTGCCTCGATGATCCATGCCTTCAAGGACGTGCTACCCACCACCTTGAGTGCAATCCGTACTAAGATCGTAAACTTAGTTGCATACTTCATTACCAAAAGGATTTCTTATTTCCAATAGAAGAAATTTTTTGTGTGCTGAATTCTAAATGTATGTGGGTAGAATGTTTTATTAAACAATTATTCAAAGCCTTCCCACATCATGCCCTGGTCCGTTCCAGCTTGGACTACCAACTCCCACCACTGAAGGGAAAGATCTTCCAACATATATGTGGCCAATTTCACTTTTAATAGTACTAGTGTTCCCTATAATTCGAAGATCTTGGTCATTATATTCAACTACGCTTTTTCCCTTTCCGGGTCCGAATCACCCCTAAAGAACGGTGGATCCTGTCTTAGAAATTGAGCCACATAATCAACATGCTTTGTCTATTCTACTCTATTTTCACATTCCATAGCTTGTAAACCTTACACTATGCTCTGGACTAACTGATGGTTCACCTGGGGCTCAGGTGAAACAATGTTCTCATTGGCCACTTCCGGTTGGTCTCTACGATGCCTACCCAGTGCCATTTTTATAAACAGAAAACAAACAACCATGAGTCACACTTTCGTAGACATCAATAATTCCCATTTCAATTTTCATTACACAACACTATCACAATGAGGATTTCCACCTTTTCTGTATTTTCCATGTTTCACCATTTTTGAAAATCAAACCATTTTCAAAATACCACCAATTTCCATGTTTCAAATCCTTCTGTTTTGAAACAAAATTCAGATTTTTCAAAATCCACACATTCATATCACAACATAAATCATTATACCCCAATGAAAGATGCATCCTAGAGGGAAGTCATTTCTACCAATCATGCCATGTTCATCTCATTGGATACACCCACGACAATGAGATATCCAATGCCTATAAGTGTCTCCAACAACTTATACATCCAACTCCTTGGTAACTTGAAGTTCAACATAAAAGGGTTAGCTATGTCCTTTTATGCTATACATTCCAAGTTCCAAATTTCCTACACCTTGATATCATCCCGACTCAAGGAATATATTGCAAATAATGTCAACTCCAAATCCGAGAATCATCTCCAAAGGACTGAACAAGCTAATACAAATTGTAACACCCCACCCCTACCACATTGGAATGAGGAGGTGTTGATGGTTACTTATCCTTAAGAAACGTTCCCAAGGCACTAAAGGCAGGCAAAAAATGCCGAGGGCTTCAAGAACAAATTAGGGAATGATTTTCCCTTAGGAAAAAACCAACCCAAACATCACTAACAACCACTATATGATGCATGTCAATAAACCATTTAAATATGTATTACCAAAATACAACCAAGTTGTTCCACAATAAAACCCAAAAACTAATATAATCCAACATGATATCATATTACTATGCGGAAGACTAAACAAAAAAACACCACGATCCATGACACCAACATAGTTCTACACCAAGATCGAAGCACCAAGCTTCACCAACACATCTCAAGCATCACCACGAACCACTAGCAATGAGATAGCATACCATTACCTGTATCCTGGTACACAACATCTACAATGACAAAAAAGTTCCAAAGCAAGGGGTGAGTACAACTACTCAGTAGGTTTTTTCCAAATGACTTCCCTACACACTCCACTAGGATTAAACTGTTAGCACATTTATATAAAATAGTTTGTATAAAATAATCACAAGTGCACCCATTACCCTAAGCCAAACACACCCTTACCAAGCCATCTCACCCAAATCAATCCACTAAGGGAAATCCAAACAAACATACCACAAGCAATTTCATAATTTAGACATTATCACAACAATTTACATCTCCCAAAGAAATACAGAACAAATAAACCATAACGGTGGAGCTTCCAACCAACCCGTTCACCCATTCACAACTAGAGGTACTTCCTGGCCACATATATTTTTATGGTGGCCCTTCCATCCACTATTCGTCCTCTTTTTATAGTGGTACTTCCCTCCCACTTCCACACAACATTCCAACCAAGCCATAACAAATCATTTCACACCAAGGCCACAACAACATGCAATCAACCATTCCCATTACATGTCTACCACTTCAATAAATCACACATTTATTGAAAACACCCTTTAACCATTTCCATGCCAAACAAAATTTCAATAAAAAAACCTTTTTATTGAAAACCATTTCCCATCAACAATTTTCACAAATAAAACTCAGAAACCTGTTTTAAGATCTCCATTTTAAAATCTCCATTTTAAAATCTACAACAAGAAACACTACACCACAAAACCCCCTTTTTCCCAAAAAAAAACCCAAAACATCACCTGAGGGATTTTTAATAAATTTCACACATCAAAACACAATTAATTTCAAGCCAACCAAATTAATTCTAACCAAAACCATTATCTCTAACCAAGTGGTGTCGAGATATAAGCCACCTACCTTTAGGGTTCCCAAGAAATGACCCACAAGAAACCACTCTTCAAATCTGGTGAACGCACCACCAAGATTGCTCTATATCTCCTTCTATAACATTCAAAAGCCATAAAATTAACATCCAAGGAAACTAAAATCCTAGATCTACACATAATGTGTGTAGATCTAGAAAACTGAGAGAGAGGGAGATTTAGATCTAGAGGAAAACACAAAGAACCCAATCGGATAGACTTACCCGATAGAAACCATCTTTATACCACCACGAAAACCCTTCAATTTGATTCCAAAATCAGTGGGAGATCACCTTCAACCCTTGGGAACCCAAAATCTCGAGTGAGGCTCGAGTTGGAGAAGATGGTGAGTGGAATGAGGCAAGATCGAGTGAACCCGGGTTGTAAAACCGTACTTTTAAGTGGTCATACGGTTAGCCCACACGGTTTGACAAACCGTGCACTAACCGTGCGCATGAAACTGCCTCGAGATGAGGGGTCTGCACAGTTTCCTCTCATGGTTTGGGAAACCATGCGTTGGTCGTTCAAAGGATATTGTCTCCCCCTGCACAGTTTTTGGAGAACCCACACTGTTTTACCTAACCGTGCTCAAATTGGGCTTCCTAAGAAAAGCCTCCAAACTTTTCTAAAACCATTCCAACCTCTCCCAACCTCCTCTAAACTCATCCCATGCACTTTAAACACAAAAAGAAACATAAGAAAAGGCTACATACCTCAAACTAGTGGTGCTACACTGACTGTCATCTCTTTGAGCCTAGTGTGGGCCACCTAAGGCAGGTATCTGTGAAAATGATTCATAATGTCAACCACCACCCTCAACTATCTTTTCTCCTATACTATGTCCTCCAACTTGAATACATCCTAGCTCAAGTCACTACCTTTTCCTCATAGTCCCATCATTCGTCTCACATTCTAATACATGGTGGGTTATGAAATCTCATGCAATTCTAACTTATCCTTCACAACATAAAAACTACCTCTCAAAAGAGGTTGACCCTCAATCCGGATACTATCATTAAAATATTTTCATGTTCCTAAGCCTATAAGGACTGGATACTCCTCAGGATATTTATACATACCAATATCTCATGTATCACAATCTAATAATTCTACATCTCCCACCCATTATTAGTCGATCCTCCTCTCTATGGACTCTAAGAAACATATTTCCCTAAAACTCATAATAGATAACCAACCACTACACATAATAATCTTGAACTAACATAGATAACTATGTATTAGTATAACAAGATGCATCCACTTGAATCAGTGAAGGTGGGTCTATGTATATCCCAATTAGTGGAAGTACTTCCCACTATCCACCCTGAGTGAAAACAGTAATATTAGTTCACTTCATAAATCCTTCATCAGCCATCAAGTCAAAAACATGAATCTACTATTGGATTCTTACTATATATCATTACTAAAACATCCTATAATATTCAAGATATGACATAGTTAAAATATCATATCTTTGGAGATATATTAGGAAGTAAATTTAAATAAAAACTCATTCCTATATGATGCATATCAAAAATTCATTACAACGAGTTCCTATATGGACCATTTCAAAAAGAATGTTATCAGAGTCATGGTGAATGGATATATTTTCCACCACACCATAATTGGGTTCACTATCCGAAGAGATATACTCATGACACTTTCACATTACTTTCTTTGTTCCCAAATCAATCTTTATAGATAGAATATCTTCAAACAATTGTTCTTTGAAAACCCATTTCTCTAATAACACACAATCCCAACCAAACCCCCATATCCTACCTCTCTAATTGCAATCCAGGATTGGAACCCCAATCTTACCTCCAATAAGTCCAGGGTTGTAAACTAGCACCAATTTGGTAAAACACACACAAGGGAGGTCTTCGACTATGGTACATATACATAGGAACACATCTCTATATGAAAACATAATACATAAAGTTAAAAAAATACATTAAATGAATGAATGGAAATTAATACAACATCAATGTATGAAAAAAAAATTAAATGTGGAAGAATAAATTCCTGAAAATACTATAATGGAGTTTGGAATGATAATAAATGGAGAATGGAGAAAAAATGAAACTCTTGGATCCATCTATCACTACTATTCTCCACTGAATCCAAGTCCACCTCACACTCTATCAAAAGGAATATCATCTGCATAATACATGACACATTAGAGTAGATCTCAAACATGGTTTAGTATAATAAAACTAAATTGAACACCTAAAATCAATAATAATAAAATAAAAGAAAGAGTCAACACTAAATCAAACAATCATGGAGAATAAATAAAGTAACCCTTGTATGCTTACAGATAGACTCCAAGTATTAGAGTAAGATTATGACCTCATTTTCTTCATGGGTATTTCACTCAAGGTTCCATTATAATATCCATTTAAAGGAAACCACAGGTTGGGTCTCTCAAGGAATGATAAAACACATATAAGAATTCGTACTAATTGTTCCTTGACATGTTGAAGTGGAAATGGGAACAAATAATTTGTTAATACATAGGTATGGGATCACACCCAGGGCCTGTAAAGGATATGTAATACTATTCTAGAAAAAATCCCACTATGAGGGGGATCCCTTACCCACGATGTCATATACGAGAGACCAGACCCTATCTAGGGAAAATAAAATAGAGGATCGTATTCCATGACCAGTGGTATATACCTTACCTTATTTGGGAATAACCCTCATCGGGGGTCTCTCATATAATACCCAATTAAATATTCTATATTGTAACCTCATTGGGAGTGATCAAGGGAACACACTCATAATTAATTGGTTTGAGTAAACACACCCATTCTAATATATAATATACATTTAAAAAAATAAGTGCTCTAACCAATATTTTAAGGAGTAAACATTGTTTATAGGGGACACACAATGTGTCTCCCTATGTTTGATTCTACCTATGTCATCTCATATCACATGACATGTTCTTATCAAGATACACAATTTTTTTTTGTGACATATGGTGTTTATAGGTCAAACCTATTACTTGGGTATGTGTCATCTATATATGTGATTGTATTTCCTAAAGTACACGGGGTGTACCCCAATACACATGACATGTGGGTTCACATGGATTCTTGGGAGTGTACTCTCTATACCAACTGAGTTATCCCGCTAAGGATCACATGAATTTTGATATTTTTTTCAACATAAAACCCATCAACTGAATAGAAATGGATACAAAAAAGGTAGTCTAATAAACTACATGCAATGTAGATTGGAATGTTGATAAAATTCCTGATCTTCATGTGTGTCCTCTATTGGCACAATTTCCTCTTATTCCACTATAAATGTCAATTATAATACTTAGAATCACATTTACTAGGCCTAAATCATTGTCGATGATGGGATTCCAGACACTATTTCCTCAAAAATTATCTATATTTATATTTCTATTGTACATGCATGATCTGAATTGTGATACCACCATCACCCATACCACCCTAATATTTTCATCATCACCATCATTTTTTCATCACATCAATGATCACATAACTGAACAAACAACAATTACTTGTTGTTCTAAATATAAATTTCAAAATGATAAATTTTCCAAGGTATAGTTGAGTCATTGTTTGAATAAATATTGATGAAGAATGAGAATACGAAAAAGGGAGAAATACTCAAAACCCAAAATTGAGTATCAAACAAATTACATGATCAGTTTTATACCATTGAAGGAATCTAAGAAATAGGGAATCATTGGGATTTCAAAATTACTATAAATTCAAAATTATATCAATAAATATAATTAATATAAACTGATAAGAATGATAAAAAGGAAAATTTCTAAAATAATTAAATTAAAATATTTTTGGGAAAATGAAGAATATGGAAAATAAACAAAATAATAATAAAATTCCAACCTAAAATTGGATTTACTTTTGTAGGTGATTTTTTTTGAAATTCTTGAAGTTAATGAATTCTCTATGTATGATGTTAGATCCAATAATTGCAAACCCCATAATTATTTAATCAAAAATCTTGTAATCATTCACCAATAGTCTTCTATATATACTTCCTCTCAAATATCTAGTGTTATACAGATAAACCAAGAAATGAGTAATAAGATATTTATGTAGAAAATTTCTAGGTCTATGGTTTTAATTAAAAAATTATATAAATTAAATAATTTAATCAATTATTTAATTTGATAAATTTAATTTAATCTAGTATCCTCCAATTAGTGCACATAATTGAAGCACATGGAATTGATAAACCATATATCACACCTAGGGTAAAACCATCATCCTGGATTTAATAGTCTCTCATTCTTTCTCATATGAGAAACTATTTGAGAGTTATCCTAATAGTTTTGAAAAAATTATAACATGTGATATATTTTATTTAATATTTTGAGATTATTAAAACTGAGGTGCTATAGTGTCCATAAATTTTTGCAACTACGAACCTTACTCCAAAAATGTTATCCTACATTTTCCAAAGAGTCAAAAAAATTGAGTATCTAAAACTTAGAAACCATGTTATAGAAGAGAAATTCATACTATTGAAATATCATTTAATGATGAGGATATATTTTTATAAGACAGAATGAGTTAATTAGTTAAAATACTATTTTTTAAAAATAATGAACTAGGAAACAAGAAATGTTCTGTTCAATGGAGTTTTGAGGAGATCATTAAATGTTCCTAGGTGAATTATGATGATGATTAATGTGTGAGAATTCAGGATCTAATCAAAAGGAGGGTGCATCATAGAGAAGAAGTCAACACTATAATATTTTATTAATCTCAAATTTCTACATCATAGTAAATATTGTTACATCATGGGGAAGGCATGAAGTTGATAAATACACAGTAAAATAAAGGATAACCTAATATCCAAGAATGTTTCTAGAAAAGATAAAATTTTATTGGTATGTTATTTTAGGGATTTAAATCATTATTAATGGAATTTAATGGACACATTATATTGTGTGGGATGCCAGAAGAAATCTCAATTAGAGTAAAGGATAGAGGGGAGCGGAAAATCTCTTTGATCTCCCATGTTGAGGATACTCTGTTTTATTGTCTTAGATGGGGGATGCCAACATTTTACCAACATCACATCCCTATAGCCTCCATATTCTTCCTCTTTCTAATGGTTCTCCTCAATCTCATTCCCATTTATTTATTTATTTTTCTATGATTTTATCCTACTCTAAAATCATTCTTTTTCAATTCAGGCCTAATTTCATTCTTTCAGAGAAATGTTCATTGTAGCAAAAAATTTATCATTTCCCCTATTCCTATTCTATCCTTCCTAGTTCTCTAAGTCCATTATATGTATTGGTAGGTTGTTTGTTATGATGGATTGGTATAATAAGGTGGTTGTGGTTCCTAACCTATTTTTTGTCATTGATGTCCTTTATAATATGATTGTGCATCTATATTGAATCCATAATTTAATCTTCCAATGATATTAATATTTAAATTTGTGTTTTGACCCTATATTACTCTGGCTTACATTCTCTTTGGGATGGTTTATTAGGTTTTGTATGACCCATCATTTTCATCCTATAAGGTAAATCCTGCAATTTGTGTCATTTATTCCATAGGTTTTGTTGATCCTCTAGTATTGATAGTTTGTGTGTCCTGATGATGATGTAGATTAGGTGGGTGGTGTTAGTATCAATTTTGGTTGTGTATCCATGATCCTATGAATGGTTATGATTTTTAATCATCTATATGTTTACTGGTGTCTCTGGATATGAATTTATTCATTCTTGTTTTTTATTTTCACACTTTAGTGGGTTTTTCATTCAGGTTGATTCATCTCATGATGTTGATGAAGATGGTGGAATGGTTTATTTTTTTACTATATTTGATTTTGAAACTTTTCATCGTTTTCTTCAATGATTTTTATTCATGTAATATTTTATAACTGTGTCCCTCTATATTTTTGATGGAAATGGTGGTTCCAGCGGTGTTTGTATCAATATTTGTGAAAGATGTATGATTATAGTTCGGTTTATTTGATTCTTATTAAAGGTATAGGGAATGAGGGAATTTTAATCAGAGCATTTGATTCAAGGTTAGGAAAGGATATCGAGTTCAAGGGTGACTCACATATGTCATGTTGACATAGTTTTTTTTAAATTTTGAATTTTTTTTATTGGTTGGTTTCGTTTCTGGTGTATATTTGTTTTTTTGTGGGTTATGAATTTATCCATTAAATGTTTTTATTTTAAAAATAAAAAATAGAATTAAATATTATTAATATAAATAAACAAACTAAATGAAACATGTTTATAAAACATCTTGCACCACTTCTCGAAAAGTGTTTGAATATTGAGTATGTTGATATATCTAAATGTAAAAGGAGGGAAAAGGGAATTAATATTTTTTAATAATGAACATTAATAAGAATATAGATTAAAAATTCATAGTGAACATTCAAAATATAGAAGAATAAGGTTATTTTATGATATCTCAGAGAAGGAGGATACTGCACACATTATAATGTTTCTAGTATTCTATGAAGGAGAAAGATGATATCAAAGGCATCTAAATTTACCTTTGATGTATCTAAAACAATATTTGATATTTTTCTAGTCCCACAATCTAACTTGTTGTCCTTTAGTTTATCAATGAGAAAAGAGATAGAAAGTAAGAGGTAAGTTATCCCAAGGAGATATACATCTACCATAAAAGATTTATAAGGGTGGTGGTCAAAGGTTGGATTTACATTGAAATCAAGAAGTGATCTATAGTGAATCAATGTATTGAAACTTTATAATTCCATTATTCTATAGACGGTACCATATTGGAAACCAAGTAAAAATTTATCATTTTCTTCATGCTTTCATGTTTATATTCTAAAACACACCAAAATGACTAAGGATGCTAATAAACCATAAATAATATTTAGAAAAGGGATATACAAGTAATAAGGTAATCGAATCAATGAATCAACATGATAGTGGTTATCCTTATAATAAAGAGGAAAATTTCATTTTGGAAGTGAGAGTTCAAATGAAGTGTTTTTAAATTGGGAATGAGTTTAATACCATGATTCACCCACAGCCATAGTATTACTCACCTAATTACATTTTGAAACCAACATTGTATATTAGAGTATAAGTTAATTTATAATGTATTTGTTTCTTATCTTACTTGATCAGATTTTTTTAAAGGAAGTTCATCTGTAATTAAATCTATTTTTCTTGGTGAAAATTAATAAAAGAAACAAAAAAATTTCATGGTATATATGGGAGATATTCTTGGAGTTCCTCCTAATTTTTTTAATGTGATTGTTATTTTTTAAATGACATGGAATTATCTTTGAAAAAAATCAATGAATCTCATAAATTAAATCCTCATTCAAGAAGGAATTGAAGAGTGTTCTTATATAATATGTCTTTTATAAAATTTATATCTAAATATTTTCCAAGGATATGCAAATAGAATAGAAATATTCATTTGAAAAAAGATAATATATATGAATATTTATTTATGTTAAAAAGAAATAAGAAGAAGAATATCCCCAAGAGGATAAAATCTCTTATTTAGGTAACTAATTTAATGACAACTATTGTTTTAGATTCTAACCTTGGTTTGGTGGAAACATGTGAATACAAAAACTAAACATTTTTTTGAGATTTGAAAAGGATGTGTGACTCTATTAAAGAAGTGGAAAACATCGGGTTATCAATCTAGGGAGTGTGAATGCAGCCACCAAGATAATTCTAATGTCCTAAAATAAGAGGAGGATCAAAGGGGAGTCTTTAATGAAGTTTATCTTGAATGTATAGCATACATGCAGGATCTGAATTGTGATACCACCATCACCCATACCACCATAATATTTTCATCATCACCATCATTTTTTCATCACATCAATGATCACATCACTAAACAAACAATAACTACTTGTTGTTCTAAAGATATATTTCACAATGATAAATTTTCCTAGTTATAGTAAACTCATTATTTGAATAAATATTGATGATGAATTAGAATAGGACAAAGGGAGAAAGACACAAAACCCAAAAGTGAGTATCAAAAAAATTACATTATCAGTTTTACAGCATTGAAGGAATCCAACAAATAGAGAATAATTTGGATTTCCAAATTACTATAAATTAAATATTATATAAATAAATATAATTAATATAAACGGATAAGAATGACCAAAATAATAATTTCAAAAATATTTAAATAAAAATATTTTTTTGTAAAAATGAATAATGTGGAGAATATTCCAAAAAATAATAAAATCCCTACCTAAAATTTGATTTTTTTAGGAGAATTCCTTTTGGAAAATTCTGATGTTAATGAATTATAAATGTTTGATTTTGGCTCCAATAATTCAAAACCCCGTCATTATTTGATCAAAAATCGTGTAATCATTCACAAATAGTCTTCTATATATACCTCCTCTCACATATCTAGTGTTATACAGATAAACCCAGAAATGAGTTATAAAAGATTTATGTAGACAATTTCATGGTCTATGGTATTAATTATTCAATTACATAAATTAATTAATTTATTCAATTAATTAATTTGATCAATTTAATTTAATCTAGTATCCTCTAATGAGTTCACATAATAGAAACACATGGAATTGTTAAAAACATATATCACACCTAGGGTAAAACCAGCATCCAGGATTTAATGGTTCTCTCATTATTTCTCATATGTGAAACTGTTTGAGAGTTATCCTAATAATTTTGAAAAAATTCAAACATGTGATATATTTTATTAAATATTCTGAGATTCTTAAAACTGAAGCTCTATAGGGTCAATAAATGTTTACCAACTATAAACCTTACTCTAAAAATGTTATTCCACGTTTTCCAAAGAGTCAAAAAGATTGAGTACCTAAAACATTGAAACCATGTTATAGAGGAGAAATCCATACTATAGAAATATCATTCAATTATGAGGATATATTTTTAGAATATCAGATGAGTTAATGAATTACAATTCTGTTTTTTTAAATAATAAAAATGAACTAGGAAACATGAAATTTCGTGTTCAATGGTCTTTTGAGGAGATCTTTATATGTTCCTATGTGAATTATGATGAAGTTTAATGTCTGATATTTCTGAATCTATTAAAAAGGAGGATGCATCATAGAGAAGAAATCAACATTGTAATATTTTATTAATCTCAAATTTCTACATCATAGCGAATGTTGTTACATCATTGGGATGGCATGAAGTGAATAACTACACAATAAAATAAAAAGATAACTTAATATCCAAGAATTTTTCTAGAAAAGTTAAAATTTTATTGGTATGTTATTTTAGGGATTTAACTAATTATTAATGAAATTTATTGTCCACATTATATTGTGTGGGATGCTAGGAAAAATATCAATTAGAGTAAAGGGTGGAGGTTATTGGTAGATCTCTTTGATCTCCCACGGTATGGTTCCTCTGTTTTATTGTCTTATATGGGGGAGGCAAACATTTTACCAACATCACATCCCTATATCCTCCCTCTTCTTCTTCCTTCTGATGGTTCTCCTCAATATAATTCCCATTGATTTATTAATTGATCAATGATTTTATCCAAGTTTAAATTCATTCTTTTTCCATTATGGTCTAAGTTTATTCCTTAGGCGAAATTTTCATTGTAGCCTAATTTCAATCATTCCCCCTATTCCCTTTCTGTCATTCCTAGTTCTGTAAATCCCTTTTATGGATTGGTAGGTTGTTTGTTATGATGGATTGGGATAGTAAGGTAGTTATGGTTTCTAACCTATTTTTTGTCATTGATGTCCTTTCTTATATGATTGTGAATCTACATTGAAGCCATCATTTAATCTTCCAATGATATTCATATTTAAATTTGTGTTTTGGCCCAATATTACTCTGTCTTATAATCTCTTTAGGATGGTTCAGTAGGTTTTGTATGAGCCATCATTTTTATCCTATAAGGTAAATCATGTGATTTGAGTCATTTATTCCTTAGGTTTTGGTGTTCCTATAGTATTGATTGTTTGTGTGTCCTGATTATGATGTAGATTAGGTGGGTGGTGTTAGTATAAATTTTGATTTTGGATCCATGATCCTATTAATGGTGATGATTTTAACCATCTACTAGTTTACTAGTGTCTCTGGATATGAATTTATTCATTCTTGTTTTTTATTTTTCCACTTCAGTGGGTTTTTCATTCAGGTTGATTCATCACATGATTCCAATGACGATAGTGGAATGGTTTGTTTTTTTACTATATTTGATTTTGAAAATTTTTATCCTTTTCATCAATGATGTTTTTTCATGGAAGATTTTATAATTGTGTACCTATATATTTTTGCTGGAAGTGGTGGTTCCAAAGGTGTTTGTCTCAATAGTTGTGAAACATGTATGATTGGAGGTCGGCTTCATTGATTCTTAGTAAACGTATAGAGAATGAGGGAATGTGTATCTGAGAATTTTATTTAAGGTTAGGAAAAGATATCAAGGTTAAGGGTGACTCACATATGGCATGTTGACTTAGTATTTTTTGAATTTTGAATTTTTTTTATTGGTTGTGTTCCTTTGTGGTGTAGATTTTTTTTGTGTGGGTTATGAATTAATCAATTAAAATTTGTTATTTTAAAAATATAAAATAGAATTAAATATTATTAATATAAATAATCTGAATAAATGAAACATGTTTATAAAAATTCTAGCACCAGTTCTAGAAAGATGTTTGAATATTGAGTATTTTGAGATATCTAAATATAAAAGGAGGGAAAAGGGAATTACTATTGTTTAATAATGAACATTAATAAGAATATAGATTAAAAATTCATAGTAATATTCAAAATATAGAAGAATACGGTGATTTTATGATATCTCATGGAATGAGTATACTACTCACATTATAATGATTCTAGTATGATGTGAAGGAGAAAGATGATATCAAAGACATGTACATTTACCTTTGATGTATCTAAAAAAATATTTTATATTTTTTAGTCCCATGATACAACTTGTTGTCCTTTAGTTTATCAATGAGAAAAGAGATAGAAAGTAAGAGGTACGTTATCCCAGGGAGATATAAATCTACCCTAAATTCTTTATAAGGGTAGTGATCAAAGGTTGGACTGACATTGAAATCAAGAAGTGAGATTTAGTGAATCGGTGTATTGACGCATTATAATTATCTTATTCTATAGACGGTACCATATTGGAGACTAACTAAAAAATTATGGTTTTCCTTATTCTTTCTTGTTTATATTCTAAACAGACACCAAAATTACTAAGGATACTAATAAACCATAAATAATATTTAGAAAAGTGATAGACAAGTAAAAAGGTAATTAAATCAATGAATCAACATTATAAAAGGAGGTTAACCTTATAATAAAGTGAAAATTTTCATTATGGAAATGATATTTCAAATGAATTGTTTTTACATTGGGAATGAGTTTCATTTCATGTTTCACCCATAGTCATAGTATCACTTGCATAATCCACTTTAGAAACCAAAATTTTATATCAATGTATAAGTTAATTTCTATTGTATATGTTTCTTATCTTACTTGATCAAATATTTTTTTAAAGCAAATTCATCTGTAATTAAATCTATTTTTCTTGGTGAAAATTATTAAAAGACAAAAAAAAATTCATGGTATATATGGAATACATTCTTGGAGTTCCTCCTAATTTTTTTTGATTGTCATTGTTATTTTTAGATGACATGGAATTATTTTTTAAAAAAATCAATGAATCTCTGAAATTGAAGCATCATTCAAGAGGGAATTGAAGAGTGTTATTATATAATATTTCTTTGATATGATTTCTATCTAAATTTTTTCTAGGGATATGTGAATGGAACCAAAATATTCATTTGAAAAAAGACAATATATATGAATATTTATTTATGTCAAAAAGAAGTAATAAGAAGAATATCCCCAAGAGGATAAAATCTCTTTTTTAGGTAACTAATTTGATTATCACTATCATTTTAGATTCTAACCCTGGTTTGGAGGAAACATGTGAATAAAAAACTAAATATTTATTTGAGATTTTAAAAGGATGCGTGACTCTGTTGTAGAAGTGGAAAACATCAGGTTATCAATCTGGGGAGTGTGAATGCAGCCACCAAGATAATTTTCATGTCCTACAAGAAGAGTTAGATCAAAGGGGAGTCTTTATTGAATTGTATCATGAATGTGTATTGGATTAATACATGAAAAAAAATTTAAAAAAATATAAGGGTCCCTAAAGATTTACATGAAGGCAATGGGAGACAAAATGAATGAATAAAGAAACATTCTTGAAAATAATTCACTAGATATCATAAAGTATATTTCCATTGAAGAGGAATTTAAGGAAAACATCATTTCTCTTAGAGAGCATCATGAAGAAAAAAAATGAAAACTTGGAATGAAATATAATTCATGTTTCAATGAAATATATGAATGCCTAAAGATATATAATGAAATAAAAGTGAGTTATAAGAAAATAACAACATTAAATGAAAGGAAGACAAACCCATCTATGGAAGTCTCATTATATAAAATAAGAAGTAATCTGTATATTAATTCAATAAATAAAAAATATAGAATATGGGAGAAAAAATTTAAAATAAGAATTATGGGATGAAACAGATGATTTTGGAAAATCCTAGTAGAAGAGACCATAAATATATGGTATCTAAAATATTCAATTATTGTGCAAGGTTTGGTCCTATCATGAGCACCTATTTTGATGCCCAAAGGCCCAAGTGTATGTCATAACCTAATTTATCATCACTACAACAAAAAATTAGATCCATCTTTGTATGTTTTTCATGTAAAATATTTTATCCATTCTTACCCTCGTAATTTGGAAAGGAGTTAAAAAATTAATAACTAAGTAAGGTCACATAGAGAACCTCCACATTTATGATATACAAGGGAAATGTTTATTAGGAATAGAAACTTGTTAGGATAGAAAGTAGATTCACATGTTTAGAGATAGAAAAGGAGGAAGATAAAAAGTTGTATCAATGAAAAAATTATATGTACTCGCATTTTTTATATTTGAATGAAATAAGATAAATTTGGAAGCAAATGAAATGGGATTCTCTAGCTTTGATAACGGTGTAAGTGGAGAAGAACCCAATGTATAAGATGGATTCCAAGGTGGATATCAAGGAAATAAAAGTTATGTAATTCATAAGTTGTCTAAAAAATACATATAAGAAAAGAGATAATGACTGGTAGAAGTTCCATGAAATAGATAAAAAAGAATAAATCAAGATCATTTAATATTATAACCCAATTAGAGACTTGAATAAGTGGAATATATTACACAATTTTTGAAAATAAAAATACAAGGAAGAATAAAAGTTCTCTCATTCTAGAAGAAATGTGTGTAAGTTGTTTCACGAAAATAATTAATCTATGAATTTTTTGAAGATATATATAGTAAAATATAATCAGGATGAATATGTACTTGAAGAGGTTATATTATGAAATGTACATAATATAATAATGGAAAAGGAAGGTGTAGAGATGAACGGTAGGTTCATCATCACCATACCCTTCCATTAGATAAATAATGTTGAAGATACTACTAAAATTTAAATTGGTGAATAAAATTGGGGGTCACACAATCCAAAGTGTAATTACTGTCAACATCACTTGAAATTGATTATATAAAAATCTATTTTATAAGGATGTAAATTAAATGTTGTATGTGTTTTTTGATACATTTCAGGTCCATTGTGTTTTTTGTACAGATGATTCATTTATGGTTTTAATTTCTTGCTAAATTTGATAAATAAACGATCTATTTAGGATAAAGTATAATATATAAAGTGAAATCAAAATAATTATTCTGTATTACGATGAATTTTACATTCAATAAGAAAAATCAAGTAAATGATTAATTTTAATCATACTAGTAAAGAAGAGAACATATTAGAAGGAATTACATGACTGAATTAAATGCATATCTTTTTATATTCAAACAGTTTGTATCAAATGATTACGTTTTTCAAGATTTAAAAATCTATTTTCTAGGAATTATTTTCTTCCACATGTGACAACCTTAGCTTGAATGGTTTTTCTATGATTGATTTTAAGGGAAAATAAATGAAAATTGAGAATAATTGATGAATTTTAAAATTTTCCTTACCATAATAATTGAATTAAACAACCTGTTAGAGTTTAGATGACGTGGAAACCCATTGAAATTACCACTGATAATGAGTTTTTTTCAAGAAACCTAAATAAAAAATCAATTAAAAATAAAGTACAATGGTGATAAAAGTGTTTTTTCACGATGAGGATTAAGATTATGTTTACAAATAAGAAATTTCTGAATTTGGTTTTTCTAAATGTTAAATTTAATGTGGGGATTGTAAAGGATAAAGAAAATATATTTCAAGTAGCATCTATTGAAGAGTTCCAACCCTTGGACACTCACTTCATCCTTGTTAACAAATTATTCCCAATTTAATTACTCAATGTATATTTAAATAAATAAATCTATACAAACAAATTTTATAGATACCATCTCATAAAAATTATGGGTGTATATATTCCTATGAAAGTGATTTAACTACTTAGAGACCTCCTCTAAATGAAGCCTAATTGAACAAATTATGGTGAAGTCAAATACCTAATCCATGAATATTAAACAATAAAGAAACCCATTTTACATTATAAATTGAAAAAATATATATATAAAGTAGAATATAGTGAATTCATGAAAGAAAAATATCATATTTAGTCCTGAAAATAAATTTTCAAATAATTCAAAATGAGTTTATAATGAAAATAGTAATCCTCAAAAGGGAGCAGTGCTCATATTTTTATTTCCTACAACTATACGGAGTTTATCCCAACATGGATAGATTACCTCCTATATAAATTATATTCTCTATCGAATCACTAATTCATAATATGAACTCCTTATACCCTTTTATTATAGAGGGGTCACATTTTTATAATGAAAAGGTGAGGTAAATTTTTCTTACATTTTCTATCCATTAATAGATTGAGCAATTTTGGAAATCTAAATGGAAGAATTTCAACATGTGGCCTTATGTATATTTCTTTTTATATGTATTTCTCATTAACCCTCTAAATCACATCTTCATCTCAAATATGTATGTGAAGTTATAATTTTTTAGGTGAAAAATTACTTCTATCCAAAGACAATGTTTAGTTTTCTCCAGTTTAATGCATACTTAAAATTCATTAAGGGTTGAATGTTTCCATGAAATTTTATTTTATTGTGAACCTACAATTGACCATTAATTTACAACTATTGTAAACTATATTATAGTTTCTCATGTACATTAATTTCTCTTGTATTTTTGTAATCTTCTAATTATTTTTTAATTATATTTATAAACGCTTTATGTATTTTTATATTGTTATGTAGTTTTGTGGTGTTTTATATATATTGTAAATTTTTATTTAATTTATAAACTAATATTATTAATATTGTATTTTATTGGTTTATATTAATTGTTTAGATAATATTTTACACTATAATATTATTATTGGTTTTTAGAATTTCAGTTTTCAACTAGTTTATTAATAATTTTGAGAATTTATATTAATTTTATCTATTAGTATTATATTATTGTATATCATTTTCATACTATTAATTTAAATAATAATAGTATTAATTTTTTTAGTTTATTATTATTATTATATTAATATTAATTGTAGTAATATTAAATATATTATTATTATTATTTATCATTAAATGTGATTAAAATTTATAATAAATAATATATTTAGGATAGGTTGTAATTTTATCAAAACATTAATTATTCTTTATATCTAATATTTTTATATCTAATATTAGGCACATACATTCACAGACATTTTTACGTATATATATATCTAATAATTATATTTTTATGCTAATTTTATTATTATTATAATCATAACTACTATTATTTAACATATAATATTTAAATAATTAGATTAAATTAGAAATTTTAATTTTAATTCTTTTTTTATTTCCACTTCGTTTTTATTTCAAAGTGTCTCTTCTTTGAGGGATTTTAAAACCATATTTCAAGAATCGCAGAGGCTTCATCATACGCATGTGAGAGGTAAAACCCTAAGGCCAGTGGGAGGCAGTTTCCTCATCCCAACCATCTACAGAACCTATACCCCCTATCTACCCTTCTATCATGGTTTCACATGCCCCCCACCCTCTTCAACTCCTCTCCCCATCCCCATCCCCCCACACCCTGTATCCCCGCCGCCAACCCACCCCTCCTCTCCCCATATCCCCACCGACCATCCTCTCCCATGTGCCACCCCATAGCTCCACCATTTCCTCTATATCCCACCACCATTACAGGTTCACCCATCCGTTTCTCTCCCGTAGTGGTGTCATACTCTCCACCTATGGAAGAAACCCACATTGTGTCTCCCTCGTTCTGACCCTCAGTAAACCATATATTCCCACCTCTATTATCAAACACCACACATAGATGAATGAAATTCGTCTCCATTTCACACACCTTCAGCCTCTCCCGAGCATAACACCAAGTGACATCCCATATTTTGGGTGGGTGAAAAGTTATTATAATGAGAAACGGTGCATATGTTATGGTTCAATTTTCATTCAGAGATCAACAGGATACCAATTTTTTTCATACCATGAGAAAACACTAATCTGATCAGTTTTTCAATGGCACGTTGGTTTGATTTGACAATGAAATGATAGGAAGAGTGGTGATTATTATTTTAGAATTTTTAATAATGGATTTACGTCAGAAATATGACGATACAAGAATGGTGATATCTTATGTTTATTATTTTATGTCTTTTTTTCTTGATATTGGGATAATTGTTCTATGTTTGAGTGTTGATGAACATGAATATGTATGCATGCCTTAATTTATTTCCATGTTTGATTTATTTTTTAATTAACAAATACATTTTAAATAGAAAAGTATTTAATTTATTATATTTGTGTTTGAATAAATTTTCATTTAGATTTTATGCTCCTGCTTTGGTGCTTGTCTATGTGATAGCTTCTAATATCCTTTCCTTTTTGGAGTTAACTCGAGCTTGATTCTAGGTACATTCTTTTTTACAAAACTACCTTTGATGGTAGTTATTACTTGGGGTGAGTTTGGGTGAAGTCTAAGAAAATTTTGAATAAAATAGATTATGAATGGTTGGAACATGGTTTGTACAAACTGTGTGGCTTCCTAAGAGAAATTGTGCACTATCTTTACTTTTGAGGCATTGGATTCAGAACCATTAAATCATGGTTTTAGAGGTTGTATGAGGTTTCCATGTGATGTTATCCCTTGAAGAAGTGTCTAACACACAATTAGTGCTCAGTTTGTCTAACCGTGCGACTAAAGTGTGTGAGGGATGACAACGAGATCGTAAAGTTATGGATCTCAATAATTTTCAACAAATAATGACTTTTTTCACATCTTATTCATCCCTAAAATGGTATTTTACTTTTATAATTTCAAATTAAGTTTCTCTCATCGACCAAGAGGTATTATAAGGCCTTAATAACACCATTCTTTATGATCGAAAGTCCGAATTGATGATCTTCTCTTCTCCCTGTTGGTGGATTTCATCCTAATGCTTCTCCCATTATTTCAACTATCTTTTTGGGATCTTTTCATAAAATATATACTTTTATTCCTTTGATATAAACCATTTTTTTGAGATCTAGATCTATGATTGTGGATCTAGATCTAGATTTGTGAAATCTTGAGGACTTTTTTCTTGATTATAGTTTAGGGATTTAGATCTGAAACTTCTACCAACGTTATTGTCCTGCTTCAATATTTTGGATTTTCGTTGAGCGAACATACATCAAAAAATAAAATTTTTTGGTAAAAATATAATTTTCAAAATCATAAATTTGATACGTATTTGAAAAATTGTAAAAACATTTGCATCCATTTTCCATTTCTTTTCTTAAATTGTGTAAATTATATTTAATAATTGATTTATCACATCTTTTATGAAATAAGTGATTAGTTAGGGAATTAATAATGAGACTATGATGATTCCCTATTAAATAATAAATTTCGGGAAATTCGATATAAGAGATAGGGGTTTTAATCTTGATAATTAATTGGGAAATTAATTAGGAGATATCAATTTGGCTAAGATGAGATAATTAATTAGGAATTAATTATGTGGTTTGAGATTATGATCTAGATAATTAATTGTTGTATTAATTATGAAGACGTGAGATTTAGAATGAGGTTATTAATTCTAGAAATTTATTTATTGGATATGAGTTGTGATTTTGGTTAATTAATTAATGAATTAATTAATGGGATTTAAGCATTTAGTTAACTATAGTGTAGATAAATGGATTTGATGTATTTAAAAAATTGTTGAATTATCAATGTAATTGATGTAGATACTTAGTTTATGAATTAATTATGTGTTTCTGAATGGGGACATGGTAATTTTAAATTAAGAAGTACATATGGTAACATGTTCATCATACTTTTGAGTAAGAGAATGGGAACATGGTCATTCTAATGTCAAGTATACATGGTAATATGGTCATTGTACTTATGAGTAAATAGAAAGAGAACATGGTCATTCTATGGAGGGATAATCATGGTAACATGGTCATCTTACTTACGTGATTGTGATAATGGTAATTTTTTTTAATGGGTCTTTTAAATGTGAAATTAAATAATGGAAATAATTGAACTCCATGTAATGGCCTCAAATGAAAATATTTGATTACTGAAAAGACTCAAATCTGGTGTTGAGATATTATAATACCTTTGAATACTTCAAGATCTTGAAAGTAGCAGGTATTAAGACATGATATTACCTAGGGAACACTTTGGGATCTGGTACGAGAAGAAGTTTGTATTGAGGTACGAGTATCCTTGGGAACCCTGAATTTATTTTAGTTAGATATGAATAAATGATAATTCAATAACTTATTGTTTATGCATTGTGATTATTTCTTATAGAACTATATATAGTGTATTTTGACTGGAATTTTATTATACACCATTGGTGGTGTTATTATGAGTTTTACTCACACCCTATTGAGTCTGCCTACTCGGTACTCAAACAGATTATATTGTTTTCCAACTGGATAAGGGAAAAGGCCATCTAGCAGATTACTGATTGTGGATGGAGCGTGGAGAAGGGAACTATACATGGTTTGGGACCCTCTTGGGGATTCATCGTGTATATATTTTTAGTATGATATTAGACACATGAGACATATGTTGGTATAGCATGTTTTCCATTTTAGTTGAGTATTGTATTCCCTGTTTGGTTATCTTTTGACATGAGTATTTTTCTTATTATATATATATATATATATGCTTCTACTCTTGTTTATTTATTTCCACCCACATTTTATTATGATAAATGAGGGTATAGTCTCCCTAGGATTGACATATCAGATCCTCCATTCCAGTCAGAAGCCTCTAGCATATGTTGAGGGATGCTTGAAGTCATGTGGTGAACCAGTTTCGGTCACCGTCACATGGAACTCGAGTCAGGATGTTAGAATGTTGTATCATATCTCCAATTTTCATTCTTCTTTTATTTGTCTTACTATTTTGGAAATGTTAGATTGGATACTATTAAGAGTTTGGAATTTATAATTAACTCGTGCATGGGAGTTGCAAACCCATGTACAAGGTAAACCCATGTACTCTGGGTGGGATTGTTGGTATTTCCATTTTCTATTACAGTTGAAAATTATTTCACCTTGGGTGATGAACTTTTTGTTTGATATGATTATTATTTATGAGAATTTTGATTATTGAGTCATGTACTATAATTTCATAAGAGTTGAGTCTGGATACATCATTCTAAGAACTCATGATTATTTTGTGACATGCATCATCATAGTTATGCATGGGAAAACAGTTCTGGTTATGTTGTTAATCATAACTATTTTCCTTATTTATGAGATTAAAATTAAAAAGGGGACCAACATGAGTTGATTAGGATTATAAAATGATGTAAAATGATAATAATCAGGTTTCTAAATTATTAACAAGATTATGAAAGTTTACTTACCCTTATTAACTAAAATCCGAGGAGTAGGGTTGTTAATGGTACTGATAGTGCCTCAGTTTTAACAGTGTGAAGAGGTGGAGGAGAAAGGGATTTTGTGATTATATCTTCTTATGTAAATGTTATATGTTTTTTTAGTGAGAGATAACGTGTGTGTTTTTAATTTTAGTTAGTATTCATCCATGAATCGTGCTTAGGGGACGACCAAGGGGAGTGCTTTGAATTGATTTTCCAGTTAGGAAACTTGACGCACTGATCATTTCAGCAGAAGATGGAGGGGGTCTGTTTCAAGAGAACATATCTCACTTCATTAAATTCATGGAAAGAGTCCTACGGGGTTATGAAATGTATGTATGAGTTTACTAGGGAGTTTCAGTTGCAACACCCTCTAACTTTTATTGGATAGGGTGGACCTGAGGGAACTGAATTATAGGTTTATCCCATATATACAATACCTGACCATTTAGAGCCTTTGGCGGAGAGGAGGGCCATGTTGGTCACTTATATGCTATGGGGATCATTGAATCACCGGTGGTACATTTAGGCACAAACTGGATAGACTGGTAGTATGTTATGGAAGGGATTTTTGTATAGGTTCATGGAACACTTTTATCTGGAGATATTGACATAAGAGAAATCTGCTGATTTCATGCATATGAAATAGTGGAAAATTTCAGTGATGGACTACGTTGGACACTACATGGATCAGCAATGGTTTTCACCATCTTTATAAGGTGATGAGGAATCTATGGAGAACGGTTTTTAGGATTGAATTTTGTTTGATATTGTGTCCCATGATAATATATTTAGGAAAAAGAGGTGTATGAAAGTGGTGGATCAGGCTCTCATATTTGAAGGGAACCTAAGGGATACTTACAGCACTAGAAAAGTAGTTATTACTAGATGATCAGGAGGTGATAATTTTGAGAGTGGGAACCACGGATATGAAAACTATTACCAAAGCAGTGGAAAGAATAGTACACAAATAGGGGGTTGATTAGAAAGGACCTTACTCGGGTGATCTATCATTAGTGTGGTAGGTTGGGACAATATCATTAACACAGTTCCTGACCTCCATAGAGTGTCTATCTTGCAGCAGGATGGGACATCTATAAAAATTCTACAGGTCCTAGTGGAAGACTAGTACTGAATGAGTAGCTAGACATAGTTAGAGTATGGGAACAAGATATTCAACACCAAATCGGGTGGGTATATAGAGTTCTATTGGTTGAGGTGGTAGAGGTGGATAACAAGGCTCTTCTAGGAAGGAGCGCCCACATCAACAAAGTGGTGCTACTCAGAGGAGTCATACAACATCATAGGGAAGAGGGGCAGCATAGTTACATGCAGTAAAACCTACACTTGTGGATAGAAAGGAAAGACAATTGATAGTGAGAGGTAATATTATAGTAGATTATACTCTATCTAGTCCCTTATTTGATACTCATGTAGTTCATTCTTTTATATCTACAAAATTTGTTGATGGTTTGAGCCTAAAAGTGGAGTTTGTGAGCGGGTTAACGACTATAGATACACCATTGGGGGTGAAGTCTAGATATATTTTTCAATTCAAGGGATTTTCACTAGAGATTGAGGAATATTATTTCCTAAGGGACCTCTATTATCTTAATATGATGATATTTGACCTAATTATGTGTATGTACTGACTAGTCGCATACTGATCCCATATCAATTATTACTATAGGAGATTAATATTTTTTCTCTTAAGGGTGACTGGTATATTCGTCATGGACAGTGGGATATCTAGGCAGGCTAGGAAGGGATAATTACTCAGTAACTAGGAGAGCTCTAAATCCAAGTATCTAGTCTATTGTTAGATGATGGGGGTGTTTGTCAAGATATCCTTCCTCCAATAGTGGAACTATTTCATGATATCATTCAGGAAGAATTCTCAGGGCTACCACCTCTGAGATCTATTCAATTTATTATTAATATCATGTTGGTGGTTGATCCTGTATCTATTCCACCATATGTTATTGAACTTAATGAGCTTCAATAGCTTAAGACTCGGTTGGAGTTATCCATCCAAGTATTTCTCCTTGGGGGTAACATATTCTGTTCACAAAGAATGCTTATGGGAGCTTACTCTTATTTGTCTATTACCAGAAGTTGAACAATAGAACAGTGAATAATAGATAACCACTTCCACATATCAATGATCTATTTGACCAAATTATGGGAGATTCTGTGTTCAAAAAGATTTATTTGAGATCAGGTCATCATCTTTTTAGAGTATGGACTTATGATATAACTAGGACTTCATTCAGAAGAAGGTATGGCCTTTATGAGTTTTTTTAATGTTGTTTGGGTTGAAAAATGATCTAGCAGTATTTTCAGCCTTGATGAACATGATCATTCATCTGTATATGGATCAGTTCATGGTGCTGTTTGTGGACGACGTCTTCGTGTACTCCCTGACTCTTGATGATCATGTCCAACATATTGACATTGTCCAAAGTACACTAAGAGATAATTTTTTATATGCCAATCTATCTAAGTGTATGTTTTGGATTGAACATGAAAAATTCTTGGGGAAAATCATCTTGTTGTAAGGTGTGTCAGTGGACCCAGAGAAGGTTTAGGTAGTGGTTTCATGGGAGTATCCTAATATTTTTTTGATATCCTATGCTTTATGGGATTTGTTGCATATGATAGGTTATTCATCCCAAAATTTTCTTGATCAGCAGTGCTGCTTTTAGGCTTGACCAAAATGGGGGTAAATTTTGAATGGCCAAAGGCATGTGATAGATATTTTTAGAAATTGAGAATATCTTAACATCATCATCAATTTTGATCATAACTGAGTCAGTTGAGTAGTATATGTTTTATTATGATGCTTCTGGGTTTGGATTTGGAGTTATTCGGATGCAGGGAGATCATGTTGTTTTGTATGGGTCTCAGCAGTTGAGTCCTCATGAGAGGAATTACCCTACACATGAATTTGAGATGGATGTAGTGGTTTATGCTCTTAGGTATTGTCAACACTATATTTTGGAATAAAATTTTGCATTCTTTACTGATCATAAGTTTTTGAAGTAAATACTTTCACTACATGATTTGAATCATCTGCAGCAACGATAGGTTGAGTATAAGTATTCTTTTGATTTTGATATGGAATATATATCTAGTAAAAAATGGTGTGATTTATGCCTTAAGAGTGAAAACTTAGACTCAGATGGTTTTGGAGTCAAGTTTAGAGAAGAAGATGATGACATTGCTAGCTGAAATTCAAGTGGTGCTTCAATATATTAATGAGAAGATGACTCTGGTTTCAGTTTTTATGGATCTAGGATTTTGAGAAGGATTAGGGACATATAGTATGAGGATCTAAATTTATTATCCTTGAGGGAAATCTTTGATGGTGGGGATACATCTTCTGGTTGGTCGATAAATGAGGATGAGATCATCTATGTGAGGAATTGAGTAGTGGTACCTATAAGCATGTGAGAGGAGCTCATGAATTAATTTCATACCTCGATGTGGGTGGTACATCCATGTGTAAACAAAATGTTCCATTACATAAAATGATATTTTGGGTGGCCAGATATGAAAAAGGAGATATATGGGTCTATGAAAAGATGCTTCATCTGTCAGTAGGTGAAGGAGGAGCATCAATGACATGGAGGATTACTTCAACCATTGCGTATTCCAGAATGGAAGTGGGATGACGTGACCATGTATTTTGTGGGGGGTCTCCCGAAGACTCTTAGTAAGAATGATGTTATTTGGGTTATTTTAGATCGATGGAAAAATGTAACACATTTCCTACATATTAGGTAAACCTTTAAAATACAACGGTTTGGAGAACTCTATGTTTGAGAGATATTCTATTTTCATGGAGTTCCATAGACAATAGTTTAAAATCATGATTCAACCATTACTTCACGCTTCTAAAAATCTTCGAAAAAAACACTTAGCACATAGGTATTATTGAGTATGGATTTCTTCCAACAGATAGATGGGTAGTTGAAACATTCTATGCATTTGATTGAGGATATATTACGATCATGTTTTCTTGATATTAATGTATCTTGGGAAAAGAACTTGGATTTAGTGTATTTTTCTTATAACAACATTTATCAACATACTATATAGATATAACCACACAAAGCTCTTTGTGGTAGGCTATGTAGATCCCCACTATACTGGATGGAGGCTTGTGAGTTAGAGTTGTTAAGAACAAGTTCCATGCTAGAGATGACGGATGAGGATAAGATGATTTGGAAATGTATGCCTACGAATTATAATAGATAGAAGTCATATACTGACATACATAGAAGACCCCAAGATTTTACATAGGGTGATCGTGTGTTCCTCCATTTTTCACCTAGGATGGCTAACTATATGATACAATGGCAGTGAATGTTTTCACCATGGTTTGATGGACCTTTTGATATAGTGGATAGAATCAGCTAGTTGGCATAACAATTGGCTCTTCTAATTAGATACAACTCTATGAATGATGTCTTCCATGTATCACTACTTCGACGGTTTAACCCAAACCCTTTTCAAGTGATCGATGTCGATGAGTTTTCCCTTGAGATAGATGCATCCTTTTAGGATCATCTGATACCAATGTCGGATTGTTGTGCAATGTTTTGTGGGCAAAGACTATGTCAATAGTTCATGTTTTGTGGAAACATGGACATGTACAAGAAGAAACATTGGAAATAGAATCATATATGATGGATAAATGGAATAATCTATTCATATCATAATCTTATAGTTGTTTGGGAGTGCATCT
The DNA here is from genome assembly GCA_963277665.1 of Viscum album. Taxonomy (NCBI): domain Eukaryota; kingdom Viridiplantae; phylum Streptophyta; class Magnoliopsida; order Santalales; family Viscaceae; genus Viscum; species Viscum album. The sequence continues at coordinate 1,382,473,330 of OY728138.1, forward strand.
TGGGGATGATTTGTTATAAGGTGTCAAGATTATAAGATCCCAACCTTTTTTGAGTTATCTCGGGTGTGATTTCAGGTGCTTTATGTTTTTACTTATGTATCTTTGATGGGAGTTATGACTTGGTGTGTGTTTGGGTGAAGTCTAAGAATCTTTTGGAGAAAAGAGGCTATGAACAGTTGGCGTATGGTTTTTAGAAACTATGCAGCCACCAAGGAGAAACTATGTACTCTTTGGCCTTTTGAGGTAGTGGCTTCGACATGGTTACAAAACAGTTTGAGAGGTCATGCGAGGACCGATACTGAGATCCTAAAATTTGTGATCTCACTCTTTTTCAACTTTTAATGGCCTTTTTTCACCTCCTATGTTGTCCTAACTCGATATTTTACTTCCATAAGTGTAAATGAAGGTTATCACATCATCTCAAAGTGATTCTATTTCCTTGAGAACTCCAATCTTCAAGATCAAAATCCCAAATTGAAGAATTTCTTTTCTCTTGACAAGTGGATTTAATCATGATGTTTCTCCCATTATTTCTTCTATATTTCCTTGATCTTTTCATTGAAAATATCCTATATTTCTTTGGATCTAAACCCTTCCAGATAGATATTTATCTACTATTGGAGATCTAGATCTAAATTTATGAGTTATTGATGTCTTTGATCTTGATTTTGGTTTTGGGATTTTGATCTGGGACATTTACCAATGTTGTTGTGCTGATAAGATTTTGGGGATTTCTTTTTAGTGAACATCCATCAACGAATCAAATAATTTTGTCTAAATATAATTTCCATAGTCATGTATTTGATATATATATATGAAAAATTATATAAATTTTAGCATCCTTTATTGAATTCTTTTATTAAATTGTTTTAATTAGATTCACCAATTGATTTATTGACTCTTTGTTGAAATAAGTGATTCATTGGGAAATTACTAGGGATACTAATGGGATACCTATTAGATAATTAATATATGGAAATTGGTAATAAGATATTGGTGTTGTAATCTAGATAATTAATTGCGAAATTATTTAGGAGATATAAAATTGGCTATGTTGAGATAATTAATTATGAATTAATTATGTGCCTTGAGATTATGATCCAAATAATAATTTGTGGGATTAATTATGAAGATTTTATATTTATAATGAGATAATTAATTAAAGAAGATTAATTATGGGATATGAGTTGTGATGTTGGTAAACTAATTAATGAATTAATTCATGGAATTAAGGAATTTAGTTAATTATTGTGTTGAATAATGGATTTGATGTATTTAACTAATTGTTTAATTTGTAAGGGAATTGATGTGGATAATTAATTAATGAATTAATTATTTGTTTATGAATGGAAACATGGTCATTATAAATTGAGATATACAAGTGGTAACATGGTCATCATAATTACATGTAAGAGAATGAGAATATTGTCATTTTAATGTGAAGTAAAAATGTTAATATGGTCATTATAATTATGAGTAAATAGAATGGGAGTATTTTCATTCTATTGAGGGGTAAGTATGGTGACATGGTCATATTACTTGTGTGATTTTTATATTGGTTATTTTAGTGATGTGGATTTTAAATGTGAAATTATGGAATGGAAATAATGGCACTCTGAGTAAATCCCTCATACAAGAATATTTGAACATCGTAATGAGTTGAATTAGGTATTGAGATATCATAGCACCTATCAATGAATTTACCTTCTGTAAGAAGTAGGTCTTAAGATATGATATTACCAAGGGAACACTTTGGGATCTGGTACAAGATGATGTTAGTGTTAAGGTACGTGTATGCTTGTGAACCATGAAGTTAATATTGTTAGAAAAGAATAAATGATAATGTAATAACTTACTATTTATACATTGTGGGTTTTTATATAGAATTGAATACACCATTTTTTTACTGAATTGATTTAGACACCATTGGTGGTGGCCTACTAAGTTGTACTCACATCCTATTTGGTATTCCTGATCATTACCTAAATAGATAATATTGTTATAGGACTGTATAATGAAAAAGGAGCTAGGACGGGTGGATGATTGGGGATGGATCTTGGAGGAGGGAACCATACATGGTTAGGGACCCTCTTGGGGAGTCATAGCGTCTTTATTTTCAGTTACATAGTAGACACTTGAAAATTGTTTTGGCATAGCATGTTTCCCATTTCAGTTGAGTATTGTATGTCCTGTTTGGTTATCCCGTGACATGAAAATTTTTCTGATTATATATATATCCTTCTACTTTTGTTTATTTATTTCCTCTACAATTCTAAATGGATAAATGAGGGTATAGTCTCCCCATGAATAACTTACCCGACCCTCTCTACAAGTTGGAATCCTCTAATTTATGGGGAGGCAAGCTTGAGGTTATATGGTGAACCAGCTCGCGACACCATCATATTACACCTGGTTGGGAATATTACATACCTAATAAGTACTAATTGTCAAGACATCATTACAGAATTTATTTATTCTTAACATGGCTGCGTGTGTGATAGAATCTTAAATCACACATGAAGGAATTGTGAATAAATAAATTCATTGATTAAAAAATTTAACATTTTGCATATATTCTCCTTCAAACTTTCATGTGTGATAATTAATCAATGATCTCAAGTGAGAGAACCTAATGTTGGTATATACTCTGACATTGTTAGAAAAAGGTTATGATATTTCACCATGTTATTTAGTACTAAAATATTGTGAAAAGTATTTATTAATCTATAGAACAAAAGGTTTGATAATTTTTAAGAAAATTAGAATAATTTATAACATTAGATAATAATACCTAATAGTATTTTTATTAAAATTTTAAATCATTGATAATTAAATAAATAAATATTTTTATGTGGGAGTTACATATTTTTTATTTCCTTCACATAAATGGATATTACAACACTAACATGTCCATTTCCACATGTTATCTTCCATTGATTAGTTTGGTTCTCATATAGAGTTTTAGTTAATTTAATTACTAATTTTTGAATAGTTGTTTACTTTTTATAAATTTTAGTTGTTAATCACAATTTAAGCACATCTGCTTAAACATTCTTCCATGAAGATATTCATAGTGTCTTATCACATTATCTTTATTCTTCAACCTTACTGGTGATTTCAATAGTATACTTTCGATTTCAAAATTTTAAAATTTTCAGGTGTTCCAACATGCATGCCAATTTTTTTGGTGTTTTTCTCGGGGGGAATTATAGTATTAAAAGTTCTTTAAAAACAATGATTTTGGTAAAACAAATTAAAACAAAACCAAAAACACAAAAAAATGGATATACACAAGGTGTTTCTTTTGTTATTATATGGAGTAATTAATGAAAAAATATGTTCATAGGGGCATGGGCTAAACCACACAATTTTAACCATTAACCACCCTACCCACCAACATTTCATGGTATAGAATATAACCTCACACCGCACATGAGCTCTCCAGGTAATTCTTTTTATTTTAATAATAATTATTCACGTATGTCTTATGATCCATATTCTATTACTAGTTCCTACCCACCATTTGATAAATTTTAAATTCATATCATTCCTAATATATTATAACTCGATAATTCATTTAAAACAAATGATTCAATAATTGAGCACATGCTTCACTCTACTATCACTGTGACATGTAGCAGGATTGAACATCAAGACGAACATAATGAAAAATTAATTTCTTTAAAAAAAAGTTCTAGAAAATCATATTACTCATATTGTAAAATTAGTAACCTCACTTCCACTTTATAGTATAATTAATAACAATAATTTTTAGGATATTACATTAGAGGTTCAATTTAAAAAACATTCATTATTTGATTCTATGGATGATACTACTTTGATCGATCTTTCCTCCTGTCATACCATAGATGACTCATATCCATAATAATTTTGTTATTTTTATATAATAAAATTTCATGAATATTAGAGCTTACTCTTCCACCCCATTGAAAATAATGGTCTATCAAACAATGTGATTTCATGCCCTTCTTATGTGAGTTAACATCCCATGCATCCCAGAGTGAAAAAAGACACATACAATGTTAATCAAATTACACCATTCTAGAATGAAGAGGACATTAAACTAGGACCCTTATTTTCCCTTATAACGTTATCACTAATCCAAGATACCATTAAATGAAACATGTAAGAGGAATCAAATCAAATGAAATATAATTACCTATTTCTAAAAATCCTTCTAAGTCTAATTTTTCAAAAATTGAGACATATGAAACATTTCTAAAATGAGCCAATTAGATAGTATTGAAGGTTAAAAACAAACATAATTTTCAAAAAAAAAATATAATCAGGTAATTTATGGAGGATCCTGAGTTCATAGTGAATCATGTTGCAATGGAGATTTATGATAAGAGTGGTATAGAAGAATCTTTTGAAAAAGATATCATTCTTGACACAATGGAGCCTTCTAATCCAATTGAGCCCAGCACACATTCTCTATTCGTTGAGCATGAATTGTGTAAAGACCCGTAAATTTCAAGGAAATTTTTTTTCTTAATTTTCTTTGGAATTTTACAAGAGCGCAGTTTCTGACGGCACCTGATTCCGAGGCCCGGTGTGCCCGGAATCAATTTCCGAAGTTTGGCTCAGGTACGTTCAGCGAACGGACGAGCGGGTTTTTCTAACTTTTGAACCGGTGCCCGGAATCGAATTCTGAGGGCACCGATGAAATCGCAGCGCCGGTATTCTCTTAGAAATGCCTCTTCTGGAGTTGCGTTTGCTCGGGTGTGGTTTTTAATTTTCGGGCTTAAAGTTAAGAAATAAAATAATTTTGCGACAACTTTATTTTATTTCACTTAAGCCACTTGGAAGCCACTTGAAGCCACTTAAAGGTGGCTTGAACTGAGTTGAACTGGATAGGATGCTATCCAGAAATATCCTACCCCCTTGGTAGGATATTTGTGAGGTGGGGCCCGCACGAGCCCCGTCGTTTCTTTCCGCTAAGAAACGCACCCGTGAAAACCCGTCTCAATGAAGGTCAACCGACGCGTTTTCTAAATTCTTAACAGACCATTTAATTTGGCTGTTTCTTTCGTGAATTAAATGGGCTGTTTCTTTCGTGAATTAAATGGCCTGTTTCTTTCATTGAATTAATTCAACGAATTAATTCAATCATTTCTTAACCGGTTTTCGTGTGTTGGCATGTTAATAAAATAAGACCAACCCAAAATCTTTTGAAAAGATTTGAGAGGATCCCTGTTTCTTCAGCTCTCAAGCGAAGAACGCGAAGAACGCGAAGAACGCGAAGAACGCCGAACCCGGAAATCGACGACGCCTTCGTCAGAGACGTTCTTCCGATCTCCGATCTCCGATCACCGACCATTTGAGGTGAGTGATTTCGGATTTCCGCTCAAGGTTCTTTTCTTTTGGTTTTAAACACAGATTTAATTAATTATAATTTAAATCTGTTGTTCTTGGTTCGTTGAGTTCGCCGACTCAACGCCGGTTTCCGCGACGACGCGACGCCTCCCCGCGACGACGCGACGATCCCTCTCTTCCGCGACGATCTTATCCGCGAAGAACGCCCGCGCGCGACGATCGACGAGGTAGGGATTTCATTATGGGAATTACACCTTTTTAAATTAATTCCCGTCAATGTTTCTTTAAAAATTTAAGAACCGGAATCAAAGAAACAATTTTATTTATTTAAAATTGTTTGTTCATGTGTTGAACATACTATTAAATTTCTCCCGGTTGTTTATCTCTAACGCAGAGGGTGCGGGCCAAACGAACACGGCCCGACGACCCTCCGCCGTTCTTCGTTTTGTGCGGATTTGACGGTCGACGACGGAACGTGCCACAGTGGATGTTTGACGATCCCGCAGTAAAGAACAGATCTCGGGAGGAGCAACGGCGCAGACGGGAAGGAAAACGGGCCACCGAAGCGACGCCGGCGGCCCGCGGAAGCTGCCGGCGGCGCGGGTCGCCGGCGCGGCGGCGCGGGTCGCCGGCGCGGCGGCACCGGCGGCCGGAGGCGGCGTCGCCCCGGCGCGCCGCCGGACGAGGCCGCCCCGGCTGAAGCCGCGGCGGCAGCGGCCAACAGACCCGCGGCCGCGCGGGTCCGGTTCGTCCAGGCGGGATGCGGCAGAGCCGCGTCCGCGGTTCTTTCTCAGGTCGCGGGTCGGCGCCCGCGGCTTCCACCCGCGCCGCTCGGCCGAGCCGAGCCGGCCGAGCCGGCCGAGCCGGACCAGCCCTGGCCGGGCCGGGCTGGGCCAACCGGGTCGTACCCGGTTCGGGCCGACCCAGGGGGGTCGGCCCGGGCCCGTACCCCCCCATCTTCGGACGTTTTCGTTCAAACGCCCGTAACTTGAGTTTCGTGCCTCCAAACGACTCGCCGTCAGCGGCAACGCGATCCTTGGATTGAGACGGTCGTTTCGGTATATCGCACTCAAGGTTTCTGAATACTTTGAGTCCGTCCGGGTTGGTTCGTACACGAGACCAACCAGGCCCTCGGAGCGGAAACGCTCATATCTTGAGCTATGGACGTCCGATTGACGTGCTGTCAGCTTTGTTGAATTCCTCTAAGTGAGACGGATCTTTTGGCATACTCCGCCTGAGGTTTGAATGCAGGTGGAGTGCGGTCGGGTTGGTTTTGCCTTAAAAATCAACCGGACCCCTGGGACGAAAATGCCAATATCTCTCAGACCGGGCGTCCGATTGACGCGCCGTCTGCGACGTTGAGTTCCTGTTGACGATACGGAACTTTTGGATACATCAACTACGGACTTTGTGTCAGTTGATGCATCAGCCTCTCAGCTCGTGGAGCGGACCCTCCCGAACGAGCTTGCTGTGTGTGGGAACCCTAGGCTGGCTGCGACTGCTACTTCGACAGCGACGACCATGCAGAGATCCTCAGTGGACTGCGGCGACGACTGTGTAGAGATCCTCCGTGGACTCCGACGACGACCGTGCAGAGATCCTCAGTGGACTGCGGCGACGACTGTGCAGAGATCCTCTGTGGACTCCGACGACGACCGTGCAGAGATCCTCAGCGGACTGCGACGACTACTGCACTCAGCGATCCTACGTGGATCAGTGCTTCAGGTCCTGCGTGGGCCCGGTCCTGTATGGGCCCGATCCTGTGTGGGCCCGATCCTGCGTGGGTCAGCGCTCAGCGGTTCTGTGTGAGCCAGCACCTACAGGTCCTGTGTGGGCCCTGTCCTGTGTGGGCCCGATCCTGTGTGGGTCCGATCCTGTGTGGGTCATCTCTCTGCGGTTCTGTGTGAGCCAACTCCTATAGGTCCTGCGTGGGCCCGATCCTGTGTGGGTCACTGCAAGGTTAGTACCTATCGATCCTTCGTGGGTCTGACGACTTAGATGGTTCAATGATCATCTTTATCATCATCCGAAAAAGTATACCTGTGTGAGCTGAATCTTGTGTTACTTTCCTTTGTGGATTGTGTTGTTCTATCCTGCGTGGGTATGCGTTTTGCTTTCCTGTGTGGACTGGGTTGTGCTTGGGATCGGACGTTGGAGCCAATCGGGGAATTGATGACTTAGGTATATGTATGGGCATATACCTAAGCCGTGTCAGATGTTACTTCTTGATTGTATCTCTTCTTCGTGATTTATCCTTTGTGGATTTCGGGAGACCTTCGGGGGTCTCGGGGTCCCTACTGAGTAGCTTATACTCACCCCTGAACGGGCTATGCCCGCACTTCGTGGTGTTGGTTGTAGACGACGGACAGCGCTGATCGTGGAGGAGGCGTGCGGAGCAGGACAGTACCTGGAGGTGGACCACTGGGCGGGACGTACTCGGAGCGGTCAGGTGGACCCGAGGAGCAGTAGAGGCTATCTGTACCCACCCTTCAGGTGGGACTTCCAGAGGACGGCTCGACGCTGTAGTTTTCCCTTTTCAGTTGCTGTTTTTCCTTTCAGTTGTACTTTACAGTTGGGCTTGTATTTCCGGCCCCTTTTTACTTTCAGCACAGCTTGTACAGTTTTACTTAGTGTTTAATTTTCCGCTTGCTTACTTTGTGGTGCTTTTTTACTTTTCAAAGGCAATGCCTTCCCTTTTGTTGGGATTTACGCCTTGGTGCTAGTCGCCAGCCCCTGGCTTATGGAAGGCGGGCTTGGGGTAGTCACGGCACGGGCCCCGAGGACGGGTCGTGACAAATTGGTATCAGAGGGCGCTCGGTTCTACCGCAGACTCTGATCTTTCTTCTATGTGAAGCAATAGTGTTTAGCATATTGAGTGTGGTTATCAGTCCAGGGAGTCCAGTGTTGGTGCGGCGGCTGACGTATCCATACACCAGGACCCTGACTTCTGATTCCCGACTTAATGCACGAAAAAATTGATTGCATGTGTGTTTCAAGTTTTCTTTGTGATTACTTGTGTCAGCTCACCAGGTATACTGTTCTGACCATGGTGCACTTGTTTCCTTTTCAGGATGGCACGACGACAGCAGCCATCTAGGGTTCCCAGAGTAGGGCGCGACGACAGCCCGCCGAGCGACGAGGCCTCGGTACAGGGCCCGTTGACAGCAGAGGCATCGGCGGTACCTTTACCCGCCGAGCCCCCGATGCTTCCAGCACTGGCAGCTGATGACGCACGACGCCTTGGAGCTCTGCACGAGTTCCAGCGCCAGCGACCACCCAGGTTCCATGGGGAGTCGGACCCCCAGGCAGCCGAGGACTGGCTGGAGGCGGTCGTCCGAGTTTTCAGGCTAGTGAGGACGCCAGCAGACCTCATGGTGATCCTCGCGGCGAGCCTACTGCACGCCGCAGCCGGACGCTGGTGGAGCCTGATGCTCCTGGTACACGATGAGGCCACCCTCATCTGGACGGACTTCGAGAGCCTCTTCAGCTCAGAGTTCGTCCCGGCCACCCTCTGAGCGGTGCGCATCTAGGAGCTTCTTCAGCTGCGGCAGGGCAGCTTGACGGTCACTCAGTATGCGGCGAGGTTCACCGACCTTTCTCGGTACTCGACAGACATGGTACGGGACCCCTTCTTCCGGGCCCGGACCTTCGAGCAGGGTTTGAGACACGAGATCAGGGCATCGCTGATCCCCCTCAGCATCCCGACCCAGGCAGGAGTACTAGAGCGAGCCCTCCTGATCGAGAGCTTCCTGGATGAGTCCACAGCGAGACCTACCGCAGGGCAGCAGATAGCGGAGTCTTCGGCAGCTGGTAGCCGGCGGATGACTCAGGGTTCCAGGCGGACCAGACCTTCCGGCATGCGACCTCAGGACACTGGGTCTGCAGTGCAGGGCACCCGGCCCGGAGCCAGCCTTCCGAGAGGCAGACAGTGCTACGAGTGCGGTGGGCAGGGCCACATGGCTCGTGACTGCCCGACCCGTCGTACCGAGGGGCAGCAGACGGTGGAGGGACCACCCAGGCAGAGGCAGAAGGTTGACCGTGGCGGTCCGCAGGGAGGAGGCGGACGAGGCAGAGGAGCTGGCCGAGCAGCAGGTGGTGGGCGACGCTTTGAGGCTCTGCCACCACCTCCACCAGGAGGCCCGCCCCGACCACAGGGAGCTGGCGGGCAGAGACAGGCTCAGCTCCAGGCAGCGGAGGCCTACGACCACGGCGCACCAGAGATGATTCGAGGTATGATCTGTGTCTATTCCACCCTTGCTGCAGTTCTGATAGACACAGGAGTGAGTCACTCTTTCATAGCCACTGCCCTTGTTCGGAGCTCGGAGATTCCGACGGAGCCGTTGTCTCGATCCTTACGGCTAGAGACTCCTACGGGAGCAGACTCAACGATTACGTACTGGTACCGGCAGTGTGAGCTTACTCTAGGAGGCAAGAGCTTCGGCTAGGATCTTCTAGTAGCAGTGTCTAGGCCTTACGACGTCATCTTGGGCATGGATTGGTTATCTACGGTCCATGCTCAGATTGACTGCATTAGGCGCAAGGTGCGATGTGTGCGCACCGAAGGGAGCAGGTTCACCTTCACCGGCGAGAAGGGAGCCTTAGCAGCACAGGATGGACTCACGCAGAGGAGAGGTTAGCCCATCACTCATCAGTTGGCTAGCCTCATCCTGGGAGCAGTTGACATGCGGAGTCCCAGTTTTCCTGCAGTGGTGGATCAGTACGCGGACGTCTTTCCCGACGACGTTCCAGGACTACCTCCTCGCAGAGAGGTAGACTTTTATATCGACCTGTACCCCGAGACAGCCCCGATATCCACTCCAGCATATCGGATGGCCCCCGCTGAGATTCGAGAGCTGCGGGTACAGTTGGAGGACTTGCAGGGCAAGGGGTTCATCTGACCCAGTGTTTCGCCATGGGCTTCCCCGATTTTGTTCGCCAAGAAGGCGGACGGGAGCTTGCGACTGTGTGTCGATTATCGTCGCCTGAATCAGGTGACAGTGAGGAACAAGTATCCGCTACCCAGGATTGATGACCTCTTCGACCAGCTCAAGGGAGCACGGTGGTTCTCGAAGATAGACCTCAGGTCAGGCTATCATCAGCTTAGAGTTCGAGACGAGGATGTGCAGAAGACAGCCTTCAGGTGTCGGTATGGCCACTATGAGTTCTTGGTTATGCCTTTCGGCGTGACCAACGCTCCAGCAGTGTTCACGAGCCTCATTAACAGGATCTTTCAGCCATACCTCGATTGATTTGTCGTGGTCTTCATCGACGACATTTTGGTGTACTCGACGACGGAGGAGGAGCACGCCTACCACCTGCGTGTTGTACTAGACACACTCCGAGAACACCAGCTTTATGGAAAGCTCTCGAAGTTTCATTTCTGGTTACGTGAGGTCCACTTCTTAGGGCACGTCATTTCTGAGGCGGGAGTTGCAGTGGATCCCACGAAGATCGAGGCAGTGCTAGCTTGGGAGCCACCCAAGAGCGTGACAGAGGTGCGGAGTTTCTTGGGCCTAGCCGGATACTATCAGAGATTTGTGCCGGACTTCTCCAGAGTTGCGGCCCCACTATCAGCGTTGACGAAGAAGGGGAAACCCTTCGTGTGGTCATACAGATGTCAGTAGAGCTTCCAGGAGCTGAGGCAGAGGTTGACCAGCGCACCTATCTTGAGGTTGCCTGAGGAGGGAGTTGGATACGTAGTCTACTGTGATGCATCAGGGACCGGACTCGGGTGTGTCCTGATGCCGGGACGGGCCGTGATTGCCTACGGATCACGTTAGTTGAGGCCTCATGAGAAGAACTATGCTACCCATGACTTGGAGTTGGCAGCAGTGGTCTTTGCCCTGAAGACATGGCGACACTATCTGATGGGCGAGCGCTTCACAGTCTTTTCTGACCACCAGAGTCTCAGGTACATCTTCTCTCAGAAGGACCTGAACCTGAGACAGCGACGATGGCTCGAGTTCCTCCAGGACTATGACTTTGAGATAGTCTATACTCCTGGGAAGGGGAACGTGGTGGCTGATGCCCTCAGCAGGAGGACGGGCATCCAGCTACTTGAGGAGGCGACAGAGCAGCTAGCCGCTTTGCAGATATCCTTCGTGGATAGAGACGGAGCAGCCTTCCTTCAGTCTCTCACAGTCTCTCCTCCACTTCTTTAGCGGGTCAGAGAGGCACAGCGTGGGGACGTCGACTGTGAGACATGGCGTGCATAGATATCCTCGGGACAGGCACCTGATGGTTTCTCCCTTGGAGCAGAGCACGATGTCCTTTTCAGAGGACGTACCTTGGTACCAGTCGCCTTACGATAGGATGTTTTGAGAGAGTTTCACACTTATCCTTTGGCGGTACATCTTGGAGTGGCGAAGATGTACCAGGATCTCAGACGACAGCACTGGTGGCCGGGCATGAAGAAGGCTGTGGCAGAGTTCGTTTCACGGTGCCTCACCTGCCAGCAGGTGAAGGCAGAGCATCAGGTACTAGCAGGTTTGGTACAACCCTTGGAGGTCCCGGAGTGGAAGTGGGACAGGATATCTATGGACTTTGAGACTGGAATTCCACGCACTTCCAGAGGTCACGACTCCATTTGGGTGATTGTTGACCGACTCACCAAGTCGGCACACTTCTTACCCATCCGAGAGCAGGGCTCAGTGGAGAGCTTAGGGCGTCTCTACGTTCACAAGATTGTACGACTTCACGGTGTGCCATCGACTATCGTCTCTGATCGGGACGCTCGTTTTACTTCCCGGCTTTGGAAGGGGTTTCAGGAGGCGTTCGGGACGCGACTACGTCTGAGCACCGCCTTTCACCCTCAGACAGATGGTCAGACGGAGAGGACCATTCAGACTCTCGAGGACATGCTCCGCGCATGTGTCCTCGACTTTGGTCGCAGCTGGGAGGACCACCTACCCTTGGTGGAGTTCGCGTACAACAACAGCTACCACTCCACCATCGGGATGGCACCCTACGAGGCGTTGTACGACAGGCTTTGCAGATCTCCTTTGTGCTGGACAGACCCTGGAGAGTCAGCACTTGTGGGACCAGAGATGGTCCGGGCCACGACAGAGAAGGTCCAGGTCATCCAGGAGCGGATGAGGACAGCACAGAGCCCGCAGATGTCATATGCTGTCAGGAGGCGGAGGCCACTAGAGTTCGAGGATGGCGACCACGTCTTCTTGCGGGTCTCACCTCGACGTGGTTTGAGGAGATTTGGCCGAGGCGGCAAGTTGTCTCCACGCTTCATCGGACCCTTCCAGGTCCTCATCAGGGTTGGCGAGGTGGCTTATCGTCTGGCTCTGCCACCTCAGTTGCACCGGGTGCACGACGTCTTCCACGTATCCCAGCTGAGGAGATACGTGCACGACCCGACGCACATCATTGACTATGGGGAGCTAGACGTGGATGATGGGGAGACTTTTGCGGAGGTCCCAGTGGAGATAGAGGATCGACAGGAGCGGGTCCTACTTGGGCGATCGATTCCTCTTGTGTGCATCAGATGGCAGCACGGGAACCTCCAGGAGAGCACTTGGGAGCGGGAGGCTCAGATGCGTGCTCAGTACCCACATTTGTTTCCCTAGTTTTTGATGTATCTTTACGGGGACGTAAAGTCCTGAGGTGGGAGTAATGTAAAGACCCGTAAATTTCAAGGAAATTTTTTTTCTTAATTTTCTTTGGAATTTTACAAGAGCGCAGTTTCTGACAGCACCTGATTCCGAGTCCCGGTGTTCCCGGAATCAATTTCCGAAGTTTGGCTCGGGTACGTTCAGTGAACGGACGAGCGGGTTTTTATAACTTTTGAACCGGTGCCCGGAATCGAATTTTGAGGGCACCGATGAAATCGCAGCGCCGATATTCGATTAGAAACGCCTCTTCCGGAGTTGCGTTTGCTCGGGTGTGGTTTTTAATTTTCGGGCTTAAAGTTAAGAAATAAAATAATTTTGCGACAACTTTATTTTATTTCACTTAAGCCACTTGGAAGCCACATGATGCCACTTAAAGGCGGCTTGAACTGAGTTGAACTGGATAGGATGCTATCCAGAAATATCCTACCCCCTTGGTAGGATATTTGTGAGGTGGGGCCCGCACGAGCCCCGCCGTTTCTTTCCGCTAAGAAACGCACCCGTGAAAACCCGTCTTAATGAAGGTCAACCGACGCGTTTTCTAAATTCTTAACAGACCATTTAATTGGGCTGTTTCTTTTGTGAATTAAATGGACTGTTTCTTTTGTGAATTAAATGGCCTGTTTCTTTCGTTGAATTAATTCAACGAATTAATTCAATCGTTTCTTAACCGGTTTTCGTGTGTTGGCATGTTAATAAAATAAGACCAACCCAAAATCTTTTGAAAAGATTTGAGGGGATCCCTGTTTCTTCAGCTCTCACGCGAAGAACGCGAAGAACGCGAAGAACGCGAAGAACGCGAAGAACGCCGAACCCGGAAATCGACGACGCCTTCGTCAGAGACGTTCTTCCGATCTCCGATCTCCGATCACCGACCATTTGAGGTGAGTGATTTCGGATTTCCGCTCAAGGTTATTTTCTTTTGGTTTTAAACACAGATTTAATTAATTATAATTTAAATCTGTTTTTCTTGGTTCGTTGAGTTCGCCGACTCAACGCCGGTTTCCGCGACGACGCGACGCCTCCCCGCGACGACGCGACGATCCCTCTCTTCCGCGACGATCTTATCCGCGAAGAACGCCCGCGCGCGACGATCGACGAGGTAGGGATTTCATTATGGGAATTACCCCTTTTTAAGTTAATTCCCGTCAATGTTTCTTTAAAAATTTAAGAACAGGAATCAAAGAAACAATTTTATTTATTTAAAATTGTTGGTTCATGTGTTGAACATTCTATTAAATTTCTCCCGGTTGTTTATCTCTAACGCGGAGGGTGCCGGCCAAACGAACACGGACCGACGACCCTCCGCCGTTCTTCGTTTTGTGCGGATTTGACGGTCGACGACGGAACGTGCCGCAGCGGATGTTTGACGATCCCACAGTAAAGAACAGATCCCGGGAGGAGCAACGACGCAGACGGGAAGGAAAACGGGCCACCGGAGCGACGCCGGCGGCCCGCGGAAGCTGCCGGCGGCGCGGGTCGCCGGCGCGCCGCCGGACGAGGCCGCCGCGGATGAAGCCGCGGCGGCGGCGGCCAACAGACCCGCAGCCGCGCGGGTCCGGTTCGTCCAGGCGGGATGCGGCAGAGCCGCGTCCGCGGTTCACCAGCGCGGCCCGCGCGGGCCGCGGTTCTTTCTCAGGCCGCGGGTCAGCGCCCGCGGCTTCCACCCGCACCGCTCGGCCGAGCCGAGCCGGACCGGCCCTGGCCGGGCCGGGCTGGGCCAACCGGGTCGGACCCGGTTCGGGTCGGCCCGGGCCCGTACCCCCCATCTTCGGACGTTTTCGTTCAAACGCCCGTAACTTGAGCTTCGTGCCTCCAAACGACTCGCCGTCAGCGGCAACTCGATCCTTGTATTGAGACGGTCGTTTCGGTATATCGCACTCAAGGTTTCGGAATACTTTGAGTTTGTCCGGGATGGTTCGTACACGAGACCAATCGGGTCCTCGGAGCGGAAACGCTCATATCTTGAGCTACGGACGTCCGATTGATGTGCCGTCAGCTTTGTTGAATTCCTCTAAGTGAGATGGATATTTTGGCATACTCTGCCCGAGGTTTGGACGCAGGTGGAGTGCGGTCGGGTTGGTTTTGCCTTAAAAACCAACCGGGCCCCTGGGACGAAAATGCCAATATCTCTCAGACCGGGCGTCCGATTGACGCACCGTCTGCGACGTTGAGTTCCTGTAGATGATACGGAACTTTTGGATACATCAACTACGGACTTTGTGTCAGTTGATGTATCAGCCTCTCGGCTCGTGAAGCGGACCCTCATGAACGAGCTTGTTGTGTGAGGGAACCCTAGGCTGGCTGCGACTGCTACTTCGACAGCGACGACCGTGCAGAGATCCTCAGTGGACTGCGGAAACGACTGTGCAGAGATCCTCCGTGGACTCCGACGACGACCGTGCAGAGATCCTCAGTGGACTGCGTCGACGACTGTGCAGAGATCCTCCGTGGACTCCGACGACGACCGTATAGAGATCCTCAGCGGACTGCGACGACTACTGCACTCAGCGATCCTACGTGGATCAGTGCTTCAGGTCCTGCGTGGGCTCGGTCCTGTGTGGGCCCGATCCTGTGTGGGTCCGATCTTGCGTGGGTCAGCGCTCAGCGGTTCTGTGTGAGCTAGCGCCTACAGGTCCTGCGTGGGCCCGATCCTGTGTGGGCCCGATCCTGTGTGGGTCCGATCCTGTGTGGGTCATCTCTCAGCGGTTCTGTGTGAGCCAACTCTTACAGGTCCTGCGTGGGCCCGATCCTGTGTGGGTCACTGCAAGGTTAGTACATATCGATCCTTCGTGGGTCCGACGACTTAGATGGTTCAATGATCATCTTTATCGTCATCCGAAGAAGTATACCTGTGTGAGCTGAATCTTGTGTCACTCTCCTTTGTGGATTGTGTTGTTCTATCCTGCGTGGGTATGCGTTTTGCTTTCCTGTGTGGACTGGGTTGTGCTTGGGCTCGGACGTTGAAGCCAGTCGGGGAATTGATGACTTAGGTATATGTATGGGCATATACCTAATCTGTGTCAGATGTTAATTCGTGATTGTATCTCTTCTTCGTGATTTATCCTTTGTGGATTTCGGGAGACCTTCGGGGGTCTCGGGGTCCCTACTGAGTATCTTATACTCACCCCTGCACGGGCTATGACCGCACTTCGTGGTGTTGGTTGCAGACGATGGACAGCGCTGATCGTGGAGGAGGCGTGCGGAGCAGGACAGTACCTGGAGGTGGACCACTGGGCGGGACGTACTCGGAGCGGTCAGGTGGACCCGAGGAGTAGTGGAGGCTATCTGTACCCACCCTTCAGGTGGGACTTCCAGAGGACGGCTCGACGCTGCAGTTTTCCATTTTCAGTTGCTGTTTTTCCTTTCAGTTGTACTTTACAGTTGGGCTTGTATTTCCGGCCCCTTTTTACTTTCAGCACAGCTTGTACAGTTTTACTTAGTGTTTACTTTTCCGCTTGCTTACTATGTGGTGCTTGTTTACTTTTCAAAGGCAATGCCTTCCCTTTTTGTTGGGATTTACGCCTTGGTTCTAGTCGCCAGCCCTTGGCCTATGGAAGGCGGGCTTGGGGTAGTCACGGCACGGGCCCCGAGGACGGGTCGTGACAAATTGGGTTGGAAACTAGTGTATTTTTTATTCTAGTAATTGGAAGGGAAAATGAATTATTATACATCCACTACCCAAATAATTAATTAAAGGATGTGATAGAAATAGAATACCACTAAAATATTATGGTAAGGGAATTTCTTCTCTTATGAAAATTCAAAAATATAATGGTCTTATTATCATGATGATTCCCTTTTCAAATATTTAAATTTTTTAATGAATATTTCCTTAGATTGGTATATTCATTCCTTTATGAGTTGTTTTATTTTAGATTCATTTTACCGATCCATTTTTATAACAAGATTCTATTGAGATGTTGTGAAACCATTAGGTTAATTTACTTTTAAATTAAGGGAATCTACACTACCATTCACAATGAATAATAATCATAGTATACATTTTCATTTGATTTTCGTGGAGTTTTAACAATATATAGATGAATAAAAGTTAAACTTAGTGCTAAATGGGGGGGAAAATCATTTATTTTAATTATTTTCACTATATTTATTTCCATTAATATACCTTGATTTAAAAGAATATTGATATCAGTCCATGCATGGAAAATATTTTCCAAAAACTATTTAATTTTTTAGACACCTATTTCACTCATGCCCATCTATGTTTTCCAACATTTTATTTCCAAACACATGAGTATTTTGCCCAATTATTTCATCACCCCTTATTTATCTTTTTCTAGAGGGAATTTCTACCATGTTATATATTCTAGAACATACCATGGTTTCCCATCAAAGTGAAAGGATTTTTGAATTTTCACCAAAATGGTTGATATATATAATTGATTCTTTATCCCCTTTAACCCCATAATCCACCAATAAATTTTCTCTATCATTTATCCCTTATAATCTAAGAATAATACTTTTAAAGATGATCCAACATATGACAACAAAAATTACATATTGATTGAAAAATTTAAGGGTGATTTTAAATCTAGGTTAGGGGGAGATTTATTCATGGAGAGGGTTGTTTTGAGGGGAAGAGATTCATTTGATGAAAGTGGATAGACATCATCCCATTAATATTATACTAATTAAATTTTATAGTATCCACATTCATTAAATAAATTTTTATATTGGAATAGAGATTATTTTTTATAATAATGAGTTATTTTATGTCCATTACATGATAACCCTATCTTTTGGGGATACCTATAAAAGTGATTACTTATTACTCCTATAGTTAGATAGTTTTCTATTTGATCTAATTTCACTGAGATTCTATAAAATATTCTCTCTTATTCACCTTTCTATAGTATTTTATCTAAAATTTATTTCCTGGGGTTTTAGAGTGGATACTCACCTATTTTTCTTTCCCATATTATCTGAGTGAGTTGTGTCCTAAAAAATAAAAGAGGAAAATGAAAAGTCAAAAGTGTTAAACATTGGATTATAATATTCTTGGGGATAAGAAATAATTATTTATAGGGGAGAAAGAGTTTGAGGCTGACATTTGGATTGATAGTTATCATGTATTTATTTTAATATTCAACCATACTTTTTTCAGAACCTGTCAAAATGTTTTTTATGACTCACCATCTTGCAGTGTCAGATTCATTTAAACCTAATTTGAAGACCTCAATATTATTGTATTATTTTAAATTTCCATTGTTGGAGTCGATAAATTCATGTAAATCATATTTTTATCCTACACGTGTATGATAATTGAGTTAAATATTGATCAAATTGTTTGAGTAATGAGAGTGATGGATAGGTAGGTCACATGATGCTTGAGTATAGATTTTTTTTTGGGAAATAATGTGAGTGGAAGGAGAACTATTTTTGAAAATTGTAATTTTAAATAGAGTATTATATTTTATGGGTACAAGGGATTGAAAAATTTTGAACTTGTATTTTAGATGTGTTGATTTGCCCATGGGTACAGCTGTGTATTATTTATGAGATTTTCTGAAGAGTGAATCATTTTAATTATGGGAAGTTTTATATACATAGATTTATCTTTAATTTTTATAATTTTATAATTTAGTTATAAATATTTTCAAACTATTTTTACCATTTTTATGTATTTTTGTTGTGTAATATTTAATACATTCTGAAAATTATTAGTTAATTTATATACTAATATTAGTAATTTAGTAATTTATTACATTATATTAATTTTATATATTATATTTAACACTATATTATTATTATAAGTTTCACTAATTTTACTTATTTTATTAGTTTGACAATATTTTTTAGTATTTTATATTAATTTACTGTATTATTATTAAATTATTGTATATAATTTTAATACTAATAGTTTTAATAATAATAGTATTAATTTTATTTTTTGTTATTATTATTAAATTAGTATTCAATAATAGTAGGGTTAATTGTAGTTGTATTAGTTATAATATTTTTATTTTTTATCATTAAAATAGATTAGAATTTAATAATATTATAACTACTATTTTAGGAATGGATATAACTTTGTATAATCTGTAATTATATTTTATATATTATATTAGTATATTTAATCTTCAACTCACATGCAGACACACACATTTATGTATTTTTATATCTAATAATTATCTTTTAGTTGTAATAATAATAATAATATTCTTATTATTATTATTATCTATCTTTTAATGTTTACATAATTAGATTAAATTTTAAAATAAAATTTTAATTCATTCATTTTTTTCTCTTCTTTTTTTGGGTGGGCATATCTTCTTTGAGGGTTTTTAAAATAATAATCCAAGAAACATGTAAACTTTATCTTTACACATATCATAGGTGAAACCCTAGTGCTAGAAAAAGGTAGCCACCTCCTCCCAATTATCTACAGTAATCATACACCCATTCCCCCCTCTCTCCCAGCCACCGAATGCACCCCATTACCTCCCCCACCCCACCCCATGCCCATTATTCTTCCCATAGTACCCCTCACCCCTACCCTCCCCACTAACCCCCCCTACACCCCTCACCCTCCCCCCTCTCTCCCTGCCACCGCCACACCCCCCCATCCAGCAACTCAAGGTGAGACTCCCTAGGTCTAACCCATCAGGGCCCACATTTTCCCTCCTCCAATGTCGCATGCCACACTAGACTAAAAGGGATCTTCCTACCTTGTTTACCCCTTTTATGGGAACAAGAAGAACACCAGGATGCATCCCACATTAATGGTGGGATAAAATTGGTTGTGACGAGAGTTGAACCATGCATGAATGATCAATTTTTAATTGTATATTGATAGGTGAGGAGTGTATTCTGTTCCAATAGACCAGAGATCAAATTCGGGTGGAGGGGGATTTTTGGAGTATTGTAGCAGGTACTGTAGCAGTATTGTAGCTGGTACTGTAGCAGGCATTGTTCGGTACTTTTCAGTATTGTAGCAGCCGGAACTATTCATCCATATGGTCCATTGGGCCACCAGTTTGGTCCTTTGGTCCTGTAAGGCCTTTGGGCAACCCATGGCCATTAGTACAGTTGATTCTCAAGGCCTTCAGGCCACCGTAAGGAATTAGGGCCACCCCAAGACCTTCGGTCCACATGAAATACAGATGAACCAGTCAGAATACAAGGGACAAGGCTTCAGAGGAGGATTCAGGGTAGGCACATCCACTATAGCAGAGCTAACTGGAATTGGAAGAATGAGAGGGTATGTATTTTCAATCGATATTGGGCATGTGCACCTTTTCATTGGACAGCTAGCCGACCATGCTTGTGAAGGTGGAGTGTTGATATCATGACATATGATGGGGAGGAGCAGTTCCAAGTTTTCTTGTCTGGGTGATTCCCTCTAAGACCTATGGGTCATGTAATTGTCTCTAAGCCTTCAGGCCTTGTAAGGGTTCCACCTCACCCCCTGAAAGGTGGATTATCAATATAATAAAAAAATGAAGGCCTTCGGGCCCTTCCGACCGAGTGTATTGTGTTCCAAGATTGAAAACATTTATGAGCACTTTTTTCCAAGGCGTGATGGTTTTTTTCGATTGTGTGGTGATTAATAGTTTGGTGATTATTATTTTTTGATTATCTATAGTGGATTATAGTGACAACTAAGACAACATGATAATAGTGATATCTTATTTTTATTATTTTATGTGTTGTGTTGTCATAATGGAAAACTCATTCTTCTATGTTGAAGTGTTAATGAATTTGATGGTGTCTGCATTCTTTTATTTATGTTCATGTTTGATTGAATTTTAAATTAATTAATTTTATTTGGATTTCTATGTAATTGATTATATGTGTGTTTGAATTAAATTCCATTTAGATTCTACAATCCAACTTTGGTTTACATCTGAATCATACAAATATGTAATCACATATAGGAGATCATTGTATAATTTACTTATCTGTAACTTGGTCTGGAATGTGAAAGAATCATAAATTGGACATGAAATAATTCTAAATAAATATATATATTAATTGAAAAATTAATATTTTTTATGTATTATCGTTAAAACATTCATGTGTGATACTTAATCAGTGATCTCATAGGAGTGAACTTCATGTATATAGATACACCTACTTTTTGAGAAACATGTTTTGGTATTTCACCAATTGTTTCAGTGCTAAAATTACTTGTAAATTATTCATCAGGTCAGAGAATGAAATGATGGATGATTTTTGTTAAAATTAGAATACAATCTACATCAGATAATGAGACCTAGTAGTATTTTTTATTAAAACATATAATCTATGATAATTGAATAAATAAATATTCAAATGTGCGTATTAAATATTTAGAAATACATGCACTTGAATGGAATTCACAATTTTTACACGTCGATTTCATCCTATTCTCTCCCATTTCATACTTTGGTTCACAAAGTTAGTTTGGTTTTATTTAATTGATTATTTTTAAATAGTTATTTACTTTTTATAATTTTTAGTTGTTAATCATAATAAAACTGTGTCTATCGGAACATGCATCCAAAAGGATATTATTAATGTCTAATCACATTATCTCTTTGGTTCGACCCTACTCTCTATTTATAGAGTAGTCTGTAGGTTTTAAAATTTGGAAATTTTCTTATGTTATGAGGTGCATTCCAGTTTCATATCCCACATTTTTCCACATTTATTTAGGGGTGATAAATTCTTTCTGTAAAAAAAAAATACAAGGTTCGTGATTTGCTTTTCCCTCACACATATAGAACCATATCATGGTCCCGCTGAGGGAATTGAATCCGAAAATACATGTCATTCTAAAAATAATAATTTAAACCTGAGGATTGATTTATATAAATTAAGGTTTGAAATATCACAGGTATAAAAAATTGTTAAAATCTACAATTAATCCATTTTCAAATTTAAGATCAAAATTTACAATAAATACCTAAATGGACTAATTTCACATAAATATAAAATTAGTGGGGACTAAATGATTTAAATATAAATTAAAATTATTTATAACATCATCTATATAAATTATCACACACATAACACTTAAAATCCTCAAAAAGATAGTATAAAAATCATATTAATAGAAATTTAAAATCATATACCAATGAGTTCCAAAAATTTAATCCCAAGAAAAAAAATTGTGCCTTATAAAAACCATTATTTAATGTTCTCTGTTTATTTTATATTATTTATTTCCACTTAATTTATTCTTCCATTCACATAAATAACTTACCTCACATGAATGTTCCCTCATTAACCAATTATTTATTTTCATCAATTGTTTTATTCCATAAATACATGCAAGGGAGACCATAGAAGTGATAAATTCATCAATCTCCACATAGTGATAGTTAAGGACTTGTGTTTATCATGAGATATTATCATAGAAATTCAATGGAATATGGTAGGTGAGATATATATGTCAAAAATTAAAATTAATAATAAGTATGGTTTTTTCTATTAGAAGAAAAAAATTGAATCTAATTTAGAATCAAATATGAGTATACTCCACACTTCATTTAGAAAAAAACCATTACAAATCATCTTGAAATATTCATTTAACTTCCACACCATTCAACAGTTCATAATTAATATGAAATTAACATAACTACCTTCAACAATATTTATATTTTTATTGATATTTTTATATTCGACACATCCTGATTTTGGAAGGCGGTGAGGGTGTTTGGAATTTGATGTAATGATTTGAACTCTAGGACTTCATTACAATGATAATATTTCATTTTTTCTCCTAAAAATTGACCATTTTTTGAACATTTTGGTTGAAATTAAATTCATTTTCTAATTATTAGACTTATGATAAAGAATATTCAACAAGAAAACACATTTAACAATAAACATATCTTTTTCATATTTTTATTTATTCACAAAGAAACCCAAAGAGATGCAGAACACCACAATGTATCACCCTCCACAAATAAATTAAACATGATCATGCATTTTACGTCATGGTTATGTTGTATAATGAACATCATCTGTTTATAATGAAAACTAATATGTCATTCATGGATTTCTAAAAGATCAAAAAGTTAAAATGTAAAGGGAATACCTGAATAAAATGTTTATTTTGAAAATTGGTATTTGATATCATATAAAGTTCTCAATCATTTTCAATAAAAGTTCATTAATCCCTTATGTTTTGACATAAATAAATAAATTTTTTTAAGAAGAAAGTTTGAGTTCTCTCAATAAATGAGGTGATAGTAAATAATATTTCATAACTGTTTAAATACCTCATTGGATTGTTACTTTAAAGATAAATATAATGATATGTGGAATGTGATTCATAATTTGGTGGTCCTTTCATGAAATTCTAAATAGTTCCATTTTGAAAGAATTTAATTTTAAACATTCATTTAAATCTAGTATCATGGATAAAATTTGTTCACTAATTGACAATGGATTAAAAAATAAAAATGATAATAATTTGGTCTAATAATTTTCAAAAGTACAAAAAAATTGAAATAAAATCATAGCATTTAAAAAAATAATACAAACCCAAAAACATGAATTAGAAAAAAAACACACTAAATCCTAATCTACCAAGTATGTTTCTCCTATTATATTATTTAATACAAATTATTAATTTTTAATAGTTTATATGAGAAGTGAAAATGAATAATATTATCCACGAAAAAAACAATTTATAAATAAATACATAACCTAGTTTGTTTAAGAAGAACCATCCTTGACCAAATATTTCACTTCTTTTAAACTAAAAAAAGTCATGAAATTAATGAAACAAACAATGAAAATTTTATTGAAGGAAAATAAATAAAAATTAAAAATAGATAAATAAGGTAAAATATTATTCATTGAAACCCCATGTGGGTGATACATTTTAGGTTTATCCACAGAAGGAAAATGGTTTCTATTATCCTGAGTACAACATTGGGTGTTTTTTCTTCCTTATGAACTACCAAAATGAAATTTCAATAATATTATTTAGTTTTAAATGCTTGTATAAGTCCCGAAATGATTATTTTTTCCTAATTATATCAAAAACAATTCCAATGGAGTAGGAGGGAGGGAAAAAGTAAAGGAAAAAATACCAACACTCAATATTTAATAAAGACATCCACTGGTTTCCGAAAATTGATTCTGGGATGTGGTTCATCATTTTCTTCATCTTGAAAATTTGTTTCTTTATTAAAAAAAATTCATATTTCCACCATCCTCATGTAAAACAGTATTCTCCTCAACAAAACACTTCATTTATTCTTTATTTTTACATATAAAATCATATTTCTCTAAAAAATAATTCCTCCCAAATGAAATAGTCATAATATCTGGATATAACAAATTTAAAAAATTTATCGATAAACTTTGACAAAAATAAATTCAAATTTGATATGTCGCTCTATATTCACTCGGGTTCTAGATTTTTTTTATAATGAAAAATAGTTGTATTAAAGGTAGTAATAATATTTAGTTCTTCTAGGTGTTCTTCAAAATTTAACATATCATGTGATTCTTCCTTTTTAGTAAAAAAGTGATACTAAGGTATTATTTTTCAACTTCAAAAATTATTTCTGAAAATGGTATTTCATTTCTAATAAATATGGAATGAAATTTTTATAAAGAAATTTGATTTTCTAAAATCAGATTTATGTGAATATTTGTGAGATATTCTTAATTTTATTTCAAACAAGATAATTAAAAATTCTTTACTCACACAAGGTTCTTCAATATCAAAAGCGGGTCGGTCAGGATTTTATTTTTATTGGTATTTATTTATGAGGGAAGTTATTTAAATTCATTGAATGAGGTGGAATATATTTATTTTTCTTATGGCTTATTGGATAAGGAAATGTTTTTTTTTCTTATTTTGATCATTGATCAATTATTATACCATACTACTAAAAAATTTAAAACCCATATTGGGAGTAGTCATAGTGAAAATTTATGTTTTTTCTTAAGAAAATATTTGTAAATTAGGGGTTAAAATCACATTGATAAACAAAAATTATAATAAACATCATTAATAACCTTCGAAAAAGTTCCAATTGATAATCGGTTTCTTTCATGAAACCTCAATTAATAATTTTCCCCTTAGAAATGAAGTATAGTAGTGAATGTATGGTTGTCCCATGAGGAGGATGAAAACATGATTAAAAATTTATACTTTGTTAATTTTTTTCCATTAAATAATAAATATAAAATTGGGGATTAAAAAGAGTTAAAAATATAAAATTATTAAAATTATTGTTTAATTGGTAACTATTATTACGAAATATAACTAGAAAATATTATAAAGGATATATAAATAAAATTAAATATAGTAGCCACATAAAATTTTAAATCCATTGACACACCCTTTATCCCAGTATATAAATGTTACCCAATTGAATTAATCAATGTATACATCATGAAATTAATGTATAAAAATAAATTTCCATGAATCATTATCATGAACTCAAATATAGTCATCAATATTCATATAAAGGTTATTTAACTGATTGGAGATATCATCTCAATTGAACCAAATTAGACTTTTTATGATCAAGGGAAATACCTCACCTAAAGAGTGTAAACAATAAAACAAACATTTTAAATTCATAGATTGATAAAAAATAGAAAAAGTGTGGTGACAGTAAAATAGAGAGAAACATAAATTCTTCAGTCAACAAAATATGTTCTACAATTATTTTAAAAGTGTTTTAATTGAAAATAACCCAAATCAAAGAAGAGAATTTCTCAGATCTCTACATCCCACATCCACATGGTGTTTATCCCAATATGGATAGAATACATATTATAGAACTTAACATCTCCATATAATCCCATAATTCCAATATACTCTCTTTTCACCCTTTAATAGAAGTACAGTCACATTTTTATAGTGAAATATTGAGGTAAACTTTTCCTTAATTCTCTATCCTTTAAAAGATTTCATGATTTTGTCTGTGTAAATAGATGAATCAAAAAAAGTTTCCTTATTGGAATTATTTTTCTATATCATTCATATTAATCCTCCAAATATATATTTTTTGGAAAATTTTATACCAATTTATAATTAATTTTTTGGAAAAATATTTATGTTCAGAGAGACCATTCTGTTGCCTCTACATGGATCAGTTTCCTTAATGAAACAATTTTTCCTTGAATTTTAATGGGAAAAAATTCCAATGAGATATATTTTATATCAAACTAGAATCCTCTAAATTGAATTTCTTTACCTGTGTTATTCCTCATTTATTTAGATGTGATCAATTTTGACTTCCAAAAATGTTTCACCGTGAATAAATTATTTTGACCTCATACAGTTCAAATAAAATTTCAGTCCAGTTGAGAGAATTAAATCATAATACACATATCATCCTAAAAAAATTAAAAAATGAAATTGTATATAAAAATTAATGGATTAATTATAATAGGTATATAAAAATATTAAAATAAATAATTATGTTCTTTTCACATTGAAGCTCAAATTTCACCAAAATTGAAGAAATTTTGAAATTTTACTAAAAAAATACTAGGTTTGAAATATTCAAAACCTACATGAAAAGAATCTAAAATATTATATCTACAAAAAAAATTATAATTTAAAAATGGTATTAATTTATCCATCAAGTGGTTTGTTCCCACATTTTGTGATTTATTTCATATCTACTAATGGATTGTCTAAAAATGTGTTAAGATCACAGGTTGTGATTTTGTTGTGAAATTGTAAATTTCATGATTCTATAAAAAAATTATTATCATTGATTAATGTGGATTTCATTTTAGGTTAACATAGATTCTTGTTTGTTACAGCATTCCTTGGATCATTAGTCTTAGAGAATACTTTGATTACACAAATTTAAAGAGGAAAATTCACTCACTAGATTTTATTCTATTTTTTCATCTCTGTTGAATGGTATATTAGAGATGTTATAAAACTAGAAAATATAAATAATTTTATAATTAGAAATGATAAGTGGTGAGAAGACACTGTTAAAAATGGGTTCATAGAGAATGAATTTTTCCACATCCTCAAAGAAAGTATATAATACCATGAGGAAACGCTTTGATTCTCTCAATAGAGAAAATAAAGTACATGATATTTAAAGGGGGAGAACAAATTAGAAATGTTCACCAAGATAGGGTTGTAATTTCATCCCATGGAACTCACGCATCAAGAGGATATGTCGATGTTTTATACCATTTGGATTTCACTACCAAAGGGAGACTAAGAAATGGTTTTATATTCAATAGAAATAATTGGGTTATATTTGAATAGAAATAAGTGGTAATATTTTATAAAAATCAATACAGGTGATGGTTGAACCACTAGATATTTGAATATGATTTTTTACAATATGTGGTGTTGGATTTATAGACAATATATGTTTAAGATGTTGCATGTCATTTTTTTTCAATATATGTCAATAGTGTCATGGGATTCATTATTGAGCCTAATATATTTTTTAAAAAAATTCATAGATATTATAGAAGGTTAAAATATGATAAAGGGGATTTATATGGTGGATAAAAAGTATGCCATAACACGTTTTGTTTCACCATATAAGATGTGTGATTGAAGTTGTATTTCTGGTATATCAGATATTTTTATACTGTAACAAGGAATCATGAAATGGAAATTCTATATGATGATGCAGTAGTGGTCATGTAATGGTATCTATGTTGTAATGATAACCTATAAAAAGGTATTATCACAAATATTAAATCTATGTAACGGTACATCATTGTTTTCTAGGCCAGAGTGTAGTGGTTTACATCATAAATAAATATGTGTTAGGTTATGTAAAAGTTATCACCATAGAGAATGGATCTACATAAGGGTAATGAAAATGTACTTTGTATTATGTAATGGTAGAGGAGCAGTCAATTACACATAATTTAAATCCATTCCATGGATTATATTGCATCAATGTAACTCAAACCTTGTGCAAAGGTCATTTATTGTTTTAAGAAGTCTGCATAAAGGTGAGACATTAGTAATGGGAAATTATATGACCCCATGTCATGGTGAATATTGTAGGGGTATTTTTATATGTTAAATTACCAAGGGTTAATATACCAGGATGAAAGGGCTACACTGTAACCATATTGTAGAGATGAAATCCATGCCACATAAAGATATTTCTTTATGGTAGATAGGGGTTTTCCATAAAGAATGAGTTGATGATTTTGAAGTCTACAGGTGTCCATAAAATAGAAAATATACTACATCACAAACAATTCAATGTTTTAATGAGTTTTAATGTTATAAAATTGTGATCATGGTTGAGTTATATTAAATTAAATGTATAATATTTTTGGATCTAGTCAATATTAGGCTATGACAAAATGAAGAAATACACTCTAAAATATTTTATTCATATCAGTTTCAATACCATGGTGAAATGTTCTATAACATGGTGAAGGAATTAAATGGATAACAATTACACACAATAGGAGAACAAAAAGTAGTCAATTATTTTTATATTCAATTTTTAAATCTAGCCGGGAAGTAATTTTAGGGACTGAACTCTATTTTAATTATACTAAATGACCACATGAAAATGTCTGGAATACCTATGTAAATCTCAATAATAGTGAAGAAAGAATGCTTAATCCAAACAATCAAATTCCGGGATATAGTTCTATTAAAATTTTTATAAAATTTATGCAATGTTATCTAAACATAGATCATATTAAGATAAAAATATTTCAGAGGAGGGAAAAAGAAATTGATTTTATGAAGAAAAAAATAAAAAAATATCTGATATCAAAACTTCTTGGATAGAATGATAATTATTGAAGAATAATGTGATTCCATAACATCCCATGGGAGGAGGACGTTTCCCACATGATGATGTTCATAGTATACTATGAATGAGAAAGAATATATCAAATGAACCTCTATCTAAATTGGGTGCATCTAAGAAAATATGTCAAATTGTTCCTTTCCAATGAGCCAACTGATAATATTTTCTTCTTTAATAAGAAAGGACGGAGGAATTTTGAGGTAAGTGATCCAAACATGATATATATATATACACTAAAACCTTTTTAAGTTT
This sequence comes from Viscum album, assembly GCA_963277665.1. NCBI lineage: Eukaryota > Viridiplantae > Streptophyta > Magnoliopsida > Santalales > Viscaceae > Viscum > Viscum album. The sequence continues at coordinate 1,382,502,290 of OY728138.1, forward strand.
TTTGATTCCATTTATGAGTGACCTAGCCAATAAGAAATGAGTTTTAGCATATTATTACATCATCACATTTTCAATCACAAGCTCCATGGATTAGCCTATAGTGGTGAACCAGGTAAAAATATGTGTGTTTATTATCCTTGATTAATTATATTTACACAACACTATCTGACTAAGTGCGATAATAAATCATAAATAATAATCATTAAAGGGATATTCATGGGAAAATGTAATCAAATCAATTAATTTACAGGAGAAAAATAAGAAACCCATATAGTTAAGTGGTTATGATCATTAGGACTAATAGAGTTCAAAGGGAATTTTTTTAAATCATAAAAAAGTTCCATACTAAGATTCACCCCCCCCCCCCACTTAGAGTATCTATCATCTAACACCCATTATTTGCATACGTTTTAGAAGTTATATATAGATTTAAATGAATATTTCCAATATTATTATATACATTTCTGGATTTTAAAATAGAAAAGATTGAAAAGATTCTTCATTGGCCAGAATAATGAACATTCCTCAAGGGATATAGATCTCTTAAAAATAGTATCCAAACATATAGTTTTGTGGGATGAAATATTTAACAGATTTATATTTGTTTTCTTCTAATGACATAGTGTTCATAGAACATTAATGAATATTATAAAAAAATTATACTTATATATTACTAGTAGTCTTGACAATATACCCCCGTGATTGACATAAATAATTATATCTCACACAATTATCATTTTTATAATAAATAAAGGGGATAAATGATGAAGATAAAAGATATAATTTTAGTATATGGTGATCTAGTAGAATTATAATGGAGATTAGAACATAATTTGAAAGTTTTAGGTGTCAAATGAAGGTGTAGAGATTCACAATTGAGTGAAATAATAGTGATTTCATATCTAGAGTAATTCATGTTGGGGTAATATATGTTTTTATGGGGGGGTTTGTGTGTGTTTGTGTGTGTGTGTAACATTATCATTAATATATTTAAAAAACTACAAAAAGTTTAGTGAAAAATATCTATTAGTCATTTAAGGTTAAGATAAATCTCACATATGTGAGAACCATGATGTGGGGTTCTGAAAATATTTCATGTTTTATTCATTTAGATATTTTTTGTGAGGTATTATGAATAAAATGACTATATTTATAGACATAGTTATACTTATTAAATTAATTCCACCATAAGGATTAAAATACATCATTATTAATTTAACCAAATCATAATTTAGATAAAACAATTGTGGATTCCATCATGGTTTGAAAGAGAAATTATAGTTTTCCCTATATTTCATTGTAAATAAAGTAATTGGCATGGTTTATAAAATTATATCCTGGTTTACAAGGTAAATTTTTGTGGAATATGGTTATGATTTTTTGAGAGGACCTAGTGGAGTCACAATCCATTACATACTAAAAACACGTTGGGTTTTATATACTACATTATGGGATAGTGATATAATTCTCATTTTTTAGGTTATAATGGTTCTAGACAAGTGGTTGGTGTAGTGAATAATAAAATTGAACATGTTTTACTAAATAAATACCCATGGTCTCAGTCAAACCTCAAAAAGTAAAAACTAAAAACTAGATTTTTAAATTTCAAGGGGAAACTATTTGTATAATGTTTTTGGATTTTTCTTTGACCAACCAAGCCATGTCATAATTAACCTCATTATGTAATTATTTGGGTAAAAATATATAAAATAAATAATTTAAATTCATTTGTATTCGAGTCATTTTTGTGATTTTAATGAGTATTTTACATATATTTAGATTAAATTTAATTACATAAGATGTGAACTATCCACATAGATAAAGATAAGGCCATATGGGATTAAATAATTAATCATTATCATTAATGAAGACAACTAATTATAAAATATATAAATATATGGATCATTATATTATCATGATATAGAGATAAATTATTGTCGGGTGTCTAATTAAATAGTTAATTAGATTAAATGGATAAATTATATCCCAACTAAGTTGTTCTTGATAGAAGAAAAATGTTTGTAAAATCCATTGGATTAGTGAAACCTGGTTAAATGAAAATAGGAAATGATATTCCAAAAATGATAGTAATTGATCTTTTCCCCTTATATTTTCATTGACATATATGACGGAGTACCATTTTTTTGACTCTATCGAATTATTGTTTTCTCATTGATAATAAAATTTGATAATTGTTAGTGGGATAACATTCATTTAACACCAAGGTCATATCCACTAAATAATAAGAGAATATGAAACATTAAATCCCTTCTACTCAATTAATTTACTTCTTTACACCCTCTATATATCATTATTATACTTTAAATTACCTTATCAAATGGTGATACACACACTAATCTACTTAGGAGCATGATGGTTTAAAAAATAGTGTATTATAAGAAAATTTTATTTTGGCCTTCTAAAACTGATTCACGTATCAGTTGTCAATAATATATCCTTTGTGATCTATAATTATTATCAATATCGGGTTACTACCAAGGATATAAATTTTTTTATGTATTTTATTGATAAAACTACATTTTATATCCAAACAAAAATACTATATGGTATCTCAGATTCAGTTAGCTACTATTTTAATATACCTATTGGTGTAATTACATCCTGGTTTTCTCTTATGAACCTTTTATCAATGTTCTATTCTTCAGGGTTCAATATATATTTTTAAAGAAATATGTCTTAGGTTATATTTTGTAAAATATGATTTTATAAAAAATAGTGGTAGAAACATACGGTTATTGATATATATTTAGACCATTATATGTACTCAATTATATTTTCTTTACATAATGAATTAAATATTATAAATATTATTTCAAGTATTTTTATCCATTGTAATTGTGATTAATTTTTGTTTTCTTTAGTGTTTTATGATATACATTATTATACAATATAAGTATCACGAGGCGTAATGTTTTTCCATTATATCATTAAGGTTTCAATTATTTACCACTTTATAATAACATTAAATTACAATTAATTCTATAAAGAATTTATAGGATGTTTCTGATATGAAATAGGGGATTTCGGAAACTTGATATTGTGAAATTAAAATAAATGGTGGAAAAAGAAGAATACAACCATTTTAATGTTAATAATAATATATGTTTTGATTTATAAAATATATTAGAACTTGAGAAAGGATAAGTGATTATTTAAATTGATATTTTAATTTTTAAGTTTAATCCTATTATGGATCGTAGATTTTTTTGTTTTTAATGAAAAACTATACCTCAAACACTAAAGATGATTAAGATATTAATTAATCTAATTTTTGACTCAGGAATTATTTTTCAAGGAATAATAGATAAACTCATAGAGGGAAAACTGATTTTATCCAAAGGATGAATGAATGATTAATATATGTACTAAAATAGATTAGTAGATATTAGTGTTATCTTTTCTAATTTTATGAATTTAGTGTCTCGTTTATAATTTTAAGTTTAAATTAAAATATTAATTCTTTGAAAATATATATATTAAAGTATTTTTATACATTAGTTGATAAATTTAAAAAGTATCTCTAAAAAAAAGAATAAGAAAATTACTTTTAATATCTATTTTTTAGCATCCATGGTGTATTAAAAATAGATAAGTGAGAGTGATTCCATTTTAATCACCCCAAAAAAGAAAAAAATCAAATAATGGAAGGGTTATAATGATAGTGAATTCACCTTTAACTAGAACCACATGTATCAATCAAGACCAGTGTATGTATCTTTATGTGGATAACATCATTATAAACAAAAAATGGGTTAGAGTTTAGTGAAATACTCACCCAATGTGAGAGGATATCATGGAATAACTCAATGAAAAATAAAATTGATTTTTTTATATAATGAATAATAGTGTAAAACATTTTTGACATTATGAGAACACTTCTTCCATGGTGGATTCAAATTCTCATGATTATTGTTTTATATGTGGTTTTTCGTAAAAATTTGGGAATTGATGGTATAAAATTCCTATATCGATAAACAACGATAAGAATAAATTTTTGAAATATAAATTAATGGAGGAAGTTCTTATTAACCTAGGTTTACACAAATATATTTATAAATGATGTAAAAAATAAAAAAAACTCTAAAACATGTCCCAAGTGGTTATATTAGAAGAAATAATTTTTTTATTACAAAATTGGACTTATAATTATCTTCTTTCAATGGTGATTGGGGAAATGTAAAAAAATCCTTCCAAACACTTAGTGGATCACACATATATGAATAATATTATTACAAAAATAGTAACTAAAACTTAATTTATTGTTAAAAAGATTCACATACTTTCGAAAAGTAATGAAAATATATTTCATGTAGGGGAAAATATTTTCAAAAAAAAAGATTTCATTCTATTTTATATAACTAGATAGGCATTAGAATAGTTAAAAATTTCAAAGTTTTTAAGGGGAAAAAGGGAGTGGTTATAATGAATAATTGGGGAAATTAATACTCTATAGATACTCCTAATAATACAAATAAGTGTATTGAACAAAAGTATGTACAATACATACTATATATAAGACTTAAATGTAAATCCAAAAATATTATGAAACCTATGTATTTCTAATTAAGACAATCAAGTCCTCCTGAAATTTTATTATATGAGTTGTAAAACCATTTTCCCTTATTTATTATTTAATTTTTTGTAGGAAAAAATAGATGATTATTTTGTAATTAAAAGTTTCTATATCTATTATACTACCACATTAAGATATTTTATAAACTAGATGGATTTATTTATTGATTAATCTTATTTCATAAAATAATTTTTCTTCTTTTAGGTTAGAGTATCTAGATATTATTTTTAATGTTAATTATTCATTATTTTACATTCTATTTTATGTTTATGAGAAATTTTAAAAGGATAAAATTGATAAAGTTTGATCATGAGATTGATTACCTATGAAAACAATAGATAATCATATATATATTATTTCTATTAAAAACACATCGATTGGTTTCAAAAGGGGAGAAGGAAAAAATTGATTCTTGTAAATTGGATAATTAAGTCTATATGAAGGGAAAATATTTGTTTTCTTATGATGATAAAGGAACACATATTCTATGGTTGAGAAAAATGTAAATCCCATTTGGGGGAGACCGAGGATGATTATCTACTATTTACTTACCTATTTTTATTTTGTATTATGTTATTTGGGCTGAAGAACATAAATGTAAATTTTAAAATTTTGAATATAAATATATTTTCTTATAAATAAAGGATTTTCATGAGTTTTTTTACTAAAATTTTTTTAGTGCTTTCATGATGTTTTTTAGAATAATAGGTTTTTTTATTTATTTATAATAGTCATATTACCAAAACATCCAATCAGGATTATTGATGTGACCATTAATTTCATAAAAATAAATTTCATGATTTTTGTATCAAATATGTTGTTAATATAAATGTGAGAAATATTTTCCATATATTGCGGAGTTTGTTATTCTCCTGAAAGGTAAATTTGTTATCTTGTTGAATAATATCCTCATGAGATGAGAAGGAATATAGTGAGGATATTTTATAAGATCAATGAGTTTTTAGATTTATAAAATTGAATATTATAGAGAGACTTTCTAAATTATCAAAATATGTCAAAAAAATATTGGATATTATCGTATTCTTTGTTGGATCCTAGAGGAGACGAATTATAGGAAGGATTTTCAATGTTATCAATGAATTCATGTTCAAAAATGGTTTATAGATCTATCAAAAATATTATTCAAATTGATTGTGTTGGGTAATGAACCTGCAAAAGAAGTTATATGTGTTTTATTCCAAATATGAGGATATCATTACACACTAAAGTATAATATATATTTTTACAGTTTTGTATTATATGTATTCTTGGTAACACATCCTTATAATTGATATAAATCTTCTTATCTCATATTATTATCACATTTATGAATAATAAAGAGTTTAAAATATGGAACTCAATGTTATATGTGGAGTATGAGTATATTTAGTGGAATTATGAGGAACTTTATAAAATATTTTAGATAATGAAGTTGATAAAATATTTTTATATATTTATACTAGATTTAAAGGCTTAAAAATTCATAGTTAGACAGTGTCGTTTTAATATCCATTACATCATTATTAGTTTGGGAAAAAAATTAACTATATGTATTTCTAGAAAATAAATATAAATCTTATAATGATAATAGAAATATTATATATCTATGAATGATTATGAGTTTTTTCAATAAATCATGTCATAGTTTGTTATGAAAATGGATTATGAATATGCATGAAGGAAACAACCATTGTTTTATAAATTAAATATTTATTACCATGAGGAATAACATATCATGGTTAATTTCATCATGTCATAGTTTAAAAATATTTGTGTTGTTTCCTTCCTGTAATAAAAGTAAATTTATAAATATATCTAGATTCTATGGGGAATAAAAAATGGCCATGGTTCATATAATTATGTAATTACTTACATGATAAATTCTCATAGGGGCTGGTTGTAATTTTTTATAGGAACTAATGAATTCTACATCTATTACATGAAAAAAACACATTTGGTTTCAATATTACATCTTGTTTTGTGGATAAATTTCATAATTTTCGTTATTAAGGTACTAGTGGAATGAGGTTTATACCATAGAAGAAGAAAAAATGTGGTTTACCAAAAAAAAATTTCATGGTATCAGTCAAACCAAAAAAAGAAATTTATCATCTAACCTTCTAAAGGGAAAATATTTTCCCATGGTTTTAAAAATTATCTTTGACTATCCAAAACATATTATTATATAACGTATTATTTTATAGTTTCAATCGAATAAAAACAATCAACAATTCAATTTTATTATCTGTTTATGATATTTTGGGATGTTTAATGAGCATATTTAGGTGAAATTATAGATAAATTTGATCGGGGAATATATGAAATTTCCACATAGAATAATATATGGCCATCTATGACTATAGTATTTATCACTATCATTGATGAAGATATAGAGGTATGAACTATACATATAAATCTATTATTATGATATTTTTCTATAGGGAGAAATTTTAGTGTGATATATTATGAAGTGGTCGTCCAGATTATTGGAAGATAGGGTTACTCAACTATGTATCAAGCGAAGAATAGTGAATACAATAATATGTTGAACTAACGGATCTTTAAGAAGGTTTATAACGATGTCACATGTTAGAGATATTTTTCTTGTCATTTTTTCACTTGGTTTTTAATTGATATTATTATATTTGAGTATGACCATCTTACTGATATGTTCATTAAATTATTAACCAATTCTAATAAAATGTGGATATAGATAATATGATTTAAATCATTTATACACTAGGACATAGACACATAATAAAAATATATTACAAACCTTTTAACACTTACATTCATTTTATTCACTTTTATACACTCTCTATCACTCATCATCATCTTCACCATTACCGAATCAATTATAAATCCATTCACTAAAAATAACTAAAATATTTTTTGAAAAAATGAAAAATGAGAAGAATATTTCATGGAAGACTTAAAACAACTATTCAACCCCTCTTAGTGGTCAAACATATCTTCTTTTTATCCTAAATGAGTTGAGGGAAATTTGTTGGGTTAGTATAGGATTCCATAAATTGTATTAGTTCTATTTAGCTAGGGTCTAATAAACATTGAGATAGGTTGTGCTCAGACGTAGAAGATATCCAAAAAACATCTTATCAAAATTATTATCCTTAGAATCAAGTGTACATTGAATTATAGGAATGTGGGGCATAATTTGAATCTTAATTAGTTGTTTTTATTTATTTCACCCAAGTAAGGAACCTAGGAAATAGTATAAAATAATAATATTTTCATCTCATGGATCATATTGTACCATGATAGGGATTTTGTTTATATATTTAAAATTATATTATAATTGATGTGTTTTGGTTATAAATATACATGACATTTATAAAGAGAATAGTTATTACAATGTTATATAATTTAAAATAAATTTATTATCTTGTATATTAATAAATTCTATAATGTTATTTAGTGTAACTTCATATGAATAAATGTATAATTTTTAATTTCAACTTTAGTTATGGTTTTAGAAAGATGGGCTTCCATAATATCTTTTTTATTTTGTAGTATTTAACAATTGAAAATTATGATCAATGGTATTGTGTATTTGTTATTGATATTAAGATTTAATAAAATAGAATTAGAATAAAATAATTTACATTTTATAAAATGGTATCATAACTAAAGAAAACAATATTATTTTATGGAGACCTGATTAGTTGTATGTTGGAGGTCGACATTAGGGAATTATTTTGTTTGTTTTATTCGATAATGTTGTTAAAACAAGAAAACTATTATAATTTTAAAAATGGATTCTTTGGTTTTCAAAAAAATCAATAAGGATTAAAAAAATTATATTTTTGGGTTTTGTTATTATTTTTATGGGAGAAATTATGAATTTTTTTAATTTTTTCTATGATATGAATTTATCAAATGAAACAAATTGTGGATCATTAAATTTTATTTGAATCTATTTTCACATTTCGATATTGAAAAGTTATTTCTATAATTTTTTTTATAAAATCTCAGTTTTCTAAATGGAAAAATTCATTTTGTCTGAATATGTTTTAGTTTATGTTTATTTTAACTGATTTATATGATACATAGTATTTTAATGGAATTAATTTAATAAATATTTTATTTTCATTTATCCAGGATTAGGGAAAACAAATTTTTCCCTTCAATTATGTTCTTTGTTGGTATTTCTGAAATAGTGAGGGAATTAAGTAAGATTTCAAAAATAAAATGTTTAAAATTGTTTCCAAAATAGTATAAAAGTAATTTTCTTATAAATATATTGTTTTTACTTGATGAATTTTGGTGTAAAAGTGATCTTTTAAAAATTCAAATATATTGAACTTGCAAGAGAAATCCTATCTTGATACACGAGGTGGACCACCACAAGTCCCAGTGCACATTTCCAATCACCATGGGTTAGCAACTAGTGTTGCGGAATCAATATTACTCAATTGGGAATGATTCCATCCATTTAATAATAAATTTAAAAAATTGATTCATCCCTTGAAATGGATATGACATTATCATATTTTAGTTAGTCATATGAAATTTGTAAATCCGTTATAAACTAAACATCATATACAAATCCAAAAGTGTGTAAAAATATGTAAAATAGTATGAAAGATAAAAAATAAATATGTTACCTCATTTAGTGATATCCTATTACCCATATCTTATAATAATATATCCAAAAACACATGAAGTGTGTATATATGATGTGAGCTAACAATCCTGATAGGATTCCACAACATTCTTTATGTATAACATTTATTTAACATGAAATTTAATTCCAGTTTAAACTATAAATATTAATGTAGAATTTTTATTTTAAATAAACATATATCAATTGACTAAAAAAATATATGTAAATTTATAAGATAAATAAGATAAAACACTTTCATAACAAAATATATCTACATGCATCATGGGAATCTACCAATTAAAATAAGAAAAGGAAATATTGGATCCTCATATTCAAAATTGAACTATATATTCATCTAACACTATCTAGAAAATCATTATAAACTTATAGTGAAACCACTAGTTAGTTCATAATCTAAACTAGTGAGAAGACCAAAATGTATTTGTCTAAAGAATGATTTGGAATTATGTTGAAGTATCCCCTTTCCATTTTATTTACTTTTGTTTTGATAAATAGAAAAATATTTTACTATTCCTTTTAACATGTGTTTTGAAAAAAAAAATAATGAATATTACACTACTTGTATAAGAAAAAAATTATGTAAAATTTGTTTCTCATTTTTGTTAAATGTTATTATTATTAATTTATTAATTTTATAAAAATGGTATTGTGTTATTCACTTTCAATAATTTTTTTAAAAGTATAAAAATATTAATGACACATACTTTGTTTTAATGAATTTTACAAATATCATATGACATGTATATAGATCAATTAACTCATAAATAGAATTAAAAAGATTTATACATATGAAAAAATGGTATGAATGTTGAGAAATTACATATAAATTGACACATACTTTATAATGAATAATACTCTAAGGATGATATGAATCATATAGAAATAACTTAGGATATAATTACTCTAATGTGTAATGAAACATATTTTTATTGAATCATATGTGGAAATTACTCACATACAGGAAGAAATTAATCATCACAAAAATAACATAGAACATTTTACACCTATGGATTTAGAATATTTTCTTATTTTTTATTAAGTTGATTTATTTACAATGTATTTCTTATAATAATAATTATATATATTTCCCATAATGTTTTCTTATTTATTGAAATATATTAATGATACTCAAGGTAATTAAATTACGTTAACATTTATATAAATTGTATAAATCAATTATTATAACACTTCCATGAAAATCAGTAACACATGGTCATGAATCAATAATTGAGATATTTTGAAAACACTTAAGTAGTTTGTTATTTTTAGTAAAACTTCTCTATATAGTAAGTTAATAATAATGAACAATAATGAATATTATTTTTAATTATTTCATGTGTCATAATTCACTATAAATATATATTGAAAGAACTAATGAGAGGATAGATACATACAAGAGTTATGAAAAGTAGAAAAAAAATGTTGTGTGTCATATATGACATAGAATTTTAAACCTTAGTGATCATTAGAGATATGATCATCTTAGATATTATTAAATATGTTTTAATTTAATACTGATAAATTGATCTAGGTTTCTTCATCACATAAATTTTACGATGTTCTAAATCTTGTTATATGGTGCTATAATTTTTTATTTTTTCTATGTGCATTAGAGCTGGATTATGGATTTTAATTAAAAATATAACTATTTGGTTATACTACCAATCAAAATGTAAGATTGATTTTTACCTTCATAACTCTAAAAGACTGTATTTGGGTTATGAATTATGGTTGAAAAAGTTATATTTATAATAGGATTTCACTCCCCTTAAAAAGGTGAGTGTTTTGTTGATTTTTCCACAACTAGAAAATGATGTTCGTAATTGAGTTGTTACTTCTTGAAAAATAAAGTATAGAATTTAGTGTTTTATATTTTTCTCATAAATATAGATAAGTGAATAGTTGATATATGGTCCCTTTTATCTTAACTACTATAAAAATATCTTATGTTTATGATTTATATTCCACGTCTTAAATAATATTTAACTATGATATAATCAAAAAAATTATAAACTATTATATTAATTACTATTGGCCATTCAACCATCTCACTAACTAGGAAATCAATTTATATTTAGGAGGGTACTTGAAAATATTATTACTTCTATTATATATATATATAAACCATATCATATATATTAATGTGTGAGGAACATATTATTTGAGATATAAGGATCAATTTCTAATGAATGTTTATTTTTTAGGGACCTTTATTATTTGAAGGTGCTAACATTGGATTCTGGAAATCTCAAATTGAACATTAATTTAAGTAACTAAGAATTAATCACATGACTATCATGGTAAAACGTTACATATTACATAAAACTATTCATGATTTCTTGACTAGGAATAATGTTATTATATATGCCTTAAACTATAAGGTGTTGAATATTTAAAATAAATAATTTAGTAGAAATATGTTTTATTCATTTATTCATATACAAAACTACTCATGATAGTTTCAGATTTTTTTCAAGTAACAAAACATTGAACAAGTAAACTAAATATAATTAAATTTATAAAGTTAAGAGAGTAATATCACAATTTTAATATTGGTGACTAAGAAATTATAAATTACATATTCCATTGATTTATAATCATATCAAATGGAATGTGTGATTTAGTTGAAAAATTAGAGAATACATCCCTTATTAAAAGAGTACATAATAATTACTAGAGAAATGAAATGATAAAAAGGGTTATATTTATAAAAGAAAGAAATTAAAAGAGTAAAATATTGATGAACTCATTGGATAATTATCTTTATATTAATTGGTATAGAAAAATATTATTTCAAAGTATATTAAAAAAGAAAAAAAATTATAAATAGAATATAAATTTTAGTTCCTAATCTATTGAATCTAAGAAATTGGGATGAGAAATAGATAATGTTTTCAATATATAAATAGGAATTAAAAAATATATATAATGGATACTCAAAAAAATTATAATTTATTTTAATAAATATGATCAAAACAGAAGTAGGAAAGGTAATACTATTTATAAATATTCTATATATGTAATTTATTTTTAAATTATGAAGACAATTCTATATCAAGCCAAAAATCCCAAGGAAAATTAAAGAAATAAATAAATTGTGGATGGACATAAAGAATAAGATATCAATAATTATTTTTTGGATTTTTAATAAGGATTCATATTCTATTGATGAAACTAGAAAAGAAAAATAATCATCTGACATATGTATTATGTTTTCATTAAATCATCATATTGCATTTGAATATGATTCTCATGAATCTAATTGTGGAAAAAAAACTTTTTTTATTTATATAATGATATTGATAGAATAAAAATTCATATTTTTAAAATTTTAGGAATAATAAAAGTAACGTAAATAAATGAATATAATCAATTATATGCAATATATTATTTTTTCTAAATAAAAAAATATAATCCAACAATAAAAAGATAAGTACAAAGTTTTTTTTTCTAAGAATAATGAAGTGGAAGAAAGAAAGATTAAATTATTTTGTGTTGACATTGAAATCTACTAAAATGAAAATGAAATTATCAAATAGAACATTGAATATTTGAAGAAAATGTTTCCACTATTATTCAGTAAAGAGAATTTTATGATAATATAAAAAATATGAAAATAAATATAAATAAATATACACATGGGTATGATAAATAATTATCCAAAAGGTAAAACAATTTATTTATAAATAGTTTTAATTGAAATTTTTATGTATTTATATGTTTTGGATAAAGTATTTAAAGAAATTATTTTATTTTATTTTATTTATGATTTCCACAATATTTTGGACCCAAAAATATATCTCATTTCAAAATATTTATCTTAAATATTACCTATTAATACATGTCTAAATATTTTTGGGTCCACAAAACTTATTTTATTAGTCTCATGGGTACTAAAACCTTCATTTATCATATTATATAGTATATATTCCATGGGAGTTTTATGAAGGATATTTGGTACATGGATAGTGTATATTTTGGAAAACTTATTAGTGATCCCTCACGATTTATATCATACGATAGATGTGATGGGAGCATTGCGACTTTTAGAGACAATAGTAAAAGAAAAGTTAAAGGATTTGGTGAAGATGGTATTTATAAATTTGATAATATTTATATGATTTTTTATATTAATGTTTTAAACTATAATATGATTAGTATTTCATAGTTAAGTAATAAGTGTATTTTTATTAAATTTCAAAATGAAAAATTCATTGTTTTTAACAACGAATCTATTTTATTATATGCTAACTAAAAATGAAACTTTTATTATATTAAATTTTAAATTATAATGGAAACAAATATTTATTTTTTGAATGTTTTATAATAAAAAAATATTATATTTCATTGGAGAATTGATCATGAAAAGCATAGGCTTTCACACAAGCTATTAAAGAACCAAAAAAATATACAACTTCTTGAGTTAAAACATGATGACAATCAATCTTATGAAGCTTGTATAATAAATAGGAAAAAAACGTTTCAAATAGATTGATGAAGTTAAAAGTGTAATTAAACTTGATGTGGTACTATTAAAATTATTTATTCCTATATAAACAGAAGGTATTAGTGGCATGAAATGTTTATTTATTATTATTGATGATTTTACTAAATTTATATGGATTTATTTCCTTACACATAAAATCAAAACTTTAATTATGTTTATTTCCTATTGAAAACTGGTTCAAAATTAAAATGGTTCTTTAGTTTTTTTCAATTAGAATTGATATAGGATTAAAATTAATAAATATATAATTTGTATATTTTAAAATAAAACTATTATTTTCATAAATTTTCTGCCCCTATAACACCTTAAATAAAAGTGTAGTCAGATGGAAAAATATAGCTACTCAAGGAATGGATAAAAATATGTTAAATGAATTAAAAACTCCAAAATATTTCTATATAGAACCTATCAATAAAAATATTTATGTTTAAAATAGAATAATTTTAAATTATATTTTAATAAGACCCCTTCTAAACTATAGAAGGGAAGGAAATATGAAATTTTTTATTTTATACTTATTGGTTGTAATGTTATTATCTTTAATACAAAAGATTATTTATAGATATTTGATGCTAAATATAGTGAATGAATATTTTTAAGATATTATAAATTTATTAAATCATAAACTAACACTAATAAAAGGACCTTGATTATTGAAGAATTAATCCATGCAATTCTTTTTGAAAACTATTTAAAGGATAATTAATCTAATTACAATTCTATTGAAGAAGATACTGGATATTTTTTGGAGAAGATTTTAATCAATAATTTAATACTAAAAATTATGATAAGAAACACCCTCATGAAATATAACATACAATAATAAAAATGAACTCCCAAATAAAGTAATTTCATATATCGAGTTTAGAGTTCAAACTGTAATTTTAATATGAATTTTTATAACTCATTCTAATTTTATTAAACAAATTGTTCCAAAAGATATATCTGAGTTTTTTAATGGTTCTAATTGGATTTTAGTTATGAAAAATGAAATAGATCAGTTTTATAAAAAATGTATAGAATTTAATAAAATTACTTAAGGATTCTCAAATTATTTTTACAAAAATTGATATCTAGAAAAATATTTTATGAATATAGTTAGATTATTAGAAAAAAAAATCTAGATTAATTTCTCAAGTTTATTCTCAAGAGAAATGTATAGATATTGATCAGAAATGTTCACCTCTTTTTAGATTATAATATATTCAAATCTTGTTATCTTATGAAAATTATCATGATTTTAAACATTATAAAATTAATGTTAAAATTTATTTTATAAATAGTCTAATTGAAAAGTAATTTTATTCAAAATATAAACTTTGTTTCAAAAAATAAAATAAACATAATCATGTTTTGAAAAAATCAAAGGCTCATTATGGAATTAAATAATCTCCTTGATAATGGTGTCCAATATTGCATCAATTTATTTTGGAAAAAAAAATTTAAAGGAAAGCTGGATCATAATTTTTTTATTAAGATGTATTTAAATGATATTTTAATTATTCATATTTATATTCATTATATTAGATATGGATCCTCAATTGAATTTCATTATGATTAAGTTTTATATTTAATGAGTAAAAAAAATTCATGAGTAATATGAAATTATTAAAATTAATTTTTATATTTCAAATACTTCAAAGGAATGATAGAATTATTCTTAATCAATATAAATATGATAAAGAATATGTAAAAATATTTGGACTTGATTCTTGTAAATTTTAAAACACACCTATGAGTACTAACTTTAAATTAGATATAGATATTTTTGGTAAATAGTTTTATATTAAATTTTTAAAAAGAGGATTGGTATTTAAATTTATTTAACTACTTCTTGATTAGATTTAAATTTTTTAGTATCTATGTGTCATATATTTCAAACTGAACCAACAGAAAGTCATTAGATAGCTATTAAAATAAGCATTAAATATTTTTAAAATTCTACAAATTTTTTTAATTCTATCTTCATAGAACCTATTTTTAATAAAAAACTTCTATTAATTTTAATTTTGGGGAATTCAAATTTTATAGAAAAAATACAAGTAGAATGTGTCGTTTTCTAGGAAATATTGTAGTGTCTTGGAGAAAAAATAAATAAAAATTGACTTATTTATCTATATTTGAACTATAATACATTTATATAGATTGTTTTTGTGCACAAAATTTATAAATTAAATAAATATTAACTGTTTTTTTCATTTTGATAAGGTACATATTCTAAGTGATAATTCCTATTCTATTTATATTTAAAATAAAAATTTAAAACATTATGGAACTAAATATATTGAAGATATAAGTTATTTTATTAAATATCATTTTCAAGAAGGTAAAATTTGTTTGTAACATGTCTCCACTAAAGTATAGTTGGATACCATCATTTCTAAACCTTTGTATATAGCTATTTTTTTAAATTATATTTCTACTTGGTATGATAAAAATATGATTTATTTATAATATATTCAGGGGGTATGGAATATTTATCATTATATATACTTTTTTTGTTGTATCCTTATAGATTTTAATTTATTTTAATGGTGTAGTTCAAAATATTTAGAAATCTATAATTTCAAATATACCAAAATTGGTTTGGATATTTTTAATGCATGAATTAAGGGTGAGATTTAATATATATTGTATATATTTTTCAGATAATAAAATTTTATAGAATGCATATATTTAGTGGGAGATACATTATTTAAATATGATTTTAATTAAATACTATTAAAATATTATATAGTAATTTTCAAAATATACTTAATAAATCTAAAACTAAACTTCTTAAATCTATATTAACTATTGCACATAAGTTTTATTATTTTCATATTTATAGTTTAGTTTAATCATTTGGTTTTCTAACTCTAGGTTTATCATTGTTTAAATTTGATGATATTATCTTTTTTATTTAATAATTAAATTCTATTTTACTAATATTAGTCTGTTATTTGAAAGATAACTCAAAATAAAAGAATTTTTTAATAAATAATTTGGTTATCAAATTTTTTTGAAACCTATTGCTTTTGTTTTGATAAAATTTAGTTTTTTTTATCTTTTTACCTATTCTAAAAATGATTACTAATAATTACCTTGTTTTTAGAAAAGGTTATAGTTATTGAATACTATTTTATTTAGTTATATTTTTCACTTTTATAAACTATTTTATCAATTAAAATAGGGGATTGTTTTTAGTTATCTATTGTTTTGATATTATCAAAAGGGGTTTATTATTGAATTTGATCATTTCCACTTTATATTAATGTGTTTTGATAAATAAAAATTCACTATTATTTTATTCCCACTTAAATGAGTGTGGTAATGAATAATTTATTTTATTGAATATTGTACTAAATTAGGAAGAAAGTAATGATATAGAATTGTTTTAGTCATTGTTCATTAAATACTATTATTATTATTTTTCTCTTTCTATAAAAACACTTTTATGATCTTATTTTTTAATATTTTTGTAATGTTTGAAGTGAAATATACAAAAAAATTAAATGAAACATATATAATATGAATTAATCATAAAATATATATAACACAAAAATAGATCAAATGACTTGTAAGAATATCTAAAATGACTCATACATATGATATATTGTCACATATGTTATGAAATGACTCATGATTTAGAACCTATGTTATAATGGATTATATGTTAAAGATAAAATTACTCATATAGAAATGAATTAGGCTAGAATGGATCATAAATATAATGACACATACACTAATTAAATAATACATTGAAATGATTCATATGCTTAGAAAAATGACTCATAGTCAAAAATATCATAGACAATTTTACTCCCATGGATTTTTAATATTTAAATATTTATTTTTTATTTTATTTTTTAATATTAGATTAAATATTTTATTTGTTTTCGATATTTCAAATAAATTAAATTTTTTTATATCAATAGAGGAATAATAATTAAGGTGATAAAATTAGTTTACATGAAAATTGATTATGGAGATTAATTCTTATAAAACTACCTTTGAAATTTATGTCATGTTTTAATGAATATTTAAATGAGATCATTTAATAAACTCATAATTAGTTAATTATTTTTTAAGAAACCAATTGGTCATGTTTTTTCAAAAAGAAAAACTATAACAACTATTAATTATGAATTTATTTTTCATGATAAATAATTATAAATAGAGATTAATCCAACCATTACAAGGATAACATAATACTTAAGCTATGTAGAGTTAAAAATAAAGTATTGTGCACCACAAAATTTGATTTTTTTTTAATTTTTTGATCACTGATTCTTTGATCTTATTAGTGTTACACAATCATGAGATAATTTACTACTCATAAAGTTATAAAAGTTCTTTGACACTTAGAAAATGAAATATATTAAATATGGTTCTATATTTCAGGAATTTCTTAACTTTTCTATGTGTGTTAGAGTATATTTAATATTGTTCATTCAAAAGTATAATTTTTAGGTTATACTTAAAATTAAAAGTACACATAGGTTATACCAAAATATTGAAAAACATTGGTCTTTAGGTTATGACTGAAAGTTGAAAATATCTATGTTGTAATGGTTTGTGACACTCATTTAAACGTAAGGTGTTGTATTGGTTGTTACCGAAGTAGAAAAGGATGGTTTTTTATTGTGAATCTCATAAAACATTAGTATTTTATTGTTTACCATTTCACTTAGGGATAAAAATAAATGAAGAGTATATATTTGATAACATTGATCCTAACTACTAGAAAAATATCTTTTGTCCATATTTTATTTTCCGTTTCATAAATAATTTTTAACTATGATATAATGATTATAATTTTATTAACTATGGAATCCACCCACCACTTAACAATTCATCCATATAAATAACTAGTAAAAAATTATTCCATCATATTCAATGTATACTCTAAACTATTGAAACTTCTATGTAGTGAATAATATCACCTAGTGGTATACATTTGGATAGAATTACTCCTACATACCAAAGGATTTATGTGATGGTTTACTATATTCAAGGAGATTTAAATCACCAAAAGTAAAAAAAATGATAAAATACATTCCTTTAAATATCCAATTTACATTATTGATACAACATAAATCTTATTCTAATGAAAATTCATTCATATTAACATAATACATAACAATAATTATAGAATACATGGAATCAACCAAACACCACTTTATCCCTATAAATCCCTCAAAAAACGATTTTAGAAATTCTTCATAATTTAAATCAAATCATATTTGAAATTTATTTTTTATATCTTCTTTATAAAACTCTAATTAGATTTTCCAAAAATGGTTGATGTGTATAAAAAATTCTTGTGTATATTTTATAATTTTTTTGAAAACCAATCACAGTAACTCATAACAAATAAATTTTATTCATTAAATAATTTATATAAATCCATCAAATATATCACATATAGTGTTTATATTATTCAAAATCAAAATTGAAACTGGCTTGAAAATATGATTTCATTAGTAAGAGAAATTAAAAATAGAAACCTAACATAACTCATTAAATCAACTAGACGTTATTTTTTCGCCTAAAAAAGGGAAGGAAGAATGATAAGTAGGATAAAAAGACTCTTAACACTAGAAAATACACATTTAAATTATTATAAAAATAATCCATGGGATTCCATAAAAAATATAATTTATGGAAATTGAAGAATAGAGAAGAGGAAGATAATGATAGGAGATAAAATTTAGGTATTAACATGCATGAAGGAAACCAATTGAGAGAAGATTTTTAAGGATAGAGAAACAAACTAAGGGAAGATAAGGGGGTCAATATCTTGGAAACTTCTACAGAAAATGAGGATGGAAATAGAGTGTTTTTTGGTAAAATATATATTTAAAAAATAATAATGGAATACATGATTAGGTAACACAGTTACACTAACTATGTGTCAAAATATTCATACCTCATTGGATTCAAATTTTTGAGATGCACATTCTACATACATAGTTAAGGTAAAAAAATTCTACAACCTTAATACTGAGAATTCCCTTAAAAAATTTAAAATTTTACATTAAATGTCAAAATAAAATAAAAACCCAATAAATAAAAAATCATATAGTTCAGTCATAATTAAATATTTTTATTAAGACTTGGTTTTGCATGGAATGAAAATATAAAAAAATTAGATAAATCGCTCTAGTTTATGGTAATCATGTTCAAATAATATTATTATTATTATATATATTTTTTAAAACATGGTTTTTCATGTAATAAAAATATCACAAATATATATTTATTTTAAAAAAACATTGCATAAAATCTAGAGTTTCTACATTCAACTCCCGTAAAATTAATTTCTCCCTAAATATTTATTTACTCTACTACAAACTACTAAGGGTACTAATTCATCATTATATCCTCGGGTTCCCATGTAAATTCCTTAAATTAGTGGTTTCACTAAATCAAATTGACAATATGAGTGTTGTTCTTTAATATAACTTTTTATATATGATCTAGAGTATATATAGGTTTTTCTTCATATAAATTTTCATTATTCGGTGATATGACCAATTATTTTAGTAAATGTGAAGGATTATGCATGGACTTCCTCAGGGGTAATAAATGGAACACATCATGGACTTGAGAGAGGTTCAATAGAAGGGACATGAGATAAAAAAATCACCACCACTC
The DNA here is from genome assembly GCA_963277665.1 of Viscum album. Lineage (NCBI taxonomy): Eukaryota > Viridiplantae > Streptophyta > Magnoliopsida > Santalales > Viscaceae > Viscum > Viscum album. The sequence goes on from OY728138.1 coordinate 1,382,522,675, forward strand.
TATAAAGAATCTTGAAAAGAAAAAACAAACTTTGGTATTATCATTCCCCTATCTTCGAATCTCTCAACCTTCTTCCATTGAGAAATTTATAGAAATATCTTTTCAAAAAATTTCAAACTTTAGATCACACTGATGATTTTTATCATAAATTATCTTTAGAATTTTAACTACCTTGATGTGGCATTGAATGGATTTAACATTATCTTCAATTTCCATAGTTGTCTCAGGTCCCAACTACTTTATTTATCTAACATATTCCCAGTATGTTGTAATTATACACTTTTTTATATAGAGTGATCTATAATGATCTATCTAAATTCTTGAGTGAATGATATTGTTATATAAAAACATGACTAGAGGAATGTGTTGATACCAAATCCCTTTGAAATGAATATAAACATATTTTATCATATTCTATAGGATTTTAATTATTCTCTTATATTTACCATCTATCTGAGGATGATAATTGTTTTGGAAACTTAACTCTATATCCAAATCATATTGAAGAATATTCCAGAACATTAATTTATACCTTAGATCTTGATCATATGCAATAGAATGTAGTACTCCATGAAACCTTTCCACTTCCTTAATATGTATTTGGGTGATCTTATCAAGATATAAATCCTATTCGATATTAATTATGTGTTCTTACTTTGTACGGTGGTTAAATACAACCATTATATAATTATACCCATTATATTTTTTTTGGAGTCCAAGGATAAAATCCATATCAATTATTTCCTATTTTTATTATGGTATGGGTAATAGTTGTAACATCCCCTTAGGATTTCTCACTCATCCATAACTTGTAGACCTATCAAGCACTTAGAGACAAAATATGAAATATTTCCATCACATCATGATTCTAAAAATACTCTTTAATAACTCATTTTGTCTTTTTTACTTCCAATATAAATAGATCATGGAGAACCATGAGTTTACCCTAATAGCACATTCATTAAATCTATTATTCATGTAACAAAAACATGGTTACTAAAACTTATCCTTCCATCATAGCCAAGGTTATGCTCAAAATTATTTCCCACCTTCTTTTGTATATCTACATCATCATTTCTCACCTTTTTAATCTTCACTTGTATAGATGGTTTATTTCTACTTCGAGAAAGATGATATTGTTCCACTTCCTTTTTGATGTATAGGTATACACTTTGAATATATATAATTATTGGATATTTTTTATCCTCATCATAGATAACATAGAATGATCTTTTTTAATCAACGCATTGACTACCTTGTTAAATTTCCTAGGAGGTAATGTATTGAGCTGTCATAATCATTAATCAGTTCAAACAGTCTTATCGGGTGTATAGTCAACTCTTCCTGTGAGAATATATAATTTAAAAATTTATGATCATTATATATATTTCATAATTATTTTTAATTATACTTTTCCATATCTTCAATGAAACATTTACTACAGCTAACTCTAAATCATGAGTTGGGTAATTTTTCACATGATACTTCAATTTTTAGGAGGAATAGTTTATAAACATATTATTCTAAAGGATAACACATTGCAATCCCATTTTGATGCTTCACTATAGATTGAAAAACCACTATACACTCTAGGTTATACTCATCATAGGTTTCATGAATGAATTTCTATTTATTTCCTTGAAATTTTATTCACATTCATTTTTTTAGAGGAACTAATATCCATTCTAAATTATGTTGGTTAGTGGATTATATATATAATGGGAAATTCTATACAAATTATAGATAATATTGATATACACTAAAACAAATTAAGATCTCAATCACAGTGGTTATTTTGGACCAATGTTAAATAACTTAGGTCTTTGATAGATCAATATATATTCTTTCTATTGAGATTATATGATTTAAAAAGAAAAAGTTTTTATCCCAAATTCACACATCGTAAATATTTCATACAGATTCTGCTTCCATAGGGTCTTTAGAATATTTCTCATGTGATATTCATCCTCTTAATTTCTCTTTGAATATATATAAAAAACAATAAATAATACAAAAAACTAATCATGGTAATCTTTATAGACTCTATTCATTTTTTCCATAATGGTAATAGGGGAATTACTATGAACCAATGGTTTTACTATATATTCATAGTGTCTATACCTTGTATGGAAATTTGTCTTGGGTATATCCTTTTTCTTGAACCATATTTGATGATATATGGAATTAATGTCAATCTAATAAAAGTATTGAGCTCCTTGTTTTTGATCAAACATATCCTTATTATGGGGTATAGGTTACTTGTTGTTGAAAATTATCTTATTCAGCTGCTAATAATCAATTCTGAGGCACATCGATCCATATTTTTTCTTAACAAATAGAATTGGTGATCCCTATGGTTTGTAACATGAAAAAATAAATAACATTTCAAGAATCTCTTGGAGTTTCTTCTTCAAATTATACAACTCAAGTATGTTTATTCTATATAAATTAATTAAAATAGGTGTAGCACCAGGTATGAGTTCTATTGGGAACCAAATTTCATGATTTTTTGTAGAAGAATAGAAAACTCCTCTCAAAATTATTCAATAAACTACTAAAAAATATTCATATCATTGATGTTTAGTTTCTCCCTAACCATATAAGTCAAAAACCCATTTTGAATGGGAATCAATCCACATAAAATGGATGTTATTTCTATTAAAAGTCCATATTTATCAACAATCTAATAAATGATCATTGGTTGTTTAGAATATCAAACATGAATTAAATTCTTTAATAATTGATGTGGGATTTAACTAGGGAAATCCAATCCATATAATAACATTATATTCAACCAACGGATGAATAACAAGATTTTCAGGAAGTAAATTCCCACAATCTTCAACTGGATAAGAATCATATACCTGGGATCAAATCATAATACTATTAAGGTTTTTCACTAATAATTCAACGTCAAATAATTTTTTATCTCTTTTATGACCTTATAAAATTATTTATATATAAAAGATATGGTAGATTCATAGTCAAATAATTTATTCTTAGTTCTATATAGGATGGTATATGTACCTTTCACCATAATATTATTATAACCCTCTTTAGAAATAGTGATCACACAAGATTTCCCTTTGTCTTTCAGCTTAAGAGGATACTAGTGTAAATCCTCATCATTAACCTTTAAATTTAGTAACTTATAAATATAATTACAATAAAACAATCACATGAAATGTTGGAGTGTTTTTGGTTTATTATGTGGATATTTATCTCTATTTTCATCATTAGCGAACTTATTCCCATCATTTTGACATTTAATTAATAGATTTCCATCCTTTTATCACTTAAAACATTTACCGGAACCCTAATGACAATTTCCTCTATGTTACTACCACAATTCAAGAATGGAGGAAATCCCATATTCTTATCTAAATTTTTTTTAGAATATCCTTTGGATTCCATATTTCCTTTTATATCAAAATTGTGAGATTTATAGGTACCACTGATATCCATTTCCACATGGATAGAATAAAAACTTATTTCATTATAACAAATGATATACCTTATGTATAAAACCCTTTAAATACATGATTTTATGCCACTTAATAATTGATCAACAACACATTCTGGGTTGATGATAATACTAGAAGAGTACCTCAAAACTCTTGAGAAATGACCTCATAGGTACAACAGATTCATCATCCATATGTTTTAGTTTATGAAATTACTTCGTTATTTTCATATTAAGAATACTAAGAAATAAATTAATGAAAAATAATCTCATAAACTCAAACCAATCCATGGAATCAATTTCATCAAGATTCCTTATATTCTTGATAAGAATGAATCAATGATCTACTTCACCCTTAAAACAAAAGACAACCAAAATGGATTTTCCATGATCCAAACAAAAGTGGATAAAAAACATATTTTCAATGGTATAATCATTTTCTTGATATCCTGTGGAACAACATAACCACTAAAAAAATGTGGACACTTCCTCATGAAGGACTGAATAGATCATTTTACCTCCTTTTATCATTTTGATATTGAATATGATTTTTATCTTCTAAAAGTTGTTTGAGATTATTAATGATATTTTTCATTCAAAATACCATACCATTTGGCATATAAGGAGAAATATCATTACATTTTATATTGAATTGATCAATAAAATGATTTCTTCATGTTTCATACATTGAATAAAACCAAAAAACATAGTTTTATAAACAATAATCATAGTGTGAAACCACATAACCGTGAAAAATATTTAAAGGTTGTTTAAATTATGACACATTATTTTCAATCTTTGACACCTTAAGTATATCATAGGTTATTATTTTTCATAATATATTAATATCCTTCATAATGATTTGTACAGACTTTGTGAATTTCCAAAACATATCCCCCATGAGTGCCAAACCATGTGTGCAGTAATGCCTATTTTCACACACCCTCTGATGATCAATTCAAATTCCAATTATCCCTTTTTTGGAGTTATTTCCTCTTGGTAAAAATTTTCTAAATAGAAATACACATATATTATCCAAAAATGGATATATTTTCTATGAAACCACTTTATCTATCATTCACCATAATTCCAGGACATTTTTCTATAATTTGACTTATACCTAGGGTTATCACTGAGTTTTATCATCATGGTTTTCAAAGGTTTAATAAACTCTTATCTTATACCAACTATAGTTTCCAACACTTTTCATATATATATATATATAACATCTTAATATATGAATATTCATTACATAACATAATTATCCCCACAAAAATCATATATTTTGAGTATCTTTGGATACATGGATATGTAAACAACTGGTTCATCTATGAACTACATAATCTCCCACTATGTTATTAATAACTAAAAATTTTTTATACATATCCCATATAAAAAAATTATACATAACCTTGATAAAAGAAACATAAGATAGTGTTACATCAAATTCTTAGTTTGGAAAAACAAGAGAGTTGTCAACATAACATGAGCATTAGGGTTTGAGAACATGAGGCTAACATTTTAAAACCATACCATTCATATTAAAGATCAAAATCATTGTAATATTCATAAATCTTGGTAATTCATAAGACATGAGAAATACAATAATCATAGAACATAAGGCATGAGATTTTAACATTGGAATAAAACATAGATTTTTGGAATACACATAATCAAAGATAATCATTTCCTTAGTAGTCAAGGCTCATTTCAAATACTATTATAGTGGAATGGGTCCAATAACCAAACAATTTTAGTAATTAAGGTTTAATTACATGAAAATTATAGTGGGATAACTCCTATTCTAAATTGAGATTACACCTCATTTCAGTACCTTTTGTCTCATGAAATATAAATCTGTGCCCAATGAATTGGATGACTATAGAATTTTGGGCACACCCATCACATAAATAAAATCATATATATATGTTTTGAAGAATAATAAATCATTTATCATATTCTATATTTTGGAAAATAAATCACTTTTTTTAACATTTAATCATGGCATAATCCAGGGAAAAGAAGCTGTTTTTTAGAACATTTCATTGATTCATCATTGTACAACCCATGGAAAGAAACGGTTTTTATAACCATTGTGTCATCATAATCATGAAAATAAAAATAAAATATATGAATGGAATCATTAGATCATATAAACAATAAATTATATGAAATGTATGTGGTTGTTTTTACTAAACATAAATAGCATAAAATATCATTAAAACGTTTTATGTAAAATATCCTTTCTATTTTGGAATCACATATTTAAAATAATTATTATGTTTACATTTTCGAAATAAAAAAAGTCAAAATACCTCCTTTGAAAAATTTCAAAAAATAATAATTTCATACCATTGTTGAAAATGTAAAAAAATGTAAAAATGACATAAACAACCATTTTATAATTGTAAAAACATTATTTATAGCATTTTAGAAAATATGGACCTGGAAGATAAAGGATTTTCAATCAAAGATTTAAATAAAGTTGAGTTTATAAAAAAAATATTTTGGTCTCTTTAGTTTATAAAAAGAGTAAAATGGAAAGAAAAATTTTGATTTTGACATATAATTTTTTTAATAAAAATAGTTTTTTATTGATTTATAGATCATAATATTTTATCATTGAACGTATAATAAAAAATCCTAATAAATATTGATATGGTAACATTAAACTTTTATCACTTTGGTTACATTTGAATCATAATACCCATGAAATAAGGAACATTGGATACATTTACAAATCCACATAAATTACCATAGAATAATCATAAAATAAATTCATGTTAAGGATATACACCACTTAAATTAATCAAGTTTTTAATATGGCTTCTTTCACAAAATAAAAGTGAGACAAGAATCCCTTACCTTAAGTATCGAATTTCTTCATGAATATTTGAACCTTTAATATAATAAATATATATTTATATAAATCTTTTATATTAAATATTCATATATCATACCAAATATTAGCTATTTATATCCATTTATCACCCATTCATTAACAATTATTTATTAGAATCTTTGTTCTGAATGATAATTGGTTCATTTTTCATATATGTTTGGATTTTTTAGTTTCAGTCCTTGTAATTTGATTATGGTTACATAATATAAAAAATGTTAATAATGATAAATATATTATATATATTCATTATGAATTTATTTATATAAATACATTATATATATATATAATGAATTACCTCATTTAAGGGGACAATAGGTTGTATGTGCGCAAGAACATTGTTTCCATTTTTTTGACAAACGGAATGAAGGAAAATTAAACTTTTATTACCCATTGAAAAATAATAATTATATCATATATATCATATATATTCCTTAAATTTATCCTCATTTTCACCCATTTCAAAATTAAATGAAAATCGTGTCACATCACTTCATGGATGCAGTTGTCCACTTATACAAATGAGCGATGTAATTAATTTCCTAAAGATAGGAAGGTAATAAGGTATATGTGATATTATAATTCAAGAAGAATAATTATTTCATAAATAATGTATATATATTATTTAAATACATCACTACATCGATCCATGATAGGCAGTGATGGAAAACAAATTACATCTGTACGCAAGTCGGTAGACTATCATACACGCAGTTGTCGTTTCCCCATTGATGGAAGAGGAGATATATATATATATATATTATTACATTAAAATAATACCATATAATTATATATTAGATACCTATTTTATTATATCATCATATTTTAAGGAGTGTTGGAGGTGGAATAATATTAAATGAAAGAAAAACACATGGTTAAGAACTATACCTCATCTTTGGAGAGCCTATTTAGGGTTATACCTGAAGCATTCATAAGAGGGTTTCCTAAAAAAATAAGGCTTCTAATACATGGGTTGGGAATTAAGTAATCTATTTTAGAATTTATTTCATGAAACAAAATTCTTCGTTTCTGTATATATAAGACGTTATGATATGTCTTTTTATAAGTGGGGGAGGGAACCCACTTTTAAACCACATAGAATATTCCCAAAAGAATAAAAAATCATAAAGTAAATACTAAGAAAGATTATTCCAAATGAACAAATATTAAAATTAGGTATATTATAAGGTTAAAATAAGGACATAAAATAGGATTTAGTAATTTTTATTTTTAAAACATACCTTTATCTTTTGATTTAACTCCTCAGAAAATTCATTTTTCCTTAACCACGGTAATTAGTTTGTTATTATTTTTGGTATTCATTTTGAAGAAAAAGCAAACCACATTATAAAATATTAATTATGATGATTATAAATATTGATTCTATTTTTTTAAATTCAAAAGTTGAATATTTTAATTTAAAATTATACATACTAGAGTGATGAAATTGAGGTTTTCTAAAGACAAAGTTTTCTAAGATACAGAAAAACATACAATAAAAAAATTCAACATACAATTGATTCCAATTACATAAAATGGATTATTAATAATTGAAATTAACTAATTTTATATTTTAAATAATTTTAAAAAAAATTCACGTTTAAATGATTTAATGAAAAGGTGGTTTTCAATAAAAATTGGTATTTTCACTATTCATCGATAAAATTAACCTTTATAAAAAAATACTCAAAATTTCACCCTAAGATAATTTTTACATGATGATTTAAAAAATAAAGTTTAGCTTTTTAAAAAACTAGAAGTGAAAATTTTTATTTTAGTATTTATTCTCAAAAATAAATAAAAATAGATTTTTATAAGAATACGGATTTTCAAAGAATATAAAGACATTACTAAAAAATCAACTTATTATCTGTAAATATATTAAATTTATCGAAAACCATTAAAATTAATTTTCAAAATTTGGTTATTTCTATTCATACCACCAAGATTAATGTCTATTTTATGAGATCCATGTTTAAAATATAATATTAATAGTATATTGTGGTTTTATTAGAACTTGGTATTACGTGCAATGGAATATATCAAAGAAATTAAATTTATTTGATATATTTCATAAAATTTAGGGGGTATTACTGTAGTTAAATAGTGAAAATTTAAATGAGTAGAGGGTTTCTTTATATTATTTTAACTACTCTATAGTCAACCTCTATCTTCCCCTAATTTTAGGTTTAAAGGATCCCTATCTCTTGATGGATTTAACATCTATAAATTTTATATTAGGTGACAATTGAATAGTGGGTAGGGATGTTTTCATGTAGAAATTTAAACACCCAAGTAGAATCTTTTCCTCTATAGTTAGGGTAAAATTATAGAGGCTACATAGGGAGATACCACTAGTAGTCTTCATAGATTCACTTGAGAGAGTGTTTTTGTGGCCATAGTAAGAACTTTAAGTCCACACTATCGATGCCTACATTTTTTAATGGTATAAACTCATATCATGATACCTTGCTCACATGATTATTCAGAGTCGAGCTCCAGAATATATGTGGGAGCACTCTAGAAGCCTCCTCAGCCAAGTGGGGTACTGTTATCAACCTTAAAAATTCTAGTAGTGGTGATGTATAATATTTTTAGGTGATTTGGATAGCTCTATCCATTTGATCAAGACCCTAATATATGTAATGAGACCTAAAAAATTCTATTTTATATGGTGTGTAAACTACCTGTTATGAATTTTAACCCCATTAAAAGTCTCACATATGATTTAAAAACCTATAAATAGGATCATTCTATAGGAATACCCTTCCATGAGGGACATAACTATCTCATTGAACTATATATAAACTAATTCTTATATAGAGTAAACTTATAGCTCAATCCTAAAGAAATACCCAAGGTGATTCTAAACAGACCCCACTCACACGATATTAAAAAGGTAGTATATAGTTTCTATTTTAAATTGGTCAAAAGTGATATATTTGTAGGCTAATTGAATGATTTTTTTATACATCACATTAAATATGGAGGTCAGGGTTGTGTATCCCCCAAATCAAGAAGATAAAATTTTCATGAATATCCTTACACAATAGAAATATTTATCCTTCATCAACCACCAACTATGAATGGATATCTCAGTCAATTGGGAGTTAATAAACATTGATATATTACCTTTGAGAGATAAATTGTGTTGAATATATAATTTATTTATGTATCCATAACCATATTGATAAAACATTGGTGGATATATTCATGTCAGTATGAGAATCTTGGCATCAAGTATCTTTAAAAGAAGATAATATTTTTACACAAGTTTTCACCACCAAAGATAATCTCTCCCCATCCTATAATATATTGAGATAGGTTATAGAGTAGAGGCTTCTTCTCTTCAAAATTTTAAAATAATGAAGATGTGTTCTAATTATCCCACACTGGGGAGGGGTTAGAGTTCCCATATTTTCATATGATAAATCTACCTGATAGAAATTTCACTTTATGAATTCCCCTAGAAAAAAATCTTATGTAAATTACATTGTATTTTCTATGTTTCTCGGATTATTTAACCTCTATTTGATGGGTATGGATATATACAAACATTATTAAAGGTTATATTTTTCTTATTTCTGTGAATCCTTGAAAAAAAACTCATTATTCTCTCAATGTCATTGATGATATCCATGGGTACTCTATGTAAGGAAATACCATGGATTGAAATAAAAGATAAGACACTATTAGAATATGTTATACTACCTCTGAGGGATATAAATAGTTTTCTTGTTATTCACATTAGTTTTAATATGGTTAACTAGTCTATTAAAGTGGTGAAATCGTGTTCTACCTTAGGACAAGGGAATCCCTTGATAGCCTATATGAATATCATTAACATTGATACCTATCTATTCCATGACTATCGTATTGTACCTTGTAGTGTATATGGTACATATATACATTAATTTTCTCCAAAATAATTAATTGTCCACTCCATCTAATATTCTCATTTAGAATCATATTAAAGACAAAAATTGAGTTATTCCTGTACTTGATGAAGATCATAACGTTTTCCAAAAAAAGAGATGATACACACACATGAAAATGATCCTACCTTTGTTTGGGAATACCATATTCCTGGAAACCAATGTTTTAAATTAAAGAAATGGAGATATTATTGTATAATAAATAATAATGTGTATAAATTATGACCCAGATAATTCCGAAACACTATCTGAAAAAAAAAACAAAACTTTTTCCCCTGATAATTAAAGAGACGCATAGTTATGGGTGCCATCAAAATAGTAGGTCATAAACCCACTCGGTGAATCTAAAACATTTCATGATTCTTAAAATTTAATTCAATTCCACCTTATCTCAATCATTATCTATATCTAACTTCATCGGTATATTATACCAAGCTAGTTTCTTATTAAGATCCTCTATTATTTCAGGTTCCAACCCAGTGACCCCCTACATAATTCTTCCTATAATTAATATTTTTTATTATTTTATACATCCAAAAAACATGAACCCAATGTATTTATTTCCCTCACACTATTATATATTTAATCATTTGTGTAGATTCATTTTTGATGGGTAAATGACCATTCAAAAATAGTGTCTTTTATTTTATTTTTTTGATGGATGATTAATTCCATTGAAAATTATTATTTGAAATAGAATTAATAATACCTCACAAATAGTTTTTTGCGGGCATTCTCATTGTTGAGTGTGAAAAGTAATAGTGATGAGAATTTGCGACGAATAACGTTATCTGCTACAAATCCTCATAAGCGCGAGATTATTTACGATCGAAATTGGTGTCCATCGTAAATAATTTTTATGAAAAAACTATTTATGATGGCATTAATTCCTTCTCAAATAGTTTATCGCAAAAAAAATCTTGATGTTTTAATAGTCGTGTCACTCTCCTTTCTTCCTCATCTCTATTCTACTCTATATCCCAAACGGTAAACTGAACCATACCGAGCCAACCAATCCATTTCATCTCTGTATAGCTCCATTCTTCTTGATTTTTTTGTGATTTCGGCATAGATCATCAAGGTACAGACTCAACTTATGTTCTTCATCAATATTTTTTCATAGATTGAGTCAATATTAAATATACATGTTTAGTAAAACCCAAGGTTTTGATGTTAATCTGATTTTCATGCTTTATTTGATATTTTGGTTAGACATAATTTTTTTAATCTCAATTTTGGTTTTAATCCTGTGGATTTTTTCATATTTTAATTCAATGTTAATTATACTGGTTTGGTCAAACACTAGGTTTACAAATTTATCTGTTTTTATGATTTATTTTATATTTATGATTGACACAATTATATTAATCTCTATTTTGATTTTAATCTAATTCATGTAATTTCTTATAATTGATTATTAGGTTTTCTAATTTTTTTAATTTTGATTTTTATATGTGTTTTGTTTTTATATTTGTGTCTATATATATAAGTATGTTTTTTAACCACTATATTTACATATATGTTTTTGTATATATATTAACATGTGTTTATTTAATTTTGATATTTGTATGGGTTTATATATGTGTGTGTGTGTGTGATTATAAGAATATATTTATGGTTTTTAATATATATATATATATTTCTGTATAATTATTTGTATATATGTATATATAAATTGGATATGTATATATGTTTACAAAATTTCCAAAATATATTGGATATATTTATATTAATTTATAATTTTTTAATCTAAATATATGTAAAAAAGACATTCTGTGTATACATCTATAAAAATTTTAAAAAACTTTTAATTTTTTTAATATATATATATATATATAAATATATATATAATTGTGCAATTTTTTTAATATATATATACACACATACATTTATGTATATTAAAAGGTTACTATATATATAACTTTAAAACACATGAAACGTTTATATATATATATACACAGACACGCATATATAAACGTTTTAAAAAATGTGTATAGTTTTTAATATGCATATATATATATATATTCATTCATGTATATTTTTATATGTATTTATATATATATATATAAGTTCTATAAAAATGTGTAATCTTTTATATATATATATATATACATATATATATAAGGACATAAAAATTTATAAACATTAAAAAAACATATAAGATTATATATATATATATAGTTATCTAATATATATATACATATATATTAAAAAACATGTGAAATTATATTTGATTATGTAACCGTGTTATATATATATATATATTAACTCTTGAATAGGTATATATAAACATTTTAAAAATAAATATAAGGTCAAATATATATATATATATAATATGTATATTTATTTTAAAAAGAGTCAGAATATATTTTATGTATTTATATGAATGATGAAATTGTGATATATATATATATATAATGATATTAAAAAAATAAACTAATTAATGTAATTAATAATAATCATTACATAATTTGTAATAATTAAAAATTAATTAGTCTTTATTTTTAATAAATATAAAATACTTATGTAAGTTTATATCAATGTATATATAAGTGTAATATGTATATTAGTTTAAAAAAATCTTTGAATTTTTTTGATAAATTTATATTAATTAATAAATCATATAATATAAATATATATAAATAAATATTTACTTAATATTAATAATAAACATTAAATAATAGTGTTAATCAAAAAATATTATTAATAATGTGAAAAAATGATGCAATATATGAAAATTTGCATATATGTGCGTGTATGTATGTATATAGATTTAATATGATTTTTTTTTGAAAAAACATGTAAAAATTAATTTAACATAAACAAATTTGATTGTGTGTTATATATATATAATATATGAAATAAATAGAAATGAGTTTTTTTAAGAATGATGAGAAAATTAATTTAAAATAAAACATTTTAACTTAATGTTATTTATAAGAGTTTTTTATATTAAAAAATTACAAATTTGGTTTAATGAAAAAACAATACAAATTTTAAATATGTAATATTAAAAATTGTTAATAATAATTAGGATAATTTTCTCAAATACTTTTTAAAAATATATAACAATTATAAGACTTGTTAAAAATTCTTTAAAATATTAATTATTAAAAATATAGTATTAATTTATATAATTTATAATATTTAAAATTCAATGAGTCATTATTATTAATCAATTTTTAATAATATTGATGATTAGAAAATTGGAATAATACTTTTCAACAAATATTAATATATATATATAAGTAAAAATTTTATAAATACCTAAAAAATTTAATTTATAATGACTAATAATTAATTGTTCAATATTATTAATAGAAATTAATTATTAGGGTTAATTAAAAAATATTGATAATAATTTTAAAATATGAGGAAATTATGATATTTTTTTCAAATTTTGTAAATGAAAAAATATGAGTAATACTTAATTATTACTAATATTAATTATAATTTCAATATTTAGGTCATTCATAAGTTACACCCCACATTCCCACATCCCACACCCAATGGTGGTCTTTAATTTTCTATATGATATATATTTTGTAAGATATTTTAAATTTTTATAAGAAATTATAATAAAAATATTAAATTAATTACACTTCTATGTAATGTAGTTAAACACCAGATGCACACATAGGTAATGTCACGTGAAGGATAAACCCCACATCTCAGACATAACGGTGGTATTATATTTCTCATATCAGGTAATGTTTGATACATATTCTATTTTTTTCAAAAAAAAATTGTGTGTGTCTTATATAGTATATTTAATATAGTTATTTTATCATCACCAAGACTCTACGGGCCCTGTAATCTAGTGCTAACCCAATACCTCAATCTGGTCATATACCATAGGATATTTCAAGGTAATAAAATATAATAATGATAAGCAATTTGTCAAAATGATATGTAATTGTTGTTTTTTTTATTTTCGTATTTTTTAGATAACTATGGACTCAGGAAGTAGACACCAGTATTTATTATGTTATATTGATATGATAAATAATTATATAAATCCAAATAGATCTAGTTTAAATCATATCTACATTTAAGGTGCATATCATTTGCATTTTTAAATTATGATATTGTTTCTGAAGAAGTAATTAAATGTTTGTTTTTGAAATGTGATCTTAGGGCAATCAAAACATTTGAAAATGTTGGACTTAATATATCGCGTTTGGTTTTCAGAAAAAATTATATTTTTTAGTATCAACATGGTGAATAGATTTCAGTAGAAAATACAATTTTTTTTGTTCTAGATCTATCATTTCATAATTTAATATATGAGGCAGCTGGTCCATCTAGTCATGAAATAACAACTCAGTATGATATTTCAAATCCTGAATCAGATCCTTCTTTTGTTTACAATTTTTTAAAATTTTTTGAAGAGGAATTATATCCGGGAATCCAGATGATAAAACATGATGTTAAAAAATTTATGGCTATTTCAATCATATTGTGGAATGCCTAAAATATTTTTCTATTATATTTTATCTTTAGTTAAGCTATTGTTTCCTAACAGAAATACATTACCTGCAAGTGTTTATGAATGTAAAATGTTGGTCCATAATTTGGTTCTATGTTATTATAAGATCTGTGTATTTTAAAATGGACTCATATTATTTGATAGGGATTAGGAATATTTGGTTAATTTTCCAACATGGGGAGTATCGAGGTATAAATAGGCACAATAAGAAAATTCTAGAGTTCCTGCCAAAAAGATGAGATATTTTACAATTACACCTCATCTACAGCATTTATTAATGTTTCGTAACACAGTTGGATTGATGACAGGGAATAAATCAAATATTTATATCTCATAAATCTTAAATCATCCATGTGTTGGTGATCTATGAAACCATTTTGATCAGAGGCATCGTTCTTTTTCTTCAGAACCTCGTAAAATATGGGTGGGTCTTTCTACTGATGTTTTTTTTCTATTTGGTGCATACAGAAGTCAATATTAATGTCATCCAATTTTCATTACTCCTTACAACTTTCCTCCTTGAATGTTGATAATGAAAACATATATATATTTGACACTGTTAATTCCAATACATCCAAAGAATAATATTGAAGTTTATTTGAGATAACTAATTGATGAGTTAATTTAATTATTGAACAATGGTATGAATACCTTTAATATAACTGTAAGTCGGAATTCAATATTGAAGGTTTCATTAATATGGATGATCATTTACTCTTTTGAATCTGGTATTTTATCTGGATGGAGCACACAAAGTCTAAAATCATGTATATATTTCATGTCCCAGAAAAAAGTTCTTAAGCATTGTAATGGCAGAAAGGTTAGTCATTTTTACTATCATCAATGATTTATTTCTATGGATCACCCTTTTGAAAGGAACAAAATTAATTTTATGAAAGGTCATATTCAAATAGATGCACCTCCAGTAGTGCTCTCAGGTAATTAGGTAAAATCTATTATCTCTCCATTAAATCATGTTACCTTTAGACAAACAATAAATGAGAAAAATATAAATGGTTTTGGGTAAGATCAAAATTAGGTGAAGCGGAGTAAATTTTGGGTCCTTTCATATTTGTCTTATTTTTTGATATTTCGTAGGATAGATGCAATGCATATTGAGAGGAATATATTTTATAACATGTTTTATACAGTGTTGGACACACCTAGTAAGATGAAAGATAATGTAAAGGCATGGTTAGATCTTGCACATATTTGTAGATTTTTGGAATATGAATAATATGAAGATGAAATATCACAAAAAATAATGAAGCCAAAATAATCTTACTCGTTTATTAATGAAAACCATTTATTATTATATCAATCGATTAGATATTTTAGTTTACCAGATAGTAATGCTTCTAATTTTTCTTATTGTATCAGAAATGGTCAAATTTCAAGGTTAAAAAGACACGACTGTCATGTTATAATTGAAAGACTACTACCTTTTGGTATTAAAGTCTGCTGAATTATTAAATATAGGATGTGTTGACTAAGATATCATTTTTTCTGAGATATTTTTGAGGAAAAATAAGATTACAATGGATTCAGTTTTATGTAAAAAATGTTGTTTTAATTTTATGTAAATTGGAGAAAATATTCTCACCTAGAATATTTGATTCCCTTGAAAATTTAATATATAATTTTCCATATGTTGCTAAATGTGGTGGGATGATACAATTCTTGTATATTTATCCATTTGAGAGATGTGTGAAAAACAATTAATGAAGATAGTATGTAATAAAGCATCAGTTGAAGGGTCAATTGTAGAAGAATATTTTTATGAGAAAATTTTAAATTTCTTCTCTTATTATCTTAAGTAAAAATATCCTTAAAACATAATCTCATGGTTTTAAATCATAAAAATGAAGATGATATCACAGATCATTATTTTTTTTGTTTTTAATCATCCTTATCCTGGTTTTGGTGGTTAATTTGAATGATGACCTATAGATGAAGAAATAAATAGAGCTCAGATTTATGTTCATCTAAATTGTGAAGAAATGAAATGATTTGTGTAGTAAGTACTAATTTTTTAATATTTCATTAAATATTTATAAAATATCTATTTATTATCATTAACTTTTTTAGACTATATAATGATCACATCAAAAATCAATTTATAGAAATTACATTTTCTGTTCTTGAGGAACATCCAAAAAAATAATTTTTCATATTGGTTTCAAAGACTAGTAAGTTAAGATTATTTAGATGGAATAATAAATAAATTTTTCAATGATATCTATTATTGAAATTTTTTATTATTTATAGGCAACAAAACATGATAATAAATTTGAAAGTTGATTATGTGCACTCAAACAACCTATATCGAAATCGGTAAAATATTATAATGGGTATGTGGTTAATGGATTTCTATTTCATACATGTATATATGGTTACTCGAAGAAATCAATGAATAGTGATGTTTGATTGAAATTATACCATTATATGGAAAGTGAATTTGAATTTTATGGTATGTTAGATAAAATAATGGAGTAATGTTATTTAGGAACAAATTATGTTGCAATGTTTAAATGTCATTGGTTTGATACTGTTTGGAGGTTACGAGTTCATCCATAATATGGAGTCATTGACATTAAATATAACAATATTCTTACATAAAATGAACCATTTGTGTTAGAACAATAAACACGTCAATTTTACAATGCAAATTACTTTGATATTTCGAGATATTTGAAGGACTGGTGGAGTGTGATAAAAATGAAATCACGTGAGAATCAGTTTATTGAAAATAAAAATGGTTTAGTGGAAGTGAAACATGTTCAACTTTTTCAGGAAACATCCCAAAATATATATGTTACCTGACCAGATATAAATATAGATGATAAAGCCCCCCCCCAATTAAGGGTCGATGATATAGATAATATTGATGAAGTAATAAGGAATGAGGGAAATGAATGTAACATTAAAGTTGTAAATGATGATAATAAGGATTAAGATATTGATGTCAATGAGAATGGTGATGAAGATGATGGTTGATATATTATATTAATGTCTTCAATTACAGGTAATTATCATCATCTAATATTTGTTAGTTTTTTACATTTCATATTTTTATTAACAATCTGTTATAGTTAATGTTGTTTTATTCTGATATTTATTAATTTTTTATATTTAATATCTGGTTTAAAAATATCTTATAGGTGAGAATATATGTTTTATAAGGATAGAGATGATCTGAAAGATCTATTACATTCTCTCATTGATGTTATAATTCCAGATGATGAGCCAAGTTCAGCTGCTCCTCCTAAAGCTAGTGCGCCTACTATGAGGGGGCACGGTCTTGCTTGATTACTTATTCAAGATCCTATTCTAGAGAGATGACCATCTATTATCTTTGATCCTAATCTATATATTTATGTTTAATTGTTTAAGATATTTATTTTATAATAAATAAGTGTATTAATTTTGATAATAATTTTATGATTATATATTTTTTCAATTTGCAAAGTTTTTCGCATTTAGCCATTGGGAAGGCTAGTGAAATTCTGAGAAATTATTTTTCTAAGACATGGGTGTTATAGGACCTAGTACCTATCGATGTTCATGACTGGATGTTCGAAAATTGGATTTTACATTATTAAATAATATATAATTTTTAAAAAATTATTTAATTAGTAACATTTTTTAAATTGTGTTGAAGAATTTATTTTCTCTAACTTCTAATAGACATATAGCTCTTATATAAAATGCATGGGCTAATTAGATTTGTGTGTGGTTTCATAATTTTTACAAAAAACCAGAAAGAGAGAAATGGATAAAGATTACGCTACCATCTTCAATTAGTCTTTCATCCCTCATCATCCCACCAATATATCAACTCAGGTATGTGATGGATTGGGCTCCTGTTGGCTTGGAGAGACTTTTTGGAGGATATTATCAACTGGACGTCAATGCTGGAGGGGGAAAGAGTTCTCCTATAAGGCTTGGATTCATACATTTGTCATACATCGATGACATATGGTAAGTGATATTAATTATTAATGTATATTTACTATAAATATAACATGATTGTTATATTATAAAAGCCACTAATAACCTATATATTATGAAGTTTGAAGTTTATAAAAAGATTTATATTGATCCACATACTGAAGAAGTTTTAGGTGAATGACAGAGCCATGATGTGGTTAGTGATTTTGTTGAAAAATATCATGAATATTAATTTTATTGTTATTCTAATTTTACATTATATTTAAATGAAATATATGAGGATTTGACTTCTCATTCATGAGAGAGTTAGGATGAAAATGGACAAGATGTAACTACTGATTTGGGATTTGATTAGGGGGATAGGATACAAGAAACTCTACAGGGTGTCAAGAATGTTCGAGTGATTGGTATTGGTTCTAAACAGACACCTACGTGTTATTATATTACTTCTGAGATGGAATCAGTGAGCAGGAAGGGAGATCATGGAGAGTCTTCATCAACGCTATAGTCTGCTACACATTATGTGGATAGGTTGAGAACTTAGGATGAGATAATATTGGAGATGCAAAAGAAGAGGGTGGAGGAGCGTGAGAAGCAATATTTGAGAGATTGTGAGATAATGGAGTATATGCAGTGACTTGTGCATGGAGTTGGAATAGACATTGCACCCCTTGTTATTTCGAGTGATTCTCCTCCACCTAATGCAAGTTGATGATTTCTAAAGATTTTATGATTGTTTTTAATTCAGTATGTTATAAATGTTATATTTTATATGATGTATCACTTTAATGTGTGTTTTTTTTAATTTTTTTTATTTTTATAGATATTTTTAATATTCGTAAATTTATTAATTCATTTTATTTTATTTTTTATTGTTTATTATTTTGAATTATTTATAAATTTATTTTATTTTTGAAAAAAAAAATATTTTGCGACGGACTATTCATCCATCACAAAAAAAAAGGATTTTAAATAATATTTCATGATTATTTTGTTATTTATTTTATATCCATGAGAAAAAATATTTTCTACGATGGACCATCGCAAATAATCACATTTATGACACCCTCTTCTGCAATGGGTTATTTAGGATGGAATCTTGTCAAAAATGACTTTTTGTGATGATAATCCATCAAAAATAACCCATCGAAATAATTTGAAATTAATATAGTGTAACATGATTTACTGTAGGAATATAGAATATAAAATAGTGTCTCAACAAGAAAAGAATTATGCACCAACTCTAAATTTTCCAAATTCAAAATATGAGAAGAAATTGGAAAACATATTTTCAATTTGGAGATATTAAATATATTATCAATCAATTTCATATGAGAATTATAACTATTTGGTATGAAAACTTTAAAATTTTATCAATAATTTTCAAAAGGTCCTAAAAAAATCTAATTCACTTTATCCTATCTCCCCAGAAATTGGTGACCCCACTGAGGTGATAATTTCTAAAATACTTTCTCATGAACCAAGACTTCCCACATTATTTGATGATTTGTATATCATATCTAGAAAATTATATTAATATACATATGTTTTTACATAATATAATTCTTCTCAATTATCTCATACACTATACTTAGTCCCATTAAATATGTTTAACCAACCTCAACATAGAAAATTTGAGACTAGAAAGGATGGATAGAATATTATTTAATGGGAGATCTCATAATCTAATATTGGTAGATAATATTATATGAAAATTAACTGAAAAACAAATGGGCATCACATGATCTTCCAAATCGACTACATGTGAATGAAGTATATTATCAAAAATTTAGATCAACCTCTTTTTTTTACCATCTATTTGTAGGTGGTATGGCTGGTTAAGATTCATTTTACTTATTATAGCCTCTTAAAGGAATTTATATAATAGAAATATGAACATGTAATCTCTTTTAAAAATTAATTCTAAAGGAATTCGATGAAAATACACAATCTCATGCATATATAACTTCCCATGGTCCCTTATAGTCATATGATCCCTGATCTAAAGAAAATGGTTCGAATTAGTCAATAATTTGTTAATAATATTCATATAATTATTATTATTAAGAATATATGGTAATCATATAGTGAAATCTATAGATATAAAATCAAATTTCAATAAACTAATAGTTAAATGATGAAGCATTCTAGAGGTATTTTGGTTCTCTGTCTTTATTTTATAGAAAATAATATATTGTGAGACATTGTTAAAGATATCAATTATCATACTAGGACACCAATAATGTTATTTCATTACATAATAATCTCTTTAGCTCTTGTATGTATGACCCATTAAGAATAATGACAATACATTATTAATGCATTGCCCATCGAAAGAGGGACCAAAGATAAAATTTTAAAAAATATGTGATCATAAATGGATTGAGACCAATATCTAAGGTTTTACATACTATTTAAGAATACATTGACACATTTATTTTTTTATCCATTTTTTTCTCTAGATACATAAGGTTAAGAAGAGAATATTTAGTCAGAAAATTAATAAAAAATATGAGATCATCTACCTTCACTTCAAGATTTTTTTATATAAAAGATTATCATATTCCATTTTTTTACAAGACTCTTTAAATGTGTGTGATGGTAACATATACTAAGTTCATTGGTAACCATTTTTCTATTTTCAAGTGAATATCTAAGTTCAAAATAAAATGGTTGAAGACACTCCACCCATCACATTAGGTGGATGACTAAATATTTTTTGGGAGAATAATTAAATTAGACTATAGTGATTTTTATAAACCATAAAGTAGTCATTGAAAATATGATATTTAAAACAATTAAAGTCATAATTAGATTCATGTGATTCATTTCCATTTATAGAATAGTTTTTTTTATGTGGTTGAAGTTGGAATGATCCATATTCCACAACATGGACATTCTATATAAGTACACAACCCAACCCCATACTCATGAAATGATAAAAACCCACATAGCCCTTCCATGTATTTAGATTAATTAGAATTATAGACAATTTCAACTACTAATTCAAATTTCTGAATGAAACATTATAGCCTTGACTCCATTCGATTTACACTTCTTTATGAGTGATATTAATTGGATTTGATGAAATATTTCATAAATAATTTACAAATTCAATGACCCAACCAAGATTCCCAAACACACCCATGTCAAACTATCACATGAACTTAGATACACCTCTTAATAATATGAAGATTTAATAAATTATAGATGATAGAAACCATAAAAATTTCATTTGATTTACCTTTAGTAGAAAGAGAAAAATAATGTACTAAAAAAATATGAGTCCAATAAAAAATTTCGCCTGACCACTGATGTCATTGATCTTGCGTGACAAAGAAAAAAATTCTATAACTAGAACAACTATTTTTTATCAAACCAAGTCAATATGATATTTTGTAAGTATATGAACATGAAAACATATCATACCATAGTTCAACATCAATTAGGTACAAAAAATTGTTCAACTAGACTCAGAAAATAATTTCACACATATATGGTAAATAGAACATGGCCTAAAAAACTAAAATACATACTCTATGAAAGATTGATCTCATGAAGAATGTGAATGGGTTTAAACAACTATATCTTCTCTACAATAACATAAAATTATCTACATGTGTCTGTCCTAACTCCACATAACAGGTACAGTATCCACTAATACTCTAACATCCTCAAAACATGCCTATAGATGTTTTCCCTTTACCTAGGTGTTGAGACTCCATTTCTTCACATAGATGAAAATTAGATAAAGGGAAATATCATAGGTAAAATAGAAGGAAAAAAGGAAGAAAATGTAAAGGCTTGAAAAGGACCCAAAATACATTCATGAAAGCCCCCATGTACCATCGAAACGCAAGCACCCTACAAGAAACCCGATGTGGATGACCAATTCAAGACCTATGTAATATTACCTTTTTCCCAGGGTCCAATATTTTCCTATAAATAGATCCCTAAGGTCTCCATTTTTATGGAAAAAATTCCTTGAATGATAATAAATGCTCTAGTCTCCCTTGTTCTTCTTTAATTCCATCTGTAACCTTATAAGCAGTTCTCTCAAACCAGATGAAGTTGGAATTAAAGGGGAATAATGAAACTAAAGTCCCCCCAGGGTTTAAAATCAAAAAAACATTTTCAAAGCACTCTCTCAACCCCTGATTCATGAAGACTAGATTGAGGTTCTTTTTCTATACTAATAACCTTCATGACTTACCAAAGGAAACACCTGTAGAGACCCTTTAAGGATCATGTAAGGTCTAACCCAAGTGTAGTCACACATGTGTTCAATATCCCAAAGTGATCCTAATTCACCCAGGCCTAAATATGTGGATAAACCCCTACATGTGCCTTCTTGGTTCTCACTAACCTCTATCAAGTGAGAATCGTTCATGAGGCCTTATTCAATGTCATCCATATAAGGGCCTATACTTCTTTGGATCCCTTGTATAAAAGGGACCAAGTTTAAACATCCACCAAGACCTTCGTGCATGCACTAACTTAGTGAGTGGCACACCAGTGAGCCATTATAAGGCCCCGAACTTAAACCTTACTTAATATTGAATTAAATGAATAATTCACATTATGGATCTTTTCACGGTTTAGAGTTTTAGAGAATTAGGACATAACTATTACATCTCAAAAGATTACAAAGTAGAAACTTCTACTAAGTCTCCATAAAATAAAAACTCTTAAAAGGAAACATTTCTAGTTCCATGTTTTAGATAGCATGATTTTCCCATGATCCCATCCTTGACCCTATTCAACATTAATTCCTGTGAAAAACATTTCAAAAAAACTTGGGGTGAGCATAAAAAGCTCAGTAAGGGATACACAATGAATGAAAACTGTTAGTTTTTCAAAACAACAAGTAAACCATGTATACTTTATCAAAGTAATACTTTTCACCATTATGAAGTAGTAAAAAATCTTCAATGAATAAAATATCATTACTTACCCTTTTATAACCCAATGATTACCATAAAACCCATATAAATATCACATAACATATAAAGGTAACATGGGACATAAACATACTTAAGTGGAATAACCATGCGGTCGACTTCCACACATATCACTTAATCGAATATCCATACGTCCGACTTCCATACCCAATGAATTGGAGGTTATAACATAACCACCTGTCATATGGTTTATCACGTAACCACCCGTCAAATGTCCAAGTACCATTATAAAATCATAAGACATAAAAAAAATATAATGGAAAGAAAAAATTTCCACACTTTGATCACAATATATCACATAAATATATTGACATAACAAATCCATTATAAAAACCATTTTCAATACAAAAATACATAACAAAGTATATGGTATTTATTTCATTTTAAAAACATTACGGCTTGTTGAGGAAGGCAAAGACGAAATAATACTCGCGGCAGCGGAAAAGGTCGTTGTCACCGCGTACATTAAAAGAAACATTCCTTTTTTTCGTTTAGTAAAACGCTTCGTAGAAAAAGATTCCTTTTTTATAAAAGTAAAACTCAAAGGGGTTTATACACCGTATAAAAGAAAGTTGTGTATAAAACAAAATATGCCTCAATGAAAGGATATTGAGACGAAGTCCCTTACCTTGGGTCTGACTTGACTCGATCGGTCTTTAACGTCCTGAATAATAAACATGAGTTAATTTCTACTTGCTTAAGAACCTTTTTCAAGTTCATTATTACTTTTATATCACTTATTACAGTGTTATAAACATTATGTATTCATTTATGTTAATAATGTTGGTTTTTTCTATATTTGGTTCTTAAGTCGAAAGTGGACTTCTTACAATTACATGTTGTTCGTGTGGTCAAAGGTTCATTATATCCAGAATTATATTCATTATTTGGATATCATATATATAATATATATCAAGAATATAAATGTATTTATAATATTAAAAAATCATTTAGAGGTAAGAAATGAAATACACCATTCATGGAGACGGTAAGCCGTACGTAAGCATTGACGCACCTTTCATTTCTATGTCATATTAATAGAATTAAAAATAAATGAGAGGTATGTATATTTTAATTCCAGAATTATATTCATCATTTAGATTTAACATAAATCATATATAATAAGTTTAAATTCATCTTTTATAAGTCCCACATATGGCATTAACGAATCAAATCACTTTTAGGGGGCGGTAGTCTGCACTTCCTAAAATGAAGATATCACGTATACCCATAATGGAAGCCATAAAGGTATACCAAAAATGAAAAATAAAGAAGCATAAGGAAAACATAAACATAATATATATCATATATAAATATAGTGACATCTTAATGGACATTATTAAAGGTGTTAAAAGAAGATTGAACAATCATCGTTTCGTGAGGCAGAAATTCGCCAACCACAGAAACGGTATGTTCTTTAACCATTAGACGGAGGTGTGTGTAGGTATAGCACTAATAATTCTTATAAAAACATCCTATTGTATTTAAGATACTGGTGTTGTTACAAAATAAAGGAATAAAAATATTTTAGAGGGTTGGAGAAGCAAAATAAAACAAAAGAACACAAGAGAAAACACTAGATTTAAAATGGGTAACTCTTTTTTATTTGAGCTCAAAGGCTTCCTTGGGAAGACTTCTTCCAAAAGTGAGGCTTCTAGGAGTAATAGAGGGATTTTGAGAGACAAAATGGGCAGATATTGGCCGAACTAAAGGCTTGAGAGGTGTGGGTAAGGTGGTAGAGTTGGGGGCCTTTTATAAGAGGAGAGGAGGGGCACTCTTGGAAAGTAATGAAATGTTACATTATTTTAAAATGCGTTTCAGATTTAAAAGGTCACACATTGATATAATTCTAGGATAATATGATAAGTGTAAAGACCCGTAAATTTAAAGGAAGTTTTTTTTCTTAATTTTCTTTGGAATTTTACAAGAACGCAGTTTCTGACGGCGCCTGATTCCGAGGCCCGGTGTGCCCAGAATCATTTTCCGAAGTTTGGCTCGGGTACGTTCAGTGAACGGACGAGCGGGTTTTTCTAACTTTTGAACCGGTGCCCGGAAACGAATTCTGAGGGCTCCGATGAAATCACAGCGCCGGTATTCGCTTAGAAACGCCTCTTCCGGAGTTGCGTTTGCTCGGGTGTGGTTTTTAATTTTCAGGCTTAAAGTTAAGAAATAAAATAATTTTGCGACAACTTTATTTTATTTCTTTTAAGCCACTTGGAAGCCACTTGAATCCACTTAAAGGCGGCTTGAACTGAGTTGAACTGGATAGGATGCTATCTAGAAATATCCTACCCCTTGGTAGGATATTTGTGAGGTGGGGCCCGCACGAGCCCCGCCGTTTCTTTCCGCTAAGAAACGCACCCGTGAAAACCCGTCTTAATGAAAGTCAACTGACGCGTTTCTTAAAATCTTAACAGACCATTTAATTGGGCTGTTTCTTTCGTGAATTAAATGAGCTGTTTCTTTCGTTGAATTAATTCTACGAATTAATGGTTCGTTTCTTGTCTTTTGAAATTCAAATGTTTAGTTGTGTAAACAAAATAAGGCTTAAGCTTATTTTATTTTGGGTTGAAACTTGTGGCGTGGAGAGGATTTGGAGGAAAGCGTTCTTCTTCGGCGAAGAACGCGAAGAACGAGAAGAACGCCAAACCTGCGGAGATCGACGACGCGAAGCCTTGTACCGCGACGCCAACGGATCTCCCTTCGATACACTTCTTCCGCGACGATCCAACCCCGCGACAGCCATCGATCGACAACAACCAAGGTAGGGGGTTGCACTTCTTTTTATTTTCTTTTTGGATTTCAACAACAACATGGATTTAATTATTATTAATTAAATCTGTATGTTCTTGGTCCTCGGAGATCGTCGACGCGACGCCCTTCTACGGTGTGACGATCACCTCCTTCCGCGACGGTCAATTCCACGACGACCTCGCATCCGACAGCGACGGCGAGGTAGGGATTTATTTTGGGAATTACCCCCCTTTTCTTTTTATATTCCTGTATTTGTTTCTTTAAAAAGGTAAAGAACTGGATTTGTGAACAATTTTAAAATTATTAAAATTGTTGTTTCCGTTCAAATAAGGAACCCGTTTTTATGAAACCATTTTATTTCATTAAAAATTGTTTCGGATATGCGTTCATGTGTTGAACTTTAATTTCTCCCGTTGTTTTTATCTAACGCGGAGGGTGCGGGTCAAACGAACACGGCCCGACAACCCTCCGTCGTTCTTCGTGTTTTGCGGATTTGGCGGGCGACGACGGAACGTGCCGCAACGGATGTTTGATGATTCCGCAGTGAAGGACGAGTCCCGGGAGGAGCAGCGGCGCAGGCGGGAACAAAATCGGACCACCGGAGCGATCCCGGTGGCCCGCGGAACTCGCCGGCGGCGCCGGCAGCCGGGAGCGGCGGCGCCCCGGCGCACCGCCGCGACTCAGCGCGGCGGCGGCGGCACCCGCGGACCCGCGGCCGCGCGGGTCCGGTGCCCTCGGACGCGGCTGAAGCCGCGTCCCGACTCAACGCGGCCCCACGCGGGGGGTGGGGGGGGGGGCGGCATCACCTGGCCGTGGGGGCGGCACCCCGCGTGCCACGGCCTTCGGCTGTTCGGCCGAACCGGACCAGACCGGTCCGACCGGCCGGGCCACGCCCTGGCCGGACCGGACCGGGTCGGGTCGACCCGTTTCGGGTCGACCAGGTTCGACCGACTCCCGGGGGGGTCGGTCCGGGCCCGTACCCCCGTCTTCGGATGGACTTCGTTCAAATGGTCGTATCTTGAGCTACGGGCCTCCAAACGACCCGCCGTCAGTGGCAACACGATCCTTGGATCGAGACGGTCGTTTCGGTATACTATACTCAAGGTGCACCTTCCTTTTCGGGAGCCTACGTAGTTAAAACTCCGTAGTTAAGCGTGCTTGGCCTAGAGCAGTGATCAGGATGGGTGACCTCCTGGGAAGTTTCCCAGGGTGGGTGTGAGACGGAAAGACCAATAACTAACAGACTGGGCGTCCGATTGACGTGCCATCTGTTTCTTTGAATTCCTCTAAGTGAGACGGATCTTTTGGCATACTCCGCCCGAGATTTGGACGCAGGTGGAGTACGGTCAGGTTGGTTTTGCCTTAAAAACCAATCGGGCCCCTCGGACGAAAAAGCCAATAACTCTCAGACCGGGCGTCCGATTGACGCGCCGTCCGTTGCGTTGAGTTCCTCTTGATTAGACCGAACTTTTGGCATCCTCCGCCCGTGTTTTGGATGCAGATGGATAGTGGCCGGGTTGGATTGCACTGAAATCCAACCAGACCCCTCGAACGGAAAAGCTGATATCTTTCAGACCAGACATCCGTTTGATGAACTGTCCGCGGCATTGGTGATCACGTTGAAAAACGGTCCCTATGAGTATACCCTGTGAGTGTTCGGGGTATAGTTGAGTTACGGCCGGATTGGTTCGCTCACGAAACCAACCGGGCCCCTGGGACGAAAAGGCTAATAACTCACAGACCGGGCATCCGATTGACGCGCCGTCTGTTGCGTTGAGACCCCAATGACGAGGTGGTCCTTCGAGATACTTCCTTGCGGGACTTTGTGATACTTGGAGTATCGACCAGTAGCTCGTGGAGCGGACCCTCCCGGAGACGAGCAGGCGGAGCACGGAGACCGTGTAGCTGACTGAGACCCGATGACTGCTGATCAAACGACTCGGTGTGTTACAGAGGTGCACTTGGTTTTAGCGGCACATGGGAGCGCTTGGTTGTAGCGGCAGACCCACGACAGAGGTGCGCTTGGTTGTAGCGGCACAGGGGAGCGCTTGGTTGTAGCGGCAGACCCACGACAGAGGTGCGCTTGGTTGTAGCGGCACAGGGGAGCGCTTGGTTGTAGCGGCAGACCCACGACAGAGGTGCGCTTGGTTGTAGCGGCAAAGGGGAGCGCTTGGATGTAGCCGCAGACCCACGACAGAGGTGCGCTTGGTTGTAGCGGCACAGGGGAGCGCTTGGTTGTAGCGGCAGACCCACGACAGAGGTGCGTTTGGTTGTAGCGGCACAGGGGAGCGCTTGGTTGTAGCGGCAGACCCACGACAGTGGTGCGCTTGGTTGTAGCGGCACATGGGAGCGCTTGGTTGTAGCGGCTGGCCCGCAATACTCGATAGGTGGAGTACTACAGCAGTCTTAAGTTAGTGGGCAGTGTCTCGGAGTTGTGGCAGGACCACTGTACACGCCAGAGACGGAGCTCTTCAGCAGTTACAGTTTCGATAATGAAAATCCTGGTTTGAGCTGAGACTTTTGACCTTTGTGTTTCCTCATGATTGAGATGGGTTACTTGATAACTTAGGTATATGTATGGGCATATACCTGGGTAGTGGTTATCTGTTGATCTCATGATCCTTGTGTTTCCTCATGATTGAGATGGGTTACTCGATAACTTAGGTATATGTATGGGCATATACCTAAGTAGAGTTTATCTGTTGAGATCTTCTTGTGGTTATCCTTGTTGGTTTTAGTGAGACCTTGAGGGTCTCAGGGTCCCTACTGAGTATCGTTATACTCACCCCTGCACAGGCTATGCCCGCACCTCGTTGTGTTGGTTGCAGACGACAGGCAGTGCTGACGGAGGCCGAGTGTTTGAGGACTGGACGGTACCCGGAGGTGGACTACACGACAAGTCAGTGTCCGGAGGTGGACTTCAAGGCAAGAGGACACTCGGAGGAGGTTGACGGACGAGAGCACTGTGGAGGCTATCTGTACCTACCCTTCAGGTAGGATCCGAGGAGGACGACCCAGGAGCTGCTTCCGTCCCTCCAGCTGTTGTCTTTTTCTGTTGTACTTTGTTCAGTTGTAGTTGTACTTTTTTTTAGGTTTGTATTCTGACCCATTTACTTTTCAGCACTTCTTTTTGTACATAGTGTTTTACTTCCGCTTGTACTCTGTGGTGCTTGTTTTCTTTTATAAAGGAAATGCCTTCCCAGTTATCGGGATTTTACGCCTTTAGTGCTAGTTGCCAGCCCCTGGCCTATGGAAGGCGGGCTTGGGGTAGTCACGGCATGGGCCCCGAGGACGGGTCGTGACAAATTGGTATCAGAGGTGGTCGGTTATACCGTAGACTCTGATCTTTCTTCTATGTGAAGCAATAGTGTTTTGCGTATTGGGTGTGGTTATCAGTCCAGGGAGTCCAGTGTTGGTGCGGCGGCCGACGTATCCGTACACCCGGACCCTGACTTCTGATTTCCTACTTAATTCACGAAAACATTGATTGCATGTGTGTTTCAAGTTTTATTTGTGATTACATGTGTCAGCTCACCAGGTATACTGTCCTGACCGTGGCGCACTTGTTTCCTTTTCAGGATGGCCCCATGACGACAGCCAGCTAGGATTCCGAGTGATGTGCGTGGCGAGAGCCCACCGAGCGTCGAGGACTCGGTACAGGGCCCTTTGACAGCTGAGGCACCGGCGATACCTATACCCGCCGAGGCACCGATGCTACCAGCCCCAGCCGCTGACGATGCACGTCGCCTTAGTGCACTGCATGAGTTCCAGCGCCAGCGACCGCCCAGGTTCCGTGGGGAGACGGACCCTCAGGCTGCCGAGGACTGGCTGGAGGCAGTTGTTCGGGTTTTCAGATTAGTGAGGACACCAGCAGACCTCATGGTGATCCTCGCAGCGAGTCTCCTGCATGCGGCAGCAGGCAGATGGTGGAGCTTGATGCTCCAGGTGCACGACGAGGCGTCTCTCCTCTGGACGGACTTTGAGGGCATCTTCCACTCCAAGTTCGTCCCAGCCACCCTCCGAGCCGTGCGCATCCAGGAGATACTACAGCTGCGGCAGGGCAGCATGTCAGTGGCCCAGTACTCGGCGAGATTTACTAATCTCTCGCGCTAATCCACAGATATGGTACGGGACCCGTTCTTCCAGGCCCGGACCTTCGAGCAGGGACTGAGGCATGAGATCAGGGCTTCGATGATCTCCCTCAACATTCCGACTCGGGCAGGGGTGTTGGAGCGAGCCCTCTTAGTGGAGAGTTTCCTTGCTGAGCAGTCTCCAGCAGCAGGACCCACCACTTACCGGCATGCGGCAGAGTCTTCTGCAGCGGGCAGTAAATGGATGACGCAGGGGTCCAAGAGGACTGGACCTACAGGTGGTCGACAACATGACTCTGGATCGTTTTCGCGAGGTACTCGGGGTGGACAACGACTTGCCATGAGAGGGAAGTGTTACTCCTGCGGCTGGGTTGGTCACATGGCTCGTGACTGTCCGACCCGCCATACGGATGACCAGCAGACGAACGAAGGACCCCCCAGGCAGAGGCAGAGGTTCGATCAGGGCGGGCCGCAAGGAGCAGGCGGCCAAGACAGGGGAGTTGGTCATGCAGGTGGAGGTGGACGGCGCTTCGGGGTATTTCCACCACCACCACCAGGCGGTCCACCCCGACCGCAGGGGACAGGAGGACATGGGAGAGCTCATCTTCAGGAAGTTGAGGCCTACGATCATGGGGCTCCGGGAGCAGATGGACATGAGCGGGACTAGCTCCAGACCTGGAGACTTTTGTTCATGTTGCTTCTAGTTTTTTTTGATGTATGTTTGTAGATGCTTTGTGTCTTTTTACTTGTGCTGCAGTAATAAAAGACACCTTTTCTTGTGGCATTTACTTCCCTGTCCTCTCTTGTGTTGTTACTAAGAGGTTCCAGTTTTGACTGTTGACTTGACCCTCACTTGTGAGACATCTACTGGAGGAGACCCAGTTACCACACACTGATGCCAATAGTGTGACTCAACCCTTGGAGGCGGGAGTAACAGTTGGATCTCTTAGTAGTAGCGTCGAGGCCTTACGACGTCATCCTTGGTATGGATTAGTATCATCCATGTCGGGATTGACCGTATTAGGCGAAGAACGTGGTTCATCCAGGGGATGAGACCATATTTCTCTTATCGGCAAGGAAGAAATCATGGAAGCTCTAGTGGGACCAGAGGTGGTCCGGGCCACGACAGAGAAGGTCCAGGTGAGCACATGGGAGCGGAAGGCTCAGATGCGTGCTCAGTACCGCCTTTGTATCCCTAGTTTGTGTTGAAGCTTTACGGGGACGTAAAGCCCTGTGGTGGGAGTAATGTAAAGACCCGTAAATTTCAAGGAAATTTTTTTTCTTAATTTTCTTTGGAATTTTACAAGAACGCAGTTTCTGACGGTGCCTGATTCTGAGGCCCGGTGTGCCCGGAATCATTTTCCGAAGTCTGGCTCGGGTACGTTCTGTGAACGGACGAGCGGGTTTTTCTAACTTTTGAACCGGTGCCCGGAATCGAATTCTGAGGGCTCCGATGAAATCGCAGCGCCGGTATTTGCTTAGAAACGCCTCTTCCGGAGTTGCGTTTGCTCGGGTGTGGTTTTTAATTTTCAGGCTTAAAGTTAAGAAATAAAATAATTTTGCGACAACTTTATTTTATTTCGCTTAAGCCACTTGGAAGCCACTTGAAGCCACTTAAAGGCGGCTTGAACTGAGTTGAACTGGATAGGATGCTATCTAGAAATATCCTACCCCTTGGTAGGATATTTGTGAGGTGGGGCCCGCACGAGCCCCGCCGTTACTTTCCGCTAAGAAACGCACCCGTGAAAACCCGTCTTAATGAAAGTCAACTGACGCGTTTCTTAAAATCTTAACAGACCATTTAATTGGGCTGTTTCTTTCGTGAATTAAATGAGCTGTTTCTTTCGTTGAATTAATTCTACGAATTAATGGCTCGTTTCTTATCTTTTGAAATTCAAATGTTTAGTTGTGTAAATAAAATAAGGCTTAAGATTATTTTATTTTGGGTTGAAACTTGTGGCGTGGAGAGGATTTGGAGGAAAGCGTTCTTCTTCGGCGAAGAACGCGAAGAAGGAGAAGAACGTGAAGAACGCCAAACCTGCGGAGATCGACGACGTGAAGCCTTGTACCGTGACGCCAACGGATCTCCCTTCGCGACGCTTCTTCCGCGACGATCCAACCCCGCGACAACCTTCGATCGACAACAACCAAGGTAGGGGGTTGCGCTTGTTTTTATTTTCTTTTTGGATTTCAACAACAACATGTATTTAATTATTATTAATTAAATCCGTATGTTCTTGGTCCTCGGAGATCGTCGACGCGACACCCTTCCGCGGTGTGACGATCACCTCCTTCCGCGACGACCTCGCATCCGATAGCGACGGCGAGGTAGGGATTTATTTTGGGAATTACCCCCCTTTTCTTTTTATATTCCCGTATTTGTTTCTTTAAAAAGTTAAAGAACTGGATTTGTGAAAAAATTTAAAATTATTAAAATTGTTGTTTCCTTTCAAATAAGGAACCCGTTTTTATGAAACAATTTTATTTCATTAAAAAAATTTTCGGATATGCGTTCATGTGTTGAACTTTAATTTCTCCCGTTGTTTTTATCTAACGCGGAGGGTGCGGGTCAAACGAACACGGCCCGGCAACCCTCCGTCGTTTTTCTTGTTTTGCGGATTTGGCGGGCGACGACGGAACGTGCCGCAACGGATATTTGATGATTCCGCAGTGAAGGACGAGTCCCGGGAGGAGCAGCGGCGCAGGCGGGAACAAAATCGGACCACCGGAGCGATCCCGGTGGCACGCAGAACTCGCCGGCGGCGCCGCGGCGCACCGCCGCGACTCAGCGCGGCGGCGGCGGCACCCGCGGCCGCGCGGGTCCGGTGCCCTCGGACGCGGCTGAAGTCGCGTCCCGACTCAACGCGGCCCCACGCGGGGGGGGGGGGGCGACATCACCTGGCCGCGTGGGCGGCACCTCGCCTGCCACGGCCTTCGGCCGTTCGGCCGAACCGGACCAGACCGGTCTGACCGGCCGGGCCGCGCCCTGGCCGGACCGGACCGGGTCGGACCGGGTCGGGTCGGCCAACTCCCGGGGGGTCGGGCCGGGTCGGTCCGGGCCCGTACCCTCGTCTTCGGATGGACTTCGTTCAAATGGCCGTATCTTGAACTACGAGCCTCCAAACGACCCGCCGTCAGTGGCAACGCGATCCTTGGATCGGGACGGTCGTTTCAGTATACTATACTCAAGGTGCACCTTCCTTTTCGGGAGCCTATATAGTTAAAACTCTGTAGTTAAGCGTGCTTGGCCTAGAGCAGTGATCAGGATGGGTGACCTCCTGGAAAGTTTCCCAGGGTGGGTGTGAGACGGAAAGGCCAATAACTAACAGATTGGGCGTCCGATTGACGCGCCATCTGTTTCGTTGAATTCCTCTAAGTGAGACGGATCTTTTGGCATACTCCGCCCGAGGTTTGGACGCAGGCGGAGTACGGTCGGGTTGGTTTTGCCTTAAAAACCAACCGGGCCCTAGGGACGAAAAAGCCAATAACTCTCGGACCGGGCGTCCGATTGACGCTCCGTCTGTTGCGTTGAGTTCCTCTTGATGAGATGGAACTTTTGGCATCCTCCGCCCGAGTTTTGGATGCAGATGGATAGTGGCCGGGTTGGATCGCACTGAAATCCAACCGGACCCCTTGAACGGAAAAGCTGATATCTTTCAGACCAGACATCCGTTTGACGAACCGTCAGCGTCATTGGTGATCACGTTGAAAAACGTTCCCTATGAGTATACCCTGTGAGTGTTCGGGGTATAGTTGAGTTACGGCCGGATTGGTTCGCTCACGAAACCAATCGGGCCCCTAGGACGAAAATGCTAATAACTCACAGACCGGGAATCCGATTGACGCGCCGTCTGTTGCGTTGAGACCCCAATGACGAGGTGGTCCTTTGAGATACTTACTTTCGGGACTTTGTGATACTTGGAGTATCGACCTGTAGCTCGTGGAGCGGACCCTCCCGGAGACGAGCGGGCGGAGCACGGAGACTGTGTAGCTGACTGAGACCCGATGACTGCTGATCGAACGACTCGGTGTGTTACAGAGGTGCGCTTGGTTGTAGCGGCACAGGAGAGCGCTTGGTTGTAGCGGCAGACCCACGACAGAGGTGCGCTTGGTTGTAGCGGCACAGGGGAGCGCTTGGTTGTAGCGGCAGACCCACGACAGAGGTGCGCTTGGTTGTAGCGGCACAGGGGAGCGCTTGGTTGTAGCGGCAGACCCACGACAGAGGTGCGCTTGGTTGTAGCGGCACAGGGGAGCGCTTGGTTGTAGCAGCAGACCTACGACAGAGGTGCGCTTGGTTGTAGCGGCACAGGGGAGCGCTTGGTTGTAGCGGCACAGGGGAGCGGTTGGTTGTAGCGGCAGACCCACGACAGTGGTGCGCTTGGTTGTAGCGGCACATGGGAGCGCTTGGTTGTAGAGGTTGGCCCGCAATACTCGATAGGTGGAGTACTACAGCAGTCTTAAGTTAGTGGGCAGTACCTCAGAGTTGTGGCAGGACAACTGTACACTCCAGAGACGGAGCTCTTCAGCAGTTACGGTTTCGATAATGAAAATCCTGGTTTGAGCTGAGACTTTTGACCTTTGTGTTTCCTCATGATTGAGATGGGTTACTTGATAACTTAGGTATATGTGTGGGCATATACCTGGGTAGTGGTTATCCGTTGATCTCCTGATCCTTGTGTTTCCTCATGATTGAGATGGGTTACTTGATAACTTAGGTATATGTATGGGCATATACCTAAGTAGAGTTTATCTGTTGAGATCTTCTTTTGGTTATCCTTGTTGGTTTTAGTGAGACCTTGAGGGTCTCGGGGTCCCTACTGAGTATCGTTATACTCACCCCTGCACGGGCTATGCCCGCACCTCGTTGTGTTGGTTGCAGACGACAGGCAGTGCTGACGGAGGCCGAGTGTTCGAGGACTGGACGGTACCCGGAGGTGGACTACACGACAAGTCAGTGTCCGGAGGTGGAGTTCAAGGAGAGACAACACTCGGAGGAGGTTGATGGATGAGAGCACTGTGGAGGCTATCTGTACCTACCCTTCAGGTAGGATCCGAGGAGGACGACCCAGGAGCCGCTTACGTCCCTCCGGCTGTTGTCTTTTTCTGTTGTACTTTGTTCAGTTGTAGTTGTACTTTCTTTTGGGTTTGTATTCTGGCCCATTTACTTTTCAGCACTTCTTTTTGTACTTAGTGTTTTACTTCCGCTTGTACTCTGTGGTGCTTGTTTTCTTTTATAAAGGCAATGCCTTCCCAGTTATCGGGATTTTACGCCTTTGGTGCTAGTCGCCAGCCCCTGGCCTATGGAAGGCGGGCTTGGGGTAGTCACGGCACGGGCCCCGAGGACGGGTCGTGACAATAAGGGTTCTAAATATACCCATCCAATAGGTTTTTTACATGTTTAGTTATTAGAGTTTACATTATATTTTCATTTTATTTAAATCGTTAAATAATGAGGTAATCACTGCTTCATCATGGTGTCCTAGATACTTTAATTTATTTAATGTCTAAAAATTATAAAAAAAATATCATGATGTAGAAAAACATTATAGATTTCTAATGAATATTTATAGTCAAAAATATGACTTGTATAACCCCAGGTAAAAATTGGTTTAGTAAAACAACTCATGTTTGTGACATTTTAATTTTAACATTAAATAAAAAAAATTTAATGTCATTTTCCTACCAAAGTGGCACCATGGGGTCACCAAGTAGACCCATGGATTTTATTGGTCGTCCATGACACATAAAATAAGGGTAGGACATGTTTCAAGTTCATTTCATATTATTAAAACATTATTTTTACCTTAAACTACACTAATTACCTCTAATCGCGATTAATAAACATAAAAGTTACTATTCACCAAAAAAATTATTTTAATCCCATTGAACCACATTTTACTTCTTAATGACAACCATGTATGTCGGATTTTTGAAATTCAAAACACAGAAGTGCTAAAGTTTCATTTAAATGAAAAATCATTTTTTTAAGTACCACTTAGTGGTTTTACTATTCATCAAAAAATCGAAGTTTTTTATAAAAATACAAAACATTCACCCTAAGCTATATTTGATATTCCAAATTAAAAAATGAAGTCTATTTTACAAAATTAAAAACATTTAAGTTGCATTAATTAATTTAATAATCAATTCCCACGGTCATAGCAAATAGCGTGTTTTTATGAAACAAAAAGTATCAAAAGATTGACACTAGTGTAAGTCCGATTTCAAAGTGAAAATAATTCCAACGACCACTATTGGATTAAATGTAAAAAATATATTCTAATTGAACTTTAAAACCAATTCAAAATATAATCTAATCATATAAAAAAATTAGATTAAAAAAATGTTTGGAATAAAAATACAACAATTTTCACTATTCATTAAAAAATGAACATTATCAGAAAAATACCAAAAAATCACACAAAGTAAATTTTGATGTCCTGATTCTAAAGAAGAGTTTTATTTGGTCCAATAGAATGTATTATAGTGACTAAAACTATATTTAATGATGGTTCTCCATCAAAAGGCGATAAGTGGACCTTTAGTGAATATTAGAGTATATATGCCTAAAATTGAATTCTTTTTATATTTTAAGCCTTTATCCTTTATTGGATAAATGTAAAAACATTTAACAAAAATATATAATCATATTTTAGTCATTTCCATTCATTCCCGCCAATTCAACGGCTACGTGTTAACTACCATTTAAAATAATATTATTTTATTACTAGTGTGCAACGTAAGATTTCAAAGAAACTCTTTGTTTCGTATCGGGTACGCTATCTAACATAGCAACCCCTTTAAAGTAAAATTAATATTTAATTAATAATCATTAATAAATATGAAAATTATTTATTCTTTATTTACCTGGGATGTTACATCCTTCCCCCATTTTGGGAATTGCATCCTCACAATTTTATTCACTTATCAAAATAAGTGGGGGTATTTATCCCTCATAGAATTTTCAGATTCCCATGTTGCCTCTTCATCCTTATGGTTTTTCCATAAAACCTTTACCTGGTGAATTACCTTATTTCGCAACACTTTCTCTATCTAGTCAAGAATCTGGACAGGTTGTTCTTCATAAGAGAGATTTTCTTCCAACTGAACTACCTCTAGGCTCAAAATAGGAGATGGATCTGGCATATACTTTCTCAACATTGAAACATGAAAAACATTGGGTACCTCAAATAAACTCGGAGGTAAATCCACTCGGTAGGCAACTGATCCAACTCTCTCTAGAATTTCATATGGTCCAATTAACTGTGGACTCGTCTTTCCTTTCCTACCAAATCGCATCACACCTTTCCATGGTGATACATTGAGAAAAACATGATCACCTACCTCAAAAGAGAGATCCTTCCTCCTATTGTCCGCATAACTCTTCTTCCTGCTCTGAGCTGTTCTCATGTGTTTCTATATCAGCTGAACTTTTTCTTCCAACTCCTCTACAAATTCTGGTACCATCATCTTCCTTTCACCCACTTCATCCCAGAAAGATGGAGTTCGACAGCGCTTCCCATATAACGCCTCAAATGGCGCCATCTGTAAACTGGAATGAAAACTGTTATTATAAGAAAACTCAACCAAAGAATGATGTTGGTCCCAACTTCCCTGATAAACCATTGAACAAGCACGTAGCATATCCTCCAAAGTCTGGATCATTCGTTCTGACTTCCCATCTGATTGAGGATGAAAAGTTCTACTAAAATTTAATTCAGTACCCAACGACTTCTGAAGGCCTTTCCAAAAGATAGAATTAAATCTGGGATCATGATCAGATACAATGGAGATGGGAAATCCATGTAACCTGATTATCTTTTTAAGATACAATCGAGAATGTTGACCTAGAGAGAATGTATCTCGAATAGGAGGTAAATTAGCAGATTTAGTCAATCGATCAACAATAACCCAGATTGCATTATTACCTCGAGATGTCCTTGGTAATCCCACAACATAGTCCATGGATATATTTTCCCATTTCCACTCTAGCACTGGTAAAGGATGAAGCACCCCTTTCAGTAACTACCACTCTGCTTTAACCTGCTGACAAGTCAAACACTTCACAGTAAAATCATCAATATCTCTTTTCATTCCATCCCACCAGTAATACTCCTGCAGATCTCTATACATCTTAGTACTGCCGGGATGACCTGA
Source organism: Viscum album (assembly GCA_963277665.1). Classification (NCBI taxonomy): domain Eukaryota; kingdom Viridiplantae; phylum Streptophyta; class Magnoliopsida; order Santalales; family Viscaceae; genus Viscum; species Viscum album. The sequence continues at coordinate 1,382,561,375 of OY728138.1, forward strand.
AAATAGGGAACTATGTGCCTCACATAACAACTCATTCTTCAACTGTGAATCATCGGGCACACATAATCTCTTCCCAAACCTCAAAACACTATCATTATCAATATTAAATTCAGGCAACTTACCCTTCTGAACTAGCTCTACCTTTTTCTGCAACCCACTATCTTTCTTCTGCGCTTGCTTAATTATGTCTGATAAAGATGATCTCACTGGTACCTAAAACAAAACAGAAGAACTTCCTGCACCAACAACTTCTATTCTAATTTTCATCAAATCAAATACCAAAGGATCTCATTCCAAACATAGCATGGTTAATGAAGCATTACTTTTTCGACTCAAAGCATCAGCCATTTTATTTGCTTTTCCCGGATGATAATAAATTGTACAATCATAATCCTTGATTAATTATAGCCATCTCCTCTGTATCATGTTCAATTCATTCTGAGTGAATATATACTTTAAACTTTTGTGATCAGTATATATTTCACACTTTACTCCATACAAATGATGCCTCCAAATTTTTAAAGAAAAAAAAACAACAGCTAATTCCAAATCATGTGTAGGATAATTTACCTCATGAGTTTTAAACTGACGTGAAGCATAAGCAATTACTTGATCATTCTCCATAAGGACACAACCAAGTCCCTTCAACGAAGCATCACTTTAGATAACAAACACACCATTTCTAGAATGATGTTCCAAAACTTGAGCATTCACCAATCTTCATTTCAACTCCTGAAAACAATCATCACATTATTTTGTCCAGATAAACTTAACACCCTTCTGAGTTAGCTTCGTCATTGGACTAGATAACAGTGAAAAATTTCTAACAAACCTTCGGTAATATCCTGCCAAACCAAGGAAGCTACGAATCTCAGTTACATTTTTGGGTCTTGGCTATTCTTCGACAACCTTTGTTTTTTCCGGATCAACAGTTATCCCATCTTTAGAAACAATGTGACCAAGGAAAGAAATTTGTTGCAAATAAAACTCACACTTGTTTAACTTCCCATAAAATTTATTTTATTTTAAGGTTTTCAAAATAACCCTTAAATGTATTCCATTCTCCTCTTTACATTTAGAAAACACCAAAATATCATCAATGAAAACAACCAACATTTTTCACCTAAGTCAACTGATCCATCACTGCAAAAAACTGTTTAGCTCTAATTCTGACCATCTCAGGATACTTATTTGAAAGGTCATTTCCCTCTGTATGCCTTCCCAGAGAAGCTGTTCTGTTTCCTCTATGAGAAACCATTATTAACACAGAAATATCTTAGGTGAAGCAACATGGTTATCTTTAAATTCTATATCATTTCAATCATACCATAAATTAATTTATAATTTAACAATTTTCTAACTCCTAAAGTTGTCTAAACCGACCTCTGATACCAACTATAAGTCCCCGGCCTTAAACCTTAGTTAATATTGAATTAAATGAATAATTGAAATTATGGATCTTTTCACGGTTTAGAGTTTTAGAGAATTAGGACATAACTATTACATCTCAAAAGATTACAAAGTAGAAACTTCTACTAAGTCTCCATAAAATAAAAACTCTTAAAAGGAAACATTTCTAGTTCCATGTTTTAGATAGCATGATTTTCCCATGATCCCATCCTTGACCCTATTCAACATTAATTCCTGTGAAAAACATTTCAAAAAAACTTGGGGTGAGCATAAAAAGCTCAGTAAGGGATACACAATGAATGAAAACTGTTAGTTTTTCAAAACAACAAGTAAACCATGTATACTTTATCAAAGTAATACTTTTCACCATTATGAAGTAGTAAAAAATCTTCAATGAATAAAATATCATTACTTACCCTTTTATAACCCAATGATTACCATAAAACCCATATAAAGATCACATAACATATAAAGGTAACTTGGGACATAAACATACTTAAGTGGAATAACCATGCGGTCGACTTCCACACATATCACTTAATGGAATAGCCATACGGCCGACTTCCATACCCAATGCATTGGAGGTTATATCATAACCACCCATCCTGGTATTCATGACACCACCTGTCATATGGTTTATCACGTAACCACCCATCAAATGTCCAAGTATCATTATAAAATCATAATACATAAAACAAATATAATGGAAAGAAAACATTTCCACACTTTAATCACAATATATTACATAAATATATTGAAATAACAAATCCATTATAAAAACCATTTTCAATACCAAAATACATAAAAGATTATATGGTATTTATTTCATTTTAAAAACATTACGGCTTGTTGAGGAAGCCAAAGACCAAATAGTACTCGCAGCGGCGGAAAAGGACGTTGTCACCGCGTTCGTTAAAAGAAACATTCCTTTTTTCATTTAGTAAAATGCTTTGTAGGAAAAGATTCCTTTTGTATAAAAGTAAAAGTAAAAGGGTTTTATACACCATATAAAAGAAAGTTGTGTATAAAATGAAATATGCCTCAATGAAAGGAGATTGAGACGAAGTCCTTTACCTCGGGTCCGACTTGACTCGATCGTTCTTTAACATCCTGAATAATAAACTTGAGTTAATTTCTACTTGATTAAGAAACTTTTTAAAGTTCTTTATTACTTTTATATCACTTATTACTATTTTATAAACATTATTTAATAATTTAAGTTAATAATGTTTGTTTTGTCGATATTTGGTTCTTAAGTCGAAAGTGGACTTCTTACAATTACATGTTGTTCGTGTGGTCAAAGGTTCATTATATCCAGAATGATATTCATGATTTGTATATAAAATATATCATATATATCCATCATATACATGTATTTATAATATTACATAATCATTTAGAGGTAATAAATGAAATGCACCGTTCATGGAGACGGTAAGCCGTACGTACGCATGAATGCAACTTTCTTTTCTATGTCATATTAATGGAATTAAAACTAAATGAAAGGTATGTATATTTTAATTCCAGAATTATATTCATCATTTAGATGTATCATACATCATATATAGTAACTTTAAATCCATCCTTTATACGTCCCACATATGGCATTAACAAATCAAATCACTTTGAGGGGGCGGTAGTCCGCACTTCCTAAAATGAAGATATCGCGTATAACCATAATGGAAGCCATAAAGGTATACGACAAATGAAAAATAAAGAAGGATAAGGAAAACATAAACATAATATATATCATATATAAATTGAGTTACATCTTTATTTCCACCATTAAAGGTGTTAAAAGAAGATTGAACAATCATCGTTTCATGAGGCAGAAATTTTCCAACCACAGAAACAGTATGTTTTTTAACCATTAGACGGAGGTGTGTGTAGGTGTAGCTCCAATACTTCTTATAACAACATACTGGTATAATTTAGATACTGGTTTTGTTACAAAATAAAGGGATAAAAAGATTTTAGATGGTTGGAGAAGAAAAATAAAACAAAAGAACACGAGAGAAAACACTACCTTTAAAACGGGTAACTCTTTTTGATTTGAGCTCAAAGGCTTCCTTGGGAAGGATTCTGCCCAAAGTGAGGCTTATAGGAGTAAGATAGGGATGTGGAGAGACAAAATGGGCAGATCTTGGCCGAACCAAAGGCTTGAGATTTGTGGGTAAGGTGGTAGAGGTGGGGGCCTTTTATAAGAGGAGGGGAGGGGCACTCTTGGAAGGTAAATAAATGTTACTTTATTTTAAAATGAGTTTCGGATTTAAAAGGTCCCACATTGATATAATTCGAGGATAGGATGATAATTGTTCTAAATATACCCATGTAATAGGTTTTTGACACGTGTAGTTCTTAGATTTTACATTATATTTTCTTTTTATTTAAATCGTTAAATAATGAGGTAATCGATGCATCATTATGGTGTCGTAAATAATTTAATTTATTTAATGTCTAAAAATTATAAATAAAATATCATGATGTAGGAAAACTTTTTATCTTTCTAATTAATATTTATAGTCAAAAATTTGACTTGTATAACCCCATGTAAATTTTAATTTAGTAAAAAAACTCATGTTTGTGACATTTTAAATTTAACATTAAATAAAAAGTTTTTAATGTCATTTTCCTACAAAAGTGGCTCCATGGGGTCCCCAAGTTGACCCATGGATTATCTTGGTTGGACATGACACATCCAATAAGGGTAGGAAATGTTTCAAGTTCATTTCATATTATTAAAACATTATTTTTACCTTAAACTACACTAATTACCTCTAATCACGATTAAAAAACCTAAAAGTTACTATTCACCAAAAAATTATTTTAATCCCATTGAACCACATTTAATTCTTAATGACAACCATGTATGTCAGATTTTTGAAATTCAAAACAAAGAAGTTGTAAAGTTTCATTTAAACAAAAAAACAGTTTTTTAAGTATCACTTAGTGGTTTCACTATTCATCAAAAAATTGAAGTTTTTCAGAAAAATACCAAAAAATCACCCTAAGCTATATTTCATGTTCAGAATTCAAAAATTAATTATATTTTAAAAAATTCAAAACATTTAAGTTTAATTAATTAATTTAATAATAAATTTCTGCTGTAAGAGCAAATATCGTGTTTTTATGAAACAAAAAGTATCAAAAGATTGACACTAGTTTAAGTCCGATTTCAAAGTGAAATTAATTCCAATGACCACTATTGGATAAAATGGTAAAAATATATTCTAATTTCACTTTAAAACCAATTAAAAATATAATCTAATCATATAAATAAATTATATTACAAAGAGGTTTTGAATTAAAATACAACATTTTTCAATATTCATTAAAAAATAAACTTTATCGAAAAAATACCAAAAATTCACACAAAGTAAATTTTGATGTCCTGATTCTAATGAAGAGTTTTATTTGGTCCAATAGAATGTATAGAAGTAACTAGAACTATATTTAATGACGGTTTGCCATCAAAAGGCGATAAGTGGACCTTAGTGAATATTAGAGTATATATGCCTAAAATTGAATTCTTTTCATATTTTAAGCCATTATCCTTTATTGGATAAATGTAAAAACATTTAACAAACATATATAATCATATTTTAGTTATTTCCATTCATTCCCACCAATTCAATGGCTAAGTGTTAACTACCATTTAAAATAATATTATATTATTACTAGTGTGCAACGTAAGATTTCAAAGAAACTCTTTATTGCATATCGGGTATGCTATCGAACATAGCAACCCCTTTAAAGTAAAATTAATATTTAATTAATAATCATTAATAAATAGAAAAATTATTTATTCTTTATTTACCTGGGATGTTATATCCTTCCCCCCTTTTGGTAATTGCGTCCTCTCAATTTTATTCACTTATCAAAATAAGTGGGGGTATTTATCCCTCATAGCATTTTCAGATTCCCATGTTGCCTCTTCAACCTTATGGTTTTTCCATAAAACCTTTACCTGGTGAATTACCTTATTTCACAACACTTTGTCTATTCTGTCAAAAATCTGGACTGGTTGTTCTTCATAAGAGAGATTTTCTTCCTACTGAACTACCTCTAGGCTCAAAACATGAGATGGATCTAGAATATACTTTCTCAACATCAAAACATGAATAACATTATGTACCTGAGATAAACTCGGAGATAAAGCCACTCGGTAAGCAACTGATCCAACTCTCTCCAGAATTTCATACGGTCCAATGAACCTTGGGCTCAGCTTTCCTTTCTTACCAAATCGCATCTCACTTTTCCATGGTGATACTTTGAGAAAAACATGATCACCTACCTCAAAAGAGAGATCCTTTCTCTTATTGTCCGCATAACTCTTCTGCCTACTCTAAGCTGTTCTCATGTGTTTCTATATCAGCTGAACTTTTTCTTCCAACTCTTCTACCAATTCTGGTCCCATCAGCTTCCTTTCACCCACTTCATCCCAGAAAGCTAGAGTTTGACACCACTTCCCATATAACGCCTCAAATGGTGACATCTGTATACTAGAATGAAAACTGTTATTATAAGAAAAATCAACCGAAGAATGATGTTGGTCCCAACTTCCCTAATAAACCATCGAACAATCATGTATAATATCCTCCAAAGTCTGGATCGTTCGTTCTGACTTCCCATCTGATTGAGGATGAAAAGTTGTAATAAAATTTAATTCAGTACCCAATGACTTCTGAAGGCCTTTCCAAAAGTTAGAAGTAAACCCGGGATCATGATCAAATACAATGGAGAGGGGAAACCCATGTAACCTGACTATCTCTTTTAGATACAATCAAGAAAGTTGGTCTAGAGAGAATGTATCTCTAATAGGAAGGAAATGAGCAGATTTAGTCAATCGATCAACAATAACCCAGATTTCACTATTACCTCGAGATGTCCTCGGTAATCCCACAACAACGTCCATGGATATATTTTCCCATTTCCACTCTGGAACTGGTAAAGGATGAAGCACCCCTTTTGGTAACTACCGCTCTTCTTCAACCTGCTTACAAGTCAAACACATCACAGTAAAATCAGCAATATCTATTTTCATTCCATCCCACCAGTAATACTCCTGTAGATCTCTATACATCTTAGTGCTGCCAGGATGAACTGAAAACGGGGAACTATGTGACTCACATATCAACTCATTCTTCAACAGTGAATCACCAGCCACACATAATCTCTTACCAAACCTCAAAACACTATCATTATCAATATTAAATTCAGGAAACTTACCCTTCTGAACTTGCTCTACCTTTTTCTACAACCCACTATCTTTCTTCTGCGCTTTCTTAATTCTGTCTGATAAAGATGATCTCACTGATACCTAAAAAAACAGAAGAACTTCCTACACCAACAAATTCTATGCCAAAGTTCATCAAATCAAATACCAAAGGATCTCGTTCCAAACATAGCATTGTTAATGAAGAATTACTGTTTCGACTTAAAGCAGCAGCTACTTTATTTGCTTTTCCCGGATAGTAATGAATTGTACAATCATAATCCTGGATTAATTCTAGCCATCTCCTCTGTCTCATGTTCAATTATTTCTGAGTGAATATATACTTTAAACTTTTGTGATCAGTATATATTTCACACTTTACTCCATACAAATGATGCCTCCAAATTTTTAAAACAAAAAAACAGCAGCTAATTTCAAATCATGTGTAGGGTAATTTAACTCATGAGTTTTCAACTAATGTGAAGCATAATAAATTACCTGATCATTCTGCATAAGGACACAACCAAGTCCCTTCAACTAAAAATCACTGTAGATAACAAACACACCATTTCCAGATGGAAGTTCCAAAACTGGAGCATTCACCAATCTTCTTTTCAACTCTTGAAAACAATCATCACATTATTTTCTCCAGATAAACTTAACACCCTTCCGAGTTAGATTCTTCATTGGACTAGAAAACCGTGAAAATTTTCTAACAAACCTTCGGTAATGTCCTGCCAAACCAACGAAACTATGAATCTTAGTTACATTTGTGGGTCTTGGCCATTCTTCAACAACCTATGTTTTTTCTGGATCAACAGTTATCCCATCATTAGAAACAATGTGACCAAGGAAAGAAATTTATTGCAACCAAAACTCACACTTGTTAAACTTCCCATAAAATTTCTTTTCTTTTAAGGTTTTCAAAATAACCCTTAAATGTATTTCATGCTCCTCTTTACTTTTAGAACACACCAAAATATCATCAATGAAAAAAACCAACATTTTTCACCTGAGTCAACTGATCCATCACTGCAACAAACTGTTTTGCTCTGATTCTGACCATATCAGGATACTGATATGAAAGGTCATTTCCCTCTGTATGCCTTCCTAGAGAAGTTTTTCTGTTTCCTCTATGAGAAACCATTCTTAACACAAGAATATCTTAGTTGAAGCAACATGGTAATCTTTAAATGCTATATCATTTCAATCATACCATAAATTAATTTATAATTTTACAGTTTTCTAACTCCTAAAGATGTCTAAACCGACCTCTGATACCAACTATAAGGCCCCGACCTTAAACTTTACTTAATATTGAATTAAACTAATAATTCCCATTGAGGATCTTTTCATGGTTTATAGTTATAGAGAATTAGGACATAACTATTACATCTCAAAAGATTACAAAGTAGAAACTTCTACTACGTTTACATAAAATAAAAACTCTTAAAAGGAAACATGTCTACTTCTATGTTTTAGATAGCATGATTTTCCCTTGATCCCATCCTTGACCCTATACAACATTAAGTCCTGTGAAAAACATTTCAAAAAAACTTGGTATGAGCATAAAAATCTCAGTAAGGGATACACAATGAATGAAAACTGTTAGTTTTTCAAAACATCAAGTAAACCATGTATACTTTGTCAAAGTAATACTTTTCACCATTATGAAGTAGTAAAAAATCTTCAATGAATAAAATATCATTACATACCCTTTTGTAACCCAAAGATTACCATAAAACCCATAAAAAGATCACATAACATATAATGGTAACTTGGGACATAAACATACTTAAGTGGAATAACCATATGGTCAACTTCCACACATATCACTTAATGGAATAGCCATACGGGTGACTTCTATACCTAATGCATTGGAGGTTATAACATAACAACTTGTCCTGGTATTCACAACACCACCCGTCATATGGTTTATCACATAACCACCCGTCAAATGTCCAAGTACCATTATAAAATCATAAGACATAAAATAAATATAATGGAAAGAAAACATTTACACACTTTGATCACAATATATCACATAAATATATTGACATAACAAATACATTATAAAAACCATTTACAATACCGACATACATAAAAGAGTATATGGTATTTATTTCATTTTAAAAACATTACGGCTTGTTGAGGAAGCCAAAGACCAAATAATACTCACGACGGCGGAAAAGGTCACTATCACTGCGTACGTTAAAAGAAACATTCCTTTTTGTCGTTTAGTAAAATTCTTTGTAGAAAAATATTCCCTTTGTATAAAAGTAATAGTAAAAGGGTTTTATACCCCGTAATAAAGAAAGTTGTGTATAAAACAAAATAGGCCTCAATGAAAGGAGATTGAGACGAAGTCCCTTACCTCGGGTATGACTTGACTCGATCATTCTTTAATGCCCTGGATAATAAACTTGAGTTAATTTCTACTTGCTTAAGAACCTTTGTCACGACCCCCTCCCCACAAAGTGTACCCCTCCTGGGCCGGAAATGTGAGAAGGGAGATAATGACCCCCGAGTCCTGCCTTCAGTAGGCCCCGGGTTGGCGACTAGCACCGAGGGAATAATACACACACAAATGGGAGGCATTACCCTCTAAGAGAACACATTCAGAAGAGAGAGATAGAATAGACTCCAATCAACTCCAAATCAGAACTGAAATATAAAAGGAAACCAAGTAAATATATGAAATGTCATGCAAAAGTACTACAACTGAAAGGGAAAACTAAAAGTACCCAAAAGAAAGTAAAACGAAGCGACCACAAGCCCGAACAGCTCCTCCTCCAACCGCAAGCTAGTAGTAACCAGCTTGATCTCCAACCTGCTCCAAGTGACCTGAAAAACAGTTTATATGTACATAGGGTGAGTATAACAGTATACTCAGTAGGATCCTCCCCAAGACTCTCGTGCAAAGGTAAAGAAAGCATGCTAAAGCCCAGTGAACAACAAGTGAAACTAACTCGTCACCTAAACAGGTATACTATGTTCCCAACCTCACCATGGCTACTCTCACCAAGTAACGCATACAAGAATATAGCATATAGTAAAGAATATCAAGGGTACCCCGCTACTACTCCCCCACTGGTTTGCCGCTTTGCCCCAACGACATACGTCCTGTGCATCTCTCTCCAAAGGCTTGCCCGCAGACACCTGGGCTAAGCTCCACAATCTGCACCTCGTGCACCACAAAGGCTTGCCCGCAGACACCTGGGCGAAGCACCACACCGTCCTCACAACCAAAGTAACCAGGTAGTTTCTGGGAGCCACCATAGCTCGTATAACATGTATCATACGTCGAGTATTATTCCTCAAGCCATCACAGCCCATACGCTGAGTAAGGATCCTCAAGAAATCACAGCCTATACACGTTACACCTATAGTATTCCATAGGATACTATATCCAGAATATATGTGTGTGAAATAACCACAAGCCATTACAGCCCTCTACACACATATATGGGTAAAACTAACCACTGTGCCTACCAGCACAAGGATCTACCAAGAGAAGAGAGCAGGGAAAAAGGGGGTAGTCAGCCATTCAACCTCCCATCAGAATGTTGGGGAAAACACCCCCCAGGGCTCAGAATCCCCGGGGTGTCAGTTGCCCTTACCGACAAGGTGGAGTAGCGTATAGAAACACAAAAAGTACAGAATATATAAGTAACTCACATCCACACTATGGTTATTACCTAGTCTTAGATACAACTGCATCTAACGTCTCTCAGACTCCAGGCTGCTACTTCTGAGACTAGGTATCCTATAAGCACACAAACAATGAAGAGCTTTATTAGATTACTCCATTCTCATTTATCAGTTCCACTGTACATTAATTAATTCTTTAAACATTAATTAAGAATGAAGAATTCCACATTAAACTGAAATGGAATCACTTTCAAAAACAACTGCTCCTTTTTAAGATTCACATCACCTTTAAATTCCAGCATCTCCATCCCCATGGATTTTCACCATTTAATCAAACATTCCTTACAGAATTACTTTTCCACATTCCTAGGCATTCTAGAAAAACATCCTATGCTTCTAAACCCAAAGGAGGCTCAACACGGTGAGTATATATACTACCCGTCGAGTCTTTGCCGCCTACAGAAAGAGCATAGACCCATCCTCCATCGAGAGTCTAAACACGGAAAGAACGTGGCATACCCCGCGTGTCTTCGCCTCCTTCGGAAAGAGGGTAAGAAAGACCAGCTGCCTTGAGCAGTGGGGAAAAGTAAAGCAGATAAACAACCAAACCAAACCACCAACATCAAACCATCACATTCATCTCATACCATCACCCTTGGTGTCCTCCCCGACACCCATATGCATAAACCGATGCATCTCGCCACACTAGGCGTCATCCGCTGCCACAACCACAAGTCTCCATGCCTCCACATATCACAACAGCCATCCAGGCTCACATCACAGCACAAGCAGCAGGAAAACAAACATCGCAAAATGGGCTCTCGGCCCTTTAACAAGGCATTCAGCCTTCAAACAAAATGAGCACTCAGAGCTCCAAACCACAAGGCATTCAGCCTTACAAGCAAGCGGGTAACTCAGAACCCTTTTGAAATTCCCACATAATCTGTTTTCTAATCCATATTGAATTAACAGATTTGTTATTCGTAGGTTCCAATCATGGATACCTAATCATCAAGATATCACAATTAAATAACCATGCTTACTTCCCTAATTTGATTATCCTCAAATTAGAACTATAACAATGGAAACAACCAGATTAATTTACATGCCTCTTTATCTTTAGCCAATTAATTAACAATTAATTCCGGCTTAACGTTCGTTATCAATTGCAATCATGAACGAACAACAAATCAAAGAAAACATAGATATCACTATATCTAGGAAAACATGAGGTAAACCGTTATCACGGTATAAAGCAACAGCATGCGATCAACCAATTCTTTTAATCCGGTTCAAGTATTTAATTAGGTCAATTTCATTGTGATCCAAAGGAATAAATCATGCTAATTCTACGATTGCACATACACAATTAGAGAAGCCATGAATCCCCTACCTCGAAGAGTTCTTGACGTCCTTTATCCACACAACAGGTCACGATCCTCCCCTCGTGACAACTGCATCCACCGGAGGATGCTTATATCGAAGATTGATCGACACGGCTCGGTTGCATCCAACAGAGCGGAACTGATCCTAGGAGTAAAGGTTGATTGTGAAACTCCTATGGAAAGGATTGAAAGGTTCTAGCGCCTCTTAATTGAGAACAAATAGAATGAACAAGGGAGAATGATATCTCGTCCCTTTTTGAAGATTAAATGGGGTGACAGTTTAAGATCCGGTTAATTATCTATTAAAAACGGATCGCATTAACCCACACGGTTTGACCAAGTAAAACATTCCAAGTCTTAGGAATAATTAATAAAGGATTTATGGCATTTGAATCGGCCTTAAGAGCCCTTAAAATAAGGCTTTAAATGTATTTTACGTCAAAGGAAACTTCAAAAGGGGGAAAACTGTAGGAGTCTGGAAACACTGTTCACCCACCGTTACTGTTCATGAAACCGATCTGTGAAACTGATCTGTGAAACTGATCTGTCACACCGATCTGTGAAACTGATATGTGAAACTGATCTGTCACACCGATCTGTGAAACTGATCTGTGAAACTGATCTGTGAAACTGATATGTCACACCGATCTGTGAAACTGATCTGTCACACCGATCTGTGAAACTGATCTGTCACACCGATCTGTGAAACTGATCTGTCACACCGATCTGTGAAACTGATCTGTGAAACTAATCTGTCACACCGATCTGTGAAACTGATCTGTCACACCGATCTGTGAAACTGATCTGTGAAACTGATCTGTCACACCGATCTGTGAAACTGATCTGTGACACTGATCTGTCACACCGATCTGTGAAACTGATCTGTCACACCGATCTGTGAAACTGATCTGTCACACCGATCTATGAAACTGATCTGTGAAACTGATCTGTCACACCGATCTGTGAAACTGGTCTGTGAAACTGATCTGTCACACCGATCTATCACACCGATCTGTGAAACCGATCTGTGAGACTGATCTCTGAAACTGATCTGTCACACCGATCTGTGAAACTGATCTGTCACACCGATCTTTGAAACTGATCTGTCACACCGATCTGTGAAACTGATCTGTGATACTGATCTATGAAACTGATCTGTCACACCGATCTGTTACTGTTCATAAAACTGGAAACACTATTCACAGAACTGGAAAATTGGCAAAGTGTTGGGGATAAGTCCCCTTGGCCTCCTGGAACACCTCCAACACCAAAATTTCACAAAGTAATGGACCGGAGAGGTCCGGGCCATTACATTAGATACCTCTCAAAACATTATCGTCCTTGAGAATTAAAAACCAACCCAGAAGAAAAGAGGGGTCCGAACAACCACCCCCATAAGATACCTCTCAGGGGAAAACCACCATGAGTTGTTCGAAATCTGGAACAAAACTACGACATCCGGGAGTATGGGAACAAACAATCCATACCCAAACAATTCAAACATAACATCACATCAAAGGTACATAAATAAAACATGAAAGATCTAACCAGAGAGGAAACATCATTATATGAAAGGAGTTAAACATTGAACAACTCTGGGTACTGAGCACGTATCTGTGACTCACGCTCCCAGGTAATCTCCTCCATGCCACCGTGTCGCCACAAGACACGAACTAAGGGGATAGAACGCCCACGCAACATCTTCTCCTTGTGGTCTTGGATCTCCACAGGTCGCTCCTCAAAGGTTGCATCATCATCAATATCGATCTCTCCCCAATCGATAACATGAGATTCATCATGAAGATAACGACAGAGCTGTGATACATGGAAAACATCATGTATCCGACTCATCTGAGGGGGAAGTGCTACTCGATATGCCACAGCTCCAACACGAGCTAACACCTCGAAAGGCCCAACAAAACGGGGAGAAATCATACTTCCGCGACCAAACCTTCGCTGCCCACGACGGGGAGTCACCTTCAGAAACACATGATCCCCAACATTAAACTCTAACGGTCTCCTTCTTTGATCATCATATGATTTCCGACGATCTTGTGCTGTCTTCATCCTCTCACGAATCACCTGAACCATCTCTATTGTATTCTGCACTAGTTCTGGTCCGATAATTGCTGACTCTCCGACCCCAATCCAGCACAACGGAGAACGGCATGGCCGGCCATACAAGGCTTCAAACGGCGCCATGCCGATGGTAGAGTGAAAACTATTATTGTATGCGAACTCTACCAAAGGTAAGTGCTTCGTCCATGAACCTCCAAAATCAAGAACACAAGAGTGCAACATGTCTTCAAGAGTCTGGATGGTTCCCTCTGTCTGACCATCCGTTTGAGGATGAAAAGCAGTGCTAAGGCATAGTTGAGAGCCAAAAGCATGCTGGAGACCTCTCCACACCCTAGAGGCAAAACGAGGATCTCGATCAGAAATGATCGTCTTAGGAACTCCGTGAAGCCTCACCACCTCCTCCAGATACTGCCTCGACAAAACCTCCACTGAGCTGGACTCCTTGATTGCTATGAAGTGGGCCGATTTAGTTAAACGATCCACTACCACCCATATAGCATCATGTCCTCCCAGAGCCCGAGGTAAACCTGTAACAAAGTCCATTGAGATGTCCTCCCACTTCCACTGAGGAATCTCTAAGTGCTGGAGAAGACCACCAGGAACACGGTGTTCGACCTTCACCTTTTGGCAGACTAAACATCGAGACACACACTCTGCAACCATACGCTTCAGCCCAGGCCACCAAAACTGACTCCTCAAGGATCGGTACATCTTCGTCACACCAGGATGTACTGCCAAGGGTGAACTATGGAACTCTCGGAGAACCATCTCGCGCATCGCCAAGGGAACAAAAAGCCTGCCATGATACAACACTCGGTGTTGTTCATCCTCCGACCAACCATCAGGGGCCTCTCCACAAACAACTCTGTCTCTCCAAACTTCCACCTCTAAATCACCCAACTGAGACTCTTCCACCTTCTTCATCAGGGATGACTGCACCGTCATCTGGAAAAGACAACCTCTTCCCCCAACTTCTCCCATATCAAGATGCAAAGATGATAGCTCTTCCATCACTCGCCAGGAATCACCAGATTCACACAAAACATCATTAAGTGACTTTCGGCTTAGTGCATCAGCAACAACATTTCCCTTCCCAGGTGTATACGATATTTCAAAGTCGTATTCCTGCAAGAACTCCATCCACCGACGCTACCGCAAGTTCAAATCCCACTGAGAGAAAACATACTTCAAACTCTTATGATCGGTGAAAACCACAAAGCGCTCTCCAATGAGGTAATGTCTCCACAACTTCAGCGCAAACACCACGGCTGCCAACTCAAGATCATGGGTGGCATAGTTGCGTTCATGGGGACGCAACTGCCGAGACCCATAAGAAACAACAGACCTCTGCTGCATGAGAACACAGCCTAGCCCCAGATGTGAAGCATCACAGAAAACATCAAACTGGACTCCCTCCGCTGGAAGACAAAGGACTGGAGCACTTACCAACTTCTCCTTTAGATACTCGAAATCTGTCTGACACTGATCAGTCCATATGAACGCTTGATCCTTCCTGGTCAAAGCTGTCAGAGGAGTCGCAACTCGGGAGAAATTAGCCACAAACCTCCTGTAATAGCCTGCGAGACCAAGGAAACTTCGCACCTCTGACACGGTCTTGGGGGCTGTCCAAGAAACCACTGCTTCTATCTTCGAAGGATCCATAGCTACTCCCTGTTGGGACACAACATGCCCTAAGAAACGAACTTCTCGAGCCCAGAACTCACACTTGGACAACTTCCCAAACAACCGATGTTGGCGAAGAACTCCCAAAACGGCTTGTAGATGCTCTGCATGCTCCTCTTCAGATGTGGAGTATACAAGGATGTCGTCGATGAAAACCACAACAAACTTGTCCAGGAATTCACGGAACACAGCATTCATCAACCCCATGAAAACAGCTGGAGCATTTGTCACGCCGAATGGCATTACAACAAACTCATAATGCCCATGACGACAACGGAAAGCAGTCTTCGGGATATCCTCATCCTTTACACGCATCTGATGATATCCTGACCGCAAGTCGATCTTTGAGAACCAACTTGCACCCTTCAGTTGATCGAATAGGTCATCAATCCGTGGAAGAGGATAGCGATTCTTTATTGTCACTTTGTTTAATCGACGATAATCGACGCACAACCGCAAACTGCCATCAGCCTTTTTCACAAACAAAACCGGTGCACCCCAAGGTTACACACTTGGCCGAACAAAACCACATTGCAACAGACCATCGAGCTGAATACGTAGCTCTCGTAACTCAGAAGGGTCCATCATATACAGAGACATAGAGATAGGAGACGCTCCTGGCTGTAGCAAGATCCCAAACTCGATCTCTCGTCGAGGGGGTAAGGATAAAACCTCTTCTGGAAAGACATCAGGGTACTCCTCTACGACCCTAGGAAACGCCAACTGTTGAACCTCTGAAGAACTCAGCATTATCCCAGCCATCATGGATGATAAAGATGAAACTCGTCTATGACTCATCCGAGGATCTCTCTCACCAACAAACACCACTTTCTCTCCATCTTCATCAAAGAAGATGACTTTCTTCCTGTAGCAATCCACAACAGCCTGCACCAAATACAACCAATCCATGCCAAGTATGACATCATATGGTTGTATTCGCAAACATAGGAAATCTCTCCAAGAGCGGTGTTTCCCCAACACTAGCTCATAGTCTCTACATACTTCAAAGAAGATAGCCCGACCTCCAACTGGCGTAGTCAACGCCAAGGGCACTGGAAGCCTCTCTACCTCAAGTCCCAAAGCATGGACAAGGGTAGGTGATATGAAGGAGTGTGTTGCTCCTGAATCAAACAAGGCATACACCAAGGTAGAAATCAAGCAAAGGGTACCTCAGACGACGTCTGGCTCGCCTGGAGCTGGCAACGCTAGAGCATGAAGCTGACCACGACCACCTCCACGGCCTCTCTGACCCTGATGACGACCACCACCACGGCCGCGCTCTACTCTCTGAGGACGGGGAGAATCATGGGGCTGTCCTCTGCCTGCTCCATCTACCCTCTGGTGATCTAAAGCTATTGCCACCTGCTGCTGCTGCCTCGGCTGGAACTGCCTCAACGGAGGAACCTGGAGTGGAGCGCCTGGTGCACGATGATTGCTCTGAAAAGTCGGGCATTCCCTCTACTGATGACCACGTCCACCACAAGAAAAACAAGCGCCTGATCCCTTGGCATAGGTCTGAGAGTTGCTACCTCCGGAGAAACGAGATGGAAAGGGTTGGGACCTACCCCCAGGTGAACGGAAGCTCTTCTACCGTGAAAACCGGGAACCCCGGACCACAGCTCTGCTTCGTGAGGAATCATGACGATTCCCCTCTCGTGATGATCCGGTCCTAGACAAAGTCCTCTCAACAACCTCTTCCCTCGCCAGCACCTCAAGATATGTCTTCAGCATAAATGGGGTGACCTGGCGCTGGATCTCTGGACGCAAAGCCTCCTCGAAATGCCTCGCTCTAGCCTCATCATCCGGTAACAGGTCTGAAGCATATCGTAGAAGGTTCCTGAAACGGATTCCAAACTCTCGAACACTGGAGCTCCCCTGTCGAAGGGTAAGAAGCTCCTGGCGACTAGACGCCTTCGCAGTCGACGAAAGAAACTCGACTCTAAACCTGTCTCGAAACTCCTCCCATGAGATCGATGACTCCACAGGATCCCCGAGGAAAAAGAACCACCACTGTCTCGCTGCTCCACGCAACATCGTCACAACCAAGGACACCCAGTGTTCCTTCCGAGCACGAATCGAACTGAAGCCTATCTCGACCTCCTCCAACCAGCCTTCTGTAACTGCATCTGAAACGGAGCCCTCGTACTTCTGTAGACTCTGGCGCTGGAACTCTCGGAGTGTCTTCCTCCAAGTGTCATCGTCGTCAACCTCTACCCGGCGACGATCTGCTGGAACAGCCTGCCTGGCACCTTCTGCGCAAACCTGGCGAGGACGTCGACCTGGAGCCATACCTGTAAAATAACAACTGTTAGAGCTCCTAAGCCTGGAATATGGAAGACTCAACATTAATTAATTAATGATTTTGTTTTATTAATTTTAGGTTACCTATCCCAAGGTCTACCCATTCAAACACAAGCGCAATGAATAATGATGCATGATCCTTTCCTAGGTCTCTACCCTACAACCAGTATCACTTTGTTTAGTAGCCATCGTAAACTTAAAGGTCCGTGCAACAGATCATAGGGGGCCCTGAACGCCTATGTCTCTGCCGGTCTCCAGTGTTTACCCCACTTTCTAAACATGAATGAAACCGTTCCCCTACCATCCCATGCATCCTCAGCTGTGCCTAACTCCAAACTCCATCCTATCCCTCAACCAGACCTCTATTACCACTCTTTCACGACCCCCTCCCCACAAAGTGTACCCCTCCTGGGCCGGCAATGTGAGAAGGGAGATAATGACCCCCGAGTCCCGCCTCCAGTAGGCCCCGGGTTGGCGACTAGCACCGAGGGTATAAAACACACACAAATGGGAGGCATTACCCTCTAAGAGAACACATGCAGAAGAGAGAGATAGAATAGACTCCAATCAACTCCAACTCAGAACTGAAATATAAAAGGAAACCAAGTACATATATGAAATGTCATGCAAAATTACTACAACTGAAAGGGAAAACTAAAAGTACCCAAAAGAAAGTAAAACGACAGCGACCACAAGCCCGAACAGCTCCTCCTCCAACCGCAAGCTAGTAGTAACCAGCTTGATCTCCAACCTGCTCCAAGTGACCTGAAAAACAGTTTATATGTACATAGGGTGAGTATAACAGTATACTCAGTAGGATCCTCCCCAAGACTCTCGTGCAAAGGTAAAGAAAGCATGCTAAAGCCCAGTGAACAACAAGTGAAACTAAATCGTCACCTAAACAGGTATACTATGTTCCCAACCTCACCATGGCTACTCTGACCAAGTAACGCATACAAGAATATAGCATATAGTAATGAATATCAAGGGTACCCCACTACTACTCCCCCACTGGTTTGCCGCTTTGCCCCAACGACATACGTCCTGTGCATCTCTCTCCAAAGGCTTGCCCGCAGACACCTGGGCTAAGCTCCACAATCTGCACCTCGTGCACCACAAAGGCTTTCCCGCAGACACCTGGGCGAAGCACCACACCGTCCTCACAACCAAAGTAACCAGGTAGTTTCCGGGAGCCACCATAGCTCGTATAACGTGTATCATACGTCGAGTATTATTCCTCAAGCCATCACAGCCCATACGCCGAGTAAGGATCCTCAAGCCATCACAAACTATACACGTTACACCTATAGTATTCCATAGGATACTATATCCATAATATATGTGTTTGAAATAACCACAAGCCATTACAGCCCTCTACACACATATATGGGTAAAACTAACCACTGTGCGTACCAGCACAAGGATCTACCAAGAGAAGAGAGCGGGGAAAAAGGGGGTAGTCAGCCATTCAACCTCCCATCAGAATGTTGGGGAAAAAACCCCCCCAGGGCTCAGAATCCCCGGGGTGTCAGTTGCCCTTACCGACAGGGTGGAGTAGCGTATAGAAACAAAAAAAGTACAGAATATATAAGTAACTCACATCCACACTATGGGCATTACCTAGTCTTAGATACAACTGCAACTAACGTCTCTCAGACTCCAGGCTGCTACTTCTGAGACTAGGTATCCTATAAGCACACAAACAATGAAGAGCTTTATTAGATTACTCCATTCTCATTTATCAGTTCCACTGTACATTAATTAATTCTTTAAACATTAATTAAGAATGAAGAATTCCACATTAAACTGAAATGGCATCACTTTCAAAAACCACTGCTCCTTTTTAAGATTCACATCACCTTTAAATTCCAGCATCTCCATCCCCATGGATTTTCACCATTTAATCATACATTCCTTACAGAATTACTTTTCCACATTCCCAGGCATTATAGAAAAACATCCTATGCTTCTAAACCCAAAGGAGGCTCAACACGGTGAGTAGATATACTACCCGTCGAGTCTTTTCCGCCTACAGAAAGAGCATAGACCCATCCTCCATCGAGAGGCTAAACACGGAAAGCACGTGGCATACCCCACGTGTCTTAGCCTCCTTCGGAAAGAGGGTAAGCAAGACCAGCTGCCTTGAGCAGTGGGGAAAAGTAAAGCAGATAAACAACCAAACCAAACCACCAACATCAAACCATCACATTCATCTCATACCATCACCCTTGGTGTCCTCCCCGACACCCATATGCATAAACCTATGCATCTCACCACACTAGGCGTCATCCGCTGCCACAACTACAAGTCTCCATGCCTCCACATATCACAACAGCCATCCAGGATCACATCACAGCACAAGCAGTAGGAAAACAAACATCGCAAAATGGGATCTCGGCCCTTTAACAAGGCATTCAGCCTTCAAACACAATGAGCACTCAGAGCTCCAAACCACAAGGCATTCAGTCTTACAAGCAAGCGGGTAACTCAGAACCCTTTTGAAATTCCCACATAATCTGTTTTCTAATCCATATTGAATTAACAGATTTGTTATTCGTAGGTTCCAATAATGGATACCTAATCAGCAAGCTATCACAATTAAATAACCATGCTTACTTCCCTAATTTTATTATCCTCAAATTAGAACTACAACAACGGCAACAACCAGATTAATTTACATGCCTCTTTATCTTTAGCCAATTAATTAACAATTAATTCCGGCTTAACGTTCGTTATCAATTGCAATCATGAACGAACAACAAATCAAAGAAAACATAGATATCACTATATCTAGGAAAACATGAGGCAAACCGTTATCACGGTATAAAGCAACAGCATGCGATCAACCAATTCTTTTAATCTGGTTCAAGTATTTAATTAGGTCAATTTCATTGTGATCCAAAGGAATAAATCATGCTAATTCTACGATTGCACATACACAATTAGAGAAGCCATGAATCCCCTACCTCGAAGAGTTCTTGACGTCCTTTATCCACACAACAGGTCACGATCCTACCCTCGTGACAACTGCATCCACCGGAGGATGCTTATATCGAAGATTGATCGACACGGCTCGGTTGCATCCAACAGAGCGGAACTGATCCTAGGAGTAAAGGTTGATTGTGCAACTCCTATGGAAAGGATTGAAAGGTTCTAGCGCCTCTTAATTGAGAACAAAGAGAATGAACAAGGGAGAATGATATCTCGTCCCTTTTTGAAGATTAAATGGGGCGACGGTTTAAGATCCGGTTAATTCTCCATTAAAAACGGATCGCATTAACCCACGCGGTTTGACCAAGTAAAACATTCCAAGCCTTAGGAATAATTAATAAAGGATTTATGGCATTTGAATCGGCCTTAAGAGCCCTTAAAATAAGGCTTTAAATGTATTTTACGTCAAAGGAAACGTCAAAAGGGGGAAAACTGTAGGAGTCTGGAAACACTGTTCACCCACCGTTACTGTTCATGAAACCGATCTGTGAAACCGATCTGTGAAACTGATCTGTCACCCCGATCTGTGAAACTGATATGTGAAACTGATCTGTCACACCGATCTGTGAAACTGATCTGTGAAACTGATCTGTCACACCGATCTATGAAACTGATCTGTGAAACTGATCTGTCACACCGATCTGTGAAACTGATCTATCACACCGATCTGTGAAACTGATCTGTGAAACTGATCTGTCACACCGATCTGTGAAACTGATATGTCACACTGATCTGTGAAACTGATCTGTGAAAATGATCTGTCACACCGATTTGTGAAACTGATCTGTGAAACTGATCTGTCACACCGATCTGTGAAACTGATCTGTCACACCGATCTGTGAAACTGATCTGTCACACCGATCTGTGAAACTGATCTGTGAAGCTGATCTGTCACACCGATCTGTGAAACTGATCAGTGAAACTGATCTGTCACACCGATCTGTGAAACTGATCTGTCACACCGATCTGTAAAACTGATCTGTGAAACTGATCTGTCACACCGATCTGTGAAACTGGTCTGTGAAACTGAACTGTCACACCGATCTGTGAAACCGATCTGTGAAACTGATCTCTGAAACTGATCTGTCACACCGATCTGTGAAACTGATCTTTCACACCGATCTGTGAAACTGATCTGTCACACCGATCTGTGAAACTGATCTGTGAAACTGATCTATGAAACTGATCTGTCACACCGATCTGTTACTGTTCATAAAACTGGAAACACTGTTCACAGAACTGGAAAATTGGAAAAGTGTTGGGGATAAGTCCCCTTGGCCTCCCGGAACACCTCCAACACCAAAATTTCACAAAGTAATGGACCGGAGAGGTCCGGGCCATTACAACCTTTTTAAAGTTCATTATTACTTTTATATCACTTATTACCATGTTATAAACATTATGTAATCATTTATGTTAATAATGTTTGTTTTGTCAATATTTGGTTCTTAAGCCGAAAGTGGGCTTCATACAATTACTTGTTGTTCGTGTGGTCAAAGGATCATTATATCCAGAATGATATTCATGATTTGGATATCATATATATCATATATTTCCAGCATATACATGTATTTATAATATTACATAATCATTTAGAGGTAAGAAATGAAATGCACCATTCATGGAGACGGTAAGCCGTACGTACACATGAACACAACTTTCATTTCTATGTCATATTGATGGAATTAAAACTAAATGAGAGTTATGTATATTTTAATTCCAGAATTATATTAATAATTTAGATGTAACATAAATCATATATAATAACTTTAAATCCATCCTTTATACGTCCCACATATGGCATTAACGAATCAAATCACTTTGAGGGGCGGTAGTCTGCACTTCCTAAAATAAAGATATCGTGTATACCCATAATGTAAGCCATAAAGGTATACCACAAATGAAAAATACAGAAGAATAAGGAAAACATAAACATAATATATATCATATATAAATAGCGTGACATCTTAATGGAAACCATTAAAGGTGTTAAAAGAAGATTGAACAATCTTCGTTTCGTGAGGCAGAAATTATCCAACCACAGAAACAGTATGTTCTTTAACCATTAGACGGAGGTGTGTGTATGTGTAGATCGAATCATTCTTATAGAAACATACTATTATATTGAAGATAATGGTTTTGTTACAAAATAAAGGAATAAAAATATTTTAGATGGTTGGAGAAGCAAAATAAAACAAAAGAACACGAGAGAAAACACTACCTCTAAAACAGGTAACTCTTTTTGATTTGAGCTCAAAGGCTTCCTTGGGAAGACTTCTGCCCAAATTGAGGCTTCTAGAAGTAATAGAGGGATGTGGAGAGACAAAATGGGCAGAGCTTGGCCGATCCAAAGGCTTGAGAGTTGTGGGTAAGGTGGTAGAGGTGGGGGCCTTTTATAAGAGGAGAGGAGGGACACTCTTCGAAAGTAAAGAAATGTTACTTTATTTTAAAATGATTTCCAGTTTTAAAAGGTCCCACATTGATATAATTCGAGGATAAGATGATAAGGGTTCTAAATATACCCCTCAAATAGGTTTTTGACAAGTGTAGTTCTTAGATTTTACATTATAGTTTCATTTTATTTAAATCGTTAAATAATGAAGTAATCATTGCATCATCATGGTGTCATAAATAATTTAATTTATTTAATGTCTAAAAATTATAAAAAAATTATCATGATGTAGGAAAACGTTTTATATTTCTAATTAATATTTATAGTCAAAAATCTGACCTGTATAACCCCATGTAAAAATTGATTTAGTAAAACAACTCATGTTTGTGACATTTTAATTTTAACATTAAATAAAACGTTTTTAATGTCATTTTCCTACCAAAGTGGATCCATGGGGTCCCCAAGTTGACCCATGGATTTTCTTGGTCGTCCATGAAACATCCAATAATGTTAGGACATGTTTCAAGTTCATTTCATATTATTTAAACAATATTTTTACCTTAAACTACACCAATTACCTCTAATCGCGATTAATAAACCTAAAAGTTACTATTCACCAAAAAAATATTTTAATCCCATTGAACCACATTTTACTTATTAATGACAACCATGTATATCAGATTTTTGAAATTCAAAACACAAAAGTTGTAAATTTTCATTAAAATGAAAAATCAGTTTTTTAAGTACCACTTAGTGGTTTCACTATTCATCAAAAAATTGAAGTTTTTCAGAAAAATACCAAAAATTCACCCTAAGATATATTTGATATTATGAATTCAAAAATGAACTATATTTTAAAAAATTCAAAACATTTATGTTTCATTAATTAATTTAATAATTAATTCCCGCTGTCAGAGCAAATAGCGTGTTTTTATGAAACAAAAAGTATCAAAAGATTGACACTAGTTTCAGTCTGATTTCAAAGTGAAATTAATTCCAATGACCACTATTGGATTAAATGGTAAAAATATATTCTAATTTCACTTTAAAACAAATTCAAAATATAATCTAATTATATAAATAAATTAGATTAAAAAGATGTTTTGAATTAAAATACAACATTTTTCACTATTCATTAAAAATGAACTTTATCGGAAAAATACCAAAAATTCACACAAAGTAAATTTTGATGTCCTGATTCTAAAGAAGAGTTTTATTTGGTACAGTTGAATGTATAAAAGTGACAAAAACTATATTTAATTAAGGTTCTCCATCAAAAGGCGATAAGTGGACCTTTAGTGAATATTAGAGTATATATGCCTAAAATTGAATTCTTTTCATATTTTAAGACTTTATCATTTATTGGATAAATGTAAAAGCATTTAACAAACATATATAATCATATTTTAGTTATTTTAATTCATTCCTGACAATTCAACAGCTACGTGTTAACTACCATTTAAAATAATATTATTTTATTACTAGTGTGCAACGTAAGATTTCAAAGAAACTCTTTGTTGCGTATCAGGTACACTATCGAACATAGAAACCCCTTTAAAGAAAAATTAATATTTAATTCATAATCATTAATAAATATGAAAATGCTTTATTCTTTAGTTACCTGGGATGTTACAGCCATCCACTAGGGTTTGTATTTATATGGTCAGAGTTTTTTCACACTTTTCTGGTTGGCTAATAAAGGTCCTCATGGTGCACATGGGTATGAATACCCATGGCCATGAGAACCCCTACCCTGGATACAATGTCAAGGAGTTCCAGATCATGGAGATTAGGGTTCACTCCATGCACTTACCTTATCATCTATAATATCTATAGCCTCTAATTTCTATCAGGTAGGGTGAGGAGTACACTTTATTTTACATTCAATATGGAATTAAATCCTCCTCTTACTTCGGGAAAAAAATTTAGGTCATCCCTCCTAGAGTAATCCCTTATCCTTATAGGATTTTTTGTCTTTCTTCTATCTACCTTTTCATCCTTCGCCTTCACTACCTCCATGGGGTGATCTGAATAGAGGGAGGTGTCATAACTATGGACCCTTCTACTCTTTTAATCATTCTCACCCCCCAATGGAGAAGAATAATTGTGGGGTTTGTCAAATATTTTACTTCCTCTTTTTTCTCACAATGACCATGACTCACATGGGATTAGGGTTTAATAGTGATCATAATTTCAGCACAATCCATTCCATCGATTGACCTATTGGATCTCTAATTCCAACTAACTACGATGTATAGGAATCCTATATAAGTAATGAGCTCAATGGATATCCTCTTTAGAAGTAATCCAAAATCATAATTATCCTAATTCAGGTATCCTCCTCAAGAGTAATCCCCATGTTATGCCCCCAAAACTTCCATGAGTTAAGACATTCTTCATGTTCCTCCTTACAAGGTCATCCTATTCATGAAAAATACCTAACATAATCATACCTAGGGCCATAATCCCATGTGATACATTCCTTTGAAGCCTCCACAAGTGTGGTCCTCATGATCAAACTTTGTCGGAATTGATTTCAATCCAAATGGGATACATTTCTGGGATCCCTAAGGTTCAAACCCAAAAATCTAATTAAACATGTTCTCTTTGGACCAAATTCCCAGCAGGGTCTAATTCAACATGGAAATTCATATCCCATCTAGGTTCCTTGTGATACCTTAGAATAGGTCCCACACCAATCCTTGACTATGAACATTTCGCTTAGACATTCTTGCCACATGACATTAAACTACATGGTTGAGTCCTTATCACATTACCTTAAATGATATGATCTTCCCCATTGAGAATAATTTAATTATGCTAGACCAGATTCCCTTCACAATGATATTTAGGATTCCCATCTATGGGTTCCATCCCAAAATCAAAATTACTCCCATCTCCCTAGATGGTGATAAACTCCGGAGTAACATCAGTCTACCTGGATGATAATAAACTTCAGAGTGCCCAAATGAGTGGCTAGAAACTATAATCATCCGAATAACAACAAAATAATCAATAATCTAGATATTAGAGGTTACCTTTTATGGAGAACCTCATATTCATACAGATGTATCCATTATTGAAGGACTTCAGATACATACAAATGGTTCTAAATTCAAAACAGGCTTATATTTGATTGTTAGTTCTTAGATAATACACATAATTTTTGTGATTCAATACATGATTTTAAAATATGTCTTAAATCTATAAGAGATTCCCATAGTAGGAAATAATTACCCCTATAAGAGTGTGATGAGATCGACCTCCCATCCTATTGACCAATGTATGTTCTTATGCATCGTTGGACCAATTACCGACATGAATCTGCCTTTGGAAATTAGTACCCTTGGTTAAAGAACCATTGTGTGTTTCTGATTCCCTAAACAAACCCATCCGAAACTGTTCGAAAATAGAAACTCTTATCTTTAAGTCCCATTTCTGTGAGAAATAAAACTTGATGAGCCCAATGTGAATCCTTAACAAATATGATAATGTTATCCAACTATCAGTACCCTTTTTATTAGATACTAGAAGTCGGCCAATAAATCATGAACATTTTCATTAAAATGTGATTCTTCTTTGATGTAGTTTCCGGTTTGTGTTTGTCATATATATAGGAACCTACTCTAAGAACTACACTCAATCCAATGGAATTATTCTAGTGTTCACCAATGAACTCCATGACAACATCATGCATCGAGTCTTTGTTCGAATGAAGGATTCCATCACCACCCATAATCTTAAACATTGGGTCTCAAACTCACTAGTCAGAGAGTAATTTCACAATCGTAAAATCCCTACCCCTGAGGCTTCTCGATAAGCCCTCTAGCTCAACCTTCAACACCAATATTCTGCTCAATGACAAATGATAGTCCTAAAGTAGACAGCGATGACCACCATCTTCAAATCTTTCAAAAGCTTATGCCTGGAACGTGACAACTAGTCCCTCCCATATCATAAGGAGGTGGATCAAGAGGCCACATACGGCCTCATCACAATTACATAGGACACCTTTTTAGTCGTTCCTACCATAAATTTCCACTACCAACGTCATATGTCAGTGAACCCTCAACATGATTAGGGTGTCATTTTCGGCTACCTGGACTGAGTCTATCAGACCCAAGCACACAAGGTGGCCTGCCGAGGATGAAAACTGGAAACTTGGGATAAAGGTCACACCTCTTCCCCCTCCGTAGAATCTGACCTTCCTAGTTCTGTAGAAAACTGTGAGTGGGAACATACACACAATCACCTTCTTTCATTTATCCAGTATACTCACCTAGAAGCATAAAAGGAAACCCTCTACAAAAATATGGTAGAGTACCGTGATTAGAAACATACACATGCTTTCTCCCACAAAACCTACCAGCATCCTCATTGAAAATCACTTAGAGAAGTTAGTTAGAATGTCTCGATGATAAGAAAGGGGAAGACACAACTCTCTTCCACCACAAAAATTATTATTAGTATTCCCTAGCATGAAATGGAGGACATGAGTATTCACATACACCTAATCCAAATATGTAATAGATATATATCCTCATTCGAGTTTCTGAATTCACCAAACATATATTGTAAATAGTGAAAGGGAAGATAAAAATTATTATTCATATCCTGCATAACTTCCAAGATATAAAAAATATGACAACAATTTTTTCAGAGGGACGAAAACACAACTCTATTCCCACAAATGGGGTGGATCATCCTGATAATACAGTGAACAAGACACACACCTCTTCTCTAGTCTTGTAGGGTCTTAGGTTAAACTCCCCGATAATATACGGAAAAACTATTTGGGAAAATACACCTCCTTCAATCGGAGGATATCAGCCTCTCCTAATTTCCATTCGAGGGTAGTTATAAACATCTACCCATGATGACAACTTTTACCAAAAAGTGGCCCTAATCGCCATAAGAAGGAACCCAAAAAGAATCCTCAACATAAAAGATTATAAAATCAAGATTTTTTCTATGATCTAGATATAGTTAATTCTAGAGTTCATTATGCCCTCACATGTTTATCTATGTTATCTAAAGATCCAACCCACCCTTTAACAAATTAAAAGATCAGCATTAGTAATTCAGTAGTTCCCTTCTAGAAAATCCCTATTAAATCATGATTCAAGAAATTAATTTATTCGATCTCAAGAGAATATAAATTGATGAGATCCATCAAAACTTTCCATGTGGCCAGAAGACTAAGGATAAATAGGGCCATATCCTTTCTATATTCTACTATGGTGGTCCTCCCCATGATGGTGTTCACTAAGAATGCTCTCTCTGCATTATTGTTTCTAATTGTCATGATAATTGTTAAATTAGAAATGTAGTAATGAGAAAGACCTCCAATGGTGAGGCACTTGAAAACACAAGTCCAGTCATGTTTGATTCTTTGTCACTAACATGTGAAATCCTTTCGAGACCAGAATATATCCCCAGTATAAGGTCATTCGTTTTCCCTCATTTGAATCATTTATCTTCCATTACAACAGAAGAAATACCAACCAATATCATTGCTTATAGTAAAACTATCAAGAAGCATCTACTCTTGTCATACTAGGTTGAGGAACCTCTAGTAAAAGAAAAAGAATATCTACCAAAAATGTGGAAGTATCTGGATAAATATGACATACTATTTTTGTTCTATCCTTTAGAAACCCCTTAATATAGCATTCTAGAGTTGTTAGCCAAAGAATGTATGCATGACATCCACCTCAATATATGGAAAACTATTTTTCACTTAAATGTAATGATATTACCTTATTATGAGTATCAAACTCACGTAAATTTAACAGAAGGGTAGTAGCACCAAATTAAATTAGTATGTCTCTTGTATTCATGACATCCAGTGATCGAGATAGAGTAAGGTTCCCATCAATATGCATGCGTTGAGGCATTAATGAGGTTGTCACAGCTGATCACAGATACCCTATCTTGTATTCATATCAGAGGTTGGGGTGCACATGGATCCTTGAAATTCATTCAAATCCATAACCAATAAATCCCACCAAAGGTGATATTATGAAATTTAATAGCCCGATTCCCCATCTAAAAGATAAAATCTATTAAAGATCGAAGATATTCACAAAAAGAGAAATCATTGACTGAATTTCACCAATGCAAGGCCAAAAGAGAGTTGGTAGTTGAGATACATTTGTGTCAATCATCTGAGAACATCAAACATGTATCCCACTTAGAGGATGTTTGAAATTAGATTGTGGAAATTTCAGAAATATCCCAATGTCCTTCTAAATATGAAAATTTTAGTGTGTGTCGAATGATGCACATATCCCACATTCAAAAAAAACAATAAAATCAGAAGATCTGTAGAATTAATATCCACAATAGTAGTTCAGGAGAAACCAAAATTTGTAGGGATAAGGGATTTTTAACCCAACCCTTAGGGTCAACAAACTCAACCCAATGTGTTATGAAGGATGAATAAGAACAACCATATCCCTCAGTGTTGAGGGATATCTCACCCCGATAATCACCCACTTAGTGGGAATTCGTTTTCTCCCAATTGGGGAATCTTATGTAGAATTAATCCTCCTAGTTCATTGAATCTCATGATCTAGTATCCTCAATGGGGACACATATGACTAAAATATATGGATATTCCCTTTGGGTTACCTTTCACCAAACAACACCCATATAATAAAAAAAGTGGAAAATGTCTCATGGCAGTTGTAAAAGAAGGAAATCTCCTAGAGATACAGATATAATGAATGTAGAAAATTACACATCAGTGAATGTCATCAATTATGCCACTAAAAAACCACCAGAACATTATTCCAATTCATATGATATTTAAGAGGTAGTTCTGATTCAAAATCTATTCCACAACGAAAAAAATGAAAGTGGCGTGTGTACTTGAAACCATAGGGTTTCCCTGAATTTGGGAACTCCCTCAATTATTTATATTTTCCTCATCAGTATTGTAAAAAGGAAAAAGGTAAGGGTTGGACTATGGCTCACCTCCCCCTGGATATGGTCAATCCCTTTCACTTGAGGAATGATTTTCTTAGTATGATGAAGAGATGAAAGAATTGAGAAGACACAATGTAGAGTTACTTTAAGGAAGACTTCCTACCAGATATTCTCTACATGCATATCCTCAACTCACACTTCCAATTGGTGAACCTCAACAAAGAGGGTTTTTCATAGAAATTGAAGCATATTTGGAAAATCTGATAAATTTTAGAAACCAACCAACCATATATTTGGATCACAAAATAGTAGATCGAGAATTCCCTCCATTGGGTACATAGCTAGAACAATTTCAGGCACATCCTAACCAGTCCATCCCTATAGGTTACCCACAACAAATTATAGTAGTACCACCACCAATCGTATTACCAATCACTACACCCATGTAGGATCCAACTTCCATACCTTCTTAGGTCTTATCTGATCCCAAAATTTGTAGGATACTTATGAATACCATTGGGTCATTAATAACCTGATTAGATGCCATAGAAAAAAGAATTTCGTCGATACAGCAATATAATGAGGATTGTCCTGAATGAGTAGATCATACCCCTCCCCCCACAAAACTTTTGAAATACAACATTTCCAATCTTTAATGGATCATGAGACCCATAACATCACTTGACACATTTCTTCTCTTTTTTCAACCCTATCATGGGTACCTATGAACAATATGAGGAAGTGAAATAGTAGTTCTACATACATTCACTGCAAGTTCCATCCTTCATGTGGTACACAAGTTTGTAGTCTCGTTCGATTACTCAAGGGAAGATCTCCAACAAAAATTTCCCTTTTGGTTAAGCTCAACACTATAGAATAAAACAGTTTTCTTTCTCACAAACTAAAAACAATGGGAGAATGAAAGGGTCTCAAATTTGATTTATTGGTTGAAAGTATTAACGTACTCCATAAATATACTACTCCCTCAAGAATAGTTTTTACCCAACTATGTAGTAAATATTTTTGATGAGTTGTGCATGCCACTAACCCATATGATGTAAATAGGATGGTTTCAGGACCTTTCCTCAATTACTCAACAAGTGAAAATATCATTCACATAGAACAATGAAAAGTTCCAAAGAGTTCTATCAACTTTGGGAAGGAGGACATCAAAATAATAGGCTGCTATAGTTACACATAAGTATTCCACTGTATTTTCTCTTATTTCAAAACCTACACCATAATATATGGTTCCACCTCCTGAGTATCAGTAACAATGTTTGCCTCATCAATATGATCATAGAGACCAGTGGTGAAATAATCTTTAGGAGTTCAAAAAAAGTTATACTCATTTCGGGATAACAAATTCCTCAGCTACTTCATCATGGCATCGAAAAATAACTTAGTCAAGTTGTTGAAGCCCAATAAGTTCTGGAAGGAAGGTAATGAAGATCTATTAAATTATTTCACATTCCATAAAATGTTGGGGACCATATCTAGGATTATTTTCCTTACAAATACCTCCTGAAAAATATGGTAGACTCCCAGAAAGTGAATTTGATGAATTCTTCGGGATAGGTGGTGTATTCTTCAATCAATTTGTCAATTGAGGAAGAAATTGAATGGAAAAATGTTAAGAGAGAGAGTTCACAAAATTTTGAGGACTGGATAGTTAAAAAAACAATCAACCCAACTCGCACTATTCTAAGAACACAGTTGAAATAGTCAAATGTGCATCTTACCACTCTGACTAATTCACAACCAGCTCCTTCAATTTCTCAATCCTCTAAAGGATAATCCTCTAAAAAGTGATAGGACCATCCTGATAATAATAAAACCCAAGAAAATTAACTTTCACTAAAACTTATGTTTTTATTAACATTAGTGGAATTAATGTCTGCAGTCCTGAAATCACCGGCACCACCCTAAAAAATTCTACATAAAGAATCATACCATCAGAAATAAGATTCATCTTATGATGAATTGATCTAAAGTTCCATTAATTTTATTAATTTTATGGATCGCTTCATAGATGATGATTCTATTTATGAAACTATGTTCCTAATGACCGATTAGGGAACTAAGGTAAGAGGACATCAGACGAGGGTATATGGGAAGTTGTGGTCAAGCCAGAAGTCACTTCATCAACCAAACCCTTTCTTTAATCGTCTTCAAATTAGAAACTCATGGGAAGTCTCTTCAGTGAGAATAGTAGGAACAAGGGAGTTCATTCTCCATGAGGGACAAGGTGTTCTTGGACCTAAATAACATGGAAGACTGGTTATAGGATACTTCACCACCTCCAAGGATGGTAGGTGGACACAGCCAAACCAATCAACCAAGATCGGAAGCATCATCAACTCCAATTCTAAAGGATGGTTCATCCACATCAGGAACATCATCTCAAAAAGCTCATGTGAAAGAACACCCTAATTCCGAGAAGTGAAGACCTTTATATAAAAAAAATAATTTATGAAGAAATTATCCCAAGTACCAGTTAGGTTACCAACCAAATACACCTTAAGTCTATCAAAATTCCTTTGGGAAGCACTCATCGAGGCCTTCATATTCCCTCAAGAGTTTTATGTAATGGTTGTTGTTACTGAGGTATATTATGCAGAGAATGATCTAATACGATTCTCTTTAGTTATCTCTTTCACATAAAAAAATGAATATTTTTTCATGCAAGGGAACATCATACCCTTGTATATATCTAACAGAATCAATGACATTGATGTTCAATGAGACTTTATTGACAATGGATCAAGTCTAAACCTCATTCTTATCCCAACACTTCACCAATTAGGTCTCAATGAATGTCACTTGTCTCCCTCTACTCCGATCTTATAGGATATGAAAAGAATGATAAATAACTCTTTAGTGAGATCATTCTGAGATCACAGTTTAGAGATCTGAAGTCAGACTCGAAATTTATGTTCATCCAAGAGGATAAGACATTTAATGTCTTTCAAGGGAAAATGTAGATACATCCACATATGATAATTCCATCATCATACCACCATTGCATCATGTATTATTAAAATGGAAAAATTGGGACATTACATGGTGATAAAGACCCATTAAAATCATGTTATTCCCAATAAATTGATGTAGGATTCTATTATAAGGGAGGAAAATATTCTTTGGAAATGATTTTACTCAAATCAATACCCTTGAATGGTTTCGAGATGACACTGGATAATAATTTCAAGAAGATCAATGTAGAATATGTAATACCCATCAACCAAATTGAATGGGTGGACCCACATTCAAGGACTCATTTATTAGATTACATAATTTTAGTTGTGATAGATGAGTCAACAAGTGAAGGAAAAGTCGTTAACCCTCCATGAAGTAATGAATGACTAGATGGAAACTCCTTCATTCTATCCCTTAGATTCAAAAAGTTTATGCTTTATCATATAGGATGGAATAAGTTGTCTCACTAGTTGAAAAAAGACAGGGATGTTAATTATTAATCACTTTTCTTTCCTTTAGATCCACAAAAAGGTCACTTTCAGTTGAATGATCCAGAAATGATTAATTTATCTTTTGGATGTCCAAATGATGATCCCTCCCTAACATGAAAATTCATGCTTCATCACATACCTCTCATGAAGAGGTAAATGAATTAAAACATGAGGAAGATAAAGAAGATTAATATCTTATAAATTCCCCTCCATCTTTGAGGAAGTCATATTCAACACCATGGATGAACTTGGAGAGATAAACCTGGGTATAGAGGATGATCCATGATCCACTCTAATTAGTGCATCCATAGATCATGAAGAATAAAAGGTATATACTTCCTTCCTAAAACAACTTCAAATTGTGTTTTCATAGAACTACAAAGAGATTCTAGATCTTGACCCTAAAGTAGCTACCAATAATTTCATTTTTTTATAAGATAATTGGTTATACATATAAGCATCCAGAAGGACACACCCAACTCACACATCCAAATTTGAGATTAAAGTGGAAAAAATAATTAAGTATGACATTATATGGTAGGTACGATATTAGAAATGGATATCCAATATTATAATAGTGAAGAAGAAGAGTCGGGAAATTAGAGATTTCATTGATTTTTAATATCTAAACCATCATTTTCCCAAATATGAATTCTCAGTTTCAATCACATTACATTTGATTGATGAAATGGTTTGTTATCAAGCCCTCCCCTTCAAGGATGGGTACTATAGATATAACCAAATTCGAATGGACCCAGAAGATGAAAAAGACACATCCTTTAGATGCCCTTAGAAGTATTCTTCTATTGAGTAATTCCCTTTTGATTAAATAATGCTGTTTTTACATACCAACATGATTTTCATCGCATCTTCAAACCCTTTTTGGGATGTTTGTTTAATGCTACATTGATGATCTAGTGGTCAAGTCCCTTCAAAATTTTGACCACTAGGATAAACTATAGACCATCTTCAGCAAGTTATGACATCATAACTTAAAGATGAACCCTTTCAAATTTTATTTTAGGGAAACTCATGGAAATTTATTTACTTCTTTGTTTGTTATCTCATCATCGAAATTGACCCTCTAAAGACAAAATCTATCATTGGAATGTCACCTCCTTGAAACCTAAAATAATTGAGAGTTCATTAAGGACACAAGGCTTATCTCTAGTGCCACATAGTCAGCCTTTCAAGAATGTTTTTTACCTTCAACAAATTGATGAATAATACTATCACATATTAGTGGACCAATGACTTCCAAGAATCATTCGACACTCTCAAGAAATATCTCTTGATCCCACCCATATTGATGCCACCTGTTGAAGGGATGTTACTCATCCTATATGTGGAGACCATCAATAAATCACTCGGTGCCTTTCTTGTTAATAATAATGATGTTGGTAAATAAAATAGTATACATTATCATAGTCTAATAATGGATGACACAAAGACTATTTATTTAGATATCAATAATAGTTTCATAGAATTATTCTTTACATTTCAGAAACCGATACATGATCTACAGCACCATGAGATTCACATTATTTCTCTCAATAACCCCCTAAAATTTTTCATCAATCATCCTAGGGTAACAGGATGTTTGGCATGGTGGGAAATTATTTTTTAGTTGTTCAACATTCTTTTGTGCCTCAAAAAGTAGTGAAAACCATTCCTTGTAAAATATATTTTCTGAGAACCCAAAAACATAGGGGACATCATTAGATATTGATCATCCTGATGAAGAGATCTTTTCTATTCAAGATATCCCCAAACATGGATTATGTATTTTGATGGTGCATCCAGTTGCACAATAGGAAAGATAATAGAAGACCCCACACTGAAAAATGTTGGGTTAAGGATTGTGGTTATCTCTCGAGAGAATAAAATGTTACCAAAATCCTTCCTATTATAATAAGGTTGTTCCAAAATGATATAGAATATCAAGCTATGAGTCCATGATTGGAATTGGCACTCCAAATACCAGTAAACCACCTGGAAGTAAAATGCGACTCATAGTTGGTAATCAAAAAAATCTATGGGTAAAGAAATTATTTAACGAAATAGTATGATCCTAACACTACTATTTAATCTGAACATATTATGGAGAGATATTAAAATGCTGAATTACTCAAAGAAAATACTGAATTAAAGCTTTCTAATGAGAAATTGAAAACGCACCATGAATTTCTTACTAATGGTAAAGATAACTTGGTACAAATGATAGGTAATCAAATTGCCCCCAAATATAATATTTGTATTGGATATCAACCTGGTAAAATAATTTTTGGAAAAAACAATTTTGTTTCTAAATATAGAGCATAAAACTTTATTGCTAGTTTAGGAAAACATTCGTTAAGTTCAAACTATGATACATCCTCTACTATTGCAATATATTCTGGGCCAAATAATGTTTATTTCTCAAATATTTTACATAATTCCTATAGGAAACCTATGTGGAATATGTGGGTTCTTAAATCAATATTTATTAATATTACTGGACCTAGACAAATATGAGTACCAAATTCTATCTTTATTTAACTATTTTGGAGGAAAATTGCCTGAAGTGATCATATAAAAGCTTATGGTATTTTGACTATGGGTGTTCAAGATACATGACATGAAAATATTCATTCGTAAATAACCTAATAAATATTCATGGTGGACATGTCACTTTTCGTGACAATTACAAAGGAAAAAAATCAATATCCTAGGACAAATAATTAACTCTAACTCATTGTTAATTTAAAAAATACTCTTTTAGGGACTGAAATATAATCTTCTTAGTATCTCACAACTATGTGATGATAGATTTCATGTTAAATTTGGAAAATATTCTTTTAATGTTGTTAATTCTAAAAATAAATAAAAATTTTCTACATTATGAAATGAAACTGTATATTCAGTTAACTTAGATTCTTTAGTTTCTTAAAATGTATCATGTTTAAGTGTATTTCACCAAGATTCTTGGATCTGGCCTAAAATACAAGGACACTTCAATATTCACTCCCTTAGAAAGATAACTAGAAAAAGTTTGGTCAAAGATCTCCCCAAACTAGAGTTTCCAAATGATAAAGTGTGTAATCCATGTCAAAAGGGTACGTATCAAAAAATTTCATTCAAACCAAAGAAAGATGTTTCAACATCTCAAGATCTTGAGTTGGTCCACATAGATTTTTTTGGACCATCTAGAGTTTCTAATTTAAATGGGAATCACTATGTTATGTTATTGTAGATTAATTTTCTTGGTATACTAGGACCATCTTCTTGGCTCACAAAAGTGAAGCCTTCTCTCACTTCACCAAGTATGTTAAAACTGTAGAAACCCTTAATGGAGTTAGAATAAAATCTCTAAGAAGTGACCATGGTCGTGAGTTTGAAAATCAAGAGTTTGAATCCTTTTCCAAAAAAAATGTCTATAATCATAATTTCTCTGCCCCTAGAACACCTCAACAAAATGGAGTTGCAGAATGAAGAAATAGTATCTTGCATGAATTTTCAAGAACCATTCTTAGTGAATATGACTTGCCTATTTATTTTTGGGCTGAAGCTATAAAAACTACATGGAATATTATAATAGATTGTTTATTAGACCTATTTAGAAAATAACTCCATATGAGTTGTGGAACAATAGAAAACCCAAAGTGAACTAATTAAAAGTATTTGGCTGAAAATTATATATCCTTAATACCAAGGAAATTTTTTACAAATTTGCATCAATGAGTAATGAAGGAATAATTCAATGATATTAAATCTCCAATAAATCCGATAGAGTTTTCAACAAAAGAACTAAACGTGTAGAGGAATATTTTCATTTCAAGTTTTATAAGACCGATCCACATGAGGCTAATAAATTTCTAGAAAATCATGAGGGTGATATGTCAAATATAGGCATTAACTATAAATCCTCTAAACATCTGGTAAATGAATCTGTAAAAACATACAATTCTATAAATTCTCTAGATTGAATCCATAATGAACCCACCCTATTAAAGAACTTGAAATCACTCACCTCTCTTTTTCTAGAGATTTTAGAACTCTTAAGAACCATCCTTTAGATGCTGTGGTGGGGGATTTAGATAAAAGTACACAAACTAGAGCTTCCCTTAGAAATTAGGTTGAACGTAAATTGTTCTTGTCACAAATTTAACCTAAAAACGTCAATGATTATATCAATGATGAATTTTGGGTGATGGATATGCAAGAAGAACATAATAATTTTGAAAGGAACAATATTTAGAAATTTGTTGATAGACCCAAATACATCATTACCATTGGAACTAAGTGGGTGTTTAGAAATAATGTAGATGAATCTAGTATCATAGTTAGAAACAAAGATAGATTGTTTGAAAAAGGCTTTAGTCAAGAAGAAGTAATTGATTATGCGAAGACCTTTCCATTAATATCTATACTAGAATCCTTTTGAATATTAACATTCATATGTAGCACAAATAAAATTCAAACTATATCAAATGTATGTCAAGAGTGCATTCCTAAATTGGTATATAGTTGAGGATGTTTTTGTTGAACAACCCCCTGGTTTTAAAAATTATCACTTTCCAAATCATGTTTTTAAATTATCAAAAGCTTTTTATGGTTTAAAATAATATCCAAGAGCTTATTATGATAGATTAAGTACTTTTATTATTTCTAAAGGTTTTACAAAAGGTATAGTTGATCCCACTATTTTTATAAAATGAATTTTCAATGATGTTTTAGTTGTTCAAATTTATGTAGATGATATTATTTTTGGATCTCCAAAAAATTATTTATGTTTTGAGTTTTCTAAAATGATAAAAATTGAATTTCAAATTATTTTAATGGGTGAACTAAATTTCTTTCTTAGATTTAAAATAATTAAAAATAAATATGGTATTATTTTAAATCATTTAAAATTTACTAAAGATATTCTAAAATATTTTGTCTTGGATATAACTAAAAGTAGTGATACTCCAATGAGTACTACTAGTAAGTTGGATCTTGATAAAGATATAAAATCTTTTAATCCAACCACTTACAGAGAAATGATTGGAAGCTTACTCTACTTAACTTCTAGCCAGCCTGGTATTATAGTTATTGTATATATGTTTGCTTGATTTTAATAAAACCCTAAGGAATCTCATTTAAATATTGTTAAAATAATTTTAAAATACCTCAAACATACACCAAATTTAGAACTATTCTATCCTAGAGGAAAATATTTTGAGTTAGTTAGTTATTCTGATGTTGATTTTTGTGGATTTAATTTAGATAGAAAAATCACCTCTCGAACATGTCACATTTTAATCAAGTATCTAGTGTCATGGGGTAGTAAAAAACATAACTCAATTGTATAATCTATAGTTAAATCATAATACATAGGTGATGGTAGTTTTTGTGCACAAATATTTTAGATGAAAAAAACATTACCAAACTATAGATACCAATTCTAGAATGTACCTTTAAATTGTGACAATACAAGTGCTATTAACATTTCAAATAATCTTGGTTCACACTCTAGGACAAAACATATTTATGTAAGACATCAGTTTTTGTGATACCATTATCAAAAAGGTGATATCACTTTTGAATTCATTAGAACTGAATATCATCTTTCTGATATAATTACAAAATGATTGAATTCTAAAAGGATTGATTGTATCATACATGAATTAGGGATGATAAGTCTTAAGTGAAAGTTTTAAAGTCTTGACTTACTATTTCACAGCTTATGGTTTCATTCTTTATGGGTTCACATGTTTCTGTATTTTAATTACTATATCACTTTCACGGTTTCAAATGATTAATATTTTGAAGTTACTATCTCATGTTCATGGTCTCATAGTTACTGTCTCTCAGTTACTTTTTTTTCTCTTACTATCTCAATGTTACGGTGGAACTGTTTTCTATCACACCGTAATTATAACAAAGTAATGACATGTTCTGGTCTCAGAATAAAGACCTATATATGTATATATATATATATATTTCTCTTTCATGTATCGATGTTTGCTATATTTCACTTTACCGTTCTTTTTTATGACATTTGGACTTCCTAAATTATAAAAACTTAATATTTTTCACTTCTCTTTAACTCAAGCTTTCTTCTCTTGAAACCTAACCCAATTCATTCCAAATATCATACACTCCTTCAACTCCTTATCCTTTTTGAACCCAATGTTTTATGCCCAGAATGAAGTGACTCTCTTTTTCGACTCCGGAGAAGCAAAGGTCTCACAAAAGGGAAAGAAAGGTACCACGAATAGCACGTGAAGGACTCATGAAGCCTAGTCTTATAAATAGAGTAGTCATACTAGAAAAGTAAGTATGTCTAAAGTTTCTACTGTCATGTATGTCATGACTATTGAATGTTCTGACTGAACAAGGCTGTTTGGACTGGTTTACTATGAAAAAATGATGCATTTATCCAAAAAAATGTTTCTTAGTTTTATCATTATGTCTAGTTTTCTTTCAATACTAAAAATGATTTTCTTGTAAGAATATGGATTAATGGTCAAAGGTGTAATTTTTTCTTTGAGGTCATGGTATGGGTGCCTAGGGATACCTCATGAAGGAATATTTGAGGATAATCAGCAAGAATACCCTTATTAAAGTGATATGTTTTCCTTGGGAGAAGCTTTAGGAAGCCTAATTGGAAATCAGAAGAAAATATGAGCATTTGATGGTGAGTTGGATGCTGAGGCAAGACTATTTTTTACCATTATTCATAATCTTATTATTCCAAGAAAATGGTATTTTTATACTCTTAGGTATCAATATGTATCCTTGATACATTATATGAATAATGGGCCCATGATTAATCTGTGTAAGTATATTGTACTTCACATGTCTGAACTGATCAAGACTACTTCTAACTCTTTATTCTATTTAAGAATGATCTCTGCAATGTTTTCTACTAAAGGATTAGTTGGCCAAAATGAAGAATTCATTCAAGGATATGAGTTCTATATTTCAAAGGTTGAAATCAAAAGGATGAAGATAACATGGAATCCATGGAAAACATATTTGGTGGAGGACATTGAAAGGATGTTTGATAAATTAGGTCCCATTGAAAATCCCTCTAGACCTAAAGACAAGCATGACCCAGGATTAGAACCTGATGAGTTGTTAGAATACTCATGTCATGAAGAAGTGGATTCAAAAGCTAAACCTATGAAAAAATCTATCTTTGAAGAAGAGGACAGTGGATTACCTGAACTACAATTTGAGGAACAACAAGTTGGTGAAAAAGTATTTGATAAATAATTCTTTGATAACGAAGGTCCTAATACTGGTATGAAAGTATAAGATGTTCCTCAGGAACATCTATAAGAACCTATTGTTGAGAAAGTTATTATAATTGTAGAAAGTTCTAGGAAACAAGATGAGCCTAAATTAATCCTATCTTCTGAAGAAATAATGGACCTAGACTTTCAGAAAGCTAGAACAGAGATGGGTGAGCCTGAATTTGATTCAAGTATGGAGATAGAGCAAGACACTGGGACTCTTAATCTTAGAGCTGATGCACAAATTGAGGGGGATAAAAACCCCATTCTGGAAACTGAGCAAGAACAAATCTCTTTTGGGAAAATCCTTATTGAAAATGTTTATAAATCCCCTAGAAATTTTGATGTCTTAGATTCTCAAGTAGGTTTAATGGGAAGAATTGATCTTACAATAGCTTTTCAATTGAAATATTTTTCTCTACTAGGTGTAATACCTTATAAGGAGCCTAAATCTATTGAGTTCTCTGAACTCGAGAGTTCTCAAGAATCCCCATGCTCTGTAATCTATATGGATTTAAATTTGAATAAAATATATTGGTTGGATTTGGGAATATTTTGGAATCTCCAAATCTTCATGTAACTCATCAAAGTGAACAAGATGCTAGTATGATTTTCGACAAACATATATGGAAAAATCATCCTCATATGTGGCATGAAATTCAGGAAGAAATAATTGAAAATCAATAGCTAAGAGATGAAGTAAAATCTTTAAGGTCATTAGATAAGGAACTAAAGAATGAGTTTGAAGAGGTTGAACACCTTGTTCTCGATTTAGCATAGAAGATGTCGATAGGGTAGCTAGAAAGGTTTCAGTAATTATTTGACCAAATCCGGTAGCTGTTGTTGTGAAAATATTAGTAAACAATGGCAAGGTTCCATGATAAGTTCCAAAACTACCATCCTCAATTGATTCCT
Source organism: Viscum album (assembly GCA_963277665.1). Lineage (NCBI taxonomy): Eukaryota > Viridiplantae > Streptophyta > Magnoliopsida > Santalales > Viscaceae > Viscum > Viscum album. The sequence continues at coordinate 1,382,603,059 of OY728138.1, forward strand.
TTCTAGGTTTTTTCAATGACTATATTGAAATTATTTTCAAGAGCCTTCCTGAACCATCTACAACCATCTCAGCTACATCATCATCATCTAAGCCTGTTAAATCATCTCAGTTGTCAGAAAGTGTAGTTCTGGGAATAGTTATTCAATAAGATCTTAAATAATTGAAAATTCCTTCTGTTTAGGAAATCCTCTCTAAAATTTTTCAAAACCATGAGCATGTCCATGACATGGTTGGCTTGTATTCTAAGGAATATTTTATGGCCTGTGATGATATTACATAAAAAGTAAATTTCTACTTCAAATTGAGTTATAAAAAGTATGAATTGACAAATCATTTCATGTACCATGTGGAAATTTTGAAAATGCCTCATGTGACTCAATCGTTTAAGGATCAAGTGAATAAATTGAAAGAGTTCACACCAACTATGGAAAAGAATCTTGTGAATAAAGATGATTTTGAAAAATATAAGCAATATGGTGGGGATGTCATTGATAATTTCATCAATCTGTTGAATCCCTATCTCCATGTGCAATGCACTACTATTGGGGCTCCTCCAGATGCCCCTTTGAATCTTGGTTCCACTCCTTCCTCATTAACTTTTTTTTCTACTACTACCATGTCTGTCTCATAGGCTCTAAACCAGATCCATGCTATTATTATTGAACAATATATGCCTATATATCAGACAAACTCACTCATTCCCCGTCTGTTTTTGAAGTTGTGCATCTTCCTTCTCTCACCATTGGATCCCTCTCAGCTACCACCTCCTCTTATGCTCATGTGGCTCCTCTTGCTGAATCTTCCAAGAGAAAAGAGAAGTCCACTACCTCTGAAGAGAAGTGAATAATTTCTACTTGATGGAAATGTTCTATATTTTGTTTCTTTTGTCATAGGTCTATACTATATTTTCTCTTATTTTTAAATGGAATGTGCCTTATTACTATTTTATGTTAGATATAAATTTATTATCTTCTTATTTTGTGCTTCTTATTTTCTTTTTGATAATCCCAAAAGGGGGGGGGGAAATAAGAAGACTTTATTAATTTTTTTATAATTCAAACATACCATGATTTATGATCATAAAAAAGGGCCAGATTTTTTGACACCTCCAATTTGATCATGTTTTAATTCTCACAAATCACGCATATATTACAACTCATGAAAATTATTCTAATCTTGTTTAAATCAGGTTTGAAGTTTGTTGGTTTTCTTATGATTCCATGCTTATTAGTTCAAATTCAAAATCTCACTAGTTATTCTTAGTTTTTTATATTATATTTTATTATACCACTAATGGAGTTTAAACCATTCTTTGAATATTACTTCTTAATGATGTTTACAGATTTTTGGCTAAGGCTGAGAGACCATAAGTCTAAAACTGGTTCTAAATTTTGACAATGTACAAGACACCGTGACATGATACCATGACCTGACACTGTGACCCGAATACTGTGACTTGATACCGTGACCAGAAATTGTAATGTTGATACCGTGACCCAGACACCTAAATACTTATATTGTGACCCTGACATCGTAATGAAAACACTATGACTCAAACACCTTTATTTAATATTCTCTTTTCATTTTAAATTTAATTTCTAGTGGTCATATTCATGTTATTAAATTTAACAGATAGCATTAATGTTTCTTTTTAGACATTTCGACTAACAGTACAAGGTACGAGGTGCATAATACTTGAATCATGTCGGTTCCAACATGTGAAACCTCAATTAATATGAATATAAGCCTGGATGATGGAAAATATAGAGAGATGTGTGAGCATTTTTTGGATAATCAAACTCTTGAATGCAACATACTACTGAAGAACACACAAATAACAATTTATCCCTAAAGTCTGAACTACCATAGATCAGAGCCTCAAACATATTTATAGTACCAACTAGAAGAACACAAGATACATAGCACACATCTTCGAATTTGAAACCAGAGAACCGGAATTGTGATACTCTAATTTTTCACAAGTGGACATGATACTTTCATCTAATTCATCCTACAATCCCAGATCTATATAGAATAACACTCAAAGCACTTCAAACTCATTCTCATCCTATTTTCTCTGTTGCATATTTATTTTAGATTTTGAGTAGTGTGTGTGTGTCTGTATTAAAATCCCACAGTGTCTCATATATTAAACTAAAGGATACAAGATATCATTACTCTCATAACTTCTTTCATTTGTTTACTCCCACAAATAAGTGTGGAAGAGGTCCTTGTGCGACCTGGTAGTTTATACCCACAAAGAATAGTGGAAGAGGTCTTTTGACCAACATAGTCTTATGTACTGTTGTTTTACCCCAATCTAGGGTGTGGATCAATCTCTTATCTTTGTAGCCTACTTGGTGGCCTGTGATCACCAAGTAGAGTTTATTAAGTCTTATCTTGAGAAATAACCCCTTGTTTTATTTTTTCTGTCATTTAATTTATTTTGTATATGTTTTACTTTATATTTCAGAAATCTAGATTTTACTTTGATAGTTAGTCTTGGATAAAAGTTATAACTGTTTTTCCCTATTAGAGTAGCTTCAAAAGTTGTATCAATAACTCACATTGATATTACTGATAATTAATCAATCTTATGAGAAGTTATTTGAACAGTCAAACTATTATAACCTTATTACCTTGATTAACTAGCAAGTATTCATTTTTATTGGGGAATCTTTTTAAGTAAACTTTTTAACAGAATTTTTTTATAGATACTAAATTGACCCCTCCCCCCTCTTGAGTAATATACTCTAACCAACATTACTGAATTTTCTTCTAAAATACTACAAGTTAATATTTTAGTTCTAATAAAAACATATGTGTTTACTTATTGATTTAAAATGGTTGGGAAAATAGTTCCACTTTCTAATGAATATGATGATACTCTCATAACAAAGATGTTAGATATTTTTATGCTAGAATATTATCCATTGTACGAACCAAAAATTGTAAACCAAGAGAATAATATTAAAAATTATCACTTTCAGTATCCATGGTAAAAATAATTACCATTGTATGACCATATACTTTTGATGCATTTTCACGTCTCGATGCTAGAAAAGTGTACCCGACGCCACTAGTTCACCAGATATACCAATATGATGACAAAATACATTTATTCTAATGGATTATAAATTAATGACGTAAATAAATTATCTATGTCCTTGATGTATAGAACTAGATAAGTCTAGAACTGAAGCCTCCTAACATTAGGTAGAAACCACACTACTACTCATCCATTTTACCCCATTCCATTATGGACTGATTGAAGGGATGGGACAAAAACTGGGTATTTTGTGCTGGAGAGGGATACAAACCAGAGTTAATGTTGGACTATTCGGTGAAAAAGACATTTTATGAGTTTAAATTAAATATAAAGGAGTTTTGAATCTTGTAATTTGGTTCAATTACAAAGATGTATGTGTATAATAATCCTGATGAAGTCTTAGATCTACTCATCCAATAGAGTATATATACTAATATATTCAACCGAACACATGGAATAGTATGAATCAGTTTATGAGATGTATAAAAGACCTCAAAATAACCCATCATTGGTATGATGTGCATTTAATTCATCCAACTGAATGTGGTGTGGAGTGACATTGAGTGGCTACATGCCTTGGATCACGAGTTAATAAAGGTAATTCTTGAGTTCATATGGAATGAGATTTCCCATGGGGTGATGTCCATATTGAATAATTGAGGACTTTTTTCTTGGATGCCAAAGTATAGGGACTGAGATACAAACTTCTCATAAGTTTCCCTATAATAGATATGTTGGGAATTTTGAGTAAGTAATAGCCTGTATTAGAGTATGGAAAATATATCACATGGTGGTATACAACCAATCCTGATGTTCCCACCAAGACTAATCTATATATATTTTTAGCAAATTTGTTGAGAACCTAAAAGTTATCAATTCATGTGTCCAATGGTGGTGTAAGGATACAGATATTCATCATGGTGGCCATTTTTTCACAAGGGGAATGTATAGGGTTAGATCTCAAACCACTATAGAGATCCACCATTTCATAATACATGTTTACATAGGGAAGGACCCCTTCCAAATTTCAGGGTAGTTTCATGTGTTATAGGGTTGGATTGATGTAAATTTTAGTTCTTACACAATGCTATGTGATGTTGGTATACTTGGGATTAATTTCTTTCCATTTGTTCAAGATGTCTCTTGAATCAGGACATTGACATTGAAATATGGGGAAAACTAATGACTTTGGGCTTATCTAGATAATTTAACATCTTCTTATATAAAGACCTTGCCACTTGATTAATGGTTGATAAGGGTCTTGATGATTATGAGCTCATATCAAATATGACTAACATTAGGGATAATATTTTGGAAACATGAATAGTTGGTAATATTATCTATGAATAATAGGAATTTTTCATATTTTAATGATTATTCAAGTGCTTTCAACAATCAACATTTTCCCTCTTACAGTTTCTCAATTAGAGGAACAACTTATAGTGGCTCAAAAAAATTGGGTCCTCATTGATCTAGATAAATGTCATGTTGTAATCAATTTTTTCCACTGGATAAATTCGTTGTATTGACTCAAAAATATTATAATTCATGGGTATCTTCATATCTATTACAGGTTCTGGTGATGTGTGCCCCCCTGAGTTAAGGTTGTTGAAACTATTGGACAGGGAAAATGTGGTAAGAGGGACCAACCCAGGGATGATAGAGATGATTCTCTGAGATTATCAAACTCATATCAAATGAGGTCCATAGAACAATTTATAATTGAAAAGGTTTTACTAACTAGGTCTAGTCCAAGACAATATTACCACTGTCATTGAAAGAAAAATTTTTCATCTAACAATCTAACAGTATCTCGAGACAAAAATTCCTTAAAATCCTATAGACTTGGTAGATGTTAGTTCTTATTCAATGGTTTATAAGGAAAAATAAAATTATATGTGTATTTAGGGGGCTTAATTTTGGAATGATAATCCCTCTGAAATCAATTATATGTAGGTTTTTGTTAAGGATGTCTTGTATATTCTAAAACAAATAGATATCTAAGCACCCTATGACTTCTGTTGTGATAAATATCCTCTTGAGGTAGAAAAATATATTCAGGAACTGAAAATTCATATCTATCCCATCAATGTTAGTATCCTTACCATGAAATTAGGACTGGATATGGTAGAAAAGGGAATTATAGAAGGGGTGGGTTATCAAAATACTGATGAATGCTATGAGTTTTTTAGTACTGATATTGAAAGCCTCTTTTCCTACTCCCCCTCCCTCACCCATTGTTTTTGAAAAAATGATTCTTGTTTAGGAAAATACAGGATTTCAACTTGTATAGGGAAAGTTAAAGTGGAATAATCTCTTGAACTAGAATCGCCAAGATATACCTCAGCTAGAACCCTGATCAGGGCCAAGGGAGATACTCCTTCAAAGTTGGTGGATTTATCCTTACTCCAAAAATTATGGAGGAGGAAATAGTAGGATAACATTCTCTATTTCCACCTCTAGTACCTTTGTTTGAGAAGGAAAGTTCTAGTATTCCACCATCTGAAGTAAAATGCCACTAGAAAGAAAATATATTATCAATTTTTGTTACTTACCAACGTATGTTTATACAATTTTATTTATCTCTTATATATCAATATATTTGATTTTAACCATTATTTTGGATTAAATAATCTACTTCAATTTCATCCGTCAAAGGATCTAGAACTGATCCTTCTAGAATGGATGGTTATGCTCTGGATGAATAAAAAGATATTATTGTCGAGTTTGATCCTCTAATGAAAGAACTGTCAAGGTAAAAAACAACACCTAATATTTTCACTATATAATGATAATAGAATCTTGATAATTTAAATTATGAATAACAAGAAATCATGTAAAACTCAACTACTCTCCCCCTTATGACATTTTAGATCTACCGTATATATTGGGGGACACATCAATAACCACTATTGGGAAAAAAATTCCTATAATGGAATGATCTAAATATTATACCATCCAATGAGGGTGAAGATTTTGATTCCAAATTAATAGGGATCGAAAAGGGTTCACCTTATAAAATAATCGTGGATGGATTAGATGGGACATATTTGGGACATGAACCATGCATCTTAAATTTCCATAACAGTGAGGATGATGTAAGCCTTGAAAATTTAGTTGACAATGTAACGTAAATTACAATGAAGGAACTTCTTGTTCAAAAAATAGTTATTCCTTGATCTCTAGAGGAGTTCAATAATTTCAATGAGGATTTGGAAGGATGTGAAAATTAATTTATAAAAAGATAATACTATTATTTATGATGTATTATTAAAAACACCTGACTCCTAAAACATTATCCATATATAATATCATCAATGAAATCCAAAAAAATGGTGTTGAAACCTCCCATGGTCCTTCATTAGATAAAACATCCACCATGGATTCGGGAGTGGGTAATTCCCATGATATTTCGTCCCCAGGAACTAGGAAAACTCAATAAGATGATCTTTCTTATTAAATCATAATTAAATATGATAAGGTTGGAGAAGCTGGGGAGACTCAAAATGAGTGGTTTATTCATCAATAGGTGTGTATTGACATATTCTTATATTATCTCTATACCATTTCTTTTATATTCTTTAAGTATAGACAAATAATATCATATTTACTCTAGTTTCTTTAGCTTTAAGCATTTATTTTATGGAGGAAGTGTCCATTATATTTATCCAAAGAAACAAGGTGAGGCTAGAATTACTTTTTAAAGAATGGCATAATATTCATCTCTAAGTAAATCAATTTTAGATTACATCTCCCTACTTGAGAGTGGTTATGAGAAAAATTGGGAGGCACCTAATTATTTCCTTCTATCCTACTATTTTATCTGGAAATAAATATGGTGGCTAGTCTGAAATATGTACTTGTTATATTTGACCTCATATATCTACTGTCTCAAGACAATTTTCACTACAGTGGGGTATGGTGGTTTCGATTACCATGAAGTCTATTAAGCCGTGAAAGAAGTCATTAATTTGCAAGGAAAAGAGCATATGTCTGAGTAGATTCTCATCAAGGTGAGGATTCATACCATATTGGATGATATTTGGGCCACACTATCAAAATAATATTTTAACCATTCCAAAGATCTAGAATATTTCTAAAGATGAGTGGATGAGAAGACCCTTCAAACATTGCATCTCAAGAAATAATTGGATGATTTCAAGAGATATCTTTGAAATAATAATTTATCATTTGAGGAGTTTGAATATAAAAGGAAATATTATATATACACTACAGTAGAAAATCATTGTATTTTTGGGTAAGTTATGGCCAGAGAGATGTCTGAGTTTTGGCAGGGAGTTTAGGAACTCTGGGTAGTAATCCTATAACCCAATAATTGCATTGATGGAATGTTTTAATCAATGGATATTGTTAAAGGAAACACCAATTTGTGTATTTTACACTCCTTTTTTATCTATAAATAGAAGGATATTATTTTTTTGATTATTCTTCCTTATTTCATTTTTTTACTCTTTCTTTTTTAAAATAATAACTATGAATTTCTGACCCAGTTGAGACATCGGGTGAAATATATAGGTTCATGTGGAAAATGAACACATGTGGATGGTTTTCAGCCATCATTGATTATAAAAAAATGTATAGGGAGACCACCATAGGTTGATAAAAGTCTCTCGGAATCATGATAATAAGAGATGTGTGCTTATTTTTTTCCCATAGTTTTTGAAACCTTGAAATAGGGGTAAAAACTTGAATGGGACTTACTCGGTGAGAAAATGTCAAACATATTAATTGTGTGGAGAATAAAATTTTAAAAAAAGTATATTGGGGTTCTTGAATCTGATAAGGGGATATAAGAAAGGTATATAAGGAATGGTTGTGGGATATATTTGAAAGGCATTTTTTATGATTCTTTCAAGGTGTATACATATGAGAGGAAATTCTCATAAAGATGATGATACCTCTAGTTTATGGGAAACATTGGGGGTACACATTATGAAGATCCATATTTTTTATAGTATGGATAGTAAAGAAAGGGGATTCCTTTGGAGTCTGAGAGTCATATTATCGATATCGAAATAAATATTATAAGGATCTATGATTATCAAAACAATGTAGTGTGATTCGTCAAAATTGGATGTTCAGAAATCATTATGGAATAATTTAAAATATATTTTTATGCAACTAGATCCCATCATGATTTTAAGACCGAATTTATACATTCTCTTATAAGGATTAACTTTCATAGATCTAGCACATGTTCAATGTAATTAAGGAATTTTGATCACCTTGGGGTGGGGCTAAGCTGTGGAATCTAGGCATCAATATAAATATAATAAGATAAATTATCAAGAAATATATAGGACTAAGAATGTTCCTCACACAAATTTTTCTCATAAATATCAAAATTAAACCATGTGAAGGATTCCACTCTTATTTGTTTAAGGTAACAATGGATAGACTGATTCTCTCCTTTAATTCATAGAGGGATATTAATTATAAATATTGGAATAATCACCCAAAATATTTAAGCTCATGTGAGTCATTCTCTATGTGAGAACCATGAGGAAATTTTAGGATCATAAAAACTATAAAAAACCCATCATGGATTATTTATGTCATGCACCACCGAATTTGTTATCCCATTACTGGAATATTATTTGGCATGGAATATGCCAGAAACTTCTAAATGTATGGAGGGAAGTGTTTTAAGCCATTATCTCAACTATCATAGATATAAGAAATGGATATGTGATAAGTATATAAGGAATGACAGTGGAAAATTTCAAAAACTAGTTTCTATTATGATGTTTTCAAGCTATACGGTGATAAGAGGACATTTTTTTGAGGACAAATATATTACTTTAGTTGGCATGACACATTAGGGGCACATATTTTATAAATCCCTATTTGGTTTGTTATGTATATTTTAAAATAGTAATCATTCAGATTAATGCAGTATTAATTTTGATAGACAATGACTATTTACGGGAATCTAAATTTCAGATTAAATGGAGTGTGATTTATTAAAGGAATGAGTTCATTAATTATTAAATAATTATTCTGGATGTATTTTTTCATGGATAATAAATTTCCTATATAGATATGATTTGTATGTATGGAAAGGGGGTATTATATATAATCATGAGATCGTAAATGAGAGGACTCATGTTGGAATCTCCTTCAATAATTAGGGAAATGTTAAGGTGGGGGTTATTTTAACAACTATTCCATGTATGAGAGATCCTTACATCACAACATATTTCATTGGAGTAAGAATCAATCCATATGTAGTTTAGAGAAGTTCCACGCACTTATCATGTTCTAGTATAGGGAGAGGGAATTTTTGTCATTTAGTGCTTAGGAGAAGATATAGGATTTGGGAATTACTATTTATATTATAGAAAATGGAATCAATCCTTTTGTATTTATTGAAACAAACTAGTGAGGTAGGAGATTTAAAATGAATGTATGGGACATTTCAATTGGGAGCCAATGTATCACTCATTTTTACATCATGTGAAAGGGATGTAAACCATGAAGTTTAGTGTCTTATGGGATGTAATATAGGCCATATAGTTTAACTTCATATGGCTTATACCTTTTCCAGTAGTTTAACATTATGTGACTAGGATGTTGGTCATGTAGTTTAACATATTATGACATAGACATTGTACTGTAGTTTATAATCATGTAACTAGGATGTTGGCCATGTAGTTTGACATAATATGAAATAAAATTTGTCCTTAAATTTAACATCATGTGACTAGGATGTCAGATTTATGAAATTTAAGGTTGTATCACATTAACATAAATTGGTTGGTATACAAAAAGGGAGGGGATAAAACATGGAATTAATAGAGAGACTAAATTATAGTATAGTTTTGTCACTGATATGTATGATTAGTCTAATTTCATAATTATTTGATTGATGGGTTTCTATTGTTCAAGGTTTCAAAACTTTGACAAATTTTTTTCCTTTTAATGTCATCCATCAATGACCAGTCATCCCATTTTTTTGTTCCTTTGATAATGACAGATATTCGATTATCGTTGTGGAATTATTTAACCATGAAAATTAGAATAATAAAATGATAAATTTGATCCCATTTGATTCATTCTCAATTTGTGAAACAAGATAATGTGGTTAGTTATATAAATCATTCCAAAAACATAAATTAAGGGTCAATTCCAGTGAGTACCACTTGATTTATCATTTTAGGGTGGTCTGTCTAAGAATGATATAACCTTTTTCATGAAACGAAGATGGAAAGTTGTAATCCATGATATTTTGGATCTTGAATCTAAGAAATTTTTTTGGATAAAGTATTTAAGGAATTATTGTAGAACATATTTGAATATTGGTTTTTGTTATAATTTTGTTAGGGTGTACGGAGACATGAAAAAATTATCTTAAGAATTAAAATTACTTTAGATCATGGGACTCATTGAAACCACACATTATGTGGAGACATATTGGGTGTAGTATTCATAGTTTAAATAAATTTTTCCTTTGAAGTGATATTATTTCATTATTGATAGTGAAGGATGGTTTATAAGGACCTAAATATCCTGATACAATGAGTTTTGTTTTTTATAGGGTGGTTTCAATATATGATGGGTGCATGTAAACATGTGTTTACCATGAATGGGTGGAATTTTCCTAGCACAGATCTAACTCATATGTAAGTAAGGGAAAATTTCATCTCAACCAAGAGTTTGTGAATGAGGGAACCCATATATGAATCTCTTCCATTGATAGGGGTTATATATAGGAGAGGGGGAAAATTATATCATGTTGTGGTTCAGACTAGAATTAATGATCTATGAATCACTACATATCTCATTAGAGTAAGAATCAATCTACACATAGTTCTGAGATAGAAAAGTCATTGTAGTGAGAGTCTGGAACCGGTAACAGATACCCTCTCAAGAGAGGTCCACAATAATGCCTAGTTTTAGGATGTTCTAAATAGACATGAACCATGCAATTTAATGTCTTATATAATGAAATAGGTGTCATATAGTTTAATATCTTGTGGCATATGTGTTTTCCTATAGCTTAACATCTTTTGAATAATTTTTTGTTCATTCTTTTTTAGGTTCTATGGCATGGAATGATCATAAGTGAGTTTTTCATATGAAAAATTTAATGAGAAACCTTGAATTGGTAAGGGTCAAAATATTACCACCATCCATGATAATAAATGAATATGTGTCATTGGATTAGACCTTATAGATGTCAAAATTCCCTCACATTTTCATTCAATATTTAGATATTTCTTCCTAAGTATCATTAGGGTCCTGATATCCAAAACTATTTCTCATTGGAAGAATGAATGGAGGTGAAATTTCATGTTAAAGAATCATGATATTAGATATTTATATACCTCTAAATGATGCATGGTGAAAAAATTTCTCATATAGATGTTCCAATTCATCAAGAGTCTTTTCAGATTTCTTATTTGTGGATTTCGATTCAAAAATTAAAATGATAAATGAAGAAAATTAGACCTCGATGGGTAGGACTGCTTATATCCCACAAACTAATGAATACATTGTTTCTTATGTGGTAGAATTATTTTTAATATGGTAATATCACAGTGAATATAAAATTTTATAATTTAATAATTTCTTAACTTTATCCACAATTTTTTGTATCTTGTGTGATAGGTTTTTTTATAATCCTCAATATATTTCTTCACTACTATATGATAGTGGGAATAATGGTTAGACTCGATGTTATACTTCTGGTATGTTATTTTCAATTAAAAAATTGAAATTTTATGTTGATTTCCATAAAAATTGTGTGAATGAAACCAAACATATTTATGATGTTGGGATTCAAAAAATTGATGATTCTCTTTATCCTAAATTCCTTTAGGGGGATTCCCATATCTCATTTAGAAAATAAGTTGTTTGTATTAAGTATGTTCTTGAACGACTTTTCTATTTTAGGATAGTATGGCCCCCCAACATTCATCCCCCCTATGGAGAATGGCGATGAGTATTTAGTAGTCATCCAAAACTCTAGGTATTGATGGATGATGTTGGAATGTATTTGATTGGTAAGACACTTCAATGTGAATATTACACAATCCTATATCCTTGAAGTCCAAAAATATATAATCCTTGTAATTTCATGAGAAATATTGATCCCTAGCTAATGGGAACCACCATTTCTAATGTGAACCTCTTTCAAAACAGCGATAATATCTTCTACATATATGAATCTATGGAGGACTCGGTAGAATCCACATTTATATTGGATATTCTTATAATTCATGTTATCAAAAAATTTAAAGTTGATAAACCATCATTGTATTTTCTCTTTTCATACCCTATTTGATGGAGGAACCCCATTTAGAATGTGTCCTAATATGGGCATCATCCAACCATTTATAGGACCATCTATTTTATGAATGAAATTGACCTTTTTGATATCTTCCATTATATCATAGACAAATGGTGATACCATTATTTTATGCACAATGTTGATGACTATTTTATCCCAATCTAGATCTACCAAAGATGTAGCCACACTAGCTAACAAATTTTCATTAGAATTATATGATTGTGGGATGTTATTAACATTTGGATAAGAAGGTAATTATTCCAACCACCCATAAACATAGTCATGAATTGGGATAAACTCTTCGTTTATAATATAATAATCACCATTTTTATGATTAATCACTTACTTTGAATTTCTATTGACACTTTGGTGGTCCATTTGTATTTCCAATGTCAGTTTTATGCCTCTAATGTGGGCTTTGAAGTCCAGCTCATTGTTTTTGTATCCTTTCAAAAATAATATATAATAAGATAGAATTTCCTTTTCTATAGAGATTATAATGACTCCAAACTCAACTTTATTAGGCATAGGTTCTTCAATCCCCTTTTTTGGTCTCTAAGATGAACCGTCAAAACATATCTCCCATGAATGGGGTCCATTCTGACTTGATAAATTCTATTCATCCAAAAATATAGTATTTAATAGAATTGTTTCAATAGAAGAATGTTCTGTATATAAATATTCTAGCATATAACATTTTTTCTCTTTCAATTATATGAACTAATTATCAAATTAATGCAATCTAACCACCCACAATGCCAAATTCCCAATCAACATAGTGTAGTTGAGGATGTATTTGACCATGTTATCACGGGAGAGAAAATGTATCTCATGATGTTTCAGGTTGTTTCTAATCATATGAACTGAAAAATAAATTTTATGAAACTCTTCAAAATGTTTTAATATTGATTATCAATTTCATGCATGGTTATACTAAGATAATAGAGGTTTTTATCACTTTTGGTATCACGCTTCAGCATGAGGAAAGCACCTCGTAATCACTCTGTGGTCATAAAAAATTGGATTTCATTTAATGGATGGAATTAGTACTTGTGGGATTATGAGATATTTCTTGATGCTATAAAATACACCTTTATAGTCTCTATCCCACTATTACATGCCTCCCTTCATCATCAGTTTGGTGAAAGAAAAACATTTCCCTAATAAATTTTATATAAAGTGTTGGATGTAAGAATGTTTCCCCAACATACCTCTACACTTTTTGAGGTTTTTAGGAGGGGAAATGTAGAGTATAGACTTATTATTCTCGTGTTAAACTTATAAATATTTATAGGGTACCATGAAGCTAAGAAAACATCCAAAGATAACTCCAAAAAAACATTTCATGGGATTAATTCTTAAGTTACGCTATCGTGGATTATCAAAAATTATATCAATATCAGAAATATGATTAGATCGCCACTAGGATTTCTCCAAAATATCTTCAACATAGCATTAAATGGAATTTCCCATGAACAATGTGAAAATATGATGCATGACATGGTTATACAGGATTCCAGTATTCTTTGAATGAAAAGGCATCACCCAATAATTGTATGTCCCTTGAGGTGACATAAAATTAGTGGCCTCTCATAATTTTGTGATATGTAGATTTGGTTATTCCATGAATATAAATCTATTAATGATAAGGATTGATAATTTTTCTCTTTATAAATCATCATTATTGTAATCAAAAATGGGAATTAAACTTTTTGACAATGCTTATTGAGTTCTCTAAAGTTAAGGTAGACTCTTATCTACCCATTTATCATTTTGAAAGAGAAATTAGTGGGGATCCACTTTGGGTATTAGAATTCCTGAGTTAATTTGTCCTTAATGAGATTAAAAAATTCATCTTTGACATCATAACAATTAGTTAGATTCATTCTCTGGGTTTCCTTCTTATATCCATGCTGATCTTCTAGAAACCCCAAGTAGTGGGTTTCCACATTAGGATAAGGTTATAGTATTTCCATGTAGTTCCATGTGAATAAATCCTGGTGTTTCATTAGAAAATAATGATATACCTCTTTTTCTTAGAATGAGAATGATGTGCTAATTAATGTATTCCATGGATCTTCTTCTATTCCAAAATTTATTTTTTCAAATTTCATAAATGATGGAAGAAACACTTTCCTAAAATCATAGAAGAGAATACCTGAGATCATATTCCTCTTCCTCATACTATAACTCTTCCTCTCTCACATCCTCTTCCTATTCCTCTTCATATTCCTCTTCTATCTCACCTTTATATTGAGTAGGTGATAAAGTAATATTTTTAAATTTATGAGTGGAAGGCCCATTTCAACATTTGGAAGTTGAGATAGCAGAATTATCCTTCCCCACCAATGGTATAGTAGTTTTTCTAACCCAATTGATGATATTGTGGTCTTTCAAATATATATGGGAAATAGAGGGAATTTTCACTTTGGGTGCTTCTATCATTGTGGAGACCAAATACTTCTATGATATTTTCAGGTTCGGTTGAGGTAAGTGATATCATCAAAATTGATGTGTGCCTAACCAAATCTATATTTGTTCTTCTGATTTAGTTAATGGGAAATATAAACACATCACAAAGTTTCTTAAAAGGGTTATATGTTGTTATTTTGATACATTTTGGGGTACTAACCTGATAAACATCATCAATAATGGTCTGTTTCTCTTCTCCTAGTGAAATCTTGTGTCTACATATTGTTATTCCCAATAATAAAATATTGATTTTCTACCATGAAATGTTCGGATCTATCTGTTGACACATTATTTGATAAATTGATTGTGTGACGAAGGGACTTCCACTTGTTTATGAATGTAGGGCCTTCCTAAAAAGAGTTTGGAAAAATTATCCTTCCAATAAAATATGAATTATGAATCCAAAACAAGGTCACCAAATTGAACTTTGAGATTTAATTTGTCAAAGAGATTTTATTCCTCTTATCATAACAATGAAGTTTCAAAAGATAAGGGGATGAGTTGGATTCATTGTAACCTAATATAAGAAGAATTTCATATCCAAAGGAAGTTGAATCCTGAGCCATTAAAAATGAAATCTCATAAACATCAATGTAGTCTAGCCATATATACACATTCATGGTTCTAATGTTCCCCTATATAACAACATCCTTGTCCTGATATATGAAGGAGATAACCATGTGCTACTTTATATAATCAATTTAAGAAAGATAAACTTCCATGATGGTGATCAATGATTTCAACTCCAAAGGGATTTTAAAGGCTTGTATGAGGGCTTCTTAGTGGCCTTTTGATAAATTTAAAGCATCTAGGATTGAAAAATTAGTTGAAACCAGGGCCAATTGCTTCATGATGTCATAATTTTTCTCTATAGGTGTATACTTCCTATCGTGAGAAATATCTATATAATATTCATTATGATCTAGAGTGCTTTTGGTAGGAAGTTCAATACTTTGGATGGAAGTAAATTGCTCTAGAATCATTGATGATTTAGGATGACTTGGTCTGCCTAATCAACAGGTTTGAATAGAATATTGAACCCACTCTAACCAGTGTTTCAAAAAAAAATTATGTCTAAGTGATTATTTTTAAATTTGAGGAAGCATTCATGGTCCTATTATTCTCACTTAATTTCTCTACCATGTGTTTTGGAAACATAAATAGCTTTGGTGAGGACATGGATGGAATATTAAGCTTGGCTACAACCAGGTCTTTCTATGTTTCCTTCACTATTGTTTCATATACCTCTCATTCTCAAATCATGCATAGGGAACCTGGTTTCATTACCATAATCAGAATCAAATAATAGTTCCATTAGATTAATGATGTTGATGGAGTCTAAGAAAAACTCTTCTTCTAATGAGCATTCTGTTTTATGGGGAAGTTCTCATGATATCATTTGGTGGGATGACCCCCATTCATTTTAGATTAGGGGAATGAAATATGAGAGGGTTAAGAATCAATTTAGAATATGTACCCTCTAGTCTCCTCATTCTAGATTTTTTTCCCTTATTATATTGTTTCATGAAAGATTACCCTTGAGAGAATTTTGGATGTGATGGGGCTTGTCACACCATAGCGGAGGAGACTGTGGGAAAAATTGGTAGGAGTAACTATGAATTGAAGATGGAATGAGTCCAATTAATTGTATTTATATCCATACAATAACTAAAATTTTGAGTTCCCATACTTGAAACCTCTATCCATTCACCTACCTCCTCTGTAAAGGTAGTAGAAACACATGAAACGTGTGAAGGTAGTTTTTTAACATTACCTAATCAGAATCAACCATATTTTATGGAATTTGTTTAAAAAAAGGATTCCCAAAATGGTTTGTTTCATTTTTTTTGAAACGGGGAATAATTTGGGTTGTAATCGAGGCCAACATAATCGGGAATCCTAGGCTCTAGATATTCTAACAAGTTTTTTTCCAGGTCTATTAGAAAGTAGTGACGAACATATTCATCTAAAAACTAAAAATACTTACTCTTTAATTACTAAAATTAATTTAGTCTTTGTTATATTTTATCATCAGTAATAGATTTTGTTTTTTACCACTTAGGAGGATGTTTCATGAAATTAGGTGAGGTGTTTAGATATAGATACATTGTAGGAGCTAGTTTAAGAGTGATGATTGCAGTTTCCACCTTACCCATTCTCTTTTCCTGAGATTTAGGGATTGGTTGAGACTAATAATTGATTCACAAGATAATTTATTCCAATATTTTTCAATATATATAAATTTCAAAAATCTTACCAATATATTTAATTGGAATAATTTGTGTTTTTAACTTTTCAAAGAGGTTATAAAAAATAAAAAAAAAAGATAAATGGGACTAAATGCATGGAATTACAAGGACATATGCCCACAGTTTCACATATTTAAAGATATAAATTAGTTAAATTTGGAATAAATTTTTTGAGATGATCCAAAACACAATTTTTTGTATCTAATCTCAATACAACCAAATCCAATTTAACTATTTGGTGGCCCAAACGAACAGATCTCTCTAGGGAACTGAATCTGTTCAAATTCAAAAGTTTGGATTAGTATTTTGATAATATCTCCCACTCTATAGTACTAATGTAGTATAAATTTAAATGGTTATATTTAATAGGGTATTCAATAACTCATCTCTTTTTTCTATGTTAGGATATGTCCAATTACCAATCTAAAATTGGGACACAATTGGAATCTCTATATCGCGATGCCCAAAACAACCTCCCATGTTGGCTATAAAAGGGAACCTTGGGAACCTCATTTTCATGTTCAAACCTGGAGTGATGTGATACCATGTTTTGAGTTATATAAGAGTCCTATCATCACATTAGAGGGTCTGGATATCCATTTCCTCATACGTAGAGTTTAAATTAAGAAGGAGATCCACCGAAGCTTTCTCCTCCTATTATTGGTAGGATAAATGGTGGGAATTTTTAGAGATGGAGATAAACAAGTTTCAAGTGAGTTTCAACACTTATATTAGCTAATCATGCTGATTAAATTGTGTTTCAAAACATTTCATTTGGTGTATCATACAATATTTTATTTTTCAAATCGTTTTTGATATATGTGATTGGAATGGTCTTAAATTCTAACCGATCAGGGCGAGGTTTTAAATGAGTGACTTGTATTGTTTTGATTGAAAAACAAAATAATCCTTTTATTACCCCCTTTATTGATATTTAAAAATGATTAGGAAAATATTATACCATGAGTAAGGGTTGGACATTAGCAATATGATTTTTATGTCAAGTCTTGGTTCTACATGCATTGATATAAAATCTTATAAATTAATCGGGGTTCCAATTAATTTCAAAAAAAGATTTAATCTAAACCAAAATGAATCTCTAATAACAATGAACGTGAATTTTTTTAGTGAACTCAAAATGGCTCAGTTATCTATTATTTTTAACAATATTTTTTTTAATAATTAAACTCTTTAAATTTCGTTATTTTCATAAAATTGTTTTCAAACCACCACACATTTTAGTTTCTGTTTTCAAAATACACACTTTAAAAGACTAATTATACATGAGATATGAATTAGGATATTCTATAGAATAAATATAATCATATATAGTCAAATTAATTTTACATTTCATGAAAACGCGGTCAAATTTTAGTTTGTTTTTTAGGGACCTCTTTGGTTTTTAGTGTGTGTTTTTTATTAAAAAATTGTGAATTTTGTAAATACTTTTTTGTGATTATTTTCTACTTTTATTTGTTAAAGTTGTTTTCTAAAATAATCCATTGGTAGGCCTTCTTCATGAAACACTCTTCATCATAGGAACAAATTCCTTTCAAACTAAAACTAGAGAGGATCTTTCATCATTGACACTATGAAGAACTAAAAAATATTGTAAAGTATGACACACAAAACATTGAAACACTTCTCAGTCCTTCTTATTCATCTGAAACCAACCTAAATATTGAAAAAAACTTCCATAATATGTCTTAAATAAACCATATATAAAGAAACAACATGTACTGGTTTAGATATACATCCCACACACATTCAAATATAATTTGAATCACCAAATTTTGATTTTAAATTTGGATTTATTGACTTATTCAAAAAAATTCATTGAATAGAAAGAGAAGAACCTCATAAGCACTTAAAAAAATTCCATATTTTGTGTTCAATTTTTAAACCTACTAATCTGGATAAACAATTTTTTAATCTTATGTAATTACCTGTCTCATTATATGAAACTTCAAAAAAATTTATGTATGATGTTAACTCCCCAATTAGAGTATGGGTGGACATAAAACACCCTTTTCATGAAAAATACATCCTAGCCTATTGAACTACAACAATATGTAAATAAAGTTGTGTAATAAGGTAAACCATATTACAAACCTTCCCTTTATTACACATTAATTCATGATTTATTACATATGATTACACATAATACAACCTAGAAGACATAGAAGTCTAGTGACATTGGGAATTATTTACATAAAATAACATATTGAAAAAAAAATTACTAAAAACTTCTTTAAAATGCTTTTAAAATATCAAATCTTTTAAAACAGCATGGGATTATGAGGAGACATAGTTAATAAAGGGGTGAGATTTTAATAAATTTAAGGGAATAAAAATGGGATAACCTAAATAAGATAATAAAAGTTTTAAAGTAGGCATATCAATAGGGAATTAAAGGTGTGGGAATACTAAATGTGAACAATGAGACATGATATAGCATGATAATCATAATATAAACCTGGGAAATATGGAAACAAACTAAAACACTTCATTATAAATACATATCAAGGGTAAATTCCAATACATCGTGATGAAAAAATTCCAATAATGGAATTAGGCTTACTCATTGTCCCAACATGAAGTCTCCTGAGACTAAAAATTACCCAATGCATTAGAGCGCTATATAATTTCAGGCATACCCATCACTTTCATTTTATTCTTATGCTTCTGTATTCTCTTTAGATCAAACATCATAGATTCATTTATCATCATATTTTATTCTATGTTCAAGGATTGTGGAATTAGTACATGTAACTCCCAAGTCAAATAAGTATAATTGAATAATGGTTAACACCCTTGATAGGAAATTGATATGGTATTCACTATACAATTATTTTGGCATGAAAAATCAGGGTGAACTTTTGAAAAAAATAGTGTCTCATAAAAATTCATAAAATGGATTGATTAGAGAGAAACGTGTCTCTCATAATATATACATAAAATTGGAAATAATAGGCACAAGTAAATACATATAAAAACATTAGGAATTGTAAATATATGGAATAAGATAATAATGAATCTTTAATAAAGGGAAGAATGAGAGGATCCCTTACTTGAGTGATTGACTCCAAATTCTTGGGTGGGGCTACTTAAGATATTTGGGGAACCATTGGAAGAGTCTAGGGATAAGAGCTAGGACTAATGCATGCAGTAATTATTTTTAGTGAAGAAAAATGGGATCTTGGGTGAGTTGATATAGGAAATGAGTGGGGATTTCTTTAATATTGATCAAACATAGGTTTTGGACTCTATAATAAAATAACAAAAACCAAAAATATTACCATGTTATTTTCCCATGGTTTATAACAAATTGGAGTTTTTTATTATTTAATAAGTCCAAGGGCCAAGATTAATAAAATAATTTCATGTCTTATATGGAAGTGAGTCGTACGCTTAATGAAATGATTTTAAAACATTAAATTATATTAATGGTTTTGGGATATTTATAATGGATTTATATAATTAGTTAAATAAATATTAAATCAAATACTTTTACTGGTAAAACATATATTTGGTCTTGGATTCTTTTTATTGTATTTATTACATCTCTTTTGGGTCATTATGATATCATAATACCCACTGTATATTTATACAGTATTCAATTTTTACCTGAAAAATCACTATATAAAAAAATTATGGAAAATTCACTTTTAGATAATTTCAACATTCTAATTCCAAAAATAATATTAATTTTATCAAAAAAATTAAAATAATGGAATTTTTAATTTTAAAATAATTATCAAAATTTCTTGAATAATGATTAGTTTTTTGAGAGTAACAGTTTCCAAACACCAATAGAAATTACATTTGAATTCATAAAAATTATATGATCATTTATATTTAATAAAAATTATTTAAAAATAATATTTTATTAAAATATTATTTATTTAAAAAAACCAATAATTAATTAAAATAAATTTCTTAATTGATACTTAATACTTATTAAAAATACATGGTGCGTTTTATTGTAGAAAACCAAAAAATATTTATAAAGTAATGATAAAAAGAAAATATGTACTTTTTTATATTAATAATAAAATTTACATATTCATATTATTATGGTCTCGATACATATACATTTAATACACCAGAAAAATCTTTAAGAGTAATGTTTGTGGTGATTAAACATTCATATGGTGGTTTGGCCAACATAGTATGGGCCATGATCTTGATGAGCTTCAACTTATCCAGTAAATGGTTTCTCTCATACATAAGTTTTTGGATCTCAGCTTGGGCTTGGTCAATGGAAAATCTTAGTGATTCTATATCCATTGGATTCTCTAATAAATTATCTTCATAGGATATTATCCTACTATTTGAGGTCATCCCATCCTTTTCCTATTTAAATTAGATCTATCAACCCACTATATTTATTCTAGTAAATGATCACCGTTAAAAGGATATATTATAAAATTTAAAGATTTGTAATGAACCTTGAAATATGATAGGATATAATAAAAAATTATTTTGTTTTATATAACCATATTGCATAATAATAAATTTTTTTAAATCACATGGGGAATTTTATTTATAAATGTTCATGTCATTAAAATCATCCCCCTTTAGAATTTTTATGCTAAAATTTTGTATCCCCTAAATAAAACATATGAGGGTAACTCTATTTCACAAATTCCTCTAGTTCCAATGTATATTCTCCAAACATGTTCTTTCTTTATAGTACATTGACCAAGTGCATTATCTTATTTTGTATAACATTGTCTCTACAATCAAAGATCTTCACCGACTTCTCCTCATATGAGAGATCATCCTCTAATGGTACCACCTCTAGATTGTGTACATGTAAGGAGTATATTATTTACTTCCTCAAGAAAAAATTCATGGAATGCATCATGTATTTTAGATAGGTTTCTTGGGAGTTTTTTCTATAATCTACCACTCCAAAGCAATCAAAACTCTCAATGGAACTGATGTATCTTTGACTAAGCTTTCCCTTTATCCGAAATATCATCACTTTCTTCCATGGATATGTGAATAGAACTACCTTTTTTTGACAAAACATTCTAGGTCTCATAGATTATTAGTAGTGTAGATCTTTTGATGACTTTGAGCGGCCTTGATGTGTTGTTAAATATTTTTTTTAACTTTTCTTCCATTTCCATTACCATTTAATGTCCTAGAAATTTGTATTCCACAACATCATCCCAACATGAAGGAGTTATGAACCTCTTCTCATTAATTTCATCATAATGATTCATTTGGATTCTTTAGTGGATACTATTATTGTATGAGAACTCGGCCAAAGTAATATGTTGATCCCATCCACCTTTGAAGTTAATTTAGTATGCTCTCAACATGACCAAAAGTGTCTATATAGTCCTCTTGTATTGATGATTATTTTTATGGTGATAATTTGTACTAATGTTTAAATAAAAAATTAGATCATAATAGAGACTCTTCCAGAACATAGAGGACAATCATAGGTTTGTATCAGATACAGTTAATAGTGGTGTTACTTAAATCCTTACCACTTATCTAATATATATCCTTGTAAGTTGATCAGGTGGTAAATACTCTCAAATTGAAATGAAGAGTGTACTCTTTTTAATATGATCCACAAAAACCCATATATCAATATTCCCTTTTGATATCTTTGGAAGATGAATGAGAAAATCCAGGGTGATGTTTTCCCATTTCCTTATATGAATAGATAATGGTTGCATCATCCCCTTGGATTTTAGCCTTTCCTATTTCACTTGGTGACATCCAAGACATATGGATGTATATTCTAATATCTCCTTCTTCATATTTTCCAACTGTTATTTCCATTGGATATATCGATACATCTTTGTGCTTCCTTGGTGGATTGAAAAGGATGGGCAATGTGAATCATCCAACAAATCCTTCTTTTACTCATGACTTGATATTACACTTAGTCTTGACCCAAATCTCACATATTCATATCTATTAACATTAAAATCTGAGGATTTCCATCTAATAATATATTAAATTTTCATCTGAATTCCCACATCATTCCTTTTAGAATCTGTTATCCTCTCGATAAAGGATGGTTGAGCAATCATTTGTGAATGGATTAATGATGTACCTTCCTTTATGATTCCCATGTACACCCTTTTTAAGGCTAATAATATTGGGACCTTTTTAATTATCATCAAGGACAAAAATTTTGTATCTTTTATTGATAGAGTGTATGCCACTTTATTCACTTTCCCAGAATGTTAGTGGATTGAGCATTCGTTGCCTTTGATTAGTTCATACCATATTCATGGGTTCATATTCATCTCTTTAGATCTAAATATAAACATGAGGGTTTTTTATCTATATATATTCTAAAATTCTTCCCAGATAGATAATTCCACCATATTTTCAAAGATAATATCACTACATACAACTCTGTATCATGTTTTGGGAAGTTATGTTGGTGAAATTTTAACTTCCTTGAAGCATAGGCTTTGAATTTTTTATTCTCTATTAACACATAGCCCAATCCGTTCTTCTCAGAATCGATGAATGACACAAAAATTTCTCACTTGTGTGTAGTGTGAGAATAGGGGAAGTTACATGACTCGTTTTTTAAATCCTTGAATATCTATTCACATTCATCATTCTATGAAAATAGGACTCCCTTCCGATTTATCTTGATTAAAGGGTTTATAAATCATGGAAAATTTCCCACAAATTGATGAAAGTACACTACTAATCTAAGGGAACTATATATATCTATCACATATGTTGGCCTCATCAATCCTTCAATTTATTTTTTCTATTCAGGATCTATAGATATACAATTTTTTATGATGATATTCCCCAAGAATAACACTTTCTTTAACTGGAACTCATAATTTTTTACTTGTCTTGAAGCTTCTACTTTCATACATTCATTACCTAAATGTTAAGATTAACCTCTTGATTCTCCTTTATTTTTTATTATATTAGAATATCATCTATAAAGACTACACAATATTTCTTGAGGTAATCTATAAAGACTCTATTCATCAAGTCCATAAATATTTCTATATCATTAGTGAGTCTGAATGGCATTACTATGAACTCATAGCAGTCATACCTTGTACTAAAAGTAGTATTTGGGATATCCTCCTTATTCACCCTAACATGGTAATATCACAACAACAAATACAAATTATATAATTATTATTATCCATGATCGTGATTGAAAAAATTCATCAGTCTATGTTAGTGGACACTTGTTCTTTATCATGATATGTTTGAGCTCATGATAATCAATTTAAAAGTGAATTCACCTTTTATTCTTTTTAATGAAGGGGAATAGTTCACCCCATGGTTAAGCACTTGGGAGAATAAACTATTCTTCCAAATACTTCTATAGTTTTTTCTTTAGCATCTCAAGTTCCCCAAAAACCATTATATATAGAGTATTGGATAATGATAACATCCAAATTATAATATCAATTGAAATTTCAATCTATCATCTAGGTGGAAGACTGGGAAATTCCCTGAGAAACACATCAGGGTATTACCTCATAATGAGAATTTATTCAAAGATGATTCTTTCCTTAAACACAATCATTGGATCTATATATGCTTTCTCATAGGGAAATAATATACCTTATTGAGATGTTGATTCTAAAGAATATTCATCATCCTCTTTGTATTTGTATATAATCGGGGTTCAATTCACAATATAGGGGTGACTTCCTTCTTAGGTAAATCTATGTTTCCTATATATAGAGAAATCCAATTGATACCCAAAAGTTCTTAAAATTCCACCAAAGAGTGTATGAAAAGGTTCTCTTGGAAGTTCATACCAAAAATTCTGATAGTGTAAAAGTTATATTATTGGGATGCAATAATTTCCCCATGTTCCATTTTCAACGAAAAATTAACATCTATGCTTTGTGGTGGTGTTTCAATAGTTCTACTAAACTTTCATGATGTGAAAAAATGCATAAAAATGGATAGAAAAGTATGTCCATTATTCATGAATTAATAACTAGTGTAGTTGTCATCACTTCATTTTTAGGATCCACCATAGAGGTTGTTAAGGAAAAATCTCACCCTTGTTTTCTTGTAAGTTGTTGGTTTTCCCAAAAAACCCCTTTTCTTAATACATTGGTTTGAAATGTATCTTAGTTACTTGAAATTGTAGAAATGAAATTTTTTTTGAGGATTAGTCAGAGCATTATTGTCCTTCATCACATTAGTGGGTTTATCATATCATAAATTTATATCTAGGTTCCCTTCCTTCCAACACCTAAAGCATTTCCTCATCCTCCTTAGGCAATTTATGGGGTTCTTCTTTCTATAACTTAATCACATGGGATGTATAGACTTCTTAGCACCATTATATTTCTCCATTGGATTTCCAGTATTAAACTCCACATTCTACAACTTATCCCTATGATACCATTGAGATTCTCCATTCTCCATTCTCCATTTTTTACTTTGAGGTCACAATGGACAATTACCTCATAACTATGAATGTATTAGATTTACCGACCATTTTGTAGACAATGTTATAGCCCTGTAAAGAAGTGTTCAATATTTCATTTGGGGTAACAAAAAACTATGAGTCATATCATGAAAGTCTTGTGAAGTTACCTGTGTACTCCCTAATAGATTCATCGTCATTTTTACTAAAGGGAAAAGAAATCCCTTTCAATATTAATTTGGAGAGTGTGAGGAAAATATTTATTGAAAAACATTTTCCAAAATTCCTTCTAACTCATCACTTCAATAACCTCCTTAGGCTTAATATTTTTGATCAATTTCCACCGGTGATCAACTTATCCCTTTAGATGATAAACATCTCATATAACCATTTCTTGGTCAAATAATTGAAGGATAGAGAAGATCTTTTCAATGGAGTTGATCCATTATTCCATAATTAAGGGATCTGATGATGTATTGAATAATGGAGGACCTTTTCATAAAAATCCCTTAATTTCAACTTGTTCTTTCTTGAGGGGATTTGGAAATATTTCCACATCTGGGTTTCTATTCATAACAAGAGTCATTTGAGAGTGTATCATCACAATGCTTGTGATACCCACTCCAATAAAGTTAGGAATCTCATTGGAGAAGTCATCACATTTCCCATCACAATGAATTTTTACTGTATTCCTCCTATTTCCGACCATTGGCAAGAATAATGGGAAATTAGGGAATAGTATTTTTAAACTATTAAACACATAAACAAGAATCCAATTACATTTAAGAGATAACGTTTAAATTACATGTATTTACTTATGAATTTCTAGGATTCAATCTATGTTATCTATGGTGTATTTACTAACAGATATTCTTATGGGTTTTTTTTCCTTCAATAATGGTTTATAATGAGCTTGTGAATTTTCCAAATCATATCCCTGAGGAGTGTCAAACCGGGTGTGCAGCAAGGCCTGCTGTCATCCACCAGTTCCTGGTCGAGTCTATCTCAATGTGGTTTTTTTTGTTTTTCCCCTATGTATATCTATTCCATATCCACATCTACACATATTATCCATATAGGGATGTATTTCCTTGATAAATCACATACTTTATAGTTACCAAAATTTAGGATTTTTTATATACTTAGCCTCATACCTAAGGATTTCACTATAGCTTTCTAATCCTGATCCGAAATATAACTTAAAAATTAATCTAATACAAACTATAATAATCCTTATCTTTATTACACATTTATTCATGATTTGTCACATAAAATTACACAAATTACAACTACGAAGATTGAGAATTCTACTATATATGGGAATTAGGTACAAAGGATAACATCTTGAACAATAATATGAAGATCCCGGTGAGGGATGAATCAAACCAACTAGTGGTTGGATCTCACTAGATCATAGCATCAAGTCCACTCTCCCTATTATAATACAAAGCATATATTTGTACTGTATTTAGTTTTAAACTGAAAATTTCATTCTCTTAGAAAATTATGATAAATTCGGTATAGAATAATTTTAAAATTATAAATTGAAAAATAATATAAATTTTATCAAAAAAAATGTATGAACTCGTGAGTTTTCACTTTTTAAATAATAATCAACATTTATTGGAAAATAGTGGAGTTTTTTTTACCATAACAGTTATGATAACATTATAAATATTTCACTTTACTTCATATAATTTATATGATCATTTATAATTAATAAACATTATTTAATATTGAAATTTTATTAAAATATTATTTATTTAAAATATACATTAATTCATCAAAATAAATTTCATAATTGAAATTGAATACTAATTAAAAATATAATTTTTTTTATTTTATAAAAATAAAAATCATTTATAAAGTAATTATGACTATAAAATATGGAAATTATTATATTGAATATAAAATATAAATATTCATATTATTATTGTATTATTACGTATCCCTTCAATACACCATAAAACACCCTAAATATAATGTGTTGGATGATGACTTTCATGGGGTGTTTCGGCGTACATGGTTTGGGTTTTGATCTCTCTGAGTTTTAAATTCCAACATAAATGGTTCAGATTACGTTTATTTTGTTAGATATCATCTTGGGATTGATCAAGGGAAACTCCCAATGATGTTATCTCCCTTAGAAGCTCTAATAATTGGGCTTCATAGAGTACAATCATTATGGTTGAGGTCATAAATTCTTTTTTATGTGCCAATTAGATTTGTCAAAACCCTGTATTTATATTAATCATAAGATCACTATATAATGATATTTTAACAACGGTAATGATGATTAAAAATATTTTGAATATAATTGGATATAATAAAAATTATAATTTCATGTGTATTATATAACCATATTACATAATAATATATTTAATTAAATCATAATGGATATTTTATTTACAATATTTTAAGTCATTTTAATAAAATGGAGAACACTTCTTCAATATTGGGAACATTTTAAAAGGATTGTTTATCATGTTTTACATGCTTATAAATATGATTGAAATTTTTTATAAAATAATCTTATGAGGTTTTAATTCTAATCAATCATAACTTGACTGACGATGTTATAGGTTGTTCCCTTTGGTAGAAAACCCCAACCACTACAAGGACTCTGATTAAAAACATGGCACGAAACACTCAATATTTTGTTACATGGTCCAATGTACCCATAACAGGTTTCAATTGGGTGAAAAGTTATAAATTCAAAAATAATGTGGCCTTAATGTTCAAAGAGGTAAGTACACAACTCTAAAAACATTATTTTTCACAAGGGAAATCCCAACCTCCTCAGACATTTCATTGTGGTTTCTATTCCACGAATACCCACTATACTGACCATTTTAATAACTGATGGAATATTCTAAGAGTTGTTAGTCGGTCTTTCTAGACCACCCCTATAACCAACATATTAGTCATGAACAATAGTGTCCATCCGACTATGGATGGAAGCATAACCATGCTTATAGGTAAGGGGTATTATAACCAACCTCAATGGTCCTTGAACCACCATGTGTATGGTAGTGAGCCCTAACCACCACCAAGAAATCCCCAACACTAAAAATACTTTTCCAACTTCCCCTATAATACCTAAACCTATACTAGAGGAAATTATGAATATAATGGATTCAAATAATCTCCAATTACAAAAAACCACACGAGCTTCTATACTGGACCTATTAACTCAATTTGGCCAACTCACCGACTCGATTGGTGAAATCCAAAGTCAAGAGTCTAGGAAACTACCATCCCAACCTATTTAAAATCTAATTTAAAATGCTAATGTATGTGTTATAACACTTCATAATGGTAATGAAACTTTACCATATAGTGATTCTACACATCAGGTATGTCCTCCACCTAAAAAATCTCTTTCTATATCTTGAAAGGTTTCAAGAGAATAAAAACAAATAAAATGGTAAAAAGGTTATAATTGAGGATTTCCAAATAACTAAATTCTCATTCCATTTCCCCAAATAATCTCTAAATACAAGAATAATTATGATAGTGAAATCAATAAAAAGATCATGGATACATTTAAAAATGTAAAATTTAATAATCCTCTCTTGGATGTAGTAAAAAATTCTTTTCTATGCAAAATTTAAAAATGAAATTTTCACCCACAGGTGAAGACTAATGGGGGATGATAGATTCAAACTTGTAATGAATGTCTCTAACTTAATATAACGAGTGATTCTAGCCAAATTCAAGGATATGAGAACTTTAAAAAAAATTACCACCATAGAGGAGAATTTATTTTATGAATTAATGATTGATTTAGGGGCTTATATTAATGTAATTCCTTACTCAATGTATTTTTCTCTATATATTGAAGATATTCAACAAACAAGATTCATCATGAAACATGCCAATTGGAGAACAACATGCACAATAAGAGTGTCCAGGAAGACCTTATGCATGTGAAGAATATCATCTTCCCTAAATATTTGTACATTCTTTAGATGGAAGAATCCTAGACCCAAGGACATGTTACTATTGTACATAAAAGTTATTCCCTTAAAATAGAAAATATAATCATCATTGTTAAAAATGGTACACTTTTCATGGAGTATGGGGATAAAAGGTAAGTTTCAATATCCATGATTCTATGAAACTTTGTGTTGAAGAGCACTGCACTCTTCCTATCTATCCAATGGAAGTGATATCTGATGAAACAGACAAATGAAATTTTCGCCTTTACCCATACTCTAGTTTTTTTTCTATAATTTAGTCTTTGATTATTTGGGTTGGGAATCATCTTTTGAATGTTTTTGGGGATTTTTAAAACAATAAATGTTGTGTTTCAAATGATCATTTCATGAGAATTGGTATCCTATGATCATTGATGATAATGATCATCTTGTAAATTATTATTCTTCATCTGGGGATGTTACCATTGAGTAGTTAGATGATATCATTTAACTCTCACATTCACTCCCATAAATCTGAAATCCCATTGACATGGAAGTTAAGAAAACTTCCTAAAAATATGAAGTATTCATATATT
This sequence comes from Viscum album, assembly GCA_963277665.1. Taxonomy (NCBI): domain Eukaryota; kingdom Viridiplantae; phylum Streptophyta; class Magnoliopsida; order Santalales; family Viscaceae; genus Viscum; species Viscum album. The sequence continues at coordinate 1,382,633,066 of OY728138.1, forward strand.
AATAATGGAAATAAGATTCCCATCATAATTTCTATTTCAATCACTCTAGATCATGAAATATGATTACTTAACATTTTTAAGAAGTATAAACAAGGAATTTAGATAGACCCTTGTGTGGAATTATTGGTATTATACCATCAATTTGCATATATTATATATTGTAAAAAAATGAGGATAAACCGGTGAGGCAAGAACAGTGTCAACTAAACCCAAGCCTATTATATATTTTTAAAAATATGTAATCAAATTATTAGATACTTGAATAATTTAACCCTACTATAAAATCTTCTGGGTTAATCCAGTGCAGGTAGTTCCTAAGAAAACTGATCTTATGGTAGATAAAAATGAAAACAATGAATTGGATCTGACCCATGTAAATTATTTTTTGTGTTTATGTATAGATTATCACTGAGTAAACTAGTACACTAGGAAATACAATTTCCCATTATCAGTCATTGAACAGATTCTATAAAGGCGAGTAGTTAAGTCCAACTATTGATTTCTTTATTAGAATTTTATATACTTTCATATCTATACATCCTTTGAGGATCATGAAAATACAACCTTTACTTACCGATTAAGGATGTTCACATAGAGGAGGTTTATTTTTATCATTGAAATTCCCCACTTTAAAAAATTCATGGTTAGTATTTTTCAATATTACCTAGATAATTTCATGGAAATATTTGTGGATGATTCCAATGTACATGGTTCCTCTTCTGATTAGTGTTTGAGTAGTATTGGTTCCAAATTTGTTGTTATATTGAAATTAATCATGTATTAAATTATGAGAAATTCCATTCAATAGTGAGATGAGGTATAGTACATGAAAATTTCATTTCTATCAATGGTATCCAAGTAGATAAATCAAAATTAGATGCATTCCTTTCCTGCAATTCCCCAAAAAAATTAGGATGTCTAGTATTTATTTGGTCATGGTAGATTTTATCTTATTTTTATTCATGAAATTAGTAAAATTTTACTTCCCCTTTATAGATTAATCAGAAAAAATTATAAATATGATGATGATGGATTAAAAATTTTAAATGGAGTCTCACTTCACCCCTTCAAATCCAACTACCTCAGTGGTGTTTTCCATTTAAGTTAATGTGTGATTATTATCACTATGAAGTTAGGGAAGCATTATCACAATTGGTCGATTTAAATCTACAAGTCATAGACTATGCATTATGAACACTGATCCCTACCCTATAAAACTACAATCCAACTTAAAAATAATTCCTTGATATTGTGTTTTTCTAAGGTAAATTTTGGTCACACATTTTATGGTCCAATGTAATTGTGTTCTTAGAAAATGAAACCCTCTAATATCTCCTTAGGAAACTATAATGAAAACCACATATAATTCCTTGGATGATCCTACATTGAGAATTTAATATGAAAATACTAGATAAAAATGAGAAAATAATGTATTAGTAGACCACATTAGTAGGATTTCCTCATCATTAGTCCGCCACATTGACTCATCCCTCCCCATTATATAATTCATCCCTAATGAGTATCATTGTGATGTAGTAGACCTTAACCCTTGGCATACAGACATTATGAGTTGTTTGGATGAATCTAGGGTCCCCATAGATTTTAGCAATTCACAATCCCAAATACATATTCACAATTCATGATGGTACATTTGGGATGAACCATACTTGTGAATAATTTCCAATGACCAAGTTCTTCATTGGTGTTTCCATGAACATATGTTTACCTATGTTTTTGATCTTATACACTTTGCTATGTGGGGGACACATTGTCTCTCAACTTACATCTCAAAAGGTCCTTGAATATAAAATTTATTGGCAAAAATTTTATCGAGATTCAAATAATTTTTTTAATTCACTAATATTTTGTCAATTCATTATAAATATCTCAAAGATGAATTAAATTATTCAAAAACCCATGTTACTTTGTGAGATCCTTGATTCATGGGATATTGACTTCATAGGGCCTTTTCAAAACTCATTTGAATTTTTTAAAATATTATTTTTTTATAACTATGTATTTAAATAGGTGGAATTAAAAAATATAATTTCTGATGACTCTTGAGTGGTTTTTGATTTTGAGAGATCACTTGTTTTTATTATATTTGGTCTTCCATTATTTCTCATTAGTTATTAGGGTTCCCATTTTTGTATTTGAAATGTGAAAATAAGTTTCCTAATTATGGGGTTGTACATAAAGTCTCAACTTCATATCACCCCTTAACTAAATGATAAGTATAAATTTCTAATAAGTATGTTAATAAAATTTTGGAAAAAATGTACATCTCAAAAGGTAATATTGGAGTTTACTCTTGGATTATATGCTTTGGGTGTACCATGATGATTTAAAAACTCCTATCAGAATGTCACAATATCATATTGTTTTTGGAAAGGCATGTCACCCCCCTAGGGAGGTAGAGAACCATGCATATTGGGATGTTAAAAAATATAATATGAACCTCTTAGATGAAGGAGAGCATAAAAATTATTAGATTCATGAGATGGATAAAATTTTAAATGATTCATATGAGAACTCTTTAATTTATAAGGAATGTACCAAGGCTTCCCATAACCACCCCATACATCATCATAAATTCAACATTGATCAAAAGGTCGTGATTTACATTGAAAGGATGACATTAAATCTAGTTAATCTTCATTTCCATGGTTTTGGTCTATAAACTATTAATAATTTCCATTCATTTGGTGTTATACATGTTTATAATGAAAAAACAAACAAATGTCGACTATTAATGTCTAGAGGATGAAGCACCTTAATAAAACCATTCAAAATTCCCCAATGGAGTAGCCCATTCAAGAAGTGGGAATATTTCATACTCAATAGAAGGTAAATATAAGTTATATTAATATTTTTTACCTTTTCAAAATCATATTTCCATATGATTATTCCTTATCTAACTTTTTTCATTGTTGTACTAGATTGATTTATGCATGTCTTTCTGTTATTTAACTATTTTATGGAATAAAAACAAAAAAAATAAACAAAAAATAAATAATAAGGTGAGTAATGAAATGTAATACATATGAAGATATCTATTTTAGTAACTTTTGGTTTGACAAATGGGAATGATTAAGTGAGTGGGTCATGAAATTTGATTGAAAAGGATATAGGGAAGGTCCTGTGTAAAGAGTAAAGTAATAAAAAAAATTAAAATGGGCTATATTTAATATATATAAAGTAAAAATAATATCATGTAATTATTTTCACACACACATGTGGAGAGTTAGTTGCATTTTTGAATTTTGAATTCCATGATCAGACTAGTATCATAAATCTTATAGAATTTAATTTTGATACAATTTATGAGGAATATGTTTATATGATCACTAATAATAACTCCTTGGTGTGGTTTTATATTTGATCACATTACTATTAATAATTAATTTTTCCTTGAATTACAAATAATCATGAAGTTATAAAAATATCAATGAATTTTTTTTAAAGTGTTAATTTTCTTTGGTGTGAAAATTTTTAAGTGGGGGGGGGGGTGTGATCATGTTGCAATTCACTATTTTATTTCACCCTAACACCATTATGGTAAACTAGTTTTGTACTGAAATTTTCAAAAAAAAAATAACAAATTTCACTACAAATTTGATTATTTTTTTAAAATTTTAGCAATATTTAAAAATGTAAACTTTATTATTATTTATTTTTATATTGTCGGAGGAGGTGTTTTAGAGGTCTAAAGATGATGTATAAGGAAAATGGGCCAAATTATATTGATTCCCAAGAACATATGTCCAATATTATAAATATTTTTAAAAATAATTTCTTCTAAATGGGATGAAATTTTGTGATATGATTAAAAAATTAGTGGGATTCAACTAATATCAGCACAACGAAACCCAATTCATACATATGTTGGTCCAACATAACTTTTATTTCTATAGAACCAAATCTTCTCGAAGTCAAATGTTTGGTTTGGTAATTTGAAAACATCTCCAACTCTAGATTTCCAATGGCCTCCAAAATTTAAATGGTGACATTAATATTTTTATACAACAACTATTCTATTTTATTCAAGTAAATATAAGTCTTTTTACTAGTAAAAAATTGAGACACAAGTGGTATCATCAAATTTGGGTTCCCAAACCCACATCCCATTTTGGACATAAAAGGGTGCCTTTTTAACCTCATTTGAAAGATAAAACAATGAAATATTATTTTACATTATTGAGTTTTATAGTATACATATCAACAACATGTAGGTTCTTGATCTCTATATCCTTATAGTTATATTAACTCTAATGAAATAGATCCACCCAAGCCTTCTCCCCCTATTTATGGATGGCTAAATGGTGGGAGTTCATTGTGAGGGAGCTATACACATGTAAAGGGAGTTCTGACACTTATATTATATGTTGGGTTAGACTAAATTTTGTTTTAAAACATTTCATTCCATATATCTTATATTATTTCACTTTTGAATGCTTTTTTAAGCATGGTATTTGTATGAATATAATTTATAATTGATCGGTGTGAGGTTTTAAGTGTGATCCTTGTGTTGTTATAATTTTAAAATAAAATAATCATTTTATGGCCTATTTTATTGATATTTCAATATACTTGGGATCATATTAGTATATTCATATGTGTTTTAACTTGAAAATATGATTTTTATATCAAGTGTTGGTTCTACAAGAATTAATAAAAACATATAGAAATTAATTGGGTTTCATATTAATTTTATCCAAAGATTTATTCCATACCTAAATGAATCTCTATGAACAATCATATTCAAATATGTGTAGTGAACTCACAATGACCCCTTTATCCCATATATTTCAAAATAAAAATTGTTTTTTAATGATTAAACTCTTTAAATTTAGTTGTTTTCATAAAATTAATTTCCAAGAACCCCACTTTTTAATTTTTTTATTTAAAATACACATTATAAACTAAAACAAATCCTTGAGGGACAACCTAGGGTCTCCCATAGACTACATATAATCATACAAAACCAATTCAATTTGATGTTTTGTGATAATACACATAGTTTACTAAATTGGACTACCAAAAAAATGTCAACCCTTACAAGGTTTTCACAAAGAACCTAAGATTAGTAGATTCTTACTATTCAGGGGTTTACATCATGGGGCCAAAATGGGACAAAAAAATAAACAAAAATATTTGGGATCACATGATCCATTAAATTTTCGAAGCATAGGATTCCTAAATAGTGGTGGTATAACAATTGTGTCTACCCATTTAAGGTAAGGCTTACTCTATAGATGTATCATCACACACCATCCATTTGTAGCTTCCAATTTATCTATCAATGACTCAATAGTGTATCCAAGATATGGGGGATGGATGGTTGAATGTAAACTTGAATAGGGGTAGAAATGGGTAGGTCCTTATATGGTGGATCTACCTATACTTTTTGTTGATAACCTACATGGGTTTTCTTATGATAGTTATTCTCATATTGTTCTAGCTTTATCCAAAATGACTGTAAATTTTAAAATCCCACTATTTTTGTGTTCAAATAAATTAGTTTTCTGTTACCCAAGTTCAGTGGATGTTCTAGATCCACTCTCATTGGAATAAAAAGCTCCTCTTGTGGATTGATTTCAAACACAAGGGTAAGATGAGGTTCAACTGCTAGAACATACACAGTAAAGATATTTCCTCTGAGAAGATATGTATTAACTCTACGCAAATCCTTAAAAAGAAATTAATAATAAGAAGATTATTCCTCCAGTGTATGTTGTTAAAATTATTCAGTTAAGGGTTGGGATGTATCTATTCCCATTTAATTGTTTTGGATGAAGAATTCGGAGGGCCAGGTAGTACGAAATCCATAGGACTCCCGAAATATTTCATAGTCCATTGATTCAGTGTACGCAAACCTTCATCAATCACTTCTATGTGGACCGTATTTTGAATAAAAAATCACATTCCTATTCTTCTGTAGTGGTTTCATCTACTATAGCATTAATAAGTTCACTTATAATTATTTTTATTGACATGTAATGCACTGATGGTGTCATATAACTGTTGGGATAATATGAGAGTTGATTTCCTTCAAGAAAACCATAAGAGAAGTTATGATATTCATAGGAAATTATTCCATTATTATATCTCCTTAGTTTGTGACAATTCATGGCATCGTCCTTTATTGTGAGGATCCAATCAAATTCATCTTGTGAAGGGTGACCCAAATATCATTCTCAGAGTGATTCATTATATGAATTCTCTTTGAGAGATGCTAAGAACCAATTAAGGCATGCAATTATGGCCCAGTTTCGGAAACATATCCAAGAAAAGAGAAGACTGAATTTCATGAGGGAGGTGAGGGAGATAATAATGCACCTAACCCTTCTAGTTTTGGATTCCTTTGACAATTTTTATGGATTTTGGAATCATATTTTATGGATTTAAAAGGAGTATTTTGAGGTAAAAATTACCCCTTCCCAGAGGGCTAGACGTAATGACCCTAATAAAATTTCATCTTGGTCTAATTAAATGTATTATTTTGTATAATTGTAATATAAAACATATTGAATTATTTGGTTTTATGTTTTTGGATTTTAAAATACCATTGATAATTGTTACATTTTCTAATATAACCATTGAATAGAGATCACATTATTAGTATAAATATAAGGCTTTAACAAATCCAATTTACTCAGAAAAAGGAAGTAATGGCCTAATCCAGTAGAATTAATCAATTCAAAGTCCATTTTTCGGAGCTCGTAAAATAGGTAGTGTCACTAGGCTTTGCTCTTGATCAAGCCCAAGTCGGGCTTCAACACGTTATGCTTGAACAAAACTGCCTATGGGAGAAGTGGAAGTTGATAGAGATTGCCACCCGATCGATGTTATCCGAGCCACCCCCATAGTTTATCACCATCTCACACCATACCCTTAGGTCATATGAGGGTTTTATAAAGGGTTATGTTACAATACCCTAGAACTCTGATTATGTGCATTATTTTTGTATAGAATATATAATATACATTCATTTTATTATTGTTACTTTGTAACTAGTTTTTAAAGCACAAATAGTATTTTTGGGTAATATTCAAATAAAACATATATTTTGACGACTAAATGGATTTTTTAATTAAAAAATATTTAAATAAAATATTATTACTAAAATACATTTTATTAAATATAAAATGATTGTGTAATTTTTATGAATACAATTTTAATTTTTAATTATGGTTTGAAAGATTATTTTGTCAAATCCCATGAAATTTTGATAAATGTCAATTTTTATTTTAAAAGAAGAAATTCACATATTTAGAAAAAAAATTTAAATAAAATGAATATTATTTTTGAATCATGACATTAAAATTATCCAATGGTGATGTTTTCATAATTTTCCATGATAGTCGAATTTTTGGGTAACAATTAGATACAATTTAAATATATGATGTGTTTTATCACATCATAATGACCCAATACTGATGTTATAAAATAATATAAAAGGTATTTTAGGCCAATATATTTTTTACCTTAAGAATAATTTGATTTTAGATTTGTTTGATTAATTTTATAGTTCCTTAGTGGACCCTCCAAGACTTATAAAACATTTTAACTTTTTAAATGATTTCTTTGAGAGTGTGACTCACCTCCACATAATAAAGCCTAATATTTTAATACATTCGGACATTGGAATTATAAAAAAACTGTTTTTTGCTCCCCTTTTTCAGAAACCATGTTCAAAACCCATGGTTTGGTTGGGGGTTTTATTAGTTTAATGTGTAGTGTCGAAAACTTAAATAATACGGAATTCACTCTCTTTTCCAATATAAACCCACCCAAGATCCCTCTTCCCTTCACTAAAAACTCTTGGATTACTTACCTAAACATCCATAATCTCTATAAAATCCTACCAAGTTTCCTTAATCTCCCAATAATTCTCTATCAAGCCTCCCCCAAGCCTTTCGGATCACAGTTCCATGTAAGGGATTTCTTTCTTTCTAATTTTTTATAAAAACAATTATGTATTTATGCCCTTTTATTTTAAATTAAAAATGCTGAGGTATAATTTATCACCTTTCCAATACTTTCCTCCTTGTTTTTTAATGATGATATACCCCTTTCCCTCTCATTAGTTCCTCCCATGTACAACCATTTCCTTGCCGAAATTCTATAAGGGGTTTCTCTCTCCTCATTTACATTCAAGCTATTATTTTGTTTTATTAATATAAATTGCAATAAATATTTTGGGACATGTGTATATATGACCCCCATAATTTAACTTTCATTTAGATATTATGATATACCCCTTTCTCTCTCAACAACCATTTTTTATGAATTATTATGTCATGTTGTTATTTTTCCGAAATTGCACTGCAATTTTCCAAGCAAAAGTCATTATGTAGTGAATACCATGCCCATTTCTATATCAATGTTATTAACCTTTATTCACATTTAATTATTGATTATAGATGTTCTTGTATTAATTATACAATACTTTATTGTGTAATAAAAAAAATATGTTTAATGAATCAATGTTATATGATCTATGTGGCACACTTATGCATGAAATGAAATGATTAAGAAGGGTGCACCTTGATAGAGCTCCAATGCTTTGGGTAAAGACTATAATCATGAAAATTCAAGTGAAATGAGTTTTTAATCCTGATAATTTAAGTTTATTTAATTTTAAATCATTCCTAATGTCCAATGATCCTTGGATATTCCTAATATCAGGTTCAATTTTTTTTGCCACATTTCCGTGTTATGATAATCATGTTATATGATTCCTTTGTGATCATGTTTATATTATACTTAATTGACATTACTATTGACTAAACTATATTTTATTCTTCATTTTATTCATTATTTACTCCCTTACAGTGATTTATAGATCACCCTTTTTTTGCATGTCCTCAGGTTATCCCATGTGATGCTAAGTATGAAGGAATATGTGTGGTCATGTAAAAGAAGTGTTCAATAAAGATGTGCATTTCATGTTTTAAGTTGTTAGGTAATGTTCATAATTTTACAAGAAACTATACCTATTGATCCTATGATTTATCTTATTTTCAATTTTATGTAATAAATCAAGTCTATGTTTGTAATAAAGGGCAGCGTTGTTACAGTGGGTCTATTCCTACGTTGTCACGATAGTAACAATTTAGGCTACCTTTTTGATCATGTGGATTATTTTTCAAGAATAAAATATGTGTAATTTATGACCTTCATGTGATCTAACTACTTATGAAGATATATTTGTTACTCAAATATTGTATTTTCTTATGGGAGACTCTTATATTTATATATGCCTCACGAAAAATCCTCTTGATATGATTTTTTCTCTTATCCTAGAGCCTTTGAGATTTAGTCATGGACAAACACTATTGAGTGGCCCCTATATTTTAGGTAGGTCACACTTTTTAGAGAAATCCCAATGTAATAATATTTCATGAAGATACTTCTGGTGGCATTGATTATAATAGAGTTAAATGAAATGAATCACTCCCTTCTCACCCCATCCACTAAAACGGAAACCAGATGGGGATTCATTCATCTACTGATGTATCTTGTGTAGAACATGAAGGCATGGACATTGGAGTCTCTCACACTACATTTACTATTTTGTGCATTATACAACTAAAAGAGTTGTTAAGTTGATCTAGAGATAAAGTTCTTTTGTTCCCTTAACAAAATATGTGTAGCCTTAGTTGGGAAAGAATGTTTTTTTAAATGATGAAGAGTGGTATATAGATTAAGATGAATTTCATGAACACTTGTTTCTAGAAATATATCTAGAATATTGTACCACATAGTTACCAAGAAAAAAAACATGACAGTTATATTATTTTTGGCTAGTTTTTCTTTATAAGTGACAAGTCCTCTTCACCTTATATGGAAGATTCCTCCACATAATCATCCAAAAGTGGGCATTATTGGGTTTCTTTTTTCTCATCATTGGGATTGGTTAGGATATCTTCAATTGTTCAAGAAGGTAGAAAAACCATGTTTGGTTATAAAAGTGACTATTTCCTCTATATGTCTTATGTTTCAAAAATAATATCAGTTTTTAATGATAAGGCAACATGCATGAAGGGACTTATCTTTCTAAGAATCTCATGGTATGAGGTATTTCTCGAAGTTAATTTAGAAAGTGGAGGGAATTCTTGTTAAAATGAAATACCATTATGGGGAGGACTTAATCAATGGACACAGTCATGTGAAGACTACTACTATTTCTTAATTTCCTTCTAAAAGAATTAGTCCTGTAGAATATTCCATGGGTAGGACATTCAAGGTGGCCATTGAAAATGGGTGTAAATATTTTCCACTTTATTTTCTGACCAAGAGGATGGTTTCTATGAAACTCATTAGAAGAAAATTTCTAATTATTGATCTTGGTGTGGTCACAAATGATATTTTCATGGTGAAAATTGTGTGGATTACCTTTATATATACTAGTAATAACAGTTACAGGGAGGACCTTCAAAACTAAAACTTATATATCCTTGAATTGGTGAAAAGTACAATAGATCTTCGTCTTCCATTGATAGTTTATTAGGGAATCTGGAACACTATAATTAATTATATTAAAGTTCTAGGCCTTCTCCAAGGTTTCCATTCACCTTTTATAAGATTGCATTTTAGTTTTTCTGTACCAGATGGTCAGAATTACATGTTTTAGACATTAAATTCCATATATTACTCATTTATTGAGCATCCCTCGTACATCTTCTTGAATATACTGATAGGATTCTGATGTTTTTAAGGGATATGTGCATTCCTTATAGTGCATGATGAAATGAATTTATAATCTCCAATTGGAATAGCTATGTGTTCCCAATCCTTTTGTCCATTTATCATGGGAATGTGTTAGTGACCCTCCTAGATGGGGGAAAGGATATGTATCTACTCTGAATTATTCCTTGCATGGTTTTTATTAGCTACTATTATTATGGGATTGGGTTTTTTTCTCACCATTTGATCACTTCCACTATAATCATTATATCCTGATAGGTTTATTGAATATGTACAATGATAGATGCATTCCCTTCCATTGATACTAGGATATATTTAGTAATAGTAATGGCTAGATGATACTATATTCCTGTTATGTGGTTGGAGCATGGAATTTATTTGTACTTCTATCCTCAATTTCCTAATAGAATATGTATAATGGTTATTTTATGAGAGTAGAATCATGGTCTCCGCAATTTTCTTAGTAAATTCCAATAATTTTCTTTGATTTCTTCTAGATTACATTGGAAGGATTTTTGGGTGTGTCCAGGGGTATATGCATGCTCACGGATTACCTCAATGTATTGGTAGGATTCTATACATGGAGCATGGATTTGTGGTAGTTGTTTGTTCATTTCATTCCACCAATAGAGGGATGCCCTAGGAATCTGAGCCTAGGTGGCCTAAACATGGCCCTTAAGGGTGGAATCCTCATCAAGATGAGGGTTTGATGATGCATGAAAGTTGGAGGTGGAATCTATTGGTTGGATCCCTTTGATGTAACACAGGTACCATGGTGATGTGTTTTTATTTACCCTTTGGATCTAACTACCTCAGATAAGGGAGGACCTTGTTGTTGTTTTTTTGGGAAAAGCCACCTAAAATGGTTTGAAATGGAAATGGTTATTGATTTGGGTAGTCTTTCAGTGAGATTTCATGTCCTATAGGACTACATGTGTGGCCTCTAGGGTCTATACTTTTTTATTGGGGTGGTACTGTTAAATCAGTGCATTTGATACCCAACTTGGATATCTTGGTTATGTGATGGATTCCTATGATTGGACGAGGATATGGTTCATAAAAAAATGTATTCAAACATTTTTTATTGATCTTATTATGTCATTTTAGATTAATGTGATTTTTATAGGATTCTTCAGATGGAACTAAACAAAATAAAACAAATAAACTTGTTAAAAAAGTATCATAAATAGACAAGTGCGTGTTTCTTTACTACTTTGAAAGATCCATGATGTAAAATTTTAATTTTATGTAAATATGTGAGATTAAATGGACAAATATGTGGGTCAAATAGTTTTTTTGGATAATGAATAATTCATGTGAGGTTCACCATTTTTGTTTTGTGCCTATTTTTAAGGATCATTTTTTAATAGGGTTTATTCTTGGATCCAAAAACATCCAAAACGTCTTGTATCAATTATATATCCATGATTTATAATGGTATAAGATCACTAAGTACTTTTTCAATGAATTTTATTGACATATATTGGTTGATAGTATAAGGGATCAGGATCATCACATCCTTATGTGAGTGAATTTTAAAGACATGTGGGTGACACATTTATTTTTTTAATGAATAATTCATGTATGGTTCACCATTTAAATTTCATTACTTTTTTTGGGATCCATTTCTAATAGATTATATTAATTGATTAACAAATTTCCAAATGATCATGGATCCATGATATAGAATTTCTTCCCAAAGGCATATGATCCCCATGTATTTTTCAGATGAATCATATCAACTTAGATTGTTTGAGAGAATGGGTGTTCATGCTCATAAAAACCTTTTGGGGGGGATTATTTTCTACTCAATGACTCTCTTATATATTTATCTCATATTCATGTATCCATTATAAAACTGAATATAAGTCTAGTCACTATTTATGTATGAAATCAATAACATATAAATGTAGATGTAACCATATATATTTATTAAAGGTTGTAAATAAATGTAATCATCTATATATATCTAGGATTTTCAATTGAGATATTTATATGTTTGTCTGATATGTTCTCTATCTAATATAGTTATTTACTTGTTCATTCAATACTTTATTTAATTATAATTTAATGAATCATAATTGGGAACTATAGAGTTTATTATCCTTCAAGGAGTTGATTATAGTTTCATCATTAGGATAATTCCTGTGAAAGGGGATTCCTATGTGTACTTCATAAAAGAATATAAACCCACATATCTAGGTAACACTAAAGTGGACCCATAGTAACTTTTAAGGTAATCTGAAGAGGACTAAAACATTTGGTTTAACATCATTTGGTAAAGATGTGTAGATGAAGGGTGCCTATAAAAATTTGGGGTGGTATTTACACATGAGTGGTCCTTTTCAATTAACCCCATGAGGAATATGACCATATGGGAATGGATTGGGCATAAAAGGAAAATGGTCCTATGAATAAATATCTCATTGGGAGTATAGATTGATTAGTATGAGATTATTCATCCTTAAAATAATGTGGCCCTCTAGGTGGGTCTTGTTGTGGATATGATCCAGTGAGGATGGTATTAGATTTAAGTTGTTGGGTTTTCACCAAAAAGAGTATTTATACATATCTCATGAATAAGAGAATCAAATCACACATAATTCATAAGGTTTAGGGATTAATCCTATAAGGGCGGACAATTTGTTTCCTAATTGCGGATATGGACCAATAAAGGGGGTATCATGGGGGATATGTCCCTTTGAATATATAAAACATGATTTGGGACTTACACATAGTATGAGGCCCATTTAAGAGTTTCTTATTGCACTAGTTTGATGATCTCTGCTAATCTCTATGCCCATATGATTCATGATCAATGTAAGAAATAAGTGACAATTTAAGATCACTACATCACATAATCGTGTTTGGGAGGCACTTATACCTAAATAGAATGTACAATTTGAACTTTATTCCTTTTCCATTGTTGTAATAGGGTGGGGATATATATGTGGGAAAGGATATGACATCCCCAAGAAATTATAGGGGTTTACTCTATGATGTATTCCCTCGTTTGAGCTCATTCCCTCATCTAATAGTGGATGAGGATGAGGTGACCAAGGGATGTTATTTCAGGATGGATGAGAACATCCATTTTCATTAAAATAAATAAACCCTATATTGGGGCTTATATCATTATAGAATTCATGGATACTTCCCAGTTCACATTATGTTTTGGGAATCATGTGGAATAAATTTCACTTCCCAATCCACATTCACCATCACTAAGGCTGACATCCTCATTTCCATAGGAATGTATGAGTGTGAACATTATAAGTACCCTAGCTACTCGATAGGTTAAATTCATGATTTTATTTTCCACATGAATGTATGATTGAGATGGCATGATGATGTTTCTATAATCAAATTTTATATATTTATTGGCCATGGGATAGACCTTAGAGACATCATTCTTAAATAAGAGGGTTGGGTAAATGAGGGTTTGATCATCTATGTTATGAGAAATAATTCATGCCTAGATGGTTCTTCATCCAGTTAATACTTAGGTTGATTATAATTACCTCACCTAAGTGACACATAGATGGGACAAATAGTACCTAACCCATGTGATAATTGGGCAGACCATAAAGTACCTCACCCAATATATACTTTGGAGGAATGGGATACACCTCATCCAAGTGATACTTGGGGGGAATAGGGAGTTCCAAAACAATGAGATATTTGGGAATACTAAAGAGTACCTCACCCAAGTGATACATGGGAATATGATATACCTCTCACAAGTAATGGTGAACCAATGTTGACTTCATTATAGGAGATCATGAAAATAGAAAAACTTGTTAAAGGTTGTTTAATTGTGATCAAGGGTGTCCTTAAGTGATGTTGGAAGGATAACGTGCATGTTTTGAGCTTAAGATTTTTCATTCTCCTTATGTGTTTGGACTAAGGGGAAAGTAGTTCCTCCCATAGTTATTTGGTGTTTTATAACTTTGGAGGACTCTATAATATATATCCTTTTCTTAATTACATATTATTTAGTACTATTAAAAAGATACCTATGGTTTTAGGGACTTGGGTGAGAGACTCTATCGAGAAAAACTTCAAGTCATCTCTATGTATTCCAGGAGTTCCAAATGATAAGCTGAAGTGTCCTATTTTATATGAAAACTTAGGACCCTAAAAAAAGGATTAAACTTCACATACATCACTTGTAAAAGTGGTTTATTTAGATGATTCACACATTTTGGATATTCATGGGGTGTTCCACCTAGGAAAAATCTACATAAGAGGGTTGTTTATATAGGTAGATTTCATATACTCAACATGTGTGGGTGGATAGTCATGAAAGTTATAGAAATAAAGACCACTTGAATGTGTCTAAAATAAATTCCCCCACTTATACTTATCATCCCCCATGCATCTAAAAAGTTTTAATTTCCAGAATAATATATCTCTTCAAAATGGAGTGCCAACAGTTGGGTTCCAATACGATGGTAGCTTGGGGATTTTTGTTGGAAATTAGTATCATATCCTTTTTTATCAAAAAGTTCATAGGTTCTTGATGTTAACTCTGGTTATATTGATATTTCATGGTATATATAAGATTATTAATGTTAGTTAGATTGATGAGTATGTTCATGACTAGGTTGTAGATCACCACCTTTTATGACAAATCTTGATTAACCATGGGTGGTTGGGATTTAGATTTCATTTTCATTATTTGGTTGGATTAATATTTTACATGATTTTTTCTTGACCCTAATAGACATTTTTTGAGTTTACATGTGTGGGTTGTTAATTTTTTGTAAGATTATATAAGAAGATTCAGTGGCGTATAGTTAGCTCAGATCTCCTGAAAGGCATGCAGAGGTCAAACAAATGACACAGAAACCATTTCAGGGGCTATTTCATGATGGGAACATGGTCCATCAAATGAAATAAATAATTCATACATAGTTCTTCATATAATAAGGATTTAATATTTAGACTTATATTGAGTAATATCCAGTAATGGGGATGAGTTCAAGGGATTTTATTAATATATTGATATATGGATTGGATTTATATTTGGATTTGTGTAGTGTTTTGTTTATTTTGAGGTTGTGAAAATTGGTTTTTGTTTCAAAAGGAATATTTCATGGAAAACATTTTCAGAATTAAAATGAGGCCATGTGGTTTGTTCCCATGTGTGGTTAGTTTTAAAATGGGAATCTTGAAGTGTTAAAAATTTAAATATGTTTTTTAAGAAATGATATGGAAATAATAAATAATATTTTGAAACACAAGTGGGTTTCCTATTTTAATGAAAAATGAGTGATTTTCGAAGATCATTCAGTGTTTCCAAATTCCCAAGGGTAATTGGTTTTTTTAAATGATATGATATTTTTCAAAATATTGGGTTATTTAAAGAGCATTCATTTCTAGGAAAAAAAATATTTTGGTTACTTATGGAAAGTGAGGCGTTAAAAGAAATGGGATTTTTGGAGGTATTTTTCCTTGTTTAATGGATGATTTCGGTTGTGTCCTAGGGTTTTTGAGGTCTTTTAGACTTTGTTTTAAAATAGGAAAGGGTTGGATTCATGTTTCATTTTGTTTATCTTATGTTTCCTAGAATATTTTTGATGAATGATATAAATCCTATCTCTTATGATGACCCTTTTTTGGATAAATCCCCATATTCTTTGAGTATGCCCCTCTAAGTGTTGGGTTATACCAAGTATATGAGTAGAATTGACGATGTTTTGGTTCTATCCCAAGGGTTTTCTATGAATGTCAGAGACCTATTGAATATAGAGTTTAATTACTTTCATTATCTATGGTCTATATAGGCTGATAAGGCACTGAGAATTTGAGACTTCTTTTAGAATGAGTGAGCAGAGAATGTATTTGGTTCTTATTTATTAATTCCTTATAAGAGGTATAAATTCATACCTTGTATCTACTATGTTTTCTAATATATAACCACTATAGATTTAATCCATAATTATTATGAGATCTTGGATATTATTTGATGTGGTAATTAAGGTCATCGTCAATGGGTTTTCATTGAGATGATATGGGAAGGGTTTTTTAATGTGATATGGATTTGGATGCTGATTTGTTTTGGGACTCTTAATTTAGGATCCTATAGTGGATGATGTTATTAAGTTACCTCCTTTTAGTATATCCTTTGAGTTACCATTCTAGTTTTTCAGTTGTGTGTGAAATTTTTGTATAGAAATGTTCATTCTTCATAGTTTGATGATGCCAATTATTATTTTGGATAATGTAGACCATGGGTTGTGTTAGTTTTGATATTTTTGGAAAGGGAACACCTTATTATGTATATAGTGTAAAAATAATGATAAGTTAGTTTCTGGTTAGACTATAGGTCCTACCAGGTTGTGATTTTATATCTGGTGAACTGGGAGTTAGTATTTTATGAGTTTGTCCATGAGTTACACTCTTTGTAGTTTCATGACCTAAGTGAAGAACCATTTTATTCCATGTTTTATAATTTTCATTATTGGTTGTGTTTCTTCTTATTCTTTGAGATTTTTTGGGTTTATAACCCATTTTGGTGATATTTTATTTGTCTCAGTGTAGGTTGTGATTTTTTTTGTGGAGTTGACCTAATATTTTACGGTTGTGTATGGTTGGATGAATGTTTTAATATCATTTGATGAACAATGGAAACATGTCTATTTTGGTGACATTTTATTTATTAGGTGTGAATATAAGTTGCATCTCCAACTAAGATAAATTCCAAAAGGAAGGATACTTATTTCATGTCTCCATTTTCATAGAGCATCTTGTTGAATGGTTTTGATCTAGCCTATGCTTGAAGATTTTTGGTTTTTCTTGTGGTTTTTATTGATTATTGACAATCATTTTAGTGGGTTCTTAGTAATGGT
This sequence comes from Viscum album, assembly GCA_963277665.1. Taxonomy (NCBI): domain Eukaryota; kingdom Viridiplantae; phylum Streptophyta; class Magnoliopsida; order Santalales; family Viscaceae; genus Viscum; species Viscum album. The sequence continues at coordinate 1,382,650,633 of OY728138.1, forward strand.
TGTTTTTGTGGTTCTTATTGGTGATAAAATTCATCTCTAGTCTTTTGAACCCTCTAAATTCTTATATTATAGAATGCAGTTTTGGATTTTTATTAATTTTTACGATTATCAATAACATTCAGGGGAAAATTTCCTAGTGGGGAGAATTATGGAACTAATATGTCACTATTACATTATTTATTTTTATTATTATTCTTGGGTATTTTAAATCCTTAATCATTTGGTTTAATTTTTTTATAATCGGGTATTTTTCTTATGTTGAATGGTAAGTACATGTTGTTTATATGAAACCAAGTGTATTCATTATAGAATAGATATTTTCTATTCATTTTGATTGGTGCACGATTTGTATTCTTGAGTAGTATAGGGATGGGTTCAGAATATGTTGGTCCCTTTGGATATGAGTGTTGGTGCACATATAGTACACGGTCTATAGAAATACTATGAGTGACCAAACTACAATGTTGTTGTTTTTCATATTAGGGTTTTTCGTAGTTAGTTCATGGATTATCAAATCATGTGGGGGTTTTAGGAAAAATATTTTGAGTTTTTTTGAGCATAGGGGTGACTTGCATGGTTGGTGCATGGTTAGGAGAAACTGTTTGGCCAAAAAGTGTGAGTTCTTGAGTCTCATTCAGTGGCTTGCACATGGAAATCACATTATTTTCTTAATTGTGAAGCCTAACCATGCATGCTACCAAATTTTATTAAAACTTGATTTGTTGTTTGTCTTGTGTATATATAACTCGATTTTTTCATCCCTATTTCCCCCATTTTCATTCGCCTATCCATGGGTATTTATAGGGAGATCCTCTTCTACCATCTCCTTTGATTCCAAACATTTTTATATTGATTTAATGAAGTGTTTCGAAGGTAGTGTCCTCCTTCTTCTTCTCCCTTTATCCCTTTCTCCCTTCTTCCATGGTTTTTATTTCCCTAGGTAATATTAATTCTCATAGGGGATGATTTTATGGTTTATGTAAGTTCAAATAATGTGGTTTTTAATGTTTAAGGATTATAGAGGGTGTTAACTTGATTGGTTGAGAATTAACCACTGAAGGTGATGAATTGTGAGTTATTCTACATGGAACATGGAATTAAGTTTTATACTGGTAATTTTTATTACATTCCCTGAGACTCTTGGAAATATTTAGGGTTTTATCTTCAAAATTAAATCAATATGTATTACCTGTAAAGGGTTTAAAATAGTATTCAATGGGTTTCTTCAATTAGCATGGAGTATTATAATGTTAAGTGTTTATGAAATTCCTAGGTAGTAATTTAAAAAGGATTATTATGTTTCATATGGTTTTTTGACACCAATTTCATTTTCAAAGGGGAAATTTTATTATTGAAAGAAATGTTTTCTAAAAAGAAGTGAATTGTCTATTGTTTCAATTATTCTAAGACCATTGAGTCTAGAAATAATTTTAAAACATTTTTGAAAGAAATATGAATTATCTTAGTGGTTTTAAAAGTATTTTAAATGGAAGGTTTTAAAAGACTTAAGGTGGATTATAATTCTAAGCATGTTTTCAAATTCTTATTTCACTTTTAAAAATACGTTGATTAGAAATTGATATTACCCTAATTGTTAATCCACTTTGTTTGTATTATGTTTTTTATGAATTTTTACCTTAATGGGTTTATTATATAATTTGTTTTGTTTATTATTAAATATGAAAGTGAATGGGGTTATTTCATGTGAGGGTTTTGGAGGTGAGATGAAGAGTATTGATTTTATTTTAATCATTGAATGTTTGGGATGATCATATGATCTATTTTTATTTCCAATATATTGGTTGCTGATATCATGGTATACAAGGGTAATAAAAAGATATTATGGATTCATTTACACCATATTAGTGTGCATAGGTTGGATATTTCTCTATGAAATTTATTCCCTCCCAGAGGTTTATTTTGTACTCGATGACCCAAAAGGGTGTCGAGAGGGATGTTCTATTTTTACCTAGGATCCCAAGGATAGAGTGACAATATGAACCAAGTAGATTATCTTTCCTATAAAAACCTAGTGATTTTCCCTTGATTATTATATCCATATGAGGATGATTTAGGGGATCCTAATATATGTATGCCATATTTGTTTCCCCTTACTTTCAATTTGGTTATTTGACACCATGGATTGGTTGTGGGTTGATTTATTTTATTCCATTGATATTGTAACATATCAAATTTCCAATGGATATATTTATAAATTTTCATTCATAAATTATAAATGTAAATTATAAATTAATTTCTTTTTTAAATAATGTAAACCAAACTTTTATAGTCATATTTATCACTAATTTTTTTATTTTATATTTTTCAAGTACAGTGGAAATTTATTTATTAAAATGTTTTATTAGAAAAAGGGAATCCAATAGTCTGGGTGATATGGAAAAGCATCTGGTGAGTCCGTAAGGCTTGAACCCACAACCGAAGGGTGATAGGGTTGTAGCACCAACTACTTGGCATTTTTTAACTTTATATTTTACTTAAATATTATAAATATAAAAATCAATAATAAATGGAAACAAAAGGTCATATTTTTTATTTTTTTATGATTATGGATAATATAGGAACATAAAATAAAATAAAATAATGTTTTTAATGAATTTGAAGTCTTATCACATTATTTTTTCCATTAATAAACCAATTTTACATTTACTATGCTAAAACATAACTATGGTTATAATTCCTATTGACCAAAAATAAAAGGGCCCTATTTAATAAATTTTTTCCTCATAATTCCAAATTTAGAATAAATTTCTCAAGATTCAATATCAAGAATATATATATATATATTAATTTAAGATAAAATGTAAATCATAATGAAAATAGTTTTTCAGAAAAATTCATTTTATCTATAACAAATTTTTTTACACCAAATCTAATTATATAATTGTTTCTAATTAACTTAATTGGATTATTAACAATATACAAAACTAATTTTACTTTGAGGTAATTTTTAAATAAAATTCAACTTTATAAATTCTTAATATAAAAATACAGTTTTCAAAAAAAATTAATATTTTCCGTATTAACTATAAAATCAATCTTTTCAAAAAGTCCAAACAATTCACCCTAGTATAATTTTAATATTATTATTTCAAAAATAAATTTTATTTTTTAAAATAAATTTTATAAAATTTCCAAAAAATTTAAAAAAATTATTTACTCACAAAAAACATTATAAATCATTTTTGTAGGAAATGTATTTTTTTGTGTCATAATATAAATTTACACAAAATCGAATGATTATTTCCTAAGAATTGATACAAAAATTTATTGAATTATATATATATATATATCATAATAATATTATTACTATTCATACCTACCAATTCAATGATTAGGTTATAACTGTTATATTTACATAATAATATTTCATAGTTCAATTATGTTCGGTTTTTCTTATTGTATATGATGTAAAATATAATGTTTTTCTTTTAAAATCTTAGGGAGTTCAATAAATTATTTCCTAAAATCTAGTAAAAGAATCTTGAAATAACTTATTTATCTTTTTACCTTCATTTCTAATGAATCAATGGAATTTTTAACCCCTCGTTGATTTACTATGTTGTGGTCACTAAATATCTCATGATTATTCTCTTTCTTGGGATCTGTGTTCTATATCACTATGTATCATTATTTAGATGTCAATTTTTTACTCAATTTCTATATTTTCACTTCCCACTAATTTTATTCCTTACGGGATCCTAGTTTTGTGTTATTTCATTTGACCTTCATCTTTACCATTCACTCTTTTCTAGAGGAAGTTTTATTCACCATTTTTATGATGTGGGATTTAAAAAAAGTATTTTAATATTGAAAAAACTTGATTACTAACCTCAAGTTAATGTTTGGAAGAAAATAATTATTATATGGTGATAATGTAATATCTTAATATTTTTAACAAAATAAAATGTTTAGTAGCGTGCAAGACATGTGACACCGAGTTTAAACGAACCATTAGATATTATATAACTGTTACAACTTAACTGTTAAATCGGAGTTAGGAAAAATATTAACCAAATTATAATATATATATATTTCAATATCAAGAAAATATATTTTTTTGATTTAAAGGAAATAAAAATTCAATTTTAAGTAAAGACATTTTCTTTATTAAAAATATGTTTTATTCAAAAATGATTTTTATTACATTATTTAGAAAATATTTTAATTAATTTTTAGATATTTTAAAAACATTATTTGATAAAAAAAATATATAATTTTTTAATTCATCATATAATAGTTATATTAGGGTTAAATTTTCATATTTTTATAAAAATATTCATTTTCAATGAATAGTGAAAATATAAATATTTTTCAAACAAATATCATTTATTTTCATTAAAATTATCAATTATGATTCAAATTTAATCTTAAATTAACTTAAGTATCATTTAATTTGAAATGTTTTAATTAATTACATAGGAATAGTCATTATTCTTGATTTTGGTATTAGTTGTTTTTTTGGGCTTCAAACGCATTTTTTAAATAATTGTTTTCATTGTGTTTCGCATTTTTATATTAATATAATTTTGGACACTTTTTGAAATTGAATATTTTAAAATTAATTCCATATTTATAATAATTATGTCCAACATTTGTTAAAAGGTCCCTTTTATTTTTTGTAATTATGAATAGTAACTATTGTAAATATTTATCACCTTGATGAGGGTAAATTAGGTATTTAGGGTTAAATTAAAATGATAAGGAATAAAAATAACTATAACAATTTCATTTAATCTATTTGATAAGTTTGGATCAACCATACTCATCCAATATTCAAATTTATAGTGGTTTTTTACCATTTGTATTTGAAAATGGAAAATATATTTTTTTAAGTGAAGAAAAATACAAAATGTCTCAATATTGCTCTTATATTTATCTTATATGTTCATATAGAGATAAAAATAATTTTTCTATGATTATTAAAATATAATTAATTTATTTTTTGAATAATTTGTTTATAATTTTTAGTGATTATATTATTTCACTAAAAGCTTATACAATATTGAGATAATGCTTGTGTAAGTAGTAAAAATTTAATGTAAATGATTTTAAAAAAATAAAAACTGATATTTTTTTATTACATATAGTGTAAAATGAAATTTACTATTAACAAATAATTTGTAATTTTTAGTCAAAGAGTTTATATTCTAATTTCGTAACTATATTTGTGTTATTAAATACAAAATATTTGAATTGTTCGTAAAATGACATTAATGATATTTTATAATAAATAAAATATTAATAAATAAATTTAAAATTCATAAAAATACAATAATTGGACAAGTGAATGGTATATAGTTCAAAATATAAACCATGGTCCATTTATGGTTCACTTATCCTTTTATAGTTACCTTTTTTACTTCAATAGTGTAAAAAAATTTGATATTGTCCTAATCATCAAAAGGGTAAATCTGGGTTAAAACAAAGAAATAGTAGTGAAAGTAACACCGTAACTTCTAAATATTTTAATATATGAGATTATTTAAACCCATACACATATTATATTTGAATTATATAAATTTTTTAACCTGAACATACAAATTAATGTATATAAATTTAATACATAAATAATTCCAAGAGGGCTCCTCCCCTCACTTAAAAAATGGAATCTCATATCCTCTCTTTATAACAAATTTTAAGTACTCTATATCATAAAATATATATCCAAATATCATCCTAAAATACCATCCCAAATAATTAACTTATTATTTTTAATATAATATATGAAATCCTTCCTTTTATTAAATAAATTTTCATTAAAGTTTATAAATATAGGATACTTTGAGTTTAGTGTCCTAAAAATAAGGTACATAATCCAAGAAGACATAAAAAAATCTTCTAATACACTTGTAAGGATTCATAATAGGTTCATCCTAAGTTCAATTATAGCATCTCATAACCTGGGGACATAGATCAATAGACAGGGTGAGTAGAAAGTCGAGTAAGGGAAAACAAGGAAAACAGTTTACTTGTGATATCAATAATAACTTCATGAAATACATAAAGACATGAGAAATGGAAAAGGTGTAATATCATAATAAAAATAAAATTATTCATAAATTCAAACTATGGATGAAACATTTAATTTAGACATTAATATAAATATCAGCAAGTTCCATCCCCAAGGTGTCATAAAAATTACCAAGGTTATTCACCATGGTATTGTAAAACTTGACATCTCTGGAAATTAATTTCTTTACCGAATGCATTGAATTTATATCAAGTTGAACCCTTATTATTTATTTATTTTCATGTGATCCACAAATATCATAATCAAACATTTCATAAATAACCCATAGAGGATAAAATAAATGGGTTTTATATCAAAATCATAGCATTTTAAAAAGTGCTTAAAAACATGATAATTATATCATTTATAACCCACAAAAATGGAATGATGGTTTTATGTATTTAAATTACAGAATAAAATAAATCATTTTTATTTCATTATTAATACCCCTGAAAATTATAGAGGTTTGGGCATTCATATAATTAAAATAAAAGAATTTCTTTAAAAAGGGAGACATTTTGAGACGAAAATTCTACAACAAAACAGCTATGAGCCATTGTTTTCGAAAATATTAAAAAGATTGGGAAAAATGATGTAACATTAATAAAAGAATCATAATATAGTATTTGGATAGAATAAAATGTAAGTAATAATAGGGTATGTAAATTTGAAAGGCACGCCACATAAAAAGAACTTGAAAGGAAAAGAGAAGTTGAGAACTCCCTTACCCAGAAGAGTAACTTCTAATACACTAATATCGAGACATCGAGGGATTCAGGACACCTTGGGAGGACTTATTTGGAGGTATAACTAGTATATTTTTTTTATGGACTTATTTTTAATGAAGAAAAAAAAATAAATGGGTGGGTATTTATAGAAAAAGTGAGGGAATATTTTATCAATTTCAAAGAACACATTATTAGTGGTATTTGAAAAACCATGGGCTTTCCCATGGTATTTTCCAATGTTATTGGACACTTGGGACAACTAATATCTTATTTTAATCCTTAAGAGTTAACTTGAATTATTAAATCATGATTACATCATTATTACACAGTTATGATGTCATTAAACTTGCTGAAAACTTAAAACTGTATTATTACTATTCACTGAACAATCATTAATTTCATAAAAATCCAAAATACTCACCCTAACAATTTTTCAACATGTAGAATTCAAAATTGAGATCCATTTTATAAAAATAAATTTCATTTTAAATTAAATTAATAAAATACTAATACTCAACTAATAATTTATAAATTATTTATTTACTTATACTATGAGATAAATATATCACATTACAACTTAAAAATCCTAAAACATAATTAGGCTTCCATAGGTAAGGTTACTATCTCATTGGTCAAATTACCATTCATAAGGGTAAAATTATTATTCCAAAGGGTAAAGTTTCTATTAACCAAAAAATTATTTTTATCTCATTGAACCACATTTTTCACCATAATTACAACAATGTATGTCCAATTTTCAAAAATCATATCATAGAAAAAGTTATTTAATAATGAAATATTTTTTATACTATTCATAAAAAACTATTCCTCAAAGGCTATTCATCAAAAAAACACTTCATTAAATATTATTCAACAAATACTAAAAAATGTAACTTCTTAGAAATTTTTTAAAAATTCATCCTAGATTAATTTTGTCCTTTGAAATTCAAAAATGATGTTTATTTTACCATAATAATTCTCTATGTATGAGAAACCTCTAAAAGTTCAACTATTACCTCTAAAATAAATTTATCAAATTAGTCTTAATTAAAATTATATTTTATAATAAAATGTATTCTTAAAACAAAAATGAAGTAATATCAAATTTATTTATACCACGGGATTACAAAAAATAAAAAAGGACTTGTTACATGACCCCTTATAAAATCCACATAGGACCTAAGAGTAAGGTGTGAAATTGTGATAGAATCATGGGGAAGATCAAGCAATATTGCCTGAGTGGGGATTTCTATCAACTTAAAATTCTCCCCTTAGAAATTTTGTTGAAGCTTAACCTTTTGAAGTTCAGCTTGGGCTTGGTCCAGAGCGAAGCCCAGTGACTCCACCTCCTTTCCAGGCTACGAAAAATGGACTTTGTATGGCTAGAGTCTACTAAATGAGTCCACAAACTATTATTTATCTAATAATAACCATTATCATTTCTATTTATAATCACTAATCTTAATGTTAAAGGTATATTTTCCAACAATCATATTGACCAATGGTCATATTACAATCAAAACCCAACAGTATCATTTCAATTATACTCACTTAATAAATAAATGGATATAGTTTTGTAAAGTACAAAAAAATATAACATATATTATCAAGAAACAATTATTGTTCAAAAAGTTCATGTTGTTACATTCTCCCCCCTATGAAATTTCATCCCTGAAATTTCAACTCTTACCCACAAAAGAGAAAAGGTGTGGATACTTCTTACTCGTAGCCTTCTATGGTTCCCATGTGTCTTATTCATATTTATGGTTCCTCAATAAAACTTTAACAAGGTGGGTGTTCATGTTGCATAGAACATTCTCTATATAATCCAATATCACCACTAGTTTCTCCTTATAAGAGATGTCGTGTTCCAGTTGAACCACCTCAGGATTCAGTACATACGAAGGGTCAGGTATGTACATACTTAAGGGGGATATGTGGAATACATCATGAACATAAGTGAAAAATAATAGGCCACTGCTTCAATGCAGTCAATGATTTTATAGGGGAAATTTACATGTGTATGATCTTCCCTTTCGTTCCTAACTGCATGACTTTCTTCCATGGAGAAATTCAAAGGATAACTTTTTCACAAATATAAAACTCAAGTCCCTTTGATGTTTATCCGCATAACTCTTCTTCCAAATTTGATCAGCCTTAATGTGTTTTTGGATTTCATGAACCTTTTCTATTATCTCCTACACAAGTTTAGGCCCATGAAGCTTTCTCTCACCAGCTCCATCCCAACATGTAGGAGTTATACCTCACTTCCCATATAGAGCTTCATAGGGTGCCATTTTAATGCTCGAGTGGCAGATTTTGTTGTAATAGATATCAACAAATTTGAGATGTTGATCCCATCCACCTATAAATTCCATTGATAATGTTCTTAGAATGTCCTCAAGTGTCTGAATTTTTCTTTTATATTAGACTTTAGTTTGAATGTGATAGGTTATACTAAAATTCAATTCAATAAACAAATCATGTTGAAGACTTCTCCAGAATTTATTTGTGACCCTTGAATCAAGATTAGATACAATATAATATCGAACTCTAGGTATCGTTACCACTTCCTTCACATAACTCCTAGAAAATTGATCAAGAGAAAAATCTTCCCGAATAGATATAAAATGGGAATTCTTTGTGAGATAGTCTACTATAACCCATATCACATTGTTTTCATTGGAATTTCTTAGGAGGCCAGTGACAAATTACATAGTAATATTATCCCACTTCAATGTTGGTATGGGTTGTGGTTTTAATACCCCTTTAGAAATTTGTCACTCTTACCTTACTTGCTAACATACTAGGAACATTGTAGTGTACTGAGAAATCTCCCTTTTCATATTATCCCACCAAAAATGATCATTAAGGTCCCTATAAATTTTAGTGCTTTGAGGATGAATAATGATTTTAGAGATATGAGCTTCATCCATCAGCTCCATCTTTATTTTCATAATAGAATGAACACATATTCCTCTACAAAATTTCAGTACTCCTTCTTGATCAATATTGAACTTGAGAAAAATCACATCCTTCACATTCTTAAACTTATTTTATAAAAAAGGATATTATTTTTTATCTTTCTTAATCTTCTCTAGTAATGATGGTTTAGAAATAATTTGGGATAGGTTTGATGATGTACCTTCCCTTATAATTTCCATGTCTAGTTTCAGTAGGTTTTTTGTCAAGGGATCTCCATGGATCCTCATAATTGATAAAATAACAGGGTCTTTTATACTTAATGCATCAACAACTTTGTTTTCTCTTTCGAGATGATAATGAATTGAACAATCATAGTATTTTAGAAGTTCCAACCATCTCCTCTATCTCATGTTCAATTCATTTTGCATGAAAATATACATCAAACTTTGATGTTCTATATATATTTCACATTTCTATACATAATGATAGTGGCTCAATATATTTAGAGAAAAAACACCCCAAGCTGCTCCAGATTGTGTGGAGGATAATTCAACTCATGGGGATTTAGCTGTGGAGATGCATATGAAATCACCTTGTCATTTTACATGAGTATAAAGAGAAGAAATTTTATATATGCATCGCTAAAAATAAGTATTCCTTCTATGATTGAGGGTGGATTTAACATGGGTGTAGTAACCAATCTCTTCTTGAGCTCTTGGAAACATTTCTCACACTCCATTTTCCAGATTAACTTGACCACTTTTTAAGATAACTTGGGTAATAGATTAGAAATTCGTGAAATGTTTTTCACAAACCTCATATAATATTCTTCAAATCCAATGGAACTATGAATATCAATTACTATTGTAGGATGAGTCCACTACTCTACAACCTTTTTCTTTGTAGGGTCAACTGAGATTCATTCACTGGTTACAATGTTCCCTAAGAAACCAATGTGTTGTAACCAAAACTCACACTTTCTAAACTTTCCAAATAACCTCTCCTTCCTCATAGCTTTCAATATAACCCATAGATAGTCATAATGATCCTTGTGAATTTTAGAATATATTACAATATCATCAATAAAAACTACCATTAAATTATTAAGGCATTCCTTAAAGGATCTATTCATAAAATCCATAAAAATAGTAGGTGAATTAGTCAATCTAAAAGACATAACAACAAATTCATAATTCCCAAAGGTTGACCAGAAGGAGGTTTTTGGAATATATTCTTTCTTCACCCGAAATTTTTGATAACCAGATCGATGATCAATCTAGGAGAAGTATTGAGCCACATGATGTTTATCAAATAAGTTATCAATTCTTGGAAAAGGGTATTTTTCTTCACTATGACCCCATTCATTTCTATATAATTAATGCATAACAGCATTGATCCATCCTTCTTCTTCACAATGATAACATGAGATACCCAAGGAGACACACTTGTCTAGATAAACCCCATATCCAAAAGATCATGCAGTTGCTTTATTAATACCTCCATCTCCACATTCACCATTCTATATGGGGTTTTTGAAATCTGATTGGAACTAGAAATGAGTTCAATGGAGAACTATACCTCTCTTTATGGGGGAGTTCTAGGTAACTCTTCAAAAATCATCAATGTATTCTGGAATGATAGGAACATTCTATATCCTTGTAGTCTTATTTCCTTCTTATTCTTCACTGATCAACTCCATAAAAAGGATATAGTATGTTCTTATAGACAAATATCAAGTTGAGATATCTCTCCTTGGAAGATAATTGTTGGTTTTTCATTCAAGGATACTTAGATTTCCATGATTATTTATTTTATATTACCATTATAATTTGAGATCCAGTCCATCCCTAGTATAATATCAAATTACATCATGGGAATAACTACTTGTATTATGATAAGACTATTCTCAATAAAGTAAATACTAGATTTTCGAAACACTTTTGATTTTTGGATAATCCCTCCTGGAGTCTTGACTGATAACTCTACTATTAGCAGTTCAAGAATTGATTCTATATTATTTGAAAACATGGAGGAAATAAATAAATGAGTAGATCTAGAATCAAACAATGTAATTTCTAGCTTTGAGATAAAAAAATGACTACCTACCACCATAGAATTTGGATATTCAACTTCAGCTATCATGATAGAAAAATCCCAACCATGCTCCCTTGGCCTTTGGTGAGGTTGATGGTGATTCCCCTCCACTACCTTCAGATTTGGACAATGATTGGAAAAGTTCCCAAGCTATTCACACTTAAATAATTGGACTTCATGTATGGATTTCACCATATTTCCTTTTCTATTATTGTTGGTAATTTGAGGATTCACCTCACTATGACAATTTCGAGCGATATGGTCATCTCTTCCACATGTGTAACACTTCCCGCTCTTGAGAAGGGAGTTCCTAGAATGCTTCTTCCCACATTTATTACACATGGGAGGTTTAACATTAATTCCACCTCTTCCCTAATCAAAGCTCATTCCAATGCTTGGATCCATTGATCTCTTCCTTTCATTGGATTTATGGGACCATTTTATCTTAATAAACTCCAGTTTGACATTCATTGCACTTCATACAATATCCTTATAGATTTCTTACTTTAAATTGGCTACATTCTTCTGTGGATGAGGATATTTCACTAAAGAATATATCTACATTATCATTAGGATCCATGAAAAAATGTAGACGTGTAACGTTAAGGGCTTGTGAATTTAATCTTGTAGATTCCCACAGATTCATTCCCTTTATACTTCATCTTGAGATATTCCTTCTCCATTTTTTTCTCATTGAATGAGAGAAATACTTATTGAAAAATATCCCTATGAACTCTTCCTAATCCATAGCTTCAATATCCCATCGTGGCCTTGTGTTTTTAATAAGTTCCCTCTACTTATCAGATTCTCCCTCTAAGTGGTAAATAGCCAAGGTGAAATTATCTTATTCAGAACTACAATGTATAGAAAAGATCTTTTTTATAGAGCTTATCCATTGTTCCTCAATCAATGGGTCGGTAGATCCACTAAATTTTTGTGATCATTGATGCATAAATGAATCAATGGAATATTGTTACCTTCTTGGTGATATCGGTCTCTCAGCTTGATTCATGTTATTTCCCATAACATGAGTCATTTGATTCTTCGTTCTCATGAAATCTTCTATTCTGGATTCTATTGTAGGTTTTTCAGTACATAGTCCATTACATTTACCATTTTCATAGTTCCTCATATTTTCCTCCATTTTCTAAAAGAATAAAACCATATTTTGGAAACATGTTTCATTTAAGAATCTTATAACTCATGATTTTTATTTTATTCAAACATCATGCTAAAACATGTTATTCATTATCAACAATTAAATTTTCTATAAATACTTCATAATGGTTAATAAAAATATTATGATTAACCAAACATATCCCCTAGGAGTGTCAAACTAGTAGTGCAGTAAGGCCCGTTGTTAGAAATAAGTTCACGTTTGATTCTATCTCAAATCGATGCATTTTGGTGTCACCCTTATATACATTTGTGTTAAAGCCACATCCACTTGTTCGTATGTTGAAAAATATTTATTTTTTCAAAAACAACTTACATAATATTTAACCATAATACTAGGATGTTTTCCTATATATAAAATTTTATATAGGTTTACTTATAAAGTTTTCATATCCTCATTTCCATAAATAACTAAACTATACTTTGATACCAACTATGGAATCCTGTCTTTTTATTACATAATATTTCACTACATTTTACAAATAGAGGATCTTTAGAGTTTAGTGTCTTGGAAATAACGTACATAATACATTAAAATATAAAAAAATATTCTAATATACTTTTAACGCTTCATCATAGGTTCATCCTATGTTCAATTACCGCATCTCATAACTTGGGGACTTATATCAAAGGAGAGGGTGAGCAGAAGGCCCAGTAAAATAAAATAAGGGAAACAATTTACTTTTGATATCAATAAGAAATTGATGAAATACATAATGACATGAGAAATGGAAAAAGAGGAAGATAATTATAAAAATGACATGATTCCAAAATTGAAATTTGGCTACACAATTTAATTTAGACATTCATAAGCATGTCACCAAGGTCCATTCCCAAGGTGTCATAAACTCTTCTATGGTTATCCACCAAGGTATCATAAAACTTGTCATATCAGGAGATTAATTTCTTTACCCAATGAATTAGAGAAATATCATGGAACACCCTGAATATGTTTTCTTTTCATGTGATCCACATATATCATAATCAAAAATTTCTTTAATTACCCATAGAGGATAAAAGAAATGGGTTTCATATCAAAATCATGGCCTTTTAAAAAGTTCATAAAAACATGATCATTACTTCATTTAGAACCCACAATAATGGAATGAGGGTTTTATGTTTTTCAATTTATGAATATATTCAATAATTTTTCATCATGATTAGTACCCATAGAAATGAACGAGGTTTGGGTATTCATATAAAGAAATTAAATGAATTTCTTGAAAAGGGGATATATTTTGAGATGAAAAATCTACACCATAACAGCTATAAAAGATAGTTTTAGAAAACAATAAAAATAGAGATTAAAAGGGTATAACATTCAAAAATGAAACATAATATAGTATATTAGCATAATAAAATGGAAGTAAGAAGATGATATAGAAAATTTAAATACATACCACGTAAAAACAACTTGAAAGGAAAAGAGAAGTTTAGAATTCCCTTACCGAGAAGAGTAACTTCTAAAACTTTAAGATTGAGATCTTGAGTTCTTGAGGACACCTTAGGAGGAATCATTTGCAGGTATAACTAAAATAACTTCCTAAAGGATTAATTTTTAATGAATATAAAAAAGGAATGATTGGGTATTTTTAGAAAAATTGAGGGAATGTTTTATTAATTTTGAAGGACACCTCATTAGTGGTATTTGCAAAACCACGGGATTTTGCATGGTATTTTCCCACAATATTGGCCACCTAGGAAACCACATATAATATTTTAATCCTTAATAGTCAACCAGAATTATTACATAATTATTACATTAATATTACATAGCTATGTGGTCATTAATCTTATCGAGAAATGAAAACTATATGTTTACTATTCACTGAAAAATCAACGGCTTCAGAAAAATCCCAAAAATTCACCCTAAACTTTTTTTAACATGTATACTTCAAAAGTGAACTAAATTTTATAAATATAAATATCAATTTAAATTTAAATTAAATAAATAAAATACTAATACTTAATTAATAATTTATGAAACATTTATTTACTTATACTATGATATAATTATATCAGATTACCACTTACGTTGAATGAAACATATTTATACTTCCATACGTGAGGTTACTATTACACTGTTAAAATTACCATTAATAAGGGTAAAATTAATATTCTAAAGGGTAAATTTACTATTAACCCAAAAATTGTTTTGATCTTATTGAAGAACATTTTTCTCCCAAACAACAACCATGTATGTCAAAATTTTGAAAATCATTTCATACAAAAAGTTATTTAATAATACAATATTTTATTACTATTCACCAAAAAACACTATTCATTAAATACTATTCATAAACAAAACACTATTAATCAAATACTATTCATCAAATACTAAAAAAATTGTAAATTTTTAGGAAACTTCTAAAATATCATCCTAGATTAATTTTGACATTTTAAATTCAAAAATTATTTTTATTTTACCATAATAATTCTCTATGTATGAAAAATCTCTAAAAAGTATAATTTTTACATCTAAAATCAATTTGTAAAATTGTTCTTAATTAAACATATATTTTATTAATTAAATCTATTCTTAAAATAGAAATGATGAAATATCAATTTTATTTATTCTAAGGGATTACACCAAGTAACTAAGGCCTCTTTACATAACCCCTTATAACACCCAAATAGGACCTAAGAGTAAGGTGTGAAATGGTAATAGAAACTTGGGTCAGCTTAGACAACATTTCCTTAGTGGTGAAATCTATAAACTAGAACTTCTTTTGTATGTGATTATGTTCAAGCTTAACGTGTTGATGTTTAGCTTGGGCTTGGTCCATAGAAAAGCCCAGTGATTCCACCTCCTTCCCAAGCTCCAACAAATGGGATTCATATGGCCCGAGTCTACTAGATGAGGCTATCAACTCTTCCTTCTTCAGTAATAACCATTATCATTTCTATTGATAATAACTAATCATAATGTTAAGAGTATAGTTTCTAATAGTCATATTGACAAAAAATTATATAACATTTGAAACCCAATGATCTCATTTCAATTATACTAACTTCATTTACAAAGAGAAAATTTTTTGTATAGTATAACATAATATAACAAACATTTTCAAGAAAAAATTATTATTCTAAAATTTCAGTTCGTTACATAATACCAACATTATATGTATTAAGTTGTAAAGAAAATGGGGTTTTTTCGAGAACTAGTATAACTTTTCACCAAATTTTTTAGTTTTATTTCTTCTTCTACCACCTTCAAAACTCTTTTAAACATTATGATATAAAAAAAATAAATATCTCCCATTTACTGGGATATAATTATAATAATTTCATTACCTTAATACGTCTTATTCTACCATTAAATCAGAAATAAAACTAAATTCTTGTGTATGGTAGACTAACACATCTCTAATCGATTTAATTCAGTTCCCATCACCACCTATCATAGTTGTTTATAAAAATGTATTTTATGTACATATATATTATATTTATGAAGTTATTATCATTATTTAAAGATAATATAGTATTTATTTTCTCACATTTTTATCAGTTGGAAATTATAACATTGTTCGTACGTACGTGTGGATTACCACCTTTATAAAGAGAAGTCAATATTTTATCTTATATACCTTTAATATATGGTTATAAAATTGTTTTTAATATATAAAAAATTATTATGTTCTGATTATTACTATTTAGATGATTTAATAATTACCACTTAGATGATCGTCAACCTATCGACATCATTTTGGATATATGATATGATTATTTTCAAACTGTCTAACAAGAGCCTAAATGATTAAGTAATTGAATATAACATTATAGTAAATAAAACAAAAGGGAAAATAAATTTTTAATTTTTCTTAATAAAGTAAATAATTTACAAAATTTTATTATTTTGGAAGATAAATAATGTTGGTGGTGATTTGTACTTGAGGTAAGGGTCTTTATTTTAAAAATCCTCCTTTAAAAATTTACTTCTAACTAGTCTTTTTCCATGTTCATGTTTATTTTAAAGTTTCATAAAAATTATTATTTATGATTAAATGGTTTAAAATTTTTATTTTTATCCTATTTTACTTTCTTTACAATGGTTTAAAAAGGAATATTTTTAATGTTTTTTGTACAGGTCACTTTTGACTCTTTTTACCAAAGTGTAAAAAAATGTTTTCATTTATCATTTAAAACATGAATAGATTTTCCCACCATCATGATTTGTAATTGATTTTAAAATTAATTTATAATTTTACATGGTTTTCTTCAAATGAAATGATTTCTAAAATATTTTGGAATTTTTTTCATTTTAAAGAGTTTTCAAGAAAAGAATAATTTCTCCCTATTTTTATATGAAAATGTAAAATGTTTTCATTATTTGTTCAGAAGATTTTTCTAGAGTTTTAGGATTATAATGATAAATTCTTTAATTAATGATATGGTACTAAGAAATTATACATGATGGTGGGTGAGATCAATACACTATATACAAATGGGTGAACCCAATACAGATTATACGACGGGTGAGCATGATACAACTTATACAATAGTTGATTCTGATATAGCTCTGTATTTAATTGTGTAATGTTACTTGTATTAAAAGGAAATAATGAGAAATTTATCCATGGTGGTTTCTCCTCTATATTTAACTAGGCTCTAGTTATTTATAACACGAGTGAACATGGGTTATGAATATGATGTTCTATGTTTTCTAAAAGGGTTTCTATTTTATTCTTATGGTTTTTAAATGTTTTATTTGATCCAAAAGACTGGTTTCCATGTGTATATGATTTATTATATACACATAAATAATAACAATTAAATTTTAAATAATTTATCTGTTTTCATGTTTTTCATTAGCCTAACAGATTTATTACTTATATGTCTCTTTTTGAATGTTTTCTTCTCATCCAGCATTTTTGAATGCTTTTTCACTGGTATTAAGGATGAAAATAAATTTTAAAAAATTATATTTTCTAGATATTGATGTTTCCGTGAATTAATAAACCATTTCTTTATGACGTAATTATTTTATAGGAATAATGGATACAGTTTTGAAGTGTCCACTTCGAAAGAGTCTACCCTAATTCTCTAAAACTATAAACCTAAAAGTCATTGGGTTTGTAAGTGACCCAATATTTTAGTTTGATGTTATATATTTTAGAAGGATAAAATTAGGTCTCATTTATTGGTATTAAAGACATAAATGTAAAGATAATTTTTTATAATTGGATCTAGAAGTGTTGATTGTTGGCTATTATACACACACCATCATATCACAAATTTCACTTCTCTCTTTTTCTTCTTTCTCAAAGGTATCACCTTTCAAATGTATCTACATTAAGTTATAATTGACATTAAATTTCCTATAAATAGATAATTTTAACTTTCATCATGATGAATGATCAAAATTGTTTTTCCATGCATCCATTTTCTTCCCATGATCTTCTATATATATATTTTAAATATTTTATACAGCCCTTTTTCTCATGTTCTATTCTAAAAATACCATTCTATTTATTTCTCATTTTTGAAAATCAACCAAATATTTACTTATGAATTTGATACACCATCATAGACACTATTCTTCCATCTCAATGACTTCCAAAAAAACATTTAAATATTTTTGGTTTTCTATATAAAATAAAGTAACATTATCATGTGAATGAGGAGTATTCTTTAAATTTGGATTCTTAACACCCATATTTTCAGAAACCCTTCTATTTTAAAAATAAACTTCATGACTACTAGATATATAATATCATATTTTTGTTTTTTGTGTTTGAATAAAAAACCCCATGTGGTGTTTGAAACTATAATGAATGACAACTATATATTTCAATTTTTTCTTATATTTCAAGATTCACTAAAATATTGAACATCCCAATAAATGATAAAAATTAATCTAAATTAAATCCTATATAAATAATTTTCTGAAAAAATTAGATATCAGTTTATCACCCATTTATCTTAGATCAGAATAATTTTGAATTCAACGAATCTGCCAGGGAATCCACTCAAGTTCATCTACATTGTTCTTGAAATCCCATAATGCTTCATATTATTTATAATTTGAATCATCCACTTAATCATCACAATTTTTTTGTTGAATAATGGATTAAGTAATAATAATGAGTATATGAACTTGAATCATAACATCAACATCTTAAAATGTCTTTTTCTCCTAAATTATAAATTGTGGAAACTCACATTATCATATTTTTCAGTCTCAAAAATACTTTCTTTAATTTATATTATCCTCCAAACACAAAGATAAGTATCTCATAATTTTTTTTAAATTAATCACAAAACCTTTTGGGTGTAATTTATTTTTAAACCATAATCAAATAGCTCTTTTATCATCAAATATTTTATTCCTCAAAACCATATAATTATTGAAATACTAGTTTTTCACTATGTAAAATATCTTATGAGATCCAAAAGGTGTTTTCCTTTTCCATAGAATATAATTGGGTGTAAAAAATATTATACGTGGAAAAATTATTATGTACTAACCAAAAATATATTTCATAGTTTAAAAGTATTTTATTGGTGGCTCAAATAACATACATGCAAACTGTAAGTCTTATGTGCTGCCAAAATATCTTACATATATACATAATATCATAGATGAACAATAATTATTACATGGAAAAAATATATTATAGCCAGAATATCATTAATTTATGATAATTATCTTAAACACACCATAAATATTTTTCAAAGAGATATGTATTATTTGTGTTGTCCAAAACCTCTTATGTGTCAGAAATATTCTTTTATTATTTCTTCAAAACTCAAACCCCAAAACAATAATTCTATCTTTTCATCAAATGAATGATGAACTCGTTCAAATCATCTTCATAAATTCATGCTCAACTCAAATTATATTTTTATCACTTAAAATATTTTTTGGAATAATGAAAAAAATTATATATCCTTAATTATTATTAAAAAGATTTACATCATAACAAATACTCAACATAAAGAATTTTAAATAAATTTTTTCTCTTCCCAACTCTAGTTTAATTTTATCCTTTATAAATATTCTACCAATATAAGTTCTTTAAAAATTTTAGCAATCCACATTCTCACTAAAACATGGATCTATTCTCAAAAAAAAGAATATAGATTCTTCCAAAAATTAAACCCCTTCTATAAAAGTTAAGAACAACTATACAAGTTGTCTAAAAAAATTAGTAGCAAGATCATCTGATTTGTTATCCTTTTCTGTGTAATCGTCATGGTAGAAAACCCATTTTCCACTTCAACCATTGGGTAGATATCCAATATCTCAACCAATACTTTTTTCTTTTCACAATTACATTTAAAATCACTTTAAAATGAATATTATTGAAAAAAATAAAACTTAACCACCAAATGAACTTCAATATACCCCTTTGTATTTTTTTATTCAATTCCATATTTACACCCATATTCAATGTAATTAATTCTCCCCTAATTGATAATAAATTTAAAGGTACTAAATATATTATCCCACTAAATATATTGTTATAAATGAAAAGGGGGTATTTCTGATGATAAATCTTCAAAATTTAGTAAACAAATATTCTCTCTATTTGATTACATTCACTTTCAATGATTTTTGTTGGTTTAATAGGAGAAGGGTAGCACCACATTCTTATTACTAAAGTTTCTTCAACCAATAGATTCTATGTTTACATGGGATAATATAGTGTATAAAATATGTTTTTTAGTTTATATGAAAAAATATTCTATTAAATAAATCCTATTGTGGTACCAAATCAGAAACTCACTTCAATGGGGCTACAGAAATATTTTTTTTGAAAAATATTCAATTACTAATGCTCACTTTAATACACACAAAAAAAATTAGGTTCGAGTTATTTTTTTACATTTGGTTATATAATCACTCCCCCTTGATAGAAATAGTGAATATGTGTTAGAATAATGATTGGAGATTGAGAATCATACCCCAATCTTCAATTTTTGATGGGGTTATCCAAATTTATAGATTTAAGAGAAATTTTTAATATTACAGGGCTTCAATTCTTTTGAATAATCCTCTTAAATGGATTCTATCCACACTTCTTCAACTTAAATTCCCATCTTTTGAAAAAATAATAGATTACCTAGGAATAAGTTAGACCGTCTAATAGCTCCTCAACTTGAGAAACCATGATAAGATAGATTTCTACAACCAATGAATCCTTTATTTAATGTTTTAATGTGTATGTACCTCTTCATGATTTATTCATCTCCAGTTTTATTGATCTATGATTTTTTGGCATCGTGGACTTTTTTTATTGAACTATTCATCCAATATATAATGGGTTTCTCATACATAGAAACATGAGTATATGATTATTTCAGTTTTCTCTAACTTATTATCATCTTATAACTGGGTTGGACTTGTTTTAAAGTACTATTTTCTTACATGGCCATCATTATATTTTTGTGTAGACACATTCACAAAATATTTCATGTTAATTGAAGTTTGTGTTGATTTTCATTTATTATTAATTTATCCTATCATAATATTTATACATTTTACCAGCATGTATTCTACCCCATTTCACCTTCCACACTCTTTTTCATAAACTTTTATCTCACCCTTTTTGGGATGTTACGAAAATTCTCCAAAAGGAGTATTAACCACTAATACAATCTAGGAATATCTATATTAGATAGACTCTTTTTTGATAATATATTTCTTCCTTAACTTTTCAATTCATATTTATTTTCACATTATTGATGATTTGGTATCTTTAAAAACATTATAATAAATTATTAACTAGAGGTTTAGTATCCTTATTAGCTTAATTCATCAGCTTCTTGGGTGTACTCATCTTTACTGAATTAAAACCCAGGCTAGTTCCACTTCTCTTATTTTATTTCATGACCTGGTTTTCTGTACTTCTTATCTCATTAGTATAAGAATTAGAATGGACCAGTAGATAAAAACACTACTCATATTAATGGTCAACATTATTCTAATACTCGTAGAATTTATTCAATATTTTAAATATTTTATTACTATATATATTTTCCATTTTATATTACTCATATTTTATTTCAATAGGCTGTCTTATTAGTTTAGCATTTATCCCCTTGTTTTAATCTCTTTAAAATCTATATATGTATATATATTGCCATTTTTTATAAAACTCAATGTCCCTATAACTAAATATACATTATACCTAACATCATCCATTAAGTCTTGATCTTATTATTGCGCATGTAGTCTATCCATACTAACACCATTTTTGTTTTTTGGGTGGAACACCAAGTCATCAGGATTGTTTATGGGAAACGTTTTTGGGACCTGATTACCTATACATTTATGATTTGGTGGATTTTTTATCAATTTTTTTCATCCACATTTATCCAAAACACAATTTTTTTCTACAATTATAAAAATAATAATTATCCTTAATAGTTTGTTCATGATTATGGGATGCCCTTTTTTATGATATATAGGTGGATAAATATCCACATGATCTGAATCTTATACTAGCACCATTTTTTCTTTTATAAATGAAAATTTTTATAATTTTTGGAGTTAATACACCTTTTCTCATTAGATTGTGAAGCTACACCTTGGGTGATTTCATGATTTTTCAATTTCACCTCCAACTCTTGGCAAATTAAATTGAGAGTGTATTTATTTTCTTCAAGTGATTCTAACCTATATTTAAAATAATTTCTTATTTTTTTCACTTTTTCACGTTTATAACTTGCCTCTTGTAGATAATAATTCATCTCTCTAAATATTTTTTTCTTTTTCCTTCAGTTAAGAATATTTGATATTCATAGATACTTTTTTGTAACTTCTCTAAATCATAGATTACTTTTTCCACAAAATTTAAAAACACTTTCTTTTCAAAAAATATCCATTTTAATTATTCAACAATTAAGGAAAATACTTCATTCCAAATTGAATAATTGTCATCTTTATCTTTCATAATATTTATCAGAATTTTGTAGTTACTCATATTCTTCAGGAAAACTTCTTCCATAGACATAGACAATTCTTACAATTATGACTTATATTCATGAATTCCATTGATGAATTTAAATATATAATTCATAAAATAAATATGGTAATTATTATACAATACATAAACTCAAGGTAGAGGTCTTTGGAACATTCAATGCAACCCTGATCATAACATTATCATTATTCACAGGAGGAATTACAATTATTTTAATTTAAAGAAGACTTATTATTTTGATTACTTTTAGATAATGGTGATTCCTATTTCTTATTTGAAGCTTGTCTTTGATTTATAGCCTATTTATTTTTCCTATTTATTAAGGTCTTGTAATACACTTAAAATTGTATTTTAATAGATATGGAAGTAGATTTATCTGTCTAAGGCTCTTCTATTTCAAAGATACACTTCATCAAATCTTGAAAACAAATGGGAAATGAAAATTGAATATTTAATCAAAGATGTAACATTTACTATTATAATAATTATGATAGTATAAAAAAGTTTGAAATATAGTAATCTTTATTTTGATCCCAACTAAAATACCCAGAAAAATCTTGTTGGCCCACATGGGAGGGGGTAAATCAGGTTTAACCAAATTTTGAAAAAAAAAACATTTACTTATTTTTATTATTTTGACATTCATTATCTTGGAACCCTAATATTGGTTTAAGAAGATAGATCCTTTTTATTTAACCTAGAATATACCTATATGAAATGTAGATATAATGGTATTTATGTAATCTTTTTTTTCGTGGTTCAATTTCAAAGTGAACCTAATTCATCATGTAGTTGGTTATTATCCTGGTCCACTAAATCTCATTTTATTACATAGCTGAGGTAGTTTACAATATTACACATGTGAAATATCCATCATCCCACTATATTTCATCACACTAACATCACACTAGATAAACTTTTCTTCCCCTCTTCTTAATTTGGAACCAAAATTATTTCTATGTATGCCTCTATACCCTCAAAATTTATCCAATTATTCAATTATAGAGTGACTTAGAATAAATTAATGTATTCTATAATAATATATACAACTCAGTCTCTCTATATAGAACTGCTTACATAAATTGAAGAATATATTCACATGATACATTCAAATAAAAATGTATTCCCTAAAACTCATCATTGAATAATTGATCCATACAAATTTATTATTACTAACATAAACTCAGCTACTATAACTCCTTCTTATTTCTTTTTCCTCTACTATAAATTAATAGTACAATAGTTTGACCAATTATACTCATAATCCTTCCAAACCGAGATGGTGTTTCTTCTTCAACAAAAATTCCTTTTCTCAAATTTTCCTCACTACCACATACAATGGGTCCCCCTCCTACTTATTATTTGGAGATATCTATTGATAATCTTGAATTGTCTTTCTTACACACACACCCATGTCACACTTATCTGTTCACTCTTTTTATTCTTTATCAAAAGTGTCATTGTTCACGTGTTTATACGTTAAGTTCCAAGTCACATTCAATTACCAATAATTAGTAAATTTAAACATTCATCATGGGGCATGATAAAAATTATTTTTACATGAATCCATTATCTTCCCCTGATATCTAGTGGGGATTTTCCACATATTTTATATATCCACTTGCCTCAAGATATAATCTAAAAATACCTATCTCATTATTTCGCATATTTTACCTTCAGTTGAAAATGTTTTTAGAAATTTCTTACACCCACATCAACACTCTTATTTATTCAAAAATAATTCCTTAAAACAAATTAATTAATTCCTGATTTTTTGTATGAAATATAGAAATATTGGTATGTGAATATGGATTCATTTCTCATTTTTTAGTAGGACTTAAATTTTTCAAAATGATCTTATTTTAAACACATCCTTTATGACTACCATCTTTCTCCAATCATTTGTTATTTATCATGCTTGATAAAAAATCTCATGTGATGTGTGAGACCTTGAATCACAAGAACTATATCTTTTGGATTGTTTATTCATTTCATGATTCATTGAAATATTAAATTTCTCATTTCATGCTAAATAAATATACTCTAAAGTTAATTATACCTCAAATTTATTCTCAACGGATCATATATTGATATCCTATTAGGGTTTCATTAGTTCCCTAGTGTTCTATGCAAAAAAAAAATTTATAAAACTCAAACTATGATACTCAATTGATTAAAATTTAGTATTGAGAAAGTTTTAGGTCAACCCACAATAATAGAGAAATTAGTTTAATTAGAATTTCAAAAGATTTAATTTTATTAATTTGAAGAAATGGGTGATAAGTTTTTTGTTTGATTTAATTATTGGAAAAAAAGAAAGACAAAAGTTGCTATATTGATTGGTTTGTGAATCATATTTTGAAAGTGTGCCAGGGTTTTGTACTTTTTGGGTTCTAGTGTAATTGGATTTTAGGATATAGATTTATTAATTAATTATCGATGTCAAAATCAAGATGAGGTAGATCGGATGGTAATGGTATCACCTCTACAACGTAGCAATACCCTATTTCCCTTTGTCTGATAATATAGCAGTTCATCGAGTAAAGTTTTTCTTGATACCAAATTTAAACATGATTTCCACTATTGTTGAAAATTGTCATGCCTCCTTTAGATTTATCAGTTTCACAATTCTAATGTTCCTTTTTATTAGATTATCAATGGAAATGATAAAATAAAATTAAATGGATCTCAAATAGGAACATAAATTTCACAATCCAAACACATGAATAATAATAAGAATTAAAACCAACACACCCTTCCCCTTCAATTACACCACCATTGAACAAGGAGGGTTTACCCCTTCATCCTAGTGATGAGAGAATAAGAGGGAGGGATAAAATAAAAGAAATTTATAAAGAAAGAATGAACTCAAAGTGGGTGCAGAAGCTTCGCTCCATGATTTTTTCTCCAGCCAAATTCGAATCTAAATGATTTCAAGAAGCAGATATATCCTCTATTTATAGGCACTTTATGGGATATACTTGACCCATTATAAGTTTCCTAATAGGGTTACATGTTGTGTAATACTGAATCGATTTTAAAGTCATGATTTTCAAATCTACATGAATCTCATACGTGACTTTGAATCATTGACCCCTGTCACAATGTGTAATTTGGACTCATGACATGCAATGATCAATCATACTATGTAAAAGCTTCATGACTTGTATGGAAGGTGACTATTTCCATTTATGAATTCATTACATGTAATGTAGTTACATGCCATTTAATCTTCATTCTTTATTTTCCAACTCTACAACATCCCCAAAAATCAGTTGTCACACTATGATCAATGCTCATGGCACGAAGTTCATTTTTTCAATATTCTTAACCTTTTTTGTTCTTTTTTCAATTTTTCATTGTATACTTCTAGAAAACACAAAACCTGTTAATTTTTTTAGCATTTGGAAAATCAAATTCATCAAAAGTACAAATGAAGACATTAAAATACAATAAAATGTATGAATTAATTTCACTTAACACAGATCAAATTCTCACTCATTTAGCTTCGATCACAATTATTTTGTTTACAAGAAATTAGATTGAGCATTGACTCAACTTTATCTTCATTATTCCTGAAACCCCATGAAGCTTAATATTCTTTATTAAGTGAATCATCCACATGATCTTCCCAATTTTTAGTTGAATAATGGATCGAGTAAGCATCATGATTATATGAACTTTAATCATTGATTCATCATCTTTAAAGGTAATTTTCCCTAAAATTATAAATTCTAAAAACACACTTTTTTCTCTAAAAAATTCACTCTTTCACTGATCTCTTTCTTCAAACACAAATATCAACATCTCATAATTTTTTTACTTGAATAACAAAATATTTTATGTGTTTTAAATGTTTTAAAACATGATTAAATATCTCTTTAATCATCATATTGTTCTTACTTCAAAGTCTTGTAATTTTGAAAACCTCAAATTTTCCCTAAGTAAAATATATTTTGGGATTCATAAGATATTTTTCTTCATCACAAAATAGTAATAGATGTTAAAAATATTATATGTTGAAAACATCTTATCTTCTGGCCTTAAATAGCTTACGCTTCCTCAAAATATATTATGGGAGGATCAAAATTTTTATGTGTGAACAAAAATTCTTATGTGTGGCCAAAATATATTGTGTGTAGAAAAAATATCATATGTGGAAAATGTTTTTATACAGAACCAAATACCTTATAGCAAAAATATATTACATGTATAAGAATTATCTTATGCACACCATAAATATTTTACATAGAGATTAGTATCTTATGATATCCAAAACCTCTTACGCATATGAAATATTTCTTATCATTTCTTTGAATTTGAACTCCATACTAGTAATTCAATATTTTCTCAAATTAATTCAGAACACTTTAAAACAAGATTAGGCATTTGTACTCAACTCAAATCACTTAATAACTACTTCAAATAGTTTTAGGATTTTTTAAAATAATTAAAAATACCATAAATCTGGTTCAAAATACTTGAAGGATAAGAAATACTCAAGGTATATTATTCTCAAGAACCATTATATCTTCCCAATTTCAGTTTCATTCTATCCATTATAGATCTCCATATAAGTGTGGTTATTCACAAGTTTCAGTAATAAATATTATCATAGTCACATGCATAGATTCTCTAACAATGAAAAAGCATCCAAAAAACATTTAACCACTTTTACATAAGTTAATAACATTTTTACTATCTATCTAACCTAGATTTAGCAGACATCTTGTCTGATGAATTTTTATTTTCCATGTCTTCACCATGGAAGAAACTAAATTGTCCACTTCATTTATTGGGTGTATAGTCTATCCAGCTAAAAATGATTTTACCTTTTCATAATTAAATTAAAATTAACTTGAAAACAAATCTCATTGAAAATAAATACAATTTCAACCTAAGGATGCTTCAATGTCCCTCTTAAATTTTCATTTCAATTACAAATTCACTCAAATAGTCAATATAATTCCGTCTCAACCTAATTGGAAATAGATTTAAAGGGATGAATGTTATTCTCCCACTAAATTTATAGCAATATTTGAATATAATTGAATTATAAAACTAACTCTTCTAATATTAAGAAAATTTTATTCTATCCATTCGATTCCATTCATTTACAAAACGTCCCAATACTTCAATAAAATAAGTGTGGCGTAATATTATTCATATAAATGTATTATCAACTAACTATTTCCATGTTTACATAGGATAACCTAGTTTTGAAAACATGGGTGGTTATATTATATAATAATATTGTCTATAAAATAACTCACATTGTTCTACCAAATATAAAACTCAATTTAATAATTTTTCACAAATGAAATCAATAATTTTTACGTACCCTCACTTACTTTAACACAAACATAAAATATATTCATGAGCTCAATATTTTCACCAATTTGGTTAGATAATCACTCAACCTTGGTAGACATAATTCATAAAAGTTAGAAAAAGAGAATGAAGAATGGGTATTATAACTCAATATTTAATTTAAATATGTTATAAAAATTTCAATCATTGAGAGAAATTATAAATCTCTAGAAACTTCAATTCATTTGACATCTCACCATCAATGGATTCACTCCACAATTCTTCGCCTTCAATCCCCAACTTTGGAAAACAATATAAAATACTTTTAAATAAAGTGGGTCATCTGATATCTCCTAAACATAATAAGTACGAATAATATAATTTTCAAAACATAGATAATACATTATTTAAATTTAAAATGTTTCTAGACCTCTTCATAATTACATAAACTTTGTTTTTTCATATCTAAGACTCTTTTTGAAGCATGTTCATTTTTTGACCTAAATATTTTTCCTAACTAGAATTGTTTTCTAAAGTTTAACAACTAGTTTGGTTTGATTATTTTTATCATGATCATACTTCCTAGCCATAAATAATTGGGTTTTCCATGTTTTTAAAAACTCGTTTTTTACATCGTATACCTTCTCTTTTTGTCTAGACTATTTCTTCCTAAAAACATTCATGATAATTGAAGTAAATAGTTATTTTCCTTTGTTATTTATTTTTTACTATTATAAAATTCTAACATTTTATATACATACACCTTAACCTATTACACATTTCATACACTTAATCAACTTTTATTTTCCCATTTTTTTCAAGCTACACAACTGTAGATGTCGAAAAGTAAGTAATTACTAAAGGGAGTTTTGAAATAACAAAGGGAAGTCATATTCGGACCCGGAGTCTCGATCCGGAGGGCCCGAAAGAGTTGCGCAAAAAAACGGGAATGTGCGAAAAAAAAATTGTTTCCCGCGGAAGGGATCCAGGATTCGCGAAGGGTCCCTAGCGTAGGCATGAAATACTTTCACCCCCGTGCCCCATGAGGTTAACATTCCATGCCGCCTTCACTGGATCAAAAATTTTGTGTACCTCTCTGAATTCCGTGATGCAGGATGCATATAAATAGAAGGATACCCTTTCCATTTCAGGGTTGCAGAATTCGAACTGGCTCTCGTGCGCGAAATCGGACTGCCGCACGTGCAATATGGCCTATAGGTACTGATTCATTTCACACCGCCTCACCCCGGGATGCACCTTTGTGCGTAATCCCTCTGTCTTAAACAGAATTACCAACCCTTCGGGGTTCCTCCCGTGTGTGAAATTCCTTCTGTTGCATGCAAAACGGTCCAATTGCACGTAAACCCTTTCGTTGGGTGTGGCCTTACCTTTGGGTGTGGCCTTTTCCACTCACGGGAAATTCATTACCCTTGTGCGCGATCCTACTAGCCGCGCGCAAGCCCTCTGCCCCGATTACGCACCACCCTAGTGTTTTGTGCACCAACCATTTATTTTCGTGCAACCCTCGGTTTCCCTCACCTTGATGCTCCTCGAGTGCCTCCCTATGTAGGCACCCAATGCACTCTTTCTGCATGCCCCGGGCACACACACCGGGCATACACACCATGCTCTATTTTCCCGTACGACCTTCCTGGCTCGTACGAAGTAACCTCAAGGTCCCTTGGGATGTTTTCCTATTGCGTTTATTTTCCTCATGCTTCTTCACATAGGAACGCTAACGGTTATTGCTTCTTCGCATAGCCACGCTAACGTGGACCCCTCGATGGTTCGCTCAGTGGCCCCCCTTCACTATGTCCTTGAGGATACCTTCCCTCCCACAAGGAGAAGAGGGTACTGGTTATGTAAGTCCTAGGGGTGTGGAGTGAACCCACCTCGTCCGAGCTGCAGGATGTTAAACTTCCAAGAACCTCGTCCTCAACACATGACATTAAACTTTGATCCGGCCCCCGTGCCTCGCACGCAGGGTCCCCCCAGATCAAGCATTATTTACGCCCAATCATCTCCACGAGGATGGGATCACCCACCACATGGGATGATATCCTCCTTGTTGGGGTGGCGTTTTCCCATGGGGGAAGGGCAGCCACCTTTGTGTAAGCCCCTAGACCCTCTTGCGGATGGTAGCACCCATGCACCTTCGTACTTTCCCGGTGCCAAGGCCAGCGGGGAGCATGATGGGAAGTGGGACTCTTCCTTTCATTGGTCCCAAATCCCTCTCCCTCTGTTCTTTGTCTCCCTCAGGCCTCCATCCTGGAGTAAGTCCTGTCACCATCATAATCCCCTCTTTGCTTCCCACGGACGCGGCCTTCATGATGTGATCGTCAGGTATCTACAACCTCCTGTTTCCCACACTGAGCATAACTCACGTGGGCTTAGAGTAGGCATCAACCATGACAATTCCCTCATCCAACATGATGTTAAACTATATGCCCCTGTCCAACATGAAGTTAAACTGTATTCCCCCATCCCGCATGATGTTAAACTGCAGAACCCGAACTACATGGACTTTGATTCCCTACCACGAGGATACGTAGGAAGCCTCCACGAGGTTCAAGCCCACCACCCAATCATTCCGACCTCTCCACATCAGTTCACCAACCACTATTGTGGGCCGCCTCATAGCATAAGCCCCTTAGATCCACCATTGTGTTCCACCTCAGAGCATAAGTCCCACCGATCCACCATTATGGGCCACCTCAGATCGTAAGCCCTGCCGATCCACCATTGTGGGCCGCCTCATAGCGTAATCCCCATTGATCAACCATTGTGGGTCGCCTCAGAGCGTAAGCCCCATCAATCCACCACCATGGGCCGTCTTAGAGCATAGGCCCCATCCATTTGGACCCCAGGTCCCTCTTCACGTCAGTTCACTGACCCCATATCCTTGGGTCATCTTAGAACATATGCCCTAAGTACCCCGTCCCAAAAGACGTTAAACTGTACCACCCGAACTACGTGGACTTTGATTCCCAGCCACAGGTATACGTAGGAAGCCTCCATGAGGTTCAATCCCAATACCCATGTCTCATCCTGACCTATCCCTCGAGCCCATGTGCCTCGGGAAGATCATGCCCTATCCCGGAGGGCTTACTCCCTCTGGTTCCCATCCATGCATTCATTCTCACGGTTCTCCCTTTCAGGTGTCCCACCGTACCACCCGAACTACGCGGACTTTGATTCCCTGCCACGGGGATACGTAGGAAGCCTCCACAAGGTTTGATCCCCTTCACTTTATCACCCATCCTGATTCTTATCCGGGTCACCACATCCCGTTTGGATCATTCCACCTCATTCCACTACATAGCATTCGGGAAGCCACCCATGTTTCGGCCCCAATATCGGTGTTCCCACTAGGGGGTTCTTCAATCTGATCCACTCTAGTCAGTGTTCCGGTCAGTCCGATCCATCTCCGCTGGATGTTAAAATCGCGAAATACTCTAGGTTAAACATGGGAATATGAGGAAAAATTCAGAGACATTCCTATGGCATACAATTCCCCACGTTCGATGTGGGATTCCTCGGGCTTATGAACCCTCGACAAGCCTTATTATAAGGGAAAGAAGATAGAAATTCCAATTCCTTAGCGTCAAGACACGCCAATGATGCCTCAGTGTGACCACTCCCCTAACTGAAGGTTTCTGCCCCGAACAGACCCCTTGGAGAATCTTGACTGAAGTAGTGTAATTAACTGGCATCCATGAATATATGGCACTGGGAATAAGATTCACGAACAACATCTTAATCTATGAGGGAGACCCGGACTAGGTGATGAGCTCCGAGGAGGAATCCAGAGAAGGAAGAACATCCCATTATCCCGGTTTCGATCAAGGAGCAGACATCCATGAATGAGGAGCAAATTCTGCCTACCTTTGGAAAGTGGGAATGCGGTGCAATAAGCAGTGCGTCCTCACAGACGGATGCACGTGCCCCGGTGAAAGCGTCGGAAACAGAAAATGGTGAACCCAACGTGAATCACTTCTCCTCAATATGGAGACTGGTAGTATTTGGGGCTTTGGAATATTATAATGTCACCAGGTCTGGGCACCCAGCAATAGAACGTGAAACCCATTAGGGGTTGCAGAAGTCAAGACGATGAGCACTCCATTCTGCGACGTTGTCAACGTGGATCCCTCTTACCGACCACGAAAGACGGAATGGCGTTGAGCTACTGGTTGATAATTTCTTTTCCTATAGGTGTTAATGGATTCACCTCCCTGCTTTCAGGAATCAGATCGCTGCATCCGGAGCTCGATCGCCACCTACCCACAGGCGCAGGGGCATGGGAAGTACCGAAACGGCCACCTCGTGTGGTTCCTCCACTTCCATAGCTACTCTGACTACCACGACTGCTGGGTACTCACGCCCCTCTCCCCATCAGAGATTATCCAACGAAGGGTGATCAACGACCTTGTGCATAGGTACGAGGAGGAGGGGGTCATCCCCACCAGGGACATGGCCCGTTTGGACCTCAAGGTAGCTGCGCCTCACCCCCAACGCCACCCCCGAGGGCCGCGCAGGGAGCTGCTGCTCCACACCCCGATGTTCAACCGTTTTGAGATCTTATCCCCAAAACGCCTTGACACCTACCTCCCCTACGCCGATGAGGTAGGGGATGTCTGGGTTGGCCCAATTGGAGACCCTCTTCAAGGTTTCATGGAAAGGTACCCCGCCAGGTCGCATCGGAGCCACCGCCCGACTCCCCGATTCAAGGAGAAGGAAATCCATGTGCCAGGATCACCGACTCCAACCCATCTGACCTGACGCCAGCGTTAGGCACGAGTGGAAGCGAATGCTCACCACGGGCCATCAATGTCAGCGACCACTGTGGCTCGAGCCACCACTGACTCCTATCATAAAACCCCAACACATGTCGAGTAGGGGTAGTTATATGCCCAATCCGGATCGAGGACCCAACTGCCCCACGGGCAGGTTTGGTCGACTCTCCCGGTCGCCAGCACAAGAAATGGCCGCTACGGACCAACCCATGGTAGTACCATCCAGCGTAAAGGCATACTCTATGCCATCGTTCTGAAAGGTGTGGGCCCTTCCTTCTTTGAACCTCGCCCTGGAGGCCTGCCTGGCGTCACCCTCGCCACAGGTAAGGGGTTCCCTGTGATAGCAACACTCCGGGAGGGGCTCTCTCCATCACTCACTACATTGGGTAAGGGGCCACTTCCCCTACAGCAGCCCGCGAGTATGGAGCTTTTGTATATCCAGCCACTCACCCACATGGATTTCCTCCTCGTTTACCTTCCAAAATTTTCCCCGGTGCTCCCCACACCCCGTCCTTCAATCCTCTTCGCCCCAGCACCAGTGCGGTCAGAGGACTCCATGAAGGAAATCAGACCTACCCCGAGGAGCCACCCAGGGGCAGGAAGGCGGGACATCGTCACCGTAAGAGGAATTCCAGGGAGGGCCAGAAGGAAATTAGACCACTCTGTTTCTCATATTCCAAGGCAGATTATGACTCAACGATGGAGCCCTCTCCTCAGTCCTCTGAGTCAGTGGCTGGGATAGGGACGCGATACGTTAGCCTCGTACTCCCCGAATGCGAGATCCATATGATCCCCTCCTCCCTCCGAAGGTATATCCAAGAGGACGAGGACTTGGTATACCCCCAGGGATCGAACTTGCAGTCACCATCGGCCTCTCCAGAAGCACCTTCCACCTCGTCCAAAGACGGACGAGAACTTTTTTGGGGGTCAACGGTGGAAGAGTCGTGACATAGCACACCCCTGGTAAGCACCGACAATGTGAGAGGAGACCCGTTCACTGGTCCATCCTACCATGACATGGAGGCCAGGTCACTAAAACCCTGGGAGGATGACCTAGGATTCAGCGGACAATCGTCCTGCTCTTCGTATTCTCCACTGGCCAGCCCACCGGCCTAGCGGTCTGCCTTGGCACCGCTTACAGATCCCTAGCCACTCCCAATTGATGAGTGGGGCCATCAAGGGCTGGATCCTGAACCTGAGTCATGGAACTTCTTCACCATCCTCGCAGGAGGCCACTTCCCCGAGAAGTTTTGGCCGGTCAGAGGGCCAGATTTTGATACACCAAAATCGCTCACCCCTAGAGAGTTTGAATGTTTCCGCTAGACCATCCGTCCGAATCAATTCCATCTTATCCACCAGAAAGCACCTTATCCCGGGATCCAAGCACACCTCGAGGATATCGGCGAGCAATGTCGTTGGGTCGACCTGGCCATGCTCCCTACGGTCCGGCACCCCTAGTCACTTGGCCACCACAGGGTCCTCGAGAAACAATGCATTCAAGGTTTTCAAGTACTCCGAAAATTTGTCGAGGAGGCCACCCCCACGCGCACGTCTGTGGATGGGGCAGTATGCTGCCCTTTTCTTCAGTGTGATTCGCCTCTTGCCCAACTCACTCAGCAGATTGAGGACATTCCCCTGAGGGCAGCGGCGGTCAACATGGCAGATTTGTTGGGAGAGGGGGACGGTCTGTAACTTCTTGATATGAGATTTCCCCTTGAGGACAAGCCACCACTGGACCCATCATGGAGGATTACTCATCACCAAAGGAACCTCCAAGGTCTCCCCACACCCACTGAGGCAATAATACTGAGCTGGAATGTCAGAAAGGGTAAATATCACGTTGGGGCTATCAAGATCTCCGACCCATCTGCCTCAGTGCAAAAGGCTGAGGAAGATTCCGAGAAGGCCACGTTGCACCAACAGCTTTCTGAGTAGAAAAGGTGGTCTATGAGCTTCTGGCTGAATGCATTGCAGAGCGGCGACCCGACTACGGTGATCCTAGGTCGGGGAAGCAGGGGCAGGAACAACTACCCCTCGATGAGATTCTCCCAAGAAACCTCGATCATGCCGTGTTCGCTGACAGAGGAGAGGCTGGAGCTCATGGAAAGAGGGCGCGATATGTTTCTCCAAACCCTCATGAGTGGTGTGACCACCCAAGAGACCCATCTCGGGTTCCTCCTACCGCCCCAAGGGTCGCTCCACCAGCTGATCCACGAGCTGCTGAGTTTTTCTACCGCGTTGTAGAGCCCAGCAATACATTTGTGGTTAGGGATCCCCATAGGGACAAGGACCCACATCCAGACAATTATATGGAGGAACTCAACGCCCTCCTAGAGGCTTTGGAAACTCAGCAGGTGGCGATCCCACTAGACGGAATGTCGTACCCGGCGTGGGTGGATGACATGCCGACACCCCTAGGATTTGGGAACCCCATTTTCTCCCCCTTTAATGGGATAGGAGACCCACCACAGCACTTGGACCACTTCAACTCAAGGTGTGGGCCTATGTTAGGGACTCCAGCGCAGCAGGAGGCCGTCAAGATCTGTTGCTTTGTTCAGACACTGGAGGGGTCGGTGTTCGTCTGGTACAACCAGCTCCCTATCGGATCTGTGACTAGCTGGGAGGACCTTCACAAGAAATTCATATACCAGTTCAGTTCGACAACATAGAAGATGAGCATCGCATACCTCTTCAAGTGCAAGCAAAGGCCTGATGAGCAAGTCGCGAACTTCATCGCCCGGTGGAAGGGGCTCATGTACTCCCTTGACATGCCACTAACTCAAGAGAAATTACTAAAAATGTGCATAGGGAATGTCTAGGTGGAGCTGGTTCCTTCTATGATCACTTTGAATTACCCCGGAGGGTTTTGGGAATTCCCAGACAGGGCCCAGCACCTCGAAGAAGCCCTCCAACAGGCCAGCCAGGCATGCCTGCTGCCACCTGTAATCCCAGCAAGGAGAGATTCCAGAGCCGAGCCAGCAACTGTGGCCCAAATAGAGGCCCCCAGGCATCTAGAATTTCTATCAGTGGCGCTAGCTCCACAGCCCCATAGAGGTCTTCCCCCACAGGCACAACTTCCAGCCCAGCAACTACTGCCTCAAAATTGGCAAGCTCCTCCGCGTAGGAGAGATAATCAAGTTCCACCTCCTAGACATGCTCCTCTGGCCCCCTGTCAGGGTCATCCTCCCAAAGACCCCCTCCATACATAAGGAACCTGACCTACTTTTTTGAAGAGGCTCAGGTCCTGGGTTACTTCCGTAGTGCCTTAGAGTAGGGAATCGTGTGGCTGCCTGAGTGCCGGAAGCCAGAAGAGGCGCGTCTCACTGATCACCCCAACTACTTCCCTTATAACTGGGTCCTGGGGCACACCATCAAGCGATGATACATGTTCAAGGATTGACTCCAAGACCATATTGAAAACAATATATTCAGGTTGGGCCCAGCCCCGGCACAAGTGGCAGGTGTCTTTGTGAGATCGGGTGGCAGTAACGACGACGAAGGTGAATGGCAGCAGCTTTCCGACCGGGTGTCCCAGAAGTATAACGATTGGATGGCCCGCAAGGAGGTCTCCTGCGGCCATGACATCATCTATTAATTCTTTAATCATCCAGAGCCCTCACAAGCTGCAGTTACTACTTCGACATCGTCATCTCAGCAAGCATCTTCCCAGAAGAGCAACAAGCGGTGGCGCAGGAAGAAACAATGTTCCCTGCCAATGTCGTCGTCGACCCGCACTCTTGGTGACTTTATGCCCCCAGAAATGGGGATCCCTCCAAGACTCTTCCCGGTAGTGGATAACTCCTAAAGTGACAGTCTGGGGTATGCTTCGGTTAACACCGTAGAGTTGGTAAATCCCTATTTGACTACCGATGATGGGGAACGCCAGTTAGACCTTCCCATTGTCCCCAGCCGACGTCAATGTCGGTGTAACCGCAACCATATGAGTCACCAGGGCATGACAGTTGGCACCTCCACCTAGGTCCTACACGCCACTAAGACCAGATAGCAGGCCCAGTACAGAGGGCAGCACACGCGACCCATTCATCCAATGTCGACATGTCTGCCTCGACCACCATTTGTGTTACTGGATCAGGCGAAACCACATCGGCCGCGCCACAACCAGATTTTCCCTACCACTAGCCGACGCCAGAATTCCGGTCCACATCCGGCAGCCGCTCTCTGGGATTTGACTAGTGGATGGTGAGATATTCCTAGTACCAGTCACCCACCAGTCCATCAGGTAGGGCCCGCCATGCCCCCGGTCATAGAACAACTTTCTGCAAGCAGAGGTTCATGCCTGTCATGGAAGTACAATGTTCTTAAGAACCTTGTTAGTATACCGGCAGGTATTTCAATTCTTGAAGCCCTTCGCCAATCACCAGATATGCGTGAGGCACTCGCCGAGGATTTAAGAAGCCCCCTCCAGTTCGAGACAGAGGTAGTAGCTTCACAAACCTTCCACACCGAGGCAATTGAGAACGCTGAATTCCAGGAAGTTATCTCATTCTTTGGTTAAGACAATGACCCTCCTATATAAGGGAAAATTCACCCACAATAAATCACTAGCCAGTTCAATGGCATGGAAGTCTTCCGTTATCTCATTGATACCGGCTCTGGGATCAAACTTATCCCAAAACGGACACGGCGGAAGATAGGGTTATCTGAGGATGACCTGACTCCCTCTGATTTAAGAATCTAGCGATATGACAGGAAAGAGCAGACCCCGATCGACAAGATCTTTTTGAAGACCCAGTTTGGTGGCCTAATTGCCAGCACCGAATTCATGGTTGTCTCCCAGGACCCTGCGTACAACGCATTGATGGGCAGACCATGGCCCCACCTGCATGTAGAACTCCCTTCATCGTATCAACAATGCCTCAAATACTCCCTCAACAGTCGAGTAGGAATTCTCCAAGGTGATGAGTCTTCTTTCAACTCGTGTGAAGCCCGCTACTTGGATGCTGAATATTGCAAGAACAAGGATAAAAAAGTCCAGGAAAGTGGAGTTGAGCCCGTCACCGCTACAGACGACCCATGGGCAGACCTGAATGATGCCTACATCTTCCCGATCCATCAGTTGGAGGTCACGACCCCCGATATGGGGCAGTGCATCATCATTTCTGGGAAAAAATGGAACCATTAACCCAATTCCCGGCAACGTCAAAATATCACTTTGTATTCTTATACGAATCAGGCCTTAGTGGTCCCAGAGCCGCCTACTCTCGTCAAGTATTGAGATGTCCAGCTCATGGGAATAGCGGTCCGTCATACCTGCCTGTTTCACTGGGCTGGAATAAGTCGGCTTTGGCCGACACACAACTACTGCTTTGATATTATCAAGCGTGGCCCATTGGGCCAAAGTCCAGATGGGATTGGGTCAACTACCTTTGTCGTTATGATCTCAGCGGATCCGGAGTGCCCCAATATCATAACCACTGCCGCCCAAGCCAGTACCAGCCTTCTCTCGGGGTCTGTTAGCTCGGAATTGACCCCCCATGCGGAGGATCCTTCCATGAATATAGAAGAGGATCCGGAGGATTCTCCTCCCGCTTTTGAGGAAGGTGTTTCAGCCACGGTTGACGAGTTGGTGCAGGTGACCCTTGGTAGCGAGCTAGATCTGAGACCCACCTTGATCAGTGCCGCAATGCCCCCCGGGGAGCAGCAGTAGTACATAAAATTCCTTAAACAGCACCATGACTTGTTTTCATGGAGTTACGATGAGATGCCAGGATTGGATCCTCAGGTAGTCGTCCACCACCTTAGTCTTCCGGCAAGTCATCGTGGATTAAAGCAGCCTCCCAGAAGGATGCACCCTTATCAAGGTGCCTTGGTTGAGGCTGAAGTTGATAAGCTCATCAAAGCCAACTTCGTTGAGGAAGTCCAGTATCCCAAGTGGCTAGCCAACATTTTTCCAGTCAGGAAGAAGAATGAACAAATCAGAGTCTATATTGACTTCCATGACCTCAATCGTCACTGTCCTAAGGATGAATTTACCCTTCCATTGATAGAGTTGTTGATTGACGCCATGCTGGGTTCCAAGCCCTCTCCTTCATGGATGGGTACTCCGGGTATAACCAGATCTAGATGGCCCCCAAAGATGAAGAATCCATAGCTTTCAGGGAACCCCAAGGTACTTTTTGTTATCAGGTTATGCCCTTCATCCTGTAGAATGCAGGTTCCACCAATCAGCGGGACATGCATCGCATATTAAAGCCGATTCTAGGAACATTGGTGGAATGCTATGCGGATGATCTGATGGTCAAATCTCGCCAGCGCTAGGAATATCTCAAGGACCTTGAGAAAGTGTTTGTTCTCCTCCGTTACCGCCACTTGAAGATAAACCCACTGAAGTGTGCTTTCGAGGTCACCTCCGGCAAATTCATTTGATTTTTTATCAGGTACCGAGGCATTGAGATAGACCTAGAAAAGATCTAGGCCATCATCCAGATGTCTCCCTTGAGTAATATTAGGGAGCTTCGAGGTTTCCAAGGCCACTTAGCCTACATACACTGATTCATTGAGAATCTGGCTAGAAAGTGTAAGCCATTTTCCCGGCTCATGAAGAAAGGCACCACCTATGAATGGGGCAAGGAGTGTCAGTCCTCCTTTGAGGAAATCAAGCAATATCAACTCCATCCTCCGGTCTTGATGACACCCATCTCCGGGAAGCCGCTGGTCCTTTACGTGACCACCCTGGAACGGTCCCTAGGTGCCCTTCTTTCCCAGAAGAACAGTGAGGGAACATAGAATAGCCTCTACTACCTCAGCCTCATGCTCCTCGATACAGAAATCAGATATTTTCCCATCGAGAAGAGCTGTCTTGCGCTCATGTTTGCCATACAGAAATTGCGGCACTACTTTCATCATCATGAGGTACAGATGGTCTCTTGGGTAGACCCACTGAATTACATTCTCAACCGACCTATGTTGATTGGCCGACTGGCACGGTGGGCGATGATCCTCTAGCAGTTCAACATTAGGTTTGTGCCTTAGAAGGCTATCAAAGGACATGAATTGGCAGACTTTTTAGCTACCCATCCAACCTCCACTGATCAATCCCTTTGCTGGGACTTTCCTAATAAGGAAATCCTCTCAGTAGATCATGTCATCCCATGTTGGAAAATGTACTTTGATGGTGCCTCCCGGAGCCCCAATGGGAGGAGAATCAATGACCCTAGGCTCAAAAGAGTAGGCCTGGGTGTCGTCTTCCTTACTCTGGCACAAGCCATTCTTCCATGCTCATTCCTATTGTCAGAGGGTTGCACCAACAATTAGGTAGAGTATCTAGCCCTCATCACTGGCCTCGAGCTGGCCCTCGAGATCAACGTGCCTCATCTACATGTGAGAGGGGACTCCGAGATGGTCATAAAGTAGGTCAATGGTGAATATGTTGTTAGGAAACCATAGCCCACGCCATTGTTAGTGCATACTCTCTAGCTAATGGATCAGTTCCCTTCTCGGTCGGAGGTTACTTATGTTCCTTGGTTGCAGAATGGTCGGGAATATGCTTTAGCCAGTTTGGCTACATCACTCACAGAGCCCGAACAGGATGAGTTAATTATCTATGTGGCCCACTGGAAAGTAATATCTCCTATTACCCCAGATGACAACGATGGCCCGTGGGTAAGCCATATCACCGCCAGAGCCTCTACGTCGGAACCCTCGGGTCCCTCGGGTGTTGTGATCGAAATAATTGTCGATTGGAGGACACCTTTGGTCGAGTACCTCCAACACGGTAATATTTCATCGGACTGGGTAGAGCGCGAGAAAATCCAATGCCGCGAGTTACATTTTACTCTTTAGAGTTGTCCCAACCATGAGAAGACCCTTTATAAATGTGTATTTTATGGTGTTCTCCTATGTTTCCTTCAAGGAGTCGAGATTCCACAGGTCATGCAAGAGGTTCATGCTGGTTCCTGCGGTGCTCACCAGGCTGGGCTGAAACTGGCTCACCGAATTTGGAGGTTAGGGTGTTTTTTTCCCTCCATGATCCACAAATACATCGAGTTCTCCAAGAGGTTTCATGCATGCCAGGTTCATTCTAACTTTGTTCATCGGCCACCGGAGCCTCTCCACACTACCAAGTATTCTTGGCTCGTTTCAGTTTGGGGGTTGGATGTCGTAGGACCTTACCCACTAGCAACGGCTCACCAATGACGGTTCATCCTGACTGTTATGGACTTATTTTCCAAGTGGGTAGAGGCAATTCCACTCAAGGAAGTAAATGCACATTCTATCTTCGATTTAGTGAGTTCCAATATCATCTATTGATTTTGAGTACCTCACGCTATCCTCACTGATAACGACACCAATTTCCGAGCAGCCGAGCTGAAAAATTTTACACAGAGTACATCATTCACTCTAACCATACCTCCCGCTATAACGCGTATGAAAATGGACATATCGAGGAATTTAACAAAACCCTCTCTAACATTCTGTAAAAGATGGTTGGTCATAACAAGAAGAGTTGGCCGGATAATCTCCCCAATGCCCTCTGGTCTTATCGGACGATGACTCGTAATTCCACCCAGGTGACCCTATATTCCCTGGTGTATGGAACTGAGGTCATCCTGCCCATCGAGATTCAGCTTCCCTCATTGCGCACATCAATCTATGACCAGATAGCATTGGGTAGAGTTTCTGAAATATGTCTAGCTGAATTGGAAGGGCTGGACGAGAATAGGATTCGTGCTTTGCACAACCTGTAAAGGCATCAGAGAAGGATCGATCGAGCCTTCAACAAGAAGGTTTGCCTCCACTCCTTCCTGCAATGTGACCTGGTCTTGGCGCTCAGGGCACCAACGATCCCCGGTAGGAAACCACCCAAGATGGAGCCCAAATGGGAAGGACCTTTCATTGTTCATAAGGTATACCCCAATGGATCATAATCCCTAGTGACCATGGATGATGAGCATATAACTCCTCACACCAATGCCAAGTTCCTCAAGAAATACTTCGCTTGAGCCAGATGGTCCTACACGACCTTAAACTGTGGGGTCCTACATGACCTTAAACTGTACGGTCCGTCATGACCATAAACTAATGGTCCGACATTACCCTAAACTACTGGGTCCTCCATGACCTTAAACTACACTATGGTCCTGCATGACCTTAAACTTCACGATCATCATTCATGATGTTAAATTGCAAGCCGTTCAGGCCTCCCTGACTGAGGCCCAGCCTCGGGCCCCCAGCCCAGACCCTCTCCTGTGGGATTGTGTGGTGTGGTGTGGGATTATGTCCTCATTCATGTTGGGTTACTCGCCGTGCCATACACATTCTGGGGTGAAATTCCTTTCATCATCCTACATGATTTTAATATTTTATTTTAGAACTATGTGTGGCGCTATTCCCATCTTTATGGGATACATAGGACCGTCTGAACACCTAGGATTCAGGTTTAGCCCCATCTCTTAAGAGATCCCATGATCTCCCGATCACCTCGGCCTCTTGGCCTGTCCCTCTCCATGAGGGAGATATATAGGTGTGGTACATGGTTTTTGGTGCCATTCCCCCTTCCCCCAGTGAATCTGCCATCTTTTGGCCGCTCTCAAATTGAGCCCCCTGATCCTTTTAAGTGGTCCACTAATGTGTTCAGAGTACTCGGGTCAAGGTCCTCGAGTGTCAGATTCATCTTAGGAAAGTTTTGTCCACTTGTCAGGATTCGTGCTCCCCTTCATTCGGGCCCCCATTATCTTTCACACCCAGAGGGACCCCCAAGAACGGACTAGATACAATGCCTATGGGCTCTCCTACCATTACGGGCCAACGCCCTCAAGGGTTTTGGATAACAAATTGATACAAATCCTGCGTTGCAAACATGGTCAGCAGTCGATGCTCATTTTTTTGTCCCCATTTGAGGCTAATGCGGCAGGATGATGTGTTGCGAACATGGTCAGCATTAATCCTCCATCGTCACACCAAATCCTTTAGGCCCAAAATGTTGGCTTCATGATTCACATTATGTTCCACCCCATTATGTCAAGGTGGAATCTTGGCACTCCTTGCAGTAACCCTCATTGCACTTCCACACGTCAGGCTGACAAAGTTGTGTTACGACGTCTCTCAAGGCTCCCACGATCCGATCTCTAAGATTATGGGCTTGGGTATTCTCTAAGAACCATGCACAACTTGACCCT
Organism: Viscum album; assembly: GCA_963277665.1. Lineage (NCBI taxonomy): Eukaryota > Viridiplantae > Streptophyta > Magnoliopsida > Santalales > Viscaceae > Viscum > Viscum album. Next base: position 1,382,693,758 of record OY728138.1, read on the forward strand.
CATCCCCAAGGGAAATGAGGGGTCGCCCCGACATTACGTTTCAGGCCCAGCTCAGCTGGAGGCTAGTGTTTCCTGCCCCTTGATCTTTAAGCCCTCGCCGACCCCTTGGCCCGAGGCTTCTCTCTTGAAATTGCATGTGGTGATGGTATTGAATTATGTCCTTATCCATGTCGGGTTTGATTTATAGCATCATGTGCATTCCCCCAGGTCCAAGCCATACGACCTTAAACGGTGTTGTTTGGTCCTACCACATGACCATAAACTGTGATGATATCGTCCCGACCACATGACGAAAAATGACACTACATTGGGATGACCTCTCCTTAGAAGACATAATGTTGGGTATTGGTCATCTACCATACCATTTTTCAACGCCTGTGTATGGCTTGATTATTGTGATGATGCCAAGAATTTCTACCCTAGGCTTGTCGCTTCACAAAGAAAAACCATTTACCTTCATGGAAAAACATGAAACATCAAATGCGCCTTCTTTTGGTGCGACGGTTAGACCCTCACACCTCTTTCATTTCTTGCACCGGTACTATACTGTGATACCTCCTCAAGGAATACATGGGAACCAGGCTCGTGTCCTTATTCACGTTGGGTTTCATAATCACCTTGTCATGTGCTTCCCGCCTTCCTTGCAGGTCCCTAGTCCGAGTTCTAAGACCTTAAACTAAGATTCTTTCTAGGACTACATGTGTCTTGATTCCCATCCTTATGGGATATGTATGAATGCCCAAACATTTTTTTCTCGGGTACAGCCCAGGGAGTTGCAATTCCTATCCTTTCCTCACCTGACACTCCCGTGAGTTGCGTAAGTGCAACATTTGCCCTAAAAAATTTAGGATGCCCGATAATGATGTGGGAAGCATTGGTTCCCTCACCTATGAGGTCATATCAACCAGGGATGGTCCATGACCAGATTAATGCACCTTCTTAATGTGCTTTCGTTGCGGTGGTGTAATTTCAAGAGTGTTGGATTCTGTTTGAACAAACCCCCACTTCACTTTCCACGCTTTTCATGCCCCCTTTATTCGGATCCTCATCCTCTTCCACGTTTGAAGGGACCCCATAACAGTATGGATGCTCGACCTATGGTCTGCCTACTGTCATGGGCCAATGTTCCAGAAGACTAATGGATGATATTAGATTTAGGTCCCGTGTTGCGAACATGTTCAGTGGTCGAACCTCATTTTTCGTCCCCATTTCAGGCTAACGCAACATGGGTATTGTGTTTCGAACATGATCAGCAGTTATTCATCATTACCATGCCACCCTCACCATGTTCCGAATTTGTGGTAATGTGATTCACATTTTCCATTCCCCTATGTTCAGATTGATTTCAATGCCCCTGGAATTACCCTGCTCGTTCGTTATAGCACATTGAGGACAAGATACATCAATCGGTCTGAGGTCCCCTCCCTTCGGCTAGGACTCCCTCTCCTCCTCAAAAATCCGTGCTCGATTTCGAATTCCTGAAGCTTGGTTGACGCCCCCACATTCGAACAAAAGGATAATACGAGAATCCTTTGTTTCTCACATTGGGTAATGCCCACACGAGCTTAAGGATGAATTGTTATTTATTTTGGGATTATGGTTGAGCTTATTAACCCAATGGTACAGATATATGGAGTTTTCAATACATTAGAAGAAAAGAATTCATGAGCTGGCTAAAACAAGCCCCCCCCCCCCACCTAAGGGTCAGCCTCTTGGAGAGATCATTCCAATGATGCTACCCTTTGGATGGTGGCCTCCAGGACTAATTCCTGCCCCCTGAAGACTCTCTCTTCATCAACAACCACAGAGCACAGTTTTCCAACCTTAGCTTGTTTCTGCGCTTGTTCAGTTTGAAGCAAGGCCATCTGGTGAGCCACCTCCATCAGTTGTTTTTGGGTGTCATCTAGCTGAGCCGTCAGTTTCTCTACGAGATCAGAGCATGTTGAAATGAAGGTCTCCTTCTCTTTCTCCTGATCTTCGAGGCGTCGGACTTCCTGCTCCTCCCTCAGGAACGCTCGGGTGCTCACCGATTCTTCCTGAAACTGGGAAACATCGGTGCGCCGGCTGCTCTGACGTATCTTCTCGGCCATGTAATCATGGACAAACAGATGAAGGCGTTGAGAGTCAGCCCCTCCGGCGCATAGGAAACGTAGCCAGGTATAGATCGATCCCATCTACTTCATCCAATCCACCTGAGGCTATCTTAGAAAATGCTGGATGCACTTCCACCCTTTTCACCGTGTCATCTGGCTCTCCACAGCCAATTATGAATCTGAATGATTTATTTCTTTGGGGCCAGCGGGCCGGTATACAGGGAAGATAGCCAGCAGGTCAGTAGTAGGGTCTTCCTCAGCGATTCCCTCCTGAGGAATAGGATCATCGACGTGTGGGTGACCATCCTCTCTCGCCCCGACAATGGCGGTGCCTTCATCAGCTTCCCACCTCGCTCCAATGACAGCACCACTGATGTTCGGCGCCTGTCGGGGTGGACTCAGTTTGGGAAGTATGTTCTGGAGGAGGTAGTATGTCCACCACTAATTCACTCATGGACAGCCCAGGCTCAGCAGCCCGATGAGCCTCCAACGTTGAGGTCACTGTACAGGGAGCATCCTAATTAGTTGAGTTCTCTAATATTATGCACCAGTAGCGAAGCAAGGAACTTACAGGAGCCTAAAGCGTCAGCCTCCAGTGTTCTGGCCACTACAGGGGCTATCGTGGAAGGAGACACCTCAGTGCCTGTCAGTTAAATAATGGTCCTTGGAGCCCCATCCTATCCCACTGGCGCCTCTTCCCCTTCTTCTATTGGGGATTCCTGATCAACGCCTATATGATCCTGAGTGAGATAGAGAAATGGATTTTAAATTATAGAAGAGAATGGACAAAGAAGGGGGGATAAATAAGGATAGAGACATACCTCGAGCATCACGGTTATTTCTATTATAGAGCCGACGATCTCACCACTCTCCTGCAGGATCCCTTAGTGGGACCCTCCTTGTGATCCTTCGTCTTCTCATGTCTCCTCCCCTCCCTCCGAATCATCACCACCATCATCATCCTCTGACGATATCTATTCAGGATCATTCCCTTGACCAAGCATCATATTCACTAAGAGAGATGGCTCCACGCACCGACCCCGTTGGCACGCGTACATGTCCATGGTCGTCAGGTAATCATGTCATCGATGAAAGTTTACCTAGTCGGTAACCAGAATGAGCCTGAATTATAGCAGCTGGACCCCATCCCTCATTATCTTCTACCAAAGGGCTTCAATGCTCATCGACCTCCGTAGGGTCAGCCAGGCCGACCACAATTCCGGGATGATTTCATCGTGGGAAGGTTGGAGCATGTATCTTATCTACTTCCCAGGCAGTTCTCTGGCCGCCCCGTGTGACCCTCCCCCGGGCAGCGAGGTAGTAGCAACACCATGCGATGTCCCCACTGCTGAGGTCCCGACATGCACAGGCCTCGCTGCATGGCGTGCTCCTGGTTCCCCCTTCTAGTGGCACCTTGTTTGATCTCTCATCGCATGGGTTCTACGTGGGTAGTCTCGAGTTGCCGAACTCACTTGCGCAAAAGCCACTCGAGGTATGCGATGGCCTAGTGTTTGATATACTCGGTCGATACGCCAGCTTCGGTCCCAGTGGGAGGAAGGGTGAAAATGTCGGCAGATCCATAAGTTGTGAACATTAACCACATCTGGAGAATGACGTAGTTATTCCTCTCCTCCCAGACATCTGTGAATAACTTCTTCGGCATTCACTGGAGGCACCCGAACTGTCTAGCGAATTAGGACGGGATGTAAGGCTCGTAAATGATCTTCCCATCAATATGAGCCACAAGAACCATGCCTCGGATGCACTGGAAGTATTCCTACTATTCTAGTGAGCCTTTCCTATTGTCTACCATTTGTCCAATCAGGTTGGGGAATGGGTTGAAGTTGAAGTTGGCATGGTTACCCATTCTGATCCTTACTCCCTCCTCGTTTAGCATCATCGGCGTGACCCCGACAATGTTCAGTAGATATGGTTGTAGGCCATTTCCCAGAGGATGAATGGCATTTGGGAAAGTGTACCCGCAAAGATGAGCTGCCACCCAGCCGTGGAGAATCTGGAAGGGGCCACACACCCTCTGAGGCGACCACCCTCTTGAGATGCATCCCAGAATGGCGTACTGCCTGGCCAGCACGGGGACCCCCAGATTAAACCTTTTATTGGTGGCTATGGTGCCCACCATCACCAGGATTATTGGATAGACGCCCATCCTTACATCCCGCACTGGCAGGATCCACCCACTTAGAAAGGTGGAGAGGAACCCAGTATATCAAACATTCGGGTCCCAGGCCTCATTAACACGGTAGCCCCATGATTGGTATTTCCCTACCTCCAGGATCCTCTAGTAAGATCCATCATTTCTCCTCTAAGCGGCGGTTGGGCACCGTTTTCCTCGTCCCAACATCTTGACTGTCAGTTCCTTCTCCCAGAATAGGTTGAACCAGTCCTTATAGGCGATGTCCTTTAGGATGTCCTTGATCTCCAGCCTCTCTTTGGACAACTTCAGTAGATGCCACGTCAGCATGGGGGTATGTGATCTGACCCCCCAGGTGTTCATTGGAGGAAGGAACTCATCATATTGATAGCCCTCCAGTGGGATACCTCCAATGTAGTGGACTTCCCAGAGACTGATGCCAACATCCCCATGGTGAAAATGGAATGTGTTGGTGTCAGGGGACCACTGGGTGAACAGCTCCGGCCCAAGCTCAGGATGGCAGTAGAAGTCGAACTGCGACGTCCACACCACCTCGAACATACAAATATGTCGCATATCATCCCCGAATTGGTCACGCGTATGGTTCACCCAGTACGCCCATTCCCATTAGTAGGTGAAATTTCCTCCGGACCGCAAATCCCAATCTTGCAGCCAGCCCTTCGTATCGTCTGTGATGCTCTGATGGAACGTGCTTGTGTAGAGGGATGGGGAACTCTCCGCAACAGGATCACCCCCGATAATGGTCCTAGTCCTCAGGTTCAGGACATATAAATCTATGTTTCTGGTTTCTATGGAAGTATGACCATTTTTGGTGATATTGTATTGGGGAAGGTCATCCTCACGGGTCACCCATGATTGGGGTGTATCAACCTCGAAGCCCGGTAGCGGATCCTCCTCCAAGAGGCCAAAGTTCCATAGAGGGAGGTTGTTGGATAGAGGGTACTCTTTCTGGGTGGGGGCTAGAAGATTGAAAAAAGTATGGTTGTTTGAGACAACCACCCTGGCGCCATAAATCTCCTCGCTCTCCGCCATTTCAGCTCTACGAGCGGCGGCTTCCACCTCATCTACTTGGGTTGCGGCCATCTTCTTCCGGCCATGTGCTTCGAGAGTCTGGCATGGAATCTGGATATGTTGCATGAAATTCGGAAGCTGGGCATGAAATTGGAGAAGTTGGCACTGAAATCCCGGGTTTGCGTGTAAATACAACCAAAACTCGGAGCAATTATGTGCTGCCAAAGCAGGTTTTACACGCATACACAGTGGCAATTTCACGCACAAGAGCTCTGAGCCTATCGCGCGAGAAAGTTGCGTATGGAGAATGGGACCCATGGCTTCTTTTATAGGTGAAGTCGGGGTTCCACATCGTACAGGAAACTCTTTCCGTGCCAGCCGGAGTTTTGTGTTTCGCACTATTTTTTGCGCGCAGGAGGCCCACGAAGCCCGACACTTTGGCGTTTCGGTGTTTCCCTCGGAATCAGATCATTGTGACCCCTTGCTGATCCAATTATGAGGGGGGGATTTGTAGATGCCGAAAAGTCCTTAATTACTAAAGGGAGTTTTGAAATGACAAAGCGATGTCATATTCGAACCCGGAGGCTCGGTCCGGAAGGCCCGGAAGTGTTGCGTGAAAAAAAGGTGAATGCGCACGAAAAAAATTGTGCTGCCCGGAAGGGGTCCGATATTCGTGAAGGGTCCCTGGCACATGCACGAAATAATTTCGTGCCAACGCCCCACACGGTTAACATTCCGCGCCGCCGTCGCTGGCGCACAAATTTTGTGCACCCCCTAGAATTCCGCGCCGTCAGATGGCTATAAATAGAAGGAGACCCCTTCCATTTCAGGGTTGTGGTGTTCGAACTGGCTCTCGTGCATGAAATCGGTCTTCCGCATGCGCAAGATGGCCTTTAGGTACTAATCCTTTTCGCACCACCTCTCCCAGGGATCCGCCTTTGCGCACAATCCCTCTGGCTTAAATATAATTCCAAACCCTTCAGGGTTCCACCCTTGCATGCAATTCCTTCTATTGAAGCTAAATGGTCCAATTGCGCACAAACCCTTTCGTTGGGTGCGACCTTACCTGTGGGTGTGGATTTTTCCACTCGCGCGCAATTCATTACCCTTGTGCATGATCCTACTAGCCACGCGCAAGCTTGCTGCCCCGATTACATGCCACCCCGGTGTTTTACGTGCCAACCATTTCATTACGCGCAACCCCCGAGACCCCTCACCTTGATTCTCCACGGGTACCGCCATGCGTAGGCACCCGATGTGCTCCTTCTGGATGCCTCGGGCACACACACCGGGCATAAACACCATGCGTTGTTTTCCCGTATGACCTTTCAGGCTTGTATGAAGTAACCTCAAGGTCCCTTGGGCGGTTTTTCCTGTTGTGTTGCTTTGCCTCAAGCTTCTTCGCATAGTCACGCTAATGGCTATTTCTTCTTTTCATAGCCACGCTAACGTGGACCCCTCGATGGTTTGCTCTGTGGCCCCCCTTCACTACGACCTTGCTGATACCTTACCTCCCACAAGGAGTAGAGAGTACCGGTTATGTAAATCTTAGGGGTGTGGAGTGAACCCACCTCATCCGAGCTGCAGGACGTTAAACTGCCAAGCACCTCTTCCTCAACACATGACGTTAAACTATGATCCGGCCTCCATTCCTCACATGCAGGGTCCCCCGGGCTCGGGAATTATTTATGACCACTCATCTCCACGGGGATGGGATCACCCCCACATATGATGATATCCTCCTTGTTGGGGCAGCATTTTCCCATGGGGGGAGGGAAGCCACCTTGGTGTAAGCCCCTAGCCCCTCTTGTGGAAGGTAGCATCCATGCACCTCCGCACTTTCCCGGTGCCAGGGCCAGTGGGGAGCATGATGGAAAGTGGGACTCTGCCTTTCTTCGGTCCCAAATACCTCTCCCTCTGCGCTTTTTCGCCCTTGGGCCTCCATCCTGGAGTAATTCCCGACACCATGGGCCGCTCAACGCGTTAGCCCCTCTTCGCTTCCCACAGATGCGCCCTTCACGATGTGATCATCAGGTCTTTGCAACCTCTTGTTTCCCACACAGAGCACGACTAATGTGGGCTTAGAGTAGGAATCGCCCATGATAATTCCCCCATCCAACATGAGATTAAACTATATGCCCTCGTCCAACATGATGTTAAATTGTATGCCCCCGTCCAACATGACATTAAACTGCACCACCCGAACTATGTGGACTTTGATTCCCTGCCACGGGGATACGTATAAAGCCTCCACGTGGTTCAAGCCCACCACCCGGTCATTCCGACCTCGCCACGTCAGTTCACCAACCACCATTATGGGCCGCCTCAGAGTGTAAGCCCCATTGATCCGCCATTGTGGGCCGCCTTAGAGCGTAATCCCCATTGATCTACCATTGTGGGCCACCTCAGAGCGTAAGCCCCATCGATCCACCATTGTGGGTCATTTCAAAGTGTAATCCCCATAGATCCACCATTGTGGGCCGCCTCAGAGTGTAAGCCCCATAGATCCACCACCATGGGCTATCTCAGAGGGTAAGACCCATCCATCTGGACCCCAGGTCCCTCTTCATGTGGGTTCACCGATCCCATATCCTTGGGCCGTCTCAGAACGTAATCCCCAAGTACCCCATCCCACATGACGTTAAACTATACCACCTGAACTATGTGGACTTTGATTCCCTGCCACGGGGATATGTAGGAAGCCTCCATGAGGTTCAATCCCAACAACCATGTCTCATCCTGACCCATCCCTTGATCCCACACGCATCGTGAATCTCATGCCCTAACCTGGAGGTCTTACTCTCTCTGGTTCCCATCCATGCATTCATTCTCACAGGTTTCCCTTTCAGGTCTCCCACCGTACCACCTAAACTACGCGGACATTGATTCCCTGCCATAGGGATACGTAGGAAGCCTCTACAATGTTTAATCCACTTCACTTCATCACCCATCCTGATTCTTATTCAGGCTGCCACATCCCGATGGGATCATGCCACCTCATTCCACTCCACAGCATTCGGGAATCCACCAACGTGTCGACCCCAATATCGGTGTTCCCTCCAGGGGGTTCTTCAATCTGATCCACTCTATTCAGTGTTCTGATCAGTCTGATCCATCTCTGCTAGATGTTAAACTCACGGCATACCCTATGTTAAACATGGGAAGCTAAGGAAAACCTCAGAGACATGCCTATGGAATATAATTCCCCGCGTTCGATGTGGGATGCCTCGGGCTTCCGTTCCCTCAAGAAGCCCTATTATAAGGGACAAAAGACAGACGTCCCAATTCCCTAGTGTCAAGACACGCCAACAATGCCTCAGCGTGACCACTCCCCTATCAAAAGGTTGCTACCCCGACCAGACCCCTTGGAGCATCTCGACGAATGCAATATAATTAACTGGAACCCATGAAGATATGGAACTGGGAATGAGATTCATGAACAACATCTTAATCTATGACGGAGACCCAGACTAGGTAACGAGCTCTGAGGAGGAATCCCCGGAAGGAAGAACTGACATCCCATCATCACAGTTTTGATCAAAGAGAAAATTTCCCTGAATAAGGAGTAGATGTCGCCCGCCATTGGAAAGCGGTAATGCGGGGAAACAAGCAGTGCGTCCTCACAGACAGATGCGCGCGCCCCGGTGAAAGCATCGGAAACAACAACTTCTTCACAAGGAGTTCTAACCACTAATAAAATACAATAATGTCTCTCTTAAATGGAATATTTTTGTGATTCCATCATTCTAAATTTAACTTTTACATTCAATGTAATTCTATAAATATCCATTATGTGTCCTCTTATTTCACAATAGATTCACTTATTCTCTATAGTTTTAACATCCTAGTCGAATTTACCCAATGGATTCATGGGTGTAGTTTTATTTGTTTCATTGGAACCCAAGGTAGAATCATTATCATGTTTTGATTCATGAGTTTTTTTCATGTCCTTATCCTCTCATCAGTTTAAGAGTTAAAATTGAATTGTATATTAAAATACTTATCATATCAATATAATAATTTATTACAATAATTATATAATTTTTTCCATCATTCAAACTTGTTCTTACTTGATAGATTTTCTATTTTCAGTTTTTTCTATTTCCATTCAATTGGTTGTCTTCTTATTTCAACATTGATCTCCCTTTCATAAAAACTTATAGAAACAATATATTTTTAACATTGTTCCTAAAAATCCAAAACATATACCCAAACTTACTACATCCCCAATATATTTCAAAAAATCATAAACATTTTATTTTGTATGAATTCTCCCCAAATTGACACCCTTTCTTATATTTTGGTAAAATTTAATATTTTTAGACTACTTTTTAGGAAATTTTTTTAGGGCATTTGTTTCCCTTAATTTAATCCTTCTATAACCTATATTTTTTGAAAAAAAATCTATAAATCCATGAATTCATTCCCAAACATCGTATATCCCCAACATCTATAATCAAATCTTAATATTTTTCTTATGCATGACGTATATATAGATTGAAACCCTTGATAATTTTGGAGAGGAACACCGTCTTTCTATGATAATATTCTGGGAAAAATAATTTTTAACATTCTCAACTCCACCCTTGAAAATTTGGTGGGTGTTTTATCATTTTTCTTCTTCCACATTTGTACAAAACATAACTTTTTTCTATGATTTTAGAAAAAACAAGTTTACCATAATATGATTTTTCAAGATTGTGGGATACTAATTTATAATATCTAGAGATGGATTCATATCTTGATAATAACAATATCATATGGACACCATTATAATTATTCTTTTATCTAAGGAAAAATTTAGTTGTTTTTGTGGAAATACCCCATTTCTCGGTAGATTGTGAAGTGCCATCCTAGAAGTTTTAAAGATTTTTCAATTTCACCTAAAACTCTAGGAAATTCATATTTAACATTTATTTCTGGTATTAAAGTTATTTTACCATATTTTTATAGTCTTACATTATCCTTTTCTAATAATCCTAAAGTTTTATAATTTTCTATAGTAGATTATAATCTATTCCTCTTGCTCTTTTTTATTTTACCTCTAACTAGAACTTTTTAAAATTCATGGAGACTTTATGTAATTTCTCCAAATCATGGATTACATATTTCATAACAATCAAAAACACTTCTTTATAAAAAATATTCTTTGATACTCTTCATAAATTAATGAAATTATTTTATTTCAATGTGATGTATAATTTAATTTTACATTCACTATCTTTGTGAGATTGTGGCAACAACTCATATTCTTTTCCAATGATTTTACCATGGCCTCAGCCCCATATTCTATCTATGACTTCTCATCATGATGTTCCTTGATGAAATTTAATATATAAGTCAAAAAATAAATATGTATATTCTTTAAATAATCCTTATCCCTTTTGTAAAATTCAATGAAACCATCATTTTAGCTTAAACTTTCTTTAATGGAGGAATAATAATCAATAAAATTTGAAGAAGTCTTATCACTCTGATTACCCATAGCTAATGTAGATTCATGTTATAGATTTAAATATTTTCTATTATTTATATACTATGTATTTTATATATTTTTATGGGCTTTAAAGACACATATAATCCTATTCTGATAATTATAGTAGTATATTTGTTCATATGAGGCTCTTCTACTTCAAATCAAAACTTCATTTAATCGTGAAAAAACAACTGGAAAATAAAAATAAATATCTAATAAAAGATATAAACTTATATATAATATTAATTATTATATTCCCAAATAGATATAGTGAAATTAACCCTCATGTTGATTTTAATTGAATGTCTTGTTATATCATGCAGACATACCTTAGAGGGGGTGATTCTAGTTTACCAAATTTTACTAAAACAAATTATTTATTTTAATTTTTTAGATCTAATTTGGTTTGAAAATATGATTATAGTTAAATCAGATGGGTCATATTATTATTTAACCTAGAATACACCCATATTAACTGTATTTAAATTAGTAAATATGGAATATGTTTTTTATAAGTTTTGGTCTTAATATGAGCTTAATCATTGATATTTCAATTTATTATCTTGGGAATTAGTTTTTACATTATAAATACTTTTAAAAGTAGAAGTAAAAGTGGAATAGTCTCATCTTAACCTTTTATCTCACAATAATACACAAGTGAATTAGTTCATAATATTACACATGTTAACTATCCAACATCCCACTAAATTTCTTCAATATAACATCACATTATCTGGTCTTTTTTTCCTACTCCGCTTAAAGTGGATCAAAAAAAATTAGGGATGAATTTTGATATATATAAGATTATAAATAATATAAATGTGTTTTTAAATGATTTAATCCCTTCCCATTAATCAATTTGATCTTATTTTCATCATTTTATGATTTTTGGTGAGTTTTGATCTTAAGTGTGAAAATTGGTTAATTCTGAACATTTTTCAGTTTTTTGTTGCCTTGGTATTTTGAGAATAACTCTTGAATTTTTTATCCAATTAAATTTATTCATTTTTTAGGATTTTAATGTTCTTTCGCTACAATTTATTATTATAGAACAATATCACGTTAAAAATTCTACATGCCCAAAAAATCGTCTAATTTGAAATGTTCGGGTTGGCAGAATGGACCCTAACTCATTCAAAGAGGCATATCATTGGATAAAAACATTCAAATGGGATGTTCCCAACTAGGTTCAAAAACATACTCAATGGGAAATATTCTAACAAAATTTAAAAAAGAATTTATTTCACTAAGATCTCCCTTGAACAGGTCAATGTGGGGTTGGTGGAATAGTGTTCAGTGGAAAATAAATCAACCCTTTTTAAGAGGTTATAACTCCATTTAAATAGATCCAAATTCTATATAATTTCATGTTTAGATGTACTAATCTATTCAACAGATCTTATAAGAAGAAACCATGGCATTATTATACCATCTGGAGGGAAAAAACGAACCAGACTTCTGGTGGAAAAATTCTAGAGGAGAACATTTGTGTTCATTCTTTTCTATAATTTCATCTTATTATTTTTGTAATGCCTTAATATTCTCAATTATTCTAAATTACCCTTACCTTTTTGGGGTAAACATATAAGTTATTGGGTTATATTAGGTTTTATATTTTTTAATTCTTGTGTTCTTGCTATTTATTGAATAAAAACTCTCTCTCTTTTGCGAATTTTTTTTCAAATTATAATAAGTGATTTTATTATCTTAAGAGATCATATTTGATTTAATATTATGTTGTTATTTTTTCTTTTTTAAATTTTTATAATCTGCATTCACTAGGTATTGGTCTATATATGATGTAAAATATCAGGTCTTAGTGGTAAAGTACTCAACGATCATCTGTACGTGTGGTAGGGGTATTGAATATTATTCATTGTTAGGGATAAACAAGAGCCAATCGTGAATTTACTACCTCAAGTAAGGGTAATCACTACATCTATTTCTCACATAAGAAGTATAGTATACTAAGATGAGATATTGGTAAGGTTTATTTTTGCCATCACTATTTACCAAGGGAGTGATTAGAAGAGATCTTAAAATATCACTTAAATCAACTTAGCAGAATAGGATTGAATAAAATGGAACAAGGATGACATTGAAATTTGAATACTACACCCAAAATAATCACCCATATCATATAATAGTTTTAAATAACTTTTTTTGAATATTTTCATGAATCTATTTCTTAATTTCTTCGTTTTGTTTTGTTCCACTCATTTTTAAAACCAAACCAATTAAAAACACCCAATTTATCCTCTATTTAAAAAGTTACAAACTATTTTTTTCTCTAATCATTGGGATAATACCTTGGGTTAATCAGTATACTATACATAGGTAATTTATAAAAAAAATATTCCACACACACAACAGGATTACATCAAACTGGGTGTCGTTTTTAGGGAGGCATTGCCTCCACACACAAAATCATAAAAAAACATTCTTGATTTAATCGTAGTTAAAATAATCATTTAATTGAATTTAGTCCTAAAATTGAAGGAACAAAAAACCAATTGAGAAAGAAATATTTTCATAGAGATTTTGAGTAAATACACATCATATATTCAAGTGATACTTTCAGATATCACTCTGAACCTACAATAATGGCTGAAAATCCTAACCAAACTCATTGTGATCTCTCTGCTCGTAAATTTTTTAATCAAAATAACCAACTCACTATCACCATCATACAAATTATTTTGAATTGGGCCTTAATATGATCCAAGTGAGACCAAAATTTCATGGCCTTATTGGTGAAGATCCAAATGGAAACATCCAAGAGTTCACCTAAGTCTACTCCAGATTCAAACATTGAGAAGTTGCAGAAGACCTAGTAAAGTGGAGTTCATTCCCCTTATCTCTTGAGAGAGAATAAATATAAAGGTTGTACAATCTGCAACTAGGGGAGACAAACTATTCGGAAGATATCAGAAAAATTTCCTTGAAAATATTCTTTCCTACATCTAGAAGCACCATAATAAAGAAAGAGGTTTATATGATACATAAATTGACCATAGAGACTCTTTACAAATACTTGGATTGTTTCAATACACTCTGTGCAAACTTCCCACACTAAGAAAAGTAAGAGAACTAATTTCTTGTGTTCTTATACCAAGTATTTATTGAAAATGATCAAAATATGATAGATGCCTCAACTAAAAGAAGACCTGATTGACAAGTCTCCTGCTGATATTAGAGGTCTCATTTAAAAGTTAGTAAAAAACTCATAGAAATTCATAACTAGAGGTATGATCACTAGAGGCATCCATAAGGTAAGGAATGTTGATTATTCACCACCCTTACTTGAATCAACATGTAAGGAAATATCCAGTTTGATGAGACAACATTTTTTGAACCAAGTGAAGGAACAACACGGATTAAATTAGGTATGTGGTTTATTCTCTTCTAATTATCATTACACTGACTAGTGTGCAAAAGTGAATGGGAATGAAAGTTGTGTTATAACCTATCAGTAAAGGAAATTTCACCCAAATCATCCACATCAACCCAAAACCTAACCAGGATATGGATTCCAAGAAAACTAAGACTTACATCCTTTTCAATAACAATACCAGATCCCCCCCACCCTACCATTACAATAATCCTATAGCCATCCCATTTATCAACAACAATCCTCTAGGCCATCGCCATTCCAATAAAAGAATTATAAGAAGCCTTCTAAAAGTGCACCAACTACTGAATATCAGCATCTACTAAACAAATTTGTAGGGTTGGAAGATAATATTGAAAAGATAACTGATCAATTTGAATGTTTTATGGAAATTGTGACAAAAAATCAAGGTAAACTACCATCCTAGATAATCCCAAAGCCAAAAGATGATGTAAAGATGATAACAAAATGAAGTGTAAAAGGGATTACACCACTTGAACAATGTGAGATTTATGATTCAAAAAAACCTACAAAATCATGACTCATCTATCCAATATATGGAGACTAGAACAACAAAGGAGAAAGAACTATGATTATTAAAGAAAGGCCAGAAACACCTTTTGAAAAAATAGGAAAGGTATAAAAGGTATACCCAAGCATCATTCCCATCTACATTAGTTAAGTCTGAGAAAGTTTAAGAAGAGATACATAAAAGGGAAATTTAAGAAACATTCCAAAAATATGATATCAACATACCAATACTAGAATAAATTTGACAAATCCCTATGTATGAATAATTTCTGAAGGAGTTGTGCACAAAAAGAATGTGACTGGATAGAAATGAGGTAATCATCTTAAGAAGAAGCGTCTCAGCACTGATCACTCCAGCAATACCAAAAAAATGTCATGATCTAGGGACATTCTCTATTCCTTTCACCATTGGGTATTTAAATTTTACTTACACACTATGTGATCAAGGAGCTTCAATAAATGTTATGCCTCACTCGATATGTTCAGCCTTGCATATTGGATAACTAAAACCAACTTGAGTGGTGGTCCAATTACCAGACATATCCACTATTTTCCCACCTTGAGTTATAGTAGATGTACGTATTGGTGTAAGAGTATTGATCTCTCTAGCATACTTTTATATCCTTACCATAGAAGAAGACATATAACCATGCCACTCTCCAATCATCATAGAGAGACCCTTTATAAAAACACCAAGGACTATCATAAATATTCATGAAAGAACACTCATAATTGAACTATAAATAGTAAAATAAACTAAAAAATCTTGATGTAATGAAACACCCTTCCAGTAATCACTCACTTTATGTGATCTCCTATGAAGAAGGTATAGTACCTACTGATGATTTAGGTATGCATCATGACTTCTTATCTTTGAGAGAAAATTTCTCATTTAAAAATTTCTATTCCCAAGAACATAAAAATCCTGATTTCGTGTTAGAGTAAGAGGTAAAATATGACTTTTTCATGATTTATTAAAAAAATGAGATGATACCAGAGATTCCATCCTTATAGTTATGAAACCTAAATTCAATATCATCCGTCGAACAATCACTTTTCTGGAACATAATCTATTACCAAGTCATTTAAATTATTCTTTATTAATGAAAGTAGTGAAATTTCTATTAATAATTTCCAATAACCTATACCATTCACATGAAGAAACTTTGATTGTCCTACTCAAAAGAAATGTCCAAGTTGTAAGATAGATTTTAGGTGATATACCTAGAATCAATCCCAATGTCTACTCTCATAGAATATTTTTAGAAAGTGATGCCCTACCAGTTTGAAAACATCAAAGAAGACTCCATCCCACATTCATGTAGGTTGACAAGAAATAGATAGAAAAATTTCTAGTAGATAACATCATTTACCAAATATCTGATTCTCAGTGGGTCAGTCTGATTCATGTAATCCTAAACAACTGGCCTAAACACTATTAAAAATGATATAAATGAATTGATCACCATGAGAGTACAAAATAGCATGAGGGTGTATATAGATTATAGGAATCTAAATCATGTTACCCAAAAATACCACTTCCCCATTCTATTCATCGATCAGATGCTAAAAAGGTTACCTAGAAAAATTTAATAATGTTTTTTAGATGGATTCTCAGGATATATCCAGGTATTGATCACACCAAAAGGCCAGGAAAATATGACCTTCACATTATTCTTTGGATCATTCTCCTACAAAATGATTCCCTTTAGACTATTCAATTCCATAGGTACTTTTAAACGATGTATAGTGATTATTTTCTTATATCAAATTAAGGACTTTCTGGAGGTATTTCACGATGATTTCATAGTTTTTGGAAATTCATTTGATCATTTCTTAGGAAATTTGGAAAATGTTTTGAAAACATTCCTTGAAAAAAATCTTGTCTTAAATTTTGAGAAATTTCATTTCATGGTTGAAAAGGGAATAGTGTTGGGTAATATAAATTCACAAAAATGGATTGAGGTTGATAAATTCAATGTTGAAGTAATAAATTAATTTTTATATCAAACTTTTTTAAAACATTTCTAATCCTTTTTAGGAAATGCATTATTTTATAGAATATTGATAAATGATTTTTGTAATATTTATCTCCCTCTATAAATATTACAAATAATGGAAGTTTACTTTAATATTGATTCTGCATGTATGAATTCATTTGATGAACTAAGTCACAGGTTTATCACACATTTAATAATGAAACCAACTAACTGGGAGTACCATTTTTAGTTTCTTTGTGATGCATCCAACCAAAGAGTGGGAGCCACTCTTTCACAAATATTTGACAGATAGCCTCAAGTCATATGCTACACATCAAGGAACTTATATTCCACACAAATCAATTAAAAAACCATAGAGAAGGAGTTTCTTATAGTTTTTTTACTAGATAATCTTGGATCATATATTCCTGGTATTAGAGTTGTTTTTTCTGATCATGCAGCACTTAGTTATTTAATGAAAAAAGTTAGATGAAAAGACAAGTCTATTAAGATAGATGATACTCATTTAAGAGTTAAATTTGGAAATCAATGATAAAAAAGGCACTAAAAATTAGGTGGCTGATCATTTAAGTCAACTAACCCACACTGCTGAAGAATAAATTCCAAACCAAAACCCACATAATGATGAGATTCCTAGATAAAAACACTATCATAAATAGTTAAGTTACATGGTATGACAATATGGTCAATTATCTAGTAACATCTCAGGACCCATCTCATTTAAATTCCGTAAAAATTTAAAATATGAAATCTATCTATAGATATTATATCTAGTGTGATCCATTTATTTGGAATATTTGCAATGATCAATTGATAAGAAGATGTTTTCCTAGAAGTGAAATTTATTCTATCTTTTAGTTTTATTATAGTTTATCTTATGCAGGCCACATTGGTCCACAAAGGAATGTAAAGAAGGTTTTATAATATAGACATTATTGGCCCACCATTTTTAATGATACTCATGAATTTATTAAAAGGTGTGAAAATAGCAGTTTTCTGAAAATATTTCAATGAGAAAAGAAATTCCCAACAGCCAATTAATTTTTTTGAAATTTTTGAAGAATGGGGGATATATTTATGGTCCCTTTCTTAATTTCATTTATAAATTATTATATCTTTCTTGCAGTTGATTATGTTTCCAAATGGGTGGAAGAATAATCCACCAGGGCTGACGATGCTAATGTTGTTTATGATTTTGTTAGGGAGAAAATATTTCGTATGTTTAGAGTTCTTAAAGCTACATTAGTGACCAAGGTACTCACTTTTTTAATAGGTGAATGGAGTCTTTTCTGTATAATTATTGGGTGAATTCTAATGCATTAACACCAAATCATCTATATACTAATGGTCAACCTGATATTTCCAATAGGGAAATCAAAGGGATTTTGGAAAATAATTTTAATCCAAACCATAAGTATTATATCAAATTGTTGGATAACATATTATTGTATTATAGTACAACCCATAAAACCCCAATTATAATTATTCTCTATATGATAATTTATGGTAAAATTTGTCACCTTCCAGTGGAATTGGAACATAAGGCCTACTAGGTTGTGAGGAAGATAAATTTGGATCCTAAATGCACTGGTAATAAGAGAATAATATAGTTATAGGATTAAAAATAAATTAGAAGGGAAGATTTTAAAAATTCAAAGATTTATAAAGAGAGAATAAGAGTGGATCATGACAAGGTGATCCAACCGAAGGACTTCCATCTTGGAGACACAATGATGGTATTCAACTCAAGACTCAAGATGATGCAAAGTAAACTTAGATACAAATGGGAAGGTCCATTTATAGTTACACATGTATATCCTTTCAACTCTGTGTGGATTGTGAAGGACAGAGAGAATAATCCATTAACTGTTAATGTTCACTAGCTAAAGAAATTCTTTGGGACAATGCCATCAAGTCCAATGGAGGATATCACACTCCTCTAACCTATTTATCGATAAATCCATTAGGTTATACCTCTATTTATCACTTTATTTATTATTGTTTTTCAATTTAAAATATTATTACTTGTTAAATAAATTTTAATGCATTGTGAAAACTCCATCATTTAAGTGTAGGGGAGGGAACCTTGGTATTTTAGTATTTTTAATTGTTTATTTTTATATTTTTCAAAAAAAATATTTGTTTATCAATTTTTTTTGTGTTTCTAAAACTTTTGAGCTGAAATTATTATCATATCCATTTTTTAAACCCATGTCTCTGAGTGAAACAATATATCCCATGGAATGAATCTTAAATGAATACTAAAAATGACTTTGTTTCAGGTTCAAATATTTATGGATTTTATGAAACGTACTCTGATTTTTTATTCTTATCTCGTATCTCATTATCTTTATCATTGAAATCACTTTATTGTGGGGATTATTAACCATTTTTTTCATATTCCTTTCATTATCCTCACTTATTATGAGAACGAAATCATGATTTATTCAGCCATATTTTGATTTATTCCTATAAAAACTTGAGGTTTTGAAGTATATGTGTTTTAAATGATTGAGGAATTTATTTGGTTTTAAAGATCCCATTTGTAAGAATAAATTTTATAATGTCAAAACATTCACATTTAATCCTTATTTTCCTTTTAATAAATGAACATCATATTAGTATATTGACATTGCAAGCCAATTTTCCTTATCCAACCTGCTCTTGAAGTGAAATTGTGTGATCTAGTTAAATGTTAGCATGGAGGGAGCTATCTTTTATTGTGATAACTCATTTGGTGATACTTTGGGTGAAAAAAAATGTTTAATAGATGATTTTGCTACTGAAAAAAAGTAATTCTATTTAAATCTGTTTCTTTTCTAGAGATTTCATGTATAAGAAGTTGTGCCTTTCCTTACAAAAGAAAGAAAATATTGTGCATATCTATAGAATTCAAGAAAAAACATGTTTGAGATGGTTGGAATTGTTTCTACTAAAAAATTTTATGGTGTGAACATTCCTTGAATTTTCAATGATTAGATAGAGCTAATTTTCTACTAAGGGGGTGAGGAGAAAACTGTACTTGAGTGAAAATTAGAATATTGCATTTTTTCTTCAAAAAGAGACAAACCCTCCTTATTCTACCTCATTATTTTACACATCTAAATCCTACCTACCAAAAGCTATTGAAACCCCTTCCAATGTTCTCATGATAAAAATATTTCCTTCCCTCAAATTGGGTGGATATGTAGGTATTTATCAATCCTATGGTAACCCTTGTTTGAGTTTGTATGATAAAGACATTGCGGAAAAATTGACATTTTTGTAATAAGTGAAAATGAAAGTGAGGTAAGTGTTTTTTAAGAATTGTAGGATAAATTAATTGTAATCTTATTGAATTATATTAATGAATAACTTGAAATAATGTTATTTTAGGAGGCATTATATCTTTTCTTCTTGGTGTTAAATTGTTCGATCTCAAGGATATGTGTTTTAAAATTTTTGTTGATTTGATTTTGATGTTTACTGATCCATGAGTCCAAGTGATAGGTGTGGGGAAATTGAAAGATATATTATTTTCATTATTATTCAGGTTATTTATATGATTTAATTCCTTCTGGTTAATCATTTTGAGTTTATTTTCATTATTTTATGATTTTTGGTGAGTTTTGAGCTTATGTGTGAAAATTGGTTAATTCTGGACATTTAGAAGTTTTTTGTTGCTTGGGTATTGAGAATAAATACTACATTTTTTATCTAATTCAAGTGATTCCTTTTTTATGATTTTTATGTTAATGGTATACAAATTATTCTTCTGGAACAAGATCCCACTCAAGCTCCAACATGCCCAACAAAATTGACTAATTTGAAAAGTTATTCTGGTCGGTAGAATGAACCCTACCTCATTTAAAGAGTCATATCATAGGACACCTACTTTAAAATTGGATATGTCTAGATAGGTTTTAAATAGGACTCTAAGTGTAATATTATAATTAAATTTCAAAGATAAAGGATTTCATTAAGCCTCCCTTGAAGTGGGGTTTATGGAATAGTGTTCGGCATCCAGAATAGGTCTGCTCTTTTTAAGAGGATATAACTTCTTTGAAATGACTCTAATTATATGAAAATTCAAGGTTATATGGAAAAATCCATTAATTAAATCTTATAATAAGAAACCATGGCATGATTCTACCATCTGGTGGGCATAAATGAAGCAGACATCTTGTGGGTAGATTCTCGAAGAGAAAAGTTTTGTTCTTTCTTTTCACTCTTTTATTATTCTTAGTATTATAATGACTTAATATTCCCCATTATTCTCAATTACCCATTCTATGGTGGCCAAATTTTTGAGTGATTGGGGAAGGGTAGGTTTTATATTTTTGTAATGGTTGAGTTATTGTAATTGATTGAATAAAAACTTTATCTCTTATACGAAGTTGTTTTCAAATTCTAATAAGTGGTTTTATTATCTTAAATGGTCATATTTGATTTAATATTATATTTTTATTATTGATATGGTAAATGTTAATAATCTCCCCTCACTAGGTGATGGTCTATATATGATGCAGTATATCAGGGCTTAGTGGTGAATTACTCGGTGAACATAATTATGTGTGGTGGGGTTATTGAATATTCATAATTGTTTGGGATAAACAATACTCGATCGGGATTTTCCTAACTCAATTGAGGGTAATATCTATATTTTTTCATAGATAATAAAGAGAGTAGACCGATCTAAGATTTTGGTAATATTTACTCTCACCATCTACTTTTACCAAGGGAGTGATAAGAGTACATTGTAAAATATCACCTAAATTGACTTAGAATAAGAGGATTGAATAAAATTTAACAAGGATAACATTGCAATTAGAAAACAAACTCCAAATTTATCACCCATATCATATAATAATTTTTAATCACTTGTTTTCAAGTGCGGCTGCAATATTCAGATAACATTTACTAGTGTTATAAAATGAGTAGGGAAACATATCTAAACAAAACATCAAGGTTTGGATAGTAATCCTAAAGGGATTCATGAGACTGGGGTGGCATTCTATTGGGGAACCATGTGGCTTGTTAGGGCACACCCAGAGTACTTATCATGATCCAAATATTATACCAAAGGATCATCGCACGATCAAGGTAACATGTCCTAGTGTTGTTATGTGACATGGGTGGTTCATTGTAAGTGCATGAGTGTTAGAACATATGTCCTTCCAAAATTCTCACATCATTTAGTCTTTTCTCCTAAAATTAATTTCAAATTTTGTAGATTTATTCAAGATTATCTTGTTTTAAGACTCACATGATTTAAAATATGAGTGGGATGTTCTTCACGTGTCCTTTGGGCCACCAATTTGATCCTTAAGTCCTTTAAGGACTTCGGGCCACCCAAGCCTTTGGGTCAGTAAGGCCTTCTTGCCACCTCAAGGCCTTCGGGCCACCTTAAGTGCAATTGCAAAGCAGACAATCTATAATGAAAAATATCCATAAGGAGGATGAGAAAGGATATTTCACTATAGAAGAAGCTATACGGATTGCAAGAATTATAGGGTATAGAAGCTACCATCGGGACAAGCCTATTCATGCATGGGAAAGCCTAGCCGAACAGCCATGTAAAGGTAGAGGATTTCACAATGAAGATACTAGGGAGGAGAAGTTCCAAGTAGTTAGTCTGGTTTGTATGTAATGTTTGAAGCCTACAGGAAATGAATTCTTCTAAGGCGTATTGGCCTTTTAAGGGTTCCACCTCACCCCCTGAAAGGTGGATTATCAAAATAATTAAAAAAGGAAGGCCTTCAGGCCATTGAAGTATTAGTGATTCATTTTTCATGTTGGATTGGGGGATTTAGAATCCTCACCACCACAATGATTCTTTGATTTTCATAGTGCATATTGCACAATTTTAGGTTGTATTCAGTGGATTGCTTCATCATCACACACTCTAAAATATCTTATAGTAGATCATTCCAGGGGTGTTTCCTAATTTCTAGCAACCAAGATACCATCCCATCAATTCATACTTCATTTTATTATTTCTAATTTATATGGATTTTTTGAATCATGTGGACATGCCTAAGTATTTTCATATTCTCATATCGACATATCCATAGGCCTTCATGAGATTAAAGTGCCTATTGAAAGGACTTCTCATGATCTTGGTGGACATGTATGTGACTTTACCCAAGACAAGGATAACCATCAATGGGTCCATCAAGAAATTAGATTGTATTTTCAATAGGTCTTGTGAGTTTGTGCCATAGACATTTTGGGCTTGTCGTGAGAATTTCATGATCACAAGAGGATACCCCCTTCTCCATTCTTTTATTTCCATAGTTTATTTTAAAAAGGTGAGAGATATTGGGAGTTTTCATGAGTTTTTTCAAATAAAATCATTCTACCACTTGGTGATGTGTCGAGTGACCAATAATGGTCCTATGGAGGTGAATGACCATTTCATGATAAAATACATTTGTTTGTACTTTAGAAGAAAATGGGGGAAGCTCAAGATCACCTGGACATACCCGAGGATCTTCTCATGATGAGCATGACATGCCAAAGGTATTTAATGAGATGATTCAGATACATTTATAGGGAATTGTAGTGTCCTGTGGACCGCTATGGGCACACCCTATGATATTTATAACTTCAAGAGGCTCCTGCCTACTCTGCTTTATTTCCATTTGATTATTTTTTAAAGGATGGGAATCTTTGAGATTTATTTAGTTCTGTTAAGAATAGTCATTCTCCCCATCAGTGATGCATCATGTGAGTTTTTCAACCGAAATAGGCTCAAAACATTTTTATATTTTCTTACTTATTTTCCAAGGGTTTTTTGTGGGTTTTCCGTCTTCTGTCAGTTGATATATTGCTTGTCCTAGGGGAATTATATTTCTACCGCCACATGATCCATGATTTTCTATGGTGCCTTCACAAAATTAGAAGGGCTTGTGGAAAGTGGCTTCATGTGGCCTTCTGTAGGTTATGCATTGTGTGTGACCATCTACATGACCTTATGTTGGTCATACGATGACATGTCTTCTAGGGGTTCACGTGATCTACAAGATCATTACCACCTTATTATTCCTTTTCATTAAGGGGAAAATAATTCCCATATCCAGGTATTTATATATTTTTTTATTTTTTTATTTTCATTTAATGCAAATAAAAAATTCACCCCCCCCCCCTCAAGAGTGATGTCTATAGGTACAAGGTCACTTTTATGAGAAAGGTAAATATCCTCCTAAGTCTTTGGTGCTGTCTCAAAATAGTATCTCGGGTGAAAATTGGTATATCTGGTGACATTTGGTGTTTTTTGGGATTCTCTAAAAATAGGGGAGTCAATAGGGATTCATTCACTGGATACTCACTTCTTCAGATTTATCTCGCTCTGCTTTCATCTTCTAATATCGATGTAAGACCTTCCTATAATACTTGATTGTGTGGACTCTATGAAAGGCCTTTATTTTAAAACATTTTTTCAAGAATTTCTTTTCCTAGGCACCTGATTGAACCAATTACTAAATTTACTTCAGTAATTATCTAAACGTTGGTCGTGTGTATGTGATTATATTGAGGTTTATGTGGGATCCTCTATCATGATTCCCTGATATTTTGTCTCTTTTTGGATTGTGTGGTTGTGTTAAGTCCACACGATCATGAGTCTCCAAGGGTCCATCTGGTGTTCATGATTCCCCAAGGGTTTATGTGACCCTCAATATCACCAGGATTCCAAGGAATCACAAGTCATTTTTTTGATTCGTGAATTTTTTAATGATTCAAACAACATGCATGTTGCTACTAGATTATACCTTTTTTCTTAGACAGTATTTAACATTATTTATCTAACATATTCCACTTAAATATTTTAGATTGATTCCAACTCTCATTAATGTTTTTCTGCATCCAATCCAAGGTAAATGACTTATATCCACTATAACTCTAACCTTTGATATCATGTGTATTCTAATAATGGGGTTTTGAAGAGGTTCATATTGTCTGAGCTCCATGATTACCCTCTATCGTACCACCTTCCTCTATATGGGTTCAGCTTACTGGATAATGTTTTCATTACTCCTTCAGACATCAATATATCATCTTTCAAGGTATCGACTTCTTATTATAGAATTGCGATGATAATTTCTGATAATTTCTAGCTCAATAGATTGAATTTTATTGTAGTTTGATGTACTTTGTTTTTTTTATTCTTAGAGTGACTCTTAAATGTGTAGATTCCCTCCTCTTATATTCTATCAATGAATATATCTACTATGAATTATAGGTTTTTGTCTATTTTTATTTTTTCCATGATGTGAATGACATTTCATTGATATGGTATTGTATGAAATGCCAATCATATCCATCTTTTTCATAATATCAAATAAACTTGAATGCATGGATATGAATATTTAAGGCATAACAGATTCTCCATGGAATTGATCACGAATGATCAACAGCATGAGATTCATTATTGATGTATTTTCTCTAGATATCTTTAGATAACCTAATTCACATAAGGATAATGTGGGTAGAATACAAGTCACATGGGTAGAGTTATTTATCATTTATCGAAGATGATACACATAGAAAGAGAAACATGAGTTTTTTCAAGGCCACATGGTGAGACTTGGACCTTCTATTGTTTTAGTTTAGGGTATTTTATCTTAAATCATATATCAATTTAGTTTTGCGACATTTATATTAGACCTTATACCTCTTTAGTTTATGGTCTTTTAACTCAGACATTCTATCACATTAGTTTAGGGTATTTTAGCTCAGTCCTTCTATCGATTTCGTTTAGTGAATTTTATCTTAGACCTTATATCGCCTTAGATTATAGTCTATTAGCTCAGACCATCTATCACTGTAGTTTATGGTCTTTTTAATAGAACCTTTTATTGCTTTATTTTAGGGTCTTTTGCCTAATACCTTATATCTCTTTAGGGTATGATATTTTTTCTCAGACCTTCTATCACTTTAGTCTAGGGTTTTTTAGCATGGACATCATAGATGATCATGGAATATGGGGCAAAAATTCCAGGAATGTCCCAAAACTCTATGAGGTGTCGAGTTATTTTGTAGTGTTTCCTCAGCTTATGAGGATTATAGATCCTTTCTTTTTAGGAGTAGATGCTACTGGTTTGTAGGTCCAAGCCCTTATGCATTGGTATAATTTCAAAATGTAGGTATCTCCAATCTTTTGCAAGGGTTATGGAACATTTATGAGGGTAATATAGATTAAGGGTGAAATACTAGGGATGCTATGTACATGTGGATAGTTAGAATATGGGTGATATAATTCATAACCCAAAAATTTGAGTATGTGGAAATTGTATGGTAAAGACATGTTAGTGATTAACTGTAACTCCCTAGGGTTCCATGTTCCATCATGGTGTTTCCTTGGCTCATGTGGTTTGAAGTTATTTTATTTCAAGGAGGATATGCCTCTTTTGTATAGTTAAAGGCCCTTATGGATAAATATAATGGTGAATAAAAGATTATTTCCACTCTTTCCTAATGTATATGAAATATTTATGAAGTCTTAAATGTCCAAATGATTAGGTTGGGTGTAGAGGAAAGCTATCAAGGAAGGGTTCTAGAACTCTAGGGTAGTTTGGCTCTTAAATTATGAATCTTGATCCCTACACAATATGGTTTTGAATCATAGGGTGTGAGCCATCAAAGGTTCGGGAATGGAGTGTTTCACTCCATTATTAAGAGAGGGTCGAAAATATGGTTATATAATGTCAAGGATATCGAATCCACTTGAATAGTTTGGTATAGGATTTCTAAATCATGGTTCAACATGATCATATTTGGAAGAATATATAGTACAATTGTACTTGGAGTGACCCAAAATACACCGAGGTGTTGGGTTTTTTCATGGCGATTCTAGGGCTAACATGGATTGAAATCCCTTTTGTAGAGTGATGCATTTTGGTGATAACCATAGGCACATATGAAGAATCCTTGAGAAAACATTAATAGTCAAGAAAATGGTTTCTTGAAGATGATTATCCTTGTGAAGGGAAATGGAAAATTATGATCATCTAGGGAACTCAAATAATAAAGTGTGATTTGTGGAAAGTGTAACATCCAAGAATGGTTAAATAACCCTAGAAGTTGTGCCACTTCCTAGAGAACATATTCCCATGGCGAGGAAATGTGACAAATCATTACTCTCACTTTTCTCTAAACCATGAGGCTCTAGTAAGAATTACATGGAATATACTAGGTCTACAGAGTATTCCCTATTAGTTATATGCCATATTTATTTTCACCCTCATTTTTTCTTAAACTATTGAGATTCATAGTTTAGTGAGAAAATATTTAACTTTTCCTCAGGCCTCCCTTTGCATATTTACAACCAAACAAGTTTTGTGTCTCCTTTGATTAGAAATTTTTGTTTCTTGTGATTTGTACCATTATAGGCTAGAGTTTATGGTCATATATATTTGATCCAAGTGCAGGAAGTTTAAGGTCATGATGCACATGAACCTAATATGTAGGATGATACACTAGAGCTAAATTAGGATACCCAGTGTCAAGATTACCCCAACATCCTTTGGACAAGGAGATTAAAATATTTTAAATCTTGTATCGAGGTTCTTAGGTCTTGAGTAACGATATTAGACAATATTACTATGAGTATTTCAGATCACACTAAGGTGTTGAGTTCTATCATATTGATTTCAAGGCTCACAAGGATTAGAAATCCATTTTAAAGGGTGACACATTTTTTTAATAAACATAGACACATATTCAAGATGCATTAGCATATATTCATAGTCAAGCAAATGGTATCTTGAAGCTGGGTATCTTTTATAGGGGTCATGAAAGTTTTTGGAAACCTGAGGTACTCTAGATATGAAATATGATTTATGGATTGAGGTGATTAAATGATGATGGAAGAACCTAATACTATGTATGAAAGAGGTAAGGATCTCATGGTCCATTGATAAGGAATGAAAATGGAAAATTTTATGGATAGTTTAATTTCATGTTGTAGGGATACTTTTATCTCCATGTAGTTTAACATCATGTGGTAAAGAAAATTTTGTTGTAGAATTTTAATGTCATGCGACCAGGATGTTTTCTTGGCCGTTTAACATCATGTGATAAGGATGTGAAAACTAACATGAACAAATTCACATGATATATTGCATTCATAAGCTAGTAGTGCATAGATCTATCACATACATCAGCAAAATGAGAATGTATGAATCAACCCATATGTATTTGGGGTGCATTTTTTCTATTGATTGTTGTAGTTGGGCCTAAGATTATGGATTTGGGTGTCACTACATATAATGTGATAATAAGAATCATAGCAGACGTAGTTCTGAATAAACTATTAAGTTTAACATCATTTGACAAAGATGCTGGATTCCCAATGTGAAGAAAGGTATGGTGGATGGACTTGAGGATAGAAATCCATTTGTCATTATGTTTCCTATAATGATAGGAATAAATTCATATGTAGTTCTAGAACTGGAAACATCCTATGAAAGTTCAACCGGTACGTAGAGGTGGGAATTGTTTCCATTGATTGTTATAGTTAGGCCTAGGATTGGATATCTAGGCATCACTACATATCCCATGATGATAAGAATCACAACACATGTAGTTCATGATTAAGGAACTTCCAGTTCAAGAATAGAATATACGAAGAGAGGGGTGCATTTTTTTCTTTCCATGATTAGACCCATGATTAAAGATTCATGGATCAATACATATCTTGTTATATTAGGAATCAAGTCACACAAAGTTCTTGACTGAAGGTGTCGTAGGAGACCAACACCGAAAATAGTGGTCCTATTAGGTGAGGTCCTCATGGATGTCCAGTTTTATGTCATGAAAACATCATCAATCAAGTAGTTTAATTTCATGAGACAAGGACTCGTGGTATTACTATTGAAATCTTGAATTCAATACCATGATCAACCTTTCACAAGTTGATATTCCTTTTTTGAGTGGTGAATCCCTTACTAAAATCCCTAAGATCCAGTGAGTTATGATCGGTGTGAGAAATAAAGAATGGAAAGGGTACCTCTCACCATGTAAAAGATATTAAGGATATTAGAGGGTAATTTTTCATCATGTGGTGGTTGTACCAAGATAAAGAATTGATTCATCCCTACGTATCTCATTAAAAATGAGAATCAAGCCACACATAGTTCTGGAAACCCATGTAATTTAATGTCTTGTGGTAATGATATTAGTCATGCAGTTTGATGTCATGTGGTGAGGATGTGGATCACCTAATGTGAAGGAAAATGGAGGGTATGTGTAGATCTAAGGCTATAGTTTTGGGAATCAATATATATCCTGTGATGGTACGAATCAATCTGCACATAGTTCTTGGATGAAGAGATTCCCTAAGTGGAGCTATCTCTCACATGATGATGGGGGAATCTCATCATTCATTCACATAGATATGGCTTGTGTATGGTGATTTATTAGTGAGATTGTGCTTCCCATGTAGCTTAACATCATGCAGTGGGGGGACCTTCATACAATTTAACATCATGTGGTTAGGATTTTAGATGTTGCATAGTTTAACATCTTACTTCTTGGATGATAGATGTTGTGCAGTTTAATGTCTCATTTCTTGGACAAACTGGTGTAGTTTAACGTCACACAACTAGGATGTCTCTATAAATTTTAATGTCATGTGGTCGAGATGTGAGATACCATGTAGTTTAAAGTCTTGTTGTTAATACCCAAGGTACTACATAGTTTATCATCTTATTGACAGAAAAATATTGTGCAGTTGAACATCATCAAATCAAGACAAGAGGTGCTTGATGATAGTTATGAAATGTATCTAATGAGAAATATCGCATTTCTGTGTCTGTGACATGATCCCTATCCATTGTTACCAATGATTAAGCTCCATTTCCGATAACCCTATGTATGATGTAAGACCCTTCCCATTTGGGTTCTAGTTTCATAGGCTTCTTACCTATTTTCATTGATGTCCTAAAATCCAACACTAGTTCTCCTTGGAGGAATGAATATAGGTGAACCTTATTTTTAATAGTGTGTGCTATCTAATTCTTTTTGACATTGTGGTTTTTCAATGTACACAGTCTATTCTCATTGACTGTCTCCAAACTCATCCAGTTGCTTCTGTGATGGCTCGTTATCTGGGAGTTGTCCACAAATGGATATTCAGAGCGAAGGTAGATGGGATTATATAGTTAACACTACCTCGGTCCCATACACCAGTGAATATGGAATTTTTTTTATCAGTACACGAGGTCGTATGGTAGGCCCATAAAGTATAAAGGATCTTGTCCAGCTAGGATTTCTTATCCTTGTTCACAATCTTCTGGAGTATATTTGAAAGAGTCTTTTTTAAGTCCTCTATTTGTCCATTTTATCTACGTGATAGCGAGATGACTGATTGAACTCGATATTGTACTACTGGTACATCTTCTTGAACTCCATAGAACATAAGTTGGTGTCATTTTCCATCAATATTGTGTGAGAGACCAGGAACCTGGTGATTATATGGGACATTACGAAATGGATGATGTTTTTTATTTTGAATTATTTGAGGGGTAATGACATTGAAAATTTGGAAAAGAAGTCCATAAAAATAAGGATGTGCATAAATTGTTTAGTCCTGGCTGGGGGATATGGCCCCGTAACAACTGCTCCCCAAAGTGAAAATGCCCAGGAATATTTAGTTGTATATAGAAATTTTAGGGGCTGATGGATGGAGTTTTCATGGATCTGGCATGCATGAAATTTCAGGGTGAATTCAACATAGTCTTGTATCATGGTTTTCCAGTAAAATCCACTACTACAAAACATGCCTATAATAGCTTTGGCCTTTATCAGCGCTAGAAAAGAACATCGATAAAGGTGGCCTTTATCAGTGCTAAAAAAGTATTGATAAAGGGTACATTTTATCAACTCTAAATAAAGAATTGATAAAAGGTACCCTTTATCAGTACTTTTATATTGCACTAAAAAATGAACCCATTATCAGCACTTTATTATCAGTGCTAATAAAGGTCTAGAATAAAATAAAATAATTCATCAAATTATAATTTTAAAAAAAATATTAACACTTTTGTTAATTAAATAACTATTGCTAAAAATGAATAAATTGAATATACATATATGTAAATTATAAGAATTAATAAATAAAATACATTGAATATGTATATATGTATTGTGAAATAAACAAATAAAAAAATAAAAAAGGACTAAATTAAGAAAAAATTTAAATATTTTATTTATTAAATAATTATTGATAAAAATGAATAAAATGAATATATGTATATATAAATTATAAAAACTAATAAATAATATATATTAAATATGTCGATATGAAAATAGATAAAATTAAATAAATAAATAAAAATTAAAAATAGTAAATTAAGAAAAATATTAAAAAGTTTATTTATTAAATAACTTTTGATAAAAATGAATAAATTTAATATATATATATATTATAAAAATTAATAAATAGTATATATTAAATAAATATATATAAAATGAATAAATTGTAATAATTAAAAAAAATTAAAAATGAATAGATTACAAAATTATTTAAAAATTTATTAATCAAACAATTATTAATAAAAATGAATAAATATAATATATATATATATATTGATTATAAATAGTTATTAATAATATATATTAAATATAATTATATCAAAAATTAATAAATTGTAATAATTAAAAACATATTAATGTCTTATTCAATTTTAATGTTTTTTTCAATTTTCATTTTAACATATATTAAACAAGTGTAGCATTGATTTCACATACATAAACATAATTAATGCATTTTTATATACAATTCACACACAAAAATATATACTTAATTAATAGAATCTTATATAGAAAAACATACACTTAATATTAATGTAATTTATTCAACTTTTTATTATATTTTATAATTTCATTATAACATGATAAATTTAATATATTATTTTTCTAAACAGTTAGTTTTATGTCTTTAATTTTTATCTTATTACAGTTATGTATTATTTATTCATTTTTAATATTTTTAATATTTTATATTTTATTTTATTTTTGAATTTAATCATTCTCTGTTATTTATTTATATATTTTTATTTACTATTTTTTGTGTTTTCCAAAAATATAAATCTTTAATTCAATATATATATATATAAACATATTTTTTAATAATTTATAATTATTTAATAAAAATTATTCATTTTTTCAATATTTTTTAATTTTATTCATTTTTAACTACTCAATTTAAATCATTTTTAAAATGAATGTATTTATGATTATATATTCATTAATAATGTAAAAAATATATCTGGACAAATATGTATATCAATAAATGTATATTTACTATATTTATAAATTTATATATTCATAATTATTATAAATAAATAAATATTATTTTTTAAAAAAGTAATTATATAATTATAAATAATTAATAATATATATTTATATAATTATAAAATTATAATAAATTTATTTAGAAAATAAATATACTATAGTTATATTTATAATATATATATATATATATATATATATCTAAGGTTGAAGACTTAGTTTATTCTAGGAAAGGGGATACATTACAAAGAAAAGAAGACAACATGAAATGTACAGATGTACTTGGCAAGACTGGAACTCGAAACCTCAATGAGACCTATAGGGTCAACTACCACTGATCTAAACACTAGGGGCTATATATTTATATAAATATATAAATATTTTCTTAGTATCATTCATATATTTATATATAAATAATTATATATTTAAATAATTATAATATTATAATAAATATATTTAAATAATGGATATAATTATATATATATATATATGTATTATATATATAAATATATTTATAATTATTAAATAATAATGAATTTATTTACTATATTTATATGTATATATATTTATTAAATATAAATATAATTATATAAATATATATAATGTTGTAAATATATTATAATTATAAATAAATAATTCTAAATAAATATTTATAAATAAATAATTATAACTAAATAATTATAACTAAATAATTATAAGTAATTATTTATTTATACTTATTTTTTTTATCAGTGCTTTTATAGTTCAGATAAAGATCGAACTTTATCAGCATTAAAAAAGAACTCATAAAAGGAATCTCTATCAGTGCTAAAACATTAGTGCTGATAAAGATATATTTTATCATCATTTTTAGCACTAATAAAGATAAATCTTCATCAGCGCTAAAAACACTTATAAAAGGCATCTTTATCAGTGATTATCAATTTAGCACTGATAAAATGGATCTTTATGGGATCTTTTTAAATGGTTTAATAAATGAGTCCTTAGTATATTTGAAAGAACCCTAACCCTGACTCATTCAGTTATAATTTTCATGATCCCACAAGACTCCCATTATATTGATGTTACCCCTCTACATTCTCTCAGACAAATCAAGGCTAGAATTCAGGGTATGTGATTTTCTCATTTTCCCCTTTCTTTGATTGATTTTCTAGGTTTCATGGTTTACATTTTTGAACTATTATTAACAATGATGAACCTTATATTTCATCTCTCTCTCACACACACTTACTACAAAACACCACCCTTACTCTATAAACTCGTTCCAGCTTTATACAAGACCACAATAAACATCATCTACATCCACAGTTACAACTAATGTTGATTTTCTTGATTTTTCTATTATATTTTCTTATTTCCTTTTAGTGTGTGTGGATTTTTATTGTTTAAATCTTATTTTCATAGTATGGAATGCACATGAAGATGAAAACAAGTTTAAGACAATAAGAAGAATCATGAATATTTGTTAATATACTGAGAAAATCATCTTTATAAAATTTCATTGAATGATAGGTGAAAATTCTCACTTAATTGATATTGGATGATTAATGTCACATACTCGATGTAGTAGAATTAAAATTAATGTTTTTTCTTTTTCATAAAATGATATAATTTTATGGTGGTTCCTAATTTTTTTATTTCATTTGATTATTTTTTTTGTTCATTCACAATTTGAATAAAAATCTAAATATAATTTCACATGGTGAATATATTATTGAATGAAGAGATGATGATATATCACATGAAATAATTATTAGAGGCGTTAAGTTGAACTTATGTGAAATATTATAAAATTTAGTGCTTCTTAGAACTATTATATTATATTTATGATTGTGGTAATTTTTACCATAAATTAAATGATAAATCCAATCAATTTAAATAAAAAAAGTTTTTTATCTGAATAAATTATTGTGTGTAATATGTTTTTATGGAAAGTGAATGATGTTTTTGATTGAGCTGATACAACCTATGCAATGTGAGTAACAAGGGTGTATTGTTTGATATTGTTCTTTGATTATGATTATGGATTAAGAATTCATAATTATTGTCAATACTTTAATACTCAAGTACAACTAACCTTCACTACCTTAATATTATCCATCCTCAGATGCTTGATTTTCTTCAATCTCTTGATGATGGATTGGACTCCCTCTTTCAAACTATCCTTCCTCCCATCAATGTGGTTCCAATGTTCCTTGATGACATACCTCCTGCACGAATGGTATTCATTAGTATTTGTCAAAGATTCCACCATGACATTTAATACCACATCTTCTTACCCATTATTCAACTCTTTCAGCCTTTTAGCCTCTTCATTTACTACTTCCCGAGAACCACAAAATTTTCACCTGAAAAATAATGAAAATATAATGAAGGAATTTATTTGGTTTCTTGATATACATTTTCTTATGTT
The DNA here is from genome assembly GCA_963277665.1 of Viscum album. NCBI lineage: Eukaryota > Viridiplantae > Streptophyta > Magnoliopsida > Santalales > Viscaceae > Viscum > Viscum album. Next base: position 1,382,728,119 of record OY728138.1, read on the forward strand.
ACTCACTCGTTTACTTTTAAAAAAAACTTTATAAAAATTTACTTTTAATTTGGGTGTAGTCACTTTGGATCCTATTAATGCTCCACAGTTAAGCATACTTGGAAGAGAATACTACTATTATGGGTGACCTTCTGAAAATAATATTTTTGAAAATTTTTTGTGAAAAAAACATGTTAAACACACCTTTTGATTTTATTCTCCTTCAACATTGATAAATTTAAAATGATTCCAATCTGACTCTCAAATGTATTCCTCCCACATTGAGAAAAGATATTTGTCCCTACTTTCAGCTTTATCTTTACTATAATTTTAATCTTTCTAGAAAAATAAAATTGATTAAATTTTCATAATATTTTCTTTTCTCTAAATATTCTAATTGCAATGAACAAGGTTTCTAGAAAGGCTAATAAAGATAAAAGTTAGGCAATATTTGGGAAGAAAAATTAATGATTTTGAAAAATGGATAGATTATAAAACTTCCAATTTAATAGATTAAGGGGATCATAATTTATTTAAATTTTTACTTGAATGTTCATTACTTCATTTTTATATTCTAATACTTTTGATTCAATAATTAAATTATCATTTAGGTTATATTTTAATATGATTGGGTTTAGAGTATACATGGGATAAACATATTTAAAAATAATTATTAGTGCTTTGTTTTATGTGAGGGATAGTTTTGGTATGTTATAATGTGAATTATTATATACATGTTTTTGATTCATCAATAGTTAGGGTGAGTGTGATGTGACATTTGTGTTGTCGTTTGTTCTTCTTTATGGTTTTTCAGTAGTAAGATTTAAAACATTTATTGTGGAACCAACTGTGTGGTTCATTATTAAGGGAACCAATTAGTGAAATGATTTGAATGTTAGGTAAAAACCTTATTATAATCATATGGTATGATTATTATAATTCAATGGTATTAAATAAATTCATTACCTTTTATTATCATGGTTTCTCGGTTAGTATACAATGACTTGACTTACTTGGGTATTTTGAGTATTACTACTTTAAACATATACTCAAATATATGTGTTGTATATTTTAGGGTCCCGGTTAGTATTTACTTGTTTATTTTTATACTAAAATTTTACACATGAACCGTAGTTGATATAGTGATCTAATATTTGAGATATAGGTTAGAGAAATGGATGAGTAACATAGATTAGATTTGGGAAAACTCAGTGGGGATGAGTTGATGTTATCTTGTTAATGTCTGAGACCTTTTAGAATTTTGAGAATATATTTGAAATTTTAAATTACGATATGGTAATTTAAAAGGTTTTAATGATACAACTATCATCCTCAATATATTCATCTCTCAAATAGTTATTATAAATTTTTTTATTTAGAATCATCCCCCATCTCTTTTATGTTGTTTGAACTACTCTGAGCAATAGTCATCAAAAATGATCACCAGTACCCAGTATTGGATGAATTATGGTTAGAGTAGTTCAAGAAACATATGAGGATGTACACAAGAGATGGGGATAAGTACCAAGTAACAAACTGAAATAATAATTTTTTGGTAGATAAAGTTGATGAGGATGATAGTTGTCTATAACTTTCACCTTTGGATGTATTCAGAGGATGACACCTACTATAGTAGGGTAATTCTTTTCTTAAATTCCATCACCCATTTCCTTGAAAATGGATGCATGTTAATCATTTTAAAAAATAATATCAATATGTATTTAAATAGTATATCATCTTTTCAATAGAGAGTGCATGTGCCACTTCTCAAATACTTTATTTTTGTTTATATTGTTGTTATTCAAGAAATATTAAATGTTTGACTAATCATGAAAAAAATGTCTTATGCACATGATAAATTTACCAATCCTGGGAAAGAATAGATTGTTGATGATAAAATTACATAATTATTAGAGAATCAAAAACATGTTGATAAAAAAAGAACGATGCAACATCTCATTATTGAATAAAATTATCAAGTAAATAATTCAGGGTATAAAATTTGATGTTAGTTAGAATCAACACGGGAAACCTATTTACCCCAACAAGATAACATTCATGAGTTATCTTGGGGTTACAGTGAGGATAAATGTGCCAATTGATATTGAATCATGCTACCACATCCAACCTATAACAAAGAAAATCCTTTCAAAAGATATAGTGGTAATGTTACAATATACTTCCTCTATTTTACCAAAAAATTATATAATGAAATTTTTATTTGATTATCATTATTCTTTGAAGATTTCATTTATTTTCAAATTTTTCTATAATAAATTTTTGTTAATGGACATTGTAAGAGAGAATTGAGGCTAACATAATCTTCTTAAGAAGTTACATCTTAGGGTGTTGAGGGGAAAGTAAAGCCCCACCCACTAGTTAGTTATACACACATTATAATGCAAGAAACATGGATTGATTTTATCAATTTTCACAAGGAGATATCATTTTACGTTTATTGAAATCGATAATTTATTATCTGACATTATTTATTTTATCCAGATTTTTTCAAAACATTTAATTTAAGAAATAGAAAGAGTTCTGAAAATAAAGATTGTGCATCAAAACCAATGTACCCTGATTTTAAAACAAGGATGGGGTACACTTAAATAGATAAGAAATTGGTATGTATTTTAAATTAACAATAAAAATTATTTATATGATATGAAACAACATATTCTCCTTTGTTTATATACAGATTGATGAATCAAAATCTAAAGCCACTGCCATCCCATGTCATATTTTATGGAAGGAGGCTCATGTAAATAAGAGGGGTAAATTGGTTTTTGAAAACACCAAAAAAAGTAAGGGAAACTTATGTAGGTATGACATAATTGTAATTAATTATTATTAATTACAATATTACATAAAAATATCTATTTATGTTCATATTTTTTATATGGTTTAGACACATGAATTTGTAGCAACCATTCTATAAGAAAAGCTACTTTTAGTATCTTTGAAGCAAACATAGAAATATGATCACGTTATAGGATTAGGTTTTGGAGTCTCTCCTTGAACATATTTCAAGTAGATAATATTTCATGTAGATACATAAAATATGGTGAGTTGATTTTAGACCCAAATAGACTCACTTCAATATATTATTGTTCATTCTTGTTTGGCCAACCAATGTTTGAGAATGGATCAAAGTGAACAGGCGGTGGAGAAAAGATATAAACATAAACCAAATTATCCCACTATATTTGAAGCAATTCATTCCCCCCAACCACATACCATACTCGAGGTAATCAATTCATTAATTAATATTTCTCCTGAATGTGAATAAACCAACCTCTAATAAATTTATATTACTAAAATTCTTTACGGTACAATTGTATGTGATTTGTATCTATCAACACCCAAAGACCACCATGTTTTGATTGGTACAATGTATAATATCCTAAGTGGAAAGATTCACTATCAAGAACTCGAAAAACAAACATGAGATTGGGGATTGAGGTAGATCATTAGGCAACTATGGAGTTTCAGGTTCCACATGATGGTCGGGATATTAGAACGATCAATGATTCTATTGGAGAATTAATAACATGGATTTTAAATCTTATAATGTTACATGATTTATGTATTTAAAAAATTCCATATGACAAACCAATCACATATGTTGATAAATGGTATAAATTAAGGTATGATATTAGTGATGGATAAAGCAAAGGGGAAATATAAGTTCAACTCAAGAATCTATATTGAATCGACCAAGAAATAAAAATGATATTTTGATAGTACCTTATCCCCAGTAGTTCCATAGAAACTTTTATTATCATTACAATTTCATGAAGATACCACTTGTAAAGAAAAAACTATGAATTATATTGAATATGATGAAGAAATATATGGAACTTCCTTGATATAAAGAATTGGTATCGAGACTCTAAATGAGATTATCATGCATGAATGGCTAGGAATCTCAATTGGGAATATAAACATAATGTATGTTTTCATAATATGTTTGTATAAATAGTGAGACAATATGTTTATTAAAGTTAATAACTATTCATATTTTATATAGGAGTTTATATTATAACTATATAAAGGGAAGATCATGAAAATTACTATCTGGATTCACTAATAACTGTATCATTTCTATAGTAAAACTTAAATTGGATAAAATATAAATTAAGAATAGAAAAAGATGAGTTACTAAAAGTGTTTGATCAAAAAAATAAAATGATAGACTCTTTTTTATGCCTAGAATATAGAGGTAAAACTCTACACTCTAATCACATAAAATATATTTTTAAATTTTTCAATACATATTTGTTTTTATTTTTTTAGGTAGCACTAGATGTTTATCGCAGTCAATCTAGATACCCCAAATATTTATTTTTTGGATCCAATACATGTATTTCAAACCAACTGACCACACATGATGTGTATTTTGAATATGTAACACACCAAAATTAACATTTTATATATATACTTTGATTTATATTTTTTAGTCTATGTTTTAAAATGAATTTTTTTATAATAGTTCGATCACTAAATATAGGCTAAATCATGGCATGAATTCAGTGTCTGGATAGATAAATCTTATGGATTACTGCACGTGGAAAAAAAATTAGTGTATATACAGAAATATTTAACTATCAAAAATTTCAAAACAATTTAGTTATTTTGTTCAATGTTTCTACATTTTTTGAATCAAGATAATGACATCGATCATGGATATTGTGTTTGGATATTTATAATAGGAATCATAAAGAATAAAATGAACAACATCCCTCGAGAATTAATTTATGAAGGTAACTACAATTTCATTAAATATATTTCATAGTAATTTTTTTGACTATATTTCCTCACTACTATCAGGATTTTCAGCATCCTTCAAAACCAAAAGAAGAAATAAATTTTTTTAGAGATGATTGGGTAACGTACTTCTTGTAATAATTCATGTCGACAAAAACATTAGGTTATTATATACTATTTTTATAGTCTAATATAATTTATGACCTTAGAAATATATTTGGGTTGTGAAACACTAGTGTTAGAATGCTCATATATTATTTTTGATCTATTTCTCAAGGATAAGTATGATGGATGAAAATAAATTTTTTATAAGTTTTGACTTATAAAAAATAATATTTTTGAGAAATAGAGGATGAGGAGGTGGAGCCATAGGAAAAGGTGGATGCAAAGTTGGAGTTGGAGATGAAGTTGGATGAGGAGGAAGAGGCAGGGACAGAGGTGGAGACAAAGGCAAAGACTGTGGAAGATGAGGAGATGATGTGATATCTTACAAATGATAAATTTTTTGGGGAAATGAATTGGAATGAGGATCATACCAAGATTGTGTTTGAGAAAATTTGCTGAAAAAAGATCACAAAACCTATCACATAAGATAAGATCCATTGTTCATGTTTTTTAGGTGGATTATTGAACAGAAAACACTACTTGGTTAATTGATTTTATACAAAAATTTAAGTGGAGGAGTTTTTTCAAAATCAAAACAAACACTACTTTTTTAAAAAATATATTATCATAGGATATAATTTCACTTTGGTGGGTGGTGGAATAATTTGGTTTATTCTATAATCAATTATATGAATGATATAATATCAAAAAAATTAATAATATCCACACAAGAAAAATTAATTTTTCATATACACATTCATTATTTGAAATGATCCATGTTCACAAGATCATTAATAAATAATTCATCATCATTATAAATATAAAAACTAACAATAAGGATAATACCATATAAGAAAATTATTCATAATTCATTTGTGACATGAAGGAAAAAAGTCTAACGTCAAACTCACACACGATGTGACCTGAATGAGTCAAAGTGCATGCTTCCTGTTTGAAATGATATTTTATTAAAAAAACAAAAATGGCATACTCAAAACTGAGGAAACACAATAATATTTTTTTTATACTTTAGTAAAATGATATATATGTCATTTTAGATATGTATGAATCATCTTCACCTCAATCCAATGCACGGTGTGACATATTTGACTCTAAGTTCATCTTTTTAATCAAAATTAACATTAATTTTAGTAAAAAGACAACTGACATACTCAAAACCAATAAAAATCATTTATATTTGTTTTTACTTTAGTAAAACAATCCATAAGGAATTTTTGATTTGTAGGAATCATCCGCACCTCAATCTGATACATGATGTTTTCAGTATGCATCAAAGTGTCTATTATCAGTTTAAATTTGACATTTCAAAACAAAAAATCATCACTCACTGAAAAATGATAAAAAATATTTGGATTGCATTGAAAATTTATTTAAGATATTAATAATTCACCACTAATGTGTAGGAATCTATCTCACATAAAACCCATACATGATGTGACCAGTATGACAAAAATTGATTGGTTCCTATTTAAAATGAAGTTTTAGAAATAAACACAAGTGGTGTACTCAAAACAGAGGAAACACATTATAATTGTTTTGATACTTTAGTAAAATTATACATAAGTAATTTGGGATGTGTATAAATTCGTCTCACCTCAATTGTATGCACAGTTTGACAGGTATGAATCCAAGTGCATGTTTTTAATCGAAACTAACATTAATTTTAGTAAAAAAAAGACAACTAACATACTAAAAATTGGGAAAACAGATTTGAATTATTTTGGTACATTATAGAATGATCAAAAAGTAATTTTTGATTTGTAGGAATCATATATACTCTAATATGATACGTAATGTGTCCGGTATGACTCAAAGTGTCTCTTATCATTTTAAAATTGAAATTTTAATAGAAGAAAGTTTCACTCACAGAAAATCAGTAAAACACACTCAAATTGTATTGATAACTTATGAAAATAATTCATCATTCATTTGTAACATGTAGGAATCAGTCTTATGTCAGAACCACGCATTATGTGACCTATAAAACTCAAAGTGTGTGCTTTCAGTTTAAAATGACATTTTAGTAATGAACGCAAGTGGCTTACTAAAAACTGAGGTAAAAAAATATGACTACTTTGATACTTTATGATAATTATCCATAAGTCACTTGGTATTTATAAGAATCAGTTTAACTTAAATCATATTCATGTTGTGACTAGTATGACTCCAATTACGTCTTTTTATTCAAAATTGACATTAATTTTAGTAAAAAAGACAACTGACATACTCAAAAGTGAGAAAACGCATTTGGATTGTTTCTGTACTGTAGAAAAATGATCCATAAGTCATTTTTGGCATGTAAGAATTAACTTCACCTCAATACAAGACATGGCGTTACAGGTATGACTCAAAGTGTCCGTTTTAAGATTAAAATTAAAATTTTAATACAAAAAATTATCACTCACTAAAAACTATTAAATGGTTCTTCGATTGACTGTATAATTTAGTAAAATATTTAAAAATTCATTTTTGATGAGTATGAATTATTCTCACATCACACCCACACACGATATGACCTATATGAATCAAAATGCATGTTTCAAGTTTAAATGACATTTTAGTAAAAAAACAAAAGTGGCATACTCAAAACTGGGATAATGCATTACAATTGTTTTTATACTTTATCAAAATAATCCTAATGTCATTTTGGATATTTTGGAATCACTATCAACTCAATACGATGCATTTTGTGTCTGGTATGACTCCAATTACATATTTTTATTCAAAATTGATATTAATTAGTAAAAAAGAAAACTAACATACTCAAAACTATGTAAAAAAAATTATTAGTTTTTTAATATAGTAAAATTATCCATAAGTCATTTTTTGATGTTTAGGAATCATCCTCAACTCAATATGATACATAATATACCCGGTAAGACTCAAATAGTTTTTTATTAGTTTAAAATTGACATTTTAATACAAAAACGTTTCAGTCAATTAAAGTCAATAAAACACGCTCATATTATCTTGATAATTTACAAAAAATATTAATAATTCATTTTTGACTTATAAGAATCAGTTTCATATCAAAACCACAGATTATGTCAACTACATGACTCAAAGTTCATGTTTCCAGTTTAAAATTATATTTTAGTAAAAAACACAGGTGGCGTACTCAAAACTGGGGAAACATGTTATCATTATTTTGATACTTTAGTAAAATAATCCATAAGTCATTTCATATGTCTAGTAATTTTACACACCTCAATCCGATGGACGGTGTTACGGGTATGACTCCAAGTGTGTCTTTTTATTCTAAATTCACATTAATTTTTGTAAAAAATAAAACCGATATACTCAAAACTGATCAAAAACATTCGGATTATTTTGGTACTTTATTAAAATGATCCATATTACATATTTAATATATAGGAATCATCCTCACCTCAATATCATACATTATGTGCCCTATATGACTCAAAGTGTTTGTTATCAGTTTAAATTTTCTATTTTAACAAAAAAAGTTTCACTCACTAAAAACCAAGAAGGCATGCTCGAATTGTCTTGATAATTTAGAGTAATTATTCATAATTAATTTTTGATGTGTAGGAATATTTATCATGTCAAACCCACACATTATGTGGCATGTATGACTCAAAGTTCATGTTTCTAGTTTAAAATTAAATTTTATTGAAAAACACAAGTAAACTACTCAAAACTAAGGAAATACATTCTGGTTATTTTGATACTTTAGTACAATGATACATTTTTTATTTAGGACATGTAGTAATTTTCCGCTCCTCAATCTAGCACATGGTGTGACCGATATGACTCAATGTGGATCTTTTTATTCAAAATTGACATTAATTTTATTTTAGTACTTTAGGAAAATCAAGAAAACATGTTCATATTATTTTGGAACTTTAGGAAAATTATCTATAAGTCATTTTACATATAGGAATAATACTCACATCAATCAGATACACAATGATCCTGGTATGACTCAATGTGTCTGTTAATAGTTTAAAATTTTCATTTTAAAATAAAAAGTGTCCCTCACTGAAAACTTAGAAAAATAACTTGTATTGTATTGAAAATTTTGTAAAATTATTCTAAATTAATTTTTGATGTGTAGGAATAAGTCTCACATCAAACTCACACATGGTGTGAAATGTATGACTCAAATTGTGTGTTTCTAATTTAAATGACATTTTTGTAAAAACCACAAGTGGTGTACTCCAACTGAATTTTTTTAATATATAAATTTCATTTTAGTTTAAAATGTACATCACATCGCCAAAAATGAACAAACTAACCTAGATTTTTTCCCATAATTTTATTTTCTACTAATTAATTAATTTCATTATCATTTTTATCTTATACTTATTTAGTTAATTTTCATAGATATAGTGATTGAATATGAACAATAAATGGCATGTGACATGAAAAAATGAACTACAATGCAAAATTATACACAGTGATCCTGCTATGACTTAATTTTTAGTTTAAAATTAACACTTTCTATTTAATTTATTTATATATATTATGAAGAACATAATAATTTTTCTTATATAGGTGCCTTGTTTTTCTAAATTAGGGTGGTTTTTTTCTCTTATATAGGTGTGTTATTTTACTCTATAATAGTGATTTTTTCTATTATTTGTGTTGGAATTATTATTTCATTTAAATTTTGTATTTGTAACTAATTTTCCTAATTTATGGTGTAATTTATTTTGTTGTTTCTGGTGCTTCATTGTGTTGTTACAACACACAGTATGCCCTATTTCTGGTGTTGAATATGCTACAACATACCACTATATTATTTCCCTTTATCAGTGCTACTAAATGCACTGATAAATTCATCCTTCATCAGAACTTTTATAATCACTGATAAAGGAACATTTTATCAATTCTTCTACAAGCATTGATATTGTTTCACTTTATCAAAGCATTTTGTAGTGATGATAATGTATTGCTTTATTAGTGTGATTATTAGCACTGATATAGGATGAATTTATTGGGGCATTTATTAGTAAAGAAAAAGGATGAATTTGTTGGTTCTTGTAAAATCACTAATAATGTTTCCATTTATCAGTGATAAATAAATGTGCTGATAAATGGTGTATTTTATCATCACTTCTAAAAGCGTTGATAAAAGGGTGATTAATAAATGCTTTTTTAGTACTGAAAAGAACCCATTTATCAGTGATTTTCCAGGGTTGATAAAATCCAAGTCCTATGAACCTTGATGTGGTAGTTAGTTCCTTTTTAGCACTAATAAAGGTATATTATACTGTGGTTAAAGGCCTCTTTTTAGTAGTGATCCCAACCTCTTGATTTGGTGGGAGAGTACGGTCCCAAACTGATGGGAGTTATAGGATCTCACATGGAATTCCCCCATGAAAGAGAGAATCTCTCATTCTGTTATGCATTTGAGGACGAATCCATTGAAGCCAAAATTTTAGAGAGACATCTTTTCATTTAGACCACTCTACAGGGTAAAATTCATTACAGGGCACCAAATCCATTCCCTCATGGCTCGATATATTAGGATAAATCCATTCTAGAGATAACTAATTATGGTTATCATAAATATAAGGTGGATGTTGGTTCATCATGATTTGTGTAGGTCTTGAGCTAATTTATTTATTTCATATCATAAACAATGAATCATGAGACCATCCATCAATGCATGATACAAAATATTTCTTTCTCGAGATCAACGTTGGCAGGGATGGTGGCTGTATTAGCTAGTGCGTCATTAGAAGCTTTCTGTGATCAGGGAAAATGATGTAACATGGGCTCAAAAGGGAACTTTTCTATTATTCCCATGATGTTTCCAGTGAGAGGTGTCCATTACTTATTTTTGATGGAATATTCTCCAATTATATGCTTTATACTAATCACCATTGATATTCAGGTAGGAAATATACAGATATAGGGATAATTCTAACCAACTGATGACGTCTTGAAATTTTTCATTATTATTTGTTCATCCTTCAGATAGTGAGAAATATTATGGTAAAGGTTATTTATCTATAGAGACAAATATAATCTCTAATCCAAACTAATTGATCTCTAGGTTTTCCATCCTTTTAATGATTGGACTTTGGGAGGTTCCTCAAAATACGTCTCCCATGTGTGGTGAATGTCAAGGGAATATAAGACCTCATCATCTAGAAGCTCGGTTTCCACCAATTTATTATCTAGGGTAGTGTTTTTTTGGGGAAATCATCTAGGGATTCCCCTTTCACTAATTTATATGACATGAACTGAATGTCTTATTTTTCCACAATGACCTCCCATTGAGCTAAGAACCTGATCAATATTATATATCCAACAATGTACTTAACTGCATCAATACTAGAGACTAGGTGTACATCATGGTGTATAAGTAATGCCTTATATTTTGAATTGAAAATATGTGTGTGAATAAATTTTTCTCGACATCAGAGTATTGGTTCATAGTACCTAGGATTGTCTAGATGAGGTAGTAGATACTTTTCTTACTCCCCACATCATTTTTTGTGCAAGGAGGGAACCCATTGACCATTCTATTGTGTCCACAAACAATATTATTGGACCCCTTTACAATAGTGGAATAAGAATTTTTGGGTGTATTAAATACTACTTAAATGATTCGAAGGATTCTTTTCATTCATCGACCCATTGGAAGGTGATTCCCTTATTCATTATCCAGGAGGAGGGGTGAGCTTTGTTAGCCAAGTTGGCTATGAAATGATGAATATAGGCATGGTTCCCTTGTATACCCTTATTTATTTGATATTTATGGGGGGTTACATTGGTAAAATAGCACTAGTATTGTCTAGTTCATCCCTAATGTCATGATGGAATACCAAAAATCCAAGGAACTTTCTTGATATTACACCAAAATCACATTTTTTCATTCGTCTTTAGTCTATGCTCACACAGCACATTGAAATTTTTTTAAAGGTCCGTGAATTGATCACATTACTGTACGTGAGGTCCAAATGCATCTAGGGGAAGAAACATGTATATCATCATCCATGATTGGTTGTTTTCCACTCCTTGTATAGAAATATACTTCAAAATATGTGGCTCTTCAAGTCACAATGATGGTGTTTTCACCATGTATTATGCCAAAAATTATATCATAGGGGTATTTAAGAAATTGATGGAATGTTGAAGGTCCCTCACAGTGGATATGGAACCAAATCCTTCTAATTAGGATATTGTTTTTGATGTCTTACTAGATAACCATAAACTCAGCATTATATGTGAGATCCGTAAACCGATCATTGAGATAGATATTATTGAGAGGAATTTTCTCAAGTTTATCATACATTTAATGGAATGATTTTTTGGAGATAAATCCCCTTCATTATATCCCAAACATCAAAGGGTTTGAACTAGAAATAGGTTGATCCTGGAAGCACTATAAATCAGATCCCTTTAGATGTCAACATTATTAAGTCTGCCAGAAACATATAGGGGATAAAATTCTCTTGGATGAATTATTTCTGATCCAAGTTAGTGAATTATATGGAGACATGGAATTATGATGTAATAGTTTTCATTAGATAAACCTCAGCTGTAGAAACTTCTATCTCGAAATTCTATGGGCTATGGAGGGATTCAGCGAGTTCCTCCCTTAGTTATTTTGATTGATGGAGCACATCCATGATTGAGAGAATGCATAGGGTAATCTTCATCTATTTCAGAATACTATACTTTTTTACTAGAGTTCAGTGCTTCACGTTGTGGGGTTTCTTACTAACATGTGGCTCTGGAGAAGAGACATTTGATTTAGACAGGTATGGTACTTGTAAAAAGGTTGAGGGAGAATCTGATTATAATGGATTAAGTCACACCAACCATCCCCATTTCTTAGGTTGGTTAGCTAATTGAACCCCCTCTAGGCATTAATGAAAGACAACTGGGTTTCGATGATCGTTAGAGGTTTTTAGGCCACCTTTATGACACTTTTGGGCATGCTAGAGTGATTTCCCATGAGTCTTAGCTGCATATATTTCTTCATTTGAGATGTGGATAGAATATTGGGTCCGACCACACCCGAATTGTCTTATGTACCCGAATTTATTGTGAATTCAGCCTCTTATTCCCTATTTATATGTGGGGAACTCATAATCAGAGGCATATTCATATTTGGAGAAGATATATTCTAAGTGTATCATGTTTAAAGAACCAAAATTGATCTCTTCATCTGACGAGGGTTCTATTTGGTTGGGTGGTGTCGGTTCTTTGGATGTTATAATGAAGAAATCTAAAAGAGTTAGAGCTTATGTTGGAGCTGAATATGACTCCTCCTCTTCTGTTTATTCTTAATTCTAGTTGTCATACCCACTCTTGAGAGGAATATATGTTGTTACCTCCTTATATGGTGGAGCTATTGTGGGTCTGTGTAGCTATGCTATCAAGGTGTCATAAGATCAACCAATTATCTTTTGATTCATCTAGTTTTTTAAATTCCATTCATGAAAGGATTGAACTTTCTACTAATCGTCCTCCTCTTTTGATTGGATAACATTTATGTTGGCCACCTGATCTGAGGAGTTATCTAACACCACCTATCCAAAATTAACCATGTCTTAAAGAATGTATTTTAAGATAAATTAGCCCTATATATTATGACACATCCTTATATATAAATGTTAGTAGTTGGTACAATCATTAAGGTTGACCTCATCGGGCTCCATGGGCTATGGTAGCTTGAGTGGGTTATTATCCATGGATGCCCCGAACAAACCGAGGGCTTATTCCTTTCAAAATAAGTATTCTTTATTCATATGTTCCTAAAATCCCAAATGACTCTAATTTCTATTTGATTCTGTATGATGGTGATTATATGGTTTTCACCGCTCAAAAATGAGGTTTTGGGGAGTTCGGGACCTTCCTAGGTGCTTCAATAGGCACCGATTCTAGCTTTAGAGTGACAGATGTAGCTTCTACTTTCACAATCCTTTTCTCCTATGTTGTAGGCATGAGTTGAGGTTTGTATTGTTCTAATTTATTGGAATCCTTGAAATTTTGTGCCATTTTTATAAACTCATGAAACCCACTTGGATGCTTTATTGGGATTATAGTTGTCTTCAACTCAATCTTGAGATTTTTAGCACAGAGTTTCAACAGTTTCTTTTGTGAGTGAGGGATGTTGAGTGGAGAGGTTAAACCTTTATATATTGCTATGAAGCTATAAACCATCTCATTTTCACATTATTTTTAGTTTATCATGTAAACAATCATCTTTTTCCTCAATGTGGAGCTAAACTAATAAAGGAACTCATAATGAAGTTCTTCTCATCCTATAATGGATCCTACTAAAAACATTTTATACCTTACAAAGGTTGGCCCTATCAAATTACTTACATAACACCTCATCTTTGTTTCCTCTAGTTGATCTCAGGGACCTTTCATCTATCCAAATTGGGATATTAAGTGTCTGAGATGTTATTTATGGTATCATGTACTATGAAAAGTGGAGAAGTTAGGATTTCCGAAATTGGGTGGAGGAAAAAAAATTCTACCCACTTGGGATATGCCTTCCTCTCATGTTGTATAGGTGTGGGTCACCCTTTGAAGGCTTCCATTAAAGTATCTAGGGACTCAATGATGTTAAAAAGATATGGGGTAATTATTTTCTAAGTTTTGTCTTATCTATAGGGAGAGGGTGAGACATGATATGGTGGTCCTACCATTTATACCTCAAATTCATGATTCTTTATAAGACTAAATGATTAACCTAGTGAGGGAGAGGCTATCTTCACAATAGAAGGAATTCATGATCATTTTAGATATATGTAGACCAGTTTCTTGGATCCATAGCCAGTCTGATTCTCATATAATTCTCTTTCTGGTGGATTGGATACTGGAGGGTGAATATCTTCTTTATCCTAAAGAAGATACCCAGTGATAACATTTCCCAGAGTAGCTCCTTGTTGAGTTGTTTGAGATTTTGTATCTCGCTCTCATATTGTTACAATCATTCCTCTATGGGAGGAACATAAACTCTTTTTTGTGATGACTGAGATGTAATCACACATTTTAATTTATCTTTGTCATTATTCCACCATAGATACAGAAACATATTATTCATAGGTGCCATATTGTGTAGCCTTCATTGGTTATGGGTGTGTTTAGCCTCTCTTGGTGCACCCAAATCTCCCTCATCTCGGGGTAGGTTTCCCTTGTTTCATCTATTTTCATCTTTATTAGACATATATATTGTGTTTATAGTGATGAAATTCACATAGGCGTATCATGAAATGGTGTGTGTTCCATTACATTCAACTTAACAGGCTGATTCTGCACTGCCTTCGTCATGGTTTCTATTTGAACCCCTAGAAATGTTGGGCCATTTTGGATTCTAACCCAGACAAGGGCATACGTTCCTCCCATATTAGTTTATGAATAGTTACTTTGACGGATTTTCCAGCCATATTTTCCTAATAGGTCTGAAATAATAGATGTTTGTCTTTTGATGAGAGGAACAGAGGAGATACTGACCATTGATTTATACCTCACAAGAAGAAGAATATCGATTCTCTCTATGATGATGATGATGGTGAAAATTCCCCCATCCCTATAGATTGGGGGTTATTCAGGGTCATAATTGACATCGATTTATCCTATTATTGAGGATCCAATGATTTCAGTCAATGATTTCATGACTCCTAGGATATACATTGAGGAATAAATTCCCCCAACCCAGTGGACATGGGTTGATCTGGAATCACCATTGATTTCTACAAGATCGTCTCAGGGGATGATGAACCTTGTGATGGTGATTGAGATATAAATTCTCCCATACTAATGGGATAGATTTTTTTTCATCTTTCAATGATATGTCCTAAATCCCTTTAGAAATTGATTATCCAAGTGGTAGAGGTGGTGTTAGATATTTCCCCAACCCAGTGACTTTAGTTCACTCCTGGATGGCTGCTATTGCAGCTTGTTTTATATGGTATAGTTTTGAACATGTAGGATTTGGGTTTGATGGAAGCCCATGATGAGAATCAGTATTTATAGGAATTTTTCTAGTTTATCTCAACTTCATCTTTCATCTATGAATTGTGTTTCTAACGCTTTGGTTGTCCCAATTTGAAGTCCCGATGGCTATCTTATCCCTCCATTCATGGTTTCTAGGCACCATTGAATTGGGGGTATTCAATTGTAGTGAATAACTAGCCTGACCATTACCCAATACAGTGATTTTTTTTGGAGTCGATTACATTACAAGACATTGTGTCTGAGGGGTTTTGTTGATCCATTATTATTGAAAAATGTAACACTCCAATCTTTCTCCATCCTCAGATATGGATACATATTGTAGCTTCAGAGATGAGCTGTTGAAGGGTTGTGATTTAATGGTGGAAGGAATGTTGAAAATTTGTGCTATTATTTTCTAGTTTTGGATGCTATATCATGGAGATAGTAGTTAGGTCTAGTTGATAATAGAGTTTATTGATTGTCTGAGGATGACCCTTAAATCCTGGATAGGGGAGGTATCTAGTCTTTAGTCATTGATGATTTTTTTTCACATTTTTTGGCATAGATAAGGCTTGAAATACTTTTCTATATCATCTAGAACTTCATAGTCAGAAGTTGACCGGGGATATGACATGATGGAGAGGTTTGTTCCAGTTAACAGTCTTCAAATTTCAATGTAGGAATCTTCTTCATTAGACATACATGAATCCATCTAGTCAGACCATATAAGATGCTTCAGAGGGTCGCATGATGATTGGAGTGGAGTGATTATTGATGTTGAAGGGGAAATACATGTGGTTGACCCCAATGTTTTGAGTACCTCTCTATAAAATGGAATCTGAGTTTTGAACACATCTCTATACAAAGGATTCAGGTAAAGTGGACGATTTCCCTGCCTGTGGGTGATATCTTCATGTGGAGGTTAACCATGAGGGATGTTAGGAGTAGAGTTTATGTGATCCATTTGCACACTACCATGAGTAGGAATATCACAATAATGGTCGTATTTTTCTTTATTTTAAAATATTATGGACCCTTATGGTGTTGATAGTGTGTATCTAATGACCTCAAGTACACTAGCATTGAAAATATTGGGAATATGGATCTCAATCTGCTACATGTCTAGAATATGTCGATCTTCCTTTTGGAATTGTGAAGGGATATGTGCCTACTATATGAAGGTTTTCGAAACATGTTTATAACTATCTAGTGTTGCAAGAGTATGATCCCACTTCTAATAATCTACTAGAATAAACCAACGAGTTGTCTCTATATTGACAGGAATATGATCATGTCTTAAGGATGTTCTATTCTCACTTGGTGAGCCTCGGTCAGGATGGGAATATGAGCCCGATTTTGATCTATTGGAATATTTCTCTAGTCTTTCTTAGTAATAATACGAGCCTACCCCAAGTCATGTGCCTCTCTCACTTGGTGAGCCTCAGTTGGAATAGGAATGTGATCATGGTTCGAATATGAATTTTGTATCAGAATATGATGATGGACCACCAAAATGGGAAAAGGTATATTAGCCTCCTCTTATATTTCCTCAGAATTATGATAGTGTATTAATTCATCAGTGGAAGTAGTAATATGATCATGGATTTCACGATCCACTGAAATATAACAATAATATTCATTGATAGCAATATGAACTTTTCCTAAGTCATGTGTCATTCTCACTTGGTTATCCTCAACCAGAACGAGGATATGGGCCCAATCCTAGCTCTTTGGAGTATGCCAGTGGACTTCTTCATCTGGAATATGGGCCTTACATGAGGTGTGTTCTCCTCTCACTTGGTGAGCCCGCACCAAAATGGATATATAATCCCAATCATGGGCCTTTGAAATATGCCAATAGACCTTTTTAGAAGGCATGTGCCCATATCCCTAAGCATGTTCATCTCTAGCCTGGTGAGCCCTAATTGGAATGGGAAAATGATCCTGGTCTGATGACTCTTACTTTATCATAGTAGGCTGATAATCCTCCTAGATGGGAGAAATAATGTGTTCTAGATCTGGTGAAACAACTTGTTTATAATGACCAGAGTATTGAGCTACCCTGCCTGTAGGGATAAAAATATGCATTTGTCCATCTATATGTACCAGTGCCGAAATATGTTGTCGGAGTTCATCAATTATTGCTAAGATATATTTTAATTTTAGAAAAGTGTGTGTTGGAATATAATCCGTCACATTTTCAGTCTCAACTATATACTATAAGATATCTTCAATTAATGTGAGAATTGTGATGAACCAAGGTTTTTCCAATGGATTTCCCTTATTATAATTATGTCTTATATCATAATCACATAATATTACATATATAACAGAATAAAATATTTATAAATAAATAATTATTTAAATAAAAAGTATCTATAGAAGTTAAGGAACACATACCTGTGAAATAGTAACTTGACCTTTGGAATAGTAATATGACCCGTATGAATAGTAAACCATCCAATGTAATAGTAAACTCACTAAAAAAGTTATAAATAAAGTTTATCCATCTTATAAGTGTCAATATAATATAATTATATCACAGTATAAGTAAATAAATATTTAAAAAATTCTTAATTGTTTTTTGGTATTTTTGTAAGTAATGTATATTTAATTACAATTTTATGACTAATATAAACTATTAAAATAAAATTTATTTTCATAAATGAATTCATAAAATAATATTTTTATTTAATATTATTATAATATAATTTTATGAGACCTTGATTAATTTTTCAATGTGGTAGAAATATAGTTTTAATTTTAAAAATTACATTTTTCATGTAAATTATGATTTTACTTAAAAATTAAATTTATCATATTTAGAAAATTATTTTTAAAAAATTGAGTTCATTTTTGAATTCTAAATAACAAAAAATATTTTGGGTGATTTTTTTGTATTTTTTAGAAATACTTGAATTTGTGGTGAATAGTACAATATGGTAGTTTATGGTTTATATACATTATAAGTTAAATAAACTATTAAATGAGTCATAGAAAATGTAATAACCTTAATTTTAAACTCACATGATATAATTACTATTTTTAGTCTTAATAATCAACATTATTTCTTATCATGAGAAAAATAATATACTGATGAATTAAATATTTAGAAAAAACTCTTCTATTTCACTATAAATACCATCCCACACCACCTCTTCTCCTCACACATCTCAAGCCATGTGACTTGTCCAAATTATGAAAAAATCTATTCCCAGGCACCTCCCTCACGTAAAAGATATCATGGTCTCCTGAAAAGACAAAAACCTCTTCCCTAAGAAGGCTTTCAAGGATGATAAATTCAAGAGGTAAATTCATCTTTCCGATTATTTTCTTTTCGTTTCTTTTCCTCTCCTCAACTCCTATCATCCAAATGGTATGGAAACTATAGTAAAAAAATATAATGAAATTTTTTATGATAAATAAATAATTCATCATTATCTCTCTGTCCCCCTCCTTTATACAAAAAATGAAACACCGTTTGAGATGTGTTAATTTATAACATTCAAGGATGACAAGTATTCAATTACTATTACCATATTCAAGTCTGGTCATGATACCATTTTTATAGTTGAAAAAAATTATAATATATGTATTATAACTTATTTAATGTTCTCGAATAATTTTTTATATATGATATTAATTTATAAAACAAAATGAGTTCGTTGTGATCGAAAACCTACCAAATTAATCCAAGCAATTATCGTTAAAATTTTATCTAATGATTCATGCTCATACTATTTAATCAAATGAATGGTATAACCATTTAATATTATGTATTTTAATTAATATAATATAATTAAACATTTATAAATCCATTCCCATTTTACATGAACTTCTGTACTCTTATTCAAGTGAACCGATCATGAAAACTAAGAAAATAAGCACTCACAAAAGATAAAAGTGAACATTATAACACATCAAAAGGAATAAAATAACTAAATAAAATTATAATAAATTAATTAAATGCATAAAAGGTTCTATAATTATTAATTAATGAATCTAATTTTATTATATAAGACATTAAGATCAAGGGAAAAACACCTTCAGACTTGAGGTAATGGATTCTACCTGAACCTTCATTATTCCTTCAGTTTTATATTCCTCCATTTTCACCCAAATGATATAATTTTTTATTTTTATGTAAATATTATAAATGATATTTAATTGTCCTAAAATCATATATCAAGATCTTTTCATCCTCCTTCTTTAGAGATATACTTGTTCTTAAGTGGTTCCCTTCTCGATACATCCTGATAAGCAATCCATTTTATGGGAACTTCCCAAATTCTTACCCATTTCAAGTGAACTCCATAACTTGTTTTAATATACCATTATTTTGATAAAATAACTCATTTTATTATGAAAAAAATTCCTGGTTCACTTCTGGTTTTACATAATATATTATTTCTTCTTCCATTTTAAACGATCTTTGATATTTTTCTTAGACTGTACTTAAAAATTTTAATTATAATGTTTCATAAATACTATTTTTACATGTTATCACTTCAGTTTGACATCACAAATCATGATATATTCCTACTATACTTTATTAATTTCCATTTATTATTTAATTCCATTCTTTCATATACACTTTTATGTTACGCCCATTTACTATTCTTTATGACAGGATTAAGATACTCGCTTCTTTCCATGGGTAAACTTTATGTTTATGTTTGATTCATTATGTATGATTATTTATGTGGAAAAAATATTCATGGACTTGTTATGATGGGTGCACCTAGATATCACTCCAATTCATTGGGTAAATTTTAGTCTCATGAGACGTTATGTACAATGGTCTTGGTGGTTAGCCTTGACTCATGTTCCATGTGAAATGGTCTTGGTGGTTAGCCTTGACTCATGATCCTTAATGTGAAATGAGCCTTGAATTGTGATCATATATATTAAAGTATACTTGAATCATTCTAAATTCATGTTTTATTTTTATTCTACATTATTATTAATTCATCATTATATGATACCATATTCTACATGATATGATTGCTTACATTTAATCATGTTTCATAACTTTTTATATCAATATGTTACACTTTCTAACCCATGTACTATGTTTTATTAATAGGTTTATTCTCTTACTAGGATTTTCCCACATACTTTTATTCATTTTATCCCCAAGTTATCCTATGAATATGTATGATCACAATGGAAGTTAGGATCTCTTTATGAATATTAAATAAGGAAATTTTTTATTTAGTCTCATGTTTTCAGTTTTATGTACATATTCTTCCAATACACTAGACTTTGAGTTCATTGTATTGTAATTTGATGTTTAATTATTCTTAAAATTATGTATTTATATGTGTAAAAGGCTAGGGTGTCAATATTTGGTAGTAGAGGAAAGATCGGTTATTTTTTGGTGATTTAGGATAAATCACTTTAGTATGTAACTTAGAGATAAGACTAAGTATAAGAAGACATCCCTAAATTTTGGTAAGTACATAGTAATTGATTTATCAAGAAAATACATATGTGTATTGATACTACAAGTTCACATGATTATGAAACAAATGTGCCTAGGAGTAACAACTCTGACAAGGTGTTCTGGGCCTGACTTGGGGTAACATAGTTCATGAAAGCGGACCTTACTTCACAACTGTATTAACACTCTCGAGGGATATGATTTGGTAAATTCATAGACTCATTATGATCCATTATTAAGGAAAATAATCCCATAAAAATATATGTTAGAAAAAAGATCATGGATAACCTATATTGAAACCTATGGAATCATAGGTTAGGATATACTTTCCCATTAAGAGTTTATCCATTTATGTTTAAAGTTTCCTTTTTATGCTTATTAGATAATTATTCAATATCCCTAATTTCACATTCCTTTTCTTAGTTAATGGATAGAAAGAGAAAAACATTTGCCAACAATCAATGTGATAGGAAATGTGAAAATAGATATAATGATATGCCAAATATGATGGGAATGGGTACTGAAACCATTATGACGGTACTTGCTTAGATGGCTCAAGTTATAAATAATAACTTGAATCATGTGGAATTCCATACTCCTCCAAAGAGAGAGCATGTTTCCATCGAATCATTTATACAGAAAAGGCCTCCCATGTTTAGTGGATCTTCTTATACCATTCTCATGGAATACTGAATTAACTCCATTGAAAAGATATTCTTTGTCCTCTAGTGCTCATAAGAAGAGAATGTTGTGCTTGTAGTCTATCATTTTGATAGGTAAGATTATTAGTGGTGGAAATTGATCCAAAATATGAAGTCCAAGGTGTAAATTTGTTCCATGGATTTGGAGTAATTAAAGAAAACATTTTTCAAAAAATATTTTCCCCAAACCCTCTGTCTCAATATAGAAATATAGTTCCTCAGACTTAAGCATAAGGAATATGATTCTATGAGAGCATATGAAGAAATCATCACAAGTATTTCAAGATACACCTCATGCTTTTTTATGAACACCGAAAGAAAGTTGGATTGATTCTTTAGCAGACTAAATATAATTCTATAAAAAGCGTTGGTGATTCATGTCTTCCATAGTTATAAAGAGATTTTTCATTGTTCCCTCAAGGTTGAAATGAAGATCAGATAATCTCATTGGTATCATGGGCTAAGTGAAAAAAGTGTAAAATGGAGTCTAATATGGGTGGTTATGGAAATATATCCCATGATGGAAAGAAGACTGAACATCACATGTGATAAAATTGTGGGAAGAAGCATCATGGGTAATATCTAAAGGGAACCAGTAATGGCTTCAAATGTGAAATAATAGGACATCTTGATAATAAATTCTGAAGGGATATGAATAATTTCACTAATATGGAAGAATAAAGGAAGGTTCATGTCAATTCTCAAATAGTAGTATCATTTTTCAACTTGAAAGAACAATGGTATTATTTAAACCGTTACTCTACGACAAGGGTTGTCAGAGACAATAAACAATAAACACTACTAGAAAATGGGTCTATACCCATGGTTCTACACAAAACTGTGGGTATAGGACACCCATATACCCACGGTTTCCCAAAACCGTGGGTATAGGGTTAGTATAGGAACCTATACCCACGGTTTTCCCAAACCATGGGTATAGGTCCCCTATACCCATGGTTCTCGGAAAAACCGTGGGTATAGGTTATTTTTGAAGACCTATACCCACAGTTTTGGTAAAACCGTAGGTATAGGGATTGTTATGGAGACCTATACCCACCGTTTTGAAAACCCGTAGGGATAGGGGTTTTTCTTTACAAGACCTATACCCACGGTTTTCCAAAACAGTGGGTATAGATTTTCCTTGTTATAGTAGGGGGAAAAATCCCACAGGAGTGAATTTTGTTTTGGCGGGAACATAATTTCAAATTAATATAATTATATTGAGTGAAGATTTTCGTTAAATGGTTTCGCTAGGTTAGCCGGTTCATCTCTTTGTTTCGTATAGGAAAGACCAGTGTTCGAATCTCGGTATTTTTTTTTCAGATATTCGAGTATTTTTAATATAAGTAAACATCCAGATGGAAATGTTAATAAAATTCGATTAGCCGAGTTGGTCAGGAGTTACTTCTGTTGCTTCCGCGTGAGGCGCGGGTTCAAATCCTCCCACGCGTGTTTTTTCAATTTCATATTTGTCATTTGAAATCCCTGGATTATATTAATATATATTTGAAGATATATGAATATATAACAAATAGAAATTATAGGTGCGTTGGTCCCGTGGTGAGGTGCGGCAGTGAGGCTGTGGCTGTGTTGTGGGTTCAAATTCTTGTTGCGCCCTATTTATGATTTTTAATTCCCCACGGTTTGGAAACCTTGGGGATTGGTGTGTGCCACGCTGGAGTAGCGTGGTCCTCTTTTTGACAAGGCTATACCCACGGTTTAGCATAACCGTGGGTATAGGGTGAGACCCCTATACCGACGCCACTCAGCCCCACGGTTCCCCAGGCCGTGGGTATAGCCTATACCCACGGTTTTGGGGTCTATACCCACGGTTTTGAACCGTGGGTATAGGTCGTTTTTCCAGTAGTAAACCTTTAAAGAAAAAAGGTAGGTTTTATTCCATCACTACTCCTGAGGTGGAGCTGGAAAATTATGTGGTGATAGGTACATTGGTTATTCATTAAAGAATATAGAATGTACTATTTGATTTTGGTTATATGCCTTATTTCCTATCTTGAACGTTTAGTAGAACCATTTAAACACCGCCTCAAAATATGGAAGTTGAGTCTTCTGTGAGAATGGTGAATGTGGAAATTATTGCATCCAAGGTTTACAAATCCTACCTGGTAAATGATTCTGGACTGAACCTCTAAAAAAATTTGGCATACTCCCTTTGATAGAGTTTGATGATATTTTGGTCATGGATTTTTTATATTTATATAAATCAAACATCAACTATTGGGAAAGGGATATAACTCTGGAAATCCTAGATCATCGTCCAATTCTATACTAGTGTAAGGAGGAAGATGAGTCTCCTTTAAAATCATTATCTAAAGTGTGGATACTACTACCTTATGAGAAAATCATATCTAGCTCAAATGAATGAGATAAATGAGAGAATCATTCTCGAAGACATGAACATCATGAGGTATTACACTGATGTGTTCCCTAAAGAGTTGTCTGGTATTTTTCCTGATCGAGAGGTTGAGTTCTCAATTGATCTTATTCCTGGATATCTACCAATAGCAAAGACACCTTATAGAATGGCCATCATAGATCTGGAAGAGCTGAAGAGGAATTTACAGGAGAATCTGGATAAGGATTGTATATACTTGAGTACTTGACCATGGGTTGAACCAGTCCTCTCCATTAAGAAGAATTATAGATAAATGTACCTCTTCATTGATTATCATGACCTCAATAAAATCGTGATAAAGAACAAGTATCCCCTTAAATTGATAGATGACTTGATCAATCAGCTTTGTAAACCTAGTAATTTCTCTAAGGTGGACCTTTGGTTGAGATATCTCCAATTAAAGGTGAGAAAGAAATATACTCCCAAGACTACCTTTCTAAAAAGTTATGGACCCTACGAGTTTATAGTGATTCCATTCAGACTCACTAATGTTCCATCGATTTTCATGGATTTAATTAACACTGTCAATAGGGATTACCTCGACAAATTTGTTGTAGTATTTATCGATGATATTCTGATATACTCCAAGTGAAAGGAGGAACATGAGGATCATTTTAATATTATGTGGAAGAATTTTCATAGGGAGAAATTTTATGAAAAGTATAGTAAATGTGACTTCTGTATGGAGAAATTATCATTCTTGGGGCATATTATCTCCAGAAAAGGGATATTTTTGGACCCTTCCAAGATAAATCCAAATGAAGAGTGGCCCAGGCTAACATCTATAACAGAGATCCATAGATTCCTTGTCCTATCTGGGTATTACCAACGATTTGTGAAGAACTAATAATTATTTTCAAACCTAATGAACAAGAAGACATAGAAGGGAGGGAAGTTTTTCTAGATTCAATAAAGTGATTAAAGCTTTAAGGAACTTATAAATTGGATTATCATTATGCAAGTACTTACACTCCCAATAAGTGGAGAACTCCTTGTGGTGTATAGTGGTGATTCAAAGAAATCATTAGCTTGTGTACTAATAAAAAATGATTAAATGATAGGATACACCTCAAGGAAGTTGAAAATCCATGAGAAAAACTATCTCATGAAAGATCTGTAGTTGGCAGTTGTAATCATCATGTTGAAAATTTAAAAGCATTATCTATATGGGGAGAAGTGTGAGATATGTACTGATCAAAAGAGTCTTAAATATATATTCACACAGAAGGAGCATAATATGCATTGGTGAATATGGTTATATGTCAACAAGGATTATGACTACTCAATCCACTACTATTGAGGTAAGGAAAATAAGTTAGTGGATGCTCTAAGTAGTAAGGATCATGCATCCTTGTCAATGATGATAATTAAGAAGGATCCAATATTCTTATATTTTCATATGATTGTCATGGAAATCATTAATGGAGGAACAACGTCAATCCTTTCTCAAATTAATTCTCTATCATCCCTCATAGAGAAAATAAAGGATGCTCAAACAGAAGATATAGAAATTCTGAAAATGGTGGAAGCTATTAAAAATGGGAAATCCTCTAAGTTCAAGATTGATGAGGAAGGAGTTTTAATATTTGGGTCATGATTATTTGTACCATATGATTTAGAGATAAATAATAAGCTTATGAATGATGCACATAGCTCAACATTCTCTATTCACCCAGGGACCACAAAGATGTATCGATATCTCTAAGATAACTGTTGGTGGGATAATATGATGAAAGATATTTCTAAATATACATCAAAGTTCCTGCTATGTCAACAAGAGAAGTTTGAAAGACAAAAGTCTAAGGGGGTGATGCAACCACTACCCATACCAAAATAGAAGTGGGAAAACATTACCATGGACTTTTTCATTAGACTTCCTAGGAAATCCAGATGAAATAATTCTATATCAGTCAATGTGGATCACCTTATAAAGATATCTCACTTTATCAAAATTCAAGAGGACTTCTCATTGGATTAACTGACACAGATATATATCAGAGAGTTGGTAAGGATTCATGGACTACCATTATTGATTGTATTTGATTGAGACCTAAGATTCCCCTAGAAGCTATGGAAAAGTCTCTAACATTCTTTAAGCGATGAGGAGAATTTCAGTACATCCTATCATCCGAAAACTAATGGCCAATCTGAGCAAACTATTTTTACACTAGAAAACATCATGAGAGCATATTATATTGACTGAAAAGGAGCATGGGAACAACATATTCCACTACTCTAATTATCCTAAAATAACAATTTCCACTCTATCATCCAAGTGGATTCATATGATGACCTTTATGGGAAAAGGTGTAGAACACTGGCGTGCTGGGATGAAGTCAGTGATCATGAGCTACTAGGATCTGCAATAGTCAAAGAAATTGTGGAAAAGTTGAAAACCATTCACCAGCACATCAAGGTATCCCAAATTCGACAAAAGAACTATGTAGAAAATTATTTTAAAGACCATTAGTGCATAGTTGGAGACATGGTATTCCTCAAAATTTCTCCATGAGAGAACATCATGAGATTTTGGAAGAAATGAAAGATATGTATCAGGTATATCAGCCCCTTCTAGATTCTTGATTACGTTGGAGATATGGCCTATCAACTGGAACTTTCACCTACCATGTCTATAGTACATGATGCATTCCATGTATCCCTCTTATGAAAGTACATACTAGATCCTTCACATATACTCTATTTAGAGGTTGTACAATTGGAGAAGGAAATTTATTACGAGGAGAAGCATGTGATAATCTTCTATCGTAGAGATAAGGTTATACACAAAAAGACTACTCACCTGGTCAAATTACTATGGTAGAACCCTAACTATGAAGAGGAAATAAGGGAACCAGAGGAAGCAATTAAGGAGAAGTACACACACCTGTTTTCAACCTGGAATTTAGAATGAAATTTTGAGGAAATAATTTCATAAGTGGGGACTAATGTGATGATCCAATGTTTTATAAATGTATTTCCCTTCATATAATTATGTCTTATAGAATAATAACATAATATTTCATATAGAACACAAAAAAAACATTATAATTTAAGAATGATTGAAATAAACGGTATCTCTATAACTTAAAGAACACATACTGATGAAATAGTAACTTGACCTTTGAAATAGTAATGTGACCCTTATGAATAGTAAACTAGCCAATTTAATAGTAACCTCACCAATTAAATTATAAGTAAAATTTATAAATATTAAAAGTGTAAATATGATATAATTATATCACAGAATAAGAAAATAAATTTTAAAAAAATATTAACTAATTGTTCGTATTTTTCTAAGTCATGTATATTTAATTACAATTTTATGATTAATTTAATAAATTAAAATAATATTTATTTTCATAAAATTTTTTCATAAAATATAAATTTTATGTCTTATTATTATAATGTAATTTTATGAGACCTTAATTAAATTTCCATCGTGTTATAAAAGCAGTTTTAATTTTAAAACATGTATTTTTCAATTAAATTATTATTTTAATTAAAAATTAAATATATAATATTTAGAAAATTATTTTTAAAAAATTAAGTTCCTTATTTAATTTTACACATCTAAAAATGTTTAGGGTGAATTTTTTGGATTTTTCTGAAATACTTGAATATTTTGTGAATAGTTAAATATAGTAATTTATGATATAAATACATTAAAAGTTAAATACACTATTCATTGAGTGATGGATGATGTAAGAAAATTTATTTCTAAGTAACATGATCTAATTAAAATTTTTAATCATAATAATCTTCACTATTTCTTATCATGAGCAATATAATAAACTAATGAATCAAATATTGAGAAAACACTCCTCTCCTCCACTCTAAATACCACCTCTCACCAACTCTTCTCCTTAAACCTCTCCATCCTTTTTACTTGTCCAAATGTTTATAAAGTATATTATCAATACCATAAAACTTGTCTAGGAGCTCTTGGTCTTATGAAAAGACCAAAATCTCTTCCCTAAAGAGTCTTAAGGAAGACAAATTGAAGAGGTAAATTCCTCTTTCTGATTATTTTATTTTCTTTTCAAGTTCATTAATTTTATGTTTCTCTCCTAAAATACCCTTATTCAAATGGTATGATAAAAATATTACCTTAAATATAATTTATATTTGTTATTATAATCTAATAATTCATCATAATATCTCATTCCCCCTCCTTTTATACTTCAAATGAAAACATCATCTGAGTTATGTTAATTTATCACATTCAAGGATGACGGGTTTTCACTTTCTCTTAGCGTATTCATGTCTAGTCATGAAACCATTTTTATTATTGAAACAGATTATAATATATGTTTTATAAGTTAGTTAATGTTATGTAATAATTTTTTATACATGATATTAATTTATAAAACAAAATGAGTTCGTTGTGATCGAAAAGCCACTAAATTAATCCAAGAGATTATCATTAAAATTTTATCTAATGATTCACCCTCATCACATTTAATCAAATGAATTTTATGACCATTTTATATTATTTATTTTCATTAATATAATATAATTACACTTTTTTAAAAACATTTCCATTTTACTTGAATCTCCATACTCTTATTCCTTCAAACTGATCATGAAAACTAAGAAAACAAGCACCCAGAAACAATAAAATTGAACAGTATAACTCATCAAAAGGGAATAAAAAAATAAAATAAAATTATAATAAATCAATTATATATAGAAAAGATTCTATAATTATTAATTAATTAAACTAATTTTATTATCAAGGACATTAGGATAATGGAATGAACACCTTCGGACTTAAGGTAAGGGATTTCACTGGAACCTCCATTATTCCTTCGGGTTTCTCTTCCTCCCTTTTTACAAAAAATATAATTCTATTTTATTTTTATGTAAATATTCTAAATAGTATTTAAATGTTCTAAAATCATGTATCAAGATATTTTCATCCCTATTTTTTGGGTATATACATGTTTTTAAGTGGTTCCCTTTTCGATACTTCCGGATAAGCAAGTTGTTTTAAGGGAACTTCCTAAGTTCTTACCCATTTTCAAGTCCATTACATAACCATTTTTAAGAAGAAAAATTTATAAAACCACTCATTTTATTATGAAAACATTCTTGGTTCACGTTTATTTTTATATAAGATAATATTCCTTTTTCTATTTTTAATTATCTTAGATATTTTTCATAAACCGCACCAAAATGTTTGAATTCTAAAGTTTATTAAATAATCTTTTAACATGTTATCACTTAAGTTTAACATAACCTATCATGATATATGCCTATTATACTTTATTAATTTCCATTTATTATTTAATTTCTTTCTTTCAATGACACTTTTATGTAATGCCCAATCATTATGATTTATGACATGATTAAGATATATGCTTCTTTCCTTGGGTAAAATTTATATTTATGTTTGATTCCATATGAATGATTATTTATGTGGCACACATATTCATGAAAATTTAATGATGTGTGAACCTATATTTCAATCCAATTAATTGGGTAAGTTTTATTCTCATGATACGTTATGTGCAATGGTCTTGGTGGTTAGCCTTGAATTGTGCTCCATGTGCAACGGTCCTGGTGGTTATCCTTGACTTGTGATCCTTTATATACAATGAGCCTTTACTAGTGATGCTCTATCCATAATGAGCCTTGAATCATGATAATGTGATGTTTTTTTCTTCCACATTAATATTAATTCCTTATTATATGATCCCATGTTCTACATGATATGATTCCTTACGTTTAATCATGTCCCATGCCTTTTTTATCATTATGCTATGCTTTCTAAACCATGTACTAAGATTTATTCTTATGTTTATTCCATTATTTTATTTTAAATCATCCCTTAGTTCATGTTATCCCTGGGTTATACTATCTAGATGTATGAGAATAATGGAAGTTTGGAGCTCTTTATGAATAATAAATTAAGAAATTTATTATTTAGTCCCATGTTTATAGTTTTATTTAACTAGTCTTCCAAGACACTTAACATTACAATCATTGGTTTGTAATTTGATATTTAATTATGCTTAAACACATGTAATGATATGTTTAAAAGGATAAGGGATATATAAGGATATTATCCCACTTCTTTCCTTGTTATTCCACCGTAATATTCTGATGGGATTCAAGCACAGGGGTTGGAATATGTGCCTCCCCCATGATTGATGTGACAATATTCCCATATACTTGTTTCGAGTGATCAGGTATATGAGTTAACTCACTGTTTACTAAAGAACATTTCCTGGAAACATTGTTAATGGGAGTGTGGATATGAGCCCTCTCCGGGATATTTTGTGTCGTCCTCACCTGATGTGTCTTCCTTGTCACCCCAGCATGGGTGTCAACGGTGAGAGTATATTAGGTGGTTCCCTTAGAAGGTGACTGGTGGTTACTAGTGGGATGGTGCAGGTGGGGGAAGTTGACAGGGGACATCCCCAGTGTCATCTGAACTATATGGGAGTCGTATTTTACCCCTTAGTCACCCTTCATTAGATATTGAATTTGGTGGTTGTCGCTCTCCTGGGATATGATCCTGAAGAGGTTGGTTGTGGAAATGAGGGATACTAGCCTAGCTATAAATTTCATTAGATGATGTGGACTTATCTTCATTAGTTATTGGAGACCCTCATGATTAGTTTAATGGTTTGTGATTTTACGACGTTGATGATACTCTTGTATCATCATGTTTTTCCCTATTGTTGAAGCTGTTGGATAGGTGAGATCATTTTACAACCCATGGGGGTTGTAGCCATTACTAATTTTATAGAGTGGTGATAGATGATGGAATTACCTTGGATTGGGATGTTGTTAATGATATTAGTGTCTATAATCGTACATAAAAAAATGAAAAGGTCATTGATTAATGCAATATCGTATGCATGATCTGTGCTCAATCGGGAATGCATGGTTAACATAGTCTTCCTTTTATTCTCGATTTGTCCATTCATATCATATAGAATTATCAATGTGATGATGGAATTATTTTATGAGAACCCTTGTTACATAGTTTCAACTAAATGATTCATGTCAATCTTATCATATTTGTTTGATATGCCAACAAAGTAGTCTCACACATGATTAACTGACCGGTATTCTATTTGATGGATTCACATCAGGTTCACCATTTTTTGTGTATCATGTAAAAACAAAATTCTCTAGAATATTATAACCCAATAATTTTTTTATTTGAGATATCCACGTCAGGTTCACAATTTACTTACAAATGGTGTGAAAAAGAAATGGACCAATATATGATAACCCATTCATTTTATTATTTGAGATATTCATATCAGGTTCACCATTTTTGTTTCTATATAGTGTGCAAACAAAATGGACCAATGGATGATAAACCAGTCATTTTGTTACTTGATATATTCCTAATATGTTCAAGTTTTTTGTTTTGATTGAGAAGAGATAATTGGGAACCCCATTCGAGGTGGATTTGGTTTGTCCTGATGGTTGATTATGGGGGGTTAATTTCTTGCACAATCACTAACATCTGGTAACCATTTTCATTCTTAACAGAAACACCAAAAGGTTCCCTCATCCATAACTATGTATGTACCTTATTTCCAATTGAAGGTGGTCAATTGGGGTTTTATACCTAATGATTCTTAGGTAATCGCATAGGTTGATTTGATAGGATTTCGGGCACATCACACCCTTTGGGGGGAATTTTTGCATACTTTGGGACTCTCATATATATTTTAGATATGTTCAATAATATCTTCCTATCCCTAATATGGGAGTGGTTTCCCTAAGAAAACATTTATTGGTTAATTATCTTTTTTATAAAAAAGAAAGAGTTATCTCATTATTGAACCCATCTATATTTTTCAGATGTTATCATACCATTTTCCAATAATAAACTACAAATTACATGTTGAAACCCTATAGTTGATCACTTTGGAATTTTCTAACATGCATGGAGGCAGTTAATATCCCTTGGAGAGGATTAATCCATTATGAGGCATCCTATATATCATTTTTATTTCATGAATCAAAAACCATGTAATTCATTAAACCCATGTAGTTTATCATTATGTGGATAGTACATATGTGTGGGAATTAAGGCACTGAATATTTTATCATGAGTCTCTAGGATACATCCTACATATCATAGTAATGGTTGGAATTTTATTTATCATAGTTCTATCACTCCCTTGGAATTAAACCTAAGGTATATGCCTTTATATAAGATATATTTAGATCATGCCACTCATCGAGGCTTATATATATAGATTTCCATGGATGGTATGGATTTAACATTCCAATTATGAGTTCATTGTGGCTCCTTAATCCCACATGATCTATGCTCGATTTGGGAAACAAGGGATAATATGTGATCAACATCATTGTATATGGATGTGGGGATTGTGTTCTGGGAATTACCTTTGGATATTTAATATGGATCTCAGGCCTAAGAAAATCATCCTACATATTTTGTTTATGGTAGGAATCAGAGTCCACATAGTTCACTAGATTTCTCAGTCCACTGAGGGATGAGGTATGATGATAATATCATGGGAATTATTGGGTATAGATGGTTGAAATATCAGAGACATGGAGAGACATAAATTAAGGGGGATTACAATTTGAGTTTAGGATTGAGTCTTAGAAAGGAATCTTATATATCCTTATTACAGAAGGAATTAGAGTCCTTATAGTTAACTAAATTTATAAGTCTACTAAGGGATGAGGTATGATGATCATTTCATGGTAATGATTTGGTATCGATGGTTGAATTTTTGGAGACATGGAGGGAATTACACTAAGGTGTATTCCGATTTGAGTTTTAGATCATGTATGAGGAATGCATCTTATTTATCCTGGTTATGGTAATAATCATTGTCCACATAGTTCAAAAATATATATCTGTCCACTGAGGGATGATGTATGATGATCCTCCCATGGGAATGATTGGGACTCGATGGTTGAAATGTCAGAGACATGCTGGGATTTACTCTAAGGTGGATTCCTATTTGATTTTGAGCTCAGGACTTAGGTAGGAGTCATCTATATCTGGGTTATGATAGGAATCAAAGTCCTCATAGTTCTACTAGATTAGGCTTAAACATATATGTTACCCTTTTATGTGGGATGTATCATATTATGTTGTTGGTCGGGGATTACACACCGATGATACCCTTATCTTGATAAAATCTTATGGTGTGAATGATATTATTATTGAATCTCCCTATGCCCACTTAAGTTATTCTCCATGTGGGAAATAAGGGATGGAAAAATATATATCTCACTTCTTATGGATGTGGGGAATATGTACAGGGACTGACCTTTAGATGTTTAATATAGAGATCGGGCCTCGGGAAGGCATCCTAGGTATCTTGGTTACGACAGGAATTAGAGACATTGTTGTTCCCTTAATTTGGGATTACACACTAAGGTTTTCCTTTTAATTGGGGATTACATACTGAGGGGGGAAAAATTATCAAGCCTTGGTATTCCCTTGGACCTAGAATGATTTTATACCTAATATGGTTGACTTTCTACTTGATATGTCTTGATTGTATTCTTCAAAAGTCATAGGATGTTCTCCTAACATGTCAAATACAATCGTATGATCCAGTTGGATTTTCTAAGGTACATCGCATGATCCAGGATCAATTATCTAGAGGATATTGCAAGACCTAGAGGTTTTACCCTAGAACCCATCACATGACCCGGGCTAACATGTACAAAGGGAATCTCATGATCTGGATGATAATCCCTAATGACATTGAAAGAGATAGCTGAAATTTTTGTAGGGTTTCATGAGAGTCAATGTGAAATGTCTTAAATAGTGCCACATTCCCTATCTAACTTTTCTTGAGTTCATCGCAATACCCGGCTGGCATGCCCGGAGGATGTCACAAGGGCCACTTGACATGTATGGGTTCTATAGTGATACTCAGCTGACATATACTAGTTTCATCATAAGAGTCGGGAAACATATATCAAGGACACTGTAAGTTTAAGATAGTGAGCCTGAAAGGATTCACGAGACATGGGTGGCAAGCCTGTGGGGTGCCATGAGAATTTCTTTCACACGTCAAGAGTACATCACCTGATCCAAATAGTAAACCAAAGTTGCATCGTAAGTTCTGGGTGACATGTTTTGGTTATTTCGTGCGTCTTGGGTGGTTTACACAAAGCGCATGAGGATCAGTGCATATATCCTTCGCAAAGTATCCCATATTTTAGTAATTCCTCTTGACTTTTATTGAATATTCCTTGTATTTATTTATCATTATCTTTTTTTAAGTCTTGTATGATTTAGAAGATGAGAAGGATGTTCTAAGCGTGTCCTACCAAAATTACTTCACATGATCTATAGAGATAACGTGAAGTGCTTATACATGTTACATGGTTTCTCAAATTGTTCTCAAGATTTTTCATGATGGAAAACTTCCCGATTGCAAGATCAACAACTCTGATAAACCTACTCTGGTGTTTGGTGCAGTAGTTCGTCTGGATAAAAAATGTACAACCATCATCTAGAGAGTAGTGGTGATTTTTTTATGTCAGGGTGGGTAATTTATAGGCTTATCCACCCTGGTTTTTCTTCGCTTTGCATAGTGCATATCGAATAAATATAAGATAGAGTTGATGGAATTATTCAACCTCACACACTCCATGAGCTCATGTCATATATCATTATAGGGGTGTCACCTAATTTCCAGCAACCATGAGACCATCCCATTAATGCCTCATTTATTTGATTATTTCTAATTAATGTGGATTTTTCAAATCATGCGGATAAGTTAAAAGACATTAAAATTGTCATATCGATATGTTCAAGATCCTTTTTGGGATTAGGTTTCTTGTCAAAAGGCCTTCATGTGATCTCAGTGGGATTTTATAGAACTTTCTATGAGTTATGGAAGACTTATCATGGGTCCTTCATGAAATCTTTTCAAGAGGTCCTGTGAGTCTATTCTATTGATAGCCTGGGTGTGTAGGGAGATTATCAAAACCACGAGGGGCTCTTATCTTCTCCCTTATTTTATTTTATTTTTGTTTATTTTTCAAGGTGGTATTGAGAGTCTGAATGAGTGTTGTCATGTAAAATCATTCTGCCTCTTGGGGATGAATCACATGACCAAAAAAGTTTCTATCGATATTCACAATAAATTCAAATAAAATTCCATCTATTTTCCCATGTAGAGAGAAAGGGGGAAGCATGAGGTCTCATGGATATACATGAGGCCCTTCACGTGATGATAATGAAAAGATAATGAGCTTTTGTGATCTGAGATGAACATGTCACTTGGGTATTCTTGGGTTTTTCAGACCACTAGGGGTGCACCACGTGACATTTACGACCACAAGATGGTCCTTCCTCCTTCACTTTTTATTTACTTTGTTTATTTTACAAAGGTTTGGTATCTTGTGAGTTTTCTTGAATGTTCTCAAGGAAAATAATTCTTCACATTAGTGATGCATTGTG
This sequence comes from Viscum album, assembly GCA_963277665.1. Classification (NCBI taxonomy): domain Eukaryota; kingdom Viridiplantae; phylum Streptophyta; class Magnoliopsida; order Santalales; family Viscaceae; genus Viscum; species Viscum album. The sequence goes on from OY728138.1 coordinate 1,382,763,917, forward strand.
TGAGTTTTATAACTAAAAGAGGATCCAAGATTTTAAAAAAATTTATTCTTATTTTATAATTATTTTTGTAGGTTTGTTAGAAATATGATGGTTGACAAGCCACGTGTTCTGGTGGAGCTCATCTAGCTGCAACCATGTAATGTTTAATTATCTGGGGTGCCTTATAAAAAGTAGGAGGGATTATCGAAAGGGACATTTTGGGGCCTTCCATAGGTTATGCGCTATGTGTGACCATCTATATGACCTTCTTCTTATCATTCAATCATGTGCCTTCTGTGGGTTCACGTGATCCAAGTGATCATGGACACCTTTTTCTTCTTTTTCTTTGTGGGGAAATTAAACCCATATCCAGGTGTTTATTCATTTGTGAATTTTTTTATTCTCATTTTGAGGTTTTTAATAGTGATATTGAGATTTGAATTTATAATAAATTGAGTGAGTTTATTATTTATCTTTTCGTAATGTATTTGATACTTTATATGGTTAGATTCCAATTTGATAGGTATATCACAATGTATTTATGTTTTGATCCTATTTTTTCTTTTTTCTTTTTTTTATTCTCATGGATGATAATTGTTTGAGCAGTATCTAATGTATAGGATTTGGTTTTCATGGTCCTCTACATTTTAGTCTTGAGGTATTGGAGGATTTGAGAGAAGTCTTGGAGGTGAATGGTAGAAGATAATTAAAGTTGATTAGAAATATCTTTTGACATAAAAAACATGTCATAATGGTTATCATTACATCATAATTTTTTATTGGTTTCTATTTCTTATAATGTAATATAACTAAGAAAGAGGTGTCACCTATAATTGTTTCATCTTATTACTTGAAAAGTTATTTATGTCATTATTGTTGGATATGTTATATCATGTCGTATACCTTAGGGTAAATTAATTTAGTGTTACTACATGTTGTCATGACCTGAATCTTAGGTTATAGTTTAAGGTTCTAATTTATCTTGGATTTGTTCAGAGCATCATGGAATCTACCATTACAACATGACTTAGCATGAGGATTTTTGGGTTTGAAAAATGATGTGATAGTTTTGATATAAAATTAAATGTTCTAAGTCATTGTAGCATGTCAAGGTTTAGTACACCATAATATTACTTCATGTCACCATATTTAAATTTTTTGTGATAGTGAAATATTGGAGGAGATAAGGGAGTGTTATACCATGATTTTAGAAGTTTTGGTTTACCAACCTTCATTATAACAAAATGAGGTCTATTATTCCATTATTGTTGAAAAATTATTTTTAAATATAAAAATGAATAGTTTATCATATTTCACTGAGTTCATCTCCTTTTATCTTAACTTTTAGAAACCTTATTAGTCTTCATCATTATAAAGAACTCCCTTATATATTTCCTTTATTTTTATTATTATGAGAGGATTAATCTATATAGATTGAGTTAATTTATCCTCAACTCTTACTCTACAATACTTTCAATTATTTCTATCTAGAGTTCTACTATATTGGAAATTATAAAATTTATGTGAGGTTAGTGGGTCATAGGGTTCCTGGGAAATCATTGTAAAAATTTTGGGATTGAAACTTAACTTCAGTGACATGAAAATTGAAACATATATTTAGGTGGGGGATTCTAACTACTCTTTTTTAAATTTTGAGTGGATTTGGATATTTTAATAGATTAATTTATTGTTAATTGTTATACTTTAATTGAAAATAAAATGATATATAAATTAAATTAATTGGATATGTGTGGATGTGAGTATTGAATTTACATGAAATAATTAATTAATATTATAATGGTAATAGTGGAAATTTGAGTTGGGAATTAACTATAAATAAATTTATAATATACAGTAATGAAATATGGAAATAAAAATAATAGATGAAGTTTATGTTTGATTTTTTCACATTAAGTAGGTCTTACAGTGTGGTTTAATTATTATTTGAATATTGATATATATCATAATTTTTTTTTAAATTTTCATGTAAAAAATAGATGAAACATGGGGATTATTTGGTTTTATGACATGGTGGGTTTATTAGGTTTATGCAGTTTGATTGAGGCATATTGGGGTGGTTTTGTAGTGACCTGGGTTTTTCTAAAACAAGACTTAACTAAATATTGAGTTTCAATGTCTTGAGACCTACCTGATGGAAAATGGTGAAATTACAATAGCATATTACCTCTAAAAATAATCATATGGTTCCTTTTATAATATAGTGTGGTGTTTACCCCCAGGCTGTGTCAGCACTGAATTTTGCGCATGACAACACCTCTATAAAAATATATTAAGTATAATTTTTTTTCTTTTGTATGTGTTAATTATCATGATTTATTATTTTTATTATAAATAAATATTTCAACATTTAATTTTAGGGCTTGGTTGTAGCAAAAGTTAGGGTTTTTCCTAAGGATAGTATAATATTAATTGCGTCAGAGTTTTTGGGTGTTGGTTACCATGGGTGGAATCATTTAATTAATTCAACAAAATAAATTTATTTATTTATTACTGGTTATTAATTCTAGAAACCCTAATCCCATACTTTAAAATTGACTCTAACTCTAAAAATTATAAGGAGTTACCAAAGTAATCTCAAGAGCTTTAGAATGAAATTGGGGTGACATCAGAGAATTTGAAGCATTTTTTTCAAGGAGAATTGACAGTAGAGCTAGAAATCAACACATTCAATTCCAGTGATAAAAAACCTATAATGTTGATTTTTTTTTCATCGTGAGTTCCATATTTAAATTTATGAATGGTAATTCTTTATACTTCATGGAAAATTAAAGGAGATTATACTTTGTGAATATTATTCTATTTTATTTTAAAAAATAACTAATGTGAATATTGAAACCCTAGATTATGAATCCTAAAATCATCATGGCATGTAATTATTGAGATCAGATTAATTAAACCTAATTTCTTTCTTGTTTTTCATTGATGTTTTACATAATATAAAATAATGAGAGGAAAACCCCACACTTCTCTCTTCTCCCACTATTTTCTATCTCCCCCTCCCTCCAACCTACACATGGATGATGACAAAATGTATCTAGTGATGGATAGAGACAATTATGGTGGTAACACAATATAGAATTGTATCATGGATAAAATAAAGTGTGTTCATGGTGTTTGAGGAAACTTATAAAATAGGAGACAATGACAAGGTAGTCCTAGAATGGCAAGATAAAACACGAGGGAGGCATAGTGAGGAGATGTGGTCGGTAGAGTAATGTAAATCCGAAGATAGGTTAATGTAAGGTATTTTAAATGGTGGTATAAGATGCATGATATGGTGATGAAAACTGGAAGCGATCTATAAGGTGTAACAGTAGTGTCCACTCTTAGCTATAGTCATCACATATGAGGAAACACTACGACGTGGGATCACGGTGCAATAAATGGACATGTACGAAAAAGAAATAATCACCCAAATCATCTAATAAATTATCATATTGGATGTTATCCCACACAACTTATGGTAGTATAGTGGGTATGCCATCCCTACCTCCCTAGGAAATGTTCCATGGGTTGTCCAACCAAGCTAACCCGGGTGAACTAAGTCGGGTCCATTCAACCTAATTCAGTGGAAATAGGGGAAAATTGTGGTGTTTTTAAGTTTCATTCACCCATTTGGGAATACCCCACCCCATACTAGTTAACCACATGTAATGATCAAAGTTCACCACATTGAATTATTCTTTTTTATTGGGTTTTTTTCAAAGCATATTCACTAGGTTCCTATTTTAGGAAAATAAATATTTGATCCTGGGTATTTTTCTGCATATATCATAATGATGTGGTATTTTTAGCCATCCAAGGTTATTTTTATGTGAAATAATAATATTTAGAATTTATCTTCATAGGGTCGATGACTGAGTTTGATCATGATGAATGAAGTGTTCTAAGAGTTGACTATCCACCCCAATTGATGGATCTTTGTGAATGATGTTAGAGAGAACATTACTCATAGATGTGTGATCTTCTCGATTAATCTCTAATGATACTACCCCCCATCAAGAACCATATGGGTACTAATGGGTAGGACCCCTTACAACTATGTGGATACTAGGGTGGTTTTAAACTGGCCAGTAAACCCCTACCCCACCCCCGAAACTCTGTGGATATTAGAGGGTGGGTTAAATTGGGAACCATGTGGATACCAGGGAGTTGGGCCATTGGGAACTATGTTGATACTAGTGTGTGGTTCCCCTTTATATATTGATTAGTTTGGAACTACCTCATAGTAGTCGTAATTTCCACCAACTTCCTAGGGTATGAGATCCTTCATAATAGTCCTTGTGATGTTATGTGGGTTGCTTAGAATTGATAGTTCAGATAGTTAACTAGTGGTATTGTATTGATATACAATATGGTGAGTAACTCCCTTGACTGAAAATCATGCATCAGTTATTATCTGGGTCCCCTTTATGGATTTTAGTTGTTGTGTGGTAGTTTCAATTCTATGAAGTATATACTTATTGTGGGCTTATGTTTCCTTAGCATCTAGGGGGTATTCTGTGAGATGAGATTTATAATTATCTATCAACTTCATAAATTGTTCTATTGCTATTAATTCTATCATCCCTATTTTCCTATAGGATTTTTATTATCATGGGTTAGAGATAAGATAAATGGGACTTCCCTATTATCTAATAATTCTATTTATAGAGAATATTTGGATTATTTATTATGGTTTCTCTCCTAATTACTCACTTGTACTAGGGGTTTTGAGTTAATAGTTTTCTTTGGTTTTACCATTTTGGTTCTAAGGAATCCAATTAAGTGTGTTTTTATTCACCCCTATAGGGGCCTTTTTCTCATGCATGTTTTGTTTCTCCAAACGATGCATAGGTTTAGAGATGATATTTGAATATGTGGAGCTAGTGATTTATTTTTAGAGATAATGCCTGGTGGTTCTTTGAAATGCATGATGGAGTATTTTGGATCTTTCTGATGGTGGTTACCATTATAGTTGGAGATCATTCCAAGAGTACATATATTGAGGAAGAGAATACCAATATATTTTTTCTTTTGGATTCAAAGGCTATTCAATTGTATAGATCCTTTAAATTTTACTATATGTAATTTTTCCTACATTTTGTTATACCATGAATGTTTTTTATATTATTTAGTTATTTATATATATCATTTTTGGGTTCTTAATTATGTTATAAGTTGGGGAAATACTTCTTTATAGGTTGATATAGTCTTGGTCCTCCCATATTGGGTGATATGCCTACTCGATGTTAATCACTAACCCCTAACCAAGTAGTTTTGGGGTGTAAAACTTATCTTATCACTGGCTTAATAAGTTATCTAGTGATTTGGATCATGTTAGGTTTTCCCAAGTATATATATATATATATTGGTATATGGGTTTATTGGTGTGATTTAAGGTTATGAGAGGATTTTGTGGAATCCTTATTCTGAATTTTTTTTTGTTGTGATTGTAGTTATGCATTTTTTTATTATGGTGATTTATATATTAGAGACCTATATTTATGAAAATATGTTATTATATTTTTTTAACCATTCTTGGTAGGTTTATAATGAGGTGATTGATAGGTATTTTTTATTCCCTATGGTTGGTGAAATGTGACGAATATTACATTTCCACAATTGATGTAGTTTTTTATTTTAGATGTATCACTATGTGGTTTTTGTTATTTTAGTTGTATGGTAATTTCTGTCGGGGTGATTAGTTGTCATGGTTTGAGCTACTATTGTTGTAGGTGTGGATATAATAAGGTGGTGGATGCTTTGGTAGAGTAGAGTCAGTTGATGATATACAGTGGAAAATCATTTAATTTGTATTATTTATTTTATTAATTGATTAATATTTATATATTTCATTCATTAAGGATTTTCTATTCATTGTCACTTGATATATGAGATGTTAGATAGGTCCTATAGAGCATACTAATATTATCAACCTATTATTCTTGATTATTTTTATAAATTTATAGGATGTTTTCTGAGGGTTGTGTTAAAAGTAGTTAGTTCATACATCAGTTATTTTATCTAGGAGTGGGAGGATTTTAATGTTAGTGTCATTCTTTATGGTTTATAGATGGTATTTTGGGTTTTGTATTACCTGATTTCATACTCAATCATGTGTCAATTTAATTATATGGTACATGATTGATGTATTTTATATTATGGTAATTATTTGGTTTGTTGGATTTTTTTAAATGTTAGCTCTTCTAATATTTTATATTTTATAACATTTTTTCTAGTCGATACATCATGAATTATTCATAGGTGGGATTCAATGGTTAATATCAATATCATTGTAAACTTAGGAGGATTCGTGGAGGCTCAGGATGTGAAAAAATTAGTATTTCTTATCATCCTCAAATAGATTTTCAATCTGAAAGATACAATCAAACACTTAAATACATGATTAGAGCCTGAAAATTAGACATTAAATTGGGTTGGGATAGATATCTTCTACTAGTTTAATTCTAATATAATATTCCCATATAAAAATATATATGGAATATATTTTTGAATTTTTTATATGAAGTTATAGGAGGAGAACTATTGAGACTTAAACTTGCACAAGAAATGATAATGAATCTCTAAGTCATTTAGAAACACAATAAATTATAATACATTTAACACAAGAGTCATGTTGAAAATTGATGACGATACCCAAATTTTAGTGTATTAGAGAATTTATTCCTTCAAATATATTCTTATAATATAGTTATGTGGTTTAGGAAGAAGGTAAAGAAATAAACTCGGTATATTGACCCATTTTTTATATTAATTGTATGGTATTTTTAACTTATCAACATATACTTACTCTTAGTGTGTCTAAAGTACACAATTTATTCTATGTATCAATTTTAGGGAAGTACATATTCGATCAATTACACTTATTTACCCATGAATGATATAAATGGAGCATAATCACTCATATGAGGATCAATAAATTAATATTATATATCATAGAGATAAAATCATATTAAAAAATGAAAACACAACCTTTTGAAGTTCTATTTCAAAATTAAAAGTATTAATAGGTTACATGTAAACATGAATAAGTAATTAAATAACAAATACCATCAATTATTCTCATTTTAAGCTTTTAATTAAAATTTTGAGGGGAAAATTTATAGTGGGAAATAATTTAATGAATCAATGATTTATTGTACTTTTGATATTATAATTTATTCTATATAGGGAAATTATATATAAGAAAACACCACAACAATAAAAAAACCATGCCATTATTCCATTATAATAAAATCACAAATTAAATATGGATATTCACCAAAACTAGTAAAAGTAAAATTGGGGAATAAAAGTAAAAAAATATTATAATTATGAATTTGTAATCTACTAATGCAAAGTCATCCATAAAAATTGAACATGTGAGAATTAATGTGATAATAAAGAAAAATGTTATCAAAATAATCGAAATGTAGTAAAAATCATTGATAGAAAACTTAGTGAATGAGTATAGTGATGTTGGAAAATGATTTAAGGGTGTATACTTGATAGAATGTGGAAATATTACAATTGGTAAATATGAACATTGATCATATGATCATTGGGGCACATGACTGTTGAGAAAAATATCATTGAACGTAGGATCATTGTGCACATGGATATCTGGTATAACGAATTATATTATGGTTATGTTACCATTAAGAGTAATATTCAGGTAAATATTAGAATATATTATTAATAATTATAAATAATAAACCTTTTAAATATTAATAATAAATATTATTCTATAAATGAAAAATGATTTTTTATGAAATAATTAATAATTGTTAAAAATATTATGAAATCTGACTCTCAATGAAAACTTTATTTTTTAACATATTGGGAGTTTTTTATTTAATTTATCATTTTTGTAAATTTATTTTCATAAAACGGACTTTATACTAGGAATCAATATTTCAAAATATCTTAGGGTGAATATTTATAATTTATTATAGAAAATAAATAAATAGGTAAAATATTATGTAGTGATTATGTAATGATGGAATAATTATGTCACAACATCATCTAGTAGGAAATTTTAATGGATTTTTTCATTGGGTGTTAGTAAAACTTTTTGAATATCATATTTTAATAGAATTATTTTTGGGGTTATTTTTAAATTTTGAATTCAAATCAGAGTAAATAGTAATTCACATGTATAAAATATAAAAATGGATTAATCTGAGGAGAAAAAAATAAGAGGAAGATTCCTAGAAAAAATTTGTGAGGTTTAAGTAAATTAATGTAAATTGGAGGGTGGTTATTGAAGCCCGTTGGTATTCGGTAGAGCACCAGTTGGTACCTGTTAGAAGGATAATGGATTTGTTCCCCCTAGTTTGGCCATAAAGTGGATGGTATTTTACACCAGGTAACTTGTGAGCCACTAGGTGTCAAAGGAAAGTTCACCAAGTACCTGGTAGTACCTTGGCATATTTTTTATTGGGGTTAATTGGGGATTTATTCATTTTTTATTAAAACATTGTTCAAATGTTTATTTATTTAGGAAGGCCAATGAGAGGGCAGATTTACCCACCTCTCCTTCTTCCCTTCTTCTTTATCCTACGATCTATGGAGTCTAGGAGGGCTTTGACTATCGATTAAGGTGATTGTGTTTCCAATTATTCCTCTTATCTTATTACCCTTCATATTACTCTAATTATGTGCATCTAGATTTATGTATTTTATTAGGATTCTATCAAGACATGGTGGAATCCTATCAAAATCATGAGAATTTCATGTCTAAAAAATATTATTATGAGAAGTAATGAATGCATATGGTTATTTACCATTTTATAAGAGGAAAGTGACTCAGTAAATTATATTTTGAATTTCACAAATTTAAGATGAGATTTAGGAAAAATAAAAAAATAAAATTGATGATTTTTCTTGTTGTAGGTTAAGTTTTCTTTCATTGATGATCCACATATTGTATCCCAAGGTGTTGGTGAGGATTCACCAGTTAATAAGTTTTAGAAATTTATATTTCACTGAATTCATTATGGAATTAATTAAGGGTTTTAATTATATATATTTATAAATTATTAGTTAAGATATAGGATTCAATAGGGTATTATTGGTGATGATAGTGGTGATTAACAGATGAAACAATAGTTTGTAGGATTATAACTCTATAATTAAAGTATTTGGTCCCAAATTTTACTAATTTTATATTTTATATATTGTGTGATATACTAGAAAGGGTAATTGGGTGTATCCAACTTGAGTGATATTCAATAGATCCTAACAGAAAATAGGAAATTAGGAATAACCTAAATTGTTCATGGAAGAGATTATGCACATGTTCCCTTTATATTTTTGTTCCTTCAACAATCTACATAGGAAATGAAAATGGATTAAATGATAAGATTTACCCCTAATGGGCATCCTACCATGAGAGATGAATCCTGTAACTATAGGTAGGATGTATTTGGGTATATGTTCAATTAGATTGAGGGGATAAGGATAATTTTTGTAAGGGGTTCTCTAAGAAATCTTATTATAATTGGGTTTTTTAAGAGGGGAAACTCTTGATCATTAATTAGAAGTAATATGAGAGAGGGATATAAAGGTCTATTATTTCATGAAAATGTGTCTAAATAGGGTATAATAGTGTGTTAAATTCTCGATGCTATATTGTCTCTATGGGTAGTGTATGATATAGGTTGGAGATAAACCATGTAGGATAATTCACCCTATTATATGTGACTTATGAGATAATAATATACTTAAGGGTTTATACCAAGGGTTATGTTATCTTATTATGAGATATGGACTATTAGAGGTAGATTATGGTGAGGTTAGTTAATGACCATAGGCATGGGAACTATGTGTTATACATTAAGGGATAATATCACCTAAGAGGTGAAATCTGAGAGATATAGGTTGAACCTATGATGGTCTAGTTCTGTATTAAGTTAGTATTATATACGATACAAGTGTTTATTCATTTGACTTAATGATTTTTTTCAAAACTAGTTTTGATAAATCAAAAGATAGTTTAATTAATTCTAACTTTTATTTATGTTTTTTATCAGAAATTGTCCATTAAAATTTTCTATATTTGAATCTTTTTCATTCCAAAATCTCTCAATATTTACCATAACTTAAATGAACAGAAGATATTAAGACATATGAATCTGTTAGAGTGACATTTTTCATCCTAATGATTTTAAATATTTTTTTAAATGAAGGTCTATAAATAGAGGACTGAGTATTTTATGACTATATTTTAAAGTGCTAACATTCAAGAGCTGACCAGAACCTCTATAGTGAAATATATTTGATTTGTTTAATTTTTTATTGTGAAATATGTGCTTCCATATTTGTGATCTTTTTTAAAAAACACTTAGTTTTATTCCTATAATAGTTTTATTTTTTTCATCTATAATATACGAATTCCTAGGGATAAATACTTAGTGTTTCTAATATTTTTTATCAAATAATATCTAGGAAAATATATTTTTATTCAAATAAATAATTAAAGAATTATGGGGATAGGACTTTCTAATTTTATATAAATATCAAGGATTGATCCTCTTTCCAGTTCAGGTCTAAATCTAAGAGGTTATGGGAAAAATAATCTACATTTTCATCATTTCATAGGATTAGTTTTAGGTGTTTACATATTATCATCTGGAACCTCACTTTTTATTTTACATTCTATTTAATTATTTACATTATAGTTATTTTTTTAATTTGTATTATTTTGAGAGTTTTTATCATTCAAATCATTTAATTTTGTGGTGTTTATAATTTTTTCCTTCGATAAGTTCAAAACATCTCATATTCAAAACATTACTTTTTTAAAAGAGGAAAACATAATATGTTTTTTAAAACATCAATCCACCCCCATAAAGCTTCCATAATTGGAAAAAACAAGTAATGTGGTCATAAAGATTATTCAAGGGATAAGATATTATTAATCATGATACATATGCATGATATGAGATGTTTCATTATCTAAGAGTTAGTATTAGGTACTACATTACACATGATTATTATTATCATCCTAATGTTTAGGTTGACTAGTAAAATCCATTCACCACTATGAGAAGTATGAGGGTCTGCCTCATGATGATTGGTGGAACATCATTAAATAACAAGTGAGGAATGAGATTATACCTCATAAGATGACTAGTGATACTCTATTTACCATTTATAAAGGTATCATTTTCTACCTCAAATCAGGACTATTTATACTCTATTCACCATCGAGATAAGAATGACTATCAAAATTATATGTTGGCTGGTTATATTTTTTCACTGTTGTGATTCATGGGTGGGTTAATTTTCAACTAATTGAATAAAAATCCATATAGAGGGATAAACATTGTGTGGTGGTATTTCATTTCCTTAAAATCAGACTTGGTAAATTCAATCCTATATACCATCAGTATCTGATGCGGGTGTAAGTAAATATATACGGTGGCTTTCTGAACACATGATGGTATTAATGGTATTATGCATGTTATTTTTCCACTCTAATTTCATACTTTATATACAAGCACATGTATTTTGGTTTATATTATTTAAAATATTAGTTATTGAATACTAATATTTTACTCACACCCTACATGTTCACCTTGGTGGGTTTGTAGACCAATGATTTCCATGTAGATCAGGGAAAGGGACCAAGAATAAGTGAATGAGTTGGAGTGGATCAACCAAGATAAGAAGATAGTTGCAATGAAATTTTAGAATGATTAGTAGTGTCAAATTCATTTATTTATTTTTTCCAACATATGTACTTAATATAATTTTCTCATTAGTTTATCAATTTTGATATGTATGATTTTATGATATGGCATGGTATATATTGTTAATTATAATTAGCATACCATTTTAGTTCCATTTATTATGCTATAATATTATATATATTATATAAATGTATGTTTTTTAGTTATTATTATTATAGATAATACTAAGGGTATAGTCTCCTCATGTGATATTATCTAAGATTCAATGCTATAATATTCTTTTTGGTATACAGGGAGGCATGATTATGGTTTTTCAACATCTTGGGTTAGGATAGTGAATGATTACCCAAGATGGGACATTATAAAATGATACCAAAGCCGTGTTTTTATTTTTCACATGATTTGGTACATGGTATATTGATGCATTACTAGTTGAAACATAGGATGAAAGTTATGTATATGTATAAATAACACTTGTATGAGCTAAAATCCATGTTATTTGGGACTTGATATTGTGATTGTTTCATTTCATTATTATAGTTGAGTTGATTTTGGGAATGTGTGATATTTTGAGTTATGATTTATTATTTACTCTTAGAACGAAGTATAAATAGTCATGTGTATATTAATTATACTTATAACATAGGTTCACATTATATATTCTGACTTTTATTAACTAAGGAAATGATTTTCCAAGAAGGAAAATAGGAATTGGTTATTTAAAACATTAAAAATAACTTCTTTAGTATTTATTTTAATAACTTATTTGTGGTGAATTACGTAATCAAACCATACTATGAAAATTCATAGAATACACCGGGTTAGATAGATATTTCAATGATATTCACATGGATGTAATGAAAACCCTATAGTGGGAAGTATGGATTTTTGTATACCGTGATGTGGGTTTTTATATGAGACTGAAGCATGAGTGACTGTGTCATAATATATGATCTATGTGGGGTGTAAGATTTTTAAATTGGGTGAGGGATCTTAGTATAGATAAGATACAACTCAAGATAGTGTATGTTCGGGGTTTTAGCTAGGTGGTATGGAGATTTTCTATTTCAACTTGATATTGGTTGTGATTTTTTTGGGATAAACTAAGAAAGGGTTCAATCTGGGATTAGGGATTTTTCAATATTATTAGATCATGGGTAGATGATTCTCATGGTTGAACAAAACACATGTGTGTTTTTGATCAAGTTATGGGTATGGGGAATTTATTCCCTCAAATGAGTATAGAAATAAAGGCACAGATGGTTCTTTATGAGAGATGTTACTGACATGCTTGGGATACATTATCAACTGATGAGGCATTTGATCCTATGATTATTGGGATACAAATAATTTATTAAATGAGTTTTATGGTATACTTGTGTAGAATAGAGTGTATATATACTCAAGAATGAGATTTGATATACAATATTGGAAACTATGCATCATTATGAGATTAGTTATTCAACCCCTCTATTTATATGGGGTGGTAGAGTGAGTTTTTAGATCAAATTCATGGTATGTGGGATAGAATGGCCTAATCTCAGTCTATATATAGTGAGAACAACAATCAGTTAGGCATGATCATCCTTGAGTAACATGCGAGATATGCCAATTCAAGGATTTGTGAAATCATCAGAATGTGGGTTAGGATGAATTGGGTTGTGTGCTTGATAACTTAATAATAATATTTAATATATAAAATAAAGAATTTATAATCTATTTTAATAGAGTTTAGAAACATTTTTTTTATCCTCAACTACATTAAACAAGGTTGTGGGGTTTTTGTGAGACTGGATGAGTAATCACACTAGGGGTGTGACTGGGTATAGAAATACTCATTAAAAGGTGTGACACACATTTTAATTATTTATAAATGTATGGATTGGATATCCCTTTAATATTTAATAATGGGATATTATAAATAAGAGTTGCTTTAGGGAAATTAAATGGTTATTGGCTTGCGAGACCAGGGGAACTAGGGTATAACCAATGGGATGGGAAGGTCTTGGTAGTGAGGTTATATTATAATCAAGGGTTCATGGAGAATGTAGTTAAACTAATAGGATCATTTATATGGATTTGAGATATGGTATATTAAATAACATAAAAGATGGTCATATGATCGATGGGTTTTTTGGACCAATAAAGAGCAAAGTGACTCATTGTGATTATGGTTAAATCTTAAGAGCCTCAACTATGGTGAGTTGGGTGCTAATAGAATTAGGAGACTATTAGTGGGATAGATTGGAGTGTGAAAAAATTTGGGATGTGAGATTCATATGGAATCAAGTAAGGTTTTTTACCTTTTTGTACTTCGATAGGAATTCAGGTGTCATGATGATGGATTACTAATGATATCGAGCTATAATAGCATGGAATACAGTAATAATTTTATAATTTAGAGTGAGGCTTATTGGGTGGGTATAGTGGAATGAAATAATTGTGGATCATGAGTAATAATAATTGAGTGATGATGGGATTTGGGAAGTTAGTGCTCATTTAATGAGGATAAGAGAAATCATATGGTGGGGGAATACACCACAAATAAATTAAAGGTGAAAACCCCAACCTAGTGGTGAGTAAGGGTTCATGTTAGAACTTGGATACAATAAAACTAAATGTATATGGTGAGTGGTAAATACTAAAGGTGTCAGTATCAATATATAATGATTTGGAAAGGATAGTATTTTCAATATCTATTAAATTTGAAATTCATATAATGGACTCGTGTGATAATCATAATTATAGAGTGTTAGTGCTTATAGAAAGTATGAATACATACTTAATTAAGTGATGCTTCAAGTGATAAATACAGTATCAAGTGGTACATTACAAATTCTACGTGTGGAAGATTAGAAGATACGTGGTTGAATGTTTTATCAGATGATGGTCTGAAAAAGATCAGTGAAATATACTTGAGGATTATTAAATTTTCAATTGGGTGTTCCAGGAATTTCATTAAAATCAAAAAATTGACATTGAGTTGGAAGATTTAGTACATGTAACAATACATTATTCATCATGTTTTTTAGGGAAGTCAGTGCATTGGATAATCAATTGATGTGTTTTATAGGAGATAAGTGGTAATGATGTGGAAATATGATTCTTGTGTTTCTCTCAAATTATGATCAACCTATAAGATAAACCATAGAAATAGGCACATAAGGATTGGATAGTTTCACTAGTTCATGTATAGTGATAGTATGTTTATAACTAGTTTAATACTAAGAATTAATGATCATGCATCAGATCTCCTTGACTAGTGAAATATATTAAAAATTAATAAAGATGGTTCTCATGGAATATAAGCTCTATTTTGGGTAGTTTCTAATTACCTACATTGTCAAGTGTTTGTGGAATCAGATAATGTTTGGACTTTAATAGTATTATAGTTGGGGGAATTTTTAATTTTTAAATTTAGATGAAATGAAAGGAATTTATACATTTTTAAGATGTAAAAAAGGATGATTTAAATTCATAAAGATGAGTAAAAACACAAGGATTAAATATTATGGTTTTGATTAAATTAATGGAAATTCGGGGTGGTGGTTGGAGTCCTGGGGTGTCATGAACCAACCTAGGTAACCTTGAAAAGTCACCCATGATGGTCCGCTACATAGTAAAGTAAAAAACACATCAAAAGAAAAAAAACATCATCATAATAAACATAAATATGGTAAATCACCAGGGTATAACCTGAAATCAAGAAAACATAACAATAATACATACAAGGTAATACCAAATAGGTTAAACTAAAAAGATAGAACATGAAGAATCTAAACAAGTCCCTATGTGACCATCTATCACCACCAAACTATCACTCTATCAAGATGATGAAAATAAGAGAAACTATATTTCTGCATACCACCCTTCCCTTTACATGAGTCCTAAAAAACATATACAACGAAAAAAATAAAAAAATTATGGTGTGAGTGTAAAGACCAATATGATTCCATCAAATAATATATACAAGTTATAATATAAAAAATTCATTAGTTCTAGCTTAAAAAATCCATTTTATAAAGAATTATAATTTTTTAAAACACTCCTTTTATTTTCATAAAGCATATCATATTCACCAAATCTAATAATATGTTAAGAAAATAGGTATGAAACTTTGAATACACCATAATATAAGTATGTCCACAGTAAACATGAAATATACCATCCTGTGAAAAACAATCCATAAATTAAAAATAACACAATTTGGGCTCTAACCTATGGGTATACATGCTAAACGTGAAAGAAAATGACCAATCCAGGTATATGGTGGATCCAACCAATATAACCTCTAGTGGGATAACACTTACTAAATTTTTATAAAACCTCTTGTAGAATTACACACATCAAGAGTCAAAATTCTATTCCTGAAAAACCCAAGGTTACCTAATGTGATAAGTTTGTAAAAATTCATTTCAAAACCAAAACCACCCATTAATGAATTTAATCAAATACTTCGTGTGTGAAAAAAATGTTTTTTTAAATAAAACCCCTTAAAAACAAGTATATTTTCTAAAAAACATTACAATTTCAAAAAAAATCAGTTTCAATGAATAATGTAAATTAATTAACAATAACATAAAGTAATTCATGAATTACAACCACTTTTACAAATAAACCTACCTCAAGAATGAAGGAAACCAAATCACCTTCAACAACACAGATTGGAAATAAACAGATCATCCACAAAAACATAATGAATAAGGGGAAAATACAAAGGATAAATCAATATTATTTCCTATTTATTAGGCTTTAGAAAAAACATAGCACAGACACTTTTACTAACCCTAGATCAGTAAGAAAAACAAGGGAAAATGAGATCGCATATACCTGAAGGAAGAAAACCTACCACTCCTGTGATTAACCACTCCAAGAAAATAAATACATAGGAGGGAGAAAGACCCAAAAATTCAAGGTAGATACTAAGGTTTTAAGGATATGGATTCCCATGAAAACTGAAGGGAGTTATGCAAGTAGTGAATAAAAACCACTAGGAATAAGGTTTTTATGGAATAAATAAAAATCTTACACCACAAATTTCCCATAACTCATTTACACTGAAAAATACATCACTTGGGATTAAATTATCCTAATCAATGATTTTACATCATAAGAATGAGTTTATGGTTTAAATCCATTTTATAACATAAAAGGTTTTATGTCCTGAAGAATTTATATAACTTATTCCTAGCATTGAACTTACACTGTAATCTAGAATTTTTTGGGATAAATATCTCCCATAATAAATACCAAATACATGTCTTTAAAAGAAACTCTCATAAACATCTCGATGCTGTCCAAATAATTTAACACATTTATAACCAATATCAATTAATTAAAATAAACATATATCTGTAAATATTAAATTCTTTTCCACAAAAAAATATATTTATCCTCATAGGTCCTAAAACGAACCCAAATAAAAAGGGAGTAAAGACTATATTAAAGAAGTATCAAAAGGAAGGTGAAGGAATGTTAAAATCTCCCCAAAATAAACAATTTATGTCTCTAGAAAGTCCTCAAGATCCTAGTCATGAAAAAAGTGAAGTTCAATGACGCATCATAAACAATTATCATTCCCAAATCTCATGGATATCCTATCCAAACTACTATACTACACATAATAAGGGTATTGTTTTACCAGATGGTACCTTCTCATGGTGATCCATAATCTAAACTGGTTTCTTAACCAGAGTGGCATCGGGCTCAAGATCAGCATCCTCTAACTCAATCACATGAGAAGGATATGTTTTATACCTCCTTAACTAAAAAATATAAATAAATTGTAGAGTGCAGTCAAACAAAAAGGTAAGTTCAAATGGTATTCCACCTTTATAAGATGCTCTATAATCGCAAAGGTTACAACAAAACGTGGCACCAACTTACTCTATATATCCAAAGGACGGTGTCCCAACTGAGGTGAAATTATGAGAAAATCAAAATCACCAACCTCAAACTCTCGAAGATGATCATGATGGCCCACATATGATTTCTAATGACTCTCTGTAGTGAGAAATCTTTTCTAGAGAAATGAAAACTTTTATGTCATTTTTTGACCAAGAATTGGCCCAACCAAGGACCACTCTCCCAACTATTCCCAGCATAAGGTTGATCTACATAACCACCCATATAAAGCCTCAAAGGGATCTATATTTTCAACCACAGATAATATTTTTTATAGGAAAATTATTTTCTAATAACAGTTGAAATCAAGGACACATTACCAAACCATATCCTTAGAATCTTGCATATCCCTCTTCATCTTTCCATCCATTTATGGATGATAAGTTGGGATCAATTTCAACTGGGAACCCATAAAATCTTATAACCCATTCCAAAAACTAAATATTAACCTAGGACTCTATCAAAAATGATCTTAGAGGGAACCTCGTGAAGTCTCACAGCCCTTATAACAAACAAGTCCCCAAGTTGTTCTATTTTTTATTCTCATTGATAAGGATGAAAAGAACTGATTTTGTAAGTTGTTCAACAATCACCCAAATAAAATCATTCCCAATAGGATTATATGATAAACCAATGATGAATCCCATGGAAATATCATCATAATTTCATATCAGAATGGGTAAGGGTTGAATAAAACCATCATGTCTCTAGTGCTCTTCTTTAATTCTATAACACTTAAGAAACCATAAAAAAAACCTGAAATCGATCGCCTCATCCCCAGTAACCAATACTAAGATCTGAATTCCTGATACATCATGGTAGTATCATGGCGTGTAAACAAACAATAATGGTTTTGAATTCCCAAAAACTCCTACCTTCAAGAAAAGGAAACACCAACCTACATCGGAAACAAAACGTGGGACTTGAAGACCTATACCACTCACCCAAGGCCTCCCCACCAATTAAGACTTCAATATTGTACTATAACTTGGTGCTAGGTGTTCTCTAGAGTGTAACACACTCATAAAATGGTGAATCATCTTTTATCAAATCCAAAAACACCTACCAACCATCTTCTTCTACTACTAATCTCATCTCACCAAAAAAACTCTAGGGAGACCACTCTTCCACAGATTCCTTCAGGGCTTGTGTCAATAATTTCATGCTCTACTCATTAGAGAAAACATTCCCTTTTTTAAGAGTATAATAAATATCAGAATAAAAATTCTAATGGTACTCAACCTAAAATATCCATCACATGTTCAGATTCCTCAAAGTGAAAATATACTTCAAGCTTTTTTAATCTGAATATACTATAAAACACTCTCCAAAGAGGTAGTGATGCCATTTTTTGAGTGCATACATAACCACCACCAACTCAATATCATGGGAAGGGTAGTTCTTCTTATGAGGGTGTAATTACCAAGGGCCATTGGATATCACCTATTTCCCCTGCCTCAGGACACTCCCCAAATCTGTTCTAGTAGCATCATAGAAAACATCATATCCTGAACCTAGTCCCAAATTAATCAAAAATGGAGCCAAATCCAACCTCACCTTCAGTTACTCAAAATATCTCTAAAATTTTTCATTCCATTCAATCTTTACACCCTTATGGGTTAAGGATTTCATTAGAGATATAACCTTGGATAAGTCTCAAACTAATCGCATGTAATAACCAGCCAACCCCAAGATTCTTCATCTCTAAAACACATTTCTAGAATTCTCCCAAGACATAAATTTCTATACCTTTTAGGATCTACGAAGACACCCATATCAGATATAACATATCCTATAAACTTTACATCTTGAATCAAAAAGTCACATTTGAAAATATTACTGTACAAGTGATGCTCCCTCAAGGATCTGAGAATGATATCCAAATTTTCTATTTACTCCTACTCTTACTTGGATTAGATCAAAATATCATCAACAAACACAAAAACAAAAGACTCTAAGAACTAATGGAAGATCTGGTTCATCAACACCATAAATATCATAGGATTCTTAGTGGGACCAATTGGTATAACCATAGACTTGAAATACTCATATTTTCTTCTAAATGTTGTCTTAGTTTGGTCCTCCTCTAAGACACCCAACCGGCGGTACCCTGATCTAAGTTCAATCTTTGAAAACCAATGAGCACCTATAAACTAATTAAATACATCCTCAATCCTAGGAAAATGATATTTGTTCCTGATGGTCACCTGATTTAACTTTTGATAATCAATAAAAATTATAAGGCTTTTTTTTCGACTTCTTACAAAAAAAGAAAATAAATCCCATGGTGATATACTATGATGAATTTATCCTTTATTTTTAAGATCATTATGATAGACCTTGAGTTCTACCAATCCAGAAGGTTCTATAAAATAA
Source organism: Viscum album (assembly GCA_963277665.1). Taxonomy (NCBI): domain Eukaryota; kingdom Viridiplantae; phylum Streptophyta; class Magnoliopsida; order Santalales; family Viscaceae; genus Viscum; species Viscum album. The sequence continues at coordinate 1,382,783,875 of OY728138.1, forward strand.
TATGGCATAGAAATGGGCATTATACTAGGTAAAAGTTCTATTGTGTACTCAACCTCTCTCCATAGTGGTAGACCATAAGAATCATCTTAAAATAACTCAAGTTACACACACACCACCATAAGAAATTTACTACTCAAACAAGGGTTAATAATATATATGAACATTTCTAACAACTGACTTGAGATCACCCTAGCATAAAAAATAAAATGCCCCTATTTACCATACCTATAATTCCTGTTTACCTGAAAGACATGATTTATTACATATAAATATAAAAACTAAACTTGACAATGATAAATATTAATCCAGGCAATAACATTGATCATCAAATCCATGCCAATAATCGGGTAGAATATATCATGATCAATCACCAAGAAGTCTCACTCCACCACATGGTCTGCTATCATCACATGAAATGTTGGACACTTGAAACCTTGTTTAGACTAATTTCATAAAGGACTAAAAATATCCAACAATAATGTCATAATACTAAAATGTAATACCAACATTTAAACTAACTTTAATGATATAAGTATTTCTGGCCCTACATCAGATTCCTGTAATGCATACTCCACCTCATAAGTATTTATGGAATCAGATCCTCCCTAAGCTTTCATGGGTATATGAACATCCCTTTAGCCTAAGGATAATACCCACCACCCTTGGAAGCATCGTTATGAACATTTCAACCCTTGGTGAATGTGGATCCAGCCTTATAACCTTGGGATAGCCTGTCACAAATATATTTCATGTGGTTATATTGTCCAAAATGTTGAAATGTATTGGGAGCCTTCCTATAATTAGGCTTGGTATGACCAAACCTTCCACACGTATAGAAAATAACCTTTTTCATGATGAATCCCCCTAAAATGGTCCTAAAGAAAACTCGCTACCCTAGCGCTTCATTTTCTTCCCAGATGATACACCCTAGATAATGAAATTACCAACTGAAACTCTTATCAGACCAATTTTTCTAGATTTTATACTTATTCTAAATATTCTTTATCGATTAACTCCACAAAATATGAAAGGAACATGAGAATAAACATTTACCAAATATCATACCTTAACCCCAACTCAAACCTCCAAGTCTTTAGGTACTCATTGATGACTAGATCCAGTGCCAAATCCAATAAATCCTTAAAAATGGGTGGAATACTGCATAATGATATGCCCCTTTCTCTACGTTCAAAAACTCATGGGTCCTTTCCCCTCAGAACATAGCAATATAAAACTACTAGTTTAAGTTATTATTTAATGATATATAGATTATATCCACATGAAACATATCCTGTAAAATATATTCCCATGATATCCATCCCAATCCCTCAAGATAATACATGGGAAACCCCATAATTTAGTCCTTAATAGTCATAAGAAAGTTGAAGAATCCTATAAATCCACTTAATTGATTATTTATATTCCTATGGTCTTTTGTTACCGAGGGCTCCAAGTGGATGTTATTTAGTTTGTTCTGAGACATAATCAATTGCTCATCCCAGGTTTCCAATACTTTCTTAACATAGAGTTAGAATAGTGTGGATTGTGGATTCTACTAAAGAATGGTCTACTTGAGGATTAACTTTTGGAACTAACCTCATATCTTCTTGACTCGGATTTAGAAGAGATATTCTTGGAAGAATTTTATAATAATAAAAAGACAAAAACCAATTAGTCATGAGTAGGTTCAAAAATGATAGTACTAACTTTTGGTATCCATATCAATTATTTAAAATAATAACAATTTAATGAAATTATGAAGTATTGAAACAAAGGAAACATCGTATGAAAGGATCAGGACCATTTAATGAAACCCAAAATTTAGTTTATTTAAATTAAACCAACTAAAAAATATTGATCTTCGAAAAAATCCCTAACAACCCATAGTAACTAGGGTTAATTCATGGAAGTGAGTTGCTTATAACCATTTTATATAATTAATATCTGATTATGTGCGGTTATAAATCTAGTCTACCAAGACACTAAAAAAACCAAATAAGTTTCAAAACACTTCAGGAATGGAAATCCCTCTGATACCAATTTGTCATAAACCAACTCAGGGTAACTAGGAAAGTCATCTAAGATGGTCTTCCACATGGTAAAGTAAAAAAATAGACGAAACAACTCTCATAATAAACTAGAATAAGGAAAAACAAGATGGTAAAATGTAGAAATAAAATAACATATCCATGATACATACAAAGGAAATATAAATATTCCAAACTAGAAAGATAAAATGAAAATTATTATAATTCCCTTTATGTCCATCTATCATCACCAAACTATCCCACTTTAAATACGATGACAAAAAGAGAAACTAGCATGAAATATAACACCCTTCCCTTTACTTGAGTCCTGAAAGATAACATCTATAATTTCCCAAAGGAAAGTAATTTGGGTTTGAGAAATAATACTAATAGGATGCCACCAAATAATCAAAAAAGTTTGAATATTAAGAGTTAATTAGTTATCATTTTTTAAAAAAATCTAATTTACAAATCATTTTCATTTTTTCATTCCTTTAATTTTCATAAAACATACCATATTCACTAAATATAAGAATATTTAAATAAATAAGCTAAGAAACCTTGAATACACCAAAATAATAGTATGTAAACAATAACCATGAAATATACCATCATGTGAAAAAAATCTTTAACTAAAAAAACACACCATTTGGGCTCTAACCTATGGGTATACGTGCTAGACATGAAAGAAAATCCCAAATCCATGCCTAAGGTGGATCCAACAAATATAACCTCTAGTGAAATCACACACACAAAAGTGACATAAAACCACTTGTGGCATTACACACACAAAGAGTGATAATTCTATTCCCAATACACTCAAGGTTACCATATGTGAAAAATATGTCAACAACCATTTCAAAACATAAAACACCCTTTCTAGAATTTTATAAAATACTTAGTGTGAAAAAAAAATCTATTTTTAAATAAAACCCATTTAAAAAAATGTATATTTTATATAAAATCAATTCTAATTTCAAATAAATCAATTTCAAGGAACAACCCAACAGAATTAATAAGAACATAAGGAAATTTAGGAATTAGAACCGCTGGTATAGACACACCCACCTCAAGAAAAGAGGAAACATAATTGCATTCAAAAATATATATTGAAAATAAATATATTATCCCATTAAATAAAATAAACAAGGGAAACCAATAAAGTATTTATTGAGAACACATATTGATTATTATATATAAGAAAAACTGTAGTGCACACACCGCTACCAAACCAAGATCAGTAATAAAAATAAGGGGAAAGGAGATCAAACATACCCAAAGGAAGACAACCCACCAAATCGGTAATCATCCACTCCAATTAAAATGATATTTAGGAGGGATAAATCCCCAAAATTATTGGTAGAAACTATGTCTCAAGGTAGATAGCTACACACCAAAAAATAATTTTGTTAAACAATAGCCAAATAAAACCCACAGGGCATGAGGTATTCTCATGGTAAATATCGGTCTTATATCATAAATTTTTCATAACTAGTTTTTTCTAAAAATTACATCACGTTATATTAAATTATTTCTAGTGATGATATTACATAATAAGATTTTATTTTATGGTATAAAACCATTTTATGGAATAAAAGGTTCTATATCCCAAAACATTCCCACAACTTGTACACATCCCTGAACATACACCATAATCTGTACTTTTACGGTGTAAATATCTCCTTTAGGTGGTACCAAAAATAATCCCCTATAGTAAACTCCCAATAGCTTCCCAACACCTCCAATTACTTTAATAAATTTATACTCATACTCCATTAATTCAAACAAACATATACCCTTGGACTATAGGTGATTTTATTTGACAAAATCTCTCTATACCTATATGGACCAAAATACACAAAAAAACCAGTAAATAATAGAGTAAAGGAGTATCAAAATTTAGGTAACAAAATGATAGATTAGGTAAATGTTAGTGAATTATTAAGTACCCATTATAAGGACCAAGGGGTCGGTCCCCCTAGGTTTTCCATCGAGTGGACGATGTTTTACATCGGGTACCCAGTGGGCCACCAAGTGGTCAGTGCATGGAAACTAGGTACAAAGTGGTAATAAAGTATATATTTTTAATGGGGGTAATATAGGAATTTATTTCATTCAAAATTAAAACCCCACTAAAGGATTATTTGATTAGGGAGGCCTATGAGAGGAATATCTCCCCTCCTCCACTTCTTCTTTACTAGTTTTCCCTCCACCAATATATGGAATTTGGGAGGGTTTCATTTATCAATTGAGTCGGGTTTCCGATCTTTTCATCCCCTTCCCTTCTTCCACTTTCTCTTCATCAAATTTGATGAAATTAGATTTAGTAATTTTATTAAGATTCCAAAAAATCATTATGTAATTATTTTAGAATCATGGGGAATTTGTGTGTGAAGGATAGAAAATTTCTAGGAATGATTAATATGGATCGCCCATTACCATTTCACTGGAGGTGAGTAACTATATGAACTATTATTTAAATATTATCAATTTTGGATAAATATTATCAAAAAAATGTGTGATAAATTTAAGGTTTTTTATTTTCAATATGGGTTTGTGTCAACGATAGTTTATACCTTATTACTCAAGGTTTCTGTGATGATGCATCTCTTGCTGTGTTTTGGTGGTTAACGTCACATTAAAGTACTTATAAAATAATTGGGGAAATTAATTATAGATCTTTAAAATTAATTAATTGAGTTTTGGGATATGATATGGGATCTTTTATGATCTCAATGGTTGAGAACGGATGGAATTAGAGGTTTTAAAGGCTTAACTTAATTATAATAGTAGGTGGTCCTTAATTTTTCCATTCGAGTTTAGATTTAATGTGTGATATTTCTATAGTTTTATGTGAGTGTGATCAAACCAATAAATATTCCCTAAGGCCTAATGTAATTTGGAATATTAGGCATAAGACAATTAGTTAATAATAGTAGTCTAACTAGAGTTCCCTTATGAACTGAGTTTCTTAGAGAATTTGTTTAGAAAATAAAAATGGGTTAAATGGTGAGAGGTATAAATATAGGGTGTGCAACCTTGAGAAATTAATATAGTAACATAAATAGTATGAATTTATTATGGTATGATGTTCACCTAGGGTTTAGAGCTATGTGTGAGTCAAGTAAGAGGTTTTCTGAGTAACCTTATAAGAATAGGGTTTTCTAAGGTAGTTTACCCTTAATATTGAATTATAAATAATTCAATGTGGATGTTGAGAGTTATAGTACACTATATAAATGTTTCTATTGTGGGTATACTTGTGATTTAACAGCTTGAAAATAAATTTTCTTTGGGGGTTAGTTCATAATATAGGTTATAGATATTCCTTGTGGTATAATTCACCCTATGAGAGGTGACTTGTAAGATAATAATGTAATCAAGGGTATTGAAAAATATATTTCATGTATAATTATGTGAAATTAAATGTTTCGGGTTGATTATGGTGTGGTTATTAAATTATGGGTCTAACCCATAACCTTGGGCTTGAAAACTATGATTTGAACCCTAATGGTTAGTGTGGCCAAAGAGGTGATTATAGAGAGATATATTTTTAGCCTAGGATGGATGAACCTTTGATTAAGTTAGGGGATATATAATGAAGGTGAATTAATTTCAAGGTTATCAGATGTTTGGGGGATAGTTATTTAGGATATAAAACCACAATATGAAATGAGTAATTTGTTTAGGGATAAGGTTAGAAAGTGTTTTACCTATTATTTTGGTCATTATACTGTCTTTTGGGTTAACTGGTGATATTTGTTTCAACATCAATTGAGGTATGAGTGTCTACCTCATATGATGATTATTGATACTCCATTAACTATTAAGAGAGGTATTATTTTATAACATGTAAGATGATTAGTGGTATTATTTTAACCATAATATAGGTAAGAATTTCTACCAAGTATAATGACTGGTAATGCTCAATTCACCACTGAGATGGGTATGAGTGTCTACCTTATATGTTGAGTGGTGAAATTTTTTTCACAACCATAATTTTTTTATAAGGGTATTTATGATCCATTGGGAAACTCCATCCCACATAAAATTATAATAATTATGTGGTATTATTACATTTCATTAATATCGTACATTGAGAAATATCATCATAAATAAAAGACCTGACTGAAGTTAGTAGGGGTTGACCATTAGGGTAGATTCCTAAGAACCTAATGGTATGACTAGTGTTATGAATGTTATTTTATCACTTCCATTTCATATGATAAATTTATTTATATATGTTATGTTTTACATTAAGGAAATATTTGTGGGGATTTTTGAGTTTTCGTCTCACACCGTAAACATTCAATTCAGTGGACATGAAAACTGATTCCTTTTAGGTAGTTCAGGGAAACATCCCTAGAATGGTTGAGAAAGTTGGAGTAGTTTGGTGAAGATGAGGATATGGTTTTAAGGAAATCCTAAGGATTGTTTTATATTTATCTTTTATTTAGTTTATTTCTTTATTCTATATGTACATTTTATGATTATCATCTTAGGAGATCCATTTAGAGATTCATAATTGTATGATATAGCATAGGATAATTAATTATAGAATAGTGATGTTGTTGATTATGGTTAATTTACTATTGTATTTTCATATATCATACCCTAGTATTATATTTTTTATAGATTGTTGTGTTAATTAATTTAACTTATTTTCATTGATACTAAGGGTATAGTCTCCCCATGAGATATTATCTAACTCTAGCTAGTAGTCGGCTACCTCTAGCATATAGGGGTATGCCTGAGTATTTTGGAATCTTGAGCTGATAAAAATTTTCCTAGGTCAATATGTTATTATAATCATTACTTTGGATTATCCAAGAGTTTTGTAATATTATTAATTTTCATAAAATATATTATTTTTGTATTTCCTTATCATGAAATCGTATTTTATTCAATATTATATTAAAAATACACATCTATGTTACATATAAATACACTCTCTCACTATAAATTTCAAATAAATCCTAAAATTTGTCACAATTCCTAAACTCAACCAACATTCCCCTCCTAATTTCATTATGCCCCTTAGGGAGATTATGGTCTCACATCACATAAAACCCTTAAATCATAAGACACTCAGAAAAAGAGGGTTCATCAAAGAAGAGTTGATAATACCTATTATAACTATTTCATTTCTCCTTTTAATATTAATTATCATACATATAAGTAATCTTTTTAAGAATATAATGAAAAAATTAAAATGTTTTTAGAGAATTGGTATAAAATTAATGAAGTAAATATTTTTTATTTTACCTCTTTTGAAAAAACATTATATGGTTGGTTTCTACCACCTATAGGGAGGTTTTATTTCTATAATTTGTATCACTTGAAAGAGTGGTTAATATCATAAAAATAATATATAACTATAAAATTTATTTTAGTTATATTTTTTTGTAATGATGTAATTCATTTTTAAATAATTTACTAAAATGAATTATTTTATACCTGGTTATATCACTAAAAATTATTGAATCATTAAATGTTGATTTCATAACCCAGATCTGTCCTTATAGTTGATTCATCATAGAATAAAAACTTTGGGAATTATTATGGATCTATTTTTATATAATTTAAAGAAATGTTTGATGTCCCCAACTCAGTTCACTCGTTAGTAACCAAAAATTATTGGCCACATAGCCTCAAGAATGCCTCCTAGAATGCTAGAGATTGCTGATTGGAATGGATGGACTATGATGGTACAGTGGGGATATTATACCCTCTTTATTAAAATATGGATTAGTGGTGAATAATAATAATAAATTGGTATAATAAAGATAATAAATATTTTAATTAAATCATTCTAATAATAATAAACAACATAAGGAAATAAAAAGTATTATATAAAAATGATGTGATGTCTATAAAAAATCGAACATGTATACATGGAAGAAGCCATACAATAATAATACATATACAAAAGGAAACCAAAATGGCCAAAAATATATCTTCAAAGAATCCAACAAATTAACTCATACATATGCTACCAACCCCAAAGAGTTCAAGAATCCATAGTTAGGTGATTCCCTTTATCCCTACCTACATCCATGAAGTAGTTATGGGTACCAAATGATGACCCAAATAAGGTGTTATTAAAAATTAGTAGGGAACCACCAATTTAATTTAATGGAATCCAACAAGTAAATATAAAATGAAACAAAGTGTAGGTAACAAAAAATAAGGTTTTTTGAAATAAATCAAACCATGTTATCTAGTGTTCCTCATAGGATAGTCATATGATCCTACCTACTTCAGACTAATCCAAAATATCTCTAATCATTTGAAGTTTTCTAAATTGGTATAGGACTTGAGGCATCTAAACAATACACACATATATAATAATAATCATAATATATATTCACAATTCTCATATAATTTTATCTTTATCAAACAAGTTTAATCTAAGGGTCCTCCCTTTTAATTTTACCCTAAAGGTTCTTCCTAAACCCTAATATCAAGCCCTAAGTAGTATTAGTTCTAGACTTGATTGGATACTAAGGATAAAATCCAAGGTGATCTGTAAAATCAATCCGAATCTAGTGAGACAATCCAAGGAATTCAATTTTTTAGAGTTTATAGGTGAATAGTCAATGTCATTCTGAGGCATTCACAATATAAGACATTGATTGAGCTGATGTGTGGTATCTCACTTAGTGGTCACATAAATGAAGCATTTAGGATCCTACGTTCCCTTTCAAGGAATCCCAAATAATTAATCCAAGTGTATCTCAAATAAGTTCATTCCATTATATTGATCAATGTCCATTACCATAGTCAAGAATAATGTAACTATAATCAATGTCCATGTTAATGTCCATGCCATTTATTAATTCAATTATTAAAATATAACATTCCATTTATAAGGATTAAATAAATCCATGGGAGTCATCCATTCTAATTCACAACCCAATTTATTCATTTACTCAACTCACAAAAAGTGGTAAATAGGCCAATTGGTATTACATTCAATATTACAATTCATTTAAATCACTTATGGCGTTCACTAACAAGTGTAAATATCAACACACCTAAAAGGTGGTTGAGTCACAAGGAAATAATGATAAAGATTAGCACTTATTTAAACCCACATAAAGTGGTGGTTCGAGTTGAGTCCATAAACCTCCGACCATAAAAATGGGACTAAGGAGCATCATGGTTATGAACTAATAAATAATTTAAGGTATTACTCATTTTTTTAGAGAGATGTTTATAAATTACTATGTGTGGCACAACGGAAACAAGTCATAAACAACTAGAATTTTAGGGAAAATTAATAGACCACCTATATTAACATGGTAGTAAACTAATAATCAAATATCAGCATCAAATTTTGAATGGAATGAGATAAAATGGAAATCTAGAAAAACATCCTAAAAATATTGTATGTAATCTTTAATGAAAATAGCATACAAGACAGTGAAAAAACATAGAAGATAAGAAAGATGAATTATTGACTTACTGGTAGGGATCTAACACAACTAATTGTGAAAAAAAGATAACTCATATGAAATAAATAGATCAAAACATGGGTGAAGAGGGAGGAGAGATCCCATGTGGGAGAGTTTTTGTGAATTTGAGGGAGAAGAAATGAGAGAATAAAGGTTGAAGGAAGGATGAGAATATGATCATTTCCCAATTATTAAAGGGGTGTGTGGTTTGGTTTCTTGGTTTAGAAAGCCATGTAACAACATTTTGATATAAACTATCCAAGTGAAAACCACTTTCTTGGTTCATGAGAATGTTTAGACAAACTATATAAAAACTATTCATTTGGAACAGTCCCAAAATACTCACCCAACATGGTCTAGGTGCATAGTTAGATAAACTGTGTGACAATCATGAATCGTTATTCTTTAATTTATTTTTTATTTTACATGGTCGTTTGATCCCTATTACATAGTTATAAAAATTTTGTGACACCCTAAATGGATCACATGGTTGAGGTTCATGATTGACATTTACCATGCACTAACTATGAACTTCCCCCTTTCTTCAAAAAACCAATACTTTGGGAGCCAAATTATGATTAAACTCTCAAAAATCCTTCATAACCTATTTAGTCACACCAATAGGGTAAAAAACAGTTGATACTAAAATTAAAAGTATATATACCTATATGAGAAAATATGATACTATAACATCCCCTCCTTAAAACAACTCTTCTGTTATTTTCCCTACTAAGGGTGGTTGAGCATAAACTAAGAAAAACTCCAGTCACTAAGAACATATATCAGAATATCACTCCCAAGTATCATCCTATACATTACTATGCTACCATAGTACCTAAACTAGAGGAAATGATTGTCCTTTAATATCCTTTTTGATATGATCAGTGATACGAACTGGATACTTCTCAAAAGAAGCTTATGCTTCTAACTGAACATCCCCAATATCAAATTCATGAGGTGGTTTGGAATAATAATGAAAAATATGAGAAACATAGAAGAAATAATGAGTGCCCTTATACATATAAGGTAGAACATTATGATATTATATCGGCTCAAATCACCCTAATATCTCAAAAGGTTCAATAAATATTGACAATATCATAACTGGCCTCTTAATCTGTCAATTACCCAATCTAGAAAAGAGATGGAAGAAAACCCAATCTCCCACCTAAAACTCCATGGGATGGTAGTAATTATTAGAATATTAATTATACTTATTCTGAGCCCTATTTATCCATTTCCTAATCAATTATACCTTCTTTGAGGTCTCCTCAATGAAACTAGTCCAAATAACCTAACTCTCTTACTTCTAACTAGTAAAGATGTGAACCACATTATCTACTATAGAGTGTCTTGAAAGGATTTATATGGATAGTAGCTTAGAAAATATTATTATAATAAAATTTTGAAAGAGTTAAGTGTTTATCCCAAGGACATAAAAAATCAATGTCATATTCTTTGATTATACTCTCTAGTACCTAAATTGTGCACTCAGACTTACCATCAGTCTGAGGGTGATAAGATGTAATTAAGAGTACATGTAATCAAGGAGAATTTTGTAACCCCTAGAAAAAACAAAACATAAAACAATAAATCCTATCTAATACGATGTTATGTGGAACCCCATGAAGGTGTATAATCTATTATACACAAATTCTTTCATGGTTTTTCATATATAAGGTCTTCCTTATAGAAAAGAAGTGGGAAACCTTTATCAGCATGTCCACAATCACCCATATAGTTTCACTACCTCGAGGTGATTTCAGAAAACATATCATAAAATATGTAGTGACATCATCCCATTTCCACTCCTGGGTATGTAACATTTTTAAGAGTCCAGTAGGACACAAGTGTTCCACCTACACCTAATGATAGGTAGAATACCAGGTAACAAAGCTTTTAACTACCTTTTTCATTCCAAATCACAAATACTAGTGGTGTAAGTCATGATGCATCTTTGTATGTTCACGATTTACTTATAATTTTCAATCATGTGATTATCACATTAATTTCTCCCATTTGTCAGAAAGAACCCAAACACATCTGTGAATATGAATGAACTCATACTGGTCAACAACCTAACTAGGCAGTGGGTTCTCACATGAAACAATTTTCCTCGGGACTAGGCCTTCAGGATTAGAGATCTGTCTCATCTTTACCTCACACATAATTGATAAAGTTATAGATAAATCTATAAGGATAGAATTTCTATGAAACTCTTAAACTTCAAGATACATTTCATAAAATAGATCCATTAACCTATTGCATATGAGACTTTTGTCTTAGAGAATCAAAACAAATCCCCTTACCAAGCCTATAATCATGCTCAAAATCATTCCAATGGAGGTATTAAATCCATATTTAATGTCTAAGGTTAAAATAAAACTATGTGAATATGTATTTGAGTATTTTATGGTCTATGTATAGCATGAACTACTACCCCAAAAAGTAACATTTATTTTATCACAAATAATTAACCACGGCTTCTAGATCAAGTTCATTCATTAGGTAATTATTTTTGTGAGGTCTCAACTAGGGAAACATATTAACTATTACTTGTTTCCCTTGCATCAAAATTGCTCCCAACCCATTTCCTGATGCATCAAAATAAACTATATAACTTCTTCCCACTTCAGTACAATAATTATCAACATTCATTCCATCCTTTGTTTTTAAATACTGAAAGTATTTCTCATAATATTTGAACCTTATAAACTCTGTATATCAAATATTTTCTTGTGATACTCCTAGAAAATAATGGCTCTCACCTTCTCTAGATCCACATATATTCCTACTTCTGATATAATAAGACCATGGAAGTTAACTTTATCAATCTAGAACTTGTATTTTGTGTTCTTAGCATAGAAAATATCCACTCGTAGTGTACACAATATGATTTTAAGTTGTTTAAAATGATCATATCATATTTTAGAGATAAAAAATATTTTATCCATGAAAATAAACACAAAATAATATAGTTATGTGTGGAAAATTTGATTCATCGTATCCATAAAAATGGTTGGCGTGTTCATTAGACCAAATGTATTTACTAAATACTCATAAATACAATATATATTTATGAAAGTTATACATCGTATATCTGAGGGTCTGACCCTTACCTGGGGATAATCTAAACTCAAATTAATCTTTGAAAATACTATGGATCCTCATAGATGATCAAAGAGACCATCTATTTGAGGAATTGGAAGTTAGTTACTAATAGTAATCAAGTTCAATCACCAGTAATCCACACATATCATGAGGGTGTCATAAATCATATTTTCAAAATGAAAGGGTGACATCCAAGAAGAATTATTGGAGCTTATAAACCATTTAGCTTCTATGTACTCTAACTACCTTTTAAGTTCCAAAATCTTGGTAGGGTCCATCTTGTATGGTGAAATATATATTGGTTCCACTATTGGAATAAGATAAATATTGTGATAAACATATCTATTAGGAGGTAGACCTAAAAATTCCTCATGTAAAACACCCCTAAATTAGTCCACCATGGGAGGAAAACCATCATGTCATATCCCTTAATCATCAAGAAAAAATCTAGGAATATGGGATAAGACTATGCCCATCCCGTTATGCTCAGGTCTATCTTGGAATACCTAGACATAATATTATCCCTTATGAACATATCTACAACCCTCAAGTGATATGAAATACACCCACCAATGATATAGATCAATATGGTCTTGATAGGGTACTAACTAGTCTATCCCAATAATTATGTCAAAGCTCATTATCTCAAGGATGTAAAGGTTTCATAAGAAATTGGAACTTCAAATCTCAAAGAGACGCTCCCTCCATCATCATACACTTTATGACCACAATCCCAATGAATTATCAAGTAACATTACCTCATATAATTACTTGATCTTGATACCAAGACATTTCTTTAAGGCTGATGATATAAAATAGTGTAAAGAACCAGTATCAAATAAAGAATATAAAGATTTGATACTGCTAAGATTGTAACACTCACTATAGATGGTATGGTACTCTACTACTTAGGTGTAGGTTGAACTGCATATAACTATACAGATCTATAGCCCTGAGCTACAACCTGACTGCCTTGATCACGTCTTCTATGCTAACACTATTACCAAATTCTAGATTTCTCATCCTCATCCACCTCCTCGTATTTTATGTACAATCATACTCTATGTAACACCCCGTCCCCAGTTACCCAGAGTCAGTGCATTATTTTAATACATTGGCATGATTTCAAAGAATCAAGTCCCGAAGGACCGATCGGTTTAGTAGTCGTGGAAAATAGATTACATACATGAATGTTACATTACATACAAAACAACATAAATAATCCTTTATGAACTCCATTATTCCCTTGGATTAACCCTGTATATCAATCACAATACACTTCTTGGAATCATTGGAAAATAAAACATAGAAAGGGGTGTGCTCAAACGCTTAGTAAGGGTAAGCAATACAGCGGAAAATTTAAAAAATAAGCATAAACATTTAAGGAAATGAATAAAACTAAAACAAAAGCCTTTTAAATTTTAACTTCAGCATAATATGGTAGAAATAAAATGAAATAATGCCATTTAATTATTCACATGGATATTATAATAATCAAATAATCACATAAAATATCAATAACCACTTTTATAATGATGGAATGCATAATGCCAAACTTTAATTTCTGTTTCAAGGCCTCGTGCCAAGACCTAAGGGATAACTATAACCGGAACCCAACCCGGAGATCTTCTGTAACCGAACACCAACCCGGAGTTCCTCCAATAACCGGACACCAACCCGGAGTGCATCTAATAACTGGACACCAACCCCGAGTGCCTCTAATAACCGGACAACAACCCGAAGTGCCTATAATAACCAGACACCAACCCTGAGTGCCTCTAATAACCGGACACCAACCTGGAGGGTCTACTGTAACCGGACCCCAAAACCTTAAATACAATATGGAACATTTGTATCATAATAAATCAACTTCAAACAAGTGTAGAATTTATCAAAGGATGTTGACATAGATGAAATCAAAACTATTTGAGAGAAATATATCTTTTTTTAAATCAATTAAAAGTCACATAATTATAAAAGAAAACATTTACTTTGAAAATATTCTTATAATCTTGTAAGGGAAGATTCAAAGATTTTATAATGGCAGAAAATAGCCACACCCGTCATATAAGTTAAAAAAAGACATTCTTACCTTAATTCTGTCGAAAAGGTTAAAAAGGACCTTGTTTGGAAAAACGACGGAAAGATTCCTTTATAAACATCTTATAAAAAGTAAAACAAGGATATAAATTACTTTAACCCATATTTTGAAAAATAGTAAGAATGTTTTGAAATACATTTTTAAGAAACATGGATGTGGATTATAAAGAGGTCCCAGTAGATGATTACGTATAAACAACCTCGGATAATGAAGAGATTGTGAAATAAACCCTTAAAAATTTGGTAAATTGCGAAACATACACCCCAAGAAATAGGTATCATACAATGAATATGTATATACACATATATTAAAGTTTATTACACAAATAATACAATTATGGGTAGTACATACACCACACAAAATGTAATAGTGGCAATATGATACAAATCTCACGGGAATAAGGAGTGAGATGAAAACCCCTTACCTTGTACTTTTCCTTAGTCGAGGGTAGGCTAACCTCCTATATAATGGTGAAATAATTTTTATTAAGTTATAAAAGAATCATATACATTAATATGATATCATATATGATCTTTTAACACTTCTTTGTTAATAATATCTTTGTATTATCGTCATTTCGGGTGTTAACTTACTCGTTTTCTTTTATGTGTTTTGTTACATAAGCCATGTTTTTTATTGATAGGTTGTATATTATTCATATCCAGAATGATATAAAGTCCTTAAAAATTATTTTTAATCATCAAAATAGAATTAGACTTGAATGAATATGATGGGGAATGAATCTCATCCTGTTCGTAGAGACGGTAGTCCATACGTACGCACGAGCGACAATATCATTATTTTGATATTAAAATAATATATAATTTGATGTTATATCATATATACAGAATCATTATCATGTTATATTTACTATTTACATGAATTATACATCATTATTATACCCATATAAATAATAATATATTGAATAACAATTACACCACGACTTGGAGACGGTAGGCCGTACGTACGCACGTATGGTGACATGTCATTCAAGGGATGGATAGAATAATGAATTTGGTTGTTCCATATTTATAATAACATCACAGTATATATAATATACTAGAGTTATTATTTTAGTGTGGAAATAACAAGGAAATAATAAGTTGAAGAAGAAAGGAACTTGAAAGATGGTGGTGAAATCATTACTTATTCTTCATGTTCTTCCTTTTGATTTGATCAAAAGGGATCCTTAGATTGGATTTATGATCCAACTAAGGCCTCTAGGTTGTATTGAGAGAATTTAAGAGGATATTTGGGTAGATTTTGGCCGATCCAAATGGATTTGATGGTGTGAAATTCATAGAAGGGGGAGTGCCCTTTTATAAGATGGGTGAGGGGAACCTTTAGAAAAGCTAGAAATGGTATCTTATAATAAATACATATTCGGTTTCTAATGGCTCAAAAGTATATTATTTAAATTTTAAGGTGGTAATAGGTCAATAACCATTCAACCAATAGGTTTTAGACAGGTTTGGGTCACTATATTAACCTTATCTTTTAGTTTTAACTCTTAGTTAATTAGTTTGACATTTACCATGCCACTTTGTATTTTTATATTATATAGTTAATAAACATACTAAAAACTTCCAAGAGACTCCCAAGTGGTCCATTAAAGATACACCTATCATGATACAAGTCCTTTGGTCTAACCTTAGATTTTTAGGACCATTATATCAATTAATAATATAATATTTCTTTTGAAAACTATTTTATGTCGATTTTGACACTATTTTGTATTTGTTTTTTGTTAAAATAATAATAAAAATGATTACTTCAAACAAAATACATTGAATCAATAATAACATGTCATATTCCCCTAGAAAATACCTTGATATCATAAAAACCTTTAAATTATAATTATTTTAATATTTATAATACCATTTATTTGTTTCTTTCATGAATAAGGTAATTATTACATCATTATTGTGTCATAAATAAATTTATTTAATTAATGTATAAAATTATAAATAAAATACCATGATGTAGGAAATAGTTTTATATTTATAATGAATATTTATAATCGAATTTATATTTTGTAAAACCACATATTAAAAATGTTTTAGTTATTAAACTTTGATTTTAACTCTTTCAACTCTTCATTGAATTAAATAATAATAAATGTCCTATTCTAATCCAAGTGGACCTAAATGATAATATTTTATTCCTAAGGTTTTTTTGGTCGAGATAAACTTTTCCAATAGAATTATTACATGTGTGAGGGTAATATTAATATAATTTTTAGCCTTAAATACCCTATTTAATTTTAACCATGGTAAATAAAAGTAAAAATTTATTATTCACCAAAGATTATTTTCATCTCATTGAACCACATTTTACTCCTTGGTATTAACTGTGTCTATTGGATTTTAGAAATTCAGCTCACAGAAGCGGTAAAATTAAGTTTTATGTGAATTTGCAAAAGCTCCTAGGAGGTGGGTAAAAGACAGTGAAAAGTTTAATAAAATTTTTATATATCTAAAATTATTATAAACTGACTCCAATTAATTACATTGAACTTATATAGGTATTATGTATCTATTTTGACATTAAATAATTTAAATAAAATAAATAAATATTTAAATTAATATTCGGTTTTAAAAGATAACTCGGTGTTTTTAACTATTCATCAAAAATTAAAAGTTTTCAAAAAAATACCAAAAAATTACCCTAAGCTAATTTTGATATTCCGAATTCAATAATGAAGTCTATTTTACCAAATTCAAAACATAGAAGTTGTATTTATTAATTTAAAATTAATTCCTGCTGTCAAAACAAAAGCCGTGTTTTTAAGAAACAATAACTATCAAAAGATTGACACTTTTTTATGTTCGGTTTAAATGTGAAATTATATCCAATGACCAACGTTGGATTAAATTGTAAAAATATACTCTAAATATAATTTAAAAACACTCAAATTCATAATTTATCACTATTAATTATATCAATTAAAAATTTTGTTTTTAATTAAAATTTTGTAATTTTCACTATTCATCATAATATGAAATTTATCAGAGAAGTACCAAAAATTCACCCGAATCTAATTTAGATATTCCGAATCCAAAAATGAATTAAATTTTAAAAGATAAAATGTATAAATTTTCAAAAAGTGGGTATTACAATTCATAGCGGCTAGTTTGATTGGTTGTGGTGTGTGTTAGAACTTTATGTTGCGTACAACACACACTACTGTATTATTCAAAGAGAAGCGTGTCATAGAAGCTTGTGGTGTTACATTATCCCCTCTTTCAATAAATTGTTTCCTCATAATTTATGCTCGGTATTGGAAACATTGGGTTGACATTTCAAAATATCTTAGTTGAAATCCCACATCGAAAAATGGATTAATGTGGCCTCTATTTAAAATAAAGAGTGGTAAGTATGAAGGTTACTGAAAATAACACATACTAGGCTTCCATGTAGGAAAATATGGATATGGAAGAGAAATTTAACAATCAATATCTGATGGAGATTGGTAGAGAACATGGCTATGAAAAGGTCACCAATCACAAATCCATAAATTTGTGATGATCTAAGGTACCATCTAGGACAACATTTTTGTTCTATGTTCCTTTTATTAATGTTGAGGAATTTATTTATGAGATTGGCTAAGATCATAAGGAGATATACTTACTTTATAATTATATTTTTATCCATTAATAATTTTCTACCACAAACTCATCTTTCACCTCAAAACATAATACAACTCAAAAATACTCTATGTAACCTAATCGTATAGGGTTCCAAATATAATGAATTTATAACTCACATATCAGATCCTTTAAAAAAGAAACTTCATTATATCATCCAGGAACTTCACGTAGTATAGTGGTAGGCGATAAATCCCAATTGCACTATGGTTGTGGGTCCGATTCCCGCAGCTTTGTCTGACGCGACGAGTTGTCACACAGTCTGCGTGATGCCCTTTTATAAAAATCCAAAAATACCCTTTCAAACATAATCCATTCCAACCTTTAGACTTATCCAAAATAATTCTATCCAAACTCATAGTCCAAAATTTATAAGGAAGTTAAACACAATGAAGATCTTTTTTTCCATTTAATAACATGTGAACACCTTCACCATGTATTATTTGAAAACATGGTAACATCCTGAATTACCATAAAACCTTATTGATTACATTCATTATCCCTTATTCTTTATAGAATACTGGATATATTCCTTATATCCAAAAATTTTTTAAACTCTAATGATGAAAAATCATTCATCAGTTTCAAGGTAGTCAAGAATATCCAATATAATTTATCCAAATCAATCTTGTATTATTCCAAAATCACTACCTCAATATCAGAACCATATTATGGTTTATCTTTCCCTAAGACATATATTTTCCAAACATTTAACCTGCTATTGAGTCACTTTTCTTGGTTCCACACAATCTCAAGTCCTTAATAAAATAGTACTGCAGTACAATCCTTATATACTCAAAAATTATTATAACTAGTACATTGTTGATACAACACTCAAATGAAATAATCCTATAATGACAACATAAGAACACTAGTCATTCTTCTTCATCTGAGGTAGTATCATAATTTGATTATTATACAATAGCATCATTTGTGGAATACTCTGATGATTTTGAAATTGGTTCGCGTAGTGTCCCAACTCCTTGCAGATGAAGCATTGTACAATGGAAACCTTCTTCTTACACTTGCAGTCACGTACTTGGTGTCATTTTTTCCACACTTATAACATACTCCCATTCCCTTCAAGCATTTTCCAATGTGATTCTTTCCACAGTTATCACATATGGTAAAATCCTTCTTTACCTTCTTCCCATTATCTTTCCTTCTCCCTACCATCCTTTTCTTCTCTGTCTTCCCTTCAAATCCATAGGACTCCAAGAATTATTTACTTATCTTATCAACACATGCTACTATTTCTTCATATGATGATAATACATGGGAGACTATTTCCCTTATAAATTCTAGATTATGACCATGAAAGGTATGATCCTTCTTACTATTTGGATCATGTGTATTGCTGGAGTTCTCATTCCTTCTACTGGGCGCCATTTCTAAACAATGGCATACACTAGATTAGTTTATGAGTATCAATAACTAATCCCAAACTTGTAATCTACTTAACATAAATTAAACAGTTTATGGATATAATCCATAATCATAAGAATGTTTTCTTTGAGTAGGTATATACTCATAAGCCCTTTATAATGGTTTGTAAAGAAAATGAGAATTATCCTAAGCATATCCCCCGGGAGTGTTGTAACCAAGAGTGAAGCAAGGCCCGTTGTCGTGCACCAGTTCCCATTCAAGTCTAGCTCAAAGTGGTGTTTTTGGGTTTTACCCTTAGGTACATTTGTGCTAGAGCCGCCTCTACCTGCTCATATCCATATAGGGATGTATTTTCTTGGAAAACTCACAAAATCTCTACATTATCAAAATTCTAGGAAGTTCTTCTATACCAATTAATAATCAAAGTCTATCTTAGCGTAATGTGATCTAATCAAAGTTTATCTAAATCTTGTTTCCAAGGTTATTGCTAAACATACTCTGATACCAACTGTAACACCCCGACCCTAGTTACTAAGATTTGGTGCATTATTTTAATACATTGGCATTATTACAAGGAATAAAGTCACGAAGGACCGATCGGTTTAGCAGTCTTGGAAAATAGATTACATACATGAATGTTACCTTACATACAAAACGACATAAATAATCCTTTATGAACGCCATTATTCCCCTAGATTAACCCTACATATCAATCACAATACACTTCTTGGAATCCTTGGAAAATAAAACATATAAAGGTGTGAGCTCAAACTCTCAGTAAGGGTATGCAATACAACGGAAACTTTCAAAAATAAGTATAAACATTTAAGGAAATTTATAAAACTAAAACAAAAGAATTTTAAACTTGAAATTCAGCATAATATGGCAGAAATAAAATAAAATAATGTCATTTAATTATTCACATGGTTATTCTACTAATAGAATAATCACATGTAATATCAATAACCACTTTTATAATGATGGAATACATAATGTCGAACTTTAATTTTTGTTTCAAGGCCTCGTGCCAAGACCTAAGGGATAACTGTAACCAGAACCAAACCCGGAGAGCCTCTGTAACCGAACTCCATCCCGAAGTTCCTTTAATAACCGGACACCAACCCAAAGTGCCTCTAATAACCAGACACCAACCTGGAATGCCTCTAATAACCGGACACTAACCCGGAGTGCCTCTAATAATCGAACACCAACCTAGTGTGCCTCTAATAACCGGACACCAACCCTGAGGGTCTGTTGTAACTGGACCCCAATTAGGAGGGCTTAATTTTACCGGTCCCCAACCCAGAACATACTAGTCCAACACATTCATCTTAAGAAGAGGATGAAATATAACATAAACATTCATATTAAAACTAGCATACAAAATTCCAAAACATTAATCATAATCCATTAATGGCATAAAAATAACTCATCTATAGTAAAACATATCACAAAACCTTAAATAAAATATGGAATATTTGTATAATAATAAATCAACTTCAAACAAGTGTAAACTTTATCAAAGGATGTTGACATAGATGAAATCAAAACTATTTGAGAGAAATATATCTTTTTTTTTTTAAATCATTTAAAAGTCACATAATTATAAAAGAAAACATTTACTTTGAAAATATTCTTATAATATTTTAAGGGAATATTCAAAGATTTTATAATGGTGAAAAATATCCACACCCGTCGTATAAGTTAAAAAAAGATATTCTTACCATAATTATGTCGAAATGGTTTAAAAGGACCTTGTTTGGAAAACGACGGAAAGATTCCTTTATAAACATCATATAAAAAGTAAAACAAGGGTATAAATGACTTTAACCCATATTCTGTAAAATAGTAATAATGTTTTGAAATACATTTTTAAGAAACATGGATGTATATGATAAAGACGCCCCGATAGATGATTACGTATAAACAACCTCAGATAATGAAGAGGTTGTGAAATAAACCCTTGCCAATTTGGAAAATTACGAAACATACACCCCATTAAAGAGGTATCATACAATGAATATGTAGATACACATAAATAAAATTGTATTACACAAATAATACAATTATGGGCAGTACATACACCACACAAAAGGTAATAGTGGCAATATGGTACGAATCTCACGCGAATAAGGAGTGAGATGAAGACCCTTTACCTTGTACATTTACTTGGTAGAGGTTAGGTTAACCCCCTGTATAATGGTGAACTAATTGTTATTAATTTATAAAATAATCATATACATTAATATGATATCATATATGATCTATTAACACTATTTTGTTAATAATATCTTTGTATTATCGTCATTTCGGTTGTTAACTTACACGTTTTCTTTTATATGTTTTGTTACATAAGCCATGTTTGTTATGGATAGGTTGTATATTATTCATATCCAGAATGATATAAAGTCCTTAAACATTATTCTTAATCATCAAATGAGAATTATTCTTGAATGGATATGATGGGGAATGAATCTCATCGTGTTCGTGGAGACGGTAGTCCGTACGTACGCACGAGCGACAATATCATTCTTTTGATATTAAAATAACATATAATTGGATGAAATATCATATATACAAGAATAATTATCATGTTATATTTATTATTTACATGATTTATACATCATTATTATAACCATCTAAATAATAATAAGTTTAATAACAATTACACCACGACGTGGTGACGGTAGGCCATATGTACGCACGTATGGTGACATGTCATTCAAGGGATGGATGGAATGATGAATTTGGTTGTTCCATATTTATAATAACATCACAGTATATAGAATATACTGGATTTATTATTTTATAATTTAAATAACAAGGAAAGAAGAAGTTGAAGAAGAAAGGAACTTGAAAGAGGGTGGTGAAATCATTACCTCTTCTTCGGGTTCTTCCTTTTGATTTGATCAAAAGGGCTCCTTAGGTTAGATTTCTGATCAAACTAAGGCCTCTAGGTTGTATTGAGGGAAGTTGGGAGGATATTTGGGTAGAGTTTGGCCGAGACAAAAGGATTTGAAGGTGTGAAATTGAGAGAAGTGGGAGTTCCCTTTTATAAGAGGGGTGAGGGGAACCTTTAGAAAAGCTAAAAATATTATTTTATAATAAATTCATATTAGGATTATAATGGCTCCAAAGTATATTATTTAAATGTTAAAGTGGTAATATGTATAAAACCATTCAATCAATATGTTTTAGACAGGTTTGGGTCACTATATTAACCTTATCTTTTAGTTTTAACTCTTAGTTAATTAGTTGACATTTACCATGTCACTTTGTATTTTTATATTATATAGTTAATAAACTTACTATAAACTTCCAAGAGACCCCGAAGTGGTTCATTAAAGATACACCTATCCTGATACAAGTCCTTTGGCTGAACCTTAGATTTTTAGTACCATTATATAAATTAATAATATAATATTTATTTTAAAAACTATTTTATGTCAATTTTGACACTATTTGGTATTTGTTTTTTGTTAAAATAATAAAAAAATGATTACTTCAAAAAAAATACATTTAATCAATCATAACATTTCATATTCACCTATAAAATTTCTGTATATCCTAAAAACTTTGAAATTATATTTATTTTAATATTTATAATACCATTTATTTGATTCTTTCATGAATAAGGTAATTACTGCATCATCATTGTGTCATAAATAAATTTATTTATTTAAAATATAAAATTATAAATAAAATAACATGATGTAGGAAATATTTTTAGATTTCTAATTAATATTTATAATCGAATTTATCTTATGTAAAACCCCATGTTAAAAATGTTTTAGTCATTAAACTTTGATTTTATGTCTTTTAACTCTTCTTTAATTATATAATAATAAATGTCCTAATCTAATCCAAGTGGACCTAAATGATAATATTTTTTTCCTAAGGTTGTTTTTGGTTGTGATAAACTTGTCCAATAGAATTAGGGTATGTGTGAGGGTAATATTAATATCCTTTTTACCCTTAATTACCCTATTTACTTTTAATTGTGGTAAATAAAAGTAAAAAAGTTACTATTCATCAAAAATTATTTTCATCTCATTGAACCAAATTTTACTCCTTAATATTAACCGTGTCTCTCGGATTTTTGAAATGCTGCTCACAGAAGTGGTAAAATTAAGTTTTATGTGAATTTGCAAAAGCTCCTAGGAGATGGGTAAAAGACGGTGAAAAGTTCAATAAAATTTTTATATATCTAAAATTATTATAAACCGACTCCAATGAATTACATTGAACATATATAGGAATTATGTATCTATTTTTACATTAAATAATTTAAATAAAATAAATAATTATTTAAATAAAAATTCGGTTTTAAACTATAACTCAGTGTTTTTCACTATTCATCAAAAATTAATAGTTTTCAGAAAAATACCAAAAATTTACCTTAAGATAATTTTGATATTCTGAATACAATAATGAATCCTATTTTACCAAATTAAAAACATAGAAGTTGCATTTATTAATTTAAAATTAATTCCTGTTGTCAAAACAAAAAAGCGTGTTTTTAAGAAACAATAACTATCAGAAGATTGACACTTGTTTATGTCTGGTTTAAATGTAAAATTATGTCCAATGACCAATATTGAATTAAATTGTAAAAATATATTCTAAATATAATTTAAAAACACTCAAATTCATAATTTATCACTATTAATTATATCGATTAAAAAGTTGTTTTTAATTAAAATTTAGTAATTTTCACTATTCATCAAAATATGAAAGTTATCAGAGAAGTACCAAAAATTCACCCTAAGCTAATTTTGATATTCTTAATCCAAAAATGAAGTCAATTTTGAAAGATAAAATGGATAAATTTTCAAAAAGTGGGCATTACAATTCATAACGGCTAGTTTGATTGGTTGTGGTGTGTGTTAGAACTTGATGTTGCATATAACACACACTACTGTATTATTCAAAGAGAAGCGTACCATGGAAGCATGTGGTGTTACACTCCACCTCTTTGACTAGCATAGAGCTACAGATCCCAGTCCAAAACCTGGGGTTGGTGCAGACCCTCTCTCACTGGTAATGGGAGGAAAGTTCCTGCAAACCCACTAAATATGAACCATACTATTGTAGTCTAGGTACTCTATTGGGTCTCTCCAATACTGGGGATTTTTCTATCCTAGACTACCACAATGATGGAAAACCACATAATTGACAGTTTATAAATTCCAACTTTCACTATCATCATGATAAATCTCAAAGAGATTCTTCCATCTACTAGATGATTCACTATCCAACCTAGAACCCAAACCAACCTACCATGTACCTTTAGCTTATATCTTACTATACTCAAAGATAAGGGTGATGTTCACTATCTCAAATGTGGTAGTCAATCAGAATATGTTCATATGATATGGGATGGTATACATAAAACCATCCCCAAAACAGATTTCCTTGAGAAATTAATCACCAACATGAGTGGGTAAGAAGTGATGAAAATCAGTGAAATGATATATGTAATCTATAATGTTCATATCATCCTAATAAAAGTGAAAAAAAATTCTTTGATTCATCATATCTCAATGTATTTTAGAAGAAGTAATCATAGTAAATGGTTTGAAAGTCCCTCCAGATCATACCCCAATGCTAATCATCCTGATTTAGAACACCCAACCATCTCTTAGATGATTCATAAATAATGTAATCCATGAGATTGAACCTACTCTTTGGAGGAATATTCATATCATCAAAGAAATATAGAATGGACTTTATCCTCAACTCAGTAGCCTGGAGGATACTATCCCCTAAGAAAGTAAGTGGGTGCTACTCTTGGAACTCCACCATAAACTATGACATAGTCAATTTAGGTCATGGATATCCCTCTATAAACTGCACTAACTATAAGAAACCCTCTCTAAGATACGAATCAGTGCCTATTATAGGTATAACAGGTGGTACTATAAGAGGTATCATAGTTGTTTCAGGTCCCACCACTGTCAAAGCGTGGTCTTTGTAGAGCCCTGGGACACCCTAAGAGGGGAGGGGTGAATCAAGGTGTTAAATTTTTCTTTTAAAGTAATGGACCTTGTTCCCAAATTGGTAGGAATGTGATAAACCTATATGATAGATATGAAAAACAAATAAATAATCACATGCAAAGAGGTCATGCAACACTTTTACTTGGTTCACCACAAAGGTCTACATACAAGGTGTATATATCGAAAGTGTGTCAGTCATACCAAAATCAACTATTCTTCACTAATTGTGACATAAAAGAGTTCAGTCACAGTCACTATGTTCCAAGCACAGTGCCTTTACAATGGTTCAGGGATAGCTCACTCCTACCCTCGGGTTACTCTCGTTGACTCCCCCTGGCTCACTGCCTTAAGAGTAGTCTTACTCAGTTTATTGACATAAGGGTCTCTTTGACAAATTTTCATTGAAGTTTTTGTCTTATTATATCATGAGAATTCACTTGCATCGAAATCCTAGATTGATGCACTTAAAAGCACTAATCACGCAACCCGGATAATCAAAATTCCATTAGAAGCAAAACACTATACTTGTGCGCAATACCTCAACTTACGTGCAAGATTGGAGATTTTTCGTGCAAGATGACTTCATCAAAACCCCTAATTTCCGTGCAACCCTTATCTTTCATGAAACTACACCGAAGGGTGCACTTGGTCTTTTAAAACTAAATGAACACCTTGAATTCAAGATTAAGTGTCCTCCAATCTTTCACGCACAAATCTTTTTCATGGTAGAGCAACCAGATTTTAGTTGAAAAATCCTGAAGTCTTCTATGGGGGTAGCCTCGATGACCCTACGTGTAAGTTTCTAATGTGTCTTTATCGGTGAGTGCAAGATTATTTTTGAGCACGTAAAACCCTTTTTGATGTCGCACTGGGCATGTTATATTCTTTTGTGCAACACCATCTTCCACGCACATCCATGTCTTGCACGCACTTTTTCCCTTTTCCATATTTTGACATTCTGATCCTGAAACATGATTTATGTTCAAGTTTCCAAGACAACTACAATATTGTGTGAAACTTCCTTTTCCAAACACACATTTCTCCATTTCCCAATTTTCAGGCCCAAAAATTTGGCAAACACTGGGAAACGACGCCACCTTCAATATTGTTTCCCACCTGAAGTGTATGGTCCCTTTCCTAGAAAACTTCTGGAACTTATAATAAGGATTGACAACAACAAAAAACCATACACCTTTTCTAGAATATAATGTCCATGGTTCCAACAGTTGTCTTCACCTTTTGGGTTCTTGACCCAATACCATCTTAGAGGCATCTGTCTACAATTCCAAGAACACACCTCAAAACATGATAACAAGACATAAGGTATTTCTATTATAATAACAGTATAGGTGTAAGGGTTCACTGCCCAAGATACATTATCCCAACTTCCCGAATCTAAGGTTAGGGTATTTGTAAGATTCCCAATATCAATTATATAGGTTTCGTTATAGAGAGTGTCAAAAGAAAGTTATAGAGGATAACTCCCTTTAATTTTTAATTATAATCTCAATTTAATGAAAACCATTTCTTTTTAGAGATTGAATTTAATAAATTAATTTATATAAAAAATTCCAATTATATATTCCACCATTACAAAGTTATAAAGATTGAAATCTTTTAATATGAAATTGGAATTCCATGTAACTATATTCAACCTCTACATCTAGTTTTAGGATGTAACAAGTCATATATGAAAGATAAGTTATAGAGATCACCATTCCAAATTTATAAAGAAAAATATTTTATTTTTTAATTGGAATCCATTTAAATCAATCAACTAACTTTTCAGTTCATATAACCAAGGTTATAGGGATTTAACATGTCTTAATTGGTTGGTTAAGGTAACACTGTCAAGCTATATATGAAAACACAATTTAGTTTGATGTACAAACTTTAAGTAACCCATTATTTTTCTCCTTTTCCTTTAAGAAAAGTTAGTGAAATTTCATGAATAAAAATCCAAGCCCTGTCATAAAACAATAGGAAATTCTTGTAATAAAATAAACATGGCATGGAATATGCATGAAATATAAATCCTTAAGTGCATATAATGATTCATGATAAATACTTCATTACCATATCGGGCCAAGGGAAAAAATAAATAATCATAATTATCTTTAAAAATCATGTGTATCACCCAATGGGGAAAATAAACACAAGTATAAAAGGTGAAATACATAACAAGTATCATCCTTGGAAACTTCTATTTTACGTCGAAAAAGTGTCAGCTACTCCATGTAACAAATTATTACCAAGTTCCAACACTTCCTAATATCATTCCTACCGACCCAAATAGTAAGGCAAAAGAAAAAAAGAAAATCTGATACTAATTTTTAATATCTCATACCCAATTCAATCATAAGTAATCGAACCAAGTTTTCTACATGGCCTCAAGAGAACCTCCTCATAGTCAGAGCCTTCTGAATAATAGTGAGGTTCTATGATAGTAAAATTGTGAGACTATACCCTCTTTATCAATGTATAGTGAAATGATAAATAATAATAATAAATCACTTGAAGAAAAATAATGAATAATGGATGTAAACCATCCAGATAATAATAAAAAAACATAAGGAAGTAAAAAATATCGTATACAGATGATGTCATGTCTATATAAAATGGAATAGGTATACATAGTAGAAATCATACAACAGTACAACATATACAAAAAGAAACTAAAAATATTAAAAAGAGATCACCAAATCATCCTGAGAATTGGCTCAATCATCTGCTACCAACCCCAAAGAGGTCAATCACCTATAGTTGGGCACTTCCTTTTATCCCTACATGCATTTATGATGTCTGTCTAGGTACCAAATGGTGGCCTAAAGAGGGTGTGAGTAAAACTCAGTAGGTCACCACCAATGACATCTAACTTTATCTATTCATTGAACATAAAATTAAATAGTGTATATGAAATAACAAATAAGGGTAGTGGGAATAAATATAACCACATTGTCTAGGGATACTCATATGATACCCATATGATACTATCTTTTTTTTCCTAAGACAAAATATCTCTAAGAATTTTACATTTTATAAATTGGTTTGGGACCTAAGGTATATAAAAAAGCATCAATGTATAATAATAATCATATGTTGGATCCCCAAGTCCCATTTAATTTAATCCTTAAAAATTGGTGTAATCTAAGGTTACACTCTAAGAATTTCACCCTAAAGTTTCTACCTATGCTCTAGGATCAAGTCCTAGGTAGCTTTGATACTATGATTGATTAGAGCCTAAGAAGATAATCCAATTAAATCTATGAAATCAAGATGATTCCATGGATATAATCCCAGGAATTAAAATTTCTTCATTTAATAGGTGAATCATTGGTGTCAAACCAATGCATTCACAATATAAGACATTAACTGATCCTAGGTGTAGTATCTCAGTTGGTGGTCACATTAATGAATCGATCAGTGTCTTATGATCTCATCCAATGCATTACAAGTAGGTAATAGAAATATGAATCAAGGAATTCCTTTCCTTTATAGTGATCCAAGTCCATTACCATGAAAAATTAATAAATGGTCATGTCAATGTCCATTCCATTTATCAATTTAATTATTCCAATTGGATCATTCCATTTTTAAGTAATCATGTAGGCCATGGGAATAATTCATGACACTACACAATTTAATTTATTAATTTAGTAATCTCACATAAATGTGATAAATGGTCCAAGTGGTTATACATTAAATATTATAGTTCATTTACTTCACTTGCAGCTTCCACTAAACAATAGAAATCTCCACACACCCGGAGTGTGTCTTAGTCACAATGCAAGAATGAAAACATTAGCACTTAGTTGAACACGCCTCAAGTGGTGATTTAAGTTGAGTTCATCAATGTACAGCCATAAAAAGAGGTCTAAAGAACATCAATATTGTGGTCTAAGAATTAATTTAAAGTATTACTTATTTTTAGAGAAATGTGAAGAAAGTACAGAATGCAGCACAATGATGAAAAATCATAAATAACTACACTTTTAGATAAAATTAATAGACCCCCTACCTTAATATTTTAGTAGGATAATTTTCTAGTTTTGGACATAGATTTATTATGGAATGAGATAAAATAGAGGAACCAAAAAATTCCATGAAAATTGCGTATATAAGTTTACATGGAAATAACATCAATGATTTTAAAAAAAAATAGAGAAGATAATAAAGAGGAATGATAGACTTACTGAGAGTTATCTAATTCAACTAACGATGAACAAAACAGAGATCATATTAATAAGATAGATCAAAGCTAATGTGAATAGAGATGATAACTCTCACATAGTGAAGATTATGGGCATTTCAGGGAGAAGAAATGAGAGAAAAAAGGTTAAATGGAGGAGGGTACAATTTTCATTTCCCACTTTTTAACGGGGAAAATGGGTTGGTCAAACAGTTTGAATAATTTTGTGATATACACTATTCATGTTTACACCCCTCTTGTGGTTAATGAATATGGTTTGACAAACATTGCATAAACCATGTGTTTGAAATTGTCCCAAAACCCTCACCATGAATGTTCTAGGTGCATAGTTAGAGAAACCATATATAAATTATGAATGGTTACTCTACAATTTATTGTAGTTTCTTTATGTCTATACATACCCTAGTGCATGGTTATAAAAATTTTCTGACACCCTCTATGGGCCACATGGTTGACATGCACAGTTAGCACTAACCTTGTACTAACCACCCCCCTCCAACCTTTCTTTCAAAAACCATAGCTTTGGGACACAAACCATTCCTAAATGATAATGAAACCTCCATATGAAATTTATTAACATCCATTAGGGTGAAGAATAATGGTAGTGAATGAAATTAAAAGGATTAATACCCCTATAAAAAACTCTGATCATACAAAATGTGTAATATGTGAATAAATAATGATGATTGACACCACGGTATTGAGGAAACTATATATCTTTTTAAGTGATTATCTCTCAATTACACATATTTTGGAAATCCTATGGATACTATTTATTCTATTAATATATATTAAAAGGATTTAATGGTCATAATAAATTGATCATTTTTTACTCCTTTTATGATTTAAGGTATTGTGCCTTGTGATTATAAAAAAGATGGAGATTGATAGATTATCCTCCAGATAATAACTTTCTTTATCCTCAAAATTGTGGATTTTTAATGTTCACAAGATAGTAATTTTATTATATAATATATCTACTATAAGTGTTTTAGTATTATTAATAAATGATAGATATGGTAATGTAATGAATATTTAATGCTGACGAAAGAATAAATTCCATAAATGGATCAAGGAACAATAAAGATAAAGGACAACACAATAGAACGAGCTATCCTATCAGTAAAGAATATAAGTAATGGATAAAGGATTTATGGGATTATATAGAAGAAAATTTATTTGACAAAAATTATATAAGATGAAACCATTTTAAATAGATTATGTATAATGGTTAAAACACTATAACAAATTTAACAAGATTTGGGTGATGGTTTATATGGAATTTAGTCATCATCTGGATAACTCTTTTTAGAATGGAAGACCAAGATAAAATCTAAATAGATTAGTTTTGGAGCATCAATAATCAAATAAATATTTTATTACAATACTTCACTACTTCAAAACCTTGGAAATGAAAATATTCATCAAATATTGTGATAACAAAAAACATAACAGTTAGACTCTGATGATTGGTAAAATACAACAACTTTATTTTTTCCATATCAGTATCACATCTTCAATTATCATATTTAATATTTTTAGAAATTAATGGAAGAGTTTCCAATTAAAAATCAAGTAAATAGAAGTGAAATGATCATGTGTATTACAATAATAAAAAAATGGATAAACTCAGAGGAATCCACATTTGAAGTGACTTTCTAATAAGTGAAAATTAAATGAAAATATATATCAAAGCTCCAATGTTTATATGTATTAATGGTTATATTTCAACTATATATAAAGTATTTAGAATAGAATAATTTTAAAGGGGTGAAATAACTACTCATGTGATCAACAAAATATTACATAGAGGGAAAAGGGAGTATCTTGAAGACTATGTTCAAGCATCATAACACATTTCTTTGATCATCTCCTTTTTTCTTTTAAAGATAAAACTATTTTATTCAAGGATTTATAGTCTTTATATTAACCACCTTCATGTATTATCTATTTTTTTATTTAAATAAATTTTTCACAAGTATCCCTACCATTGTACTCACTTGATCCATCTTTGGATCTCAGATTGAAGAATTCATAGAGATAGAGATTTCATCATTTATCGATCTTTGACCGGAGAAGTTCGAGATATGTGAACTTGTCTTATATAGATCCTAGTTCAAATAATTCTTCGGGATAGGGACTTCTCCGTATTATCGTAAAGTGGGAATTTCTTGCACTCAATGTTTTATGGATTTGTAAATATGATCCTCCTATACATTTGGGTGAAAAGAAAAGAACACTTTGGGGATAGGAAATTTTACTTAATTTAAAATAGGGGACCAATAGATATCTTATCGTGAACCTCTTTTACATTTTTGGTGTTTTTTCTATCTGAAACTTTCACATTTTTTTTATATACCAACTTTACTCTACAATTTCACCCTATTTACATTGAATTTTACATCACCACTTAAGAATGACCAAGTCTGATGAGTGATCCTAGATAATTAAAACATCTTTTTCTAGAGTTTTACTCAATATATGGTTACAATATTTCCTTAAAATTATCAAATATTTATCTTGAACAAATAATATAGAATTGGAATATTAGATTAAATTCTTAAAAAATAAATTTCTAGATATTTACTGACATTTTGATTCTTAAACAAAATTAAAGTTCTCCATTTCGGTTTTTAGGATTTTCTTAATGTATACTATAATATTTCTATGATATTTAATTTCAAACATGAATGTTTTTAAAAGTTTATTTTCATTAAAAATAATTAATCCCCCCCCCCCACCAACAATACTCTTGAAACTGTATATTTTTTACCAATAATCGATGTCAAAGATAATAACTAAAGAATCAAATACTACCACTCACTTTTTCATTGCAATAATATTGGATAGTCTATAAGTTATTTATAACTCTAAAATATATATAGAAAATATCCAATAGGAAATGTT
The DNA here is from genome assembly GCA_963277665.1 of Viscum album. Classification (NCBI taxonomy): domain Eukaryota; kingdom Viridiplantae; phylum Streptophyta; class Magnoliopsida; order Santalales; family Viscaceae; genus Viscum; species Viscum album. The sequence continues at coordinate 1,382,816,720 of OY728138.1, forward strand.
TTTGGGAAATCGTTCTTTACGCTAAAATAAATTTTAGATCCTGTCACTGGAATTATTTTCTTAACATAGCTCTATTAATTGATATCAATAACATGTATTTTATTCTATATTTTATACTCTAAATTTATAGAAACCCATGATTTAGCTTTTGTTTTTAAAATATCTTCCAAATTGATTTTTCCTAACGATTTTTTTATTTGATTTTTCCTATTATAAATATAGGATATAATCATTTATCATATCTCAAATTCCACATAATTGTCTTATTATTCTTAAGCCTTATTATATTCCTATGAATGAGATAAATTCTCTTACTCTAATAGAAAATTAAAATTAAAATTTAAATTTATTTTTTTATAATATTATAACATCCATCATGAGTAGTGGTGTTTATAAACTTGGGTTTACACTTTAAATTTTTCATTATATTGGTAATTTTCCTTAACTTAAATTTTTTCAATATTTATTAATGAGAAACATTGATTCTGATGATGAAAAATATAGCAACCCATACTTTTCATACATAGATCTGACATCTTAATAAATAAATCACTACTACAAAACAAACCTTTAACAGCAATAGCCTTTATCAGCTCATGAAAAAGTGCTAATAAAGGTACCCTTTATCAACACATTTTTTTATCGCTAATAAAAGGCAAACATTATCATCGCATTTTTTTAGTACTAATAAAGGGTGTCCTTTATCAGTGCTTTATGTTTAGCATTGATAAAGGACACCCGTTATCAGTGGTTTATTTTTAGCACCCATAATAGTTCTTTTTTAGAACTACTAAAAGTATGAATAAAATTAAATAAATAAATTATAAAAATTATTTTTTTAAAAGAACATTAAAAATATTATAAATTAAATAATTATTGATAAAAATTAATAAATTCATTATACTATATATAAACTATAAATAGTATGTATTAAATATATATATGTGTGTGTGAAATAAAAATTAAATAAATAAATAATAAAAATTATTAAATTTAAATAAATAATAAACATTTTATTAATTAAATAATTATTGATAATGTTAATAAATAGTATATATTAAATATATAGATGTATCTAAATGTATATAAATATGATTTATATAATAAAAAATATTATCTATTCTTTAAATTAAATTGTAATATATTTAGTGAATAATGGTTTATAATTAAAATTAATATGAATTAAAAATAGTAACTGATTGCATCAAGTAATGGAAATAATCGAATGTCATTTTATTTATCGATTTAATATAGATCAAATGTACTATATTGATTTCACATATACATAATTAATTCATTTTTATATACATATACAGACACACAAATATTTGAATGGAAATTTAATCAATTTATATTATTTATTTTATATTTATTTATTTATTATGTTTTAATATTTTCAATATCTCTTTATACTTATTTTAATATATATTTATTTTTAAATTATTTATATAAATCAAACTTATCTAAATTTTTAATATTGTACTCATTTTTAACATGGATGTAATTAAGATTAAATATTCATTAATAATGTTAGAAATACATTTGTAAAAAATATTTATCAATAAATATATTTATAAATGTATATTTACTACTATTGTACATTTATAATTATAAATAAATAAATAGATATTATTTGTTTAAAAAGTATTAATATAATTATAAATAAATAATTATAAATGTAAAATAAATTTATTTAAATAATTAATATATTTACTATATTTATATATCTATATAATTATATAAATATATATAATAATATAAATATTATTTTTTAGAAAATTATTTATATAATTATAAATAAATAATTATATATTCAAATAATTATAAAATTGTTCTTTTGTAAAAGCTATTATTTTTAGTATTATAATTATATATAATAATTATACTTCTTAAAAAAGTACAGTTTTTTTAAAGTATTATAAGTACTAATGAATGATTTTTTAGTGCTGATAAAGATTCATTTTGTCAGTTATTATTAACTTAGCTTTGATAAAAGGTATCTTTATCAGTGATTTTTTTGGAAGCAATGGTAAAATTTTCACGGGCTATTTTGAGAACCCCAACCATTGTGAACTAGTTTTTGTTATCCAAATCTCTCTGTGGAAGAGATCTGTTGTCAGCTCTCCTCATGGTTGAATCCAAGATCAAATATAGGCTAGAATCAAGGCTCCAACTATTCAAAGGATGGAATCTAAGGATAGAGTGATTCGAGGGTTGAACGAAACCAAGGCTCGAACGAAATCCCTATTTTTCGATATCTCTAATTTCCTTCTGTTATCCACGGAAACTTCTAATCCCACATCCATTTATCTAAACAAGTCTAGTTACAATATCCTATAATAAAACAACCCAAAATTCATTTTTTAGATATATTTATGTATCGTCTTCCCCAAAAGCATGTTGCTCTCCTTTAACAATAGTGATACTATGAGACTTGAAATATATAAATAAAATGTTGGGCCATGTTGTTGGGAGGTATAATAGGCTCTCAATACCTATAGTCCTTGACATATACCTTTTTTCAGTCATCAAGTTTTGACAAATTCATCTATATAGAATTTAGTGTTGTCATTAATTTGGAATATTCCATTTCAAATCACCTAGGAACCTATTATGCATATTTTGATTGAGAAATTATTGTGCTATGATTTCCTTCATTCACCTATAAAATAAGTAAAATATTTCACCAATCATAGACATCTTGATATCATACCTCATATGATCTACACACAAAAATTCATTATGCTTTGTACAATCCTAAAATAGTTTGTCTTCAATATATATGAGTACCAACATCCTTTGATAATTATAATTTCTCATGTAGAGGGTGTGATCAACTCTACCTCACAAAAATCCAAGCTTTCTTAGGTATTGATTTAACATTAAATACTAGGACCTTGGTGATTTCTGCATCTTATATAAATAATTATTTAATTGGAACACCTTTATCTAATTTTCATCCATAATAAACCCATGTGATTTCTCTGTGTATACTCCACCCTTAAGAACACCATTAAGAAACATAGATTTTATATCGATTTGGTGTACTTTTAAGTACATTTTCAATGAAATAGACAAATAAAATTCAAATAGTCTTCAACCAGGCTATGGGAATGAATTTATTATAAATATAAATTCTTTTGATCTAGGAGTTTCCCTTTCACACTATCCATTCTTTATTTTTATCCGCTTTTCCATAGTCAATGAGTTCATTACTGAACACCTACTTGGTTCTGAGAACATTTTTTCTTCAAACCTTGGAATAATTTCCTAGTTCATATTATTCTTATTTGTATCAAGCTTCTCATTCATAGATTTGATCCAGTTATCATCCTTGTCAAAATCTACAAATGATTTGGGCTCTATTTGGGAAAAATGATATTTTTTGTAGAGTCTTTCTCCTTAGATTTTTAAAAAAAATTCCAATCATCAATGACATTTTATTCATTGATTTCATCCTTTATTATATTTCTTAAAGTTAATAAAAATATATCCATCTTTGAAATGATAACCCACTCATTAATAGTTATTAAAAATCACTTAATTTATTTTATCATGCATCTAATAAACACAATATATGTTTTACTTTAATCCATCTAAAAACATATCATTCTTTATCATTTTCTTTTTGTTCCACCCTTATGAATCTCTGATAACCATACATGTAATTCTCACAAATAGGATGAATTTCCCCTTTTAGAGAACATAATGGAGTACAACTATCATAATCATCAGTTTTACCTTTCGAACAATAATTATTCCATTTTTTTTCTTGGGACTCATCCCCCATATATTTTATGTTTCTTGTACAATTTTGAGTAGTAATCATAATATGGATAACTACTTATTTTTTTATTTCAAGAAACATAGTTTCATTCCCATAAGAGATGGAGTATGAGTGCCAAACAACACAATAAAATAAAAAATGTTCAGAAGATGAGCTGATGGGGATGAAAATTTTCTATAAATTTCACATTTGGATGAATTCAGAGGATAACACCTACCATAGTGGAGTAATTATTTTCTTATTACAATTACCCATTTTCTTCAAATTATACTAAAATTATATGAAACAATCAAATTTTTAGTTTCCATAATTATAATTATATATACCTTTAACCTTTGATAATGAATATCTTATGTGTATTTATTTATTTATTATACAAAATGAATATTTTATGAACCTAATAGGATATCATTAATTTCTCTTGGATGATCCAAAGATTTAGTCCAACGTATCTTATTTTCTCCTCATCCTCCTCACTCATTGATTGATTGTTTGGAAAGATCTATCTTTGTTTTTTTATCATCATTCTTTATTTACTGTTAGCATATCCCTAAGGTCAACAGTGTTTTCACAGTAAAATCATTATATATACAATTAATGTATTCTTTTATATTTATGTTTAATTTATTTCTTTTCATTATTACTCATATAATAATTTTTTTCTTGTAAAATTGGATTCTTTTGTTTGAATTCCAGTGGTTTTTTCGAAGCTTCTCATGCTTGTGAGGGATTTTACTTTAAAACTGCAACTAATATAATGACAATAAGGAAATTCATCAAGAACAAATACAACCATCAGGAAAAGGTGAATTCCTTCTACTTATTTAATTAATTTTTTCTTCATTTTATCTACTATGTGTAAGTTAATTTCCTTATCATTATTATCTAATAATTATTTTGTTTTTTTCAAAGATATTTTTGGAATTCATATTTTGATTTCAACTATCTATAACTAACAAAAAATGTGATAAAATGATTCTATCTGCCAATGTAACCTTATTTTCTATTTTCATTGCCTTTCTTTGTTGAGCTGCCAACACTACATATTGATAGAATGTTGTTAGCCAAAAAACCATTCTCATTGGTGAGATCTAAAAGAGTATAGGAATCTCATGTTCCCATTGTGGTGGCTTCTCATGATATAATGTCCACATGAGCTTCCTCTACTCTTATGACCTTCAAAAAAGAGAAAGTTTTTTCAGCTAAGAACATCGTGTCAATATAAAATGTTGGAATTTGGACATATAATGTAGATACCCAAAGCTTTACGTACATGGAAATTACATTACTTTTTCATAATAATTAATATATAACAAGAACAAACACACAAGGACCGTAATATTTTAGTTTCTTTGGAAACTCGGAACATAATCTTCTAATCATGGTGAAAGATCTTCAACATCTCCCATAAAGATCTTCCCCTTTTGTTTTCTTACCTAAAACATTTCTTTATATCCTAGGGAAAAAAACATATAAAGGGTGAGCTCAAATGCTCAGTAAGGGTAAGCATGGAGGAAATAAAACAGACCATATACATTTGAACATAAAACCATGAACATAATGTTTAAACATTGAAATATTGAGCAATGATATAAAACATGGCAATATGTAAGCCATAGATCATAATTGAACATCAATAATGATAAAATAGCTTGGAAATAAAACTTGTAATTGGGGGAAAACATTAAGAACATGATATGATTTCCATTTTAGCCAAGGCATTGCTGCGAAGACCATCTTAGTGGACGAAGTCCCTTACTGAACCGAGTTAACTCCTTGTTCCAGTCCTGTATCACTGAACCAGATTTACTTTCCATTCCAGCCATATCTATCTCATTAGATATAAATCTTTACCCAATTAATTGGAGGGATATATAGGTCCCACCCCTCTCATAATGAAATCATTCTTTCGTGTGCCACAAAATCATAAATCATACATCATAGCATAACCCATGTAATATAATGGGATTCTTAAACATCATGCCATCATAACATAATCCATATAAAATAAAAGGACATCATAAAAATAATTCATCATAACATAATCAAATCAATGTAAAAATAGGGATAGAAACAAAACCCCATATTATCTTAGATGGAAAATAATTTTGATAAAACACTTGAACTCCATTCTTGAGGAAAATATCTTTTATACTTCAAAAACATTTTTCCTTTATTAAAATGTCATACAATTTTAAACTAAAAGAAGTTGATTAAAAATAAACATGAAAACTTGTAAATGAAGCTTCATGGAAATAATGTTCTAAAAATCCATTCAGGCTGTATAAGTTAAAAAAACATTCTTCTCGTACTTTTTCCGGAAAAGTCAAAAAACTACCTCGTAACGTAAAAAAAATAAAGATTCCTTATATACCATGTAGTAAAAGTCAAAAATGGGTAAAAAAGACTTTAATAATACATGAAAACATTTTTATAAAACATGTACATGGATGATAACAATAACCCTAGTAAAAACTTACAAATAAACAATCTCGGATAAAAATGAGATTGGAAAAGTTATCTCTTACCTTAGTTATGATATGCTTCGTATGTATCCGAACCTCCTGCATAATGATTTAAAAAATGTCATTGACTTATTACAAAATCATGTTAATTTTTATGATACCATATATGGTTCACTTATGACTTTATATTACCTGTTCTTTTGTAAATCCATGTTAAAGCAGCATTTTGGGTAAAATAGTTTCATTTATCATACGTGTTTCAAATTTTTGTTCTTGATATTATTACTTATATCCTGATTTCCTTTATTTCAGAATGTAAAACATGATTTATATATAATAAATATTCATAATATACATATATATGACAAATTGATAAATGTAATGAAATACACCGTTCATGGAGACGTTAGGTTGTACGTACGCATGAAGGATGTTTTCGTTTCCTTATTGAATTGAATGGAATTAAATAGATGACATACATATATATATATACATAAATCCAGTAGAATTATTATTTCATATATTTCATTATTATTCATTATATATACTTTATAATCATTCATGAATGGTTAACATGAAGAATGAATCTTATCGCGTTCGTGGAGACGGTAGTCTATACGTACGCACGAGCGATGATATCATTCCCATGATCATGGAATTGTATTGAAGTGTATGTATACTATTTCAGAATCAATATAACATTACAATAATCACATATAGTTATTCTTTACACCATTATACCCATCCAATTAAGGTGGTGGTGGAAAAAAGATTACACCACTGCATGGAGACAGTATTCCGTACGTACGCATGCGCGGTGATTTCGTTTTCCATATGATGGATAGAAGGTGGAATAGGGTTGTTTAATATTTATAATAACATATCAGTATATTAGTGATACTGATGTTATTACTGCATAATGAAACAACTAAAGAAGAGGAAGTAGAAGAAGAAATAAATTTGAAAGAATCGAAAACTGATATCACCTCTTCTTCGACACGCCTCTTTGAAACCTCCTCTTAGGGCACTAAAATTGGTCTTTGAAGAATACCAGGACCTCTAGGATATTTCTAGGTAAGTTGAGAACGGAAATGGCAGGGGTTGTCTGTAACACCTGAGAATTTTATGAGAAATATTTTGTTTTTATGTTATATAAATCATCAAAGGAATCTTTCACTACACACAACACTAGCTTGGATTGCTTTACACGCAATCGCGACCTTCCTCGATAGCTTTCATCGTATGGAATACCGAGTTTCACTAAACAGCGATATGATATTAAAATATTATTAAAACTAGCTGTTATGAATAGTAATACCCACTTTTTGAAATTTTGTAAATTTTATGTTTCAAAATTGACTTCATTTTTGGATTTGGAATATCGAAATTACCCTAGGGTGAACTTTTGGTATTTTTCTGAAAACTTTCAATTTTTGATGAATAGTGAAAACACTGGGTTACTATTTAAAAACCGACTTTTTATTTAAATAATTATTTATTTTATTTAAATTTATTTTAGGTCAAAATTGATACATAATACCTATATAAGTTCAATGTAATTCATTATAGTAATTTTATAATAATTTTAGATATATAAAAATTTTATTGAACTTTTCACCGTCTTTTAACCACCTCTTAGGAGAATTTGCAAATTTACATAAAAAATAATTTTACCGCTTCTGTGAGTGGAATTTCAAAAATCCGAGAGACACGATTGACGTCAGTAAGTAAAATGTGGTTCAATGAGATGAAAATAATTTTTGGTGAATATTGACTTTTGACTTTTATTTACCACAGTTAAAAGTAAATTGGGTAATTAAGAGTACAAATGATATTATTAATACCCTAACACATGTCTTAATTATATTGGATAAGTGTAATTCGACCAAAAACAACCTTATGAATAAAATATGACCATTTAGGCTCACTTGGATTAGATTAGGACATTTATTATTAATTTATTTAAAGAAGGGTTAAAATAGTTAAAATCAAAGTTTAAAAAGTAAATTATTTTTAATATAGGGTTATACATAAGATAAATTCGAATATAATAATTCATTAGAAATATAAATATATTTCCTACATAATGATATTTTATTGTTAATTTTTAGACATTAAATAATTTAATTTATTTATGACACAATGATGATGCAGTAATTATTTTATTAATGAAATATTGACATAATTGATGTTATAAATACCTAAATAAATGTAATTTGAGACATTTTATGAATTAAAATACTTTTATATGTTAATATTACATGTTAGTATTGATTTAATTAACTGTGTTCGAATTAATCATTATGTTATAATTTTAAAAAAAAATTAATTACTAAATAGTGTCAAAATTGACATAAAATAGTTTTTAAAACAAATATTATATTATTAATTGTTATTTTATTACTAAAAATATAATGTTTGGCCAAATGACTTAGATAAGGTTTTATATATTAATAATAAACAACTTGGGGTTCGTTTGGATTGTTATAGTATGTTTATTAACCTTGTAGTGTAAGAACACAAAAAGACACGGTAAAAGTAAAATTATCTAACTTAAAGTTAAATCTAAATGATAAGGTTAAAATAGTAAACTAAACTTGTCCAAATTCTATTGGATGAGAGGATTTCGACCCATATCCACCTTATCTTCTAAATAAAATAATTTTTAACTATTTAAACCCGAATATGGCTTTATAATAAAATAATATTTTTAGTTTTTCCAAAGGAGCCCCTCTCCTCCCTTATAAAAGGGCACATCCTCCCTCTCTTCCTCACAAAACATTGAGCCTTCATGCCTGGATAAACCCTGCCAATTTATCCTCTCCACTTCCCTAGAAACATCCTAGAGGTCCTGGTCTTCTTCAAAGACAAATTTTAGTGCCCTAAAAGGAGGTCTCAGAGAAGCACTTCAAAGAAGAGGTAATGTCTGTTACCGATTCTTTCAACTTTATTTCTTCTTACACTTATTCTTATTTAGTTTTTTCATTATGAATTAATAACATCAGTATCACTCATATAATGATATGTTATTATAAGTATGAAACAATCCTATATCACCATCTATCCATCCTACGGAAAACGAAATCATCGCGCGTGCGTACGTACGGAATACCGTCTCCACGCCGTGGTGTAATCTATTTTCCACCACCACCTTACTTGGATGGGTATAATGTTGTAAAGAATGAATATATTTGATTATTTTAAAGTGATATTGATTCTTAAAGAGTATACATACACTCCAATACAATTCCTCGATCATGGGAACGATATCATCGCTCGTGCGTACGTACGGAATACCATCTCCACGATGTGATGCGACTCGTTCTACATGATTTTCATTTCATAATGATTACATAAATTAATTGAGTGAATAAATATGATATATATTACACTAATACCATTATTTAAATGAGGTATCTATAATCTAAAAATAAGAATAAGAATTTATTCGACAAAACACGCATAAGAACAAAAAGTAATAAACACCCGAATAACTAGTAGCAATGAAATATTACTAATAATAAGCTAATAATATGACTATATATGATATCACAACAATGAGTATGATTCTGGAATAAATCAATGACATTATTTAAATCATTATATAGGAGGTTCGGATACTTACGAAGCAAATCAGACCTAAGGTAAGGGAAAATCTCGCAATCTCAATTTTTATCTGAGATTGTTTATACTTCAGAATTTACTAGGGAATATTTATCATCCACATCCATGTTTACTCAATATGTAATACTTATATCCTTATACAATTGTTTAAATCCAATTTTACCCTTCGGTGAGTTGTTAGTAAAAGATATTAAAGGAATCTTTTGTCGTATTTCGTACGAGGTACTTTTTGACTTTTCCGACAAAAGTATGAGAAGAATGTTTTTTTAACTTATAAGGCATGAATGGATTTCAAAAAATTATTTCCAAGAAGCTTCCTTTACAAGTTTTCAAGTTTATTTTTAATCAACTTCTTTTAGTTTAAAATTGTATGACATGTTGAGAAAGGAAAATTGTTTTTGAGGTAGAAAGGATATTTTCCTCAAGAATGGAGTTCAAGTGTTTTATCAAAATTATTTTCCATCTAAGATAATATAGGGTTCTATTACTATCCCTATTATTACATTGATTTGATTATGCTGTGATGGAAATATTTTTATGAATTACTTTATCTTATATTAATTGTTTTATTATATCATGATGTTTAAGAATCCCATTTTTATTACAAGGGTTATGCAATGATGTATGATTTTTTTTTTTGATTTTGTGGCACACATAAGAATGGTATCATTATGAGATGGGTGGGACCTATATCTCCCTCCAATTAATTGGGTAAATATTTTATATCTCATTAGATAGACATGGTCGGAATGGTAAGTTAAACCGGTTCAGTGAAACAGGACTGAAACGGGGGGAACTCGGATCAGAAATGGACTTTGTCCACTAAGATAGTCTCGGCAATGAGTCTTGACTAATAAGAAATGATTCTCTATGATTATATGTGTATGACACAAAGCTTAATGTTTTATGTTATGATTATTGTGATTTCATTTCACTGCCATGATTTATCCCATGTTATGAATTTATGATCTCTTTTGCAGGGTAAGATTTCCAAAATTTTATGTTCTTATGAATATGATGTGATTGATATTTCTTTTGTTTACCCTTACTGAGAATTTGAGCTCACCCTTTTGTATGTTTTCTTTCCCCAGGTTAGGAAGAAGGTTATTAAGTAAGATATTCCAAAAGGGACTATAGATATGATGAAATAAATGGGAGACAATGTAGACGCTTTATGAACCAGTTGTTTATGTTTCCCAGTTTCTAAAGACACTATACCTATACGGTCCTTTCATGGTTTTGTTATATGTTGTAATAAGTGTACTTCAATTTTGAACTACTAACAATGTATGTAAAGTATGGGTCGTTATAGTTGGTATTAGAGGAAAGGTATAGTCAAAATTTGGAAACTAGGATGTGAAAGCCTTAGTAAGAATCATAAGGATAAGTCTAAGCATAGAACACAATCTTAGTGTTTTAGAAATGTCCATGAATAACCTAGGATAATACCTTAAGTGTGAAATTTTATTCTTGATTATGTGGTTTTCTTATTATAATTAGTGTTGCTCACACTATTCTTCTTGGTTTTAGTCAATGGCTGGAACTTGAAGGAACCGTGTTAATGCGGAATGTGATGGGAAATGAAATGATTGTCTCCCTGAGCAACCAAACGTTATGGGAGCTGGAATGAAAAATCTTGTAGCCATGCTCACACAACTTTATCAAGCTATGAATCATGCAGGACTTCCAAACGAGCAAAGGAAGGAGCAACATTCTATTTAATCCGTCATGAGGCAGCGTCCACCTTCATTCAGCAGGTCTACTGATCCATTAGTTGCTGAACAATGGATTAGTACTACAGAAAATATATTTTCAGTTCTTCAATGTTCTGAACATGATAAAGTCATCTTAGCAGTGTATCGTTCGGAAGGTGATTCAAATAAATGGTGGAATCTTATCAAGAATACAAGGCAAAGAGATGAAATTGAGTCCATGGAATGGGACGAGTTCAAGAACTCATTTTTCAATAAGTACTTCCCTCGTATTCTTCTAACAAATATAGAGAAAGAGTTTCTTGAACTAAAGCAAAAGGATGATGAATCTGTTGGTACCTACAAAGCAAATTTTACAAGACTTTCAAGGTATGCTTCTGGTATTATTATCCAACCTGAGAGTAATATCGCTCGATTCTTTAGTGGCTTAAAACCAAGTCTTCGAAGGGAGTTAGCTATAATGGACTTCAATAGCTACGAGGAAATCGTTCAATGTGCTCTCAAAGTTGAGATGGAGATTAGAGTAGCCCATCAGTCATATGGGTTTGATAAGAAGAGGAAAATTGAATTCAAAGGAAAATCTAAAGAGCGCACTAAAAAGAAGATGAGTTCTCCCTTATGCTCAAAGTGTGGAAAGAAACATAGAGGGAGTTGTCTTAAAGGGACAAGTAAATGTTTCAAATGTGGAAAGGAAGTTCATCAGGTATTTGAATGCTGCAATGATGGGAAGAAGATGTCTAGTGATGCGAACAAAGAAAAGGCTAAACAGATTGCACCTCCTACACTTCAATGTTACAAGTGCAAGGAGATGGGGCATTATTCCAATCAATTCCCAAATCCAAGGTTTGATGATGATGGTCGATGCCAACAAACTCTTAAGGCTAAAGCCAAAGGAAAGTCACATGCAATTTCTATCAGCGATGTGGAGTACGATAACAAAGTGGTGAAAGGTACACTTACCATCCATTCTAAAGTAGAAAATGTTTTATTTGATTCTGGATCCACCCACTCTTTTATTTCTGAAGAATTTTATAAGGGTATCATCGTATTACCTCAACAATTAGATATTGAGTTAGCTGTGACAACCCCTAATGGCATAACAGTCGCATAAAAAGTTTATAATTCTTCTCCGATTGAGGTTTGTGGGAAATTTCTTCCTGCAAATCTTGTGATCCTTCCTATAGTGGAATTTTATGTGATTCTTGGCATCGATTGGCTTTCTATATATGGATCTCATATCAATTTCCAAAGAAGGGAAGTCACATTTCATATTCCTGATCAATCTATGATCGTCTATCGATGCAAGGATAAACATAACCTTCCAGTATAAATTTCTTCCATCTTATGTGTCTTGATTCCACTAAATGAAGGTTATTTATCTCAAATGGTTGGTGAGGAACTCATGATTAAGAATATGCCCATTGTACGGGAGTTTGATGATGTCTTTTCGGAGGAATTCCTGGGTCTTCCACCAAATCGTGAAGTTGAGTTTTCAATAGAACTTGTACCGGGTGCTTTACCTATTTCAAAGACACCTTATAGAATGGCCCCAATTGAGTTGCAGGAATTGAAGAACCAACTCCAAGAGAATCTTTTTAAAGGTTTCATACGCCCTAGTGCATCACCTTGGGGAGCACCTGTTCTGTTTGTTAAGAAGAAAGATGAATCAATGAGACTCTACATTGATTATCGAGAACTTAACAAGATCACTATCAAGAACAAATATCCTCTCCCGTGCATTGATGACTTATTTGACCAACTACGCGGAGCCCAATACTTTTCCAAGATTCATCTTTGTTCAGGGTATCATCAGTTAAGGTTCAAAAGGGAGGATATACCAAAGACGGATTTCCGTACAAGGTATGGACACTATGAATTTATAGTGATGCCATTTGGTCTTACTAATGCCCCTGCTATCTTCATGGATCTGGTGAATAGAGTCTTTAGAGACTATCTTGATCAGTTTGTGGTAATCTTTATAGATGATATTCTTTTATATTCAAAGAGCAAGGAAGAACATGAAGATCACTTGAGAATTATATTTAAGACCCTGAGAAAGGAGAATCTTTATGCCAAATTTACCAAGTGTGAATTTTGGCTTCAAAAAGTTTCATTTTGGGGTCGCATAATCTCAAAAGAGGGGATATCTGTGGATCCAGCAAAAACAGAGGTTATCGAACAATTGTCGAGACCAATAATAGTAACTGAGATCCGAAGTTTTCATGGTTTGGCGGGATATTATCGACGTTTTGTGAAATATTTCTCATGATTATCTAATCCACTCACCAAGTTGACTTGGAAAGGAGTTAAGTTTGTTTGGACGGAGGAATGTGAAGAGAATTTCAAGGAGTTGAAAAGAAGGTTATCCAGTGCAACTATGCTCACACTACCTTGTAGTGGAGAAAGGTTTGTGATCTATAGTGATTCATCCAAGAAGGTATTGGGGTGTGTTCTTATGAAAAATTATATGGTGATAGATTATGCCTCACGATAGTTGAAAATACATGAGAAAAATTACCCAACTCATGATTTGGAGTTATCTGCGGTAATATTTTCATTAAAGATTTTGAGGAATTATCTTTATGGAGAATGGTGTGATATTTATACTGATCATAAAAGTTTGAAGTATATTTTCACACAAAAGGATAAGAATATGCACCAAAGAAGATGGTTGAAGCTGATTAAGGATTACGACTGCTCAATTAATTACCACCCTAGGAAAGCAAACAAGGTGGCAGATGCATTATGTCGACAAGACCATGCCTGTTTATCCATGATGAGGATAAAAAAAGATCCAATATTTATGGATTTACAAAGTATGGATCTTGGAATTATAATGAAAGGGGAAAAATCTTCTCTTTATCAAATGAATGTTCAACCATCTATACATGTGAAGATTAAAGAGGCACAGAAAGAAGATGTAGAGTTACAAAAGAAGGTGAGAAATGTTCCTCAATTCAACCTTTATTGTGATGGGATAATAAAGTTCAGGAATCGGGTTTGTGTTCCTCCCATCCCCGAATTAAAGAAGGATCTACTGGATAAGGCTCATAGTTCTTCATTATCTATTCATCCTGGAATCACAAAGATGTATAGGGAACTGAAAGAGTACTTCTGGTGGGATGGCATGAAAAGAGATGTTGCTGAATATGTCTCTCGATGCTTGGTTTGTCAGCAAGTTAAAGCTGAGAGACATAAGTCTAAGGGAATGTTACAACCATTACCCATACCCGAATGGAAATGGGAAAAAATCAGTATGGACTTTGTCACTGGACTTTAAAAAACATCCAAAGGCAATAATGCTATCTGGGTCATAGTTGATCATCTTACAAAGTCTGCACACTTCATTACTATTAGAGAAGATTTCTATCTGGATCATCTTGCCAGGATATATGTAAAGGAAGTGGTAAGATTGCATGGAGTACAACTTTCTATTATATCTGATCAGGATCCGAGGTTTACCTCAAAGTTCTGGAAAAGTCTTCAGCATACGCTGGATACAGAGTTGAGTTTCAGCACTGCTTATCATCCTCAGACGGACAGTCAGTCTGAGAGGACAATTCAAACTCTAGAAGATATGTTGAGAGCTTGCTCTATGGATTTCAAAGGTGGTTGGGATCAACACCTACCATTTGTGGAATTTTCTTATAATAATAGCTTTCACTCTAGTATTCATATGGCTCCTTATGAAGCTCTCTATGGAAAGAAATGCAGGACTCCAACTTGCTGGGATGAAGTTGGGGAAAGAAAGCTATTAAGACTTGATCTTGTTGATGAGATGGAAGAAAAGGTCAGATCTATTCAACAACACATAAGAGTAGCTCAGAGTCGACAAAAAAGTTATGCCGAAAACCAAAAAAATACTTAGAGTTTGAAGTGGGTGATAAAGTGTTCTTACGAATATCTCCCTGGAAGAGGGTCATGAGATTTGGAAAGAAGGGAAAGTTGAGCCCTAGATATATCTGTCTTTTCGAAATACTGGATTGTGTTGGGAAGGTAGCTTACCGATTGGTGCTTCCACCAAATCTCTCTCATGTTCACGATGTGTTCCATGTATCTCTCCTGAGAAAGTACATTCTTGATCCTTCACATGTACTCAGCTCAGAAGTTGTACCGCTGGAACAAGATCTTTCTTATGAAGAACAGCCGATAGAGATTCTCGATCGTAGTGAAAAAGTCCTACGGAACAAGACCACTCTCTTGGTGAAAGTTTTATGAAGGAACCACCAATTAAAAGAAGCTACATGGGAGCTTGAGGATATGATGAGGGAGAGGTATTCTCATCTGTTTGTTACAAAGTGACGAATTTTGAGGGAGAAATTCATTTTAAGGGGGGTAGAATGTAACACCCGAGACTTTTTTGAGAAATATTTTGTTTTTTTGTTATATAAATCATCGAAGAAATCTTTCACTACACACAACACTATCTTCTCTTGCTTTACATGCAATCGCGACCTTCCTCGATAGCTTGCGTAGTACACAATACCGAGTTTCACTAAACAACGATATGCTATTAAAATATTATTAAAACTCGCCGTTATGAATAGTAATACCCAATTTTTTAGGTTTTGTAAATTTTATTTTTCACAATTGAATTCATTTTTGGATTTGGAATATCGAAATTAGCCTAGGGTGAAATTTTGGTATTTTTCTGAAAACTTTCAATTTTTGATGAATAGTGAAAACACTGGGTTACTATTTAAAAACCGACTTTTTATTTAAATAATTATTTATTTTATTTAAATTTATTTTAGGTCAAAATTGATACATAATACCTATATATGTTCAATGTAATTCATTTGAGTAATTTTATAATAATTTTAGATATATAAAAAATTTATTGAACTTTTCACCGTCTTTTACCCACCTCCTAGGAGAATTTACAAATTTACATAAAACATGATTTTACCACTTCTGTGGGTGGAATTTCAAAAATAATAGAGACACGGTTGATGTCAGTAAGTAAAATTTGGATCAATGAGATGAAAATAATTTTTGGTGAATAGTAACTTTTTACTTTTATTTACCACGGTTAAAAGTAAATAGGGTAATTAAGAGTAAAAATGATATTATTATTACCCTAAAACATGTCTTAATTATATTTGATAAGTTTAATTAGACCAAAAACGACCATAGGAATAAAATATGACCATTTAGGCCCACTTGGATTAGATTTGGACATTTATTATTAATTTATTTAAAGAAGGGTTAAAATAGTTAAAATCAAAGTTTAATAAGTAAAAAATTGTTAATATAGGGTTATACATAAGATAAATTAGACTATAAATATTAATTAGAAAGATAAAAATATTTCTTACATAATGATATTTTATTTGTAATTTTTAGACATTAAATAATTTAATTTATTAATGACACAATGATGATGGAGTAATTATTTTATTAATGAAATATTGACATAATTGATGTTATAAATACCCAAATAAATATAATTTGAGACTTTTTATGAATTAAAATAATTTTATATGTTAATATGACATGTTAGTATTGATTTAATTAACTTTTTTAGAATTAATCATTCTTTTATGAGTTTTACAAAAATCAATTACTAAATAGTGTCAAAATTGACATAAAATAGTTTTTAAAACAAATATTATATTATTAATTGTTATTTTATTTCTCAAAATCTAAAGTTCATAAAAATGGCTTAGATAAGGTTATATATATTAATAATAAACAACTTGGGGTTCGTTTGGCTTGTTATAGTATGTTTATTAACCTTATAGTGTAATAACACAAAAAGACACGGTAAAAGTAAAATTATCTAACTTAAAGTTAAATCTAAATGATAAGGATAAAATAGTAACCTAAACTTGTCCAAATTCTATTTTATGATATTATTTCGACCCATACCCACCTTAGTTTAGAAATAAATCAATTTGGATCTATTTAAAACCAAATATGGCTTTATAATAAAATAATATTTTTAGATTTTCCAAAGGACCCTCTCTCCTCCCTTATAAAAGGGAACCTCCTCCCTCTCTTCCTCACACAACTTTGAGCCTTCAAGCTCAGCCAACCCCTGAAAATATCTCCTCTCCACTTCTCTAGAAATATCCTATAGGTCCTGGTCTTCTTCAAAGACCAATTTTAGTTCCCTAAAAGGAGGTCTCAAAGAAGCGCTTCAAAGAAGAGGTAATGTCTGTTACCGATTCTTTCAACTTTATTTCTTCTTACACTTATTCTTATTTAGTTGTTTCATTATGAATTAATAACAAAAGTATCACTCATATATGGATATGTTATTATAAGTATGAAAAAACCCAATTTCACTATCTATCCATCCTACGGGAAACGAAATCACCGTGAGTGCGTACGTACGGAATAACGTCTCCACGTCGTGGTGTAATCTATTTTCCACCACCACCTTACTTGGATGGGTATAATGGTGTAAATAATGAATATATATGATTATTTTAGAGTGATATTGATTCTGAAATAGTATACATACACTCCAATACAATTCCACGATCATGGGAACGATATCATCACTCGTGCGTACGTACGGAATACCGTCTCCACGATGTGATGCGACTCGTTCTACATGATTTTCATTGCATAATGATTACATAAATGAATTGAGTGAATAAATATGATATATATTACACTAATACCATTCTGGAAATGAGGTATCTATAACCTAAAAATAAGAATAAGAATTTATTCGACAAAACACGCATAAGAAAAAAAAGTAATAAACACCCGAATAACAAGTAGCAATGAAATATTACTAATAATAAGCTAAGAATAAGACCATATATGATATCATAACAATGATTATGATTCTGGAATAAGTAAATGACATTATTTAAATCATTATACAGGAGGTTTGGACACTTACGAAGCAAATCAGACCTAAGGTAAGGGAAAATATCGCAATCTCAATTTTAATCCGAGATTGTTCATACTTCAGAATTTACTGGGGAATATTTATCATCCACATCCATGTTTCCCCAATATGTAATATTTATATCCTTCTAAAAAATTTTAAATCCAATTTTACCCTTTGGTGAGTTTTTAGTAAAAGATATGAAAGGAATCTTTTGTCGTATTTCGTACGATGCACTTTTTGTCTTTTCCGACAAAAGTATGAGAAGAATGTTTTTTTAACTTATACGGCATGAATAGATTTTTAAAACATTATTTCCAAGAATATTATTTTACAAGTTTTCAAGTTTATTTTTAATAAACTTCTTTTAGTTTAAAATTGTATGACATGTTGAGAAAGGAAAAGTGTTTTTGAGGTAGAAAGGATATTTTCCTCAAGAATGGAGTTCAAGTGTTTTATCAAAATTATTTTCCATATAAGATAATATAGGGTTCAGTTTCTATCTATATTATTAAATTTATTTGTTTATGATGTGATGGAATTATTTTTATGAATTCCTTTATCTTATATTAATTGTTTTATGAAATCACGATGTTTAAGAATCCCATTTTTATTACATGGGTTATGCAATGATGTATGTTTTTTTTTTGATTTTGTGGCACACATAAGAATGGTATCATTATGAGATGGGTGGGACCTATATCTCCCTCAAATTAATTGGGTAAAGATTTTAGATCTCATGAGATAGACATGGCTGGAATGGAAGGTTAAACCGGTTCAGTGAAACAGGACTGAAATGAGGAGTGAACTCAGTTCAGAAATGGACTTTGTCCACTAAGATAGTCTTGGCAATGAGTCTTGAATAATAAGAAATTATTCTCTATGATTATGTGTGTATGACACAAAGATTCATGTTTTAGGTTATTAGTATTTTGATTACATTTCACTACCATGGTTTATCCCATGTTATGAAATTATGATCTCTTTTTCAGGGTAAGATTTCCAAAATGTTATGTTCTTATGAATATGATGTGATTGATATTTTTTTGTTTACCCTTACTGAGCATTTGAGCTCAGCCTTTTGTATTTTTTCTTTCCCCAGGTCAGGAAGAAGGTTATTAAGTAAGATATTCCAAAAGGGACTATAGATATGATGAAATAAATGGGAGACAGTGTAGATGCTTTATGAACCAGTTGTTTATGTTTCATAGTTTCTAAAGACACTATACCAATATGGTCCTTTCATGGTTTTGTTATATGTTATAATAAGTGTACTTCAATTTTGAAGTACTAAAAATGTATGTAAAGTATGGGTCATTATATTGTCTGAGCTTGGAGGCTCAATGTTGTGTAAATATGAGAGGGAGGAGGTGCCCTTTTATAAGGGAGGAGAGGGGCACCTTTGGAATCCTCAAAAATATTAGTTTAATATAAATTTAAACCCCACATAAAAACCTCCGAAAATGACTCAATTCGAATCTTAGATGTGATAGGGTTGTAATATCATCAACCAATCAAATTTAGACATGTGTTGATCTTATTTTAAACCTTATCATTTTTTATTTATCCTTATTTAATCTATTTAATTTTATTTGTGTTAATAAAATTATAAATTTTAAATGGTTATAAATAATCACTTATGTGTTGTTAATTTTAGATTATTGGATACTTTATGAAATGTTAGACTATATAAATTTCAATTTATAATTTTTAAATATTTTTGTGATTTTTAAACAATTTAATAATATGTTATTTTTATAAAATAACAATAGTGTCAATTTTGACACTATTCATTTATTTGAATTTAAATAAAATCCACACAGAGGATATATTCGAACTAAAATATTTAATAGGTTAATAACATGTCATATTACTCTATAAAATTACTGTAGCACATCAAATAGTTCATATAATATTTATTTTACTATTTGTAAAACCATTTATTTGATAATTCTCTTAATAAAATAATTTTTACAACATTTTTGTATAATTATTAAATATACTTATTTGTTGCATAAAAATTAAAAATAAAATACTAGGATGAAGATAAATTTTATATATTTCATAAGAATACTTTTAGTCAGATTTATATTCTAAAACACCCAACTTTTATAATTTTATATTTATTCAATTATGAAGGTGACATCTTTGACATCATTTAAAATAAAATAATATAAGTGTCATAATCACTTTTATAAGACTCCAAACGGTCATATATTCGGTCATTGGATGATTAAGGTTTATATATACACTACCAATAAGTTTGTTTCAGGTTTTTGAGCATTATAATGGGTATTATTATTTCAATAAAAACTATATTACTTATTTTTCACTAATTAAATAATTTCTGCATCATTAATGTATAAGCTATTAAGGTAATTAAATATCTATTAAAAATTATAAATAAATTTCCATGATAAATGAAAACATTTTATATTTAAAATGAGTATTTATAACCAATTTTATATTCTATATAAAGTTGTATTAAAAATACTTTAACTATTAAAGTTGAGAGAGACATATTTCACTTTCCTTTAAATAAAATAAACTAAAGGTCTTAATCACCTCCAAGTGGGTTCCAATGGATTCCATTTCGACCCAAATATGACTTAGGACTAAATATAAGCATCCAATTATATTTATACAAGTGGTATAGTAATTTTATAATATTATATTATCCTTAATTACCCGATTTACCTTTTACTATGGTAAATAAAATTTACCGTAGTTACTATTCATAATGCCCAAAAATAAAAAGTAGCCTATTAACATAATTTGGACCCACTGATTCCAAATATGGAATCCATTTTTCTAAATTCAATACACAAAAGTTTCAGAAATTAATTTAAAATTAATCCCATTGTTAAGAAAACGAGTTTTAAAAGTTAAAACATTGCAAAAGATTGAAATGATTTTACCTATGAATTCAATGTAAAATAAATTATAATGACATAAATTATATTAAATGGTAAAAATATATTCTATTTATAATTTAAACCCACTAAATATTACAATCTAACCATATAAATTATTGCGATGAAAAAAGTTGTTTTTATTTAAAATATAGTGTGTTTTTACTATTCATTAAAATATAGAAGTTATCAGAATAATATGAAAAAATTATCCAAAGTGTATTTTTATATCCTTATTCTAAAGAAGAATTTTATTTTGTCAAATTGAACTTATAAACCCATCAAAAACTATATTTTAAGTGGGTGCTCCATCAAAAGGCGGCAAAACTACATTTTTTTAAAAATACTTATTTTAGCTAAAAAAATTATCTTGTTCTCATACCATGTTCTAGAAAATGTGTAAGATGAATAATAATGTTATAAAATTAAAATTTTAGTTAATACTATTCATAGCGGCTAGTCCGTAATAATATTATTACAATATATAATTGTTTAGTGAAACCCGGTATTGAGTACTACACACGTTGTCGAGGACGGTTGTGATTGCGTGTAACGCAAGCCAAGTCAAGGTTGTGTGTAGTAAAAGACTCTTTTGTTGTTGCGTATAACAGAATCCAACCATATTTCATTTATACATTGAATATATATATATATACACACACTCAATGTTGCGTAAAATAACTACTATCAAACGAACTTGAAATTGTGTGTAACACAATACAAGAATAGTGTTCCATATACTGCAAGCTAATATGGTGTTGCGTATAGCGCAAGATAATCTTGGTGTAGCGTACAACAGAATATATGAAAGAAATTAAAAATAATATATCTCATAAAATCTCAGGGTGTTACATATAAAGATAAATAAAATGTGATTACATTGGTATTTAGGATTTTTTTGAGACATTTGGATGTGTAGGAATTAACCATACCTCAATGTAACACATGGTGTGACCGGTATGACCCCAAGTTCTTATTTTTATTTAAAATTAACATTAATTTTAGTAAACAAAAAAATGATATACTGAACACCAATAAAACATATTCAGATTATTTTTATACTTTATGGAAATGGACCCTAAGTAATTTGAGATGTATACGAATTATCCACACCTCAATTTGATTCATAGTGTGACAACTATGACTGAATGAGTCTGTTTTGAGTTTAAAATCGAGAATTTAGTTTAAAAAATTCCACTCACATAAAAAAACAAACACACTCACATTTTCATGATAATTTAGGAAATAAATTCACATGTCATCTTTGATGGGTAGGAATCAGAAACACATCAAACTGATACATGATGTGATCATTATTGGTCAATGTGTATGTTTTTTATTGAAAATGACATTTTAATAAAAAAGGTGACATACTAAAAACCAATAAAATTCATTTATACTATTTTTATAATTTAGAAAAATCATTTATAAGTCATTTGAGGCAAGTAGTAATTATTTATACCACAATCTGACGCAGGATGTGACTGGTATGGCCCAAATTGCATCTATTTATTTAAAAATGACATCAATTTTAGTAAAAAGGGAAATTGTCCTACTCAAATCCAATAAGGTTCTTTCATATAGTTTTGATAATTTATACAAATTATCCATAAGTCATTTTTTATGTGTATGAATTAACATCACCTCAATCTGATGCATGATGTTCCTGGTTTGACTCAATGTGTCCATTTTCAATTTAAAATATACATTTTAGTTCAAAAAATGTCACTCAATTTAAACCAAGAAAACACACTGAAATTTTATTTATAATTTATTAAATTAATTCATATGTAATTTTTTATTTTTAGGAATCAGTCTCACATCAAACGGATACATGGTGTAATCAGTATGAGTCAAAGTGCATGTTTCTAGTTTAAAATGACATTTTAGTAAAAAAGAAAAGTGACATACTCAAAACATATAAAACAAATTCATATTGTTTTGATACTCTATTAAAATGATATATAATACATTGTAGACATGTAAAAATTGTCCTCATCTCAATAAAAAAACAATGTGACCGATATGACTCAAAGTGTGTCTTTTTTTTAAATTGACATCAATTTTAGTAAAAAGGAAAGTTGTCCTACTCCAAACTAGAAAAAACAATTTGATTATTTTTATAATCTAAAAAATGATTCATAAGTCATTTGTGACATGTATTAATTAGACTCCCCTCAATCTGATGCATGGTGTGACCATTATGACTCCAAGTGTGTATTTTTATTTAAAATTGACAACAATTTTAGTAAAAAAATATCCTACTAAAACCTAATAAAAAACATTTTTATTGTTTTGATACATTATTAAAATTATCCATAAGTAATTTTTTATTTTTATTAATTAGCCAAAACTCAATCTGGTACACAATGTGCTCAGTATGACTCAATGTCTCCGTTATCAGTTTAAAATCAATAATTTAGTTCAAAACATGTCACTCACTAAAGATCAAGAAAACATGATCAAATTTTATTCATAATTTATGAAATTTATTCCTAAATAATTTTTTACATTTAGTAATTAATTTCAAGCCAAACAGATACATGATGTGATCAGTATGAGTTAAAGTGCATGTTTGTAGTTTAAAATGAAATTTTAGTAAAAAAGACAATTGAGGTACTCAAAACCAAGTAAAAACATTCATATTGTTTTGATAATTTATTAAAATGATCCATAATCTATTTGAGACTTTTATTAATTATCCTCACCTCAATCAGACACATGGTGTGACCGATATGACTCTAGGTGTGTCTTTTTATTTAAAATTAACATCAATTTTAGTAAAAAGGAAAACTCACCTACTCAAAACCAAGAAAATGCATTCATAAAGTATTCAAACATTAGGTAAATGATATATTAGTAATTTTTTACATGTATTAATCATCCTCACCTCAATATGATACATGATGTGCCCAGTATGACTCAATGTGTCTGTTATTAGTTTAATATTGACAGTTTTGTTTAGAAAATTTCACTCACTAAAAACCGAGAAAACACACTCATATATTATTGATAATTTTATACATTGAATAATAAGTCATTTTTATGTTTAGTAATTATTATCATGTAAAAATGATACACGATGTGATTATATTGAGCCAAAGTGTCTATTTCCAGTTTAAAATGAAATTTTAGTAAAAAAGATAAGTGATAACCTCAAAACTGAGTAAACGCATTCTGGTTATTTTGATACATTATTAAAATTACCCATAATCTATTTGGAACATGTAAGAATCAGAATCACCTCAATTTTACTCATGTGTGACTAATATGGCTCTATATGTATCTTTTTATTTGTAATTAACAGTAATTTTAGTAAAAAGGATAACTGACTGACTCAAAACTGGGCAAACACATTCACATTGTTTTTATACTTTAGGAAAATGACCCCTAAGTCATTTTTTTGTGTATGAATCATCCTAACCTCAATTTGATACGTGATGTGTCTAGTATGACTCAAGGTATCTATTATCAGTTTAAAGTCAATATTTTCGTCTAAAAAGTGTCACCCACAAAAAATTGATAAAACACACTCATATTTTCTTTATAAATTAGGATAATGCTTCATAAGTCATTTTATACATGTGGGAATTATTATCACTTCATTTTGACTCACTATGTGAATAGTATGAGTCAAAGTTTGTGTTTTCAGTTTAAAATGGAATTTTAGTAAAAAAAGACAAGTGACGTACTCAAAACCGAGTAAAAATATTCATATTGTTTTAATACTTTAGAAAAATTATCCATAAGCCATTATAGAAAAATATTAATCATCCCAACCTCAATTGTGTGCATGTTGTGACTCCAAGTTCATATTTTCAATTTATAAGTATCATTTTAGTTTAAATCGTGCATCACATCACAAAAACTGTGCAAACGACCCTAGATTGTTTTCCATCATTATATTTTCTATTACATAATTAATTTCTTAATTATTTTTATCTTATACATATATAGTTAATTTTAAAAGAGATAATTCTTGAAGATGAAAAAGAAATGGTGTGATGGGTAATAATAAACCATAACTCAATCTGATACATGGAGTTCCTTTTATAGCTAAAATTTTAGTTTAAAACTCATAATTTCTATTAATTTACTTCTTTATGTTATTACTAACATAAAAAATTTATTCTTATACAGGCTATTTTTTCTCTTGATTACGGGTCAGGATAAAACTAAAAATGAATATTGTTATTATTGAATATATGTAATAATATATACTTATTTAATATTATAAACCAATGTTTCAAATGTCTATAATATAGTTTTTTTTCATTTATTTGTGTTGTAAATTTTATTTCATTTAAATTGTGTATTATTAATTCATTTTTATGATTTTATGGTGTTTTTTTGTTGTGGTGTGCTATTACAACACAGTAAAGTATGCCCCTGTATCATCACTTCTAAAAGCTCGGATAATTGTTCCTTTATCGTTACTTAAAAAAGCACTGATAAAGGATTCATTTATCAGTGCTTCTATAATTATTGATAAAAGGCTGGGTATTTTAATATCACTCTAGCAGTCAGTGCTTCTCTAGAACTGATAAAGGAAATTTTTAGCTCTTTTATTTTCCTATTTTTATAATACTAAATATTCAATACATAAAATTATGATTCACACTATAATAGTAAATGTTTAGTGTATTTGTATACCATATGCACAATTTTCTTATTTCATTATCGATCTTCAACATCTCCCGTAAAAATTTTCCCACACATTACTCTTCTTAAGAATACCCTACTAAAAACATTTCTTTTTAATATAGGGAAATGAAATATAAGAAAGGGTGATATAAGATTCTCAGTAAGATAAAATAATGGAGACATCAATAGTCACTTAAACATAACATGATCATAAGGATATAAGGATATGTTCCTAACATTTGAAAATCTATACCCAACAAAAACATGAGATATCCATTTTTACCTAATTAATTAGAAGTCTATATTATTCTATGTCCACCTATCACCTAATAATAATCCATTAATATTTTTGTAATAATATCATATAACATTCATCATATATCATAACCTATGGAAAATAAACATTTTTCATAAACATTTCAACATTTTATCATAGCATAACCCACGGTAAAAAAATGGGATTCATAAACATCTCATAATCATAATCATAAACCATCCAGAGAAATAATAAGGATGGTATCATTGGATCATATACCTATTTAATAAGACATAACATCAAATGATGTCATCTTAGATGAAAAATCTATAAAAAGATACCATGGATTATTTCTTGGGGAAAATATTCTTTTCATTTTAAAATAAATTATTTAAAATATAAAAAATATTCCAAATATTATATAAATTTATTTAATTTAAAAGTACCATGGAAAATTTTACAATAAGTTTCAAATAATTGATTCGTCATGCTGGTGGTAAATTTAGTTCATGTCTTAGGTGTTAAAATAGATATTACTTTCATGTTTTAAGAAAAAACCAAAAGAACCTAGTTTAGAAAATGATTAGAATATTACTTTTAAACTATTTATTAAACATTGAAGCATGAGTGAAAATTACATTAAAAAATAAATTTTTAATTGTAAATAATTACTTAAAACATTATTAGAAAACATGGACTTGAAAAAAAACAATTTTTTGACCAAAGAGAAAACAAAGTCTATTTTTATTGAAAACATTTTCTCAATAATTTTAATAACCAAAGAGAGGAAAATGGTAGTATTAATTGAAAATATCATGGATAACTAGAGGATAACAAAATTAAAGGGTTTTATCATAAAAGTATCATATAATTTCCTTTAATGGGAATTCAAGCATAAATAATCCCGATTAATATGAGATCAAAACATAAATCTCTTATCTCAAGTCTCATCTCGCTTCATACATTTTTGAAACACCTATATAATAAATTTAGATTTATAATAACTATATTATATAATAATAATTATATATATAATACCATATATGATTCACTTATATTATTTTATCACCCATTTATTAACAATTATTTATTAAAATCACTCTTTCGGGTGATAGCTACTTCATTTTTCTTGCATATTTTAGATCGGAAGTTCTGGTCATTGTACTTTGATCATGGTTCTATAATATATATATATATATATTATTAATGATATAAATATCATAAATATACATAATATATATAGAGATAGATAGATTCATCCATAAAATTTAGAGATTGAAAAATGAATTACATCGTTCATGGAGATGGTTGGCTGTATGCCCTTCATGAACATTGTTTTCACTTTTTAATAAATGGGACAAAAGAATGGTAAATAATAATTATCCTTTAAAATTATTATTATATCATATATATTAATTAAATTTATCCTTATTACCATCAATTAAAATTATAAACTAAAAATTAATCACATCACTTTGTGAAGGTGGTAGTCCACACATATTCACGAGTGATGCTATCATTTTCCAAAGAATTGGAAGGTTAGAAAGAAGATATGATTTTATAATTATAGAATCATAAATATTTCATAAATATAATATATGTAAACACTAAACCCATCATAATAATCATTCAATAAATATGGTGATGAAAAATGAATTACACCGCTATGTGGAGATGGTAAACCGTACGTACGCACAAATGATTTTTTTTGTTTTCCATGTGATGGAAAATAAGATGGATAATAGTTGTTACATCATTATAATAAAATTAAGTATATTTAATATAATTAATTAATTATTTTATAAAATATAACATGGATTTATAGTATTTAGAAGATTAAATAAAATTGAAAACACTCAGTTAAGATTTATACACTTTCATTGAAAACCTCTTTTAGATTACACCTTAATCCTTAAAATCATGGTCTTTTGAAAATCAATTAATATCAAGGGTGTGGAGATGAAATATAGGAAGGTATTTTGCTAAGTATTTTATGATATATAAGGTTCAAAATTTGTCATTAAGAGAGTAAAATATGTACCCTTTATAAGTGAAGGGAGGGGAACTCTTGAAATTATTTAAAGTATTAAATTAAAATAAATTAAGTTTCATAATTAAGTGACTCAAAATTGGTATATTTAAAATATAGGATCATTATAAGTCTAAATAATCTCATCTAATATTATTTATATATTTTTAATTTTTAAGCCTTATCTCGTAGTTTTAACCCCTCATTAATCTATTTGAAAATTGCCATAATATCAAAGTTTTCTACTCTTTAAGGGTGAAAAATGTTATCATAAAAGGGAAATTGACTGGTAAATGGATCATGGTTGATATTTTAAACCATATCCCATTCACTGGGTCTAATATAGGATTTATATAAATTTTAAATAATTTAATATAATGTTGTATATTATATAATATCATTAATATTATTTTTAGAACTATTCATTTACTTTGACATTAAATTCATCAAGATTGTTATGGAATTCGAACATAAACATTTAAGACATCTATAATAATTTATATTTATCTAAAAATTTGTTTCAAAAAATAATTAATCCAAATTATATTACTTTTAATATTTTCAAATATATTTATTTCATTTTTCTATTAATTGAAAAAATATCGTGTTGGCAATGCGTAAAAATTTAAGGTAATTATTCAATTAATAAAAATTAAAAAAAAATCCATGATAAAAAAATCAATTTATATTTTAAATAAAAATTTATAATATAACAAAAAGTCTTTATATTCTTATTAAAAAAATATTAGAGATACTAAATTCAAGAGAATGATATTTTTTATTTATCATTTTCTTAAATCAATATAAAGGTCGTAATAAAATAAAAATGGTATCAAGTTTCCATATTTTCGATACTTGGATGATATTGGTCAAAGTATAATCATAAAATAAGATAAAATAATGTTTTAAAGAAATTTTAAATTTTTATCCCAAAGTATTAATGTATCGCCCTGAGTTTTTAAAAAGGAAAACTATTCTTGATAGAGTATGCAACACGAAACACTAATCCTAAACGAACCATGATTATTTATGACCATTATAAACTTGATGTTAAATTATAATATATGAAAATTATTAATAATTTTATGTAATATATATATTTTTTATAATTAATATAAATGTATTGATAAATTCTCAAGAAATAAACATTCAATTTTTAATAAAGATAATTTATTCTTCAAAAAATGTGTTTACATCAAAAATGATTTTTATTGATTTTTGAGAGAAAATATTGTAATTAATTTGTGAAAAATTTAGAAATTTTATTTTATAAAATGAAAATAATTTTTAAAATCAGTATATAAAAATTAAATTAGGGTGAAATATTATGATTTTTCTGAAATGTTTTATTTTTATTGAATTGAGAAAATTGTCAATTTTTCAAATACGATCATTTATTTTCATTAAATACAATAATTTAAAAGATCCATTATATTTTTAATTTTATATTAATATTAAATATTAAAAAATTTATTTTGAATAATATTATTGATTTCATTTTAATCAACAATTTTTATGATTTCGGTAAAATATTATTTTTATGATTCAAAATGTGATTTTCTACAAACTGCTTTTAGGTGAATAAAGTCAATCCATTTTAATTAATTCAAATAAATACTTGTGAGGAAATATTAAAAGTAAATTTATATTATATATATATATATATGAATTTAAAATTATATAATTATTATTACTATTCATATTGTTAATGTAATATCATTTTATACTTGAAAAAATATATTTCTTTAAATCCCATTTATTAAACACATTTTGCGAGTTTAATTTCAATTTAAATATTGAAACTTTGATTAATATAATTTTATAAAATGAATTCTATATTTTTAATAATAATAATAATTAATATTATATAATAATTTTAACTTAATTATTTGTTATAATGGATTTTAAAAATAGTAAAAATAAGTTATCACATTTAATGTTTAAAGCAATTTACTAGGGTTTAAATTAAAGTGGTAAATAGATTAACATGTTTAAAACATGTTTCCTTTTAAATGTTGGATTTTTTTATTAACCATATAACACCCTCTCACTTATAAAAGGGATACTCATATCATATCCATTACACACTTAAAAATTCATTTGATTCACAATATTCCTTCCCAAATACCTTACTGAAGTCTGTAACCACATCCTAGAGGCATTGGTTTGATCAAAGATCTAATCTATTTAGACTTTAGGTATAATCCTTAATAGGTTTTCTAAAGAAAAGGTATCCTTCTTAACCGAGAATCTTTGTTTCGTTTCTTTTTCCAACTCCATAAAATATAACTCAATAATGATGATATAAAAAACATCAGTATCTCCCATATACTAATATATTATTATATAAAATTTATAAATTAAATTCATTTCACTTCCATCAAATGGGAAAAGAAACCATCATTTGTGTGTACAACGAACTACCACCTCACAAACTGATATAATTCATTTTTAAAAATCACCTCTCATTAATTTTAAGTATGATGTATTTAATGTTTATATATGATATTAATTATATATTAATCATTTTTAAAATTAATATGTCATAAACCTTCTTACTTTTTCACCCATTGAAGAATGATAACATCGTTCTTGTGTGTGATATATTATCTCCTTGTAAAGTGATGTGATTCATTTTTCACCACAAAATAAAATGGATGATATATTTAAGTGTATTTAAATAAATAATATGTTATTTATGTTAAAATTATAATCCTATAATGATAAAATCACACTTGAATATTTTGAATTATAATCGTTGGAGATTGGAAATGGTACACATGTGTACGTACGACCTACCATCTCTATGATTGTAACGTAGTTCATTTTTCATTACAATAAATCATTGTTATTTTTAAAATTATAATTTATTTATAAAAATGATAATTATTTCACAATTTTTATTCTATACATGATGAAATAATAACCTATTTGACCTTATTCAACATTCCAATGTTATTTTTGATATATGATTCGAACATCATAAAAACATCCTACTTGAACCTAGATGATTAAGTAGTTGAATATAAAATGATAATAAATAAATAAATAAAAGGGATTAATAAACATTAAAATGTTATTATTAATTTAAATAATTAACATAATTTTATTAATCCGGAAGATAAATAATAAACATGATGAATCAGGATCAAGGTAACGGATCTCTTAAAACCGCCCTTTTTCTTTGGGTTATGACCATTATTCATCTAACTCAATTACTCTCTCTATTTAATGTTATGGAGATCATTTAAATTTAGTATATATATCTCTGAAATATAAACTTATCTTATTATCTCTTCCTTCAATGGGGAAATTCATGCCTTATGTACATTTCTCAAATGCATTCATTATGAAATTTCATTGATTATGATATGAGGATAGATTATACAACCCAATTTATTTCCATGGGTAATTATTATGTTTATTCCTTATGATTGATTTCCTTTTTATAGAATACATAAATCATGAACAGGTTATGATGGGTTCTCCCATATAGAACTCTAATGTATTGGGTAAAGATTTAGTATCATGATACTTCAGGTATGGGATTATGGAGTAAATATAATCCATTATGGGACCTTTTCCACCATGTGATATTGTCTAGACAGTTATCCTTTACTCATAATTATTTCATGTTATGTTTTTATTATACATTTCATATGATTCCATGATATTATGATACCATGTTGTTTATGTTATTATCCCATGTGATTATTCTTCAACTTTTTCTTTTATGATATCATATTATGCCTTTGATGACTCATAAGTTATTCTTCCATATCATATTTATTCCTGTATTAGAATTTTTATCTCAATATTTTATTTCATTTATTTACCAAATATATGTTATGCAGTTCTAGGAGCTCAAATGGATTTATGATCTCACTAATTA
The DNA here is from genome assembly GCA_963277665.1 of Viscum album. Classification (NCBI taxonomy): domain Eukaryota; kingdom Viridiplantae; phylum Streptophyta; class Magnoliopsida; order Santalales; family Viscaceae; genus Viscum; species Viscum album. The sequence goes on from OY728138.1 coordinate 1,382,848,888, forward strand.
CAATAAAAATAAATTTGTTATATTTTAGATTATTTTATTGTTTTTATGTACCTAGTATTCTAAATACACTATACATCATGATATTTGGGTTGTAATTAATGGGTTTTTTTGTTAAAAATTATGTAATAATATATTTAAAAGGCATGGGTTACTATATTTGGTATTAGAGCTAATTTTTAGTTAACCTTTAGAAACTAGGATGATGAAACTTTAGTTATAACCCTAGGGATAAATATAAGGATAATTTTATCTATAATAAAATATCCTAAAATATTAAATAAGGACAGAGTTAGTGGTTTTTGAGAAATTACATCCTTATCTAGATACTATGAGTGGATATGGGTCTAGAATTATTTTTCCTAGGAATATTAACTCTAATAATTGTGTATTGATATTGTGTTGATCATCACCTGGTTCATGATAATAGTCCTTAAAACACACATGGTTTGATACTACTGGGGGATAATATTTGTAAATCCACTAACTCTTTATAAACCAATATGAAGGACTTAAACAAATTGTTATATTGGATAAATAATAAGAAACATTAGCATGGTTAACCTTGATTGAAACCTAGAGACTCCTAATTTAGGATATACATATCATTTATAATTTATTTATTATAAGTATATAAGTTTCCCTTTTGTATGTTAATGGATTTCCATCTTGTTTTTTTTATTTTAATTAACGGTTGGAAATAGGATAAAAGGTGACAACATCCAATATGATAATCAATGTGATGATTACCTAAATTATATTCCTAACCTTATTAGAGTGTGATTTTATAATTTCATGGAAGTAATTGATCAACTAGATAATGTTATATATAATAAATTGAATCATGTGGAATACAATCCTTCTCCTAAGAAAGAGTAATTTGTAGTCGACTATTTTATGCGACAAAGGCCACCAACATTTAATGTGTATTTTGATCCCCTTATCATGTAATAATGGAGAAACTCTATTTAAAATATATTATTTGTCCATAAATGATTATAGAAATAGAATATCGTGTAGGTATTTTACCGTATTGATAAATAATCTGATCAGTAGTGGATACTGATCGAGAATACAAAGTCCAATGAGGATATTTATTCCATGTAATGGGATAAATTCAAAAAAATCAGTAAATATTTTCCCTAAACTCTTGATATTTAAACAGATATGTATTTCATCAATTTAAAGAAAAAGTAACATGAGTTTATCAGGATGTATGAGTAAAAATTCACAAGGCTTTTATGGTACGCCGACATTTTTCATCAACACTGAATTTATGGTGGACCATTTCTTTAGTAGGTTAAAGAAATTTTTTCGAAAATTATTAGTGATTCAAGTCATGGATAGTTATGAATAGTTTTTCTTGTATTCTATCAATGTTAATATGGTGACTAGTGGCTCCCAGTGGTCTCGTGGGTCTCAAAGAGAAAATTATAAAATGGATTTTTCTATGGGATATTTGAAAAATAAATCCCACTGATGAAAGAATGCCAAAAATAACACTTGTTAAAAGTGTGGGAAGAAGAATCCTAAAACTTATCTGATGGGAATCAGGAGATGTTTCATATTTGGAAAAGAGGGGAACCATTGTAATCAGTGATGAAGTGAAATGAAGAAACCCACTAATGTGGAAGAAGAATATGTGGTTCAAATAAACACTCAGAATGTGGTGCAGTGTTTCAACCATAAGAAAAATGGGAATTATTCAATCCAATTACCAAAGAAAATGGTTTTTTGAGAAAATCAATGAAAACAAGACCCAAGTCCAACATATCAAAGATAATTTGTTATCACTACTACTGAGGTGTATCTTAACAACTATATGTTGACAGGTATATTATTTTTTCATTCAATAATAGTGAATATACTATTTGATTCTGGTTTTACACATTCTTTAATATCATTTAAGATTAGAAGAACTATTCAAATATCACTTAAAAACTAGTGGTTGAGCTACCTATGAGTACAAAAAATAGATCAATGGTCACATTCCAAGTATATAACTCCTCCCCAGTTAATGTTTTCCGGATAAATCTTCCATAAAATCCCATATTAGATCATTTAGTGGAATTTGATTCAATATTCGAAATGGATTGGATATATTTATATAAATCCAACATCAACATTATAGATATGTAGATTACTCTTCATATCTAAATTCATCCTTTAATTCTATACAAGATTAAGAAGGAGGATGAATCACCCCTTTAATATTGTGTTCAATCATTCATATTATTTCCTAATGAGTACGAATATATAACCCAAATGATTCATAAAAAAGAGAGAATCAATCTTAAATACTTTCCAATTGTGTGGGATTACACTCATTTATTCCCTTAATCATTTTTATTCTTCCACTAGCCTGATTTGTTGAGTTCTCAATAAAACTTATAACAATATCTCTACACGTATCCAAGAATCATTATAGAATAGACACTACTGAGTAGGAAGTGTAACACCCCAACTTTTTATGAACTTTTTTTTCAATAAATTAAATTTCATTGATGTATTTAATTGCATGCTATACATAATTAATCTAGTGTTACATGCAACACCAGCTTTTCTTGCATTATGTGGTACAATATCTATTAAAAAACAATGATATATTATTAATATAGTGATTTAAAAATGACTGTTATAACCTAGACATTAAAATCAATAATATTAATAGTAATAAAAAAATTAAATATTATGTATAGTGGTTTTATATAAGGAAAACATTTATAATAAAATTCATACTTTTTGGTAAAGTCTATATGTTTTGAAAATACTATTTTCTTAAAAAATAGTTTTTGATTTATTTTTTGAATAATAAAAAACATTCACACTTAGAATGTGAATTTGATAAAATAAACTTCATTTTTTAATTTATAATTTTAAAATTATCTTAGGGTGAATTTTTTGGATTTTTCTAAAACATTTCCTCTTTTGATGAATAGTAAAAAATACTGAATTTTAATTGAAAACTATCATTTCAATGAATTTATTTATAAAGTTAAATTAAATTTTATTTTAGTTTTAAGATAATATTATTTCAATTATATTTATATTAATACCATTTAGTTTATTTTAATCAATTTCACATTGAAATTGGATATAAAAAATTTATAATCGTTTGATTAGTTTTTCTTTAAAACACACTTTCTCAATACGTCTTTAGGATTAGTTTTAAATTAATTTTTTTCTACTTTAGTGAATGGAATTCATAAAAATAGATTAAATATTTTTACTGAAAACAATTTATAATTTAAAATATGTTCAACTTAATTTTTTACCAAAATAAATAGTGAATGAAGTAAAAAACATTACCGCAATTATGGTGAAAATGGGTTTATCGGGGGTTACACTAAAAATATAAGGGTCAAATTTTCCTATAAAATTTAAAAAAACTTTTTTATATAACTATTTATACCTTATAATTTATAAGGCTTTAATTTGATCCATTTTGGGCCCCCTTCTATGTGAAAAACATGAGAGTACTCGTCTCTTTTTAAAAGTTCCAAGTGTGTCATTTCCCCCACTTATAAAAGGCCACACTCTATCCTATCTTCTTTGTAACTTTACGCCTATTTGTTTCATACAATACCTACTCAAATAACCTGTAACATTTCCTCCCATCATCCTAAAATCCTTGTTTTGGGTAGAAAACCATTATTGTAAGGCTTTTAGAGAAAACCTAAAGAGGATGCCCGAAGAAGAGGTAACATTCATCAGCGAATGTTTTGGTTTTATTTATTCCTAAAACACCTTTAATTATTTTTATAACACAATTATATAATAACAATAGTATCTTAAATATAATTATATTTTCTTAGGAAAATTTCATTATATAAAATCATCTCCACTTCCATCAAATGGGTTATGAAATCATCATCAGTGTGTACGGTGGACTACCACCTCGCGAACCGATGTTGATCATTTTTTCATTACCACCTCTCAAGAATGGTAATAATTATGGATTTATTATTTATATATTATATATATTATTTTTATTATATTATTATTATTCTTTAATTTTTATATCACACAAACTTCATAATTTCCTTTTTGTGGTAATATGATAATGGTGTTTATGTGTAAGGCAGACCACCGCCTTGTAAAGCGATCTGATTCATTGATGATTTACATAGAATGTATTAAGTATGGGTTTAATAAAAATATGTGATATATATGATATAAAAATTATTCTTTTATTATAATATATCATATTATTTTCTTTATTTCAATCAGAAAATATAATAAAAACAATGTTTATGTGTACGTATGGCCTACCATCTCCATGAATGGTGTATTTCATTTCCTATTTCTATATTTTATAAATTATTATAAATACATGTATAATGAATATATATGATATTTATATAATTTTTATCATTATGGATATGATGAAATCAGTTTTAAATTAATAAAATAAAAAATATAACAAATTAAAACTTTTATGAAAAACAAAGCGGTTATTACCTAAAATGTAACTTGAACTTGGAATCATTAATAAATGGGTAATAAATGGTCATAATAAGTCATATATGGTATAATATATATTAATATTATTATTTAATAGATATGTGATAAACGTATATTTATTATACTGGAGGTTTTACTATGTATAATGGAATTCAAGGCTTACAGTAAGGGAATTTTGCCTTAATTGTTTTTCTATGACATGTAAGTTATGTTTTTGAAACTATATTCCTTTAAAAGATGTATAAAAATCACATTTTACATGTAATATAATGAATTTATTTATCCTCATTATGGTTTATGTTCTATGTTATGTTATTATTTTAGGGGGATTATGATTCAATGTTACCAAATTGATAAAGATTTTGTCTATAATCTCATCATTTATCAGGTTTGAGTATGATTAACTCTCTAATGTTGAAATCCCATATTTTAAACAAAAATAATTATCATTAATTTTATTCTCCAATATTTATTCATGATATATTCAAGTAATGGTACCATTTTTTCACTATTTGGTACTTAAGATAATAAAGAAAAAAACTAAGAAAACCCAAATTTATTTCTCTCTTCGGTAGAAATTTTTTTTTCCTTCAACACTAGATTTTTTAAAAAAACAAAATAAAATGTTTTCTTACTCTCTTATTATTTTTATAAGAAATTTTTACCCATGATTTACATTTAAAAAAAGAAATTAATATTCATTTCGTTTTTCAAAACAATGAATATTTGGATTTTACCACAAATGTGAAAGGAACCCTTGTTTTAATGTGTACGGTATGAAAAAAAAGTGTAACATCATGACCAATAATTAGTTATAAGATTAATTTAAATTTATCAAGGTTGCTTTCAAGGGAAATTTTTTTAAAATTTTTTTTAAATAGTTTTTAAGATAAAATAGTATTTTCTTTAATAAATGTTTTAAATGATATTTCATAATTATTTTCTATAGAAGGTAACATACATTGGTGTTACATATTACTTATGGGGATATTTTATAATAATACCATTCATGTTATTTCTCTGAATGGTTTATGTTTTTATGGAATGATGTTTATGAAATATGTTTCTCTTATATGAGTTATACCATGATAAAACACTTATCAAAATCACTTATTTTCAAGGGTTATGCTATGATTAAATGATTATGATAGATAACTATTTTCCATAAGTTATGATATGATGAAATTTTTATGATACACATTAAATTTAATGGTTTATTATATGATTAATATTTATGATCTTGTGGAACACATATATATGATTTCATTTTGTGATGGGCGGCACCTATATCTCCCTCCAATACATTGGGAAAATATTTATATCTCATGAGATAAAAAGAAATGGAATGGGGAGTGATATCTATTTAGTAATACAAGGCTGGAATGGGAAGTGATCATAGTTTAGTAAGGTAAGGCTAGAACAGGAAGTTATGAACTTGGTTCAGTAATACAGTGCTAGAGTAGGGAATGAAGATGGTTCTGTGAAGGGATTTGTCTGCAATAATGGTCTTGGCAGTGATCCTTCACTAATATAGAAATGGTTTTATATTCTTATGTGTATTCCACAAATTCTATGTATTTCACTATCATAGATAATGTTACATTTTTCCCTTATTAATCATGTCTTATGAACTATAGATATTTTTATTATGACTCATGATTATGATCTCCGATATTAAGGGTGTGTTTTTCAAATTATATTCCCATGTTTTCATACCCTTGTGTTCATGTTATGTTTATACATATCCTTTTTTAACCTTTCTGATCATATAAGATCACCCTTTCATATGTTTCTTTTCCCCAAGTTATGAAGAAATGTATTATTTATGATCAGTCTAAGAAGGTTTATAGTTATAAATAATTTTGTGGGAGATTATGTATCTCACTTATGGACCGTGTTTATTTTCCCAATATTCCCAAGGTACTAAAATATTAAAGTTATAGGGAATTTATTTATGTAATTTAACAAATATTCTTTCAAAAATGATGTAATTTATATTTATGAAAAGCCTTGTTTATTATAATTGGTATCAGAGAAAATGTTTAGTTAACCATTGGAAACTATGATGGGAAAACATTAGTAAAATCCTTAAGGACAAGGATTAGTTAATTCATTTTATATAATTCTTTAATAATCACTATAATCTAATACTCTAACTAATTTATCAGAGCAAAGGTTTGGTTAATTAATTTTATATAATTATTTAACAATAAAATAAGTATATTAAATATTTTAATATTTTTTCATTATAATTTCATAAACTATAGTCATTTCCAATTCCATCATATGGTTTACGAAATCATCATTCGTGTATACGGTGAAATACAACCTCGTAAACTGATGTCATTTGTTTTTCTATTACCAAATATCAAGGATTTTCATAATGATGGATTTATTATTTATATATTATATATATAATCTTTATTATGTTATTATAAAATTTTAATTGTTATATCACATATACCTTCATGATTTTTATTTTTTGGGAGTACAATAATGTCATCCGTGTGTACGGTGGACTACTACCTCACAAAACAATGTGATTCATTCACAGTTTACATGGAATGTATTAATGATGGGTTTAATAAAAATATTTGATATATATGACATAAAAGTTATTCTATAATGACAATATATCAAGTACTTTTATTTATTTCAATCTAACATGAAAATGGAAACAACATTCTAGCATACATAGAACCTACCATCTCCAGGAACGGTGTATTTCATTTCATATTTATATCTTTTAAAAATTATTATAAATACATATATAATGAATATATATGATATTTATATAATTATTTATATGATTAAATCATTATTAAATTAATATAATCAAAAAAATATAACAAATCAAAAAATTTACATTAAACAATGTGGATATTACTCGAAATGTTAATTTAACATGGAATCATTAATAAATAGGTAATAAAAGGTTATAAGAAAATAATATATGGTAGGATATATTTAAATATGATTCTATAATATATTTATAATAAACTTTTGTTTATTATGTAGGAGTTTTGACTGAGTACAGGAGAAGTCAAGGTATAACCACATCCTATAAATTTATTTGTTTCATAATTTTCCTTCACAAATACCTTACTCAATTTTATTACCACATCCTAGAGGAATTGGTTTGATCACAGATCCAATCCGGGTAGACTTTAGGTATAATCCTAAATAAGTTTTCTAAAGAAAATGTATCCTTCTTAACTGAGAATTTTTTTCATTTCTTCTTCAACATCCTTAAAATATTACTCAATAATGATGATATAAAAACATCATTATCTTTCATATACTAATATATTATTATGTAAATTTTATAAATTAAATTCATTTCACTTCCAACAAATGGGAAAAGAAACCGTCGTTCTTGTGTGTGACGAAATACCGCCTCACGGACTGATGTAATTCATTTTTAATAATCACCTCTCTTGGATTTTCAAGATGATGTATTTATTGATTATATATGATATAATTATATATTAATCATTCTATAAAATTATTATTTCATAAACCTTCTTACTTTTACACCCATTAAAGAATGATAATGTCGTTCTTGTGTATGATGGATTATCGCCTCGTGAAGTGATGTGGTTCGTTTTTCACCACCAAATCATATGAATGGTATAGTTAAGTGTATTTAAAGAAATATTATGTTATTTATTTTAAAATTATAATTATATAATGATAAAATAAAACTTAAATTTTTTCTATTATGATTGTTGGAGAATGGAAACATTACACATGCGTGCGTATGTCCTACCATCTCTATGATTGAAACGTGGTTCATTTTTCATAACCATAAATCATGGTTTTTTTCTAAAATTATAATTTATTTATAAAAATGATAATTATCTCATGATTATTATTATATACCTCATGAAATAATAACCTATTTTACCTTCTTTAACTTTCCAATGTTATTTTTGATATATAATCAGAACATCATCAAAACATCCAACTTGAGCCTATATGATTAAGTAATTGAATATAAAATGATAATAGATAAATAAATAAAATTAAATAATTAAAGTGAAAAAGTTATTAATCTTGTAATTAATTAACATAATTTTATTAATTAGAAAGATAAAGAATGGACTTGATGAATCAGGATTAAGGTAAGGGATCTCTCTAAACCACACTTCTCATTGGGTTATGACCACTCTCTCTCTAACTCACTTACTCTCTCCATTTAAAATTATGGAAATAATTTAAATTTATTTTATATATATATATATCTGAAATATATATCTAGCTTATTATCCCTTCCTTTTATGGGGAATTTTAGGCCTTATGTCCATTTCTCAAATGCCTTTACTATGAAATTTCATTGATTATGATATGAGGAAAGATTATGAATCACATTTTATTTCCATGGGTAATTATTATATTTATTCCTTCTCATCGATTTCCTTTTTATGGAATAGATAAATCATGAACAAGTTATGATGGGTTCTCCCATATATCACTCTAATGTATTAGGTAAATATTTAGTCTCATGATACTTCATGTATGGGATTATGGAGTAAATATAATCTATTATGGGACCTTTTCCACCATATGATATTGTCTAGGAAGTTATACTTTACTCATATTTATGTCATGTTATGTGTTTATTATACATTTCCTATGATTCCATGATCTTATAATACCATGTTGTTTATATTATTCTCCTATATGATTATTATCCAGCCTTCTCTTTTATGATATCATGTTATGCCTTTGACTCACATGTTATTCTTCCATATAAGGTTTTTCCCTTGTTCAGTTTTTTATTTCAATCCTTTATTTTATGTATTTTACAAATATAATGTATGCATTTTTAAGAGCTAAAATGGATTTATGATTTCACTAAGTTGAATAAAAATAAATATCTTATATTTTAGTTTCTTTTATTGTTTTTATGTACCTAGTATTCTAAAGACACTAGGCCTCATGATATTTTCTTTTTAATTAAAGGGTTTTATGTTAAAAATAATGTAATAATATATTTAAAAGGCATGGGTTACTATAGTTGGAATCATATCTAATTTTTAGTTAACCTTTAGAAAGTAAGACGAGGAAACTTTAGTTACAACCCTATGGGATAAATAAAACCATAATTTTAAGTATAATAAAATATCCTGGAATATTAGACAAGGACAGAGCGAGTGGTTTTCGAGCAATTATATCCTTATCAAGATACTATGAGTGTATATGTATCTATAATAGTTATAGTTAGGAGTAATAACTCTGAAAAAAGTGCATTGATATTGAGTTGATCATCACCTGGTTCTTTAAAATAGTCTTTATTACACACATGGTTTGATAATACTGGGGTATAATCTTTGGAAATACAAAAACTCATTATAAACCAATATAAAAGACTTAAACAAATTGTTAGATTAGAAAAATAATAAGAAACTTTGCCATGGTTAAACTTGATTGAAACCTCAAGACTCATAATTAAGGATATACATATCATTTATAAGTTATTTATTATAAGTTTATAAGTTTCCCTTTTTATGTTAATGGATTTCCATCTTTTTTTTATTTTAGTTAATGGATAGAAATAGGAGAAATAGTGACAACATCAAACATGATAGGAAATGTGATAATTACCTAAATGATATTCTTAACCATATTGGAGTGTGATTTTATAATTTTATGGAAGTAATTAATCAACTATATCATGTTATATATGATAACCTGAATCATGTGGAGCACAATCCTTCTCTTAAGAAAGATTAATTTTTAGTCGCCTATTTTATGAGACAAAATCCACCAATATTTAATGTATTTTTTGATCCCCTCATCATGGAATAATGGATTGACTCTATTTAAAAGATATTATTTGTACACCAATGATGATAGAAAGATAATTTTGTGTTGGTATTTTATCTTGTTTGTGGATAATTCGATCAGTGGTGGACACTGACCAAGAATAAAAAGTCCAAAGAGGATATTGATTCCATGTAATGGGATGAATTAAAAAAATTCTGTAAATATTTTCCCTGAAATCTTGATCTTCAAATAGAGAGGTATTTCCTCTATTTAAAGAAAAAGTAACATGAGTCTATTGGGATGTGTGAGTAAAAATTCACAAGGCTTTCAAGGTATGCCTCCATTTTTCATCAACACTAAAAGTATGGTGGATCGTTTCTTTAGTGGGTTAAATATAATTTTATGAAAATAGGTATATTAAATATTCATATAATGAAAAGAAATATTAGAATATCAGTTTTTGGTACTCTCTATTGATTATATTCTTATATACTAAAAGAACAAGTAATATCATAAATACCACTTGATAAATGTAATAGACACCCTAAGGAAGGATAAAATATATGAAAAATTTACAAAGTGTGATTTTTGGATGCAAATGATTTCATTTTTTGGTCATTTAATCTCAAGAAGGGGTTAATCAATAGATCTAACAAAAATGAGGATATTGAATTTTGGATTAGATCAAACACGATGACTAAGATCAATAGTTTTATTGGTTTAGCTAGATATTATCGAAGGTTTGTGGATAATTTATCACTACTATTTAATACTATAACTAATTTAACTCGAAAGGGATCTGAGTTCCTCTAGACAGATGAATGTGAGAAAAATTTCATGGAACTGAAGAGAATGTTAGTAGGTGAACTTATTTCTTACAATAACCTATAGTTTATAAGGGTTTTTAATATATAATGATGCATAAAAGAAGGGATGGGATTTTTTATTATGAAGAAAAACATGGTTATAGTGTATTCCTCATGATAATTGAAGATTCCAGAAAAAATTTACCGAACTCATGATTTGGAGTTAGTTGTAGTAATTTTTACATTAAATATATGGAGGAATATATTTATAGAGAAAATTTTTATATATATACAGATCAAAGAAGTTTAAAGAATATATTCACACATAAGGAGTTTAACATGAACTAAATAATATTGTTAGAGATGATTTAGTATTATGACTACTCAATAGATTACCTTATTGGGAAGTAAACAGGGTGGATGATTCCTTGAGTTAGAAGGATCAAGCAAGCTTATCCATGATAAGGATCAAAAAATTTATAATATTTCTGGATTTGAAAAGTATGGATATAGAAATATTGAAGTAAGGGTGAAAATATTATCTTTCTCAATTTAGTGTTCAACCATATATCCAAGTGAAGATCAAAGAGGTATATAAGGAATATGTAGAGCTTCAAAAGAAGTTTTTAAATGTCCTTGGGTTTATATTTGATCATTATGGAATGATAAGGATCAGAAATCATGTATACATTCCTTCTATATAATATATAAATATGAAGTTATTATAGGAATCTCATAGTTTACATTATTTATTCATCCTTCAAGTAATAATATGTATAGTGATTTGAAAGAATACTTTTGGTGGTATATCATGAAGAGAGATCTCACAGAGTTTGTATCTTGGTTCTCAGTATGTCAAATAATTAAGGCTGAAAGACAAAATTATAAGTGTATGTTTCATATATTACTTATACTAGAATAGAAATGGGAAAAATCACTATAGATTTTTTCATTGGACTCTCCAAAACATCTAAAGAGAATAATACTATATGGGTGGTAGTTGATCACCTTAATAATTCAGAAAACTTCATCTCTATCAGAGAAAACTTCACTTTTTATCATCTTTACAAGATATACATTAAGAAGTTGGTATGGTTTAATGGGGAAGCACAATCCACTATATCTGATCGGTTTCAGAGTTTTACCTAAAAGTTCTCACAAAGTCCTTTGAAAGATCTTGATACAGAGTTGAGTTTCATCATTGTTTATCATCCTCAAACAAATGTTCAATATAAAATAATAATCAAAACCCTATAGGACATGTTAAGATCTTATTATTTGTATTTAAAAGGTGGTTGGGATCAATGAATTCCTTTAGTTTAGTTTTCTTACAATAATATATTTCATTCAATCATTCAAATAGCTCTTTATGAATCCCTATATGTAAAGAAATATAGAGCTCCTATTTGTTGGAAGGAAGTTCAAGAAAGAAAGATATTGGGGCTTAAGATAGATAAGGAAATGGAATAGAAGGTTAAAAACATATAGCAACACATCAAAGCTACTCAGATTATGTAGAAAAGTAATCTTGATAATCACCAACGTGATCTAGAATTTAAATTTGGTGACAATGTGAATATAAAGAGTTCTCTATGGAATATGATTATGATATTCAAGAAGAAATGAAAAAAAATCCCTAGGTATATTGGTACCATTGAAATTATTGATCATGTCAGGATGGTATCCTATCACTTGGTGCTTCAACAAAACCTCTCTCCATTCAATGATATGTTTCATTTATCTCTCCTAAGGATGTACATACCTGACCCTTCACATGTACAAAACCTAGAGGTCATATTTCTCGAGTAAGATCTTTCTTATCAGGTAAAACTGGTGGATATTTTGGATTATACAGATAAATTTCTAAGAAACTAGACTTCTCACATGGATAAAGTTTTGTGGTGAAACCACTAGTTTGAGGATTCTATGTGGGAACTTGATGATATGATGAGATATAATTGTCCTCATTTTTTCATATCAGTGTGATGAATTTTGAGGTAAAATTAATTTCAAGTGGGGAAGAATATAACACCCTAAGTTTTTTTGAACATTTTTTCAAATAAATTAAATTTCATTGATATCGTTAATTTCACACTACACCAAGTTAAGTTTAGGCTACATGCAACGCCAGCTTATCTTTTGTTACATGCAACATTGAGTTTTAACAAAACAATGATATATTATTAATATAGGTATTTAAACATGATAATTAGTGTTATGAATAGTAATTAATAATTTTTAAATATTATATATAATGGTTTTATACAAATAAAACATTTTGATAATAAAATATATAATTTTTGGTAAAGTCTTTATATGTATTTAAAATATGATTTTCTCAACAAACTGATTTTTATGTCTTTTTGTGAAAAATAATAAAATTTATTTTTGGTACATTTAGAAAATGAATTTTATAAAATAATAAACATTTTTGAATTCATAATTTCAAAATTATCTTAGATTGATGAATTTTTATTTTCCTTAAATGTTTCATTTTTTGATGAATAGTGAGAAATATCCAATTTTAATTGAAAAATGACTTTTTGTTTAATTTACTTATAAATTTAAATTATATTTTAAATTTTTTTAAAAATAAATTTATTTCAATTATAAATCTATTAATCTAATTTCATTCATGGGAATCAATTTCACATTGAAATTGGATATAAAAGCTTTTTAAACTTTTGATCATCTTTTCTTTAAAACCTCGATTTCTTGACACTTTTGCAGAATTAATTTTAAATTAATTTATATAAAGTATATGAATAGAGTTTTGAAAAATGGAATCCATATTTTTAATCATCACAATTTAAATTTTCTAATATGTTCAACTTTATATTTTACCAAAATTAATTGTGAATGTGGTAAAAATTAATTACCATAGTTAAGGTAAAATTGGGTTTACGAGGGGGTTAAACTAAAACTATAATGGACAAATTTACCTATAAACATGTCGAGAAAATATTTTATGCCAATATCTATACATTATAATTTATAAGGTTCTAATTTGATTCATTTTTTACCATTTCTTAATATGTAAAATGTGGGAACACTCAACTCTGTTCAAAAAGGTCAAGTGTGTCATTTCCCCTAGTTATAAAAGGTTTCCCCCACTCCTCTCTTCATCAAAACATAAAACATATTTTTCTCAGCCAGTAAATACCCAAATAATATCTAAAATTTATTCCCCTTATTATAAAATTCATATTTTAGTAATAAATCCATCCTCTAAGTCTTTTAGTGAAAACCTAAGGAGGATGCCTGAAGAAGAGATAACATTCATCAACAAACATGTTGGTTCTATTTCTTCATCAAACACATTTAATTAATTTTATATCATTGTTATATAATAACATAAGTATATTAAATATTCTAATATTTTTTCATTATAATTTCATGACCCATAATCATCTCCAATTCCATCATATGGTTTATAAAATCATCGATTGTGTGTACGGTGAAATACCCCTCGCAAACAGGTGCCATTTTTTTCTATTACCACATCTCAAGGCCGGTCATAATGATTGATTTAATATTTATATATTATATATATGATTTCTATTATGATATTATGAATTAGTAATTTTTATATCATATATACCTTCATTCTTTTCATTTTTTGGGAATACAATAACATCGTCTTTGTGTACAGTGGACTACCACCTCATGAAACGATGTGATTCATTCACAGTTTACATGGAATGTATTAAGGATGGGTTTAATAGAAATATTTGATATATATGACATAGAAATTATTCAACAATGAAAACATATCAAGTACTTTTATTTATTTCAATCTGACATGAAAATGGAAACAATGTTCAAATGTACGTATGACATACCGTCTCCATGAACAGTGTATTTAATTTCCTATTTCTATATTTTAAAAACTATTATAAATACATATAAACTAAATATATAAGATATTTATATAATTATTTATATGATTAAATCATGATTAAAATAATATGATAAAAAATATAACAAATCAAAAAAATTACGAAAAACAATGTGGGTGTTACTTGAAACGTAAATTTAACATGGAATCATTAATAAAAAGTTAATTAAAAGGTCGTAATAAAATCATATATGGTAGGATATATATAAATATAATTATTTAATATATTGATAATTAACTTTGTTTTTGACTGATTAGAATGGATGTCAAGGCATAAGGTAAGGGAATTTTGTCTCAATTTTCCTTCATTGAGAGATACATTTTGTTGTGAACTTATATTACATTTTGAGGTGTATATAAAACCCATTTGAAATTTAATATCATGAATTTATTTATCCTCATTATATTTTATATTCCATTTTTCTTTATTTCTAATGGGGCTTATGATTCAATATTACCAAAGTGGTAAGGATTTTATGTCACATTCTCATCATTTATCAGCATTGATTATGATTATGTATCCAATGATGAAATTTCATGTTCTATATCTCAATAATTATCAGGAATTATCCTTTTATTTGTTTATTTATTATATCTTCAATTAATGGAAATATATTTTCACTCATTGGTACTTAATATAATTAATAAAATGTTTTTAATAATACCTGACTATATTTTTCTATTTAGTTGGAAATCTTTTTGCCTTAAAAACTGTGATTTCTAAAAATGTTTTCAAAAATGTTTAATTACTATGTTATGGTATTTAGAATAATTTTTTACCAATGTTTTATTTTTAAAAAAACTGGTTTTCAATGAATCTTCATGTTGTTTTCCAAAATAATGTTTGCTTGGATTTTACCATAAATGTAGAAGGAACATTTTTTTTAATGTATACAGTATGAAAGAGATTTTCAAACATTATGACCAATAATTTATTTGAATGTTAATTTAAAAAATTCAAGGTTAATTTCAAGGAAGAATATTTTCATTATTTTTTATGTTTTATAAATAGGTTTTTTAACTGTAAAGGATATTTTCTCATGAAATTTTTTAAATGATCTTTCAAAATTATTTTCCATCTAATATTAAAATAATTGGTGTTACCTATTCCTTATAGGGGATATGATTCTATAATACCATTCATATTATTTCTATGAATGGTTTTTATTTTTATGTCATGATGTTTATGAAATCTATTTCTCTTCTTCCAGTTATACCATGAAAAAACGCTTATGAAACCCACTTATTTTCATGGGTTACGCTATGATGAAATGATTATAAAATACCTATATTTTTTATAGGTTATGATATGATGAAATTTTTACGATACCCATTTCATTTCATATGTTATAATATAATGAATGGTTATAATCAAATTTCATGCATATGTATGATTTCATTATGTGACTGGTGGGACCTATGTCTCCCTAAAATGCAATGGGTAATGATTTATATCTTTTGATATAACAATTGGGTGTAATCTTAGTTTAGTGTGATTGGGATGGAATGGGGATCTAACCCAGTTCAGTAATATAGGCATGGAATATGAAGTGAACTCAGTTCATTAATATAGGGCTAGAGGGGGAATGAGCCCGATTCAGTAAAGGAATTTTTCAGCTCTGATGGTCTTGGAAATGAGCCTTTAAAAATATGGAAATGATTTTACTTTCTTATGTGTATGAAAAAAAAATTACGTGTTTTATGTTTTCATGGGAATTTTCTTTGATCCCCTTGTGACTTATGTCTTATGAACTTTCATTCTTTATTCCATGACTCATGATTATGATCCTTGTTATGTTGGGTATGGTATTAAAATATTGTACTCATGTTCTCATACCCTTATTTTCATGTTATGATTACGTATATCCCTTTTTTACCCTTATTGAGCATCTAATCCCACCCTTTATAATGTTTCATTTCCCCAGGTTATGAGGATATTTATTATGCATTATATGTCTAAGATGGGTTCTAGTTATGATGAACATAGTGGAAGATGATGTAGCTCACTTATGGACCAGTGTTTATGTTCTAAATTTTCCAAATGTGGTAAACAATAATGGTTCATAGGCATGTATTTTTATAGAGTAATAAATATTCTTCAAAAAATTATGTATAGTATATGTATGAATATACAGGGTCATTATTGGAAGAGTTGAAGAATTTATTACAAGATAATCTAAAAAGGAGTTTTATATACCTGAGTGCTATAACATAGGGTGAAATAGTCCACTTTATCAAAAATAAGGATGGGTAAATTTACCTATGCATTGATTATCATGAACTAAAAAAATCATGATAAAGAAAAAGTATCACATCACATGGTTAGATGACTTGTTCTATCAAATATATGGATCCCAGTGTTTTTTTAGGGTAGAACTTCAATCGGGATATCACCAGTTAAAGTTCAAGAAAGAGGGTATTCCCAAAAATTACTTTCGAACAAGGTTTGGAAATAATGAGTTCATAATTATTCCTTTAAAAACATTAATTCTATATCAATCTTTATTGACTTGATTGATAGAGTCTTTAGAGATTACATTAACATTTGTTTAGTAGCCTTTATAAATTATATTATGATTTACTCCAAAATTAAGGAGGTGCATGAGGAGAATTTAAATAATGTGCTAAAGTGTTTGGGATAGGATAATATATATACAAATTTAAGTAAATGTGAGTTATGTATTAAGTATCATTCTTAGGGAATTTTATCACCAAAAAAATAAATATCTATAGTGTAGCGACCCATCCCAAGATAGCCTAAATTCAGTGTCTTCTTTCAATTACATTGGCATGATTATAATGAATAAATCCTTGAAGGATTGGTCAGTTTAGTAGTTTTGTTAAACTAGATACATAAATGGGTATTATATTACAATTGAATACACTAATTACAACGTATTTTTTTCTTCTAAAAAAATGAGGACAATCTTTAATCCATCTAGTATATTCTGAAAATCTCTCATTGTAATCTTCTTGTATTCTTGGGTAAAGAAACATAATAAGGGTGAGAAAAAATCTCATTAAGTGAAAAATATAGTGTAAGAAATAATGAATCAATGATAATAGTCAATATAGAAAGGTAAATAGCTGAACACACATGCCATGTAATCTAAAAAATGAATGGAAGTTCCTAATAAATATATCAAGGTAATAACTATAAATACATTCCATTAAAATAACTAGATAAGGAAAAATAAATATGTCAAGGTATGAAACTAATACACATTCCATTAATCAATGAACTATAATTAAATGTACCCATATATATTTCGATGCAAAAATCACTTGGATGAATAATAACTAAAACTACTATGAGGGTAATGCTTTATTAAGGGATGTTATATATAAGGAATATTAGGACCTATTACAATAAATACCTTTCACTAAATGGTTTAAAACTAATGGTATACCCATTTTTACAATTATTTGTCTCATGAGAACCTGTCGATTCATTGAGGAGTTGTATAAAGTCTGGAATCCACCCATCATTTCCGATCCAAATAATTTCTCATACTGAATAAAAAAAATATACTCTATAAAATAACCTTATTTAATGAGGAATACATATCTATCAATAATTTACAAATTAATCAAATAACTGTAAAATTATACATCGTATGTATAATGGTATACTGTTTAGTGAATAGTAATATCCATGACAAATTTTATGGATAATTAGGAGAAATTCAATTATAAATGATCATATGAAGTGTAATATTTCAAGGGGACTAAAATAATGAATCAAGGAATTTAATTTCAATACTATACTTATCCAAATCAATAATAAACCATATAGACGAAGAATAAGGAGGTATCAATAAAAAAACTCAAGTGGGGTAAAATATATGGTTGTTATCATTGATAAAATAAATAATTAACTTTTAAAAATATTCTTTAGGAAAATACCATTTTCTTTTGAAAAACCATTTTAATATATTTTAATTTAAAAATAATCCTTTTAAAATTTAAAAGGAGGCTTCAAATAAATAATGGTGGATGAATCCATACATATTATACAAGGTAAAAAAGGAACAATCCTTTTGTACGTTAAATGGTTAGAAAATGCATTGTTTGGAAACAGAATAGAAGATTCCTTTGAAAACATTGGTAAAATACAATAAAGGGTAAACATTTCTTCACCAATTAATTTTAACAACATTCTGAAAACATTTAAATAAATAATGGTTTCTATAAGAAAATAAGTTCTCTGAATAAAGAGAGAAATAATGTCGTGTTTTCTGAAAACATTTTCTAAAATATTTTGAGTACCAAATAAATTAATATTGGTACTAATAATTGAAATTTTCCTGATTAAATAGATAATAATTAAATATTTTATTGAATAACGGTTATATAATTTCATTTAATGTAAATACCATTGAGATATCATTAAAGTTATTATTGAGGTTAATATTATTTAAACATTCCAAAGTATCCCATACCACTATGAAACATCCAAAATCATAACCTTGTGAAGGTATAAAATTAAATTAAAGTCATCATATCATGATAGTGATGAGATTCATGTTATATAATTTAAATTATAGTACATACACCATATAAAATAAAAGAGTGGAAAACATGACATGTCTCTCACAGAAATTAAAAGTGAGATGAAATCCCATTACATATGAATCTAAAGACTAAAAAGTGATAATAATAAAATTAAACATCTAAATAAAATGAAGATAAATTAATTCATGATATAATATATCAAAATGTATAATAGGTACACCGAACTAAATAATTAAGTGGTGAATATGACATTTATCTCATGAATGTAAAAAGTGAGATGAAAATCCTTACTAATGTAGTAACAAATTGATTGGAAAACCAAAATGTAATAATCCTTAAATAAAACATTTTAATACCTTGAAGTTAATATAATTCATAATATTATATTTGAATGTGGTAGTAAGTACATCGTATATATGAAATTAGGTGTACAACAATTAAGTATGCCTCACTTTTAAAAATGAGATAAGAATCATTTTCCTTGCATTTCCTTTCAGGTGAACATACTTTAACAGCCTGTATAATAAATTTATGTAATTTTATAATTTCTTAAAAACCTTTTTAATTTTCATAATTACTTTTATTTCACTTATTACCATGTTTTGTACACTACTTAAAAAATTATGTTTATGTCAGGTCTTTTTGACCAAATTCTGTTTATGTTTAAAAAAACTATTGTTGGTCAAATATGGTTAAAGGGGACATTATATAACATCTATATAATAATAACCATGGAATAATTATCATATTTTTAAATAAATTACACTTTTAAAATCAATCATTAAATATGGTTATGAAAATGAGCCAACATAATAATCATGGAGATGGTAGGTCGTACGTACGCATGAGTAAAATTACCATTTTTAAATGATTGTTGTGGAAAGAAGGTAAGTAACTCAAATTTTTTCATAATTATAATTATATAATAAATACCATATTATTTAATAATATATGATTATATATATAATTCTATGATGTAAAATGAATCACATCGTATCCAGGAGGCGGTAGTCCACATGTCCATGAACGACGTTATCTCTTTTAAAGAGTGTGAAAGGGTAATAAAGAAGATGATATATATATATATAATTATGTAATGAATATATTATTTATATTTTTTATTTCACTTATTTTTAATTATGACCATTCATTTATACATTCCATGTATCATGTGAACGAATCACATCACTTTGAGGGGGTGGTAGTCCACACTTCCTCAAATGAAATTATCGTATTTACACAACTTAGAAAACATAAAGGTACAATATAAATAAAAATTAAAGAATAATAAAACATTATAAATAATATATATCATATATAAATAAATTTCCCATCATAATGTACACCATGATAGGTGGTAAATGAGAATTGAACAACCATTGTTTCATGAGGCAGTAATTGGACGTACACAGAAACAATATGTTCGCTTCCATTAGATAGAGGTCTGTGTAGTTTTAGGTCAGACCATTTACATAAAAAAATCCTAGTATATTTTGGATACTATTTTTTATTTAATTATACAATAAGATGAGTATAGTTAGTGTATAATGGAAATGAAACTAAAACGCATGAGAGAAGATGTTACCTCTTAATCAGGTAACTTATTTTGGTTTATACCAAAAGGCTTCCGTGGGAGAATTTATTACCTAAGGGATGCTTCTAGGTAGACGGGTGGATTTTGTGGTATCTAAGTGGGTAGATCTTGGCCGAACATAAATGATTTTAGAGGTGTTATGAGTGGGGAGAGGTGGTGGCCTTTTATAGGGAAGGAAAGGGACTCACTTGACTTTTTTTTTAAACAAGTTAGTTTGCATATTTTCTAAACTAATAAAGGTAATAAAAATCCATAAAAATAAATAATGGAAGGTTAATGGAATGAAAATTTCCAAAAAATGGGTTTTGTACAAGTGGCTAGGTCATTTCTTCACTTGAATTAAAGGCTTAATCCTTTATTAAGCTTGATTTGGCCTTAATAATTGTAATTAATTTTAATCACTTTCACTAATTTTTTTGGTCAAAAAAATTAATTCTTATTATAAATTATAAATTATTCTTATTCCAAATATGCAATACATTTTTAAAAATTCAAATCTCATATGTGGCACAAATAAAATTAAAATTAATCCTGTAGACGGGACCACAATGCGGGTTTTTAAAGTAAAAGGTTATGAAATTTGGCTTTGTTGTTATAGTAAATTTCAATGTGAAATTGATTAAAATGACCTAAATTGGATTAATTGATAAAATTATTATATAATTAAACATTAAAAACAATTAAAATTATAATTTAACCTTTTAAATAAATTATATTGAAATCAGTTTTGAATTAAAATTCAGTTTTTTTAACTATTCGTTAAAAAATGAAATGTCTCAGAAAAATATCAAAATTTCACCATAACCTAATTATTATGTTTATCTTTCAAATTTGAAATTTATTTTTAAATATTAAATCAATTAAAGTGTCAAAATTAAAATTTAAAAAGGGTTCTCCAATAAAAATCGGTAAAATTGCCTTTATAAAAATATATGGGTAAAATAGGGTTTGTTCTAATGTTATGCATATCAAACCTAATGGAAGAATATCAAAAAATTTATTGAATATATTAGATATTTATTTAATTATAATAATTAACTTATTTTAATTAATTTAATTTATTAGGATAAAACAGCGTCGGGACCATAAAAATGGTTTTATATAAAAACATTCTATTTATATTCAATTGGTTCCTATATTGGTTTCTAATTGATTTTCAAACTATGAACTAATATTTTATTATTATAAACCATATATTTTCATAAGTTAGTTAATATTATTCATAAAATCTTGTTGATATTTTATTATAATAATTTTTTAATAATATATTGTTGTTTGGTAAAACTCGGTCTTGCATGTAACACAAACTATCATGAAAGGTCATTCATGCATGAAACTAAAGATATAGAGGAATTTATACCTTGATTATAACTCATGATACCTCAATATGCATATATAGAATCTATTTTAAGTATTAAATATATTATAAAGTATCTGGATACTATATTACCATACACGCTTATTGTTGTGTGTCATACACACTATCAAAAACAGGCTTCTTACATTAGTTTTTTGGGGAATCACATATAGAACCTTTTAATATAAAGGAAATTGAGAAATCTCTTAGAACAGTATCTAAAATGGGGATGTATAGATTCCTTAGACTATCGGCTAATACTGATGATTTTTGAGGAACCACTTGTGATTATCAAACCCAATAACTAAGATAACACGTAAAGATGTAAATTTTTTATGAACTGGTGAATGTGAAGTGATATTTATGGAGTTGAAAATGATTCTTATTTCTAGAAAAATACTCAATTTTTCCACAAGTGAGTAAATTTTCATTGTATATAGTTATGCTTTAAATAAGGGCTTGGGTTGTGTACTTATGCAAAATGATTAAGTCTCCAATGATGAAATCTCATGTTCTACCTATCAAGAATTATTATGAATTTTATTCTCATCTGGTATTTCAGGATATCTTCAAGTAATGGTACCATTTTTTCACTCTTTGGTAATTAATATAATTATGAAAAAAATTTATGATAACCATGCTTTATTTCTCTCCTTAGTCAGAAATTTATTTTCCTTCAAAACCATGTGTTTTAAAAATGTTTTAAAAATGTTTTAAAAAATGTTTAATTACTTCATTATGATATTTAAAATACATTTTTAACATGTTTTAATTTTAAAAAAATGTTTTAATTGGAATCTTTGTGTCATTTTCCAAAACAATATTTTAACGTAAATGTGAAAGAAACCTTCGTTTTAATGTGTACGGTATGAAAAAAAATTATGACATCATGACCAATCATTAATTCAAAGATTAAATTACTATTTTTCAAGGTTAATTTCAGGTAAAAAGGTTTTCAAAATGTTTTATGTTTTAAAAATAGTTTTTAAATTGGAAATTATATTTTCCACAATAAATTTTTTAAATGATATTTCAAAATTATTTTCCATTTAAAATGACATACATTGGTCTTACCTATTCCTTATTGAGGATATGATCAAATAATACCATTAATATTATTTCTATGAATGGTTTTTGTTTTGATGGAATGATGTTTATGAAAATTATTTCTCTTCTACCAGTTATACCATGACAAAATGTTCATCAAACCCACTTATTTTCATGGGTTATTCTATTATGAAATGATTTTAAAATTTGTATCTTTTCCATATGTTGTGATATGATGATATTTTTATGATAAACAATTTGTTTCAAATGTTATGATATATTGAATGTTTATGATTTTTTGGCACACATATGAATGATTTTATTATGTGACTTGTGGGATCTATATCTCTCTCTAATGCATTTAGTAAATATTTATATCTCACGATAGTGATATAATTGGAATAGGGAGTGAAGATAGTTTAGTAAGATAGTTTTGTAATGGGAATTGTACCCAGTTCAGTATGACTAGAATGGAATGGGAAGTGAACCCAGTTTAGTAATACAAAGCTGGATTGGGGAGTAAACCCAGTTCAATAAAGGACTTTTTCTGCTATTATGGTCTTGTAAGTGAGCCTTGACTAATATGTAAATGATTTTCTATGATTATGTGTATGCTAAAAATTCTATGTCATATGCTGTCATTGATAATTTTATTTGATTCTATTATGAATCATGTATTATAAACTACCAATATTTATGTCATAACTCAATATTATGATCCTTGTTATGTAGGGTATGGTTTTAAAATGTTATAATCATGTTCTCATACCCTTATTTTCATGTTATGCTTTTGTATCTCCCTTGTATACCCTTAATGATCATCTAAGGTCACACTTTAATTTTTTTCCTTTCCCCGGGTTATGAAGATATATATTATTTATGATATTCCTAAAAAGGGTTCAATTTATGAAGAACATAATGGGAGATGATGTAGCTCACTTATGGACCAATGTTTATGTTCCTGAGTTTTCAAATGCACTAAACTATTATGGTTATCATAAGTGTATTTATATAATGTAATAAATAATCTGTAAAAAATTATGTAATTTCTATGTTTAAAAAACCATGTTCATTATAGGAAGAGCTCAAGAATAAGTTACAATAGAATATGAAATAAGAGTTGTATATAACATAGTGATTCACTATAGGGTGAACATGTCCCCTTTATCAAGAAGAAGGATGTGTTAATGAATTGATGAATAGATTATCATGACCTCAAAAAATCATGATAAAGAACAAGGATCACCTCCCATGGATAGATTAATTTTTCCTTGAAATACATGGATCCAAATGTTTTTTTAAGGTGGAACTTCGATTGGTATATCACTAGTTAAAGGTGAAAAAGAAAGATATTCCTAGAAATTGATAGTAAAACAAGGTATGGACACTATAAGTTCATAGTTATTCCATTAAAACTCATTAATTCTCTAGAAATATTTATGGAATTGTTTAATGCAGTCTTTAGATATTACCTAAACAAATTTTTGGTAATATTTATAGATGATATTCTAATTTACTCTAAAATCAAGGAGGTACATGCATTGAATTTGAATACTATGCTAAAGTCATTGAGAAAGGAGAGGATAGATGAAAATTAAAGTAAAGGCTTTTTCTTGGCATCCAAAAGACCCAGGATCAAATCCGGGCAGGGACTAATTTATAGGTACTCTAGCAGCACTGTAACAGGGCACTATAGCAGTGCTGTAGCAGCCATGGACTACAGTAGCAGTATCACTGTGTGATGGAGGCACTGTAGCAGGAACTATAGCAGCAGCGGTACTGTAACAGGTACTGTAGCTGCCCGGGTACTGTAGTAGTACTATTCACCGAAGGGCTCTTTGGGCCAACAAAATGGGCTTTCATGCCTTGTTTTCAGACCACTTAGACTGGGGCCTTCGATCGATGTAATGGGTCCCCCTCTACCCAGTTTGAAAGAGTTATTTTATTTAAATAATAAATGAGGCTTCGGTCCCAACCTTTGAAAAAAATAATAAATGTGAGTTAAGGATAAAGGAAGTATCTTTATTAGGGAATATTATCACCCGAAAATGGATATCTATAAACCCTCTTAATAAAAATTCAATTGAGTACTGGCTTAGACCATCATCTACAATAAAGATATGTAGGTTTCTTGTAATAATTGGGTATTATAAATGATTCTTGGGGAACTTATTGTGATTTTCAAATCCAATAAACAAACTATCATAGAAGGGAGTAACGTTTTTCTTGACCAAGTAATGTGAAGTGATCTTTAAGGAGTTGAATAAGAGTATTATCAATACACAAGTCCTCACGTTATCCTCAAGTGAGTAAATTTATATTTTATACTATTATGCTTCAAATAAGGTATTAGGTTTTGTACTGATGAAAAATGATAAAATGATAGTTTATTCCTTAAGGTAGTGTAAAGTTCATGAGAAAAACTATTCCACTTATGATCTAAAGTTGGATGTAGTTATCATTTCATTGAAAATTTTTTAATATTATCTCTATGGGATGAAGTGTGAAATATATATGGAATATAAGAGCCTCAAATATATATTCTCATCGAATAAGTTTAACATGTTCCAACGAAGATGGTTAGATCTGATCAAGGAATATGACTTCTCAGTACATTAACATCCTTGGAAAGAAAATAAAGTGGTAAATAAACTAAGTAGAAAGGATATAAAATCCTTATCAATAATGAGAATTTAAAAGGATCCAATATTATTAGACTTGAAAAGTATAGACATAATAATCCTTAATTAAGGAATATCATCATTCATTTTTCAAATTATTTGTTAACTATCCCTTTTATATAAGATAAATGGTTCTCAAAGAGATGATGTGGAAATTTATAATAAGGTGGGAGCTATAAGAAAATGGAAATCCTCAGATTTCAAAATTGAAGAAGAAGGAGTTGTGATATTTGGGTTGCGACTATGTGTAACAGCAAATCTGGAGATAAATTAAGAGTTGTTGAATAACTCACATAGCTCAACCTTCTTCATCCACCCAAAGAGTATAAAGATGTATCAAGATATCTTAGAGCACTATTAGTGGGGAAAATGAAGAATAAGTTCACTGAATATATATATATATATATATATATATCAAAGTGATTGACATGTCAGCAAGTGAAGGCTGAAGGGAAAAGTATAATGATATGATGCATCCACTACCCATACCTACATGGAAATGGGAGAACATCACCATGGACTTTTTCACTAGTATTCCAAAAGAATCAAATGGAAATAGTTCTATATGGGTTGTGGTGGATCGTCTTGCAATAACTACTCACTTTATTTCAATTTGAGAGGAATTATCACTTGATGAACTTATAAGGATATACATCAGATAAGTAGTGAGGCTGCATGGAACAACACTATCAATTGTGTCTGACCAAGATCTGAGATTTATATCTAAGTTCTAAAAGAGCATATAACATGATTTATATACTGACTTGAACTTCAATACAGCTTATCACCCCTAAAATGATGGCCAATATGAGTATAATATTCAGACACTAGAAGACATGTTGCGAGCATGATCGATATACTTTGAAGGAGGGTGGGATCAATATCTTTCTCTGGTTGAGTTCTTGTACAATAATAGTTTCCACTCACACATCCAAATGAATCCATGTGATGTTAACTATGGGAAGAGGTTTTGAACACCGATATGTAGTGATGAAGTTGTGAATTCAAGAGATTGGGACCTGAAATGGTTTAGGATATTGTAGAAAATTTCAAGACTATCCAGCACCACATCAGGACTGCTCAGAGTCAATAAAAGAGATACATTGATAATAGTTGATGACACATAGAGTTTAAGGTTAGGAATAAAGTATTCCTATGAATAAATCCATAGAATAGAGTCATTAGATTTGGTAATAAGGTAAATATAAGACCCAGGTATATCAGCCTCTTTGATATTCTCGATCACATTAGATATTTGGTGTATCGACTAGCACTTCCACTAACTCTTTATCAAGTACATAAGTTATTCCATGTATCCTTATTTAGGAAGTACATACCAGATCTATTGCATGTGTTGAATTCAAAGGTGGTATAGTTGGAAAATTATCTCACTTATGATGAGAATCCAATGAATATCTTTCACCATAGAGATAAATTTCTACACAACAACACAACTCACCTGGTCCAAGTGCTACGACGATACCATAAAAATAAAGAGGCAACCTGGGAACTGGAGGAAGACATGAAGTATAAGTACGCTCTAATGGTTTCACCATGTTATGTAATATGAAATTTTTATGGTGAAATTATGTAATGGGGAATAATGTAACACCTTGAGTTTTTTAAAATTAAAACTATTAGGGATAGTATATGAGACACACAACACCATGCCTAAACAAACAATAATTATTTATAAATATTATAACCTAGATATTAAATTGTTGAGTATAATAGTATTAAATAATTTATTAAATATATATAAATATCCTAAACTATATAAATTTATTTATAAATTCTTATGAAATAAGCACTTAATTTTTAATAAAGATATGTTATTCTTCAAAAAATATCTTTCCTTCAAGAATGATTATTATTTATTTTTGTGTGAATATATTATAATTAATTTATGGACCTTTTATAAATGTTATCTTATAAAATTAACATTATTATTAAAATCATCATATCAAAATTAACTTTTGGTGAAATTTTGAGATTTTTCATAAATGTTGGATTTTTTAATGAATAGTAAAAATTACTTATTTTTCAACTACAGTCATTTATTTTCATTAAATAATGTAATTTAAAAGATCCATTATATTTTTAATTTTTAATTAATTAAAAAAATTAAAAAAAATATTTATAATAATATAATTAATTTCATTTTAATCCTAAATTTCCATGATTTTGGAAAATGATTATTTGTATTCTTAAAAACACGGTTTTCTGTAAACTATTTTTAATTATATAAAGTCTTTTAATTTTAATTAATTAATAAAACCTCTATTAATGAAATATTTAAATGAAATTTATATATTATATATCCAGTTATATTAATTTAAATTCATCTAATGGTGAATATTATTCATATAGTTAATGTAGGATCATCTTATGCTTCCAAAAATACATTTCTTGAAAAACCATTTTTAGACATGTTTTGTGGGTTTAATTTTAAATTAAATTTTGATACGTATGTAAATTGAATTTAATAAAATTTATTAATTATTTTTAACAATAATAATTAATATTATATAATAATTTCAACTTAATTTTTTCTCATAATGAATAGTAAAAACAATAAAAAAAATTACAAAAATTAATGTTAAAACCTGTTTACAAGGGATTATACTAAAGAGGTCAAGGGAGTGAAACATTTAAAAAATGTTTAGTTTTGAATGGTGGGGGTTATTATCTAATTTATTGACCCCTAAAATCTATTATTTATAAATTTTTTAAGCACTTTTCTTAAGAGTGACTTCCCATTATTGAATGGTTTTTGGTACATATAAAAATGTAACACCTTCTAACATATAAAAGAGAACCCCTTATACTATTTTTTAAACACTTAAAATTCCCTTTGGTTCTAAAAATACCCAAAAAAATCTTGTCCTTACTTCAATCCCTATTTTCATGTGGCCTTTTATTTAT
This sequence comes from Viscum album, assembly GCA_963277665.1. NCBI lineage: Eukaryota > Viridiplantae > Streptophyta > Magnoliopsida > Santalales > Viscaceae > Viscum > Viscum album. The sequence goes on from OY728138.1 coordinate 1,382,877,941, forward strand.
CATAAATACAATCTATGGAGGCTTTAGGTATAATCCTAAAAGGTGTTCAAAAGAACAGGTAGTGTTCTTAACCAAGAATCGTTATTTTATTTATTCTTATACATAATTAAAATATTACAGAATGTAATAACTTAAATCCATATACTATTACAAAAGAATAGGTATTGTCCGTGGGTGTAAGAACCTGGTTTATGCTATAAAAGACTTTGTAATATTCTGGATATTATTCCAGAACAACGCATTCAGATGACATGTGACTCCAAGCCCCGGTGTGGCTGGAATTAAATTTTCAGTGCATTCACACCGGGAATGAAAAATAAATGGGATAACTCCTAAATGGTTCTTCAGATCAGAGATCCGAGTGTACGGATGGGTCCAAAATGGGGTGTTTACCCTAGGAACGATATAAACCATGTCGGAACGTGTAACAGCCCGAGATTTTATGAAAAATATTTTTTTTAATTTTATTAATGTCTTGTGTTGTACGCTACACCAAAAGGAGCTTGCACAACACGCATCCTTGACTTGCCTTTCATTACACGCAATCGCAACCTTCCTCGATAGCGTGTGTAGTACGCAATACTGAGTTTCACGAAACAACGATATGCTATTAAAATATTATTAAAACTAGCCGTTATGAATAGTAATAACCACTTTTTGAAATTTTATAAATTTCATTTTTCAAAATGAACTTCATTTTTGGACTCAGAATATCGAAATTTGCCTAGGGTGAAATTTTGGTATTTTTCTGAAAACTTTCAATTTTTGATGAATAGTGAAACCACTAAGTGGTAGGTTAAAAACTGAATTTTGCATAAAACTTAATTTTACCGCTTCTGTGAATGGAATTTCGAAAATCCGAGAGACACAGTTAATATCAAGGACTAAAATGTGGTTCAATGAGATGAAAATAATTTTTGGTGAATAGTAACTTTTTACTTTTTTTTACCGCGGTTAATAGTAAATTGGGTAACTAAGGGTAAATATGATATTAATATTACCCTAACACATGTCCTAATTCTATTGGACAAGTTTAATTCGACCAAAAACAAACTTAGGAATAAAATATGACCATTTAGGCCCACTTGGATTATATTAGGACATTTATTGTTAATTTATTTAAAGAAGGGTTAAAATAGTTAAAATCAAAGTTTAATAAGTAAATCATTTATAATATGGGGTTATACATAAGATAAATTCGATTGTAAATATTCATTAGAAATCTAAAAAGATTTCCTACATGATGGTATTTTATTTGTAATTTTTAGACATCAAATAATTTAATTTATTTATGACACAAAGATGATGCAGTAATTATCTTATTAATGAAATATTGACATAATTGATAATATAAATACCAAAATAAATGAAATTTAAGACTTTTTATGAATTACACTAATTTTTTAGGTTACTATGATATATTAATTTTTATTTAATCAACTTGGTTCGAACATATAATTCTGTTATGACTTTCACAATAATCATATATCAAATAGTGTCAAAATTGACACAAAATAGTTTTTAAATCAAATATTATATTATTAATTGTTATTTTATTCCTAAAAATCTAAGGTTCGGCCAAATGACTTAGATAAGGATATATATATTAATAATAAACAATTTGGGGTTCGTTTGGCATGTTATAGTAAGTTTATTAACCATATAGTGAAAGAAAACAAAAAGACATGGTAAAAGTTAAATTATTTAACTTAGAGTTAAATCTAATTGATAAGGTTAAAATAATACCCTAAACTTTTCTAAATCCTATTGGTTGATAGTATTTCGGCCCATCCTCACCTTATCTTCGAAATAATACCCTTTGGAGCCATTATAAACCGATTTTGACTTTAATATAAAATAATATTTTGAGATATTCCTAAGGTGCCCCTCTCCTCCCTTATAAAAGGGCACCTCCTCTCCATCCTCCTCACACCAAATTGAGCACTCAAGCTCGGCCAACCCCTGCCATTTTCCCTTCTCCACTTCCCTAGAAACATCCTAGAGGTTCTGGTCTTCCTCAAAGACCAATTTTAGTGCCCTAAGAGGAGGTCTCAAAGAGGCGCTTCAAAGAAGAGGTAATTACCGTTACCAATTCTTTCATCTTTATTTCTTCTTCCACTTCTTCTTCTTAGGTTGATTCCTTATGAAGTAATAACATAAGTATCACTCATATACTGATATGTTATTATAAGTATGAAACAACCCTATTTCACCATCTATCCATCCTACGGAAAAAGAAATCACCGCGCGTGCGTACGTACGGAATATCGTCTCCACGCCGTGGTGTAATCTATTTTCCACCACCACCTTACATGGATGGGTATAATGGTGTAAAGAATAACTATACATAGTTATTACAACATCATATTGATTCTGATATATTGTATAATCCACTCCAATTCAATTCAATAATTATGGAAATGATATCATCGCTCGTGCGTACGTACGGAATACCGTCTCCACGACGCGATGAGATTCATTCTTAATGATTAACCATTCATAAATGATTATAAAGTATATATAATAAGTACTAATGAAATATATGACATAATAATGATACTGGATTTATGTATATATATATATATGTATGTCATCTACTTACTTCCATTCAAGACAATAAAGAAAGAAAAACAGCGTTCATGCGTACGTACGGACTACCGTCTCCATGAACGGTGTTTTTCATTTCATTTATCTATCTATTATATATATATATATATATACTGAATATATATGATATATAAATCATATTTTATATTCTGGATGTAAGTAAATCATGATATAAGTAATAATAATGTCAAGAACAAAAAGTCAAAACACCTACGATAAATGAAACGATTTTACCCAAAACGCTTCTTTAACATGGAATTTACAAAAGAACGGGTAATATAATGTCATAAGTGAACCATATATGATATCATAACAATGAATATGATTCTGTAATAAGTCAATGACATTATTTAAATCATTATACAGGAGGTTCGGACACATACGAAGCAAATCGGACCTAAGGTAAGGGAAATATCGCAATCTCATCCGAGATTGTTTTTACTTTGGCATTTACTGGGGTGTATTTTATCATCCACATCCATGTTCCCTAAATATATAATATTTTTTCCATCCACTTACAATAGTTTAAATCCAATTTTACCCTTCGGTGAGTTTTAGTAAAGAATATGAAAGGAATCTTTTGTCGCTTTTTCGTACGAGGTACTTTATGACTTTTCCGACAAAAGTACGAGAAGAATGTTTTCTTTTTAACTTATACGGCATGAATGTATTTTTAAAACATTGTTTACAAGAATATTCCTTTACAAGTTTTCAAGTTTATTTTTAATCAACTTCTTTTATTTTAAAGTTTTATAACATGTTAAGAAAGGAAAAATGTTTTTGAAGTAGAAAGGATATTTTCCTCAAGAATGAAGTTCAAGTGTTTTATCAAAATTATTTTCCATCTAAGATAATAAAGGGTTCTGTTTTTATCCCTATTATTAAATTGATTTGATTATGTTGTGAGGGAATTATTTTTATGAAGTCATTTACCTTATATGATTTGTTTTATGATGTCATGATGTTTCAAGAACCCCATTTTTGTTACATGTGTTATGCGATGATGTATGATTTATGATTATGTGGCACACATAAGAAAGGATTCATTATAAGATGGGTGGGACCTATATCTCCCTCCAATGCATTGGGTAAAGATTTTATATCTCATGAGATAGACATGGCTGGAACGGAAGGTTATTTCGGTTCAGTGATACAGGACTGAAACGAGGAGTGAACTCGGTTCAGAAAGGGACTTTGTCCACTAAGATAGTCTTGGCAATGAGTCATGACTAACAAGAAATGATTTTCCATGATTATGTGTGCATGCCACAAAGTTTCAAGTTTTATGATATGATTATGGGGATCTCATTTTCACTTCTATGATTTCTTCCATGTTAAGATATTATGCTCTCTTTTGCAGGTTAAGATTTCCAAAAAGTTATGTTCTTATGAATATGATGTGATTGATTTTTCTTTTGTATACCCTTACTGAGCATTTGAGCTCACCCTTTTATGTTTTCTTTTCCCCAGGATATAAAGAAAGGTTTTAGGTAAAAAAAGGGAAGATCTTTATGGGAGATATTGAAGATCTTTCACCACGATTAGAAGACTACGTTCCGAGTTTCCAAAGACACTAAAATATTACGATCCTTGTGTGTGTGTTTTTGTTATGTACTAAGTATTCCGCAAAAGTAATGTAATGTCCATGTACGTCAGGCTTCGGGTCTCTACAGTTGGTATCAGAGGAAAGGTTTAGTCAACCTTTGGAAACTAGGATGCGAAAACGTTAGTGAGATCCCTAGAGATATATTTCTAAGGTATGTCTAGGGATGTCTCTAAGGTTAAGTATACGTATAGGTTATAGTCCTAGAATTGCTCTAATGATCTTAGAATTTAACCTAATATGTTAGATATTGAGGGTACTACCCCTTTATTATGTTGTTTTCCCTAGCATGATTTTTGCCTCTCACACTATTCTTTTGGGGTTTTAGACGATGGCTAGAACCCGAAGGAACCGTGTTGATCAATGCAATGGACAATGCAATGATTGTCCCCCTGAGCAACCAAACGATATGGGAGCTGGAATGCAAAATCTTGTAGCCATGCTCACACAACTTTCTCAAGCTATGAATCATGCAGGACTTCCAAACGAGCAAAGGAAGGAGCAACATTCTGTTGAATCCTTCATGAGGCAGCGTCCGCCTTCTTTCAGTGGGTCTACTGATCCATTAGTTGCTGAACAATGGATTAGTACTACTGAAAAGATATTTTCAGTTCTTCAATATTCTGAACATGATAAAGTCATCTTAGCAGTATATCGTTTGGAAGGTGAAGCTGATCAATGGTGGAATCTTATCAAGAATACGAGGCAAAGAGATGAAATTGATTCCATGGAATGGGACGAGTTCAAGAACTTGTTTTTCAGTAAGTACTTCCCTCGTATTCTTCGAACGAAGATGGAGAAGGAGTTTCTTGAACTAAAGCAAAAGGATGATGAATCTGTTGGTATATACGAAGCGAATTTTACAAGACTTGCAAGGTATGCATCTGGCATTATCATCCAACCTGAAAGTAAAGTTGATCGATTTTTCAGTGGCTTAAAACCAAGTCTTCGAAGGGCATTAGCTATAAGAGACTTCAGTAGCTATGAAGAAATTGTGCGTTGTGCTATCAAGGTAGAAATGGAAGTTGGTGTTACATATCCATCTCATGGTTTTGACAAGAAACGAAAGATGGAGTTCAAGGAGAAATCTCAGAATAATGGTGAAAAGAAGATGAATGTTTCCTTATGCACAAAGTGTGGAAAGAAGCATGGTGGAGATTGTCTTAAAGGGACTAGAAAATGTTTTAAGTGTGGAAAAGAAGGTCATCGAGCAGCTGAGTGTCGAAGTAATGGAAAAAGGGATTCTAATGAAGTGAATAAAGCAAACACTGCAGAGAACGCACAACCAACACTTCAATGCTTCAAGTGCAAGGAGATGGGACATTATGCCAATAAATGCCCTAATCCAAGGGTTAGTGATGATCGACATGAGCAACCGCTTAAGGCAAAGGACAAAGGGAAGTCACATGCGATCACTATTGGCAATGTTGAATATGACAACGATGTGGTGGAATGATTAAGTTTTTATGTAATGGGATTCCAAAATAATGTTGTATCATGGAATATTGGAATATTTATGTATTGGTCTAATGTGGTATTCAAAGTGATTGAGATAGTATGCGCATAATGAAGGGAAAACGAGAAAATTAAATGTTTAACAGTATTCATGAGCTCATGATTGATATAAGGACTAAGTGATATCATGGTTTGAGTATATAGAATTTTGAGGATTTTGGTATGTGGAAAGTGTTAACTTTTAACTGCATTCAAGTTTTCACTAAGGTTCAATGGGTATTCAAGAGAGTACAAGATTAAGGCCTTTAAATGTTTGGAATGTGTCCAACAAGATATAGCTTATGATATATGGGGATCAACGATGGTATTAAATCTCTGGTAATCGTTTTCACTATGTTATGAGAGTGGACTAGAGTATTATGGATAAGCCTAAAGATTGGAATGGATTATGTTGGACACAAGTTAGTATTGTTTAAGGATAGATGTTTTCTCGATATTATTGATGGGATGTTATAGTAATATAGTTTTAGAAAAAGTACAACCTGCAGGACGGGCGACAGCCCATCGCGTCGGACAAGGCTGTGGGAATCGAATCCACAACCGAAGTGCGACTGACCTTTATCGCCTACCACTGGCCTACAGGAAGTCCCTGTTTAGTAGAAACTAGTTTTATTATATTAAGCAGTATGATATATGAAGTATAAGTCCATTTTAGGAACTATATATGATTAATCTCACTATAGATCGACTTATGTATATAATTTTTGCTAGCCTTTTATTTGAGACAGATGGAATGACCCGTCATTCTATCACATGATCTGCTAACAGTTCACGAATAACAAATTCAACTTCATTTATTTAAGAGATGAAGTGGAAATTGTTCAAGGCATGAACAACAGTGAGATTGTACCAAAATAAAGAAAGTATTTATTCTAATTCAATTTTCAACTTTAGGGAAATGATCTTGAAAACCAAAAATGTTGTCCTAGTGATCTTATACCTGATGAATCAGATGGTACCTTAGATCGTCACAAATTTATGGATTTGTGATTACTGGATTTTCCATAGCCATGTTCTCTACCACTCTCCATCAGAACATGATGGTTAGATTTCTCTTTCATATCCATATTTTCACCTATGTGGAAACCCAGTGATTAGTTTATTTGGGTAACCATTACGTTTCATAATTTTGTTTTTAAAGATTGGTTTTGATATTCCTTTTTACGATGTGGGTTTCTATTAAATAAACTTTCAAATAGTAAACCATTTATAACCCCGACGAATTTCGAGGGCGAAATTCATTTTAAGGGGGGTAGAATGTAACAGCCCGAGATTTTATGAAAAATATTTTTTTTAATTTTATTAATGTCTTGTGTTGTACGCTACACCAAAAGGAGCTTGCACAACATGCATCCTTGACTTGCCTTTCATTACACGCAATCGCAACCTTCCTCGATAGAGTGTGTAGTATGCAATACTGAGTTTCACGAAACAACGATATGCTATTAAAATATTATTAAAACTAGCCGTTATGAATAGTAATAACCACTTTTTGAAATTTTATAAATTTTATTTTTCAAAATGAACTTCATTTTTGGACTCAGAATATCGAAATTTGCCTAGGGTGAAATTTTGGTATTTTTCTGAAAACTTTCAATTTTTGATGAATAGTGAAACCACTAAGTGGTAGGTTAAAAACTGAATTTTGCATAAAACTTAATTTTACCGCTTCTGTGAATGGAATTTCAAAAATCCGAGAGACACGGTTAATATCAAGGACTAAAATGTGGTTCAATGAGATGAAAATAATTTTTGGTGAATAGTAACTTTTTACTTTTTTTTACCGCGGTTAATAGTAAATTGGGTAACTAAGGGTAAATATGATATTAATATTACCCTAACACATGTCCTAATTCTATTGGATAAGTGTAATTCGACCAAAAACAAACTTAGGAATAAAAAATGACCATTTAGGCCCACTTGGATTAGATTAGGACATTTATTGTTAATTTATTTAAAGAAGTGTTAAAATAGTTAAAATCAAAGTTTAATAAGTAAATCATTTATAATATGGGGTTATACATAAGATAAATTCGATTGTAAATATTCATTAGAAAGCTAAAAAGATTTCCTACATTATGGTATTTTATTTGTAATTTTTAGACATCAAATAATTTAATTTATTTATGACACAAATATGATGCAGTAATTATCTTATTAATGAAATATTGACATAATTGATAATATAAATACCAAAATAAATGAAATTTAAGACTTTCTATGAATTCCACTAATTTTCTAGATTACTATGATATATTAATTTTGATTTAATCAACTTGGTTCGAACATATAATTCTGTTATGACTTTCACAAAAATCATATATCAAATAGTGTCAAAATTGACACAAAATAGTTTTTAAATCAAATATTATATTATTAATTGTTATTTTATTCCTAAAAATCTAAGGTTCGGCTAAATGACTTAGATAAGGATATATATATTAATAATAAACAATTTGGGGTTCGTTTGGCATGTTATAGTAAGTTTATTAACCATATAGTGAAAGAAAACAAAAAGACATGGTAAAAGTTAAATTATTTAACTTAGAGTTAAATCTAATTGATAAGGTTAAAATAATACCCTAAACTTGTCTAAATCCTATTGGTTGATAGGCTTTCGGCCCATCCCCACCTTAGCTTCGAAATAAGACCCTTTTGAGCCATTATAAACCGATTTTGACTTTAATATAAAATAATATTTTGAGATATTCCTAAGGTGCCCCTCTCCTCCCTTATAAAAGGGTACCTCCTCCCCATCCTCCTCACACCAAATTGAGCACTCAAGCTCGGCCAACCCCTGACATTTTCCCTTCTCCACTTCCCTAGAAACATCCTAGAGGTTCTGGTATTCCTCAAAGACCAATTTTAGTGCCCTAAGAGGAGGTCTCAAAGAGGCGCTTCAAAGAAGAGGTAATTACCGTTACCAATTCTTTCATCTTTATTTCTTCTTCCACTTCTTCTTCTTAGGTTGTTTCCTTATGAAGTAATAACATCAGTATCACTCATATACTGATATGTTATTATAAGTATGAAACAACCCTATTTCACCATCTATCCATCCTACGGAAAAAGAAATCACCGCGCGTGCGTACGTACGGAATACCGTCTCCACGCCGTGGTGTAATCTATTTTCCACCACCACCTTACATGGATGGGTATAATGGTGTAAAGAATAACTATACATAGTTATTACAACATCATATTGATTCTGATATATTGTATAATCCACTCCAATTCAATTCAATAATTATGGAAATGATATCATCGCTCGTGCGTACGTACGGAATACCGTCTCCACGACGCGATGAGATTCATTCTTAATGATTAACCATTCATGAATGATTATAAAGTATATATAATAAGTACTAATGAAATATATGACATAATAATGATACTGGATTTATGTATATATATATATATGTATGTCATCTACTTACTTCCATTCAAGACAATAAAGAAAGAAAAACAGCGTTCATGCGTACGTACGGACTACCGTCTCCATGAACGGTGTTTTTCATTTCATTTATCTATCTATTATATATATATATATATACTGAATATATATGATATATAAATCATATTTTATATTCTGGATGTAAGTAAATCATGATATAAGTAATAATAATGTCAAGAACAAAAAGTCAAAACACCTACGATAAATGAAACGATTTTACCCAAAACGCTTCTTTAACATGGAATTTACAAAAGAACGGGTAATATAATGTCATAAGTGAACCATATATGGTATCATAACAATTAATATGATTCTGTAATAAGTCAATGACATTATTTAAATCATTATACAGGAGTTTCGGACACATACGAAGCAAATCGGACCTAAGGTAAGGGAAATATCGCAATCTCATCCGAGATTGTTTTTACTTTGGCATTTACTGGGGTGTATTTTATCATCCACATCCATGTTCCCTAAATATATAATATTGTTTCCATCCACTTACAATAGTTTAAATCCAATTTTACCCTTCGGTGAGTTTTAGTAAAGAATATGAAAGGAATCTTTTGTCGCTTTTTCGTACGAGGTACTTTATGACTTTTCCGACAAAAGTACGAGAAGAATGTTTTCTTTTTAACTTATACGGCATGAATGTATTTTTAAAACATTGTTTACAAGAATCTTCCTTTACAAGTTTTCAAGTTTATTTTTAATCAACTTCTTTTATTTTAAAGTTGTATAACATGTTAAGAAAGGAAAAATGTTTTTGAAGTAGAAAGGATATTTTCCTCAAGAATGAAGTTCAAGTGTTTTATCAAAATTATTTTCCATCTAAGATAATAAAGGGTTCTGTTTTTATCCCTATTATTAAATTGATTTGATTATGTTGTGAGGGAATTATTTTTATGAAGTCATTTACCTTATATGATTTGTTTTATGATGTCATGATGTTTCAAGAACCCCATTTTTGTTACATGTGTTATGCGATGATGTATGATTTATGATTATGTGGCACACATAAGAAAGGATTCATTATAAGATGGGTGGGACCTATATCTCCCTCCAATGCATTGGGTAAAGATTTTATATCTCATGAGATAGACATGGCTGGAACGGAAGGTTATTTCGGTTCAGTGATACAGGACTGAAACGAGGAGTGAACTCGGTTCAGAAAGGGACTTTGTCCACTAAGATAGTCTTGGCAATGAGTCATGACTAACAAGAAATGATTTTCCATGATTATGTGTGCATGACACAAAGTTTCAAGTTTTATGATATGATTATGGGGATCTCATTTTCACTTCTATGATTTCTTCCATGTTAAGATATTATGCTCTCTTTTGCAGGTTAAGATTTCCAAAAAAGTTATGTTCTTATGAATATGATGTGATTGATTTTTCTTTTGTATACCCTTACTGAGCATTTGAGCTCACCCTTTTATGTTTTCTTTTCCCCAGGATATAAAGAAAGGTTTTAGGTAAAAAAAAGGGAAGATCTTTATGGGAGATATTGAAGATCTTTCACCACGATTAGAAGACTACGTTCCGAGTTTCCAAAGACACTAAACTATTACGATCCTTGTGTGTGTGTTTTTGTTATGTACTAAGTATTCCGCAAAAGTAATGTAATGTCCATGTACGTCAGGCTTCGGGTCTCTACAGCACGGGAATTTTGGACCCCTCGCCCGCTACCAGAACGTTAAACGGATTAATTAATTAATTAATTAATTCATTTAATGGTTAAACTCAAGTATCTCTTAAACGGTGGCTCCGATTGGGAAACTGAGGCCACCTTTGAGTTCGGAGCGTGCCGTTACCCTAGGAGGGTTGTAAGTTTTGCGGGCGCGGGCCTACTGTGAGAGATGTCACCCAAGGGAAAAATGGTCTTTTCAAAATGTCCACTTAGTGATTTTTGTTACTGGATTTCTTTTTAAATAACATTCGAACAAAGTCTCGGAATTGAAATATGAGACTTCCATTGAGTTTGGAGTGGGGTGTTTTTCCTAGGTGTGAGATAAAATAGGCTGGCGTGACGGTTTTGGAATTCGCGCCCATTGGGAGAGTTTTAGTGAATTTTTATAAATTCACTGTTGAGGGAGACCCATTCCCCCCCCCCCCATCTCTCTCTCTCTCTCCCTCCCTCTCTCTCTCTCTCTCTCTGACATGTTCTTCGGCGTTCTTCACCGTTCTTCGGCGGATCGAGGAGACATATCCGCCGGAGCCTTGGCGGATCGGAGCGGGAGCATTGTGGATGCGTCACCAACGACGAACGAGCAATCCGAGGTAGGATTCTTGTTGAATTTCGCACCCTCGTCTATTTTCTCAATTTATTCATCATTTTCATATTTTAATTTCTTTTATTTATAGTTTTTAGAATTTGGGGTGTTGGCCGAACGAACACGGCCAACACCCGAGCCCCGTTCAATTCCTCGTTCTTGAATGTTCTTCATACCAAATTTTCGGGCGCGCGCAAACCTCAATGGATCGACGAGACGGGGAAGGTGTTGTGAAGATCTCATCCCAGGGATCCCAAAACCGGTGTCGGATAATTTTTTTGATCATCGAAATGGTCGGGGGGACCGGTCGAAGGCTCGGCTCCAGCGTGGGGCGGCGGCCGGAGACCGAACCAGCGGCGGAGCGGGGCGACCGCGTCTAGGAACGCGGCAGAGCTCGGGGGGTTCGTCTCAGTGGCGAGGTCACGGGTGTAGGTCGGGCAAGTGTGAGCAGAGGCTGATAGAGGCGTTCGGTCGAGCGGTGTCTGGCGTGCAGCGGGCGCGGCGTCGAGCAGCGGAGCCGGCAAGGGGCGACAGTGGCTCGCGGTCGAGCGGAGGAGCTCCAGGAGGCTGGGGCTCTGGCGTCAGGCGGATCCGGCGGATCGGGGACCTCGGAGCGGCGGTCGCGGCTGGTCGCGGTCGGCAAGCAGAGTCCCGAGGCGGTTAGCGCCTCGGGCGCGCGGAGGAATCAAGGACCCACCGAATACGGGTCCTGTTGCATGACGCGGAAGACCGGCCAGACGGCCGGTCTGCATGGAGAAAAACTGGACCCTCTTGGGTCGGGTGCTGATGGGCGGCCGGTGGCTAGTGGGCCGCGGCAGTTCGGTTCGGGCCGACCGAGGTGAATCGGCCCAGTTAGGCCCCCTTGCATTCGGGGGGGGAGTATCTTTTAAATGGCGCATCCATTTGACGCGCCGTGTATGGCTGTAGAATATTATCAGCAAGGCTCTCTTTTTAAGATGAGTCCCGAGGTTTTAGGTTTCGTTCCCAAAGGTTGGTGATCCGAAACGCATTAATTTAATAATAATAAATTGTTATTAATGTTGCGACGGATGTGGCTCGCGAGCCGGACATCTGTTTGATGTGCGGTCAGAGGCGCGGTGGCCCCGGAGCTGAGACGGTCCTTCTGAGTTGGTTCGGAACCTTTTCGGGTTGGTTTCGTTGCTCGGTGGCACGAAACACTAAATGTGAGTAATTAAATAATTAATTAATTATTGCGTCGGACGTAACTCCTGCTTGGGATGTTTGATTGATGCGTCGTCAGCGGCAGCATGATCCCAGTCCTCGTGCGGACTTTTTGAGGTGCTTTCCAAAGCGTTTGGGTTGGAGATGAGGTACGGCCCCACGGGGCCTAGTTCATAGGTTTTATGGTGAAACGTCAATTTTTCAACCGACATCCATTTGGGCTGTTTGAGTACTCGCTTTTGAGTGTTTTTCTAAGGGGATTGCAATGGCGCAATCCTCCCGCCTAAATTCAGGCCCAAGGTGTGGCCCCAATGGGGTCCTGTTTGCGTATAACACGGGGAGTTGCAGATTCTACATTCATAATTCGTTTTAGGCGTTGTCAATGGTCTTGTGACCCTGGAATCGAGGCAAAATTGACCGAGGTGGTTTCAAGCGTCGAAGTGGGAGTTGATGCATGCGCCCCAGGGGTAGTCTCTTGAGCTGTGTGCAGAGTTTTCACACTTTTTTCACCATACGTCCGTATGGGGCGTTCGATTAGTTGTTTCCGCATGTTTTTCCAAGAGCATCCCGAGGGCAAAGTTCACCCGATGGGTATCGGAGTATAGGTGCGGGCCCCACATGGGCTGACTACGGTGAATAGTACCATATTCACCGTTTGTCCGTTTCGGGTGAGTGAGTAGTCTATCTCGCGTGTTTCTCCACAAGGACTGAAACGGTGTAATCCTTTTGGGCATGAGGAGCCTCTTTTGATATCATGTTAAGCATGGAAACGTGAGAGGGCCTTGAGCGGAGATCCCTTTTGACGCACTCTAAACCAACACATGGTGGCGTTGCTAGTGACACCCCATGATGGTACAGGTGCTGACCCTCTGCGAGTTGAGTTATTCTAGAGTTGGTTGGTTGTGTGATACCCCCCTCCGTGTTCTGTTGGACAGTGTTGTACCATCCAGTAGGGATGGCCATAGCAGTTCCGGGACTACCCTCCAACAGGGCTGGGAAGTGGGTCGCCTATTGACTTCTTTCGGGTCTTCCCTCCAGCAGGGCTGGGTAGTGGGTCACCTATCAAATTGTTCCAAGTTTACCCTCCAACAGGGTTGGGCAGTGGGTTTCTCATCGACTTCTTCGAGGTCTACCCTCCAACAGAGACTGGGCAGTGGGTCGCCTGTCGACTTTTTCGAGGTCTACCCTCCAGCAGAGACTGGGCAGTGGGTCGCATATCGACTTCTTTGAGGTCTACCCTCCAGTAGTGACTGGGTAGTGGGTCACCTATCGACTTCTTCGAGGTCTACCCTCTAACAGATACTGGGTTATGGGTCGCTTATCGACTTCTTCGAGGTCTACCCTCCATCAAAGACTGGGCAGTGGGTCTCCTGATGATGTATTATGGTTTACCCTCCAGCAGGGCTAGTCAGTGGGTCTCCTGATGATGTGTTACGATTTACCCTCTAGTAGGGATGGGCAGTGGGACACCCGTTGTCATTCCCAACTCGGTCCTTTCTACTGGGCTAGTCTGTGGCTTTCCTCCGTGATTACCGGAGCGGGGACCTTGGTTGTACGAGTCATTGATGGAACAACCTTGACTTTGAGGAGACCTCTCTACTGCGGGGAAGTGACAAGGTGTGGTTTGACTTTCCCAAGAACTCTTAAGTACGAGGGGTGATTTCCCCACTGAGACCAGTCCGTGTGACGCGACTTAAAATCATGCGGGCGAGTCAGTGCCACCCAAGGCGGATAGTTTCGAGGTGTGGTGATTTGTGCCCCTTGACTTGCAGTTCAGGGCAGACGTACGAGATGCTGGGCCTCGATGGTGTTTTCTTCTGGGATTGTTGGCTACTCACATTCTTGGGCTGAGCTACAAGATGGAGATCCCCTTATGATTTTGTTTAGGCTTCTTGATTGAGCATATATATATGTGTATAATTTGTTCCAGTACCCAATTGTTGGGCTTAGTTACTCTCCCTCCAGGAGAGGCGAAGACGCGTGGGGTATGCCACGTGCTTTCTGTGTCTAGATTCTCGTGGTTAGACGAGTCTACTCTCCTGCTATAGGTAGCAAATACTAGACAAGAAGTTCATCTTCTCATTGTTTCCAGCTCCTTGTGTCTGAACGAGTCTGCTTCCTTCCTCTTGTTGGGTTGAGTTGTACTCTTTACTGCACTCTCGGTTGTTTCCCCTTTACTTTTCCCTGTTCGATCTACTTCTCACCTCTTCAGTACCTCCTTTGTTTCTCCCTTGATCCTTTGGGGCATCCTACTGATTATTTTTATACTCGCCCCTACTTGGGCTTTGCCCGCACTTGGTGTGCCCTTGCAGACGATGGACAGGTCGATCATGATGTCAGAGGAGCTTAGGAGTTCTGGAGCTTAGACTGCATACGGTAGTCGGAGATGGGTTTCAGATGGGGGACCCTTCTAGCTGTTTCTATTTTGTTTACCTGATTCCGAGTTGTGGCACCTTTTCTGGTTGGGCGCGTGTGTTTCCGCTTTACTTTTTAGTTTACATTCAGCTCCTGCTTTGTACTGTTAGAGGTTGATGAACTTTGTGTTTTATTTATAGCAGTTGGTACTTTTCTTTTCTTTTTACTCTGCACTTTTTCATTGAGTGTGCTACGTGTGTGTATATACAGGTACTTAGGCAAAGGCCTCCCCGAGTTTTTGTGCCTTCGGGGCTGGTCACTAGCCCCTGGCCTATGGAGGCGGGCTTGGGGTAGTTGCGGCTCAAGCCCGGGTAGGGTCGGGTCATGACAAAGTGGTATCAAAGGTGGTTTGTTCCTTAGGATGTTGTGTGGACGTCCCTAAAAAGGAATTTTTTGGGATTTAGGGAAACAGTGTCAACGTGTCTCGAGAGTGGCTCTCAGTCCAGGGAGTCCAGTGATGGTGCGGCGGCCGACGTATCCATTCACTAGGACCCTGATAAACCGCTTGTTGACTCGGCATGCTGAGACACTTGTTGCAGGGAAAATTGGTTTGTGTATAACATAGGATTCAGTCTTTGACTATCCTTCTTGATTCATTTCCCCATTTTTTATTTTGGTATATACATTATGCTCATCTGATCGCGACACTCCTTGATAACATTCAGGATGTCTCCCCGAAGACAGCCAGCCAGGATACCAGCTTTGGTTCGTGATGATGACCCTGTGAGCTATGGGGCCTCTGTCCAGGACCTGTCATGTGAGCCCCTTTCTCCAGGTGGGCCAATAGTAGTACTCCCATCTGGTGAGCAGCAGACAGCTCCAGTAGAGTGGACGGGGCTTGAGCGCAGGTTGAGCATGCACCATGAGTTCCAGCGGTAGAGACCGCTGAGTTTCAGTGGTGAACTAGACCCTTAGGCAGCAGAGGTTTGGATGGAGACGGTGGTTCACCTTTTCAATCTTGTGTAGACGTCGGTAGATCTTATGGTGGGTTTGGCCGCCAGCCTTTTCCATGGAGCCACTTGGCATTGGTGGAGTCTGGTGACTCAGTTTCTTGACGAGTCATTGGTTTCGTGGGGCGACTTCCAGTTGTTGTTTCATGAGGATTTTTTCCCCTCCTGCTTATGCTCCGTTCGGATTCAGGAGCTCCTGCAGTTTCAGCAGGCAGGGGTGTTGGTGGCCGTGTACACGGATATTTTCGCAGACCGTGCACGCTTTTACCCAGACTCGGTCCATGAAGGCAACTTCCGGGGCACAGGAGTTTGAGCAGGGTCTCCACCGAGAGATTCGTGCTAACATAGTACCCTTGGGAATACCCACTTATGCCGGGGTGCTAGATAAGGCACTGGTGACATAGATCTTCCTTCCACGTTCTACAGTTGGTAGTGGTGGTAGGCTCAACAGAGTCGAGATGTCTGCCATTGCTAGTGAGCGTCGGGTGACAGAACCTCGACGCAGGTGGCTTTCAGATAACCAGACTTAGGGGCGTGGTCGTACACCACAGTGGCGCCGGAGGGAACCAGGTCAGCTCGGAGAGTGTTGGTGCTATGCTTGCGATGGCCGAGGTCACTTGGGATGGGACTGCCCGACCAGGCACGCTGAGAATATTGGGAAGGCAGTAGGTGCACCACCGCGGTAGAGGCAGCGCCGTGATCGGAGTCACACCCAGGGAGGTGGTGCTAGTAGGGGAGAGGGAGGATCTGGTAGTGGTGTACGGCTTTACGAGGTCTTCCCATCGCCACTAGGCAGTCCACGTCAAGCTCTGGGAGTTGATAGTTGGGACCGTGGGCAACTGCGAGCTTTGGATGTCTATGATCCTGTAGAGCATGAGATGACAAGAGTTATGCTCTACGACTCTTCTACTTCTTGCAGTATAATTGTTAGACTCTGTGTGTGAAATTATTTTCTCCCTGCTCCTTATTTGAGGTGTTACCAGGGTGATGCAGGGTGTCGTTGTAACCCTGTGACAGTGGATTAGAAGGTGTGGAACCTTTTCTATTAGTCGATGGTGTCGACTCCAACGCTCTCCAAGCGTGTAAGAGAGTCTTGGTTGCGAGACACCGACTATGGAAACTTGTGTGACTGGATATCCTTGGGTGTTCACCATATGGTTATTCTGAAGAAGGGAATCACTAGGCATTGTTCCAGGTGCGGTCGGTGATTCCAGTCATGGTATGCGACGAAGAGGTTCGATCAGGGAGGTGAGTTACCCCAAGGGCCTTTGGTCTGTTTGAGACCGTGCGAAGGGATGACGGGGTTCCCTACAGCCTTTCCCTAACCCCCAAGGTCTGGAGTGGGTGCATGGTGTCTCCCACGAGGCTCACCTGATAAAAAGTGTGTGTGCTCTTATGCACGTCATCGGCAAGGGCAGACCTCGCTTAAACAGATAAAATCCATTGGTCTATGTGTGGTGATGCAGAACTGTGCCAAAGTACTTCTGGGTACGGGAGAGCCAGGTGTGGGCTTAGTACCCTGAGTTATTCCCTGGTTTTTCTTTTCGAGGACGAAAATCTTGAATGAGGGAATGATGTAAGAACCTGGTTTTTGCTAAAAAATACTTTGTAATATTCTTGATATTATTCCAGAGCAGCACCTTCAGACGACGTGCGATTCCGAGCCCCGATGTGGTCGGAATTAAATTTTCAGTGCATTCACACTTAGAACACCAAAAAATGGGATAACTCTTAAACAGTTCTTCAGATCAGAGATCCAAGTGTATGGATGGGTCCTAAATGGGGTGTTTACTCTATGAATGACATAAATCATGTCGGCATGGGTTGTTTGGACTCCTCACCCGCTACCAGAAAGTTAAACAGATTAATTAATTAATTTATTTATTCTTTTAATGGTTAAACTCAAGTATCTCTTAAACGGTGGCTCGGATTGGAAAACCGAGAGCACCGTTGATTTTGGAGCGTGTCGTTTACCCTAGGAGGGTTGTATGTTTTGTGGGCACGGGCCTCCTATGAGAGATGTCACCCAAGAGAAAAATGGTCTTTTTCAAATGACAACTTAGTGATTTTTATCACTGGATTTATTTTTGAATAACTTTCGAAGAAAATCCCGAAATTGAAATCTGAGACTTCCGTTGAGTTTGGAGAGGGGTGTTTTGCCTAGGCGGGAGATAAAATAGGCGGGCGTGAGGATTTCAAAATCCGCGCCCGATGGGAGAGTTTTACTGAATTTTTATAAATTCACTGTTGAGGGAAGACCCATTCCCCCCCCCCCCTCTCTCCCTCCCTCTCTCTCTCTCTCATGTTCTTCGACGTTCTTCTCCTTTCTTCGGTGGATTGAGGAGCCATCTCCGTCGGAGCCTTGGCAGATGGGAGCAGGAGCGTCGTGGACCCATCGCCAACGACGAACGAGTGATCCGAGGTAGGATTCTTGTTGAATTTCGCACCTTCGACGATTTTCTAAATTTGTTCATCATTTTCATATTTGAATTTATTTTATTGATAGTTTTTAGAATTTGGGGTGTTGGCCGAACGATCATGGCCAACGCCCGAGCCCCATTCAATTCCTCGTTCTTGATTGTTCTTCGTACCAAATTTTCGGGCGCACGCGAACCTCGACGGATCGATGAGCTGAGGAAGGCCTTGTGAAGATCCAGTCCCAGGGATCCCGAAACCGGTGTCGGATAATTTTTCTGATCACCAGAATGGTCGGGGGGGACCGGTTGAAGGCTCGGCTCCAGTGAGGGGCGACGGTCGGAGACCGAACCGGCGGCGGAGCGGGGAGACCGTGTCTTGGAATGAGGCGGAGCTCGGGGGGTTCGGCTTAGTGGTGGGGTCATGGGTGTCGGTCGAGCGAGTGCGAACGGAGGCCGGTGGAGGCATTCGGTCAAGCAGGGTCTGGCGTGCGGCGGGCGCGACGTCAAGCAGTGGAGCTGGCGATGCGCGACGACGACTCGGGGTCAAGCGGAGGAGCTCCAGGTGGTCGCGGCGTTGGTGTCAGGTAGAGCCGATGGAGTGGCAACCTCGGAGCAGCGGCCGCGGATGGTTGCGGTCGGCAGGCAGAGTCCCGATGCGGTCAGCGCCTCGGATGAGCGGAGGGAGCAAGGACCCGCCGAATGCAGGTCCTGCTGCGCGACGCGGAAGACCGGCCAAACGGCCGGTCCTCGTGGAGAAAAACCGGACCCGCTCGGGTCCGGTGCTAAGGGGCGGGCCACGGCGGTTCGGGACGAACCCGCGGCTGGGCCGCGGGCCGGCCGGGGTGAACCGGCCTGCTTAGGCCCCCTTGCATTCGGGGGGGGCATATCTTTTAAATGGCGCGTCCGTTTGACGTGTCGTTTACAGCTGCAGAATCGTATTGGCAAGGCGCTATTTTTAAGATGAGTCCCGGGGTTTTTAGGTTCGGTGCCCAAAGGCGAGTGATCCGAAACACGTTAAGTTAATAATAATAA
This sequence comes from Viscum album, assembly GCA_963277665.1. Taxonomy (NCBI): domain Eukaryota; kingdom Viridiplantae; phylum Streptophyta; class Magnoliopsida; order Santalales; family Viscaceae; genus Viscum; species Viscum album. The sequence goes on from OY728138.1 coordinate 1,382,897,391, forward strand.
ATTATTATTAAAGTTGTGATAGACAGGGATCGTGAGCCGGACGTCCGTTTGACGTGTCGTCAGAGGCGCGGTGGCCCCGGAGCTGAGACGGTCCTTTTGAGTTGGTTCGGAACCTTTGCGGGTTGGTTTCGTTTCTTAGTGGCACGAAATGCAAAATTTGAGTAATTAATTAATTATTTAATTAATTAATTAATTGTTGTGTCGGACCTAACTCTTTGTTGGGATGTCCGATTGATGTGCCATCAGCGGCAGCGTGATCCCAGTCCTCGTGTGGACTTTTTGAGGTTCTTTCCAAAGATTTTGGGTTGGAGATGAGGTGTGGGCCCAACAGGGAATAGTTCGCACATTTTATAGTGAAATGCCACTTTTTCACCCAACATCCATTTGGGGTGTTTGAGTACTCTCTTTTGAGTGTTTTTCTAAGGGGATTGCAATGGCACAATCCACCCGCCTAAATTCGGGCCCGAGGTGTTGGCCCCACGAGGTCATGTTTGCGTATAACACAGGGAGTTGCGGATTCGGCATTCGAAATCCGTTTTAGGCATCGTCAACGGCGTTGTGACCCTGGCATCGAGGAAAAATTGACTGAGGTGGTTTCAGGCATCAAATTCATAGTTGAGGCGTGGGCCCTATGGGCTGTCTCTTGAGCTGTGTGCAGTTTTTTCACGCCTTTTTCACCAGATGTCTGTTTGGGTCATTCAAGTAGTCATTTCCACATGTTTTTTCGAGATCATCGTGATGGCGCATTTCTCCCGATGAGTATCAGAGTCAGGGTGCGCGCCCCACACGGACTGACTATGGTGAATAGTACCATATTCACCGGTTGTCCATGTCGGGTGAGTGAGTAGTATATCTCCCGTGTTTCTCCGTGAGGACTGCAACGGTGTCATCCATTTGGGAATGAGGAGCCTCTTTTGAGATCATGTTAAGCATGGAAACATGACAGTGTGTTAAGCGGAGATCCCTTTTGACGCACTCTGAACCAACGCACGGTGGCGTTGCTAGTGACACCCAGTGATGGTACGGGCACTGACCCTCTACGAGGTGAGTTTTTCTGAAGTTGGGTGGTTGCGCGATACCCCCCCCCCACCTCCATGTTTTTTTGGCCAGTGTTGTACCATCCAGTAGGGATGGCCAAAGCAGTTCTGGGTTAACCCTCCAGCAAGGCTAGGCAGTGGGTCGCCTGTCGACTTATTTCGGGTCTGCCCTCCAGCAGGGCTGGGCAGTGGGTCACTCATCGACTTGTTCCGAGTTTACCCTCCAAAAGGCCTGGGCAGTGGGTTTCTCATCGACTTCTTCGAGTTCTACCCTCAAGCAGAGACCAGGGAGTGGGTCGCCTATCGACTTCTTCGAGGTCTGCCCTCCAGCAAAGATTGGGCAGTGGGTCGCCTATCGACTTCTTCGATGTCTACCCTCCAGCAGAGACTAGTCAGTGGGTCCCCTGTAGACTTCTTCAAGGTCTACCCTTCAGCAGAGACTGGGTAGTGGGTCTCCTGATGATGTATTATGGTTTACCCTTCAGTGGGGCTTGGTAGTGGGTCGTCTGATCATGTGTAACGATTTAGCCTCCAGCAGGACTGGGCAATGGGACACCCATTTTCATTCCAAACTCTGTCCTTTCTACTGGGCTAGTCTGTGGCTTTCCTCCGTGATTACCAGAGTGGGACCCTACGTTGTACGGTTCAGTGATGGAACAACCTTGAATTTGAGGAGACCTCTCGACTGCGGGGCAGTGACGGGGTGTGGTTTGACTTTCCCCGGAACTCTCAAGTACGAGGGGTGATTTCCCCACCGAGACGCATCCTTGTGATGTGACTTAAAATCGTGTGGGCGAGTCAGTTTCACCCAAGGTGTATAGTGTCAAGGTGCGGTGATTTGAGCCCCTTGACTTGCAGTTCAGGACAAACGTACGGGATGCTGGGCATCGATGGTGTTTTCTTCTGGGACTGTAGGCTACTCACTTTCTTGGGCTGAGCTACAGTATGTAGATCCCCTTACAATTTTGTTTGTGCTTCTTAATTGATCATATATATACATGTATACCTTCTTTCAATACCCACTTCTTGGGCTTGGTTACTCTCCCTCCAGAAGAGGCGAAGACGTGCGGGGTATGCCACGTGCTTTCTATGTCTAGCTTCTCGTGGTTGGACGAGTCTCCTCTCCTGCTATAGGTAGAGAAGACTCGACGAGAAGTCCATCTTCTCACCTTTTCCAGCTCCTTGTGTCTATAAAAGTCTACTTACTTTCTCTTGTTGGGTTGATCTTTACTATTTACTGCACTATCGGTTGTTTCCCCTTTACTTTCCCCTGTTCGATCTACTACTCACCTCTTCAGTACCTCCTTTGTTGCTCCCTCGAGCCTTCAGAGAATCCTACTGAGTATTTTTATACTCACCCCTGCTGGGGCTTTTCCCGCACTTGGTGTGCCCTTGTAGATGACGGATAGGTCGATCGTGACGTCATAGGAGCTTAGGAGTTCGGGATCTTGGACCGCATACGGTGGTCGGAGACGGGTTCCAGGCGGGGGACCCTTCTAGCTATTTTTCTTTTGTTTACCTGATGCTGGTTTGTGGCACCTTTTCTGGTTGGGCACATGTTTTTACCCTTTACTTTTTAGTTTACCTTCAACTCCTACTTTGTACTGTTATAGGTTGATGCACTTTGTGGTTTATTTATAGCAGTTGGTACTTTTTTTTTCTTTTTACTCTGCACTTTTGCTTTGAGTGTGTTGTGTGTGTGTGTGTACATGTAATTTGGAAAAGTCCTCCCCGAGTTGTTATGCCTTCTGCGGTGGTCACCATCCCCTGGCCTATGGAGGTGGGCTTGGGGTAGTAGCGACTCGAGTCCGGGTAGGTTCAGGTCATGACAAAGTGGTATCAAAGCGGACTACCATCTCGCGAAGCGATGTTATTCATTTTTTATTACCACATCAAATGGGTGGTACATGTAACTGTATTTAAACACATAATATGGTATTAATGATATATTTATAATTCTAGAAAGATAAAATAACACTTATCATATTTCCATTATGATCATTGGATAATTGAAACGTTACACATGAATATGTATGACCTACTGTCTCCATGATTGTACCATAGTTCATTTTTTATAACCACAATTCATGATTATTTTTAGAAGTGTAATTATGTATAAAAATGATAAATATTTAATTATTATTATTCTTGTGTTTATGAAATAATAATCTATTTGTCCTTATTAAGCATTCCAAGGTGATTTTGGACATATGACTCGAACATCGTCAAAATGTCCGACTTGATCCAAAATGATTAAGTAATTGAATATAACATGATAATAAATAAATTAAAACTACTAAGAAAATTTAAAAAATATTAATAAATTTAATAATTAACATATGTTTATTATTCATAAATACCAACAATGCATGTGAAGAATCCGACTTGAGGTAAGTGCTCTCTCGAAACCACCCTTTTCTTCAAGTTATAACCATTCCATATCTAACTAACTTACTATATACATTTAATGTTATGGAATTATTATAAATTAAATATATATTTCTCTCACATATATAAATTTCTTAATATCCCTTCCTTTTATGGGGTAATACAAGCCTTATGTCTATTTTTCAAATGCATTCATTATAAAATATCCATGATTATGATATGAGGAAAGATTTTTCAAGCCATTTTATTTCTATAGGTAATTCTTATGTCTATTGCTTATGATTTATTTTCTTTTTCAGAATACATAAATCATGAAAATTGTATGATGTTTTTTTCCCAAATAACACTCAAATTCATTAGGTAAATCTATAGTCTCATGAGACATCATGTATGAGATTTGGGAGTAAACCTAGTCCATTATGAGACTTTTTCTGCCATGTGTTATTGTCTAGGTAGTTAGCCTTGAATCATTTTTATGTCATGTTATATGTTTCTTCTACATTTCGTTTTATTAAATGATATTATTATAACATTTTTTTTATGTTATTCTCTTATTGGATTACTCTTTGCCCTTCTCTTTTATGATATCATGTTATGCCTTTAACTCACAAGTTATTATTTCCTATCATGTTTATTCTGATACTGGGATTTTTAGCTCACCCCTTTCTTGTATTTATTTTCCTAGGTCATCCTATGAAATTTTGAAAGATCAAATGTATTTGGGATCTCACGAAGGAGAATAAAAATAAAGATGTCATGTTTTAGTTTTTTTATGTTTTATGTACCTAGTCTTCCAAATACACTTGGTCTCACAATATTTGGGTGGTAATTTTTATGAAACGACACATAATAATATGTGTAGAAGTCATGGATTGCTATATTTAACCCTCTTTTACCTGTTTTACCTTACTAATGTGACAAATATTTATCAAGGTTAATGTTCATAATGACCAAAAATAAAATAAAACTATTTACCAAATTTGATCCTCCTAATTCCAAATATGGAATATAGTATTTATGATTAAATTTTTATAAGTGGTATATGTTCAATTTAAAATAAGTGAGAAAAATGTGATGAAAATAATTTTTTATAAAAGTTTATTTTTAAGCATAAAACATGATTAATTCATAACTGATGCCTAGAGAAAACATTAGATGAATGTTAAAACATTATATTAAATATTATATATATATATATATATCATTAAAATCATTCACCAATAGTGATTTATTTAATTTTTTAAGACAAAAATTAATTGAATTCATAACAAAAATTATAAACCATTTATTTTACATTAAATTGATGTTTATTTTCATTTCTATGAAATTGATCACTAAAAATTGATTTTATACATGTGTAAACCACAAATTGTTTTATAATTTTGTTATTGATATTAATACCCACCAATCCAATGCTTATGTTATAACTATCACATTAAATAAGAATAATATTTCATTGGTATAATATAGTTCATTTAAACATGATGTTTCATGTAAAGATACCAAAGAAATAAAAACAATTATATAGAAATATATCATAAAATATATATGTGTTAAATTATAAAACCATTAAAATTAATTTATCCTGTGAAATTATATTATTTCGATACAAATTAATGCGGATACATATGTTTACATCCTCAAGTTCCAAAGTAACTTCTTTGAATTTTTTATTCCTCCAAATAAATTTCACTAAGTGTGTAGTCTTATTCTCTAGCATTTTATCTCTACAATTCAAAATTTATAAGGGGTTTTCTTCATAGGAAGGATTGTTGTCAAGTTTTATATCCTCTTATTTTAGTACATTTGAAGTATCAATTATATACTTCATTAGGGAAGATACATGGAACACATTGTTAACTTGAGAGAGGTTTAGTGTAAGCACCCAGTGATAAGGTACAATCTCTAGTTGACCAAGAATGTTGAAGGGTTACTTATAACTAAGTCTCATATTTTCCTTATTTTTGAATCTAATAACATTTTTCCATATATAATTTCATATTAATACATTATCACCAACTTTAAATTCTATATTTCACTCGTGATTGTCAATATAACTTTTCTATCAACTCTGAGCTACCTTGTTGTGTTATTGATTGTATTTAACTTTATCTACAATTTCCTCACCTATCTTAGGTCCAAATAACTTTTTTTCTCCAAATTTATCTTAGTACATTGATTTTTTACACTTCCTTCCATATAAGGCTTCATAAAGATCCATCTGAATTCTTGAGTGAAGGTTATTGTTGTAAGAAAACTTAACCAAAGGAAGGTATTGATCCCTACCACCTTCTAAATATATAGATCAAGATCTCATAATATACTCTAAGGTTTTAAATTATATATTATAATATATATCTATATAAGGATGATAATTAATAATGAAACACAATTTTGAATCCAGATCATAATGAAGACTTTACTAGAACTTTGAGGTAACCCTTAGAGATCAGTAAAATACAATATAAAGTGTTACTCCATGAAAACATTCCATTACCTTAATTAATATTATGGAAATATGATCAAGATATAAATCTTATATAATGGTAATTAAGTGTACTAACTTCATAAGGTGATTTACTAAAACTTAAATAGCATTGTTCCCTTTAGATATTTTGGGGAGTCTGATGATGGAATCCATGGTAATGTTTTCCAATTTCTATTTAGGTATAGGTTATGGTTATAACATACTCTTAGACTTATATCCCTTATTCTAAACTTGTTTAAATTCCATACATCAAGATACATACTCTAAAATATAACTTTTCATGTTTTCCCACTAGAAATACTCTTTCATGTCTCTATATATTTTCTTACTTCTTGGATGGATAGAGGACGATAAACTATGTTATTCATTCAACAGCTCCTTTTTCAAGTCTGAAAATCATGGGGCACATACATAGTTCTAGAACCTTGACATTACATCATAATAATATTTTAAATAAGGAACATTTCTCACCTTTTTTTCCAACTTTATATCTTCTATTTATTCCTCTTTAATCCTCACATTGATGGATGGTTAAACATTCATCTAAAAAATATAGGATATGACCCCTTTATTTAATATTTCAAGTTTTATCATATAAAAATTCCTAAGTATTATATCTCATACAATAATCATCATAAACAAACTAAAATTTTCCATCTATCTTAGAGCATCATCCACCTTATTCGTCTTCCTAGGATGGTAATGTATTCAACAATCATAATCTTTAATCAACTCCAACAATATTCTTTAGAAATATTAAACTCTTTATGATTGAATATATACTTTAAAATTTTATGATCATTATATGTCACACCTTTCTCCATCATGATAATGTCACTATATATTTAGTGAAAAAAATACCATGGCTAAATTCAAATTATGATTTGGGTAACTTTTCTCATGAACCATTAATTTTCATGAGGCATAAGCTATAAACATATCATTCTACATGAGGAATAATATCATTCCCTTCATAGATGAATTAATAAGGATCACAATCCTTTCTCCATTGTAGGTTATTGTAAGAATAGGTGTTCTGGATAACCTTATCCTCAATTCCTTGAATTTGTTTTCATATTCAACTATCCAAAGGAACTTGACTCCCTTCCAAGTTAACTTGATAATTGTATTAGAAATACATGTTATATTCTTCACCAAACTTCAATAATATCCTGAAAAAACCATAAAAGAATTTAGATCTTAGTTACAATGATGGGTTTGGGACAACATTTAATAACTTTCTTCTTTGATGGATCCACTAATATACCCTTGTGTGATATTATATGACCCAAAAATGAATGTTTTTTATCAAAAATTCAAAATAGGAAAATTGTTCATGCAACTTATTCTTCTTTAGGTTCTATAGCACAATCCTCAAACAATATTCATTCTTATACTTTATCTTTTAGTATATAATAGTATCATCTATAAATAAAACCATAATATAATCTAGGAAATATCTAGAGACTCTATTCATTAAATCTATGAAGAAATTAATGGAATTATTATGACCAAAATAAATCATTACAAATTCATAGTATCGGTACCTCATGTGGAATGTTTTCTTGAGTATATCTTCTATCTTAACCATAAACTTATGATATCAATAATTAAGTTAAATCTTTTAAAAGTATTTAAATTCATGAAACTGGTCGAACAAGTCAAAAATATATGGTAGAGGATACTTTTTATTGATATTTATTTACTCATTTTTTGATAATTAATTCAAAGTCGCTTTGATCTATATTTATTCAAAATAAAAATAACAGGGTCACCCATGGTAATTCACTTGTCCTAATTAATCCTTTATCAATATTCTCTGAGGGTTACTTATTTAACTCTGAAAAATCTATCAGGTCTATTCTATAGGGGTCTTTGAAATAAGTGTAGCACCAAGTATGAATTATATTGAATACTCAACTTCATGATTCATAGAAATACTGAGAAATTATTCAAGAAATACATCAAAAAATTCATGTACAATATGTATATCTTTGATATTGATTTTGTCTCCAACCATATAAGATAAAAAACACCTTTTTAATAAGAATCAATACCCATATAAAGGATGAAATTTACATTGGAAGCTCATAATTATCATCACACTGATAGAAGATCATAAGTTGGTTTGGAATATCAAATATGAATTCCCTTCCTCAAAAATTAATGTGGGATTTTTGTAAATAAATATAATACATGACTAAGATAACATCAAATTTAACTATAGGGAGAATAACAAGATTTTTTTGAAGTGAATTCCCATAAACATCAATTGGAGAAGAATAATAAAATTGGGATCCAGTCATTATACCATTAGGATTTTTCACTACTAATCCAATATTTAATCATTGAGGATAGAAATTAACATTCGTTTTTATTTTTCTTAATATATATTAATTTATATAATTATTATAAAATAGGGTAATTCAATATTTAATAATACCTATAATCACCTCAAATTTTTCATTCTATCTTAAATCCATTGGTAAAAAAATTGTTAGCATGATTGTCAAACAAATTTGATCATGGTGATTAATCCAGAAAAATCATTCATAGGATGTCTAAATATTTAAATCTACTTTTCAATTGATGATACAATAGTTTTAGGCTAGGTTATACATGGTTATTACCAAAAATTTATGATGTTATTTTATACATATACTTATCCCCAAGGTTTTCACCAAAGTTCCCTAATTTTAATCTCCAAATATTAACTAAACCTTTCTTTGTTACCAACTATATTGACCCATACCTTTCTTACATAGATTTCACATCTTAAAAGCTGAATATTTAATACATTATAATCTATAACAAAACCATAAAGTCTTAGTGTATTTGGATACTAGAAACACCATATTCTTATTTCATGAAAGACCTTAAACATATTACACAAATATATTCTTACATGGTACTCTTATTGAACATACCCTATTTAAAACTTTTCTCTATATCCTAGGGAAAAGAAACATAATAAAGGGTTAGATCAAATGCTTACTAAGGAAAAATAAGGGATATATCAATGATAAATTAAACATAAAATAAGCATAAGTGTGTGAGAACATGAGATTTACATTTTACAATCCACACCCAGCATATCAAAGATCATAATTATAAATCATGTTATAAAATTTTTCGAGTTCATAAGACATTAATCATAATGAAATAAATTAACACGAGCCATGAGAGCATAAAATTGGTATAAGACATATGTTTTGGAATAGAAATAATCATTTAAAATAATTTATTTAGTCAATGATCATTTCTAATACTACCATAGTGAATTTTTGTCACTTAACATTCCATTATATTCATAGTCCATGTTCACTCCTAAGACTATCAGAGTTGATGTAGTCTCGTACTGGTCTAGTTTCACTCACCATTCCAATCCTTTTTTTCTCATGAGATATTAATCTTTACCCAATTCATTCTAGGGTTATGTAACGTCCTGACCCATCTCACCACTAAGACGGTGGCTGGAACGGTCTTCACATAACCTTAAGTGTACCTCACCGTATGCTATAGGATCCCTACTAGCAGCAAAGGTGTAAGGATAGTTAGTGGGGATATTATACCCTATTATCAGAGTTGTGCAACGTTATAACAGCATAAATAGAAATCAACAATAGAAGTAGTAAATGGAAATAATAATTTAGCGGAAAGCATATTTCATATAACATAACAAAAGTTTCTAATGATATTTTATACAATAGATGAATGTGTGACATTGAATTAATATATTAGGGAAAGTAGTAAATAGTAAGGCATGATTTTCAATAAAATACAACATGAGACACTAGTAAATAAAAGAACTAAAATCTCAATGGAGATCTCTAGGAGCATCCCAATCTCCAACTCAGTCATTTTCTCCTACTCCAGGTACAAGAAAATAGAAACACACACGGTCCAAGGCCCTGCGAACAAGAAAGGTCTACTCAGGTACCCCAGTATAATGGCATCCCAAGTAGAGTGTGAGATATAAATCTCAGTAGTCCGACACCACTGGTGTCTATCCCAATCCTGATAGTATAATATAAATTAAACTGGGTGAAATTATACATAAATAAAGTAAGCAGTACAATGTAACTAGATACCCAAGTACCTGCTTCAGCCCTCGGCTGGTGTTTGAACATGTAACCAATTCATTAATTGAGTTTTACCATTTTATTTATAAGTCACATGTGAGTAAGTCACCTACCGAGTCCAAGGAGTTTCCTCCAAGGTAAAACGGGGATTAGAAATGACCGGGCCCGATGGGATTTAACCATGGATCCTATTTTTCAATACTAGACCCAAGGAGTGTATCCAAGGAATCCTATGATAGTATAAGTAGTGAAGGTTCCAAGACGTAACAAGGAAACTTGTAAAGTATATCTAGTGAGGGAGTTCCAAGGTAAAAAATAAGGTAATGTAAACTCACAAAAAGCTAATTCTATAGTATCTAAGTCTAGATAAGGGGTAAGAGTGTAATCCAAGTAGCATAATCCAAGGAATTCCACAATAATTATCCTACCAAGTCTAAGGTGATCGACCAAGGTAAAATGGGTCTATTCAAATATAGGGCCCGATGGTCTTTTACCATGGAACCTACTAGTCAATGATGGATCCAAGGAATGTATATGAGGTATCCTGTAAGAATAAGGGACCCAACGGTAGTATACCGTGCATCCAAGGAATAGACAAGAATTAGAGACAAGGTGGGTATCAACCAAAAAAACTGTATCCTTGAATTGGAATGGGGTTCTTGAGACCCAAGGTATTCTCCTCTTAGAATCCAAGGAGAGCTCCAGTCATTCCATTCCTATTTGATAAAGAATTCAATTAGTGATTCATCCGATTCCAGTCTTTCCTTCCATTAGTGTGGATGGATCAAGTAGTGTTGAAACCATTAATTATTGGTTCAAGCCTTGACATCCATTTGTGTGGAATGGTCAAGTATCATTGCAACAATTTATTAATTGGTTCAAGAATTACCTTACATTAGTTTGGAAAGGTCAAGTATCATGGCAACCATTTAGTAAAGAACATTAAGGAATTTTTCAAAGGGAAAGGTCTGCATCGCGACCTTCCCTTAGCATGGTAAGGGTAGCCACAGACGTGGAACCAATCTTTGTCTCATGAACTCGGGTCGATCCATGGAATTCTTATATGGGAATCCATGTATCATCCAATTTATGAGCATGAAAACCCACTGCATCCATCATGGAATTCCTACATGGGAACCCACATGTCACCCAAGGTTTTATTAGTACTCAAAACATTTGGGATCAATTTGGTAACTTGTTTTGAGGGTCAATCATTAATAATTAACCATTCATTTGAAAAAACATTTCCATTTACCAAAACATGTCAATTTTATTTAAAGGTATATAAGTATCTATACAAAGGTAAGTTACCTACATGGGTAATTCCAATACAAAACTAGACCAAACACTTAGACGGTGCTCCAATCCTTTAATCATTTTAAAAAGGGAAATACATTGTTTCTAATTTCATTAAGGCCATGTCTTAAGCATTCCATATTTAAACATAACATCAAGTCATAAGAATTAAAAATACAACAAGTCAAGCAAGAAATGTCTAACCACTAATTTTTAGCTTTAAGGAATAACACCTCCATTAAAGGAATTTTATTATAAAAACATGATATTGTTAATCAAAAAATCATTTAATACATTTAGCATTCAAATCAAGAACATACTAAAATTCACATTTCACAAGCATTGGACATAATACTTTATTACTTGAATTAATTTATAAAAAAAAGTGCAGTAAGAAACTTAGTTAATGTATTTATAAAATTGAGGACTTGGAAAGGGACCCTACCTCTTGGTGAAACCAATTTGTCTACTCGGCTCTTAGAGATTTCTAACTAAAAGTAGTTGCTCCTCTCCCACTGGGCATACACACATCCACAAACATGCGGGGAAACATAAATATCTTAATTCAAGATGTGTGAAACAAAGTAGAAGGTATAAAACTTACCCTAAGAAATTTTTACCGGTATAAAACTACCCTAACTACCTCTCCTTTGGTGGTGATTGTCGGAACACGCACCCACGGGTCCTAAGAGACTATTTTCACTAACCTAGAACAAGAGGAAACCAAAAATCATATCACCCCCAAATCCCTAGGGTTTGTCCAAAACTTGTGGGTCGAAGAAGAAGCCAAAATTGGTCAAGAAAAGGAAGTAAAGTGGGGTAGAAGACCATACCTTGATGATTTGAGGAATATTCGTGAAGAAATCAGACAGAAACGGTGGTCGAAGGAGGATCCGGGAGGGGGTCCAAGAACAAGGTGAAGGGGAGCACCCCCCTGGTGTGTCGTGATATGAGGGAGATGGGGGAGTGTTTAGGTTTTATTTAATTTAATTTAATTTAATTTAATTAAAATAATTCAAATTTTAAAAACTGGGCATCACACACGGTTAATCCCACACGGTTTTCCAAACCGTGCGGAGTCTTTTTCCTCCAAGATGTACCCCGCATGGGCTAAGTGCACAGTTTAGGAAACCGTGTGTAGTTCCTGTACAAGCTACAGTCCCCTTCAAAAAATAGGGCCGCATGGTTAACAGTTGTGGGCCACACAGTTTCGCAGACAGTGCGCAAACCATGCGCCCTCTACTTTCATTTAAAACTTGATGTTTTTTGGGTCCATCACTCCCAAACCTTCTCGATCCACTCGGGAAGCTTCTCGGGTCTTATCCCATTCCCTAAAACATCACTTAGGATTGATCCAACTCTCAGAATTAAGTTCTGAAGCTCAATTTTAAAAATGACTGGTTTAGTAAACAAAAAGTTCAAAAACATTAGTATTTTAGTCTGATTTAAACTACAGGATTCTACAATCTACCCACCTTAAAACTTCTCCTCCCCAGGAAGTCTTCAGGAACAAAGTAAACATCACCCAACCTACAAGGGTCATGATGTTTTGTTCAAATGGTTTCAATGTTTTACCAATTCCCAATGCACCTTAAGCATTTCCTATTCATCCTGCACTTCAGCCTTTATAACCCAAGACAATGCCCAAAGTTCAACTTAAACACAGAAATAGAGCTTACATGAACCCATTTAGATAGATACATGATCATTTCAAAGTATCGATAACACTCGACTGATGGTTCTTCCCACCATAGGTCTTAACTTAAGGAAGGGGACAATTCCAAGCCATGATACCTCCACCATTGGAATTGTTGTTTATGGCATAACTCTAAGTGTTATTATGACAATCAGGGCATGATTTTGTAAAAAAGAAATGGTCAAATTATGATCAACCTAATAGAACTAGTGGTGCAATCTCTCTCAGAAGACACTGATAACCTGAAAAAAACAATTGGATTCACCTAGAAACATGCTTCAAAATGTCCCCTTACAACCGTAAACATCAAACTGAAAGAAAAAAAGAATAAGTCGAGCCACATGTCCAATTTATCTCGTAGAAGTATGGCTTAGGCAGCCGGAGAAATTTAGAAGAAATGGCTTGATTCCATGAGTCTGAACAAGGAATTACTACATGGGAACCCAGAAATCACTTAGGACTTACAAAGCCTCAAGGAGAACCATGCTTTAGTGTGTAACACTGACCAAGATCATCCAACAATCTCAACAGCTTTTAAGGATTTAGCACTATGTAAAACCGACACTCTATTAGTGCATCGAGGAGGATTTCAATATATGGGACATGCTCGTCTTTTAAGAAGAGTACAATAATATAATTTAAAATGGGGTTTCCAATAAAACACACCCAGAAAATGAAAGGTAAAATAGTCAAACTAGATCAAAGTCATGCTGCCAAGCAACCAACGACAATATTTAATAATTGCAAGCCTCAAGGTCTTTCAAGCAGACCGACCATTTCCAAATGGTCTCCTTAGGTGTTCCTTATACTTTTAAGGGCATGTTAACCATCTCAACAAGACACTACCCACCTTATGGGTGTCCTAGTTTAAGAGGAAGAAAGTTAAATTCTGAAAAGAGCGGTAGATTATAACAACAAGATCGGTGAGTCAAAACACCCAAGTTTTTCGAAACCCATCCCAAGTATTGGAATGAAATAATTCTTCAATGCTCAAGTCAATCTACTTGGAGATGACCCATGACTGTACTCAACAGTACAAGAAGATTTATTTTGGAGTCATATTTCCTCATATGACCAATTTCCTAGATGACGCCATACCCAGTCTTTCATCACTAAGAAGGAGGAGTCAGACAATCTACGAAGTGGCCGACCATGCCTGAGGCATGTCTAACCAGCTGAAAATTAGCTTTACTTGATGTTCAAGACCATAACAAGGTCTAGAAAGGCATGACCACCCATCTGAACAAGGGTGTCACTTAAAAACTGAGAGTCCTACTAGGGACAATGGAAACCAACGACACCAAGAGTGAGAAAATTTGTTTCACTAGCAAGGCATTTAAGTTCTGAGGGTGCTACCTACCATGGGTTAGCCCCTTATGAAGAACTATTTTAAACCCGGACACCGAGTCTCATAAAAAAAGTTCATCAGGTTTAAAATCTGATCATAACACCATTGATAAGGAAAAGAACATCTATGGAAAGTACTCACGCTTTCGTTCCAAGAAAACTCAAAGAGAAGTCTAAACCACCCTTATATGAGGGTTTTAAACCATGGACACCACTATAGGTATAATTTCCAAGCCTCTTACATTTAATCACATTTATTCTTTAATCATAAAAAGATTTAATCAAAACATTGAAGTACCATTTTCAAAACAAATCACAAAGTACTTGATTTTAACCAATTCCCCAAGGGAAAAAACAGGAAAGTTTTATAAAATTAACCTTTAAAAATATTTTACATTAGTTGAAATCCTGTAATTTTCAAGAAAATTATCAAAATATGTTCCTTTAAGAAGATAAGGATACCTACGAGGGTCCAATTTTAACCAACCTGGGTTCTCTAGAAATCAACCCAATAACAAATGCACATATTATAAAAGAAATTAAACACCCAAATGGGTCACCTCATAAAACAATTCTCCAATTGAACTACATGGGTCTGGTTTAATTTTAAAATCTAACCATTTTTATTTTAGATCAACACTAAACATATTTCACATTTATAAGTATTTTACAAGGCATGAATCCCATACACTCTATGGATTGAAAATTTGCTCCCATTAATCAATACCAATGTCAATTCATAATTTTACATGATCAAACATAACAATCCAAATTATATGGGTGGACATCTATCAACCTAAAAAAACACCCATAGACTTTATAGTTTGTCATATGGATCCCTTCATCCAAACCAACTTCACTTAACAATTTAAATTAGCAACCTCTTCACAATGGTTCAGTAACACAGGTTACCTTTTCCCAGCTATAAGGCACCCATACACCTTACAACAAAAAACTAGCTCCCATCATAACCACAACCAATAAAATTATCACATGAAACCATTTGCAAGAATTAAAGTAATCTATCATGTCACTACAAATATCTAACTCATAGAAACAAGCTAAAAGCAAAAAATCATGGTAATTTAATCATAAGAGCGTGTTATAACGAGCAGTAAGAATAAAATTCATGATATTGTATTACCTAAATAGTTATAAATCTAAGAATGGAATATTGATAAGGCACTGAATCATACTTTGAAGGAAACCTACTAATGTAACTACATGGAATGGAATATATACATGGCATGTGAATTTCTAAATGCCTAATATGATGCATGTAATGAAACTTGATTTCTATATCTGACCATAGAATGTTTGTAAAGATACAAAATTCATAAGCAGAGGAAATTAAAACAATCAGTATAGGTGAAATCATATCAATTGTAACAACGAACAACATAAATAGAAATTCCATCCCTGGACACTATCTCATTCCCCATATGTGGGGTGATCAGTCCCAATAACAGCTATTAACCAAGATCCAACACTTTCCTAGTCTCCTTTCTATCAACCCAAAATAGTAATACAGAATGAAAAACCACCTTTGATACCACTTTGTAACATCCCGACCTGACTCACCACTAAGACGGTGCCCGGATCGGTCACTACATGACCTCAAGCAAGCCTCCCAGTATGCCAGATGATGCTAACTAGTAGTGAGGGTGTAAGGATAGTCATTAGAGAGACTATACCCTCCTATTATAGTTCCACAGTAGTATAACATAGTAAATAACAATAAATAATGGAAGTAGTAAATGGAAATAATAAAGCAGTGGAAAGTAAATTTCATATAACTGAAAAAAAGTGGCCAATGCCAGTTTATACAATAGATGAATGCATGACATGGCATTGATACATTACGAATAGTAGTAAACAGTAAAATATTCTATTCAATACAATACAATGTGATACACAAGTAAATAAAATAACTAAAATCTCAAAGGCGATCTCCACAAGAATCCAGAGATTTAGCTCAGTCCTTTTCTCCTACTCCAGGTACAAGAAAACAACAACAAACAAGGTCTAAGACCATGTGAACAAGAAAGATCTACTCAGGTTCCCCAGTGAAATGGTGGCCTGAGTAGGGTTTGAGATATAAATCTCAGTAGGGCAGCACCCCCATTTTCTAACCCAATATCGACAGTATAATATAAATTAAACCAGGTGAAATCATGTATAAATAAAGTATTAAGTACAATGTAACTAAAAACCCAAGTACCTAATTCATCCCTCAGATGGTGTTTGAATATGTAACCAATTAATTAATTGAGTTTTATCATTTTATTTATAATTCACATGTGAGTAAGTAACCTACTAAGTCCAAGAGTTTTCTCTAAGGTAAAATGGGGCTTAGTAATGACCGGGCCTGATGGGCTTTAACCATGGAACCTACTTGTCATTACTAGACCCAAGGAGTGTATACAAGTCATCTTGTGATAGTATAAGTAGTGAAGGTTCCAAGACATAACAAGGCAACCTAGCAAGGATATCCAGTGAGGGAGTTCCAGGGTAAAAACCAAGGTAATGTAAACTCATGAAAAGATAACTCAGTAGTATCTGAGTCTAGCTAAGGGGTAAGTGTGTAATTCAAGGAGAATAATCCAAGGCATTCCAAAATAAGTTTCCTACTGAGTCCAAGGTTATCGACCAAAGTAAAATGAGGCTAAGGAAAGGCAGGGCATGATGGGCTTTAATCATGGGACCTACTAGTCAATTTTGGATCCAAGGAGTGTATCTGAGGTATCCTGTAAGAAAAAGGGATGCAACGGTAGTATACCGAGCTTCCAAGGAATAGACAAGAACTAGAGTATAGGTGGGTATCAACCTAAGAAAATTGTATCCTTGATTCGTAATGGGGTTCCTGAGACCCAAGGTATTCACCTCTTAGAGTCCAAGGTGAGCTCGAGTTAGTCCATTCCTATTTGATAAAGAAGTCAACTAATGATTCATCTGGTTAAAGTCTTACCTTCCATTAGTGTGGATAGGTCAAGTAGAGTTGAAACTAATAGTCATTGGTCCAATCCTTGCCTTCCATTAGTGTGGAAAGGCCAAGTAGCATTTCAACCATTTATTTTTTGGTTTAAGACTTACCTTTCATTAGTTTGGAAAGGTCAAGTATCCTTGCAACAATTTAGTAAAAACCATTAAGGAATTTTTCAAAACTAAAGGTACACACTTCTACCTTCCCATAGCATGGTTAGTGTTACCACAGACCTGGAACCAATCCTTTTCTCATGAAATCAGGTCCGTCTATAGAAATCATATATGGGAATCCATGTATCACCCATGTTATGAGCATAAAAATATATTGAGTCCGTCATGGAATTCCTACTTGGGAACCCACATGTCACCCAAGGTTTTATTAGTATTCAAAACATTTGGAAACAATTTGGTAACTTGTTTTGATGGTCAATCATTAAGCATTAACAATTAATTTGAATCAACTCATTCCATTTACTAAAACATGTTGATTGAATTTAAAGGGCTCCAAGTATCCATACAAAGGGAAATTACCTACATGGGTAATTCCAATCCAAAACTGGACCAAACACTAAGATGGTGCTTCAGTACATTAATCATTTTTAAAGGGAAACTCAGTGTTTCTAATGTCATTCAGGCCATATCGTAAGCATTATATATTTCAACACAACATCAAAGCAAAGAATTGAAAATAAAAAAATTCAATAAACCAAGGTCTAACCACTATATTTTAGCTTGAAGGCAGCACACCTCTATTAGAGGGGTTTTATTATAAAAACATGATATTTTCAATCAACAAATCATTTGATAAATTTGGCATTCAAATCATGAACATGATAAAATTCACATTTCACAAGCATTGGACATAATACTTCATTGCATTAATTTATTTATAAAAAATGTGCAGTAAGAAACTTAGTAAATTTATTTATAAAATTAAGGACTTGGAAAGGGACCCTGCCCCAAGGTGGAACCAAGCCATCCACCCAACTCTTAGAACTTTCTAACTAAAACTAGTTGCTCCTATCCCACTAAGGATACACACGTCCACATACATGTAGGTACATATAAAGATCTTAATTCATGAGGTTTGAAACAAAGGATAAGATATAAACCTTACCCAGAAACATTTTAGGTAGACCTAAACTACCTGAACCGCCTCGCCTTCGGTGGTTGTCGGAACAAGCACCCACTGATCCTAAGAGACCATTTTCAGTAACTTAGAACAAGAAAAAATTGAAAATCAGATCACCACCAAATCCCTAGGGTTTAGTTGAAACTTTTATGTCAAATAAGAAGCCAAAATTTGTCAATAAAAGGAAGGAAAATGGGTCATAAGACCATACCTTGATGATTCGAGGAAGAATCTTGAAGAAATCGAACGGAAACGGCAGTAAAATGAGGAATCAAGAGGGGTTCCGAGTATGAGATGAAGAGAATCACCCCCTAGTGCATCATGATATGATGGAGAGGGATAATGTTTAGGGTTTTTTATTATAATTTAATTTAATTAAATTAAAATTACTCAAATTTTAAAACTGGGTGTCTTGTGTGGTTAAGCCTGCACGGTTTTCCAAACTGTTCGCAAACCGTGCAGAGTCTTTTGCCTCCAACACGCACCCAACACATGCTAGGTGCACAGTTTAGGAAACCGTGCATAGGTTGTTTTCAATCCACGGTCGCCTCCAAAAAATAGGGTTGCACAGTTAACTATTGTGGGTCACACGGTTTCACAGACTGTGCGCAAACCGTGCTCCCTCTGCTGTCATTTAAAACTTGATGTTTTTTTTGGTCCAGCACTCCTAAAACTTCTTGATCCAATCAGGAAACATCTCCGTCTTTCTACCATTACCAAAAACATCACTTATTAGTGATCCAACTCTCATAATTAAGTTCTGAATATTGGTTTAAAAACTACCGGTTTAGTAAAGGAAAAGTTCAAAAACTTCTGTATTTTAGTCCGATTCAAAATAAGGGATTCTACACGCTATATAATTAAGTCCCATACATCATATAATAATAATCCATATATATTTGTTCCAAAATATCATATAAAATTTATCATATATCATAACCCATGGAAACAAAACAAGTTGTATAAACATTTCAACACTTTATCCTAGCATTACCCATGGAAAATAAATAGGTTTCATAAACATCTCATCATCATAATCATAAAACATATATAGAAATAATAATGATGTTATAATTGGATCATATCCCTATTAAATCATAATTATAATCAAATTATGTCATTTTAGATTAAAATTCCACTAAAATATTACTTGGAATATTTATTAAGGGAAATGCCATTTTAATTTTTAAATTAATTAATTAAAATCTAAAAAATTTAAAAATGTTATGGACATTTTATTATTTAAAATAAACTATGTAAACTTGTAAGGGAATATTAAAATTAATAACCACTCATAGTGGTGGGAAATTTCATTCATTTTATATGCATTAAAATAAATATTCCTTTCAAATTTTCACAAAAAAGTCAAAATACCTCATTTTAAAAATGAGAAGAAGATTCATTTTAAACCATTTTGTAAAATGTAAAAAATGGGTAAAAATTATATTAAACAATAATCAGATAATATTAAAAATCTCTTTAAATAATTTTTAGAAAACAAGGATATCAAGGAAACTGATTTTTTGACCAAAGAGGAAATAAAATATATTTTTCTTAAAAACATTTTTTGAATAATATTAAGTACTAAAGAGGGAAAATTGTAATATTACATAAAAATTTCATGTATAAATATATTAGAATAAAATTAAATGGTTTTATTATAAAATTATCGTATAATCCCCTTCAATGGAAATTCAATCTGAAACAATCCCGATTAAAATGAGATTGAAACGTGAATCCCTTACCTCAATTCTCTTATCGCTTCATATGCATTTGAATCTCATGTATAATAAATATATATTTATTATAAATGAATTACATAACTATATTTATATATATCATACCATATATGATTCATGTATAATATTTCTTCACCAATGTATTAACAATTATTTATTAAAATTGTTGTTACATGTGAAAACTACTTTGTTGTACAAGAATATTTCAGTTCGATAGTCTCGGTCCTTGTACTTTGATCAAAGTTACATTATCAATGTAATTTTAATCATTATATACATATTATTTATGTTAATTATATATATATATATATATATATATATTTATATATTCATCTATAAAATGTAGAGATAAAAAAATGAATTACACCATTCATGAAGACAGCTGGTCGTACGTATGCATAAACATTATTTTCACTTTTTTATAGATGGAATAAAATAAAGTAAAATTATAATTCGATTTTATAGCATCATTATTATATCATATATTTCATCTATATTCATTAAATATATACTTATTACCATCCATGAAAGGTGGAAAAAATGATTCACATTTCTTCGTGGATGTGGTAGTTCAGATGTACGCATGAGTGATGTTATCATTTTATAATGGATTGAAAGGTTAGAAGGAAGATATAATATTATTATTACATAATAATAATTATCTAAAGAAATATAAAATATAAACATTAAACCCATAAAATAACCATCCATGAAATATGGTGATAAAAAATGAATTACACTAATACATAGACACAGTAATCCATACGAATGCATGGGAGATGATTTTTCTTTTTGTAGGATTTAAAGAATATAAATAATTATTATTCTATCATAATAATTACAATTTAGTATATTAAATATACCTACGTCATTATTTTTTTAATATATACCATTTATTTAGAGTAGGTATAAGATTAAATAAAATTAAAAATACTCGGTTAAGATTGATACATCTTTGTTGTGAAAATTATTTTGGATTATGCCTTAAGCCTTGAAGGTATTATATTTAGGAAAGAAAAGAAGATATAGGATGTGTTCAAAGAATATATAATGGTATTATGGTAGGTATTTTCTAATATATAAATCTCAAAAGTGTTAACAAGAGAGGAGAAGAGGTTCCCTTTTATAAGATATAATCAGGATTAGTTGAAATCCTTTAATACAATAATACTTATACAAGTTTAAGTGATTTCTAACCCTTATCTCTTAGATTTAACCCCTCGTCAGTCCTTCTGATAATGACCAAAATATCAAAGTTTTTTACTCCTTAATAGTCAAGAATGTTACCATAAAAGGAAAATTGACCCATAAATGGACCATGGTTGATATTTTAAACCATAAAGAAATTAAAATGGATGAATATAGATTGTTTATGAATATTAAATAATTTAATAAAGTATTTTTTATATTAAAATATTATTAATTTAATTTTTGGAACTAATCATTTACTTTGAATTTAAATTCATAAACATAGATATTAAATTCTAATATAAACCTTTTACTTATCAATAATATGTTATATTTATCTAAAAAATTAGTGTAACAAAATAATTAATCCAAATTTTATTACATTTCATATTTTTTAAAATCAGTTATTTTATTTATATATTAATTGAATAAATATTATATCGGTGTTTCGTAAGAATTTAAGGTAATTATTAAATCACTAAAATTTTAAAATTAATTTCCATGACAAAATAAATTATCTTTAAAATAAACATTTATAACATAACATAACCTCTTTCTATCTTTGTGATAAGATTTTAGAGATATTAAAGTCAAGAGAGTGATATTTTTTATTTATCCTTTTATTAAATTAAAATATAGTTCAAATCAAATAAAATGGAATAAAGTGGAAATATTTTCAAGAATTAGATGATAATGATCAAACTAAATACATAAAATTAGATAAAGTTGAGTTTTATAGAATTTAAAATCTGTATCCCAAAGTTTTAACTATATTTACCTGTTTTACTCTTACCGAGGTGATAAATATTTACCAAGACTACAATTCATAATGACCAAAAATAAAACATACTTATTTAAAAAAATTTATCTTCATTATTACAAATATATAGTCTATTTTTCAATATTAAATTTTTAAGAGGAAGAAATTCATTTTAAAATAATTGTACAAAATGTGATGAAAACCTTTTTTGAGAAAAGTGCATTTTAAGCGTAAAATTAAATTTATTCTTATCTAATAGCTAGAAAAAATAATAATTTTTTTTAAATCATTTTATTGAAAATATAATATACAAATTTTATTCAAATCATTAAACAATAGTGATTATTTTAATTTACTAAGATAAAAACACGTTTCACACATAAAAACATTTTTTAGAACAACATCTCTTTTACTTTCAAATTATTTTTATTTTAATTTATAATAAATTTATAAGAAAATAATTCATTTTATAAATGTTTGAACCATAAATTTTTCATAATTTATTTAGTTTTATTCATACCCCATAATCCAATGGCTAGGAGATAATTGTACCATTAAATAATAATAATAATTTAGTAGTATAATGTGGTTTATTTAAACTCGGTGTTGTGTGAAATGAAAGATATCAAAGAAATAAAATTTATCTAAATATAACTATATAATAAAATCTAAGGGCGTTTAAAACAATCAATGGAATATATTTCTGAGAGTCTATATCATTAGACAAATTCATATGAAACCTATGAAATTTTGAAAATATAAGATGATGAAGATCATGTGAGACCTATAGAAATAATCATGTTGGATCGTTAATCAGAGAAAAATATAAACCCAAAATTTATAATTTAACTTTCTCATCAGAACATTCTAAAGAGAAAACTGATAAAGAATATGATATATTTATTTATTCAAAAATCAAAGTGAGAAGTTCATCCTCCAGCAATATATTTGAAGAATCCAATTCAGAAAAAGATACTGGAATCTTCTTATAATTTATATGTTATAATGATTAAGGCAATGAAAATAAGATATATAGATTATTCAATAAATATTCATCCCCATAAGAAAAATATACATGATCTAGTATTTCTAATATGAATATTCAAATGAATCAATTAGATTTGGATATCAAAAAAGTAAAGAATATGAATCTTATGTTTTTAAATGATTTAAAGTAAGAACATGAAAAAATCAAAGCCCTATAATATCAACCCCACCAAATAGTTATCGATTAACCATGAATTTTATAATAGTAAAGGGTAAGGTTGATGAACCATCATCTAAAAAATCATGTTAAGATCAAGATGAAATAAATAATAAAAAGTCAAAATTGAAAATCTAAAGACACAATAAGCATTTTAAGAAGATAAAAAAATCTCAAATCAATTCCCTAGCTCTAAAAAACAGCCAAAGTATCAACATAGAATCAGATAATCCAAGTAAAATGGAGGAAACATATATTTAAATCACTATTTACTCATCAAAAATACCATAAAAGAAAAAAAGAATCTATTTTCTAAAGACATTATGTGCTATAACTACCATACAAAAGAAGATATGAATTTAGTAGTTCATCATATATAACACTCATCAAAAAGATTTACTGGGTGGAGAAAAAACAATTTATAAATTTATCATCAATTAAAATATCAGTATATAATATATATTTGATTTTTATCATAAATTTATGGGTTAGCATTATTCCAACTATATTTAATATTTTATTATTTTTTAATGAATGTAATTGTTTTATTTTCTAAAACAATCCAAATATCAAAAAAAGACTATTTATATTCACTATTAAATCTTTAATCCTTAAATTCAATAGTTTCATCATGAGTAGTGTTTCTTTTTCCATGCATGTGTTTTTTATAACTATAGTGATTCCATTATAAATCATTTAAATGGTGTAATTCCTCTTAATTTAAACATGATCCTTGAGATATTTTTGTTGAATTACTACTTAGAAATTCATTGAAAGTCTATATATCCCTCCCTTAACAAGTCTATCAATAAAAATAAATTTAGATGTGATATTTCTTCTTCTTCTCTTTCTAATGTAATTTTCAAAACTTCTCCCTACTTTTATAAGCTTTTATTGAATACTTATGGAATTGGTAGGATTGGTAAATGTCCATGAAAATTTTTATCTGCCAAATTGATAAAAAAAAATGTGAATAGAATGGGTAATCGGGAAAGTGAACCTATCTTCTCTTAAGCACAAATATTAATCTTCATTCTAACAAGGGTTTGTTGTTTTTATAAAACCACAACCCTTATTATGGAACTTGAATATTTGGATCCAGAAACTGCATATTTTTAGGTATAAGAAGTTGGAAAACCTCTCAGCTCTTCACTAAGTCTAAGAAATGGGGGGATAAAGTATAAATATAAGGATGTATTTGGGTAGTTATTTGGAATTTATCCCAACAGAGACAATATCTAAAAGGGTAAATAGGTAAATTATTCAAGATGGTATAGGATAGTGAAAGGAAAACCATTTTATTATTATTTTTATCTTATTTTGCATTTTTTATATACATAAACATCACAAAATTGATATTTTAATAAAATTATCTATAAAAAATTATATTTCCTATATATTTTGTGTTAATCATAATGGACACTTGAGTATAGGAAACATAGATTTTTACACAAGTAGGAATAATATTTCATCAGTGAACTCTTTGAACAAAATTTCAAAACAGGCATTTGAAAATAATATAAACATTCTTGGGATAAATAATCAAAGGTTAGATAAAATAAAATATATCATCACTAATTTTTTACATTTTTTGATGATTTAAACCTATGAAACATATCCATTATTTACCGAATATCATATTAAATGCCTTTCTTGATCGTACAATCAGGTTTCATCACTAATAATGATGGGAAATTATTCTTAATTTTATTCCTATTAAAGTATTAATTTTAATTAAATGTATATATTTTCATAATCACTTAACTTTAAGCTATAGTCATCTAAACTATCAAGTATTTTATCATTTTATTTTTATTATGCCTATATAATTATAGATCAATAATTTTTATATAACCCTGGTGATTAATTTTTTTTTAAAAGGAAAAGTTTAATCTTTTATGAAACCATGTGTTTTTCATAAGGGGATCAATCCCTATTTTTTTATAGGGGGTAATCATTACTATTCACAATAATAGAAAGTGTAATACCAAACATACATCCTATTAAAGGGGGTATTTATTATATAAGTGGGAAAGTATTTCTTTGTCACTTTCTTCATCGTAATCTTTAATTTGTTAGTTTAGTTGAAACCAAACAACAGATATAATAAAAAGATAAAATATGTTTATTTTATGGGTTTTAAATGTAATGTAAGGTTGTTTTATAGAACTACTTAATACTTTTTTTTGTCTTTTATACATTAATATATCATGTCTTGTGATAATTAAAATGTGGTAGATTGTTAGGTTATCCCCTAGATGAATCATTTTTCATATACGAGATTGATGGGTTTTAAGAATAATAATACACTCATATTGTAATAAAATATATATTCCATAATTGTTTTGGAAATATTAATAAATATAAAATGGTAAATTTAAGAATAGTGGAAGAATAAAAAAATAATAAATTTCATAAATTACCTAAGGAATGTCTAATGAAAGAGGATGAATTACTCAATACACTAAAACTAGCTGACCTACCAGTAGAGAACATATGGAATAGATGAAGCACTGAGTAAAATACAAAAAATAAAATTTGTTTTGGATCTCATGTTATCAACTTTAAAAAAATAATAGATCAATGAGAATGGCTGAAATATTGTAAACAATCTCATTAAAGTTTTGTGACAATCTCTATGAAATGGAGATAGTCACATGGATATCACTTACCAAAATGGAATACCAATGCCAATGATAAATAAAAATCTCAAGAGATTGATATCCAAATCAATAATTTAATCTAATAATTCACTAATACCAGGATTTGGAAGCTAGAAGATCCATCAAAGATTGTGAATACCAAAATCATGACAACTAGACTCCGATGATTGGATAAATACTATATCTCAACATCAACTATTAAATGATCATATTTAATATGATAAAAATTTAATAAAATAATTTCCACATTATCATCAAGTAAATTGATTTAAAATAGTCATGTTGATCACAGTGGTTGAAAAATGGATGACCTCAAATGAAAAAATGATAGTAACAATAGTCAAATATGTAATTATTAGAAGACAGTCCATATAAAATCTCAACCAATTATACTTCTCAATGGTTAGATTTTAACTTTATATATATTATTTACAATAAATCATTTTAAAGAGGTTGAAGTTCCCAAATTAGTGTGAATCACTGAGAGGGGGAGGGGCTGAATCAGTTATCCCTTTAAATATTTTTACTAATTGATTCTCTTCAAATAAAACTTTATGGCTGGTTAAAGCCTCGATCCACTATTCTTGTGTCTCTCAGCCTTACCTCGAATGATACTGTAAATGTAAAGTCATCGAACACATGGATTTAAAAGGTTCAGTTAAAATACTTAATCCTTGATGTGTTTTTTATTCACCCCAACATAGATTATCCACTATAATTCAATTAGTAATTACAATGGTCAATACACAGTCCCACTGTATCTCTCTTGAGTCCCACAGGAGGTTATTTATACTTCTTCATACAGTGTTACTAGAGTCCCATTTTCCTGCTTCAGAGTCCCACTGAAGACTTATTCTCCTCCCTGAATCTCACAGGGGTATTTAAGCTCTCGAGTCACATGAGTAGCTTCCTTATTTATGTTCTTTCTGGATTCACTGTATATTATCTTATGATCTTCCCACATAGTCTTGCAGAATCACACTTTCCTTTGTATCTCTTCAAGAATCTTCAACAGACTTTGATAAGGTTTTTTTCCTCACTCAATAATTCTGATCACTTGAGTTGACCAGTTATGAGTCTCAACAATGATCGGGCAATTTTTCCATCTTATGATAAAGGCTCTACATCACTTATGTGTGTGAAAATGGTGCACACAACCTATTCATGAATGATAGAATAATTCTAAATAATATCATCTCTGTCTACCTTCTTGGATTCCTAAACACTGTATACTCAAATGAAAGATATTATTTAACTTTGTCTTGCTTCAGTCTCAAATCTCATTTACTTCATGCATAGATTTCAAGGGATCCAAACTTCTTATTTTGGATATCTTAGAGATATTAACACATGCATGTGTTTATGTATGATTCCATACCTGGGTCTCTTTATTTTGAACATGAAATGTCTTCTCTTCTTTTCTTAATATGCAAACATACTTCTGATTCTTTCTTTACATGTGCATGTGCATTCATGCATTCATGCACTCTTCTATTTTTTCTACCTTGTCTAAAAACCTCTATGGGTAAAACACTTTGAGTACACACACAATCTCTTCTCTTTCTCTTTTTTCTATTTCTCTTCTTCTTTTCAGTCTTAGCATACACACACTTTTTCTTTTAATTTGACTTCAATGTTTTTTATCTATGTTCATGTATTCACATCTCGGTGAAACTCACTATCTCTTATTTATCTCATTCTCTTTGTCTCTCTTCTCATGTACATGGTTTAGGTGACTTTATGTTTTATGTGTGTTCTTCTTCAAACCCGAATGAGTGTATTTATTTGGATGATTTCTCCCCCTTTCTTTACATGTGCACACACTCTCTCAAGAGATTATCAAATCCTCATCCTCATTCTTGAGTTCATTTTTTGTGAAAAAACAAGTCGCCGGGTTCTTCTTCTTCATGAAAAACAAGAGGGAACGTGTCTTCTTCATTGTACAAACTGGGGAGAATGGGTTATTTATTCTTCTCGACTGTATTGTGGATTTCTCAATCAAAAATGCATGAAACAATATGGTATTAAGGTTCTAGATGTTTCACAAAAATAGAGAAGTTGCAACGCACTATTCTCATTTGGTTTCACAGACTATATTCTTCACAAGACATGATAAGGGTTTTTTTTAACCGATCAAATGTCTTTGGTTCCCTTTGCACAAAAGGTGCAGTATCTTCTTCTTCATGAGTAAATTTCAAGAGTGCTTATCACTTGTTCAACACCTACGTGATCTTTTTCTTTTTCATGTAGCAGGGCTATGCGAAACCTCTCTTGTACGATGCTCTATTTCAGAGAAATGAGATATTTTATCTCAATATATTCAACAATCTAATGAGTTATGGGACTCCTTTTATAAGAAAAGGATGCACGTTTAATTCCACGTATCAAACATTAAGATTGGGGATTTGTATGCCTGAGATATTTGGCTTTAAAATATCTAATCATCGTGTCAAATATAATCTGTAAGTCTTGGTTTGTTTTCATTCAACATGGGCTCCTTCTTTTATGGAGGAAACTTCACGTGCATGTGTTTAAGAATTCATGCATATCCTCTTCTCCATGCAAGCTCGATCATGGAGCTTTCTTCATAGCCTTGGTAGCTTCGCATGCCTCAACTTATTTGGAATCTTCATTTAGTCGCGTGCAAATTAAATTGCATGCACGAAGATTATCATGTCTATAAGATCCCCACAGGCTTGAACGGAGGTTATTTGGTGGCTGAAGTGATGAAAAAAATGGTCGGGATCATCATTGGTTCGTGGGTACTATGCGGGTTTTTGGAGGTTGAAGACAACCTCACCATAGGATATCGGACGACGGTGGATCAATCCTGAACCACAGAGATCATATGGATGGCCCAGATGCACACGATCGATCGCGTGATTAATTGAATGGTGGACCTCATGTATCTAATGTATTGGATGGCTGAGATCGTGTTCGCATATTTGAAAACTTGTCACATATCAAAACGCACCACAGCATTAGTGCGGTTTAAATGTCAATATGTTGTAGCAGTCGCTCAGAATTCTCCTCTCTCCCTCCATGGTACCTTCTCGTACCGTGTTCACCTTACGGGCATGCTGTTAGTGCCCACTCTACTCTTCAAGAGTGCACCTAGTGCCAACTATGCATGCTATATCCCATGGTTTTATCACCATACGCACACCTGGAGGCCTATACATAGCCCACACACACCCCACCTCATAAGGTTCTAGCCTTTAGGACCTTTATCAGGAGTGTTTGGACCTCAGGTCCCGCATGTGCTTGTGGTGAGGCACTCAGCTGGAATCCATGGTTGGCCACTTATATTTAATGTAGGCTCATATAAACTTGGTTAAAAACCAAGTGTATAGTATAAGAATAATGCATGGCCACCTTCTTCATTATCTTTAGAATTCCTAACCACCATCCTTCTTCACTTCTTTTTTTTATTCTTTTTGTAATGATAATCCCGAAGATCTTTAGTATTCCTTTAATCAAACCATTGATGATTCATGGTTCATTTATTCATGCCTCATGCATTAAAACATAATGCATGGCTTCTACTTGTTACTAGGGATGTGATCTCCATTACCACATATCTTGGACACTGAGGACTAGCTCAAACAATCATCTGATATCTAAACTTCATCTACTTAGATTCAATTGAGGGATCTTTAACACTTCATCCACTTATTTACTATGGATGGATCTTTACATCTTTACTCATGTAATTTAGTATTTCATGGAATTTTTCAAGTGTTGTAACAATGTATCACCATGATACAAGTCTTGGAACTTATGACCAGTTCTAAAATCGTTAGGTTTTTATATCCTCTTGGAGAATTGACAATGTTTAGCATTCAATTATTTTAATCAACAACAATTATCCAAGGATTCACCAACTTATTCATCAATACCTTTAATTCACATATTGACTTCTCATTAAAAACTTATAGACAAAAAGTGCAACACCATACTCAACAGAGGTGAAAATAATTGATGATGTGATCATAAATAGATTACATAAAGGGAAAAGGGAGTATTTTGGATAATATGATTAAGAATCATTACACCTCCCTTCAACCCTCTTCTTCTCTCTTTCAAATAGAAATCTCATTTTATTTCGAGTTTTCTATTATTTCTCTTCACCTCCTTTGTATCTAATCCATTTTTTTGTATTTACTATAAACTAGCATGAGGAACCCCACCATTGTACTCACACCATCCTTCCTTCAATATCTAATAGACGAATTAGTTGGGATAGGGACTTGATCATTATTTTATCTTTTATTGAATAAGTTTCATAGAAATTAACTTTTCTTCTACCAATCTTATATCAATGAAGTTTAGGAAATATGAACTTATAAGTATCATTAAATACTGAGAACTTCTTATAATCAATGTTGTCTTGACTTGGCCATAAGATCCTCCAAACACTTTATGTTAAAAGTGATGTAATATTTATGGATAATTACTTTTACTTAATATAAAATAATGGATGTGAGGACTTATTATCCTGAACATATTTATCATTTAATATTTCATGACCATC
This sequence comes from Viscum album, assembly GCA_963277665.1. Taxonomy (NCBI): domain Eukaryota; kingdom Viridiplantae; phylum Streptophyta; class Magnoliopsida; order Santalales; family Viscaceae; genus Viscum; species Viscum album. The sequence continues at coordinate 1,382,927,930 of OY728138.1, forward strand.
TAGGCCTTGCGCCTTTATTTTTTTATCTTTTTCACTCTGGGATATCTCCCTATGTACATTAAATATTACATCTCATATTCATAATATTCAAGTTCAAAGAGTGATCCTAAAGAATTCTCTCAACATTCACTAAAATTTTATTTTATATATTTCTAATTTTTTTCATTACAATTTTTTGATATTTATCTTGAATGAATCATATAGAATTATAAGGAAATAATTTAATTATCTAAAAAATAAAAAATTTGATACCTATTGACTTTATAATTATTAAGCTTAATTAACATTCTATATTTATGTTTTGCTACATTGTTTATTTATTTTGTCTATATAATATAGTTTTAATTTGATATTTATTTTTAAACATTAATGTTTTTAAAAGGGTATTTCTTTGTAAATGTTTCAAATCACCCCCCCCCAATCAAATATCTTATTATTAGAGAAAAGAAATATTGATAATTAATGAATAATATGAAATTAATAGTTTAAATTAATGATAAAAATAACTTAATTTAACATAAAAAATTATATAGTAATGTTATAATAAAATAATCAGTTATATATGAAGTTACATCCACACAACTCTGGATTTAAGGTAAGGGAATTCATGATTTTATCTTTAAAATTATCACGATTTGTATAATATTTCTTTGGAAATATTGTATATATTTTCCATTTAACTTCTCATATTCCTTATCTTTTCATTATTTTCAATTATTTGTAAACCTATTTATTATATTACAACTATTGATATATGATTAATATCTTTTCAAATTGGTATGGGATATTATTCTCTATTTTCTCTCTTTTAATTGAATCACTCTATTCTTTATCTATATTATTTTATGTTCCATACTCCTAGTCCTGCAATATATTTAACTCAATTTTCCCATTATTTTTTGGGATGTAAGGTTTTTTATAATTTTCTCTTTCATTAGTTCCTAATATGTATATAACAAAATTTATAATAGGATCGCTTCTAAATAATAATCTTGATTCCTTCTCAAATATTATTTTTATTATGGTCTCCCTATTCTCTATTTTTATTTAACTAATACTTGAATTCATCTTATTTCATTCACAATTTACATTCATCTGTATATATATGTCTTTATTCCCCTGATAAACCATGTTTTTATTGAATATTTTTATGATAAAAATTGATATAATTTACTCACACTAATATTTTTTTGAATATTTAATGTAAATTTTTAGTTTAACCATGAATTTATAAATTCCATTAAAATTTTAGTTTTCCCTTTTAAATTCACTCTAGTGTTTTTATTCTAGCATTTTTTTTATTGTGAATTTTAACCTAAAATTTAATAGGAAAATTTTATACTAAATGGCCAACATTTTTCATTTATACCATGTTAGTTTGATCTCACGTTTGAAGGAAGAAAAGTTTCCATGAATTTAATGGAGGGATGGATTAGAAAAAAATTTACCTTACCACAATATTTGGCCCATAACTTTTTCATCCATTCTTAGAATGGGATAAAAACTTAATCTATGTTAAAGAAATTAATTTCAAGAATTTAATTTAATTTAAAGGATATTTCATTTATCTGTGAAGTTAGTAAAAAAGGTAGATCAATCTAAATTCACCTTTTGAGGTAGAATTATGCATCTACTCTTATTGATATTTGGATTTAGGAGGGTGTGTAAAAATATATTGGTTCCTTTCCACATTACTAATTATTTGTAAAAAGGAGGTATTTTTTAAGGATCTATTTTAATAAGTCTCTCATTATTTTTCTTCTAATTATTATTTATTTTATTTTATAATTGTAAATTCGTTTTCCCTTAAAAAAAATAAACTTTCATCTGCCATCATATTTTTCTTTGGATTCCTTAGGCTATAATCTAAGATCACGGATGAGATTATGTTTTACTCCTTTAAACACTTTCATATGTTAATTATCTATACGATGATAAATCCACCCATGGAAGAGTAGTTCCAATTCATATTTCATATAATTTTTAATCCCTTCACTTATTTGTTTTGAATCTATAAAGATGTTATAATTCATAAATTTTGATACTTTAATTGAGTTTTGATTTCTAAGGAACTCATTCGATAAGCACTTAGACCGTGAGACCGATCTTGGGTGAATCGTGAGAGTAAAACTTCAAGCGTAAAGTCTAATTATCATGGGATAGAATTTTAGGGTTAAAATATAATCATAACATTCAAATAATTTTAATTTATAGGGTGGATATTATTATCTAATCGGAAAATGGCCACAAGTTTCTATTGGTACCGCAATCAAAATAGGGTGCCATAATTGGAAGTCCTAAATTAACCTATATTTCATTCACTCCAATCTAAGTAGAATTTTTTTATTTTGTATTTTTCTTGGTTTGATAATATTAGGGTGTAATAATTAAATGGATTTAAACATAAATTATAATTATTAATGGATAATTAATGGTTATTTTATATGAATTATTATTTATCATATAGATTCTTTCCAAGAAATAGTTTTCTTTTTTTCTTCCTTTTATTATGAAATCAATCAAAAAAACCTAAATATTTTATCCCCTGTTAAATTTTATTTTATTTTTTCTTAAAACCCATTAGTTATTTTTTAATTAACTTCCTACTGAATATAATGACCTTGTTCAACCACTATCCTAACATAGAAAAAAACAAAAAACATTTGAGACTGTGTGTGAAAATGCTCCTCAAATCGCCATTATTATTATAGAGGGAGGTGTTTTATTCAACAAATTTTTAAGATGATTTATTTAAATCATACCTAATTAACCTATGCTCTATTTGAATAGCTTAATATATTGGTTATTCGGATTTCACTCTAATGCACATAGCACCCACAACAACATGTTTTCAATGAAACATGGAAGGATTACCCAAGAAATGTCTTGAATATATCCAAACACATTATTGATGGTCGATGTAACAAAAATATAAAATTAACACTTTATTATAATAAATATTATAATTTTATGAAATAATCATTGATGGTCAGTTATAGGATATGTGGATAGAATAGCAAGCATAATTTCTTAATATGAAAATTAAAATCGTAGAACTAAGGAACCAAATTACTGAAATAATAAATTTCACCAAATATTGCATAAGATAAATATAGAATCAACCATAATATCTAAATAAGTAGAATAATAATAAGTTTTTATTCTAGTTTGTGATGAATAAATTATAGAGCTGTAGGAAACTTTAGATGTAATTAACTCATTCTCTACCCTTTCCAAATACATTCCCAAAATCCTTTCTTGAAAGAAAACATAATCATTGAAAAATTTGAGTAATATTTAGAGAATATTGATATAAAATATTTTTATAATTCCTATATTTATAGAAAAATTAATCTTCTTTGTTTTTAAATCATAAAATCAAAAGATATTTTTCTTCCTCTGCAGAAAAAAAGGAGACCATATAGGGTGTGGAGCATTTCAAATACAAAATAGAGGAACCATTTGTTCTATTCAATAAGGAACTTTATGAAGATAGAACAAACATGGAATATCATAAGGAAAAAAAATTTGATGTCAAATTGAGAGAATATACACATCATGGAATTTACATTCAATACCCACTAGACAATACCATTCCTCGTGTTGAAGAGAATATAAAGGAACCATGCATTCTCTTTCAACCCTCACTAATCTATAAGTATATCATTAGGGAGATGGAAATAAATTTATTTTTATATAGGGATATATATAATAAGAAGGTATTTTAGAGTAGCATTGGAGCTACCAAGATATGGTGGTTCAAAATAAAGAAACCACACCCCCATTGGATTTTAGATGATTTTTAATAAGTGTCTAATTATAGATAGTATATTTATATAATTAATGGGTAGGAAACCTCATTTTATTTTTATAAATTTCATTTTGTTTAAGTTTAATTTTTTACAAATTTTTAATATTTATTTTTCCCCTTGTAGGTATGAAGTGACCTTGACAGGTAGTAGTTTCATTCTCAAAGCTATCTCTAGAATAAACACATCATGTTTTCCCATATCTTATTTATTTTATGTTATTTTTTATAATTTAAATTTTTGATTTAATTTGTATATATTTTTTTATAGGGTCGCATTGATTATAATGTAAGATTTTAATTATAGGTGAGAGAATGATATATTAGGTAACTTCTTTAGGTTTTTCTTTTGTGGGTGTGTTTCTTAATTATTTTTGTTTTAAAAAAATGTCACCTGATCATTAATTCCATGAAAATTATTGAAAAATGAATGTTTTATTTTTATAATCTCATTGTTATAATGTTAAACATGGGAATTTTTTTATCTTTTCTAGTTGATTTTAGTGAAAATGTAAATCGGTCGATGATATAATTAATTGAATCTTTATAAAACCTTAGATATTTTTACACCATTAATTGTGGGAATTTTATAATAAAATTTTGCCATTTAATATCTCCATAAAAATTCACACATAATCATGAATTGTGATTTTTATTACCCAATTGAAGGTATATTCAAGTTAAATAATTTTTTTAATATATAAGAATGGTTTTCCATACATTAATTTCCCTTCCATTCAATTTCAATATTTTACTAGATTTTATTATTCATTTGTACCAATATATGAATATTGTATTCCATAAAAATTAAATAATAATAATAAATATCGGAGTTATGAAATGTACAGTGTATGGGGATATATAAGTCGGAAGATTAAATTTTGACTTCTGAAAATGCTTTAGTGAGTGGTTTTTGAAATTTAAATTCATATAAAGTAGAATAAGTTTAGTGTAAAATAACTATGTATGAAAAAATAAGTTTTACTTGACCTGGATATATTGAATAAAGTGTGAAGACACAACTTGACATGGTTTTCACACACACATGAGGAATTAGTTACATAGTGGAATCGTTACATGTTTCAACCTGATTAGTGTCATTAATATCACTAGATTTTGTTTTGATACAATTTATGAGATAGTTAATTTCAAATTTATTGAGGTTGAATTCTTTTTTTGGTTCTCTATTTTCTCATATTGGTATCATGGAATGAGAAATGTCAACATGTGTCATTTTCTAAATTACATAACATGTGAAATTTCCTAGGAGATAAAATGGGTATGTGTAGAGGAGTTTATAAACCATATTTTTATTAAATATTTTATTTATAATAATTTATATAATTTCTCCACATTTATAATTATTTAAATTATTTAATAGAAATTTATAATTTAATCTTGATTTTTTAAATTCCGCGAAATTTTTTTCCCACCTTTTAAATTCACTTTAGTGTTTTTATTATAGTATTTTCAATGGGATTACTTTTAACTTCAAATTTTATAGATTAATTATAAATAAATTGGGATAAATTTTTAATTTATAATATGAATAAGGATCCCATGTTTGAAGGACAAAATGTGTCCAAGAATTTAATGCAGGGCTGGATTCAATGGAATGGACCTTACCTCACCGCTTGAGCCATAAATTTTTCATCCATTATTGTAATGGGATGAAATTTTAAAAATAGTAAAATAATAAATTTCTATAATTTAATTTAACTAAAAGGATAGCTGGTTCAAACAGAAAGTTGGTTGAAAAGGCATCTCAAGGAAAAGAAACTTTTAAAGTGATAATTCTATATGTGCGCTTGTTGAAATTTAAAACCACATCCCTCCTCCACTCTTTTTATTTGATTTTTCACACTTAGGGAGGGTAATTCATGTATTTATGAGGGTTTCTCCCAAGATAATGGTTCCTTTCCACCTATTTAACCATTTGGAATAAGGAATTCTTATGGTAAATATCTCTCCAAGAAGGCCCTCATCCTCTTCTTATACTTTTTATTTCCTTTCTTTTTTTCATGTAATCTCACTTTATCTTAAATAAAATTTTATTTTTATTCTCCATAAATATTTTTATTTTTATTATTTTTTACAGAATCTAATAGAAGATATGAGATTAGGTTTCACCATTTTAAAAAAATTATGCTAATCATCTCCATGATAATAACTCTGACCATGGAAGTGTAGTTCTCATTCATAATATATCTATTTTATACTCTGTTCACATATTAGTTTATAATACATGAACATTATATCATTCATAAATTTTGATCACTTAGTTTGATTTTTATTTAAAATAAACTCAATCAATAAGAACTTAGATGGCGAGGCTGATCTTGTGTGAATTATGAGAGCAGAACTTCAATCATTAAATATAATCATATTGGGATAAAATTATAGGATTAAAATAAAATAAAAATACTAAAATAATTCTCATTTTTATGGTGGATATGTTACCCTAATTATATACTGGCCATAATTTGGATTTGGGACCATAATCAAAGTAAGGTGTCATGATTGGTTGTCTCGAACTTAACCTAGGGTTTATTCATTCCAATATTTATGGATGTTTTTTCTTCTGTAGTGTTTAGGGGTTTAAAATATTATTGGTGATAATTAAATAGATATAAATATTAGTTTTAACAATGAATTTATAATTCAGGGGTAGATTAGATTGATTTCATTTTATCATATATTTGTTTTTAAAGAAATCATTTTTTATTTTCATCATTCTGTTCTGAAATCAATCAAAAAACCCCTCCATATTTAGTCCCCATTTTCCATTTTTATTTTATTTATTAAAACCTATTAGGGAATATTTAATTCACTTCCTCCTTAAGATAATTTCCTAATTTATCCATTGTGATTCACTTATAAAAAAGATTAAATAATTTGATTGTGTGTGGAAACACACATAAAAATATTGTTATTTTCAGGGAGATAAGCCTTTTTATTTAACCCTTTTTTAAAATAAGTTATTTGGGTCATAAATAATTCACCTATACTATCTTGGAATATATTAATCAATTAGTTGGTCAGATTGTACACCAGTAGGTAGATCCGCCATAGTAACATGTTTTTAATAGAGGATAATAGGATTACTCATGAAATGCCTACAAATGCAGCTAACCATATGATTCATGGATGATATACCAAAAAGATACAATACTATATCAATTTAAAAAAAATTATAATCCAAACTAAGAATTAATGGTTATTTATGAGAGATATAAAGAGAAAAATAAACTGAATTTCTTAACCTGAAAAGTTTAATGGTGAAACTGTAGAGAAACTATTCTGAGATGTACACTTCCATCAAAGAGTATAAAGTAAAAATGTATAATAAACTAAAATAAATAATGAAATAGGATTTAGAAGATGCTTTTTCTAGTTATTTATAAATAAATTCTAGAGTTGGAGTAATCTTTGGAAGCAACTAACTCATTCTGTATCCTTTCTGAAAATTGTTTTCCCAAATCCTTTCTTGAAAAAACATAATCACCGAAGAATTTGAGGGAGATTTCACAAATTTTGATAAAAATATTTTTTATCATTATAATATTTAAATTAAAACTGATCTTCCATGTTTTGAAATTAACAAATAAAAAAACATGTTTCTTTCTCTAGAGGATAAATAGGTGACAACACACAAGGCATGGTGAATTTTGAAGAAATAATGGAGGAACCATTTATGTTATTTAGTGAGGAACATGATGAATATGGAGCACACAAGAAATTTCATAAGGAAAAAAATTTAAATAGAAATTGATAGAATATCCATAACATGGAATTTCCATTAAACACTTATTAGATAATACCATTCCTCAAGTTCAAGAGAAGATGAAGGCCCCCTATATTCTCTTTTTCCCCTATTAATCTATATGTAAATAATTGAATAGGTGGACATATATTTATTTTTAAATAGATAACTCAATAAGAAGAATTAATTTTGAAGGATCAATAAAGAAACAAATATGTAGTTCTTAAAAATAAATTAACCAAAATACCTTCATATTTTCAATGATTTTCAATAATTTTCTAGTTATTGAGAGTGTAAAGGCGATGGTTATAAGGAGGCAAAACTATTTTACTTTTCTAAATTTTATTTTGTTTAAGATTATTTTTTAGAGAATTTATATTCTTTATTTATTTTTATTTTTAGTGTGCAATGATCTTGATTAATAGTAGATTCCTTTTCAAAGCTATCAATCGTAACAAACACATCAGGTTATTTATTACCCACTTGATTTTATGTTAATCATATATATATATATATATATATATATTTATAATTAATTTTATGATAACTTACCATTTCAAAGGGTCATATTTAGGAAAATATAAAATTTTAAGTGTTGGGGATGGGATGATACTTTGAGTAGCTTCATTAGGATTATTCTTTTGTGTGTGTGTATTAATCTTAGTTATTGTTGTCTTCCAAATTTTAAAAAAAAATAATGTATCATTCTCATTACTTAAATGGAACTTATTAAAAATTGATTCTTGATTTTTATAATCTCATTGGTATCATGTCGATCATTGTAAAGTTTTTATATTTGCTGGTTTATTTTAGGGAAAATAGAATTCAATCAATGATATGATTGATTGTGTCTTTATAACACCCTTGAAATTTTAACACAATTCATTATAGAACTTTTATGTGAAAATAATTTCATTTAATCTCTCAATAAAAATTCATATAAAATAATTACTTGTGAGTTTTATTACCCAATTAAAGTTATATTCAAGTTCAATAATTATTTAGATTATAATAATGATTTTTCCATACATTTGTTTCTCTTTTGATCAATTTCATTACTATATCATATTGACCTATACATGTGTACAGTATCCTATTATTGTATCCCATAAAAAACAAAAAAGAGTGATTAAATATACAACATTTGGGATATCTTGGTTAGGATCCTAAGGTTCGAGTTTATGGAATGTTTAAGTGAGTGGGTTTTGAAATTTGATTTCAAATGATGTAGAACATGTTTAGTGGAAAATTACCAAGTATGTGAAAAAAATCATAAACTGTATATATTGAATAAAGTGTGGAGAGACAAGATTGAAATGGTTTGTACTCACACACATGGGTAATCAGTTTCATAGTGGGCTCATAAGTTTTTTCTATCTGATTAGTTTCATTAATCTCACTTTATTTTATTTTTGATAAAATTTATAAGTTAGTTTCTTTTAAATTTATTAAGTTTAAATTATTTTTTTGAATCTTTATTTTTATATATAGTTATCATGGATTTAGTATTTTCAACATGCATCATTTTATGGATTTCATGACTTGTGAATTTACCCAGGATTACAAAAGGGTGTGTGTGAAAAAGTTTATTAACAATGTTTTTATTAAATATTTTATTGGTAATAATTGATATAATTTCTACACACTGATATTTATTTAAATATTTGATGAAAAAAATTAAAACAAATTTTTAAACTCTGAAAATTCTATTTTAACCCTTTTTAATTCATTCTACTGTTTTAATTATAATTTTTTTAAAAAATTTCAACCTAACATTTTATGGATGAATTATAAACTAATTAAGAAAAAAATTTCATTTAAACAATTCTAGTTAAATCCAGAATTTGAATGGTAAAATAATCATGAAGTCAATGTTGGTCTGCATTTGACATAATGGACCTTACCTCACCTTTTAGGCCCAAAAATAATTTTTTTGGAATAGGGTGAAATTTGGATAGTTGTTAAAGTACTCAATTTAGATCATTTAATTTAACGGAAACTATATTTGGTTCATGTGAGAATACTGTCAAAAAAGCAGTGCAATGTGGAGTAAATTTTGGAGGTATAATTCTAAATGTACCCTTATTGACATTTAAAACTCTATCCCACCTCCACTCTATTTATTTTATGTGTTCACACATGGAGATGTTTTTTCACTGATTTAGGAGGGTTTTTCTTAATATATAAGTTCCTTTCAACCTCTATAACCATTTGGAATAAGGTAGGCTTATGGAAAAGATCTCTTACAAGAACTCTCTCATCCTCTTCTTCTACTTCTTGTTTCTTTTCTTTTATTCATGTAATATCACTTTAAATTTAATAAAATTTCATTGTTTTTTGCAATATATTTTTCTTTTACCTCTTTGGGTTATAATATAAGATTGGAGATAATATTAGGTTTTACCCTTTAGAATATTTTCTTATTTTATTCATATTTATGACGACATCTTCACCCATGAAATATTAGTTCTTGTTTGTAGTCAATAAAATTTCAATCAATTATTATTATTTTGTTAGTACATGAACACACTGTGTGTAATGAATAGGCCCAGGATGACCTGAAATGTCACTTAATCTTGCTCTCCACTAGGCCCGAAGGGAGTTAATGATCCCCATGACTAGGAAACTAGTGTCTAGGTATCAATAATGTACACTTAGTAATGATTTAATCATCATATAAACTAATTAATGAAAAATAAAAACAATTGAGGATCCTGTATGACCTATCCAGATGGGGGATATCAATGCATGTTAAATATGAAAATATTAATAAAAAATCAATTCAAAAATGGAATAATTAAAAAAAATCCATCCAAAAACATATAACTGGACAACCAAATAAAATTACAACAAAATAATATACAATGAGTAAAAGATATTTAATACCCCAAGAAAAATTTGCCAATACAACATCCAAAAAATAAAACAAAACCCAAATATCTCTAAAAATCCCTATGTAACCCATGGTCACTCACCATATCCCAACTCATTTATCCTTAGACCTGAAAAATAATCAAATAATGGGATCAAACCCATGAACCTAAGAGAAAACATAAGATTTTCATAAACACACACACACACCAGTGTATATAGAGGGTGTTAGCCAAACATGCTCCATATTATTTCACCAGAGACTATAAATATCATTTCATATTAGATTTCATAAATTCTAGTTCAAACAAAGTTCATAAAAGTTGGTTTTCACATGATTATTCAAAAGGAAAAAAGTATCATTCTTTATCTCTTTATGTACAAACATAGTAAAACCTTTTTTAAGAATAAATGAGGATAATCTAGAGTAAACCATAATTTTAAATTCAATAAGTAAATAAAAAATCACTTTATGATTTCTTTCAAAATCGTGAAAATATGAAAATTAAATTCATAAACCAAACAATCATTTTTTCTTATTTCCCCCAAACCATTTCTTAAATTCTTTTTTTGAAAATAAACATCACATTTCTTTTAAAAATCTACACATTCCAAACCATTTATAAATTATTTTCAAATTAATACAAAACCATAATCAAAACAAGTCATAAACATATCTGGATCTAAGATATAAATAAATAAATAAATAAAACAAAATATAACCAAGCCATGGTGTCGTGAGAAAAAAATTAAAGTAAGGGAATAAAAATAAAGTATTTGTATCAAGATCCCTTAAATCATCCTCATATGGATCTAATCATCATTGAAAACTCAATATTCTCTAACATGAATGATATTTAACCCAGTACCCTTGGATAACTCTCTCTAAATTTCCACAATGTTAAATATGAGCATCCCTCTCAGCACACTTTTAGGTCATTGAGTGAAAAATAAACCCCTAGGAGGGCATAACATTACTAGGAAACTATATATCCTCTACGCACTATGCTAGGTCAACACCCATATAGAACATCTACTTATTTACATAGATTTATCCTGATATCAATAAGTATCTATGAGAAAGACAAACAAATCACATGTTCATCACGTAAATCAACATTTAAAGAAGAAGTATTAAACCTCATCTCATCTCCAACACCCTATGAATAAATAGACCATTTCATATTCATGCATAAAAATCAATAATAAGCATTTCCACATGGTGTCACAAATCATAAAGATCATAACATAAACAAAGGGGATCAAAAATGAGGGAAATCATAATTTCAAATCAACTATTTTAATAAATTTCCAAACAAACCATTGAAAACCCATTTGGAATGATAAGACACTTTTATACTATATTAAAACATTCCATAAAAACATTCTTTTAAATTAACTAGTTTCAAGAACCCCTTTAAAATTACCCATTTTTCATTGAAATTGAATTAAAACACCACAAGAGTAACAAGTCTTAAAATCATTAAATTTAGGCCAACATAACCCTTTTTAATAAATCATACCTCTAAACACCAAATAGTTCCTCTAAAAAACTCAACCACCCCTTAAAAAAAATAATTCCTTTAAAAGAGCCACTCGAGCATTTTATCAAAGTATTTTCATGTGACAACTCCATGCCAAGTGAGAAAACAATTTTGAAACACTCCTCAAACCCATCAAAGGTTGTTTATATATATAATATAAAAAATAATTTTTAAACCACCAAAAATTTCATAACATGTAATATAATGGAATTGCATAAAAACACCTATATCATTCAAGAGGAAACCTATCAAAATGCATCACCTTAAATAGTAAACACCCAATCAAGGAAGGAATCAGCCTCTACACTCCCTAAACAGCCAAATACTCATTATTAGACTCATCTCAAACCCTTATCTTGACATGTGTTGTGGTTAAGGTTAGTAGGAGGATGGAAAATGAGGGGATAGATATAATGGAGAAGAGAGTAAGAGGTTATGGAAGGAAATAAAGAGATAACTCATGGAATATACTTGAAATTGATAGAGGAAAGCCCAAAAATTATAGAGGATAGGATGTGGATCTCCCGTTAACATTCCATAGGATTGGTTGAATGCAAGGAGGAGGAAATTAAGGCTTTAGGACATTAAATAATAGAGGTGGAAACCTATAATTTCAACTTTTTATCAAATTGGGGTGATATCAGGGTTAGGACACATAGTTTGATAAACTATATGCCAATCATGTGGATGAATTTGGATAAGCACAACAAATTCATATAATTTGGCAGCACAATTTAGTAAACTCTGCACTAATCATGTAAAAAATCACTGTTCAAAAACTACAACACTAATGCATTTTAACCCGTATATTTTTTCTTTATATGCGTGCAATTCATGTTCCAACACTCTAAACTCAAAAGCACTTATAGATTTTTTATTAGATTCTGCATGGTTTAGACTAAAGCATGAGCTAATCATATATACTATAAAGGTTCTAAAAAGAATGGAAAATTACCTTATACAAGACTTACCACATTATTTATCCTTAATCGTTCATACTAAATCATTCAATAGAGGAATGATTCTTGAAATTCCAAAATTTCAAACCGAAACTTTTCAAAAAATTAAATCACCCTAAATTAATATAAAATATAAAACACTAGTGACATTAAGTTGTCAAAATTCTCCCCACCATGCCACTATAAGCCTCAAGAATGTACTTGGTAAAATAAATAGTCAATTTAACCTTTAAAAATTTACACCCCAAAAAAAGTTGTGAGAGGGGTTGGGGAAAAATTAGGAACATCCTAAAACTTGGAAAACATATAAACATGCCTTATTTCCAAAATAACTATAAAATGCCTCAATCAACACAAAATAATTTCAAGTAAAACTCTTACTACAAGCTTGTGAAATGAATATATAAGAAAATAAAGACTTGGTAGATGTCTTCACACAATTTAGAATTCATATAAATTATTGAATCAATGAATATCCTTTCCCATAAAGAGAGTGTCACAAAAACCATGATTCCACAAACTAACAAGAAAATCATTAAAATTTCACCAACTTTAATCAACCAAAAAATATAATCTCAATTCCATAAAGGAATCACATCCTCAAAGAACATATATAAGGTACAATTTTTTATCAATCTATTGCATCCCATAAGAATAGTAAAAACACACCATCCATGAACATTCCTCAACATGGTTTTAACATTGGGTCATGAATCTAAAATGAGGGTAAATAAAGGTAAAACTCATGGAAAACTATCTTATGATTATCTTGATAGAAAATACCAACCTGATAATACTCACATTCTAACCAATAACAATTAATACCTCCTCATTACCCTTGCATTCACCCAAATTATTCCAATGCTCAATCCGTTAAACAACCCTCACCCAGGGTCTACACCATTCACAATAACAATGAGTTACACAAATAAATGAGGAATGAATATCCAAAAATAACTATCTCTCACAAAATATAAATCCACATAGGCACCCAAAGGATACACCAAATGAAGGTAACCTCAAAAACCCAACCACTCTAATAACCTTAAGAAATAATCCCAAAAATAAACCATCACCCAAATCTGGACCACATCCAAAATTCATCCCACATAAACTCCATAGAAGACTACTAATGATAAAATAGGCGACCACCTCCAAAAAATTATAAGAACTTGTATCTATCAGGGGTAAAGAACTATGGGATCTACATTCGAATAAAAAAATATTTGTGGTCTAAGTGAGGACCACCTATAAAGATCCAAGAAATAAGAGGAACAAACCAATATTGCATTCTCACCCTAAAAGAGGGCTCAATAACTTAAAGGATTCACTATTTTCACGGTCTCGTGATAATACCTCTAAAAAAACCATCTGAGATAATTCTACAAGATGTGTCAGTACATGATGAGGTGGAATAATACAATGTTCCAGTACATTTGGATTCTGAGGAATTTCAACCACTAATATGACAACACTCAATCAATAAAAGGATTCAACCTAAGGGTTTCCCAAAATATAAGACTTCTACCTTTCATTAAGAGAATTCTAGGAGGACATTTTAAAACAACACAAAACATGAACCCACCCATTCATTTTTCCCAAACCAAATCAACTTGTATAAATACACGAAGGGAAGCAACCAAAAATCAAATATCACCAAGGTAAAACACATGAAAAAATGTCACTTTATTTAAAAACTAGTAAATTCTATGGGTAATAAAAACTAAATTCCAAAAACACATGTGATTTTAATAAAACCCAACCATCCAAAACATTTAACCCAACCTTGAAAACCACTAACCACTTTTTAAAATAAGAAACCCACTATAGATTTACATATCTCTCATTTAGTTTTTAAAATTTTTACATAACAATACACTTTCTATATCCCAAACACTTAGATTTTTCAAAATTTTAAATTATACCACTCATGAAAAAACAACCCAAGAGGTTCAAAATCATAAATTTTAAAGTTATTCATTTAAAAAAACCTTTCATCCATTAAAAACATCAAAACACTTTCCAATTTTACATTTTAAACTCAGTCATTTTTGGAAACATATCCTAGGATAGTTAGCATCCTTTATAATTGAATCACCAATAAGTTTTGAAATCCAAAATACTTACCAAATTTTATGATAAATAAAACCACATTAAAAATATTTCATAAATAAGACATAAAATTTATAAAAAATAATCAAGGATTCATTTCAAACCAAAAATATTTTCCATAAAATCCACTTTCACATGCAAAAATTGGTTTCACAATAATCATATAATCAAAATCACATCATAAACGTCTATCAAAATTCCAAACAGACATCATAAATATATCTCAAAACTCCCTTGATTCATCACCCACTATTATAAATCACATAACGGTGTCTAAATATCAAATAAAAACATAATTTTAGATCATGCATGACCTAGACACCTAGTTGATGGATCATTCCCCATTCATTCAACTACCACTAAAATTTTTCAAGAATCAAGTGCCCAATATTTATATGGTTTTCCAGGATTGTTGTGATAAACATGTCTCATTGGTTTATTTTCCATCCTAATCTCAAATATCAACAAAATTCCAAAGGAAACTCAAAAAATTCCAATGTGGATCCAAACACCGTTGATAACATTAATCAAAACCAAAATTTTGATTCAAAATAAAAATCTTGATTACCCACAGAAACTCAAGTATTGTCATGAAAGGTAATGATCAGGAATCTAATCTTAACCAAAATAAAAATTCTTAATGGAAATACAAACTCCATCCTAACAAGACATACCCAAATAACAAGAGAGTGTTTCAGAAACCTAATCCTTCTCAAGAACCTAATCTATAATACCATTTGTAAGGAACCAACTTGGCCCGACCTAACACATCACACAACCCATCTCCCCTCTAGGCCCAAACTGTTTTCATTATACCCATTGGTTGGTAACTAGTGTCAAGTTATCAATAATATAAAATTTGGAATGATTTCACTCTTGTATAAACAAATAAACAAAAAGTGGAAATAATCAAGAATTTGGCATAACATATCCAGATAGTGAATATCCATGCATAAAAAATAAACATATCAAAATAAATAATAAAATGAAACATGATATAATAAAATAAACATCCATGTAAAAATAAGACGAATCCTAAAAAATCCTAAAAAATCTATGTGACCAACGATCACCAACGATATCTAAACTCATCCAACCTTGAACTAGATAAAAAATAAACAATAGGATAAAAACTGAACACTTGAGAGAAAATATAAGAGATACATATATACGCACACACAAATGTATTTGAAAGGTGTAAGTAAAAAATTCTTAGTAGTATTTCCAAAAAAAATTATATATTTCCTTCCATAATACATTCCATAAATTCTAGTTTGAACATAATTTATAAAAATAGGTTTTCACATGAACCCATAAAAGAAAACATCCATAATTATATATCTCTTTCCTTCCAAACAATGTTAAATCATTTTTAATAATTAGGATCTTCCAATATAAACCCATAATTTTAAAACCAGTTAACAAAACAAAATTATTCCTTAATTTTTCTTTCAAACCCATGAATATTGGACTTTTAAATTTTTTAAAAAATAACCATTTCTTCCTATTTTCCTGAAAAAATTTCTAGAAATACTTTTCCAAATAAAACATCACCCTTTTTTTAAAAACCCGCACTTTCTAAATCATTTATAAATCTATTTGAAATTAAATTGGAACCAAAATAAAAACAATTCATAAACACCTCAGGAATCAATATATCAATAGAGAAAAATAAAACAAACCATGACCAAACCATAGTGTTTTGTGACCCTATCGAGAGCAAGGGGATACAAAAAAATAATATGTATTAAGATCACATAAAAAATCCTCAAAATGATATAAGAATATTGTACAAATCCATAGGTACTAAAATGAATGATATTATATCTAGTTTCCTTGGACACTCTCACTAGGGGACCCTATGTAGAAATTGGGTAGAATGACATAAACAAATGGGCTCAACAGTGAGTAAAATAAAAAATTCAAATCAACTCTTTTTATAGTGTCAAATAGGAGTTTGAAAACATGTTTATAATGACAAGACACTTTTATCAACCTTTAAAACAATTATTTAAAAAACATTCTTTGAAATTAAATGGTGTTAGGTACCCATTTGAAATCACCCATTTCTCTTTTAAATCACATTAAAACACCAAAATAATAATAGGTGTTAAAATAATTAAATATGGGAAAACACACCCATTTTTAATAAAAAATCCCTTTAAAAACAAAACATTTCCTTTGAAAATAAAATCAATGTAAAACACCCCTTAAAAACACTTTAATTTCATTAAAATATCCACTTGGTAATTTTATCAAACACTTAGTATGTGATAACTCCTTACTAAGTGGGAAAACCATTTAAAAACCGCTTCATACCCTTTATAGGTAATTCATAAAAATATAATTTTTTATTAATGTAATTTTAGACATCCAATAATTTCAAAAAATGTAATATAAGGGAGATACATAAAAACACTTGTTTCATTCAAGAAGAAATCAATCACAGTGTTTCACCTTCAATGGAAAACACTCAACCAAAAAGTAGTCTCTACACTCCCAAAAAAACTAAATCCTCATCATTATACTCATACTAAACCCTAATCGCATTCCACATAGTGTTTAGGGTTTATGGGAGGATGGAAATTGGTGGGAGATAGAAAAGGGAGAAGAGGGGAAAGGGATAAAGAAAGAAGGATATGTTGTAAGGAATTTACTTAAAATCAAATGAAGGCCCAAAAATACAAGTGTAATGGAGGATAATCTCACTTTATCATGCCTTAGGATTGGTCAAATGTGAGGGGGGGAGGAAGGATTTTAGCCTTAAAACTATACAGGGGAAAATTCATAATTTAAATTTTTCTTAAAACTAGGTAGCTCGCACAATTAAGCCACATGAATTGGTAAATGATGTCATAGGAACTTGAAAAGAATAACACAATTACATGGTTCGGATACATGGTTTACTAAAACATGCGACAACTATACAAAAAATACACTACTAAAAATGGTGTTACTACCGCATGGCCACCCGAATGATTTCTCATATCAATGTGCAAGTAAAGAACCAACACTTCATGATCAAATGGACTCACATGGTTTCTATTGGATTTAACATGGTTTGTAATGAACTGTGTGCTACATATACATATTAACCGCACATTAAAAAAATGAACTAAAATGTATCATAAACAAGGCTTCATGCATGGTTTCCTCTTAATCATGCATACTAAAATGTGCATATAATGCCTTCCTATCACAAATCCACTTGATAGTTCCTAGAATAAAAATGCACCACAAGACCTTAGGCATACCTTATTATACATAATAGGATTTTGACTAGTTGTGAGGGTCTGTTTTTTTATTGTGGGGAGACTATACGCTCTGATGATAATAATAACAACAACAAAAATACAACAGAAGGAATTTTAATAACAAGAAAAAATGATCCAAAATTACTAATATGATAATACAACTAATATCCATATGGCATGTCTATCATATGGGAGTAATCATGATCACATGTGGGTTGATTACATGTATACATGTACAAAACAACCAAAATGATCACCATCCTAACACCAAGGAACCACCTGACCCATCTACCAAAAACCCTGCCAACCAACCCATACACTGTCTTCACATCCCTATCCATTAAACTCCTAATGATGATCCATTTACTTTACATGTTTTATTAGACAAAAGGTATGTACATGTTCTGAAGGGACCATGAAAGGTGTGAATATGAACTCAGTAGGTCACCACCAATAGTTTCCCTATCTAATATTCTTATATATACTAATTTATGAAAAAATCTAATAAATATTCATCAATAATTAATTACCACATATACTCCACTCATTCTTTTAAATCCATGATGTATTTTTACCTGCTTCAATCAGTTTTGGAGTAGAATAATTCATTCCCAATCTATCATATTGGAAGTTACTTTGACCTTCTGATCAAAACCATGTCAATAGTGTTATACATCTTCCATAACCAACTTTTCTATCAAATGTACACCATGATGCCCCACTAGAACAACCAAAATTATTTCTATAATCTCATCTTAATATATCTCTTAACATGAAAATAAATACACTCCCATCTGGTGGTCTCTCTCACCATCAGTCATATCCTCTATGGTGCGCACCTCCTTCATAATGTTGATCAATATCATCCACCCATTTCTCTTAATATATAGATGTCACTACCCACAATGAGTGGAATAAACCACCTAATGGGACATTATCTATGCACAAACTACCCAAATGACCTCATCTTCCAATACATAATTAGTGGCAATCACCAACATCCAAAGGAACTCCATCAGAAAAACTCTATCACCGCCCCCAAAAATGGTTAACACCATTCGTACCATAGTCAAAAACCTCAACATCATCACATCCAAAAAACTCCCAATACTTAAAATATGGTCTTATTCTCATGAAACCCAAAAAAACACAACTAATTAAAACTAGACTAAACCCATAATTTCCCACATGATACTACACTCTGGTATCTCCTAGGAAAAATGGATATCGCAAGTGGTTTTTTCCCATTCTCACAACCATAACCTAACCCATGCCTATTTATTACATGTCACATAATAAATATTTAAATAGAAAATAATTATGGACCACTTACCTATACTTTTATGGACTCCACTCATTAAAACCCTCCATCTAGTTTAGTTTTAATCTAAAGATTTCACAAAATTTTACAATAACACTAAAATTATGGTTTCTCAGTGGATGAAAAAAAATATAAAGATATATTACGATTGGTCACATGAGAACTATTAGCCTTACCTGTATCTCTATCCTACTTTGGACAGTATGGTATTCTGAAAGGAAATAAGAGAGATCACTCTTAATGAAAAATAGAGGATCATGAGGGAGGGTTTGGATGATTGTTTTGGGAACGGAATCCCTAAAATACCCAATAAAAAGTATTTTTTAATCCTTAATTTAATATTAGGAAGGTTTTGGAAACACTAATCATAGTAGAAAAAATTTGGAAGAAACTATAAAATATAAATCTTATTAAATATTCCATTGGTAATCTCATTTCTTAGGAATAGTGATTCCATGTTCCCTTACTTGACCATTTCCTTACTTTGGAACACTTTTCAAAACCCCCTTAGGAATTATATTACTTGTAAATTCCCTTAATTTGGAACATTTAATCTAGAACAAGGTCTTACTACAAAATTTTTATTTTCTAAATTTCTAAAACACCACCACAAGTCCCAAAAATCCCAAAACCTTTAAAAACATTTTTAGTCCTTCCAAAAATCTCTAAGACTTTAAATTACTATAAATTCATGCTAAAACACTTGTGGAAATATTTAATAAAAATTAATACCTCATCTCATTCCAACTCTAAAGGATCATTCATCAGACTGTACTGAAACTTCCAACAACTCCTTCAGGTACTAATACACTTAACCAATCCAAGACCTATCGTAAAGATATATTAAAAATACCCAGAATTAATAATTTAATAGATGAAACAATCCATAAATTCTAACATGTAAAACCAGAAAATTTATAAAATTAAATCTCCCTAAATTAATATAAAATATAAGTGATGTGTGTATGGAACACTATAATTCATAAATTGTGATCAATTAAATGAGTTTGAGTTTCTAAGTAACTTCATGGATAATAACGTAGACCATGAGGCTGGTCAAAAGTTAGCTTTGGGACCATAATCAAATTAGGGTGTTCAGATTGGATGTCCTATAGTTAACCTATGGTCTATTCATTAAAGTCTTTGTAGTTTTTTTCTTCCATAGGGTTTGGGGGTTGACAATATTAGATGAAAAAAATCAAATGAATTTAAAAATATTGTATAATAATTAATGAATAATTAAGTGGTAGATTATATTTATTTAATTTTATCATATATGTATTTTTAAAGAAATTTTTTTCTTATTTTCTTCTTATTGTTCCAAAATCAATTAAAAAAAGAATCTTTTATAACCATTTTCAATTGATTTTATTTGTTTCTTTAAACACATTTGGGGTTTTTTGATTCATTTTATCATCAATAGAATAACCTAGGTTATACATTGTGTTACACATAGAAAAAAACATAAAAATTATGAGAGTGTGTGCGACAACACTCATCAGCTCCCTCTTGTGGGATTGGTTATATGACGTGATGTATGAGATTATCCTAAAATTCATTCGATTTTCTTTAGGAATTATCCATGTTATAATTATTGATTTTGTATTATTATTATATTTTTTATTTTTTATCAAATGTGATCTTGTGCATATTATGATGTGATGAGTGGAATAGAAATTATAAACCACCCAATTTATTTGGAAATGTTTATATTTTATGATATGTTATGCATGGTTCATGGATAGTGAGTCTACCACATTATTTTTCTTAATGTAGTAATGTGTCTTGATCTATTATTATAATGTTTTATTATTATTTTTTGTGTCATATTCTCATGATATGTTAAATATTTATCTTTTGATCATGTTTCTTTGAAAAGTTCATGATATGTAAACTTCATGTTGATTAAACTGCCCATATTTTTCTATGTTACTCCCTTTACTAAGCTTTCTTCTCTCTTTGTTTGATGTATTTTATCAGGAAATCAAATTTATTGAAAATAATTCAATAAAGTTATAAGAGTTTTACAATAATTATTTTAATATATTTATATGGTTGTAATATGTATTTAATCATCAGGGATGCTAAACCTTTTTTATTCTTGGATATGTAATTATATTTGAATTATGATAGTTTTTATGTAAAAATTCGATCAAATTTTATATGAAAGTTATGGTTCATTATAATTTATCCATGGGATAAATAATTAATTATTACATTTTAAACCTTCCAAGTCACAATTTTTAAAGTAATCTATTTTATTTATGAAGAGGAATGGTGGTGTATTGTTAAAAATCTACTTAAGAACAATAGGGATTTTATACTCACTTAATATTATTTTATGAAATTAATAAGAAATAACTTTATTTACTAACATGAAAAATAGATGTTGGATTTTAAAAGTTAGTGTCTCATATTTATTATACTAAAATATACTATATCTTATAAAATAAATCTCTTGATAAGGTGATTCTTCTATATAAAATAATTTAGGAAAAATAATCTTTTTCATATGAATTTTAAAACCTATATATGTTAATTCTAAAAAAACATCCTTCCCTAATACATCATAACATTTTAAATCACTAAATACTCATGTAGTGAAGATGAAATATAAAAATAAAACATTATAATAAAACATTTCACGCTTCTAAAATCAAATAAACATTACAAATTTAGAAAGTACACCCTTTGTTAGCATAAAATTCCTCAACTTTACTTCTTAACCTCACATTGGTACGGAATAAAAATGGATTTGATATGGAATGAAATAATTCCCATGAGTAATAGTGGAATAGAAGGTATATAAAAAAATAAAAGATTGAAAATATAAATAAAATAAAACAAAAACCATCATATCCAGAATTGCCTTATAGAATTTTGAAGACAATATTGGACTCTCTATAGATTCCTTTTTTATCCCCTTAGTATGGAATATTAGTACCTCAATTTATAGTATTTCAATATTACATGATGTGTAGTAAGGTACATATTGTGTATTTAATAAAATTCTACTTTAATTGATTTTTTCACATGGTATTATAATTTACTAAACATTAACAACCAATATGACATATAACACATTGACGGTATTGACCTGTAGTGTGAAAACTTTCATCATGTGGTCCCCTTGTATGGTCAATAATGTATCTTCAAAGGTACAAGACAAGTAACTATGTACTACATGACTTTTATATTTCATCACTTTTTTCATCATTTCTTCTCTTTCTTCCTTTTTCTTAAATAATGTCCCAATTTATATCTTTTCAATTAAAAATACAACATGTTCATTTCTGAATAATATGGGATGGCATCGTTCTCTAATAACAGTGATCTCTCATAATGATATCATCCTTTCTATATTTCCTTCTTCCTTTGTGATTCTTTGAAGGGTTTTGGTTTTTCTCCATGGATCATGAATCTCACACTATCACTTTATTTGATTCTATGATGGATCTATTCTTTCCTTTCGTCTCATTCCTTATCTGAACTACTCTTTTCTCTTTCTATTTTTCTAGTTGATTGGGTTTTATTTTCATAAACAATATTTGGATCCCCTACTTTGTTCTTAATTTAGTGGCAATTCCCAATGGTAAATTTTGTACTGGGTATGTCAAGTGTCATCTCTAGTGGTATTTTCAACTCATGTGATGATGTGCCTATCATGGGGTGATCAAAAAAATAATTTTGAACCCTATTAAAATGTAATAGTAGTAGTACTTGGGTATATATCTAGAGAGTAAATTGATATGGGTTTGTTTCAATTGCATTTTTTGGTATTAATTATTATAAATATAATTGGAAGATTGAGTGGATTGGTTTTAAATTCGATTAAAATCACTATGGTTTAGCCTTAGATATCCCCTTACTACCCTATTAAATCATTATTCAATACCAATATCCTATTTTATCTCTAATCCAATGAAATTTTGTTGTATTACTCTCTCTTGGATGTTTTGGTTCAAATTGGTTGGATGAAAATATTATTAAACATCCAATCTTTCCGAGTTGAGTAATCATAAATCTCTAGTTACCCATAAATCAACCCACTGCTCATGATATTAAGAAGTAGAGAACATGTAAGTGGAATATGTGTGTGATCTATAGAATAAGATAAGATAAATTCAATGGGAAAGGAATTAAGAAATCTCATAATGTTGAAGCACTTCAAAATAAATCTAGAGATATAAACAAAATAAATTGAATACATAAAACATAGAATTCAATAATAGTGGTAGGGGATATCTTCGACACATCCACTAAGTTCATAGTGTTCCATCCCAAGAGTTATTACAAAATAAATTAAAATAAATTAAGAATGTTTCAAATGATCTTCTTTTAGAGTAAGTGAGAGAGAGTGACTAACTCTGATCATAGTGAATAGTGATTTTTTTATAAATGAGTACTCAGGATTCCTTAGGAAACTTGAAATTATTCATGTGATAAACATGGTCATCTCCAATTTCATCAATAATATTATTCAATTTCATTATTGAACGATGACCTCTCCCATATTGGATGATCGACACGTGTCTAGAATCGAGGGCCTGGACGATTTTCCTATGCATTTAGAATATTCCCCAACTAAATTATATTCCCCACATGATCTTACTTCATGTGTGTTTTAGTGTTTCTCATCATAGTTTATGTCTTGAATTTTATCTTAGGAAGAAGATAAGAAAATTGTATATAGGCATGGAAATTAGGACATAGAAGCAGTTGGGATTTTTTATTTGAAATGTTTCTTCAAACCTGAAAATAAAATATAGATTCAATTTAAAAAATTATTATATATTTATTTATATATTTTATGTATTTATTTATATAGTTTATATATATATATATACTTATTATTTTATATTTATTATTTTATTTTTTTATTTAAATTCTATAATAATATATATATATATATTCTTTATTTATTTATATATTTTTGTTTTTTATTTTATTTCTTTTTATATTTCTCTGGTTAAAGCCAAGCTCACAGGGGTTTTTGTTATTCTCCAAAACTCACAGTCTCGGTTCTAGATAATGGTGTGGCATCAAGAGGTGATTATGTTTCTTCATCTCGGCTCCACACAGGAGATCATATACGATGCATGTTCTCGTTCAGTTCGGCATGAAGGCATCAGCGAGCTCAGTTTTGGATTCCATGGATCCAGGGGATGAATGTTTCGAATAGAAGAATTGGTTTGGGGTTTTCAGTAGTGGAATCAGCTACATTCAGATCTGTAATAGTTAGGATCAGATGGTGTCATCAGTCTATGAAACAGCAAAGTGGTGTGGTCGGATTTTTAAACTTGGGCTTGTTCCTTGCTCATGGTGACTAGTTTCAAGCCGTGGGTAAATAGGCATCAAACCTAGATAGGTGTCATGTGGGTTTTTATATATTAGGTTCATCCTCATATGGAAGATATGTCTTCCTTCTTCAACCATCTTGGTGGTTCTTTAAATAATGAAGATAGATAAAATTATTAATGGAGGGATTTCCTCAATATTAATGGAGGATTTTCTCCCAAATTATTGAAGATTTATTCCCAATATTAATTGATGGAATAATTAATGTTGATCTTATTAAATAAAGATATGGACATGATGACTATATAATAGGATTCGGTAGCATGTTTTGGAATGTGGGCTGGAAAAGATATAGTCGTCAATAGAGAAAGATGAAGGGGTTTACACATCTACGGTAACCGATACAGAGAGAAGATGGTGATTATGTCAATAATGGCATGTCGGTGGTGATGATTAAAGAAGACGGTGATGATGGTGGCATGTATCAAAAGTCCTCTTGGTTGGGGAGATGAAGCAGCATGTTCCGATTGTGATGATCGGCAGTACGAACAAAAATTGTACGTTCATGGGTGTTGTGTGTCGAGAGAGAAATCCTTCAGGTGAGTTGTAAAAGGCCTTTGGGTGTTGTTAAAAATCCTTTAGAAAATTCCTTCGAGTGAATCTGATCTTGTGTGTTTTTTGCAACGACTTCTGTTGTGGCACCAAGCTCCATGCCCCATCACACAACTCTTAGAAACTGAATTCAGTGGTGATTCAACAGTTTGATGTCGATGATGGGACTCAAGCATCGGTGATGAGGTGTGTTGGTGTGATGGAGCATGACAATTCTTCTCCAGGGTTCAGTCGTGGATGTGTTTGATGGATAGAAGTAGCAACTTCTTCCACTGTGATGGTTTTATTGATTGGATGATGGTGTCTATGAGGGACATAGGTGACAGTAGGTTCTCAAAATACCCTATCTAGTTGGTTGAGAATTGGGGGAGGTGACCATGAAGCTGAAGTGGGTACACGTTCACTATGGTGACTATGAGAAGGAAGTTCACACAGTAGGCTGAAAAAGGGATCATAGTCAGTATATTGACCATGAGATAGGGGTTTTCACAGTAGGTTGGTAATGACCATGATAGGATGATCTATCTTATAGTAGGAAGTGGGTGCGTCCAAGTGACCATGACATGGTCAGTGTTGTAACCATGCAGCACACATTCAATTACAATTTTTTTCATGCGATCTGTTTAGATTTTTCATCATTTTCAATCTACAAATCACAATAGAAAATTTTAAGTGAATATTAATTCCAATAAAATTTCGAAAGATAATAAATCAATTAAATTCATACTTGCATCCTTTGAGCAAAGAATTCCATAAATCTCAGATTCATTTAAATCAAATAATTAGTAGTTTGATTTTTCAAAAAAATCAGCAATTTAAAATCATATTCATTTTAATTTCAAAATCTATATTTCATATAATTCAAAAAATTATTAAAACAATTATACTCAAAACTACAACCATTTAAAAAATTTAGTTCTAGATTTAATTAAATAACTTCATTTAAAAGATTTAAAATTAATTTCATTTAAATTTATAGCTCCCCAATTTAACTTTAAAAAATGAATATATTTATAAAACTTTCATTTAAATCAAATTCCAAATTTAATTCATAATTTAAAAATTTCAAAAAAATAATCGTTTTTACCCCGGAATTGAATTAATTGTGGGTATTTTCAAAGAAAAACATATTAAAAATGTTGAAATTTTTTGGTTCACATCACTCCCCCATGCATAAAATATTTCACTCTCAAACAATATTATCATTGAATTTCATTTATTCGAAATAGAAAAAAAAAGAAATTCATCCCACCTATATTTAAATTTAACATCCATAATTGAAAAAAATCATAGATTCATCCAATGATTGAAATATCATTCCTCATACATGAGTCAAACCACTTCATCACATTAATTCAATCAAATGTTCTGTTTCGGATTTGATCAAATTAGATTGAAGAAGAATCAAAATTTTAACCAGAAGCACTTCCATTTTTCCCCCTCTCCTATGTTTCTTAAACCTTAGTTTGATTTTCCACTTTATTAACACAACTAAAATAATTTTTTCATAATTTAATTTTCCCCTTAATGGGTTTAATATTCACCTCACCTAAATTATTTCATTTTTAAATTAGAAAATTATTCGTTATTTCTTTTATATTAATGCTTTTCTATCCATGTATGTGAAGACATAATGTGTAAAATCACTTATTAATATTTATAGATGGCTATCCACACACACTGTGTCATTATCTTAGAGACCCATTGCGGGTTCCCAATTACCCATTTTAATCCAAATTCAAAGGACTTGTATCATTTTTATTTGATTTTCTTCCTTAAATTTTTCTTTCTCACAGATGTCAAGATACCTAAAATTAAGTTAAAAATTCCTTGTTACCTCAAGTTATAAAAATGATTCCAAAAAAAATACTTTCAATCACACTCCATTTTTTGAGTTCTATTACAAAACTTTCTTAAATGTAGTGACCCATTTCACTCAATAATCATATAAATATCACCATTTCAGAAACATTGAATTCCTTTAACTCTAAAATGATATTTTCATACTAGGAAAAATAATATTTTAGTTCAATAAATATTGGAAAATAAAAACAAAAACTATATGAAATTGTTATTTACAAACAAAAAAATATTTTTATTTTATATAGATATATATAAGTTTTTTTTATTTTATTTTTTGATCTATTTTTTTAAATTTATTTATTTACCCTCCATGTTCTATAAAATCTAAATGAGAAACCTAAAACCCATATACAGGTTCTTAAAACATAATTTTAATTTTTTTAGTGTATATATATGTGTGTGTGTGTGTTTCTTTAATTTTATTATTTATTTAATTTTTTTTATTAAATTAGAGCTTAAACAATGATATTTATATCCTAAAACTGTGTTATCCCACTCCCCCAAATTTATTATAGACACTTCACAATTCAAGAGTAACATGAATATTTTTTATAAAATTCAATTAATTAATGATTATCAATACAAATGATGAGGAAAGCGACCACCCAGTTCCTTCAGTTGATGGTAACATAGAGGAGTTTAGACTCCTCCATGGTATCTTTCTTGGATATTCATAGAAATGGATGAGCTTCATGCCTTTCTCATTGAAGGGTTTCTGATAATTATCTCCCTCAATTTTTACTACACTATATGGAAGACTGTTATTTACTATAAAAGGTCCATTACACATGTAATGATTCTTACAATGCATTAGTCTTCTTCTTGAAGAGTGTAACAGAACATTGGATACAATTTCAAAGTCTTTCTTCTAGGTGTGTCTGTCATGGAAATATTTAGTTCTCTCTATGTATATAAAGGTGTTCTTATGGGATTCAAGTCCTTGTTTTTTCAAATTTATCTTCTACAAATTCTTTTTTGTCTATATTTTCTAAACTTTGGGTTATTTCCTTTGTCAAATAGATTGGTTCTATTCTATATCACAAGAAATTCTCCATAATTTCTTATATCTTTCACAAGTAAGATAGATATGATAGTATAAACCTTAACCAAATTATTTTAAAACTTCTCACTAATATCAATAATTTATTCAGTACTAAAAACATAATCCATATTAAAATTGTTTTCCAAAATAATTTTAGCAGAAAAATATTAAGATTCCATATAATTTTTTAATAAACACCCTTCATACAAAATTTAATTATATTTTTTAGAAAAAAACATGACTCTTCAAAATGGATTTCATTAAAAGTAGTTTGTTCCTCGTTAGGGTATTTCATTGAGTCCAGTATATTAAAATCCATCGTTTCTTCACTAATGATCATAGAAAGAGTTCCTTCATTAACATTGATTGTTTTTTGTCCATTTTGATTAATGACCTTCCTAATATGATGTGGAAATATTATTACCTTTTTCTTCCTCCATGATTAAGATATAGAAATTATTTGGGAATGGATAACCTTGTACACTTACTAGAATATATTCTAAAACACATACTACGTAGGAAGTGGCTCTGTTGGAAATTTTTAAAATCACTCTGGTGTGTTTGAGTTCTTCTATATATAGAGATGAGTGAAATTAATAAGGAATAGAATTTATTTATGCTCATAAATAACATAATGAATTGGAAAATTTGAGCTCCCCTATGGTGCATGGGATAGAAAAAATACCTGGATCTTGGTACTTCTGGGGGATTTGTGGGGTTACAAGGGCGGAAATATTTTTACTTAAACTTACCTTCTCAATACCCTATAGTATTCTCCTTCTGGTGAACATTTATTTGATTAATTTCACATAGCTTGGTATATGGAATATGTCACCCGGTGGGGGGATGTTGATTTTCACTTTCGTTAACAAATCTAGCATCTCTTATTGAAGTGAATCTTTACTAGTTTTTTGGGTTCTTACATTCTTGTAGGGAAGGGTTATTGGGTTCAAGTGAATTTTATATATTGTTTTCTTCCTTTATCCTTTTATAGAGGGGGTTTCTTCAAAATCACCTCTTCCTAAGTGTAATGGGTAATTTCATCATATTAATTAGGTTTTTCAATTCTGATCTCTTCTTCTAATGGTGATTCTTCACTATCTTCCAACTCCTTGACACTCATTATTGTAAAGGAACTAATACTCCATCTGAGGTTGGGAATGGATTAGGAAGGAATCTTACCTGATATTTAGTTACTCATTCCATTGATGGAAGTTATGATCTAGTCATTAGTCTTAACAAATTCTTTTAAAAGGTTCTCCAATGAGGATTCTTGAGATTTCCTTGATTGGTAGCTTATAGAAGGCTGATAATTCTATCTTTGAAATAAATGGGGGAAGAATGTTTTTTGAAATCCTTGTTGAAATGATGGTATCTGAAATTGTTGATTTTGATATCCATTCTGAGTGTTGGATAACTTTATGCCTCCATAATTATAGCTTGGTTGTTTCTAATATGATCTATTCTACACTGATGCACAGTTTTTTTTAACTTGAGTACACTCATCAGTGAAGTGTTCTTGAGAGAAATAGAGTTTACATACCTAAGGGGTTTGGTGGGTAGTGTTTCCTATACTTTGTTCACAATAATAATTTTTAAAATTTAAGTTGTTTCATCAATTTTATTAAATAAAAGAGAGTTAGAACCATTCAACTTATGCACTCCCCTTATGGTAAATCTGGTACCAAATTACAGGGAATTTTGGGAGATCCTTTCAATAATATCTCTGACTTTAGTAGGTGCTTTTTTGATTAGTGCTCCTACATAGGAAGCATCCAAAAGTTCTCAATGTCTATCAATCAATACTTGTTAAAATAATATCAAGAAATTATGTTCTTCATAGGCTTAGTGTGGGTAATATTTGGTTAGTCCTTTAAATCCACCCCAATACTCATACATGGTCTCTATAGTAGATTGTTTTATTTCATAATTTTCCTTTCTCTACTAGAAACTCCTCGATGCAGGTAAATAATTTTGGAGTAAGGCACTACATAGTTTGTCCCATGTGGTAATTTATATAGGATTAATGTCGTAAAAACATTCATTGGAAGATCCTTCAAGTCAGAAGGGAAATTTATTCCATATGATATGATCCTTAGTGACTCCTTTAGGTTTGAATCCATTACAAATTTCTCTGAATTCTCATATATGTCTATGGTGGTATTATCCTGAAAACCATGAATCTTAGGTAAGTGATTCAAAATTTTAGTTTTAAGATCATAATATTGTTGATTATTCATTTTTAACTACTGATTGTTTTTATTTAAATTAGTTTTATATAGTTCTCTTTAATAACATATGATTCTCTTCCATGTTTCTATTTGTTAAAGTGACTCTAGTAGAAGCATAATAGGGGATGATGAGTCATTAAATGGAATGTTAACAAACTCCCTTTCCACTTCCTCTATTATTATCAAAGTTCTTTATCAGGCCATAATAGTTTTTTTAACCTCATGATCAAATCCAACTAGGTGAGATGAATTTGATCTGTCTATTGAACTAATTTTTAAAAACAAAAACAAAAAAAAATCACATCCTCCCCAACAATGGTGCCAATTTTGAAGATGCACCAATCATGGGGCGGTCAAAAAAATAATTTTGAACCTGATAAAATGTAGTAGTAGTAGGAATAATGTTTGTCTCTGGAGGGGACAGAGCTACTGGTTTTTTTCACTTTAGTTTTGTCGGTTCAATTATTGTAAACATAATTAGAATATTTAGTGGATTGGTTTTAAATTGAGTTAAAATAAAAGTGGTTTAGCCTTGGATATCTTCTTAGAACCCTGTTAAATCATTATTCAATTTTAATTCTCTTTTTTTCTTTTAAATATAGTTAAATATAATGGTATTACTCTCTTCTTGATGTTTCAATTCAATTGTATAGATGAAAATATCACTACAATCTCTGATATTGTTTAAGCCAATAATAATAAATCTATGATTACCCATAAATCAACCCACAACCCAAAATATTAAGTAGTGAAGAATATGTAAGTGGAATCTATTTGCAATATTGACAAAAAAATAAGATAAATTCAAATTGAACGGAATTAATAAATCTTCCAATATTGAAACACTTCAAAAAAATTCAAAGATATAAAAAAAAATTGAACAGTTAAAACGTAGAATTCAATAATAGGGGTGGGGGTAATCTCCTTGGTGTAGCCACTATGGTCTTAGTGTTTCATCTTGAGATTTTTTAGAATAGAAATTAAAATAATGTAAGAAATCATCATATGCTCTTCTTCCAAAGCGAGCATGAGAGAGCGGCCATCCCTAAGCATAATGAATAGTGAATTTATATATAGAAGAGTGTGTAGATATCCTTAGGTTCCTTGATGTTCTCTATGAAATTTGTACTGGATTCTCCAATTTCATCAAGAATATTATTCAATTTCAACATCAAGTAGCACCCTCTTTCCATGTTTGATGAACGACACATGTCCAGAATCGAGGACCTGGACGATTTTCCTAAGCATCAAGAATATTCCTCAACTAAATCATATTCCCCCCATGATCATACTCTATGTGTGTTTTAGTGATTATTAGAGTAGTATGAATCCTAAAGATCCTCTGAGGAAGAAGATGAACAAATTAGACTTGGGTAGAGAAATTGGGCCTTGGCAGTAGTTGGGATTTTTTATTTGAGATTTTTCTTCAAAATTGAAAATAAAATATAAATTTTCTTTAAGAAATTATTATATATTTATTTATATTATATATACAGAGTGATAAATATATATTATTATTATTATTTTATTTTATTTTTTTTATTATTATTTAATTGTTATCATAATATATATATATATATATTATTTACTTATTTATTTATTTTATTTATTTGTATTTCCTTTCATTATTTTTTTCTTTATCTGGTTAATGTTGGGCTTGTAGGGGAGGTTTTTCTCTTCTTCATATCTCATGTCCATGATTCTTAGTGATTGTGAGACACTGGGATGCAACAACGTGTACCCATCTTGATCCACACAAGTGAGCATAGGTGATGTTTTTTCTAGTTCAGTTTTGCATGAAGGCACTAGAAAGCTCATATTCAACGTCCATGGGTCTAGGGGATGGAGACTTCAAATGAAAGCATAGATTTAGGTTTTTTAGTGGTAATGCCAACTATTTTTTATAACAACCCAATATTTTACATTATTTCACTTTTTGACTAAATTTAATTTCCTCCGTAGCCTATATTGTACGAAACATCGAGCTTAAACGAACTCCAAAATATTATTATTTTAACACGATGGTTATAAACTAGTTGTTAAATTGGATGGTGTGAATAGTATTAAATATATTATGAAATATTTAATAATATCAAGTTTTTTAAAAATTTATTTATGCTTATGAAATAAACATATAATTTTAGGTAAAGTCGTTTTATTCCTCAAATATATTTTTTCATTAAAAACTGATTTTTATTAATTTCTATGAGAAAATAAATATAATTAATTTTTTACACTTTTATAAAATTTATTTAATAAAATTATCATCATTTGTTTATTTAATAAATCAAAATTATCTTAGGATTAATTTTTAATAATTTTATGAAAAGATTAATTTTTTAGTGAATAATAAAAAATATCGATTTTTTTAAAAATATCATTCTATTTATATTTAAAAGTAACTTTATGATTTCAAATTGATATAAAATTAAATTAATTAATTTTTAGTTATATATAATCTAATTAATTAAATTTAAACAATCTTTATAAAATATTTATCTATAAGTACATTTTTTGGTCTTAAAAGATATTTTTTCAAAAAAATAGTTTTTCGTTGCATTTTGAATGTTTAATTTTAATTATAAATTTTCAAGTTATATGTTTTAAATGTTTAAAAATGGATTACATATTTTTAATAAATTGGTAAAAATTATCTTATAAGGTCATTTGTATTTTTAGGCATAAAAAATTAATCGTGGTTAAAATGAAAGATTTGTCGCAGTGTAGGTAAAATAATGTAACGGGTTAAAGTTAAAAGGTAAAAGCTTAAAATACCTAGAAAAACAAAATTGAATGGTTTGATTATGTGTTTATAGATCTTAAAAATCCTTTATAATTTTAATTATCAACCAAATTATTTGTAATTAATTCCACCCAAATGTGGCTGGATATAAATATAAAATAATCATTATTTTATCACTTAAACCATCCCTCTTCAAGTATAAATACCACCTCTCTCCACCCCATTTCTCCTAAAAACCCTTGAATATTTTTAAAATATCTATAAAAACCTATTATACCTAATATACCCACATCCAAGTGTTTCGTGTCTCACCCAAAGACCAATTCCATGTTCCTTAAGTGGTCATTTAAGGAGGTGATATTCAAGAGGAAGCTTTCTCAAACAACCTCTCTTAATTTCTTCTCTTTTTCTACCTTCTATTTAAATAATTCACCCAAAAAATCATTATAAATCCATTATTATATATATAATTTAATTTTATATTTATAATATAATATCTTTTATCCATCCCTTTTCTTATCTCCTCTTATTCAAAGAAATGATACCATTGTCCAAATTATGGTGGCTCTGTGGATAATGATTTTTCGTTTTCCATTACCACTTTCAATTCTAGTCATAAAATTATTATTATGGATAAATAATATTTTAATATTAATATTATAACATACTTTATATTATGGAAGTAATATATATATATTTAATAATAAATTAAATGAAACTAGTTTGCGATGATCATAAAAATCACCAAATTAAACTAGGAATTTATCATTAACATTTTGAAAATGAATCATATTCATGTCAGAATGAAAAAATATATATGTGAACATTTAATGTTTTTAAGATCATTGATTCCATTTCATTTAAATTCTGGTTTTTTATTTCCATTTTACAAGACAATCCATAATTATACAAAAATGAACTAATCCTGAAACCATGAAATGAACGCACTCGAAACAATGAAAATAA
Organism: Viscum album; assembly: GCA_963277665.1. NCBI lineage: Eukaryota > Viridiplantae > Streptophyta > Magnoliopsida > Santalales > Viscaceae > Viscum > Viscum album. Next base: position 1,382,962,317 of record OY728138.1, read on the forward strand.
TGAAATATTATTAATGAACAATTGGTAAGATGTTATAAAAGTATAATATAAGGTTTAATAAATATTATTATAGTTATTTAATTAATTAATAAAATTATTTAAACCTTTATACATGGTGTTAATGTATGAAAAACAAAAGGAAAGCATGAGGTAAGGGTTTCTCATCACACTTTTACTTCTTTGAGATATATGCATTATTCACCACTTATTTCTTTTATGTTTGGTATTAAATTAACATTTGATATATAATATCATATATATCATTATATTCAAGTTATTTAATGTTTAATTTGATAATTACTACTTTTATGGGTCATATGATTCAACTGATTACAAAGTGGTAAGGGATTTCTTCACTCAGTTTCCATTCATTGGGTTAAAATTATAATACATTGATTATGCCATGGTAAGATTATGTGTGAGATGAATTTTTTTTATATTATGTTGTATTTCCAATTTTTTTATGTTTATTTAAAAATTATACACATAGTCTATTCATTTTATTAATTTCCACATCAATGATATGATATTTATAAGGGACTTTCATTCAAAAATTATCTTTTTAAAGTTTCCCTAAAAAATATTTTTTTCTTTCACTTCCATGTTTTCTAAAATTGTTTCCAAAAATATTTTTACTAATATATTATTATTGTTTGAAATAATTTTTGATAATTTTTAAATTTTTAAAAATGTTTGTAGGAGCCAAAATATGTGGAGAGGAAGAGGAAGTTCAAAAAGGAAACCACCTACATTGAGGCTGCCTCGCAAAGCCTGTTCGTAGAGCCCCACAGCTCAACGGACGGTGTAAAGACACCTCCTTCATGGCCACTACAAATAAAATAGGTAGGAGGCTCTATGATTCTAAAGATTTTTACAAAGCCACTTCAAATCAAAGATGTGGTAGGATCTGTGATCTTAAAGACGTTTAAAAAGCATCCACAAAGAAAAGAGACGGGAGGCTACGCGGTTTCGACAAAGTGGCATGTGGCTTCACATCATGCACTCCCTACTACAAGTCACCTTGATACTATAAATACCAGGCTCCCCTCAAGCCCAATGGATGGATCCTCTGACCTTTCTCCTTCTCAACTCTCAAATCACGAAGCACATTCTGCTCTATGAAAAATGATCTCTTCAAGGAACTTTAGCATCGTGAAGTGACTTTCCTTTATCTTAAACACAACCCATATTCAAGAAGGGATTCCTTTAGTGAATCCCACAGGCCTTCGCAAAGGAAGGAGATCCCTAAGGGTATGAAGGGTCTTCGTAAAGAAACAGTGCTTCACAAATTACCTTCCACGCACATGTGAACCACATGCTAAGGTAGGGTCACTGTGCTTTTTGAGGCACACTGCTTCATGGTGCTATGCCTTGGAAGGCACCCTTGCTTCATGAAGACCCACTATGTGAGATCCTTTATGCTTCATGAATCACCCTCCATGTGAACCTATACCCTATGATTAGGCTAGGCCACCCCACTTCGTGAAGCATACACCTTCTCAAATCCCCTCCACTATATGGAGCAATAGATCTTCACGAGGCCTCTTCCTATGAACCCCTTTGCTCTACAAACCCTTTTCCCGTACGACCCCTCAGGTCTGTACAAAGATATTTCAAAGTAACTTGGGAGCTGTTTCACGTTGTGTTTCTTAGCCTCATGCTTCTTCACAGAGGCACACTAATGGCTATTTCTTTTTATCAAAGTCATGCTAACATGGTCACCTCAGTGGATCACTCCATGACACCACCTCACAATGAAATTACTGATAACTTCCCTTGCCCAAGGGCAGGTGAGTATCAGTTATGTATGTCCTAACGGTGCGGAGTGAACCTGCCTCATTTGAGATATAGGTTATGAAACTACTAAGCACCATCATCCCTAGCACACGACATTAAACTATGGCCTCACCCCATGAATCATACGAAGGGATCCCCATATCGTACATTCTCTACACCTGCTCATCTCCATGGGAGTGAGATCTTCCCCACATATAATGATATCCTCTTTGCTGGAGTGGCGCCTTTCTGTGGGGAAGGGAAACCATCTTTTTGTAATCCCTTATCCTTTCTTGCATGAGGCATCACCCATGCTCCTTGTCTTCTTTGATGCCAAAGACTAAGAGGTGAGAGGGGAATAGGGATCTTCGATACCCCATCCCTCCCCCTCTGGGATTTTTCACCATTGGCCCTCCATCCTGGAGAAAGTCCCAATCTTCATCTCCCTAGGATGTTAACCATGCATAAGCCCCTATTTCCTCTTTGGGCCGCTAACCACGTGTAAGCCCCACTCCACTTTCCACAGACTCACCTTTCACAATGTGATTGTCAAGTCTTTGTTTCCTCTAGTTTCTCACATTGAGAATGAATCACGTGGGGTTATAGTAAGCATTGACCATGGAATCCTTCCTTGGACGCCTTAGCGTGTCAGCCCCAAACCATTTTTAACTACATGGACTTTTATCCTTGCCATGGAAAGGTACGTATAAAGCCTCCTTGAAGTTCAATCCCACCACCTACTAGTCCCAACCCATTCATGTCAGTTCACCAAACACTTCAAAACTATGTAGACTTTGATCCTTTCCAAGTAAATGTATGTAGGAAGCCACCTTAAGGTTCAAGAACAAAAAATTCTTTGAAACTATGTGGAATTTGATCTTTTCTAAGGCAAGGTACGTAGGAAGCCTCCCTGAGGTTCAAGACCAACACCTAATGGTCCTGACCCTTTCATGTCGGTTCACCAAACCATTTGGAACTACATAGAGTTTGATCCTTTCTAAGGAAAGGTATGTAGAAATACTCCCTAAGGTTCAAGCCCAATATTTTTCTTTCAATCTATGTGGACTTTGATCCTTTCCAAGACAAGGTACATAGGAAGCCTCTCTGAGGTTCAAGCCCAACACCTTCTGATCCTGAACCCTTCATGTCTGTTCACCAAAACATTCGAAACTATGTGGAATTTGATCCTTTCCATGGAAAGGTATGTAAGAATCCTCCCTGAGGTTCAATCCACACACCCATCAGTCTCAACCACTCCACATTGGTCCACCCTCGTCCTACAGGACGTTAAACTGTACGACCCCTTTTCATCCAAAATAACTCTAAATTGTGTACTTTATAACTACGTGGGTTTGATCTCTATCTTCTAGCTAGGGTACATAGGAATCCTTATTGAGGTTAAATACCAATCAACCATGAGCCGTTTTACCCCAATCAGTGGTAATTCTTTGTACATCAATCAGTGGTAAGACATTGTATCTGAATCAACTATAAGTAGTTGTACCCAAATTAGTAGTAAGTCATTTTACCCCAATAATAAGTAAGACATTTTACCCCAATTAGCAGTAAGCCATTGTACCCCAATCAGCAGTAAGTCGTTATACCCCAATCAGAGGTAAGCTATTGTATCCCAATCAGTGGTAAGCCATTGTACCTAAATCTGCAGAAAGATATTGTATCCCAATCAGTGGTAAGCCATCATATCCCATTCATTGGAAAGCTATTGTTATCCCCACATGACGATAAGTCATTGAAAGATTACCTACAGGGGTTTTATCCCTATCTCCAAGACATGGTACGTAAGACGCCTCTCTAAGGTCCAACCCCAAACACTGGTAAACTTTGGGGTTCCCCCCTATTGGAACCCACATATCTGGTCCATCCCTCATGCGTCAGACCAACCTGGGATGCTAACCATGCGTAAGCCCCAGTATGTTTTTGGGTCGCTATCCCCTATTCATACCCCAATCCTATTCCCATCATCTTGAACTACGTGAACTTTGATTCCCTTCCATGGGGATACGTAGGAATCCTCTATGAGGCTCAAGCCCAACACTACCGCCACCTTCATGACAGTTCCATCTCATTCCCCCTCCACTTCATTCAAATCTCCATTATCTATCCTGATTCTAAACTGAGCTGCCACATCCTGGTGAGATCATTTCATCCACTTATTCACTACTCCTAGGAGTACCCGGGTAACTAACCACGTGTTATCCCTGGAATCAGTGTTCCCTCCTAGGGTTACACCCATTTGATCCACTCCTGCTAGTGTTCTGATCAATCCGATCTGTCTCTACTAGATGTTAAACTAGTGACATACCCTGTGTTAAACATGGGAAGTTGAGGAAAACCTTAGAGACATGCCTATGGGATATAATTCCATGCATTCAACATGGGATTCCTCAGGCTTCTATGACCTCGAGAAGCCCTATTGTAAGGGGAAGAAACCTAGATGTGCCATTGTTCCAGCGTCCAGACATGCCAGCGATGTCCAATGTGACTACTCCCCCCGAATGAAGGTTTATGCCCTGACCGGACCCCTTAGAATGTCTTGACAGAAGCTTTGTAATTAACCAGAATCCATGAAGACATGGCACTGGGAAGAGTTTCATGAACAAAGTCTTAAGTCTATGAGGGAGACCCAAAGTAGCTAATAAGCTCCAAGGAGGAATCCATGGAAGGGAGACCCAACATCCCATCATCCTATTTCGATCAAGGAGAAAACTTCCCTGAATAAGTGACAGATGTCACCTACCATTAGAAAGCTGGAATGTGGGGAAATAGTTGTGCATCCTCCTCTAAAAAAGAGATAGATGTGTTTCCCAATGAAAGTGTCAGAAACAAAAATGGTGAACCCTACATGAAATTCTTCTCCTCAATGTGGGGATTATTAGCGCTCCAGACATCAGTGGATTGGCATGTCACTGGATCCATGAATTTGGCACCAGGTCCTGCCAAGGAAATAGTGGGCCTATCATGAAACTCACCAAAAATTAGGGAAGTTAAACGTTGGACATCTCGGTCTACGATGTTGTCGGTGTGGATCCCTCTTACAAGCCATGGAAGATGGAATGGTGTTGGGGAACTGGATGTCGATTTCTTTATTTTAAGACTAATGGTTTAAATCTCCCTGCATTCCAGGACCCAATATTTCGTATCAGAAAATCAATCACTACCCACCCACCGATGCAGGGAAAGGGGTAATGTCAATGCAGAAATACCATGTGTCCCCATCGCTTCTATTATAGCTTCCACACCCAAAGCTACTGGGCACCCTAACCCCACCTACCCTTCTAAAATTGTTCAAATAATTGTGATAAATGACCTCGTTCGGTGATATGAGGAGGAGGAGGAGATTATCCTAACCTAGGATATGGCCCATCACGACTTAGAGGCTTCTACACCTCATCGCCATCTCCGCCCCCAAGGGTCGTGCAGGGATCCACTGCTCCTCACTCTAACACACAACTGTTTTAGGAGCCTCTCCCCAAAATGCTTCGATGACTCCTTACCCTATACCGATGAGGTGAGGGATGTCTAGGAAACCTCAGCTGGGATTCTATTCCAAGAGATCCCAAGGATGGATCCCACTAGGTTGTGTCAACACTGCCACCTGGCCCCATAGGCTGAGGAGTAGGTAAGCTATGCACCTGCACCACCATCCCCAGTTCAGTTAATAGAAGTTAGAGTCAGGCGGATGCTGAGGAGGATGTCTTCCTAGGAGCTTCAATGTCAATGACTACCGTGGCACGTGCCACCACTAACTTATACCATTATCCCCCAATTTATGCTGAGCACATGCACTCGTATTCCTATCCCGAATCAAGGCCACAGTCACCCCATGGGCAGGATGGTTCAACTATCATGGCCTCTCATTCAGGTAGCACCCACCCCAGACTGACCTGTGGAAATAATAACCAGTACGTAGGTCCTCCCCATACCATCTCCAATGAGATTGTGGGTCCTTCCCACTCCCAAGCTCGACATGGAGGTCCTCCCTGCACCGAATTCAATCTGAATGAGGGTCCTCCCTACTATAGTGACACTCAGTATGGAATCCTATTCCGCTCTCATGAAATTAGTTATGGAGTTGTACCACCTATAATAGGTCACTAGTGTGAATATGATACAAATTTAGTCAACCGATAGCTGGGGGCCTTCCCCATGTTCTTACAGAAGCTGGTGAAGGTCCTCCTTACCCCAAAAATCAATGAAGTGATGGTCATCCTTTCTTTATTGGCACCCAACCTGAAGGTCCTACCCATTTTCATCTTGACCAATATAGGGACCCTCCTCGCACCGACACTACCAAAGGAAATAAGAATGGAGGCATTAACCATGCTCCTAACAGCTCCAGCAGAGGTCCTACCCGCTCCAGAGCTTCCCACAGAGATTCCCTCCACACATCATCCAGTGGACATAGAGGTCCTCTCCGTGTTCCCTTTCAAATTTTTTTAGGTGATCCTCACAACTTGGCTCACCCATAAGGAAGTCCCCTCTGCCCTAGCACTAGTTCAATTGAAGGTCCTCCCTAAGCCAAAAATTTACCTTTTCCTGAATAGCCATCCCGGGGCAGTAGGGAGGGTCACTTCCGCTATAAAAATAATGGTGGGAATATTCAGACTGATATTAAACTCATCTTCTTCTTATATTCTGAGGCGGAATATGATTCTTCAAGGGAACACTCACCTCGATCCTCTGTGCTAGGGACTAGGGCAGGGAAAAGGCATATCAGCCTCAAACTTATGGAATGTGAGGTCCACCAGATCCCTGCCTCCCATCATAGATACATCTAGGAGGAAAAATATTTGGTTCCCCCCAAGGTCTGGCCACGAAATCACCACCATGATTACCAATAGCACTCTCTACCTCAACTAGAGATCACAGAAAGTTATTCTGGGGAACGATGGCAGACGAGCAATGGCATGGTCCACCGCTAGCAGTCATAGTTTCTATGCTAGGAACTATGGTCACCATCCTATATTATCGCAATGTGGTGGCTAAGTATCTGCTCTATTTGGAGGATAGCTTGAGATGTGGCGACTTTTCATCCCACTCGCCATATTCTCCACTGGCTAGCTTACTATCTCAGCGGTCTGCTTCTGTACCACTACTAGTTCCTCAACCGTTTCTAGTCGATGAGTGGGGTAACCAAGGGCCAAACCCCAAGTCTAAGCTAAGGATTTTATAGGACATTCTTATGGAAGACAATTTCTCGGATATTTTTTAGCCAATCAAAGCACCGAATTTCAGTGCATTAGAATCACTCACTCAGGAGGAGGTCGAATGATTTTTATAGATCCTCTGGGTGACTCACTTTCGTCATCTTCATCGATGGGTGTCCTACCCCAAGAGTCAAAAACACTCCAAAGACATTGGTAAAAAAATTGTTTGATCGATTTGGCCACACTCCCCATGGCCCAATGTCCTGAGTTACTAGGCCACCATAGGACCCTCCAACAATGATGAGTTTAGATATTTAAAGTTCTTCACATTATTATCAAGGAGGCTTCCCCCATAAGTAGATCTGTGGTTGGGGTAGTATGTTGCTATCCATTTCAGTTCTATCTATTTTCATCCTGACTTGCCAGGAAATATTGAGGATATGCCTTCAGGTTGAGTTGCAGTTAACATGGCTGATCTATCATAGGAAGAAACAGAGACAGAGATCCTTGGAGAAAACTTACTCCCTATGGAGTGCCAAAACTATTGGATCTGTTGGGAAGGGTTACTCACCATTAGAGAAACCTACTAGGTCTTCCCATGCCCACCGAGGCATTAGTCCTTAGCTGGAATCCAAGTAAGGGGAAAGAGTACCTGAGAGCTTTCAAACCCTCAGACCCATCTGGCTCAGTGCATAATACGGAGGATGATCCCAAAAAATCTGTGTTGCATCAAAAACTCATAGACCATAAGAAGATAGTTGACGACCTCCTTACTAAATTTGTTTGGGAACGACGGCCATATTATGGTGATCCTCAGCTGGGGCAGCAGGGGAAGGCACAACTTTCCCCTAGAAAATTGCCTCCAGGTGACCCTGACCATCCTTCCCATGCAGACAGGATAGATGTTGGAACTTATGGAAAGAGGGTGTGATATGTGTCTCCAAATCATCCAGAGCGGCGTGAAAATCTATGGGACCTATCTCAGGTTCCCCCAGCCACTCCGCAGGACATCCCACCTACTTCTCCATGAGTCTTCGGGCTTTCAAACCATGTTGAAGAACCTTCCAAAACATTGGTGGTCAGGTATCCTCTCCAAGATAGGAATCCCCACCCAGATGATTCGATGACGGCACTCATTTGCTACCTTGAGGCGTTGGAGACTCGACATGTGGCAATCCCGCATGATGGTAAGCCGTATCTGGCATGGGTGGATGATATTCCAACACACCTAGGTTTTGAAAATCCCACATTTTCCCCCTCTAATTGAAAGGGTGACCTTCTATAGCATTTTTACCACTTCATCTCAAGGTCTGGACCCATGTTGGGAACTCTGGCACAGTAGGAGGCCGCCAAACACTGATGTTTTGTAATGAATTTGTAAGGCTTTCATTTCTCTATTACTGCCAATTACCCATAGGGTTAGTAGCCGACTAGGAAGATATTCATAGGAAATTTATTTACCAGTTCAGTTTCACCACTCACAATAAGAGTATTGCAGACCTATTAAAATGAAAATAGAGGCTTGACAAGCACGTCGCAGACTTTGTCGCCTGGTGGAAAGGACTCACCTACTCCTTAGATATGTCGTTGACTCAATAACATCTGTTGACAATGTTTTTGGGGAATGTCAAGACCGAAATGGTCCCCTCTCTCATTAACTAGAATTACCCTGGGGGATTCTAGGATTTCTCTAATAAGGCCCAGCACCTAGAGGAAGCCTTACAACTGGACAAGCAGGCATGTGTGTTGCCTCCTACAATTCCTGCGAGGAGGGCTGCCAAGGCTGAGCCTAATGCAGTGGCACAAATAGAGGCCCCTAGGAAACTTGAGTTATTATTGGTGGAGCCACCTCCATAGCCTCATAGAGGCCCGCCACCTCATGTGCAGCCTTTGGCCCAGTAGCGCCCACCTCAGAATCGACAGGCGCCCATGCGTAACGTGCTTCCACCGCCCAAGCGAGATAATAAGGCTCCACCTCCTTAGCAGGCACCTACATCACCTCGTTAGGGCCAGGCTCCCAGAGCCCCATTTCTATATAGAAGAATATAGAACTACTCATTCAATGAGGCTCAGGTCCTCGGTTATTTTTTAAGTGCCTTGGAATAACGAATTATATGATTTCCCAGATGTAGGAGGCCAAAAGTGGCAGATCTCACTGATCACCCCAATTACAGCCACTATCACCGAATCTTGGGGCACAACCTCAAATGGTGCTATGTGCTTAAATACTAGCTTCAAGACCAGGTCGAGAAAAATATATTCCAGTTGGGCCCAGCTCCAGCACAGGTGGCATGTGTCTTCATGAGGCCGGACAGCATCAGTGACAATGAAGGCGAATGGCATCAGGTTTCTAACCACAGATCCCAGAAGTAATATGATAGGATGGCTCGTAAAATAGTCACCTATGTCCATGTTATTATTCGTGCACGTCTGAATTGACCTGAAACTTCACGAGTTGTCGTGTTACCTGCATCCATTACCTCTGCGTCAATGGCTCAACTGTCTTCTTCCTAGAAGAGCAAGCATCTGTAGTGAAAGGGAAAGAAAATTCCCCCACTGATTCCATAATCATCTCATACTCTCAGCAGCTTCATGTACCCATAGATGGAGATTCCCCCCATAATTGGTTCAGTGGTGGAGGATTTTTCAAGTGATTGTCAAGGGTATGCTTTAGTTGAAACCATGGAGCAGGTAAACCCCTACATGATTCCTAACGATGAGGAGCGCCAAACAGATCTTCCCAACGTCCCCAACCGTTTCCAGCATCAATGGAGCTATGACTATATGGGTCATTATAGTGCTTCATTCATAACTTCCATCCAGTTTGTTTATGCCACCGAAACAAAACATCAGGCCCTAAGAAAACCTCAGAACACACAGCCTTCCCATCTAGTGTCAGCAGGTCCACCTTTTCCACTGTCTGTGCTACTGGATTAGGAATAGCTGACCCAACCGCGCCATAATCATCCACACTCTGTTATGGACTAGTCTCGGTCATCTGGACTTCATCTGGTAGTCACTCCATAGGTTTATACTAGTGAGCAGTGGGAGATTACCAACACCAGTCAGCTGTTGATCCAGCAGGTAGGGCCCGCCATACCTCCTACCACAGAGAAAAATCCTGTAAGTATAAGTTCACACATGGAACAGAAGTATGATGTTCTCAAGCAACTTTCCATCATTCCTATGTGGCTTTTTATCCTTGAGGCCCTTTTCCTATCATCAGATATGCGTGAATCCCTCTTTGAGGCTTTAATAATACCTCTCCAGTTTGAGACAGAGGTAGCAGTTGCAGAAGTCTTCCATGATGTGGTAGTCGAGCATGCTGAATTCCAAGCCATTATCTCATTCTCTGGGGAAGATGAAGGATCTCCCATATATGGGAACATCTTCCCACTGTACATCACCGTCCATTTCAATGGCGTGGATGTTTTTCACTGTCTTTTCTACACAAGCTCTAGGATGAACCTAATCCCGACCCAAACCCTACAAAAAATGAGGTTTTATGAGGATGATTTTAGTCCCTCTAACTTGAAAATACTAGGTTATGATAGAACGGAATAGACACTGGTTGACAAGATCCCTATGAAGACCCAGTTCAGTGGCCAAGTTTCTAGCACCGAGTTCATGGTTGTCTCCCTAGACACTACATATAACGTGCTGATGGATATGCCATAGCTTCACCTACATGCAACGGTCCCTTCATATTATCATTATTGCCTTAAGTACTCCCTTAATGGTCAAGTGGGAATGCTCCAAGGTGACCCCTTTCCCTTTTCCTCTTGTGAATCCCACTATCTGGATGATGACTATTACAAGATCAAGGACAAGTTGATCTAGGCTAATGAGGTTGAACATGCTACGAATGTGACCAACCCGTGGATAGATCTGGATGATTTCTAAATCTTTCCAATCCACCGATTGGTGGCTATGACCCATAATATGGGGTAATGATTTGTTGTTTCTAGAATGAGGGGAAATCACATTCCCAAGTCCAAGGGATGCTTGAAGATCACCTCATATTCTTACACAAATCAGGCTCAGGTGATCCCAGAGCCCTCTACACCCATAAGATATCGGGATATTCATCCCCTGGCAACATCAATATGCCATACTTTCTAATTTCTTTGAGCTGGGATAAATCGGATCAAGATGACACGTCACTATTTTATCTATATCATCAAGTGTGGCCCCTTGGGCTAGAAACTAGATGGGATCAGGTCGACAGCTTTGATTGATATGGTTTCGGCAAAATAGGAGTCTCCTGATGCAGTCTCTACCACCACCCAGCCTGGAATCAGCCTCCCATAGAGATCTATTTACTCAAAAGAAACTCCTCCCATTGAGGACCCCTCCTCTATAAGTGAAGAAGAAGGTTTAAAGGATGATCCTCCTACTTTCAAAGAGGGTGTCTCCGCCACGGTTGATGAATTGGTACAAGTGAACCTCGGTAGCGAGATGGAACTGAAACCAACATTGATCAGTGTCATTATGCATGTCAAAGAGAAATTTTAGTACATGGACATCCAGAAACAACATCGATATTTCTTTTCCATAAGTTATGATGAGATGCCAGGACTAGATCCTCATTTCTTTATACACTTCCTAGGTCTTCTAGCAAATCAAAGCAGGTTCAAGCAGCCTCCCAGAAAGATGCACCCTTCTCACAGTGCTATGGTCGAGGCTGAAGTTGATAAGCTCATCAGATCCAATTTCGTCAATGAGGACTAGTACCCTAGATGGTTAGCCAACATTGTTTCCATCAAGAAGAAGAATGGACAGATCGGATTCTACATCGACTTCTGGGATCACAACCATCATTGCCCAAAGGTTGATTTTCCCCTTCCCATGATAGATTTGTTGATTGATGCCACCACTAGGTTCTAGTACCTCTCCTTCATGGATGGGTATTCCGAGTATAACCAGATTCTAATGGATCCTGAGGATGAATAGTATACAACATTCAGTGCACCACAAGGTACTTTTTGCTACTAATTCATGCCCTTCGGTCTAAAGAATGTAGGTTCCAACTATCATCATTCCATTAATTTCATATATAAGACAATCCTTAGTACATTGGTGTATATTTACATGGATGATCTGGTGGTCAAATCTTTCCAGTGTCAGTACCAACTCAAATATCTTGATAAATTTTTTGGGTTCTTTAGTTCTCACCACCTAAAGATGAACCCATTGAACTGTGTTTTCAGGGTTACCTCCGAAAGGTTTCTCGACTTCGTTGTTAGATACAGGGGCATTGAGATTGACCTATAGAAGTTCAAGGCCATTATCCAAATGTCTCCCCTGAGCAACATTTGGGATCTTCGAGGATTTCATGTCCACTTATCCTACATATGTCGATTCATCGCGGATTTGGCTGGAAAGTGTAATCCATTTTCTCGGGTCATGAAGAAAGGCGATGTTTATTAGTGGGATGAATAATTTCATACTTCTTTTAAATAAATCAAGAAGTACCTACTCTAGCCTCCAGTCCTAATGCTACCCATTTTTGGGAAGCCATTGGTCCTTTATGTGACCGCCTTGGAACGATCTCTCGGCTCCCTTCTTGCCCAGAAGAACAACAAGGGGATGGAGAATAGTCTCAACTATCTCAGCCACGTTCTCCTTGATATAGAGACCAGATAATACCATATCGAGAAGAGCTTACTTGCACTTGTATTCGTAGTGTAGAAATTGCAACATTACTTGTAGCACCATGAGGTACAGCTGGTGTCTTGGGTGGATCCACTGAAGTACATCCTGAACCGCAAAATGTTGACAGTCTGTCTATCTCGATGGGCAGTGATCCTCTAGAAATTCTTCATCAATTTCATCCCTCATAAGGCTATTAAGGGGAAATCATTCGTAGATTTTATCATCGCCCATCCATCTCCCGCAGACCAGTCTCTGGACCTTGATTTTACTGATGAGTCAATCCTCTCAGTAGACCAAGCCATTTTGTGCTGGAAAATTCACTTTGATGGTGATTCCCAGATCCCTACTAGCATAAGGCTCAATAACCCCATGCTCAACAAATTAGGCCTGGGTATCATATTCATCACTCCATCACAAGTTGTTTTTCCATGTTCATTCCATTTGTCAGAGGGTTGTACCAACTATAAAGCAGAGTACCAAGCTCTCATCACTGGCCTCAATATGGCCCTCAAGATTGACGTTCAACACTTGCATGTGAAAGGGGAATCCAAACTTTTCATCAAACAAATCAACGGTGACTATGTTATCATAAATCTAAAACTCGTACCATTGTTGGAACGCACCCTCCAGATGATGGCTCAGTTCCCATATCGGCCAAAGGTTACTCATATTCTTCAATCCCAGAACAATCAAGTTAATGCCTTGTCCATCCAAGCTTCATCGCTTGTAGAGACTGAACAGGGGGATTTGGTTATCCACATGGCACACTAGAGAGTCATCTCCCCCACCACTCTAGATGACGAGGACAGCCCACAGGTATGCCACCTTACCATCGACGCCTCCACGTCAGGACCTCTAGGTCCCCTGGATGTAGTGATTGAAGTGACTCCCGACTGGAGTACCCCCTTTGTCGAGTACCTCCATCATAGAAATCTCCCAATAGATTGAGCCGAGCACAGGAAAATTTGACATCGCTTTGTAGTTTACCCTCCATAGTGATCCCGGTCTTGAGATGATCCTATAAAAATATGGGTTTTATGTGGTTATCCTTTGTTGCATTCAAGGAGTTGAGATTCCTCAAGTCATGCAAGAGTTTCATGACAGTTCCTATGGGGCTCATTAGACTGGGTGGAAACCATCTCACCAGATCCAGAGACTAGGGTATATTTGGACCACCAAGATCTTTGACTGCATCAAGTTTTCCGATAGGTTCCATGCATGCCAAATTTAGGAAAACTATTTGCATTGGACGTCAGAGCCTCTCTATAATACCAATCACTCTTGGCCCTTTTCTGTCTGGGGACTCTATGTCATGAAAGCATATCCACCATTAACAGCTCTCCATTGTTTGTTCATCTTGACTGATATGGATTTCTTTTCCAAGTTGACAGAAGTGGTTCCGCTCAAGGAGGTCAAGGCCTGTTCTATCGTTGAATTCATGATTTCAAACATCATCTACCGATTTAGAGTCCCTCATGTTGTTCTTACCAATAATGGAACCAACATACAGGTGGCCGAGTTGAAGAAATTATATTCCAAGTACAATATCCTTTCTAAACATACCTCCCACTATCACACACAAGCAAATGGGAAGATTGAGGCATTCAAAAAAACCCTCTATAATATTCTGTAGAAAATGGTTGGTCAGAAGAAGAAGAGTTGTCTAGACAAGCTCCCCAATACCCTCTAGGATTATCGTACAATGACTCACAATTCCACACAGGTGACCCCATACTCTCTATTGTATGGATCAGAGGTCGTCCTACCCATCGAGATTCAGTTTCCTTCATTACGCACAATTGTTTATGATCAGAAAGCTCCAGATAAAGTAGCTAAAATCCGTCTGGCTGAATTAGAAGCACTCAACGAGAATAGGATTCATGTCCTGCACAATCTGGAGAGGCGTTAGAATAATATAGATAGAGCTTTCAATAAGAATATTTGCCTCCACTATTTCTTGACAGGTAACACGGTGTTGGCCCTAAGGACACCAATGATACCTTGTAGGAAATCTCCCAAGCTGAAGACCAAATGGGAAGAACCTTACATCATTCATAAGTTTTATCCCAATGGCGCATACTCCCTGGTTACCATGGATGGTGAGTGTATAATTCCTCCCACTAATACCAAATTCCTCAAGCAATAGTTTTCATGAGCGTAAGGGTCCTTCATGACCTTAAACTATTATGTCCCACATTACATTAAATTGTATGTCATCCCGTAGAAGCTAAACTATATTGGTTCCTACATGACCTTAAACTAATATGTCTCACATGGAATTAAACTATATTTCGTCTCATAGGACTTTAAACTGTATTGGGTCCTACGTGACCTTAAACTATTATTTCCCACATGACATTAAATTGTATGTCATCCTACAGGAAGTTAAACTGTATCTGGTCCTACATGACCTTAAACTATCATGTCCCACATGAAATTAAACTGTATGTTGTCCTATAAGATGTTAAACTATATCTGGTCCTACATGACCTTAAACTATTATGTACCACATGACATTAAACTGTATTTCTTCCCACACGATGTTAAAATGTAGATGGTCCCACATGACCTTAAACTATAAAACATCCTTGTTGTGTGACGTTAAACTACACAGAACCTTCGATAACTATGTATGTCTTGATTCCCATCCTTGTGGAATACATAGGAACACTAAAACACCTCGTCTTGAGTACAGACCCAAGACCCCCCTTTGACTACCCCCAATGTGTATTTCTCTTGGAGGATCCCATATAGTGTATTGTAGGCTTTTTTGTCCCCACTCATGTCAGGATTATGATCGCACCATGTGCCCCATCCTCGTTCTTCTATTCTCCCTCGTCCTTACCACATGACACTAAACTGCATGGCCTTCAAGAACTATGTGTGGATTGATTCCCATCCTTATGGGATATGTAGGAACATTCAGACATTTTGTCTTTTGGCCCAGCCCCAAACTTTAGGATCTCCCCTCAAGTTGGAAAACATGGTGTGTGTTTCGGTGCGGATGTGCGTCGGGTTACGCTGTTCCGCCAGGACGCGTTCGCGCGTGCACCCGTCAACCCGAGGGGATGGGCGCGCGGCTTGTGGTCCCGCAGTCCCGCTTTCCAAGGGCGGGCGGCATCCGTCCCTTATTCAGGGGCGTCTTCTCCTTGATCGAAACCGGGATGATGGGATGTCGGCTCCTCCTTCCGTGGACGTCTCCTCGGAACTCGTCGCCTAATCCGGGTCTCCCTCATAGATTTAAGAATGTTCGTGAATCTCGTTCCCGGCGCCATGTCTCCATGGACACCGGTTAATTACGCTGCTTCCGCCCGGACACTCCAAGGAGTGTGGTCGGGGCAGCAACCTGTGGTGAGGAGACCTGGTGGCTCTGGGTGTCGGGGGCGTGCCTTAACACGGCGAATCTGCATGTCTGCCTTCTGTCCCTAATAGGGCTTCTCAAAGGCGTGATGGCCTGAGGCATCCCGCACTGGGTACGGGGAACTGTGTTGCCTGAGGTTTTCCTCAGCTTCCCATGTTTAACACGGGGCATGCCGCGAGTTTAACGTCCAGCGGGGACGGCATCGGACTGATCAACACGAGGAGTGGACCAGATGACAGAACCCCTTGCGGGGAACCTCCGACGCTGGGGCCAGCACATGGGCGGCTTCCCGAGTGAAGTGGAGTGGAATGGAATGGAATGACCCCACCGGGATGTGGCGGCCCGGGTAAGGATCAGGGTGGATGATAGAGTGAGGAGCTTGGACCCCGTAGGGGCTTCCTATGTACCGCGCGTTAGCGCGGATCAAAGTCAGCGTAGTTCGGACATACAGTTTAACGTCATGCTGGACATCGGCAAGCCGACTCACGAAGAGATCGAGGCCGCCGGGCGGAGGATTGAACCGAACCACCTCGCACAGAGGGGGATGGAACGGCCGGGTGAATCACAGTTTTACGTCATGCTGGACGTTGGCAAGCCGACTCACGAAGAGATCGAGCCGGTGGGGAAGCACAATGGAGATACACACGTGCAGTCCCCCACAGAGGCGGATTCATAGGTGAATCAACGCAAGTGTGAACCCGGGAGGGGTCCACTGATGGACGAACCGACGTAAATACGACCGGGACGACCAGGTGGCGGGCTTGAACCTCGGAGAGGCTTCCTACGTACCCTGTTTAGAAGACAGGGATCAAAGTCCACATAGTTCATTCTGTTTGCAACACTCTACCCCCGTGGGCGAAGGCCACTCCGATCCCGACATCCCTGCAGAGACGAGCGGGTGGGGGCCACATCCAAACCGGGAGGACCCTGCGTGCGGGGCACGGGATCGGGTGATGCAGACGGTTTAACGTCTTTCCGGACGAAGTACAGTTTAACGTCGTGTGTTGAGGACGAAGCGGACGGTTTAACGTCTTGCCGGATGAAGTACAGTTTAACGTCGTGTGTTGAGGACGAAGATGCTTGGCAGTTTAACGTCTTGCAGCGCGGACGAAGTGCAGTTTAACGTCGTGCGGGACGTATGCAGTTTAACGTCGTGCAAGACGTATGCAGTTTAACGTCGTGCAGGACGTTGAAGCCGCTGATAGGTCCGTGTCACTTCGCGCAAGCCTGGAGGGCCGCACGGAAAGACAACGCACAGTGCGGGCACCCGGGATGAGGGTCATCGGGCGCCACGTAGGCGGGTACCCAAAGGGGGTCAAAGGGGGCGACCCTGGCGGTTTGCGCGCAAAAGAGGAGCTTTGCGCGCAATACCGCGGGTCGGCGCACAAATGGACGGGCTGGCGCGCAATTGGGCCAGCACTTTGCGCGCGAATGATAGAGATTGCGCGCACCAGGCTTCGGATAGCGCACGGG
Organism: Viscum album; assembly: GCA_963277665.1. NCBI lineage: Eukaryota > Viridiplantae > Streptophyta > Magnoliopsida > Santalales > Viscaceae > Viscum > Viscum album. The sequence continues at coordinate 1,382,979,750 of OY728138.1, forward strand.
GGCAACGGCTCATTCTTTAATCGAATGGCCACTTTGAAAATGGGGGGTGCGCGCAATCGGGTTGGATTGCGCGCACCCGGGGGCAATTGCGCGCAAGAGGTTTCTTTTGCGCGCAAATGCCTTTGAGTGAAGGGTTATTCAAAAGGAAAGGAGCCAAAGGGATTGCGCGCGAAGGCGAACCCCAAGGCTTTCTTGCGCGAAAGAAAAGAGGTTACATGAACATCGGCATTGCGCGCGGCAGGGGTTGGATTGCGCGCACGAGAGACCTTTCGAATTCTGGCAACCTTCAAAACGTCGGGGGTCACCTTATATTTATAGGCAACCCCGGGCGCGGAATCCGGTTCGCGGGCGCGAAATTCCCTTCGCGGGTGCGGAATCGGGCCCGGCGCGCAAGGGAGTCGCGCGGGCCACTGGCGCGCAAAATTGCGCGCCGGCCCGGCGCATTGCGCGCATCCCGGGAGGTTTGCGCGCGGCTCATCAACTTTGCGCGCAGGTCTCCAAAATTCCACGCAAGACCTCCGGGCCCTCCAAAACATGCTTCCGACTCCAAATATGACCTCGCTTTCCGCATCCGGAGCTTCGTTTGGGAACAACGGACTTTTCCGGCGTCTACAAAAGCCCCCCCTCGGAATCTGATCGGTGAGAGGTCGCAACGATCGGGTTCCGAGGGAGACGCCGGAATGCCGAAGTCCTGGGTGGCGCGGGACTGTGGCGCGCAAAAAAGGGCGTCGGGCGCGAAATTCGCCGCTGCGGTCGCGCAAAGCGATTTCCGCGCAGCGCGGTCCCCGGCCTTGCCTATAAATAGGGGCCCTGGGTCCCCCGCACCGTACACTGGCCTTCCGCGCGATAAGCCTCTAAGCTCTCGTGCGCGAAATTTCCTTTTCCAGCGCGGAATTCGCCCGCTCGTCGCGCAAACTTGTCCGGAATTCAGCCTGCTTTTGCGCGAACACCCGGGGTTTTACGCGACGGACTTCCTGATTGCGCGCTGTCCACTAGGATTGCGCGCCAACTCTCAAACTTCTCTACCAGCCTTGTCCGATCCCGCACGCTTCATCCCTTTACCCGCACGACTCCCGAAACTTCTGAGATGGCCGCGAATCAAGGAAATGAGGGGGATGCCGCCACTCGCAGAGATGAGATGGCGACGAACGAGGAGGTCTACGGAACCAAGGAGATTGTTTCGAACAATCAATCCTTGTTCGACTTGCTGACGCCGGCCCAGAAGACATATCCACTGTCGGACAACCTGCCGCTCTGGAACTTCGGCATCCTAGATGAGGTTCCGGTGCCAGGGTTCGAGGTTGATGCGCCACGGACCTGGGTGACTCGGGAGGACGAGCTTCCCCGCTATAACATCACCAACAATGGGCATCCTGCCAGGGAGACCAGACACTTGGATGTCTATGTCCTGAACCCGAGGACGCGAACCATCGTCGGAAGTGAGCCTACTGTGGAGAACTCTCCAGCCCTCTACTCGAGCATATATCGCCAGAGTGTCACCGACGACACCAAGGGCTGGCTGAAGGACTGGGACTTGCGATCTGGGGGCAATTTCACCAGTGAGTGGGCTTGGGCGTTCTGGGTACGCCACACTTGCGATCACTTCACGGAGGAGCTGCGGTACATCGGCCTGTTTGAGGCGGTGTGGACGTCGCAGTTCCACTTCTACCAGCAGTCCGAGCTCGGGCCGGAGCTGTTCACCCGCTGGTCCCCGGATACCAACACATTCCATCTTCACCATGGGGAGGTCGGCATCGGTCTCTGGGACATCCACTGCATCGGAGGTATCCCGCTGGAGGGTTACCAGTACGATGAGTTCTTGCCTCCGAAGAACACCTGGGAAGACAGGTCACGGACTCCCATTCTGACCTGGCATCTGCTTGACCTGGCTACGCAGCGGCTCGGGATCAAGGACTTCCAGAAGGACATAGCCTACAAGGAGTGGTTCGGCCAGTTCTTGGAGCATGACCCGGCGGTCAAGATGCCAGGCAGGGGGAAGCGGTGCCCGACCGCGGCTCAGAGGAGCCGGAACGGGTCGTACTGGCGGGTCCTGGAGACGGGCGACTACCGCTCATGGGGGTACCGCGTCATCGAGGCCCGGGACCCAAATGTCCGGTACGCGGCGTTCCTGGCCGCCTTTCTGAGTGGGTGGCTCCTGCCAGTGCGGGACGCGAGAATGGGCGTCCGCCCGACAACACTGGCGATGGCGGGCGCTATGGCTGCCAACAAAAGATATAACCTCGGGGTCCCAGTGTTGGCTAAGCTGTACGCCATCCTGGGACGCATCTCACGAGGGGGGTCGCCACGAAGGATCTGTGGGCCCTTCCAATTCTTCCACGGCTGGGTGGCTGCTCACCTTGGTGGGTACACGTTTCCGAACGCCATCATTCCTCCGGGCAACGGCCTGCGACCCTCCCTGCTGAACATTGCGGGGGTCGCTCCGATGACCCTAAGTGAAGAGGGCGTGAGGATTCGGATTGGCAATCATGCCAATTTCAACTTCAGCCCGTTCCCCACTCCCGTCGGCCAGATGATCGACAATGGGCAGGGTCCGCTGGAGCAGCATGAATACTTCCTGAACATGCGGGGCGGGGTGCTCGTGGCTCGGATCGACGGGAAGGTGATCTGCGAGCCTTACGTGCCAACCCGGTTCGCCAGGCAGTTCGGGTGCCTTCAACGGATGTCGAAGAGGGTATTCACTGCTGTTCGGGAGGAGACGAACCCCGGCATCCTTCGCCAGATGTGGCTGATGTTCGTCGCCTTTGGCTCTGGCGACGTCATCACTCTCCCTCCTACCGGGGTCGACGCAGGCTTGGCAACCGAGTACGCCGAACACTGGGCCATCGCGTACCCCGAGGGGCTTCTACGGAAGCCAGTTCGGCAGCTCGAGGTCACCCGTGCGGAGACCGGGCGTCAAGGAAGGAGGCGAGGCGCTGTTACACGGGGGAGAACGAAGGCGCGCCAAGCAGCGGAGCCGGCGCAAGCAGGGACTTCGGCGGCGGGCACATCGCAGGCTGCCACTACGACCTCGGCGCCCAGAGAGGGGGCACGTGCGGTGGTCGAAGAGCGGCCTGGGAAGCAGGTAAGGCGTCTGCTCGAACCCTCCCACGATGCAGTCTTCCCGGCGCTGTGGTCGGCCTGGATGACCCTGCGGCAGTCACTGGGGACCGACGCCATCTGGCGAAAGATACTCAGAGAAGGAATCCATCTGCCAGAGGTCGGGCGCCTCCATATCGCCGACAGGGTGGACTTCAACCGGCAGTATGCGTATCTGACGGCCATGGACGAGTATGCGCGCCAACGTGGTCAGCGTGCGGAGCCATCCCTTCTGGTGAAGGTGATTCTCGGTCTAGAACCCGCTCCAGAACAGATGCCGCCGGTGGAAGATGACAGTAGCAATGACTCCGAGGAAGAGGAGGAGATGGGGGAGGATGAAGGCTCCGAGGGAAGATCCCATCAGGGGAGCCCGCGGGAGAGCGGCGAGGTGGACGGGTCTGACAATGTTGATGTCACTGAGCTCCTCGAGGTCCGCTTCTATCCCTACTCAACCTGCTTCATCCATTCTCTTATGCAGCTTCTAACCCATTTCTCCACCTTTCTCAGGAGCGCACGGATTTTGGTCAGGCGTCCTCAGCGGGAGTAGGAGAGGCGCTAGCAGGACAAGGCGGGGGCCAGGCACCCATTATCGAATTGACAAGCGCGGAAGGGTCCCCTGCTGCAACTGTTCCTGCGGCGGCCGGGATAGCGGAAGATGACGCTCTGAACTCCCGTAAGTCTCCTTACTTTACTGCTGGTGCTTGCCATTGACAATCCGTGACTAACCATGGCATGCCCCGCGCAGTGATCTCAACACTGGAGGCTCGTCGGGTTGTCGAACCCGGGCCATCCACGAGTGGACCGGCGGCAGACATGCCGCCTGCTCCGGAACAGACTTCCCGCACCGAGCCGGCCCCACCAACTGCTGATCAAGGGGCTACGGACGTCGGCGGTGCTGACATCAGAGAGAGGTCGGGGGCTGACGAGGGTGTCAACGCCGCTGGGGAGAGAGAAGAAGGTCGCCCAGATGTTGGGGAACCTATCCCCCATGAGGACATACCAGGGGCGGACCCTGCAGCAGACCTGCTGGCTGCCTTCCCTGCCTACCGGCCTGCCGACCCCGAGGAGATGGACGACTCAGACGCGGAGGCGGTCGAGGAGAGCCGGATAACGCGCCGCAGGGGGTGGAAGTGCATCCAGCGCTTCCTCAAGCAAGACCCATCGGAGTGGCTGGGGCGCATGGGATCACTCCAAACCTGGCTGCGCTTCCTGTGTGCCGGGGGAGCTGATGCTCAACGCCTTCATCTGACGGTCCGTGATTTCATGGCCGAAAAGATGCGCGAGAGCTGCCGGCGTGCCGACGTCGCACAGGGTCGGGACATGTCGGAGAGCACGCGGGCGCTCCTCGCGGCGGAGCAGGAAGTCTGGCGTCTCGAAGGGCAGGCGGCAGAGAAGGAGGCCTTCGTCGCAGCGTGTACTGAGCTTGTGGAGAAACTATCGGCCCAACTGATCGACGCCCAGGTACAGCTGACGGAGGCGGGCCAACAGATGGTCACACTCCAAGTCGAGCGGGAGCGTGCACAGGCCAGGATCAACGAACTGCGTGTTGCGACCGCCGACGAGGAGAGGGCACGCAGAGAGTGAGAAGCAGCCCTGGAGGCCGCCAGCCAAAGGGTAGCGGCGTTAGAAAGACTTATCCAGCACTCTAATCCCTAGGGGCTTTGTTTTTTTCCATTCCCAGAATATTTTGCTTCCGCTACTCAATATTTCGATCCATTTTGTATGAACCAATATATTTATCTGCACCTTTTGGCTTAACATGCTCGACCACGATTCATTGTCTTGCGGGAGCATTAACCAAGCTTCAGGCATCCACAATTGGGCCTGGATTTCTAAAGAAAAGAGGGAGATCATTCCTAAGAAAGGAGACCTCAGACCTAATCAATGTATCATCCCCTCAACTTGTTCCAACACACGAGCGGGACAACGCTAGGGGCGTTGAGATTTTATCCGAACATAGGGAAATGAGAAAGGGTGAATCGCGCGTCCCGAATTCAGAAATCCACAACGGTTGGCCTTCCAGGAAATGCCCAAGACGGCAAGCGGACAATGGATCAATCGACCATACTACTGCGATAGACGGACCGAAGGTCATCATCCATATGGCAGGAGGCGGATCACATGTCATCATCAATGCCGCTTTGGGGGTTCCTTCAGGAACAAGGGTGGAAATCCAGATCAACAGGGCATGCGAAGCGTGGGGCGAAGTGACGATTTGTTCGGATAGAATCCAACGCTCTCAAAATTGCGCCACTGTGGGGAAATCGTATTAGGAGGATGCACTAATCTGGCCGTGAATCACCCCAATTCTCAGACAGAACCTCTTTGACGAGGAAATCGTCGCTTCCCATCATTGCGACGGGGCATCCCGAGCTGAATCGGGGAGAATATCAAAACTGCACCACTCTACCCGAAGTCAGGCCAGACGGCCGGCGACGAGGAGGGGCGGGACTTAGCGATCCCTGAGGCTGGACCCGAGTCGAAATGCCCGGGCGTTCCTACGTACTCCATCAGGCTGGAGATCAAGCCACACGTAGTTCTGCGAGTGCAGTTTAACGTCATGCAGGACGCAGAACCCCATTTGGGGATATCTTAGTTTAGGGTCGTAGAGCTCGGACCACAGGGGTAGATCTTAGTTTAAGGTCTTAGAGCTCGGACCATAAGGGTAGATCTTAGTTTAAGGTCTTAGAGCTCGGACCATAAGGGGAGATCTTAGTTTAAGGTCTTAGAGCTCGGACCATAGGGGTAGATCTTAGTTTAAGGTCTTAGAGCTCGGACCATAGGGGTAGATCTTAGTTTAAGGTCTTAGAGCTCGGACCATAGGGGTAGATCTTAGTTTAAGGTCTTAGAGCTCGGACCATAGGGGTAGATCTTAGTTTAAGGTCTTAGAGCTCGGACCATAGGGGTAGATCTTAGTTTAAGGTCTTAGAGCTCGGACCATAGGGGTAGATCTTAGTTTAAGGTCTTAGAGCTCGGACCATAAGGGGAGATCTTAGTTTAAGGTCTTAGAGCTCGGACCATAAGAACCTCAAAGTACGCCGCATCGTGGTCCTATCCCCTGGATATGCGAAGACGCACTGGGGAATAGTGTCAAGAGTGTCGAGATTTTGCCTGGTCAGAATGGGAGGTGGAAAGTGATGTGAATCATGCGGCCATTCACTCAAGGACTGGGGGCACCGGTGTAACGATATGGGAGTACTGCCAACCGTGGCGGAAGAGCAGCATCAATATCGCACTAACCGTTGATGGAATGAGGCAGCAAACGAGCATCGACCGCTCAATCGCAGGATTCATATCGATTTGCTGCCCGAGGCCATTGGGGGCACCAGCCCGAGTCGGTGGGAGAGCACTGAGGCATTGTGTCCAAACCGTTCACGGGGGCTCCACCCAGGGCGTAGGCGATGGGTCCGAATGAAAGGGAGCACGAAGCCTGAAAAGTGGAAGGAACCTGACCAAGCTGAACCTGACCCTCCTGGCAATAAACCAGAGTACTCTTGACACCGGTGGACCACTGCAAGGGGTCGAGGGACACGCCTTGAGGGTGACCCGAAGGCGGCGGATTCCCCAGAGAAGGGGGGAATCATTAAGAGGTGGGGGCTGGACCCGAAGTTTCAAACATCCGGGCGTTCCTACGTATCCCATGAGGATGGGAATCAAGCCACACGTAGTTCTTGAAGCGCGGCGCAACACAATCGGGCACCAGCGCGGGGAAGGGTGCGGGTCTGACCCTCGCACACAGAAGAAGCGGCATTTGATATTTCTTGTTTGTCCTTAAAGATGGATGGTTTTTCGTGCAGCGACATGCCTGTGATTAAGGAATCCCTGGCGTCGCCACAATAATCAAGCCATGAAAGGCATTGATGAATGGCGTGGTTATTAACCAGCGCCCAACGTGAGTGTCCCCTGAGGAGAACATCACGATGCAGTGCCGTTTCTCGTCGGGCGGCCAAGACGGTCACAGTTTACGGTCGTGTGGTAGGACCAGACAACACAGTTTAAGGTCGTGTGGTTCGGACCATGGAGGAATCCGCGTATTGCGATATGGCGGACTCGGCGGAGGTGGGAACATACCCAGCCCTGCGGTCACGCACGATTCCAGGAGAAGAGTCCTGGGATAGGGGCCTGCGTATGCCCCTCACCCAAGGGGCAGAGATGCTAGCCTCCAGATATACTGGGCCCAAAACGCGATTGTTCGGGCGACTCCTTCCTCCTTATGGGGACGAGGGTCCAGCTACACATGGCCCTTAGGGAGGACATCAGCATATATCCTTGGTGCTCTGATCATGGGAGCCTCGACAGACACCATTACCCTAGTTGGCCTGCCTAACGTGTAAAGGTGTACTGAAGGTCAGTATGAAGAGAGTGTCGAGATTCCACTACAACGCACAAAGGCGGAGTGTAATGAGGACCGCGCAACCAATGTTCGGAGCCTAAAAGAGCCGACATGGCGATCAAGGATGTCGCTGACCATATTCGCAACACAACATCCGATCGCGTCAGCCCAGAACTGGGCAAGAAAACGAGCATCAACCGCTCAATCGCAGGATTTATATCGATTTGCGGCCCAGGACCCGCCGGTAAATCTACCCGGAGCGGTACGAGAGCACTGAGGCATTGTGTCCAAACCGCTAACGAGGATCCCTTTGAGTGAAGGCTCGAACAAGAGGAAGCGCGCGGCCCGACAAGCAACACAGGACTTGCCGGGATTGCATCCGACACTACGGGTCATAGGCCAAAGTACCCAAAACATGTTAACAGATCACCGGGAAGGGTCGGAGGACTCACCCTGAGAGAAACCAAAAGACAGCAGATCCCTGTGATCAACCAAGATACGGGGTTGGACCTGAAACACAAGCGTTCAGGCGGTCCTACGTATCCCATAAGGATGGGAATCAAGCCGTACGTAGTTCTTGGAGTGCAGTTTAATGTCGTGCAGGACGATGAGAGAGAAAAGGGGGGGGGGTAGAAGGCATCCCCAAACGTGGGGGGCTTACAGCGTGGCGAGCAAACCGACGCGAATGAGGGCATAGCCCCACGTTCACACCATACGCCACACACCCGGGGGCAACTGGGTCGAAGGCCCGGGATAGGGTGGAAATTCCCGAAGGATGGGGCTGGGCCTGAAACATGAATGTTCAGGCGGTCCTACGTATCCCATAAGGATGGGAATCAAGCCGCACGTAGTTCTCGAGAGGCAGTTTAACGTCATGCAGGATGAATGCTGAACAGTTTAACGTCTTGTAGCTCGGACGTAGTACAGTTTAACGTCATGTTGGATGAATGCTAAACAGTTTAACATCTTGTAGCTTGGACGAGGTACAGTTTAACGTCATGTTGGACGAAACACTTGGCAGTTTAACTTCTTGCAGCACGGACGATATGCTAGGCAGTTTAACGTCGTGCAGCTTGGACGTATGCAGTTTAACGTCGTGCAGGACGTCGGCACACTCAGACAAAGTACTGCTTGAGGAATCTAGCGTTGGTGGGAGGAGTGACACGCTCACCATCCATAGTCGCTAGGGAGTACGCGCCATTGGGATAAACTTTGTGGACGACAAGAGGTCCCTCCCACTTGGGCTCCAACTTGGGTGGCTTCCTGCTGGGGATCATTGGCGCTCTTAGGGCTAGCACTAGGTCACCCTTCAGGAAGAAGCGGAGGCGAACCTTCTTATTGAAAGCTCGAGCCATTCTGCTTTGATGCCTCTCCAAGTTGTGCAAGGCGCGAAGTCTATTCTCATCCAGTGCTTCCAACTCGACTAGACGGGCTTCAGTAGCTCTGTCCGGCGCTTGCTGGTCGTAGACCGCAGTGCGCAAGGATGGTAACTGGATCTCGATGGGTAGGACGGCCTCAGCTCCATACACTAGGGAATAAGGGGTCATCTGGGTGGAATTGCGAGTCGTCGTCCGATAAGCCCAGAGGGCGTTGGGGAGCTTGTCCGGCCAACTCTTCTTGTTCTGACCAACCATTTTTTGCAGAATGTTAGAGAGGGTTTTGTTAAACGCCTCGATCTGTCCATTCTCCTGCGCATGATAGCGAGATGTATGGTTCGAGCGAATGTTGTACTTGGCGTACAACTTCTTCAACTCGGCTGCTCGGAAATTGGCTCCGTTATCCGTGAGGATAGCGTGAGGCACTCCAAATCGATGAATGATGTTGGAGGTCACGAAGTCAGCGATCGAACAGGATTTGACCTCTCTGAGCGGAATCGCCTCTGCCCATTTGGAGAAGAAGTCCGTGGCGGTCAGAATGAACCGGCACTGGCGAGCTGTCGCCGGCGGGTAAGGTCCCACAACGTCCATCCCCCAGACTGCAAAGGGCCAAGAATACCTGGTGGTATGGAGAGGCTCCGGCGGCCGATGCACAAAGTTCGCATGAACCTGGCACACGTGGCACCTCCTGGCATACTCGATGCAGTCATGGATCATGGAGGGCCAGAAGTATCCCAACCTCTGAATCTGGCGGGACAGCTTCGGCCCAGTCTGATGGGCGCCGCATGAACCAGCATGAACCTCTTGCATGACTCGCGGGATCTCAACTTTTTGAAGGCAACGGAGGAGAACACCATCAAATCCGCGTCTATAGAGGATCTGCTCCAGGCCGGGACTGCTCTGGAGGACGAACTGCGATGCGCGACGTCGAACTCGCTCGCGCTCGGCTCGATCCGGCGGGAGAATACCATGTTGGAGGTACTCAACCAAGGGCGTCCTCCAATCAGGGACTGGTTCGACTGCCATATCTGGGGTAATCGGGGCTCCGGGCGTAGGGGCAACCGCGGTGAGATTACTTACCGACGGGCCGCGATCTCCCTCCGGGATAACGGGAGCGATGAGCCTGCGGTGCGTCACGCGGACGGTCAGGTTATCCTGTTCAGGCTCTGCAAGTGACGCATCAAGGCTGGCCAAGGCATCTGCTCGACCGTTCTGCGACCGGGGAATATGGACAATTTCTGGCCGAGAAGGGAACCGGGCCATCAGAAGGAGGGTGTACTCCAGCAATGGCACAAGTTCCGGCTTCCTGACAACATAGTCGCCATTGATCTGCTTAACAACCAGCTCGGAGTCCCCTTTCACGCACAGATGGGGCACGTCGATCTCGAGAGCTAACTCGAGGCCGGTGATGAGGGCATGGTATTCCGCCTCATTGTTGGTACAGCCCTCTGACAACAGGAAAGAGTACGGCAGTACGGCTTGCTCCGGGGTAATGAAGACGATACCCAAACCCACTCTGTTGAGCTTAGGATTATCAAGTCTTCTACCGGTGGGGCTCCGGGAGGCACCGTCAAAGTGCATCTGCCAGCATGGACCGGCTCGATCGACCGAGAGGATGGCCTCATCAGGAAAGCCTAGATCCAGCGGCTGATCCGCGGAGGTTGGGTGAGCAGCCAGAAAGTCTGCCAATGCTTGCCCTTTGATGGCCTTCTGAGACACATAACTGATGTCGAACTGCTGGAGAATCACAGCCCACCGCGCTAGACGGCCAGTCAACATAGGCCGGCTCAGGATATATTTCAACGGGTCTACCCGAGAAACCAACTGTACCTCATGGTGCTGCAAGTAGTGCCGTAATTTCTGTACGGCAAATACGAGCACCAGGCAGCTCTTATCGATGGGGGAATACCTAACTTCCGCATCGAGGAGCATGCGACTGAGGTAATAGAGGCTATTCTCTGTTCCCTCGTTGTTCTTCTGGGCGAGAAGGGCGCCAAGGGACCGTTCCAGGGCAGTCACATAAAGGACCAGCGGCTTCCCGGATACAGGCGGCATCAGAACCGGAGGTTGCAGCAGGTACTGCTTGATTTCCTCGAAAGCGGTCTGACACTCTTTATCCCATACATAGGTGGCACCTTTCTTCATGGGCCGAGAAAAGGGCTTACACTTGCCGGCCAGATTCGCGATGAATCGGCGTATATAGGCTAAGTGGCCTTGGAACCCTTGCAGTTCCCGGATGTTACCTGGAGGAGGCATCTGGCTAATCTCCCTGATCTTCTCTGGGTCGACCTCAATACCCCGGTATCTTACCACAAATCCAAGGAACTTTCCGGAGGTGACCCCGAAGGCGCACTTCAACGGGTTCATCTTCAGGCAGCGAGACCGGAGGAAGCTGAACACTTTCTCAAGATCTTTGAGATGGTCCTGACGCTGGCGCGATTTGACTACCAAGTCGTCGACGTAGAATTCCACCAGTGTTCCGAGGATTGGCTTGAATATGCAGTGCATCGCCCGTTGATAGGTGGAACCTGCATTCTTCAGGCCGAAAGGCATGACCCGGTAACAGAAGGTACCTTGGGGGGCCCTGAAGGCAGTGAACTCCTCATCCTCAGGGGCCATCCGAATTTGGTTATATCCGGAGTATCCATCCATGAAGGAGAGGGCTTGGAACCCTTCCGTGGCGTCAATCAACAGCTCTGTCACTGGAAGGGGAAAATCATCCTTCGGACAGTGGCGGTTGAGATCGCGGAAGTCGATGCAGACTCTGATCTGCCCGTTCTTCTTCCGGACCGGCACAATGTTGGCCAGTCATTTGGGGTACTGGACTTCCCTCACGAAGTGGGCTTTGATAAGCTTGTCAACTTCGGCCTCAACCATGGCACCGTGGAATGGGTGCATCTTCCTGGGAGGCTGCTTGAACCCGCGATGGTTCGTCGGGAGACCAAGGCGGTGGACGGCTACCTGAGGATCTAGCCCCGGCATCTCGTCATAGCCCCAAGCGAACACATCGCGGTGCTGCCTGAGAAAGTCCACGTACTGCTGCCGCTCCTCAGTGGCCATGGCGGCACTGACCAATGTGGGTCTCGGATCTGCTTCGGTTCGAAGGTTCACTTGTACTAACTCATCGACCGTGGCGGAGACACCCTCCTCAAAGGCTGGGGGTGCATCTTCCACGTCCTCTCCACTCGGGGAGGGATCGTCCACGGGAGAGGCTGCGTTGGCAACTGCATTGGGGCTACCAGATCCTGCTGGGCCGCTGGTGCTGGCATGGGCGGTCGCGGTCATCTCATCAGGAGACTCACAAGCCGTCGAGACCATGGCTACGTCCAACCGTTGAATCGGGAGGACATAAGCGTCATCCAAACTTTCCCAGGGATCACTTGCAACAGCGACAGGCTCGACCTCACCTGCCAGGATCTGCTTATCCTTGCTCTTGTAATAGTCCGCATCCAGATAGCGGGCTTCACATGAGGCAAAAGGAGAGGCATCTCCCTGAAGCACCCCTACTCGACCATTAAGGGAGTATTTGAGGCATTGGTGGTATGACGAGGGAACCGCCGCATGAAGGTGGAGCCAGGGCCTGCCCATCAATGCGTTGTATGCAGTGTCTTGAGAGACTACCATGAATTCGGTGTTGGCAACCAAGTCACCAAACTGGGTCTTCAAACATATCTTGCCGACCGGGGTTTTCTCGGTGCGGTCATACCCCTGGATCCTGAGGTCGGAGGGAATCAAGTCATCCTCAAACAACCCCAATCTCCGGAGCGTCCGAGTGGGAATCAGGTTAATCCCGGACCCTGTGTCGATAAGACAGCGTCGGACTTCAAGGCCATTGAACTGGCCGGTAACATACAGCGGACGAATGTGCCCCTGAATAGGAGGGTCTTCATCCTTACCAGAGAACGAGATAACTGCCTGGCATTCGGCGTCCTCAATCGTTTCGGCGTGAAAGGCCTCTACAGCCGCAACCTCTGTCTCAAACTGGAGGGGGCTCTTCAGGGCTTCAGCGAGTGCCTCGCGCATCTCAGATGACATGCGCAGAGCCTCAAGGATGGAGAGTCACGCTGGGATGTCGGCCAAGTGCTTCAGGACATCATACTTTTTGGCCAAGCGTGAGCCCCTGGTTGCAGGAGGTTGCTCTGCGGTTGGAAGCATGACGGGCCTTGCCGGTTGAGCTGGCGGCCGACTGGTGCTTGGCGCATCTCGTTGTTCATTGGTTGAATCCCGGGAAATGGTCACCGTACTGGGGTCAGGAGGCCGGGATGGACTCGTGGCAGGGCGGAGCTGATCGCGACGCGGCTGAGGCGGTTCTACCTGATCCCATACCACAAACAGTGGCGGAGGCGAATCCGTCATCCCCGGATGGGGGGGCTGCGCACGCTGAGCTCGGTTTTGGGCCTGCTGCCTGGTCTCAGTGGCGTGCACGGCCTGGCTGGAGGTACCAACTGCTGTGCCCCGGCGACTCCTGTTGCTGCGGTTCATCCGACGGTGGCGACGACCGGGGACACCAGAGAGGTCCACCTGGTGTTCTTCAACGTCGGGAACTGAAAAGGGATTTACCAGCTCGACGGTATTAACCGAAGCGTACCTATTACTGTCATCGGACGAATCATTCACCACTGGGCGGATCCGAGGAGGGATCCCCATCTCTGGGGGCATGAAATCGCCGAGAGTGCGGGATAGTGGCGGAACTGGCGGGGCGCGCTCTTCCTTCTTGCGCCGCCGCCGTTTGCTCTTCTTGGAAGAGGCAGGCTGGGACGACGACGCCGAAGCAGCACCCGCAGATTCTGGGGGCTCAGGCTGATTCAGGCGCGCACAGATGATTCCATGGGCGCGAATGATCGTCTTGCGGGCCATCCAGTTTTTATACTTCTGGGATCCGCGGTCGGAGACCAGCTGCCATTCGTCCTCATTGCCGCTATCGTCATCTGATCCCACGAACACGCCCGCCACTTGTGCTGGAGCTGGGCCCAACCTGATCACATTGTTGTTAATCTGGTCTTGGAGCCAATCCTTAAACACATAGCACCGCTGGATGGTGTGCCCCAGGGCCCGATGGTAGGGGCAGTAGCGGGGGTTATCCGTGAGATGTGCCTCCTCTGGCCTCCAACACTCAGGCAGTCGCACAATCCCCTGCTCCAGGGCGCTCCGGAAATAACCAGGGACCTGATCCTCGTGAAATGAGTAGGTCAGGTATCGCGGGCCCCTGGGAGCGTGGTCTTGACGAGGGGCTAGAGGGGCCTACCGAGGAGGTGGACCCTGATTATCTCGCCTGGGTTGCGGCGGTACATTACGCGGAGGGGCCGGCCAGTTCTGAGGCTGCCGCTGCTGGGCCGGGAACTGAGCCCGTGGAGGCGGATTCCTGTGAGGCTGTGGAGCTGGTCTCACCGGCAGCAGCTCCAACGGCCTGGGAGCCTCTATCTGGGCGACAGCAGCGGACTCAGCCCTGCTGGCTCTCCTTGCAGGAATTATAGGAGGCAGCGGGTGTGCCTGGATGGCCTGTTGTAGGGCTTCCTCAAGACGTTGAGCTTTGTCTGAGAAGTCCCTGAACCCTCCGGGGTAATTCTGAGTGATCAGGGAAGGGACCAGCTCGGTCTTGACGTTCCCGACGCACATTGTCAGCAACTGATCCTGAGTCAGTGGCATGTCAAGGGAATACGTGAGACCCTTCCATCGGGCGACGAAGTCCGCGACTCGCTCATCAGGCCTCTTCTTGCACTTGAAGAGGTCTGCGATACTCGTCTTCCGGGTCGTGGAACTGAACTGGTAGAGGAATTTTCTACGAAGGTCCTCCCAGCTAGTTATCGACCCGACGGGGAGCTGGCTGTACCAGACAAATGCTGGCCCTTCTAGTGTCTGGACAAAGCAGCGAATCTTAGCGGCCTCTTGCTGCGCCGGAGTCCCCAACATAGGCCCGCACCTCGAGTTGAAATGGGCCAAATGCTGCGGCGGATCTCCAGTCCCGTTGAAGGGGGAAAAAGTGGGATTCCCGAATCCCGGAGGCGCTGGCATGTCATCCACCCATGCTGGGTATGGCTTTCCGTCCGGTGGGATTGCCACTTGCCGAGTCTCCAAGGATTCCAAGCGGGCGATGAGTGCCGCCATCGGATCGTCCGGACATGGGTTCCAGTCCTGGCGAGGATCTCTAACCACGAGCGCATTTCATGGCCCTTCAATCGGGTCGTCGACCGGGTCGTCGAACTCGGCAGCTCGTGGGATGGCGGGCGGAGCGGCCCTTGGGGCAGCGGGAGGAATCCGAGCGGGGTCTCTCAGGTAGTCACGCCGCTCGGGAGGGTGCGGTGAAACATACCACGCCCTCTTGCCATAGGCGATGGCCTCTCTCCTGTCGGCGAACACGGCATAATCATGGTTGCCCAGGAGAGCCTCATCGAGGGGTGGTTGTTCCTCTCCCTGCTGTCCTGGCCTAGGATCACCGTAGTCAGGCCGCTGCTCTGCAGCGCGCTCGGCGAGGAGCTGGTCAACTAGCTTCTTTTGCTCGGCGAGCTGTTGACGTAGCATAGCCTTCTCGGGATCCTCATCCGCCCTCTGCGTGGAGGCAGATGGGTCGGCGGGCTTTATAGCCTCGCCGTGCTCTTTACCTTTACTGATGTTTCGGCTCAACGTCAGTGCTTCAGTGGGTGCGGGGAGTCCCAGGAGGTTCCTCTGATGACGAGTAACTCTCGCCGATGGATCCAACAACGGCTTGTCTTCGGGGGGAGAGCCCCCGTCGAGAAGTTCCAAACCGTTCCCCTCCCCCGACAGGTCAGCCATATTGACTGTTTCCGTCCCTGGGGATGTACCCTCAGGGCCACCTAGTGAATCGGGCTGTCGGCGAATCGCACTGAAGCGTAGGGCAGCGTACTTCCCCCATCCACAGATATACACGTGGGGAGTGGCTTCCTCGGTAACCTTGCGGAGTACTTGAAAACACTCAACGCATCATTGTTGGAGGGCCTCGTGGTGCCCAAATGACCCGGGGTGCCGAACCGCGGGGAGCGTGGCTAGGTCAATTTGACGGCACTGCTCACCAATATCCTCCAGGTGTACTTGACTCCCGGGGTATGGCATTTGTAGGCGGTGAAGATGGGAGTGAGTCTCCCGGAGAGTTCGGCGGAAGCATTCGAACTCATCCGGGGTGAGCGATTCGGGTGCATCAAAGTTCGGTCCTGCGACTGGCCAAAACTTCTCAGGGAAGTGGCCCTCTGCAAGGACGGTCCAGAAGCTCCACGACTCAAACTCGGGACCCAGGTCTCCTTGGTCCTCTTCAATGGCTGGGAACGGACGGGGAACCGGCAGTGGTGCCGAGGCGGGCCGTCGGGCCGACGGGCTGGCCGGCGGTGAATACGGCGAGCAGGCCGATTGGCCTCCATATCCAGGGCCGCCCTCTGAGGGTGGCAGTGCCCTGGCTACCACATCACGATAGGACGGGCCGGTGAGCGAACATCCTTCCGTAGCGTCGGTGCTCACCGAGGGTGCACTAGATCGTGGTTCAACCGTCGGTCCCCAGAAAAGGTCTCCAGCTTCTCCGATCGAGGCAGAAGGCGCTTCCAGAGGGGCCGGTACCAACCGCAAGCTTGATCCTTGGGGGTCTACCAGGCCCTCGCTACTCCGGATATACCTTCGGAGAGAAGCGGGGATCATATCGATCTCGCTCTCGGGGAGTACGAGGCTGACGTGCCGCATTCCTACCCCTGCCCCTGACTGGCGGGATTGGGGGAAGGGCTCTGTCGCCGAATCATACTCCGCCTCTGAATCAGAGAAGCGAACCGGTCGGATCTCTGTCCGGAATTCCGCAACATTCTTCCCTCAGCGTCGACGCCTTGCCTTCCTGCCCCTGGGTGGTTCTTCGGGGCATGACTGATCTCTGTCCTGGCGTCCTCCGGCCACACTGGTGCTGGGGCCAAGAGGACTGGAAACCAAGGTGCGAGGGGCACCGGGACAGATATCAAAGGGGATGCGGGGAGAGATGATTCCGGGCAGGCCTCCGGGCCGGGATCGGAAGGTGGGATGACCCATGCCTCCTGGATCGGCCACACGGAGTAGACCCTATTGGTGAATAGCGCTACCGCGAGGTGGTCCGCGGTGGCTATTGTCTGTACCAGCAACCAGGAGAGTCAACCCAACCTGCCTTTGGGGCGGTCGGGGCCTCGATCCGGGTCGGGCATAGAAGTTCCCCTGCTCAGGATGCGCAGGGGCCTGGCGACTGGAGCCAGCAGTGGCTTGAGCCAACGCGGCCGCTGTTGCTAGGGCCCCAAGGTGGGCATCCTCTTCCGCTCGAGCCCGACGTTGGCGTCGAGACAGACGAGTCGGGATGAGCGGCGCGGGCAGGTGGAGAGCCCGTTCTTCGACTTGAGAGGCCTGGCGGCGATGTCGTCGTGGCCTGACAGGAGCCCTCATCGCGGATCCCTGGGGCGAATCCCGGATAGGGTGGTCCCGGGCATCTTCCACCTCATCCGCATAGGGGAAGGAGTTGTCGGAGCGCTCCGGGGATAAACTCCCGAAGCGGTTGGACGTCGAGGTAGGCAGCGGTGCCTCCCTGCGCGGCCCTCGGGGGCGGCGTTGGTGGCGAGGTGCAGCTCCCTCGAGGTCTAGGCGAGCCATGTCCCTGGTGGGGATGACTCCCTCTTCCTCATATCTCTGCACCAAGTTGTTGATCACCCTTCTTTGGATGACCTCCGAGGGGGAGAGAGTGCGTGGTTGCCCCGCAGCTGCGGCTGCTGGCACGGCTGTGGAACGGGCGGGACCGCGCGGAGTAGCCGCGTCGGTGTTTCCTCTACCCCTGCACCAGTGGGCGGGTGGCGATCGGGCATTGGATTGGGCGACTTGATTTCTGAAAGCAGGGAGAAAGACCCATTAACACTGACAGGAAAAGGAATCGACAACCAACCATTAGTGCCACGACGCCTTCCGTGGGGGGGACCCAGGCCCTCGACGTCGCGAGACGGAGTGCCCGAGTTCCCTTCCTCAGCCCCTGGCGGGTAAAACTGAATGCTCGGTCGAGCAGTATGCTGGTATTCCAACACCTCTGAAATTCATCGATCTTCGTATTGAGGAGAAGAGATTCACGTCGGGTTCACCATTTTTCTGTTTCAGTGCGGATGTGCGTCGGGTTACGCTGTTCCGCCAGGACGCGTTCGCGCGTGCACCCGTCAACCCGAGGGGATGGGCGCGCGGCTTGTGGTCCCGCAGTCCCGCTTTCCAAGGGCGGGCGGCATCTGTCCCTTATTCAGGGGCGTCTGCTCCTTGATCGAAACCGGGATGATGGGATGTCGGATCCTCCTTCCGTGGACGTCTCCTCGGAACTCGTCGCCTAATCCGGGTCTCCCTCATAGATTTAAGAATGTTCGTGAATCTCGTTCCCGGCGCCATGTCTCCATGGACACCGGTTAATTACGCTGCTTCCGCCCGGACGCTCCAAGGAGTCTGGTCGGGGCAGCAACCTGCGGTGAGGAGACCTGGTGGCTCTGGGTGTCGGGGGCGTGCCTTAACACGGCGACTCTGCATGTCTGCCTTCCGTCCCTAATAGGGATTCTCGAAGGCGTGATGGCCTGAGGCATCCCGCACTGGGTACGGGGAACTACGTTGCCTGAGGTTTTCCTCAACTTCCCATGTTTAACACGGGGCATGCCGCGAGTTTAACGTCCAGCGGGGACGGCATCGGACTGATCAACACGAGGAGTGGACCAGATGACAGAACCCCTTGCGGGGAACCTCCGACGCTGGGGCCAGCACATGGGCGGCTTCCCGAGTGAAGTGGAGTGGAATGGAATGGCATGACCCCACCGGGATGTGGCGGCCCGGGTAAGGATCAGGGTGGATGATGGAGTGAGGAGCTTGGACCCCGTAAGGGCTTCCTACGTACCGCGCGTTAGCGCGGATCAAAGTCAGCGTAGTTCGGACATACAGTTTAACGTCATGTTGGACATCGGCAAGCCGACTCACGAAGAGATCGAGGCCACCGGGCGGAGGATTGAACCGAACCACCTCGCACAGAGGGGGATGGAACGGCCGGGTAAATCACAGTTTTACGTCATGCTGGACGTTGGCAAGCCGACTCACGAAGAGATCGAGGCGGTGGGGAAGCACAATGGAGATACACACGTGCAGTCCCCCACAGAGGCGGATTCATAGGTGAATCAACGCAAGTGTGAACCCAGGAGGGGTCCACTGATGGACGAACCGACGTAAATACGACCGGGACGACCAGGTGGCGGGCTTGAACCTTGGAGAGGCTTCCTACGTACCCTGTTTAGAAGACAGGGATCAAAGTCCACGTAGTTCATTCTGTTTGCAACACTCTACCCCCGTGGGCGAAGGCTACTCCGATCCCGACATCCCTGCAGAGACGAGCGGGTGGGGGCCACATCCAAACCGGGAGGACCCTGCGTGCGGGGCACGGGATCGGGTGATGCGGACGGTTTAACGTCTTGCCGGACGAAGTACAGTTTAACGTCGTGTGTTGAGGACGAAGCGGACGGTTTAACATCTTGCCGGACGAAGTACAGTTTAACTTCGTGTGTTGAGGACGAAGATGCTTGGCAGTTTAACGTCTTGCAGCGCGGACGAAGTGCAGTTTAACGTCGTGCGGGACGTATGTTGTTTAACGTCGTGCAGGACGTATGCAGTTTAACGTCGTGCAGGACGTTGAAGCCGCCGATAGGTCTGTGTCACTTCGCGCAAGCCTGGAGGGCCGCACGGAAAGACAACGCACAGTGCGGGCACCCGGGATGAGGGTCATCGGGCGCCACGCAGGCGGGTACCCAAAGGGGGTCAAAGGGGGCGACCCTGGCGGTTTGCGCGCAAAAGAGGAGCTTTGCGCGCAATACCACGGGTCTGCGCGCAAATGGACGGGCTGGCGCGCAATTGGGCCAGCACTTTGCGTGCGAATGATAGAGATTGCGCGCACCGGGCTTCGGATAGCGCACGGGGGCAACGGCTCATTCTTTAATCGAATGGCCACTTTGAAAATGGGGGGTGCGCGCAATCGGGTTGGATTGCGCGCACCCGGGGGCAATTGCGCGCAAGAGGTTTCTTTTGCGCACAAATGCCTTTGAGTGAAGGGTTATTCAAAAGGAAAGGAGCCAAAGGGATTGCGCGCGAAGGCGAACCCCAAGGCTTTCTTGCGCGAAAGAAAAGAGGTTACCTGAATATCGGCATTGCGCGCGGCAGGGGTTGGATTGCGCGCACGAGAGACCTTTCGAATTCTGGCAACCTTCAAAACGTCGGGGGTCACCTTATATTTATAGGCAACCCCGGGCGCGGAATCCGGTTCGCGGGCGCGGAATTCCCTTCGCGGGCGCGGAATCGGGCCCGGTGCGCAAGGGAGTCGCGCGGGCCACTGGCGCGCAAAATTGCGCGCCGGCCCGGCGCATTGCGCGCATCCCGGGAGGTTTGCGCGCGGCTCATCAACTTTGCGCGCAGGTCTCCAAAATTCCGCGCAAGACCTCCGGGCCCTCCGAAACATGCTTCCGACTCCAAATATGACCTCGCTTTCCGCATCCGGAGCTTCGTTTGGGAACAACGGACTTTTCCGGCGTCTACAGTGTGGTGCTGACTTTTTCCCTCGTCTACTTTGGGTTCATCATAACCACACCATATATCCCTCTCCTTAGAGATCTCCACCTCTTTCGTCGTCTTGGTTAACGTTAAATTACATGGACACATTTATTCTTCACACAAACCCTTTACATGGGGCACCATCATCTTTCACATCTAAAAGGGCCCTCGAACAGTATGAATACTTATCATAGGGGTTCTCCTATTATTTTGGGACAACTCCTTAAAGGACCTCAAATGAAAAATTGATTCAAGTCTCACGTTGGGAATATGGTCAGTGATCGACGCTCATTTTTTGTTCCCATTTTAGGTCATGTGATATGGATGTTTTGTTTCAAACATAGTCAAAGCTATCCTTAATCGTTGTCACTACCCCCCATATGTCCCAAATATTTGGTGTAGTGGTTCGTGTCGTCCCATTATCCCTTCAAACGTCAGCTTACCTTAGGTAGGAGTGTAAGTCCAACTGTCGTACCCTAATTTGTTGAGGAGAGCCATGTCCTATTCCTTGTTTCCCACACCAATAATTGCTCATGTGGGATTAGGGATTTTGGGAAGTCAATACTCGCATGAAGTTTCATGTGTCTATGGTCCAAGCTCTAAGACATTAAACTAAGATCTCAATCGTCCTCATTGCAAGACGTTAAACTGTAAACTAGCCAGGACTTCCTGTCTCAAGTCCCTCACACCTTTTTGGTACCTTGACCCAAGTTCTCACTCAGGATGGTGTGGTATGACTTGGAATCTATATCCTCATTCACATTAGGCTATTTTTTTCCACGCCGCATACATCCCCTTGGGACACCCCTCCATTATCTTCTTCACTGCAAGATGTTAAACTACAAACTGAATGGGACTTCCCGTCTTGGATCCCTCTACTTTTTCATCCCCCTGGACCAAGCCCTCATTTGGGATCGTATAGTGTGGCATGGGCTTATGTCCTTCTCGTTGTGTTTTACGCACCCCTTGTTGAGATATCTTTCCCCTATCTGCATCTTTGACGCATGACATTAAATTGTATAGCATTCTCCAAAACTCTGTATGGCTTGATTCCCATCCTTATGGGATACATAGGACCGCCCAAACATTCAATATTTGGGCCCATCCCAATTCATAGAAACCTCCTTATCTTCCTAGCCCCCTGGCCTGAGTTCTCCTAGGAGAGGGGCATGCAATGTGGTATGGGCTTATGTCCTTATTCACGTCAGGTTTGTAACAACCATGCCCTATACCTCTCTCTTCTGAGATCCCTTCATCCTCGTGTTATACACTCATCTTTTCGATTCATTTTCTCTTGATTTGGGCCCCTATACCCTTATTGGTAGTTCAACAATGTTCCCAAGAGCACTCTGGTTCAGGGTCTAGAGTGTCAGATTCTACCCAAACATGCTCTCGCCCATTTTTCAAGCATTGTGTTCCCCTTCATTTGGTATTTCTTTGTCTTTCACATCCAAAAGGACCCCCGAACGGTATGGATACTTAACCCAAGGGCTCTCCTACCATTTTAGGACAACGTCCTCGAGGATTTTGAGTGAAAAATTGATACAGGTCCCATGTTACGAATATGGCCAACGGTTAACGCTCATTTTTCCTTCCCATTTTAGGTCACACGATATGGTTGTTGTGCTGCGAACATGGTCAACACTTATCCTCCATTGTCACACCAACCCAATCAAGCCCTAAATGTTGGTTGCACGATTCACATAATTTTCCACTCCATAATGTCTATGTGGTATTTTTACACTCTTGGTACTATCCCTCAGTGTGCATTTGCACGTTAGGAGGAAAAATCCATAGTGAGGTGTCATTCGAGACTCCACGCCGATTTCCCATTTAATGCATTCCATGCATTGTAAAGACCTTCTCTATCATTGTTTCCCACATTGAGCATATTTCACATCAGCTTAGGGATCAGATCTCAGTTTTCACTCACTTGGACGAGTTTTTCTTCTCCATGGTCCGAGCTCTAAGATCTTAAACAATTATCTCCTCCTACATTCTCTCCATAAGGCGTAAGAATAGTAACACTCATAACTATGTATTTCTTGATTCCCATGATCATGGGATATGGAAGAACTCCCAGACATCTTGTCTTCGATTCCAGATCAGATTTAGATAATTACCTCTTCTATTTGGCCTTGTGGCCCTGAATTTCACAGAATTTCATGGTGTGGCGTAGTTCTTACGTCCTCATTCACGTTGGTTTTGCAATATCTGAACCACATACTTACTTTCTAGGAGCTAGTCTCTCATGCCCCTCGTCCCCCAAGACATTAAACTGTACCTCTATAACTACGTATGTCTTGATTCCTATACTCATGGGATACATAGGAACACCTATACATTTCTTCTATAGGTCCATCTCTATATTCTCTGACCTTTGATGGCCCCTCGGCCTGAGGTCTCTTCCCTGGAATTGTGCATGGTGTTGTGTGCACCTCATCCTCATTCACATCGGGTACGCTTTATCGCACCATGCACATTCCCTGTGTCCAAGCCATATGACGTTAAACAGTGTCGCTGGGTCCCACATGACTTTAAATTGTTGCATATTTATTAAAAAATGTTAAAATTCATTGGTTGTTCCTATCATACGACCCTAAACTATGATATTATCGTCTTGGCTGCATGACAGAAAACGGCCCTGCAATGTGTTTTCCTCACTCGAGGGGACATCATGTTGTGTTTCAGTCCTCTACCACACCATTTTGCAATGCCTATGTGTGGATTGATTCCTGTAAAGACACCTAGATTCTCTATCCTAGGTTTATCGCTTCACAAAAACAAACACACAATCATCTTAAAGAACAAACAAGATCTATCAAATGTCACTTCTTTTGGTGCGCGGGTCAGACCCGCACAATAGTATTGTCCCCAACATGGTCAACCTACCATGACACTTCTAGAACTACGTATGTATTGATACTCATCATAATAGGGTGTGTAGAAACACCAAGGAACTTTGCCTCTAACCCAGCCCAGCTTTCATTTTTAGTCCCTCGACCTAAAACCTCCTTAGGGAACACATGGTGTGGCGTGGGCTTATTTCCCCATTCACGCTGAGTTTTGAAATGTCACACCACATGTTACCCTCCCTCTTTACCATCTTCAGTAAAAGATCTAATACCTTAAAATAATATATCTCCACATCTTATCTACAAGGAGTAAAGATAACATCCCTAGAACTATGTGTGGCTTGATTCCCATCCTCATGGGATATGTAGGAACAACCAGACATTTTGTCTGCCAGTCTAGCCCCAGGAATCCTAAATCATGACCCGTTTTAATCCCATTGTCCCTAACTCCTTTGGAATTATGTGGTGTAGAAAGTACCTCTTGGGATCTCATTTGCATCATGTTTTGAAACAGCCACACTATGTACCTCCCTTATCTCTTCCCATCCTAGTCTGAGTTCTATAACCCTAAACTAAGATCTCTCTAAGGGAACTACGCATCGGGTTCGGCTACTTTTTCATCCTGTGAGCACTTCATTAAATCAGTTTCCCTATTAATGGTCCACTCTATAACCTTATTCTAGGAGTGTCCAACCCCAGGACCCTTGTCTTCAAAAAAGCATTCGACTCCCTCTACTTGATGAATCTTCTTGTCACATTAAAATGCATCAGGACAAAGAGCCCAAGGTGTGGGATTCTCACATGTACATTCTCTCATTTCATGTACAGGATTCATGAGCCCTTTATTTAGACCCTCATCCTCTTCCATGTCTTAATGGACCCCCATTACGGCTTGGTCTCATTCCACATTGGCTCACCTACCATCTTGGGCCAATGCCCTGGAAGACCTTAGATGACATTTTGCGACAGGTCCTGTGTTTCAAACATGGTCACTACCCGACCCTCATTTGTCTTTCCCCATACTAGGCTAACACAAAACAGATGCCGTGTTTCAAACATGGTCAACAACTATCCATTTTTCCATGCCACCATCATTGTGATCCAGATCTCGGGTGCCATTATTCACAGATTCTCACTCCCTTATGTTCAAGTGGAATTCCAGCACACTCGGTTTTATGCCTCTGTGTATCTATGTGTGTTAAGTTGGCATATTAATAATTTTGGTATGTCATTTACCTGAAATTCCATTGCCCCTAATTCGTGCCTCCCTGTACCATAAAAATCCCACCAATGCTCTTTGTTTCCCACATCGAGCACGACTCACGTTGGCTTAGTGGTTTTGGTAGGATGTGTACTGGTGCAGCAGAACCACGCATTCCCCTTGTCCCGCATGGCATTAAACTGCACTTCTAGAACTATGTGCGACTTGATCATCATCATGAAGGGATATGTAGGAATTCTCAACCACTTTTCCTTGGGCCCAACCCAACTTTCACTCTTGGTCTCTCAACCTAAAAAAATCCTCCGGGGATACATGGTGTGTTGTGGACTCTTTATGTCCTCATGCACATCAGGTTTATAGCTACTTCATTATGTAATCCCCTTTTGGGAACTCTCCTATTTGTCCCCATCCTATCGTATGACTTTAAACTACATGATTCCATATGTCCTCAACGCATAAAAATAAACTGAAGTTCTACCCTGAACATGTTCAGGATGCCCCATGTTAATTATGGGACGTGTCATCTTTATCGCCAAAGAGGATTCCCCCTACCAGTGTTAGTCTCTGATTAAATTTTTTTCAAGAACTAAGTTTTTATTAATTCTCATCCTTATGGGATACATAGACATGCCCATGCATTTCTCCTTGGGCCCAGCCCCGGGGTTATGAACTCTTCTAGCCCCTCAACCCTGATTATGGTCCAGTCTCTATGACCTTAAACTAAGAGCCTACGGTCCGTGCAAAATGGAATTAAATTTTTACCCTCAGTACGGGCAGTATTACCTTAGAAATATGTGTAGCGTCCTAGTCATATGACGTTAAACTATTCCATTCATCGTATGCATCCGTATGATGTAAAACTGAAAGTAATTCCAAGTCCCCGCCAGAGAGGTCCTATTTGAAATAAATTTTGATCCCTGATCAGACCAATAAACCCACCAAATGTATTTTCACCATGGTGGCATAATTTTAGGATTAAAATGACCCATAACTCCACCCTCCGCTCTTTTCGTTCCCCTTATTTGGACCCTCGTCCTCTTTTATGTTCTAAGGACCCCCGAACAGTATGGATTCTTGGCCCATGGCTCACCTACTGCCTTGATATAACATTCCGGAAAAGAAATGGATAACATTTCAAGTTACGCCCCGTGTTTTGAACATGTTCAATGGTCGGCCCTCATATTTTGTCCCCATGCCAGGCTAACACAATAGGGATGCTGTGTTTCGAACATGGTTAGTAGTTATCCTTAATTGTCACGCCTCCTTCACAATGTTCCAAATTTTGGGTATCGTGATTCCCACTTTCCACTCCCCTATGTTCAGATTGATTCTAACCCCCCTATTGTTGTCCCGCTTGTGCACTAGAGCACATTTGGAAGATGGAAATTCGACTGTTCTAATAACTTCATCATCCAGTTAGGCCTCCCTCTTTCTTCTCAGAAATCTGGAATGGTTGTTCAGACCCTAGATGCTCGAATCTTGGTCGACGCTCTCAAATTTGAATGGAATAATGAGGTGGTCATCCCTTGTTTCCAACATTAGTCTTGACCCATGTGAGCATAGGGATTGATCGTCGGATGTTTCAAGAATGTGAAAGACATGCAGTATGCCGAAACAAATAACGGAACTCATGCATGCATCTAGCATAAACAATTAAATCATGAAATTACATTCGAAGGTTTATAAGCATTATAGCATCTGAGGATCGACCCCTCTCATGGATAGGTTGTCCCCTTCAATATAGAATTTTAGTTATGCCATCGACTTTGAAAAAACATAAGTCGTAGTGTGCACACTTGTGGAGTCAAAATACTCATTGTGTATCGCAAATTAGAAAGGCCTGATTAACAGCGAGAAATTTCAAAGAGTGTGGATCTTTGAGAATTGAGAGCACAAATGCCAAAATGTAGAGATGATAAAGGAAAAAAGAGAGGTTATACTCCCCTATTTATAGGTGATGACCCCTTGTGATTCACGTCACATCTTGTCGCGGTGAGCTTCATGGCATTATCAACCTGCACGTCACCTATCCACCTTGCGACCCTCCTTTGGGAGCCTTCTTGACGATTGACCAAAAATTTTGGCAATTGACCCTCAGACTTAGACCATTTTTTATCCTCAACTCCAAGTCCGAGGAAGGAATTTTTTGGCGCCAATATATGTGGAGAGGAAGAGAAAACGCAAATAGTAAACCACCTCCATTAAGGCTGCCTCGTGAAGCCTATTCGTGGTGCCCCATAGAACCACAGCTAGTGAAAAGCCACCTCTTTAATGAAAACCATAAAGCATAGAGGCCAGAGACTCTGTGATCCGAAAGAAGTTTTTGAATCCTCCATGAAGAAAAGAGGTGGGAGGCTCCTTGATCTGAAAGAGGTTTGTGAAGCCACCACGAAGCAAAGAGGTGGGAGGATCCGTGGTTTTGACAAAGAGTCACATGGCATCACGTCACGTGCTCCCTACTTTTTGTCACATTGTGCCTATATATATCGGTATCCCTCGAGCACAAAGAATGGATCCTCTGACCTTTCAGCTTCTCAAATCTCAAATCGCAAAGCACTTTCTGTTTTGAGAAAAATGATCTCTTTTAGGTACTTTAACACCGTGAAGTGCTTTCCTTTGGCTTAAACACAACCCCTCTTCGAGCAGGTATGCCCTTTGTGAAGCCCATAGGCCTTAGAAAAGGAATGAAATCCTTAAGGGGATTCGGGTATTCACAAGGCACTCATGCTTCATGAAGTACCTTCCATGCACATGTGAACCACAAGCTAAGGGTCAATGTGCTTCTTGAGGCACACTAATTCGTGATGTTATGCCTTGTAAGGCACCCTTGCTTCGTGAATCCCGACTCTAAGAGAGCCTCTCTGCTTCATGAAGCACCCTCCATGTGAACCTATTCTCTAAGCCTAGGATAGGCCACCCCACTTCATGAAGCATACACCTTCACGAAGCCCCTCCACTACATGGGGCACCAGAGCTTCATGAGGCCTCTTCTTGTGAACCCCTTTTCTCTACAAACCCTTTTCCCATACGACCCCCCCAGGTCGGTACAAAGTGATTTCAAAGTCCCTTGAGCGGTGTTTAACATTGTGTTGTTTAGACTCATACTTCTTCACATAGGAACGCTAACAACTATTTCTTCTTCCTATAGCCATGCTAATGTGGGACCCTCAGTGGATCACTCCATGACACCCCCTCACAATAGCATTACTAATGTATTCCCATAACCAAGGGTGAGCGGGTATCAATTATGTATGTCCTAAGGGTGCGGAGTGAACCTGTCTCATCCGAGATATAGGATGTTAAACTGTGGCCTCACCTCTTACATCATACATGGGGTGCCCCATCTCGTAAAATTTCTATGCCCTCTCATCTATACCAGAGTGAGATCTTCCTCACATGGAATAAGATCCTCTTTGCTGGAGTGGAGCCTATCCACAGGGAAGGGAAATCATCTTGGTTTAAGCCCCTAGCCTTTCTTGCAATAGTAATCACCCCTGCTTCTCCTCTGTTCTTCGGTTCCAAAGACTAAGAGGTGAGAGGGGACAAGGATCCTTGATACCACGTCCCTCTTTCTCTGGGATTTGTCACCATCAGGCCTCCATCATAGAGTATGTCTCAATATCCATCTCCTTAGGCTACTAACCACACATAAGCCCTCATTTTATCTTTGATATGCTAACCACGAGTAAGCCCCACTCCACTTACCATGGATTCACCTTTCATGATGTGATCATTTGGTCTTTGTTGCCTCTTTTTTCTCACACCGAGCATGAATCATGTAGGCTTAGAGTAAAAATTGACCATGGAATCCATCCTTGGTCGCCTTAGCATGTAAGCCCTAAACCATTCTGAACTATGGGGACTTTGATCCTTGCCAAGGCAAGGTACATAAGAAACCCCGCAGAGGTTCAATCCCAACACCTACTGGTCCTGACCCCTTTACGTCGATTCAAGGAACACTTCGGAACTACATGGACATTGATCCTTTCCAAGGAAATGTATGTAGGAATCCTCCCTGAGGTTCAAGCCCAAAATATTTCTATGGAACTATGTAGACTTTGATCCTTTACAAGGAAAGGTATGTAGGAAGCCTCTCTGAGGTTCAATCCCAACACCTACTGGTCCCAAACCCTTCATGTCGGTTCACCAAACCATTCAGAACTACATGGACATTGATCCTTTCCAAGGAAAGTTATGTAAGAAGCCTATCTGATGTTCAAGCCTAATATTTTTCTTTTTAACTACATGGACTTTGATCCTTGCCAATGAAAGGTACATAGGAATCCTCCTTGAGGTTCAAGCCCAACACCTACTGGTCCCAACCCCTTCATGTCGGTTCACCAAACCATTCATAACTATGCGGACTTTGATCCTTGCCAGGGAAAGGTATGTAGGAAGCCTCTATAAGGTTAAATCCCCACACCCATCAGTCCCAACCACTCCACATCGATCTACCCTTGTCCTGCATGACGTTGAACTGTACGCCCCCTTTTCATCCAACATGATGCTAAACTATGTACTTTCAAACTACATGGGTTTGATCTCTTCCACCTAGGCAGGGTATATAGGAAGCCTTCCTGAGGTTCAATCCCAATCAGTGGTGACTCATTGTACCCCAATCAGTGGTAATACATTATACCCCAATCAGTGGTAAGATGTTGTATCCCAATTAGCATTAAGTTTTTGTACCCCAATCAGTAGTAATCCATTGAACCCCAATCAGTGGTAATTCATTGTACCCCAATCAACGGTAAGTTGTTGGACCCCAATCAGTAGTAATTCATTGTATCCCAATCAAAGGTAATTCATTGTACCTCAATCAACAGTAAGAAATTTTATCCCAATAAGAGGTAAGCCATCATATCCCATCTAGCGATAAGATGTTGTTAGCCCCACATAACGGTAAGCCATCGTAGGATGAACTGTGTAGATTTGATCTATGTCTCCTAGACATGGTATATAGGATGCATCCCTGAGGTTCAACCACAAACACTGGTAAACTTTGTTGTTCCCCCAATTGGGACCCACATCTTTGGTCTGCCCCTCGAGCATCAGACCAGCACGAGTTTCTAACCATGCGTACACCCCAGTAGGTTGTCAGGTTTTTTCCCCCCGTCCACGCCCCAATCCTATACACACCATCTTGAACTATGTGAACTTTTATTCCCTTCCATGAGGATATATAAGAAGCCTTTCTGAGGCTCAAGCCCAAAACTATCGTCACCTTCATAATAGTTTCATCTCATTCCACCTCCACTTATTTTAACTCTCCATTATCCATCCTGATTCTTACCCAGGCCACCACATCTCAGTGAGATCATGTCATCCAACTCTTCACTGCTCCTAGAAGAACCCGAATAACTAACCCTGAATTATCCTTAGCATCAGTGTTCCCTCCTAGGGTTACACCCATCCGATCTACTCTTATCAGTGTTCTGATTAGTATGATTTGTCTCCACTAGTCGTTAAACTCTTGGAATACCCTGTGTTAAACATGGGAAGCTGAGGAAAACCTTATAGACATGCCTATGGCATATAATTCCCCGCATTTGACGTGGGATACCTCGAGATTCCATTCCCTCAATAATCCCTATCATAAGAGGAAGAAACCCAGACATGACAGTGTTCCAACGTCCAGACACGCCAGTGATGTCCAACGTGACTACTCCCCCCAACCAAAGGTTTATGCCCTAATCAGACCCCTTGGAATTTCTTAACATAAGTAGTGTGATTAACCGGCATCCATGAATACATGAAACTGGGAATAGTTTCACGAACAATGTCTTAATTATATGAGGGAGACCTGAACTAGGTAAAAATATATAAGAAGTAATCCACAGAAGATGGATCCAACATCCCATCATCCTATTTCGATCAAGGAGAAAACATCCCTAAATAAGGGACTGATGCCACCGCCTTTGGAAAGTGGGGATGAGGGGAAATAGCTGCACATATTCCTCTAAATAAGGGATGGATGTATGCCCTAACAGAAGCATCAGAAACAATGGTATCAAAGGATTATTTCTTCAGTTTCTAAATGAGGTTCTTTGTGACTTTTATGAAGAAAAAAAAATAAAAAATGAATGTTTTTTAACTTATTTCGAAAGAGTTTATTTTCTTATCATCATGATTAATTAATGATTTGAAGAATACTTTAAATTTTTTAAAGGTTATTTTTAGTGAAAAGTTTTTCCTTTGTAATTTTTCATATTTTCAAAAAAATGTCTTCAAAATTGAAAGGACATTTTCCATAATAATTATTTCAATTGATATTTCAAAATAATTTCCCATCTAGGATGACATTATTTGATGTTAATTAATCATTACTAGCGATATAATAAAGGGATACCATCCTTAAAATTTATATGGATGGTTTATTTTTATATTAAGAAGATGAAATCTTTATAAAATCAATTTCTTTCCCATGGGTAATGTTATGATGAAATGTTTATAAAACCCATTTCTTGTCATGGGTTATGATATGATGAATGATTTAAGCTATTGTGTAACACATATGTATGTTATTCCTTATGTGATGGGTGGGACCAATATCTCCCTCCAATGAAATGGATACATCCTTATATCTTAGAGATAACAATGAGAAAAAAGTCTATGGGTTTGATCCACTATGGGAAATAGGTGTGTCCTGATCCACTATGGGAAAAAGATGTGTCCTGATCCAATATTTGGATGTTCTTGGTAGTTAACCTTGACATATGAAATGATTTTCTATATTTATGATAGTGACACACTTTTATGAAATGATCTTATGGGTCATGATTTATTTATGAAAATTTATCACTTTTATGGTCCATGTTTTCTAAAATTGTAGTGTTCATTCCATGAATCATGTTTATGATCTATGATAGGTTGGGTATGAACATAAGAAGTTGTTATAATGATCACACAACCTTATTATTATCTTATTATTTCATATGATCATGGACTGATATCTTCTATATTTATCATTACTGAGAATCTAATCTCACACTTTCTTATGTTTCTTTCCCCAGGTGATTATGAAATTTTTAGGTAGGGTATGCCTAAGAGGAGTACTATGTGAGAAGATATTTGTGGTAGATGTTAAAGATCATTCATAAAATAACAATATTATATATATAATATCGAAAAACTCTAAACCTTTAGGATTCTAGAGTAGTTTTGTTATTTTATGTAATGAATATTCATCTAAATATATGTAATATTTTTTTATGAAAATATCAGGTTGATATAGCTGGTATTAGAGAAGGGCTAAGGTAATATTTGAAGATTAGGGCTAGAATAGTTTTATGAAAACCTTGAGGATAAGACTAAGTATAAAATAAAATCACAATGTTTTTAATATTATCTTGAATGAACTATATAAAACCTATGGTTTCATAGAATAAAGAGATACAATTTAGACATTCTATAAATGATTTGTCTAAATTATGTGGTTATCCATTATGATTAGTGTTCCTCATGCTATAATTTCTAGTTTTGGTCAATGGATGGAACCTGAAGAAATATTTTTAATGTTTAGTGTGATGGAAAAAGTAATTATAGTCCTCTAAAAAACCAAATTCTATGGGAGATGGAATCTACAATCTTTTAGGTATTCTCACACAATTTTCTCAAAAGATGAATCATGTCAAGTTTCAAAATAATCAAACGAGGTAAAAAATTGTTGTTGAATCTTTTATGAGGAAACATCAACCTTCTTTTAGTGGGTATTTTATTTCACTAGTGGTTGATAAATGGATCAAAAACATTGACAAAATAATTTCTATTCATCATTACTTAGGGTATGAAAATGTTTCCCTATCTATTTATCATATGGAAGGAAAAGCATACCAATGGTGGAATCTTATCAAGAATACGAGGCAAGTGTAAGAGATTGAATTTATGGAATGGGATGAGTTTAAGGGGATATTTTTTAGTAATTAATTTCTTCATATTTTATATACAAATATGGAGAAGTAATTTCTTAAGATGAAGAAAAATGATGACCAATCCATCGATACCTATGAGGAAAATTTTACAAGTCTTAGAAGGTATTCCTCTGGTTTAATTAGAAGAATTGTAAGTAAAATTTATTGATTATTTGGTGGGAAAAAAACAAAACCTCTAAAAGGAATTAGCTATAATATACTTTAGTAGATATTAATAAATCGTTCAATGTACACTCATAGTATAAATTTATATTAGATATTCCAATAATTCCCATGGTTTTGATAATAAAATAAAGATCGAGTATCATGAAAAAATGAATAAATCACAAGGTGAAAAGAAATTACAGTCATCTACATGTCAAAAATGTGTGAAGAAACATTAATTTAAGTGGTTGAATGAAATTGGGAGGTGATTTAAATGTGTAAAGGTAGGTTATAAATCCCATGAATAACGAAATTTGATTAATGGGCGGGTTATTTCAATGGAGTAGGAAAGGACTCCAACTAATACAACACTCACACTCCAGTGTTTTAAGTGCAAGAAGTTTGATCATTTTGTGAATCAA
The DNA here is from genome assembly GCA_963277665.1 of Viscum album. Classification (NCBI taxonomy): domain Eukaryota; kingdom Viridiplantae; phylum Streptophyta; class Magnoliopsida; order Santalales; family Viscaceae; genus Viscum; species Viscum album. Next base: position 1,383,012,685 of record OY728138.1, read on the forward strand.
TGCCCAAATCCAAGGACTAATGTGGCTGATAAGCCACAAAAACCTATAAAGACAAAGGACAAAGAGAAATCTTATAAAATCATAATTGATGAAGATAATAATGATAATTAGGGAACCCTTATTCTCCCCTCCCTAGATGGGAGATTTAGGTTTTATTTTTTATGAATATATTATTGTTCATCCTTTATAGAAATTTCATTTGATAATATCCTTTAAAATTTATGCTAGAATAATGAAATCACATTTGATATTTTAAATGTAAAAGGATAAACCTAAGATTCTAATGAAACTCTGTTTTTTTGTAATATAAGAGCTTATATAAGGAATAAAGGGTGAATTTAAATTTTGGAACTGTATATGTCTCCATGTAAGATTAACATGAGAGTTATGTATACCATAATGGGTTTATGTGTTGAAACCCATTCTGAGGTTTTTATGTGATGGGATTTTATTAAGATTAAGTGACATTTATGGAAATAAAAACCCTTTGGTTTTGTATATGTGACAAATATATTCAATGAGGAATGCATTTATGCTTTTTGGATATATGATTAAAAGTAATAGTGACCTTTAGGATTTATCTTATTTTCAATATTGAGGTAATTATGGGTTGTAGTTAATCACATTATGATGTCATCACAATTCATTCAGATAATATTTATCTTGGTATATTATTTCGAGAATATATATTAAGTAATTTGTAATGTTTCATGGATTACCATATTCAATTTTATCAAATTGGGATATGAGGATTACCTTGATGTTTTGGTGAAGTACATAGAAAATTCTTATTACAAAGTTGAATTTCTGCACTACATATTATCCTCAAGAAGATGGTCAATTTGATAGAATAGTTCAAACTCTATAGGATATACTAAAATCTAATTCTATGGATTTAAAAGTTTATTAGAATCAACACCTCCCTCTAGTTAAGTTTTCTTGCAACCATAGCTTTCACTCAAGAATTAAAATGTATCATTATGAAACCCTTTATAGAAAGAATTTTTGAAATCCAATATACTAGAAAGTTATTGGTACCTGAGCAGAATGATGGGATTTCATAAAATTTTAGAGTTATTAAACAACATTTAAGGATAATACAAAGTTGAAATAAATATTACACTAATAATCATCAACACAATATATAATTTGATGTTGGTGAGAAGGTATTTCTATAAATTTCTCTATGAAAGAAATATGGTAAAACTAAACCCTACATATATCATTCCATTTGAAATGCATGATCATATCGGTATAGTAGCTTATCATTTGGTGCTTCTACCGAATCTTTCTCAATTTCATGATGTGTTCCATGTATCTCTCATGAGTAAGTACATACCTAATACTTCACATGTACTAAAATCAGATGTCATGCCGTTGGAGAAATATCATTCTTATGAAGAATAACCAGTAAGTATTCTTTATTATAGAGATAAATTTCTAAAAAATAATAGCACTCTCCTGGTTGAATTTTTGTAGTGAAACCACTAATTTGAGTAAGTTATGTGGGAACCTAAGGATGTGATGATGTAGTGGTATCCTCATCAGTTTGTATTAGAGTGATGAATTTTAAGGGATAATTTAATTTTAATGTGTGTAGAATGTAACTCCACAAGATTTTATGGTATTTATCTTTTTTAATAAATTTAATTTCTTTCATAGTCTATATTGCACAGAACACTGAGCTTAAATGAACTCCAAAATATTATTATTATAACATGAATGTTATAAACTAGTCATTAAATTGTAGGGTGTGAATAGGATTGACTATATTATGAAATATATATCAATTTTATGTTCAATACAAATTTATTTATTCTTAGTAAATAAACAAAAAAAATTAGTAAAGTCATTTTATTCTTTAAACATCTGTTTTCATCAAAAAAAATATTTTTATTTTGTTCTATGAGAAAATATATATATATAATTTTTAAATATTTTAGAAAATTTATCTTATAAAATTAATATAATTTTTTATTAATCATATCAAAATCATATTATGATTAATTTTTTATAATTTTTTGAAAAGTATAATTTTTCAATGAATAGTAAAAAATATTTTTTTTTATAAAAATCCTTTTTTCTTTATATTTAAAAGTAATTTTATAATTTTAAAATGATATAAAACTAACATAAGTAATATTTAGTTAGATATAATCTAATAAATTACATTTAAATAATCTTTATGACTTATTTTGGTATTAGTACATTTTTTGGCTTAAAACACATTTTTTCCAAAAAAAATGTTTTTGGTTGTGTTTTGACGATTTAATTTTAAACATAATTTTGAAAAGTTTTTGTTTTAATTTTAAAAAATGTATTAAATATTTGGAATAATAACGTAAAATTTAGGTTATAATTCCATTTTCATTTTTAGGCATAAAAAAGTTAACGTGGTAAAAAAAATATTTATCGTAATAGAGGTAAAATAATGTAGTGGGTTAAAGTGAAAAGGTACAAACTTAAAATTACTAAAAAAATATAACATTAAATGGGTGTTGTATTTTTTTATAAAATTTAACCACAATTTATAATATTAATTATCCACCAAATGTTTTGGAATTAATTCCACCCAAATGTGGCTGGCTTTAAATAAAAAATAATCACTAATTAATCACTTAAAACCATGCCTCCTAAAGTATAAATACCATGCATATCTACCCTATTTATACTCACAAGTATTGAATATTTTAAAATATATCATAAAACCTCTCATTTCCACTCTTCTTACATTCAAGGTATTCTTGTCTGACCCAAACACCAATTGCAAGTTCCTTAAGGGGTCCTTCAAGGATGTGATATTCAATATGTAACTTTCTCAAACAACCTCTCTTAATTTATTTTCTTTTTCTACCTTTTATTCACCTCATTAACCCATAAAATCATATTAAATCTAGTATCACGTATATACTAAAATTTTATATTTATAATGTAATATATTCTATCAAGCCCTTTTCTTGTCTCCTCTTATTCAAAGAAATGAAACCATTTTCCAAATTATAGTGGTTAACCCTCTCTATGGATAATGATTTAATATTTTCCATTCTCTCCTTCAAATATGGTCATAAAACTATTATTATGGTTAAATAATAATTTAATAGTTATATTATAACTTATTTCATGTTATTGAACTAATATAGATACATAATATTAAATAAAATGAAACTAGTTCGTGATAATTGGAAAAATCTCTAAATTAAACTAGACATTTATCATTAGCATTTTATCAAATGAATCACATTCATGTTGGAATGAAAATGGATATATGGTACCATTTAAACTTATGGAAGTTCATTAATACCATTTCATTTCACTTCTATATTTTTATTTCCATTTGATAATAAAATCCATAATTATACACAAATGAACCAATCATAAAACCCTGAAACAAACCCACTCAAAGCAATGAAAATAATGAAATATTATTATTGAACATGTGGTAAGATGTTATAAAAGTATAATATAAGGTATTATAAATATGATTATATTTCTATAATGAATTAATAATATTATTTAAACCATTATATATGAGGTACAAGTATATAAAACTAAATGGAAGTGTGATGTAAGGGTTTCTCATCTCACTTTTACTTCTATGATAGATATTCCTTGTTCACCACTTATTTATTTTTTATGGTGTATATAGTTCCCCTTTTATATATAATATCTTTAATTTCGTTATCTTCTAGTTATTTAATGCTTCATTTTATAATTATTAATTCTATAGGGCATACGATTCGACTGATTACAAAGTGGTAAGGGGTTTTTTAGCTCTGTTTCCATTCATTGGGTTAAACTTATACTTCATTGCTTATTTCATGTTATTATAATATGTGTGATTAATTTTTATATATTATATTGAATTTCCACATGATTTTTTGGATTTATATCTTATATAAATAATCTATTAATTTCATTAATTTGAATGTCAATGATATGATATTTATAAGGAACTTTCCTTTAAAAGTTATCTTTTTAAAGTTTCCCTTAAAACTCACTTTCTCATTCACATAAATGTTTTATAAAATTATTTATAATTTTAATTTACTATTATTTTATTATTTTAAACATTTTTTACTTTTTCATTTTCTAAACAAGGTTCTTTGTGACTTTTTCGATAAAAAATACAGAAGGAATATTTTTAACTTATACAAAATGAGGAGATTTTAATACCATCATGACGCCATAATGTTTTGAATAATCCTAAAAAAATTTAAAATTTTATTTTCAAAGAATATTTTTTCTTTTTTTGTTTCATAGATTTTCAAAAAAATAATGGAAATAATATTTTCCATCAGAATTATCTCAAGTGAACTTTTAAAATAATTTTCCATATAAGATGACATTCTTTGATGTTACTTAAGCTTTACTAGGGATATGATCAAAGAATACCATAAATAATATTTATATAGAGGTTTTATGTTTATGGTGAAAATATAAAATCTTTATGAAACCCATTTATTTTCTATATTTTATGCTATGATTAAATTTTTATGAAACACATTTATTTTCATGGGTTCTAATATGATGAATGATTTATGTTATTGTGGAAAAAATATGTATATTTTTTATTATATTATGGGTGGGACATATATATCCTTAAAATTAATTGGGTAAATCTTTATATATCATGATATAATAATGGGAAACAAGTCAATGGTCTTGATCTAGTATGGGAAAAATGTGCATCCTAATCCACTATGGGAATCAGGTGTGTCGTTATCCACTATGTTGATGTTATTGGAAGCTAACCTTAACATATGAAATGTTTTTATATATTTATGGTGTTTACACACCATTATGACATGATTTTATGGATAGTAATTTATTTATGATGATTTATAACTCTTATGGTCCATGTTTTCTGAAATGATAAATTTTGTACCATGATTCGTTTTTATGATATATGATAGGTTGGGTATGAACTTCATAAGTTATGATCATCATCATATAAATTTATTATTATCTTATTCTTTAATATGATCATGTATTGATATCTCCTATTTTTATCATTACTAATAATTTGAGCTCACCCATTATTATGTTTCCTTCCCTAGATGATGAATAAAGTCTTAGGAAGGGTATTCCTAACAGGAGTACTATATGAGAAGATCTTTATGGCAGATGTAGAAGATATTTAATAAAATAAGAAGATTGTATATATAATATCTAAATACTATAAACATTTAAAATTATGGAATTGTTTTGTTATGTTTGTAATAAATATTAATTCAAATATATATAATATTTTTTTATGAAAAGATCAGGTTATTATAGTTGGTATCATAGAAGGGTTTAGAAAATCTTTGGAGATTAGGGTTAGAAAACCTTTATGAAAACCATGTTGATAGGACTAAGTATATTAGAAAATTATAAAGTTTTTTTATAATAATTATTAATGAATTATGTTAAACCTAAGGTTTCATATAAGGATTCATGATTTAGATATTCAATAAATTATTTTTTTGAATTATGTGTTTATCCACTATTATTAGTATTTCTCATTTTATGATTTATGGTTTTAGTAAATGTATAGAACCATAATGAACTATGTTAATGCTATGTGTGATGGATAAGGTAATGATTTTCCCTATGAGAAACCAAACATTATGGATGTTGGAATGAAGAATCTTGAAGTTATGCTCATACAACTTTCTCGTGCTATGAATCATGCCATGTTTCCAAATGACTAGAGGGAACAACATACTATTGAATCTTTAATTAGGAAAAATCCACCTTCTTTTTGTGGGTCTTTTGATCCACTAGTGGTTGATCCGTGGATAAAAACCATTGAGAATATATTTTTAGTTGTTTAATTCTTGAGACATGAAAAAGTGTCCCTAGTTATTTATCATCTGGAAGTTGAAGTAGATCAATGGTTCAATATTATTAAGAATAAGAGGCAAGTATAAGATATTTAATCAGAATGGAATAAATTTTATGGGATATTCTTCGGTAATTACTTTCCTTGTATTATATATACAAATATAGAGAATGAATTTCTTGAGCTAAATCAAACAGATGACCAATCCATTACCACCTATGAGGAAAATTTTATAAGTCTTGCAAGGTATACCTCTCGTTTAATTATCAATACTGTAAGTAAAATTGATTGATTATTTGGTTTCCAAAAACCAAGTCTCTAAAAGACATTATAAATTAGATACCCTAGTAGATATGAATAAATAGTTTGATTTTCACTCAAATTATAAATATAAATTGGTTATTCCCACTATTCTTATGGTTTTGATAAGAAAATAAAGATCAAGTCTCATGAAAACTCGATTAAATCACATAGTAAAAAAGCAATTATAAGAATATACATGTTAGTGATGTGGGAAAAATATAGGGAAGTGTTTGAATGGAACTATTAGGTTCTTTAATTATGTAAAATTGATTCATAAAACCCATTACTGTCAAAATTTTATTAATGGGTCAGTGATTAAATTGGAAGAGTAGATAGTGCTAACTAATTCACCACCCACATGATAGTGTTTCAAGTGCAAGGAGTTTGGAAATTAGGATAATCAATTCCCCAATACAATGACTAATGTGGGTGATAAGTCACAAAAACCTCTAAAGAAAAAGGATAAAGTGAAATATTTTTCAAAAACAATAGATAGAGATAATCATGATAATTAAGCACCCTTATTCCTCCCTCCTTGGATGGGAGTTTCGTGTCTGATTTTTTATGAATATCCCATTGTTTTTCCTTTAGGGAAATTTCATCTGATTATCTTCTTTTATAGGGATTCTAGAATAATGAAATCACATTTGATATTTTATTGGTAAAAGGATGAACTTAATTTTCCAATGAAACTATTTTTTTATAAGATAATATTTTATATAAGGAATAAAGGGTAAATTAACTTTTGTAAGTGTATATGTATCCATGTAATATTAACATAAAAGTTATGGATACCATCATGGGTTTATGTGTTGACACCCATTTTTAGGTTTTTACATGATGGGTGTTTATCAATATTAAGTGACATTTATGGAAGTAAAAACCCTTTGGTTTTATATATGTGATAAATATATTCAAGGAGGAAAGCCTTTACACCTTGTAGAAATATGATTAATAGTTTTGGTGGCCTTTAGTATTTATCTTATTTTTAATATTGAGGTAATTATGGGTCGTAGTTAATCACCTTATAAAGTAAGGATTCTTCATTCAAAGAATAATCATCTCTCAATATTCTTTCAATAATATATATTAATTAAGTGTAAAATTTTCATGGAATACTATATTTAATTGTATTTTATTGGGATCTAAGGTCTAACTTGAAATATTTGTGAATTCCTCAGCAAGTTCTTGAAACAAAGTTGAGTTTTATCACTATGTATCATCCTCTAGAAGATGATTAGTCTGAGATAATAGTTAAAACTATATAGGATATACTAAAATCTTGTTCTATGGATTTAAAAGGTGATTAGGATCAACATTTCACTATGGTTAATTTTAAATAGGAATAATAACATTCACTCAAGAATTCAGATGGATCCTTATGAAGACCTAAATGGAATGAAGTATGGGAATATAATGTACTAAAAATAAGTTTCATAAATAATGTTGTTGGAAAGTGAGCAATATGATGGGATGGTAGAGAAGGATATATTCATCAAACAACACATAAGGAAAACACAAAGTTGAAGGAAATGTTATGCTGATAATGATTGGCATGATTTAGAATTTGGTATTAGTAAGAAGGCCTTTATATGAATTTTTATATGGAAGAAATAAGGGAAAAGAAAACCCTAGGTATATCTATCCCTTTAAAATACTTGATCACATGGGGATGGTAGGTTATTTTTTGGTGCTTCCACTGAATATCTCTCAAGTTCATGATGTGTTCCACGTATCTCTCCCATGGAATTACATACCTGGTCCTTCACATGTACTAAACTTAGAGGTCGTACCATTTGATGTATATATTTCTTATTAATACTAATTTATATATATTCTATATTGATGATATAAAGTTCTACGAAACAATACCACTCATCCGGTTAAATGTTTTTGGAGAAACCACCAATTTGGGAAAGCTACATGGGAACCTGAGGATGTGGTGAGGTAGTGGTATCCTCATTAGTTATTGTTTGAGTGATCAAATTTGAAAGATAAATTCATTTTAATGGGATATAATGTAACACCCTAATATTTTATGGTATATCTCTTTTTTAATAAATTTAATTTCTTCTTTAGTCTACATTGTATGGAACACCAAGCTTAAACGAAGTCCAAAATATTATTATTTTAACACAACTATTATAATCTAGTCATTAAATTGCAGAGTGTGAATATGATTTACTATATTATGAAATATATATTAATTTCCTGTTCAATAAAAATTTATTTAATCTTATTAAATAAACTCATAATTTTTAATAAATTCATTTAAGTCTTCAAATATATGTATTCTTCAAAAAATGATTTTTATTTTCTTCTCTGAGAAAATAAATATAATTAATTTTTGAAAATTTTAGAAAATTTATTTGATAAAATTATCATCTTTTTTGGATTCATCATATCAAAATTATCTTAATAGTAATTTTTTAAAATTTTCTAAAAAGTTTAATTTTTTAGTGAATAGTAAAAAAATACTGATTTTTATAAAACTCACATTTTATTTATATTTAAAATTAATTTTATAATTTTAATTTGATATAAAATTAAATTAAGTAATTTTTATTTATATATAATATAATTAATTACATCTAAATATAATTTATACCTTATTCTGGTATAAGTACATTTTTTGGCATAAAAACATATTTTTCTAAAAACAACTGTTTTGGTTGCATTTTGATGATTTAATTTTATATGTAATTTTGAAAATTATGGGTTTTGAAATTTTAAAAATTCATTAAATATTTTTAATCAGTAAGTAAAAATTATTTTAAAATGTTATTTCTATTTTTAGGAAAAAAAATACCATGGTAAAAAAATATTTACCGGAGTGTTAGTATAATAATGTAGTGGTTTAAAGTTAAAAGGTAGAAGAATAAAATACCTAAAAACAAAAAAAATGGTTGGTTGATGTGTTTCTAAACCTTAACCTGATTTTAAAACATTAATTTTAAACCAAATTAATTTCAATTAATTCCACCAAAATTTGGTTGGCATTAAATATAAAATAATCATTATTCAATCACTTAAAACCACCCCTACTCAAGTATAAATACCAACCCTCTCCACCCCCTTTCTCCAAAAAAATCTTAAAAATTTTAAAATATCTAAACAATATCTCCTCCCCAATCTCCCCACTCCCAAGTTCTTTTTTCTCACCTAAAGACCAATTCCAATCTCCTTAAGGGGTCCTTCAAGGAGGTGATATTCAAGAGATAACTTTCTCAAACAACCTCGCTTAATTTCATTTATTTTTATTCCTTATATTCACCTCCTTCACCCATAAAAACCTAATAAATCTATTATAATTTATATAATATAATTTTGTATTAATAATTTAATATATTCTATCCATCTCTTTTCTAATCTCCTCTTATTAGAATAAATGAAACCATTGTCCAAATTATGGTTGTTAACCATCTCTGTGAATATTGATATTTTTTTCTGTTACCACATTCAAGGATGGTCATAAAAGTATTTATATAGTTAAATTATATTTTAATAGGATATTATAACTTCTTTAATATTATGTAACTAATATATATACATAATATTAAATAAAACGAAACTAGTTCATGATGGTAAAACAAATCGCCAGATTAAACAAGACATTTATCATTAACATTTTATAAAATGAATAATATTCATGTCAAAATTAAAAATTATATAGGGGAATATTTTAATTTTTTTAATTTAATTAATACCATTTCATTTAACTCCTATAGTTTTATTTCCATTTGATAAGAAAATTTACAATTATAAACCGATGAATCGATCATGAAACCATGAAACGAACGCACCCAAAACAGTGAAAAATGAAATATTATTAAAGAATAGGTGGTAATATGTTATAAAAGTATCATATAATGTATTATATATATTATTATATTTATTAAATTAATTAATAAAATTATTTAAATCTTTATACATGAGTTTAATGTGTGAAAAAATAAAGGGTGATGTGAGCTAAGTGTTTCTCGTCTCATTTTACTTCTGTGAGATATATGCCTTACTCACCAACTATTTCTTTTGTATAGTGTATATAATTCCCATTTGATATATCATATAATTAATCTCATTATATTCATGTTATTTAATGTTTTGTTTGATAAGTATTACTTTTATGGGCCATACGATTTGACTGATTAAAAATTGGTAATGTATTTCTTAACTATATTTCCATTCATTGAGTTAAACTTCTACTTCATTGATTACGCCATGTTAAGATTATGTTTCAGGTGAATTTTTATTATATTATATTGTATATCCAATTTTTTTATATATATATAAAACTGATACACATAATCTACTAATTTAATTAATGGTCATGTCAATGATATGATATTTATAAGGGATTTTCCTTAAAAATTTAACTTTTTAAAGTTTTGCTTAAAAATCCCTTTTTATTTCACCTCCATGTTTTATAAAATTGTACCAAAAATGTTTTTAATATTATCTTATTATTTTTTAAAGTCATTTTTTATATTTTTTAAATTTTTAAAAAATGGTTTAAAAGGATTCTTTTTTTCATTTTCTAAATGAGGTTCTTTATGAATTTTTCGATAAAAAAATTTTGGAATAAAGGTTTTTCTAACTTATACAGAATGAGTGAATTTTAACACCATCATGAAACCTTAATGTTTTGAAAAATCCTTTAAAATTTTACATGTTTCTTTTCAAATAAAATGTTTTTCATTTACAATTAGGAATATTTTCTAAAAATATTATTCAAAATGGAAAGGATATTTTCCACATTAATTATTTTAAATGATTATTCAAAATAATTTTCCATATAATATTACATTATTTGTTGTTACATAAGATTTATTGTTGATGTTATAAAAGGATATAATCCTTAATATTTTTATGGATTGTTTATTTTCTTGGTGAAAAGATGAAATCTTTATGAAACCCGTTTATTTTCCATGGTTTATGCTATGATGAAATGTTTATGAAACCCATTTATTTTCATGAGTTCTAATATGATGAATTATTTATGTTATTGTGGAACACATGTGTATTTTTTATTATGAGATATGTGGAAACAATATCTCTCTCCAATTTATTAGGTAATCCTTTATATATCATGAGATAATAATGGAAAACAAGTTGATAGACTTGATCCACTATGGGAAACAGGTGTGTCTTGATCCACTACAGGAAACAGGTGTGTCTTGATCCACTATATATATTGTATTGGTAGTTGACCTTAAAATATGAATTTTTTTTCTAGATTTATTATTTTTCCACAATTTTATTAGATGAGATTATGGATTTTGATTTATTTATGATGATTTATCACTCTTATGGTCCACGTTTTCTGAAATGACAACATTTATACCATGAATCAGGTTTACGATCTATAATAGGTTACGTATAAACTTCATAAGTTATGATCATGACCACATAACCTTATTATTATATTATGATTTCATATTATCATGGATTTATATCTCCTATTTTTATCTTTACTGACCATTTGAGATCACCCTTTCTTATGTTTCCTTCCCCAGGTGATGAATAAAGGTTTAGGTAGGGTATGCCTAATAAGAGTAATATATGAGAAGATATTCATATTAGATTTTGAATATCTTTTATAAAATAAGAAGATTATATATCTAATATCCAAATACTCTAATCATTTATGATTATGTCATGGTTTTGTTATTTTATGTAATGAATATTCCTCTAAATATATACAATATCTATGTATGAAATATTTAGTTGTTATAGTTAGTATCGTGGAATGGTTTAGACAATATTTTGATATTAGGTTTAGAAAACTTTTATAAAAACCCTATGGATATGACTGAGTATAAGATAAAATCCTAATGTTCTGATAATAATCATTAATGGCCTATGTTAAACCTAATCTTTCATATAATAAAGAGTCACGATTTATAATTTCTATAAATGATTTTCTTAATTATATGGTCATCCACTATGATTAGTGTTTCTCACACTATAATTTATAGTGTTAGTCAACAACTAGATCCCAAAGTAACTATGTTAAAGTTGTGTGTGATGGAAAATGAAATAATTTTCACCAAAATCACAAAAAAATTAAGGGATGCGTAATGAATAATCTTTTATATATGCTTACACAACTTTCCTAGGTTATAAATCATGGAGAGTTTCTAAATGATCAAAGTAGGTAACAACATACTACTGAATATTTCATGAGGAAATATCCACATTATTTTAGTGGGTCTTCTGATTCTCTAGTGGATGAGTGATGGATTAACACTATTTAGAAAATATTTTCTATTCTTTAATGCTCAGGATATGAAAATTTTTCCCAAACTTTTTATCATTTGGAAGGAAAAGCAGATCAATGGTAGAATCTTATCAAGAATATGAGACAAGTGTAATAGATTAAATCCATGGAAGGGGGTGAGTTTAAGGTGATATTATTCAATAAGTACTTTACTCATATTCTATATAAAAATATGGAGAAGGAATTTCTTGGGCGGAATAAAAAGGTTGGAGAATCCACTGGAACCTATGTGGAAAATTGTACAAGGATTTCAAGTTATGTGTCTGGTTTCATTATCATAATTTTAAGTAAAATTTATTGATTCTTTGGTGTCCTAAAACCCAATATTTTAAATAAATTAGTTATAAGAGACTTTAATATCTATGAAGAAATAGTTTTATGAGAACTTAAAGTAGAAATGGAAATTTAATATTCTAACCATTACCATGGTTTTGATAATAAAAGAAAGGTCGAGTATCATGAAAACTCAAATAAATCACATAGTGAAAAGAAATTCCAGCCATCTACATGTTAGAAATTTTTGAAGAAACATCAAGGGAAGTATTTGAATGGAACTGGGAGGTTCATTAAATGTGTAAAGTGGATTATAAAGCCTGTTAATGTCAAAATTACATTAATGGGGTAGTTAATTCAATGTAGGAGGATAGTATTCCAACTAATGTGCCACCAACAATCCAATGTTTTTAGTGATAGGTGTTTTGGATTTATGAAAATAAATGCCCCAATCCAAGGATTAATGTGGATTATAAGCCACAAAAACCTCTAAATACAAAGGACAAATTGAAAGCTTATGAAATAAAAATTTATGAAGATAATAATGATAATTAAAGAACCCTTATCATCCCCTCATTAGATGGGAGTTTCATGTTTGATTTTGTATGAATATCTTATTGATCATACTTTAGAGAAATTTCTTGTGATTATCATTTTTTACATGGATTATGGAATAATGAAATCGCATTTGATATTTTATTATTAAAAGGATGAACCTAAGCTTCCAATGAAACTATTTTTGTGTAATATAAGATCATGTATAAGGAATAAAGGGTGAATTAAATTTTTGAAGTGTATATTTCTCTATGTAAGATTAACATAATAGTTATGTATACCATCATGGGTTTATGTGTTAACACCCATTTTGAGGTTTTTATGTGATAGTATTTTATCAAGATTAAGTGACATTTATGGAAATACAAAACCTTTAGTTTTGTATATGTGACAAATATATTCAAGGAGGGATGTCTTTATTCTTTGTGTACAAATTATTAAAAGTATTGGTGTCCTTTAGGATTTAACCTATTTTTAATATTGAGGTAATTATGGGTTTTATTTAATCACTTTATCAAGTCAGCATGATTTATTCAAAGAATATTTATCTTAGGATCTTACTAAAAAAATATATATAAGTAAGTGGTAACATATCATGGATTACCATATTCAATTATATCTTATTGGGATCTGAGGTTTACCTCAATGTTTTGGAGAAGTTGCCTGTAAATTATTCATATAAAGTTGAGTTTCATCACTATTTATCATCCATAGCCTAATGTTGAGTTTGATAGAATAGTTCATACTCTATGGATATACTAAAATCTTGTTTTATCAATTTTAAAGGTGATTATAATCAACGCCTTCCTCTATTTAAGTTTTCTTACAGCAATAGCTTCCACTAAATAATTCAGATGGATCCTTATGAAACCCATTATGGAAAAAAGTTTATAAATCTAATGTAATGTAAAGAAGTTTCAGAAAGAAATCTTTTGGGACCATAGAAGACTGATGGGATGGAAGATAAGGTGAGATCCATTCAACAACATGAAAGGACAACACAAAGTTGAAAGAAATATCACACTTATAATCATCGACATGATCTATAATTTGATTTTGATGAGAAGGTAAATCTATAAATTTCTATGTGAAATAAATAATAGAAAACTAAACCCCAACAATATTGATTCCTGTGAAATACTTGATCATATCAGGATATAAGATTATAATTTTGAGCTTCCACTGAATCTATATAATGTTCATGATGTGTTAAATGTATCAATCTTGAGGAAGTACATACCTGATCCTTTGCATGTACTTAACTAAGATTGCATACCACTAGATAAATATCTTTATTATAAAGAATAACTGATAGATATTCTAGATCATAGAGATAAATTTCTATGAAATAAGACCACCCACCTGGTTAATGTTTTATCGTGTAACCACCAATTGTATGAATCTACATGGGAACCTGAGGATGTGATTAGGTTGTGGTATCCCCATTAATTTTCATCCAAGTGATGAATTTTAAGAGATATAATCATTTTAAGGGGGGTTAAAAGAAAAAACCCAAGATTTTATAGTATTTCTCTTTTTTAATAAATTAAATGTCTTCCATAGTCTACATTTCATTGAACATTGAGCTTAAAAAAACTCCAAAATATTTTTTTACATGCCCGTTATAAACTATCTTTTATATTTGAGTGTGTGAATAGGATTAACTATATTATTAAATATATTTTAATTTAATGTTCATTAAAAATATATTTATTCTTAGTAAATAAATACATAATTTTTAGTAAAGTCATTTTATTCTTCAAATATATGTTTTCTTCAAAAAAATTGACTTTTATTTCTTTTGATAAGAAAATAAATATAATTATTTTTTCAAACTTTTAGAAAATGTATTTTATAAAATGGAAATCATTTTTTGATTCATTATATCAAAATTATCTTATAATTAATGTTTTATGATTTTCTGAAATGTTTAATTTTTTTAGTGAATAGTAAAAAAATACCGATGTTTGTAAAACTCACATTTTCTATATATTTAAAAGTAACTTTATTATTTTAAATTGATATCGAAGTAACTTAAGTAATTTTTAGTTATATATAATATAATTAACTAAATTTTTACAATATTTATACCTTATTTTGGTATACATACATTTTTAGTCTTAGAAACACATTTTTTTCTAAAAAAACTATTTTTATTGCATTTTGATGGTTTAATTTTAAAAGTAATTAAGAGAAATATGTATTTTAAATTTTTAAAATTTTATTCCTTATTTTAAATCATGTTGTGAAAATTATTTTATATGTTTATTTTCAATTTTAGGTATTAAAAGGTTACCATGGTAAAAAATGATTTATCGCAATATAGGTAAAATAATGTAGCAGGTTAAAGTTAAAAGGTAAAAGGTTAAATCAACATTAAATTGGTGGTTTATGTGTTTCTAGACACTAACCATACTTTAAAACATTAATTATCAACAAAATAAATTTGGATTAATGGAATCCAAATGTGATTGGATTTAAATATAAAATAATAATTATTTAATCAATTAAAATCACCCCTCCTCAAGTATAAATACCACCCCTCTCATCCCCCTTTCTCCTCAAAAGAATTGAAAATTTTAAAATCTATACCAAACCATCTCTTCCCCACTATAAAAATTTACAAGTGATTTTTGTCTCACCCAAATACTAATTCCATGTTCTTTAATGGGTCCTTTAAGGAGGTGATATTCAAGAGGTAACTTTCTCAAACATCCTCTCTTAATTTCTTTTCTTTTTTCTACCTTCTCTTCACCTAATTAACCCATAAAATCCTAATAACTCAATTATCATATATATATAGTGTAATTGTATATTTATAATGTAATTTCTTCTATCTCCCACCCTTTTTTATCTCCTCTTATACAGAGAAATGAAACCATTATCCAAATTATGGTGGTCAACTGTCTTCGTGGATAATGATTTTTCATTTTCCATTACCTCCTTCAATGATGTTCATAAAAGTATTATTATTGTTAAATAGGATTATAATAGGTATTTTATAATTTATTCAATTTTATATAACTAATATATATATATATATATATTAAATAAAATGAAACTAGTTCTTCATGATCGGAAAATCTCCAAATTAAACTGGACATTTATCATTAACATTTTATCAAATGTATCATCTTCATGTACGAATTAAAAATGATATATGGGAACATTTAAACTTATGGAAGTGTTTTAATACCATTTAATTTTACTTTTGGAGTTTTATTTCCATTTTACAAGAAAATTCATAATTCTACACAAATGAACTAATCATGAAACAGTGAAACAAACACACCCAAAATAATGAAAATGATGAAATATTATTAATGAAAGGGTGGTAATATGTTATAAAATTATCATATAAGATGTTATAAATATATTATTATAGTTATAAAATGAATTGATAAAATTCTTTAAACCTTTATAAGTGATATTAAAGTATGGAAAACTAAAGGGAAGCGTGAGGTAATGGTTTCTTTTCTCACTTTTACTTCTATGAGATATATACCTTACTCACGACTTATTTATTTTGTGTGGGTTATATAATTCCAAATTTATATATAATATAAGGAATATAATTATATTAATTTTATTTAATTTCTAATTTTTCAATTTTTACTTTTATAGTGCATACGATTAGACTCATTACAAAGTAGTAAGGGATTTCTTAACTTTGTTTTCATTCATTGGATTAAACTTCAACTTCATTGATTGTAAAATGTTAAGATTATGTGTGAGGTGATTTTTTTATTATTTTATGTTGTATTTCCACTTTTTTTATGTTTATTTACAACTAATACACATAATCTATTCATTTTCTAAATTCTCACGTCAATGATATGATATTTGTAAGGGATTTTCCTTTAAAATTTATCTTTTTAAATTTTACCTTAAAAATATATTTTTATTTCAGATCTATGTTTTCTAAAATTGTTTCCAAAAATGTTTTTATTATTATCTTATGATCTTTTTAAGTATTTTTTACTCATTTTTTACTTTTTATAAAATAGTTTTAAAGGATTATTTTTTTGTTTTCTAAATGAGGTTCTTTGTGACTTTTCCGACAAACAAAATAATGAAATAATGATTTTTTAACTTATATGACATGAGTGAATTTTCCATAAATAATTATACCTTAATTATTTGTATAATCCTTTAAAATTTTACATGGTTATTTTCAAAGAAATATTTTTCCTTTGTAATTACACAGCTTTTCAAAAAAAAATCGATGTGGAAAGGATATTTTCTACAAGAATTATTTCAAGTGAACTTTTAAAATAACTTTCTATATAAGATGACATAATTTGATATTAATTAATATTTAATAGGTATACTATTAGTAGATAAAATCCTTAATCATTATATTTATGGTTTAAATTTATGGTTAAAAGAAGTAATCTTTATGAAACTCATTTATTTTCCATGGGTTATGATATAGTCAAATGTTTATAAAACTTATTTCTTTTCATGGGTTTTGATATTATGAATTATTTATGTTTGTGTGGCACACATATGTATGGTTTTAATTATTTGATGGGTGGGATCTTTATCTACCTACAATTAATTGGGTAAATCTTTATATCTCATGATATAAAAAGGGGAAACAAGTTGATGGGCTTGATCCACTATGGAAAATAGGTAAGTCGTGATTCACTATGGGAAACTGGTGTGTCCTAATCCACTATGTTGATGATATTTGTGGTTAAACTTGACATATGAAATGGTTTTCAATATTTATGATGGATCTATACTTTTATGACATGATCATATGGATAATGATTTATTTATGATGACTTATAAATCTTATGGTCCATGTTTTCTAAAAATGATAACGTTTATGCCATGAATCATGTTTATGATCAATGATAGGTTGGGTATGAACTTCATAGGTTATGATCATGTTTAAATAACCTTATTATTATCTTAAAATTTCATATGATTTTGGACTTATATCTCCTATGTTTATCTTTATTGATCATCTGATCTCACCCTTTATTATGTTTACTTCCCTAGGTAGTGAAGAAAGGTTTAGGTAGGGTATTCCTAAGAGGAGTACTATGTGAAAAGATCTTAGTGGGAGATGTTTAATATATTGCACAAAATAAGAATATTTTATATCTAATCTCCAAAGACTCTAAAACTTTATGGTTTTAATGTGGTTTTTTATGTTATGTAATGAATATTTATCAAAATAGATATAATATTTGTGTATAAAAATCTCGAGTTGTTATAATTTTAGATTTGGACCGGTGATAATCGAATTGAATATTTAGTTGATGAGATGACTGGGTGGCATGGTTGGATCTAAAAACATGCGTTTATTCCACACTCATGACAACTGGTTTCAAGTTGTAGGTGAATTAGCATCAAACCTAGACATGAATCATGTGAGATTTCGTAGACTGAGTTCATCCTCATCTTGCGGTGAGGTATTCCTTATTTGAAAATATCAGTGGTTTATAGTTATTAGGAATCGAATTCAGTGTTGATCCAATGGTTTGATACTGATGATGGGGTTCGAGAATTGGTGAGGGGGTTCATTGGTGCGTTGGGTATCTATCGTTCTTCTCCAGGGTTTAATCACGAATGTGTTAGATGGAGAGGAGCAGTGACTTCTACCACGGTGAGGGTTTTATTGATTAGGTGATAGTGCTCAAAAGGGACGGATCACTACTACAGGATACACTTTTAATAGTTCTAAATTTTTTTTAATAGCGTTGTTAATCTAACTTCTGTTAAAAGGATCATTTTATCAATGCTAAAAAAATCGCTAATAAAGGGGTACTTTTTAGCAATATTTTTAGCATTATTTAAATGTGTATTTATTAGTTCAAAAAAAGTGATGGTAAAATGGGTATTTTTTAGTGATTAAAAGAAACACTGATAAAGTGTACCTATGTCAGCACTTAAAAAAATTGCAGATAAAGGGGGACTTTTTTAGCACTTAAAAAAGAACTGATAAATGGTACCTTTGGCAGTGCTTTTTTTAAGAAATGATAAAGGGAGTAAAAATTATTATTATTATTAGTCCCCCTATCAATGTTCTCCCCTTTTTTAGTGATTTTAACTCACCCCACCCCCCACCCCACCTATAACCTGGTTTTCAACCCCCCCCCCCCCACACACTGTAACGCCCCGACCCCAGCTACCCAGAGTCGGTGCATTACTTCGTAACATTGGCATGATCACAAGAAAGATCAAATCTCGAAAGACCGATTGGTTTAGTAGCCTTGGAAACACTAGATATATTCATAAGTTTTACATTACATCATTAAACGAAAAACTACTACAACAACATAAAGTTTCCACAGTCCACACTATAATCCCCTCATAATATCCCTGCAGGTCATTCATAACTTACATCTTCACTTCCTGGGAAAAATAAAACATAGAAAAGGGGTGAGCTCAAATGCCCAGTAAGGATAACAATATAGCGGAAACTTTCATCAATAAGAATAAACATTTAAGGCAATGTATAACTAAAACAAAAGCCTTTTAAACATGAACTTTAAACATGGTATGGCATAAATAAAATGAAATAATGCCATTTACTTATTCACATGGATATTCTACTAATCGAATAATCACATGCAAAAATCAATCACCACTTTCATAATGTTGGAATGCATAATGCCAGACTATCATAACCACATAGCCAAGGCCTCGTGCCAAGACTACAAATAAGATTTTGTCAAGGCCTTGTGCCAAGACACTAGTTTGTCTTATGAGACCTACCGATGCATTGAGGAGCTATAGCGGGCTCCACCCGTCACTTACTAAGTCCAATGCATTCCCATATGAAAAGGTTTAAACATAACATAAACATTCGTATTAAAACTAGCATACGAAATGTCAATAATTTCACCATAAACTATGAATGGTATAAAAATAGCATATCCACAGTCAAACATATCACAAAACCTTCAATACAATATATAAGTTTTGTATCATAATAAATCAACTTCAAATAATCTTAAAATCCATCAAAGGATGTTGACATAGATGAAATCAAAATTATTTTTAAAGAAATATCTCCTTTTATTTTGAAATCATTTAAGATCCATATAAAATAAAACATTTTCTTTGAAAATATTCTTATAAGATTGTAAGGGAGGCTTTGAAGATTTTATAACGGCGGAAAATAGCCGCACCCGCCGTATAAGTTAAAAAAACATTCTTACCTTAATTCTGTTGAAAAGGTTAAAAAGGACCTTGTTTTGAAAACGACGGAAAGATTCCTTTATAAACCTCTTATAAAAAGTCAAACAAGGGTATAAATGAATTTAACCCATATTCTTGTAAATAATAAAAATGTTTTGAAATACATTTTTAAGAAACATGGATGTGGATGATAAAGAGATCCCAGTAGATTATTACGTATAAACAACCTCGGATAATGAAGAGATTGTGAAATAACCCTTACCTTGTACTTTTCCTTGGTTGGGGTAGGTTAACCTCCTGTATAATGGTGAAATAATTGTTATTAAATTATACAAGAATCATATATATTAATATGATATCATATATGATCTTTTAACATTGATTTGTTAATAATATCTTAGAATTATCGTCGTTTCGGGTGTTAACTTACTCATTTTCTTTTATATGTTTTGTTACATAAGCCATGTTTGTTGTATCTTATTCATATTCATAATGATATCAAGTCCTTAAACATCATTTTTAAGTCATAAAATGATAATTATACTTGAATGGATACGATGGAGAATTAATCTCATCGCGTTCGTGGAGACGGTAGTCCGTACGTACGCACGAGCGATGATATCATTCTTTTGATATTAAAATAATATATAAATGGATGGTATATCATATATAAAGAATCATTAACATGTTATATTTATTATTTACATGATTTACACATCATTATTATACCCATCCACATAATAATATATTGAATAACAATTACACCACGACGTGGAGACGGTAAGCCGTACGTACGCACGTATGGTGACATGTTATTCAAAGGGTGGATAGAATACTGAATATGGTTGTACCATATTTATAATAACATCACAGTATATGTGAGATACTGGAGTTATTATTTTAGAATGGTAAGAACAAAGGAAGAAGAAGTGGAAGAAGAAAGGAACTTAGAAAAGGGTGGTGAAATCATTACCTCTTCTTCGGGTTCTTCCTTTTGATTTGATCAAAAGGGCTCCTTAGGTTGGCTTTATGATCAAACTAAGGCCCCTAGGTTGTAGTGAGGGAATTTGGGAGAGTATTTGGGCAGAGTTTGGCCGAACTAAAAGGCTTTTAAGGTGTGAAGAAATGAGAAGGAGGAGTGCCATTTTATAAGAGGGGTGAGGGGCACCTTTGGAAAAGCTAGAAATATTAATTTATAATAAATTCATATTCGGTTTCCAATGGCTCCAAAGTTGACTATTCAAAGGCTAAGGTGGGGATAGGTCGAAAACCACTCAACCAATAGAATTTAGACAGGTTTGGGTACTTATATTAACCTTATCTTTAAGTATTAACTCTAAGTTAATTAGTTTCACTTTTACAATATCTCTTTGTATTTTTATATAATATGGTTAATAAACTTACTATATACATCCAAGATACCCCCAAGTGGTCTATTAATGATGAACCTATCATGATATAAGTCTCTTGGACGAACCTTAGATTTTTAGGAATTTAATATCAATTAATAATATAATATTTGTTTTAATAACTCTTTTATGTCAATTTTGACACTATTCAATAGTTGATTTTTTTAAAACTCATAACAGATTGATTACTTCGAAAAAAGTCAATTAAATCAATCCTAATATATCATATTATCCTATAAAATTAGTTTAATTCATTAAAAGTTTCATATTATATTTTTTTGGGTATTTATAATATCAATTATTTTAATTTTTCACTATTATAGTAATTATTGCATCATCATTGTGTCATAAATAAAATAACGTATTTAATGTCTAAAAATTATAAATAAAATATCATTATGTAGGAAATCTTTTTAGATTTCTAATTAATATTTATAATCTAAAATCCAACTTATATAACCCTATGTAACAATTGTTTTGCTAAAAGATATATGCTTGTGTCATTTTTGTATTCATTTTGACTTAATTAAAATAAAGTGTCATTATCACTTACAAGTGGATCCATGGGGTCCCAAAATTGACACAAAGATGCCAATGGTCGACCATGTATCAACCAATAGGGTTAAGACATGTTTTAGGGTAATTTAGTATTATTATAATATTATTTTTTAACCCTTATTTACCGGATTTACCCTTAACCATGGTAAATAAAATATTTACCGCAGTAATTATTCAAAATGTCTAAAAATAAAATTTACCTATTTACACAATTTGAACATCCTGATTAAAAATATGGAATCCATTTTCCTAAATTCAAAACACATAATTGGCATAAATTAATTTAAAATTAATTCCCGCTGTCAAAACAAAAAGCGTGTTTTTAAGAGATAATAACTATCAAAAGATTGACACTTGTTTATGTTCGGTTTAATTGTAAAATTATGTCCAATGACCAAAATTATATTAAATGGTAAAAATATATTCTAAATATACTTTAAAACCACTCAAATGCATAATTTATCACTATTAATTATTTTGATTAAAAAAGTTTTTTTTAATTAAAATTTAGTAATTTTCACTATTCATCAAAATATGAAAGTTATCCGAAAAGTACCAAAATTTCACCTTAGGCTAAATTCGATATTCCGAATCCAAAAATGAAGTCCATTTTCAAATATAAAATATATATAATTTCAAAAAGTAGGTATTACTATTCATAGCGGCTAGTTTGATTGGTTACGGTGTGTTAGAACTCGGTGTTGCGTACAACACACGCTAGCGTACCGTGGAAGCTTGGGATGTTTCATTTTAAATTTTTGATGTCCCCATTTAGTGAAAAAGTTTAAAATATAGTATCTAAAAAGGGTTCACTATTAAAATTTGGTAAAAGTGAAATACTGAAAATGAATTTGTTCTTACATTATGTCTAAGAAACTCATAATATGGATTCTAAAATTATAAGGATTATATAAAGTTTAAAATTTAGTTGACACTATTCATAACCTCTTTTGAACAGCTTGTTTGGTAAGTCATGGTGCGATTGAACTTGGTTTTGTGTGTAGTAAAAGTTATTGAATTATTTTGAAGAAATAACACACTATAAAATCTTGGGGTGTTACATTCTCCCCTCCTTCAATAAATTGCGTCCTCGCAATTTGAAATTGTTCTTCGAAAATAAAAGGTTGAAAATAGAAAATATCTTTGTGGGAAAACCCACATCGGAAATTGGGTTACTAAAATTTAGTCTTAATATGAGGAAAAGAGAAATGAAAGGATCACCACCAAATTATGATCTCTATTAGGAGAACATTGGTGGCAATTATAGACATATAATTGGAGGAAAAACGTAAATATTTATAGGTAGTGATTGAGGTCATCAATCACAAACAAGTATAAAATTGAGGTCCTTAAACTCATAAATCTATGATGATTTGAAGTACCATCAGTTCAACAAAATATAGGGTATTGGGATAACACATTTTTGACGTTTCAAAATATCTTAGTTGAAATCCCACATCGAAAAATGAATTAATGATGCCTCTATTTAAAATAAAGAGTGGAAAGTATGAAGATTACCGAAAATAACACATACTAGGTTTCCATGTAGGAAAATATGGATATGGAGGAAAAATCTAACCATCAATTATCTGATGGAGAGTGGTAGAGAACATGGCTATGAAAAGGCCAACAATCCCAAAGCCATAAATTAGTGATGATTTAAGGTACCATCTAGGACAACATTTTTGTTCTAAGTTCCTTTTCTTAATGATGAGGAATTTATTTATGAGATTGGCTAAGATCGTAAGGAGATATACTTACTTTAAAATTAGAGTTTTATCCCTTAATAAATTTCTACCAAAAACTCATCATTCACTCGTAAAAAAAAATTCTATTTATACTATTCATAGAGGGTTCCAAAATAAACGAATTTATAATTCATCTACCAGATCATTTAAAAAAACTACTTTATTTAATCCAGGACATCTCGTGGGATAGTGGTAGGTGATACACCCTTTTCGCCCTTCGGTTGCGGGTTCAAGTCTTGCGGCCTTGCCGGACGCGACGGGTTGCCGCCCGACCTCCGGGTTGTCCTTTTATGGAAATCCAAAATAATAAAAACTAGAACTATCCAAAATACTTCTATCCAAACTCACAGTCTAACATTTATAAGGAAGTTAAACATAATATAGATCCTTTTTACCCTGTAATAGCATATGAATACCTTCATCATGTATTACCATATTCTTTATTGATTACATTCATGCTCCCTTATTCCATATAGAATGCTGGATATACTTCATCAATCCAAAAATGTTTTAAACCCCAACAATGATGGAATATACAAATCATTAATCAGTTCCAAGGTAGTCAAGAATATCCAATATAATTTTTCCAAAATAATCATGTATTATTCGAAAATCACTACCTCGGTATCAGAACTATATTATGGTTTATCATTCTCTCAACCATATATTTTCCAAAAATTTATCCTACTATTGAGTCACTTTTCTTTGTTCCACACAATCTCAAGTCCTTAATGAAATAGTACTGCAGTACAATCCTTATATACTCCATAATTATTATAACAAGTACATTGTTGATACAACACTCAATTGACATAATCAACATAAGAACTCTAATCATTCCTCTTCATCTGTGGTAGTATCATAACTTGATTATTATCCAATAGCATCATTTGCGTCATAGTCTGATGACTGGGACATAGGTTCGCGTAGTGTCCAAACTCCTTGCAAATGAAGCATTGTACATTTGAAACCATTTTCTTACCCTTGTAGTCATGTACTTTGTGCCCTTTTCCTCCACACTTATAACAAACTCTCATTCCTTTCAGGCAAGTTCCAGGGTGTTTCTTTCCACAGTTACCACATATGGGAAAATTCTTCTTTTCCCTCTTCCCTTTATCTATCTTTCTCTCTTCTATCCTTTTCTTCTCTTGCTTCCCTTCAAAGCCATAGGACTCAGTAAACTCTTTACTTATCTTATCAACACATGATATTATTTCTTCATATGATGATAATACATGGGAGACTATTTCTCTTATAAATTCTAGCTTAAGACCATGAAAGATATGATCCTTCCTTCTCTTTGGATCATGTGCATTTCTGGAGTTCTCATTCCTTCTACTGGGCGCCATTTCTAAACAATGGAATACACTAGATCAGTTTATGAATCAAAATACATAATCCCATACTTATAAAACACTTAACATAAATTGAAATATTTATGGATATAATCCATAATCATAAAAATGTTTTCTTTGAGGAAGTATATACTCATAAACCCTTCATAATGATTTGTAAAGAAAATGAGAGTTATCCTAAGCATATCCCCCGGGAGTGTCGTAACCAAGAGTGCAGCAAGGCCCGTTGTCGTGCACCAGTTCCCGTTCGAGTCTAGATCAAAGCGGTGTTTTCGGGTTTTACCCCTAGGTACATCTGTTCCAGAGCCGCCTCTACCTGCTCGTATCCAGACAGGGATGTATTGCTCGGAAAACTCACACTACAATACCAAAATTCTAGGAAGTTCTTCTATACTAATCCTCAAAGTTCATCTTAGGTCTACGTGCTCTAATCAGAGTTTATCTAAATCTAGCTTCCAAGGTTTGTACTAAACTTCCTCTGATACCAACTGTAACGCCCCGACCCCAGCTACCCAGAGTCAGTGCATTACTTCGTAACATTGGCATGATCACAAGAAAGATCAAATCTCGAAAGACCGATTGGTTTAGTAGCCTTGGAAACACTAGATATATTCATAAGTTTTACATTACATCATTAAACGAAAAACTACTACAACAACATAAAGTTTCCACAGTCCACACTATAATCCCCTCATAATATCCCTGCAGGTCATTCATAACTTACATCTTCACTTCCTGGGAAAAATAAAACATAGAAAAGGGGTGAGCTCAAATGCCCAGTAAGGATAACAATATAGCGGAAACTTTCATCAATAAGAATAAACATTTAAGGCAATGTATAACTAAAACAAAAGCCTTTTAAACATGAACTTTCAACATGGTAAGGAATAAATAAAATGAAATAATGCCATTTAATTATTCACATGGATATTCTACTAATCGAATAATCACATGCAAAAATCAATCACCACTTTCATAATGTTGGAATGCATAATGCCAGACTATCATAACCACATAGCCAAGGCCTCGTGCCAAGACTACAAATAAGATTTTGTCAAGGCCTTGTGCCAAGACACTAGTTTGTCTCATGAGACCTACCGATGCATCGAAGAGCTATAGCGGGCTCCACCCGTCACTTACTAAGTCCAATGCATTCCCATATGAAAAGGTTTAAACATAACATAAACATTCGTATTAAAACTAGCATACGAAATGTCAATAATTTCACCATAAACTATGAATGGTATAAAAATAGCACATCCACAGTCAAACATATCACAAAACCTTCAATACAATATAGAAGTTTTGTATCATAATAAATCAACTTCAAATAATCATAAAATCCATCAAAGGATGTTGACATAGATGAAATCAAAATTCTTTTTAAAGAAATATCTCCTTTTATTTTGAAATAATTTAAGATCCATATAAAATAAAACATTTTCTTTGAAAATATTCTTATAAGCTTGTAAGGGAGGCTTTGAAGATTTTATAATGGCGGAAAATAGCCGCACCCGCCGTATAAGTTAAAAAAAACATTCTTACCTTAATTCTGTCGAAAAGGTTAAAAAGGACCTTGTTTTGAAAACGACGGAAAGATTCCTCTATAAACCTCTTATAAAAAGTCAAACAAGGGTATAAATGACTTTAACCCATATTCTTGTAAATAATAAAAATGTTTTGAAATACATTTTTAAGAAACATGGATGTGGATGATAAAGATATCCCAGTAGATTATTACGTATAAACAACCTCGGATAATGAAGAGATTGTGAAATAACCCTTACCTTGTACTTTTCCTTGGTTGGGGTAGGTTAACCTCCTGTATAATGGTGAAATAATTGTTATTAAATTATACAAGAATCATATATATTAATATGATATCATATATGATCTTTTAACATTGATTTGTTAATAATATCTTAGAATTATCGTCGTTTCGGGTGTTAACTTACTCATTTTATTTTATATGTTTTGTTACATAAGCCATGTTTGTTGTATCTTATTCATATCCAGAATGCTATCAAGTCCTTAAACATCATTTTTAAATCATAAAATGATAATTATACTTGAATGGATACGATGGAGAATGAATCTCATCGCGTTCGTGGAGACGGTAGTCCGTACGTACGCACGAGCGATGATATCATTCTTTTGATATTAAAATAATATATAAATGGATGGTATATCATATATACAGAATCATTAACATGTTATATTTATTATTTACATGAGTTACACATCATTATTATACCCATCCACATAATAATATATTGAATAACAATTACACCACGACGTGGAGACGGTAAGCCGTACGTATGCACGTATGGTGACATGTTATTCAAAGGGTGGATAGAATACTCAATATGGTTGTACCATATTTATAATAACATCACAGTATATGTGAGATACTGGAGTTATTATTTTAGAATTGTAAGAACAAAGGAAGAAGAAGTGGAAGAAGAAAGGAACTTAGAAAAGGGTGGTGAAATCATTACCTCTTCTTCGGGTTCTTCCTTTTGATTTGATCAAAAGGGCTCCTTAGGTTGGATTTATGATCAAACTAAGGCCCCTAGGTTGTAGTGAGGGAAGTTGGGAGAGTATTTTGGCAGAGTTTTGCCCAACCAAAAGGCTTTGAAGGTGTGAAGAAATTAGAAGGAGGAGTGCCCTTTTATAAGAGGGGTGAGGGGCACCTTTGGAAAAGCTAGAAATATTAATTTATAATAAATTCATATTCGGTTTCCAATGGCTCCAAAGTTGACTATTCAAAGGCTAAGGTGGTGATAGGTCTAAAACCACTCAACCAATAGAATTTAGAAAGGTTTTGGTACTTATATTAACCTTATCTTTAAGTATTAACTCTAAGTTAATTAGTTTCACTTTTACAATGTCTCTTTGTATTTTTATATAATATGGTTAATAAACTTACTATATACATCCAAGCGACCCCCAAGTGGTCCATTAATGATGCACATATCATGATATAAGTCTCTTGGCCGAACCTTAGATTTTTAGGAATTTAATATCAATTAATAATATAATATTTTTTTAAGAACTCTTTTATGTCAATTTTGACACTATTCAATAGTTGATTTTTGTGAAACTCATAACAGATTGATTACTTCGAACAAAGTCAATTAAATCACTCCTAATATATCATATTATCCTATAAAATTAGTTTAATTCATTAAAAGGTTCATATTATATTTTTTTGGGTATTTATAATATCAATTATTTTAATTTTTCACTATTATAGTAATTACTGCATCATCATTGTGTCATAAGTAAAATAAATTATTTAATGTCTAAAAATTATAAATAAAATATCATTATGTAGGAAATCTTTTTAGATTTCTAATGAATATTTATAAACTAAAATCCAACTTATATAACCCTATGTAACAATTGTTTTGCTAAAAGATATATGCTTGTGTCATTTTTGTATTCATTTTGACTTAATTAAAATAAAGTGTCATTATCACTTACAAGTGGATCCATGGGGTCCCAAAATTGACACAAAGATGCCCATGGTCGACCATGAATCAACCAATAGAGTTAGACATGTTTTAGGGTAATTTAGTATTATTATAATATTATTTTTTAACCCTTATTTACCGGATTTACCCTTAACCATGGTAAATAAAATATTTACCGCAGTAATTATTCAAAATGTCTAAAAATAAAAGTTACCTATTTACACAATTTGAACATCCTGATTCCAAATATGGAATCCATTTTCCTAAATTCAAAACACAGAAGTGGCAGAAATTAATTTAAAATTAATTCCCGCTGTCAAAACAAAAAGCGTGTTTTTAAGAGATAATAACTATCAAAAGATTGACACTTGTTTATGTTCGGTTTAATTGTAAAATTATGTCCAATGACCAACATTATATTAAATGGTAAAAATATATTCTAAATATACTTTAAAACCACTCAAATGAATAATTTATCACTATTAATTATTTTGATTAAAAAAGTTGTTTTTAATTAAAATTTAGTAATTTTCACTATTCATCAAAATATGAAAGTTATCCGAAAAGTACCAAAATTTCACCTTAGGCTAAATTCGATATTCCGAATCCAAAAATGAAGTCCATTTTCAAATATAAAATATATATAATTTCAAAAAGTAGGTATTACTATTCATAGCGGCTAGTTTGATTGGTTACGGTGTGTTAGAACTCGGTGTTGCGTACAACACACGCTAGCGTACCGTGGAAGCTTGGGATGTTTCATTTTAAATTTTTGATGTCCCCATTTAGTCAAAAAGTTTAAAATATAGTATCTAAAAAGGGTTCACTATTAAAATTTGGTAAAAGTGAAATACTGAAAATGAATTTGTTCTTACATTATGTCTAAGAAACTCATAATATGGATTCTAAAATTATAAGGATTATATAAAGTTTAAAATTTAGTTGACACTATTCATAACCTCTTTAGAACAGCTTGTTTGGTAAGTCATGGTGCGATTGAACTTGGTGTTGTGTGTAGTAAAATTTATTGAATTATTTTGAAGAAATAACACACTATAAAATCTTGGGGTGTTACACACACACACACATAAATGCTCAGAATGATCCTTTTTCTTCACTTTTCCAATTCCTGACCTCATGTACACCCCCAGCGCATGCCTGGATTTGATCCTTGTACCTATCTTTTCAAATTGAAACACCTTTACCATTGTAACAAGATATTTTATTCTATATTTTATGATATTTATGTTTATATATATATATATATATTATTTATATATTTATAGAATTATTTTTAAATACATTTATAAAATATTTGTTTCTGTCTGTGTGATATATATATAATTATTTATATTTATTTAAATATATTATATTTTAATATTCATTTACATATATTATAATACAAATATAAATATAAATATATTTTATTTTATTTATACACACACACATGTATATATAAACGTTATATATATATATGTATAAGTATATATATATATATATTCATAAATTTTTATAATTTAAAAAAATGGTTACAGATTGTTTTAGATACTTTTTTTGAATATGTGTATATATATATATATATATATTATATTTAGATATAAATTTGGTACATTATATATATATATATATATATATATATGTCTATATATATTTTTTATATTTGTTTAAATAGGTTGAGGTTCAAGACCCCTAAATTAAAAGAACAATAAGAGATCCTCTATTTAAAAATGGGGCAACATAGAACCCATTATAATCACCATGTAAAAATTCAAATAAAACCAAATCCGAAGGAAAAAATGGTCATGAGAATTCAATGAGAGACATGCATCAAAATAAGTGAAGGATAAAATTTCATTACCCCCCCTCCCTTAATTGATAATGCAGAAATGGAATCAGTCAAATAAAAAGTTCCCCCAGTAAGAAATTGTACCATGTTTGTGTCACAACAAAGAAGTGCACCTTTACAACACTAAAAAGTAAAGGATCGAATGATAGGTACTACTACACCTATCTCTCTTTCTAGTCACCTACCCGATGAAGATTGTGAGATAATCACATCAATTTAACATGATGCAATGAAAATCAAGACCAAAAGTACTATGAATAATCAATTAAAAGTACCCATATATCCCAGAAAGAGAATAGATGACTGATGATGGGTGTTAGCACCCTCTTCCCTCTTTTGAGGTCACCCACCCAGTAATACCTACAAATGTTGTACCGCAACCAAATGCAATGAAACTAGACCGAGATCCCATAGATACACCTAAAACCTCATCAAAAAACCAAATCCAAACTGAAAAAGACCACAAAAACAATATTAACATCAACAAAAAACACCCAAGACTCCATGGAGGTCGCTGCCATCACCACCAGGTTCTGAAAGAGAATAGGAAACTGGATCAACCCCACCTTCCAACAACTTGAGTCTCCCATAGGAACCATCGATCACTCTGAACGCTACCACAAAAACACTTAGACCATAAACTAAGGAATGAGGGTCGATCCACCACACATCGCCATCCAAGGAAGCCAATCCACCACTTGTACAATAATAACTCTTGCCCTAAAACACCAGAATAGACGAACGACCATCACCCTAATTCCATATTGTTGTCACTCGACTAGACCAAGGACTACCAGTCAAACACAAAACGATGTAAGGGGAGCCCATATCTAACATAGATATAGGGATCAGTGAAGATGAGGATGTCACACAGTGGATCCGGAAGCTAACGAGGATGCAGAAGATACCAAGAAGAGAAGGGAATGAGAAAAACCTTTAGAGAAGGTAAATGACCACAACTGACACCAGATATGTTAACACCGATATGAAGAGGTGAAGCCACTAACATGACAATTCATTAAGTCAAAGACATCATAGAGGACAACCTGAAACCCTAGGACAGGGAGACGCACCACCAAGAAAGTGGATATCCTTCCTTCCCTCTATCTATATATATACATATTCACATATAATTTTATATTTACATATAAATTTTTTATAATGAATTTATAAATATTTTCTATAAAATACGTTTATATATTATATTTAATGATAATGATAATGATTTATTTATAAAAATACATTTATATATGATGTATATTCATAACATTGACACACACATACACATATATTTACACACGAAAGCATACATTTATATTTCCCACATACACATACATACATACATAGACATATATATATACATATATTTTAATATATATATAAATATATATTTTTTATTGACACACACATGTTTATATATAAACATTACTTATATATGTAGATATATACATATTAATGAATTTTTATAAGGTATATAAAATGGATAATTTTTTATTTCAAATAAAATGAATAGTAAATATTTATTCCATTTGTTTTATATATTTAAAAATACTTTTTATGTAAATATGCTTAAATATGTATTTATACAATTGATTTATTATAATCAAATATAATCAAATATCCATATATTTAATTATAAATAAAACTACAATATAAAAAACAATAAAATTTAAAAATGATTATATCTATATAGATTTTATCCCTAGGAATAAATTTAGTCTCCACAGAAATAGGACAATAAGACTCATAAAAGTAGCTGAAATACTATCGATTTTTAAAAAAATAGGGTATCCAAACTAAAAACTCAGTTTTGGAGGATTTCTGGGCCTTTTTTACCTCAAAAATAAAACAACCTACCCATAATCAATACAATTTAGATATTTTGGTAGGTTTTTATTTGATATGTGGTAGAGATAAAATGTATACCTAGATCAAAAGTTATGGTCATTTAAATTTCAAGTCATGTTTTTAAATTATCTAAGATAGTTCATTAGTTTATTGAATTTTTACATCATCCAGTTGTTATTAAATGAATATTACTTGATAATAATTAGAAAATTATTAATTAATATTTTAATAAAATATATTTATTACCACTAGAAAAAAGTGACAATAAAGGGTCCCCTTTATCTGCATTTTTTCTAGCGCTAATAAAGCAATACTTTATTAGTAGTTTTATCTAGAACTATTAAATGGGGCCTTTATTAGTGCTAGATGAACCCAAATTTGTAGTAATGGGGGTGATAGTAGTTTCTCAACCAACCGTATGCATTTGGTTGAGAATGGGGGGTGGTAACTATGAAGCCTAAATGGGTGCACGGTCAATATGCTAACCATGAGAAGGTAGTTAACACGGAAGGCTGGAAAAGTGATCACGGTCAGTATACTGACTATGAGATGGGGGGTTTTTATAGTAGATTGGTAATGATCATGAGAGGAGTATCTATCTCATAGTAGGAAGTGAGTGCATCTAAATGATTGGGACATGGTCATTGTAGTAACTGTGCAGCACACAGTCAATTATAATTTTTTTCATGTGGTCAATATATATTTTCCTACATTTCCAATATAAAAATCCCAAAAAAATTTAAGAGCAGATTAATTCCAATAAAATTAAAAAAACAATATATCAATTAAATTCATACCTACATCCTTCAAAAAAATTCCATAAATTTTATATTTATTTAAATCAAAAATTTAATAATCTAATTTTAAAAAAACAAAATTAATTTCATCAAATTAAAATCATGTTCATTTTAATTTTAAAATATATATTTCATTTAATTAATAAAATAATTAAAAAATTTAAACTCAAAGCGAAATGCATTTAAAAATTATAATTCCATATTCAATTAAATAACTTTATTTCAAAGTTTAAAAATCAATTTCATTTCAATGTATGGATTCCCAATTTAAAATCAAAAAATGAATATATCTATATAAACCATGTTTAAGTCCAATTTCATATTAAATTCATAATTTACCAAGTTCCCAAAAATCATTGTTTTTAGCTAGTAATTGAATTAATTTAAGGTTTTAACAAATAATAGAAGACAAAAATTGTTGAAATTTTTGGTTCACATCATCATGGAAGTGTTCTTTCCAAACCAAAGTGTCATTGGTCCATCTTTTGTGACCTAGTGATGACCACATGTATTAGTGAGTCCATCTCTCTAGTAGTGGAGTAGAAGTGTGGTGTCTAAGGGGTTCGTTATTCTAACTTTTTTTATTTCTTTTTTCTGGTTTTGGATTTGGTTTTTTTCTTTCTATTCAGTTGTATATATTTTTTTATTGTTGTTTCTCAATCCTTCACTATGGAAGGTGTCAACTCTATGTGAATGTATCGATGTTGGGATAAAATGAAGACTCTCCAATGGTTGGTGGTGCTTCTTTAGGTCTAGTCCTCACATGGGTTTAATTTGGTACTCCTAATTTGTCTTTGTTCCAGTGTTGGTTTCTTTTTAGTGTTCACTAACTATGGTGTTCACCTATCTCCTTGGTGATGCTCCCCACCAGTGTTTATCCTTTTCGAGTAGTGTCTATGATGTTGTCTAGAGGCGGTTAGTGACCTCTTTGATGTTTTTTTGTTTTGAAAAATGGTAACTCAAAAACAAGACCTTGATTAGAATTACCATGATGTATTAAGGCACACAAGGATCGAGGGTTGTAGGTTACTTTAATCCCCCAGACATCTATAAGCTAGGTCAAAAGTTCAACTAGGTGTCTTGACCCATGTTGAGTGCCCCACCCATTTTGGCTCTCCTTTTTTGTGTTATGTCTATTTGAGTATTTTATGTATTATATGAATTTTGTTTTAAATGGTTGTATGGTTACCACTTAACCCCAAAATTTTATTTTATCCATAATTCAAAAAAATTATTAAAGTTAACATGTTAATTTTCATCATATCTAAGAATAAACCGCACCCACAATTGGGACCATAAAAGGTATTAAAACATTACCGACAAAACTTAGTGTACCAAAAAGAGGGAATTTATGTTTGGATGTGAATTTTATTTTCTAAGTATCAGATGTTATCTCACCATAAATAAGTTTACCAAAATTTTATTCGGGGGAAGGTGTATTGACATGGTGTCCATTCAACGACATTTCATCCCTTCAAGTGGCAGCAGAGTCATCAAAAGTTTGTATCTTTCGATTATATCAAGGGGTATAGAATGTTCAATGAACTCTCTAGAATTAATTATGTTGAATTATTATTATAGAATAGTTTACTAATGAAATAATTCAAATTCAATAAGTTATTTTATATATAAAGTTACCTCCAAAAATTTTCTAAGGTGGTAAAACTGAGACCACTAGTTAATGTTTTTTATAAAAGTAAGTGGGGATTCAAACATTACATATTTTTTTCATACTATATTTATAAATATTTAATCCTCTGTAATGAAATATCATCGATTATTTTATTAGTTAAAATTAATCATTGAATTCCAGTGAATAGGGAGAAATTCATAGTGTTTTTACTATGAATGTAAGACAAATTGTGTGTAGAACGTTAATCCTTTATGTTCTTTTCTTATTCTATTTTTTTTTTGAATTTCCATTTCATTGAATATTTTTAAGTGTTTCTTGAGTGTGTGATAAGTCAATTTTTTGTGATGGTTAGGGTGAAATTACTTCCAACTTCTGATACACCTAGTTGCAAGGGATGCAAAGTACTATATCTTTTGTTTTTCAATTGAAATATTATGCATATGAATTTCTAGTGGATTGATGATCAAATTTCAAGTGGATTTATTGGAAACATGAGAGATAAAAAGTGGGGTTTTCTGCCTAATAGGTTGTATCAAATCTTGTTCTTCAATTCATCATACCAAAGGTGGTTTGGGTTTTATAATCCCTAGATTTAATGTTATTTCTTTTTTAGTAGGATTTTATTGTATTCAAAGGTTATGGAGTCAAATGAAAAAAATACTAATAAATAAATTTGATACAATGAATTTTAGTTTATGGATAATGTAGTTGGAGGATCATATGATTCAGAAGGACATAGATCTTTTGATCATGGGTAAATTTATGGAGAAAATGGAGAAGTCTGAATGGAAATGGTTAGAGATAAAATCAATAGCACTGGTGAGGATGTATTTGGAGATAATGTTTCCTTCAATATCTAGGAAAAGAAAACTGTAATAGGAATTATGAAGGCATTTGTCAGACTTGTATGAAATGTCAACTACACTTAATAAATTTTTCATGTTGCAGTGATTATTCAGCTTAAGATTGGAAAAATAAGACCTATGTAATATCAAGTGAATGAATTTATCATGATTTAAGGGAATCTCTGATCATTTAAGGTAAAATTTTCAGATAATGAATGGGTGATAATTTTGTTGTCTTAACTTTCAGAAAGTTGGAGTTCAATAGTTACTGTGGTCAGTAACTCAAAAAGAATAAACTTGGTGTTTTAGGATATCCATAATTTGATCATGAATGAGGAGCTCAGGCAAAAGGAAGTCTAAGTTCCATCTAGAAGTGTACTTGATATTGATGGATGAGAACGTTCACCTCATCATAACCAAGTATATTGGAAAAAATCATCATATGACAAGTCTCGTGAAAGAATTTGAATAAATTCATTTATTCAAGGTCCTATATGTTAGAGTTGTGGGAAGAAATGGAATATCAAGAATAATTACAAAAGTTTCAAAGAGAGAAATAGGATAGAATAAACTTATAGTAGTCAAAAAAAATTCATACAAAATAGGGTGGAAAGAACTTTTTTCTTAGTGTTAATACTATGGTAGATGATTTGGTGAATGACTCTAAAGATTAAATTCACTCAAATTATGGTCAAAGATTCATAGTCAATTACATATTTTAGAAGTTTGTGAAAGTTCATATAGAAGATAGTGAATCCCTTGAAGTTTTTTAGAAAAGTGGATGTCAACATCTAAATAAAGAATAGAGGATTCTTAAACCTCACTAGTCTATGGAAAAACCTTATTTCCATGGGAAAAATAGTGAGGAAGGGGTTGGAAATACCTTTGTTAAAGGGGTATGGAAATTTGTTTAGGGATCAATGGAATTTTCACTAGGATTTAAAGATTAAACTCTATACTTTTCAAGAAGTTTGAATGAGATTTTATAGGCTATAAGTACATCATCGTAGGATCCATAAATTTGGAATTTCGGATTTGGTTACCTTTGTGAAAATAATATAATGGTTCTTATGGTAGAATTCATACTAAAAATAAATCATAAGAAAACTAGAATATATGAAAGTTATGTTTTAGGAAATTAGAGAAGGTTGTCTTTCAATTTAGATGGGCAGAATCCCAGATCTCAGAAGTTATAGTTTGTTCACTCATAAGTTTTGGGATCGAGACATGTTCATTCATACAGTGGTTCTCTCTAATTTGTAACCTTTATTGATGACGTTTCTCCAAAATTATAGATTTACTTTGTAAATTATATGTTTGGTGTATTTTAGGTTTTTATTCAATGGAAATCTTTTGATGAAAAGGAATTCGGTTGGAATTTGAAGTGTATTCATACAGAAAATGAAGGTGAGTACACTGGAAACAACTTATGAAATTTCTACCAAAAGAAGGGAATAATTCATGATAATATGGTGTCTGAAAATCCCATAGAAAAATTTAATTGTTAAGAGGATGAATAGTACTTTCACCAAGAAAAATAAGAGTATGAGTTTTCACTTAGAAATGTCAAAGGGGATTTAGGAAAAGTCACACAAAACTCTTGACTCGTGAAACATTATCCATAGAGAATATTTCCAAGGAAATCCAACAATAGGGCATTGAAACCTACCATGATCCTTTAATAGAAAAAATTCGAGTCGAGGATCCCTGAGTGGCTAATTTTCATGAGACTTCTTCTCCAGGCACTAAGAACACTGAAGAAAGTGATATTTCTTAGAAAATCCTCATTTAAGATTTCAATTTTAGGGATGATTGGGGAAACTCAAATTGAGTGGTTGATCCATAAAGGGTGAGTATTGATAGATGATTTGATTATCTCTTTACCATGTCCTTTATTATCTTTATGTTTTGATAAAAATATCATATTTCCTCCAATTTCATCTGCTTTAAGATCCGATTTCATAGAGGTAGCCTCAATTCTAGTTAATCCAACAACACAAGGTGAGTTTAACATTACTTTGGAAAGAATAAAATAATATTATTTTCTAAGTAAACAAATTCTAGGGTACATATCCCTTCTCAAGTGTGGTTTTGAGGAAAATTGGTAGGCAAAAAATGCTTTCTGTGTATCCTATTATTTTATTTGGAAAGACATATAGTGGATGGTCTCAAAGATGTCATTAAAATATCTACCCTCACATATCTACCGACTCTAGATCATTTTCACCATAATGGGTTATGGTGGTTTTGATTACTATATAGTCTATTATTTGGTGAAATAATTCGTTCATTGGAAAGAACAAAAGTATGTGGTCTGAGTAGATTCTCATAAAGTCATGGATTCTTACCAGATCTGAGGATCTTTGAGTCACACTGTCCCAAGTATATCTTAACCATTCCAAATAGATAAAATATTTCTAATGATAAGTGGATGAGAGGAACCTTCAAAAATTACATATCCAGCAAGAATTTGATTCATTCAAGAGATATCTTCTACATATTCATTATCATTATAGGATTTTAAATCTAATGGTAAATATGATATTTCCTTTATAGAAAAAAAAATCTCTATATTATTGAAGAATTTGAGGCCAGAGAGATGTCTATGTTTTGGGAGGGAGTTAAGGAATCCTTGGTAGAAAACTAGTAGCTCAAAAATTCCATTGATGGAATGTTATAATCCATGAATAGGGTTAAGATAGACTCTAAATTGTAAATGATCCCATCCTTTTTTGATCCATGAATATAAGGATCCTATTTTTTGGATTATTCTTCCTTCTTTTTTTCCCTTCTATATTTTTAAGAATAAAAATTAATGTCTGGGATAGTTGAGACATTAGGGGTAGAATGCAGATTCATGTGGAAAATGAACACATAGGAATGGTTTTTGGCCTTAGTTGATTGTAAAAACATATATGGGTAGAACACTCTATGTGGAGATATGTTTCTCGGAATCAAGACCACAATAGGTGTGCACTTAGTTTTAGGTCATAGTGTTCAAACCCTTGAAATAATGGTAAAATATTGAATGGGGATTATCAGTTTATGAAACTCAAAATATATTCAAAGTGTGGAGAATAAACATTAAAAATCAATGTATTGGGGTTCTCGAATCTGATAAGGTGATATGAGACAGGTATGTAAGGAATAGTGATGGGGTATATTTGAAAAGAGATTTTTTTTACAATGTTATCAGGGTATACATGGATGAGAGGACTTTGTCTTAAAGATGAAGATATATATAGTTGATAGGAAACATTGGGGGGTACACATTATATAAATCCATATTCAGTATAGTATGCATTGTCAAAACAGAGGTTTCCTTTGGATTCTGGTAGTCCTATTATTGATATCCAAGGAAATTTTACAATGATCTATGTTTCTCAAAACAATGTTGTGTTATTAATCAAATGTGTATGTTTTAAAAGCATGATTTAATCATTTAAACTTTATTTTTTCACAATTGGATGCTTATAATCCCATTTAGATTCTAAGACCAAATATATCATTACTCTGGTAAGGATTTTCTTACATAGATCAAGCTCATGTTCAAGGTAAAATTTGAATTTCCATCACTTTAGGGATGGGCCAAGATATAGAATCTTGGAATAACTATATATCTCATCAGATCGATGATCAAGACACATGTAGTTATAAGAAATTTTCTTACATGAATATAGATCACATATAAGGTAATAAATCTATGTGAAGAAGGTTAATCTAAGTAGTTTAAGGTCACATGGGATTAACTGATCAGCTATTTAATTCATTGTGGCAGTTTTAATTTTAAAAATTGGAATAATCACCCAAAATATTTAATCACACATGAGTCATGCTCAATGTGAGAAATAAGAGGAAATTATAGGATCATCCATACTATAATACAAATTCAAATAATTTAATATTTGTGGTATGCAATACCAAATTTGTTATACCATGTATAGAATATTGTGTAGCCTAGAATATTCCATCATCTTCTAAAGGTGAGGAGGGAAGAGTTGTAATCCATTATTTCAAGGCTCTCAAATATGAGAAAGTGATATGTTCCAAGTACATAAGGGATGACCATGGACCATTTTTGAAAAAAAATTTATATTATGATGTTGTTAGGGTGTATAAAGATAAGAGGACTTTATCTTGAGGAAAAATATTCCTCTAGTTGATAGGATAAATTGGGGGAACACATTTTAAAAATCCAAATTATTTGTAGTATTTATATTTAAAAAAATGTATCCTTCAGATTTAGGTGGTATTAATTTTGATAGTCGAAGAATTTTTATAAGGATATAAATTTCCCAAGAAATAGTGTGTGATTTTATAAAGGAATGGTTTAGTTAATTATTAAGGAATTATTCAGGATGGAGTTTTACATGGATAATAAATTCCCTATATAGATTTTATTTTTATGTAAGAAAAGGGGTAATTTTATTTAATCATGATTTAATAAATGAGAGGACTCATATTGGAATATCCTGCACTAATTAGGTACATGTGCAGGTGAGGATTTTTTCTATGATTGCGCTAAGGATGAGATATCCAAACATCAATACATATTTCTTTGGAGTGAAAATCATTCCATACATAGTTTAGATAATTTACATGTACATATCAAGTTCTAGTATAGCGAGAGGGAATTTTCATCATGTGGTTTCTAGGTCAAGATATAATATTTGGGCATTACTATGTATCTTGTATAGAATGGAATCAATTCACATGTAGTTCTAGAAAAAAAAAACTAGTGTGGTGGGATACTGGAAAATAAAGTAGGGTCCTTTCAATTGAGGTCCAAAGTATCACTCAGTTTTACATCATGATAAATGGATGTAAACCTTACTATTTAATGTCTTATATCATGGAAAATGAGTTGTATAGTTTAACTTATTATGAATTATACCTTTTCCTATAGTTGAAATTCGTGCAACTAGGATATTGTTCATGTAGTTTAATGTCTTATGAAATAGATTTTGTCTTGTAGTCTAACATAATGTGATTAGGATGTTGGTCATGTAGTTTGGAATCTTATGAAATAGAATTTTTCCTGCAATTTAATATCATGTGACGAGGATGTAAGTTTATTTCAATTTAAGGTTGTAAAGATTTGACACAAATTAGTTGGTGAGGCAGTCTATATAGGTAGGGAATAAAAAGAACCTGACATGAATAGAGATACAAAATTCTATAACATAATTTCTCATGGATATATACTATTGGTTTAATGTCATAATTCTCAGATAGATGGATGGATAAATTTCAAGTTCATGTAGATTTTACATATTTTTTCCTTTTAACATCTTATATCCAAGACCATTTATATCCTTTTTAGGTCCTTTGATATGGAATAGAATTCAATTCTAGTTGTGGTGTTACTTAACCAGGAAAATTAGAATAATAACCAAAAATATTTGAGCACATGCAAGTAATTCTTGATGTGATAAATAATAGAAGATGGAAAATTATCTAAATTGTTCCAAAAAACACCAATTAAGGGTTGTTCCCAGTGTGTACCACTTGATTTATCATTTCATGGTGGTCTAGATAAGAATTATCTAACATTTTATATACTTGAATATTGTAATTTTTAATCCATGATCATGGGGCTCTCAGGTTTGAGAAAAGGATACAGATCAATTATATAAAGAAATATTGTGGAACATGTTCAAAAATAAGTTTTTTTCACAATGTTGTTAGGGATTATGGAGACAAGAGGACTTTCTCTTGAGAATAAAAATGTCTTTGGTTTATGGGACACATTGGACGTAGACATTATGTATATCCATATTAGGTGTAGTATGTGTAGTCAAAATAAAGGTGTCATTTGAATTCAGATACTTTCATCATTGATAGACAAGTATAGTTTATAAGGACTCGATTATCGTGAGCCATGGAGTATGATTTGTGAAAGGTAGGTTTCTAAGTATTAGGGGATCATGTATACTGGTGTTGATCGTGAATGGGTGGAATATTCCTTGCACAGATTTAACTAGTATGTAAGGAAGGGAAAATTTTGTCTCAACCAATAGTTTGTGAATGAGGGAACCCATGTTGGATGGATAGGGGTCATATACAGAAGATGGGGGACATTTTTCTCAAGTTATGGTTATTCCTAGAATGAAAGATCTAGGAATCACTAAATAAATCATTGGAGAAATAATCAAGCCACACATAGTTTTTATATAGAAGAGTCTGTGTGGTGACAGTCTGGCATCAGTAACAGAGGTCCTCTCAAGTGACGGCCACAACAATTCATAGCTTTATGACATGATAAAGATACATGAATCATACAATTTAAAACATATATAAATTAATAGGTATCATATAGTTTAATTTGACATGGATTTTTTTCATGAAACTTAACATCATATGACTAAGATATTGTTCATTCCTTTTTAGTTCCTTTGAAAAGGACTAATCGTGAGTTTTTCATATATAAAATTTCTTGAGAAACCTTTCATTGGTAAGGGGAATAATATTATCAACATCCATTTTAATTGATGAATATAAACCATTGGAGTAGAACTTATGGATTCCAATATGTTCCTCCCATTTTCATTCAAGATTTAGAGGTTTCTTCCTAGGTATCATTGGGGCCCTGAGAGCCAAAACTAGTTCTCCTTGGAAAAATGAATGGAGGTAAAATTTATTGTTAAAAGACCATGCTATTCGATTTTTATGTACCTTTAAATGATGCAAGGTGAAAAAAAAATTCTCATATAGATGTTCTAATTTTTCAATATGCTTTCGAGATTTCTCCTCTGTAGATAACTATTCAAAAATGGCAATATGAAGTGAAGAAATTGGACCTCGATGGATAGGATTGATTTTATACCATATACTAGTGTATACATGGTTGATTATGTGGAAGTATGAGTTATAGTATAGTAATCCCACAAGGAATATAAAATTTCACCAGGCCATGATTTCATATATTTTCCCACCATTTTCATAAGTATGTTTGATAGGGTCTTGTTAAAATCCTATATCTATCTGTTTGATGTTTCATGATAGTGGTAATAATGGTTGGAATCAATATTATACTCCTGGTAGAGCCTTTTTAATTAAAAAGAGCATAAATTTTTGTTTCTTTCCATAAAAATTGTGTGAGGGACACCAAATCTAGTGATGATGTTTGGATTCAAAAAATTGATGATTTTATTTCTCCTGAATTACTTTAGGGGGGTTGCTTCATCTCATTTGAAAAAGAAGTTGGTATTAGTAAGAATGTACATGAACTATTTTGTTGTTTCGGGAGGGTATGACCCCTCAACATCTATCCCTCATACGGCTAATGGACATGAGTATTTAGTAGTGTTCCAAAAATATAGGTATTGATGGATGAAGTTGGCATGTATTTGATAGGAATGACACTTACTGGTGAATTTTGTACAATCCTATATCATTGAAGTCCAGAAATATCTAATCCTTATAATTTGATAAGAATTCTTGAT
The DNA here is from genome assembly GCA_963277665.1 of Viscum album. Taxonomy (NCBI): domain Eukaryota; kingdom Viridiplantae; phylum Streptophyta; class Magnoliopsida; order Santalales; family Viscaceae; genus Viscum; species Viscum album. The sequence continues at coordinate 1,383,056,038 of OY728138.1, forward strand.
CCATGGATTATGAAAAAGCATAGGTGCTAGTGTGTACTTCTTGTATAATGAAGATAGTCTCTTATCTGTTAATGCATCTATAGAGGACTCTATAGAATCCAAATTTATATAAGATCTTCATATGATTTATGCTTTTATAAAGGGTAAAGTTGACAATGCATCATTGGATTTTCTATTTTCTTACTCTGTCTGATGGAAGAAAACCATTTAGAATGTATCCAAATATGGGAATCATCCAACCATTTACAAGATTGTTTGTTTCAGGAATGTAATTGAACTTATTGATCTCTTTCAGGTTGTCATAGACAAATGGGGATATTGTTCTATGATGCACAATTCTCATGACTATTTCATCCCAAAATGGATCTACTACAGTTGTATCTGCACTTTTTAAAAAATATTCATGGGAATTATTTGAGTGTGGTGAGTGATTTAATGTTTTATATAAAGGTAATTCCACCATACACCCTCAAACATAGTCAATCATTGGGATAAGATCTTACTTTATAGTATCATAATCACCATTGATATGTTTAATCACTAACTCTGAATTTCCTTTGACCCTCAGGTGGTCCATTGGAATGTTTACTTCCAGTTATATGCCTCTAATGTGGGTCTATTATTCCCCCTCATTTTGGTGTAGCCTTTCAAAAAGATGAAGGAATGAGGTAGAAATTCTGTTTCTAGATTGATAATTGTAATGGCCTGGGTTTTTGGGGTCCATTAATTTTTGAAAATCTCGTTTTGGGTTTTCTAGTCTGGGAATCACGGTGGTATAGGCCTACCGGTAGCCTTAGCCTACCGGTAGAAGGCCTACCGGTAGCTCGGTCTACCAGTGGCCGCAGCCTACTGGTAGCTCTTTCTACCAGTAGCTCGGTCTACCGGTAGCTGCAGCTACCGGTAGATCTGTATACTGGTAGCTCGGTCTACCGGTAGCTGCCGCCTACCGGTAGCTCGGCCTACCCGTAGCTGCAGCCTACTGGTAGCTCTGTCTACCGGTAGCTCGGCCTACTGGTGGCTGCAGCCTACTGGAAGCTCAGTTACCGGTAACTGTCACCCACCGGTATCTCTCAGCTACCGGTGGCTCTGGCCTACCCCGCGGGTTATTTCTATTAGTGCTCCCTTTTGTGAAAATAGGGTTTTAAACCCTATTTTGACCTGTTTGAGCGTGTTTTAAAGACCTGTAATGCGCATGAGAGTTTTAATTAAATAATTAATCATTTAATGAGTCGGTTTAAACCACACGACCCCCTTTAATGACGAGTGGAGCCACGTGGTCAACCCACGACACCCGCACCTTACGCGGTTTCTCGTTTTTACCTTAACCGTCCCCAGGTCTTATAAACTAAGGGTTAGTTGTGGTCTATCCTTTCCTCAATCGCGGCTTTTCACAAACAGCTTCTGGTGCATCGGGTGTGCTGCATCATTATCCGTAAAGTTCTGCACCTGACCTAAACGTCGATCATCTATCAACAAGTAGGGAATTTCTCCTTCGCCTCTCTCTTTTGTGTATCATGCGGGGTGGGCGTGTTTCTGTTCTGTAGAATTGGATAAACCAGACCTAAATAAAGATAATGAACTAGATTCTATAAAGAAAGAGGGGGGGGGGATGTGATCGTTGATGTTTTTTATATTATGACCATGTTGTTGAGTTTTTCTGGCTTATGCCTTCTGAAAATCGAGGCCGTTGGTGGTCGTTGTTTGTGCTCTAATGAACCCCTGCTGATGTTTTAAATGGCTTGTTTGTGGTTGTAAACTCCTGATGTGAAAAGTAAATTGGTTAATCACGTATATCCGGCCAAATAAATTGAGGCACCAGGATTAATCCTTCTGTGATAACCCCGGTTAAAACACACGAAAATTGAAATCATGGAGTGTGTTAAGTCATTTAAATCTGAAAATACCGGCATGGCCCTAACTTGTGCTGGTGGTGGTAGTTGGTTGTTTTCTTTTTCTGGCTGATTTCTGGATATGTGGGAGGGGATGGGATCCCCTGTCTTTATACTCTCGGTGGTTGTGTTAAATTGGGGATGGGATCCCCTGTTGGTATGGATTCGGTGGTTGTGAGTTTTAAGACCGGGTGGGTACTTGTTTATATCACGAATTGGGTTGGGATCCTCTATTGTTGAGAACCGGGTGTGGGCATTACGGTTGATGCTTGACTGTTTACTTTCCTGGACTTATGCCTATGCCTACTAGTTTCCCATAAGTGCTTAAACTTAATTAAACATTATTTCTGAACATGAAACAAGAATGGGACAAATGGGTTTTATTGGCCAGAGTCGTGACTTGTGACTTGGATGTAGTGGTGTTGTGTTCTGTAGGCTGGTTAGAAAAACATAAACTTTGGGTGAGTGCTTTTTACCTATATCTATACTTGTAGATTTGTGTTTCTTATTCGCGCCCTACCCAAGTTGATCACTTAGTGCCGAACACCCCCATTTCATGGGGGAGGGTGTTTTTCCCAACACTATTCTTAGTGGCTAGTTATTAGCTTCTTTTCTGCTCCCTTTCCCGGATAGCCAAAGTATCTTCGGGCAGGCTGTGATGGCCTGAGGTCCATTATTATCCCAAGAACCTTCGGGCAGGGCATTGTGACGGTCGTCCAGGTGTGTGCGGCAGGTGGTTTCCCAAGTGTCTTCGAGATGAGGCTCAGGTGTCTTCGGGCATGGCAGTGGATCTTCTGGCCCAGGTTTCTTCGGGCGTGGGGGTGGTTGTTCTGGTCTAGGTGTTTGCAGGCGTGGTTACGTGTGATAGTTGTGGCCCAAGTGTGTGCGGGCAGGATTTCGGCAGTGGGACTGCGTGTGGTTGTGGCCCAGGTGTGTGTGGGCGGGTGTGGCAGTGGGACTGCAGTGACAGAATGGCGGGATTGGTCTGATGTGTACGATGTCTCAATAACCAGTGGGAAAGTGGCACGGGGTACCCAAACATCGATTTTCTCTGATTATATATATATATTACTTGACTTGCATTATTTTGGGAGTGTGCCTTGATGAGGCCTGGGGTGGATAGTTTACCTTGATAGGAGTTTGGTTTACTCCTTTTTCTCACGGGACTTTAGCAAGTTCCCCCACTTGTGCACGAGAGTCTTTGTTTTTCCCTACTGAGTGTACTTGTATGCTCACCCTACGTATATAAAACTGCTTTCAGGTTTCCAGGTGGACTTCGGGGATCGCGCAGGACCATACTAGCTCGGACCTTTGGGGTAGTTGCAGTTTTTGTTTTTCTTCCTTGGTACTTACCCTTGTAGTCACCTTTTGTACCTTGTGGCTTTACTTTTGGAACATACATGTGGGAATGGTTTATTTATGGCTTTACTTTTCTTTTACTTTGGTGTTGTTGAGTTTCATCATCTCATCTCTCGATCTTATAAAACAAAAAAAAGGGGTAATTTCTTCCATTTGTGAGAAATTTCTATACCCTTGGTGCTAGTTGCCACTCCGGGACCTATTGAAGGCAGGTCTCGGGGGGTCATTATCTCTCCTTAAACTTAAAGAAGGAAGGGCTTGGCAATCTTCTGACCCTTCCCTCCTTTTGGTGAAGGCGGGTCGTGACAGAATGGTATCAGAGGCAGGTTGACAGATAGGATTGAGTCTGGGGTTAGGCATAGTGAGGATTGCATGGGATGGTAAGGCAACAGTGTTGGGTGACCTTGGCACGTGAATTAGGCCAGGGAAGACCGGCTAGGACATGAGATTTTAGGACCCCTCGTGATCTGATGCAAGGACTTTAGACCTACCGAACAACCAAGTGAGACCACACTGATTGCAGGGTATAGACCCTAGGAAAGGTGCATGCATCATAAATGACTTGTGTTCTTGTGTTTCTGGGATGTCTTGGGAATTAAGAATAAATTTAAAATTTTAAGAAGTTTTAAGAATAATATTATGCACTACATGGGCTTAGGCATTCCTTGTTTACCTTACAGCTATGGCACCTGGAAGGTGAACACGTGTGGTACAGGCGATCGAGGCCCCGGAGACTAATTTGGTCGATCGGCAGAGAGCTGATCGAGAGGAAGAGGACGACCAGTGGCAGAATACTCTTCGGGCCTTCCAGCAACATGCCCTCGAGAAGTATGAGGGCAGCACCTCTGACATGAAGACGGAAGGCTGGCTAGAGGAGCTAGTTATAGATTTCGGCCTGATTCGGGCCACGGCCGAGTACTGGGTTCCTCTGGCCGTCAGCCAGATGCGGGGAGCGGTGCGTCAGTGGTGGACGCTTTACCTGGGGGAGAGGAGAGAGTCTGAGGTGGCTTGGGCGGATTTCGAGAGGGAGTTCCAGGCGGAATTCCTGTCCTCGACAATGAAGGTAGAAAAGAGGAAGGAACAACTCTCCCTCCAGCAGGGGAGTATGTCCGTGAGGGAGCTAGGGATCAAGTTCAAGGACCTCCTAAGTTTTGCCCCGGACCTCTTTCCCGACGAGGAGTCTCGGGCAAGACGTTTAGAGGAGGCACTCCGACCCTCCCTCCAGTATGTTGTTACCCCCTTTACCCTGCCGACGTACTTGGAGGTCCAGAAGAAGGCCGAAGTGGTGGAGAGGATGCATGCTCTAGGAGGAGTGTCACAAGAGGGCATCCAGCTGGGACCATCGAAGGGAAAGGTTGTCAGCACCAGGCCTCCAGCGTCAGGACCCTCTAGGTTCCGACCAGCAGGGAGCAGACCGCAGCAGTTTTAGCTTTGATCCCCCGGCCCTAGCCCTTTTCCTTCGGGCCCAGGACCACATTGCTTCGTATTTGGGAGCCTTGGACATCTTTGGAGTCAGTGCCCAGACCGGGTGTAGTACAGCAGTGGCAGTCATCCCCAACACTCTCCCTAGTAGCAGCTTCTAGCCAGACCTTTCCAGTAGCAGCAGCAGGGACCGCGAGCTCCCGCTCCTCCAAGGGAAGACGTATGAGGAGGAGGACGACCTCAGGGCACTCCACAGGGACCTCGACCGGGGCATGGTCGGGGAGGTGGCCGACAGCCGAGGGGAAGGGGAGCTGGGCGTGGACAGTTACATGCCGCAGAGGCAGCAGTTCCAGCAGGGCCATAGGTTGTTCGAGGTACGATCAGTCTGTTTAGCACTCTTGCTTATGCCTTGTTCGATACCGGAGCTTCGCACTCCTTTGTTGCACCTAGTCTAGCTCATGCCTTGGGTTTAGATACGGAGAGACTTCCAGTGCCCCTGGTGTTGAGCACACCAGTCAGAGGTCAGACCAACTTGTTGTTTGTTTTTCGGGGATGTAGACTGATGATAGGTCCACATCAGTCGGTTAGGGATCTTCTTCTGCTACAGATTCAGCCATACGATGTCATCCTAGGAATCGACTAGCTATTTTTTGTGTGTGCTGTCATCGACTGTTTCCGAAGAAGGGTGGTGTTCTCGAACTTGGACGGCCGGCATGTTACCTTCACCGGTGAGTGGAACAGTCTGAAGGGAAATAGGCGAGAGGAACCTCTCCTCTCCTTGTTGACCGAGCTGACAGTGGAATCAGTAGATACTGAAATGGTGGAAGTTCTAGAGAACGTCCGTGAGTTTATGAACGTCTTCCCTGAGGAGGTAACGACTCTACCCCCTCGGCGTGATATCGAGTTTGGGATAGACCTGCAGCCTGACACTTGACTGATCTCAATGGCTCTTTACCGAATGGCACCTTCAGAGCTACGAGAGTTGCGGATCCAGATTGACGATTTGATGAAGAGGGGTTATGTTCGCCCGAGTGCGTCACCATGGGGTGCTCCAGTATTGTTCTCAAAGAAGGAATATGGTGGTCTCAGGTTGTGCATAGACTATAGGAGGCTGAATCAGGTGACGATCAAGAATCGCTACCCTCTTCCGAGGATAGAAAATCTTTTCGACCAGCTGAAAGTGGCAGGATGGTTCTCGAAGATTGACCTGTGGTCTGGGTACCACTAGCTGAGAGTGGAGGAGAGCGACATCCTGATGACGGCCTTCAGGTGTAGGTATGGACACTTCGAGTTCGTAGTCATGCCCTTCGGCGTTACGAATGCCCCAGCTGTGTTCATGGGGATTATGAACTCCATCTTCCAGGAGTACTTGGATCGGTTCGTGGTTGTGTTCATCGACGATAACCTGGTCTACTCAAGATCAGAGGAGGACCATGTGAAGCACCTAAGGACGGTTTTGGAGGTCCTCTGACAGCACCAGCTCTATGGGAAGTTGTCAAAATGCAAATTCTGTACATGGGAAGTGCACTTCCTCGGACACGTGGTGTCCGAGCGGGGGGTAGCGGTGGACCCGTCAAAAGTTGGGGCGTTTTTTCCTTGGGAAGCACCCAAGAATGTGGTAGAGGTCCATAGTTTCCTTGGGCTGGTAGGTTACTATCGGAGGTTCTTACCCAAATTCTCCCGAGTAGCAGCCCCTTTGACATCCCTGACCAAGAAAGACCTGGTTTTCGTGTGGAGTGAGAAGTGTGAGTCAGCCTTCAGCTATCTGAAAGAGAAGTTGGTTAGTTCCCCAGTTCTAAGATTACCAGAAGAAGGGGTGGCCTATGAGGTGTTCTGTGATTCTTCAGGATAGGGCTTGGGATGCATTTTGATGCAGCGACAAGGGGTGATCTCTTATGGGTCCAGGAAGCTACGCCCCCATGAGAGTAATTACGCCACCCACAACCTGGAGCTTGCAGCGGTCGTTTTTGCGCTAAAGTTATGGCGGCACTACCTCATCGGGGAACGCTTTGTGGTCTTCACGGATCACAAAAGCTTGAGGTATATCTTCTCCCAGTGGGACTTAATCTTGCAACAACAGAGATGGGTGGAGTTCCTCCAAGATTATGACTTTGAGATCTCTTATACAGAGGGATAGGGAAATTTGGTGGTCGATGCCTTGAGTAGGAGGACACAGAAAGATGCGGTCCGAGAGTCGGCAGACGCCTGGAAGGCAATGGAGGAGTTGGCTGCCTTACACCTGGATGCAAAGATGGATAGCGGCAGAGGCTACCTATATCAGATGATAGTGCAGTCATCTCTGTTTCGACAAGTGGAGGAGTCTCAGCAGGGAGACCCGGAGTGAGAAGTGATGCATGACCGAGTTGACCAGGGAAATGCTCCGGAAGGATGGACAGAGGAGGGTCAGAACCTGATGCTTTTCCAGGGAAGGTTGTTTGTCCCGGAGGTGATGCACGGAAAGGTTCTCAATGAGTTCCACAACTCACCCCTGGCGGTACACCCAGGAGTTTCCAAGATGTGCTAGGGTTTGAAGAGGTAGTTTTGGTGGCCCGGAGTTAAGCGAGCGGCAGCAGAGTTTGTGGCCAAGTGCTTAGTGTGTCAGCAAGTGAAGGCTGAACACCGAGTTCCAGGCGTCCTACTGTAGCCCCTAGATGTCCCCGAGTGGAAGTGGGATGACATCTCGATGGATTTCATCACGGGACTACCTAAGCTACAAGGGGGATACGACGCCATCTGGGTGGTAGTGGATAGGTTGACAAAATAGGATCACTTTCTGGCAATCAGGGAGTCGAGTACTGTAGATGCTTTGGCATGAAAGTACATGGATGAGGTGGTGCGGTTGCATGGAGTTCCGAGGTCTATAGTCTCAGATAGGGATGCAGGGTTTACCTCGCATGTCTGGAGAGGGTTGTAGCATGCGTTTGGAACCCAGTTACGCATTAGCACTGCTTTCCATCCCCAGACATATGGACAAACAGAGCGCACCATCCAGACCTTGGAGGATATGCTACGGGCATGTGTTCTGGACTCAGGAGGATCTGGGTGCGATAATTGTCCCTGGTAGAGTTCACTTACAATAATAGCTATCACTCTACGATCGGTATGGCCCTGTTTGAATCCTTGTACGGGAGGCCATGCCGTTCACCTATGTGTTGGGCTGAAGTAGGAGAGGCAGGCATCCTTGGCCTGGAGGTGGTGCAGAACACGACAGAGAAGGTTCAGCTCATACGGGAAAGGATGAAGGAGGCCCAGGACTGACAGAAGTCGTATGTTGATACAAGGAGGAGTCCCTTGGAGTTTGAGGTTGGGGACCACGTGTTCTTGAAGGTATCCCCTTGGCGTGGGCAGCAGAGGTTTGGCAAGGGGAGTAATATTTCTCCCAGATTCATCGGACCCTTCGAAGTGTTGCGGTGGGTCGGCGAAGTGGCTTATCAGCTAGCGTTACCACCTCCACTACTGAGGATACATGATGTCTTCCATGTGTCCCAGCTCAGCCGGTATCTGCACGACGATTCACATGTCCTTGATTGGGGTGAGCTGGACATCGAGGACGACGTGACCTTTGCGGAGAGACCAGTGATGATCAAGGATCGCAAGGAGAAGGTGCTTCATGGGTGAACCATCCCCTTGGTTCGTGTGTTGTGGAGACATGGTGGGCTTAAGGAGAGTACGTGGGAGAGGGAAGCACATATGCGTACCCAGTACCCAGAGTTGTTTTGAGTTTTGTTCCTTGTTTTACCTGTTTTGGTAGAATGTTTTGTCTTTTGGCTATGAAATGTATTGGTTTTCTTTCCTCTGTTTGTGTATGAAAATCCCTGGCTATGGGGGAGGAGAGAACCCGACCCCTAATCAAGAAGCATTAAGGTGGATGCGATTAAACCCGTGTGGGCGAGTCAGTGCCACCCAAAGTAGATAATAACTTGACATGGGGGAGGAGACTCCCCAACCCACATTCCCGGGAAGTTTGGCATGGTATGTTGCTTGGTTCTTGGCAGGGAAATGTTTTAGTTAGTATGGGTTCGCTCCTAAGAGGTATCTTTCGAGGTGGTTGTTCGGACCCTCTCTTCCCTTCTGGTTTGTTTTGATTCTCGAGGACGAGAATCGTTTAAGAGGTATCTGATGTAATGGCCCAGGTTTTTGGGGTCCATTACTTTTTCAAAATCTCGTTTTGGGTTTTCTGGTCTGGTAATCATGGTGGTGTAGGCCTACCGGTAGCCTTTGCCTACCGGTAGCAGGCCTACGGGTAGCTCGGTCTACCGGTGGCCTCAGCCTACCGGTAGCTCTGTCTACCGGTAGCTCGGCCTACCGGTAGCTATAGCCTACCGGTAGCTCGGCCTACTGGTAGCTGCAGTCTACTGGTAGATCGGCCTACTGGTAGCTACAGCCTACTGGTAGCTCGGCCTACCGGTAGCTGTAGCCTACCGGTAGCTCCGCCTACCGGTAGCTGCAGCCTACCGGTAGCTCGTCCTACCGGTAGCTCCAGCCTAATGGTAGCTCAGATACTGGTAACTGCCACCTACCGGTAGCTCTGTCTACTGGTATCTCGGCCTACCGGTCGATGCAGCCTACCGGTAGCTCTCAGCTACCGGTGGCTCAGGCCGACCCCGCGGGTTATTTCCAGTAGCGCTCCCTTTTGCGCAAATAGGGTTTTAAGCCCTATTTTGACATGTTTGAGCTTGTTTTAAAGACCCGTAACGCGCATAAGAGTTTTAATTAAATACTTAATCAATTAATGAGTCAGTTTAAACCACCCGACCCCCTTTTATGACGAGTGGAGCTGCGTGGTCAACCCACGACCCCCGCGCCTTACGCGGTTTCGCGTTTTTACCTCAACCATCCCTAGCTCTTATAAACTAAGGGTTAGCCAGGGTTTCTACTTTCCTCGATCATGGATTTTCACAAACGGCTTCTGGTGCATCGGGCGCGCCGCATCGTTATCCGTAAAGTTCCGCGCCCGGCCTAAACGTCGATCATCTATCAACAAGTAGGTAATTTCCCCTTCACCTCTCTCTTTTGTGTATCATGCGGGGTGGGCATGTTTCTGTTCTTTATAATTGGATAAACCAGACCTAAATGAAGATAATGAACTGGATTCTATAAAGAAAGAGGGGGGGATATGATCGTTGATATTGTTTATATTATGACCATGTTGTTGAATTGTGTTGGCTTATTCCTTCTAAAAATCGAGGTCGTTGGTGGTCATTGTTTGTGCACTAATGAACCCCTGCTGATGTTTTAAATGTCTTGTTTGTGGTTGTAAACTCCTGTTGTGAAAAGTAAATTGGTTAATCACGTATATCCGGCCAAATAAATTGAGGCACCATGATTAATCCTTCTGTGATAACCCCGGTTAAAACACACGAAAATTGAAATCATGGAGGGTGTTAAGTTATTTAAATCTGAAAATACTATCATGGACCTGACTTGTGTTGGTGGTGGTAGTTGGTTGTTTTCTTTTTCGGGTCGATTGCTGGAGATGTGGGAGGGGATGGGATCCCCTGTCTTTATACTCTCGGTGGTTGTGTGAAATTGGGGATGGGATCCCCTGTTGGTATGGATCCGGTGGTTGTGAGTTTTAAGACTGGGTGGGTACTTGTTTATATCACGAATTGGGGTGGGATCCTCTGTTGTTGAGAACCGGGTGTGGGCATTACGGTTGATGCTTGACTATTTACTTTCCTGGACTTATGCCTATTTCTACTAGTTGCCCAGTAGTGCTTAAACTTAATTAAACATTATTTCTGAACATGAAACAAGAATGGGACAAATGGGTTTTGTTGGCGAGAGTCGTGACTTGTGACTTGGATGTAGTGGTGTTGTGTTCTGTAGGCTGGTTAGAAAAACCTAAAATTTGGGTGAGTGCTTGTCAAACCTCTAGGTTCACCCAGTGCTTTAGTATATATTGAGCAATTTAGAGCTGTGCTAAAAGAGGAGATTGGTCGGTCTAGTACCAGTAGATCATCTGATTCTTAGGTACTATCTACCTCAAGAGATATCAAAAAATTTGTTCACGAGTATATGAGGTATGCTACTGCTGCACAAAAAAAATCAAAGATAAGATTGATCTCTACTTTTAGAAATTTTATACCAAGCATCAGCTCAACAACTATTTCAAGCTTATTTTAGAAAACATGAAACTACCTCCAATCACTCATGCTTTCGGAGAACAAGTGAGCAAGAACAAGGAGTTGACTCCTGCTCTAGAAAAGTTTATGGAGAACAAGGATGAATTTATCTCTGCTATGGAGGGAGGAGGAGGAATCATTATTGTCTTTAGGAATCTGTTGCTTCCATTTTTTCATGTAGATAGTACTCCTATCATTTCACCTCTAGCTCTGCCAGCCTCTGCTCAGTCTTCCACTATTCCTCATATGAAACTGGCTCAAGATATCTGAAGCTTGACACCACTAGTTACTCTGAGGAGTACCCACTACAGTCCAGGAACAGTCTCTTTTGCTCAATCTCCAATGGTCCTTTCTGGAGTTCCCAAGCCTGAGTCTACCTCCAAACCCAAATCCAAATCCAAAGTGGACATTTAGGAAGTAGATTGAATATTTTCTAAGACATTTGATAGGAATCACTTGTACTCTTTTTATCTCAATTTTTTATTTCTCTGTATCTTTTTTTTACACAAGAAATACTTATGATCTTATTCTCTTTTACCTTATATTACTTATCTCATCCTTTGTTTCCTCCTTTTTTCTAATCACAAAGGGGGAGAAATAATGTATACGGGGGAGAAATAAATGATCATAATATGATTAATTTATATAAGGGGGAGAAATATGAGAAATATGAGAAATATGAGCATAATATAATTTTACCATAATTTAATTCTATCTCTGGTACATTTTTTTATATCTTTGATACAGTTGTTTCATATCTCTGATACATTTTCATATAATTCTCTATTCTCTAATACATTTGAAAATTTCTTTACTCACACTATGAAATGAGACCCAATGTATTTTATAATGATATCTTAATGATTATTTTGGATTATAATATCAAAATTTGTGATTATTAAAAAGGGGGAGATTGTTGACCTCACCTGTTTTGATAATCTAGATTATGTTTTAATATGTGCATATAATCCTATCTATATGTTAAATTATGTTAAAAAATATCAAAATAATCATTGGAATATGTTAATCAATGTTTATCTATGTTTATACATGCCTTGAAATAATTCTAAACTCAATATGGATATGATTTTCATAGAACAGATAAGTGTTAAATCTTGAGAGTTACCGTTACACTTGAGCTACCGATAGAATAAGTCTACCGGTATGAACAAGTTGACTAAGACAGACAGCTACCGATACAAACATACAGACAGCTATCGATACGACAGACAGACAGCTACCGATACAAACAGACAGATAGCTACAGATACAAATAGACAGACAGCTACCAATACAAAAAGACAGACAGCTACCACTACAAATTCTACCAATAAAAGAATGTCACCAATACGGGTCACTGATATAGAAGGAGCTACTGATAGAAGGATTTATCGATTCAAGTGGTCTACCGTTATAAAGATTAATAGCTACTGATACAGACCTACTAACTCAAGTCCATCGTTACAAGCTCACTGATGGAGAGAGCTACTGATAGAGTCACCATTTCTCTAAACCCTACTTATATTTGTTTATTTAGAAACAATCATATTTGATGTTTTTAATCCACCTGCTAATAATTAATTATAGTTATTGGAATTTCAAGAACCGTACCTCATACCTGTAAAAAGTTAATCATTCCCATTGTTGGAACTAAATCTATATAAGGGAACCTCAAAATACTAAAGACACGTCGGTTGGGTGGTCTGTCTTCACATACAAATAAGAGAAAATCCTATGGAGATACACAGGGACTTACATGCATAGAATAAGAAGGAAGAATACATACTGAATCTGTAGAACCTGAATATTCAAGAAGAAAAGAGCTTCAATGATTTCACCTTCATTCAAGCTGATCAGGCTGAGCAACTAGGACCTAGAAGTCAAATACAAAAACAAAACTCTATTTTTCTTTACTAAAACCAAAGAGGGACTCAAGACTTCATATGCATCAATCCAAGGATTCCATACCTTTACTCAAAACACATAGATCATTCTAAACTCATCTCTATATGTTTAGCTCTATTGTGTTTCATTTATTTACATTTTGATCAGTGTGTGTTCTGTATTTTAAACACACCCTATCGCATGTACTGAACTGAAGGATTTCTAAATCCTCACTCACTCTTTATCTTACACTTTTATATCCCACTGTGGATAGTGGTAGAGGTCAAGTATGACCTGGATAGCTTTTGTACTATTTTTTTTGTTTTCCCGCATAGAATTGTGGTAGAGGTCTTAGTACCTGGACAGTCTTTGTACTATTGTTTTCCCCAATATAGGGTGTGGATCAAATTTTATATAAACTGTTTGAGAGGAATAAGTCTGGACTTGAGACTAAACCCCTTGGTTAAAATTTTTGTGCATCCTATTTTCATTTTAAAATATATATCTTATTCTGCTGTTAAGTACTTTAAATATAAATCTGTTTTAAAGTATCTCTGATACTTAAACTAGCAAGTGTTTATAAATTTTGTTATCCAATAAGTTAGTTTCAAAATTTAATCAATCCTTAGGTTGAGTTAACTGAGAAATAATCAATCTCTTGAGAAACTAATTGAAAACTTAAAATCTTTATAAATTCCCTACAGTTTAATTTTTATTTAATTTGGGGGATTTTAATCATAAAGTTTTTAATAGAAATTTTAATTGGAACTCAATTCACCCCCCTCTTGAGTGTCCACTCCGAAAAACAACAATCATAAAATTTTTTATTCATGATATGTTGATTAATAATTATAGATGATGGTGGTTGATCTCGATACAGCTTATACGAATGGGTGAGACCGATACAGTTTATACGACGAGTGAACCTGATACAACTTATACGATGGGAGATCCCGATATATCTCTCTAATGCATTGGGTAATGTTCCTTGTATTCTAATTAAATAAATAAGTAGTTAACCAGGGTGGTTTATCCTCTATATTTAACTAGTCCCTAGTTGTTTCTAACATGGGTGAATACCGATTATGAATATTATATTATAAGTTTCCTAAAAGGGTTGATATTTTCTTAATATGGTTTTAAAGGTTTTCTTTGATCAAAAAGTTTGTTTTCCATATGTATATGATTTATTTTATTTAATTTAATAATAATAAGTAAAATTTAAATAATTTATGGGTTTTCATGTTTTTCACTCGACTAATAGATTTATTACTTTTATGTCCCTTATTGAGTTTTTTTCTCATCCCATATTTTCAAATGATTTTTTACAGGGATTAAGGATGAGTAGAAGATTTAGTAAATTTTTAGTTCTAGATATGGAAGTTACATTGAATGAAGAAATCATGTATTTATAAATAAATTATTTTTTAGGAAAAATGAATTTTGTGTGTAAGTTTCACTTCGAAAGAGTTTGTCCTAATTCTATAAAACTATTAACCTAAAAGGCCCTTGGGTATGTAAGTGATCCAATATTCCAGTTTTATGTCATATGTTTTATAAGTTTAAAATTGGGTCATATTTATTGGTATCGAAGATATAAATTTAAATATTAGGTTTTAGCATCAGATATAGGATTGTGGGTTCTGGGCTATTATACATAGACCATCATATCACAATTTTCACTTCTCTCTTTATCATCTTTATCAAAAGTCACACCTTTTACATGTGGCTGCATTAAGTTATAAGTCACATTCAATTTACTATAAATGTAAAATGTTAACTTTCACCACTAGGAATGATAAAAATTATTTTTCCTTGCATACATTTTCATCCCATGATCTCCGATACAAAGTTTCAACATATTTTATACAGCCTTTTATCTCAAGTGGTTTTCCAAAAATTCCCTTCTCTTTATTTCTCATTTTTGATCTTCCACAGAAAATTTTTCTATAAAGTTTCTACACCATCCCATAAAATCTTATTCCTCCTCAAATACTTTCACAAAAACACATTTAAAACCATTATTGATTTTCTATATAAAATATAACAACATTATCATGTTAATGAGAAGTCTTCTCTCATTTTTTCATAGCATCACCTGAATTTTTAGAACACCTAATATTTTAAAAATAACCTTCACATATAATATATTTATACTATCATATTTTTCTTTCCCATGATTGAATCAAAAATCTCATGTAATGTTTGAAACAATTAAGCATGAAACCTATATATTTTGGTTTTTTATTATATTTAAAGATTCACTAAAATCTTGAAGTTCCCAATTCAAGATAAAAAATATCTAAAGTCCATCCAACCTCAATATTTTTCTACAAAAATAATATATAAATTTCTCACCTACTTATCTTAGATCATAATAATTTTGAATTCAACTAATATTCTTGGGAATTAACTCAACTTAATCTATATTATTCTTGAAAACCCATGAAGTTTCATCTTATTTATAAAGTGATTAATCAACTTGATCATCACAATTTTTAATTTAATAATGGATTAAGTAATCATAATGATTATATGAACTTGAATCATATAATTATTATCTTAAAATTTCATTTTTACTAGAATTATAAATTTTGGAAACTCACGTTATTAAATTTTTGAGCCTCTCAAAAAAACTCTTTTTTAGGGATATTATCCTCCAAACTCAAAGATCAGTATCTCATAATTGTTTTAAATAAATCAAAACACTTTTGGGTGTTGGTGATTTTAAACCTTGATCGAATGGCTCTTTTTTCATCAAATATTTCATTCTTCATAACCCTATAATTCTGGAAATCTTGGTTTTTTACTATGTAAAATATATTATGAGCTCTAAAAGGTATTTTACTTTTCCATAGAATAGAATTGGAAATAAATAATATTATACATGGAAAAATTGATATGTACTAAGCTAAAATATCTTTCAATCGCTCAAAATATCTTATGGGTGTCTCAAATCACTTACATGTGCACCAAAAGTCTTATGTGTAGCCAAAATATCTTATATGTAAACATAATATCATTAATAAACCAAAATTCAAAAACAAAACAAATATCTTATATCCATAATATCTTTCATGTGTGATAATTATCTTAAGCACACTATAAATATTTTACAAATATACAAGTATCATATGTGTTGGCCAAAACCTCTTATGTGTATGAAATATTCCTTTACCATTTCTTCAAAATCCAACTCCAAAACATTAATTCTAGGATTTACTCGAATGAATTATAAACTCATTAAAATCATATATGGACCTTCGTACTCAAATCAAATCACTTTTTTATCACTTAAAATAATTTTTGGGATCATTAAAATAATTATAATTCTTTAATTCTTTATCCAAATACTTATAGGATAATAAATAATAAAGTTAGAGTATTCTCAATAAATGTTTTGTCTTCCCAACTCTAGTTTCATTTTATCCTTTATAAATCTTCATCCAAGAGTAGTTATTCACAAATATTAGAAGTTGGAATTCTTACTAAAACATGGATTTATTATCCAAAAACAACCTAGCTTCCTCCGAACATTGAACCTCTTTCATAAAAGTTAAGAACATCTATACAAGTTTTCTAACAAAAATTTAATAGCCATATCATCTGATTTACTATACTTTTACATGTATTCATCATGGCATAAAATCAATTTTTCACTTGATTTATTGGGTAGATAAAAAATAGATCAACTAAAACTTTTACCTTTTCATAATTACATTGAAAATCACTTGAAAATGAATCTCATTGACAAAAAAACTTCAACCCTAAGGGAACTTCAATTTCCCCATTTGGATTTTTTTTCAATTCCAAATTTACTCAAATAGACAATGTAATTTATTATTCCCCTAATTGACAATAAATTTAAAGGGAAAAAATCTCTTATCCCACTAAATTTATAGTAATAATTAAAAAGGATGTATTTCTTAGAATAAATATTCACATTTTAATAAACAAATATTCTCTCTATTTTATTCCATTTACTTTCAAATATATCCATTAGTTTCATAAGATAATTGTGGCACCACATTCTTCTTACTAAAGTGTCATTAACCAACCAATTATAAGCCTATAAGGGATAATATAGTGTATAAAACAAGTTTTTTTAGTTGAAAAAACTTTCTATAAAATAACTCATATTTTTGTACCAAATTAAAAAATAAATTCAATGGTTCTACACAAATATATTTTTCAAAAAATATTCAAGTACTTATGCTAACTTTAATACACACATAAAAAATATTCAGGTGCTTTTAATTTCCCCCATTTGGTTAAATAATCACTAACCCTTGAAAGACATGGTGTATATAAGTTAGAATAGTGATTATAGAATAAGAATCATACCTCAATATTCAATTTTTAATGGGTTATCCAAATCTCAAGATTTAAGAGAAATTTTGAATCTTAGGTAGCTTCACCTCTTTTGAATGATCACCCTCAAGGGATTCTCTTCACACTTATTACCCTTTAATTCCCAAATTTGGAATAAATAATAGATGGCTTAAGAATAAGGTAGACTATTAAATATATCCTTAACTTGAGAAACCATGATAAGATAGATTTATCTACCTAATGAATCATGTATTTGATGTTTTAATGTGTTTGGAACTCTCCATTATTATTTCATCTCTAGTTTTCTAGATCTGAAATTTTTTAGTATTATGGAATTTTTTTATTGAACTATTATTCTTGGATAGAATGTGTTTCCCAACCTTAGAAACTCAAGTAGTTTGATTTTTTCAGTTTTCTCCAGGATCTTATCCTTGTATAACTGGGTTATCCATATTTTAAAGCACTGTTTTCTTACATGTTCATCCTTCTCTTTGTGTGTAGACACCTTCAAAAAATATTTCTTGGTACTTGAATTCAATAGTGATTTTCCTATATAATTAATTTTTCTATCAGAATAGTCATACATTTTATAGGAATGTTTCCTACACCATTTAACCTTCCACATACTTTTACATCAACTTTTATCTCACCTTTTTTGGGAAGTTACTCAAATTCTTCACAATGAATGTTAACCACTAATCCAATACAATAATATCTCTATTAGAAGGATTATTTTATTAATTATATCTCGATCTATTTACCTTTTACATTCATATTAATTTTACAATGATTGATAATGTGGTCTCTTTTGACACAATAAAGGCACTTCTTCCCTATAGGTTGAATATCATGATTAACTTTCTTCGTCAGCTTCTTGGGTGTACTCTTCTTTACTAAATTAGAACCCCGGGAAGCCTCGCTTATTTTATTTTATTTATTAACCAGATGTTGTGTCCTTCTATTCTCATTAGTATAAGAATTGTAATAGACTGGTATATTCTAACACTCCTTATAGAAATGGGAAAATTTATTTTAATACTCATAGAAGTTATTAAATCATTAAAATATTTTCTTTATAGATAGATTTTCTATTTTCCATTAAGTCTATTTTATTTTGACAAGTTTTATTATTATTTTAGCATTTCTACCCTTGTTTTAATACTTCTATAAACAATATATGTATATATATTTACTTTTTTTATAGAAACCCATGGTCTTATACCCAAAATTCTTAAGCCCCCAATATATTCCATTAAGTCTTGATCTTTTTCTTGTGCATACAGTCTATCCATATTGAAAACCTTGTTAATTTTAGGGTGGAACACCAAATATTTGGGATTTTTTAGGGTAAAAGTTTCTAAGCCATGCTTACCTCTACATTAATTATTTTTTGGATGTTTTTACAAAAATCTTCCACATTTATATAGAAATTAATTTTTTTCTACACTTCCAAAAAAATAATTAGCATAAATAGTTTTTTTATGATTTTGGGATGCCCTTTTGTATGAGTTATAAGTGGATAAATCTTGAGATGATCTCATGGTCATACTTTCACCATTTTTATCCTTATTTTATTAAAGAAACATTTTATAAGTTTGTGAGTCAATACATCTTTTCTCAGTAGATTTTTAAGTTCCACCTTGGGTGTTTTCTGGATTTTTCAATTTCACCTCCAAATCTATGCACTTAAAATTGAGAATGTATTTCCCATATTCAAGTGATTTTCACCTAAATTTACAATATTTCTTTAATTATTAAATTTTTCATCATGTTTTTTACTTGTCCCTAGTAGATAATAATTCATCTCTCTGAATCTTTTTTCTTTCACCTTTAGCTAGGAGCCTTATATATTAGTGGAGACTTTATATAACTTCTCCAAAGTATATGAAGTGCCCGGATCAGTGTGAATCACTGAGAGGGGGAGGGGTGAATTAGTGATCCCTTAAAACTTTTTACTAATTGATTATTTATCAATTAAACCTCTATGGCTGGTTAAAGCCTCGATCCACTCTTCTTGTATCTCTCAGCCTTTCCTCGAGTGATGCAGTAAATGTAAAGGCACTGGACACAAGGATTTACAAGGTTCGGCTCCAAAGGCCTACGTCCTTGCCATGTTGGTTATACACCCCAACATGGTTTATCCATTATAATCGGTTAGTATTACAATGGTCGATACAGAGTCCCACTGTATCTCTCCTGAGTCCCACAGGAGGGTCTTTATACTGCGTCTCACAGTGTTACCAGAGTCCCACTGGCCTGCTCCAGAATCCCACTGAAGACTTCTTCCGCCCTGAGTCTCACAGGGGGCTTCTCCTGGCTCCTCGAGTCACACGAGTAGCTCTTCTTCACTTTAAGCTTCTTCAAGTATCTTCAGCAGTCTGGGATAAAGACTTCTGGCCTTGCTATGTACCTCTGATCATTTTTGATGAACAGGTCTTCTCGTCTTGATCAGGATTTATCTCCTTCTTCTCAGGATGACCTGGCTTCTCTCCAACTACTGAATACTCAGACAACTGATGTCTTTAACTTCAGTCTGGTCCAGTCTCACTCCAATTCAACTTCATGCACTGAATGCATGGAAACTCTAATTCTTCAAGATCTTCTGGTCTTGGACTTCTCAATTGCACACAGCTTGATTTAGCTTTGTTCACGTGTGCACGTGCATGCATGCATGCATGCACTCCCCTTCTCTTTCTTTGGTGTTATAAACCCTCAAAGGGTGTAAACACTTTTTAGCACACACCTTCTCACTTCCTTCACACACTTAATTCCTTTTGATTACACACATAAATGTGTGTTATACTTTAGTGTGAGAGTCTTCCACTTCTTCTAAGTGTATACACATCACTTAGTGCACACACTAGGTTCGGCCTTTTTATTCCTTTGCACACACACCACTAAGGTAAGTCTTAAGCCTTCCTCCTTCACTTTGCACACACACAAAATGTGTGGTCTTCACTTGGTGCACACACATAGGCTTCGGCCTTGTTCCTCTTCTTGTTTTGCACACACACAAAATATGTTCTTTTATTTGTTCTTCAAAGTGTGCACCCACAAGGCTACGCCCTTCCTCCTTTGCACACCCACTGCCCGTAGGGTGTTCTCCCACTTTGCACACACACGGTCACAACCCTTGTCCTCTTCAATTGCACACACTTAAAGTGTGTTCTTATTTGTTCAAATGCACAACCAAGTCTATGGCTTATTCAATTCTTACACACACACAAAGTGTGGTCTTCCACTTCACTTGGCACACACCACTTGGTGTTGTTCTTTGTGCACACACATGGCCTCGGGTCTTCCTCCTCTTTCTCATACCCGAATACCAACACCTCCACTTCCGCATAGGGTCACAAGCAAGGATCTTCTCCACTGTCTCACCACGCAAGGTGCCACTGGCCGTGGGTCGCGCAAGCCACACGGGGCATGGCGCGCAAGGTGCTACCGCGCAAGGGGGCGCGATGCACAGAGGGGGCGTGCAAGGTCGCGCTGCCCAACTCTTCTTCTTGTCGCGCAAGGGTTTAGCACGCAAGGGACTCCTCCAACCTCTTTCGTGCAGGTATGCACAAAAGTAACACAGCCGCGCAAGTGGGTTGCGCGGGGCTTCAGCTTCGCGAGGCACAAAGTGCTCCGCGGGACTTCGGGTTTTCAATAAAACTTCAGCAAGCAACTCTGAGTGCTCGGGCTATCTTTTTATAGGCGAGGAGAGCCTCGGTTCATCTACGGAGATAAAACTTGAACTCCCGAAAGTTTCGGGATTTCAAGATTTCCTTCAAATCTTGTTTTCAATTCTCTGTTCAACGCTAGTTTCCTTTTCTTTTCCTTCTACACGTTTATGCGTTTTTGAACGCATGCATGCCTCTGTTTAGGCTCATGCATGCAAAGCATGCTCTCCACGTGGCCTCGGCATTATATTTTGCCTCGGTCGAATCTCGAAATCTCCCATCCATCGTGTGCATGCATATTTTATTGCATTAATGGGTTCCTCATGGACAGACGAGCACAATGGAACCTTCATCTCCTTCAAAGGTGGCCGGGAGATCGAATTTTGTCATCGGGAGGCCTCTGGTTCGAACGGAGGCTGCGGGTGGCATTCGAGCGAGCTCAAGGTTGAAGACCTATGGGGAGCCTTCGGATCAGGCGATCTAATAACCTCGGATGGCCTGGATCAGATCGCGAATGGCGCGATTAGATGAGCGGCTCGGATTTCACGCGCGATCAATCATGCGGCTAGAATTCGCTCCGCGGAAAAATTCTGCATCCCACATCGAAGTCGCGGCCGGTTTTTCCGCGGTTTATCAAACATCCGCTGCCATCCATCCCACAATTGAATCTCCTCCCCTCTCGGTGTCGCCCCGCACCGAGTTCTCCCTGTGGGCACGCTCAGCGCCCACACTCACGCCGCCTGCCGGTGCGCCACTGGCGCCCACTATGCTCCGGGCGCGCGCTCCTGCTCCCCTGTCGTGCGGACTTTATCACCGCATGGCCATTGTGCCGCCTTGGGCTTGCTCCATGGGATCCCCCATGGGCGTGGCGCCTAGGCCCACATGTGCCTTGGGGTTGAACCCGTGGCTGGCCCTTGGCTGGCCAATTTTTTGGCAAATGAAAACACTTCGTTAAAAAACAAAGTATCCTATTTATATAAAATGTCAAATGCCATTCATCTTCCAGGCCATTCTCCCTTCTTCATTTATTCTCATCTCTTCTTCTTAGGAATTCATCAATCCTCCTCACATATACTCAATACATAGAATGTGGAATTCCCGAAGGGTCTTCTTCATCAACCAAGCTCCTTAATCAAATAGATTCTTCAATGTTCTTCATTGATCTAATCAGAGATCAAGTTGGATCTTCTTCAAATTCACATGCACTAAGTGATAGTGCATGGACTTCATTAATCCACTTCATCCACTTAGAACTTGTGGATGGATCTTCTTCAACTCCTCATGCATTGTGAAGACAATGCATGGTCTTCTAACATTGTTGTGACATTGTATCCACTTGATACAAGTTCTTGGAACATAAAGATCAGCTCAAAAATCGTCAGATGTGATGATGCTCCATCATCATTCATTCTTGAATTGTTGTAACTTAGTATCACCTTGATACAAGTATTGAAACATTATGATCAGTTCTACAATCGTCTGATATACATAGAGAATGTTTCAACCACAACATCCTATGTCACTTAGTGAATCTCCTAAGTGACATACCTCTAAGTACCATGGTCATTCTCCTTCATCACCATCACCATCACATCCTTTGTCATTCACATCTTGACATTCCTTGACATCTATTCATCTTATGACAACATCATGCCTCATTGACAAAAAATGCAACACAGTGCACTTCAGTATAGATTACTTTTTCACAAAATCTAAAAATACTTAATTCTTAAAAAAATATCATTTTTAATTATTTTACATTTAAGGGAAATATTGTATTTCAAAGTGAATCATTTTCTTCTTTACCTTTAACGATATTTATAAGAGTGTTGTAGTAACTCATGTTCTTTTTAAATAATTCTTCCATAGACTTATCCTATTCTTAAAAATGTGACTTATCATCATAAATTTCATTGATAAATTTAAATATATAAGTCATAACCTCAATATAGAAATTATTTAAATAATACTTAACCTCAAAGAAGAGGTATTTGGAAGATTCATCGTAACCACCATCATAACTTTAACTTTATTCATGAGAGGAATAACAATCAATATAATTTAAATAAGAATTATCATTTCTATTACCTTCGACTAAAGGTTATTCTTATTATTTCTTTGAAGCTTCTATTCTATTTCTAGCCTATTTATTTTTCCTATTTATTAATGTCTTGGAAGACACTTTCATGTTTTTTTTAACAAATATAGAAGTATATTTATCTATCTAAGGGTCTTATATTTCAAATCTACACTTCATATAATCCTGAAAAAATAACTAGGAAATAAAAAATAATTATATATAATTAGATATGGAACCTTTACTATGATACAAATTATGACAGTATAAAATATATCCAAATAGAGTAAACCTTTATCTGATGAAAATTAAAATACCTAGTAGGATCTTTAAGACAAACATAATAGGGGTAAATTAGGTTTAACCAAATTTTGAAGAAGAAAAAACAATTAATTATTTTAATTCATTTGACCCCCTTTATATTCAACCTATTATATTGGTTAAATAATATATATCATTTTGTTATTTAACCTATAATATACCTATATGAAATGTAGATATAGTGGTAAAGATGGAAGAGGTGTTCTTTCAAGGATCAATCTCAATGTGAACCTAATCCTTCTTGTAGCTGGTTATTATCCTAGTCCACTGATTTTCAATTATAAATATTTTTTATTAATATAAATAGAATTATTATGTTTTATACTAACCTAATATTGCACCATAATACATAGGTGAGTTAGTTTAAAATATTACACATGTGAAATATCCTGCATCCCACTACATTTCATAAAGATGAAATCATACTAACAAGACTTTTCTTTCCCCTCCTCTTAATGTAGAACACAAATTATTTCTAGGTATGCCTCAACACCCTCAAAACTTATCCACTTCCTCAATTATAGAGTTAATTATACTACCTTGAGGTATTCAATAATATTCTATACAACTCTGCCTCTATATATAGAACTTCTTATAGATATTAAAGAATATTTTCACATGATACACTCATCTCAAAACTTATTAACTAAAACCCATAATTGTATACTTTATCCATAGAGATTTATCATTACTAACATAACCTCACCTTCTATAACTCCTCTTTATTCTTTCTTCTTCCTCTACTGTAACTCACTAGTATAATAGTTTGACCTATTATTTTTATAATTCTTCCAAAACTATAAGGTTTTTCTTCTTTAACAAAAATTTGTATTCTCATATCTTTCTCACCACCACATTCAATGGGTCCTCATCCTCCTCCTTATTTTTATATCTTTATTAATAATCTCTATTGTTATCCCTTACACACACCCATATCATACATATCTATTTTCTATTTTTCTTCTTTATCAAAAGTCTCACCATTCACATGTGGATACATTGAGTTCCAAGTCACATTAAATTTACTATAATTAGAAAATTTTAAATTTCATCATGGGGAATGATAAAAATTATATTTCCAAGCATCAATTTTATTCCAATTATATCATGTATATATTTTCCACATATTTTATATAGCCCCATGTCTTAAGTTCTATTCCAAAAATACCCTTCTCGTTATTTCTTATTTTTGAATTTTAGTTGAAAATGTCTATAAATTTTTTACACCTACCTCAATTATCTTATTCCTTCTGAAATAATTCAACAAAAACACATTTAAGTAATTCTTAATTTTCTGTATAAAGAATAGAAATATTTCCATGTGCATGTGGAGTCTCCTCTCATTTTTTCTTATTAGAACCTGTATTTTTAGAAAATATCATATTTTAAACACACCCACATGACTTTCATCTTTATCCTATAATTTTTATTTCTCATGATTGAACCAAAAATATCATGTGATGTGTGAAACCTTGAATTACAAGACCTGTATCTATTTATTTTTTTTCTTTCATTCATGATTTACTAAAATATTGAAGTTCAAATTTCATGATAAAAATAATTATTTAAAGTTAATTCTAACTCAATTTTTTTCTCAACAGATCATTGATCAATTTCTCACTCATTTATATTAGATCACAATGATTTTCATTACAAGGTATTTGATCAGGCATCAACTAAACTTCATTTTCATTATTCTTGAAAACCCATGAATTCTTATCTTCTTTATCAAGTGAATCATCCACATGATCTTCCCAATTTGTTCTTGAATAATGTCTCAAGTAAGAAACATGATTATTTGAACTTTAATCACATCTTAAAAATCTTCAAATGTAATTTTAACTAAAATTATAAATCTTGAAATTCACTTTTGTCTATCAAAAATTCACTATTTTATTGATCTTATTCTTGAAGCACAAAGATCAGCATTTCAAAAAAAAATTGAATCAAAAACTCTTTTGAGTGTTTTTTATGTTTTAAACCTTAAACAAATAGCTCTTTCATCATCATATATTTCATTATTTAAAGCCTTTTAATTATGGAAATATCATCTTTTCACTAAGTAAAATATCTTATGGGCTTTGTAATATATTTTCCTTTTCTACAGAACAACATTGGATGTTAAAAATATTATACATAGAAAATTTATTATATGCTAGCCCGAAATATATTATTCTTTCTCAAAATATATTATGGGAAGATAAAATCTGTTATGTGTGCACCAAAAGTATTATGTGTGGTTAAAAGATCTTATGTGTAGAGAAAATATTATACATGAAGAAAACTTATTATATGAACCAAATATTTTATAGCCAAAACATCTTACATGTGTGAGAATTATATTAAGTACATCGTAAATATTTTAAATAGAGACAAGTATCTTGTGTGCTATCCAAAACCTCTTATGCATATGAAATATGCACTATCATTTCTTTGAATTCCAACTCCAAAACCATAATTCTAGTATTTTCTCAAATTAATTATGAATACTTTCAAACTATCTCTAGGCTTTTCAACTCAACTAAAATCACTCCAAAACCACTTCAAATAATTTTATAAATTAATAAAATAATTAAAAAGACCTTAAATATTATTCCAAATACTAGAATCATGATAAATTCTCAAGGTATATTATTCTCAAAAAGTCTTATATCTTCCTCACTCTGATTTCCTTTTAGCCATTATAAATATTCATCTAAGTGTGGTTTTTCACTAGTTTCAGTAATCAACAGTATCACTAACATAGGCATGGATTCTCCAACAATGATCAAACTTCCTCAAAACATTTAACCTCTTTTACAAAAATTAATCATAGATATACAAGCTATCTAAAATAGATTCAGAAGCCAGTTTGTCTGATGTGTTATCATTTTACATGTAATCACCATGGATGAAACTCTATTCTCCACTTCATTTATCAGGAGTATATTATATCCATCAACCAATAATTTTTCCTTGTTATAATTAAATTTAAATTCACTTGACAACAAATCTCATTGATAATAAATAAAATTTCAACATAAGGGAACTTTAATGTCCCCCTTTATATTTCTTTTCAATTCCAAATTCACTCCAATAGTCAATGTAATTACTTATCATCCTAATTCTAAATATATTTAAATGAATTAAAGTTATTATCCCACTAAATTTATAGAAATAATTTAAAATGAGTGAATTCTTAAACTGACTCCTATAATTTTAAGAAACCAATCTTCTCTCTATTTGACTCCATTCATTTTCAAACCTCTCCATTAGTTCCATAAAATAAGGGCGGTACCACATTCTTCTTATAAAAGTGTTATCAACTAACCAATTTCAAGTATAATTAGGATAATACAATATAGAAAACAAGGGTGATTATCTAAGATAACAATATTGTCTATAAAAAACTAACATTGTTGTACCAAATCTAAAATTGACTTTATTAATGTTGCACAAAAAAAATTTCAATAATTTTTAAGTACCCTCACTCACTTTAACACACACATAAAAAATATTAATTTTCTCAATACTCCCCCCCTCCCCCCATTTAGTTAGATAATCACTACACCTTGATAGAAATAATTTATATCATTAAGAATAGTGATTGAATAATAAAAATTATAACTTAATATTTAATTTAAATGGGTTTTCCAAATTTCAACATTTAAGATAAATTCTAAATATCTAGCTGCTTCACTTCATTTTAAATATCACCATTAAGGGATTCTCTCCACACTTATTCTCCTTCAATTCTCAACTTTGGAACGCAAAATAGAAGAATTTGGAATAATGTGGATCATACAATAGCTCCTAAACTTAATAAATAGGGCTAATATAGATTTCAAAACCATTAGAATCCTTTATTTGGATTTCTAAAGTTTCTATACCACTTCATAATTACTTCGACTTTGGTTTTTCATATCTAAAACTCTTTTTGAAGCATGTAATTTTTTTGACTTCACTATTCATCCTACCTAAAAAAAATTTCTCAAGTTTGAAAACTAGAGTAGTTTTATTCTTTTTAGTTTTATCATACTTCCAAGCCACTTATAATTGGTTTTTCTATGTTTCCAAGGTCTATTTTCTTGCATAGTCTACCTTATCTTTTTTGTGTAGAATTATTATTCACAAAAACTTTCTTGGTAATTTAATTAAATATTGATTTTCCTTTGTTCTTTATTTTCTCTATTAGAAATTTTATACATTTGAAATCCACACAACCTAACCTATTAAATATTCCATGAAATTTTTCATCAAATTTTATCTTTCCCATTTTTTGAAGCTACACAACTTCTTCACAAGGATTATTAACCACTAATCTAATCCAATAATATCTCTCTTAAATGGATTTTTTTATTGATTCCATCATTCTCCATTTACCTTTTAAATTATAGGTTACTTTATAAATATCCATTATGTGGCCTTTTTTTCATAACAGAAGAACTTATTTTATATAGGTTTAATATCATAGTCAAATTTCTCCAATGAATTCTTGGGTGTAATCTTATTTGATTAATTTTCAACCAAGGGAGACTCACTTATATTTTTTTTATTCTTGATATGTTACCATGCCCATATCCTCTCATTTTTTTAAGAGTTACAATGGGATGGTATATTCCAATACTCATATCAATGGAAAACCTTATTTCAATACTTATATAATTTTTTAGATCATTCAAATCCATTATTACTATCTAGATTTTCTATTTTCAGTTTAGTCTATTTTCTTTTAACTGGTTGTCTTCTTATTTTGGCATTAAACCCCCTTGAATAAATACTTATAAAACCTATATATATTGAATTTTTTTCCAAAAATATCTAGCCTTATAACAAAAATTACTACATACCCAATATCTATCATTAATTCTTGAACTTTTTCTTGTGCATGAAGTCTACCCAAATTGACACCCTTACTGATTTTAGGGTGGAATTCCAAATTTTTAGGAACTTTTCAAGGAAATTGTTTCTGGTACATTGTTCTCCCTTAATTTAATCCCTATATAACCTATATTTATAGAAATTTTTCTATAAATACATAGAATTATTCCCAAACTTCCTATATCCCTAACAAAAGTCTTGATATTTTTATTGTGCATGGAGTCTATCTAGATTAAAACCCTTGTTGATTTCGGGGAGGAACACTGACTTTCTAGTCTATAATTTTTGAAAAAAATGGGACATTATTACATTTACCCTTGATAATGTGTTAGGTGTTTTATAATTTTTCTTTTTCCACCTTTGTACAGAACTTAACTTTTTTATATGCTTCCACACAAAAAGTTTAGCATAATAAGATTTTTCAGGATTATGGGATACCCAATTATATGAGTTATAGGTGGATGCATCTTTAGATATTATCAAGATAATATTAAAACAATTATAAGTCTTCTTTTATTTAAGGAAAAAATTTAAGTTTGTATAGAAATACACCTTTTATCGGTAGATTGTGAAGTTTCATTTTGGATGTTTTCTAGATTTTTCAATTTCACATCAAAATCTAGGCACTTCATATTTAACATGTATTTTAGGTATTCAGATTATTTTACCATAGATTAATAATCTTACTTTATCCTTTTATACTGATCCTCTCATTTTAGACTTTTATATAGTAGATAATAATATATCTTTATTACTCTTTTAGATTTTACCTCTAGCTAAGCATTTTTTACATTCATGGAGACTTCATGTAATTTTTCTAAAGAATATATTTCTTCTTTCATAACATTAAAAAAAACATATTTCTAAAAACTATTATTTGGTATTCTTCATCAATTAATGAAATTATTTCACTTAAATTTTAAGTAGAATCGTTTTTTACTTTCACAATATTTGTGAGCGTTTTGTAGTAACTCATATTCTTTTCCAATGATTTTACTATATCCTCAGCATATTCTTCTATATTTTACTTCTCGTCACAAATTACCTTAATGAATTTTAATATATAAGTCACTATATAAATAGGCATTTCTTTAAATAATCCTTAACCTATTTGGAAAATTCAGTGCAACCGTAATTATTGTTTAAACATTCATCATTGTAAGAATAATAATCAACAGAATTACAAGAAGACTTATCACTCTGATTACCCTATGCTAATGGTGATTCATATTAAATATTTAAATATTTTATCTTAATTATATCCTCTTTATTTTTTATATTTTTTATAGAATGAAAATACACTTCTGTGTCTATTATGACAATTATAGGACTACATTTTCCACATAAGTCTCTTCCACTTCAAATTAGAACTTCTTGAAATCTAAAAAAACTAAACAATAAAAATTAATATCCAATTAGATATAAAAACTTTAATATAATATAAATTATGATATTCCAAAATATATATAATGAAATTAAACCTCATTTTGATGTAAATTGAAATTCCCAATAGATCATGCAGACACACCTTAGAGGGGGTAAAATAGGTTTAACCAAATTTTAATATAAAAAATTACTTATTTTAATTATTTAGAACTAATTTGGTTTGAAATTTTGATAATAGTTAAATTGAATGGATACCATTATTATTTAACCTATAATATACCCATATGAAATTTAGATAAAGTAGTAAATATGGAGTAGGTTTTTTTATAAGGTTCAGTCTTAATGTGAGATTAATCATTGCTACAGTCATTTGTTATCTTGGTACTTAGTTTTTCCACTATAAATATTTTTAAAAATATAAGTAAAAGTGTAATATTATTATCTTAACCCACTCTCTCACTATAATATACAATTGAGTTAGTTCATAATATTACACATGTAAACTATCCATCATCCCACTATATTTTATCAAGATAGAATCAAACCAGCTGGTCTAGTTTTCCTACTCCTCCAAAATGGGATCAAAAAATATTTATAGGGATGATTTTTCACCCTAAAACTAATAAACTTTATCAATTATAGAGTGACTTAATCTAATTTCATGTATTTAATAATAGTCTATATAACTTGGCCTCTACATATAGCACTACTTCTAGATATTTTAGAATCTATTCAAGGGTTAAACTCAACTCAAAACTTATTCCCTCAATCATAGAATTGTATGTTCATGGTATTTTTTTCTTAATTCCAACTTAATCCCTTTTTATGAATTTTTCATTTATAAATTTTAATAAAAGAAAGTTACATTTCTTATTTTCTTTTAAAGTATTTTTCCAATTATTTTATAAAATTGTTTTTCATCTATGTTAATATCCTTTAAAGTTTATTATTCTTCAATGGGAATATGGTATAATGAAATCATCCACCTTCATTTAAAGGATAGAATGTGATTATGTTTTATTGAAGTTTTCAAGAAACTAATTTATTTCCCATTGTTTAATGAAGATAATAAGGAATGGTGAATTATCTTTTGTTCTTGTAAAATGCATGTGTTTATTTTATCATTATGTGATGGTCAGGTTCATTATAGTTCTCTAATGAATTAGTTAAATCTTTATATATCATGTGATAAACTGTAATTGACTGTGGAGTGAAACCAATCTACTAATGGACTATATCCACTGAGGTTTAAGGGGGGTGGAGATTGAACCCAATCCACTAAGGGACCCTGACCATGATTTTATGATGGTATTAGAAGTGATCCATAACGAAGGATATTATTTTATATGATTATTTTCATTACACGCTCTTATATCATATTCTTGTACCTAAATTATGCTCTTATAGGTCATGGATTATGATTATATTATAAAATATGTATTATGTTATTCCCAATCTATATGTCATAACTCATGGTTTATGATCTATGTTTTTTGTATGAATATCCTAAGCAATGTAGATACACTTTTATTATGTTCTCATACTCATATTATCATCTTATTCTCACTTGATATCTTCAATTGTTAATGAATATTTTTTCCCTTACTTAGTGTTTGAGATCACCCTTCTTATGTTTATATTTTACCATGTTATGAAGAATGATGTTAAGTAATATATGTCTATAATGGTATCACATGTGGATAATTTTTTTGGATATATTAAAGTCATTCTGTATTTTAATTAATTCTTTGTATAGTGGGAAATATTACCCTTTACATGAGAAAGATATGGGTTTTGTTAAATATTTTTTCTAATTCTCTAAAACCCCAATTTGGTATCAGATTAAGTTTTAGATGAACTTATAGATGGGGATATTTTTCAGAAGATGACATTTTAATAGTTTTGGATACTACCATGGTTTAATAATTTTAATGGTGATCATAAGTTCAAATATATGGATACTAATTTTGAGGTATTAGGTTATTATACTTTTCAGTGATTAATGACATTTTGGGAGATGTTTATTGGGTATTAGGAATAAAATATGATTTTGTTTTAGATAACCCTTTGGTTTAGTGAGTGATTATATGTTGAGGTAAATATGGATAATTGGGAAGTGGTTTAATTGTATTGGTAATATAAGTTGAGTAGTATAGATTACCTTGGGGGTTGAAAAGTGATTTGGTGATAAGGAAATTTATGATATTTTAGAAAAAATTTAATATATTTTTGGGAGTATTTATGACTAAGGTAATATAGATTGGTATGTGATTTTATGAGTGATTAATATGATTTGGTGATAAAAGTTATGTCAGATTCAAGGATAATTGGTTTCTATGATTTTTGAGTTAGAATTTTGTTATAAATATAATAATAAATTTGGTTTAGTTATTTTTTGGATTAGGTTATGAATTAAAATAGGATAGAATCTAAAACAACCAATGTTAAATCAAATTTAATATAGGAGGAACCTAAAATGTCATATTATGGAATAAAGGTATCATAAATTGATACATATTAAGATTTATTTTCCTTAGGATATGATCATTTACTCTAATTATTTTTTTAATTCTCATAATAAACTTTTTGTTTTTAATTAATGGTTAGAACCATTGGTAATTTCATTAATAATAAATGTGATGTACAACACAATGATTGTCCTCATGAGAAGCTAGAAAACATAGAAAATGGAATGTAGATTCTTATGGTTATTCTTAACCAGCTATCTTGAGTTATGATTAACAACTTGAACATTATCAATCCTCCAAAAATATAAAATAAGTGAAAAATAGAGTTTCATTGAAATTCAAATGATATAACACATGGAGGAAAGAAAATTCATCCTACATGTCAAAAATTTGGGAATAAACATGGGGGAAACTATCTCTATGTAACAATTAAATTCTTAAATTATGTAAGAGAAGGTAATTGAGCACATGATTGATGAGGATATGATAAGAGTCCAAATAATGAAACTGAAGTAATAAAATCTTGGCCTAAGATTCCACACATGCTCCAATACTTCAGTGGTAAGGAGCATGGACATTTTTCTAATAAGTGTTCAAAACCAAGAGTGGATGATGATATCCAATTACAGTAACCCCCTAATAGTAGGAACAATGGTATTTTTTATGAAATCAAAACTAAAAAATTGGTTCATTATAATAAATTGGTGTAAGGTAGACTCATCATTCACTCAAGAACTACAAATTACCTATTTGATTCAAGTTCTACCCACGCCTTTTTATCTGGAAAATATTCTAAGGGAATATAATCACCACACCAATGATTAGGTAACTAATTATTGGTTAATTTTCCTAGTGGTATGATGATTTAATCTCATGTTTATATCCCCATTATAATAAAAGTTTTTCAGAATGCGCTTCCTATAAAATTATTATTCTCCATTAAGTAAAATTTTATGAGATTTTGAGCATGGATTGGATCTCTCTACATAGATCCCATATCAATTTTTGGGGTAAGGAAGTAACATTTCATATCAAAAATCATTTTATGATCATATATTGGTGAAATTATGACTATGAAATCCAAATGGAAATTATTTCCATTTTATGGGTCTTCATACCTTGTCATGAGGGGTATTTAGCTTAAATAGTTGGGGAAAAACTCAATATCAGGGACATTTCTATCATAAGGAGAAAATATGGGTTTCCTAGTCTTACCTAAGATAATAAGGTAAATATATAATTAGAAATTATACCTTGAGTCTTGAATATTTTAGGTAAACCCTTATTTATTTTCATTAGTAAGTGATAATTAAAATTGTGAGGGAATAATTTATTTAAGGGGGTAGAATATAACACCTTGAGATTTTAGTTTGTATTTTCCTTTAAATAAATACTCCATTAACAAAGTTATATTTCATACAACACCAAACTAAAATGAACTTGGATATGTCTTATTATAATATAATATAGACATTAATAAATTATGAGAATACAATGTGAAACATTATTAATAAAATTACAAGAAGTGTAAATCCTTAATTATGTAAAAAGATAATAATTAAATAAAAAAGATTTATTATAATAATTTTATTATAATTCCTTAAATTTTATTATTATTATTTTAAATAATTATTTTATATAGTATAAAACAAATTAATTGGTAAAATTTAATTAATGTGAAATGATTAAAATCATTCAATGATAAAAAAAATATTTTTCAAAAAACTATTTGTTTAAGTGATTTGTATTTTGTCCAAAAAAATTAATTACACAATTTTAAAATATTATTCTGATAATTTTTAATATTTTAATTTATAAACTAATATATTAACACTCTTTTAATTATAAATTGATATAAAATTAGATTAAGAACGCGTAAAGTTTAAAAGGTCATTTTTTTATACAAGCTCTTTTTCTTTATATTTTGTATTTTCATTTAAAAGATAAATTTTATAATTTTATAATTTTAATTTTAAAAATGAAATTCATTATTGGATTCATAAATTCAAAATTATCTTAGGTTCAATTTTTGGGATCTTTTTGAAATGGATTATTTTTAAGTGAATGGTGGAAATAGTATTTTTAACAAATACCATAACAATTATGACATCATCATGATATAATCATGACAAGAAAAATATAAAATATTTGTACTGATGAAATATGTATCTGAGTAAAAAATAATGCATTTGAAAATATAATGTTGAATTTATAAACCTATGTATGACATTTTTTAACCAAAGTAATATCTTATTCTAATAGAAAACTATTTTTTCACATTTTACTTTAATTAAGTATTCAAAATGATCCATTCAATTTTGGATTGATTTTAAAGTCAAAAATATTTTATTTATTTAATCATAAACCAATTAATATCATTTAAATCAATTTTATACATAATTTTCATATAAATTCATTTTTATTCTTAAAAGTTAATTTTTTTAAATTGTTTTTTCTCTATTAAGAGTAATTTTATATAAATTCATTTTTACTGATCTAGTAATTGAATCTTATAAAATTATTTTAAAATTTTTAATTAGAATATTAAAATTATGTAATAAGGTCCATTTAATTATCAGTCATTGAAATAAGTTACCATGGTAAAAGTTAGTCACCTTAGTTAAGGTTAAAATGGTTAAAGGGGTCAAACTAAGTGATAGATCCACAAGTATCCCAAAAAAATTATCTCTAATTGATTTTATGAGTGGATTATAAACCTACCCTAACTTATCTTCAAAATTTGGCTAATTTGGTTCCACTTTCCTTTTATAATGACATTTATTTTATTTAAAGTTAATATTATTTATAAAAGTGCCACCCCTATCACTTATAAAAGTACCCCTCTTATCTCCACCTAAAACTACACCATTCCTTTGAAGTTATCTTTAATATATTCTTAAATTATCTCCCTAATAGTCCTATATAACATTTTGGAACCAATCATCCTAATAATAATTATTAAATATCTCATTCCTATGGAGTCCTTTGAGAAAAGATTAAATCTATTAATTTAATCAATGTATTCTTCTTGATTTTTATTCTTTATCTTCTTCAACTACCCCTTCAGAACATGTGTGGGTAACTGAATAGTTGACACATAAATATTCATTCTAATAAAGAATTATTACTAAATAAAAAATAATAAATTATAATTTAATGGTATATAATAATATAAATATAAATATGGTTTTGATATATATGTATAATAAATATAAATTTATTATATAGGGAATTTAGATTGATTTAAACTAAATATAATTATGGGATAATGGTTTCTTGTCTCAATTTCCCTTCATTGAGATATGCTTCATATTCAGCATTTGTTTTATTTTTTATGGTGTTTATACTACCCATGAATATTTTTTATTATTATTAACATTGATTTAAACGTATTTAAAAATATATCTAATGTTATATTCAATGGGTTTTGATTCAAAAGTTACTAAGGAAGGGTTTCTCGATCTCAATTTCAGTTCCTTGAGACATGTGTATTGTACAACATGTTTCCTTTTATATGGTGTTATTTTTATTTACCTCCCCATGAATTCACTATACTATTATTTTCATGTAATTAATAGGATTTAAAAATCTAAATCAAGTTATTTTTAAATTTATTTTGATTCAAATGTTATAAAATCTTTAAGGGTTTATCATCACAAATTTCTTTCTCTAAGACATATTTTTCAATATATATATTTATTTTATATAGTATGTCTAATTCCTATTTGAAATTATATATCATGATTCTCTCTTTATTTTGGGTATTTAATGTTTATTTCAGGTTTTAACCTTTAAGGGGTTTTGGATACAAGGTTACCAAAGTCATAAAGGTTTTTCATCATGATTTTATTTATTTGAGACATGTTTCATATTATGAACCTATATTCATTCATATGGTTTATAAACTTACTTTTTAAAATATTATATCATTTTTCTATTTTATTTAGGATATTTAAAGTTCCTTTTCAAGTTAATTCTTTCAAGGTATTCTGATTTAAAAATGTGTATGGGTTTTCTTTAAAATTCTTATTTTTAAAAGTTTTTAATTCATTCACAGAACCATTTTTCTTCTATATCCCTATTATTTATATTATTTAAATAATATTATTCTCTGTGTTTACATGATTGTTTAATTTCATTTTCATCTATCCTTAAATTTCCTTACAAAGGCTTTAAAATTAATATCCGCAGTTTTTTTTATACAGTCTATTTTTTACATTCTTTATAAAGGTGTAAAAATGTTTTTTAGCATTTACCTATTGAATATATTTTCCCACCATCATTAATGTTATTCTTTATTAATCTTCCATTATAATTTTTCATGGTTATTAAAATAAAATTTTATTTCCACAATTCTTTTCTTTTTCATTTTTAAAAGTTACCAAAATAAAAAAACGGATATTTCTTATTTTTTTCAAAGTATATTTATAATTATTTTATAATGGTTTTTTCTATCTATTTCAGTATATTTTAATTTTTTATATTCTTCAATGGGAATATTATCTAATGAACCCATCCACATTAATTCTATGGATGGAATATTATTATGCTTTAAGTAAGTTTTTATGAAACTCTTTTCTTTATCATGAGATAGTTAATCTATGAAGGAATGATGAGTGATATTATATTTTTATGTCATATATATGTATGATTTATCCTTATATGATGTATGGGTATGTTATATCCCTGTAATTCATTTGGTAAATCTTTTTATCTTGTGAGATAACGTGTAAGGGACTAGGGAGTGAACCTAATCCACTAAGGTACTCTATCCACCATGGTTTAATGGGAATAAGGAGTAAACCCAATCCCTTATGGGACATTTTCCATGATGTTATGATGGTATTGGGGGTGATCGATGACAAAGGATGTTATTTTTTATGATTACTTGTATGCAATATTCCTATTACAATGTTATGCTCTTATGGTGCATGGTTGATTATTCTCTTATGACTCATGTCTTATATTGTGCCAAATATTTATATAATGAATCATATTTTATGATTTGTATTTTATTGGGTATGAATATATAAATTTTTTTCATCCACTTTTGATTATTTTCTTATACTCATATGATCTTCTTATGCTCACTCATGATCTTAGATTGGCAATGTCTCTGTTTACCCTTGATGAGCATTTGAACTCAAACTTCTTATATTCCAATTAACCTAATTTATGAAGAATAATATTAATTAAGATATGTATATAAGGATATAATGTGTGTATAATTGTATGGGATATGTTTAATACTTACCATATTATATGTAATTCTTGGTATAGTGGAAAAAATGACCATTTGGATGAGAAATATATGGGTTTTATTAGTTAACGGTTTTTCTTAATTCTATAAAACACTAAATATAAGATTTATTGGGTATGTAAGTGACTCAATGTTTGTTTTTGATATTTTAATTATGGATGGTTAAATTTAGGTCACTTTAATTGGTATCAAATCAAGTGTGTAAAGAATATATTTTTAGAATTGGGTCTTAGAGTATGAGCTAGGGGCATCTCAAAGATACTTATGTTAGGGTGAGTATATACTTACTCAATAAGATGCCATAAAATCATTAAGTAATAATTAATGAAAATTAAATTATATTATATAAGATAAAATGAAATAATATCTCAATGTAATAACCGAGATATGATTTAGATAATAGAACCAAAGATATAATAAATAGGTCACATTCCACGCAGTTAACTACAAGTGAAATCATCACGCATCCTAAGATCAAAAACTACCCAAATATAATAACCCATATATCCTCTATGAAAAAAAAATTAGATAATACCACTCCAAATTGGTTGAGGGGAATATCGAATCTAGTGGAGGATCATGACCCTGATTGATCTCTTAGACAGGGGGAATATCAACTCAATAGATAGAGGATCTTGGATCTATGAATGTGAGGGGAATAACCAAACCTATCAAATGCATAAGTAGAGGATCTCATTACCCAATTATGTGGGGAGAATAACCAACTGTATAAAATAATATTGAGAAAACCCACAACCTAAAAAAATAATGCTACCAGGGTTGGTAGACAACCCCGAGAACACTCAGAACATTATGCTTGAACCTCATCATCATCCCTACTGTGCTAAATTCAATATCTTCCAATATAAACTCAAAAAATGATTTAAATGGTTATATATTATACACTATAATGATCTAGGAAAAAAATACTTATTATGGTCTATTTACATTCCCAAAATGTACACTCATAAGTGTTTTTACCAAAAAACCCTAGGGAGAGATGGAGAGATATCAGTCCATATGGAGGACCCTAGGTGTACAACATAGTTCATAGGTACTAAGTAAAACTACACATTAACCATGTGGTTACCATATGTATTATACATCCCTACATGTGTTCCACATATCCTTGGGTTGGGTCAAGGCAGACCCAACCAGATCTAGTCGGTCCAGGCTAACAAGACACATGATCTGCTCACCCCACCAACCTTTCATGTGGTCGGCTATCCACCATAAAATCCCATATGGAATGGATGGTTAATAGTAAAGTTTGGAGGCCAAAATTCTCCCATTTCTTGTGCCATACACAGGGCATTGTGTTCATCATTTTTGTGGCGTTTTCTACATGATCCATTGCCTATGTAACATCCTCAACCAGCTACCAATCAACAATGTCCCAAATCAGTCAATACATGACCTCATGCATGAATCCCCATATACCATATTCTTATAAATAGAAACAAGGTTCTATTTTATTACCATGGGGATATTATACCCTCATAAAAGAGTGATAAATAATAATATAAATAATAGAAATTGAATAAATCCAAATAAATAAAGTAAAAAACCTCACACCAAGTGACAATGAATAAATATAACTCATACTATAAAGAAATGTATGTTATAAAATTCATAAAATTCATCCATACAGAATGGTTACCTCATGGGTTTATTGTATATACTAATATCCAAAAAGGATCAAAAGAACAAAATCGATAAAATTGAAAAATCAGGATCTGATTCCTAGGTTGGTCCCATCTCCCATGATCTACACTAGCTAACAAATCAACCCTTATCCATGGGTAACTTTCCCTTATCCTATCTTGAAATCATGAAGTCTTCTTAGGTACCAATGTAAACCCAATCGGGGTGTTATTATGACTCAATTGGCCACCACCAATGGCATCTAAAACATATCTAGTCTGAGTAGAAGTTTCTATTGGTGTGCATAATTAAATAATAAAAATGTAATGAAATAAACCTCCATTAGTTCTTAGGTTCTAGGGTGACACCTAGGATAGACCATACCTGCTTCGTTCAGTTTCAAATGTATCTTAACATAATAGGCAAAAATATAGATCCAAGGATCTAGTCCATGGAATCCCATAACCATAGGCATAAATCTACATCCAAGGAGAAATTACAAGTCAGATCATAATAATAGGTGTAAAGTTGAATCCAAGGAAAATATATAAGGTATTTTATAACCATAGATATAAATCCAAATTTTAGGATTATATCCAAGTAATTTCATAACCATAGGTACAAATTTAAATGCAATGGGTAAATTTAGGACATTCCAAGTCCATATTTAATTCATTTATAGCTCAAGAATACATCACTACCAAGTTCTAGGAGTACCCTATGAATTTATATTATTTCATTAAATTTTAGTTTTATCTATATCATTTCATGGGTTATTCATAAATTCCAATACATGGAATACCTAATCCCACCTAGCATGGTGGTCTAGGGTCCAATATTATCACCCATATATGGGACTATCTCTACCCAAGTAGGGATTTATTATATGAATAAACTCATTTAGAACATTTGTTAGAGTTTAGGGACAATTCACAGTAATTCAGTGTGACCATACATCACATGCACTAAGAAAAAGTGTAAGACTTTAAGTGATGGTTTAAATACCACCTAACATATGTTAGGATACATATAATTATCTAATATTACCCACTAATTTGAATTATAATGGAATAAATTGAATAATTATATGAAAATAATTAAATAGATAAAAATTCCATAAGTGGTGTAAAACAAAAAAGCATTGGAGAAATATAAGAAAGGGGAGAAGAAGAGTTTTAGACTTACCTCTAGATATCTCCTTGACCAATGACATGTGATTCATCTAATTAATGAAGAATAAATTTCTTTTCAGGTGGATCAAGAAGATTTTGGAGAGTTTTTTTTCACATAATAAATGAAGAAATCCACTCTAATTTTAAGCAAAAAAATTAATTAAACAACTAAAAAACACCCAGTAATTGGGTTGTGGTGAAACCTTGTGTAGGATAGGACCTCCATTAGGCCTTGATAATGTTGTGGAACAATCTTTGGTCATGGATTAATATTTACCAATCCAAGGGCCACTCCTCCACCCATGAGACATCACGATGTGGCTCCCTCATCCTCATTTCATGATCCACCATGCACTAGGCATCATCCTATGACACTCTTCCTTCATGTCATGAATTCCTACCTACTGCTAAAATTATAGTTGTATTCCCCCCTCCAATAATTTGAACCCACTCCCTTCCCACCAAAAACACCCAAAATATTCATATATAAGGTAAATACATTAGTTTTAGACAAATTTAAAAACATGAATACCTTAATAAGGTATAAATTTTTACAACCACCCCACCATAAAAAAATTTATCCTAGAGATATAAGATAAATTTCATAGAGAATTTTCAGTGAATAACTTTAGCTAAAGAGACCACATATAAGATTCTCACTCAAAAAATTTCCTCCTAGATATGACTATATTTCCACTTCACCCATGTCAAATGTATTGTCTTTCCATGAAGATGCTTCTCACACTGATCCATGATCTGAATTAGATAATCCTTAAAATATGAATCATCCTTGATCTCATTATCATCAGTATCAATAATGTGAGATATATTTAGATAGTATTACCAAATCTATATTACATGTAATACATTATTCATAACACGTAATCACTAAAGAGATACAATCAGTATGCCACTACACAAACCTCACCACTATCTTCAATGACCCCACATACCATGGTTCTAGCTTTCCCTTCATCCAAACATGATAATGCCCCAACCTCAGTTTCACCCATAATAATTCTTATTCTCTCAATATAAACTTGAGAAGAATGTGTCACTAGTTGGAATATAACTACTGCCTACTTTGGGTAGTCACCAACTACTTCCTAATAAATTGTATACTCTCTAAGATCTCCAATAGGAGACTTGGTACAATAACCACAGACTCGTCGGCATCTATCCAACATAACAACAATCGATAAGGCCAGTAAGATAAATATTCTAAGGGAAAATTATATATCAAATCTAGATATATATTATTATAGGAAAACTCTACCAAGGATAAATGGTTCTCCCATGAACCACTAAAATCCAAGATGCCTATTTTTTTCCTTTATCAAGTATATTACCCTAAGAGGGGTGAATAAAGGTAATACATAATTCCAAACTTCAACCCCTGAGAATGGTCTTTTCTCTTGATATAAGGAACATTAATTTTTATATCCCCTACTTTATCTCTACGAGTGATGAAAAAGATAAAGCACACATAATATTTTACTTGGTTCACCTTAACTGAGATAGTCCATGGAGTATGTGATCGACAATGTGTTGATGAACCAAAAACACTAGAGAGAACTTCTTATATTGATTTTACAGAAAATATATGTCCCGCTACCCCTATGAAATCATCGTTAAAACAATCAATCAATCTCACTACCCCTCGTCACAAGTAAGAACTCACTAATCTTACATTTTTATACTTCTTCTTAACTAGAAAACAATGTGAATGGACATCTAGAATGGTTATCTCTTAAGAAAAATATGATGATGTTCCAATGAGTTAAATCTCCATGAATTTACTATTCCTTATTCCCTTTCAGTATTCTAGTAATTATAAAAATATTATTTTCATTATTTCTCTGAGATCTTCTCAAAATCCCTCCCGAATTCTATCTCTCCCATAATCTCAAACAGTTGTGTGCATTTGTGTAAAATACATGATCTTTATTTTGATCTAAGGGGTAGAATCAATAAAATCTTCTTATTCCATCGTAATATCATTCTATGTGTACATTAAACTTAAATTTGGTGATTAAGGTCCATTAAATTCACATTAAATCCCTCAAAACCTGATCATAGACCTTCTTATCTAATTTACAGTTTTGATTTTAATCACTCGATTGTGTCATGATCCATATTTCTATAGCATAAACGTCTTATTTTCTTATTTTACAATGACATAGAATAATATAATATGGAATATATTATGATCTCAAACAAATTATATGGTTTGGTCTACTTCCCTTCAATGTAGTTTCCTATAGTTGACCAAATCCACAAAATTCATCTCAATATTAATGCGCCTACAATATTTGTGATATCTCATAAATATATCCTTAACTTTTTTTACCTATGGAGTAATCCTATGTGTTATGGCATAGGAACCTATAATATTTTAGATCACAAAAATCTCTATATTTGTTGTATTTTTACAATCTATGATAAAAGCAGTATCTATAGCGTGGTAATATTTTATTCAACACGTGTTATAGTGTATTCTATCATTCATGAGGAAATAATGTAGAATCTTGTAAGGACGCTAATTTTTACCCAATATTCATGTTAATGGACTCTACAGTGTGGTCCATTTATCTATGACATTTCTTATAAAACTATTTTCCCAAATCATACTTTCCTATGGAAAATAAATGATTAATATGAATTGATGTCTGTTAACAACTCATTTGAGTCTAGCTAGTGTCAATGCTCATCTATAACTTCTTATGTTTCCCC
The DNA here is from genome assembly GCA_963277665.1 of Viscum album. Lineage (NCBI taxonomy): Eukaryota > Viridiplantae > Streptophyta > Magnoliopsida > Santalales > Viscaceae > Viscum > Viscum album. The sequence continues at coordinate 1,383,098,635 of OY728138.1, forward strand.
ACATATGAGAGGGTAAGAAACCCTTGTTCAAATTTTTCCTTATTTTGTGCCCTGACTTTACATGCACATGTTCTTGTATACATGATTACTCACATTCACACCCCTATTTTTTGGCTTAACAATATATTGTCTGAGCACAAGATTGTATGGAGGCTTATCAATTGATATCCTTGAGCGGGATATCCATATTTTTCACATCCTAAAACTTTTATAGAAGTTAAAAAAACCCTCTATGGTATGTAAACTTGTAAATTTTTTATGGAAACCCCTTTATATATGCTATCATAGTCACCTCCATGGAGTATCTTAATGATTTTTTGTATAGGATTCCTTTTCCAAAAACATCCACAGTGAAATATAGACTTTGTGGTGTGGAGACTTTCTCCCATAAAAATTTATGATACTAGAAACACCATGACTTATGGATTTAGTGAATCCATAATATAATTAAAAGTATCATCAATTCGTCATAACTCTAGAACTTAGTTAATTTTCAATAAACACAAGAACAGCAAACCTCCAAAGGGATTTTTTTCAATACATGCACTCAACATGACCTCTAAAATATTGATAGTGTGCTCTAAATATCCATCATTATAAGGATGATAGGTAGTTCTCAAATTCACCTAGGTACTAAGAACCTTCTATAATCCCATCCAAAAGCATGATTTAAAGTGAGAGTCCCTGTTAGAAATTGAACTCTAATGGATCTTGTGAAAACACACTATCTCTCAAACGTGGATCCTACCCAAATTATTGACTGAAGAGGTCTCCTCAATTGAAAAAAAAGTGTATCACATTGGTTATTCAATATGTGATCACCCATAATACATCACTTCCTCAAGGTATCCTTAGAAACACTATCAATAAATAGTTAGTCACATTATCCCATTTCTACTTGGGAATGGGTAGTTGCTGCAAAAGATCAATAGTTCACTGTTCCTCAGCCTTCACCTGCAGATAGGTAAAGAATCATGTGATGAATCTTGAAATATCCTTTTCCATCCCTAGCCACCAATATTATTGGAAAATATCATAGTACATCTTAGTCAAACCTAAGTGTATTGAACTTCTCTATCCATGTGATTTGTTAGGAAAAAATCCCTCAAGGAAATATTGAAGCATTTTTTGGTTGATTGTGCTTGTTAAAAAAGAGGGTTTACATGGTCAGTTGTGGTGTTCCAGATATATAGTTGAAAATCTATACTGAAAAAGAACCATGAAAAAGGAAGGGATGATCTAGAGGTGATACAAAAAAACAGATACAATTTGGTGTTGTTTTCCAGTGTTTACCAAATTTTTGGGCCTCAAAATAAGAAAATAGAGAAAGGTGTTTTTGGTAAAGGAAGGTGCGTAAAAGATCTAGAATGTGTGTGAAAGATTGGTGTTTTCATGCAAGATTGAAGGTGATTTGGAAAATTCTGTGCAAAGAATGTTTCAGGATCAGAACGTTGAAAAATGGAAAAGGTATGAAGTGTGCGAAAGATGAGGATTGCACAAAAGAAACTTGTGCACCCAATGCGACGTCAAATTGATTTTTGTGTGCATAGAGGATCTTGCATGATTAGGGTAATCTTCTGGATAGTGGTTTTTGATGCCTATAAATAAGAGGTGGCCCCCCTTATTCGAAGTAGATCAACACTTAAAGAGAATCTGAGCTCTGGATCACGTAATAATTTTAAGCAAAGTGATATGTGAAAAATATTTTAAGTTGCATGAAAGATAAAAAAGTTACGTGAAATATTTGATTTGCACATAATATTGAAGTTGGATTCAAGGGGTGTTTCGTGAAAAAAGTGGAATCTTGTATGTAAGGAATTAAATTTGCATGCAATATTTAGTAAGGGATACATGAAATATTTGGAGTTTCCTAGTAGTACTGTTGTAAAGTGGTATTCGTTAGTGGATGAAAGTGGTACATCAATAGAGAGTCTATATACAATGGAGGATTCATTCATTAGAGATAATTAAAGGACCTCCAAGTCTATAAACTGTGAGTGGATCTTCTGAAGAAGTAGTGAAAACTTTAGTTTAGAGAGCAATGAGATTTCAAATTGTGATTGGTTGTAAACTAAGAGGGAAAATGGGTCACTCCAAACTTGTAAACAGTAGTGTGCTTATAGTAGATTTGGTACATTGGAACATTACCGGTGTATGCTCCTTGGATGTAGCCCAGTGAGGGTTAACCAAGTAAAATTTTTGTGTTTCGTTCATTCTTTAAGATTTTTTCATACTCTAAAATGGGAAGGAGAGAGATGAGAGTTTTTTCTAACAACCAAACAAGATCAAAAAGGGGTAGTTGTTTTAATCTATCATACCCTGATTCACCCTCCCCCCCCCCATCAGGGTATCTAGCCTAGTGTAACTATCTATTGGTATCAAATACACATTAATATTAGTCTTTATATCTCAATGGAGTTCATCAATCACCAAGGGATTCTGATCTTCAACGGGAATAATTTTCAGCTATTGAAGAATCGGATGCATCACTACTTTCGATCTTTGGGAATATATGTGTTTACAGTAGAAATGCATTTTATTTCAGCTGATATCAATAGTGGTGCATTATCATAATCTAAAATAAGGAAATTGGATGTAGACGTTAAGGGAATAAATGCTTTAGGGGATCCCTATAAAATGAAATATATGTGAAGGTGATGTCATTAAAAACATCACATTCCATTTGGGAAAATCTACTGAACATATATGAATGAGATTCAAAGGTTTAGAGAGGAAAATCTACAATTTCTTTGAAACAAATATGAATATTTGACAGTGAACCTGAATGAGTATGTTGATGAATTCTTTGACAGGGTAAATATTTTAGTGGATGACATGTGAGGTCTTGGACAAGTCATTTAAGATATAAATATTGTGAATCCTATCTTTAGAAAACTTTCATCTCAGTTCAATCCAAAAGTTTTAGTAATGGAAGATAAATATCTGAAAGAGCTAACACTGGATAACTTACATAGTACCCTTGTAGAATAACAAATGATAAATGATGATAGAGATTCTATGTAAAAGAGTAAATCTAAATAGGTTTCATTAAAGTCTATGAAGAAGATAAATATTGATGATTCTAAAGAATAAGAGGAGATATAAGAGTTGATTTGATTACTTTCTTCAAATATTCAAAGAGGAAAAGGAAAGTTCAAGGGGAAACTTCCACTTTCTTGATTTAGATGTGGAATGGTTGTCAATCTTGTAGCAAGGTTCCCCAAGAAGTTTCTAGAAGATTATGAAGATGAATTTTAAATCCCTATGAAGAAGTATTCAGCCTATGTGAAAGGAAAGAAAGATTTTAAGAGAAATTTCTTCAATAAAAATAATATTATTTCAAAATAATGTGACAGTTCAGATGAATTGGAGGTTGAAATGGTTGAATATATAGAGAACTGTAAAGATGGTGGCGAAAACTCTGTGGTGGAAGTTGTTGGTATAACTAAGTAAAATTAAGAAAGTGACGTTGATGAAGAAGAATCTGAAGGAATATTTGATATGGAGGTATAATTTGTAATATATCTTGAGGATAAAGATGTTTGGAGAGACAAAATGAATAAATCCAATAAAGTGGTTCATGACATCAAACTCTATATGAAGCAGTAGGATGAAGAGAAGTCTGATTTCATTGAAGAAATTGAGAATCTCAAGTCTTCATTTCTAGTAGACTAAAAAAAGTTAGTGATCACAAAATCAAGGTTGAAGAACTGAGAAGTGATATTGATGGTTTTAATAACACAGTGAAAGATCAAATCAAACTCATTAAGGAACTTGAAGAAGAACTCATCAGTCTGCGATGAAAAGATAAGGATCAAGAAAAACTCTTGACCCCCAATGTGACATCGTGAAGGAAGATCATTTAAAATATAAAAAAGTTGTAAGTGGATCATAGAGGTCTATAAGAATGAAATAAATAGTCAAATCTAAGTGATAAGGATGATATTAGGCTTGATAAAGAAATAGAAATAAGTAATGGTTGAAGTCAGACTACAAGAAGCCGATTCAAGATTGAAAGTTGATTTGGGTATGAAGCAGAATAAGAAGATTCAGAGTACCCAGGGGACAAGTAGTGGTGTTGAAGTGACCGACAGGAATGTACTTCACATTAGGTGTTATTGCTATGGAAAGATGGGACACTCACAAAATGTGTGTTCTATAGCTAAGAGATAAAAAAGGGCACAAGAACAACAGTAGAGACCAAACAGAGCTTAGTAAAATAGAACATATATTGAGGGATATTGTTTTTGGTATAGAGTATTTGGGCACATGGCTAGATACTATACATTGACCATGCATAGGAATGTGCCAAAGTAGAATCAAAGTGCTCAAAATAATCAAATCAAAGAATCAACAGGTGAGATTAAAATTCAGAATTGATTTTCTTCCCTACAGGATGAAGCTGTTCCATCATACTCCAAGGAAGATCAATATTTACAATCTATACCGAGTATAAAAACAAAAATATGGGCCAAGAAAAAGAGGTCTTAGAAGGAATTTATTGCATAAATTTCCATTAAATCATCATATCATTTTGGTGTATGGATCCTTGACAGTGGTTGCACATCCCATATGATAGGGAATAAGGATCTTGTCACACAAATAAATTATGACAAAGAAGGAGTTTTCAAGTTTGGAAACTATGAAATCCTAAAGATAATTGGCTCGGTAAAGGCCAGGTTTGGGGGAAAAGAAATGAGACGGGCTGATGTCTTGGTAGTAGAAGGTCTTAATCACAACTTTCTTAGTGTCAGTCAACTATGTGACTTAGGGAATTCTATAATATTTACTAATAAGATGTGTGTGGTCAAATTAAGAGATATTGTAGTTTTTCTAAATGGAAATATAACAAAGAGAAATTTATACCATGTAAGTGGGGAAGAATATATGTGATTTTTATCTAGACAGAAAGAAAACAAGTTGTGGCATAAATGACTTGTTCATCTATTCCAACCATCCCTATAAGATTTGGTAAAGTGTGATGTAGCTAGAGATATCCCTAATCTATCATGTGATTTTACTCATACATGCAATTCATGTCTACAAGGAAATATAATTAGAAAATATATAAGGCAAAGGAACGTAAGATAACAAGAGTGCTGGAATTGGTTCATGATGATGTATGTGGACCTATATCACCAAGATCCATTGACACAAAGACATATTATTTTTTGTTCATTGATAATTATAGTATAATGGCTTGGGTATTTATTATTTCCCACAAGTTTGATGTGTTGATTTTCCTAAAGCAGTACTGGAGGGAATTAGAAAGGATTTTTGGCCATAAAATTTGAGGTTTCCTATTGACAATGGTACGAAATTTATAAACAGACAAGTGGAAAAATATCTTGAGAAACATGGTATAAGGAATCAATTTTCTTCAGTGATAACTCCCCAACATAATGGAGTGGTTGAAATAAGAAACCAAATCATCAAAAACATTGTTAGAAAAATTCTTATTGAGAAATACCTACCAAATAAATTTTGGAAAAAAAAAATTATGACATCGGTCTACATTTCTAATAGGGCTCTGATGTGTACAAAAGAAGGAAAGACTCTGTATGAGATATGGTATGGAAAGAATACAATAGTGAAATACTTTTGAATATTTGGAAGTAAGTTCTCTATTCTCAATAAAGAAAAACATAGGAAATTTTAGTCACATGGTGATGAGGGGATATTCCTTAGCTACTCAGGAAAAAGAAAATCATATAAATGCTTTAACAAGAGGCTAGGAAAAGTAGTTGAGAGTAATGATGTCACTATAGTGGAGAATAAAGATAATATTCAACAACATAGTAAACATTTTTCTGATTAAATCAATTAGGAGGAAAGAAACATAGGAGGAAGAAGTGGCTGGTGCTGATTCAGAAGAAGATACTGACATTGAGAAAGAAGGTGTCAAGTCTATATTTATAAATAATTTAAATAATCGAGCTAAAATTGAGAGGAAAAATATCATTGGTTATTCAACAGAGCCTGTTCAAACGAGATGAATGAAGTCATTATAGAAAGAATATTTCCTATCTAATCTAGAGCCTTTTTTTATGCAGCTAGAGATGGAAACTATGTTCATTCAATGAATGATGAGCTAGACCATATTGAGAAGAATCAAACATGGGAGATTGTTTCAAGGAAAACAGATAATAATTTCACTATGACTAAATGGGTCTTTCTCAATAAGATGAATGAATATGTCTTAGTGATTAGAAACAAATCACGACTAGTGTTCAAAGGCTACTCCTAGATAGAGGGTATCGATGTCGATGAGACATTTGAACTTGTTTCAAGGCTAGAGATAATCAGATTATTCTTGGCCATTGCAGTGCAATAGAAGTTTAATGTTTTCCAAATGGATGTCAAGTCCACATTTTTAATGGGGTTATGGAAGAAGAAGTGTATATTGAGAAGCTCGATGGTTTTCTCATTCATGAAGATGAGAATAGAGTTTGTCAGCTAAATAATGATTTATATGGTTTGAAGTGGGCATCAAGAGCAAGGTATTTAAGGCTTGACCAGTTTTTGAAGAATCTTGATTTTCAATGTGGTGGAGTTGATTACAATTTATATGTGAACAATGATAGTAACCAAAGGATGATGGCTCTGGTGTATGTTGATGACATAATATTCAGTGGATTAGATAAAGTATAGTGCAAATAGTTTTTTTAATTCATGAAGAGTGGGTTTTAAATTTCAATTATTGGTGAAAGACATTTTTCCTTGGTTTAAAGGGGACACAAGGAAGGAATGGAACATTCATTTCTTAATCAAAATATGCTAAAGAAGTTTTGAGAAGGTTCGGAATGGACAATTCCAAGGAGATGAAGACTCCAATTGCTACTCGGAAAAAAATATCAAAAGATGGTGATGTAAATGAAGTTGACATCACTGGATTCAAGAAAATTATTGTATTTTTATTATACTTTATAGGTATAAGACCTGATATTACTTTTTCCACATGCCAAGCAGTGAGGTATCAAAGCAATACCAAGAAAAGCTGAATGATTTTTGTAAAAAAAAATAAATCAGAATATCAAAGGAACTGTAGATTTCGATCTGATGTATAATGACAAGTCTCAGTCATAGATGTTGGGATATATATATATATGAAGATAGGTTCAATTCAGAAAATTACAATAAATCAACATTTGTAGGTGCTTTCTATCTTGGTATATCATGTATTTCTTGACAAATCAAGAAACAAGATTTCATTCCATTGAGTACAGTTGAATCTGAGTATATTGAGGCCACTCAAGTATGTACATAGTGATTTTGGATGAAGAAATAGCTTGAGGATATAGGAGTCTAAGTGAATTCTCCGATTAGAATCCATAGTGATAATTTAAGTGCTATCAATCTTAGAAAAAATCCAGTCTATCACTCAAGGAAAAATCACATTGAAATAAAATATCATTTTATTAAGGAGAAGGGGGAGCATGGTCTTGTGAAGTTGGAGTATGTGCCTACAGAACTAAAATTTTTAGACATTTTGACAAAGGTCTTACCCATAGAAGAATTTGAGAGGCATAAACTGGCTCTGGGAGTTCAGTGGACTCCCAGCAATTGAAAAAGTGTGGATGTGGGACCCCCTCTTCAAGGGGTTTGGTGTATTTTTACCTAATGAGATAATATGTATTCTTTACAATGTTTTCATCTATAGGGGAGTGAAATTTGGGTTCTTTGACAAAAGGGGAGAAATTTTGTTTCCTTAAGGGGATAAATTGTAGATGGTAGAAATTTTCTTTGTCGAAGACACGGGGAGAAGCTAATAGGTGGAGCAGTGAGATAGGGGGAGCATTGAGATAGAGGAAGAGTTTTAAATCTGATAATTCTAGTAGTGATCAATCAAAGAAGATGTATCACAAAAACTGAGGTTTGTGATCCAATCAATTGATTGGTTTCAAGAATTGGTGTCAGGAATGAAGTGATTCATTGATGAACTTGTAATCGTACTCTTATTTCTCACACTGATCATTGCTCATGTGGGATTAGAGTATGTGTTGAGTAAATACTTGATTTTTATTTGAATCATAAGAGTTTAATGGTGGTAGAATATAGTAGAAGATAAAGAGGTATCATATTATGAAATAGTTGCCAATAAACCCAAAGGGGAAGGTTGTTGGGAAAAAATCCCTCAAGACAACATTGAAGCATTTTTAGGTTGATTGTGTTTGTTGAAAAAGAGGGTTTATAGGGTTAGTTGTGGTGTTCCATAGATACTGTTGACAATATATATTTATAAATAACCATTATAAACGAAGGGATGATCTAAAGGCGGTAAAAAATAACAAATATAAGGTGGTGTTATTTTCTAGTGTTTTCCAAATTTTTGGGCCTCAAAATCGGAAAATGGAGAAAGGTGTTTTCGGTAAAGGAAGGTGCGTTAAAGATATAGAATGTGCATGAAATATTGGTGTTTTCATGTAATATTTAAGGTGATTTGGAAACTTATGCATAAGGCATGTTTCAGGATTAGAATGTTGAAAAATGGAAAAGTCATGAAGTGCATAATAGATGAGGATTGTATGAAAAAACATTCTTTCCCAATGTGACATCAAATTGGGTTTTTCATGAACAAAGGGGATATTTCATGATGCGGGGAATCTTTTGCACAGGGTTCAGTGAAGACTATAAATAAGTGGTTACCCCCCTCATTCTAAGAATCTCAACACTTAGAGAGAATTTGGGATCTAGATCATATAAGAATTTTAATCAAATGGAGTTGCGTGAAATATTTTGAGTTGTGTGTAAGATAAAGAAGTTTCACATAATATTTGAGTTGTGTGTAAGATTGATGTTTCTCACAAGGGGTGTTTCATGACAAAAGTGAAATCTTGTGTGCAAGGTATTAAAGTTTCATGAAAGATGAAGTAAGGGTTGTTCCAAATATTTAGAGTTTCCCAGTAGTACTATTATAAAGTGGTATTCAATAGTGGATGAAGGTGGGACATCAATAGAGAATCTATATACAATGGAGTATGCATTCATTAGAGATAATGAAATAACCTACAAGTCTATAAACTATGAGTGGATCTTACAAATAATCAGTGATCACTTCAGTTGAGAGAGAAGTTATCTTTTAAATCCTGATTGGTTGTAAAGCAGGGGGTATTGAGTCCACTCCAAACTTGTAAATAGCAGTGCACTTATAGTGGATTTGGTACATCGGCACATTGCTGGTGTATTCTCCTTGAACATAGCCCAGTGGGGGTGAACCAAGTAAAGTTTTTGTGTCATGTGCATTATTTAATGTTTTTTCATACTCTACGACAGGAAGGAGAGAGAATAAATTTTTGTCTCACAATGAAACAAGATCAAAAAGGGGTAGTTGTTTTAATCTGTCATACCCTGATTCACGCCCCCCCCCCCCCCTCTCAGGGTATCCAGCCTAGTGGACCTAACAATTGGTATAAGAGGCACGTTAATATCATTTTTTCTCTCTCAATGGAGGTCATAAATCAAAATGGATTCCAATATTCGACATGAATAATTTTCAGCTATAGAAGAATTGAATGCAACACTACTTCTAATATTTGGTAATAGATGTGTTTCCAGTAGTGATGCATGGTATTTCATCTGATATCAATAGTGGGGATTTATCGGAAGATGAAATAATGTAATTGGATGAATATTCCAAGGGAATCAATTCTTTAGGGGGAATCTTATCCAATGTAATATATACAAAGATGATGTCATGAAAAACATCACATGCCATATGGGAAAATCTATTGAACATATATGAAGAATATTCAAATGTCAGAGAGGAAAAACTCCAAGATCTTTAGAACAAATATGAAGATCTAAAAATGAACTCTAATGAGTCTATTGATGAATTCTTTGATAGGGAAAATAGTTTAGTGGAAGACATGACAGGTCTTGGAGAATTCATTGAATAGATAAATATTATGAATTGTATCTTGAGGAAACTTCAATCTCGGTTCAATCTGAAAGTTTTAGTATTGGAAGATAAATATCTAAAAGAGGAGATATAGGATAACTTTCATAGTAACCTTATAGCATATGAAATGAGAAATGGTGATAATGATGCTATGAAAAATGGTAAATATAAAGAGGTTTCATTAAAGACCATGAAGAATATCAATATTGAAGTTTATCAGGAAGAAGAAGAGATGGATGAGGTGATTTTATTCCTTTCTCTAAATCTTCATAGGAAAAGTAATGTTCAAGGTGAAACTTCCACTTGCTTAATTTAGATGTGGAAATTTTTTCCATATTTTATCAAGGTTCCCCAAGAAGTTCCAACAAGATGATGAGGATGAAGTTTAAATCCCTATTAAGAAGTCTTCAACCTATGTGGAAGGAAAGAAAATATGTAAGAGAAATTTCTTCAAGAAAAAGAATCTTATTTCACAAGAATATAATAGGTCAGATGAATTAGAGGATGAAATTTTTGAAGAGATAGAGAACTGAAAAGATGGTGGAGAAAACTCTATGGTGGTAGTTGTCATTATATCTCAGAAAAATTAAGAAATTGACATTGATGAAGAAGAAGTTGAAGGAAGAGATGATATGGAGGTAGAATTAGAAGTATATCTTGAGGAGATAGATGTTTGGAGAGACAAAATAAAGAAATCCAACAAAGTAGTTCATGATGGCAAACTCTACATGAAACATCATGATAAAGAGAAGTCTAAGTTAATAGAAGAAATTGAGAATATCAAGTCTTCATTGCTAGTGGAATCAGAAATAGTTAGTGATCATAGACTCAAGTTTGAATAACATAGAAGTGAGATTGATGGTTTGAATAACACAATGAAAGATAAAATCAAACCCATTAAAGAACTTGAATAAGAATTTGTCTATCTATGATGAATATTTAAGGATCAAGAAAAAATCTTGACCCCCAATGTGACATCAAGAAATTAGATCATTCAAAATATGTACAAGTTGGAAATGGAACATAGAGGTCTAGCAGAATGAAAGAAATTGTCAAATCTAAGTGATAAGGCTGGTATAAGCCTTAATCAAAAATAGAAATAATTCATGGTTGAAGTCATATTATAATCACCCACTCCGAGATTGAAAGTTGATTTGGGTATGAGGCATAATCAGAAAATTCAGAGAACCTAAGGGACAACCAGTGGTGTTGAAGTGACACGTTGTAATGTACCTCACATCAGGTTCTATTGCTATGGAAAGATGGGACACTCAAAAAATGGTTGTTCTATAGATAAGAGATATAGAAGGGCACAAGAACAATTGTAGAGGCCAAAAAGAGATCAGTAAAATAGAACATATTTTGAGGGACTTTGTTTTTGGTTTGGAGGATTTGGCCACATAGCTAGATATTGCACATCAACCATGCAGTGGAATGTGAAAATCATAATCAAAGTGGTCACAAGCAGTAAATCAAAGAATCAATAGGTGAGATTAAAATTTAAAATCATGTTGTATCCCTGCAGAATGAAGTTGGTCCATCATACTCTAAGGAATATCAAGATCTCCAATCTATACTGATTATAAAGAAAAAAATATGTACCAAGAAGAAGACATCTGAGAAGGTAGTTTTTGTATAAATTTCCCTTAAAGCATCAGACAGTTCTAGTGTATGAATCCTTGACAGCGGTAGCACATCTCATATGACATGTAATAAGGACCTTGTCATAGGCATAAAGTATAACAGAGAAAAAGTTTTAAAGTTTTTAAATGATGAAAGCCTGAATATAATTGGCTTAGGAAAGGCCAGGTTTGGGGAAAATAAATGAGATAGGCTAATGTCTTGGTAGTAGAAGGTCTCAGTCACAACTTTCTTAGTGTCAATAAACTATGTGACTCATAGAATTCTATAAGATTTACTAATATTATGTGCGTGTTCAAATGAAGATATGGTGTAGTTATTCTAAAGGTCAAAATAATAAAGGGAAATCTGTACCTTGTAATTGGAGAAGAATATATGTGATTTATATTGAGAGAGGAAGAAAACAAGCTGTGGAATAAACAACTTGGTCATCTATTCCAACCATCCCTAGAAGATTTGGTAAATTGTGATACAGCTATAGATCTCCCTAAGCTATCATGTGATTGTACTCATACATGCAATGCATGTCAATATGGGAATATAATCAGAAATATGTATAAGGTAAAGGAACATAAGACAATGAGAGTTCTTGAATTGGTGTATGATGATGTATGTAGACCTATATAACCAAGACACATTAAAGAAATATATATTATATTCTATTCATTAATGATTATAGCATAATGGCATGGGTATTTGTAAGTATGATGTGTTCAGTTGCATAAAGCAGTACCAGAGGGAATCATAAAGGGTACTTAGGCAGAAAACTTTGAGTGTTCATACTGACAATGGTATGGAATTTACAAATAGTCAAGTGGAAAACAATCTCGAGAAACATGGGATAAGGAATCAATTTTCTTCAGTGATAATTCCCCAATAAAATGGAGTATTTGAAAGAATAAATCAGATCATCAACTACATGGACAAAACAATTATTATTAAGAAAGACCTACCAGAGAAATTTTAGTAGGAATCATTTTTGACATCGGTCTACATTTCTAATAGGGATATGTTGTGTCTAAAGGAAGGAAAGACTCTGTATGAGTTGTGGAATGAAAATAATCCAATATTGAAATACTTTTGAATCTTTGGAAGTAAGTAATTTATTCTTAACAAAGAAAAACACAAGAAATTTGAGTCATGTGGAAATAAGGGGATATTCCTTGGATACTCTGGAAAAATAAAAGTATATAAATTCTTTAACAGGAGGCTGGGAAAATTAGTTGAGAGAAATGATTTCACTATAGTGGATAATGAAGAGAATATTCAAAAAATAGTGAATAGTTTGTTGATGAAAGCGATGAGGAGGAAAGAAACACCGGGGGAGCATAAGTGAAAGATGTTGATTCAGAAGAAGATACTGATGATGAGAAATAATATTTCAAGTCTGTATCTACAAAGAATCCAAAAAATTGAGCTGAAATTGATAGGAAAAATATCATTGGTGATCATACATCTCATGTTCAAACAAGTCAAATGAATTCATTACAGCATGAATATTTCCTTTCTCAGGTAGATCCTAAATCGTTTTCTAATGCAGTTGGAGATGAAAACTGGGTTCAAGCAATGAATGATGAGCTAGACCAGATTGAGAAGAATCAAACATGGGATATTGTTTCAAGGCTGATAGATAATAATTTCATTTAGACTAAATGGTTCTTTAACAATAAGATGAATGAATATGGCGCAGTCATTCGAAACAAAGAACGACTAGTTTTTAAAGGTTACTCCAAGATAGAGGGTATCGATGTTGATGATACATTTATACTCATTGCAAGGCTGGAGTCCATCATATTATTCTTGTTCATTATAGTTTAATGGAAGTTCAAAGTTTTCCATATGGATTTCAAGTCCTCATTTTTGAATGGGGTTCTATAACAACAAGTGTATATTTATCATCCGAATGATTTTCTCATTCATGAAGATTAGAATAGTGTTTTCGAATAAAGAAGGATTTATATGGTTCGAAGCAGGTTCCAAGATCATGGTATTCAAGGCTTGATCAGTTTTTGAAGAATCTTGGTTTTTAGCATGGTGGAGTTGATTACAATTTATATGTGAACAATTATAGTAATCAAAGGATGATGGTTCTGGTGTATATTTATGACATAATCTTTAGTGGTTTAGATGGAGCATAGTGTAGAAAGTTTTCTGAATTCATGAAGAGTGAGTTTGAAATGTCAATGATTGGTGAACTGAAATTTTTCCTTGGTTTACAGGTGACAAAAGGAATTAATTTCATGTTAATTCCTTAATAAAAATATTCCAAGGAAGTTTTGAGAAGGTTCAGAATGGACAATTCCAAGGAGACGAAGACTCTGGTTGCTACCCGGACAAAACTATCAAAATATGATGATGGAAAGCTAGTTAATATTACTGAATATAGGAAAATTATTTAAATTTTACTATACTTGATAGAGATAAGATCTGATATTGTTTTTCTCACATGCCAAGTAGTTATATATCAAAGTAATCCCAAGGAAATACACATGCTTGCAGTGAAAAGAATACTTCAGTATATCAAAGGAAATATGGATTTTGGTCTGATGTATAATGACAAATCTCAGCCATATCTTTTGGGATATATAGATAAATATTGGGATGGTTTAGAAGATGAAAAGAAATCAAATCTAAAATGTGATTTCTATCTTGGTGGATTGATTATTTATTGGATAAGTATGAAACAAGGTTACATTTCATTGAGTACCATAGAAGTTGAGTATATTGCAGCTACTCAAGAATACACACAGTTATAGTGGATGAAGTAGCAACTTGAGGATATGGGAGTTGAAGTGAATTCTCCAATCAGAATAGATTTTGATAATTCAAGTGCTATAAATCTTAGAAAAAATCCATTCCATCATTCAAGGAAAAAATAACATTAAAATCAAATATCATTTTATCAAGGATAAGGTAGAGAACGGGCTTGTGAAGTTGGAGAATGTGCCTAAAAAAATACAAGTTACATACATTCTGATTAAGGCCTTACCCAAATAAGTGTTTGAGAGGCATTGACTAGCTCTAGGAGTTCAGTTGACTCCCTTCACTTGAAAAAGTATGGATGTGGGACCCCCTCTCCCTTAGGTATTGTGTGTTTTTCCCTAATGATATGATCTGTATTATTTCCAATGTTTCAAACCAAAAAGGATTGACCTTTGGGTTCATTGAAAAAGGGGGAGAAATTTTGGTTAGTTAAGGGGTATAAATTGTATAAGTAATAAAATGTCTTTGTTAAAGACATGGTGAGAATCTGACAAGTGGAGCAGTGATATAGGGGGAACAATGTGATATGGGGGAGTTTTAAATATGAAGATGCTAGTAGTGATTTATCAAAGAAGATATATCATTAAAACTGAGGTTTGTGATGAAATAAGTTGATTGGTTTCAATAATTGGTGTTAGGAATGAAGTGATTCATTGATGAAATTTTCATCATACTATTTTTATCATGTTGATCATTGCTCATGTGGACTTAAAGTATATGTTGAGTAAATCCATAATTGTTATCTATATCACAAGTGGTGAATGGTGGTTGAAGATGTTCAAATATAAATAGGTATCATGTTATTAAAGAGCTATCAACAAACCCAAAGGGGTATATTGTTGGGTAAAAATCCATCAACGCACCATTGAAGAAGTTTTGGGTTGATTGTCTTTGTTGACAAAGAGGGTTTCCATGGTCAGTTGTGGTCTTCTAGAGATATTGTTGACAATATATATTGATAAAGAATGGGGAAAAGGAAGGGGTGATCTGGAGGTGGTACAAAAGAATAGATACATGGTGGCGCCGTTTTCCAGTGTTTTCCAAAACATTTCCCCTCAAAATCGAAAAATGGGGAAAAGAGTTTTGGGTAAAGGAAGGTGAATGAAAGATCTAGAATGTCTTCAAAATATTGGTGTTTTTACACAATATTGAATTTGATTTGGAAACTTCTGTGCAAGGCAAGTTTCAGGATCAGAACATTGAAAAATGGAAAAGGAATGAAGTGAGGGAAAGATGAGGATTGCGTGAAAGAAACTTGTGCGCCCAATGCGATGTCAAATTGGGTTTTGTGCGCATATAGGGGATATTGAGAAACATGGTTAATCTTCTGAGTAGGGTTTGGTGACACCTATAAATAAGAGGTGACCCCCCTCGTTTGAATAATCTCAACACATAGAGAGAATCTGAGATCTGGATCGTGTAATAATTTTAAGCAAAGGTAGTTGCAAGAAATATTTTGAGTTGTGTGCAAGATAAGGAAGTTGCGCATAATATTTGAGTTGTGTGTAAGATTGAAGTTGTACATAAGGTTTGTTTTGATATAAAAGTAGAATCTTGCACGTAAGTCATTAAAGTTGTATACAAGATGTAGTAAGGGTTGTGTGAAAGATTTGGAGTCTCCTGGTAGCATTGTGGTATAGTGTTATTCATCTATGAATTAAATTGAGACATCAATAGAGCATCTGCATACAATAGAGGATGCATTCATTAGAGATAATTAAAGAACCTACAAGTTTATAAAATATGAGTGGATATTCTAAATAAGCAGTGAACACTTTAGTTAAGAGAGTAGTGAGCTTTCAAATTGTGATTGTTTGTAAACCAAGAGGGATAGTGATTCCACTTAGAACTTTTAAACAGTAGTGCACTTATAGAGGATTTGTTACATCGGTACTTTACCGGTGTATGCTCCTTAGAAGTAGACTAGTGAGGGTGAACCAAGTAAAATTGTTGTGTCTTGTGCATTCTTAAATATTTGTTCATACTTTGAAATGGGAAGGAGAGAGAAGAGTGTTTTTTTAATAATGAAACAAGATAAAAAAGGGGAAGTTGTTTTAATCTATCATACCATGATTTACCCCCCCCCCCATGGTATCTAGTTTAGTGGACCTAACAATTATTATCAGAGGCACGTTAATATTAGTGTTTCTCTATCAATAGAGGTCATCAATCATAAAGGGATTCCGATCTTAGACGGGAATAATTTTCAGCTATGGAAGAATTGGATGCAACACTACTTCCAATCTTTGGGAATAGATATTTTTACAGCAGCGATGTATAGTATTTTAGCCATTATAAATAGTGTTGCTTTATTAGAAACTGAAAGAAGGGAATTGGATACAGACGCCAAGGGAATCAATGCTTTAGGGGAGCCCTATCTAATGCAATCTATACGAAGGTTATGTCATGAAAAACATCACATGCCATGTGGGGAAAGGTATTGAACATATATGAAGGAGATTAAAAGTTCATAGAGGCAAAGTTACAAGTTATTTGGAAAAAAATATGAAGATATGAGAATGAACCCGAATGAGTCTATCGATGCATTCTTTGACAGGGTAAATTTTGTAGTGGGAGACATGTGAGGTCTTGGAAAAGTCATTGAAGACATAAATATTGTGAAGTGTATCTTGAGGAAACTTCTATCTCAGTTCAATATGAATGTTTAAGTATTAGAAGATAAATATCTGAAAGATCTGACACTGTATAACTTTCATAGTACCCTTGAAGCATATGAAATGAGAAATAATGATAATGATGTTATGGAAAAGGGGAAATCTAAATAGGTGGTATTCAAGGCCATGAATAAGCTCAATATTGAATATTTTCAAGAATAATAAGAGACAAACGAGGTGATTTCATTCCTTTCTTCAAATCTTCAAATAGGAAAATGAAAGTTCCTGGGGAAACTTCCACTTACTTGGTTTAGATGTGGAAAGGTTGTCCATGTTGCAGAAAGGTTCCCCAAGAAGTTCCAAGAAGATGATGAGGATGAAGTTGAAATATCTATGAAAAATTATTTAGCTTATGTTAAAGGAAATAAAAAATTTAAGAGAAATTTCTTCAAGAAAAAGAATCTTCTTTCACAAGAATGTAACAGTTCAGATGAATTGTGGTTGAAAAGGTTGAAAAGATAGAGAACTATAAAGATGGTGGAGAAAATTATATGGTGGTAGTTTTCAGTAGAACTTAGTAAAATTAATAAACCAAAGTTGATGAAGAAGAATCTAAAGTAAGAGTAGATATGGAGGAATAATTATAAGTATCTCTTGAGGAGATAGATGTTTGTAGATCCAAAATGAATAAAGACAACAAAGTTTTTCATGAAACCAAATTCTACTTGTAGTAGCAGGATAAAGAGATGTCTAAGTTAATGGAATATATTGAGAATCTCAAGTCATCATTACCAGTGGACTCAGAAACAGTTAGTGAGAATGCACTTAAGGTTGAAGAATAGAGAAGTGATATTGATGTTTTGAATAACACAGGGAAAGATAAAATAAAACGCATTAAAGAACTTGAAGAAGAATTCATTAGACTCCAATGAAAAGTTAAGGATCAAGAAAAAAACTTGACCTCTAATGTGACATTGGGAAATCAGATCATTAAAAAGATGGAAAAGTTGGAAGTGGAACATAGAGGTCCAGAAGAATGAAAGAAATAGTCAAATATAAGTGATAAGGCTGGTATGAGGCTTGATTAAAAATAGAAAGTAGTCATGGTGGAAGTCAGACTGCAAGCACTAGATCTGATATTGAAATTTGATTTGGGTATGAAGTAGAATCAAAATATTCAAAGAACCCAATGGATAACTAGTGGTATTGAATTGACATGCAGGATTGTACCTCACATCAGGTGCTATTTTTGTGAAAAGATGGGACACTCACTAAATGTGTGTTCCATATCTAAGAGATACAGAAGGGAACAAGAACAATAGTGGAGGCCAAACATAGCTCAGTACAATAGAAAATATTTTTAGGGACAATGTTTTTGGCGTAGAGGATTTATTCACATAGCGATATATTGTACATAGATCATGCATAAGAATGCGCCAAAGTAGAATCAAAGTGGTTTCAAGTAGAAAATATAATAATCAAAAGCTAAGATTAAAATTCAAAATCAATTTGCAGCCCTGCAGGATGAAGTTGGTCCATCATACTTCAATGAAGATCAATATTTTCAATCTATACCGAGCATAAATACAAAAACATGGACCAATAAAAAGAGATCTGAGAAGGCAGATGTTGCAGAAATTTCCCTTAAAGCATCAGATTGTTCTAGTTTATGGATCCTTGACAGGGGTTTCACATACCATATGATATAGAATAAGGATCTTGTCATAGGAATAAATTAAAAAAAATAAGTATTTTTCAAGTTTTTAAATGATAAAGGCCTGAAGATAATTGGATCGAGAAAGGCCAGGTTTGGGGAAAAGAAATGAGATGGGCTAATGTCTTGTTTGTAGAAGGTCTCAGTCACAACTTGCTTAGTGTCAGTCAACTATGTGACTCAGGAAATTTTATAAGATTTACTAAGAAGTTTTGTGTCATCATAGGAAGAGATGGTGTATTATTTATATAAGTAAAAATAAAAAAATAAATTTATACCTTATAAGTAGGGAAGAAGATATGTTCTTTTTACCCAGATGGGAAGAAAAAAGTTGTGTTATAAATGAATTGGTCATATATGCCAACCATCCCTGGAAGATTTGGTAAAGTGTGATGTAGATAAATATCTCACTAATATATCATGTGATCTTACTCATATATTTGAATCATTTCAACAAGGGAAGATAATCATAAATATATACAAGGAAAAGGAACATAAGAAAACAAGAGTGCTTGAATTGGTTCCTGTTGATGTATGTGGACCTATCTCACCAATATCCATTAACAAAAATAGATATTACAATCTGTTAATTGATGATTATAGAATAATGGAATGAGTATTTGTCATTTTCCACAAGTTTTATGTGTTTAGTTGCATAAAGTCATAGCGAAGGGAATTAGAAAGGATGTTTGGGTAGAAAATTTTGAGGATTTGTATTGAAAATGGTACGGAATTCACAAATAGTCAAGTGGAAAAGTATCTCGAGAAACATGGGAAAAGGCATCAAGTTTCTTCAGTGAGAAATCCCCAAAATAATGGAGTGGTTTAAAGAATAAATTGTATCATCAACAACATGGCCAGAACAATAATTATTGAGAAAGACCTACCAGATAAATTTTGGAAGGAAGCAGTTTTGACATCATCCTACATTTATAATAGGGATATGTTGTGTCTAAATGAAGGAAAGACATTGTATTAGATGTGGTATGAAAAGAATCCAATAGTTAAATACTTTCAAATCTTTGGAAGTAAGTGATTTATTCTCAACAAAGAAAAAAAAATAGGAAATTTGAGTCACATGGAGATGAGGGGATGTTCCTTGGCTACTTAGAAAACATTAAATTATATAAATTCTTTAATAAGTGGCTGGGAAAATTATTTGGGAGAAATGATGTAACTATAGTGGAGAATGAAGTGAATATTCACTAACACAGTGAATAGTTTGATGATGAAAGCCATGAGGAGGCAAGAAACACAAGGGGTGAAGAAGTGGAAGATGCTGATTCAGAAGAAGATACTAATGATGAGCAAGAATACATAAAGTCTATATGTGCAAAGAAGCCAAATAATTTATCTTAAATTTAGAGTAAAAATATCATTGGTGATCAGACAGTTCTTGTTTAAACAATACTAATGAAGACATTACAATAGGAATCTTTCCTATCTCAGGTAGAGCCTAAATGTTTGTATGATGTAGCTGGAGATGAAGAATAGGTTCATGAAATGAATGATGAGATAGAACATATTGATAATAATCAAACATGGGAAATTGTTTATAGTCTATTAGATAATAATTTTATCCGGAATAAATGGGTCTTTTGAAATAAGATGAATGAAGATAGTGCAGTGATTCGAAATCAAGCACGACTAGTGTGAAAAGGTTACTTACAGATAGAGGGTATCGATGTCGATGAAATACTTTCACCTATTGAAAGGTTATATACAATCAAATTATTCTTGGTTATTTCAATGAAATAGAATTTCAAAGTTGTTCATATAGATGTAAATTCCACATTTTTTAAATGGGGTTATGGAAGAAGAAGTTTATATTGAGTGGCCATATAGTTTTCTCATTCATGAAGATGAGAACTGAGTTTTTCGGGTAAATAAATATTTATATGGTTTGAAGAGGGAACCAATAGTGTGGTATTCAAGGATTGATCAGTTTTTGAAGAAGAATGGTTTTTATCATAGTGGAGTTGATTACAATTTATATGTGAACAATGATAGTAATCAAAGGATGATGGTTCTGGTGTATGTTGATGACATAATCTTTGGTGGATTAGATGAAGCATAGTGCAGATAGTTTTTTCAATTCATGAAGAGTGAGTTTGAAATTTCAATGATTGGTGAACTTTCATTTTTTCCTTAGTTTACAGGTGACAGAAGGAAGGAATGTCACATTCATTTCTCAATAAAAATATTCCAAGGAAGTTTTGAGAAGGTTCAGAATGGAAAATTATAAGGAGATGAAGACTTTGGTTGCTAGCTAGAAAAAACTATCAAAAGATGACGATGTAAAGGTAGTTAATATCACTGAATATAGGAAAATTATTGGAAGTTTACTATTATTGACAATGACAATACATGATATTGTTTTTTACACATGCCAAGCAACAAGATATCAAATCAATCTCAAGGAAATCTACATGCTTTTAGTGGAAATAATACTTTGTTATATCAAAGGAATTTTTGATTTTGGTCTGATGTATAATGAAAAATATCAACCATAGATTTTGGGATTTACATATGAATATTGGGCGGGTTCAACAGATGATAGGAAATCAACGTCAGGAGATTATTTAAACCTTGGTGGATCATGTATTTCTTGGCTAATAAAGAAACAAGATTTCATTTCATTGAGTACCGTAGAAGTTGAGTATATTGTAGCCACCCAAGCATGAACATAGTTATTTTAGATGAAGCAGTATCTTATGTATATGGGGGTTGAATTAAAGTCTCTGATCAGAATCCATTTTTATAATTCAAGTTATACCAATCTTTGCAAAAAAATCTATTCTATCACTCAAGTACAAAGCACATTGAAATCAAATATCATTTTATCAAGGAGAAGGTGGATCATGGGATTGTGAAGTTGGAGTGTATTCCTAAAAAACTACAAGTTATAGACATTATGAAAAAGGCCTTACCCAAAGAAGAGTTTGAGAGGCATCAATTGGTTATGGGAGTTTAATTGACTCCCCGTACTTGAAAAAGTGTGGATGTAGGACCCCCTCCCCCTGATGTATGGTCTATTTTTCCCTAATGAGATTATATGTATTCTTTCTAATGTTACAGACCACAAAGGAGTGACCTTTGGGTTTGTTGACAAAGGGGGATAAAGTGTTGTTTCTTAAGGGGGAGAAATTATATAAGGGAGAAAATGTCTTTGTTAGAGACATGGGGAGAAGCTGACATGTGGAGTAGTGAGATAGGGGGAAAATGAGATAGGGGGGTAGTTTTACAACTGATGATGCTAGTAGTGATCAATCAAAGAAGATATATCATGACAACTGAGGTTTGTGATGAAATAAATTGATTGGTTTCAAGAATTTGTGTCAGGAATGAAGTAGTTCATTGATGAACTTTTCATCGTAATTTTGTTTCTCATGTCGATAATTGCTCATGTGGGCTCAGAGTATGTGTTGATTAAATACTTCATTACTATATTAATTGCAAGATGAAAATGTTTATAGAAGATGGTCGAAGATAAATAGGTATCATGTTATGAAATAGTTGTCAACAAACCCAAAGGGGGAGATTGTCAGGAAAAAATCCCTCAAGGAAACATTGAAGCATTTTTTGGTTGATTGTATTTGTTGACAAAGAGGTTTTCCAGGGTCAGTTGTGGTGTTCCATAGATATCATTGACAATCTATATTGAAAAATAACCATGACAAAGGAAGGTATTATCTGGAGGTGGTATAAAAAGAACAGATACAATGTGGCCCTGTTTTCCAGTGTTTTCCAAATTTTTCGGCATCAAAATCAAAAAATGGAGAAAGGTTTTTTTGGTAAAGGAAGGTGTGAAAAAGATCTTAAATGTGCATGAAATATTGGTGTTTGTGAAAAAGATTGAAAGTGATTTGGAAACTTTTTCATAAGACATATTCCAGGATTATAATATCGAAAAATGGAAAATTCATGAAGTGTGTGAAAGATGAGGATTGCATGAAAGAAACTCGTGTGCCCAATGTGATGTCAAGTTAGGTTTTGCACGCACAGAGGTGATATTTCACAACGTGGGTAATCTTCTGTGCAAGGGTCGGTGGTGTCTATAAATAAGAGGTGACCCCCCTCATTCGAAGAAGCTCAACACTTATAGGGAATCTAATTTTCAGATTGCATAAGAATTTTACACAAATGGAGTTGTGTGAAATATTTTGAGTTGCATGCAAGTTAAGGAAGTTTCATGTAAGATTTTTGTTATGAATAAGATTGAATTTTCACTCAGGGAGTGTTTCATGAAAAAATTTTAATATTTCATGCAAGGCATTAAAGTTTCATGCAAGATGTGGTAAGGTTTGCATGAAATATTTGGATTTTCCCTGCAGTACTATGGTAAAGTGGTATTCATCAGTGGATGAAAGTGAGGAATCAATAGAAAATATACATAAAATGGAGGATGAATTCATTATATATAATTAAATTACCTCCTAGTCTATAAACTATTTTTGGATCTTCTGAAGAAGCAGTGAGAACTTCAGTTGAGAGAGCAGTTAGCTTTCAAATTATGATTGGTTGTAAACCAGTATTGACATTGAGTCCACTCTGAACTTGTAAACATTTGTGTTCTTATAGTGGATTTCATACATTGTAAAATTGTATGTTTGTGCTACTTGGATGTATCCAAGTAAGGGTGAACCAAGTAAAATTGTTGTGTTCTTTGTATTCTTTTAGATTTGTTTATACTTTGCAACGGGAAGGAGATAGAAGAGACTTTTGTCTAACAACAAAACAAGATCAAAAAAGGGTAGTTGTTTTAATCTATCATACCCTAATTCACTCCCCCCACTTAGGGTATCTAGCCTAGTGGATCTAACATGAGTCAATCATCAGCACCTCACACATGCTTATGGGAACTATGACATAACCTCATACATAAATAATTTCATCTATGTTGATAAACTAATATAAAGGTGGATCCCCACCATATAAAAATTTTATCATTACCAGACAATAAGAATCATATAGTTGGATCCTATTTACCCTACTGAGTAGTGAATATGTGATAGATAAGGATGTAAGGTTCACTCACCCCTAATACTCTTGAAGGCCCAAGTCTATCTCAATGAAGAAGTCCATCAACTACCACTCACTACCAGACTCCTGGACTACCTGAGACTGTGTCTTCTAGCTCAACACATACATGAATACATTTCCCTTTCTAGGGGTTTAATCCAGATAAAAATAAAATGACTATAAATACTAAACCCACCTTCACTTACAAAGGTTTGAGTCCCACTGTGGTAATATATACTTTAGGGCCTTATGATCTATATCACTATAAACCTCTCACCCAATAGGTAATTCCACCAATATCTCAAAAAAGGTACCACTTCTGCTAAATCTAAGTAATGTATCAAATAGTTTTCCTTTTGTAGCCTCAACTTCCTGGATCCATAAGCAATCACAAGATCATCATGCATCATAACCACTCCCATCCCGACCCATGATGCATCCCAGTACAAGGTATACTCTATACCCAGCTCAAGCATGGTCAAGATTGCTACTCTAGTTAATATTCTTTTCAAGTACTAAAGAGTGTTATCAAAATATTTAGAACAAAAAACCTTACCCTTTTCTTGGTTAGGTATATTATTAGTGTTTTCAAGTAGTAGAAGTCTTAAATTAATCTTTGTTAATAATCAGCAAAACCCTAAAATTTTCATATTTCAAAAATGTTCTTATAAATCTCCCAAGAAAGGATTTCTCTAAATTTCTTATTGTATTAAAATAAATCAAAATTTGATATAAAAATCCCAAAGAAGGGAACCAGGTCGATGTAAAAGTGGAACTTTTAGAGATTGTCATGTATTTTATGCTCTCTAAGTGTTCCCAAAATGGTCTCTAAGAATCAAGTATACTCCTCCATCAACATAGAGTACACAGGAATATCATTCGAAAACATTTCCCCATAACCATCCAAATTTAGGTGGAAACCTGATTCATCATGTCCATGAATATCATAGATATTTTCATCTAAATGAATAGCATCACTAAGTACTCATAAAAACAATACTTACTCCTAAAAGTTGTATGGGGTATGTCTGGAGGTCTCATACTCATTTTGTGATAAAATGAACTCAAATAAATATTATAAAATACTTGGGATCCTTTAAGTTAATCAAATGAATAATTAATGTGAGGAAGTGTATATCAGTTCTTATCCATTACTTGGTTTTTTTTATAGTCTACGCATAACCTCAGTGAACCATCTACCTTATTAGTGAAAAGGACTCGATCACCTCAAAGAGATTTACTCAGTCATATGAATCTATTATCCTCTATATACCCTAATTCAAACTTTAGCTCCCATATCTTCATAGGTTATATCCTGTAAGGTAGTGTAAAAATAGGTTTTATATGAGGTATAAGTTTGATAGTGAACTATATCTCTCTCTAGTGGAAACCTCAATAAATATTCAGGAAAAAATCCTTTAACCTATCAACGAAAGTAGAAAATACTACTTGTTTAATCTCTCCATTATCCAATACAAGACTAGTAGCCTTGGATTAAATCCAACCCTTCTGATGATAGTTAGGTCTAGAAAGACCAGCCTATAAGTCCCATTACCCATCATGGACATAACTATCACCCTTAGGAGATGTTAAATATAACCATAAAATATAGAAATATATGTGGGCATGATAGATTAATAACCAATCCATACTGGGTATATGATCAAAACCAATCATATCTAGTAAAAATATATTCTAGAGAAATCTGTAACCACCAATCAAAAGGGTGCATTTCATACAGAAGTGAATTCTCTTTGATTCCACTCCTAGTTGTGTCTCATTCGATATCAATCCAAATAAATGCTCCATTTATAAGCCTAATAAATCAATGAACTAATAAAAAATAAATAAATGGGATGATCTTGTGTCAAATAAGGTGTATGATAGAGTAAAATTCATAAATATCAAACCTTGAACCACAGACAGACCAACCTCTAGATTAGTAGGAGTGGGATAAATGGTATGCAACTAGCCTATTCCTTATTATTGAGCTCCTATTTTCTCCCCTTATGAAGTAACAATCATATTTAAATGTTTCACATATCCTTGGGCACCACAACCCCCACCCCAACAGAAATAGACAATGGATCTCCAATTAATAACCTATATAATCATCAAATATCTAGCTACATATCCATGTCTTGATCTTCTATCATCAACCCATTTTTGGATGATCCTAAAAATTGTTTTAGATGTACCATCCTTCCACATGTTCAGCACTCAAATAGTGTTTGGTTTCACTAGGTATTAACATGATTGGGCCTACCACACTCATAAAGCTATATAATACTACCCCCTAAGAAGGGAGATGTAATCCATCACCCTGGCTACTATACCTGTCACCACTCTTATGTAAACTATCAAAAGGATACTTATTGCCACCTAAATACCTACTACTAGTCCTCTCAGTATAAACCATCTACCTTAATCCTCTACCTTCACCCAGTTTCCTCTCAGTAATAAGTTCCTAATTCAAATTCTCAAAAAATATGGAATATAAAAGACATTAACCTATACTTATACCTCATACCATAACCCATATTCAAAACTTCCAACTCTATCCACCTCATCACCTATTAACATATGGGTAAAATGTTGTAGTTCGATGAAGCGATCAATGTAAACCATCACTATCATATTTCCCTTTGTAAGATGTATAAATTTCATAGCTCTATTCTCTCTTAGGGTCTCTAAAAATAAGTGATCAAGAAAACAATTCTAAAAGAACATTTAAGGACAAACCTAAATGAAAGTCTTCCTAGAGTCCCAAAAATGCTTCATTGGTCCTCATAACATATAGATATATAGCTTTAACCTACTTTATAGGGGTGTGTCTAGATGGTAAAATATCATCTGGATAGACTCTATCCAGAACTCAGCTACCTAAGGACCTCCCTCCCTAGTGAACAATATAGGATATTTCCTTAGAAACACTATGGTCAGATCAAACATAATAGATGTGGTTCGATTTTCCTCTGTTTAAATTGACTATATAACTCATAGTAATCTCTCATAGAGCTTAATATCCATTGATTGTTCTAGTACTATAGTAGGATCTGGACCGACCACTAGTGGGATGTTCTCATCACCACCCTCCTCATGCTCTACTAGAGTCTTTTGTTGATGCATCCCTCTATAATTCCAACATACATTTCAAAATACACTACTATAAATGTTATCAATATCATAGTTTAGGGAATGAAAAATTAGGAATAGTGTCCCACTATTCTTTACACCCCATACCATAACAACCTCGTAACTCAATAATTCTCTCTATAACATATAACCATACTCAAGATCAACTTCACATGTATATGGGATATGTGTCATCACATTTCTCTTCCATTCCACTTTAATTATAAATTTATTAACTAAGGATTAGTAAAATGAAATGTAAATTATAATTTATTTTGAAAACACATTATACATCACATTTGAAATTTTATCTAATGAACATTATAGAATAATTATAATAATCCCTCTTAATTTATAGTTTTTCCTTGAATTTTTTGAATATTTGGTTAAATAGGATATTTTCATCATATTATATAGGAAAAAACTATAGAAGTTACTCCTAAGAACATGTTTCATACCATGTTTTTAAAACATCCTATATCATGTATACCATACTCAAATAGTAAAAAAAAGAAATATGCTTTGATACTACTTTGTAATATCCCCATCCTGTGACCACTCAATAGTGTTTGGAACATGTCACTACATCACCTCAAGTGTGAATCCCCATACACTAGAGTTTTCTAACTATTAATATGGGTTTATGGAGTTATTATAGTGAGACTATGCCACTATATAAGATTGAAAAATAAAAAAATAGAAATCCAATGCATCCAGATGAATAAGGAGAACAGACATCATGGTAAGATCCAACAAATAAATATAACCCATGATGTAATAAAATGATTTCCATATAATTCATAAAATTTATACATATAGATAGGATCCTCCATGAGTGGATCATATATACCAATATATAAAAATAAAAAAAAACTAGGAAAACTGAAAAATCAGGACAAAGTTACTAGATCTTTCCCATATTCCATGCTACATACCACTAAATAGATCAACCCTTGGTCATGGTACATTAACCCTTATCTTGCACTACAACCAAAAAGTCTTCTCAAGTACCAATTGTGCCATGAGCAAGGTGTGATTACTACTCAATAGAACACCACTAATAGTTTCTAAAATGTATTTAGTTTGATTAGAATTTCATGATGATGTGCATAATAAAAAAACATAATGAAATATACCACCATCAGTCCTCGAGTTCTGGGGTGACACTTGAGATTGACCATACCTGGTTTGGCCAGTGACTGATGTATCTAAACATAATATACATAAATCCATATCTAAGAAGATAATATAAATAATATTTTAACCATAGGGATAAAGTTGAGTCCAAGGAGTATGTCCAATGAATCCTATAACCATAGTCATAAAGCTGAATCCAAGGAGAATATTAAAGGAATTTTATAACCATAAGCATAAATCCAAATCTGAGGAGTATATCCAAGGAATTCCATAACCGTAAACATAACTCTGAATCAAATGAGTATATACAAGGAATTAAAAGTTCATAGTTAATTCATTTATCACTCATAAAGGCATTACCACTAGGTCCTAGGAGAACCCTAGTCATCTATACTCTTTCATTATATTTTTATTTTATCTAGAACACCCTATGGGTTGCTTCTTAAATTCTCATAATTAGTCATACCTGAGATCAACTCACATGGTGATCAAGGATTATTCCTATCACTCATAAATAAGTATATCTATACCCAAATATTAATTTATTATAGGAATTATCCCATTTATAATATTTATTAAATTTTTGAGTCAACATGAAACAATTTTACATGACCACACATCACACGCACCAAGAAAAAGTGCAATGCTTTAAGGGATAGTTTAACTACCACCTTACTTATTCTTGAATACATAAACTCATCAAATACCAACCTATAATTTAAACTCTAATGGAATAAATCAATGAATTATAAAAAAAACCTAAAATAGGGGGAAAATATTTGTAAGTGGTGTAAAACTAAAAAGCATTGGTGAAATATGAGAAAGGATGAAAGAGGATTTTTATCCTTATCTCTAGTTATCTCCCAGATAAAATATCATGAAATTTAACCAATTAATGAAGGGTAACTCTATTACAAGGTGGGGGATCACAGGAAGAGCGTGAAGGGTTCTGCACACAATAGAGAATAAGAAAAAATCTCTGATTCTTAATCCAAAAAAATTAATTAACCAACTTTAAAAAAACACCAGATAGATGGGTTACAGGGAAACCTCATACTCCACAACATGACCTTTTCCAAACTAAGGACCTCTCCTTAACCTAAATAATGATATAGTGTTACCCCTAGTCATGGCATTATCTTTTTCAGGACAAGGTTCCCACCTCTACCTAGAAGAAATAATTTTGTGTCTCCCTCAACCCCACACCATGAAATACCCTACACAAGTTTTTGCACTGTAGCTCTCAACTGTCACACCATGACCACATATTTATTGCTAAAATGTTTTCTACAGGACCCTAAAACTATCCAAACCTACTCTCTTACCACTAAAAACTCCTAAAATATTCGTAGGAAATAGAAATACAATATTTTTATAAATATTTAACTAAATCTATACATTAAGATGGTCTAGGGTTTTACAGCTCGAGAAGACAATAACCATCATAAATAACCATCTCCCTAGACTCTTATATCACTGCACACTACCTCCAATTGGGTCCACCTCCTCCCTCACACCAAACCTCCTTGCACCACCTCCCTTCCTACCAAACTGCGCTTAGAATCTCCCTCACCTTCCCTCTTACCAAGAAATGTCACCACACTTTTCCACCACTGGGCATTGCTTGGGTTGGTGTCCCATCATCCATTCATAAGAGAGAAGAAATAAGGGAGAGGATAGAGGGTGAGAGGATAAGAGAGATTGAAAAAATATATAGGAAGAGATAATAATTGGGTAATATTCTCTTCATGATGTTCTTTAATGATCGTTGATGAAATCATCATCAAAATTCAATAACAGCATTAGGGATGATGATGTAAAAGTAAATATCTCATACACCAAGATCAAAATACATTAGTTAGTAACTAAATCAACAAGAGAAATCACTGAATCAAATATTTGGATACAAAACATGAATTATTTAAATAGATAATCCATCATTTCTTCAAGAGACTTTATCATTAAATTATTGTCTTTATATGGAATATTTAATAGTGAATTACATCTTACACCCACATGATAATTCCAAGTTAATTCTTCAAATTTCTATATAATTGATTATCTAATGATTATAAGATTTTTAATTATATTTCTCGTTCACTTTTCCATCAAGATAATAAGTAAATTCATGTAAGTTGAATAATAGAATAATTATTCGGATTTAAAATAACATAAATCTCTACCTTAAAAAATGAAATCATGTGGATGGTGATCATTCTCACTTTATTTTCATTAATGGCCCAATAAAGAATTCCTTCCATGGTTCCCGATTCCTTCTACCATACCTCCTTTGTAGATTTATCAAAAATTATATAGTTCATGTGGATAACACTAGGATTTTGAGATAAATATATTATATAGGAATTATTTTTAGGTTTAGACATTTACTCTCCTATAAATGAGTCGATCAACATTATCAAAATTTCCCCATTTTAATAATATAATTCATTTAATCCACCTGTGACAGTCAAACCTCAAGGATCCTGATGCAAGAAATATTTATACCATACCTAGGGTAAAATATGTGTTTTTGAAGAAATAGTGGTGTCATAATTCACATTTGGCACTTTTTTAAGAGGAAAATAATAATTCCTAGGAATTCATGTATAGGGTAAAAATAATATTTTTATAATTAATATATATTTATTAAGGCCACTCCACACTATCAATTCCACACAGAATCATCCCAGTGGTAAAAACCACACCTAAGAATCAAAATAATCATCAGATAATTTTTCTTAGGTCATCTTCTAGGGTAAATTTATAATTTTACCCTAAGGAGGTCTCAAGTCACTGAAACTCAAAATTGAGGTTAGTATTGTTCATGTAAAACTTAAACCAATAAATCCTCCCCACCTTGATACCATTTTAATCTTTAAAATGGAAACAAAAATAGCTACTAAATAAGTAAATTCAAAAAACAACCTTTTGAATAAATCAACACACATTTACATGCACTTTCCCTCATATTTGGAGGATTAAGTTCTAAGAAAAGCCAGTATACCGCCACCTAATAAGGGAAAATATTCTATCATAATTGAAGATATTGGATTTATCAAACCTAAAATCAGAACCATAATAGAAGCATGCATTCTATCTAGGTGAGTCTTGCAAGCCTCACTACCCAAAATTTTCATAACAGTTTGTTTTCAAATCCATGGGATAATAAAAATCCACAAACCATAAAAACCATCTTGGAATGGTTTTCTTTAAAGGTTACCCCTAGTGGGAGTACCTTGCTTCATACCTTAAAGAGCATCCTAGATGATTGTTTCATAAGAAAAAACCATATATTCCACACTCCAACACTGAGTGTGAGGTGACCCAACAATAATAAACATACATAGTACATCATTTTTCATGATTATTACTTACATATACTAATAAAACACACCCTATAACCTACAGGTTTAGTGTTAGTATTGATTAGATACATAAAAAACATATTTTATAAAGTTTTCAATATCTCCCACAAATAGTCTTTTCACATGATACCCTTTTAGGAAAATTATACATAACACTCTTCTTCAAGACCTAGGGAATGGAAATATAAGAAAATTTTGGCTCATGTTATCAGTAAGGGTAAACATAAGGGATATAAATCAAATATCATAATATGATCATTTAGGTATAATAATATAATCAAGGTACACAATCATATCACAATAAATCATATATCATAATAGGAATAATAATTTGGAATATACATAAGCACAAAAATCATCCCTTATATCAAGGACCACAAAAAAAACCATCATCACATATTGGGTATAGTCCCTTAATGTATTAATTTTACTACCCAATCCCTAACATGTTAACTCATAAGATATAAGTTTTTAATCAATGCATTGGAGGGATATAATATACTCATTCTTCACTTAGTGGATAGTGTCCATCGGGGTTTGGGTTCACTCATTATT
This sequence comes from Viscum album, assembly GCA_963277665.1. Taxonomy (NCBI): domain Eukaryota; kingdom Viridiplantae; phylum Streptophyta; class Magnoliopsida; order Santalales; family Viscaceae; genus Viscum; species Viscum album. Next base: position 1,383,130,480 of record OY728138.1, read on the forward strand.
CCAAATAATCTCATGAGATATAAAATTTACTCAATTATGACCCCTTTCATGTCATTATAGAGTTTATTTTATGCTATTTTATATTATTGAGGGTTGTTTTATGTTTTTGGGAAGTTTCATCTTGAAACTTGGAAAATATGTGGATTTTCCTTCTATACATGGTTTCCATGCATGTTCTAGAAGAAATGGTGTGGTTAACCTTATGCAGTTGTTTTTTTAGTTCATTTTTTACATAGTTGGTATGAATGGATAACACACAGTTCAGTCCAAACTATATGGAACCTAGGAGAAATCATGTGGGGCCTTTTTTGTGTATGGGTACTAGTGAATATCTTGTGTATGGTTAGGTAAATCATGCAACAAGCATGTGAAGTGGGTATATAATTTGATAGTGCTATTTGGAATAGTTGACACATGGTTTTTACAATTGTGTGGAGTCCTATGAGTAAGCATGCATAGTGGATTGTGCTAGGTAGTGTATTCCACATAGTTTCATCATGTTTTGGAAAACCATGTGGCCAAACCTTGTAGCTTTCCTAAGTGTTTGATTTTTTTGGATTTTCTCTTCTGTCATTATATTATTTTAACTCTACAAACCTCTAATCCATCTCCCTATAACTTTAATGGACTATGTATGCATGGGGAGATCACTCCCTTTTGATGTATTCTATTTTTATGGTCACTTTACTTTTATTCAAGTAGATTTCTCATTGTTTAGTCCCTCTAAACCTCTTTATTTATTCTATTCTTCCATTTCCTTTAATTTTTCTTCCTCTTGTAAACTCCAAATGTCATGTTGGATGATTTTATGGTTGGGAGTGAGAATAATCATCAATATTTTTCTATATTGGGGTTTTATAGGGAATATCTTATCTCGGTTGATCATTTTTTATGGAAGGTGATGTGTTATAATTATTTTCTAGTCAAATGATCTAGAAGTTTCTATAACGCCACTTTATATATCATTACATGATATACTTGGTTATTTTAAATCGTTATTTATCTAAATAATTTCTATATATGTGTGTGTGTGTGTGTTTGGCGAGGGAGGTAAATTGGTTTTCAAATGGTATTAACAATTGGTGTATAATGGATTCAATGACAAGTGATTATATAAATGCATAAATGGTTTTTAAAGGATGAAAATGGTTTTAAAATAAGTGGTGAGCACTATATTGAGGTTTTAAATGGTTTTTTTACATTAATTTATTTCCAAACAAAGTTTTAGGTTTTTTAAAGTGTTAAAACTATTTTAAATGGGTTTCTTGATTTGAGATGGTGTGTTAACCCATGTGAGTGACATTTTAAAAATTGTTGATAGCTATGAATGATTTCAATAGAGTTTAAGGGACGTGTGAGTTCCCAAATAGATTTATAAGAAAAAATTTATTAATATAGTTTTAAGAGTTTATTGAAATGATATTTTAAATGGTGTTATTTGGATTGTCATATCAAACTTTTTTTTAAGAAGGCCCATATAGAACCTTATGAAAAATGTGTTTTCATGAAATTTGTTAGACCCACTTTTGATATCCTTGTAAATTTTTCCATTTAATGTGTGGTATTTCATGTATGTTAAAACTATGTGATGGTATAATGGTCTTCTTTGCGCAAGGGTGTTGGTGGTTAGGTGAGGTTTATATATAATTCCTTGATTTGATTTTTTTCATCATGTGATTGATTTGTTTATCACTACCTTTTCTCAATATCATGGGAATATTAGGAAGATGGTAGGGAATGCATAAGTGAAATATATAGTATATATTATGTGCTGACTAGGGAATATTTTCCCAAAAAAACCTAGTTGTTCAGGATGAAAGTGGTTGTGGGTAGTATAGTGGCCCATGGTAGTGATGTGCTTATAGGAAGTTTTATCTCTAGATAGTTTGAAGGGATAACCAGGGAAATATGCGAGTTCATTAGTATTTTCATATGTTCATCACATCCAATTTAGGCCTACTAGAGTCCTAGGGAGTTTCCTATGATGTAAGGATCCTATTAATCAAGAGAAGGTGATGTGTGGAGAACTGAGTAGCAAGATTCCATTGCCTAATGTTGATGGAATTTTTTGTCATCCCTCCCCCTCTAGAGAGGGGTAGGGGTCCTCTGGTCCTCTTCACTTCATTCCCCTAACTTTCTCTTTTTCTCTTACCCCTTTTCCTAGAATCTATATTAGCCCAAAGGTCTCCTCTTTCAACCTAGGTTTTCCATAACTCTCACTCTCCCTTCAAAATTTTACAGAGGCTTCGACCTATTTTAACTTATCTCAGGTCGCTCACTTTGGTTAGAATCATCCTTTGGTTAAAATAGTTGAACAGTTCATCTTGAATTTGTGGGATTTGAAAGATCACTCAATCATCATCCTCCTAGATCCTCATCATCTCCTCATCCTTATTTAGTTAGATGAAGATCTTATCCTTTCTTGGTCCTTAGTTAAGCATTCCTTCAATAGATGTTAATTATCCCTATTCTATTGGTCCTACAATTTTTACTAGAATCTAGATCCTATAGCTTATCCTCTTTGGGTAAGTTTTCTAGGTCTATACTCGAGGTGTTAGGTAATTTAGTAGGTATATTTTTTGGTTTTTGATGAAAAATCATGATCCCTCTTCCATATAATTAATCCCTACATTTTCATTGAAATATATGTTTCCAAACCTCCTATAATTTTTGTTTGGATTTAGGTTGAACATTAGTTTTGGTTAAAATAATATGTGGACTTCGAACAGTGTTTGGATTTCTACTCTAGTTAGAATCATCTTGGTCATCTTCAACAGTCATGTAGTTGTCGACCAGTGGGTCAACAATCTAGTCCTTTATCTCTGAACTACAGATATGGTATTTCTAGCTTGGATCATAAGGGGAAATAATTATCTCATGCAGGTTCACTGAACATAGAATAAGAGGGTTCATGGAAGGAGGTAGATGTTGAAAGATCCATTACTACAAGGTTTATGGCACTAAATGTTTTTCAGCATATTGTTCCCTTCTCTGGACCCTCTTTTCAAGGGAATAGATCCTTTTCAAATGTTTTGGATTCCACCTTAAAGAGTCCTAATGATGGTATCTTTAGTGATTCTCAAAATTAGGGCTCATATTGAAAAAATAAAGGATTTATTTCAATCCAGTAGAATAATGAGGAGGATACCCAGGAGGGTTCAGGTTTGCCTAAGGTGATGGCATCCCGCCAAATTACTTCATTTAGTTTACCTGGAATGGGTGAACCCTCTATTAAGAGGTATAGTCTCTCCTCATATTCTATCTTTAGGAGCTCTAAGGGAGTTCCCCTTCAGAAAAAATTATTATATTTAGGATATAGACCATCAAATGATGATGATTTAGGGGGTAAAAAAGGGTTTCAAATAGAAAGGATAAGAAGGATGGGAATTTTATGAAGGATAAATATTTATAGATTCAAGATGGAGAAATTAAACCTTCTAATGTTTCTTAGTCTATATCAGAGTATGAAGAGGATGAGAAACCTACATTTTTCTATCAAAATATAAGGAATAAGGGAAAGAAAAGGGCCATCAAATTCGGTGATCACCCAATTACAAAAGAAAAGAAAACTATGGATCGTAAAGACTATTTGTATCTTTTGAAACCTATGGTAACTCAATCTGTAGGTAAGGGTATTTTTTAAAAAAAACTTGTTCAGATTTCTAGAAAAGTCCTTGTGGATGGTAAATAATTTGATCAGATTCTCACTTATTAGGATATTCCCCCTACTTGGGAGGCTTCTATGGAAATATCACTGGTAGAAGTAGAGAATGGTTTGATCCCAAAAGGCTCTTTAAAGGAGAAATAAAACAATTATGAAATTATTGAGAGTGGAGGGTCACTTATAACATTAGAAAACTAGTGGAATCCAAACCTCCTATTATGATCCTCCTCATGCACTATAAGTAAAAAATGGGGGAAGAGTATTTCACTATCAATGCATCCAAGGAAGACCAAAAGTAGATGAAATAAAGAGTTATGAAAGTTGACACTAAGCAGAAAATGACATGTATTAATACTCAGGCCCACATTTTATTTTGAGTATTTAATGAATAGAAGATAACTATGGAGGATTTAATTAATATTTGGGATATGATGGATTCCTTTCTTTAGGAGTTGTTATATAAGGATGCCAAGTTGAACAAATTCCCTATCATATTGATCCTTCTTAGGTTACAAAATTCTAACACCATAATTCTGCATTGGAATGGGAATGCATTTCCTATTTTAGGTCAATCCCGTTCTGGATCAGTTTATTACTTCCCCTTATTTGGGTGTGGTTTCCAGCCCATTATGGAATCATTCAGGTTTTTCATATGGGTGGTGGCTCGGTGCGGTCTCAACGGTGATTTCTAAAGTTTTTTTTCTTCTGAGTAGAAATTAAAATTTTGATGGGGGTATTAGAAAGTAGTTACGATGTCAGTTGTCCTCATTAATAGATCTTCAACCCACTATGAGTTTTAGTGGTCCTTTGTGGTTGTGATTTTTTTCTTTTCATGTAGTATAGGGTGTTATTAGTGATAATATTCACGTTTTCACTTATCCTTTAAAAGTATTTTTATAAAAATTAAAAAAATGAAGTAGGATCCTATTCAGGATCATTCAGGGGATTTCTCCTTTACCTTGTTTGCATCCCATACTTCTTGTATGATTACTTAGCACCCATTTTTTGTGGTTTGTTTCTCCTTATTGTGTGAAATTGGTATCATGGTTTCATTTCTCACATTCTTATTCTTCTATATATTATGGATTACTTTTAAAAAAATTAAAAATGGATTTTTATGAAAGGTTTTGGAAGAAGGAAAATAAAGTGGTGTTTTGGTTTACTTTAAAACTATATTATCCAGGGTTTGAATGATGTATTATTTAAATGTAAAGTGGTTTTAACCAAATAGATTTTATAATGTTTTCATAATAAATAGGAAATGGTTTTGTTTTGGAACTCAAGTGCATGTGTTTTAAAACATGTTTTCTAAAAAGTCCCAACCAATATCAATGTATCACTAAGAGGGGGAGGGGATAAATCAATGAAAACTTTTATTTTTATGTTATATTTATTGTGTAACAACATTTTCCCCCTGTTAAAGAATTTTCACTTTTCTAAAAAAATATTCACACATCCACAGTAACACAATAATTTACAAGTCTCACTACTAAATAAGTGTATATAGTCCTTGGAATGGTTTGTAAATAATCTAATACCACAAAATACACTATAAAATAATTCTTTTTTGTAGATACAACATGTAGGAAATACCCTTACACTTGGGTAGCACTATGATCAATGAAATAATACATGTTATTTTTTTATCATAAATGATGTAAGACAAGTTTATGTAAAAAGTTAAGAAACCTTAACCAGTTGATTCAAAACAAGTCACTGTGTTGCTTTAATAATTTCCAATTTTATAGAATCTTCAAAACAAAAATCTTCACTTTAATACCCAGCAGCAGGTAGAAACAAAATTTCTAGAATTCTTATAGAAACTTATTCTGATGGCTCAGTCTGATTCCCCAATCTGATTCTTCAATCTGGAAAATAGATAATAAATAATACTCTGAAACAATTTTGAACCACTTTTTATTTTCTCAAAAACTTCAGTCTTATGTCTTAGTCTGATTTAGAAAACCTTGACACTATTTCTTTTTTATGCCACTTCTAACCAAAAAACTTCTTGAGAAAAAATCTATCTGAAAACCTTTTCTCTATACTCAAAACATATGTGTGATTTCTCTCTCTCCACATGTGAATAGTTTTCCAATATTAGAAAATACAATATATTTCCTTATATTTATAGAAGAGACAAAAGTGGTATGGGAGGTAAACCAATTTCACTTTCTCACTCAACCAAATTTCTAGAACCTAAAATTTTACTTTCTTATTTACTTCATCTTTTACTATTTCAATACTTCTAAACACTTTTTGATTCTTATCAAAACTACTCGAATATTCTCATAAATTTATCCTTCTTCAAACTTACTAAACTTTCTTCAATATTATATAATTTTCATTCCAATACATTCTTAATTACGATGAAATATATGGTCACTCCAATTCTGTTGACCCACTTGAGGATACATAAGAACTGAATACCTCTCATTTTGATGCTTTGTACCATTTTAAAGATGAATGAATTTTCATTCTGAATCTATATACCAACTAAAATACATAAAATAATTATTCCATAAACATTTTTGTAACTTCATTAGAATTTAGTTTCTTTTCTTTTTCCATAAACATATTTTTAAATTCTAAAGTTTCTGGAACCCCCTTGAAAACACTTCTTCAAATCTCATCAAAACAGATCACCTTTTATTCAATTACTCAAAAATTACTCATACTAATGATCTTGCATCTAATGAAGTCCAGCGTCTAATGACTTATTAGTGTTAGTATGTGTCTGATGGGTCAGTCTCTAATTCATTCTTATGTGTCGTCATTAATTATGGTCTAAAGACTCTTGCACCACTTAAAGAAAAATAGAATTTTTGTTTTATGAAAAAAAAATTCTTTTTCTCTTGACCCGCTAAAATACAAATCAAATTGAATTCTCATTTTGATGAAAATGGTCGATGACATTATTAAACTTCATTTGGTTGATCAAATTCTGATCTCATTCATCGGTCCAATCATCTCTAACTTTCTTAAACATTATTCCTCTGATATAACTTTTCATCTAATTCTATTATATAATCAAAACTATATCGAATAGATAAGGGTTATAATTACTCTAATGGATTAGTTTCACACCATTTCTAATGGATCGGTGTCAACAAAAACTTATTTTTTCCTGATTTCCTAAAACTAATGATTGATCCTTTGGAATGGTTCATTCAGTAAATCGAACAATCCAATGGATCAGGTCATCTTGTGGATTGATCGATCAGTATTTCATCAACCTCAAACTCCATAACATTTCTCCTTCCACAAACTTCTTCTTGTATCCTAAAATCTTCATGGATTTGAGAAACTTAAGATCATCATATCATCATTAATCTTACAAAACCTTTTCTCCTCCTTTCTTTCAAAATCTTATATCACAAGTGTTGATTAAATTATGATATTGAAGACTTAAATATCAATAAATCACATTCAGATTTAGTATCTAATGTCTTGAAACACATTTAGACTTTGATATAATTCCTTATACTGATCAAAAACTTCATACCAGACTCAATGTGAATCAGATAAAAAAGTCCACCAATAAAACTTCTCCAGAATAGAAAACCAAGCCCGATGGATTTTCTAATCAAAACTATTTCAAATACTCTAAGTATGATACCCATTTCATTCAATCATCAAAACATAAAAATTAAATTTATTCTTTGTAAGGACAAAAAAATGCAAAACAATCATCACAAATATCTTTTGACACCCAAAAACAAATTCCATCCAACTTGGTCCCAACAATCACCCCTTTGAGTTTTTTTTTCAACAAAGGTTCATAAATCATTGAACTTTGTAACCTCAAGCTATGAATCAATAATAAATAATTATAATATTACATGATTCATCTCATTATAGTAAAAAATAATTATTGGTAGCAAAACCATGTTGTCCAAAAGTAGTGACTTAATAAACATTTTCTTGAAACTTCAGAACCTTTCCAACTTTCTAGAACTTCACAAACTTATTCCACTATCTTATAAAAATTTTCCTAAAACTAATATTACAAAATATTAGAACAGTTCACACACTTACATGCTGATTTTGTCAGCTTACCCACAACTCCCCCTAAATAAGTGCTTCCTTAAAAGGATTAGCACATATCAAAGGATAAATTTTAGAAAAAAAATTACCCCTTGAAAACACTATAAAAAGAATATGAGATAGGGCACAAAAACACATACCTCAACCTTGGTGGGAAAGAGGTTGTATTCCCAAGTTCAACCTTAGTTTTAAAAATTATTCTTTTGGTAAAAGTTTTATGAAAATGTTAGTAACTTATTTCGATGTAAGAACATACTCCAGCTTGATTTAATTTATCTCTACATTCTCTTTGATAAAATGAAATTTTATATCTATATATTTTGAATGAGAATATTGTAATGGATTTATTTTAATGTTAATGGCAGTATGATTATCACAACCCAAGAGCATAGGTAACTTCACTTCAATAAGTAAGTCTTCCAACTGAGTATTTATCCACATAAGTTGTGTTGCAGCTTGATTGGAAGTAATATACTCAGATTCATCCATGCTAAGAATTAATAAATTTTATTTCTTTGTATACCAACTTACACAACATTACCCTAGAAATAAAACTCCACCATATGTGAATCTTATATCATCAACACTTCCTGCCCAATTAGTATCTGTATAACCAAAGAAATCAATTCTTTCTAATCTATCATATCTGATTCCAAAATCTATTGTGCCTTTAATATATTATAGAATTATTTTTATATCCAGTATATGTGATTATTTTGGATAACTTTGAGTTAATAGTATAAAAAATATATATGGTCTTGAGGTAGTCATATACAATAAAATTCCAACCAGCTTTTAAAACTCTTTATATTCAACTTCCTTACCTTATTCAACTTTAGTAAACTTAGTTCCCACTGAAATTTATGTGGAAATAGGTTTTTAATTTTCTATTCCAAACTTATTAAGAAGTTCCTTATCATATTTTTCTAGGTAAATAAATATGTGTTTCTTATTTTGTGAGATTTTTAACCCAAGAAAGTATTTCATTTCACCAAGAATGGACATTTGAAATAACTTCTTCATATCTTCAAAAAAAACTTTCACAAGTTCTTTTATCATCCCCAATAAAGATAATATCATCAACATACTTAATAACAATGAGGGAAATTTACTAACTTTATTTGACATATAGATTATTATCAATCCTTCATTTCTATAAGACTAACTTTCTTAAGCTAGTATACAATTTGGAATACCATTCCCTCAAATCTTGTTTTATCCCGTACAAGTCTTTCTTAAATTTTCACACATAACTTTCATTATTCCCAATCACAAAACTACATGGTTTTTTAACATATACTTCTTCATCAAGTTCTCCATTCAGAAATACTGGCTTCATATCCATCTAAAAAAATTGTAACTTTATTGTGCAGAAATTGAAAGAAATATTCTAATTGTTTCTAACCTTACCACTGAATCAAAAGTATCATCAAAATCGATAACTTAAATTTGTTAGTAACCTTTAAATGAAAATATTACTTTTTTCTTACCACTTGACCATTTTCTTTCAACTTATTTTGGAACACCCACTTTGTACCAATAACATTTTTTCATTTGGTTTAGGTACAAGTTCCCAAGTATCATTCTTTTAAATTTGATCCAAATCTTGATTCATAGATTTAATCCATTTTGGATGCTCATAATATTCATTCATATCTTTTGGTTCAAATTTTGTTACAACTAAGTATGTGTAACAACTTTTGATATTCTTTTTGTTTGAAACTTTTAATGTTGATCACCAATAAAGTTTCGAGGTTCCACCTATTTCCACAACCTAGGATGAGATGAATGAGTTTCATCCTCATCACTAAAAATATATTAGTATAATTTTTCCATCTAATTGGTATCATATTTTTTCATCCTTCTCATTTTACTTAATAAAAATTCTTTCATCTTCCTCAACATTTTCCAAAAATTTTATATCAAAAGAGTCAAAAATTATTCCTATATATTTGTTGAAACATCTATATCCTCTTCCATCTAGATCATATAAAAAAAATAATCCATATTCACCACTTTGATCAAACATACCATGGTTTCCACCTTTATTATTTATGATGCACGGACTCTCAAAAACTCTTAAGTGTTTCAATCTTGGTTTTTTTTCATAAATAATTTCATAGGTAGTCATATTATAACTTGGGTTATAGAAACACTAATTATGAATAAAAACTATTGTTCTCATACCTTTTCTCTATAAGTAATGATAAAAACCATGTTCAAGTAACATAGTATGCCCCAGTTCAACTAAAATTATAATCTTTATCTCTGAAAATGCTATTTTGTTAAGGCGTGTATGTTGTATTGAATTAAGGTCAAATTCAATGTTTTTATCTATAAATTTTGAAATCTTCATTATTTTACTCACCAACATTATTATTTCTTAACTTCTTTATAGAATACCCACATTCCTTATCATCTCTCCTCCTTAAACACTTAAACATATTCTGAGCTTCCGATTTATGTTTCAAATACAAAACATGAGTAATTTGAGTAAAATCATCGATGAAATAAATGAATTACTTATCTTTTAAAGTTTATTGTTTTATCATTGAACCATAAATATTAGAATAAATAAGTTTCATGGGTAAAAATAAATGGATATAAACTTTCTTATGCATAGATTTTGTAATATTTTCTTTCTAAGGAATTATAAAACACCAGTATCATTTTCTTGACATATCAGGAATATATCAGAAACTATCTCACTTTGATAACTTTATCATGTTTCTTTGACACATATGTATCAACATTTTATGCCATAACTTATTTTATTCCATCATTCTCAATTAACATGAATTCTGAACTTCATAAAATTGAAACAAGTTTCATTTTGTATGTTTTCCTTTTGTAACAAATTTTTCATATTCCACTATTTTTATAACAAACCCATCTTTTCTAAAAAAACATTATTACCTTCATCAAAAATTTGAGAAACAATCAAAAAATTATGTTTTAACTCATCAAAAAATAAATATTTCTTGGATTTCAATTTTTATCCCCGAATAATAGCATATGCAAAACCTTTGAGTTTGAGGGATTCATCATTGTCATATTTCAATGTTCCTTCTTTTAAATATTTCACATTATTTAAAAATTTCAAATCTCGTATCATGTGAAAAGAACACCCACTATCCAAAATCCAAGTTTGTTATCCTTTTGTATCTTTGAGAACGGTTTCTATAATAATATATTTTTCTTTCCTTTATCTTTCTTTATATTTATATTATGAGAATTTTTATAAACATTTTGTTGTGATAGTAATAAAACAAGAAACCTTTTTTAAATATTTCTAGGTTGTTTACATATTTCAAAAATAGTTTCTAAAGTTTGTAACCTATTCTCAACTTTGAAAACAACTTTCCTGGAATTATTTCTTTGGGAGGATTGAATCCCCCTAAATATTTTCTTTTTATAACTCATGGGGTAATTTTAATTTTATTTATAAAACAAATACATATTTTCTATATCTAAAAATCCATCACAATACCAGCAATAACTATATAAAAAATATTTACCTCTATAGATTCCATTTTTTTCTAGAATTATGTGAATGTTTCTCAGAAACTTTATTATCTTTCACATCGTAACATTGTTGGCCCCCATACTTTCTATTATCACCCAGACTCTTCTTATTCAATTAATATTTCTTACCAACTATATCAGAATCAAAAGTGGTAGGAAATTATGTTTTGAACTCGTAATTTTTAGAAACCTATGAACTTTGAACTTTATAAGATTTGGAAACATACATAGTTTTCTCAGTCTTCTTCTTCTTAGGAACTTTTTCAAATTTATTTCTAGTTTTTTAAGGTAAATTTATTAAATCCTTATTAGGTTTTCTATTTCCGTAACATTCACTAACTTTAGATATATATTTTTTGAAATATGTAACTCCATGCTCAGGTTTAGAAAACTTTTTTTGAACAAGTTCCAACTCTTCCTCCTTTTCCTTAAACTTTACTTAAAGATGTTCATTATAATTAGTTTCCTTATTAAGAGACTTATTCATAAAATCAATCTATTAAAATAACTTATATTTCTCTTTATAGATAAATTAGTTATTTTTTTCTATATTAATTTCTTTCTTTAACTTCTTGATCTCTCTTTCATATCTTACAATATTTTTCATACATTCTTTCAGTTCTATATTTAGATGAAATTCTAATTTTGTCACTTCTTGTTCAGAAATATTACTTCTAAAATATTCATCATTAACTTCTACAATGAAATTATTTTCTCTAAAAACTTATTTAAACTTTTTAGCTTCAACTTCAAAATCTTCTTCTACATCATCTTTAGACAAAAATATTATCCTTTTTAGAATTGGAGAAATTTTTATCTTTTCCCTTGGAATAAGATTTTTATTTGTCACCATGCTTCTTCCAATAACTTTTTGGCCTTCTATCTTCTTCATCGTTATCTTCTTCATTCCTTTTTTGAGTATAATTCACAGAAAAGTACCTGATAAATCCACATTCAAAACATTTCAAGGGAATTTTTCCTTTATACTTTCCTGTACCTCTTTTCACATTTTTAGAAATAAAGGATAAAAATTCATAAATATTTTTACAAACATAACTTTTAGATTTAGAATCATCAAATTCTTCACCTTCATGAATCTTCTTAGGATTTTCTTCTTGGGAAGCATTGAAGTAAATTTCTTGATCAACTTGTTTTTCCTTTCAAAACTTTCTCCCTTTTCATTTCATAAGTAATGAGAGTAATATGAAGGTCACCCAGAGATAGAGGTTCAGGGTATCTATCTTCAAAAGAAGAAACTTTGGAATCAAATTTATGAATAATAATTCTCAAGATATTTTCAAAAAATAGCTAAATCTTATAACTTCTCACCAAGACATCTTATGGTGCTAACAATACCATTCACCCTTGTAAATAAGTCACTAATAGATTCAAGCTCACCCATTTGAGATATTCATACTTCAGCCACTTGATTTATAACTTGTCTTTCTTTACCTCTTTATTTCCTTCATAAATTTTCTTCAACTTTTCCCAGATACCTTTGGGAGTAGAAACTCCCTTAACTCTTATAAACTCACTCTCAGAAAGTGGTGAGAGTAAATCATTCTTATACCTTTAATCATTCTTTAGATTCTTCTTATCTATAGATGTTAGAGAAAAGTTTTTCATAAATAGGATGAAATTTATCTATATAACCTTCCAAAACATCATACCCAAGATACATAATATATGTAAACATATTATCTTTCTAGATATGGTAGTTCTTTCTATAGAAGACCAAAATCCCCTTATTTTTCACATAATTCATATTTTCCATAATAACTTCTTTTCAAAAACTAAAAAAAAGTGTAAATAAATAGAACCTTCACTCTAATACCACTTGAAAATTCCCAGCCAAGATTAATGTATCACTAAGAGGGGGAGGAGAGAATCATTAATAAATTTTACTTTTATGTTAACTTTCTTATGTAACAACCTTTTCCTCCTGCTAAAGAATTTTCACTTTTCTAGAAACAAAACATTCACACATCCATAGGAACATAAGTATTTACAAGGTTCACTACTCAATAAGAGTATCTAGTCCTTTTAATGGTTTGTAAATAATTTAATACCACACTATATACTAGAAAACAATATTTTTGTGTGTATGAAACAAGTATGAAATACCCTTACACTTTTGTAGCACTATGATAAATACAACAAGGCATGTGATTTTTATAGAATGAATGATGTAAAACAAGCTTGTGTAACAAGTTAAGAACCTTCACCAATTGGTTCAAAACAAGTCACTATGCTTATTCAATAACTTCTACTTTTCCTGAATCTTCAAAACACAAATATTTACTTTCTTACCTAGAAGTAGGTAGAAACAAAATTTCTGGAATTTTTATAAAAACTTATTCCAATGAATCAATATGATTCTTTAGTCCATAAAACATATAATAAATAATACTCTAAAACAATTCCTAAACCAATTCTTCTTTTCTCAAAAACTTTAGTCCGATATCTCTATTTGATCTAAAAAACTCTGAAACTATTTCTTTCTTACATTTCTTCTATCTAGAGAACTTCCTAAGGAAAACATTTTCTAGAAACTTCTTCTCTATAATCAAAACTTAAGTTATCTCTCTGCTCCACACGTGAAAAGTGTTCTATCATCATAAATTAAAATTTACTTCCTTCTATTTATATGAGATCCAAAACTGGTATGGGATGGAAACCCATTTCACTTTCCTACTCAACTAAATTTAGAAAACCTCACATTTTAATTTTATTTAGAATTCATATTTTAATATTTTAGTGCTTCTCAACTCATCTTGATTCTTATTGAAAATTATTGAATCATCTCATAACTTAATCCTACTTCAAACTTATTAAACTTTATTTAGTTTGATACAATTTTCATTCTGATACAATCTTCCTTATGATGAAACATATGGTCACTTCGATTCTCTTGACCCACTTGAAGATACATAAGAACTAAAGACTTATCATTATTATGCTTTTTACTATTTGAAAGATGAATAAATTTTCATTTCATATCTCTGTACCAACTAAATTACATAAAAAATATTCTATAAATATTGTTTTAACTTATTTAGACTTTGGTTGCTTTTATTTTTCTATAAACATTATTGAAACTTTTAAAGATTATCTCATACCCTTAACAACATTTCTTTAAATATATTCAAAAAAATATCCTTTTCTAAAATTGTTCAAAACTTCCTCAGACTTATGATCATGTGTCCAATGAAGTCCATCATCCGATGAATTATTGTTTTTAGTATGCATCTAATGGATCGGTCTCTGATTCCTTATGATGTAGCAGAATTACTTCTGGTCTGATGAATCTTAACCCACTTGAATAAATATAGAACTTTTGTTTGATGAAAAAAAATCCTAACTTTTTTTCTCTTGACCCACTTAAAAATTAAACTTTAGTACTCATTATAGTGGAAATGGTTAACAGCATTGTTTAAAATCATTTAGTTGATCAAATTCTGATCTCATTCATTGGTACCAACAACTCTAAATTTCTTAACCATTCTTCCTATGATAGAACTTTTCATCTGATTATATTTTGTAATTAGGACTATGTTTTATGGATTTATGTTATAATTCCTATGATGTATTGATGGAACACTATTTTTTAATGGACTAGTGTTAGTTGGGACTTATTTCTTCCTAAATTCCTGCAACTAATGATTGAACCTTTGTAATGTTTCACTTAGTGAATCAGATAGTTCGATGGATCAGATCAACTGATGAATACTTTGATCAGTATTTCAGCAACTTTAAACTTTATAACGTTTCTCCTTCTACAAAGTTCCTCTTTTATTATTACGTCTTCTTGAATTTGAGAGAATTGGTATCAGGATAGAATCGTTTGTCTGAAAACAACCCACTTCTCCTCCTTTATTTCACAAATATTGGATCACAAGTGTTGATTAAATTATTATATTGAAGACTTATATATCAACATGTAATAATCAGATTTAATATTTAATGTCCTTAAAGACATTCAAACTCTAATAAAATTTATCATACCAATCAAAAACTTTATACTAGACTCAATGTAAGTATGATAAAACATTTCACCCAAAATAATTCTCCATAATAGAAAATGGATACCAATTGATTTTCCTATCAAAAATTTGTCTAATCTTATGAGTATGATGTTCATTTCATCTAATAATAAAAACTTAAAAAGTGAATTGATTCTTCATAATGACAAAAAAAATACAAAATAATCAACATAGACATCAATCAAATCCAAAAACAATTTGCAACCAACTTGGTTCTAAAGGATTTGAATGATGTATTCTTTAAATGTGAAGTGGTTTTAACCAAATAGATTTTATAATTTTTTAATAATAAATAATAAATGGTTATTTTTTGGAACTCAAGTGCATGGGTTGTAAAATGTGGTTTTAGGAAGTCATGCCTGGTTTTACTTGTGAACCAGTTTTTAGGGATGTGAGTGTTTTAAAAGGAGGGATATTTGGTGATGGTTTAAAAAGTGAAAATTTCAATGATGATTTAGTAAAATAGGTTATGATTGGGGAAAAAATTCAAGTGATTGTTTTCATTTAATATAAATAAAGAGAAAATTTTTAAGAACAGCCATGATGTGTTGTTGGTTTCATTTTATAAAGACTTTGAGTAAAAATATTTTCTATTTTATTTTAAACCATCATTTATAGAATATAGTATGAAAGAAACTGCATAGATTTGGAAGGTGGTGACCAACTGGGTTGTATAGCTCATAGCTATACTTTTTTAAATTTACGATCACTTCAGTTTAATTCTTATCTATTATTATTTTGAGGGAGATTTTTGGTTTAGATGGAGATTGTGGGTTGTATATAGGCTCTTTGGGGTGGTTCAGAATTTTATTTTTAGTTTTTGTTCTTTGTATAGATCATTTGTCCTTGTGTGTTTTGTTATTTAACGTTATTTATAAATTATTCCATTGTGTATTCATTTATAATTTAGTTGTATATTTTGTATTAAATTCTTATTCTTCACATATCTTGTTTGGTTGATGTATTAATTTAATTTATATTTCTTATTTATTTATTTTTTATGAGGGATAAATAATAATCAAGTGTGTTAGGTGATTACCAGGTACTAGTTGGTAACCCATTGGAATAGGAATTCCCTTCGAGCCTATGGTGGGCTAGGTTGGGTGCTAGTTGAGATGGTACCCTAGACCGATTCACTATAAAATGGTATCATATCCTAGGTTCATAGTGGGGGATAGGTTCTGGAATCAATCTCTTATTATGTTTGGTATTTTGGAGATAAGTATTTCAAGGCTTAGGAATTAGGTGTAGGGATATTGTTGTGAGCTCTTTCTTTCCCTGAGGCCCAATTTTCCTTAGGTAGTCATGATTTTTGTGTTTATTCTAACTTTACATTTAATTAATTTTTGTATTATGAATAGATGTTGGTGTGGTCGTGCTTTGATACCCATTGTCATAGGTTAGGTTTCCTTAGGGTCATAATTGATATTTTTGGATAGAAATGGAAGAGGTAATCGAGGAATTGGGTTGGCTTGTAGGGCTTAAAAAACTATGTAGAAACCAAAAAAAATGTTTTTTGGAACTTATTATGGAGAATTGAATGATTGGAACATGGTCATCAATCATGTGTCAAATTTGGGTAAGATTCTGCATCCCATTTTGGTTTTTCTATTTAGAACCCTCAACACTTGGATTTCCAAGTATGGTTGAAGAATTGGAAAAAGGTCAATGTGGTCTTATTTTATGTTGGAATTTTTGGATTGGATGTTTTAATGAGTATCATGTTATACCCTTATAATTTGGTTTTTCATGTGATGTGAAATTAAATATTTGTTTTATAAAATTGAATTTCAAGATAAAAAAATTAGGTTCTAAGTAAGGCCTTAGGGATTGTAAGTAAAGGAGATTTACTTCCATGAAACATTTTGTAAAGTGGTTGATTTCATTATGAATATGGAAATTTTTTGTTTTATCATGAAATATATGAGGTATTTTGGTTTTGAAAATGGTGTGTGTTTTCTTGCAAAGTAATTTAACCCCTATTTACATGTATTTCAAGAGTGGTTAGTTTTAAATTGAAAAATGGGGAGGTTGTTGTGGCTTTAAAAACCAATATGAAATTTTCTAAAACGGAAATTTATTTTAATAAGAAATGTTTAAAGTGTATGTTGTTTTTTTAAAATGATGAGAAATCATAAATGTGGGATTATTATTTTGATGGAATACAATGATTTCAACAATTTTACTTTGAGTTTTTTTTTGGGTTTACCCTTTGTGATAATTTAAAAGGTTTTTAATTTAGGATTGCTTCAAAATGTGATTTTTTTTAAATTAAGTAAAGTTCTTTCTTTGTAATTTGGTTTTTTTAAAGTGTTTCCACTTTGGTGGTTTTATTCTTGGGAATAATCCCTTGTTTTATTTTGTGATTCTTTGCAAATGGGTTCATACTTTTAGAAATGGGAATGTTTTAAAACTATTTATATTATTTGGGTGAATGGTGTAATTTAGGATACATGTCTGGTTTGATTTCATGTCTCATTCTATTTAGTGTAATACTCCTAGAAATGAATAGTGTAAAGGTATTGTTCTTGTATTTGGTAGTTTTTCATATTTTTAGTTTTATCACTGCCCATTCTATAAGTGGAGTGGTATGTGTTATATTTTCCTCTTAGTGGTGTGTCTTGTATTTATCAAAGTTGGTGTTTCCTAATGGCTCTTTAAGGGATCATATGGGTCGATTAGGTTATGTTATGAGCCTTGGATCAATGTTTGGACTAGTGAGGGTCAGTTGTCTTGGATATATTTGAGATTGCTGTGGTGGATATCATTTGATATATCCTTTAGATACATGATGGTGTTTATTTTTTATGATAAACTATTTTGGGGATTTATTCTCAATTATTAAGAAAAGTAATGGCTTGAGGAAATCCTTTATTAGTGTATTATTTAGTTTACCTTATGGTTCCTCATTATGAGTGGTGGCTGTTTGGGGGAAATTTTTTTCCCTCATTGCTTTATGTTGATCTTTAATTTTGGTTCATGGTATAGCCCATGGTTTGGATTTTTTGTGGTCAATTGGTTTGGACATGGGGAAACCTAGGGTACATGAATGAATGACTGGGGGTTTTATTTTGTTTTTAGTTTAATTGTGGTTGCCACTAAGATTAGTTTTCTATCTGAATTTCCATGTAACAACCCCAACTCTAGTAACCTAGATCCAGTGTCTACTTTATTACATTGGCTTAAAATATAATAGATCTCATCCCGATGTACTAGTCAGTTTAGTAGTCTTGAAGAACCAAATACATACATGATTATTTCAAATTGGAAATAAAACATAAAACATAACAAAATAAAATGTTTAGTTTCCTTAAAACTCATTCAAATAATTAATATTCATATCCAAGTAAAAAAATAAGTGTGACCTAAAATACTCACTAATGGTTAATTAAAATGGAAACTATTATGATTAAATAAGGTATAATCAATATGTAAAGGTAAATAA
This sequence comes from Viscum album, assembly GCA_963277665.1. Classification (NCBI taxonomy): domain Eukaryota; kingdom Viridiplantae; phylum Streptophyta; class Magnoliopsida; order Santalales; family Viscaceae; genus Viscum; species Viscum album. Next base: position 1,383,149,204 of record OY728138.1, read on the forward strand.
CTAGAAACACGTGACATATAATTAATAACTTGAGTATGAAATGCATCCATGGATAATATCAATGAAATAATATCATGGATAATAATAAATGAATTCACAATGAAGGAAATTATTAATATTAGACATCATGATATCTCTACCATCAAGGCCTTGGACCAAGATAGTTTAAACTATGGGTATGCATACACCAAAAACCCTTTTAATAAGGAAAGCCAACTGGTTTATCTCGTGAGACCTATTAATGCATCGAGGGAATATATAATTTCATTCCCCACCTAACACTACATTTCCAATTTATTCATACTATATTTAATGATCAATTTAATTCATAAACAATATTCCTTATAAATAAATGTTTGTAAGTAAAAAATATAGAATAATAATATTTCCCCAGTTGATCAAATAACTTTTAAAGTAAAAAAATATATTTATAAATTGTATATGGTTTAGTAAATAATAATATTTATGATAAAAAGAATATAGATATTTAATAGAAGTGTGATTTTAAATGAAATATGATCATAAGAAATTAAATGTTTTAATATAATTTTAATGACTACAAAATTAGACAATATATGAGAGACGATCATCAATTCACTTCGAAAGTAGATTTTATAGTTAGATAAATTCTTTTAAAGAATATAATAAAATGGAAATAAAACATTTAAAATAAGTTTTCATAAAAGATTTTTATTTTTAAAATAATTCAAAAAATTTAAAATTATCTAAATATCAAAAAAAATTATGGTGATGGGAAAGTCCATTAACGTTGTATATGTTAAAAAATCATTCCTTTTGACTTTATATAAAGAAAGTCAAAAATTAAATTTTCAAAAAAAAAATATTATAAATATTCCTTTAAAAATGTAAAAAATAAAGTATAGATTAAAATTTCCTTAATAAATAGTTTTATTAATAAAAAGTACATTTGTAAAACAATTTTGAAAAATATGGACATGGAAGAAAAATTTAACCAATCAAAAAGAGAAATAAGATCAGATTTTATTTTAAACATTCCTCTTGAAAGAGTAACTTGAATTGAATAATTAATCATCATGAATAAATTGATATTAATTTTAAATACCTCAAACGGTAATTATATACACCACATAAAAGTAAATAGATGCATAATTCCAAATATGTCTCAATGGAGTGTAAAATTAGATGAAATATATTACCTCACATTTCCTTTTAGTTGAAAATGATTTAACCTCCTTTATAATGGTTTTAAACATGTTAATAATTTATAATAGTACCATATAAATATTTATTATATCATATATGATCCTATTATAACATATTTTCACTTGTTTATTAATAATTTTATATTATTATCATTTTTTCGGGTGTTAACTGTTTTATTTTTTCATGCATGTTTTGTCATGGGAGTTATGGTCTGTATACTTTGATTATGGTTACATCGTATATATAATATTAATAATGATATAAATATCATATAAATTCATTAAATCTATCCTTATTATCATCTTTGTAAAATGGAAATGAAAAACAAATCACATAGCTGAGTGGAGGTGCTAGTCCACATGTATGCACGAGGGACGTTATCATCTTCCAATGGATTAAAAGGTAAAAAAAATGTAGATATGATATTATAATTTAATAAGAATAATTATTTCATAAATATAATATATATTCATTATTTCCATATGTATAACCATCCAATTAAAGTGGTGATGAAAATATAATTACACTGTTATGTGGAGATGGTAATACAAACATACACAAGAGCGATGTTTTCACTTTCCATGGGATGGAAAAGAGATATAATATATTTTTCACATAATAAAAATAACATCTTAGTATATTTATGATACTATAATTATTATTTTATAATGGGTAAATTATATTTATAGGAATTAAAATAAGAAATAAATTTGAAAGAGTTGGTAAAGACGATTAACTTTTCTTTGGTAAACTTCTTTTAGATCTCCTATTAAGGGATCTAGGGTTGGTATTTTGGAAAAACTAGAACCTAAAAACATGAATGAGTATATTGAGAAGAGAAATTTTCCAGGTTTTTTTGAGATATTTTTCTCAATGTGGTATAAAGAGAAGAGAGAAGGGGTGTCCTTTTATAAGTTAGGGGAGGGGAATTCTGGGAATTTCTTAAATTATTAAATTAACATAAATTATTTTTCATTTACAAATGGATCCAAATTGATATAATTAAAATATGAGGAGAGGATGAGTTTGAATTTTCTCTTGTATAAAATTTTGACAATTTTAGGTGATGTTTTCACTCATATTTATTTTTTTAACCCCCCATTAACCCTTTGGGAAATTATTATTATAAAAACAAAATTTACACTATAGAAGACAATAAAGTTAGAATGAAAGGAAAATTAGCCAATAAATATATAATGGATGAAATTTTTTACCATTTTTTATCATTATTATCCTAGTTAAATATTTTAATGATTTTTAAATAATTTAATAAAATATTATTTTCATAAAATATCATTAATGTCAATTTTGGCTCTATTCATTTAATTTGACTTTAAAAACATCAAGAAAAATATGGAATTTGAATATAATCCCTTATCAAATCATTAATATGTTATATTTATCTATAAATTTATTGGTACACAATAATTAATCCAAATTTTATTACTTTTATTATTTTTTAAACCATTTATATTATTTTTATATTAATTGAATAAATAATGTGTCAATGTTGCATAAGTATTTAATCTAATTATTCAATCACTTAAAATTAAAAATAAATTACCATGAAAAAAATTTATTATGTTAAAAATAATATTTTATATTCATTCATAACATATTATTATCCTTATGTGAATATACAAAAAAAATCAAAAGTAAGATAAAGAGATTTTTGAATTTTCATTACTTAAAATAGTATAAATGTCATTACCATAGATAAGGGGTTCACTATCTCAGATTCGATAGTTAATCGGAATATGCTCACCTAATATTGGATGGTATACTTAATCCCATCCTCAAAACGTATTTCCTTAGCCAATTCGTCACCAGCATGAGTGGGTATGATGTGTTGAAACTCGGTGAAATGTTCTAAGAAATCCATAATAGTCATGTCACCCTACTCCAGGTGAAAAAATCCCTAGATCGATCATATATCAATGTTTTTTGGAAGAAGTAATCATAGAAATTAGTCTAAAAGTCCCTTCAGATCATACCCCAATGCAGATCAGGCTTATTTAGAACACCCCACCATCACTTGAAGGATCCATAAATCATGTAATTTGTGAGATTTAACCTCCTCTTCAAAGGAATCTATAGATTCTCAAAGATAGATAGAATGACATATATCCATGACTTAGCAGCCTGGGGGCTATTATCCCCTAAGAAAGTAGGTGGTTGATACTACTAGAACTCTATCATCAACTCTAACGTAGTCAATGTAGGTCATGTATCTCCCTCCATAAACTGCACTAACCATAAGAAACCCTCTCTGAGCTAAGAATCAGTTCCCATTATAGGTATAATAGGTGTTACTATAGGAGTTTTCATAGTTGGTTTAGGTCCCAGCAATTTTTAAACATGGTCATTATTACCTTCCTAGTGCTTGACTTGAGGAAATCATAGAGGCATATATCTACAATGCCAAGAACATCCCTCAAAACATGATAAAAAGATAAAAATGTATTTCTTTTAGAATAATAGTACAGGTATAAGGGATCACTACCCAAGATACACTAACCCAACTCCCCAAATATATGGTCAAGGTATTAGTAGGTTTCCAAGTTTCACTTATATAGGTTTTGTTATATGGAGTGTCAATTACAAGTTATAGAGGAAAACACCCTTTAATTTATAATTTTAATCCCCATTTAATGAAAATAATTTCCTTTAAAAGTTGGAATTTAATAAATTTATTTTTATAAAAAATTCTAATTATATATAATACCATTCCAAAGTTATAAATTTGAAAGTTTTATAAGTTACAATTGGAATTACATGTAACTATAACCAACCTCTACATTCAGTCTTAGGATGTAACAAGTCACATATGAAGGTTTAATTATATAGATCACCATTCCCAATTTATAAATACAAAACTTTATAATTTTTAATTGGAATCTATTTAACTACAACCCACTAACACTACAGTTCATATAACCAATTTTACATGGCTTTATAATGTCTAAATCGGTTACTAAAGGTGCCACCATCAAGATATAAGTGAAAACACCATTTAGGTTGATATATAAAATTTAAGTAACCCATTATCTTTCTCCTTTTCCTATAAGAAATGTTAGATAAATTTCAAAGTATATAAACTAAGGCACACACATCAAATAATATGCAATTTACATAATAAAATAAACATTGCATGGAATATGCATGACATATGAATCCTTAAGTGCCTATAATGATTCATGAGAAATGCTTCCTTACTGTACCGGGCCAAGGGTAAAAATATATAATCATGATAAACATTAAATCCATGTGTATCACCTAATGGTGAAAAAAACACAATAGTAATAAGTGAAATACATAACAACAAGTCACATTCCTAGAAACTTAGATTTTCCCTCAAACGTCGTTTAGCTGCTCCCAAGCACGGATTATTTCCAAGTTTCAACACTTTCTATTCACCTTCCCACCAACCCAAAATAGTAATACAAAAGAAAAAATTATCTTTGATACTACTTTTTAACATCACAAGACTGGTTCACTCATAATTAATCGAACCTAGTTGGATACATGACCTCAAGAGAACCTCCTTGTATTCCAAAGGCTTCTAAATAGCATTGAGATTCTATGATAGTATGATGGGGAGACTATAATATCTTTATAAAAGTATATTTCAAAGGATAATAATAATAATAAATCACTGTAAACAAGATAATGAAAAATGGAAGTAAATCATTTAGATAATAATAAACAACATAAGGTAGTAAACAATATCGTATACAGATGATGTCATGTCTGTAAAAAATGGAATAGGTATACATGGAAGAAATCATACAATAATAAAACATATACAAAAAGAAACCAAAAATATTAAAAATCTATCTTCAAATCATCCTGGTCAATGGATAGATCATCTGATACCAACCCCAAAGAAGTCAATCGTATATAGTTTGACGCTTCCCTTTATCCCTACCTGTATCCATGAAGTCTATCTAGGTACCAAAATGGATGCCTAAATAGGGTGTGAGTAAAAATTAGTAGGTCACCACCAATGAAATATAATGTTATCTAGTCAGTGAATATAAAATTAAATTTTGTATAAAAAATAATAAATCAGGGAAGTGGAAATAAATAAAACCACATCAACTAGGGTTCCTCATAAGAAACCCATTTTATACTACCTATTTTGGCATAACATGAAATATCTCTAAGCATTTTAAATTTTATAAATTGGTCTGAAACCTAGGGAATCTAACCAAGTAATCCATGTATAATAATAATCATATAAGGGATCCACAAGTCCCATAGAATTTAATCCTTTGAAAATGGGTGTAATCTAAGGGTCCACCCTTATCATTTCACCCAAAAGGTTTTACCTAAGCCCTAGGATAAAGTCCTAGGTAACCTTAATGATATAATTTATTAGAGATCAAGGATATAATTCAATGTGATGTGTGACATCAAGTCAATTCCAAGGAGATAATCCTAGGAATTAAAATTTATGTAGTTCATAGGTGAATCATTGGTGTCATACCAAGGCATTCACAATATAAGACATTGATCGATCCTAAGTGTAGTATCTCACTTTGCGGTCACATCAATGAATCGGTCGACACCCTATGATCCTGTCTAAGGAATTACAAGTAGGGAATACAAGTATCAATCAAGGTATTCCATGACTTTATAGTGATCTAGGTCCATAACCATGTAAAAGTAATAAATTTCCATGTTAATTTCCATGCTATTTATCAATTCAATTATTTATATTGGATCATTCCATTTATAAGTAATCAATAAGGCCATGGGAAGAATCAATTCCACTTCAAAATTAAATTTATACCCTTATTCATCTCACATACAATCCATAAATGGTCCAAGTGAGAATACATTTCATATTATAATTAATTTAATTCACTTAAAGCTTATACTAACAAGTTTCAATATCAAAACACCTAAATGGTGGCTTAGTCACAATGAAACAATGATAAACATTATCACTTTGTTTAACCCACCTCAAGTGGTGGTTTCGATTGAGTTCATCAATGTCCAACCATAAAAAGGGGTCTATGGAACATCAAGGTTATGGTATAAGAATTAATTAAAAGTATTACTTAATTTTAGATAAATGTGTAGAAAGTATAGAGTGTGGAATAATAACGAAAAATCATAAACAACTATAATTTTAAGGAAAATTAATAGACCAACTAACTTAACATTGTAGTAGACTCATTTTATGGTATCATCCTAATATTTGAGTTGGAATTGGATAAAATAGAGAAACTATACAAATGCCCTGAAAATAGGGTATATAAGCTCGCATGGAAATAGCATCCATGATGGTAAAGGAAATAGAGAAGAGAATAAAGTGGAATGATAGACTTACTGAGAAGGATATAACACAACTGATAATGAAAAAAACAGATCTCTAATTAAGGAGATAGAAAAAATCCTACGTGAAGAGAGAGGATATCTCTCACATTAGGATGCTTCTATTTATTTTAGGGAGAAGAAATGGGAGAAAAAGGTTAAAGGAATGAGGAAAAAATAGTCATTTACCACTTTTTAAATGGGAACATGGTTTGGTCAAATAGTTTGGATAACTATGTGATATCCACTATCCAAGTGCACACCCCTCACACGGTTCATGAATACAGCTAAAAAAACTGTGTGCAAACCATGCAATTGTAACTATCTCAAAACCCTCACCATGAATGGTCTATGCACATAATTAGACAAACCATGCACAAAATGTGTGTGTTTCATATATAATTTTTTATAGGTTTTTCATTTTAGTGCATAGTTATACAAACTGTGTGACACCCACTATAGGCCACATGGTTGAGGTGCATAGTTAGCAATAATCATGTGTTAATTGTTCCCCTCCTACCTTTCTTTCAAAAACTATAAATTGGGGCATTGAACCATGCATGCATGATCCCAAAATATCTATAATATATTTAGGAACATATATTAGGGTAAAAAAGAGTGGTTGATAATGAAATTAAAAGGATCCATATCTATTCAAAAAACTCAGTTCTTATAAAATGTGTACTATGTGAATAAAGAATGACAATTGATACAGTAATATTGAGTCAACTATGGAACCTTTTTAGTGATTATATCTCAATGAAACATAATTTAGGTCATCCTATGGATACTATATTTTCTCTTAATCAATATTAAAATGTTTTAATGATCATAATAAACTTATCTTTTTTACAACTTTTATGATTTAATGTATCATGCCTTGTGATCATCAAAAAGAGGGAGGTTAGTAGATCATCCTCCAGATACTACCTTTATTTATCCTCATATATGATTATTTTTAGTGATCACAACACTTATTTTATTATATAATATATCTACATAAGGGTTTAAATATTATCAATCAATGATAGATAAGGGAAAGTATAAAATATTGAATGTTGAAAAAAATAATAAATTCTATAAATGGTAAAGGAATGATAAAGATAAAGGATAACACACCAGAAATAGCTATCCTAACAATAAAGAATATAAGTAATGGATAAAGGATTGGTTGGATTATGTAGAAGAAAAGTTATTTGAATAAAATGATATAATCTACTAACATTTGTAATGGATCAAGAAGAATGGTTGACACACTATAAAAAATTAACAAGAGTTGGGTGATGGTCTATATGGGATTTACTCATCATCTAGATAACTCTTTTTAGAATGGAATACCAATTCCAAAGATAAATAAAATAATTTTAGATAATAAATATACAAAATAATATTTTTTTCCAATACTTCACTACTTCTAGACCTTGGAAATTAAAAGATTCATCAAAGATTATGATAACCAAAAACATGACATTTTGACTATGAATGTTGGTAAAATAAAACAACTATATTTTTTCTAGCTCAACATCACCTATTCAATTATCATATTTAATATCCTATGAAATAAATATAAGAATTTTCAATTCAAAATCAAGTAAATATAAGAGAAATGATTATGTTTATTACAATAATAATAAAAATGGATGAACTCAGAGGAATCCACAATAGAAGTGATGGTCTAATAAGTGAAAATTAAATGATAAGATACATCAAAGTTCCAATGGATATATGTATTAATGGTTATATTTCAAATATATATAAATGATTTATAATAGAATAATTTTAAATGGGTGAAATAACTACTCATGTGATCATAAAAATATTATATAGAGGTAAAAGGGAGTATCTTAGAGAAGAAGTTCATGCATCATGACACCTTTCTTTGATCTTATCCTTTTATCTTTTAAAGATAAAAATATTTTATACTAGGTTTTCAAGTATTTATCTTCATGTACTTAATTTCTTATCCTTTTTTTATTTACATAATTTTTTCACAAGTAAGCTTTCTATTATACTCACTCCATCCATCATTAAATATCATATTAAAGAATTCCTAGAGATATAGACTTGATCATATATTTATCTATGATAGAAGAAGTTTGGGATATATTAACTTTTATAATATAGATCCTATATCAAATAATTATTTTGGATATGGAATTGCTCATCTTATCATAAAGTGGTAATTTCTTGTACTCAATGTTCTTTGGATCTGGGCATAAGATTCTCCTGTCTGTTTGGGTGAATATAAAAAAGTTTTTAGGGATAGGAACGTGTAATTAATATAAAATAGGGGACCTATATATATATTATTTTTAACCTATTTAACATTTTTTTATCATTTATATTCATAAATTTCAAATTAATTTTCTCTACCTGATTTACTCTGGAATTTCACACTATTTACTTTGAATTTCATATCTCCACTTAAGAATGACCAAGCCCAATGAGTGAACCTGGAGAATTCACTCAATTGTTTTTAGAGTTTTACTCAATATGTGGTTATAATATTGCCTTAAAATTATCAAATATTTATCTTAAAGAAATCATATATAATTGGAATATGATAGTTAAATTCTTAAAAAAATTAATTTATAGATACTTATTAAACTACTAGTTCTTAAACTTAATTAACGCTCTCTATTGATGTTTTCACACTTTTTTAATATATAATATAGTTTTCCTATGATATTTCATTTCAAACATGAATGTTTTTAAAATATTATTTTGGTGTAAAATTATTAATTCACCCCCCCCCCTCCCCAACACTCTTAAAAGTGCCTATTGTTTTACCAACAATTAATCTTAAATATAGTTACTAAAGCATCAAATCCTATCAGTCACTTTTTAAATGTAATTAATATTAGAAATTATTTAATTTATTTATGACTCTAATAAGTAAATATAAAATATCCAATAAAAAAAGGTGTATGTGAAACCTCTTTTATTTTAAAAAAATTATCAAAGTATGTCTCTAGAATTATTTTCCTTCCACAGCTACATTAATTGATATCAAGAGCATGTATTTTGTTCTATATTTTCTTATCAAATTTTTTAGAAATCCTTGGTTCAACTTTTGGTTTTAAAATATTTTTAAATTTTATTTTTCATCCTAATTTTTTTAATGGAATTTATTTTTCATGTTCGAAAGATATGATATAATCATTTCTCATATCTTAAATTTCACATAATTAACTTATTATTCTTAGAACTTATTATATTTCTATTAAGGAGATAAATTTCTTGACTCCTAATGAAATTTAAAAAAAAAATATTTAAATTTAATTGTGAATAATATTATAACACCCATCATGGGTATTTATGTTTATAAACTTGTTTCACAGTTTTACATTTCTCATGATATTTTTAATTTTACTTAACTTAACTTTGATCAAGATTTATTAATGAGAAAAATTGATTCTGATGATGAAAAATATAGCAACCCATACTTTTGACACATAGATTTTACATCTTAATAGATGAATATTCAATAAATAACATTATTATCCACACTGTAATAGTAAATTTTTAGTGTATTTGGAAGATAGATGCACAATTTTTTTATTTCATGAAATATATTCAATATCTACCATAAATATCTTCCCACATAGTACTTATTTTAGGTATACCCAAATTAAAACCTTTGTTCATAAATGAAATATAATAAAGGGTGATATCAGATGCTCAATAAGGGTAAATAATGGATATATCAATGATCACTTAAATATAACATGAGTATAAGGGTATGATAATATGTTCTTAACATTTAAAAATTCATACCTATCATACACAAGAGATATCTATATTTACCCAATGAATTAGAAGGTTATATAATTTTGGGTCCACCTATCACATAATAATAATCCATTAATATTTGTGCCACAAGATCATAAAATATTCAGCATATATCATAAACCATTGAAAGAAAACAGGTTTCATAAACATTTAAACATTTCATCATAGCATAACTAATAGAAAATAAATAGTATTCATAAACATCTCATAATCATAATCATAAACCATATAGATAAAGAATAATAATGGTATCATTGGATAATTTCTCTATTAAAGAATAAGTAACATCAAAGTATGTCATCTTATATGAAAATTCCATTAAAATATCACATGGAATAATTCTTGAGGAAAATACCCTTTTTATTTAAAACTTAATTATTTAAAATATAAAAATTCTCAAAATATTGTGGATTTTTTTCATTTAAAATAACCAAGGAAATTATAAATTAAATTTCAAATAATTTATTGTTCATGATGGTGGAAATTTCCATTTAGGTCATAGGAATTAAAATAAAGATTACTTTCATGTTTTAGGAAAAGAAGTCAAAAGTACCTTATTTAGAAAATGATAAGAATATAACTTTTAAACCATTTTAAAAAATTAAATCATGAGTGAAAATGAATTTAAAAAATTAGTTTATAATGGTAAAAAAATTCCTGAAAACATTATTAGAAAACATGGAAATGGAAGAAAACAATTTTCTGAAAAAAGATGAAATAATGTCTATTTTTATTAAAAACATTTTTTTGATCATTTTAAGAACCAAAGAGAGGAAAATTGTACTATTAATTGAAAATTTTATGTATAACCAGAGTATAAGAATATTTAAGGGTTTTATCATAAAAGGATCATATAATTTCCTTCAATGTAAATTCAAGCATAACAAATCTCGATTAAAATAATATTAAAACATAAATTCCTTACCTTAACTCTTATCTTGATTTGTACACATTTAAACCCCCTATATAATAAATATATATTTATGATAAATATTATATAAAAATAATTATATATATCATACCATATATTATTCACTTATAATATTTTATCACCTATGTATTAACAATTATTTTTTAAAATCATTGCTCCAAGTGAGAATTGGCTAATTTTTCATGCATATTTTTGTTTGGTAGTTCTAGTCATTGTACTTTGATCATGGTTTCGCAATCTATATAATATTAATAAGGATATAAATACAATAAATAACTATTATATATATTTATATAGAGATTCATCCATAAAATTTATAGATAGAAAAATGAATTACACTGTTCATGGAGATGGTCGGTCGTATGTATGCATGAACATTATTTTCACTTTTAAAAAGATGGAACAAAATAAAGGAAGATAATAATAATAATTTAAAAATAATTATTATATCATATATATTAATTAAATTTATCCTTATTACTATCCATGAAATCAGAAATGAAAAATGAATCACATCACTTTATGAAGGTGGTAGTCCACACATAATCATGAGTAATGCTATTATTTTCTAAATAATTGGAAGGTAAGAAGAAAGATATGATATTATAATTATAGAATCATAAATATAATATATAAAAATTAAACCCAACATAATAAACATTCATGAAATATGGTGATGAAAAACGAATTACACTACGATGTGGAGATGGTAAGTCGTACGTATACACGAACGATGTTTTTGCTTTCTTTGGGATGGAAAGAAGTTTGAAAATGGTTGTTACATCATCATAATAAAAATTCAGTATATTTAATATAATTAATTAATTATTTTATAACAAATATAATGTATTTACAGTAGTTATAAGAAGAAATAAAATTGAAAACACTAAGTTAAGAGTTATACCCCTTCATTGAGAAACCTTTTTGTATTACACCTTAAGACTTGAAGTGATGGTCTTTTTGAAATACCATAATATCTAGGGTGTGTTGAAGTAGTATAGGATATTATTATTTTAGTAATTTTATGAGATATAAGGTTCAAAATTTTTTATTAAGAGTTGAAAAGAGGTGCCCTTTATAAGTGAAGGGAGGGGCCCTCTAAGAATTACTTAAAGTATTAAATTAATATAAATTACTTTTTATAATAAAGTGACTCCAAATTAATATATTTAAAATATAGGATTATTTTAAGTATAAATAATCACATCCAATAATATTTATATTGGTTTAAGTATTTTTCTAACCCTTATCTCTTAGTTTCAACCCCTCATTAATCCTTTTGACAACTACTGCAATATCATAGTTTTCTTCTCTTTAAGGGTTAATAATGTTATCATAAAAGGAAAAGTGACCCATAAATAGACCATGGTTAATATTTTAAACCATAACCCATTCACTTGGTATAATATAGGATTGATAATAATTTTAAATAATTTAATATAATGTTATATATTATATAATATAATTAATATTTTTTTTGGAAATAGTCATTTACTTTGACATTAAAGACATAAATATACTTATGGAATTAAAATATAAACCTCTCAAACATCTATAATAAGTTATATTTATCTAAAAAATTTGTTTATCACACTGATTAATCCAAATTTTATTACTTTTAATATTTTTAAAAACATTTATTTTATTTTTCTATTAATTTAATAAATACTGTGTTGGGATTGTATAGGCATTTAAGGTGATTATTAAATAAATAAAAATTTAAAAAAAAATATCATGATAAAAATAATAATTTATCTTTAAAATAGACATTTAGAATATAAAATAACCTATGTATATACTTATGAAAAAATATTATAGATATTAAATTAAAGAAATTGAGATTTTGTATTTATAATTTTCTTAAATTAATATAATGTTGATAATCAAAGAAAAATGGTATCAAGTGGACATAATTTCAAGAATTGGATGATAATGGTCAAACTACACTCATAAAATAGGATAAAGGAAAGTGTTGAAGAAATTTTAAAATTCTTATCACAAATTTTTAATGTATCACTATAAGTTTTTAAAAATGAAAACTATTCGTAATAGAGTATGTGACACGTAACACCGATCCTAACCAAACCATGATTATTTATAAATTTTATAACATAGATGTTAAATTGGAAAGTATAAACAGTATTAAATAATTTATGAAATATATATAAATTTCATAATCAATATAAATTTATTGATAAATTCTCAATAAATAATCACTTAATTTTTAATAGACATTTTATTCTTCAAAAAAAGTGTTTCCTTCAAAAATAATTTTTATTGATTTTTGAGAGAAAATATTATAATTAATTTAAGAAAATATTTAGGAATTTTATTTTATAAAATTAAAATAGTTTTTTAAATCACTATATCAAAATTAAATTGGGGTGAAATTTTGTGATTTGTTTGAAATGCTTTATTTTTCAATGAATAGTGAAAATTACCAATTTTTCAAATACGGTCATTTATTTTCATTAAATAAAGTAATTTAAAAGTTCCATTTTTTTATTTTGATATTCATGTGAAATAAAAACCATTATATTTTTAATAATCTAATTAATTTCATTTTAAACATAAATTTTCCTGATTTTGGTAAAAGATTACTCCTAGGATTAAAAACATGGTTTTCTGAAAACTATTTTTTAGTGCATAAAGTCTATCCATTTTAATTAATTAAAATAAATCCTAGTAAAGAAATATTTAAATTAAATTTATATATTATATATATAGTTATATTAATTTAAATATTTATAATTTTTATTACTAGTCATATAGTTAATGTAATATTATTTTATGTTTGAAAAAATACATTTCTTAAAAGACCTTTTTTCAACACGTTTTGTGGGTTTAATTTTAAATTAAATTTTGACAATTATATGAATTTAATTTTATAAAATGGATTCCATATTTATTATTATAATAATAAATATTATATAATAAGGTCAACTTAATTTTTAGTCATAATGAATAGTAAAAATAATAAAAATATGTTACCACAGTTAATGATAAAACTAGTTTACCGGTGGTTAAACTAAAGTGGTAAAGGGTGTAACATATTAAAAACGTTTTTACTCTTAAATTTATGATGTTTTTATTGAAAATATCACCACTAAATTCACTATTTATCAATTTTCAGTCACTTTTCTGGAGAGTGACTTCCCGTTATTGAATATTTTTGGGTATTTATAAAAATATCACACCCTCTCACTTATAAAAGGGAACCACCTCTCCTTTAAAAACGTAAAAATACATTTATTTCATAAAATTACTACCCAAATACCTTCCTTAATTATATAACCACATCCTAAAGGTCTTTTTTTGATCAAAAATTTAATCTAGGTAGACTTTATGTATAATTATAAATAGGTGTTCTGAAGAAAATGTATCTTTCTTAAATGAGCATATTTTTTTAATTATTTTTAAACCTCTTTAAAATATTACTCAATCATGATGATATAAAAACATCATTACCACATCACATAAATGGGTATATGTAATTGTATTTAAAAAAAATAATATGTTATTTATGATATAATTGTCATTATATAAATATAAAATAACAATTGAATTTATTTCATTATGATCGTTGGAGAATGAAAATGTTACACACATGTACGTACGGCCTACTGTCTCTATGATTGTAATGTAGTTCATTTTTAATAATCATAATTCATGGTTATTTTTAAAATTATAATTTATGTATAAAAATGATAATTATATCATGATTATTATTCTATAAGTTATGAAATAATAATCTATTTTACCCTAGTAAACTTTCCAATGTGATTTTGGATATATGAGATGAACATCATAAAAACCTCTAACTTGAACCTAAATGATTATGTAATTGAATATAACATGATAATAAACAAATAAAACAAAAGTAATAATTAAATTTAAAATTATATTCAACAATTAAATAATTAACATAAGTTTATTATTTAGGAAGATAAATAATTCATGTGATGAATCTGATTTAAGGTAAGGGATCTCTCTAAACCGCCATTTTCTTTAGGTTATGACCATTCTCTATCTAACTCACTTACTATCTCTAATAAAAGTTATGGAATTATTTTAAATTATATATATATATATAACATATATACCTAGCTTATTCTCCCTTCCTTTTATTGGTAAATTCATTCCTTATGTCCATTTCTCAAATTCCTTCATTATGAAATTTCCTTGATTATGATATGAGGAAAGATTAAGCAACCCATTTTATTTACATGGGTAATTATTATATTTATTCCTTATTATTGATTTCCTTTTTATGGAAAACATAAATCATGAACATTTTATGATGGGTGAGCCCATATGGCACTCCAATGTATTGGGTAAATCTTTAGTCTCATGAGACTTCATGTATGGGATTAGGGAGTAAACCTGATCTATTATGGGACCTTTCCCACCATGTTATGTTGTCTAGGTAGTTATACTTTACTCATGTTTATGTGATATTATATATTTCTACTATATTTCCTATGATTCCATGATCATATGATACTATGTTCTTTATGTTATTCTCCCATGTGATTATTCATGAGACTTATCTTGTATGATACCATGTTATGCCTTTGAATCACAAGTTATTCTTCCATGTAATATTTATTCCCTTACTAGGATTTTTATCTCACTCCTTTATTTTATGTATTTCCCTAATATATATTATACCGTTTTAAGATATTAAATGGATTTATGATCTCACTAAGTATAATAAAAATTACTATATTATATTTTAGTTTCAATTAATGTTTTATGTACCTAGTATTTCTAAGACATTAGGCCTCAAGATCTTTGTGTTGTAATTAATGGGTATTTATGTTAAAAATCATGTAATAATATATGTAAAAGTCATGGGTCACTATAGTTGGTATCATAGATAATTTTTAGTTAACCTTTATAAACTAGGATGATAAAACTTTAGTGAGGACCCTAAGTGTAATTATAAGGATAATTTTAAGTATAGGGGAATATCCAAGAATATTGAAGAAGTATAGGGTTAGTGGTTTTTTATAATTTACATCCATGTCTATATACTATGAGTGTATTTGGATCTGGAATAGTTTTATCTAGGATTAATAACTACAAAAATGTCACATTGATCTAGACTCAATCATAACCTAATGCATGAAAACAGGTCTTACTACACAACTGGTTTGATACTCCTGGGTGATGTGCTTTGGAAATCCACAAACTCTTTATAAATAACTATGAATTACTTTAAAAAATTAGGTTATAAAAATAATAGGAAACATTACCATGTTTAACCTTTATTGAAACCTAGAGACTCATATGTTGGGATATAATTATAATTTATAACTTATTCCTTATAATTTTATAAGTTTCCCTTTTGTATGTTAATGAATTTTTATCTTGTTTTTTTTATTTTTAGTTAATGGTTGGAAATATGAGAAATTGTGCCAACAACCAACATGATAAGCAATGTGATGATTACCAGAATGATATTCCTAACCTTATTTAGTGGGATCTAATAACTTCATGGAAGTACCGGATCAACGAGCTCAAGTTATATATAATAACTTGAATTATGTGGAACAAACTCCTCCTAAGAAAGATTAATTTTTAGTCAGGTATTTTATGAAACAAAGGACAACTACATTTAAAATCTATTTTTACCCCCTCATCATGGAATATGTATTAACTCTATTTAGAAGCTATTATTTGTCCACCAATGCTTATAGAAAGAAAAAATTTTGTTTTTTTTTATCGTATTAAGGTAGAAGCCAATCAGTTGTGGATAGTGATCAAGAATAAAAAGTAAAAAGAGGATATTGATTCTATAGAATTAGATGACTTCAAAAAAATGTTTTTCAATAAATATTTTCCCTAAACTCTTGATATTAAAATATATAGGGATTTATTTTATCTAAATAAAAAGGAATATGAGTCTATTACAATGTATGAGTAAATATTCTCAAGGCTTTCATGATACGTATCCATTTTTTTCATCAACACTGAATGTAAGGTAGACCATTTCTTTAATGGGTTAAAGATAATTATATAAAAATCATTAGAGATTTGAGACTTTGATAGATATGAATAGATTGTATGTTATACCCTCAAATTTAATATGGAGATCAGTGACTCCCATTAGTCTCTTGGGGATGGAGACAAAAAACATAAAATGTTGTTTTCTATAGGAGAATCAACAGATAAATCCCATTGAGGAAAGAATACTAAAAATCCCACTTGTAAAAAGTGTGGGAATAAGAATCCTAGAAACTACCAGACAGGAATCAGGAGATTCTTAAAATGTTGAAAATAGGGGCCTCAGGCTAATTAGTGCTGAAGTGAAATGAATAAAACCACTAATGTGGAATAATATTAGAAGTTTCAAATCAATACTAAGCCTATGGTGCAGTGTTTCAACCACAAGGAACATGGGAATTATGCAAGCCAATTCCCTAATCAAAGGATTTTTAGAGAAAATCAATGACATCAACCTCAAATGCCAAGAGATTTAATAAGATCATATGTTATCACTACTACTGAGGTGGATCTTGACAATGATTTGTTAATAGGTACACTAGTTATTCATTTAATAATAGTGAATATACAATTTGATTCTGGTTTTACACATTATTTCAAATCTTGTAATTTAGTAGAACTATTAAAACATCACCTCAAAACCTAGAGGTTGATCTATTTTTGAAAATAAAAACAAGATCTTTGGTCACATTCCATGTATATAACTCCTCCCTAGTCAATGTTTGGGGAATAAATCTTCCAAAAAATATTATATTACTTCCTTTAGTGGATTTTGATAATATATTGGGCATGGATTGGAAATCCTTATATAAATACAACATCAACTTTCCAGGGAGGGAGATCACTCTTCATATCCCAAGTCATCCTATGGTTCTACACAATTCTAAGGAGGATGATGAATCTCCCTTAGAGTATTTTATTCAAGCATTAATATTATTTATTTATGAGTAAGCATATATAGCCTAAATGATTCAGAAAAATGAGATAACCTACCTTGAAGACATGCCAATTGTGAGAAATTATATTGATTTATTCCCTAAAGAGTTTTTTATTCTTCCTCCTGGATGAATGGTTGAGTTCTCAGTCGAACTTATACGAGGATCTCTAACCATATCCAAGATTCATTATAGAATAGACATTGATGAGTTGGAAGTGTAACACCCTGAGTTTTTATGAATTTTTTTGAATAAATTAAATTTTTGTCATGTCTTTCATTTTATGCTACACCAATTTAATCTTGTGTTATATGCAACACTAGTTTATCTTACGTTACACGTGACACTAAATTTTAACAGAAAAATGATATATTATTAATATTGTTATTTAAATGTGATCATTATAAACAAACCATTAAACAAATTAATTTGAATATTAATAAATACTTTTTTAATATTATGTATAGTGGTTTTATATAAATAAGATATTCTAATATTAGAATACATAATTTTTGGTAGTGTTTATATGTTTTGAAAATACAATTTTCTCAAAAAATAGCTTTTTATATTTTTTGTAAATAATAATAAAAAAATTGAAACTTTTAGAAAATGAATTTTATAAAATAAACTTCATTTTTTAATTCATAATTTCAAAATTATCTTAGGGTAAACTTCTGTGATTTTTCTGAAAAAAATCATATTTTAATGAATAGTGAAAATATTGAAATTTAATTAAAACAGTCTTTTAGTTTAATTTATTTATAAAGTAGAATTATATTTTAAATAATTTTTAAAGTAAAATTATTTCAATTATATATCTATTAATACATTTTAGTTTCATTTATTAAATTTCACATTAAAATTGTATATAAAAACTTTGTAAACTTCTGAACATTTTTGCTTTAGAAACCTACTTTCTTGACACGTCTGCGGGATTAATTTTAAATTAACTTTTTAAAATTATATAAATTGAATTTAGAAAATTTTATTTCATATTTGGTATAATAATAAATTATAATTTATAATAATTTCAACTTAATTTTTTATCAAAATGAATAGTGAATGTAGTAAAAATTAATTATTGTGATTAAGGTAAAAATGGGTGTATCGAGGGTTAAAATAAAAATATAAGGGTAAAATTTACCTAAAAACTTTTCAAAAAAATATTTTATATACATATTTATACCTTATAATTTATAAGGTTTGAATTTAATCCATCTTGGACCATTTTTTCATGTGAAAAACATGGGAGCACTCATCTATTTTCAAAAATACCATGTATGTCGTTTCCCCCGCTTATAAAAGGTCACCCCATCTACGCTCTTATTGAAAACTTAAAAACTATTTTTTTACCAATACCTACTAAAATAAAATTTAAAATTCCCTCCTATAATAATATAATCCTTATTTTGGGTAAAAATCCTTCCTAGGAAGGCTTTTAGTGCAAACCTAAGGAGGATGCTCGAAGAAGAGGTAATGTTCATCAACCAACATTTTGGTTTTATTTATTCCTAAAACCAAGGTAATTATTTTTATATCATTATTATATAATAACATTAGTATATTACATATAATTAGATGTTTTTATGATAATTTCATGAATTAAAATCATCTTTCCTTCTATCAAATGGGTTATGAAATCATTTTTCATGTGTACGACAAACTAACACCTCGCAAAATGATGTCTTCCATTTTTCCATTACCAACTATCAAGGATGGTAATAATGATGGTTTTATTTTTTATATATGATATATATGATTTTTACTATGTTATTATGATTCATTAATTTTTATATCACACATACCTTCATGATTTTCATTTTTTGGTAATATGATAATGTCGTTCTTGTGTACGATAGACTACCGCCTTACAAAGCAATGTGATTCATTAACACTTTACATGGAATTTGTTAAGGATGGCTTTAATAAAAATATGTGATATATATAATATAAAAATTATTCTGGAATTATAATATATCTTATACTTTTCTTTCTTTTAATCCGACAAGAAAATGGAAACAACGCCCATGCTTACATACGGCCTTTCGTCTCCATGAACGGTGTATTTTATTTCCTATTTATATATTTTATAAATTATTATAAATACATATATAATGAATATATATTAAATTTATATCATTTTTATCATTATGGATATGATTAAATCATGATTAAATTAAGAGAATAAAAAATATAACAAATCAAAAAAAATTATGAAAAACAAAGCGGTTATTACCTGAAATGTAACTTTAACATGGAATAGTTAATAAATGGGTAATAAAAGGTAATAAGAAAATAATATATGGTATGATATATATGAATATTATTATTTTATATATGTATAATAAACTTATATTTAATAAATAGTGTGTTTTAATAAGAATAATTTCATTCAAGGATTAAAGGTAAGGTAATTTTGTCTCAATTTTCTTTCTTTGAGACATATGTTATGTTATGAACCTATATTTCGTTAAAAGATGTATATAAATACCCTTTTACATTTAATATCATGAATTTATTTATCCTCATGATGTTCTATGTTCCATTTTATGTTATTCCTTCATGGGTCTTATGATTCAATGTTACGGAAGCGGTAATGATTTTATGTTACAATATCATCATTTATAGTAATTAATTATCATTAAGTCTCCAATGATAAAATATCATATTATACCTCTAAATAATTATCATTAATTTCATTATCCTCTATTTATTAATGATATCTTCAATTAATGGAACCATTTTTTCTCTCTTTGGTACTTAATATAATTAAGAAAAAAATTTAAAAAAACATAAATTTATTTCTCTCTTCGGCTAGAAATATTTTTTCCTTCAACTCCATGATTTATAAAAAAATAAAAAATATTGTATTACTCTCTAATTATTTTTATAAAACATTTTTACCCATTTTTTACTTTTTTTAAAAAAAATAAAGGAATGTTCATGTCATTTTCCAAAACAATGCCCATTTGGATTTTACTATATATATAAAAGAAACCTTTATTTTAATGT
The DNA here is from genome assembly GCA_963277665.1 of Viscum album. Taxonomy (NCBI): domain Eukaryota; kingdom Viridiplantae; phylum Streptophyta; class Magnoliopsida; order Santalales; family Viscaceae; genus Viscum; species Viscum album. The sequence continues at coordinate 1,383,170,390 of OY728138.1, forward strand.
GTATGGTATGAATGAAATTTTCCAACATCATAAACAATAATTTATTAGAATATTACTTTATAATTTTCCAAGGTCTCTTTCAATGGAAATGTTTTTCAAAAAATTTTATGTTTTAAAAGGAGCTTTTTTAAGAGGAAAGGATGTTTTCCTTGAGAAATGTTTAAATGATCTTTAAAAATTATTTTCCATATAAGATGACATCTATTTGTGTTACCTATTACTTACTAGGAATATGATACAAGAATACCAATCATATTTTTTCTCTTAATGGTTTATGTTTTTTTAATGATTTTTATGAAATCTATTTCTCTTCTACGGGTTATACCATGATAAAATACTTATGCAACCTACTTATTTTCATGGGTTATGATATGATGAAATGATTATGAAACCTGTATCTTTTTCATAGGTTATGGTATGATGAAATTTTTATGATACCCATTTAATTTCATGGGTTATGATATGATGAATATGTATGATCTTGTATCACTCATATGTATGATATCATTATGTGATGGGTGGGACCTATATCTCCCTCCAATGCATTAGATAAATATTTATATCACTTGAGATAGAAAGGACTGGAATAGGGAGTGAACTTGATTCAGTAAGATGGGGCTAGAATAGGAAGTGATCCCAGATTAGTAAGACAGGGTTGGAATGGAAAGTGATAAACTTGGTTCAGTAATACAGGACTGGAATGGAAAATGAACACGGTTCAGTTAAGGGATTTATCCACTATAATGATATTGGCACTAAGCCTTGACTATTATGTAAATGATTTTTTATTCTTATGTGTATTCCACAAATTCCATGTATTGTGTTCTCATGTATCATGTACTTTTATTCCCTTATGACTCATGTCTTTTGAATAACTAATATTTATTCCATGAATCATGATTATGATCCTTGATATTTAGGGTATGGTTTTCAAATTTTATGCTCATGTTTTGATACCCTTATGTTTATTTTATGTTTATATATCTCCCTTATTTATTCTTAATGATCATCTGATATCACCCTTTATTATGTTTCTTTTCCCCAGTTTATAAAGATATGTATTATGTATGATATATCTAAGAAGGGTGATAGTTATGAAGAATGTAGTGGGAGATGACATAGCTCACTTGTGGACCAGTGTTTATATTCCCAAGTTTTTAAAGGCACTAAACTATTATGTTTCTTGGGCATGTATTTATGTAATGTAATAAATATTATGAAAAAAATGATGTAATATATATGTATGAAAATCTAGGGTCATTATAGTTGGTATCAGAATAAATTTTTAGTTAACCTTTGGAAACTAGGATGAGAAAACCTTAGTGATATCCCTAAGGACATGTCTAAGGATAAGTCTAAGGAAGATTCCAAGTATAGTAAAATGTCCTAGAATTTTGGTAAAGGATATGGTAATTGGTTTCCTATCAATACATCTCTATCTAAATACTAAAAGTGGATATGGATCGGGAATAGATGTACCGAGAGGTAATAATTATAAAAAAAATGTATTGAGTTAGACTCAATTAGGAACTGGTTCACAGCAATAGTCCTTGATACACAAGTGGTTTTACACTCCTAGTGGATACACTTTAGAAATTCACAAACTCTATGAACCATCATGAAGGATTTAAATAGAAAATTAATATGAATGAGCTAGGATAAACCTAATGTTTTATAGATTAAAGAGTAATGTGTCATGATTTATATATTCTATAAGTGATTTTTCATTATTATATGGTTATCCAATATGATTATTGTTTCTTACTCTATGATTTTTTGTTTTAGTTAATGGATGGAACCCAAAATAACCATTTTAATCCTGAGTATGATGAAAAGCTCAATTATTTTCTTCCTGATAATATAAATGTAATGGGATTTGGAATGAAAAATACCATTTTTATGCTCACACAACTCTCTCAATATATGAATCATACTAAACTTATAATAAAACAAAGTAGGGAATAATAATGTATTGAGTCCTTCATGAGGAAACTTCCACTCTATTTTAGTGGATATTATAGTCCATTAATTACTGGGTAATGGATCAGTACCACTGAAAATATTTTTTTCATTCTCTAGTGTTCATAACATGAAAAAGTCATTTTTTATCTACTATTTTGAAGTTGAAGTAGATAAATGGTGGAATCTTATCAATAATATGAGTTAATAGTAATAAATTGACTCTATGGATTGGGATGAGTTCAAGAAATTATTTTTCAATAAATAATTTCCTTTTATTCTTAATATGAATATGGAGAAGGATTTCCTTAAGCTACCACAAAAGGATAATGAATCGGTTGGTACCTATGAGGAAACTTTTACATGAATTGTGAGGTATGCTTCTATTATTACAATAAAATCTTAAATTTAATTTGATATATTCTTTGGTGGATTAAAACCAAGTCTCCAAATAGTTTTATCCCTAAGATACTTTATTATCTATGAAGATATTGTTCGATGTGCTATCAAGGTGTAAATGGATGTTAGAGTTGCGTATTAATCTCATGGTTTTGACAAGAAAATGAAGATAGAGTTCAAAGGAAAATTCAAGAACCATGGAGAGAAGAATATAATCTTTCCTTTATTATCTAAGTGTGGGAAAAATCATAGAGGAAATTTTATTAAGGTGACTAGAAAATGTTTTAAGTGTGTAAGGGAGGTTCATCAAGCAATTGATCATTGAAGGGATGGGAATAAGTTGGTTGATGATTAAAATAGAGATAAATTTGCATGTAATGAACCTCCCACACTTTATTTATTCAAGTGTAAGTAGAATGGAAATTATGTTAACCAATGACCAAACTTGTGGGTTAATGATGATGATCTACATAAACAGCCTATTAAGACAAGGGACATGGGGAAATATCATGTGATCATTATTTTTTATTAGGGGTGTGATAATGACATGGTAAAAGGTAAACTTACCATCCACTCTAGAAATTATAATGTATTATTTGACTCTGTATCTACCCATTTTTTTATATCTAAATAATTTTATATGGTTATCAAGATTATACCCAGATGATTAGATGTGGAATTATCAGTAAAATGACTAATAGTGTGATGATTTCATACCAATTCTATGATTCCTCTCTGGTTGAAATTGGTGGAAATGTTCTTATCAAAAATATTTGCATTCTTCCTCTAGTTGAATTCGATGTCATCCTAGGCATGGATTGGATTCTTCTATATAAATCCCACATAAATTGTTGAGGAAGGGAAGTTGTGTTTGATATTTTAAACCAACCTATGATTGTATATAAATGTGACAATAATTATGAACTTCCAATGAATATTACATCCATTATATGGGTCTTAATTCTCATTCAAAAAGGGTTTTTATCTCAAATGGTTGGGGAAAAACTCAAAACCGATGATATACCTATTTTTAGGGAATTTTTGAATGTATTTCTAAGATATTTTCCCATACATACACCAAAACATGAAGTTTATTCCTCAATATAACTTATACATGGTGCCACAACAATTTCAAATACTCCCTATAGAATAGACCCTATTGAGTTATAGGAATTAAGGAATAAAATATAAGAAAACCTTGATAAGGGATTCATTCAGAAAAGTGTGTCACCTTTGGGTGAACCTATTATTTTTGGGAAAAATAAGTATGGATCAATGAGACTGTATTGATTATTAGGAGGTAAAAAACATCAGAATTAAGAACTAGTGTCCTCTTCCTCATATTGATGACTTTTTTAATCAACTGCGTAGAGCTCAATACTTTCCCAAGATTGACCTTTGTTCTAGATATCATTTATTGAGGTTCAAGAAGGATTATATATCCAAGACAGAATTTTTTACAAGGTATAGACACTATAAATATATAGTGATGCCTTTCAGTATTACTAATTCTCCTACTATATTAATGGATTTAATGAATAGAGTATTTATAGATTACCTTAATCAATTTATGGTAGTCTTTATAGGTGATATTCTTATCTACTCAAAGAATAAGGAAGAGAATGAATACCACTTGAGATTGTACTAAAACCCCTAAGGAAGGAGAAAATGTATGTAAAATTTAAAAAGTGTAAATTTTGGATTAAAATGGTTTCATTTTTGGGTCATTTAATATCAAGGGAGGGTATATCAATAGATCTATCAAATATGGAGGCTATTGAATATTGACACAGACCAACCATAGTGAATAAGATCCATATTTTTATTGGTTTATCTGGATATTATTGATGGTTTGTGGAGAATATATCATGAATATCTAATCCTATAACTAAGTTAACTCAAAAGTTATCCAAGTCCTCTAGATAGATTAATGTGAGTAAAATTTCAAGGAAATGAAAAGAAGGTTAGTTAGTGCACCTATTTCTAACATTACCCTATAGTGGATAAAGGTTCGTAATATATAGTGATGTATATAATAAGGTGTTGGGATTTTTTCTTATAAATAATAACATTGTTATACATTATGCTTTATGATAATTGAATATTTGAGAGAAAAATTACCCAACTCATGATTTATAGTTAACTCTAGTAATTTTTTTATTAAATATATGAAGGCATTATCTTTATAGAGAAAATTGTAATATATATAGTGATAATAAAAGTTTTAAGTATATATTCACAAAAAAGGAGTTGAACATGCACCAGAGAATATGGTTAGACCTAAATGAGTATTTTTACTTCTCAATACATTACCACCCTAAGAAATTGAACAAGGTTCCCAATTATTTAAGTTGAAATCATCATGCTATATTATCCATGATTTGGATCACAAAATATCTAATATTTTTAAATTTTCAAAGGATTTTTCTAGAAATCCTAATGGAGGAGGGAAATATTATCTTTCTTAATTTATTTTTCAACCATATATCTAAGTGAAGATTAAATAGGTATATAAGTATGATGTAGAGCTAAAAAAGAAGATTATAAATGTCCTTAAGTTTAACCTTGATCATGATGTCATGACCACCTTTACACGGGAAATGATCCTCTATCTGAGTGATGTGATCTATGGAGAACCAGATCGGAACCCTATCTGGTATAACTCATGATGTAGGGGATCGAGCTGACGATGCACCAACCCTACCGAAACCATAAGCTAAGTAGGGGATCATATAACCAACGATGTTGTAACCCTACTATAAACCACATACTGAGTAGGGGATCGTATAACCAATGATTCCACAACCCTACTATGCATGGCCCACAACGTAGGGGGTCATATTCCCGATGATGCCTCAAACCCTACAGGATTAACAAACTAGATATGGGATCACCACCCGTGGATAAGTGATCACAGTGATACCAAGAACCCGATCTAGGGAAGTAAAGCTAGAGGATCCCACTCTGAACCCGCCAGAGGGATGCCACAACTCTAACAGAAATTCATCCTATCGAGGAGATCACAAACCTATACTAAGGTAGTAATGCCACATAAACCCTCATAGAAACAAACCAAGGGAGTACACTCAACCACTGTTGATCCAAACGTCACTAACCCGAGCGACCGGTATCACTGCCACATTACGCATCTTCTAGGCCTATACTGAGGCCACCATTGCGATCTACGCAGAAAAAACACGCAAGGTAGGCAATTCATTTTCCCCGAATGGACTAACGAATCATAAGTTGAAAAAACACAGCATACACCTAGTATCCACCTCGTGGGGCCCATGTCTCAACCCCAAATATAGACAGGCAGATTGCACCATTGCAATCCCCTCAGAAAAACATGCAGAAACGAGTGTTCAAACACTCCAAACAGATGTCGGATGTAAAAAAGTGACATTTCATCATAAAACGTGAAAATTGGGCCCAATGGGGCCCGTACCCTATCTTCATCCCAAACACTGAAAGGATCATCTCAAAAATTCCGACCGAGAACTAGTATCACACTGCCGCTGACGGTGCGTCCATCGGACACCCGGTTCGCGAGGTACGTTCGTTGCAAGATTTAATAATAATTTAATATTATTAAATTAAAGCATTTCAGGTCACCCACCTTCTAGCGTAGAACTCAAAAACCCCAAAACCCATTTCAAAAATTTCTTCTCTCTAACACAAACCCATGGCCACATACGGCACGTCAAACGGACGTGCCATTTAGAAGTTACGCCCCTTTGAACACAAGGGGGCCCAACTGGGCAGGTCCATCTCAGTTGACCCGGTCCAGCTCACCGGCCCACGGCCTAGCCATGGGTCCAGACCCTGCTCGACCGATGCCCAGAGCTCATGCTCCAACTCTGAACACCATGCTCTATCGAACCATCCAGATCTGCCGCCACCGGCCTAGACTAGACCAGCCTCCTTCGCCAGGTCTAGAGCCTCTGATGTGCTCCAAATCACAGTTGTTGCGCCCCCGGCTCGACCTCCGGCCACCACCCCTTGTTGGAGCCAGACATTTATTCAGTCCCCCACAACCACTCTAGTGGTCGGAAAAAGGATCTGCAACCAGTTTCGGAATCCCTGAGGCCGGATCTTCACAGCGTCACCCCTCGCTCGACATTCCGTCATGGTTTTGGCGCATCTGAAAATTGGTCGATGAACGACGAAGAACACGTCGAACACAGGATTTAGAATGGGACTCGGATGGTGTCTGTGTTCGTTCGGCCATTATCCCAATTCTAAAATTATAGAAATAAAATTACAGATTTGACAAAAACTCAAGAAATCGACAAAGGAGCAGAAAAACAACAGAAATCCTACCTTGATCCGATTATTCGTCGTTGGCAATTCACCCGCTGCGATCCCACTTCGATCTGACGGAGTTCTCTTCTCAATCCAGTGAAGAATGGCGAAGAACACCAAAGAACATTTGAGTGAGAGAGAGAGAGAGAATTTAAAATGGTTTCTCCCCTTAATTACACACTTAAGTGGAATTTATAAACTCTTAGAGACTTTGCTGATGGGCGTGGGTTCTCCTCATAAGGTTCGGGAATCATGTATTCATTCCTTTCATGCCATAATTTAAGGAGTTGTTAGAGGAAGCTCATAGTTATCTATTCTCTATTCATCCCAAAAGTAATAATATGTATAGATATTTGAATGAATACTTATAGTGGGATGAAATGAAGAGATATAACATAGAGTTTATATCTTGATGCTTGGTATGTAAAATAGCTAAGGATGAAAGAAAAACATCAAAGGGTATGTTACATCCATTACCCATACTAGAATAGAAATGGGAAAACATTACTATGGATTTTTTTATTGGACATCCCAAAACATCTAAAGGGAATAATTCTATATGGGTGGTAGTCAATCACCTTACTAAGTAAGTAAACTTCATCACTATCAGATAAGACTTATCTATGTATTATCTTTCCAGGATATATATTAACAAAAGTGGTAAGGTTTCATGGAGTACCACATTCCATTATGTCTGATCGGGATCTAAGGTTTACCTCAAAGATATCATTAATTCCTAAGAAAGATCTTGATAGAAAGTTGAGTTTCAACACTATGTATCATCTTCAAATAGATAGTAAATATGAAAGAAAAATTCAAACCCTATAGGATATGTTGAGATTGTTTTATTTAGATTTCAAAGGTGGTTGGGATCAACACCTTACTCTAGTTGAGTTTTATTACAATAATATCTTTCACTCAAGAATTCAAATGGGTCTTTATAAATAACTCTATGAAAATAAATGTATAACTCTAATGTGTTGGAATAAAGTTGGATAAATAAAACTATTGGGTCTTGAGATAGCTAAATAAATGGTAGAGAAGGTTAGAACCATTCATTAGCACATAAATGCATCTCAAAGTTAGAAGAAAATTTGTGCTAATAATCGCTAACGTGGTCTAGAATTTGAAGTTTATGATAAGGTTTTTCTAAGAATTTATCCATGGAATAAGGTTATAAGATTCGAGAAGAAAAGGGAAACTAAGCCCTAGGTATATCAGTCCCTTTGAAATTCTTGATCATGTCCAGATGGTATCCAATTTCTTGGTTCTTCAACTAAATATCTCTAAATTCCATGATTTTTTCTATGTATCTCTAAAAAGTAAGTACATATATAACCCTTTACATGTACTAAACTCAGAGTTCATACCACTAGAGTGAAATATTTCTTATGAGGAACAACCAGTGTAGATTCTGGATCATATAGAGAAAGTTCTATGAAACAAGACCACTCACCTGGTTAATTTTTTGTGTTGAAACACCAATTTGAGGAAGCTACGTGGGAACTTGAGGATATGATGAGTCATAAGTATCCTCATTATTTATATTATAGTGATGAATTTCAAGGGATAAATTCATTTTTAGGGGGGTAGAATGTAACACCCTGAGTTTTTATCAACTTTTTTTCAAATAAATTAAATTTATTTGATGGATTTCATTCAACACTACACCAAATTAATATTTCACTACATGAAACACCATCTTATCTTGTGTTACATGTGACACTGAGTTTTAACAAAATAATAATATATTATTAATATAGTTATTTAAACGTGGTTATTATAACCTATACATTAAAATTAGTACTATGAATAGGAATAACTAATTTTAAAATATTATGTATAATAGTTTTATATAAATAAAAAAAATTATAATAAAATATATAATATTTGGTGAAGTCTTTTTATGTTTTTAAAATACTATTTTCTCAAAAAAAATATTTTTTATGTCTTTTGTGTACAATAATAAAATTTATTTTGACACTTTTAGAAAATTAATTTGATAAAATAAAATTCATTTTTAAATTCATAATTTCAAAATTAACTTAGGTTGAATTTTTTAGATTAGTTTGAAAAGTTTCATTTTTTAATGAATAATAAAAAATACTAAATTTTAATTGAAAATTTCCTTTTAATTTTATTTATTTATAAATTTAAATAATATTTTAAATTGGTTTTAAAGTAAATTTATTTCAATTATACATATATTAATCCAATTTAGTACATTGTAATCAATTTCAAATTGAAATTGGATATAAAAACTTTTTAAACTTTTGAACATTTTCTCTTTAAAATCCTACTTTCTCGACACGCCTACAAGATTAATTTTAAATTAATTTTTAGAACTTATATGAATGGAATTTTTTAAAATTGAATCCATATTTGGAATCATAATAATTTATAAGTTCTAATAATTTCAACTTAAATTTTTACCAAAATTAATAGTGAATGTAGTAAAAATTAATTACCACAGTTTAGGTAAAAATGGGTTTCCCTAGGGGTTAAACTAAAAGTATAAGGGTATAATTTAAATATAAACTTGTCAAAAAAACATTTCATTCCCATATTTTTATCTTATCATTTCCAAGGTTTTAATGGTATCCATTTTTACCCTTTTTCCAAGTGAAAAATATGAGAGCACTCAACGCTTTTCAAAAATGTCAAGTATGTCATTTCCCCCACTTATAAAATGTCACCACCACACCTATATTCTTCACAACTTCACACCTATTTGGTTCAACCAATACCTACCCAATAACCTATAAAATTACCTCACATAATTCTAGAATCATTATTTTAGTAATAAATCCATCCTAGGAAGAATTTTAGTACACAGCTAAGGAGGATTCTTGAAGAAGAGGTCATGTTCATTAGTGAATGTTTTTATTTTATTTCTTACTCAAATCCATTTAATTAATTTTATATAATAATTACATAATAACCTAATTATATTAAATATACTTATATTTTTTTTATTATAATTCCATTATTTATAATCATATCCACTTCGATCATATGGGTTACGAAATCATCATTTGTTTATACGGTGAACTACCGCCTCGTGAACTGATGTCATTCGTTTTTCCATTACCACCTCTCAAGGCTGGTTATAGTGATGTTTTTATTGTTTATATATGATATTTATGATTTTTATTATGTTATTTTTATTCTTTAATTGTTATATCACAAATACCTTCATGATTTTATTTTATGGGAATACGATAACATTGTCCGTGTGTATGGAGGACTACCGCCTTGTGAAGCGATGTGATTCATTCACGCTTTACATGGAATTTATTAAGGATGTGTTTAATAAAAATATTTTATATATATGAAATTAAAAATATTATATAATGATAATATATCAAATACTTTTCTTTCTTTTAATCTGATAAGAAAATGGAAACAATGTTCATGCGTAAGTACAACCTACCGTCTCCATGAACAGTGTATTTCATTTCCTATTTTCATATTTCATAAATTATTATAAATACATATATACTGAATATATATTATATTTTTATCATTTTTATCATTATTTATATGATAAAATCCTAATTAAAGTAATATAATCAAAAATATAACAAATCAATACTTTTATGAAAAACAAAGTGAGTATTACTTGAAATGTAACTTTAATATGGAATCATTAATAAAAATGTAATAAAGTATCATAATAAAATAATATATGGTATTATATATATGAATATTATTTTGTAATAGATGTATAATAAACTTTTATTTATTATATATGTGGTTTGACCGAGTAAAATGGAAGTTGAGGCTTAAGGTAATGGAATTTTGTCTTAATTTTCCTTCTTTGAGACGAAAGTTATGTTATGAACCTATATTCATTTACGAGGTGTATATAAATCCCATTTTTCAGGTAATATCATGAATTTATTTATCCTCATGATCTTTTATTCTCTATTTTATTTTATTTATTCATGGGTATTATGATTCAATATTAGCGAAGTGGTAAAGATTTTATCTTACAATCTCATCATTTATCAGGATTGATTCTGATTAAGTCTCCAATGATGAAATATCATGTTATACATATTAATAATTATCATTAATTTTCTTATCAAATATTTATTCATGATATATTCAAGTAATTTTACCTCTTTTCTACTCTTTGTTACTTGATATAATTTAAAAATATATATTTTTAAGAAAACTCAACTTTATTTCCCTCTTCGGCCAGAAATTCATTTTCCTTCAAAACTATGTTTTCTATAAAAAAATAAAAAATGTTTAATTAATATATTGTTATTTTTAAAATACATTTTTACCCATGTTTTAATTTTTAAAAAAAATGTTTTTAAAGTAATCTTTATATCATTTTCCAAAAACAATACTTGTTTATCTTTTATCATAAATGTGAAAGGAACCTTTGTTTTAATGTGTTCGGCATGAATTCAATTTTCCAACATCATGATCAATCATAGATTTTAAGATTAATTTATAAGTTTTTATGGTTAATTTAAAGGAAAAAGGTTTTCAAAATGTTTTATATTTTAAAAAGAGTTTTTTTAAGAAGAAATGATATTTTAATCAAGAAATGTTTTAAATGACATTTCAAAATTATTTTCCATCTAAGATGGAATCTATGGGTGTTACCTATTCATTAATTATGATATGATTGAATAATATCATTCATATTCTTTCTCTTAATGGTTTTTTTTTATGACATGATGTTTATGAAACCTGTTTCTATTCCACCAGTTATACCATGATAAAATTCTTATAAAACCCACTTATTTTCACAGGTTATGCTATAATTAAATGATTATAAAATATGTATCTTTTCCAAATGTTATTATATCATGAAATGTTTATTATATCTATTTAGTTTCATAGTTTATGATATAGTGAATTTTTATGATCTTGTGACACACATATGTATGATTTCATTATGTGATGGGTGTGACCTATATCTTTCTCTAATACATTGGGTAAATATTTATATCTCATGAGATATATAGGATTGGAACAGGGAGTGAAATTAGTTAATTAAGATGGGGATAGAACTGGAAGTGAAATTGGTTCAGTAAGATAGGTATGGAATGGAAAGTGAACCCAGTTCAGTAATACAAGGTTGGAGTAGGGAGTGAACCCAATTCAGTAAAGGAATTTGTCTGCTATGATGGTTTTGGCAACAATCCTTAACTAATATAGAATTTATTTTCTATGATTATATGTATTTCTCAAATTCTGTGTCATATTCTCTCATGGATAATTTTCTTTGATTCCCTTATTACTCATGTATTATTAACTTCCAATATTTATTCCATGACTCATTATTATGATCCTTTTTATGTAGGGTATGGTTTTCAAATGTTATACTCATGTTCTCATACCCTTATGTTCATGTTATGCTTATATATATATATATTCTTTATTTACCCTTACTGGGCATCTGATCTCACCCTTTATTATGTTTCCTTTCCCCAAGTTATGAAGATATGTATTATTAATGATATGTATAATAAGGGTTCTAGTTATAAAGAACATAGTGGGAGATGGCATATCTCACTTATAGACTAATGTTTATGTTCCTAAGTTTACAAAGGAACTAAACTATTATGGTTCTTAGGCATATATTTATGTAATGTAATAAATCTTCTACAAAAAATGTTATAATTTCTATGTATTAAAATGTAGTGTCATTATAGTAAGATCTGTAGAATCAGTTATAAGAGAATTTGAAAAATATTTTTATATACCTAAGAGCTTCACCGTAGGGTGCACCAGTCCTCTTTATCAAGAAGAATAATGGGTCAATGCACCTATCTATTTATTATCATGAATTAAAAAATCATGATAAAGACAAATTATCTCCTCCAATGGATTGAGGACTTTCTCAACTAAATACATGGATCTTAGTGTTTCTTTAAGGTGGACCTTCAGTCGGGATATCTCCATTTAAAGGTGAAGAAGGAAGATATTCCCAAAACTAAATTTTGAAAAAGTTATAGACACTATGAGTTCATAGTGATTCCTTTAAAACTAATTAAGTATATATAAATATTTATGTAATTTATTAATAGAGACTTTATATATTACCATGAAAATTTTATGGTAGTCTTTATGGATGATATTCTAATTTAATCCAAAAGAAAGGAGTTGTATGAGGAGAATTTGAATATTGTGCTAAAGGCTTTGAGAAAGGAAAATATAAATGAAAATTAAAGTAAATGTGAGTTATTGATAATTTATTATAATTCTTGGGGAATATTATCACTAGAAAATGGATATCTATATACCCTTCTTAGATAAAGTAAATTGAGGACTGGATTAGACCAGCATCTGCAACAGGGATCCATAGATTTGTTGGACTAGCTAGGTATTACCAATGATTTGTGTAGAACTTATTATGATTTTCAAACCCACTATCCAAGGTAATATGAAAGGGAGTAAAGTTTTTCGAGAGTATTAAATACAAATATATCTTTAAGGAGTTGAAAAGGAGTCTTATTATTGCACCATTCCTCATGTTTTCCTCAAGTGAGTAAATTTTTGTGGTATACAGTGATGCTTTAAAGAAAGTCTTAGGTTGTGTACTGATGCAAAATGATTAAGTATACAATAATGAAATCTCATGTTTGACCTCTCAATAATTCTCATGAATTTTATTATCCTATTTTTATTCATAATATCTTCAAGTAATGGAATCATTTTCCACTCTTTGGTGCTAAAGATAATTAATAAAATGTTTTTAAGAAAACCCAACTTTATTTCTCTCTTCGAACATAAATTTTTTTTCCTTCAAAACCATGTTTTCTAAAAAAAATCATAAATTTTTAATTACTCTATTATGATTATTAGAATAAATTTTTACCCATGTTTTTCTTTTTACAAAAATGTTTTTAAAGTAATCTTCATTTCTTTTTTCAAAATAAGGATTGTTTAGATTTTACCACAAATGTGAAAGGAACCTTCATTTTAATGTGTACATCATGAATGAAATTTTCAAAATTCATGACCAATCATTACTTTAAATTCTCATTTATAATTTTTTGATATTACTTTTAGGGGAAAATCTTTTCAAAAAAAATTGTTTTAAATGTTTTTTTAAGTGGAAAGGTTATTTTCCTCAATAAATGTTTTGAATGATCTTTAAGAATTATTTTATATCTAATATGGCATCCATTGGTGTTACCTATTTATTACCGAGAATATAATCCAAGAATACCATTCATATTATTTCTATGAATGGTTTGTGTTTTGATGGCATGATTTTTATGAAACCATTTTATCTTCCTCCAATTATAACATGATAAAACTCTTATGAAACCCTTTTCTCTTCCACTAGTTAGACCATGATAAAATTCTTATGAAACCCACTTATTTTCACGAGTTATTATATGATGAAATGATTATGAAATATATAACTTTTTTGTGGGTTATGATATGATAAATTTTTATGACACCCATTTCATTTCATATGTTATTATATGATGAGTTTTTATGATCTTGTGGCACACATATGTATTATTTTATTATGTCATGGGTAGGACCTATATCTCCCTCTAATGCATTGGGTAAATATTTATATCTCATGACATAGATAGGTTTGGAATAGGGAGTGAACTTAGTTTAGTAAGATATGGCTAGAATGGGAAGTAAAACCAGTTTAGTAAGGCAAGGTTATAATGGGAAGTGAACACATTACAGTAATAAAAATCTGGAGTGGGGAGTGAACCTATTTTAGTAAAGGACTTTGTCTTCTATGATGGTCTTGGAAGTGATCCTTGATTAATATGGAAATTATTTTCTATGATTATTTTTATTCCAAAAACTTCATGTAATATGATATCATGGATAATGTTAATTTATTCACTTATGACTCGTGTCTTATGAACTGACATTCTTTATTCCATGACTCATGATTAGGATCCATGTTTTGCAGGGTATAGTTTTCAAATGTTATACTCATGTTCCCATACCATTATGTTCATGTTATGATTACATATATCCCTTTTTTACCCTTACTTATCATTTAATATAACATTTTATTATGTATCCTTTACCCAAGTTATGAAGATATGTATTATATATGATATTTCTAATAATAGTTCTAGTAATTAAGAACATAGTGGGAGATGACGTAGATCACTTATAGACCAAGGTTTTTGTTCCCAAGTTTCCTAAGGAACTAAACTATTATGGTTCTCAGACATGTATTTATGTAACATAATAAATATTCAAAAAAAATGATGTAATTTATATGTATGAAAATTTGGGGTCATTATAGAAAGATTAGAAGAATCGGTTATAAGAGAATCTAAAAAGGAGTTTTATATACCTAAGTGTTTCACCATAGGGTTCAGTGGGCCTCTTTATCAAAAAGGATGGGTCAATGAACCAATAAATTAATTATTATGAACTGAAAAAAATAATGATAAATAAAAAATATCACCTCCCATGGATAAATGACTTATTCCATCAACTATCTGGATCCTAGTGTTTCATTAAGGTGGACCTTCGATCGGGATATCACCAGTTAAAGGTGAAGAAGGAGGATATTAACAAAATAGACTTTCGAAAAAGGTATGGACACTATGAGTTAATAGCGATTCATTTAAAACTCATTAATTCTATAGAAATCTTTATGTACTTGATTAATAGAGTCTTTAGATATTACCTTGAGAAATTTTAGGTAGTCTTTATGAATGATATTTTGATTTACTCCAAAAGTAAGATAGTGCATGAGGATAATTTTAATATTGTTCTAAAGTCTTTGAGAAATGATAGGATAAGTAAATTAAATGTGAGTTATGGATAAAGTAAGTATCTTTCATGGGTTATATTATCACCAGAAAATGGATATCTATATACCCTTCTAAGATAAATTCAATTTAGGATTGGCATAAACCAGCATCTGCAATGGAGATCCATAGATTCCTTAAACTAGGTGGGTATTATAGATGATTTTTGAGGAACTTCTTGTAATTTTCAAACCCACTAAACAAGATAATAAGGAAGGTAGAAAAAAAATTGGGCTAGTGAATGTGAATAGAGCTTTAAGGAGTTGAAAAGGAGGCGTATTACTACACCAGTCCTCATGATTTCCTCAAGTGAGTAAATTTTTATGGTATACAGTGATGATTAAAAGAAGGGATTAGGTTGTGTACTGATGAAAAATGATAAAGTTATAGCCTACACCTCAAGTTAGTTGAAAGTTCATGAGAAGAAATATCTGACTCATGATCTTGAGTTTGATGTAGTGATCTTTTTATTTAAAATTTGGAAATATTGTCTCTATGGGGTGAAGTGTAAAATATGTATGGAATATAAGAGCCTAAAATATATATTCACAAATAATGATCTTAGTATACACTAACAAAGATGGTTAGAGATGATCAAGGACTATGACTGCTCAATCCATTACTATCCTAGGAAATAAAATAAAGTGGCATATGAACTAAGTCAAAAGGATATGAAAACCTTATCACTAATGAGAATTCAGAAGGATACAATCTTCTTATACTTTCAAAGGATAGATATGGGAATCATGAAGGAATGAACATCATCATTCCTTTCTCAAATGATTGGTCGACCATCCCTTCTAGAAAAGATAATGGGTTCTCAAAGAGATGATGTGGAAATTCAGAATGAGGTGAAAGCTATAAGAAAAGGGAAATCCTCATAGTTAAAAATTGAAGAAGAATGATTTGTAATATTTTGGTTATGAATATGTGTACCATCAAATTTGGAGATAAATAAATATTTTTTTAATGATTCAGAAAGATCAACTTCTCTATCCACCCAAAGAACATGAAGATGTATCGAGATATCCAAGAGCACTATTGGTGGGACAATATGAAGAAGAATATTAATAAATATATATATATAAGTGTATGGTATGTTAGAAAGTGAAGGATTAAAGGAAAAATTATAAGTGGATGATGAAACCATTACCCATACCTACATGGAAATGGGAAAACATCACCATGGGCTTTGTCACTAGTCTTCCAAAGGCATTAAGAAAAAATATTTCCATATGAGTTATGGTGGATCATATTAAAAATACTTATCACTTCATTTTAATTCAAGAGTAATTCTCACTTAATCAAATTATAAGTATATATATCAGATAAGTAGTGAGGTTTCATGGAACAACACTATCAGTTGTATCTGACCAAGATCCAAGATTTATCTCTAAGTTCTAGAAGAGCCTCCAGCATGCTCTAAATGATTAGTTGAACTTCAGTAAAGATTATCACCCCTAAACTAATGGACAATATGAGAAGACTATTTACACACTATAAGAAATGTTGAGATCATTCTTGATGGATTTTTAAGGATGGTGGTATCAATATATTCCTCCGGTTGAATTCTCATATAATAATAGTTTCCACTCAAGAATCCAAATGGCTCCATGTGAAGCCCTTTATGGGAAGAGATGTATAAAACTTGAATGTTGATATGAATTTGGTGAATGTAGGATATTGGTACCTTAAATGTTTAAGGAGATTGTAGAAAAGGTCAAGACAATTCAGTACCACACCAGAACTGCTCAGAGTCGGTAGAAGATCTACACTAACAATCATTGATAAGACCTAGAGTTTGAGGTCAAGAATAAAGTATTTATTCACATATATCTATGGAAGAGAGTCATGATATTTGGGAATAAGGTAAATATAAGCCCTAGGTATATAGTCCCCTTTTAGATTCTCAATTTCATCAGAGTTGTGAATTATCAACTAGTACTTCCATCGACTCTTTCTTAAGTAAATGAGGTATTTCATGTATCCCTCTTGAATTAGTACATTCAAGATACCTCACAAGTATTGAATTAAAAGTTAGTATATTTTTAAAATTATCTCACTTATGAGAAGAATTTGGTGAATATCTTGCACCATATAGATAAAGTTTTATGCAATAATACAACTCACCTAGTCAAAGTGCTATGGCGGAACCAAAAATATAAAGAGGAAACCTAGGAACCGGAGGAAGCCTTGAAGTATAATTACCCTCTCCTAGTTTCACTATAATATGTAATATAAAATTTTGAGGGTGAAATTAGTTAAGGTTGGAATAATGTAACACCCTAAGTTTTTAAAAAGGAAAACTATTCTTGATAGTGTATGTGACATGCAACACCAAGCTTAAATGAAAAATGATTATTTATGAATATTATAACCTAAATGTTGAATTTTCAAGCATGAATAGTATTAAATAATTTATTAAATATATATAAAGGTCCTAATAAATATAAATGTATTGATAAATTCTTAAGAAATAATGACCTAATTTTTAATAAATATATTTTATTCTTCAAAAAATATATTTCCTTTAAAAATGATTATTATTTATATTTGTGTGAAAATATTATAATTAATTTATAGAAATTTAAAAAAATTTATTTTATAAAATTAAAATAATTTTTTAAATCAGAATATCAAAATTAACTTAGGGTGAAATTTTGGGATCTTTCAGAAATGTTTGATTTTTCAATGAATAGTGAAAATTATCAATTTTTCAAATACGATCATTTTTTCATTAAATAAAGTAATTTAAAAGATACATAGTATTTTTTATTTGGTATTAATGTGAAATATTAACCATTTTATTTATAATAATATAATTAATTTCATTTTAATCATAATTTTTTATGATTTGGTAAAAGATTATTTTTATACTTAAAAACTAGTTTTCTAAAAACTTTTTTTAAGTACATAAGTTCTATCCATTTTAATTAATTAAAATAACCCCTATTAATAAAATATTTAAATTAAATTTATATTAAATAAATATTTATATTAATTTAAATTCATATAATTATTACTATTATTCATATAGTTAATGTAGGGTCATCTTATTCTTGAAAAAATATATTTCTAGAAAACCATTTTTTTACAGGTTTTGTGGGTTTAATTTTAAATTAAATTTTGAAACTTATGTTAATTTAATTTGATAAAATGGATTTCTTATTTTTAATAATATTAATTAATATTATATAATATTTTAAAATCAATTTTTTGGTCATGATGAATAGTAAAAATGGTAAAAATTTGTTACCACGATTAATGTTAAAACTTGTTTACCTAGGGTTAAACTAAAGAGGTAAAGGGAGTAACATGTTTAAAAATGTTTAATTTTTTATGGTGGATGTTTTTATCAAACTTTTAATCACTAAAATTTATTATTTATCAATTTTTTAGGCACTTTTATTGAGAGTTACTTCCCATTACTGGATTATTTTTTGTATTTACTAAAATGTAACTCCCTCTCACTTATAAAATGGAACCTACTATACTATATTTTCCACACTTAAAAAACACTATGGTTTAGAAAATACCTACCCAAATCTAGTCTTTAATTACCTTCCCATTTCCTTATAGCCTTTTCTTATCAAAAATCCAATCTATGGAGGCTTTAGGAATAATCATAAAAGGTGGTTTAAAGAAGAGGTATTGTTCTTAACCGAACATATTTGTTTTATTTATTCTTATAAATTATTAAAATATTAATCAAAAACTATGATATAATATTATTATTATATCTCATATACTATAATGTTATTATGTTATTGGAATAAATTAAATCCATCTCCACTTCCATCAAATGGGAAACAAAACCATCGTTCGTGTGTACGGAAGACTACCACCTCGCGAACTGATGTAATTTATTTTCCGTCATCATCTCTAAAATTTATTCATGAAGATGGATTTAATATTTCTATATTATATTCTTGATGTATTAATAATTCTATAAAATTATTATATCATATAACTTCTTACCTTACCACCCATTGAAGAATGATAACGTCAATCATGTGTACGGCGGATTATCGTCTCGCGAATCGATGTGATTCATTTTTTATTACCACATCACATGGATGGTATATGTAATTGTATTTAAATAAATAATATGGTATTAATGATATAATGATAATTATGTAAATATAAAATAACACATAGCATCTTTCCATTATGATAGGTGGATAATGGAAACGTTACACATGCGTACGTATGACCAACCGTCTCCATGATTGTAACATAGTTCATATTTCATAACCATAATTAAAGTTTATTTTTAAAATTATAATTTATGTATAAGAATTATAATTATTTAATTATTATTATTTTGTTGATTATGAAATAATAATCTCTTTGACCTTAGTAAGCTTTCCAAGGTGATTTTGGACAAATGAGTGGAACATTGTCAAAATGTCTGACTTGAACCTAAATTGTAACACCCCTGAATGATAAAGGGTTAAATGGATAAATGATACGACTCATGTCAACAAGGTGAACCTTCCTTTTCAAGAGCCTACCTGATTAGAACTCCATAGTTAAGCATGTTTGGCCTGGAGTAGTGATCAAGATGGGTGACCTTCTGGGAATTTTCTCAGGGTGTGTGTGAGTGAGGACAAAGCATGTTGAAAAGGACATGTGTTGGTCTGTGGGGACTATCATTAGTCAGATGACCCATTCAGGCATGTGGGTGGGCCCCAAGGTGGGGACCACATGTCTGCGGGGCAACTGGTGGTACCTGGCGAGCCAGGACCTGACGGCCATGTTAGGGTGGGGTGTTTATGCTATCACCGGGACCCAGTTGTCACATTTGGTATCAGAGATGGTACCCAGCCTTAAGTGCGGAGCACTGCCTAGGTTAAGATGTAGGGTCTACAATGAGAATGTTGTGCTCTAAAGGGGGGTGATTGCAACACCCCCGAATGATAAAGGGTTAAATGGATAAATGATATGACTCATGTTAACAAGGTGCACCTTTCTTTTCAGGAGCCTACCTGATTAGAACTCCATAGTTAAGCGTGATTGGCCTAGAGTAGTGATCAGGATGGGTGGCCTTCTAGGAAGTTCCCCAGGGTGTGTGTGAGTGAAGAAAAAGCACACTAGAAAGGACATGTGTTGGCATGTGGGGACTGATATTAGTCAGATGACCCGTTCAAGAACGTGGGTGGGGACCACGTGTATGTGGGGCAACTAGTGGTACCTAGCGGGCTAGGACCCGATGGCCATGTTAGGGCGAGGTGTATGTGCTGTCACCAGGACCCAATTGTTACATAAATGATTAAGTAATTGAATATAAAATGATAATAAATAAATTAAAAGGAATAATAAAATTTTAAAAAAAAATCTTAATCAAGTAAATAATTAACATATGTTTATTATTCAGGAAGATAAATAACACACGTGACGAACCGGGCTCAAGGTAAGGGATCCCTCCAAAGGACCCGCTCAGGCATGTGGGTGGGCCCCATGGTGGGGACCATGTGTCTGTGGGGAAACTGGTGGTACCTGGCAGGCTAGGACCCGATGGCCATGTTAGGGCGGGGTGTCTGTGCTGTCACTGGGACCCAATTGTTACATAAATGATTAAGTAATTGAATATAAAATGATAATAAATAAATTAAAAGGCATAATAAAATTTTAAAAAAATCTTAATCAAGTAAATAATTAACATATGTTTATTATTAAGGATGATAAACAACACACATGATGAATCGGGCTCGAGGTAAGGGATCTCTTTAAACCACCCTTTTCTTCAAGTTATGACCATTATCTCTCTAACTCACTTAATATCTCCATTTAAAGTTATACAATTATTTTAAATTAAATATATATGTCACTCACTTATATACCTTTCTTATTATCCCTTCCTTTGATGGGGGAATACATTCCTTATTTCCATTTCTCAAATGCCTTCATTATGAAATTTCCTTCATTATGATATAATGAAAGATTATGAAACCCATTTTATTTCCATGGGTAACCATTATGTTTATGCCTTATGATTTATTTCCTTTTCTAGAACACATAAATCATGAAAATGTTACGATGGGTGTTCCCAGATAGATCTCTAATACATTGGGTAAATATTTAGTCTCATGAGACATCATGTATGGGATTGAGAAGGAAACCTAATCCATTATGGGACTTTCTCCACCATGTGATATTATCTAGAAAGTTATCCTTGACTCGTTTTTATGTATTATTATATGTTTCTTTCACATTTCCTATGATTCCAGGATCTTATGATACCATGTTCTTTATTTTATGCTCCCATGTGATTTCCCTTGGGCCTTCCCTTTTATGATATCATGTTTTTCCTTTGACTCACAAGTTTTCATTTCTTATCTTTTTTATTCTGATACTGGGATTTTTAGATCACCCCTTTCTTTTATTTATTTCCCCAGGTCATTCTATATAGTTTTAGAAGATCAAATGGATTTAGTATCTCACTAAGGAAAATAAAAATAAGGATGTTAATTTTTATGTACCTAGACTTCCAAATAACTAGGCCTCACAATATTTGGGTTGTAATTAATGTATTTTTATGTTAAAATCATGTAATAATATGTGTAAAAGGCTTAGGTTGCTATATTTAACCTTGTTTTACCCATTTTACCCTTACTAAGGTGACACATATTTACCAAGGTTTCTATTCATAATGACCAAAAATAAAAGAGACCTATTTACCAAATTTGATCAACCCGATTCCAAATATGAAATATATTCTTTAGGATTAAATTTCTATAAGTGGAAGAGATTGATTTTAAATAAGTACACAAAACATTGTGAAAATCATTTTTTATAAAAGTTTATTTTTAAGCATAATAGTGGATTTGTTCATATCTCATACTTAGAAGAAACATTAGATGATTGTTAAAAAATTTAATTGAATATATAATATATATACATTTCATTAAAATCATTCACCAATAGTTATTTATTTAATTTTTTAAGATAAAAACACATTGTATGCATAAAAATAATTTTTTTTAAACATCTCTTTTACTTTTAAACAATTTTTGTTTTCATTTATAATCAATTAATCAATAATTAATTAATTTTATACATTTTTAAAACATAAATTTTTCATAATTTAGTTATTAATATTCATACCCTTTAATCCAATGGATAGAGGATAACTTTCACATTAAATAATAAAAATATTTCAATAGTATAATCTAGTTCATTTAAACCCTGTGTTTCATGTAAAGTAAGATTATATATAAATATATCATAAAATCTATAGGTTTTGCATTATACCAACCTTAAAATGAATTTTTCCTTTGAAATTACAATATTCAGATACAAATGAATGAGGATATCTCTGTTCACATCCCTGAGTTCCCAAGTATCATCTTTGAATTTTTTATACCTCCAAAGAACTTTAAACAAGTGAGTAGTCTTTTTCTATAGCATTTTATCACTAAAATACAAGATTTATACTGGTTTTTGTTTATAGGAAAGATCATGCTTGATCTGTACCTCCTCTTAGTTTAGTACATGTGAAGGATCAAGTATGTACTTCCTTAGAGGAGAAACATGGAACACATTGTTAACTTGGGAGAGGTCCAATGGAAGCACCCAACGATAAGCTACCATCCTTGGTTGATCAAGAATCTTGAAGGGGTCCATATAACTAGGGATCAAATTTTATTTCTTTCTGAATCTTATAAACTTCTTCCCTAGAGAAATTCACAGGAATACCTTCTCACCAATTTTAAATTCCATATTTCACCAATGATTGTCAGCATAACTTTTCTATCAACTCTAAGTTTCCTTAATGTGCTATTGAATAGATTTGACTTTCTCTATCATTTCCTCATCTATATTAGGTCCCAATACATTTCTTTCTCCAAATTTATCTCAACACATTGTATTTATACACTTCCTTCAATATAGGTATTCATAAGGATACATCATAATGCTTGAGTAATTTTTATTGTTGTAAGAAAACTTGACCAGAGGAAGGTGTTGATCCCAACAACCTTTGAAATCCATAGAATAAGATCTCAGAATCTACTCTAGTATTTTAATGGTTCTCTCATATTAAATATCTATTTAAGTATTATATATAGTAATTAAACACAATTCTAAATCCATAGATTACTGAATACTTTTCTATAACTTTCAGGTGAAACTCGGAGCTCATCCAAATAAAATATATTGTGTTACTCCATGCAACCTTATCACTTTATTAATTTATATTCTAGAAATATGATCAAGATATAAATCTTTTATGGTGGTAATGAAGAGTATTGACTTCATTATGTGATTAACTATATCTGAAATGGCATTGTTCCCTTTAGATATTTTGTGGATTCTGATAATGAAATCCATGGTAATTGTTTCTCATTTTTATTCAAGTATAGGTAATGGTTACAACATACTCTTAGAATTATATCTCTTAGCATTAACTTTATGTAAAACAATACATTAATATAAATACTCTACAATATCCATTTTCATTTTGTCCCATTCGAAATACTTTTTTAAATCTTTATACATATTCATACTTTTAGGATGAATAGAGGATGATAAAATATAAGCTTCATACAATAACTCCTTTTTCAAGTCTGATGTTCATGGGACACATACAAATTTCTTTAACCTTATCATTACATCACAATCAATATTGAAATCAAGAACATTTCTTATGTAATTTTTTATCTCTACATCTTCCTTTTATGCCTCTTTAATTATCACATTGATGGATGGTTGAACATTCATCTGAGAAATATAGGATCTATCCCCTTTCCTTAGGATTTCAAGTTCCATATTCTATAAATACATAAGTATTATATCTCTTTTAATCCTCATCATGGACAAACTATTATGGTCCATCTAACTCATAACATTATCCACCTTGTTCATATTCCTAGGGTGGTAATGTATTGAAAAATCATAATCTTTAATCAACTCCAACCATATTCTTTGGCCCATATTCAACTCTTTCTGAGTGAATATATACTTTAAACACTTATGATCAATATATATTTCAAACCTTTCTCTATAATGATAATTTCACCGTATCTTCAGTGAAAAGATTACCATGTCTAAATTCAAATTATGTGTTGGGTAATTTTTCTCATGAACATTGAATTGTTGTGATTCATAAGCTATCAAATTATTATTCTGCATGATAAACCATCTCATTCCCTTCTTCGATGCATTAATAAAGATCAAAAAAAATTATCCACTACAGGGTAGTGTAAGAGCAGGTGTGATGACTAAACTTATCTTTAGTTCCTTGAAAAAAATTTCACATTCATCTATCCAAATAAACTTGGTTTCCTTCCAGGTTAACTTGATAAGTGGATTAGACATCCATGATAAATTCTTCACTAAGAATCGATAATATCCTAACAAACCAAGAAAAGTATAGATATCATTCACAATTATTATTTTGGGTCAATATTTAATAATTTATGTCTTTAATGGATCAATTGATATACCCTCACTTAATATTATATAACACAACAATGAAACTTTTTGTATCTAAAATTCATAATTGGAAAAATTTTCATATTGCTTATCCTTCATTAGGTTCTTTAGTACAATCCTCAAATGATCTTTATTCTCTTACTTTCTATTTTAGTATATAAGAGTATCATTTATAAATACCACCAAAAACTAATCAAGGTAATCTCTAAAGACCCTATTCATTAAATCTAGGAAGATATAAGAGGCATTAATAAGACCAAAAGTTTCCACTATAAATTCATTGTATTCATACCTCTTGTGGAATTTTTTCTTGAGTATATCCACTTTATTAACCCTTGGTTGATGATATCCATAATTAATTTCAATCTTGGAAAAGTATTGAGATTCATGAAATTGATCAAACAAGTCTTCAATATAGGGTAGATGATACTTTTTCTTGATAGTGATCTTATTTAGTTCCTGATAATTAATTTAGAGTGGCATTGGTCCATATTTCTTCTTAATAAAAAGAATAAGTGCACCCCATGGTGATTCACTTTTCAAAATGAATCCCTTATCAAGATTCACCTGGAGTTACTTATTTAATTCTGAAAAATCAATTGAGTCAATTCTATATGAAGTCTTTGAAATAATTGTATCACTAAGTATGAGTTATATTAAAAACTCAACTTCATGATTTAAATAAATAATGATAAATTATTCTATAAATACATCAAAAAATCATTTACAATAGGTAAATATTTGATATTGAGTTTATCTCCAACCATATAAGATAAAAACCCCTTTTTAATAAGAATTAAGACTCGTATAATGGATGTAATTTCCATTGGAATCTCATATTTATCATCACGCTGATATACAATCATAATTTGGTTCAAAATATCAAATGTGACTTCCCTTCCTCGAAAATTGATGTGTGATTTTTATAAATAAATAAAATCCATGCCTAAGATAACATCAAATTTAACTAGATGGAGGATAACTAGATTTGTAGGAAGTGAATTCCCATAAACTTCAATTGAATAAGAATCATAAAATTGATAGGTAATCATCATACCATTAGTATTTTTACTCCTAATTCAATATCTAATAATTGAGGATATGAATTAACATTCATTGTGACTTTTCTTGATATATTGTAATTTATATAATTATGATCAAATATGGTACTTTGATATTTGAGCATACCTATAACCACCTCAACTTTATCATTCTAACTCCAATCTTGTAGTAAAACCAAAATTTTTATCATGACTATCAAACATCTTTGATTATAGTGATCAATCATGAAAAATAATTTATATGATGTCTAAATAATGAAACCTTCTTTTCAATCTATGATATTATCTTAGGTTATCCATGGTCATTACCAAAACTATATGATTTTATCGTATACTTAGACTTATCCCCAAGGTTTTCACCAATTTTTTCTCATTATAACCTCCAAAGATTAACTAAACCTTTTTCTGATACCAACTATAGTGACCCATGATTTTAATACATAGATTTAACATCTTAAATATGAATATTCAATACATTATGATCCACAATAGAACTATAAATTTTTAGTGTATTTGGAGAATAAATACACAATATTCTTATTTCGTGAAATTCCTTCAACATATCCCACAAATATCTTCCCATATGGTAATATTTTTATAAATACCCTACTAAAAACATTTCTATATAAACTGGGGAAAGGAAACATAATAAAGTGTGAGCTAAAATGCTCAATAAGAGTTAACAAGGGATATATCAATGATCAATTAAACAAAACATGAGCATAAGTGTATGAGAACATGAGTGTAACATTTTACAATACATACCCAATATATCATAGATCATAATATTTAATCATGTCATAAAATTTTCAAGTTCATAATACATGAATAATAAATAAATCAAAGAACATAAGCTATGAGATAATAAAATTGGCACAAGAAATAAGTTTTTGGCATAAAAATAATCATAGAAAATCATTTATTTAGTCAAGGATCACTTTTAATACTATCAAAGTGAATTGGGTTCACTCCACATTCCATCATATTCATAGTCAAGGTTCACTTCCAATACTATTATAGTGGACATGGGCCCTTACTGGACTGGTTTATCTCTCTATTATATTCCACATTATCTCATGAGATATCAATATTTACCCAATGCATTGGAGGGATATATAATTATAGGCCCATCCATCACATAATTATAATCCATTTATATGTGTTCTATAAGATCATAAAACATTATTCATATGTCATAACCCGTGAAAAGGAAATGGGTTTCATAAACATTTCAACATTTCATCATAGCATAACACATGGAAAATAAATGAGTTTTATAAACATATCATCATAATAATCATAAATAATATAGATAAATAATAATGATGTTATAATTAGATCATATCCCCATTAAATTATAAGTATAATCAAAGTATTTCATCTTAGATGAAAATGTTGGATCATATTATAGATGTATATGTATATTATATGGAACAATAAAAGAGGTAGGTGAATTGTAGGTTTAAAAACTTTGTATTTAAGCACTTAAGAAATAACTTATTTTAAGAAGTCTTAAACTAATACAACTCACAATCAAAACAATTTACCATATAGGTCTTGGATCTGATGGATATAGTATGATGTAATACTATAAGTAATGTAATAAAATTGTATGTGAATTGAATACAATGATTAGAGTAATACAAAATTGAATGATTCTACCATAGAGTGTATATAATATATTAATACAATATGTAATGAAAGAATCTTAATTGAAACAATTATAATTTAAATGAATGTGAAAATAAAGAGGAAACGATACAATTCCCATTCTAATACAAATAGTAGTGGAAATATAAAAGTATTACAATTATTTTATCCCAAAGAGTAGGGTATCCTTTCACCTATGATAAAAGGTCTGTCTTACCACTGACTTGGTAATCCCTCGATACGATGATCGGTACGACTGTCTTCCTATCCTCGAAATCCCTCGATTAAGAAGGTAATTGGCACCTCTATCTTTCAAGTAATTGAAATCCCTTGATATGATGATTGGTAGCATGTCTTCTTATCCCTAGAATCCCTTGATCTTTATCACAAATATCGATCACACAAAGTATAAACAAATCACTTAGAAATAGAGCATGGAAAAATATGTTCACTTCTTGTATCTTCAAGACTTTCATATGAAGAAGGATAGAATTCACATCATCTCTCTCTAGAACTTGATAGAAGAAAAAGTTAAGTATTCTGGTTCTAATGACCACCTATTTATAGTCTTAAGGTTCCAATAGTCATATTTTATCCAAAATTAATATTTCTATGAAAAACTCGGAGGGACTTGGACACCTGGAATTACAATGGTCAAAAAAAACAGAATACACGACATCGTTTTGATTGGTAAACAACCAACTCAACGACATCATTTTAGGTTAGAAATTAGTATGTACAAAGATATGAAACAATGAGTATAAGTAACATGTAATTGGTATAGGAGTTATGATAATAATGTAATACATTTCAAAAGTACAATACATAACTTGGTTACTAGACTTATCATGATAATAATGTATATTGAATACAATTTATGACCTGGCTACAGTTCTGAACAAGGTTACAATGAACGATATTTAAACTGTTTATGATACAATGCATAATAAGAGTATGTTACAAAACTTGTTTATGATTCATGATTATGATACAATACTTATCCTGGTTATGATACATAATTATGATGTGGTACAAAACTTAGTTATGATGCATATGGTTATGATGACCTGGTTTCGATACATGACCATGATTTGGTACTTAACCTGGTTACAATGCATATGGTTAGGATAATCTGGTTATGATACACGACCATGATGTGGTACATGTGATTACGATGCATGTGGATACAATGCATGTGAAATTGATGCAATATATAATCTGGTTATGAATCCTGGTTACGATGTTATACATATTCTAGTTACAATTCCTGATTGTGATGTAAGACACAATCTGGTTATGATTGTGAAACAACATATAAAATAGTGTGAGTGAACAATATATATGATTATGATAAGAATGAAACATATAATTAAAAAATGTGAGTGATTATGATTGTGAAACACCACACATGATAAACAATATATATGATTATGATATGTGTGGTCTGTGATTTCCAAAACAAATATTTGATGGGAAATTAGAAACATGTTTTTACTCAATAGAAAATTACTTTAATAGATCACTTGGAATATTTCTTAAAAAAATACCCTTTTCATTTTGAAATTAATTATTTAAAATATAAAAAAATTCAAAATACTATAGAGAAATTTTTCTTTAAAAACAACCATGTAAACTTCTAAATGAATATTTAAATTAATAACCACTTATGGTGGTGGGAAATTCTATTCATTTTATATGCATTAAAATAAATGTTCCTTTCAAATTTTTAGAAAAAATGTCAAAAGTACCTCATTTAAAAAATGAAAAAAATATTCCTTTTAAACCATTTTTTAAAAATTTAAACATGGGTAAAAAAATTTTAAAAATCATTTTATAATGTTAAAAACATTATTTAAAACATTTTTAGAAAACATGGATAATGAGGAAAAATATTTTTTGACCAAAGAGGATATAAAATCTATTTTTTAAAAATCATTTTTTTGGTCATCTTAAGTACCAAACAGGGAAAATGGTACTATTACTTAAACATTTAATGGATAAATAGATGAGAATAAAATGAAATGGTTTTTTCATAAAAGTTTCATATAATTTCCATCATTGGAAATTTAATCCCAAATAATCCTGATTAAAATGAGATTAAAACATAAATCCCTTACCTTAAGTCTTGTCTCACTTTAAACACATTTAAACCTCTTGTATAATAAATAAATATTTATTATAAATATATTATAGAAATATATTTATATATATAATACCATATATTATTCAGTTATAATATTTTATCACCCATTTATTAATAATTATTTATTAAAATCGTTGTTTTAGGTGATAACTACTTTGTTTTTCATGCATATTTTTGTTCGATAGTATCAGTATTTGTAATTTAATAATAGTTATATTATATACATATAATATATATTCATTATATATATATATATATATATATATTAATCCATAAAATGTGGATATGGAAAAATTAATTATACCGTTCATTGAGACATTAGGTCGTACGTATGCATAAACGTTGTTTTCACTTTTTGATAGATGGAATGAAAGAAATATAAATAATAATTATTTTTTATAGGATAATTATTATTTCATATATATCATATATATTCATTAAATATATCCTTATTATTATCCACAAAAATTGAAAACAAAATAAATAACATCGCTTCATGAAGGTGGTAGTTCACACGTACGCATGAGCAATACTATCATTTTACAATGGATTGGAAGGTAAGAAGGAAGATATAATATTATAATTACATAAGAATAATTATATAAAAAATATCATATATAAACATTAAACCTGTTATAATAATTATCCATAAAAGATAGTGATGAAAAATTAATTACACTATTACGTGGAGACAGTAATCTATATGCACGCACGAGCGATACTTTCGCTTTTTCAGGATGGAAAGAAGGTGGATAATGATTGTGAAAACAAAATAATAACAATTAATTATATTAAATATACTTAATTAAGTATTTTTTTAATCGATACCATGGATTTAGAGGAGGTAGAAGAATAAATAAAATTGAAAACACTCAGTTAAGAGTTGTACCTATTTGTTGAGAAACCACTTTTGGGTTACACCATAAGCCTTGAAGGGATGATATATTGGAAAGAAAAAAAGATATAGGATGTCTTGAAGGAATATATAAAGGTATTATGGTAGGTATTTTCCAATCCATAAGTCTCTAAGTTGTTAGGAAGAGAGTAGAATAGGTTCCCTTTTATAAGTGAGGTGAGGGACACTCTTTGAATTAATTAAAGTATTGAATTAATATAAATTTATTTTTATAATCAAGTGAGTCAAAATTGATATATTTAGAAATTATAATGAGAATAAGTTTAAATACTCTAATATAATAATATTTATACAAGTTTAAGTAATTTTTTAACCCTTATTTCTTAGTTTTAACCCTTCATCAATCCTTTTGATAATTACCAAAATATAAAAAAAATTATACTATTTAAGGGTCAAGAATATTACCATAAAAGGAAAAGTAACTTATAAATGGAAAATTTTTTATATGTTCAACCAAATAAAATTCACTTTAATGAATATAAGATGTTTTTGAATTTTAAATCATTTAATGAATTATTTTTTATTATAAAATATTATTAATGTTATTTTTGAAACTAATCATTTACTTTGACTTTAAAGACATAAATATAGTTACAAAATTCGAATCTAAACCTTTCATGCATTACTAATATGTTATATTTATATAAAAAATTATTGGAAAGTAATAATTCAACCAAATTGTATTACTTTTAATAATTTTTAAATCTTTTATTTTATTTTTCTATTAATTGAATAAATATTGTTTTGGAGTTGCATAAGTATTTAAGATAATTATTAAATCACTAAAAATTAAAATTAATTTTCCATGATAAAAATAATAATTCAAATTTAAAATAAACATTTATAACTGAACATAACCTATTTCTATCTTTATTAAAATATATTAGAGATATTAAAGTCAAGAGAGTGATATTTTGTATTTATCATTTTCTTAGATTAAAATAAAGGAAAAATAAAATAAAAATGGCATCAAATGACCATATTTTCAATAATTGTATGATAATGGTGGAACTAAACTCATATAATTAGATAAATTAAAGTGTTCTATAAATTTTAAATCTTTATCCCAAAGTTTTAACCCTATTTACATGTTTTACCCTTACCGAGGTGATAAATAATTACTAAGATTACTATTCATAATGACCCAAAATAAAAGAGATCTATTTACCAAATTTGATCCAAATTATTCTAAATATAGAATCTATTTTTCAAGATTCAATTTTTATAATTGGAAGAAATTCATTTTAAAATAATTGTGTAAAACCTGATGTAACCCCTTTTTTAAAAAAGTACATTTTTAAGTATAAAACTAGATTTATTCTGATCTCATGGCTAGAAAAAATATTAGATTAATGTTAAATAATTTTATTTAATATATAATATATAAATTTTATTAAAATAATTAATCAATAATTATTATTTTAATTTATAAAGATAAAAATACATTGCGCACATAAAAACAATTTTTTTAGAAAAACATCTCTTTTATTTTTAAATGATTTTTCTTTTCATTTATAATCAATTGATAACCAAAGAATTAATTTTATACATGTGTAAACCATAAAATTTTCATAATTTATTTAGTTTTATTCATACCCACAAATCCAATGGCTAGGCGATAACTGTCACATTAAATAATAATAATATTTTAATAGTATAATGTGTTTCATTTAAAATCGGTGTTTCAATCAAAGAAAAATATAAAAGAAATCAAATTTATTTATAAATAACTATATCATAAAATATCAAGGTGTTACAAACAATCTCTATAATATATTTTTGAGGATCTATATCATCAGAAAAATTCTGACACAACCCCTGAATATTCAACAATATAAGATAATGAATATCATGTGAGACCTATGGAAATAATCATGATGGATCATCAATCCAATGAAGATATGAACTAGGAATTTATACATTAACATTTTTCATAAACACATCCTTCCAAAGAGAAAAATGATAAAGGCGGTGATCTATTGATTGATTCAAAAAGCTTAGTGAGAAGTTCATCCTCCAGCAAAATATTTGAATAATACAATTTAGAAAAGGATACTAGAATCTCCGTATAATATATATATTGTAAAGTATTAGGTATTAAAGATAGGATATCAAAATGATCTAATAAATATTCATCCCCCTAATAATAAGATACATGATTCAGTATTTATAAGTTGAATACTAAAATTCATTAATTAAAGTTGGATATCAAAGCACATGATCCCTAGCCCAGTTGGTGAGGACTCTCCAAGTGCATCCATGAGACCCAAGTTCGAATCCCGGTGGAGTCATATTTTTTGGGTACTGTAGTAGTACTATAGCAGGCATTGTAATAGGAACTATAGCAGGAACTGTAGCAGGAATTGTTTGGTACTATAGCAGTCACTGTAGCAAGCATTGTTTAGTACTGTAGTAGCCGAAACTATTCACCTTCAGGACACTGCTTTAGTCTTGGAGTTCTTAAGGCCTTCGGGCTACCCAAGGCCTTTAGGCCAGTTAAGGATTTTGTGCTAGCTCAAGTCCTTCAGGCCACCTCATTCAGATCATTCAGTGCAGATGCAAACCAGACTGACCAAATAAACTAACTCTAGATGAGGAATCAAAGCAGTTGATTTCACTAGAAAAAATCTATACGGATATGGAATAATGAGAGGGTGTGGAAATTTACATCAGGACCATGCATGTTTACCTCTTCACAGGTATTGCTAGCCGAATAGCAATGTGAATGTGGGAAGATGGCTTCACGATCTAGGAAATATGGAGGGGCATTTCCATGTAGCCATGTCTGGGATGAATTTCTATAAGGCCTTAGGGTCATGTAATCCACTAGCCTATTGTCCTTGTAAGGGTCCCCTCTCATTCCTTGAAAGGTGGGTTATCAAAAATCAATAAAACGAAGTCCTTCGGGCCATTCGGGAAAGTTGGATATAAAAAAATTAAAGTATAGGAATCTTAAGTTTTTAAAAGATTTAAAACTAGGATATTAACATATCAAATTCCTATATTCTTAACCCCAAAAAATCATTATTTATTAACCCTCATATTTCAGACAAGTAAATGATAATTTCATAGAGACATAATCTAAAAATTCCATTTAATATCAAAATAAAATAAATAGCCAAAAGTTGAAAATTGAAAATCTAAATACTCTAACTGCATTTTCAAAAGATTAAATAATATCAAATAAAGTCCCTATGTCTAAAAAACATACCAAGTATAAATATATAATCATATGATCCAAGTAAAATGGAAGAAACGTATATTGAAATCACTTTTTCCTAATTTAAAATACAGTAAAAAGACAAAAAAATAAAATCTAGATTCCACATACATTATGTTCTATAAACACCATACCAAAGAAGATATGAATTTAGAAATTCAGCATATATATAACTCATCATAAAGATTTACTGGGTGTAAAAAAATACTTTCCAAATGTATCATCATTGAAAATATCAGTAGGTAATATCTATTTAATTTTTATCATAAATTGATGAGTTAACATTGTGCAAACTATATTTAATATTTTATTATATTTTAAAGAATGTAATTGTTCTATTTTCTAAAAAAATACACATCTCAATAATGACTATTTATATTCATTATTAAATATTTAATTCTTAAATTCAATAGTTAGATCTTGGGTAGTGTTTATTTTTCCATGCATGCATTTATTTTTTATAAATATATTACTTCCATTCTAAATCATATAAATAGTTAAATTCCTCTTAATTTAATCATATTTCTTAAGATATTTTTGTTTCATTACTTCTTAAAAATTCTTTCAAAGTATATCTCTCCGTCTCTTAACAAATTTATCATTAAAAATACATTTAGAGATGATATTTCTTCTTGTTCCCTTTCTAATGGAATTTTCAACACTTCTACCTACTTTTATAAGATATGATTGAATACTTATGGAATGGGTGGGATTGGTAAATTTCCATGAAAAAATTTATCTACCAACTTGATGAAAAATGTGAATATAATGGATAACTAGGTAGATGGACCTATCTTTTATTCATCTCAAATGTTAATCTCCATCCTAAAAAGGGTTTTTTGTTTTTCAAAAACCACAACCCTTATTATGAAACTTGAAGATTTGGATGTGGAAAATGCATATTTAGAGGTATAAGAGGTTGGATAACCTCTCACATATTCACTAAGTCTAAGAAATGGGGGGATGAAGTATACATGTGAGGAGAGATTTGGGTGGTTATTTGGAAGTTATCCCAATGGAGATAGTTTCTAAAAGGATAAATGGATAAATTAGTAAATATTATGGATGAGGAGAGTGATAGGAAAACCATTTTATTATTATTTTTATCTTTTAATGTATATTTTATATATTCAAACATTCTTCAATTAATCTTTAATAGGGAAAAAATTCTCTATAAAAATTATATTTTCTATATATTTTGTGCTAACCATAATGGACCCATGAGTCTAGGGACCATAGATTTTAAAACTTATAGGAATAATATTCCATCGGTGAACTCTTTGAACAAAATTTAAAAACATATATTTGAAAATTATCTAAAAATTATTGGGATAAATAATCAAAGGTCAGATCAAATAAAATATATCATCACTCATTTTTCACATTTTTTGAAGATTAAAACATTAGAAACATATCCATTATTTACAAAATATAATATTAAATTCTTTTATTGATCAAACAATAAAGTCTCAACACTAATAAATATGGTAAATTCTTCTCAATTTTATGCTTTTTAAATAATTACTTTTAATTAAATGTATATATTTTCATAATCACTTAGCTTTAAGTTATAATTGTCTATACTGTCAAAAATTTTAACATTTTACTTTTTATTATGTCTATCTAAATACTGATCAATAATTTATATATACACTTGGTGCTTTATAAGTTTTAAAAAAGGAAAATTTTAATCGTTTATCAGCACCATGTATTTTTCATAAGGGTATCAATACTTATTCATGTTTCATTGGGGGATAGTCGTTCTTGTTCAAAAAAAGGGAAAAGTGTAATATCAAAAATCCATCCTATTAAAAGTGGTATCTTAATTTTAAGGGGGGAACTCTTTCTTTTTACTTAATTATTAATAATATTTATGTTGGGAGCTTAGTTGAAACCATACTTCATATAAAATCAAAAGATAAAATATATTTATTTTCTTGATTTTAAATGGAATGTAAGGTTGTTTCATAGAACTCAATAATCCCTATTGTGTGTTTATGCTTTAATATATCATGTATTTTGACAATTAAAAATTAGGAGATTTTTAGGTTATCCCCCCAGATACATAATCCTCCTTCCACCAGATTGATGGGTTTTAATGATCATAATACACTCATCTTGTTATCAAATATATCTGCCTTAATTTTTTTGGTGTTATTAATAAATAGTAAAATGGGAAATTTTAGAATAGTGAAAGAAGAAAAAATAATAAATTCCATAAATTCATTAATAAATGTCTAATAAAAAGGGATGAAGAACTCAGTACACTAGAACCAGATGACCTACTAGCAGAGCATATAAGGAATGGATAAAGAACTAAGTATAATACCCAAAATAAAAGTTGTTTTAGATCATGTGTTATCAAATTTAAAAAACCATAATAGATCAATGAGAATGGATGAAATATTGAAAAAAAAAAGTCACAAAAGTTGTGTGATATTCTCTATGAAATTGATCTAGTCACTTGGATATCTATTACCAAAATAAAAGACCACCGACAATGCTAAATAAAATAAACTCAATATATTGATATCCAAACCAATAATTTACTCAAATACTTCACTAATATTAGGATTTGGCAACTAGAAGATCCATCAATGATTATAAAGACCAAAATCATAACAACTGGACTCTGGTGATTGGATAAATACAATAGATATATTTTTCTATATCAAAATCACCTCTTTAATGATCATTTTTAATATGATAAGAATTTAATAAAATAATTTCCACAACATCGTTAAGTAAATTGAAGTATAATAGTCATGTTGATCACAATGTTCAGAAAAATTGATGACCTCAGATGAATCCATGATAGTAACAACAGTTAAATAAGTAATGGTTAGAAGAGAATCCACATCAAATCTCAACCAATTATACTTCTCAATGGTTATATTTTAACTTTATATAAAGTATTGATAAGAAATAATTTGAAATATATAAAAATAATTGATTATGTGATAATAAAGATATTACATAGATAGAAAATGAAGTATTTTGGATAATATTCATAGGCATCGCGACATCTCCCTTCAATGCTCTTATTCTCTCTTTCAAAGATAAATATCATTTTAATTTTTTCTTACTATTATTTTTCTTAACCTCCTTTTTTTTATATATTGTTTTGTATTTACTTTAAACTAGCATAAAAAACCCCCACTATTGTATTCACTCCATCCATCCTCTAATCTCTAATTGAATAATTACCAGGGATGGGGAATTTATCATTAGCCAATATTTTATTTAATAAGTTTCATAGAAAGAAAATTTTCTATTACCATTCCTAGATAAAATAAGTTTGAAAATGGGGATTTATTAGTATCATTGAAAAGAGGGAAATTCATATACTCAGTATTATCTTGATTTGGTCATAAGATCCTCCAAACACTTTGTGTTAAAAGTGAATTAGTTTTTAGGGATTAGAACTTGTAATTAATATAAAATAATGGATTTAAGGATTTATTATCCCAAACATGTTACATATTTCATATTTAATGACCATCCAAACCTTCTACCTTTATTTTATTTATCTTCTATACCCTATAATATCTCCCTACATACTTTAAATTTTATATCTCATCTTTTTTATGGCCAACTTTGAAGAGTGATACTGAATCATTCTCTTAAAATTCTCTAAAATTTCATTTAATATATATTTACCTTTTTTTCCTTTCCATTTTTAGATATTTATCTTAAATGGATCATATATAATTATAAGGTAAGGATTTAATTATATAAAATGGAAATTTTTTGATACTTATTAAATTGTTGATTACTAATATTAATTAAAATTTTCTATTTATATTTTCCTTTTTTTCTTTTAGATGCATATTATAGTTTTACATTGATATTTCATTTCAAACATGAATTCTTTTAAAAGGGTATTTTTATGTAAATTTTTCAATTCACCCCTCTTTAAACTTAATATTATTGAACTAATAAAATAATAATAATTAATAATTAATACCAAATTAATAATTGATATTAATGATAAAAAAATAATTTAATTGAACATAAAAAAATTATAGAGTAATGTTTTGATAAAAAATAAGTTATATATAAAGTTAAAATACATCCATGCAACATGGGGTTTAAGGTAAGGGGGTTCAAGAATTTTCTACTTAAAATTATATTAATTTGTATAATATTTATTTGGAAACATTATATATATTTTCCAATTAAATTCTCATATTCCTTATCTTTTCATTATTTATAATGATTTATAAACCTATTTATTATCTTCCAATTATTGATATTTGATTGATACCTTATGAAGTTTGTATGGGATATTCTTCTCAATTTTATCTATTTTAATTGAATCAATATTTTCTTTCTATACTTTATTTTATATTTCATACTACTGTTACTTTAATATATTTAACTCCATTTTCCCTTGATTTTTTGGGATATAATGTTTTTTTATTATTTTCACTATCATTGATTTCTAATACAGATGTAACAAAATTTATCAGAGGATCGCTTCTCAATAATATTCTTGGTTCCTTCTAAAATATTATTTTCAATTGTTTTATTTTATTTATGGTATCCCTATTTCTATTTTTATTTAACTAATACTGAAAATCATCTTACTTCATTAACAATTTACCTTCATGTGCATTTATATTTCTGTATACCCTAATAAACCATGTTTTTATTGAATATTTTGTTTCCAATAATTAATTTAATTTACTCATGTTAAAATTTATTTTAATATTTAATGTAAATTTTTAATATAAACATAAATTTATAAATTCCATGTAAATTTTATTTTTTTATTTTAAATCCACTCTAATGTTTTTAGTCTAACATTTTTGTGCGATGAATTTTAACATGAAATTTTATAGAAAAATTTTAAACTAAATGGGAAAAATTTTTCCTTTAAATCATGTTAGTTTGATCCCATGTTTGAAGGGAGAAAGGATTCCATGAATTAAATGGAGGTATTGATTTGAAAAAATGGAACTTAGCTCGCCATCTATCCCATAATGTTTTCATCCATTCATGGAATGGGATAAAAATTTAATAGATATTAAAGGATTTAATTTAAATAATTTCATTTTATTAAAAGGATAGTTGATTTGTGTGGTAAGTTAGTTATAAATTTGGATCAAGGAAAATTAACTTTTATAGGTATAATTATATATTTACTCTTATTGAAATTTTTCTTTAGAAGGTTATGTCAAAAGAGAGTGGTTCCTTTCCACATCTGTAATTATTTGTAAAAAGGAAGGCTTTTTCCAAGGATTGCTTTCAAGAAAATCTAATTCTTTTCTTCTAATTATTTTTTTATAATTATAAAACAACTTTCTCTTTAATAAAATTTTATTTTTCTTCTCTAAAAATCTTTTTCTCTTGATTCTTTGGGATATAATATAAGAGTGTAGATGAGATTAAGTTTTATTCCTTCTAACATTTTCTTATGTTAATTATCTACATGATTCTAAATCTACCCATAGAAGAGTA
Organism: Viscum album; assembly: GCA_963277665.1. Lineage (NCBI taxonomy): Eukaryota > Viridiplantae > Streptophyta > Magnoliopsida > Santalales > Viscaceae > Viscum > Viscum album. The sequence continues at coordinate 1,383,209,715 of OY728138.1, forward strand.
GTTATAATTCATATTACATTTAATTTATAATCCCATTACTTATATTTTTTAATTCATAAACATTCTATAATTCATAAATTTTGATTCATTAATTGAGTCTTAATTTCTAAGAAACTCGTTTGATAAGCACTTAGACTGTGAGGCTAATATTGTGTGAATTCTGAGAGTGAAAATTCAATCATAAAGTCTAATAATATTGGGATAGAATTATAGGGTTAAAATACAATCATAACACCCAAATAATTATCATTTATATGGTGTATATTCTTATCTAATTTTAAAATTTCCAAAAGTTGTCTTTGGGAGCACAATCAAAGCAAGGTTCCAAAATTGGATGTCCTAACTTAGAAAAAATAAAAATATTTTGAGAGTGTGTGTGAAAAATCCCATCAAATTATCATTATTGTTAGAGTGGAAAGTGTTTTATTAAATTAATTTTTATGATGAGTTATTTAAATCATACCTAATTGACCTATTCTCTTTTAGAAGAGCTTCAACTATTGGTTGGTCAAATTTCACTCCAATGTGCAGAGCCCCCACAGTAACATGTTTTCAATAGAGGATAGAAGGATCACCCAATAAATGTATTAAATATATCCAACCACATTATTTAAGGTCTATGTACCAAAAATATTACATTACCACTTTATTATAATAAGTTTAATAAGAATTTGAACTAATTATTGATGGCCAGTTATAGGATATGTGGAAAGAATAGAAAGCACAATTTCTTAACTTGAAAAGTCAAATAGTATAACCAAAGAACCAAATTACTGAAATAACCAATTTCACTCAAGATTACATAAGATAAATTTAAATAAACAATAATATATAAAGAAGGATGATTAATGAGATGTTGATTTCTAGTTTTTGATGAAGAAATTCTAGATCTTTATGAATCTTTGTATGTAATTAACTCATTCTCTACCCTTTCCAAAAAAATCCCAAAATCCTTTCTTTAAAAAAAACATAATAATTTGAGGGATATTTAATTCATATTGATATAAACACTTTTTATCATTCCTATCTTGATATGAAAATTAATCTTCTTTATTTTTAAATCAGTAAATTAATAGAGTTTTTTCTTCCTCTGGAGGACAAAAATGAGACCACATAAGGTGTGGTGCATTTCAAAGAAAAAATAGAGGAATAATTTATTATATTCAATAAGTAACTTAATTAGTATGAAACAAACATGTAATATAATAACTAACAAAATTTTTGAAGTGAAATTGAGATAATATACACATCATGGAATTTTCATTCAACACCCACTGGACAATACCATTCCTCGAGTTGAATATAAGATAAAGGAATATTGCATTATATTTCAACCCTAAATAATCTATAAGTATATCATTGGTGAGGTGGAAACATATTTCTTTGTATGTATGTAAATTTAGAAAAAGAAGGTACTTTAGAGGAGCATCGTAGCTACCAATATGTGGTTGTTCAAAATAAAGAAGCCACACCCACTTTAGATTTTGGATTATTTTCAATAAATATTTAGTTGCAGATGGTATAAATAAACCATTAATGGGGAGGCAACCTCATTTTAGTTTTCTAAATTTTCTTTTGTTTAAGTTTAGTTTTTTAGTATTTTTTAATCTTTATTTTTTCCCCTTGTAGGTATATAGTGATCTTGATAGATAGTAGCTTCCTTCTCAAATATCTTACTGGAATAAACACATAAAGTTGTACCTTGCCCTATTTTTTATGTTATTTTTTCTAATTTAAATTTTTCATTTAATGTGTATATATAATTTCATAGGGTCACATTTAGTATAATTTAACATTTTAAATATAGTGAAGGGAATGATATTTTGGGTAACTTCTTTGTGATTTTTCTTTTGTGTGTGTGTGTTTATTAATTATTGTTGTTTTAAAAGAATAACATGATAATTACTTCCATTAAACTTATTGAAAAATTAATTTTTTTATTTTTATAATCTAATTGTTAGCATGTTATTCATGGGAATTTTCTCATCCTTTCAGGTTTATTTTAGTGAAAATGTAAGTCAGACAATGATATAATTAATTATATCTTGATAAAACTTTTTATATTTTGAAACCATTAATTGTGGATATTTTATAGGAAAAGTTTTTCATTTAATATCTCCACACAACTTCACACACAATCATGACTTGTGAGTTTTTCATACCCAATTGAAGGTATAATCCATTCAAATAATTTTTTTAACATATAAGAATGTTTTTTCCATACATTCATTTCTCTCCAAATATATTTTAATATTGTACCAGATTGACCTATGAATTTATACCAATATATGACTATTATATACCTTAAAAAATAAAAAAAATAAAAAAAATAGGGGAGTGATTAAATGTACAAAAAATGGTGATATCTAAGTCGGGAGCTTAATGTTTGACTTCTGAAAATGCTTCAGTGAGTGGGTTTTGAAATTTGAATGAAAAGGATATAGAAAAAGTTCAATGGAAAAGAAATAAGTAGGAAAAAAAGTTTTACTTGACCTGGATATATTGAATAATGTGTGAATACACAATCTTGACATGGTTTGCATACATAGTTATGCGGAATTAGTGGCATAGTGGACTCATTACTTGTTTCAACCTAATTAGTGTCATTAATCTCATAGAATTTTGTTTTGATACAATTTATGAGATAGTGAATTTCAAATTTATTAAGGTTGAATTATTTTTGTGATTATTTCTTTTCTCATATTGGTATCATGGATTGAGAAATGTCAACATGTATCATTTTCTAAATTACATGACATATGAAATTTCCCAGTAGAGAAAATGGGTATGTGTAGGGGAGTTGAAAAACCATGTTTTTATTAAATATTTTTCGGATAATAATTTATAATATTTCCCAACATTGATAATTATTTAAAAATTTTAATATAAATCTTTAATTTAAACCAAAATTTGTAAATTCCATGAAAATTCAATTTTGCCCCTTTTAAATTCACTCTAGTGTTTTTATTATATTATTTTAATGGGATTAATTTTAACTTGAAATTTTTTTGAATAATTATAAACCAATTTGGATAAATTTTTCATTTAAACCATGTTATTAGGATACCATATTTGAAGGAAAAAAAGTTTCCATAAATTTAATGTAGGGATGGATTCAATTAAATGGACCTTACCTCAGCATTTGATATATAACTTTTTCATCCAATCTTGGAATGGGATGATATTTTAACAACTATAAAGGAATAAATTTCTAGCATTTAATTTAACTAAAAGGATAGATATTTCATAAGGAAAGTTATTTGAAAAGTAGGCTCATTAAGAGAAACTTTTAAAGACAAAATTCTGTGTATGAACTTATTGACATTCCAAACCCCATTCCTCCTCCACTCTATTTATTTTAGTTTTTCACAATTGGGGAGGTTTATTCATGGATTTAGTATGGTGTTTCTAAAGAGATTGGTTCCCTTCCACCTCTTTAACCATTTGGAAGAAGGAATTCTTTTGGTAAAGATCTCTCTAAGAAGGCCTTCATCCTCTTCTTATACTTCTTATTTTTTTATGCTTGTAATCTCACATTATTTTTAATAAAATTTTATTTTTATTCTTCAAAAAATATTTTCCTTTTTATTATTTAGGATAGAATAAGATATTGGATATGAGATTAGGTTTCACCCTTTTAAACATTTTCTTATATTAATCAACTCCATGATAAAAACTTCACCCATGGAAGAGTAGTTCTCATTCATAGTCTATTTATTTTATACTCTCTTAAATTATTTGTTTATAATACATGAACATGATATAATTAATAAATTTTGATCAATTAGTTGAGTTTTTTTATTTAAAAGTAACTTAATCTATAAGAACTTAGATGGTGAGGTCTATACTGTGTGAATGATGATAGTGAAACTTCAATCATAAAATATAATCATATTAGGATATAATTATATAGTAAAAATAAAATCCTAAAACTCAAATAATTCTCATTTTCAGGGTGTATATGTTTCCCTAATTATCCAATGACCATAATTTTTATTTGGGGCCACAATCAAAGTTGGGTGTCGTGATTGGATGTCCTAAAGTTAGCCTAGGGTTTATTCATTTGAATATTTATGGTTGTGCTTTATTCTATAGTATTTGGGGGTTTAAAAGACTAGGGTATAATAATTAAATGTATCTAAACATGAGGAATAATGATTAATTAATAATGAATTGGTAGATTAGATTGATTTGATTTTATCATATAGGAGTTTTTAAAGAAATCATTTTTTTATTTTCTTCCTTTTGTTCTGAAATCAATCAAAAAAACCTCCATATTTAGTCCCCCTTTTCTATTTATTTTCATTATTTATTAAAACCTATTATCAGATATTTAATTCACTTCATCCTCAAGATAATGACCTAAGTCATCCACTGTAATTCACTTAGAAAAAACATAGTATTTTGAGTGTGTGTGACAACACTCATAAAAATGTTGTCATTCTCGAGGAGAAAAGTGTTTTTATTTAACCACTTTTTAGGATGAGTTATTTTGGTCATACCCAATTCACCTATAATCACTTGGAAGAGATTAAATAATTACTCTTTTATATTTAACACCAATATGCAGAGCCCCCATGGTAACATGTTTTTAAAATAGTATAAGAGTATTACCCAAGAAATGTCTACAAATTAATTTAACCATATTATTCATGGATGATATACCAAAAATAGACCATAATATCTCAATTTAAAAAAGTGTAATTAGAATCCAAACTAATAATTAATGGTCAGTTATAGGATATATGGAGAGAACAAAAATCTGAATTTCTTAACCCAAAAAGTTTAATGGTGAAAATGAATAGAAAATTTTATGAGATGTCCACTTCCATCCAAGAGTATAGAAGGAAAATGGATAATAAAATACAATAACTAAATAAATAGTATGAAGAAGAATTTTTTTTCTAGTTTTTTATAAAGAAATTATAGGGTTGTAGGAACCTTTGGATGTAACTAACTCATTATCTACCATTTCTGAAAATTGTTTTCCAAAATCCTTTCTTGAAAAAAACATAATCACTGAAGAATTTGAGGGATATTTCATAAATTTTGATACAAATTTTTTTTTTTGATTACAATATTTACATTAATACTAATATTACTTATTTTAAAATTAACAAATCAATAAATTTGTTTCTTGATCTAGAGGACAAAGAGGATACCACACACAAAGTGTGGTGCATTTTGAAGAAAGAATAGAGGAACCCTTTATGTTATTCAGTGAGGCACTTGATGAATATAGATCATGTAAGGAATATCATAAGGAAAAAATTATTTAATATAAATTTAAAGAAGATCCATATAATGTAATTTACATTCAACACCTACTATAAAATACCTTCCTCAATTTGAAGAGAAGACAAAGTCACTCTACATTATCTTTTTATCCCCACTAATCTATAAGTACACCATTGAGGAGGTGTGTAGAGAATGATGTTGCATTTGTTTTCAATAAGGAGTCAATTGTCAATAGGTTTTCAATATTTTCATGCAAAGGTGATGATGGAAGTTGTTCCAATGATTAAAGTGGTGAGGTTATTAATTTAGTGAATATCCCACTTTGATTATAGATTAAGATTGAGGAAACAATTTGGACGATTGTTGAGATGATCCAAAGTTCCAAAGACTTGTATCAAAGTGATACATGTTTAAACCATCATAAATAATACCATTAAATACTCAATTTCATGAGGATAAATAAGATCCATCCAATGGATTCTAATTGGATGAAGGTTTTGAATCAAATCAGACGATTGTTTGAGTTGATCCTCAAAGTCCAAGATATGTGTTAATGGAGAACACATCCCTCACAACAAGAAGGTCATGAATTATGTTTTAATGAATGAGGCATGAAGAAATGATACATGTATCATAAATTATTGGATTAAAGGAATGTTAAAGATCTTGGATTTGTTATTCCAAAGAAAAAAATGGTGGTGGATGAAGAAAAATAAAGGAGGAAGGGCTTAGTACAGAATCTACTAAGTGCATTTCTCATGCATGAGGATTGAATAAAGAAGGTTCCCATGTTTAATTATTGTACTGGACACTTAGTTTTTAACCAATTATATATAGCCTTACATTAAAAAAAATATGGCCAACAATGGAGGCCAGTTGAGGACCTCATCCTCAAGCACATGTGAGACCTGAGGGTCAACCGTGCCTGACGGAATCCCTCAAGGCCAACCCCACATGAGGTAGGAGAATGGACCATGTATAAGCCCTCAGGATAATGCATGGTGATTAACCCGTGCGCACAAGGATGTATAGTGGGTTCTAGGAGCATGCCTGAGGAGCAGAGTGGGCGCAGGAGTGCGCCCATAGGCTGAACACGGTACGGGGCGGTACCATGAGGGGAGGAGGAGAATTTTGAACGTTAACCACTGTGAGTTGTTATTTAAAGAAGGAATAAAGCTCTGTGCATTTTTATTTGGGATAGGTTTTTAAAAACACAAAACTAATCTCGACCATTGATCCCTCAGCAACACGCGGTCTACCATCTGATCAGTCGTGAGATTGATCCTGCATATCCAAGACATCCATCTGATCACACACTTTGCAGATTCAACCAGCATCATCTGATCTCTCCATCAAGGTTTTCTTAAACCTTAAAACACCTAAGCATCTCCTGCGAACTAGGGCTCAAACCAAAACACCCAACTCACCACTTTGGATATCGTTTGAGCCACTGAGGATCCTGTTTGGATCGTCTGAGCATAATGAAGTCCATTCATGCAATTCCACTTTCATGCATCTAAGAAACTGAAGATCCCACATGGCCGAAGAAACCGAAGGTGTGAGGCCACATCATGACACTCAAGCGCTCAAATAAAATCCTTGAATGAATTATTAAATTCATGCACATGATGTTTTCACATGAAATAAGGAGTCTGTGTTGAAGATAAAATAATGGAGAGATATGCAGGATATCTCATCCACGTTTGAAATATTCAATGCCAAAGATATCGTAAATTCAAATCATAGATCCTCTTGGCATATATCATGAGATTTTAACACAAGGTAATGCTAATCTTCACCTATAAATAGAGAAGCCTCAAGACTAAGAGAGGCTATTGTTCACATACTTGAGAGCCCGTGTTTCTCACAAACAGGGCATCTATGTTCCTGATTTGTGAAGGACGAGCAGAGGTTTCTACGTAGCTTTGCAACGTGAAGGAGAAGAGGATCATGCTACCCTTAGATAAGTGTTACAAACTCTTGAAGGGTTTCACGAAGAAGGAGTCTTGTGCATCCCTTGCATGAATGAGAAGCGCAAACCCCCTTAGTTCATGAAATATTATGCACCCTCTATGTGAAGGAAACCCACAAACACATGATCAGTTTAATAGACCCTCTTCATACCTTATAAAGAATTTGGTTTGTGAAAACCAAACATGGATAGTGTTCTGCACCTCCATTGTTTGAGTAACACATACAGGAGCATGAAGCCTCTCTGGTTTGTGTGTTCATATAAGATACCTTGGGACTGGAGAAGAAGAACCCAAGGGCATAATATACCCATTCGGGTTTTGAAAAGAAGAACTCACGCACTTGAATTAAAAACATCTGAAACAAGTGAAAGTAAAATAAGAAACAGGGAAGAAGAGTCTCAAGGGACCTTATGACCAAAGGGTAGTGAGTACATGCACACACTCATGTGATTAATTTGAAGCAACTAGAGGCTTTTCATGATTGTGTAAATAGAAGGACTCACGAGAAGAAATAGTGCATTCATACATGCACTCACATGTGAGAAGAGGAGAAGAGGAAGTCTTATGCACAGAGGATCACACCCATTCGGGTTTAAAGAAGATTCGAGATTAAACACCCACATGTCATATAAAATTTAATGAATTAAAAAGAATAAGTGTGTGTGTACTAAGACCCAAAACAATAAGAGAAAGAGAAAAGGAGAAAGAGAAGATATTGTTTGTGTGCTCAAAGTGTTTTAACCATATAGGTTTTCACACTAGGAAGAACAAAAGGAATATTGCATGCATGCATGCATGCACATGCACACATAAAGAAAGAATAAAAAGTGTGTGTGCATATTGAGAAAAGAAGAGAAGATAATGCATGTTCAAAACCAAGAGACCCATACATGCAATCATGAATGAACACATGCACATGTGAAAATAATTGAGATATATAGATACAAGAATTATTGGATCCCATGCAATCCATGCATGAAGTAAGTAAGTTTTGAGAATAGAGTCGTACATAATTAAATAAGTTCTTATATCTGAGTTTTCAGTAATTGATAATTCAAGAAGGTAGACTGAGCTGATATTGTGAAGAATCGCTCTTGCATGCATGAAGAGGTTGTATGAACCACTTTCACACATATGAGTGAGTCCGTGTATTCATCAGAAGAATAAATAATTTCATGAGCACTTTTGAGACTGAGAAAAAATCAGCAAAAGTGATTAGAGTTATTGAGAAAGGGCAACAGACCTTACCCTAGGATGTTAAAGATTCTTGAAGAGATACACAAGAAAGTGTGATTCAGCAAGCCTGTGTGGAGAGATAAAAATATTATCTACATTGAATCAAGAAATATTTAAAAGGAGGAAGATGCTCATGTGACTCGAGATCTAGAATACCCCTATGAGATTCAAGGAGGAGAAGAAGTCTTCAGTGGGACTCTGAAGTAGGCCAGTGGGACTCTGGTGACACTGTGTGAAGCAGTATAAAGAAACTCTTGTGGGGATCAGGAGAGATACAGTGGGACTCTATATCGACCATTATAATTACTCACTGAATTATAGTGGAGAGTCTATGGTGGGTGAATAACCAACATATCAAGGATTGGTTCCTTGAACCGAACCTTGTAAATCCTTGTGTTCAGTGCCTTTACATTTACAACATCACTCGAGGTAAGGCTGAGAGACATAAGAAGAGTGGATCAAGGCTTTAACCAGTCATAGAGGTTTAATTGAAAAAGAATCAATTAGTAAAAAGATTTAAGGGGATCACTGATTCAACACTCCCCCTCTCAGTGATTCACACAGATCTGGGAACTTCAATTGGTATCAAAGGGAGGTTAACTTTAAAATATCCAAGGGATTCTTCATGAAGTGTAGATTTGATGAGATGAGTGAATAACCTCAAATTGAGATATCTTACAAGACTTAGAATAATATAAATAATAAATAGGCAATGAAGATGAAGAAGAAGCTTACTATTAATAGGTATACACCTTCTACTAAAGGTAATCTGAAAGGTACAACATGTGATAATTAATTTTATTATTATGACTCTTCTAATGAAGCATGCTCAAGATGTGATAATGATAGATCAATTAGTGATCTTCATACTGCACTCAAAGATCATATAAATAAAGTTCCTAGAGAAGTGTCAAGACACATTGCTACAATCATTATCACTCTTCAATATGAAATATTACAGTTGGAATAAGAAGTTGATTCTATGGAAGAGGTATTGGATAAAAGGGTTGTCATATCCAACACTCTCACAAAAATAGTAAAGGAAAAGGAAGAAAAAATTTCTATTTGCAATGAAATAAATGCTCAAGTTATTGAATAATTGCAGGGAAGTATTTATGAGAAATAATTATTTTAAATGGTGTTTTTATAAGCTTTCCATGCATTTAAAAAATTGCACAAAGTCTCTATGGTTTTCAAAGCTACTCAACTATAAGATAGATCCAACAAGGTAAAGGAGCTTGACATTTCTTTGAAACAATTAAAAAATATGCATGAAGAACAAATTATAAAGCTGAAGGGGAATTGGGAAAGTAAGCTAAGATCATTTGAGGATGATAAGAACTCCCTCAACATGAAGTGTTTAGATCTGGAGGTGAAATTAAAGAACCAGAAATCAATCTAAGATGGAACTTACCAAATAGCTGGAAAAAAAATAGATGTTGATCCTCAAGTTTTCATTGAGGAATATGATTCCAAGAGGAATATCAAATCATATTCTAATACAATGGAAATATCCTCTAAGAATAAGATATCCTATAACCCAGTTATTTCTGTTTCTACTAATGTAGTTGCATCTGTAAGTACAGTTTCAAATCTAAAATCTAGGAAGATGTGAATTGATAAAAAAAATTATACATACATCAAAATTTCAAGGATGGATGTTGGTATGATTAATAAGAACAAATCCCAAATGGATTTTCCAAAGAAATAAAGACAATTACAAAAAACAAAAAATCACTGAATCTATATAGAAAAATACTACAAGAAAAAGAAGGAGATTTATTGGATACTGTTCATGTTACTGGAAGTTTGGACATCAGGACAATGATTGCTAGCATAACATTTCATTATATAAAAATTGTGGAAGGCCTACATTTAGGGAATGTAGATGTGAATAAATAAATCAACCTGAAATTCTAAGTAAGAATGCACAGATGAAGAAGAATCTATCTACTAAGAATATATTTGAATATCTTGAAGACTTCTATGATGTGTGCAATAGAAGTGGTAACAGTTATAATGAATGATGGTTTAGTCCCACCATGAGTCATGCATATGTTGATAAGAATCATAGAACACAAAAAATGTAGAAGAAAGCAAAAGAAGTTAAAAATTCTTCCATTGGGAATATAGAATACAATGAAGTCAAGAAAATAGTGAAAGAAATTATTCCCAATAAGAAGATCAAGTTGAATTCCAAGAATGTCATTTCAACCAAGAAAAGATAATTCTAATGTGGAAAGAAAGGCCATACCATGGATCACTTCAAACAAGCCATGAAAATGAATGGAATCAATCTCAAATTGAAATAAAAATCAATCTAGAAGAATATAGGATTGATTTAAGATATTCCTGAAGATAATTTTTATAAGATGCCTAAGAAAGGTAAGTTGAAAGAATTGAAGAATCCATGTGGAAGCTCCAAGCCAGAAAATTCCAAGAAGGAGTGTTTATTAATCTTTCCTAATCAACTACAAATTTTTAGAGAACTAAAAAAAGTTGAAAATTAATTACTATATAAAGCTAAGGAAAAAAGGAAAATAGATCATTCCATGTGAATAAGAATTAGAATTTCATGAGAGGTTATCAACAAATGGAAACCAAAGTGTCTCACAAGTACTGTGTGGAAGGTGCAAGAAGGTTGGACATCATTAAAACAAATTTTTAACTATTTTACCATCCCAAATAGAGAAGATTAAACAACATATACCAGTAAAAGATACTTTACTACTGACATACGTGAAGACAAATAATCCACACAAGTTGAAGGTGAATGGAATTAAAGAATCAATGTTGTCAATGAAAAATAATAATTCCAAATGGAGAGGATACATCAGCATGAAGAGTACCAGACACTTTAGAGCTACAATGAAATGAGTTCTTGGGTTGATAGAAAATTCTAAACCATAGTGCTTCTATTAATAATCTCACAAGTGTTACATCTTATTCCCTTATATTTTTGTTATATGTCTGTTTTTACATTTTAAGTAATTAATGGTGAAGGCCATCCTCAAGATGAAAATTGAATGATAAAAGTGGATAACTACCAGTCGGACTCATTATTCATGATTTGATAATTACTTGAAGTGATCCATAGTGTAAGATTATCAACATGAATATCTTCAAGATTATTTGATGATATTATCCACCATGGTAATTCAAAGGGATTGCACCCCTTGAGGGGGATAAAACATGAAAAAGATGATATTAAGGATTATGTCATGACAAACCTTGAAATTAATATCATCTCAAGAAGTTGAAACTTGAGGTATTCCAATCACACTTTTATCCCTTTTTCTTAATTTTATTTATCATTTCAATTAAGGGAGATTGCTTGATTGATGAAAAGATGGGATGAAAGGTGTAGATTTATCTTTTCACAGGAACTTTTTAATATTTTTGGTGAAGTATGTTCAAGATTTAGCATTTCATTGATAAATATGATTATCTACAATCCCTTGTTTAAGAATTGATACACTCTTAGCATGATTTCACATGTATGGTTGTTTATGGACAACATTGAAAACCTTGGTCATATCTCTCTTGTTTTCTACACTAGGTTAGCCCAAGTAGACTTAGAGTTGATTAACTAAAGGATCTATTATAAGTGAACCATGTGACATCATCCCTCTCTCAGAAATACTCAAGAAGATATTATTCAAAGGGAGGATAGCATGTTTTTTGAAGAGGACCCCACTAAACATTTTCATTTGGTTTCTAATAAGGGGGAGAAAATCTTGGCACACATATTGACCCATTCAAAGTGTGCTTACATGATATTGAAAACAAAATAAAAAGGGGGAGATTGTAAAGCATGATGTTGCATTTTTCGTTAATAAGGATTCAATTGTCAATAGGTTGTCAATATATTCATGAAAAGGTGATGATGAAAGTTGTACCAATGATTGAAGTGGTGAGGTTATTAATTCAGTGAAGATCCCACTTTGATTATGGATTAAGATTTAGGAAACAATTCCAACGATTGTTGATTTGATCCAAAGTTCCAAATACTTGTATCAAAGTGATATATGTTTACACCATCATAAATAAAACCATGAAATACTCAATTGCATGAGGAGAAATAATATCTATCCAATGGCTTCTAATTGGATGAAGGTTGTGAATCAAATTAGATGATTTTTTGAGTTGATCCTCAAATTCCAAGATATTTGTTAATGGAGAACACATCCCTCACAACAAGAATGAAAAACATTATGTTTTAATGCATGAGGCATGAATAAATTATCCATGCATCATCCATGATTGTATTAAAGTAATGTTGAAGATCTTAGATTTGTTATTCCAAAGAAAAAAATGATGGTGGATTAAGAAAAAGAAAGGAGGAAGGGCTTAGTATGGAATCTACTAAGTGCATTGTCCATGCATGAGATTTGAATAAAGAAGGTGGCCATGCATTATTCCTATACTGGACACTTGGTTTTTAACCAAGTATATATGGCCTTACATCAAAAAATATATGGCCAACTATAGAGGCTATTTGAGGACCTCATCCTAAAGAACATGTGGGACCTAAGGGTCAACTGCGCCTAAGGGAAGCCCTCAAGGCCAGCCCTACATGAGGCAGGAGCACGGTCTATTTATAAGCCTACAGGAGCATGCATGGTGATCAACACATGAACGCAAGGATGCATAGTGGGCGCTAGGAGTGTGATTGAGGTGCAGAGTGGGCGCAGGAGCGTTCCCACAGGGTGAACACTATACGGGGAGGTACCGAGAGGGGAGGATAAGAATTCTGAGTGTTAGACATTGTGCGTTGTTATTTAAAGAAGGCATAAAACTCAGAACGTTTTTATATGGGAAAAGTTTTAAAAACTTGGAACTAATCTCGATCATTGATCTTTCAGCCACACGTGGTCTACCATCTGATCAATTGCAAGATTGATCCCATGCATCCAAGCCATCAATCTGAACACATGCTTCGCAGATTCAACCAGTGTCAGCCGATCTCTCTACTAAGGTTTTCTTCAACCTCCAAACACCCGAGCATCTCTTGAGAACTAGGACTCGAACCAGAACACCCAACTCACTACTCCAACCACCATTTGAGCCACTACGGAGCTTGTCTATATCATCTAAACATAACGAAGTACATGCATGAAATTCCATTTTCATCCATGAATGAAACTGAATATCCTGCGTGGCTGAAGAAACCGAAGGTGATAGGTCATGTCATGTCACTAAAGCACTCAAATAAAATCCTTGAATTCATTATTAAATGCATGCATGTAATGTTTTCATGTTAAAGAAAGAGTATGCATTGAAGAGAAAATAATGGAGAGATATGCAGGATATCTCATCTGTGTTTGAAATATTCAATACCGAAGATCTTATACATTCAAAGCATCGATAATCTCATCATATATCATGGGATTTGAATGCGGGGAAATTTTGATCTTCACCTATAAATAGAGAATCCTCAAGAGCGAGAGAGGTTGTTGTTCACATACCCAAGATATCATGTTTCTCACAAACAGAGCATCTTCGTTCTTGGTTTGTGAAGGATGAGAAAAGGTTTCCACACATCTTTTCTACATGAAGGAGAAGAGGATCCTGTTTACCTTTGAAAAGTGCTATGCACTCTCAAAGGGTTTTGCAGAGAAAGAGTCACATGCATCCCTTGCATGAAGGAGAAGCATGAACCCCCTTGGTTTGTGAAAGATTCTTCACCCTCTATGCGAAGGAAACCCACAGACACATGATCGGTTTAAAAAACCCTCATCGTGCCTTGTGAAGAATCTGTTTTTTGAAAACCAAATAGGGATAGTGCTCTGCACCTCCCTTGTTTGATTAACACATACAGAAGCATGAAGCCTCTCTGGTTCATGTGTTCGTATGAGATACCTTGGGACTAGAGAAGTAGAACCCAAGGGAATAACATACCCATTCAATTTTTTAAAAGAATAACTCATGCACTTATGAATTAAACACATCTGAACCAAGTTTAATTAAAAGAAGAAATAGGGAAGAAGAGTATCAAGGGACCTTATGACCAAAGGGAAGTGAGTAGATGCACACACTCATGTGCTTAATTTGAATCAACCTAAGGTTGTTCATGATTTTATAAAGAGAAGTACTCATGAGAAGAAGTAGTGTATGCATACATGCAATTGTATTTGAGAAGAGTAGAAGAGGAAGTCATACGCACAAAGTTTCACACCCATTCGGGTTTAAAGAATATTCGAGCTTAAACATCCACATGTCATATAAAATTGAATGAATTAAAAAGAACAAGTGTGTGTGTACTAAGACCCAAAAGAAGAAGAGAAAGAGAAAAGGATAAAGAGAAGAGATTGTGTGTGTGCTCAAATTGTTTTACCCATAGAGGTTTTCACACAATGAATAACAAAAGGAAGAGTGCATGCATTCATGAATTCACATGCACACGTAAATAAATAATCAAAAATGTGTGTTCTCATTGAGAAAATAAGGGAAGAAAATGCATGTTCAAAAGCAAGAGACCCATGAATGCAATCATGAATGAACACATGAACGCATGAAAATAATTGAGATATCCAGATACAAGAAGTATTAGATCCCATGAAATCCATGAATGAAGTAAGTGACTTTTGAGATTGGAGCCAGACAAAATTAAAAAAGTTCTTCTATCTGAGTTTTTAGTAATTAAGAGTTCAAGAAGAAAGATTGAGTTGATATTGTGAAGAATAACTCTTGTATTCTTGAAGAGGTTGTATGAAGAACTTGCACACATATGAGTGACACCAGGTATTCATCAGAAGAAGAAATAATTGCCTAAGCATTGTTGAGACTAAG
The DNA here is from genome assembly GCA_963277665.1 of Viscum album. Classification (NCBI taxonomy): domain Eukaryota; kingdom Viridiplantae; phylum Streptophyta; class Magnoliopsida; order Santalales; family Viscaceae; genus Viscum; species Viscum album. Next base: position 1,383,224,954 of record OY728138.1, read on the forward strand.
AACTGGTTAGGAAAAGTGATCAGAGTTATTAAGAAAGGCCAACAGATCTTACGCTATGCTGTTAAAGATTCTTGAAGAGATACACAAGAAAGTTTGATTCATCAAGCCTATATAGAGAGAGTATAATATCATCTATAGTGAATCAAGAAATAACTTAAAGGAGGAAGTTGTTCGGGTGACTCTAGATCTAGAAGACCCCTGTGAGATTCAGGGAGGAGAAGAAGTCTTTAGTGGGACTCTGAAGTAGGCTTGTAGGACTCTGGTGACACTGTGTGAAGTAGTATAAAGAACCTCATGTGGTACTAAGGAGATATATAGTGGGACTCTATATCGACCATTGTAATTACTCACTGAATTATAGTGGAGAATCTGTATTGGGGTGAATAACCAACATAGCAAGGAGTAAGTCTTTGAACTAAACCTTGTAAATCTTTGTGTTCAGTACCTTTACATTTACAATATCACTCGAGGTAAGGCTGAGAGACACAAAAGGAGTGGATCTAGGATTTAACCATCCATATATGTTTAATTGAAAATAATCAATTAGTAAAAAGATTTAAAGGGATCACTGATTTTCCCCCTCCCCCTCTCAGTGATTCACACTGATCTGGGCAATTCAAGGTGGATATACATTTCTTTGGATATAGATACCTTAATAAGAAGAAGTAATTTTGGAGGAATTTTAGAGCTACCAATATGTATTTCTTAAAAATAAAGAATCCACAAACCCCTTCTCCTCCAATGGCCTGAAGGCCTTCATTTTTTATTGATTTTGATAATACACCTTTCAAGGGATTAAGTGGAACCCTTACAAGGCTCGTAGGCGTAAGCATTACATGGACCATAGGCCTTAGAGGAATTAATTGCCTATAGGATTCAAATATACATACAACCGAGACTAACTACTTGGAACTGCTTCACCCCAGTATCTTCATCGTGAAATCAGCTCTCCACCTTCGCATGGCTGTTCAACTAGGCTTTCCCATGCATGTATAGGCTTGTCCCGATGGAAGGTGTCATACCCTCTCATTCTTGAAATCTATTTATCTTTTGCTATAGTAAAAGTTCCTTGATCATCCTCCTTCTGGAGCATGTTCCTTATAGGTTTTTTGGTTTTCATCTGCAGTTAAGAGTCTTGAAGGCCTTAAGGTGGTCATAAGGCCTTACTGGCCTGAAGGGCTAGGTGGCCAGAAGGCCTTAAAGGACTTAGGGACCAAATCGGTGGCCCAAAGGCCCAAACAGGGGAATAGTCCCATCTGTTATAGTGATAAACAGTAACTGCAATAGTTCCTGCTATAGTGCCTACTACAGTACTGCTAAAGTGCCCAAAAATTATGCCTCCACCTGGATTCGGTCCCAGTTATCCTGGATGTAGTTAAGGATTCCTCACCAAATGGGTTGAGGCTCATGTGCTCCACAAACACCTTCAGATTTAAAATGATTTTTAATAACTATATAGTTATGGAAAGTATAAAGGTGGTGCTTATAAGGAGGAAACACCATTTTAATTTTCTAAATTTTATTTTTTTAAGTTTATATTTTAGATGATTTTTATTATTTATTTATTTTTACTTTTATGTATGTAGTGATCTTGATAGATAGTATCTACCTTTTCAAATATCTCCATCAGAATAAAAACATCAGGTTTTCCATTACCCTCACACTTTTATGCTAATTATCCTAATTTAAATTTTTCATTTGATGTTAAATTATCATTTCATAGGGCCAAATTGAGGGAAATATAAAATTTTAATTTTTAGTGATGGGATTATATTTTGGGTAGCTTCATTAGGATTTTTATTGTGTGTGTGTGTGTGTTTCTTAATTATTTTTTTCTTCAAAAATTTTAAAAAAAAACATGTCACATTATCATTACTTCAATGGAAATGGATACTTTATTTTTCTAATATCATTGGTATCATGTTGATTATAGGAAAGTTTTAATATTTTCTAGTTTATTTCAGTGAAAATGTAATTTATTCAATGATATGATTGATTTTGTCTTTATAAAACATTTTAAATTTTGACATCGTTCATTGTGGAACTTTTATGTAAAAATTATGTCATTTGATATCTTTGCACAAATTCACACACAATCATGACTTTTGAATTTTTATTACCCAATTAAAGGTATAGTCAGGTTAAATAAATTTTTTATCTTATAATAATTCTCTTTCCATACATTTTTTTCTCTTATAATTAATTTCATTACTATATAAAATTGACCTATGCATGTGTACCTGATATCCTACTGTTGTATTCCCTAAAAAATAAAAACAAAAAGGATTGAAGAAATGTAAAACATTTGTGATATCTATGTTAGAAGCTTAAGGTTTGAGTTTTAGGAAGTTTAAAGTGAGAATTTTTTGAAGTTTGATTGTAAATTGTATATAATAGGTTTAGTGGAAAAGAACCAGATAGCTGGAAAAAAAATCTTAAACCGAATATATTGAATAAAGTGTAGAGAGAAAATCTTGAAATGGTTTTCACTCACACGCATGAGCAATTAGTTTCATAGTGGCTCATAACTTGTTTCAACATGATTAGTGTCATTAATCTCATTGGATTTTATTTTGCTATAATTTATAAGATAGTGGCTTTCAAATTTATTAATTTTGACTTCTTTTTTTATTCTTTCTTTTCATATATTTCTATCATGGATTGAGAATTGCCAACATGCATCATTTTATGGATTTCATGAAATGTAAATTTACCTAGAATTATAAAAGTGTAAGTGTGGAGGAGTTGATAAACCATGTTTTTATTAAATATTCTATTAGTAATAATTGATATAATTTACACACACTGATATTTATTTAAATATTTGATGAAAAAAATTAATTTAAATAGGAATTTGTAAATTCTATAAAAATTATATTTTTACCCTTTTAAATTCACTCTAGTATTTTTTTATAACATTTTAAAAAAAAATTAACTTGAAATTTTACAGATTAATTCTAAACTAATTGGGATACATTTTTCAATTATACCGTGCTAGTTTCATCCCACGTTTGAATGGGAAAATATTCATGAAGTCAATGTTGGGATCGATTTGACATAATGGACCTTACCTCACCATTTAGGCCAAAAAATAATTTTTTTCTTAGAATGGGATGGAATTTTGATAGCTTTTAAAGAACTCAATTTGTATAATTTTATTTAATTGAAATGATAATTGGTTCATGTGATAATTTTTTTGAAAAATCGGCTCAAGGAAGATTAAATTTTGGAGGCAGAATTCTACATGTACCCTTGTTGACATTTCAAACTCTATATCACCTTCACTTTATTTATTTTAGTTTTTCACACTTAGAGATGGTATTAATGGATTTATGAGGGTGTGGATAAAGATATTGGCTCCTTTCCACCTCTAAAACCATTTGGAATAAGGAAGGATTATGGAAAGTATGTATTTTAAGAATGATCTCATCCTCTTCTTCTACTTCTTATTTATTTTCTTTTTTTTTCTTGTAATATCACTTTCTATTTAATAAAATTTCATTGTTATTATCCCAATATTTTTTAATTTTACTTCTTTAGGATGGAATCTAAAATTGGAGATGATATTGGGTTTTACCCTTTCAAACATTTTTCTTATGTTATTCATCTCTATAATGAAAACTTCACCCATGGAAGATTAGTTATCATTTGTAATCCATATAATTCCTTTAACATATTTTTTTTAATCCATGAACACATTATATGTAACAAAATGACTTGGGATAACCTAACATGTCACTTAACCCAACTCACCACTAGGCTCGAAGGGAAATCTCGATCCCCGCAATCAGCCAACTAGTGCCTAGGTTTCAAGAATGTACACTTAGGAATGATTTCATCCTCATATAAACAAATAAAAAAACAATAAAAAACATAAAGAATCTAGCATGACCTATCTAGATGATGAATATACATACATTTAAAATATGAAAATATGAATAAATAAGTGATTCAAATATGGCATAATTAAATAAACATCTATCCAAAAACATACAACTAAATAAACAAATAAAAGTACAACAAAATAAGATACAATGAGTACAAGAGATTTAATACACCAAGATAAATTGGCTGATAAAACATACCAAATATAAAATATAACCCAAATCACTCTAAAAAATATTTATTTAACCCATGGTCACTCACCATATCCAAACTCATTTATCCTTAAACAAGACAAATAATCAATAAACTAGATCAAAAACTAGGAACCTGAGAGAAAATATAAGAGCTACATATACACGCACATGATGGTGTATATAGAGGGCGTTATACAAACATGCTTAATATGATTTCACAAAATACTATTTAGTTCCTTTCATATTATATTCCATAAATTATAGTTTTAATATATTTTATAAAATTAGGTTTTTCACATGAGTGCTCAAAAGAAAACAAGTATCATTATTTATCTCTTTCTTTCCAAACTTGGTTAAACCCTTTTTAAGAATAAAAGAGGCTCATCCAACATAAAACCATAATTTTAAACTCAATCAATAAAGAAAAAAATTCATGTAGTATTTCTTTCAAAATCATGAAAAAATGATTTTTAAATCCATAAACAAAACAATCATTTTTTTCTCTTTTCTTGAAAGCATTTCTTAAATTAATTTTTCAAAAAAAAACATAACCTTTATTTTAAAAATCAAAACTTTCCAAAACATTTATAAATTAGTTTTAAAGTAATCCAAAACCACAATAAAAATAAAAAATAAATACATCAAGCTCCAAGATATCAATAGAGAAAAAATAAAACAAACCATAACCAAGCCATTGTGTTGTGTGACTAAATTGAAAGCAAGGGTATAAACACAAAGTATATATATTGATATACCCTAAATAATCCTCATGTGGATATAATAATCTTAAAAACTCACTAAGCTCTAACATGAATGATATTGGACCAAGTTTCCTCGAATGATTCTCTCTAAAGGCCCTCTATGTGAAATAGGAGCATACCTATTAGCACAATTTTAGGTCATTTAGTAAAAAATTAACCCCTAGGGGTGTAACTTTCCTAGGGAACTAGCTATAATATACACACTATGATAGCATAACATATATCAATACCATATACTTTGTTACATAGAGTTCTCATGATATCAATAATAAGAGGTGAGAAAAAAAACAAATCACATGTTCATCACATAAATCAACATTTAAAAAAGAATAAGTAAACCTTATCTCACCTCCAACACCCTCTCAAGAAATATCCCATTTCACATTCATGCATAAAAATCAATAATAATCATTACCCCATGGGGTATCAATCCATAAAGAATATAAAACAAACAAAGGGGCTCAAAAATGAGATAAATCATAATTTCAAATCATCTCTTTTAATAAAGTTCCAAATGGACCTTTGAAAACATACTTGGAATGATAATACACTTTTATATTTCATTAAAACATTCCATGAAAACATTATTATAAACTAACTAGTGTCAATAACCCCTTTTAAATTACCCATTTTTCTTTGAAATGACTTTAAAACACCACAATACTAACAAGTATTAAAATCATTAAATATGGGCCAATACAACCCTTTTTAATAAACCATCCCTTTAAACACCAAATAGTTCCTTTGAAAATAAAACCTCAAAAACCCCTTCAAAACATTTTAATTCCTTAAAAATATCCACTCGGTCATTTTATCAAATTCTTAGCATGTGAAAAATCCATGCCAAGTGAGAAAAAAAATTGAAAACCACTTCAAACCCACCATAAGTAGTGCATATATATATAATATGAAAATAAAATAATTTTTAAACTTCCAATAATTTCATAACATGTAATATAAGGTAATGGAATAAAATCACCTATATCATTCAAGAGGAAACCTATCACAACACATCACCTTCGATAGTGAACACTTGTCCAAGGAATGAATCGGCCTCTACACTCCCTAAACAGCCAAAACCTCTTTTTTAGACTCATCCCAAACCCTAATCACAACTCATGTGGTTGTTAGGGTTCATAGTAGGATGTAAAACAAGTGGAGATAGATAATAGAGAGTATAGGAAGAGGGGATGGAAGTAAAGAAGGATATAACTCAAGGAATTTACTTGAAATCGAAAGATTAAGGACCAAAAATCCAACATGAAGGGAGGTGGAGCTCCCTTTAGCATTCCCTAGGATCAGTTGAATGCAAGGAGGGGAGGATTAAGGCATTAGGACTTAAAATCACATAGGTGTAAACCCATAATTTCAACTTTTCATAAAACTAGGGTGCTCTCATGGTTAGACCACACAGTTTGATGAATTGTGTGACAATCATGTAGCTGGAACTGGACAAGCACAACACATTCATACAGTTTGGTTTCACAATTTAGTAAAATATGCACCAATCATGTAAAATTGTATTCCTCAAAACTATAACACTAATGCATGTCCACCCATATAATTTCCCTTATTTGTGCACAAGTCGTGCACCAAAAATCCAAGATCAAAAAGGCTTGCACAATTTTTATTAAACTCCACATGGTGTAGACCGAATAATGCTCTACTAATGAGGACTAATCATGTGTTAACAAAAATTACTGAAAATTCCCTTTGCAAGACTTTCCACATGATTTCCCCTTAACTTTTAATAATAAATTGTGAAATAGAGGAAAGATTCTATAAATTCCAAAATTTCAAACCAAAACATTTCAAAAAATCAAATCACCCCAAATTAATATAAAATATAAAACAAAAGTGACATGTGGTTGTCACAATTTTCCCCACCATTCCACTATATGCCTCAAGAAATTACTTAGTAAAATAAAAAATAAAAAACCCTTAAAATATTTACACCCCAACAAAAGTAGTTAGAAGTTTTGGGAAAAAATTGGGAACATCCTAAAATTAGGAAAACATTTAAACACACCTTATTCTCTAAAATAACTATCAAAAACCTAAATAAACACCAAACAATTTCAAGTAAAGATCTAACCACAAGCTTGTAACCTGAAGCTATAGGAAAATGGAGATGTGGAATACATCTCCCCACCATTTATAATTCATCTAAAATGTTGATTAAATGAAAAACCTTTCCCATAAAGATAGTGTCACAAAAAAACCATGATTCCACAAACTAACAAGAAAACCCATAAAATTTCACCAACTGCAATCAACCACAAAATACTAGCTCAATTACATAAATGAATCACATCCTCAAATAATATCTAAAAGGTATGACATGTTATCAATACATTTCATCCCATAAGAATAGTAAAAACACACCATCCATGAACATTCCTTAACATGGAATAACATGGTTCGAACCTTGGTTTATGAAACTAAAATGATGGAAACTCTAGGACAAACTCATGGAACAATGTCTCACAATTATCTTGACAGAAAATATAAGGACCCATCCTTATTACATTACATAATCTTTAATTTAGTCAAGATATCACTTCCTTTAACATTGAGGATATTTTCAAGGTTATATATTTATAGAATTGGGACATAATAAATTCATAACATTACACATTATTACAGATTAGATATCATAAAAACAGTATTCATTTCTAGAAAAATATAAAACTTTTCAAATAAAACATGATTTATTTAATAATTATTAAAACATTTAACTCGAATGCCTTCTTTTTCTTACACATCCTTATAATCTATGAAAATAATTTAAAAACATGGAATGAGTACAAAAATCTTAGTAAGGAATATAAAAAGAAGAAAAGAACACATTAGTCCATGAATACTTGTGATGTGTGAAATCATTTTCAAAAGTCATACTTGTCACCCATATAAACTTACTTTGTGAAACATGAGATTTAAACAAGATCCAAAAAAAACATAATAACATAAATAAAACCATAAAGGTATATTGGATAATTACTTACATAATAATGTAACCCTCATGGCTACCTTATAATTTGTAACCCTCATGACTACCTTACAATTTGTGTAACCATCGCAGTTACACATGGAGTAACCATATGGCCGACCTACAACTTACACATAACCAATGAATTAGAGGTAGATATAGGTCCCACCATTCATCATAAACAATTCCCAAGAACCAGAACATAATCATACAACATTAATAATTTCATAAAAACATTGCTTTTGAATTTTGTAAAATAGAATTTTAAAAAAGGATTGTAAAAGAAAAACCCCTTGTAAATATAATATAATTCAAGTTAGAATGAATTGGGTGAATGTAATATGTATATAAACTATAAATAAATATAAATCAACATAATATAAATATAATTCATCACACAAAAATTTTTAATACAACACAAATAACAAAGTATAAAGTTAACCTAAAGAATGAAAATTGGGTTAAGAATTCCCTTACCTCGGGTTTGTCTTACTTAAACTTGTTTAAAACTCCTGTATAATGGTTAAAAGAGTGTTATTATTATCTTACAGAAACATATTAATATTTATAACATCTTATATGATCATTTTATAACATCATTTTACCCTTTAATTGTTAGTATTTTGTTCCTTCCATTGTTTTGAGAGCATTCTATACATGATTTCAATAATCGGTTCATGATGGATGTTCTTGTCGATTGGAAGTGAAAATCCATAATTATAATAGAGTGGTATTTAAATATTTATATATCCATAAATTATATCATTTATCATTTTGAATTATTACATGAGGATGATTCATAAGTTAAAACATTATTGATATTTGTTTAGGTCATTTTGGTTATTCTTCGATCGTAATCAACTCATTCATTTCATAAATTGATAACATGTGTACAAAAAGATTCCAAAACCTTATATAAGATATAATAAATAAATTATAACCCTGTTAAACCATAAAAATGGTTTCATGACCAGACTTTAATTAATTAAAGAAAATTGAAATTACATCATCCACGATGTCGGTTATTCGACACATCGCGGACAATGTTTTTATTGCTTGAATAAGTGGGAGAGAAGAGGAAGAATGATGTTGAGTTTTACACGAACATGAGAAAATCCAGAATATAAAAGATTTATGGATATTTCATTCCACTTATATAATAGCATATGAGGAAATAATAAGAAAATAAAGGAACTCAAAATAAAATAATAGTTGAGAAATCCTTTACAAAAAATCGGCAGCCTAACGGATATGCAATAGGGTTTTAGAAAACATTAAAAAGAGAGGGAACAAGAGTAACCCATCCAGAAATGAATCATAATACATAATATATCAATAATAAAAATTAAATAAGAACATGGTATGGAAACTTTAAAGTTATACCACATAAAAGAGAACTTGAATGGAAAAAAAAGGAAAGAAGTTGAGAATTCTCTTACCTTGTAGAGTAACTCCTAGAACTTGAAGGTTGGGACCTTGGGGGATTGAGGAAACCTTTTTAGGACTAATAGGGAGATAATGAGGCCATAGATTCATTTATTAGGAATTTTTAATTAATTTAATGAAGGAATGGGTTTGTATTTATAGCAAAAGTGAGGGAATATTTTATTAATTTCCAAGGGACACCTCATTAGTGGTATTTGCAAAACCATGGGCTTGCCCGTGGTATTTTCCCATGGTATTATCCACTTGGTAAACCTCATAAATTATTTTACTGTACATAAGTTGACTAGAATTATGACATCATTATTACATCATTAATGATGTCATTAAACACACTAAAACTCAAAACTGTATTTTTACTATTCACCGAAAAATCAACTCTTTTAGAAAAATCCCAAAAATTTACCCTTACCATTTTTTGATGTGTATAATTAAAAAATGAACTCCATTTTTTGAAAATAATTTTATATATATTATTAATTTAATTTTTAAATAAAATCAAACTTAATTCAAAAATTAACAATTTTAATTCTTTAACTGCTTTTATATCACATTGAAAAATTAACCAGGATGTCATTATATTAAAGCCTTAAGAAAATAAAATAATAATACAATTTACTATTCATTAGGGTTCTATTACTATTCATAAGGTTATGTTACTATTCACCAATGAAAACAAGTTGGTTTCATCAGACTCCAAATAACTTACTAATCACAATTGTAGATGGTCATTTTTTAAAATTCAAAACATAAAAGTAATAAAATTATGTTTAAAGGCTAGTTATAATTATCTAATTAAAACAAAGTTTCATGCATTTAAATTTATTTTTAGAATACCTTGGGGTGTTACATTCCCCCCACCTTCTATAAATTGCATCCTCACAATTTTATTTACTTATTAAACAAGTAAGGGTACCTTTCCCTCCTAGAATTTTAAGACACACAAGTTGCTTCTTCTACCATGTGGTTTCTCCACAAAACCTTTACCCTATGGATTACCTTATTCCTAAATACTTGGTCCCTTCGATCAAGAATCTAAACTGATTTCTATTCATAATAAAGGTTCTCTTCCAGTTGAACTGCTTTTGGGCTTAAAACATGAGTTGAATCTGGCACATACTTTCTCAACATTGAAACATGAAAAACATTGTGTACCTAAGAAAAAATTGGAGGCAAATCTACTCAGTATGCAACTATTCCAAATTTCTCTAGTATTTAAAAAGGATCAATTAACCATGGGCTTAGCTTCCCTTTCTTACCAAAACATATCACACTTTTCCAAGGAGATATTTAAAGAAAACATGGTCACCTACCTCGAATGAGAAGTCTTTCCTTCTGTTATTTGCATAACTTTTCTGCCTGATCTGAGATATCCTCATGTGCTGCTGAATCATCTTCACTTTATTAGCCACTTATTCTACTAATTCCGGCCCCATAAACCTTCTTTCACCGACTTCATCCCAAAATACAGGATTCTGACACTACTTCCCATACAATGCCTTAAAATGTGTGATCTAAATACTGGAATAAAAACTGTTATTATAAGAAAACTCAACTAAAGAAATATGATGATCTCAACTTCCCTGGTAGTCCATTGAACAAGCTCAAAGCATATCCTCTAAATTCTGAATTGTTCATTCTGACTTCCCATCTGATTAAGGATGAAAAGCTATACTGAAATTTAATTTTGTTCCCAAAAATTTTGAAGGCCCTTCCAAAAGTTAGAAGTGAAACTGGGATCTCGATCAGATACAATGGAAAGAGGAACTCTATGTAACCTGACAATATCATTGAGATAAAGTCGATAAAGCTGGTCCAAATACATTTTATCTCAAATATAAAGAAAATGTGCAGATTTTGACAGCTATTCAACAATAACTCAAATCACATTGTTACCTAGAGAGGTCTTTAGTAGTCCAACCACAAAGTCCATAGATATATTCTCCTATTTCCACTCTGAAATCAGCAAAGGCTGAAGCATCTCCTTCGGTAACTTCCACTCTACTTTAACTTATTGACAAGTCAAACATTTCGCAGTAAATTCTATAATATCTATTTTCATTCTATCCCACCAGTAATACCCTTGAAGGTCTCTATACATATTAGTACTTCCAAGATGAACTGAGAATGGAGAAATATGAGTTTCACACAACAAATCTTTCTTCAACTAGGAATCACAAGGCACACACAACCTTTTTATAAATCTTAAAACACAATCTTTATCAAGGTTAAATTATGTCAGATTACCCATTTTAACCAATTAAACCTTTTTCTATATCTCACAGTCTTCCTTTTGTGCTCACTTAATTTTTTCTGATAATAATGAATGTACTGAAACCTGAAGCAAAATATATTTATTCCCTGCAACAACAACTTCTAATCCAAAGTTAATCAAATTATTAATCAATGGATCATGTTCCAAATGTAACATGGTTAATGATGCATGATTTTTTCGACTCAGGAATATTCCACTTTGTTTTCTTTTCACATATGGTAATTGATCATGCAAAAATAATCCTTTAGCAGTTCAAGCCATCTTATCTGCCTCATTTTTAATTCCTTCTGAGTGAATATATACTTCAGACTTTTATGGTCAGTATATATTTTACATTTGGCTTTGTATAAATGATGCCTCCAAATTTTCAAAGAAAAAACCATAGCTATCAATTCCAAATCATGTGTGGGATAATTTAACTCATGGGGTTTTAGTTTTCTTGAAGCATAATCAATTACCTAATCATTATTTATCAAAACACAACCAAGTAACTTCAAAGAAGAATCACTTTAGATTACAAACTCACCATTTTGGGAAGGCAGGTCCAAAACTGGAGAATTCACCAATATCTTATTCAGTTCTTGAAAACAAACATTACATTCTTATTTCCAAATAAATTTAACCCATTTTCACGTTAACTTGGTTAATGGGCTAGATAATCATGCAAAGTTTTTAAAAAACTTTCGGTAATAACCTACTGATCCAATAATACTATGAATCTATGTAACATTTATGGGTCATGTCCATTCATCAACCAATATTGTTTTGGCAGGATCAACTGTTATTCCATTCTTATTTACAATATTCCCAAGAAAATAAATATGTTGTAACTAAAAATCACACTTTCTGAATTTTCCATATAGTTTCTTTTCCTTTAAGGTTTTTAAAACAACCCTTATATGTTTTTCATTCTCTTATTTACTCTTAGAAAATACTATAATTTCATTAACAAACACAACCACAAACTTATCCAAGAACTCATGAAATATTCTATTCATAAGATCCATGAATACAGTAGGTGCATTAGTTAACCCAAACGGCATAATAATAAATTCATAATGCCCATATCTAGTACGAAAGTATGTTTTTAGGATTTTATCCTCCTTCACCTTCAGCTGATGGTATCCTAATCTCAAGTCAATCTTGGAAAAGTACTGAGCTCCCTAGAGCTTATCAAACAAGTCATAGATGTTAGGAAAAGGATACTTTTTTTAACAGTGATGTTATTAAAAGCTCTATAATCAATGAAAGTTCTCATGGAACCATCTTTCTTTTTAACGAAAAAAATAGGATTTCCTCATGGTGATGTGCTAGGACGAATGAAGCCTTTATCAAGAAAATCCTACAACTGATTTTTCAATTCAAGAAGTTCTATTTGATCCATATGTTATGAGGGTTTTGAAATGGTCATAGCATCAGGAACAAAGTAAATTGTGAATTCGACTTCCCAATTAGGTATGAAACCAGTCAACTCATTAGGAAAAACATCAAGGTATTCATTTACCACTCAGACATCATTAATATGAACAGTTCCCTTATTTTCAACAATATGATCAAGATAACTTTCATTTCCATCTTTCAATAGTTTCTCATCTTCCTGATATGTTATCAATTCTATAGGTTTGTTCTTGTATACAAACTGAAACTCTTTTTGAAAAACAACTTCTTTAGATCTATAGTCAATCTTAGCATGATAAACAGAAAACCAATCCATTCCTAGAATAACATCAAACTTGAATAAGGGTAAAACAATAAGGTTTTAAGGTAAATTATTTCCACATACCATAATAGAAATATTCTTATAATTCCTATTTTCTATAATATTTCCCCCTAGTGTTTTAATAAAAAGTTCTGGTCTCATTTTTTGAGGTGATATTTCCAATTTACCAGAAAATTTCTTAGAGATGAAGGAATGTGTAGAACCCATATCGAACAAAACTTTAGAAAAATCTGAGTAAACTAATAGAGTACCTGATACCACTTCATTTGAAGGAACGACATCTGTTGACGTAGTCGCAAAGGATCTCACTACACCTTTTTTCTTATAGTTTATCTTCTTTTCATCATTCAGATCTCTCTTTAGGTAGGCATTTTCATAATGAATCATATCACAAAATTTAAAACACTTAATAGTTTACTTACCAGGATTAGTCTTAGGATAATTTTCATTACAATCTTGAGCCATATATCCAAACTTACCACATCGAAAACACTTTCTAGTTTTAGTAAGACATTCCCTAGGGTGCTTCTTTTCACGCTTTTCACAAAAAGGAAACTGTATTTTCTTCCCATCAGATTTATTTGGTTGATTCTTACCCATCACTTTCCATTTGTACCTATTCTTCTCCTTGTTTCCAAAATGCACATGATCATCATCAAACTCCATCTCTACCCTCTCAGCACATCGGACAAGTTTCTCATAACTTTTGAATTCATGGGAGGCCAACTCCCTTTGATAACTTGGTTTCAATCCTGAGTAAAAGCGGTTGATTTTTCTATCAAGATCTAGAATAAGATTTGGAGCATACTTATCCATTCGGGTGAAGTTCGCTTCAAACACAGCCATTGAATCTTACTCCTTTTGCTTTAATTCAAGGAATTGACTCTCCATCCTAATTCTCAACACCTTAGGAAAATATTTTTCAAGGAAAATACTTTTAAATTCATCCCACTCTAAGGCATCAATATCTTCTCTATCCCTGATATTCTTTACCATTGACCACCACTGATCAGTTTTACCTTCAAAACGATAAATTGAAAGACTTACCTTTTAATTATCTAAACATACCATAACATCGAATATCATTTCAAGGGATTTAATCCATCCTTCTACCACTACTGGGTCGGAAGATCCATTGAAAGTAGGAGGGTGTTGTCTCATAAAATGTTCCACTATTTTCATGTTCTATTATGGTACCTCTAGTTGTTCTCTTTTATGGATTTCACCCCCATTTATTTCCTGTGTTAGCTAAGCCATTACTGTCAAAAACTGTTCGGTTCCAATCCCTACTATTTTGGGCTGCAGATTCGAAAGGATGTCATTCCGTCGGTGCCTCTCCTCTTCATCTTCCCTGTTTCTTCTTCGGACAACCATTATGAACAAACATATCTTATTCAAAGAAACATGGTAATATTTAAATTATATATCATTTTAAATTGACCATAGATTAAAAAAAAATTATGGTAATATATTTACATCATCCCAACCCCTAAAGTTATCTAAACCATCCTCTGATACCAACTATAAGGACCCAGCCTTATTACATTAAATAATCTTGAATTTAGTCAAGATATAACTTCCTTTCACATTGAGTATATTTTAAAGGTTAAATATTTAGAGAACTGGGATATAATACATTCATAAAATTACACATTATTACAGAGTGGGTACCATAAAAACATTATTCATTTCTTTCAAAATATAAAACTTTTCAAATAAAACATGATTTCTTTAACAATTCTTCAAAAATTTAACTTAGCTTCCTTATTTGTCTTACACATCCTTATAAACTATGAAAATCATTTAAAAACATGGTATGAGCACAAAAATATCAGTAAGGTATATAAAAAGAAGGAAATAACGCATTATTCCATGAATACTTGTGACGTGTGAAATCATTTTCAAAAGACATACTTGTCACCCATGTGAACTTACTTTGTGAAACATGAGATTTCCACAAGATCCACTCAAAACATAATAACATAAATAGAACTATAAAGGTATATTGGTGCATTACTTACATAATATTGTAACCCTCGTGACTACCTTATAATTTATAACCCTCACAGCTACCTTACAATTTGTGTAACCATCACAGTTACACATGGAGTAACCATACGGCCGACCTAAAACTTACACATACCCAATTAATTTGAGGGAGATATATGTCCCACCCTTCATCATAAAAAATTCCCAAGAACTATAACATAATCATACAACATTAATAATTTCATAAAAACATTTCTTCTGAATTTTGAAAAATAGAATTTTAAAAAAGGATTGTAAAACAAAATCCCCTTATAAATATCATATAATTAAAGTGATAATGAATTGAGTGGATGGAATATGTATATAAACTATAAATAAATATAAATCAACATAATATAAATATAATTCATCACACAAACATTTTTAATACAACACAAATAATGAAGTAGAAAGTTAACCCAAAGAATAGAAATTGGGTTAAGAATTCCCTTACCTCGGGTTTGTCTTACTTAAACTTGTTTAAAAATCCTGTATAATAGTTAAAATAGTGTTATTATTATCTTATAGAAACGTATTAATATTAATAATATTTTATATGATCATTTTATAACATCATTTTACCCTTTAATTGTTAGTATTGTGTTCCTTCCATTGTTTTGGGAGCATTCTTTACATGATTTCCATGATTGGTTCATGATGGATGTTCTTATCGATTGGAAGTGAAACTCCAAAATTGGAATGGAGTGGTATTTACATATTTACAGAACTATAAATTATACCATTTATTATTTTTAATTCTTACATGAGGATTATTCATAAGTTAAAACATTATTAATATTTGTTTAGGTCATTTTGGCTATTCTTCGATCGTAATCAACTCATTTGTTTCATAAATTGATAAAATGGGTAAAAAAAGATTCCATAACCTTATATAATATATAATAAATAAATTATAAACTTTTTCAACCATAAAAATGGTTTCATGACTAGAATTTAAGGAATTAAATCAAATTGAAATTACATCGTCCATGATGTCGGTTATTCGACACATCACGGACAATGTTTTTTTCCCTTGAATAAGTGGAAAAGAAGAAGAAGAATGATGATGAATTTTCCATGAACATGAGAATGTCAAGAATATACAATATTTCTGTAGATTTAATGCCTCTTGGATTAGATTATTTGAGGAAAGAATAAGTAAATAAAGGAACTCAAAATAAAAGAATAGTTGAGAAATCCTTTACAAAAATTCGGCAGCCTAACGGCTATGCAACAGGGTTTTAGAAAACATTAAAAAGAGGGAGAACAAGGGTCACCCATCCAAAAATGAATAATAATATATAATATAGAAATAATATAAATTAAATAAGAACATGGTATGGAAACTTGGGAGTTATACCACATAAAAGAGAACTTGAATGCAAAAAAAAAGATAGAAGTTAAGAATTCTCTTACCTTGTAGAGTAACTCCTAGAACTTGAAGGTTGGGAACTTTGGGGATTGAGGACACCTTAGGAGGAATAATAGGGAGGTAAGGAGTCTAAATATTTGTTTAGGAGGAATTTGGAATTAATGGAATGAATGAATGGGTTGGTATTTATAGAAAAAGTGAGGGAATGTTTTATTAATTTCCAAGGGACACCTCATTAGTGGTATTTGCAAAACCATGGGGTTGCCCATGGTATTTTCCCATGTTATTATCCACTTCAGACACCTCATAAATTATTTTATTGTACATAAGTCGACCATAATTATTACATCATTAATGATTTCATTAAACACACCAAAACTCAAAACTGTATTTTTACTATTCACCGAAAAATCAATTGTTTTAGAAAAATCCCGAAAATTTACCCTTACCTTTTTTTGATGTTTATAATTAAAAATAATTTTCTAAATATTATTAATTTAATTTTTAAATAAAATCATACTTAATTAAAAAATTAACAATTTTAATTCTATAAATGCTTTTATATCACATTGAAAAATTAAACAGGATGTCATTATCTTAAATACTTGAGAAAATAAAATAATAATACAATTTACTATTCATTAGGTTCAAATTACTATTCATAAGGGTATGTTACTATTCACCCAAAAAAATAAGTTGGTTTCATCAGACTCTAAATAACTTACTGATCACAATTATAGATAACCATTTTTCAAAATTCAAAACATAGAAGTAGTAAAATTATGTTTAAAGGATAGTTATAATTATCTAATTAAAACAAAGTTTTATGAATTTCAATTTATTTTTAGAAAACCTTAGGGTGTTATAGAAAATCCCAACCTGATAACACTCACGGTATAACTAGAAACAACTACTGCCTCCTCATTACCCTAGAATTCACCCAAAGCATCCCCATGCACAATCCATTAAACAAACTTCAACCATGATCCACACCATGAATAATAAAAATTAGTTACACAACTCAATGAGGCATGAAAATATTAAAATATGTTTTTCTCACAAAATAGAAATCCACATGGGAACCCAAATGATACACCAAATGAAGGTGACCTCAAAACCTCAACCACTATAATAACCTCAATCAATAATCCCAAAAATAAACCATCACCCAAATCTAGACCACATACAAAATTCACCCCATGAAAACTCTATATAAGACTACTAACAGTGACATGAGTGACCACCTCCAATAAGTTCCAAGAACTCATAGCCATCAGGGCTCAAATTCCTAGGAGATCCTCACTAGAACACAAAACAGATATGTGGTCTAAGTGAGGACCTCCTCTAAAGAGCCAAGAAACAAGCAGCACAAACCTACATTTCCCGCTCACCCTAAAAGAGGGCTCAATAACTTAGTGGACTAACTATTTTTATGGTCTTAGGATAATTCCTCTAAACAAAAAACATCTTGGATAATTCTACAAGATGAATCAGTACATGATGATATGGGACAATGGAATGTGCCACTCCATTTGGAATCCAAGCGGTGTTAACCACTAAGAGGATCACACTCAAGAAATGAGAGGATTCATCCTAAGGGTTTCCCAAAAGATAATATTTCTACCTTTTATCGAGACCTTTCTAGGATCTATACTTAAAATAACATAAAACATAAATCCACCCATTCATGTTTCCTGAACCAAATCAACTTGTACCAACACATAGAGGGAAAAAACCCAAAATCACATATAAATAAGGGAAAACACAAGAAAAAATTTCCCCTTACTTAAAAACCACCACATTCCATAAGGAATCAAAACTAAATTCCAAAAATACATGTGCCTTTAAAAGTACCCAACCATTAAAAACATTTAACCCAATTTTGAAAACCACTAACCTATTTTTAAAACAAGGAACCCACTAGAGATTTACAAAGCTCTCATTTATTTTCAAAACAATTACATAAAAATAAACTTTCCACTTCCCAAACACTTACCTTTTACAACATTTTAAAACCAGACACTCATTAAAACACACCCCAAGAGGGTCAAAATCCAAAATTTTAAAGTTATTCATTTCAAAACAACTTTCCCCCATTAAAACACTTCAAAAATATTTCCAATTTTCTATTTTAAACATATCCACTTTTGTAAACATATCCCAAGATGGTTAGCATCCTTTATAAATGAATCACCAGCCGTTTTTTAGATAAAAAATAATTTAAAATTTTCATGATAAATATAACCACATTAAAAAATATTTCATAAAGAAGACACCCACCTTATAGATAATCCTGAAGTATTCATTTAAAACCAAAAATATTTTCCATGAAATCCACTTTAACACACAAAAATTGGTTTTATGATAATCATATAATCAAAATCACATCATAAACTTCTACCAAATTCCAAACTCTCATCATCGACATATATTAAAATTCCCTTGATTCATACCCAACTATTATAAATAACATAAGGGTAGTGTAAATATAAAATATAGACATAATTTATGAGTATTAATGACCTATCCACCTAGTTGATGGATCATGAAACAGTCATGCAACTGCCACTTTTCAATAATAAAGTGCCCAGTATTTATATGGTTTGTCAAACTTTGTGATCGAACCTTATGTCATTGGTTCATTTTCCATCCTCATGAAAAATCTCAAAAAAACAAGGAAACTCAAACAATGCCAATTAGGATCAAAACACCATTTATAACAGTAATTAAAACCAAAATTTTGATTCAAAACAAAAATATTGATTTCACATAGCAACACAATCATTGTCACAAAAGGTAGTGATTAAGAACCTACTCATGACTAACCTCATGAGTCTCAATGGAAATCCAAACTCCATCCTACCAATACATACCCAAATAACAAGAGAGTGTTTCATAAAAATGATCCTTATCAAGAACCCAAGCTCTGATACCATTTTTAAAAAACTAGCTTAGGCTGACCTAACATGACACACAACCCATCTTTCCACTAGGCCAAAAGTGTGATCCTGATCCCCAAAAACTGGAAACTATGGTATCAAGAACGTACACTTGGGGATGATTTCACCCTTGTATAAAAAAATAAATAAATATTGGAAACAATTGATAATTCAGCATGACCTATTCAGATGGTAGACATCCATTCATATAAAATAAAAAAATATGAATAAAGAAGAAAATGAAACATGGCCTAATAAAATAAACATCCGTATAAAAATAAAATAGAACCCAAACAACTTCAAAAAAAGCTTCATGTGATCCACAGTCACCCATGATATCCCAACCCATTTATCCTCAGACCAGATAAATAATCAATAACTGGATTAAAAACCAAACACCTGAGAGAATACATAAGATCTTTATATACACACACACACCAATGTATATGAAAGATGTAAGACAAAAATGCCTTGTATGATTTCACCAAATATTTTATATATTTCCTTCCATATTATATTCCATAAATTCTAGTTTGAACATAATTTATAAAAATAGGTTTTTCACATGAACAAGTAAAATAAAATAATCATAATGATTTATAACTTTCTTTCCATACTAAATTAAAATCTTTTTAAGAATGAGGCTCATCCAGCCTAAAACCATCATTTTAAACCCATTAGATAAAAAAAACTTTCCTTTAATATTTTCCTAAAACCCATGGATATATGAATTTTAAATCCATAGACAAAACAACCATTTCTTCTTCTTTTCCTAAAAACATTTCTCAAAATACTTTTTCAAAGAAAACATCACCCTTTTTTAAAAAAATACACACTTTCTAAACCATTTATAAATTAGTTTGAAAGTAAATTGAAACTACACTCAAAACATGGAATAAATACATCAGGCACCAAGATTTAAATAGTGAAATATAAAACAAACCATGACCAATCCATAGTGTCATGTGACCAAATTGAAATTAAGGGGATAATGAATAAATTACATGTATCAAAATCATATAAATAATAATCAAATGGATATAAGAATCATGGAAAACTAAATATGAACTAACATGAATGATACTGTATTTGGTTTCCTTGGACACTCTCATTAAGGGCCCCTGTGTAGAACCAAAACATTTCACTCAATACCCTTTTGGGTCACCGAGGATAGAATAAACCCCTAGGAAGTCATAATTTTCCTAGGTATCTAGTTATCTTGTGCACACTAAGTTAGCGTAACATGAATTTATACCTTCTACTTAGTTACCTAGGGTTCCCATGATATCAATAAGATAATTTGATCAAAACAAATGAATCATAAGTTCATCACATAAATCAAAATTTAAATCAAAAGTAGTAAACCTCATCTCACCTTCAACACTCTATCAAGAAACAATCTCTTTAACATATATTCAAAATCATCAATAATAAACATTACCCCATGGGGTTGAAATCTATGAAGAACATAACATAAACAAAGGGGATCAACAATGAGGGAAATCACAAGTTCAAATCAACTATTTTTATAGTGTCAAATAGTAATTTTAAAACATGATTGGAATGTCGAGCTGCTTTTATCCACCTTTAAAAAAAAATCTATGAAAAAAATATTTGAAATTAACCAAGGTCAATTACCCCTTTGAAATCACCCATTTCCCTTTGAAATCACATTAAAAAACCATAAAAATAATATGTATTAAAATCATTAAATATGGTCCAACACACCCCTTTCTAATAATCCATCCCTTTAAAAAACAAACATTTACTTTTAAAATAAAATCAATGTCAAACACCCCTTAAAAATATTTTAATTCCTTTAAAAGATTCACCTGGGAAATGTATCAAACACTTGGAATGTGATAACTCCATTCCAAGTGGTAAAACCATTTGAAAACCACTTCAAACCCCTATGGGTAATTTATATAGATATAATTTAGAAAGAAAATAATTTTAAACATATAATCATTTCATACCATATAATATAAGGGAACGTAATTAAAACACTTATCTCATTCAAATAGAAATCAATCATAATGTTTTACCTTTGATAGTGAATGATCAGCCAAAGAGTAGCCTCTATACTTCCTAAAAAACTAAAGCCTCATCATTAGACTCATAATAAACCCTAATCCCAATATTTATAGTAGTTATGGTTCATGGGAGGATGGAAATTGAGGGGGGGAGGGAGAAGAGGGGAAAAGGACAAGGAAGGAAAGAGATGTCTCAAGGAATATTCTTAAAATCAAATGAAGGCTAAAAATCTAAGAGGAATGGAGGTGAATATCTCTTTCTCATGCCCTAGGCTTAGTCGAACGTGAGGGTAAAAGGAAGGCTTTAGACACTAATGCAAAAAAGGTTTACCATGTTGGGGTTTTTTATGTCGGTTATATATAATCGACATGCAAAGCTGTAAAAATTGATTTATCATGTCGGTTATTTTATAACTGACATGATAAATTGCATAGAATTGATTTATAACGTCGGTTATTTTATAACTGATGTAAAAAATACCATGATTTGATTTATCACATCGGTTATTTTATAACCGACCTTATAAATCGATTCTCAACGATTTATCATGTTGGTTATAAAATAACCGACGTGATAAATCAAATCTCAGCGCTTTATCATGTCTGTTATAAAATAAACAATGTTATAAATAAATATTTATAACATCGGTTATTTTATAAACGACGTGATAAAATATTTTCTATGTTGATTATTAAATAACCATTATGATAAACATTTAAAAAATAGTTTATCACATCGGTTATTAAATAATCAACGTGATAAATCTTTTAAATGATTTATCGAGTCCCTTATTTTTTCATTATATTTTCTTCGATCGGGAGACCTCTGACTCATCTCTCTCACACGGAAAACCTAGAAAGTATTCTTCTAATTTTTTCCCTCCAACCTCATTTTTCCATCATCATTCATCATCTTTATTATCATCGGGACTATCAGGTCGACTTGCAAAACTCAAGTAAGCCTCACATGCCTCAGTTTCATTGTTTATTTTTTCCGATGCCTTAAATTTATGTTTTGAGATATTATTTTTCTATCATTTTTCTTTCAATTATGGTAAGTGTCATAGTGTTATTTTATACCATGCTAAGTTATTTTATGATAAAATAAACCATGGGAGTGATATCATACAAGTTCTACAATTTTTGTTGCTACCATGTGTGTTCTATCATGTGTTTATCTGTGTACTTACATGTGTGTGCTAGCATGAAATCATTATCATGCAAGTTCTACCCCCACCCCCCAGACACCCCCACCCCCATGGATAACCCCCACCCCCTGGACAGCTCCCCCTGCCCACCCCCCTGGACACCCCTTACCCCCTTGGACAGCCCCCCCCCCCACCCCCCACCCCCTTGACTGCCCCTACCCCCTGAACATCCCCCCACCCCCTAGACACCCCTTCCCCCCCCACCCCCCCCTGGACAGCCCCCACCCCCTGGATAGCCCCCCACCCCCTGGACACCCCCCCACTCCCCTGGACACCCCCTACCCCCTTGGACACCCCCCCTGGATAGTCCCCACCCCCTGGAAAGCCCCCTACCCTCTTGGACAGCACCCCCAACCACCAGAGATAGCCCCCCCCCCCCCCCCACCACCCTGGACACCCCCTACCCCCTTGAACACCCCCCACCCCCCTAGACCCCCCACCCCACCCCACCCCCCTGGACACCCCCTGCCCCCTTGGACAGCCCCCCCCCCCCACCCCCAGAACACCCCCCCCCCCCCACCCCCTGGACACCCCCACCCCCTGGACAGCCTCCCACCCCCCTGGACACCCCCACCCCCTAGATAGCCCCCCCCCCCCCACCCCACTCGACACCCCTACCCCCCTAGAAACCCCCCACCCCACCCCCTGGACACCCCCTACCCCCATGGATACCCCCCACCCACCCCACCTGGACACCCCCTACCCCCATGGACACCCCCCCACCCCCTTAGACACCCCCCCCCCCCCCGAACACCCCCCTACCCCCCTTGGACACCCCCCTCACCCCCCACCCACCCCCCTGGACATCCCCCACCCCTTGGACACCCCCCTACCCCACTGAACACACCCCTCCACCCCCTGGACAACTTCTACCCCCACTGGACACCCCCCCCACCACCACCACCACCACCACTCTTGTACAGCCCCCCACCCCCTGGACACCCCCTTTCCCCCCTTGGATAGCCCCCCCATCCCCCCTGAAAAGCCCCCCCCCCCCCTAGACACCCCCCTACCCCCTTGCACAACACCCCCTGGACATCCCCCCACCCCCTACACACTCCCACACCCATGGATACCCCCCCCCCCCCCACCACCCTAGACACCCCTAAACCCCTTGGACACCCCCCCACCCCCCTGGACAGTGCCCCACCCCCATGGACACCCCCCGAGCCCTTGGACAGCCCCCCCCCCCACCACCACCCCTAGAAAGCCCCCACCCCCTGGACACCTTCTACCCCCTGGATATCCCCCACCCCCAAACACCCCTACCCCCCTCTAGACAACCCCCACCCCCTGGACACCCCCTACCACCTTGGACACCCCCCCCCCACCACCACCACCACCCTAGACACCCCCTACCCTCATGGACAGCCCCCCACCCCCCCCCACCCCCACCTCCCCTAGACATCCCCCCCTCCACCCCCCTGGACACCCCCTACCCCCTTGGACACCCCCCCCCACCCCCCATAGACACCCCCCACCCCCTAGACAACCCCCCCCCCCCCAGACACCCCTTACCCCCTTGGACATCCCCCCACCCCCTGAATAGCCCCCCACCCCTCTAGACACCCCTTACCCTCCCCTTGGATAGCCCCACCCCCTTGAACACCCCCTACCCCCCCCCCCCCCCACCCTCTAGATATCCCCCCACCATCCTAAACACCCCTACCCCCTTGGGCATCCCCCCCCCCAACACCCCCCCCTACCCCCTTGGACACCCCCCCCCCCCCCACCCACCCCCTGGACATCCCCCCCACCCCCCCTGGACACCCCTAACCCCCTTGGACACCCCCCCCCCCCACCCCCTTGGACAGCCCCCCACCCCCTGGACACCCCCCTACCCCCCTTGAACAGCCCCCACCCCCACCCCCTGGATAGCCCCCACCCCCTAGACACCCCCTACCCCCTGGATAGCCCCCACCCCCTGGACACCCCCCCCCACCCTCCCCCCCCCACCCCCCAGAGACCCCCACCCCCCTAGACAGTCCCCACCCCCTGGACACCCCCTACCCCCTTGGACAACCCCCCTGAACAACCTCCAACCCCCTAGGACACCCCCCCTACCCCCCCTGGACAACCTCCCCACCCTCCCTAGACACACCCCCCTACCACTACTAGAAAAATGGGATTTTGAGCCCCTTAACCTATAGCAAACCGCCATTGGCGGTTGCTATAGGTAACCAATAGCGACCGCCAATGGTGGTCGCTACAATTACCTAAAAAAAAGGGGGGGTTTAGCGCCCCCCTCCCCCCCTCCCTCCTCGCGAAGCGCCCCCCCCCCCCCCCCCCCCCCCCCTCCCTCCCTATCGCCCCGCGCCCTCCCCATCACCCTGTTCCCTGTCGCCTGCACCCTCCCTGTCGTCGCGCCCTCCCAGTTTCCCCGCTCCCCCGTCGCCCGCACCCTCCCCGTCATCGCGCCCTCCCTATCGCCCCACCCTCTGCAGCCCCACCCCTCTGTCGCCCCGCCCTCCGCCGCCCCCACCCTCCACCGCCCCGCCCTCCAGCTAGCCACCCTCCACTGGCCCCCGCCCTCCCGGTCGCCCTCCGGCCTCCCTTCGCCGGCCCCACCCTTTTCCAGCCACCCTCCGCCCTCCGACTTCGGCCACCCTCTGCCTTGTGGCCTCCCTCTGCCCTCGGGCCTCCCACCACCCACCTCCAGCTACCCTCTGGCCGCCCTCCGCCCTCCGGACACCCCTCCGCCAGCCCCCTCCCCTCCTCCGGCCTCCCCTCCGCCCTCCAGCTTCGGCCGCCCTCTGCCTTGTGGCCTCCCTCTGCCCTCGGGCCTCCTACCACCCGCCTCTGGCAGCCCTCCGGCCGCCCTCTGGACTTCGGGCCTCTAGCCCCTCCGGCCTCCGACCTCCACCCTCGGTCCTCCTCCCCCTCGTCCCTCAACCCCAGCACCCTAAACACCCCCCCCCCCCCCCCCCGCACCCCCGCCAACCCCCCGTCCCCTTCGTCTTTGTCCCCTCCCTCGCTGCACCACCGCCACCCCGTCCCCTCCTTCACCTTCCCCTCCCTCACCGCACTAGCTCCGGCTCTGGCTCCCCCACCACTGCCTCTCCTCTCCCTCGCAGCACCGTCTTCGGCTCCCCTCCCTTCCAGGTTTGTAGCACAATCAGGTATGACATGGGTTTGAACTTACATTGTTATTTTATAAATGGTTCACAAACAATTAATTAGTATTTATTTTAAATATATTTGATATGAAAAATGAAAATGTATTAAGTCTTGTGCAAATGTTTGTTATAGGGATCTTATTATGGATAAGAGTTGGATTGATATTCCAAATAGAACATCTATAGAGTATTTCAATGGCATTATGCAGTTTATTGACTTCACCAGAGGATTTGAAAGTGCTATATTAGTTGTCTATGTAGAAAATGTGCTAACAGTTATCAATTCACATGAGATACTATGAGGGAGAACCTATTCTTTAATGGATTTCTGAGAAATTATAAGAGTTGGACTCATCATGGAGAAGAATATGTTCGTTGTGAAAATATGGATATAGTTCAAATGGATGTTGATGCAAGGATGAATGATCCAATGCATGAAATGATTACTGAAATGGTACGTAGGTTGGATCCTGAAGGCATTGACATCCAGAATCTTGAGACTGGTGAGATAAATCTTTGCTCTGGTGCAGATCATGATTCGAGGAGGTTTTATGAAGCAATTGATGATGCAAAAACAGAATTATATCCTCGATGTACTTCTTTCAATAAATTTTCATTTATCATGGAGTTGTTGCATTTTAAGACTTTGAATAATTGGTCAGACACATCATTCGACATGTTGTTGGTGTTATTGAAAAAGGTTCTTCCTGTCGACGCTAAGATTCCTGAGTCGTATTACCATGCTCATAAGCTGACAGAGAACTTAGTTTTTACATATGAGAACATAGATGCATGTGCAAACAACTGTATGTTGTTTAGAAAGGAAACTGCACATTTGGATATTTGTACGGTTTGTGGTGCTTCCAGGTGGAAAGAGAATAGGGGAAATCAGACTCATCAAAGTCAGATTGTGATACAGGGGAAACCGATTTCTGTAAATCAAATGTGTTAATTTCCCCTTAAACCAAGGTTGAAAAGATTTTTTATGTCATCTAAAGTTTCTAATTTAATGAGATGGCATGCAGAAAGAGTTCATGAAAGTGATATGTTAACCCACCCGGTAGACTCTCATGCATGGAAGGATTTTGATAAGAGACATCCCAACTTTTCCAAATATGTTTGTAATGTCCGATTGGGATTGGCAGCAGATGGTTTCAATCCATTAAAGTCTATGGTTGGTGAAACTCATAGCACATGTCCCATGGTGTTGGTTTCGTATAATCTTCCTCCGTGGATTTGTATGAAGCAACAATTTATATTACTTTCCACTCTTATTGATGGACCTAAAAGTATGAGGGATAAGATTGATGTTTACCTTCAGCCATTGATTGATGAGTTGAATGAATTTTGGGGCGATGGTGTGATGACTTATGACTGTGAAACGAATGAAATGTTCAAACTACAGGCTTCTTTATTGTGTACAATCAATTACTTCCCAGCTTATGCAAATTTATCAGGCTGGAGTACGAAAGGGGAATTTTCTTTCCCTTGTTGAAACAAAAGTAAAAAATCTATATGGATTAAGCATTCCAAAAAATGGGCATACATGGGTCACAGACGTTTTCTCCCCCCTCAGCACAGGTTCAGAAAGGACAAAGTGGAATTTGATGGTTCTAGAGAGTTCATCCAGCACCAAAGATCATGACAGGAGTCGAAATGTTATCGCAGATTGAGGAAGAAAACATCCGCATGGTATATGTAATTCAGGATTTTGTGGCTCCTCCGGTACATAATATTCGAGCTGCGGGTAGGCAGCGCAGTCACAATTGGAAAAAGAAAAGTATTTTTTATAGTCTTCCGTATTGGAAAACTAACATGCTGAGGCATAATTTGGATGTCATGCACATTGAAAAAAATGTTTTTGATAACATATTGTGGACCATTTTAGGTGTCAGTGGGAAATCAAAGGACCATGTTAATGCACGCCGTGATTTGGAAGAAATGGGTTTAAGGAAATAGTTTCATTTACAGTTAGCTGAGGGAAACAAGGCATATATGCCTGCTACACAGTATACGATGACTACAAAGGAGAAAGAGAAATTTCTTTCCATTTTGAAGATGCTCAAGGTGCCTGATGGTTACTCTTCTAATATTTCAAAGTGTGTGAATCTGACGATCAAGACATTGTAAGGGTTGAAAAGTCATGACAATAACATACTACTTTAGAAGTTGATTCCAATCACCATTTGTGATTGTTTATCCCCCCAATGTTGTTCAGCCATTGATGGATATGAGTAATTTTTTTATACAGTTTTGATTAATAAATCAACGAATGAGTGATTTAAAAAGTTTATAGGACCGAATTGTACTTACGCTTTGTCACTTTGAGAAACTATTTCCCCCCTCATTTTTCGATGTTATGGTCCACTTGACAGTGCACCTAACTGATGAAGTAATGGATGTTGGTCTAGTGCAATTCAGGTGGATGTATCCTATTGAGCGGTATTTGATTACATTGAAACGATTTGTACGCAACAGAGCTCGTCCGGAGGCATCAATAGCCAATGGTTATTTGATGGATGAGTGTACTACTTTTTGTGCAGAATATCTTACTGATGTTGAAACAAAATTAGATAAGCCATCTCGGATTCAGGATGGTCCAGTTGGAGAAGGAACCACATATGATATGGACAACATCGAGTGGATACAAGCGCATCGATATATCTTGTTCAATACTCCATCAGTTGCACCATTAATGCAGTAAGTATCTTATCACTTTTATTGTTTAGATTTTACATGTTTTGTTTGCATAAGTTGATCATTTAAACATTGAGTTATCATTTGCAGAAAACACATTAATGAGATAAAATAAGATATGTATCGTGCGACTGAGTTGCAAATTCAACAGTCTCATTATGCGTCATTTCATGATTGGTTCAAGGATTATGTACGTATAAATTGATTTTCATTATGAGTGAAGTATTATACTAATTTCTTTCTTCATATATCATTATTGAATTCTGTGAATTATGTAGGTTCATAAGCTGAGGGAGTTAGGGGACCCCATGCTAACTGAAGAATTTATCCAACTGGCTGAGGGTCCATCTATAACGGCTCGTCGTTATAAATCTATAGATACTAATGGTTTTCGATTTCACATTAAAGATGTTGACGACAAATGAGCAACACAAAACAGTGGCATCAGCTGTCCATTTGTCGATTCTGGTTATTACTATGGTCAATTTATAGACATCATTAAAGTTGTATACACACACGGGTTAAAGTAAATATTATTAAAGTGTAATTGGGTTGATCCAGTGCGTGGATGTAAAGTCGATCAATATCAGTTTTCATTGGTGAATTTTAACTATATGTTATACAGAAATGAACGATTTGATAATGAACCTTTCATTTTGACATCACAAGCGGAACAAGTATTCTTCGTTACTTTGCCTTCGAATCCAAGTTGGCAAGTTGTTGTTAAAATGTCTCAGCGAGGAGTGTTTGTATTTGAACAAGATAAACCCGATATTGTTCCTTTTGTTTCCCAACAACTTGATCAACATACCGTAGTTCAACGTGAAGAATATATTTATTGGGTCAGAGCGGCTGTTGAAGGAGAAACGGTCGATTTGCATGCTTAATGAAAGGTATAATTGTTTTCCCACTATTCAACCTAAGATATCATAAATTATGTAAACATTTTATAAATCCTTGTAAGTTTAATCCTCACTTTTTGAAGTTTATTCAGTTATAAATATTTAGGGTGATTTAACTCATGTTATATTGATGTTATTATCGGTGTATCTTCCCATTGAGGTATTCTTCATTTGGTTCATGTGCTACTTGAATTTTTATTAATTCAATTTGAAATTTGGCTATGCATTGATTGGTTTTGTACATAATTTGTATATCTGTTTTGTGAACTTTCTGATTTTTTAAAATAAATTCCCAACTAATTATTCAATCCCTTTTTGTTTTATTAAAAACTATAAAATTTTGATTTTTTTTAAAAACAATCCAATTTATCATTTGGACACTTTGGATAGTCCCCTTACTAATGTTTTCCATGACAGCAGGCATGTCAGGGGAAGAGGAAGAAGATCCACATCATCCATCTGAGGCATCTACGTCTCAGGGTCGAGGTATGTTGGAATGTCATTGTCTCTATTTTTTATGTAATTAATAAACATATATATATATATATATTTATAACATCTGTCAATTTGTGTATAAAATTGTTTTCAACAGGATCAGACTCGACTGCTTCTTCCTCTCACAGGAGAGGCCCTGGTCATGGCATATTATCATGGAATTCCGACACGACTTTTGATGTTTCATTTGATGAGGTATTTCATCCTGTGGGACGGAATTCCCCTACATTTATTCGTCAGTTGGGTCATATCATACGTGATCCACATCGATTTCCATTGACCACGTGTGACTGGGCTTCTATCCCTCAGGACACATTAGATCGTCTTTGGACGGAGGTTCAGGTAAGAAGACCATTTTACTTTATTCCCTATGTATAAAAAATAATAACATATGTGATTTTTTTCTTTAATAGCAAAATTTGAAAGTATGTCTTGATGAGTTTCGATCAGTGTGTATGAGAAAATGTCGTAAGATGTGGAAAGACTATAAAGGCAAAGTCAAGAAGGACCACTGGGTACCAAATGTGGGTTCCCCAGACATTCTAGAAAAAGTCTCGAGAGGTGTCCTCCTGGCTCAGTGGCGTGATTTAGTTTCATATTGGTCTACTGAGGGTGTTTCGGTTTGTATATTTATTTTGGTATATATATTTTCAATAATGTGTGATTTTTTTGATATTTGAATGAATTGAATGTAGGAGGTGTCTACACACCATTCTGAGAATCGAGCGTTGCAGGGACCACCTCACAGGCTCAGGACTTGTCACGTGTCTCAGATCTGACATGAGGTATTTATTATTCATTTTTTAATTTTTTTAATTAATATGGTTTTGTGTTTATATTCTATTCATATATAGTTGCGGGAGAAAGGTGCACCAACTGATAAAATGTCGGTGTGGATGAGGACTCATGATCGCAATGATCCAGAGGCTGCAGCATTGATAGTAAGTGCTTGTACTCATTACCAATACTTACATAAAATCTTTATATTAATATATGTATATATATTTAAATATTTCACAGGCTCAATTTGAAGTTGAATTAGAATATCTGCCAGAGGACTAGCGACAGCTTCCCATGCGAAGGAATGAGATCTTTCATCGCATCATTGGTCGGGACGGACATGGATATAGTTTGACCTATGGAATAGGGATTCCTCGTTATGTAGTGTCACGCGCTGCAGTTGTCGGTCCTGCTATTGCTCAGATGACATAGCAGCTGTCAGATTTTGAGGCACGGCTGTGGGCTTCCAAGGAGGCAAATGCGCAATTGGTTGCTGAGGTTAGAGCACTGCGGGAATATGTGCATCCAGGTGATGGTGCAGGGGATGGAGGTCAGTGATGAACATGCATGACGCATCATATTCACGAGGTGTGTTTCTGCTTTTAATGGTAGGGTTGTTATTGATATTTATGTTGGGTTTCTAGTGAGTTTTTTTGTGATTTGGGGGTATCATGTGTGTTTTTGCCTCATGCAATGTTTGTGTACACGAATTGAGAAGTAACCATGAAACTGATTATTAATTTGGATATTTTTTGTTCATTTAATTTTCAATGTTTAGAATTGCATGTTCTGTAATATTTTTGAAAAAAATACGTGATTCCTAATATAAATCATTAAACTTGTTTTTGATGAATGAGCTGAGTTCACTATTTGTAGTCCTTGGCCTACCCCGGACAGCCCTCCACGCACTCCGGACTGCCCTCCCCACACCCCGGACAAGCCCCCCCACCCCAGAAAGCCCCCCCGCGCCTCGGACAACCCTCCCCGCACTCCGGATAGCCCTCCCCGCACCCCAGACAGCCCTCCTGTACCCCGGACAGCCTTCCCCGCACTCCGGACAGCCCTCCCCGCACCCCGGACAGCCCTCCCGCACCCCGTACAGCCTTCCCCGCACTCCAGACAGCCCTACCCGCACCCCGGATAGCCCTCCCGCACCCCGAACAGGCCCCCCGTACTCCGTACAGTCCTTCCCGCACCCCGGACAGCCCCCCCCCCCCCCCAGGCACCACGGACATCCCTCCCGCACTCCGGACAGCCCCCCCGCACCACGGAAAGGACTCCCGCACCCCATACAGCCTTCCCCACACTCCGGACAACAATCTAATTATTATTCGCAACGTTTACGCGCAGACGGCACGTCAATCGGACGTGCGGTCTGCGCGGTAGGGCTCATTATGCGTCCATTAAGTGTTGCGCGCGTGGGGGGGGTCCAAACGGGCCGAACGAGGTCCGAATGGCCTAAAATTAGACGACATCAAAGGTTGAGTTAATTGTGATCTGGTCGAGCATATGGTACGTCAATCGGACATGCCGTTTGCCCGCGGTGACCGGGAACGTCGTTCTGGTGTCATAAATGGCCAAAACGGGCGTCTAACGGTCAATGTCATAGCGGACGACATCGGATTGACCTGAAATAATAGTAAAACAATCTAATTATTATTCGTGATGTGTACGCGCAGACGGTACATCAATCGGACGTGTGGTCTGCGCGGTAGGGCTCATTATGTGTTCTTTAAGTGTTGTGCGCGCTTCAGAAACGCGCATGGGGGGTTCCAAACGGGCCGAATGACGTCCGAATGGTCTGAAATCATATGATTTCAAAGGGTGAGTTAATTGTGATGTGTTAGAGCAAACATCACATCAATTGGACGTGTCGTGTGCAAACGGTCACCGGGAACGCCGTTCTGGTGTCAAAAACGGCCAAAACGGGCGTCTAACGGTCAAACTCATAGCGGACGACATTGGATTGAACTGAAATCACAGTACAACAATCTAATTATTATTCTCAATGTGTAAACGTAGACGGCATGTCAATCGGATGTGCGGTCTGCGCGGTAGGGCTCATTATGCGTTCTTTAAGTGTTGTGCGCGCTTGATAAACGCGCGTGGGGGGTCCAAAAGGGCCGAACGAGGTCCGAATGGCCTGAAATCAGACGAAATCAAAGGGTGAGTGAATTTTTATGTGGTCGAGTAGATGGAACATCAATCGGATGTGCCGTGTGCCCGCGGTGACCAGAAACGCCGTTCTGGTGTCATAAACGGCCAAAACGGGCGTCTAACGGTCAAACTCATAGCGGATGACATCGGCTTGACCTAAAATCACAGGACAACAATCTAATTATTATTCGTAACATGTACGCATAGATGGAACATCAATCGGATGTGCGGTATGTGCGGTAGGGCTCATTATGCGTTCTTTAAGTGTTGCCCGCGCTTGATAAATGCACGTGGGGGGGGTCCAAACGGGCCAAATGAGGTCTGAATGGCCTGAAATCAGACAACATCAAAAGGTGAGTGAATTGTGATGTGGTTGAGCAGACGGCACGTCAATCAGACGTGTCGTGTGCCCGTGGTGACCGGGAATGCCGTTCTTGTGTCATAAACGGACAAAACGGGCGTCTAACGGTCACAGTCATAGCGGACGACATCAGATTGACCTGAAATCATAGGAAAACAATCTAATTATTATTCGTGACGTGTACGCGCAGACGGAATGTCAATCGGACGTGCGTTCTGCACGGTAAGGCTCATTATATGTTCTTTAAGTGTTGTGCGCGCTTCATAAATGCACGTGGGGGGGTCCAAATGGGCCGAACGATGTCCAAATGGCCTGAAATCAGACGACATCAAAGGGTGAGTGAATTTTGATGTGGTCGATTAGACGTCACGTCAATAGGACGTGTCGTGTGCCCGCGGTGACCAGGAATGCCGTTCTGGTGTCATAAACGGACAAAACGGGCGTCTAACGGTCAAACTCATAGAGGACGACATCATATTGACCTAAAATCATAGGACAACAATCTAATTATTATTCTCAACATGTACGCACAGACGGCACGTCAATCGGACTTGCGGTCTGTGCAGTAGGGCTCATTATGTGATCTTTAAGTGTTGCGCGCGCTTGATAAACGCGTGTGGGGGGTCCAAACGGGCCGAACGAGGTCCGAATGGCCTGAAATCAGACGAAATCAAAGGGTGAGTAAATTTTTATGTGGTCAAGCAGACGGCACATCAATCGGACGTGTCGTGTGCCCGCGGTGACCGGGAATGCCATTCTGGTGTCATAAACGGCCAAAACGGGCGTCTAACGGTCAAACTCATAGCGGACGACATCGGATTGACTTGAAATCACAGGACAACAATCTAATTATTATTCTCAACATGTACGCACAGACGGCACATCAATCGGACATGCGGTCTGCGCAGTAGGGCTCATTATGCATTCTTTAAGTGTTGTGCGCGCTTGATAAATGCGCGTGGGGGGGTCCAAATGGGCCGAACGAGATCCTAATGGCCTGAAATCTGATGACATCAAAGGGTGAGTTAATTTTGATGTGGTCGAACAGACAGTACGTCAATCGGACATACCGTGTGCCCGTGGTGACCGGGAATGCCGTTCTTGTGTCATAAACGGCCAAAACGGGCGTCTAATGGTCAAAGTCATAGCAGACGACATCGGATTGACCTAAAATCACAAGAAAACAATATAATTATTATTCATGAAATGTACGCACAGACAGAACATCAATCGGACATGCGGTCTGCGCGATAGGGCTCATTATGCGTTCTTTAAGTGTTGTGCGCGCTTCATAAACGCTCGTGGGGGGTCCAAACAGGCCGAACGAGGTCCGAATGGCCTGAAATCATACGACATCAAAGTTTTAGTGAATTTTGATGTGGTCGAGCATATGGCACATCAATCGGACGTGCCGTGTGCCCGCGGTGACCGGGAACGCCGTTCTGGTGTCATAAACGGCCAAAACGGGCGTCTAACAGTCAAATTCATAGCGGACGACATCAGATTGACCTGAAATCACATGAAAACAATATAATTATTATTCTTGATGTGTACACATAGACGGAACTTCAATCGGACGTGCGGTCTGCGCGGTAGGGCTCATTATGCATTCTTTAAGTGTTATGCGCGCTTTATAAACACGCGTGGGGGGGTCCAAATGGGCCGAACGATGTCCGAATGGCCTGAAATCAGAAGACATCAAAGGGTGAGATAATTTTTATGTGGTCGAGCAGATGTCACGTCAATCAGACGTGTCGTGTGCCTGTGGTGATGGGAACACTGTTTTTGTGTCATAAACGGCCAAAACGGGCGTCTAACGGTCAAACTCATAGCGGACGACATCGGATTGACCTGAAATCACAGGACAACAATCTAATTATTATTCGTAACGTTTACGCATAGAAGGCACATCAATCGGACATGCGGTCTGCGCGGTAGGGCTCATTATGCGTTCTTTAAGTGTTGCGCGCGCTTGATAAACGCGCGTGGGGGGTCCAAATGGGCCGAATGAGGTCCGAATAGCCTTAAATCAGACGACATCAAAGGGTGAGTGAATTTTTATGTGGTCGAGCATACAGCACATCAATCGGACGTGCCGTGTGCCCGCAGTGACCGAGAACGCCGTTCTGGTGTCATAAACGGCCAAAACGGGCGTCTAACGGTCAAAGTCATAGCGTACGACATCGTATTGACCTGAAATCACAGGAAAACAATCTAATTATTATTCGTGACATGTAGGAGGAGACGGCTCACCCATCGGACGTGCGGTGCGCGCGGTACGGCCGAATGCGTCGTTTTCAACAGCTCGGCACGCGCTAAAACGGCGCGTTGGGGGGTCAAAACCACCCGAACGACCTCCGAATGCCATAAAACCATACGAAATCATCCGTTGTGTGATTTTTGAAATGTTCGGATAGACGGCATGTCAATAGGAGGTATCGTTTGACCACGGTGACCGGAAATGCGTTTCCGGTGTCATAAAACACCAAAAACGGCATGAGACGGTCGAATTCGGAGAAAACGTGCTCTGAATGACCTGAAACCACACGAAAACATTAGTAATATTATTTGTGACATTTAGGAGGAGACGTCGTGCCCATCGGACGTGCGGTTCACGCGGTACGGCCGAATGCGTCTTTTTCAGCAGCTCTGCGCGCGCTAAACCGGCGCGTTGGGGGGTCAAAACCACTCGAACAGCCTCAGAATTCCATGAAACTGTACGAGAACAGCCATTGTGTGATTTGTGAAATGGTCGGGGAGACGGCATGTCAATCGGAGCTGTTTTTTGACTGCGGTGACCGAAAATGCGTTTTCGGTGTCATAAAACACCAAAAACGGCGTGAGACGGTCGAATTCGGAGAAAACGTGCTCTGAATGACCTAAAACCACACTAAAACATTATGAATATTATTCGTGATGTGTAGGAGGAGACGACGCACACATCAGACGTGCGGTGCGCGCGGTACGGCCGAATGCGTCGTTTTCAGCAGCTTCGCGCGCGCTAAACCGGCGCGTTGTGGGGTCAATACCACCCTAATGAGCTCGGAATGCCATGAAACCATACGAAAACAACCGTTGTGTGATTTTTGAAATGGTCGGGTAGACGGCATATCAATCGGAGCTTTCGTTTGACCGCGGTGACCGGAAACACATTTCCGGTGTCATAAAACACCAAAAACGGCGTGAGACGGTCGAATTCGGAGAAAAGGTGATCCGAATGACCTGAAACCACAAAAAAACATTAGTAATATTATTCGTGACATGTAGGAGGAGACGGTGCACCCATCGGACGTGCGGTGTGCGCGGTACGGCCGAATGTGTCGTTTTCAGTAGCTTCGTGCGAGCTAAACCGGCACGTTGGGTGGTCAAAACCACCCGAACGACCTCGGAATGCCATGAAACCGTACGAAAACAGCCTTTTGTAATTTTTGAAATGTTCAGGTAGATGGCACATCAATCAGAGCTATCGTTTGACCGCGGTGACCGGAAACGCGTTTCTGGTGTCATAAAACACCAAAAACGGTGTGAGACGGTTGAATTCGGATCAAACGTGCTCCAAATGACCTGAAACCACACGAAAACATTATTAATATTATTTTTGACGTTTAGGAGGAGTCAGAGCACCCATCGGACATGCGGTGCGCGCGGTACGGCCGAATGCGTCGTTTTCAGCACCTCAAAGCGCGCTAAAACAGCGCGTTGGGGGGTCAAAACCACCCGAATGACCTCGGAATACTATGAAACCGTATAAAAACATCCGTTTTGTGATTTTTGAAATGGTCGGGTAGACAGAACGTCAATCGGAGGTGTCGTTTGACCGCGGTGACCGGAAACACGTTTCTGGTGTCATAAAACACCAAAAACGGCGTGAGACGGTCGAATTCGGAGGAAACATGCTCCGAATGACCTGAACCACACGAAAACATTAGTAATATTATTCTTAATGTTTAGGAGGAGACGGAGCACCCATCGGATGTGCGGTGCACGCGGTACGGCCGACTGCGTCGTTTTCAGCAGCTCGGTGCGCGCTAAAACGGCGCGTTGGGGGGTCAAAACCACACAAACGACCTCAGAATGCCATGAAACCGTACGAGAATAGCAGTTGTGTGATTTTTAAAATTTTCGTGCAGACGACACATCAATCGGAGGTGTCTTTTGACCACAGTGACCGTAAACGCGTTTTCGGTGTCATAAAACACCAAAAACGGCGTGAGACTGTCGAATTCGGAGAAAAAGTGCTCCAAATGACCTGAAACCACACGAAAACATTAGGAATATTATTCTTGACATGTAGGAGGAGACCGAGCACCCATCGGACATGTGGTGCACACGGTACGGCCGACTGCGTCGTTTTCAGCAGCTCGGCGCGCGCTAAAACGGTGCGTTGGGAGGTCAAAACCTCTCGAACAACCTCGGAATGCCATGAAATCGTACGATAGTAGCCGTTGTGTGATTTTTGAAATGTTTGGGTATACGGTATGTCAATCGGAGGTTTTGTTTGACTGCAATGACCAGAAACGCGTTTCCGATGTCATAAAACACCAAAAACAGCGTGAGACTGTCGAATTCGGAGCAAACGTGCTCTGAATGACCTGAAATGATAGAATTTCATAAATTGGGGGTTTTAAATTATTATAGAACCATGATTTTATGTCAGATTTAATTTTATTATATGTATATAATAACAGAATAATTATGTTCAATTTACGTTTGTTTTGTTTTTTTTTTGTTTTTTTGTCTTATTGTAGGTTTTGAAGCAGAAGATTGAAATAGATGCACCTGCTCGGATCATTGAATCATGTTTATCATTTATGATGATTTTTATGTTTATGTTGTTTGAAATTTTTTTCCATTTTTTATGATTGTTACCTTGTTTTATCTCTGATTTTTCACCGTGAAGAAAAAAAAAACACAATTCGTACATTTCATTAAAAAAATGAAAAATATTTTATTTAATATTATATATATAAATATTTTCATTAATATATATATATATATATATATATTATTTAATAAATATATATATATTTATATTTATATTTATTTCGGTATGAATTTTTTTTAAAAAAAAAATTCCCAGTGAAGCTATAACGACCCATACTTTACATACGTTGTTATTACATCAGAATTGAAGCATAATTATTATAACATATAACAAAACTATGAAAGGACCGTATAGGTATAGTGTCTTTAGAAACTGGGAAACATAAACAACTGGTTCATAAAGCATCTACATTGTCTCCCATTTATTTCATCATATCTATAGTCCCTTTTGGCATATCTTACTTAATAACCTTCTTCCTAACCTGGGGGAAAGAAAACATACAAAAGGGTGAGCTCAAATGCTCAGTAAGGGTAAACAAAACAAAAAAATCAATCACATCATATTCATAATAACATAACATTTTGGAAATATTAACCTGCAAAAGAAATCAAAATTTCATAACATGGGATAAATCATGGCAGTGAAATGTAATCACAATAATCATAACTTAAAACATGAAACTTTGTGTCATACACACATAATCATAGAGAATCATTTCTTATTAGTCAAGACTCATTGCCAAGATTATCTTAGTGGACAAAGTCCATTTCTAAACCGAGTTCACTTCTCGTTTCAGTCCTGTTTCACTGAACCGGTATAACCTACCGTTCCAGCCATGTCTATCTCATGAGATATAAAATCTTTACCCAATGCATTGGAGGGAGATATAGGTCTCACCCATCTCATAATGATACCATTATTATGTGTGCCACAAAATCATAAATCATACATCATTGCATAACCCATGTAATAAAAATGGGAATCTTAAACATCGTGACATCATAAAACAATTCATATAAGATAAAGGAATTCATAAAAATAATTCCATTACAACATAATCAAATCAATGTAATAATAGGGATAAAAACAGAACCCTATATTATCTTAGATGGAAAATAATTTTGATAAAACACTTGAACTCCATTCTTGAGGAAAATATCCTTTCTACTTCAAAAACATTTTCCTTTTTTAACATGTCATACAATTTTAAACTAAAAGAAGTTGTTTAAAAATAAACTTGAAAACTTGTAAAGGAATATTCTTGGAAATAATGTTTTAAAAATCCATTCATGTCGTATAATTTAAAAAAAACATTCTTTTCGTACTTTTTTCGGAAAAGTCAAAAAGTACCTCATACAAAAAATGACAAAATATTCATTTCATATCTTTTACTAAAAACTCACCGAAGGGTAAGATTGGATTTAAACAGTTGTAGGTGGATGGAAACAATATTACATATTGAGTAAACATGGATGTGGACGATAAAATACACCCTAGTAAATACCAAAGTATAAACAATCTCTGATAAAAATGAGATTGTGATATTTTCCCTTACCTTAGGTCCAATTTGCTTCGTATGTGTCCGAACCTCCTGTATAATGATTTAAATAATGTTATTTACTTATTCCAGAATCATACTTATTTTTATGATATCATATATGGTCATATTCTTAGCTTCTTATTAGTAATATTTCTTTACTACTTGTTATTCGGGTGTTTATTACTTTTTGTTTTTATGCGTGTTTGTCGAATAAATTCTTATTCTTCTCTTTAGGTTATAGATATCTCATTTCAAGAATGGTATTAGTGTAATATATGTCATATTCATTCATTCAATTCATTTATATAATCATTATGTAATGAATATCATGTAGAACGAATCACATCACATCGTGGAGACGGTATTCCGTACGTATGCACGAGCGATGATATCATTCCCATGATCGTGGAATTGTATTGGAGTGTATGTATACTATTTCATAATCAATACCACTTTACAATAATCATATATATTCATTAATTTCACCCTTATACCCATCCAAGTAAGGTGGTGGTGGAAAATAGATTACACCATGGCGTGGAGACGGTATTCCGTGCATACGCACGCGCGGTGATTTCGTTTTCCGTAGGATGGATAAGAGGTGAAATAGGGTTGTTTCATATTTATAATAACATATAAGTATATAATTGATACTGATGTTATTACCTCATAATGAAACAACTAAATAATAGGTAGTATAAGAAGAATGGAACTTGAAGAAAACGGTAGAAGGTATTACCTCTTTCTCGAAGTGCCTCCTTTAAACTTTCTCTTAAGGCACTAGAGTTGGTCTTTTGATAAGACCAGTACCTCTAGTAGGTTTCTAAGGAAGTGGGGAAGTGAAATGGGCAGGGTTTGGCCGAGCTTGAAGGCTCAAATTGGTGTGAGGAAGAGAGGGAGGAGGTGCCCTTTTATAAGGGAGGAGAGAGGAACCTTTGGAAATATAAGAAATATTAGTTTAT
This sequence comes from Viscum album, assembly GCA_963277665.1. NCBI lineage: Eukaryota > Viridiplantae > Streptophyta > Magnoliopsida > Santalales > Viscaceae > Viscum > Viscum album. The sequence continues at coordinate 1,383,265,636 of OY728138.1, forward strand.
ATTAAATCCCAACCCCACTTAAAAACTTCCAAAATGACTCATATCCAAATCTTAGATGAGATAGGGTTGTAATCTCATCAACCAATAAAATTTAGACATGTTATGAATTTATTTTAAACATTATCAACTTGATTTATCCTTATTTATCAATTTAATTTTATTTATGGTAATAATATTCTAAATTTTAAATTATTATAAATAATTACATATGTGTTATGAATTTTCTATAATTTGACACTTTATGAAATTTTCGACCATATAAATTTTAATTTATAATTTTTAAATATTTTTGTGATTTTTAAACAATTTTATAATATGTTATTTTTATAAAATAACAATAGTGTCAATTTTGACACTATTCATTTATTTGAATTTAAATAAAATATATACAGAAGATATGTTCAAAATAAAAGCTTTAATAGATTCATAAAATGTCATATGTATCTAGAAAATTAGTGTATCACATTAAATAGTTCATATAATATTTATTTTAATATTTTTAATACAATTTATTGGATATTTTAATTAATAAAATAATTTCAACATCACTATTGTGTCATTATTAATGATAATTATTTAATCCCTAAAAATTATAAATAAATTCCTAAAATGTAGATAATTGTATTATCTTTTTGGAAACTATTCATGTTCGAAGTTTCATTAGGTTTATCACCAAATTAAAATTATTATACTTATAAGATTTAAGAAAGTGACATGTTGTCACATTCTTTGGTTTTAATAATAATTAAATTATTTTCATGGACAAAAGTCCATTAAATGAATCTAATCCGACCCTTAGGTGATATGGGTAGACTTTTAGTCATCCAATAGGATTTTGGCAGGTGTTAGGGTAATTTTATAATCTTATATTTACCCTTAATTACCCTATTTACCTTTAACTATGGTAAATAAAATTTACCGTAGTTACTATTCATAATGCCCAAAAATAAAAAGTAGTATATTAACATAATTTGGACCCACTGATTCTGAATATGGAATCCATTTTTCAAAACTCAAAACATATAAGTTGCAGTAATTAATTTAAAATAAATCTCATTGTTAAGAAAACGGGTTTTAGAAGTTAAAACATTGCCAAAGATTGAAATGTTTTTACCTATGAATTCAATGTGAAATTAATGCTAATGACATATATTATATTAAATAGTAAAAATATATTCTATTTATACTTTAAAACCATTCAATATTATAATTTATCTATATAAATTATCTCAATAAAAAAAGTTGTTTTTAATTAAAAATTAGCATATTTTTACTATTCATCAAAATATGAAAGTTATCAGAAAAATATCAAAAACTTATCCAAAATAAATTTTTATACCATGATTCAAAAGAAGAATTCTATTTTGTCAAATTGAACTTATAAACATGTCAAAAACTAGATTTAATGTGGGTGCGCCATCAAAAGGCGGCAAAACTGTATTTTTTGAAAAATATTTCTTTTATCCAAAAAAACTAATTTTGCTTTTATACCTCATTCTAGAAAATGTATAAGTTGAATTAAAATGTTATAAAATTCAAAATTCAGTTAGTACTATTCATAACGGCTAGTTTTAATAATATTTTAATAGCATATCATTGTTTAGTGAAACTCGGTATTGCGTACGACACAAGCTATCGAGGAAGGCCGCAGTTGCGTGTAAAGCAAGCCAAGATAGTGTTGTGTGTAGTGAAAGATTAATTTGATGATTTATATAACATAAAAACAAAATATTTCTCATAAAATTCCCGGGTGTTAAATTCTACCCCCCTTAAAATGAATTTCTCCCTCAAAATTCCTCACTCTGTAACAAACAGATGAGGATACCTCTCCCTCATCATATCCTCAAGCTCCCATGTAGCTTCTTCTAATTGGTGGTTCCTCTATAAAACTTTCACCAAGAGAGTGGTCTTGTTTCGTAGGACTTTTTCGCTACGATCCAGAATCTCTATCGGCTGTTCTTCATAAGAAAGATCTTGCTTCAGCGGTACAACTTCTGAGCAGAGTACATGTGAAGGATCAGGTATGAACTTTCTCAGGAGAGATACATGGAACACATCATGTAATTGAGAGAGATTCGATGGAAGCGCCAATCGGTAAGCTACCTTCCCGACACGATCCAGTATTTCAAAAGGACCGATATATCTATGGCTCAACTTCCCCTTCTTTCCAAATCTCATGACCCTCTTCCAGGGAGATATTCGTAAGAATACTTTATCACCCACTTCAAACTATAGGTCTTTTCTTCAGTTGTCGGCATAACTTTTCTGTCGACTCTAAGCTGCTCTTATGTGTTGTTGAATAGATCGGACCGTTTCTGCCATTACATCAATGAGATCAGGTCCTAATAGCTTTCTTTCCCCAACTTCATCCCAGCAAGTTGGAGTCCTGCATTTCTTTCCATAGAGAGCTTCATAAGGAGCCATCTGAATACTGGAGTGAAAGCTATTATTATAAGAAAATTCTACCAAAGGTAGGTGTTGATCCCAACCACCTTTGAAATCCATAGAGCAATCTCTCAACATATCTTCTATAGTTTGAATTGTTCTCTCAGACTGACCGTCTGTCTGAGGATGATAAGCAGTGCTGAAACTCAACTCTGTATCCAGATTATCCTGAAGACTTCACCAGAACTTCGAGGTAAACCTCGGATCCCGATCAGATATAATAGAAAGTGGTACTCCATGCAATCTTACCACTTCCTTTACATATATCCTGGCAAGCTGATCCAGAGATAAATCCTCTCTAATAGCAATGAAGTGTGCAGACTTTGTAAGACGATCAACTATGACCCATATAGCATTATTGCCTTTGGATGTTTTAGGAAGTCCTATGACAAATTCCATAGTGATGTTTTCCCATTTCCATTCGGGTATGGGTAATGGTCGTAACATCCCCTTAGACTTCTGTCTCTCAGCTTTAACTTGCTAACAAACCAAGCATCGAGAGACAAATTCAGCAACATCTCTTTTCATGTCATCCCACCAGAAGTACTCTTTCAGGTCCCTATACATCTTCGTGCTTCCAGAATGAATAGAGAATGAAGAACTATGAGCCTCATCCAGCAGCTCCTTCTTTAATTTGAGGATGGGAGGAACACAAACCCGATTCCTAAACTTTATTATCCCATCACAATCAAGGTTGAATTCAGGAACATTTCTCGCCTTCTTTTGTAACTCTACATCTTCTTTCTATGCCTCTTTAATATTCACATGTATAGATGGTTGAACATTCATTTGAGAAAGATACGATTTTCCCCCTTCCATTATAATTCCAAGATCCATCCTTTGTAAATCCATAAATATTGGATCTTTTGTGATCCTCATCATGGATAAACTGTCATAGTCTTGTCGACTTAATGCATCTGCCACCTTGTTTGCTTTCCCAGGGTGGTAATGAATTGAGCAGTCGTAATCCTTAATCTTCTCCAACCATCTTCTTTGACGCATATTAAGCTCCTTTTGTGTGAAAATATACTTTAAACTTTTATGATCAATATAAATATCACACCTTTCACCATAAAGGTAATGCCTCCAAATCTTTAATGAAAATATTACCGCAGCTAACTCCAAATCATGTGTTGGGTAATTTTTCTCATGGATTTTCAACTGTCGTGAGGCATAAGCTATCACCATATCATTTTTCATAAGAACACACCCCATCCCCTTCTTGGATGAATCACTGTAGATCACAAACCTTTCTCCACTACAAGGCAGTGTGAGCACAGGTGCACTGGATAACCTTCTTTTCAACTCCTTGAAATTCTCTTCACATTCCTCCGTCCAAACAAACTTAACTCCTTTATGAGTCAACCTAGTGAGTGGATTAGGTAATCATGAAAAATCTTTCACAAAACATCGATAATATCCAGCCAAACCAAGAAAACTTCGGATCTCGATTACTGTTGTTGGTCTTGACCATCTTTCAATAACCTCTGTTTTTGCTGGATCCACAGATATCCCCTCTTTTGAGATTATGTGACCCAAAAATGCTACTTTTTGAAGCCAAAATTCACACTTGGTAAATTTGGAATAAAGATTCTCCTTTCTCAGGGTCTTCAATATAATTCTCAAGTGATCTTCATGTTCTTCCTTGCTCTTTGAATAGACAAGAATATCGTCTATAAAGACTACCAAAAATTGATCAAGGTAGTCTCTAAAGACTCTATTCATCATATCCATGAAGATATAAGGGGCATTAGTAAGACCAAATGGCATCACTATAAATTCATAGTGTCCATACCTTGTACGAAAAGCTGTCTTTGTTATATCCTCCCTTTTGACCCTTAATTGACGATACCTTGAACGAAGATCAATCTTGGAAAAGTACTGAGCTCCGTGTAGTTGGTCAAATAAGTCATCAATGCATGGGAGCGGATATTTTTTCTTGATAGTGATCTTGTTAAGTTCTCGATAATCAATGCAGAGTCTCATTGATCCATATTTCTTCTTAACAAATAGAACAGGTACTCCCCAAGGTGACGCACTAGGGTGTATGAATCCCTTATCAAGATTCTCTTGGAGTTTCTTCTTCAATTCCTACAACTCAATTGGGGCCATTCTATAAGGTGTCTTTGAAATAGGCAAAGCACCTAGTACGAGTTCTATTGAAAACTCAACTTCACGATTTGGTGGAAGACCCGACAATTCCTCCAGAAAGACATCATCAAACTCCCGTACAATGGGCATATTCTTAATTTTGATTTTCTCACCAACCATTTGAGATAAATAACCCTCATTTAGTGGAATCAAGACCCATAAGATGGAAGAAATTTCCACTATAAGGTTATGTTCATCCTTGCATCGATAGACGATCATATATTGATCTGGAATATGAAATGTGACTTCCCTTATTTGGAAATTGATATGAGCTCCATATAAAGAAATCCAATCCATGCCAAGAATCACATCAAATTCCACTATAGGAAGGATCACAAGATTTGTAGGAATCACTTTCCCACAAACTTCAATTGGGGAATAATTATAAACTTTTGATGCGACTGTTGTGCCATTAGGTGTTGTAACAACTAACTCAACATCTAATTGTTGAGGTAATACGGTGATACCCTTAGAAAAATCTTCAGAAATAAAAGAGTGTGTGGATCTATAATCAAATAAAACATTTTCTACTTTAGAGTGGATGGTAAGTGTACCTTTCACCACATCGTTATTGTACTCCACATCGCTGATAGAAATTGCATGTGACTTTCCTTTGTCTTTAGCCTTATGATTTTGTTGATGTTGATCATCATCAATAACCCTTGGATTAGGGAATTTATTGGCATAATTCCCCATCTCCTTGCACTTGAAACATTGAAGTGTAGTAGGTTCATTCTGTGTGTCCCTTCCTTTGTTTGCATCATTAGACATCTTCTTCCCATCATTGTGGCATTTAAATGCCAGATGACCTTCCTTTCCACATTTGAAACATTTACTTGTCCCTTTAAGACAACTCCCTCCATGTTTCTTTCCACACTTTGAGCATAAGGGAAATCTCATATTCTTTTCAGTGTGCTCTTTAGATTTTCCTTTGAATTCCATTTTCCTCTTCTTATCAAACCCATATGACTGATGGGTTACTCCAATCTCCATCTCAACTTTGAGAGCACATCAAACGATTTCCTCATAGCTATTGAAGTCCCTTATGGCTAACGCCCTTCTAAGATTTGGTTTTAAGCCACTAAAGAATCGATCGATCTTACTCTCAGGTTGGATAATAATACCAGAAGCGTACCTTGTAAGTCTTGTAAAATTTACTTCATAGGTACCAACAGATTCATCATCCTTTTGCTTTAGTTCAATAAACTCTTTCTCCATCTTTGTTCGGAGTATACGAGGGAAGTACTTATTGAAAAATAAGTTCTTGAACTCGTCCCATTCCATGGACTCAATTTCATCCCTTTGACTTGTATTCTTAATAAGATTCCACCATTGATCAGCATCTCCTTCCAAACGATACACTACTAGGATGACTTTATCATGTTCAGAACATTGAAGAACTGAAAATATCTTTTCAGTAGTACTAATCCATTGTTTAGCAACTAATGGATCAGTAGACCCGCTGAAAGAAGTTGGACGCTACCTCATGAAGGATTCAACAGAATGTTGCTCCTTCCTTTGCTCGTTTGGAAGTCCTGCATGATTCATAGCTTGAGAAAGTTGTGTGAGCATGGCTACAAGATTTTTCATTCCATCTCCCATAACGTTTGGTTGCTCAGGGGGACAATCATTGCATTGCCCGTCGCATTCCGCATTAACACGGTTCCTTCGGGTTCCAGCCATTGACTAAAACCAAGAAGAATAGTGTGAGCAACACTAATTATAATAGGAAAACCACACAATCAAGAATAAAATTTCACACTTAAGGTCTTATACTAGGTTATTCATGGTCATTTCTAAAACACTAAGATTGTGTTCTATGCTTAGACATATCCTTAGGATTCTTACTAAGGCTTTCAAATCCTAGTTTCCAAAGGTTGATTATACCTTTCCTCTGATACCAACTATAACGACTCATACTTTACATACATTGTTATTACGTAAGAATTGAAGCACACTTATTACAACATATAACAAAAACATGAAAGGACTGTATAGGTATAGTGTCTTTAGAAACTGGGAAACATAAACAACTGGTTTATAAATCATCTACATTGTCTCCCATTTATTTCATCATATCTATAGTCCCTTTTGGCATATCTTACTTAATAACCTTCTTCCTGACCTGGGGGAAAGAAAACATACAAAATGGTGAGCTCAAATGCTCAGTAAGGGTAAAAAAAACAAAAAAATCAATCACATCATATTCATAAGAACATAACATTTTGGAAATCTTAACCTGCAAAAGAAATCATAATTTCATAACATGGGATAAATCATGGCAGTGAAATGTAATCACAATAATCATAACTTAAAACATGAAACTTTGTGGCATAAACACATAATCATAGAGAATAATTTCTTATTAGTCAAGACTCATTGCCAAGACTATATTAGTGGACAAAGTCCATTTCTGAACCGAGTTCACTTCTCGTTTCAGTCCTGTTTCACTGAACCGGTATAACCTACCGTTCCAGCCATGTCTATCTCATGAGATATAAAATCTTTACCCAATGCATTGGAGGGAGATATAGGTCCCACCCATCTCATAATGATACCATTCTTATGTGTGCCACAAAATCATAAATCATACATCATTGCATAACCCATGTAATAAAAATGGGAATCTTAAACATCGTGACATCATCAAACAATTCATATAAGATAAAGGAATTCATAAAAATAATTCCATTAAAACATAATCAAATAAATGTAATAATAGGGATAAAAACATAACCCTATATTATCTTAGATGGAAAATAATTTTAATAAAACACTTGAACTCCATTCTTGAGGAAAATATCCTTTCTACTTCAAAAACATTTTCCTTTTTTAACATGTCATACAATTTTAAACTAAAAGAAGTTGTTTAAAAATAAACTTGAAAACTTGTAAAGGAAGCTTCTTGGAAATAATGTTTTAAAAATCCATTCATGCCGTATAAGTTAAAAAAACATTCTTCTCGTACTTTTTTTGGAAAAGTCAAAAAGTACCTCGTACGAAAAACGACAAAAGATTCATTTCATATCTTTTACTGAAAACTCACTGAAGGGTAAAATTGGATTTAAACAGTTGTAGGTGGATGGAAACAATATTACATATTGAGGAAACATGGATGTGGATGATAAAATACACCCCAGTAAATACCAAAGTATAAACAATCTCAGATAAAAATGAGATTGTGATATTTTCTCTTACCTTAGGTCCAATTTGCTTTGTATGTGTCCGAACCTCCTGTATAATGATTTAAATAATGTTATTGAATTATTCCATAATCATACTTATTTTTATGATATCATATATTTTCATATTCTTAGCTTCTTATTAGTAATATTTCATTACTACTTGTTATTCGGGTGTTTATTACTTTTTGTTTTTATGCGTGTTTGTCGAATAAATTCTTATTCTTCTCTTTAGTTTATAGATACCTCATTTCCAGAATGGTATTAGTGTAATATATATCATATTCATTCATTAAATTCATTTATATAATCATTATGCAATGAAGATCATGTAGAACGAATCACATCACATCGTGGAGACGGTATTCCGTACGTATGCACGAGCGATGATATTGTTCCCATGATCGTGGAATTGTATTGGAGTGTATGTATACTATTTCATAATCAATACCACTTTACAATAATCATATATATTCATTACTTTCACCCTTATACCCATCCAAGTAAGGTGGTGGTGGAAAATAGATTACACCACGGCGTGGAGACGGTATTCCGTACGTACGCACGCGTGGTGATTTTGTTTTCCATAGGATGGATAAGAGGTGAAATAGGGTTGTTTCATATTTATAATAACATATTAGTATATAATTGATACTTATGTTATTTCCTCATAATGAAACAACTAAAGAATAGGTAGTATAAGAAGAATGGAACTTGAAGAAAACGGTAGAAGGTATTACCTCTTTCTTGAAGTGCCTCCTTTAAACTTTCTCTTAAGGCACTAGAGTTGGTCTTTTGATAAGACCAGTACCTCTAGTAGGTTTCTAAGGAAGTGTGGAAGTGAAATTGTCAGGGTTTGTCCGAGCTTGAAGGCTAAAATTGGTGTGAGGAAGAGAGGGAGGAGGTGCCCTTTTATAAGGGAGGAGAGGGGCACCTTTGGAAATATAAGAAATATTAGTTTATATTAAATCCCAACCCCACTTAAAAACTTCCAAAATGAATAATATCCGAAGCCTAGATGAGATATGGTTGTAATATCATCAAAAAATAAAATTTAGACATGTTAGGAATTTATTTTAAACATTATCAACTTGATTTATCCTTATTTATCAATTTAATTTTATTTGTGGTAATAATATTCTAAATTTTAAATTATTATAAATAATTACATATGTGTTGTGAATTTTCCATAATTTGACACTTTATGACATTTTCGACCATATAAATTTTAATTTATAATTTTTAAATATTTTTGTGATTTTTAAACAATTTTATAATATGTTATTTTTATAAAATAACAATAGTGTCAATTTTGACACTATTCATTTATTTGAATTTAAATAAAATATATACAGAAGATATGTTCGAACTAAAAGCTTTAATAGATTCATAAAATGTCATATGTATCTAGAAAATTAGTGTAGAACATTAAATAGTTCATATAATATTTATTTTAATATTTTTAATACAATTTATTTGATATTTTAATTAATAAAATAATTTCAATATCACTATTGTGTCATTATTAATGATAATTATTTAATCCCTAAAAAATCTAAATAAATTCCTATGATGTAGATAATTGTATTAGATTTCTGGAGACTATTCATGTTCGAAGTTTCATTAAGTTTATCACCAAATTAAAATTATTATACTTATAAGATTTAAGAAAGTGACATGTTGTCACATTCTTTGGTTTTAATAATAATTAAATTATTTTCATGGACAAAAGTCCATTAAATGAATCTAATCTGACCCTTAGGTGATATGGGTAGACTTTTAGTCATCCAATAGTATTTTGGCAGGTGTTAGGGTAATTTTATAATCTTATATTTACCCTTAATTACCCGATTTACCTTTAACTATGGTAAATAAAATTTACCATAGTTACTATTCATAAGGCCCAAAAATAAAAAGTAGTCTATTAACATAAATTGGAAATAATGATTCTGAATATGGAATCCATTTTTCAAAATTCAAAACATATAAGTTGCATTAATTAATTTAAAATAAATCCCGTTGTTAAGAAAACGGGTTTTAGAAGTTAAAACATTGCCAAAGATTGAAATGTTTTTACCTATGAATTCAATGTGAAATTAATGCTAATGACATACATTATATTAAATAGTAAAAATATATTCTATTTATACTTTAAAACCATTAAATATTATAATTTATCCATATAAATTATCTCAATGAAAAAAGTTTTTTTTAATTAAAAATTAGCGTATTTTTACTATTCATCAAAATATGAAAGTTATCAGAAAAATATCAAAAATTTATCCAAAGTAAATTTTTATACCCTGATTCAAAAGAAGAATTCTATTTTGTCAAACTGTACTTATAAACATGTCAAAAACTATATTTAATGTGGGTGCACCATCAAAAGGCGGCAAAACTGTATTTTTTGAAAAATATTTCTTTTATCCAAAAAAAACCAATTTTGCTTTTATACCTCATTCTAGAAAATGTTTAAGTTGAATTAAAATGTTATAAAATTCAAAATTCAGTTAGTACTATTCATAACGGCTAGTTTTAATAATATTTTAATAGCATATCATTGTTTAGTGAAACTCGGTATTGCGTACGACGCAAGCTATCGAGGAAGGTCGTGGTTGCGTGTAAAGCAAGCCAAACTAGTGTTGTGTGTAGTGAAAGATTACTTTGATGATTTATATAACATAAAAACAAAATATTTCTCATAAAAGTCTCGGGTGTTACAGAAGCGACCGCCAAAGGCGGTCGCTATTGGCCTACAGCGACGAAGAGGATGTGACCTCCATTGGCGGTCGCTAGGCGGTCTCTATAGGCCTATAGTGACCGCTAATGGCGGTCGCTAATGCCCTTTTTTTTAGTAGTGTACCCCCTAGACAGCCCCACCCCCATGGACCCCCCACCCACCCACCCACCACACAGGACAACCCCCCACCCCCTAGACACCCCCCCCCCCCAGACACTCCCACCCCCTTGGATAGCCCCCCACCCCCCATGTAACACCCCAAGCTTCCACGGTACGCTTCTCTTTGAATAATACAGTAGCGTGTGTTGTACACAACTTTGAGTTCTAACACACCACAACCAATCAAACAAGCTGTTATGAATAGTAATACCCCCTTTTTGAAATTTTATAAATTTTATCTTTCAAAATGGACTTCATTTTTGGATTTGTAATATCTAAATTAGCTTAGGATGAATTTTTGGTACTTTTCTGATAACTTTCATATTTTGATGAATAGTAAAAATTACTAAATTTTAATTAAAAACAACTTTTTTAATCGAAATAATTAATAGTGATAAATTATGAATTTGAGTGATTTTAAAGTATAATTAGATTATATTTTTACCATTTAATCCAATGTTAGTCATTGGACATAATTTCACATTTAAACTGGACATAAGCAAGTGACAATCTTTTGATAGTTATTATTTCTTAAAAACACGCTTTTTATTTTGACAACGGGAATTAATTTTAAATTAATTTTTGCCACTTCTGTGTTTTGAATTTATAAAAATGGATTCCATATTTAGAATCAGGAGGTCCAAATTGTGTAAATAGGTAACTTTTATTTTTAGACATTTTGAATAATTACTTCGGTAAATATTTTATTTACCATGGTTAAAGGGTAAATCCGGTAAATAAGGGTAAAAAAATAATATTATAATAATATTAAATTACCCAAAAACGTTTCCTAACCCTATTGGTTGATACATTTCAGACCCTGGGCATCTTTGGGTCGATTTTGGGACCCCATGGAGCCACTTGTAAGTGATAATGACACTTTATATTAATTAAGTTAAAGTAAATACAAAAATGACATGAGCATATATCTTTTAGAAAAACAATTTTTACATAGGTTTATATATGTTATATTTTCGACTATAAATATTAATTAGAAATATAAAAATATTTTCTACATAATGGTATTTTATTTATAATTTTTATACATTTAATAATTAAATTTATTTATGACAATGATTATGCATTATTTTCCTTATTAATTAAAGAATCAAATAATTGGTATTATAAATGTTAAAATAAATTTAATTTGAAAGTTTTGATGCCATAAATGAATTTTATTGGTTAATATTACATGTTATGATTGATTAAATGAATTTTTTTTGAATTAATAAAGTTTTTAATACTTTAACAAAAATCAATTATTAAATAGTGTCAAAATTGACATAAAGGAGTTTTTAAAACAAATATTATATTATTAATTGATATAATATTCCTAAAAATATAAGGTTCGGAAAAAGGAATTATATGATGATATTTATGTCATTAATGAACCACTTGGGGTTCTCTTGGCAGCTTATAGTAAGTTTATTAACCAAATAATATAAAAATACAAAGAGACATGGTAAATGTCAAACTAATTAACTAAAAGTTAAATCTAAAATATAAGGTTAATATAGTGACCCAAACCTGTCTAAAACCTATTTTTTGAGTGGATGTCGACCCATACCCACATTATCCTAGAAATAAATTAGTTTTGAACCATTAGAAACTAAATATGAATTTATTATAAAATAATATTTTAAGTTTTTCCTAAGGTACCCCTCACCCCTCTTATAAAAAGGGTACTCCCCACTCTCTCTAATTCATACCATCAAAGCCTTTTTGATCGGCCAAAACCTACCCATATATCCTCTCAACTCCCCTCACTTCATCCTAGAGTCCTTCTATTAGTCATAAAGCCAACTTAAGGAGCCCTTTTGATCAAATCAAAAGGAAGAATCTGAAGAAGATGTAATGATTTCACCACACTCATTCAAGTTTCTTTCTTTTTCCACTTATTATTTCTTTGCTATTTAAATTATTAAATAATAACTTCAGTATCTTCTATATACTATTATATTATTATAAATATGGTACAACCATATTCAGTATTCTATCCATCCTTTGAATGACATGTCACCATACGTGCGTAAGTACGGTTTACCGTCTCCACGTCGTGGTGTAATTGTTATTCAAAACATTATTATTTGGATGAGTATGATAATGATGTGTAATTCATGTAAATAATAAATATAACATGATTATTATTCTGTATATATGATATACCATCCAATTATATATTATTTTAATATCAAAAGAATGATATTGTTGCTCGTGTGTACGGACGGACTACCGTCTCCACGAACGTAATGAGATTCATTCCCCATCATATCCATTAAAGTATAATTATCATTTGATGATTAAAAATAATGTTTAAGGACTTTATATCATTCTTTATATGAATAAGATACAACCTATCCATAACAAACACAGCTTATGTAACAAAACATATAAAATAAAACGAGTAAGTTAACACCTGAAACAACGATAATACTAAGATATTATTAACGAAGCAATGTTAAAAGATAATATATGATATCATATTAATGTATATGATTATTTTATAATTTAATAACAATTATTTAACCATTATACAGGATTTTAACCTACCCTTGACCAAGTAAAAGTACAAGGTAAGGGTTAATTCTACAATCACTTCATTATCCGGGCCTGTTTATACGTAATTATCTACTAGGACCTCTTTATCATCCACATCCATGTTTCCTAAAAATTTATTTCAAAACATTTTCACTATTTACTAGAAAATGGGTTAAAGACATTTATAGCCTTATGTGTTTTTAAAGGAATCTTTCCGTCATTTTCCAAACAACGTACTTTTTGACCTTTTTGACAAATTTAAAGTAAGAATGTTTTTTTAACTTATACGGCGGGTGTGGCTATTTTCCACCATTATAACATCATCAAATCTTCCCTTACAATCTTATAAGAATATTTTCAAAATAAATTTTTTCTTTATAATTATGTGACTCTTAAATGATTTCAAAATAGAAAGAGATATTTCTCAAAAAAGGGTTTTGATTTCATCTTTGTCAACATCCTTTGATGGATTTTAAGTTTATTTGAAATTGATTTATTATGATACAAAACTTCCATATTGTATTGAAGGTTTTGTGATATGTTTGACTGTGGATGTGCTATTTTTATACCATTCATGTTTTATGGTTAAAGTATTGATATTTCATATTCTAGTTTTAATAAGAATGTTTATGATATGTTTAAACCTTTTCATATGAGGAATGTATTGGACTTAGTAAGTGACGGGTGGAGCCCGCTATAGCTCCTCGATGCATCGGTAGTCTAATGAGACAACTAGATGTGGAATTGGCCGAGGCCCTTTCCTAATTTTGATATATGGTTTTGGCCGAGGCCTTAATCATTTTTAGACGTCTTGGACGAGGCCTTGACAAAATGTTTCAGAATGTCTGACATTATACATTTCCTCATTATGAAAATAATATTGATGGTTCATGTGGTCATTCAACTAGTAGAACACCAATGATTATGTTTTATTATGAAATTATTTACTCAGCTCATATTCCTTCCATAAAAGTATTCATGTTTATTATTGGTAAAGGAATGTGGTTTCAATTATTCACCATGCTTAATATTTATGTTATCTTCTGCTGTATTTCTTACCCTTACTGAGCGTTTGAGCTCACTCCTTTCTTATGTTTCATTTTCCCAAGATATGAAGAAGTTATTTATGAGTGAATTACAGGAATTTTAGGAGGATTGGATGTTTCCAATGGAATAAATTCGTGTTGTATTTCTTTTCAAGTTGTAAAGTTGAACTTATGTATGAATATTGTTTCCAATAATACTAAATGGATCAGTCTTTCGAGACATGATTTCCTTGTGATCATGCCAATGTTATGTAATAATGCACCGACTCTGGGTAACTGGGGTCGGGCCATTACAGTTGGTATCATATGAAGTTTAGTACAAACCTTGGAAACTAGATTTAGATAAACTCTGATTAGAGCACATAGACCTAAGATAGACTTTGGGGATTAGTATAGAATAACTTCCTAGAAATTTTGGTATTGTAGAGATTTTGTGAGTTTTTAGAGCAATACATCCGTGTATGGATACAAGCAGGTAGAGGCGGCTCTGGTACAGATGTACCTAGGGGTAAAACCTGAAAACACCACTTTGAGCTAGACTCGAACGGGAACTGGTGCATGACAACGGTCCTTGTTTCACTGTTGGTTATGACACTCCTGGGGGATATGCTTAGGATAATTCTCATTTTCTTTACAAACCATTATGAAGGGTTTATGAGTATATACTTACTCAAAGAAAACATTTTTATGATTATGGATTATATCCATAAACTGTTCAATTTATGTTTAGTGTTTTACAAGTTTGGATTTATGTATTGTGATTCATAAACTAATCTAGTGTATGCCATTGTTTAGAAATGGCGCCTAGTGGAAGGAATAGAAACTGTACCAATGCACGCACTCCATGTAGGGATTTCCCTCCTACTCAAGATAATTATAGTGGAGCTGGTTATGCAACTGGTGTTGATCGGATTATCACCATACTGGGGCAACTCACTCAGGTTATGAATAATAACCTTACCCGTATGGAGCACCCTGATCCGCAGCGTGGAGGATCAATGTTATATCGCTTCATGAGGAAATAACCACCGACATTAAATGGGAGTACAAATACATTAGTGTCTGAGTAATGGATAAATTCCTTAGAGAAAATATTCCACGCTTTGGGGAGTAGCGAAAGGGAAAAAATTTTCATGGCAGTTTACCGCCTTACTGGAGATATTGATCAATGGTGGTCATTGATTCAAAAGACAAAGGATGACGAGGAAGTATAAAATATGGAATGGAGGGAGTTTAAATAAATTTTCTTAGAAAAATAATTTCCTCATGACCATCGAGCGGATATGGAAAGACAATTTTTGAGTCTGAGGCAAAAGGAGGATGAGAACATCGCAAAGTATGAAGCTAACTTTACAAGGTTAGCGAGGCATGCAGCAGATTATATATATAACCCAAGAAGTAAGATTGATCGTTTCTTTGATGGGTTAAAACCATTTCTCCATTGAGCATTAGTATCACAATCCTTCTCATTATACGAAGATATTGTCTCATGTGCTATCAAGACAGAAAAGGAATTATCTAAGTCTTATGACTTTAAATCAAAGCAAGAGAAGAAGAGATCTGCTGAACACTCTAGGAAAGGAAATAAGGAAACAAGGAAGAAGGGAAGAATTGAATTTCCACCATGTGATAATTGCAGAAGGAAGCACCCTGGTTCCTGTCTAAAAGTAAAAATAGTATGCTACAAATGTAGACAGAAAGGCCATATTGCTGGTGATTGTAAGGGAAATAAAGATGCTGCCAATGTTCAATGCTAACTGCAGGGATATGGGACACTATGAAAGTGAATTTCCTAAGCGTCAGGGTAACTTACCTCAGAAAAGGACAAGGGATCATGGCCAAGCTTATGTTATCACTACTGCTGTGGTAGAAGCTCAGAAAGATATGGTGGCAGGTAATTTAATGGTTTCCTCAAGTTTAGAAAATGCTTTATTTGATTCTGGATCATCGCATTGTTTCATATCTTCCCAGTTTTCTAAGAAAATTAGATATTTCCAATTTGATTTAACAAGGAATTTGTCAATCAAAACTCCTAAAGGAAGTATCATTGTCATAAAGTTCTGTGAATCAGTTCCCATTAGGGCATATAAATGTTCTTTATCTTCTGATCTCATCGTCATACCCATGATTGAATTTGATATAATTCTAGGAATGGATTGGCTTTCGGACCATGATGCAAAAATTTATTGTAATAAGAAGGAGGTTACTATTTTTGATGATGATGATAAAGAACACCTTATCTTTAGAACAGAATCATCACCACCTGATTCTTATCTAAAACCACCCCCAGTAGCTCAACTAAATTCAATTATTGGGGAGGAAGAGAATGAAATAATTGTGGGTGAGGAAAGTAATGTTCAAATAGAGGATGTACCTATTATGAAATAATATGTTGATGTGTTTTCAGAAGATTTACCTGGACATCCTCCAGAACGAGAAATTGAGTTTTCCATTAATTTAATTCCTAGATCAAGACCCATATTGAAGACCCCTTATAGAATGGAAACTATGGAATTAGTGGAACTAAAGAAAAAAATAGAGGAATTGAGTAATAAAAGATTTATTTGCCCTAGTGTTTCTCCATGGGGATCCCCTGTCCTTTTTGTTAAGAATAAAGATGGGTCTATGAGGTTATGTATTGACTACAGGGAGATCAATGCTATAACAATAAATAATAAGTATCCCCTACCTCACATTGATGATTTATTCGACCAACTTCATGTAGCTAAATATTTATCAAATATTTACCTTCGATCTGGATATCATCAGTTGTGTGTGAATAAGGAAGACATTACAAAAACAGCATTTCGAACCAGGTACAGGCATTACGAGTTTACAGTAATTCCTTTTGGGTTGACTAATGCACCCTCTGTTTTCATGGATCTAATGAACAGAGTCTTCAAGGAATATCTTGATGACTTTGTAGTGGTATTTATTGATGATATCTTGGTATATTCCAAAAGCTACGAAGATTATGAAAATCACTTGCACATTGTCCTGAAGACTCTTAGAAGACATGAATTATATGGGAAGTTTAGCAAGTGTGAATTCTGGCTTCAGGATATTTCTTTTCTTGGCCATATTGTCTCTAAGGATGGAATCTACGTTGATCCTTATAAGACAAGAGCAATCCAAGAATGTCCAACATCGATGAGTATAACTGAGGTATGCATTTTTATTGGTTTAGTAGGTTATTATCGACATTTTGCCTAGAATTTTTCCTGATTGGCTAACCCATTAACAAAGCTCACACGTAAAGGGGTTAAATTTGTTTGCACAAAAGAGTGTAAAGAATGTTTCAAAGAATTGAAGAGAATATTAGTCAATGCTCTTATATTGAATCTACCATCAAGGAATGATGGCTTTCTTATTTATAGTGATGTCTCAAAGAAAGGACTTGGTTGTGTCCTTATGAAGAATGATAGGGTAATTTCCTATGCATCATGACAGATAAAAATTCATGAGAAAAACTATCCTACTCATGATATTGAGTTAGCAGCTGTAATCTTTGATTTGAAGATTTGGAGGCACTATCTCTATGGTGAAAAATGTGAGATTTATACTGATCACAAGAGTTCGAAGTATATTTTCTCACAGAAAGAACTCAACATGAGGCAAATTTGATGGCTTGAACTACTCAATGATTATGATTGCACAATACACTACAACTCGGGGAAGGAAAATAAGGTGGCAGATGCTTTGAGAAGAAAGGATCAAGGAGTTTTTAACAAGATGAGATTTGAAAGGGATCCTATTTTTATGGATCTAGTGAAGATGGAAATGGGAATAACTATGGAAGGTGAAACATCAATGATTTTTTCAAATGGTTGTCAAACCATCTTTACTAGAAAAGATTAAGAGTTATCAGATCGATGATGAAGAGTTTCAAAAGAAGATTAAAGTTGTGAATGATGGGAGATTGAGTGACTTTGTGTATGAAGATGGAATTTTGAAATTTGGGAAGAGACTTTGTGTTCCCAATATACCTGATCTAAAAAGAGAATTATTGGATGATTCTCATAGTTCCAATTTCTCTATACACCCTAGGAGCACTAAAATTTATAGAGATTTGAAGGAAAATTTTTGGTGGGACAACATGAAGAGGGAGATTGCTGATTTTGTGTCAAGATGTATGGTTTGTCAACAAGTGAAAGCTGGAAGGAAACAGCCTGGAGAATTCATGCACCCTCTTCCCATACCGAAGTGGAAATGGGATAATATTACGATGGACTTTGTCATGGGACTATCAGAGACTCCTAGAAGGAACAATGCAATATGGGTCATTGTTGATTGTCTTACCAAGTCAGCACATTTTCTTGATGTAAGAGAAGATCTACCACTTGAATGTCTAGCAAGGATATATATTAATGAAGTTGTTAGACTTCATGGAGTACCCCTATCAATTGTTTCAGATCATGATCCATGTTTTACATCAAGATTCTAGAAGGTTCTTCAGAAGGACTTGGATAATGAACTTCGTTTGAGCACTGCCTACCACCCCCAAACTGATAGAAAATCAGAACGGACTATTCAAACCTTATAAGACATGTTGAAATCATTCTCACTTGAATTTCAGGGTATGTGGGATCAATATTTACCTCTGGTATAATTTTCATATAACAATAACTTCCATTAAAGTATTCGAATGGAACCATATGAAGCATTATATAGAAAGAGATGTCGCACACCAACCTGTTGGGATGATGTTGGTGAAAGAAAACTCGTAGGCCCATAACTAGTGGAGGAAACGATGGAAAAGGTTAAGGTAATTCAAAACCACATCAAAGCATCTCAAAGTAGGAAGAAGATCTATGCAGATAACCGAAGGAAGGATTTGAAATTTCAGGTAGGAGAGCATGTTTTCTTGAAGGTATCTCCATGGAAGGGTGTTATACATTTTGGTAAGAAAGGTAAATTGATTCCCAGGTACATAGGACCTTTCAAAATTCTATAATGAATTGGGGATGTAGCTTATTGTTTGGAAATGCCGCCAAATCTCTCCAAAGTTCACAATGAATTCCACGTATCACTATTGAGAAAATACATGCATGCCCCAACACATGTACTTACCTACGAGTAATTAGAACTGGAACCTGATTTTTCTTATTGCAAAGATCCTATCAAGATTCTTGATATAAGATAACAAGTTCTAAGAAACCGGACGACTCTTCTGGTAAAAGTTCTATGGAGAAACTATAAGATGGAAGAGGCAACGTGGGAACCTGAGGAACTTATGATGAAGAACCACCCAAGTATTTTTATGTGGTAATATTCTAGAAATTTCGAGGATGAAATTATTTGAAGGAGGGGAGAATATAATACCCCA
Source organism: Viscum album (assembly GCA_963277665.1). Classification (NCBI taxonomy): domain Eukaryota; kingdom Viridiplantae; phylum Streptophyta; class Magnoliopsida; order Santalales; family Viscaceae; genus Viscum; species Viscum album. Next base: position 1,383,285,223 of record OY728138.1, read on the forward strand.
AGCTTCCATGGTATGCTTCTCTTTGAATAATACAGTAGTGTGTGTTGTACGCAACTTCGAGTTCTAACACACCACAACCAATCAAACTAGCCATTATGAATAGTAATACCCACTTTTTAAAATTTTATAAATTTTATCTTTCAAAATGGACTTCATTTTTGGATTTGGAATATCGAAATTATCTTAGGGTGAATTTTTGGTACTTTTCTGATAACTTTCATATTTTGATGAATAGTGAAAATTACTAAATTTTAATTAGAAACAACTTTTTTAATCGAAATAATTAATAGTGATAAATTATGAATTTGAGTGATTTTAAAGTATAATTAGATTATATTTTTAACATTTAATCCAATGTTGGTCATTGTACATAATTTTACATTTAAACTGGACATAAGCAAAGTGTCAATCTTTTGATAGTTATTATTTCTTAAAAACACGCTTTTTGTTTTGACAACGGGAATTAATTTTAAATTAATTTCTGCCAATTATGTGTTTTGAATTTAGAAAAATGGATTCAATATTTATAATCAGTAGGTCCAAATTTTGTAAATAAGTAGCTTTTATTTTTAGACATTTTGAATAATTACTTCGGTAAATAATTTATTTACCATGGTTAAAGGGTAAATCTGGTAAATAAGGGTAACAAAATAATATTATAATAATATTAAATTACCATAAAACATGTAATAACCCTATTGGTTGATACATGTACGACCATGGTCATATTTGGGTTGATTTTGGGACCCCATGGAGCCACTTGTAAGTGATAATGACACTTTATATTAATTAAGTTAAAGTAAATACAAAAATGACATAAGCATATATCTTTTAGAAAAACAATTTTTACATAGGGTTATATATGTTATATTTTTTACTATAAATATTCATTATAAACCTAAAAAATTTCCTACATAATGGTATTTTATTTATAATTTTTAGACATTTAATAATTAAATTTATTTATGAAAATGATTATGCAGTATTTTCCTTATTAATTAAAGAATCAAATAATTGGTATTATAAATGTTAAAATAAATTTAATTTGAAAGTTTTGATGCCATAAATTAATTTTATTGGTTAATATGACATGTTATTATTGATTAAATGAATTTTTTTCTAATTAATAAAGTTTTTAAGACTTTAACAAAAATCGATTATTAAATAGTGTCAAAATTGACATAAAGGAGTTTTTAAAACAAATATTATATTATTAATTGATATAATATTACTAAAAATATAAGGTTCATCCAAAGGACTTATATGATGATAGGTATGTCATTAATTAACCACTTGGAGTTCTCTTGGCAGCTTATAGTAAGTTTATTAACCAAATAATATAAAAATACAAAGAGACATGGTAAATGTAAAACTAATTAACTAAGAGTTAAATCTAAAAGATAAGTTTAATATAGTGACCCAAACCTATCTAAAACCTATTGGTTGAGTGTATTTCAACCCATACCCACCTTAGCCTCTAAATAAATCAGTTTAGATCCATTACAAACCTAATATGAATTTATTATAAAATAATATTTTAAGCTTTTCCTAAGGTGCCCCTCAACCCTCTTATAAAAAGGGAACTCCCGCTTCTCTCTAATTCATACCATCAAAGCCTTTTGGCTCAGCCAACCCCTGCCCATATATCCTCTCAACTTCCCTCACTTAATCCTAGAGGCCTTCCACTAGTCATAAATCCAACTTAAGGATCCCTTTTGATCAAATCAAAAGGAAGAACCCGAAGAAGAGGTAATGATTTCACCACCCTCTTTCAATTTCCTTTCTTTTTCCACTTCTTTATTTGTTATTTACATTATAAAATAATAACTACAGTATATTATATATACTGTGATGTTATTATAAATATGGTACAACCATATTAAGTATTCTATCCATACTTTGAATGACATGTCACCATACGTGCGTACATACGGCTTACCGTCTCCAGGTCGTGGTGTAATTGTTATTCAAAACATTATTATTTGGATGGGTATGATAATGATGTGTAATTAATGTAAATAATAAATATAAAATTATTATGATTCTGTATATATTATATACCATCCAATTATATATTATTTTAATATCAAAAGAATAATATTGTCGCTCGTGCGTACGTACGGACTACCGTCTCCACGAATGCGATGAGATTCATTCCCCATCATATCCATTCAAGTATAATTCTCATTTGATGATTAAAAATAATGTTTAAGGACTTGATATCATTCTGGATATTAATAATATACAACATATCCATAAAAAACATGGCTTATTTAACAAAACATATAAAATAAAACGAGTAAGTTAACACTCGAAACAACGATAATACTAAGATATTATTAACAAAGAAATGTTAAAAGATCATATATGATATCATATTAATGAATATGATTCTTGTATAATTTAATAACAATTATTTCACCATTATACATGAGGTTAACCTACCCTCAACCAAGGAAAAGTACAAGGTAAGGGTTAATTCTACAATCTCTTCATTATCTGAGGTTGTTTATACGTAATTATCTACTAGGACCTCTTTATCATCCACATATATGTTTCTTAAAAATGTATTTCAAAACATTTTTACTATTTACTAGAAAATGGGTTAAAGTCATTTATACCCTTATGTGTTTTGAAAGGAATATTTCTGTTGTTTTCCAAATAGTGTACTTTTTTGACTTTTTTGACAAATTTAAGGTAAGAATGTTTTTTTAACTTATACGGCGGGTGCGGCTATTTTCCGCCGTTATAACATCATAAAAGCTTCCCTTACAAGATTATAAGAATATTTTCAAAATAAATGTTTTCTTTATAATTATGTGACTCTTAAATGATTTCAAAATAGAAATATATATTTCTCTAAAAAGGGTTTTAATTTCAACTATGTCAGCATCCTTTGATGGATTTTAAGTTTATTTGAAATTGATTTATTATGATACAAAACTTCCATATTGTATTGAAGGTTTTATGATATGTTTGATTGTGGATGTTATATTTTTATACCATTCATGGTTTATGGTTAAAGTATAGACATTTCATGTGCTAGTTTTAATATGAATGTTTATGATATGTTTAAACCTTTTCATATGAGGAATGTATTGGACTTAGTAAGTGACGGGTGGAGCCCGATATAGCTCCTCGATGCATCGGTAGGTCACATGAGACAACTAGACATGGAATTGGCTGAGGCCCTTTCCCAATTTTGATATATTCTTTTGGCCAAGGCCTTAATCATTTTTAGACGTCTTGGTCGTGGCCTTGTCAAAATGTTTCAGAATGTCTGGCATTATACATTTCCTCATTATGAAAATAATATTGATGGTTCATGTGGTCATTAGACTAGTAGAATACCAATGATTATGTTTTATTATGGCATTATTTACTCATCTCATATTCCTTCCATAAAAGTATTCATGTTTATTATTGGTAAATTCATGTGGTTTCAATTATTCACCATGCTTAATATTTATGTTATCTTCCGTTGTATTTCTTACCCTTACTGAGCATTTGAGCTCACCCCTTTCTTATGTTTCATTTTCCCATGATATGAAGAAGTTGGTTATGAGTGACTTGCAGGAATTTTAGGAGGCTTGGATGTTTCCAATGGAATAAATTTGTGTTGTATTTCTTTTCAAGTTGTAAAGTTGAACTTATGTATGAATCTTGTTTCCAATAATACTAAACGGATCGGTCTTTCGAGACATGATTTCCTTGTGATCATGCCAATGTTATGTAATAATACACCGACTCTGGGTAACTGGGGTCAGGGCGTTACACCCTGGACACCCCCCACCCCCTTTATAGGTTCTGGAAGTCATGTGTATAGGTTTTGGAAGTCAAGAAAAGGATGATGGGTACGGTGCTGCATGGTTTCTAGGTGAAGAGGGTACACTGCTGGTTACTGGGTGAAGAATATATTCCAATAGTTTCATAAACCATTTCAATAGATTATATACTATATAATGTATGCCAATGGTTCTTGAACCGTTGGTATACATATATCCCAATGGTTTCCATGAAACTGTTGGAATATATTATATGTTGGACAGCATGTATACCAACAGTTCTTGAACCATTGGTATATATATATATATATATATCCCAACAGTTTCATTGAAACCATTAAAATATATTAACTTCAGACAGTCTATATAGTTTTCAAATTCCTCCATTTCAACTTATTTAGAGATAACATCTTCATGGGAAATCAAGTTCTTCTTTCTAAAGTATTTACATTCTAAATTAGACTTTCCTCTCACACCCTTTAACAAATTTTTCATGGGTTTTTTATCATCATCATATAATAATTTCATTGGACACTTTTCTATGAGATGAATAAATTTTCTATATCGATAGAAATCGAGTAGAATCTTTCCTTTGAATGTTCCCCAATCCCTGATTACTAACACATCTATTCCCAATTGTTTTTTCAAAACTTTTTTACTTTAAAATTATGTCATTTTTCATCTAAATATAAAACTGTTACATCTAACTAGAGTTTCTTTTTAAAATTATTTCCATTCATATCTTTTTCAAATAAGAGTATATTTTTTTTATATTTCAAAATTGTTTTACAATCAAATTATGATATTTTTCATATAAATATAAAATTGGAATATCTTAACAGGATGTATAATTTTGATATTTGTTATAGGTAATAATGATTCGAAGTTGGATTATGTCACATTGAATGAGTACTGAATATGAGGAAGGTGTTGATGCCTTTTTGGAATTTTCTAAACGAAATGTTCCAAGCAACGAAATTTTTTATGTCCATGCTTAAAATGTTTGAATATAAAGAAGTTGAAAAGTAGAGATATCAAAGATCATCTGATTTTTCATTGTTTTAATCCGAGTTACATCCCTTGGATTTGTCATGGTGAAACTAGATAGAATGTCATATCTAATGATGATGATGATTTTCAATATGGTAGCTCCGATGAAATTGAAGAAATGATTTTTGATATTGCAGCATAACATATTGAAATATAACCGACAGTTGCGCACCTATATGGTGATGTAGAAAAACCATTGTATCCTGGTTGTATAGATTTTATGGTTTTTTCAGCCATGTTATGATTAATTAACCTGAAGGTGAAACATGGATGGAGTGACAGAAGTTTTATAGAGCTGCTACAATTGTTTAAAGACATTCTTCCAAAAGACAACGATCTTCCATATTCACATTATAAGGACAAGAAAATATTATGCCTGATGGGATTGGGATACAAAAAAATACATGCATGTCTGAATGACTGTATGATATATAGGATGGAATGTGAATTTTTTTCAGAGTGTCCTAAATGTGGGACATCATAGTATAAGTTGAAAGAAAAATCACAGGCTGATGTAGAGATTATAGAGATCCTTGCCAATTTATTTTGGTATCTTCCTATAATTCATCATTTGAAACATTTATTTGCTAATTCACATGATGAAAAAAGGTTAATATGGCATGCTGATGAGTGGATATGTGAAGGAAAAATATGACATCCATCTAATTGTCCAAAATGGAAAAAAAATTGATGAGCAGTATCCTACATTCGAAAATAAAATTAGAAATCTCAAACTTGGGTTATTCACAGATAGAATGAATCCATATCAAATCCTCAGTAACACACATAGTTCATGGCCTGTTTTATTGGTAATTTAAAACCTGTCTCCTAAAGTTTGTATAAAGCAAAAATATGTCATGTTGAGTATAATGATCTCTGGTCTGAAGCAACCTGAAAATGATATTGATGTTTTCTTGTCACCATTGATTGATGATTTGATACTTTTATAGGAGGATGTTATTAGGGTGTATGATTCTTATAAAATGGAATATTTTCAACTGGATACAGTGCTTATGTTCACTATAAATGAATTCCCAGCGTATGGAAATTTGTCTAGATACAGTGTTAAGGGGATGAAAATAGTATATATGGGTCATCAAAAGTTTTTTCCTATGGATCACTCTTATAGAAGACTAAAAAAGGCATTAAATGGCTAACAAGAATTTGATATTTCTCCAAAACCTTTATCCCCTGATGTTTATTTTGAGAGGGTGAAAAACCTGGATGTGACATTGGGAAATACACATAGATCTAGTAATGATAGACATATTTGGAAGAAAAGGTCAATATTTTTTGAGCTACCATATTGGAGATATCATGAAGTGAAACATAATCTTGATTTCATGCACGTGGAAAATAATATCTGTGATACTTCAATTGGAACATTGTTAGATATTAAAGGAAAGAGTAAATATGTGTTTAATGCAAGATTAGACTTGTTATCAATGGGAATATGTTTGGAGTTAGCTCCCACTCCTAATGGAAGATGAACATTTCTTCTCCCAGCTTGTCATACATTATCCAAGAGAGAGAAAATTATCTTTTTTTGGTGTCTTCATGATATCAAAGTGCCTCAAGGTTATTTTTTAAATGTAAAAAAATTTGTTTCTTTGAAGGATTTGAAGTTGATAGGTATGAAATATCATGATTTTCACGTCATGATGCAACAACTTCTACTAGTTTCATTGCATGGAATATTGCCCATCTGTGTTAAAAAGACTATAATGAAGATGTGTTATTTTTTCAATTCAATTTGTAAGAAGGTGATTGATGTGAATGATTTGAAAATTTTGGAAAAGGATGAAATTTCTATACTTTTTCAATTGGAAATGTATTTTCTTACTTTTTTTGATATAATGGTGAATTTAATGGTTCATATGGTTTGATAAATAAAGCTTTGTGGACCTGTATATCTTCGTTGGATGTATCCTTTTGAAAGGTATATGAAAATATTGAAGGGGTATGTGAAGAATTTATATCGATCTGAAGCCTCCATTATTCAAAATTATATTTCTAAGGAGGTTGCAGAGTTTTTTACTAGCTACTTATCTATGGTGGAGCACATAGGTTTACCTCCATCTTGCCATGAATGAGTTAATAATGAGGGAAAGGGGATTCATGGCTTGAAAGTCAAATCGTTGTTAGATGAACAGATGAAGAAGGTATAATTATAAATCTTGAATAACATATCTGATGCTCAACCATATATCACATTGCATATTATTGAGTTGAAACAATTTCATCTAAAGAAGAAAGAAATGTGTATTTTGAATGATCACAAAAAAACATTTTTCCATGGTTTAAAAAGACCTTTCTTGGTAAATCAGATGTATCATAGACATTAAGATGGTTAGTGGGTGGTCCAAGTTTAAATGTGATAACATGGTCTAGGTATGGCATTAATGTTTATAGATTTCAAATGAAAACTCAGGACAACAGGGGTGCATTTTAGAATAGTGGTGTATTGGTATTTGCAGAAGAAATGCATTTTTTGAGTTATAAAGACAAAAACCCAAATTCTACATCAAGTGCATATTATTGAGTCATTGAATAAATATAGGGGGTTTATTAATTTAAAATTAAAGTTACTTTTTTTAACTGAAAATGGTTTATCGGTAACAACAGTGTCAGACGTGATGAATTTGGAATGACAGTTGTTAATCTGAATAGATTGGAAGACACATAAGATTATTTTATAATGGAAACACATGAAAAATATATTTTCAATGTTGTTGATCAATCAGATATGCAGTGGTATATTGTTTTACAAGGAAAAAAGATAATATGTTGGTGAGGATCAACTTGATGAAGATGTTGATTTATGTGAGATCCCTACTTCCATGGAAAGATTAGCAGAAAATAATGATGATCATTTTGAAGATATGGTTTGTTCAATAAGTAATGATCATGATGAAAGAATTTTGTAAAACAATCCATTTGTACATTACTAATATTTTAGGTAACATATGTTTATCTCTTGTTTACATTTATTAATTTCATAAAATGTTAGATATTTTAATTTTTTTGTTTATTAAAATGCATATTAAAACAAATAAGTAGAAATGTTTGTTTATTTTAATTTTGTTTAGTTTATTTTATCATGTTTACCATTACGTAACTTATATATCTATTGATTTTTTTGAATGACAATTACTTTACCATGTTTACCATGTTTACCATGTTTACCATGTTTACCATGTTTACCATGTTTACCATGTTTACCAAGTTTACCATGTTTACCATGTTTACCATGTTTGTCATGTTTACCATGTTTACCATAGTTTACTATAGTTTACCTTTACATAACTTATATATTTATTGATTTTTTTGAATGACAATTACACTACCATGTTTACCATGTTTACCATTTTTACCATTGTTTAACATGCTTACCATATTTACCATGTTTACTGTTACGTAACTTAGTTAATTTTTTCATTTTTTGTTTACATTAGTATTGTAATATTTGAATTTATATATTCGTGAACTAATGTTTGATTTTTTTTATTTTAAGGATAATGATAAATCAATCAGTTGATCAACCACATGATTTTGGAGATGAGCATCATGATCATAACTCTGGGGAGGAACATTCACATGCTATTGATGTTCCCCAATCTTCTTCATGTACTCCCATAACAACAAAGAAGATTTCAATATTTGGTAAACGTGGATGCACAAGTTTACCAAAATTATCACTGGCCCGTAGCCAAGACCAAAGGATACTCATTGAGTTTGATGACAATGAAATTCCTATAGGTCTAAATGAAAAAGATTTTAAGAGTTTTGTATCAAATCAAGGTAAAAGAAAAGTAAGAATTTTGTATGATTATTGGAGAAGTGTGGACAAAGCGATAATATCTCAGTTATGGGAGACAATTTTGGTAATATCTTTTATTATTTTTTGACTAATATTTAAATTTTTATAGTATAATATGTTTTACCTGTTCTTTATCAGATGACATTTGATATTCCTAACACTGGAGGAGTCGGGAGGAAATGTTTATCGATGACTTCTAGGAGATAGAGGGATTTCAAATAAACCCTCACATATGATTTGATTTTTGGTTATAGGCAAAATGATAGTCCATGTCATATATATACTTTAATATATGAAGACACAATGAAACAATTTGTTGATAGTAGAATAAAAGATTCATTTTTGGTAAGGGAAATGTAAAATTTTATAAGTTTTCTTATATAAATGATCTTATTAATGTTTTTTTAATGATTTATTATTCTTAATTTACAGAAAACAAGGGAATCTTATCAATAGATCTAATCTAAAAATGTATACCATTATAGTTTATCTCGGGGAGGGTATGGTTTATTAGAAGAAAAAATGATGGCGGAAAAATTACAAAAACTTAGAGCTGAGTCTTTAAGCTCTGTAGAAGTTTCCCCTCCATCCCCTCTATATAGACATCAAAAATGGAAGAGAGCTCAGATGAGTGGAAAGGGGTAATATCTTTTGGAATAATTGATAATCATAGCTGAGAGGATTGTAAGATATTTATTTTATTTATTTATGTTAATTCTATTCTTTATATACTTTGAATCATTACAGAAATGTTCAATTAATTAATATAGGATTATCTTGAGGATCAGAGCACACATAGGGTATTTATAGCTGCTGGCAGGTAAGATATTTTATCTACAGTATTGGGAAATACCGAACACCCTAGTCATGTATGAGGACACCCGATGGTTGTATTAGTAAGAAAAGTATTTCCACATTCTTCAACTTCTTCCATAGAGGGAGTTTATAAAAAAATAGAATCCTTGGAGGATTAAGTTCATAATATCAATGCAATGATGGAGGAAAATATTAGAGTGTCTGTACAGTCTATGTTTGCAGACATGCAAAGACAATTTCAGACTAGATCTCCCACTCCTCCACCTCCCCCTACATACCCCATTATTTATCCTCCACCTCCGCTAGAATCTCCCACTCTCCCACCTCAAGACCCCATTATTTATCCTCCACCTCAGCCTATAGACCCCATTTTTTATCCTACTTCTCTTCCACAGCTTCCTACTTATTGTGAGTTGTATGCTGATGATCCTCACCATCATATAGTTGCATATGGGCTAGTATATTGTATAGAAGATATAGTTCATCATCAACAGTTATAGGTAGAGCATCATAGGGTCACTATACAGGATATTATAGATAGATAAAATCAAGTACCATTACCAACAGATGAGGTGGAGACAGTTGGACATAGTATCGGTGACTTTTTAGTTTAGCCATCCAGACTTCTATGACTCATTACCATAGAGGTATGTATGTTATATCTTTTATTTTATGTTTTATTAAATTTGTTTAAAAATTTTAAAACTAATATATTTTTCTATTTATTTACAGGAATACTTCAAAACTAAATAAATACTATATAAACAACAATAAAGACAAATGGGTATGACATTAGATACATATTCTAGTAGTCTTGACAGATTGTCAAGATATTCAAATTTGTTCGTGGATCATTATTCGTTTCCAATAGAAGCTCATGTTTGTGGGAATGCAATAAATGTGGGGATTTTGAAAAATGATATCATGGAGCTTATTAATAGAGATAATTTGGGCATCAACATGGTGTAGATTTTTTCCATGTAAGTCTTAACACATTTCCCTTCGTTACATTTATTAAAAATGTATACTTACATCTATTTTGTATTAGTTATCTTTATAAAATGTGTGAGAAGAATGAATGGAAAGATGTATATAGATTCATGGACCAGCATTTGATTTCCCCTGAAGCACATGCATTGGATGAGGAACAAAGAACACTTTATATTGATGAAATATTAGAATTGAATATAATCACGTAGTGTTGGATGATTCCTTTTTGTGAGAGGGGGTGGGGGTGGGGGTGTCCAGGGGTGGGGGTGTCCAAGGGGGTGGGCAGGTGCCCAGTGGGGTGGGGTAGTGTCTAGGGGGTAGGGGTTATCCATAGGGGGTGGGGGCTGTCTAGGGGGTGGGGTTTTCCAGGGGGTGGGGGCTATCCAGGGGGTGGGGGTGTCCAGGGGGTGGGAGGGTGTCCAGGGGGTGGGGGCTGTCCAGGGGGGTGGGGGCTATCTAGGGGGTGGGAGAGTGTCCAGGGGGTGGGGGGCTATCCAGTGGGGTGGGGTAGTGTCTAGGGGGTTGGGGGTGTCCAAGGTGATGGGCGGGAGGTCCAGGGGGGTCGGGGGTGTCCATGGGGTGGGGTTTCCAGGGGGTGGGAGGGTGTCCAGGGGGTGGGGGTGTCCAGGGGTGGGGGTTGTCCAGGGGGTGGGGGATATCTAGGGGGGTGGGGGTGTCCAAGGGTGGGGGTGTCTAGGGGTGTGGGAGGGTGTCCATGGAGGGTGGGGGTGTTCAGTGGGTGGGAGGATGTCCAGGGGTGGGGTGTCTAGGGGTAGGGGATGTCCAAAGGGTGGGGTGTCCAGGGGGTGGGGTGTTGAGGGGTGGGGGTTGTCCAAGGGGTGGGGTGTCTAGGGGTGTGGGATGTCTAGGGGTGGGGGTGTCCAGGGGGGTGGGTGGGTGGGCGGGTGTCCAGGGGGTGGAGGTTGTCCAGTGGGGTGGGGTGGTGTCTAGGGGGTGGAAGGGTGTCCAGGGGTGTGGGAGGTTGTAAAAGGGAGTGGGAGGGTGTCTAGGGGGTGGGGGTTGTCCAGGGGGTGGGGGTGTCTAAGGGGTGGGGTATATCTTGTGGGGTGGGGGTTTTCCAGTGGGGTTGGGTGGTGTTTAGGGGGTGGGGTCTATTCAGGGGGTGGGGGTTTTCCAAGGGGGTAGGGTGTGTCTAGGGATGGGAGAGTGTCTAGGGGTGGGGGTTTTCCAGTGGGGTGGAGTGGTTTTTAGGGGGTGGGGGATATCCAAGGGGAGTGGGGGGATTTCCATGGGGTGGGAGGGTCTCCAAGGGGGTGGGGGATATCCAAGGGTGGGGAGTTGTCTAGCGGGGTGGGGGTGTCTAGGGGGTGGGGGTGTCCAGTGGGTGGGGGTGTCCAGTGGGTAGGGGGTTGTCCAGTGGGGTGGGGTGGTGTCTAGGGGGTGAGGGTTGTCCGGGGGGGTAGGGTTTGTCCAGGGGGTGGGGGTGTCTAGGGGGTGGGGGTGTCTAGGGGGGTTGTCCAAGGGGGTGGGGGTTTCAGGGGGGTTGGGGGCTGTTCAGTGGGGTGGGGGCTGTCCATGGGGGTAGGGGCTGTCCAAGGGGTTTTAGGTTTCTTTAGTTGACATTGTATGTTTTGAATGTTATGTATGTGAATGTTTAATTTTTCTTTGGTTCTTCTTGTTTTGGTCTAGTTATGATTTTTTTAGTATGTATTCCGGTCTAGTTTTGGTCTGGTTTTGGTCTGGTTTTGATCTAATTTTTGCCTGTTTCAGATCTCCTTTGGCAGAGAATAGTAATGGTTGAATGGTTTTATTAAAAAAAATTGGTTTTTATATTGGTTATTTTATAACCGACGTAGTAAATGTATGGGAATGGTTTTTTACGTCGTTTATTTAATAACTGATTTAGTATAACTATTTTCACATTGGTTACTATTTAACCGACATGAAAAAATTCTTCGTAGACTAGTTTATCACGTCGGTTATAAAAATAATTGATGTGATAAACTTGTTTTTCACACTGTTTTTTTAATAACCAATGTGAAAAATGCTTCAGAGGTGCAGTTTATTACGTTGGTTATTTAAAAACTGGCATAATAAATCATGACTCTGAAGCATTTTCCACGTCAGTTTTTTAGGAACTGACGTGAAAAATGTTTCGGATTTATGTTTTTTACATTGGTTTTAAAATAATCGATGTAAAAAACAATATTTATAACATCTCCTATAATAACATCGACCAAAAATTTATGTAAAAAACAAAAAATAACTGATATAAAGAAACATTTTCTACACTAGTGAGACCTTAAAATCACAGAGGTAATAATTCAGAATTTAAACTTTTCATAAAACTAAGTAGCTTGCATGGTTAAGCCACATGGTTTGGTAAACCATGCAGCTAGAACTTGACAAGAACAACACATTTGCACAGTTTTTCTACATGGTTTACTAAAACATGTGTCAACCATACTAAAATTTTACTGCTAAAAATTGTAGTATTATTGCATGGCCACCCACATGATTTATCCTATAAATTCACAAGTAATGCGCCAACACTTAAAGCTCAAATAGACTCACATATTTTCTATTTGATTTCACATGGTTTGTAACGAACCGTGTTCTACCCATACAAACTAATCATATAATAATAAAATGAACTAAAAATTACCATGCATAAGGATTCCTCCATGGTTTCCCCTTAATTGTGCATACTAAACCGTGCATGTAACACCCTGTTACCCCATAGACACTCAACAGTTCCCAAAAAGACCTTAGGAACACCTCCCCGTACATAAAAGGATTTCGAATAGAATTTAGGGTCTATTGGGTGATAGTGGGGAGACTAACCCTTTGATGATAATTAATAATAATAATAACAATAATACAATATAAGCAATTTAAATAAGAAGAAAAAATGAGCCAAAAATACTAATAGGATAATACAACTAATATCCACATGGCATGCCAGTCATATGGGAGTAAGTAGGATCACTCATAGTTCAATCACATATATACATGTACAAAACAACCAAAATGACCAGCATCCTGATACCTAGGAACCACCCAACCCGTCTGCCAAAAACCATGCCAACCAACCCATACATTGTCTACACATCTCTATCTGTTAAAATCCTAATGATGATCCCTTTCCTTTAATTATTCCATAAGACATAAAGTGTTCACATGTCATAAAGGTACCATGCAGGGTGTGAATATTAACTTAATAGGTCACCACCAACGGTTCCCCTATCTAATATTCATACATATAACAATGTATGAAAAAATGTAATATACAATCATTAATAATTAATTTCCACACCTAATATACTCATTCTCATTAATACATTACGTATATTTACCTACTTAAACCAATTTTGGAGTATTAAAATTCATCCACATTCTATCATACTGGAAGGGCGCTCAACTTTTTGATCAAACCTATGTCACTCATGTTATATATCTTCCATAACCAACTTTTCTATCACATGTTCACCATGATGCCCCACTGGAACATCCACAATTTTTTCTATAATCTTTTCCCGATATATCACTTAACACAGCATGCAATGTGCTCTCATATGGTGGTCTCTCTCACCACCAATTGTAGCCTCTACGGTGTGCACCTCCTTCATACCAATGATCAATATCATCCACCCATGTCGCTTAATATATGGAGGACACCAACCACAATGAGTGGACTAAACCACCTCATGATACATTCTCTATGTGAATACTACCCAAACAGCCTCATTAACCAATCCATAATGAAAATAAATCACCAAAATCCTAGGTAAAACCTTTAGTAAACCTCTATCACCACCCGCGGCAACGGTCAATACCATTCATACCATAGCGACAAACCTCAACATCATCATATATCAAAAATACCCAATCCTTAACATATGTAATTGTGCTCATGAAACCCCAAAACTACACAACCAATTTATACTAGAATAAACCCACCATTTCCCACATGAGACTACACTCTGGTATCTCTTAGGAACAATAGAAACCCCAAGTGGTTTTGTTCCCGATCTCACAACCATAACCTAACCCACACCTATTATTAAATGATTCATAAAAAATGTATAAATAGTAAATATCTAGTGACCACCTACCTAGATTTTGAAGGAATCCACTCATTATAAACCTCCATCTAGTTCAGTTTTAATCAGAATATTTATCAAAATATGACAGGCACCCTAAAATTAGGGTTTCTCGGTGGGAGAGAAATAAATAGAAAGAAATATTAACATTAGTCACATGGGAACTATTATCCTTACCTGTAGCTCCATCCTACCTCAAACAGTAGGGGATTCTGAAAAAAAAAAATGATATATATCTCTCTTAAGGAATAATAGAGGGGCATGAGGTAGGTTTTAGATGAGTTCCTAGGCATGGAAGCCTAAAAATACCCATTAAAAAGTGTTTTTTAATCATTAATTTAATATTAGGAAGTTTTTGGAAACACTACTCATCATAGCCAAAATTTGGTAGACACTGTTAATTTCAAATCCCCTTAGAAATTTCCTTAGGGATCTCTTTACTTGGGAATAGTGTTTCTAGATTCCCTTACTTTATAATTCCCTTAGGAACACTATTTCTAAAATCCCATTATGAATTCATTTACTTGGAAATTCCCTTAATTAGGAATAATGATTCTAGAACAAGGTCTTACTAGAAAATTTTTCATTTCCAAATTTCTAAAAATCCACCACAAGTCCCAAAAATACCAAAACCTTTAAAAATCATTTTTATGCCTCCAAAAAATCTCTAAGGCCTTAACTATAAATTCATACTAGAAAACTTGTGGAAACATTTAATAAAAATTAATACCCGATCTCAGGCCAACTCTCAAGGCTCATTCCTCGGCCTATACTGACACTTTCAATACCTCCATCGGGTCCTAACACACTTAAATAAGCCAATACCTAACCCAAAACTCTATTCCAAATACCCAAAACCTACAATTTAATAGAGGAAAAAATCCAAAAATTCCAAAATGTTAAACCATAACTTTTCAAAAAATTAAATCACCCTAAATTAATATAAAATATAAAATAGTAGTGACCCATAGATTTCATGATATAATTCATAAATTTTGATCAATTAATTGAGTTTTATTTTCTAAGTAACTTGATTGATAATCACTTAGACCGTGAGGCTGGTCATGTTTAAATTGTGAGATAAAAAATTTATTCGCTAAATATAATCATATTTAGATAGGATTATATGGTTCAAATATAATCCTAAAACTCAAATAATTCTTATTTCTAGGGTGGATATGTTTTCCTAATTTGATATTTACCATAAGTTATCTTTGGGACCACAATAAAATATAGGTGTCATGATTGGATGTCCCAAAGTTAACATTTGGTTCATTCATTGGAATCTTTATAGTCATGTTTTCTTCCATAGGGTTTGGGGTTGACAAGATTATATGATCATAATTAAATGAATTTAAACATAAGTTATAGTGATGAATAAATAATTAAGGCATATATTAGATCAATTAAATTTTATCATATATGTATTTTTAAATAAATTTTTTTCTTATTTACTTCTTGTTGTTCCAAAATCAATTAACAAAACCCCTCCATTTTTTGTCCCACTTTTCCATTTATTTTATTTCTTTCTTTAAAAATATTATGGGTTATTTAATTCATTTTATCTTCAATATAATGACCTAGTTTATCCATTTTACTGAACTTAGAAAAAAACATAAAAAATATAAGAGTGCACGCAACAACAATCATCTACTCCCTCATATGAGATTGGTTATATAACATGATGTATGATATTTTTCTAAAAATCATTACTTTTTTTTCAATAATTATCCATGTTATACTTATTTATTATGTATGATTATTGTATATTTTTTCTATTGTGTCACACATGATCATGTACATATTATGATGTGATGAGTGGACCTGAAATTATACACCACCCAAAGTATTTGAAAATGTTTATATTTTTATGATATGTTATGTATGGTTCGTAGATATAAAGTCTAGAAAAATATTTTGTTGATGTAGTAATGAGTCTTGATTTATTCTTATAATGTTTCATTATTATGTTTTGTTTTGAATTATCATGATATGCTATATATTTATCCTATTTTCATGTTTCTAAGAAAATTTTATGATCTGTAAACTTTATATTGATTCAACTATCCATATTTTTATATGTTATTCTTTTAACAAAGATTTTAGCAGTCTTTGATTGTTGTATTTCCTCTGGAAATTAAATGTATTAAAAATAATTTGACCAAGTTATATGTGGTTTATAATATTTTTTTTAATATATTTATATGGTTGTAATATTTGTCTAATCATCAGAGTCATTAAACCTTTTTTATTCTTGTATGTGTAATAATATTTGAATTATCATAGTTGTTAATGAAAAAATTATGTCAAATTTTATATGCAAGTTATGGGTCATTATAATTTATCCATGGGAAAATTTATTATTTATTACTTTATAAAACTTACAATCCAAAATTTTTAAATTAATTGATTTTATTTATGAAGATGAACGATGATGTATTGTTAAAAATATGTTTAAGAACATTGGGTGTTTTATACTCACTTCAAATTATTTTGTGAAATTAATAAAAAATAATTTTATTTAATAACTTGAAAAGGAGATGTTGGATTTTCAAAGGTATTATCTCATATTTATTGTACTCAAATACACTATATCCTATAAAATAAATCTCTTTATAAGGTGATTATTCTATATAAAATACTTTATGAAAAATAATCTTTTGCAGGTGAATTTTAAAACCAATGTTTGTTAATTATAAAATAAAAATCCTTATCTACTAAATATTTACCTTTTAATTCACTAAATACTCATGTATCAAAGATGAAATGTAAAAATAAAACATTATAATAAACACATTTCAAGCTTCTTAAATCAAATAAACATTACAAATTTAAAAAGTTCACCCTTTGGTAGCATAAAATTCCTCATATTTAATTATTATTCTCACATAGATATAGAATAAAAATGGATTTTATATGGAACCAAATCATTACCATGGGTAAAAGTGAAATTTAAGTGATGTGAAAAAAAATGAAAGATTAAAAAGATAAATAAAATAAACCAAAAACTATCATGGACAGAATGGCCTTATAGAAATTTGATGATAATAAAGGACTCTCTCTAAATTCCTTTTTTTATCATCTTAGATCAAATATAAATACCTCAATTTATATTATTTCAAGATTAAATGATGTGTAGTAAGGTACATATTGTGTATTTGTTCAAATTATCCTTTAGTTGATTTTTTCACATGGTATTGTAATTTTCCTAAACTTTAACAACTAATGTGATATATATCTCACTAATGGTATTGGAATATAGAGTAAAAAATTTTATCATGTGGTCCCCTTATATGTTCAATCATGTATATTAAAAGTTATATGACATGTAACTAGTATTACTCAACTTTTATATGTCTTCACTTGTTCATCTTTTCTTCTCTTTGTTCATTTTGTTTAAATGATGTCCCAATTTATATATTTTCACTTCAAAATGCAACATTTAAATTTTTGAATAATAGGGGATGGAATCGTTCTCTCCTAATAGTAATATCTCATGGTGATCTTATACTTTTTAGGGTTCCTTTATCCTTTATAATGCTTTGAAGGGTTGTGGTTCTTCTCCATGGATCATGAATCTCTCTCTGTAACTTTATTTGATTCTTTGATGAATTTATTATTTCCTTTCATCTCGTTCTTCATATGACCATACTCTTTCTTATTTCTATTTTTCTAGTTGACTCTATGGTCTTTTCATCAACCAAATTTAGTCCTCCTTCTTTATTCCTAATTTAGTGACAATGCTCAATGGTGGATTTTGTAATGGGTCTTTCAAGTGTTGTCCCCATTGATCTTGTCAAGTCATGTGACGAAGTGACTGTCGTGGGGTGGTCAAAAAAAATTTGAACCTGATTAAAATCTAGTATTTGTAGGTCCTAGGTTTGTCTCTTAAGAAGATAGGTTTATGGTTTTGTTTCACTTTTTTTGTGGGTTCAACTATTGTAAATATAATTGGAAGATTGAGTGGATTGGTTTTAAATTCGGTTAAAAGTACATTTCCTTAGCCTTAGATATCTTCTTACTACACTATTAAATCATTAATCAATATTAATCTCATGTTTTCTCTCTAATAGAGTGAAATATCAATGGATTACTCTCTTCTGGATGTTTCAGTTTAATTGGTTGGATGAAAATATCATTGAAACTGTCAATATCACCTAGCTTAGTAATCAGAAATATCTAATTACCCTTAAATCAACCCACTGATCATGATCTTAAGTAGTATATTATATTTAAGTTGCATAGGTGTGTGATCCATAGAAGAAGATAATATAAATTCAAAGTGAAATTAATAAAGAAATATCTTAATTTTAAAGCACTTTGAATAAATACAGAGGTGTAAAAAAAATTAATAGTCAAAAAAGAATTCATTAATAGGGGTAGGGGTAATATCTTTTACATATCCAATATGGTCTTAGTGTTCCATCCTAATAGTTATTACAACAAAAATTAAAATAAATAAAGAAAGCAGCAGATTATCTTCTTCTAGAGAGAGCGTGATAGAGTGACTAACCCTAAGCATAGTGAATAGTACTTTTATTTATAAAAGAGTGCTCAGGATTCCTTAGGCGCATTAAATTTCTCCATGTGAGAAACATGGGCATATATAATTTCATCAAGAATATTCTTTGATTTCAGCATTGAGCAACAAACTCTTCCATATTGGATGACCAGTATGTGTCTAGAATCAAGGGCCTAGACGGTTCTCCTAAGCATCGAGAATGTTCCCTAACTGAAGTGTATTTCCCCAATGATCATACTCCATGTGTGTTTTATTGCTTCTCAGCATATTGGATGTCTTAAAGTTTCTCTGAGGAATAAGATGAAAAATTTGGACATAGGCCTAGAAATTAAGACTTAGCAGCAGTTGGGATTTTTGATTTGAGATGTTTCTTAAAACCTACAAATAAAATATAAATTTTATTTAATAAATTATTATATATTTATATATATGTATATATATTATATATATAATTATTATTATTTATATATATTTTATTTTATTTTATTTTATTTAAAGTTTATCATAATATATATATATATATTCTTTATTTATTTATTTATTTATTTATTTATTTATTTATTTTTCTTTTTTCTTTTCTCCTTTTTTTATTTATTTGGTTAAAGTCAGGATCGTGGGGGGATTTCATTCTTTTTCATAGCTCACAAACTCGGTGCTTAGTGATGGTCCGACATCGAAAGGTGATGATGCTTCCTCATCTTAGATCTATATAGGAAAGCATAAGTGATTCTTGTTCTGTTTTGGTTCGGTGCGAAGACATCGGTAAGCTTAGTTTTGGACTCTATGGAACTAGGGGATGAAGTATTCAAATCGAAGATTTTTTTTTGGTTTTTCAACTTTGGAATCGGGTGATTTCAAATATAAACTGGTGAAGATCAAATGTAATCATCAATTTATGACATAGTAAAGTGGTGTGGTTGGATTTGAAAACATAATCTTCTTCCTCACTCACGGTGACTGGTTTCAAGCGGTGGGTGAATTGGCATCAAACCTGGATAGGTGTCGTACGAGATTCAGTATATCATATTCACCCTCATCCAATATCAAGGTCTTCCTTCTTCAATCGTCTCTGCAATTCACAACTCTTTAAAACTAGCTTCAGTAGTGATTCAACAGTTTGACACTGATGGTGAGGCTCGGGCATCAGTGAGGAGGTGCGATGTCATGGTGGAGGATTTTTTTTAATATGTTTTATGAAAAAAAAATTAATCATAGTTTAAATTTTTTTTACATATTCCTTAAAGGCAGCATTTCTAATTCCGCTTTCCCTCCCTCACGCCACCTTTGTCTCGGATTGATGACATGGAAAAGGTGGCATCAATGATGCTGCCTTTCCATCAACTCCCTATAAAAGGGAACCCCCCCCCCCCCTCTTTACTTCCATTTTCCCCCATCTCTCCTCAATCCACTGCTTCTCTCTCTAAAAAAACTCTTTTTCCATGCGGTGGAGTCGGTGGTCCAAAAGAAGGTCCCGTTTTTTACGAATCATAGTTTATAGGAATTTTTTTATTTAATTTAATTTTTTTATTTATTTAATTGAATTATTTTTATTTGTAAATATTTCATTTTTTAAGTAGTAGTTAGTTCTAAATATTCTGTTTATTAGGTTTTTTAATTAGTTATATATAGTTTGGAATAATAATTATTATTAGTAATGATTAAGTATAGATTAAGTATATATTAAGTATAGATTAATTATAGAATAACTTAGGATTAAGTATTGTGAAATTTTGGTAGCATAAAGATTATGTGGTTATATAATAAATAAAATCCATGTCTAGATACAAACAAGTGGATGTGGCTCTGGAACAGATGTACCTAGGGGTAAAACCTGAAAACATCGCTTTGAGCTAGACTCGAATGGGAACTAGTGCATGACAACAGGCATTACTACACTCCTGGTTTAATACTCCCAGGGGATATGCTTAAGATGATTCATATTTTTTTATAAACTAATAAAATACATAAGAAAATAAAAATCAAATCAGTATATTTATCAATGATAAAATTATAATTATGATGATATATAATTAAATGGACAAGGAAAAAGGCATTAAAGAATGAAAGTTATAATTAGTAATTGAATTCTTTTTAGTCAGCTTTAAAGATGTTATTTATTAAGTAGTTTAATTATTTATATATAGTTTATAAATAATACTTATTTTTAGTAATGATTAATTATAGATTAATTAATGATAACTTAGGATTAAAAATGAATACAAATGATTGGTTAATTATAATTAACTAATGAATATCATATGATTAATGATTAAAGAATAACTTAATAATGATTAACTAGTGATTAAAGAATGATTGATTAGTTAAAAATTATACTTAGAAACATTAATATCATTGTTTCGGGTATAACAAGATGTTATAAAATTTTAGTATCATAAAGATTATATAGTTTATAAATAATAGTTTTTATTAGTAATTATTAATTATAGATTAATTACTAAATAACTTAGGATTAAAAGATTAATTCATGTAATGATTAGCTAATAATACTTATCATTGATAAAATAAAAATTATGATTATATAAAATTAAATAGATAAGAACAAATACATTAAATTACACATGAATATTTTACAACATGCAAGAAATACCTTGACATTTTTCAATTAAACATGGTTTGGATGAGATGAGCGTGACTTCGTAAGTGAGGTAAAATCCAGTTTATTTTCAATCGGTAGCTTAATGACATAATATAAAGATATGTACTTAATAAGTTAAGAATATACTTATAGAACGTGTTATTAAGCTATCAAATAAAAATCAGTTGGGTTTTACCTCACGTCCGAAGTTAGGCTTATATCATCCAAAACATGTTTTATTGAAAAATGTTGGTATTTCTTGTATGTTGAAAAACATTCATGTTTTATTTTATGTGTTTTTTCTTCTATATTATAGAGTTATTGAAAAATTATTAACTAATAATTAAATAATTATTAATTAATAATTAACTTAGTATTGATTAACTGGTGATTAAATAATGATTAACTTTGTAAAAACTATACTAAGAAACATTAGTATCATAGTTTAGGATATAAGAAAATGTTTTAAAATTTTAGTATCATAAAGATTATATAGTTTAAAAATAATAGTTATTATTATAAATGATTAATTATAGATTAATTAATTAATAAAATAGGAATAAAAAATGAATCCATATAATGATTAGCTAACGATACTTATGATCATATAAAGTGAAATGAAGAAGAACAAACACATTAAATAAAACATGAATGCTTTATAAGATACAATAAATTCATTGAAATTTTTCAATAGAATGTGGTTTGGATGAGATGATTCTCACTTCGTACATGAGGCAAAATCTAGCTTATTTTTAATTGGCATCTTAATAACATCTTCAAATGCTATTCACTTAACTTTTGAACTTTCAAAAGTTTTTGGCCTTCTAATGACATCTAAGATGACATCTAAGATATGTCATTAGAAGGTTGAAATATTTTTAAAGTTCAAAAGTGAATTACATATCTTTCGAAGATGTTATTAAGCTACCAATTAAAAATAAGTTGGATTGTACCTCATATTTGAAGTGAGACTCATCTCATCCAAACCACATTTTATTGAAAATGTCGATGAATTTATTTTATGTTATAAAGCATTCATGTGTTATTTAATGTGCTTGTTCTTCTTCATTTCACTTTATATGATCAAAACTATCATTTTATCAATGATAAATAAACTAATTTGATGTTTCTTATTCTTTTTACCTCAGTTTCCAAAACATTCTGTAACTTATATTCTAATAAAATTTTATATAATGAAACATTACTAGCATATTTTAGGGTATAAAAAGGCATCCTAAAATAACATTCTAATAAATATTATATGGTCAACCATCATTGTTAATATTTTTTACACTGTCATAATTTTGATCAAAGAAATATTTTTGACATAGAAAGTCATGTTTGCCTGTGTGTACTGCTATGGGGAGGTTATTCAAACTAATAAAGGAGCTTCTTATAGTACACAACCAATAACAGTGGTTAGTACAGCTGATTTTTTAACCCTAAGTGACCTTCAAGATAGAATTTGTGGTTCCTTAAATTTGGGACCTGATCAAGATATCAAGTCTATGAACTATAGACATTTTCAATTCTGGTCAACACTGTGGCATCTAGCTTATCCATTGGTTGCTGGTGCATAGTGGGTCCAAGAAATAAATTTATTTTATTAACGGTCAGATGGTATCATAATGGAGTTATATGTTGATGTTTCTATTGTACATCAATAACATCCAATTGTATTAAGACATAGACTTACAAGAGTGGTTTAAGATAGTCCTCACCATGAAATTGAGACTATTCCAAATGATTCAAAATATGAAAACCTAGATGATATACCAGATATACATGTCAATCTGACTTCTAATAAAGATTTTATTAATGACGGAACATATGGTGACAACAGTGCTGATGAGGAGGTACCAACGGAAGTTAGGGAGGAGGTTTTGAGAAATGAAATAGTTGTACAGCAGCCTCAACCTATAATAAATCATCCACTAATATTTTCATCTTGGTCATAAGAAATTACACGTGTGCCTGAATTCGACAATAATGTTCTCACACTGGAAACTGAGTTTCCTGGAGTTGTACCATATAGGTTTAGTGAGCTGGACAAAACCTTATATATTAGAAGCAATTTTCCAAGTAAAGATTCATTAAAAAGCATGCTAAATAATTTTCACATTGATAGGAACTATAGATATATAGTTTAGGAATTATGTCATAGTAAATATCTCATACAGTGTGAGAAATATGGGGATGATTGTAGATTTATCTTGAGGGAGATTCTGAACATTCTATTTGGAGGTTGGAGAATCTAGAGTATTGAGGCAGCTCATACTTGTGTTCATCCAAGTCTGACACAAGATCATACCTCATTGAATGAAATATTTGTGTCATACATTGTTGTTGAGATGATTAGGACATGCCAAGATGTTCTGATAACCCTTGTGCAAGAGTGGATACAGCAGAAATTTGGTTATAATATTTCCTATAATAAGGAATGGATGGAGGAACAAAATGAAATTGTGAAGGTCTATGGTGATTGGGATGACTCATATCGGGTGTTGCCACAATTTCTATCCATACTGAGGCATCATAACCAATTTTTCTTCTATATTGATACAAATGAACATGTGTTTCACAATAACTGACTTGATCCATCTCATGTTCAATTTCATAGGTTGTTCTAGGCATTCCTCCCCTATATCTCTGCATTTTGTTTCAGAAAATAGTTCATTCATATTGATGGAACATTTCTATATGGAAAATAAAAGGGAATATTGTTGATAGTGGCAACCCAAGATGGAAATTGTTCACCTATTCTTCTTGCCTTTTCCAATGTAGAGAAAAAACTATGAATCATGGAGTTGGTTTTTGGCATGTATCAGAAACCATTTCACCAAACTTCAGGGTGTTTGTTTGATATCTGGTCTACATCGGGAAATTAATGAGGTAATAAATATAGATCCTGATACATAGATATACCCAAATTTACATCATTGGTTCTACATTAGACACATTTCTAGCAACATGCATAAAAAATTCCACAACGAACTGATAAAGAAGGCAATCATGAGGCTTGGTATGCATTGTCTTTGTTATTTTTTACTATTTCAATGTAAAGATAAAATCAATTAATGTGAAATATCATCTATTCTGTGTAGAATATGAGTCTGATCAACAGTGGTTTGAAGAAAGTTTCAAAAAAATCCACCAAGATAATCAACAAGTTTATGATTATATGATGAGGATTCCAAAATAAAAATGGTCATTGGTATATGATGGGGGGAAGAGGTATGGACACATGACCACAAACATTGTAGAGTGCATCAATGGTGTCTTCAAAGGGATTCACAAGTTACCTATAACTAACCTAGTTCAGGTGACATTATATCATTTCATGAAGTACTTTTTTGATAGAAAAAAACTAGCATCATATGGAATACAATAGGGGATAAGGTATGGAAGACACTTTCAATGATATATTTAAAATAATATTGAAGAAGCTTCTGGCTATCATGTATTCCTTTTTTGACAAGAAGACTCTCGATTTGAAGTTTAATAGAGTTAGGACCCCATCACAAATAGCATCGGTGAAAAAAATGGTGGTATTACTAGAAACGAGGCAATGTCAATGTGGAAACTTTCAGGCCTTACAGTTTCCATGCACACATGTCATCGTAGCATGTGACTCTGTGAACATATCATGGTAAGAATATGTTAATCCATTATACCAGATGGACACCATTGCTAACGTTTATGTTGCACTATGGAAACCTATTGGGGAGTTTTGTTATTTCCCAATGCTCGAAGGCTAGCCGATAGTAATACCTGGCATCAATCGGTTACATTCCTATGGGAGACTGAAGGCCAGTAGTATGCAAAATGATATGGACTAGCCTCAAGAATAAGGGAAGAGTTTGAGATGCACCATATTTCATTAAGAATTTCCTAACCAGAAACGATGCCCTAACTTTGTTGGGTCGAGTTCACACTCCAAGCCACAATGATGTATTTTCTTCATTGTGAGATTATCATATTATAAATTATATGTTGTTATCTCTTCTTTTTACCTCGGTTTTCTAAACCCCAAAACTCAAAAGCATAACACTAAACCCAAAAACATCTTCTCTATACTGTAATATCAAAATTCTAAATCCTAAACCTTAAAACCTAAACCCTAATCTTGAAATCATAAACCTAAACCCTAAAACCTTACAAAAAATCCAAAAACCTAGACCCAAAACTAAATATCTGAAACCCTAATATCTAAATCCTAAAACCTAAAAGATGAACCATAAACCCAAAAACATCTTCCCTTTACCTTGGTTTTCAAAACATTATGTGACTAATAATATAATAAAATTTTATATAATGAAATAATAGTATCATATATTACTTTACAAGAATATGTTATAAAATTTTAGTATAATAAAGATTATATGATCAACCATCTTTTTTAATATTAGTTACACTATCATAATCATGATTAGAAAACATTTTTGACGTATAGAGTCAGGTTTTACCTGTATGTACTACTACAAGGAGGTTATACAAACTAATAAAGGATCTTGTTATAGTACAAAACCAACAATAGAGGTTATTACAACTAATTCTATAACACTAAATAAACTTCAAGAAAGAATTTGTGGGAAATAAACCACGACGTAGGAGGAATAGTGACAATGACGGCGGTGAAGGAATGACTTTACATCATCACCATCATTGTTGTCACCATTCCTCCTGTGTCGTGGTTCATTTCCCACAAATTCTTTCTTGAAGTTCAGTTAGCCATCATGTGAACAATCGTACATAAATTAAAAAGAACACTATTTTATAATAAACATCTATATAACAAAGACAAAATGTTTATATATATAAATATATAAAACCATATCATACAAAGCATCCTTTTCTCAGTAAAAGAATATCTTAACAACACACTAGTAATATACTTTGAAAAACATGAAGATATGACCCTTTATTTTGGTAAAAATAACTTCACAAAACAATGTGAATAAACATGGCATGTCTTGAATTCTAAAATTCATAAAATTATGCTCACCATAATGTTATATTTACATTTTACACTTACAAATCATTTCATTTGTTTATATGTAGATAGATGGTAACATACTACTCACTTATCATGATAGACATATTTCTTAGGTCGTGTTAGATGGTGGTGAAGATTGATTGATTAGGGTACGTCGAGCACACCATTTTCATCACAGGGAGCCTCCATAGGCCATTAGACCATACCTGAATTGTGTTGGCTTCTATGACATTGTCATATCAGATTTCACATTTGTTGACCATCACCTTCTTACAGCCATCGTGGAGAGATGGAGACCAGAGATACACACATTCCACCTGCCTGATGGAGAGATGACCATCACCCTCTAGGATGTGGAATTCCTTCTCGGTCTTTCTATCCAGGAGAGAGTCGTTATTGGACCCACTCATGCATCTTGGCCCGACCTTGCTTAGTGATTATTAAGTGTTGAAATTTTTTATAACCATAGAGATACAGGTGGAGTGTCAATATCTATGACTTGGTTGGAGGTGTAGATTACATATTTATCTGATGATGCTGATGAGCAGACTATCATGCATTATGCCTATGCATATATATTATGGATTATTAGAGGGACCATGTCTGCTAATCACTCGGGGATGCACATGAACATGATGTATCTACCTCTACTGGAGGACTTTGATCGAGCTGGGATATACAGTTGGGGATCATCCTGCTTGGAATACACATACAGATCATTATGCAAGCTATCCCATAGGGACCGCACAAGTCTTAGGGGATGCATCATCCTTATTCATATGTGGGCATGGGAGTGTATCCCCGCATTCTGCCCTGATCTTGTTGTTCTGTCAATCGAGATGGAGTTTTTACATGATGATCCATGTGGATGCTGGTATGATCACTCATTTATATTGGTTTTTGATGCTACTATGTGTTATTGGCTTTAATTTCTCATTATTTATCACTATCGATGTTGTATTTTACAGGTGGTGTCAGCGACATAATTTCCACACAGTTTGGAGACACCATTTAGGCATATATCATCTCCAGTTAGACAGTATCTTACCTGTACAGGTATGTATATACAATCTATCACTATCTAAAAAATCAATAATAGCATCAATTTTGGTTTTTAGTAAAGAGATATTTTTACAAAGGTCACATGTCATTTCAGATTTCATGGCTTTCATACTAGACTATTATGGAACAGTTTCCACCATACTAAACTGTTGGGATTAAGGATGATATGGTTTTAGTTCCCCTCATTCACTTACATATTATTGAGTGGAAGTATCTTGACAGATTCATGTGTCGGTTTTACTGTGCTCATCCGATTCCATTGTCGTCGAGACAGACAGAGCGGCTTCATGAGGTGAAGCTAATAGGGAGGTAGGATGAGGACTGGCACCGAGTACATGCCCGCTTTCTCGACTGATAGCACAAATGTGGAGAGTTTTGTATCCATGGTGTACCTAAAAATTGATTCCTTCTTTTGGAGCAGGTTGAGTATGATCCATGGTATAGAATGAAGTCTATATTGTATCTTACCTAACATGACAAAGAGATTCATAAGATTGTAAGTCAATAAATTTCCATTAGTTTTTTTATTGAACTATTTTATAATTCATTTTGAATCTCTCTATAGGGCAGTCACTCAGAGTATCTTGTTCGCATGAGTGATGAAGAGTAGAGAGTCTTTATCTGGGTAGTCATCCATGATGAAGCAATGGAGATGAGGTCATCTTATTGTGCACTCTCTGAGAGAATCTTCGAGCATCCAGCCTAGAGAGAGGAGGTTCCTTCCCCAGAGGAACATCCTACAGCAGCTGATGGTGCTGAGGAGCCATAATGATAGCGACGTAGATAGCATCGTGCTGCACATGAGGCCTCACCTATTTTGCAGGTAGATGTCGTCCCTCTAGTAGTACAGCCTCATCCGATTCAAGATGTCCCTCAGGTGGCATAAGATCCATATTTCTTAACAGGATATCCACAGTTCTCTCTATATTGGGGTCTAGATCCATCGCAGCCTTGGGGTCCAGATCCATCATAGCCTTTGGGTATAGATCCATTACAACCTTGGGGTATAACTCCATCACAAGCTTGGTTCCCCACTACGATGATGGCAGGTTCTTCTACCACCCAAGTGGGATAAGGATCAGGAGAACAGTATGACATGCAGTTGACAGTTCCTCCTACCAACACATAGGTAGAGGATGCGATGGTCAACATTCTAGTGCCAGAGGATCATCCCTTTCCGGGTCATCAGACTCCACAGCGAACTCTAAGCGGATGTTATATTCATAGACCACTATATGGGATGGAATATCCTCTCCATAAACATAGACATTGATTGAACATGTTCATTTATATATTTTATTTCTATTGAAATAAATATAATATTATTACTATCAGCCATACTTATATGTTTATCTAGTGTTTTATTTTTCATTAATATTTTAGGCATAGTTTATATTTGACAGCTTTCAAAGTTGAATACTTGAAACAGGGGAATAATTATTAAATTTCAAGTATATAACTTTAAAAGTTTATAAAATATACAGTATAAAAATAATGTAAATAAAATTTAAAAGATAGACTCAATATATAAAAAGTTTTTGAAAATAAATAGTTTCATAAATAAAATAAAAAATTAAAATAAAAGGAATGTAAGAAAAGTTACTCGGAAGTGAGAGTGAAAAGAAGGAATGTTGAGGAGGATCCAAAGACACCTTCTTGAATTTGAAAGCCTATAAAATATAAACTATAAGACCCATATAAATAAAAATTAAAACTTTGAATATTTCTTATATGTTTAATCCATGTTTTAATTTTCATTTATATTGGTCTTATATTTATATTTTATAGGCTAAAAAAGTCACGTACTTGAAACATTTTTAAGTTTCAATTTGGTGGATTAGAAAGCTTATAAATTATTTTTCATCAAAAAATTTATAAAATTATTTTTATCTTAGACTATTTATTATATGTTTAATACATGTTTTAATTTTCATTTATATTGGTCTTATAGTTTATATTTTATAGGCTAGAAAAGTCACATACTTGAAACATTTTTAAGTTTCAAGTTGGTGGCTTTAAAAGATTATAAATTATTTTTCATCAACATTTTTTATGAAATTATTTTTATTTTAAACTTTTTCTTATAGGTTTAATCCATGTTTTAATTTTCATTTATATTGGTCTTATAGTTTATATTTTATAGGTTTTCAAAGTCACATACTTGAAATGTTTTTAAGTTTCAAGTTGATGGCTTTGAAAGATTATAAATTATTTCTCATGAAAAAATTTTATGAAAATGTTTGTATTTTCAACTATTTATTATATGTTTAATCCATATTTTAATTTTCATTTATATTGGTCTTATAGTTTATATTTTATAGGATTTCAAAGTCACATGCTTGAAACATTGTTAAGTTTTAAGTTGATGGCTTTGAAAGCTTATAAATTATTTTTCATCAACATTTTTTACAAAATTATTTTTATTTGTGACTATTTATTATATGTTTAATATATATTTTAATTTTCATTTATATTATTCTTATAGTTTATATTTTATAGGATAGAAAAGTCACGTACTTGAAACATTTTTAAGTTTGAAGTTCATGGATTAGAAAGCTTATAAATTATTTTTCATCAACATTTTTTATGAAATTATTTTTATTTTAGACTATTTATTATATGTTTAATCCATGTTTTAATTTTAATTTATATTGATCTTATAGTTTATATTTTATAGTCTAGAAAATTCACGTACTTGAAATATTTTTAAGTTTTAAGTTGGTGTCTTTGAAAGCTTATAAATTATTTTTCATCAACATTTTTTATGAAATTATTTTTATTTTTTACTATTTCTAATAGCTTTAATCCATGTTTTATATTCATTTATATTGATCTTATAGTTTATATTTTATAGGTTTTCAAAGTCACATACTTGAAACATTTTTATGTTTCAAGTTGGTGGCTTTAAAAGCTTATAAATTATTTTTCTTGAACATTTTTTATGATTTTTTTTATTTTTGACTATTTATTATATGTTTAATCCATATTTTTATTTTTATTTATATTAGTCTTATAGTTTATATTTTATATGCTTTCAAAGTCACATACTTGAAACATTTTTAAGTTTCAAGTTGGTGGCTTTGAAAGCTTATAAATTATTTTTCATCAATATTTTTTACGAAATTATTTTTATTTTAGACTATTTATTATATGTTTAATCCATGTTTTAATTTTTATTTATATTGGTCTTATATTTTATATTTTATAGGCTAGAAAATTCACGTACTTGAAGTATTTTTAAGTTTCAAGTTGGTGGATTAGAAAGCTTATAAATTATTTTTCAACAACATTTTTTATGAAATTTTTTTATTTTTGACTATTTATTATATTTTTAATCCATATTTAAATTTTCATTTATATTGGTCTTATAGTTTATATTTTATAGTCTAGAAAATTCATATACTTGAAGCATTTTTAAGTTTCAAGTTGGTGGCTTTAAAATCTTATAAATTATTTTTCATCAACATTTTTTATGAGACTTTTTTATTTTTGAATATTTTTTATAGGTTTAATCCATGTTTTAATTTTTATTTATATTTGTCTTATATTTTATATTTTATAGGTTTTCAAAGTCACATACTTTAAACATTTTTAAGTTTCAAGTTGGTGGATTTGAAATCTTATAAATTATTTTTTATGAACATTTTTTATGAAATTTTTTTTATTTTTGACTATTATTATATGTTTAATCCATATTTTAATTTTCATTTATATTGTTCTTATAGTTTATATTTTATAGGATTTAAAAGTCACATACCTAAAACATTTTTAAGTTTCATGTTGGTGGATTAGAAATATTATAAATTATTTTTCATCAAAAAAATTTACAAAATTTTTTTTATTTTCGACTATTTCTTATATATTTATTCCATGTTTTAATTTTCATTTATATTAATCTTATAGTTTATATATTATAGTCTTTAAAATTCACATACTTGAAACATTTTTAAGTTTCAATTTGGTGGATTAGAAAGCTTATAAATTATTTTTCATCAACATTTTTTATGAAATTATTTTTTTTAATATTTCTTATATGTTTAATCCATGTTTTAATTTTCATTTTTATTGGCCTTATAGTTTATATTTTATATAATTTTAAAGTCACATACTTGAAACTTTTTTAAGTTTTAATTTGGTGGATTATAAAGCTTATAAATTATTTTTCATCAATATTTTTTAAGAAATTATTTTTATTTTCAACTACTTATTATATATTAAATCCATGTTTTAATTTTTATTTACATTGGTCTTCTACTTTATATTTTATAAGCTAGAAAAGTCACACACTTGAATAAGAGATAAATTATGATGAAAGATTTTTTTATTTATATATATATATATAAACATAACAAAATAATAATAATAAATTAAAATTTTAAATATATAAAAAGGAACAATTAAAATAGAAAAAAATTGTTTTAGGACAAAGGCGGAATCGTCGATGCCACCTTTAAGGGATATTTTAAAAAAATAACCTACACTTTTCTAAAAAAATAATTTTAGAAAACATATTTAAAAAAATCACATGGTGGATTCTGACCATTCTTCTATAGGGTTTGGTGTTGGATGGGTTTGATGGATAGGAGCAGTGACTTCTTCCACAGTGAGTGTTTTATTGATTGGATGATGGTGACCATGAGGGAGGGAGGTGATGGTAGGTTCTCAACCTACCATGTGCAGTTGGTTGAGAGTTGGGGGAGGTCTAAAATGGGTGCACAATCACTATGGTGAATGTGAGAAGGCAGTTCACATGGTAGGCAAGAAAATGGATCACGGTTAGTATACTAACAATGAGATGGGGGTTTTCATAATAGGTTTGTAATGACCGTGAGAGGATAATATATCTTAGAGTAGGTATTGGGTGTATCCAAATGACCATAACATGGTCGGTTTAGTAACTATGTAGCATATGGTCACTTTTAGTTTTTTTATATGGTCGGTATAGATTTTTCATCATTCCCAAACTGCAAATCACAATAAAAAAATTTAAGTATAGATTAATTCCCATAAAATTACAAAAAATAATAAGTTAATTAAATTTATACTTACATACTTGGAACAAAAAATTCCATAAATTTCAAATTCATTTAAATAAACTAATTAATAATCTAATTTTTAAAGAAAGCATCAATTTAAAATCATATTCATTTTAATTTAAAAATCTATATTTCATTTAATTCAAAAAATGATTAAATCAATTAAACTTAAAACTAAATCCATTTAAAATTTTCAATTCCAGATTGAATTAAATAACTTTATTTCAAAGTTTTAAAATTAAATTTATTTAAATGTATAGCATCCCAATTTAACTTCAAAAATTAATATATCTTTAAAACCCACATTTTAATCCAATTTCATATTTAATTCATAATTTACAAAGATTAAAAAAAATCATTATTTTTACCCATGGATTGAATTAATTGAGGGTATTTTCAAAGAATAACAGATAAAAAATGTTGAAATTTTCGATTCACGTCACTCCCCCACACTTAAACTATTGCACTCCCAAACAATATTATCATTGAATTTCATTTATTCGAAAAATAAAAACAAAGAAAGTCATCCTGCCTATATTTAAGTTTAATATCCATAATTAAAACAAAACACAGATTCATCCAATGTTAGAAATATCATGCCTCGTACATGATTCAAACTAAATCCTCACTTTAATTCAATCAAAGTTTTAGTTTAGGATTTGATCAAATTATATTCATGTGGAATTGAAATTTTAACCATAAGCACTTCCATTTTTCCTTCTCTCCTATATTTCTTAAACCTTAGTTTTATTTTCCACTTTATTGATACAACTAAAATGAATTTGTTATAAGTCAGGTTTCTCCTTCATGGGCTCAATATTCAACTCACCTAAATGAATTTATTTTTTACTTACACACTTATTCTTTCTTTATTTATTTATTTTATATTAATGTTTTTCTATCCATGTATGTGAATAGACACTATGAAAAAGAACTTATTAAAATTTATAGATGGATACTCACACACATTGTGTCATTATCTCAGATATCCATTGTGGGTTCTAAATTTCCCATTTTAATCCAAAATCAAAGGGCTTATATCATTTTTATTTGATTTGTCTCCATAAATTTTTCTTTCTCACATATGTTAAGTTACCTCATATTAAGTTCAAAATTCCTAGTGACCTCCAAGTATAAAATTGATTCCACAAAAAACATTTCACTCACACTCCATTTTCTAGTTTTATAACCAAACTTTCATAAAGGAAGTGACCCATTTCACTCAGCAATCAAATAAGTCTCACAGTTTCAGAACCATTGAATTCCTCTAACTCTAGAATGATATTTTCAAACTAGGAAAAACAATATTTGAGTTTAATAAATCATGAAAAATCAAAATAGAAACTATATAAAAGAGTTATTTAGAAATAGGAAAACATTTTTTTTATATGTGTGTGTGTTTGTTTGTGTGTGTTTGACATTTTATTTTTGAAATTTTTTTTAATTTATTTATTTACACTCTAGGTTCTATAAAATCTAAAACAGAAATCTATAAAACTATGTACAGGTTCTTAAAATAGAATTGAAAAAAATAAGTATATGTATATATATCTTTGTGTGTGTTTTAAAATTTTATTATTTATTTATTTTATTTTATTAAACTAAAACATAAAAAATTATATTTACATCCTAAAACTACATTTTCACACTCCCCCATACTTAGTCCAGACATTATAAAATTCAAGTTCAACATGCATATTTTTCAGGAAAGTCAATTAAATAATGATTATCTCGAAAAATGAGGAGGAAAGGGACAACCTAGATTCCTTCAATTTATGGTTTCATGGAAGAGTTTGGACTCCTCCATGGGATCTTTCCACAAATCTTCATATAAATGATTTATCTTTTTACCCTTCCCCTTAAATAGGTTCTGATAATCAACTCCCTCAGTTTTCACTACACCATATGGAAGAATGTTAGTTGTTGTAAAAGGTTCATTACACTTGTAACAATTCTTACCAGGCATTAGTCTCCTTCTTGAAGAGTGTTTAAGCACTTTGTCTCTAATTTGAAATTCTTTCTCCGGGGTGTGTCTTTCATGGATAGATTTAGTTCTCTATTGGAGTAGTATGTTGTTCTTATCAGCTTATGGACCTTATTTTTTCAACTCTATCTTCTAAATATTCTTTGGTTTTCATCTTTTCTAGACTTTAGGTAATTTCCTTTGTCAACTTGATTAGTTTTATTATATATATCAACATATTCTCCATTATTTATTTTATCATTAATAGGTAAGATAGATGTGATTGTAGAAACCTAAACCAAATTCTCTGAAAACTTATCAATAAATTCTCTAAGTTTTTCAGTACTAAAAACATCTTCCATATTAAACTTATTTTCAAAAATAGTATTAATAGAAAAATCCTGATATTCCATGGAATTTTTTAATAAAAACCCATAATCAAAACTTTTATTATCTTTTTTATAAAAACCTGGCACTTCAAAATGGGTTTTATTAAAATTAGTGTGTTCCTCATGAGGGTATTTTATTGATTCTAGTATATTAAAATCCATTGTTTCTTCACAAAAGGTCATAAAAAGTGTTACTTTATTAACATTGATTATTATTTTTTCCATTTTGATAAATTTAATTTCCAATATAATGGGGGAAAGATTATTACCTTTATCTTCATCTATGTTCAGGATATATAAATCAGTAGAGAATGAATAACTTTGTACACTTACTAGAATATCTTCTAAAACACATACTAGGTGGGAAGTGACTCCTTTGGAAAGATGTACAATCACTCTAGTGGGTTTGAGTTCTCCTATCTATAGATATGATTAAACTAAATAAGGAACAACATTTATCGGCACTCCAAAATCACATAATTCATTGGAAAATTTTATCTCTCCTATGGTGAATGGGATAGAAAAAATACCTGGATCTTGGAACTTCTGGAAGATTTGTGGGGTTACATGGGAAAAAACATTTTTACTTAATTTTATCTTTTCAATAATTCATAGTATTCTTCTTCAGGTGATCATGTATTTAATTAATTTCACATACCTTGGTATCTGGATAATGAAATCCAATAGGAGGATGTTGATTTCAAATTTCTTGAAAAAATCTATCATCTCATGTTAAAGTGACTCTTCACTATTTTTCTTGGGTTTTTACATTCCTGCAGGGAAGGGTGGTTGGGATTAAATTGAGTTTTATATCTTTTATATTCATTTATCCTTCTTTATAGGGGGTGTCTTAAGAAGAAATTATTCTTTAGGTTCTTTTTAAGGGGTAATTTATTCAGATTCAGTAGGTTGTCCACTTTTAGATTCTTATTGGGATGGTGATTCTTTACTTCCTTATAGCTCCTTTCCACTCCTCGATGTAATGGAAATAACATTACCTTTAAGGTTGATAATGGATTGGGTAGAAATCTTACTTGAGATTTAGTTATCCATTCCATTCATGGAATTTAGGATCTGACCATTGGTCTTCAAAACTTCTTTCAAAAGTTCTTCCAGTGAGGATTCTTGAGCTTTCCTCAATTGGTATCTTTTATAAGGTTGATAAATTTATCTTTCAAATGGATGAGGATAGAAATTTTGTTGAAATCCTTTTTGAAAGTTTTTTATCTAAAAAAGTTTATTTCCATATCCATTCTGAGTGTTGGATTACTCTATGTGTTCTTAATTGTATCTTGGTTGTTTCTGATATGATATATGCTACATGGATTCATAGTTTTATTAAACTTGAGAACACTCATTAGGGAAGTGTTACTAAGAGAAACACAATTGGAAGTATCAAGGGGGTATGATGGGGGTTTTTCCTGTACTTTTTTCACGTCAATATTTTTCAAAATTGAGGTTGGTTCATCAATTTTATCAAAAAAGAGAGAGTTAGAACCATTCAAATTATTTAATCCCCTTGTGGTAGTTTTAGTATCAAATTGATGATAATTCTGGGAGATCCTTTCAATAATCTATTTGACTTTGGTATGAGTTTTTTTATCAGTGCTCTTCTATAGGAAGTATCTAAAAGGTTTTGGTCTCTGTCCATCAATCCTTGGTAAAAGAATACCAAGAAATGATGTTCTTCACAAGCTTGGTGTGGGTAAGATTTGGTTTTTCCTTTAAATCTTTACCAATACCCATACAAGGTCTCTCCACTAGCTTGTTTTATTATATAAATTTCCTTTCTCATCTGGACACTCCTCAATATAAGGAAATACTTTTGGAGGAAGTCTTGGTGTAGTTCATACCATGTGGTAATTTCTTCAACCTGAATGTTGTACAGCCATTCATTGGAAGATCCTTGAAGAGAGTTAGGTAATTTCTTCCACTTAATCTGAACCTCAGTGGATCCTTTAGGTTTTAATCAATTATAGATTTCTCTGAATTCTCATGGGTGTATGTTGGGGTCTTCTCCTAAAAAACCATGAAACTTAGGTAAGTGAGTTAACATTCCAATTTTAAGCTCACAGAATTTTTGATCATTCATTTGTAACTACTGATTGTTTATATTTAAATTAGGTTCATACAATTCTATTAAATTTATGTTCAATTGAATCTAATTTTATTCCATGTTTCTGTTTCTTAAATTGACTCTATTAGAAGCATAAGAAGGGGATGAGGAGTTAGTCGATGGAATAGTAATAAACTCCATTTCCACTTCTCCTATAATTCTCAAAGTTCTTAATCTATCCATAAGATTTTTCTCAACCTCATGATCAAATACAATTAGGTGAGATGATTTTGATTTGGCCATTTGAAATCATTTTTAAAAACAAAAATAAAATGAAAATTATATTCTCCCCAGGAACAGAACCAATTTTGATGACGCACCTATCATGGGGTAGTCAAAAAAATAATTTTGAACCTAATTAAAGTATAGTGGTAGTGGGAATCAGTCTTGTCTCTAGAGAGGACAGAGCTATGGGTTTTTTTCACTTTATTTTTGTGGTTTCAATTATTGTAAACATAATTTGAAGATTGAGTGGATTGGTTTTAAATTTAGTTAAAATAAAAGTGTATTAGCCTTGGATATCCCCTTACCACCCTGTTAAATAATTATTCAATTTTAATTATCTTTTTTTCTCTCTAATATAGTG
Organism: Viscum album; assembly: GCA_963277665.1. Classification (NCBI taxonomy): domain Eukaryota; kingdom Viridiplantae; phylum Streptophyta; class Magnoliopsida; order Santalales; family Viscaceae; genus Viscum; species Viscum album. The sequence goes on from OY728138.1 coordinate 1,383,323,014, forward strand.
AAATATCACTGTATTTATCTCTCCTAGATGTTTTGGTTCAATTGGATGGATGAAAATATCACTACAACCTCTAATATTTTCTAACCTAGTAATAAAAAATCTCTAATTACCCTTAAATCAACCCACTTCCCACAATATTAAGTAGTGGATAATATATAAGTGGAATCTATGTGCGATCCAGAGAATAAGAGAAGATAAATTCACAGTTAAACTAATTAATAAATCTCCTAATATTGAATCACTTTGAAAAAATACAGAGATATAAAAAAAGAAATTGAATAGTTAAAACATGGAATTAATTAATAGGGGTGGGGGGAACCTCCTCGGTGTAGCCACTAAGTCCTTAGTGTGTAATAACTATAGTTATTAGAATATAAATTAAAATAAAACAAAAAATCATCAATGATATTCTTCCAGAGTGATCGTGAGAGAGATGTCATCCTTAATCAAAGTGGATAGTGTTTTTATATATAGAAGAGTGTTTAGATGTCCTTAGGTGCCTTAAATTTCTCCACATAAGTAGCATGGGAATATCTAATTTCATCAGGAATATTCTTCAATTTCAGTATCAAGCAGTAACCTCTTCCATGTTGGATGATCGGCACATGTCCAGGATCGAAGGCTTGGACAGTTTTCCTAAGCATCAAAAATATTCTCCAACTGAAGCATATTCCCCCCACGATTATTCTTCATGTGTCTTTCAGTGGTTCTCATAATAGTAGACATCCTAAAGTTTTTCTAAGGAAGAAGATTAATAAATTGGACTTGGTCCTATAAATTGGGCCTTATTAGTAGTTGGTCGTTTTTATTTGAGATGTTTCTTCAAACCTGAAAATAAAATATAAATTTTATTTAAGAAATTATTATATATTTATTTATATTATATATATATATATAGATACATATATATATAATTATTATTATTATATTTCCTTTTATTTTCTTTTTATTATTATTTAAATTTTATCATAATATATATATATTCTTTACTTATTTATTTATCTTATTTATTTATTTTTCCTTCCATTCTTTTTTTCTTTCTCTAGTTAAAGTTGGTATTGTGGGGTGGGGTTGTTCTTATCTATAGCTCGCGGCCTCGGTTATCAATTACAATGATACATTGAGAGGTGATGATGCTTCTTCAACTTGATCCACACAAGTGAGCATAGGTGATGCTTGTTCTAGTTCGGTTCGGCGTGAAGGCACTGGCAAGCTTGGCTTCAGCTTCCATGCATCCTGGGGATGTAGACTTCAAATGGAAGCTTTGGATTGGGGTTTTTAGTGGTCATGTCAGATTCTTTCTGTGATACCCTAATATTTTATAGTATGTCACTTTTTGAATAAATTTAATTTTTTCCATAGTCTACATTTCACAAAACATTGAGCTTAAATGAACTCCAAAATATTATTATTTTAACATGACCATTATAAACTAACCATTAAATTGGAGGGTGTGAATAGGATTAATTATATTATGAAATATATATTAATTTCATGTTTAGTACAAATTAATTTATTCTTATTAAAGAAACACATATTTTTTAGTAAATTCATTTTATTCCTCAAATATATGTTTTCTTCAAAAAATGATTTTTATTGCTTTCTATGAGAAAATAAATATAATTAATTTTTTACACATATAGAAAATTTATTTAATAAAATTATCATTATTTTTGGGTTTATCTTATCAAAATTATCTTAGGATTAATTCTTTATAATTTTTTGAAAAGTTTAATTTTTCATTGAATAGTAAAAAAATACTGATTTATATAAAACTCTCATTTCCTTTATATTTAAAATTAAATATATGATTTTAAATTGATCTCAAATTAAATTAAGTAATTTTTAGTCATATATAATATAATTAATTATATTTAAACAATATTTATATAATATTTTTTCTATAAGTACATTTTTAGGCTTAAAACACATTTTTTCCAAAAAAAACTGTTTTTCGTTGTGTTTTGATGGTTTAATTTTAAATGTAATTAGAAAAATTATGTGTTTTGAATTTTTAAAAATAGATTTCATATTTTTAATTATTATTTTCAAATTATTTTATAAGATCATTTTTATTTTTTTGCATAAAAAATTAACCATGGTAAAAAAGAAAGATTTATCATAGTATAGGTAAAATAGTGTAGCGAGTTAAAGTTAAAAGGTAAATGCTTAAAATACCTAAAAACAAAAGAAATAAATGGTAGTTTATGTTTTTATAGATCTTAACCATCCTTTAAAATTTTAATTATCAACCAAATTTATTTGAATTAATTCCAACCTAATGTGGTTGGATTTAAATATAAAATAATCATTATTTAATCACTTAAAACCACCCCTCCTCAAGTATAACTACCACCCCTCTCCACCCACTTTATCCTCAAAAGAATTTAATATTTTTGAATATTTTTCAAACCCTATCCTCCATACTCTCCCTACATCTAATTTCTGATGTTCTCACCCAAATACCAATTACAAGTTCCTTAAGGGGTCCTTTAAGGTGGTGATATTCAAGTGGTAATTTTCACAAACAACCTCTCTTAATTTCTTTTCTTTTTCTACCTTATATTCACCTACTTCAACCATCAAAGAATAATAAATTCATTATAATATATAATGTGATTTTATATTTCTAATATAATATATTCTATCCACCCCTTTTCTTATCTCTTATTATTCAAAGAAATTAAACCATTGTCCAAATTATGGTGGTTTTGTGGTTAATGATTTTTATTTTTCCATTACTGCTTTCAAGGGTGGTCATAAAAGTATTATTATGGTTATATAAGATTTAAATAGGTATATTATAACTTATTTCATATTCTATAACTAATATATATACATAATATTAAATAAAATTAAACTAGTTTGTAATGATCAGAAAATTCACCAAATTAAATTAGACATTTATCACTAACATTTTATCCAATGAATCATCTTCATGTCAGAATGAAAACTGATATATAGGAACATTTAAACTTTTTTAAGTGAATTAATTCCATTTTATTATACTTATATATTTTTATCTCTATTTTACAAGAAAATACATAATTATACACAAATGAATAGATCATGAAACCATGAAACGAACGTACCCAAAACAATAAAATAATGAAATATTATTAATGAATGAGAGGTAAGATGTTATAAAAGTGTAATATAAGGTTTTATAAATACGATTAAATTTATTTAATTATTTAATAACAATATTTAAGTTTTTATTCATGAGGTTAAAGTACGCAAAACTAAAGGGAAATGTGAGGTAAGGGTTTCTCGTCTCACTTTTACTTCTGTGAGATATATGCCTTATTCTCCACTTATTTATTTTTTGTGGTGCATATAATGCCCCTTTGATATATAATATCATGAATATAATTATATTTGTGTTATTTAATGTTTTATTTGATAATTATCATTTTTATGGGGCATACGATTTGACTGATTACAAAGTGGTAAGAGATTTCTTAACTCAGTTTCCATTCATTGGGTTAAACTTCTACTTCATTGATAATGCCATGGTACGATTATGTGTGAGATGAATTTTTATTATCTTATGTTATATTTACACTTTTTTTATGTGGATTTATATCTGATATTCATAATATATTCATTTGATTGATTCTCACCTCAATGATATGATATTTGTAAGGTACTTTCCTTTAAAAATTATCTTTTTAATTTTTCCCTAAAAACTCTTTTTTCTTTCACATCCATGTTTTCTAAAATTATTTCAAAAACTTTTTTACTACTCTCTTAAGATTATTTAAAGTCATTTTTACCCATGTTTTACTTTTTCAAATATGGTTTGAAAGGATTCTTTTTTTCATTTTTGAAATAAGGTTCTTTGTGACTTTTCTAACAAAAAATACAGAATGAATGTTTTTTTAACTTATACGGCATGAGAGGATTTTCTCATCATAATAACACATTAATGTTTTGAAGAATACTTTACACATTTACAAGTTCATTTAAAATGAAAAAAAAAATTCTTTTTTAATTGTGTGAATTTTTAAAAAAAAATGTTTTCAAAATGGAAAGGATATTTTCTATAAGAATTATTTCAAGTGATATTTCAAAATAATTTTCCATATAAGATGACATTATTTGATATTACTTAAGATTCACCGGGGATATGATCATAGGGTACCATCCTTACTATTTCTATGTATGGTTTATTTTTTATTGTAAAAAGATGAAATATTTATGAATCCCATTTCTTTTCCATGGGTAATTCTATGATGAAATGTTTATGAAACCCATTTATTTTTATGGGTTCTGATATTTTGAATGATTTAAGTTCTTATGAAACACATATGTATGTTTTTTATTATGTGATGAGTGGGACATATATCTCCCTCTAATTTATTGGGTAAAACTTTATATCTCATGAGATAATAATGGGAAACAAGTTGATAGGCTTGATCCACTATGGTAAATAGGTGCATCCTGATCCACTGTAGGAAACAGGTGTGTCCTGATCCAATATATTGATAGTATTGGTAGTTAACCTTGAAATATTAAATGAATTTCTATATTTATGATGGTTCCACACTTTTATGACATTATATTATGGTTCATGGTTGATTTATGATGATTTCGCACTTTTATGGTCCATGTTTTCTAAAATGATAATGTTTATTCCATGAATCATGTTTATGATCTATGATAGGTTGGGTATGAACTTTGTAAGTTATGATCATGATCACATAACCGTATTCTTATATTATTCTTTTATATTATTATAGATTTATGTATCCTATATTTCTCCTTAATTATCTCTAATATTTCCATTTCTTATGCTTCCTTCCCCAGGTGATTAAGAAATTTTTGGGTAGGGTATGACTAAGAGGAGTAGTATGTTATAAGATCTTTATAGGAGATATTAAATATCTTTCATAAAATAAGAAGATTGTATATCTAATATATAAATACTCTAAACCTTTACAGTTATGGTGTGGTTTTTTTATGTTATATAATGAATATTCATCTAAATAGATGTAATATTTATGTATGAAAATATTAGGCTATTATAGTTAGTACCAAAGAAGGGTTTAGATAATATTTAGAGATAAGGGTTAGAAAATTTTTATGAAAACCCTAAGGATAGAACTAAATATAGGATAAAATACTAAATTTTTTATAATGAACATGAATGACCTATTTTAAACCTAAGGTGTCATAGAAGGAGTCACGTTTTAGACATTTTATAAATGATTTGTATGAATTATGTGGTTATCCACTATGATTAGTGTTTCTCACACTATGCTTTATAGTTTTATTCAATTGATGGAAATTGAAGAAACCATGTTAATTCTGAGTGTGAAAGATAAATTAATGGTTGTAATCTAGAGAAACCAAATGTTATGATAGATGCAATGAAGAATTTTGTAGCTATTCTCATACAACTTTCTCAGGCTATGAATCATGCTGAGTTTTCAAATGATCAAAGGAGAGAACAATGTAATATTGAATCTTTTATGAGGAAACATCCGCCTTATTTTATTGGGTCTTCTGATCCCCTAGTGGATGAGTGATGGATCAACACCATTGAGAAAATATTTTCTATTCTTCAATGCTCAAGACATGAAAAAATTTCCCTGGTTTTTTATCATTTGGAAGGAAAAGTAGATCAATGGTGTGGTATTATCAATAATACAAGGCAAGTACAAGAGATTGAATCCATGGAATGGGGTGAGTTTAAGGGGATATTTTTCAGTAAGTAATTTCCTTGTATTATATATACAAATATAGAGAAATAATTTCTTAATTTGGAGAAAAATGATGGCCAATCCATTGGTTCTTATGAGGAAAATTTTACAAGGCTTGGAAGGTATGCCTATAGTTTAATTATCTGTACTGTAAGTAAAATTTATCGATTATTTAGTGGCCTAAAACCAAATCTATGAAATGCATTATCTATAATATAATTTATTATCTATGAAGAAATAATTCAATGTGAACTCAAAGTGTAAATTAAAATTGGATGTTCCCATCATTCCTATGATTTTGATAAGAAAAGAAAGATTGAGTCTCATGAAAACTCGAATAAATCACATGGTGAAAAGAAATTACAATCATCTACATGTCAAAAATGTGATAATAAACATAAATGGAAGTGTTTGAATAAAACTATGAGGTTCTTTAAATGTGTAAAGGTGGATCATAAATCTTGTGAATGTTGAAATGTGATTAATGGGACGATTATTGTAATGGAAGAGGAGAGGACACCAACTAATGCAACACCCACACTCTAGTGTTTCAAGTGCAAGAAGCTTGGGAATTATTAGAATCAATACCCCAATCCAAGGACTAATTTGGATGATAAGACAAAACAACCTCTAAAGACAAAGGAAAAAAGGGAGAACTTATGCAATCACAATGAATGAAGAGAATCGTGATAATTAGGCCACCCTTATTCTCCCCTCCTTAGATGGGAGTTTCATGTTTGATTTTGTATGAATATATTATTTTTCATCCTTTATATAAATTTCATTTGATTATATCTTTTTACATGGTTTCTATAATAATGAAATCACATTTGATATTTTATCAGTAAAAGGATGGACCTAATATTCTAATGAAACTATTTTTGTGTACGATAAGATCTTGTATAAAGAATAAAGGTTAAACTTACTTTTTAAAGTGTATATGTATCCATGTAAGATTAACATGAGAGTTATGGATACCATCATGGGTTTATGTGTTGAAACCCCTTTTAGGTTTTTATGTGATGGTAGTTTATCAAGATTGAGTAACATTTATAGATATAAAAACTCTTTGGTTTTGTATATGCAAAAAATATATTCAAGGAGGAATGCCTTTACACTTTTTGGAAATATGATTAAAAGTATTGGTGATCATTAGGGTTTATCTTATTTTTAATATTTAAGTAATTATGGGTTGTAGTTAATCACCTTATGAAGTTAGCACACTTCATTCAGAGAAGATTTATCTCTAGATATTATTTCTAAAATATATATCAAGTAAGTGGTACAATTGCATGGATTACCATATTTAATTATATATAATTGGGATAATAGGTTTTCCACAAAGTTTTAGTGAAGTACTCAGCATGTTCTTGATGTAGAGTTGAGTTTCAACACTACATATCATCCTCAGGTAGATGGTCAGTTTGAGTGAATAGTTCAAACTCTAGAGGATATACTAGAATCTTATTCTATGGATTTAAAAGGTAATTAGGATCAACACCTCACACTTGTTAAGTTTTCTTGCAACAATATCTTTCACTCAATCATTCAGATGTCTCCTAATGAAAATATTTATGGAAAGAATTGTAGAACTCCAATGTACTAGAAATAAGTTGAAAAAAGAAAATTGTTGGGACCTGATCAGGCTTATGGGATGGTAGATAAGGTTAGAGTCATTCAACAACACATAATGACAACATAAAGTTTAAATAAATGTTATTCTGATAACTGTCAATGCGGTCTAGAATTTAATGTTGGTGATAAGGTCATTCTATGAATTTCTCTATGGAAGAAAGAAAGGAAAAATAAAACCTAGGTATATTTGTTCCTTTAAAATACTTGATCACATTGGGATAGTAGCTTATTGTTTGGTGCTTCCATCAAATCTCTCTCAAGTTCATGATGTGTTTCATGTATCTCTCATAAGGATGTACATACCTGATCCTTCACATGTACTAAACTAAGAGTTCATACCGTTGGATCAAAATATTTCTTATGAAAAATAACCGGTAGTGATTCTAGATTGTAGAGATAAAGTTCTAAGAAACAAGACCGCTCACCAGGTTAAATTTTTGTGGTGAAACCACCAATTTGATTAGGTTATATGGGAACCTGAGAATGTGATGAGGCAGTGGTGTCCTCAGTAGTTTGTATCAGAGTGATTAATTTCAAGAGAAAGTTTCATTTTAAGGGGGTAGAATGTAACAACCCAAGATTTTATGATATGTCTCTTTTTGAATAATTTTAATTTCTTCCATAGTATACATTGCACGGAATACTAAGCTTAGAAAAACTCCAAAATATTATTATTTTAACACAACCATTATAAACTATCAATTAAATTGGAGGGTGTGAATGGTATTAACAATATTATAAAATATATATGAATTTCATGTTCAATACAAGTTTATTTTTTATTATTAAATAAACATGTAATTTTTAGTAAAGTCCTTTTATTCTTCAAATATATATTTTTTTCAAAAAATGATTTTATTGCTTTATATGAGAAAATAAATATGATTAATATTTGAAACATTTAGAAAATTTATTTTATAAAATGAACATCATTTTTGGATTCACCATATCAAAATTATATTATGATTAATTTTTAATAATTTTCTAGAATGTTTAATTTTTTAGTGAATAGTAAAAAAATGTCAATTTTTATTAAACTCTCGTTTTCTTTATATTTAAAATAAATTTTATGACTTAAAATTGATCTAAAATTAAATTAAGTAATTTCTAATTAAATATAATCTAATAAATTAAATTTAAATAATATTTATACCTTATTTTGTTATAAGTATATTTTTGGGCTTAAAAACACATTTTCCCTAAAAAAATCATTACGTTTTGACGATTTGATTTTAAAACTTTTGTGTTTTGAATTTTTAAAAATGGATTTCATATTTGGAATAAGGAGGTCCAAATTGGTTTATAAGGTCATTTTTATTTTTAGTAATAAAAAATTTATCATGGTAAAAAATAGATTTATCACAGTATATGTAAAATATTGTAGTGGGTTAAAGTTAAAAGGTAAAAGTTAAAATACCTAAAAACTAAAAAATGAAATGGGTGTTTGATGTGTTTATAAAAATTATAAAGTCTTTAAAACATTAATTATAAACCAAATATTTTAGAATTAATTCCACCCAAATGTGGTTATCTTTAAATATAAAATAATCATTATTTAATCACTTAAAACCATACCTCCTCAAGTATAAATATCATCCCTCTCCACCCCCTTTATCCTCACAAGAGTTGAAGATTTTCAAATATTTGTAAAACCCTATCCTATACACTCTCACCATTTTCAAGTGCTACTGGTCTCACCCAAAGACCAATTCTAAGTTCCTTAAGGGGTCCTTCAAGGAGGTGATATTCAAGTGGTAACTTTCTCAAACAACCTCTCTTAATTTTTTTCTAGCTTATCTTCACCTCATTAACTCATAAAATCATAATAAATTCATTATAATGTATATACTAGAATTTTATATTGATAATTTAATATATTCTATATACCCTTTTTTTATCCCCTCTTATTCAAATAAACGAAACCATTGTCCAAATTATGGCAGTTAACTGTCTCTATGGATAATGGTTTTCCATTTTCCATCACCACCTTCAAGGTTGGTTATAAAAGTATTATTATATTTAAATAATATTTTAATATTTATATTATAACTTATTTTATTATATTTAACTTGTATATATATATAATATTAAATAAAACGATCTTATTCGTGATGGTATGAAAAATCGCCAAATTAAACTAGACATTTATCATTAATATTTTATCAAATTAATTATCTTCATGTCATAATTAAAAATGATATATGGTACCATTTAAACGTATGGAAGTTAATTAATACCATTTCATTTCATTTATGTAGTTTTATTTCCATTTTATAAGAAAATCCATAATTATAAACAAATTAACTGATCATGAAACAATGAAAAGAACACACCTAAAACAATGAAAATAATGAAATATTATTAATGAACGAGTGGTAAGATGTTATTAAAAGTATAATATAAGGTATTATAAATATTATTATAGTTATTTAATTAATTAATAACATTATTTAAACCATTATACAGGAGGTTAAAGTATGTAAAACTAAAGGAAGTGTGAGTAAGGGTTTCTCATCTCACTTTTACTTTTGTGGTATATATGTATTATTCACCAATTATTTCTTTTTTGTGGTGTATATAATGTCACTTTGATATATCATATCATTAATATAATTATCGTCATGGTATTTTAGGTTTTATTTTATAATTATTACTTCTATGAGGCATACGATTTGACTGATTACAAAATGGTAAGGGATTTCTTAACTCGGTTTCCATTCATTTGGTTAAACTTATACTTCATTGATTATGTCGTGTTAATATTATGTACGAGACAAATTATTATTATATTATGTTTCATTTACACTTGTTTTATGTGAATTTACAATTGATATACATAATATATTCATTTGATTAATTCTCATCTCAATGATATGATATTTATAAGGTACTTTACTTTAAAAATTATCTTTTTAAAGTTTCTATTAAAACTTTATTTTTCCTTCATGTACATGTTTTCTAAAATTGTATCCAAAAATGTTTTTAATATTATATTATTATTTTACTCGTTTTTTAATTTTTATAAAATATTTTTAACGGATTCTTTTTGTCATTTTCTAAATAAGGTTCTTTATGACTTTTCTGATAAAAAATACAGAAGGGATGTTTTTTTAACTTATTCGGAATGAGAAAATTTCCTTTTATAATAAAACCCTAAGTTTTTGAATAATCCTTTAAAAATTAACAATTTTATTTTTAATTTCCCATATTTTCAAAAAAATGTTTTCAAAATGGAAAGGATTTTTTCCACAAGAATTATTTCAAGTGATATTTCAAAATAATTTTTCATCTAAGATGAAATTATTTGATGTTAATTAAGCTTCATGGGGGATATGATCAAAGAATATTATACTTACTCTTTCTATGGATGGTTTATTTTTATGGTGAAAATGTTAAATTTTTATGAAACCCATTTCTCTTCCATATGTTATTATATGATAGAATGTTTATGAAACCCATTTTATTTCATAGGTTCTGATATGGTGAATGATTTATGTTATTATGTCACACAAATGTATGTTTTTTATTATGTGATGGGTGAGATTAATATCTCCCTCTAATGAATTGGGTAAATCTTTATATCTCATGAGATAAAAATGGGAAATAAGTTGATGGGCTTGATCCACTATGGGAAACAGGAGCATCCGGATCCACTATGGGAAACAAGTGTATCCTGATCCACTATGTTGATGTTCTTGGTAGTTAACCTTAACATACGAAATAGTTTTCTATTTATAATTTTTACACGCGTTTATGACATTATATTATGGATCATGATTGATTTATAATGATTTCTCACTCTTATGGTCCATGTTTTCTAAAATGATAACGTTTATATCATGAATCATGTTTATGATATATGACAGGTTGTGCATAAACTTCCTAAGTTATTGTCATGATCACATAAATTTATTCTTATGTTGTGATTTCATATGATCAGGGACTGATATCTCCTATGTTTATCCTTACTAAGCATTTATGTTAACCCTTTATTGTATTTCCTTCCCTAATTGATGAAGAAAGGTTTAGGAAGGATGTGCCTAAGAGGAGTACTATGTGAGAAGATATTCATAGGAGATGTTGAAGATGTTTCATAAAATATGAAGATTGTATATCTAATATCCAAATAATCTAAACATTTATGGTTCTAGCATGGTTTTTTTATGTTATGTAATGAATATTCATCTAAATAAATGTAATATTTTAGTATGAAAAGCTTTGGCTATTATAGTTGGTATCAAAGTGGGGTTTAAACAATCTTTGAAGATTAGGGTTAGAAAACTTTTATGAAAACCATGGGGATGGGACTAAGTATATGATAAAATACTAAAGTTTTGATAATGATTATGAATGAACTATATTAAACCTAATTTATCATATAAGGAGTCATGATTTAGACATTTTATAAATGATTTTTATGAATTATGTGTTTATCCACTATGATTAGTGTTTCTCATGCTATGATTTCTGGTTTTAGTGAATGGTTAGAACCCAAGGGAACCATGTTAATATTGAGTGTGAAGGAAAATTCAATGATTTCCCTCCAGAGAAACCAAACGTTATGGGAGGTGGAATGCATAATATTGTAGCTATGCTCACACAATATTCTCAGGCTATGAATCATGCCAAGTTTCCAAATGATCAAAGGAGGGAACAATGTACTATTGAATATTTCATTTGGAAACATCCACCTTATTTTAGTGGATCTTTTGATCAACTAGTATTTGATCTATGGATCAACACAATTGAGAAAATATTTTTTTTCTTCAATTCTTAGGACATGAAAAAGTTTCCCAATCTATTTATAATCTGTAAGGTGAAGTAGATCAATGGTGGAATCTTATCAAGAATAAGAGGCAAGTGGAAGAGATTGAATCCATGTAATGGGATGAGTTTAATGGGATATTCTTCATTAATTACTTTACTCTTATTCTACATACAAAGATGGATAAGGAATTTATTGAGCTGAAGAAAAAGGATGATGAATCCATTAGTATCTATGAGTAAAATTTTAAGTCTTTTAGGGTATGCCTTTGGTTTAATTATCATCACTGTAAGTGAAATTGATCAATTATTTAGTGGCCTAAAACCAAGTCTCCAAAAGGCATTAGCTATAAGAGACTTTAGAATCTATGAATAAATTGTTCAATTTTCACTCAAAGTAGAAATGAAATTGGAGATTCCCGCCATTCTCATGGTTTTGATAATAAAAGAAAGATCGAGTCTCATGAAAACTCGAATAAATAACATGGTGAAAATAAATTTCAGGAATCTACATGTCAGTAATGTGGGAAAACATCAAGAGAAGTATTTAAATGGAATTAATAGGTTCTTTCAATGTGTAAGGTGGTTCATAAAACCCATGAATGTCGAAATACGATTAATGCGCCGGTTATTTAAATGGAGTAAGAGATTATGCCAACTAATGTATCACCCAAACTCCGGTGTTTCAAGTGTAAGGATTTTGGTCATTATGTGAATCAATGCCCCAATCCAAGGACTAATGTGGATGATAAGTCACAAAAACCTCTGAAGAAAAAGGAAAAAAGGGAAATCTTATGCAATCACAATGGATGGAGAGAATAATGATAATTATGACACCATTATTCTCCCCTACTTAGATAGGAGTTTCATGTTTGATTTTGTATGAATATCTCATTGTTTATCCTTAAGAGAAATTTCATGTGATTATCCCCTTTTACAAGGATTCTGGAATAATGAAATCACATTTGATATTTTATCAGTAAAAGGATAAACTAAATATTCTAATGAAACTATTTTTGTGTAAGATAAGTTCTTGTATAAGGAATAAAGGGTGAATTAACTTTTGTAAGTGTGGATGTCCCTATGTAAGATTAATATAAGAGTTATGGATACCATCATGGGTTTATGTGTTGATGTTTATTTTGAGGTTTTTATGTGATGAAATTTTATAAATATTAAGTTACATTTATGGAAATTAAAACCCTTTGGTTTTGTATATGTGGCAACGATATTCAAGGAGGAATTCCTTTACACCTTGTGGACATATTATTAAAAATATTGGTGACCTTTAGGGTCTATCGTATCTTTAATATCGAGGTAATTGTGGGTTGTAGTTAATCACCTTATGAAGTTGGTATGATTTATTCAAAGAAGATTTATCTCTATATCTTCTTTACAGAATATATATTAAGGAAGTGGTAAATTTGTGTGGAATACCATATTCAATTGTATCTAATTGTGATCTAAGGTCTACCTCAAAGTTCTAGTGAAGTCCTCAGTAAGTTCTTGATAAAAAGTTGAGTTTTAGAACTGTGTATCATCCTCAAGAAAATGATAGTTCTAAGAGAATAGTTCAAACTCTAGAGGATATACTAAAATCTTATTCTATGGATTTAAAAGGTGATTAGGATCAACACCTCCCTCTGTTTAAGTTTTCTTGGAATAATAACTTTCACTCGAGCATTCAGATGGATCCTTATGAAACCCTTTAAGGAAAAAATTGTAGAACTCCAACATACTGGAAAGAAGTTGTAGAAATAAAGTTTTTGGGAACTGAGCAAGATGATGGGATGGAAAACAAGGTTGGATTCATCCAACAACATGTAAGGACAAAAAAAGGTTGAAATAAATGTTACACTAATAATCGTTGATGTGATATAGAATTTGATTTCAATGAGAAGGTCTTTCCATGAATTTGTTTGTGGAAGAAATAAGGGAAAACTAAACCATAGGTATATTCATCCCTTTAAAATACTTGACCATATTAGGATAGTAGATTATTTTTTGGTGGTTATACTAAATCTCTCTCAAGTTCATGATGTGTTATATGTATCTCTCCTAAGGAATTACATACCTTATATTTCACATATACTAAACTTAGAGTTCATACCACTGAAGCAAGATCTTTCTTATGAAGAATAATCGATAGAGATTATGGATCAAATAGATAAAGTTCTATGAAACAAGACCACTCATCTGTTTAAAGTTTTGTGGTGAAACCACCAATTTGAGAAAGTTATGTGGGAACCTGAGGACATGATAAGGTAGTGGTATCCTCATCAGTTTGTATCTAAGTGATGAATTTTGAGGGAGAAATTCATTTTAAGTGGGGTAGAATGCAACACCCTGAGATTTTGTGGTATGTCCCTTTTTGAATAAATTTAATTTCTTCCATATTCTAAATTACGCGAAACACTGAGCTTAAACGAACTTCAAAATATTATTATTTTAACATGGTCATTATGAACTATCTATTAAATTAGAGGGTGTGAATAGGATTAAATATATTATAAAATATATATGAATTTCATGTTTAGTAAAAATTTATTTATTCTTAGTAAATAAATACTTAACTTTTACTAAAGTCATTTTATTCTTCAAATATATGTTTTCTTAAAAAATAATTTTTATTGCTTTTTATGAGAAAATAAATATAATTAATTATTTACAATTTTAGAAAATTTATTTAATAAAATTAAAATCATTTTTGGATTCATAATATCAAATTTATCTTAAAATTAATTTTTGAGAATTTTCTGAAAAGTTTAATTTTTCAATGAATAGTAAAAAAATACCGATTTTTATAAAACTCTCATTTTCTCTATATTTAAGTCATTCTATGATTTTAAATTTATATTAAATTAAATTAAGTAATTTTTTATATATATAATCTAATTAACTACATTTAAATAATCTTTATACCTTATTTTTGTGTAAGTACATTTTTGGGCTTAGAAACACATTTTTACCAAAAAAAATTGTTTTTCATTGCGTTTTGACAGTTTAATTTTAAATGTAATTTTGAAACTTTTGTGTTTTAAATTTTTAAAATTAAATTATATATTTGGAATTAAGAGGTAAAAATTAGGTTATAATTTCATTTTCATTTTTAGGCATAAAAAAGTTATTGTGGTAAAAAAAGATTTACCACAGTATAGGTAAAATAATCTAGCGGGTTAAAGTTAAAAGGTAAAAGGTTAAAATACCTAAAAACTACAACATTAAATGGTTGGTTTATGTGTTTATCAAACTTAAACATCCTTTATAACATTAATTATCATCTAAATTTATTGTAATTAATGCCACCCAAATGTGGTTGGCTTTAAATATAAAATAATTATTATTTAATCACTTAAAATCACCCATCCTTGAGTATAAATATCACCCCTCTCCACCCCCTTTCTCTTAAAAATAATTAAATATTTTCAAATCTATACCAAACTCTATCCTCCCCAATCTCCCCACATCCAAGTTTTGTTGGTCTCACCCAAAGATCAATTCCAAGTTCCTTAAGGGGTCCTTCAAGGAGGTGATATTTCAGAGGTAACTTTTTTAAACAACCTCTCTTAATTTATTTTCTTTTTCTACCTTATCTTCACCTCATTCACCCATAAAATAATAATAACTCCAGTGTCATGTATATACTATAATTTTATATTATTAATAGAATATCTTCTATCCACCCCTTTTCTTATCTCCTCTTATCCAATGAAACAAAACCATTGTCCAAATTAGGGTGGTTAACTGTCTTCATGGATAATGATTTTTCATTTTCCATTACCACATTCAAGGCTGGTCATAAAATTATTATTATAGTTAAATCATATTTTAGTACATATATTATAACTTATTTCATATTCTGGAACTAATATATATACATAATATTAAATAAAACAAAACTAGTTCATCATGGTCAAAAAAATATCCAAATTAAACTAGACATTTATCATTAACATTTTATCAAATGAATCATCTTCATGTCTGAATGAAAAATAATATATGTGATCATTTAAACTTATATAAGTTCGTGAATACCATTCCATTTCACTTTGGGGGTTTTATTTCCATTTTATAAGAAAATCTATAATTATAAACAAATGAACCGATCATGAAACCATGAAACGAACGCACCCAAAACAATGAAAATAATGAAATATTATTAATGAATAGGTGGTAATATGTTATAAAATTATCATATAAGGTATTATAAATATGATTATAGTTCTATAATGAATTAATAACATTATTTAAACCTTTATACAGGAGGTTAAAGTACACAAAACTAAAGGGAAGTGTGAGGTGAGGGTTTCTCATCTCACTTTTACTTCTGTGAGATATATGTCTTATTCACCACTTATTTATTTTTTTTGTATATAATTCCCCTTTGATATATCATATAAGAAATCTCATTATTTTTATGGTATTTAATGATTCTCTTGATAATTATTACTTTTATGGGTCATACGATTCGACTGATTACAAGTGGTAAAGGATTTCTTAACTCGGTTTCCATTCATTGGATTAAACTTCTACTTCATTGACTATGTCATGTTAAGATTATGTGTGAAATGAATTTTTATTATCTTATGTTATATTTCCACTTTTTTATGTGGATTTAGATCTAATAAACATAATTTATTCATTTGATTAATACTCGCAACAACAATATGATATTTATAAGGGACCTTCCTTTAAAAATTATCTTTTTTAAGTTTCCCTTAAAACTCTATTTTTCTTTCGCATTCATGTTTTCTAAAATTGTTTCCAAAAATGTTTTTATTATTATCTTATGATTTTTTAAAGTCATTATTACCCATGTTTGACTTTTTACGAAATAGTTTGAAAGGATTATTTTTTTTCTAAATGAGGTTCTTTGTGACTTTTACGACAAAAAAAATACATAAGGAATGATTTTTTAATTTAAATGTAATGAGTGATTTTCCTACCACCATGACGTATTAATGTTATGAAAACTTGAACCCAGATTAAATTAATAGGTTCCCCAATTCCAGTGGTCCACATGGCCTCAAGCGCATCTTCCCAAACACCAGAAGCCACTGACAAGCATCGAGAGCCTAGGGTGTCCGTGGGAAGACTATGCCCTCATTAGAAAAGTATAGCACAGTGGAAGTAATATAAAGGAATAGTAAATAGTGGAAGAAATATAAATGATATAGATAAACAACAGAAGAAAACTGATGCAATAGATAAACGAGAATAATAATAATTGTATGAATTGGAACAGTGATGATGTAATGTCATGTCACTAGAAAACTGGAAAGAATTGATACAATACAATAGGCATAACATGTTCCACAAGTTAAAAGAAAACAAAGTCTACTCCAAGCATCCCAAGATTCGACTCAGTCATCTTTTATCAATCTTAATCCTATCAGCATGCAATCAAGTATTAGAAGTTGTATGCTTCCCTTTTTCAATACTTGTAACCATGTAATCTACTTTGGGTACCAAACGGCACTCAGAGAGGGTGTGAGATAAATCTTAGTGGGGCACCATCAACGGTGTCTATAACATCTGGTCCATGTAATAGAATATAGCAGTGTGCAAGCATGCATATATAAAGTAAATAAAGTAGTACAATATAACTAAATAACCAAGTACCTGATTCATCCCTCGGCTGGTGTTTGAACATGTAACTAGTTCTTTAATTAAATAATTACTATTTAATGTTAATAGATCATGTGAGGCATAGTCAACACTGACATCACCTTGTGATAGTATAAGTAGTGAAGGTCCCAAGTCATAACAAGGAAACCTGACAAAGATATTCGGTGAGGGAGTTTCTGGGTAATAATCAAGGTAACGTAAACCTCACGGAACACTAACCGAGTAGTATCTGAGTCTAGATAATGGGTAAGAGTGTAATCCAAGGTTTGTAATCCAAGTAATTCCACAATAAGGTTCCTATCGAGTCCAGGGTGATTGACCAAGGTAAAATGGGTCTAAGCAAAGATAGAGCCCTATGGGATTTCACCATGGAACCTACTAACCAATGCTGGATCCAAGGAGTGTATCTGAGGTATCCTGTAATAATTAAAAGGACCCTACGATAGTATACCAGGCATCTGAGGAATAGACAAGAACCGGAGTCTAGGTGGGTGTCAACCTAAGAAAATTGTGTCCTTGAATTGGAATGGGGTTCTCGAGACCCAAGGTATTCTCCTCTCAGAATCCAAGGCAATCTCAAGTCATTTCATTCCTATTTGATATTGTAATCATGTAGAAATTCATTTGGTTCAAGTCTTGACTTCCATTAATGTGGATAGGTCAAGTAGAGTTGAAACCATTTATTTATTTGTCCAAGCCTTGTCTTCTATTAGTGTGGATAGACCAGGTAGTGTTGCAACCATTTAATCAAGTCTTAGTTAGACATTAAGGAATATTCGATTATTGAGGTTCACTCCACTACCTTCCATAAACATGGAAAGGGGTGCTGCGGACATGTAACCTTTATTTAGTCTCTTTTAATAAGGCCAAGTTATATACATAGTATAATTTCCATTCCACATTTCACTTTTAATAATTATTTGAAGCACTTACCTTAGGCGGGTCAAGTGGTGAGAATACATGGTATATTCCATTATGAAATTATCATTAAACAACAAACCATTTATTATAGGAAGGATCTCCTTAAGGAAGGTCAAGCAAGGGCACACCTGAACAGTGGCTCAAACGTTTTAAAACACTAAAAACCCAATTATGGCATAACCTTCGACATGAGGCGGATTGATTTGTGGGTGTAACCACTAACAACTAATCACATATTTGGAAAGAGCATAACCATACGATTCTAACAAGTATAATCATGGAATGTTAATTTAAAAACCAGTTTCCAACGAAGTCGGTGGTCCCCACACAAACATTCCAAAAATAATGAATTTTAGGGATGTTTTATAGACAACCCATCTTAGGGTTGTATGGTCCTTCTCTTCTGGTATCGGCCCTTGATTTTCCTTGGATCAGAGTAGATCTAAGAAAAGGTAAAAAATTCTCACCTGGCGATATCTAGGTCGAGAGTGAAAGAGAAGAAGAATGGATAAATAAGACTTGAGTACTTACCTTTGTTCATCCAACATGACAAACGGAAGCTCGATTGGATAATGGATGAAGGAGATCTCTTGATCCCTAGTTTTGGCCTTCAAAAAGCTCCAAATGGGTGAAAATAGAGGAAAATCATGTTGGTTCTCAGATTAGGAGGAAGGGGGGATTGATAGATCATTAAGGGTGTTTTGGACATTTTACACAGGTTTTTATCCTGTGTATGGTTTTTCAAACCGTGTGAGACGGTTCTGCCCAAAAAGCCTTCCTCCAAATGGTTTGATCAAACCATGTGCCATCCATGCGTGGTTACCTAGGAAAGAGGGGGAATTCGCACGGTTAGGCTGCACAGGCATGAACCAACCATGTGAGGTGCCACTATCCGAAAAAACATCATCTGCATGGTTTGGAAAACTGTGCGGAAATCCTACACGGTTTACTCTAAATTGTGTACAGAGTCTGTTTTTTCAAAAAGATGGGTTATGGGCTCCGAACAAGCCCCAGACACCCTCGGAACCTATACTAACTCATTAGGCATCCAATTTAGGTCCAAAGTAATTATTTAGAATTACAATTAAAGGATCCATACCTAAGTGAAAAATTGGGTTCTTACAGTCTTTCCCCCTTAAAAGAACTCCCCCCCCCCCCCCCCGAGTTCTCCTTCCAAGGGTAAGGAAACACTGTCTGAGAACAGATCTGACCATTGGGCACGTACATCAGCTTTGCTCACCAAAGTCTTATCCTATACTCGGTCATGCTTTCATAGCACCCATACAAGAGGGACAGACTTGCCTCGGAGAGCCTTTGTGTTTTGGTCAATGATGCGTACTGGATACTCCTCAAAGGTAGCATCGACTTCTAACTCAACTTCCTCCGGATCAAAGGTATGAGATGGGTCAGCATGATATTGGTGAAGTGGTGAGACATGAAAGACATCATGCATGGCATGGTACCTCTGAGGTAGTAGCAACCGATAAGCTACCGGCCTAACTCTCTCTAGAATCTCGAACGGCCCGACGTAATGAGGCAACAGCTTTCCCTGCTTTCTTAACCATCTATGCCCTAGCTTGGGTGATACCTAAATAAAAACAAAATCCCCAACCTCGAACTCAAGAGGTCATTAATGGTGATCGGCATAAGATTTTTGTCTAGACTGAGTAGTATCCATATGCTTCTTGATCAGCTAGACCTATTCTGAAGTCTCTTGAACAAGATGAATACCTAGTAGGGATGCCTCATCTACCTCTAGTCTGCACAAGGGTGAACGACGTGGCCTACCATATAAGGCCTCAAAAGGATCCATCTGAATCGTCACTTAAAAACTATTATTATAAGAGAACTCAATGTGAGGGATATGATTCTCCCAAGAACTATCAAAATCAAGGATGCATGCTCAAATCATATCCTCTAAAACTTTTATTTTCCATTCTGATTGTCCATAAGTCTGAGGGTGAAAAGTTATGCTTAGAAGAACCTAAGTTCCCATAGCTTTCTACAAACCCTACCAGAACTGTGAAGTGAAGCAAACATCTCTATCTGAAATGATAGTACGTGGAACCCTATGTAGTCACATGATCTCACGGACATACAGTATTTCCATCTCATCAACTGAGAAAGTCTCCTGAATGGGAATGAAGTGGGATGATTTTGTTAGTCGGTCAATGACTACCCAGATAGCATCGTTACCCCTTGGTGACCTAGGTAAGTCGACTACAAAATCCATAGAAATATATTCCCATTTCCATTCCGGGACTGGAAGCAGTTGTAACAAGCCTGCAGGTCTCTGGTTCTCTGCCTTTACCTACTAACAAGTGGAAAACCTAGTGATGAAAACTTCAATCTAACATTTTATCCAAGGATACCAATACTGGCATCGTATATCTTGATACATCTTTGAGATGCCTGGATGAACTGCCCATTGGGAAGTGTGGGACTCTTTCATCAACTCCTCTCTCACATCTGTAGGAACCTAGATACATCCATGTAGATGAAGGACGTCGTCTCTGTCCATAAACCAATCTGGAGGTGGTTTATCTCCTGAAATACTCTCATGGAGAACCAAACCTTCAAGATCTGAAAACAGCCTACTCTTCACCTTATCAAGGAGGGAATAGGTAACTATTAAGGCTGAGAGGTAAGACTACTCATGATTATCGTGAAACTCTAGATGAAGTTCATAAAAGAGATCCAGTAACTTCCACTCATCACTAGCTTCCTGTATGACATGCATTTTAGTTTTTCGACTCAATGCATTTTCAACCACATTACCTTTTCCTGGTGTATAGGCAAGCTCAAAATCAAAGGATTGTAGATATTTAACTCATATCCACTATCTAAGGTTCAAGTCACTCTAGGAAAAGATATACTTGAGGATTTTTTTATCAGTATACACCACAAATCACTCTCCCAAGAGATAATGTCTCCAGCAACGTAAAGCATGGACAACTGTTGCTAGATCGAGGTCGTGTGTTGGGTAATTTCTCTCATGAGGCCTCAACTACTAAGATCTGTATGAAATGACTTTGTCTTCCTACAAAAACACTACTCCTAGGACAATGCATGATACATCACAGAAGATTATATAAGCTTTACCTGGTTCTGGACGAATCAGAATCAGTGCAGAGACAAGCCTCCCTTTCAGGTCCTGAAAGGATTTCTCACATGCATCTGACCATGTGAACTTGACACCCTACTTTGTAAGACCAGTAAGGGGTGAAGAAAGACTTGATAAGTCCTGTATGAAATGCCTGTAATATACAATAATCCCTAAGAAACTTCTGATGTCAAACACATTTTTGGACTTCTCCCAGGAAACTGCATCACTAACCTTTTTAGGGTCAACAGACACTCCTGATTCTGAAATTATATGACCCAAGAAGTGGACCTTGTCGATCCAGAAGTCACACTTAGAAAGCTTGGCATAAATCTGATTCTCTCTCAGTGTACTCAGAATGATCTCAAGATGTTTGGAATGGTCATTACGAGTGTGTGAATACACCAAGATGTCGTCCACAAAGACCACGAGAAAAGAGTCCAACTAGGGATAGAAAACCCTATTCATCAAATACATGAAAACAGAAGGCGTGTTCGTAAGACCAAATAGCATAAAAAGATACTCATACAGACCATACCTGCTATGGAAAGTTGTACGAGGTACGTATTATGTTTTGACTCGCACCTGATGATAACCCAATATCAGATTAATCCTAGAGAACACCTTTGCTCCTTTGAGCTGGTCAAAGATATTATCTATTCGAGGAATTGGATATCGGTTCTTGACCGTAAGCTGGTTCAACCTTATGTACTCTAAGAATAAATAGAGAGTTCCATCCTCCTTCTTAGCAAAAATCACGGGTGAACCCCAAGAGGATGTATCGGGCCGTATAAAGTCTTTGGCCTTCGGGTCCTCTATTTGCCGCTTGAGCTCCTGAATCTCAGTAGGTGTCATCCTGTATGGAGGAATGGACACTGGAGATGCTCTTGAAACAAGCTCAATTATAAACTCTACCTCTCTCTTGGGAGGTAAGACAAAAAAATCATCAGGAAATACTTCCCTGAAATAATCAACTACAGGAGGGAGATCATCTTGAAGAAAACCTTGATCCTCCATGAAAAGATTTGCAATCTGGGCGGTCACTCCACCTAGCCCATGATGCTTCGATCCAGCTCTCCCAGCCTATACATCCCACTCACCTTTGAAAAGAAAATTGTTTCCTTATGGTGATGTAAAAGAAACCCTATGATGATAGTAGTTTACAAAGGCATGATGGTGAACTAACTAGTCCATCTTGATAATGACATCGAAGCTCATCATCTCGAGAACAAAAGGATTCCACAAAAAAGGGTAACTGCCAACCTCAAGGGGATAGTCCCTACACTAGCGTATTCCCTCCTTCCTTATTACCAATGGTGTATCGAGGTTCATTACACCATAGTGATACTATATCTCTAGTCCAAAACATTCCACGATAGATACAAAAATAAAAGAGTTTGAAGCACTTGTATCAAACAAAGTAGAGACAATAGTAGAGGCTACTAGAATAGTACCTCGTACTGTAGATGGTCCCATAGCCTGATCCTTGGGTATCGGCTGTAATGCATGCAACTGACCTGATCCATGGCCCTGTGCAACAGATGGACTACCATGATCATGACTGTTATGTTGGCGCTGCTGGTGATCAGGGATCGGACTACCACAGCCACGACCTCCGCCTCGGCCAGACCTATCAGTGCTACTCTAACTCCCCACCTAACGTGGCACAAAAGAACTTTCTCCTGAAGGTGGAGTTGAATTTGATCCTTTTCCACTAGAAACTGGTGGAAAGGTTCTCCAAAAGCGCTGAAGATGACCCATACAGCTGCAAGCTCGGCACTCCATAGGGTCTCTATCACATTGGGGATTCTTATTCCCTGGTCTTTTACACTGATAACATGCTACAGAGATATCAAACTGGATACTCTGGATGCCATTTCCCTGATGAAAACCCTCAAGGGAACATTTTCTTCCATTAGAAGAACTACTGGCCTGATGCGGCACTGATCCTTTAAAATTGGTACTCCCGCCATATCTCAGGTTACACTCAGTGATAAGGGTCTGATCAACTATTTCAAAGAAGGTAGGAAGGAAAAATACATTCACCTGAGTTTAGATGGTGTACTGGATCCCATCCTCAAAATTTCTAGCATGCAAAACCTCATCACTAGCTAGAAGTGGTGAAAAGTGCTCTAAATCAGTGAAATGTGTTGAATATTCAATAACTGGCATAGAACCCTACTTGAGATGCATGAACTCTCTAGCTCTTTCATCACTCAGTGACTGGGGAAAGAACTGATCATAGAAGGCAGTCTGTAAGTCAACCCATAACATGCCCTGATGACGTCCAGCCTGGGTAACGACATCCCACCAACGCTTGGATGAATCTCAAAGCATGTATGTAGCAAGATTGAATCTCTACTCTGGAGGTGTTTCCAAATGCTCAAGGATAGAAATCATGGCCTCTAGATAAGACTTAGCAGCCTAAGATTTTCTATACCCTAAAAAAGTAAGAGGATGCTGCTGCTGGAACTCATGAGTCAGATCAACCATCATAGGTGCAACCCATGGAGCACCTTTCATGGACTGCATCAGACATAGGAAACTATCATGAAATTAGGCATCAGTGCCTAGATTAGGTATATTAGGCAGTGCCTCAAGTGGCACTCCTGGAATTAAGACTGGCGGCTCAGGGCCCACCATGTCTCGAGCAAGGTCCTCACCGCCTTCCTGGAGAACAACACGAGGACATCATGGAGGAATTGGTCTACAAATTCCAAGCACACACCTTAGAAAAAGATTATATTCAAGGATATAACATCACTAATGGAAGTTGAATGTAAGAAAACTCACTACCAAAGGCATACCACCCAAACTACATGCTTAGATAGCTAGGTATCGGTAAGTGCTCAAGTATAAGTTTCATGTTACTTTGCAATTAATTTCCAGGTTCACTCCTTTACCTTTCATGAACATGACAAGGCGGGATAAGGGTGTGTAACCAATTCATTTTAGATTTCAGGATTCACTTTATAATGTATATCCATTTTCGATGAATCAGTTCCCATACACATATCACCAGAAATGACACCCATTTCTTTATAGCACAATGGATTGACTTAGTAAATTACTCATCCCAACCCATGAGGGGCCATACACCTCATGAATTGAGACACGCAATCACTCAATCGAAGCCAAAGTAATACAAGTAAAAGCAACTATCACAGCATCAATCAGTAATTACAGGCATATCAAGCAATGAAAAGCAGTGAAATGAACCTATATGGCATGGCAATATGCATGACATGTGAATTATAGGTGCCTATAATGATGCATGTTACAATGCTCCTTGCCTTCATATCATCGGGCCAAGGATGAAATAAGATCCTCAAATATAGAAATAATCAACAACACCACACAGCATGTGCGTCGCCCAATGGTGAAATAATATCGACTATAATAGGCAAAAGTAGAATAACAATTTCATTTTGGATAACTTGGCTTTTACCCCGAACATGTGTTCGCGACGCCCAAGCACAACTTATGACCAAGTCCTAAGTGTTCCTATTCTCTAATCTATTATCTCCAAATAGTAAAGCAAGAAAATAAACCACCTCTGATACCACTTTGTGATGACTCAAACCCGGATGCCACTTAACAGGTGCCCCAAGCCCGATGGACCACATGACCTCAAGTGCATCTTCCCAAACGCCAGATTATGTCAGCTAAAAGCAAGGGCCTAGGGTGTGTCTGTGGGAAGATTATGACCTCATTGGTAGAGTATATCATAGTAGAATGAATATATGGTAATAGTAAACAGTGAAAGCAATATAAATGATATAAATAAATAATGGAAGAAAACAGATGCAATAGATAAATGAGAATAATAATAACTGTATCAACTGGAATAGTGATGATGTAATGTTATGTCACTAGAAAATGGGAAAGCATGGATACAATACAATAGGCGTAACATGTTCCACAAGGTAAAAGAAAACAAAGTCTAATCCAAGCATCTTGAGATCCTACTCGGTCATCTGCTAACAAGCTACATCCTATCAACACACAATCAAGTATTGGAAGTTGTATGCTTCCCTTTGTCAATACCTACAACCATGTAATCTACTTTGGGTACCAAACAGTGCCTGGAGAGGGTGTGAGATAAATCTCAGTGGTCCACCACCAATGGTGTCTATAACATTCAACTCATGTAATGGAATATAGCAGTGTGCAAGCATGCATATATAAAGTAAAGAAAGCAGCACAATATAACTAAATAACAAAGTACCTACTTCATCCCTCAGTCGATGTCTAAACATGCAACTAGTTCTTTAATTAAACAATTTCCATTTAATGTTAATAGGTCACATGAGGCATAGTCAGCACTGACATCACCTCATGATAGTATAAGTAGTGAAGGTTCCAAGACATAACAAGGCAACCTGATAAAGATATTCGGTGAGGGAGTTCCAGGGTAATAACCAAGGTAACATAACTTGCACGAAACACTAACTTAATAGTATATTAGTCTAGTTAAGGGGTAAGAGTGTAATCCAAGGTGCATAATCCAAGGAATTCCACAATAAGGTGCCTACTGAGTCTAAGGTGATCGACCAAGGTAAAACAGGGCTAAGTAAAGATAGGGCCCTATGGGCTTTCACTATGGAACATACTCGCCAATGCTGGATCCAAGGAGTGTATATGAGGTATCATGTAATAATGAAAAGGACCCTATGGTAGTATACCAAGCATCTGAGGAATAGACAAGAACTAGAGTCTAGGTGGGTATCAACCTAAGCAAACTGTATCTTTGAATCGGAATGGGGTTCTTGAGACCCAAGGTATTCTCCTCTTAGAATCCAAGGTGAGCTCAAGTCAGTCCATTCCTATTTGATATTGTAATCATGTAGTAATTCATTTGGTTCAAGTCTTGCCTTCCATTAGTGTGTATAGGTCAATTAGAGTTGAAACCATTTATTTTTTTTTCTAAGCCTTGTCTTCCATTAGTGTGGATAGACCAAGTAGCATTGCAATCATTTAATCAAGTCTTAGTTAGCCATTAAGGCATATTCAATTATTGAGGTTCACTCCGCTACCTTCCATCAACATAGAAAGGGGCGCTACGAACATGTAACCTTTATTCAATCTCTTTTAATAAGGCCAAGTTATATATGTAGTATACTTGTCATTCAAAATTTCACATTTAATAATTATTTAAAGCACTTACCTTAGGTGGGTCAAGTGGTGAGCATACATGATAAATGACATTATTCAATCCTCATTAAACAACAAACCATTTATTATAGAAAGTATCGCCTTAAGGAAGGTCAAGTAAGGGCACACCCGAACGGTGGCTCAAACGTGTCAAAACACTAAAAACCTAATTATGTCATAACCTTCGACATGAGGCGGATTGAGTTGTGGTTGTAACCACTAAAAACTAATCACGTATTTGGAAAGAGCATAACCATACAATTCTAACAAGTATAATCATGGTATATTAATTTAAGAACCAGTTTCCAACAAAACTGATGGGCCCCACAAGAACATTTCAAAAACAAAAAACTTTAGGGCTGTTTTATAGACCACCCACCGTAGGGTTGTAAAATCCTTCTCCTATGGTATCGGCCCTTGATTTTCCTTGGATCGGAGTAGATCTAAGAAAAGATGAAAAATTCTCACATAGCTATGTCTAGGTTGAGAATGAAAGAGAAGAAGAACGGCTAAAGAGGACTTGATTACTTACCATTGTGCATCCAACGTGATGAACAGAAGATCAATCGGATGTTGGATGAAGGATATCTCTTGATCCCTAGCTTTAGCCTTCAAAAATCTCCAAATGGGTGAAAATGGAGGAAAATCGTGTTGGTTCTCAGATTAGGATGAAGAGGTAGGTTTAATAGATCATTAAGGGTGTTTTGGACATTTTACATAGGTTTTTATCCTGCACATGATTTTTTCTCACGGTTTTCCAAACCGTGCGAGACGGTTCTACCCAAAAAGCCTTCTTCTGCATGATTTGATCAAACCATGCACCATCTATGCACGGTTACCTGGGAAAGAGGGGGTGTTCGCATGGTTAGGCTGTATAGTCGTGTGCCAACCGTGTGAAGTGACACTTTCCAAAAAAACACCATCCACACAGTTTAGAAAACCATGCGGAAATCCCACATGGTTTACTCAAAACTGT
This sequence comes from Viscum album, assembly GCA_963277665.1. Classification (NCBI taxonomy): domain Eukaryota; kingdom Viridiplantae; phylum Streptophyta; class Magnoliopsida; order Santalales; family Viscaceae; genus Viscum; species Viscum album. Next base: position 1,383,350,900 of record OY728138.1, read on the forward strand.
GCGCAGAGTCTTTTTTTCTCCAAAAAGATGGGTTCCAGGCTCCAAACAAGCCCCAGACACCCTCAGAACCTATACTAACTCATTAGGTATCTAATTTAGGTCCAAAGTAATGATTTAGACCAAAAATTAAAGGATCCATACCTGAGTGAAAAATCGGTTTCTTACAAATGTTTTGAAGAATCCTTTACAAGTTTACAAGGTTCTTTTCAAATAAATCGTTTTCCTTTGTAATTGCACAGCTTTTCAAAAAATGTTTTCAAAATGGAAAGGATATTTTCCACAAGAATTATTTCAAGTGATCTTCCAAAATGATTTTCTATCTAAGATGACATTATTTGATGTTACTTAATCTTTACTAGGGATATTATCAAAGGATTCCATCCTTACTCTTTCTACGGATGGTTTATGTTTATGGTGAAAAGCTAAAATCTATATGAAACTCATTTCTTTAACATGGGTTATCCTATGATGAAATGTTTATTAAACTCATTTCTTTTCATGGGTTCTGATACGATGAATGATTTATGTACTTGTTGCATACATATATATGGTTTTCATTATGTGATGGGTGGGATATATATCTCCCTCCAATGCATTGGGTAAATCTTTATATCTTATGAGATAATGATGGTAAACAAGTCAATGGGATTGATCTGCTATGGGAAACAGGTGCATCCCCGTCCACTATGGGAAACAGGTGTGTCTTGATCCACTATATTGATGGTATTGGTATTTAACCTTGACATATGAAATGGTTTTCTATATTTATGATGGTTCCACACTTTTATGACATGAGCTTATGGATCATGATTGATTTATGATGATTTCTCACTCTTATGGTCCATGTTTTCTGAAATGATAATGTTTATGCCATGAATCATGTTTATAATCTATGATAGGTTGGCTGTGAACTTATTAAGTTATGATCATGATAACATAACCTTATTATTATCTTATTCTTTCATATGATCTGGATTCATATAACCTTTTTCTTATGCTTTCTTTTGTTTCCTTCACCTGGTCATGAAGAAAGGTTTAGGTAGGGCACGCCTAAGAGGAGTATTATGTGAGAAGATCTTCGTGGGAGATGTTGAAGATATTTCATAAAATAAAAAGATTATATATCTAATCTCTAAAGACTCTAAACTTTTACAGTTCTGATGTGGTTTTATTATGTTATATAATGAATATTCATTTAAATAGATGTAATATTTTGGTATGAAAAGCTCGGGTTGTTATACTTTTAGATTTGGACTGGTGAGGATCGAATGGTGTCTTCATTCGACGACACGGTAGGGCGATGTGGTCAGACCTACAAACTTGGGCTTCTTCCTCACTCGTGATAACTAATTTCAAGCGGTGGGTGAATCGACATCAAACTTGGATAGGCGTCATGTGAGCTTTGGTAGATTGGGTTTGTCCTCATCCTGTGGTGAGGTCATCCTTCTCTGAGCATCTCGATGGTTCACAGATCTCAGGAATCGTCTTCGGCGGTGATTCAATAGTCTGACGTCGATGATGGGGCTTAAACATCGGTGAGGAGGTGTGGTGGCAAGGTGGATCTCGATCGTTCTTCTCCAAGGTTCGATCACGAATTTTTTTTATGGAGAGAAGCGATGACTTCTTCCACGGTGAGGGTTTTATTGATTGGATGATGGTAGTCACAAGGAATGAAGCACTACTACAGGTCACACTTTTAAAAGTGCTAAAAATAGGTTTTAACAGTGCTGTTAATCTAACTACTATTAAAAGTCTCACTTTATCAGTACTAAAAAAAAGTGTTGATAAAGGGGACCTTTATGAACACTTTTTTAGTTCTAATAAAGTGGGTCTTTAATATCGCTAAAAAAATGCTGATAAAAGGGGTCTTTGTTAGCACTTAAAAAACACTGATAAATGGTAACTTTTTCGGTGCTTAAAAAAAGCACAGATAAAGGGGATCTTTGTCAGTACTTAAAAAAACACTGATAAAGGGTACCTTTGGCAGCGGTTTTTTAAGCACTGATAAAGTGAACAAAAAAAGGCCCTTATGGGCGCTTTTTTTAGCACTGATAAAGTGGGTCTTTATAAATGCTAAAAAAACACTGATAATAGGGGTCTTTGTGAGCACTTAAAAAAACGCTGATAAAGGGTAACTTTGTCGACGCTTAAAAAAAGTGCTAATAAAGGGGGTCTTTATTAGCGCTTAAAAAAACACTGATAAAGGGTACCTTTAGCAGTGGTTTTTTTAAGCAATGATAAAGATAGTAAAAAAGTATTTTTTAAGTTCTGACAATGCAATGATTTTCCTCCAAAGCAACCAAATGTGAAGGGAGCTGGAATACATAATCTTGTAGCTATGCTCACACAACTTTCTCGAGCCATGAATCATGCCATCTTTCCAAATGATCAAAGGAGGGAACAATGTACTATTGAATCTTTCATCTGGAAACATCCACCTTATTTTCATGGATCTTTTGATCCACTAGTAGTTGATCCATGGATCAACACTATTTAGAAAATATTTTTTGTTCTTCAATGCTCAGGACATGAAAAAGTTTCCCTAACTATTTATCATCTGGAAGGTGAATTAGATCAATGGTGGAATCTTATTAAGAATATGAGGCAAGTGGAAGAGATTGAATCCATGGAATGGGATGAGTTTAATAGGATATTCTTCAATAGGTACTTTCCTCTTATTCTACGTACAAAGATGGAGAAGTAATTTCTTGAGCTGAAGAAAAAGGATGATTAATCAATTAGTAACTATCAGGAAAATTTTATAAGTCTTTCAAGGTATGCCTCTAGTTTAATTATCAGCACTGTAAGTAAAATTGATTGATTCTTTAGTGGCCTAAAATCAAGTCTCTAAAATGCATTAGCTATAATAGAATTTAGTATCTATGAATAAATTGTTCGAGTTGCACTCAAAGTAGAAATGGAAACTAGAGATTCCCAACATTCCCATGGTTTTGATAAGAAAATAAAGATCGAGTCTCGTGAAAACTTTAATAAATCACATAGTGAATAGAAATTTTAGGCATCTACATGTCAGTAATGTGGGGAAAACATCAAGGGAAGTGTTTGAATGGAATTGGGATGTTCTTTAAATGTGTAAGGCGGTTCATAAAACCCATGAATGTCGAAATATGATTAATGGGCCGGTTATTGAAATGGAGGATATGATGCCAACTAATGCACCACTCACACTCTAGTGTTTCAAGTGAAAGGATTTTGGGTATTATGTGAATCAATGCCCCAGTCCAAGGACTAATGTGGATGATAAGTCAAAACAACCTCTAAAGACAAAGGACAAAGGAAAATCTTATGCAATCATAATGGATGGAGAGAATCATGATAATTATGGCACCCTTATTCTCCCCTCCTTAAATGGTAGTTTCATGTTTGATTTTGTATGAATATCTCAATGTTAATCCTTTAGATAAATGTCATGTGATTATCCCCTTTTACAAGAATTCTGGAATAATGAAATCACATTTGATATTTTATCAGTAAAAGGATGAACTTGGGATTCCACTGAAACTATTTTGGTGTAAGATAAGATCTTGTATAAGGAATAAAGGGTGAATTAACTTTTGTAAGTGTATATGTATCTATGTAAGATTAACATAAGAGTTATGGATATCATCATCGGTTTATGTGTTGATGCCGCTTTTGAGGTTTTTACATGATGGGAGTTTATAAATATTAAGTGACATGTATGGAAATACAAACCCTTTGGTTTTGTATATGTGACAAAGATATTCAAGGAGGAATGCCTTTACGCCTTGTGGACATATGATTAAAAGTACTGGTGACCTTTAGGGTTTATCTTATTTTTAATATCGAGGTAATTATGGGTTGTAGTTAATCACCTTATAAAGTCAACACGCTTTATTCAAAGAAGATTTATCTTTGGATCTTCTTACCATAATATATATTAAGGAAGTGGTAAATTTGCATCGAATACCATATTCAATTGTATCTAATTGGGATCTGAGGTCTACTTCAAAGTTTTGGTAAAGTCCTTAGCAAGTTCTTGATATAGAGTTGAGTTTTAGCACTGTGTTTCATCCTCAGACAGATGATCAATCTGAGAGAATAGTTTAAACTCTATAGGATATACTAAAATCTTGTTCTATGGATTTAAAAGGTGATTAGGATCAACACCTCCCTCTGTTTAAGTTTTTGTGGAACAATAAATTTCACTCGAGCATTTAGATGGATCCTTATGAAACCCTTTAAGGAAAGAAGTGTAGAACTCCAACATACTAGAAAGAAGTTGTAGAAATAAAGTTGTTGGGAACTGAGCAGGATGATGGGATGGAAAAGAAAGTTGGTTTCATCCAACGACACGTAAGGACAACAAAAAAGTTGAAAGAAATTTTACACTGATAATTGTTGACGCGATATAGAATTTGATGTTGTGAGAAGGTCTTTCTATGAATTTCTATATGGAAGAAAGAAGGGAAAACTAAACCCTAGGTATATCTTTCCCTTTGAAATACTTGATCGTATTGGGACAATAGCTTATTGTTTGATGATTCCACTGAATCTCTATCAAGTTCATGATGTGTTCCATGTATCTCTCCTGAGGAAGTACATACCTAATCCTTCACATGTACCAAACTCAGAGGTCATACCGCTAGAGCAAGATCTTTCTTATGAAGAATAACCGGTAGAGATTCTAGATCAAAGAGATAAGGTTCTATGACACAAGACCACTCACCTGGTTAAAGTTTTGTGGTGAAACCACCAATTTGATAAAGCTACGTGGAAACCTAAGGATGTGATGAGGTAGTGGTATCCTCATCAGTTTTTATCTGAGTGAAGAATTTTGAGGGTGAAATTCATTTTAAGGGGGGTAGAATGAAACACCCCAAGATTTTACAGTATGTCTCTTTTTGAATAAATTTAATTTCTTCTATAGTCTAAATTGCGCAAAACACTGAGCTTAAACGAACTTCAAAATATTATTATTTAAACACGACCGTTATAAACTATCTATTAAATTGGAGGATGTGAATAGGATTAATTATATTATAAAATATATATGAATTTCATGTTCAGTACAAATTTATTTATGCTTAGTAAATAAATACTTAACTTTTAGTAAAGTCATTTTATTCTTCAAATATATGTTTTTATAAAAAACAATTTTTATTGCTTTCTATGAGAAAATAAGTATAATTAATTATTGACACTTTTTTAAAATGTATTTGATAAAATAAATATCATTTTTTGATTTATCATATCAAATTTATTTTAGAATGAATTTTTTAGAATTTTTCTGAAAAGTTTAATTTTTCAATGAATAGTAAAAAAATACCAATTTTTATAACTCTCATTTTCTTTATATTTAAGTCGTTTTATGATTTTAAATTGATCTCAAAGTAAATTAAGTAATTTTTAGTTATATATAATCTAATTAACTACATTTAAACAATCTTTATACCTTATTTTTGCATAAGTACATTTTTAGGCTTAGAAACACATTTTCACCCAAAAAACTGGTTTTCTTTGTATTTTGACGGTTTAATTTTAAATGTAATTTTGAAACTTTTGTGTTTTTAATTTTTTAAATTGAATTCTATATTTTGAATCAGAAGGTAAAAATTAGGTTATAAGGTCATTTTCATTTTTAGGCATAAAAAAGTTACCGTGGTAAAAAACAATTTACCACGGTATAGGTAAAATAATCTAATGGGTTAAAGTTAAAAAGTAAAAGGTTAAAATATCTAAAAACTACAACATTAAATGGGTGGTTGATGTGTTTATCAAACTTAAACAGCCTTTATAACATTAATTATCAACCAAATTCATTGGAATTAATGTCACCCAAATGTGGTTGGATTTAAATATAAAATAATCATTATTTAATCACTTAAAATCACCCCTCCTCGAGTATAAATATCACCCCTCTCCAGCCCCTTTATCTTCACAAGCATTGAAGCTTTTCAAACCTCTACCAAACTCTCTCCTCCACGCTCTCCCCACATCCAAGTGTTGTTGGTCTCACCCAAAGACCAATTCCAAGTTCCTTAAGGGGTCCTTCAAGGAGGTAATATTCAAGAGGTGACTTTCTCAAACAACCTCTCTTAATTTTTTTTTCCACATTCTATTCACCTCCTTCACCCCCTCCTCTTATCCAATGAAATGAAACCATTGTCCAAATTTGGGCGGTTAACTATCTTCATGGATAATGATTTTTCATTTTCCATTACCACCTTTAAGGTTGGTTATAAAAGTATTATTCTGGTTAAATCAGATTATAATAGGTATATTATAAATCATTTCATGTTCTGGAACTAATATATATACATAATATTAAATAAAACGAAACTAGTTCATCATGGTCGAAAAAATCTCCAAAATAAACTAGACATTTATCATTAACATTTTATCAAATGAATCATCTTCATGTCCGAATGAAAAATAATATATGGGGTCATTTAAAATTTTGGAATTGCATGAATACCATTTCATTTCACTTTGGGAGTTTTATCTCCATTTGATAAGAAAATCCATAACAAATGAACCGATCATGAAATCATGAAATGAACGCACCCAAAACAATGAAAATAATGAAATATTATTAATGAACGGGTGGTAAGATGTTATAAAAGTATCGCATAAGGTATTATAAATATGAGTCTAGTTCTAAAATGAATTAATAACATTCTTTAAACCTTTATACGAGAGGTTAAATTATACAAAACTAAAGGAAAGTATGAGGTAAGGGTTTTTCATCTCACTTTTACTTCTGTGAGATATATGTCTTATTCACCACTTATTTCTTTTGGGTAGTGTATATAATTCCCCTTTGATATATCATATCATGAATCTCATTATGTTCATGGTATTTAATGATTCACTTGATAATTATTACTTTTATGGGGCATACGATTCGACTGATTACAAAGTGGTAAGGGGTTTCTTAACTCAGATTTCATTCATTGGATTAAACACTATTGCAAATATGGCATTTATCAGCATTAGAAAATGGCATTAACAGCGCTAGAAAAGTGTTGTTAATCGAGACTAAGATAAAGGGGGTCCCTTTTATCAATGCTTTTTTTAAGCGCTGATAAAAGTCAAAAAAAATATAAAAAAAATAATATATAATATAGGGGATCTTTTAACAGTGCTTGACCCCCCCCCCCCCCATCAACGCTAGGCGGAGCCCCCTCCCTCTCACTGCACGTTGTCCTTATCCGTACAACCCCCTCCCACTTGCATGCGCGCCCTTGCTTCCCCCGGAACTCAAACCTGAGACCTCCCCTCTTACGCGCCTGCACCTTTACCACTAAGTCATTTAGCTTTTTTTCTCCATTTAATGATATATCTATCTATTTATATATATGTGTATATATATATATAGTTATATAGTTATATTTATTCGTATATTAATATAGATTCGCATTAATATAAATATATTTAGTTATATTAATATATATATATATATATTTATTTGTTTATTTATTTATTTATTTGTATATTTATATATATTTATATCTATTTATAGATTTTTTTTAGTTATAATTTTTTATCCATATATTTATTTGTATATTAATATATATTTATAAGATTAGTTTTAAATACATTTATAAAATATGTTTTTTATGTGTGTTTATAAATAAATAAATACATACATACATATATACAACACACACACACAGAGATATATATATATATATACACACACACACACGAACAAATACATATATGTGTGTGTGTGTGTGTGTGTCTTAAAAGCCATAGAATGTTAAAATGACCATAACTTCTAATCTAGAAGTCCGTTTCAACTCCACAACTAGTCAAATTGAAGAAAATTAAACAATTTTCGATATGATATGTGGTACAGGCCTAGTGGACATCTAGATCAGAAGTTATAGTTGTTTGAATGTTAAACAATCAGGGTATCTCGACTAAAGCTCAGTTTTGGAGACCTTCTGGGCATTTTTTAGCCTCAAAAAATGTGACTAAAGGTTCTCTTTGGTCATTAGCGTGTAGAGATCATTGTAGGCTTCGATTTGATATGTTGTAGAGCTCAAACGGACACCCAGATCAAAAGTTATGGCCGTTTGAAGCTTGAGTTACATTTTCAACTTATTTTAGATATTTTATTAATTTTTTTGATTTTTTGTGTCTTCAATTTGTTATTAAATGATTATTAGTCGATGATAATTAGAAAATTATTAATTAATAATATTTTTTAAAATATTTTAAAGTCATTTTCACTAAATTGTTTATATATTAAATGTAATAGTCTATTTATACTTATCTAAAACATATTTAAAAAATATATATTATATTTATATCAATATAAATATACTTATGTATCAATATATTATTTTTCATGAAAAAATATTTTTTTTTTTGAAATATAAACTTTATCAATGCTAGGAAAAAGCACTGATAAAGTCCCCCCTTTAACAGTGCTAAAAAACGGTGATAAAGGGTCACTTTTAACAGCGCTTTTTTAGCGCTGTTAAAAGTGCCCTTTATCAGTGCTTTTTTTTAGCGCTGTTAAAGGATGGCGCTGCAGAAACCCAATTTTGTGGTAGTGAAACTTATACTTCATTGACTGTGTCATGTTAAGATTATGTGTGAAATGTCTTTTTATTATCTTATGTTGTATTTCCACTTATTTTATATGGATTTACATATAATACACATAATCTATTCATTTGATTAATGTTCGCGTCAACGATATGATATTTATAAGGGACTTTACTTTAAAAATTATCTTTTTTAAGTTTCCCTTAAAACTCTCCTTTTCTTTCACGTCCATGTTTTCTAAAATTATTTCCAAAAATGTTTTTATTATTCTCTTATGATTGTTTAAAGTCATTCTTACTCATGTTTGAATTTTTACGAAATGGTTTGAAATGACTCTTTTGTTATTTTCTAAACGATGTTATTTGTGACTTTTCCGACAAAAAAAATACAAAAGGAATGTTTTTTTAACTTATACGGCATTAGCGGCTTTTCTCGCCATCATGATGCATTAATGTTTTGAAGAATCCTTTACAAGTTTACAAGGTTCTTTTCAAAGAAATTATTTTCCTTTGTAATTGCGCAACTTTTCAAAAAAATGATTTCAAAATGTAAAGGATATTTTTCACAAGAATTATTTCAAGTGATCTTTCAAAATAATTTTTTATCTAATATAACATTATTTGAAGTAACTTAATCTTTACTGGGGATATTATCAAAGGATATCATCCTTACTCTTTCTATGGATGGTTTATGTTTATGGTGAAAAGCTGAAATCTTTATGAAACTCATTTCTTTTTCATGGGTTATGCTATGATGGAATGTTTATGAAATCTTTTCATGGGTTCTGATATGATGAATGATTTATGTTGTTGTTGCACACATATATATGGTTTTCATTATGTGACGGGTGGAATTTATATCTCCCTCCAATGTGTTAGGTAAAAATTTATATCTCATGAGATAACAATGGGAAACAAGTCGATGGGCTTGATCCGCTATGGGAAACAGGTGCGTCGTGATCCACTATAGGAAACAGGTGTCTTGATCCACTATGTTGATAGTCTTGGTAGTTAACCTTGAGATATGAAATGGTTTTCTATATTTATGATGGTTCCACACTTTTATGACACGAGCTTATGGATCGTGATTGATTTATGATGATTTCTCACTCTTATGGTCCATATTTTCTGAAATGGTAATCTTTACGCCATGAATCATGTTTGTGATCTATGACGGGTTGGGTGTGAACTTCGTAAGTTATGATCATGATCGCATAACTTTATTCTTATCTTATTCTTTCATATGATCATAGATTCATATAACCTTGCTCTTATGCTTTCTTATATTTCCTTCCTCTGGTGATGAAGAAAGGTTTAGGTAGGGTACGCCTAAGAGGAGTACTATGTGATAAGATTTTCATGGGAGATGTTGAAGATCTTTCATAAAATAAAATGATTATATATCTAATCTCCAAAGACTCTAAACCTTTACGGTTCTGACGTAGCTTTGTCATGTTATGTAATGAATATTCATTTAAATAGATGTAATATTTGTGTATGAAAAGATCGGGTTGTTATACTTTCAGATTTGGACCAGTGAGAATCGAATGGTGTCTTCAGTCGAAGACATAGCAGGGCAACGCGGTCGGACCTACAAACTTGGGCTTCTTCCTCACTCATGACAACTAATTTCAAACAGCAGGTGAATCGGCATCAAACCTGGACAGGCGTCGTGTGAGCTTTGGTAGATTGGGTTTGTCCTCATCCTGCGGTGAGGTCATCCTTCTTCGAGCATCTCGACGGTTCACAGATCTCAGGAACCGACTTCGACGGTGATTCAATATTCTGACGTCGATGATGGGGCTCGGGCATCGATGAGGAGGTACGGTGGCGTAGTGGAGCTTGATCGTTCTTCTCTAAGGTTCGGTCGTAAATGTGTTTGATGGAGAGGAGCGACAACTTCTTCCACGATGAGGCTTTTATTGATTGGTTGATGGTGGTCGCGAGGAAGGGAGCACTACTGCGGGTCATGCTTTTAATAGCGCTAAAAATTGGTTTTAACAACACTATTAATCTAACTACTATTAAAAGTCTCACTTTATCAGTATTAAAAAAACGCTAATAAAGTGGGTCTTTGTCGGCGCTAAAAAAACGTGAATAAAAGAGGTCTTTGTCAGCACTTAAAAAACCACTGATAAAGGATAACTTTTTCAACGCTTAAAAAAAGTATAGATAAAGGGGGTTTTGTCGACTTTTAAGAAAAAAAACACTGATAAATGGTACCTTTGGAAGTGGGTTTTTTTTCAAGCGCTGATAAAGAGAGCAAAAATATTTTTTTTTGGAGCCCCCTCCCCCTGTCAGTGCTTTTCACCCACTCGCCCTCCACCCCAACTATAACCCGATTTTTTACCCCCTCCCCACATCAACGCTCAGAATGAGCCTTTTTCAGCACTTTTCCAATGTCCAGCCTTATGTTCACCCCCCACACGCGCCTGGATTTGATCCTTGTACCTCTCTTTTGAAACTGGAACGCCTCTACCACTGCAGCAAGATGTTTTATTCTATATTTTATGACATTTCTATTTATATATATATATATATATATATATATATATTTGTTTATTTATTTATTTATTTATATACATATATATTTTTTATTTATATATTTATATAATTATTTAAAAATACATTATAAAATATATGTTTGTGTGTGTGCGATATATATATACTTGTATATATTTAAATATATTATATATTAATATTCATTTACATTTATTAGAATATAAATATAAATATATATTTGTTTATTAATACACACACATGTGTATATATAAACATTATATATATATATATATATATTTGCATAGGTGTATATATATATTCACATATTTTTATAATATAAAAAATGGTTATATATTATTTTAAATACATTTTTAGAATGTATATATATTGTATATTTAGATATAAATTTTATACATTACATATATATTTATATGTCTATATTTATATATCTACATATTTACATTTTTTTAAACAGGTTGAGGGTCAAGCCCCCTAAATTAAAAGAAAAAAAAGAGAGATCCTCTTTTGACAAATGGGGTAAGAGGGGATCCATTACAATCACCATGGAAAAATGTCAATAAAACCAAACCCAAAGGAAAAAATGGTCCTGAGTGTTCAATGAGAGACAGACATCAAGATAAGCGAAGGATAAAATTTCATCCCCCACAGATAATGCAACAGTGAAATCTGTCAAAGAAAAAGCGTTGCTCCCCTGCCAAGAAATTGTGTCGTGTTGGCGGCACAACGAGGCATAGCACCCTTCCAACACTGAAAAGTGAAGGACCGAATGATAGGTGTCAATGCACCTCTCTCTCTTTTGAGTCGCTCACTCAATGAAGCTTTTGAGAGAATCACAGCAAGTCAACCAAATGCAACACAAATCAAGACCAAAAGCATTGTGCATAATCAAGTCAGAGTATTCATCTGTCCAACAAGGAGAACAAATGGGCGATGATGCACTCATCCCTCTTTCGAGGTCGTCCACCCAACAATACCTACTAGAAGTTGTACCCAAATACAATGAAACCAAATCCAGAGCTCATAAAGACACACGCAACCTCATCAAACAACCAGATCCAAACGGCCAAAGACCTCAACAACCAAAAGAACATCAACAAATCAACACCCACGATTCCATGGAGGCCACTACCATCACCATCGGCGCCTGAAAGAGAACAGAAAACCGGATCAGCCCCACTTTCCAACCACTCGAGTCTCTTGTCAGCGTCATCGAGCACTTCAAACTCTGTCGCACAAACCTCAGACCATGGACCAAGCAACAAGGGTCGAGCCACCGCACATCGTTGTCTGAGGAGGCCAAGCCACCGCCTGGCCAACAAGAACCACCGCCCAAAGACGTCGGAACAGACGAACGGCCACCACCCTAACGCCACACCGCGACCGCTTGACTGGACCAAGGACCGTCGGTCAAACGCCAAATGATGCAGGGGGGCCATATCGAAAGCAGATTCGAGGATGAGTGAAGTCGAGGATGTCGCACACCAGAGCCAAAAGCCAATGAGGATGCGGAAGATGTCGAGTAGCGAAGGGAACGAGTGAAACCTTCAGAGAAGGTGAATGACCGCAGCGGCCATTGAATCTGTTCACACTGATCTGAAGTGGCGAAGGCACTAACAAGCCGATCCATTGAGACAGAGATGCCGAAAAGGAGAACCTAAAACCTTAAGAGAGGGAGATGAACCGCCAGGCGAGTGGGGAGTCATCCGGCCCTTCGTCTATATATTTACATATATATATATATATTTATACATATTCACGTAATTGTATATTTACATATAAATTTTTTATAATGTATTTATAAATATTTTCTGTAAAATATGTTTATATACTATATTTAATGATAATGATAATGATTTATTTATAAAAATACATTTATATATGATGTATATCCATAATATTGACACACACACACACATTTACACACGCAATTATACATTTATATTTCTCACGTACACTTACAAATATCAACATATATATATATATATACATATATTCATATAAATATATATTTTAATTGAAACACACATATTTATATATAAACATTACTTATATAGGTATATATATACATATTAATCTATTTTTATAAAGTATATAAAATGGATAATTTTTATTTTAAATAAAATGAATAATAAATATTTATTTCCATTTGGTTTATATATTTAAAAATACATTTTTATATAAATATGTTTAAATATGTATTTATACAATTGGTTTATTATAATTAAATATAATAAAATATGCATATATTTAATTATAAATAAAACTACAATATGAAAAATGATAAAATTTCAAAACCAAGATATCTATATGAATGTAATCCCTCAGAATAAATTCAGTCTCCATTGAAAACATGACAAGAAGACTCTTAAACAAAGCTGAAATACTATCGATTATTAAAAAATTAAGATATCCCAACTAAAAACTCAATTTTGAAAACCTTCTAGACCTTTTTTACCTTGAAAAGACAACAATCTGGGTCCTCCCCAAGGGGGGTCAACACAGTGTAAATCTCTTCGCAGGCTTTGATTTGACATGTGGTAGAGCTCAAACAGATATTCGGATCAAAAGTTATGGTCATTTGAAGTTAAGTCATATTTTCAACTTATCTAAGATCGTTCATTAGTTTATTGAATTTTTATGTCATCCAATTATTATTAAATGACTATTATTTGATAATAATTAGAAAATTATTAATTAACATTTTTATTATTATTTTATAATCCATTTTTCACTAAATATCTTATGTTGCGGAATCGTCGGGAGACACAACGACAGAAACGAGGAAAAAAAACGAAAGAAAGAAAACAAAGGACACAACGATTTACGTGGTTCGGGAAAAATCTATACGTCCACGGGAGAGGCAGAATTTCACTATGAGTCGGAAGCACAAAAAAAAATTACAGAGGATTTCACACATAAAACCCTAGCCCGAAATGGGCTATAAATGAAGAAGACAGTCCAATGTTCCGAATAGTAGTCCGCGTTGCAACAGTGATCGGCGGCTCACTTTGTCAAAAGTGCTAGTGTCTGCCGGCTAGAAGTCAAAAGCGCTACAGTGAAGTTGACCCCGAAGTCCGCACCTCTACAGTGTTTGTCGATGTCGGTCGGTCAGCTCCGCTACAGTGGTCAGCATTGCTACAGTGCCGAAAAAAATTGGACCACAAGCATTCGGTCCAACCGGATCGGACAACACCAATCCAACATCTTATATATTAAGTATAAATGCATATTTAGGCTTATCTAAATCATATTTAATAAAATATATTATATTTATATCAATATAAATATATTAATATATTAATATATTATTTTTAATGATATAATTTTTTTATGAAATATATCATTTATCAGCGTCAGCAAAAAAACGCTATAAAGGCACCCCTTTATTTACGTTTTTTTGCGAATGCTGATAAATAGATTCTTTATCATCACTGTTGACATTGATAAAAGAGGCATTTATCAGCACGGGATAAACTCAAATTTGTAGTAGTGGAAGTGACGCTAGGTTCTCAACCTACCTTGTGCGGTTGGTTGAAAGTGGGGGGAGGTGACCATGAAGCTGAAATGGGTGCACAGTCACCTTGAGAAGGCAGTTCACACGGCAGACTGGAAAAGGGCTCACGGTCAATATAATGACCGTGATTGTGACATGGTAGGAAGTGGGTGCGTCCAAGTGATTGTGACATGGCCCGTGTAGTGACCATGCAGCACACGATCACTTGCAAATTTTTCATGCGGTCAGTACAAATTTTGCCACATTTCCAATATGCAAATCACAAAAAAAAAAAGTGCAGATTAATTCCAATAAAATTCCAAAAAATGATAAATCAATTAAATTCATACTCGCAGCCTTCGAACAAATAATTCCATAAATTTCATATTCATTTAAATCAACCAATTAATAATCTGATTTTTCAAAAACAAAATTAATTTAAGCAATTTAAAATCATATTCATTTTAATTTCAAAATATGGATTTCATTTTATTCAAAAAATGATTAAATCGATTAAACTCAAAGCTAAATCCATTTAAAAATTCTAGTTCCAGATTAAATTAAATAACTTTATTTCAAAGTTTAAAATTCGATTTCATTTCAATGTATGGCTTCCCAATTTAACTTCAGAAAATTGATATTTCTATAAAAACCATGTTTAAAGCCAATTTCATATTAAATTCATAATTTACAAAGTTCACAAAAAACACTGTTATTACCCAGGAATTGAATTAATTGAGGGTATTTTCAAAGAATAACAGACAAAAATTGTTGAAATTTTCGGTTCACATCATCATGGTAGTGGTCTTTCCAACCCAAAGTGGTGTTGGTCCATCTTCCTTGACCTAGCAATGACCATGTGTTTCAGTGAGTTCATCTCTCTAGCAGTGGAGCAGAAGTGTGGTGCCTAAGGGGTTCATTAGTTCGGCTTATGTCTTGTCTTTGTTCTGGTTTCGAATTGTGTTTGTTTTTTTCTCTTTGGTTGTATTTGTGTTTTTTATGGTTGTTGCTCGGTCCTTCACTGTGGCAAGTGTCAACATTATGTGAAGGTATCGATGTTGGGATGAAATAGACTCTCCAACGGTCGGTGGTGCTTCTTTAGGCCTAATCTTCACCCAGGTTTAATTTGGTGCTCCTAATGTGTTTTTGTTCCAATGGTGGTTTCGTCTTAGTGTTCGCTTGCTGCGGTGTTCACCTATCTCCTTGGCGGTGCTCCCCGCCAGCGTTGAGCCTTGTCAGGCAGTGTTTGTAATGTTGTATGGCGGCACTCGGTGACCTCTTTGACGGTGTTTTGGTTGCAACAGCGGGATCTCAACAACAACCCCTCGACTAGCGTGTCTGTAATGTCTTAAGACACGCAAGGATCGAGGGCAGCAGATTACTTCAATCACCCTGCCATGGGTCGACAGTTCAACTGGGTGGCTCGACTCACAATGAGTGCCCCGCCCATTTTGGTTCTCGTTTTTGGTGGTATGTCTATTTGGGTATTTTATGTATTGTCTGAATTTTTTATGTTTAAATGGTTGTATGGTTCCCAATTAACCCCAAAAAGTGATTTTATCCATAATTCAAAAAAAGGAATTAAAGGTAACATGTGCATTTGCATCATATCTAGGCATAAACCACATCCACAATCGGAACCACAAAAGGTATTAAAACATTGCCCACATACCTTGTGTACCATAAAGAGGGCATCGATGTTTGGATGTGAAGTCTGGTTTCAAAGTATCAGAAGTTCGCTCACCAGAAATACATTTACCGAAATTTCAGTCGGCGGAAGGTGGTTGGACACAGTGTAATCAACGACGGTTCATCCCTTCTAGCGGCAGAAGAGTCATCGGAAGTTTGTATCTTCCGATTATATCAAGGGGGCCTAGAATGTTCGATGAACTCTCTAGAATGAAGTATGTCAAATGATTATTATATAATAGTTTACCGATGCAAGCATTCGAAGTCAACGAATTACTGGAGATAAACAGTTACCTCCACAAAGGTTGTAAGGTGGTGAAACAGAGACAATTGGTTGAAGTTTGTTATAAAAGTGGGGATTCGAACAGTACATCTTGTTTACGTACAGTATTTACAGAGAGTTGATCCTCTGTAATGAAATTTAGCTTACTATTTTATCAGTTGAAAGTAATCATGAACTTCCAATGAATACAAAGAAAGTCGTACTGTTTCTCCCGTGCGTTTAAGAAAACTTGTCTGCAGCACGTTAACCCTTTGTGTTCTTTTCTTCTTCTGTTTGAATTTCCATTGCCTTGAATATTTGTGAGTGTTGCTTGAGTGTGTGACAGGTCAACTTTGTGCGATGGATAGGGTGCAGTGACTTCCTACTTCTGGTACACCTAGTCGCAAGGGAGGCGAAGTACTGGAGGTTCGGTTTTTTCGTTGTGCTGATCTGTGTGTGAATTTCTGATGGATCGATGGTCGAAGTTCCAGTGGATTTATCGAAAACTCAGAAGTAAGGTTTCCCTCCCAACAAGTGGTATCAGAGCTTGTGGTTCAATTCAGCACGCCAGCGGCAGTTCGGGTTTTGTTCTCCCTTGCTTTGACGTTATTTCATTTTCAGTGGGAGTTTATTGTCTTCAAAGATTATGGTGTCATATGAAAGCAAATACCAAATAGATAAATTTGATGGAATGGATTTTAGTTTATGGAGAATGCAGGTGGGGGATCATCTGATTTAGGACCTGGATCTTCTGATCACGGGTGAATGTACGGAGAAAATATAGAAGGCTGAATAGGAAAGGTTGGATAGAAAAGCACTTGCACTGGTGAGGATGTCTTTGGCAAGGAATGTTGCCTTCAATATCCGGGAAATGAAAACTATAACGAGAGTTATGAAGGTGTTGGCAGACATGTATGAAAAGTCAACAACACTAAACAAAGTTTTCATGTTGCGGTGATTGTTCAGCTTAAGGTTGGCAAAAGGAAGACCTGTGGAAGACCATGTGAATGACTTCAACATGATTTGCGGGCAACTCAAATCAGTGAAGGTAACATTGGGTGTTAATTTTGTTGTCTTCACTTATGGAAAGTTTCAATGGTTGTTGTGGAATCGTCGGGAGACACAACGACAAAAACGAGAAAACGAAAGAAAGAAAGCAATAAGGACACAGCGATTTACATGGTTCGGGAATAATCTCTACGTCCACGGGAGAGACAAAATTTCACCATATCGGAAGCACAAATTACAGAGGGTTTTTCAGTAGTAACCCTAGCCCGAAAAAGGGCTACATATGAAGAAGACGGTCCACTGTTCCGAATAGTAAGTCTGCGTTGCTACAGTGATCGGCGGTCACCTTTGTCAAGAGTGCTACAGTGGCTGCCGGCTGAAAGTCAAAAGCACTACAGTAAAGTTGACTCCGAAGTCCACGCTGCTACAGTGCCTGTTCATGTCGGTCGATCAGCTCCGCTATAGTAGTCAGAGATGCTACAAGCATTCGGCCCAACCGGATCGGGCAACACCAATCCAACAATGGTTACTGTGGTCAGTAACTCCAACAAAAAAACAGACTTGGTGTTTGAGGATATCTGGAATCTAATCCTGAATGAGTAGCTCAGGCGGAAGGAAGTCCAAGTATCGTCCGGAAGTGCGCTCGATATTGATGGATGAGGACAGTCACCTCAACATAAGCAAGTCTATCAAAAAAAACATCGGATGATAAGTCTCATGAAAGAAGTCAAAGCAAGTCAGTTAGTCTGGGTCCTACATGTTGGAGTTGTGGGAAGAAAGGACATATCAAGAAGAATTACAAAAGTTGCAAAGAGAACACTAAAAGAGCATCAAACTTCTAGTAATTCAAATTTTGTTAACACAACGGAGGGTGGCAACAACTTATTGCTTAGTGTTAATACTCTGGTAGAAGCTTGGGGACTGACTCTGAAGCATCATTTCACTCAACCGGTGATCAAAGATGCATGGTCAATTACATATTTGGAAAGTTCAGGAAAGTTCATCGAGCAGATGTTGAAGCCCTATAAGTTTTTTGGAAAAGGGGATGTCAACATCCAAATAAAGAATAGACGATTCTTGAAGCTCCCTGGTCTATCGAAAAAACCTTATTTGTGTGGGATAACTTGATAAGGAAGGGGTCGGCACTACCTTTGTTAATGGGGTATGGAAAGTTGTATGGGAATCCATGGCAATTGCACGAGTTAATGATGGAAGTCTTTACTTGTCTGGATGTTCAGATGAAATTGCAAAGGCTGGAAGTACTCATCAGAAGATCCAGAGATTTGGCCTTGCGGATTTGATTACCTCAATGAAAAGAATATAAAGGTTCTAACAACAGAAGGCGTACTGAAACTAAATCACACAAAAATTGGAAGATGTGAAAGTTGTGTGTTGGGAAAGTAGAGAAGGGTGTCTTTCAATATAGATGGGCAGGAGCCCAGAGCTCGGAATTTAGAGCTGGTTCACTCAGAAGTTTGGGGACCTGGCCATGTTTAGTCATATAGTGGTTCTCTCTACTTTGTAACCCTTATTGATGATGTTACTCCAAAAGTATGGATTTACTTTGTAAAGCATAAGTCCGGTGTATTTCAAGTTTTCATTCAATGGAAAGCTTTGGCGAAAAGGGAATGCAGTCGAAAGTTGAAGTGTATTCGTACAGGCAACGAAGGTGAGTACACTGGATACAACTTCTAGGATTTCTACCGAAAGAAGAGAAAGAAGACGGTGTCCGGAACTCCCACGGCAAAATGGCATTGTTGAGAGGATGAATCAGACTTCGACAAAGAAAACTAAGAGTATGAGGTTGCACTCAGAAATGTCAAAGGGGATTTGGGCAAAGGCACTCAACATAGCGGCATATCTCGTCAACAGAAGTCCAGCATCGGCAGTAGGGTAGGAACTTTCAAAGGAGCTATAGTCCGGTAAACGTTCGTAAGTTCATCATCTTAAAGTCTTTGAAAGCTTAGCGTATGTGCATGTTGATGCTAAGGATTGAGATAAACTCGAAGCCAAATTCAAAAGGTGTTTCTTCATCGGATATGGAGATGAAAATTTTGGATATCGACTATGGGATGATGACAGACGACAATTCATCCGAAATAGAAATGATCACTTTAATGAGAATATTTTGTGGAAAGATATAAACTAAGCAGAGAAAAAAGTTGGAGTTAAATCACTTATCGAAGTCCATGTTGCCTAGAGTAAAGCATTGAAAGCTCACAACTTTCGAAGAACTCTGATAAGAATGTTGAAAGCATCGAAATACCAAAAGTAAGATCATTGAAAGAAATGACAGAAAGTTTAAGGGCGGTTGAAGCTCAAGTGGGAGTACCAGAAGACAGGGCTTAAGAAGAAAGGGAAGAGACTAGTAGTTCAGAGTAGCAAATTCAATTGAGGAGATCAACTAAAATCAGAAGACATGTTCAGAGGTTTGGGGTTGATATGAACTTTATACTCATAACGGATACAAGAGAACCAGACTGTCCAGAAGAAGCGGCAACACTTAATGATGTCAGACAATGGAACTCATAACGGATACAAGAGAACCAGACTGTCCAGAAGAAGCGGCAACACTTAATGATGTCAGACAATGGAAGTCGGCAATGGATGAAGAAATGGCTTTTATTGAAAACCAACGAAAGCTGACAGAGTTACCGAAAGGTAAAAAGGCATTGGGAAATAAATGAGTTTTCTGATTAAAATAGGAAGCGAATGGTAAGAAGCGAATGGTAAGAAGCGTTACAAAGCGTGGCTGGCGGCAAAGAGATTTCAACATAAGATGTTAATTTCTCAAAAAACTTCTCATCGACATTCAACTCTCTGAATGGTGTTGAGCATGGAAGCAGGAAGATTTGTATCTCGAACATATGAATGTTAAGATCGTTTTCCTTCATGGCGAGTTGGAGGAAGAGATCTACATGAAATAGTCAGTAGGTTTCATGGAAGACAGAAATCAAAACTTAGTCTGTAAGTTGAAGGAAAGTCTATGGATTGAAGCAAGTACCGCGGTACCAAAATCAGAAGTTCAACAGATTTATGTCGGGAGGATGATTTGAGAGGTGCAACGCAGATCATTGTTGTTACTGGAAGCAATGGGGTGATGGAACTTTCATTATTTTGCTTTTATATGTAAATGATATGTTGCTGATTGGACCGGATGATAAGAAGGTTCGGAAATTGAAGAGTATGTTGTCCAGAGTTTTTTAGATGAAAGATCTCGGGCAAGCCAAGAAGATATTGGGGATGAGGATCGAGAGAGATAGGAAAGTCGGAATTTTGGTGTTATCTCATAGAGTACATCTGGAAGATCATCGAAAGATAACCGGATGCAGCCCAGTCTTAACTCCTCTTAGCCCCTAGTCCGAAGGCCTTTAATTTTTATTATATCAAACCCTCTTTTTAACTGAGTTGAGAGAGATCCTTTAACATGACTAGAAGACCCGAAGGCACAAAAGTCTTAGAATTAGTTGTTGGAGTTTGATGCATGTTATGATTTGTATTCAACCAGATATAACATATACAATTGGGGTTGTAAGTCGTTTTATGTCAAACCCCGAAAGGGAATATAAGGAAGTTGTAAAATGGATCTTTCGGTACTTAAAATGAACAAAGGTTACAGCTTTGTGTTTTGGGGAGGAAGATTTGTTACAAGGCTTTTGTGGATGCAAACTTCGTCGGAGATTCAAATACCCGAAATATCACAATCGAATTTTTGTTTACCTATGGAGGAACATCAATCAACTGGATATTACGACCACAAAAGATCGTTACATTGAGTACAACAAAAGCAAAGTATGAAGTGGTAACGAAAGCTAGAAAAGAGATGGTTTAGTGGAAGCAATTGTTGAATGAGCTCAGAAGAAGTCAGGAAGGAGGAATCCTATTTTGTGATAGTCAAAGTGTGATTCACCTGGCTCGAAATCCAATTTTCCACGCAGCACAAATCACATTAACCTAAGTACCACTTCATCATAAAACATGCAGCACAAATCACATTAACCTAAGTACCACTTCATCATAGTCACCAACCAAAATCTGACGAACATGTTCACTAAAACATTAGTTCAAGAAAGTCGAAGGCGACATCGTGTTGAAGTTCATTCCTTGCGACAACAAAATCATCAGAAGTCCATATCTTCCAATGATATCAAGGAGGTCTAGAATGTTCGGCAAACTCTCTAAAATGAAGAATCTTGAATAATGTTTCTAGAACAATTTACAGGTGCAAGTAGTCGGAGTGAGCAAGTTACTAAAGATCACCAATTACCTCCACAAAGGTTGGAAAACGATGAAACTGAGACAATCGACTGAAGTTTCCTATAAAAGAGTGAGGACCGATTTACACAATGCATCAGTGATACGAACAGTCTGACCTGTTTACGTACAGTATTTACAAAGTTGAACCACTGTAATGAAATCTCTCTAGTTGTTTTGTCGGTTAAATGAAAGGTTGACTTTGTACGGTGGGTATGATGCAATGACTTCCTACTTCTAGTACACCTAGTAAGAAGGGAGGCGAAATTTCAAAGGTTCGGTGTGAATTGCATATTCAAGATCATGTCCACATGTTTCTCTAATTAATTTTGATTCAGTTCTAATATGTCAATGTTCAAATCGTGAGATGCATTTACTTATGAAAATTGCCTTCTTCAAAATCAAGATATTATTTTTGAAAAATATTTTAAAAATGACAAGGGGTTTTATAAGAAATTTTAAATATGTTTTTAAAAATATTTTTTGAATTTTTATGGAGGGAGAAAATTGGGTATTTCTAAATGAAAACCAATCCCGTTGGAAATTGAGGAATGTTGTGCCATATCTCAAGGGCATCTTAATGTTATTCAGTCGCTACAACACATCACCCAAACCACTTACAACCTCATCCAAAGTTGACAAGATATTTATGATCACTTCCACTATAATGTTTCTTCTTCTCAAAAAAGATTGTCATGTTTCTGTCCTTTATACCATTTTTTCCTACATTGTCATTTCATTGCCAAAGCTTCCCACCAAAATCAATGACGTTTTGGACAAGAGTTCCTAGGAGTTCATTTGGGGAGCAACTCTTAACTAAAAACACATCAGCATGGAGTTGGATTGAAATGTGTTGCATGCAACGTGAGGGGTAGGGGATGAGAGACCAAGGACAGGAGTCGAGAACCATTAATGAAACATGGGTTCAGGTTGATTGCAAATTTTGAGCTTCTTTGGTTCAAAGTTGGGAGCAAATATGAATACCAAGGACAAGGACTCAATTATGCAAGTTGGAAGTGAGGTTTTGACATTTGGAGCAGCATTCAACTTGCGTGGGTGGACCTTTTCATTGGAATCTAGTGAGAAACAAAGGAAAACCAAACTACTAATTCAAAAAATATAATTAGCTTAGATATCTTGGACCCCTTAAGCTACTAGCTCTCATGTAAGTTCATGAAGTAGAAATCAAAAAGCTGGTATAGATTATGTGCCTCCTAGTGGGCAGCAACGATGGAAGAATCTTGAGCACACCCTTCCACGTAAGTACTACAAATTGTGCTAGAATCAAGCCTCCATGACTAAACAATGCTCCCCTGGTGCTACTAGTACTACACCAACTTGGGAGATTTCTTCACACCAACATATGGCCTAGTGTGACAAGACAGAGAGGCAAGAGTAGAGAAGTGTGGTAATGACAAATAGCTAAGAGAGTTTGTACCTTTAAAAGGAAAAAATATTCACAAATATGGAGAAGCTTAAATGCCACATAATTGTTGGGGACTGGGGTGTTTCAAACAACAACAACAAACACACCTTAAGCCCAATTAAATCACAATAGAAGAAATAAAATCACATCCAAGAACCCCATGAAGGGTTCATGGGTGCGTTGATGCATATAATTAATAAAGTTCATACCTTCGTTGGTATATAACCAATGTGCTTTTCTAAGAACATTGATTTGATTCTTCATCAATGTTGGATAAATACATGTTATATTATTTATTTAAATATAACCACACATTTCTTTAAGCTTACTCAATCGACAACCCATGATTTCATACTGGAGGACAAATTTTATGTTGATAAGAGAAATCACCCTAATCACTCTCAAGAATGAAGTTTGATGTAAATTAAAATATGAGACTTCACAAGATCTAACTACTCAGGTTAAATGACCAACTGTTACATTGCCCGCTTGAGAAACATCAATAATACATAAGACAATTCATGCGATGTTTGCAAAACGGTTTTGCATAAGGCAATAAGTTAGCAGACTCTTACCAGTTATGCAATGCAGGATGGGATACAAAACATACTCACAACTCCCCACCAACAGCTGCACAGCACAACCGTCTCCCCGCGAATTCGCCACTGAAAATAACACAAATATAGACAGCTCTACAATTTCACAACGAAGCAAAAAGGCAGAAACAGGCAGTTTGGTACACATTGCTGCCACCTTGAAAAAACATCCTAAAACATATCTGGGCATGCGGTCAGGGTAGAATGGCTCGACGATGATTTGCAGTCTGAAACATGAGCCAACAAACACAGTATCAGGACCCGGGCATCAACACTACATCTGTCATTCACTTAATTGAAAACTGTATATCACACTTATCACATACGAGATGCTTCCTTATAAACCTCCATTTGACAGCGCTTAGAAATTGCTTGTCAAACACGGACTAGGACCGTTTGACAACACTTACTGAAAACTGCTTTAGAAACTTATAACTGCTTGTGTACAAGTGCTTCCAGTTTGCTTATTGAAAAAATGATTTTAAGCCACTTAATCAAAGTTTTTTCAAAAATTTAAGTGCAGCTGTTCAGAAACAGAACAAACGCCACTTGTTTTTTTCTAACTGCTTATCAAAAATGAGAAGTGCTATAAACAATTATCAGTAAGTGTTGCCAAATAGGTTCCATGTGTTCCTTGAGGAATTTCATGGTGACCAATTTTTCAGAAACAAAACAAACACTACTTAATTTTTCAAACGTTTTATCATAACCAATCGGTACTATAAACAGCTTTCAATAAGTGCTATCGAACGAAGCCTGAAAAGGCATATTACAAAGAATCATTCGAGCTTACCAACAACATTCTGCAACCAATCTTGTGCGCACATCAAAACCTGCAAGGTACCAGAACCGAGCGAGCTCCAATGAGGGTCCAACAATATACTTCTGGTGTCAAACGCCGACTTGGAAGAAACTTTCGACATGGGGATCCCCAAGATATTCCGAGCCATCATGGACAAGATAGGATACCTAGACGAGTGCACATGCCACCACTCGAGTATATCAAAATCAACACTGCGAGGAAACAGGGGCTCTTCCAAATACTTGTCCAAGTCCGATACAACACTCAAGCCATGCGAGGTTTCATGGAGGAACTGGTCATACCCCGTCAGCCTATCTCTTGTATCACTGGAGACGGCACTGACAGAATAGTCTGCATGAAGCCCATCGCTACTGCTCACTTGGCATGTCAAGCCTTCATCGAAGGAAGCCAGGGGGGAGCAGATCGCATGCTCATTATAGAGAGCCCTAATGGTGCCCGATACATCATCAATATGCTCGGGAGCATCGCTGCCATATATCTGCGGATAATAATACTCCACTGACTTCATCTTGATCCGAGGGTCCAAGACAGCCGCAGCCGCTAGAGCCAGGCTGCATTTCCGCCAAAACTCATCGAATTTGGTCTTCATCTTCCATGCCAAGCCAGAAAGGAAATCATCTGGGTTTTTACTCCACTCGACCAGTTGCAAATGAATGTTGCAAATCTCCGGGAAGTACAAGTTAGCAATTGGAGAATTGTTACACGTAAAAGCATTGCTAACTTCAAAGAAGAGCTTCAGGTAGCAAGCGATGTTGCACATCCTCTCCCACTCTGTATCGGATGGGGAGCTGCTGTAAGCCGGGTCATGCTCTTGAAGCAATAAAAACACACTCCTGTATTGCAAGGCGGCTTCAAGCATGAAATATGTACCATCCCACTGAAAAGGATTATCGAGAGACAAACATTTCTCACAATCGACCCCAACTTGTTGGGCCATGTCGTTGAAGTTTTGATGCATCATTTGAGAACTTTTCACATACCGAATGCTTCCTCTAATTTTGTCCAATAACTCACCTGAAGCTTCGAGTATGTCTAGAACCATCAAATTCAATACGCTAGATGCACAGCGTACGTCGAATAATTGGCCATTGCATAAAAGAAACCTGTTCTGGCATAGCCGCTCCCTGATTCTATAAACAATATTGTCACTGCCAGAACCGAAGTCTACTGTCATTGAAAACAACTTACGGTCGATATCCCATTCCATTAAACAAGTCATGATAAATTCAGAGAGCAGGCCCTCTGTGTAAGAAGGGTGCAGTGTTATAAAGTTCAAGATTTTCTTCTGCAACTGCCAAGTTTCGTCAATAAAATGAGCTGTCAAGCATAGGTACTCGTCACCTTCTAAAGCAGTCCATTTATCACATCCAAGGCTAATTTTACCAGGCAGTTTATCCAACACCTCATAAACTTTCTGTTTCTCTTTCTCATAAATTTCTCTGCAGCCAAACTCGATTCTGTTAATTGTGGGAATATCAAACAAGGGTTGAAGATCTTTAACAAACATTTGAAATCCAGCATGCTCAACCATATCCAAAGGATAACCGTGTAAAATGATCATGCGGGCAAGATCAATTTCACTCTGTTTTTGATTGAAGTTAACATTACCAAAAACAATGGGTGCATCTTTTGGTTGCTTGCTATTGCATCGGCCATTCCCAAACTTGGGTTTCTCGTCTTTTTTCTGCTGGTATTTCACAAGAGCAACGCTCCCCGGCTTTTTCTTTTCTCTGGTGACAAAAAATTGAGCTATGTCATTATTAGATCTTCTTTTACACCTGACCAAATGATTTCTCAGATGTGATGTACCACTAGAACTCGAGCCACTAAGTTTCTTTTTACAATGCTTACAGACTGCTACAAATGTGTCACCTTTTTTAATCCTGTCAAAGTCATTCCACACAAGAGATTTTAATCTACTAGATTGAACTATGGCCGGCTCATCCAATATTTCCATTTTGAAAAAACTAATATCGTCTCAATACCTGCAAGCCAGAAAACAAAATACAAATATCAATTTCTGACAACTAAATTTTCAAATATATATAAATTAGAAAGCATGGAAGCCCATATAGACATGGATCAGGACATTCAGAAACATGCGATAAAATTAAAATATAAAAAGCGAGCCAAGACTCGTGATTGAAACAAATTTCAGAAGATCAAGATTTTCAATCAAAATTAATATATAATCAAACATAACAAAGATGGTTTGGACTATAAAAAAATAAAATAGGCCACGTGGGATGATTAAATCACCTTAGTAGGAGCTGTGTTCGACATATGCTCTAATTGTCAAGAGAGTTCTAATTCTTACACCCATGGTAAGCCATGAGCCAAGACTCTGATTGAAACAAATTTTAGAAGATCTAGACATGCAAAAAATTAATTTATAATCAAACACAGAAATGATAGTCGTTTGGACTATAATATATATATATATATAGGATAAATAGAATGATTAGATCATCTTCGTACAGAGTCTGCCACTAATAACAGGCATTGATAATTTTCCAATGCCTTGTTCATTGATTATCAAGCCATTTTATCAAGCAGCCAAGATGGGTAAAATGAATTTTAAACAAATAAAATTTCGCCCAAGAAGCAATCAGATTTAAAAGTACTTGAACAACATGCACCTCTTTTTCCCACACTCAAAAAAAAAGTAAAAAGAGAGAAGCATTCAAGATAAAAGAATCAGAAGTTCACTTTCTACCTAGGTGCAGAAACAAGAGAAGTGTCACTTAGGACCATGCAGTTACCTTCAGTACCCAGATTGGGAAACCAACAAAACACGTTGAAATCAGCATCAAAGGTGAATCACTGAACGAAGATCAGCACCCAAATGCAGGGCATCTCAAGTGATCAAAAATATCTACTATTCAATATTGGAAAAAAAAAAACTAAAGCACTTAATTCAAGCATATTAGGCTACAAATCACTATTCTTAGTACACATCAAAGATTGACAGACAATCTCTGGAATTGAATCAGAGGAACATTAATTTTCCATTTCACTAAAAGCACAAATGACATTGTGACCAGACATTTTCAAGGTAGTTGTTTTTGTCAATCAGCAATGCTTCCTTGCCCTAAATATCTCCAACAAGCTACTGATCAAATCACCACCCCTACTGAAGAGCCCAACGGAATTGATGAAGGATTGTCTTTGTTATCAACATTGAATGAGAATCATTAGAAGCAGTTGAGATTGTCTTCGAAGTGTTGAGAATGTTTTTGAGATAATTTGAGAAACCCTGAGATGAATTAAAGTGACTCTGGACTTATTTGAAGTATTCTGATTTTTTGGAGTGAGCTGAAAAATTGTAAAGTCTTGAAGATTCCCTAAGAGACATTCTGAATCTACAGACAGCCTAAATTTGGCAAAGACACAGACTCATTTGAATTCCGTAAGGATCATTGCATTTCCTCAGGAGTCATTTCAACTCTGGAATTGAAAATCGGTGAAGGCATGACAAAACCATTAAGGGTCATTCAGACTCCATAAGAGTCATTTCAAACTCCATAAGAGTCCTGGTGAACTCCGTAAGAGTCATGCAGGCCATCATAAGAGTCATCAGATGAGAAATTTGACGAAGGCATGAAGACTCCTGACATTGTAAGAGTCATTTGAACTCTGCATCAGATTCAGTGGACTCCTCCGTAAGAGCCATTCAGTTTCCGTAAAAGTCATTTACTCTTGAGGAATATCAGTTGTGAAAATCAGCTAAGGCATGATATATCAGAGGATCATAAGAATCATTTACTCTTACGATATGATTGTTGTCTGGAATTTTGGCAAAGTCCTGCATCGTAAGAGTTACTTTACTCTTACAATATATCATTTGAGAAGGAAATTTGATAAAGGCAAGGAACTACAGAGAACATCATAAGAGTCGTTTTACTCTTGTTTTACTCTTCCGATATAGTCTTTACTGGGAGTTTGGTATGAGTCAGATCCTTGGAGAAATCTTTTAGATTTGTAAAGAGTGAAATATCTGAGAAATTTCAGAATAAATATTCTGAGGAAATCAAAATGGGGCGATGTTATGTTGTTCTTAAATTCATAAATCACATGCAAATGATTATGCTGTGATTCAAACTGAGTTATTAGAATGTTGCACCGCGATGGGATCTGTAGCGTCACGAAGCAAATTGAGGATGATGTCAACCAAAGCTGGTTTAGTGAAACGAAAAGAGAAGATCTTTGCTGGAACATTCTGGAATTCACAAATGCATTTATTTGTTAAGTATTTTAAATGGTGATCACTACTAAAAAAATACCTGAGAATTTATTTAACAACTGAAATGAGGAGGGTATTATTGGAATATCACAAGAGACAACGGTTAAATGAGAAGGGAATATTCGAAGATTGTGGGAGTTTCCCCATGTGAACAGCCCATTGAGGAAACGCACGGAGGATCATGGTGTTCAATTCAGTTGTGAGAATTCTCTAGAATGTTAGCTGGCATTGACTTTCAGAATTTAACTAATTCTGGAATATTGAGAAATGCTCGATTAAGGGGAACAGCTTGTCAAGAGACCAGGAAGAAGAATAAGAGAGATAAAAGCAGACTGAGGCTGGGTGATCAAAAGAGAGCAGAAAACTTGTATGAGTCAGAGTTATTCAGTGATTCGAGATTGAGAGGCGGATCATAAACTAATTCTGTATAAAGTGAGCAAGGCCAAATGATCTGGATTCAACATTCAATATCAGCCGTGGAAGTTCTTGGAGAAGTGAGCGCACTCTGATCTAAATCTGATTGTCCTGAAGGCTAAGAGGAAGATCAACATCAGTTGTTGGAGCAACCCGGATTTTACTGAGATCTTACTCACCCTGGTCTGAAGAACTTGCATATTGGCACGAGCCAGTTTATTTCCACCGAGAATCTGTGGTGTTGGGAAACACACTGGTAGAGGATGATATCTCCCAAACCACTTTTAATTTGTGATTGATTATTAGTGAAAAATCCCGATTGCAGCAAGGAGTGGTAGGTATCCACACTAGGATCAAACCTTGTAAAAATTGTATGTGCCTTGAACATCTTTCATTTATGTTTTCATTCAGGTAAAGCTGAGCTTAATATTGAGGGGATCAAATCCTAACAGATCACAGAGGTTATTTTAAGAGCAAGAAATGTCATTCTCATGTCTCCATCAAACAAAGTTTACATGGGGCTTTAAACATCTAAAGAAATCTGGGATTAACTGGAAAACAGTTATGAAGGAAATGTTAAAACCAAAGTAGCTAAACTGCAAATATGGAGAATCAGATTGGAAGATGTGAAGATAGCTTGAAGAAGAAACAATTGATGACTACTTTACAAGAGTCAATGAGATTGTCAGCAATGTCCGAGACTATGGAAAAAGGCTAGAAGATTTTACAACTGTCAATAAGTTAATGAAAAAACTTTTCTAACGGGTTTGATCCTAAAATTTCAGCATTGGAAGATAGAGAGGATCTTAACCTTGATGAATTGCACAATATTCTCATTGCATATGAGATGAAAAAGACTTCAACATTCAAAACGAATGTCAAAGAAAAAATAATTTTTGAGGCCATGAGAAAACTCAAAATCAAAGATGAAGAAGTTGAAGAAAATGATGAAGATTATAAAAAAAATCATGTCTCTTATCTCAAAAAACTTCATAAAAAGGGAGGGAAAGTATAAAGGCAAACTCCCACTAAAGTGTTTCAGGCATGGTGGCATTGGACACTTTGCTATAAATTGTACAAAAAAATAAAAGTGGTGAGTATTGAAGGTGGTGATCAAAATGAGAAGCCTCAAAAGAAGAAATTTAATAAAAACTTAAAGGAGGTTGTTGGGCATGTGAAGCTTCTTCAAGGTACCGGATTCAAACCGGAAGGAGGAACTTCAGAAGTTCATTTCGACCTTGTGAAGGCAGCAGCATCGACAACGGCAGCAGTGTCCTCAACATGTGAGTATGGTTGTCGGAAGTTGACAAACTTTTGATGGGCTGAGCAGGCTATTCAATTCAATGGATGGGGGCCATGAACAGTCCACCAAATGGTTGACCGCAAATGTTGGGTGGTGGTGCAACCTCTTTGACCAACCGAATACCACTATAAAATAGAGGTGGGACCAGATGCAAAGGTATCAATTGTTCAATCGAAGTACCTGTACTTGAGATTAGGTGTAATCACTGGCTTTTTTAACTTTAGTGATCCTTATCCTTGTACTTCCAGTAATATAAAGTTTGGCAATGTTCTTCCATGGATGTAGGACAAAAGTCTAAACTACGTAAATCTTTATCTATCCACTTTATCCTTTCCTTTGTCTCTTTGAATGCTTTGTAAGTTGTCCGAAAGAGAGGAGCGACAGTAGCAGTGGTTAGGGAGCAACAAACTTCCTGGTTTTAGTGCTCTAAGACGCAGGGAAGTTCCAATAGTTGTTTCCGCAGAGCAGAACCATCGGCAGATACAATCTTCTGGAGAACACGAGTTCTATCATTCATTGATCATACGGAGGTTCTGATTCCCAACAACTCGTATCAAAGCAAGGTTGGTCACACACGACAACTCAAGTAACATTCTCTTTTGGGTATACTGTCATCGAAAGATATGAAAACAGAAGGCAAAGTTTGGATCAGTCAGTCTGACGAAACTAACTATGGCTTCTGAAGGATGCGGATCTAAAACTATCTCAACCATAAGTATCTCGAACTATCATTAGAAGGTGTCGAGCCTGAAAAAATAGAGAAAGGTGAATGGGAAAAGTTAGAAAAGCACTTGGATTGGTGAGGATGTCGTTGGCATGGAATGTGGCCTTCAACATTCGGCAGAAAAAAACTACAGTTGTGTTGATGGCTGCCCTGACGGACATGTATGAAAACCGACGGCATTGAACAATGTGTTTCTAATGCGAAGACTATTTAGCATGAGGTTATCGAAAAGACAGACAGCAGCAGATCATGTGAACGATTTCAATATGATCTGGAGCCAACACGAAGCAGTGAAAGTGATTTTCACGGATGATGTATGGGCAATTCTACTACTTTCATATCTATCGAAATCAAGGAACAGTATGGTTACTGCAGCCATCAACTCTTGCAAAAAGACTAATATGGTGTTCGAAGGCGTTCAGAATTTGATCCTCAACAAGGAACTCCACAGAAGAGAGGTTCAAGTCCCATTCGGCAATGCTCTGAATGCTGACGAAAGGGGAAGCTCACCTCAAAGAAGGAATTGTTGACGGCCGGATGATAAGCCTAGGGAGAAGAGTAGAGGAAAATCGACTAATCCAGGACTCACATGCTGGCATTGTGGGAAACGTGGCCATCTTCAAAGGAACTGCAGAAATCGCAAAGAAGGTAGTGACTTGTTACTCAGCACCAGTATTCCAGTGGAATCATGAATAGTTGACTTTGGCGCATCCTTCCACTCAACAGATCGTATGTGCATGATCGACAATGTATCTGGAAGCTTTGGGAAAGTTCTTCTGGCAGATGATGAAGCTTTGGAAGTGATTGGAAAGAGAGATGTTAATCTCCGAATGAAGAATGGGTGCTTCCTAAGATTGAAGTGAGACATGTTTCTGGTTTCCAGAAGAACCCCATCACTATGGGGCAGCTGGATGATGCAAACTATGGAACAACCTTCGCCAATAGAGTCTAGAAAGTAACTTGATGGTCTACGGTTACGACGCGAGTAAAGGACAAGAGCATCTATCTGACTGAAAGTTCAAATGGAAGTGCAATGGCCGAAAGTACAATCTCGAAAGTTGGGAGAGCTGTGTACTAGGGAAAGCAAAAGAGTTCCATTCAACTTGAATGGCCAGAAACCCAAAGCTCGAGAGCTGGAGTTAGTTCACTCAGACGTATAGGGATCTACTCCAGTCCGATCAAACGGAGGATCTCTTTACTTCGTCACATTCATTGACGACATGACAAGATATGGGTGCACTTCCGTAAGCATAAGACGTTTTCAAAGCTTTTGTAAAGTGGGAGGCAATGGCTGAATAGGAGAGTGATCGGAAGTTAAAATGCCTCAAGTTAGACGATAGTGGTGAATACAGCAGAAGTAGCTTCTGAAACTTTTGTCGGAAGAATGGGATCAAAAACGAGAGAACGGTACCTGAAACTCCAAAACATAATGGAATGGTAAAGAAAAATTAATCAGACTTCGACCGAGAGGCAAGATGCATGCATGTGCACTCTGGAATGTCCAAAGCCATATGGGCGGAAGCAAATCAACACGACAACATACTTGACCAACAGAAGTTCGTCAGCTGTTATGGGACAAAGTCTACCAAACGAGCTATGGTTCGGTAAGGCACCGTAAGTTGGACACCTGAAAATCTTTAGAAGCTTAGCTTATGCCCTGATCGATGCAAAGGACAGAGGCAAGTTGAAGGCTAAGTGTAAGGCTTGTTTTCTCATGGGCTATGGGAATGAAGATTTTGATTCCAAACTATGTGATGATGACAAGCACATTGTCATCGGAAGTGGAAACATTCTTTTCAACGAGAATATCCTATGGAAGGATTGGGACTTGGCTGAATCAGAAATTGAGGGAAAGAATCCAACTTCTGAAGCACAAGTCGATCTTGATGAAAACACTGCAAGATCACAAGTTTTGGTGACTCCGAACATCAACACAAGATCACCGGAAATACAACAAACAGAAGGTTCTCCAGAATGGTCGAAGTTTGTTGAAGCCCGAGGGAAAGCTTGGGAAGTTGAGCAGTCAACAGTCAAGGCACCGAAAATTACAGTATCGAAAAAGGCAGAGTCTCAAGCAAAGTTGAGAAGATCTTATAGGGTTAGATGACCAGTCCAAAGGTACGAGGTCGATGTGAATTTCTTACTTCTGACGGATGATGGGGAACTCGAATGCCCAGAAGAGGCAGCGACGCTCGTTAACTCAAAACAATGGGAGTATCTATGGAGGAAGAAATGAATTCTCTTAAGTTCAACAGAACTTAAGAGTCGGCTGAACTGCCTTAAGAAAAGTGAGCACTCGAGAACAAATGGGTTTTTCATTTGAAGAAAAAAGATGAAGGAAGTAAAAGATACAAGGCGTGGTTGGTCGTAAAAAGACTCAGAATGAAGGAATTGATTTCACAGAAATTTTTTCACCGGTAGTTAAGCATACTACTATCTGAACAATGTTGAGTCTTGTTCCATCCAATGGTTTACACTTAGAGAGGATGGATGTTAAAACTGTCTTTCTTCATGGATGTTGAGTCTTCTTCATGGTGATTTAGAGGAGGAGATCTACAAGAAGCAGCCCAAGGGATTTGAAGACCATCGGAAAGAGAGCCTTGTTTGTAAATTGAAGCGAAACCTTTATGGCTTGTAACAGGCACCTCGTCAATGGAACCGAAAGTTCGATACTTTCATAAATGAGGAAGGTTTCACAAGATGCGACTCTAATCATTGTTGTTATCGAAAGTTATGGGGTGATGTGACTTACGTCTCTCTTACTCTATGTGGATGACATGTTGCTTGCGGGTCCAGAGAGTTCACTAATTCAGGAGTTGAGGGGGAGGTTGTCTGGATCATTTGAAATGGAGGATCTTGGTCATGCCAAGAAAACCTTGGGGGTGGGGATGAGGATAGAAATGGATCAAAAATTTGATACTCAGGTATTATCCCAGAAAGAATGCATCCAGATAATCATTGAGAAATTTGGTTTAACCGGATGTAAATCTGTCTCGACCCCCTTTGTTAGACACTTCAAGTTATCCAAGGGACAAGCACCAGCATTGGAAGATAAAGCTCGGTACATAGAGAAAGTGTAGTATGCATCAGTTGTCGAAAGCTTGATGTATGCGATGATATGAGTACAGCCAGATATTATTATCTTTGCAGTGGGAGTGGTATGTTGATTCATGTCAAACCCCAGAAGGAAGCATTGGGAAGTCGTGAAATGGATCATCTGATATTTGAAGGGGTCTTAAGATACAGTGGTCAACTGGATGCCCCGGCGGAACGGCAGTCAACTGGATGCCTCAGCTAAAGCTTGTGGTTACATTGTTTACAACGAAAGCAGAATACATAGCAGCAATAGAAGTCGGAAAGAAGTCTGTTTGGTAAATGCGCTTATTGAAGGAGCTCGAAAGGTCGCCGGAAGGAGGAGTGTTATTTTGTGATAGTCACAGTGTTATCCAACTTACCCAGAATCCAGTGTTTCATTCAAGAACGAAACCAATTGCCATGAAATTCCATTTCATCCAGGATCTGTTAGAAGACAAGGTGTTAAAGCTACGGAAAATTACAGGTAACCAAAATCCGACCGACACGTTCATGAAGATTTTAGTCCTTGAAAGTCTGAGGCAACGTTGTGCCTCAATAAAACTCGGGTGAGCGAAAGAGGATGGAGAACACTTGCTCACACGAAGGAACAGAATGAGTTTTTTTCCAGTGTTGAAGGATGTCGAAGAGATCTCTTGAATCAATTTCTAAGTGCAAAATTGTTGAGAATGTGATGCTACTTCAAGGTACCGGATTCAACTTACCGAAAGGAGGAACTCCGGAAGTTCATCTCGACCTTGTGAAGGCAGCGGCATCAGAGTCAAACATGTGGGCATGGTTACCGGAAGTTGACAAACTTCAAATGGGCTAAGCAAGCTAGTCAGTTCACCGGATAGGGGCCATGACGAGTCCATCGGCTGCAACGGTTGAGGCGATGCAAGTCACTGAAGAATAGTGAGGTCAACAGATGGTTGACTGAAAATGTCGGATGTCGGTGCAAACTATTTGACCGACCGATTACCTCTAAAAAATAGAGGTGGGACCAGATGCAAAGGTATTAACCGTTCGATCAAAGTACTTGTACTTGAGATTAAGTGTAATCAATGGCTCTTTTTAGCTTTAGTGATCCTTATCCTTGTAATCCGGTAATATAAAGTTCGGCAATGTTTAGGACGAAAATCTGAACCACGTAAATATTTGGGTGTCCACTTTATCCTTTGTTTCTTTGAATGCTTTGTGAGTTGTCCGAAAGCTGTGAGAGGAGCGATTTAGTAACGGTGATTAGGGTGCAGAAGACTTCCTGGTTTCGCTGCTCTAAGACGCGGGGAAGTTCCGATGGTGGTTTCCACAATGCAGAACCACCAGCAGATACGATCTTCAAAAGAACGCGAGTTCTATCATCCGTTGATCATACGGAGGTTTCGCTTCCCAACAAAGGTTTCCAAATCCGTTGAAAGTAAATAGAAGTTTCCAAGAAGAAAAAGAAGAAGTCAATGAGCAAAGGGGAAGAAGATTCTTCAAGCAGCCAAGTTCAAAAACTTCATGGCTCGTGTGGAGAAACATGAAGAATCCTTAAATAGTGAAGAAGTTGAAATCTGAACTTGAAGTCTGTCATGACCAGAATACCAATCTTAAGAAAGAAATCGAGCTATTGAAGAAACAAGATGCTAAGAAGAATGAAGCAAAGGAGTATATCAAAAGGAAAACAGCTTACATTGATGAGATCAAAAAATTCAAGCTGAAAGTTGTTGAGCAGGAGAAAATCATAAAAGATATGGATGAGAAACTGACTTTGAAGGAAGAAGAGCTAAATAAGTATATTGAAATTGAGAAAGCTCTGAAGAAGATGAATGAAGACTTCAATAAGGCTGTAGAAGTCAAAAAAGCTGGATCATCTCAAGTTTCTAAGAAACACAAACCCCAAAAGGACAGGTCAAATATGCTTCTGCTAAAATTAAAAAGTAAATCTATTTTTACTAACAGTGCAGGTTCAAATTCCAAAACTAGGAAAGTTTAGGCCAAGAAAAATGGTGAGAAATCTTTTATATCAAGGGAAAACAGAAACACCTCCCCAAGATAAAAGAAAGCTCAAAACACGGCGGGGAAGCAACATCGATTTTCTGAACAAAATTATTATTATCAATATGACAGATCAAACTTCAGAGGATATTGCTGGTGTTGTGGGATTTATGGGTACAAAGAGTACTCAAGCTGGTACAACACATCATTACCTTAGAGTAGGCATGAATCAAGCGAGAGTTTTTCTAACAAGAAAAATCAACTCTGAGAATATGAAGGGCAAGAAAACTGTGAGCAAAGCGTGTATGGCAACTCAAAACAGATTTCAGTGTCTGTAAGAAATGTGTGAAAGATGTGACCAACGGGGCCACATATGTTGAAAAAGGTAAGGCAATTCACAAAGTGAAGAAAGAAAAGTCACTCATTGTAGAAGTTTCTCTGAAAGCATGCAAGCACGGTCAACCATGGATTCTGGACAGTTGAAGGGCTTAAAACACAATCTTTTGAGTGTGAGCCAATTATGTGACAATGGAAATGAAGTGTTTCCAAGAAAAATTCATGCATCATTAAAAGTTCAAAGGATGGAACTGCTAAGATAGAAGCTCAAAGGCTAAAATGCAAAGATGTACTCATAAAAGAGTGGAGATTCGGTCCACTAGGCCACTAGAACTCATTCGTTTAAATTTGTATGGTCCAATGAGACAAAAGTCTTTCAAAGGTGATTTGTATTTCATTACTTTCATTGATGATTACACTTACTTGACCAAAGTCAAGTTCATGAAACATAAGTCACAAGCAGTTGGGATGTTCAAAATCTTCAGAAGACAGGTTGAAAGGGAGCTGGGAGTATACATCATGAAGCTGAGATCAAGTAATGGTAAAAAGTACACCTGCAATGCTTTTGAAAGCTACCTTGCAAAGCATGGAATTAAGTGTCGATACAGTGCACCATAATGGTGTAGCTAAAAGAAAAAACAAAAGTTTGGTTGAGATGGGTAAAACCATGCTAGCTGAACACAATCTTTAAATTTTTCTGGAGAGAAGTTGTTTGTACTGTTGTACACATTCGGGATAGGTGTCTTCTGAGACTTGAAACAAACATGTCCCCATATGAAATGTGGTACAAGTGAAAGCCAACAGTGAATACTTAAAAGTATTTGGTAGTCCTTGTTTCATGAAAATCAAAAATGCAAAACTGAGAAAGGTGAAAAGAGATATTCATGGGATATTTATATCTAATGGCAGGGACTACAAAGTTGAATAAAAGACTTCGCAGGCTAGTTGACTGTTTTGATGTGAAGATTATTGAAAATCAATCTAAATCAGGTGCGGCAGTTGAAGCAGATTTAGAAAATTCAGAAGCAAACAACAAGCAGATTTTAGAAAACCGGAAAGAAACTGGAAATGAGCAAAATTTTGTTGGTATTGATTCAGACCAAACCACTGATGAAGATGAGGCTGCTGAAAATAAGAAACCGGGACATCAGAGAAAGAAGAAAGTGTTGATTCAGAAAATATCATTGACAATCAAAAGCTCCAGTGCAGACAAGAAGAAAGTAAGGCTTGAAATCAAACTGCACTCATTTCACAGGTTGAGCCTCAAACAGTATCAGAGGCAGTTAGGCACGAGGAGTGGATTGATGCAATGAATGAACTATATCAGATTGAGAAGAACTCTACTTCGGAACTTGTACCAAGACCTGAAAACAAAAAATGTTCTCGGTAACCGAGTGGGTATTCAAAAACAAATTAAATGAGAAAGCTGAGGTGTCAAGAAACGAGGGCAGATTGGTATGCAAGGGTTATTCACAGGTGGAAGACAGAGATTTTGAAGAGACTTTTGCACCAGTGGCAAGACTAGAGGCTGTCAGAATATTCCTTGCAGTGGCACCACAGAGGCACTACAAAGTATATCAAATGGATATGAAGCCTGCCTTTTTAAATTGCCTTTTTAAATAGCGATCTAGAAGAGGTTTTCATTAAGCAGCCTAAAGGGTTTATTTTGGACAGAAATGGCAGCATGGTGTGTAAATTAAAGAAGGCTTTGTATGGTCTAAACAAGTCCCTAAAGCTTGGTACTCAATTGGATGGATACCTGAGACAAATGGAATTTACCAAGGAAAATGGACAACTTGTATGTGAAAGAGATGTCCACGGGTACTTTAATTGTCATAGTTTATGTGAATGATATTATATTTGCTCGTGACAAAGAATATGCCCATGAAGAATTTGCAAATCAGATGAAAATGCATTTTGAGATATCCATGCTGGGTGAGATGAATTTTTTCTGGGATCACAAGTTGTGCAAAGAAACAACTATATCTTCTTATCCAAGAAAAATATTCTAGAAAATTGTTGAAGAGGTTTGGCATGGAAGACTCTAAAGGAAGTTTCAACACTCATGTCTATTG
This sequence comes from Viscum album, assembly GCA_963277665.1. Taxonomy (NCBI): domain Eukaryota; kingdom Viridiplantae; phylum Streptophyta; class Magnoliopsida; order Santalales; family Viscaceae; genus Viscum; species Viscum album. The sequence continues at coordinate 1,383,389,661 of OY728138.1, forward strand.
GAACTAAACTGAGCACAGATGAAGATGGAAGCAGAGTAAATCAGAAAGATTTCAAAAAAATCATAGGAAGTTTATCTAACAGCAACAAGGCCAGATATAGCATATGTAGTGACTCTTTGTGCTAGATATCAGAGTGATCCCAATGAGTCTCACATACTTGCAGCAAAAAGAATTTTGAGGTATGCAAAAGGCACACTGAATTACAGTCTACTGTACGAAGAAGTGCAAAATTGGATCTATTGGGTTTCACAGATGCAGACCAGGCCGGTGATGGCACTGATAGAAAATTCACATCAGGTGGAACTTTCTTTCTTGGTGAATGTTGTGTGAGTTGACATACCAATAAGCGAAGTTCAGCTGATTTAAGCACAACTAAGGCGGAATATGTTGCAGAAACTCATGCTTGTACACAAATGTTATGGATGATAGTTCGGCTAGAAGATCTGAAAGTAGAGGTTGAGAAGCCATTGAGGGTCGTCTGTGACAATTAGAGTGTTGTTGATCTATCAAAGAACTCAGTACAACACTCAAGATCAAAGTATATTGATATCAGATTTCATTTCATCAAAGAGAAAGTGGCAAATGGTGATGTGAAGCAGGAATGTTTATCCACCAAGGACCGGATTACTGATATGTTACAAAAGCAATGTCACGAGAGAGATTTGAAGAATTGAAGCAGAAACTACATGTTCACCCGTTTCCTCTCACTTTAGGATGTGTGGGATGTACCCCACAATGCTTTGGATTATGTTGTCAAGAAATGGAGTTCTCTTAAAAGCATTGTTTTATTCAGTAGTGTGGTGTCAAGAGATTCTCATTTGAGAAAAGGTTGTGATTTGATGACTCTGGTATGAATTGTTGAATTTTTTACAAAAACTAAGTGGAGTTGCAACAGTTGAGTGAAGTTTTAAAGGTTGAATGGAGTTAACAACAAATCCAAATGGGGAGATTAAAGAGCTCAATGGAATTGTTGAAGGATTATCTTTGTTGTCAAAATTGAATGAGAATCATTAGGAGCAGTTGAGATTGTCTTTGAAGCGTTGATAATGTTTTTGAGATATTTGAGAAGCCCTTAGAAGTGATTCAGATCTTATTTGAAGTATTCTGGATTTTGAAGTTTGAGCTAGACAATTGGTAAGTCTTGAAGGTAACTCTACAGACAAATGAAATTTGGCAAAGGCACATATTTGAATTCTTCAAGGATCATTGGATTTTCGTAAGAGTCATTTCAACTTTGAAATTTAAAATCAACAAAGGCATTGCTAAACCATGAGGGTCATTCAAACTCCGTAGGAGTCATTTCAGGCTCTGTAAGAGTAATTGTGCGTCAGAGCAAATAGTAATTTGTGATTAATTATTAGTGAAAATTTTGTGACTCGGACACCTCAATCAGCACAATAGTAAGTAACCACACTGAGACCGAACCATGAAAAAATTGTGTGCCTTGTCCATCTTTCATTTCTGCTTTCATTCGGGTAAGGCTGGTTTAATATCAGATCCTAACATATCACAAAGGTTTATTTTCAGAGAAATAAATTGTAAAGAAAAGAACCATTGATTCACCCCACCCCTTCTAGATGGTGCACCCATTCCTTGGGCATATCACCAACAGTAAATCATCCAAGCATGTTGCTAGATGAATTTTCTGAAATATCACCACTACATACAAAGTTACACACCAACGATTCATAAATTATATGAGCATTATAATTCCACACTATTTATATTCAAGGTGAGATTGGCGATAATTGCGGCATTAATTAATTGGATCAAGAATTAATTATTGTTGTGATGAACATGTGGTTGTTTGAAAATAATGATTACATGTACATTTGACTCCTCTTGACAACAATACTGATTATAAACCAAAGATTGCTAGGCAGCTGGAATTGAATCAGTGGAACATTATTTTTCATTTCGCAAAACATACAAAATAACATTGTGACCCGATATTTTTAAGATGGTTGTTTTTATCAATCAGCCATGATTCCTTGCCCTAAATCTCTCCAACAAGCAACTGATCTAATCACCGCCTCTACAGTAAATCATCCAGGAATCCACCCAAATGAATTTTCTGAAATAGCAGCACAAAATACACAGCTATGCACACCAATGCTTCATAAAACGATTTTAAAGCTTCACCTTGATAAAGAAAGAATCTGAGTTTCCATTTATTCTCATACAAGTGCAGCCACTGAGGTCAGATGAGAGTGAACATTAATGCTATAGTTTCATGACCGTGCGTTTAGCAAGCAAAGCAATACATAGCAGATTCAAGCTAAGTTAGTTGTGTTTAGTCAGCAAACCAATACTTTACTTCAGTGATCTCATAACATGCAAATGAGGTTTAAGAGTCTGTTTGACAGTGCTTGTTGAAAACCACTAACAGCATTTCACACTTATAATAAGCAATTGGAGAAAATGAGTAGTGGTTGTTCTGTTTCCCAAAAACAATTGCACTTAATTTCAAAAAGAAAACCACTTAATTAAGTGGCATAAAATCACTTTTTCCATAAGCAATCTAGAATCACTCATTCAAAAGCACTAATCATAGTTGATAATTATTACAAGTGTTGTCAAACGGGCTATAAACCACACCAAAAGTGAGAAGATTCAGACGCGAAAGCACCATCGTTGCATGTTTCTCAATGCATACGAGCTTGGAACGTCTACCACCCCAATAAATACGACAACTCCAAAACTATCCAGAACATAACGGATAATCAAAACATGTTAGTAGTGAATATGGATTTGGGATGCATGCACATATGACGATACCAATAAATTTTAAGAGAAAAAAAGGCCGCATTCTAGTTAAAAAAAAACACTGTTTTGAAGGGGAGACGATGCATATTCTAAGAGGAAAACATGTTCACCTCTGGAAACACCATCTAGCGCCGAGGGTACGTTTCAGACTCTCGTGCATTAATCACAACGGGAGAAAAAACAAAGATATTCACAGCTGCAATCTTGAATCAAAGGTTGGATCTTGCTTAATAAAATGTCAGCAGCGAATTCCAAAGCCGGAATGCTGCCAGCAAATGAAGGGCGGGCGACATAAATCGACAGAGGAAGCGAGATACGGTTGTTCGGTCTCCGCGTCTAGCAGCAGTCCCGATGACGGAAAGAATGGAGATGGGGTCGGGCGGGAGCCGGCGTCCATGTTCTGTAGCCCTAACGCCATATTTTATTTGGGCCTAGGGCTTTATATAAATAAAATCGGGCCCATTGTGAATATTACAGTGACAGTGACAGGGTGAGACTCAAACTATTATAATGAATAACTCCATCAATTGTAATTGGTTTTGTAATTCGTTATAATAAACTTATAGTTTTAGTCTTATTTTTCCTTTTCCCAGCCATTAATCCATGCATTTATCGAGTGCTCGATGTGCTTGGAATTAGATTTCAAAAGATAGATAGACAATTACTGATAAATCCATTGTTTGAATTTTTTATCAAGGGATATCATGGTTTGTTAATAAAAATTCATCCCATGGATTTATCTGGAAAATAAATTTTTTGGATTTGATGTTGTATATATCTCAAAAAATGGGTTTATCGGTAATTGGCTCGTAAATAAAATAAAGTTATGTACTAAAGAGTGCCGATTTAAATTGTTTCGTGCTCGTTTTGTTAAATAAAATTTCAAATTGTAGCCTTCCAAATTAAAAAAAAAACTAGAATAAAAAAAACACATGAGAGCTTTGTACTATGAGATTTTAAATATTAAGCATATTTTTAAATCTTGTTTTTTGCCCGCATACTTCATTTAAAAACAGTCTTAACATAGAAAACAGGTGTCTTAAACAAATCCAATACGAGTAGAATAAATAATAATAGTATTTAGCTCATGTTACAAGAGGATGAAATGAGTTTTTCTATATTTAAAAATACAATAAAAAAACTATATATAATCAAGGAATGTGAGAGCCCAAACAACTAAATTCACCCTTCACCTTGCCAAAAAGGTCTCCTTGAGCCCACCTTCATAAGCAATAATGAAACACAAAGGGTAAAGTTTAAGAAATGAAGTGTCTCAGAATACATTGATATGGTATGTTTTGATCTTAAATACTATTCAAGATGCCACCACAAGTGATTGATATTAAGGAAAAGATTTCATATGAAAGAGAATTTCCCTTTGAGGGAGGTGACAGAGTTTACCAATTCAAATAGTTTTCATATTTAAATATTCTATCTCATAGATGATCATGTTCAAGCTATTAAGAACACACATTAACTTTATATTTTTCCCACCACGTGTACATCCGCCATTGAAACATAAATAAAGCACATAAACATCATGATCTATATGGATCACCCTGATTGCAACCATAGGTTGTGATATCGGATTTTTTATCAATTGAAAGTTAGTTAAAAACAACATTAAGTGTTTTAAAGTACGTGATGATGCTTTGAGTTGAGATTAAGATGGTTGGAGAAAGATGTTAAAGTTATAGAAACGGATCACACGTTCGAGCTTAAGTGTCACGCCTGGGATGGAAATCAAAAAATGGCAAAGTCCCCTACTCTTTCATAAGAGTAAGGGATGTGTTGTGTAAAGGTCATTTGGTTGAAAGATAATACTTCTTACTTCGTCATATTTAGATTTTTGTATCATACATTGCACCACAATAAGCCACTCCATGAAGGATGTTTGGGTGAATATTAGTGGTTCTGGAAAGTGTTATTCACGTCGTGAGATCCACTACTACAAAATTGGCCTTTAACAGCGCTAAAAATAACATTTATCAGCACCAGAGAAGCGCTAACTACTGGAGCGAGATTAAAAGCCCGAGTCTTTTATCAGCGTTTATAGAAGCGCCAATAAATGAGTCTTTTATTAGCAATTTTAGAAGCACGAATAAAGGGGCATATTGTAATGTGTTGTAACAACACACCGTAGCACCCAAAACACCACGAAATCAGAAAAATCAAGTATAAATACAGAATTTAAATGAATAGAAAACAATCTAGGCTCGTTTACTTAGTTTGGACGATGTGATGCGTGTTTTAAACCAAAATGATACTTATTATATATTGAAAAAACACATTTGGAGTCATACCGGTCACACCACGCATCAAATTGATATGTCGTTGATTCTTATACATCTCAAATGACTTATGGATCATTTTTTCAAAGCATCAAAACAATCAGAATGTGTTTCCTCAGTTTTGAGTACGTCACTTGTCTTTTTTACTAAAATGTCATTTTAAACTGAAAACATGCACTTTGACTTATGTCAGTTACATCATATGTCGATTTGACGTGATACTGATTCTTACACGTCACAAATAACTTATGAATTACAATCCTAAATTACAAAGACAATTCAAGTGCGTTTGTTTGGTTTTCAGTGAGTGACACTTTTTGAACTAAAATGTTGATTTTAAACTGATAACGAATACATTGAGTCAGACCGGACACATCATGTATCGTATTGAGGTTCAGATGATTCCTACATATCACAAATGACTTATGGATCGTTTTCATAAAGTATCAAAACAATCCAAATGTGTTTGCTTGGTTTTGAGTAGGTGAGTTGTCTTTTTTACTAAAATTGATGTCAATTTTAAATAAAAAAGACGAACTTGGAGTCATATTGGTAACACCGTGAATCGTATTGAGGTGCAGATAATTATTACACATCTCAGGTGGCTTATAAATCATTTTCATAAAGTATCAAAACAATCTGAATGCATTTACTCAGTTTTGAGTATGACACTTGTTTTTTTTACTAAAATGTCATTTTAAAATAAAAACACGCACTTCGACTCATACCAACCACATCATGTATTGGTTTGATGTGAGACTGATTCCTACATATCACAAATAACTTATGAATCAATTTCCCAAATTATCAAGAAAATCTGAGCGCGTTTGCTCAGTTTTCGGTAAGTGACATTTTTTGAACCAAACTGTCAATTTTAAACTGATAACGGAAACATTGATTCATACCGGGCACATCGCGTATCATATCATGGTGTGGCTGATTCCTACACATCAAAAATTAATTATAGATCATTTACCTAAAGTATTAAAACAATCTAAATGTTTTTTCTCAGTTTTGAGTAGGTTAGTTGTCCTTTTTATTAAAATTGATGTCATTTTTAAATAAAAAGACGCACTCAGAGTCATACCGGTCACACCGTGTGTCAAATTAAAGTACGACTAAAACCTACATATCTCAAATGACTTATGGATAATTTTTCTAAAGTATAAAAATAATCTGATTTTTTTTCTCAGTTTTGAGTAGGTCAGATGTCCTTTTTATTAAAATTGATGCCATTTTTAAATAAAAAGATGCACTCGGAGTTATACCGGTCACATCACGTGTCAGATTGAGGTACAACTGATTCCTACACATCTCTAATGACTTATGGATCACTGTACTAAATTATGAAAACAATTTTAATGTGCTTGATCGGTTTTGAGTAGGCCAGTTTTCCTTTTTATTAAAATTGACGTTATTTTAAAATAAAAAGACGCATTTGGAGTCACACTCGACACACCATGCATCGGATCGAGGTACGAATGATTACTATACGTCTCAAATGACTTGTTATTTTTTTCTTAAAGTATCAAAACAATTTGAATGTGTTTGCTCAGTTTTGATTAGGACAATTGTCCTTTTTATTAAAATTAATGTCACTTTTAAATAAAAAGACGCACTTGGAGTCATACTAGTCACACTGTGCGTCAGATTGAGGTACAATTGATTACTACACGTCTCAAATGACTTATGGATTATTGTCTTAAATTTTCAAAACAATCCTAATGTTTTTTCTCAGTTTTGAGTACGTCGCTTGTTTTTTTACTAAAATGTTGTTTTAAACTGGAAACATGCACTTTGACTTATACCGATCACATTGTGTATCGTTTTGATATGAAACTGATTCTCACACGTCAAAAATGACTTATGAATCCATTTCCTAAATTATCAAGAAAACCTAAGTGTGTTTTCTTTGTTTTCAATGAGTGACATTTTTTGAACTAAACTATCAATTTTAAACTGATAGCAGACACATTGAGTCATAGCAGTCACACCGTGCGTCGAATTGTGGTTTGGATGATTCCTAAAAATCTCAAATGGCTTATGAATCATTTAACTAAAGTATCAAAACAACCATAATATGTTTTCTCAGTTTTGAGTATGTTAGTTTTCCTTTTATTAAAATTAATGTCAATTTTAAATAAAAAGAAACACCTGGAGTCATACCGGTCACATTATGTGTCAGATTGAAGTGTGATTGATTCCTACAAGTTCCAAAGTCTAAAAAAAATCCTAACTGTCAATGTTACCATGTTTCAATTGTCTTTCTATGTCAAACTACCAACAGTGCATATTGACTTGATGTTCTTAGCTGAAAAACCTTTCTCATTATTGAAAGTCATAAGAGTATAGACTTTCAACAATGAGAAATATTTTTCAGCTAATAACATCAACTCAATATGTAGTGTTGGTAGGTCGATAAAGAAATGTAATAAAAATGGAAAACATGGTAACATTGGCAGAAATAATCATTTTATCTCTTTCGTGGCTTATTGTAGATAGTTGAAATAAAAAACATGACTTTCCAAAAGATCTGTGAAAAAAAAAACTAAATAAGTATTAGATAAAAATGATAAGGAAATTAACTTACAAATAATAGATAAAATGATGACAAAATTAATTAAATAAGTGGTAGGAATTCACCTTTTCCTAATGGTTGTATGCATTCTTGATGCATTTCCTTGTTTTTATTATCTCAATTGTAGGCTTGAAGTCTAATCCCTCACAAGCATGAGCAACTTTGAACAAACCACCCAAACTCAAACAAAAGAATCTATTAATACAAGAAAACAATTATTATACGAGTAATAATGAAAAGAAATAAATCAAACATAAATATGAAATAATACATTAATTCTATGAATAATGATTTTACTGTGCAAACATTGTTGACCACAGGGATATGTCGACAGTAAAACAATAATGATGATAAAAAATGCAAATAGATCTCACCAAACAATCAATCAACGAGTGAGGAGGATGGAGAGAAAATAAGATACACTGGATTGAATCTTTGAATTGTTTGAGAGAAAGTAAAGATATCCTATTAGGTCATAAAATATTCATTTTGTACAATAAATAAATAAATACACATAAGATATTCATTATCAAAGGTGAATTTCTCTCATTTTTGAGAATTACATGGATGGTAATAAGAGATTCCTAAGGGTGGAACCAAAAGGCAATGTTAAATAATGATATATTTTTAGGTGGATTAAAGTAAAACATACATGATTTTTATTAGATGTGTGATAAAAGAAATGAAGTGATTTTTAAGAAGTATTAACGAGTGAGTTATCATTTCAAAGATGACTATGTTTTTATCAACTAAAAGAAATACAAGAAAGGATGAAATAAATGAATAAAATGTCACTGGTGATCTGAAAGTTTCAGTGAAAACTCAAAGGAGTAATACTCTACAAAAAAATCTTATTTTTCTCAAGAAGAGCCTAAATTATTTGGAGAGGCTGAAAAGGATGACAATTGGATCAAATCTATGCATGAGGAGCTTGATCCGAATAATAATAATGTGACATTAGGAGCTTGATTCAAATAAGAATAATGAAGGCTTATTATGGATCAAGTTGTCGCATATATTGTTCAAAAAAATGTCCATTAGTTTAAAAATACATGAGTTTTTTAGTTGTTTTTTTGTCATAATTTTGTAAAACTCTTAACATAAAAGGTCACGGTAATGTATTGTAATGAAAGATTTTTTTTATATCACGTAATTAAGATGGTCAAATCTGTAGGGGATCATATTATCACTAGAATGACAAAAAAAATGGATTTAATTTTATGTTAGTAAACCATACAATTCAATATAAATAAGAATCCATAATGAACATAGCATGTCATTAATTTATTAAATCCAAACTAATAAAGTTGACTTGAAGTGAGATTCTAAAGGTGTAATTATTTTATCCATGAAAAATAATTTTTATTTCAACAAAATAGATTCTATTAAAACTTATTTATTAAATTTACATCAATCAATGTTAATATTTTATCTTATCAAAATTAGTTAAATCTACTGGTATAAAATTTATTCTTGAATGATTTAAAATATTATTTAAAATTAAAATAATAGAAATCTTTTATCGTTAAATAAGTTAATTTTCAAAGAAAATATAAAATTTAGAAAAAATTTGATCAATCCTAAAGGATTGAGAACAATAAATTCTATCGACAATGTAATCTTCTTCAGCACCATGTAATGAAACATTATTTTGTTTCTTAAAACACCATGATGTTGAGGTTTTTCTTAGAAAATGACCCATTTTGTTTATTTTCTGATTATATTTCAACAACCAAAATCAAAATATCAATTACATTTTATCTCAAAATCAGTTTTTCCTGTATAATATAGTCCAAGGATTATTGAACCTTAAACCTCTTTGATTTTTCTTTTTTATAGTATTTAAATTATATTATTTAAATTAAAATTGAAATATTTAAAAAATAAAAACTAAAAACATTATATTTTTTCAATAAGTAGTTAAATAAATAAGACAACAAATCAAACATAAATAATGTTTTTCCCATCTGATTTTACAGATACATCAGAATCATTTGATTGTTATGTTTCATAAGTGAACCCTAAATCTATTAAGCCTCATGAAATAGTTCATAGCCATCCTAAATAAAACCATTAATTTTACACCATATTTCAGTGCTCATTATCCTAGGAAATAATTCCATGAAAAAATCATTATATAGTTATTCTCATGTGTCAGATATTTCATCATCCATTTTTTGGAAACAGATTCTAGAATTACCTTTCAAATAGAAGGGGATAACCCTATATTTCAGTTCCTCCTTACTCAACCCTCTCAATGCCAATTGTTGTATGACGTGATATAAGACCCCGATGGTGTTAGATATTTCATCATCCAAGTGATTTATAATGTAATATTCCAAACCAATGACAACACCAACTGCTATATGGATGATTTTTTCAAAAGTTGACGATTGCAAAGAGGTAGATGTCATGGAATATAGAAATTGGGAGCCTATTATACCTCACAACGATATGACCCAACATTGGGTTTGACATATTTCAAGTCACACAATACCAATATTGTCCCAAGGAGACCCACATGATATCAGTGAACACGATACTTCAATATATATAAAAACAATGAATTTTGGGTTGTTTTATTATAGGATAGTGCAACTAGAATTGTTGGGATACACATGCGTGGGATTAGAAGGTTTAGTGGATAACCAAGAGAAATTAGAAATATCGAAAAACCTGGATTTCGTTCAAGTTGTGGTTGTGTTCAACCCTTGAATCGCTCAAGACATGGATTTGAGCCTTAAAATACTTGGAGACTTTATTATGGCCTAGATTTGAGCTTGGATTCAAAAATAAGGAGTGATAGTAGTAGGTCACTTCCGTAGAGATCTTTGGATACCATGAACCAGTTCACAATAGTTAGAGTTCTTAAAATAGATTGTGACACTTTTATCAGCGCTTAAAAAAAACGTTGATAAAAATACCTTTTATCAGCGCTAAGTTAATAAGCGCTAATAAAATGAATGTTTATCAGCATTTTTGTAGTATTGATAAATATCTATGTTTATCAGTGCTAAAAAATTGCTGATAAATACAAATAATACTTAAAAAACTACTTTAAAAAATGTATAATTATTATATATAATTATAATACTTATAATAATATTTTTTATAAAATTACAATTTTAGGATTCTTTGAATATATAATTATTTATTTATAATTCAATAAATAATTTTTTAAAAAATAATATTTATATAATTATATATATAAAAACATATTAAATATATTCATTATTTAAATAAATTTATTATAAATTTATAATTATTTATTTATAATTATATAAATACTTTTTTAAAAAATATTATTGATTTATTTATAATTATAAATGTATAAAAATATTAAATATACATTTATAAATATATTTATTTCTGAATATTTTTTTACAAATGTATTTTTAACATTACTAATGAATATTTAACCTTAAGTTCGTGCATGTTAAAAATGAGTAAAATTGATTAATTAAAAATGAGTATAATATATTGAAAATTTGGATAAGTTTGATTAATATAACTCATTAAAAAAATGGATATATATTGAAATAAATATGAACATATATTGAAAATATTAAAACATCTTAAATAAATATATGTAAAATAAATAATATAAATTGACTAAATTCTAAAAAAAAATTGTGTGTGTGCATATTTATATAAAAATACATTAATTATGCACATGTGAAATCGACATAATATGTTTGATCTATGTTATAAATTGAAAAATCAAACGACATTGAATTATGTTCATTACTCAATGAAATTAGTCAGTATTTTTAATTCATATTAATTTTTAATTTTAAATCATTATTCACTAAATGCGTTATTATTTAATGTAAAGCATAAATAATATTTTTTATTATATAAATCATATTTATATACATTAATATATATCTATATATTCAATATATACTATTTTTTAACATTGTCAATAATCATCTAATTAATAAAATGTTTAATATTTTTCTAAATTTATTTATTTTTAATTTTAATTTGTTTAATTTTCATTTTTCATGTATCTATATATTTAATACATACTATTTATTAGTATTTATAATTTATATATAATATAATCAATTTATTCATTTTTATCAATAATTATTTAATTAATAAATTTTGTAATATTATTTTTAATAAACTCATTTTTTATTTATTTAATTATTTCATTTTATTTATTCGGATATTTATCAGTGCTAAAAAACACTGATAAAAGATTCATTTATGAATGCTAAAAATATAGCACTGATAAAGGGTACCCTTTATCAGCGCTTAAAATAAAGCACTGATAAAGGGACACTTTATCAGCGCTAAAAAAGTGATGATAAATGGTTAAATTTATTAGTACTTTTTTTAGTGTTGATAAAGATGTCATTTATCAACGCTTTTTTTTTCTAAAATCTGATAAATTCCAGGGTTGTTAAACACCTATTTTGTAGTAGTAATGTTAGATCGCGTCGTGAAGGATGCTTGAATAGATTTAGTGATTCTGGTTTCTTGAAGTGGATATGTCTTGAAAGAGAGAGTTGTGATGTGACCAAATCAATTGTAAAATACAATTGAAGATGCCACTTCATGACTATTAGCTATAGAAAATCTACAGGGATATGATTTTAGAGCTTTGAGTTGTTTAGCACTGGAATAAAAGTACATGTCGTGGAGCATGCTACCGCGACTCATCAGACAATTGAAGATAGTCAAGGAAGAAACTGACCTGTCATGTCATGATTTATGGAAATTGGAGAATTTAAATAAATTGTATGATATTTCACTCTCAAGTAAGTTTGGCAGTTAATAGAGTGTATATTACCCACCTTTTCAAATTTCTATGGTAGAGATATATTGGGAGTTGATCTAATAACTTGATTTGACTTTATGGAAGTTGGAAGTTGATTATTATTTGAATTTTGAATTTGAAATTCAAATATTCTCTGGATATATTTTAATTTTTTATACATAAGTTATAAGTGAAGCAAAAAAAGGGGGATTTTGAAGACAAGGGAAGAAGGAAAGTAGAATGAATCGGTGTGGACTTCATTGAATATCCATAACTGAGAAGTGAGGTTGATTAGACTGAATTACATTAATTATTGGGCTTGGAAAAAAGAACTACTTTACATAACATCATATATATATAAGTGAAGAACAAAGTACCATGAAGAACACTTGTTGTTGTTTAGTGTTTTATCTCTGTTTAGAATCTTTATGAGTTCGACTTGCATGTTGATTATATTTTTGTAACCCTCTTGAAAGCAATGAGTGGAAGAGAGGAAGGGGTCATGGACCTTGGATGAGCAATGAGATTGTTCTAAATCTTTCAATCACATAATATTGAAGTAGTGATTAAATAGAATATCAACACATCATTGATACATGGTCTTTGGATGCAACCCATTACAGGTGGACCAAGTAAAATCGCTATGTTCCTTGATTTTTGTTGTTTTGAATTTGATTATACTTACAAGACGAATTCAAGGTGTCTTTGCCAATGTGAAAACAAAATCCAATTTGTTATAAAGATGGGAAGATTTTTTCAAGACACTAACCACCCAGTGTGTATTATGGGACCACGTGTTACAACAAGTGGTATTAGAGCCACAAGTTATTTTCTTGGATAATCTATCAAAGTTATTATCATAAAGAATGTTGTGAATGAAAAGTACATGCCCTTATTTTATGGTTATAATTATCAAGTATGAAATAATAAAATGAGATCACATTTATGATATCTTGGGCTTGATGTTTATGCATAAGCAGTACATGAAATTCAAGTAACTGATTCCACCATAAGGTTAATGACAAAAACAAACAAGTGATTATTGAATGATGATGGTAAGGCTCAATATGATTTGGTGGGAGAATTATCCAATCAAATATATATGAAGGTGGTGGTATATCTAATGCCTAAAGAAATTTGTGATAAACTTGATAACATCTAAAAAAGTGATAACAAAGTGAAAGAAGAAAAACTGCAGGTTTTTTCATTATAGGTTTGATGATATGAATATAAGTTATAGTGAGAATGTGGAAGTATTATTTAAACATATTACTAAATTAATTAGTGTTATACATGGACTTGGTTATGAGATCAAGGATTTTGATATTGTAAATAAAATTGTCAGAAGGTTTCCATCAATGTACAACCCAAAAATTTCATCACTTTAAGAAATGAACCTTGGAGAATTATCTCTTGATAACTTATATAGTAATACTTTCATATATGAAACACGGGTGAAATCAGAGATCTCTTTAAAACATTCATATAATCATATAACATTCAAATAAATTGAGAAGAAATAGGTTCACATGGATGAAATTGAAGAAGACGTGAGTGATGATTTCTTATCACTTGTGGCAAGGAAGTTTAAGAGAGGCAAAGACAAATTTGAAGGTAAATTACCTTTATCATTTTTTTCATTATGGAAAAATTGGGAAAATCATTTCTTGGTGTCTAAAAAGGTTTTATGGATAGGATGGTGAGTTTTAAGTCTTATAAAAAAATTAATAATACCCCCCCAAAAAACTTTAATTCAAGAAATTTAAGTGGCAAGAAATTTCAAAGAAATGCATTGATTTCCAAAGAGGAAGAAGATATTGAGGAAGATCCCATTGAAATGTATTAAAACTAATTTTATCTCATATATAAAAGATATTATGATGGATGTTGTAAATAAATCAAAAGTTAAAGAAGATAAATTTGATTAACCAAAGGGATTTATTAATCTCTAGGTGGAATTCTATGGAGCTCTTGAAGATCTTGATTTAAAATTAAAGAAAAATAAGAAGATTGGAGTACTATTGAAAGAATCATCAAGTCATGTTGATGAATTTGAAGCAGAAGTTGATCATCTTGAAAAGGTAGTGGAAGAGTGAAAAATTCAAGTAAAATATGAAGAAGCTATGAATTATAGATTGATAATTGAGGAACAGACCAAGATCATTGGTGATCTTAATATTTCTATCAAGAAAAAAGTTAAGAAAATTGAAACAATTGATGAGGAAGTTGTATCATTAAGGAAAAAAATTGAATCAAAGATTAAAACTGATGGTTCAAAGAATAAGCTTCGGTTTGGGAAATTCATAGATCAAGTTTTGAAAGAAAGGGAAAATATAGGTACTTGGTTATGAGGCCAAAACATCAAAAATAGGCTTAGTCGGTGTGAAGATAAAAGAAGAGCAAAAGAAAAGAGAAAGTTATCAACCATTAAGGACACACCAATAATCAAGGATGTATTCAAAAGTAGGATATTTATGGAGAAATGATAGTAATAGGATATTTTCATTGATGAAGTGGTAATTTTTTTGGTTTTTAGGCCACATTATGTCATATTGTGGCGAAGCTAGAGGAGAAGCTATTGTAAGTTGAAAAAGGAGTTTTGGATAATATCTTTCACATTAAAATACAAAATTCATTTTATGGGTACTATTTTAATTACTCAAATTTTGGGCATAAAGTAGTAGATTAGAAGAAGATAATATGACATCCCATATCTCTCATACACTTTATTCCATGATTTATTACATAAATATACACTTAATATAGCTCCAGAATATTATTAGGCCAAGTGTATTTGGGTAATTAAGTACACAACATAACAAATTGAAACAAAAATGCAAAGACATGGACTAATACTCCATAACATGCCCTTAAATTTCATTGATCTTCTAAAACTGCATGGGATAACCTGAGGACGTACACCAGGAAGGGGTGAGTTATAAAGGCCAATAAGGGAATAACCAAAGAATAACATTATGAAATTAATACATGTGAGTCAATAGGAATATCAAGGTAACATAAGAGGGGTGAGAACAATAAACTTGAATATCAAAGCATGATAAAAGATGATAACATAAAGGAAACTTGGGAATGTGGAAATAATATAAAACATGAAATCATAAGTATAAGTCGAGGCTAATAGCTAAAAAACCATAACATAGTGTGATTAGGATAACCTCCAGTACACCATGAATTCCATGTTATGAGATACAAACATTACCCAATGCATTGGAGGGCTATATAATTCTAGGCCCACCCATCAATTTTATATCATGTACATGCATAAGTGTGTCACATAGATCATACAACATGAGAATGCATTTCATCAAATTTAATCCCATTATTAAGGAGTGTAGGTTACATGCATGGAAGTACCCAATCAATGAAGGATTGATACACCTAGGTGAATTCCCTTGAGAGGAAATGGGGATAAGAATTCACTTTATAAATGTTTGGCATGGAAAAATCGCAGGATAATTTTGGCAGCATAACAAAGGTACATAAAGATCTATAAAAGGGTTTAATGAGAGTGAAATGGGTATATCATCACTTGTAAATCATAAGGACAGTAATAGGGATGTGAAAAACATATCCCAATAAGAAAAATTGAGAATCAAAAGTCATAATATAAAGAAGGTTCTTAAATAAATAGGAGGAGAGGATTTCTTACCTTGAGAGGGTTCTTCTTAAAGATTGGGAGGAGCTTCTTAAGAGCTTAGGGAAACCTTTGGAGGAATCTGGAGAGTGAAGGGAAAATTAACTTCATGATCCAAGGGTTTTTAGTGAAGATTAATGGGTGGCTGGGTGGGGTTTTATTGCAAAAGAGAGGAGAATTCTTTATTAGTTTCTAAACGCAGGTTTTGGACTCTATATGATAAATTAATCCAAACCATAAACCATCCCATGGTTTTTACTCAGGGTTTCTACCAAAGAGGAGTGGTTTTCATTATTTTATAAGTTGAAGAATTGAAATCATTAAAATAATACCCTTGGTGGTGTGAAAGTGAGTCATGTCACTATAGAAAAAAATCGATTTAGTGGCTATTTTTTAGCGGCGTTTTTAAAAACTGCCACTAAATCCTTTTTAAATATTTTATTTAAATTAAAAAAAAAAATTAAATTCATTTTTAGTGGCGGTTTTAAAAAAAACCCGTTGGGAAATAGAGGTGGTTTTAAAAAAACCGCTGCTAAATTAAAGGAAAAAAATAAAAAATAAAATATTTATTATTTATTATTTATTATTTACTATCATATATAGTTTATTATTTATAATTTTAATTATTTATAACATGTAAATTAATAAATATTTATAATTATTATTTAATAATAATTTGAAAGTGAAAATAAATATTCAATAAGTTGAAAATCAAACTTCGACATCAAATGACCATAACTTTTGATTCGGGAGTCCGTTTTAGCTCCAAAATTAGTAAAATTGAATCTTATGAAATGAAATAAAATCAAATAATATTTAAATTTTGTAATAATTAAAATAATAAAATTTATTATAGTTTTAAGAAAAGTTGGAAAACGAACTCGAACTTCAAACAACAATAACTTTTGATCTGAATGTCTGTTTGGACTCTAACACATATCAAATCGAAACCTGGGATGAGCTGTATGCCATGATGACCAGGGAAATCCTAGTCATCATTTTTTTGAGGTCAAAAGAGGCCCTGAAAGCCTCCAAAATCGAGTTTTTAGTTGGGATATCCCAATTTTTTAACATTCGATGATATTTCAGCCTCGTTTAAGGGGGTATTTTTGCCCGTTTTCAGTAGGGACTGAATTTATTCTCATGGATTACATTTATATTAATATTATGGTTTTGAAATTTTATCATTTTTCACAATTTAGTTTTATTTATAATTAATTATATGCATATATTCTTATATTTACTTATAATAAATCACTTGTACAAATACATATTTACATAGAAATGTATTTTTAAACATATATACCACATGGAAATAAATATTTATTATTAATTTAATTTAAAACAAATAATTATCGACTTTATTTACTTTACAAAAATACATTAATATGTATATTTATACCTATACAAGTAATGTTTATATATGAATACGTGTCTCAATAAATAAATTTATAATTATGTGTATATTCAAATATATGTAAATAAATACTTATTAATAATATATAAATATATTTTTATATAAATATATCATTATCATTAAATATAGAATATAAATGAATTTACAGTAAAACTATATGAATATATATATACACATATGTAAATAATGTTTATATATATATATATATGCATGTGTACCGATAAACACACAAGCATATATATTTATATTTATATGTAAATAAATATTAATATATAATATATTTAAATAGATTTAAGTATATATATATATATCATACACATTTGAGGAGATTTCATCTTCGTTTAAGAGTGTCTTTGTATGCTTTTTATGTCGTTTATGATTTCATTCTATTGATTTACATTCCTATTGATTTGATGGTGCTACAATTATTGCATTTTCTCCTCTTTTGGTAATTTATTATCAGTTATATATATTTGTTTATATGAATTTGTGAATATTTGTGTATATTTATATACATTTGTAAATATTTATATATATTTATGAATATTTATGTATATTTATATACATTTGTAATTTTTTATAGATATTTATGTTATTTATTTATTTTTCAATATTATTTTATTAGTTTATTATTTATATATTATTTATTAGTTTATTAATCATTTATTTATTATGTATACATTAGCTATTAATTTATTTTTAATTAATCATTATTGTATTATTAATTTACTATTATTTTATTATAAATTTACTATTATTTTATTATTAATTTTTTATTAAAGTATTAATTTTTATTTATATATTATATATTATATATTATATACTATATTTTATATATTATATATTACATGTTATATATTACATATTTATTATTTAGTATTTATTATTTATTATTCACTAATTACCATTTATTACTATATATATATATTATTTATGTATATTTTATTTATTAATCATTAATTATTAAATATTAAATATTAATCATTAAATATTAAATATTAAATATTATTTATTTATTATTGATTAATAATTAATAATTAATAATTATTTAGTTTGTATCCATTTGTTATGTATTATTTGTTTTTTTAATTAATATATATATATAAGTATATTAAATTCTATTTATTCACCATGTGAAGAGCCTGTTGGAGTGGTAAAGTTTTTGGAGAATAAACAAGAGGTAAAATATTCGAATCTCACAAAACACAAAATTTTTATATATGGCATGTGCATGGGTATGCACATAGTAATATATAGTAAAAAATAAAACAATAAAACAATAAATAAATAGATAAATAAATATTAATTAATTAATTAATTAATTAATTAATTAATTTTGAAAATAAAAATAAAAAAAAATAAAAAAATAAAAAATAAATAATAATAATAATAATAATTAAATAAATTAAAAAAAATAAAAAAACCACTGCTAAATCGTTCTCTGACAATTTTGAAAAATCACCGCTAATTGATTACCGACACACATTTTAGTGGTGATTTAAACCGTCGCTAAACACAAATTTTGGTGTAGTGTGTTTATAAAGAATTGATTTTAAAACCTTAAAATATAATATAGTTTTTGGAGGATTCATTAAAGTTTTAGAAAATCAATAAAATAACATAAAAACACATTATTTTAAAGGGTAAACATAATGTTAGTCATGTATACTCTTTATAGTATTTATTACATCACTTTTAGGCTTTTATGATGTCATAATACACACTGTATTTAATTTTTACCAAAAAATTCAACTGTCTCAAAAAATTATGAAAAATTCACCGTTGGATAATTTTGACATGTTTATTTAAAAAATAATATTTATTTTATAAAAATAATTCTCTAAATATGAGAATTTACACTTTTAAATAAAAAATCCTTATTTATTGAAAAATACTGGTTTTTTTACAATAATAGTTTTCTGACCCTTATAAAAATTATGTTTGAATTCATAAAATTATATTATCATTTATATTTAATAAATGTTATTTAATAATAATATTTTATTAAAATACTATTTATTTCAAAAGTTCTTGAATTCATCAAAATGAGTGTCTTAATTAAAACTATACACATCCCAAAAATACAATTTGTGTTTCATTGTATCAAAATCTAATTTTTATCAAACATATTATTTAATCATTATAAAGTAATAATAAAAGATAAATATAATCATTAATTTGAATAATAAAATATACAAATTCATTCTGTTAGGGTTTAGAAACATAACCTTTTATTACACCAATGAATGCCCTAAGGGTAAGGTGTGTGATGATGAGATTTTGTTGGGGTGGTTTGGTGAACATGGTTTGGGGCGTGATCCTGATAAGCTTGAACTTCTTCCATAAATAGTTTTATCATGCTTTATTTATTTAATCTTGGCTTAATCTTGGTCAAGATTAAATCCCAATGATGTTATCTCCCTCAGAAGCTCTGATAAATGAGATTCATAGGGTACAGTTCTACTGGTCGAGGCCATCACTTCCTTTGTCAGTGTGAATTGGATTTATCATAAACCTATATATATATATATATATATATATATATATCATATGATCACTATATAATGACTATACAATCAACAGTTATAATGCCTAAAGTTCTTTTAAATCTAACAAGATATAACTTATAACGGTCCAAAATAACCAAAGTAGTATATGTGATTTCAATAATTTCATTTCTTAATAAGGCATTTATACATTTAAAAAAGGAATTTCATTTATAAATGTTCAGGTCGTTACATTATCCCTTCCTTCAGAAATTTCACCCTTGAAATTTCATTCATACACTAAAACAGATGAGAGTATTTATGTTTCATCGCCCCTTTTGGTTCCTAAGTCACTTTATCAAACTTGCGGTTATGCCATAACACTTTGACCAAGTGAGTGGTCTTGTTTCGTATAACCTTGTATCTAAGATCTAAGATCTTCACTGATTACTACTAATATAAAAAATCATTCTCTAATGGTATTCAACACATGTGAGGGGTCTAGTATGCACTTCCTCAAGAGGGAACCATGGAACATATCATGTACTTGTGATAGGTTAGTTGAGAGTGCTAGTCGATAAACCACCGCTCTAATGTAATCAAGGATCTCAAATGGGTTGATATATCTTGAACTAAGCTTTACCTTCTTCCCAAACCTCACTACTTTCTTCCATGATGATATACAAACACTACCACAAATACGGGAAAGGGAAGCGCTAGGGTTTTATCAGTGCTAATTAAAATGCGCTGATAAATCTACCCTTTATCAGCGCTAATATTAGCACCAATAAAGTCCCCCCTTTATCAGCGCTAACAAAAAGCATTGATAAAAAGACTCCTTTATCAGCGCTAATAATAGCGCTGATAAAAGTTTTTAATATAAAATATTATTAATTTATACATTAAATAAAAAATGCATGTTTATTATGTTTATTATGTTTATGTTTTATTTATGTTTATTATATTAGTTATATCTTTATTATATATTTATTATACTATATGTTTATAATATTATATATAAATACATTTTAATATATATATATACACACAAATACTTATTAAATATATATATATTTAAATAAATTTATGTTTCCAAAGAATGTGTCAATTGATGCATACGTTCTTCTCATGAATATATGTTCATTGTTTACCCTAATGTTGGCCATATATACTATAGTACTATATATACTTGGTGTATTCATTCATTTCCTATATATATAAAGATTTATCTTCTCATAAATACTTAAAATCGCGAAATTTATTTAAATAAACAATAAATGTATTTATTATATTTAAGAATATAAATATTTAGTTATATATAATTATTTACTTTTTAAATATATTATATATAATTATAATTATATATAACTAATTAAATATAAATATGTTCAAATAATTATAAAATTACAAAATATTTTTTTAAATGATAAATATATATTTATGAATACCTTTTGAATATATTAATTATATATATTTATAAAATGATAAATATAATAAATATATTGATTATAATTTTATAATTATGAATAAATGGTATGTTTTATCAGTGCTAACTAAAAAGCGCTGATAAAGATTGTCCTTTATCAGCACTAAAAAAGTACTGATAAAGGCATGTTTTATTAGCGCTTTAAATTTTAGCACTGATAAAACACACTTTTATCAGCGCTTTTTATCTAGCGCTGATAAAAGTGTCGCCGAGTTTTATAAATTAACCCTAACTTTTTCCTCTTTGCTCGCACCCTCAAGCTCTCGCGGAAGCCGATCCCTGCTGTCACCACTGTCGCCTCTGCTATCGCTGCAACTATCGTCTCTGGTGCTGCCGCCTCCTCTTCTCCCTTCTCTCCCTCCTCCTCCGTCGCCACTGTCTCCCCTACCGTCACTGTCTCCTCTGCCGTTGCCGCCTCCTCTCCTCCCTCCTCTCCTACCTCCTCCTCTTCCTCAACCGCCAACTCCTCTGCTACCGCGAACTGAATTCTTATTGTGGTATGGATTTTATTTTGATTTGTACCTCATAATTCGTATTTTTCCAATGAACTTTATGACTTTGTATTCTTCATGCGGTAAATCATTTATTTCAAAACCTGTAACATCCCAATGTTTTCTAAAAATAAATTGAAAATGCTTGAAATTTTGTTTAAGGTATATATTTATAAGTATCCTTTAAACATAATTTTATTTCTTCTATGTTTTGAATTTCAAGAAACTGTCATCTACAATTGTGTTCAGTATGTTATTTAGAGTCTGATGAAACAAACTTGTTTTTTTTTGTGAATAGTAACATACCCTTATGAATAGTAATATGAATAGTAATATGACCTCATGAATAGTAAATAATATTATTATTTTATTTTCCCAAGGAAATAGGATATTGGGATCTTAATTAATTTTCCAATGTCACATAAAACTAATTGCACTTCAATATTGTTATTTTTCGAATTAACTATGACCTTATTTAAAAATTAAATTAATAATATTTAGAAAATTATTTTTGAAAAATGGAGTTCATTTTTGAATTCTACACGTCGAAAAATGGTTGGGGTAAATTTTTGGTATTTTTTTGAAACTCTTGAATTTTCGGTGAATAGTGAAATACGATAAAATACCGTATAATCAATTTATCAGTAAAAATGCACTATTTATGACATCATAAGTGATGCAAGGCCACTTGCTTCGAACTCAAATGATATTATCACTATTTAGGGCCACTTTATTTGAGATTATTCATAGTCTTGATAAAAATATTATAATAATGATTAAAATAATCTAAAATACCTCCCCTCCTCCACTATAAATACCACCCTCACTCCCCTCTTCCTCCCACACCTCTCAAGCCTTGATCATTGTCTAATTTCTGCCAAATTCCCTCCCCAATCTTCTTCCCCACGTCCTAGAGCTTCTGGTCTCACCAAAAGACCAAAATCAAATCCCTTAAGAAGGATCTCAAGGAGAAGAGATCTAGAGGTAAACAACCTCTTATTTTCTTTCTTTTCTTTCATTTTTTTTGTTATTCTCTTCCATTACCTTTGTATTTTGTTGGGATATTTCATTAAATATTCCCCCCTTACTGTACAAATTTTGTATTAATGATGAGATATTCTATTCCTCTCATCAATCTTGTTTTTATGAAATTTTAAGAGACGCCGTTAGGCTGCCGAATTTTCGTGAGAAATTTCTCAAGATTTTCTTTTATTTCATGATTCGTTTTTCTTCTTTCCTCACTCCCTCTTATACAAGAGGCATGAAATCTCCAGAATCATGTATATTCATTATGTTCTCATGATTATGAAAAATTCCTCATCAGTATTCTTCTCCTCTTCCACTTATTTAAAGAATAAAAAAACATTGACCATTTGTGTCGAATTACCGACATCGTGGACGATGTATTTTCAATTTCCATTAATTCTTTCAAGTATAGTCATGAAACCATTTATATGGTTGAAACAGGTTATAATATATGTTTTATGACCCATATATGGTTCTGGAATTCTTTTGTACTTATGGTTATAATTTAAAAGACAAAATGACGTTGTTATTATCAAAGCACCACTAAAATGATCTAAACGAACATCATTAATGTTTTAACTTATAAGTCATTATCATATAAAACATAAAAGTGATAAATGATATAAATTATTGTACTAGAAATATTTAAATACTAATCCATTCCAATTCTGGAGTTTCACTTCCAATCGACAAGAACGATTCATCATGAACCGATCGTGGAAATCACAAAAGAACTCACCCAAAATAATGCAAGGAACAAAATACTAACAATTAAGGGGTGAAATGAGGTTATGAAATGACCATATAAGATGTTATAAACATGAACATGTTTCTTTAAAATACTAATAACACTCTTTTAACCATTATACAGGAGTTTTTAACAATTTTTAAGTAAGACAAGCTTAAGGTAAGAGAATTCTTAACCCGATTTCCATTCTTTGGGTTAACATTCTACTTCGTTAATTATGTGGTATTTGAATTGTTTTTGTGATGAATTATGATTATAATATGTTTAATAATATGTATTTACAGATTATATACATATTCCATCCACTATATTAAGTCTCACTTCAAGTATATGATGTTTATAAGGGACTTATCTTCTAAAATCCCCATTTAAAATTCTGTTTTACAAGATTCAAAAGCAATGTTTTTTTATGCTATTATTTATGTTGTATGATTATGTTTTGGTTATTGGGAATTATTTATGATGAAGGGTGGGACCTATATTTCCCTCTAATGCATTGGGTATGAGTAAGTTGGAGGTCGGCCGTATGGTTACTCCAAGTGTAACTGTGATGGTTACACAAAGTATGGTAGCCGTGAGGGTTACAAATTTTAAGGTAGCCAAGATGGTTACAAGATTATGTAAGTAATTACCCAAGATACCTCTATGATTATATTTATGTTTGTGTTTATCTTGTGTAAATATCATGTTACACTAAGTAAGTATTTATGGGTGGAAAGCATGTCTTTTGAAAATGTTTTCATACGTTATGAGTATTCATGGACTACTGTGATTTTTCCTTATTTTTCATACCTTACTGAGATTTTATGCTCATACCAAGTTTTTAAATGATTTTTCACAGGTTAATGGATGTGTAATACAAGGAAGGAAGATATGTTAAATGTTGAAGAATTGTCAAGGAGTCTTGTTTTAAGTTTTAATGTTTTATATTCTGAGAAAAATGGAAACTGATTTTATGGTATCCACTATGTAACAATATGTAATGTTATGAATGTTTTGTCTTAATTCTCTAAAGCTCTAAAATTGAAAATATCCTCAATGTAAAAGGAAGTGTTTTCTTGAATAAATTCAAGATTATGTATGTAATAAGTGCGGGTCATTATACAACCACATGCATTCTCAATGATTCTTTTATGGTTAGGCAAGTGAGATAATAGTCAATGCACACAAGGTGATTTTAGAGTGGATATTTGGCATGGATTTGATCAAGTGATGAGAAATAAACTATTAGGGGGTGTGAATAGGAAGAGTAGATTAGCAGAAAAGACCCTCAAGGGTCCTGGATAGTAATGAGGTGAACTATGACGTGATTTTTGGTGATATAAGGTGTAAATGGATTGAACCGTGGATGAATATAGGAATATGGGTGAAGAACATGAATCCACAATGTGAAATTCAAAGGAACACATGTTATGTACCTCCTTAGATGTGGTGATAGGGTTTTAGGAAATTATAATTATCACACAACATACGTTATGGATTCATACAACATGTAGTCTATATAAAATTAACTTCCACGTGCATGAGATTAAGTTGGTAGGCTGAGTACATAACTAACCACATGAAGTGTAGTTTGATTACATTACATGTATTCCTACATGGCATGACTCAGGTAGTATTACACACTAAGTACTCACATGGGAATCACACACTGTGTATCACCTCAAAAATACCATGTACCCCGAGATGACATGGATCTATGTATTTGTGTTATATTTCAAGTACCTATTGGTCTCATAATTTCTACACATCATAGTAAAAGCTATGTACATTGACTTCACATGACATGTTAAGAGGAAATACATGACAATACTATTGATAAGGGGATATACACTATGTACCCTTACAATACATTCCATGTTCTTTTTTTAACCTTCATGGGTTTTTGTATCACCTAGTTCATGACCCAGATTTAGGTGCATGAATACATCATGTTCATTTTATATATATAATGCAGTGGTGAGATTCTCTTCAACCCTACATAGGATTTATTACCACATGTGCTGAGTCCATGCAGGAAAAAATAGGGTTTGAAGGTGGTCTTAGTGGACATGGAGGTGGTACAACTTGTTCAGAGCTAAAGGCTGATGGTACCCGGTAGAGCTTGTTGGTTCACGGTGGTGGTGATTAATATTATAGTTGCGGGATAATCTAGGATTCCTTATAGTATAGAGGATCTATCCCTTATTCCATGTTCATTGGGTTCTATGACCTTGAAAGATGTGTAGTACTTATGGTGTTTTCCTTATGTGGTGATGTACTCACTATGTGACGTCTCATGATTGCGTTACATGCAAATTTTTTTATTATATATATATATACATAGATTATGTTTCTGATTATTTTATGCATTAGATACATGTGTTTTTTATAGGTTTATATTGGCTATGTTCTCCCATATTGTGTGATATGCTTACTTGATGAAAACCACTATCCCCTGGCCTATTAGAGGCGGGATTAGGGTGGAACACTCAGCTTAATGCTGGTCTGGATGGGTCCTGAGTGGGTTGGGTAATTTTAGAGTAATATCATAGCTATTTATTACTAGGGGTTGAGTTTGGAGTTTTTAATCACATGAATAGTGGTTTGAGAATTTAGGGAAATAATGTTTAGGAGGTTTTGAGTTTGGTTATCAGACCAAGGAGACCAACATAGGTGTGGTAGCCGACATATCATTTCTCTAGGACTATGGCAACCTATTAGTTATACCATATCTCTAATACATTGATTACAAGGTAAAATAAAGTTGGTAAATGCGTCATATAATGATTAGTTATGATCTTCCCTATCCTTCCCATTTCTTCTTATATAGATACACTCTAATCCTCATGAGTTTATCCTATCAAATAAAGTCTGATACATACTGATAGATAGATTATGTGCAAATATAGATCCAAGATGAGACTACTCTTATATTTGGACCTCTTGCTACAAATTAGCGAGCAATGAGGGGTTTTTAAGACTTAGTTGAGATATCTTTTTGACCCATAATATGAATTACTTCATATCCCCTCCATTATTAGTATAGACTTTCTTATAGAATAGATGGTATATCCTATTGAGTTGTATAAGACTACCCATATTCTAGATATATTTTATGAGTTCCACCAATAAAGGTATCATGGGTTTTTAAGGAAAGATTGATCCTTAGGAAAAGAGGTTTGGTTAGAGTCTATGACCTTTTCTTTCATCTATTTTAGAATCTCACTTACCATCTACCATTTTTTGCATTAAGATCCCTACATAACATAGTGATTCATTAGTGGATGATGTTTTTCTAAAACTCATGATATAACTACATTATTGTGGTTTGATTTTGATCCCTTGTTCAAGATGGCGATTTATCTAAGGATGATGGACCCTTTATAAGGAATCTTGATTGTGTCTGAGTATGCATTAAGACCCATGGGCGTAGCAAGGTATTCACTGGTCATTTTTTAATGTGGAATTTTTCAAGCTCAGTGGTTTGGGTGGATACATCGAAGGAAGTTATTTCAAGTAATGGTTGTGTTTTCATGCAAGAAATCCTATGATGTTTTCCCCTAAGTGAGCATCGACATTTGAGTATTCTTAGTGAAGATTAACCCTTTTTATGGGAGTTGGTTATTATTTCAACTAAAGACAACTATAGTGGTTCCATGCATGGACCTACAACTAGAAGATAACATCGATATTATAGACCCACCTATTGCAGGTCTAATTTAAAACCAGGGAGTTGTTCAGTGTAAGTTTCAATGGTACAATAGTAGTTAGAGATGAACGATGCATTGATACACTCCCATAATCACTACCTTTAGATGTGTGATCTAGCGGTACCTACCTCGATATATATTAGATAATAATGATAGTATTATGTGGTGATACACAATTGAGTAAGTGATGTGAGATCCACCCCCATTAGTGAGTGGGACCCCCTTAGGTGTGGCGAGCGGATCCCACCCTCAAGGATTTGTAGTCATATAACCATAAAATGATAATAATAGATTTATGAACTAAGTGAATAAATGAGAACTTACTCCCTATGAATGTAGAGGAGTGCTGCAAGGATTCTAAAGGGAAACCCATGGTCATCCCTTAATAGGAGAGCGATGTATTCATCAAAATTCATTATTGAGGTGACATTTAAGTGTTACTAAGAGGAGTGATGAACACCCTTGTAGAATTTATAGAGAAAATGGACTAAATCCATCCTTTTATCAGTTTAAGGTAGATCCTATTATAGAATTAGAAAATTGTTTCAATGTTCTAACCAAAAATAGAAAAATGATATATATATATATATATATATATATATATATATATATGGTTTTTTGGAAAAGAAATCATTTACATTAATTATTATGAACCTAATTGGTTATATATATAAATTAAATGTTTTATTTCATTAGGAATATAGTGAA
Source organism: Viscum album (assembly GCA_963277665.1). Classification (NCBI taxonomy): domain Eukaryota; kingdom Viridiplantae; phylum Streptophyta; class Magnoliopsida; order Santalales; family Viscaceae; genus Viscum; species Viscum album. The sequence continues at coordinate 1,383,417,773 of OY728138.1, forward strand.
TGATTTATATATTTTGAATCTATGTAATTTATTTTATAATCCAAACTCAAAATTCTCGTATGAAATACCATTTAGTAAATATATTTTTTATATTTTTCATGAGGAAAAACTAATCATATTTCATTTACTTTGAAAACCATAATGGTTTTAAAGATAAACCAAAGAATAAAGTGAATGATAATCATTATAAAAGATATATATTAATATATACATAACAAGGTAAATTTAAACATAAAGTAAACCACATCACAAAGTAAAACACAACACAGTATAACAATATTGAGGCTATTGGAACAACTAAGGACTTAACTATTGAAACTATCCACTGACTTAGAATGTATTCATGCTGACATAGATCCAAATTTCCATCTATTAGCCTAAAAAAGTGTCAATCCTATAACTTGTTCATGAACTTAACTAGGGGACATTATCTAATTGGTTTATTTTAAAAAAGGTTTGTTATTTTAAAGAGGAATTTGTGTAAATGGTTGGTTTTTTAATGGGATTTCAACTATGATATTATAAATAGTTTTCAAAGGAGATTTAAAGTCTATAAATTTTTTAGCCTTGGTTAATTTTTATATCAAAATTTTGTGTATTTATTTTGTTAAATATTAATATCACCGAATAAAATAGGATGGATATGAATAAAGAATGGATGAATGCCAATCGCCTGACAAAAGAGCATGAAGATGGAGTGAGAGAGTTCATCAAGTTTGCAAAAGATCATGCATATGATCTTTCTCAAATCCTTTGTCTATGTTTATACTATTTTTATTCAAGACAAGTTAGTATAGAGGATTTAGAAGAACACTTGATCTGTCACGGAATAGATCGAATTTATAAATGTTAGAATAAACACGGGGAAAAAGTGAATGTATCTAGTGACTGAGATAACACTACGTTTTATGGATCATTTGATATGATTACAAGCATGGACAATGAAGAATATCATATTGAGGATGTGATTATAGATATACATGATGATTAAGATCATATTAAGTAAATGACAAGGACAATTGAAGATGAACTTCGTGATTTCCCAAAATTGTTTGAGCAGTTAAAGAGTTGTGCAAATACACCATTGTATGAAGGTTTTACTAAATATACAACATTGTCAACCATACTGAAGCTGTATAATTTGAAAGTAGACAACATATGGAGTGATGTCAGTTTTATGGAATTACTTTCTCTCTTTAATGACATGATCCAAAAAGATAATGAGCTCCAGATCCGAACATACAATGCCAAAAGAATGCTACGATCTATGGGTATGATCTTTGAAAGAATACATGTTTGCCCAAATGATTGTACACTGGTTCTCAAGGACTACAAATCACTTAGATAATTCTCAAAGTTTGGTGCTTCTTGATACAAGAAATATGAATCTGGTCCTATGAAAGTTTCATGGTACTTTCTCATAATTCCAAGGTTCATGCGCCTATATGGAAGTGAGGAGACCGCAAAGCAATTTATGTGGCACACAGACAGAAGAAATAAAGATGTAAAACTATGACATCTGACAAAATATTCTCAGTGGAAGAGAATTTATCATGAGTATCCTAACTTTGGAAACAAGTCGAGAAACCTTTGTCTTGCTTTATCTACAGATGGAGTGAATCCTTTTGGTTTTCAAAGAAACACTCATAGTACATGGCCGATTATGTTGGTAAATTATAACTTTCCACTGTGGTTATGCATGAAACGAAAACACATCATGTTATCTATTCTTATATCAGGATCAAAACAACTGGGTAATTATATTGATGTTTATTTGGATCTATTGATTGAGTATTTAAAATTATTATGGGATTTAGGTGTTATGATGTATGATGCTTACAGAAATGAAGATTTTATGTTGAGATCCATGTTGTACGGGATGCTAAATGACTTTTTTTTCTTATGGAAATTTGTCAAGATATAGCATTAAAGAAACTCTTGGGTGTCCCGTCTGCGAACAAGGTACACAATCAATTAGGTTGAAACATTCATAAAAAATGATATTTATAGGACATCACAGATTTCTACCCCGACAACATAAGTACCTATCTTAGATGACATCATTCGATGGAAGTTTAGAAGAACATACACCACCGACTACACTAACAGGTGATCAACTGTTTGATAAAGTTAAAGATGTGGACACTGCTTTTGGTAAACCATTTTTGAAAAACCTTACGAAAAATGATTGGAAAAAGAAATCAATTTTTTAATTACCATACTAGAATTGTCTGTACGTTAGACATTGTACTGATGTTATGCATGTTGAAAAAAATATATGTGATAGTGTCACCGTTATGTTTTTAAATGCACCCGGTAAAACAAAGGATGAAATTAAGGTTAGTTTGGACATGGTTGACAAGGGAATATGAGAAGAGTTGTCACCAATGAAGGGTGAAAAAAAAAACATTTCTTACTCCTACTACTTACACTCTTTCTAGGCAGAAGATATATCGGTTTTTCAACTTCTTGAATGATGTAAAGGTTCTATATGAGTATTCATCGAATATCAAGAACATCGTGTCAATGCATGATTTAAAGTTAAAAGGTCTGAAATCACATGACTTCCATGTTTTGATGCAAGATCTAATTCATATAGGTTTATGTTACATTTTTTCCAAGAATGTATATCATACATTAATGCATTAACGAAGCTTTGTTTCTTCTTGAAATCTACATGTAGAAAAGTTATAGACCCAAAAAAATTGCTGACTATGAAAAAATAAATTGTTGTCATATTATGTGAATTGGAAATGTTTTTCCTATCGACATTATTTGATATGATAGTTAATTTTATGGTTCACTTGGTGAGAGAGATTCAGCTATATAGTCTTGTGCACTATAGATGGATGTACCCCATTGATTGGTATATGAAGATTTTGAAAGGGCATGCCAAAAATCAAAGTCAGCCAAAGGGTTGTATTGTGGAGTGATATATTATTGAGGAAGACATTGAATTCTGTACCGAATACCTATCCAATGTGTAAAGCATTGGTCTAATGAAATCTCGTCACACTGGGTGACTTGAGGGTGAAGACATTTCCGAAAAGGAGGTCTTCACAATCAATATTACAGATCAAGAGCAGGCCCACCTTTACATTTTTTATAACAGTTTGGACGTTGACCCATATCTTGAAACCCACAAAGAAATTCTTAGGCATTCAAATCCATCAAGGACTGAAAAATGGATATCAAATAAACATAATAAATAATTTATAGGATGGTTTCAGGACCATATTTTTAAGGAGTCAAATGAAAATCTAGACTCAATTTCAGAATGACTTCGATGACTAGCTGGAGGACCAAGTGTGTACGTATTATCTTACAATGCTTATATAATTAATGGTTATACATTCTATACTAATGAACATGATGAAGAAAATACCATATATAATAGTGGAGTTACACTTGCGACTGGAGCAGTGAATGTTTCTGGTGCTAAGGACATAAATCCAATTTATGAGAATATGTTATATTTTGGCATCATCAAAAAAATATGGGAGTTGGATTATATGACATTCTGAGTGCTGATTTTTAAATGAAAGTGGGTTGATAACAGAAGTGCTGTTAAAATAGATGAGTTTAGATTTGTGAAATTTGATTTCAGTAAGAAATGGTACAAATATGAACCATTTATAATAGTATCACATGAAGTACAAGTATTTTATGTTCTAGATCCTACAAACCAAAATTGGTTAATTGTTTTGTTATTGACCAAAACCACTGAAGAGTCAGATGAAAATTCAACGGAGGATGACCCTTTAATTGAGACGTTGTAATCATTTCGTAGTGATCTCAATGTATATAGTGTTTTTTATGTCTTAGGAGACCACAATGAAGGGATTTAGATAGTCGATATAGGGTCAAATCCCTTCAACCTTTAAAAAAAGAGAGTACAATAATCAGGTTATATATTTTTTCTAATATACACCGTGTTGCCTTATGTTAATGTATGTTCATTACTGATTTTATGTTATCTAAATTAAATGTTAAACTGCTTTTGCAGATAATGACTTTTGCACATGATGATGCTCCTAATTTCCAGGCATAACAGGTTTCTCAACTTGTTGTTGCTCGTAGTGCAGACGAACAACAAGTTTCTCAACCTGTTTCCTTATGTTAATGTCTCTTCGTTGCTGCTTTTATGTTATCTAAATTAAATGTTAAACCACTTTTACAGATAATGACTTCTACACATGATGATGCTCCCAATCCCCAGACACAACCGGTTTCTCAACCTCTGTTGCTCGTAGTGCAAACAAACAATAGGTTTCTCAACCTGTTGCCTTATGTTAATATATATTCGTTGTTTCTTTTATGTTATCTAAATTAAAATTTAAACAACTTTTGCAAATAATGACTTATGCATGTGATGATTCTCCCAATCCCAAGGCACAACATATTTCTTAACATATTATTGCTCGTAGTACAGACGAACAACATGCTTCTCAACCTGTTGTTGCTCCCAGTGCAGAGGTACAACCACCATTTGCACATGCCGATGCTAGCCCTTCGGATTTGGAGAAACATATTGATGATGGTGGATATGATGAAATGAAATGCGATGAAACATCGTCGATGCAAAAAAAAAACAGGAGTGTCGTAGTTTGACGGTATTAGCAAAAATCATTAAGGCTAAAGAGAAAGGCATCAAATACAAGATTGGATGGAATAAGAAGGGCCAAAATGTTTACCCCAACAAGGCCATGTTCAGTAGTTACATTGGAATCATCACTCGAAAATGTGTGACGATTGATGTAACTTCATGACACTATATTGTGGTTGGGATTAAGACACTGATGTGGGGAGATATTATGGTAACATTATAATATCATTTTTTAATTTACTAAAAATTAAATAATGAAATATTGACCTACACTTAATCATCTCTTATAGAGTGCATTTATAGTAGATGAATCGCACAAAGACTATGTCTTAAGGGTTTCTAAAAGGATTCATAGGGGTTTTCACAAACTTTTAATGAAATATCATCTTAAAGATGTTGAAGGGAAAATAAAACTACACCCACCTCTTATTTATGCACACCTGATAACCCAAGCATCGTGGGATGCGTTTACTGGCCGTCGTGCGAAGCAGTCTTTTTAGGTACATTGTGTCTGGTAATACGTTGTTTGATAGTACGTGTATTCATTATTTTGATTAACAATGTTTTATTTATGAAACAAAAACTGAGTGCTGAAAATAAACAACGGGCATCAAAACCAGCGTACCCCTACCGTAAAGCAAGGATGGGGTATGCATCACTTGAAAAAAAATTTGGTACATGTTTTAAATCTACCATAATACTTTTATGTGACATAAAACAACACAATAACTATGTTATTTTGTTTATATGCAGCTTGAAGAGTCCAAATCCACAACCACTTCCATCCCATGCCATGTGCTATGGAATGAGGCGCATGTAACTAAAGATGACAAATTAATAGATGAAAACACACAAAAAGTGTGGGAAACATGTATAAGTATGACATAATAAAAAAAATTGCTTTTAAATATCTATTTTATAACAATTATTACCTATTTTCCTACATTTTCTATTTGACATAGTCACAAGAATAAACAACACCCACACCAGATGCAGACATACTTTTAGTTTCTTTGAAGTATCCATAAAAGTATGGTCACATTAGAGTTGTGGGTTTTGGGGTGACACCTCGAACATATTTTTAGAAAAAAAACAAGCAGAGGATCAAACTGTAGAAATAAAAAATATGAGATAAACATTAGCTATGTTTCAAGAATACTTACAATACCAGAGAGAGCTGATAGTAAGTTTGATGGGGGGGGGAGTAAAGAGAAGAAACAACTCAAGAACAACCCGCACGTGAATATCCCACCCCATCCCCCACCAGTTTTGAGGTGAGTCATTACCCTAAAAAACAATTCTTAACTGAGGTAGCCAATTTTATAATAATTTTTTCTGTGAAATGTGAATCAGATAGACACTAGACACTAATACCTTTCCTGTATTGATATTATACAAGGTGAAAATGATTGTGATTTATATCTATCAACACCCACCCATTTCCTTGTAATGAGGGATACATTGTTTAATATCCAGAATGACATGCTACACAACAGACCGCTTCTGACAGATCATGTCAGAGTGTTAATTACTGTAGCCCCTAGAGCTAAGCGTCGAGCTACCTATTCTAATTGATGATGCAAATATTCATATAGTCTAACAAGCTCTGGGAACATTCATAGCATGACTGCCACATATTGTAAAAAAACATGTTGACAATGAGGTATTCATTTCCAATTTAATTTTCAAGCTAAACCTTAAACATTTAATGAAAAAAGGTTTGAACTGATGCAATTATTACAGACAGACAAAGGGAAGGGGTGAAACGAAAGACCGATTCAAAACCATATCAAGGATCAACCAACCAATCAAAACGATCTACCCAAAGCACCTTAACCCCCTGTTCTATATCCACATTTATTATCATTGAAGGCTTATGTGGATACAAAGTTTAAATATGGTGGTAATCACATAATTGGGTTTGAAGCAAATATGTATGGAGGGGAAGATTCAGACTTCATTGGTGTTGAGAGTGCAACTGAAGTCCTTAACTATTATTAGTTAGGTGGCTCAGTTTTAAATGTTTACATGAGGTATGTTTTCATGATTTGATTTTCCAAAATATGATATAATATGATAATTATGCTTAAATACATTTCATATTTTTTATAAGCGTATATATTAAAAACAATTGAATGAATTTCCCCATGAACAAAAATTTGGACTCGTTAGTCCTCATGTTACCTCTACAGAATAAGAAGACATAACTTCCACAAAACATAGTGAAATAGTGGTAGGACTACTCAAATTGTTTAACAACAAAATTACAGATGATAGACTCTTCTTAATACCAACGATGTAGGGATAAAACTCTACAATTTAATCATATAAAATATATTTTAATTTATTTCATTACTTATTCTTTTTTGTGTTCTTAGGCAGCATTGAATGCTCATTGCGGTCAATTTGGATACTCTAAATATTTATTTTTTGGATTCAATGCATGGATATCCAACAAAATGATCACAAATGATGGTGTTTTTGAATTTGTAATACACTACATCCAAAATTTTAGAACTAAACATCCAATTATATAATTTATATTATCTTTTAATGAGGATTCTATTATGATAGGGCAGTTCATGAATATCGTCTACATCATGGAATGAGGCCAGGGGAAAATGATAAGAAACCTGAAAAGTACTATGACTGGATACAAATTAGGCTATATATAATAAGATTTCATTATCCAAACACATAAAAAAATTACTTATTTTTCTCAATGTTTCTACAGTGCCCAAAATAAACAAATGGTAAAGACTATGGTTATTGTGTTTGTAAATTTATGAAAGAGATAACATTCCATGAACAAACCAGTATCCCTGAAGAGATATTTTCAAAGATAATTTCAATTTCATTTAAAATACTTATTAATCCTTTGTGTATTTATATTTTTTCAATACTACCATGACTGCCAAAAACAGTCATATTCACAAGATGATATAGATATGATTAGAAACGAATGTGAAACATACCTGATAGAATAATGTAAAAATATACAATTAAGATGGTAAAATTATCAAATAATTTCGACTTTAATAATATTTTATACCTTATCTTTATATTTTCTTGATGGTAATGTTGTGATTTGTACAGGCCAAACGCCTCGCTAAATATCATGGCTATTGGTGGTCCTTGTTTTCACACTAAATGAATTGCATGTTGATTGATTTTTTAAAATAAATTTGTGATCCTCATTTACAGGGTATGTGTGATATTGATAGACCACAAAAGATAACGATTATCCAAAAGGGGTTTCCCAATCCCTTGAGTTTGTTGTGACATCTTGAGACATAACAAACACAAGAGCTTACTCTACTCTTTAGTCATCCCAGTGAAGAACCAACTATAATATATTCATTTGGAGGTCCTAAATATATGCTATTCGGTTCTTCACTGGGTTGAAAAAAGCTATGCTACAGAAGGAGGATGTTATTTTGTGTCAACCATATAGGGATCAAAGATGTCACAACAAACTCAAGGGATGGGGAAACCCCTTCTGGATACTTTTTATCTTTTGTGGTCTATCAAAAACACACATACCCTGTAAATGAGGATCACTAATTTATTTAAAAAAACCAATCAACATGCAATTGATTTAGTGAAAAAACACAAAAAACATACTAAAAACTGAGGAAATGTATTATGATTATTTTGATACATTAGAACAATGATCCATCAGTCATTTGTGATATATAAGAATCAACCACACCTCAATATGATGCACGTTGTCACTGGTATGACTCCAAACGTGTCTTGTTATTTAAAATTGAGATTAATTCAAGTAAAAAAACACAACTGATATACTGAAAACCGAGTAAATGCATTTTTATTATTTTGATACTTTATAAAAACAATCCATGAGTTAGTTGTGATGTGTAGGAATCAACCCCACCTTAATCTGATGAATGGTGTGACCTATGTGACTAAAAGTGTCCGCTATCAGTTTAAAATTGACATTTTAACTCAAAATGTGTCACTCACTAAAAACCAAGAAAACACACTCCGATTATATTCCAAATTAAGGTCAGAAGTTCATAAGTCCTTTGTGACATGTATGAAGTAGTCTCACATCAAACTGACACACGATACGACTGATATGACTCAAATTGCATGTTTTCAGTTTGAAATGACATTTTAGTAAAAAACACAATAAACATACTGAAAACAGAGGAAATTAATTTCGATTGTTTTGATACATTAGGAAAACAATCCATAAGTCATTTGTGACATGTAGGAATAAACCACACCTTAATCTGATGCACTGTTTCACCGGCATGACTCCAAATGTGTCTTGTTATTTAAAATTGACATTAATTCAAGTAAAAAAACACAACTGACATATTGAAAACCAATAAAACACATTAATATTGTTTTAATACTTTATAAAAATGATCCATGAGTAAATTTTTATGTGTAGGAATCAACCCCACCTCAATCTAACAAACGGTGTGATCAGTGTGACTAAAAGTGTCTGCTATCAGTTTAAAATTGACATTTTAACTCAAAATGTGTCACTCAATAAAAACAAAGAAAATGCGATTTGATTGTCTTTCAAATTAAGGACAACCATTTTTAAGTCCTTTGTGACATGTATGAAGTAATCTTACATCAAACTAATGCACGATGTGACCGGTATGACTCGAATTGCATGTCTTCGGTTTGAAGTGATATTTTAGTAAAAAAACACAATAAACATACTGAAAATTGAGGAAATACATTATGATTACTTTTATAATTTAGGAAAATGATCCATCAATAATTTGTGACATGTAGAAATCAACCCCACCTCAATCCGACGCATGGTGTCACTGGTATGACTCCAAATGTGTCTTGTTATTTAAAATTGACATTAATTCAAGTAAAAAAACACTACTAACATACTAAAAAAATGAGAAAACACGTTATTATTATTTTGATACTTTAGTAAAATGATGCATGAGTCAGTTTTGACATGTATTAATCAACCCCATATCAATCCTATGAATAGTGTGACCTGTGTGACTAAAAGTGTCCGTTATCAGTTTAAAATAGACATTTTAACTCAAAACGTGTCACTCACTAAAAACCAAGAAAAAATGCTTCAATTATCTTCAAAATTGAGTAAATCCATTCTTAAGTCCTTTGTGATGTGTATGAAGTAGTCTCACATCAAAACGACTCATGATGCGACCAGTATGACTCAAATTGCATGTTTTCAGTTTGAAATGACATTTTACTAACACAACTGACATACTGAAAACCATGGAAATGAATTCCGATTATTTTGATACTTTAGGAAAATGATCCATCAGTAATTTTTGATCAACCTCATCTCAATATTACACACAGTGTCACCGGTATGACTCCAAATGCGTCTTGTTATTTAAAATTTACATTAATTCAAGTAAAAAAACAAAACTGACATACTGAAAACCGAGAAAACATATTCAGATTGTTTTGATACTTTAGGACAATGATCCATGAGTCATTTTTGACATGTATTAATCAAACCCACCTCAATATGATGAAGGTTGTGATCAGTGTGACCAAAACTGTCCACTATCAGTTTAAAATTGACATTTTAACTCAAAACGTACTACTCACTGAAAACTAAGAAAACATGCTCTGATTATCTTCCAAATTAAGAAAATCTATTTTTAAGTACTTTTTGATATGTATTAATTAGTCTCACATCAAAACAATTCATGATACGACCGATATGACTCAAATTTCATGCTTTCAGTTTGAAATGACATTTTAGTAAAAAAACACAACAAACATACTAAAAACTGATAAAATGCATCCTGATTGTTTTAATACTTTAGAAAAATGATACATCAGTCATTTTTGATGTGTATGAATCAACCCCACCTCAATTCGACGCACAATGTCACCGGTATGACTCCAAATGTGTCTTGTTATTTAAAATTGACATTAATTCAAGTAAAAAAACACAACTGACATACTGAAAACTGATCAAACACATTTGTATTGTTTTGATACTTGAGGAAAACGATCCTTGATTCATTTGTGACATTTAGGAATAAATCCCACCTAAATATGATGAACAGTGTGACTGGTGTGACTAAAAGTGTCCACTATCAGTTTAAAATTGACATTTTAACTCAAAACGAGTCACTCAATAAACACCAAGAAAATGCACTCTGATTGTATTAAAAATTAAGGACACATATTTTTAAATCCTTTTTGATGTGTATGAATTAGTCTCATGTCAAACCGATGCACGATGTGACCGATATGACTCAAATTGCATGTTTTTGGTTTGAAATGACATTTTAGTAAAAAAACACCACAAACATACTGAAAACTAAGGAAATGCATTCCGATTGTTTTTATAATTTAGGAAAATGATCCATCAGTAATTTTTGATGTGTAGGAATTAACCACACATCAATCCGATTCACGGTGTCACCAGTATGACTCCAAATGTGTCTTGTTATTTAAAACTGACATTAATTCCAGTAAAAAAACACAACTGACATACTGAAAATTGAGTAAACGTATTCCTATTTTTTTGATACTTTAAGAAAACAATACATGAGTCAGTTGTGACATTTAGGAATCAACCCCACCTCAATCCAACAAACACTGTGACCGGTGTGACTAAAAGTGTCCATTATTAGTTTAAAATCGACATTTTAACTCAAAACACGTCACTCACTAAAAACCAAGAAAACATACTCTGATTGTCTTAAAAATTAAGGAAATCCATTCGTAATTCCTTTGTACATGTATGAAGCAGCCTCAAGTCAAACCAACAAATAATGCGACCGATATGACTCAAATTGCATGCTTTCGATTTGAAATTACATTTTAGTAAAAAACACAACAAACATACTGATAACTGAGGAAATGCATTATGATTATTTTTATAATTTAGGAAAATGATCTATAAGTAATTTGTGACATGTAGGAATCAACCCCACCTCAATCTGATGCACAATGTCAGCGGTATGACTCCAAATGTGTCTTATTATTTAAAATTGACATTAATTCATGTAAAAAAACACAACTGGCATAATGAAAACTGAGAAAATGCATTCAGATTATTTTGATACTTTATAAAAATGATCCATGAGTCATTTGTGATGTGTAATAATCAACCCCACCTCAATCTTACGAACAGTGTGACCGGTTTGACTAAAAGTGTCCGTTATCAGTTTAAAATTGACATTTTAACTCAAAATGCGTCACTCACTGAAAACTAATAAAACGTTCTCCAATTGTCTTCAAAATTAAGTAAAACTATTCATAAGTCCTCTGTGACGTGTATGAAGCAGTCTCATGTCAAACCGACACACGATGCGACCGATATGACTCAAATTGCATGTTTTTGGTTTGAAATGACATTTTAGTAAAAAACAAAACAAACATACTGAAAACTAAGGAAACGTATTCTTATTGTTTTGATACTTTAGGAAAATGATCCATCAGTCATTTTTGATATTTAGGAATCAACCACACCTCAATCCAATGCACAGTGTCACCGATATGACTCCAAATGTGTCTTGTTATTTAAAATTGACATTAATTCAAGTAAAAAACACACAACTAACATACTAAAAACCAATAAAACACAGTCTAATTGTTTTTATACTTTAATAAAATGATCCACGAGTCAGTTTTGATATGTAGTAATCAACCCCACCTCAATCCAACAAATAGTGTGATCAGTGTGACTAAAAGTGTCCGCTATCACTTTAAAATTGACATTTTAACTCAAAACGTGTCACTCATTGAAAACCAAGAAAACACGCTCCGATTGTCTTCTAAATTAAGGAAAACCATTTGTAAGTCCTTTTTGATGTGTATAAAGCAGTCTCACATCAAACCGATGCACGATGTGACCGGTATGACTCAAATTGCATGTTTTTAGTTTGAAATGACATTTTAGTAAAAAAAACAAAACAAACATACTAAAAACCAAGAAAATGAATTCTGATTGTTTTAATACTTTATAAAAATGACCCATTAGTCATTTTTGACATTTAGTAATTAACTACACCTCAATACGATGCACAATGTCACCAGTATGGCTCCAAATCTGTCTTGTTATTTAAAATTGACATTACTTCAATTAAAAAACACAACTAACATACTAAAAACTGAGCAAACACATTCAGATTGTTTTGATACTTTAGGATAATGACCCATGAGTCATTTTTGATGTATAGGAATCAACTCCACCTCAATCCGACAAATGGTGTGACCAGTGTGACTAAAAGTGTCCGCTATCAGTTTAAAAATGACATTTTAACTCAAAACATGTCACTCACTGAAAACCAAGAAAAAACACTCTGATTGTCTTCTAAATTAAGGATATCCATTCGTAATTCCTTTGCAACATGTATGAAGTATTATCACATTAAACTGATGTACTATGCGACCAATATGACTCAACTTTAATGTTTTCATTTTGAAATGACATTTTAGTAAAAAAACACAACAAACATACTGAAAACCGAGGAAATAGATTCCAATTGTTTTGATACTTTAGGAAAATGTTCTATCATCCATTTTTAATGTGTAAAAATCAACCCCACCTCAATATGATGCATGATTTCACTGGTATGAATCCAAATGTGTCTTGTTATTAAAATCGACATTAATTCAAGTAAAAAAACACATCTGATATACTAAAAACCAAGAAATCACATTCAGATTGTTTTTATACTTTAGGAAAATGATCCATGAGTCATTTGTGACATCTAAAAATCAACCCCACCTCAATCTGGCGAATAGTGTGACTAAAAGTGTCCGATATCAATTTAAAATTGACATTTTAACTCAAAATGTGTCACTCACTAAAAACCAAGAAAACGTGCTTCAATTGTCTTCTAAATTAAAGAAACCCATTCTTAAGTACTTTTTGACGTGTATGAAGCATTATCACATCAAACCGATACAGGATACGACCGGTATGACTCAAATTTCATATTTTTGTTTTGAAACAACATTTTAGTAAAAAAACACAACCGACATACTGAAAACCGAGGAAATGCATTCCGATTGTTTTGATACTTTAGGAAAATGATTAATCAGTAATTTGTGACGTGTAGGAATCAACCGAACCTCAATTTGATGCATAGTGTCACTGGTATGACTCCAAATGTGCATTTTTATTTAAAATTAACATTAATTCAAGTAAAAAAACACAACTGACATTCTAAAAACCAAGAAAATGTATTCAGATTGTTTTGATACTTTAGGAAAATAATTCATGAATCACTTGTGACATGTAGGAATCAACCCCACCTCAATTTGAAAAATGGTGTGATCGGTGTGACTAAAAGTGTCTACTATCAGTTTAAAATTTACATTTTAACTCAAAACGTGTCATTCACTGAAAATCAAGAAAACACGCTCCAATTGTCTTCCAAATTAAGGACAACAATTCGTAAGTCCTTTATGATGTGTATGAAGTAGTCTCACGTCAAACTGACGCATGATGCGACCAATATGACTCAAATTGCATGTTTTCGGTTTGAAATGACATTTTAGTAAAATAATACAACAAACATACTAAAAACTAAGGAAATGAATTCCAATTGTTATGATACTTTAGGAAAACAATCCATCAGTCATTTGTGACATTTAGGAATCAAACCCACCTCAATCTGACGCACGTTGTCACCGGTATGACTCTAAATGTTTCATTTTTATTAAAAATTGACATTTTTTAATGTATTATTCATATTAATGTTTAATTTATTTATTTATAGTATTACTAATGTAATATTTGTTTTCTTATATAGGTGGAATCTTTTTCTCAAGTTGGGATGCTTTGTTAGATGACTATTACCATCAGAGGACATTTTTTTAGAGGGGACCACATACATCAAAATAAAAAACATTAATGTTTTTAACTATTTTTTGGATATTTGTAAATGTAATTTTATAAAGAATTATTCAAAATGTATATAGAAGTGTTTTTTTGGTATATATGATGAGTGAATATTTTTGTATTCGTGATGTTAATTAAATTTATATAGTATTGTTTGCCAAATTTTTGTGTGTGTTGCTTGTTTTTTCATCATTTGCATTGTGTATGTGGTTATTTTGTATATATATACTATGAGTGGTTATTTTTGAGCAGGTTTTTGATGGTTTGTGCAGGTTATTTTTGCCAGTTTGATTATTTTGGTCGGCTGTTTATTTTATTTTCAAGTTTCTTGTTCGACTATTTATTTTATTTTCAAGTTTCTTGTTCAACTATTTATTTTATTTGTAGGCTTTTGGGTATGCTATTATATAAACAACACACCCAGAGAGGGAAGCCTTTATCATTTCTAGTTGAAGCATTGATAAATGCGTACTTTATCAGTGCTTCGAGTAGCGCTTATAAAGGGTACCCCCCTTTTAATAATGTCTCGATTAACAATGCTTTTTTAGCGTTGATAAGGGACCTTTTTAGCACTGATAAAAGCCTATTTTGTGGTAAAAGAACACTTTATCTCTAACCTCAAACTCTTGGTCTCATCGATGATTGTCTTCATAGATTTTTTATCGACCTTTTGTGAATTTCATATGACACTAAATGGTTTTAACCTTCTCTGTTATCTCTTGGATAAGATCATGTCCCATTAGCTTTTACTCTACAACTTCATCCCAACATGTTAGAGTCTGACACCTATTCCCATATAGAGCCTCATAAGGTACCATTTGAATGCTATAATGTAAATTTTTGTTATATGGGAACTCCACTAGGTAAAGGTGCTAATCCCAACATTCTTAGAAATCAACTAAACATGATCTCATCATGTCCTCTAGATTTTGAATGGTTCTTTCAGACTGACCATCTATCTGAGGGTGATAAGTAGTGTTGAAGCTCAGTTCCATATCCAACTCTTTTTAAAGGCTTCTCCAAAAACTTGAGGTAAACCTCAGATCTTGATCGAATACAATAGATAATGTAACTCCATGAAGTCTTACCACTTCACTTATGTATATCTTGGATAGTTGGTTAAGAAAGAAATCTTACTTGATAGCAGTGAAATGATCTGAATTTTTAAGGTGTTCAACTACCACCCATATGATATTATTTCCTTTAGGGGTCCTAGGGAGTCTTACGAAGAAATCCACATTTATGTTTTCCCATTTCCATAATGATATGGGCAATGTTTTTATAAAACCCTCATACTTATGTCATTCAACTTTGACATGTGGGCATACCAATCATCATGATACAAATTCTACAATCTTTATCTTCATGTTATCCTACTAGAAGTTTTGCTTCAAATATATTTACATCTTATTGCTTCCTGGATGAATAGATAAGGATGATCTATGTGCATCATCCAAAAGTTCCCTCTTCAGTTCTAGTTTTGATGAGACACATATCAGGGTTCCAAAACTTGTAACTCTATCTTTAACAAAGTTGAACTCTATAATATTTGACACCTTTTTCTATAACACCTCATTGTCTTTCCTAGCCTTCTTGATCCTCTCAAGAATATATGGTTGAGCGGTTATTTGAGAAAGGTGGGATGGATATATTTTTATTATTCCCATTTCTATCTTATGCATGTCCAAGAGATTGGATCCCTTGTAATCCTCATCATAGATAGGGTTGTATGATCCTTTCTACTTAGAGAATTTTCCATCTTGTTCACCTTTATAGGGTGGTAATGGATTGAATAATTTTAATCCTTGATAATCTCTAACCACTTTTTTTGGCACATATTGATCTCCTTTTGTGCGAATATATAATTGAGGCTTTTATGATCTATATATATGTCAAACTTCTCCCCATAGAGATAATGTCATAAAATATTCAGTTTGAATATCACTACAACTAATTCTAGATCATGTTTTGGGTAGTTATACTCTTGAATAATTAATTGGTGGGAGGAATAGACTATCACTTTTTCATCTTGCATGATTACAAAAACCATGCCCTTTTTTGATGCATTGATGTAGATCACAAATCCTTTCCCACTGGTGGGTAATGTGAGAACAGGTGTAGTGATTAGCCTATTCTTTATCTCTTTAAAGATTTATTAATATTCATCATTCTAGAAAAACTTCACCCCATTATGAGTTATCTTGGTTAGTGGACTTAAAAATTGTGAGAATTTTCTCACAAATCAATGATAGTACCCAACTAAACCAAGTAAATTACAGATCTTTATCATAAAGTTCGGTATAGGCCATTCTTCAATTGCCTCTATTTTTGAAGGATCCATAAATATCCATTTTTTGGTGATAAAATGACCTAGGAATGTTACTTTCTCCATCCAAAACTCACATGCACTATAATTTTCATACATATTTTCTTTTTACAAGGTCATCAGTACAACATTAAAATGATCCTCATGTTCCTCTTTACTTTTAAAGTAGATTCGAATATCATCTATAAATACTACCACAATTTTTTTAGGTAATCCCTAAAGACTCTATTAATAAAATCTATAAATATTTTCAGAGTATTAGCGAGTCCAAATGGAATCACTATGAACATGTAGTGCTTGTACCTTGTATAAAAAATAGTCTTGGGGATATCCTCCTCCTTCACCTTCACTTAATAATATCTTGACCGAAGATCTAACTTAGAGAAGTACTGGCCTCCATGTATCTTATCAAACAAGTCATCAATACATAGAAGGGGATACTTTTTCTCTATCACGATCTTATTGAGATCATGATAATCAATTAAGAGGCTCTTTGAACCATCTTTCTCTTTGATGAAGAGGACCGATGTACCCTAGGGTGAAGCACTTGGGCATATAAACCCTTTAAACCGATTCTCTTGTATTTGATTATTCATCTCCTCAAGTTCAAAAATGGACATTCTATATGGAGTCTTGAATATTGGAAAAGCTTCAGGTATGATCTTTATTGAGAAATCAACCTCATGGCTAGGAGGAAGACCAGACAATTCTTTGAGAAACACATCAGTGAATTCCCTTATAATGGGTATGTCATCAAGGATGATATTTTCCTTAATCTAAATCATTTGAGCTAGATACAATTGCTTTAAAGGCAATAATATCCGCAATTGAGATAATTATACCAAAGAATATTCGTCCTCCTCCTTGCACTTGTATAGAATCAGAGGATGATTAACAATATGGATGGTGATTTTCTACACTTGGCAATTTATGTTGGCTCTATATAAGGAAAGTCAATCCATACCTAGAATAACATCAAATTAAACTAAAGAGAGTATCATAAGGTTTTATAGGAAATTCATCCCATAAATTTTGACAGAGGTGGAGTTATATACCTGGGATTCAATAATTTCACAATTTGTCATTTTCACTGATATCTTTACTTCCATGTTTTCTAGTACTGTTTGAATAATTTTACTAAACTTATGAGATATGAAAGAATGTGTAAAACTATGGATTATAAGCCCACCTTTCACTATTTGATTCTATTTCTAATCATTCAATTCATCCAAAATAGATATATGGATGAGAATTTTCAAACTATTAAATACATAAAAGGGAAATAATGAACATTAAAGGGATAACCCATAAATGAAATATATTCATTATCTTATGAATTTCTAGGTTTTAATCTAAGTAATAAATGATCTATTTACTTACATAAAATCATATTAGCATTTTTATTCCCTTCATAATGGTTTTTAAAGAGATTATTAATTTACTAAAGAATATCCTACAAGAGTTTCAAACCAGGTCTGTATCAGGGCCCGTTTTCATACACTAGGCGATGATCAAGTCCAGCTTAATGCACCCTTTTTAGGGTTATCACTCCTAGGTACAACTGTTCCATAATCACATCTACTTATAATATTCAGATAGGGATGTATTTTCTTAAAAACCACTTACTCTATAATTTTACCAAAATTTAGGGATTTCCCCTATATTTAGTATTATCCCTAATGATTTCACTAGAGTTTTCTAATCTTAATCCCCCCAAATAACTATACTTTGATCTAATACAAACTTTTACCAAAATTTAGGGATTTTCCCTATATTTAGTATTATCCCTAATGATTTCACTATAGTTTTCTAATCTTAACCCCCCCGAATAACTAGACTTTTCTCTAATACCAACTATAAAAACCCATATATTTAATACACCTTATTTCATGATTTATTGCATAAAGATACACTTAATACAACCCCATAAGACCGTTAAGCCTAGTTTATTTGGGTAATTTGGTGCACAACATGATAACTTGAAATAGAAATGAAAATATATAAACTAAAACTCTATAACATGCCCTTAAAATTCCCCGATCTTCTAAAACTGCATGGGATAACCTGAGGACATACATCAGAAAGGGGTGAGCTATAAAACCCAATAAGGGAATAACCAAAGAATAACATGATGAAAGTAATACATGTGAGTCAATAGGCATATCAAGGTAACATAAGAGGTGTGAGAACCATAAACTTGAATATCAAAGCGTGATAAAAGATGACGATATAAAGGCAACATGAGAACGTGGAAACAACATAAAACACAACATCATAAGCATAAGTCAAGGCTAAGAACCAATATATCATAACATAGTGTGCTTAAGATAACCTCTTGTCCACCATACATGGCATCTCATAAGATAACCCAATGTAATGAAGGGATATATTGTAAATACCCCAACCTCAGTATCCTAGAGTTGGTGGTTACTTTATTACATTGGTACTAATTAAAAGTGATTGTATCCCAAAGGAATGAATAGTTTAGTAGTTTTGGAAAACTAGATACATACTTTAATCTTACATTAAGACTAAAAATATAAAATAAAACATAAAAACTTTATTGTAAAAACCATTAGTATCCTAGATTTACTCTGCATATCAGTCATAATATATATCTTAGCATCGTGAGAAAAAATAAAACATAATAAATGGGTGATCTCAGATGCTCAATAAGGATATATATACAGCGTAAGCTAATCTATAACAATTATTTCAAGATAAATAACTAAAAAACATTCCATTTAATCAATAACTTGAGTATAATATGACCGGTATAAAAGATGATTAAATAATTCCATATAAACAATACCATGTCCTAGAAAACTTATCAATGAAAATTATACTAATCGACTAATCACATGTAAATCACTAATTGATATCATAATTATGGAATTCATAATTCTAGACATCTAAAATATACTATCGATGTCTCGACCAAGACCTATGAAAATAAATGGGTAAGGCCTCAGCCAAATCCCAATCTGGTTTGTATCATGAGACATACCGATGCATCAAGGATCTATATTGGGCCCCACCCATCACTTACTAAGTTTAATGCATTCCTAATATGAATGGGGTGAAATATAAATAGCATATGCATATGAAATGTAAATAACTTTCCCCAATCAGTAAATATAATCACAAACCATTCTGAGTAATATGGTGAATGGTATCAAAATATCACATCTACAGTCAAACTGATTATAAACCATTTAATAAAATATTTTAGATGATATAATAATAGATCAACCTTAATGAAACATAAAATTCAACAAATGATGTTGAAATATATGAAAATACTCTAATAAAATACTGAAAATTCTTGAGAGAAATACCCTTTTTTACTTTGAAATCATTTATTTAAATGACTGTGTAATTTTAAAATAATTTTTTTTATTAAAATGAACCCTATAAACTTATAAAGTAATATTCAATACATTAAGGAATCATGATGGTGGAAAAATCCACTCATTCCATATAAGTTAAACAAACATTCCATCCGTATTTTTGTCAAAAATTCATAAAGTACCTCATTTGAAAAAAAAAAGATCCATTTCAAACCGTTTTATAAAAGTCAAACATGGGTAAAAAGACTTTAAGTTTTCTTAGGATAATAGTAAAACCATTTTTTGAAACCTTTATTAGAAAACATGTACATGGAAGAAAAATGTTCCCCAATGGAGACTTAAACTTAAACAATCCTGATGAATAATGAGATTGTGAAATAACCCTTACCTTAGGTCCAATTTCCTTTGTACATATCTGAACCTCTTTTATAATGGTTTATAGAATGTTATTAATTTATTCCAGAACCATATTCATATTTATGATATCATAAATTATCTTTTTATATTATCTTATCACCCACTTGTTAATAATATTTCATTATTACCCTTGTTTTGGGTGTTAACTGCTTCATTTTTGTATGCATATTTCATCATGTAAGTCCTGATTCTTGTGCATAGTATATAGTTCCATCATATCCAGAATTATATTAAGGTCATAAATATAATATTTATTCATTATATAAATTCAGATAACCATTCTTGAATGGTGAACATTGGAAATGGTTCACATCGCATCGTGGAGACGGTAGGCTGTACGTATACACGAGCGATGAAATCATTCCCTTAACGGTGAATGGGTAAAGAAGTGTATGGAATATTAATTTTTACATAATCAATATCATGTCATATTTATTATATATGTCCATTACATTAATCATTATTAAAGGATCTGAACGCAGCAAAAGTGTGGTGGTTGGGAGGGCCCAACTTTGCTTTTACCGTAATCGATGACCAATACAGGATCAATATGAAGATGAATGCCAATATCCATGGATTGAAATAAAATATTTATACAAATAGAAGAATAGCGCCAAATCCTAGAAATCAGATTTTTCACATCATGTTTATAATTAATTTAATAATTTCTAAAGAAATTAAATACCTGGGTCTTCAGTACTTTCTTCGTTGGTGATCATTGATCATTCGAAATGACCCTTTTGGATTTCCTTCATTGCGCTTGAAAGAATCCAAAGAATAATACCTCTAACAGTGATCCACACGTGCTCTAATGGTCTTTGATCAATGCCACTCATTATTCAGGTGCTAGCGCGGCGAACGAATGTCTTGCGTCGATTGTTCTTGATCGCTCTTTCTTCAGTCTTGAAGAACTTATCTCGTTCTTGAGAGGGAGAGATGAGAGGAGTCAAGATAAATTTTTTTTATCTCAATAATTCTCTCACCACCAATAATTTGGTTCACTGGGCGTAATGGAACAATAGAAATACCTGTCTATTTAATGACATAGGGTTTCAGTTACAATATTTAATTGTGTAACATCAATTAAATACATTCATAACCTTAGAGGAAACCCATGATACATAATAAAAATAACAACACCATTATTCATGGTGCACCAACTTGCACAAAATGGAATCATAAATGAAATCTCGTGCCACATAATGATAATAAAATTATTATTATTTTGTCTTGTGAAAACTAGTCAAATAATTATTTATCATCTTGCAAATAATTATTTTACTATCGGACCAGACTTGGTCTGCTCAAACTCCACTTACATTTATTGAACACCTGAATAAATACATAATTTATTGTCTTAAAAAACAATTTATTTACAAACTAGTAAGTAAATATTTATTAAATGTTCAATAAAATAAATATATTTTATTTAATTTATGTGATCATTTTAACTTGAATAAAATTATTCCACGGTCTTGAGAATAATATTTATTCCATTAATTAAATTCAAATAGAATTTAATCGAGACCATAAGAAACACTTAGTGTGTGACACTCTAGGATTCTTTATCATTGGTATTAGGTGGTCTTTCCTAAATTCCAAGAGTACTATCTAAAAATGAGTTAAGGCACCCCAGAGAAAAAACCTAAAGTTACAATGATGACATCTACACACGAACACTCATTGTGTAATACAATCCCTTTGTCTCAATATCTCATCAAGTAGGTTTCATGATATTGTCATTAACCTGTTTTCTTGATAAATATTTATTTGACTACCTGAAATAAACTCGTTGATACACCATGACCATGGAATTTAGAGTGACGGTTCTATTTCAATCAAAGGGGTGAGATTTCAACTTCCATAAATGGAAGGGATAAATTCTTCCTCGACTTATCCATTAATAACATGTCATTCATGATGCACCCAACATACCCTACTTATCGCCAATATATGGTATGACAATTTTTGTTAGTAAATAAAAGTGCACAAGTCGTGACATGCATTAATGATAATATTAAAGTATAAGGACCATTACACATACTCTTAGATAGGAATACTCAATGAAACCAAAACAAGTAAAATTCCTACTGGTGGGTCTGTTCTCATAATTTCCCATCTAGGAGATTATCAAGTGTGAACTTCATGATAAGAAGTTTCATCTTCTTACGAGTACTTTCACCTAATGGTATATATACTATGTGTCCTATCACAGTATGTCATCTAACCACATCACTATATTTAAGAATATTTTCATAGCACTTCACGGTTCTCATCATAGTGGGGAACTACTATGACCTTATTAATGTGACAAATACTCTAGGACATTATTACATTATAGTCATGAAGAATAATAAACAATATATAATAAGATGTTTAATATTTAAATGCATTAAATATTCATGTAATCAATGTGAAAATAGTTGGTTCTAGGACACCAACTCCAACAAACCCCCACTTGGACTAGAGCCAACTACCTACGAGTTTTTGTCTGCTAGACCTCACATGATAATCATGTTTCTACTAAGTCAAGGTTTTAGTCAAGGGGTTTTCCATGTTGTCTTCCATGGAAATAATGCTCACTACAACTTCACCTATGATAAAAATCCCTCAAGAGATGATACTTCTATATTATGTGATTCGTCTGCTGATGTGACCTTGGATCTTTTGTGAGAGCCACCGCTGCAGTATTATCACAATAAAGTGTGATGTGATCTTTATTGTTAGGTACCACATCCAAATCTTGGACAAATATCTGCATCCAAACTACTTATTTAGCTTCCTCAGAAGCTGCGATATACTTGGAATCTGCTGTAGAATCTACAACCACACCTTGCTTTGATCTCTTCTATCTCACAACACCTCTATTAAAAGTGAAGATGTATCATGTTTGCGATTTCATGTCATCTTGATCAGTTTGGAAACTAGCATCTGCATATCCTCTGATGACTAGTTCCTCACCTCCTACATAAACCAGGAACATATCCTTAGTATGAATTAGATACTTAAGGATAGTCTTTATTTCCATCCACTAGCGGTCACCTGGATCAACTTGATATCTTCTTACCATACTCAATGCGTAGGAGACATCTAACCTCGTATATAACATATCATACATGACTGAACCAATCGCTGATGCGTATGGAATCCTTTATATTCTCTTTCTTTACTCATGCGTCTAAGGAAACATTTTCTTGGAAGGATAAATGCCATGTGACATTGGAAATAATCCCCTCTTGGATTGTTCCATACTGAATCTCTTCATTATTTTGTTAATGTATGTACTTTGACTTAGGCCTAATAATATCTTGGATCTATCATGACGAATCTTGATCCCAATAATATATGATACCTCACCCAAGTCCTTCATAGAGAATCATTTATTCAATCATTCCTTAACAGACTGTAAGACTGGTATTTTGTTTCTAATAAGTAATATGTCATCAACATATAATATTAGTAAAATGACTGCTCTCCCACTAAACCGTTTATATACATAAGGCCTACATTATTTCTTTATAAAACCAAATTTTTGTTATAGATACATCAAAATGAATGTTCCATGACCCAGATGCTTGCTTTAATCCATAAATGGATATTTGTAACTTGAATATCTTATTGGAATCCTTTGGAGTCACAAACCCTTCAAGTTGTGTCACATAGAAATCTTCCTAAAGTTTCATGTTAATGAAGACTATTTTGAAATCCATTTGCCAAATCTCATAGTCATGGTAAGAAGTAATGGAAAATATAATTCTAATGGATTTTAGCATCGCAACTGGTGAAAAGGTTTCATCATAGTCAATTACTTAATGTTGTTTGAACCCTTTTACAACCAATCGTGCTTTATAGGTACTGAATTATCCTTCCATGTCCAGTTTCTTCTTGAATACCCATTTTCAATCAACATGATTTACATCAACTGGAGGATTTACCAAAATCCAGACTTGGTTTTGGTATATGGAATCCATTTCAGAATTCATGGATTCTTTCCACTTATAAATATTTGTGCCAATTACTTCTTCCTTGTAGGTTAGATGATCATTATTATCAACTAATAATGAGTCAACATTCTTGGTAACTAGAAAATCATATTGTTCTGGTTCTCTAACCTCTCTTGTACTCTTATAAAGTACTTGTGTCTCTATAATAGATCTTTATTCCATGGGGCTTTGTGGAATATACACCTGTACCAACTCTTGTGTACCTTGAGCCTCGAATTCATCAAAGTCTATCTCACTCCCACTATCTCTTTTGGAGATGTGCTCCCTATTAAGGAATATGACATGTATTTCCACTATAACCTTAATGTATGAGGGTTAGTATAGGTAACATCCCATTGTTTCCTTGGGGTATCCTATAAAGGTACACCTTGTGCCTCGGGGTGCAAGTTTTTTACATGAATAAGCCTTAACAAATGTATCTCTACCCCACACATGTAAATTCGATAACATGTATTTTATTCCACTCCAAATATCATATGTAATACCATTTGTCGATTTATTTGGTACTTGGTTTAGTATGTGTGTCATTTTTTGTAACACATATCCCCAAAAGGATAATGTAAGACTTTAATGACTCATCATTGATCTCACCATGTCCAACAAGGTGTGGTTCCTCCTTTCGCTTACATCATTACACTGAGATGTGTAAGGAGGAGTGAGTTGGGATAGGATCCCAAACTCTCGTAAGTAATCAATGAAGTCTTGATTAATATATTCTCCACCTCAGTCTGAGTGGAGTTTCTTAATCTTCTTACCAAGTTGGTTCTCAACTTCATTCTTGTATTCCCTAAACTTATCAAAATAACCCAACTTATACCTCATTAAGTAGATATATCCATATCTACTAAAATCATCAATAAAAGTTATAAAGTATGAGTACCCACCCCTTTCTTAAATTGAAAATTATCCACACACATTGGTATGAACCAATTCAAGAAGTTATTTGGCTCTTTCACCTTTCCCACTAAATTGTTCTTTGGTCATTTTTCCTTGTAAACATGCGTGACATACACCAAGTGATTTTAGTTCAAAAGAATCTAAATATCCATTTTGATGTAACTTTTTCAAGCATTTCTCATTTACATGACCTATCTAGTGATGCCAAAGTTGGGTGTGGTATGAGTCATGTGAAGTAGTTTCATTATCATTTTTCATTACTTAGTTTGTGTAATCTAACACATAAATACCGTTATATAAATGTGTCTTACCAAAACAAATTCTATCTTTATAAAAGAAGAAACATTCATTTACAAACTTGAAAATAAATCCATTTGTATCTAGTATGGATATAGAAATAATGATTTTGGTTACATAAGGAACATAATAAAAACCTTTTAATACCAAGATCATCCCAGTTGGTAGTGTGAGGTGGTAGTCCCTGACAGCTACAACAACAAGTATAACTCTGTTGGATACTCGTAGATCTACCTCCCCTCAGTCAATTTTCTTTAATATACTTGGTTATTGTATTTGGATACATATGTGAGAACCACAAGCTATCTCTAGTACCCAATTTTTAGAAACATATAAATTTCACTTGATAACAAACACACTTGAATCTTCCCCTTGCTTCTTTAGCTGGGTGCGGTTTTTCTTCCAGTGGCCCTTCTTGCCACCTATGAAACAAACAACTTCTTGTTCCCTTCCACCCCCATTGATCTTCATTTTCTTTGAAGGGTGTGAATAAGATTTGGGCTTAAACCTATTCTCCTTACCTTCCATCTTATTCACCATAAGGACAAAAGGCTTTTCATGCTTAATGTCTTTGTCCACTTAGAGAAGGAGGATAAGAAGATATGGTAGAGACTTATCAATATTGTTTATATTAAAATTCACAACAAAACTAGATAAAATATGAGGGATTGATGCGAGAATGAGATCGGTACCAAGTTCTTCAGGGAGTTTAAAACCTAGAACCCCCAAACACTCAATGTTTCTAATGATCTTGACTACATGAGGCTCATCTGGGGCACCCTCTCCAAGCTTACTCTGAAAGAGTTCCTTAGAGATCTCAAACTGTTCCTGTATTTCTCTCTCTTGGTAAATACCACATAGGTGCTCAAGAATCCTATAAGCATCCATGTTTTCATGAGAATTCATGAGTTCAGTATAAATTTATGATAACATCATTGAACATCGACCACGTCATTCATATGTTTTTCATAGACCAGGAACTCTTCATCACTCACCTCTTGGGAATGCCGATCAGGTAATGAGGAGTTTAGCATGTAAGATTTTCGTTCATGGCATAGAATGACCCAAAGGCATCTAAACCATTCCTAGAAGTTACTACCAGTAAGGATGTTGTCTTTATCTAGTATTGATCGTAGGGATAGCGTGGTTGACAAGTTTTTAATTTTTATTCTACAATTAAAAGAGAAGATAATTAGTACTTTATTGATTACATTTTATGAGAAATAATAAATTAATTTTATTAAGTCTCCCACTATTTTATCAATTCCCAATGACCCTCACCATTGAATTTAGAATATCTAGTTGCTAGGACATTCTAGTGGCAAAGATCCATATTCCTCTTCGCATAACCCCAACAAGGTTTAGTCAAGATATTTGAAGGTATTTAGGTAGGCAGGTCTTTTCCAAATTTGGTCTTGCAACTCCTTGATTAGTTGAGTGGAATCCCCAATCCTAACAACCTGACTTGGATTTACTCAACACTTGCCTCTAAATTTACACCAAGTCTACCAAGGGCTACTCCTCTTGATGTAAAATGGTTAAGTCAACCAAAACTTTTATAAGAGATTCTTGTATAAAAGTAAGTTTCCCAACAAGGGTTGGTCAAACACATAGTTTTATTGAGTCTTTCCATTAATCAAATAATAGAAGAATTGGTATGACTTAATATTTTATTGAGGGATTTTTATCTATTATACGTAAATTGTCTTATTATCTTTATCACATGCTTGTTAATATTAAGTGGAACTTACTTAAGTGATTAACCATGTCTTTATAATATTTACGCATAAGCCTGATTTATTTTAGTTCCATTTTGAATTATTATTAATTCATTAATTATGTAGTCACGATAACAAATCCATAATGAAAAATCATGAAACTAATAGAAATATAATAAAGTAAAGGGCTCGATCTCGAGCTCTTAGAATGGTTAGTTTATCTAGTGGATGATAAAATAACCACTGACCTAGAGGAAAAACACCTTGAACCATTTATGGTTCATGTCTATAGCTTTACACCTATCCACCTTTGTATCTCCTTTGATTGGTTTCACTTCGGATCCTTTCTTGAACCTCCTCCACAATCTTGGGAGCTCCATCCATTACATATTCTTTTTAAATCACATACAGGTGAGGGGTGAAAAGGGGGTTT
Organism: Viscum album; assembly: GCA_963277665.1. Lineage (NCBI taxonomy): Eukaryota > Viridiplantae > Streptophyta > Magnoliopsida > Santalales > Viscaceae > Viscum > Viscum album. Next base: position 1,383,445,668 of record OY728138.1, read on the forward strand.
ACATAAAATAAACCATGGGAATGTAGACCCTACATATTAATGAGGAGAGATGACACGTAAACCAATAATTTAATTTAAAATAAATTTAAAGTAAACCAATCACATACAAAGGTATGGTATAGCTCATGATCATCCACATACATTCAATGAATTATGCAATTAATAAAATTAGAATTCAATTATTTAATCATTATTATTAAGATAAATCGCGCTTGAATCGATTAATTATTATCTTTAATCAATCAATACTTTTATCTTAATCCTGTTCTAAATTTCCCTGAGATTCTCATCCATAAACTTGGAGATAACACAGTGAACACTCGTTCGAATCTACATGATATGTAATTATGAACATTACAGAAACATTAAAGTTTTAATTCTATGTAATTTGGTATGTGTAGTTATGACTACACAGCGTGTACTTCCTTCACCATCTTATTCAAAGTACACACCTAGGGACTTGGTATGTGAGGCGTACTTTGAAAATCTTGGAGTACACTATGTGTATAGTGGGTCACACGCCGTGTTGTCTCCAGGTTATATGATTACCGGTCGGATTAGCCGTGTATGGGATAAATGGTTTGGCCATTGACCCAAAGGGACTACATTCAGTGTCTAATAAGTGTGTGCCTATATGTCCTGGTCAACACGCAATGTAAAATTAATTACTCCGCGTGTAATAAATGCACACGGCTTGAGTAATTTCCGATTTACTTTCGATGCACTAAACACAACTACACGGTGTGTAATTCGAATTACACAGCATGTATATCAGATTACATGTTGTGTAACTCCGAATACATGACATGTACTGTTGTGTTACCTGGACAGAATCACCAACACCTCCTGATGAGATCCTTGATTTAATTTTAATCAAAAAAATTATTTGTTTTTGTTAGATCTGTGGGAAATGAAAAGAGGAAGAAAAAATCTCAAAATGCAGATTACAAGAATGATTAAACATGAATTCAAAAACTAAATTATTAAAGTGTAAATCATCAATAAATTATTTAGATAATTATAAATGATGATGAGTCCACTCTGATACCACCCGAAGGATCTGGACGCAGCGAAATCATGGCAGTTGGGAGGGCCCAACTTTGCTTTTTATGTAATAGATGACCAATCCAGGATCAATACAACAATGAATGCCAGTATCTATAGATTGAAATCAAAGGTTTAGACAAATAAAATAATAACACTGGATTCGATAAAGAGGATCTTGTACATCATTTTTATAATTAATTTAATAATTTCTAAAGAAATTAAATACCTAGGTCTTGGGTACTTTCTTCGTTTATGATCATTAATCATTCGAAATGACCCTTCCAGATTGATTTCATTGTGCTTACAATAATCCAAAGTAGAATTCTTCTAGAGGTGATCCACGCGTGCTCCAATGGTTTCCGATCAACACCAATCGTTCTCCGAGTGCTAGTGTGGCAGAACAAATGTCTTGCATCGATCGTTCTTGATTGTTCATTCTTCGGTCTTGAATAAATTCTCTCGTTCTTGAGAGGGAGAGATGAGAGGATATGAGAGAGATTTTTTTTGGCTCAACAATTATCTCACCATTGAAAATTTGGTTCATTATGCATAATGACGCAATAAACGTACTTGTCTATTTAATGATATGGGGTTTTGGTTACAATATTTAATTGTGTAACAACAATTAAATACATTTATAACCTTAGAGAAAACCCATGCTATATAATAAAAATAACAACACCATTATTCGTGGTGTTCCAACTTTCACAAAATGGAATCATAAATGAAATCCCATGCCACATAATGATAACAACGTTATTATTATTTTTTCTTATTCCAAATAGTCAAATAATTATTTACCATCTTGTAAATAATTATTTTACTACCGGACTAGCCTTGGTCCACTCGAATTACACTTCCATTTATTGAACACCCGAATAAATAAATAATTTATTCTCTTAAATAAATATTTTATTTAAAAACTAGTAAATAAATATTTATTAAATGTTCCATAAAATAAATATATTTTATTTAATTTATGCGATCATTTTAATTTGAATAAAATTATTCCACAGTCTTGAGAATAATATTTATTCCATAAATTAAATTCAAATAGAATTTAATTGAGACCATAAGAAACACTTATTGTGTGACCCTATAGGATTCTTTCTCATTGACAATAGGTGGGCTTGCCTAAAGTCCAAAAGTACTGTCTAGAAATGGGCCAAGAAACCCAAGAGAAAGAACTTAAATTTGCAATGACGACATCCACACACGAATGCTCACTATGTAATACAATCCCTTTATCTCAATATCTCATCAAACAGGTTTCATGATAGTGTCATCAACCTATTTTCTTGATACATATTTCTTTGAATACCTAAAATAAACTTGTCGATACACCATGGACATGGAATTTAGGGAGATGATTCTATTTCAATCAAAGGGCTGAGATGTCAACTTAAATAAATGGAAGGGACAAATACTTACTCAAGTTATCCATTAATAACATGTCATTTGTGATGCAACCAATATACCCTACTTCCCACCAACATATGGCATGACATTTTTCATTAGTAAATCAAAGTGCATGAGTCGTGACATGCATTGATGATAATATTAAAGTCTAAGGAATATTACATATGCTCGTAGATAAGAATATCTGATGACACCAAAATATACAGAATTCCTACTGGTGGGTCTATTCTAACAATCTCTCGTCTTGGAAATTACCAAGTGTGAACTTCCTAAGAAAAAGTATCATCTGCTTATGAGTACTCGCACCTGACGGTCTGTATACTATGTGTCCCATCATAGTATTTCATCTAACTGAAAAACTATATTTAATAATATTATCATAGAACTTCAAGGTTCTCATCATAGTGGGGAACTTATATGACCCTATTAATGTGAAAAATACTCTAGGACATTATTACATTATAGTCATCCTGAATAATGAACAATATGTAATAAAATGTTTAATATTTAATTATATTAAATATTCATGTAATCAATTTAAAAATAGTTGGGTCTAGGACACCAAATCCAAAAATTATACCCATCCAAATAAAGTGGTGATGAAAAAAAAATTACACTACTACATGAAGATGGTAAGTCGTGCATATGCACACGTGGTGATTTTGTTTTTCATAGGATCACTACAAGAAAACCGCCTATTAGCGGCGATTATTTTTGCATATAGAGGCAGTTTAAACCACCGCTATATGGTTGGGCGACGGTTTACAGAAACCGCCGCTAAAGTGGGCGTCAGCAATCTATTAGTGGCGGTTATTTCCATTTAGCGGCGGTTTAAGGGAATCATCGTAGATGCCTCATTTCACGGCGGTTTTCGTGACTTTAGGGGTGGTTTTTACAGGCCCTGGATTTTATTTTATTCATGGAGGTTATAACGGCCGCGAATAAAATAAAATCCAGTGACCGTAAAACCGCTGCAGAATGAACGCGGGTTATGCGAATCTGTAGGGGCGGTTAAAACCACCGCTAATTGTATGCTAATAGTAGTGGTTATAACCACCACTAAGTAAGAAATAATTACATTTAGTGGCATTTTTAACCGCCGATAATTTCTTACTAGTATACTTTAGCGGTGGTTAAAATCACCGTGAAAAGCTGAACAGAAAAAAAAGCTATTCTGCTTCCACTGCACCACTGCCCTGAAAAACAAATTAAACTAGAAATACCAATAGCCTAACAGATTAATACACACAAAATTTAAAAAATAATGGAGACAACTAGTAAAAAACTTATGGTCGTGATGCTTGGAAAATATAGTGGAACATCATAAATGAATATGTGTAGTGAGGAGGAGTAAAAAACATGACCTAAATTGATGGAGAATGGGTACAACACCACACAAAACATTCTAAGGTTGATTTAAAATTAGTTTAGATTAGTGATTAATGGACATGGAATACTCATTTAAGGTTATATAATTAGGACCATGTGGTGATCATGCAACTCAACCATGCTTGAGGTAGACTTCATCCCAACCCCTAAGCCCTTTCTGAGCCATGATTGATTCATGAATCAAGGATATTTATATAGTTATAATTGATTATAGGGGTGAAACCAATGAGGGGAAGAAGTGACCTGAAAAATATCACGATGACAATTACAACTTTTGAGAACTGGGAAGTGAAATGGGAGTAATCGACAGAAATAGAATTATTATTGACCATGTTTGAAACATAGGATACCTGAGCTGGTTGAGGATAGGATGAAAAATATCATGATATAATATTCATGGAGATCAAAGCATGATATCCTCTTTTTATCAGTAAATGTACTTCATTGAATGAGCTTGAGATGGTATGTAAGACACTATGTCCATGAATCATTTCATTAGAGATCCTTTTTAGATTGGTAGGGTGAGGATTATCCAAATAGTAGAATGTGTGAACCGAACAAGTGTATGTGGGGATGTACCATATAGAATATTAGGTTCCATGGGAGATATTTCCTCATGTGCTCAAATGTTCTATTTAAACATGTGGGTTGACAAGATTAAAGCATGGCCTAGAGGGAAACGTCCCCATGATGAGTTGCTGGTAGGGATGGGACTGAGATGAAATATACATGAATCAATATGTGTCTCCTCATAATGGGCATCAAGACAAACATAGTTTTGATGCGTGACATGGTAAGAGACTATTGTCAGTGGAGTGATTTCATCTCTGGTAAGGATATCATATCATCTCATATTCAGTGAAATAAAAGTTTTATACGGGTAATGTGTGGTTCATTTCATACTTATCATATGAGGAATCTCAGTTTTATATGTGGTAATTATTTTTATAATCATCCCACACTTATCGGATGAGGCATCCTTATTTCATTTAATAGGGTATGGTTGTTAATTAACATTGTTTGCTGAGGACATTGGGATTTGATGTTTAAAATCATACAACATGGACTATGACTACAACTAGTTTAAATTCCTAGAGCTCCAAATATAGTAATAGGTTTGAGTTAAAGGTCTCCAAGATTTTACCAAAGTAGATAGGAAAGGGAGAAACCTATAATGAGTCAGTGATAGGGTTGTGCCCTATATTAAATATTTATATGTAACTACTTATATTTTGATTATTAGAATCAATCCACATGTTTTTATGATTCACGGTGTCATAGGATACCAATGCCAGAAGGGTTTACCTTCTTAGATGATGATATTGAATAATTACATATTATAATATTAGGCATCAAGAATTTATAAGAGGTGAAATTATCTCTCTTTAAGAGACATGTCAATTTTTTATGGGGTTAAATTATCTATCATTAAGAGGTATATATAATTTACACGGGGTAATGATATAGTTTAAATTCATCTTATTAGGATTTTAGAAGGTCTTTTGCATCTATATACCCATTATTTACTTCCTCATATTAGGAAATGAGAGCATCTTGGCCCATTGATGTGTCAACATAAATGAAAGGAGATTATTGCTAAAAAAGAGGATCATGTGAGTGTTTTGGGGCAATGACACCTTATGTAATGGATTATTATATGGTGAATCATCAACTAGGCTCAATGATAGAAGATATATGCATCAATACATATCCTATGGAAATGGGAATCAATCCACCCATAGTTCTAGAATGTTGTGGAAATAAATATTTGATGAAACTCTAGGGATGAATAAACCCATGTGATGGATGTATGAGCATATTTTATTGTCATAATGCTTGGACTAGGGATCTCTTGATATAATCTATTATAGTATAGATGGGTGAGGTGGGGGAATCAAGAATGTTTTTGTGGTGAATAAAACCTGGGGTTATAGGATAAAATAGGCCCTTCAACCCATGACAAAATCCTAAATATGATTGCACACAGTGTAAGATCATACAACCAAGACCATGATGAAAAATTTAACATCATGATTCATGGACTATGATGATGATTCTCTACATGGTATCTATGTGTCATGGTATGGGTAAAAACCAATGTATAAGGGGTTAATGTAGTCCTAGGTACCACATTAACATTTTGATATGAACTGAACATTATTTAAGGTTATAATCCGTGGACCGTAAATGGAGAAATGGGGCCAAAGGCTTAATAAATTTACATCTAGACCCAAAAAAGGACGTCTAAGCATCATTATGTATCCCATGAGAGTGTGAATCAAGACACATGTTGTTCTAGAATATGTTATAGTATAATAAAAACATTGGAACTATGGGTAATCCTATATATAGAGGGAATTTTAGAATATAATGATTATCATGAGGCATCACATTTCGAAGGAATGAGATAAGGATAAAGTTTAATGTCATGTCTTGAAGAAAATGTTTTTTTCATCTCACATAATGTGATGCTTCCATGTTTTATATGAGTTAATGTTTTTGAACATATCATAATTATTGTAAGAGGAATCAAAATTTTATATAGTGTAAGACTTTTAGATCATCCAATACACATCATAAAATGAATCCCGATTTTATACGGTTTAATACCATCTCCCATTAAGAGGAACTTGGGTTTTATATGAGGTATGAGCACATTTTATCATCATTAATAGAATATTTTAACCATTAACAACGCATGAAGATTCACTATCTACACATTCTGCCTCACCAAAGTTTCCACAACGCTATCCCCTTGATCACTATAAAATGACCCAATTTGTTCAACACATCAACAATGGGTTTAACTCCTAGTCATCCAAAATCTCGACTACCAATTCAAACACAGGACCAAATGGAATGATGTATACCACACTCAAGAAATTAAGACATAAAAGGAAACATCAGAAATCAATAAAAACCATAAAAGGAAACATGAGAAATCCAGAAAATGTTAGGACATGAAAATGTTTGGTGGAAACTATGTGCCACACATGTTACATATACAAACCAACTATTCCCATATTTGTTCAAAACATAAACAATACAACTACTCATGGTCCGATGATGCATCGTTACCCTCTCCACCTCCATCTCCACTTTCTGCTATCACCTGTAAGAACATTATATTGAAAATTAAATATTGTTGCATATTTATATTAAAACTTAAAACCAATGAAAGTTTGAAAACTAAATGATTTTGATTTTTTTGTGATTTAAATGCTTACCACAAGTCAATGCACTACCATCAGGGGCATATCTACTCATATGATGATGTATATCAGTCATCGCTTTCTGCAAAGTGGATATCTGAGCCCCCTGGTCTTGAACTGTGGTTCGTAGAGAAGCAATATCCCTCTGAGAATATTCAGGTATGGACTGACTATAACCAGGAGTAGATGTTGCTGGAATCCCTGGTGGCATGCCAAAGACCTCAGATGGTATGGGTCCAAAACCCACCCCGCGCACTCTACCAGGATGCTCCTTCCCAAGGACTTTAGCAACTGGGTCATCCTGTGAGACTGAGTAGGACTGCCCATTATTTGCATCTCATAGTTCTTTAATTTTTACCTATAAATAAAATATCAATATATATTAAAACAGTAAAAATTGATAATAAGTTATTATAATAAAAAATTGACTTCATACCCCAACTTCTTTGATAGGCTCATTAACAAAACTTCCATCTGATTTTTTGTGAACATCGAACCATAGTTCAGTTTGGGATGCTTCGTGCCCTAAACTCTGTGACTGCATTAAGAAAATATAAATTAACAATTAAATATATTAAACATATAATATTTTCTTATAAATATTTAAACTAATTAAAAGATTACCAATGTCGATCGGCTTCTAGAATTTTTTTTTGAGCCCGTAGTGTGAGGGATGACTTGCTTAGCCTGGTTTGATGCATTCTGTCTTGAGAGATCTTGAAATAAATAAAATGCAATTTAACAGTAATGTATTCAATTTCATATCCTCTTCATATACATATATAAATTTAAAATTAGGATAATATAATAATATATATTTCAATACCATCTACTTCTCATCATGATTTCTGTCAACAAAAACTTTCCATTGTTCTTTCGGTACCCCACTGGGTAGCTTCTCATACATTTTTTTACACGGTAAATAAAGTATCGTTGACATCAAACCACAATATCCATTTGAAATATTTCCATTTATTAACAATATTTTTCAACGTCCACTTCCGTGCTATTACATCAGCAACTGTAAAGTGGAAGAACATCCGTATACAGAAATTCATTTTGAACATATTAGTAACATGACATTCAATTAAACCATAATGTAATAAAATTACCTTTATTTGAGAATCAAAAACTTAATTTTTTCATCTTGGAGGCATATGTCTCCAATCATAATAAGAAATAGGAAGGGAAATGGGCTCCGCTGCCAGCTGGCCTAGAATCTGGCCAAGTAACCCCGCGGCGTCATCCGTAGGGACCCCATAAGAATCAAATGGTACGACTATCTTCTCGCCATTAATATTCCAAACATATGAACTTTTTATGTTTTTATCCAGGATTTCATTTTTTTCATCTTCAATGAGCAAACAATTAGTATAAACAAAATTCAATAAATTTATTTAATTAAAATTTGTACCTATGACAGCGACACTCCAGTATGTCCGTGATGAAATGGAAGGGGCGTGTCGTCGCCCCACTACTGAGGCTCCTAAAGGGGGAGTCGACAACTCAGCCTCTAATGGGACACCCACATATGGTGTGAGAGATGGTGCAAGGGGATATGGTGCAGGGGTGTAGGCAGCTGGTGCCTCAGATGCCGTGGGGAGGGAGCCAGATGGATCGTCATCTGTTGCAGAACTAGATGAAATAGTGTACCGCTTCCTCCTTGGCATTCCTATCATTTAATAAAATAAAATTTAGTCCAGAATATATATTTCAAAAAAATTATGCAGAAAAAAATTAAAAATGATAATAGATGCCCAGTACTAATAAACAAAATATATATAAGAATGATAATGAATGACTACAGAAATGAAACAAGTGGTTGCTGAATGAATAAATAATTGTGCATACAATCATTTTCCCCTTCAATCATGTCAGTTTTCTGCTTCATTGCTACATCCACTTCATTCATCCTTGCTAGACTAATATTTTCAATATCACGATGGACAAATAATTCTGCTTCCTATTGTTGATGAAATTCAATTTCAGAGGTTAAATCTTCCACTTCATCACCCATATCATACAAATCTCTTTGTATTACATGAATAACTAAACTACACCCTTCATCCACAACATCATTCACATAATATACCATTTTTTCTTGCGATTCTAAGATATATGGATCATGCAGTTCATGATCACCAACATCCATCAAGTAAGAGAAGTTCACAGAAGTAAATTTCAAGGAATATCTTTTAACACCTTTGATAATATTGAACCATATTCATTTGAATAAAACAATAGAAAAATGTCCGTGGTAGTTTAATTCAATAATATCATACATCTTTCCATAGTATCTCAGTTCAGAAAATGTAAATATACCACTATTCTGTGTTTTCAAACCCACTTCTCGATCGACTATACGAAATCTAAAGCCATTCATATTATAAGCGTCGAACTTTCTAACTTGTTTTATAGGACCTCTAGCAAGAAACTTCAAATCTTCTGACAAGTCTGCTCGAGTATCAATATTCATGATCTGAAAAAAGAAATATAATTTAATAGATTTACAAAATGTATGTGTCAAACTAATATTCATATTTATTGTAATATTTATGAACTTACACGTCGTTCAAACCATTCTACACGCTATTTATTCACAACTTTCATTATATTTTTCTCATTTCATGTTCAGACTCTCATTCGTCTCTTTTTTTGTATCCTAAACTCTTCAATAAATGGATATGCAATTTCACTATTTAGTAGCACATATCTATATGCCTATAATAATTCCAATTCTCTCAGTGTCACATTTGAGGTCCTCCCAAATGATCGGCCAATAGTAGGAAATATTTTCGATTTCTGATGCATTTGAGATTGAGTTGATGTGTCTTCAACATGTCCAACTCAATTAAATCTTATCTCAATATCATCCAAATATCTGTAACAAAAGGTAAGACACTCCTCATCTAAATATCCTTCAGCAATAGAGCCTTCTGGTTGAGATTTATTTCTCACGTATTCTTTCAAATGCCTAAGATATCTGTGAAATAAAATAATAATATTATGCATTTATTTAAATGCCAATTTTTTTTACTTAACTGAAAAACATATAAATAAAATAACTATCAATTGGATACATCCATCGATAATGAACAGGGCCTCCTAATTTATCTTCCTCAACAAAATGCACAGTTAAATGCATTATGACAGTAAAAAACTATGGAGGAAAGATCATCTCCATTGCACAAAGGGTCAATACAAACCTCTCTTAGAGGTTGTTAAGCTGAAATGGATGTAGAGATTTCTCACATAATTTCCTGAAAAATGTGCAGAATTGGAGTACAACAGCAGTAACTTTTTCAGGTAATAATGTACATAATATCAATGGTAGTAACTATTGTAACAAAATATGTGAATCGTGACTTTTCAATCCATATAACTTACGCTTCTTCAAGTAAACATACCCCAAGATGTTACTCGAATACCCATCAGATACCTTCACATTCTTTAAAATTTAAAGGAATGTATCTTTATCTCTATTTTTCATTGAAAAAATGACCGGAGTATACTTTTCATTCTCATCTGGCCAGAGATCACGTTTTATGTTCATTACTTATAAGTCTTTGCAAGCATTGAGATGATCCTTCGACTTTCCATGCTCATTAAGTAATGTGAAAATCAAATTATCAGATACATTCTTCTTAATATGCATCACATCAAGATTGTGCCGCAACAAATTAAATTCCCAATATGGAAGTTTGAAGAATATACTTTTTTTATTCCATTATTGCGTTCTGATTTCACTTGATGATGCACTTTGGACCCGTTTTATGCTATCATTCAAATGATGAATCTTACCAAATTATGTTTCAACATTTTCAAGCTGTGTCAATATTTTAGAACTAGTTAACAACTTTGGAAGTGGTCTACGATCAATGGAACCATTAAATTTTGATCTGTTCAGCTGAGATCTATGAGATGCATCGAGAAATATTAGATGGCACAAGAAGCACCATTTTCTACTGTGAGGTAGCCGTTTGGGCTCAAAATACAAGTTACAAATGGGAAAATCCAAACCCATGTAAGTGTTCTAACCAAATAAATTCTCAAGCCTAGGGAAGTCACTAATGGTCCACATTAAAGCAGCATGCATTTTGAACATTGTTTTAGAGGAAACATCAAATGTCTCAACACCGTTGCTCTATAACTCCTGCAATTCGTCAATCAAAGGATGCAAGTATACATCAATATCATTTCCAAGCATTTGTTTTCTAGGAATAATCATCAAAATGATAAAAGATGTTTGTTGCATACACATCCACGGAGGCAGATTATAAGGGATCAAAACAACTGGCTAAATGCTATAACTGGTACTCAAAGTCCCAAATGGGTTGAATCCATCATCAACTAATCCCAATCGAACATTACTAGGATCAGCTGATAAATCTAGATGTAATGAATCAAATGTCTTCCATAATTGGGAATCTCGTGGATGTCTCATTAACCCATCATTATTATTATCTACAGAATGCCACTTCATGTGTTCTGCGGTTTTCGATGACATGAATAATCTTTACAATTGAGTCTTCAAAGGAAAGTAACGCAAAACCTTTATAGGTGTGTTCCTTTTCTTCTTATCCATGAAATTATGTTCATTCAGACTTCCAAAATCACCATTTGACTGCCATCTAGAAGAAGAACATTTCTTGCAATTCTGTCTACTTGAATCCTCTCCCCAATAAAACATACAATCATTGAGACACTCATGTATTTTTGTATAATTCAGACCAAGATTGTTAACAAATTTTTTCATATCATAAAAAGATGCTGGGATTTTTGCTTCAGGAAATGCATCACAAATAAATTCCAATATCATGGACATTGCCTTATTTTTAATTCCACATAGACATTTGATATGGTACAACTTCAACAGAAATTAACGCTTTGAATATTTCAAACACTCACTATACAACTCTTGATTTCCATCATCAACTAAATCATGAAACACATTTTCCTCAGTGAAGTTTTCTCTTACATTTGGCTCTATAAAATAAAGATGAGGATCCAATGATATGTTACAATCTTGATATGCTTGTGTTATAGTCTCAAAAACATCACTTTTCACGTTGCAATTTGTAGCACCCTCTTCTGGTTGTTATGATATGTTTTTTATGCTGATAGTGGTGTCTTGCAGTGCCGAATGCATCATTTATGAGGTTTTGCATTTCGTTTTCCATTGTCGACGAAATTGGGACCTCATTCTATGGATTAACATCAGTGCTCAATCTTTCTGTAACGTTCGATTCTCCATGCCAAATCTAACACAAATATCAACCAGGGAATTGCTTCAGTATTAAATGTTATTAAACTTCATCTCTTTTCAACCATGTTCTAAATTTACATTTAGGACATGAACATCTTATTCTCCCTTCAACGGATCAATTAGAAATTGAAAAATCTAAAAACTCATTCAAACCCTTAACATACTGAGGTGTGTTCCTCGGTAATGTGATATAGCTTTTATCCATGTATATCACAATGTGCCTACACAATAATAAAAAAAAATTAAAATACATAGTTACTACTAAATAGATAAAGAGATTCATATATACGATAGTGTAATATTACAGAAACATAATATAATAAAGATGAGCCCCTGAGTTAGATATGAACCCTCTAGTGTTTGGGATATGGGAAGTTTCTTTGGTAAAGAGAAACAATGTGATAACAACGTGGTAACTACTTTACCATGAAAACCAAAGAACATTATTAATTTGGAATAACTACATGGATATAAAAATCATTCATAAGGCATGAGAAAACATCTATAATATATTCCATTCATCCAAATGGTTTTCATGGAAATGAATGGTTAAGAAAAATATACTAAAATAATAAAAATCGTAAATAGAACCAATAATTCCATATTACTCAATTACCACATGGTCAATACTAAAAGTTATGCTAAATAGTATTCCTATCATGTTTCTCCCAAATATCCAAAATTTCAACCCTTTACTTTTGAAATCCTTTATATCATAAGAATATAATATTAGATACCAAAAAGTAACATAATCATAACTTGATTGGAATCACAATTCATGAGGAAAAAAATAATGTTTCCAATCTTGATGAAGAAGCATAGAAATAGCAAGATGTAACCTTTTCCTAAAAAGACACCAAATGCACCCTGGAGGATGAACTAAAGATAGTATAAGATGAGTTTTCTTCGAAAACTTATAAAGTAACTATATATGAGTATGAGAAATCCATAATTTATTTTTGAGTAGATGAGGTTTTTCCTAGAGTTGACATGGATTACAATGAGCTATCCAAGCCATCAGAAGCTGTCGAATCCACTCAAATTAGGTTTTACAAGCACAAATATTCTATCACCAGATAAAACATATATAGGGTATTTAGTATTAAAAGTAAAAGGACTCAATAAGTGGATGATCCTACTCTAAATTTCCAAACAAATAAAATAATTTCTTATTTGAATTCCTTGCATTGAGTTTTTCACTTTGACCACATTATGAGATAAGAACTCACAATATCTATGTCCACATGATTCATTCTTACTGGGAGAAAAAAGAGATAAATATAAGGGAATTCATAATCCTATGCAATAACACTTGAATTTCATATTTGGAATGCACGTTGATGCATATGTTAGGTTCCCATTAGGAAACAACCGTGGTTTTTCATATATGAGTACCCTTGAATTATTCAACATTCACATGGAGTAAATCCTCAACCACCCCTAAGTCATATAAAACCATGCAACCATCTGATGGAAAAATCACTACCACTTCTCAAGGGTTGGCGCTACTTGATACACCTAATAGGGCCCCATTAACTATTGAAGGTGGAACTCATCTCATTTAAAAAACCACATAACACCATATAATAGTAGAAAAGGGTAACCAATACAAACCAAGGAAGATACTATTGGGTATCATCTCTACCAAAAAGGAATCCCATGAATGAACCCTTTCTCCATTGGGGATAAAATCACTTTACCAAAAAGTATGATTGAAAGATAGTCACCATTAGTGGAAATTCTCTAGTTGATAAAAGGCATGATAAGGGTCTAAATTAGAATATATAACTCCCAAAAAATCGACACAGAAATAATATCATGACCTGTATCATCTAGTATGAAGGTACATTAATAGAGGACACAAATCACACCTAAAACCAAACTAGATGTCACCTAAATCATCTATACACATAAACCTATATATATAACTCTTATCACTATGTTATTGACAAGAAACAATCAAATGTGGTGATTGTGGGAGTGTGTCAAAGTGTCACTCATCTCTTACTACTCCTACACCACCAGCTTCTTAACCAAAACCAATTCCAAGTAAGTAAATTTTACTATAATATTAGAGTCCATGACCTCAATGTTAATTCTAATCTAGAGGTTTTATCACATCATTTCTCTATAAATTTTCAATAAAAATGATAACCTTATCCTAAATCTTGGATACATCCCTACCAGGAATTCTCAACCTAAAAACACTTACATGAGGACTCCAACACAGGGGGATTTTTGTAAGAGAAAATCCCAACCTAAGTTCTCTATAGAGTCTTTATATAAAACTATAATATGAAATAAATATATTATAAATAATTTTTAGGGAAAACCTTATAATGCTTACAAAACTCAACACATTCTTAGATATGTTCATGCAACCCTACAAAGGGTTTAACATCTCCAGAACTCAAACTATCCTTAGTATTTGTGGATAGAATCTCATCTAGAACAAGGTATTAAATTAAAACCATAACAGATTAATACTATATGAGTTTGTGAAAACATCATCCACTAAAAACTTAGTGTGTTGTGTAGATAACTTGGTTCTAGGACCACCATATGGTTTGTGGGTTTCTAAAATAGATTAATTTCATGAGTTGATGAATCCAATAAATCCTATACCACAATAGGATTAGTGGCTTCTTAGAATCTAAGAGGCCTCAACTATTGGAATTCATGTTACACAATTTGGTTATGGGTAGTCCATCAGTGGGAACTACTGTCTTCTTTATGAGAAGTTCTATACTAAAAAAGGGGAGAGAAGCTATCTAAAATAATAGGGAAATTACATCTCTTATATAAGTATTTAAATCAACACCTCATCACTTAAATTAAAAGTGAAAAAATGATCAAGCACTGAGATAGGATTTTCATAAACTTAACTCTAAAAAAGTTGTTTTTGTGTGGGTGGAATTATTCATTTGATAGGATGAACCCATAATGATTAGAGCATATCTAAATCAACTAAAATAGTAGTTACATGAAATATAATGGTTGAGAACTATATTATTCATGTATCAACTTAATTTTACCCTATATATGACGATTTAGAGATTTGGGTTGACTAACAGGTTACCAATGTCTCGGTGAAAGGATACATTTACAACCACACCTACTCTAGCCTCACTGGTATGCTAACTAAAATAAAAAACCCCATGAAATCACAACATTAAATTCCTAAACTAGTCCTCATGTGAATAATAACTCAAAAATCTATTCCTAGGACTTGAACCAATCTAATTCCACCCTAACATGACCTACCCCACAGAGACCAAAACTAGGATGATGATAAACTAAGTGTGCTAACCAAATCCTAACTCCAATAGGCCAGGGAATGGTGAAAAAGACAGAGTAGGAATATCACATAATATAGGAGTCCATATCCTATAATAATCGAGGTCATATCCTATAATAACCTTCAATATATATGCATCCTCAATATGAAAATAACCAAAAATACCAATAATATATATAAAGGAACCATTAAAATGTATAAAATGCATAATGGGAATAACAAATGATAAGTACAAAACCACAGGGGAAATCAAATAGGATAAATACATATACAAAACACCACACCACTAGGTACAATAAAATCAAGATAAGGGAAGTCACCTCCACATAAGAATGGACTAAGGTATCACATAGTTTAAAGTCATCAAATGGGGGTATATATTGTAATGTTTAATTACACATGTTAAAGATGTTAAATATGTAGTTTCACATCATATGGTGAGGATGAGTATGAGGTAAAATCAGTAATACTAATGAGAAAATAGATCCAAAACCCCAAATCCCATGTGATACATGCCCAATGTTAGAAACAAGGGAAATAGAGGGATAACCAGGGTCATGGGGGGCCGGGGGAAGCGGGGTCACTGGGGTCGCAGGGTCACAGGGGGCTGGGGTAAGCGAGGTCATTGGGGTTGCGAGGTCGTTGGGGTTATAGGGGGCCGGGGGAAGCGGGGTCTCCAGGGTCGCGGGGTTTCTGGGGTCGTAGGGTCGTGGGGGTTCGGGGCCTTAGATTTGGATGAATTCATTGTTTGTTCCTTAGAGTGGCAAGAACCACATGAGGGATAGTAGTCTTAAGGCATGATAAGTGGTGGTGTTCATGGAAATGCATGATGAAATAACTTGGGAGATTAGGTTTTGAGGTTCTACGAACCTTGTGTGGATTTAATTCCTAGACCTCTCTTTGGTGTATTCACATAGAAAAGAGTGGTGTTGTGACTTGAGGGTGATTTGGATCATATATGTGTTAGTGCTCATGAGTGGAGAATTATGGTTAAATGGGACGATCGAGGATCTAACCATGGAGTTTAACTAAGAGTTAGATTCAAACTTCAGTGTGAGCATTGGACATTTTTGTTATTCCTTGAGTTTTAAGGCATCGTGGTCGGGATATGATAGCGCATTGGTGGGTGGGATTGAGCACCTTTGGTATAATTCATCTATAGAAGGACTTACTAGTGTTGTTGTATAAAAATTGATGTGGTAATGTGGAGACCACATCAGAAATTTCGTTCAAGATGCGGCTGATGTGGTTTGGGGATCAAACTAGGGTAGTTAAAGAATAATTGATGTGTTTGGGCTTGGTGTTTGGAGTTTCATAGTAGAATCATTTTTGGGAATTTGGAGATGAAATGTGGATTGTTGGTACTATCCTCTAGGACAACATAATAAGATAATCAGAATCACATAGGTGGAAATAGATCCCAGAAGGAATTCTCTCTAAACATTATATTCAGGAACTTGGAAGAATTATATTCATCCAAACCACTACAATAATTTAGAAGTATTCAATACCATTCACTTCAACACAAAAAAGAAATTTATACAAAGTAAAGTAAATGACAGTATGAAAGAACACTTCGGTTTTATGTTGTTTGGATTGAAATTCTAGCCTCTAAGGGAGAAACACTACAACATTCCATTTTACTGAAAAGAAAAGATTACAACTTATGAGTAACAATCCATGACCTGAGGCATTACTCAGGCATCCCTATAAATTCACTAGAGTCTCATATGGTAGTAGGGGATTCCATGCAAATGTATTAAAAGTATAAGAGATTCCATGACCATATATCACAAGTATGCGGTACTCCAGACCTTAGTAATACTATAATTAGGGATGTGATTACCATGTATTACAAGTATAAGGGATTCAATGACTAATTATTCTAAGTATTAGGGACACCATGCTCGGGTGTCACAAGTATAAGGGACACAATGCCTAAGTACCACACGTATAAGGGATGTTATACTTGAGTAACACTTGTTTGATAGACTCCATGATCGAGTATCAAAAGTATAATTAACTCCATACCTAAGTGTCATAATTCATTATAGTCAAGTAGGCCTTATAATCTATCAAAATTATAGGTTAATAAGGGAGTATCCTTTTTTATGTAGAAACAGGTGATATGGTCTCATGACACCCTTCTCATCAAATTAATTATATTCATTACAATTAAGATTCAAGAAAAAACCACATAGAATGTGGTTTGGTCACCTAAGAATGCACAATACCTAGGGATATTCCAATTGAACACCTTAAGTTGTTTAAATAGTCAACAGGGATTAAACATAAATAATAACAAAGTGATAATAAGTTTTTCTATCAAGGATAACATATTAAACACGGGTTATGTGTATGTTTAATGAATCAAATGTAAAATCAACCATGAATATTCATAATTCATAATATAAGGAGACAAAAATTGAGGTAAAATTACTATAATTCAAACCTTAGGGTTTGTATAGGTCGCTGGGGTCATGGGGGGTTGGGGGAAGTGGGGTCGCTGGGGTCACCGGGGTCGCGGGGGGCCAGGGTCGCCGGAGTCGCGAGGTTGCCGGGGTCGCGAGGTTTCCGGGGTCGCAGGGTCATCGGGGTCGCTGGGGGATGGGGTGGCGGGGGAAGCGGGGGGATGGGGGAAGCAGGGTCACGGGGTGAGAAGGGGGGTCGGGGTGGGGGGGGGGGAAGGGTCAGCAGTGTAAAAAAAAATATTTTTTCACGACGGTTTATTATAAACCACCGCGAAACCATTTTAAAAAAGGATTTAGCGGCGGTTCCCAAAACCGCCACTAAAAAACCGCCGCTAAATTCAATTTCTGTTGTAGTGGATGGATAAATCAAAGAATATGGTTTTACCATAATCATAATAATATCTCATCATATAAATGTTACTAGAGTTATTAATTTATCGTGGAAACAACTCATGAAGAGGAAGTACAAGAAGAAATGAACTTGGATGAGTTGGTAAAAATGATTACCTCTTCTTCGAAGGAATTCCTATAGATGTATTCTTAAGGGATCTAGGGTTAGAATTTTTAGAATACCAATATCTCCAAAAACAATCACACTCAGATTTTTTTTGTTTTCTTCCTTTTCACTGGCATATCATTTGGCTATTAGTTTTTCTTCCGAGTTCCGATTGTTCCAGATTAAAATTTTATATTTTGAAGGTTTTGGGTGCTTTTGTTTAAACCTATTCTTGGTTAGTGTGAAAGGTATGAGGAGGAGGTGGTTTGGAAAATGAGTTTTTAATACTCCTAGGGGCACCTCTTTATGGGGTATGTTTTTTGGATGGTTTATCCCCTTGAGTTAGATGAGTTTTGGGGTGAAAATGATGATTTTTGGGGACTTCTTTGAGGTTACATAGTTATAGTGCATTGTTGGTTTAACCCTAAAGTAAATGTGTAGGGGGTTGCACGGTTTGCGCATGGTTTAACAAACCATGCGGCCTAAGTGTGCAGCCCATCCAGCACTAGATAGTGACAGATTGCATGGTTTGCGCATAGTTTTTCAAACCGTGTGAGATAACCATGCAACCCACTTGGGAAATGGCATTTTTGGGGTTTTTCCTTATTTTTAATTGGGGTTTCTCTCCTTGTACTCCCATTCAAACTCCACCCTAGATGCCTTCCATGGGGTTTTTTTGCACCTCCAAGTGCCTCCAAGTGGGATTCAAGGTGTTTTCTTGGCAATTCTTCACCCGGATCAAAGGGTTAGGGATTTCTTATTCTTGTATCTTACTTTTATTCCATTTTACTCTTCTTACCTAACCCTAGGGTCTATATTGGAAGATTTTCATGGATAGAGTTTCTCAGTTTTTAGGGTTTTTTCCTTCTTAGGGCTTCTTGAGGTTGGACCTAACCTCCCTTGGGTGCGGTTGTGGTGCGGTTGCGGTTTCAGAAAGTTTTCTAGAATATTCTTCATGTGAGGTAGGTGGTTCTATCTATAAACATTATTTGAAGAGTTAGTCTTCTTGGTTAATTTCTTTAGCATGTTCTTTGAATTATATATTGGTTGAAAAAGTTGTTTTTAAAGAGATTAACATGCGTTTAATTTTTATATGGAATATTTATGTGAAATGGGTTTGTTTTATAAGTTTTCAAAATGGTTTATTGAATGATATAAGAGGTGAAAATCTTTTTGGAAAACTATTTTGGTAGGCGTATGTTTTTAAAATGGTTATTTTTGAATTGAAAGGGTTGTTTGTGATGTGCACCCCCTTGGAAATGTCTTATAAAATTGTTTGAATGATTTATTGAATTGTGAAAGAGACGTGAAACATATTTGGGGTACTGTTTTGTGTGTGTATGATTTATAAATAGTTTTTTATGTGAAAATGGTATTTTGTAACATGTAGAGCTTGATTGAGCACAAATGGGAATCCCAGGTATCTAGGTGGGAAGACTAGGACTGGTATGCTAGTGATCCGATAGCAGATTCATCCATATTTCACTTAGAAAGATTGACGATGACAACACTAACTAAACTATGATGATGTTTGGGGATCAATAGGCCATTGGGATATCCCCTCATAGTGGATCGTGCATGATAAGGTTATTGGTTATGGTCACTTTTACACCGAGATACGATGTATCTAGGGCCCCACAGCTAGCTAGTGCCTAGGGGTGTTCTCGTGACTAGTGCTCATTGATTATATTGTACTTACCATTAGAATATGGTGTTTTTAGATGGTAATTTTAGAAGCATGCATGTTTTCTTTAAATTTTTTTATTCTTTAAAGTTTCCCTCTTGAAAACTATTTTTATTTAAAGTTGAAGACCTTTAAAATTGTTACTAGTATTTCATGTTTATGAAAACTTTCAAGATTTTTGTATTATAATGTTTATAACATGGAACCTTATTGGGTGTAATCCTACTAGGATTAGTATAACTCCTTACTTACACCCTTGGGTGGAATTATACTTGGTAATGTTTTTTGTAGGTATGGGTAAAGCTTTTAGAGTCGATGGTTCGGGTTCTAGCGGTCCTTCTTAGTGCGATGTAATGGAGATGGCTTAAGGGAGATGCCCCCCTTACCATGAGGTTGTTCTTGGGCTATTATTTTTTGATTTATTCCCTTGTGGTAGTCTTTAGGATTTTTTATAAAACTTTTAATTCAATTCTAATTTTTTTAAGACTTGTTTGGTTTAAATTTTTAGATTTAGTTTATTTATTATTTTTGGTTGTTTTATGTTTATAAATTAGGTTAAACCATTCCCAACCTTTATTTATGATACACGGGCACTTGTGCTAACATGTGGGGTTTAAGAATTCCCTTTGGACCTTTTCGCAGACTGGGTCGGGCACCGGGTTGGATGGTGACTCAGCTTGGTTCATGAAAAAATGGTATTAGTGGAAGTTCACTCTTTTTAGGTCATGTTCTTTTGGGAAAGTTTCTAGGTAGACCGAAGCTAGGATTTTCAAAACTCGATGTTCTAGTTATGAGTAAGGTTCCTGGCTAACAAACCCCACAGTGGGACTTGAGTTACCAGGGGAAGTCAGGTTCCATCTAAGATTTTTTGTCCTTGTGGTTGCTCATTGGTTGGGAAATGAAATGGGAGTTGGGTCAATAGTCTCAGTGAGATCGCAGGACCTGGAAATCCATGTGGAGCCGGTGGCATGGTCCTAAGTAACTCCTCATGAAAGTGGTGTGATTGGCATATGGATGTCAAACATATAACCAAGTCACCCATCGACACTAGTTTACCCTTTTGTTTTGTTTTGGGTCGTCCTTGATTTTGAAAATTGTTTTCAAAAATCTTAATTTTGTGAATTATGAAAAGGTGAATTTAAATTGGTTAATACTTGGTTTTTGAAAGTGGAAAATATATTTTCATAACTTAATTTAAGGATTAGAAAAGTGGGTTTTTGTAAAATTATTTTTGGGGTGAAACAAAAATTATTTAATGGGATTGTATTTATATAACCTAAATATTGAGTTTATTGAAATAGTTTATTTGTAAAAATAGAAATTTGTTTTGAATAGAGTTCCTGAATTCATTATAAGCAAGAAGAAATGAGTTTTTAGTCAAATGATTATTTATGAAATGAGGTTTATGGAATTTGTGGAATTTTTTTGAATGAGATGGATTGGTTTTATGGTGATTTATTATTGTATTCTCAGTTTTTCTTTTGAGTTTGGTGTGATTCAGATTTAAATTTTGAGTTTTTGGATGTTTTACCTTGGTGCACGATTAGCACATGGTTTGGGAAAACTATGCAGCTTTCTCCAGGTGACCGTGCAAGCTTTGGTTTTCTTCTAGTTTAGGGTATATGGCCTACGCACGGTGAGTCAAACTGTTTCTAAAGTGTGTGGGAAGACACTGCCTCAAGGAAGAACCGTATTTTAGGTTTGACACATGGTTTTATAAACCATGAAGCCAAACCATGCAGGTGTCCAGGTTGTCTAGTAAGGGGCACATGTTTGGAATACATTTTGGTAAACTGTGCATCCTAAACGTGCACAGTGCCCATGTGTCTTAAAAATGTGAAAACCTGGGGTTTATGTAAAATGTTTGTTTGAAAGTGGTTTCTTGTTTTATAATTTTTTTTGAAATTTGTTTTAAATGAAAATTAGTGGGCTTTATTAAAATGATTTTTGACAAAATTTAATTTGATGAGTTGTTGAAAAATGTTTTTAATGAGATGAAAAATATTTTCAGATGGAAATTCTTGGGATTTTTTTTGAGTATGGTGTAATGGTTTGTAATGTGGAATTTTAAAATGGTTATTGACTTGGTAGTTAATATTTTTTTGGAAAGTTTTATAAATCTTAAGATGTGAAGTGGGTTGGTGTTGTTAAAATGTGGTTGGAATGTTTTTTTTGTAAAGAGGAAATGTTTTGTTTCGACCTTTGGTACTTCCTTGGATACTCACATGCATAGATAGGTGTGTAAAGTGGATGGATGATGTTATCAAAGGATGAGTGTTTGGTGAGGAATGGTTGATGGGTGCATGGGGTAGCACAATAATGTACATGTGAGTGAGATTCTATGGAATACCATTGGTGAGTATGAAAATACACCATGTTTTTTTTGTTTTTCAAAAGTGTTTTTAAGCTGGAAATTGTGGTTTTTTTAATCCAATTGTTGTGTGGATTATTTTTTTATGATTTGGAAGTGTTGTTTATTTTGTGTGCTTCTTCTTTATTTGGAGGTGATATTTATGTTGTGTTTTTAGATTGAATTTTTTTTGGTAGTTTGGTCTTGAGGTATTGTTTAGTGGGTCTCTAGAAAGGTTTTGGGAATCTTTAAGTTGGTTTCCCTTTATGTTAGTATTTGTTTTATGTGAGCTTTGGTTCATGATTTGGTTTTGATAGAGCTCTTGGTTTTATATTTACCATGTGTTTTCCTATGGGTGGTCCCCCATTAGAAATATTTCTAGTTGATCAACCTAAGGATTTCATTCTTGAGTTTCCAAAGCTAAATCAACCTCTTCAAAGGATACCCCATCCTATTTTCTATAGTAGAGATCTGTTTGGGATCGAGTTAAAGTTCCATCCTATTATAGTGTTTCTTTTGGTTATAGCAGTTGTGATCGATGGTGTTTTGTGTGTTTCTTAAGGTTCCTTGTTCATTATGTTACTTGTTAGAAGTGAGAAGAGTGGTGTATGAATCTTACAAGTCCCTATTTGGGTAAAGGGTGTTGTTTGAGGAAGTGAGTTTCTTATCGTGTCTTGATCTTTTGTTTTTTCTTGGAGTGTCATGTGGCTTCTTGTGTCACCAAAAGAAGAAGCTATGATTAGGGATTAGAAGCTCCTGACTATGAGGTAGTAGATGCTTCATCCATTAGATCTCCAACCATAGGTCTCAAAGTGAAGCTGACACATAGTCAGGAATATTGGTGGTGTGGGAAGTCTGGTTAAGTTTGTGTCTCCACTGTTATGGTGAGGTAGTTCTAGTATTCCACTGTGGGTTCTTTATCACTGTGAATTTCCTCTGGTCACAAAGAGTGTTTTGGACTTAACCATCACACAAATTTTCTAAGTATTCCATCTAGAATTCAAGTTTCTATTTTTTTTCTTGATTGGTTTGCCCAGGTGAATCAGGTGAGGTATTGAGTAGGTAGTTATCAGTTGTGGTTTTAGTGGTCCAATCATTGGGCCTCTTCCCTACCCTACCCGAGTGGTGAGGGGTTTTTGTCCATGTAAAAAGTTTTGGATCTATTCCTATCCCCTCCATTTAGGAGTGGGGAGTTTGAATGCTTTGTCACATTCTTCTTGGCCTGGGTTGATAGGTCATTATGAGGGAGTTATGGTTGTATTGTGTGGAAAGTCATAGTTTTGATTCAAGTTGAATTTTCATTTGGTCATTCTCAGTTGGTTATTAATTATGGGGAGACCCACCATGGGTATTTTTGAGTTTTTTTATTAAGGTGTTATTGGATTATAGTTGAATTTTAATGGTGGGGAGTCCATTCGGGCCTCCCCTCTACCCGTGATCTATTTCCGGTTTGGTTTCGGTTTGATCCAGTTGAAGTGGATTTCTTTTTAGGTTGTTTTATTTCTGAGTTTTCTTCTTGGTTTGGGTAAATGTTGGTATTTTGGAGTGTTCCCAACAGTTTTGTTCGAGGTATAACTGTGAAGGTTTTAGCTCTAATTTTTTATTGATTCTTGGGAAGTGGTTCCAGTTTATTGGTCTGTTTTAGACAAGAGACATATGTTCTGTTTGACTATGTTGGGATTTTTTTAGATTAAGGGGTTGGATCTTGTAGTTTTGATAATCCTTATTCATTGATCAATCAAATGGAAAATGTTGTGGATTTTTAGGGGTGGAAAGTGTTAATGGTGGGGATAATTGTCACATGTGTTTTTTTTGTTTTCATCCTTTGTACTAGCATATCATTTGGCTCTTAGTTTTTCTTCTGAGTTATGGGTGTTACAAATTTAAATTTTATATTTTGGAGGTTTTGGGTTATCTTTTTATACTTATTCTTGGTTAGTATGAAAGGTATGAGGAGAATGTGGTTTGGAAAATGATTTTGTAACACTCCTAGTGGCACCTTTTTATGGGGTATGTTTGTTGGATGGTTTATCCCCTTGAGTTATGAGTTTTGGGGTGAAAATGGTGATTTTTTGGGGCTTATTTCAGGTCACATGGTTAGGGTGCATGATTTGTTTAAACCTATAGTAAGTGTGCAGGGGGTTTCACAGTTTGTTCGTAGTTTAACAAACCATGTAGCCTAAGTGTGCAGCCCATCCAGCACTAGACAGTGGCTTGCAAGGTTTGCGCACAATTTTTCAAACTGTACAATCTAATCATGCAACCCACTCAGGAAAGGGTATTTTGGGGTTTTTATTCTTCTTTTTAATTGGGTTTTCCCCCTTGGATCCCCCATTATAACTCCTCCGCCCTAGACACCTTCCATGGGGGGTTTTGGCACCTCTAATCCCCTCCAAGTGGGATTCAAGGTGTTTTCTTGGCGATTCTTCACCCAGATCAAAATTTAGGGCTTTTTTCTTCTCCTACCTTGCTTTTCTTCCATTTTAATCTTCTTCCATAACCCCAGGGTCCATGTTGGAAAATTTTCTTGGCTAGGGTTGCTCAGTTTTGGGGTTTTTTCCTTCTTAGGGATCTTTGAGGTTGGACCTAGCCTCCCTTGGGTGCGGTTGAGGTGCGGTTGTGGTTTCACAACATTTTCTAGAAAATTTTTCATGTGAGGTAGGTGGTTCTATCTATAAAAATTACTTGTTGAGTTAGTTTACTTTCTTAATTTCTTTAGCATGTTCTTTGAATTATATATTGGGTATGAAAGTTATTTTTTAAATATATTAACATGTGTTTGATTTTTATATGGAATATTTATGTGAAATGGGTTTGTTTTATAAGTTTTAAAAATGGTTTATTTAATGATATAAGAGGTGAAAATCTTGTTAGAAAACTATTTTAGTAGGTGTATGTTTTTAGAATGGTTATTTTTGAAGTGCAAGGGTTTTTATGATGTGTACCACCATGGAAATGTATTATAAAATTGTTTGAATGATTTATTGAATTGTAAAATAGATGTGAAACATGTTTGGGGTACTGTTTTATGTGTGTATGATTTAGAAATAGAGTTTTTATGTGAAAATGGTATTTTTTAACATGTGGAACTTGATTGAGCACAAATGGGAATCCCGAGTATCTAGGTGAGAGGACTAGGACTAGTATACTATTGATCCGGTAATGGTTTCGTCCCTGTTTCACTTAGCAAGATTGATGATGACAACACTAACTAAACTATGATGATGTTTGGGGACCAATAGGACATTGGGGTCTCCCCTCCTAGTAGAACGTGCATGAGAAGGTTATTGGTTATGGTCACTTTTACACTGAGATACAATGTACCTAGGGCCCCACAGCTAGATAGTGCATAGGGGTGTTTCCGTGACTAGTGCTCATTGATTATATTGTACTTACTGTCGGCATATAGTGTGTTCAGATGGTAATTTCAGCATCATGTGTGTTTTCTTTAAAATTGTTTATTCTTTAAAGTTTCCCTCTTGAAAACTGTTTTCATTTAAAGTTACACCCATTTAAAATTATTACTAGCATTTCCTGTTTATGAAAACTTGCAAGCTTTCTGTATTACAATGTTTATAGCATGGAAATTTCTTGAGTGGAATCCTACTAATCTTAGGCTCACACCCTACTTACACCCTTGGGTGTAAGTAGAGTTGGTAATGTTTGTCGTAGGTATGGGTAAAGATTATAGAGCTGGTGGTTTGGGTTCTAGCAGTCCTTCTTGGCGCGGTGTAGTGGAGATGGCTTGAGGGTGATGCCCCTTTCCATGAGGTGGTTCTTGGGATGTTATTTTTGGCTTTCTTCCCTTGTGGTAGTCTTTGAGATTTTGTATAGACCTTGTAATTCAATTCTGAAATTTGTTTAAGACTTGTTGGTTAGATTTGGTTTATTTATTATTATTGGTTGTTTTATTTTTATAAATTCAGGTAAACTATTCACAACCTTTATTTATGATACCCAATCACTTATGCCAGCCCATGGAGATTAAGAACACCCTTCAGGCCTTTCCGTGGACCAGGTCGGGCGTTGGGTTGGATGGAGACCCGACTTGGTTCATGACACTTTTATAAGGATTTGAGAAGAGAAATGTGCAGGTTTTTTTCAATATAATAGGCTCCAAGTGGTATGATAAAGTGAGGGAGGAGGTGAACTTTTATAATTGAGGTGAGGGTTACTTTTAGAAACTCTAAAAATATTAAATTAATATAAATTACTTTTCATTTCCAAATAGATTCAAAGTGAATTATTTATAAGATAATATGAGTATGGGTAAAAATTATCTCAACCAATAATTTTTAGACAAGTTTATATCATATTATTACCCTTATCTTTTTTCCTTTAACCCTTATTTAATTCCTTTAACTCTTATTATGACTACATGTGTTTTTACTCTTTAAGGGTTAATATAGTTACTATAAAATTATAAACTAACCATAAATGGATAATTAATGAAATTTTAAACCTTATCCAAATAATTTGGATGAATTTTATATTTTTATGATTTTTATATCATTTAATAAAATATCATTTATTTTAAAATATCATTAATGTCAATTTTGATACTATTAATTGCTTAACTTTTTTAAAATACCATAAAAACATGATATATTTGAACCAAATATTTTAACACATCACTAAAATATCAGAATAATCTATAAAATTAATGTATGAAATTAATAGTTTCAAATTATATTTATTTTAATATTTTTAAAATCATATATTTGATATTTCTATTAATTAAATAATTAATGCACCATCATTTTGCAAGCCTTTAAGGTAATTATTTATTTCATAAAAATTAAAAATAAATCACCATGATAAATATAAACATTTTAGATTTCAAATTGATATTTATAGTCAAATATATATTTTGAATAATCACATATTAAAAATGTAATACTTATTAAAATCTTGAGTGTGATATGTAACATCCCCGAATGATAAAGGGTTAAATGACTAAATGATATGACTCATGTCAACAAGGTGCACCTTCCTTTTCGGGAGCCCGCTTGATTAGAACTCCACAGTTAAGCATGCTTGGCCTGGAGCAGTGATCAGGATGGGTGACCTTCTGGGAAGTTTCCCAGGGTGTGTGTGAGTGAGGAAAAAACACACTAGAAAGGACATGTGTTGGCCTGTGGGGACAATCATTAGTCAGATGACCCGTTCGGGCTCGTGGGTGAGACCTAGGGTGGGGCCCACATGTGTTGGATTGTGGGGACAATCATTAGTCAGATGACCCGTTCGGGTTCATGGGTGGGACCTAGGGTGGGGCCCATGTGTCTGCGGGGCAACTGGTGGGCAGGGCCCAATTGTCACATTTGGTATTAGAGGAGGAACCCAGCCTTAAGTGTGATGCACTGCCTGGGTTGAGATGTAGGGCCTACAATGAGGGCCTTGTGCTCTAAAGGGGGGGGGGGGTGATTGTAACACCCCCAAATGATAAAGGGTTAAATGAATAAATGATATGACTCATGTCAATAAGGTGCACCTTCCTTTTCAGAAGCCTGATTGATTATAACTCCACAGTTAAGCGTGTTTAACCTGGAGTAGTGATCAGGATGGGTGACCTTCTGGGAAGTTTCTGTGTGTGAGTGAGGACAAAACACACTGGAAAGGACATGTGTTGGCCTGTGGGGACAATCATTAGTCAGATGACCCGTTCGGGCTCGTGGTTGGGACCTAGGGTGGGGCCCACGTGTCTGCGGGGCAACTGGTGGGCAGGGCCCAGTTGTCACATTTGGTATCAGAGGAGGAACCCAGCCTTAAGTGCGATGCACTATCTGGGTTGAGATGTACGACCCACAATGAGGGCATTGTGCTCTAAAGGGGGGTGATTGTAACATCCCCGAATGATAAAGGGTTAAATGACTAAATGATATGACTCATTTCAACAAGGTGCACCTTCCTTTTCGGGAGACTGCTTGATTAGAACTCCACAGTTAAGCGTGTTTGGCCTGAAGTAGTGATTAGAATGGGTGACCTTCTGGGAAGTTTCCGTGTGTGAGTGAGGACAAAACACACTAGAAAGGACATGTGTTGGCCTGTGGGGACAATCATTAGTCAGATGACCCGTTCGAGCTTGTGGGTGGGACCTAGGGTGGGGCCCACATGTCTGCATGGCAATTGGTGGGCAGGGCCCAGTTGTCACATGATATATTTGACTTTTCTTAAAATAAAATACTATAAAAGTCTTAAAGTCATCCAAGTGACTCCAAGATGCCATAAAGTTGGCCCAAGGATGGTTTTAGTTGACACTCAGTCACCCAATAAAATTAGGACAAGTGTTAAGGTAATCTTATAATATTTATAATATTATTTTTACCTTTAATCACTCGATTTATCCTTTACAGTGATAATTAAAATTACTAAGTTTACTATTTAAATTGTCTAAAAATAAAAGGGAACTATTTAATAAATTTGGGCCTTATGATTCCAAATATTTAATCCATTTTTAAAAATTTAAAATATACAAGTGGCTAAATTTAATTTAAAATTAATCCTATAGACGGGGTGAGAAAACAAGTTTTTAAAGTGAAAACGTTCAAAAGATTGAAATATTTTTATATCAAAATTCAATGTGAAATTGAATAAAATGACATATATTGGATTAAATAATATAAAATTGATCTAATTATAATTTAAAACCAATCAAAAAGATAATTTAATACTATAAATTATTTAGATGAAAAAGTTGCTTTCAATTAAAATTAAGTATTTTTCACTACTCATCAAAACATGAAACTCATTAGAAAAATACGAAAAATTAAACTAAAATAAATTTTAATATTCTAATTTCAAATAATAAGTTTATTTTGTCAAATATAATTTATAAAAGTTTCAAAAACTGGATTTAAAACAAGCATACCATCAAAAGGTGGCAAAACTGCCTTTATAAAAATATAGCTTTTTATGCGTAAAAATTGTATTTACTTTTCTATCATATCTAGAAAACACATAGAATGAATTTTAAACATTATATTGAATATATTATATATAAATTTAATTAATACCATTAAATAATACTAATTAATTTAATCTATTAGGATAAAACACCTTTGGCGCATAATAATAGTTTTTATAAAAACATTTCCTTTATATTAAATTGGTTTTTATATTTATTTATAATTAATTAGTAACTAATGAATTAAAGAATATATTTTTAAAAGATAATAAATCCTATTCATAACCACCTATTTAATGTCTAGGAGATAATTTCATTTTAAATAATAATATTAATAGTATATCGTAGTTTTGTTTAAGCACGGTGTTTCATGCAATGTAAACTATCGAAGAAGTTAAATTTAAAAAGAGAAAAACTGTAAAATATTGGGGTGTTACATTCTCTCATCCTTTAATAAATTTCATCCTCACAATTTAAAATTTCATTTGAAAATAAAATGTTGATAACTGAAAATTCCTCTATGGGAATCCCACATCATAAATAGGGTTAATAAAATATTCTCTTAATAAGAGGGAAAGAGAAATGTGAATGTCACCACAAAATTAGGCTTTCGAATAGAAGAACATTAGATTAAAGTGAAAATATGGACATGGAAGAAAAATCAAACTATTAAGTTCTGATGGAGAGTGATAGAGAAAATTTCCATTAGAAATTTAACCATAAAAAACCATAAATTTGTGATCGGTTAAAAGACCATTGATTTCTCAGAAAGAAAAGTAGACAAAAAATGTTTTTGTTCAAAAATAATTTTCCTAGAGTTGAGGGATTATTTTACTCTCTTGATAAAGCGCTCAAGAAAACATACTTTATTTATTCCCATATCATAATATCATCCTTTAGTTGTACTTAGATATATTTCTACTTAATTTATTAAACCAAGAGATTGATATTTAAGATGAATTTTATTCTTGAATAACCTTTATCAAAAGATCCATAAGTTGTTCATTCAACCTTTAAATATTATCAAAACCAAAATGGTTAGTACATGTTATCCAATATGATAAATCATACTTTAACAACAATAAATAATATCCAAAGTTCAACTTAATTCATTCCATAAGTAGTTACCTTAAGACTCATTCAAAATACTTATGTCCAAAACATGTCTTTCCACATTCAACGACCAAAAATTTATAAGTAAGGCCACTAAATTTTCAAAATCAACTTAACATCTCCAATCATAATGTAACTCTTAATCCCATATACCAAATATATGAATACCTTGATTGCCTTAAGACCTTAATGAAAACATGCATGCTTCCAAATCTATAAAGAATAAGTACTGATTTACAATCCTTATATATCTCATGATTCTTATAACCAAAATATTATAATATAATTCTTGAATAAAAAAACACAAATACTTTAATTATTCCACTTCTACTATAGCAATAACATAATATTGAACTTGATCCCTTTGCTTCTTCAGATCTATATTTCCTTGATGCTTAGGAAATTCATTTTAATAGTGCCCCATCTCTATACAGTTGAAACATTGCACATTTACAACTTATTTATTTCCCTTATAATCATGATCCTAGTGAAATTTCTCTCCACACTTGTAACAAACTCCCATTCCCTTCAGACAAGTACCAGAGTGTTTCTTCCCTCAATTATCACACATGGGAGAATACTTCTTTCCCTTTTCCCTTTATCTGTCTCTTTCTCCACTATTCTATTCTTCTCTTACTTTCCCTTAAATTCATAAGACTTATAAAATTATATCTCTGTCTTAATAGTAAATGAGACTATATCTTCATATGATGAGAAAGTTTGGGAGATAAATTCCTTTCATAGGAATGAATTTAACCCATCAAAGAAACAACCAATCTTACTACTTGGGTTACGTATGTAGTTTGCAACATGCCTTTATAACCTTGTAAAGTTGGCTTCATATTTAGCAATATTCTCGTCCTCCTTTTGTCTTAGATTTAAGAATTGTCTCTCCATATCCACTATATGTTCATGAGGGAAATATTTTTTGAGGAAAATATCCTTAAAATCTTTACATTACATGTTTTATATTTCCTCACCCTCTTTAGTGTTTTGAATCAATTACCACAATTGATCTGCATCTCCAGAGAGACAATAAACTGCCATGAAAACCTTCCCCCTTTCCTTACTTTCCAAAGTGAGAAATATATTTTCTAAGGAACTTATATATTTATCAGCTACAAAATGGATTTTTAGTCCCATTTAATGACAAAGGTTGTTCTCTCATGAATCGATCTAACATTGTTCCTCCACATTGTTGATCGGGCTACTCCATACGGGTAAGGTTATCATTCATAACCTCAGTCAGTTGTCCCAATATAGTTATAAGTTATTCAACACTAGTTGTAGATCCAGATCCAACATCATTATCTTATAGATGAGGAAAATACCTACATGGATTACGTGCATTGATATAGTTTCTATTCCTTCCACTAGGCACCATTTCTAAAAGAAATGGCATACACTAGATTAGATCATAACATTATGAAACATAATGTATAATATCAAAACTAGTGAATTACATAACATAAATGAAAAATTTAGAAACAACCAATCTATAAATCATAAGCTAAGTTTATTTGGATATATTTACAAATTTTTTCATGAGGTTTTGTTCTCTAATCTATATTTTCATAAATCTAGTTTCCAAGGTTTCTACTATACATACTCCGATACCAACTGTAAAGACCCAAAACCTAGTAACCAAGAGTTGGTGGTTGATTTATTACATTGGTACTAAGTATAAGTGATCATATCTCAAAGGACCAAATAGTTTAGTTGTTTTGAAAAACTAGAAACAAAATTCAATCTTACATTATGACTAAAAATATAAAATACGACATAGAAACTTCATTGGAAACACCATTAGTCTCTTATCATTACTCAGAAAATCAGTAATAATATATATCTTGGCATCTTGGGAAAAAATAAAACATAAGAAAGGGGTGATCTCAGATTCTCAATAAGAGTATATATATAGTGGAATCTATGAATAAAAATTATGGCACATTATATAACTAAAACACATGTCATTTAATCAATAACTTGAGCATAATATGGCTGGTATAAAAGATGATCAAATAATTCCATATAAACAATCCCATGAGCTAGAAAACTTATCCATGGAAATTATACTAACTGAATAATCACATGAAAATCAATAACTAGTCTCATAATTATGAAATGCATAGTTCTTGACATATGAAATAAACTGTTGAGACCTCAACCAAGACATCTAAAAATAAATGGGTAAACCTCGGCCAAATCCCAATCTGGTTTGTCTCATCAGACCTATTGATGCATTGAGGGGATATAGTGGGCCCCACCTATCACTTACTAAGTCCAATGAATTCCTAATATGAATGGGGTGAAACAAAAACAATATATACATGTGAAATGTAAATAACTTTCCCCAATCAGTAAATATAATCACAAACCATTCTGAGTAATATAGTGATTGGTATCAAAATAGCACATCCACAACCAACTGATCATAAACCATTTAATAAAATATGGTAGATGATATCATAATATATCAACCTTAATGAAGCATAAAATTCAATAAAATATGTTGATATATATGAAAATACTC
Source organism: Viscum album (assembly GCA_963277665.1). Classification (NCBI taxonomy): domain Eukaryota; kingdom Viridiplantae; phylum Streptophyta; class Magnoliopsida; order Santalales; family Viscaceae; genus Viscum; species Viscum album. The sequence goes on from OY728138.1 coordinate 1,383,478,850, forward strand.
TAATAAAATCATTGATTTTTTTGAGATAATACCCTTTTTATACTTTGAAATCATTTATTTAAAAGGTTGCATAATTTTAAAAGAAAAAATTTTCATTGAAAAGAACCTTATAAATTTGTAAAGGAATCTTCAAGACATTAAGGCATCATGATGAAAAAAAATATGCTCATTCCTCATAAGTTAAAAAAACATTCCTTTTGTATTTTTTTCAAAAATACATAAAGTACCTATTTTGGAAAATGACAAAAAGATTCCTTTAAAACCATTTCATAAAAATTTGAACACGGGTAAAAAGAATTTAATTTTTTTTAGGATAATAGTAAAAACCTTTTTTGAGAATATTTTTAGAAAACATGGACATGGAAGAAAAATGTTCCCTAATGGAGACTTAAACTTAAACAATCCTGATTAATAATGAGATTGTAAAATAACCCTTACCTTAGGTCCAATTTCCTTTTTACATACCTGAACCTCATGTATAATGGTTTAAATAATGTTATTAATTTATAATAGGACCATATTAATATTTAAGATATCATATATGATCCTATTATATTATCTTATCACCCTTTTGTTAATAATATTTCATTATTACCCTTGTTTTGGGTGTTAACAACTTCATTTTCCTAGGCACATTTCGTTGGGTAAGTACTAATTATTGTTCATAGGATATAATTACATAATTTAAAGAATTATATTAAGGTCATAGATATCATATTTATTCATTATAAAAAATTTATAACCATTCTTGAATGGTGAACATAGAAAATGAATCGCATCACATCGTGGAGATGGTATGTCGTACGTACGCACGAGCGACAATATCATTCCCTTAATGGTGAAAGAGTAAGGAAGTGTATGATATATTAATTTTTAAAGAATAAATATCATGTCATATTTATTATATATTTACATTATATCTATCATTATACCCATCCAAATAAAGTGGTTATGAAAAAAAAATTACACCCCGATGTGGAGACGATAATGCATATGTACGCACGCACAATGCTTTAATTTTTCATAGGATGAATAAATAATGGAATATGGTTGTCCCATAATAATAAAAACATATTAGAATATATATTATACTTTATTTATTACTTTATCATGTAAAAAACTCATGAATTAGAAGTATAATAAGAACTGAATTTGGATGAGTTGGTAAAAATGATTACCTCTTCTTCGGAGGACTTCCTTTAGATCTTATCTTAAGGGATATAGGGTTGGTATTTTTGGAAGAAAAGGATCTAAAAAACTTTTATAATTATTTTAAGAAGATAAATGGGTAGGTTTTTGTTGAGAAAGAAGACTCAAATTGGTGTAAGGAAGTGAGAGAGGAGGTTCCCTTTTATAATTGTGGTGAGGGGCAATTTTGGAAACTCTAAAAATATTAAATTAATAAAAATTAATTTTAATTTACAAATGGATAAAAAGTGATTATAATAATAATATGAGTATGGTTCATAATCCTCTCAACCAATAATTCTTAGACAAGTTTATTTCATATTCTTACCCATATATTTTGGCTTTAACCCTTATTTAATGTCTTTAACTTTTATTGTGACAACATGTGTTTTTACTACTTAGGTGTTAATACAGTTCCTATAAAATTCCAAACGAACCATAAATGGATAATTTACAACATTTTAAACATTATCCCAATAATTTGGATGAATTTTATATTTTTATGAATTTTATATCATTTAATAAAATATTATTTATTTTAAAATATCATTAATGTAAATTTTAATACTAGTCATTAATTGATTTTTTTAAAATATCACAACAACATGATATATTCGAAAAAACTCTTTTAACACATCACTAACATATAAAAGTAATCTATAAAATTAATGGATGACATTAATTATCTAAAAAATTATTTATTTTAATATTTTTAATATCATTTATTTGATATTTACATTAATTAAATAATTAATGCATCATCATTGAGTAAGCCTTTAAAGAAATTATTTATTTATTAAAAAATAAAAATAAATCACCATGATAAAGAAAAAAAAATTTAGATTTCAAATGAATTTTTATAGTCTAAGATATATTATGAATAAGCACACATTAAAAATGTAATACTTATTAAGAACTTGTGTATGATGTATTTGACTTTTCTTAAAATAAAATACTATAAAAGGATTAAAGTCATCCAAGTGGATCTAAGAGGCCATTAAATATAACCAATGATGATTTTTGTCAGAACTCACTCACCAAATGAAATCAGTACAAGTGTTAAGGTAATTTTATAATATTTATAATATTATTTTTACCCTTAATTACCCGATTTACTCTTAACTGTGGTAATTAAAATTACTAAGTTTACTATTGACATTGTCTAAAAACAAAAGGGAAATATACAATAAATTTTCACTACTAAAAAATAGGCCTTTAACAATTCTAAAAATGACCTTTATCAGTGCTAGAGAAGTGTTGACTATTGGAGCAAGATTAAAAGTCCGAATTTTTTATTAGTGCTTATAGAAGCGTTGATAAAGGGGCATAATGCAGTATGTTGTAATAACACAAAACAACACCAAAAACACTATGAAATCATAAAAATCAAGTAAAAATTCATAATTTAAATGAGTAAAAAACAATATAAGCTCGTTTTCTCAGTTTTGGCGATGTGATGCATGTTTTAAACTAAAATGATACTTGACATCCTAAAAATTCATTTTTATTTGATTTTGGAAACAACCGCTTTAAGGATAAGAGGTAACCGGCATGATACTTATATATTGAAAAAACACACTTGGAGTCATACTGGTCACACCATGAATCAGATTGAGGTGTGACTGATTCTTACATGTCTAAAATGAATTATGGATCATTTTCTTAAATTATAAAAACAACCTGAGTGTGTTTTCTCAGTTTTGAGTACATTACTTATCTTTTTTACTAAATGTCATTTTAAACTAGAAACATGCATTTTGACTCATACCGGTCATATCGTGTGTTTTTTTTATGTGATATTTATTCCTACATGTCAAAAATTACTTATTAATCATTGTACTAAATTATAAAGTCAGTTCGAGCGCATTTTCTTGGTTTTCAGTAAGTGACACTTTTTGAACTAAAATGTTGATTTTAAACTGATAGCAGACATATTGAGTTATAAAGGAAACATCATGTATCAAATTGATGTGAGGATGATTACTACACATAAAAAATGACTTATGTATCATTTTCCTAAAGTATCAAAATAATTAGAATGTGTTATCTTGGTTTTGAGTATGTGAGTTGTCATTTTTTACTAAAATTGATGTAAATTTTAAATAAAAAGATGCACTTAGAGTCATATCGGTCACACCGTGCATCATATTGAGGTGAGAATAATTCCTACACATTTAAAATGACTTATGGATTGTTTTTATAAAGTATCAAAACAATATGAATACATTTACTCGATTTTGATTATGTCACTTGTATTTTTTTACTAAAATGTCATTTTAAACTAAAAACACACAATTTGACTAATACCATTCACATTGTGTTTTAGTTTAACATGAGACCAATTCCTAAATGTTAAAAATGACTTATGAATTAATGTAATAAATTATCAAGAAAATCTGATATATTTTTCTCAGTTTTTAGTGAGTGACATTTTTTGAACTAAACTGTCAATTTTAAACTGATAATAGACACATTGAGTCATACCAGGAACATCATGTATTAGATTGAGATGCAGCTGATTTCTATATGTCACAAATGACTTATGGATCATTTACCTAAAGTATCAAAATAATATGAACGTGTTTTATCAGTTTTGAGTAGGTTAATTGTCCTTTTTATTAAAATTAATGTCATTTTTAAATAAAAAGACGCACTTAGAGTCATACTGGTCACACCATTCGTCATACTGAGGTACAACTAATTCCTACATGTCTCAAATGACTTATGTATCATTGTCCTAAAGTATCAAAATAATATAAATGTGTTTTCTTGGTTTTGAGTACATCACTTGTCTTTTTTATTAAAATTGATGTCATTTTTAAATAAAAAGATGCACTTGGAGTCATACCGATTACACTGTGTGTCGGATTGAGGTACAATTGATTCCTTGTAACATCTAGACCTAGCTTACCATCAAAATGTTTTCCAAACCAGTCACCACATGGCCTCAAGAGCATCTCCCTGTATACTAGAGGCCGCCGACTAGCAGCGAGGGTCTTAGGAGGTGATAGTGAGGAGACTATACCCTCATATCAGAGTTTTTACAACAGTATAATAGTATATAAATAGATTCCAATAGTGGAAGCAATAAACAAATAACAGAGCAACAGAAGAATAGTATGTTTAATTTAATAAAAATGGCCAATGCCAGTTTATACAATAAATGAATGAATAACATAGTGATGATATATAATTGAAATCAGTAAACAATTCAACATGCTTCACAATACAGTACAAAAATAGTAAAAATATAGAAAAGACCCATGGGAATTATCCTTGAGCATCCTGAGATCTAGCTCAGTCCTTTTCTCCTAACTCCAGGTATAAGAAACACAACAATCAACCTAGGTCCTACAAATATAAGGTTTACTCAGGTACCAAGGGCACCCGAGTAGGGTGTGAGATAAAATCTCAGTAGGCCGGAACCTACTAGTGCTTATCCCAAACTAGGTGGTAAATAATAATTAAACAGTGTGCAGGTATAAAAAATTAATAACATAATTGAGTAAATAAACAAAAACCCATCCAGGTTCCCAAGGGACACCTGACAGCGATACCAACATCAACTCGTTTTTGGAATAAAATTCCAATTATTTAAATTATGTATATATATATTAATTTTGTATGTAGTTGTATAAAGAATAAAACATAGGTAATAAATTAAATAGTGTTACATTTATTAAATTATCCTTTATTTAATCGCATATACCCATGGGTTCCCATGGACACCCAAATCTCAATACTTACCTCATCCCGTGCCGGAGTCTGAACCATTTCTTATATTCAATTAACAATCATTATATCACATCATCTTTCATTATCATTTTAATTCAATTCATATAATACCAATTGGACCCATAGTCCAATGTCAATTAATGGGTGTAAAACATCATGTCTAGCACCCTGTGTGTATTTGGAGCATCAGTCCCTGTCTCACAACCCATTTATCAATCATATATATATATATATCATAGGTGTATAATGTAATGTCTATCACCCTGTGAGTATTTGAAGCATCAGTCCCTATCTCACAACCCGTTTATTAATCACACACACACACACATCATGGGTGTAGAACATCATGTAAAGCACCCCGTGAGTATTTGTAGAATAAATCCTTATCTCAAAACCCATTTATCAATCATACATATATATATATATCATGGGTATAGAATGTCATGTCTAGTACCCCATGAGTATTTGGAGCATTAGTCCCTATCTCACAACCCATTTATCAATCATACATATATATACATCATGGGTGTAAAATGTCATGTCTAGCACCCTGTGAGTATTTGAAGCATCATTATCTATCTCACAATTTGCTTATCAATCACACACACACACACACACACACACACACACATATATATATATATCATAAATATCACAATTTTAACATAAGGCAATATATTATGGATTCCCAATTCACATTACATTGGCATGGTCACATATTCAGTTCAAAGCATGAGGTAAGGCCTATTATGCATATCACATGCCATTTCCAATTTCTTTTAAACATTTCAATTAAAATAAGGTGATTTATGATCATAAAATAGAGGTATGGACTAAACCATCCTAGATGTGTCGCGTTCACTAAATTCATTTCAACTATCATAATTTGTGCTTATTACATTAACCCAAGGTGTAGTCATACCATCCTAATCCATTCCCTTTCAAGTTTAACCATTTCATATAAACCATTTAACAAAACAAACCATATGGATATACTCACTCATATAAACCATTCTATTCCATATGAGTATACCCTCTCATGATGACGTTTCATATTTAAATACATCCCCTGAGTTTACCCACTTGTTTACCCATTTTTCAGTCAAGGAATATAATGAGTATAACCACTCATTACCCATCAATTGCATCAAAATTAATTCAACTCTTATAATGAATTTACCCTTTCATTAATACCCATTCACAATCCATGCTACCAAATAGTATACCCACTTGTTGTTACAGTTCACATTCATTCTTATCACATGGGCATACCCACCCATTCTTTTCCACTCACTCTTATTCATTTCACATTGGTTTATCCGCTCATGAATCCAATTATAGTTCATTAGAACCATTTAATTCAAGTGTGTCAACATGAAAAGGAGGCGGTGAATTTCCTAGTTAATCAAACTATATTATTTTAATTAATCAAGCTTCATCTATCTAGGTAAGCAAAGGAAAACCACACATCATCAAGCGAAGAAAACATAAATAGTCTAGTCGCTACATTTTTATCTTGAAGGCAGTGCACCTACGATAGAGGGGTTTTATTACAAAAACATGATTTTGTACTCTAAAAATCATTTAGCACAAATATGAAATTTAGTCTAGAATTTCACTCTAATTTATCAAAGGCAGTAAATAAATGACTACTGCATTTTTAAATTAAAGGCAAGGTTGAGGACCCTACCTCAAAGAAGGGTCAATACAACTCTTTCTAACTCAAACAGCTGCCCGCTCACATGCACACACTTCCATATATATATATATAAACTTAAACAGATGCAAATGTTCCCCACGCCATGAGGGAACACACACACGAAAGATATACATATATTTATATATATCCATACCTGGGAATATGTGTGTGTGCATTCGAAACTGATCACAAATCCCAACAAAAATTCCCCTAGGTCTCATAAACACCACTAAACCCTAAATAGAGGGTGAAAAACAAATTTCAAGTACAAATACTTACCTCAAATAGACACTGGAAGACCAAATCGACCCGAACCACCTTGCATTTGTGGTTAATAGAACACAGACCAATGGGTCCTGAGACACCCTTCGCACAACCCTAAATCAAAATAAAACTGAAATCGGATCAAACCCTAGGCTAGGGTTTCGTCTAAACCTTGTGGGGTGATGGGGGAGCTAAAAAGATGAAGAAAAGGTGGAGATATAGAGAGAAGGCTTTACCTCATTGAATCGAATAGTATCTGTGAAGGAATCAGAGGAATCCAGCAAACAAAAGGGAGGCTGCGAGGGGGTGCATCACATGCCGCCTGGAGGGAGGGGGGAGCTATGTGTGATGCTGCAAGGAAGGGGAGAGGTGTGAGTTGGAGGGGGAAATCTCCCCTTTAATTTTGTTCTTTCTTAAACCTAAAATAAAACTTACAACAACAACAACAACAACAACAACAATAATATTGTTATTATTATAAAAAAAATTTCTTTATTATTATTATTTTCCATTTACCATTTATTTAATTTATTTTCATTTTAATTTTAATATAATTAATTTAATTAAATTGTTTTAAAAGACACATCACAATGTAAAATCTCGAAAAAAATAAGTTCTGATGCTTGGTTTTAAAAATGGCATGTCCAGTAATTGCCAAAAAAATCAAAACCCACTGGGAAAACCACCCGGTCCAAAACACGAGATTCTACAATATTCCCACATTAAAACTTCTCATCCCTGAGAAGCCTTCAGGAACTACTAAAACATCACTCAACCTATAAAGGCCGTGACATCTCATTTGAACAATCGTGTTGCATTTCCGAACACCAAACACACCCTTAACCATTTCACAAGTCCAAGGCGCTTAAGCCTTTAAAACCTAAGCCAAATCTCAAATTCCAACCCAAAACATCGAAGCAGTGCATAACCGAACCCACATAACAAGATACATGATCCTGTCATTGTCTCTTTAACCATCCACCCATTGGGTCTTTCCACAAAGGGTATTAGCTTTTAACAGCCAATTCCAAACCAGGGTTCTTCCACCATTGGAATTTCCAAAGAGGGAATGTTATAAGTGTCTTAGCGAAAGTTATCACATGAATTATTTAATTGGTGAACCCAATTACATCCAAGGATATAAAAGGGACCTCATCTAAAGAAAGGTTGAATCTCAATCGGCCAATAAAAACTAGCTACGTATGCTTTCCTCGAAAGACATTATCGACCCAAAAACCACACTCTCCCTTAAATTGGCGACATGCTCTTAAAACGTTTCCATCACCAACTATACACAATAAGAAAAAAGGGAAACCAGTAAAACCACGCTAGGCTAACCATTATAAAATATTCCTAGATTGGATGACCGACACATCCCAAACAGAATCGTAAAGCCTTCCTCCTGAAGGCATTCATCAGTTAACACAAGCACGTACACCGAAGTCCTTAACCGACTTCCGGTGACATTTCCAGACCAAACCATCACTAGGAAATTTTAAAATGGTCGTGCCTCAGCATGAGTAAAGGCATAACCCAAAGAACCACACATCCTGTGTGTAACCCAGATAATAACCACTCATCAAACCAAACAACTTTTAAAACTTTAGCGCAATGTAAGACCGACACTATCTTAGTGCCTCTAGGATGAGGTCAAGATATGGGACATGATCATCTCATTTAGAAGATCACACTAATAGTAAGCCCAGGTCCCCAAGAATATTAGTCAAACCACTACTGGTTTACTCTTTACAACATATCGACTTTACCTACCGCTGCATCATCAACCAAACCCCAATTCCTATACCACCCAAGGAATATGTGTTCTTTCAAATCTTACTACTAAAACTCTTCCAAAACTAAAGGAGTTTCTAAAGGGTTGTTCATACCACCAACCTCATCTAATTAGTGCTACCAAACAAGCACTGACACATACACCAGAACCTAGCATGATGCTTCCCACCTTAGGAGTGTCCATGTCGTCGAAAGGAAAGACCAACCGCTCACAATATTGCTAGATCAGAAAAAACTTAAACACACATGTGATGTTCCAAGAACCATGATCACCACGTCAGAACATTTGTCATGAAAGCCGAAATAAAACTGACCAGTATGTCAAAACACCTGAGTCCCAAAAATTCCTCATAATTAGTAGGGAAAACTTACATTAATTCCCTAGTCACTCTATCCTGGAGTTGACCTAAGAACGTCCTCAACATTACAAAATCAATGATCACACCAAACTCAACTTGTTCGTTACATCACTAAACACTCAATGAAACCGCGTATATCAACACATAATACACCGAGTTCACAAAAGCGAAAAACATATCATCTCATAAAACCATTAACTCGGATGATGACATATCGAGTCATCCATCACTAAAGAAAAGAGAGGTTCACACAACCTCCTAAACAGTTGACCATGCTCAAGGCATGTCTAACCTACTGAGCCAAGCATTACTTGATGCTTGTTCCCATATCAAGGGTCAAGATAAAACGACCACCAATCCAAACAAGGGTGTCTTTTTAAAACCCAAAATTCCTACTGGGGACAACAACATCCAAACGTCATTAACATCAAAATATCACAGCGAAATCAAGTCATCTCGAGCTCTAAGGGTGATACCTACCATAGAATATCTCCTTATGAAGAATATGCATTGAACCCATAACTAGGTCACACAAAACAGATTCACTAGGCTTAAGTTCCCATTATCATTTCATCCATTGCTAAGAAGAAACAACCTATAGATAAACACTCACGTCTCTATTCCAAGGAAACTCAAAGAATCTTTATCTACACTTACACAGGGGTATTAAATACAGGAAACCACTACAGTTCCCATTTCTAAGCCCTTTACATTTTAAACCATTTCATAATACAACATGCACATGTTTTATAGTCCAGTCATATGGATGGACATCTACCAATCCATAAAGCACTCATACACTTTACATGTGGCATTTGGATCCCATTTAATTGAAACAAATAAATTTTATCAAAAGAAACTAATTACATATCAAACAAGATAGCATGTCACTACAAGAAACTAACTGAGAGAAACATGTTATAATTAGAGAAGCAATACATTTTAATCATAGAGACATGCTAATAAGAACAAAAACATGATTCAAGGAAAACATGCTAGTAAAAAGGCAGCATGTAGATAGGATAACATGCTAAATATATCACTGAAACATGGTATCTAAACATGCATACTAATAAACATAACAACATGGCATGGAATTCAAGTCACTCAATCATATCAGTGGGCAACCTATGAATACAACTACATGGAATATCATATGCATGACATGTGAATCCCGATATTCCTATTATAATGCATGCTATGTTTCATCCTTACCTTAACATGACAAGGGTAAAATACTATAAACTCCATAAATCCATACACAATAGAAATTACACCAATCACTCAAGGTGAAATCATATCAATTGTAATATCAAAAAGCACGAACATCAATTCCCAGCCTTGATTACTTGGTCATTTCCCGTACGTGGGGTGATCAGTCCCAAGCCCAACTATTAACCAAGTGCTAATACATTTATAATATCCTATCTACCAACCCAAATAGTAATACAAAGGAAAAATTACCCTATGATACCACTTTGTAACATCCAGACCCAGCTTACCATCGAACCAGTAGCCGGACCGGTCACTACATGGCCTCAAGCGTGTCTCCCCGTACGTCAGAGGTTGACGACTAGCAACAAGGGTCTCAAGAGGTGATAATGGGGAGACTATACCCTCACATCAGAGTTTACACAACAGTATAACAATATATAAATAGATTTCATCAGTGGAAATAGTAAACAGATAACAGAGCATCTGAAGAATAGTATGTTCAGTTTAATAAAAATGGCCAATGCTAGTTTATACAACAGATGAATGCATGAAATGGTGATGATATACAATTGAAAGCAATAAAAAATTTAATATGCTTCACAATACAATAAAAAAATAGTAAAAAGATAGAAAATCCCCATGGGCGATCTTCTTAAGCATCTCGAGCTCTATCACAGTCCTTTTCTCTTAACTCCAGGTACAAGAAACACAACAATCAACCTAGGTCCTACAAATATAAGGTCTACTCGGGAACCAAGAGTACCCAAGCAGGGTGTGAGATAAAATCTTAGTAGGCTGGCACCCACCGGTGTCTAGCCCAAACTAGGTGGTGAATAATAATAAAGCAGTGTGTAGGTATAGAGTAGTAATAAAAAATTGAATAAATAAACAACAAACCATCCAAGTTCCTAAGGAACACCTGATAGCGATACCATCATCGGCTCATTACTGAAATAAGAGTTCAATTATTTCAATTATTTATATATATAGTAACAGTATATACAGTTTTATAAAGAATAAAACATAGGTAATAAAGTAAATAGTTTTACATTTATTCAATTATACTTTATTTAACCGCATATACCCTTAGGTTCCTATGGACACCCATATCTCAATACTTACCTCGGCCCATGCTGGAGTCTAAACCATTTCTCATATTCAATTCATGATCATTATATCACATCATATTTCATTATACTTTTAATTCAATTCATATATGACCAATTGGACCCATAGTACAATGTCAATTAATGGGTGTAGAACATTATGTCTAGCACCCCGTGAGTATTTGGAGCATCAGCCCCTATCCCACCTACTGTTTATCAATCATATATATATATATATCATGGCTGTAAAACATCATGTATAGAACCATGTAAGTATTTGGAGCATCAGTCTCTGTATCAAAACCCATTTATCAATCATATATATATATATATATCATGGGAGTAGAACATCATGTCTAGCACCCCGTGAGTATTTAGAGCATCAGTCACTGTCTCATAACCCATTTATCAATCACACACACACACACATCATGGGTGTAGAAAGTCATGTATAGAACCCCGTGAGTATTTGGAGCATCAGTCTCTGTCTCACAACCTGTTTATAAATCATATATATATATATATATATATATATATATATATCACAAGTGTAGAACGTCATGTCTAGCATCCCGTGAGTATTTGGAGCATTAATATCTATCTCACAATATGTTAATCAATCATATATATATATATATATATATATTATCAAAATTTAAACATAAGGAAACATTTTATGGATTCCCAATTCATATTACATCGACATGGTCAGATATTCGGTTCAAAGCATGAGGCAAGGACTCTCATGCATATCACATGCCATTTCCAATTTCCTTTAAACATTTCAATTAACATAAGGTGATTTATGATCATAACATAAAGATATGGAATAAACCATCCTATATGTTTCAAGTTCACTAAATTCATTTCAACTATCATAAGTCGTGCTTATTATATTAACCTAAGGCATAGTCATACCATCCTAATCCATTCCCTTTCAAGATTAACCATTTCATCTAAAACATTTAACAAAACAAACCATATGAATATACCCACTCATATAAACCATTTCATTCCATATGAGTATACCCTATCATGTTGACATTTCATATTTAAATACATCCTCCAAGTTTACCCACTTGTTTACCCATTTTTTATTCAAGGCATATAATGAGTATACCCACTCATTACCCTTCACTTGTATCAAAATGCATTCAACTCTTATAATGAATTTACTCATTCATTAATCCCCATTTACAACCAATTATACCAAAGAGTATACCCACTCATTGTTACAGTTCTCATTCATTCCTATCACAAGATCATACCCGCCCATTTATTGCCACTCACTCTTATTCATTTCACATGGGTTTACCCACCCATAAATCCAATTCTAGTTCATTAGAACCATTTATTAAAGTTCATCAACATGAAAAGGATTTGGTAAATATCCTAGATAATCAAAACATATTACTTTAATTAATCAAGCTTCATCTAACTATTCAAGCATAGGAAAACCACACATCGTCAAGCTAAGAAAACATAAATAGTCCACTCACTATGTTTTTAGCTTGAAGGTAGCACACCTTTAATAGAGGGGTTTTATTACTAAAACATGATTTTTTAATCTAACAAATCATTTAGCACAAATAGGCAGTTCAGTCCAGAATTTTAGTCTAATTTATCAAAGGTAGTAAATAAACAACTACTGCATTTTTAAATTAAAGGCAAGGTTGAGGACCCTACCTTAAAGAATGGAAAATCCAACACTTTATAACTCAAATAGTCACCCACTCGCACGCACACACTTTCATACATATACATCCTTAAACTGATGCACATGTTACCCACACTATGAGGGAACATGAACATGGAATATATATATATATATATATATCCATACCTGGGAATATGTGTGTGCTCCTTCGAAACTGATCACAACTCCCAACAATAATTCCCCCGAGTCTCATAAACACCACTAAACCCTAAATAGAGGGTGTGAAACAAATTGTGGGTAAAAATACTTACCTCAAATCAATGTCGGAGAATCGAATTGACCCGAACCAACTTGACTTATGCGGCAGTTGTCAGAACACAGACCAACGGGTCCCGAGACACCCTCCGTACAACCCTAAATCAAAAGAAAACTAAAATCAGATCAAACCCTAGGCTAGGGTTTCAACTGAACCTTTTAGGGAGATGGTGAAGCTAAAACAACCAAATAAAAGGTGGAGATACATAGAGAAGGCTTTACCTCATCGAATCAGATGATATTCGTGAAGGAACTAGAAGAATCCGGTGGATGGAAGGGAGGTTGCAAGGGGGTGTGTCACGCGCTGCCTCGAGGGAGGGGGAGTTATGTGTGACACTTCAAGGAGGGAGAGAGGCATGAAATAGAGGGAAAAAACTCCCATTTAATTTTATTTCTTTCTTAAACCTAAAATAAAACTTATAATAATAATAATTACAACAATAAAAACAATAACAACAATAACAATAATATTGTTATCATTATAAAAAACATTTATTTATTATTATTATTATCTTCAATTTACCCTTCATTTAATTTATTTCAATTTTAATTTTAATCTAATTAATTTTTTTTAAAAGACACATCATAGTGTCAACTCCCAGAAAAAATAAGTCCCAATGCTCAGTTTTAAAAACGGCTTGTCCAGTAATTGCCAAAAAAATAAAAAACCCCTGAGAAAACCACCCAATACAAAACATAGGATTATACATTTATAAACATCTCAAATGAATTATGGACCATTGTATTAAAGTATAAAAACAATCCAAATGATTTATCTCAGTTTTGAGTATGTAACTTTTTTTTACTAAAATGTCATTTTAAACTAGAAACATGCACTTTGATCTATACCGATCACACAATGTGTCTATTTGATGTGAGACTGATTCCTACACATTAAAAATGACTTATGAATCGATGGCCTAAATTATAAATAAAATACGATCATGCAATTTTTTTTTCTAGTGAGTGACATTTTTTGAACTAAATTATCAATTTTAAACTGATAACGGATACATTGAGTCATAGCGGTCATGCCGTGCATCTAATTGAGGTGAAACTGAATTCTACACATCTCAAATAACTTATAAATCATTTAAATAAAGTATTAAAATAATAATTTTTTTTTCTTGATTTTGAGTATGTCATTTGTCCTTTCTACTAAAATTAATGTCAATTTTAAATAAAAAAGAAGCACTTGGAGTCATACCTATGACTTAGTGTGTCATATTGAGGTGTTACTGATTCCTACACATAATAAAGTCTCAAAACAATCCTAAATTCTAATGTTACCATGTTTCTATTGTATTTCTATGTTGAACTTCCAACACTGCATATTGACTTGATGTTTATAGCTGAAAAAACTTTCTCGTTGTTGAAAGTTAGAAGAGTAGAGGATTTCAAAAAATGAGATAGGTTTTTCATCCAATAATATAAAATCAATATGAAATGTTGGAAGTTCAACAAAGAAAGACAATGAATATGGAAAACGTGGTTACATTGACAGAAATAATAATTTTATCTCTTTTGTGGATTGTTTCAGATAGTTGAAAGAAAAATAAGACTTCCTAAAAGATCTGTGAAAAAAAAACTAAATAATTATTAGATAAAAAATGATAAGGAAATTAACTTACAAATAGTTGATAAAATGATGAAAAAATTAATTAAATAAGTAGTAGGAATTCACCTTTTTCTGATGGTTATATGCATTCTTGATGCATTTTATTATTGTCATTATCTTAGTTGCGGGCTTGAAGTCCAATCCCTCACGAGCATGAGCAGCTTTGAATAAACCACCCAACTCGAACAAAAGAATCCACTTGTATAAGAAAAAAATTATTATATAAGTAATACTGAAAAGAAATAAATTAAACATAAATATGAAACAATACATTAATTCTATGGATAATGATTTTACTGTGAAAACATTGTTGACCATAGGGATATTCCAATGATAAAGAAATAGTGATGATAAAAAAATGAAAATAGATCTCTCCAAACAATCAATAAACAAGTGAGGAGGATGAAGAGAAAATAATATACATTGTATTGAAGCTTTGAATCATCTGAGATAAATTAAAGATATCCTATTGGGTTTATAAAATATTCATTTTATAAAATAAATAAATAAATACACATAATATATTCATTATCAAAGGTGAATGTCTTCTATTTGTGAAAATTACATGGATGGTAATAAGATATTCCTAAGGGTGGATTCAAAAGGAAATGCTAAATAATGATATATTTTTATATGGATTAAAGTAAAACATACATAGTGTTTATTAGATGTGTGATGAAAAAAATGAAGTGATTTTTAAGAAGTATTAATGATTGGGTTATCATTTCAAAGATAGATATATTTTTATCAACTGTAAGAAATAAAAGCAAGTATGAAATCAATAAATAAAATTTCATTGGTGATCAGAAAGTTTCAGTGAAAACTCTAAGGAGTAAGACTATACAAAAAACCTAATTTTTCCCAAGTAGAGCCTAAATCATTTGGAGAGGTTGAAAAGGATGATAATTAGGTCAAATCAATGCATTATGATCTTGATACGAATAAGAAAAATGTGACATGAGGAGGTTGATCTAAATAAGAACAATTAAGGCTTCTTATAGATCAAGTTGTTGCATATATTATTCCAAAAAATGTCCATTAGTTTAAAAATACATGAGTTTTTTAGTTTTTTTTCCTAATTCTGTAAAACTCTTAACATAAAAGGTCATGGTATTGTATCTTAATGAATTTTTTTTATGTCATGTAATTGATATGGTCACATCCTCAGGGCATCATATTACCACTAGATTAACATAAAAAATGGATTTAAGTTTATGTTAGTAAACCATAAAATTCAATAGAATTAAGAATACAAAGTGAACATAGAATGTAATTAAATTATTAAATCCAAACTAATATAGTTGACTTGAAGTGGTATTATAAAGGTGTAATGATTTTATCCATGAAAAATAATTTTTATTTTAGAAAAACAGATTCTATTAAAACTTATTTATTAAATTTACATCAATCAATGTTAATATTTTATTTTATCAAAATTAGTTAAATATAGTGGTATAAGATTTATTATTTAATGATTTAAAATATTCTTTAAAATTTAAATAATAGAAACTTTTCTCATTAAATAAGTTACTTTTCAAATAAATTATCAAATTTAGAAATTTTTTGATCAATCCTAAAGGACTAGGAACAATAAATTTTTGTAAACAATGTACTCTTATTTTGTAACACATAATGAAACAGTATTTTGTTTCTTAAAACAACATGATGTTGCGGTTTTCCTAAAAAATGACTCATTCCAATTGTTTATTTTATGACTATATTTCAACAACAAAAATAAAAATATAAATTACATTTTATATCAAAATCAGTTTTTCTTATATAATATATTCCAAGGATTATAAAACCTTAAACCTCTTGGATTTTTATTTTTATAGAATTTAAGTCATATTATTTAAATTCAAATTGAAATATTTCAAAAATAAAAACTGAAAACATTATATTTTTTCAAGTAGTAGTTAAATAAATACAACAAAAAATTAAACATATACAATGTTTTTTCTCTTATGATTTTACAGATTCATTAGAATCATTTGATTGTTACACTTCATAAGTAACCTCTAAATATATCCCAAGGCTCATGAAATAGTTCACAATAATCCTAAATAAATCCATTAATTTTACACCATATTTCAGTGCTCATCATCCTAGGAAAAAATTTCATGAAAATATCATTATATAGTTGTTCCCATGTGTGAGATATTTCATCATCCATTTTTTAGAAACTAATTATAGAATTAGATTTCAAATAGAATGGGATAACCCTATATTTCGGTTCCCCCTCACTCAACCCTCTTATTTCCAATTGCTACATGACATAATATAAGACCCCAATGATGTTAGATATTTCATCATCCAAGTGATTTTCAATGTAATATTCCAAACCAATGATAAAACCGACCACTATATGGATTAATTTTTCAAAATATGAAAATTGTAAAGAGGTATATGTCATGGAATATAGGTATTGGGAGCCTATTATACCTCACAACAACATAACCCAACATTGGGTTTGATATATTTCAAGTTGCATGGTACCAATTTTGTCCCAAGGAAACCCACATGATATCGGGGATGATGATACTTCAATATATCTAAAAAATAATGAATTTTGGGTTGTTTTATTATAAAATAATGTAACTAGACTTTTTGGGATACATGGATGTGGGATGATAAGGTTCAGTGGATAACCAAGGGAAATTAGAGATATAAAAAAACCTAGATTTCGTTCGAGTCGTGATTGCGTTCGACCCTTGAATCACTTGAAACTTGGATTTGAGCCTTGTAATAGTTGGAGCCTTGATTCTAGCCTAGATTCAAGATTAGATTCGACAACAAGGAGTGCCGATAGCAGGTCGCTTCCATGGAGAGCTTCGGATATCGCAAACTGGTTTGCGATGGTTAGGGTTCTTAAAATAGATTGTGACACTTTTATCAGCGCTTAAAAAAAGTGGTAATAAAGATATCTTTTATCAGTGCTAAGTTAATAAGGACTAATAAAATGAATCTTTATCAACACATTTTTTAGCGCTAATAAATAATTATAACACTTTAAAAAACATAATACCTTTTTAAAAAAGTATAATTATTATATATAATTATAATCCTTATAATAATACTTTTTATAAAATAATAATTTTATAATTCTTTGAATATATAATTATTTATTTATATTTATATAATTACCTTTAAAAAAAATAATATTTATATCATTATATATATTTATATAATTATATATATAAACATAGTAAATATATTCATTATTTAAATAAATTTATTATAAATTTATAATTAATTATTTATAATTATATATATATCATTTAAAAAAATATTATTTATTTATTTATAATTATAAATGTATAAAAATAGTATATATACATTTATAAAAATATTTATTTATAAATATTTTTTTTATAAATGTATTCTTAACATTATTAATGAATATTTAATCTTAAGTTCATGCATGTTAAAAATGATTAAAAATGATTAATTAAAAATGAGTACAATATTGAAAAATTGGATAAGTTTGATTAATATAAATCATTAACAAAATGGATATATATTGAAATAAAGATGAATACATATTGAAAATATTAAAACATAGTAAATAATTATATATAAAATAAATAATATAAATTGATTAAATTACAAAAAAAATATTTGTGTGTGTGCATATGTATATAAAAATGTAATAATTACATATATGTGAAATCAATATAATACGTTTGATCTATGTTATAAATTAAAAAATCAAACGACATTCAATTATGTCCATTACTTGATGTGATTAGTCAATATTTTTAATTCATATTAATTTTTAATTATAAAACATTATCTACTAAATATATCACTATTTAATTTAAAACATAAATAGTATTTTGAATTATATAAATCCTATTTATATACATTAATATATATCTATATTTTTAATATGTACTATTTATTAACATTATCAATAATAATATAATTAATAAAATGTTAAGTATATTTCTCAATTTACTTATTTTTAATTTTAATTTATTTAATTTTTATTTTTTATTTATCTATATATTTAACACATACTATTTATTAGTATTTATAATTTATATATAGTATAATCAATTTATTATTTTTTATAAATAATTATTTAATTAATAAAATTTGTATTATTTTTTTGATAAACTCATTTTTTAATTTTTTAATTTAATTATTTCATTTTATTTATTCGGACCATTATGAGTGCTAAAAATATAGTTCTGATAAGGGGTACCCTTTATTAGTGCTACAAAATAAAGCGCTGATAAAGATGAACCTTTATCAGCACTAAAAATAAAGCGCTGATAAAGATTCCATTTATCAGCACTTTTTTCTAGCACTGATAAATACCAGCAGAGTCAAACACCAATTTTTTAGTAGTGTTGGTCCTTCTGATTCCAAATATGAAATCCATTTTTCAAAATTCAAAAAATATAAATGGCTAAAATTAATTTAAAATTAATCCTATAGATGGGGTGAGAAAATGAGTTTTTAAAGTGAAAACATTTAAAAGATTGAATTGTTTTTATATTTAAATTCAATGTGAAATTGAATCCATTGACCTAAATTGCATTAACCACTTCAAAATTTATTTAATTATATTTTAAAACCAATCAAAAATTTAATTTAACACTATAAATTATTTAGATGAAAAAATTGTTTTCAATTAAAATTCTGTATTTTTTACTATTCATTAAAACATGAAACTTATCAGAAGAACACCAAAAATTAAACCAAAGTAGATTTTAATATTCTTATTTCAAATAATAAGTTTATTTTTTTTCAAATAGAATTTATAAAAGTGTTAACAACTATATTTAAAACAAGTGCACAATCAAAAGGCCACAAAACCGCCTTTATATAAATATAGTGTTCTATGCGTAAAAATTGGATTTATTTTTATATCATATCTAGAAAACACATAGGATGAATGGTAAACATTAGATTTAAAATATTATATATAAATTTAATTAATATCATTTACTGATAGTAATTAATTTAATTTATTAGGATAAAACACATTTGGTGCATAACAATAGCTTTTATTAAAACATTTATTTTATATTAAATTGGTATTTATATTTATTTATAATTAATTGGTAACCAATTAATTCAATAATATATTTTCATAAGATATTTAATCCTATTCATAACCAACAATTTAATGACTAGGAGATAATTTCATTATAAATAATAATATTAATAGTATATCGTGGTTTTGTTTAAGCTCAGTGTTGTGTGCAATGTAAGTTATTAAAGAAGTTAAATTTAAAAAGAGACATACCATAAAATATTGGGGTGTTACATATATAATTATAGACCCACTTGTCATATTCATATCATGTACATGCATAAATGTGCCACATAGATCACACAACATAAAAATGTATTTCATCATTTTTAATCCCGCAATTAAGAAGTGTGGGTTACATATGTGGAATTCCCTAATAAATTAAGTATAGTCACACATAGATAAATACCCTTGAATGAAAATGGGGATTATTATTCACTTCATAAATGTTTGGCATGGAAAAATCCCAGGATAATTTCGGCTACATAACGGGGGTGCATAAAGATTCATGAAAGGGTTTATTGAGAGCAAAAGGGGTCTCTCATCACTTGGAAACCTATAGGGATATGTAAAAACATATCCCAACATGAAAAATTTGGAATCAAAATACATAATATAAATAAGGTGCTTGAATAAAGAGGAGAAGGAGAGGATCCCTTACCTTGAGAGGGTGCTTCTTAAAGAATGAAAGGAGCTTCTTAAGAGCCCAAGGATACCTTGGGAGGGATATAGATAGGCAAGGGAAGATAAAATTTGTGATATAAGGGTTTTGAGTTAATATTATTGGGATGTTTTGTGGGTTTTTATATCAAAAGAGATAATAATTCTTTATTAATTTCTAAACTTAGGTTTTGGACTCTATATGATAAATTAATCCAAACCACAAACCATCCCATAATTTTTACCCATGGTTTCTACCAAGGAGGATTGGTTTTTATTATATTATAAGTTTAAGAACCTAAATCATTAAAATAATACCCTTGGAGATGTGTAATTGAGTCATGTTTATAAAGAATTGATTTTAAAACCTTAAAATATAATATATGTTTTGGAGGATTCATTAAGGGTTTATAAAATTAATTAAATAACTTAAAAAACACATTATTTTAAAGGTAAATCATAATTTTGGTCATTTATACTATTTATAATATTTAATAAATCAATTTTTGGATTTTATTATGTCATAATACATACAATATAATTATACCGTAATTATTTTTTACCCAAAAATTTGACTGTCTCGGAAAATAATGAAAAATTCACCATTAGATAATTTGGATGCGTTGATTTCAAAAATAATATTTATTTTATCAAAATAATTATCTAAATATGTGAATTTACTATTTTAAATAAAAAATCTCTATTTATTGAAAAATATTGGTTTTTTTACAATAATAGTTTTCTGACCCTTTTAAAAATTATATTTGACTTCATAAAATTATATTATCATTTACATTTAATAAATATTATTTAATAATTGTAGAGACACAATCCTAGTAGTCCAAAGATTATTTATAATTTATTACATTGGAATAAGATATAAGGAATCACATCCCAAAGGACCGAATTGTTTAATAGTCTTGGTAAACTAGATACATACTTGAAATTCTTATTAATATTGAAAACATAAAATACAAAAAGTATTTTATTAGATAAAACCATTATTACACTTAAATTATCCCTACATATAAATCACAAAAAACTTCCTTATATCCTATAGAAAAAAAATATAAGATAGGGGTGATCTCAGATACTCATTAAGGGTAAGTATATAATGAAAAATATGAATAAATAAGGAAAAATCAATATGGTAAGGTGAATAACTAAAAAAAATTCCATTTAATCAATAATTTAAGTATAATATGGTAGAAATAAATTATGATCAAATAACACCATATAAATAATCACATGAGTATGAAACTTAACCATTTATATTCTAACTAATAAAATAATCACATGGAATATAAATAACTAAATTCATAACAATGGAATACATATTGTTGGACATTTCAAACATACTGTTGGGGCCTTACTCCAAGACATATAATACTGTCAAGGCCTTGTTCCATGACAACTATATAAATGGGAAAGACTTCATCCAAAACCCAATCTAGTTTGTCTCTTGAGACCTACTGATACATCAAGGGGTTATAGAAAGCCTCACCCATCACTTACTAAGTCTAATGCATTCCTCATATAAAACGGGTGAAACATAATCAATATAAACATTCATATTTAAAAACCATCATATGAAATTTTAATACTTACCCTAATCAATAAACATAATCATAAACCATCTAGAGTAAAATAGTGAATGTTAATATAATTGTATATCCCCAGTCAAACTGATCATAAACCATCTGGAGAAATAATAAGGATTGCATCATTGGAGTATATCCCCATTAAATCATAAGTAACATTAGATAATGACTTCTTAGATGAATAATGATTTTAAAAGATCACTTTGAACATTTATTGAGGAAAATAACCTTTCTTTTAAAATCACCATTTATATTTTAAAACTAGAAAATTCATAAAATATTATTAAATTCCTTTACTTTGAAAATAAATTTTAAAAACTAAGAATTTATAGAATATTAGGAAAAAAAATTTCTTTATAAATAACCTTGTAAACTTTAAAATTAAGCTTTAAAGAAATGACTGTTGTGATGGTGGGTAATTCTGTATATTCTATATAAGTTAAAAAGAATATTCCTTTTTCATTATAAAAATGTTATAAAAGTGACTCATTCAAAAAATGACAAGAAGAATCATTTTAAATAATTTTTTAAAAATTCAAACATGGGTAAAAATTTCTTTGATAAATAATTTGGATAATGTTAAAGTATTTTTGAAAATATTTTTAGAAAACATAGTTTTGGAAGAAAAAGGATTTTCAACCAAAGAGAGAAATAAAGTTGGATTTTATTAAAAAAAATTTCTTAGTCATTTTAAGTACCAAAGAGAGGAAAAACAGAACTATTACTTTAAAGAGTTAATTAATAACCATAGGATAAGAAGATATATTGATTTTAAGATATAAGTATAAAATAATTTATCTAAGGGAGACTTAAATAAAAACAATCCTAAACAATGATAAGTTTGTAAAATAAATCCTTACCAATTTGGAAACTTTTGTATCATAAGCCCCATAAGATAAATAACATTAAATGAGACATTAAATACCATGAATAAAAATTAAATCATGATGTAACATAAAAAATGGTAGTATATACATCACACAAAATAAATAAGTGGTGAATATGATATACGTCTCATGAAAGTAAAAGTGAGATGAGAAACTCTAACCTTGAGTCTGACTCATCACACACATTCTTTATATTACTAAGTAATAAACTTTTTTAATTATTTAATTGATTAATAATTTTTTTAATGTTTATTATTCATTTTATTTCACTCATTACCATGTTATATATTTTTACTTAACCAATTACTTTTATATCGAATGTTTCGATGATATTTAGATTATGTGTCAAAAATGACTTTGGTAGGTTGACTATGGTCATAGTGGTTATTATTTAAAAATATCTAGAATAATAATCATTAAATAATTATAATATTTATACATAAATTATACTTTTAAAACCAATCATGAAATATGCTTATGAAAAATAAACTATGTTACAACCATGGAGATGGTAAGCCGTACGTACACATGAGTAATGTTTTTATTTTTCAATGATCATTATGGAAATAAGTTAAGTAATATTTTATCCTTAAATAATGATCATAATATCAAATATACCATATTATTTATTTAAATATAATTATATATATCATCCATTTTTTTGGTGATGAAAATAGATTCACATCGTTTTGTGAAGGCGATAATCCACACATACACGAACGACGTTATCATTTTTCATCGTAAGAAAGAAAATGATATATTATTTTTTAATAATGATAAATATGTAATTAATATAATAATTATTTCATTTATATAACATGTATTAATTAACATTTTCCTTATTACCTTCCATGTAAAACGTTAGTTAAAAATGAATCACATCGCTTCGTGAGGTAGTAATCCACCAAACACACGAGTGACATTATTGTATCCCCTAAGGTATAGAAAGTAAAAAAGTTATATATGATATAATGAATAAATATATATAATTATTTTTTAAATATCAGATATATACTTTATATCTATCATCATACCCAACCATGAGAGGTGGTAATGAAAAAACGAATGACATCGGTTCACAAGGTGGTAGTCCGCAGTACACATGAATGATGATTTCGTAACCCATTTGATGGAAGTGGGGATGGTTTTAGATAATGAACTTAACATAAAAAAATCTAATTATATGGAATATATTGAGGTAATTATATTAGTATGGTTTAATAAGAGTTGAAGGAGGTAGATGAAGAAATAAAATAAAAACGCTTGTTGAAGAACATTACCACTTCTTCGGGTAACCTCCTTAGGTTTGTATCAAAAGCCTTACAAGGTTGGATTTATGAAAAAAATAAGGATTATAAGATTAGGTGATGGAAGTTTTAAAGTTATTTAGGTAATTTTTTGTATAAAACAAAATGGTTTGAAGGTGTGAATAAGATAGAAGAGGGGTGACTTTTTACAAGTTAGGCAAGTGGCACACTTGTATTTTTTGTAAAGAAAAATGTGTACCCATATTTTTCAATTGAAAAAAGGGTCAAAAATTAATTATTATCAATAATTAGACATTATATCATATAAATTTTCTTATTAAATATATTTTAGACAAGTTTTTAGTCCATTTTAACCCTTATCTTTTTAGTTTAACTTCCCGATAAATCTATTTTTACCTTAACCACGGTAAATAATTTTGATAGTTTTTACTATTAATTATGGTAAAAAATTAATTTTAACTTATTAGATAATATAAATTATTATGATTATAAATATTAAATCCATTTTTCCAAATTCCATTAACAAAATTTTTCAAATTTTAATTTAAAATTGTTCCCGCATATATGATGAGAAAATAAGTTTTTAAAGAGAAAATGTTCAAAAGTTTACAAATTTTTTATATAAAAATTCAATATGAATTAATAGAAATATAATTTAACTAATTTTACTTTAAAAACAATTTGAAATATAATTTAACTTTATAAATAATTTAAATGAAAAGTAATTTTTAAATTAAATTTCAATAATTTTCAATATTCATCAAAAAATTCAACTTTTCAAAAAAATAAAAAAAATTCACCCTGAGATAATTTTTATATATAGATTTAAAAAATTAATTTTATTTTATCAAATAAATTTCCTAAAATTGGTAAAAATTAATTATAAATTATGTGTGCAAAGCGCGACTAAACCGTCTTTTAGAAAAAAATACAGTTTTCAGAAAAGATTCCTTTTTCTTTTAAATGGTTATAATTTTATATCTAATAAATAGATATATATTTTATTTATTTTATACATGTGTAAACCATATAGTTTTTGTAATTTTTCTATACTATTCATCCCCTCCAATTTAACAGCTATGTTATAATGGTGATGTTTATATAATAATATTTTAATAGAGTATCATGTTTTGTTTAAACCTAGTGTTGCGTGCATTAAAAGATATCAAAGAGATTGAATTTATTTAAAAATAAATATATTATAAATTCTATGGATGTTATATTCCCTTATAAACTTAGTACTATATTTCACACACACTATCTAATATGACATTCATATTTTAAAATCATGGGGTGTTACATTATACCCCCTTAAATAAATTGTGTCCTTGAAATTTAATATTCATATAAAAAATAAAGGGTTTTTAATTTGAAAATAACATTCTTGAAATACCACATTCTGATAAGGGTTAATAAAACAACCTCTTAATAAGAGATAATATAAATATAATGGTCATATGGAATAACAAATAACTATGTTTCTTTGTCGGAGATCATTAGTGGAAAGTGAAGATATAAACATGGAAGAAAAGTGTAAATACTTGTAGAGAGTTATAGAAGTCATTGATCACAAGAAATTGAATGGTAAATGGAAAGTTAAGGACATCAAATCCATAAATATGTGATGGTTTAAAAGACTATCGGTTCAATATAAATGAAGGTTTTAGGACAACATTTTGTTTCAATATCCTTTTCCTAGAGTTGAGTAATTCTTTTACTATATAATAATATAAATAAATATATTTACTTAATATGTTTATATTTCATAATCAAAATTTCATCCTTTAGTTTTACTTTTATCAATTTCTAATTCATCACTTACTCCAGAAAATAAATATCCAAAAATAATTTTTTTATTCCTAAAGCACTAAAATCCACTTTTAATGGATCCTAAGATACATAATAGAATGATAAGTAATTCTTTAAATATCTAGGTATTATTATAAAATATGGTTAGTATAGGTTATCCAATATACATAAATATTCATATGGTGAACTAATACATTAATCTCTAGAACCTTATCCAAAGTTCAACTTTTTCCATTTCATAAACGGTTAACCTTTTGAACCTTCCAAAATATTAAGATCAAAAAATATATAAATAAGGTCACGAAATTTTCAAAATGAACTTATTATTAATCCCCTGTACAATATGAAGCAATTTTTAATCATCACATACCAAACATGTGAATACCTTTATCATGTATTCTCTTGAAACATGATAATAACCAGAATTACCATAAGACCTTATTTAACACATGAATTCTTATTTATTCCTTAAATAAAACCAAAATTATTGGTTATACTCCTTAAATAATTTTTTTTAACTCCATTAATGATAATATAAACCACTTTTTCAGCAAATCATTAATTAGTTCCCAGGTAGTTAGTACTATCCAATTTACTTTATCCATATCAATCATCTCTTTATCCCAACATCATTATCTCAACATTAGGAACATATTAAGGGCTATATTTCCTTAAATCATGTGTTTTATAAGAATTTAAACTTTCCAATGAATCATTTTTATTGGTCATAGGTACTGTTTAATATATGCTTTCAATTCCTTAATGAAAAAGTACTTCAGTACAATCCTTATACATTTCATAATTATTATAACTAGGATATAAATGATAAAATACTCAAATGACATAATTCTTGAACCCAAACACAATCACATTAACCATTAAACTTCATTTGTGGAAATAGAATTAGCTTTACCATGGCCCATTAGCTACTTTTGAGGTATATTCCTTTTACTCTTAAGGCATTCATTTTCATAGTTCCCCATATCCTTATAGTTGGAGAAGTGAACATCAAAAACCTTTTTATTACCCTTTCAATAAAAATCATGGTATCCTTTCTCTAAAAACTTGTAGAAAATTCCCATTCTCTTTAAGCAAGTATCAGGGTGTTTCTTTCCACAATTATCACATGTGGGGAAATCCTTCTTTCCCTTTTTTCCTTTATCTGTTGTTTTCTCTTTCATCATCTTATTCTCTTACTTACATTCAAATATAATACTTAGATAATTATTTATATATCTTGTTAGAACATGATATTATATACTCATATAATTAGAATGTTTGGGAGACTAGTTCCCTTAAAAATATTGACTTAAACCCATTAAAGAAATGATCATTCTTAGTCTTTGGATTACATGCATTGATGTGGTTCCCATTCTTTCTAATAATAATCATTTATAAACAATGGAATATACTATATTAGATCCTAAAATTATGAAACATAATGTACAATCCCAAAACTAGTGAAATGCTGAACATAAATTGAAAAATTTATGAATAGATAATCTCATAATCATAAACATGGTTTCTTTGGGGATATCTTTATTTTAAAATCCTTCATAATGGTTTATAAAAAAATATTAATTATCCTAAGAACATCCCTCAGGAGTTTCAAACCAGATACGCAGTAAGGACCATTTTCATGAACCAGGTGATGATCGGGTCAACCCAATTCACCCTTTTCATAGTTATACCACTAGGTATATCTGTTATAGAAGCACATCCACTTATAATATCCAGATAGGTATCTATTGCTAAGAATACCCACATAATCACTTTATCACAAAACTTTAGGATGTTTCTCTATACTTATCATAAAATTTAATCATAGGGTTATGTTCCCTTTTATATGTTTTCCTAAATCTAATTCTCAATGTTTCTACTAAAATTCCTTTGATACCAACTGTATCACCTCCAACCCTAGTTTCCCAAAGCTGATGTCTAATTTATTTCATTATCATAAGATAAAAGGAATATCATCCTAAAGGATCAAATAGTTTAGTAGTATTGGTAAACTAGACATCCAAATGGCCCGAAGGCCTTTTATTTTTATTTTTATTATAGATAATCCCCCTTTTAAGGGTTGAAGGGGAACCCGTACATGACCCATAGGCCCAAGGCACAAGGCCCAACATGACCCGCAATAGATGACCCAAAGGCCCAGAGGCATACCATGCCCATTACATGACCCGTAGGCCTAGCCCACTAGAACTACCCCTCCCCAGCGTCTTGCATCATTGATCACCTTAGCTCTCCACCTTGCATTTCTGATCGGCTAGAATTGCCCCGTACGAAGCTGCACGATGACTGGTCCCGATGGTGGCTACCATACCCTCTCATTCTTCCAATTCGGTTAGCTCTACATCTGGTGGCTGCTACTCCTGTTGCTCTGATCCTCTTCTAGGGCCCGATCTGTGTGAACTGGGCTACTCCATGGTCTACGTGACCCAAAGGCCCTAGGGCCTGAAGGCCTCTGATTACCCGAAGGCCCTGGAGACCCGTAGGCCCAAACCGGTGGCCCGAAGGCCCAAATTGGGTGAATAGTTCTGGATGCTACAGTACCAAACAGTATCTGCTATAGTACTGCTACAGTACTTCTACAGTACTTCTACAGTCCCCCAGAAATTCGCCTCCACCCGGTTTTGAACCCGGGTCTCTTGGATGCCAAGCAGGAGCCCTTACCACTCAGGTTCGGGCTCATTGGTAGGTAAACTAGACACACACTTAGAATTCTTATTACAATTGAAAACATAAAATACACAAAGTATTTCATTTAAGAACTCTATTATTCCCCTTATCATACCCCTGAATATCAATCAAAAAACACTTCCTATTATCCTAGGGAAAATAAAACATAATAAAGGTGTGATATTGAATGCTCAGTAAGGGTAAGCATATAGTGAAATCTATGAATAAATATAGATAATTAATATGGAAAGGTGAATAATTGAAACACATTCTATTTAATAAATAAATTGAGTATAATAAATAAGAAATAAATAATGATCAAATAATTCTATATAAATAATCACATGAGTATGAAACTTAACCATTAATATTATAACTAATCGACTAATCACATGGAATATTAATAACTGAATTCATAATTATGGAAATATAAAACATACCATTGATACCTCATGATAAGAAATCTAATACCGTTAAGTAATTATTCCAAGAAATCTATATAAATGCGTAAGGCCTCAACCAAAACCCAATCTAGTTTATCTTATAAGACCCACTGATGCATCGAGGGGCTATAATGGGCCTCACCCATCACTTACTAAGTATAATGAATTCCCCATATGAAAGGGGTGAAACATAATAAACATAAACATTTAGATTGAAAAGATAACATATGAAATGTTAACACTTACCCCAATAAATAAACATAATCATAAACTATCCATAGTAAAATGGCGAATGGTAATAAAATTGTACATCCCCATTCAAATTGATCATAAACCATCTAGAGAAATAATAAGGATGGTATCATTGGAGTATATCCCCATTAAAGAATAAGTAACATTAAATAATGTCTTCTTAGATGTAAAATGATTTTGAAAGATCACTTGAAACATTTATTAAGGAAAATAACCTTTCTTTGAAAATCACTCTTTTTATTTTAAAACTAGAAAATTCATAAAATATCATCAAAATCATTTTATTTGAAAATAACTTTTAAAAAATAATAATTTCCATAATATTGGGATTTTTTTATTTCGAAATAAACTTATAAAATTGTAAATTAAGATTCAAAGAAATGATAATCATTATGGTGGGTAATTCTGTACATGCTGTATAATTTAAAAAGAACATTCCTTTTTCACTGTAAAAAGGTTAGAAAAGCGCCTCATCCAGAAAATGACAATTTTTTTTATTTCAAACCATTTTGTAAAAATTAAAAAATTGGTAACAATGTATTTAATAAATCATTTGGATAATTTTAAGAAATTTTTTAAAACATTTTTAGAAAACATGGTTTTGGAATAAAAAGGGTTTTTTAACCTTAGAGAGAAATAAAGTCGGATTTTATTAAAAACATTTTCTTAATCATTTTAAGTAAAAAATAGAGGAAAATGGTACTATTAATTGAAAGATTTAATTAATAAATATATTATAATAAAATAGATTTATTTTAAGATAAATATATCAAATAATTCCCCCAAGATAGACTTAAACAAAAACAATCCGAATAATGATGAGATTGTGAAATAAACCCTTACCACTTTGGTAACTTTTGTATCATAATACCCATGAAATAAATAACTTTAAATGAAAAATTAAATATAATTAAGATAAATTAATTCATAATATAACATACAAAAGGGAAGTAAATACACCATACAAAATTAATAAGTGGTGAATATGACATATGTCTCACAGAAGTAAAAGTGACATGAGAAACCCTTACTCTGAGTCCGAATCTTTACATATGTTCTTTATATTATTGAATAATAAAATTATGTTAATTATTTAATTTATTAAGAACATTTTTAAAGTTTATTATTCCTTTAATTTAATTTATTACCATGTTATATATGATTACTTAATCAATTAAGTTTATATCAGACGTTTCAACGATATTTGGCTTATGTGTCAAAAATGACTTTAGTAGGTTGACTATGGTCAAAGAGGTCATTATTTAAACATATATAGAATAATAATCATGAAATAATTATTATATTTATACATCAATTATACTTTTAAAACCAATAATGAAATATGGTTATGAAAAATGAACTATGTTACAATCATGGAGATGGTAGGCCGTACGTACGCATGAGTAGCATTTCCATTTTCAGTGATCATTATAGAAAGAAGTTAAGTAATATTTTATCTTTATAAAAGGATAATAATATCACATATACCATATTATTTATTTAAATATGCTTATATATATCATCCATGTTGTTTGGTGATGAAAAGAGATTCACATTGCTTCGTGAAGGTGGTAGTCCGCACATACACGAACAACGTGATCATTTTTCAGATTAAGAAAAAAATAATATAATATATTTTCATAATGATAAATATATTATTAATATAATAATTATTTAATTTATATCACATATTTTAATTAAAATCATCCTTATTACCTTCCATGTAAAGCGTTAGTGAAAGACGAATCACATCGCTTTATGAGGCGGTAGTCTGCCATACACACAAATGACGTTATCGTATCCCCTATGAAATGGAAAGTAAAAAAGTTATATATGATATAATAAATAAAAAGGTATAATTATTTTATAAATATCATATATATAATTTATATCCATCATAATACCCTACCATTAGAGGTGGTAATGTAAAAACGAATGACATCAGTTCGTGTGGTGGTAGTCCGCCATACATACGAATGATAATTTCGTAACCCCCTTGATGGAAGTATGGATGGTTTTAGATCATGAAATTAACATAAAAACATATAAGTATATTTAATATAATAATGTTTTTATATAATCATGGTTTAATAATAATTTAAGGATGTGGAGTAAGAAATAAAATAAAAATGCTCATTGAAGAACATTACAACTTCTTCGGGTAACCTCCTTAGGTTTGCACCGAAAGCCTTCCTAGGTTGAATTTATAACCGAAATAAGGATTCTAGGATGATGATATAGAATTTGGGAAGTTATTTGGGTAGGTATTGGTTGAACAAAAATGATTTTAAGGTGTAAATAATAGAGGATATGGGGTGGCCTTTTATAAGTGAGGTGAGTAGCACATCGGTAATTTTTAGAAAGAAAAAGGTGTACCCAAAATTTTCACATGCCAAAAGGGTAAAAAAATGGATTATTATTTAGAATTAGAAATTATAGGGTTTAAATATGTCCAAAATATAGATTTTATACAATTTTTTAGGTTATTTTAACCCTTATCTTTTTAGTTTACCACTCTAGTAAATCCATTTTTACCTTAACCATAATAAATAATTTTTACTATTTTTACTATTCATTATCGTAGAAAATTAAGTTTAAATTATTATATAATATAAATTATTATTATTAAAAATATTAAATCTATTTTTCTAAACTCAATTCACAGAATTAAAAAAATTTAATTTAAAATTAATCCCGCAGACGTGATAAGAAAGCAGATTTTTAAAGAGAAAATGTTCAAAAGTTTACCAAGTTTTTATGTCAAAATTCAATATGAAAATGATTCTAATAACATAAATTGTATTAATAGATATATAATTTAACTAATCTAACTTTAAAACCAATTTTAAATATAATTTAACTTTATAAATAATTTAAACAAAAAGGCAGTTTTCAATTAAAATTTAGTAATTTTCACTATTCGTAAAAAATGAAACTTTTTAGAAAAATCTCAAAAATTTAACCTAAGATAATTTTGACATGTAAATTTAAAAAATAATTTTTAAAAAAAAAATTAATTTTCTAAAATTGGTAAAAATTAATTATAAATTATGTGAGTAAAGCATGACTAAACCATCTTTTAGAAAAAAGTACAGTTTTTCAGAAAACATTCCTTTTTTATTTTAAATGGTTATAATTTTATTTATAATCAATAAATATCCATTTTATTTATTTTATAAATGTGTAAACCATATAATTTTCATTATTTAGTTAGTAATACTCATACCAATAATTTTAACGGCTATGTTATAATAGTAATGTTTAAATAATAATATTTTAATAGAGTATCTTATTTTGTTCAAACCCAATGTTGAGTGCATTGAAAGCTATAAAAGAGATTGAATTTATTTAAAAGTAAATATATCACAAAATATCATGATTTTATATTAACTTCTACTCGTGGTGTTTCATGTCATACATGCTATAAAAAATTACGCTCATGTTTTAAAATCTTAGGGTGTTACAATAATAATATTTTATTAAAATATATTTTATTTCAGAAGTTATTGAATTCATCAAAGAGTTTATTGATTGAAACTATATATATACAAAAAATAAAATTAGTGTTTCATCATATCAAAATATAATTTTATCAAACTTATTATTTAATCATTATAAAGTAATAATAAAAGATAAATATAATCATTAATTTATATAAAAAATATACAAATTCATATTGTTATAATCGAGATACATAACCTTTTATTACACTAATTAATTCCCTGAGGGTATTATGTATGATGGTGATACTTTATTGGGGTGTTTCAAAAAACATAATTTAGACAGTGATCTCAATGAGCTTGAACTTATCCCATAAATGGTTTCACTCATGATTTAGTTATTGAATATTGGGTTGGTCTTAGTTAAGTGAAAATCCCCGTGATGTTATCTACCTTAGATGATCTAATAAATGACCTTTATAGGGTACATTCCTACTGTTCGATTCCATCACTTCCTTTATTAGTTTCAATTGGATTTATCACAACCTTATATATATATATATATATTAATCATATGATCACTGTATATTGGCTATACTATCAATGATTATGATGCTTAATGGTCTTTTAAATCTGATAGGATATAACTTTTAATGGTCTAAAATAACCAAATTAGTGCATGAAATTTCTATAATTTCATTTCTTAATAACGTATTCACTCATTTAAAAAAGGAATTTCATTTATAAATGTTTAGGTTATTATAGATAAGAGGTAAAACTTATTATTGATATCAAAGGAAAATAGATACAATATAATCAAATTCAATTCCTTTGAAAAACCTGTTTTATACTCTTGAATAAGAAGAATTCAATCTAATTACTTTTTATGAAGAAAATTAGAAGTGATCAGTAAAAGTATCAACTCATTTGGTAATATATTCAAAGTAAAGGAAGAAGTTTGAGAAGGAATATTTGGTTGAAATTGCCTTGAAATCCCCAAAGAATTGGATCACATGGATTTTGTATAGCGAGTGTTCACCTAATATGAAAGGTAATATGAATATTTGGAGAATTTAAATGGTAGAGTTGATAGAACAACATGTTTTGGAAATGATGGAGCATTAAGAATTAAAGGAAGTGGTAAGACCCAGATTGATAGAGATAAATTAAGGAATATTGAAGTCCTCTATATTAATGGAATCTGTCACTATTTATTGAGTGTAAGTTAGCTTTATGACTCCGGCTTAGAAGTCACATTTGATCTGAAAGGTTAAAATATCAAAGTTAAGGCTGATAATTATCTTAAGAAAGGTTGAATAACAAATAAAAATTTATATCTGGTAGATAAAAAAGAGAATACTTGTCTTGTAATAGTTGAGGAAGAAAAAATCTTTTGCCATTATAGTTTAGGCCACATTAATCAACAAAGTATAGAGAATTTGTCTTAGCTCAATATTATAGTGGATATTTCTAACTTTAAGAGAAATTGGAAAAATATTTATGATGCTTTTACGTGAGGAAAGATGGTTTGAAATATATATCTGCAAAAGAAGAAGTGAGAATCAGGTTTTCTAAATCTATTCCACACTAATGTATGTGGTCCAATTGGTCACGATAGAACATATAGTGAGAATTAATTCATCTTATTTTATTATTATTATAGAAATATGGTATGTTCCATGTTTATTTGATCAAAAAGAGCAGTAATGGATTGTATAAAAATATTTCTAAGAATAGAGGAAAATGAAATCAGAATAATGATGAAGATTATGAGATTAGGTAATGGAACATAGTAAATATAATATGATGTTTAAAATTACCTTGAAAATAATGCTATTAAAAATGAAGTATTTTATCTATAACTCTCAAATATAATGGTGTTATAAAAATAATAAACTATATGGTGAAAAACATAGAAAATTTATTGTTTATAGAAAACAATATCTCATGTAACTATTGGAAAGAAGTGGTGTAAGTGGTTGTGTATGCTCAAAATTGAGCATTACTCAGTCTAGGAGTAGAGAAGAGTCTATAATTTTTTTTCATGGATAGAAGCCTTTATTAGATCATCTTAGAGTGTTTGGAAGAAAATGATTCATTCAAAATAAAGAATGTAATCAGGGTAAATACAGTGATACAACCGATGAAGATGTAATCTTAGGCTACTCATAAAAGAGTAAAGCCTATAAGTGTTTCTATAAAAATCTCTAAAATATATTTGAGAGTAGTGATGTAAAGGTGGTTGAGTATGAAACTAAATAAAATTCTATATTATTGTTCCTAAAGAAGTGTTTGTAGAAGATGAAGAGAAAAATGTAGATTTAGGAGAATCTCAAAATATTTAAATTGATGATTATTTTAATGTTGAATGATTATAAAAAAGGTAAATTAGAGAGTCAACCTGTGACTCAATCAAGAAGGAAAATAGTTCAAGTTGATTTGAGTAATATTATAGAAGACATGTATGATCCAACATATATTCATAGGATGAGAAAAATAGAGAACACTTCTCTATTGTTAGAAATAGAACCCACTTCATTTTAAGTAGTAAAGAAAGAATCAAGGGTGAAATCCATGAATGAATAATTGGATCAGATTGATGAGAATCAAACTTGGGAGCTTATAGATATACCTAGACATCATAATATTATTGGTACAGAATGGGTCTTTAAAAGAAATATTGATGAAAATGGTAGTGTAATCCAGAATAAAGTGAGGAAATTATATAAAGGTTATCCATAGATTGAAGGCATTGATATTGAAGAAACATTTACACCAGTGAAATGAATTAATTCAATCTAACCTTTTCCAATAATTATTGTTCAAAAAAAGTTCATGTTAGTGTTAGTGCCCTAGAACCAACTACGATGTACATTAGATTATAAGAGCATTCATGGGGTTGAATATTAATTAATATTTTATCACAGATGACTATTCTTCTACATGACATCAATGTGATAATGTACTAAAGGTACCTGCCACATTGGAAGGTCATAACAGTTCTCTACTATGATGAGAACCTAAAAGCATTATGAAAGTATTCTTAAATACATGTTCTATAACCAAATGGTATTATCTGATGAGACATATATGGAATAATCTATTAGGGTTAGGGGATCATAATACATCAATAATTCTTCTCATGAAGTTTTTCATTGGTAATCTCTAAGAGAAGGAGGTTATAAGAGCTTGACCTGCTAATAATAAATCCACATTTATATGTTTCATTGGACATTCCTATTTATAGATGTGTATAATGGTCCTTATACTTTAATATTATTATTAATTAATATCATGAGTTGTATACTATGATGTATTAATAAAAAATGTGATGATATATTCTCATGTCGAGGTAGGATACATTGGGTGCATCATTATTGGTATTTCATTAATGAATAATAAAATAAAGGATTTATCATTCATATTCTTTAATGGAAGTTTATATCTTAGAACCTTTTATGGGAATGGATTTTCCTGATCAAGTCCATGTTCATGAAGTTTTTCCTGCAAGTTCATTTTTGAAAATCCAAAGAAAGAGACATCCAATACATAGGTTTATGACACCAATATGCTACATACTTGATTAAATATATTAAAAAAAGGATTATATTATATAATTTACATTCATATACGGTTACTTTCATTATGACATTTAACTTCTTTCTCTATGAATGTCTTATCATGTTTCTGTATGCTAACTTACTTTAGGTGGTATTGTCTGATTCCATTAAGAATGAGGCCTAGAGGGTCACACTCTAAGTGTATTAAAAATCTTAATTAAATTCCACATGAATTTAAAATGTTGAATAAATATTATTCTCATATGTGGTTTAGTAATTATTCATGTTTAGTTGATCACAAACATTTAGTTGAATATTTATTTATTTATTAGCGAATAATGCATTGATATTTATTTATTTAAATAAATAGTCATTATTTATGGTCTAATAAATATTAAGGAGGATTAACAAACCAAGTTTAATGGTTTGGTGATAAATTCCATATCAAATATTATTTAAATAAATATTAATTAATTAATTTAAATAAATAATATTTATTTATCCATGAGTATATCATATTTCAATTAAATAATAATAATAATATTATTTATATATGGGATTTTTCGGAGATGATAGAATAATAAGGGCTCATTTTAAATTATTTATTCTCTAACACTAGGTATATAAATAGCTGATTATGTCATTCTTTAACCCTAGCTAAGATAATCAATTCTAATCATTTCACACAATGAATTATAAAAAGAATACTTTTAGGTCTTAGAAATATTTTCTTTTAGAACACTCTCAAGAAAAAATAGAAATCTTACTCTTCCACCCTCTCAAGTATAGAGAGAACAAAATAATCCCTCCACCTTAAAGTGATTATTATGGAGATCAACAATGAATAACTTAAGTGTTAGGACCTTTCATGATAGCACCCAAATATTTTTATGATGATGTTTTAAGGTTCATAGAGTATGAGCGGATCACTAATAAAGGGATTATACCATTGAATCCTCTCACCACAATGACAATATACCAAGAAGTGGTCTACAAAATCTTCAACAAAGAAAGAATTCCAAGGAGAATTAATTCTTTATCTATACTCAAATTAATTATAAATTATATATGATGATCCCGTCTCATGGATTCTAGGGTTTCCATTTCATCTATTTTTTAGGAGTAATATGAAGGATTTGTTAAAAAATCATTATTGGGCATGGTTTTTACCACTTCCACTATGCCTCAAAACCTTTAAGTGGTATCAGAGCGGTCACATAATAATTTATAATTATTCATTCTTCATTGATTGATGTGCATGTTTATTTTTTTAACATTTAATTTCTGTTAATTTATTCTTTTAATTCAAAAGTCAATTTTATAAGATTTTTCAGCTTTATGTAACCAAGAATAGGTTAAATATAAATGAAGAACGAGTCAATGAAATACATTGAGAGGTTCTGGATATTCTAGCTAGATGACATGTATACACGATGTGTAATTGAAAAGTACATGTCATATACCTAACTTCATCGAATCTGGATAGGCTGTGAGGTATATGACTTCCCACACGGAGTCAACACGTGGTGTATTTATTATATGTCATGTGTTGATCGGTTAGACTAATGCACAACTTTCCATATTACACGATGTGTAGCTAGTGTACACACCGTGTAGTCTATAAATTTTGACATCATAAATTGAGAAATACACATGATCAAAGGCATGTCATGTATTTATTACATGATGCATGGGACTAAAAACTGAGAAACATGGTAATTAATGCACATGATTTAGTGGCTGTGTAATTAATACATGCGTAGTGTATTCTATACGCACATAGTGTATTCAATACACACACAGTGTATTCAATACACACCTAGTGTATTTAATACATAAGACATGGTGATCTTGTAATTAATACACATGAAATATTTAATATACATGATGCAGTGGGAATATAATTAATACACACATAGTGAATTTAATATACATGATGTAGTGTTCATGTAATCAATACACACATGGTGTATTTAATACAAATTATGTGGTGATCATTTAATTAATTCACATGTGGTGTAATGTATGTAGTGTGTAATTAATCCACACATAGTGTGTAATTAATTCACACATGATGTGTAACTATTTCACATATGATGTAATTAATTCATTCACAAGTGGTGAATTTAATCCACACACATTGTAATTAATTAATTATCACATGGTGTAATTAATTGACATGCGGTGTAATTAATTCACATGCAGTGTATTATCAATACACAAGTGGGGTGTCTAATAAACACAGTGTAATTAATTTATTTACATGACACACACATTGTTCCTGGATGTAGACACATAAATTAATTTTCATAGAAATAATATTAATTATGATATTAAACCAGGATATACACCATATAGAAATGGTTTATAGAATACTAAATGCCCAATTAATTTCACATTAAACTCAGAACTACTCCCCGTGTTACTTCTAAGTACACATTGTGTACTTATTTAATTTAAATAAAATTAATTTATTTAATATCATAGATGATGGAAATTCTGGGGATATCTAGAGAATGAATGAATGAATTAATTAATGAGATAATGCATTAGATTAATTTATGGTGATTTTATCTTAATAAAATAATGAATTAAACTAAATTATATCTAGTGTAAAAATATATATATTCATTGCATGAGTGGATGATCATGAGCTTAAACTGACCAATGTATGTGTTTGGTTTCTTTTAATTTAATTATTATTACATGAGTTTTTTAATAATTATTTTATTAAATTAAAATTATGGTTTTTGTGTCATCCTCTTAACTATTATATAAGGGCCTGTATACTCGTAGTTTTTTTGTAAATCCCATAATCGATCCTTTAGTTCCTCTCACCCGTGTGTGAGTAAAAGCTCATGTAATGCATGAAGATTCAAAACGAGTGGGGGTGGTTCAAGATTGGAGCTAAAATGAAACCAAATCAATAGTTACATTAGATTATAGGAGGAATATTGTGACTCAAACCAAGTTATAGTTAAAGGAGTTTCCCTAGTTCAAAGTTTTTTTATCATCCACTTGATAAAAAAACCATTAGATATGCTCATGATCATGCTACATTTATTATTTTATTTCTTTAAGTTGCATGGTTAATTATTTATAGATGCTTTACCACTACCAATAAATAAATGAATTAACAATCATGAAAGATGAAATAAAAAAACAAATTATGTGTAAATTTTATCAAGAAATGGTCAATCAATTAAGTAAAATATACTTAATATTAGAAATCATGTAACAAGATAAAATTGGTATTTATGTATAAAGATAAAAATACATCAAATAAAAATATTAAGTCATTAATATCATCCAATACTTAAGTTAATATCAAACCATAATTCAAAGTGCTTGACCAACCTAATTTAGAGTGATTTTAATTATCAAGGAATTTTAGCTTGAGTTTTGGGTTGACTTAACCTAGTTTGAATCAAGGGTTGACTTGCCAATTAGAACTTGGTATAGTTAGGAAGAAAGTGTTGAGGAAAATTTATGTTCATAATTTTAGGAGATGGAAGTCTACTCAACGGTTCAAGGAGCTGTGAGTTAATGCAGTTGGAAAGAACCACCTACCTAAATACCTTTAAATAACTTGTCAAGCACAAGTCTGGGTTATGAGAAGGGACATGTGGATCCTTATCCCTATAATATTCATGGGATAAGATATTCTAAAACTAATAGTGATAGATAATGATTTTTTGATAAAATAGTGGGAGACTAATAAATAAAATTTTCTTTATCATATAATTTGATAATCAAGATAAAAACTAAAATTTTCTTTTAATTAAATATAGAACATGGTAAGTGAAATAATTATAACACTATAATCATTTGGACAAATACCATGTCCTCACCAACACATATTTACAAGGGTAGTAACATTTTTTTATACAATAACTACTATAGGAAAACTTTATACTATACATTGGAGTTCCCTATACCTATTCAATCTCCTCACCAAGAAAGAGAAGGTGGAAAGGATGCCAATATAAGGTATATGTGTATGATCCTACTATCCATTGCATCTAATATTGGTTATGTTCAGATAATTAATAATGCAAAATATGACATGGAATCTTATATCATGATGAAACATCTCATATATTTTGAGAAGGGTAAAGAGAGACTTTAGATAAATGAGATTTTCACTACACTATCCCAGTGTAAACTGGGATAAGGCATTCACCTAATGACCTTTTATTCAATATACCAAAGTACATTAGTCGATTGGAAAAGTTTTACTTCCATATGGATAAAAATTTATCCATTAATCTCATATTATCATTCATACCTTATAGGTTATCCTTATTCATCTAGTATTATGAGATGAATAGTATGGATAAATGACTCAGGAATATTTTTACTAAGCCTCACTAGGGAGATAAGTGTTTCATGAAACTAGGTTCCAAAAAACTTATGGTAATTAAAATTAAAGGCAATGTTGAAAGTACTATGACTATTTTGTGGTAAATGGTGTTTCTATAACATCTTTCAATGAGATAAAATTTTTAGAGGTAGTGGGTAAATAAGAAGCTATTTGCTTCTCATGTGCATAAAAAAGTAATTTTAAAAAGAATTTCAATTGAATAAGGTGCAAGAAATTGTATCAATTTTAAATATAATCATCATAGAATATAGTTTTACTATTTAAATTTTTGTGTATTAAATACTAACTTGTATTTAAATATAAAAACAAAGAAGGAAAAATTATAGGAATTAAGGTGTGTTCTCTTAGGAGTTGAGGAGGGGTGATTCTTATGTCAGTAATGAGAATAAAATAACTTCAAGAAGTAAGTTTGAATTATCCCAGAGTCTAAAAAGGCAATTTCTATGTTAGTATTGAGAATATAATGACTTCATTATAAAGAATATACATTCAAGCTAAAATTATCTTATATCAAGTTTTACAAAAAAATTTATCTCAGTGTCTAATTTGACACAATAATACATTATTTCATTTATGGATTAATTTTTTATGGTTCTTCATACTTAAATAATAGTTTGATAATTATTGAATAATATATATATATAACCAAGAAATTAATGATGAAATATAAAATATAAGACTCATACCCAATTGTATTAGGATAATTATTTTTCAAGTATTACTAATAATAGTTGATAAGTTTATACCCCATAGAGTATTTAGTTTCTTTAAGATAAAACACTAAGTATACTAAAACTCTTAATTATATAGTTTTAGATAAATAAATCTTTATAAATATTGGTATGCCATAAAGCTTCCAAAGTTAGTTCAACTACCTAAGGTGAACTATTCAAAGGTAAAGTTAGAGGTAAATTCATATAATTTTCATTAAATTCCTTTAAGAAATTTTAAGAATGATAAATGAAAGTAAGGACTGCACTTGATAAAATATACAAGATCCTCCAAAAATATTTGTTAAATAATGTATTAATGAAGTATTCATTGATAATTAAATGTTGAGTTAATATTTTTCTAAAATAACATTACCTTATTCACATCATAGGGATAATGATTATAAAAGGTAGATCAATGAGGAGTCTTATATATATATTTCAAGTCTTCTATAACACATAATACTTAGGAAAGTTGAAACCATAGTAGTAGTTTTATATTAATTTTATTAGGCGATATATATTATTTTGTAAGAATAACAATTCATATAAGAAGTAGTAAGAAACAACCTAACTATGATTCATAGGTTCATTTGAAATTAAAGATGTATTTCATGCACCAAAATATATTTTTTCATTTTAATAGTTTCTATAGTTGATGTAAAGTTGTTGGTAGGTATTCAAGAGAAACCATGCATGAATTTTCATGTTCATACTAATAAATAATATATGATTAAAAAAATGTTTACAATATCTATATATAGTCTATATTCACCACAATGGGTGATAATACCTTCTTACTAATCATCATGTGAAATTCCATTCAAATAATACGTTTCATGGTTTTTTTATGACCATTTTATTGGGTATTGGATATCAAGACCATGATTATTAAAGGAAACCTTATGGGATATTTTTATATGAAACAATCAGTAAGGTTGGTGGCATTAATAAATACCAATATGATATATAAGTTTCAAGGATCTATTTATGTTTTAGAACACACATAATGATCATAAAAAATTAATTTAAAATGAATGTGTAACTAGGTGTCTATAAGAGGTTAGTGAGAGAAATATAGTTTTCAAGAAAAATATGTTTACAACACATAGAAAACAAGTGAATAGTTTTATAGTTAATTAATACTAAAGTTAATTTCTCTAAGATGACTTAAGTAATAACCCAAGTTACATAGAGTAAGATATTATATCTTAGATCAAGGGGTTGATTAATCCAAGTCATTATATATATAACATGGTATTAAAATACAATATGGAACAATAAATCCAAATTGTTTTAGTATCACAAGGTATTATTGTGATGTACATATTACATATTCCTAAGAGTACTTTGGAAATCTATTTCACATTCCATGATATATACACATGTTTGATATTTTTTATTCATAAAGCATAGAATGAAAATATAAAAAATACCAAGATAACTGCATAGGATGGTATTTAGAAGTATATGATAGTGCTTTAGGAAGTAAAACTGGATGAGTTCATAAAAATTAGAGAAATGAAAATACTAGTTTTTAGGGGATTAAAATAGAATTATTTAGAACAATTTGATCAAGAATCATAGTAAGGATAGGGTAATATGCAAGGGTAAAGGATATTATATCCAGTAGTTTTTATATCTACATTAGATTGATTATATTGTGGATTATAATATATCTTAATAAGTGAGTTTAGAAACTTATTGTTCTTGATTTTAGAGTTATACCTAAATAGTAAAATTTAATTATATTATGATTAACTTTTAACTATGATATTATCCAAAATGTTATGGATGAAAAGGAAAATAATATATACTTAGTCATATCATTACTTGAGGGATTTTCATAGATAATTGAGGCCATAATAA
The DNA here is from genome assembly GCA_963277665.1 of Viscum album. NCBI lineage: Eukaryota > Viridiplantae > Streptophyta > Magnoliopsida > Santalales > Viscaceae > Viscum > Viscum album. The sequence continues at coordinate 1,383,522,409 of OY728138.1, forward strand.
ATAGACCAGCCATAAGTAGCATGGTAGGCTCAACAACTATAACCATATCTCATAAGAAGAATGTTTATCATGCGAGGCTAACCTGTCGAGTTGTTAACAGTTGGATTTAATGCAAGTGGGAGTACATTAGAGTTGGTGCCTTATAACCAACTATAATGTACATTAGATTACCAAAATATTTATAGTGTTGAATATTAATTAATATCTCATCAAATGATGGTCAATATTCTATGTGACATTTATGTGATAATTCCATAATGGCACGTGTTAGACTGAAAGGTCATAATAGTTATATGCTATGATGAGAACCTAGAAGTATTATGACAAAATTATTAAAAACATGTTATGTGGCCATATGATATTATCTGATAGGAAAAAATGATACAATATGTCATAGGTAGGGGGATTATAAGACATTGATAATTATCATAAATTTCATCCTTGGTAATCTCAAAGAGAAGGACATTATGAGAACTTGACCCACTAGTAGGAAATCTACATTTATATGTGTCATTGGATGTTCCTATATATGATCATGTATAATGGTACTTAAAATTTAAAATTATTATTAATGTATATCACGAGTCATGTATTTTCATTTATTGATGAAAACTATGATGACATATGCTCATGGTTAGGTGGGATATGTTGGGAGTGTTACGATTAATATCACATTAATGAATAATTTGAGAAATGATTTATCCCATATATTCTTTAATAGAAATTTATATCTTAATACCTTTTATGGGAATGCTATTTTTTAATTAAGTCCATGTACATGGTGTTCTATCAGCAAGTTCATTTATGAAAAGTCAAAGAAAGAGACATTGAGAATATAGATTGATGACACCAGTATGAAACCTATTTGATTAGAGACACTACAAAAAAGACCTCAGTAGAGGGGGTTATTTTTTTGGTTAGAGGGGGTTATAAACCCCTCTAAACACATTAGAGGCATTTATGAGGAATCACCACTAATGTGGCTGCCTCATCTTGTTAGATGCAGTTTTCATGAATCACTGGTAAAGTAAGTTAAAAATTAGAGGCAATTATTTTAGATGGGGTTTAAACCCCTTCTATTTTTTTGCATAAATTTTCTAAAAATTGACGTTTTAGGGGAAGTTTTGAACTACCCCTAAATTTATTATATATTAGGAGTGTTTAGAACTGACCATAATATTTTCAAAAAATTAATGTTATGGGCGGTTCTATAACCACCCATAATTTTTTTAAACCAGAGACTAAAAATGCATGGTTGTTCATCGACCACCGTACCACCATCCGACCACCGCACCACCATGCCAGGCCGGTCAGATCAACCATGGGCTCTATCTGGGGCAGTCACCTCAACCACACTCGGGGATCCAACACATGACCAGTTAGGGTGAGTTGTAGTATTCCTATATACGAGATCATGTTCCTGAGAAATACGAGTCGTAGGTCACCGATGAAAGTTATAGGGTGGTGCCGGGAGGAGTGGCCAACAAAAGACATGGGGGAACCCGTTCGTACTTCTAGATTGTTAAGGGTGCGAGATAACTTATTAAGTGCATATAGAAATCCCTCCAGTCTGATGTGGGATGGGAACATGAGGTACTAGTCATCCCTCCTTTAAAATAAAGGGAGAGCTTAGCATTATTTGGCCTAGCGAGAGTCGATCACACAACCCGCTGGTGAGAAAAGTAAGGGGTTTCCACTATGTTGTGTTGAAAATTTGATATACATAAATTCAATTTGTTATTTATATGTATTCAGATATTTTTAGAAATATTTATTTTTTTGTATAATATATTTAATTACATTTATATTATATTATATTTAGTATATTTATATATTTAAGTATATATATTTATTATATATTTATATATATGTATGTATACAATATATTGTATATTTATATATGCAATATATTTTGTATACAAATATATATAATATACATAAAATCAATACATTATTTATATAATACATATATATGTTTTTTATATGCATGTGTGTGTAAGTACCTTTATAATATATTATTATTATTATATAAATTATAAAAACTCCAAAGGTTTTTATATGATACATTTTTTTAAATAAATTATATTTATATGTATATTTATATAATATATTTATGCTTTTAGTTTATAATTAATATTATATGAAATATAATTGTATAAAAAATAAATATATATTAATGTGAAAATTATACAATTATATTTATTTCTAAATATAAATATGATTAAATACAATAATATAAATTATTTATAGAAATATATTTATATAATATGTTCAAATATTGTATTTAAATACATTCATATATTTTTCTTTAATTATATATATAATGCTTCTAAAATCCAACCACACACACACATACATATATATATATATATATATATCACCGCTAATTATTAAATTAGTGGCAGTTTTGGCATAACCACCTCTAAAATCCAAAAAAATATTAAAAAAATAATGATAAAAAATTTAGAGGGGGTTATGAACCCCATATAAATTCGATGATTAGCGTGAGTTGTGCATAAACCCCTCTAGTTTTATAGAAACTTAATTTAGAGGGGGTCGTACATAACCCCCTCTAAATAGCCATCGCTAATCTGTTATTTTTTTATAGTGAGATATTGAGACAATTGGATTATATTATATAGTGAGTATTCATATGTAGTTATTATCATTGCAACATTTAACTACTTTCACTATAGGTGCCTTGCCATGTTGTTATACACTAACCTTTCCCTTTAGGGAGTATTTCCTAATTACACTAAGAAATATTCCTAGAGGGTCACACACTAAGTGTATTCAAACCTCAATTAAATTCTACATGAATTTAACACATTGAATAAATATTATTCCCATACATGGTTCTGTAATTATTAATATTTGGTTGATTGAAAATATTCATTTTAATATTAATTTATTTATCAGTGAATATGTAGTGATATCTATTTATTTAAATAAATAGTCATTATTCAAGTTATGATAAATATTGAGGAGGATTAGAAAACTGAGTTTAATGGTTTAGTGAGAAATGAAATATTAAATATTGTTTGAATAAATATTAATTTATTTATTCATGGAAATAATATTTATTTATCCATTAGTTTAGCACATGTCAAGTAAATAATAATATTCTTATTATTTAAACATGATATTCTCAAGGTATTTGAAGAATAATAAGGGCCCATGTACAATTATTTGTTCTCTAACCTTGGGTCTATAAATACCCTATTATGTCATTCTCTAACTCTATTTAAGCTTATCTATTCTAATTATTGTGTAAAAAAAATTATAGAGAGAATACTCTCAATCCCTAGATAGCTTTTCCTCTAGAACTATATCAAGAACTAAGAACTATCTTACTTCTCCACCCTCTCAATTATATAGAGAATAAAATAATCCTCCCACCTTTAAGATATTCTTATGGAGATCAATAATAAACAAAAAAAATCATTAAAGTTTCCCATGCTAGCACTCATGGATTTCTACAACAATTTTTGGAGGTTCGCAGAGCACATGTGGATCACCATTAAAGATATTATAACCTTGAATCCTCTTACCATACTGATAATATGTCAAGAAGTGGTCTTCCAAATATTAAATGAAGAAATAATTCCAATGATTGGTAATTCTTAATCCAAACTCAAATTAATTATAAATTATACATGATGATCTTATCTTGTGGATTCTAGGGTTTCTATTTCCTCTATTTTTGAGGAGTAATATGAAGGATTTAATGAAAAAACTATTATTAGTCATGGTCTAGAAATTTTCCATTTCACCCCAAAACCTTTAGTTTATAGTATTACAAATGGATTTAAAGACAACATTTTTAAATAGATTCTTTAATGAAGAAGTTTATATAGGAAAATCAGTTGGATTTATTATTGTAAATGATGTTTTAAAAGTGTGTATATTGAAAAATGATATTTATAACCTTAATAAATTACCTAGTTCTTTGTATACATGATTAGATACTTTTTTGGGGAAGTTAAAGTTCAAGAGAGGAGGGGTTGATCACAACCTCTATGTGAAAGTTTCATAAGAGGAAAAATTTATGGTGATGGTGTATGTGGATGGCACTATCATTGGAGGAAACAAGAAGGATTCAACTGATAAGTTTTCTCAATTAATAAGTTCATAATCTGAGATTTATTTTATTAGTGAATTGCATTACTTTCTAGAGATGAAAATAAAAAAATAAGAATAAAGTATATTCATCTCATAGGTAACATATGTAAAGGAAGCATTGAAGAAATTTATGATGGAAGATTGCAAGACAGTTTAAACTCTGATAGCATTTGGAACTAAACTTAGAAAGCATGAGGATAGTGAGGGTGTAAAATCAACACTATATATAGGAATCATTGAGATTTTATCTTACTGTAATCAAACCGAATATTCTATATGCTACGTGATTGGAAGCATGATTCGAGAGTTATCCTAAGAAATAATACCTACCAAAAGTGAAGATAATTATGAGTTATATTCAGGGAACACTAAATTATGTTTTAGTGTTCAAGTATAGAAAAAGATTTTGTTTTTTTATATTATTTAGATTTATATTGGGTTGGTAAAATTTTGGATTGAAAATCCATAAGTGATAAATCATTTTACATTTGAAGAAATCTTATTGGTTGGATGAGTAATAAACAAGATTTTTTTCTTTGATTACAATAGAAACAGAGTATATTTTAGTTACCAATACCTATACACAACTAATATAGATGAAGAAAAAATTGTAATATATTGATGAAGTAGTACAATGACCAATATTGTTTCAATGCGACAACACAAGTTCTATTGATTTAACAAAAAATATGATACATCACTCTCGCATGAAACACATTGAGATCCACTACCACTCTATAAAGTATAAGGTAGAGAATGACATTATGACACTAAAATTTGTTGGAACACAACATTAGGTGGAAAATCTCTTCACTAATCCATTGGTTGCATGTGTTTTTGAGAATAAATGGTTTAACCATGAAGTTAAACCAATTCCATCAAACGAGATAGGTGAAAATTTCCCTAGCCCCTTTATATTTAATGTTATATTTAAATTATATTTGTTCTTATAGGGATTAAACATCTATTGGGTGTAATACAATATGGGAGATACTATCCATAGAGATTTGGAATAATTTCAAAGGGTTGATCGGTTTATTTATTATTGGAAAATATTATAACACTTAATTATTTCTCTTGTTTCCTACACTAATCTTTGAATCATGTAAGATTATAGATTAGTTAAATTCTCTTTTTTAAGATTTGGAATAGTGGTGGAATCATGAATAAAAAGACATGATCTGAATTAGATTTGACTAAAACTTTGAATTTTATTGTCAAAGGGGGAGAATACAATAAAGAAATGGTATAATGGAGAAGAAATATATTAAAGTAGTGGATTGAGATCTTGAAGTGGTGGATTGAAAACAAATGGTGAATTGTCATCAAAATCCAAAGGGGGAGATTATTGCAACCACAAGTTGTAATATTGGATTTTTTTCAATTGGATGTCAGTTGGAAATCCCATGAAGTGTTTTGAAGTATACAGAGATGCTTGTATTTGAGATTAATATGGTTGGAGGAAGATATTGAAGTTTTTGAAATAGATCACATCATGAGATCATGTATCACACCACAAATAGGATATAAATAAAAAAATAGAAAAGTCCCTTACTATTTTATGATAATAAAGGATGTGTTACATAAGGATAATTTGGAATTATATAAGGGTAATTTGGTTGAAATATAATACTTATTAGTTTTCTAGATTTGGAGTTTCATATTAGATGTTTCACCGCAATAGGCCATGCTTTGAAGGATGCCTGAGTGAATTTTAGTGGTTCAAGAAAGATTTATTTATTCCATGAGATGTTATATCATGATACAATGGATGCTTGGGTGAATTTTAGTGTTTCTAGATAGATTTATCCACATTGTGAGATGGTAGATCATGCCTCAATGGATACATTGATGAATTCGGTGATTCTTATTTCTTAAAGTGGACACACCATGAAAAGTGATTAACACCATGACATGCTCAGTTTTAAAATACAATTCAATAGGTTTCACCATAGCTATTGGTTAAAGAATATCTATAGGGATGTAATTTTTGAGATTTGATCTATTTATCATTGGAATAAAAGTACACGTCATAGAGAATACTACTGCACTATGACTCATTTGATAGTTAAAGGTAGTTGAGGAAGAAATCAACCTATCACATCATAAAGATGTATTTCACACCATGATTTCTAGAAACTGGATAATTAAAATAAATTAGACGATGTGGAATTCTTAAGTAAGTTTATAAGTTAATAGAATGTATATTAACTACCTTTTTGAATTTCTATAGTAGTTTTCTACTAGGAGTTGATCTAATGGATGGATTTAACTTAACGAAATTTAGAAGTTGATTATAGTCTAAATTTCAAATTAGAAATTCAAAAATTATTTGGATATATTGCAATATGCTATACATAAGAGATAAGTGAATCATAAAAAATATAGGGACTTTGAATATTAGGGAATAAATGAAGTATAGTTAATTAGTATAAACTTCATTGAATATATGGAATTGAGAAGTTATATTGATTAAACTAAATTACATTGAAGATCAAGATTGTAAGAAATAATTTTTTTCATAACAATTTATATTTTGAAGTTAAGAGAATAGAATTATGAAGAATACCCATTATTATTTAGTGTTTTATCTATGATTGAAATATTTATGAGTGCAACCTCAATATCTATTTTATTTTTTTAACCCTCTTAAAAACAATGAGTAGAAGAGATTAAGAGGTTGTAGACCTTGGTTGAGTAGTGAACTTGTCCCAAATCTTATGATCACATACTAGTGAAGTAATGGTTAATTGAAATATCAATATATCAGCGATATGCGATCTGTAGATGTAACCCATTATAGTTAAACCAAGTAAAATCATTGTGTTACTTACTCTTTACTATAATCTATTTGATTATACTTGCAAGATATATTCAAGGTGTCTTTTCCAACATGAAGACAAGATCTAATTTTTTTAAATATAATAATAATTTTTCAAGACACCATAATCCCCTATCTTAGGGTGTACAGTGGGAACACAGGTTAAAAAACCCCCCAAGATAGAAAGTTACAGTCAATACATGCATATATATCAATATTTTCATATACAAACCACTAAATCCATTGATTATGTGATTATAGTGTTTTATAGATTTATTAATTACCAATCATAAAGACTGATCCTATATTCTGAACCTAAATTGATTATTTATTATCAAATATCAAAACAATAATACAATAACCTTTTATAAGATGATAAAAATAATAAAATTACATTAAATTTGTAATAGTTGCATTATTTTTTCCATAGTTTCCTTTTATTATTCTCCCATGGTTTTAAGATAATTCCTTTTTTTCTCTTTGGATGATTATAACCAAAATTTCAATGAGAGGTTATGAAAAATACACACAATATTCTTTGTAAAAATATCTTTAAATACTCTCTTGATCAGGGTTTAATCCAATCCCACAATATTAAAAAAATATCATTAAATATTTCCTCAATGACAACTAAATTCGATCACTCTTTAAAATGTTTTAAATTTTGGATCTTGAGTATTTGAATGGATTTTTAGTAGATACAAGAAAATTAGAGTCTATATAAATGAGTATGACTTGATAATGATAAATTTGATGGTGGGGATAGATTGGTTACTTTTAATTGATATATATAACCATATGCATCTCAAGTTCAAATAGATAAATTTAAGCAAATCTAATTCATATAGAAAAATTTTCATTAATGGACCCAAATATGATATGTATAATTTTCAATTCATATGAAGCATTCACACCTTTATGTAGATAACTCAATTATCATACAAATAACTTCATTTTCATCCAAAAATTTCACTTAAATATGTATGATTTTAAATTTATCCATAAACTCAATTATTCGTTCACAAAAATTACCAATAAAACAAATAATTTTAGAGTCTTCCATATGATTATATTTCATATGTAATACTTATGAGTCTTCAATAAGACCAATACTTTACCAATTTTCTAAACTCATTCAATTTTTATTCAAATCACATCAAAAAACCTCATCAAACATTAAAATAACATCAAATCCAATACCTAAAATACTCTAAATATATAATTGAAAACAAATCCAATATAAATCCAAATATGCACTCAATAGTTGAGAATCGATGAAGGTGTTGGAGGAAAAAGCTCTTATGCCTAATGTGATAAGTAACTATTATGATTTAGGATATCTTCCATTTTAATGAACTGATCTAAGATAACTTGACATGCCACTTAACCTATATTTTCAATAGGATTTCCCAATCCCCATGGGTTAACAACTAGTTCCCATGCATCAAGGAATCACCCTCAATAATGATTTCACCCTCAAATCATAGTTAACAACACATCAGTTCTTATACTGAAAAATCCGACATGGACCATCCATACCTTGTACATACACACATAAAAAATAAGTAGAACCAAATAAAAAATCAACCAAACAAGTCATAATAAATACAACTAATCTAAATCATTCATATCAACATACATACAACATTGAAAATAAATAAAAAACAAGGTACAATAGGAAAAAACTAAATATAGATAAAAAAGAGGCCATCTTGGCTGATACAATGAAATACCAAAATAAAGCATGGCAAACCAACCAAACTACAATAATATCTCTAATAAACCCATGGTTTCTTACCATATCCCAACTCATTACCAGTGACTCAAGGGAATGATAGATAAATTGAAAAATAACATGGGACCTATATGAAACATATAATCTACATAAACACCCACAAAATGCGTATGTAGGGTGTGAGAAAATAGGCCTAGTAGTATCTCTCCAAAAACTCTATAAAATTACTTTAAATAAATATTTCATGAATGCTAGTTTGAAATACAATATAAAATCCGGTTTTCTATTTTAATAAGGAAATAGTGAAATCAAATCACATAACCATTTTCATAAATAATAAAGCTTATATTTTAAAACCAAACCCGGTGAAACAATACTAAAACCCAAAATGCAACCCTTTGATTTTTATGAAAACCAAACCAAACCATCTTTTTAAAACACTTTCACCCATCATGCAATTTTATTTATAAAGAAGGAATCTTACTTTTATATAAAACAACTTCCAAAGAACCCTTTCTAGAATCAATTTTCAAACCATTTTAGAAAGAAGCACGAGTATAAATTAATAAGGCATTATAAAATCATGCACCATTACATCAATGAAATGTCACAAAATAAGCATATAAAATGGTTCCAACATCAAAAAGAATAAGGATATATAATAAGAAAGTAATTAAAATCCCATATAAGAGCCACCAATCAAGGAATAAGTGTCATGGACTACACCATAGGTTTTAAAGTGATATGGTATTAACAAAACTATAAAAACATATACCAATAGCTAACTTATGTTGGGTCCAACCATAACACAAATCGTCCAATTATCCCACACCAACCTCATCAGAATGGAACCTTCCCTATATACTTAGACTATAAAAAAACTAGGAGAACCCTAACATCATGTGTATCAACTAGGGTAGCATACATCAAGACCTACCACCTAGATACTTGGGTTACCATGACCAAACTAGCATGAAGGTGAGAAATCAATCAAGATAATTATATAAAAAAGCATTAAAAAATACTCAAATCATACCTATAACACCCTATCATAAAATAATCCTTTTTACATCATACATCCATCACATTACAATAGACAACCTATTATGGGTGAAAAAAGCATAAGGAGGAACCAATAAGGGCCACATAAGTAACAAATAATTATTTTACAAGGTAAAAACATGCCTTTAAAAGGAAATTGAATCTAATCTCTGGGTCAAATTTCACTTCCTTTAAAACCTCATTATTCAAAACGTACTTTTGAAATCAATTTCAAAACACCACCTTCCTTTACTTGAAGTAAACCCTTAAAACATACTTGTTAAATCAAGGTGTTCTTTATTTAAAATCAAAATAGGGTCCAAGGACTATATTTTTCATCAATTCCATTGAAATAATCCCCTTGGATTTTTCATAAATACTTTTCATGTAAAAAATTTTAATTCAAAGGAGATACATGAAACCCATGGAGAAAAATCCTTTATAATAAGGCTATAATATATAGAAACCAATTTACAACACATTATATATACTATATAAAATAAAAATCTCATAATAAAATGGTTTATAAAACTCAATAATTCCATGAATTTTAAAATAAAGGAGGTTTCATAGAAACATATACCTCAAGATAATCATAATAGAGTCTCAATGTGTCAACTTACATAATAAACACCCAAGAAAGTAAAAACCACCCTACATTTCCCTTATTAACTAAAACCCTAGGTTAGAACCAACCAAAACCACTAAATCCCGTTGCACAGTGAATTAGGGTTTTGGGAGAGGAAGAAACCTAGAGAAAAGTAAGAAAAAGGATGGAGAGGATAAAGAAGATGAAAACAAATAATAAATACCATGAAAACCACTTTAAATTAGAAGGAATGGATCCAAAATCAAAAGGGAAGAAAATAAGATCTCTCCCTATGGTACCAAGGGGTTAATAAAATGATTGATAGGGGAGGAGAGGAAAAAGAGGATAAAAATAAAAGGGGGAAGATTGGTAATTTCACTTTTAAGTGAAATCTGGGAAGACCGCACGGTTTGGCCATATGGTTAGCCAAACCGTGCACCAACTACCTAAGAGCCACTAATTAGCATAAAATAACCAACATAGTTTGGACTATATTATTTCCCCTAACCATGCACCACATGTGAAGGTCACCCCTACACACAAACCAAGTTGTACACACCAGTGAAAAAAATATTTTTCATTTCGGCCTTATCACGTCAGTTATTCATTACCAACGTGATAAAGGAATTTAACTTTATTTATTACATTGGTTATAAAGTAACTAACATGATAAATTGATTTATGTACTTTATCACATTAATTATTATATAACTGACATGAAAACTATAGATATGTTTCTTTATCACATCGGTTATTATATAAATGACGTGATAAAAGAAGTTTCCTAAGTTTATCACATCAGTTATGTAATAATCGGCGCGATAAAGTTGATTTATCAAGTTGGTTATATAATAACCAACATTATAAAAGAGGTTTTAGTACTTTATCACATCGTTTATTAAATAACTAACGTGATAAAGTGGATTTATCATGTCAGTTATTATATAACTGATGTGATAAAGTGGATTTATCATGTCAGTTATTATATAAACGATGTGATAAAGGAAGTTTTCCTACTTTATCACATCGGTTAACTAATAATTGACGTGATAAATAATTTAAAATTTTATGAGTCATTGTTTTAATCATTTTGATATTGTTCTCTTTTCGTGAAAGCCAAATTGTTTCTCTCATGAAGAAGCTCTAATCCTCATTTTGTTCTATCTGGTGGACCCAAATATTAGTTTTCCATCTTTGATCCTCAAGTTTCATTGGCCTAATTGTCTCTTATTCGATCTACCCCACTTTTAGGTAAAAATCACTCATTGATCCTATATTTTTGGTTTTCAATGGTGCTAAAGCCCTAATTTTCATTTTTTAATTTCATGTACTCAAATATTGAATTACTATATTCTTAAACCATCATATTTTGTGGGTCTCTTCATTGTGTATTTGTATATTGATTTGCACATTACTCATTGATTTTGATTTAAATCTTCATTTCATATATTCATAAGGCATAGATTGTTGAATCTTTTATGGGATCTATGATGTTTGTGGTTGGGATGGCCTATTTAAACAAAGTGAAATTGTGGTAGAATTGCAGCTAATGAATTTAGAAAGATTAAAATGCTCAATAGATGATGTATATTTCTAATTGGTTAACCATGATTCAATCAGTTTTTATGTATCATGAGCACTAGCACTCTAGGTTCTTCATACTCCCAATTTATAAGGAAACTTATAAGTTAGTCATTTGACCCCATTACCATCTTCTTTAACCATCATATTTTTCTAATCTCATCATTTCGCATTCGTATATAGGTCCTCTCATCTAAAATCTCACATTACCACCTTCATATACCTTAATTATGTGTTGGTTTAAATGAAAAGTGTGTTTATTGCATATATTTTAATATTGTGGTGTTTATTTTAAATGGAAATACATTTTCAAATTTTTTTTCACAAATGTTTATACTACATCCCATCTTAAATTTCTACATTGAATCTCAAAATGTTTCTTATTTGGATTATGTTTGTGAATCATTCATTGTTTATCCACACACTTCCATGTATATGGATAAATTTAAATTACCGTTATAAACTTATTAGTGACTTAGTAATCTTAAAATGTAATATGTGCATACATTGTAATGTGAATACAATTTAATATACAATATCATACAACTAGTGCATATGCATATCGACACATTTATTTTGATTAGAGAATATTATCACCTTGAAAAATCATATATTAAATATGTAGTCTACATATTATGAGTTAATGTCAATATAATGTTGACATTATTGGTGAATAAATAATAGTAACTATTAATTAGTTCCTTTATATGACATTTTATATTCTGCTAGATATATTTTCTTGGAATTTCACATGCATCACATGGTATTCACACTAAAATCATTTTTCTCCCCATAAATCTAGATTTTTATTATATTAAAGGAAGTGGAATGTAATATTTAAAATGTGGGTTATTAGTGTGTTATATTCAAATAAAATATGTGGTCATAGAATACACATTACATAATATGCTTTGCATAATTTTCATAATAAACTAGACATAAATAATATATAATATTAATTCTCTATATATACATGAGAGAATGGTTTAAATATATTTTATTCTTTAAATTAATTCCATGATTATTATTTTATGATTTACCATTTATATTTAAAACTATATTCTATTATTGTATAGAATTTATAATTATATTTTTCAAATATGCATATATTTGTTTTATATTTCATAATTGTCTTCCTTTCAAATTATGGAATATTTGATATAAATTTAAAATTGTATTATCATTTAAAGATATATATTTTTGATATTTTTATATATAATAATGAGTCTAATTTGGATTATGACACTTTGAATAAATGATGAATATAAGGAAGGTGTTGATGATTTTTTGAAATTTTCTAAATATAATGTTCCAAACAATGATATGTTTTTCTGTCCATGCCTAAAATGTTTAAACATGAGGAAGTTGAAAAGTAGAGAGATCAAATATCATTTAATTTGTCATGGTTTCAATCCAATTTATAGCCCTTGGATTTGGCATGGTGAAACTGGACAAAATTTTGGATCTCTTGAAGATGATGCTTTGAAAAATGACAAGTTCGATCAAATTAAAGATATGATTCATGATATTGAAGTATAGGAAATTGATAAAGAATCGACAATTGAGCATCAATATGGAGATGTTGAAAATACATTGTATCTGAGTTGTACAAAATTTATGGTTTTATCGATGGTGTTAAGATTGATTAACTTAAAGGCGAAACATGAATGAAGTGACAAGAGTTTTACAGAGTTGCTATAATTGCTGAAAGATATTATTCCTAAAGATAATGATATTCTAGATTCACATTATAAAGAGAAGAAAATACTATTCCCAATGGGATTAGGGTAAAAAAAATACATGCCTTCATGAATGTATGTGTTCTATATAGGAAGAAATACAAATTTCTTTCAATGTGTTCTAAATGTGGGATGTCATGATATAAGTTGAAAGAAAAATCACAGGCTAATTTAGTAGTTAGAGAGACCTCATCCAAGTCATTTTGGTATCTTCCTATAATTCATCGTTTGAAATGTTTATTTTCAAATTATGATGATGAAAAAAGGTTAAGATGACATGAAGATGAGCAGATACGTGATGTAAAATTATGACATCCAGTTGATTGTCTATAGTGGAATAAAATTGATAACCAGTTTCTAATATTCAGAAATGAAGTTATAAATCTCATACTTGGATTGTGAATGGATGGAATAAATCCATATCAAAGTCTTAGTAGAACACAATGTTCATTGCTTGTTTTATTACTAATTTACAACTTATCTCCTAAATTTTGTATGAAGCGAAAATATTTCATGTTGAGTATAATGATCTATGGACCAAAACAACCCAAAAATGATATTTAAATTTTCTTAACACCATTAATTGATTATTTTAAACTATCATAGGTGGAAGGTATAAGGGTGTATGATTATTATAAACTGGAATAATTTCAACTGCATGTAATGATTATGTTCACTATAAATGACTTCCCAACATATAGAAATTTGTTTGGATACAGTGTTAAGGGGTATAAATATTTTCCAATTTGTGAACAATAGACTTCATATTATCAAATGCATCATGGTAGAAAAATAGTATCCACGAGTCATCAAAATTTTTGTCTATTGACTACTCTTATTAAAGATTAAAAAAGGCATTCAAAAACACACATGAATTTGATATTTCTTCAAATCCTTTATCCATTGATTAGTATTTTAAAAGGGTGAAAAACATTGATACGAAATTCATAAAGACACATAAATCTGGTAATGATAGAAATATTTGGAATAAACAATCAATATTTTTTGAGCTGCCATATTGGAGATATCATGAGGTCAAACATAACATTGATGTCATGTATGTGGAGAAGAATATTTATGACAAATTGATTGGAACATTGTTATATATTAAAGAAAATAATAAAGATGGGTTGAATGTAAGATTGGACTTACTCTTAATGAGAATATGTTTGGAGTTGGCTCCCACTTCAGATGGAAGGTGAACATTCCTTCCCCCGACTTGTCATACATTATCCAATAGGGAGAAAATTAGATTTTTTAATGTATTAATGATATCAAAGTGCCATAGGTTTATTCTTAAAATGTAAATTTTTTTTGTGTCTTTTAATAATTTGAAGTTGATAGGTATGAAATTTCATGATTTTCACGTCATAATGCAAAAACTCCTAGCAGTTTCATAGCGTGAAATATTTCCCTTTCGTGTTAGAATGACTATCATGAAGAGAAAAGAATAATGGGATCTTTTTCGAAATGATGACGATGGCGACGGCGGTGTGTGCTCCCGAGAATGGTTCTCCGGCGTCGGCGTCTGCTCCGGCGGGGTGTTCTGCTGCGGCAACTAGCGTTCAGGTGGACGGAGCATCTGTGCCTGCTTCTGGATTGGAAACAGGAGGCGGTGAGGCGAAGGTTGGTGCTGGGGATACGTTGAAGGTCTCTTTCAAAGACGCCCTGTGCGGAACGGTCTCCAAGGGCTCTGCGGGCGGTCTCTTTCCTGGAGCGTCTGTCCCAGAGATACCACCGGTGGAGGTGTTGAGCAGACCCTCTCGGCTGGTGGAGGGGGTCCCGGTGGTGAACGTTTCGGCCCAGGAGCTTCGGGAGGCGGAATCCTTTCATGACCTTACTTTGGTGGCTCGTTTTGGGCGTAATAAACCCTCTTTGAGTTTTTTCCGAAGCTTTGTGGGTTCATGGGGACTGTCCTGCCCGGCGGCGGTATCGGAGTTCTCCAGGGTTGCGTTCTGCATTCATCTAGCCTCCAGGGAAGACTTTGTTAAGGCCTGGACGAGGAGGTCCAGGGTGTGCGGTTCGTGGCGCTTCTCATTGTCGAGGTGGTCCTGGGATTGCCATTACGGGCGGGAGTCTCCTGTGGATGCTGTGTGGTTTTCGCTCCCAGGCCTACCTCTTCCCTTTCATAACCCGGGGATGCTGAAGGTGGTGGGGAATGCCATCGGCTCTTTTCTGTGTGCAAATGCCGATACGCGGTGTCTGCAGGCGGCCTCTAATCCTTGTATCTGTGTGGAGATGGACCTGTCTGTAGATCGGCCTTCTTGGGTTCTGGTGGAATCGGAGGACGGTTTCTCCTGGAGGCAGAGACTCTTCTATTTCCAGGGGTCGCGTTTTTGTGTCGGCTGCGGTTTGCATGGCCACAGGGTGGCGTCCTGCCGGAGGCGACGGGACGCGGCGGAGGCTCCCCGGCGGGGCAGGGTAGCTGAATCGGGTCAGGACCCGCCTGCCTCGGGTCTTAAGGAGTTGGGTGCGGATAACGTTAACCCTCGGCTCATTTCAAATTCGAATTTGCCTTCCGTTCCTCGCGCGACAGAAACATCGGAAAAAGAAAAAGCTTCTGACATGCTCGGCTCGCGGTCGGCTTCTACGGAGGAGGTTTCGGATCTCATTTCCTGGTCTCCCGGGCCGGTGCAGAAAATGTCTCCCTCGTGCAGCAGGGGGTATCTCCCTCAGCAGGATCCGAAGGTGCACTTGGCCTTTTCGTTAGGAAGCCCGTCGAGAACGCTGTCTCTTCCTCCCTCTTCGTTCTGTATCTCTGCTCAGCTGTCCCCGGAGTTAATCCAATCGTCCCTGGTAAGTAAGCTGACTTTTTCCTCGAATGGAGATAGGGAGGCGTCGGGACTGTCGAGGGGTGTGGAGAAAGAACTGTTGGTCGCTCGTCTGTCGCCTCAGCGACGTTTGTTGGATCCCTTGGCCCTCGGGATCTTGGAGGCAGGCGGATCGGGTGTCCTCCCTTCGGGTAGGAAGCTGCAGTTGGAGGAGGAGGTGAGTCCTCTAAAGAAGGTGTCTCTCTCCCACAAGCGAAGTTTTGGTGAGGATGGTGGCTCTGGTCCCACGACGCGCTCCAAAGCCAAAGGTAAAGAACTGGTTGCGTTGCCCTTATTTCATCCCTCGCCATTGCAGAGGGTCCAGAAGGGCTCGCGGTAATGTTATCACTCATCATTTGGAATGCACGGGGTTTCGGAGCCCGTGCTAAGCGTGCCTTTCTGGCATCGGAAGGCAGGAAATCCGGGGTTTCGTTGTTTGTGATTTTAGAACCGAAGCAGAGCCCAGGTAAGTTGGAAGGGTTGGCCAAGAGCATGGGGTTTTCTAATTCCTTTCTTGATGGAGCTGTCAACTCGCACATCTGGATCGGCTGGAGAAGCAACATCTCGGTAGAGATCAGGAGCATTATGCCTCAGTGTATTGATGCAAGGATTGTGGTGGGCAATTCTGCCCTCCTTTTCACGTTTGTCTATGCGAGTACGGTGGTGATCAGAAGAAGGGAGTTATGGAGGCACCTGGAGGCGCTGCATGTCGGTTCTACGCCGTGGTTTGTGGGAGGGGATTTTAACGCCATTGCTGAATTCTCTGAAAAAAAGGGTGGATCGGGATGGAACCGGGAGAGCATGATTGAGTTCCAGGAGTGCTTGACTCGCACGGGGTTATTAGATCTGGGCTTCCGGGGTTCCAAATATACATGGTGCAATAATCGACGAGGGTCTAGCCGCATCTGGAGTAGGCTGGACAGGTGTCTCACTAATGTTTATGGACTGGACCTGTTCTCAAGCACTTCAGTAACGCATCTTCCACGTTTACTCTCTGATCATGCACCTCTCCTGATTGAGGTACGGCGTGAAACCGTGCTGGGCAGGTCCTTCCATTACTCTAGCGAATGGCATCGCGACCCGGAGTTCATGCAGATGCTGAAAGCTTCCTGGATGAAGGAGGAGAAGGAACGGTCATGGGGAGGGCTTGTGAACCGTCTCAAACGCTTTAAACAGGATGTTAAAGACTGGCTAACCAGACAACCGGACCCTGCCAATGGAGTGGCGGGTTTACAGGTTGAGGTGGGGAGACTGGAAGAGTCTCTACAGGAGGTCTGGGATGAGAATGATTTTGTTACTTTATGTGATAAAAAGATCATGCTTGCTGAGAAACTTGTAGAAATGGAGAATGTCTATAAGCAGAGGTCTCGGGTTCGTTGGCTTAGGGAGGGCGATCGCAACACAGCCTTCTTTCAGGCCTGCATCAAGGAGAAAAGAAGCATGAAGATTAATCTAAAGCTTGAGGACGGGTCCTACACGTCTGATGTGAACATTGTTGGACATTTGGCGTTGGAACATTTTGAGAGCTTACTGGCTGGGAGGGATACGTCGAGCTTTGAGAGGGCCGCGGCGGATCACCATGACTTCCTGCATTGCATTCCCACGTTGGTTAATGAAATGGAGAATGTTGCGCTGTCCGCTATCCCTAACGAAGACGAGATCAGGGAAGCTTTGAGAAGCATTCCGCAGGAGAGTGCCCCCGGACCTGATGGTTTTCCGGCTTCCTTCTTCAGTGCAGCATGGGAAATAGTGGGGCCGCAGGTTGTGCATGCGATTCAGGATTTTTTTGGTGGTGGGTCACTGATAAAGGGTGTCTCTGCATCTCGGGTGGTGTTGGTTCCTAAGATCAAGGAACCTAGTCTCTTGAACCATTTTCGGCCTATTTGTCTCTGCAATGTGTCTTATAAATTACTGGCCACGGTCATCAACAGGAGGCTGGCTGGAATGATACCTAGGATGGTTTCGATGGAGCAGCACGGTTTTATCCAGGGCCGAAGCATTCAGGGGGCGGTTGGCATAGCAAGTGAGTTGGTACATGATATTAACAAGCGCACCATGGGATCGAACATTATTTACCAAGTTGACATGAACAAAGCATATGATAGAGTTGAATGGAGTTTCATCATTCGGGTCATGAGGGCGTTTGGCTTCCAAGAATGGTTTTGTGACCTCTGCTTCAGGTGCTACTCTTCTCCTTGGCTTTCGGTTTCTTTGATGGGAAAGTGCTTCGGTTTCTTTAAATCTGTCTGAGGTGTTAGACAGGGGGACCCGTTGTCCCCCACAATTTTTGTTCTGGCACAGGATGCATTGTCCAGAAATTTGGTTAGTGACTTCTCGGAGGGCAGGTTGAAACCATTCTATGGGAGAAGGAATGCTAGCTACATCTCACATCTGATGTTTGCAGATGATATCCTGATTTTTTTGAATGGGGGCAGTAGATCCTTGAAGCACCTTGGCGACATGTTGGTCAGATATGGGAGGTTTAGTGGGCAGTCTATTAACCCTTTGAAGAGTCATGTTTTTATCTCGGACAGGTGTTCTGGGAGGAGGTGTAAGGCGATCCAGGAGATTTTGGGGTGCAAGCAGAAAAGTCTCCCTATGTTGTACCTTGGGGTGCCGCTTTCATGTGGACGAATCAAGAAGGACCATTTCAATGAGATCCTGGACCGGCTGTGGGGTAGGATTTTCAGTTGGAAAAACAAGATGCTGTCGTTTGGAGGGCGGGTGGTCCTCATTAACAGCGTTCTCTTGTCCGTGCCCATGCATGTTTTCTCTGTTATTAAACCTCCGAAAGGCACAGTGGAGAGGTTGAAAAGTATCTTTTCCGCGTTTCTTTGGGATGCAAAATCAGAAGGACGATGTCACTGGGCATCTTGGAAGCGGCTGGCACAGCCGGTGGAGGAAGGTGGAGTCGGCCTTCGGGATGTCGAAGTTACCATTATGGGATTGCAAGCGCGGTTAGCCTGGGAAGTCGTTGTAGGGGAGACCCTCTGGGCAAAGTTTTTCAGAACGCGATATGGCTGGCCGGGAGAGATGCGCATGCAGGGCGCGACCGTTTTAGCGAAGAGCATGTTTGCGCACCTTGAGAAACTTGCTGGATATGCCAGGTGGATTGTTGGTCGGGGGGAGATCAGCTTTTGGGAGGACAACTGGGCAGGGGAGAAGCTGGGGTATCCGGGTTGCCCTTCGCCGGGGATTTCTTTCAGCGAGGCAAGTGGCAGGTATGAGTTCATACAGGCATCCCTTAATCCCAGCCAACTTGAACTGTTTGGAAGCATTGTGATGAGCGAGGAGCCGGACCGGTGTTGCTTCATGGAAACTAGCAATGGTAGGTACACTGTCGGAGGCTACAGGGAAATCCTCCGGAGAGAAAACACTACGGGGGAGAGGCGGCCAACTGCTTGGTGCAAGGAGTTACCGGTGAGAATGAATTTTCTGGTGTGGAGGGTCTTAAATAGAGCAATACCTACGGAGGATAACATACAGAGAAGAGGGGTATGCATGGTTTCCAGGTGCTACTGTTGTGAGCAGCCAAACTCAGAAACGATGACCCACCTGTTCTTTCAAGGGAAATGGGCCTCCGGCCTCTGGTCTCTCTTCAATCACTCCCCTTTCCCGATTGGTGGGTCACACTGTATTCAGGACTACTTGTCCGCCTGGCTTCCAGGTAGTGAGAACAGAGCAATGGAACGGGCTGTCAGAATCATCATCTTAGTTGCGATCTGCTGGGTGCTTTGGGAGGCGAGGAATCAGGTTCGACTGGGGAGCAAAAGATCATTGGTGTCTATGCAGGTCCAGCTGAAGTCACTTATTGTTGAGCTAGCGTCTCTGGTTAAAGGAGGTCTATCCTCAGTGGCAGTGTGCAACCTGCTCAATAGGCCATGCACCCAACGTAAAGGAAAGGAGAGATGGGTGAGGTGGTTGCCACCGACTCAGGGTCTGAAGCTAAACATTGATGGATCCTGTTCGGGGGGGGGGTGATGAGGGGTGGAGGGCTGCTCAGAGATTGTTGGGGCTCAGTTCTACTGGCGTTCAGTGCCTTTTATGGTCCAGGGAATTCTTTGGGTGCGGAGGTTCGGGCTCTTCTATCTGGCTTGTTGGTTTGCAGGCGGAGAGGGATGCAAGTGTCAGAGGTGGAGTCTGATTCTGAGTCTCTAGTGAAGATGATTCAGGGGAACCACTGCATTCCGTGGGACTTGAGTTATCTCATTCGTAGGTGCAAGACAGATACTAATCAAGGCCAGATTATTCACCACAGTTGGAGGGAGGCAAACTTTGCGGCGGATGCCCTCGCCCGCTTGGGTAGACAGGAGGAGCCTCTTGTGATTTTTGATAGTTTGTACGCCCTTCCCCTTGAGTGCTTTACTGTAGTGAAAGGTGACTCCCTCGGACTCCACCACTTTCGACCTCCTTGAAGGGAGGTCCTTTATTCTCTATGCTTCGGCATTAGTAATAAAAAAAGTACTTTTCGTCGTCGACTATCATGAAGATGTGTTATTTTTTAAATTCAATTTTTAATAAGCTGATTGATTCAAATGCTTTGTACACTTTGGAGAATGAATCAATTTCTATAATTTTTCAATTAGAAATGTATTTTCCTCTATCTTTTTTTGATATCATGGTGCATTTAATGGTTCACTTGGTGTGAGAAATAAAGTTTTGTGGACCTATATATCTAAGTTGGATATATCATTTTGAAAGATATATGAAGATATTTAAGGGGTATGTTAAGAATACATATCGAACTAAAGCATACATTGTTGAGAATTATATTTCTAAGGAGGTTTTAGAGTTTTGTACAAGCTATTTTTCTATAGTGGAGCACATCAGTTTGCCTATATCTCTCCATGAATGATTTAATTATGGGGGAAAGTGGATCCGTGGATTGAAAGTAAAATCATTGATAGGTGAACAAATAAATAAGGTAAATTTATACATCTTGAATAACATATATTATGCTCAACCATATATAACATTGCATATTAATGTGCTGAAACAATGTTATCCAAATAAGATATGTGGATTTTGAATGATCATAACAATTTTTTTTCATGGTTTAAAGAGACTGTGCTTGGTAGATCAGATACATCAAAAATATTGATATGGTTAGTGTGAGGTAAAATTTTAAATTTTTTAACATGGTATGGGTATGAAATTAATGGCTATACATTTCATACAAAAGATCAAGACAACAGAAGTGCAGTTTAGAATAGTAGTGTATTGGTGTTCGTAGAAGCAATGCATTTTTCTAGTGCAAAAAAAAAACCCAATATCCACAAAAACAACATATTATAGAGTCATTGAAGAAATATGAGAGGTTTATTGTAACACCCCAAGCTTCCACAATACGTTTCCCTTTGAATAATGCAGTAGCTTGCGTTGTACACAACTTGGAATTTTAACACACCACGACCAATCAAACTAGCCGTTATGAATAGTAATACCTAGTTTTTAAAATTTTATAAATTTTATTTTTTAAAATGGAATTCATTTTTGAATTTGTAAAATTGAAATTAGTTTAGGGTTAATTTTTGGTATTTTTCTGAAAACTTTCAATTTTTGATGAATAGTGAAAAACACTACGTTATTGTTTAAAACCGATTTTTTATTTAAGTAATTAGTTATGTTATTTTAATTTAGTTTAGGTAAAAATAGATACATAATACCTATATATGTTCAATTTAATTCATTAGAGTTATTTTATAATAAGTTTAGATATATAAAATCTTATTAAACTTTTTACCGTCTTTTACCCACCTTCTAGGAGCATTTGCAAATTTGCATAAAACTTAATTTTGCTGATTCTGTGAGTTAAATTTAAAAAATCTAAGAGACATGGTTGACATAATTAAGTAAAATGTGGTTCAATAAGATGAAAATAATTTTTGGTGAATAGTAACTTTTGACTTTTATTTACCACGGTTAAAAGTAAATATGGTAATTAAGGGTAAAAATGATATTATAATTACCCTAACACATGTCCTAATTCTATTAGATAAGTTTTATTTGACCAAAGAAACCTTAGGAATAAAATATTATCCTCTTTGGTCCACTTGGATTAGATTAGGAAATTTATTATTATTTTATTTAAAGAAGATTTAAAAGAGTAAAATTAAAAGTTTAATAACTAAACCATTTTTAATATAGGGTTACACACAATATAAATTCGACTTTAAATATTAATTAGAAATATAAAAATATTTCCTATATAATTTTATTTTATTTATAATTTTTAGGCATTAAATAATTTAATTTATTTATGACACAATGATGGTGCTGTAATTACCTTAATAATGAAATATTAAAATAATTGATATTATAAATATCTAAATAAATGTAAATTGAGACTTATGATGAATTCCACTAATTTTATAGGTTAATATGAAATTTTATGGTTGATTAAATAAATTTTATTCGAAGTGATAAAGTTTTTATGGCTTTCAAAAAAATCAAATACTAAATAGTGTCAAAATTGACATAATTGAGTTTTTAAAACAAATACTATATTATTAATTGATATAATATTCCTAAAAATATGAGGATTAGACAAAGGACTTAGATAAGGTTATATATATTAATACTTAACCACTTGGGGTTCTCTTGACTTGTTATAGTAAGTTTATTAACCATATAATATAAAAATACAAAGAGACATGGTAAATGTCAAACTATTTAACTAAGAGTTAAATCTAAAAGATAAGGTTAATATGGTGACCTAAACCTATATAAAACCTATTGTTTGAGAGGTTTTAGACCCATAACCACCTTATCCTAGAAATAAATCATTTTGGAGCCATTAGAAACCGAAAATTATTTTATTATAAAATAACGTTTCAAGCTTTTCCTAAAGTGACCCTCACCTCTCTTATAAAAGGGTACTTCCCCTCCTCTTAATTTCACACCTCCAAATCCATTTGGATCGACAAAACCCTACCCAAATATCCTCTAAAACATCCCCCCTTCAACCTAGAGGCCTTACATTGATCATAATTCCAATCTAAGGAGCCCTTTTGATCAACTCAAAAGGAAACACCCGAAGAAGAGGTAATAATTTCACCACCCTCTTTCAAGTTCTTTTCTTCTTCCACTTCCTTTTTATTTGTTGTTTCCATACCAAAATAATAAATCCAGTACCTTATATATACTATGATGTTATTATAAATATTGTATAACCATATTCATTATTCTATCCATCCTATAAATGAAAAAGTCACCATACGTGCGTACGTACGACTTACCGTCTCCACGTCGTGGTGTAGTTTGTTATTCAAACACTTAATTATTTAGATGGGTATAATAATGCTTATAACTAATGTAAATAATAAATATAACATGTTAATTATTATGTATATATTATATACCATCCAATTACATACTATTTCACCATCAATATAATGATATTATCGCTCGTGCGTACGTACGGATTACCGTCTCCACGAACGCGATGAGATTCATTCCCCATCGTAATCATTCAAGAATAATTTTCATTTTATGATTAAAAATAATGTTTATGAACATAATATAATTATTTATATGAATAAAATACATCCTATCAATAAAAAATATGGATTATTAAAACGAATCTGTTAACACCCAAAATGATGATACTACTGAAATATTATTAACAAATAAATATTATAAGATCATATACGATATCATATTTATGTATATAGTTCTTGTATAATTTAATAACAATATTTTAACTATTATACAGGAGTTTAACATACCATAAACTAAGGAAAAGTACAAGTTAAGGGTTAATTCTACAATCTCTTTACTTATCCGAGGTTGTTAATACATAAGTATCTACTGGGACCTCTTTATCATCCACATCCATGTTTTCTTAAAAATGAAATTCAAAACATTTTTACAATTTACTAGACTATGGGTTAAATTAATTTATACCATTATTTGACGACATATTTTTTGAAAGGAATCTTTCTATTGTTTTCCAAACAAGGTGCTTTATGACCTTCTCGACAAAATTAAGGTAAAAATGTCTTTTTTTAACTTATATGGCGGGTGCGGCTATTTTCCACCATTATAACATTGTTGAAGATTTCCATACAATCTTATAAGAATATTTTCAAAATAAATGTTTTCTTTTATAATTATATTACTTTTAAATGATTTCAAAATAGAAAGAGATATTTCTCTATAAAAAGTTTTGATTTCATCTACATCAACATCCTTTGATGGATTTTAAGCTTGTTTGAAGTTGATTTATTATGATACAAATCTTCCATATTATATTGAATGTTTTTTGATATGTTTGACTATGGATGTGTTATTTTTACACCATTCATGGTTTATGGATAAAGTATTGACATTTCATATGATAGTTTTAATACGAATGTTTATGTTATGTTTAAACCTTTTCATATAAGGAGTGCATTGGACTTAGTAAGTGACGGGTGGAGCCCGCAATAGATCCTTGATGCATCGGTAGGTATCATGAGATAGACTAGTGTCTTGTTACAAGTCCTTGACAAAATATTATTTTTATTCTTGGCACAAGGCCTTGAATTTGTGGTTATGAAGTCTGGCATTATGCATTCCAACATTATGAAATTGGTTATTGATATTACACGTGATTATTGAACTAGTAGAATATCCATGTGAATAAGTAAATGGAATTATTTGATTTATCTTTACCATATTATGATGAATTTTAAGTTTAAAAGAATTGTGTTTTAGTCTTATACATTTCCTTAAATGTTTATTCTTATTCTTGAAAGTTTCCGCTATATTGTTATCCTTACTGAGCATCTGAGGTCACCCCTTTCTATGTTTTATTTTTCACAGGATGTGAAGAAGTATATTATGAATGACCTACAGGGATAGTCTAAGGGATGAATGTGGTCAATGGAGACAATTTTGTTGCTGTTTTTCATTTTATAATGTAATATAAAACATATGAATGTATCTAGTACTTCCAAGGCTACTAAACTGATCGGTCTTTTGGGAATTTGATCCCTTGTGATCATGCCAATTTTATTTAATAATGCACTGAATCTGGGTAACTGGGGTCAGGGTGTTACATTGATTACATTAAATTTCAAGTTTCTGTGTTTAACTGCAAATGGTTTATCAGTGACAATAGTGCCAGACACGATGAATTTGGAATGATACTAGTAAATTTGAATAAATTAGAATACATAGATGATCTATTTATAATTAAAACACATGTAATTTTTTTTCTATATTCTCAATAAATTCTATATGTAGTGGTCTATTGTTTTACAAGGGAAAAAATAGTATGTTGGTGATGATAAACTTGACAAAGATGCTAATTTATTTGAGATCCTTACTTCCATGGAGATATTAACAAATAATATTGATGATAATGTCATAGACAAGGTTTTTTTTCATAAAGAACGATCATGAAAAATGAATTTGGGAAGCCGATCCTTTAGTGAATTCATAATATTACATGTAACATATGTTTAATTTTGGTTTACTATTTTAAATTTCATAAATTTTTATATATTTTAATTTAATTTTATTTATTATAACTTTTATTATAACTACTAATTTAAATTTTTTCTTTATATTAGTTTAGTTTTTTTTAGTTTACCATGTTTACCATTACAAAACTTATCTATTAATTGATTTAATTGTTTTTTTAAAACCAATTATTTTAAATTTAATATGATAAACAAAAACAAAAAATACTGAATAAGATTATATTATAAAAAAATTATTTTTGGTGTAAAAATAATTTATCAAGGTTGGATAATTTTTATTATTCACACACCAGTTTTGGATTTGTATTCATTCATTTATGTCATTTCATCTCATTAATATTGTTAGAATTTTAGTTAACTATAAAAAATATGAATAAAAATGTGTTAAGTTTAGTTTAATTTATGTTTTATAATTGTTCATTTCTTATTTAAATTTGTATGTAATAGTTGGATTTGTATATATTTGTACTCATTGTAATTGCTTTGATTTATAGGATAATGACAAACCAATCATCTGATCCACCACATACTTATAGAGATGTTCATACTCATACCTATGGGGAGTAATGTACACATGATCCTATTGATGAGCCTCCTCATACCTCTTTACTTGATATATCTATTTCCATGGGGGAAAGAAGAGTTCGAGGATTGGTAAATGTGGCACCACACGTTTACAAAAATTATTAGTTTCTCATACCCAAGACCAAATGATACTAGTAGACTTTGATGATAATGATATTCCAAGAGGTCCAAATCCAAACCAATTCAATTTTTTTAGTAGTGTAGGGTAAAATAAAAGTTAGTATTTTGTTTGATGATCGGCGAAGTGTTGACAAAGTGACATTATAAAATTTATGGGAGAAAATTTTGGTAAGATCATTTGTTATTATTTTACTTATCTTGAAATTTTTATAATAATATATGTATTTATACTCCTTATTAGATGACATATGATATACCTGATACTGGAGGAGTCATGAAGAGATGTCTATCATTGGATGCTAGGAGATGGAGGGATTTTAAATCATCCCTCACATCACAATTCATTTTTGGGGATAAAAATAATCATAATTAATGTGATATATATATATATATATCCATTTATAGATAAAGATACATGGAAGAAATTCATTGAAAGTAGAAAACGAGAATATTTTTTGGTAAGTGAAATGTTAACTTTTAGAAGTTTCTTTATATTAATGACCAAATTAATGATTTATTTATTCTTAATTCACAATTTTACAACAATAGAGGAGATATCATCAAGATATCCAATCTAGAAATGTCTACCCTCATATGTTATCTTGGAGATGGTATACATTATTAGAAGAAAAATAATAGTACAAAAAATTCAAAATCTGAGAGATGAGTTTTCAGGGTTTGTAGAGGTTGCCCATCCTTCCCCAGATAGACATGAAAAATGGAATAGGGATTAGATGAGAACAAAAGGGAAATATATCATATAACAGTCGAGGGTTGTAGCTGAGAGAATTGTAAGATGTTTACTTTATTTACTTATTTAAGTCAAATCAACTATTTATATATTGTGATTCATTACATATTTTTTCAAATATCTTATATAGTATTCTCTATAGGAGAAGAGAACAAAGGGGATCTTCATTGATAAGGGTATAAAGGATATTTTATCTAAAACATTGGGAAATCCCGAACACCCGGTTTGTGTATGAGGATACCCGAAAGGTGTGTCAGTAAAGAAAATGTTTCCACATTCAGAATATTATTCAATGGATAATGTTTATAAAACAATAATATAATATTTGGAATATGAACTTAAGGATATTTATGCGATAATGGAGGAAAAGATCAAAGTTTCAGTATAGTCGATGTTTGCAAACATGCAAAGATAGTTTCAGAATGCTGATCTAACTTTTCCACCTCCGCCAACAGATCTGAATCCTCCACCTTCGCCAATAGATCCCACTCCTCCTACTGATCCTAGTCATACATCTCAGCCTACAAACCCCACTCCTTATTATCATACCCCTACACCCCTCCTCCATAGATTCCCAGTTACTATGAGTTATATGTTGATGATCCCATTCATATTGTTGTATATGAGATGATATTTTATATCAGTGATACAATTCATCATCAACAGATTGAGATAGAGTATAATAGGGTCACTGTACATGATATTATAGATTGATCAGTAAAAATACCATGTCCTATAAATGGGGACAGTAAAATTATACAAATTATCAGTCATTTTTTTAGTTTTTCCATATAGACTACTTCAACATATTACCATAGAGGTATGTACATATTTTATATTTTATTTCATTTTTCTATTAATTTTTTTTATCATTTTAAAGTTTACATATTTATCTAATTTTTTACCGCAATACTTTAAAGGTAAATAATTTTTTTTATAGATAATAGAAAATAAAAAGTGTTATATCTTCAGATACATATTCTACAATTCTTGATAGATTGTATATATATTAAAATTTGTTATTGGATGTATATGAGATTCCATATGAAGATGCTATTTGTGGGTGTGCAATGATTGTGAGTCTTTTAAAAAGTGATATCATGGATCTTATAACTAGAGATAAATTGAGAATCAAAATGATGCAATTTTTTTCCACATACATCAATGAACAACATTTTACCATTCATTTAATTTATGGAAAATTTATAATTATTTTTGTTTTGTATTAGGTATCTTTATAAAATTTTTATAGATAATGAAAATATATATGTATATGGATTTATAGATCCACAATTTATTTCACTTATAGTTAGGATGATGACTGATGCAGAAAGAAAAATTTATATTTTTGAAAGATTTCAGAATAATGCAATTATTTAGTGCTAGATGTTTCCATATCTTCAAGAGTATGAAACATGTTTCTCAAAAACTATTATGTATATCTTAAAATAATAAAAAATCACATTAAATATTATTATATATCAGTGGTCATTGGATGTTGGATGTTTTTTCCCAAGAGAGAAGACATTGCATTGGCTATGCTCTATCCATGATGAAGTGACAGAAAATTTTAAGGATGTATTGGACATATAAGTTTGGATGTTTTAATACTTATTTGTATTATAATGAGTAAAATTTATTTTATTCATATTATTTTCAAACAGGGCATGGAATTTCTATAGAGAGATGGCAAAAAAGAAGAGCGTAAAGATCAAATTTGTACAAGCTAAGGTGAATTTTTATTTTCAATTAGTAAATTTTGGATATATTACATAAAAATGTTATTTTAAATTAAAAATTATTTATAACAATATTGTCATAAAAAATAAGGTGTAAAAGAATGTGGATATTATGTTTTAAGATTTATGTATGAAATAATTTTAAATAGGGCAGTTATGAAGTTTCATAAGGATAGATTTGTTTTATAAAGTTTCTTAAATATTTCATTTATTTTATTAAAAATAGAAGTTAAATGATTTATTTATTATTTGTAGCTTTTTGATTAACCAAGAACATATAGTGAATAGGAGTTGAGACATTTATAAATTGATTGAGTGAATCATTTTTTTGGTTTGAGTGTTTTTTATTTCATCTATAATTTCAAATTTGATAGTTGAATTGTATCTTTCTTTCACTAGACATTTGTGCTATTTTTCTGCTTGGTTTTCTGCTGGTGTGTAGAGAGGAAGTAGAATTGTATTTTTTTTTGAATTTTCACATCGTTTATTTTATATCCAACATGAAAAATGATCTATTCAATCAATGTTTTCAAATAACTAACGTGATGCATACTTTTTTAACATTGGTTATTAAATAATCGATATAGAAAACAAAGGAAAAATTCATTTTTCACATTGTTTTTATGACGGTTATTTAATAATCACCATGAAAAATGATCTATCATGTTATTTTTTTAGAATAATAGATGTGATACATCGTTTTCCACATTAGTTATATCATAACCGATATGAAAAACTAAGGATAATCCCATTTTCATGTCGGTTCTCCAAGAACCAATGTGAAAAATGGGTTTTTACATCTTTTCTCCTTGAACCGATGTTAGAAACCTAAACATAAATATATTTAAAACATTAGTTTTAATTAATTTATGTTAAAAAATAATTTACAACATCGCCTTTAATAACATCACCTACTAACTAATGTGAAAAATCCAAAAAAACCAACGTAAAAAATCATTTTTTTGTACTAGTGATAGTTATTAGGAGACTTCATATAGTTTGAAAAATGATGCACCAATTGTGAAAAATCCCACTATTAAGGAATTACAGCATTTTAATAGTTTTATCTGAAATCCAGATGGTCTCCCTTAACCATGTGATAATTGTGAAACAAAATAATGGCTTCAAAATTTTCAAAATTCCACCCTAGAACTCACACAATTTAAAATAATCCCATAATTTAATAATGTTAAAAACAACAATAACATGTGGGTATTAAAATTATCCACACCATGAAACTTTCTACCCCTATAAATTCCTTGGTTAAAAGATAGAAGGTGATGAAATGAATAACCTTACACACCTAAATATAAAAGGTGGGTGGGATGGGGAATGATTTCGAAGGGCCATGTGAAGGGGAAACTGCTAAACATGGTCCATTTTGAAATAATTCATTCAGAGTCCTCAAAAAAATAGAACCCAAATCCTCAAAAAAATGCCAAAATCTCCAATAAAAAATCAAACCATGACCCATGAACCAATATACCTAAGATAATGGAGACTTATAATAAGTCTCTCCACCATTTAGAATTCATTTAAAATAGTGTAATGAAAGGGAAAACACTTATAAAAGGAAACCACCATAACTAAAACATTTCTAACCAACTAAACAAGTCATAAACCACAAAGAACTAGAAATATTAAAAAATAATATGATATTCCACCTTAGATCATGAAAATCCATAAGGTTAAACTAGGAGATCAACCTTAGAACACCCCCACATAAAAAATTCAATAAAACCAAACCAGTGTCCACATGTGCTCACTACAAAAGCAACACCGTCTTAGTCACTCAAGAATATACCATAGGGTTTCCCATGTTAAACCCATCAATAAAATATTCTCATAAAAACTGAGATCACATATAAAAACCTCTAGAAACATGATTCCATCAACCAAGCACAACCACAACCACACAACGATTAACATTCCAAAAGAAACAATCAATAAATAACCAAACAATGAATCCTGTAAAAACTATCTCAAAAAATTTAACTTAAAGCTTTAATAAAAACCAAATATATGAAGGGAAACCCAAAAAATGGATAAACATCCCAAACTAAATTATACCTGAGACTTCCTCCAAAAACCCAACTTACAAAACCTATAACGGTGACCCAAATATACACAATGCAGACAAGTCTTTGGAGATTTCTAACAAGAGGGCCTAGAGTTCCACAACTCCCCACACTGAAAGCACACAAGAGGTATATTATTCTCATGAGGGATAATGAGTCCCCTATAAGACCGACCCTCACCTACCTACACTTCTAATTTAGGCTCATCCAACTTTATCTCCAAACCCATTGGTTCACCATCAATCAAAATAGATGGAACTGAGGTATCACCCATAATAGGTTGCCTCAAATGGTTGGTTTATTCTTGAATGTCCTTCTCAACCACCTCTTCAAAGGATTCTAGGATATAACTAAGCACAAATAATTCAAGATCAAGGTGAAGACCCATGATAAATAAATGATCTTTCTTTGAGTTATCAATGAATATCTCAGGAGAAAATAACACACAATATGAGAAACAATCTATATAATCCTTCATCATTTGCTCACAATAATGAAGGATAAAAAACTCAAGAGATTTATTTACTTTCACATCCTTAAGATAGAACCATTGAATGAACATAATCTTAAAAAAACTCCTAATACATTTTCCTTTATAACTAAGAAGGAAACATCAACTCCCACCACACTTGTCTTGGTCTAACAAGAAATATTGCCATAACTCTCACCCTTAAAGCATTAAGAGTCTTGAGATAATTGAGTATTCCCCTAATCCTTTCTAGATACTCCACCACTTTAGATGATCCATGATATCTATAGAATGAGGGTTGATAATGATTCAAGAAGTCCAAGACAAGGTCTATGAGCAAAGAATAGTTCAAATCCACCACTCTATTTGAAGTCCAAGTAGAGTGTAGAACTGAAGGTATCTCCTCTAAGAGATAAGAGGATTTTTTGGGAGGATCATCCATAGAGATAGGGCATATACTTCCTTCCTTGAACTTTCTAGGAGGCATACTCTAAATAATACAAGACGTGAAATCATAAAATTCACATCTCACAATTTAATCAAAATGGCCTCATTATAAATAAGGTACAAATATAAAGGTAGAAGTTCACCAAATCAAAACACACCATAAAACTTAATTTATTTTAAAATTTCCAACAATATAAAACCAATTTTCCTTTAAAACCACTCACATCAAATAAAAGTTTTAAATATATTTTTACCAAGGAACACACTCAAAAAAACCCACCCTTATTATTTTAAGAGAAAACCAACCTCAAAAAGGATTCATTACCCTTTTTAAAATTAAGTGAAACCATTTATCAATTAAATAGATTCATTATAAATAATTTACAATAAATCCCACTTTTATTTGAAAATTTTTACAACAAGGATCACTTAAATTTTCAAATTTTGTTTCGAAACACCACAATAAAATCCACTACTTTATTAAATATTTCACATGAAATAAATAAATTATTTTAAAAAAAACCCACTAAAATCGATTTTGAAGTCAAAATTTTATAAAAATCCCCCTTTCACCCAAAAAAATCTTTTAAACATAAAGCATAATGAAACATAATATCACACATAAAGGAAAAAATATTTTAAACACATAAATACCTTATTTAAACCTTCTTATGCTCATCTCTAATAAGTGGGAACCATATAAGAGCAATATAGAACCAATAGAGATAAAAAAAATCTAGGAGGGATGAAGAGACGTGCATAGTATGGTATCATGGTTTGGTAGGTCACACATTAACTATGTAATAGACTCATTAAAGTTTTTAGAACTATTCTTCACAGGCTCCTCATGGTTTACCAGACCATATGAGTTAGTCGTACATCACCAGTTCTTCATCCACTTTAACCAAGAAAATAAAAAAGAACCCTCTAAATCACTTATATAACCAATTGGGGATTCAAATATCATAATTATATAATAAAATACACCATAACTATTCATAAATGAAATCAAAATCAAAGTCTCAACCCCAACGACACATGGTAACATGAGGTTCATCACGAGGAAGGGCTGGACAAACACTCACCCATACACTCCACATGAGTCCCAATGTCAATATCTACATACTACTATGAAACATAACCAAATAATAAGAGGGAAATATCAAGAACCCATGACTTTATAAAAACCTAAGCTCTGATACTATTTATAAAAAACTAGCTCGGGATGACCTGGAACATTACCTAACCCATCTCATCACTGGGCCTGAAGGCTGTCTCCAATCTCCATAGGCCGACAACTAGTGCTTGAGCATCAAGGAAGCACTCTTGTGAATTATTTCACCCTTAAATAAGAATTAACAACATAATGAATCT
The DNA here is from genome assembly GCA_963277665.1 of Viscum album. Lineage (NCBI taxonomy): Eukaryota > Viridiplantae > Streptophyta > Magnoliopsida > Santalales > Viscaceae > Viscum > Viscum album. Next base: position 1,383,555,877 of record OY728138.1, read on the forward strand.
TATACTAAAAAATCCTTCTTGGAGCATCCATACCTTGGATATCTACACATAATAAACAATTAAAACCAAATAAATAAACAAAAAATGAGTTATAATTAGTACAATTGATCTAAATCATTCATATTAACACACACACATCATCTAAAACAAATAAATAATAAGTTACAATAAGTAAAAACTAAATTTATATGAAAGAGAGGCCATCTTAGCTTATACAATGACATACTAAAATAAATTAAGGAAAACCAATGAAATTTCAATACTACCTCCAAGCAACCCATGGTTGATCACCACATACCAACTCACTATTGGAGACCCAATGGAATGATAGAAAAATTGAAACAAAACCCAAATCCTATATAAAAAATAGAAGTTTCATACACACCCATAAAATGTTTATATAGGGTGTGATCAAATAGGCATAGTAGGATCTCACCAAGATTCCATACAATTCATTTAAACAAATAGGTCATAAATGGTAGTTTGAAATAAAATATAAAATACATATTTCTATTTAAATAAGGAAATAATGAAACCAAATCATGTAATCATTTTTATTAATAATAAATATTCTCTTTTAAAACCAAAACTATTGAAACCATATTGAAACCCAAAATGTGAACCTTTGATTTTTATGAAAACCAAACCAAAACCCACTTTTAAAACACTTTCACCCATCATGAGATTTCATTTATAAAGCAATCATTTTACTTTTATTTAAAATATCTTCCCAAAACCACTTTACATAATCACTTTTCAAACCATTTTAGAAATAATACCAACTATAAGTTAATAACTCATAATAAAATTAGGCACTATTATATCAATGAAATTTCATAAAACAAGTAGGAAAAATGGTGCCAAAAATAATAAGCATAAAAGAATATGATAAGTAAGGAATGTAAATCCCCTAGAATATTCACTAATAAAGGCATAAGTGTCATGGGATACAACCTATGTTCAAAATTGATACAATCCTAAATAGTGATATAGCAATACATATAAACAACCATCGTATATTAAGTCAAACCATAACAAAATCCATTCAATTATCCCGCACTTGACTCATTGAGGTGACACCTCCCCTCTAACCCTGGCTTATAACACAACTTGGGGGACCCTAGTAGGGTAACATGAATCCAGACCTCCCACCTAAATACTTGAGTTACCAAAATTAAACTATCATAAATGTGAGAAATAAATCAGAATAATTACATAAGTAAATAATAAGAAATGATTCACATCTCACATTTAACACCCTCACACAAAACAACACCTTTTCCCATCATATATCCATCACATTATAATAGACAACCCGCAATGGGTGAAAAAATAATAAAGGTAAACTAATGAGGGTACTATAAGTAACAAAATTATATTTAAAAGGTTACAAATGAACCTTTAAAAAGAAATCAAATCAAGTTTTTTAGTCACATTTCACTTACTTTGAAACCTAATTATTCAAAACAACCTTTTGAAATCACTTTGAAAACAACATCATCCTTTATGTGAAATCAACCCTTAAAACATCCATTTTAAATAAAATATTCTTTATTTAAAATCAAAATAGGACCCAAGTACTATATTTTTCATCAAATACATTAAAATAATCCACTTATTCATTTTCATAAATACTTGGCATGTAAAAACATTTAATTCAAAGGAGATACATGAAACTCATAGAGAAAAATCCTTCATGCCAAGTCTATAATTTATAGAAACCAATTTACATCACAATATAGGTACTATATAAAATCAAAATTTCATAATATAATGGTTTATATAATTCAATCATTACATTAATTGAAAAATAAAGAGGTTGTATATAAACACATACCTCAAGATAGTCAAAATCGTGTCACAACGTATCGCCTCAACGAACACCCAAGTAAGTAAGAACCACCTCCCACAGGCTCTAAGTAACCAAAAACCTAGGTTAGAACCCAACTAAACTCCTAAATTCCCATACATAATGAATTAGGGTTTCCATGAGAGGGATAAATATATAGAAAAGGAAGAAAAATGAAGGATATGATAAATAAGAGGAAAATGAAATACAAGTACCTTGGAAACCACTTGATATTTAGAGGCAATGATCCAAAAATTAAGGGGAAGAAAAGAGGATATCTTCTTAGGGATCCAAGGGGTATAATAAATGAGTGGAATAGGAGGATAAGAGAAGAGGGATAAAAATATAAGTATAAAAATTAGTAATTTCACTTTTAAGTGAAATATGGATAGATTGTATGACTTGGACATATGGTATTCCAAACCATGCAACAATTATATAGGACCCACTGGCTAGTATATCACACCCTTCATGGTTTGGGTTGTATGATTTATCCTAGCCATACACCAACTATGTGGGTTTCCCTTGCACACAAACCAAGTCACATATCTACCTATAATATTTCGTACGGTTTGAAAAACCATACGCCAACTATGCAAAATCCCATTGTTAAGGAATTTTTATATTTGAACGGTTTTATCTAGAATATACATGGTCTCCCCTAACATTGTGAAAAACATATAGAAGAATAAAAACTTTAAAATTTTCAAAATTCCACCTCATAACTCCCAAAATTTAAAATAAACTCATAATTGAATAATATTAAAAATAGTAATTACATGTGGGTGTTACAACCATACAATTCCTTAAGAGTGTATCTACTCTACGATAACAGGATGAGATTTAGGTGTTAATTGACTTTTAATTTGTATTTATTTATTTATTTTAAGTATCCCAATATATTATACACTATGAAAATTTTAATCATTTGTAATAGGTTATTTGTGATTGAATCCTATTATAAAAAACTTGTTACGGAAAATGATATCACAATTAGTAGTATTTGAAATGGGAAATAACTAATATACTGAGACCTATTATTTTTTGTGATGGAAATTAGGATCCATAAACAAATAATATTTTTGATGATAATTAAATCCATTAGAACTATAATTTAGAAAGTATTTGTGGTGAAAATAACCATTCGTCACAAATATTATTTAGTAATTTTTCTGTGATGGAAATAATTTTCCATCGTATATACTATTTGTGATGGATAAAAAATCTCATTGAAAATAAGTTAAAAAAACAAAAAAATAAATTAAAATAAATTAAAATAAATTAAAAAATATAAAATATAAAAAAATCATTCATACAAAAAATAATAACCATTTAACACAATATTTGTTTATTCAAAATACCATAATAAAGTCATTGAGGGGGAGGGGGATTAGTTGTAGGATCGGGTAAAGGGAACTCCAACCCTAAACCATGTGTGAGTCATAATTTCTATCATATTCTCATTCTAATGATCTTATTTTTTCTCCCATTACTAACATTGATCTTCTCGATCTCTATGAAATATTTATATAATCTCATCCTGAGACCATCACTTATCCTCATGATTTATAATAGATGATGATTTAGTATGTTCTCCCTTGTAACTAACTAAATAAATTGATACAACACTATAATAATAGGTTGTTGTTGATCATTAACTAATACCAATAACCTAAAATTTCTTGATACTATCCATGGTTTCCTATATCTAAGATGCCTTATCTAAACATGACTCGAATGGTCCCTCACCTTCAGTCTCATACTGAATCCCTAATATGTTTGAATTCATGACCTCATACAACTCCTTAAAGTTTAATTAGAAATTTAAAAAGTAATAAAATTAATTTAAGTTAATTTTAAAAACAAAAAATTCTAACCACATTCCGACACTATCCATCACCATCAATTTATCTCATAGTATGATTGATGTATATCCTCTTGTTAACATCTGTAAAAATGGGATAAAAAACAACCTACATGAACATAACATAAAATTTTATATTAAAAGTATATATAAATGAATAATCAAAATTACTTACTATTTATCATCGATGTATACTCTCTATGTGGCCTCCTGACCCCTAATTCCATTGACCAAATGATGAACACCTCTGGAAGGTCACTCTTATCCAGTAAGAGAATAATCCATCCCAAGCCTTGGAAGGGATGTAGTCAAGTCAATGAAATATTCATGGCTAAAAAAAACACCAATAAAATATATCTTCATGACTTTGTTCTTAAGTTTATGTAAAAATTTATGAAAAAACTCACACATAAAAATCTCCCATGTCCCCTAGATAGAGGATCTCATGTTATCATCAACCATAAGCCATAAACCCTATAAATAATTAATAATACTAAGTTATAAATTAAATAAATTTAAAATAAAATATATTATTTATTTACATAAAATCCAGTGGTCATACATGTGATGTTGAACATTAGTAGGAACCTGATCACATGATACTCAGGTTCCAGAAAAATAATTCCATAAAATTGAACCTTCCTACCTAATAACTATATATGAAAAAAATATGAAAATAAGAATAGATAATCAGATAATTAATATAAAAAAATTAATGGAAATTAAATAAAATACACAATTAAACTTACATCCCCAAACATGGATCAAAATCAAAGATGGAAACTACTCAAGAATAGGGTTTTGAATTATTAATCTAGTTAAAATGTGACCCCTCCTAGTCGAAAGTGTAGTGTCAACATCCTATGGGTCAGATGATAGATCATGGGTCCCATCACTAAGTAGAAAAGCATCAATGAGGGTATTCTATATCTCATTATAATCATATTAATCCATCCGAAACATAAAAGTAATTTCACATTGAGAATAATTGTAAATAAAAATACTAAATATAAAAAACTAATAAATATTTATTGAAAACAAATTATATATATTGATTATGACTATAAATAGAATGTAATACATCATTATTCATCTTTATCTTCATATTCATAGATGTCATTATATTCAGATTTCTCTTCAGGATCATAAATTTCCACACAAGCTTCAATTTCATCATCCTTCTTTATTTTAAATTCATTGGTTACATTATCCACATTATCAACACCATCGAACCTTAATTATAGGGTCTCATCATCAATATATATATATATATATATATATATTCAAGTAAGATATGTATTTGGAAATGTTTCTTGAAAAATTTATATATTTTTCACTTCTAGAGAGCCACTTTCATTTTACATAAACTGATTGTCACAATATTTCATTTTTATTACACTCTTTAAATTTTTTAAATCACTCAATTAGAACAAAAATTTCCATAATAAACTTGATTTTATTGATGTGCCACTATAAATGGTTCATTTACTACAATAAGACTTATATTTAATTTCAATTACTCTATATCATGAATGAATGTACAACCCTCAATTAGTATAAAACCAATACCATTTAAACATCATTACATAATTTTGTCCTAGATAACATAACTCAATTATTTAACTCTATATTCTGTAAAGGTTAACTTCACTTTATTTATAATGAGTTAAAAAAAAACACCATTTTCATTGATAAATACCCCTAGGCAGAGGACCTGACCCAAGGTAGGTCACCTCTATGGCGTGACCCCTATGGTTATGGTGTGATTCCATTCCTTTAAGAATAAACAATATCCATGACCTAAATCCATCATGGCATGGCCTCTATCATTCATGAACATAGCCTCTGCACTCTATACCATGATACTTACCCTTGAACCATCCTTTATAACATGACCTAGAGATTACAATGTGACTGTCTTCATAATGAGAAAAATCAAAAAGGAAATACATAATACCTTCCAAACAACATGTAGGGTTTTTACAAGGTATTATGCAAGGGAAACCATCACAAAATGACATCCTTGGTTATGTTGTGATCATCAAATTCCCTAGAAAATTCACAAAAACAACACATAAGATATTTTAATAGATAACACAAGGATAATCGTCATGGTGTGGCACACTTAGCTATGGAATAACACCCATATATATCATATTTTTCTTTTCCAAAAATCCAACATAAGGGTTGTTCATGGATTAAAACCACATTAATAGCATGAACCTCTATCTTAAGGATTTTTCCTTAATAAGAAACCCACACAAAATCTCCCATTTCATAACTCTCCCTTGGTTATGGAGTGAACTCTTCAAACCCTTTATATTTACAACCCACATAAGTAAAACCATGACATGATTCACACTAGACACAATGTGATCTCTCTATTTTACCAGTAGGTAAAATTATGGAAACTTTAAGGGGGTGGGTAATTGAAGCTAAAAAATGAATTAAAATTTACATCCCACTTAAAAATTATTTTTCCCAAAAGATACAATTTCTGAACAAATCAGAGTATCAAAGTATAAAACACAGTAGAAAATAATCAATCAGAAGTTAAGTAACTTAATTGATGAAAAAAATATAATCAAAAACTAAAAAATCCAATGATAAAAAAAACATGGATTATTGGATGATAATTCAAATACTTCAACAAATGATATTTATTACCAAATAGTTCATATAGGGGGAAATATTTTCTTTTACCCCAGAGAAGTAAGAGGTTAAATAACATAAACCATGGTATCTAGGTTCTAATGAGGAACTTATTCAAAAAAAACCATTGGTAATAGGTAAATCTATCCCCAAGAACCCCTTCAATCAACAAAAATCTCCAAAAAACCCGAGTACCCTAAACTTCATTGAACAAACTGCTTGGAAGAAGCAGTTTCTTAGCCCCAAAAAACTCATCGATCATGTAGGATCATAAAAAAAATAATTAAAAATAAAAAGTCTTAGATATTTTATAATGAACCCCTCATAATAATAAGATTTATTAAAAAAATAGAAAAAATAATACAATTGAGGCTGTAAATGCATTGATATAATGAACATGCACTCAATTAAAGGTTTTACACTGTTTTCCATTCTGTGAAGCCTATGTCCAATTTATAGAACTTGTTATAAAAAAATTAAATGGTAACATCCAAAGTTTTTAAGATTAAGTTATAATATAACTTAAATAAGAACTATATATTCTGATGAGTGTAGCTCTATATTTTTATAAAGTAGTTCAACACAACTCGATAATGCTCTGAAAATCATATGGTCCTATTTAGTTCAATAGAACTTAGATAATTGAAAATTATAAATTGCATGAACAAAAATTATAAAAAATCTCTAAGTTAGCTAAAGAAAATTAAAGTGTATTTTTATTTTCAAAACAATGATAAGAAGAATAATTTGACTCAATGATCTCCCCATTTTTGATAATAAAAAAACACACATGAAAATTCAAGAAAAGGTAAGTTTAGAAGGAATTTAAAAATATGAATTCCTATAACATATAATAAATAAACATGGATATAACTTTTAATATACTAAAATTTCTCTTTTAATAAACACATAGGGTTAGTAATAATAAACTTACCTTAATAATAACTATCCTCTTTTAACAAAAATGAAAATTAATGAAAGTAAACTTTCCAAATAATATAAAATTTATCACTATTTATGATTTTCAAAGATAAAAACATAAAAAAGAATCATAAAAAGTTAAAATAAACAAGTTAAACTTCATTTAATTTCTATAAATCTCATTTATTTTGAGATATGTAATGAATTCATAAGAGTAAACTTTTCACCCTTAAAATTTGTTGTAAAAAATTTCTATTGAGGAAAATTTATCTCCTCATAACTTATGTTTTATACCCCTAGGATGAATTTATCCCCTTTATTGAAACAAATTAATTTAAAGAAACCCATCCCCACCTTTTAGGATTATCAAAGAGAATACAAAAAATAAAATCTAGCAATAGAAAACTAGGAAACTATGTAAAAAGAGAACTACCCTTCTGAAATTTATCTTTTGATGCTTATGAATGATCTTATTTTGAAGAAGATAGTTCCAGAAGTTATATTCAAAAACTTCTACTTAATTTCAACACAAAATCAAAAAATATGAATCTTTGTAAAAGAGTCATAAAAAACAACCCCCTATAAGGAGTTAGTCAAAATATATCATCTAAAAATTATAAAGGGAAAAAAATTATGTACATAGTGAAAAATACATAAGATGATCATGCATAAGATATTCATGAGTAATAAAGAAACGTACATATAAAAATAAAAAAACTTACATAGAAGAAAATTATAAATAAAAGAGTGGGTATTCATATATGAATAAATATCAAGAAGTAAACAATAATTCTAGAACTTAATTACTCTTAAATTCAATTATCAAGGGTATATTTTGTTAGGCATAGTTATATAAGATGTTCAAAGTGAATTTGATAAGTTACATTCAATGAACTTCTAGAAAATATAAAGTAAATGTATGAAAATTTAACATAGTTATACAAAAATAACCTCCCACCCTTTTCTTAAGGAGTTTTTCAATGTTAGGGGTAGTGAAATAGGAAATATAATTTATTATTATTTAAAAATAATCATACCCATATTCTGTTTAATATATTCAAATCTTGGATTTTAAAGGTTAGATGAAAATGTCAGCAATATATTCTTCAGTTTAGATAAACTTTATAATAATAGCTTCTTTTTATGTGTAGTCCTAAAGGAAGTGGTGTCTTAAATATATATTTTTATATCATGAATGATGTGTTGGTTCTTATATAAATAAACAACACTTGTGCTATCACATAGTATCATAGTTTGTGTAAAACTCAATCCAAAATTAGTGAATGTGTGTTGCATCCACAATAATTGAGTGCAACAAGTTCTTTATGCCACATATTCAACTTCAATAGTAAAAAGTGCATATAAATGTTACTTCTTATTATAATATGAAACTAAATATTCACTAATAAAGTGATATGTTCCATAAGTTATTTTATAATCCAATATAAAAACTCCAAAATCTATATCAAAATAACTCTTAAGATTAAACTATGATCCAAATAAATAAAAGAGTCCAAGTTTCAATGTTCCTTTAAGGAAATAGAAGATCCATTCAACACCTTGACTCTAGTAATCCAAAGTCGATGCTTACTTTATTACATTAGTACAAGGTACAATAGATCACTCCATGTAGGATTGATCAGTTTAGTAGTCTTGTATTAACTAGATACATACTTGATTCACATATTACATTGTAAATATAAAAACATATCATAAGAAACATTCTTATATCCTTGAAATTAATCAAAATATCTTTCTTCATATATTGGATAAAAAACAAACAAAAAAAGAGTGAGATAAAATGATCAGTAAGGGATACACATAATGGAAAGTATCATGAGTAAATAAGGTATAATCAATATGGAAAAGTGGATAATAAAAACACATTCCATTCAATAAAAAAATTTAGTTCAAAGTACATCTATGATTAATATCAACATATAAATCACATGTATAATGGAAACTAAATTATTAATAAAGTAAATGAATAAATACATACATTAATGATATTTCCATCAAGGCCTTATCCAAGTTATCATGAATATTCCTATGAATACCCCATTCAATAAACCATTCTTAATAAATGGGTATATGTAAACTAGATACCCATCTAATATGGAATGCCTGCTATTTTTCATCATGAGACCCATCGATGCATCGAGGGTCTATCTATAACCAATCCCCACTCACCACTTTCACGTTCCATGTATTCCTAATATATTAAATGATTAATAAAATTCATTATCAAAATTACTTATAAATCAAAATTTATCCATAATGAATAAATAATAATAGATATTTCCCAAGTTAATGAAATAATATTCTTAATAAAATTCATTCAAATGATACTATATATAAAAATGGAATATGGTTAAAACATCATCAAAGTAATACAAATGGTACTAAATTAATCCATGATATTAAAAATATGGACAAGAGTTCCTAATGAATAATGAAGAGTGATAGAGAACATGATCATAATAATACAAATAATCTCAAATAAGGTATAATCCATAATTCAATAAATTATGATAGAAGACCATAAATTCTTCATAAATGAAGTTTTTATAGTAAAATAAGAATTTAGAAAAGAAAATTGAATTAAACCATTAAAAATAAATTCCTTGTAACCATGTATGTGAACAAAGTTATAAATGACTTTTCAATTTTTTAATTCCTTTAAGAAAATAATATCATTTTCTTTTGATATCATTTTAAATAAAAATTCCTAGACTATTGATAAAAATATTTTATTTTAAAATAACCATGGAAAATTTTAAATTAACATTAAAATTAAATAATGGTCATGATGGTGGGAAATTCCATTCATGTGGTAAATGTAAAATAAATATCATTTTCACACTTTTGGAAAAAATTATAAAAATATATCGTTTGAAAAAAATGACAACAAGATTACTTTTAAAACTTTACAAATAAAGTTAAATATTATTGAAAATAACTTCAAATAATCATTTTAGTTTAAATAATAATGTTATTTAAAAATTTAAAATAACCTTTACATGGAAGAAAAAGAGTTGGAAGAAAAACATTGAAACATGCCTTTTTAAAAATAAAGCCCCCACATATAACTCACTTATTGATTCATGATACAATAAGAGAATAAATGGAATATAAACATGTAAACCCCTAGAATAAGAATAGTTGAATAATATATATGGGTTTTAAGAGTTTAGGATCATATAATCTTACCAAAGGAAATATGAACATAAACAATCCTAAAATAAAATGATATTGTAAGATAAATCCATTACATTGGGTCTCTACTTAATTATATGTGTTTGATCCTCCTATATAATGAATTTAATTTTTTTAAATAAATTATTAGGAAATTTTTTCATATATATTCCATTTTAATGTCATTTTTTAATAATTTGGAATCTATTTATTTAATATTTCTTGCTTACGTCTATCATTTAAGGTTGTTTGGTTAATTTCTTCAAAATTACTTCAATATATTATTCATTGTTAACAGATTAAGGAAAATGTTACATCATGTTAATAATGTTAATAATTTTATGATATATTTTTTATTTGTTATAAAAAAATTTATAATCATCTATGCATGGTGGTAATAGATAAAAAATCACATTACTTTATGGAGGTGGTAGTCCACACGTGCGCATGAGCGACATTATCATTTTCCAATAGATGTAAAGGTAAGAAGGTAGATGATATATTATATTTTAATAATAATAATTATTTCATAAATATCATATATATTCATTAATTACACCTTTATAACCATACAAGTTAAGCGGTGATGAAAAAAAATTATACCTCTACGTGGAGATGGTAGGTCATACGTATGCACACACGATGTTTTTGTTTTCCATAGGAAATAAAGGAGGTAGAAAATGGTTTTACCATAATCATAATAACATATAAATATTTTGGTGGTACTAGATTTATTATTACATTATATATAAAATAAATCTATAGTTAGTATACGAAGAAATAAACTTTGAAAGAGTTGGGTAAGATAATTATCTCTTCTTTGAGATACCACCTTTGGCTTACACCTTAAGCCTTCTTAGGATGGTCTCAGGGTAAGACTAGGAGATCAATAATGTATGGGATGAAGATATTAAGGTTTTTAGGTAGGTATTTTCAAAGATATATTGATTTTATTTTGTGAATAATAGATGATAATAGGTGCCCTTTTTATAAGCTAGGGGAGGGACACACATGAAATTACTTAAAAATTTAAATAATATAAAGTCATTTTATTGTGAATGTGGCACAAAATTATCATATATTAGAATATTATAAGGTTAAGGTTTAAATATAACCAACCAATAATGTTTAATAAAGTTTTTTGTGTTATCTTTATGTCCCATATCTTTATTTTTAACCTTTTAACTCATTTTACCCTTAATCGAGGTGATAAATATTTACCATGGTTATTATTCATTGTGAATAAAAATTAAATTGAAATTATTAACTAATATTAATAATTATTATTTAAAACATGGAATTCATTTTACATTATTCATATCCTATAATTTTTAGAAATTAATTTTAATATAATTTCACAAAAAATCAATGAAAACCATTTTTAGACAAATGCTTGTTTTAAGCATAAAAATGTTTCTTTAGAAAAATAAAGTATAATGTTGATTCCAGTGGGTTTAATTGTATTATTTTAAATAAAATTATTCTTATTTTTATTTTAAACCAAACCAAAACTTAAAGGTACCTTGTAAATACTTGATTAAGAGAGAAAAACTAAAATTAGTTTTTATTTGAATAAAAACTTTACTTAGATTTCTAAAATGTTAAGCATATATTTTTAATTTTAAAAATTATATTACTTATTAAATTTATATTTTTATATAATAAAGGTTTCATAAATATTAAATCTATTATTATATCATTAAAATGAAATAAAAGTGACATTTTTTTGTAAAATTAGTATTTTTCACTATTCACCCAAAAAATAAACTATTTCTAAAAAATCTCAAAAATTAACTCTAAGATAATCTTGAAATGATGAATTAAAAAATGAAATTAATTTCATAAAACTCAATTTATAAAATTTGTGAATTTATATTTTAATCAAATTCTTGAATAAATATATGTGCATTATGTTATTGTTTCTTTAGAAAGGAAAAATTACTTAATATAACTTAATCCCAGGTGTTATGTTCTCCCCTCCTTAAAAAATTTCATCCATGAAATTTATATAATTCCACCCCATGAATCTATTTGGATAGTTATTCATCATAACTTCTTTAAGTTCCCATTTTTCCTCTTTTTTTTTATTTCTGCAAAGTACCTTCACTAATCTAGTCATCCGATTCTGCAACACTTGTTCTCTAGTGTCAAGAATATATATAGTCTCTTTATATTAAGATAAATTAGGTTATAGTTATATTTACTTATAGGTGATAACATGTGTTGTGTATGGTATGTACTTCCTCGATAAATAGATATGAAATGTATCATGAAGTTTAGAGTGGATAAGTGGAATTTCTAAACAGTAATCCACAACTCCAATTATTTCTATAATTTCAAAAGGCCCTATGTAACTAGGAATTAGTTTTACTATATTTATTAATCTTATAACACATTTCCATGGAGATAACTTTAACAAAACATGATCACCCTTTGAAATTCTATATTATTCCTTAGGTTATTAACTTAGAACTTTTGTCAACTTTGATCCACCTTGATATGATTCAAAATAGTATTTAATTTAACTACTGTCTCCTAAACAATTTATAGGCCTAAAAGCTTCCTTTCACCAACTTCATTCCAACAAGTTGGTGTAAAAAATATTTTCCCATACAACACTTCATATAGTTCCATTTAAATACCTGAGTGGAATCTATTATTATATGAAAATTCCAATAAAGGTAAATATTGATCCCACATACCTTGAAGGTAAAGTGAGTGAAACCTCAATATATATTCTAATGTTTTAATATACTTTTTGGACTATTTATCTATTTGAATATGGAAAGAAGTTCTCAAACACAGATCGACATCAATATGATTATAAATACTTTTCCATAATTTCAATGTAAATCATGGGTCATGATCAGATACAATCAAAATAGGTCCACTATGAAGTCTCATAATTTCATTAATATAGATATGCATCAGGCTATCAAGAGGTAGATCTTCCCTTATAGTAAATAAATGCATGGAATTGGTAAAGTGATCAATAATAACCCATATGAAATCATTATTTCTAGGAGTATTTGTAAATATAGTGATAAAGTCTATAGTAATATCCTATAATTTTCACATAGGAATAGGTATAAGTTGAATAACTCCTTTAAGATGTTATCTTTTATCCTTGTTGAGAAACCAAGCATCATAAAACATAGTTTGTAGTTTCCTATCTCATATTATCTCACAAAAAATGTTCCTTCAAATCTCGATACATTTTGGTGCTACTGGGGAATATAAATAAATTTTAGCTATGAAATTCATCTAATAATTCTTGTTTTATCTAATTCATGGATGAAACACATTTCCTTTTTCTAAATATTAATATACCATCTTCATAGATAAAGTCTACCAACTTCTCATCATTCACAACTCCGATTTTATTTTGAATATTCTTATCACCAAGTTGATTTTTTTTTATTTTTTCAATAAGGATGGTTTAGAAATAATTTAGAATGGATGTGATGTTTCCCCTTAGTTAATTATTCTCATATCTTTCTTTACTAAATCCATGAATATAGGATCTCTATCAATCCTCATTTTAGTCATAATTTCACAATCTTTCCTACTCAATGCATTAACCACCTTATTTTCCTTCCAAGGGTGGTAGTGTATTGAGAAATCATAATCCTTGAGTAGTTTTATCCATCAACTTTACCTCAGGTTGAGATCTTTATGTGAAAATATGTATTTCAAAATTTTGCGATCCATATATATTTCAAAATTTTCACCATAAAGGCAATGCCTCTATATCTTCAATAAAAAGATTAAAACTGCGAACTCAAGATCATGGGTTGGATAATTCTCTTAATAAATATTTAACTCCCTTGATGTGTATACACAAACACTATCATTATGTATAAGGATACATCCAAGGCCCATATTTTATGTATCACTATATATCACAAATCCATCCCTTCCCATTAGTAAAGTCAATATCAGTACTTTGACCAATATCTACTTTAATTATTCAAACATTTCTTGACATTATTCTAACCATATGAACTCAACCCCTTTAAACATAAAATTTGTTAATGGGTAAGATAACCGAGCAAAATTTTAAATAAATCATTTATAGTAACCAGCTAATACAAGGAAACTACATACCTTGGTTATATTAATTGAAGTTTTCCATTTCATCATTGACTTTTTTTTGAAGGATCAACTGATATTCCATCCTTGGATAAAATATGGACAAGAAAAGAAACTTCCAAAATCAAGAATTCACATTTAACAAATTTTTCATATAACCCCATTTCTATAAGAGTTTTTAGAATGATTCATAAAAGAATCTTTTTCTCATCACTAATTTTAAAGTATATTAAGATATCATCAATCAATTCCTCAATGAAATTATCAATACAATCATTGAAAATCTATTCCTTAGATTCATAAAAATTTAGGGCTTATTAGTTAATATAAAGGGTTTTACTGTAAATTCATAATTTTCATACCATGTATGAAATTCCATATTTGGAATATCTTCCTTATTTATACATAATTGATGTTACCCAGAATGAAGATGAATCTTTGAAAAATAATGATATCCTTGTAGTTGATCAAAAAAGTCATAAATATGGGGAAAAGTATACTTATTATTTATAGTAATGATATTTATTTCCCAATAATCTATGCAAAACCTCATTGAACCATCTTTCTTCTTAACAAAATGAATAGGGGATCCCCATGGTGAATTGCTTGGGTGTATAAACCCATTATCACATAACTCCTTCAGCTGTTTCTTTAGTTACACTAATTCCAATTGGAAATACTATATAAAGTCTTAAATATGGGTTTCTAAGTAGGTATGATATCAATAAAAAACTCAAATTCACACTTAGGAGGGCATCAAAGTAGTTTTTTAGGAAACACATCGATGTATTCCTACACAATTGGTACATCCTCTATTATAAGGATACCTTTATCATTTATAGGTTATGTCAACACTTATTATCTAAGAATTTCATTAAGTAGATCTACTATAGGTGGATCTAGAAATTATTTAGATGATATAATCTCCCCTTCGAAGATAAGGGATTCCATATCTGCATCATAAATCACAATCTCTTTCTCTTGGAAATAAATTTTCACATTATAATTTAAAATTAAATCCATACAAAGGATTATATCAAAGTAAACCATAATTAAAATAGGGTTTTTCTATTTTTCATAATGGGAATTGATTGACACATCCTTATTACAATAAAATTTTCACTAGAAGTTTTGATTGACAACTCCATTCTTATGGTGCTAGGTAAATATTTAATTTTATTGGAAAACATGAAATATATAAAAGATCATAAATATCTAGAATAATATAAATCATTAGTTAAATTTTAGGTTATGATCAAAGTACCTTCCAACACATCTTTAAGAACTTTTAATTCAATTATAGTAATCATATAAGCTTGGAATTCTCCCCTTAGCCTCTTCTATGGGAGGTTCCATTGATGCTTGAGACATTGGTTTGAATAATGACCCATCTATTTATAGCTGAAGAACTGGATATTAATGTTTTCTTTACTTACCTTTCATTCATGTTCCCCATGACCCTTTTCTCCATACTTGAAATATAATTCTATTCCCATTAAGTAAGTACCTGAGTATTTCTTTTAATAATTATCACATGTTGAAAATCTTATCTTCCCTTTATTCTTCTTTGCCACATTTCTTGTTTCTTGGTGCTCATAAAACCTCTTATTTTCATAATTTACCTTAAAGTTATAATACATATAAAATTATTTCTTTGTCTTGATGAAAATTGATACTATATCATCATATGATGAAAATGTTTGAGAAACTAGTGCCCTTTAAAAACTCAGCTCAATCCTACTAATGAAATGGTTAATATTGCTTTATTGATTATATATGTAGTCCAAAAAATTCCTATAAAATATCGTAAAGGTTTCCTCATACTCTATAACACTTTCATCCTAATTATTATTTAAAGTTAGGAGATCCCTCTCCATTTTAGCTCATTACTCTTAAGGAAAGTTTTTCTTGAAGAAAACCACTTTAAAAGTTCTTCATTCAATACTTTCCATTTCATCAAACTCTTTGGTGTTTTTGAATTAGTGTCCACCATTTATCAACATATCCTTTTAAAAAAATATTCTACTATAATAACCTTTTCCATTTCAGTACTTCACAAGGCCAAAAATATCTTTTGAGGGACTTAATCCATTGTTCAACCACCAATAGATTAGTTGTTATATTAAAATATGGAGGATTCTATCACATGAAGTGATCCAAAATAAGCGAATTGTGTTATGTAACAATAGGTTACTCTATACAGGTAAGGTTATTAATCATAACATGATTCAACTACCCTAATATGGCCATTATTTTCTCAGCTCTAACACCAGTTGTATTGGCTTTCTCAGCAGGGTAATCCCTACACTGACTATGGGTATTTATTAACTTATTTCCACTAAGAACTATCTATATAAAATGTAACAAACTATTTGGATCATAATTATCATGAATATTTATCCATAAAATAAATATCCCTATAATGATAAAAGTTATCAAATAACCTAGGGATTATCATGATTCATATGTTAGATCTATTCATTTAAAATCTAGTTCTCAAGGTTCCTACTAAAATACCTTTGATACTAACTGTAACACCTTGAATATAGTAACCTAGAGTCAATTTTTACTTTATTACATTGGTACAAGATACAAGGGATCACACCACACAAGATCTATTGGTCATAGTGGACCACTCAAGAGGGGGTGGGGTGAATTGGGTTTCCAATAAAATTTATATTTAAATATAATTTAAAAATTAAATTCCCCTATTTAATTAAATTACATAGTTAATAAAAAATGTATATATATATATATAATTTAATTTTTCAAATAGATTCTCAAAATTGAGACCAAGGATTAGTTAAGATAACTTCTAGCAGTATGTGATTTGATGATAAAAATACTGTGGGGGTTATGGTAGCACAACCTGGCAGTAACACAAACTGAAAGTAAATCATTTTGGAAGTAGCACTGTTAAACTGTATCAATAGAAGTAGATTTTTTTAATGGAATCATCTAGAGATGATAGTACATACTAGAGGTAAGAGAATTAAAAAGTATCACCATATGATAGTTGGTGGTAGCTTCACTCAACAGTAGCACATACTGACAGTATCTCAGTATAACTGGTGGCATATATTTTCAACTAATAATAAATCAACACTTAGCTAAATTTAACAAATTTTTCTAAAACATGATTTACCATCACAAAACATTAAAATTATTATAAACACAACAAACATGATTTGGGATCATTAAAATAAGGAGGTTCTGAACTTACCTAAAAATTACCCCCTTTTTAATGATCACAAATCATGGAAATTTAAATCCATATATAAATGTTTAATAGAGAAAACAGATGAATAAAATATAGTCTAGTTAGCTCAATTAATCTATGTAATACATAAATATCAATTTAATATATTAAATTAATCCCCCTTTTGGGATTATCAAAAAGGTAAAAATACTTAGAAAAATTGTAAAAAAAGAAAAAAAACAATGAATAAAAAGTGATTATTTTCATTAATC
This sequence comes from Viscum album, assembly GCA_963277665.1. NCBI lineage: Eukaryota > Viridiplantae > Streptophyta > Magnoliopsida > Santalales > Viscaceae > Viscum > Viscum album. The sequence goes on from OY728138.1 coordinate 1,383,573,921, forward strand.
GTTGAAATGGTACATAATACTATAGAATGAGGAAAAAAACAAGTCATGACCTATAAAATCCTAGTCATAGTTTGAGGAGGGTTCCTTATCATGAAGAGAGGTAGGTTCCATTAGGTCCTTCCCTTTACCAATAATAGGAGGAATAGAGGAGGAGGCAGAAGTTATAGTAGAAGCAGAAGATAGAGTGTCCTTGATGAAAATTGGACTAGGATGCCTGACTACTTCAATATGAGTAAGAATAGAAGGATAAACTACCACAATAGAGGGATTAAGAGGTGAAGAAATAGTATTTGACACTGGAAGGTCTAGAGGTTCTATAATTATAGAAATTGAAGAGTACAAAAAAGGCTTCAATAGATCCACAAAATTAGTGATAACACAACTACTATGATCCATTAGCTTAAAGAAATACAATTTCTCTTCCATAATAAACTTTAAAAAGGGGCCAAAACTTTCAATTAGTTCACTTAATCCTTGAAGGCCCTGGTCACATGAGGAATTATTAGATTCTCATTAAGGAACTTAAAGTGAGAATTAATATCATGATTTGTATAAATCCTTGAAAGACAATATTTAATATCTTTAGTGATATTTTATCTATCACTTATAGCCTCATTCAAGCATTCTCTAACCAATTTATAAATATTCTCACCATTTTATTTTATTTGAAGAAGGTCTTATTAATGAAAAGAAGTAGAATCACCCATAACAGCTTGTATCTCTTCTAATACAATGGTTCTGATCAAATTAGCATCAAATGGTAAAGGAGTAGGAGGTGGAGTACTAGTGGTAGAAGCACTAGCTGTAATAAGTGACTCAAATATCTCTAGAATAGAGATATATATCTCTTCGTAAATCTTCCTCTTATATATTACATGATCGATCAAAAATAATCCATCTGACCATATAACCTTCTATTATCAATTTACATTTCTTTAATTTTCATAATCATATTAGGTTGAATGTGATAAATGACCAATGTGAATAACCACTGGGTATCAACTTCAATGAGTTTGGTTTCCCTAGGAGGTGTGGATATAAGTATCCCACTGATATCTGACAACAAACTTTCCTTAAAGGCATCCAAATCATCTTTAGTCATATAATTGGGAGGAAAAGTAAGGGAAATAGGATGATATGAAATTATATCTTGGTTAGGAAAATTAGTCTTCTCATGTACAGTATCCTCACTATAGTCACCCGAAGGAGTAACTTCTAACCTTTATACTTAATCAATCATTTCAATCAAGGATTTCTTAGGATCTATCTCATTAACAGAGTTATAAAGTTCACCATAATCAGGTGGAATGACCTTATCTTCACCATTACCACTATCATCATCACTATTGTCATCATATCCATTAGAATCAGGGTAAATAAGACCTATTAGCTTAGGGCCGGTAGATTTATCCCCCTTAGTTGATGACTCATATTTAAGTTTGTCCAAAATAATTGGTTTATCCCTATGACCATATTCTTGGCTGGGTGATACATGATGAGTAGAATTGGGCATTAATTCTCCAGTAGACTTAGCTGATATAGAGCCACTCTAAGAAGGGTTGGGTTATTATTTATTATCTCTATTATCATCACCATAATCATATCCATATAACACCTCAAATAATTATTCTAGAGACTCAGAAGAAGAATTATCTAACTAATCTTCATTTGAAACTTCAGTTTCTTTAGATTCATCACCTTATTTATGCAGGATTTCTCTATTGAGAAGATAAAGAGGAGGGATAAATGATCCATAAGATATATTTATGATTTTAACCACATAAAGTTTACTTCTATCTTCAATATAAATAGAAACAAACTTCTCTCTAACATCCTCATCTTCCATACTAGTATCAGCCTCAACTTAATCATCAGAGGAATACACCACCACTTCATCAAGCTCCAAGCCAGGGTCAAATAAATCTTTTGGTCTAGAATAACGATCAATAGTTTTGAATATTTTATATATTTTATCATTATATTACAATGATTTCCTTAACAAAGGGTTCTTATTTACCTTAATTCATTTTCAAGTTGTTTGACTTAAGAAAAAACCACCACAATTGGTTATCTTCTCTTCAACTTTAGGTAAAAGACATTTGGATTCTAGTAAGGTAGATATAATCTTAGGATAATCCAATTAATTTGAATTAGAGGATGGTTTTCAAAGATCCATAATATGTACCATTATATATCTACATAGGTTAATCTTATTACCTATTTTTATAAGAAATAAGAAAAACATATCTTGATACCATATATTTCTAAAGTCCCCCTTCATAGGAAAAAACATATGTTGGATAAAATTAAATAGCAATAAACATTTCCCATCCAAGTCCACTTTTGCAGGTCTTCACATAGTCGCATTTCATGTTAGCTTCATAAGGACATCCTTAATAAAAAAATATTCACTAATATGAAATAAACCTTCAAATTCCTCATATATACCTTGGTGAGTAACATTCAAGCATCTGGCCCATTAACTCAATGAAAAAAAGATTTCTTCCATATATCACTATCTCAACAACATATTTATTTCCCCAAACACATACTTTTTAAACATATAGAACTACTCAACAAACCTAGGATATAATTTTAGGTCATTCCTTGAGAACCATTTGATCCATCCTTGGTCCTGGATCACTTTCAGAATAAGTTAATTACTTGAGACTAACCATTCACCATATATTTCCTTTTTAGTGACGATAACCCATAACAAAAGCTTTGGATTCCTTGGATATAATGGATAAATAGATTCTCCTATTAACTTCTTTGAAGTTTATAGATCATTAAAAAAAATAGTTAGACGTTTTACATGAACTAATTTTGAAATTTTTTGAGAGTTTAAGGCTGAACACATAGATGGATGAGAGAGAAAGGAGGAAGTTTCAAAGGAGGCACATGCAAGAAGGAGATCCTCAAACTTAGATTTTAGATAGATTAATCATTTAGGGATTTGAAAATTTGAAAATAGGTCTTAAATATAATATATATAATAAAATTATATAAAAATAATAATTTCAATTAAAAGTTAGTAATAGTAGGAAAAAGGAAAGGTAGCGTATGGGAAGGTAGATCCCAATAGTAGTGATCATGGTATTATGGAACGATAAATACCAATGGACACATGTTAATGGTAGAATCCCTATTGTATCATATCTTATCAAAATACCAAAATATCACTTATATAGTAGCACAAAATGTTCATATACTAATAATTTATCCTTACGGTAGTGAAATTTATAGTAGCATAGATAACGGTACACAACTAACTGTAGTAGAGCCAATGGTAGCATAACTAATGGTATAAGGCCAACGATAGTAGAGCTAATATTAGCATAGATAATGGTAGATCAAATTACTATTGATACCAATGGTATATAAACCACATTAGTACCAATCTATAGAATTTTCTACTATAAGTAACATAAATTTAACAACAAAAGACTAACCAAATCTTATCATTCGAAGTTCATGTATGATATAGCTTATTCTATCAGAGTTAAAAGGCATAGTGAATATGTCAGCAAGTTGATGATTAGTGACTATGAATTCAAGAGTTATATCCCCATTTTGAAAATTATATATAAAAAAGTGTTTTCTTACATGAATGTGTTTTGTCCTGGAATGAGATATGTGATTCATGGAGGTATTTATCGCACTTGTGTTATCACAATTTATAGGGACATGTCAAAATTGATATCCATAGTATATTAAAGTGTGTTTCATCTAGAGAATATATGCACAACAACTACATATAGATATATACTCAATTTTAGTAGTGGATAATGACACAAAGTTCTGTTTCTTACAACACCATGAAACTAGAAACTTACCTAAAAAGTGACATGTTCCAAAGGTTTTTTTTATATCTAACTTACGACCACAAAATTATGTATATTAATAACTTACTAAATAAAATTATTATCCTCTAGGATAAAATAGTCCTAAATTGGTTGTAACTTTGAGGTATTTGAAAGTTATTTTTACATTAGGTAATTGTGACTCTTTTGTATTTTTTTGAAAATGAGAATATATACACACACTAAACACTAAATCCAGTCAACTAGTAGTTGAGTATAGTAAACTTACAATCACATATTTGTAAGTGGTTTGATCAACCAATTTCCTAGTTTCATCAAGAACTAATTTTTAGCTAGTATTCCTTGGAGTATCACTAACTTTAGTACTATCCATACAAAAGTGTTTCAAAATATATTTAGTGTACTTTATTTGATTTAAAATAATTCCATATTTCTTTTTGAATAATATGAAAAACAAGAAATAATTTAAGTTCTCCCATAAAACTTATTTCAAATTCACTTTGCATCATTTTTGAAAACTCAGTACAAAAATAATTTCTTTAAGATCTAAAGATAATATCATTAACATAAATTTTTATTACTAAAAAGTCTTTTTAAATTATTTTTATAAATAAAGTAGGGTTATATATCCCTTTAGTAAAACCTTTTGAAATAAAAAAAGAGATGAACCGATCATACCAAACTCTAGGAAATTGTTTCAAACCATATAAGGTTTTTTTAGTTTAAAAACATGATTTGGAAGGTGAGGATTTTGAAATCCTAGGGGTTTTAAAAAAAAATCCTAAATTATAGAACCATTTAATAATGAACTGTTATCATCCATTTGATATAGTTTGAAATTCAAATGTGCCGCATAGGAAAGAAACATCCTGATGGCATCAAGTTTAGATACTGATGAAAATGATTATTTATAATCAATACCTTAATCTTAACTATATCCCTATAAAACCAATCTATATTTATTTCTAATTATATTTCCTAACCCATAAACTTTATTTCTAAACACTCATTTAGTGCCAACAGTCAAATTTGGGTCTTTCAACTAGTTCCCATAATCTATTTCTTTCAAACTAATTTAATTCTTATTTCATTGACATTACCCATAATTCATCATATATTATTTTTTTAATGTTATTAGGTTAAATATGTGACAAGAAAGATTGATTTTCAACTTTATTTTTAAGAGAATATCCTATTTGAAGTCCATTATCTAGATCACCTATGATAAAATATAAGGGATGATATCTAAGATTCCTAATAAATATAGGAATAAAAGTGTTTGAAAACTCATTTTCAAATATAGGTTTGGTTTGTAGATGCTCATAATAAATTGGAGAGTTATTTACAAGAGTTATGGCAAAGTTGTCACCAAGTTTAACATTTATGTTCAGACTAGAAAGGTCAACCTCTAGATTTTATAAAAAAAAATTAGGCTCATGTGGATCTGTCTCATCAAAATTGACATGTACCAATTCTTCTACAATTTTAGTCCTTTTATTAAACACCCTATATGATTTAATATATGTATAATATCCAAGGGAAATTTATTCACTGCTTTTAGAAGCAAACTTGTCTAAATTTTCCTTTGTATTGAGTATAGACTTTACACCCAAAAATTCTAAATTAATTGACATTTTTTTTTCTAAAATTCCATAATTCATATGGATTATTATTTAAAAGAGGTCTAAATAAAACTATATTAAGTATATAGAAATATTTATTCATAAATTCTTCCCAAAACTAAATAGTTAAATCATAATCATTGAGCATGGTCAAAGAAATTTCTTGAAGGGTTCTATTTCTTCTCTATATTACACCATTATGTTGTGGGTTTCTAGGAGTAGAAAAGTTATGACTATAGACATATTGTGTGCATAATGATTCAAAATCTTGATTTTCAAAATCATGGCCATGATCACTTCTTAATGTATTAATTCAAAACCCACTAATATACTCTATAGATTTATTATATTTGAAAAAACAAGAAAGAACTTCACTTTTATAATCAAGGAAAAATACCCATGTATATATTTAATAATAATACACTATAACTTAGGTATAATTATTTCCTGTTAAAATAGAAACTTTAGAGGGTCTAAAAAATTCCATGTGAACCAATCTAAAGGTTGAGAAGTTGACACTTATTTCTTTAGTTTGAAATATATTTTATGATTCTCTTCTTTTTACATGGATTACATAATTTTTCTTTTTTAAATTCTATTTTAGGTAGATCCTTAACTAAATGCTTCTTAGTTATATTTCTAAGTGATAAAATATTGAAATGGGATAATATCTTATGATAAATCCAATATTCTTTGTGAAAGGAACTTATACAAGAGACATTCTGAGAGAATAGGAAATATAAATCTATAACATAAGCATTATCATTTTGAAAACAAGTAAAAACTAAAGTATTTTTAGAATAAAAAGATTTAAAAGAATTATTTTAAAACATAAAATGGTAACCATAATCACATAACCAAGATATTATAAGAATATTATATTTTAATCTATCTATAAATAATACTTCATAAATTAAAATAGTATTAGAGTTACCAATTTGACTGAGACAAATTATCTTAGATTTGGAATTTTTACCAAAGGTGACATGTCCAATATAAACTTTGATCAGATATTTGAAAATTGAGTATTCCCCAATCATATGTCTAGAACATCCACCATCCAGATACCATAAGTTCTTATTGGAAATTTTCAACTAGTTTTCCTACAAAAAACATTAAACCACAAATGACTTTCGTACCCATATTTTCATGGGTCTAGAAATGCTAGTAATAAGAGATTTATAAATCTATAATTTTTTATATATTTTTCAATAATAAGACCTAAGTATTTTAGAATTAAATACCTTATTAGGTACTATTGAATAAGATTTGATAATTGAGTTAAAATAACTAGAACTCGGGACAAATATTTTTTATAAATTCTTCTCTATCTAGGTTGATATCCAATTCTAGTGGTATACTATACTAAAGTTTGTTTTCCAAGAATATGGGTTAATGTTTTCCTTCCATTATAAAACCTCTCCAAATCTTTATTCAATTTCTCTTTTGATAATTTCATCTCATTATTTTCCATAACCAGTTGATAATTCTTATCCATATATATTGTAAGATCAGTTTTAAAGTGAGTAGAAAGAGAATGATGCTTCTTTAAACTTTTGTATTTATCTTTTAATTTGTTAAATGTGTTTTACAACATGTTAAAATATTCAAATAATTCATCATTGAACATATTTTTTGTATCATTTTTATTTTTAGAATAAATAGAAGTATGTATAAGAGATTCAGGAAAAAAATTCAGTACCTCAAATGTGTTTTTCATAAAAAATATATTAGATTTATCGTTTTTGTTTTACCTAATTAAGTCCGAGTCACTTGAGATATCCTCTAAGGCAATCCTGGTGGATTTAATAGCCTTTTTTATTTCTTGTCTTTGTCCTCTTACTTTTTCTTATAATTTATATTGGGATAGTCTAATTTAATGTGTCATTTTCTCTTGCATTCATAATAGATAATTCATTTTATGAATCACCATTCCCCTAATCCTTTCTTAAAATTCCCTTGTTATCATACTTAACTCTATAATTGGGTTTCTTGAAGAACTTTTTCTTTATATAAATCTTCTTGAAACATCTGGATAAACGTGTCATTTCTTCATCACCATCTGATGTTTCATTTTCACTAGAACATTCAATGTTACTCTTTTTTTAATTTGAGTTAGAAGTCTTGAAGGATAATAAACTTTTCTTTGGTTAATAATCTTATTATTTTTTCACTTTATGTTCCTCCTCATACATGATGATATTTCCAATAATCACTTTCACTGGAAACTTACATATGTCACATGATTACCTTATGGAAATTGAGGTTCCTCTTCATCTATTTGTAAACATATGAGAATTATCATCACTTGATATTTAATATAAATGGTATTCCTAAGAGAATTCATTTTTTACAATCTCATTTAACTTTAGATACATATCATAAATAATATCATCAGGTTTCAACTTGAATGTATCATATTTAATAGTATAAGTATTTAAGTGCATTTCTTTAACATTGTTAGTTACTTCATGAGAATAAACTAGTGTATCCAAAATTTCAAAATAAGTAGTACAAGTAGATATTATATTTAATTCTTCATCTCTTAAGAAAAAATATAAATAATTCATAACTTTATAGTTAAAATCATAGGTAGTCTTAGTAGAATCACTCAAATATATTCTATAATCTTTAGGTAATTCATATTTATCTATAATGACAGTCCAAATATCAATCCCCATGCTCACTAAATATATTTCTATTTTAATCTTCCATTGAGTATAATTATTTCCATTAAAATAAGAAGGATGATTAGTGGTAGTTCTTTCTTGTCTATTATTATCCATAAAGAATTAAATTTAGAAATAACAGAAATTTAAGATCTTTAACTACAACAAAATCAAAGCAAAAAGATTTTAAAAAACTACTATAATACCAAATATTGGTCCTTATGGACAACTCAAGAGGGGGGTGGGGTGGGGTGGGGTGGGGGGGTGAATTGAGTTTCTAATAAAATCAATGTTTAAAAAAAATTAAAAATTAAATACACCAATTTAATTAAATCACCCAGTTAATCAAAACTGTAGAAATATATAATTTTATTTTTCAATTAGATTCCTAAAAGTGGGATCAATACTCAATTAAAATAACTTTTAAGATACTTAAACTTTTGAAACTAATTTACTTAACCAAAAAATGTATATAAAACACAAATTAAAATTAAATACTAGATTTAAATTTTATTTTCATAAATAACTAACATATAAATAATGAAAACAAATCTAAGGTAGCTCACTCAATGCTTGCACATCCTGACAGCAGCTCAGTATAACTGGTGGTATATCTTTTCAACTAATGGTAGATCAACACTTATCTAAATTTCCCAATTTTTTCTAGAATATGATTTACTATCATAAAACATTAAACTTATTAGAAACATAACAAATATGATTTGTGATCATTAAAATAATAAGGTGATGGACTAACCTAATAAGATCAACCAGTTTAATAGTATTAGAAAACTATATACACACTTAATTCCCATATCGCATTGTAAATATAAAAACATAGCATAAGAAACATTATTGCATCCTTGAAATCAATAAAAATATCCTTCTTTATATCCAAGGGAAAGGAAAATAAAAATAGGGTGAGCATAGATGATTAGTAAGGGTTACATAAAGTGGAATCTATCATGAGTAAATAATTTATAATCAATATTATAGAGTGTATAATCAAAACACATGTTAATCAATCAATAACATGAATTTAAAGTACATCCATGGCTAATATGAATATATCAATCACATGGATAATAAAAATTGAATTCTCAATAATATAAATGCATAAACCTATAAATTCATGATATTTACATAAGGTCATCAAAAAATTTATCATGAATATTAACATCAATTCCTTGACCAAGACATCATTCTTAATAAATAGGTAGGTGTAAACTAGATACCCATATAATATGACATGTCTGTTATTTTGTCTCATGATATTTGTTGATGCATCAAGGGTCCATCTATAACTGAGTCCACCCATAACTTTCACATCCTATTAATTACTCATATATTTAATTATCAATACAATTAATTCTCAAAATTCCTTATAAATCAATATTTATCCATATTGAATCAAGACTATGGAATGCTTCCCCAACTAATGAAAAAACATTCTTAATAAAATTCTTTCAACTAATACCATATATAGAGATGGTATATAGATGAAAAATTATTAAATTAATATAAATTATATTGAATTAATCCATTATATTTAAAACATGGAATTAAGGAGAAAAATAATGTCCAATTAATAATGTAGCATAATAGAGAACATGATCACAAAGAAGTGAATGATCTCAAAATAAAGTATAATCCATAATTTAGTAAAGGATAATAGAAGACCATAAATTCATAAAAAATGAAGGTTTTTAGTAAATACAATCCTTTTTAAAAGTAAATAGAAGCAAAAAAATAAAAAATTACTTCTTTATAACCCTGTGTAAGAATAGATTTATAAATTACTTTTTCAAAATCCTTTTTATTCCTTTAAGAAAATAATACCCTTTTCTTTTGATATCATTTTAAATAAAAAAACCAAAATATTGAGAAAAATATTTTCTTTTAAAATAATAATGGAAAATTTTAAATTAATATTCAAATTAATTAATGGTCATGAAAATGAGAGATTTTATTTGTGCGGTAAAGGTTAAGACAAAGATTCCTTTCACACTTTTGAAAAAAGTCTAAAAATACCTAATTTGGAAAATGATAAGAAGATTAATTTTAAAAATTTATAAATAAAGTATAATATTGTTTAAAATGACTTCAACTAGTCATTGAATTTTAAATAATAATATTCTTGAAAAATTTAAAAGAAATTTTACATAGAAGAAAAATATTTGGAAGGAAAACATTAAAACATGTTTTTTTAAAAGAAAGCGCATTACATGTAACCCACTTAATTATTTTTGATCCAATAAGGAAAGAAATGAAATATAAACATGTAAAACCCAAGAATAAACATAGTAAAATAAAATATATGGGGTTTAAGGGATTAGGATCAGATAATTTTTCCAATAGAAATCTGAATATAAAAAATCCTAAAATAAAATGAGATTGTAATAAAAAACCCTTACCTTGGATCTATAGTTAGTCGTACATATTTTATCCTACTATATAATGAATTTAATTTTTTTAAATAATTTATTAAGAATCATTTTCATCTATATTAAATTTTTTAAGTTCCTTATTTAATAATTTTAAATCCATTCATTGAATAGTTCTTACTTATTCCAACCATTTGAGGTTGTTCGTTTAATTTATCTAAAATTAATTTGATATATTTTTCATGATTAATGGAGTTATGAAATGGTTAAATCATTTAAAAAAGTTTAATAATTTAATGAATATAATTTTTATTAAATATATGTAATTTTATAATCATCAATTCATGGTGGTAATTGAAAAATGAATCACATCACTTTGTGGAGGTGGTAGTATACACGTACGCATGAGAGGCTTTATCATTTTATAATAGATGGAAGGGTAAGAAGGTAAATGATATATTATATTTATAAAAACTTAATTATTTTATAAATATCATATATATTCATTAATTCCACCTTTATAACCATCCAATTAAATGAGTGATGGAAAATGAATTACACTGCTGTGTGGAGACGATATGACGTACGTACGCACAAGCGATGTTTTCATTTTTAATAGAATGAAAAAAGAGATGGAAAATGGTTATATCATAATAATAATAACATATCAATATATTGGTGATACATGATTCATTATGTTAGGATGGATACAATTGATTTAGTAGAATTAGAATAATAAATAAACTTTGAAAGATACTGGTAAGATGACTACCACTTCTTTGAGAGACCTCATTTGGATTATAACTTAAGACTTATTTGGATGGTCTTAGGTAAATAATAGGAGATCAAGAGAAAATGAAAATAATATACTTTTTTTGAGAAATTATTGGCTGATGTAGAGGGATAAAGTTTTGTAAATAAGGGATTATAATAAGTGTCATTTTATAAGGGAGGGGAGGGACACACATGGAATTACTTAAAATATTTAAATAATTTTAAGTAATTTTCTTGTAAAAGTGGAACAAAATTTCCATAACTTTGAATATGATAATGTTATGTTCAAGATAAAACCGACCAATATAGTTTAATCAAGTTTTTTGTGTTATCTATAAGCCTCACACCTCTATTTTTAACCCTTTTAACTCATTTTACCCTTAATCGAGGTGATAAATATTTAGCATGGTTTCTATTAATTATGAATAAAAATTAAGTTTACCTTATTTCATAATATAAAATATTATGATTGTAAATATGGAATCTATTTTACATGATTTAGTTCTTAGAAGTGGTATAAATTACTTTTAATATAAGTTCACAAAACGCAACGAAAACATTTTTTAAAAATAATGATTATTTTAAGCATAAAAATGATTTTATTGGAAAATTTTCATGACCCAACCCAGTAGGGATCGAACCATGAATACCCCAAGATCATATTCAATTTGACAAGGGCTGTATACCGGCACTGAGTAGGCATATCACACACATAGAAGGCCTTAGACTAATGTACCTGTACACACACACATCTCCAAGCCCAAACAATGTTGAAATGTAAAAAAATAAATAACCATGCATGAATACATTTAAAATCACACCACAAGAGTATGAAAACAAGTACTATAAAGTAAGGTTCCAAATACAAGACTACTAAAATAAACTAAAAATGAGTCTGACCTGTGAAGTAGGTGAGGACTACTTTCAATGTAACCATCATAACACCCCTCAGCCTGTCTATCTCACTAAGATCCACCTAATTCCGGCCCTTCTAAGTCTCTATAAAATGGTTAGTTGTCTGTATAATACATGAAACGTTTATGAAAATCCCATGTAGTGGTGAGTATAACAATACCCAATAGGACACCATAAAATCACATAGCATAAAGCATCAAGAGTAATAGTCATCTCATCAAAAGTATATGTCAACATCATATATAACAAGATCATCTAGATATAATCATAGTAAAAACACAATATCAAGGTCAGATCATAACTATGAATCCAATATAGGATTACTAATCAAAGGTCCCATATAAAAATCATCCTGAAAAACACACTTCATGAGTCAAATATCACTGATGGTGTCTATCCGAGATGCCATGCTCGTCAGGTCTCAGTATAAGAAGTGCACACTGGAAGTATAAAGAGATCAATACATGGATGGGGATCACACCCAAGGACATGCGGTATACCAAAAAACTAATCTGAATTAACCACTAAGTAGGGGATTGACGCCCATGTAGTGTTAGGAATGACAATACCAAGAACCCCACCTAGGGAAAAGATGATGATGATAGAGGATCTTACTCCGAGCCTCACAAAAGAATTCCAACAACTCTATCTGAGACTTAATTTCCTCACAGGGGATCCCCATCCTATGAATAATATTAAAATCCATACTAAACCCTTAGGTAATGGATCAATGAAACATACCCTAATGAATCTTTTCCAAGCAGAAGAGGAAAAGGGTTCCAAGCCATCTTTGAAGGAGTACACGATGTGTCCCTTCAGCATCAGTTCCTGCCTGTGTAACACATACTATTATCCTAACCATGTATGAGTACATGACATGTAGCTAACCTCACATGGTGTGTTGGGGTACACATTCTCCTAGGCATGTACTATAGTGCATGATGAGATATCCACCAAGGTGTACACGGTGTGTGGCATGGCCCACACAATGTGTAATTCCACTAGAAATCCCGGACGTTTACAACTTGTACATGATGAGATGATAATAAAGGGTCACACAATGTGTGATAATTATCTATGCACTAAAATATTAGATTCACATAGGGGGGTCCCACACGATGTGTAATTCAGGATTATACATTGTGTAACTTGGTATTTTCTAGAATCCTAGATATGGTTCATGCATAGTCATCAGCCCCTTTGGCCTCTGATTCAGATGCATATCACACCTGTAAGAAAGGAACATATATGGATAAGACTTTATGTCATCTCTCTATGGAATCTATATACAAAACCACATGAGAAAACACTTCAATAGAATCTCCAAGTTTCCACATGCCAAAACTCACATGAAGAAATTCAATTTGATTTCAATACATCATCGTAGCTCAATATCATCATCAATATGAACTCGGATCTGTGGTACCAATCCATTGTGCCAAGAAATGGGTGCACAATGATTGATTACTAGGTATTCATCAAACCACAAGCCGAAGGAATTTCCCATGATGAATGAAGAATGGGGGAAGAAAAGCACAAAACACAAACATAAGGAATATACTTTGACCAATTTTTATATTTTCCTTAATTAATTTTCATTAGAATGATGAAATAAGTGATATAACATAATCAACAAAGAAATCACCAATCCTAGATGATATCTATCCCATACCCATAATATGCATGATCTATGAATCAATTTGTTAGTTGATTGATTCTCATTCGTTATAAGAATAATCAAATGGGGATAAATCCACATAAAACAATGTATTAACTCGAGATATATCAATCACTGATGAAAAAAATACACATATTTTTTATTGGTGAGAACCTAAAATCTTGATGGCATAATGATCCTCAATCTTGATCCGATCCGATGTCGTCTGCCAAGAATTCTCTCCTCCAACAGTTCTCTAGGTCTCTAGGGTTAAGCGACCAACCTTGAGATCTTCCCATAACCATATATTTATAGAGGGAAAATAGGAAGCTATGTTAATAAAATAAATAAATAAATTTATTTTATTATTTAAGCCCATGATGTATTTTAACCACACAGTTGATGCTGAAAAAGATTACGTCGCACCCAAGGTAAAGCCCATGCTTTGAACTCAATGACGGCCTCAAATTTATGATTCGATACTATGTTTAAAATTTATTCCACTTTTTAGGGAAAACATGAGTGTGTGTAATTAATATATTTAATAAATTTCAAGAATTAATTTAGGGCTCACCAGGCCTCAGAATCATGCATCTTCTCAGTGCTTGGTCTCGAAAATATTACTAGATATATTAGAAGAATTAACATGGAAAAAATAGAGATGTTACAGAAATTAGGTATAATGCTGATTAAAATGAGATTAATCAAATTATCTTAATTAAAAGGAGACTTATTTTTATTTAAAACCAAACCAAAACTGAAAGTTACCTTATAAATACTTGATTAATAGAGAAGAACTGAAATTAGTTTTTATCTGAACAAAAACAATTCTTATATTTATAAAATATTAAGAATATATTTATAAGTTCAACATTATTTTCTATATGAATTATAATAATTATTAAACATATATTTATTATAGAAAAAATACTTCAAACATTCAAGTTATTCTTATATCATTATAATGTTATAAAAGTGATAATATTTTTCACTATTCACCTAAAAATCATTCCTTTCTAAAAAATATTAAAAATTCCCCCTAAGATAATTTTGATATGATTAATTAAAAAATGAAATTAATTTAATCAAATAAAATTGATAAATTTTTTGAATTTAGGTTTTATTCTTGAATAAATCTAGGTTCATTATATTATTGTTTCCTTAGAAAGAAAATCCTACTTACTATAATTGAATCTTGGGTTTTACAATCCATTTAGCTACCTTAAGACGAGATTCCTTTGAATTAGATTGGAACCTCACAAACAAGCACACCAATTACATAATCTATAGTCAACTATTCATAAAGTAAACTAAAATGGTGATCATCCCTCTAATTTTTTTCATCAATTGATTTCCCAGATTCATCAAGGTCAAGTTTATAGGAGGTACCTACCAGAATACTTATTCTAGGAGAATTATCAAAACCAAATAATTTAATTAAAAGAATAATTTAATTATGGTTATTTAATATATTTCATTCCAGTATCTATCTTATTTTTAAGCTAAGAACGTATTTAATTTCTCCCATCATACTCATCTCAAATTTACTTTGTATAAGTTCTAAAAATGGCCTGCAAGTGTTTTTTGGGTTGAACAAAAAATAATGGCATCAACATTGATTTTTACAATGATAGTGTCCTTAAAAACTTTTTTATAAAAATATCAGGATCTATCATTCCTTTAAAAATTAATTTTGAAGTGAAAATCCAAATAGTATATTGTCCCATGCTCTTAGGGATTATTTAAATCTGTAGAGTGATTTGGTAAGTTTAAATACATGTTTTAGTAAATTTATATTTTAAATATACGAGGTTGTTCAAAATAAAATTCCTTAGGAACATATCTATTAAGGAAGTCACTCTTTACATCCATTTGAAAGAGTAAATATAAGATGAGTTGTGAATACTAATAAAATCTATATGGACTTAAGCATATTTACTGATGAAAAAGTTTCACAATAATTTATAGCCTCTTACATATTATTACCATTACCAACTCTATTAGACTTATTCTAAACAATTTATCCATTCTTATCTAAATTATTTCAGAATACACACTTGAATCTTATAACAAGAAGACCATTTTGGAATTCAATCAATGTATAAACCTTGTTCCATTCAAATTTATTGAGCTATTATTTCATAATAGTTATCTAAACCTAATCACCCAAGGTATCATATGTCTATTTAAGTTTAAATTGAGATAGGAATATAATATTATCACATTAATATCATAAGAAACTTAATATTCTAAATAGCTGACTTAAATAGCCAATGATATTATCATCAGGATGGTTCCTTGAGATTAAATGATTTATTGGTACTCCAAATCCATATTTTTTAGTATTTTATGAAACTACCTTTTTGGGTTAAGTGTGAACCCTCATAAAACCAACTAGATTAGTTAAAACCTAATTAACCAAACAAAAGGCCATGGAAATCATGTTACATCCCTACACAACATCAAAAAATAATAATTATAAATACTTCATTTTGATAACATCCAAATAAAAAGATCAAAGTGATAACTCATTTACCCCGTCACCATCAGATCAAATCCATCAATAGGATGAAAATTCAAATTTTGAAATGAAATGGAACCATAAATCAAGACCAACACTAAAAAATCCTCAAGTTATGAGATCCAATATGCTATCTAACTTGAGACACACCCACAGAAATTTGAGAACACCTTCAACATCTTCACCATATTGGTGAGAACCCACCAAAATCAAACCATCGATCCCATTGAAAAAACCCCAAATAGACTTCTCAAAATCCATCAGATCCAATAATAAAAACACCTTCACCATTAAAACATCAAACCAACAACAGATATATCCACCTCAATATAGCGCAAAAAAAACCATCACCATCGATTAAAATGCAAGATGGAATGCCAATGGGAACCCAAAGTAGGATAATTCTATGATAGCAACACCACCTGAAAACCATCAAATGCTCAAACAACACTTACCAAAACCTCATTGAAGACCATAAAAGTTGACCAACAAGGAAGGGGGCATTAGAACAAGATGTTACAGAAGAGTTGAGTGAATGTAGGACTATGTAGTGGGATAAACCTTCACAAGAACTTTATCCCTTATTTTGGGACCACCCTAAGAAAATTTAGTCACCATCCTCATTTGAATATGCACCAGATTTTATGATCAGATAGAATAACCAGTTTCAAACCAAAGGAGACATAAATAAAGCACTCATCACACCTCTTAGGAAATCAATTATGGTTTATCCTACAAATCTCAAAATAACCCCACAATAATTAGGCACCATACCGAGATGGTGTGAAGAGAATGGTATGGGGAAATAAGGGAAGAGTAGAAACCAAATGAGGGCCACAAAAAAAATCCAAAACTATAGAGAAATAAACCCAAGAAATAACCACCACCAAAAAGGATATACCACTGAATATCACTCCCAAAACCTCATAAACCACCCAAAAACACCATTGATAAGGACTATAAATGGTGTATGGAAATACAAGTTAGGAAATAAGGGTAGTTTAGAATCTTGATTAGAGACTAGGAAAACTAAAAGATTCCAAGAGGTAGAGGAATCCATTATCATCGAAGTGTGCACAAGAAATCCAAGGGGAAGGAAACACAAAAAGAATAACAGGGGACCAAGGAGAGAGGATACTAGAGGTTAAATGAAGGGGAATAAGTTGGGTGGAGTTCATGAATGTCACTCAGGTTTATTTGGAGGATTTAAATAAGAAACAAAAGGGTTTTAAAAAACACAATTAATATTAAATTCCATTAAGATAACATCCAATAGTCCAAAATGTGATAGTCTAGATTCTGTTAATATAATTTTTGATGAATGTGGTTCAACATATGAAAATAAAATAGAAGGGTTTTAAAAAATTCAATATATAATAATTTCATAATGCAAACATTTTGAATTCAAAAAAGGATCAACCTCATTAAACTTGACATGTATTGTTTCTTGAATGGTATGCATCCATCGGTTAAAAGCATGATATGCCTTACTAGTGGTGGAGTAACTAAGAAAAATACCTTAATTATATTTTGGATAAAATTTATATAAGTTATCTTTAGTATTATATATGAATACCTTACATCTAAAAACTCTGGAGTAAGAAAGTTTTGGCTTTATACCATTCCTCAATTCATAAGGTGTTTTATTTAAAACCAAGAGAGTTGAACCTTGATTTATAGTATAATAAGTAGTATGGATGCTTTAAATCCAAAAATACTTAGTAACCCAATATTCACACAAAAAAATTTATGAAATTTATTGAAGGTTTATATTCATACTTTCAATTATACCATTCTATTATGGAGTTCTTGGTGCTAATAAATTATGATTAACACCTAGTTCACTAAAAAAAGTTTCAAATAATGGAATTTAAAAATCCCCCACTATGATCACTATAGATAATGACTAAAGGTAGTTTTTTTTTAATTTCAAATAGAAGAATAAAACCTTTTTAAAATGTATAGTTCTTCTAGATTAAGTGCTATGAAATAAACCCAAGTATACATGGTATAATAATTAACTAGGACATACATGTGGTGTTTTCCTTTGATTATTCTAGTTTATGTAAGACCAAAAATATCCATGTGAACTAACTAAAATGAACTATAAGATGAGATTTTCCCAACTAGTTTAATGATTAAATTTTTTTTACTAAATTTTCAAGGATCAGAAACTTTAGAGGAATAAAACTTACATTTTGGTAAATACTTCACATGAAATTTACTAGAAGGTTAATCTAAGTTAAAAAAATTTTAGTGTCTTAACATCCTTTGACAATGCTAATACTTGTCCTTAAGCACAATAAGGAAATGTATTTTTAGACAACTAAGGTCTTCAAGGTTAATAGTGTAAACATCAGCAAACCTCTCAATATATAAAATGTAAAACCCTTCTGAACTTGTGATGGTATATTTATCATTCCCAAATTTTATAAAGCAACATTCGTCACACAATTAACTTATGTTGACAAGGTTTTAATTAATTATTAAAACATAAATTAAATTAAAAATAATAGTTTTATAGAGAAAGTAAATATCACCAATATTGATAATTTTTCATTGGTATTATATCCAAATGTAACTCATCCTTCCTCCAATTTTTGTAAGTTCTATTGCTCAGCTTGTCTTCTTGAAAATATTAAAAAAAACTTTAGTAACCCAAATCCATCCAAATATTTAGTGATATATATATACTAGTTCTCTAGAAATATAATCCCTATATGTTCCTAAGTATAGTATATTATTCATAAAACAATGTTTCCATCAAATACCTCATATATGGAATTTAGTAGAGAAGGGTGAATTTTTAGGAAAAAAATAGTTAGACCAGAAGTGCGAATTTTTGGAAGTAAAAATGATTATAGAAGATGTACGAGTAGGTTTTAACTATTTAAAAATCTTATCAAAATTCTCTTTACCATAAGTAAAATTTGAAAGAAGATTCTTAAGACTATAAACCTTAGAATTTAGTTTTATAAATAAGTTATGATCATTATGATTTTGATCTAAAATAGATTTAGAATCTAGCTCAAAAATAAGTTTATTAATTGTATTATTATCTTTAGAAAGATCTATCTTAATCTGTGTAATGTCCCACCACCACACACCATGCAACTGGTTTCTAAACCAGGGGTAGCTACCTGAACCCAAGAACACCACACTGTATTCCAGTGGATGTTCACTAGTATCGAGGGTATAAGGTATTTTCATGGTTATACTATACCTTCACATCAAAATGAACAAAAAAAAATGAATAAAAAATTATATATATAATGATAAATCAAAGTACATAGAAGTAATAAAACATAACATGCTATAAAAGATGTAAATATAGAAGAAAAGTCATAAAAACACACATTCATTCCAGTATACAACAACTAATCATCCAATGGGGTGATCACATGTGTAAGATAAAATGATATAATAATAAAAGTAAGGAGGTCCTACCACCATCACCTAAATATCTTAGTAAAAAAACTTCATAAAATTTATCTTGATCAATCATGTAACATTAATTGATTTCCCTACATTGACCTATGATAAATGAGATCTTATTAAGTAATAAAGTTTCATGGACACCCAAGTAGGCTATAAGTATTACTTAATAAGGCACTGCCAATGGGCTCCCAAATGTAACCAAAAAATACATTTCATGTACATGTGAAATGAATAAATAAATAAATATATTCAAAAGCAAAAATAAATGAATAACCACTGTTGATATTTAGGTTCTAATGTGACACCCATGATAGATTATACCTTCTTTTAAAAGTGTAGGATGTATCTGAACATGAAACTTATCCTAAGGGGAATACAAGTCCTGCCCCAGGATTCCGTGAACATGCCTAAATAAAATGCATCCTCTAGATCTTATGAATCATCCTAGAAATCTCATAATATTATATCAAATGTTGGATCCAAAGAATCACTAGACATCCTATATTATAAATCATTATTGGAACCTATGGAGGCAATACATAGTATCCCATCATCACCAAGCATCTATAGATAATCGGGAGTAGTCCTTGGTATCCCAACACCTCCCAACATCATCAATTATAATGAAAAATCCTAGTAATCACTAGGAATATCTCACAAAATCATAAGGTATAACACCAGATCCTTGGAATCATTAGAAATATCTCCCAATATCACAAGGTAAAACCACCAGATCCTAGGCACCCTAGGTATCCCATGTAATCCTTAGGCTCAACTTCCATATCTTAGGAATCACTAGGCATCCCATGTCATCATTAATTTTTGGGTCTTGTATCCACCTAAGAAAATATAGTATAAAATAATAAGGGTATTCTATTCACTCAAACCCATCACACACAACCAGGGCTGATCTCTCAAGTTATCAACCTATCATTTACACTATAGCCATATCAGCATCACACCATTAATTTGAGTTCTGAGGTAACATCCAAAATCATCACTAACCATTATCACACTAACCCTTTGTGGGGTTAACATAATACTGGGGCACCCATCAGGGCCCCCTAGGTCACATCATGGCATGACCACCATACATGTTACCCTTGATCTAAATCTCACATCTCAATCCAAGAATATCACTCAAAGTAAATGACATCCATAAATGTCATCATGGTCACATTATGGTGTCACTGGCCTCATGGGATAAGCCCTACTAGCATCACTCCAAGAGACATCACAATGACCATCACACATCCCAAGTCTTCCTATATGGATTTAATCACCCAATATATCATAAATATTCATAGGGTTTACCCACCGAGGTGGTCACATACTTTTTGGGGATAAATAATCAGCCCACTTTCTAATCATATAGCCCAATAACTCTAAGGAATATCACAATTCCATCATGGCCTACCTAGGCTAATCATCCTTAGTCCATCACTTTCCTCTATAAGAAAGAATATAAGGGAACCTATAGCAAGGTACTATACATTTACCCATTTAATTTAATTAAATTTATGTATGTCTAGTATCATTTTATCTCATGAAAAAAATTTATAAACAAGTCCTTAATCATAAATGGTAGATGCATAAATTTGTTTTCAAGGGTCCACCAGCCCGTTGTCACTTCCATTCTCTCTATGAAAACTTAAATAAATAAATCATTTAAATAGAAACAATCTAGGTCTATATATAAATTAGCACATATTTGTTATAAAGTCATTAACCATTAGTGATTGAGACATCAAGCCAACATTTAAAGGTCTATTATGGCCCTAGAATTTTTTTTTCATCTCATGATAATTTATAAAACATCTCATGTAAATTAATAAAATAATTCATTTAATTTTAAAAGTCCAATCACCTCTAGTGGAAAGGCCACATATCACTTTCTACATAAAACATTCATAATACCTTAAGGGTGTGTTTGATGACCACCTACCTCATACAGAGTTATTACCTTTATAAATGAGGCTGGAGTACCCTGGATGAAGTTTTTCCAAAATGTAATGGTCACTATCCATTAACAAGTCTCTAATTTCATGTATAATTTTAAAATAATATAACAAATTATTTTATAATTTATCCCACTATTAATTTAAATAGAACAATTAATGTATTTTAATCCCCCAAACCCCTTTTATACCTTGAAATAATTCTTTAAGAAAGTGGGATAAAATCTCTTTAAAAAAAATTACACTTAATAAAAGGGGGTTCCTTGCATTACCCTTACATAGAAAATCCCATGCATAAGGTTAATAGAATTTACCCTTATAAAACATAGGACCTGATTATGGGTAACACCAGTTACTCTTACAAAGCTTAGGCTTTGCATAAGGGTAACCCTTGTTACCCTCATGAAACATACAACCCCCTTTTTTTATCCTCATAATTTATTTCCTTCTCCTTATTTGTAGAGAATCCCTTTTCCCACCAGTATACATGAAACAAAAATATATTATATATATTTTAAAAAACATAAAAAAAACTATAATTTATAAAAAATCAATCCTTGTTCACCACAAATCACATCACTAAGACCCTTGACCAATCCCCAATAACTCAATAATCATAATAAAAATTTAAAATAGTGAGGAAATAGGGGAAAAATGAAAATCAAAATACCCAACCTACTTCATGGAGAATCACCAAAGCTTTAATCTCAGGCCTATTATATAAGGATTCTATATCTCCATTTGGCTCTAATCGAGCTTCTTGATGAAAATTTTTTCCCCTCTTCCTCCTTCCCTTATCATGACTTACGTGTCTTCTAGAGGAAATATACTCTTACCTCACATGGAATGAGGAATAGAAATAGGAGGTTGATAAATAAAAATAGAATTTTAATTTAACTTAAATTAATTTAATTTAATTCCAATAATCATTTATTGGATCACCCCGGGACTTGGAGTTTGAATATAGTTTACACCTCAATTAGGTGAAACCCCATATTATAAACTCAACTAACAAGTCATAATTTTAAATCATAACTTCGTTTAAAATTTATCGACATTATCACATGTAAGAATAATTAATATTTATTTAATAAATACTAAAATATTTTGAAAAATATTAATGAATTAGAATCTTACCAAATTCTATCCATAGAGTAAACACCCCATTTTGTGATCAATGAAACCATAAAAAAATATTCTGAGATCATCAACTAGGGAAAAATACCATTTCACCCCTCATAATTACTTGAGATAAAAAAATTCAAATTTCCACACATTTTACAATACAAAAAGATATAAGTCTTTAAAACATCCCCACCAGAGCACTTATCATCCCTAAAAAGCCTTAGAGGTCCCCCAACCTTGAAAATTAACCCATAATGATCATTAATTCATAAAAAAATCATTGTGTTATACTCTAGAATGATAATTGAGATTTTGATATGCAACTCTAAAAAACAAGGTGCACAATTTATCAATACCTGATCCCCATAATAATCATCATCATCAATACCAAGATGGATCTAAACTGCACCCATTTATCTTGAGACACCACAGTGGCATCAACTAACCCATTTCAAAACTGATGGTGCTTCCCACTACAAGTCCCTATTCATAAGAGTAAAATCCAAGTCATAGTGCTCCCCACCATTGGAATTGATCATTGAAACTCATTTAGTATATTCCATTGTCACAATTAGTGTGGTTTCCACCCAATTGAATCTAATTATATACAATAACTCTGATCAGTCCCACACTATATGATTTTCAAAAAAATGATCATCTGCACCCACCGATGCACTATCTCATTATCAGATCCCAATGCCTTACTCCCAGAGGCATTATGAGTTCATCCAAAAATATACACTGAAGTTAGAACCTTGATCTCAATGTAATTTAACATTTGGATCCTTGACCAAACAAACTAGCCATCATGCTACTTTCTAAAGCATCTACACACCATTAATCATACTCACTCTCAGATAACATCAAATTCATCCCGAGTCTCATGTCAATATCCAGACTCTATCTAACATCACACCTAAATCACAAATCTTTTATTCACCAAGGAACTAGATAAAGCTATATTTAACCGCACAAAGACATCTTGGTTCCATCTTGACTATCCATTGAATGATCTCACTATACCCATAACCCTACCAATATGAGGTTAGTTCCTCCATAACCCACATTTTATACATTAATGTACACAATGACTATACATGAACATCCTACTTGTAATTGAGTATCAATTTGAGTCATCAATTGATAACCATTACCAACTCACTAGGAACATTATACTCAAAATCTACTAAATTTCCATTTATAACAAGGGTCACACCCTCCATGACCAACAGTGAACTCCACATCATATTGATTCCCTTATACCACTTCATGAGAGGAACCTTAATAGGTTTAAACAACATGACCTCCTAAAAATCCTTATCAAGGAATACACTCAGATCGACCATACCATGCCATCCCAATCTAACTCCAATGTCACCTCTCACCATAGAGGGACATTTTATATTTAATAAAATCTCTTAAGAGGCCATGACAAAAATCATTTAATTGAAACCATTGGTTATCCACTCACACACATCCACTCACTGATCCTTAAACAGTGGTCACCATGCATAACTAGTGTGTTCCACCTTGATCACATCCAAAATAAATGGGTGTATGATACCATACCACCCAACCACATAACCAAACTTACGAAACCATGATTGACACACTATCAATCTAGGGTGGCATGACTAAAAAACTAATCATTATCCTCATTCATGTCAGTCCCATCTATCCAATAACACCTCAATACTTCCTTTAAAACAAGTCTGACATCTCACTCATGTCTAGGATAACCGAAAAAACACCCACCAAATGAAAACAATTATCTAAATTAGAAGCATCCACCCATTATCCCACATTTCCACTAAAAGTGAATTTAAAATAAATAGAGCTAGGCATCCCAATTATATTGTCCTTGAGTCCTAAACCCAATCCCAAAAGCATTAGAACTTAAGGTGCATTACATGCCAATGGTGTAAGGCATATCCATGGCTAAACCATGTACTTGATAAAACATCACATGAATCAATATCTAATACAAGAATCTATCCACGATTTCTATCTCCAAGATCACTCATAAGCTTGGGCTAACCCCTATATCTTGAGTTACCCTAATAGACATCAATTGAATTACTAATATCCCAAGTCATATCCTAAGTAACTAGGCTCTCCCACACATCCCATAAACCATATCTCACATTAGTCATAGTTCACATGAAACATCCATGTTAACTTATCAATATCACAAGGTGGATTATGTTCCAACACACCCATACTAGTTTCTCACATTGATATATAGGGTATCACATGCCACTCATCAGCTCCTTGTAGGGAACTAATCCTCACCATGCATCTGTATTAAAGACTACCCCCTCGAGGATCATGATCTCATCTATCAGCACATATGTATAATGAAATATCTCTATAATGATCCATATCTAGTATACAATAGTCATAAGGTTAAAATGTGTATAATTCCACCAAGAAAATATATGGGAAATTTTCATATTGGTTTTTATTGACACTTTATCTAACCAAACCAGTATTAAAGTCACCCACAATGGGTTTTTTACAATGTCATAAAATTCCACAACCAACCCACCATGGGTCACTATACCTCTCTTACAAGAGGGATCATGTAGTTTTCCTCATCAAAGTATGTATCACCATAAGATCTACATGAATTATCATTAGAGAAAATATAATGTAGTTCCACTGAGTAAAATTACACCATAATGTTATATAGGAAATCACCATATAAACTGATTTTGACACTTTAAATAGTTGAACCCTATTATCAGTGATATCAATCACACACAATCAATAAAATTTATTATGAACCCTATATGATAAATATGATTCATGGAGACTTATCTTTCTATTGGGCCAAGAGAAAAACAATAATAAATCATTATCCTTAAAATCCAAGTGCATCACACTGGGTAAAATTATATAACTGTAAAATAAAAAACTATGAACAACAATCTCATATCCTAGTAACCTGAACTTCCATCAAAAAAGGTGTTTGCGATGCACCAGTCTAACATCCACCACAAGCTTTAACACATTCCTATATCGCAAATCTATTGTCTCCTCAAATAGTAAAAAAAAAAACAAAAAAAAAACACTCTAATGAACTATATGATATCATTAAAATAAATGATCTGATACTAATATATAATTTCCCACCACCACAAACCACTAGAAAGGAGTCCTAACTATCCATTACTACTTGATCTCAGACACGCCTCCCTATATGCCAAAGGTTTCCAACTAGTAGTGAGCATCTATGGTGTTTTAGTGGGGTGAATATACCCTCATATCAGAGTGAAAAAAAAAACAATGATAATAACCAAATGACAACCAAAATAGTAAATCAGAGTAATCATAATCAATATAACATAAAATTCTATAATATATATAAATATGGAATCAAGTAGTCATACAAACATGTGATCATTCCATCATATAAAAATTGATCACCCACTAGGCTGATCATATATGTAAGATAAAATAATAGAAAAATAAAAGAAATAAGGCTCTACCACCATACCTGAGCCTCGAAATCCTAGTAACCTGACTCTATCCGAGATATACTTCTCAATCATGTAATACAATTCCTCTGATATACTTTAACCTATGATAAATGAGATCTACTCAGGTAAAAAAGTTCCATGGCCACTCAATCAGGGTGTGAGTATTACCCAGTAGAGAACCACCAATGAGATCCTAAAGATAACCAGTAAATATAGTTTATGTACATGTGGTTTGTTAGGGGAAATCCTATAAACCAGAACCCAAAAATCTGACAACCTATAATTTTGATATACCATTGGAAGTATGATTGATATATCCACCACAAATTAATATTTTGTAAAACTGTAGTGGAAAAACCAAATCTCCATAAGTTTCCTTCCCCCTTAAATGAGTATACTATCATTAGGTATTCATTTCACCCTAATCACTACACAAAGTCTTATTTACACACATGCCACAATATAAAAAATACCAAAATGAATTCAATGGTAAAAAATGAAATGAAAATATAGAAAATAATAGAAATAGAATAAGGTTTTAACATGGTTTGGACTATATCCTACCTGCATGGGGAAAACATACTCCTGCATGATTTTATTATAACTAGAATATTATAGATGAAAAATAGATTACAAAGACAAGTAATCCTCACCAAATACCAATAATCCAATAAAAGATCAATTAAAGAACAAATTCTTCCACCTTTTACACATACTTTTCATTGAAGGTCCCACATATTTAAATACTAATCAAAATCAATCAAACAAGCTAAAACAACTCTCATGAAAACCTAGATCCTAAGATATGACCATATAAGAAAGTTTACCAACCCGGTGACCCATAAAATTTGTTAAACTTCTAGATCTCCCAACACTCCATCATAAAAACATTGGTATATGTGAAATTTTTTATGGTCCCAATACCATTGGAGGAAACCTAATTCTACTAAATAGATGAACTACTATTGATTCACATCAATCCCATCCACTTTCTATTAATCAAAATTCCAATAAACATAATTCTGATGCTTTGTACTTTTGATGCTATGATATTTCGATGATCTGAACTTATGGTAATCTAAATATGGCTACACATACAAAAAATATATCACTTAAATACTTAAACTAGGAAAAACCTTGGAAACTCTCCAACACTTGTCATTCAGAAGCATTGCCCTTTCCTTCCTTCCTTCATTCTCCCAAGTACCATTAAGGATCGATGTTGCCTTAGGCTTTTCTAAGATATCACCTGGGTGAATATGACTACCATATGTTGGATTCCTACTATATTTCAAAGCTACATATCCTTTTCCTACTGATTTTTTTTGATGAAGCATCACTTTAGGTCAATGTGGTTTTTCATTGCATGGGGCACCTGATTTTTATCCATATGGATTGTACTTTGGATTCCATAGTAAATAAATAACCCTTTCTGAATCCTTCTAAGATCCTATAATAATATATTTAATAATTCCATTTATTTCCCATATTCTATTTCATCTACATACTCTACTTTAATTATACTCAATGTAAAGATCTTTTGAATTCATGAAATCCAACTAACTGTAGCTTCTTCATATGTAACCATGAAACATATTATAGTATTTTGAGTATTCAAATATATAATGAATACCAAGTCCACAAAGTATTGTTCTAGATATTATTCTCTAAATAAAAGATATTTATATTCTAATCCATTCAAATACTTAAGGATTTACTTTACAACCTCTTAATGAACTTTCCCCAAATTCACCATGTACTGAATCACAACTCATACTACATAGGAAATGTATATCCAAGCAAAATAAAGTTCATAAATAAAAACTAAAAATGCTAATGAATATGTTATTTTATCCATATACTTGGACTCAACTTAAATTGATGGTGCATGTGACTTGGAAAACTTGAAGTGAACTATGAGAGGGGTTGATACTGAATTACTTATTATCAGTCTAAGATTTTCCATGATATTTTGGATATAATATTTCTGAGATAGAATAAATGTCTTATTTTTTATATCTCACTCAATATTTATCCCCAAAATCTTCCTGATGAATCACACTTCAACTTTCATATTTTTTGAACACATAGTCCATTAATCAGTATATCATCCACATATAAAAGAAATAGGGTGAATATACCACCCCCCATTTATTTAAAAAGAATCAATGATCTGTATTGCACCTGCTGAACCCTTAATCGGACATGAAAAAAATTGAATATCTGATTCCACTGTCATGGGGCTTGCTTCAACCTATAGAGGATTTTCTTCAGTTTACATACCAAATTCCGATACCCAAATTCTAGTAAAACTATTGGTTGTTCCATGTAAATCTCCTACTCCAAATCATAATAAAGGAAAAATGACTTGACATCTATCTATTCTAGATACAGATATTTCGATGAAACCCTACTTAGTACTATTATGAATGTAGAATTTTTAACTACCAGTGATAATATTTATGAGAAATAAAATCCTTCCTTATGTATAAACCCCTTCACAACCATAAACACTTTTTATATTTTCTTACCATTATCCTATTTATTAATTTGGTAAACCCACTTGTTTTCAAGTGCCTTTTTACCCTCTAGTAGTTCACCCATCTCCTAAGTTCTGTTGAACTTAAATAAATTCATTTCTTTCTTTATAGCTAACTAACAAAACTTAGATTATCTAAGTGAAGATTCCTCATCTAGATTTTTAGGTTCTACAACATCTGTTAGGAGTAGAAAATTCATCTTATCCCCATACCTCTTCACTAGAATCTTGATTCTGTTTCATATCCTCAATCAAATCAGCTACTCTGAGCTACTTGGAAATTTTATTTATACTAGTACATGAACTTACAGTACTCGTACTTCTAGGGAACCTAAATTCAGTCCTCCCACTTGATATTTAGAAACTATATAACTTTATGATCTTTCTTGTGGTCTTACATATATAATTTATATTCTTTCAATTCCTACATTTGGATTCTATGGTTTTTGATAACCATCGGTACTCTGATCAACCTAGACTTCTACTGTTGATTATACTTAAACTTCCCACTTCACCAAGTTTCAGTCCTTCAAAAAAATATTTTCATAAAAGAAAATATCCCCACTTCTGATTATGTGTTTTCTTTCATCATTCCATAAATAATATCCAAAACTTTTATCTCTATAACCAAGGAATAAATACATTTTCGATTTTGATTCAAGTTTTTCCCTATCCTTAGCATTTACATGTACATATGATAAACTACTAAAGACTCTAAGATGATGAACTTACAATCATTTTCTAGACCACAACTCATCTAGAAGTTACTTATCTACCATCTATATTGGAATTCTGTTAGTTAGATAAACTATTTTGTTGAGCACCTTTGCCCAAATCACCTGAGTCATTCCCAAGTGAAACATTATACTTTTGTATTTCTCCATCAAAGTAAGATTAATCCTTTTATATACTTTATTATACTATAGATTTTTGGTCACTATCTTCTCATTACCCATAACTTATTTCTCACATAAATTTTGGAATTTGTATCTGGTGTACTCACCACCATTGTCTGTTTGTATGCACTACCACTTTCAGTCAAACTCCCTTTATAATAATTCTTTCCAATAAATAAACACCTAAAATACACTAGATTTATGATTTTAGTAGTAAATCCATAATTTGCATGTGGAATCATCAATAAAAGTAATAAATTAAAGTCAAAAATCATTGGATCTTTAGGGGAAAGTCCCCAGATGTCTGAGTTTACAAGATCCAACTTCCAGTCCCCAAGATTTTGATCATATAAATTAAAATTCACTTAGTTATGATTTTATAAAACACAACTATAACTATATAATATTTAAAGGTGACTAAGATTAATTATACCCTTATAATTTATATCCTTTATGTTCTTCTCACTAAGGTGAATGAACCCACATTTCCATAAATATGGATCATCAGAAGTTGTGCTTCCAATGACCTCACTCCCATATGAATTTATAGTCATGTAAAGGGCCCCATCATTGACAAATTTTTAAATAAACATGGATCCTTTGGTTACCTTCCATACCCTATTTGAAAATGTAGTTCCATATCTAATATTATATCATTTCCCAATGGAAATTAGATTCATTTTAAGTCCAAAGATGTGGAAAACTTTTGATAGTTTCAAGAATCCTCCATTCCTCATTTAGATGTTGACATATCCTTTTTCAAAAACTTATAGGGCATCACTATTCACTAGATGGAGTTTACTAAACATCATAGACACATATTTTGACATGAATCTTTGTTCACCAGTTGAATTAAAATATTCTCTAGAGTTAACCATCCAAACTTATACCATCATTTTCACACTTAGAAAATAGTAATTATGAGTTTATATTTCATTGATGGAGTCTAAACTACCAAAGGTTGATATATTTTTGGTTCTATCCTTATGAATTTTGAAATCATTCTTGATATTTACTTTCTTCCTACACTTACAATAAGTAGGACCATGACCAACCAAATTTCCTTGACTCTTTTCTTATTTCCTTTCTTGAGATTTATCTACCGATGGATTCTTCTGATAAAACTTTTTCAGATGGGATGACCTAACCCTTCCATAAGTATTAAGGGCACTATCATATGGTTCCTAAACTTAACTTCACCAAAGTTATTAATTGAGTATCAGATTCTTGATATCATCAAGCACTAGATTGTATTTTCTATTGGAGTTACTAATTATAGTAACCATTACATCACAGCTCTATAGAAATGAAGATAAGAAAAACAACATCAATAAATCATCTAATAAAAGTTACTTTTACCAATTAGAGCTTCCCATGAATCATGTTAAAGTCATTCCCATGATCTTACACTGGTTTTCCCTCCATAAACCTCAAAATTAATAACCACCTTAATACGAAAAACTTGTCTAGGGCTGTCGATTTTTCATATATGTCTGACAATGCCTTTAGAACATTCACTATTTCCTTTTTCTCTCAAATGTTGAATAAAACATTCCTTATGAGACACATTCTTACTAGTTACAACACTTTATTATCCAAGCACTCCTATTCATATTTATATATCAACACTGGATTCACTCCTGACAAGGGAACCTTTGCACCTTTATGAATCATATAGTATTCAATCATTATTCCCTAGAAGACAAAATTAAATCCATCATATTTATTAATTCAAATATTTCCTTTATCTAATTTCATGTCTTTTCAGATACCTATATGAAAATCATGATCTTAAAACCAATGTTATGATACCACTTGTTAGGGGAAATCCCATGAACTACAACCAAAAAAACCAATTGCCTGTACTTCTGATAGACCACCAGAAGTAAGATCAATAGATCTGCTAAAAATTCATACTATAATGACCTGATATTTCACTATATATTATACTTAAATAAATATTCTCTTAATAGCATGTTTCACATGAAAAACCAAACGAAAATGAAAAGCCATGATATATTTTGAATATTAAATATGATCATTAAAAACCTACCCTTTAATTTATTAGTCATGAATAGAATTAACCAAAACATAAAATATGTGTATAATGAAAATAAATACCACTTTTAATACTAATTAAATGCAATCAATATAGCTATAATAACTAAGAAAATCATTTTATGCTTAAAAATATATTTTTCTAAAATTAGTGTCATATTTTAAGAAACTAATTATATTATGATTAAATAATAATTGAATATACTTATAATATGAATAATACATTTCCAATAAATTAATTAGTAAATGATAATAAATAATAATAAAGAATACTTAACATTTTAAAAATCTATTTTCAAATATGAAGAATTTTTCTCTATATTTTGGTATTTTATTTAAATAAATAATTATGATTTTTTTTTAAATTTAACCTATTAAAATTTAAATTTTATTTGATTTATCATGGTTATGTTATCTAAATATGAATTTTTGAGATTTTTTAAAGGTAATTCGTTTTTAGGTGAATAGTGAAAATACTAATTTTTCTAATACCATCACTTTTATATTACTTAGAATTTTTTAAAAAAATTTATAATAAAATTATATATAATAAATTATAATAAATAATTTAAAGATATTATTTCAAATTTATAAACTCATGCTCAACATTTTGAAAATTTATATAGCGATTTAATGAAAACTGTTATTTGACTGTTTTGTTTAATTAATTAGAACATGATGAAATGAAGTTTTTGATTTATTTTATTGTTAAATAAATAATATTTTAATGATAATAATTATTTTAAATTCATTATAATAGATTACATTGACAATTCTATACTAATCATTTTCTTAAAAATAAAATTTTTCAAAAAATGGGTTTTTACGCGTTACATATGGCAACGTTAAGATTAATTTACATACACATAGAAAGTTAATTTGATAAAATTATTATTATATTAAAGAATATTTTTTTTATATAATTTAATATAGACAATTTTATTTTTAGGTATAAAATTTATATTTTTAGGATTAGTGTTAATTATCATAATAATAGTGAAACAATTATTTTAAAATTATTGTTTTATTAATATCAAGAAATTTACATAGAATAAATTAAATTTAAATAATTTAGATAATTAATATAATATTATATATAAACACATAAATACATATATTAACACTCATTTAATTGTTAACCAACAGTAAATAAGACTAAGAATCCATAATAGTCAAAATCTTATTTTTCTATTAAAATAATATTTCTATATATTATATTTTTTAAATTAAAAGTTAATTTTATAAAATTTAGAATTTGAATTAGATTAAATATATGATAAATTTAGTTCCATACCACCCAAATTTGGTTATCTAATTTATTTTATATGTTTAATAAAACATAAAATCAATTAGTCAAAAACTAGTAACCTAGTTTAAAATTAAAAGTGTAAAATGTAAAAACTTAATGGTAAAAACCCTATAACATGTTTCAAAAATGTGAGGAAACACTTAGTTGAGCCTTGATAGACTTAAAAATTCCCACACTCTATTTTTTAATCATTGGATCTATTTACCTTGTAATAGTTTCATTCCATTATTAAAACATAAAGGGTGTTTCCAAAAGTGATTTTTTCCTCTCTTATAAATGGGGGCCTCTTTAACCCTTTAAAAAACACACCTCTATTTATAATTAATCCATTAAAATCTTACATTTTACTCTCAATATAACCATATCCCACAAAAATAATACCCTTTTCACTCATAGTAAGCATAATCCATTCAATTTCAAGGGGAATTCCAAGGAAAGATCAAATCTCTAATTCGTTCTTCGTCACGGATTCCCCTGCCTGCTTTCAATCCATTTTCTAATCCCGAATTCTTACCCCCGTTCCTGCGAATCTCACTTTGCCCTAAAGTTCCAGATCTGTTTTGTGGAGCTCCTCAACTATGTTTAGAACCTTCAGAACTTAACTCTTCCACAGATCTTTTCAAGCTGACTCTAGTGGCTCGATTTCATCAAAGTCGTCCCTCAGTTGATGCTTTTGATCGGTTTGTCTTTGAAGCATGGAACCTGCGAGATCGGGCGGTGATTGGTCTTCTCGATCGACGACACATAATGATTCGTTTTGGGTCTATGGAGGATCTCATCACGGCGTGGTCTAAGGCTCCTCGACGGTGTGGAGGTATGCCTTTATTTCTTCTTCGGTGGAATTTTGACTTCCATATGCAGCGAGATAATCCGAGTTTAGCGATTTGGGTACGTTTCCCGGGCCTTCCTCTTCAATTCCAGAACCCTTCCATTCTATCTATGCTTAGAAACATGGTCGGCCGCTACCTGTGCTCAGACATCAAAACTGAGACTATGTGTCATCCCATCTGCCCTCACATATGTGTGGAGATTGATGTCTCCAAGACGCCGGTGGACTGGGTGTGGATTACTGATGAGAAAGAATTCCGATGGCAGCAGGTTGTTAAGTTTGAATCATGGGTTGATTTTTGCAGTGTGTGCCATCGGTTGGGACATTGTGCCTCTGCCTGCAGAAATAGATCTCTGAACAGGAGGGTGTGCAGGAGGGTAAGGGATGGTTTGGGTTCTCATGAAGCTGCTTCTGTGGGGAGTTTGAGGACACATGGGCTTTTGGTTGATGGTGGGGTGAACTTAGTGGACAGTGGGGTTCTGGGAATGGGGGATGAATTGCATAAGACAGGTGTGGAGCCTCCTGGAGTGAAGGTCAGTGATATTTTTAACAGGCTGAAGCGGGACTTGGGTAATGTTGATACCCTGAAATGAAATGTTGTGTCTTCTTCTACTTTTAAGGATGTAGGAGGATCTGCTAAAACTCATATGTTTGAGGTTCCATCAAAGATGGCAAGCCCCCGAAGGGAAGTGAGTGCTGTTGTGGAGAAAGATGTGGAATTGGGTGGGCAGAATGATGGTGTGGAATCTCTCGGTCTGGAAACTGTGAGGGCACCTGCAGCCGGTGTCGCTGTCCATGATGTGCAAGTTGTTGCTGGAGGTCCTAATTCCCCAGCTCAGGTGGAGGTTGAGAGGCAATATCAACACATGGATCTTGGGGCTGTGAAGCTGGCTGGAAATCAAGAAACTCCTATCAAGGAAAGTGCTGATGCAATTGGTGCTGTGATGACACTGGATGGGATGCAGGAATCACCTGGGAGGCAGGCGAACAACATTGAGCTCGACAATCGGTTTTCATGCCTGGTGGATATTGATCTGGTCCTGGATCATGAGAAGGATGCCAAAAGGACTCATGAGGATCAAAATTCTGCTTCCTTAGGTGCTAATGTTGAGCCAAGGGTTGCTAGTGTTGGCACTTGTGATCAAGATCTAGGAAATGAGAAAACTTATAGTGCTGAGAAGGGCTCTGAAGCAAATACAGACAGTGGTCCACTTTTGGACAGCTTAGCTGGAGATTGTAATGTGAAAAAAGACACGCATGGTGGCGGTGACGGGTATAGGGTGGTGCACATTTCTGGTAAATGGGGGGACTGCTCTGATAGTGAGAAAGAAGATGATGGTGGCATGGTCTATCCCTCCTATGGTGGTATGGTCCAGCCCTCCTATAGTGATATTGTTCAAGGTGGCTGAATGAAGATGGCTGAAAGTGAAGGTGCCATGACTGCGCCACCAAAGAGGAGGCCAAGGAGAGACTACACGGATCTACCCAAACCAATGGCAACAAGGTCTGCACACAAGATTGGGGCGTCACAAGATAATGTCATTGCAAATGGGTACAGTGGAAAACAAAGAGGAGGGTCCTCGAAGAGGGACAAAGGATTCAGTGGAAAACGGACGGTCAAAGAGAAGTTGTCTGAGGAAATGTTGCGGAAGAAAAATATGTACCTTGAGATGATGCGCAAATACGAATCTTCTGAATGGGAGTCAGCTGATCCTGGTGATGAGTTATATGATGATGGGGAGAAGGTTGCATATGGTTTTGATGTTATGTAGCGTTGTTTTTTTTCTTCTGACTTTACTTGCACTTTTCTTTTAATAAATTTGGGGGACCAGGCTTTGCCTGGTTCAGACTTTCCTGGTATCATTCATATAATAATATTTGGTTATATTAATTTTAAAAAACTTATCTATTAATTTCCATCCACTTAGAAAAACAAAGGAACACCAATGATGTGTGAGTGAACTATCGCCTCCATAAAGAGTCATTTTTTTTGTTTTTATTCTAATTTTTCATTATTTATCCAAAAATATTCAAATATTTTTCAAAATAATACTAAAATAAAAAAAATATTTATGATTATATTATAATTATATTATTTCAAAAGAAAAGCCTCCTTAAGCATACTCACCCATCAAGTTAAAGCGTGTTCAAGTTTGGGTTGGTTTAACCAATATTATTATAATATAATAATAAAATCATGATTGGTATATGTTTATTTAAATATTATATAAATTATTTAACTTATTATTAAAGTATCATTTTTCATTGGTTAAAATCACTAAAATATGCCAACACCGATTCCATTTTCATGCAGTGTAACTAAAACACATATAGAATGATATATGAGCTTTATAAATCATTATAAAGAATATATTAAAATATCGTAATTTATTAATCAATGATTAAATTTATGTCAAAGTATTTTTAACCACATAAACATTATCAAACATGTGAAAATGATTAAAGTAATTAACACCCGATGGTTGAAATAAGGTATAATTAACTATTATATCCATAGTAAATAATTATAAATTAGGGATATAAATGGTAAAATATATGAATAAGTTCATGAAATAGATTAATAAGGTATATATGTTTTTCTTATATGAATTTATAGAGTCACCAACTAAGAAAGGAAACAAGGTAAGGTTTTTTGTCTTAATTTCCTTTCATTGAAACATGTTTATATTATACAACATGTTTAAATTTACATGGTGTGATTGCCACCATATTTTATTTTTTATATGATGATTATATTATATTTCATGATATTAAATGTTCAATTTCATGTTATATTTCTCATGGGGTTTTTATTAAAAAGTTACAAAGGTTGTAAGGAGTTTTTGTGACTCAAATATTTTCCTTGGGTCATAATCACTTTTCTTTGACTACAATATCTCAAGATTGATCTATTATACCATATAATGTTGTTATGTTGTATTTATACATACTTTTATGGTGAAATAATGTTTCAAACAATATTATTCTACCTTTATGATTATATTGTTTCATTAAAATTAATTTTTGTAAAGAATAATTCTCATTTATTTCAATGATTTTTTCTTCCCTATCCATGTTTTTACTTCCCACCATTTTTATCCTTTACCTACTCAAAAATAAGTTTTTTTTATCCCCAATTACCCTTTTCTATCCTTTATTCATTTTAAAATATTTTTTTTGTTATATTTTTAAGGATGTGGTTTTTTAATAAGGTTATTTCAAAATTTCCAAAATCTTTTTCCATATTTTCAAAATAAAAATGTTTTATCTTTCTCTCTATATTTTATTTTGATAACATTTATGTATTTTTTCAAGGTTACATTATTAAATATCATTTTTAAAATTAATATTTTTAAAATTATTTTAACTCAATTTTTTGAAAACATTATATCATTTTTAAGTTTACTTTATTAAATATTATTTTTAAAAGTAAAAGTTTTCAAAGTATTTTCACTTCACCTTTTCAAAAACTTTATATCTTTTTAAAGTTTCAATTATTATAGATTCTTTTTAAAATTAATAATTTTCAAAGTATTTTTACTTCCTCTTTTAAAAAACATTATTTCCTTTTCAAGTTTCCTTTATTAAATATTCTTTTTAAAATTAAAATTTTTTAATGTATTTTCACTTAAACTTTTTGAAAACTCTATGTTTTTTCATGTTTATGTTATTAAAGATTATTTTCCAAAGTAATAGTTTTAAATTATTTTAAATTATCATTATTTAAACCTTTATGTATTTTCAAGGATATTTTATTTTAAACTCTCTATAATAAGGTTTTCATAAGTCTTCTATGTCCATTTTCAAAAATGTATTTTTAAAAGTAATTTTTTTACTTCAGTGTTTTAAAAGGTTTTGTGAAAACTATTGTATTTTGAATTATATTTACCCTCTAAGGTTTATATTTCATAAAGTGATGATTTTATCACCCTTTATATATTAATGTGGTATGATTTATTTTGTAAAATGATATTTTTGATATTCTATGATTTTTTAAGTTCATTTTATGTGATGTTTTTAAATGTTTTAAGAAACCTACTCTTTTTTCCATGGGTTATTTATTAGATGATGAATGTTTGAATTTCATATAAAAATCATATGTATGAATAATGAAGGTTGGGGTACCAAGTCACCCTAAAATTAATTGGTTAAGGTTTAATATCAAAATATATGATGTAATTTTGCATTAATGAGATGCATGGAGCTTTATTCACAAGATTATTTGTGAATGAGATGCAGGAAGATTTGTTCATAAGTTTTTTGTGTGAATGATATGTGGGACGATTTGTTCACAAGTTGTGTGAAGGAGATGTAATAATATTTTTTCATAGGTTTATTGTGTGAGTGAGATGTGTGAATCTTTGTTCATATATTGTTGATTTAACGTGATGCATAAATATTTGTTCACAATATTTTAAATGCCTATGATTATGCCACACTTCCAAGTTATTTATCAAGTTAGACCAAATTTTTAAGATTCATTTCATTTCCATAAAATTCCATATTTTCATGATTAAAACTTATTTATTTTTAAATTATTCCTTATTTTTATATCAAACTCACATGTTTTATGATTATTAGTATGTTTTTTGAGCCAGGTTATAACTTTTATGATACCTTAATGCTTTTTTATGATTTTATGTTGCAATATCATGTTTTATGATTATCATCCAGGTTATTTTGATATTTTATTAAGATATTCATGTATTCCTCATATTATCATTCATTTTTATTATATAATACTTTATTATATGTTTTTTTCATTAGTTAGTATTTGATCTCACCCCATTCTTATGTTTTCAATATCCAGGTTATGAAGATGATTATATCACTTGAGATGTCTAGAAAGGGTATATAGGAGCAAAAATATGAAGAAATTTTCACAAGTGTGGGAAACGTATATGTTTATATAGCTAATATACAAGACATTAAATATTCAAAACTTTGAGTTATGTGACTATTTTTGAGATGTATAATCTAAATCATGTGATTATTGTACTAATTATGTTAAGTTTAGTATGGGTTACTTTGGTTAGTGTTAGAGTTAAGTTTATTTATTTTTGGATATTGGTTTAGTTATTTTTTGATATTATTTTAGATACATTTTCTTTTATGGTTAGATTTAAAACTCCAAGAATTTAAAATATATTTCTTTTATAAATAAATCTAATTTTGTTGATAGCTTGTGATGCACACAACAGTGGGTTTAAATGAAAATACTCTATTAAAATATTATTTAAACATAAACATTCTAAACTAGATGTTAAGTTGGTGGATATTAATAGTAATAAAAAAATATTAATTTTATTGTTATATATTTATTTTAAATAAAATAATAATCATTTAAAATTAAAATAAATGTTTTATGAAAAACCATATTTTTCTAAAAAGTGGTTTAGTCACGCTTCATGCACGTAACTTAAAACTATTTTTTAAAACTTTTAGAAAATTTACTTGATAAATTAACTTCATTTTTGAATTCATAATATAAAAATTATCTTAGGTTGAAGTTTTTTTATTTTTATGAAAAGTTTTATTTTTTAATGAATAATGAAAAATACTGAATTTTAATTTAAAACTGCCATTTTGTTTAAATAATTTATATTGTTAAATTATATTATGAATTTATTTTAAAGTAAAATTAGTTAAATTTTATATCAATTAATACAATTTAGTTCATTGGAATAATTTTCATATTGAATTTTGATATAAAAACTTTGTAAACTTTTGGACATTTTCTCTTAAAAAACTTGCTTTCTCATTGCATCTGCAGGGTTAATTTAAAATTAAAATTTTCCAATTATGTGAATTTAATTTATAAAAATGGATTTAATATTTTTAATAATAATAATTTATAATATCTAAAAATTTCAAATTAATTTTTTACCAAAATGAATAGTGAAAGTAGTAAAAATTAATTACCACGGTTAAGGTAAAAACTAATTTATCGGGGGGGGGGGGGATAGGGAGGGGGGAGGGTTAAGATAAGAGTATAAGAGTTAAAATTGGCCTAAAAACTTTTCCAATAACAATTGGATATAAATATTTAGAACTCATATCTTCTAGGTTCGATAATGACCCATTTTGTAAGCTTTTGTCATGATAAAAATGTGGGTATGATTGAATCTTTTCAAAAATTTACAAGTGTTCCACTTACCTCACTTATAAAAGGTCACCCCCTCTCATCTATTATTCACACCTTCAAACCTATTTGGTTCAAAAAATAACTACTCAAATTACTTCCCAAATTCCCTCCCCTTATTTTAGAAGCATTATTTTGGGTATAAATTCAACCTAAAAAGGGTTTTGGTAAAAACCTAGAGGATACCTGAAGAAGAGGTAACATTTTTCAACGAGAATTTTTATTTTATTTCTTTATAAAACTCAATAAATTATTATTAAAAAATGATTATATGAATACATAAATATATTACATATACTAGGATGTTTTTCTAATAATTATATAACCTAAAACCATCTATACTTCCATCAAATGGGTTATGAAATCATCATTCGCGTGTAGGGCAGACTACCGCCTCACAAACCGATGTCATTCGTTTTTCCATTACCACATCTTATGATTGGGTATGATGATGGTTATAAAGTATACATATGATATTTATAACATATTTATACCAATTTAGTTATTATATTATATATATATATTTTTAATTTCCATTCTATAGTGGATACGACAACGTCGCTCGTGTGTACGACAGACTACCGCCTCGCGAAGTGATGTGATTCATCTTTCACTAATGATTTACCTAGAAAGTTATAAGGATAAATTTAATTATTATATGTGAAAAAAATAAAATAATTATTATATTAATTAAATATTAATCATTATTAAAATATAATATATCATTTTATTTTCTTATCTTTTCACTCACTTAAAGATGATAACATCGTTCTTGTACGTGTGGAATACCACCTTCACAAAGTGATGTGACTATATTTTCATTACAACACCACATATATGACATGTATAAGTATATTTAAATAAAAAATATTATATTATGATTATTTTTTAAATTTAAAATATTACTTACCTCCTTTTCATAATGATCATTGAAAAATGAAAACGTTACTCATGCATATGTACGACCTATCGTCTCTATGACTGTAACATACTTTATTTCTCAAAATCATCTTTCATGATTGGTATTAAAATTATAATTGATGTATAAATATTATAATTACATAATTATTATTATTATTAATGTAATGAAACTATATAATATAAAAAATTACTAGAACTTTCATGACAAAGAACTAGTGAGAAAACATGGAAATTAACACCCAAAACAATGAAAACAATGAATTATTATTAATAAATGGGTGATATAATGTTATAATAGAATAATATATGATATTAAAAATATTATTTTGGTTCTTTTATAATTTAATAACTTGAATAAAACCATAATATAGGAGTTTATATCATGTTTAACTAATGGAAAGCGCGAGGTAAGATATTTCGTCTCATTTTACATTCTATTGAGACTTTTTTATCATTATGCAAAAATTAACTTTTATGCATTGTTTATACTTCACCTTTGACATGTAATATCATGATTAATTCATGATTCATGTTATTTTAAGTTTCAATTTAAATTATCTCATCCAAAGGGGATTTGTCTTGAAAATTACCAAGTGGTAAAAGTTATTGTACAATATCATTTCCTTTTGTGATTATTAACTTTATCTTGAAAAAATCAATTTCATGTAATAATTTTTCATTAGAAACTACATTTATCTTAAATATTCATATTATTGTATAATGGATATGATTACTTCTTAAACCATATACTATTATTACATATGGTGTTTACCATGAATGTTATTTGATTTACAGGGGAAATATTGATAAATATGTATCCTTTACCCAATACCAATATTTGATGTTAAGGAATATTGTTCATGAAGTAAATAGATTATTTGA
Source organism: Viscum album (assembly GCA_963277665.1). Taxonomy (NCBI): domain Eukaryota; kingdom Viridiplantae; phylum Streptophyta; class Magnoliopsida; order Santalales; family Viscaceae; genus Viscum; species Viscum album. The sequence continues at coordinate 1,383,615,866 of OY728138.1, forward strand.
TATATTAGGAATAATTTAGATATGAATTAATGTGCGGGGTCCAGAATTTATATAGCTCCTCGATGAATCGATGGGTGTCACAAGACAAATTAGTTGGATAAAAATTAAACAGGTTTCTACCTGTAGTTTTAAACTTTCCCAAGGACAGATCTTGATAATATAAGTTTTCATTTTCCTTAGACATAAATTACAATAATTAATCATTTACTTAATTTAGAATACAATTATTGTTATTATCCAAGATATTTTTTCTATTATATTATCTCTGGATACATTTCATTATTAGTTAATGATTAAATGGTATGTGTTTTCAGTTATTTACCTTGTCATATTGATTATGATTTATCTTATCATTATAGTAAAGTTATTTAAATCAAATATATGTTTTTTTACTCACCTTTCCATATTGATTATTATTTATTTATTAATTATATATTCCACTATACTTAACCCTTATTAATCATTTGATATCACTATTATTTTGTTTCCTTTACCAAAGACATAAAGAAGAGAAATTTGAATGAGTTTTCAGGGATTCAGTTTATTTTTCATTGTTTTGTATTATGTTTTATTTTATTTTCAAAATGTAAAATAGATATCATGTATGTATCTGGTTCTCCAAAACTACTAAACTGATCAGTACTTCAAGATTCGACCCATTATATCTATAAAAATGTAATAAAATAAGGAACTATCTCTGGACTACTGGGGTCAAGGTCGTTACAGTTGGTATTAGAGAAAGTTTAGTAGAAACCTTGGGAAGTAGATTAAGTAAAATATAGATTAAGGAACATAACTATATAATATAATTTGAGGATAATTATATAATAACATTCTAAAGTTTTGGTAAAGAAGTGATTATATGTTTTTTCCTAGCAATACATCCATTTTTGGATACTATAAGTGGACATTATTTTGAAATAGAGGTACCTAGAGGTAATAAATCTAAAAAGGGTACATTGGGATAAAACCAATCATCACCCAGTGCATGAAAATGGGCCTTAATACACACATGTTTTAACACTCCCATGGTATATACTTAAAATAATTCACATTTTATTTACAAACCATTATGATATATTTGAAAATAAAGACATCCCTAAAGAAACCAAAGTTTATGATTATGAGATTAACAATGCATAATTTTTTAATTTATGTTAAGTGTTACACCATATTTGAAAATATACATTATGATTTAAAATTTATAATTTTATGACCTAATCCATTATATTCCATTTTTTAGAAATGGCACATGGAAGGAAGAAGGGTATCATTACTCATGGATAATGTAGAGATTTCTCTTCTAAGAAAACCAATACAGATGATATTGGAACTGAGTAAATTATAGATATATTAGGGAATCTTAATTAGGTTATGAAAATAAACATTTCTTGGATAGAGTAACCTATTCCAAAGTGAGATTCCCCTACATTAGATCACTTTATGTGTTAAAATACCCCATCATTTAGTGATAATACTAATCCAATAGTAGCTAAGAAATGTATTGAGTATTTGGTGAAGATATTTATGGCCTTGGGATGTGGTAAAAAGGAAAAGGTTACAATTAAATTGTATTTTCTAAAAGGAAATAATGATCAATGATGGTAACTGATCTAGAATACTAGGGAGTAAGAGGAAATAGAAATCATAGAATGAAAATATTTTAAGGATATATTATTTTAAAAATACTTCCCTCATGAGAAAAAATTGAAATGAATAGAAAGTTCCTTAGATTAATGAAAAAAATAAGAAAAAATGTTGCAGAGTATGAGGATAAATTTACAAGGTTATCTAGTATCATATGAATTATATATGCAACACCAAGTTCAAGATTTAATTTTTTAAATGGTTTAAGCCATGTCTCCTAAGGGCGTTAGTCTCTCAAACTTTTTCATCATATGATGAAATAGTTTTATGTTCCATCAAAACAGAGAAGGAATTATCAAGATCTTATATATTTAAGGGAAACCAAGTGAAGACGATGTCAATAAAACACCTGAAAAAGGGAATGCATCGAAGAAGAAAAATAAAATACAATTATTTCCACCTTATGAAAACTATGTAAAGAATAACCCTGGTAAATTATTAAAGGGATTGAGAGTATGTTATAAGTGTGGATATAAGGGTCAATAGGAAAAAGAATTAAATGGGAATAAATAAAACACTTCTATTCAGTGTTTTAACTATAGGGAGATAGGAAACTATGCAAACGAATTCCCCAAGCATCAAGGGAATCCATCACAAAAGAGGCCAAGAGGAGAAGTAAAAGCTTATACAATCACTACAACTGAGGTGGAAGCAACCAATAATGTGGTGGCATGAATATTAATCCTATATTAAAATTTAGATAATACTTTATTAGATTCTGGATCCTCACATTATTTTATATCTACATAGTTTTCTAAACAAATTAGACATTTCCCTCTTAATTTAAGAAGGGACTTATTGGTAAAAAATCCTAAGGGAAGTATCATTGCAATAATGATCTGTTAGGTAGTCCCCATTATAACACATAAACATTATAGTAACATTTATTTACTGTTTTTTTCTATAAATGTCAGTAAATGACAATTATTGATGTTTATAAATGTATCTAAATTAGTGACACCTCATTTAGTGATGTTCTAAAATGTCGCTAATGGAAAATAAAAATGTATCTAAATAGAATTTTTTTTAGTGTTTTTCGAACACTACGGGAAAAATGGGTATTTGCGACGGGCTATTTGCGACAGGAATAAATCCCGTCGCAAATAGTCCCGTTAAAAACTTATTTGCGATGGGGGTATTTACCCGTCGCAAATAAATAGGCTTTTGCGACGGGATTGGTTTTCCCGTCGCAAATAACCGGCGGCGGTAAAAGGTATTTGCGACGGGAAAGTATTCCCGTCGCTAATAGTATGTTATTTGCGACGGGACCCGTCGCAAATAACTATTTACTCGTTGACCGTAATTAATGCGGGCTAATGTATTTGCGACGGTACCCGTCGCAAATAATACTATTTGCGACGGGAATCCCGTCGCAAATAAACCCGTCGCAAATAATCTAACCTATAAATACTCATCCGTTTTTTTCAAATCATTCTCATTCTCTACCTTTTCCTGCTCTCAAACTTTTGTTTCTAAAGTTGAGTTTTTTTTCAGTTTAATTTTTTTCTTCGGAGCTGATATTAAAGTTTTGAAGAACGATCAGAGCAGATCAATTTTCAAGGTATTTATGTTCATTTTAATTTAATATTTATTTTTAATTTTTTATTAGTTTCAATTATTCTTAATTAGTTGTAATTTAATTATGTTTACATTGTTTTCTTACTTAATAAATTTAAATTATTAGTATTGATCATAGTTAATGGTAATTAGGAATAATTAGTAATAATTTTTAATAATTAAGAATAAATATTAATAATTAGTAATAAATACCAATAATTAGGAATAATAACATTATTACATTATTAGTATATTTTATTATTAATATTAAAATAATATAATTTTTTATATATATACAATTCTCTTTTCATCTGTGTGTTTACTGTCTTCACATGTATTATTTGTATGTGGAGATAGAAAACGCACAGATGAAAGGAGAATTGTATATAAATCAGAAAATTATATTATTTTAATATTAATAATAAAATATACTAATAATGTTATTATTTGTAATTATCGGTAATTATTCCTAATTATTGGTAATTATTCATTTAATTACTAATAATTAGGAACAATTATCAATAATTATCAATAATTAAGAATATTTAGTAATAATTAGTAATAATTACCAATAATTAGTAATAATTAGTAATAATTACCAATAATTAGTAATAATTAGTAATAATTAGTAATAATTACCAATAAGTAGTAATAATTATCTATAATTTGGAATAATTAACAATAATTAACAATAATTAGTAATAATTAGTAATAATTACCAATAATTACCAATAATTAGTAATAATTAGTAATAATTACCAATAATTGCCAATAATTGCCAATAATTACCAATAATTACAAATAATTAGGAATAATTAGGAATAATTAGAAATAATTAGGAATAATTACCAATAATTACCAATAATTAGGAATAATTACCAATAATTACCAATAATTAGGAATAATTAGGAATAATTACCAATAATTAGGAATAATTAGGAATAATTAGGAATAATTAGGAATAATTAGGAATAATTACCAATAATTACCAATAATTAGGAATAATTACCAATAATTACCAATAATTACCAATAATTACCAATAATTACCAATAATTACCAATAATTACCAATAATTACCAATAATTACCAATAATTACCAATAATTTGCAATAATTACCAATAATTTGCAATAATTACCAATAATTTGCAATAATTAGTAATAATTAGTAATAATTACCAATAATTAGTATTAATTACCAATAATTAGTAATAATTACCAATAATTAGTATTAATTACCAATAATTAGTAATAATTACCAATAATTAGTAATAATTACCAATAATTAGTATTAATTACCAATAATTAGTAATAATTACCTATAATTAGTATTAATTACCAATAGTTAGTATTAATTACCAATAATTAGTATTAATTACCAATAATTAGTAATAATTAGGAATAATTACCAATAATTAGTAATAATTACCAGTAATTAACAATAATTAGTAATAATTACCAATAATTACCAATATTTAGTAATAATTAACAATAATTGCCAATAATTACCAATAATTGCCAATAATTACCAATAATTGCCAATAATTACTAATAATTAGTAATAATTACCAATAATTAGTAATAATTACGAATAATTAGTAATAATTACGAATAATTACGAATAATTAGTAATAATTACGAATAATTAGTAATAATTACCAATATTTAGTAATAATTACCAATAATTAGTAATAATTACCAATAATTATCAATAATTACTAATAATTATCAATAATTACTAATAATTATCACTAATTACTAATAATTAGTAATAATTAATAATAATTAGCAATAATTAATAATAATTAGCAATAATTCGTAATAATTAGCAATAATTACTAATAATTAGCAATAATTAGTAATAATTAGGAATAATTAGTAATAATTAGGAATAATTAGTAATAATTAACAATAATTAGTAATAATTAGTATTAATTAGTAATAATTAGGAATAATTAGTAATAATTAGGAATAATTAGTAATAATTACCAATAATTAGTAATAATTATTATTAATTACCAATAATTAGTATTAATTACCAATAATTAGTAATAATTACCAATAATTAGTAATAATTACCAATAATTAGTAATAATTACCAATAATTAGTAATAATTACCAATAATTAGTAATAATTACCAATAATTAGTAATAATTACCAATAATTAGTAATAATTACCAATAATTAGTATTAATTACCAATAATTAGTATTAATTACCAATAATTAGTATTAATTACCAATAATTAGTAATAATTACCAATAATTACCAATATTTACCAATAATTAGTAATAATTAGTAATAATTAGCAATAATTAGTAATAATTAGCAATAATTACTAATAATTAGCAATAATTACTAATAATTAGCAATAATTACTAATAATTAGCAATAATTAGTAATAATTAGCAATAATTAGTAATAATTAGGAATAATTAGTAATAATTATGAATAATTAACAATAATTAGGAATAATTAGTAATAATTAGGAATAATTAGTAATAATTACCAATAATTAGTAATAATTATTATTAATTACCAATAATTATTATTAATTACCAATAATTAGTATTAATTACCAATAATTAGTATTAATTACCAATAATTAGTATTAATTACCAATAATTAGTATTAATTACCAATAATTAGTATTAATTACCAATAATTAGTATTAATTACCAATAATTAGTATTAATTACCAATAATTAGTATTAATTACCAATATTAGTATTAATTACCAATAATTAGTATTAATTACCAATAATTAGTATTAATTACCAATAATTAGTATTAATTACCAATAATCACCGATAATTACCAATAATCACCGATAATCACCAATAATCACCGATAATTACCAATAATTTGAAATAATTACCAATAATTAGGAATAATTACCTTATTACATTATTTGTATATTTTATTATTAATATTAAAATAATATAATTTTCTATATTATATACAATTCTCTTTTCTTCTGTGTTTTTTCTGTCTCCACATGTAATATTGGCATTCTTTTTCAAAATTATCAACCTACTCGCCAATGGAGAGGTGAAAGTGAATGCCAATATTACATGTGGAGACAGAATGTGAAACACACAGATGAAAGGAGAATTGTATATAATATAGAAAATTATATTATTTTAATATTAATAATAAAATATACTAATAATGTAATGATGTTATTATTATATAATTAATATTTATGAAAAAAATTATATTAGTATTATTAAAAAAAATAAAAAATCAATATAATATTAAAATTATCAATATTTGTAACAGGTTTTGCTTTATTCTCAATATATTCAATCCTTGCTTGTGTTTTTTCTAACAAATTATTCAAAACCAGTAATGCTTTTATATTTTATAGAAAAATATGGAACAACGAGGTCGTCAACAGTCATTATTAGATGACCGCATATGGATAAATCAACATAGAAATCCAAATGGTTCTGGTTTAAATCCAGTATATATAGAGGGTGTGGAGATTTTTTTATCATTTGCGGCATCAAATCCAGAATTTGTTTCAGAAGGAAAGATAAAATGCCCTTGTAGAAAATGTGCATTGAGAACGTTTGAAACGTTTGACAAAGTGGGGGAACATCTCTTGCATTTTGGTTTTCAAGAAGATTATGTTTTTTTGTATCAACACGGTGAATGCAGTTCCAGAGCAGGTGATACCAACTTGATTCCGGATCCATCCCACTTTCAAGATTTAGTACATGATGTTGCAGGTTCATCTGTTCAACATACAGAAACTCCGGCTGATATAGCTTCAAATCCTGAGTTGGGACCGTCTGAATTTTATGAGTTGTTGAAGTCTGCTGAGGATGCATTATATCCTGGCTGCAAGATGAGAAAATTAGAAGCAGTTGCAAAATTTATGGCTATCAAATCAGATAACGGAATGTCAAACACCTGTTTTGACCAGATATTTTCTTTGCTGAAAACACTGTTACCCGAAGGAAATGTTTTACCTACAAATTACTATGAAAGTAAGAGGTTGGTTCGAAATTTGGGACTTACTTGTCAGAAGATTCATGCATGTTCAAATGACTGCATTTTATATTCTGGGGAAAATGAGTCGTTGGATAGTTGTCCCACATGTGGGAAACTGAGATATAAAGAAGGACAACACGGGAAGTCTGGTTTGATTCCTGTAAAACAGTTGAGATATTTTCCGCTTACATCCAGACTTCAGCGTTTATTCATGTCTAAGAATACAGCGACAATGATGTCATGGCATAAAGAGAATATTTCAACCGATAAAAGCTTGAATCATCCATCTGATGGTGATTCATGGAAACATTTTGATAGAGTGCATCCATCCTTTGCTTTAGAAGCTAGAAATGTTCGACTGGGCCTTTCCACTGATGGTTTCTGTCCGTTTGGATCTTATGGTAGTCAATATTCATGTTGGCCTGTTTTTTTAACTCCGTACAATTTACCTCCATGGATGTTGATGAAGGAGCCATATATCTTTTTGACTTTACTAATTCCAGGACATCCGAAGAAAAATATTGATGTTTATTTGAAGCCATTGATTGATGCATTAAATTTATTGTGGAGTACTGGTGTCAGTACATATGATGTTGCAACGAAACAGAATTTCATACTGAGAGCAGCATTGATGTGGACAATAAGTGACTTCTCGGCTTATGGGATGTTATCTGGCTGGAGTACACATGTTCAGAAATCATGTCCTTACTGTATGGGAGAGAACAAAGCATTTATGCTCATTCATGGAAAGAAACCTTGTTATTTTGACTGTCATTGCAGATTTCTTCCAACTGATCATCCTTTTCGCAGAAACAGATCTCATTTCAGAAAAGGAACAGCTGAAAGGGATGGACCTCCAAAAATGCTATCAGGTTCGGAGTTAAAATCGGTTGTATTTTCATTACCTCCCATCACTTTTGGTCCCACAATAAACCAACAGAAAATTTCTGGTTTTGGGAAAGAACACAATTGGATTAAACGTAGCATATTTTGGGATTTGCCATATTGGTCTGATTTGTTGGTCCGACACATGTTAGATGTCATGCATATTGAGAAGAACTGTTTTGATAATTTGTTTCATACAGTTTTGGATATGCCAGGAAAGAGCAAAGACAATGTAAATGCACGTTTAGATCTTGCCCAAATTTGCAGGCGTCCAGAATTGGAACTCTTTGAGAATGTCAGAACAGAAAGGTTACTGAAACCAAAAGCAGCTTATACACTGTCTAAAGAAAACCGTTTATTATTTTGTCAGTGGATTGCAGATTTGAGACTTCCAGATGGCTGTGCTTCCAATTTGGGTATATGTGTAAAGAATGGTCATATTACTGGATTAAAAAGTCATGATTGTCATGTTATAATGGAGAGACTTCTACCCATTGGATTAAGAGGTCTATTGAATTCTGTGATTTGGGATTCCATAACAGACATGTCTCATTTTTTTCGGGAAATTTGTGCGGCTACGGCAGATTATGATGCTCTAGGCAAACTTGAAAAAGATGTTGTTGTAATTATATGTAAACTGGAAAAAATATTTCCGCCGTCTTTCTTCGACTCAATGGAACATTTGATGTTACATTTGCCATATGAAGCCAAATGTGGAGGTCCGGTACAGTTTCGATGGATGTACCCATTTGAAAGATGCATGCAAAAATTGAAAAGAAAAGTACACAACAAAGCATCTGTTGAAGGATCTATTGCAGAAGCTTATTTGCAAGAGGAAATATCTTTTTTCTGCTCCCATTATTTTGAATCTGAGTATCCTTCAAAACACAACCGAATGGGACGGAATGAGAGGAATATTGATGAAATCGACAATCAATTATCTGTTTTCAACCAGTCAGAGCTTGGTTTTGGTGGAGTTTCTGAACGCTGTCTTTCAGATGATGAACATCATAGAGCTCATACGTATGTTCTGCTCAACTGTGAAGAGATGACATCAGTTGTACTGTAAGTGTTTATATCACTTATTCTATCATTTATGTTACAATAAATAACTTTGGTTTTTATAGGTTTTATGATAATCATATCAAGAAACAAATTCCACAAATTACAGCAGCTGCTCTCGAAGAACGTCGACTGAAAAATTTCTCTCAGTGGTTTAAAAAACTGGCAACATAAATTCTTTATCTTTTAGCAACTCATTCAATGTATAGTTTACTATATTGATAATTATTTCACAAATTTTCAGGTGTCTCGACATGCTGATAAAATTGAAAAACGGCTGTGTGTATTGAGTAACCCACCTTCCAAACTAGTTAAAAATTATAATGCATATGTGGTGAATGGATTTCGATTCCACACACATGCATATGGGGAATCGAAAAAAACAATGAACAGTGGAGTTAGCTTGAGAGGATCTCATCATCGAGAAAATGAAGTTGACTTTTATGGCATACTTGATGAAATCATTGAACTCTGTTATCTTGGACAACATTACATAACCATGTTCAAATGTCGGTGGTTGGATACAGAGAGAGGCGTGCATGTTCATCCGACTCATGGAATCATCGATATTAAATGTAAAAGTGTTCTCGCAGTAAATGAACCATTCTTATTGGCTCAACAGGCATATCAAGTTTATTATGCAAAGTACTGTGCAACATCAAGAGACTTGACTGATTGGTGGAGTGTAATAAAAATCAAAATTCGAGACAATCAGTTTAGTCAAAGTGAATGTGCTTTCACTGATGTGCAAAGAATTGAAGTTTTTCAAGAGAGTACTCAAAATCAATCTTTTTTACAAAGAGACATGAGTATCGATGACGACACCCCACATTTAAGAGTCGGTGATGACGATGATGTTAATGATGTCACACATGAATTTGAAATGGTAAGAGATGAAGCAACTGCAACTCGAATGGATATCGATGATGTTGAGGAGGAATATGAAGATGACATTGACATATATGAAGATGATGATGAAGATGAACACTTATAGAATTCCATGGTATTTATATACAATCATAATATGTATATATGTATATATAATAGTAATTATCAATTATTTTCTAACATTAACATTTTCTGTTTCAGATGGACGAGGCCACATTTCGTGAGTTGGCGGAGGCTGACCTGCCTTTCGATGCGGATGAGTTGCTGGCAGATGACCCTCAGCCTGCAGGCGCTCCAGGGAGTACGCGGAGGGGGCGCGGTCTTGCATGATTGATGATTCCTGACCCCGTCCCCGAGCGACGTCCATGTCTTGGGTTTGATCCGCGCACCCAGAGGTGTGATAACCTGTGTGATAACCTGTGGATTTGACTAAGATTTCATTAATCTATTCACATAATAAATGTTTATTATTTTTTTCAGTTTTCCGCATATAGCAGTCGGACAGGGCAGCGCTATTTTGCGCAACTATTTCTCTCAGCCGTGGACCACATGGGAGAAAATTCCCATTGATGTGCAGCAGGCCATGTTCGGCCATTGGTTGGTACGTACGTAAATAAATAATTTTTATTTTGAAAATTATTTCATTTCTAACTTGATATTTTGATTTATTTGTAGGGTTTATGGTATCCGATCGAGGATACCATGCGTGACGCCATCCACGAGGCATGGGAGGTGGCCATGCGTGATCGCCTTCGTCAGTTTTTGCACAATTTAAGAAAAGCTGCGATGAAGAAAGCAGGAGTGTCAGATTTTGAGGAGTCATGTAGAGCACACCGACCAGAGTACATTTCATCCCATGTATGGGATGGATTATGTGCGCACTGGTTGAGTGGTGCCTTTCAGAGGAGATCATCGGTGGGGAGGCAGAATCGGGGGAGACAGGAGGTGACTCATCGAGCTGGGAGTCGTTCTTTCAGTACTCATAGACAGCATCTGGTACGTACATTATTTATAAATATTTTATATAACTATAAATATTAACAGTTTATTTTTTATTCTTATAGGCTATCGAGCACCCCGATATTACAGAGTACGACGTATATCGGAGGATGTATAGTGATCCTGCTACTGGGGAGCTCAGAGGTGATCGTCAGCATCACATCGTGGTCAGTATTATTTGTTTTCAAGTTTAAAAATTAACTGCATATAATATATTCACAATTTTAATTTTAAATTGCAACTATAGGAGTCATATGAGGCCGCAGCGTCACAGGCCCGGCCTGAGAGTCAGGCCGAGTCATCAGATCAGACCACTGCCCGTCAGTTTGATGAGGCGGCATGGATGCAGGCCACCCAGTATGCCTTCGAGAAGGGCCGGGTAGTTGGTATCGGCTCTCGACTGACTCCCGGAGATTATTATGGCAGTGCTGCGATGTCGGCGTCCAGCTCGAGAGGAGCTCGTGCATCTTCTTCTACACAGTATGAGGATCAGTTGCGATCTCAGACTGCACAGATAGAGAGTCTCCGACAGGAGCAGGAGCAGATGCGTCAGCAGTATGAGGAGGAGCGTCGACGCCAGCAGCAGCTGTACGAGGAGCAGACGAGTCGGTGGTAGCAGCAGCATCAGGAGCAGATGGAGTACATGCGCCGACTCACTCATGCTTTAGGGATGGAGTTTCCTCCACCACCATCTGCAGATCCCCCACCTCCCCCCCTCCTTCAGATTAGAGTTTGTATTTCTGTTATAAAATTTGTGAAATCAAAATATTTTTTTTTCTATTCGTAGTTTCTGTCTCATTATAAAATATTAATAATATTATATTTTTAAAAAACAATATTAATATGAATAATAATATTATTTATATTTTATAATATTAAATTATATATATATATTAAAATTTTATATATATATTAAAATTTTATAATATTAAAATTTAATTATATTTTTTGTAATACTTGAATTATTTTAATATTTGAATGTAAAATAATTCTATTATTTTTATATTAATTAAAATAACTTATTAATATTTTTTTTATTTATGAATTATAATTGTAATATTATTATATTAATTAAATCATTTATTAATATTCTATTATTTTTTATTTTTGAATTATAATTCTACTATTATTATAGTAATTAAAATAATTTATTATTTTCATTTGTAAATTATAATTCTATTATTATATTAATTAAAATAATTTATTAGTAATTTATTTTATTTATTTTTTTTATAGTATTTGCGACGGGATACTATACCCGTCGCAAATACTAGTATTATTAATAGTTTTTTATTTTTTTTAAAAAATATTATTTGCGACGGGTCCCGTCGCAAATACTATCAACAGTATTTGCGACGGGATACGATGCCCGTCGCAAATAATAGTATTATTAATAGTTTTTTATTTTTTTTAAAAATCGTTTTTGCGACGGTACCGTCGCAAAAGGTATTTGCGACGGGACCCGTCGCAAAAACTATTTTAAAAGTTTTTTACAAAAATACGGAATACTATTTGCGACGGGAAGAATGACCGTCGCAAAAAAAGGCTTTAGCGACGGGCCCGTCGCAAATAAGTGTAGTTGCGACGGCGTTTTCAGCAACAGGCTATTTGCGACGGGCCCCCGTCGCAAAAAGCCAGTTGCGACGGGATCCCGTCGCAAATAGCCCGTCGCAAATACCTGTTTTTCTAGTAGTGGAAGGGTTTAAGACAAGTCTTAAAAGGTAAATTGTCTCTTAGAATTTTTCATTATATGGTGAAATAGTTTTATGTTCCATCAAAAAAAAGAAGGGATTACCAAGATATTACATATTTAATGGGAACTAATAGAAGAAGAGGTTATTGAAACATCATAAAAAGGGAATGCATTAAATAAGAATAAGAAAATACAATGATTAAAAGGATAAAAAGGGAATAAATAAAACACCACTATTTAGTGTTTCAACTATAGAGATATGGGATACTACACAAACAAATTCTCCAATCATTAAAGAAATCTATCAGAAAATAGGCTAAGGGGAGAAGGAAAAGCTTATATGGTCACTAAAACTAAGGTGGAAGAAAATAATGATGTGGTGGCATTTATATTAATCATATCTTAAAATTTATCTAATGATTTATTTGATTCTGGATCCTCATACTCTTTTATATCTACCCAATTTTCTAGGAAAATTAGACATTTCACTTTTAATTTAATAAGGGACTTTTTTGGTAAAAACTCTTAAGGGAAGTATCATTGCAATAAGGATGTGTTATATAGTCCCCATTATGACACATAAACATTATAACAATGTTTATTAAACAATGTTTTCTAGAAATGTCAATAAATAAAAATTAGGGACATTTATAAACGATGCTAAATTAGAGACACCTCATTTAGTGATGTTTCTAAGAAATGTTCGTAAATGAATTAGTGATGTTTTAAAACATCACCAATGAAAAATAAAAACATCACTAAATAAATTTTTTTTGTAGTGTTTCTTCGAAGGGTTTAAGACAAGTCTTTGAAGGGCATTGGTCTTTCAAAATTTTTCATCATATGATGAAATAGTTGTATGTTCCATAAAAAAGGAGAAAGAATTATCAGGATTTTACCTATTTAAGTTGAACTAATAGAATAAGTGGTCTTTGAAACACTATTAAAAGGGGAATGTATCAAAGAAGAAGAGAAAAATACAATTATTTACACCTTATGAAAACCATGGAAATAATATCCCTGGTAAATGATTTAAGGGATTGGGAGTATATTATAAGTGTGTAGATAAGGGTCACTAGGAAAAATAATTAAAAGGGAAGAAATAAAATACCACTGTTTAGTGTTTAAACTATATGGATATGGAGAACTATGCAAATGAATGCCCCAATCGTCAAGGGAATCCATCAAAAAAGAGGAAAAGGGGAGAATGAAAATATTATATGATCACTACAATTGAGGTGGAAGTAACCAATGATATGTGGCAGGTATATTAATCCTATCTTAAAATTTAGATAACGATTTATTTGACTATGGATCCTCAAAATATTTTATATCTACATAATTTTTTAAGAAAATTATACATTTCCCTTTTAATTTAAGAAGGGACTTGTTGGTAAAAACTCATAAGATAAGTATCATTATAATAAAGATGTGTTAGAAAGTCCCCATTATGACACATAAACATTCTAGTGACATTTATTTAATGATGTTTTCTATAAATGTCAGTAAATGAAAATTAACGACATTTATAAACATTGATAAATTAGAGACACATCATTTAGATATGTTTCTAAGAAATGTTAGTAAATTAATTAGTCACGTTTTAAAATTTTTCTAATGAAAAATAAAAAAATCACTAAATAGAATTTTTTATAGTGTTTCTTCAAAGGGTTTAAGCCAAGTTTTCTAAGGGTGTTGGTCTCTCAAACTTTTTCATCATATGATGAAATATTTTTATGTTATGTCAAAAAAGAGAATAAATTATCAATATCTAGTTTATTTAAGTAGAACCAATAAAAGACCAGGTTATTGAAAAACCATGAAAAAGGGAATTCACTAAAGAAGAAGAATAAAATACAATTACTTCCACTTTATGAAAACTGTGGAAAGAATATCCCTGGTAAATGATTAAATGGATTTATAGTATGTTATAAGTTTGGAGATAAGGTTCACTAAGAAAAATAATGAAAAGGGAATAAATAAAATGCCACTATTTAGTGTTTCAACAAGAGGGATATGTGGAAATATGAAAAAAATACCCCAAGCATCAAGGGAATCCATCATAGGAGAGGCCAAGTGGAGAAGGAATAGATTATACGATCACTAAAAATGAGGTGTAAGAAACCAATTATGTGGTGGTGGGTATATTATTACTATATTAAAATTTAGAAAATGATTTATTTGATTATTTATCCTCACACTCTTTTATATCTACCCAATTTTCTAATAAAATTAGACACTTCCCTTTTAATTTAAGAAGGGTCTTATTGGTCAAAACTCCTAAGGGAAGTATCATTACAACAAGGATGTGTTGGGAAGTCCCCATATGACACATAAAAATTATTTATTTTATGAACTTATTATCATACATATGGATGAATTCAATATAATCCTTGGTATGGATTTAATTTTAAAATATGATGTAAAAATTTATTGTATTAAGAATGAAATTATGTTTTGTGAGGAAGACGTAAAATTCCTTTTATTTAGAGAAGACACTTAATAATTTGATTCATATTTGGATACACCCCTAGTAGATATACTAAATGAGATTCTTGGGGAATAAGAGAAAAATAAATATAGGGATGGAGAAGGAAATCTTCAAGTTAAGGATGTACCTATTATACATGAACACATTTATGTTTTTCCCAAGGAATTGCTTGGACATCCCCCAGAGCATGAAGTTGAGTTTTTCATTGATTTAATCCTTGATATAAGACTAATATAAAATACTCCATATAGAATGAATACCATGGAATTCATAGATTTGAAGAAACAATGAGAGGATTTGGGTGATAAGGGATTTATTTTCCCTAGTGTTTCACCATGGGAAGCCCCTATTCTATTTATTAAGAAGAAATATGGACCCATGATACTGTACATTGATTATAGGGGAATCAATGCTATTACGATAAATAATAAGTATCCTCTGCCTCACGTTGTTGACTTATTAGATCAAATTCATGGATCCCAATATTTTTTAAGGATTGTACTTTATTTTGGGTATCATCAATTTCAAGTAAAGAAGGAAGAAATTAAAAAGAAAACTTTTCAAACGAGGTATGGACATTATGAGTTTATGGTAATTACATTTGGATTGACTAATGTACCCTCTATTTTTATAGATCTATTGAATAAAGTATTCAAGGAATATATTTGTGATTTTTATGGTATTAATTGATGATATTTTGGTGTATTCTAAAAGCTATGAGGACTATGAGAATAAATTATGAATCATTCTTGAGACTCTTAGAAGGAAAGAGTTATATGGTAAATTTTTTAGTATAATTTCTGGATTTAAGAAGTTTCTTTTCTTGGCCATATTATCTCTAACGATGGAATATTAGTTGATCCTACAAAGACAAAGGCAGTCATATAATGAAATATACCAACAAACATAACCTAGGTATATAGTTTCATTGGTTTGGAAGGTCACTATTGATGATTTGTTTGGAATTTTTCTCAATTGGTTAATCTGTTAACCAAAATTACATGTAAAGGGGTTAAGTTTATTTGTAAAAAGGAATGTGAATAATGTTTTGATGAACTAAATAAAATATTGTTTGATGTTGTGATTTTGAATCTACCATATGAAAATGATGGGTTTTTGAAATATAGTGATGCATCAAAGAATAGACTTGGTTGTATCCTAATGTAAAATGATAAAGTTATTAAATATGAATCAAGGAAGCTAAAGAATCACGAACAGAACTATCCAACCCTTGATCTTGAGTTAGAAACTGTAATATTTTCTTTAAAGATATGTAGACATTATCTCTATGTTAAAATATGTGAGGTATACATGGATTACAAAAGCCTAAATATATATTTTCAAAAAATAACTCAATATGAGGCAAAGTTAATGACTTGAATTTATCAATGATTATGTTTCTCAATACAATAATACCCACAGAAAGCAAATAAGGTATTGGATTTATTGAGTAGGAAATATCATGGAGTTATAACCCAAATGAGGTTTGAGAGGGATCCTATGTTCATGGATCTAGTAAAGATGGATATGAAAATTATTAATTAAGGGGTGACATAAATAATTTTTTAAATGATTGTGAAACCATATTTATTAGAAAAGATAAAAATTTCTCAATATGATGATGAGAAATTTTAGAGGAAAATTAAAGACGTGAATGATGAAAAATTAGTAGACTTTGTTTGTGAATATGGTGTTCTAAAATTTGGAAAGAGATTATGTGTTTAATATATACCTATTCTAAAAGGGAATTATTTAATGATTCTCAAAGATCCAATTTATCTATACACCCTAGTAGCATAAAGATGTATAGAGATTTGAGGGAATATTTTTAGTGGGATAAAATGAAGTAGGAAATTATTGATTATATGTCCAGATGTTTGGTTTTTCAACAAGTGAAAGGTTTGAGATATAATCCTAGATGATTCATGTAACCTCTTCCTATTTTTGTGTGTAAATGGGATGAAATTACTATAGACTTTATTATAGGACTACCAATAACTCCTAGAAAGAATGATCCAACATGGGTTATCATTCATTTCCTAACCAAATATGCACATTTACTTGATATAAGATAATATTTAACTCTTTATCACCTCAAAAGGATATATATTAATGAAATTTTAATACTTTATAGTGATCCTCTATCAATTGTGTCTGATTGTGATCCCCATTTCACATCAAAATTATGGAAAAGTATTCATAACGCTCTTAATACCGAGATTTATTTGAGCACTACCCACCATCCTCAAAATGATGGATTGTCCAAAATGATGATTCAAATAATGGAAGGCATTTTGAGGTCATGATCACTTGAATTTCAAGGTATATGAGATCGGTATTTATATTTGGTAGAGTTTTCCCATAACAATAGTTTCCATTAAAGTATTCAAATGGAACTATATGAAGTATTATATGTAAAGATATGTCATACTTAAACTTGTTGGAATGAAGTTGGTGAAAGTAAAATCATAAGAACATATCTTTTTGAAGATACAAAAATAAAGGTAAAGGCCATTTAGTCTCACATTAAAGCATATCAAAGTAAGCAAAAGAGTTATACTGATAATCGGAGGAAATATTTAGAATTCTAAGTGGGAGATCATGTTTTCTTGAAAGTATCTCCATGAAAAGGTGTTATAAGGTTTGTTAAGAAAGTGAAACTGATCCCAAAGTACATCAGACCCTTTTAAATCCTTGAAAGAATTAGAGTTTTTGTTTATTTTTTGGAAATTTTTCCAAATCTCTTAAAAGTACACGATGTGTTCCACATATCTTTGTCAAAGAAGCATATGCTAGAAACAATTCATGTTCTCACCTATGATGAAATATAATTGGAAAATGATATGTCATACTATGAAGAACCCATCTAGATTCTCAATACTCAAGAGTAAGTGTTGAGGAATCATACCACTTGACTGGTAAAGGTACTTTGGAGAAATCATAAAATAGAGGAAGCAACATGGGAACCAGAGGATATTATGAAGAAGAACTACCCTCATATGTTTATAAGGTAATATACATGAAGTTTTGAGGAATGATTTTTGTATTTGGGGATAATTTTACACCCAAGTCTTTATAATATATTTCTTTTATAAATAAATTTAATTTCATTGATAGTTTGCAATGCACACAACACCGGGTTTAAATAAAAATACTATATTAAAATATTATTTAAACATAACCATTATAAAATAGATGTTAAATTGTTTTATATGAATATTAATAAATAAAATATTAATTTTATGGTTATCTATTTATTAGAAATAAAATAATAATCATTTGAAAGTAAAAGAAATGTTTTCGGAAAAACAATATTTTTCTAAAAAGCGGTTTAGTCACACTTCACATAAATAACTTAAAATTAATTTTTAACACTTTTAAAAAATTTATTTAAAAAAAATAACTTAATTTTTTAAATCATAATATCAAAATTATCTTAGGGTGATTTGTTTTGGATTTTTCTAAAAAGTTTCATTTTTTATAAATAGTGAAAAATACTAAATTTTAATTGAAAACTAACTTTTAGTTTAAATAATTTATAATGATAAATTATATTTTTAATTGGGTTTAAAGTAAAATTATTTCAATTTTATAAAAATTAATACAATTTATTCCATTTTAACAATTTTCATATTTAATTTTTATATAAAAACTTTGTAAACTTTTGAACATTTCTCTTTAAAAACTCGTTTTCTCATTGTGTCTACGGGATTAATTTTAAATTATATTTTATCAATTATATGAATTTAATTTGGAAAAATATATTACATATTTGGAATCAAAATAATTTATAAAATCTAATAAGGTAAAATTAAATTTTTACCAAAATGAATAGTGAAATCAGTAAAAATTAATTACCGCAATTAAGGTAAAAACCAATTTACCAGGGGTTAAACTAGGAGGATAAGGTTTAAAAATGACATAAAAACTTTTAAAAAACCAATTTTATGAAAATATTTAGATTTAATATCTTCTAGGTTCTATAATGAACCATTTTGGAATCTTTTTGAATGATAAAAATGTTGGTATGATTGAATCTTTTCAAAAAGTTACAAGTGTGCCACTCACCACATTATAAAAGGGAACCTTTCTCCTATCTTCTTTATACCTTTAAAAATATTTTTTATTTCCAATATTTTCCTAAATAACTCACCAAATTCACTTTAATAATCCTTTAATCCTTAATTTTGACATAAATATAACCTATAAATATTTTTTGTGCGAACCTAAGGAGGATACCTAAAGAAGAGATATTATTCTTTAATGAGAATTTTTATTTCATTTCTTTCTCCCCATACTTAAATTCTTATTAAACCATGATTTTATAATAAAATTAGTATCTTAAATATAATTTTATGTTTTTATAATAATTTCATGACCGAAAACCATCTACACTTTCATCAAATGGGTTATGAAAACATCATTCATGTGTATGGTGGACTAACACCTCACAAACTGATGTCATTCCTTTTTCCATTACCAACTATAAAGGTTGTGTATTATGATATATATAAGGTATATATATTATATTTATAAAATATTTATACCTATTGAGTCATTATATCATATATATATATATATATATTCCATTTCATAGGGGATATGAAAACGTCGCTCGTGTGTACAACAAACTACTGACCTGCGAAGCGATGTGATTCGTCTTTCACTAATGCTTTACATGGAAGGTGATACAGATAAATTTAATGATTATATGTGATATAAAAGAAATAATTTTTATATTAATGACATATTATTAATTATTTAAATATAATATATCATTTTATTTTCTTACATTTTTACTCACTAAAATATGATAACATCATTTGTGTATGTGTGGACTATCGCCTTCACGAAGCGATGTGACTATCTTTTCTTCACCACAAAACATAGATGATATTTATATGTATATTTAAATAAATAATATTATATTATTATCATTATATAAAGTTAAAATATTATTTACCTCCTTTCCATAATGATCATTGAAAAATTAAAACGTTACTCATGTGTACTTACGACCTACCGTCTCCATGATCACAACATACTTCATTTCTCAAAACCATATTTCATGATTGGTATTAAAAGTATAATTGATGTATAAATATGATAATTATTTCATGATTATTATTATGGATATTATGAAACTATATAATATTAACAATAAACATAACTTTCATGACAAAGAACAAGTGAGAAAACGAAGCGATTAACACCCGAAACAATAAAAATAATGAATGATTATTAATGAATGAGTGATAAAATGTTATACGAGGGTAATATATGATATTATAAATATTATTATGGTTATTATATAAATTAATAACATGATTAAAACCATTATATGAGAGGTTAAATCATTTTCAACTAAAGGAAAGTGTGAAGTAAGGGATTTCATCTCAATTTACATTCCATTGAGATTTATTTATTATTATTATCCAATTCACTTTTATGTGGTGTATATAATGATCCTTTGAAATTTAACATCATTATTCATTCATAATTCATGGTATTTAAAGTTTCACTTTGAATTATCTCATCCAAATGGGATTTTACTTGAAATTTACCAAGTGGTAAATGTTATTGTACAATCTCACTTCCTTTTGTGATTGTTAAATTTATCTTAAAACAATCAATTTCATGTAATAGTTATTCAATAGAAATTAAATTTATCATAAATATAGATATTATTATATTTTGTATATTATTATTTCCTAAACTATATACAATTTTTTCATATAGTGTTTACTTTGAAAGTTATTTGATTTATTAGGAAAATATTGATAAATACATATCATTTACTCAATACAGATATTTGATGATCAGGTATATTTTTCATGAATTAAATTGATTATTTGATATATGAGAAATGATTTGGACATGTATTGATAGGTGGGGCCTAGAATTTATATATCCCCTCAATGCATCGACATGTATCATGAGGCAAATCAGTTAGCCCAAAATTAAATGGGTTACTACATGTATTTTTAAACTATCCTGAGGATAGATATTGAAAGTATAAGTTTTCATGTGACTGAGACATTATGTCCAATAATTAAGAATTTACTTCATTGATAATATAGTTATTATTATTATCCATTCTATTTTCTCTATGATATTATATTTGGAAGCATTTCATTATCATTTATTGATTAAATTGCACGTGTTTTCAGTTATTTACCATGCCATATTTATTATTACTTATATTATTATGATAGTAAAATTATTTAAATGGAATGTGTGTTCAGTTAATTACCTTTACATAATGATTATTCTTTATTGATTCATGATATATTCCATTGTATTTAACCCTTACTGAGAATTTGAGCTCACCCTTATTTTGTTTAATTTCCCCAAGATATGAAGAAGAAAACTTTGAATGATTTTTCAAGAATATAATTTATTTAATTTTGTTATGTATTATGTTTTATTTTATTTTAACAATGTAAAATGGGTATCATGTATGTATCTTGTTCTCAAAAGAAACTAAACTGATTTGTCCTTCAAGATTCAACCCATTATATCTATGCCAATGTAATAAATCAAGACACCAGCTCTAGGCTACTGGGGTTGGGGTCATTACATTAGAGAACCTTAGTACAAACCCTATATTTGAGTCTATGTATAGAATAACATCTTGATGTTTTGGAAAAGTTGAGAGTTTGTGGTTCTACTAGAAATTATATCATTGTATAGATACTAAAAGTGGATTCAGGCTATGAAATTATTGAAACTAGGGGTAATAAATCTAAATAAGATGTATTTGGTATTAACTAAATAGTCACTTATCGCAAAAAAAAGGCCCGATTGCACACCTTTTTGAAACTCGTGGGGGGTATGATTTGGTTGATTACATGCTCTTTATAAAACACTATGAAGGATTTATTTCCTAGTTAATTTGAAGAATTATGTTAAGAAGTATGAGAGAACACAACTTAAATAAACTTAGGTAGAACTAATCATGTTATAAGATTAACCAAGCATGACATAGTTGAAAAAAAGTATCATAATTTGAAATAAATGTTTCACTGGAGATGACATCTTAAGATTGAGCTTTTACATTCATATACACTAATTATTTTTGATATTATCACAATTTTTTCAAATTTAGTATTTGGTTGAATCAATATTAAGAAAATGAAGTTGTGAAAGGTATGTACCAAATAAATCCTAAGAATAATACTTGGGATAAGTAGTTTTCTAGTATTACCAAGGATAATAAGGTGGATATATCAATAGAGGATATATGTTTGCTTTTCATGGATCTCATAGATTTTTTAATTTAGTAAATGATATTTAAAATTAATAGGATGCAAATTATTTTTTTGGGGGTGGGGAGAATGTAACAACCTAGGATTTCACTGTATGTTATCCTTAAATAAATATTTTGTTAATAGTGCATTTCACATGAAAAACCAAACTAAAATGAGAAACCTTGATATTTTATGAATATTAAATATGATCATTAAAAACCTAAATATTAATTTATCATATATCAATATGAGTAACCAAAATATGAAATATGCATATAATGAAAATAAACTCTACTTTTAAATCTAATTAAATATAGTTACTATAGCTAAAACAACTAAGAAAATCATTTTATGATTAAAAATATATTTTTCTAAAATTAGAATCATATTTTAAGGAAATAAGTATATTATGATTAAATAATAATATAATATATTGATAATATTAATAACATATTACCAATAAATTAATTATTAAATGACAGGAAATAATAATAAAGATTAATTAATATTTTAAAAACATATTTTCTAATATAAATAGTTTTCTGCAATATTTTTGGATTCCATTAATATATTAAGTTCTAAAATTTTAGGAATTTAATCTAAAAAAATAAACATAATTTTTTTATTTATCATTCTCATATTAGACAAAGAATAATTTTTCATATTTTTCTAAAATAATTAGTTTTTAGGTAAATAGTGAAAATATTGATTTTGCTAATACCACCACTTTTATATAACTTAGAGGTATAAGAAAAATTTTCCTATTAAAAAATATATAATAAATTATAATAAATAATTTTAAAATACTATGTTAAATTTATAAACCCATGCTCAACATTTTGAAAATCTATGTAGCATTTTAATTAAAACTGCTTTTTATTGTTTTGTTTAATTAATTATAACATGATGAAATGAATTTTTTTATTTATCTTATTTTTAAATAAATAATATTTTAATGATAACATTTTTTTAAAATTCATTGGAATCAATGAAATTTATTATTCTATCCTAATCATAAATCTTTTTTATTAAAAATAATTTTTTTCAAAAAAGGGGTTTTAAACGTTACACGCGCTAATGTTAATATTAATTTCACCACACATAAAAAGTTAATTTAATAAAATTATTTTTATAGTCAAGATAATTAGTTTAATATTATTTTATATTTCCAATTTCATTTTTAGTTATCAAATTTAGATTTTTAGGATTAATGCTAATTACCACAATAATGGCGAAACAATTATTTTTAAAATAATCATTTTATGAGTTTCAAGGAATTTATACTGGATAAATTAAATTTAACTCATTTAAATAATTAATCTAATAATATTTATAAAAACATAAATAGATATGTTAACACTCATTTATTTTTCAATCAATACTAAATAAGATTAATAATCTATAATGGTCAAAATGTCATTTTTCTATGAAAATAGTTTTTCCACACATTATATGTTTTAATTTAAAAGTTAATTTTATAATATTTAGAATTTTAATTAGATTAAATAGATTATAAATTAATTTTAATAACAAATAAATTTCTTTATATGGTTTATTTTATATATTAAATCAAACATAAAATCACTTAGTTAAAAACTAACTACCTAGTTTTAAATTAAATGAGTAAAATGTAAAAAAATTAATGGTAGAAATACTATAACATGTTTAAAACATTTGAATAAATACTTGGTTGAGTCTTTATAAACCTAAAAATTCTAAACACTCCATTATTTCAAAACTTTGGATCCATTTACCTTGGAATAGTTTAATGGAATTATTACAATATGAAGGGTGTTTCCAAAATTATCCTTTTCCTCTCTTATAAAGGGGGATCACTAACACCCTTTCAAACACACAAATATCCTTAAAATTAATACTTTAAAATATACCATTTTAATATAAATATAACCCTATCCCATAAACATAACCCCTTAATCACTAATATTAATCCTAATCCCTTTAATTTCAAGGGGACTTATAAGGAAAAATCAAGTCACCAACGTAAGTATTATCTCATTCTTACAATTTTCTTCTTAATATTAATTTTCAAAAATATCTTATCACCATAACAATATTATTAATTTAGTATCATTAGTATAATTATATATTTTTATATTAATGGTAAAACCCTTATTTATTCATTTCCATCCACTTAGAAAAATAAAGGAACGTTTATTGTGCTTGTTTGCGGACTACCACCTCCTCGAAGATTCATTTTTTTCATTTTTTTCCATTTTTTCATTATTTATCCATAAATATTAAAATTTGGTTCAAAATAATAAATAAATAAAAATATTATTTTTATGATTCTGTTATAATGATATTATTTTAAAAGATACACCTCCTTAACAATACTCACCCATTGAGTTAAAACATGTTCAAGTTTGTGTCAGTTTAACCACATGCATGAACGATGATATGAAACTATATTATGGATGACTATATGAACATGAAAAATAATAATATTATTATAATATAATAATAAAAAATAATTTTTATATGGTTTTGTAAATATCATATTAATTATTTAACTTATTAATAAAGCATCATTTTTTGTTCATTTAAATCACCGAAATAATCCAACACCGATTCCATTTTCATGCAGTGTAACTAAAACACTTATGGAATGATATAGGAGATTTATAAATCAATATAATACATATATTAAATTATCTTAAATGAAAAATTCATTATGAAATTTTTGTCAAATTATGGGCAATGATATCAACATTTTAAAACATGTGAAAATGGTGAAAGTTATTAATACTTGATGGTTGAGATAATCTATAACTAACCAATATAGGTATAATAAATAGTTATAAATAAGGTATATAAAAAGTAAAATATATTAATAAGTATATGAAATATATGAGTATGGTATCTATGTTTTGTTGAAATAGTGGGTACCCTAAAACCAACTAAACAATACTTTTCGATTACCATTTCATGTATATAGTTAGATATACATGA
Organism: Viscum album; assembly: GCA_963277665.1. Lineage (NCBI taxonomy): Eukaryota > Viridiplantae > Streptophyta > Magnoliopsida > Santalales > Viscaceae > Viscum > Viscum album. The sequence continues at coordinate 1,383,641,307 of OY728138.1, forward strand.
TGTAATATTACCATTATAGTGTAGAAATTTATACATACACTATTTAAATGGTAATTTACATATATTAATTATCATATCAAAATTTTATAGTAGATCCCAATCTATAATGAGAACCTTGATATACTATGAAATTAATCTTAAATAAATGTCATATGGTCTAGATACATCATACTGACTTGACACAATTGGTGTATGACTATCAAGTGATGGGGACTCATAAGTATTGAGAATTATTCTAAAAAATTTCTTATTGGGTGATATCTGGTTGGTGAGATTATGAGGACAAACCCACCAATAAAAACACCACATGTTTCAGGTGTTATTGGTTGTTCCTATCTACAGACATGTGTATTGGTCTCCTGACTTGAGATCACTATCAATGTGTGAAATTTGATTGTGTACTTTGATGCAAGTAAAAAACCATGATAATAAAATCATGTCAAGGTATCTTGTGTTGGGTGTGTCATTGGTGGTATTAAATTGGTTGAATGGTCAAGATAGAATTTTTCTTTTCTGATTTGAGGAAGTAATATATCTTAGGCTTGATTGATTAGGATGGTAGTACCTTTATAAATCCTTTTCCAAGGTAGTCAGAGGTAAGTCCATATAGTTTGATTAGAAAACAATAAAGCAATAAAGGACAATGTCACAAGTGTGCATCCTTCTTTATGAGATATCAAATGACAAAGAGATTATATCATACAATATGTGTTCATAGGTTGGTTTTCATTTATATGACTATTTCTTGTATCTTTAGGGGACTTGATAGGTTGATATACTATGCTCTTGGTCTATCAATACTATCCACTACTATCAAGATAAGGGCTTAAATTATCACACCCAATAACGCATCCAAGAATATTTCTTATTCTGGTGAATAAGTATATAATACTTGGTGGGTCCAACCACAAAGTCTAAGAGTTTTCCAATTTATCGATCATTGATAGATAAATAAATAAATTATTATTATAGTATATAATAATTGTGTTGAATTTATTTATTAAAAGTTTTCATGAGGTATTTAGTGAATATAATAAATAATATTATTCAAATGAATATTATTTTAATATTTTAGGTTCGTTTAATATTAGCGGGAATTACGAGTCAAGTTAAATGACTCAGTTTTATCACGTAATATATTTAATATTTATTAAAAGTATGTGATAAAATATAAATAATATTTATGATGTAGTTTGGTTAATCATAATTATTTATATATTTCTTATTTAGTGGGAATTTATTTTCTAAAGGCCGGGGAACCCTTTCTAGGTAATTGAACAATCCATTATATAAGTAGAGAGAGAGTTCATTTCTGGTGTGATGTTCATTCATTATAAATGATAGAATATATCTCCTCTAACTTTATATAGAGAGAATTAATCTCCCATTTGATATATTTAATATGTCTTCGATGAATCTAAGTCACGAGATTGAGGTGATTGACGCGACATCGAAGGATTCATCAGAACTATGTACTAGCACCCATAATTTGATTAATAGCAAGCACGTAGATTCTTGGAGTGTGTGTGGATGATCTAGAGAGGTTAGACTTTAGATAATTTGAGAAATAATCACCAGTGACTAGATGCAGTCGAGTGCACTTCGTTTCAAACAATCTACGTGTCTAGTTTTATTTTTATGCTTTGAAAAATCCACATGAGATCCTCAAACCGTACTGGGGTGTGGATTGTTAGAGATGATAAATTCCATCACTCCAATGATGTTTTTTAAAAACCTAGACCACCAGATTCCACTTAATTCTCTGGTACCAAAATGTTTTTCTTACTGAATGTTAGAGCATCATCTCCTAAGCAAGGAAATAAGGTAAGGGTTTCTATGTCAATTTCCTTTCATGAGTCATGTTTATGTTATACAGTATATTTATATTTGTATGTGTACTGAACACCCCATTGTAATTTTTACATCATTATTATATAATATTTCATGATATTAAATGTTCAATTTCATGTTATCTTTCTCATTAGGTTTTAATTCAAAAGCTATAATGTATGTAAGGGGTTTTTGTGACTCAAATATTTTCCTTAGGTAATAATAACTTTTCATCAACTATAATATTTAAATATTTATCTATTACACCCTATAATAATGTTATTTTTTATTTCCATCAACTTTTATAGGGAAATAATGTTTCAAAAAAAAGTCTTATACCTTTATGATTCTATAGTTTTGTTAAAATTAATTTTTGTTAAGAATAATTCTCATTTATTTTAATTAATTTTCCTTCCCTATCCATATTTTTCCTCCCACAAATTTTCTCCTTTACCTAGTGTAAACTAATTTTTTTATCCCCAATGATACATTTTCTCCACTTTATTCATTTTAAAACAATGGTTTCATCATCTTTTTAACAATGTGGGCTTTTCAGCAAGGTTGTTTCAAAATGTTCAAAAGGTTATTCCATATTTTCAAAATAAAAATTTTTATCATCCTCTACACATTTTATTTTGATAAAATTTAAGTCTTTTATCAAGGTTACATTATTAAAGATTATTTTTAAAATCAATAGTTTTAAAATTATTTTCACTCACCTTTATGAAAAAATTATATCCTTTTTAAGTTTCCATTATCAAATATTCTTTTTAAAAGTAAAAGTTTTCAAATTATTTTAACTTTCCCTTTTCAAAAACTTTATTTAATTTTTAAGGTTTCATTATTAAGTATTACTTTTAAAAGTATAATTTTTAAAGTATTTTCCCCTTACCTTTTTAAAAAATTCATGTATTTTTCAATTTTCCATTATTAAAGATTCTTTTCAAAAGTAAAAGTTTTAATATTATTTTCAATTATACTTTTGAAAAAATTTATGAATTTTCAAGGATATTTTATTTTGAAATATTTATAATAATGTTTCCATAATTCTTATCTTTCCATTCACAAAAATTTATTTTTAAAGTAATTTGAATTCATTTTTTAAAAGGTTTTGTGATTTTTTTATTTTCACTTATATTTACCCTATAAGTTTTATCTCTCATGAAGTGATGTTTTGATAACCATTTATATGTTATTATGGTATGATTTATTTTAGAAAATAAGAGTTTTGATATTCTATGATTTCTTTAGTTAATGTTATGTGATATTTTTGAATGTTTTAAGAAAACCAATATTTTTTTCATGGGTTTTTATGAGATGATAAATGATTGATTTTATTATGGAACTCATATATTTTAATAATGAAGGTTGGTGTCCTTTATCACCCTCAAATTAATTAGTTAAGGTTTAATATCACATGAGACAATATAATGTTGTGTGAATGAGATGTATGAATCTTTTTTCACAATATTTTTGTGCAAATGAGGTGAAGGAAGATTTGTTCACAAGTTTGTTGTATGAATGAGATGGAGGAAGATTTGATCCTAATTTTTCATGTGAATAAGATATTGAGATATTTTATCACAAGTTTTGTGTGTAAATGTGATGTGGGAAGCTTTGTTCACAATTTATTATGTGAATGTCATGTGGAAGGATTTGTTCACAATATTCTAAATGATTATGATTATGACACATTTCCAATATTTTTATCAAGTTATACCAAATTTTCAAGTTTCATTTCATTTCTACGAAATTCCATGTTTTTAGGATTACTCCTTACTTATTTTTAAAGTATTATGCACTTTTATGTCATGATCACATGTTTTATGATTATTGATATGTGTTTTGATCTAGGTCAAAAATTTTATGATTCCTTAATGATATTTTAATGATCTTATGTAACTCCATCATGTTTTTTGGTTATCATCCATGGTATTTTTATCCTTTATTAAGATATTTATGTCTTAATCATATTCTAATTCATGTTTATGATCTAATACTCTATGATATTTTTTTCCTTAATTGAACGTTTGAGCTCACTACTTTATTATGTTTCCAATCCTCAGGTTATAAAGATGATTATATCACGTGAGATTTATAGATTGGGTCTATAAAATCACGAATATGGTGAAATGTTCTCAAGTTTTGGAAAATAAGATGTTCATGTATATAATCACTATGAAATTAAATATTTTAGTCTTTAAGTTATAATAGAATTTGTGAGATGTATAATCTAAATAACGGGATTAATGTATTGTTTATGTCATATTTAGCTTGGACCACTTCACATACACTATAACAACATAGATAAAAACCAAATCACTATAAGTTTTCTTCCCCATAAGCTGAGTGTACTAGAAGTAGGTATTCATAGCATCCTACTTACCGCAAAATTTTTCCTTTGAAGACACACTCAGTACAAATAAAAAACCACCAGAGCAATGAACAATAAAATATGAAATTAAAATAAAAGAAATTAAAGAAAGAAAACAAAGTTTTAACATGATTTGGACTATGTCCTACATGCATGTGGAAAACCACATTTCTATTTGTTTTTATTTTAAATATAATATTATAGGTAAAAAATAGATTTCAAAAACATGTAATCCTTAACAACTTATTTTCTCTCTTATAAAATCATAGTTTAACCATAACTTATTACACTTGTTCCACAAACTTTTCAATAAAGGTCCTATGTAATTAAATACTAACCAAAACTATTTAAAAAATTTAAATCCATTTTTATGAAAACTTGGATCATAACACATGACCATGTGGGAATGGTTACCAACCCGATGACTCATCAACTTTTCTAAACTTCTGGACCTCCCAACGCTCCCCTATAAAACCATAGGTATATGAAAACTTCTAGAAAACATACTACTATTAGAGGAAACCTATTTCCACTAAATATATAAACTCATATTATCTTCACATTGATCCCAACCACCTAACGCTAACCAAAATTATAGTAAACGTAATTTCAAGGCTCTAGTGCTATGAAAAGGCTTCAAATCCCAAAATGATATGACTAGAATAAATAATTTTATATAGAAGTGGAAATAAATGAATAACCATTGATGATACTTAGGTTCTAACGTGACACTTGGTATCAAATATACATAATTTGACTAGTGCTGAATGTTTCTATGAAGGAAACTTATCTTTGGGGGAATACAATCCCTAACCCAACATTCCATGATCATGCCTACACAAAAGGTATCATCTCTATCATAGGTATTTTATATTATTATATTAAATATTATATCCTAGGAATAACTAGGAATCCCATACCATAAAGCATCGTTGGATCCTAAGGAAGTAATCCTTGGAATTAAATCATTAACTAGAATCCAAGGATCTTAGGGAGGTAGTCTATAAAAACCCATCACCACTCTACATGATTAGTTTTAACAACTAGATCCTAATAATCACTAGGTATATCTCCCAACATCATAAGTTATAATTCTAGATATTAGTAATCATTGGGTATCTCCCTCGACATCATGCGGTACAACCACCATATCTTTAGTGCCCTTAACATCCCATGCAATCCTTGGGCTAAACTGTTAGATCCTAGGAATAACTTGGAATTCCATGTCATCAGTCTTTTTCATGTCCCACATACACCTGATAACATATCATATAAAATAATAACAGTAGAAAATCTATCCAAACCCATTAAACATAACTGGTATTGGCCTTTAGAGTACGCATCTTATAATTTCTATTATAGCTATATCATATTAAACCATTGATTCAGGTTCTAAGGTAACACATGAAATGATTACTACCCATTCTCACACTAATACTCTCATGGATTAACATAACACCGGAGAACCCACCAAAGTACCTTAAGTCACATCATAGAATGAACAACCTATATGGGATACTTGATATAAATATCATCTATTGGGATATGCCCATCACTCAAATGGAATGGAATACCTCAACATCAACATGGTCACATTATGACCTCATTGGCCTCATAGGATAAGACATAATAGAATCACTCAAAGAATATAACATAATTCACCTCACACATCCCTGTCTTATTAAGTCAGTTCAATCACCCAAATTATCATCAATCTGCCCTGGGTATACCCACCTGGTTTCTCACATACTAGTGGAGGAGTAAAATTCACTCTTTTCTCTAATTAGCTAGCCCAATGAATCTAAGGCATCTCATAGTTCTATTATGGATAACCTGGTATAATCATCCTCAATCCATCACTTTCCTCTATAAGAAAGCATCTAAGGGAATATATAATAAGGTATTCTACATTCATTCATTTCATTTACTTAAATTTATATCTTTCTAAGGTAATTTTATATAAAGGAAAAAGTTTATAAACAATTCCTTGTCCATCAATGATCAAGGAATCAACCAATTTCCTAGGTTCCACTAGCCCCTTAGAACTTTTGTTCTATCTATAGAAACTTAAATAAAACACCATATTTAATTAGAACAATTTTGGATCCCTGTATCACTCAACACTTATTTGTAATAAAATCCCCAACCGTAAAAAATCAAGGTATCAAGATATCATTCAAGGTTCTATTGTTTCCCTCGACAATTTATTCATCTCATAGGAATTTATAAAACATTTCATGTAAATTAATAAAATAATGCATTTAATTTATAAGGCCAATCACCCACAGTGGTGAGACCACATGCCACATGCTACATAAAACACGAATAATACCATAAGGTTGTGTTTGAGGACCACATACCTCATATAAATTTATTCTCTTTATAAATGAGGTATGACCGACCCACAAAAGTTTTTCCAAATCCAAATGGATATCATCTGTCATTATGAGTCCCTAATTTCATTTATGATACTTTAGTTAATTTTAAAATAATATCACAATTCATTTTATAATTAATTCTATAATTAATTTAAATTGAATAGTTAATGGATTTCTCTCCCCAAACCTCATTCTATACCTTCAAATAATCTTATAAGAAAGTGGTAAAAAATTTATTTTTAATTTTTTTATAAAAAAGGAATCCTTGCTCAAAGGGGCTCCCTGCATAAGGGTAACCCTGGTTACCCTTATGTAGCTAATTACCCCCTTCGTATGTGTAATATAAATTAACCCCATGTAGTGTAGATCCTGTATAAGGGTAGCAATTATTACCCTTACACATCACAACCCCTCTGTAAGGGGAACATTGGTTATCCTTAAACAACTCAAGCTTTGCATAAGGGAACCCCTATTACCCTCACGTAGCGTAGGACCCCATGTTCTATCCTCATTATTTATTGTTTTCTTCAAATTATTTTTAGAACACCCCATTTACACCAATATAAAAAAACAGATTTCATATCTTTTAAAAATGAAAAAAAATGAAATTCATAAAAAAATCAAACCTTGTTCACCCCAAATCACTCCACTACAGCCACAGTACAATACCTAACAAATCAATAATCATAAAAAAATTTAAAATGATGAGACAATATAGGGACACTGAAAATAAAAATACCTAGAATAAATCATAATGAATCATCAAAGCTTCAAGCTTGGACCCACATTCTAAGAATTTTGCATCTTGATTAAGCTCCAATTGAGCTTCCAAATGAAAATACTCTTCCATATTACCCATTACACTATTTTAGATTGAGTGGATTCCAAAGGAAGACTCCCATTTCCTCACATAAAATAAGGAAGAAAAATAAGAGGGATAGAAATAAAAAACAGAATTTTAATTTAACTTAATTAATTTGATTTAATTCTAATACCCATTAACTAGCTTGCCCCGAGACCCGAAATTTGAATAGATTTTACACCTCACCTTGGTGAAACCCACCATTTTAGGCTCAACCATGAAGTTGTAATTTTAATACAAGAATCCATTTAAATGTTATCAGTTTTCTCACATGTATTAATAGTTAATATTTATTTAATAAATATTAATATATTTGGAAAAATATGTCTGGCTCAGTATCTCACCATATTCCATCCTTAGGGTAAACAACCCATTCTAAGATCAAAATAATCATCAAAAAAATATTATAAGATATATTCTGGGGGGGTTACCATTTTAACCCTCATAAGTACCCAAGATCCAAAAATTCAAATTTCTCCTCATTTTCACAACTTGAAAAGACACAGGTCTTTATAGTATAATTATAGTCTTTCACTAACTTTTTATTTTTATTATCTATGAAAGTCACATATTTTGTTATTTCTTAAAATGATGGAGAATAATTATTATTATTAAAAAAAATATCAAGAAAAATCTAAATATTAAGTAGTAAAAGAGTTTACCATGACCTTTCCCATGAAGCGCGCTTGATTTTTTGGAGCCTTTACATAAAATCTGATAATATTCTAGCTATTATCATAATCAGATACACTACTATCATTATAATATGGATCCTAACTAGTGATCTATATATCATTAATTTATTTAAACACTTTACTTCCTTTTCTCTTATAATATCTCTTATATTACTTCTCTTTCTTTTTAAGTTGATGGAGATCAGGTCTTATTTTCTCTAGTTTCTTATAATCATAACATATCAGATATGAGTTTTCTTCCCTTATTCTATTTTTTTCATATTTTTATTTATAATTATCACCCCAGAGGTTCTTTTTCTATAAATATTATTTATCTACCTTTAAATTTATGAAATTTCTCCTTCACTAACATCCATAAAACCACTATATGAATGAATTTTATATTTTCTCTTCATAGTAGTTGGATTTTAAGTATTGTCTCTATAAGTTAAAGCTTCAGATGTTAAAGCTCTAGAATGGGAAGAAAATTCAACCCCATTTTTACACTTTTCCTTTTTAGTGTATCTCTTTAATACATTATTATATTTTATGAGAGTCCCAATAAGATCATCCAAACTAAATTTCATAAGATACTTAGTGACATCAATCACAATTGTATTAGATTCACATTATTTAGGAAGAATGATAATAATTTTCTAAAAAATTTGTTCACTAGTAATTTCCTTCTCACCCAAAGATTATAAACCATTCACTACTATCATAAAAAGTTAATGTATCCACACCACTAATTAACTCAATAAAAATTCAAATTCTTAATAATCAGCTCAGAGTATCACTCTTCTATTTTCTAAAAATTTAGTTTTTTTGAAGTGTGTAATTTCCAACTTTATCTAAATTCCATTCATTATCACACATGATGAAATAATAATATATATGTTTGGTGTCATTATGAATAGAAACATGTTTCAAACCTTGTATTTGGCTTGATATTAGAGTTTATCCTCACGAGAAAATTGAGAAATTTCATTCTCTATAATTTTATAATTTTCGATCATCATAATAAAATGATCCAATCCAATGCTTATCGAAAATTTATTCATTAAATCATTCCAATATCCATAGCTATATCTATAAAAAATAAGTGTTCAACTCAGATTCAAATTCTAAATAGTTTTGATTGGTATCCCTACCATGTTAAACAAAAGACCCTTCATATTTTACATGTTAGTGTAAGAAAAGTGATATATTTTTTTATAAAAAAAGGAAAACTATAAAATTATAAAATTAAAATAATTCCTAATGGATAAAGAGACACAATATTTTCTCAAGTGTTGGGATTAAAAAAATGAATAGAAAATATCCAATATCAACTGCTTTCTTGGTAAGTAAACATATGGTGACTTTAAGAGGGGGTGTATTGAAGTTAAAAACCAAATTAAAATTTTCATACCACATAAAAATTAAGTTGTAAAAAAGATAAATTTTCTAAAAAATCATATTATCAAAGTTTAAATCACATTGGAAAATAAATAACTAGAATTTAACCAACTTAACTGATAAATAACAATGTAATTATAATTTAAATAATTCAATGAGAAACAAAACACAAAGTATTGGATAATAATACAAATACTCATATAAATGATATTTATTACCAAACATTTCTTATTGAGGAAACTATTCACTTTTACCCCAAAGTGGCATGAGGTTTAATACCCTAAACCAAGGTATCTAAGTTCCAACTAATAGCTTCTTCAAATCAACCCATTATAAGGTACAAGATCTGCATAATAAATTTCTTCAATAGAACCATCAATAATGAGTAGCTATAGAATGGGCACATCTTCAATCAAAAATGATCAATAGAAAGTCCATGTATGATAAAAAACAATTTTATTTAATATTTTATTGATCATAGATGATATAATTTCTCCACATTATGCTAAATATGTTTAATTATGAAATATTTTGGATTAGATCATTCATTTGCAAATTTGATGAAAATTCTAGTTTTACCCTTTTAAAATTTATTGTAGTATTTCATGTATAAACATTTTTTTGTAAATTATTTTAACTTAAAATTTTGTAAATGTGTTCCTGACTTAACGAGATAAAAATTTTATTATGGAAATATGAGTTGGATCGTGCATTTGAGTGGAGTAAATGGTCCATGAAGACAAAGATGGACTGAACTATCTAGATTGGACAGAACTTCTCCATTTGGGCCGTAGATTCTTCATATGGGATTGTATTGGGCCCAAAGTTTGAGGGAATCTCAGGGACATGATTATTCACAAATAATCCTTCTATAAGGCTGGCCAATTCATGTGTTTTGGAGGTCAACTATGCAGGGAATCTTGGAATAAAATATTTGGCCGAGTTTTCATTTCACACTTAAAAAAATTATGTAAGCCTAGCCCTCACAAACTCTATTTAAATGGGGTTTTTACTCTTTGAGAAGGCTGGTAGAGGATTTGGGAAGGTTTTTCCGAAAGGGTGTCTCTTAGGAGCCACTCAAAACTATTGGAATAAGTAAGGATTTGTGAAAACATCTCTTCCAAAAAGGATCTCCTCTCCCACCTCCTCTTTGTAATTCTTTTCTTTCATGTTTGTATCTTGAATTTTTATTCAATTAATATTCTGTGTTCTTACCTTTTATTATTATATTAATATTCCTAATTGGGTTAGAATCAATATTGGATATGAGATTGGGTTCTACCCTTTCAATCCTTTTCCCATGAAAAAAGTCTCCACGATGAGCACACCGCCCATGGAAGAGTAGTTTTTTTAGTGATCGATCTATCTTATACCCTCTTAGTTTAATTATTTTGAATAATTGAGATACTTTAATTCACATAATATGATCCATGAATTGTGTTTTTAAATTATAAGAAACTAATCAAGAAATTGAACAATTAAAAAAACACATGAGGTCAATATTTTGTGTAAATTGTGAGAGCGCGATATTAATCGGTAATACAAGACCACATGGGATAAATTTGTAGAGTTAAAATATAATCCATAAAAAAAATTCATCCTCATTTCTAGAATGGGTATGTAATCTAATTAACCACTTACCACAAGCTAACCTTATAACAACAATCAAAGCAGGGTGCTGCGATTGCGTGTTCGGAAGCTAGCCTTGGGTTTAAGTAATTTCATCTTTATGGTTAAGTTAATTCTCATAGGGTTTGAGGGTTAAAAAATTAGGGGATCATAATTAAGTGGATATTGATTTAAATTATAATGATTAATAAGTAAATTAAGAGGTAGAGTTAGATCTATTACACTTTCTAAAAATAGTTTTCTAAAAAAACATCTTCTCGTTGTGCTTTGTTAATCAACTTACATTTCAAAATTAAAAAAAAAATACAATATTTTTCCAGAAAACTTCTTATAGATTTATAAACTATAAACAACCCCCATCATTTCAAGTAGTGTTTTAATTCTATTCTATTTTATTTTTATAATACCTTTAAGAAGTTGTTTTAATTTACTTCCTCCTTTGAGAAACAACCTTGGTTAGCCACTCTGCTGCACCTAAGTAGCCCAAAAACCACTAATAATTTGAGGGCACCCACGACCACACCTTTAAAATTGGTGCCGTTTCTAGGGAGGCAAGTAATTATTTTAACCAATTTTAGGTATTTATTTTATTTTACATTCCATTCACTTCCTCTCTTCTTTCTTCCTTCTTTACTCAATCTGATTTTTTTTCTTCTTCTTTTATTTTCTTCTTCTTCTTTTTGGACCATCAACTCAAACTTCTCATTTTTATTATGGTAAAATTTACTTATTTTTATTTTTATTTTATTTATGACATGAACTAATCCCGAATATCTCTTAGATCTATACCCTAATATTTAACGTAGCCTTCGAGCTCGAATCAGACATTCTTAGTCTACGAGAAGTTTCAACATTCAAACAGTTAGAGAATTTCTCCACTCCAAGAACATTGAAATTGGAAACAATTATAATTCCAACATAAAACAAGAACCAATGGATAAAAATAATGGAAATTAACTTAGTAGAACTATTCGAGAATTAGCTGCACCAGATATTAACTATCAACCAAATTGTATTGCATACCCGAATCTCGAATCAGACTTTGAACTGAAATCTGGGTTAATTCATCTTCTTCCAAAGTTTCATGGATTATCTGGTGAGGATCCGAAAAAACATTTGAAATAATTTAATGTGGTTTTCTCAAACCTTAAACCCAAAAATGTTTCTGAATATCAAATCAAACTAAGGGCATTCCCATTTTCACTTGATGGAGCTGCAAAAGATTGGATGTATTATTTACAACCTAAAGATGTAACTTGTTGGAATGATTTGAAACATCTTTTCTTTAAAAGATTTTTTCTTGCATCAAGGACCACATCTATTCGAAAGGAGATCTCAGGGATTAAGCAAGCCCAAGGGGAGTCAATGTATGAGTATTGGGAACGATTCAAGAAGTTGTGCGTAAGCTGCCCACATCACCAAATCAGTGAGCAACTCCTTATCCAATACTTCTACGAAGGACTCAAACCTATGGAGAGAAGTATGGTGGATGCTACAGTTGGAGGATAATTAGTGGACAAGGCACCGGTATCTGCACGTGCATTGATTGACAAAATGGCCCAAAACTCCCAAAAATTTGGAGATCGAGGTACACCGCATGTCAGAGGAGTACACCAGGTAAGTCCTTATTCTCTTGAAAGTCATTTAATTGATACCATGTTAGAAGAATTGAAAACTATGGTGAGGCAGATTGCTTTGGCACAAAAGACATCCCAACCCCCTCCTTCAAGGCCTTGTGGCATTTTGACTAAGACAAGCCACCCAACTGACTGTTGCCTACAACTACAAGAGACAGAGGATTGTGCACTAGTATTCCCAGGGAGACCATATCAGTAGAAAGAAGAGACATACCCCCAAAAGAAGTTTGATTCATTTGCTCCAACATACAACCAAGGATGGAAGTATTAACTGGCCATGAGGTATGGATCTGGAAAACAACAAAGGCCCCCTTTTCAACAAAACTTCCAGCAGCCTCCACCTTACCAATAGGGTTTCCAACAACCCCAAAGGAGATTTGAAACCCAAGCATCAACAAGTCAAAAACAAGGGAATTCTCAACTAAAGGTAGATTCTAACACTGATGATCTTTTGAAGCAAATTGTTCTTAATCAACAGAATGAGCTGAAGAGTCAAGGTTCGGAGCTGAGGGAGTTGAAGACTCAAATGAGCCAGATTGCCACTACCCTCCATGAACTAGTAAGTAAGAACTCTAGAAATATACCTACTCAACCTACTCCAAATCCCAAGGGGAATGCCAGTGCCATCACATTGAGAAGTTGGAAGCAAACGAATGATACATCTGTTCCTACCATTCCACCGGGATTCAACTCAACTCCAGAGAAGCCTCATTCAAAACCAGATAATGAGAAACCCAAGGAGAAAGATAAAGGTAAGAAAAATATTAATGATGTTCTTCCTAAACCACTTCCATTTCCAAAAATATTTGTACAAACTAAAAATATGGATGAAGAGGCTATGAAAAAAGAAGTTTTGGACACATTCAATCATGTGGAGATCAATATTACTCTACTTGAAGCCATCAAGAAAATCCCAAGGTATGATAAATTCTTAAAAGAACGTTGTACAAATAAAAGAGGGCTTAAGGGAAATGAGAGTATCAATCTTGGAAGGAATGTGTTAGCACTAATTATACCAACTCTAGCAATGCCGACAAAGTGCAAGGATCTAGGGACATTCACCATCCCATGCACTATAGGGGAGTTACACTTTTCTGATGCACTTTGTGATTTGGGAGCTTCCATAAATGTGATTCCTCACTCTGTATATCTTCTTTGTAGGTTGGTGAGCTAAAGCCAACGAGAGTAGTGGTGCAGTTGGAAAATAGATCTACAACATATCCAGCGGGATTCCTTGAGAATGTACTTGTCCGGGTAAGAGACATGATCTTCCCAGCATATTTCTACGTGCTTAACATGGAAGAAGATCAGGTAAGTTCTCATGCTCCCATTATCTTTGGTAGAACCTTCCTCAAAACATCAAAAAATATCATAAATGTCAATGAGGGTACACGTTCCAAGGAATTTGGGGATGAAGTTGTGATATTTAATGTTATGGATTCCATGAAGTACCCCTCAGAGGATCATTCTGCATTTGTTATCTCCCATTTTGAACCACCAAATAAAAACCCCATGGAATTTGATTATTCTATGATTAGGAAGATTATGAATATTGGTTCTATTTTGATGTCTAAGAGTACTTCCACACATATTTATAATGCACAAGACTCTCTTATATTTGATTTTTAAATGGAATCATATTCTGATTTTGATCATTTGAACTCTGATTATGACATGGCTATTGAGTATGCTGATGGATTTGATGCTTTATTCTCTGATTATGATGATTTATATTCTGATACTGATGCTCTTTGTGCACATATTTCAGTTCCTTCTATGTATTCATCCATAAACCACCCCCTACACTGGAACTTAAGCCATTTCTACCAAATCTCAAATACTCATACTTGTTGTTGGGAAACAAATCCCTCAAGGTAACGTTTCATCATTTTTGGGTTGATTGTGTTTGTTGAAAAAGCAGGTTTCCATGGTGAATTATCGAGTTTGAGAGATTTTTTTGACAATCAATGTTGACAAAGAACCGTGAAAAAGGAACAGACGATCTGGAGGTGGTATAAAAAGAGCAGTACAAGGTGGCGCCGTTTTTCAGTGTTTGCCAGTTTTTTGGGTCCAAAATTTGGAGTTTGGTGAGCATCGCAAAAAGTGGATATCCTTGAAGATCTTATTTAAATATGGAAAAGGCATGAGTTTTTCAAATATAGACTTCATGGATTTTATTTTGTGAAGACCAAAAAAGTGATGGCGGTGATTCTTCACGATTACGTCAAGCTTCAGGAATGGAAGAGGTTGAAGTGCATTGCGGTAGTGAAGGGCTTTGCGAGGGAGCTTTGCGGTGAAGGTGAAAAGGAATTGACGGGATGATCCGTGATTATGATGAGCTCCGCGATTGGAAAATTGCCATGGTGCTTCGTGATTTTGAGAGAATTTTGGTAGAAACTTCGGAACTTCATGATTTGAGATGACATGGCGTTGAATTCACGCAGACGGTTCGAGGGTCGGTGGAATCACCTATAAATATGCCTCAACCCCCTCGAGAGAAGTAGAGAGAATTTTCAGAGAAAATATTTTTTCTCTCGATTCACGAAGGTGGTTCGCGAAGGCTGTGTGCTTCGAAAAAGAGGAGCTTCGCAGAGGCTATTCTAGCTTCATGAAAGTTGAAAGCTCCGTGTTGGCTCAATGAGCTATGCGAGGTAAGTCTCTCTATGAAGACTTGAGCTTCACGAGAGTGCTTAGTGAGAGTGCTTCGTGAAAAGTTAGGAGATTCATGAAGGCTTTTTTGAGCTTCGTAAAATTGGGATCCTTGCGAAGTAGGGTGATTTGCAAAGGTATTTCCAAAGTAATTGCCCAGTGTTTAGGGGCAAAGGGGTATTCATCTATGGATGAAAGTTGGACTTTAACAGAGCATCTATCAACAGTTGAGGATGCATGTATTCATGAAAATGAAGATACCTACAGGTCTATAAACTGTGAGTGGATCCCTTCCAAGTTCACTGAGCAAATGAAGAGGAAGAAGGTTATTCTTTCTACTGGTAGTGAGCTAGTGATAGAGAAACAGGGAGTGACCCTTGGGAAAGCAGTGAGATGACCCTAAACATTGTAAAGCCAGTGAGATTAGGAATAGAAGTGATCTAGCCCGAATATCATTGGTAGTGAGCTTTAGTGGATTTGGTACAGTGGCACATCGCCGTTGTATGATCCTTAGACGTAGCCCAGTGAGGGTGAACCAAGTAAAAATCTATGTGTCCACCTAGTCGCTTCCCTACATTGCATTTAAATCATCATCATCAGATAAAGATAAAACGAAGTGATCAACATAAACACACAAGTGAAAACTAAGTGACCCTTATAATATAGAGGTCAAGATCCAGTGGGGAAAAATAATTTTGAAATAGAATATACACACCCTGATTCATCCCCCCCTCTCAGGGTATCTAGGCCCCTTTTGGTCCTAACACTTGTTGAGTGGTGAGAAATTACCTGTTATCATTTCTAACAATCTTCCTTTTAAACATGAAGAATTTTTTTTGAATCTTTTGAGGGAGAACATTAAGGCAATCAGGTGGACCTTGGCTGACATATTAGGTATTAACCCCTCCATTTTCATGTATAGGATTCTTTTGGAGGATGGGGATAAACTGGTTATGTAGTCACAAAGGAGACTCAATCCAACACTTTTGGAGGTTGTTAAAAAAGATGTCGAAAAATTGCTCGAGGTAGGTATAATCTATCCCATTTCAGATTCCCGGTGGGTGAGTCCTATTCAGGTTATGCCTAAGAAAAGTGGTGTTACTATTTTTAAGAATGAGAAAGATGAGTTAGTTCCAATGAAGGTGAAAAATAGTTGGCATGTGTGTATTGATTATAGGAAACTAAATCAATCTACTCGCAAGGACCATTTCCCCCTCCCATTTATTGATCAGATGCTTGAGAGACTAGCTGGGAAGACACACTATTGTTTATTGGATGGATTTTCTGGATATTTTCAGGATCCTATAGCTCCGGAGGATCAGGACAAGACTACATTCACCTATCCCTTTGGCACGTTTTCCTACTGAAGGATGCCATTTGTACTTTGCAAAGCCCCAGCTGCCTTCCAGAGATGCATGGTGAGTATTTTTTTTTGATTTTATTGAGACCTGCATGGAGGTATTTATGGATGATTTTACAGTGTATGGGTCTTCATTTAATGATTGTATATCTAGTTTGGGAAAGGTTTTGAATCGTTGTATTGAGAAGAATCTGTTCTTGAACTTTGAAAAGTGTCATTTCATGGTAGAGCATGGAATTGTCTTAGGGAATGTAGTGTCAAAACATGGGATAGAGGTTGAGAGATCTAAGGAAGATATTATTTCATTTATACCATATCCTTCAAGTGTGCGCGATGTTAGATCTTTCCTAGGGCATGTGGGATTTTATCGATACTTCATCAAAGATTTTTGTAGGATTGCTCTTCCTATGTCACGATTACTTCAAAAGGATTCTGATTTTGTGTTTGATGATTCTTGTAGGACTTATTTTGATGAGATAAAGAAGTTTCTAACCACTCCACCAATCATACAACCCCCATGGTAGAAGATTCCATTTTAGCTTATGTGTGATGCCTCCAACTTCGCGGTTGGAGCTGTCTTATCTCAGAGGGTGGAGGGACTTTAACGTGTGATTGCCTATGCATCGAGGACACTAGATTCAACCCAATCAATATACACAACCCCAGAAAAGGAGTTTCTTGCTTTCATATTTTCTTTAGATAAATTCTGTTCATATTTATTGGGCTCTAAAGTAGTTGTTTTTTCTGACCATGCAGCTCTGCGGTACCTCTTAAAGAAGCCAGACGCAAAGCCCAGACTTATCCTATGGATGCTCCTTCTTAAAGAATTTAACATTGAGATAAATTACAAGAAGGGGTCAGAAAACCTAGGGGGTGACCACATGAGTAGGCTTACTCACACACTAGAGGATGACACCTTGGACAAGGTACCACTTCGGGACACTTTCCCCAATGAGAATCTTTATTCCATCGCAGGTATGCATCCTTGGTATGAGGATTTAGTGAACTACCTTATTGCATCTGAAATCCCTGAAAATTTAAAGAAACATCAAGTCTAAAAGTTAAATAGTGAGTCTATATTTTATGTGTGGGATGATCCATACTTATGGCGCATGTGTAGTGACCAAGTTATTAGGAGGTGTGTTCCTGATCATGAGTTTGAGTATGTTCTACAATTTTGTCATACACTTGCTTATGGTGGACACTTTGGACCCCAATGGACAACTAGGAAAGTTTTGGACTCTGGATTATATTGTCCTAGCTTATTCCATGATGCCCATGTGTTTTGTAAGTCATTCTCTCATTGCCAACACAATGGGAACATTTCTAGGAGACATGAGACGCCCCAACAACACAAACTATTCTGTGATATTTTTGATGTATGGGGCATCAATTTTTTGGGTCCTTTTCCTAGTTCCTTTGTTTTTTTGTACATTTTAGTTTCTGTTGATTATGTGAGTAAATGGGTGGAGGCTAAGGCCACTAGGACTGATGATTCTCATGTTGTTATGGACTTTTTCAAAATGATTATTTTTTGAAGGTTTGGAGTATCGAAGGCCATTATCAGTGACCAAGGGAAACACTTCTGCAATCATAATTTGGCTTACCTCCTTCATAATTATGGGGTGACACACAAAAAATCAACACCATACCACCCCAAACAAATGGCTAGGCTGAGGTTTCAAATCGTGAGTTGAAACAGATTTTGGATAAAACCGTACAACCAAATAGGAAGGATTAGAGCAAGCACTTGGATGATTCTCTATAGGAATATAGGACAACATACAAAACTCCCATCGGTATGTCCCCATTTCTAATTGTTTTTGGGAAAGCGTGTCATCTCCCTGGGGAAGTTGAGCATCAGGCTTATTGGGCTATAAAGAAATGCAACATGGATTTGGACCAAGCTGGAATCCAAAGGAAGCTGCAAATTCAAGAGATTGAGGAGATTAGATTGTCTTTATATGAGAACTCAAGGCTCTATAAGGAAATATCCAAAGTATCTCATGACAAAATGATCAAAAAAAGGGAGTTTCATGTTGGAGAGAAATTCCTTCTCTACAGTTCACGACTGAAGCTGATGCCTGGTAAGTTGCATTCCAGGTGGTTAAGTCCTTATGTTGTGACTAATGTTTTTCCTTATGGTGTAGTGGAGATCAAAAAAGGGGACACAGGAAGTAGCTTTACTGTCAATGGGAAACGTTTGAAGAGATACATTAAGGGACTTCCTACTGATGCGGTGGATTTTATCACACTGCATGCCCCCATCATCACTTGATCATATCAGGCTGTTCTTAACCCTTTAACTTTTTTATTATTTGTCCTATTCGAAATTATACATTTCAAATGCATATATCATATCATGGGTTCACATTAAGGACAATGAAATATTTTAAGTGTGGGGGAGGGAACCTTTTAGTTTAGTAATTTCAATTGTTTTCCTGTTTTTTTAAAAAAATTGTGTTTTTCAAATTTTGTGTGTTAATTTTTCATTTTTTGTGTGTTTTTGAAACTTTTGAGCTGAAATGATTCTCATCACCATTTTTAAATCCATATTAATCAGTGAAACAATTTATCCCTTGAAACTGAGATTAAATGAATGCTGAAAATGACTTTGTTTCAAGTTCAAATATTTATTAATTTCATGAAAAGTAAACTGAATTTTGAATCCCTTGACACATCTCACTATCTTTATATTTGAAATCACTTTCCTGTGAGGTTTCTGAACCATTATTTCATATTCTTCACATTCAGATCACTTATTGAGAGAACTAAACCATGCTTGATTTAACCAGAATTTGATTTATTCCTGTCAAAACCTGAGGGTTTGAGGTACTTTTGTTTAAATGATTGAGGCATTTATTTGGTATTAAATCCCCTATTTCAAAAAATAATTTTTTAATATAATGTACTACCTTGAACATTTAATCCTTGAAGCCCTTAGAATCCATGGACAACCTGTTAGCTAAGCCACATTACAAGCCAATTTTCCCTATCCAACCAACTCTTGAAGTGAAATTGCATAATCTAGTTGAACTTAAGTGTGGGGGAATCTATCTTGTGTTGTGTTATGACATTATGTGATACATTGGGTGGAAAATTAAATTTTGAAGGGATGTTTTTATTGCTGAAAAAAATCATTATATTGAAAGTTATTCCTTTTCTGGAGCTTTCATGATAAGAGAAGTTGTGCCTTTTCTAGAGCTTCTAATAGAGGAAGAAAGTTGTGCATATCAGGAACTTTCAAGAAAATCATATTTGAGAAGATTGACATTTTTATGCTGAAACGATGAATGATGTAAACTTTCCATGACTTTTCATGATGATGGAGCTGAATTGATACAATGGGGATTGAGGAGGAGACCATATTTAAGTGAAAATTAGATTAATGCAATTTTTCCTCAAAAAGAGTTAAACCCCCCTTATTCCGCCTCATAATTTTTTCACATATAAATCCTACCAACCGAAATCCACAAGAACAACCTAGAAAAGTCCTCATGATAAACACATATCCTTGACTCATATCGGGTGGCGATGAAGGAATTTATCAAGCCTATGGTGACCCTCGTTTGAGTTTGGATGAGAAAGACATTGATAAAAATTGACATTTGTGTGATAAGTGAAAATTCAAGTGAGGTAAGTGTTTTGTTCATGGGAGGATAAATGAAGTGGAAATATATTGAATTATATAAATTAAGAACTTGAAATAATGGTTTTTATGAGGCATTATATCTTTTTTTTCTTGATGTGGAATTGTTGGATCTCAAGGATATGTGTTTTGAATTTGGTTTTGAGTTGATATTGATGTTTACTTGATATGAGGTTTTTCCCAGGAGTGCAAAAGGGTAAGTGTGGGGGAGTTGATAAAACAAAATTTTATTGAATATTTTATTGATAATATATGATATAATTTCCTCTCATTATGCTAAATATGTTCAATTATGAAATATTTGGGATTAAATCATTCATTTGCAAATTTGATGAAAATTCCAGTTTTACCCTTTTAAAATTTACTGTAGTATTTCATGCATAAATAATTTTTTTTAAATTATTTTAACTTAACATTTTGAAACTAAATTTTTGACTTAATGGGATACAAATTCTATTCAGGACATGTGAGTTGGATCATGCATTTGAGTAGAGTAAATGGGCCATGAAGACAAAGATGGACTGAACTATCCAGATTGGACATAAATTCACAATTTTGGCCGTATCTTCTTCATCGAGGATTGTATTGGGCCCAAATTTGGAGGGAACATCTTGGACATGATTATTCACAAATAATCACACTAGAAGGATGGCCAATTCACGTGTTTTGGAGGTCAATGATGCGGTTAAACGTGGAATAAAATATTTGGACGAGTTTTCATTTCACACTTAATAAAGTTATGTAACCCAAGCCCTCAAAAAATCTATTTAAAGGGTATTTTCACTCTTTGGGAAGGATGGTAGAGGCTTTGGGAAGGTGTGTATGAAAGGGTGTCTCTTGGGAGCCCTTCAAAACTCTTGGAATAAGTAAGCCTTTGTGAAAACATCTCTTCCAAAAAGGTTCTCCTCTCCCACCTCCTCTTTGTAATTCTTTTCTTTCATGTTTGTATGTTGAATTTTTCTTCAATTAATCTTCTATGTTCTTCAAATTTATTCTTATATTAATCTTCCTAATTGGGTTTCAATCAAGAGTGGAGATGAGATTCGGTTCTACCCTTTCAATCCTTTGCTCATGAAAAAAGTCTCCATGATGACCACACTGTCCATGGAAGTGTAGTTTTTTTATTGATCGATCCATCTTCTACCCTCTTCATTTAATTATTTTGAATCATCGAGATACTGTAATTCACATAATATGATCCATGAATTGTGTTTTTAAATTATAATAAACTAATTAAGAAATTGAATAATTAACACAAAAACACACGAGGTCGATATTTTGTGTAAATTGTGAGAGCGTGATTTTAATCGGTAATACAAGACCACACGAGATAAATTTGTAGAGTTCAAATATAATCCCTAAACATAATTCATCCTCATTTACAGAATGTATATGTGCTCTAATTAACCACTAACTATAATCTAACCTTATAACAACAATCAAAGTAGGGTGCTGTGATTGCGTGTTCCGAAGCTAGCCTAGGGTTTAAGTAATTTCATATTTGTGGTTAAGTTCACTCTCGTAGGGTTAGAGGGTTAACAAATTAGGGGATCATAATTAAGTGGATATTGACTTAAATGATAATGATTAATAAGTAAATGAAGAGGTAGATTTATATGTATTACACTTTCTAAAAATAGTTTTCTAAAAAAACATCTTCTTATTGTGCTTTGTTAATCAACTTACATTTCAAAATTAAAAACAAAAAAAATACAGTCTTCTTCCAGTAAAATAATTTTAGATTCATAAACTATAAACAACCCCTATCCTTTGAAGAAGTGTTTTAATTATATTCTATTTTATTTTTAGAATACCTTTAAGAATTTGTTTTAATTTACTTCCTCCTTTGAGAAACGACCTTGGTCAGCCACTCTGCTGCACCTAAGTACCCCAAAAACCACTAATAATTTGAGGGAACCCAAAAAAACGCCTTTCAACGTACCATAGAATTTATTTAACAAGTATTTATTAGACCAAAAAACTCATAAATTATTGAAGTTATAATGGGTCTAATAACAACTGAGGGGGGGGGGGGGGGTTGAATCAGTTGTTCACATTTTTTAAGTTTCAATAATTTTAAAAATTAACCTCTAAAAGCTATTAAATTTCATAACCTTATCATCTTTTAGTAAATAATCATGCACCAAAAAGTAGTAAAGCAATAAATCACATGAGATTTTCAAGATTTTACCTTAGTGTGAGAACCTATATCCTTTCTATAGCTACTCCTATGGGTCTATCAAAATACACTATAATGAAGAAGTGAATAAAACTTGTGTCAACTATAATTATACACATTATCTCTCTTGATATGAATGATTATAATAAATACCATGAGTTTACAAAGTTTTCCTGCAAGAAATTTAGCCACAAAAGAAAGAACACCAAAAAAAATTTCTCTAAAAACTCT
The DNA here is from genome assembly GCA_963277665.1 of Viscum album. Taxonomy (NCBI): domain Eukaryota; kingdom Viridiplantae; phylum Streptophyta; class Magnoliopsida; order Santalales; family Viscaceae; genus Viscum; species Viscum album. The sequence goes on from OY728138.1 coordinate 1,383,664,157, forward strand.
ATCCAAAACCGTAGTCTGATGAAACTTAGTCTGATTGGCTCAGTCTGATGAAATCAGTCTGATAGACTCTGTACTATGAACCTATTCTCAATATTCACTTCTCAAACTTTTATCAATTTCTCAATATGATATGCCTCTTTAAGATCTTCCTCAATTCTATAAAAAGACTTCTAGTAGTCCAATATTCTTATGATATCTCTGTCAGGAATGAAATCTGACTTGAACTCTATAGTGCTCCACCATTTGCGCATATGAAAAGATTGAAAAGTACAATTGTACTATAAATATATTTATAGGTATCCCAGAATGGAAAAGGATGGAAACTGAAATTTTTTTCCCGCTTACTCAAATTAAAAAACCTCTAAAATTTACTCATATTTGAACTTCATGTTTGACCACTTAAAATTTTATGGAACCCTCTTGAATCATCTTGAGTCTTATTTTCTTAGACCTTCTCGGCCTTCCTAACTTTTCTTAAGTATGATGAAACTTCCTCAGATCATTACGATGGAACTTCCTAAGATCATTTTGAATTTAAGTACCTCATTAGAGTTAGTTTGAGTCTAATTCACTTTTTTTCTCAGAGTCAGTCTGATTGAATTTCCTCTCAGTGTCAGTCTGATTGATCGGTGGAATGCTACATTCGATGGATCGATACCTGAAAAAAATTCTTTCTTTTTTTGATTATTGAAAAGCAAAACTTCCAATAATCAACAATTTTCTCCTCTAATTCTTCTAGATCTGATGATCTATATATTTTATTTATTAGTTTAACAAAAAACCACCATCTTTATCTTCTCACATTTCTTTACACCAATGAACTCATAAATCTTCAAACACAAAATCCTACTTGTATTATGAATCTCTAATGATGTTGAGAACTTTTGAGATCGGTATAATATTGTCTGACTTTATGGTTATATTTTAGGGAACTTTCTAACTCATGACTTCCATACTTTTCATTAACAACTATATTTTTAATAGAAACTTCAACCAATTGTTCAAAAATATGGACATTAGTCCGATGATCAGTATTGTAGAACTTTTAGATTCCATATTCCTGAAAACTTATGCATCTAAAACTGCTCAGTCCAAAATTCTACATCCAGAAACCAAATTTCTCAAAGAAAAAACTTCTTCTCATCTTTGTATTTGGGTTAAAACATTCATCAGCTTTCACCTATTTTTCAAAATAATTCTTTTACAAAACATTAGTTGTTAAAAAATAAAAAAACTTTAGCAAACAAAAACATCACAAAGGTTACTAAATCCCTCCCTTTGGATTTGTTTGAAAACTTTCATTAAAAACTTTTTCAACTCACTATTTTTCAATCATTGAGGTTTTTTCACAACAAATTTTGAAACAACTCAATATTCTCAGCTTTTATCAAAACATAGCCTTTCTCAAAAGAGAGTGTCCTAACACCACACTACTGGATAAAGTAATGTTTTTGAAGAAATTCCACCCCTCAGTGACAAGTAAAATTTTTCTTCATGTAAATATAAACTCCCTCTCACTTTTATCTTTTCTCGCTTTTCTTTTCTCTCCCCTTATAAACTTCATATTTATAAAATAAAGATAAGTAAAATTTTTATTAAAAATTAAAATATGTTAATTTATCTCACCATTTTTCAACATAATACAAATCATGGTGGGGGTACTTTCTTATGATTATTAGGAAGTCATTGGTGGAGGATGAACATGAAGTGTTAGCCTCAAATCAACAAACCTTTCTTTTGGAATTTCTTTTGTAAAGATATCTACAATTTGATACTTAATTGAGATATATTCCAGAAAACAATCTCCAGTAGTAACTCTACATTATAAAGTTAAACTTTATATCAATTTGGTTTGATCTTGAATGTTAGAAATTATTTTTTAGAAAGATAAATTACACTATGATTATCACAATATATTGTTAATGGTTTAGAGACTTTTACTTTCAAATCTTACAACTAAAATTTCATCCATATAATCTGAGTAAAAGCCTGAGTAGCTATAACATATTATGATTTAATTATGCTAAATGTTTCAAAAAACCACTTCTTACTATGCCAACTCACACAAAATTCACCCAAGAAAAACATTCCTCTATAAGTTGATTTTATGTCTTTACAATATCTATCCTAATCAGAATTAGTATAACCCTGAAACTTTATTTCACAAATTCTTTTGTATACTAGTCTATGTGATTTTTTTACTTTAACATATCTCATAATTATCTTTTACACCAACATATGATATTATTTTGGTTCACTATGATATCTAGAACATAAAGTCACAACATAAACAATATCAGGTCTTAAGGCAGTAAGATATCATAAACTTCTTATTAGCTTCCAAAATTCTTTCTGATTCACACTTTTTCTGGATTAATCTTTATTCAACTTTAATATCATTGAAATAGTAGTAGAAAATTATTTGGATTATTTCATCCCAAACATTTTTAACAATTCCCTGGAATAATTTTCTTGAGATTAAAAAATGTACTTTTCCTTTTTTTGAACTTGTAATCGAAGGAAGAAAGGTTATTCTCTGAACATAGAAATTTCAAAAATTATTCTTCATTTCCTCAGAAAATAATTTAAAAACTTTTTATTTAACCCCCAAAAAAGTTATATCTTCCATATAAACAATTAAAATTAGTGTTCTGGAGTTAAATTATTTCACAAACAAGTTACCATCAAACTTTATTTAAAAAAATCAACATTCTCAATCAACTGTCATGTTTTGAATACCAGGAACGTGAGGCTTGTTTCAATCCATACAAGGATTTATTCAATCCAAAAACCTTGTTTTCATCATTATCAAGTAGAAAACCACAATTTTTTTCAATTAAAATATAACTACCTTGGCCTTTTTCACATTTTATTACATGATTTTAAGCATAATTAACCACCAGATACAACCAAGTAACCTAAAGTCTAGTGTATTTAGAAAATTAGGTACATAATTTGAAAACATGAAACCAAACTAAAAACTTATTTAATTCTATCTCCATAATGAGATCCTAACATCCATTAAGCTCTTACATCTTCAAAGGATAACCTAGGTAATACATGAACAAAAGGGATGAGATAAAAAGCCCAATAAGAGAATAAGAAAAGGAATAAAACATAACACATGAGTTAGAAGGCATAAAATGATGTCATAAAAGGCATGTAACATGAATAAGAATAATTAATAATAACATGTATAAAATGGGAACATATAATCATGGTAACATATAAATTTGGAAACAACATATAACATGACATAAACATGAGTGAAGGTTTACTACCATGACTATATCACATGATGGACAAAGTTCCATAAAAGAATCAGATTCACTCCATGTACCAACATGACGTATCATGAGAATAAACATTACCCAATGAATTGGATTTCTATTTAGGAACACCCATCATAACATTTTCAGGAATATGTGTGCCACTTGAATAATCAAGCATAAGAGTTAACCATGGAAAAAATTGGGTACCACAATCATGTCATAAGGCATAATAAAATATAATATCATAATGGTGTCCATGAAAGAATGGATTTAAATAATAAATGTACATTAATAAGGTAAAATAGGAATATATCATGATAAGTGATGTCAAAATTAAGTGAAAACATGTAAAAATGGTGTTTAAGAGACATTAGAAATGAAACATTTTAGTGCGGTTTAAAGAAAATATTAAAGAGTATTTAAAGAGGAAAATGAATATTTGTTTTCATAAAACTATAAATGAACCAAGATAGTTTTTCATGATAAACTGTGTGATTATAGAATAATAATGGTGGATTAAAACAGATAATGGTGTGCACTTAAAAATGGGTAAGAAATCGGTAAGTTCCCTTTAATCAGGCTTGCTTATCGGGAAGATTTGAGAAGGGAACCTTTTGAAAACATGTATTTACCTATAAAAAAAGGATATAATGATCTAGATACATGATTTTAGAACATATAAAAATAATTTAGAATAATTATATAAAAATAAATCAGGGTTTAATTGGTTTAAATAGAGGTAAATGAGTGAGGAGAAGGGGTGGTGAGGGGTGATATTTATAGGGGAGGAGAGGGGTGTTTTTTCATTATTTTATTTATTAGTTTATTATTTTTCCCAAAAAATATGATTAGTTTGAGAATTATATATAAATATATTAAAATAATGAATAAGATTCAATATTATGGGATCACATTAGCCGTACATCATTTATAACTGAATAATTCATGTATTTAGATTTTATCATAAATTATTGTATTTTACTATTCACTAAAAATTCAAGTATTTTAGAAAAATCCAAAAAATTTACCCTAACCGTTTTTTAGAATGTAGAATTCAAAATTTAGCTTCATTTTATGAAAATAATTTTTTAAATATGATAAATTTAATTTTTAATGAAAATCATCATTTACTTGGAAAATATTGATTTTAAAATTATGACTGATTTTATAACACTTTGAAAAATTAATTAAGGTCTCATAAAGTTATCTTATAATAATAATAAAAGAAAATATTAATCTATGAATAAATTTTATGAAAATATATTTTCATTTAAATCAATATATTAATTATAAAATTGAAAATAAACATTTATGTTTTATAAAAATATCAACACTTAATTAATAATTTCTAAAACATTTATTTACTGATAATTTGATGTAATTATATAATATTAACATTTATAATATGCCTAATTTTTATTTATACTTTCAGGGGTGATGTTACTATTCTATCGGCCAATTTACTATTTATAAGGGTCATATTACTATTCCAAAGTTCAAGTTACTATTCCATGGGTATAGGTTCCTTAACATCTAGAAATACTTCTTATTCATTTAATTATTCATTTATAAAGTTTTTATTATTTTATCTATGTGATTTTATGTGATTTATAATTCATGGAATAATTATAATAAGGGAATTTCTATTGATATAATTCTAGGTTGTTACTTTCCTCCCCCCTTATGAAATTTCATCCTCGACATTTCATTTTACATGCTATGGTGAAAAAAAGTTAAGGTACTTCTTCTTCACTACCTCCTATAATTCCCATGTTACCTCTTCTTACTTATAGTTCTGCCATAATAATTTTATCAGGTCAGTATTCTTGTTGCGTAGAACTTTATCTCTATGGTCTAAGATCTTCACCGGCTACTCCTCTTAAGAGAGATCATTTTCCAATTATACCACCTTTTAATTCAGTACATTTGTTGGATATGGTATGTGATTCCTCAATATGGATACGTGAAATATTTCATGTAATTGAGACATGGTTGGTGGACGTGATAGTCAATAGGACACAAATCTAACATGATCAAGAATCTTGAAGGGGCTGATGTACCTGGGACTTAGATTTCCTTTCTTCTTAAATCTCATGATCCTTTTACATGGAGAAATGTAGACGAATAACATTTCTAAAACATCAAACTCAAGCTCCTATCGATGATTGTCTGCATTGATATTTTTTGACTTTAGGTTCCCTGATGTGATGCTTAATGGTTTTCACCTTTTCCACTATTTCTTTAACCATTTCAGGTCCTACCAGATTATGTTCACTAACCTTATCCCAACATACTAGTGTTATACATATTTTACCATAAATAACTTTATATGGATCCATTTGGATGCTCGAGTGGAAACTATTATTGTAGGATAAATCGACCAGAGGTAGGTGTTGGTATCATCCTCCCTTGAAGCCCATAGAACACATTCTCAATATCTCTTCTAGTGTGTGAATAAATATTGTCTATCAACATGAGGGTGATAGGCTATACTAAAACTTAGCTCATTGTTCAGATCATATTGGAGACTTTTCAAGAACTTGGAGGTTAATCTCAGATCCCAACCAGATACAATCGATAGTGGTAATCCATGTAACCCTACCACTTCTTTGATGTATATCCATGAAAGTTGATCAAGTGATAAGTCCTCTCGAATTGAGATAAAGTGAGTTGTATTTGTAAGATGATCCGTAATAACCTATATAACATTGTTTCCTCTAGATGTATTTGGAAGTCCAGTGACAAAGTCCATAGTGATGTTTTCCCATTTCCATGTTGGTATGGGTAATGGTTGCATCACCCCTTTAGACTTTTGGATTTCAGCCTTCACTTTCTAACATAAAATTCACTTTAATGTATATTAAGTGATATCCTTTTTCATATTGTCCCACCAATATTTCTCTTAGAGATCTCAATACATCTTTGTGATCCTTGGGTGAATAGATAAGGTTGAGCTATGCACATCACTCATTAGCTCTTTCTTTATCTCTGGATTGGATGGTACATATAGTCGTGAAGAAAATCTCACGACTCCTTCATCATCAATTTTGAACTTTGATGATTTCCCATTTCTGATAGCTTCCACATTTTTCTGAATTTCTACATAATTTATTTGATAATCCTTTATTTTATCTATAAGGGATTATTGATAAATCATTTGATAAAGGATTGATGATGTTCCTTCCTTAATGATTCCCATGTCCTACCTTAGTAGTTATAAGAGAATTGGATCCTTCTCAATTATCATAATTGATAAATATGCAAGATACATTCTACTTATAGCATCCACCACTTTATTTTTTGTTACTAGGATGTTAGTGGATTGAGTAGTTGTAATCCTTAATGATCTATAACCATCTTTTCTAGTGCATATTAAAATGATTCTGTGTGAATATATATTTGTGACTCTTATGATCAGTATATATCACACACTTCCCTTAGAGATAATGACACCATATTTTCAATGAAAATATTATAGCCACTAACTCTAGATCATGCATAGGAAATTTTTTCTCATGAATTTTCAACTTCCTTGAGGCGTAGGCTATCAGTTTATTATTTTGAATCAGTACACAACCTAAGAACTTCTTTGAATCATCACTGTACACCAAAAATTGTTCCCCAATTATTAGTTGTGTGGGCACTGGTGTAGTGATAATCCTATTTTTCAACTCTTTAAATAAGTCTTCACATTCACTGGTCTAGAAAAAGCCACTCCCTTCTAAGTCAAATTGGTTATTGGGTATCAAAATCCTGATAAGTTATTCAAAATTCCTCGGTAATACCCAGATAGACCAAGGAAACTATATATCTCTATTTCATATATTGTGTTGTACCATTCTTTGATTGCCTTTGTATTGGAAGGGTCCACATATATTCCTTTTTTTGGTGATAACATGCACTAATAATGATAATTTATCCATCCAGAACTCACATTTATTGTACTTTTCATAAAGTTTCTCCCTTCACAAAGTCTTCAGAATAGTATTAAAATGCTCCTTGTGTTCCTCCTTGCTCTTGGAGTATATCAGAATATCGTAAATAAACACTACCACAAATTTGTTGAGTAAATCTCTAAATTCTATATTAATTAAATCTATTAAAATTACTAGATAATTAGTGAGTCCAAAAGGAATCACTATGAACTCATAGTGTCCATACTTCGTTCAAAAGGAATTCTTGGGAATATCTTTCTTCCTCACGATTAATTGGTGATATCCCAACCGAAGATCCACCTTAGGGAAATATTTTGCACCATGTAGTTGATAGAACAAGTCATCTATACATGGTAAGGGATACTTGTTCTTTATCATGATTTTATTGATCACATGATAATCAATAAAGAGGTGCATTGATCTATCCTTCTTCTTTATAAAGAGGATTAGTGCGCCCCACAGTGAAGAACTCAATAATATAGAACCCTTATCCAGATTATCTTGTAATTGCTTCTTTAGTTTTTATAACTTAATGGTTTCCATTATATAAGGTTTCTTTGATATATTAAAATATCTAGTAATAAGTTCAATTGATAAATCAACTTATCAATCAAGAGGAATATCAAACAATTATTCAAGGAACACATCAGTTTAGTCCCTCATAATGGGCATGCTTTGAGAATGATTATCTCCTTTGTCTCAATCATTCGAGCTATATATTCTTATTCACAAGGTAATTTTATCCACAATTTAGATAACGATTCTGATGGAGATTCATACTCCTCATTACACTGGAAAAAAATTGGATTATACCTTGGGATGTGAAGAGTGATCTCCCTTTCTCGATAGTTGATGTTGGCTTTGTATAAATATAGCCAATCCATGCACAATATAGCAGTAAACTCCATGAAATGAAGTAAGACAAGATTTTATGGGAGGTTCAGTCCAGAAACATTAATCAGGGAGGAGTTATATACTTTGGATGAAATAATTACCCCATTTTATATTCTCATAAATAAATCAAACTCCATATTTTGAGGTGATGTTTGAATATTTATACAAAACTTTCAATATATTAAAGAATGAAAACAACCAGAATCAAATAGTACATTTAGTATTCATGAATGAATAACCATCATACCTGTCACCACATCATTTTTGGTCTCCACCTCAGTATTACTGAAAGCACATTCCCTTACTTGTTTCCTTGAAGATTTTTGTTGTTGATTGCCTCCAACAACCCTTGGCTTAGAGAAATGACTTGCATAATGCCCATGTTCCTTACAGTTGAAAGAATGTACTATTGGCTGAGTATCAATATGAAAAATCCTTTATTCTTCTACATTAGTGTGATTATTCATATTCCTTCAGTATCTATATATGCCCCTCTCTTCCACATTTGAATAATCTCTTGGTTCCATTTAAGAAGTTTACATGATAATTCTTCCCACACTTTTTACACATGGGATGTTGGGTCTTCTTTCTATCATGGGATTTATATTTTGATCCTCCCATATTAAAATCCAATTAATTTTTTTTATCGTATGGCCCACGAGACCACTGAGAGTCACCGAACTCTATTTCAACCTTAAGGTCACAAATTACAATATCCTCATAACTATTGAATCCTTGAATCACCAACACTTTTCATAGACTCATATTTAGTTCTCTAAAGAAGATATTCACCTTGATTTTAGTGTTCATGACAAAGTTATAAGTGTATTTTGAAAGCCTTGTGAAGTTTTCCTCATACACTAAAATAGACTCATTTTTGTTTTTCTTCAGTCTAAGGAAATCCCTTTCCATCTTAAGATGGAGGTTTAGGGTAAAATATTTACTGAAAAATATTTTCATGAAATATTTACATTCTATGGAATAAATTTACTCTTTGGACTTTATGTTATTGATAAGTTTCCCCACTAATCAAATTCCACTTCAAAATGATAGAACTGTAAAACAACTTTCTCTTATTCTGAGAATTGGAGGATATAGAATATATTTTTAATGGAGTTAATCCATTGTTCTATGAGAAGGGGATCAGAAGATTGAATAAACATATGAGGCCTTTTTCACATGAATTATTCTACTGTAACTTTTTATTTCTTAGGATAAGGATGAAATTCCATGTGATTTAAGTTATTATTCATAACTTGAGTTAGTTGATCAAGTACTATCATGATGTTTTGAGCACCCTTTATCATCATACTTTTCATATCATTATGAAAATAGTCACATTTCCTATCATATTGATTATTGGCATGAGTTATTATATTTCAAGACCTTAAATAATAAAATTAAAGTACAATTATGGGGATTTAATACTTATCTAATTATCATATAAAAATAAAACATTGAACATAGAAGGATAAAATTTTAAATTAAAAGTATATCCTAACTTGTGACACCCTAAGTTTCAATCTAGGTTTTCCCTGGTGATAGAATTACCCCTAGGGTTATTAATAAAATACTATAGTCCTAATATATAAAAATAAATAGACCTTTCTTTGATACCAAATAGAACAAACCTATCATTTTTCACATATTATTATATGATTTTAAGCATAATTAACCATAAAATACAACCAAGGAATGCAAATTATATTGTATTGGGAAGATTAGATACATAATTTAAAAACATGAAACCAAAATAAAAACTTCTTTTATTTAATCCTCATAATGAGATCCTAACTTACATTGAGCTCTTATATATGCATAGGATAACTTGGGAAATACATGAACAAAAGGAATGAGCTAAAAATCCTAGTAATGGAATAATAATAGGAATAAAACATAACACATGGGTTAGAAGGCATAACATGATGATATAAAAGGCATGGAACATGAATAAACATAAGGAATAATAACATGTATAACATGGGAACATATAATCATAGAAACATATAAATATGGAAATAACATATAAATACAAAAACAATATATAACATGACATAAACACAATTCAAGGATAATTGCCAAAACTATATCACATGGTGAACAAAGTCCCATAAAGGAATCAGGTTCACTCCCTATACCAACATAATGTCTCATGAGACTAAACATTACCCAATTCATTGGAGTCCTATTTGGGCCAACCCATCATAACATATTCATGCATATATGAACCACATGTAAAATCAAGCATAAGGGTTACCCATGAAGAAAAAGGTATTATAATCATGTGATAAGGAATAAAAAAGGGAATATCATAATAGTTTCCATGAAATAATGGATTTAAATTATACATGGACATTCATATGGTAAAATATTCATATATAATGATAATTTATTCTAAAGTGATGTTAAAAAATGTAAAAATAGTGTTTAAGAGACATTATAAATGAAACATTTTAGTACAGTTTAAGGAAAATATTAAAGAACATTTAAAGAGGAAAATGAATATTTGTTTTCATAAAACAAAAAATGAACCAAGATAGTTTTTTAAGATAAGATTATAAATTTTTAAAAAATAATGGTGTCTTAAAAAAGATTATGGAGTACACTTAAAAATGGGTAAGAAATCAGAAAGTTCCCTTTAATATGGCTTGCTTATCAAGAAGATTTGAGAAGGGAACCTTTCTAAAACATGTATTTACCTAAAAATATGTAATTATATTGATGCATAACTTTGGAAAATATAAATATAATTTATAATAAGTTTACAAAAATAAATAAGGGTTACATTAGGTTAAAGAGTGTTAAAGTGTAACCCAAAGGAAAAATGGTGGTCCGGAAAGAATCCCTTACCTTATGTATGAAATAGTTCTGAACTTGATCTTAATGTCCTAGATAATCAGATTAAATCGATTAGTTAATTAATTAAATTTTTTTATAAATTTATTTCATTTAGTATAATTTTATGAAGTTCATTTATGGACTTTTTTATATGTAATGAGATTCAATTTCGTCATTCAGGAGTGTTGGTTTCCTTGATTTTCATGGCCGATTTACTTTTATACATGTATAGGAATTCATGTAAAATTAAAATGGTTTACTAGAATAAAATTTTTATTTTATTAATTAAAATAAATAATATTAAATGGTTATATAATTAATTTGGTAATTTGGGACGAGGATGAATCATTAGATAAGATGTTAGTGATAGTCATTTAGATTATTTTGGTAGTTTTTTTGATTATCACAAACTAATTTTTTTATTAATTAATATTATGTATATAAAATGGTCATAGATCATTAAATAGTCTATAATAAATATATTATAATCTTTTTTAACCATAAAAATGGTTTTATGACCATTATTTAAGGAGGTAATGGAAATTGAAAACTTCACCATCCTTAAATGCAATAAATTAACACAACATGGATGGTGTTTTCATTTTTAGTACAAAAGTACAGGGAAATAGAAATGATGATGAATTATTCCATTAAAATGATAAAATTATAGTATATATAATATAATATAGTTTTCATGCCACTTGGATAATGGTAGGTGAGTAGAGAATAAGAAAATAAAATAAATTAAAAAGATATTAAAAGAAAAATGAAAGAGGATTTTACCTCTTGAATTTCTAATCCTTGATAACCTCATTAGGGAAATTAGTTTGGTATTTTTTTAACACCAAGGGATCATATACATGGGTTAGAGACTTAGGAATAAGATTGGGTAGAATTTGTACAAGGATAAAAGCTTGAAAGGCGTGAGGAGAAAGGGTGGTATTTATAGGGGAGGAGAGGGCTGTTTTTTCATTATTTTATTCATTAGTTGATTATTTTACCTCAATACAATGAAAAGTTTAAATATTATCTCTAAATATATTAAAATAATGAAGGAGACTTTGGTATTATGATCTTACATCAACCATTTACCATTTATGACTCAATAATTCATATATTTGGCTTTTATCATAAATTATCATATTTTACTATTCACCAAAAATTCAAGTATTTTAGAAAAAAAATTAACCCAAACTATTTTTAAATGTGTAAAATTTAAAGATGAACTCCATTTTGTGAAAATAATTTTCTAGATATGAGAAATTTAATTTTTAATTAAAATAATCATTTACTTAGAAAATACTGATTTTAAAATTATAACTGATTTTATAACACCTTAAAAAAATAATTAAGGTCTCATAAAATTATCATATAACCATAAGATCATAATATATTAATTTATGAATACATTTTTTGAAAATAATTTTTCTTTTAAATCATTACATTATTTATAAAATTGAAAATAAACTTTTATGTTTTATAAAAATATCAATACTTAATTAATAATTTATAAAACATTTACTTACTTCTACTAAAATTTAATTATATTATATTACCATTTATAAGATTCCTAAAATTTATTTATACATTCATGGGTCAGGTTACTATTCTATTATCTAGTTTACTATTTATAAGGGTAATATTAATTTTCCAAAGGTCAAGTTAATATTCTATTAGTACATGTTCATTAACTTCTAAAAATACCTCTTATTCTATTCATTATTCATTTATAAAGATTTTATTATGTTATCTATGTGATTTTATGTGATTTATACGCCATAGAATAATTATGAAAAGGGAAATTTCATTCATATAATTATGGGTTGTAACAGTAAACTGTTTTCTCAATCTCTCTATTTAAGAAGGATGACTTTAAATCCATCTGATAAACTTTTAAATTTGATGTGAATCCACTGAAACAAACTTTTTGATATTTTCTAATCTTAAAATTGGGGAAAAAGTTTATTCAAAATCCACACCTTCCACCCATGCATAGACTTTACAAACAAGTCTTTCTTTGTTTCTTGAAACTTCTCCATGTTCATTCATTTTATTTCTGTAAACCCAATTTATTCCAATAACATTTTTATTTTCTAGTCATAGAACAAGTTCGCATGTTTCATTTTTCTCACAATGATCTAGATATTAATCCATAACATCCACCCATTATTTAGGATGAATAGATTCTGTAATTTATTCTGGTTTAACTTTTGATATGAGTGAAGTCTTATTTTATAATCTTAACATCCTTCTGGTCTAAACTAGATACTTCTGTTTTCCAAGAATTTTTTAATCTCAACATGTTTTTTTAAGGTAGGAAATTTCAAAGTTTCTCTTCCATCTAAACTTTCCCCATCACATGTTTCTTACGAATCTTGATAATTTTTTTATATAATCCTCAATTTCATTGGAAACATTAAATTTCTTATTCTCAACATTCTCAACAACTTTTTTTAAGGATTTTTTGTTTTCAATAAATTTCACATCATATGAGTAAACCAAATTTTGTAAATGTTTTTTTAAATATTTGTAAATTATTCTATTATGTCAGTATCTCATGAAATTACCTTCTTCATCTTAATAATTAATCCTTCAAAGATCTAGATTTTTTATTTTTATCAAACAAGGACTTCCAAAAACCTTAAAGTATTTAAATAAAGGTTTTTTATTATACTGTATTTCTTAGGGATTCATGTTGTGTTATGGCCTAAAAAAACATTTGTTTTGAAAATGTACAACAATACTAATATCTCATCTTGATTATAATTTTATAAGTTTCTATTCTCCTAACATTATTATTCCTATTTCCACCAAACTTATATTCTTCCTTTTTGATACTCCATTTTTTGTGGGGTGTATAGATAAATATACTAATGTTTTATTCCTTGATTTTTTAGATAATTTTCAAAAGTATTTCATGTGAATTATCCACCACTATATTTTCTCAACTTATTTATGTAAACCCAAATTTCTTTATAAACATATTTTCTAAAGAATCTAAACATTTCAATGGACTCTTACTTGTGCTTCATAAACATGATGTTGGTCATTCTAGTGAAATCATCAATAAATGCAATAAATTACAAATCATATTTTTTTATTGATGTCTCATCAGCCCACATAAGTTGAAATGAATAAGTTTATGAGGTTTGGTAAACTAAATATCATATTTCTTATGAATTTTATTAATCATATCACATTTCTAAAAAATTACAAAAACATATTATTCTCTTCTTTTTAATTCTATAAAATATTATAAATTTTTTTAGAAAGTTTGTTCATATTTTTCTACCCAATTTTTCCAAGTCTCTAATGCCACAATTTATTCTCATCTTTATCACTTAGATAAATTGAATTGCTAAGTTCAAAATTTTGAAAAATATTTCCATTGGTTATTTTTCCCTTTGTCACAACTTTTCCATCTTAAATAATTCTGATGATATAATAATATTTTCTAAAAATAATTTACTTTATATCATAAAAAAGTTTGATTACACTTAGTAATTTATTTTTGAGTCCATAAAAAAATAGAACTTCTTTTGTTTTTAGTTTTTTAGGTTCTATTTCAAAATATCTGATTCCTCTAATTTTCAAGGAACTATCATTTCAAAAATTAACTACTCCACTATCATGTTTTTAACATGTTTAAATATTTTTATATCACTTTTCATTTGTAACGAACAACCACCATCAAGTATCCATGCTTTTGTCCTTTTAAATGATTTAAAAGCTATCTCAATAATAAAAACTCTTTCTTTAACTTTATTCTTTCCAAATTCCTTGAATTTTATACTATAAGAAACTTTTTCTAGAAGAAGGGTCATATATATTTGGGCATATTGAATATACTGATCACATCTACTAAAAAATTCTTCTAGACATTCAAATTTATTTTTTTGTTGGAAAGTTTATCACATATTGAGCTTTTAATTTTCTAACTTCCTATGGGTTAAGAAATATACTCATTATAATTTCATTATTTCTTCCAATCTATTAAAACCTTTTTTAGGGAAGAGATAATTTATGAAAAAAATTATAAGATTTGTGCCCACAGATTCCAAAACACCAACATAAACCATCAAATATTTATTTTCTATTTAAGTATGATCTTTATCTGTAGAAAATTTGTTGAGATTGATAAATTATTCTTGTTCTAATATACTCTAGGCATGATCCATCTTTCCTTATTAGATAGTTTTTAACTTTTTTAGATGTGATATTTTCATCACATACTTTCACCAACCAAACTTTCACATCACTTTTATTATCAGCTGATTTGTTAGAAAAACTAGATGAAAATATATTTTTGGAGGGTATAGATTTAACCTAATTATTTATTTGAGATTTCTCAGAAACTTTATAAGTCTCATATTTTACTTCTAAGTCTTTGTTTAAGTTTTAATTCATCTTAATCAAGGTACTTTTATATATAATAAGTTTTTATTTAAACTTGATAACTTCTTCTTACTTATCCTCCAACTTCTTAATAATATCTTCAACCATTTTTCATGTTCATAAATTGAAATTTTGTAACATAAAATATACTAGATGTATTATTTTTCTTGCTTGAAAACATATTTTTCACCTTCAATAATTTTTCTATTATCTTTCTTTATCATTATAATTTATTTCTTGAGTGACCTGATTTGTGTAAGACATGCAACAAGTTATATTCTGAGTTTATATTCTCTGTAAAATTCTTCACCTCCTTTTTATTCACTATTTAAGGAGTCTTTTATTTTATCATCTTTTATAATGAATATTGTAACCTTTTGTGAACTTTAATCTTCTAAAGAATTGTTTTTAGTTGAGTCTAATTCATCTTTCTTACTCAACATAATTCTCTTGTTTCCAGTAAAATTCTTTTTATATTTTTTGGATTACTTTTCATCTTTAGAACTTTTATTCCTCTTATTCTATTGAGGATTTTTATCATAATTATCTTGATATTCTTCAATATCTTCTTGGGATTATTTATAGAAAATATTATGATTCCACCACACTCAAAACATTTGATATGAAGTTTACCTCTATACTTTTCTCTTACTCTTCGATAGTTCTTGGATATAAGAGATATGATTTTATCATTCAACTCATTATCCTATTTATCTTAAGAATTACAAGGATCAACAACTTAAATATATTGAGTCTTAATTTTTCTCATAGATTCCAAAGACATTTCATATTTCATCTTCTTTTTAAACATTTGAGAATTTCTCATTTCATAATCAATAAGAAATTTATGCAATTCACCAAGAGATAAATAATATTTTTCTTTTAATGAGGAAATATTAGAATCAAACCTATTCAGAAAGTTTCTAATCAATTTATTTACTATTATTGAATCTTCTAAAAGATCTCCAAAATCTATGATTTTGAAAAAAACTTTATTTACTCTAGTGAAGTATTAATTAATATTTTATTCATCTCTAATTATTATATCCTCAAACTTAATATTCTAGATTTGTAGCTTTTATTTATTCACTTTAGTATTACCTTAGAAAATACTTTCTAGATTGTCCCACATACTCTTTGATGTTTTGAGACCCATCACCTTCATAGAAGAATTTTATGATAGATATATAAGGATAAAATTTCTATCCATTCCATCAGCTTTAATATTTATTTTATAAGTAATCATTAAAGGAGCATCTTTTTCTATTGGTGGAAAACCAATTGTAGTAGCATCAACAACTTCTTAGCTAAGAGATAAGTGATATGGAATCATTCAATTTTTCCAAACATAATAATTTTTTTCTATAAAATGCAGTAATCCTCTACTATTGAAATAATTGAGATTATCCATGATAAGCATTCAATAAGGGAACCTTTTCACTTATACTAATTGAAGTTCTAAAGGATCAAATAACAATTGAGGGGGGGGGGGGGGTGAATTAGTTCACTTTTATAAGTTTTATTACTTTTAAAACTTAACCTCTACAGCTTGTTAAAGTTCATAACCTTATCATCATTTAGTAAATACTCATTCATGAAAAAGTAGTAAAGCAAGTAAAGCACACAAGATTTACATGGTTCATCCTCAGTGTGAGAACCTACATCCTTGCCATAGCCACTCCCTTGAGTCTATGGAAATTAAATGTAATGAATAAGTGAATAAAATTGGGTAAAATCCTATTAGAAACCTTCTATATCTAGATATTAATGATTATAATGACTACCGTTAGTTTGCAAAGTTTTTTTACAAACAATTGATTTATAAACAAAATAACACAAGATACTTTTTCTCTACAAAACTCTATCCAAAATCTTAGTATGATGAAGCTAGGTCTGATTGGCTCAGTCTGATGAACTCATTCCAATAGAATAAGTATAATGAACCTATTATTAATCTTAACTTATCAAAATATGATCAATTGATCAGTATGATCTTCCTCAGTTCGATCTTACTCAGTTTGGTAAACAAAACTTCTAGTAGTCTAATCTTATTATGAGATCTATGTCAGGAAAGAACTCTGACTCAAACTTTGTAGTGCTCCACCATTTTCTCACGTGAAAAATACTAAAAAGTAAAAATATATTGTGCATATATTTATAGGAATCCATGAATATAAAAGGTGGGAAACTAATTTTTTTCCCTATTACTCAAATTCAAAAACCTCTAAAATTCGCTCATATTTTAACTTCATGTTTGAAGACTTCAACCCTTCTGAAACCTTATTGAATCATATTGAGTCTTCTTAGTAACTAGCCTTATCTAACTTCCTAAATTTTCTTCAGTATGATGCAAATCCCTTATCTCATTATGATGTAACTTCCTCAACTAATTACGATAAAACTTCCTTAGCTCATTCCTAATTGAACTTCCTCATCAGAGTTATCCTGATTGAATTTACTTCTCAAAGTTAGTCTGATTCACTTTCCTTCTCAGAGTTGGTCTAATTGACTTTACTTATCAGTTTTAATGCAATTGATCAGTGGCACACTACCTCCGATAAACTAGTATCTGTGACAACTTCTTTCTTTCTGTAATTATGAAAAAGGAAAAATTCTAGTAATAAATAATTTCTACCTCTTATTCTTCTGGATCTGATGATATGTATATTTTATTTATCGATCTGATAGAGAACTAGCATATTTATCTTCTCAAGTTTATTAATACTGATGAATTCATAACTCTTCAAACACAAACTCATACTTGTATCATGACTCTATCCGGATGTAGAGAACTTTTTAGATTGATATAGAATCATCTGACTTAAGGTTAGAAAATTGAAAACTTTATAACTCATGAATTCACACATTTTAGAAACAACTGTCTTTTTAATAGAAACAACAAATGATTCTTCAAACTGATGGACCTGATTCTTATGATCAGTATTGATGAACTTTTAGCTTCCATATTTTTGAAAAATTATCAGTTTGACACTGCTCAGTTTGGACTTATGCATTTGGAAAACAACTTTCTCAAAGAAAAAACTCTTTCTCCTCCTTCATGTTTGGGTTAAAACATTAAACAACTTTAACCTATTTTTCAAAAACATTATTTTAAAAAATATTTGTTGTCAAAAAATAAAAAAATTTGTTAAAAAAACATCAAAAAGATTCTTTAGTGTAGTATTTCAAGATAAATAATTACAAATTGAAAGGAAAAATGATTTTACAATGAACCCCTCACAATCAAAACCTCTAAGAAAAACACACTAGAAAAAATAAAAATGAAGATATTAAAGTAGTGAGATGATGCAAAATCACTCGATTGAATATTTTCTAGTATCTTCCATTCCCCAAAGCCTCTGTTCAATTTATAAGCATCATTGTAACAAACTTCAATGGAAAAATTTATATTTATTTGGGTTCAGTCACAATATCATCAGTAGTATCATTCCATATTCTGACGAGTGTAGCTTTATCTTTTGATGAAATAGTTCATCATATATTATTAATGATTTGTAAATTAGATATTCCTCTTCATTTCAACAGAACTTAAACAATTAGAAATTATAAACTACTAAAAAAAATCTTAAAAAAATCTTCAAGTCAGCTAAAAAATGTAAAGTCTATTAGGATTTTAGAAACAAGTATAAGAATATTCATTTGACTCAAAAACTCTCAACTTTCCACTTATCATGACATTGAAATCAACCATAATAATGTGACGAGACTTCTAAAGCATACAAATCTTAGCAAGGCCACCTGAACATGCTCCAAAGCTCACCTAAGCACCTAGAACACCACTAAATAACCTGATCACATTCAAAACCATATCTTAGAGATGTTAAAACACTAAGAATCTTGATCCAAAACCTAATTCTCAAAACACACCTTTCTCTAGGACTAAAAATTCAAATTTCCTTTGAATTTCATAACCTGTAATGGGATAAGTCATTAAAAACTCCCCACTATAATGCTTATCATCCCCAAGAAGTCTTCTCATACACCCTCTATGATTCATATCTGTCACCAAATATTGAATCATGACCCAAATCCTATGTCTCCCACTGATCATGGTCATGCCAATACTGCATCCAAATAAGTTCCACTACTCAAAACCTCACCATCCAGTGCATTGCAACACTAATTAATTCCACTAACTCCATGATGATTTCCCACTTTTTATGGGATTCATGAATTCCCAATTCAATGTAAATATATAAGGTTGACATCACTGGACTATAACATACCATAAATTACTCAACATCACTCCTAAGAATCACCTAAGCATCCTCATCATAAACTACTATCTCACTCTCAAGACTATATAATTAACACATGTATTTTCTATCCCATGCCACTCATTGTACTATTCATGTGTACTATTTTTTCTCTGACTCGGTCACCCCCTGGTCCATTTTCAAAAAATGAACATATGATCATACCACTAGACCATTATACCACATCTAACATCTTCTGATCACCTACATATTGTCTTTCCCAATTTTCATCGATCAACACCCACACCTGGTTTTTTTTTTTATTTTCCACACATAATCTGGATACTTTCATCCAAGTGCCATCATTAAACCACAACCACCTCTAGTTAGGTCCACTAACACATCACCCTTAATGTTCACTAAACATTCAAATTAATATCCACACTCTGAGATCATATATATTATTCTCCATATCATAAGACTTTACTTTCACTGCTCCTTAAGAACAATACTTAACAAGTTCTAATATTACACATGTGTCACTCCTCTCAAGCCAAACCCATCCCATACTTGAAAACTCTTATCAATTACTAATATTGGATCAATTTCACCATGATACATTGATAAAAACTTTGGATTATAATTCCCCTAGTCATATCTTTAAGTCCTTCGGCCTTTGACCTGCACACCTGTCCTCACCGATTCCTGAGAACAAACCGTCCTAATTTCCACCACCATCCAAACACTAACACTCATGAGACCCAATCATATACTTTGAATAAGTCCACATACCAAGATATACTAATTCTTCAGTTCAACTGGACAAATCCACACATGACCGGTCACATACTGATGCTTCAGTTCGACTGGACAAATCCACACATGACCATATCCCAAATAAATCCCTGCTCTAACTAACACAAATCTATAAAATCAAGGGTCAATTCCCTTTTCTATTCTTTAATCAAAACAATGTATCTCACACAATTCCATTATAATTTAATATTTAATCACCATCCATGCATGATTATCAACCAATACCATTGAAAACCCACGACCCGACTCTATATAGTCAAAAAACTAAGAAGTCCTAGACCTCGTCAAAACACATCAACACCCTTAAAGGTCCAAAAATTAACACAGGTCTCAAGGGACTAAAAAAAACACCCAAGCCGACCTATCCACACACTAGGAAGGTTTTGTATATCACCACCATAAATTTCCATAAGTCATCATTTAATCACACTAGAATTCATGTGACATACACAACTCAACCTATATATTTATAGGTTTTCCCAAAATACACCATCAACACGTCCCACATGTCCTCTAAGGACAACCATGTCCAATCAACCAACTATCCATGCCTCCCATGCATTTCATACCTATCATAACATTAAATCTACCCATGTTTTCACATTCACAATACCCAAGGCATCCCCATTCCTATATCACTTACCATATAACAACAACCTTGTTTAAATATTAACACAAGGGATTTACCCATGCTTACCATATCTAAAGGAACTCACATTCCTAAGTAACCTCACTCTAGTGTCACCATTTTATATCAAAAACCATCTTAAGGAATAATATAAAACACCCTATAAATCAATCATAATGAAAAATTACTAATTTACCAAGTCACATATTACTCTCACTATGTTTTCTCACCTAGTATATAACATATCCACATAAGACACAACTCACATGGAAACATCTCTACTCCTATCCCAGATATCACAAGGAATTTACTATCTAATATTCCCATTCTTGGGTTCTCATATACATATCAGGCATCCCATACTCAAGTAAACTACCCACTCCAGGGTATTAATACATACTTATAATCTATACACCAAACTACCCCATAGAGGATCAGAAGCTCATACATGTTAATACATGCGTACACACACTTGACATCACCTTATGACAATTTGTATCAAGTAGATCATAACCACAGTTTGGTTCAATGGAATTCCATCCACAAGTTATACAGGAAAAAACTTTATATGTTGTTATTAATTTCTCATTTAATTGATACTATATGATAAACAAAATAACCAATCACCAGCATCATTAGAAAGTCATCTGGTTCAGTTCCACTAAAAAGCTATATAGGAAAACACCTTATATATTATTGTTGGAACTTTAAGTAATCATACCAATTTTTTATTTTCCTTTTTCCTAAATCCAGTGTCACAATCACACACAATCATTAGCATGTCATATAAACCGACATATCTAATATGATTCATGAACTCAAACCTCTTTCCACCCTAAGCCAAGAGAAAAAAACAAGAAATCAATAAATAAAAAATATCATTTTAAATAAAAATCAACTAAAATTTAATAGTGAAAAACAATAACATAAATCTCAATTCCCTAGTAAATTGGAATTTAGATAATACAGGTGTTGGCTAGGCACACGACTTAACATCGACCCAAAGTTCTGAATAATATTATATCCTATCTTCTATACCCCAAATAAAAAAATAAAATAAAAAAAATGCTCTGATACCACTCTGTAATACCCCGACCTGATTTACTCTATAATAACTAGATTGGTAAATCACATGACCTTATGTATTCCTATAAGTATGATAGAAGCCATAGATTAGTAGCAAGGGTCTAAGGTGTCACCATGTGGAGACTATACCCTCATATCAAAGTAAAAGAAAAAATCAAAAATAATATATAAGTAGTCATCATAGTATCAACCATAATATAGAAATACAATGGAAAAGACAACCAAAATAAATA
This sequence comes from Viscum album, assembly GCA_963277665.1. NCBI lineage: Eukaryota > Viridiplantae > Streptophyta > Magnoliopsida > Santalales > Viscaceae > Viscum > Viscum album. The sequence goes on from OY728138.1 coordinate 1,383,686,471, forward strand.
ATATAATATAATAAAATTAACTATATATAATTTTACATGAGTTAGTAAAATAATAATAATACCCCCCATAAAATAAAAAAATTTAAACTACCACGAACTGGTCCCAATTCTATACCTAGTACCATCTCCTATCTCCATCCAGATATCCAGATGAACCATACAAAATTGGGCCTTTTTCCTACCTATACCTATGAACGTGAGGTTTTCTCAGGTACCAGTGTATCAAGGCCACTACAGTAGGGTTTGAGTAAATATTAATAGGCCACCACTTATGGTGTTATTAATATAACCAATAAATAAAATGCATGTATGATGTGATATGATCACGATAATCAAATAAGATGTTAAAGAAAAATAAAATAATCATCTTTGATCCTTGGGTTCTATGGTGACACCTAGGATAGACCATACATACTTCATCTAGTTCCATACATCTCTAAGAATAATGCATTCCCATTAGGGGGATTAGTGCCCCACCATAGAATCATTAATCATTATTCCATCAAGGGGAAAAAATGGTGCCCCACCCTAGATAAGTATTCATCAGGGGGATGGTTACCTACCATGGAATCGGTAGTCATCAAGGGGATGATGGACCACCTTAGAATCAATAATCATCTAGGGGATAGTTCCCTACCCTAGAATTAGTAGTTACAATATTATGAAGGGGTATGACACACCACCCTAGAATCATATATATAGTCATCAAGGGTAAAATCCCACCCTAGCATCATATCTCATATTACATACACCAAGGGGATGCATCCAACCCCAAAATAATTACCAATCCATCATTATTTGAGGGGTTAAATCGTACCCTGATGTTTTATAACCCATGCACTTGAGGTCATCATCTCTCATCTAAAATCCATATAGTGTATACTTTAGGTGACCACTCACCCAAACCCAAAACACATTTACTAGGTTGGAATATTGTGAACACAACCTATTCTCATCACTATGTTCACACTATGATATCACCATATTAGCCTCCCTAAACTATCCCTCTCTAGGGTAAACATGATACTGGGGTTCCCACCATGGTCCCCTTAGTCACACCATTTTTTGGACACCCTATATGGGATCCTCTATTACATCCCAAACTCTAGGGACTAATCCCATCACTCATAGGGTGTAATATCCCTCAACATCACCCTGATCGCATTATGGCCTCACTGGCCTCATAGGAAACATAATAAAAGCATCATTATAAATAGATGGAATAAATCCTATCTCATCTCTAAGTCAACTAGGTTGGTCATTCACACCCAACTTTTATATAATCTAACTCAGGGTATAACCACTCAAGTACACATATACCCATGGGGGAGGAACACTCACCCCACTCTCTAGTTAACTATCCCAAAGTCTTTAAGGTATCTTAAGGTTCTATATGGCCCACCTATGAGCTAATCATTACCAGTCCCTTACTCGTTCCTACTCAGAGGGGTCTAAGGAAACATATCACATGGTTTATTATGAATTTTTATTTAATTTATACCCTTATAGGGTTTTCATATCTCATCACTAATAATTATAGTTTAACCATTGACCATCGACATTATAGGCATAAAACTAGTGTCTAAGATTCTATCAATGACCAAGGCACTTCCATTCAAGGTATGTAATTTTAAATTTAACTATTAATTTTAAATTTAAGGTTGACCACACATAAGTGGAAGGACTATATATATCATGATACATCATATAAATCACATACTTTAGGGAGATGTTTAGGGACCAACAACCTCATCTGGAGTTATCCTCTTCAATCAAAGCTTGACCACCACCTCTTAAGATCATTCAAGCCCGATTGGACATCACCCAATGATAAGAGGACCTAAACCCATCAAGAAACATACAAGTTAATCATAAATAAATTATAATTATTTTACAGGTTCAACTACTATTATTTCCATAATTAATTCTTAGGTAATAATCCAAGAATCACTTATTGGGTGATCTCCTATGATCAAATATTTTAACAAAGGGTTCCACCACACTCGATATCCACCAAAAATTTAATATACCCCCCCAAATTATTATTTCATTATATCCAAAATATTTACCCAAATTTATATAAATACATAAATAAAGTAAAAATAGATACATTACTAAAAATAACAACAAGAAAAGGCATGAACACATCCTCATGGGACCTCCTTTACAATTTATACACCAAATCCCCATAAAGAAGGATGATTTTACCATGATCTGGCGGAATTTCCTCTCCAAAACCCTAGTTAAGAAAATTATAATTATATGAAATAAATAGGAAAACAATAATGTTAAGAGTATTAGTCTTAATATGAATCCATGTGATGAAACCTTTCTAAATAACCTAGATTGAAGAGATACCAATGAGGAAGAAAGGGGAAGATGAGCTTAGTTTACTATGACATGTGTGACTAAAAAGAGTGTAAAACCTAAATGGGGTTTCTAATTTAAAACACTAAATTAATTTTCTCCCCTTTAAAAAAATATCCCAGCAATTGGTTACAATGTGACCCTCATGGTCACGGAATGACACACCCATGTCAGGTCGTGTCATGGAATGACCCCTTTGGGTCACGATGTGACTACCCATAGGTAGGTCATTACCATTATGTGACCCCTATGGTCATAGAGTGACACCCCTACTTTAGAAATAACTATCATTTTTGTCTTAAATCCTTCATAGAGTGGCCTCTATCCTTCATGTCCATAACATCTGTGCTCTACATTATGACACCTCCCCTTAGACCAGCCTTCACAGCATGGCCCAGGGGCATGACATGTTCATATTTCTCATGAGAGAAATAAAAAATTCAATATGTAATATCTTTATAAACAATATTTGAGGCTTTAATAATATATTATCTAATGTGAATTGCCATGATATGAAGCCATTGGTCCTGGTATGATCATCAAATTCCCTAGAAAAATTTCAAATCCAACACATAATATTTTCTAATATATAATGTAGGGATATTTATCATGGAATGACACCCTCAAATATGATATGATTCCTATATGAAGAATATTTTTCTTTTCAAAAATTACAATGTAATGGTCATTAATGGAATGACACCCTGGTCATGGTGTGACCCTCTCTCATAAGCTCTTTCCTTAACAAAACAACCACACAAAATACACAATGTCATGAAACCCTCTTGGTCACAAAGTGACCTCTAAAGACCCTTCAAATTCACATCCCACATAAGGAACATCATGTTGTGACACCCACTAGACACAAATTTATCTCTAAACTAACTAATCATCACAACATGACTATATCATTCTTCCCCTTCTCATTGGATTGAGAAGGCGGGAGGATGTTACTTGGCCTTAAGTGACATCCCCAAGACGCTAAAGGATAAAAATAAATGCCGAGAGATTCATTAAAAATTTAGGGGAAAATTTTCCCTTTAATGATAAAAAACCAACCAACAAAACATAACCAAATAAAACACTACATGATGAATGATAAAATTCAATAAAACTCAAACATTTCATTTATATAAAACCAATAAAAGAGTACCATAGAAGTTGACAAACTAACATCAATGTAAATAGTGGAAGAAAAATTATTAAGACTCCAACGAAAACCACATGACTCCAAAGCTCCTCATTCTTCAAATCCAACTCCAAAAAACAGCCCAAGTATCACGAATTTGTACTAAAGATGTGTGATACATTAACTTTTCCCATATCGTGATAGACAATATCTAAAAGAGCACCAAAGTACCAAAGCAAGGGTGAGTATTAAAACTCAATAGGTTTTCCCTGATGACTTCCCAACTCACACCACTAGGATAGAACATTTTAGCACATTTATATAAAAAAATTATATATATATATTTTTAAAAAGTTCCTTAATTTATATCAAAACCAAGCAGTTCACAACAAAACAATTTTCCAAGGAAATCACATAAACAATTCTTTAAATCATTTAATATTCTATTTTGACATACCATTCCATAGTTCACAACACACCCACACATGAATGTTTGTTTAATAGTTCCATACTCACGAGAGGCCTCTCATCCAATCACCCTATGTCCCACTGACACATTCCCTCGATCCAGGGTCATGTCCCCTGTACCCCACTGGTATATGTCCCTTATTCAGGGGCACGTCGAACCTAAAATCACACAAAAACCATGCATTCCAAAACCATTTCAAACAACCCATTTCAAACCATTTCAAGAAAAATTATTTTTTATTGAAAACATTTCCAACAAGATATTTCAAAAATCAAGAAAATCCATATTTTAAAATAAACATTTTAAAATCAAGAAACCAAATCACTTTTCCCAATAAATACCACAATTCCACAATTTCACCCCAAACCATAAATCCTCACTAAAAAGGATTTATAACATGATTTTCACCAAAATTTCACAATAAAAATCAATCAATTAAAATAATTTGAAAATAAACATTCAAGTTCAAAATATAGGAGTCAAGAGTGAAGCCACTTACCTCAGGTTTTAAGACAAAAATGAAAAACGACACAAAGAACATCTAATAAAATGGGTTAAATATCCAAAAATTACACCTTAAATATCTTCCCATATAAAAAATAAGACCAAATATAAACATATTTGGCATAAAAAACCCTAGATATACCCACAAAAGGCATATATATATGAAGCTGGGAGAAATGAAGAACTAGATCTAAGAAAACCATCAAGAGAAATCAAGAACAAAGCCTTACCATAAGAATAAAGCTTCAACACCCCAAGAAATTGCTCTGGATCACTTAAAATTCAATGGGGAGAGGTTCTCCATCCTTTGAGAGGGATAAATACCGAGTTAGGGATATTTTGGGGAAAAACAAATCATTTTTAGGTGAAAACATGTTAGATCCACATTTTAAGGATCCAACTTTTGACCCACGCATGGTTTAGTCACACAGTTAGGAAAACTGTGAACTAACTGTTCTTCTGCCTCTGCCTTAAGGGAGACCTTGCATGATTTAAAAACTATGCACCAACCATGATTAAGCCACTATATCATAGATCCAAATACATCTTTTCAAAGCACATGATATATCCTTGGTGGACTCACAATTTTGGGTAAAATGTGCACCACCCATTCACCTTTACTTTTTCATCTATAGGGTTCGAGGGTTAAAAAATTAGGGGATCATAATTAAGTGGATATTGATTTAAATGAAAATTAATAATAAGTAAATTAAGAGGTAGAGTATGATCGATTACACTTTCTAAAAATATTTTTCAAAAAAAACATCTTCTCGTTGTGCTTTGTTAATCAACTTACATTTCAAAATTAAAAAGAAAAAAATACAATCTTATTCCAGAAAACTTATTATAGATTTATAAACTATAAACAACCCACATCCTTTCAAGTAGTGTTTTAATTCTATTTTATTTTATTTTTATAATACCTTTAAGAAGTTGTTTTAATTGTCTTCCTCCTTTGAGAAACAACTTTGGTCAGCCACTCTGCTGCACCTAAGTACCCCAAAAACCACTAATCATTTGAGGGAACCCACGACATCAACTTTCAAATTGGAACCATTTCAAAGGATGCAAGAAATTATTTTAACCAATTAGAGGTATTTATTTTATTTTACATTCCATTCACTTCCTCTCTTCTTTATTCCTTCTTTACCCAATCTGATTTTTTTCTTCTTCTTTTATTTTCTTCTTCTTCTTTTTGGAACATCAACTCAAACTTCTCATTTTTATTATGGTACACTTTACTTATTTTTTTTTATTTTTTTATGACATGAAATAATCCCGAAGATCTCTTAGATCTTTACCCTGAGATTGTATGTAGCCTTCGAGCTCGAATCAGACATTCTCAGTCTACGGGAAGTTTCAACATTCAAACAGTTGGAGAATTTCTTCACTCCAAGAACATTGAAATTGGAAACACTTATAATTCCAACATAAAACAAGAAAAAATGGCTAAAAATAATGGAAATGAACTTAATAGAACTATTCAAGAATTATCTTCACCAGATATTAACTATCAACCAAATTGTATTGCATACCCGAATCTTGAATCAGACTCTGAACTAAAATCTGGGTTAATTCATCTTCTTCCAAAGTTTCATGGATTATCTGGTGAGGATCCAAAAAAACATTTGAAAGAATTTAATGTGGTTTTATCGACCCTTAAACCCAACAATGTTTCTGAAGATAAAATCAAACTAAGGGCATTCCCATTCTCACTTGATGGAGCTGCAAAAGATTAGATGTATTATTTACAACCTGAAGATGTAACTTGTTGGAGCGATTTGAAACGTCTTCTCTTTCAGAGATTTTTTCCTGCATCAAGGACCACATCTATTCTATAGGAGATCTCAGTGATTAAGCAAGACCAAGGGGAGTCAATGTATGAGTATTGGGAACGATTCAAGAAGTTGTGCGTAAGCTGCCCACATCACCAAATCAGTGAGTAACTCCTCATCCAATACTTCTATGAAGGACTAAGACCTATAGATAGAATCATGGTGGATGCTGAATTTGGAGGATAATTAGTGGAAAAGACACCAGTAGCTGCACGTGCATTGATTGACAAAATGGCCCAAAACTCCCAACAATTTAGAGATCGAGGTACACTGCATGTTAGAGGAATACATCAAGTAAGTCCTTTTTCTCTTGAAAGTCATTTAATTGATACCAATTTAGAATAATTGACAAATATGGTGAGGCATATTGCTTTGGAAAAAAAGACATCCAAACCCCCTCCTTCAAGGCCTTGTGGCATTTTCACTAAGACAAGCCACCCAACTGACTGTTTCCCACAACTACAAGAGACAGAGGATTGTGCAATAGTATTCCCAGGGAGACCATATCAGTAGCAAAAAGAGACATACCCCCCAAAAAAATTTGATTCATTTTCTCAAACATATGACCAAGGCTGGAAGGATCAACCGGCTATGAGGTATGGCTCTGGACAACAACAAATGCCCCCTTTTCAACAAAACTTCCAGCAACCTCCACCTTACCAACAGGGTTTCCAACAACCCCAAAAAAGATTTGAAACCCAAGCATCAATAAGTCAACAACAAGGGAATTCTCAACTAAAGGTATATTATAACACTGATGATATTTTGAAGAAGATTTTTCTTAATCAACATAATGAGCTAAAGAGTCAAGGTTTGGAGCTGAGGGAGTTGAAGACTCAAATGAGCTAGATTGCCACTACCCTCCATGAACTGGTAAGTAAGAGTTTTGGAAATCTACATTCCTAACCTACTCCAAATCCCAAGGGGAATGTCAGTGCAATCACATTGAGAAGTGGGAATCAAATGAACGATACATCTGTACCTACCATTCCACCGGGATTCACCTCAACTCCAGAGAAGCCTCATTCAAAACCAACTGATGAGCAACCTAAGTAGAAAGATAAAGGTAAGAAAAAGATTAATGATGTTCCTCCTAAACCACTTCCATTTCCAAACAGAGTTGTACAAACTAAAAATATGGCTGAATAAGCAATGAAAAAAAAAGTTTTGGACACATTCAAGCGTGTGGAGATCAACATTAATCTACTTAAAGCCATCAAAAAAATCCCAAGGTATGCAAAATTCTTAAAAGTACTTTGTACCAATCGAAGAGGGCTTAAGGGAAATGAGAGGAGCAATCTTGGAAGGAATGTGTCAGCACTCATTACACCAACTCTAGCAATGCCGAAAAAGTGAAAGGATCTAGGGACATTCACTATCCCATGCATCATAGGGGAGTTTCACTTTTCTGATGCACTTTTTGATTTGGGAGCTTCCATAAATGTGATGCCTCACTCTGCATTATCTTCTTTGCAGGTTGGTGAGCTGAATCCAATGAGAGTAGTGGTGCAGTGGGAAAATAGATCTACAACATATCCAATGGGAGTACTTGAGGATGTACTTTTTCAGGTAAGAGACATGATCTTCCCAGCAGATTTCTACATGCTTAATGTGGAAGATGATCAGGTAAGTTCTCATGATCCCATTATCTTAGTAGAACCTTCCTCAAAACAGTAAAAACTATCATAAATGTCAATGAGGGTACACTTTCCATGGAATTTGGGGATGAAGTTGTGATATTTAATGTTATGGATTCCATGAATTACCCCTTAGAGGATCATTCTGTATTTGTTATCTCCCATTTTGAACCACCAAATAAAAACCCCATGGAATTTGATTGTTCTATTCTTAGGGAGATTATGAGTATTGGTTCTAGTTTGATGTCTAAGAGTACTTCCACACCTATTTATAATGCACAAGACTCTCTTATATTTGATTTTGAAATGGAATCATATTCTGATTTGGATCATTTGAACTTTGATTATGACATGGCTATTGAGTATGCTGATGGATTTGATGCTTTATTCTCTGATTATGATGATTTCTATTCTGATACTGATGCTCTTTGTGCACATATTTTAGTTCCTTCTATTTATTCATCCATAAACCACCCCTACACTGGAACTCAAGCCATTTCCACCAAATCTCAAATACACATACTTGTTGTTGGGAAAAAAATCCCTCAAGGTAATGTTGCATCATTTTTGGGTTGATTGTGTTTGTTGAAAAAGAAGGTTTCATGGTGAATTTTTGAGTTCGAGAGATTTTGTTGACAATCAATGTTGAAAAAGAACCATGAAAAAGGAACGGATGATTTGGAGGCGGTATAAAAAGATCATTACAAGGTGGCGCCGTTTTTCAGTGTTTTCCAAATTTTTGGGGTCTAAAATTTGGAATTTGGTGAGCATCATGAAAAGTGGATATCCTTGAAGATCTTATTTAAATATGGAAAACACATAAGTTTAGCAAAGATAGGATTCATGGATTTTATTTCACGAAGACCATAAAAGTGATGGTGGTGATTCTTTGCAATTATGTCAAGCTTCACGAATGGAAGAGGTTGAAGTGCATCGTGGCAGTGAATGGATTTGTGACGGAGCTTCGTGGCGAAGGCATGAAGGAATTGACGGGATGCTCCATGATTATGATGAGCTCCGCGATTGGAAAATTTTCATGGTGCTTCGTGATTTTGAGAGAATTTCGGCAGAAACTTCGGAGCTTCGCAATTTTAGATGACGTGGCATTGAATTAGAACGGAAGGTTTGAGGGTTGGTGGAATCACCTATAAATATGCCTCGACGCCCTCGAGAGAAGCAGAGAGAATTTTTAGAGAAAATATTTTTGCTCTTGATTCACAAAGGTGGTTCATGAAGGTTGTGTGCTTCGCAAAAGAGGAGCTTCGCAGAGGCTATTCTAGCTCTGAAAAAGTTGCGAGCTCCACGTTGGCTCAGTGAGCTATGCGAGAGAAGTCACTCTATGACGACTTGAGCTTCGTGAGAGTTATTAGTGAGAGTTCTTATAGAAAAGGTAGGATCTTTGTGAAGGATTGTTTGAGCTTTGCGAAATTGGGAGCCTCACGAAGTAGGGTGCTTTGCGAAGGTATTTCCAATGTAATTGCCCAGTGTTCAGGGGAAAAGGGGTATTTATCTATGGATGAAAGTTGGAATTTAATAGATCATCTATAAACAGTTGAGGATGCATGTATTTATGAAAATGAAGAGACCTACAGGTCTATAAACTGTGAGTGGATCCCTTCCATGTTCAATGAGAAAAGGAAGAGGAAGAAGGCTATTCTTTCTACCGGTAGTGAGCTAGTGAGAGAGAAATAGGTACCGACCCTTAGAAAAGCAGTGAGCTGACCCTAAACATTGTAAAGGAAGTGAGCCTGGGCATAGAAGTGATCTAGCCCGAATATCATTGGCAGTGAGATTTAGTAGATTTGGTACAACGTAACATCACCATTGTATGCTCCTTGGACGTAGCCCAGTGAGGGTGAACCAAGTAAAAATATCTGTGTCTGCCTAGTCGCTTCCCTGCATTGCATTTAAAGCATCATCATCAGATAAAGATAAAAATAAGTGATCAATATAAACACACAAGTGCAAACGAAGTGACCCTTATAATATAGAGGTCAATATCCAGTGGGGAAAAATAATTTTGAAATAGAATATTCATACCCTGATTCACTCCCCCTCTCAGGGTATCTAGGCCCCTTTTGGTCCTAACACTTGTTGAGTGGTGAGAAATTACCTATTACCATTGCTAACAATCTTCCTTTTGAACATGAAGAAAAACTTTTGAATCTTTTGAGGGAGAACATTAAGGCAATCAGGTGGACCTTGGCTAACATATCAGGTATTAGCCCCTCCATTTACATACATAGGATTCTTTTGGAGGATGGGGCTAAACTGGTTAGGAAGTCACAAAGGAGACTCAATCCAACACTTTTGGAGGTTGTTAAAAAAGAGGTTGAAAAATTGCTTGAGGTAGGTATAATCTATCCCATTTCAGATTCCCAGTGGGTGAGTCCTATTCAGGTTGTGCCTACGAAAAGTGGTGTTACTATTGTTAAGAATGAGAAAGATGAGTTAGTTCCAATGAGGGTGAAAAATAGTTGGCGTGTGTGTATTGATTATAGGAAACTAAATCAATCTACTCACAAGGACCATTTCCCCCTCCCATTTATTGATCAGATGCTTGAGAGACTAGCTGGGAAGATACAATATTGTTTATTGGATGGATTTTCTGGATATTTTCAGGTTCCTATAGCTCCGGAGGATCAAGAGAATACTACATTAACCTATCTCTTTGGCACGTTTTCCTACCGAAGGATGCCATTTGGACTTTTCAATGCCCCAGGTACCTTCCAGAAATGCATGGTGAGTATTTTTTTTGATTTTATTGAGACCTTCATGGAGGTATTTATAGATGATTTTATAGTGTATGAGTCTTCATTTTATGATTGTATTTCTAGTTTAGGAAAGGTTTTGAATCATTGTATTGAGAATAATCTGGTCTTCAACTTTGAAAAGTGTCATTTTATGGTAGAGCATGACATTTTCTTAGGGAATGTAGTGTCAAAACATGGGATAGAGGTTGACAGATCTAAGGTAGATATTATTTCATCCTTACCATATCCTTCATGTGTGCACGATATTAGATCTTTCCTAGGGCATACAGGATTTTGTCGATGCTTCATCAAATATTTTAGTAAGATTGCCCTTCCTATATCACAATTACTTCTAAAGGATTCTAATTTTGTGTTTGATGATTCTTGTAGGACTTCCTTTGATGAGATAAATAAGTTTCTAACCACTCCACCAATCATTTAGCGCCCATAGTGGGAGATCCCTTTTTAGCTTATGTGTGATGCCTCCAACTTCGCGGTTGGAGCTGTCATATCTCAGAGGGTAGAGGGACATTCACATGTGATTGCCTATGCATCGAGGACACTGAATTCAGACCAATTAAAATACACAACCATGGAAAAGGAGTTTCTTGCTGTCATATTTGCTTTAGATAAATTCCGTTCATATTTATTGGGCTCTAAATTAGTTGTTTTTTCTAACCATGCATCTCTGCGGTACCTCTTAAAGAAGCCAGACTCAAAGCCCAAACTTATCCGATGGATACTCCTTCTTCAAGAATTTGATATTGAGATAAAGGAAAAGAAGGGGTTAGAAAACCTTGTGGCTGACCACATGATTAGACTTACTCACACACTAGAGGATGACACCTTGGACTAGGTACCACTTTAGGACACTTTCTCCAATGAGAATCTTTATTCCATCTCAGGTATGCATCCTTGGTATGCGGATTTAGTGAACTACCTTGTTGCATCTGAAATCGCTGCAAATTTAAATAAACATCAAGTCCAAAAGTTAAAGAGTGTGTCTAGATTTTATTTATGGGATGATCCCTACTTATGGACCATGTGTAGTGACCATGTTATTAGGAGGTGTGTTCCAGATCATGAGTTTGAGTATGTTCTACAATTTTTTCATACACTTTCTTGTGGTGGAAACTTTGGACCCCAATGAATAGCTAGGAATGTTTTGGACTCTGGATTATATTGGCCTAGCTTATTCCCTGATGCCCATGTGTTTTGTAAGTCATGTTCTCATTGCCAACACACTGGGAACATTTCTAGGAGACATGAGACTCCCCAACAACCCATAATATTCTATGATATTTTTGATGTATGGGGCATCAATTTTATGGGTACTTTTCCTAGTTCCTTTGGTTTTTTGTACATTTTGGTTGTTGTTGATTATGCGAGTAAATGGGTGGAGGCTAAGATCACCAGGACTGATGATTCTCATGTTGTTGTGGACTTTGTCAAAACACATATTTTTTGTAGGTTTGGAGTACCGAAGGCCATTATCAATGACCAAGGGATGCACTTCTGCAATCATAATTTGTCTTAACTCCTTCAGAATTATGGGGTGACACAAAAAACATCAACACCATACCACCCCAAAAAAATTTCTAGGCTAAGGTTTCAAATCGTGAGTTGAAACAGATTTTGGAGAAAACTGTACAACCAAATAAGAAGGATTAGAGCAAGAACTTAGATGATTCTCTATGGGCATATAGGAAAGCATAAAAAACTCCCATCGGTATGTCCCCATTTTTAATTGTTTTTGGGAAAGCGTGTCATCTCCCTCTAGAAGTTGAGCATTAGGCTTATTGGTCTATAAAGAAATGAAACATAGATTTGGACCAAGCTGGAATCTAAATGAAGCTACAAATTCAAGAGCTTGAGGAGATTAGATTGTCTTTATATGAGAAATCAAGTCTGTATAAGGAAATATCCAAAGTATCTCATGAAAAAATGATCCAACAAAGGGAGTTTCATGTTGGAGAGAAAGTCCTTCTCTACAGTTCACGACTGAAGCTGATGCTTGGTAAGTTGCATTCCAGGTGGTTAAGTCCTTATGTTGTGACTAATGTTTTTCCTTATATTGTAGTGGAAATCACAAAAGTGGACACAGGAAGGAGCTTTACTGTCAATGGGCAACGTTTGAAGAGATACATTGAGGGACTTCCTACTGATGCAGTGGATTTTATCACACTGCATGCCCCCATCATCACTTGAGCATATCAGGCTGTTCCTAACCCTTTAACTTTTTTTTATTTTTTGTCCTATTCAAAATTATACATTTCACATGCATATATCATATCATGGGTTCACATTAAGGACAATGAAATATTTTAAGTGTGGGGGAGGGAAACTTTTAGTTTAGTAATTTCAATTGTTTTCCTATTTTTTTTTTAAAAATTGTGTTTTTCAAATTTAGTGTGTTTATTTTTCATTTTTTTGTGTGTTTTTGAAACTTTTGAGCTTAAATTATTCTCATCACCATTTTTAAATCTATATCAATAAGTGAAACAATTTATCCCTTGAAATTGAGATTAAATGAATGCTGAAAATGACTTTGTTTCAAGTTCAAATATTTAGTAATTTCATGAAAAGTACACGAAATTTTGAATCCCTTGACACATCTCACTGTCTTTATATTTTAAATCACTTTCCAGTGAGGCTTCTGAACCATTATTTTCATATTCTTCACATTCACCTCACTTATTGATAGAACTAAACCATGCTTGATTTAACCAGAATTTGATTTATTCCTGTCAAAACTTGAGGGTTTGAGGTACTTGTGTTTAAATTATTGAGGCATTTTTTTGGTATTAAAGCCCCTATTTCAAAAAATACTTTTTTAATATAATGTCCTACCTTGAAAATTTAATCCTTGTATCCCTTAGAAGCCATGAACAACTTGTTAGGTTAGCCACATTATAAGCCAATTTTCCCTATCCAACCAACTCTTGAAGTGAAATTTCATAATCTAGTTGAAATTAAGTGTGGGGGAAGCTATCTTGTGTTATGCTATGACATTATGTGATACTTTGGGTGGAAAATTAAATTTTGAAGAGATGTTTTTGTTGCTGAAAAAAATAATTATATTGAAAGTTGTGCCTTTTTTGGAGCTTTCATGATAAGTGAAGTTGTGCCTTTTCTAGAGCTTCTAATAGAGGAAGAAACCTGTTCCTATCAGGAGCTTTCATGAAAATCATATTTGAGAAGATTGACATTTTTATGCTGAAATGATGAATGGTGTAAATTTTCCATGACTTTTAATGATGATGGAGCTAAATTGATACTATGGGGATTGAGGAGGAGAATATATTTAAGTAAAAATTAGATTTATGCAATTTTTCCTCAAAAAGAGTTAAGCCCCCCTTATTCAGCCTCATAATTTTTTCACATCTAAATCCTACCAACCAAAAGCCCCAAGAACAACCTGGAAAAGTCCTCATGATAAAAATATGTCCTTGACTCATATCAGGTGGCGATGTAGGAATTTATCAAGCCTATGGTGACCCTTGTTTGAGTTTGGATGAGAAATACATTGCTAAAAATTTACATTTGTGTGATAAGAGAAAATTCAAGTGAGGTAAGTGTTTTGTGCATGGGAGGATAAATGAAGTGGAAATATATTGAATTATATAAATTAAGAAAGTGAAATAATGGTTTTTATGAGGCATGATATCTTTTGTTTCTTGATGTGGAATTGTTGGATCTCAAGGATGTGTTTTTTAAAATTGGTTTTGAGTTGATATTGATGTTTACAGGATATGAGGTTTTTCCCAGGAGTGAAAAAGGGTAAGTGTGGGGGAGTTTATAAAACACAATTTTATTAAATATTTTATTGATAATAGATGATATAATTTCCTCGAATTATGATAAATATGTTCAATTATGAAATATTTGGGATTAGATCATTCATTTGCAAATTTGATGAAAATTCCAGTTTTACCCTTTTAAAATTCACTGTAGTATTTCAGGCATAAATATTTTTCTGTAAATTATTTTAACTTAAAATTTTGTAAATACATTTTTGAATTAATGGGATACAAATTCTATTTAGGACAAGTGAGCTCGATCATGCATTTGAGTAGAGTAAATGGGCCATGAAGACAAAGATGGACTGAACTATCCAGATTGGACATAACTTCACAATTTTGGCCGTATCTTCTTCATCCTGGCTTGGATTGGGCCCAAATTTGGAGGTAAGATCGGAGACATTATTATTCAAAAATAATAATTCTAGAAGGCTGGCCAATTCACGTGATTTGGAGGTCAACAATGCGGTTAAACGTGGAATAAAATATTTGGACGAGTTTTCATTTCAAACTTTAAAAAGTTATGTAACCCTAGCCCTCAAAAAATCTATTTAAAGGGTATTTTCACTCTTTGAGAAGGATGGTAGAGGATTTGGGAAGGTTTGTACGAAAGGGTGTCTCTTGGGATCCCTTCAAAACTCTTGGAAGAAGTAAGTCTTTGTGAAAACATCTCTTCCAAAAAGGCTCTCCTCTCCCACCTCCTCTTTGTAATTCTTTTCTTTCATGTTTGTATGTTGAATTTTTATTCAATTAATATTCTATTTTCTTCCATTTTATTCTTATATTAATCTTCCTAATTGGGTTGGAATCAAGACTGGTGATAAGATTGGGTTCTACCCTTTCAATCCTTTGCTCATGAAAAAAGTCTCCATGATGACCACACCGCCCATGGAAGAGTAGTTTTTTTATTGATTGATCTATCTTCTAACCTCTTCATTTAATTATTTTTAATCATTGAGATACTGTAATTCACATAATATGATCCATTAATTGTGTTATTAAATTATAAGAAACTAATCAAGCAATTGAACAATTAACACAAAAAACACGCGAGGTCGATATTTTGTGTAAATTATGAGAGTGTGATCTTAATCGGTAATACAAGACCACACGAGATAAATTTGTAGAGTTCAAATATAATACCTAAACATAATTAATACTCATTTATAGAATGGATATGTGCTCTAATTAACCACTAACCATAATCTAACCTTATAACAACAATCAAAGTAGGGTACTGCGATTGCGTGTTCCGAAGCTAGCCTAGGGTTTAAGTAATTTCATCTTTGTGGTTAAGTTAACTCTCGTAGGGTTTGAGGGTTAACAAATTAGGGTATCATAATTAAGTGGATATTGATTTAAATGATAATGATTAATAAGTAAATTAAGAGGTAGATTTAGATCAATTACACTTTCTAAAAATAGTTTTCTAAAAAATATATCTTCTCATTGTGATTTGTTAATCAACTTACATTTCAAAATTAAAAACAAAAAAAAATTACAATCTTCTTCCAGTAAACTTCTTTTAGATTTATAAACTATAAACAACCACCATCCTTTGAAGCAGTGTTTTAATTCTATTTTATTTTATTTTTATAATACCTTTAAGAAGTTGTTTTAATTTACTTCCTCCTTTAAGAAACGACCTTGGTCAGCCACTCTGCTGCACCTAAGTACCCCAAAAACCACTAATCATTTGAGGGAACCCACGACAACGCCTTTCAATGTACCATAGAATTTATTGAATAAGTTGTTAGTAGACCGAAAAAATAATCAATCATTGAAGTTATAATGGATCTAATAACAACTGGGGGGGGGGGTTGAATCAGTTGTTCACATTTTTTAAGTTTCAATAATTTTAAAAATTAACCTCTAAAAGCTATTAAATTTCATAACATTATCATCTTTTAGTAAATAATCATGCATGAAAAAGTAGTAAAACAATAAATCACATGATATTTTCAAGATTTTACCTTAGTGTGAGAACCTATATCCTTTCTATAGCTACTTTTGCGGGTCTATCAAAATACACTATAATGAAGAAGTGAATAAAACTTGTGTCAACTATCATTATACACCTTATCTCTATAGATATGAATGATTATACTAATTCCCATCGGTTTATAAAGTTTTCTTGAAAACAATTGAGCCATAAAAGAAAGAACACCAAAAAAGTTTCTCTAAAAAACTCTATCCAAAATCGTAGTCTGATGAAACTTAGTCTGATTGGCTTAGTCTGATGAAATCAGTCCGATAGACTCAATACTATGAACCTATTCTCAATATTCACTTCTTAAACTTTGATAAATTTCTCAGTATGATATGCCTCTTTAAGATCTTCCTCAATTTGATAAAAATACTTCTAGTAGTCCAATCTTCTTATGATATCGCTGTCAGGAATGAAATCTGACTCGAACTCTATAGTGCTCCACCATTTGTGCATGTGAAAAGATTGAAAAGTACAATTGTACTATACATATATTTATAGGTATCCCAGAATGGAAAAGGATGGGAACTGAATTTTTTTTCCTGCTTACTCAAATTAAAAAACCTCTAAAATTTACTCATATTTGAACTTCATGTTTGACCACCTAAAATTTTATGGAACCCTCTTAAATCATCTTGAGTCTTATTTTCTTCAACCTTCTCGGCCAACCTAACTTTTATTCAGTGTGATGAAACTTCCTCAGATCATTATGATGGAACTTCCTAAGATCATTTTGAATTTAATTACCTCATTAGAGTTAGTCTGAGTCTAATTCACTTTTTTTCTCAGAGTCAGTCTGATTTACTTTCCTCTCAGTGTCAGTCTGATTGATCGGTGGAACACTACATTCGATGGATTGATACCTACAAAAAATTCTTTCTTGATTTAATTATTGAAAATGAAAACTTACAATAATCAACATTTTTTCCTCTAATTATTCTAGATATGATGATCTATATGTTTTATTTGTCAGTCTAACTAAAAACCACCATCTTTATCTTCTCACATTTATTTACACCAATGAACTCATAACTCTTTAAACACAAAATACTACTTGTATTATGAATCTCTAATGATGTTGAGAACTTTTGAGATCGACATAATATTGTCTGACTTATGGTTAGATTGTAGGGAACTTTCTAACTCATGACTTCTATACTTTTCAGCAACAACTATATTTTTAATAGAAACTTCAAACAATTGTTCAAAACTATGGAGATTAGTCTGATGATCAGTATTGTAGAACTTTTAGATTCCATATTCTTGAAAACTTATTCATCTAAAACTACTCAGTCCAAAATTCTACATCCAGAAACCAACTTTCTCAAAGAAAAAACTTCTTCTCATCTTTGTATTTGGGTTCAAAAATTCATCATCTTTCACCTATTTTTCAAAGTAATTCTTTTACAAAACATTAGTTGTTAAAAAATAAAAAACTTTAGAAAAAAAAACATTACAAAGGTTACTAAATCCCTCCCTTTGGATTTGTTTGAAAAATTTCATTAACAACTTTTTCAACTCACTATTTTTCAATCATTGAGGGTTTTTCCCAACAAATTTTGAAACAACTCAATGTTATCAAATTTTATCAAAACATATACTTTCTCAAAAGAGAGTGTCCTAACACCACACTACTGGAGAAAGTAATGTTTTTGAAGAAATTCCACCCCTCAGTGATAAGTAAAATTTGTCTTCATGTAAAGATAAACTCCCTCTCACTTTTATCTTTTCTCACTTTTCTTTTTCTCTCCCCCCATAAACTTCATATTTATAAAATAAAGATAAGTAAAAAATTTATTAAAAAGTAAAATTTTCTAATTTATCTCACCATTTTTCAACATAATACAAATCATTATGGGGGTAATTTCTTATGATTATTAGGAAGTCATTGGTGTAGGATGAACATGAAGTGTTAGCCTCAAATCAACAAACCTTTCTTTTGGAATTTCTTTTGTAAAGATATCTGCAATTTGATACTTAATTCAGATATATTCTAGGAAAAAATCTCCAGTAGTAACTCTACATTATAAAGTGAAACTTTATATCAATGTGGTTTGATCTTGAATGTTATAAATTATTTTTATAAAGATAAATTACACTCATATTTTCACAATATATCGTCAATGGTTTAAAAACTTTTACTTTCAAATCTTCCAACTAAAATTTCATCCATATCATCTGAGTACAAGCCTGAGTAGCTATAACATATTCTGATTTAATTATGCTAAATGTTTCAAAAAACCACTTCTTACTAAGCCAACTCACAAAAAATTCACCCAAGTAAAACATTCCTCTATAATTTGATTTTATGTCTTTACAATATCTATCCCAATTAGCATTAGTATAACCATGAAACTTAATTTCACAACTTCTTTTGTATACTAGTCTATGTGAATTTTTTACTTTAACATATCTAATAATTATCTTTTCCACCAACATATGAGATTCTTTTGGATCACTATGATATCTAGAACATAAAGTCACAACATAAACAATATCAGGTCTTGAGGTTGTGAGATATCATATACTTCTTATTAGCTTCTAAAATTCTTTCTGATACACATTTTTTTTGGATTAATCTTTATTCAACTTTAATATCATTGAAATAGTAGTAGAAAATTATTTGGATTATTTCATCCCAAACTTTTTTAACATTTCCCTAGAATACTTTTCTTGAGATTATAAAATGAACTTTTCCTTTTTTGAACTTGTAATCCAAGGAAGAACGATTATTCTCTTAACATAGAAATTTCAAAATTATGCTTCATTTCCTAAGAAAATTATTTAAATTTTTTTATTCAACCCCACAAAAAATTATATCTTCCATATACACAATTAAAATTAGTATTATGGAGTTAATTTCTTTCACAAACAAGTTACCATCAAACTTTATTTAAAAAAATCAACATTCTCAATCAACTATCATGTTTTGAATACCAAGAATGTGAGGCTTGTTTAAATCCATACAAGGACTTATTCAATCCAAAAACCTTGTTTTCATCATTATCAAGTAGAAAACCACAAGGTTTTTTGAATGTAAATATAACTACCTTGGCCTTTTTCACATTTTATTACATGATTTTAAGCATAATTAACCATCAGATACAACCAAGTAACCTAAAGTCTAGTGTATTTAGAAGATTAGGTACATAATTTAAAAACATGAAACCAAACTAAAAACTTATTTAATTATATCTCCATAATGATATCATAACTTCCATTGAGATCTTACATCTTCATAGGATAACCTAGGTAATACATGAACAAAAGGGGTGAGATAAAAATCCCAATAAGGGAATAAGAAAAGGAATAAAACATAGCACATGAGTTAGAAGGAATAAAATGATGCCATAAAAGGAATGTAACAAGAATAATAATAAGTAACAAAAACATGTATAACATGGGAACATATAATCATGGTAACATATAAATTTTGAAACAACATATAACATGACATAAATATGAGTGAAGGCTAACTACCAAGACTATATCACATGATGGACAAAGTTCCATAAAGGAATCAGATTCACTCCATGTCCCAACATGACGTATCATGAGAATAAACATTACCCAATGAATTAGAGTGCTATTTAGGCACACCCATCATAACATTTTCATGAATATGTGTCCCACTTGAACAATCAATCATAAGAGTTAACCATTGAAAAAATTGGGTACCATAATCATGTCATAAGGCATAATAAAAGAGAATATCATAATGGTGTCCATGAAAGAATGGATTTAAATCATAAATGTACATTCATAAGGTAAAATAGTAATATATCATGATAAGTGATATCAAAATTAAGTGAAAACATGTAAAAATGGTGTTTAAGAGACATTAGAAATGAAACATTTTAGTGCGGTTTAAGGAAAATATTAAAGAGTGTTTAAAGAGGAAAATGAATATTTGTTTTCATAAAACTAGAAATTAACCAAGATAGTTTTTCATGATAAAATGTGTTATTTTAGAATAATAATGGTGGATTAAAAAAGATAATGGAGTGCACTTAAAAATGGGTAAGAAATCGGTAAGTTCCCTTTAATTAGGCTTGCTTATCGGGAAGATTTGAGAAGGGAACCCTTTTAAAACATGTATTTATCTATCAAAAAAGGATGTAATGATCTAGATACATGATTTTAGAACTTATAAAAATAATTTAGAAGAACTATATAAAAATAAATTAGGTTTTAATTGGTTTAAAGAGAGGGAAATGAGTGAGGAGAAGGGGTGGCAGGGGGTGATATTTATAGGGGAGGAGAGGAGTGTTTTTTCATTATTTTATTTATTAGTTTATTATTTTGACTACAAAATATGAGTAGTTTGAGCATTATCTATAAATATATTAAAATAATGAATAAGATTCAATATTATGGGATCACATCAGCCATACATCATCTATAACTCAATAATTCATGTAATTAGATTTTATCATAAATTATTGTATTTTACTATTCACTAAAAATTCAAGTATTTTAGAAAAATCCAAAAAAATTACCCTAACCATTTTTTAGAATGCAGAATTCCAAATTTAGCTTCATTTTATGAAAATAATTTTTTTAAATATGATAAATTTAATTTTTAATTAAAATCATCATTTATTTGGAAAATACTGATTTTAAAATTATAACTGATTTTATAACACTTTGAAAAATTAATTAAGGTCTCATAAAGTTATATTATAGTAATAAGAAAAGAAAATATTAATCTATGAATAAATTTTATGAAAATATATTTTCATTTAAATCAATATACTAATTATAAAATTTAAAATAAACATTTATGTTTTATAAAAATATCAACACTTAATTAATAATTTCTAAAACATTTATTTACTTATAATATTATTTAATTATATCATATTACCATTTATAAGATGTCTAATTTTTATTTATACTTTTAGGGGTGATGTTACTATTCTATCGGCCAGTTTACTATTTATAAGGGTCATATTACTATTCCAAAGTTCAAGTTACTATTCCATGGGTGTAGATTCCTTAACTTCTAGAAATACTTCTTATTCCTTTAATTATTCATTTATAAAATTTTTATTATTTCATCTATGTGATTTTATGTGATTTATAATTCATGGAATAATTATAATAAAGGAATTTCTATTGATATAATTCTAGGTTGTTACTTTCCTCCCCCCTTATGAAATTTCATCCTCGACATTTCATTTTACATGCTATGGTGAAAAAAAGTTTGGGTACTTCTTCTTCACTACCTCATATGATTCCCATGTTACCTCTTCTTACTTATAGTTACGCCATAGTACTTTGACCAGGTGCGTATTCTTGTTGTGTAGAACTTTATGTCTATGGTCTAAGATCTTCACTGACTACTCCTCGTAAGAGAGATCATTTTCTAATTATACCACCTTTGAATTCAGTACATGTGATGGATATGGTATTTGATTACTATAGATGGATACGTGAAATATTTCCTGTAATTGAGACATGTTTGGTGGAAGTGATAGTAAATAGGCCACAACTCTAACACGATCAAGAATCTCGAAGGGGCTGATGTACCTGGAACTTAGATTTTCTTTCTTATTAAATCACATGATCCTTTTACATGGAGATATGTAGAGGAATAACATTTCTACAACATTAAACTGAATCTCCTATTGATGATTATCAGCATAGATCTTTTTTCGACTTTAGGTTGCCTTGATGTGATGCTTAATGGTTTTCAGCTTTTCCACTATTTCTTTAACCATTTCAGGTCTTAGCATCTTACGTTCACTAACCTTATCCCAACATACTAGTCTTATACATCTTTTCCCATAAATAAATTTATATGGATCCATTTGGATGCTTGAGTGGAAACTATTATTGTAGGAGAACTCGACCAGAGGTAGGTGTTGGTCTCATCCTCCCTTGAAGTCCATAGAACACATTCTCAATATCTCTTCTAGTGTATAAATAATTTTTTCATATTGTCTATCAATTTGAGGGTGATAGGATATACTGAAACTTAGCTCAGTGTTCAGATCATATTGGATACTTTTCAAGAACTTGGAGGTGAATCTCAGATCCCAACCAGATACAATCGATAGTGGTAATCCATGTAACCCTACCACTTCTTTGATGTATATCCGTGAAAGTTGATCAAGTGATAAGTCCTCTCAAATTGAGATAAAGTGAGTTGTCTTTGTAAGATGATCCGTAATAACCTATATAACATCGTTTCCTCTAGATATATTTGGATGTCCAGTGACAAAGTCTATAGTGATGTTTTCCCATTTCCATGTTGGTATGGGTAATGGTTGCATCACCCCTTTAGACTTTTGGATTTCAGCCTTCACTTTCTAACATAAAATTAACTTTGATGCATATTAGGACGATATAATTTTTCATATTGTCCCACCAATATTTTTCTTATAGATCTCAATACATCTTTGTTCTCCTTGGGTTAATAGAGAGGTTTGAGCTATGCGCATCATTCAGAAGCTCTTTCTTTATCTCTAAATTGGATGGTACATATAGTCGTGAACAAAATCTCACGACTCCTTCCTCATCAATTTTGAACTTTGAGGATTTCCCATTTCTGATAGATTCCAACTTTTTCTGAATTTCTATATAATTTATTTGATAATCCTTTATTTTATCTATAAGGTATTGTTGAGAAATAATTTGAGAAAGGATTGATGATGTTCCTCCCTTAATGATTCCCATGTCCTACCTTAGTAGTTCTAAGAGAATTAGATCCTTATCAATTATCATAATCAATAAATATGAAAGATACTTTATACTTATAGAATCCACCACTTTATTTTTTGTTACTAGGATGTTAGTAGATTGACTAGTTGTAATCCTTAATTATCTCTAACCATCTTTTCTAGTGCATATTAAAATCCTTCTGTGTGAATATATATTTGTGACTCTTATGATCATTATATATCACACACTTCCCCTAGAGATAATGACACCATATTTTCAATGAAAATATTATAGCCACTAACTCTAGATCATGCATAGGAAAGTTTTTCTCATGAATTTTCAACTTCCTTGAGGTGTATTCTATCACTTTATTATTTTGAATCAGCACAAAACCTAAGAACTTCTTTGAATCATCACTATACACCAAAAATAGTTCCCTAATTATTAGTACTGTGGGAACTGGTGTAGTGATAATCCTATATTTCAAATCTTTAAATAAGTCTTCACATTCACTGGTCTAGAAAAAATTCACTCCCTTCTAAGTAAAATTTTTTATTGGGTATCAAAACACTGATAAGTTCTTCAAAAATCATCAGTAATACCCAGATAGACCAAGGAAACTATGTATCTCCATTACATATATTGTGTTTTCCTATTCTTTGATTTCCTTTGTCTTGGAAGGGTCCACATATATTCCTTTTTTGGTGATAACATGCACTAATAATGATAATTCCTCCATCCAGAACTCACATTTATTGTACTTTTTATAAAGTTTCTCCTTTCACAAAGTCTTCAGAATAGTATTAAAATGCTCCTTGTGTTCCTCCTTTCTCTTGGAGTATATCAGAATATCATAAATAAACACTACCACAAATTTGTTGAGTTAATCTCTAAATTCTATATTAATTAAATCTATGAAAATTACTAGAGAATTAGTGAGTCCAAAAGAAATCACTATGAACTTATAGTGTCCATACCTCATTCAAAAGGAAGTCTTGGAAATATCTTTCTTCCTCACCTTTAATTGGTGATATCCCAACCGAAGATCCCCCTTAGGGAAATATTTGGCCCCATGTAGTTGATATAAAAAGTCATCAATACATGGTATGGGATAATTTTTCTTTATCATGATTTTATTGATCACATGATAATCAATAAAGAGGTGCATTGATCAATCCTTCTTCTTTATAAAGAGGACTGGTTCACCCCACAGTGAAGAACTCAAGAATATAAAACCCTTATCCAGATTCTCTTGTAATTTCTTCTTTAGTTTTTATAACTCAATGGTGGTCATTCTATATGGTTTCTTTGATATATTAAAATATCTAGTAAAAATTTCAATTGATAACTCAACTTCTCAATCAAGAGGAAGATCAAACAATTATTCAAGGAACAC
The DNA here is from genome assembly GCA_963277665.1 of Viscum album. NCBI lineage: Eukaryota > Viridiplantae > Streptophyta > Magnoliopsida > Santalales > Viscaceae > Viscum > Viscum album. The sequence goes on from OY728138.1 coordinate 1,383,711,014, forward strand.
ATCAGTGTAGTCCCTCATAATGGGCATGATTTGAGCATAATTATCTCCTTTGTCTCAATCATTTGAGCAATATATTCTTATTCACAAGGAAATAATATCCATAATTGAGATGATGATTCTGATGGAGATTCATACTCCTCATTACACTTGCACAAAATTGGAGTATACCTTGGTTTGTGAAGAGTGATCTCCCTTTCTTGACAGTTGATGTTGGATTTGTATAAAGATAGCCAATCCATGACCAATATAGCAGTAAACTCCATGAAATGAAGTAAGACAATATTTTATGGGAGGTTCAGCCCAGAAATATTAATCGGGGAAGAGTTATATACTTTGGATGAAATAATTACCCCATTTTATATTCTCATAAATAAATAAAACTCTATATTTTGAGGTGGTGTTTGAATATTTATACAAAAATTTCAATATATTAAAGAATGAAAACAACCAGAATCAAATAGTACATTTAGTATTCATGAATGAATAACCATCATACCTGTCACCACATCATTTTTGGTCTCCACCTCAGCAGTAGTGAAAGCACATTCCCTTACTTGTTTCCTTGAAGATTGTTGTTGTTGATTGCCTCCAACAACCCTTGGCTTAGAGAAATGACTTGCATAATTCCCATGTTCCTTACAGTAGAAAGACTGTACTATTGGCTGAGTATCAATATGAAACATCCTTTCTTCTTTTACATTAGTGGGATTATTCATATTCCTTCAGTAGCTATATATCTCCCTCTCTTCCAAATTTGAATAATCTCTTGGTTCCCTTTAAGAATTTTACATGATACTTCTTCCCACACTTTTTACACATGGGATGTTGGGTCTTCTTTCTATCATGGGATTTATATATTGATTCACCCATATTAAACTCCAATTAATTTTTTTTTATCATCGGTCCCACGAGACCACTAAGAGTTGCCGAACTCTATTTCAACCCTAAGGGCACAAAGTACAATCTCCTCATATCTATTTAAGTATTTAATCACCAACACTTTTCATAGACTTAGATTTAGTTCGCTAAAGAATATATTCACCTTGATTTTAGTGTTCATGAAAAAGATAGAGGTGTATTTTGCATGCCTTGTGAAGTTTTCCTCATACACTACAATAGACTCATTTTTGTTTTTCTTCAGTCTAAGGAAATCCCTTTCCATCTTAAGATGGAGGGTTAAGGTAAAATATTTACTGGAAAATATTTTCTTGAAATATTTCCATTCCATGGAATCAATTTACTCTTTGGAATTTATGTTATTGATCAGTTTCCACCACTGATCAACTTCCACATCAAAATTATAGAACTCCAAAACAACTTTATCTTATTCTAAGCATTGGAGGATATAGAATATATTTTTAATGGAGTTAATCCATTGTTCTATGAGAATGGGATCAGAAGATCCAATAAACATATGAGGCCTTTTTCACATGTAGTATTCTACTGTAACTTTTTATTTCTTAGGATAAGGAGGAAATTTCATGTGATTTAAGTTATTATTCACATGAAGTATTCTACTATAACTTTTTATAAAATTGAAAATAAACATTTATGTTTTATAAAAATATCAACACTTAATTAATAATTTCTAAAACATTTACTTACTTATACTACAATTTAATTATATTATATTACCATTTATAAGATTCCTAAAATTTAATTATACATTCATGGGTTAGGTTACTATTATATTATCTAGTTTACTATTTATAAGGGTAATATTACTATTCCAAAGGTCAAGTTAATATTCTATTAGTATAGGTTCCTTAACTTCTAAAAATACATCTTATTCGATTCATTCTTCATTTATAAAGTTTTTATTATTTTATCTATGTGATTTTATTTGATTTATACATCATAAAATAATTATAAAAAGGAAAATTTCATTCATATAATTCTGGGTTGTTACAGTAAATTTTTTTCTCAATCTCTCCATTTAAGAAGGATGACTTTAAATCCATCTGATAAACTTTTAATTTTGATGTGAATCCATTGAAACAAACTTTATGATATTTTCTAATAATAGAATTTGAAAAAAAGTTTATTCAAAATCTACACCTTCCACCCATGGATAGACTTTACAAACAAGTGTTTCTTTGTTTCTTGAAACTTCTCCACATTCATTCAATTTATTTCTATAAACCCACTTTATTCTGATAACATTTTTATTTTCTAGTCATAGAACAAGTTGGCATGTTTCATTTTTCTCAATATGATCCAGATATTCATTCATAATATCCACCCATTATTTATGATGAATATATTTTGTAATTTATTCTGGTTTAACTTTTGAGATGAGTGAAGTATTATTTTATAATCTTAACATCCTTCTGTTCTGAACTAGAGACTTCTATTTTCCAAGATTTGTTTTAATCTCAACATGTTTTTAAGGCAGGAAATTTCAAAGTTTCTCTTCCATCTAATCTTTCCCCATCACATGTTTCTTATGAATCTTGATATTTTTTTTATATAATCCTCAATTTCATTGGAAACCTTCAATTTATTCTTCTCAACATTCTCAACAACTTTTTTTAAGGATTTTTTATTTTTAATAAATTTCACATCATATGAGTAAACCAAATTTTGTAAATGTTTATTAAAATATTTGTAACTTATTCCATTATGTGAGTATCTCATGAAATTACCTTATTCATATTTATCATTAATCCTTCCAAGATCTAGATTTTTTTATTTTTATCAAACAAGGAATTCCAAAAACCTTAAAGTATTTCAATAATGGTTTTTATTATACTGTATTTCTTAGGGATTCATGTAGTTTTATGGACTCAAAAAACATTTCTTCTGAACATGTACAACAATACTAATATCTCCTCTTGATTATAATTTTAAAATTTTGTATTCTCCTAACATGATTCTTCTTATTTCCACCAAACTTATATTCTTCCTTTTTTCTACTCTATTTTTTGTGGGGTGTATGGATAAATATACTAATGTTTTATTCCTTGATTTGTTAGATAATTTTCAAAAGTATTTCATGTGACTTCTCCACCACTATATTTTCTCAACTTATTTATTTAAACCCAAATTGATTTCTAAAAATATTTTCTAAAGAATCTAAACATGTAAATGGACTCTGACTTGTGCTTCATAAACGTGATGTTGGTTATTCTAGTGAAATCATCAATAAATGCAATAAATTACAAATCATATTTTTTTTATTGATGTCTCATCGGCCCATATAAGTTGAAATGAATAATATCATGAGGTTTGGCAAACTAAATATCAAATTTCTTATGAATTTTATTAATCATCTCATATTTCTAAAAAATTACAAAAACATCTTATTCTCTTCTTTTTAATTATATAAAATTTCATACAACAACAAATTTAGAAAGTTTTTTCATACTTTTCTACCCAATTTGGAAAAGTCTCTAATACTACAATTTATTCTCATCTTTAGCACTTAGATAAATTGAATTGTTAAGTTCAAAATTTTGAAAAATATTTCAATAGGTTCTTTTTACCTTTGTCACAACTTTTCTATCTTAAATACTTCTAATGATATAATAATCGTTTCTAAAAATAATTTAATTTCTATCATCAAAAATTTGTCTCACACTTAGTAATTTATTTTTGAGTCCATCAAGAAATAGAACTTCTTTTGTTTTTAGTTTTTTAGGTTCTATTTCAAAAGATCTGATTCCTTTAATTTTCAAGGAACTATTATTTCATAAATTAACTACTCCACTATCATGTTTTTAACATGTTTCAATATTTTTATATCACTTTTCATTTGTAATGAACAACCACCATTAGGTATCCATGATTTTTTTCCTTTTACATGATTTCAAAGCTATCTCAATAACAAAAGATCTTTATTTAACTTTATTATTTCCAAATTCCTTTAATTTTATACTATAATAAACTTGTTCTAGAAGAAGGTTTATATATATTTTGGCATATTGAATATCCTGATCACATCTACTAAAAAATTATTCTAGACATTCAAATTTATTTTTTATTGGAAAGTTTCTCACATATTGAGCTTTTAATTTTCTAACTTCCCATGGGTTACGAAAGATACTCATTATAATTTCATTATTTCATCCAATATATTAAAACCTTCTTTAGGGAAGATATAATTTAGGTAAAAAATTATTAGTCTTGTGCCCATAGATTCCAAAACACCAACATAAACCATCAAATATTGATTTTCTATTTAAGTATGATATTTATCTGTAGAATTTTTTTTGAGATTGATAACTTCTTATTATTCTAATATACTCTAGGAATGATCCATCTTTCCTTCTCAGAGAGTTTTCAACTTTTGTAGATGTGATATTTCTATCACATACTTTCTCCAAACAAACTTTCACATCAATTTTATTATCAGCTGATTTGTTAGAAAAACTAGATGAAAAAAATATTTTTGGAGGGTATAGATTTCACCTAATTCTTTATTTGAGATTTCTCAGAAACTTTATAAATCTTATATTTTACTTCTAAGTATTTGTTTAAGTTTTAATTCATCTTAATCAAGGTACTTTTTTATATAATAAGTTTTTATTTAAACTTGATAACATCTTCTTCCTTATCTTCCAACTTCTTACTGATATCTTCAACCATTTTTCATGTTCATAAATTCAGAGTTTGTAACTTAAAATATACTAGATGTATTATTTTTATTGCTTGAAAACATATTTTTCACCTTCAATAATTTTTCTATTATCTTTCTTTATCATTATAATTTCTTTCTTGAGTGACCTGATTTGCGTAAGACATGCAACATGTTCTATTCTGAGTTTATATTCTCTGTAAAATTCTTCACCTCCTTCTTATTCACTATTTAATGAGTCTTTTATTTTCTCAACTTTTATAATAAATATTTTAACATTTTATGAACTTTCATCTTCTAAATAATTGTTTTTAGTTGAGTCTAATTCATCTTTCTTACTCAACATAATTCTCTTGTTTCCAGTAAACTTCTTTTTATATTTTTTGGATTACATTTCATCCTTATAACTTTTATTCCACTTCTTATATTGAGGTTTTTTATCATAATTATCTCGATATTCTTCAATATTCTTCTTGGGATAATTCATAGAAAATATTACGATTCCACCACACTCAAAACATTTGATATGAAGTTTACCTACATACTTTTCTCTTACTCTTCGGTAGTTCTTGGATATAAGAGATTTGATTTTATCATTCAACTCATTATCCTATTTATCTTAAGAATCACAAGGATCAACAACTTAAATATATCGAGTCTTCATTTTTCTCACAGATTACAAAGACATTTCATATTTCATCTTATTTTTAAAAATTTGAGAATTTCTCATTTCATAATCAATAAGAAATTTATGCAATTCACCAAGAGATAAATAATATTTTTCTTTTAATGAGGAAATATTAGAATCAAACCTATTCAGAAATTTTCTAATCAATTTATTTACTATTATTGAATCTTCTAAAACATCTCCAAAAGCTATGATTTTGAAAAAACTTTATTTAATCTTGTCAAGTATTCATTAATATTTTCTTCATCTCTAATTATTATATCCTCAAACTTAATATGAAAGATTTGTAGCTTTTATTTCTTCACTTTAGTATTACCTTAGAAAATACTTTCTAGATTGTCCCACATACTATTTGAAGTTTTGAGACCCATCACCTTCATAGAAGAATTTTCTGATAGATACATAAGGATAAAATTTCTATCCATTCCATCAGCTTTAATATTTCTTTTATTAGTAATCATCATAGGAGCATATTTTTCAATTGGTGGAAAACCAATTACAGTAGCATCAACCGCTTCTCCTCTAAGAGATAAGTGATATGGAATCATCCTATTTTTCCAAACATAATAATTTTTTCCATAAAATGTAGGAATCCTCTACTATTTAAATAATTGAGATTATCTATGATAAGTATTCAATAAGGGAACCTTTTCACTTATACTAATTGAAGTTAAAAAGGATTGAATAACAATTAGGGGGGGGGGGGGTTGAATTAGTTCACTTTTATAAGTTTTATTACTTTTAAAACTTAACCTCTACAGCTTGTTAAAGTTTATAACCTTATCATCATTTAGTAAATACTCATGCATGAAAAATTATTAAATCAAGTAAAGAACACAATATTTACATGGTTCATCCTCAGTGTGAGAACCTGCATCCTTTCCATAGCCACTCCCTTGAGTCTATGGAAATTAAATGTAATGAAGAAGTGAATACAAATTGGGTCAAATCCTATTAGAAACCTTTTATATCTATATATTAATGATTATACTGACTACCATTAGTTTAAAAAGTTTTATTACAAAAAATTTATTTATAAACAAAATAAAACAAGAAACTTTTTCTCTACAAAAGTCTATCCAAAATCTTAGTATGATGAAACTATGTATGATTGGCTCAATCCGATGAACTCAGTCCAACAGACTTAGTATGATGAACCTATTATTAATCTTCACTTCTCAAAATATGATCAATTGATCAGTCTAATCTTCCTCAGTTCGATCTTACTCAGTTTGGTAAAAAAAACTTTTAGTAGTCTAATCTTATTATGAGATTTATGTCAGGAAAGAACTCTGACTCAAACTTTCCATTGCTCCACCTTTTGTGCATGTGAAAATATTGAAAAGTACAAATATATTGTGCATATATTTATAGGAATCCAGGAATATAAAAGGTGTGAAACTTATTTTTTTCCCTATTACTCAAATTAAAAAACCTCTGAAATTTGCTCATATTTTAACTTGATGTTTGAACACTTCAACTCTTCTGAAACCTTATTGAATCATATTGAGTCTTCTTAGTAACTTTACTTCTCGAACTTCCTAAATTTTCTTCTGTATGATGAAAATTACTTATCTCATTATGATGGAACTTCTTCAACTCATTACGATGAAACTTCCTTATCTCATTCCTAATTGAATTTCCTCATCAGAGTTAGCCTGATTGAATTTCCTTCTCAAAGTCAGTCCGATTCACTTTCCTTCTCAGAGTTGGTCTAATTGATGTTCCTTCTCAGTTTTAATTCAATTGATCAGTGGCAAACTACCTCTGATAAACTAGTATCTGTGACAAATTCTTTCTTTCTCTAATTATGAAAAAGGAAAAATTCCGGCAATAAATAATTTCTACCTCTTATTCTTCTGGATCCGATGATATGTATATTTGATTTATCGATCTGATAGAGAACTGGCATATTTATCTTATCAATTTTATTAATAATGATGAATTCATAACTCTTCAAACACAAATTCATACTTGTATCATGACTCGATCGGGATATTGAGAATTTTTTAGATTGGTATAGAATCATCTGACTTAAGGCTAGAAAATTGATAACTTTATAAATCATGACTTCACACATTATAGAAACAACTGTATTTTTAATAGAAACATCAAATTATTCTTCAAACTGATGGACCTGAGTTTGATGATCAATATTGATGAACTTTTAGCTTCCATATTTTTGAAAACTTATGAGTTTGACACTACTCAGTTTGAACTTATGCATTTGGAAAACAACTTTCTCAAAGAAAAAACTTTTTCTCATCCTTCATGTTTGGGATAAAATATTAAACAACTTTCACCTATTTTTCAAAAAAATTATTTTAAAAAATATTAGTTGTCAAAAAATAAAAAACTTTGTTAAAAAAACATCAAAAAGATTCTTTAATGTAGTATTTCAAGATAAATAATTAAAAATTGAAAGGAAAAAAGATTTTACAATGAACCTCTCACAATCAAAACCTCTAATAAAAACACACTAGAAAAAATAAAAATGAAGATATTAAAGAAGTGAGATGATGAAAAAGCACTCAGTTGAATATTTTCTAGTGTCTTCAATTCCCCAAAGCCTATGTTCAATTTATAAGCATCATTTTAACAAAATTCAATGAAAACATTTATATTTATTTGGGTTTAGTCACAATATCATCAGTAGTAGCGTTCCATCTTCCAACGAGTGTAGCTTTATCTTTTGATGAAATAGTTCATCATATATTATTAATGATTTTTAAATTAGATGTTCCTCTTCATTTCAATAGAACTTAAACAATTAGAAATTATAAACTACTAAAGAAAATCTTAAAAAAATCTTCAAGTCAGCTAAAAAATGTAAAGTGTATTAGGATTTTATAAAAAAGTATAAGAATATTCATTTGACTCAAAAACTCTCAACTTTCCACTTATCATGACATTGAAATAAACCATCATAATGTGACGATACTTCTAAAGCATACAAATCTTAGCAAGGCCACCTGAACATGCTCCAAAGCTCACCTAAGCACCTGGAACACCACTAAATACCCTAATCACATTCAAAACCATATCTTAGAGATTTTAAAACTCTAAGAATCTTGATACAAAACCTAATTCTCAAAACACACCTTTCTATAGGACTAAAAATTCAATTTTCCTTTGAATTTCATAACACGTAATGGAATAAGTCATTAAAACCTCCCCACCATAATGCTTCTCATCCCCAAGAAATCTTCTCATACACCCTCTATGATTCATACCTGTCACCAAATATTGAATCATGACCCAAATCCTATGTCTCCCACTGATCATGGTCATGCTAATACTACAGCCAAACTAGTTACACTACTCAAAACCTCACCATCCTGTGCATTGCAACACTAATTAACTCCACCAACTCCATGATGATTTCCTACTTTTGATGGGATTCATGAATCCCCAATTCAATGAAAATATATAAGGTTGACATCACTGGGCTATACCATACCATCAATTACTCAGCGTCACACCTAAGAATCACCTAAGCATCCTCATTATAAACTACTATCTCACTCTCAAGACTATATATTTAACACATGTATTTTCTATCCCATGCCACTCATTGTACTCTTCATGTGTACTAATGTTTCTTTGACTCAGTCACCCCCTGGTCCATTTAAAAAAAATGAACTTATGATCATACCACTAGACCATCATACCACATCTAACATCTTCTGGTCACCAACATATTTTCTTTCCCAATTTTCATCAATCAACACCCACACCTAGTTTTTTTTTATTTTCCACACATAATCTGGATACTTTTATCCAAGTGGCATCATTAAACCACAACCACCTATAGTTAGGTCCACTAACACATCACCCTTAATGTTCACTAAACATTCAAATTAATATCCACACTCTTAGATAATATATATTATTCTCCATATCATAAGACTTTACTTTCACTACTCCTTAAGCACAATACTTAACAAGTTCTAATATTACACATGTGTCGCTCCTCTCAAGCCAAACCCATCCCATCCTTGAAAACTCATATCAATGACTAATCTTGGATCAATTTCACCATGATACGTCGATAAAAACTTTGGATTATCATTCCCCTAGTCATATCTTTAAGTCCTTCGGCCTTTGACCTGTACACCTATCCTCACCGATTCCTAAGAACAAACCGTCCTAATTTCCACCACCAACCAAACAATAACACTCATGATCCCCACTCATATACTTTGAATAAGTCCACATACCAAGATCTACTCAATATTACAATGGTACTGTGGTTCCTCACACAACCGCAATTCAATAATACCAATAATCCATCATTTTACCTCCATTATAGAAAGTATAACTCAAGGTTTATGACCTTCCTGATTACCACATGACTCTCACATTATATCATGATATAGTCCCCAATCAGTCCTACAAACAACTTTTAATCATGTTGATTCCCAACTCAACATAATTGAGGTACTCTCTTGACTACTTAGACATTATTCCAATCCACTTGTCTCTTCAACATTTCACTAGACCCAACAACCATGTCAATACTTTACACATTTCATAAGATTGTATATCATCACTCACATGATATGGTTGTATCAACATATCTATAATATCATAACCCCTTTTACATCCTCTCATTTCATCACATAAACCTCCTCTCATTCACCAGTCACATACCGATGCTTCAGTTCGATTGGACAAATCCACACATGACCATATCCCAAATAAATCCCTGCTCTAAGTAACACAAATCTATAAAATCAAGGGTCAATGCCCTTTTCTATTCTTTAATCACAATAATGTATCTCACACCATTCCATTATAATTTAATATTTAATCACCATCCATGCATTATTATCAACCAATCCCATTGAAAACCCATGACCCAACTCTATATAGTAAAAAAACTAAGAAGTCCTAGACCTTGTCAAAACACATCAACACCCTTAAAGGTCCAAAAAATAACACAGGTCTCAAGAGACTAAACAAACACACCCAAGCTGACCTATCCACACACTAGGAAGGTGTCGTATATCACCACCATAAATTTCCACAAGTCATCGTTTCCTCACAGTAGAATTCATGTGACATACACAAATCAACCTATATATTTAGAGGTTTTCCCAAAATACACCATCAACATGTCCTAAATGTCCTCTAAGGACAACCATGTCCAATCAACCAACTCTCCATGCCTCCCATGCATTTCATACCTATCATAACATTAACTCTACCCATGTTTTCACATTCATAATACCCAAGGAATCCCCATTCCTATATCACTTACCATATAACAACAACCTTGCTTAAATATTAACACAAGGGATTTACCCATGCTTACCATATCTAAAGGCACTCACATTCCCAAGTAACCTCACTCCAGTGTCACCCTTTTATATCAAAAACCATCTTAAGAAATAATATAAAACACCCTATAATTCAATCATAATGAAAAATTACTAATTTACCAAGTCACATATTACTCTCACTATGTTTTCCCACCTATTATATAACCATATCCACATAGGACACAACTCACATGGAAACATATCTACTCCTATCCTAGATATCACAAGGAATTTACTGTCTAATATGCCCATTCTTGGGTTATCATATACATATGAGGCATCCCATACTCAAGTAAACTACCCACTACAGGGTACTAATACATACTTATAATCTATACACCAAACTACCCCATAGAGGATCAGAAGATCATACATGTTAATGCAAGCGTACACACACATGGCATCACATTATGACAATTTGTATCAAGTAGATCATAACCACAGTTTGGTTAAATGGAATTCCATCCACAATTTATACAGTAAAACAATTTATATGTTGTTATTAATTTCTCATTTAATTGATACTATATGATATACAAAATAACCAATCACCAACATCATTAGAAAGTCATCCGGTTCAGTTCCCCTAAAAATATATATAGGGAAACACCCTGTATATTGTTGTTGGAACTTTAAGTAATCATACCCATTTTTTATTTTCATTTTTCCTAAATCCAGTGTCACAATCGCACACAATCATTAACATGTATATAAACCTACGTATCTAATATGATTCATGAACTCAAACCTCTTTCTACTCTAGGCCAAGAGAAAAAAAATAAGAAATCAATAAATAAAAAATATCATTTTAAATGACAATCATCTAAAATTTAATAGTGAAAACAATAACATAAATCTCAATTCCCAAGTAAATTTGAAATTAGATAATACAGGTGTGGGCTAGGCACATGACTTAACATCCACCCAAAGTTCTGACCAATATTATATCATATCTTCTTATACCCCAAATAAAAAAATAAAATAAAAAAAATGCTCTGATACCACTCTGTAATACCCTGACCTGTTTTACTCTATAATAACTAGACTGATACATCACATGACCTTAGGTATTCCTATAAGTATGATAGAATTAATAGATTAGTAGCAAGGGTCTAAGGTGTCACCATGTGGAGACTATACCCTCATATCAAAGTAAAGGAAAAAATCAGAAATAATATATAAGTAGTCATCATAGTATCAACCATAATAAAGAAATACAATAGAAAAGACAACCAAAATAAATAATATAATATAATAAAATTAACTATATATAATGTCACATGAGTTAGTAAAATAATAATAAGACCCCCATGTGCATATCATATATATCCTAAACTAAAATAAAAAAATTGAAACTACTATGAACTAGTCCCAATTCTATACCTAGTCTCATATCCTATCTCCATCAAAGCTATCCAGATGAACCATACAACATTGGTACATTTTCCTACCTGTACCTATGAACATGAGGTTTTATCAGGTACCAGTGTATCAAGGCCACCAGAGTAGGGTTTGAGAAAATATTAGTAGGCCACCACTGATGGTGTTCTTAATATAACCAATAGATAAAATGCATGTATGATGTTATATGATCATGATAATCAAATAAAATGTGAAATAAAAATAAAATTATCATCTTTGATCCTTGGGTTCTATGGTGACACCTAGGATTGACCATACATACTTCATCTAGTTCCATACGTCTCTAAGAATAATGCATTCCCATTAGGGGGGTTAGTGCCCCACCCTAGAATCATTAATCACTATTCCATCAAGGGGAAAAAATGGTGCCCCACCCTAGATAATTATTCATCAGGGGGGATGGTTACCTACCATGGAATCGGTAGTCATCAAGGAGAAGGTGGCCCACCTTAGAATCAATAATCATCTAGGGGATAGTTCCCCACCCTAGAATTAGTAGTTACAATATTATCAGGGGGATGACACACCACCCTAGAATCATATATATAGTCATCAAGGGTAAAATCCCACCCTAGCATCATATCTCATATTACATACACCTAAGGGGATTCATCCCACCCCAAAATAATTACCAATCCATTATTATTTGAGGGGTCACATACTACCCTGATGTTTTATAACCCATGAACTTGGGGGAATCATCTCTCATCTAAACTTCATATAGTGTATACTTTAGGTGACCACTCACCCAAACCCAAAACACATTTAATAGGTTGGAATATTGAGAACACAACCTATTCTCATCACTTTGTTCACACTATGATATCACCATATTAGCCTCACTAAACTATCCCTCTCTAGGGTAAACATGATACTGGGGTTCCCACCATGGTCCCCTTATTCACACCAATTTTTGGACACCCTATATGGGATCCTCTATTACATTCCAAACACTAGGGACCAATCCCATCACTCATAGGGTGTAATATCCCTCAACATCACCCTGATCGCATCATGGCCTCACTGGCCTCATAGGAAACATAATACAAGCATCATTATAAAGAGATGGAATAAATCCTATCTCATCTCTAAGTCAACTAGGTTCGTCGTTCACACAAAACTTTTATATAATCTGACTCAGGGTACACCCACTCAGGAACTCATATACCCATGGAGGAGGAACACTCACCCCACTCTCTAGTTAACTATACCAAAGTCTTTAAGGTATCTTAAGGTTATATATGGCCCACCTATGAGCTAATCATTACCAGTCCATTACTCGTTCCTACTCAGAGGGGTCTAAGGAAACCTATCACATGGTCTATTATGAATTTTTATTTAATTTATACCCTTATAGGGTTTTCATATCTCATCACACATAATTATAGTTTAACCCTTGACCATCGACATTCTAGGAATAAAACTAGTGTCTAAGATTATATCAAGGACCAAGGCACTTCCATTCAAGGTATGGAATTTTAAATTAAATTATTCATTTTCAATTTAAGGTTGACCATACATAAGTGGAAGGACTATATATATCATACTAAATCATATAAATCACATACTTTAGGGAGATGTTTAGGGACCAACAACCTCATCTGGAGTTATCCTCTTCAATCAATGCTTGAACACCACCTATTAAGATCATTCAAGACCGATTGGATATCACCCAATGATAAGAGGCCCTAAACCCATCAAGAAACATACAAGTTAATCATAAATAAATTAGAATTATTTTACAGGTTCAACTACTATTATTTCCATAATTAATTCTTAGGTAATAATCCAAGAATCACTTATTGGGTGATCTCCTATGGTCAAATATTTTAACAAAGGGTGCCACCACACTCAATATCCACAAAACATTTAATATACCCCTCCAAATTATTATTTCAATATATCCAAAATATTTACCCAAATTTATATAAATCCATAAATAAATTAAAAATAGATACATTCCTAAAAATAACAACAAGAAAAGGCATGAACACATCCTCATGGGACCTCCTTTACAATTCATACACCAAATCCCCATAAAGCAGGATGATTTTACCATGATCTGGTGGAATTGTCTCTCCAAACCCCTAGTTAAGAAAATTATAATTAGATGAAATAAATGGGAAAACAATAATGTTAAGAGTATTAGTCTTAATATTAATCCATGTTATGAAACCTTTCTAAATAACTTAGATTGAAGAGACACCAATGCGGAAGAAAGGAGAAGATGAGCTTAGTTTCCTAAGACATGTGTGACTAAAAAGAGTGTAAAACCTAAATGGGGTTTCTAATTTAAAACACTAAATTAATTTTGTCCCCTTTTAAAAAAATATTCTAGTATTTGGTTACAATGTGACCCTCATGGTCATAGAATGACACACCCATGTCAGGTCGTGTCATGGCATGACCCCTTTGGGTCACGATGTGACTACCCCTAGGTAGGTCATTACCATTATGTGACCCCTATGGTCATAGAGTGACACCCCTACTCTATAAATAACTATCATTTTTGTCTTAAAGCCTTCATAGAGTGGCCTCTATCCTTCATGGACATAAAATTTGAGCTCTACATTATGACACCTCCCCTTAGATCAGCCTTCACAGCATGGCCCAGGGGCATGACATGTTCATATTAATCATGAGAAAAATAAAAAATTCAATATGTAATATCTTTCTAAACAATATATAAGGTTTTAATAATATATTATCTAATGTAAATTGCCATGATATGACACCCTTAGTCCTGGTATGATCATCAAATTCCATAGAAAAATTTCAAATCCAACACATAATATTTTCTAATATATAATGTAGGGATATTTATCATGGAATGACACCCTCAAACATGATATGATTCCTATATGAAGAATATTTTTCTTTTCAAAAATTACAATGTAAGGGTCATTCATGGCATAACACCCTGTTCATGGTGTGACCCTCTCTCATAAGCTCTTTTCCTTAAAAAAAAACCACATAAAATACACAATGTCATGAAACCCTCTTGGTCACAAAGTGACCTCTAAAGACCCTTCAAATTCACATCCCACATAAGAAACATCATGTTGTGACACCCAATAGACACAAATTTATCTCTAAACTAGCTAATCATCACAACATGACTATATCATTCTTCCCCTTCTCATTGGATTAAGAAGGCAGGAGGATGCTACTTGGCCTTAAGTGACATCCCCAAGATGCCAAAGGCTAAAAATAAATGTCGACAGATTCATTAAAAATTTAGGGGACAATTTTCCCTTTAAAGATAAACAACCAACCAACAATCCATAACCAAATAAAACACTACATGATGTATGATAAAATTAAATACAACTCAAACATTTCATTTATATCAAACCAATTAAAGAGTACCATAGCGGTTTCCAAACTAACATCAATGTAAACAGTGGAATAAAAATTATTAACACTCCAACGACAACCACATGACTCCAAACCTCCTCATTCTTCAAATCCAACTCCACAAAACATCCCAAGTATCCAAAAGTTGTACTAAAGATGTGTGATACTTTAATTTTTCCCATATCCTGATAGAAAATATCTACAAAAGCACCAAATTACCAAAGTAAGGGTGAGTATTAAAACTCAATAGGTTTTCCCTGATGACTTCCCAACTCACACCACTATGATAGAACATTTTAGCACATTTATATAAAAAAATTATATAAAACAATTTTAAAAAAGTTCCTTAATTTATATCAAAACCAAGAAGTTCACAACAAAACAATTTCCTAAGGAAATAACATAAACAATTCTTTAAATCATTTAATATTCTATTTTGACATACCATTCCATAGTTCACAACACACCCACACATGCATTTTTGTTTGATAGTTCCATACTCATGAGATGCCTCTCATCCAATCACCTTGTGTCCCACTGACACATGCCCTTGATCCAGGGTCATGTCCCCTGTACCCCACTGGTATATGTCCCTTATTCAGGGGCACATCGAACCTAAAATCACACAAAAAACATGCATTCCAAAACCATTTCAAAAAACCCATTTCAAACCATTTCAAGAAAACTTATTTTTTATTGAAAACATTTACAACAAGATATTTCAAAAATCTAGAAAATCCATATTTTAAAATAAACATTTTAAAATCATGAAACCAAATCAATTTTCCCAAAAAATACCACAATTCCATAATTTCACCAAAAACCATAAATCCTCACTAAAAAGGATTTATAACATGATTTGCACCAAAATTTCACAATAAAAATAAACCAATTAAACCAATTTGAAACTAATCCTTCAAGTTCCAAATATAGGAGTCAAGAGTGAATCCACTTACCTCAGGTTTTAAGACGAAAAAAAAGACACAAAAAACATCCAATAAAATGGGTTAAATATCCAAAAAACCCACCTTAAATCTCTTCCCCTATCAACAATAAGACCAAATATAAACATATTTGGAATCCAAAACCCTAGATATACCCACAAAAGGCATAGATATATGAAACTGATAGAAAGGGAGAACTAGATCTAAGAAAATCATCAAGAGCAATCAAGAAAAATCCTTACCATAAGAATAAAGCTTCAACACACCAAGAAATTTCTCTGGATCACTTCCAATTCAATGGGGAGAGGTTATCCATACTTTTAGAGGGAGAAATACCAAGTTATAGATATTTTGGGGAAAAATAATTTAGAGGTGAAAACATGTTAGATCCACATTTTAAGGATCCAACTTTTGACCCACGCATGGTTTAGTCACATGGTTAGGCAAACCGTGCACTAACTGTTCTTCTGCCTCTGCCATAAGGGAGACCTCACACGATTAAAAAACTATGCACCAACTTTTATGAATCCACTATATCATAGACCCAAATATATCTTTTCAAAGCACATGGTTTATCCTTGGTGGACTCACAATTTTGAGTAAAATGTGCACCACCCATTCACCTTTCCTTTTTTCCTCTATCTCAGTGTGCATGTTTTCTTATAGGTGTTGCATAGTTTTCCCAAACCATGAACCTATATAAAATCCCCCAAAACACTATAAAAGTTATCCAAACTCTCCCAAATCTCACCTATATACTTTACATACTTAAAAAACATAGACAAAGATTTACTTACTTGAAATCGAGGGTACTAAATTCTCCCCAACATCAGTCTTTCCATATTTGAAAAGTAAAAAACTTTCATTGTTGTGAAAGAGTTTCAACCATTGATCTTTTATTTTCTTCTTTCATTCCTAAGTCTCTTCTTGAATCTTACCATGTTTCCAAAAAACCCACACTAGACCGATGCTTTTTCCATGCAAGACTTCCTCTTGCCTATCCACAATTTGTACTAGGATATTTACCAATGAAGAATCTGGATCTAGGTCATCATGATCCCATTTGATCACATGGTCAGGATTTGGATGATACTTTTTCAACTGAGTTACATGAAACACATTGTTCACCACACTAAACCATGGTGGAAATTCCAAATGATATTCCACCTCTCCAACCCATTTCAGTATCTCAAAAGGGCCTATGTATCAAAGAGATAACTTTCTATGATCCCCAAAACAATGATGTCCAAGCCTTGGAGAGATTCTTAAGAACACATGATCACTCACTATGAATGAAAATTACCATCTATGATGATCCAAATATGATTTGTAATGATTCTAGGCCGTCTCCATCTATTTCCTGATCAACTAAATATTCTCTATTGTTTATTGGACAAGGCTCATCCCAACTTGTGAAGTATCACCTGTTTCCACCCAATAAAGTAGAGAACAACAAGGATTCTCATATAATGATTCAAAAGGATCCATATGTATCAATGTTAGGACCAATAGGGGCCTATATACCCTGAGAGTGGGGGGGGGGGGTGAATCAGGGTATGGATATTCTTTTTCAAAATTCTTCCTACCCCACTGGATCTTGACCTCTTTATTACAAGGGTCACTTTGTTTATGCTTGTGTATTTATTATAACCACTTATTTTCTTCTTTATCTGATTATGATGCTTTAAATACAATGCAGGGAAGCAAGTAGGCAGACACAAATATTTTTAAATTGGTTCACCCTCACTGGGATACGCCTAATGAGCATACAACGGTGATGTGCCATTATACCAAATCCAATAAATCTCACTGCCAATAATGTTTAGAATAGATCACTTCTATGCCCAGGCTCAAAACCTTTACAATGTTTAGAGTCAGCTCACTGCTTTCCCAAGGGTCACTCATTGTTTCCCTCTCACTGGCTCACTGCTGGTAGAAAGGATTACCTTCTTCCTCTTCCTTGTCTCACCACACTTGGAAGGGATCCACTCATAGTTTATAGACCTCTAAGTATCTTCATTATCACTAATGAATGCATCCTATACTGTATGTAGATGCTTTGTTGAAGTCCAAATTTCATCCACTGATGAATACCGCTTTAACACAGATGTTCCAGGCAATTTCTAACTTTCACGCAACCCTAGGGTGTCTTGTGTGCCTCTTTAACTAGTTCACAGCCTCTGCCTTCATTGCGGAAAAATCAACTTGCGTACCACACTTACGTGCCACACTAGCACACCAAAATTACGCTCCACACTTCTTGTCAGCACACTTGTGTGGTACACTTGCGTGGTACACTTGCGTGGTACACTTACGTGGTAAACTTGCGTGGTACACTTGCACGACACACTTTCCTAGGACACTTGCACGTCACACTTTCCCCGCACACTTGCGCGACCCACTTGCGCGCACACTAAACTTGCCAGTCAATTCCACTTGCACGATCATAGATCAGATTTTCTATAAGTGTTGAGCTCGTTAAGAAATGAGGAGAGTATCCGTTTATTTATAGGCATTTTAAGGACTTGCGCGCCACACTGTCATGCCACACTTGCATGCCACACTTGCACGCCACTTTAGGAATTGCGTGCCTCTTTCTTTCCTTTGTCATATTTTGATATGATGATCTTGAAATATGACTTGCGCACCACACTTGCACACCAAACTTGCACTTCATACTTGCGCTCCACTTTAGGACTTGCACGCCACACTTGCGCGCCACTTTTGGACTTGCACGCCACACTTGTGCGCCACTTTTGGACTTGCGCACCACTTTTCCTTTGCCGAAATTTTGATGTTCTGAATTCGAAAAATTCATGGCATACAATATCAGAATCCTCCTTAACACAATAGCACAACTCCCTTTTCCAAAAAAACTTTTCCCCATTCTCTAGTAAAACCCCCTTTGTCAAAGATTTGAGTCATTGAGACTCGCTTTGTCAACAAACACAACATGGAGTCCTGCATTGTCAACAAACACAATCATATAAAAATGCTTTAATGATACCTTGAGGGATTTTTTCCCAACAATATACCTATTTGGGTTTGTTGAAAACTCTTCTCAAAACAATTCTCCATTCTTTGATACCTCAATAAGGCTTCATTCATATTCAGCCACCATTCACCTCTTGCGATACATATAGTGATCAAAGATTTACTCAACACATACTCTAAGCCCACATGAGAAATGCTCGGTGTGAGAAACAAGAGTATCATGAAAAGTTCATCTATGAATCACTTCGTTTCTGACACCACTGTTGATACCAACCTAACACCAATTGAAATTTTCATACCAACCTAATACCAACCACACTTCTGCTTTTATCACGATCCTCAACTTTCGTGATATCTATTCTTTGATTGATCACGTCTAGCATTGTCTGATTTAATTTTCTCCCCCTATCTCATTACTCCCCCTATCTCACTGCTCCACCATCTTCTCCCTGTATCATTCATGATTTATCAAATAGAGACTTTGTCTCCCCCTTGAACAATCACTGTTTTCTACCCCTTTATCAATGAACCCAAATAGCACTACTTTTCAGTCTGTAACAGGGTAAAAACTCATAGTAGTGCATTAGGGAAAACACACCATACCTCGGGGAGGGGGGGGGGGGGGTCCATATCCACACTCTTTTAAGAGCGGGGAGTCGACTGAACTCCCAGATCCAGTTGATGCCTCTCAAAATCTTCTTTGGGTAAGGTCTTTGTCAAAATATCTACAACCAGTAGCTTTGTAGGCACATACTCCAACATCACAAGCCCTTTATCCACCTTTTCCTTGATGAAATGATATTTGATCTCAATGTGCTTTGTCCTTGAGTGATGAACTTTATTTTTGCTAAGATTGATAGCACTTGAGTTATCACACTGGATTCCAATCAGAGACTTCACTTCAACTCCCATATCTTCAAGATGTGGCTTCATCCACAATAATTGTGTGCATGGTTGAGTGACCGAAATATATTAAGCCTCTGCAGTGCTCATGGAAATGCAATCTTGTTTCTTTATTAGCCAAGAAATACACAATATACCAAGATAGAATGCACCTCCTGAAGTTGATTTTCTATCTTCTAATGATCCAACCCAATCTGCATATGTATATCCCAATAATTTTGGCTGAGATTTGACATTATACATCAGACCGAAATCCACGGTGCCTTTGATATACTGAAGTATTATTTTTTACTTAGATCATGTGGCTTTACTTAGGATTGATTTGGTAACGTACTGCTTGACATGTGGCAAAAACAATATCAGGTCTTGTTACTGTTAGGTACAGTAAACTGTTGATAATATGCCTGTATTCAGTGATATTAACTGCCCTTCCATTATCATCTTTTGATAATTTCATCCGGGTTGCAACCAGAGTTTTCATCTCCTCAGAATTTTAAATTTCAAATCTTCTAAGAACCTCCTTGGAACACTTGGATTGAGAAATGAATGTTCCATTCCTTCCTTGTGTCACCTGTAAACCAAGGAAAAACCTTAGCTCGCCAATCATAGACATTTCGAACTCATGTTTCATGAATTCAGAAAACTGTCTGCACTATGCTTCATCTGATCCCCCAAAAATTATGTCTTCGACATAAACCATAACCATCAGCCTTTGATTACTGTTGTTGTTGAAATATATATTGTAATCAACTACACCATGCTGGAAACCAAAATTCTTCAAATACTAGTCAAGCCTTGAGTACCATGCTCTCGGTGCTTGTTTCATCCCATATAACGCCTTCTTCAGCCGACAAACCGTGTTCTCATCCTCATGAGTGAGAAAACCATCTTTCTGCTCGATATACACTTCTTCCTCCAGAATCACATTCAATAATACAGATTTGACATCCATCTGGAAAACTTTGAACTTTTTTTGCACTATAATGGCTAGGAATGATCTGATTGTTTCTAGCCTTGAAACCAGTAGAAATGTCTCATCGACGTCAATTCCCTCTATATGGGAGTATCCTTTGCACACTAGTCATGCTTTATTTCAAATCAATGTTCCATCTTTATTAAACTTGTTGCGAAAGACCCATTTAGTCCCGATGATATTCTTGTCTTCTGGCCTCGAAACAATCTCCCATGTCTTCTTGATCAGAAACACTCATACTTTATATCCTATTGATATCTTTCATCTAATTAGAAGATAGAGATCACCCCCTATGTTACGCAACACTTCATGTGGTTAGACCCACTATTTAGAACCATAATCATTCTTATCCTCCTACATAATTTATTCTCATCTCGCACTTGGAATTGAGCCATCAACAAAATATCTAAGACTACTGAGTTGGAACTCGGTGTAGGAAATCAGAGAGAATGTTAATAACAAAATCACTTCCTATTGTTCTCAGTTTCTTCATTTCTTCTTCAACTCGGGTACCTAATTTGAGTAAGTTGAAACTCTGAAGCATATCACTTCTCCACTTTGCATCTTTAGACGCCACTTCCCCTTGGATCGTATCTCCCTAATACCTGAAACACATGAATCGTTAGTTAATAGCATTTTTATACATAGGGAGAGGGGAAGTTTTTGAAATCCTCAAGTTGAGGATTTTGGTTGATCCTGATGGGTCAAACCATTTATTCTTTCTTATAGATCATCACACTCCTTCATTGCTTCTTCTAGCTGCCTAGCTAACTTCAACTGCTCTAGCCATATGACTAAGCATTCATTACCCATATGCTTAGTCTTTCTCTGATATGTAGATTTTGCAGGCCTGACCTTTCTCAACATTTGGGGTTTAAACCCACTAGTACACATTTTCATCTCTAAGGTTCCACCAAAATTCCATTTTCCTTGATTCCTTATCTGAGCAGGAAACTTTCCACTGGTCATCCGCTCTTTCTTCTTCATCAATTGGAAGAATATTCCTCTTTCTTCCACTTCTTGTTGGGGCACACGACATGCAAATTTTTCAATGCATTCTTTGTTTATTTGTATTTTATCATATTTCTAAGTTACCACACTATTTTTCATTGGTGTTAGTTCCTCCACTGAACGAACATTCTTCTTACTCACAACTGTAACGTTTCCTCCATTTTTATTCCAGATTTGTTCATGTTCTTTCTTAGAGGGCAGCTGTGAGTGTGACAGAGGAGGTGAAAGATACACCTTTTGTTCATCTCCATGTGATTCCCCTGAGGATCTAAGCCTATTCTTCAACTTACCACTTTCTCGTCCAATGCAATATTTCTCATTATACATCACTGGAGTGAAGAATCTACTTTTTTACTCCTTTTACTTTCTCACATTCTTCTTAATGCAATTTCTTTCCAAATGCCCATGATCAGAACATATAAAACATATCTTATTAAAGGAATACCTCATTTAATCATTTCGCAACCGAGATGTTGATGAATCTTGAGCTCCTCTTATGATATTGAGCTCCTGATCTTCCTAACACATACTCATTGTGTGTCCCTTGATTCCACAGTAATAGCATCTAATGAATGTTTTCCTCTGGGAGACTCTTCTCTCTGATTTCTCATGACGCTTATTATTATTATCAGATTTAATAAAGTTTCTATTTTCACAACCTAAGATGTATTCTAGAGCCTCTGAACATAATCTTGATGTGTGGACATGAATCCCACAGAAATATCACATGTCGTAACTACTTCTTTTAACTATCATCATAGGCATATCTTCCACACCGACAGGATTTTCTCCACTTCAAGAACTATTCACGGCTTGCATTCTATCATGAATGGGAGAGGATTCATCAAATTCAATCCCAGTTTTTTCCAAACTATATAGTCTTTGAGATGAGAAAATATGTTGTTTTTTCTCTTCAGAAATAGTATATTTGTTCTTCATTTTTTCATTACTTGTTAGAGGACAATCGAATAGTAAGTGCAGTGCATCCTTCAACTTAGGTTTTCCTTTGTCTTTTGATATCTCCATTTCTTTCTTGGATGATTCTATCTTTTCCTCCAATTGTTTAATCTTCTTATCTCTTGATTCAAGTTGAGCATTGAGTTATTTTCTGATATTCTTCCCACTACTCATCTCATCTTCCAGTTCTCTTATGATCTTTTCTACCATGTCACTTTTCTCCATCACTTTTAATTTTTTTTCTTCAATAGAATCAGAAAAACATGCATTCTCTTGTTGTAGCCTTTGATTCTTCTGAACTAGTTCAGATAGCTGTGTATAAAGATCAACATTTATAAATTTCAAATTATGAATCTCATATGAGTTCAGATTCTTTCCCTTGACATCAGATTTTGATTTTTCTACCTTTGTAGATCTCTTTATCAATTAATCATCTTGAGAATCATTCTTCTCCCTCAGATCAGTAGCTACGTCAATAAGCCTTTGATTCAAACCTCTTAGCTTGTTGATCTCATTTTCCAATGCTTGGATTCAAATATCTTTAGATTTAATTTCATCAGCGAATTTCTTATCCAGTTCTTTCTCTTTGTGGGAAACTTCCACTTTTCTACTTCTTGATGTTTCTTCATCATCAGTAGTTCCAAAATCACTTGGAATGTCATGTTCTTCACTCATTACTTCTGCATCATTGAACGAGTAAGTATTTACACTATATGATTTATCCAAATCATCATTATCTTCAATACTTGATTCCTTCAACTGGATCACACTCTTTCCATTGACACTTCCACACTAGGGAATTTCACCAGACTTCTGCTTCTTCTTTGATGTTCTTCCTTTTTCCATGACACACCAAGATGAGAGAAGAATGGATAGTTAACTTAAGAAATCAACTAAACCAAGTCAGAGAAAAGAAATCTGATAAAATAAACCTTCCCTCTAATACCAATTATTAGGACCAATAGGGGCCTATATACCCTGGGAGGGGCGGTGAATCAGGGTATGGATATTCTTTTTCAAAATTCTTCTTGCCCCACTGGATCTTGAACTCTTTATTACAAGGGTCACTTTGTTTTCACTTGTGTGTTTATTATGACCACTTATTTTCTTATTTATTTGATGATGATGCTTTAAATGCAATGCAGGGAAGAAAGCAGGCAGACACATAGATTTTTACTTGGTTCACCCTCAATGGGCTACGTCCAAGGAGCATACAATGACGATGTGTCGTTGTACCAAATCCACTAAAGCTCACTACCAATAATGTTCAGGATAGATCACTTCTATTCCCAGGCTCACGACCTTTACAATGTTTAGGGTTAGCTTACTACTTTCCCAAGGGTCACTCCCTATTTCTCTCTCACTGGCTCACTACCAGTAGAAAGGATTACCTTCTTCATCTTTCTTGTCTCACCGCACTTGGAAGGGATCCACTCACAGTTTATAGACTTATAGGTCTCTTAATTATCACTAATTAATGCATCCTACACTATATTTATATTCTTTTTTAAAGTCCAAATTTCATCCACTGATGAATACCGCTTTACCGTAGATTTTCCAGGAAATTTCTAACTTTCACGCAACCCTAGGGTGACTTGTGTGCCCCTTTAACTAGTGCACAACCTCTGCCTTTGTTGTAGAAAAACCAACTTGCGTGTCACACTAGCATTCCAAACTTGCGATCCACACTACTTGCTAGCACACTTGCGCGGTACACTTTCACAGTACACTTGTGCGGTTCACTTTCGTGGTACACTTGTGCGGTACACTTGCGCAACACACTTGCCCGGGATACTTGCGCGTCACACTTGCTCCGCACACTTGCGCGCGCACTAAAATTTCCCGTCACTTTCACTTGCGTGATCAGAGATCAGATTTTCTTTAAGTGTTGAGCTCGTTAATAAATGAGGAGAGTAGCTGTTTATTTATAGGTATTTTGAGGACTTGCGCACCACACTTGCATGCCACACTTGCGCGTCACACTTGCGCACCACTTTAGTACTTGCGCACCTCTTTCTTTCCTTTGTCATATTTTGATACGATGATATTCAAATATGCCTTGTGTGCCACACTTGTGCGCCATACTTTCATGTCATACTTGCGCGCCACTTTAGGACTTGTGTGCCACACTTGTGTGTCACTTTTGGACTTGCACGCCACACTTGCGCGCCACTTTTGTACTTGTGCGCCACTTTTCCTTTGCTGAATTTTTGATGTTCTGAATTAGAAAAATTCCTTGTGTACAACATCAGAAGCCTCCTTAACACAAGATCACAACTCCCTTTGCCAAAAAAACTTTTCCCCATTCTCCAGGAAAACCCCCTTTGTCAACATTTTGAGTCATTGAGACTCGCTTTTTCAACAAACACAACATGGAGTCCTACATTGTCAACAAACACAATCATCTCAAAAATTCTTCAATAATACCTTGAGGGATTTTTGCGCAAAAATTGAGGCCTGATAACTGTTGTTATATGAGAACTCTACTAATGGAACATGCTCTCCCAATGAGCCACTAAAATCCATTACAAAAGCCCAAAAAATATCTTCTAACATTTATATCATCTATTTAGATTGGTTGTCCGTACGAGGATGATATTCCATACTTATAGTCGACTGATTCCTAAGGGATTTATGTAAGTATTTCTAGAAATAAGATATAAACCTCGAATATCTGTCTAATAATATCAAAACTGGTATTCCATGCCTCTTTTCTAATTCTTAGATATAGATTTTTCAAAATTCCTCCACTATATGAGATTCATGAATAAGGCTGAAATGGGCCAACTTGGTAATTTGATCCACTATCGTCCATATGTCATCATGTTTCCAAAATGTTCTTGAGAGACCTTCTACAAAATCCATAACTATAAACTCCCATTTACAAACTAAAATAGGTAAATACTACAACATAACTACCGGTCCCTGATGTTCTACCTTAGCTTGCTAACAAGTTAAACATCTCAAAACAAACTCAGCTAGTTTCCTTTTCATACCAACCCACCAAAACTATGCTTTCAACACCTTATACATTTTTTGTATTCTAGGATGAACAACCCCTATTGAATGGTGGTAATGATGAATAAGTTGTACCTAAAAATACATAGGTATGGCCATTATATTTTTGAACCATAACACTAAACTCTCATCAATCCTTCAACCCTCAATAGTCTCCCCACCATTGAGTTTTGACCTCATCACCATTCATTCTACATCAGATTTCTATACCTCTTTTACCATCTTTATCAAATCAGGAACCACAAAAACTAAAATTAAAACCAAAATATCACCTTGATATTCACATTCCACATGCACATTGTCTAGGACCAACATCAACTACCACTCATATGAAGCTTCTTTTTCCAAATAAGCATATGAATTTCTGATTAATGCACCATCCACCAAATTTTCTTTACCTGATGTATACATAAAGTCAAAGTCAAACATTTGTAGATATTCCATCCATCTTCTTTCCTTGGAGTCAAATATCTTTACGAGAAAATATTTTTTAAGCTCTTATGGTTTGTAAACATAGTAAATTTATCACCAAAGAGGTAATGATACCAAGTATTCAAAACATGGATGACTAAAACTAACAACAAATCATGTGTTGGGTAGTTATTCTAATGCACCCTTAATTTACTATAACTATAAGCAACAAAAGTTTCTCCTTTCATGAGAACACACCCCAACCCAGATGTCGAAGCATCACAATACAACACATACCATTGTCCTGATTCTAGAAAAATCAAGATTGGTTCAGATGTAAGGAAAAATTTTAGCACTTAAAATAGATTTTGGAATTACTATTCCCATTGGAATGGAACATTATTCTTTGTAAAATATTTCATAGGATAATATAGTCTTTCTAAGTCATGAAATAAGCATTGGTAATAAACAACAAGACTAATAAAGATCTATATATTAAAGAAATTCTTTAGCGGTTTCCAAGAGATAACCACTTTTATCTTCTATGGATCCACTAAAACACCTATTTTAGAAATTACATGGACAATAAAGTGTAACTATTATATCCAAAAATCTCACTTTGATAGTTTTTCATACAAATGATGATCCCTTAAGATTTCCAACAATGTATTCGAGTGTTGCTCATGCTCAGCCCTTATCCTTGAATACACCAATATGTCATCCACAAACACCACCGAAAAAGAATATAGACATCATTGAAATATTTTATTCATAAATTCCATAAAGATTTATGGTACATTTGTAAGACCTAAATACATTACCACATATTAATAATGTTCATATATGATTCTAAAATTTGTCTTTAGAATATCCTCCTTTTGAACTCACAATTGGTGATATCTTAATCGAAAGTCAATCTTAGAGAACCACTGAGTTTCCCTAAATTGATCAAAAATATCATTAATGTGTGGAAGTGGATAACTATTCTATATCATAACATGTTTAAGCTTATTATAATCCACAAACATCCTTAGAGTTCTATATTTATTCTTTACGAACAAAACTGTTTCTTCCCTTAGATACATACTTGGCCGAATGAACCCTTTTCTTTCTATCTATTCAAAATACACTTTAAAATACATTAAGTATTTTTGTTCTATTTGATAAGATGGAATTGATATAGGATTAGTGCCTAGGAGGAGATCAATCATAAACTCCACTTCTCTTACCAGTGGCAGCTCTGAGAAATTTTTGAGAAACACATATGAAAACTGATCCAAAACTGTTGGAAAACTACTATTATCAATATCTTTCATCGATTCCAAAGTCAATTCCACTAACTGAAAAAATATTATTCCAAATATTGGTGCCTATAATCCCATTTCAACTATCTTTACACCCCCTTCTCCTTTAAAAATATGCTCGATGCCATCCTCAGTCACGAAAAAAATTGTTCAGCTATAGTAGTTGATGTGAGCCTTGAATGTTGTAAACCAATCCATACCCAATATTACATCATAGACATCCATATATAGAACCAATAATTCCCATTTCAGTTTATCTCCATTAAAAATTATAGAATATTCTCTACACACAAAGTATCGACATTCTCTTTTCCTAATAGGGGTTTAAAGTTTTATCACAGAGGGAATCATCTCAAGTTTTAAACTCAAAAAATCAATAGTGTGAGAAGAAATAAAGTAATTTGATACACCAGTATCAAAAAAACTTTAATAAGGGTATAATTCAAAATAATCACACCTCTCACCATAGATGGTCTAGACTGATCATCCACCATAACCTGCTCAGCTCCATATAATTTCTTGCTCACAACACTTTTCTCCTTGTTACCCTATTGAGATTTCCCTACCTGTGGAGTCATGGTATTCCTAGAATCACCATGTCTAGATCTATTTTAATTATGAGATTTATTCTAATTACCTCACCCCATATAATCATAAAACACCTTGGACACCTAAGAAGGGTCTCGACCACCTAATCTTGGAGCACTGTGACAACAGTGCCAAATATGCCCCATCTGGTTATCGTTGTGGAATTATCTAGGTTTTTTCATACACTCTCACTTTATGTGGTTAAGTGAACCACATTGGAAACATCTTTCTTTGATATTGGGTTGTGGAGGAAGGTTCACTAATCCAGCTGTCTGATTTTGATTCATTCTCCCACCTTGGAAATAGGTGTCCCTCTTCTACTTTCTCCCATCATTAGATTCCCCACCATTTCTTATGGGTATTAACATACATCCTCCTCCCATAGCTCCTGAGATGTCCCTTTCAAAAACTATCACTCTATTCAGTATCTCTCTATAATCCCTAATACAGAGTACAACTATCTTCGAGCAAATATACTATCACAACCCGGATTAAAAAATGCATGCCTTTAAGGATGCACTAGCAGTAACCTTGGGTCCAAATCACACTAAATTAATAAATTTATCTGCATATTCTGTGACATAAATGTTTTCCTACTTTAATATAAAGAATTCAATTGTTATTTGAGTCCTGAATGTGTGAGGATAGAATTGTTTGTTGAAAATTTCTTCAAAAGCCTCCCATACAAGGCCTTGGTCTAATTTAGCCTAAACTGCTAAATCCCACCATTTCCATGCAGAATCTTCCAGTATATACATTACTAGCTTGACTCTTAGATTCACTGTTGTGCTGATGAAATTAAAGATACGAGTCATCATATTCATCCACACCTCTGTCTTTTCTGGTTCTAAATCACCCCAAAATATGGGTGTATTCTACTTTTGGAATTGTATAGAATTATCCACTTGACTTATCTCATCCCTCATATTCCCTGTTTCCACACAATGAAACACTTAGAATATACTCTGAACCAGTTATTGGTTCACCTGTGGCTCAGGTGAAACCATGTTCTCAATAGCTTCTTTCATTTAGTTCCTATGATGCCTACTGAGTACCATTTCTATACAGAGAACAAATTACATAAGTCCCACACTCTATTAAATGAAGTCTTAACAAATTCAAATTATATCACATCCTTCTATCACAACAATTCTTTCCAAAATTAACCATTTTTGAAAAATCTTAAATTTCTTTTGAAAATCATACCATTTTCAAAATATCACAACCATGATCTTTTTAAAAATCTCACATTTGAAAACCATTTGATTTTTTTAAAAAAAATCAACACATTTGTACCAAATCATATATCATTACTCAAAATAAAATATGCAATCCTAGTGGGAATTTATTCCTCTAATTCATGTCATGATCATCGTATTGGCCAAACCATGACAATGAGATTCCAAATCCTATAAGTGTCTCCAAAACACTTATATACCCAACTCCCTGGTAACTTGAAGTTCAACATAAAAAGGTTAGCTATGGATTTTTAGGCTATACATTTTAATTTATGAAAATCCTACTCCTTTATATGATCTGAACTTAAGGAATAGACCAGATGAATTTCAACTCCAGGACCTACAACCAATACCAAGTTAAAGAAATCATGTTCCACAAGAAATTAAGAAGGACCAAGATGGTACCAGTTGTCTCAAATAGAATTTTGGACCGAACAAAACTGATACCACTTGTAACATATCACCCCATCTCATTGTCTTGAGAAGGTGGGGGGTGTTACTTGGCCTTAAGCGACATCCCCAAGATTCCAAAGGTTGGAAATAAATATAGAGGGATTCATTTAGAATTTGGGGGACTATTTTCCCTTTTAATGTAAATAACCAACCAACAAACCACAACCAAATAAAACATTACATGATTCATGATAAAATTAAAGACAATCAAGCATTTCATTTATATCAAACCAACCAAAGAGTACCATAGTGGAAGACAAACTAAAAAAAATTAAACAGCGGAATAAAAACTATTAAGACTCCAAAGACAACCACATAACTCCAATGCTCCTCATGATCCAAGATATAACTCCACTAAACAGACTAAGTATCATAAAGTAGTACTAAATATGTGTGGTAATTTACCTTTTCCTGTATCTTGATAGAAGATATCTATAAAAGCACTAAAGTCCCAAATAAGGGGTGAGTACTAAAACTTAGTAGGATTTCCTTGATGACTTACTAACTCACGCCACTAGAATAGAACATGTTAGCACATTTATATAAAAAAATATATAAAACACTTTTAAAATAGTTCCATGGTTTACATTAAATCCAAGCAGTACAAAACAAAAAAGTTTTCCAAGGAAATAACATGAATGATTCTTTAAATCATTTGACATTCTATTTTGGAATACCATTCCACGGTTCACAACACACCCACATATGCATCTTTGTTTGACAGTTCCATACTCTTGAGTGGTATCTCGTCCAATCATCTTGTGTCCCACTAACACACACCCCTGATTCAGGGTCACATCCCTTGTACCCCACTATTACATGTCTCTTATTTAGGGGCACATAGAACATGGACACACACAAAAAACATGTATGCCAAAACCATTTCAAACAACCCATTTCAAACCATGACAATAAAACATCATTTTTTCTTAAAAACCTTTCCAACAATCCATTTAAAAAATCAAGAAAATCCATATTTTAAAATAAACATTTTAAAATCAAGAAACCAAATAATTTTTCACAACCAAATACCACAATTCCACAATTTCACCAAAAACCATAAATCATCACTAATGAGGATTTATAACATGATTTTCACCATAATTTCACAATAAAAATCAAGAAATTAAAATAATTTAAAACTGAAACTTCAAGTTCTAAATAGATGAGTCGAGAGTGAAGACACCTACCTTGATTTTTAAGACAAAAAACGAAGGATGACATGAAGAACATCCATGAAACTAGGTTAAATCTCTAAAAACCCACATTAAATCTCTTCCCCTATCAAAAAAATGACCAAATATAAACATATTTGGCATCCAAAACCCTATATCTACCCACAATGAGTTTAGATCTAAGAAACTGAGAGAAAAGGAGAATTAGATCTAATAAACTCATCAAGAATGATCAAGAACCAAACCTTACTGTAAGAATCAAGATTCAACGCACCAAGGAATGGATCCATATTGCTTCCAATTATATGGGGAGAGGTTCTCAAACCTTTAAGAGGAAGAAATACTAAGTTAGGGATGTTTTGGGGTAAAAAAATCATTTAGGAATGAAAATGTGTTAGATACACAATTTATAGATCTAACTTTTGACCCATGGATATTTTAGTCACACAGTTGGGAAAAAAGTGCGCTAACTGTGCTCCTGCCACTTCCTTAATGGAGACCTCACACAGTTTCCAAACTATGCACTAAATATGCTGAGTCCACTATCTCAAAGAGCCAAATCCATCTTTTCAAAGAACACAGTTTCTCCTTGTTGGATGCACAGTTTTGGGAAAACTGTGTTCCTCCCATGCGCCTTTCTTTTTTCCCCTGTCTCACTATGCACGTTTTCTTGTAGGTGTTGCATGGTTTTCTTAAACTGTGAACCTATAGAAAATCCCCCAAAACACTCTAAAAGTTCTCTAACCTCTCCCAAATCTCACCAATATACTTTATATACTTAACAATCATAAATAAAGGGTTACTTACTTGAAATTGGGGGTAATAAATTCTCCCCACCACTAGTATTTTTATCCCCAGAAAGTAAAAAACCATTATTTTTGTGAAAAGGTTCAGACCATTTCTCTTTCATTTCCTTCTCGTGTTTCTAAGTCTCTTTCTGAATCTGACCATATTGCCAAAAATCCCACACTAGACCAATGTTTTTCCATGCAAGACTTTCTCTTTCCTATCCACAATCTAGACTGGGATATATACCGATGAGGCATCCAAATCTAGGTCAACGTTATCCCATTTGATCACATGGTTAGGATCAGGATGATACTTTTTCAACTAAGATATGTTTATCACATTATCGACCACACTAAATTTTGGTGGAAATTCAAAATGATATTCCACCTCTTCAACATGTCCCAGTATATCAAAAGGGCCTACGTATCAAGGAGATAAATTTCCTTACATCTAAAAATGATGATGTACAATCCTTTTAGTGATCCTCAAGAACACATGATCACTCATCATGAATGAAAATG
The DNA here is from genome assembly GCA_963277665.1 of Viscum album. Classification (NCBI taxonomy): domain Eukaryota; kingdom Viridiplantae; phylum Streptophyta; class Magnoliopsida; order Santalales; family Viscaceae; genus Viscum; species Viscum album. The sequence goes on from OY728138.1 coordinate 1,383,743,660, forward strand.
ACCATTGAATATGATATGCATACATTTTTTGATGACTATGCACCATTTCCATCTATTTCCCGATCAAGTGAATCTTATCTGTTGTTTCTTAGACAAGGGTCAAACCAACTAGTATAGTCTTACTTGTTTCCACCAAAAAATATGGATAATGAAAAATATGCCCATAAAATGCTTCAAAATGACACATATGTATCGAGGCCTGATAGTTTTTGTTATATGAGAACTCTACTAACGGAACATGCTCTTCCCATGATCCACCAAAATCCATTACACAAGCCCACAACATATATTACAATGTTTGTATTGTACATTCAAATTGGACATCTGTCTAAGGATGATATATCATACTAATGGTTAGATGAGTCCCAAGGGATTTCTATAAGGATTTCCAGAAGCGAGATGTAAACCTCAGATCTATGTCTGACAGTATCAAAACTAGTATTCCATGTCTCTTTACCACTTATTGGATAAAGATTTTTGAAAATTCCTATACCATATGATATTCATAAACATGGATGAAATGAGCCAACTTGGTAAGACAATCCACTATCACTCATATGACATCATTTTTCTGAATCGTTCTTAGGAGGCCTTCTACAAAATCCATATATATTTTCTACCATTTACAAACATGAATATGTAAATACTACAACATACCTACTATTGGTTGATGGTTTTCCTTAACTTGATGACAGGTTAAACATCTTGAAACAAACTCAACCGCCTTAATTTTCATATTGACCCATCAAAATTATGCTTCCAATACCTTATGCATCTTCTATATTCCAGGATGAATATCCCATCTTGAATGGTGGTACGCATGAAGAAGTTATTCCTAAAAAGACATAGGTATGACCATATGATTTCTAAACCATAACACTGAACTCTCATACAACCTTTAGCCCTCAATGGTCTCGCCACCATTGAGTTTTGACCTCATAGCCATACATTATGCATCAAATGTATGTTCCTATTTTACCATCTTTACCAAACCAAGAACCACCAAAACTAAAAAAGAAAACTACAACATCACCTCATTATTCATATTCCACAAGTATATCGGCTAGGACCAATATCAACCGCCACTCATCTGAAGCTTCTTTTTCCAACTGAACATATGACTTTCTTCTTAATGAATTAGCCACTGAATTTCCTTTACCCAATGTATACAACAAGTTAAATTCAAACATTTATAGATATTACATCCATATTATTTTCATTAGATTAAAATATCTTTGAGAGTAAATATGTTTTAAGATCTTATGATTTGTAAACACAATAAATTTATCATGAAAGAGGTAATGAAGCCAAGTATTCAAATCATGAAAGACTGTAGTTAAATCTAAATCATGTGTTATGTAGTTCTTCTCATGAACCCTTAACTACCTTGAACCATAAGAAATAAAATGGTCTCCTTTAATGAGAACATTCCCCAACTGAGATGCTGAAGCATCACGATACATCATGTACCCTTATCCTAATTCTGGAAAAATCAAGATTAGTGTGGATGTAAGGAGAAATTTCAACTCTTAAAATGACTTCAAGAATTCCTTGACACATTGTAATAGAACATTATTATTTATCAAAGATGTCATAGGATAATATAGTCATGGGAATTCATGAATGAAGCATCGGTAATAACTAGCTAGACCAAGAAAGATTCATATCCCAAAGAAATTATTTGGTAGTTTCTAAGAGATAATTGCTTCTATCTTCTATGGATCCACTAAAACACATATTTCAGAAATTACATGGCCAAGAAAGTGTACCTCTAGTATAAAAAATATCACTTTGATAGTTTGGCATAAAACCGATGATCCCTTTAGATTTCTAACATTGTCACCAAGTGTTTCTCATTCTCAACCCCTGTCCTTGAATACACCAATATGTCATCCACAAACACCACCTCAAAATAATCCAGATATTTATGAAATATTTGATTCATCATTTCCTTAAATACTTCTAGTGTATTCATAAGACCAAAAGGCATTACCACATATTCATAATGGCCATATTTACTTATGAAATATATCTTCGAAATATCCTATTTTTGAACACGCAATTAGTGATATATTGATAACAAGTCAATATTAGAGAACAACTGAGCTCCCCTAAATTGATTGAACATATCATCAATGAATGTAAGTGGATACTAGTTCTTTATCATAACTTGGTTGTGCTTACAATAATCAACACATAGCCTTAGAGTTCCATCTGCCTTCTTTACGAATAAAATTGGTGTTGCCTACAGAGATGTGCTTGGACGAATGAACCATTTTCTTTCCAGATATTCAAACTACACTTTCAAATCCCATAATTAAGTTGGTTCCATTAAATAAGATGTAAGTGAGATTGGATTTGTACCTAGGAGGATATCAATTGTAAACTCCACTTCCCTTACCAGTGGAAACCCTGAGAAAGTTTTGGGAAACACATATGAAAACTAATCCACAACTATGGGAAAACTTCCATTATCGATATATTCCATCGATGAAAAATTCAATGCCACAAACTAGTAAGAGATCACTCCAACATCTGGTTCCAAAAAGACCATTTCACTTATCTTTACATCCATTTATCCTCTAAATAGATGCTTGATTCCATCCTTAGTCACGAAACTAACTATTATGATATAACAGTCGATGTGATCCTTGAACGTGGTCAACCAATCCATACCTAGGATTACATTATTAAAATCCATCTCTGGTACTGTGAATACCCATTTTAGTTTATATCCATCAATAGTTATAAAACATGATTTACACAAAAAGTCCCAACATTCTCTTTTCCCAAGAGGGATTTTATGCTTTATCATAGAGGGAATCATATCAAGTTTTAAACTCAGAATATCAAAAGTATGAGAAGAAATAAAGGAATTTTATACACCAGTATCAAACAACACTTGAATAAGGGTTGAATTCAAAATAATCATACCTCTCATTGTAGATGGTTCACACTGATTATCCACCACAACCTGCTCAACTCCATATAATTGCTTTCTCATAACACTTTTCTCCTTGTTTCCCTATTAATATTTCCCTGACTATGGAATCATATTATTCTTATAATCACTATGGATAGATCTATTTTGATGATAAGATTTATTATTCTACCCTTACCTCGTCAAATCATACAACACCTTTGATACCTGAGAAGTGTTCTAAGCACATGACTTTGGAGCACTGTGATAATGATGCTGAAGATGTCCCATCTAGTTACAGTTGTGGAATGATCTAGGTTGTTCCATACACTCTTTATTTATGTGGTCAATAGAACCACATTGGAAACATCATCCTCTGCTCTTGGGTCATGGAGGTAGGTTTATTGATCAAACCATCTGATTTATATTCATGATCCCACCTTGGAAATATGTGTCCCTTTTCCAATTTCTCACAACATTAGAGTTCCAACTGTTTCCTATGGGTATCAACATACTTCCTCCTCCCATAGTTCCTGATATGTCCCATTCATCCACTATCTCTCTATTCATTATCTCTATATACTCTGTAATATAGAGCACAACTATCTTTAAGAGAATCTTCTATCTTAGCCCCGATTCATCATGCCTTCAAGGATGCACTAGTAGAAACCTCAGGTGAAAAGAACAATAAATTCATAAACTTAGCCACATATTCTCTGATAGAAATATTTTCCTACTTCAATATGAATAAGTCCATCATTCTTTGAATCTTGAATGTGTGGGGATAGAATTTTTTGTTGAACAATTCTTAAAAATCCTCCCATGAAAAGAATTGGTCTAATTTATCCTAAACTACTAAATCCCACCATTATTGTGAAATATCCTCTATAATATATGTTTCTAGCTTGACTTTCAACTCCACTGGTGCACTGATGAAATATAAGATCTGATTCATCCTATTCTACCACACCTCTTCCTTTTCTGGTTCTGAATCACCCCGAAAGATAGGTGGATTCTTCTTATAGAACTGAATGGAAGGATCCACTTTCCTTGTATCATCCCTCCTGTTCCATGTGTACATAGTATTAAATGCTTGGACGATACTCTGAACTAGTTTTTGGTTCATATGTGGCTCATGTGAAACCACTTTCTCCGCATCTTCTTCTGGTTGGTTCTTACGATGCCTACCAGGTGCCATTTCTATACAGAGATCAAATTCCATAAGAATTACTCTTTATTAACTGAATGTTTAACAATTACAAATCCTATCACATCTTACTATCACAACAATACTTTCTAAAATTATCCATTTTTGAAAAATCTCAACATGATTTTTAAAATCATACCACTTTCAAAATATCGAAAGCATGCTATTTTTTAAAATCTAACATTTAAAAACCATTTCAAAATTTTTCAAAAATCAACACATTTGTACCAAATCATATATCATTACTCAAAATGTAACATTCAATCCTAATGGGAATTCATTCCTCTAATGTATTTCATGCTTATATCATTGGATAAACCCATGAAAATGAGATTCCAAATCCTATAAGTGTCTCTAAAACACTTATGTACTCAACTCCCTAGTAAGTTGAAGTTCAACATAAAAGGTTAGCTATATATTTTTATGCTCTACATTTCAAGTTCCAACAATCCTACACCTTTATATGACCCCAAATCAAAGAATAGGCCTGATGAATTTCAAATCTAAGACCAACAAGCAATAACAAGACAAAGAACACTTATTCTATAAGAAATTATAAAGGACCAAGTTAGTACCACTTATCTCAAACATAATTTTTAACCAAAAAAAATAGATACTACTTGTAACATCCCACCCCTTATCATTGGATTGAGAAGGTGGGAGGATGTTACTTGGACTTAATCGATATCCCCAAGATGCCAAAGGCTGGAAATAAATGTCGAGGGATTCATTTACAATTTTAGGGAAAATTTTTCCTTTGAAGATAAAAAACCAACCAAAAAACCATAACCTAATAAAACACTACATGATGATCGATAAAATTAAAGACAACTCAAAATTTTCATTTATATCAAACCAACCAAACATTACCACAATGGAAGACAAACTAACATCAAAGTAAACAACGAAAAAAAACTATTAAGACTCCAAAGACGACCACATGACTACAAAGATCCTCATGATCTCAACTCCAACTCCACCAAAATATCCCAAGTATCACAAAGTAGTACTAAATATGTGTGATACTTTACCTTTTCCCGTATCTCGATAGATGATATATTCAAAATCACCAAAGTGGAAAAGCAGGGGTTAGTACTAAAACTCAGTAGGTTTTCCCCAATGAATTCCCAACTCATGTCACTAGGATAGAACATGTTAGCACGTTTATATAAAGAAATTTATATAAATAACTTTTAAAATAGTTCCACAATTTATATCAAAGAAAAGCAGTTTACAAAAAAATTGTTTTCCAAGGAAGGAAGATAAACAATTATTTAAATCATTTAACAATATATTTTGGCATACCATTCCATGGTTCACAATAAACCTTCACATGCATGTTTTTTTGGAAGTTCCATACTCATGAGAGGTCTCTCATACAATCACCTTGTGTCCCACTAACACATTCCCCTGATCTAGGGTCATTCCCCTTGTACCCCACTGGTACATGTCCCTTATTTAGGGTCATGTCAAACATGAACTCACACAAAAACAAGGTATACCAAAACCATTTCAAACAACCCATTTCAAACATTTTTAATAAAACTGATTTTTTATTGAAATTTTTTCCAAAAAGATGTTTTAAAAATCTAGAAAAGTGATATTTTAAAATAAACATTTTAAAATCAAGAAACCAAATCACTTTGAACAACCAAATAACATAATTCCACAATTTCACCAATAACCATAAATCACCACTAAGGTGGACTTATAACATGATTTGAACCAAATAATTACAATCAAAATCAAACAATTAAACCAATTTGAAACTAAGCTTTCAATTTCTAAATATAGGATCCGATATTGAAGCCACCTACCTTAGGTTTTAAGACAAAAACAAAGAATGGCACAAAGAACGTCCACTAAACTGGGTTAAATCTCCAAAACCCCACCTTAAATATCTCCCCCTATCAATAATAAGACCAAATATAAACATATTTGGAATCCAAAACCCTATATATACCCAAAATGGGTGTATATACAAGAAACTAAGATAAATGGAGAATTATATCTAATAAACTCATCAAGAACGATCAAGAACGAAGCCTTAATGCAAGAATTAAGCTTCAATACACCAAGGAATGGATTTAGATCGCTTCCAATTCCATGGGGAGAGGTCATTCAACCTTTGAGAGGGAAAAATACTAAATTAGGGACATTTTGAAAAAAAAAAGAATCATTTAGAGGTGAAAATTCATTAGAGCGTCAATTTAAGGATCTAACTTTTGACCCGCACACAGTTTAGTCGCATGGTTAGGCAAATTGTGCACTAACCATGATCCTGCCTCTGCCTTAAGGGAGACCTCACATGATTGTCTCACACAGTTTTCAATCCATGCACCAACCATTCCAAAATCCACTATCTCAAAGACCCAAATTCATATTTTCAATCCACATGGTTTTTTTTGTGGATGCATATTTTTGGGAAAACAGTGCACCACCCATGCACCTTTCCTTTTGTCCCTATCTCACTATGCATGTTTTCCTACAGGTGTTACATAGTTTTCCCAAATCATGCACCAAATATTCATTGATATAGAAAATATTTTTAATTATTTTATTCTGAATTTAAATGTTTTTAATCCCTCCAATGTGTTATTTTGAGTTAAATTGTCACATTTTATATTTTTTTAAGTATTTTGATCTTAATTGCTAAAATGAACTATTTTGGATTTTAACTATTTTTTTATTCTGTATTTAGACCATAAAATTTTCTTCATAGATCCAAATTCAAAAATTATTATTTTATATGTTTTTATGTTCTATGGGATTTATTTCATTATTCTGGACCTAAAGCCGAATCTAGCATTGAAGGCCCAAACCCAGCTCACAAGTGCAACCTAAAACACTATGCACATATATGGAAAATTTTATTGTTGGGACCATATATCATATATTATAACATCTCATATTTTCCATGTATTATTTTTAGATATTATATGTATTGATTTTTGAGTCCAGGATATGAGATTGTGTGCGATTCCAAGGCCCGATGTTCTAGGAGAAAATATTTCAAAAATATTAAACTTTTTAATAGCATGAACACACATTTTTCATGAAAAAGTGGAATAACACTTAAACAGATGCCCATAATAGAAATATAATGGAACCATTGATCTCATAATGGAGACTTTACCCTAGGTTCGACTTAACTTTAGTTGGTTCGGGTCGTATGTAGAAAAAATCATGGAGGGCATAACCATAAATAAAATAATTTAATAAAGAAATTATTTTGAAGTAGCGAATTTGTTTTTATTACATATTTGTCAAAAAATTCGTGTTAACATCATAAACCTCTAATTTATCTGCAGTTTTGGAGAAATAAACTTTTGAGAAAATGTTTTCAGATGATGATATATCGATTGAACAACGCACTTCTAATTCGATAAACCTTGCCAACGATGACAACAACACTTCATTATTCATCAGTGATGGAACCAAATCGAGTTAGGGTGTGTTGTTTTGAGTTGTTTTATTTGTTCTTTAATTATAAGATAGATGTGTACCAATCAAAAAACATAATTTTCCATGGATCTATCATTGATGTGGGATGGGATATTATCTATGGAATTATCAGGAGATTGATCTTTATTCCTCTTCATTTATCATTCTAAGGGAAACAGAATGAGTCTGATATAAAAAAAGGTTTAGGTTCATTCCTCCGGGTTTCTCTTTGTGATTATCTTCCTCCATTCATTGCATTCTTCACCATTTGATCCCTATGGTCATGAATCAACCTTGAAAGGTGTCTCCTAATTAGACTAGACCCCCCTGGATTAGAGGAAAATTGACAATTGAGTCCAGATCAGTGTAGATCAGGACTCGAGGACTATTTAAAATTCCGTGCATCAGTGGAGGATTTTCAGCTTACAGAAGAGGATGCGGTGGAAACTAGTGCCGTAGGCGGAAAATCCATGTGGATGCAGCAATGACCGTGTGGGAGACATAGGGGTTGGAAGAAGAGAACCATGACGGAGAATCTGTGGTCAGAGGTCACGAAAACATGGAGAATGCGTGAGGTCGTGTGGGATGTGTCCAAGTAGGTTGAGTATGGTGTCCCATGCATAAGCTAGCTGGGCCGAGTGGGACAGACCAGGTGGGATAGGTCAGACCTGGGGTGACCAGGGTGGAGCTTCACCATAGTTGATCGTGAGTCATGGCAGCTCCAGTTGGCACAGGCCCAACGGCCATGCGACCACAACCATAGATGGTCAACCTCCATGACTATTTGACCATGGCTGGTAGACCAACCACCATGGTTGGTCCATGGTGACCAGTCCGTGGGGTGGTGGAATGACCATACGGTTATCCCACATGCCTAATTACCCCTTTAAAACTTTAAACAACCATAAATTCTAAAAGTAGCATCTAATCGAAAAGCCATCTATGACGTTGAGACCCCGACATTGAGATAGTCCTTTTGAGAAAAGTGGTGAGTTTTTAGTTTAAACCAGTATAGGTTGAGTGCATTCCCTTGGTCTTTTCCTTGAGGGTTTAGTATGACATTATATCCACATCACTGGATTGCAATCCCATCTAGCGGTTGAGTCCCAGATAGAGTATGGTATACCTCTGTGGGACTGGAGTGAGATCCTCTTTCACCCTTAGTGGAGTTTTTATGGAATCGATGTAACCACCAAGAGTAGGGAATTGGTCCTATATCTAGCAGGCCACATCAGTAGGGTCAGTAGTATTCCCCAGTGTGTTTGGGCAGGATCCTCTATGTTGCGAGTTGATCCAGATTGGGTGCATGGTATTCCCCAATGTGTCTGGGTAGGATCCCATCTTTTTGTATCATAGCCTTCCTTGGCCAATGCATTCTCTTTGTGGAGGGCCCAAATGAGATAGACCTCTTCATGAGTGTCTCCAATGATATCATGGCTCAAGGAGTGAGTTCTCCCAAAAAGAGAATACTTTGAGTAGAACCCTATGGTTGGTAATTGGTTATGGCTTACCTCTATACTTTTTTTCTTGGATTGAGTGTATATGGATGTTCTTGTTATATGTGTTGTAGGAATATACCTATGTAGAGATGACTATACTTTTTTTTGTATGTATTTGTGGTATTCCTTTATTATTTCGGGGTTTCCTACTGATTAGTATTATACTCACTCCTACATGGTCTTTGTCTGCATGTGTTGTGTCTTATGTAGATGATCAACCTTTCGAAGGATTCCTAGGCATACCAGGACCAAGAAGTGCTCTGGGAGAACAGACAAACCGAGGTGTGTTCTTTTGAATTTTTAGACAGTAGTAACAGTACCTATTTTCTTATAATTTGAACTTGTGGTTACATACTATTTTTAGTGGGCTTATATTGAGCCCTATTTACTTTACAATAATTTCACTATTGTACTCTTGATATGGGATATAGGGGTTTGCCAGTATTTTTTACTTAGTGTTTTTACATGTCATCATTTATGGCTGGGAGATGTGTGTGTGTGTGTGTGTGTACTTTAGGCTAATGCCATTCATTTGTGGGATATGACTACTCGGTTCTAGTCACCATCCCCTGGCCTATTGGAGGTGGTTATGGGGTAGTCATAGCAAAAGTCCCTCTAGGATGGGTCATGATAGAGTGGTATCATAGGGGATCAGTTCTAATTTAGGACAGGAAGTCTGTGATATTGGTTTGGGACAATAATGTTAAGTGTTTCAAGTTAGGATTTCGGGACAGGGAATCTAGTGTTGGTGCAATGACCAACGTATCCATACACCAGGACTCTGAGTACTCTCTTTTCTACTCGGTACCTAAAAACACTAATTGTAAGAAAAAATGGTACATGAATCATATAAGAATTGTTTTTATTCAATTCCATTCTTGAGCCATCTCTCTAAATGTACTCTATTTATTGTGGTATATCTTGTTTTATTTCAGGATTCCTCCATGTAGACAGCCAGCTAGGATTCCACCACATGATCATGAGGATGATCTTCTTAGTGATGAGGCATCGATACAAGGTCCTGTACAAGAGATAGAACCTCCAGGCTGTTTACCATCTATACCAACACCTATAGAGATGCATCTACTATTAGCACTACCATATGAGGATGCACGTAGGCTGAGTGATTTTCACAAGTTTCATAGGAAGTGAACTCTCAAGTTTTGGGGTTAGTCGGATCCCCAGATGGCCGAGGATTGGATAAAGGCAGTCACCTATGTTTTCCACCCTGTGGGGGAACCTATTGATCTATTGACAGTCCTTTCTGAAATTCTTCTTCAGGGCTCTATGGGGTGATGGTGGAGCTTAGTGACTCAAGAAATATGATGATACAACTCTCTCATGGATAGAATTTGCACATTTCTTCAAAGATGAGTTCTATCGTCCTCATTATGATCAGTGCATATACACGAGGTTCTGCATTTTTAGTAGGTAAGTATGATCATAGAGGATTATTTGGTGAAATTTACTGATTTTCACACTGCTCTATGGTTATAGTGCAGGATCGGTTCTTTGGGGCTCAGAACTTCGAGCATGGATTACATCGAGACATTAGGGAATTTATAGAATCCCTTAGAATTCCTACATATGATGGGGTACTTGAGTGAGCCCTTCTAGTGGAGAGATTTCTAGAAGAGCAGACACCAGTAGTGGGAGATAGTAGTGGGTACAAGGTTGTTGAGACCTCGACATCAGGTAGTCAAAGACATTCTCAAGGATTAAAGCGGGTTAGGCACTTCAGGAGGCAATACCGAGACTTAGGGTCAACGGTTTTGGGATCCTAGTGTGGCTAGAATTATCGAGGGGATAGAAAGTGTTACTCATGCAGTAGTTGGGGACATATGGGATAAGATTTCCCAACCCATTATACATATGATAAGGAGACGATCAAGGGACTGCCAAGGTATAGGCAGAGATAGGAGCATGGTGGTTCGTAGGGCGGCAGATGTGGTAGAGGAGTAGGCATGGAAGTAGGAGGTGTTTGGATGTTTGAACTTTTACCACCACTACCCCCAGGTGGTCCACATTGGACTTAGGGAGCTGGTGGATAGGGACGAGGCTAGTTGTAGACAATGAAGTCTTATGACCCTGAGTCTCTAGGGATGAATTGAGTTATGATCTGTGTCTTTTCCACCTTAGATGCAGTTTTGATAGACACAGGTGCTAGTCATTCCTTTCTTTCCACGAATCTTGTTTCAAGACACAAAGATTCTAGTTGAACTGTTGACTCAAACCTTATGCTTTGAGACTCATACAGGAGGTGATTTGATGATCACACATTGGTTCCAATAGTGTGACCAGACTCTTAGAGACGAGAGTTTTGGTTGGGATCTCTTGGTAGCGGTTTCGAGGCCTTAAGAAGTCATTCTTGAAATGGACTGGTTATCCATAATTCATGATTATATTGACTATTTTATGCATAAAATTCTATGTTTCTGCAATGATGGAAATATGTTTTCTTTTATTTCTAGAAAGGAAACACAAGAAGTGAAGGACAGACTCACAAATAGGTGGCTGCAACCAATCACCCATTATTTGGCTATCCTGAACCTTAGTAAAGTGGATGATATGAGTCCTAAGTTTCCCAAAGTGGTGGCAGGGTATGAAGATATCTTACCTGAGGATACTCTAGGTTTACCTCCCCATAAAGAGATAAACTTATTCATTGATCAATACCTCAGGATGACACTGATATCTACACCTACATATTATATGTCTCCCACAGAGCTTCGTGAGCTCAGGGTATTGTTGGAGAAATTATAGAGGAAGGGATTCATGAGACCCAATGTTTCACCCTAGGCAACCCCTATTTTGTTTGGAAAGAAGGACGATAGGACCTTGAGTTTATGTGTGGATTTTTGGTGCATAAACTAGGTGATCGTGAAGAATAAGTATCCACTACTGAGGATAGATAACCCCTTTGATAAGTTGAAAGTGGCATGGTGGTTCTCGAAGACTGACCTTAGATTTAGCTATCATGAACTACGAGTATAGGATGAGGATATATCGAAGACGACCTTCAGATGTCGTTATGACCACTATGAGTACTTGGTGTTTCTATTTGGCATGACGAACTCTCCAACAGTATTCATGGGACTCATGAATCGTATCTTTCAGCCTTACTTAGACTAGTTCATGGTGGTCTTCATTGATGGAATCCTAGTATACTCAACGTCTGAGGAGGAGCACATGAGACAATTAAGGATAATCCTTGACACAATCCTAGAGCACCAAATTTATGGGAAGCTCTCAATGTTTCAGTTCTAGATTTAAGAGGTCTATTTTCTAGGAAATGTCATTTCAAAGATGAAGTTTTAGTGGATCCAGCAAATATTGATGCGGTGATTTATTGGGAGCCAGCCAAGAGTGTTGCCTAAGTGCGAAGTTTCCTTGGTTTGGTAGGGTACTATAAGTACTTTGTACCTAAATTATATAGGGTGGAAGCATCCTTGAGAGCTTTGACATGAAAGGAGAATCCTTTAATGTGGAAGGAAAAATTCTAGGAAATTTTTTAGTAGTTGAGGTGGAGATTAACAAGCACTCCCATCTTGATATTTTCAGAGGAGGATACTGAGTACGTAGTGTTCTGTGATGCATCAGGAACCATAATTGGTTGTGACCTGATGTAGAGGCAAGAAATGATTTTATATAGTTCACATAAGTTGAGATGACATGAGAAGAACTATGTAACCCATGATCTTGAGTTAGCAGTGGTAGTCTTCACATTAAAGATGTGAAGACACTACCTGATGGGTGAGTGGTTTGTCATCTACTCTAATCACATGAGTCTCAAGTATATCTTCTCTCAGAAGGATCTGAAGTTGAGATGGATGTGATGGCTAAAGTTACTCTAGGACCATAACTTTGAGATTTTCTATACTCCTGGGAAGGGGAACATGGTGGAAGATTCTCTCAATAGGAGATCCAGTTCACAATTGTTGAATGAGGTGTCAGAGCAGTTAGCCTCATTGTTGTTATACTTTGTGGATAGAGATGGAGTAACTTAACTCCAATTGATGGTTTTCACCCCTCCACTCTTATAGTAAGTTAAGGAGGCACAACTTGGGGATACTGACTGTAAGAACTTACATGCTCAGATTTCCAAAGGGCATGCTCCTGATAGATATTCGAAAGTTGGGGAGCATGTCGTTCTTTTTAGAGGATGTAAAATAGTACCAGTGGCGTTGCAGGAGGAGGTTCTGAGGGAGTTTCATACATCCCCTTTGGAAGTACATCCAGGTGTGGAAAAGATGTAAGAAGACCTATGACGTTAGTTTTGGTGGCCAGGAATAAAGAAGGGAGTTACAGAGTTTGTATCTCGATGCCTTATATATCATCAAGTGAAGGCTAAGCACTGGGTTCCAGTAGGTTTGGCTCAACCCCTCAAGGTTTCAAAATGGAAGTGGGATGGAATATTGATGGAATTCATGTCGAGTTTACCACATATGTCCAGGGGACACGATTCCATCTAGGTGGATGTTGACCGACCCACCATGTCGGCCCACTTACTAGCTATCCGAGAGCTGAGTTTAGTAGAGAGCTCGAGACGCCTCTACGTGTAGGAGATAGTTCGATTCCATGGAGTTTCATCGATGATAGTTTCAGATTGTGATGCTTTCTTTACATCCTAATTGTAGAAGGGATTGTAGGAAGCATTTGGGACCCAATTAAGCTTGAGCATAACGTCCCACCCACATACAGATGACACTATGCCAAAAATTCAAGTTTAGCAGCGGTTTAAACGGTCGCTAAATCATTCTATGACGGTTTTGAAAAACTACCGCTAAATCATGTGCCGACAATCAATTAGCAGTGGTTTTTTAAAATCATCATAGAATGATTTAGCAGCATTTTTTTAGCGGTGAATTAAACTACCTCTAAATCATTTACTGGCGGTTTTTAATTTTATTAACTTTTTTAATTTTTTTTGTTAATTTTTTTATTTTATTATTATTTTTCGTAATTTTATTTATTATCTATTTATTTATTATTTATTATCTATTTATTTATTATTTATTTATTATTTATTTATTTATTTATAGAAATTATACATTGGGTGAGATTTAAACCCCTTGCCTCTTGCATATTCTCTAAAGATTTTACCACTCCAGCAGACTCTTTATGTGATGAATAAACAGAATTTAATATACTTAAATATATTAATTAAAGAAAAAAACAATACATAAAAAATAAATATAAATAATAAATAATAAATAATAAATAATAAATAAATAATAAATAATAAATAAACAATAATAAATAATAATAAATAATAAAAATCAATAAATAAATAATAAATAAAATTACGAAAATAAAATAATAAAATAATAAAATTTCAAAAATAAAATAATAAAATAGTAAAATAATAATATAATAAAATAAAAAATAAAAGATAAAAAATAAAAAATAAAAAATAAAAAATAAAAAATAAAAAATAAAAAGTAAAAAGTAATAAATAATAAATAATAAATAATAAATAATGAATAATAAAAATTAAATAATAAATAATAAATAATAAATGATAAATAATAAATAATAAATAATAAATAATAAATAATAAACAATAAATAATAAATAATAAACAACAAATAATAAATAATAAATAATAAATAATAAATAATAAATAAATAAATAATAAATAAATAAATAAATAAATAAATAATAAATAAATAAATAATAATAAATAAATAAATAATAATTAATAAATATATAAATAATAATTAATAAATATATAAATAATAAATAAATAAATAATAAATAAATTACAAATAAATAATAAATAAATAATAATAGTAAATAAATAAAATAAAAAATTATGAAAATAAAATAATAAAATTATGAAATTATGAAAATAAAATAATAAATAATAAATAATAAATAATAAAAAAATAATGAATAATAAATAATTAATAATAAATAATGAATAATAAATAATAAATAATAAATAATAAATAATAAACAATAAACAATAAATAATAATAATAAATGAATAATAATAACTAATAAAAAATTTATAAATAATAGCATATAAATAAATAAATAATAAATAAATAATAAATGGATAAATAATAAATAATAAATAAATAATAAATAGAAAAAAATAAAACAATAACTAATAAATCAATAATAAATAAAAAATTGGGGTACCCTTAAAACACATAAAAATGTTAAGAAGCTTTGAAAACCCTAAAACCCCTAAAAACATTGAAATGACTATAAATTCTGATCCGAGAGTCTGTTTCAGCTCCCCAACCAGTCAAATCAATGCTCATGAAATGAGATTCGATATGATATGTGGTACAGGCCGAACAAACACCTAGATCAAAAGTTATGGAATTTTGAAATTCAAGTTCGTTATTTGACTTTTTTGAAACTAAAATATATTTTATATCTTTGATTATCACATAATTTAAATATCATGTGGTTTTATCTTGTTTCATAAGCTTTTATTTGACTGGTTTTAGAGATGAAACATAATTCCGGATCAAATATTATGGTCATTTGATACCAAAGTCTTCTTTTCAGTTTTTTGTAGATTTGTTTTAAGTTTCATGTTATTATTAACTAACAATTATAAATATTTATTAATTAACACATTATAATTAATTAAAATTATAAATAACAAACTATATATACCGCCGCAAAAAATGTTTTTTTTGAAAAATAATTAAAGAATTTTTTAGAAAAATATTTTAAAAACATTCAATGGTGGTTTTTAAAAATGTCGCTAAAAAACCATTGCTAAATTTTATCCTGAAAAAAATTTTGTGGTGGATTTCAAAATCACCGTGAAAAAACCACCGCTAAATCATTATTTTCCTATAGTGCGAACAGACTGAGTGGACCATTCAATTTATGGAGGACACACTGTAGGCTTGCATGTTATAGTTTGGCTATATTTGAGAGGATTAATTACCACTGGTGGAGTTTTCATACAACAACAACTATCATTCCACCATTGACATGACACCATTTGAGGCCTTGTATGGACGACCCTGCAGGTCACCCCTTGCTAGACTGACCTAGGAGAGTCAACACTCATTGGACTAAAATTGGTAAAAACTACAATTTAGAATGTTCAAATCATCCAAGAGTGGATGAAGATTGCACAGATCCATTAAAAGTCTTATACTAACTGGCGATAGAGGCCTTTGGAGTTTGAGGATGGAGAAAATGTGTTCTTTCAGGTTTCACCTCAATGGAGAGTATAGAGATTTGGCTGGGGGGTAAGCTTTCTCCAAGGTTCAATGACCCTTTATAGATACTAAAAAGAGTTGGTGAGGTGGCATACCTTTTGGATCTACCTCTGTAGTTAGAGCGAGTACATGACATCTTCCACGTGTCACAGTTGGGGAGATACGTGGATGACTCATCACAGGTTATCGACTGAGGCGAGCTGGACATTGAGGATATAGTGAATTTTAATGAGTACCCTATGGATATTGAGGATCAACGGAAGAGGATCCTTCATGGGTGATCAATTCCTTTAGTGTGTGTCCAGTAGCAGCACATGAATCTCCAGGAGATCACATAGGAGTGGGAGGCTCTGATTCATGCTCAGTACCCTCATCTGTTTGAGTATCTCTTGTTTTATATTTCGGGGACGTAAATCCCCAATGTGGGGGGAATGTAACATCTCATATTTTCCATGTATTTTTTTAGATATTATATGGATTTATTTCGAGACCAAGTGCAAAGACGACATGCGATTCTGAGGCCCAGTGTGCCCGGAACAAATATTTGAAAAATATTAAGATTTTTAATAGCACACATGTATGGTTTGGCTAAAGTAGTGGAATAAATATTAAACGAGTTCCCAGATCATAAATATGAGGGCACCGTTGATCTTAGAATGGCAGATTTATCCTAGGTGTGAATTAACATCAGTCGGCATGGGCCATCTGTAGAAAAAGTTATGGAGGACGTAACCGTAAATAAAATAATTTAATAAAGAAATTATTTTGATTTAATGACTTTCTTTTTATTAATTATTTTTCAAAAATTCAAGGTTAACATCATAACCCTAGAATTTATCTGGGGGTGTGGAGAAATAACCTCAAGATAAATCGATTCCAGACGATAATGAATTGATCGAATGATGCACCTTAGATTCGACGAACCTTGCAAACGATGACAATGATGCTTCTTTCTTCATCAGTGATCGAACAGAATCAAGGTAGGGTGTCACACCAATAACTTTAAAATTATTTTATTTTATTATTTCTTGGCTTCGGTTAGCCTCGTTGAGGTTTGGGTTGAGTGATCATTTAATTTTTTTGATATTTGATGAGTTTGGTGGGTTTTAGACTAGTGCGCAGGCACCGCACGGTTGGTGGTAACCGTGCGGTCGGTCCGACTGCCCCTGTGGTTTCACACTACTTATAATTATAAAATTTTATGAGAATAAAATAAGGAATATGTTTAAAAACATAATAATAATAATAATAATAATATTGTGTAGATAATAATAATAGTATTATTAGAAATTGTTAATAATAATTTTATCATTAAAATTGATACTAATATAATTATTATTAAATTGTTATTAATATCATTATTATTTAAAATTAAATGAATAAAATTATTATTATTATTATTAATATTAACATTATAAAAATAATAATAATTATTATATATAAAAAAATGAGAGAACCCTAGAACCCCCTCACGTTTGGCTTGCAGCGCAGCGAACCCCCTACTCCCTCTCCTTCTCACCCTGCACCTGAAAAATGTGCCTCCTCCTCCTCAAATCTCGACCACCGTACCCTCCTACACCAATGGCACACACGAACCTCCCCCCCAGTGGCCTGTTTTTGGCATGCAACCTGAACCGGGTGGTTTCAATTCCCGATGCGCGACCGTCTTTGGCATTCACACCTCCCTCACTAGCCCTCCCTCTGCTAGTGAGTTTACCTTATAAATTTTCTAGTTTTATTCATTTTGTGCACACCTTGGATGTTGGGGTTAATGGTTGGTTCAGGTTCCATTGAATCTAGGGTTTTCACTTTGTTCTCAGAGGTCTATTCTTCCTCCTCTGGGAGCTTCATCGTGTCCGCACTTGATTAAGGTGGGTGTTTCTAATTCTTATTTTTCAGAATGATCTGTTGGTACTTGCATGTTTTCAATTACTTCTTAAATGTTATTTTCACCTTCAATATACCCATGGTTAGATGAAAATGATGATTTTACATAGATTGAATTTATTAAAAGTAGTTTTACAAAGTGATTTGTGTGAAATTTCTATGTTTGAGGTACCTAGGATGATATTTTAAATATATTTTTTCTTTTAAAGTAAAATTGGGATTTTTTTAATAAATCTTTAGCATTAATTTTTATTTTAATGGTACTTGTTTTTTTTGTGAAATTGGTTTGGTGTGTATGGTTTAGTAATTTCATAGCCTATCTTTCGGTTTTAAAATATTTTAAAAAGGGTTTTATGGTTTTAAAAGATGTTTTTCATGTTTTCTAAATTATATGAAAGGTTGTATTCAGTTTTTAAGCAATCATTGGTTTTGTGGAAGTGATTTTAAGGTCACTTTAGATGCTTTGGTGTGCCATTGGATGTTGGCACACCCATGGGTGCAATAAGTGCACATATGGGTGGGTTTTCAAATGAATATGGTATTTTAAAATGGTTTTCTTTTATAACCTTGGCCTTTTAATGATTTTTTGGTTTCTAAGTGACGTTGGTCACTCTAGGTTAATTAATTTAAGCTTGGTGGCTCCTTGGTTGTGTGCACAAACACATACATAGGTACATATGTGTATATGTATATATATCTTCCTTGTACATATTCCCTAATGGTAAGGGGAATATATACATTGGATTAAGGGTATATATATATGTATGAGAATGTATGTGTGTGCTGGTGTGGGTGATTTTCGTCAAAATATTCAAGAGATGAAGTGTCTCGGCTTGGTCAACTTTCTTTTTGAGGTAGGTCCTCCATGTCCGCGACTTTAATTTGAATTCCCCGATTTCTTAGATTTTTCTTAGAAAGCGTGTTTTCATATTCATGTGGTATTTATATATGTAGAAATGTATATGTGTTTGGTGAAATGTATTTCACCTATTAGATATTGGTTTCCCATTAATTTGCATAAATTTTCTTAGTCCTTTACAAATTGCTTTTACTTATGATGGTGTCCTAAGTGTTTTAGAATACTTTACTTAAATTTCTTTAATTGTGAAGTGTATTTTTTGTAACTAAAATGGTTTGGTTAAATTTCTTGTTTAAAACATGAATTGTTTGGAACCTTGAAGTGTGTTTTGACAATTCAATGACATAAAGGCCCTTTTGGCACTTTTTTAAGCGTGTTGTGTGTTTTTAACCTGGAATTGGAAATGGATTTTCGAAGTGAATTTGGTTTGGAATATTTTTATGGTATATTAGAATGATGGTATTAAAAGACCTATTGGAACCTTATGTCACTTTGAAAGTGTGAACTCCTAGTTTTAAACTTAAAGTGCTTTGTGAAACTGTTTAAAAGTTCATGTGACATGAAGACCCAGTTGGCACCTTGGTTAATATGATGTGTACATGTGTGTATATATATATATATATATGTATATATCTAGTGGGAATATCTATAGGAGGGATATCCATTAATGGGTTATCATATAAGGTGTCTGTGTTTGGGGTAGGCAAGTGCAGTGGTGGCAGGTAAGGTGAGTCATGCATGCGAGGGCCTCACACTTACAAAACATTACCATTATCACCATGGGTTCTTGGGAATCTTTTAAAGGGCCGAGTGACGATTTATGATCAACCCCAATTATATGGGTTGGTACCCCCTAAATTTGTTGTTAGGACAGGTGAACTATGCCACTGGATTGGTCAATTGAGGGTGACCGGTTGGTTATAGACTTAGGAGATTCACCATAAAACAAAAGGTGGTTTCAAACTGAGTACGTCCATGGATCGCTCTAGGGATGTTTAGGAAATTCACATGGTTTCATACTTGTATGTTCCTATTTTATTTTATGGAACTTTTGGTTATTTTATCTCATGACACTTTTAATTTTCTTTTTATAATAAAGAAAATGTTTTGGTACTAGTTGGATTTTAAAAGAATTTACTACAATGACTTAGATGCTTTGGTAATTGATTTAGAAAAAAAATGAAATGAAAAAAGGAAATTTTTATTAAAAGTAAAATATTGTTACCTATTTTGTTAAAGGATTGGAAAACCATATTTTTATATATCCTATTTTCAAATTAGTAATAAAGGATTTTATTTTAGAGGTGGACCATTGGGCATGGTTTATTTTGGAATTCCTACTGATCATCTTGGTGCTCATGCTTACTTTATATTTTTAGTTTTAGGTTCTCCTAGTTTCACATCGCTCTTGGAGAAAGCTTGTCCTCGATTTGAGTGGTGACCTATGAGGTCACATGGATTTATGCATATTTTTATTTTCTTTTCTCTGATAGTTTTCATTTTATTATCATCCTTTATTTATTTTTTTTATCTTTTTTCATAGTCCAACTCTTTCCACCTATTTAATTTTGATTCTCGACACTAGTTGTCAGCCCGTGGGGATCAGGAATGCCCCTCGAGACATGTTTCAGACCGGATCGGGTGACCGATTCCAGGCCAACTCAGGTTGGTTTGTGAAAAAATGGTATCATAGGAGACCCTTGATATTTGGGATGCCCGGTAGGTGGAGATTAGGATTTTTGGGGTTCAGTATGTAGGTTACGGGTCAATGCCTAATCATCACCACTCATTACAAGAACTGAGTTACCAGGGTTAGTTCGGGTTTTGAGTCTTTTGTCTTTGCTTTGGATTGAGTGATGAAAATAGAGGTGAATCACTATCATGCTATGAACCCACATGGATTAGTGACCCATGTGGAGCCCATATTCATGGTTCAAGGCCCTCTTAGTGTTAAATATTACTTGGGATGTGGCCCACTACCATGTCTACAGGTTAGGCGTAAGCACTAGTTACTCATTGCCGATTAGATTGGTGTATGTTGCGGTTCATTTTGGTTTTGGTTGGTGTAATTATGTTCAAAATGAAATTTTATTTTGAAATAGAAAAAATAGATTTAAAAATAGTGGTTTTTTTCTTAAAATGGTTTTAAATTGGTAAAATAGCGGTTTTTGGAAAAGTGATTTTTGCTTGTGTTTGTATATGTTTGGATTATGAGCCTATTACCCTTGGATTGGGGTGTTTATTTTGGTTTCATTTAAGTTTTTTTGGGATTACGGGCTGGTTGTATTAGCTGGGGGTGTTTCTTTTGATTGAGTTTTAGCTTGATGTCGATTTCAATTGTGTTTTTCATGTTGTTCTAAATATGTCTCCCAAAAATGTCCCCATAAGTTGTTAATCAGTGATGCCAAATTTTGGGTTTTATTGAGTGTTTATTGTAAGTCAAGGCGTTTGGGGACCGTTTGGGGTAGTGAAGTGGGTTGAGGGGAGTAGAGCATGTATTCAGGTGGTTGGGGACTCCCAAGTGTGTTAGAGTTTATATTGTCTTGGGTTTAGTGGAGGGTCCAACCTTGGACCAGTAGAGGTGGATGTCTCATCATAGTTGGATTTGGGATGATGTGGGAGGTATTGAAGTCCACATTTATCCAATGGATCATACCCAAGGAGGTGAAGGCGAAAAGAGGTAAGATCCTGTCCATAGTTAACAAGGCCAGTGGTTGGTGAAGGCCTGTGTCAGCCGCTTCAAGGAGTTGGCATCCAGAGCATAAGTTCTTGGAAAATCCAGTGCCTCTCATCATTCAAGAGGATTACATATCTGGTGATCGGGGTGAAAGAGAGGATTATGTTTCTAAATAACCCCTTTCGTCGGTGTCATCTTCTAGTTCCTCAAACCACTTTCTGATGTTCCATCGGTATGGCTAGTTTAGGCATTCCAAGCCATCTTGTGACATCCCTCAAAAGCCTCGCCGTCATAGCGGGCATTCGGGTCACCGATGAAATTTCTGTAAGAAGGACCATTTGAGGAAGGAGTTCATATTGGGGGATTCAAGTGTCTGACTGTGAGGCATAATAGCCAATGAGCCTGTACCCGAGTGGTAAGGGCACCTGCTTGGCATCCAAGAGACCCAGGTTCAAAACCAGGTGGAGGCGAATTTCTGGGTTACTGTAGCAGTAACTATAGTAGTTACTGTTTGGTACTGTAGCATCCAGATCTATTCACCCGATTTGGGCCTTCGGGCCACCGATTTGGGCCTATGGGTCTCCAGGGCCTTCGGGTCATCATAGGCCTTCGGGCCACAGGGCCTTCAAGTCACGTAGACCATGGAGTAGCCCAGTTCACATAGAACATGCCCTAGAAGAGGATCAGAGCAACATGAGTAGAAGCCACCAGATGCAGAGCTAACCGGTTTGGAAGAATGAGAGGGTATGGCAGCCGCCATTAGGACAAGGCACCATGCAACTTTTTATGTGGCAATGCTAGCCGATCAGCAATGCAAGGTGGGGAGCTAAGGAGATCAATGATGCAAGACACTGGCTAGGGGCAGTTCTAGTGGGATGGGCCTACAGGTCATGTAATGGGCATGGTATGCCTCTGGGCCTTCGGGTCATGTATTGCAGGTTATGTCGGGCCTTGTGCCTTGGGCCTATGGGTCATGTACGGGCTCCCCTTCATCCCTTAAAAGAGGGATTATCTATAATAAAAATAAAAAGAAGGTTGTGCGGCATAATATGCTTCAGCCATCAGAGCCCCAACCTCAGGTCTCGGGGTAAAGCTTGTGCATAGTCAGAAGTTTCCAAGGATGAGTGAAGCCTTAGACCAAGTTATGTTTCCAATTTTTGAGTCAAAATATCTGAAATTTCCTTTTTTATCCTTGTTTATATGGTAAGTTCATCATTTTTTGTAGTGGTGTGATGAAATTGCTTTATCAAAACCCGAGTGGTTGTGTCTATTCTAAGTGTGGCGTCTCTAAATCGTTTGTTTTCCTTGAGGGGTATTTATTCTGTGGGTGAACGGGTCCATTTTGGTTTTGGTTTCACCTGTGTTTGAATATTTTGAAACTGGTGGACAATGATTATGGTCCATTTTCTAGTTTGGGTTTCTTTTCGTGGGTTAAGTGGTATTATCGTTCACCCTTGTGCGGAGGGATTTCTATTATTGTAGGAGATCTCCCTTGTTCTAGTGTTCTAGTATGCCGAGTTTCCTTGTAATAGGCCTCTTATTTAAAACATGGTGGTGAAGTTGTTCTGTTAGCATTAAGGAATTTGGTTGAGTTCAAGTTAATAGTTCCTTATTTTTCGGTTGTGGTGAGGCCACTATTTGGGTAGGTTTGGGTTGAGAGTTCCCGCATTATCTCCTCCCTAAGGTGATGTGTTTGAATTTTATATTTTTTATATTATTGGAACTTTTGTGGTGGGGAGAACCCCCCACATTTTATACCTTTATTTTTCATTATGGTTTCATCTAGATCAGATGGGTGCGACTTCGGGAACGAATAGTCTTCCCAAAAATCATTGTTTCTCCCAGTTATGTTTGGGCATAGACTCAATTCTTGACTAACTTTCAGCTTGGTGACTTTTTGGGGGCAGAAAGTTTTGTGGTGGGGATAATTGTCACACCTCAACCTTAAAATTTATTTTATTTTATTATTTATTAGATTTAGTTATCCTAGTCGAGGTTCAAGTTGAGTTTTGGTTTTTTTTTTGATATTTGATGAGTTTGGTGGGTTTCAGACTGGTGTGTGGGAACCACACGATTAGCGGTAACCATGCGGTCAGCCTGAGTGCCCCTGTAGTTTCCCACTACTTAAAATAATAAAATTTTATGTGAATAAAATAAGGAATATTTTTAAAATCATAATAATAATAATATTGTGTAGATAATAATAATATTATTTTTAAAAAAATTTAATAATATTTTTATCATTAAAATGGTTACTAATGTAATTATTATTAAATTGTTATTAATATAATTATTATTTAAAATTAAATTCATAAAATTATTATTATTATTATTATTATTATTATGTTATTATTAATATTAACATAATAATAATAATAATTATTATATATAAAAAATTAAAGAACCCTCATGCCCCCTTCTATGTTTGTGGTGCAACCCCCCCTTGCGTTTACCCTATAGAGTGGTGAACCCCCCTATGGCCTTCTCCCTTTCTCCAGTGAACCCCCTGCTCCCTCTCCTTCTAACCCTGCACCCAACCACCATGCCTCCTCCTCCTTGGATCTCAAATGACGTACCCTCTTCCACCAATGGCACACCCCACCCCTACCCCCTCCCCCCCAACAACCTGTTTTCAGCACGCAACCCGACCCCAACGGTTTTCCTTCCCAGCGTGCGACCATCTCTAGAAGACGCACCTCCCTCACTGGTGCCCCCTCTTCCAGTGAGTTTCTCTTCTAAATATTGTGGTTTTATTCACTTTGGTTGCACCATGGATTTTGGGGATAATGGTTAGTCTAGATTCCATTGAATCTAGGGTTTGTGCTTTGTTCTCATAGGTCTATTCATCCTCCTTTGGGAGCTTCATTGTGTCCGCACTTGATTAAGGTAGGCATTTCCAATTCTTATTTTTTGAAATGATCCATTGCCACTTGCATGTTTTCAATGGCTTCTTAAATGTTATTTGCACCTTCAATATACCCATGGGTAGATGAAAATGATGATTTTACATAGATTAAATTTATTAAAAGTAGTTTTCCAAAGTGATTTGTGTGAAATGTCTAGGTTTAAGGAACCTAGGATTCTATTTTAAATGTCTTTGTTATTTTAAAGTAAAATTGGGGGTTTTTAAGAAATTTTTAGCATTAATTTCGATTGTAATATTATTTTTTGTCTGTGAAATTGATTTGGTGTGTATGGTTTATTAATTTCATAGATTGACTTTTGTTGTAAATGTTTTAAAAATGGTTTTATGGTTTTAAAATAGGTTTTTCATGTTTTATAAATTATATGAAAGGTTGGATTCAGTTTTAATAAATCAATGTTTTTTTTGAAGTGCTTTTAAGGTCTCTTTATATGCTTTGGTGTGCTATTAGATGTTAGCACACCCATGGGTGCACTAAGTGCACATATGGGTGTGTTTTCAAATGAAGATGGTATTTTAAAATGGTATTATTTTAAAACCATGTTCTCTTAAATGGTTATTTAGTTTCTAAGTGATGTTGGTCACTCTAGGTTAATTAATTTAATCTTTTGTGGCTCCTTGGTGGGGCACACACATACATACATAGGTACGTATGTGCATATGTATATATATCTTCCTTGAACATATTCCCTCATGAAGTGGGGAATATGTACATTCTATTAAGGGTATATATATGTATGAGAATGTATGTGTGTAATGGTGTGGGGGATTTTCATCAAAAGCTTCAAGAGACAATGTGTCTTGGCTTGGTCCACTTCCTTTTTTAGGTAGGTCCTCCATGCCCGCACCTTTAATTTTAATTCCATGATTGCTTATCATTTTTTTTAAAAATTGTGTTTATATATTCATGTGGTATTTATATTTGTAGATATGTATATGTGTTTGGTGAAATGGATTTTAACTCTTGGAGATTGGTTTCCCATTAATTTTCATAACTTGTATAAGGCTGATTATAAATTGATTTTAATTATGAAGGTGTCCTAAGTGTTTTAGAATAGTTTACTAAAAGTTCCTTAGTTGTGAAGTGTATTTTTTGAAACTAAAAGGATTTGGTTAAATGTGTTGTTTAAAACATGACTTGTTTGGCACCTTGAAGTGTGGTTTGACTATTCAATGACATGAAGGCCCATTTGGCACTTTTTATGTGTGTTGTGTGTTTTTAACCTGGATTTGGAAATGGATTTGAGAAGTGAATTTTGTTTGGAATATTTTTATGGTATATTGGAATGATGGTATTAAAGGCTCAGGCACATGCGCCTCAGCTCGGTTAGTGAGGAATCCTTAAGTGAATACAGGCAGAGGCATATTTCTGGGGCTGTAGTAGTAATGTAGCAGGTACTGTTTGTCAATGTAGTAGCTAGGACTATTCCCCCATTTGGGCCTTTGGTCCACCAATTTGGTCCTTGAGTCCTTTAAGGCCTTTGGTCGACCCATGCCTTCTAGTTAGTAAGGACTTCGGGCCACCTCAAGGCCTTAGGGCCACCTTAAGTGCAGATGCAAACCAGACAAACTACAAAGAACAAGCTCTAGAAGGAGGATGAGGAAGGAGCTTTCACCGTAGTAGAAGCTAAATAGATTGTATGAATGAGAGGGTATAACACCTTCCATAAGGACAAGCTTGCGCATGCACGGGAAATCCTAGATGAACATCCATGCAAAGGTGGAGAGCTAATTTCACGATGAAGATGCTAGGGAGGAGCTGTTCCAAGTAGTAGGTCTGGGTTATATGTAATGTTTGAAGCCTACGTGCAATGAATTCCTCTAAGGCTTACGAGCCATGTAATACTTATACCTATAGTCCTTTTAAGGGTTCCACCTCACCCCTTGGAAGGTGGATTATCAAAAATCAATAAGATATGAAGGCCTTCGGGCCATTCGAGGAGTATTAAAGGCTCTGTTGGCACCTTATTTCACTTTGAAAGTGTGAACGCCCGGTTGGAAACATAAAGTTCTTTGTGAAATGGTTTAAATGTTCATATGATGTGATGGAACGATTGGAACCTTGGTTGACATGACATGTACATGTTTATATATATAATGGGAACCTCTATAGGAGGGATATCCCTTTACGGGTTATCGTATAGGGTGTTCGTGTTTGGGGTAGGTAAGTGCGGTGGTGGAAGGTAAGGTGAGTCATGCATCTGAGGGCCTCTTACTTACACAACATTACTATTACCACCATGGGTTCCTAGGAGTATTTTAGAGGATCGAGTGACGATTTCTGATCAAACCCAATTAGATGGGTTAGTACCCCCAAGATTTTTTTTAGGTTTGGAGGGTTGCGCCACTGGATTTTTCAGTTGAGGGAAGAAAGTTTGTTATTGACTTAGGAGCTTCACCATACACTGGAAGGTGGTTCTGAACTGAGTATGTCCTGGGATCACTCTAGGTATGTTTAGTAAATTCCCATGGTGGCATACTTTTATGTTCATGCTTTCTTTTATGGAACTTTTGGTTATTTGATCTCATGAAACTTTACTTTGATTTTAATAATAAAGAACCCATTTTTGGAACTAGTTGGATTTTAAAAGAATTCATTTCAATAACTTATATGCTTTATTAATTGATTTAGACAAAAGTTAAATGAATAAGGGGGGGGGGGGTTCATAAAATAAAAATCTTGTTAATTTTTTTAAAGGAGTAAAAAACCATATTTTTATATATACTATTTTAAAATTAGAAAAAAGGATTTCATTTTAGAGGTGGGGAATCAGGCGCGGATTATTTTTGAATTCTAACTGATCATATCAGTGCTCACATATACTCTATATTTTCAGTTTCAGGTTCTCCCAATTTCACATCGCTCTTGGAGCGAGCTTGGTCCTGAGTTGGGTGGTGACCTATGAGGTCACATGGAGGCATGTTCCATTTTATTTTCTTTTTGCTGTAAGTTTTTATTTTATTGTCAGACTTTATTTATTTGTCTATCTTTTTTTCATAAGATAAATCATTCCCACCTATTTAATATTGATGCCTGGAATTAGCTACCAACTCATGGGGATTGGGAATTTCCCTCGGGACATATTGTAGACCGACTCGAGTGACCGGTTCAGGGTGGACTCGGGCTGGTTCATGACATAGGGGTGTGTTGCTTTGATTTTTTTTCCCCAATATTTAATTCTATGATTAACTTAGACCAATAAATAAACAGATTGTGCCACATATTGATTATTTTTGTGGGATGAGATATTATCTATGTGATTATCAAGATATTGATCTTTATTCCTTTTAGTTTATCATTCTAACAGAAACCGATTGAGGCTGACATAAACAAAGGTTGAGGTTCATTTTTTAGGGTTTCTATTTATGCTTTTCTTCCTCCGTTATTCATGTTCTTTACCTTTGGATCCCCATGGTCATGAATATACCTTAACGAGTGGTTCTGAATGCGATTGAACCCTTGGATTGGAGTAAAATTGATAGAAGATACTAGATTTGTGTAGATTGGGACTCGAGGAACCCAGATCTGCAACCGTTTAAAATTCCATGAATTAGAGGAGGATTTACAGCTCACAGAAGAGGAGGAAACAATGGTTGGCAGAGGTGGTGGCGGAGGGCGGTGCGGCACGACCGGTGAAGGTGGCCAGTGCCACAGAGGGCAGAGCCCTATGGATGTGGTAGAGGTTGCATGGTAGATGGAAAGGCTAGAGGAAGCAGACTGCGATGACGACCACATGGTTGGAGTCTATAGGACCACGATGGATTCGGGAGGCCACGTGTGGCAGCCCAGGTGGAACACGAGAAAGTGGGCTGGATTAGTATGGTCAGCCAAGTGAGACAGTTTGAGTGGGCCCGGGATAGGTGGGTTGGGTCAGACATAGGTTGGACCTAGGGTGACCGAGACAGAGCTACATCATGATCGATCGTGAGCCGCAATAGCTCTGGTTTCCATGGGTGAAGCGACCGCGTGACCACAACCACATATGATCAACCGTCATGGTCGAACTTCTTTGTTGGTCCATGATGGTTGGTCAGTATAGTGGTCGATCTCCATGGTCAACCCCTATAGTCGACCACCATGGTTGGCAGACCGACTGTGCGGTTGATCCATAGGCCTAGTGACCCCCTTTAGAACTTTAAACAACCATAACTTCTAAATTGAGCATCTAATCAATGATTTGTCTACAATTTTGATACCCCAATGTTGATATGGTCCTTTTGAGACAAGTGAAGAGTTTTTAGTTTGGATCAGTATAGGTTGAGATAATTACCATGGTCCTTTTTTGGGGGTTCAGTATGACATCATGTCCACATCACTGGATTGTAATCCCCTTTAGAGACTGAGTCCCAAATATAATATGGTATTCCTCTATGGGACTGGAGTACGATACTATATCACCCATATTATATTTTTGTAGAATCAATATAACCATCAGGATTAAGGTGTTGGTCCTCTATCTAGATGGCCATAGCAGTAGGGTCAGTGGTATTCCCTAGTGTGTCTGGGTAGGATCCTCTATGTTACGGGTTAATCCAAATTGGGTACATGGTATTCCCTAGTGTGTTTGGTATGGATCCCCTCTCTGTGTATCATAGTCTTCCTTGACTAATGCGTTCTCTTTGGACAAGGCCCAAATGATCTAGACCTCTTCGTGAGTGTCTCTAATGATATCATGTCTCGAGGAGTGAGTTCTCCTAGAACGATTATGCTTTGAGAAGAATCCTACAACTGGTAATTGGTTGTGGATTACCTCTAGACTTTGTGTCTTGGATTGAGTATATTTGGATGTTCTTGTTATATGTTTTTTATACATATACCCATGTATAGATGATTTTAATTTCCTTTGTGGTATTTTTTGTGGTATTCCTTTGTGGTTTCGGGGTGTCCTACTGATTAGTGTTATACTCACCCCTGCACAGGATTTTCCTGCACGTGTTATGTTTTGTGAAGACGATCAACCTTTCGACAGAGTCCTTAGCAGAGCAGGACTAGGCAGTGCTTTTTGAGACCAGACAGACCAAGGTGTGTTCTTGCGGCTTTTTCAAAAAGCAGTCCCAGTACCTCTTTTTTTACAGGTTTAACTTATTGTTACAAAATCTTTTTGGTGGGATTTTATTTGGCCCCATTTACTTTCTAGTACTTTCACTATTGTACTCTGTTTGTGGGATATAGTGGTTTTCATGCATTGTTTACTTAGTATTTTTACATTTCATCATTTTTGGTTGGGATATGTGTGTGCACGTATAGGTACTTTAGGCTAATTTCTCCCATTTATGGTACATTCCTACTCGGTTCTAGTCAACATCCCCTAGTCTATTGGAGGAGTGCTTGGGGTAGTCACAACAATGACCCTCTAGGACGGTTCATGACATATATGACCTGTCTAAAGTATATCAAATTATGCATAGATAAATAGGAAATCTAGAGGAACAAATTATTTAATTTTGGCTCCACCTAATTCAAAATCATTCAAGTTCATTAATGCATGATAAAGTGGAGAATTGGAATATGAAGAGTTACATGTCCAGAATTAAATTATTGTGTTTAACCATCCACAAATACTATATCCTGAGTTAAATAAATCTGAAATTTTGAGGGAAGATGCAGATAAAGTATAGGAACAACTTTCAATAATAAAACCTTTTAAAAATCATCTATTTAATAGTGTTACCATGTGGAAACATTCAAAGAAATATTTTAGGGAAAAAATTTTTACCTTTCTTTCCTATAAAATAGTGATTATTTTTCATTTTAAGTGGTTGGAAACTTAGGGGTATCCTTTGTTAGCCATTTTCTATAGTTTTGAAGTTTTATTTATTTTTTAATATTTTTTTTCTTTTTTAGTATATGTTTGTCTTCTCCTCCCCCTCATGCTCTCATATTTTTATCTTTTGTGTTTTCCACCCCTTTCTTTCCATTGTGATCTCTTATGCTAGTGATTATGTGTATCTAACCCAATGAAGTTACCGAGGGAGTAATCCAATGTTCAACCCAAGTTTATAAGTTATCATTTTTAATCTTTCTTATTTTTTTAGAGTTAGGATGCAGGGGGTCTTAGTGTGAAATAATCCTTTGTGTCTCTACTTCCCACCCAAGTCTTAGCTTCTTCTTTCTACAATATTCTATCCCGATTGGGGAGGTGGATGCGTGGTCTCTTAGTGATCATTGAGTGTACGATATATTCATAACATGGGAATGAGAGTATGCTCATGCATATGATAGAGAATTTTCATTAAGTTTATTTGAAACTAAAAAAATATATGATGAAGGTTCACTCTGTATAATCTCTTGTGGGGATCTACTTTCCATCTTACATAATTCTGTCTACATTCATTTTGTTTGCATTTCATCTAAATGTTTAATTTTTTTCTTGCATTATAATTTCTAAAAAATCAATTTCTTTTATTTTTATTTAATAAAAAAATAATAATAAAAAATTTAATTATAATTAGTGGGTTCTTGACTACAAAATCTTCTAAATAGAACAACCTAGGTCAACCCTTATGTTGCACTTTGCTATAAATATTTTTGAGAGCACAAAAGATAAATCTTCATCAAATTAGAGCCATTTCTAGGGAGACAAGTGGTATTAACTCACTAGTTTTATTCAAATTTTTTAAATAATTTTACTTTCATTTAAAAAATAATAATAAAAATCATAAATTTCAAAAAAAATATGTTCATGATATCTTACAATTAAAATTTTTATGCATGGATTGAAAAATCTCTGGTGAAATAAGAAATTAAAAAATCTCAAATGCAAGAAAATAAATAAGAAATACAAAAACTGAATTTCAAAGCTTAAAGGGTTGAAGAATATATTAATTCACTACTGTAGAAACCCAAACAAGAACTAAAACCTGAATCAAAACAATTGGTGGATGAGATTTCAAAAATAATTTTTATATTAAAGAACCTAAGGCAGATTAGAAGAAGCTTCTAAAGGAACCAATCACATCAAAACATAGTCAACCATTTATCTAGGATATCCCTTAAGTACACATTCATGTTGATTCACTTATGGGAGATCAACATTATAAAAAAAATCCTGGAATTGGTTTGTTGAAGATAACCCACAACATGATATTATTGTCTTTTATAATGAAAAATCAATGCCACTCTACCTCTCTCTTTCTTTAGAAGATGATGATGAATATTCACCTTTTGAGATGGAGTTTCTAATGATACTTACAGAAGATATTAATTTCTAAGATGACTTACTTAAAAGAGAAGATTTCTGTATTAATTCTTTATGTTTTAATATTATTCAAGTTGAATTGTTTTCTCACTTATCCTTTTCTGAAATTTATGATATATCACAAATGGAGTAGGTCGTGTATGTTAAGTAAGAGACCAACCAAATGGTGGTGATTTTGGAAGAAGATATGGAGAATCATGTGGTGCAATTACCTCCTCAATAACAATTTATATACCATATGGAAGAGGAAACCACATAAGTCATCAGGGAACACCCCTATCTTCTTTTCCCTCCCACTCTAGACCTCCAATTCACTATTTATTATTTATAGGGGGTTGGAAATTTTCTTATAATATTTGGAGTTATCCAATATAAGTGTTTACTCATGGAAACTGAGAAAATTTACATGTGGTGGTTCATCTTAAATAAACCAAATCCACCATCTGATTGAGGATAATCCACTATAACTGCTTGACTAGGGGTAGTAAAAACCTAGCTCCCGCTTAGGGTAAAACCAAGAATTATCCATTTTCTATCCCATTTATATTTATTTTTCTACATTTATTTTAATTTATTTACTTTATTTTTAAATTGTTAGCATCAAGCATCTTAACTCAAATATTCCACTAAAAGATAAATTAGGTTGTGTCTTTCCTTTCCTTTATTTTATTTATTACCCAATTAAAATTCTATGTGAAAATATTTATTGATTTGATTTTAGCAAAAAATGTGGTATTAAATTGAAAAAGTGTTTGTTTGTGTGTGTGTGGGGGGGGGGGTGGATTTAAATATATCTTTATTAATTTTTGTGTGTGATTATATTTTATTTTTCCTGTTTTTTCTAAATTTTTCATGTTTTTATTTTTCATTTTTCGGTGTGTTTTTATGATTCTTGAGCTGAATTGAATACTTTAGAAAATTCAAACCATATTTTTATTTTTGGAAGTTTGATTTATTTTAATATTATAGGATTTTAGTAATTTCTAAATGAATTTTGTTTCTTGATTTCAAATATTTTTATTTAATGAAGTTGGATTGATTGTGAAACTCGTGTGCACTAGTTCTGTCTAAATTGAACATCTTGACCAAACTGAGAGGTTTCTAAACCTTTTTTACATATTATTACATATATCTTTTTATTGAGTGTCTTGAGACATGATGTGTGATCCAAAACTTGTTGTTTCCCCATTTTTCAAAGCTGTTAGAGTTCATGAATGTGTTAAGTATGATTGAGGCACTTTGAAAGCCCCTTTTTACATTGAACTCCTATTTTGGACTAACTTATCATATAACATTTATTAATCCCCTATTATTTGTGAAATACCTTATTATAAAAGAACATTAAAAGTAATTTATCCATTTAAAAACTTCTTTAGAAGTTAAATTCATGATTATTTTTGAACTCAAGTGTGGGGGAGGGAGAAGATGAGTCATTTTTTTCTTTCCTGAAGAACCCATTGGAGTTGGAAAAAAGTGTTTCCATATTTATTGATTCTTTGGTAGAAGAATTTTCATGATTTAAATATGTATGTTTGTCCCAAATATCATTACAAATATGGTCTAGGTGTTCAAAAACATTTGAAGATCAAAATATGTCTCTCTTTTCCCAAAAAATGATTTTGATGAGAAATCCAAATCTGAATTCAAGCTAAAACAATGCTAAAAATTGGGGAAAAGAGGGATAAAATTTATCATCGATGCTTAAAATTCCTATTGTGAACTTACCAAATAAATAAATATGTGTTTATAGGTGATTAATTTTTGAGATTATTGAGGAGCACACCATTCTTGAGGAGAAATATTTTCATGAATTTACTTCACTTAAGAGCTTAAACCTCCTCATTCTGCCTCAGATGTTTTTAAATTTAAAACCATCCAAACCTCAGCCTCAAAAAAACCCATGAAAAAAATATAATGATTGAATTTTTTTGACTCTATAAATTGGATATACTTGGAGGATAACAATCCTATGGATATCACATATGTTTTTGAGAAAGAGAAAAACAACACATTAAATATCCTTGAGTGAAGAGAGAAATATTTTTTTCAGGGAGGTAAGTATGACATGCATGTGAGAATTAAGATGAAATTGAATGGATTATTATGATTTTATAGGATTTAGAATGTTTTTATCCATGTAGGAGGCATGATATTGTCTTTGATATGATAATTTAGTTGTCTTGTCATTTATGCTTTGAGAAGTTTGTTTTGACCTTTGTATAAGATGATTACTGAGGAGTGAAATGTTTAAGTTTTGGGGAATTGATTGAGAAAATATTTTCAAATATTTTATTTTTAATTTCAATTTTTTAATCTCACCAATGTGTTATTTGGCGGAAAATTGTCAAATTTTATAGTTTTTGAAGTATTTTGAGCTTAATTTCTAAAACAACCTATTTTGGATTTTAACTATTTTTATTATATATTTTTTCAATAAAATTTTATTCACTAATCCAAATTGAAAAATTATTATTTTTTGTGTTTTAATTTTGATAGTATTAATTTCATTATTCTAGACCTAAAGTTCAATCTTGAATTTGAAGGGCTAAATATAGTTCACAATTCCATCCATGATAACTATGCATAGATCTAGAGAATTTTATTGTTGGGCCCATATATCATAAATTTCTAGTCTAAAGGAGATCAAAATTTTCATAGATAAAGATAAAATATGTAGGAAAAAAATATTTAACTATTCCCCCACCTTATTTGGTATTCTTCAAGGTCATTAATGTATGGTAAAGTGAAGCATTGGAATATGAAGAGTCACCTGTCTTGAATTAAATTCTCAGATTAAACCAGCCATAACTCCAATATACCGAGTTAAATAAAGCTAAAATTTTGATGGAAGGAATAGGTAAATTATAGGAACAACTTTTAAGAATAATTTTTTTTAAATTCATCCATTTAATGGGGTTACGAGGCATCAACATAAGAAGGATGATTTTGGAGCCAAATATTTCACCTCTTTTGCCTATAAAAGAGCGATTCTTCTTCATTTCAAGTGGTTTAAAACTTAGGGGTATCCTTTCTTGTACATTTTATATAGTTTTATAGTTTTATTTATTTTGTGATAGTATTCTACATTTTTAGTATATTTTATTCTTCTCCTTCCACTAATTTTCTTATATTTTTATCTTTTTTGTTTTCCAGCCCTTTCTTTCCACTGTTATAATGTCCCGGTTCCGAGTTCCACACAATGGGTGCCCCGATCCCAGTTCTACAAGTGACCTCAAGTGAATTTCCCCAAACTCTAGAGGTTTCCGACTAGCAGCGAGGGTCTAAGTCTGATAGTGGGGAAACTATTCCCTCATTTGTCAAAGTGTAGTGCAGCTGAATATAAATAAACATACAATAACATCGGAAACAACAATAATATATATAACTAAAATGGATAACCGATAAAAAAAGGGAAACCATCAGTCATATATATATATATATATATGAAGATGTAGCATGTCACTATTCTATGAAAATAGACAGAACATGTTACCCAAACAATACAATACAACTGAAGTACAAGTACAGAAAATCAAAATAGAATAGCCCACGGCATCGCGAGCCAATGCTCGGTCCCATGCTCTCCTACACCCTAGTAGCAATAAAGTACCTGTATAGGGACTCTTGCACCTATCCAAACCTACAGAAACGTAACCTATTTGGGCCGAAAATCATGACCCAAACAGGGTGTGAGAAATAAATTCCCAATAGGCACCACCCAAAGGCCCATGCTCAACTGTGTGTAAAACATGCAATAATAGTGTGCAGTAGTAAAATGAAATAAAGTAAGCAGTACTAAAAAGTAACTAACTTAACCAATTATATTAACATTTTAATATCCATTTAATCATTTAATTTAAAATATCCCCATAGTGAATATTCTAAGTAAACAGCTAAATGTCCTCAGACTCGTAAACCCATACCCTCAGGTAAAGAGTATCCAACACAAGAATCTACCCACAGGCATACAGATATTTCCCACATGCGTAAGTAGTGTCTCCCACAGGCACAGAATCAACTTCCCACATGCACAGAAGAAGTTTCCCTCAGGCTAGGAAAATAAATTCCCTCGGGCTAAATAAAACAACGCCCACAGGCTAAGTAAAACACTACCCTCAGGCGCAAGTAACCGGGCCATGCCCAACATGTAAATAAACATTCACAAGCAATTCCTCTCAAGGAAATTCTACAATCATTAATTTAAAGGCATACCCTCGGGTATCCGGGCTAAATGGATAAACAGAGGAACGTACCCCTGGGGTGGTTCTGGATCCAAGCATGATCCCAAAAAACAGTTTTACAACTTTAATTAATCACCTATACAATTATAGGTATTAAAATTAGCCATGAACTCAGCCTCACGACACCCCAAATATGGGTTCGTAGCTCAGAAACACACAAAACGCACGAAAGTTGGAAAATAAACACCAAGCCACCTACCTTAAACACCCACGAACGATATACGCGAACGATACCTTCGGAAATGTTCAAGAACGCCATAGATCTGAGGTAAAATAATTATTTCTTACACATAAATAACTCCCATTAGGAGAGTAATTGGAAAGAACTGCTTAAGGAGAGTAGAGGGATTACCTGTGCAGTTCCAACGAGATCGTCCAAGATGGAAACAGATTCCCGACGATCACTCGGTGGATCTCTAAAGCTTCGGCCTCCTCTTCTGAGCTCCCTCTTCCCGTTCTAAGCCTTCCTTATGAACAAGGGAGGCTACTTCCCATTTTAAGCGAAAAAAACAAAGTACACGATGTGTACTTCTGAGTACACGACGTGTAATTCCCATTTTTAAACTGTTCCTCTAGTGGCTTCCCGCTAGTGTGTCACTGTTCACCTGATGACGTGACTACACGGCGTGTCTCCTTGAGTACACGGCGTGTCCAGTCGCACAGCTGGCCACCGCATTTCTATTCACCTGCTGACTGATTACACGGCGTGTAAGGGACCACTACATGACGTGTAGTTGGTTCCTACACCCTTCATCGCCGACACGGCCACATGCCTTGTGTACTCACTCCACACGACCAAAAGTACACGGCGTGTGGATAAAGTACACGAAATGTACTTTTCAAATTTTGGGATTTTTCCCCATTTTTCATATTTTCTCAAAAACACTTAAGAAAAAGAGAAAAGAAGAAACCCGTACCTCAGAAACAAGAACTGGGTTCTTAAAAACTTCCCCCCTTAAATCAATTCATCCCCGAATTTCCCTTCCAAGGGTGGTGAAGATAAATCTGTGAACAACTCTGACCACTAAGCACGTACATTGGTCTCCCGCTCCCAAGTTTCATCCTGCACTCGGTCATGCTTCCATAGCACCCATACGAGAGGAACTGACCGACCTCAGAGAACCTTCGTGCTTCTATCAACAATACGAATCAGATGCTCCTCAAAGGACACATCCATCTGAAGCTCAACCTCCTCTGGCTAAAATGTGTGAGACAAATCTGAATGATAACGGCGCAACTGAGATACATGGAAGACGTCGTGCATGGACCGGTACCTCTGTGGTAACTACAACAGATAGACAACTAGCCCGACTCTCTCCAGAATCTAAAATGGCCCCACATACCTCGGTGAAAGTTTACCCTGTCTCCTGATCCGTTTGTGTCCCAACCTCGGTGAAACACGCAAGAAAACCTGATCCCCGACCACGAACTCCAAAGGTCGTCTGCGGCGATCAACATAAGATTTCTGACGAGACTGTGCGGTAGCCATCCACTTCTGAATCAATTGGACCTGCTCAGAAGTCTCCTGCACGAGACGTGGTCCCAGTAAAGCTACCTCACCTGCCTCTAACCAGAAAAAAGGTGATCGGCATGGCCTACCATATAAATCCTCGTAAGGTGCCATCTATATAGTTGCCCAAAAGCTGTTATTATAGGCAAACTTGACTAGGGGTATGTGCTTCTCCCAATAGACCCCAAAGTCTAGGATGCATGCTCACAACATGTCCTCAAGCACCTGTATCGTACACTTTGACTGGCCATCGGTTTGAGGGTGGTAAGCTGTGCTCAAAAGCACCTGTGTACCTAGTTCCCTCAGAAAACTCTTCTAGAAACGAGATGTAAAACGAGCGTCCCTATCTGAAATGATAGAACAAGGGACCCCATGAAGACATACGATCTCTCGGATATAAAACTTCTTGAGATCGTCAACACCGAAGGTCTCCTTGATTGGAAAAAAGTGATCTACCTTCGTGAGTCTATCCATAGCAACCCACACATCATTATTGCCTCGAGGTGACCTCGGCCAACCAGTCACGAAGTCCATCACGACATCATCTCATTTCCACTCTGGAATGGGTAACTACTGTAACAGTCCAACTAGACTCTGATTCCTTGCCTTCATCTGCTGACAGGTGGAACACCTCGTAACAAAACCAAATACTTATCCCTTCATACCCAGTCACCAGTACTGACGTCTCAAGTCACGGTACATCTTGGTAACCCCGGGATAAACTACCCAAGATGAAGCATGAAACTCCCACATCAGATCCTCGCGTATATCCCCTGGAGCCCACAATAATCCATGGAAACGCAGAACCTCATCATCTCCCATCATCCAACTAGGAGGAGGGTCCTCATTTTCCACCGACTCTCGTAGAACTAGGCTTTCTGAATCAGATAGCTGTCTCATCCTCACTCTATCCATGAGGGTAGAAGTCACCGCTAAAGATGCAAGATAGGTTTGCCCCTGACTGTCGTGTACCTCCAAATGCATCTCAGAGAACAAGGCCATAAGCTGCCACTCGCCACTGGCCTCCTGCACAGCCTGTATCTGAGTCTTCCTGCTCAATGCATCAGCTACTGCATTACCTTTACCAGGTGTATAGGTAAGCTCAAAATCAAAGGATTGAAGGTATTCAACCCACCTTCTCTGTCTCAGATTCAAGTCAAGCTGAGTAAAGATATACTTTAGACTTTTGTGGTCGGTGAAAACCACAAAACATTCTCCCAACAGATAGTGTCTCCAACAGTGCAATGCATGAACAACTAAAGCCAACTCAAGATCATGCGTCAGGTAATTCCTCTCATGTGGCCTCAACTGCTGAGACCCATATGAAACAACTCGATCTCCCTGCATTAACACTTCTCCCAGCCCAATACCTGATACATCACAGTAAACTGTATAGCTCTTCCCCTGCTCTAGGAGTATCAGGATAGGTGCTGATGTCAACCTTCCTTTCAGGTCCTGAAAGGCTGTCTCGCAAGCTTCTGACCAAACGAACTTCACACCCTTCTTAGTCAAACCCATCAACGGCGCTGCTGAGCGGGAGAAGTCCTGTATGAAGCATCTGTAGTAACCATCCAACCCCAAGAAACTCCGTATCTCAAACACGTTCTTAGGATGCTCCTAAGAAACTACTGCTCTTAACTTCTCTGGGTCTACTGAAACTCCTGCCTCCAAGATGATATGACCCAAGAAGTGAATCTGGTCCATCCAAAAGTGGCACTTTGTGAGCTTAGCATATAGTTGATGCTCTGTCAGTGTACTCAATACGATCTCAAGATGGGTGGCATGGTCGTGTCGAGTGTGAGAGTACACCAAAATATTTTCCAAGAATACTACCACGAAAGAATATAGATAAGGATGGAACACACGATGCATCAGAGCCATGAAAACTACTAGCGCATTCGTGAGTCCGAACGGCATGACCGTATACTCGTATAGACCATACCTGCTCCTAAAAGCTATGAGAGGTATATCAGATGGTCTAACGCGCAGATGATGATATCCATACCTCAATTCAATCTTCGATAACACTCGTGCTCTACGAAGTTGATCAAAAAGATCACCAATCCTCGACAAGGGATATCGGTTCTTAATTATCAACTGGTTCAGCTTCCGGTAATCCACACAGAGTCTGAGGGTACTGTCCACCTTCTTCGTAAAATGGACTGGCGAACCCCACAGAAAAGTACTGGGTCGGATAAAACCCTTTGCCTGTAACTCCTCTAACTGCCTATTGAGCTCCTGCAACTCAGGCGTGGCCATCCTATAAGGAGGAATGGACACCGGTCCTGATCCTGGCATGAGCTCGATAGAGAAATCCACCTCATGCTCTGGAGGTAGACCTGAAAATTCATCCGGGAAGACATCCCTGAAATGATCAACTACTAGAGGGAAATCTGTCTGACAAGTCCCCTATTTGTCCAGATATAAACTCGCAATATGGGCTGTGACTCCACCTCGCCCACGATGCTCTGGTCCATCTCGACTCGCCTGAACATCCCACTCTCCCTTGTATAGAAAATCTCCGCCCTATGGTGATGTGAAACTCACCCTACGACGATAGCAGTCTACAGAGGCTCAAAAGGGAACCAACCAGTCCATCCCAAGAATGACGTCATAAGCTATCATCACTAATACATAGAGGTCCCAAAGGAAGTGACACCCACCAACCTCATGGGGTCACTCCTTGCACTGATGCACACCATCCATTCTAGTCCCCAATGGAGTGTCTAGCATCATGATATCAGAAGAAGTAGAAACACAGAGCCCAAGGCTCTCCACTACGGGTACAAATATGAAACTATGTATAGCACCCATATCAAAAAGTACTGATGATAAGACAAAAGATACTAGAATAGTACCTCTAAATTTAGAAGGTCTAGGATCCTTCTCCTGCTGGGTCTGTTTCACTACATATGTCTGCCCAGTGCCGCGACCCTGCTAAATAGCCTGACTACCCTGAGCTGTCCCACCCTGCTGCCTCTTAGATCCTGGTGTATGGCTACCACGGCCCCGACCACCATCTCTGCCTGCACGCCCTGACGTATTCCAGTTCCCTGACTGGTAAGAATCCACTGGTCCTCCTCCTACATGTGGAGTCTGCACAAAACCCCTCTCACTAGCCATCAGTGGAAACGCCCTGCAAAAGCGTTGCAGATGACCCATCCTGTCGCAAACTCGGCACTACACTAGGTCTCGTGGACACTGTGGCATCTTGTGCCCCTCTCTACTACACTAGTAGCACATGAACTGGCCACATGAAGCATTCTTATGACTTGTACTTCCACCCTAAGAGAAGTCCATCTGTCTCTTCCTCTTGCCAGCAGAAATAGTACCAGTAACTAATGCTGAACCACCCTGGCCCACACCACGAGATTCCTGCAGGTTTCTCTCTGTAATCATCGCCTAATTTACAGTAGCGTGTACTGAAGGAAAACTGAAAACATTCACCAGCGCCCGAATGTCATAATAAAGACCATCCTCAAACCGTCTGGCTCTCAGTGTCTCATCACCTACCAGAACGGGTGCAAAGCACTAAAGCTCGGTGAAACGAACAAAATATTCCATCACTGAAATAGCACCCTACTGCAGATTCATGAACTCTCGAGCTCTATCTGCCCTCAACGTCTCTGGAAAGAAGAATTCATATGAGACTTCCTGAAAATCTTCCCACGCCATATCTCTATGATACTATGACTAGGTGGTAACATCCCACCACATCTTGGCAGAATCACGCAGCATGTATGTCATGAGCTTGAACCTCCACCCTGGAGGCGTCTCAAGATGCTCGAAAATAGTCTACATCAATCCTAGACAATACTCCGCAGCCTGTGATCCACCATACCCTAAAAACGTAGGTGGATGCTGCTGCTGGAATATACAAGTCAACTCAGCCATAGATGTGGCAGCCTACGGTGCTCCCTGAAAGGTCTGCATGAACCGCATGAAGCCTTCACAGAACATCACATCTGCACCTGTGTCCCGTATAATGGCTGGCGTCGCATCTGGATCTGCTGTAGGATCAACTGGTATCCCATGGCCCACAATCTCTGAAGTATACTCGTTGCCGCTCTCCTGGCAAATAACACACGGTCATCTCAGTGGCATGACACTACAAGGTCAAATGCACACCTTAGAACAAGATTATCAAAGACCGAAAATGAAGAAACCAAAAGGGAACAAGAGGAATAAGGAATTTAAAATTTTTAAAACAAGACTACACTGCGTGTATATTGACTACACGACGTGTACTTGACTTCTATTCCCCTGCCTGGGTCCTTCTACATGGCTAAGGCACACGACTCCCATTGAACAAAACTACACGGCATGTATATAATCTACATAGTGTGTATGGTGTAATTTTCAACTACCCGTGTCGCTTGTGACATGGTCGACTACTTGGCTTGACACTACACGGCGTGTTACACCCGCACACGGCATGTACACTTTTTTGTTTCCTAGACACATGGCTAAGTCCACACGGTCTGTCCTCGTACAAGACTACACAGCGTGTCCCACAGGTACACGGTGTGTACTAGATGAGCTCCGCCGACCCGTGTTGTTAGTTACATGGCCATATACACGGATCAACCTACACGGCGTGTTCTATATACACACAACGTGTACTCAAAAGGATTACCCCGACCCGTGTTATTAGTTACACGGCCGGGTTCCCAGGTCACACTACACGACGTGTTCCACAATGGACACGGCGTGTATGTCTTAAGGTTTACTCCGCCCGTGTTGTTAGTTACACGGTGGACACCAGGTCAACACTACATGGTGTGTACAGAAACTACACGGTGTGTTTTCCCCAAGCTCTTCCCTTCCCCGTGTCGCCGCCCACACGGTTTGTGACACGGGAAGAGACTACACGGCGTGTACTCTGGGTACACGGCGTGTACTCAAAAAGTTTATTTTGCTTCCCGAACAGAAGACCATACACGACGTGTTGAAGGTACTACACGGCGTGTATACTGGGTTTTCCGGACAGTATGCCTCAGAAACTTCTCCGGAACACAGAAAATACTGCAAAACAACACCTAAGTTCCAAATTCCGATCCGTGAGGGCCCATACTCCCCACGAATCAAAGTTTGACATCTTATATCTGTTATAACATAAGAAACAGTCAATGATCCACCAAATTCCGGTCAATGGGGGCCCATACTCCCCAAAAAACAAAGTTTGGCATCCATTATTTCCACAGATTTATACAGAAATACCATATCACATAGCAGGTATTTATCAAGCAGCTATCACAACAACATGATTTTCTAGCACAACAACTATCACAACAACATGCAATTTCTAATGCACCTACATGGCATGGAACTATGCATGACATGTGATTTCTAGCATGTTTCTAACTGATGCATGAGATGACATACCCTCATCTCATCGGGTTGTAAATAAATAGAACCCAAAGATAAAATATCAACAGCACAATACAAGTGTGTCACCCTTCGGTGAAAATCAATTCAACCGTAAAATTGAAAATCAGAA
Source organism: Viscum album (assembly GCA_963277665.1). Lineage (NCBI taxonomy): Eukaryota > Viridiplantae > Streptophyta > Magnoliopsida > Santalales > Viscaceae > Viscum > Viscum album. The sequence continues at coordinate 1,383,786,722 of OY728138.1, forward strand.
AAATTACAACATGAGGTAAATTAGATTTTCCCTATACACAGTTTAGCTATGCCCAGGCACAGATTATTACCAACTACCGTTCCCATCCTATCCCTGACTAAGGCTCCAAATAGTAAGTCAAAGAAAAGAAACCCTCTGATACCACTTTGTAATGTCCCGGTTCCGGGTGCCACACAATGGGTGCCCCGAACCCGGTTCGCCACATGACTTCAAGCGCATTTCCCCAAACACCAGAGGCTGCCGACTAGCAGTGAGGGTCCGGGTCTGATAGTGGGGAAACTATGCCCTCATTTTTCAAAGTGTAGTGCAACAGAATATAAATAAACATACAATAATAGTGGAAGCAGCAACAGTATATGTAACTGAAATGGATAACCGATAACAAAAGGGAAACCAAAATTCATATATATATATATGAAGATGTAGCATGTCACTATTATACGAAAACAACCAGAACATGTTACCCAAACAATACAATACAACTGAAGTACAAGTACAGAAAAGAAAAATAGAATAGCCCGCGGCATCGCGAGCCAATGCTCGGTCCCATGCTCTGTTACACCCCAGCAGCAATCAAGTACCTATATAGGGACTCTTGCCCCTATCCACACCTGCAGAAACGTAATCTGTTTGGGCCAAAAAGCATGACCCAAAGTGGGTGTGAGAAATAAATTCCCAGTAGGCACCCACCAAAGGCCCGTGCTCAACTGTGTGTAAAACATGCAACAATAGTCTGCAGTAGTAAAATGAAATAAAGTAAGCAGTACTAAAAAGTAACTAACTTAACCAATTATATTGCCATTTTAATATCCATTTAATCCTTTAATTTAAAATATCACCACAGTGAATATTCTAAGTAAACAGCTAAATGTTCTCAGACTCGCAAACCCCTACCCTCAGGTAAAGAGTATCCAACACAAGAATCTGCCCACTAGCATACGGATATTGCCTACAAGCGTAAGTAGTGTCGCCCACAAGCACAGAATCAACTGCCCACAGGCATGGAAGAAGTTTCCCTCAGGCTAGGATAACAACTGCCCTCGGGCTAAACAAAACAATGCCCACGGGCTAAGTAAAACACTGCCCTCAGGCGCAAGTAATCGAGCCATGCCCAACATGTAAATAAACATTCACAAGCAATTCCTCTCAAGGGAATTCTAAAATCATTACTTTAAAGGCATACCCTCGGGTATCCTGGCCAAACGGCTAAATAGAGGAACGCACCCCTGGGGTGGTCCTGGATCCAAGAATGATCCCAAAAAATAGTTTTACAACTTTAATTAATCACCTATACAATTCTAGGTATTAAAATTAGGCACAACCTCAGCCGCACGACACCCCAAATATGGGTTCGTAGCTCAGAAACACACAAAACACACGATAGTTGGAAAATAAACACCAAACCACCTGACTTAAACACCCACGAATGATATACGTGAACGAATCCTTCTGAAACGTCCAAGAACGCCATAGATCTGAGGTAAAAGAATTCTTTCTTAAATGTAAATAACTCCTGTTAGGGGAAGAATTGGCAAGAAATGCTTAAGGAGAGTGGAGGTCTTACCCGTGCGGTTCCAATGAGTTTTTACGAGACAGAAACAGATTCCCAATGATCGCTCGACAGATCTCCAAAGCTTCAGCCTCCTCTCCCGATCTCCCTCTTCCCGTTCTAAGCCTTCCCTCTGAACAGGGGAGGCTACTGCCCATTTTAAGTGAAAAAAACAAAGTACACCGCATGTACTTCCGATTTTTAAACTGTTCCTATGGCGGCTTCCCACCAGCATGGCACTGTTCACCTGCCGACGTGACTACAAAGCGTGTCTCCTTGAGTACATGGCATTTTCAGTCACACAACTGGCCACCGCCTTTCTATTCTCCTGCCGACTGACTACATGATGTGTAAGGGACCACTACACAATGTGTAGTTGGTTCCTACACCCTTCATCGCCGACACAGTCACATGCCCTGTGTACTCACTACACACGGCCAAAAGTACACGACGTGTGGATAAAGTACACGACCTGTACTTTCCAAATTTTGGGATTTTCCCCCATTTTCCATATTTTCTCAAAAACACTTAAGGAAAAGAGAAAAGAAGAAACCTGTACCTCGGACATAAGAACCAGGTTCTTACAACTGTGATCTCTTATGCTCGTGATTATGAGTAGCTAACCCAAGGAAGTTACTGGGGGAGTAATACAGTATTGAACACAAGTTTACGAGCGATCATTTTTTATGTTTCTTATTTGATTAAAGTTAGGATAAGGGGGATCTTAGTGGGAAAGGTGCCTTTGTGTCTCCACTTGCCACTCAAGGCTTAGCTTCTTCTTTCTAGAATATTCTCCCTTGATCGAGGAGGTGGATGTGTGGTCTCTCAGTGATCATTAAGCATTATATATATTCAAGACATGGTAATGAGAGTATTTTCATGCATACGATGGATCATTTTCATTAATTTTATTTGAAACTAAAAAAATAGATGATGAAGGTTCACTTTGGATAATCTCCTGATAGGATCTCATTTTTATTTAACATCATCTTTTCTGCATTAATTTTGTTTGTATTGCATCTAAATGTTTAATTTCAGTCTTGAATTATCATTCCTAAAACCTAATTTTCTTTTAGTTTTATTTAATCAATAAAATAATAAAAAAATGAATTACAAGTAGTGAGTGCTTAACTGCAAAATATCCTCAAGAGAACGACCTAGGTCATCCCATGTGCTTCACTTAGTTATAAATATTTTTGAGAGCATGCATAATAATGATTTATCAAATTGGTGATATTTTCTAGGATCCAAATGGTCTTCACTCACTATTTTTATTCAAATTTCTTAAATAATTTTCCTTTCATTTAAAAAATACAATTTTTTTTGTTCATGATGCATTTCAATTAAAATTTTTATGAATGAATTGACGAATCTCAAGTGCAAGAAGAAATTAAAAAATCTCATATGCAATAAGTTAGAGAATAAATACAAAAACTGAAGATAAAATGTAAAAGGGTTGAAGAATATATTTTTTCATTTGTGTAGTAACCCAAACTAGAACCAGAACATGAATCAAAACAAGTGGTGGAAGAGATTTCACTAATAATTTTTATGTTAAAGAACCTAAGGAGGGTGAGAAGGATATTATAAAGGAACTAATCACATTTCCCATACTCAACCATTTCTTGAAGAGATCACTGAAGTACACATGCAAGATGATGTACTTATGAGAGATCAACATTTAAAAAAAATCCTAGAATTACTTTGTTGACAATAACCTGAAACATGATCTTTCCATCCTTAATAATGAAAAATCACTAACAGTCTACCTTTATCTTGCTTTGGAAGATGATTATAAAGATGAACCTACTGAGTTGGAGTTGCCAATGGTCAAGCCAGAAGATCTTAATTTCCAAATTGACTTACTTGAAAGGGAATATTTATTTATTAATTATTCATATTTTAATCTTATTCAAGATGAAATGTTTTCTAACTTCTCCCTTTCTGAGATTTATGATATAGAATAAATAGATCAGGCCTTTGATGATAAGGAAGAGACCACCTGAGTGATGGTGATTAAGGAAACATAGCTGGAGAAGCGTGTAGTGCGACTACCTACTCAATAACAGTTTACATACCATATAGAGGATGGCACCATATAAGTCAATAGGGAGCACCCCTATTTCTCCCTCCCACTATGGACCTCAAATTATCTATTTATTATTTCTTGGGGGATGGTAATTTTATTATATTTTTAAGGGTTATACAATATCAATGTTTACTCATGGAAATCATGAAAATTAAAATTTGGGGGGTTATCTCAAAGAAACCACATCCACCATTTGATATGGGATAATACACTACAACTGCTTGACTAGGGGCGGTAAAAACCTCGCACCCACTTGGGGGCCAAACAAAGAATTATCCATTTTCTATCCCCTATATCTTTTTTTCTTTATTTTTATTATGTATTTTAAATTATTATAGTTTTAAAGTGGTAGTAGCTAGGATCTTAACTTAAATATTTAATAAAAAAATAAACCAAGTTGTGTCCTTCCTTTTATTTATTTTATTTGATGCCTGATTAAAATTCCATGTGAAAATATTACTTGATTTTATTTGAGATAAAAGGATGGTAGTAAATGGAATAAGTGTGGTAGGGGGGATTTCAATCCATTTTTAGTAATTTTTTATGTACTTATATTTAATTTTTCTTGTTTTTTATGTTTTTTTCATTTTCACTTTTTCATTTATTAGTGTGTTTTTAGGATTCTTGGGTTAAATTGAATTCTTTAGAAAGTTAAAACCATGTTGGTGTTTTTGGAACATAGATTTATTTCAATTTTGGATTATTTTAATGATTATTGAATGGATTTTATTTCTTGATTTCCAATCTTTTCATTTGATGAAGTTTTATTGATTGTGAAACTTTTGTGCACTAGCACTATCTAAATTTGACACCTTTCCCAACCCAAGAGGTTTCTAATCCTTTTTGACATCTTCTTACATTTCTTTTTTTCTTGAGAGTTTTGATACTTGTAGTGTGATCTATAAATTATTGTTATTCTCTTTTTCAAAGCTATTAGAGATCATGGAATGTGTTAAGTATGATTGAGGCACCATTTTGAAAGCCCCTTTTTATATTGAACTCTTATTTTTTCTTACCTTTTCACCTAACCTTTATTAACCCCATATTATACATTAAATACCTTGTTAGGAAAATAACTTAAAATACATTTATACCTTTAAAAAATAATCTAGAAGTTAAATACATGATTATTATTGAACTCAAGTGTGGGGATGGAGAATATGAGTTGTGTGTTTCTTTCCTGAAGAATCTGTTTGTTTTTTTTAAAAAATGTTGCTATATTTATTAATGTTTTAGTGGAATAATTTTAATGATGTAAATATGAATGGTTGGAAAAAATATCATTACACATATGGTCTAGGTGTTCACTAATATTTGAAGATCAAAATATGCCTCTCTTTTCCTCAAAAACATGTTTCTGAAGAGAAATACAAATATGAATTCAAGATGAAACAATGATAAAAATTTGAAAAAAGATGGAGGAAATTCATCATTGATTCTTAAAATTCATAGTGTGAACTTACACAAAGATATAAATAGGTATTTGGAGTTGATTCATTTTTGAGCTGATTGAGGAGAACACCATTTCTGAGAAAAACTATTTTCATGCAGTTACTTCACTTTAGAGCTTAACCCTCCTTATTCTGTCTCTAATGTTTTTACATTTAAAACCTTATAAACCACATACTTAGAAAAACCCATGAAATCTACCTCATTATTGAAACATTTTTGACTACGTGAAGTGGAGATACTCGGATTATAACAAGCCTATTGAGATCACACATGTTTTTTATAATGATAAAAACTTCACATTAAATATCCTTGTGTAAAGATATAAATGTTTTTCTATTTAGGTAGGTAAGACCTAAATGTGAGTATTAACATGAAATGGAATGGATTCTTATGAATTTTGAAGAGTTAGGGAATTTTATCGATGTAGGAGGCATGCTATTTTCTTTGATATCATAATTGAGTTATTTTGTCATTTATGCTTTGGGAATTTTTTTTGGCCTTTGTATAAGAGATTGTTGAGGAGTGTAATGTTTAAGTGTAGGGGAACTGATATATAAAATATTTTCAATTATTTTATTCTCAATTTCAATATTTTTAATCCCACCGATGGGTTATTTTGAGGAAAATTGTCACATTTTATAGTTTTTGAAGTATTTTTAGATTAATTGCTAAAATGAAATATTTTAGATTTTAAATGATTTATTTTTATTCTATATTTCAGCCATAAATTTTTATTGATTGATCCAAATTGGAAAACTCTCATTTTATATGTTTCTATGTTTGATGGGATTAATTTCATTATTCTGGACCTAAAGCTCAATCTATTATTTGAAGGTCCAAATCCAGCTCACAATTGCAGCATCGAAAACTGTGTACAGGCCTAGAGAATTTTATTATTGCACCCATATATCATAAATGGATAGTCAAAAGGAGATAAAATTATTCATGGGTAAAGAGAACATTAGTAGGAAAAAGTTATTTATCTGTTGACCCACCTAATTTATCATTCATCAAGGCCATTAATTCATGGTAAAGTGGTGCAATGGAATATGAAGAGTCACCTATCCGGAATTAAATTATCGAATTGAACCAGCCATTACTCCTACACCCTGAGTTACATAAAGCTTAAATTTTTAAGGAATACGTGGATAAAGTACAGGAAAAACTTTCAATATGATTTTTAAAAAAATAATCCATTTAATGGGTTTACCATGCAAAATAATTCTAAAGTATATTTTGGAGCCAAATATTTCACCTCTTTTTCCTAGAAAAGAGTGTTTTTTCATCATTTAAATTGTTTGGCTACTTAGAGGTATCCTTTGTTGGACATTTTCTATATTTTTTTAGTTTAATTTATGTTTTAATATTATTCTTCATTTTTATTATATGTTACTCTTCTCCTTAACCTCATGCTCTCATATTTCTACCTTTAGTGTTTTCTACCCCTTTCTGTCCACTGTGATCTCTTATACTCATGATTATGAGTAGCTAACCTGAGGAATTTATAGGGGAGTAATCCAGTGTTGAACCTAATTTTATAAGCTGTCATTTTTTATTTTTATTATTTTATTAGATTTAGGACAATGAAGATCTTAGTGGTAAAGGTGCCTTTGTGTGTCCATTTTCCACCCAAGGCTTAGCTTCTTCTTTCTGTAATATTCTCCCTTGATCGAGGAGGTGGATGTGCGGTCTCTCAATGATCATTGAGTGTAACATATATTCAAAACATGGGAAATAGAGTATTTTCATGCATATTATGGATCATTCTCATTAAGTTTATTTGAAACAAAAAAAAAATAGATAATGAAGGTTCACTCTAAATAATCTTTTGGGAGGATCTCGTTTCTATCTAACATCATTTTGTCTACATTCATTTTATTTTCATTTCATATGCATGTTTAATTTTAGTCCTGCATTCTCATTTCTCAAACCTAAGTTTATTTTAGTTTTATTTAATAAATAAAAAAATAATAAAAAATTGAATTATAAGTAGTGAGGGCTTGACTACTAAAGCTTCTCAAGAGAATGAACTAGGTCAGCCCTTGTGCTTCACTTAGTTATAAATATTTTTGAGAGTACACACTACAATGATTCATAAAATTGGTTCCATTTTTGGGGATCCATGTGGTCATCATTCACTATTTTTATTCTCATTTTTAAATAAATTTCATTTCATTTAAAATAAAAAAAAATCACAAATTTCAAAAAAAATCTTTATTTATGATGTCTTTCAATTCAAATATTATGCATGGACTAAAGAATCTCATGTGTCAGAAGAAATTAAAAAAGACTAGATGAATGTAATTAAAGAATAAATACAAAAACTGAAGAGTAAAGTTGAAAGTGTTGAATAATATATTTGTTCACTAGTGCGGAAACCTGAACCAGAACTAGAACTTGAATCAAAATAAGTACTGGAAGATATTTCAGCATTCATTTTTTATGTTAAAGAACCTGAGGTGGGTGAGAAAGAGATTCTGAAGAAACTAATCACATAATACCAAACTCAAACATTACTATAAGAGGTCCCTAAAGTAAATATGTAAGTTGATACACTTATGGGAAATCAACATTTTTTTAAAAAAATTCTAGAATTTCTTTGTTGAAGATAACCCACAACATGATCTTCCCTTCCTTGATAATGAAAAATCAGTGCCACTCTACCTCTCTCTTTCTTTGGAATATTTTGATTAATATGCACCTCTTGAGATTTGGTTTACAATGGTACTTCCTGAAGAGATTAATTTCCAAGATGACTTACTTGAAAGGAAGATGTTTTTATTAATTCTCCATGGCTTAATATTATTCAAGCTGAATTGTTTTCTGATTTCTCATTTTCTAAAGTTTTTAATATAACAAAAATAGAGAAGACCTTGGATGTTAAGGAAGGGACCACCCAAGTGGTGGTAATTGGGAAATAAGAGTTGGAGAAGAATGTGGTGTGACTACCTCCTCAACAACAATTTACATACCATATGGAGGGGGACAACACAAAAGTCAATAAGGAGAGCCCCTATTTTCTTTTACCTCCCACTGTAGACCTAAAATTATCTATTTCTTCTTTCTTGGGGGTTGAAAATTTTCTTATATTCTTTGGGGTTCTCCAGTATCAGTGTTTACTCATGGGCATTAGGAAAAGTCACATATGGTGGTTAATCTCAAATAAACCACACCCACCATTTAATTGGGGACAATCCACTACAACAACCTGACTAGGGGAAGTAAAACCCTAGCACTTGATTAGGGGGTCAAACCAAGATTTATCCTTTTTCTATCCCCTTTATATTTCTTTTTCTTTATTTTTCTTATGTATTTCCATTTATTTCTTGTAGTTTTAAAGTGGTAGAATCTAGGATCTTAACTTAAAGCTTCCACTAAAAAATAAATCAGGTTGTGTCATTCATTTTCTTCATTTTATATTTTACCCAATTAAAATTCTGTGTGAAAATATTTCTCGATTTCATTTGAGATAAAAATAGGATAGTCAATGGAATAAGTGTGTGGGGGGAGGATGTTAATATGTTTTTAGTAATTTTTTGTGCGATTCTATTTTATTTTTCATGTTTTTTTCTGAATTTTTCATGTTTTCATTTTTCATTTTTCATTTTTTGGTGTGTTTTTAGGATTATTAAGTTGAATTGAATACTTTGAAAAATTAAAACCATATTGGTATTTTTGGCACATTGATTTATTTGAATATTAGAGGATTTTAATGATTACTGAATGGATTTTTCTTGATTTCTAATCTTTTTATTTGATGAAGTTTGATTGATTGTGAATGTAACATCCCAAAAAGTTTAAAATATTAAATTCATATTTTTTTAAATGAATTACTTTATAATTTAAATACACTAAGAATTATATTTTATAAAATAAGTGTTTATAAAATTTCATTAAGTTTAATATTTAAAATTTTATTACTTAATATCAATTATATTATTGTTTTTGTTTTTGTTTTGAAATCATAAAAATTTTAAATATATTATTATTTTCAAGAAATAATATTTGATTTATTTTAAAAGAATAATTTATTTTATATTTTTTAAATATTTATAAATATTAGTTCAAATTATAAAAAACACATTATTTATATACATGTAACAAAATGATTATTTTTCTAAAAACAATTAACAAGTGATAAAATATTTAAAATAAATAATAATAATATAGTATATTTGAAAATAAATGAAAAAAATATTCATAATCATAAATATAAATCTCACGTTTTTTTAGAAAACTAAAAATGTAATTAAATAATGGTAATCAAAATTTAGAATATTTAGCATAATATATTTTGTTAAGGTAATAAAATAAAAAATATCAAATTATAGATATATTAATTAATGGGGATTATTTTATAAATACATTAAATAAATTTATCAATTTACTTTGTTAAAAATTTAATTTATATTTTTTTATATATTAATGATAAATAAAAACTAAATATATATATAAAAAATTGATGAAATGATATATAAAAAACGACCACAAAATATTAAATCAAGATAAAACAAGATAATAAAAATGGGATAAGGGTTTATGGGGGAGGCATTGAATCAGATAAGAGGGGGCTTCGAGGGCCGAACGAGGTCGAGCATAGGATGGAGTCGAAGCCGACAAAGGTGCAACGATGCTTTGGGCGCAGACCATAGGATCGATTTCAAATTGAGCTTCCATGAGAGATTCTTCTTAGGAGACTAATCAAGGTTAGAACGTGGTAAGAAGGGAAATCAGAGGTCGATGCACCAGGCGACGTTAGTGGAGATCTGTGCGAGTTATAGTTGTCTTCCAACTAAGATTTGTATGGATCATGTTTTGATTTTTCTTCAAACAAAGTTGGTATGTGTTTTCTCCTATATTTCTTTTGGTGAATGAATCAGTACATTGATTTGTTTGTTTCATCAATTATTCTTCCTGATTTAAACCAAAAATATTAATTTATTATTAATTTGGTTTAGTTTTCATATAATGTCTTTTTATAGTCATTTTTAATTATTTTTCCAACTTTTTGTACAGTTTGGTCATCATTTTTCTGTAGATTGTTTATTATTTATTTCATCACTTTGTAATGTTCTATCCAGATGAATTCTTTCCACCGATGAGCATTGTTGTCCATTCTATTTTTTTTAATATTTTTATTCTCAACTTGATGCAATAATATATTTTATATACCATGTTTTCTTAACATGTGTTTCATCTAGGCCATCATTTGAAAAACAAGGTTTGTTTTCTTTATTATAATTTTATAAATGTATCCCTCATCACTGTATACAAACCATGATGAACTTGGCTATAAAATCCTTAAACCATTATGAAAATAAAATTTCAAAATAGTTTACTAGTCCAGCGAGAGTGAGAGTTTGTGAAAAAGTGCATCAGAAGATGTTCTTCGGTGTGTGTTTGCAAATAAAGTAAGGGATATATTAATTTTATTTTTAGATTTTGGTTCTCAGTTTTACCAAATTATGTAAGGATTAGTTTTAGTTTTTTCTATTTTACAAATTTATATACATATACAATTATATACTTATATCTAATTTTTTTATAAATCATAAGAGAAGGGTTTTGAATTATGTTTAATTTCTGAGAATACAGTTGTAAGGGTTATATTAAATGTATTTTAGAATTATGGCCTTTTATTTTTGAATTAGATATTTTATTTTTATGATTCTTGATTATTAAGGGATATATATATATATATATATATAATTATCAAACTATGTTTTAAATTCTGGTTCAAGGTTTTGATTATATTTTTATCTCTTAATTTTTTCTTTAAATTTATGCATGGAAATTGTTTTATTTTAATAAAAATATATTTTCAAGGTAAAATTATTTTGTTTATATTCTAATTATAAGAGATGGTGTTTTATTTAAATAATTTTTATGTAAAGGGGCTTCATATTATTTAAAAATATCACATATGTATAATTTAAGTTTATGCACTTTAGTTTGATGTTTATATATTTTTATTTGTGATGAAATTTTATTTTTGTTCTAATTATGAAAGAAGAAGTCATTTATGCATGAATATTTTCTTTAATAAAGTTATATCATGACAAATTTCACTCAAACCCCTTATTTTTTATGTATGAGGGTTTTCATACTTTGATATACATATATAAATATATGATAAAGGATTAATGTTTATTTTGAAAATGATATCTTGATTATTTTATGTACGATACATAATTGTTTCATGATTGTGATTATTTTAAGAAGAAAAAATTATATATGAATTATTTTAGGAGAATAACAATTTACTATTGCTATGTGAAGGATTTATACATTATGTAATTAATTCTTGCATAGAATCAATTATATGAGACTTTTATATTTTTTTATTAAGATAATAAAAGTTATCATTTTATACAAAAATGTATTTCATGAATTAAAGAATGAAAGTTTGAGTACAATGATATTTATGCAATGACTAAATTACTCAAGTTTCGGTTGTATCAATAATCACTATATATTTTCAAGGAAAGTTCATTTTTATATATACTTTTTTATAAATAAAATTTTGTGTGTATTTAATACATGGTTATGTTTTAAAGGCAAAACCCAGTGGTAAATGTATATGTGTATATATATATATATAAGACAAGATCAAAATGAATTTATAAATTTAACCCTCGGACATGGAAAACATTATGGGGAGTGGGGATTGAACCCGTACCTCAAGAAAGTGGGTTGGTCCAGACAACCTTCCATATTTCAGGTGGCCTTATGGTTTTGTTTTCAAAGTCTTTATTTTTTTTTTTCAGAAGAATCATTGGAATATGTTTAAAAAAAATTTTGGGTGTAATTAATTTTCAAAGAAATGCAGTATTTTCAAGGTGTAAGTAATTTCAATAATGTTTTTAAAATATATTTCTAAATGTATTTTTTGAAATTATTTTCAAAATAATATTTTAGAGGTATTTATAAAAGATTTTAAAACCCCTTACTAGGACGTTTAATTCTCACCCTATGTTTTAAATTATTTCTCAGATGTTCAGTAGAGTGTTTCAAAGGAATTCACTTCACTTAAGGAGTTAGCGTAGAAATTTTTTTTCTTAATTTTTTTTTATAATCTATGATAAATTGTATGGTTTATCTAATCATCCAGAACCTAGACCCAAAAATGTATTCTATTTTATAAATTGTTATGTATTATTTTAGTTATATTTAAAAAAAATACACAACATTTTAAGTATTGAATCTGGAAGTGTGGGTTTGGGCTGTTACTGTTGGTTTCAAAGGAATAATCTAGAAAACTTTGGAGATTAGATGTTTTTATCTAAGCTGTAGACTATAGGATTTTATCATCCCTAGTTTTCTTAATTTCGAAGAGGGGAATTCATAATTTTATAGAGTCTAATGAATGAATTGTGAGAGCACAATTATTTTTAAGGGGGGAAGCATGTAACATCCTGAAAAGTTTAAAAATTAAATTTTTATTTTAAAAAAAATTAATTACTTCATAATTTAAATAAACTAATAATTATCTTTGATAAAATAGGTTTTAATAAAATTTCATTATGTTTAATATTTAAAATTTTATTACTTAATATCAGTTATATTATTGTTTTTTGTTTTTTTGAAATCTTATAATATTTTAAATAAATTATTATTTTCAAGAAATAAGATTTTATTTATTTTAAAAGAATAATTTATTTGTTAATTTTAGAATATTTATAACTATTATCTCAAATTATAAAAAACACACACTTTCATTATACATATGACTAAATTATTATTTTTGTAAAAAAATTAACAAGTGATAAAATATTTAAAATAAGTAATAAAAATATAATATATTTGAACATAAATGAAATAAAATATTCATAATCATATAACTGAATCTCACATTTTTTTAGAAAACTTAGAATATAATTGAATAATGATAATCAAAATTTTAAATATTTAGCATAATATATTTTTATTGAGGTAATATATTATAAAATATAAAATTATGGATATATTAATTAATGGGTATTATTTTATGAATACATTAAATACAATTATTAATTTATTTTATTAAAAATTCAATTAAATTTTTTTTATATATTAATAATAATTAAAAACTAAATTTATATATAAAAAATTGATGAAATAATATTTTAAAAAATGATGATAAAAAAATAAATCAAGATAAAAAAAGATAAGAAAAACATGATAAGGGTTTAGGGGGAGGCATTGATCAGGATAAGAGGGGGCTTTGAGGGCCTAGAGAGGTTGAGCAGAGGAGGGAGTCGAAGCCGAGGTAGGTGCACCAATGATTTGGGTGCAGACCATAGGATTGGTTTTGAATCAAGCTGCCATGGGATATTCTTTAAAGGATATTGATCAAAGTTGGACCACAGTAGGGAAAAAGATCATGTATTAATGAACCAAGCGGTGTGAGTGGAGATCCGAGCGAGTTAGATTTCACTTCCAATTGAGATTTGTATGGATGATGTTTCAATCTTTCTTCAACCTAAGTAGATATGTGTTTTCTCCTTTATTTATTTTGGTGAAAAAATTAGTACACTTCTTTGTTTGTTTCATCAGCTTTTCTTCTCAATTAACACCACCAAACTTAATTTATTATTAATTTGGTTTAGTTTTCATCTGATGTCTTGTTATAGTCATTTTTAATTGTTTTTTCCAACTTTTTGTACAGGTTTTTCATCTTTTTTTCTATAGGTTTTATATTATTTATGTCATCTCTTTGTGATTTTTTCTCCGGATGAATTATTTACATTGATGAGCATTGTTTTCCATTGTATTTCTTTAAGATTTTGATTTACAACTTGCTGCAATAATATATTTTATACACAAAGATTTCTTAACAAGTGTTTCATCTAGACCGTTATTTGAAAAACAAGGTTTGTTTTCTTTATTATAATTTTATAAATGTATCCCTCATCACTATATACAAACAGTGATGAACTTGGCTATAAAATCCTTAAAATATTGTGAAAATAAAATTTCAAAAAAAATTCTAGTCTGGTGAGAGTGAGAATTTGTGAAAAGGCACATCAAAGGAAGTTCTTAGGTGTGCATTTGCAAATCATGTGAGGGCTATCTTAATTTTATTTTCAGATTTTGGTTTTTACTTTTTAATAAATTTTGTAAGGGTTAGTTTTATTTTTTGTCAATTTTACAAAGATATATATATATATATATATATACGATTATATACTTGTATCTAACTATTTCCATAGATCAAAAGTTATGATTTTTTAATTAAGTTTTATTTCCAAGACTACGGTTTTAATGCTTATATTAAATTTATTTTAGAATTATAGTCCTTGATTTTTTAATTAGCTATTTTATTTTTATGATTATTGATTATTAAGGGATATATATATATATAATTATCGAACTATTTTTTAAATTCTACTGCAAGGGTTTGATTATATTTTTATATCTTAATTGTTTCTTTAAATTTATGTGTGGTAATTGTTTTATTTGAATAAAAATATATTTTCAAGGTACAATTCTTTTGTTTATCTTCTAATTATAAGAGTTGGTGTTTTCTTTAAATCATTCTTATATAAAGGGACTTCATCTTAATTAAAAATATTTTTTAGGTATAATTTAAGTCCATACTTTTTAGTTTGATTTTTATATATTTTTATGTGTGATACAATTTTATTTTTGTTCTAATTGTGAAAGAAGAAATAATTTATGAATGTATAGTTTCTTTAATAAAGTTATATCATGATATATTTCACTTAAACCCCTTATTTTTTATGTATGAGGATTATCATACTTTGATATTCATATATACATATATGTGTAATGATGAATGTTTATTTTGAAAATTCTATATTGATTATTTTATGTGAGATACATAATTGTTTCATGATTGTGATTATTTTAAGAATAATTTTTTTATATTAACTAGTTTAAGTCAATAACAATTTACTATTTTTATGTGAAGGATTTATACATCATGTCATCAATTCATGCATAAAATCAATTAGATGAGACTTTGATATTTTTTATTAAGATAATACAAGTTATCACTTTATAAAAAAAATTTATTTCATGAATTAAAGAATGAAATTTTGAGTACAAATATGTTCATTCAATGACCAAATGACTCAGGTTTTGGTTGTATCAATAATAGCTAGAGATTTTCAACGAAAGTTCATTTTTATATTTACTTTTTTATAAATAAAATTTTGTGTGTATTTAATACACGATTATGTTTTAAAGACAAAACACAGTGGTAAATGTATATGCATATATATAAGGAAAGATCAAAATGATTTTGAAAATTGGCACTTGGACATAGTAAACATGATAGGGAGTGGGGAGTGAACCCGTACCTCAAGAAAGTGGGTAGGCCCAGACAACCTTCCATGTTTTTGGTGGCCTTAAAGTTTGGTTTTCAAAGGCTTGCTTATTGTTTTTAGAAAAATCATTGGAATGTGTTTAAAACAATTTTTGGGTGTAATTAATTTTCAAAGCAATGCCATATTTTCAAGGTGTAAGAAATTTCAATAATGTTTTCAAAAGATATTTCTAAATGTATTTTTTCAAAGTATTTTCAAATGAATATTTTAAAGGTATTTAGAAATGATTTTAAAACCCCTTACTGGGAGATTTAATTCTCACCCTATGTTATAAATTATTTTTTAGAGGTTTAGTAGAATGTTCCAAAGGCATTTGCTTCACTTAAGGAGTTAGTGAATGCAAATATTTTTTTTATTTTTATTTTTGTAAAATTTGATAAATTGTAAGGTTTATATAATCCTCTATAACCTAGACTGAAAAAGGTCCTCTATTGTATATTGTGTTGTGCATTGTTTTAGTTATCTTTAAATAAAAAATACAAAACATTTTAAGCACTGAATACAAACGTGTCGGTTCGGGCTGTTATAGTTGGTTTCAAAGAAAAAATCTAGACAACTTTGGAGAATAAATGTTTTCATCTAAGCTGTAGAGTATAGGAGTTTATCAATCCTAGTTTTCTTAATTCTAAAGATAAAAATTCCGAATTTTCTAGAGTCCAATGAATGAATTATGAGAGCACAATTATTTTTAAGGGGGAAGAATGTGACATCCTGAAAAGTTTAAAATATTAAATTTGTATTTTTTTAAATGAATTACTTTATAATTTATATAAACTAATAATTATATTTGATAAAGTAGGTGTTTATAAAATTTTATTGTGTTTAATATTTATTTATTTTTTACTTAATATCAGTTATATTATTATTATTTTTGTTTTTAAATATTATAATATTTTAAATAAATTATTATTTTCTAGAAATAAGATTAATTTATTTTAAAAGAATAATTTATTTGATAATTTTGGAATATTTATAACTATTATCTCAAATTAAAAAAACCCACTTTTTATATATATATGACTAATTGATTATTTTTGTAAAAATAATTAACAAGTGATAAAATATTTAAAATAAATAAGAACAATATAGTATATCTGAAATTAAATGAAATAAAAGATTCATAATCATATATTTGAATCTCACATTTTTTTAGAAAACTAATAATTTAATTAAATAATGACAATCAAAATTTTAAATATTTAGCAAAATATATTTTATTAAGGTAATATATTATAAAATATAAAATTATGGATATATTAATTAATGGGTATTATTTTATGAATACATTAAACTCAATTATCAATTTCTTTTATGAAAAATTTAATTTATTATTTTTTATATATTAATGATAATTAAAAACTAAATTTTTATATAAAAAATTGATGTAATGATATATAAAAAATGATGATAAAAAATGAAATAAAAATAAAAAAAGATAAGAAAAATAGGATAAAGGTTTAGGGGGGAGGCATTGATCGAGATAAGAAGGAGCTTATAGGGCCGATTGAGGTCAAACATATGAGTTAGTTGAAGTTGAGGGAGGTGCAATGATGCTTTGGGAATAGACTGTAGGATCCGTTTCAATTTGAGATGCCATGAGAGCTTCTTTAGTAGAGACTGATCAAGTTTGGACCACAATACAAAAGGAGATCAGATTTCGATGAACTAGGCGATGCCGATGGAGATCTGAGCGAGTTATGGTTCACTTATGTCTAATATCTGTATGAATGATGTTTTGGTTTTTCTTCAACCTAAGTAGGTAGGTGATTGCTCCTCTATTTCTTTCGGGGACCGAATCAACACACTGATTCGTTTATTTCATCAATTTTTCACCCCGATTAACACTAACAACCTTAATTTATTATTAATTTCGTTTAGTATTCATCTGATGTCTTATTATAGTCATTTTTAATTGTTTTTCCAACTTTTTGTACAGGTTTTTCATCATTTTTCTGTTGATTTTATATTTTGTATATCATCACTTTGTGGTGTTTTCTTCGGATGAATTATTTCCCCCAATGAGCGTTGTTGTCCATTTTTTTAAGTTTTTAATTCTCAAACTGTGACAATAATATATTTTATACAACAATCTTGCTTAACAAGTGTTTAATTTAGACCATCATTTGAAAAAAAGGTTTATTTTCTTCATCATAATTTTATAAATTTACCCCCATCACTATATACAAATAGTGATGAAATTGTCTATAAAATACATAAATGATTGTGAAAATCATATTGAAAAATAGTTTTCTAGTCCGGTGAGAGTTAGAGTTTGCGCAATGGTGCATGAGAAGAATTTCTTCAGCATGTGTTTGTAAATCATGTAAGGGATATATTAATTTTATTTTCAGATTTTGGTTCTCCTTTTTTAACAATTTTGAAAGGGTGAGTTTTTTTTTGTCTATTTTACAAATTTATATACATATATGATTATATAATTATATCTAAATATTTACAAAAATCATAAGAGAAGGTTTTTGAATTAAGTTTTATTTCTAAGACTACTGTTGTAAAGGTTATGTTAAATTTATTTTAGAATTATAATCCATGATTTTCAAATTAGCTATTTTATTTTTATGATTCTTGATTATTAAGAGATATGTATATATAATTATCAAACTATTTTTTAAATTCTGGTGCAAGAGGTTGATTATAATTTTATATTTTAATTTTTACTTTAAATTAATGAGTGGTAATTGTTTTATTTTAATAAAAATATATTTTCAGGGTATAATTGTTTTTTTATCTTCTAATTATAAGAGATGGAGTTTTATTTAAGTAAATTTTTATGTAAAGGGAATTCATTTTATTTAAAAATATTGTTTATGTATAATTTAAATCCATGCTCTTCAGTTTGATTTTTATATATTTTTATGTTTGATACAATTTTATTTTTGTTCTAATTATGAAAGAAGAAATCATTTCTACATGTATAGTATATTTAATAAAGTTATATCATGACATGTTTCACTTACACCCCTTATTTTTTATGTATGAGGGTTATCATAATTTGATATAAAAATATACATATATGTAAAAGGATGAATTTTTATTTTGAAAATTCTATCTTGATTAGTTTATGTGTGATACATAATTATTTCATGATTGTGATTATTTTAAGAAGAAAAAATTGTTTATGAATTATTTTAAGAGAATACCAATTTACTATTTCTATGTGAAGGATTTATAAATCATGTCATTAATTCATGAATATAATAAATTAGATGAGACTTTGATATTTTTTATTAAGATAATACAAGTTATCAATTTATACAAAAATGTATTTCATGAATTAAATAATGAAAGTTTGAGTACAATGATGTTTATGTAATGACTAAATGACTTGAGTTTTGGTTTTATCAAGAATCCCTAGATATTTTCAAGGAAAGTTCATTTATATATATAATTTTTTATAAATAAAAATTTTGTTTGTATTTAATACATGGTTATGTTTTAAAGACAAAACCTAGTGGTAAATTTATATGTCTATATATAAGGTATGATCAAAATGATTTTATAAAATTAGGACTTGGATATGGTAAACATGATAGGGAGTGGGGAGTGAACCCGTACCTAAAGAAAGTGGGTAGGCCCAGAAAACCTTCCATGTTTCAGGTGGCCTTATGGTTTTGTTTTCAAAGGCTTGCTTATTGTTTTCAAAAAAATCATTGGAATATGTTTAAAACAATTTTTGGGTGTAATTATTTTTCAAAGAATTGTAGTATTTTCAATGTGTAAGTAATTTCAATAATGTTTTAAAAATATATTTCTAAATATATTTTTTGAAAGTATTTTAAAAATAATATTTTAAATATATTTATAAAATATTTTAAAACCCCTTAGTAGGAAATTTAATTCTCACCCTATGTTTTAAATTATTTTTAAAAGGTTTAGTAGAATATTCTAAATTCATTCCCTTCACTTAAGGAGTTAGTACACATAAAGATTTTTTTTAATTTATTTTTTTTATAAACTCTGATAAATTGTAAGGTTTATCTAATCCTCTAGAACCTATATCAAGAAGGTTCTCTATTGTATAAAGTGTTGTATATTTTTTGGTTATCTTTTAATAAAAAGATACACAACATTTTATGCACTAAATCCGAAAACATGGGTTCAGGTTTTTATAGTTGGTTTCAAAGTAACAGTCTAGAAAACTTGGGAGATTAGATGTTATCGTCTAAGTTATTGAGTATAAGAGTTTATCAGTCCTAGTTTTCTTAATTCAGAATATGGAAACTCAGAATTTTCTAGAGTCCAATGAATTAATTGTGAGAGAACAATTATTTTTAAGGGGGGAAGAATGTAACATCCTGAAAAGTTTAAAATATTAAATTTTTATTTTTTAAAAAATGAATTATTTTTTAATTTAAATAAACTAATAATTATCTTTTATAAAATAGGTGTTTTTAAAATTTCATTATGTTTAATATTTAAAATTTTATTACTTAATATCAGTTATATTATTATTATTTTTGTTTTGAAATCTTATAATATTTTAAATAAATTATTATTTTCAATAAATAAGATTCAATTTATTTTAAAATAATAATTTATTTCATAATTTTTGAATATTTTTAACTTTTATCTTGAATTAAAAAAAACCACACTTTTTATATACATATGACTAAAGGATTATTTTTTGTAAAAATAATTAACAAGTGAAAAAATATTTAAAATAAATAATGACCCTATAGTATATTTGAACAGAAATGAAATAAAAGATTCATAATAAGATATATGAATGTCCCATGTTTTTAGAAATCTAAGAATATAATAAAATAATGATAATCATAATTTTGAATATTTAGTATAATATATTTTGTTAAGGTAATATATTATAAAATATCAAATTATGGATATATTAATTAATGAGTATTATTTTATAAATATGTTAAATTGAATTATCAATTTATTTTATTAAAATTTGATTGATAAATTGTTTTTTATATTACTAATAATTAAAAACTAAATTTATATAAAAAAATCGAAGAAAAGATATATATAAAAAAAGATGATAAAAAAAATTAAATCAAGAAAAAGATAAGAAAAACATGATAAGGGTTTCGGGGGAGGTATCGATCTAGATATATGGGGGCTTCAAGGGACGAGCGAGATCAAGCATAAGAGGAAAACGAAGTTGTGGGAGGCTCGGTGATGCTTCGGGCATAGATCGTAGGATCGATTTCTGATCGAGCCACCATGGGAGCTTCTTCAGAGGATATCGGTCGAGGTTGGACCGCAACAAGGAAGGATATCGACCACCAGTTAACCGAGCACCGCTGGTGGAGATTTGAGTAAGTTAGGGTTCATTTTTGATCGAGATCCATATGGATGATGTTTCGATTTTTCTTTAACCTAAGTATGTAGTTGTTTTCTCCTCTATTTATTTTGGTGACCGAATCAGTACCCTAATTTGTTCGTTTCAAAAACTTTTCTTCCCAATTGACAATAATAGCCTTAATTTATTATTAATATAGTTTTGTTTTAATCTAATGTCCTGTTATATTAATTTTTAATTGTTTTTCCAACTTTTAATACAGGGTTGTCATTGTTTTTCTATATATTTAATATTTTTTATATCATAGTTTTGTGTTATTTCTTCGAATGAATGATTTCCACCAATTTGAATTGTCGTCTATTTTATTTGTTAATATTTTTATTCTCAACTTCATGAAATGATATATTTTATAAAACAATCTTTCTTAATAATCCTTTCAGGCGGACTGTCATTTAAAAAAAAGGTTTTTTTTTCATTATAATTTTATAAACATATCTCTCATCACTGTATAAAAATAATTATGAACTTGGCTATAAAATCCTTAAACCATTGTGCAAATAAAATTGCAAAATAGTTTTCTTGTTCGGCAAGAGTGATCATCTGCGCAAAGGCACACCAGTAGAAGAAGTTCTTCAGTGTGTGTTTTCGAATCAAGTAAGAGATATAGGAATTTTATTTTCAGATATTGGGTCTCAATTTTTACCAAATTCTATAAGGGTTAGTTTTATTTTGTGTCTATTTTAAAAATTTATATACATATCTAACTATTTTCATAAATCATAAGAGAAGGGTTTTGAATTATGTTGTATTTAAAAGCCTATGGTTGTAAGGGCTATATTAAATTAATTTTAGAATTATGGTCTTTGATTCTTGAATTATATATTTTATTTTTATGATTCTTGATTAGTAAGGGATATATATATATAAAACTATGTTTTAAAGTCTAGTGTAAGAGTTTGATTATATTTTTATCTCTTAATTTGTGTAATAAATTTATGCATGGTAATTGTTTTATTTTAATAAAACTATATTTTCAAGGCACAATTATGTTGGTTCTCTTCTGATTATAATATAGGGTGTTTTCTTTAAATCATTTTTTTATAAAGGGACTTCATCTTATTTAAAAATATTATGTATATATTATTTAAGTCCATGCTCTTCAGGTTGATGTTTATATATTTTTATATATGTGTGATATAATTTTATTTTTGTTATAATTATGAAAGAAGAAATCATTTATGCATGTATAGTTTCTTTAATAATGTTATATCATGACAATTTTCACTTACACCCATTATAGTTTATGTATGAGGGTTCTCATTCTTTGATATACATATATACATATATGTGCAAGGATGAATGTTTGTTTTGAAAATTCTACCTTAATGATTTTATGTGCGATACATAATTGTTTCATGATTGTGATTATTTTAAGAAGAAACAATTATATATGAATTATTTTAAGTGAATAACAACTTACTATTTCTATGTGAAGGATTTATACATCATGTAATTAATTCATGCATATAATCAATTAAATAAGAATTTTATGTTTTTTATTAAGATAATACAAGTTATCACTTTAGAAAAAAAATGTATTTCATGAATTAAATAATGAAAGTTTGAGTAAAATAATGTTTATACAAAGATTAAATGACTCGAGTTTTGGTTGTATCAAGACTCGCTAGAGATTTTCAAGGAAAGTTCATTTTTATATATACTTTTAAATAAATAAAAGTTTGTGTGTATTTAATACATGGTTAGGTTTTAAATCCAAAACCCATTGATAAATATATATATATATATATATAAGGCAAGCTCAAAAATGATTTTATAAAATTGGGACTTGGATATGGTAAATATGATAGTGAGTGGGGAGTAAACTCGTCCCTCAAGAAAGTGGGTAGGCCTTGACAACCTTCCATGTTTTAGGTGACCTTATGGTTTTGTTTTCAAAGGATTGCTTATTGTTTTCATAAAAATCATTGGAATATGTTTAAAGTAGTTTTTGGGTGTAATTAATTTTCAATGTGATGCAATATTATCATGATGTGACTAATTTAAATAATGTTTTCAAAAGGTATTTATAAATATATTTTTGGAAAGTATTTTCAAAAGAATATTTTAAATATATTTATCCAAGATTTTAAAACCCCTTACTGAGAAGTATAATGTTCACCAAATGTTTGAAATTATTTTTCACAAGTTTAGTGGAATGTTCAAAAGGAATTTTCTTCGCTTCGGGAGTTAGTACATGTGACAAAAATTATTTTAATTTATTTTTTTGTAAACTATGATAAATTGTAAGGTTTGTCTAATATTATAGGATCTAGACTAGAAAAGGTCATATATTGTATAAATTTTTGTTTATTGTTTTAGTTATCTTTTAATATAAAAAATACATAACATTTTAAGCACTGAATTCAGAATCATGGTTTTATACTGTTACAGTAAAACTCACGTGCACTATTACTATCTAAATTGAACATCTTGCCCAAAACAAGAGGTTTCTAATCATTGTTGAATATTATTAAATTTATATTCTTCATGAGAGTCTTTAGGCATGTTTTTCAATCCATAATTTTTTGTTTTTACCTTTTTCAAAGCTATTCGAGTTCATGGAATGTGTTAAGTATGATTGAATCACCTATTTTAAAGACCATTTTTACATTTAACTCTTACTTTGGCCTACCTTTTAATCTAAAATCTATTAATACCTTAGTATCCATAAAATACCTTATTATTAAACTACATTAAAATCGATTTATACCTTTTTAACAGGCTCTAGAAGTTAAATGAATGATTATTGTTGAAATCTAGCGTGGGGGAGGGAGAATATGAGCTATGTTTTGCTTTCCTGAAGAATCTATTTTAGCTGAAAAAGTGTTTCCATATTTATTAATCCTTTTTTGGAAGATTTTTCATGATGTAAAGATTAATGGTTGGCCCAAATATCATTACAAATATGGGATGGGTGTTCGCCAATATTTGAAGATCAAAAGATGCCTCTCTTTTCCTCAAAAACATGATTCTGAAGAGAAATCTAGATATGAATTCAAGATGAAACAATGCTACAAATTGGGGAAAAGAGGGATGGAATTTATCATTGATGTTGAAAATTAATAGTGTGAAATTCCCAATTAAAGAAAGTGGTGTTTTAAGGTGATTCATTTTCGAGCCGATTAAGGAGCACACCATTCTTGAGCAAAATCATATTCATGCATTTACTTATCTTTAGAGATTAACCCTCCTCATTCTGAATATGATGCTTTTACATTTAAAACCTACCAACCCTCATCCTTAGAACAACCCAAGAAAAATAACTCGTGATTGAAACAATTATGACTCTATGAAGTGGTGATACTAGGAGGATAAAAATCCTATAGAGATCACACATGTTTTTGGGGATAAGAAAAACTCCACATTAAATATCCATGAGTGAAGAGAGAAATATTTTTCTGGGGAGGTAGGTACGACATGAATGTGAGGATTAACATGAAATTTAATGGATTCTTATTATTTTTAGGAGTTAGGTAATTTTTATCCAAATAGGAGGCGTGGTATTTTCTTTGATATGATAATTGAGTTGTGTTGTCATTTATTCTTTGGGAAGTTTGTTTTGACATTTGTATAAGATAATTATCTGGGAGTGAAATGTTTAATTGTGGGGTAATTGTTAGAGAAAATATTTTCAATTATTTTATTATGAAATTCAATGTTTTTAATCCCACCAATATGTTATTTTGAGGAAAATTGTCACATTTTATAGTTTTTGAAGTATTTTGAGCTTAATTGCTAAAATGGCCTATTTTGGATTTCAACTATTTAATTTTTATTATGTATTTTGATTAAATTATAAAAATTGAAAAATTATTCTTTTATATGTTTATATTTTTTATGAGATTCATTTCATTATTCTGGACCCAAAGCTTAATATAGAATTTGAAGGCACAAATCGAGCTCATAATTCCAGCCTTCAAAACTGTGCACTGATATGAAAATTTTTATTTTTGGGCCAATATATCATAAATGAAATTTTAAAAGTAGATTAAATTCTTCGTAGAGAAAGAAGATATCTAGATGAACAAATTATTTAGCAATGGCCCCACTTTATTTGTCCTTATTTAAGGTCATTAATCCATGTTAAAGTGAAGCATTGGAATATGAATAGTCACCTATCTAGAATTAAATTCTCAGATTGAATGAGCCCTAACTTCTACATACCGAGTTAAATAAATTTTAAATTTTGAGAGAAGATTAAGATAAAGTATAATAACAACTTTAAATAAGATTTTTTTAAAAAATCATCCATTTAATGAGGTTACCATGAAATAAAATTCGAAGGAAGATTTTAGAGCCTAATATTTCATCTCTTTTACCTATAAAAGAGTACTTCTTCTTCATTTCAAGGGGTTATAAACTTAGGGGTAGCCATTTTTGGTAATTTTATGTAGTTTTTAGTTTAATTTATTTTGTAATAGTATTCCAAAATTTTATTATATATTAGTATTATCCTTCACCTCATGCTCTCATATTTTTATCTTTTGTGTTTTCCACCCCTTTATTTACTCTGTGATATCTTATGCTCGTGATTATGAGTAGCTAACATGAGGAAGTTCCTAGGGGAGTAATCCAGTGTTGAACCCAAGTTTATGAGATATAATTTTTAATGTTTCTTATTTTATTAGTTTTATTCCAAGGGGGTCTTAGTGGGAAATATTCCTTTGTGTCTACACTTGCCACCTGAGGCTTAGCTTTTTCTTTCTGCAATATTCCCCCTCGATCGAGGAGGTAGATGTATGGTATCTCAGTGATCATTGAGTATTCCATATATTCACAACATGGGAAGGATAGGATTTTCATGAATACTATGGAGAATTTTCATTATGTTTATTTGAAACAAAAAAAAGATATGATGAAGGTTCACTCTGGATAATCTCTTGGGAGGATCTCCTTTCTGTATAACATCATTCTATCTGTATTCATTTTGTTTCCATTGCATCTGCATGTTTAATTTTAGTATTAATTTTTTACTTCTCAAACCTAAATTTCTTTTTTGTTTTATTTAATAAAAAAAAAATAAAAAAAAATTTAATTAGAATTAGTGAGGTTTTTACTACAAAATATCCTCAAAAGAACAACATAGGTCAGCCCCTATGCTTCTCTTAGTTATAAATATTTTTGAGAGTGTGCAGGACAACACTTCATCATTCACCTATAGAAAATCCCCAAAACACACAAATAATTCTCCAAAATCTCCCAAATAGGACCCATATAATTTAAATACTTAAAAACATAAATAAAGGGTTACTTACTTGGAATTAGGGGTACTATAATGACCCTCAACCATCATAGTGTAGATAGTTTCCTACAATCAATTTTTTTAGAAAAGTCACTTAGAACCTACTCCAAAGATCACCTGATAACCAAAAACTCCACATGGGCCATTGATCACATCATAAAACATATCTTAGTGATGTTTCTACTCTCAAAATACTGATTTGAAACCCAATTATCAAAACAAACCCTTCTTTTGTACCAAAAAATTAAATTTTCTTTGAATTTTAGAATCTGTAAGAATGAAATTCATTGCACCCTTGATTGTACAAATGTTGGATAATTAAATAATGGATCATATTCATCATAAAATAATATTTAATAATTTTAACATGCATGTATCTTTTGATAACTAAGACTAAAATTATGGACCGCATTCTTACATTCATTGAAATTTACGAGTAGTGTATTTTCCTTTGGAAATAAATATTTTAACAAAGAAAACATTTGATCAAAACACCTATTTGAAAGTGAAAAACCTGATTTAATATCCATAAATTTTTTAATATATTTTAATTTTTTTACCCTTCACCTTGGATATAAGTCCTTCTCAATATATTTTAACAAATTATAAAATTAAGATGGTTTTGATTTGAGATTTTAATTATCATTATGAGTTTCAGTTTCCTGAAAAGATGGATCAATAACCACATGTACTAAATATCGAAACTATGATGGATTTGGTATAATTTTTTTTATATTATTATGAATTACATTCACCATGTGAATATCAAAAAATATAATCTTTCTAAAAACAAAAACATAAAGTAGGTTTCATGATGGTGTCATCATCCTATATGCTCGATACATCATTCTTTGACTATCTAAAATAAGCTCGACTTTACACCATGGCCATAAAATTTAGGGTGATAATTCTATTTCAATCAAAGGGTGGAGATATAAACTTCCACAAATATGGAAGGGAAAAATCCTTCCTTGACTTTTACATTAATAACATGTCATCCATGACACACCCAATGTACCCTACTTCCCTCCAAAATATGGTGTGACCGTTTTTATCAGAAAATCTAAGTGCACAAGTCTTGACATGCATTAATGATGACATTAAAGTCTATGGACCATTACACATACTTAGAAATAGGAATATCTGATGACACCAAAACATGTAGAATTTCTACTGGCGGGTCTGTTATCATAATATCTCATCTTGGAAATTACTAAGTGAGAACTACATGAGAAGAAGTATCATCTACTTAAGAGTACTCTCACCTGATGTTCTATGTTTTATGTGTCCCATCATGGTATGTTATCCAACCATAGAACTATATTAATAATATTGTCATAGAACTTCAAGGTTCTCATCATAGTGGGGATATACAATGACCTTATCAATGCGACAAATACTCTAGTACATTATTATATTAAATTCATGAAGAACAATGAAAAATATGTAATAAGATGTTAAATTTAAAATTTAATACATAAAATATTCATGTAATCAAAGTAAAAAAAATTGGTTCTAGGACACCAACTCTAACATTATAAACCCATTATAACAAAAATATTACTAAAGTTGAAGAAAAGTTGACAACTTCATCTGAAGGTTCTACAGATGAGAAGAAAAAATATAATAAGGTTAAACAGAAGCAAGAAAACAAATCCAATACAAAATCTAAGAAAAAGAAAAAAAATTCAAGACTGATAGATGATTCTCAGTTCAAACATTTCTTTTAAAAAACCACTAAGTTTCCTCTTTATCCCTAATATACTTATTTATTTTTACTAACTTGGATTGAATTTAAAGAGCTAAAATTAGGAATATGGGTGAGTGTTGTAGAATTTTTGAATCATAAGAATAATGTCCATCGTGGAATTTTTTCAACCATGACGAGAAAAGGAGTTATACCCGTGAAGGGAAAAATTTAAATATGAGATATGAATCTATTAATTTTATTAAACAATAAGGTAAAAAGGTTAATAAAAGAAATATTTTTTGTAAATTGTGTTTATTCACTTGAACCATTTAAATATGGTTGTTGAGATGGGTGAAGGTAATTTTTATCTTAACGAGATTATCTTAGATTTCTCTAAATATGAGAATTTGGAAAGAAGTATAAGAAAATTTTGCATGACATTTTTGTTATGGATAAAATTGATCACTTTGATTATATAATATTATTTTCTACACTGGTTTCACCCATGTATACTTATATATGTTTAGTTAAAGGCTCTTTGTTAAGAAACTCATGAGATACTATTTTCCTCTAGAAGAAAATTTCCATGATTATGAAATGAAGAAAAATAATCATGAGTGGCCCCTTTGAATTTGATTATCAATAAAGGGGGATAAAAAATATGATGGATAATGGAAATGAAAACATCATATGAGGATAAATATTTGAGTACACATATTGATTTCAAATATGTTTATAGTTTTATGTGGATATTTACAATAAACAAAAATGGGGAGATTTTTGTGCCAAAGTGTGTTTGGTTTCATTTTTTGTCAATATATCATTATGTGTTTAAAGATAATGTTCCTTAAGAAACATTATTATAAAAGATAAAAATATTTGGTAACTTTCTTTATGGAGGAATATACAAAAGTTCCTTAACAAAATTAGATGATGCTTTGTTGGTCATTTAAAGTTACTAAATCATGGAAGTATCATGATACAAGTTGGAGTTTATAAAGTAAAAGAATTGATATTTTATTTTCAAACAGAATCTATCAGTCAGAAAAAGAAGAACCAGATGCAAAAAACTATATAAAGAACCATAAAGGGGGATAATTACATTTCCAAACACAAAATTACATACATAATATTTTTATAAAGTAGTTATTACATGGAAGTTTCAAAGAATTCAAGTTCCAAAAATTTTGTATTAATTTTATGGAAGTAAAGTTAACAGAAGATGAGGTTATAGAAACAGAGTTCTGGACACAAGTTTCTAGACATAGAGTTCCTGATATAATTTTCCAGAAAGAGAAGAGGTAACTAAAAGAGTTCCCTATAAAAAGTTCATCATACATAATATACCAAAAAATATTTTGAATGAAGATTAGTGGGAAAAAATTTTTGGGCACAGGCTTTCAGACAATAATATTTTATAAGTTCTAATTTATAAAATTGAAAAAAGTGTTTGTTCAAGTAATGATTAATGAAGTTATATTCCAACAAATTTTTAGTTACAAATTTCTATGAGAGATCAAGGGAGTCAAAAAAATGGATAGAAAGATCTGTAAAATGATACAATGAATATAATCCATCAAACATATTTATAAAAACCTCCATTGGAAAATATATTGTAAAGTTAAATAAATAAATAAATGAGTGAAAATTATAAGTATAAATGATAAATGAAGTTTGAGATAAATTTCAGAGTACTGGATAAACATTCACCACATAGAAAATTATAAAGTAGTTTCAGACAAAAAATTCATAGAAAAGGGAATAGATAGAGGGAAGATAAGAAAATTTACATTCACTATGTAAAGTAATTAATTATGATGATGCTGAGATGTTCTTAAATGTTTGATTATTATACTGAGATTGAATGGTTGGATGAAAAAAAATTACTCCATCAGATGAAGAGTTCTTAAAGAAACACTAGATGAAAATTCCCATATAGAGATAAATTGAGAAATTTTGGAAACACTGAATAATTCAAAAAGTGATAAGAAGATTTAGGAAGGTTCTTGTTTACTCTATAATACATGAGAAGAGTTGATGATATTTTTAATGTAGTTAAAATGTGATTGAAATTTTGATTTATAAATTTGGGTGAGCGGGAAAACATTTCAGGTTTCTCTCCTTTTCTACTTATGCAAAACCTATAAATAATAGTTTACAAGTAAATTGTACTTGTCATGGTTCACATGTGAGGAAATATGACATGCTGAAGTTCTATGATAAGATTAGTTTCTTACTAATTATGTTAAAGTTTAGAAGAACAGACAAAAATCCATCAGATGAAGGAACTTTGATTAGAGTTCCATCAGAATAATTTACATTGGATGATGAAGAAGAAGGAAGTTTTTGATTGAGTTTATACTCAATTGAAGCAAGAAGAGCACATGTACAGACTTTCCAAATTAGATAGAGATTCACCAAATGAAGTTATGAGATAGATTTCCTCTGAACATTGAATTTTTTTATTGAAATACAATAAGAAGAATTGAATGAAGTAAAATGGTACCAAGACCATTAGACATAGGTTACTATATGAAGGTCAAATGGATAGAATTTTTCTAATAAAATCTTCTAGAAAGAAATTTTGGAATGTTGAGATTGATCATATTCATATTTTATACAGATATGAAGGAATATTCAATATAAACGATTCTTAATAATATTTTTGAAGTTATTGAAGACTATAAATAGGTAAAGTTGATGCAACTTACTTGTAGAGGAGGGGAAGAACTTTATGAAGTGTATTTGAAAAGAAGAATAAAAAAGATTATTGCTAGGGCTATAACCAGTTTCTAAAGAGGATTTTTTACGGTGTATAACCTACTACGAAAAAAAGATACAAAAAGGATATTGGAGAGGTATAACCAAATATATAAATAAAATTTACTATTTTATTGTAGCAATATTTCCTATTTATTTCTTTTTATTCCTAAAATAAATTTATTATAAGTATTCATGTTGGTGGGGATATCCAACATGTAAAGGAGTTGGTATTTGTACTAAACCTTTTAAATAACATGTGCCACTATTTCTTTATAGTTTTGGAATATTAAAGGAGAGGTAGATATTTATACTTGAGT
This sequence comes from Viscum album, assembly GCA_963277665.1. NCBI lineage: Eukaryota > Viridiplantae > Streptophyta > Magnoliopsida > Santalales > Viscaceae > Viscum > Viscum album. The sequence continues at coordinate 1,383,817,496 of OY728138.1, forward strand.
GGATCATTACTCTAACATGTTTTAGTGGTTAAGATATTTTTCTTAATAGGTTAAGAATATTTTTTTATAAAAAGAAAATTGATCACTGATTCACCCCTATCATTGATCTTGATCCTTAGGTAACTTTAGTTCCCATTTTGCCTTTATTATCTACCATTTTTAGTCACCGACTATAGTGTTTTTAGATAGGTTTTGGTTGAAGATTTCACTATATCATAGCAGAATAATCTCATAGTGACGAGGCTTTTGTGTATGGTGGATATAGGATGTATTAGGAGGATAAACACATTAGATTTTGGGTATTCATATATGTGTGAAAACCATTTTATATATAATAAATTAGGACCAATAGATAGGTGAAATTTAGGTGGTATACTATTCGGTCATTGTTAGGAAATGGGGGAGTAGTAGTAACAGGTCCAGACAGCTGGATGCTATATAGATGAACACATGTACCAGAATGATGCTAATATGAAGTTATATATTCCACTCAACTCAATCATACAGATGCATTTCATATAACATAAAATTAGTACATGAATGTGATATATTTGTGACAATTTCAAAGAGAACATAGTTAACCAATTGGGGAGGTTGGGATGGTGGAAGTTCTTCGATAAGAAAAGGATTTTACATGGAAGTCAAAGATGGTAAACTTCATCCCATGAATGTTGGAAGGTGGTGACTACCAAAAAACCAACCAAATTATTCTATTTAATGGGATTGTAGTAATTTTTTTGATATATGATTATTAACTCTGGTAATCACTCTTCCATTCCCCTAATAAAAAGGTGAATCAATGTTTGATTATGGGTTAGAATGAATGTTTGATGCACACAAAGTTTTTATTCTTATGATTTTTTTTCTGTCATTTCTTCCAATAGTTACTTTAAAATTGTCTCTAAATGTTTTTCATTGATGTAAGGGGATTTGGGTGCAACTTTTCTTCCATGTTTTAATCATTATAGTGTGGGATCATTCTATAATTTTGTTTCCACTATTATAAATTCTAGTGGATATCATATGGAAATTATTTATATAGTAGTTATGATCGAAACAAGTGGTATTAGAGATTTGGTAGTAATTTTATTCATTAATTCCCTAGTGTAAGTGTTTTATATTTTGGTTTAGTAGAAATATTCTACCCTCTATCTTATATAAGAATAGAATTAACCAATACAAAATCCCTTAACACATTTACAAGAAGTTAGTGGGAGTTACCTTTTATAAAAGGATTGAATTAGACAAGGATAAGAAATGGGTGGGGAAATTCAACGTGATGAAATTTGTGTTCTAGAATATACAGATGGAATGTTACCTTCTTCAAAAGGACTTAGATGTTCCATTGAAATGAAAAAAGTCCAAAAAAATGAAAAAATGAGAATGAGAGAAGCTAGAAAATAAGTTATTATTTGTGATACAAATGTTATTATCTCATAATGTGTCTTATAACATTCATAAAGTGAATACTACATCAAAACTTATGAATAACCACACTGATATATATAATAAACCAATGATTATGAACAAGTTATTATTATTAAGGATACTATTTTATATGCATATTTCAGGAGGACATTCTATTTTTTATCATATTAGTAACTTTAATATGATCCAAATCCAATTAGAGTTAGTAAAACAATTTAGAGATTTGTAATGGTAACTATTGTTACTTTCCTAACTCATAGAATCATGGTATGTAATATAGATTACGATGAGTAATTCCAAAAAAATGACTAACTTAAAGTTAAAAAATTTATAGAGAACTAATAATGATAGAGGATATTTTTTTGAAATATATTTTGTCATCTTCTATAAATACCTACAATGTGGATGTAAGGGGGTGTATGACAACACAAAAAATTCATCAAATGGGAAAAGGTAGGAGGAGTCAATGTAGGAGTAACATAGATGAAGGTGATACCTTATGTTATAATTATTAGCATTAATATCAACTTAAGAAGTATTATGTTGAGAAAACATTCAACTCTAAAAAATATACCCTAGATGGATATGTGAATCCTATGTTAGAATAAGGGAGTGAATTACTCTTAAGTGTCATTAGATCACTTTAGTACTGGGTGATAAGACTCTAGATCTTCATTTCACTCAACATATAAGAAAGGAATTATGAAGAATTATATTTTTATAATGTTTAATAGGGAACATCTGGGGGAAGAATAAGAAATCAAGATATTTGGTACGTGATATTTTTCCATCTGAATGAGGAACAAATGTATACTAGAGTTGCATGAATTGTTTATTAGGGTTAAGTGAAAAATTAATTTCGATAGAAAAACTTGATGACATGAGTTTATACAAGAAATTTATAGTTAGAGTGTGGATTATTTCACACGAATATATGGTTTTAGAAAGATGAGTAAAGGTAAAAAATCTATACCTTATGGGTGTATCAAAAGGTGAACACATGCCCAAGAGTTAACTTCTTCTATGTTTTGGTATGATCATTTGGGACATTTTTGTGAGAAAGGTATGAATACTCATTGAAAAAGGTATATTGAAGGTTGATATCATAAAATATGGAACATGTAATGACTATATATTTGGGAAGAAGTAGAAGGTTTCCTTATGGATGGAAGGAAATGAACCAAAGCACTATAAGTTGGAGTTGGTTCATGTGGATGTTTAGGGTCCAAATCTTGTGTGGTCTCAGGGATTTTCATTCTTTTACATTACTTTAGATGAATCCTCATAGAAATTATGGGTGTAATTTTTTATGTAAATGTTATATGTGTTTTAAAATTTCATTAGATGGAGATAAATGGTAGATAAAGAGGGTAGAAGAAAAGTTATATCATTAATGTTAGAAAATGGTGGGGAGAACAAAATCAGAGAGTTTTAGAGGTTTTACTGGTGGAAGGGGGTTCAATTTGAGCAGGTTGTGTTAGGGAATCTAGAACACAATGAAGTTATAGATAGGATAATGTGGATGTTGGTAGACAAGTATGGGTTCATGAGTATTCACATGGGTTTCTTCCATGTTTTTTGGGCGAAAGTAGTGAACTATGCAGATTAGTTAATCAATTGAAGGAAATCATCTCTAATCAATTAGTATTTTTATAGATCTATTTGTACATAAGGAAGATTGACTTCAACCACCTAAAATTATTTAATGAACTCACCTAAATACATTTTGATGCAAAGAATAAATACAATATGGAGATGAATCCTCAAGCATGTTACTTTATCGGCTATGGAAATGGATAATTTGGATTTCAGCACTAAGATAGTGACTCTTAAATGGATGTTAGAAGTTAAAATATGATATTTAATGAAGATATACTATTAAAGTATTAGAACCTGATATAAAATTATGGTGAAATAAAAGTATCAATAAAATATGAGGTTCAACTAGATGGGTATCTAAATATTATGGATGTTATGGAAAATCCAGAGATAATGTCAGCACTTGAATAATTAGACTATTTAAAGAATTTTCTAGAAGGGAGTCAAATATGGAAGGTGTTTGTGAAGCCCTAAGTACTAGAAATATCAAGTATTATAGTGGTTTAGAGAAATATATATAAGTTAACACTCTATAAGCAACAATATCAAAAGGAGTTGAGCCATATAAGGAGTTGTGAAGGCCTACTAGAGAGATACACTAAGTGAAAAGGTATGGAAATGATTTTCATTTTTTATGTTTAATTGATGATAGTGACACCGAGAGGCCGGAAGACTATAGGGATTTGAAAGAATTTAAATAGTGGTATTCTTATATTAGAGATGAAATTTATTCCCTCAATGATTTTAGAATATGGTTGTTGAAAATGCGACCCATTGGGAAGAAATTATTACAAAACAAATGTGTTTATCAGATCAAGTAAGGATTAAATGGTAGGTAAAGGTGAAAGTACAGACTATTCATCAATGGTTTTCAAAAAATGAAAGGGGTGTATTTCTCAGAGATATTTTTTTAGTAAAGAACATTAATATCTGAATAGAGTTTGATGATGATAGTTTCGTCACCCTTCTAATTTATATCAATGAAATGCTAATTAAGGGTTAGGTAAAGGAAATAATTGATAATCCAAGTACCGATATGTCTGATAGTTTTGAGATGAAGTATATTAGTCTAATTAAATGGATTTTGAGAAAATGGATAGTAATAGAATTAAGTTTTGGTAATTTTTACTTGATATAGTTTTATTATGTTTAGAATGTGGTGGAATGATTCAACGCAAGTGAGAAATTTTTTTGTAAACATACCCTTGAATGAAAATTTCAAGATGATTAAATAAAATCCACCACAAATGGAAATTGAGGTTGAGTGCATGGTGAAGATTCTATATGCATTGGAAATCAAAAGGATGATGAATGAAATGGTTTATAATCATCTATAAAGTTCATAAGTAGTGGGTGTTGTTAGAAGGTTTATATAAATCCCTAGAAGAGAACATTGAGAAGATATAAAGTGGATTATATGATACTTGAAGGGATCTAGAAGCATAACACTTTGATTAAAAATAGAAGATCTATTGTAGTGGTTTTTTAACTTAGAAATACTTGAACACATTGAAGGGAACATTCAGATATGTTCTAACTTTTTGTTGAAAGACTGTGAGTTAGATATCAAATATTCACCTAGTAGTGTTACTCTCAAAAATAGAACCAGAGTACTTCACTTTAATATAAGAAGATGGGGAGTTGGTTTTGTTAAAAGGGTTTCTAGATAATCTTAGAAGGAGGAAAAAATTAGGAATATTATTCCTTGAATCATAGAGTATAATCCAATTAGCCAAAAAAACATTATTTTATTCTTAGATGAATCAAATTCAGTAGAAGTAAAAATTAATGAAGAAGTTGTTGGAGGATGAAGAGATGGATTTATGGAATATTAAAGGAACTCAAAACCCAATGGATATGTTGACAAAGGTTGTTGTCTGAGACATACTGAGGCAATGTTGTGACTCAATCGTATTGGGATAACAAAAATCATAATTTGGAAACCACACTACCACTAAAAACTTTTTTAGGAGTAGAATCAGGTCTTCTAAAGATAATATCTTAATTTATTGTAAATCTTGAAAAAAAATCTCATAAGGGAGATTTTTTGGTTTTTGGATATGTGTGAAAACCATTCTCCAAATTATTCATCATGAATAGACCCAAATCTTCTATCCATTAGATGCTTGATGTAGTTCATGATATACCCAAGGGGTATCCACGATACCCTCAAGATGATGAAAAGAATCACAGGTATAAAATACAACCATTGGGGATGATTTTACCCTTGAATCAGAGGTAAAGTGACAATAAATTTCTACCAAAAATATGACATGACCCATCCAAAAGTTAGATATCCATTCTAAAAAAATTGGAAGATAAAAAAATAAAAACAAAAAACAAAAAATACAACAAAGGTATAAATAAATCCTTCATCTCACCCTATAAAATACCTTACCTAGTTAGAACCCTCTTCTCACCGCCCAAACTCCCTCGACATATATCAGCTCCAAAATCACCTAGTCTTCATATAAATAATTCAATCCATCAATAACTATAACTTAAGAAATAAAGAACTCATTTAAAGGCCACACTTGGATGGGTATTCTATGAAAATAAAAGAATGTAATATAAATTATATAATAGTCACCACAAGTTGAATGAAATAAATAAAATAGAAACTAACCTCAAAACCCCACCGACCACTAACTGATCATGAAGTTGGAAATTTCCCAAGAGTGAAACAATAACTGGATAAAGAAAATAAATTAAAATGTGATAATATAATTATGATCATAAAAATACTTAGTATTCCACCATCTACCTTTACATATGTTAATCCTTTAATAATAGATTCATTTTAAATATAGTTTGAAATTAATCATAGAAAATAAGTTCTAGTTTCAAAATCAATGCCACTATCACTTCATCAATATTTTTGAAATTATATTTTTTACTTTAAAATAAAAACAATCACTTACAAAATGATACATCATCCCATGACTCTGTTATCAAAGAACCCCCTTTTGAAAACCATTTTTCAAAACATTTTAAAAGTAATTATTTTTAAATCCTTTAGAAAATATTTAAATAATATAACAAAAACTTGGAAATAAATAAATAATAAAATGAACTAGAATGAAAGGCTATAAAAAATCAACCACCGAAAAGGAAGGAGTGCTTAAGTAAAAGTAATAACCATGGGTAAACCTACCTATAATTGATGGATAATAGAACAGAACTCAAAAATAGGATTAATGGATCATGAATTTGGAATCACACACCTTATAAATAGGGGAACCCCAAAAATTGGTTCAATCCAATACACCTAGGATTTGAAAAAATCACAACACCTTGATAGGGGGGGGGAATCATGGTAAAAAATATAAGATAGGGAAGATAATACCAAACCTAGGAAATCCAATACTCTACCATGAATATCATACCATGGATCACTAAGAACAAAAAAAACCCTGGAGAGGGAGGCATGCTTGGATAGAGGAGGGTCGACCTAGGGTGTGGCATGTGAGAAAGTGAGAGGGGTGGATAGAGGGAGGAGACCATATGATGGAGAGGGCCGTGTGAGGGAGTATTTTGATAGGGGTCACAACACATAAAAGATAAGAGGGAGAGATGAGGGAAAAAAGAAAAAATAAAGAAATTTAATAGAATAAATAAAAAAATATAAACATAACTTCAAAATTTGTGTAACCTGAAAGATTTTCTAAACCATGATGCAACCATTTTATACCTATAGGGAACCCAAAAATACTTATCATAATCCTAGGACCCTATATGGTTCAATGATCCATGTTCTAACTGTTTCAATTGGAACTACCCCAATATAGAACTAAATTGCATAGCCACTGCACATTTTTCCATACTGTTCTATCTAACTGTGCACCCCTTTAAAAATCTTAATTTTTTTAAAAATTTTAGGAAAAAAATTAACAAAACTAAAAATAATTGAAGATAATATAAAATAAATTAAATAATAAAAGAGATAAAATACTAGGGTGTGATATAACTCCCTACCATATTGCTTCTCCCCTGGAAATCCATTGATAAAGGATAGTAGTACCTAAGTTCAATCCCCAATCACACCCTATAGAGTGAAGTTGAGTAAGGTGGTGAATAACTAGATAGAACCTAAAGATGAAAAACTTTGATAAAAAACAAGTCCACCAAACCTAATAATCCCTAATCCTCAAATCCAAAAGATATATCCAAGATTATCTCTAAAAGATTACGAAGCAAATCCTGGGAGAATAATGAGACCAAACATAGGTATCCCCACCATTTATAAATTCTATAAATGATGTGATGAGGAGATAACTCATCATAAGACCAAAACCTTAAGCTTGAGAACACATCTCAAAGAACATTCCATGACTCACCACAATCCAAAAAGGACTAACAATTACTAAGGAAACCAACCAAAATCCAAGGTGAACACACCCCAAAGGAAACCCAACATCCATAAGAAACCCCCAATAGGCTCAAATTAACATCTAAACCATGAAAACCATAAAGGATTACCCAAACACAACAACAAAAAAGGATGGTACGATTTTGTTTACCAGGGTTATTATATTAGTCGAGTAACTAGGACCTCAAACTCAGAACACTATCCCATGATAAAATCAATAATGCTAGAATCATCACATTCTTAACATACTAAAGAAAACAACCATCCTAGTTCCCCATGAACTAACCCCAATGTCATCCTAGTTGAATCCATTATAAAATTGACCTTAAAACTAGTACAACAAAAGAAAAAATTCAAAGCCACATAAGGGGACAACCCAAAACCCACAAGTCATACCCAAAAACCAAAATCTCAATACTATCCAAAAATTTAAAAGGACAACATACCGATCCATAATCTATCACCACCACAAAAGGGTTAACAAATGAGTCATAAACATAAAATATGGAAGTCTTAAAAAATAAACCACTAAAGGAAACATAAAAAAATCAAAAAATTTCCCTATAAGATATAACACTGAGGTTTTAAATCTGAAAACACTTTAAAAAAGAAATAATACAATTTTAAAAATATTGAACTAAATTGCAAGGATAAAGATATTATCACTCTACCACTCAATTCTAAGTCTAGTCAAGGTTGTCAAATAGAGAAAATAACAAATAATTAAATCACTTTGTGGATCATCCCATTAAATAGACCATACAACCTTTCCATGAATTTTCTAGGAGGTATATCATAAATAACAGGAGACATGAACTCTATTAGTTCTTGTGTCAACCATCAAAGTAAAAGGTACCACAATAACCAAGGATTAAAACTAAAAAAATATATTAATTAAAACATGGAACATCATCAAATATCACAAAACACCCATTTAGTTTTAAAATTACAAATTCCCCATTAAGGATTTAAAACCCATTTTTCTAAAATCCAATTTTTTTGAAACCAATTTAAATAAAAAACTCTATTTCCTATTTTGAAAATTGGGTGAAATCACTTAAAACATGATTACAGATTTAAAGTCCAATTACTTTATAAAAATATTATAAAAAACATATTTCACACCACCATGAATTCTATTTTAAAACACCATATCCCCTTAAAGAATTTCTAAATCCAATTTCAAAATTAGAAAACTTTCCAAATTTTCAAATATAATAAAAAAATAAAAAAAATCAAAATATTTACTAAAAAACAATTTTATTTTTTTCTCAAAACATTTTCTCAACTTCTACTTCTTAAACATCCCCTAAATCCATTTTAAAAGAAACCATTTTAGGGAATCCCCCTTTTGGTCCCAAATTTTTTTTCAAAAATTCACAAAACTAAAAACACATCACAATTATAATCAAAATTTTCATCCAACATTCTCAAAATATCACAAGGTCCCCTTGAATTTTCCCCCATAAAGGGATGTCACTCAAAGGTAGCCTAAATATCAAGATAAAATGGGATGTAGAACCATTCTTGGCTCAACCATATGGTTTTAGGGGGCATGGGCCCACCGATCTAATTTCTATTTTGACCCCAAAATCCAACCTGATTATAAGGAAACTTACAAAATTCCAATAGAGATCAAATCATCATCAATAGTAATAAAATAAGATTTCTAACTCAAAATTGAAATCCCAACTACCCATCATGGCTCAATCATTATCATGATGGGTGGTGATTGGGAACCCACTCACAACTAACCTCCTGGGTCTTGAATACCATCGTATTCTTAATTTATAAAATGAAATCTCAAATAACATGATGGATTTTAAAGAAACTTAGATCTTAGTAAAAAAATCAAGGCTCTAATGCAAGTTTTTCATTAATAGACTCATGTCATCCATCAATCGATTCCTGATAAAGACCATGACATACCCAACAAGAATCCTTGACCCCTAGATCTATCAAAAAGCATCAAGGTTGTCAAATAAAATCATTAGTGATGATATAAACCTTGAATTGGAGTTAAATTGACAATAAAGTTCTATAAAAAATCCAACATGTCTCATCCTCAAGTCAGACATCCAAATGAAAAAAATGATCGATAAAAAAATAAAACTTAACAAACATCAAATATAAGAGTGGAAAAAATTAAAAATTAAAAATCCCTCATCCCACTCCCCAACTCCCATACCTATCCATCACCCTCCACTCACCCCAAAACTCCTTAAACATGCCATAGATCTCAAATCACCCAGTCTATCAATAACCATAATTGAAATCAATAAATAAATCATTTAAAGTGTACACTGGGTCGATCATTATAAAAAAATAAAAGAAAGTCCTATAAATCATTTAATAGGAAAAATAATCTCATTGTGATAAATGAAACATAAACTAACCTCAATTCCCCACTAGTCACTAACTAATCCAAAATCTGGACACAACCCAAGAGGAAAACAAGAACTAAATAAGGTCCTAAAATTGGAATTTGATAATATAAGCATGAGAATAAAAATACTTAGTAGGACACTAACCACATTGGAACATTCTAATACTTTATAAAAAGAGATCCATTTTCAAGATAGGTTGAAAATACAATAATATAATTGTTTTTTTTGTTTTAAAAGAAAATATAATATTACTTTATAAATATTTATGAAATTCCTTTTATTTTTATATTAAATGATAATAATAAGTTAGAAAAAAATCCTTTGTCCTATGTCACTATAATCAAATAAATACTTTTGAAAACCATTTTATGAACCATTTTAAAATAATTTGTTTTTAAATCCTTTAAAATCTATTTAAATAAGTGAAAAAATATGAACAAAATAAATAATAAGAAGAACTAGAATGAATGGCTATAATAAATCAACTACCACAAATGTATAAGTGTAAATGTAAAAATAAAAACCATGGGAAAATTTCACACCCCGATCTATATAATTTAATTATTTTAATTATTTTAGTTAGTACGATTCTCTTTATTGCCTTTCGGCACGTTCAGAGCACAATTGTTCAACTATGTGACTACTTGTAGGTAACTGTGCGAGGATTCCAGGCCTAGGTAATGGCTAGTGCATGTGATCAACTATGTGGTTTCCAATGTTTGAAACAAAAAAAGTTTTATGAAAACAAAATTTGGTAAATGTTTGAAATGTAATAATAATAATAATAATAATAATAATATTATTATTATTATATAGGTAATGATGTTATTATTATTATTTTTTTATTATTGTTAATAAATTTTTATCAATATAATTATTAATAATTTTTTATTAATATATGTATTATTTAAAATCCAATGCATGAAATTATTATTATTATTATTATTGTTGTAATTATTATTATTATTATTATTATTATTATTGGTATTATTATTATTATTATTATTGTAATAATATTATTATGATTATAATAAGTTGAAAAGAAAAATAATAAAATAAAAAAATATTTTTTTAACCTAGTGCTTCCCCTACCCCCCACAGCATGACACAACCCCTCCCCTGTAACCCCCCTTTCCCTGATATTGTGTGAGGTGCAACTAGTGCCCCCCATTGAGGTCGTGCTCTGACCACCCCCTCCCCTCAACCTCCCCCCTGGTCTCTTGTGTGATACAACCCCAGCCGGACTAGCGCTCCTCCCTTCAACAGCCACCCTCCTCCTCGTCACGCCTCCCACCATCAACGCACTAGGCCAGCTCTGACCCCACTTTCCCCCCTATTTTTATCCCACTAGCATGACCAAACTTTGGATATTTCCTTGGATGACACCCTTTACTTCCTCTCGAAAAAGCTTTGCTCTGGCCCCGGTGACCTTGCACCGCCCTTCCTCCCCTATGCATGTTGGTCTCCCTTGGCTTTACTTCTTGTTGGCGTGGATGTACCTTCCAGCAATCAAAACCCCCTCTGCACCCTATTCTTACCACTCTCCTCCAATATATGTGGATTCCCCTAGTATGCCCCTATTTCTCCTTTCCTAAGGTTTTGGATCATGTGAATTGAGTTTTTGGTTTCTCCAGCTGGTATGATGTTGTTTTAGGGGTTTAATCTTGATCTTACTGGTCTAATTTCCTTGATTAGGGTTCGATTTCGCCTCTCAGAGGTGCAGGTAAAGTGAGGCTTTTGTTTCAAAACACTTCCTATCAATTTATTCATAAATGGAAGGGAAATCTATGATTAATCATTATTTTATGAATTATTTTAGTTGCTTGATTAATCTGGTGTGTTATGTGATTAATTGGTTTGGTGAAAAAAAATTAAAATGGTTTTCTATGGGTTTCATATTTTGTAATATGTTTATATAAAAAGGGGTGTGTTTTTTATGGAAACCCATCATGTGTCATTTTATAGTGACTTATGATCTGGGGAATTATTTTATTCTGTTGTGATGGTGGTTTAAATTTTGTTTTGATGTGGCGTTGGTGTGCATTTGGTTTTAAAATGACATTTTTGCGTGAAACTGAGGGTGTTATTAGTGTAAGACCTTAAGGTGCTATTTATACATGTTTCATAAATGGTTTAAGTGATTTATTAAATTACACCTGTGATGAAAATCAAGTTTTAAAATGGTTTTGGCATGCTTATAATTTTAAAGAGAAGAATTTGAGTGTGTTTTTGGGGTAAATCCTCATTGGGCATCTTGAAAATGTTTTATTAAGTGTTTGGTTCAATTATTAAATTATTTGTGTAGTGTGAGATCCCTTCTTTATAGTTTTGAGTCCCTGAGTCTAAGGCGGATCGCTTGCATGTGCATATGTAAGTAAATATATACACGTATGTTCCCCCGTTATGTGCATCTTCATCCATTAAATTGAATGTATATGTATGGGGCTAGGTGTGCCTATGTGTAAATATAAAAATGCATACACAAGTGAGTTGAGACTAGTATATGCATATAATAATACCTGTAAGGATCCACTTTCACATGTTCATGGGCCATGCAAATGTATGCATAGGGGCTAGGTGTCCTTGAATATATACAAAGGCAAATATTCTTACTGGGGGAGCATCATATTTTAGCTAGAAAGCACAAAGAGCAAAAGTGGGTGACTTGGTTCCACCTTGAGTTAGGTTCCGTGTGCCCTGACCTTTAATTAGAATCTCCATAATTTCTTGGCATTCTATTAAAAATGAATTTTATGCTTTAACATGAAATGAATATGCTATATATGTATGTATGTATTTATGTATGTATTTATATATGTATGTATGTATGTATGTATGTATGTATGTACATATGTATGTATGTATGTATGTATGTATGTATGTAAGTAAATGGTTTTGGTTCTTGAAAAGTGATATTTTTGAAGTTTTGAACGTAAAGCAGGTATTTCCAAAGACATGTGGTCTTTTGGACAGTTTTGTTGTAAAAGTGAAATGGCAGGTTTTTTTCCAAAGAAGTTCCAAAGTGATTTCCAAAATTGGTTTTGGTGTGGAATCAAGGTTAAAGGGTAGTTGATTTTTTAAAAGGATTGTTTCATTCTTATGTTTGGTTTTAAGCTTGCAGTAAATATGTAGCACCTTAGTTGTGTAGTTATCCTTTCAAACTATTTCAGAAAACTTAAGAATGTTGTGTGATTATGTTTCTAAAAATAAAAGCATTCCTTATAAATAAATAATTCATTTGGAACTTTAGGAATAGTTTGTGAAAAAGTAAAACCCCTCTTGAGACATGCCGCTCTTTTTTTAGAAAATGATATGTTCATGTATGCTAGTTTTATGAAAACTCACCACCACTTGAAATAGAGAACATGGGAAGCCCAAGGTATCTTGGTGGTCAGACTAGGACTAGTACATTATATGATTCAAAAGTGATTCATCCTAGTTTCGTCTTGTAGGATTGATGATTACAACACTAACTAAACATTATGATGTTTAGATACCACTAGGTTATGGGTTTATTCCCTACTAGAGGATCATGCATGAAAACGATGTTCAATGTGGTTATTATTCTATGTTTCGCTGAATTACGAGGTCTTTAGGGTCCCACTTGTGCTAGTTACCCATAGGGATTTCCCATGGTGCTCGCTTGCGACATGATGCTTGTGATGTGATTTTTATTTCAGTTGTTTCATAATTGATGTCTCATTTGTGAAAACCCAAATTTTAATCTAAACTGCTTTCATTTCATTTAGAGATGTTAATGCATGCTTGGGAACTATTTTAAAAATGATGTGTAATAGAAAGGATTTCCATAAAAATATAAACCTGTGACTAGATTTTGAAAAGAAAGAAAACAATATTTTAATATGACTTATTTTCAAATTAGCATGATTGAGTTTTTTTAAAGGAAAGGGAATAGGGATTCATTTCTATTTGGAATTCTTATTGAGTATATCAGTGCTCAAACCTACTTTATTTTTTAGTTTCAGGTTCCTCTAGTTTGGATTGCTCTTGGAGCAAGTGTGATTTTGTGTTCCATGGTGACCCAAGTGGTCACTTAAGGTATGTTTTTCTACTTAGTTTTTTTATTACCACTGCTAGTGTTGTTTTTGTTTTTTTAGTTTATATTTATTGATATGTTTTTTTATGGTCCAAACCATTCCCAACTGTCTCATTTTGACGTCTGGTACTAGTTTCCATCCAGTGGGGATTGGGAACACCCTTCGGGCCATCTTGCGGACTGGCTCAGGTGACTGGTCTAGGGTTGACCTTGGTTGGTTCATTAAAAATGGTATCATAGGAGGCCATTTCTATTTGGAGTGTCCATTAGATAAAGATTATGATTTTTTGGGCTCAAAAGGTAGGTTACAGGTCAGTGTCTGATCACCACCGCCCATGAAGAAACCTTAGTTACCAGGGGTAGTCCGAGTTTTCATTCTCTTGTCTTTGTTTTGGATTGAGGTATGCCAATAAAGGTGACTTGGTGTCATGTTGTTACCCCACATGGATTATTGACCCATGTGGAGCCCAGGTGCCCAGTTCAAGGTCCTCTTGGTGTTATGTCTTACTTAGGCCGTGGCTCACTACCATTTTGTCAGGTTGGCCATAAGTACTAGTTCCTCATTCTGGTTTTTTATTGGTTGTTCTCTGTCTTGATTTTGGTTGGTGTTATAGTTTTTTGGAAAAATAAGGTGTTTTTTTGAAATTAAGGGCTCTTTTTCTAATTATTTTAGAACTTGTAAAAAGGGTTTTCTTTCAAATTGTTTTGGAAAGTCGTGAAATGGGTTTTTAAATGAGGAAGTATTTTGGTTTGAAAAATTTGGCTTATGTTTAGATTTGGTAACTGAATAGAAAGTGTGACCCTTACCATCCGCATACATGTGGGTATGCACGTGAAGTACACGTTGAAACATATGTATGAGTGATTTTAGAGGAAAGTGATGAACACTTATGCGGCAGTTCATAGGATTCCATGGGTGGGGTTTTGTAATTTAAGGCTTGGATTATTTTTTCTAAAATGGACTTGAATGAAAAAGTGATTTCGGGACTTGGTTTTTCTTGAAAAGTTGGTTTTGGTATTTGGAAAATGACTTTGGAATAAGGTAGTTTTAAAATTTAAAATAAATGTTTTGGCTATGTTTATATTTGTTTGGTGGTTTCTAGATGAAGTTACCTTTATTGATGCTGGTACAACTTGATATTGGTTTTGACTTTGTGGTTTACATGTTGTTCATAAAATGATGCCCAAGAAGGTCTCTAATATAGCTAGTGAGTCATGCCTAGTTCCATTTCTTTTTAAGTGTTTCTAGTTTATTGTGGTAATTAAGGTTTGTTGGGACAATTTTGTGGTTGTGGAAGTAGAGTGGTTCTTCAAGTTGTTGGGAACTCCTGAGTTTGTTAACGTTAGTGTCGTTTCAGTTTTAATGGTCAGTCCGATTTTGTATTAGTGGGGGTTAAATGACTCTTTGTTGTTGGAGTTGAGGTGTAGTTGGTAATGGTTGGATTTTGTGAAGGTTCCCCATTTATCAAGCAGGGTGTGCCAGAGGAACCTATTTTTGAAGAATATCATTCATCGGTGCTAGCTCATAGTTTGTCACACCATTCTATTAAGTGCCATTACTATGTCTAGTTCGATCATTCTAATCCACCTTATCAAATCCCCTTAAAGTCTTGTTGACATGTGACTATTAGGGTCACCAGGGGAATGTTCCGAAAGAAGAATCGTTCGAGAAAGGAGTTTTTGTTGGAAGATGATAATGCTTGACTGTGAGCCATAAGATTCTACAGCCATCAGATCCCTAACCTCAGGTCTTGGGGTGAATCTCGCGCATAGTCAGGAGTTTCCGTAGGTGTATGAAACCTCATCCAAGTTCATGTTTTCCGTATTGGTATGGAAACATCTGATGTTTTCTTACCTTTTTTTATTTTAATAGGGAAAATTTCATCAATCCATTACAATAGTGTGATGGACTTATTCTGTCGTAATATTTGCGGCTTTATCTATTCTAAATGTGTCTTTTGGAAGTGTTCGTTTGGTGATAAAAGTACTTGAGTTGCGTGAAGGCAGCGAATGGTGTTTTCGGTTTAGGTTGAGTTTTATTTCGTGGGATTCCCCTAGTGTTGGGAGATTCATCAAGTGTGGGGGCTGGAATTGTTGATGCCAAATATTTTTTTGTTCACCCTTGTTCGGAGGGTTTCAGTTCTGGAAGGGAGATCCTTCATCCTAGTGCCCCGGTATATTGGGTTTCTTTATTGTGTGTTATCAGTTCTAGCCCTTGAGGAAGGAACATTTCTCTCATGCTAAGAGAGTTGGTTCTATTTGGGATTAAGAACTCCTTAGTTTTTTTGTTGCAGTAAGGCCAATGTCGGTTGATGCGAGGGATTTGGGTGAAATCATATTGGGAGTCCCCACGTTGGCCCCACTAGGGATGGTGTGTTGGGGTTTTTAAGTTTCTAAGTGTAGAGAAGTCTTATGGTGGGGAGAACCCTCTTGTGTTCTCCCCCTGTTATTTGTGGTGGTTTCCCTTGGATCGGTCGGGTGTGGCCCATGGAGAGTAAAGGTCATCCTGGGTTTCATAGTTTTCCCCTGGTTGGTTTGGGCATGGACATGAGGTTTGATTAACAGTCGGATTTGTGACTTTATGGAGGAAGAAAGTGTCTGTGGTGGGGAGAATTGTTACACAATGATATCTAGAATTTAATTATTTTAATTAGTACTATTCTTTTTAGTGCCTTTCAGCATGGTCAGAGCACAATTGTTCAACTACACGACTGCTTGCAGGTAACTATGTGAGGATGCGAGGCCTAGGTAATGGCTAGCGCATAGGATAAACCACGTGGTTTCCAATGTTTGAAACAAATAAAACTTTATGAAAGTAAAATTTGGTAAATTTTTGAAACATAATAATAATAATAATAATAATATTGTATAGGTAATGATATTATTAATATTAAATTTTTTATTATTGTTAATAAATTTTTATAAATATAATTATTAAAATATTTATTATTTAAAATAAAATTCATGAAATTATTATGACTATTATTATTATTGTTAATTATTATTATTATTATTATGGTAATTATTATTATTATTATTATTATTTTAAAATTATTATTATGTTTAAAATAAGTTGAAAAGAAAAAGAAAAGGATAATAAAATATTTTTTTACCTAGCGCTACCCCCTACCCCCCCTCCCCCCGACAACGCCACACAACCCCTCCCCCATCCCCCCCTTTCCCCGCCTCTTTGCGAGGTGAACCCATCACCCCCCCTTGAGGTTGTTCTTTGGACAAAGCCCCCTTGGACTCCCCCCTTTGTCTCT
This sequence comes from Viscum album, assembly GCA_963277665.1. Lineage (NCBI taxonomy): Eukaryota > Viridiplantae > Streptophyta > Magnoliopsida > Santalales > Viscaceae > Viscum > Viscum album. The sequence goes on from OY728138.1 coordinate 1,383,834,602, forward strand.
TGTGTGACACATCCCCATTCAGACCAGCGCTCCACCCTACACCGGCTACCCTCCTCCTCGCCGCGCCTCCCACCAGCAGCACACCAGGCCAGTTCCGACCCCCCTTTCCCCCTCATTTGCTCTGGACATCACTACTTAACTCTGGATATTTCCATGGCCAATGCCCATTCCTTCCTCCTGAAGAAGCTTCGCTCCGGACCCAGGGACCTCGCACCACCCTGCCTCCCCTGTGCGTTCTAGTCTCCCTTGGTCGGACCCCTTACTGGCATGGATTCCCCTTTCAGCAATCACAACCCCCCCCCCTCGCCCTGTTCTTCCTGATCTCCTATGACGCATGAGGCTTCCCAAAGTAATCCCTTATTACAAATTTCCTAAGGTTCTGGATCATGTTAATTGAGTTTTTGGTTTCTCCAGTCAGTAGGATGTTGTTTTAGGGGTTTAATCTTGACCTTGTTGGTCTTATTTCCTTGATTAGGGTTCGATTTGGCCTCTCAGAGGTGTGGGTGAAGTGCGGTTTCTATTTCACAATATTTCCTGGATATTTCTTCATAAATGTAAGGTGAAACCATGGTTAATTATTATTTAATGAATTTTTTTTTACTTGATTGATTAATCTGATGTGTTCTATAATTAATTGGTTTGGTACGAAATTGGTTTTTAAGAGGGTTTTGTATGCGTTTGATATTTTTTAACATGTTTATATAAAAAGGGGTGCATTTTTTATGAAAACTCATAATGTGTCATTTTATAGTGTCTTATGATCTGTGCAATTATTTTATTCAGTTGTGTTGGTGGTTTAAATTGTGTTTTTATATGGCGTTGGTGTGCGTTTGGTTTTAAAATTACATTTATACATGAAACTGAGGGTGTTATTAGTGAAATACATTGAGGTGCTATTTATAAATGGTTTATAAATTGTTTAAGTGATTTATTAAATTGCGCTTGTGATGTGAATCAAGTTTTAAAATGGTTTTGGAATTCGTATAATTTTAAAGAGAATAATTTAAGTGTATTTTTGGGGTAAATCCTTGTTAGGCATCTTGAAAATGTTTTATTAAGTGTTTGATTTATTTATTAAATTATTTTTGTAGTACATGGTCTCTTCTCTATGGTTTCAAGTCATCGGTTCTAAGGCGACTCGCCTGCATGTGCATAGGTAAGTAAATATATACACATAGGTTCCCCCATTACATGTATCTTCATCCATGGCATTGAATGTAAATGTATGAGGCTAGGTGTTCCGATGTTTATATATAAAAATGCTTACTCAGGTGATTGGAGACTGGTATATGAGTATAAGCATACCTGTAAGGATCCCCTTGCACATTTTTATGGGCCATGAAAATGTATGCATAGGGACTAGGTGTCCTTGTATTTATACAAAGACACATATTATTAGTGGGGGAGCAGTATCTTTTAGTTAGAAAGTTCCAAGAGCTGAAGTGGAAAGTTTGGTTCCACCTTGATGTAGGATCCCTATGACCTAACCTTTAATTAGAATTTTCATAATTTCTTTGTGTTCTATTAATAATTCATTTTCTACTTCTACATGAAATTAAAATTAAAATATATATATATATATATATGTATGTATGTATGTATGTATGTAAATGGTTTTGGTTCTTGAAAAGTTATTTCATTGATTTTTTGAACATAAAGTGAATATTTCCAAAGACGTGTGGTCTTTCGGTCGGTTTTTTTGTAAGAGTGAAATAGAATGTTTGTTTTCCAAAGAAGTTCCAAAGTGATTTCCAAAATGGGTTTTTGTGTGAACTCAAGGTTAAAGTGTAATTGATTTTCTTAAAAGGATTGTTTTGTTCTTAAGTGTGGTTTTAATATTGCAATAAATTTGTAGCACTTTGGTTGTGTAGTTAAGATTTTAAACTATTTCTGAAATCTTAATAATGTTGGGTAATTATGTTTCTAAAATGAAAATAATTCCTTGTAAATAATTATTCCATTTGGAACTCTAAGAATATTTTGTGAAAAAGGGAAACCCCTCTTGAGACATTCCCTACTAGGTTTATAAAATTATATGTTCATGTATATCAGTTTCACCACCACTTGAAATAGAGAACATGGGAAGCCTGAGGTATCTAGGTAGGTGGACTAGGACTAGTATTCAAGATGAAATGAAAGTCTTTTTCCCCAGTTTCGTCTAGTAGGATTAAAGATTACAACACTAACTAAACATTATGATGTTTTGATACCACTAGGTTATGGGTGTGATCCCTACTAGTGGCTCTTTCATGAGAGTGATGTTTAGTGTGGTTATTGTTACACGTATCACTAAGGTACGAGGTATATGGGGTCCACATTTTTCTAGTTACCTATAGGGTTTTCCCATGGTGCTAGCTCGCGACATGATGCTTGTGATTTATTTTCATTTCAGTTGTTTCATACTTGATGTCTCATTTGTGAAAAATCACATTTTAATCTAAACTAATTTCTTTTTTTAGAGATGTTAATGCATGATTCAGAACTATTTTGAAAATGTAGTGAAATAGAAATGATATCCTTAAAAATATAAACCTATGAATTTATTTAGAAAATAAGGTAAAAGTTATTTTAATATGTATTATTTTCAAATTAATATGATTGAGTTTCTTTTTAATGATAAGAAAATATGGAGTCATTGTTATTTATAACTCCTACTAAGCATATCGATGCTCACACCTACTTTATTTTTTAGTTTTAGGTTCCTCTAGTTTGGATCGGTCTTTGAGCGAGTTTGGTTGTGTGTTCCATGGTGACCCACAAGGTCACTGGAGGTATGTTTTTCTACTTAGTTTATTTTTATTCTTGTTACTAGTTTTTTTGTTTTGTTCTATTTTTATTCAGTTATCTATCTTTTTTATGGTCCAAACCATTCCCAACTGTCTCATTTTGATGCACAAAACTAGTTGCAGCCCATAGGGATTGGGAACGCCCTTCAGGCCATGTCTCAGACTAGCTCAGGTGCCTAGTCCAGGGTTGAACCAAGTTGGTTCGTGATAAAAAAACATACCTGGAATTGATGGAGAATGATCTAGAGGTCAAATGTAGGATGAACAAAGCTTTAAGTCGACATCATATGACCTAAAAAAAGCGAACCTAAAAAATAGGCTCAATATGATACCATTTGGGTTAATTTATATCATAGCATAGTGAATGGGATGAGGAAATCATAGGAAAAAAGGAAGTTAGGGAAGAAAAGACCATCCATAGGTGATATGACCCTAAACCACGAATATAAAACCATAAATATCTAATAATGAAGGAGATATAGGATAGGGAAGCACACTCAGCTAGAGGGGGTTCATCCCAGGGTGTCATGTAAGAGAAATGGAGAGGGGAGGCCCAAGAGAAGAGGACACATGAGGGATAAGGCCACACATGGGAGGAGCTCGACAAAGTGGGGAGGGGTCACAATACATGGAGAAGAAGAGTAAGATATGAGGGAAAAATAAAAAAGAATAAACATATTTTAAATTTAAAAACAAAACCAAATTTAAAAATTTTGGCAACCTTTATGGTTTACCGGTATGGGTTTCTAAACCATGTGAAAACTATTTTGAACCTACTGGACACCCAAAAATACTAATGCACAGTTACTCATAAGACCCCACATTGTTCAATGGGATGTATGCTGAATGAATTAGAAGACACTACCCTGGGATAGAACCAAATTTCTTTGTCACCACATAGTTTTCAAAATCATGTTAGCTAACTGACTTCCCCTTTGAAACTCTTATAATTTTAAAATTTTCTAGACAAAAAATTACCGAACCTCAAAAAAAAACTAATATAGAATAAATAAAATAATAAAATATATGAAATACTGAGGTGTGATATAAGGAATTAAGACCAAGAGAAGGAGGAACTATGGGTGGTCTAATGTCCGGTTATTGGGAGGAAATAGTGGAGTGGAAATGATAGTTACATACAACTAGATGCTATGTAGATGAACACAAGAAACAAGATGATGTTAACCAAAATTCATCATGTTAACTCAAATCATTTAAATCATAGTAGTGTATAAAACTTGAAATGGGTTCTTGAAAGTTATATCTTTGAAAAACATTTAGAGGGTGCATAGTGAACTGACTAGGGTGGCTGAGATTGTGGAAATTATTGGACCAATAGAGGATTTTTTTGTGGAGATTGTAGTAGGTGAAATTCATCCTATGAATGTTGGAAGGCATAAACTACCAGAAAAACTTGATGGGTTCTTCTATTTAATGGGGGATGATGATTTATTTTATATATGATTCTTAATGATTTTAATCACTAAACTATTTCCCTAATAAAAAAGTGAAACAGTGTTTCCCTATGGATTATGATGAACTTTGAACCATGTAAAGTTGTTGTTCTTGTACCTTATTGTTTTATTTCTATTGTTTCTTTTGATAGTTCTTGTCTGAGTGTGACCAAAGGTTATGTATTGAAGTGAGGTGATTTGGGTGTGGATTTTATTCCAAATTCTAGTCACTATTGTGAGGGATCCTTCCAGAAATTTGTTTCTGATTTCACAAGTTTCATTGAATATCATCTAGTGGTTTATCAGATGGAATCTATGAGCCCACAATGAGGTTATATGCAGTTTCGGTGATGTGACATTACTCAATGATTTTTTATGTTATTATGAACCCCTATTTTAAATTAAATAATTAATTATAAATTTTTACAATCAGCTTTTTGGATGTGATGGCTTGAGATAAGGGATTAATTGCTGGTACAAGCTTGGATTGGACATAGACATGATTGGATGAGTATAATAGGATCTTAGTAAGGATGATAACTTTGTATTGGTGGCATGTAGTCCCTTATATACATATTTATTCATGAGTGTTCATTAATATATGAATTTATCTGATTGTGTAAAAGTGATAATGAGTAAGAGTTCCCTAGGTAAAGAGATAGGATGGAAATGAGCCTCCTAGAGTTGGAGTATGTGATTTCTTGAACATTAAGTATTTTGGGGTCACATGATGATTATGTTTCCAAAGGGAGGAGGTGATAGTTTAGTTTATGAGAGACCTTGGTTATGTATTGGAATCTAGGATGTGTTTTTAGTATCATATTGTAGATTCTTAGGGTTAGTATTGCAGGCATGAGAGGCTTAGGCCTAGCGTTGATGGATAAGACAGTTGTATGCCTCACATATAACGAGGATCACCATGTTGAGGGTAGATTTGGACTTGGTGTGTGCTAAGAGTGAGGTACTCTATGTGGTGTGACATGGAGGGTTTCCTCCTAGCTATGAGTTTGATAGATCTGTAAGAAGAGTTGTGAGATGAGACCCATGTAAGGTCCATGGGAAATTTTATGGATGACGTGGAATTAGTTTCTTGAGGGACTTAATGCAAGTTAGCTTGAGATAGTTGACTACCTATGGGACATCATTAATTCCTTACAGGGTTAATAATAAAATATTTATTTATATATATCCAAACAGTAATAACAAATTAAATAAAATATAGTACGCAACAAGTTATAGTGTCGAACCCACACAGATGATAAAATTAATTTATTAGGTTTTTAAAAATAAATTATTATTTTAAATTGAATAAATGGGAAATAATCATATTTTTTTGAAAGAAATTTAATGAAATTAAGAACAAAATCAAATTAGTTGTTTGGAAAATCAGATTTGGAGGCATGCCTTGGTTTTGTAGTTGTAGGGTTCAGGTACAATTAGATTTATAAATTAAATTAATTATTTCATGGTGGTATTAGAGTTGGGATGAGGTAGATTCAATGGTCATGAATACCTTCCTCGATGTGGTAATCCCCCTTTTCCCATGGCCTGGAACTTTATGGAATTACTGAATCAAGTTTGTCTCGATACCATATTTAAACTTGATTACCCTAAATGCGACAATGGTCATGTCAAAAATTAGGGAAACCAATTGTGTAATTCAAATATTCTTTTAGGTTCATCAATAAATGAACGTGATAAAATAAAAATAAAGATATTGTAATTTATTAATTGAAATTAGGAAAACTCAAAAACATAAATTCAAAGAAAATATAATCTAAAAATCACCCCTTTGGATAAATTACCCCATCACAAGACGATACTTACACCCTAATCCTAGCGATAATGGATTAAGGGGAATGAGAAAATAAAAATAAATCATGAAAAAAATGAAGATGGTGTGTGGTGGAGGATCTTGCACAATACAACTTCTCACCCTAAGATTCAGTCTCTGGATTGATGTTTAGAAGTAGCACAACAATCCTCTATTTATAGAACTCTAGGGGACACATGTTGAATTTAATTAACCATTAATATGTCCAATTATGAGTGTTAGGTCTTCCCCATGTGATAAATGACGGTTTAGGGAATTAATTGATGTTTTATAGTGAAAATACCTATCAAAACATTCCAATCTATGCCTTTCTATGGAGTTTAATGGCATGAATGATAGTGTTACACTATGAAATATATAGACCCCTTTTTTGTGTTTCCTTCACTTGATGTCCAATATTTACTTCATGAATTATAATTATTATATGTATTGTAGTTGATTCAGGATGTGAATCACTAGTTTATAGTGTTATAACCTCAAAGTTTCCCTGTTTCTTCAGTTTAGTGCCCCAGAAGTTTCCTATGATCATCTATTATCATGAGAAGCCATATTTATTAGAAATATTGGTATGTTTTACCTCCTTTTATTCATTTTCCATAAATCATGATATCCTACAAAATATAAACAAAACATTAAATATATTGGAAATAATTAATAATTAAATTATCAAAATCAATGTATTTATATACAAAAAATGTATTCATGGAATATACATATCAATTCTACAACACTTGAATTCAGACTTGTCCTCAAGGATGGATCCTCAACATACTACAAAGTATTATCAACTTACCATTATTTAAACTCAATATTAATAAAATAAATTGATAAAATGAGAAATTATATATTCAAGCATCACATAGGAAAATTCATGACAAACTCATTTATCGAAGAAACAAATCAAATAAGTATTTACATTTATTATTTTGAAATAACCAATATTTTTCATTCATCCATTTTCATTTTTTAATTCATTATAAATATACATCCTATTTTTAATTTACCCCACTTTTAATTTTTCCACTCATCATCAAGGTATAAATGTGAATAGATTTCACCACATACCTTAAGAACATGATACTTACCATAGGCTTCCAAGGCATGTAACATATCCATTATGTAAGGAGAGATATCACAGTTAATCATGAGGGCTTTTCATCAAGGTTCAAATGACTCTAAGGATTTAGGTTTTGTGGGTAAATGATTTGGAAAACTTTAATCTAAAAAAGAGGTTTGACTATAAAGAGTAGTTCATAATATCCAAAAAACAATATTAATGAAAATATCCCTTTATAGATGTCATTTAGCCCCCTCAAAAAGCTTAAAGGGGGATCATGATACAAGAAAGCATAATGAATGAATCACCCTCTCTTTATCTTTCTATTTTTCTTCTTCTTTTCTTTTCTTGAAATATATACTTAATAAAAATATCACATACATACCTAACCACATATAATCAAAAGATAATTGGTCTATAAATGGTGATTTTTTATCCTCCCAAGTCACAACCCATATTATTATTATTTTTATTTTTTAACAAGATAGGTGAATAATGATAATGTACAGTGAACAATACATGGACTCTCCTAAAATATCATGAAAACAAAAAAAAATATATTTTAATGTATTAAATCCTCATCCAATATGGATAAACACTCCTCTAAATTTATTTTTCTAACCATCATGAATTATAATTTGAGTAGGGTAGAAATGGGTATAATAGGCTTGTAACTTGGGTCATTTAATAATAAGATTGTTTAGGGATTATATGGGCTTAAAAATGATTAATGTAAAGAGGGTATAGGGACAAAGTGTAAAAAAAGTCAGCTCAATCATATTAAATGTGATTCTATTTAGTAACAAATTTGAAAAGTTTCCAAGAAAGTTCTGTAAGATAACATTCTCAAGTATCATAAGAAATATACTATAAAAATAATGGGAAATATTTAGGCTCATAGGATTATAAGAGAATAAGAACAAAGGGATGGTACAACTAATCATGGGAATTAAATGGAATAATTAAATTAATTAATGAAAATATCCTAAATTTAAATTAGTAAGAATCTTAAAAAAAATTATTTATAAAAATTAACATGCTACCCTATATCATGATTCGTTGAATCTTAGTCCATATTCTTATCCAACAAATTATTTTTCTAATTTTATCATTCAAATTTATCGAAAAATAAATTTAAATTCATGCTATAGAAAGTATCTTAACTATTTTATAAATTTTATTTTAGTTGGGTAAAGAAAGAATCAAGGTATTCATGCAATTGGTGGTTAAAAGTTTTAAGTAAATTAAATGTGTGGAGTATAGTAGAAAAATACCTAATTGAAATTATTAATCCCCTTTAATTGAATTTTAGAACATTGTTTTATAGGTTCTTCTTGTAATAGATTCATGTTGTGAGTAACTCTTAGGACATGTATTTTGTTGAATTCACAACGTGAATGGATTTCATGAAATGAGTTGGTCTTGCAACTTTTTTTCATTCTTATTAAGGATTGTTTCTTGCTAGGGTCTTGATGGTACAGAAAAATAAAAAAATTAAGTGAAATTACATACCATTATCAATGAAATTTTATATATTTGGGGGAGAGTTCATGTGCCTAAAAACAGAAAAATAAAAATCCTAAAATCTCATGTTTCCTCACAAAAGTTATTTTGTTTAACATCATTAGATAAATGTTATCTCTTTTTGATCCTCCTCATGTGATGGATGGTTGGAAATATTTTACCTATTCAAGGTCCATAAATGGTCTTATATCTAACCTATCTTTGAAGGTAGGTCATTTTCTTTCCTCTATAAACAACTTAACTCATCCCATTAAAAACACTTTCTCAATCTTCATCAGTCTGATCTTAAAATTATTCCTTAATTTTTAAAAACTAAATGGGAGGTCATGTACCATCTACACCTAACCTTTTTCAAAATTGGAATAGTTGGTTTCTCTTCTGGTTTCATCAGTATTAGCCCTCAGTTTAAATTTATTATTTTCAGTACTTTAAATTTGAGTATGCTCCTTCACAAAAAAAACTACCTCATTCACTTCTTTAACAATATAAATATATTCAACTTCAGGTTTTTTTCTTCTCCTAGCTCATAATTCTCTTTCACATTACAATTTTTTTTCCTAGAGGATATTGAAACTTAATTGGCCATTACCAACTCTCAAATATATTTATACACTTTGTATATCTATCAATGCTCACCCGTTGGCTCAAAATGGTCTCCCAAGAATGAGAGGTGTTCACTCATATTCTATTTATAACACTAATAAATACACCTAGAATTAGAATTTATCAACTTTTACTATAATGTATTCAATGAATCCTTAATGGTATTTCACTGTCGATTCTTCCAGCTAGAGTGAAACTCGGGTTTTATTCATCACTTTCAAACCCTAGATCTTGAATGTGTTTTATGACATAATATTTATGATGGAACCTAAATTGTATAATTATTTCCCAATTTTATAAGAACCAATATGAATTGGAATTGGAAACCTACCTTGGTCCTATTGCTTTTTCAATAAGTCCTTTGATACCATCGTTGAATACTCCTATGTGAGTGGAATAATACCAATTTCCTCCAACTTCATCTTGTTAGTCTCTATATATTTCGTAAATTTTGGGAATTTTGACATGATTGTGAGGGATTGTTAAAAATGAATTTTAATTTTTAATTTTCTAAGGTTTTCAAGAAATTTAACTTTTTTCATTGATCTTCACTTGCGCTAGTCTCTCTGGAAATGGAAGTCTCGACTTGCACTTTGGTGGTTCTTCCTTTTCTTCTTCATTTATGACATAATTTTCATCAAATAATTTATCATTTTTTGTTATTTCTATATTTTAATTGATTTAGGATGATCCTCAATGATTTTTCCACTCCTAAGAGAAATTACTTTCACATCTTCCTATGGGTATACTTTAAGGAATCATAGTAGTGATTCTCATGGCCTCTCTCTAAGCTTCTCAACAATCTAACCAAATTCAATATCTATATTTCATAGTGTGTACTTCTAGTATTTTGATTCTTACTTTATCTATTTTATTACCACCCTTCCCATGGTCATTAATGTGGCTAGTGTCTCTTCCAATGTATGAATCTGTCTTGTGATTAAAGGACCTTGGCGTTCTTGTTTCCAATACCCATGTGGACTTTATATGCACCCTTAAAATTGATTTTTTATAGTATAATAATTTTAATTTTTATCTTTATTTAACATACCTTTAGGGTTATTAAGGTCTATCATTTCATCCATCTTCCTCATCCTAGGTTCCATTTTATCCACCATCCATTCTTTATTATTGATCATGTGGATGCCTTTTATTTATGTCCCTTTATTTTTTTTACTGGAAGTTATTTCTTTCCGTATCATCCAGTAGATTGTAACTCTCCTTTGAAAATTATTTCATCAGTGGTCCTCCAACTACAACATCCATAATTGACCTATTTTCTTAATATAAACAATTATAAAATGTTTAGATTAGTATCTATATCTCTATACCATGATGAAGGAATTTACGATTCATATCATTTAAAAATTCCCAATAAGAGTAGAGTAATTTTTCCTCAAATTGACCAAAGTTAAGAATATTTAACAGGATTTCCATCATCTTTAAATGAGGGAAGAAGCGAGTGAGAAAGTTCCTTACAAACTCATCCCATGTGGTGATGCAATGAGCATGAAAACATTGAATCCACTCACAATCTCAAGTGCATAATTAAAATTGAAAGAGTCAAAGCCGTACAACATCACTTGAGACATTATATAATTATAAAGTTTCATAGATATTGAAAAACCTTCCTCAAATTAAATTCAGATCAACCTGAGTTAATCCATTGAATTAAACACTATTTGTGATCATCTGGATTATTACTAGTTTGATCTTCAAATGACTTTCTAAAATGGGGGGAGATAGGATGCTCAGTTGTAATCCTATGTTTTATGGATGCCCATAATCTATGATTATATGTATCCCTAGATATCTTTATAGAAATCATCCACCAGCTAAATATTATTCTATTCCTGCCATGGTCACAATGTATTTTATCTTTTGGCTTAGTTCAGAATCATGATTAAGCTCTATGATTTCTCTTTCTTTTCCATGAGTATTATAGTTGTGAATTTAATGTTTTAAAACCCAAAATTTCAGAAAAATATAATGAAAGTGAAATAAAATAAACTAATAAAATAAATTCAATTAAAAAATAAAAACAAAAAAACTAAAATGGAACTATCCTAAAAAACATAGTTAGTTTTGATTTCTCATGGGGTGACGTTAATTACCTATAGGGATAAATAAAAATTATGTATTTTTATAGAGTCAAAAAATTACAAAAAATTAATTAAAATATAGTACAAAAAAATTTATATTGTTTCACTCAAAGAGACGATGAAATTATTTTATTAGGGTTTTTAAAAACAAATTATTTTATTAAATTGAAAAATGTAAAGAAACATATTTGGGTTTGAAACAAATTTTAAGAATGTAAGAACAAAGGAAAATTGGTTATTTGGAAAATAATATTTGGAGGTGTGATAAGGTTTTTTAGTTTTAAGGTTCAGGTGAAATTGGATTTATAAATTAAATTAATTAGTTTATGGTATTGTTGAAGTTGGGAAAGGGAAGATTCAATGGTCATGAAATCCCCTCCTCAAAATGGAAATCCCCCTTTTCCCATGGTCAAGTACTTCAGGTCATTATCGAATTGATTTTTTATCGACACAATATTAAAACCTAATTAACCAAAATCTGATAATGACCATGTTAAAATTACAGTAACCAATTGTGCAATTAAAAATTTCTTTCAGGTTCATCAACCAATGATCATGATTTAATAAAAATAAAGAGATTTAAATTTATTAATTGAAATTTCAGCAACCCAAAAACATGAACGTAAAGAAAATATAATAAATAAAACATTCCCCCTTTGACTATATTACCCCAACATAAGGCGGGACTTAAATACCCATCTTATAAATAAGGGAGTAATGAGAAAGGAGAAAATAAAAATAAAACATGAAGAAAATGAAGATGAATTGTGGTGGAGGATCCTCCACAAAATAACTTCTCATCCAAATATTTGGTCTCTAGATTGATATTTAGTAGCATCACAAAAATCCTATATTTATAGATATATAGGATGACTTTTTTTCATTTAATTTACCATTAATATGGACCATTATGAGTGTTGGGTCCACCTTAGGTGATAAATGGAAGTTTGGGGAATTAATCAAAATCTTCGATGGAAATTACCATTAAAACATTCCAATCTAGGTCTATTCAGAGATTTTCACGGTGTGAATTATGGTGTTTGACCATGAAATATACATACCCCAATTTTTTTGTATTTTCTTCAATTAATTTAAAAAGTTTTAGTTCACAACTTGTAATGTATATACGTCCCATGGTTAATTCACAATGTGAATCTCTAGTTTCCAGCATCTAAATCTCCATTTCACCCCATTTATTCATTTTAATGCACTAGAAGTGTCATATGATCATAAGTTATCATGGGAATCCATTTTTAATTGGAAATATTTACCCTTTTTAGATCATTTTTATCATTTTCCATAAATCATGGTATCCTAACAAATATAAACAAAAAATTAAATGTGCATGCAATAATTAACAATTAAATTATCAAAATAAATATATTTATATATAAAAATGTGTGAATGAAATGTATGTATAAATATTCTATGGTTAATGGGTCTAATTTATAATATATAATTATAAGAGGACGAGTTCAACCAATTAAGGCTTAGGTCATAAAGGGTATTTAGGTTATGAAGTCACTGTGGGGTAATGAGTACAAGTTAATAGCGATGAATAGAAATTGTTTTGAGTTTGGAGAACTTAGTAGATTCCCTTGTGGGAGAGATTGGAATGCCTATGGGCTCAACATATAGTGTTTGTGTGAATGATATGGTCTTGGGGAGATTATTATAAAGACCCAAAATTAAACATTACATAATATTTATTTTTAGTCAAGAATTTACTTTATTTTACTTTGAGAATCTTTTCTAGTATAGAGTTTTAGAGAATTAGGTCATAACTCATACATAACAAAAACATAAAATTAGAAAGTGGAAACTTTTGACCAATATCCATTTTTCCCACATTATAAAACTCTTTAAAATAAAACATTATTTATTTCATTAAAACACTTCATTAATGTCAACATGAATTCATTCTTTCCCTTAACCATCCAATGAAAAGCATTTTAAAGCACGTGATAAGAAAAAAAATATCAGTAAGGGATATAAAAGAAAAGAAACCAACAGTCTAGTTAAAAAAATTAAAACTCATATAACATTTACCTTTATCTTAAAAGTTATTTTAGTATATTAAATAAAACATTTTCACTAGAAAATAAAACATGTATTTTTCTTAAATAAAATCATTAAAACCCATAACAAGTAATTAAAAACCTTTGTGGTAACTTAGAGTATCATATTCATAAAACCCTTTCAACACCCTTTTAATTGGAACAACCATATGATTTAATTCAAATATAATCATTACTTAATTTATTGTAGTTCTATATAGAAACACCCATAATTTAAGCTATAACGGTCTCTCTTGGCACAATATAGGCCACCCCATCATATAAGCTGTAATAGGCTCACTCGGTGCTATCTAGGCCACCTGATCATATAATTTCTAATGGGATTTCTTGGTGTTATTTGGGTTGACCCATCATATAATCTATAACGGGATCACCCAAATCTATCTAGTTGAACCCATTTCTCATGTATAATTATCAAGTACCATTATATGAATAAAACATTTTTATGATTTAACTTTTAAAAAACTCATTTAAACTCGTAAAAAATCACTTTCAGATATCAAAATACTATTTTCTTTAAAACCCATATTCAATACCAAAATAACCTTTTCTTTTGAGAAACCATTTTTAATAATAAAATACACCAAAAAAGGGAAAAAGGTTTTTTTATTGAATGAAATGTGAAATCTTTTAAATGAATATAGAAATCACATAATGGTCATGATGGTAGAAAATTCATTGTTGCAGTGTACGTTAAGAATTAAGTTTTGTTGTTTGTAAAAATGATCCTTATAAAACACATAAAAAGTTACTTTTGAAAAAAATTTGAAAATAAAGTATAAAATTTACTTTATAATTATTTTATAAAACCATTTCAAAAACATTTTTAAAAAAATGAATATGGAAGAGAAATAGAGTTTGAAGGAATATTTTAAAAGATGATTTATTTATAAGAAAAATCCCTTATCACTTTATAGATATATAAATCATAATAACCATGAAATAATAACATTATAAAAAAAATTAAATAATATTATAATAGATAAATTAATAATATATAATGTTAAATTGGATGTATATACATCTTATTAAATAATATAGGTGTATAAAATCCAGATATGCCTCAATGAAAGGATATTGAGATGAAGTCCCTTACCTTGAGTCTGATTCATCACTACTATATTTTTATTCCTGAATAATAAAATTATGTTAATTATTTAATTTGTTGAGAAACATTTTCAAGTTTATTATTAATTTTATTTCACTTATTAACAAGTTATATACAATTAATTAATCAATTAAGTTTAAGTGGGATGTTTTGACCATATTCGGTTTATGTATCAAAAACGACTTTGGTAGGACTATGGTCAAAGAAGTCATTATTTAATCATATAAAGAATAATAATCATGTTATAATTATAATATTTATACATCAATTACAATTTTTAAACTATTCATGGAATATGTTTATTATAAATGAACTAACGTTATGATCATGGAGATGGTAGACCGTACGTACACATGAGTAACCTTTCCATATTTTAATGATCATCATGGAAAGAAGGTAAGTAAAATTTGTCTCTATAGAATTATAATTATATAATAAATACCATAATATTTAATTATAAAAAATTATATCTATCATTATTGTGATGTGGTGATGAGAAAAGGAATAACATTGCTTCGAGGATGTGTCAGTCCACACGTTCACAAACGACGTTATCATGTTTCAGTGAGTGAAAATATAAGAAATAAAATTATATATTATAATTATAGAATGAAAACTATTCCATGAATATCATAACAATTTCATGAATATAAAATATATTCATTATATTTACCCATATTAACTTCCATGTAATGCATTAGTGAAAATGAACTACATTGATTCGCGAGGCGGTTGTTCGCCATACATACGAACAACGCTATTGTATCCATTATATATTGGAATATAATTTTTTTATATATAATATAATGACTCAAGAGGTATAACTATGTTATAAATATCATATATAAACTTTATATCTATCATTAAACCAAACCGTGAGAGGTGGTAATGGAAAAAAGAATGACATCATTTCATGAGGCGGTAGTCCGCCGTACACATGAATGGTGATTTCGTAACCCATTTGATAGAAGTGTGTGTGGTTGTAGGTAAAAACCCTAAAATAACAAAATATTATTGTATATAATATATTTAGGTTATTTTATCATCATTTTATAATAATAATTTAATGGGGGTGGAGATATAAATAAAACAAAAAATGCTCATTGATGAATGTTACATATTCTTCGGGTTTCTCCTTTTGGTTAGCACCAAAGGCCTTCCTTGGATGGATTTATGCCAAAAATATAGATTAAAGGAGGATAATAGTGAATTATAGAATTTATTTGGTCAGGTATTTATCAAACCAAATGGTTTTTAAGGTGTGAAGAGAGGAGGAGAGGGAGTGGCCTTTTATAGGTGGGTTGAGTGGCACACTTGTAATTTTTGGAATTAGTGAATTCCACCCATGTTTTTGTTATGTAAACAAGACCCAATATTGGTAAATTATCGATACTATAAGATATAAGTTAAAAATATTTCCATAAAATGAGTTTTTTAAAAGTTTCGTGGTCATTTTTTCCTTAGTTTTAAAGTTTAACGACAAAGTAAACTCATTTTTACCTTAATCATTGTAATTAATTTTAATTGGTTTCACTAATATGTTGGGTGAAAAATAAAGTTAAAGTTATTATAAATTATAAATTTTGATTATTTGAAATACGTAATCCTTTTTTCTAAATTCAATTCACATAATTGGAAATTTTAATTTAATATTAATCCTGCAGATGTGTTGAGACAACAAGTTTTTAAGAAGATTTTTTTTGAAAAAGATGATTCTATATGAACTACATGACTAATAATAATCATTAAATGAAAATAAATTAATATTTAATGATATATAATCTATTAATTTAATTTAAAACATTCTCCATTATGTATTATTTTAATTAATTAAAATGTAGATACACTATGCATTTTAAAACAATTTTTAGAAAAAAACCCATTATTTAAAAACAAAAACAAACTTGTTCTAAAAACAAAAATAAAGTTGATTAAAAAGTAATTAAGTGGATTAAATATTTGTAACTAATACTTAGGTTACTTTAAAACATAATAAAAACATATCTAGACTTTTAAGTTACTTAATTTATTATAAATAAATGATTTTTTACAAAAATCAGTATTTTTCACTATTCACTGAGAAATCAATATTTTCAAAAAAATTACAAAATTTCACCCAAAGTAAATTTTTATATACTGATTTAAAAAATGATATTAATTTTATCAAATAATGTTCTTAAATTTGGAAATTAATCTTTAAAATTAAACCTTACAATAAAAGTGTTTCATTAAAACAAATTACTCTTTGATTAAAAATTACTTAATATTTTTATACCTAATGTAACTATATAATTCATATGAATAAGAATGAAAATATAATTACTATATCATTACCTGGGTTTTCAAATCCTTCCCCCCTTTTATAAATTATTTTCTCACAATTTTCTTCACTTATTAAATACGTGGGGATATCTTTCCCCCATAACATTTTTAGATTCCCATGTTACCTATTCAACCATATGATTTTTCCAAAATACCTTAACATAGTGAATCAATTTTTTCAAAAAAAAATTCTATCTATGGTCAATAATCTAAAATTTCTGTTAAACATATGAAATATTCTCTTCTAATTGAGCTGCTTTGGGGCTCAAAACATGAGTTGAATCTGGCATATATTTCCTTAACATTGAAACATGAAATATATTATGTACCTGAGATAAAATTATGGGAAAATACACTAAGTAGGAAAATAATCCAACTTCATTCAAGATTTCATATGGTCTAATGAATCTTAGAACTATCTTTCCCATTTTACCAAAACACAAAACACTTTTCAATGGAGAAATTTTGAGAAAGACATGATCACCAACCTCAAATGAAAGATCTTTCCTCTGGTTATCTGCATAACTTTTCTACCTACTTTGAGTCATCCCCATATGTTTCTAAATAAAATAAAACTTCTCAACCATTTACTTTACCAAATTTATTTCCATCAACTTAATTTCTAAAAAAAATCATTACATTATTTTATCCAGATGAACTTAACTCCTTTTCGAGTTAACTTAGTCAGTGGGCTAGACAATTGAGAAAAATTCTCAACAAACTGCTGGTACTAACCTTCTAATCTAAGAAAACTAAGAATATCTATGATATTTTTGGGTATTGGCCATTCTTCAACAACTTTTGTTTTATTAGAGTCAATAGTTATGACATATTTAGAAACAATATGACCAAGGAAAGAAAATTTTTTCAACCAAAATTCAAACTTTCTAAATTTCCCAATGGATTTATTTATTTTAAGGTTTGAAAAAAAACCTAAGGTGTCTTTCATGTTCCTCATGACTTTTAGAATATCCCAAAATTTCATCAATAAACACAACCCCAACTCATGAAAAATTCTACTCATAAGGTACATAAATACAAACTAATAGTTCCCATATCTATTCTGAAACTCTATCTTTGAAATGTTACTTACTTAAATTCCAACTGATGGTACCTCAATATTAGGTCAAAATTAAAAAAATATTTAGATCCTTGGAGATGATCAAAATAATCATTTATATGAGGCAAAGTATACTTGTTCTTAATAGTGATGTTATTCAAGGCTCTATAATCAATGTAAAGTCTCATTTAACCATATTTATTTTTAACAAACAAAATATAATCACCTCATAGTGAAGTGATAGTTAATATGAAAAATTATATAATAAATTCTATAATTTCTTTTTCAATTGTAAGAGTTCCAATTGAGTCATTAGATAAGGGGGTTTATAAATAAGATTTGCATCAGGTACTAAGTCAGCAATAAACTCAACCTCTCGATCAATAATAACACCAAGAAAATCATCCGGAAAAACATCTATGTATTGATTTACTACTAAAACATCCCTAATTAAAATATTTTCTTTATTTTTAACAATTTTAGCTAGTTAACTTTAACTTATATCTCTAATAAATTTATTAGATTCTTGTTCAATTATCAAAGGCATGAAATCATTGATTGAAACTTTATTAGCACTAAAATCTATATTATCATGATAGACTGAAATCCAATCCATAAAAATAATGATATAGACTATACTATGTCTAGTTCAACATGTTTTTCAAGAAATATAATCCCACTGATAACAATAGGAAGATTAATATAAATCTTGGATTCTTTAATAATTCCACCTTGAGTTTTCACCAAAAGTTCCATCTTACTTTCATTAGGTGATATTCTCAATTTACTTGAAAATTTCTCAGAAATGAAATAATGTGAAGATCCAGAGTCCAAAAGGGTATTGGAATAATTAGAATACATAAGTAACATACCTGTCATAACTTCATTTGATAGCCCAATATACACTGTAGTAGTAATAAATGACTTTATTACACCTTTTTGTTTCCAATCATGAATATTTTTATCATGAAAAAATAACTTCAGATGTGTATTCTCATAATGGCCCAAATCATTGAAACTAAAACACCTTAACATTATATATCTATAGGATACCCCATTATTTGGTTGTTCATGACTCTTTTATTTATAGTCACAATCCATGTGACTAAACTTACCACACCAGAAACACTTCCTAGATCTCATAAAACATTCATTGAAAAGTATTTTTCAACACTCGGAATATTTTTGGGGCTTACCTCTATAATTATTAGCTAGTTTTTTCTTTGTTTCCTATTGGCTCGACCTTTTCTTACTATTGTCATCTCGAGGAACATACGTGTCAATAAACTCAATCTCAACTTTCTCAGAACGACGAACCAATTTCTCATAACTTTTAAATTCCTATGCATCCAATTCTATTCATAAACTTGGTTTCAAACATGAGTAAAATCAATTGATTTTACTATCATTGTCCCAAATAAAATTCAGCACATACCTATCCAATCTTGTGAATTTTTCTTCAAATGAAGCTAAAAAAATATTCTTCTTTTTACCTCAATTCTAGGAATTGTTTTTATATCCAAAGTTGAACCACCTTAGGGAAATATTTATCAAGGAAAGGATCCTTTAATATTTACCATTCCATTGAATAAATATAATATTTTTCTTTTGTATTCTTAACCAAAGACCACCATCGATGAGATTCACCTTCAAAATGATAAATGAAAAGAGTCGTCTTTTGATGTTCTGAACATACCATGACAAAAAATATATTTTCAATGCATTGATCTATTCTTCAACTATCATAAGGTCATATGATACACTAAAATATGGAGGATTTTTCCTCATAAAATTCTCCACAATAGACATGTTTCTTTATGGTATATCAGGTTCTTATCTAACATGGATTCTACCGCCTTTTATAGCCTGTGTCAACTGATCCATCACTATAAGAAACTGTTCTGTTCCAATTCCAAGAATCTCAGGATGTTGATTTGGAATAATATTTTCCTCTTGGTTCTTTCCCAATATAGATTCCCTCTTTACACTACGGAAAAACATTCCTAACAGAAGTATTTTAGATGAAGCAACATGGTAATCTTAAAATGCTATATCATTTTAAATTGAACATAAGGTAAATTATTTCAAAGTAAAGTTATTAAAACTATCCTAACCTCTAAATTTATCTAAACCTTTCCTTTGATACCAACTATAAAGACCTATCCTTAAACATTACATAATCTTGAGTTTTATTCAAGAATTTTCTTTCTTTTAATTTTAGGATCTTTTCAGGTTTATAGTTTCAAATAATTAGGTCATAAATACAACATAACAAAACCATAAAATTATAAAGTTGAAACTTTTGATTAATATCCATTTTTCCATAATATAAAACTATTTAAAATAAAAAATTATTTATTTCATGAAAAATCTTCCCGACTTTCAACATGACTTCATCCTTTCCCTTACCCATCCTGTGCAAAGCATTTAAAAATGTGGGATGAGAACAAAAATATTGGTAAGAGATATAAAATAAAGGAAACCATTAGTCTAGTTAAAATCATTAAAACACATAAAACATTTACCTTTATCTTAAAAGTTCTTTGATAATATGTAACAAAACATTTTCACTTGAAAAAAACACACAAATTTTGATAAAATAAAATCATTAAAACCCTTAACAAGAAATTAAAACCCCTTTTTGAGGACTTAGAGCATCATATTAATAAAACCATTTCAAAATAATTTTAATTGGAATAAGAATATGATCGGATTTCAATATAATCATTACCCAATGCATTAGATAACTATGTAGGTGCACCCATAATTTAATCTATAATAGGCTCACCCAGTTATATTTGGACCACCCCATCATATAATATGTAACAGGATCACCTGACGCTATCTGGGCTGCCCTATCGTATAAGCTATAATGGGATCAGCCAAAACTATTTGGGACACCCCATTGTATAAGCTATAACGAGATCACATGGTGAAATTTGGGTGCACCCATTTCTTATGTGTAATTCTCATGTATCATTACATGAATAAAACATTTTTATTCCTACACTATTGAAAAAATCATTTAAAATTGTAAATAAATCACTTTTGGATATCAAAATACCCATTTTTTTTAAAAAACCATTTCTAATAACAAAATAAAATTTTCTTTTGAGATACCACTTTCAATTCTAAAATACCCATAAAAATGAAAAATGTTTTTTCATTGAAGGGAATGTGAAATCTTGGAAAGGAAGCCAAAAACCCATAATGGTCACAATAGCAGAAAAGTCATTTTCATCGTGTATGTTAAGAATTCATTTTGTTTTTTGTCAAAATTTTCCATATAAAACACAAAAATATTCATTTTTAAAACCTTTAAAAATAAAGTATAAAATGTACAAAATTGAAATAGATTTTAAATGAATATTTTAAAATAAGATTTATTTATAACAAAAGAACCTTATCACTTTTGAAATATTTAAATCATAAGCCGGATGAAATAATAAAATTATAAAAAATATAAAATACCATTATAATTGATAAATTAATGATATATAATGTAAAATGTTAATATATATACCGTATAAAATAATATATGTGTATAAAATCAAGATACATCTTAATGAAAGGAGTTTGAGACAAAGTCCCTTCCCTTGAGTCTGATTCGTTATGTGTGTCATTATCTTCTCAAATAAAAAACTTATGTTAAAAATTTACATGATTTATAAACTTTTTAAAGTTTTTTATTACTTTTATTTCACTTACTAAAAGGTTATATACAATTACTTAGTCAATTAAGTTTAAGTTGGATGTTTTGACCATATTCAGTTTATGTGTCAAAAATGACTTTGGTAGGTCAACTATGGTCAAAGGGATCATTATTTAAAAATATATAAAATAATAATAATGAAAAAATAATCATATTATACATAAATTATACTTTTAAAACCAATCATGGAAGATAGTTATGAAACATGAACTAACATTACGATCATGGAGATGGTAGGTTGTACGTACACATGAGTAACATTTCCATTTTTCAATGATCATTTTGGAAAGAATTAAAATAAAATTTATCTATCTAGAATAATCATTATGTAATAAATAAAATAATATTTAATTATATATATACCTATATATATCATTCTTTTGATGTGGTGATGAAAAAATTAATCACATAACTTTGAGAATGCGGTAGTCAACACATCCATGAATAACATTATCACTTTTCTAGTGAGTGAAAAGGTAAGAAATAAAATTATATATTATACCTGAAAAATGATAAATATTTTATGAATATTATAAATATATCATTTATATCACATATATTCATTATATTTACCCTTATTACCTTCCATGTATCATGTTAGTGAAAACGAATCACACCACTTCACGAGGTGGTAGTCCACCATACACATGAATGATGTTATAAAATCCCTTAATTATTGAAATATTAAAAGGGTATATATGATATAATGAATAAAAAGATATAATTATGTTAGAAATATAATATATAAACTTTATATCTATCATTATAACTAAATAACATTTGTGATAATTTGTTTTAACAATTTTTTTTGTATTTATTGACAACTAACATTTTTGTAAAGGAATTTTTTTCTTAATCAGAATTGGACCCAGACCATCATAATGAGTATTAATAAGAAAGGTGAAAGTTTTTTATTGTTTCTAAATTCAAATAAAAAGGGTGAGAAAATTATTATCTTTAAGAAAGTTGTTTTTTGGTCATAGGTTTCCAAACTCAGGTTATCATATTGAGAAGAACCAGATGCAGAAGTGGTCACAAAGATGAAGTTGTTGATAAAAAATGCCACCAGTGTTAGGTCTATTGGTATGAAGTCCTAGATCCATCAAACATGGTGTTTTTTAGAAAGTTAGAAGTTTCTAAGTGAAGAACTTGTAATGTTGCTGGAGAAGTTTTGAAAGAAGATAATGGAGACACGAGTTAAAATATTTTCATACTTTCTATCTAACATCAGATGATGCTTTGTTGGTCATGAAGTTAACACAAATCATGAAAACTATCATGATAAAATATTTTGAAGAAATGGAGTAATCATAAAGTTTGTATTAGTTACAGAAACCCAGACACAAAATATCATATCTAGAATTACCATAATGATAAGTTGTCAGAAGTCAGAGTGTGTAAAGCTGATGAAGTTTAAAGTTTTGTAAAGTTTATTAGTAAATTAATCATTTGATGTAGAACATCATAATCATAATTTAAAAATGATGAGAGTTCTATCATTATGATATTTTTAATAGGACTTACTATGAGAAGGAAAATAGGACTGACACTGAGAAGGAAAATTAGACTGACTCTGAGAAGGAAAATCAGATTGACTTTGAGAAGGAAGATTAGAATAACTATGAGAAGGAAAATCAGACTGAATCTGAGAAGGAATATCAAACTAAAGATAAGAAAGATAATCAAATTGAATCTTAGCAAGATAATCACACTAAAGCTGAGAAACATAATCAAACTGAAGCTGAGCAAGATAATCATACTAAATATGATAATGATAATTAGACCGAAGTTGATCAAGGTAATAATTTTATTGAAGACGAGCAAGATAATTGGATTAAATATTAGCAAGATAATCAGAATGAAGATGATCAAGA
This sequence comes from Viscum album, assembly GCA_963277665.1. Lineage (NCBI taxonomy): Eukaryota > Viridiplantae > Streptophyta > Magnoliopsida > Santalales > Viscaceae > Viscum > Viscum album. The sequence goes on from OY728138.1 coordinate 1,383,858,116, forward strand.
TAATAAGACTAAAGATGATCAAGATAATTGGATTGAAAATAAGAAATATAATCATACTGAAGAAAAGTTAGTATGTTTGAGAAGAGTGATTTTGGGAAAATCTTGTAGCGACTCGATTTTGTCCATGTCAGACTTTGGAATATTTATGATTATATTTTCAGAGCTAGGCACTAAGACGACATGTGATTCAATGGCCCAGTGTTCCCAGAATAAATATTATAAAAATATTAAATATTTTTATACTATTCACATAGAGAAAATAGGTTATCTCTTAAAAGGTATCTCAGATTAGAAATTTTAGGGAATAATAGATTTTGGAGCGCGTCGTTTACCCTAGGTGGGGTATAAGTTTTATGAGAATTTGCCTTATATGGAAAAAGTTATTGAGGTCATTTCCATAAATAAAATACATTAATTTAGTTTGAATGACAGATTGAATAACTTTTGAATGGTCTCTCGAGTCGATTTTTTGAGACAATGGTTGAGTTTAGAACATCGTGTTTATCCTAGGCGCGACATAAAATTTTTCAGCGCTGGGTGTCGAGTCTAAGGTGAGTCAGGCCAGGGTGTTAAGTGGATATTTGTTTTAATAAAAATAAAAAAATAATACCCTCCATCCCCTTCCCATTTGTCGCGTATGAAGATGAGCCACATCCCCCTCCCTGATAGATGAACAAACCAAGGAGGAGCTACCAGCTGCTGTTTTCAATGTCGATCGTTGCTAGATTAGGAATTATCATGTCGCAGGCATCGTTCCTCACCCAAAGCATTGATGTTTCACTCCACGGTAGGTAGGTTTGAGTTTTAATCATTATCCCCTTGTTTATGCTTAATTTTTGTTTGAATTATCATCAAGGATGTGTAGATCGGGTCCTGAGATTTCCAAAATAGGTCTCGTATTTATTTTTAGACCACAGGAGTGTTCCCGATGGTTCACAGAATGTGGCGGAATGCGGGTCCAATGAGGGTGGCTTCAGCAGAAGGTGGTGGCAAGGCACAAAAGAAAGGTAGAGGCCAGAATGACAGTTTGACATGGGGTGTGTGGGTGGTATCATGACTGAGAGATAGAGGGGGCTGGTGGATGGTGCAGTGGTCTGGAGTGGCTGGGCTACGAGTTGGTCTAAGCAGTTTGGGCCATATCAGGCTAATGTTTTTTTTATCAAAAACATTGTATCTTGCAAACCAGGGGTCTAATTTACATGAAGTCTATGAAAAATTGACCCTTTCTTTAAGTTAGACCTTTTGAGGCTCCTTTTAGGGCCTTTGGTTGTAGACTTAAGACATAGTAGCATGAAACATCCATTAATAATAATAATAATATAATAATTATTATTATTTGGAGATTCTTGGATCAGACATATCTCCTGTGTCTGATGCTTGTTGGAAATAATGTTAGTAGTGTTGAGAACTTGGAATTAATGAGGACATTTCAAATATGATTTCGGGTGTTTAAATAGAGATCATGGTGTGGGCCCCATGAGGCTCGGTCTGGGCATTTGCGTTGAAATATGACTTTTTCTACGGGTGTCCATTTTGGACGAATGAGTAGTCAATACCGTGTGTTTTTCTGTGAGGATCAAAAAGGCGTGATCCATTTTATATGTTTAGAGATCAAGGTGTGGGCCACATAATGACCCATTTGGACTTGTTGTATAGAAAAGTTCTCTTTTGCTGGGTTATCTGATTTGGGAAAGTAAGTAGCCTATCTTGCATGTTTTTTATGTAGAACATGATGGTGGCCACAATTTAAGAGTTGGAGGCACGATGAGAATGTAATATCATAAGGGTCGCTTGGTTCAATGATTTTTTGAATGGAAGGGTTTAGTGGGTCACCCTGGTCCTTAAGCTATGAGGGTTTTTGGTATTACATCCTTAGTGTATGATTGAGTTCTACTTGATAGAATGAGCTTGGATAGGTTTGTTGAATCCCTCCGGTGAGGCTGGTGTGTGATCCCCTAGCTTATCATTTCCCTAGATTGGGTTCTTGGTATCACTGTAACCAACACTACACGAGCGATGGTCCCATATCTAGAAAGAAAACCCTATAGGGTTTTGTGGAATCTTTGGATATATGATCCCCTATGCAGTGGGAAATGATAGTAGGGTTGCAGTATCATTGGTTATACGATCCCCTACCCAGCGGGAGGTTTTTGTAGGGTTTGTGGTATTAGTAGTATGATCCCATACTTCATAAGTGATACCATATGGGGTTTTTGGAATCATCATGGCCACCCTTACAAGTGTGATGATCCTCTATCCGAGTGATATGATTTTTAGAACATTTGACCGGGTTATAGTATTCCCCAATAGATCCTAGGTGTGATCCACTATATAAGATATCGTTGAGTTATTAGACCGGGTTCTAGTATCCCCTAGAGGAATCTAGAAGTGATCCCCTATCTGATGATTTTTGTGTTTCTGCTGAGTTTCAGCGTTACGTTCTTATCAGCGATATCTGATGAGCGTGTTCTCTTGCATGGGCCATCAGGGATGGATGGGTTGTTTGAGATGGGCTGTATCTATGAGACAAGTGTCACCAGGGATAACTCATCTCTTGGAGTGTTCTTTTGGTGGTTTTATTTAGATCCTCGAGTATGAACCTATCACTGGAGATGAGTTCAGAACCTTCTAAGGCTTGGTTCCTGAGATGAATATATCTAGTGTCCACTCTAGGTTTTCCTTGTGGTGTTGTCACATATTGGATGAAACAACCTATGGTTTGAGCTAACTAGTCATGTTTATCCAAGGATGGTCTCGAGATGGATTTTCTCTCTCATTTGGGTTCCCTATGGCTAGGATGAGCAAACTATTTTATTTCAGGTGCTTCTTTTCTTTTGGGGTTTTTTGGGGAACATACTAAGTATCTTTATACTCACCCTTACAAAGGATTTTCCAACACATGTCTTTTGTCTTGTGAAGAACACGCACATTTTGATGGAGTCCTAGGAGGACCCAGAGTAGCTTGAGCTTAGGTAGATAGAAGGACTAGTATTTTTATAGGAGATGGGATGAGGAACTTTCTGGTAAGTGAATTTGATAATGACCCCTTCCTTTAGAGAAGATTGGATGATTTTGCAGTTTTATTTTGGTGGTCACTATATTTCCCCTTTTTTAATTTTTATGTAATCTTATTGGGATAAATGTATGCATGAATTTATTTTTAGTTTTTATATATATACACACTATTTCATGGAGTTATATATTGGTGTGTTGGTACATGTATGATTGGATAAGGCCTCCCATGTGTGTGATAGCCTACTTAGTGCTAGTCTCCAGTCCCTAGCCTATTGGAGGTGGGCATGGGGAGTCATGGCTCAAGCCACGTTGGGTCAGTTCGTGATAGATTTCTATCATAGGAGGTTCCTCCTTTGGGACCTCAAAGCATAGTTAGCCTAGATGTGAGTTTGGTTTGGGTTTCATAGTGACAATATTAGAGTGTTTTGAGTTTGGATTTCATGCCAGGGACTCTAGTGTTGGTGCAGTAGCCAAGATATCCATTCACTATGAATCTAATAAACTTTATTTTTACTCAGTACATTAGGACACTGGTCATAGGGGAAATCAATGGTACATTCATCATATAGGACTGGGTTTTAGGTTTTACTTGTCCTTCTTAAGTCATCTCCCCAGATATACTCATTTATCATGGGATGTCTTGATTTTATTTTAGGATACCTATATGATGACAGCTAGCCAGGGTTCCATGGAGAGATTATGGTGAAGATATTCCCTATGTAGTGGCTTTAGAGCAAGTTACAATTTTTGAGGCTAGACCTCCAGGTGGTTCACCAGTTGAGCCACCACCTATCGAGTAGTAGGTTGTGTTGGAAGTGTAGGAAAAGGATTCACACAGTGTAAAGACTCAACCCAGTAGCTCAAAACTGGTGCCTTATTTTATTACATTGGAATATAAACAAGGAATATGATTTCTAAAGGAATGAGTAGTTTAGTATCATTGGAACCAAGATACATATATAAGTTCAAAATTACAACTTGAAATAAAATACAACATATAAGTTTTATTAGGAACATCCAAAACTATATGTTTATCCCTACAAGTCATTCATAATGAACTTATTCATTTACTAAGAAGATAAAACATAATAAAGGGTTGAGCTCAAACACTTAGTAAGTGTAAGAAATATAATAGAAGATAACATAAATATTAGGCATGGTGAATAATTTAAAACACATGTCTTTAAAAATAAACTTGAACATAATATGGTAGGAATATGAGATGAGTAAATATTTCCATAATAAAAAATAATCATGGGTATTCTATGAGTTAAATAAACTTATGAACATTGAATTTATAGCTTAATAATGAGGGAAATTCATATGCCAAAGATTCTGAAACATACCGTCAAGTCCTCATCCAATACATCCAAAAAATTATTAAAGCCTCGACCAAAATCATATCTAAAAATGGGCAAGGCCTCGACCAATTCCTTATCTATTTTTCTCATGATACCTACTGATGAATTGAGTGGATATAATAGGACCACCTGTCACATAATAATTCTAATAAATTCCTCATATGAATGGGGATAAACATAAACAACATATACTTTCATATTTAAACTAACATATGAAATGAAAAAAACTTTCCCCAAACATTAAGCATAAACACAAACCATTCAGAGTAAATTAGTGAATGGTTTTAAGATAACACATCCATAGTAAAACTAATCATAAACCATTCAAAAAAATATGGTATATTATATCATAAAATTTTAGTCCCAATAATACATAATAATCAAAAATAGTATTGAAATAGAAAAAAAATATTCTTTATAAAACCATCGAGTAATTCTTGAGATAAATACTCTTTTACTTTGAAAAGAAGATCTCTTTTAGAAAAGTGTTTGTATAAACCAAAAATTAATTAAGATAGTATTTTAATAATAAAATTAGTTATTTTATAAAGATAATTGCTTTTAAAAATAGATTATAGAGTTCCCTTAACAATAGGTAAGAATTTGAGAAATTCCCTTGAGTCGGGCTTGTATTTCAGATGAATTTTTGAAAGATCCTTTTAAAACATATAATTTCCCAAAAATGAAGGTAGGATTTTGGTTGGTACATATATATAGAACATTAAAACAGAATATATGAGGAATAAATATTAATTAATAATAATTTAATAGAGGTAAGTATATTCTAAAAGTATCTTGAATGAAAATGGAGGTTCGGGTGGAAACCCCTTATCTTAAGTCTGAATGTTCTGCTCTTGACCTTATGGTACTGGAATATAAAATTAGACTATTTAATAATTTAATTAAAAACCTATTAGACATTTATTTAGTTTAAAAAAAATTATTCCTTTTATTTCCTTATTGATAAGTTATAATATTGAATTATGTCGTTCCAGAGTGTTCATTTTCTTGATTTTCATAATCAGTTCACTTATTTTTAAGTAATGGAGTTCATGTGGAATGAACGTAAATCTACAAAATTGATTTTAAATATTATTTATGAACCTACATAGGTGTTAATGGTAATTTATATCATTTTTTTAAATATAATGAGGATGAATTAGTAGATGAAATATTAATGACAATCACTTAGATTATTTTAGCGGTATTTTTATTATTAGGAACTAGTTTGGTTATATGATTTAATATTATGTACATATACTAATTATAGAATATAAAATAGGTTAAAATACATATATTATATCTGTTTTGAGACATAAAAATGGTTTCATGGCCAATATTTAATGGGAAATTTAAGAACGAAACTTCATCATCCACGAAATTTGTAAATTGGCACCTCACGGACGATGATTTCATTTATAAAATAAAAGAGAGAGAGAGAGTAAGGATATTGATGAATGTTATTTCATTAACATGATATAATTAAAGTATATATATTATAATGGAGTTATAATGGTATTTTGGATATAGGAGGTGAGGATAAGATAACAATAGAAAGGAACTGGAAATGAAATTGAAAGAAATAGCATATGAGTTTACCTTTTGAATCCACCTCCTTGAGAACCTCCTTAAGGGAAGGGGTTTTGGTCTTTTGAAAAGACCAAGAGATCTTGGATATGGGGAGTGACTAGGGTAGGGTATTTGGGTAGAACATTTAGGATATTAAAGTCTTATAGGAATGAAGAGAAGAGGGAGTGAGGGGGGTTTTATAGTGGAGGAGAGGAGAGTTTTCTATCATTTTACTCATTATTTTATTATTTTTCCAAAGACAACAAATAACATTGATTATTATGACCAAGAATAGTAATATGTGCATGGTTTTTCGAACCAAGTGTTCTTACATTATCCATGATTCTAGTAATAGTGTATTTAACTGATAATGCATATATACGGTAAATTGTCATATTTTACTATTCATCAAAAATTCGAGTATTTCAAAAAAAATCCCAAAAATTCACTCTAACCATTTTTTGATGTGTAGAATTAAGAAATGAAATACATTTTTTGAAAATAATTTTCTAAATATTATTAATTTAATTTTTAAATAAAATCATAATTTATTCAAAAAATAACAATTTTAAATCTATATTTCGTTTTATATCACCTTGAAAAATTAATCAAGATCTCATTATCTTATAACCTTAAGACAATAAAATTATAATATGATTTACTATTAATAAGGGTCATATTACTATTCATACTACTATTCATAAGGGTATGTTACTATTCACGAAAAAAATTAAGTTTGTCTTATTGAACTCTAAATATCTTATGGAACGCAACTGTGTATGTTAGTTTTTCTGAAATCAAATCATAGAGGTGGAAAAATTATGTATACTAGCTAGGTTATAACAAAGTGGTGTTTTGAATAGAATCAATGTTTCATGCATTCAATATTAAATTTATATGAAAAATCTTGGGGTGTTACATTATCCCCTCCTTATAAAAATTTCATCCTTGAAATTACCAGAATGTTACCGCACAAAAATATTTGGGTAGTTATTCATCACAAGATCTTTAGGCTCCCATGTTGCCTCTTAGATTTCATTATTTTTAAAAAGTATCTTTAATAGATGATTCATCTGATTCCTCAACACTTATTCTTTAATATACATAATCTGGATAGGCTCTTGACCGTAAGATAGGTTAGGTTCCAATTATATACCTTCAAAAGTGATGAAATACATTGGGACTGGCATGTACTTTCTCATCAATGAGACATGGAACGCATTGTGTACTTTAGGCTAGGTGTCATATCCAAATGATATGAAATAGCTTCAATCCTCTCCAAAATTTCAAAAGGGCCTATATACCTAGGGCTCAATTTCCCTTTCTTTCCAAATATTATAACACCCTTCCATAGAGATACTTTTATGAAAACATGATCTCCCACTTTAAATTACTAATCCTTCCTATGATTATCAGTATAGAATTTTTGTATTCTTTGAGTTTCTTTGATATGGCCCTGAATAGTATTTAACTTTGCTATTGTTTCCTCCACAAGCTTTAGACCCACAAGATTCCTTTCTCCAACTTCATCCAAACAAGTTAGTGTGCGACATATTTTTCTGTAAAAAATCTTCATATGGTTCCATTTGAATACTTGAATAGAAACTATTATTGTCAAAAAACTCCACTAAAGGTAAATATTGATCCAACATACCTTGAAAGTTAGGTGAACAAGATCTCAAAATTTCCTCTAAGGTTTGGATTGTCCTTTCTGATTTCTAGTCAGTTTGTGGGTAATAATCAATACTCAATCGAAGCTCAGTATCCAAATATTTATAAATAATTTTCTATAATTTCGATGTAAATCATGGATCATGATCAGAAACAATTGAGAGAGGTGCTCCATTAAGTCTCACAACTTCATTGATATAGAGTCTTTCTAGGAGCTCCAGTGGAAAATCCTCCCTTATAGAAAGGAAATGTGTATATTTTGTAAGTCGATCCACAATTACCCATATTGAATTATTCTTTCTTGGAATTTTGGGTAATCCAGTGACAAAATATATGGTTATGTCATCCCATTTCCATATAGGAATAGGTATAGGTTGCATGAATCCTCTAGGATGTTATTGTTCGACCTTCACTTATTGAAAAACTAAACATCTTGATACATAATCAGCAATTTCCCTCTTCATGTTATCCCACCAAAAATGTTCTTTCAATTATCTATACATTTTAGTGCTACTATGGTTTATAGAGAATTTTGAGTACTGAGCATCATATAATAACTCCATTTTTAGCTCGGGTAGAGAGGTAACGCATAACCCTTTCCCAAATTTCAGAACCCCATCTTCACACATAAAATCAGACAACTTCCCATCTTTCACAACATTAATTTTTTTTGAAGATTCTCATCATCAGAATGTGAGTTTTTAATTATTTATAATAAAGATGGTTGGGAAACCATTTGATAAAGTAGTGATGTTTTACCATCTTTGATAATTCCCATATCCATCCTCACTAGATCCATGCACAAAGGATCCTTTCCAATCCTCATTTTGTTTATAACTCCATGATCATTCCTGCTCAATGCATCATCTAGCTTGTTTTCCTTTATTGGGTGGTAGTGTATGAAATAAATCATAATCCTTGAGTATTTCGAGCCATCGCCTTTATCTCATGTTGAGTTATTTATGTGAGAAGATATAATTTAGACTCTTATTATCTTTATATATCTCACATTTTTTTCCATAGAGATAATGTCTCCATATCTTCAGTGAAAAGATTACTGCTACTAAGTAAAGATCATGAATAAGATAGTTTTGTTCATGAATTTTTAACTACCTTGGTGCATAGATAATAATTCTATCATTATTCACAAGGACACAACCAAGTCCTTTATTTTATGCATCACCATAGATCACAAACCCATCATTCCATGATGGTAGAGTTAGTATTGGAGAATTCACTAATCTCCTATTAAATTCTTTAAAATAATCCCCACATTCTTTTTTCCATAAAAACTTAACACCTTTACATGTAATCTTGTTCATTGGGTTTGATAAATGGGTGAAGTTTTGAACGAAATGCTAATAATAACATGCTAAACCAATAAAACAATGTACCTCAGTTATGTTCATTAGATTAGGCCATTCTTGAATAGCATTTTTCTTTGTAGGATCAACAGATATTTCATCCTTAGAGACAATTTCCCCAAGAACGGAAATTTATTGAAGCCAAAATTCACACTTTCTAAACTTCCCATATAATTCATTTCTTATAAGAGTCTTTAAAATAGTGCACAAGTGATTTTCATGATCGTCGTAGATTTTGGATTATACCAAGATATCATCAATAAATACCACCACAAATTCATCAAGATATTTCTTTTAAACTCTATTCACTATATCCATGAAAATAGAGGGTGCATTAGTCAATCCAAAAGGAATTACCGTAAACTCATAATTCTCATACCTAGTTTGAAATGCTATTTTTGGAATGTATTCCTTCCTCACAAGAAACTGATGATATTCATATCAAAGATCACTCTTCGAGAAATATTGTGTTCTATGAAGTTGATCAAATAAATAATCAATTCAAGGTAGGGTATACTTGTTATTTATTATTGTAGCATTTATCTCCCTGTAGTCAATGAACAACCTCATATATCCATCTTTCTTCTTAAAAAAAGAACATGGGCTCCCCATGGAGAAACACTAGGGAGAATAAATCCTTTATCACTCAATTCTTCTAGTTGTTTATTCAATTAAACTAATTACAAAGTGGAAATTCTATAAGGGGTACTTGATATGGTCCTTGAAGTAGAAATTAAATCAATGTAAAACTCAATTTCCCACTCTGAAGGATGTCCAGGTAAATCCTCTAGAATGATGTCAACATATTCTTGAATAATAGGTATGTCCTATATTTGAACATTATTTTACTCACCCATAGTTATTTTATTCCCTTCCTCCCCAATAATTGAATTTAGTAGAGCTACTGGAGGTGGATCTATATGGGAAACATATGGTGATGTTACTTCTCTAAAGATAGAGGATTCCAAATCATCCTAAAAAATTGTAAACTCCTTCTTCTTTCAATAAATATTCACATCATGGTTCGAAATCCAATCCATACTAAGGATTATATCAAATTCAATCATGGATATGATAATAAAATCAGTGTATAAATAATGTTTATATTCCATAATGGGGACTAGTTGACACAAATTTGTGGCAATGATACTTCCCTTAAGAGTTTTGATGGACAATTTCCTTACAAAATAAAAGTGAAAATATTTAATTTTCTTGGAAAAATTGGAAGATATGAAAGAATTTGATGATCCAGAATTAAATAAAGCATCGTCTAAGTTTTAGGAAATGATTAAAGTACATTCCACCACATCATTAGGAACATCAATATCAACAGTTGTGATCATATAAGCTTTTCCTTCCTCCCTTGGCCTTTTCTAAAGAACATTTCCTTAAAAATTTGGACAATCATTAGCATAGTGTCCCGTATCCCTATAATTATAGTACTGAACATTAATATCTTCCTTATTCCCCTTTAAAACACCAGAATGATGGCCTTTCTTTCCACACTTTTATCACACCCCTTTTCCTTTTAAGTAGGCACCAGGGTGTTTTCTTACACAATTGTCACAGGGTGGAAAGTAAACTCTTCCCTTCTTCCCCATTTCATTATTTCATTTTCTAGAGTTTTTAACAACCCTCTTCATCTCTTTATTTCCTTTAAAATCATAAGACTTATAGAATTCCCTTTCTGTCTTGATAGCAAATGAAACTATATCTTCATATGATGAGAAACTTTTTGAGACTAGTTCCTTTTAGAGGAATGGATTTAGGCCATCAGAGAATCAATAAATCTTGCTCCTTGGATTACGTATATAGTCTTCATCATTCCATTTCAGCCTTGTAAAGTTGGCTTCATACGTGGAAACATTTTCATCCTCCTTCTTCCTCATATTCAATAATTTCATTTCCATATCCACTCGTTGTTCCTGGGGAAAATATTTTTATAGTAATATTTCATTAAAATCCCTCCATTCCATCTCTTCTATTTCTTCCTCCTCCTTTGTGTTTTGGATTAATGACCACCACTGATCCGTATCTCCCAATAGATGATAAACTTCAATTACAACCTTATCTCTTTCTTTACATCTAAAAGAAAGAAATATCTTCTCTAGGGAACTTATCCGCTGCTCAACTTAAAAAGGGTTTGTAGTCCCATTGAATGATAGAGGTTATTGTCGTAAAAGAGATCCCATAGCTCCTCCACCTTGTGGATCTGGATGCTCCATATGGGTAAGGTTATTGTTTATAACCTAATTCAACTATACCAATATAGTTATAAGCTGCTTAGCACTAGTCGGAGCTCCAGATCCAACATCATTATCTTGCATAGGAGGTCAATCCCTACATGGGACATGTGTATTAATGAAGTTTCCATTTCTTACACTAGGCGCCATTTATAAATAATGGAATACACTATATTAAGTTATGAATGATAATGTATAATCTCGACATATAAAAATAATTAGTATAATTTTAAATTCTATACATGGCTAATCCCATAATCATAAACATGGTTTCTTTGAGGAAACATTTACATTTAAATCCTTCATAATGGCTTGTAAAGAAAATGTGAATTATCCCAAGCATATCCCCCAAGAGTGTTAATCTAGGTTTGTAGTAAGGCCCATTTTCATGTACCAGGATACCCCAGGTTAAGCCCAAAACTCCTTATCGGAGTTTTCACTCCTAGGTACATTTGTTCTAGAACCATGTCCACTTGTAGTATCCAAATAGAGATATATTTTCTAGAAATATCCACATAATATATTACTTACCAAAAATTCTAGCATGTTCTTGAATGTTTATACTCAAATACTATCTTTGGGTTTTGTTCCCTAATCTACATTTTGTAAACCAAGTTTCCGTGTTTTCTACTAAACTTCTTCTAATACCAACTATAAAGACCCGACCCTAGTTACCTGGAGCCGATACCTTATTTTATTACATTATCATATAAACAAGGAAAATGCATATTGAAGGACCGAGTAGTTTACTAGCATTGGAAACAAGATACATACATAATTTTAATATTACAACTTGAAATGAAATTCAAAATATATGATTTATTGGGAATATACACAACTATAAGGTTATCCCTACAGGTCATTCATAATAAACTTCTTCATGTACTGAGAAGATTAAACATAAGAAAGGGGTGAGCTAAAACTCTTAGTAAGAGTAATCAATACAGAAAAAAATAACATAAACATTAGGCATGGTGAATAATTTAAAAAACATGTCTTTAAAAATAAAATTGAACATAATATGCTAGGAATATGAGTTGAGTAAATATTTCCATAATAAAACATAATCATGGGTATTATACTAGTCGAATAACCTCATGAACTTTGAATTTCTAGCTTCATAATGAGGGAAATTCATATGTCAGACATTATGAAACATACCATGATGGCCTTGTCCAAGACATCCAAAAAATCATTAAGGCCTCGGCCAAAACCATTTCTAAAAATGGGCAAGGCCACAACTAAGTCCTTATCTATTTGTCTCATGAGACCTACCAATGCATTGAGGGGATTTAGTGGGCCCCAACCATCACATAATACGTTTAATGCATTACTCATATGAATGAGGATAAACATAAACAACATATACATTCATATTAAAACTATCATGTAGAACATAAATAACTTTCCCTGAACATTAAGCATAAACACTAACTATTCAGAGTAAATTGGTGAATGGTTTTAAGATAGAACATCCATAATAAAACTAATAATAAACCATTCAAAAAAATATGGCATATTATATCATAAAAGATTACTACCAATAATACATAATAATAAACAAGAGTGTTGAAATAGATGAAAATACTCTTTATAAAACAATCGATTAATTCTTGAGATAAATAATCTTTTACTTTGAAAAGAAGAGTAATTTTGGAAAAGTGTTTGTATAAGCCAGAAATGAAGTAAGATATTATTTTAATAATAAAATTATTTATTTTATAATTATAATGGTTTCTAAAAAACTTATTATATAGTGCCCTTGAAAATAGGTAAGAATTTGAGAAATTACATTGAGTCGGGCTTGAATTTTGGGAAGAATTTTTGAAATATCCTTTTAAAACATATAATTACCCCTAAATTAAGGCATGATTTTTGTTGGTACACATATATATAACATTAAAACAAAATATATGAGGATTATAAATTAATGAATAATAATTTAATAGTGGTGAGTAGATAATAAAAGTAACCCGAATGAAAATAGAGGTTCGGGTGGAAAACCCTTACCTTAAGTTCGAATGTTATGCTCTTGACCATATAGTCCTGGAATATGAAATTAGAATCATTAATACTTAATTAAGAACCTATTAGACATGTATTTTGTTTATCATAACTTTTTTAGTTCATTTATGTCCTTATTTATAAGTTATAATATTGAATTTTGTCATTCTAGAGTGTTCGTTTTCTTGATTTTCATAATCAGTTCACTTATTTTTAAGTAATGGAGTTCATGTGGAATGGATGTAAATCACCATAATTAAATTTAAATATTATTTATGAACATTAATAGGTGTTAATAGTAATTTATATCATTTGGTTACATGTAATGAGGATGAATCATTAGATGAAATATTAATGACAATCACTTAGGTTATTTTAGCGGTATTTGGATTATTAGGAACTCATTTGGTCATGTGATTTAATATAATATACATATACTGGTTAAAAAATATTAAATAGGTTATAATAAATATATTATATCTTGGTTAAGCCATAAAAATGGTTTCATGACCAGTATTGGAGGGGAAATTGAAGAACGAAACTTCATCATCCACGAAGGTTGTAAATTGGCACCTCACGGACGATGATTCGTTTATAAAATATATGAGAGAGAGTGTGGATATTGATGAAGTTTCTTCCATTAACATGATATAATTCTAATATATAGATAAAAAATGTATTTTTAGCGGATATTTTTATAGAGGATGCAAGGATAGGATAATAATAGAAAGGAACTTGAAATGAAATTGAAAGAAATAGAATGTGAGTTTACCTCTTGAATCCACCTCCTTGAGAACCTTCTTAAGAGAAGGGGTTTTGGTCTTTTGGAAAGACCAAGAGCTCTTGGTTGTGGAGAGTTACTATGTAAGGGTATTTGGGTAGAACTTTTAGTGGTGGTTTAAACCGCCGCTAAATTAATTGGCGATAGTTTTGAAAAACTGCCGCTAAATTGTGCGTCGGGAAACTATTCGTTGCAGTTTTCAAAACCATCATAGAACGTTTCGCGGCATTGTCATGACCCATCCTTGGGGCCCGTGCCGTGACTACCCCAAGCCCGCCTTCCATAGTCCAGAGGATGGCGACTAGCATCAAGGTGTAATTCCCGATAAAAAGGGAAGGCATTGCCTTTATAAAGTAAACAAACACACAGAGTATGTAAGCAGAAGTAAACACTAAATAAAACTGGGTACAATAGTAAGTGTGGAAAAGTAAGTGGGCCAGTATAAAAACCCAAACTGAAAGTAAACTACAACTGGAAAAGTAATTACAACAACTGAAAAGTAAAGTCGCAACGTCAAGCCGTCCACTAGAAGTCCCACCTGGAGGGTGGGTACAGATAGCATCCTCAGCTCCTCGGGTCTAGCCGTCCGCTCCGAGTACGTCCCGCCCAGTGGTCCACCTCTAGGTACCGACTTGCTCCGCAAGCCTCAACCACGATCAGCGTTGTCCGTCGTTTTCAACCAACACAATGTAGTGCGGGCATAGCCCGTGCAGGGGTGAGTATACGCTACTCAGTAGGGACCCCGAGACCCCCAAAGGTCTCCCAAAATCCACAAAGGATAATCCACAAAGGAAAAATACAATCATGAAGTAACATCCAACACTACTTAGGTATATGACCATATATATACCTAAGTCATCAATTCCCATTCGGCTCCAACATCCATGCCAAGTTCGATCACGTCCACATAGGAGTACAACCCAATCCACACAGGATAACACAACTCAATCCACATAGGAAATCAATTCAATAATATCGAAGATATTGATTGAAGTCAAGACTCAGCTCACACAGGAATAATTCTTCGTAAGACGATAGGGATGATCAGATGTAGCCACTGATTCATCTAAGCCTTCAGAACCACATGGGATCGATAGGTACTAACCCCCGCAATGACCCACATAGGATCGATAGGTACTAACCCCCCAATTAAATGAAAGACAACTCTTAATTAATTAATTATTGGATTCATTTTGAAATTTGAAATGAATTGTTGGATTTTGTGTTAATTAAATAAGACAAAGACTTATTTCGTGAGAGGTTATTTCGTTGTGCGAGAGGATTTAGAGAGAAAATATCTAAGTTCTGAAGAATGTTCTTCTTCCTTGAAGAACGTGAAGAACACACCGTCGCCAACGATGAACGCCGACCTCCGATGAAGGACGACGAAGAACGCCGAATCCTTGGAGACCAACGACATGACGCCGTGTACCGCGACGCCGACGATCCTCTTCCGTGACGCCTTCTTCTGCGAAGTTCAATTCCGCGACGAACCTTCTTTCAATGATTTCATTGAGGTAGGAGAATTAATTTTTTTCATATGTGAATACCTTCATCGCCGTTCTTTGTTCTCTAATTGGGCTGCCAGTTATCGCAATAACGGGAGGAGGTTGGACCGTACGAACATGGCCGACCTTCCTCCCCCCCCCCCCCCGATTCTTGAATTTGTTGCGGCACGAGCAAAGGCAGCGCGGTGTCGTTGCACCGTGCAAAAATAATGAAGAAAGGGAGAAGAAGCGCGGCGCCATCGCGCCGCGCCCTTGAAGTCGAACAAAGCCGCGATGCCACCTTTGATACCAATTTGTCACGACCCGTCCTCAAGGCCCGTGTCGTGACAACCCTAAGCCCGCCTTCCGTAGGCCAGGGGCTGGCGACTAGCACCAAAGGCATAAATCCCGATAACTGGGAAGGCATTTCCTTTATTAAAGTAAAAAAAACAACACAGAGTACAAGCGGAAGTAATACACTAAGTACAAAAGAAAGTGCTGAAATGTAAATGGGCCAGGATACAAACCCAACTGAAAGTACAGCTACAACTGAACAAAAATTCAACAGAAAAGACAAGAAGCTGGAAGAATAGAAGCAGCTCCTAGGTCGTCCACCTCTGTACCTACCCTTCAGGTAGGATCCGTGGTAGAGGATCCAGGAGCTGCGCTATCTATACCTACCATTCAGGTAGGATCTGAGGTGGACGACCTAGGTGTTGCTTCTATTATTCCATCTTCTTGTCTTTTCTGTTGTATTTTTGTTCAGTTGTAGCTTTACTTCCAGTTGGGTTTGTATTCTGGCCCATTTACTTTTCAACACTTTCTTTTGTACTTAGTTTATTACTTCCACTTGTACTCTGTGTTGTTTTGTTTACTTTAATAAAGGCAATGCCTTCCCAGTTATCGGGATTTACGCCTTTGGTGCTAGTCGCCAGCCCCTGGCCTATGGAAGGTGGGCTTGGGGTTGTCACAACATGGGCCTCGAGGATGGGTCATGACAAATATGCGCATGCGCATGCCCATGCAATATAAAGAAATACTGCTTTTGGTGAGATTTGAACCCCTAACCTCTTGCATATTTTCTAAAGACTTTACCACTCCAACAAGCTCGTCATGTGCTTAATAAAAAGAATTTAATATACTTATATATACTAATTGAAAAAACAAATAATACATAACTAATAGATATAAACTCAATAATAATTAAACAATAAGAAATAATCAATAATTAATAATCACTAATTTATAATTTATAATTATTGATTTATTAGTTATTTATTTATTTATTATTATTTACTGTTTATTATAATAAATAGCAAATAAATTATAATAATATTTAAATAAATTATAAAATTATAAAAAAAAATAAAAATAAATAAATAATAAACAATAAAAAATAAATAATAAACAAACAATAAATAATAAATACTAAATAATACATAATAATAAATAATAAATAATAAATAATAAATACTAATAAATAATAAATAATAAATAACACATAATAAAGAATAAAGAATAAATAGAAAATAATAAATAATAACTAATAACTAATAAATAATAATAATAAATAACACATAATAAAAAATTATAAATAAATAAATAAAAAATAATAAACAATAAACAATAAACAATAAACAATAAACAATAAACAATAAATAATAAAGAATAATAAATCATAATAAACAAATAATAAATAATAAATAATAAATAATAAATAATAAATAATAAATAATAAATAATAAATAATAAATAATAAATAATAAATAATAAATAATAAATAATAAATAATAAATAATAAATAATAAATAATAAACAATAAACAATAAAAAATAAACATTAAACAATAAATAATAATAAATAATAATAAATAATAACAAACAAATAATAAATAATAAATAATAAATAATAAATATTAAATAATAAAGAATAAAGAATAAAGAAGAAAGAATAAATAATAATAAATAATAAATAATAAGCAATAAATAAGAATAAATAACAAAAAATTAATAATAAATAATAATAAACAAATAATAAATAATAAATAATAAATAATAAATAATAAATAATAAATAATAATTAATAAACAATAAATAATAAATAATAAACAATAAATAATAATAAATATTAAATATTAAATATTAAAAAATAAATAATAAATAATAAATAACAAATAATAAATAATAAAGAATAAATAATAATAAATAAATAATAAATAATAAATAATAAATAATAAATAATAAATAATAAATAATAAATAATAAATAATAAATAATAAATAATAAATAATAAATAATAAATAACAAATAACAAATAACAAATAACAAATAACAAATAACAAATAACAAATAACAAATAACAAATAAAAAATAACAAATAACAAATAACAAATAAGAAATAAGAAATAAGAAATAAGAAATAAGAAATAAGAAATAAGAAATAAGAAATAAGAAATAAGAAATAAGAAATAAGAAATAAGAAATAAGAAATAAGAAATAATAAATAAGAAATAATAAATAATAGATAATAAATAATAAATAATAAATAATAATCAATAAACAATAAAAAATAAACAATAAAAATAAACAACAAATAGTAATAAATAATAAATAATAAATAATAAATAATAAATAATAAATAATAAATAATATATAACATATAATAAATAATATATATAATAAATAATAAATAATAAATAATAAATAATAAATAACCAGTAAAAAAATATTATTAATAATAATATTTTATTAATAATAATAATAATAATAAATAATAAATAATAAATAATAAATAATAAATAATAAATAATAAATAATAAACAATAAATAATAAATAAATATAAATAATAAATAATAAATAACCAGTAAAAATAATAGATAATAAATAAATTAAAGTATATTAAAAATGATTAATAATAAATAATAAATAAAACACATGAAAATTATGAAAATGCGTGATAAGGGATGAAAAATCATGAAAACGCATGAAAACAGATGGAGACGCATAAAGAAGGACGCATTAGAAAGCATGAGAACACATGAAAACTCATCAGAACTCTGGAAAACCCCTTAAGAATTCAACATAATCATTATAATAACCCACAAAAAACCATTGATAAAGATAACAAGTTATGGAAACCTAAATAAATAGTAATAAATGGAGCAACCATTAAAACATGTCAAAACGGTGATAAAGAGACAAAAACATTGGACTCACATTAATGGAGATAACTTTGACCCGAGAGTCTATTTCAGATCTACGACCATTAAAATCAAAGATCTTAAAACAGTCTTCGAGCTGATAGGTGAAAGAGACCGAATGGACCAGTGGATCAGAAGTTACGACCATTTAAAAAAAACTGACAGGGAACGGGTGCTAGAAACGAGGCATCGAAAAACATAACAAACCCGATACCCACTAAAAAGGCCAAAAATTATGATCTAGGAGTCCATGTGGTTTGTACAACTAGTCAAACTAAAGCTCATGGAATGAACTATGATCTGGAAGGCAGAGGAGTCTGAACTGACACGCCGATCGAAAGTTAGGTCTGTTTGAAGACAAGTTCGACGGGACACTGTTGACAGAAACGGGGTTTCAGAGGCCTTCTGAGGGGTATTTGGGGTTAGAAAACATGAAAAAAGCTTTCTTGTGTAGAACCAGTGCATATCTCTCTTCGCTGGATTTGATTTGATATGTGGTAGAGCCCAAACGGACACCCGGAGCGAAAGTTATGGCCATTTGAAGTTGGAGAACTTTTTTCAACTTTCTTATAACTCATATCTTCCGCACCTTAGACCATCTCACAGTTTTGATTATACATGAATCTATATCTCTTCATGAGTTTCGATTTGACTGGTCGTGGCACTCCAACAGACGCCCGGATCAAAATTTATGGTCATTTTAGTGATTTCGGGGTTTCTCATGTTTTTTTATTTTTTTCCTTTCATTTCGTGGCAGTTTTACCCAAGACGCCGCTATTTCGTGGTGGTTTTTTAAAAACCACCACTAATCCTTGAAAAAATAAAAAAAATAAATTAAAATAATTTAACACATGTCGTGGCAGTTTTTAAACCATCGCGAAATGCCTATTTTCCTATAGTGATTGGTGGAGTCTTGTGACAGAGAACAACGACAAGGAGATGATCTCTTTGGAATCATTTGAGAAGCTCTTCTGGGAGGGGTTTTATCCAGCCATGCTAAGGTCGGTGCATATCCAGAAGATTCTATAGCTTCGGTAGGAGGGTAGAATTGTGGTAGAGTACATGGTGAGGTTTGCAAACCTGTCACTTTACTCCCTAGATATGGTTTGGAATCCTTTATTCTGAGCACAGACCTTCATGCAGGGCTTGCTCAAGGAGATTAGGGCGTCGGTGGTGCCGTTGAGCATTCCCACATATACTGGAGTGCTAGAGAGGGCCTTGTTGGTGGAGAGATTTTTGGATGAGCATATTCTGATCGTCAGTGATGGGTACATGAGAACTAAGACCTCAGATACTAGGATGGGAACTGGTAGCTATCAACAAACTCAGAGGTCTGGGCATGCATGGAATTTCAGGAGGTGACCGCAGTATGGAGGATATAAGGCTTTGGGATCTCAGGATGGTTCTTTTCAACTGCAAGAGTGGTGATTGTATGATTGTGATATCCAGGGATATCTCATGAGAGAATGTGAGACCCAACGTGCTACTGATATGGAGATGATCGATGGACCACCTCAGTAGAGGCAGTGGTTTGAGCATAGAGGTCCGTATCACATAAAATGTGGTGGAGGAGCGGGTGTAGTAGTGGGGGTGGAAGGTGGTATGATTCTCCACCATCACCACCCCTAGTTGGTCCACTACAGGCTTAGGGAGCTAGAGGATGGGGGAGAGGAAAACTACTGGCTTTAGAGGCCTTTGACCTAGAGGCTCCTCAGATGGATAGAGGTACACTCTGTGTCCTTTTTACTTTCTGCAGTAGCTTTAATACACCATTAGGTGGTACTATTTTCTTTTTATTTCTTGACTGAGGTTTGTGCAGGGCGTTGGTAAGAACTTGTACTGGTGTTGTTCATTATATCTCCAAACGCATAATGAATAGGGATCCTTCCCCCACCAAGACATGTTTTTGTGACGTGACTAAAACCGTACAGGCGATTCAGTGCCGCCCAAAGCAGACAATTTCGAGGTGTGGTGAATGAGTCCCTCTTAATTTTTTGTTCAGGGCGGGGTTGTGTGTTAGGAAGTTTGTGAGAAGGGACTGATAATACCCAGGTTGTGTGCTTGGGCAGCCCTATTTTGTTCATTTATATCATCACATGTTCTGCATCATCTTCTTATGTGAGTCACTTGAGGAGGTCGTGGTGTAGTTTGGTGTGGCTTAAAACTCATAAGAATGAGGGATTCTTTCTACACTAAGATGCATTCTTGAGACGCGATGCAAAACTATGCGGGTGAGTTAGATCCACCCAAAGCGGATAGTATCAAGGTGTGGAGGATGAGTCCCTATGACTTGTGATTTTGGAGTAGGCTATTGGTCTCTATGTCAGGTTAGTGATGTGGCGTACCACTAGACCCTATGAATGTGGGTGACCATGTTATTGGTGTTTTCCACCTATCATAGTTGATAATACATGCACCCAGTTTCACGATGTTGACCTATGATGAGCTGAACTTGGGTGTGTTAACCCTTCTGGTTCCCCTGAGTGTGTGATTTTGGGAAGAAAGGGAACCCTTGGTGGCCTTTTTGGTGGAACTTTTTTGTGTGGTTCCTCTTGGTACGTGTTTGTTGCCGCACATGGACCTCGGGTGAGCTCGTTGGCATGGGAGTCCTAGTGGAGAGCTCAGGTTCCTTCCCATGTTCTTAAGATTTTGTTTTTTTGGGGATGAAAAGCCTTAAGGTGGGGAGGATGCAGTGACTCTGGTTTGACCCTATCAGGCTTTGTAATATTTCTGCACATATTTATAGAGCTTGGTGCTGAGATGGTGTGAGATTCAGTGACTTGGTGTTCCTGAAATAAATTTTATAAAAACATTAAGTATTTTTATACTATACCCATAGAGGAAATGAGTTATATCTTAAATGGTAGATCAGATCAGAAATATGACGGTACAGTTGAGTCCAGAGTGTGTCGTTTACCCTAGGTGGGGTATAAATTGTGGACGACAGGTCGAATAACTTTTGAATGGGGTCTCAAATCTAGTTTTTGAGACCATGGTTGAGTTCAAAACACCATGATTACCCTAGGCATGATATAATCTTTGTCACCACTGGGCGTCAGGTCGGTGGAAAGTCAGTTCGGGGTGTTAAGTGGATATTTGTTTTAATAAAAATTAAAACAAAAAATATCCTCTTTCCCCTTCCTCTTTGATGCACATATAGAGGAGCCACAGACCCCTCTCTGGAGGATGAAAAAACTAAGGAAGATCCTAAAGTAGCTGTTTTTGACATTGATTGTCACGACCCGTCCTCGGGGCCCGCACTGTGACTACCCCAAGCCCGCCTTCCATAGGCCAGGGGCTGGAAACTAGCACCAAGGCGTAAATCCCGATAAAAAAAGGGAAGGCATTGCCTTTGTAAAGTAAACAAGCACCATAGAGTACAAGCGGAAGAAGTAAACCCTAATTAAAAACTGAGTACAACAATAAGTACGGAAAGTAAAAGGGGCCGGAAATACAAGCCCAACTGTAAAGTACAACTCGAAAGGGAAAACAACAACTGTAAAGAAATGCCGTTACGCCGAGTTGTCCACTGGAAATCCCACCTGAAGGGTGGGTACAGATAGCTCCACTGCTCCTCAGGTCCCGCCGTCCGCTCCGAGTACGTCCCTTCCAGTGGTCCACCTCCAGCTACTGTCCTGCTCTACAAGCCTCAACCACGATCAACGCTGTCCGTCGTCTGTAACCAACACAACATAGTGCGGGCATAGCCCGTGCAGGGGCGAGTAAAAGCTACTCAGTAGGGACCCCGAGACCCCGAAGGTTTCCCAAAATACACAAGGATAAACCACAAAGGAAAGAAACAATCACGAAGTAACAACTGACACTGCTTAGGTATATGCCCATACATATACCTAAGTCATCAATTCCAATATGCTCCAACCTACGAGCCCAAGTACAACCCAGTCCACACAGGAAAGAAAAACGTAATCCACACAGGATAGCACAACAAAATCCACACAGGAAAGCAAACAGGATTCAGCTCACACAGGTATACTTTTTCAAATGACAAAAGAGATGATCAGATGTCGCCACTGATTCATCTAAGCTGTCGGACCCAAAAAGGATCGGTAGGTACTAACCCCCGCAATGACCTACACAGGATCGTTCAAGAAGTTGAACCCAAAGCTATTGGGAAACTCCTTTTCCATCAAGTACAGTGGTTATGTCGCTAAAACCAAGCGCTACACCTATCAGGTACTGTGGGCCTGCTGCTACAACCAAACGCTCCTCCGTCGTGGGTCTGCCGCTACAACCAAGCGGTCCCCTGTGCCGCTACAACCAAGCACACCTCTGTCGTGGGTCTTCCGCTACAACCAAGCGCTCCCCTGTGCCTCTACAACCAAGAGCACCTCTGTCATGGGTCTTCCGCTACAACCAAGCACTCCCCTGTGACACTATAACCAAGCGCACCTCTGTCGTGGGTCTGCCGCTACAACCAAGAGCTCCCCAGTGCCGTTATCCGTAACACACTGAGTCGTTCGATCTGTAGTCGTCAAGTCTCAACCGAATCTAGGGTTTCCCTACACAGAATGCTTGTTCGGGAGGGTCCGCTCCACGAGCCGAGAGGCTGATACATCAACTGAAACATGGTCCAGAGTTGATGTATCCAAAAGTTCCGTATCGTCAACAGGAACTCAACACAACAGACGGCGCGTCAATCGGACGCCTGGTCTGAGAGTTATTGGCTTTTTCGTCCTAGGGTCCCGGTTGGTTTTTAAGGAAAAACCAACCCGACCGTACTCCACCTGCGTCCAAAGCTCGGGATGAGTATGCCAAAAGATCCGTCTCACTAAGAGGAACTCAACAAAGTTGACGACACGTCAATCGGACTTCCGTAGCTCAAGATATGAGCGTTTCCGCACCGAGGGCCCGGTTGGTTTCGTGTACGAACCAACCCGACTGAACTCAAAGTATTACGAAACCTTGAGTACGATATACCGAAACGACCATCTCGATCCAAGAATCACATCGCCGCTGACGGCGCGTCGTTTGGAGGTCCGTAGCCCGAGTTATGGGCATTTGAACCCAAACTGTCCGATAACGGTGGTTTTAGGCCCGGACCGACCCGGCCCGAGACCCCCCGGTTGACCCGAACCGGGTCGACCCGCCCCGGACAGGGTCGGCCCGGCCCGGCGGACCGGCCGGGCGCCGGTCCGGCTGGGGACAGCGCGCCCAGCGCGCTGTCTGGCTCGGCTTTGGCCGAGCCGTTCGGCAAAGGGGGTGGGGGGGGGGGGGGGGGGCGCATGCCCCCCAGTGTAACCGTGCCCCCCCGCCCCCAAATTATGGGGGGACGTTTGAACCGGCCGGGGGAATTTAATTCCCCCGGACCCTACCCTTTCCGGCCGGCCCGACCTGGCCGACCGGCTGCTTCTCAATGGGACCGGTGGTGGCCAGTCCCCTTCCAGCTCCATCACCGGCGGCCCAGTCCGACCACCGGTCACCTTGCTCGCCGCGGCCCGAAACCGGTCGTGGCCCTTGTCGTCCGGTGTGGTGCGATGGCACCTCGCCCCTTCGCTGCGGCCCTGCTCCGGCCGCGGCGCCTTCGATTTCCTTCGACGCGGCGCGACGGCGCCACGTTCTTAGTCTTTTTTCCACGGCGCGGCGCGACGGCGTCGCGCAATACTTGCCGTGTGATTCCCGCGTGGTGCGACGACACCACGCCATCCCGTTCCATCCGCAAGGAATCAAACATGAACATAGGAGGGGGTTCGACCGTGTTTGTGCGGTCTAGCCCCCCTCTTGTTAATGATAACATCTAGTCGAAAATCCACGATAATCGATAAACTACAATCATGAACGGAAATAATTAAATAAAATAATCCCCTACCTCGGTTCAGGAACAATGTTCGTCAACGAGCGTCGCAGAGGTCGGGCGTCGTGGGAGAACGTCGACGTCGCGAAGCGAGGATTCGAAGTCGTTGACGGCGATTTCATCACGGAAAACCGTCGCGGAAGAGACGACGCAGAAGAAGAACATCGCGTTGCGGATATGGAGTCGCGGAAGAACCGTGTTCTTCAGCGGAGAAGTTCTTCGTTGAAGAACGGTGTTCTTCACGTTCTTCGTTGAGGTTGAAGAAGAAGAAGACCGCTTCCCCAATTCTCTCAAGGTGACAAAACTCTAACCAAAATAATAAAATAAGACTCTTTCTTATTTTATTAACACAACAACACATTTGAATTTCAAGAGTTTGAAATTCAATAACCACACACAACTCACCCCATTAAACTCATTACATTTAAGTCATAGGTTATAACCTAAGTTAACAAAATTAAAGTGGGAGTTGAGGGGGTTTTAGAGGATATGAAGGGGTGGGGTTTGTGTGGGCCCCACCACCCTCATAACCTGCCAAGGGAGGTTGGGTGGTTACCCAACTTCCATCAAGAGCTAACACTTAGAGTAAAATAATAAAAATTGTAGTGTAATTATAAAATAAACTTCCACAATTTTTATTATCAACAATCGTGTAAACACAACTCCGAAACATGAGTTCCTAAGCAATTATCGGCGCTGTGGTTCCATCGGTGCCCTCAGAATTCGATTCCGGGCACCGGTTCAAAAGTTAGAAATTCCCGCTCGTTCGTTCACTAAACGTACCCGAGCCAAACTTCGGAAATTGATTCCGGGCACACCGGGCCTCGGAATCAGGTACCGGAAGAAACCGCACTCTTGTAAAATTCTAAAGAAAATTAGGAGAAAAATTTCCCTTGAATTTTTCGGGTCTTTACATTAATCATCACCAGATCGGAAATCAGTGCGTCTCAGGCGCCGTTCTACACCCAAAGATTTGGAATTTCTCCCCAAGGTAGGATGATTTGAGTTTTAATATCAATCCCCTTGTTTAAGCTTCAAGTTTTTTGAATCACTTTCAAGGATATGTAGATTGGGTTCTAAGGTTTCTGAAACAGGTCTCAGATTCGTTTTTGGACCAACGGAGTATTCCCGGTGGTATGCGGAAGGTGGCGGTGCACGAGTCCGGCTCCAGTGGAAGGTGGTGGTGCAGTGAAGGCCGACAGGCCAGGGTGGAACGAGATGGAGTTGGTGGGGGTCGGAAGCTAGCATGGTTAGTTGACATATCAGGGCCGCGGTCCGGCGGCTACGATCTGGACAGGTCGGTCTGGCCCGGTCCAGGCGGTTTGGTCCAGGTCATGCTAGGGTTTTTTATTATTAAAAAACCCATATCTTGGAAACCAGGGGTCCAATTTGCATACTATCTACGAAAACATGACCCTTGATTCGAGAAGGAAATTTTGGGGCCACTTTTAGGGACTTTTTTTGTGGGTTTGAGACTTGGTGGCATGAAATGTCCATTAATAATAATAATAATAAGCATAATAATATAATTATTATTATTTGGAGCTTCTTGGATCAGACATATCTCCCGCGTCCAATGTCTATTTGAAACGCATTAAATTACATTGAGACCTTAGAATTAATTTTTACATTTAAAAACCGATTTTGGATGTTTAAACTGAGATCAAGGTGTGGCCCCCACGAGGCTCGGTCTGGACATTTATAGTGAAATGTGACTTTTTTTTCGGGTGTCCATTTTGGACGAATGTGTAGTTGATCCAGTGTGTTTTTTCTATGAGGATCATAATGAAATAATCCATTTGATATGTTTTAGGATCGATGCGTGGGCCCCATAATGACCCGTTCTGGCTTGTTGTAGAGAAAAGCGCCCTTTTTCCCGATTATCTGTTTTGAGAAGGTAAGTAGCATATCTTGCGTGTTTTTCCATATAGAAAATGATGGCGGCCATAGTTTGAGCCTTGGAAGTGTGGTTTGTAGCCAGTATCATAAGGTTCACTTGGTTCAGCTACCCCTTCACTAATAGGGTTGAGTGGCCCCCTGGTCCTTACACTATGAGGGTTTTTGGTATTATGTCCTCGGTATAGAATTGAGATCCCCTCAATAGGATGAGATCAGATAGAGTTTTTGTATCCCTCTAATGAGGATTGGGTGGGACTCTCTAGATTATTGTTTCCCTATATCAAGTTCTTGGTATTTATATGACCAACACTACATGGGTGATGATCCCTTATCTAGTAGGACAACCCTATAGGGTTTTGTGGAATCTTTGGGTATATGATCCCCTACACAGTGGGCAATGGTAGAAGAATTACAATATCATCGGTTATATGATCCCCTATATAGAAGGTGGTTTTGGAAGGGTTTGTGTTATCAACGGTACAATCCCCTACTTCACGAGTGATACTAGATGGGGTTTTTGGAATCATCATGACCACCCTTACACAGAAGAAGATCCTATATCTAAGTGATGTGATCTATAGAACATCAGATCAGGTTGTAGTATCCCCCTATCAGATCGTAGGAGTGATTCCATATCTAATAGATCTTCGATTTATTTTACTGGGTTCTAGTATCCCCTAGAGGTCCCTATGAGTGATCCCCTATCCGAGGAGTTTTTTGTTTCCACTGAGTTTCAGTGTGACGTTTTTAGTGGCGATATCCAATAATAATTTTCTCTATAATGGTCCATAAGGGATGGAAGGGTTGTTTAAGATGGGGTGTATCTCTAGGATGAGTGTCACCTAGGATGACTCAGCTCTTAGAGTTTTTTTTGGTGGTTTTCTTTAGATCCTAGAGTATGAACCTGTCGCTAGTGATGAGCTCGAAACCTCCTGAGGCTTGGTGCTTGAGAGGAGTATATATGGATTTTTTTCTAGTTTTTCCTTGTGTTGTTGTCATGTTTTGGATGATACACCCTATGGTTTGAAATAACTGGTCATTTTTAGTTGAGGATGGTCTCAAGATGGATTTTCTCACTTGTTTGGGTTCCCTCTAAATGGGGTGAGAAGAATGTTGCCTTTTAATTGCTCCTTTTCTTTTTTTTGGGGGGGGGGGTTGGGGAACCTAATGAGTATCTTATACTGACCCATACATGGGATTTTCCCACACATATCTAGTGTCTTGTGTAGACCATAGACCTTTCAACAGAGTCCCAGGAGGACCCGAAGTAGGCGGAGCATAGGGAGCTAGACTGACCAGGGTGTTTACCAGAGCTCAGATGAGGAGATTTCCGGTGGGTTCATTTGACAGCAATCCTCTCCTTTAGGGTAGGTTGGAAACTTTTACATTTTTCTTTTGGTGGGCCCTATATTTCCCATTTTTGTACTTTTGCTGTAATCTGGTTGGGATAGATGTATGAATGCACTTCTTTTCAGTTTTTATATATCTTTGCACTGTTTTATGGAGGTGTATGTAGGTGTGTGTGTGTATAGGTATGATAGGTTAAGGCCTCCCATGTGTTTTATATCCTACTCGATGCTAGCCACCAGGCTCTGGCCTATTAGAGGTAGACTTGGGGACTCACTTCTCAAGCCCCATTGGGTCAGGTCGTGACAAATATTGAGAATGTTTGAAGAAGTAAAAGTTAGAGTTAAAATGCCAGTGATTTTTTGTGCTTTGAAATTTGAGTAAGTAGGAAAAGTTTTTCATCTTACCATGTTTTCTTTTCTGAGTTTCCTATAAATAGAGGAATAGTTTGTTCACACTTTATAACATTTTCATGAGTGTAGAAAAGGTGGATCACTGAGGAATTTGAGAAATAGTTCCTTCTGGAAAGAGATCTCATAAGTTGACCAGACATCTATTTTTTTGTCAACCAAACTGAGAAACATCGTATTGAGAAGATCGTATTGAGTTGCTCAGACTAAGGAATATCAAATTGAGTTTTATAAGAGATTTTAATAAGTCTATATTTAGAAAGAGAAGATTTTATTATGTCGATTGTACTGATTAAATTATACTAGGTTATTTGGATTGAAGTCCATCAGAATCAGAATCATGAGACCCAAGAACATTTGTGGAGTAGATTTAAAATATTCATTACTATTTTATTTTCACTCAATTGTTTTGTAATAAAATTTATAAACATAAGGGAGTTAGTATAATAATTCCTATCGGGAGATAGAAGGTGTCTAATGGGAGTTGGAACAAGTTCCATTCACTTCTTCTCAATAGATAATTTCTATAGACCCATGGGAGTGGCTATAAAAGTTATGTAGGCTCACACAATGATATGATCCTTGTTAATCTTGTGTGATTTATGTGATTTCTATCTTTTTCATGAATTATTATTTACTAAAATATGATAAGGAAATTAATTTTAACAGGTTTAAGGGGTTAAGTTTCTAAAATTCACGAAACTTATACAAAGTGAACAAATGATTCCATCCCTCATATCAATTGTTTTTCAATCCTTTGTAACTTCAATTACTTTCACAGGGAAGGGTACCTTGTTGAATTATTATCATGGATAATATCTATTTCATCAATAGTATAGGAGATCCTATATTTTATGGCAAAAATTATTATGGATGAAAAAATAGGATGATTTCTTATCTCCCATCTATTGTCCTAGAAGTTTTTGAAGATACTACAATAGGATTCCCACTTATTGAGAAAGATACCCCAATTAATTTTTTTAATAAGATAAATATCAAAGTTGATGGAATATCTAGAAATTATATCTTGATGTCCTTATCAAAAAATGTTTATACAAAGGTTATTGGTCTGAAAACATCAAATATTATGTGGTATAAGATGGAAATTATTTTCCAAGGAAATACTAAAGTGAAGTAAGTGAAGATAAAAATATGGCATAGTAAGTATAAAGACATAATGATGAGAGATTAAGAAACTATTGATAAATACTTCACTAGAATAAATGAAATTGTTTGAAACATCAGAGGATTTGGTGATGTCCTCAAAGATTCTACAATTATGAAGAAACTTAGGAGAAAAATCTCGGACATGTTGGATTCCAAAATTTCCTCTTTATAAGATATTTATGATATATATCTTTAGGAATTTCTTAAATTTATTTTTGCTTATTAAATGAAGAAATCTATAATGTTAAAAAAGAATATGAAAGATGAAATGGATTTTTAAGCCATGAGAAAAATGAAAATACAAGATACAGAAGATGTTAATCCTCATGACCCTGAAGATAAAGAGGATGATGTGTTGAATGAAAAAAATCATATCTATTATATTAAAGAACTATCAAAGAGTAAGAATAAATTATGTGGGTAAACTTCATATCAAATGTTTTGACTGTGGTGGAATCAGACAATTTGCTATGAATTGTCCCAAGAATAAAGTTGGAGAATATCAAGAGTAATCTGAGGAAAAAACTTGATGGAAGAATTGGAAAAAAAGTTATAAAGAAGAAAATTCATCCAAAAAATATAAGAAGAAGTTCACTTGATAAAAAATAAGTATGATGAGTAAGAAAGTTGAATCATACTCAAGTGAAAAAAATTATTTGGAATATGAAAGTATAGAAAAATTATGAACCTTCATTGAAAAATTTGAGAAAAGAAAATATTCTTTAGATAGTGAAGTAGGTGGTGAATAATCATATAGAGAGTATCAACTCAAAACAGAAATTTTTGCATGTCTTGAAAAAAACTATCAAGAAAGAAATAAAAGTAACAACAAATGATTTTGAAGAAGTTTATAAAGGAAAAAAATATGCCATCAAGAAGGAGGAAGAATACATTCATGTGATCTTATGTTAAAAACTTACAATTTATGAATAAGGAAATATGGTTGAAGATCTCAGTAAGAAGATATAAGATAAAGATTAATAAGTTAACAAGTTTCAATCAAAACATATTGAATCTGAAATTACCTTGATCAAGATAAATTAAAAATTTAAAAAATATTCAAAAGTAAAATATAAGACTTCTAAAGTTGTTGAGAGAACTCAAATCAAGAATCAGGTAAAATCCTCACCCACTAAAAATAATATTTTATCTGATTTTTATATCATTTCAAGTTCTATAAAAAGTATTTGGAAATCTTGGGTTGAAATCTATTTCATTTACAAAAGATGAGAAATCACTAAGGAGGAAATATGGTCCATGTCCATATATAGTTAAATAAAGAATAATTCATCAACCACAACAAATTTTCAATAGAGAAAGATATTAATTCAATAAAAAATAAAGATTTGATGGCTATTTGTAGTGTTGTAAAATCTATGGGAATAAGGATTATAATTTTTGGCATAACTTTTCACTTCCTAGAATATGAATAAGGTTTGAACAAATTGAAAGAAATGGTGTGAGGAGGATGAGTAACTTTTCTAACCCATATGAAATTAGAAAAGAAAAATATCAATATGTTTGAAAAATTCCAAAAAAAATCAATTTTCATATCTGGAAGATCTTTTTAGAAGATGTGATTAGGCTGGTTATCATGTTGAAATATATATGAAACTACTTATAAAACACATTTCTTATGGTATAAAAGAAAAGGAAGCTAGAAAGAATAAAGTTGATGAAAGAAATTGTTTTGTCGAGATAACTTTGAAAGTAAGTAAAAGGAGAAAACCATGTATACTTGATAGTTGTTGTTTCACATATGGAAGGTGATATAAAAATCTTGAAACATGTTGAAAGATATGATAGAGGAGAAGTTAAATTTGGTAATGATATTTCCTTAAAAATTATAAGAATTGGAATAGCTGATGTTGAAGAAGAAAAGTTGAAATCTAAGGAAGATTTATTTATTAATGGGTTAGAAAATAACTTACTTAGTCCAAGTCAACTTTGTGATGGTGGAAAAGAAGTGATCTTTAGAAAATATTCTTATTATATCAAAAGTATGAAATATGAAAAAGCTATGAAAAAATTAGTAAGAATCAGTGGGAGTCACTTTCAGATTAAGGTGGATTCTATGTTTACATGGTCGTAAAAATTTCTTATCACTGAGGAATGTAATTATTTCAAAAACATTACTTTATCTAGTTGTTTGGTGTTAGGACACTCAGTTTTGAGAATAGATATGTTTTAATAAAAGTAAAAAAACTTGATTTGTGAAAAAATTATGAGATTTAGAAATGTTTTTGATGAGGGTTGTCAAAAAATCCAAAGGGGGATATTGAATAACCTTTGTAATAAATTATTTTAATAATGTTTTTTTATTTATGGAAAACTAACATTTTTGTAAAATAATGATTTTTTTATTTAAGATCAGACACAATCCATTGTAATGAGTTTTCATATGAAAGTTTAAATTTGTTGAATGTTGCTGAATCCACACACAAAGGGAGAGAAAATTTTTAACCTTATGAATGTTATTTTCTTTAAATAGGTTTATGGACTTATATTATCAGACCGAGTAGCATCGGACACTGTAGTGGTAAGAAAGATGATTTTTTTATAAAATGCACTATTGGTCTCATGTCCATCATATGATTCTCAATATTTATCAGACATGGTGTTTGTTAGAAATTTATAAGTTTCTGAGTAAAGAAGTCATAATTTTGATGAATATGTTTTGAAAGAAGATAATGAAGATAAGATTTAGAAAGTTTTCATACTTTCTAACCTAAAATTAGATGATGATTTTATAGTAATTATGTTATCACAATTAATGAAAACTTTCATGATAAAATCTTTTGAAAAAATGGGGGAATCATAAAGTTTGTATCGGTTCTAGTAACTCATACATAGGATATTGGATCTATATGCATTTTAAGAAGAAGTTTTTAAAAGTCATAATGTGTAAAGATGGTTAAGTTTGAAGTTTTTAAAAGTTTCGGAGTCGATTCATCATAGGATTTAGAACATCGTAATGATAATTCCATCATAATGATAATTCCATAATAATGATAATTCTATCATAATGATAATTCCATCATAATTATAATTTCAACATAATGACAATTCCATCATTATTTTTTTAATCGGATTGATTATGAGAAGAAAAATTAGGCTGACTTTGAGAAGAAAAATCAGACTAACTCTGGGAAGGAAAATTATACTAACTCTGAGAAAGATGGTCAGACTGGCTCTGAGAAGGAAAATCCAAATAACTTTGAGATGGAAAATCAAACTAAATCTGAGAAGTAATATTAGACTAAAGTTGAGAAAGATAATCAAAATGAAGCTAAGAAAGATAATCAAACTGAAGATGATCATGATAATCATACTGAAGCTAAGAAATATAATCATATGGAAGCTGAGAAAGATAATCAGACTGAATCTAATAAATATAATCATACGGAAGGTGAGCAAGATAATCAAACTGAAGCTAAGAAAGATAATCCAAATCAATCTGAGTAAGAGAATCATATTTAATCTGATCAAGATAATCAGACTAAAGAAAAGTTAGTATGTTCAAGAAGACTGATTTTGACGAAATATTGAGAAGGTATGAAAAAGTCAAAGTTAGTGTTTAAATGTGAGTGATTTTCAGAGTCCTGAAATTTGAGTAAGAAGGATTTTTTTTTAATTTTCCCGCATTTTCTTTTCTGATTTGCCTATAAATAATGGCACAACTCATTCACACATATAACTTTATCACGATTAAGGAAAATGTAAATTAATGAGGAATTTGAGAAATATTTCCTTCAGAATATAGATCTCATTAGTTGATTGGAAATCTATTGTTTTGTTAACCAGACTAAGAAACATCATATTGAGAAGATTGAATTGAGTTGATCATACTAAGGAATATTGAACCGAGTTTTTCAGTAGAGTTTAAGATGTTCATATTAAGAAAAGAAAGATCATATTGAGTCGATCATAGTAAGACAATCAGATTGGGTTAATCAGATTGAAGGCCATATGAATTAGGGTCATCAAACCTAATAATTTTTTTGGAGCATATTGAACAAAGTCTTTACTTTTTTTTGTTCAATTATTTTGTAAGTAACTTTGTAAACTGATAAGAGTCAGTATAATCATTCCTATTAGGAGATAGTAGGGGTCAAATGGGAGTTAGAATAATTTATATTTACTAATTCTTAATAGTTAATTTCCATAGATCCATAAGAGTGGATACGGAAAGGATGTAGGTTCTCACACTAAGGATGAACCTTGTAAATCTGGTGTGCTTTAATTTTTTTCTGACTTTTTCATACATGAGTATTTACTAAAAGATGATAAGGAAATTTATCTTAATAGGTTGCAGGGGTAGAGTTTATAAAAATCTCGAAACTCATAAAAAATTAACAAATGATTCAACCCCCCATTATTAGTTGTTTTTAGATCCTTTGGAACTTCAATACCCAACCATGAGACATAGTAATGGAAAAAAAGAATGACATTGTTTCTTGAGGCAGTAGTTTGTCGTACCCACGAATGATGATTTCATAACCTATATGATATAAGTCTGTGGGGTTATAGGTATAAAACTTAATATAAATCTAATTAAAATTTAATTAAGTGGATTAAATATAACTAAATAATAGTTAGGTTACCTTGAAACATATTCCATAAATATTGATACTTTTAAATTACATAATTTCTTAAAAATAAATTAATTTTTACAAAAATCAGTATTTTTCACTATTCGCTAAAAATTCAATATTTTCTATAAAATCAAAAAAAAAACAACCAAATTAAATTTTGATATTTATATTTAAAAAATGATATTAATTTTATCTAATTAAAAATCTAAAATTTAGAAATTAATCTTTTAAATAAAACCTTATAAGAAAAGTGTTTAATTAAAATAATTTCTTATTTGATTAATAATTACTTAATATTTTTATATCTAATGTAACTATACAATTAATATTAATAAATATTAAAAATTATTTAATCTATCATTACTTGGGTTTCTATAATTATCTTGACATGCTATATTGATGAAGAGAAATGCTTTGAGACAAGAAGCTAGGTCTCGAGTGACTAACACCCCGATGACGAGTTAGTGAGTTTTTTGGATGTGATATAATGACCTATTTAATGTCTAATTCATGTGATAGTTTTATGTATACTAGTTTTTAAGACTTTATGTATTACCTCACCTTGAGTGATAAGGTGTTATAAGGACTCTACCATGAGTTAGAAGGTTTTTTATCAAGCCCTGATGTGTTATATAGTATGAGATCTTGAGGTATGGTCTCACCTTGAGTGAGAAAGTGATATAACAACCCTACCTTAAGTGAGAAGGTAGTGGTAGAGATGTAATATGTGAGGTGATAAAAATATATTGATATATGGACTCACTTTGAGTTAGAAGGTTCAAGCAGACCTCACCTTGAGGGAGAAGGTGCTGGAAGGACCACCTTGAGTGAGAAGGTATGGTATAGGTTATGACGTGGTAAAAATAATGATGGATAACCTCATCTTATGTTAGAAGGTGTTAGAAAGACCTATCCTTAATAAAGTAAGGTGTGGTCAGTGTGAGGAGGTGTGTGACCCACACTGAGTGAGGGGAGCAGTCAATGTGGTATGGCTCAGGACCCTAGCCTGAGGGAGAGGGGGGGGGGTAGTGGTCAATACTTGGAAGGATACCCTAACCTACGTCTTTAGGTAGCGTTTGAGGTATGGTATGTCAACCTACCCAAATTCTTCAGATATGTGTTGGAATTATGGTACAATGAAACTTAATTTCTATCATAGGCTGAAGCAAGTATAGTCGGGTGACATGGCAGCCTAGTTAACACATAGTGACCTAACACATATGATTGTGTGATTATGATTTTGTATTTAATTCCCTCATGTATACACAAATATATAATGGTTTATATTAGGGTAACTTGGTGAGACCCTATTGATATGTATTTCTCACACCTTGTATGGGAACCCTGGTGCGTGTGTAAAACTTATGATTGTTATACATGTATGAGCATAGATTGTGTAGTGGATTAGGCTAGAGTAGCTTGATAGTGTTTAGATACTGAGATGAGGCAAGGCTTGGAGAAGGTAGTAAATCCACCCTAAATTTATTACTTTATTTATTTTGTATATGTGATCAGACCAATGGGTGATTAGTGGGGATGTATGATTGTAATAATGCAATTAATTTATTATAGCATGTTTTGTTGTTGATTATGCTTACTCTGATTATATTATGTGGATAATGCTTGGTTATTTATTTATTGTCAATAGTTATGATATTAAGGTTATAGTCACCCCAATGTATGATTTAGTCACTCGCTTCTAGTTGGAAACCTCTAGCATATGAGGAGGCACACTTAAGGTCCTATGATGCGTCGACCGGGACACCGTTGAGTGGTTTTGGTCGGGGCATTAAGAAATATAATTTATAATACACTTTATTAATTATCATACACTTTACTAATTTACAATACACTTTATTATAAATTAATTGAAACTTTTATTAAAATATTTTTACCTTTTATTTTTTTTAACTTTATCAAATTTCTTAATTTTTGGTATTATCTCTAATATTTTATTAATTTAAATAAATTTTAATAAATTATACAAATTTATAATAAACATAATTTATTTATTTATTATTAGTTTTACTATGTTCTATGAATTTTCATTATTTCCCTTAATTTTAATTAATATTTATTATATTAGATTATTTTTTATTAATTTACCTTTTTTTTACTTTATTATAAATTAGTATTTTTTATAGTTCTATAATAAAATTTTATCATAGTTTTATAATATTTTTATAGTATTTATAAATATAAAACAAATTTTTATTTATTTAAGATAATATTTATTATCTAATAATATTATTTTATAAAATAATAATTTTTTTTAATAATTTTATTCCTATAAATTATTTTTTAGTAATTTATAATAATATTAGAATTTATTAAGTAAGCTTCCTCAATAATAATTACTAATTACAGTTTTTAGTTTTTTACTTCACTAATTAGTATCACACTATTATAATGTTTATTTTTGTAGCTTTTTAATTTTTTTTAAATTTTTAAAAATTTATATTAATTTTAATGATAAATGATTATTTATTTATTTAATATTATTTATACTAAATAATTTATTATTTTGTCATTTTTTCCTAATTTTAATTAAAATTTATTATTCTAGTTTATTTTTTATTTCTAAACTTTATTTTAGTAATTTATTATAAATTATTAGTTATTATTATCTTAAATTTTTTTAATTAGAAATTATATTTAATGAAAATATGTATTTTTTATTCTTTATTTATTTAAATTAAATAATTTTTTTATAATAATATCATTATTATGAAAATAAAATATTAATTTAACAATTATTTTTAACACTAATTTTATATTATAGTAATGTTTTTATGTTAAAAATATTAATAAATAAATTTATTAAAAATATACTTATTAAATAAAAACAATTAATATTAATAAATTCATATATAATTAAACCCAAATAAATTAAACTAACTAATAATTGATTAAATAAAAAATTAGAAAATTATATAATAAAAAAGATGATAAATTCATGATATTACTTAGAAAAAATCAGGTGTCAAGCATGCCCGGTCTTAGAAATTTATTAAACAAAATTAAAGATATGTAATTATAAGGTGGACTTACAAAGTTGGATGTTAATTTTACCCCTAATATCTGAGTCCACTAGGGGTGAACATGAGTTAAGAATCACAAAGGACAATATCAAACTAACATCCCCAAGTGCTTTCTTCGATAATGAATCAACCTCCTTATAAACATGTGTCACATTAAATTGATTCTCATTAATAGCTAGAAGAAAATCCAAACACTTTTAGAGGAGTATCCAAATAATTTTTTTTGGTTATATTCCTTAGAGTTTCTATAGAAAGAGTAGAATCAGATTCAACATAAATAAATTTCTATCCAAAGAAAACATAATTTCTCATTGTATGAATAATCACCTATAATTCTTCTTCATATGAAAATTTATTGACAATATAGTGATAAATAAAACCCTTAATGGAGCCTTTATGCATTATAAATACCCCTATACTTCTTGATGGATTTGGTGCACTAGACACTGTAATATCATCATTCACCTTGATCCAGGTTGGAATTGGCATAATCCACCGAATGGATTTCATCAAAAGAGGATTTTTGGTCCTCCCTGGTACACCATGTAGATGAAAATTATTTAAAACCAATAAATCATTCTTCATCAAATATATTTTTATTTTGGAGGCTTCTTGGACTTCTCTATTAATTACAATGATATTCATATAAAAAGAAGCATTTTGGTTATTGAATACAATTCTATTCCTTGAATTCCAAGTGAATGACACAATTTCCAATGCATTTTCCAGGAAAGGATTATAAATCAATTAACTAAGGGTAGAATCAGTGATATAGATCATAAGATAAAAAAATTAGTGTTGAGGCAAAAATTGTTATTAAATATCCCCTGTATTTATTCCCATAGGTTCATCACAAAGTAATAGTTGGAAAAAATTTACTATAGGCTTTCAGATTCCTCCAAGAAGAATAAACATTCCAACACCAGTGGTATTCCTAATTCCGTCAGTTGATCATAGATAAGCATATGATTTCAACAAATTTATATATTAGAAGATATTTGGATAGAGAAATGAAGGGAATTATATGCTTACCAATCCATTTGGGCATATTCGAGTCATGATTACATTTGAATCTAT
The DNA here is from genome assembly GCA_963277665.1 of Viscum album. Lineage (NCBI taxonomy): Eukaryota > Viridiplantae > Streptophyta > Magnoliopsida > Santalales > Viscaceae > Viscum > Viscum album. The sequence continues at coordinate 1,383,896,159 of OY728138.1, forward strand.
AGAATTATTTGGCATTCAAACATCAAATGGTATTCGATGTCCAAACCCACATGTCTGTGTCAACATAATAATATTTATTAATTTCCAAGATAATTTCATGGGATATAATTATAGATAAAACAAAAATATTTTAATTAACATGATCAATTGTAATCCCCTTCATACCGTGTGGTACTATTACAAATTCCTTCAATGGTTTGTCTAACCATGAAATGATCTTGCTGTTTAGATTGGACATTTAATATACTAACCATTTTGAGCAATGCATCAAATCATGATAAGATTATTTCATTAATGGTCATACAGATTATGAGAATTAAAATGGATACCAATTATATAGCTATGTAAAAAACTATTTTTGAGAAATTCTAACACATCATCTTGTGATGTAACAAGATTCCATGTAAATTTAGTAATCATGGATTCATTTAATTTCTTGTGATACTTTATTTCCATTCCAATCATGTTAGTGGTATTAGTGCATTCTTTCTATGAAAAAAAAATCAATTTCCTTTCTTAAACACACTAGATCCAAACAACATTTATAGTCACGCTTTGAAGCTTCTTAATTAGGATATCATACTATCTCTACATAGAGAATACATAGAAATGTATATAGGTGGCCAGAAAGTGAACCAAAAAAATAATCCCTATATGTGACATGCATTTTTTTCTTCTCCAATTAGAAAATTGAGATATGATTTTAGAATAAATTTTCTCCAAATAATAACTTTTTTACTTTCCCCCAAAATAAGGGGACACCAAGATAGACAAAGCAAAAATATATGTTTTTAACTCTAAAGGCCTTGGAAACTCTATTATGTTTGTACATAAAGATCCCATATATAATAATAATGAAGGATTTATTCTAGCTTATAGATTTCTATAAAACCTCCTCATAATCACTGAAAATCACTTTACCAGATTCCAAATCATTTTTAGTGGTTTTTCAAAAGAGAAAAATATCATAAATATAGAAAAGATATGAATGCACAAAAATATTTCACCCAAACTTAATTATATTTTAGTAACAAGAATGAGAAATATTAGTGATATATTTTCTCAAGTAATCCTTTACAATTTCAAATAGGATTCCTAGGAGAGTATATCCTTGGAGGATGCTTCCAAAAAATACTCACGGTGATCCATTAAAGAGAAAAGATAGCCTAACACTTTTGTATATGACAATAATATATTTTATAATAGTATTATAAAAACCATATTTCTTATAGAAAACTAAAATAAAGCTATATTTTATCATATAAAAGGATTTATAGATGTTAAATTTTAAGGTTAACTTTCAATATTTGGATTTATTTTTTAGTACATTTATACATTTTCATGTAGTGAAAAGGCATGTTGGAAATCTCTTATCAGGTACAAATCCAAAATAATTAGATGTAATGAAGTCACAAGTTATTTTACCTAGCCATTGTTCCGTAATTGTTTTGATGCTTATAAGAAAACTGTTTCCAATATAAATCTGCTTGAAGCCCCTTATGTCAATTTCATTCTCTTTATTAGAAACTAGTGTAATGAATTTGGAATTTATACTACAAGGAATTGAAACATAGTGAAATAATTATCTTATAGAATTTGTCAAATCAACATGAATTATTTCCCAATAAAACATGAAAGAAAATTTATTTGAATCATCTAGGCTTACAACACTATCCATGTTTAAAGGGAACAATGCATATTTTATCTCTTCCTCTACAGTATCTGGTGTTATTACACAATTCTATTGATCATCAATATAGGAATAAATAATATCAATCAATAGTGGGCTATTGTTTTTCTCCTCATCATTGTATGGTATTTTAGAGTGATCAACCACAAAATTAGAGATACTAGTTTTAGTGGTAAAACTACATCCAATTATTCGGATGGCATTCATTCTTCTACTCACATTTTTATCCAATTTCAAGTGATGAAAACACTTGGAATTATTATAACCATCCTAGATACATTTTATATTTTATTTATTCTTATCCTATATTTTCTTTAGTGTGAGGATACTTTCAAGAACAATGTGTAAATGACTCTATTCATATGTGGGCACGTCAAGGTTCATATCATTAATTTGGTAGTATTTCATCTCTTCTTCAACAACCTTGATGTTATCATCTAGCCAAAAGAAATAGGCCTTAATCCACTCCCTTAAAAAATATTTTATCTTTTTGAGATTACCAACTAAAATCAAGAGAGGGAGACTAATCAATTCATTATTATACCTATCAATAAATTTTTTTCTACATCTAGGAATGGTAATCTATAAATTATTAAATTTTAATAGAAAATGAATTGACCTTGAATGAATCATCTAGAAATAAATAATAACACGATTATGCTAAAATTTTAATCCTAGAAGAGTGAATAAAGATAACTCCATAGCTAAAATAATATCATTAATATGATATAAGAATCTATCCAGTTTACTCATCTGCTTTCAATTCATGGTATATTTTTCCCAAGTGAAATTAGTACCTGCAATAAGAACTTTTAAAAGGCTATAGAGATAAATAAAAGAACAAAATTACTTTGATTAAATATTTATTAAATTAGATCCAATATTCCCATAAATCATCAAAACATTGTTTAAGTAAACAAAAAGAATTTAATTTTGGTTTATATGTTAGGAAATTATTACAGGTTCCCTCCATAACTCCCTCATATTTACATAATAGGCTTATGAATATATTAAAGAGAGAGTAATAGTATTTATATTCACAATAACATAAAAAAGACATGTTTAAAGCTTTCAGTGCATGATATTACTTGTAAAATAGTGTGATTAACCACCCATAAGGATTCCACTACACCGTCATGAATATTATGGGAAAACAATGAGTAACCAAGAGAGGCCTAACTAAAAGCCTTCTAATTTTTAAACATTATCATAGGTTTAATAATACCAACAATTGTTGGCTGAATGTTAATAAGTAAGTGTCTTAGGGATGTTCTAGTGTGGTCATTTCCTAGCCCTTGATAGTTTTAGAATATTAGATTTATTATTTCAAAGAAAACAGACCCCTTGTGTAGAGTAAATTATTCTTTTCCACCATCATATATGGATCATTACCTTTCCATTTTACCTTATTTACATTTTTCTTGAGGTTATATTCCTCCACAACTCTATCAATTTTATCAAGAAATTGAGATTCTTCAACCTCATCACGACAACTAGGTTTTTAGGTGGATTCAACACATCAATGTCATTAGTTCAAAAATTTCCACTAAGGGAACTAAATTTTTTGTTTGTGTTCTACACCCCCTAAATATAAATTCTATGAGGTATTTATTTAAGAATATTTACCATAAGAATACTAAGTGAAAGGTTCATATTAATCTTATAGTTGAAGATAAAGGCCCTATATCATGTAAACCTATTATTCATCCTGGTTGGATGTTTGAATGTCCACTTCCTTTGTAAATTTTGAATCTTCCATAGTAGTGATCCCCTCATCCACTGGTCTTAAATTGGATTCCTCAAAAAATGTAGGTTTTATTTGACTTCTCCCTATGTTTGTATTCATATCCATTATAGGATTAGTCCCATGAAGAATATTTGTATCCATATTGGGGTCCTCATGAGAATTTATGTCCACCTAATAGTTATGAGGCACATCCTCATTCTTATAATTTTCTAGAAGATCAATCTCCCATGAGTTTTCCAAAGATTCGTGTGGGGTGGGTTCTTTCAAAATAGACTTAGGATTAGCCTTCATTACTTCAAGAATCTTTTTAGAGTTATCAAGATATTAGAAATTCAATTTACCCTTTTATATACTCCTCTAACATGTATGATCATCATGGCCTCTGAGTTTTCATAGGATACAAACCTTGGATCTTTGAAATTCAAATGAATTATTCCCAATAAAGTTTCATTCCTTACAAAAAGTGGGGTAACATTCATAGTTAAAATCTATTATGATGTTATCCTCCATATTTGTGAGGAATACCTCCTCAACTAGTGTGGTTTCAAAATCTACTTCAACCAACCCTCTTACAAAGTGAACAAATATTGGGTTATCGATTTCTATAACAATTATAATATTAATTCCTATCATGGAGGTAATATCCCATAGGATCTTGGTGTTCCAAGATAAACAATTCAGCCCGAGGATGTGGTTACATACTTGTGCATATGTGTTCCTCACATTCCCAGGATCAAAATTTTAATCCCATTCTCAGAGGAAGAAATGATATGATAGTATCCCTTACCCATCACATTCATTTTCCACTCAGTGAATCCATAGATCTAAGTAATTATTTTAAAAATATAATTAAATTTATAAAGATTTTCCACTTTTATAATGATGAAACATTCAATGATAGAAAACCTACAAAGATGTAGCCTCTCTTCGATCACCTCTTGGTTTACAGAGACACACACCACCTAAGAGTTCTTAATCACCCTCCAGGGATAGGATACATTGAATTCATAAAAACAAAAACTTTTGGATGATTTAATTACCTTAGAAAAACTTCTTTGAGATCACCTATCCAAAAATTACATTGTAATCATTCAGATTAGATTTATTGATTTTACAATGTTGGAAGTGATCATTATGCCAAATAACATCTTCTTGAGTTTGTAGGGGGGTAGTTGTGGTGGTGTATTTATCATTTAATTTTTTTATGAAATATTAGTCTATTGCTATAGGTATTTTTTTTGAACTATTTTTGATAACTATTTAAGGTGGAAACAATTACCTTTGATAGGTATTTGTGATAGAGTGTACAGTCATCACAAAAAGTGGTTGCTATAAATATTTTTTCTACTCATCCAAAATGTATTTGTGACAGATATAGTCCATAAAAAAGCTATGAAAAAATATTTGTACTGAAAAGATTATTCCATAAAAATAATTCTTTCAAGAAATGGTTATTTTTTATAGAATATATATTTCTCTACAAATAAGTGTTTCCCCACAAAACCTATTTCTAACATAATGTTCATTCCATTGTAAAGAGCTCTTTTGTAGTGACACTGTTAGTGATATATTGGTAATTCCAGAACAAATAATTCTTTAATTACATGACTATTTGGGATGAAATATACATTCTATAAAAAATAAGTATTCCCCAACAAAACTATTTATGAAAAAAATTATTATTCCATTGAAAATAGTTCTTTTGCGGTTAAAATATTTATGATGAAAATATAAATTCCGTCACAAATAAGTATCTTCTGTCACCATTCATTAATTTCTTCCAAAACTATGCATGAAATACCTCTTATATAATGTAAATAGTCATATATAAAATTATTAATTATGAGAGAATGATATTTTCATCATAACAAACCTATTTTGATAAAAACAATTGTGATAAAACAGAAACCCATTGAAAATGTTCTGTCACAAAAGATTTAAATTTTTATAGTGATAGATTTAATCTATACTAAATATTTAATTTTTAAAATAAGGTTCATTTTTATTAAAATCATGTGTTACTACAAATGGAAAATATGTTGTGAGTGAATTGGTTTTTTTATACTTTTTAAAACATATTTAATCAATGATACCAATATCAACAAAAATATACAATTGTATTTGGGGTTTTATTAGATTACATTCCAAATTTAGTTATTTAAATTGTGGATATAGACATATTAAAAATGTTATCCCTATTTTATAGTAAAATTTTCAATTTAATTTGTGAAAGTATTGATCAAATGTTATCCTAGGAGACAGCTAGGAGGGGATTGATTCAATTTATCCCTAATTTTTAAATTTTTTTGTAATCAATAACATAAAGATTAATCAAAGTGTACAATATAAATAATATAAACAAGCACGAATCACATATATTTTTAGTGTTTTAATCATATATCTATTATTATTTGATCCTTCATTGAATCAAAAGTTCAATTATGTAATTATCTTATGATAATCCTACACTTTCAATGGAAATTGAGAAACTTTATCTCCCTTTCTTGTTATATGTTAGTACTTCATCACTCCATTATTATTACACATTCAATAAACCACCTTTATATTTTCTTATTTCCTAAATATAAAGAAAAAAAATTCATTTCTTTCAATGATAATTAACCAGTTAATTAACTTATATTATATGGTAAATAAACAACTTGATTACCAATATTCCATAAATATCCTCACTAAAAAATCACTAACTAACTGGTTTTCATGTAAGTGTCATTGTAAAAAATCAATATTATAAGATTCAAATTGAAATCGTGTAAGGGAATGATACATTATGTTTTAGCAGTGAATTAGTATTTATAAATTATCCTTAATATATATTATATACTACTATAATTTAGGCATTTATCTTTAAATTTTCAAACTGTGGTAGTGAAAAGATATATCCATGGTTTATAAAATTGTGGCTATAGAGTGAGGATATATCCATATGTTTTCAAAAAAGTGGATATATGTTGATTTATTTATTTAAGTAAATTTACATGATTTTTATAATGATGGCCTTATATTGAATCTTGATCCAAGGAATCTATAACAATGGTTATAAATATAATGAAAAAACACAAATCTTCTTCCATTGTATCCTACTCTACTAATAGTCACCTACAATTCCATACATATCCCACAAATTTATCTAACCTTTAGCCTCATCCATAGATAAAACTAGCTGAAAACCTCCCATGAAAATCTCTCCATCCCATAACCCCACCCCCGACATTATCCCTAACCCACAAACCTTCTTCAGTGATCACCATATCCTACAAATACCTCCTTTAGCAATCTATGTAGCTTAAAACCCACTCATTTTTTAATATACTCTACCTATAGTCACTGTCTAGGGATATCCCTATCCCACAACCCCCTTCCTTACACACAAAATCCCATACTCCATGATAACCCAACTTATTGTATCATCCTTTGTGACATCCTAGCTTGCAACTCTCTTATTCACGACACCCTAGTTTTCCACATCAACCTCCCTCCTCTACAAGAATATAAATCATCAATCTAAATGTTTATATATTATTTTTTTACCAATTATTTTTTTTAGTGTTTTTATGAATTTCTTATTGATTTTTTAATTTTTTTTCAATATAGGTTGTTTAGGATTTTTATTTGGCCCCATATTTTTTATGTATGCCTTATACATTATTTTCATAGTAATATAATGTATATTATACTAATTAGAAAAAACATAATAGGTGAATGATATAATAACTATATTAATTATAAATATATCTAATTTAAGTCAAAACATTGATAATATTTTATTATAACACATTAATTAACCTTTTTTTATTGATTATCATTTATTTTTTGTCCCTTGATAAGGGATCAAATATGAATTATGTTACACATTTAGTATTAAAATTCAATTGAATATTAAATAATATTTAAAATAATAATAAAATATTATATATTTTGAAAAATAAATTTTATATAATATATAGATCAATAATATAAAAAGTGTTTTAAAGATAATTACTTAATTTCATCAATGATGAGAAAGTGTTATTATTTTAGATTCAATAATTAACCATTTGAATTTGAATCTTGTAAATCTATAAGTATTATACATTATCACTAACACCTTTATTTTTAATTTTTACCTTCATAATAGACTCAATGAATATTTCATAAATTACATAAACTTTCCATTTTAACTAGAAAAATGAACATTTTCATTTTGATTTCAGAATATAAAAAATTTGGATGAATGTTATTAATAATGTTTTGAATTATTTTTAAAATCAAATTGATATAATTTTATATCATTATTTCAATAATTCTTTGGATAGATAAATTATTATATTACCCTATTATAATTGTGATAGCATACCATGGTTAACACAAAAAGAAGTGTGTTATTATATCATTATATTTGATTTTAAAATTAACAATGAGGTATAAGATCATAAGGAAGGGACACAAATGATGATTCTAATGGATATATATCTCAACTTTTCTCTATGTTCAAGGGTCATCAAATGGCCATATTTTTAAATTCTTTTTTGGTTATTGGTGAAGTTCTGATCTCACCTGTGAGGACCATTGATGGAGAGACATCAGGATCACCAATCATCAATTTTTAGTGCCCTTTTTTCAAATCAATGTATTAAAAAAAGTTTTAGTGATTAATTTTTACAATATTTTGACCATTCCAAAGGTCAAAATATCCTTCAAAGATCCAAAAACTATTATGGGTATCTCAATATTCTCTTTTTATATGGATGAGTTCAACCAATCCATGGTCTTTAAGGAATACATATCAGTTTCTAAATGAGGATTTTATCATCATGTTCTTATATGGGTTGAATTATTGGGAATAAATTAACTTGGATCATCTTGGGGGGGGGATAATCGGGGCATACAATGATTAAAATGTTTTCTATTGTTTTGGTCCTCTAGGCTATGTGGATCTTGTTTCCATTTTTGTAGGAATACGATCAACATCTCATTTTTTTATTCCGATCACACCGAATGATAAAATTATATCCAGAAAGAAAAGAACACAAATTTTTTTTCACCATTACGAACTCACTTTTAGTGGATGCATATTTTTATATCACCATTACTCTATGCCAAGTAGCACTGCCCTTATAAGGGTATGGAAAGACTCAATGTAGATCTAATTTCTACTCCTTATCTTCCTCCTCCATTCAATAATTTTTCAAAGACTTGGTAAATTTATATATTTGAGGGTCTCTTCAACAGTTTAGAGATATAAAGGTATACCCTTACTCAATATGGAAAATGATTGAATAATAGCTCAAAAATTTGGTACTCCTTAAAAATATAAATATTTTACTCCTCTAATCCTATAATGATTGATGATATCAAAACCTCAATTAAAGGGTCGAATCTTTATCTTTTACAATATTTAACAACAAGAATTCTTCTTCGATAAAGATAACTCTATACAAGAATTATCTTGTTGTACTCAGTTTTTTTATTCAGCTGGGTATAATAGTGATCTTCTTCATCTTCTACTCCAATAAATTCTGTTTCTTGAATTGAAATAGACGTATCAATGGAATCATCTAAGGATATTTCTTGATATTATTCCAAGATCCAGAAATTTCTATATTCTTAGGCTCTCATTTTTTCTTCTAAACCAAATATTCAATTATATTTTTATTCCCTAGAACATCTATTTATAGGTTTTATAGATCATCCATTCATCCAAACCTTAAATAAAATGTTTTAATTAATTTTTTATCCTTACTATTTTGTGGTATTTTTAGGTGAACCTTATGATTTTAGTGTGGTAATTATGAGCTAATTAAACCAAATCATCTCCTGAAATCTCAACAAGATATTATTGTTCTAAATTTCAGCTATATCTTGAAAATAATTTGTAAACCTCTATTTATAGTGTGGCTTCATCTATCATGGAGAGTTATTCTTAAACATCACCTTGATCATGACATGTTACCATTATCTAAAATGTGTTTTTCGTTCAAAATTTAGATAAAAAAATTCATCTAAATAAATTATATTTAATTTTCCAAAAATCATAGAATGTAACTCCCATATTCTCAATTCTTAAAATATTTCATGGTGTTACATTATAATACATGATGTGAACAGTTTAATTTATGATAAGTAGTCTAGGCCTTAGTTTTCATGTTCTACCTACAGTTTTATTGTGGTTATACAATATGGAATGATTATATAACTCTTCTAAAGTATCAAACGCATCATGCTGTGATAATCTATATCATTTTGCGATTCATGCATCTTACACAAAAGAATAATTTATGAAATTTCCAAGTGCCATGAAATGATTTCAACTCCACTATTCATATCATTGTTCCATTATAGTGTAAAACACTCCCCCATGAAGTGTGCACCATCAAATTATAACTACCACTAAAATTTACTTAAGAACCCTCACAACATGACTATCAGTCCTGCAATGTGACCAACTCTTCCATATGATTGTATTAGAATGATATACTATTACATTAAATAAATTATTCTAGAAATAATCTTATGAATATTTGGTGTGCTCCATGAATTTGGTTCATTTCCATATCTCTCCCAAATTTACCCTCACAAATTTATCTTGGTTTTTTTACTTATATAGGGATGTTAATTTTGGACTTTGATAAATTTTATATGAGATCCAAATTTTTACTTTTACGTATACATGGATGATGTCTAGTAATTTTCTGAACATCTCTACTTAGAAAATACTTTTACTCTCACATATATAGGGATAATTCTATGTCCTTTACAATTCTATGAACTTCAATTTCAATGTGACTTCATACCCCATGACATGATGCATCTTTACTTCATAGAACTAGTACCATAATTTTCCAAATATCTTAATTTAAGCTCCAAATTATTCCACAATCATAATAAGATAGAATAATATTATTATTCACATTATAATTTCCACTGATTCAAGATTTATAAATTTTCATAACCCTTATTCTAAAACCATTTTCTTGATATATAATGATATTGAGGTTTCTTCCTTCACTACATTGAAATTAATGATACCTTAATAGATATAACACGATAATCATCAAACTCAGTTTCAATTTATTTCATTGTTAACATCAAATTATTATTGTTAAAAAATTCAGCATACAACCACCTAGTTTCTATATTCTCTCCCTTTGGATTTTTTTGACAAGACTTCCATAAATACCCAACCAAATTCTAGTTACATATTCTTCATAAACAATAAAAATTTATGGTTCATTCATATCACCGCCATTATATACTCTCTCCCCCTTTATCAATAAAATAAAAAGGATATTATAATCCAAATATTTATTTTCATAATCTCCAAATTTCTCATAGAATCCCATAGGATATACTTTCTTAAATTTACTCCCCATTAATTCATACAATACTTTATCTATATTTTAAATGATCTTTATAATTGTCTTTTTTGGTTAAGCTGATTCTCCTATACTTCTAAAAATATAAAAATTGAGACTGTTCGCCCCCTTTAACATGCAATTATTTCTTATTCTATTTTATATCACTAGTTTACATCCAAAACTTCTTGGACCTATCAAAAATTTGAAAAAAAAAAATTACACAAATTGGGATACATTAGAAACTTCCTATAATTCTTTATTTATTCAGAATTTAACTCCATTTAACACCATATAATCTTTAGGTTCTTTATCTACAAGTTGTTTATTAAACCTCTGATAAATTTTCCACCACCAGACCCCATGTTTTTTAAATTTGACCATTATTCCACTAGTTGAATAATTCCATTATAGATTTATCACCTTTTAAGTTCTAAGCCATTTCTACTTCCTAACAACATTCCATTCAACTATATTTAGTGATTAAATTTACAACTTGGAAATAATCCATTGAAAAATTATATAATCCCACTAGGTTTTGAATCGATGTAGGAACTAAGAGTTTATGTCAAAAATATCATGGGTATCCATGTCACTCACTTCCATACACATGAAGAAGTTGATATTTTTAATATCTTTAATGAATCATATAAAATCAATCACACTTACATCAAACCATTGAAAAATAAATCATAAATTTCCAAGGGCGTGAGTCATACCATATATTAACCCAACTGATACCACTTGTTTATGATAAACTTATGATTCCACTTGATATTTTTATCCATTGATTATTCATAGTAATTCTATTTTTTGATTGGGATAAAAAACTTTTGGGTGCTCATCACCAACTTCCCCTAAATTAATTTATCTCTATATACAAAGTATTGAGATAATATTCACCAAGGGGTACCCCTTGTTCGTTATGAAACTCTCCACCATACAATTTTTTGTATCCTAAAAAAATAATCACACTATACCACATTGTATGTATATAACGAAATAATCATGAAATATATTATCATTGATGCTTAATCTATTAATCCATCTTATCATTATTGGTGGTCTATTACCACTTAAGATATGTCCAGATTTCACTTATTGATCAAAAAACATTAGCTTAGTACCACTAAATATATCAGATATGTATTTGACACTACCTTTATTTCATATTAGAATTTACATTATTTTTATTACTTCAACAACACCCAAAACATACAAATTTAACTTTGAAATCCAAATTGGTTACCTAAAACCACTTTTTGAGTTAGATTAAGGTATTAATATCATTTTATATTTTTCTCAAGACTGATGACAATTAGAAACCTTAATAATCCCAACTCTATTAGTTTTATTTATAATATCTTAATAGATACCAATCTTATTTCAGCATAATCATCATATGGATTGTATATCCCACTTAAACCTTCACCACTTTATATAAATATTAGAAAGATGTAACACATGTGGAGAGGGGTAATTTTGAAATCCATTAGTATAGGAGGTTGATTGGTCATTATGAACGAAAATGTTACATATGACTCACTTACAATATTTTCAAGTGATTATTATTGAAACACCACTAGTATAAATTTACTTCTCATTGTTCCATCTGGGTTTATTTATCTTCATTAGCTTGAGTTTCATCTATATTGTGAGACTAATGCCACTCATTCAAGTTTCCTCTAATGATTAATTTTTCTTACATCATTCATCATGATTCCTCCACCATAAAAAATCTATTACACCAACCTTAACCTATTTACTTATGGTACGAATTTTTAAACAACTTAGGCATGACTCATGTTCATCATATTCAATTTCTATAAGATTATCTTATGATGTATTTTACTTGGTGAGTCCTTTTTGTCATGATCACCCTTCTTTATCACAACTGGAGAATCTTTATTATTTCTCTTATACATCTTATTTATTTCTCATAATGAGTGTTTTTGTGATTGTAACATCATTAGTTCCTGATTAAACTTTTTTTGAGCTCTATATTAATCCTCCAAAGTAGTAAATATTTTTTCCATCATAAAAAATTTTCTTTTAATGTCACCTATATTCCATTTTTTCATAGGAATAGAGAAATTCATTATGAAATATTTAGCTTATTTTTTCTAATAATTTATAGTAATATGAATATAGTTTTCACAAATAAAAAATATCTTATTAAATTCATACCTCATGTAACCATTTATCAGTTGAGATATTAATGTGGTATAAACCTTTCCAAACACACACACATACACATGGTGTTCTCCAATCCTCTATAATAATATTATTTCATAGATTACCTTATTTGAGATAATTATATTTTAGATTTATAAATAATCTTCCTTTAACTTCCCAATTCTATATTTTGACTTCTGTTTCTATCACTTGTTGAGACTTACATAGAGGGAATCTCTATCTACTATTTTCCCTTTGAAGATATGATCTTTGATTCAAGCTCCTTAAGCTTCTCATCTTTACCCTTCATTTTGGTATCCATCTCCTTCATCCTCATGCTAAATTCTTTTCTATATTTTATACTCTATCTAGTTTTTATATCGAGAGGGACAATTTTTTATTTTAACTCTTTATCTATAGCCATATATTTTCCTTTTTCCTATGAAATTTCTTCAAGAACATCAATTTATCCCTCCATATTTTTTCCCATCTTCATTATTTCTACCTTCAGAGCCACATCTAATCTTATTAATACTTTATTATCCCTGAATATATCTCCTAAAAATAATAGTTCCACTTGATAAATTAATTCCTATTGATTGAACTTCCCATACATGGACTGAATATTTTCTTGATCACTGCATGTACATACACCAAATTGATGAATAAATATTGTTTCTATATCATAATTTTTATCCAATCTTTTATCAATTCATGGGTGATTATAATTTTCTAAATTTTCAAACATCTTACCAAATAATTTTTGATTCAAATTTATCAACAATACTATAATTAATCACTTGACCAGAGATTCCATCTTCAGATGATTCTTTTTTTTTCTTATTCCTCTTATTTTCTTTCCTTTTATCATAAAGTAGTTTTTATCATGTTTTGAGGCTGATACCTCCTTCTCCTTTACTTTCAGTGTTTTCCCATAAATAAGTTCCAAATTCTTCTTTATTTTTAATGTATTATAACATTGAGAGGTATTCTTGTATACCTCACTAAACAAGGATTTAGTTAAGATATTATATATCCTATCATCATAATTTTTTTCAATTTTTTTTCAATTAGTGTCTCTAAGTACATACTCATTGAAATCCTTGGGTCAATATTGATGGAATTTAAGAATCTTTTTTTTCAACCATCAATTTTAATTCTTTGGAAAAATGGATTCTTCATCCTTGAATCCATGTGAATAAAAAATACAAAATAGATTTATAGATTGAAATTTAAGTCAAAACCTCTTGAATATAATATAACTTATTATAACTAGGTTAACTCGAATCACCCTGGGGGTGGGGTAAATTAGGTTTCACAATGATGAAAACCTTTTATATTCTTTTATACCTCTTTGGATATGATTCTTCTGCTATTAATAACACATTAAATCTCTTACATTATCATACCAATTACACCAAATTATAAGAACATATGTAGAAACTAAATCCCATATAAGACTTACGGATTTTACTTGGTTTAACAATAAGGGATAAACCGATGAGCATACACATGGAATTATGTTGGTGTACTATAATCCACTATACTCACTTTTTGTGGATACATATTTTTAGGTCATTTTCACATCGTGCTAAAGAACACTACCCATGAAAGGTTTTGGAAAGGATCATTTCCAAATCAATATCCACTCCCTCCTCTTCTCCTTTACATAATTATTTGGTGAAGGCTTGGGTTGTTTATACATGTGAGTATATCATCAATAGTTTAGAGACATGAAGTTCCATCTATAACACCTTCAATTTTTATGGTGCATTTCCCTTTTTATATTTCTAGGTTCGGTCTTTTTTTGAGGTTATGGTAGATGGATTGGAGAGATTTCAGGATGGAGGACCTAGAAAGCACATAGAGAAGTGTTATAGAGTATAAATGATAGTCATTAAGAGCCACTAGACAATCGATGGAAAAAGTAGAGGTTTTTCACCTTTTCCATCCACATTGGCTAGCCAAAGACTTCACATCAGCCATTTGGTGGATCCATCAACTAGTTGGAAAGAGCCACTAGCTCGCTAGTGGTGCCATGACTGGTACCTTATTAAGGGTAGTCTTGTCTTCCTACTATAACATGGATTGAAGTACAATCCTCCACCTAATAGGACTCTATTAAGAGAATAAAAAATATAAGATCAATCTCTCAACAGCTTGGGTTACCTACTCCTATTCTCTTTGGTGTTAGAAGTCAAGATCGATCCATTGAATTTAACAAGGTAATATTTATACATTATAGAAAAAATATTATTTTTCTTCAATAATTGATCATATTTATAAGATTTTTTAAATAGATATATATATATATCCCATCTTGATCCAACAAATGATTCCTTACCTTTTGATAAATCATCATTGGATATAGAGTGTTGGAAACCTTTCCTAGGAATAGATCTAGATCTTCCACTCATTATAGTTTTCTTTTGGTACATTGAATTTATTATCACCCTATGTTTCCACATCATTTTGAATATTATTATAGAATATGTTTTGTGATAAATTGGGATAGTTTCTAGGGATCCTTAGCACTAAGGCTCGATTTAGTTGGTGCGCGGGTGTGGTTTGAGTGATGAATATTGGTGGGATGGAATTTGGGTGGCCTGACCTAGTTTTTTCTTCCTCTATTTTGGTGATGATATAGATTTTTATGTACTATTTCTTTTGTGTCGTCTAGTATCTTAGCTGGTTTATTCTTTACTATGACTTGGATGGGTTTTTATTTAAATGTTCCCACTAGCATTAAATTGGAATTATGAAAATGAAAAAAATAAAGATCGGAGGCTTGTGTGTGTGTGTGGATTTCAAGACTCATGCTTGATATGATATGTTTTTGCCTATATGTGTTATTCCTTGTTGTTTGTGAATGTATGACTCATCGAGGTTTTGTTTCTAATAGTAAGTGATATGTGTAGTATCATGGTTTGGTTAGTCCTTAGAGGGGGATAATGTGTGGAATGCAATGATGACGATGATGGACCTTGAAATAGGTTAGGGGAAAAAACCTTGAGGCCTGGCTCAAGGAAATGATGGGATATGAATACCTTATGGCCCAACCTAAGGTAGATATGGGGTACGGTGTTCTTGTGTCCTGATTTTTGATAGAGATAGGTCACACTAACCTTATGGACCGAACCAAGGCTTGTTGGACATGTGTCTACTTAGAGACATATGGTGGCATTATAGATGATCCATGACAAAAAAAAATTCATTATGACTTTACTTTTGATATAGATCCAAAGAATGTACGATCGAGGTTCATGGTGACTTGGTTAGTACACAATCACTCTATACATTATTGATCATTTCTTTCTTATGAAATTACTTATTATCATTGAATACACCTCTTTTACATGTGAATTTATACTAAGGATACATTGGTGGCGCACTACTGGGTTTATAATCACATCCTGCATGATCATCTCGATGCATGTAAAGAATTTATGATCGGGTATCTGGGAATGGGAAAGGGTCCCATGGAAGGAAGCTGAGGAGGTGGAGTTTGGTGAACTAGGTGATTACAAGAAATAATCTTAACAATTGTTGTATATTTTATTATTTTATTCATGTATTATTATATTGGTTTTATCTCCCACATTGGGGTCCTTGGTTTATTAAATTTTATGAATTTGTGATACCTAACATGCCATCTGATTTAACATTTTTATTTATTTATTTATACTATTAATTTTTAGGTTATTATTGTTTTATTATTATGATAATGGTGTATGGATATGTATAATGAGGGTATAGTCTCCCCACCACACCATTTAGATCATTAATGCTAGTAAAAAACCTCTTGTTCATAGGAAGGCATACATGTGGTCATATAGAACTTCATCCTAGACCTAGTGATTCGACTCGGGGTGTTAAAAAATGGTATCAGATCATGAGTTTTATTTTTTTCCTTTTCTTATTGGATATGTTTGGTAACATGGTAGAAAAGAGTTAAGCTATGTGGTACTCAGGTAGGGGATTTTCACGTGTGCCTATGCAGCTAATGTGTAACATAACTCCGAGTTACCAGGGGTAGGACTTCTATTACAGTTTTGGGTTTACAGTTTCATATTGAACTTGATTATATCGTGTTTTTATAGTTTAGGGGATATGGGTGTGGTCATGCATCATGATTTGGCAGGAAATATCACATTTCATATATACCTGTTTCTTGTTATACATGGTAGTTCATTTAATTAAATGTCTTGATTTGTTCTTATGTAATAAAATATACTGACATTTAGATTGATTAAACTTTAGAATGCTTGTTTCATTGTTGTATATATATGACTATGAATAACATGTAGGAATAGATAATTGGGCTTGACCCTTGGGTAGTGTTAAGAGTGATATACCTTATCATCATTTGTATCCTCCTAGGATAGGTATCTTATAGAAATATCTTGTGTGCCTATAAACTGTTCAGGTTATTTTAGTAAGTAAACTATTATAGTTGTTCTAAGTTCTTTTTTAGTGTTTTAGGAATACTACCTAGAAGATTTTTGATGGGAATATTTGGAGAAGAAAGTCAAAATTCTCTAGAAAGGGAGAACTTCCCTTTTTAACCACCATATATACATAATTATACAACTACGAATTCTCTTATTAATTCTCTAATGGTTCAAGTTATGGAACCTCTCAATCCTAGGGTCTTCCACATAATACATTTTCAAGGTAGAGTAATTAATAGGACAATGATCAATTATCACCAAAACATCCAAATCCATTATCGTCCATCCTTCTAGAGAATTGGAGGTCTTCAGGATACCGAGGAATAGAATTATTCCCTTTAAGGGATATCCGATTTAGTGGTGACTTCATAAGATCAATGAGTAAGGATGGACACCTTAATGATTTAGGGACCGCATAAGAGATATTGGGGTTTCATGAACTAGGTGGGTAAGAATGAGGGTCTTACAGGGGTGACCTTTGAGGAAATTTTCTTTGAGGAGTTTTTCCCAAACATGCTGAATTTGGATCACACATAGGAGTTTATAGAGAATCAATAGAGGATAATGTCAATGGCTTCACGCTCTTCTTGTTTTATGGTGCAACTTTGTTTTACTTCCTTATTGGTTGGGAACGAGGTGAAGAAGTCCAAGAAGTTTTAGAATAGACTTTGTTTATAACCGAGGAATTAGTTTAGGCGGTTTAAATTGAAGATATATCTAGAGGTTCTTAAAAAGGTCTTGTTGATTGAGAAATGTCCATAGGAGGGTAGAGATACAAGTCTTCTTCCAACTCTTAGTGGATTAACTAATAAAAAACATGGTATTATAGTGGGTGCCTCTTCTAGAAGCAAGAAGAGGAATTCTAAGGAGTTGCATTTGGGAGATTGTAGGGAATCAAAGTAGGGAATAGTTTCTTCATCCCCATCAATGTGAGGAGGAGGTCCCTAGTGTTTAAAATATAGGTAATGTGGGAACTATCAACTTAATTTCCTATCTCCACATAATTAGTGTTGTCTATGTGGAAAGACGGTGCGTCTTCATCTGCTCTGTTTGAGGTTGTTGTGGACATGGTCTTATAGGGGTGTAGGGTAAATACAAACTTTAACCTAGAGATTTGGTCAGGGTCCTTGATGCGCAAGTAATTTTTTGACATTTTAGTAATCTTTTACAAAGTTTCTGTTAATTATTTTAACTAATTTTAGTGTTTTTAGGTTCTTCCTGTAGTTTTGTAGTACTTTAGTCATTTTTTATAATTTTTAGTTAAATAATTTATTAATATTAGATATTAATATTATTTATAGTATATATAATTTTTATACATTAATACCATATATTATATGTTATTTTATCATTATAAATATTATTAGTATTAATAACAGTTGTATTGATATTATTTTTTATTATTTTTAATAATTTAGACTAACATTTAGTAGTAGTTTTATTATGTGTATAGATTATAAATTTTCTAATTAATTTATATTTATTACTCTTATTATATGTAGTTATATGTATATATATATATATCTTTCTAATTATATCTAATAATTATTTTTAATCTAACAATTATTATTATTATTTTCATTATTAATTGTAACAAATATTTTTTATTTTTTTACAAATTTGTTATGATCCATTAACATTTAATCAGAGTAAAATGAAAAGTTTAAATTTTAAAAATATGTTTTTCTTATTCTACAGGCATGATTGGGGGTTCTTTCCATCATCACCATTCAAAAACCACCTCCCCTTTGGGATCTGGCAAGGATCAGAGTAATCCTTTAAATATACAACACACCATCCAAAATCCCACTGGTTGTATTTATTTCAGAGGAGCTGACCTCTCCCTATATATCATGAAAACCATATCCACTATCCCTAAAGATTAGAACAACCCTAGTTATTGAAGTCCCCCCAGGATAAGCTCCATGCATGCACACCTGCTCTTATTGCACCTGACCAAGAAGCCTCTATCATGCGCTCTCCCCCTTCCACTTGCACTCAGTGAACCCAACCAAACCCTTTGAATTCTAAACCATTCCACATAACCACGACTACCTGTCCTATGGCAGTGACCATGCAAGAAATCCACTTCACATACCTGGTTTGTTCCTCCCATGCACACCCATATCATCCCCTCTCTCTTTTGATGATGTATCCTGATCAAGTTTCACACATGTTGGGTGGTTCTTATGCATCAACAACGGGTGTGCTAGTTTTCCTTGTCATTGCATCGATTAGCGACCGATCATCAATAACATCTTGCAGTGACAATTATGGTGACATGAATATGGTGATATATTTTATTTATTATTTTATTTTTCATGTTATTATTACGAGAGACTAATTTTCATAGTGTTGGAGTGTTAACAAAAGTAACTATAATTGTATTCCTTTATTTTTTTTTAATATTTTGATTAACACTTAACCAATTTTTATTGGAATTTTATTTATTAAATTATATTTGTGTCTAACCTAATTTTCATATAGAATTTTTACACATTATTTGGTTTCCGTTCATGTGATACTTAATAAGTAATCATGGGTGAGAGATCATCAAAGAGTTTATTTTTCTAGAACTCGATCGTACACATGTGAGAATATTAAATCACACACAATTGAATTCCAAATAAATAATTATACTAATTTTAAAATTAATATTTCATGAAATTTGAACTTAAAACTTACATGAAGGATACCTAATAAGAGTTATCATTTGAGAAAAACTGATACAAATATATACTTCAACTTTGTGATAAATACGTCATTGCATTTCACAAAGTGATTCATTGCTAAAATGACACACAAATTAATCATCATGTTAGAGAATGAAATGATGGATGATTTGTGTGAAAAATTAGAATACTATCTAATATCAAATAATGATACCAGATAGTATTTTGATTAATTTTGGATTCAATGATAATTGAAGGAATAAATATCCATATATGAGAATTAAATAATTGTAATTTCATGCATCCGAACAGACATAAAAACTCTAACACTTCCATCTCCACCTATTTTCTATATATATAATTTTTGTTTAACTTATATAGTTTTTGTTCATTAAAATAATAATTTTAAAATAGTTGTCTAGTTTTTAGAATTTTAGTTGTTAAATATATTTAAAACTCATCTTCCTAAACATTATTTCAAGAGGATATTCCAAGTGTCTACTCACATTCTCTCTGTGGTTAGACCATATTCACCATTTCTACAGTAGTTAGTCGGTTAATAAAATTTCAAATTTTACATGTCATGATAACACATACCAAATTTTGAACACCATTTATGGGTATAATAGTATCATTAAGAGATCCTTAAAAATAGAAATTTTGGTCTAAAACAAATAGAAAAAACAACAACAACAGAAATTCCACATCTACTCTAGGTGTTTATTTTTTCATTGTAGGAAAATTCAAGACACATTTAAGTTTAGAATGGAATGGGATTCACCACAGGGTTACACCCAATACCTACCTAAGTTTTATGGTATGAAATATGAAATTACACCACACCTGAGTTCTCCAGTTAATTCTGTTTATTTTAATGATTATTATTCCAATCAGTGTCATAATCCATGTGAGAATGCTTTACCACATTCTACTTCTATATCCTACCCACCATTTAATTATTTTCAAATTCAAATCATTCTAAAAAATATATAACTCAATAATCCATGCTCTATATATATATTACAATATATTTTTAAAAACATTGAACACTATAGTATAAAATTTCAAAAAAATACAGTTTATAAATCATCATCCAAATTAGAGGAAGACATATAATTTGAACAACCACCATATAAAAAAAATAATTAAATAATTGGGAAAATGTAATTTTATTTTATCACAGAGACAGATAGGATGTTTTATATTCAATAGGATCATAATGAAAAATTTATTTCTTATATGAAAGATCTAAAAAATCAAATGACTTATCTTGTCCAACTAGATTCCTCACTATCACATGATGCTCCAATTTCGAGTAATTATTTTGAGGAAAGTGTATTAGAGGTTCCATTTTAAAAACATTATTTGTCTAATTCTGAGGATGACACTGATTTTATTGATCATTATTCTTATCATACCAGTGGTGAATCCTCTCTATAAAAATTTAATTCTTCCAATCTAATCACATTTTAAGAATATGAGAGTTCATTCTTACACTCTATTGAACATAATGGTATATCAAATAATGAGATTTCATGTACTTGTTCTATGAGTTCACAACCCTTCAATCCCAAAGTGATAATGGATGCATTTGATGTATATAACATTAAATCTTTTGAGGATGAGAATTCTTTCATGGTTGAAGAGAGTATTGAATTGTGACCATTCTTTACCATGATAGAGTTATAATTTATCCAAGACGACATGAATTTACATATGCAAGAGAACATCAACTCAAATGACATTAAATCAACTCTTTCTAAAAATATTTTCAAGTTGGAAACTTTTTCTAATTTTGAGAAATCTAAAACATTTTAAGATTTAGAAAATCAATCAATTATAGTCATGGAGAACACAGATAATTTTCTATAAACAATAGAGGATTGAGATTTCATAGAGGATCTGAATTTTGTGGTGACACATATACCAATGGAGAAATATGATGAGGTTAGTATAGAAGAATGGTTTGAAAAAGATTTAATTATTTACACAATGGACTCACATACTCCAATTGAGCCTTCCCTACTTACTCCATGCATTGAGGTTAAAAACACTTCACTTGAAATACCCACAAATGCTAGCAATACTCTTAACCTCAAAAAAATGACTAAAAATTTAAAGCATTAATTGAGTTGGAAACCAATGGATTTACCTATGACAATAGTTAGTGGTGAAGATGAATTGAGATACATCATGAACCCATATACTGCATTCAATGATATGATCAATATAAAAATATTACTAAAAGGCTCTGGTAAGGGAATTTTTTATTTTATGCAAATTCAAAAAGGAAATCTTCTTGATATTCATGATGATACCCTTTAAACAAACTTAAATTATTATGTGAGTATTTATTTAGGTGATTTATATTTGTTACCTTTTGAGTTGGTCTATTTTAATTTAATTCCACACATCCATTAGACTAACAAGTTTCCATTAGGATATTGTGTTTCTTGCAGGATAATTTCATTTTCAATGAATGGACTCCACAATTCTACCAAAAAATGAAATAGATGAATGATATACATTCTGATTTTATCTCAAAGGAGTTCCCCAAACGTATGGTTAAAGATTAATTAAACTTAGAACTCAATATGAGGAAACAAAACATTAGTTTTTTTCCCTTAACTGTATTTAGTTTCAATTAATTTAGTTTTTAAGTAATAAAATGTAATGAATATACCATAATCTATTTTCTCCTTGAACTAAAGTGGATTTGAATTCATTAGAAATATTTTTATCATCCACATGATTTTGATTATGGTGTGACTTCTTTGATACGATGTAGGTATGTGATTTCCATGTGTAGATTTTACATGTATATCATTTATGGAGCTTCATTAGATATATGCAGCCTTTTTTACATCTATCTTCACTTACATATGTAATTTTTTTTATCTTTTTTTATATTTTATCCTTCCAAAAACACCATGTAAAATGAATAAATAAAAATTTTTAATAAATTGATAAAAACTAACATTTCTGTCATTTTTTTAACCCATATAAAAGCTCATGTATTTCTGGTCACAACATAATCAGAGGAAGAACACTTGTATCCCTATGCATTTTTATCAAATGATTTGTGTTTGACATGATTTAATTCTAGATAACCTTATTTAGATGATAGTTAATATCATACTATGATTTGAATTTTTTCCCTAAAACTCATTTATTTTTTAGAAAATTATTTTCACTCATGATAATTTTTTATTTCAAACATTAATTTTACATACCCATGAGGATTTTGGACCATTTTTCTATCATATCATGTTTTTATTCTTTATTAAATGTAAACCATGTTATTACTTCTAGAACTTTTCATGTTATTTCGTCAAAGCTATAGGAATTTTGAAAGTTTCATTAAAATGATGGAGAAATTTGGTTGATTTATGTATCCCATTTGAACCAATGAGACACCCTTGAATATTCTCTATTGAGTATCCAATATAAGACATAAAGAATCATTTTTAGTATGATGCCATAGTCCATACCCTTCTCTGCTCATTTCTTGATTTTTTTTCATGATGTTTTTTAATATAAGTGTGGGGGTGATATTTATTAATGGAGGGGGTTATTTGAGGGGTAGTGAGGAATTTGATACAAATGGATTGACATTATATTATCATGATCATATATGTTATATTTTCATAGTGGCCACATGTATTATATGTATTTTTATATGGGACTATAGATTATTTTTGTTTCCATTAATTAGTATATATTTGGTCATTTCATGTGACCCTCACCTTTAGGGATACTTATAAAAGTGATGGTCCATTACTCCATAAAATTGATATTTTTATATATGACCTACTTTCACTGAGATTATACAGAGTTTTAGATACATATTTACCCTTTTTCTTGGATGTTTATGACATATATTTCAAGAGTTTTTTGAGATAATACTCACCTATTTTTTCCCATATTATTTAAGTGAGTTGGGTGCCTAAAAAATAATGACAAAATAAAAAAAACCATAGATACATTTGGGTTAGCATATTCTTGAGGAAAAGAAACTTTTTAGGTATAGGGGAGTGAGATTTTGAGGGAGACAATTTTATTGACATTTATTATGAATATATTTCAAGATTCAACCCTTATTTGTTTCCCCAAAACTATCATTTTTTATGACCCATCATCCCATAGAATTAGATACATTTGAACATATTTTTAAGTCCTTGATATTGATGCATTTTTTTAATTTCCACTAGCAAAGATGTGAAATTCATGACAACCATTTGGTAATCATGCATGTGTATGATAATTGAGTATAAATTTTTCAATGAACTATCTTGAGTGATAAGAGTGAAGGTGAGGTAGGTAACATTAATTAATGAGTGAAAGTAATTATTATATAAATAATTTGAGAGGAAGGAAAACTATTTTTGAAAACTGAAATTTTAAATAAAGCATGATATTTTATGGAAAAAAGGGATTCATTTTTTTTTTGATTTTTTGATTTTGATGTTTTGATTTATCTATGGGTCAAGCCGTGTAATATTTATAATTGTTTTTTCTAGGAGTGAAGAACTATAAGTGTGGGGGATATGATTCACACGATTTTTTTAACATTTTAATAATCTTTAACATAGTCTTTTTAATTAGTTTAACCACTTTTAGTGTTTTTAAGTTCTTTTTGTATTATTTTAGTCATTTTCTTTATGATTTTTTGTTAAATTATATATTACTATTAGATATTAATATTATTTGTGTTATTTATTATTTTTATATATTAATATCATATATTAATTAATATTTATTTATTATAAATATTAGTAGTATTCATAATAGTAGTATTAATATTTTTTTTATTTTTAATAATCTAGATTAACATTTAATAGTATTTTTATTATGTATATAGATTATAAATTTTCTAACTAATTTTTATGTATTATTCTTATTATATTTAGTTATATCTATATATATATTTCTAATTATATATAGTAGTTATTTTTAATCTAAAAATTATTTTTATTATTATTTTTTACTCGTAACAAATATTTTTTATTTTATTACTAATTTTAATGATCCATTAACATTTAATCGGAGTAAAATTAAAAAAATTAATTTCAAAAATCTATTTTCTTATTCTATAGGCACAAGTTAGGGTTATATTCATCATCTCTATTTAAAAACACTCCTCCCATAGGGATATGGGAAGAACTGGAGAAATCCCTAAATGCCATAACACACCAATCAATCTCTAGAAGGTTGTATCACCTTCAAAATGGCCGAACTCTCCCTGTGCTATATGATCACCATCTCCACCTTCCCTATGGATTTCTACAACCAAATCTGATTATTTCCTCCCCCAAGATGAGTTCCATGCATCCACACCTCCTCTCATCACACCAAACCGAGCATATACCACCTTCTGCTCCCCCCTTCCACTTGCGTACAACAAACCCAACCAAGCCCTCTTGATTCTAAACCATGCCACACAACCATGACTACCTATCCTTTGACAGTGACTATGTAAGAACCCCACTTCAAATTTCTAGTTATATCCACCCATGTCATCCTCCCTCTCTTTTAATGATGTTTCTTAATCAAGTTTCGCTCGCATTGGGTGGTTCATGTACATCGAAAATGGGTGCATTGGTTCCCCATGGTAGTGCATCTATTTGTGAGAAATAATCAAAAATATCTTGTAGTGAAACTTATGATGACACAAACATAGTTATATCTATTATTTATTATTTTTTGTGTTGATTTATAATCATGGATGGCTAATTTTCATGGTGTCGGAGTGTTAACAATAGTGATGATAATTACATACCTTTATTTTTTTCATATTTTGAATGACACTTAATGCATTTTGATTGGATTTTTATTTATTAAGTTATTTTTATGTTTTTCCTAATTATTGTATGGTATTTTTACACATGATTTGGTGCCTATTAATTTGAAAATTAATAAGTAATCATGGGAAAGAGATCATTAGAAAATTTATTTGTTTCGAACTCAGTCATGCACGTAAGAGAATTGCAAATCACATGCAATTGAATTCTGAATAAATAATTATATTAATTGAAAATTAATATATTTTCTGTGTTCCCCTTAAATATTTTATGAAGGATACCTAATAAGTGATCTCATTTGAGAAAACTTAACATATATGGATATATAGAATTTGTGATAAATGGGTCATTGTATTTCACCAAGTGATTTGTTGCTAAAATGAAAAGAAAATTATTCATCAAATTATAGAATTAAATGATGGATGATTTGTGTGAAATATTAGAATCATTTCTAACATCATAGAAAAATATGAGATATATTTCTATTAAATTTGGAGTCATTGATAATTTAATGAATAAGTATTCATATACAGAAATTAAATAATTGTCATTGCATGCACCTAAATGGACATCAGAACTCTAAAACTTCCATCTCTACCTGTTTACTCCATAGATCAATTTAGTTCTCTTAGATTGTTTTAGTTAATTTAAATAATAATTTTAATATATTTTTTTAGTTTTTATAATTTTATTTGTTAATCACATTTAGAACTCATATACTTGAACATTCATTCAAGAGGATATTATAAGTGTCTATGAACATTATCTCTATAGATCAACCCTTCTCACTACTTATACAGTAGTTAGTAGGTTAATAAATTTCAAATTTATATGTTTCATGACATAATGTACTAGTCCTAGATAATAGATTCATAACCTACAAGATTTTGTGACCTTGCAGATCTATGTGATTCATGGAAAGGGTCAGGGAATTAAAGTCGGTAGATTTTATGCAGTAGACCAGATCCAATCAAATGATGTAGAGGGACTATTGAATATTTATGGTTAAGTTGGGATCAAATCTATTCTATATTATCCATTTTTTGATATAGGTTCTTTATATTCATTTGAATCAACTCAAGTTGTTAATGGGATTTATTTTTTGATCATGTTATATTTTGAGTTGTTATCACTTGATACACCCTTGGGGAAGAAGGTGTATTATATTTAGAGATGGATAGAATTTAGTTGATAGATATAAAAACATATTTGATTTCATGATTTTTGAGATGACTAGATTTTATTTGATATTTGAAATGGATTGGTTGATTAGTTATCAGTATCACATCAATTGCTATAGGAGACGAGTATCCTTTACCTTACCAAAGAGAGAGAAGTTTATTCTATCCAGAGAATGTGATATTGGAGAAGGAATAATAGATCTATAATTGAGTCATATTAGGGATATCCTGATACATATAGTAGTCATAGTACATGTTGTATATTAAGAAGAATCTCCCTTATTCATTCCTCATATAATAGACTTATATAATAATTTCTTCCAAAATGAATTCTCCAGTTATCATCTTGACCAAGAAATAGAGTTTGAGATTGAAATCATATTGGGGGAGTAACTAATATCAATTCATTTATATTATATAACACTATATGAGTTTAAGGAACTTAAGGTGTAACTTGATGATTTGGAGGTGAAGGGTTTTATTAATCAGAAGACATGACCCTAGGGTGATCTAGTGTTGTTCGTGACGAAGTTTGATGATAGTATTCAATTTTGTGTGGAATACAAGAAGGTGAACTAGGTTAATATAAAGAATAAATACTTGTCTCCAAGGATCGATGACTTGTTTGATTAGCTGTGGGGACCTTGATAGTTTTCAAAGGTTGATCTATAACTAGTATTCTACCATCTCCTATTTAAAGAGGGGGATATTCCTAAACAACATTCAAGAATATATATTGACAGTATGAGTATCTTTTCATGCCATTTGGGTTAAAAAAATGCACCATTTGTGTTCATGTATCTTATGAACAAGATATTACATCAATATCTTGACTTATTGGTTATATAATTATTCAATAATACCATCATATAATAATAAAACTTGAATATATAGGCTAGATTATGGAATATTGGGTTGAGTACACTTTGAAGGTATCAACCTATGTCAAGATCTTAAAGTATCACTTCTTGATCTAGGAGGTACATTTTCTTGGTCATGTAATCTCCAAGGTTGAAATTTCTATAGACCCAAAGAAGGTATAGGATGTGATGTCTTGGGAATTTTTTAGAAATGTGTTTAAGATCATAATTTTCCTTGGGTTAGAGAGATACCATCGTTGGTTCATTCATTACTTCTCTCAAATAACAATTTTTTATGACCAAGATTAAAAAGAAGGGGGTGAAAGTTTAATGGAATGATAAGTGTTAATAGGTCTTCTTAGAGATAAAGTGTAGGTTTATAATAACTCCAATACTAATATTTCTAGATCCTGGGATTGGATATGTGGTTTAATATTATACCTTAGGAGTTGGTTTAGGATATATGATGATATAAAGGGATTAGATAGTATCTTATGGGTCTCGTGACTCTATGAGAAAAAATACCCTATTCATGACTTGGATTTGGTAGCTATGGTCCATGCTTTGAAGTGTTGTCACCATTATCTCTTTAATGAGAGATTTTTCATATACACAGACCGCATGAGATTGTATTCCATCTTCTGTTATTGGGACTTGAATCTCTATCAGAGGCGTTTGGTGGAGTATCTTCAGACATTTTATTTTTAGATAGATTATACTTTGAGGAATAGTAATGTTGTTATAGATTATCTCAATAGAAAAACAAAGGATCATAGAGAGAGGACTTCAGAGGAGGAATTTCAGTTGATGATATTTTTTGTTGAATGGTTTATGGATGAATATTAGGATAGATAGGTGATGCAATGTTCTCCCTTAGTTATCACATCAACATTATCGGACTTGGTGAAGTCCATCTAGGAGTCAGATTCTGAATTTCTAGTAATATAAGAATAGTTGGATGGAAGTGACCTAGTTTTGGAATTGTTGATGGATGGAAACAACATGATATGTATTCATGGTAGAGCTATAGTACCACATTCCATGAGGGAATATTTGATGAGGGAATCCCATTCCCCTTAGTGGATAGTGTACCTGGGTTCGATGAATATGTATCAAGATATTAGCTGATTCCTCTAGTGCCTAGGTATGAAGAGAGACATAAAAAGTTTTATATCATGTTTCCTTACATATATGAGGATAAAAGTTTCTAAACAATAAATAGGTGGACTACTTCTGCCACTTCTGGTTCCTGTGTGTATGTGGGATAAGGTTATGATGGACTTCATAATAGGGTTACCCAGGGCCTGAAGAAGTAAATATTCTTTATTGGTGATAGTTGATTGGTTGATGAAGGTGGAAAATTTCTTGTTGATATGTGATAATCACTCTATAGATGATTTGGTCAAGCTATATATCTTGGATATTGTATAACTTTATAGAGTTACTTCCAATATCATATCAGATAGAGACACATGTTTTACGTTGTGGGTTTGGAATGTCTTGGAGAATTCTATGGGGAATCAGTTAAAGTTGAGTATGGTATATCATCCATATAAAAAATGGAAATTCAGGGATGATTATCTTGATATTTGAGGATATTATTTGGGAATGTGTTCTAGATTTTGGTGGAGCATGAGATGATCATCTAGCCTTGGTGGATTTTTTTAAAAAAAGTTTCCATGCTTCAATTCAGATGGAACTATTTGAGGCTCTTTTTGGCCAGCCATATCACTCACTACTATGTTGAAATGTGGTGAGTGAGGTAGTTATTTTTGGACTGAGTATAGTTCATTAGACCTTTGAGAGTGTTTAGTTGATCAGTTTGTGGTTAGTTACCACATTGAGTAGAAAATAATTTCCTGATGATTAGAGGATATGACCATTGGAGTTCGTTATGGGTGACCAAGTTTTTTTTTCATTGTCACCTTAGCTGGGGAATCATTATTTACGGAGGAAAGAGAAGCTGGAACCATGGTTTTTTGGATCATTTTAGATCATCGAGTTTATAAAAATAATCAATTATTGATTGGATATTCTTCTAGATTATCACTGTATGTATAACATATTTTATGTCTCTTATCTTTGGAAGAACTATCCCAATCTTGTGCATGTGATTGACTAACAGGAAATTGATTTAGAACTAGATGTATCATTTATGGAGTGATAGATGTGGATTATGTAATAGCGTGAAAAGGTGGTCTAGGGTAATATGGTACCACTTGTTCAAGTCTTGTGATAGCATGGAAGAATCCAAGAGGTGATGTGGGAGTGAGAACCATATGTTTACGCTTAGTGGCATGAATTTTTCAAGAAAGACTACTAGAGGTACTAATAGAGGATGAGAAATAATTAGAGGGAGATATTTATAACACCTTAATTTTCTATGAAAAATTACCCTATTTATGTTTCCAGGTTCATTCTTATTTTAGGGTGTGGTAGGTGTCTTGGAGAGCTATCATGACAGAGGCATAAGAAGACACTTGGATAAGTGTTTCATAGGCTACCAACTAGCCGATAGGATCCATTGGTCATCTGGTGGCCCTAGAAATCGGCTCTTTAATTATATATATCCCACTAAATAGTGTCTAATTCATACAAATTTCACCTATTCTAGGAACATCGGCCAGTTATTCTATCCACTAGTTAGCTGGTGAGGGCCACCGACTCACCAATGGATCCCAAATGGGTACCTCATTAAGGGTACACTTATTTTTTTACTATAATGAAACTTTAAGTATAATACTCAACCCAATGAATTCCTATTACAACCTGAATTAATATAAGTTCTCTCTCTCTGTCTCTTGACATATTGGGTTATTTCCTCCCCTTTTCTTTTGTATTTGAATTCTAGATCTATCTATCGACTTATATGTGGTAATATTCATCAATTATACTATCAATATTCTCCTTATTATATAATTTATCATATATCTAAGATATTTTCTATAGATATATGGATATCATATTAATCTAATGGAGGATTCTTATCTTATTTATAGATTGGCAACAAATCAAAATATTTGGAGACCTTTCTTTGGGCCAGATCTAGATCCCCCATTGACAATTGTTTTTGTTGGATAAGTTGAATTTATTCAAATAATATGTCACTATATCCTTATTGAATCTTATTCTATAATCCCTTTTGTGGTGAATTATTAGTTTTTATAGGGATATTTGGCTTGTAGTCTTTTTTTGGTTGGTGTGTAGTCCTGGTTTAGGTGACAACACTTTGTGGCTTCTAAAATTTGGAATAAACAAACTTGAGGTGGGAAGTTCCTTACCATATAAGGCCCTTGTATAAAGTTATTTCATTGAAAATGATCGCATGTGTGCATTTTTGTATGGATACTAATACTCATGCTTGATATTCTATGTCTTCACCTATATTTTCTATACCCTGTTGTGTGTGAATGTATGGATTGTGGAGGTTTTTATTATTGTATAAAGTGATAGGTTTGTTGTCGCGAATTGATTATCCCTTAGAGTGGGATCATGTAAAACATGTTATGATGATGATGATGAACCTAAACATAGAGTAAGGTTATTAAAACCATGAGTCCTAACCTAACGAAGTGGTGGGATATGATGACCTGATGTCTATACCTGAGTTAGAGACTAGGTATGATGGCCTTGTGGCCAAACCTGTGATATAGATAGGGAATGATAGCCTAGTGGCCTGACCTAAGACTTTTTTTCCATGTGGTATATTAAATACATATGGCCACATCATGGCTGAATTATGATAACTACTTTCCTTACAAATTTACTTCTGACATGGAGATAAAGTAGGTATAGTTGGGGTTAATGGTGGTTTGGTCAGTGTATGATCACTCGACACATGATTTACTATTTATTGCTTGTGCATTTACTTATTATCATGGAATAAAACTCTTATGAGTATGAGATTATATTAAGGAAAAATTTTTGGTTTCCTAATGGGTTTATAATCACACCTTATATGGGGATATTAGTGTGTATAAAACTTTATGATCAGGGATATAGGGAAGGTAAGGGGGCTATGGTAAGCAACTAAGGAGGTGGAGTGTGGTGATCGAGGTGATGCTTAGATGGACGCCCTACAATTGCTATGGATTTTATTATTATTTTATCTTATAAAACTGAGTTGAAGAACCATATTGGGGGTACTTGGTTTATTACATTGTATGACTTTGTGATACCTGACATTTAATAGTTTTTTATTCTTTAGTTCTATTGTTCCTTTTTGGGTTATTAATCACTTTTTATTCTGATTCTTATGCATGGATGTTGAAAATGAGGGTAAAGCCTCTCCACCATACCATTTGGACCCTCAATGATAGTTGAAACCATATTTAATATGGGGAGGCATGCATGGGGTCATGCAATAATTCAGTTTTAACCCAGTGATTCATCTCTATGTTTTACAATTTCGATGTTTATCATGAGACACTTCTTGCATCATAGCTCTAGATTTGATTCTCCTCTAAAAAATATATAAAATGATCCTATAATACTCTAAGTATTGATGATATAAACACGTAAATTCAATGGTTGAGTCTTTTTCTCGGATAATAAAAATATAACAATTTTTCTCTAAATTAATATAATTCCATACTAGAATTACATTATTATACTTTCTTCTTCTTCTTAATCCATCTACAGTAGTGATATTCCTCCCTCCCCTTATAATTATCTTTCTTAAACTAAAATAAATATGAAAATGGAATTATATATGAATATTTTTATTAATTTTACTAGATTCAGATATTTCAATATACTCAAGCTCTCCTTTTTTATTCTAAATAAAATATTCAATTTTTTTACTACTCTGTAATTTCTACATGTTGGTTTTATTAGTCTTCTATGCATCCAACTATTAAATCATTAGATGGTATTAATTATCCTCCCTTTAATATTTATGTTATTTTTTTAGGTGTATGACATGATTTTAGTTTGGTCATTATGTGATAATTAAACCATGACATCTCCAAGAATATTTGATAGATCTTCTCATTATAATTTCTAAGTACATTTTTCTGATAATCTAGAAATTTATTTTTACAATGTGGATTCTTATACTACAACTTGGTCTTATTTTAAGTCACCATTACCATGGTTTGTTATCATTCTCCATGGTGTATTGTATAGTCAAAATCCAAATCCACAAAATCTGTTAAATAACTTATATTTAACTAACTAAACACCATGGATTGAAAATCTCAATCTTTTTGATTCTTCAAGCACGTCCTGATGTGAGATTATTCTTCATGATGTGAACCACTGACTAAATTCAAATTAGACAATGGATTTTCTTTCATAGTCTACTTACTCCTTTTTTATAGATATATAAAATGGTGTGTTTTTATAGCTCTTCTCAAGCCTCATGCTTGTTGTAACATGATGATATATATCATGATGTGATCCATGAATCTTCTAAAAAATAGTATTGAATGAAGTTTACAAGTGGCATGAATTGATATCAACTCCACCATTCATCTTTTTCCTCCATTGTATCATGAAATACTCCCTCACAGTGTGGTTACATTCAAATTATAAGTACCATTAAAATTCATTTAAGAACCCTTGTGATGTTTCCATCAATCCCATGACACTACCTACACTTTTATTTAATTTTCAAGGAATGATATACTCTTCCAAAACATGATGAATTCTAGAAATACTCATATTCATAGTGGGTGTGCTCCATAAATTTTATGCATTTACACATATCTCTAGAATTTACTCTTGCACATTTTCCATGGTTACTTTTATGCATATAGGGATTATCCTTTAGGACTTTTTTTTATAAAAACCTATATCTTTTATAAAATTTATTTCACTATTTATGAAATAAAGATACACATAATAAAAAACCCAAAAGATCCAAAGGCCAAATATCATAAGAAAATTGTATAAATAGAACATTAACTTGAAACAGGGATACAAAGATATTATTTAAAAACTCATAAAAATACCTTAAATTCCATTGATATTATAATAATACAAGAGATAACTTGGGGATGAATATAAGAGAGGTAAAATATATAAATATAGTAAGGGAATAATCAAGGAATAACATGAATTAAAGTAGTGAACATGAGTCAAGATGCATAATGGAAATGTGAGAATCATAATCATGAACATTGAAGCATGGTATAAGATGATAGTATCAAGGAGTCATAGAAATGTGGAAACATTATAAAACATGACATCATAATTATAAGTCAAGGCTAACCATAAATACATCATAACATAGCATGCTTTGGATGACCACCTATGCACCATACATGTTATATCATTAGATAAAAAATTACCTAATTTATTATAGGGAAATATAATTCCAATACCACCTGTCACATTCATATTATGTATATTAATTTTTTGCTTTATAAATCATATAATATAAGGATATATTTCATCACTTACAATCCCAGGATTAAGAAGTGTGAGTTACATACATGTAGTTCCTCAATAAATTAAGGATATGTATAATAAGGTGAATACCCTTGAGTTTGAATGGGTATTAGAATTCATAGGAAAAGAATTTGGTCCAGAAAATCATTAGATAATTTTAACAGCATAATGGGTATGAATAAAGTATCATTATAGAACCCTTACTTTGAAATAGTAATGACATAGGTAATAGTTATAATGAGAGTTGATAAATAATCTACTATTCTTATAGAAGAAATTTGATTTTAATAATATATTTATAAATAAATTAAAACATAATAAATTGAGATTCAAAGGGATAAATACAATGGAAGTAATTGAATGAAGAGAAAAAGGATGAGAATCCCTTACTTGAGTGGCTACTTATAAAAGACCAATATGAGACTAATAATATATTGTAAACACATTAGGAAGGATTTATGGAGGTAAAGGGAGAGTAAATTCATGCTAAATGTGTTTTGAGTGAAGTGTAATGGGAGGTTGGGTGTGTATTTATTGTAAATGAGAGAGGAATTATTTAATAATTTATAAACATATGTTTTGGACCCTAAGTAATAAAATAAAAAAACCAAAAACATTCCCATCATATTTTACCATGGTTTCTAAGAAGGAAGAGTTATTTTCAATAATTTGTTAGTCTAAGAATCGAAATCAATAAAATAATTCCATTCATGATGTGGTGTTGAGTCATGTTTATAAATAATTGTTTCTATAACCTTAAAATATAATATAGGTTTTTGGGGATTCACTATAGGTTTTTTAAATTTATAAAATAGATTAAAAAACAAATTATTTTAAAGGGTAATTTTTTTTCATAGATTCCTTTTATATTATTCATTACATCTTTTTTGGGATATTATGAATTCATAAAACATACCATATATTTATATTGTATTTAATTTTTATCCAAAAATACTTATGTCTTATAGAATTACTAAAAATTCACCATCGGATAATTTTGATGTGTTGATTTCAAAAAGGAAATTTATTTTATCAAAATGGATTTCTAAATATTTGAATTTATAATTTTATGTAAAAATTATTATTTATTGAAAAATACCAATTTTCACGACATAAACAACATTTTGACCCTTACAAAAATTAAATGGGAATTCATAAAATTAAATTATAATTTATATTTAAATAAATTATATTTAAGAATACTATCTCATGAAAATAAAATTTATTTTTAAACTCTTGGATTAATTATAATTGGTTTATTAATTGAAACTATATATATATATATATCCCAAAAATGAATTCTTGGTTTCATCATATCAAAATATATTTTTATCAGAATCATTATATAATCATGTATATATATAAAATAATAATGAAAAGGGATCAATATAATCATTATTTTATTAAAATAAAATATAAAAATTCATACTACTAAGTTCAAGATTCATAACCCTTATTAAACTAGTGTATGTCCTATGGGTAAGGTGTTTAATAGTTTTAGTTTCTTACATTGGTTCAGAAAATATGGTTTGTTTGGTGATATTTATGATTGTTAACTTCTCCTATAAATGGTTTCACTCATGTTTTAGTTGTTTAATCTCATAATGGGATTGATTAGTGGAAAATACCAATGATTTCATCTCCCTTGAAAGCTTTGATAAATGGATATTATAGGTTACGATCCTCCAAGTCAATTCCATTGGTTTTTTCTTTCTATATTAATTAGATCCTATCATAATCCTTAATATATAACAATCTTAATGGTTACAATATAATGGATATATTATCAATGTTTATGATTCTCAACAATATTTTATTCCCAAAAGATGATTAAGACTATATTTTATATCATTCCAAAATAACGAATGAAATATAGTGAAAGTGTTTTATTAATAACATTACTTAATAAGTTATTTATAAATTAAGAAATTAATTTAATATATAAAAGATTATGGTGATACATTGTTCCTCACTTAAAAAATTTCACCCTCAAAATTTCTTTTCTTATACTAAAACAGATGAGGGTACTTCTATTTCATTACCTCTTCAGGTCCTTATATTTCCACTCCAAGCATGCGGTTCCATCATAGTACTTTGAACATGTAAGTTTTATTGTTTCA
This sequence comes from Viscum album, assembly GCA_963277665.1. Taxonomy (NCBI): domain Eukaryota; kingdom Viridiplantae; phylum Streptophyta; class Magnoliopsida; order Santalales; family Viscaceae; genus Viscum; species Viscum album. The sequence goes on from OY728138.1 coordinate 1,383,932,601, forward strand.
TAGAACTTTGTATCTGTGATCTAATATCTTTACCAAATTATCCTCATATAAAAGATCATTTTCCAAAGGTAACACCTTTGGATTCAGTTCATGTTAGTGTTCATGCATGTACTTTCTTAAGAGGGATACATTAAATACATCATGTACTTAAGATAATTGATGTGAGGGTGATAGTCAATTGGAAACAACTTCAATGTGATCAGGGATATAAAAGTGGAAAATGTTTCTAGGAATAATATTTCCCTTCTTAAAAAACCTCATGAATTTATTCCATAGTGACATATGACAGAACACCTTATCTTTAATATCAAACTCTAAGAATCGTCAATGATTTACTGTATAACATTTCTATAAACTTTTCATAGATTTCATATGACACTGAATGGTTTTAAACTTCTTTATAATATCTTGGATAATAATAATTCCCATTATATTTTCCTCTCTAACTTCATCCCAACATTTTGGAGTCCAAAACTCTTCCCATACTTACCCTCATTGGGTTCCATTTGAATTATAGAATAAAAAATGTTATTATATGAAAACTCTAATATAAGAAGGTGATGATTCCAATATCATTGGAAATACATTCAATAATATATCAAGAAAACCTCTAAAGTTTTAATGTCTCTCTTATACAAAACATCCATCTGAGGGTGATAAGTAGTAGTGTAACTATATCCAATGCTTACTAAAGGCTTCTCCAAAACCTTGATGTAAACCTTAGATCTCAATCATATTCAATATAGAGTGGTACTCCATGATGTCTTAAAACATTGTTACATGTATATTATAAACTTGTTTAGGAGTTAAATTTTCCCTCATAGTAATAAAATATACTGATTTTATAATGTCATCGACTACCACCCAAATAACATTATTGAATTTATATGTCCTTCTAAGTCCTATAATGAAATCGATGGTTATAGTTTCCCATTTCAATAGTGGTGTGGGAAATTAAATGATATACTCTTCCAAAAAATTATTAATTTCGAAATTACTCTTATACACAGTGTATGTGCTCCAAAAAGTTTCCACATTTACATATCACTCTAGGATTTACTATTGCATATTTTCCTTGGTTACTTTTATGCTACATGGATACCCCTTTAGGACTTTTATTATGAGAAACCATATCTTTTATACACTTTATTTCAATAATTGTTTAATAAATATAGATATAATAAAAATTTAGAAGATCCAAAGGACAAAAGTATATGAAAAATTATATACATAGCACATTAACATGAGATAGAGATACACAAGCATTATTTAAAAACTCCATAACATTTTATTAAATTCCATTGTTATTCTAATAATACATCAGATAACCTAGGAATTCAAATAAGAAAGGGGCGAGATATAAATTCCAATAAGGTAATAATCAAATCATAATATGAATTAAATTAGTTCACATGATTCAAGAGGAATAAGAAAATTTTGAGAATCATAATCATGAACATTGAAGCATGGTATAAGATGATCATATTAAGGAATCACAGGAATGTGGAAATAATATAAAACATGAACTTATAAGAACAAGTTAAGGCTAAAAATAAATAAATCATAACATAGTGTTATTTTGATAACCTCTTGTGAACCATACATGGTATATCATGAGATAAAAAATACCTAATGCATTTTAGGGCTATATAATTCTAGGACCACCTGTCACATTCATTTTATGTATATGCAATTGTGTTCCACATAAATCACACAACATAAGGATGATTTTAATCAATTATAATCCAATTAATAAAGAGTGTGAGTAAGATACACATAATTTCACAATCAATGAAGGATGGTTATGACTAGATGAATACCCCTAAGTAGAAATGAGGATGATCAGTCATAAGATAATAGTTTGGCACAGAAAATAATGAGATAATTTCAACATCATAACAGTTGTACATAAAGGACCATAGAGGAGATTAATAAAAGTGAAATTTTTCCTATCATTACTCAGTAATCATAGGTAAAGTAAAGGTATGTGTAAAAACACACATTAACATGAACAATTGGAAATAAAACGTCTTAATATGAAGAACGTGTTTGAAAGGAAAATGAGATAGAGAACCCCTACTTCGACATAGTAATGACATAGGTAAATATTATAATAATAGGGGATAAGTACTATATAATTATTATAACATTAATTTTATAGTAAAATCAAATTTATAAAAACATTAAAACATAATAAACTAAGATTCAAAGGGCTAAATTCAAAGGAAGTACTTGAATAAAGAGGAATATCAAAAGAATCCCTTACTTGAGTGGTTGCTTCAAAAATATTGAGAGAAGATTATTAAGATATTGAGAACACATTGGGAGAGATTTAGGGAAGTAAATAGAGATAAACTTCATGCCCAATGGGTTTTGAGTGAAGTGTAATGGAAGGTTGGGTTGGTATTTATAGATAAAGTAAGATGAATTCTGTATTAATTTCTAAACTTATATTTGGGATCCTAAGTAATAAAATAATAAAAACCAAAAAACTTCCCATAGTTTTTGACCATGGTTTATAACGAATAATAGTTATATTCAAAATATTTTATTAGTATAACAATCAAAATAATTAAAATAATGTCATTAATGATGTGGAGGTGAGTCGTGTTCATAAAGGATTGTTTGTATAACCTTAAAATACAATATAGGTTTTGGAGGATTAATTATAGATTTTTAAAATTAATTAAACAACTTAAAAACAAATTATTTTAAATGGTAAATATATTTTTGTCCATGAACTCCATTTATAATATTTATTACATCACATTTGGGTATTATGATTTGATAACACATACCACATATTTATATTGTTTTTAATTTTTACCCAAAAATTCGTCTATCTCAGAAAATTATGAAAAATTTAACATTGGATAATTTTAATGTGATTCTTTAAAAAATGAATTTTATTTATCAAAATAATTTCCTAAAAATAAGATTTTTTTTGCTTTTAAATAAAGAATATTATTTATTGAAAACACACGATTTTTCGCGACACAAACCCTTATAAAAATTACATGGGACATCATTAAATTAAATTATCATTTATATTTAATTAAATACTATTTAAGAAGGAAATTTCATAAAAAAAAATTTATTTCAAAATTAATGGATTTATCATAAATATTTTTTGAATTGAAACTATATATATTTTTCATAAACATAATTTTGGTCTCTTTATATTAAAGTCTATTTTTTATCAAAATAATTATATAAATATATATATATATATAGTAATAATTAAAATGGATCAATATAATAACTATTTTATTACAATAAAAAATAAAAAATCATGCCACTAGGGTCTACATTCATAACTCTTATTAAACTAGTGTATGGCCTAAGGGAATGGTGTTTGATGGTGGTACTTTCTTGCATTGGTTCAGAAAACATGGTTTGGGTGGGGATACCTATGATCTTAAAATTATCCAGAAAATGGTTTCACTCATTTTTCAGTTGTTTAATATTAGTTTGTGATTAATTAGGGGAAAATCCTAGTAATCCTATCTCCCTTGAAATCTCTGATAAATGGGAATTATAAGGTATGATCCTAAAAATCAAGGAAATCACTTTTCCACTCTATGCCAAATAGATCCTACCTTAACCCTTAATATATACAAATTTTAATGGTTACTACATAACTAATATATTATAAATGGTTATGATGCATGATGATATTTTATTCCCACAAGACAATCATGACTATATTTTGTATCTGTCCAAAATAACAAATGAAATATTGTGAAAGTGTATTAATAAGTACATTAATTAATGAGTTATTTATTAATTCATAAAGGAATTTAATTTATAAAATTTAAATTTTTACATTATTCCCCCTTCAAAAATTCCACCCTCAATTTTTCACTTCATATACTCAAATAAATGAGGGTACTTCTGTTTTATCACCTCTTCAGGTTATAATATTGACACTTCAAACATGTGGTTTCAACATAATACTTTTACCAGTTAAGTTTAACTATTTAATATAACTTTTTATAAAAAATATAACAACTTTAATGAATAATCCCCATATATATAATCATTCTCCAAAGGTAACACCTATGGATTCAGTTAATGTGAGTGGTCTGGTATGTACTTCCATAAGAGGGATGCGTGGAAAAAATCATGCACTTAGGTTAATTTAGATGGGAGTGCTAGTTGATATGTCACAAATTATATGTGATCAATGATATTAAAATGTCTAATGTATCCAGGAATAATCTTTCAATTCGTTCGAAACCTCGTGACTTTTTTCCATGGTGACATACAAAGGAACACCTTATCTTCAATATAAAACACTAGGTCTCATATATTATTATATAAATATATTTTTTATTAAATTTTCATAGATTTTATATGACATTGAATGGTTTTAACCTTTTGTATCACTTCTTAGATAATATTAAGACCCATCAAATTCCACTCTTTAAATTTGTAACATCCCAGGTAAAAAAATAATATTACATTATCATGTTTATCAATATTTGTGAATAAAATGTTAATAATACTTTAAAGTTAATGCTATGCTCGATGGCGTACTCAATATGCAACAACGAGTTTCTTTGAAATCATACGTTGCACACTAGTAAGATAATAATATTATTTTAAATAGTAAATGCCTAGACATTGTAATGGCGGGAATGAACAGAACTAACTAAAAAATGATTAAATATTTTTTTAAATATTTTTACATTTATCCAAAAAATGTTAGAGGCTTAAAATTCAAATGAATCCAATTTTAAGAATAAATACTCTAATATTTTTATAAGATTGTTTTACCGCCTTTTGATGGCGAACCTTTTTAAAATCTAATTTTTGACAATTTTATAATCTCTATTTGTCAAAATAAACATTTTATTTATAATTGGAACATTGAAATCTACTTTGGATAAATTTTTGGTTTTTTTCTCACAATGTTCATTTTTTAATGAATAGTGAAAAATACTGCATTTTACATCAGAACTGCTTTTTCATCAAATTTAATTATATGGTTAGATTATCTTTTTTAATTGTTTTAAAGTGTAATTAGAATATATTTTTACCATTTAATTCAATTGTGGTTATTAGAATTAATTTTACTTTGAATATGAACATAAACAAGTGTCAATCTTTTGATAGATATTATTTCTTAAAAACACACTATTTATTTTGACAGTGAGAATTAACTATATGATTTATTAATGAAACTTCTATGTTTTTAATTTGATAAAATGAAAATCATTTCTGAATTCGGAATATCAAATATAGCTTAGGGTTAATTTTTGGTATTTTTCTGATAATGTCTTTTTTTAATGAATAGTGAAGAATACAATTTTTTAACTCAAAACTGTTTTTTCATCCAAATTATTTATATATTTATATTTTCATTTTAATTGTTTTTAAATTATAATTGAATTATGTTTTTATCACTTAATACAATGTTGTTCATTGTAAGTAATTTCACTTTTCAATTGGGTGTAAAAACAAGTCAATCTTTTGATAAATTTTACTTCTTAAGAACCCGTCTTTTGTTTTGACAACGAGATTTACTTTTAAATTAATTACTACAATTTCTGTGTTCTGAATTTGATAAAATGGATTCCATATATGGAATCATAAGTTCCAAATTATGTAATTAAGACTCTTTTGTTTTTGGACATTATGAATAGTAACGACAATAATAATCTTTAATTATCGTGTTTAATTAGTAATCGGGTAATTAAGGGTAAGAAAATTGTATCATATAAATATTAAATGACCCCAAAATGTGTCTTAACGATATTTATGATGTCATTTACGACCATGGGATGACGTTTTACAACCTTGGGACCCCATGGAATCACTTTAGTGGGATAGTGACCTTTTATTATATTTTTTTTAAAGAAAGGAAAATGTAACCAAAGTATGTAACACCTAAGTAAAATAATTTTAATTTTGTCTATATAAACGAACTATTAGACTATAAATAATCATTGGAAAGATAAAAAGATTTCATACATCATAGTAGTTTTTTATAATTTTTAGACATTAAATAAATTAAATATTTATGACACCATGATGATGCAGCGATTACCTCATTAATGAATGATTTAAATAAAATGAAAAGATAATATAAAATATAACACTTACACTTGTCAAAAACCTATTGGATGAGTATATTTAAAACCCTTATAACGTTATCCTAGAAATATATCAATTTTTTACCTTTAAAATCCTAAACACATTTTAATATAAAGTAACATTTCTTGACTTTCCAAGAGTGCCCCTCCTCCCTCTTATAAAATCCCCCCACCTCTACCTCCTTACCCACACCTCTCAAGCCATTAGATCGGCCAATATATTCTTATATTATCTATCCACATCCCTCTATTAATCCTAGAAGCCTTACCATAAGTAGAAAGATCTTCAAGAAATCGGTTTGGTTCAAACCAAGAGGAGTTACCCAATTTAAAGGTAATGTCTTCACTTGTGTTCTTTTGTTTTATTTTTCTTCACAAACCCCCTAAAATATTTTTATTCCTTTATTTTGTAACAACAACAGTATATTAAATATACTAGTATGTTGTTATTAGAATTATTCTAGCTACACTTATACACACCTCCGTCTAATGGTTGAAGAACATACTGTTTCTGTGGATGGCGAATTACTGCCTCATGAAACGATGATTGTTCTATCTTCTCCTACCACCTCTCATGGTGGCCATTATGATGGCACTATATTTATTTATGATATATATTATATTTATTTCCCCTATATTCTTATGTATTTTACATTTAAAACATACCTTTATGCCTTGCATGTTTTTCAAATGCGATAATTTCATTTGAGGAAGTGTGGACTACCGCCCCCTCAAGTGATGTGACTCGTTCATGCAATACATGGAATGTATAAATAATGAAATTAATGAACACATGTGACCTATATAACATATATATTATACTTTAATTATAATATATATATATATATCATTTATTTTTAATTCCATTAAATATGAAATAGAAATGAAAGTAGCATTCATGCGTACGTACGGATTACCGTCTCCATGAACGGTGCATTTCACTTCATACCTTTAAATGTTATATAATATTATAAATGAAAGTATATAATGGATATATATGATATATATGATATATAAATCATGAATATAATTCTGGATATAATGGATATTTTACCACATGAACGACTTGTAATTATAACACGTTTATTTTTGACTCAAGTACCAATGATCGACAAAACGACCGTTATTAACTTAAATAATTAAATAATGTTCATAACATGGTAATAAGTGATATAAAAGGAATAATGAACTTCAAAAATGTTCTTAATCAAGTATAAATTAACTCTAGTTTATTATTCAGGAATATAATGAAACGAACAAGACAAGTCAGACATGAGGTAAGAGATCCGACCTCTCTCTTTCTTTTCAAGTACCCTCTTTTATGTCATTTCATTTATGATCAATGTTATTATGTTGGAGTATGTTCATATATATTCACCATACTGTAATTTGTATTTTCATATTATGAGATACCCCCTCTTACTCTCATCAATTCATTTTTATAATTTTTAAGTGGCACCGTTAGGCTACCGAATTTTCGTAAGGGATACTACCCCTCTCTTTCTTTTTAAGTACTCTCTTTTATGTCATTTCTTTTAAGCTCATATTATTATTTTTGGTGATGTTATTTTATATTCCTCATTCGGTAATTTTTATGTTCATATTATGAAATACCATATTTGATCTCATAAATACATTTTTGGAAGTTTTAAGTGGTGCTGTTAGGCTGCTGAGTTTTTGTAAGGGATTTTTCATCTCACTTTTATTCCCTTGAGATTTATGCTACATTTGCTACCATTTCCTTTGAGTGTGTATGTACTGCCCATTATTATAATCTTTGTGTAATATACTTTCATTTATGAGTATTGACATCAATTTTGTATAGTCTTTCTTTCATGGGGTGTACGTTTCGAAAGTTACCCAAGTCGGTAAGGGAACCTTTAACCCACCTATTTTTAAAAGTATTCTTTTTGTTTTTTCTTTTAAATTACCTCTTATTATGTTTGGATATGTTATTATATATCCTTAGTTATATAAATTTTATGTCCAAGTGATGAGATACCCTTTATCTCTCCCATCAACTCTTTTTCTAAAATTTGATGTGATGTCGTTAGGCTATCAATTTTTTGCAAGGGAACTTCTTAACCAAATTCCAATTCTTTGGGTTAAACCTATACTTCTTGATTATTTCATGATATGAATATGTGTGGATGACATCTGATTATTTTACACTAATTATCCACTTATATTTAGTGTATTTATATTTTTCACACATAATTATGTCATTTATTTATCCTTTCTCTAATGGCATGATCATTGATTGGGATTACATTTAATTTTATTCTCATTGAGACATTTCTTATTGATATGAACTTTTATTCTTTTATAAAGTGTATATACATACCCTTTGACTTTACATATCCATATTATGTCTATACTAAAGTCATTTAAATGTTTTGAAAATGGTCTACTTTCATGTGGCTTATAATTTAAATGTTCAAAATGGAAAAGGACTCTTTTATTAAAACATTGTTTTAAATGGTTTTAAAGATTTATTATTTTAAACATTTATCATCCATGTATATGTTTTAAAAATGGTTTTAAGGATTTATTTATATGTACATGAATGTTTTAAAACCCTTTCAAAAGTTTCGACGTGGTATGGGACACTTTGATTCTAAAATCTCTTTTAAATGTATTCTTTTAATATTTTCAAAGTATAAAGGGATTTTTCTCTCATAGAGTTTTAATGATTTTATTAGATTTTTTTATTTATGATGATATCATGATGTGATATCTTGTGATTGAAATGTGTAAATTTTATGTTTCTTTTATGCATATTTTAAGTTTTATGATTATGTTAAGGTTCTTGCGCAATGTTTATGAAATCGTGTAGTTCTGTGACAAACTAAGGGAGGGTGAGCCCGATATAGCTCTCAAATGCATTGGGTAACGCGAAGGGGTTAAATGCTAAGGTTTATCTAAATAGATTTAGGGAATATACTGTGATGGGTATTCCAAACGTAACCATGAGGGTTACTCCCTACGTAAGAATGTTTTTAATGCCCCAAGTTACCTTTATGCCTTATGATTTCTTTGAGTTATTCATAAATCTTATGATTTAATGAGGTTTGTTAAAGTGATTATGTTTTATGAGTAAGGTATTATTTCATTGATTCGTATGTATATATAGACTAATGTTTTCTTTTCGTATTGTTATAACCATTTCTGAGCTTTTTATGCTCATCCCATGTTTTTGAAATGTTTTCCACAGGACTTAAAGTGGAATAAGGTCAAGGATGGGATCAAGGAAATGTCACGATGTCTAAAACATGGAACTAGATTTGAATATTTTGTTCAAGAGTTTATATTTTGTGAAAAAATGGAAACTGAGTAGATGTGTCTACCTTGTAATCTTTGAGATATAACAGTTATGTCCTAATTATCTAAAACTCTAAACCTGAAAAGATCCTCAATGTGAATTATTAATTTAATTCAATATTAAGTAATGTTTTAAGGCTGGGTCCTTATATTTGGTATCATAGGTCGGTTTAGATAACTTTAGAGGTTAGAGTGTTGTTTAATCATAAGTGACAAGTTGTGTATAACCACAAGGGTTAGTATATTAGATAGAGTCATTGTTATTTATGAAAGTTGGAATGAGTTTGAGATAACTTGGATAATTATATCTTAGTGTTTATCTTCCTATTTAGTACATGATGATTTTGTTGATATACTCACACTGACATTTTTGGTTTTAGTAAATGGAAGGATCTAGCAGGCACCAAAGTGACAATGAGTTTGAAGGAAACTGTGGTGGTTCTCTGATTAAAAGACTAGATGAAATGGGCAATTCAATGAGAAATATCATGGTTATTCTAAACCAACCACCAGGAGTCAAGATTAACCACTTTATCCTTGGTTAATTCTCTAATGCATCATGTATGAGAGAACCAACTCGATGTGGAAGTTCAGGTACTAATTATAAAGGTAACCATTAGGGTTTATATGATCCTTAATTTTGAGGAAATTATGGGTTACTATATGTTATGATTGAAAATGAATGACATGAGATAAACTTGAGGATAAATTATGTTATGGTTATTTTTGAAGATTTTATCGCTTTTTGGGGAATGTTATAAGAATTATGTAGTTTTAGAAAAAGGACAACACATAGACCGTGTGACAACCTATCGCGTCAGAGAAAACTGCCTGAATCTAACCCACAACCAAAGTGCGACTAGTATTTATCGCCTACCACTGGACTACGTGAAGTATCTGGTTAGTTTGACTAATTCTTTTTAGTTAGATGATCTTATTAATCTAGAATAAGTTTATTTTGGGTTATATATGGAAATTATTAACCTATCATGGAGGATATGTGATTTGGTTAATTACTTTTCAGTATGAGACTTTAAAAGTAACTGATGTTATTTGGAGATAAATGTTAAAATTTATATTGGAAGACTATGTGATTAAATCCTTCAGAGATTTGGGTTTCAATCCTAGTTTTGATTACTTTGAATAATTTTATGGATATATGTTTATTTAATGGTGTTTGTTGAACTTAGGGTATTGTTTGACAAATTTTGGAGATTAAGAATATATTTTTTTATAAAGGATTATCCTTTTTGGGTATTATCTGATCTTATACTTACCTTTTTTGTTTTGGTTTTGGTTAAGGTCTAAAGACATGGGAAATATATAGTTCTCTTTTTTGGAATAGGTTATTCTCAAGAAGTTGATTATAGTACTCTTAATGTGAACAAGTCTTCATAAATACTCATCTTTTGGAGAAAATATGAGTTTTTCTAAGAAATCTAGTAAAAGTGGAAAGTCAACATGACAAGTAAGTATGTTTCCTTATGGTTTAGATAAGATCATAAATAAATTCCTCAATGAAAAGTAAATTAAAACTAAAATATTATCTATTAACTTTTCCTACTGGGGAATCAAATACCGTTTAACCCATCACAAGTTTGTGATTTTCTAGTGGTTAACTTTCTCCTAAAAATGTTTTCTATCACTCTCCCTCAGAACAAGACCCGTTGTTTTTTCGTCCATATACATGTTTTCCTACATGGAATCCTAGTATGGGTTAACTCGGGTGACCTCTGTACTTCTCTTTCTTTCTTTTAAAGTGATAGTTTTGCTGACTCTTTTTCTGATATGGGGCTTTCAATGAAGTTTCCAAGACCAATTTTAAAATTGTGAGGACGTAATTCCCAAAAGGGGGGAAGGATGTAACATCATAGGTAAATAAATAATATTACATACTCATTTTTATCAATATTTTTGAATAAAATGTTAATATTACTTTAAAGGGAATGCTATGCTCGATGGCGTACCCAATATGCAACAACTAGTTTCTTTGAAATCTTACGTTGCACACTAATAATATAATAATATTATTTTAAATAGTTAATTCCTAGCCGTTGTAATGGTGGGAATGAACAGAACTAACTAAAAAATGATTAGATATGTTTGATAAATATTTTTACATTTATCCAATAAATGTTAGAGGCTTAAAATTCAAATGAATCCAATTTTAAGAATAAATACTCTAATATTTTTAAAAGATTGTTTTACCGCCTTTTGATGGTGAACCTTTTTAAAATATAACTTTTTACAATTTTATAAGCTCTATTTGTCAAAATAAACTTATTCTTTAGAATTGGGACATTGAAATCTACTTTGGATTATTTTTTGGTTTTTTTTCTGACAATGTTCATTTTTTAATGAATAGTGAAAAATATTGCATTTTATTTCAAAAATAATTTTTCATATAATTAAATTATATGGTCAGATTATCTTTTCTAATTGTCTTAAAGTGTAATTAGAATATATTTTTACCATTTAATTCAATTTTGGTCATTAGAATTAATTTTACTTTGAAAATGGACATAAACAAGTGTCAATCTTTTGATAGATATTGTTTCTTAAAAACAAGTTATTTGTTTTAACATAGGGAATTAACTATATGATTTATTAATGAAAATTATATGTTTTTAATTTGGTAAAATGGAAATAATTTCTGAATTTTTAATATCAAATATATCTTAGGGTTAATTTTTGGTATTTTTCTGATAATGTCTTTTTTTAATGAATTGTGAAGAATACAATTTTTTAATTCAAATTTGCCTTTTCATCCAATTTATTTATATATTTAGATTTTCATTTTAATTGTTTTTAAAGTACAATTGAATTATGTTTTTATCACTTAATACAATTTTGTTCATTTTAAGTAATTTCATTTTTCAATTGGATGTAAAAACAAGTCAATCTTTTGATATATTTTACTTCTTAAAAACCCGTCTTTTGTTTTGACAACGAGATTTACTTTTAAATTAATTACTAAAATTTCTCTGTTTTGAATTTGATAAAAAGGATTCCATATTTGGAATCATAAGGTCTAAATTATGTAATTAATACTCTTTTTTTTAACATTATGAATAGTAATGACGGTAATTATCTTAAATTATCGTGTTTAATTAGTAATCGGGTAATTAAGGGTAAGAAAATAGTATCATAAAAATATAAAATTACCCCAAAATGTGTCCTAATGATATTGGTGGTATGATGGTCGACCATGGGATTCATTGTGCCGACCTTGGGACCCCATGGAATAACTTTAGTGTGATAATGACCTTTTATCATATTTTGTTTAAAGAAAGGAATGTGTAACCAAAGTATGTAACACCTAAGTAAAATAAATTTAATTTTTGTATAAATAAATGATATCTTGTACTATAAATAGTATTTGGAAAGCTAAAAATATTCCCTAAATTATTGTATTTTTTTTATAATTTTCATACATTAAATAAATTAATTTTTTTATGACAACATGATGATGCATCGATTACCTCATTAATGAATGATTTAAATAAAATGAAAAGATAATGTAAAATCTAACACATACACTTGTCAAAAACATATTGTATGAGTATATTTCTAACCTTTATCACATTATCCTTGAAATATATCAATTTGGGACCTTTAAAATCTAAAACACATTTTAATATAAAGTAACATTTCTTGACATTCCAAGAGTGCCCTTCCTCCCTCTTATAAAAAGGCCCCCACCTCTACCTCCTTACCCACACCTATCAAGCCATTGGCTTGGAAAAACTCTACTCATTTTATCTCTACACATCCCTATATTCATCCTATAAGCCTTACTTTAGGTATAAATCTCTTCAAGAAACCCTTTTGTTTCAAACCAAGAGGAGTTACCCGATTTAAAGGTAATGTCTTCACTTGTGTTCTTTTGTTTCATTTTGATTCTCTAACCACATAAACTATTTTTATTCCTTTATCTTGTTACAAAAACAGTATATTAAATATACTAGGATGTTGTTATGAGAATTATTCTAGCTACACTTACACACACCTCCGTCTAATGGTTAAATAACATACTGTTTCCGTGGATGGCGAATTACTGCCTCACGAAATGATGATTGTTCTATCTTCTCCTACCACATCTCATAGTGGCCATTATGATGGAACTATATTTATTTATGATATATATTATATTTATTTCCTCTCTATTCTTCTGTATTTTACATTTAAAACATACCTTTATGCTTTTCATGTTGTGCAAATGCGATAATTTCATTTGAGGAAGTGTAGACTACCACCCCCTCAAGTGATGTGACTCGTTCATGAAATACATGGAATGTATGAAGAATTAAATTAATGAACATATGTGACCTATATAAAATATATATTTTACTGGAATTATAATATATATATATCTCATTTATTTTTAATTCCATTAAATATGAAATAGAAATGAAAGTAGCGTTCATGCGTACGTATGACTTACCGTCTCCATGAACGGTGCATTTCATTTCTTACCTTTAAATGTTATGTAATATTATAAATGCAAGTATATACTGAATATATATGATATATATGATATCTAAATCATGAATATAATTCTGGATATAATGTATATTTTACCACATTAACAACCTGTAATTATAACAAGTTTATTTTTGACTCAAGTACCAATGATCGACAAAACGACCGTTATTATCTTAAATAATTACATAATGTTCATAACATGGTAATAAGTGATATAAAAGGAATAATTAACTTGAAAAAGTTTTTTAAGAATGTATAAATTAACTCTAGTTTATTATTCAGGAATATAAAGAAACGAACAAGACAAGTCGGACTTGAGGTAAGGGATCTGACCTCTCTCTTTCTTTTCAAGTACCCTCTTTTATGTCATTTCATTTATGCACCATGTTATTATAGTGGAGGATGTTATTATATATTAAAAATACATTAATTTTTATTTTCATATGATGATATACCCTTTATTACTCTCATCAATTAATTTATATAATTTTTATGTGGCGCCGTTAGGCTGTCGAATTTTCATAAGGGATCCTACATCTTTCTTTCTTTTTAAGTACTCTCTTTTGTGTCATTTCTTTTAAGCTCATATTTATTATGTTTCAGGATGTTATTTTATATTCCTAATTATGTAATTTTTATGTTCATATTATGAATGACCATATTTGATCTCATAAATACATTTTTGGAAGTTTTAAGTGGCGCCGTTAGGCTGCCATGTTTTCGTAAGGGATTTTTCATCTCACTTTTATTCCCGTGAGATTTATGCGACATTTTCCACCATTTAATTTGAGTGTTGTATGTAATACCCATTATTATAATCATTTTGTAATATACTTTCTTTTATGAGTATTTACATCAATGTTGTATAGTCAATCTTTCATGGGGTGTACGTTTCGAAAGTTACCCAAGTCGGTAAGAGAACCTTTCACCCTCCTATTTTTAAAAGACTTATTTTTGTTTTGTCTTTTAAATTACCTCTTATTATGTTGGGATATGTTCTTATATATCCTTATTTCTGTAAATTTTATGTCCAAGTGATGAGATACCCTTTATCTCTCTCATCATCTCTTTTTCTAAAATTTGATGTGATGCTGTTAGGCTATCAAATTTTTGCAAGGTAACTTCTTAACCCAATTCTAATTCTTTGGGTTAAACCTCTACTTCTTTATTATGTCGTGCTATGAATATGTGTAGATGAAATATGATTGTTTTACCCTAGGTATCCACTTATATTTAGTGTATTTATATTTTTCTAACATAATTATTTCATTTCTTTATCCTTGCTCTAATGGCATGATCCTTGATTGGGATTACATCTCAATTTCTTCTCATTGAGACATTTCGTATTGATATGCACTTTTATTCTTTTATAAAGTGTATATACATACCTTTTGACTTTCCATATATATATTATGTCTATACTAAATTCATTTAAATGTATTTAAAATCGTCTACCTTCATGTGGCTTATAATTTAAATATTCAAAATGGAAAAGGACTCTTTTATTAAAACATTGTTTTAAATGGTTTTAAAGATTTATTCTTTTAAACATTTATCATCAATGTTAATGTTTTAAAAATGGTTTTAAGGATTTATTTATATGGACATTAATGTTCTAAAACCCTTTCAAAAGTTTTGAAGTGGTATGGGGCACTTTGATTCTAAAATCTCTTTTAAATGTCTTCTTTTAATATTTACAAAGTATAAAGGGATTTTTATCTCATAGAGTTTATGATTTTATTAGATGTTTTTATTTATGATGATATCATGATGTGATCTCTTGTGATTTAAATGTGTAAATTTTATGTTTCTTTTATGCATGTTTTAAGTTTTGTGATTATGTTAAGGTTCTTGGGAAATGTTTATGAAATCGGGTGGTTCCGTGACAAACTAAGGGCGGGTGAGCCCGATATAGCTCTCCAATGCATTGGGTAACATAAAGGGGTTAAACTCTAAGGTTTCTCCGAAGATATTTAGGGAATATACTGTGATGGGTATTCTAGACGTAACCATGAGGGTTACTCCCAAATAAGAATGTTACGAATGCCTCAAGTTACCTTTATGTCTTATGATTTATTTGTGTAATTCCTAAATATTATTATATAATGAGGTATGTTAAAGTGATTATGTTTCATGAGTAAAGTATGATTTCATTGATTCGTATGTATACATGGACTAATGTTTTCTTTCTGTATTGTTATAATCCTTACTGATATTTTTATGCTCATCCCAAGTTTTTGAAATGTTTTCCACATGACTTAAAGTGGAATACGGTCAAGGATGAGATCAAAGAAATTTCATGATGTCTAAAACATTGAACTATACTTGAATCTTTTGTTCAAGAGTTTATATTTTGTGAAAAAAATGGAAACTGAGTAGATGTGTCTACCTTGTAATCTTTGAGATGTAATAGTTATGTCCTAATTCTCTAAAACTCTAAACCTGAAAAGATCCTTAATGTGAATTATTCATTTAATTCAATATTAAGTAATGTTTTAAGGTTAGGTCCTTATAAGATTCATCCCAACATATTGGAGTCTGAAACATCTTATATATTGATCCTCATATGGTTCTATTTGAATTCTAGAATGAAAAATTTTATTATATGAGAAATATACTAGGAGAAGGTTCTGATCCTAATATCCTTTTAAATCCATAGAATAATATTTTAACATATATTATTGAGTTTTAATGTCTCTATTAGACTAAACATCCATTTTAGGGTGATAAGTAGTACTAGAACTCAATCCCATATCCAATGATTATTGAAGGATTCTCCAGAACCTTGAGCTAAAACTTAGATCTTGATCATATATAATGGAAATTTGTACTCCATGAAGTTTTACCACTTCTATTATGCATATATTATTGAGTTAGTTATGAGATAAATACTCATTTATAGCAATTAAATACATTGAATTTGTAAGGTGATAAACTACCACCCAAATGGAGTTATTTCTTTTAGATGTACCGGGGACTCCTATGATAAAATACATGGTTATAGTTTCCCATTTCCATAATGGTATTTGAAATGGTTAAATCGTACCCTTATAATTCTATCATTCACCCTTGACTTATTTACATACCATGCATCAAGATAAAAATTATGCAATCTCACTCTTTATGTTTCCCACTAGATGTTTTGTGTTATATTTATCTACATCCTAGTTATTTATGGATAAATAGAGAAAGATGAGCTATGAACATAATCCAAATGTTACCTCTTAATTTTTTTTTGATTTGACACATATTCAGGTTCCAACCCTTATAACTCTATTTTTAGCAATGTTGAACTCTAGAATATTCACTACCTTTTTCTATAGTTCCTTATCATCCTTTTGGTCCTCGATACTCTCAAGAATGAATGGATGAGTAGTTATTTGAGAAAGGTAATATGATTTTCCTTTTATTATTTCCATATATATACTTTGTATATCCAATAAGATTGGGTCTTTTTAAATCCTTATTATGGATAGTGTTGTGGGATCCTTTTTAAACAAAGTATCTTCCACTTTATTTACCTTACAAGGATGGAAATGAATTGAAAAATCATAATCCTTGATCAGTTCTAACCATTGTCTTTGTGAAATATTAATATTACTTTGTGTGAATATATACTTTAGAATTTTATGATCCATATATATGTCACAATTATTCCTATAGAGATAATGTCACCAAATATTCAATGCGAAGATCATTGTATCCAATTCCAGATCATGAATCTGGTAGTTCTAATCATGGAAAATTAATTAGAAGGAGGAATAAATAGTCACTTTTTCATTTTTAATGAGTAAACAACCTATTAATTTTTCATATGTATCATTTTAGATAAAAAAAATCCTTCCACAATGGTGGTTAATGTGAGCACAAGTACATTGATTATCCTCCTATTTAACTCTTTAATGCTCTCCTTGCATTAAACGGTCTAGATAAACTTCACTACCTTCTGAGTGATCTAGGTTAGTGGGTTTTAAATTAATGATATGTTTATAAAAATGATGATAGTAACCATTTAATCTATGGAAACTATATATCTTTATCATATATATTGGTGTTGTCTATCCTTTAATTTCCTATGACTTTGAAGGATGCACAGATATTCCTTTGGTGGTGATAACATTCCCCATGAATTTTATGTGCTCCATGTATAAGTTTGATTGGGAACTCAACCTATCATTTAGAAGAAATACCATGCAATTATTTAGGAAACACATCAATATTTTCTCTGAGAATAGACATTTCATCAATGATGATATTTTCCTTAGTCTCAATAATTAGATCTAGAAACACTTTCTCATATTGTAATAATATCCATTATTAAGAAGATAATTCAAAATAAGATCTATCATCTTTACAATTTTATATAATTGTAAGGATTCTCATGATACAAAAGGTGATTTCCTTCTACCAAAAGTTTATGTTAGCTCTATTTAAGGAAATCCAATCCGTACCTAGGATAGCACTAAATTCTGTTAAAGGGAGTATCATATGCATCACTGGGAAATTCATCCCAAAAATATTGATAAGGGAGAAGTTATATACTTGGGATGAAATAATTTCCCAATTTTCTATTTTCACTGATAACTCAACTTCCATGTTTTGAGGCGATGTTTGACTAATCCTATAAAACTTACATGATATGATAGAATTCATAAAACTATAGTCGCATAGGATATTTTATGTTCTTGAATGGATGATAAGACTTCCTTTCACTATTTTATTTTGGTTATAATCATTTACTTTAACCAAATTAGACATATGGATGATAATTTTCAAACAATTAAACATAAAAAAGGGAAACTATAATTTTTTTAGGGATAACATATAAATGAAATATATTACTTAAAATATTAATTTCTATGCTTCAATCTATGTTAGCCATGGTATATTTATTAACATTAAATTTCATTGAAATTTTGTTACCATTATAATAGTTCATAAAAATCTTTTGAATTTAATATAGAATATCCCTTTGGAGTTTCAAATCAGGTGTAAAACAAGGCCTCTTTGTCATGATCTAGGTATATGTCCAGTTAAAACCCAATGAGCCCTTTTAGGGTTATTACACCTAGCTTCATTAGTTATAGAACGACATCCACTTATAGTATCTAGATAGGTATTTTGATGCCTGAAAGTCAATCACTCTTCACCAAAATTTAGGGATGTTTTTCTATGTTTACTCACATCCCTATGGTTTTCAATATGGTTTTATATTACTAATCCCCAAAAATAACTAGACATTTTTCTAATTCTAACTATGAAAACTGATTATTTTATACACTTTATTTCATGATTTATTATATAAAGATACAAATAATACAAACATATAATAATGAGTGGCCTATTATATTGGTGAAATTATATACATATCTCATTAACCTAAAACAAGACTAAAAATACATTATTTAAAAAATCTATAACATTCCATTAAGTTCCCTTAATCTTTTAATACTTCTTCGGATTACTCTAGGACTCACATAAGAAATGGGTCAAAAATAAAACATATTAAGAGAATATCAAAACTTATAATGAATTAAAGTAGTAAATGTTAGTCAAGAGTCATAATATAAATGTGAGAATCATAATCATGATCATCTAATCATGGTATAAGATGATAACCTCAAGACATCAAATGAATTTGGAAATAACATAAAAAATGACATCATATGGATAAGTCAAATCTAACAACTAAGAAATCATAATATAGTATTATTAGGATAACTTTATATGAACCATATAAGGTATCTCATGAGATAACATTACTAATGCATTTAAGGGCTATATAATTCAGGACCACCCATCACATTCATATTATATACATGAATTTATATGACAAAAAGATCATATAACATAATTATATATTTAATATATTTTAATTATATTATTAAAGAGTGTGGGTTATATAAATGGAAGAAACTAATCAATTAAGGATAATTACAACTAGGTTAATTCCCTTGAGTGTAAATGGCGACAATTATTCACAACACAACAGTTTGCAATGGAAAATCATGAAATAATTTTGGTAGCATAATGAGTGTACATAAAGGATCATGTAAGGGATTAATGAGAGTGAAATGTGGCCTATAATTACTTTGGAATCATAAGGATAGTAAATTTATTTTTAAAAACACACTTAAACATGAACAATTGGAAATTAAAAGGCTTAATATGAAGAAAGTGCTTGAATGGAAAAGCAGAGAGAGAACCCTTACTTCAATGTAGTAATGATGTAGGTAAAGGTTATCATGAGAGGAGATAAATAATATATCATTATTAAAACATCGATTGGAAAGTAAAATGATATTTATAAAAACATTAAAAACTAATAAATTGAGAATTGAAGGGATAAATACAAATGAAATACTTGAATGATGATGAAAAGGAATATAATCCCTTACTTGAGTGGTTTTTAAAAATATTAGGAGGAGCTTATTTAGAGATTGTGAATACCTTGTCAGGGATTTAGAGATGGTTATGGAGAGTAAATTCACGTTTAATGGGTTTTTAGTGAACATAAATGGGAGTTTGGGTGGGTATTTATAGAAAAAGAGAGGGTAATTCTTTATTAATTTCAAAACATAGGTTTTGGACTCTAATTAATGAAATAATCAAAACCAAAAACCTTATCATGGGTTTTTACAATGGTTTATAGAAAATATAATTGTTTTTAACAATTTATTAAGATAATAACCAAATTAATTAAAATATTTCCATTCATGATGTAAAGGTGAGTCATGTTTATAAATATTTTTTTTAAAACCATAATATTTAATTAACATTTTGGAAGATTCCTTATAGGTTTGTAAAATTAATCAAATAACTTAAAAAATGTATTTTAAAGGATAAAATTATTTATGGTCATGGATGAATTTTACATTATTTATAAATTCACTTTTGGGATATTATGATGTCATAAAACATACTTTATATTCATACTGTATTTAATTGTTACCCAAAAATTTGACTACGTCAAAAAATTATGAAAAATTCACCATTGAAATTTTTTTATTTTATGATTAAAAAAATTATATTTATTATACCAAAATAATTTTATAAATATAGAAATTCCCACTTAAATAAAATCATTATTTATTGGAAAATACTAGTTTTCAAGGCACAAACAACATTTCGACCTTTATAAAAATTAAATGGAAATTCATTAATTATAATATCATTTATATTTAAATATATATGAATTAATAAAAACATTTCATGAAAATAAAATTTATTTCAAAACTCTTTTATTTATTAATAATATTTTTTTTATTTTAAATTATATATATATTTTCCAAAAATATAATTTTTATTTCTTCATATCAAATTATAATTTTTATCAAATCAATTATATAATCATGTATATATATATAAAGTAATATTGAAAAGGGATTAGTGTAATAATTATTTTATTAAAATATAATTTAAAAATTCATACTACTAGGGTCTAGATTCATAACCCCTTATTAAACCAGTGTATTCCCTAAGGGTAAAGTGTGTGATTTTAGTACCTTGTTAGCATGGTTTGATAAACATGGTTTCAAGATTATCTATATGAGCTTAAACTTCTCATGTAAATGGTTTATATCATATTTTATTTGTTTAATATTTGATTAATATTGGTCATGGTAAAAACTCAGTGGTGAAATATCCCTCATAATCTCTGATAAATGGGATTCATATGGTGAGATCTTATAGGATATGAACATCACTTCTTACTTCTATGTCATTTAGATCTTATCATAATATTTAATATAAGTTAATATTAATGATCATTATATAATGATAGTATTATAAATGGTAATTATGATTAGTTGTGTTTTAATCTTCTCAAAAAATCATGGATATATTTTATTATTATCCAAAATAATATATAATTTCATACTTCTGGGGTCTAGATTCATAACCCATTATTACACCAGTGTATTACATAAGGGTAAGGTGTGTGATTTTAATACTTTATTAGGGTGGTTAAATGAACATGGTATAGAGATTATCTATATGAGCTTGAACTTCTCCCATAAATGGTTTCTGTCATATTTTATTTGTTGAATATTGTCTTAATCTTGGTTATGGGAAAAACTCAGTGCTGAAATATCATTCATAAGATCTGATAAATGGGCTTCATAGGGTAGGATCCTATAAGATGAGGCCACTACTTCTTCCTTTTATGTCAATTAGATATTATCATAACCCCCAATATATAATAATCTTAATGATAACTATATAATGAAAATATTATCAATGGTAATGATGATTAATGGTGTTTTAACCTCATTAAAAAATTATGGATATATTTTATAACTATCCAAAATAATAAAGGAAATATAGTTCATGCATTTTATATAAATAAATTACTTAATAAAGCATTTATTCATTTAGAAAGGAATTTCATTTATAAAATTTTGGGTCATTACATTGCTGATTTTTTATGAGCTCAATTTTTTTAATTTTATTCTTACAGGGAAATTTCATGACTTTTATAATTATATGAATTTGAATCACAGTGTGACTTCATACCCCATGATGTGATGTGGCTTCCCTTCATAGAACTGATACCGGTCTTTTCCAAATTCATTCATTTGAGCTCATCATTTATTCAAAAATCATAAGAAGATTGAATAATCCTATTATACACATTATAATTCCATTTATTTCATATTCAAAAATATTTATTCTCCTCATTCCAAAACCTTATCCTTGATATATAGTGATATTAAGGATCCTTCCTCCATTAATTTGAATTCAATAATACCTTACAAGATATATCATGATCATCCTTAAACTCGATTTATAGATTTTTCATTATCAACATACAATTATTAATGTTAGAAAATCTAACTCATAACGACCTAGTTGAAATATGAATTTTTTTTTCAATTCTTAGAATCTCATTGGCCTTATGGAAATATTTGATATGACCTGACCCACTAGGACCCCTCTTGGGATGAAGTCAAGTTGAGTGCACCAACCAAGCCAATGGATGAAAGGCTAGGGGTTAAAGACTATACCAAGATGGCAAAATCATAAATTAGAGGCCTTATCCTATAACAACCTAGAACAATATGAAAAAATATGAAAAATTTAGTCGGAAAATAGCATCAATATAAATAATTAACAAAATTTTATAAAAATGAATATAAGAACAAAAACTATAAAATACAATGTCTAATGAAAAAATATGACAAGTAACCAAAACACATTAAAATACTACACTAAATAATAGATGGGATAATGTGAGATCCATATCCTTATAGTAGGTATTCCTGAGAAGAGCCACTATGTACTACTATACACCATGTATTCTTGATAAGGGTCTACCAAAAAAATTACCACTACTGAGTACACTAGGCTCCACTAAGAATATACCCTATACAAATAGATCCATCTCTATGATCATGAAGTTTATCACTGAATTGTATATCATGTGCACAAACACAACAAATGTTTAAACATCGATCTTATAGGGGTGAGTATAAAAATACGAAGCAAGATTCCCCTTAAATAATGAAGTATGATATAATAAGTTAGCATAACTCTTTAGAACTAAAATATAATCATTAGGGAAGAAGAGTTAAAACACATATATGGTTTATTGAAAAGATACACATGAACATAGATAAATTTCATTTCACCAAATATTATCTTTCTCATAATTCACATCACCGAAGTATCCAGGGGAATATAGGTTTGCAAAAGATTTATGTGTTTGATGTCCACAACCCAAGTACAAGATACACCTCAGGGGAGATCAAGGGAAATTAGAATAATATCAACACCTCATATCTTATGTTCTATTTTAACCCAATAACATCATATAATCCTTATCATCTTAATAATATAGTTCTCTATATTCCTTATATCAAAACCCTAAAACTAAGGGACGAGGCTGCTCTTCAAAAGAGAAAGTAAATCAAATTCCAAAACCTAGTTCAACAAATGCCTAACACCAGAAAGAAATATAGAGTTCCTAGTGTACTGTAGAAGTAATTTCACTTGAACATCCTTGAATTTATCACCTCCACACAATCCATTATCAGCAGTAATAATAGGGGACTCGAAACTCACTATAACTCACCTTAGTCAAGAGAGTATCTACCCCTATGGAGGTCCCATTACCCGATGTGTGTCATGTGAAACATATAAGAGTGATACATACTACATAAGTGGATAACCCATGCCTCATCATAGTGATAGGGTTTCCTACTCCACTAGATATACGAAGGATCCATTCCATGGATTCGGATATACTCCAAGAGGTTTACCGACCCCATGGATACTCAAATCACCCACCCACTCAAGTCATCATCTCTACAAATTATCGAAACACCATTTTATGGAATATATTGAATATAAAAAATGTATGAAAATGATATAAAAAATAACATTCGTTGTAGAAAAACACTTAGAATAGATTATTAATAAATTCAAAATATAAACCTAGGTAAAAATATATGAAGAGCAGTATATTATTCTAAGTACACAGAATGTACCAGTAGGGTGCATGGTGTATAGGATCACTCGAGCAGGATAGTAATGTACTATTGTTTACCTACTCATGTGAATCTACCATTCAGGATGTGTCCACTAAGGTACATGGTTTGTGAGTCTTACACAACTACTTCAAATGTATCACCTATTCACCACAAGTTTCTCTAATCGATATAAACGACTTGTATGAAGGAGACACATGATGTGTGGGCCTAACCAATTCATATGGAGTGTACATGATTATAAAATAAATCACTTGATATCATAATAGATGTAATGTTATCAAAGGCCACGTGGTGTATGATATTCAATTTCTATAAAAAACCATATCCACTACAATTTCTAAAATACATAATGAGATTCGCATGGGTATATGCCATGTGTCATTAAAGATAACACGAGAATTGAAAATTATGAAATAAAAAATGTGTAACTAGGGAATATAATCCATGTATTTTTTTAAATAGATTTCCTTTATAACACCCATACAACATTCACTACTACCATAGGAGTGCTCCCTGGCCCCTAGGGGATGGTGACTAGAACTGTGGGTTATGATAAACATTAAGGAAATATTTATACACTATGTTATAAAGATATTATTCATAACCTGATTCTACTAAAAAATTGACATGAATTATCTGTAAGTTGAATGTACCAAAATAACCTAGAAAATAACTAAAAAAATAGGTTATAATAGAATTAAAATAATGTAAAAAATCCCAAAAATCTTTCTAAATGAATGTCTATATAACCAACAACGTACACATCAAAGTATGAAAATAGAACAAAATAAAATTCAACCCAAACATGAGATAAGGTAGGTGAAACCAATGGACGAATTTGTGATGAGCCAAACATGACCTTCAGTATCCTCCAATAGCACTAACTCTAAGGTGGGGAATTGATATTAGTCTTATGACCACATGTGCAACATACCTGTGAGTGCTAGAAATGTAGCAAAGGAGGCTACATGTTCACCAAGGTGTCTATACAGGGTATAAACATAAAATACTCAATAGAGAATTGGCAAAAATGTCTCAATAAAATAGTGATATAATAGGTGTATTCTTAAACATGTCTATAAATTTACATACATATATAATAAATTAGTTTATGTAGTCATAAATATGGAGTAACAACATATTAATAGTGATACATATCTAGAATCAATATAATCTACAACCAAAAACATCCTCTACTGGGATGATATATACATAATATATCATCTTTGAGCCTCACACTACTACAAAAAACACATTTAACAGTGCTGTCATTTAGTAGCACTAGAAAAATGCACTGATAAAGTCCATCTTTATCAGCGTTAAAATAAGCACTGATAAAGGGCAACCTTATCAGTATTTTTTTAACGTTGATAAAAGGGAACCTTTATCAGCCCTTTATTATAGCATTATTAAATTTTAACCTTTATCAGTGCTGTTAAAAGTTAAAAATAAAATGAAATAATTAAAAAAATAAAAAAAATCAACAATTTCATTAATTAAATAATTATTATTAAAAATTAATAAATTGAATATACATATACACATATATATACATATAAATAAATAAATATATATATATATAATAAAAATTAATAAATAGTATACATTCAATATATAGATATGTAAAATGAATAAAATGAATTAATTAAAATAATAAAAATTTAAAATGGGTAAATTAAGAAAATATTAAAAAATTTATTAATTAAATAATTATTTAAAAAATTAATAAATTTAATATAAATATATATAGATTATAAATATTAATAAATAGTATATATTAAATATATTTATATAAAAAAATATTGTTACAAACCCCCTTTATTAGTGGTTTTTTAGTACTATTAAAGACCCCCTTTAACAACGCTATAAAAAGCATTGTTACAACCCCCCTTTAATAATGATTGTTTTAGAATTGACATAGAGGGTCTTTAATAGTGCTTTAGATATTGTTGTTAAATACCTAGTGTTAGATAAACCCTTTTTTGTAGTACCATGGGTTTTATAAATTCAATATAGAATTTTTAAATTATTTATTTTAATTTATCAATATATATATATATTCATATAGAATGATTTTAATATTAAAATAATAATCAATTATTTTATAAATATACCAAAAAATCATATTTTGCTAATATTTTTCTACTAAATCCAAAAATGAAGTTTATTTTTTAAAATTTAAATTCTAAAATTTGATAATTTTACTTTTAAATGAAAATTTAATTATATAATGGAAGTCTTTTTCATAGGAAAATAAATTTTAAAAATATTAATTATTCTTACTCTTATTTCCTATCAATTACTAATAAAATTTAATGTTAACATATTATTCATTATAATAATACCCTTTATCCATAATATATTTAGTATCTTAAAATTAATAATATAAATATAAATTATAATTAAAATCATAGATCAGTATTATTATTTATTTAGCTATAATAATTAAATTTTATCCATTTCTTATTAGTAATATTGACCTTTATTTTTTATTTCTACATATATTTCACAATTTGGTCACCTCTATTTTTACCTTTCAATCCTAAAACAACATTATAACAGCTATATATTGCTTCATAGATTTTTGATGTTCAATGTTTCATGTATCACATGATATCAAACATATTAGGTTTTAAAGGAATATACAATTTAAAATCTCAGGGTTTTTCAAAATTTCCATGATAATTGGTAGTATTTCCATAAGGAGGACCTCTATGGTATTTTTCATCCTTTGACATGGTATGAATAGTAAGCATGGCCTCCAGTGCATGCCTGGTGGGTGGCTAGGTCCTCCATCCTAAAGTAACATTGAAATTTCTCTAAGTCAGCATCCATGAAAGAGGATGGGGTCAGACATTACATCAAAAGATTAGAAAGTATCCTCCTACTATTTTGTAGCGACCATAACCCTAGAAGCCTTAAACTGGTGCCTGGTACCATAACGTTTGCATAAGATACAAAGAATCACATCCCAAAGGACTGATCAATTTAGTGTTCAATGTGAACTAGAAACAGAACTGATTCACATATTAAATTTTAATACACAAATTGTGACATAATTTTTTTCAAGAATAAATTTATTCTATATAGTATATCCCTACATGTCAGTTATAGTAAAATTCATGTAATCCTCTAGAAATGGAAAAAAATATGGGCGATCTCAGATTACTAGTAGGGGTTATATTCAACAAAAGCTATCATCAATCAATAATCACGATCCTCATGAAAATAAAAAATAATTAATCACACATTCCATTTAAATAACTGGAGAAGGAAAAATAAATATTCTAATGTAAATAACTGAAAACATTTGAAATTTAATCAATGAAATTAAAATTAAATGAATACAGATTTATTATCATAGTGAAAATCTCTTGGACAGTAACAAATAAATTTTTAATGAAGGTAATGATTAAATATTATATGCTTGTTTCCTAGGTAAATGGAAGCTTTACCATCAAGACATTCCACGAGATGTTTTAAAACATACTAGGTAAAAAATCATTTAGTTGATTATAGACAACTGATTTGTCTCATGAGACTATTGATTCATCGAGGGGATTACATTAAATATTCCCCAACCCATTTTATAATAGTACAATTCATTTCTTATATATCAAATAATTGATTTAATGAATAAACAATGTTTCTTATAAAATATCAGTATCGAGTAAATAATACAGATTCATCAATGTTTCCCTAGAAAATAAAATAACATTCAAAGTGAGAACCATATATAAAAATAAAATTTGATTTAGGAAATAATCATATCCATGATAAATAAAGTGGATATTTAGGTGAAATTTAATTTTTAATGATCACATAAAATTTAATATTTTAAAGGAAAGTTATTGACTACAAAAATGAAAAAAAGAAGTGAATTTCAATAATTTCCTTAGTCATAATTATCATAATCCATACATAGGAGAATGAGGATGGTATCAATAAAAAATATCCCCAGTGTAGTATATATAATGTAATTATTTTTGTCATTGTTGAATAAAAATACCATAAAAATATATTTAAAATTATTCTTGAGGAAAATATCATTTTTATTTTGGAAAACATTTTAAAAATAATTTTATTTGAAAATAAATTTTTAAAAAAATATTTAAAAAAACCTCACAAACTTGAAAAGTAAGCTTCAAATAAATGGTAGTCATGTTGGTAGGTAATTCTGTATATTCTGTAAGAAATATTCCTTTTGTATGGTAAAAAGGTTAGAATAGTGTGTTATTTGGAAAGAGATAAGAAGAATACTTTGAAAAAAAATTTAAAAATAAAAAACAGGTAAAAATTTATTTTAATAAATAATTTTGAAGTGGTTAATTATAATAATTTTTAGAAAACATGTTTTTAAGAAAATATATTTCCAACCGAAGAGAAAAAATGAAGCCGGGTTTTATTAAAAATATTTCAAAATAATGGTAAATACCAAAGAGTAGAAAAATGGTACTATCAATTGAAAAATATAATGAATAGATAGAGGAGAATAAAATTAAAGAATTTATTTAACAATGATAATATAATTTTATTTGATGTAAATTCAATAATAAACCATCTCTATTAGAATTAGATTGTGAAATAAACCCTTAAAATGATTATAACATTGAAGTGAAAATTAATCAATGAATTTATTATGTGTATCAACTTTAAATCCACATAGAACAATTGGAAATAAAAAAATATATATTTAAAAGTCATTATACACTAAATTATACAATATCTATGATAATGAATAAGTAATATAACATAATGAGAAGAAATTGCTTTATGAAATTTCTCTACTACTTGGTAAATTTAAGCTCAAATCCCCTTAGTTGAAATAATTAAAATTAAAATTTTAAATACCACTATGGATGAATTATTCATTATATTACGTGATAAATGAGTATTATATTTAACATATAAAAGTAAATAGGTGTATAAAATTACAATATGTCACAATGAAATGAAATTGTGACGAAATCCCTTACCTCAAGCATTATTTTTAGTCTTACTTGATTTAAACTTATGTATAATACTTTTAAACATGTTATTAACTTATAAAATTTCTATATTAATATTTATTATATCATATATTATTCTCTTATAACATCTTATCACCCGTTTTTTCATAATATTTCATTATTTTCATTGTTTTGTGTGTTAATTTCCCTGTTTTTTTATTATGTTTTGACGTGTTAATTTCCAGTTCCTCTTACATAAATCATGATTTAATAATTTAAATAATTTAAATAATTATTTAAATATCAGATATATTTTTTATATATGTATTTTCAATAATCTATAAAATTTTGTGATAGGAAATGAAATACACCGTTCATGGAGAAAGTGTGTCATACGTACACATGAACGCTATTTCCATTTTCTTATTGTATTGAAAGGAATAAAATTAAATGATATATATATATATATATTATAGTATAATTTTTATTCCATATATATCCCATATGTTTATTAAACCCATCCTTATTACATTTCATATAAATCATGAACGAATCACATCGCTTCGCGAACCTTTAGTCCTCCGTACACATGCATGACATTATCGTGTTCCCAAAAAATAGAAATAATGAAGGAATGTGTGATATAATAATTAAAAAAGCATAATAAAATCATAAATATAACATATATCTTATATAAACTGCAAATCGAACATTATTTCCAACCTTAAAAGGTGGTAATGGAAAAACAAATGACATCAGTTTGTGTGTCAGTAGTCCGTCGTACACACAAAAGATAAATTAATAATCCATTTTATGGAATTGTGTAATGTTTTATGTCATACTATTAAAATAAAAAATATTATATGGATGATAATTATGTTATTATATAGTCATGGTATAAGGGTAAATAAAATAAAAATTCTTTTAGAATAACATTTCATCTCCTTTAGGTATCCTCTTTTGGCTTGCAATAATGCCTTTATAATTTTATTTCTTTCAAATATAAGGATTATAGAATGAGTTTATGGAAGTTGGGAATAAATTTGGGTAGTTATTGGCCCAAAAAATTGGTTTTAAGTTGACATGTGTAGAGGATAGGGGATGTCCTTTTATAAGTGGGGCGGGTGGCACACTTGTAATATTTTAAAAGAGTAAATTAAACCCACAATTTTTTCTTGTCACCAGGCCCCAATAGTAGTAAATTTTCAATAATGAAAAGTATAAGGTTGAAATATTTCCATAAAATGGGGGTTTGAAAAGTTTTGAGTCATTTTTACACCTTATTTTATATGTTTAATAACTAAGTAAACTCACTTTTATCTTAATCACTGTAATTAATTATAACTATTTTCACCAACCAGTTTGATAAAAAAATATGTTAGAATTATTATACATTATAAATTATCCTAATTCAAAATATTGAATCCATTTTTCCAAATTAAATTCATATAAGTAAAAAAATTTAATTTAAAGCTAATCCTTCATGCGTGATGAAAAAGCAGGTTTTTAAAATAAAAAAGTTCAAAAGTTGATAATGATTTTATTTCTAAATTAAAAAAGAAAATGATTCTAATGACCTAAATTTTATTAATATATGTATAATTAAACTATTTTGACTTTAAAACCAATTAAAAATATAATTTATCAATATAAAATATTTATATGAAAAATCTGTTTTCAATTAAAATCTAGTATTTTCAATTATTCATCAAAAAATTAAAATTTTCATAAAAATACCAAATATTTACCCTAAGATAATTTTTTTATTATAATTTCAAATATTAAGTTTATTTTCTCGTTTAAATTTTCTAAATGTTTCAAGAATTAATTTTAAATTATGTACCCCATAGTAATTGAACCGTCTTTTAGGAAAATACAGTTTAAAAAAATCTTTTTCTTTCAAGTGGTTCTTATTTTAAATTATAATTAATTAGAAACAAATGAATTAATTATACATAAATGCGTAAACCGTATTTTCATAATTTAGTGAATAATATTGATACCTTCTATTATAACAGTTAGGCGATAACTATCATATTAAATAATAATATTAATAGTATATTTTTGTTCAGTAAGACTCGGTTTTACATGTAACACAAGATGTCAAAGAAACTCATTGTTGCATGTAAAAAAAGATAAATCAGTATTGAGTTCATTTAAAACTATAGAATATATTAAATTTAATTAAAATGGTAAATATATTATAAAGTTTCATAATGTTATATTCCTTTATATGGTTAGTGTTGCAGGTCACATATGCAATTGAATATAATGTTCATATTTTAAAATTTTAGGGTGTTACATGGGTAGCTAGGTGGGGACATCTTTGGTAGGGCCTCCTCCTGGATACTCTAATTTGGGAATAAAGAAAATGTTATCCCTAAAAAATTTATGGTAAGAGGTATCACATAACACTTGTTGTGACTATAGTGGGTGGGAGCACTCTAAGGTGACTTTCTTAAAATTAGATAAATACAAGTGATGCCCTGAATAAAATCTTCTTAATATGGAATTAAATAATTTCCACATTTAGAGGATAGGTTCTCAATATTTTTGGATATATAGACAAGGGAAATCTACACCCTACTAGTCATCAATTGAGAAGTGGGACCTCTTCGCTTCATCCCTACAAGATTTTTCTACCTCATAAACTGAGTTTTAATTACTCCATTTTGCATGTAATCTTGAATCATGGTTCTCAAAACCTAATAATGTAGGCATTATTTTAGAGTATGTGAGTGGTGATACCCTAAAGTTTAGGATTCAATTATATTATTGGGAACAGTGGTATACGAAATAGTAGTGTAATGATGATGGATTCCTGGGACACCAGTCACCATTGGATGAGGTCCTCTCTTGTTAACAATTTATGTAACATGGAATATGAAAATAAAAGGAATTTTAAAATTTTTAG
Organism: Viscum album; assembly: GCA_963277665.1. NCBI lineage: Eukaryota > Viridiplantae > Streptophyta > Magnoliopsida > Santalales > Viscaceae > Viscum > Viscum album. The sequence continues at coordinate 1,383,964,858 of OY728138.1, forward strand.
GCATCCAAAACAATAAACCATTAATAAATAATAATAATTAAATATTTATAGTCAGTCAACCTATTTTATAAGTAATGTATTTCACATCAGTTCCAACATTTTTTTCCAGTGTTCTCCATCACATGCCTGTTTGATTCAATTTATCTAGGAATTTACATAGAAACTAGGAGTACGGGTGATTGACTCACCTTACTTGGGAGATTTTTGTCTAGTTTGGGACTCTCATATATATTTGGGAATAGATTTTTAAAATCTTTACTAATAATAAAAAACAATTTATTTTACATTGATAGACACCTTGATGGGGAAAACACCTATTAAAAAGAGTGTTGGATGATTATCATGCATTTGAAAAGAAACTTTAACGATTTAAATTTTCTCAAGGTTGTAGAATATGGAATCTCATACTTTTCGAATGAGGGTGTGTGTGGTTTATTTATAATTTAAATTCATATAGGAAGGTGATCTGAAGTTCAATTCTATCTAATAAGGCATGGGGGATTTTTCCAATTCACTGGATCATCCCTAGAAGTATGGGTCTATTAGATAATAACCAATATAGGTACATTTTAGTAGGGTTTAGACATGAATTTTTAGGTAACAAAGTTGTATTGAAGGGTGATTATGGGGTTTAATTCCTTATAATAGGAGAAAAGGTAATGATTAAGTTTCATGTAGTCCAAGAAGGATTAAAGGGTTACACTGGGGTTTAAGGTCATCCAGGAAGACCTAAGGTTTCACTGGAGTTTTTTGTTATCTAGGAATGTTTAAAGGACAATGACAAGGTTTAATTACTCCCAAGAGGATATGAGGTTATGTTATAGTTTTTTTCTATCTTGGAAGGATTTAAAGGATACATATGGGTTTACAGTATCCTATGATTACCTAAATTAATACTGGTGTTTATTTCCATTTAACAAGTCGTAAATGTTTACATTGGTATTTAAGGTATCCCAGAAATACCTATGGTTTTAAAAATAATTAAAAATTATTTTGATGTTGGTATTTGGTCCAGGATATGGGATTCATATATATATATATGAAGGAAATCCAAACTCACATAGTTTAGAGTCTATAATTAATATCCACATGAAAATGAATATTATAACTTTTCTGGTTATATGATAATGAACATGATGTGAAAATTTTTAAGGCCATAAAACTAGGACCATTTGGAGAAAAATTCCTAGAAATGGTTTGGTGTGAAATGTACTTATAGGTTACCCATTTTTATCTTAACATGAAATACGAGTTACGAGAAGTTATGGGTTTCTTGTAAAATCAGAGTCCTCAAGGTTTTGAGTTATTTGGGGAACTCAAGGAATAAAATAGTGGGATGACACTGGAATGTTGGCCCATATATAGGTCATACCTTACTTGTTGGTTACTAGTTTTGGAGAAGGATGACTAAACAATCAGGATGTGTAAAGGAATCAGAGAAAATTTAGTCTTTTGTTGAGGAGTTATATGGCTATGGATGGATCTAAGGATACAAGGTTTCCAATGTTGGGAGTTCCATGATGTAATGAACCATCCTTGTCCCACCATTGGCCCAAAGGTCATTCCCAGTCCTCACTAGATTCCAAAAATCACCAACGAATCAGATAAATATAATGGGAACAATATCAACCTTGAATCAAATTTAAAAATAATATAATTTCTCCCCAAAATCTAACATGAAGCATCTTTAAGTTTAACTCCCATAAAAAATTAGATAAGATTGAATAAATAAATAGGCATGTAACAAATACAGAAACAAACTCTAGGCTCACCCTCCAAATAACCCTATAGAAAATCATTAAAAAATCATATCCTTGTCTATAGAAAAAATAGTACACATCCAATCATATAAATTAGTAAAAGTCCTATATGGAAAAGGTAAATCATATAAAGGGCCACACATTGAACATTCAACAAAAATAAAAGTAATACCTACAAATCATTTAGTGGGAACTACAAGTTGAATGAACTAAAATAAAAAACTAACCTCAAATATTCCAAGTTAATCAATACCCCAAAAGGATCCAAAATATGAATAAAAAAAATATGGAAATTGAAATGATAAATAGGCATGATCCAAATAAATACTCAGTAGGCCACCACCCACATTTCCACATGAAATTTTTTATTTATTAAACCATTTTTTAGGTAGTTTTAAAAAAATTAAAAAATGTATATTTTTACATGCTTTATAAGACAAGGATAAAAATATTCCACTTTCAAATTTTCCAAAAAAACCACATTTTATTATATAAAATAAAAACAAGGTTTGTTAAAAAATTTACCAATTATTTTCAAATCACTAAAAACAAAATGGGTTTCAAAACCATAAAAAATAAATCAAACAACCATTTATCCATCTTTTCAAACCTTTCTTGAAAAATAATTTTTCATAAAAGATCATATAAAAATCAATTTCATAAATACCATTTAAGAAATAAAAAAAACATTTTCATTCTAAAACATACATTCCAAACCACATGAAAATCTTGTTTGAAATTAAACCAAATCCTTAAAATGTCCCAAGTCACAATAGGCATCCACAAATCACAATAATTTCAAAATGGATAAAACAAAATTGATTCAAATAAATATTAAATGGGTATGGGATTCCATCAAATAAAAAATAAAATCTTAATTTTTTTTATAAAAATGACCTAAGAGTTAAGGGAAATGTCCTAAGATTCTAATAAAAAAACCCACACTAATGACAAGGATCCTAGGATGGAACTACTAAAATTATATAATATCTGATATTCCCATAGAAATATCTATAAATAAACATTGTTGGATATCATTCGATGTAATAGGAAGAAAAAATCCACTATCTCATAAGGCCTGTTACACCTTCTGGTATATCCATCCTGGAGTTGTCGGCCAGCACTCCCTAATCAACACAGTATTTATACTAGGGATTTCTGTCATATATGTCAACTAAAATATTCCTAGGAAAACCATGACATGAAAAATGGAGGTGAGAAAAAATCAACAATTTTACACAATAAGTGTAATGTTTTTATAATCAACTCAAACTTCATCTCCAGCACCCTTAAAAAGAATATCCCTGATCACATCCTTGTATAAGAATCATAATGTGATGAATAAATTTCATAAATCCCATTGTAGGGTTACAATAAACAAAGGGTATAATAATCACATGAGCTGAATGAGGGCCTCAAAAACATTGGGAAATATCTTAAAGTACCAAATGAGTCATTAAAACCACAATTCTTGGGATACTGATCCATTTCACCCATTTATTTAAATCATTTAAAATATCATTTCAAACATATCTTCAAAAATGGATTCTTTAAAACATGTTGAAATCTATTTAAAAATAAACCCTCTTTATTAAAAACAAATTAGGAAATGAACATTTCTCATAAAACCTCCAATATTTCAACCATAACCCTTCATTTTAATTCATAACCCAAATAGGGTGAAACCATTTTTAACCCTTATGTTTCATTCAAAAAAATTCTTGAAACCTTTTTAATAGACTTAATTTTAATTAATAGTTTGAAATTATAAGTGAATCCTTTGATAAATCACTTTTAAATCCCTAACATATTTATTAATTTCAAATACCATATTCCAAGGACATTTGGAAAATATAAAAAACATATAGTTTTCTCAATAACACAAAACCAAATTCCAAATATCCCTAAAAATAGTGAAACCTTACACTTTAAAATATAACCAACAAAAAAAATACCTTAAAAATTAAATAATATCAATAAAACTATCATTTATTAATTAAAACATAAATTCAAAACACTAATCAATCAACAGTTTTAAAATTAAAATCTAAGGCATGGTAATACCTATATTTAATCATTGGTGATTGAGCCAAAATGCATATCCTCTTACTTTAATGGATCCAAAAAGTTATCGGATTCCTATAAGAACCATAAAAACAAAAAAACATAAAAAATGTTCAATCTTGGGACCCCTAGGGTTCCACTGAACGAAATAAAAATTAATAGATATGTAAATTGTAAGGATATAAGAAAAATAGTAAAGTAGAGACCATACCTAGGTGATCTAACCCAAAGTCATAAGTAAACCACAAGGAATCATAGTAAATGATGGTGGCATGGGAGTGGGAGGCATAGTTGGCTGGGGGTCAATCTAGGGTGTCACACATGAGTGAGAGGGGGGATCAGTGGTTGGAGGCCATGTGAGGGAGGGGATCGACCCTGGGTGTGATGAGAATAAGTCAAGAGATAGGTGAGTCCATGAGAGAGATAAATACATGATAGAGCTTGAACTAGAGGGGATCGCACAATGAGGTAAGGGGAAAAGTGAGCAAAAAGCTGTTAAAATAAATAAAATAAAAGAAATCAAAAATTAAAATTTAAAATTCAGTGGCATGGTGTATGGTTTACCCACAAAATTTGGAAATCCCTGTTTCACCTACATGGAATGAAAAACACTACCACATAGTTCAAAGGACCATGGACTGACTATTCTATACATTACTTCCCTATGACATAACGAAACACATAGGAATTTAACAATTTACTAATCATGTGGGCTAACCTTGTACTCCTATAAAAAATTATTATTTTTTAAATATTCCTACCAAACCTATTGAAATCCCATGAAAAATCAAAATAACATAAAAGAATATCAAATAAAGAAATAAATAAAACACATGGTGTTACAAACACCCCACCATATTTCTTTCTTCTCCCAGAAAGTTATTAGTCAAAGAAGTAGTGCTAGAATATAATTAAAAAGTACACCCAATGGAATGGGGAATTTTATATGGTGATAAAACTAGGGATAAAGTTATCAAACACTAATGATTTATATAAACTAAACAAACCATATCCTTAAAGCTAAAATGAATCTCCAAGAACAAAACCCCACGATCATGAAGTAAGATCTTGAGAGGGATATAGACCCAACATTGATCTCTCAACCATTTATAAATTTTGTAATTGATGTTATAAGAAGAGGGAATCTAGTGAGACCAAAACAACAACCATGATATGTGTCTCCATGAATTCCCAAGAATCACCCAATTCCATCGAACATAAGTAAACACCAATAACTAGTTCAAACTTCTAAGGGAATGTTTTTTAAAAGAACACAACATCCACCAACAAGAATCATCACCAAACTCAACATGCCTTCCTACCACACGGATCATGAGAAACTACTCATGATCATGAAAAAACAAATAAAAACATGGGTCCTCAACCCAGGTCACCCTACTCAAAGGGTAAATTAGGAATTATATACCATAACATCGTTCCATAAAGAAGTTAAAAATACAACACTACTTGGTTCTTAACATCCAAATGGTCACATCTATCCTAATTACCAAAGAACTGATCCAATGGTCAATCATGCACAAACTAACATGAAAATGGCCTTAAAGCAGTCATGACACAAGGAAACACTAGAATCCCTAAGAAAAGGAAACCAAAACAATAAGGATTACACAAAACCAATATTCCAAAAACAACCCCAAAGGGTCACCAAACCTTAATAAGGCTAAAAAAATCATTCACACAACCTAAGATGAGACAAGTCAAGCCCAAAAAATGAAACCATGTGAACCAGAAGAATACAACAATAAAATACACCTCAAATTCACAAGGATATTAACTAATTAGGTACAAATATTTAGAACAACAATCATATCAAGATGGAATTACACAAAGAATTCCATGTAGATCAATCATCATCAATTAAACCCAACCAAAACTCATTATAAACCATCAAACTTAGTCTCTAAAACAAAAATGGTAGCCAATATACTACCAAACTAACAATATGGGAGTGACACTTTCCAATCCACTCAACATCTAGGTAAGAGCCCATAATGAAAATAGAACCAAACCTAGAGATAAAACTCCAATCTTACCTGTGACCATTCTAAGAGAGACTCTTTTTGTAAAATGAAACATAAAAAAAACTTATCCATGTTTCCCAAATCAACTAAACTGGTCCCAACCCACATGGAGAAAAAAAAATCCAAAACATAATAAAATAAAGTCAAAACACATTCCAAAATATAAATTACCTTAAAAACCACAACATTATCAAAGGAATAAAAATAAATTATCATAAAACACATGGTACTTTAAAATAACCCACTCATTTAAGGCACTCCAAATTATTTAAAATTTTAATTCCCTAAGGGAATTCAAAAATATTTTACCTAAATTTATCAAAACCACCAATTTACTTTATAAAATAAGGAAATCAGTTGACTTTATCATATATCATTGTTTAAAATGGTTTTAAAACATTTAAAATTTCATTCTTGTTAAATGAAAAAAAATTAAAATTTTATCATAGGATTTCATGGTTGTTTTAAAATTTTAACACCAACTAGTTTTAAAACCAAAATTTCACCCTAATTTCACAAAAAAGTCAACAAATTTAGAGAAGAAACATTCCCAAAACTTTTATAGAAATATAATTTCATTTTATAAACAAACATAAATAATAATATAAAAATTAAATATCATTTACTATAAAATCATTCCTTTTCCCCTAAAATCAGTTTCCACAATAATTACACCCAAAAAGGGGGCACACCACAATTCCAAAAAATAGTATTCACATGATCAACATATCACAAGAACCACCTTGATCCTCTTACCATTTCCCAAAAAAATATAGGCAGTCCATGAGTCAAGGGGTCTAAATAGTATAACCAACAAGATGAAGAACCATGACTGAATTGGACACATAGATAATGACCACATAAAAATTGTGCAATGGTCTATAGAGCTTTTAGAGTGTCAATCACCTGGTTGTTTCATGGATTTTCAAGCCCTACACCATAATATTATTCCATTATTTCCTTTTCTACCACTATCCAAAATATAAAACATGAAACCAAGTAAATTCATCCAATGATAATGAGGATAAAAAACACCAATATCAATAATCAAAATGGAATTAAAAATTTAAATTTTAGTCCCACTTCCCATTAAAATTCAAGGATTGGGGTAGGTAAGAGCCAGTTAGACACTATATTCTCATAACTATTGAGTAAAAATAATAAATTCTAACTTTATTATAGCCTGAAACACCTAAATAACATAAGGTTAACTCTATAAACCTAATCTCTCATCATAAAACATAATCTATGATAACATTTTTAATGAACTAGCTTAGCGTTCCATATGAACTGTTACCCAAACCATCCTTCCACTAGCTCGAAGGGTGTTCCTTATCCCCATGAGCTAGAGAAAATTATTAAGGAATTATATGTATACAATGAGAATGACTTCACTATTGAATAAAAGTTAATACATAGTATAATTTCTCTAAAACATCTATCATGAACCATCTAAATGTTTTATTTCCATTCCAAAATCAGATAATCATGAATAAATAATAATTTAGGTAACTTATACAAAAACAAACTCTCATCTCACCCTCTAAATGCACTCCCCTAAAAAAATTACTCTAATAGTGAATATCCTCACCCACTGTAATAATAGTACATGTGCAACCATAGAAAGAAATAAAAGGTTTATATGTCCAAGGTAAATCATTTAAGGGTCCACAAACTATAAATTCCAGAAAAATAAAGCAATGGAATACAAATAATATAATAGAAACCACATTCCGAATGTGGTAAAATAAAAAAACTAACCTCAAACCTCCCAAGTCAATCAATGCTCTAAGAGTGACCAACATTTGATTAAAATCTTGAAACTGAAATAATACATAAGCGTGGCTATAAAAATACTAAGTAAGCTACCATTTACCTTTCTACATGCCAAAATTTTAATTATAAAACCATTTTTAATATATTTTTAAATAAAATTAATAAATATAATATTTCACATGCATTATAATTTGGGATAACCATATGCCACTTTCAAATTTTCTGAAAAACCACATTTTATTATATAAAATAAAATTAAGGGTGGTTTAAAATTTTACCAAATCATTTAAAATCAAGGTAAAAGTGATTTAAAACCATATAAAATAATCAAAACAACCATTTATCAATATTTTCAAACATTTATTACAAACTCAATTTTTATAAAACCCATATAAGAATCCATTTCTTAAATTTTGTCTAATATATAACCAAATAATTTCCATTTTAAAATGAATTTTCCAAAAAATATCTAAATCTAGTTTGAAATTAAACCAAATCCATAAAATGGAAGAAGTCATAATAGGCACGCATCAAAAAAAATTCAAAAGAGATAAACGGAACACATTAAAAATAATCAATGAATTAGTAAGGGATGGAATCATATAAAAAATAATATCCCATAAAATATTCTAAAAAGTACATAAACATCATGGGAAATTTCTTAAGGTTATAGTAATAAAGACATATATTTGTGATAAAGATCCTAGGCCAGCACTACTGCATCAATCGCTTCCTAGGTTTCTAGATCAACCTATATGGAAATAAAAATTCATGGAGTTCATTTACTACCACAAGAATAAAAAACCCACTATCTCGCAAGGCCTTTTACCCATTTCATTATATCAATATCAGAGTAAACAAGAAACAATCCCTTGTTAAAAAATATCTATACTAGGGATTTCCCTCATACAAGTCACCTGTTATTTTCCTAATACACCCATGACATAAAAAATGGATTTGAACACAAAATAAGTTTAATTCATTTAAATGTAACTCAAATGGAACCTCCAACACCCTTATAGGGAATAACCCTAATCACATCCATTTTTTAGTATCATAAGGTGAACAACAAATTTCAAACATCCCCTAGGGGGATTACTAGTCACAAATGGTAAAAAATCATATGGTATTAATGAGGGTCTCAACAATTTGGATAATCATTTAATTTTCCAAATAGTTTTTTAAAAACATAATTATCAGGATGTCAATCCATTTTAACCATTACTTTAAATCATTTGAAATATCATTTCAAACATATATTCAAAACCATCCATTTCAAAATACATTTAAATTCATTTAGAAACATACCATTTTATCGAAAAAATTGTGTAATAAACCTTTTTCTATAAATATCCATAGCTTCAAACATCACCCTTAATTTTAATTCATGTCCCAAATGGGGTCAAACCATTTTCAAACCTCACATTTCATCCAAAATAATTTATGAAACTTTTTACAAAACTATAAATTTAATGTATCACTTGAAATACTGTGTGAATCCATTGATAAATCCTATTGGAATCCAAAACATATTTATAAATTTTAAATACTATTTTCAATGGCCTTTTGAGAATTATCACAAAAAAAGTGTTCTCGATCTTACAAAAATAGATTTATAATACACCTTAAAATAGTGAAACTTTTCAATTTCAATTAAAAACAAGATAAAAACAAATTTTCCTCTTCGAAATTTGAAAAACTTAATTGTAAATATCCATTAATAAATAAAATAATAAATTTAAAACAACAATCAATCAAATGTTTTAAAACTAAAAGATAAGGCATGAGAAAACTAACCTGGAATCAATGGTGATTTATTCATAATTAATTTCCTTAAATTTATAAGGATCCAACAATAAATATGAGACATGAATACACCAAAGAATAAAAAAACACAAAAACCCTAAAAATTGGTCAATCTCGACACCCCTAGGGCCAGCAAAAACCAAATCATATTGAAGTGAGAAGTAAACTTTAAGGAAACTTGAGAACGAGGAAAGAAAAGACCATACCTAGTTGAGACAACTCTGAATTACCAAAGAAATATAATAATTTATTGTAAATAGAGGTAGAATATTGGATGGAGGTATTCTTAGCTCAGGGTTTTTTCTTAGGGTGTTATAAGTGAGTGAGAGGTGAGGCCAGAGGTAGGAGGCTATACGAGGGAGGGACTCAACCCTGACTATGACATAGATGATACAAGGGATAATATAGGATATTATGGAGAGAGACATGATATGGAGATTTTCCAATATGGGGTTATGTAGGGGGTTAAGGTAAAAGTAGGGTAGAATGGTTTTAAAAGAAATAAAATAAAATAATACATTTTATTAAATTTCATGGAATGACACATAGTTTATGTGTATGGTTTCACAACCCATGTGGTAACCATGATTCACCTATTGGTCACCCAAAAAACAATATCATGGTTAATAAAATCGGATTTCATGCTTCATTGGACCATTCAATGACCAAAACAAATAGAACTTACCTAGGATATATCTAAAGGTATGAGCACCACACAATTTTATAATTGTACAAGATAATCGCACAACCCTACAAAAAATCTAATATTTTGAAACTTCGAACTCAAAACTCAAAAAATATCATGAGGACTCAATAAAATGTAAAATAATATATAAAAAATAAATAAAACACATGGTGTTACACAAGAAGGTAAAAAATCAAATGAAATCAGCCCTGAAGGGTGTTCGTGTGAGCTCTAAGAAAATGTATGGTACTTACACTGGATTGGAATCCCTATGTAAGGTTCTAATATTTGATGAGGTTTAATTTAATTTCATATTTTGGATAATATAGTTCTAAATGGTTTAATGGAAGTTTTACCATTATTAGGGAAGGCCTAGAGGGTGTCTCAAGGCCTTAGAGCATGGAATATAGGGCAAAGAGGACAATCTATGATGAGAGAATAGTTGGAGCATGATTAGTAGTAATCGTGCTCAATAAACATGAAGTATATATAAGGGGGTTCAATGTTAGGAAAACTATTATGGGTACCACAAGAGACCATGTATTTCAATATCCCCTTTAGATAATTGTGAGAACATGACCATCACATGGTTTTTCAAACCATGCAGGTGACCAGGAAAACCATGTAACTATGGATAGTGGAGGTAGCATAGTTGTACCACTGTTAAAAAAACCATAAATCCTAACCATGTTTTTATTTAAAATAAGTGAATTTACAATTTCACCTATCAAGATGAAATATTTCTCCCTTGAATTTCTTCCCCATTCAACCCCCAAAAATCTAGTGTGTGGACCAGGGTCTTCCACCCAAATCATGGATGCTAATCCCTTGATTATTAGGAATTCTGATTGTAGTTGGTTGCAAACTAATGATCTGTGTATGACTTCTACTTCTTTTCCTTCCATTTTCAAAAAGATTATTTTTTATCCTCTCTTTCTAAAGCCAATGAACAATATTTCATGGGAATTCTTCACCTTGGTGTTTGAGGCTATTTTATTTCAAATCAAGGTCTAAGGTTGGATGATTGGTTGTCTACGAGCATGAGGTTGGTGGTATATAAGATTTTTCATATATTTTTGATATTTCCCTTGTGTATATGGTTTTTTTCCTTGAGTTTACTTGTTTATTTTTCATTTCTTTGGATAATGAAAGTAAATTGGTCATGTATTTTTCATGAAAGAATCATCACAAATCTTGTTGGGTAAGTTGATTATTTGACACTATACCTATAGATACCCATAGGGTAAGTCCAAACCTTGAAAATGATGAAATTAATTGGTAAGCATTGAGATAGGGTAATTATGAAAGTGAATGGGTTGTAAGTGTTAATTGGTATGTGGGCATGTTTAAAGGGATAATTGAAATGTTTATATAATAGCATATGTTAAATTTCTAATATTATTTTCAAATGGTTCAAATGATGTTTTTTATATTATGATCCAGTTATGGTTCTTAATAAAAGAGAATGATGTTTTGAAAGTGGGTAAAATTTAAAAAGGCGGTGTTGAACTCAAAACAATTATAAAGGAACTATTATTAAATTTCAAATTATGTTTTGAATTGTGTGTGTGGTTTACCCCTGTTGATAATGAATTGATGTGAATATATAGACTTTGCCATTATTTTCATGTTCAATGAGGAAGACCCTGGTTTAAGGGTAGATTTTGAATTTTTTGATGAAGTGGCTAGTTTTTTAATCCTATCGAAATGTTTTAAGTGGGGTTTTATGAAATTTTAAAAAGGGGACGGGTCTTATTAAAATGTGGATGGTTTTGAAGGTCCATTGGGACATTATTAAATGATGAATGGTTAAAGGTATTTTATTTTTGATAAATGACATGATAAATATGAAAATGATTGATAATGATATAGTATATGGGTGTTCGACTGATGCTCCATTACCTGGATTTGGGTGGGCCAGGCTAATTCTCTAGGAACCCCGATGCATAGTAGTTTTTAGAGGATGGACCTATTCTTCTGACTCGAAGGTTATGGACATGGAATCCTATATCCTAGTTTTGATGTTTGTACATGATGTTTCAAATATCAGTTGGATACCTAGACTGATTCTCCTTGTCTTTTGACATCTGAACCCTATAAAAATGGTTGTCATGGTCAGACATGGGGTTATGAATCTCAGTTGGATACTTGGAATAATACTCCTCCTTTTTTGATATGTGGCCTCTAGGATATATGGTTCATACAATCAGAATGGGCCAAAAAAGGTTTTTTGGGTGTGAAAATCTCTATAATCTGAGTACAAGTGTGGTGAATTTAAATATTTTGAAATAATTAAACATGGTTTATCTACCATTTTCCTGTTAAATATTGTACCTCTACATGGACTGTTATTATACTAGTTATTTCTTTAGACATTATTGGTGGTAGTCTATTAAGTTGTAATCACACCCAACTTAGGCTGCCATGGAACATGGGTAATCGAGAAGATGCTACTTCTTTAGTTACAGATTCAAGATAAGGAACTAACTGTTGGTTTATGCATGGTATCATGGGTTGTAGCATGGAATTTATAGATTTTTTTTTGACTCGGGACATCATTTTGGGTTTTTCATAGTTCAATATTTGATGTTTCACTATATAACTACGTGAAATGACTTATGGTGATTAGATTTCATTGTTTTATCATGTTCCCCTTGTATTATTATTAGCACTTTACATTTTTATTCCATTTTTTATACATAATCATTGTTTTACCTATTGATACTATTTATGTTGTTGTTTGATCATATAAGTGGGTATGGTATCCCTATTGTTCTTATATATACCTGCATTGTAATTCAGTAGCCTTTGACATATAGGGAGGTGTAGTTGTGGTCATGTGGAGGTCCGTTTTGGGGCACCAATTTTATTGGAACTCATTCTAGGAAGTTATAAAGTGGTATTAAAGGGTGGTTACATTTGTCTTACTATTTGGTCATGGTAGATAGGAGACTTGGATCTTATCGAGGTTTGGTAATGAGCTTGTGCATGAGTGCATGTAACCCCATGAATGGGATAAAATCAAAGTTTTCAGGGGTGGTAATTGATGTTCTATTATGTATTTTTATCATTGATTGATATTTACACCTTTATTGGTTCACTTGGATGTGATATTATTGATTTATGAGGTTTTATCTCTTGCAAAGATATATAAAGAGAGGGTGTGTGGTTTCATGTATCATTCTAGGAACATAAGATTGATATTTTATCTTTATATTTCTTGTTATTGACCTGTGAATGACATGATATTTAACCAAAAAAACTCTAAATTATGAAATTGAATAAAGTTTAGTTTTTTAAAATGTTGGGTAAATTGAAAGTTTTTAAATGATAATTCTTTGGGTTTAAAAGGGTAAATTTAATTAAAGAGGATTTTTTAATTGTGTTACCTTTAGGGACACTGGTGTGGGTATCCCAAGTGTTGTGATCGTACCCTATGTATGGTTGGTTTGGTCAATGAGAGTGCCCTAGTTTTGAGACCTTGGGTTATGGTCTATGAGACTTTAATGGGGTTAGATGTTTTGGATAGTGTAATTTTTCATGTTGTTCCTTTGGTTAGGTTAGGACCCTGAGTTTGTGAAATGTCATTTGATAGTATGGATGTAACGAACATTGTGAGTTAATACCATGAAAATTGTGTTTTGGACCCTATATTGGGTGTTTGTATAATAGTTATTATGTATGTGGGTACATATATTTGGTTTGAGAATTATATTAAATGGCCACCTTGGTGTGTTAGATGTCATGTCTTTTGTAATGGGGACATGAGTACCACCCATAAGCCATGAATTGTTTGAGGTTCTATGTGTATAGATTAGAGGGAGATCCAAGTGCCCTTTTCTAAATGTGACTCTAATTTTAGGAGTGGGTTCTTGGTGACCTTCGAGGGTGGACCATGAGAGGGTTCAACCAATTTGTGAGTACCTTTGGGTGTGTAAGGCCTAGGTGAAGTTTTGGGATATTTTCAGTGGCATGAAGAGATTTCTTCTAAGTGTAGTTTTTCCCTAGTTGGTTAAGTGGGAAAGTCAGTGGTTTTGGGAAATCAAGGGTGACCTAGAGGGAGGTTATCCAAGTGTTGTGAGTGCCTTGGAATATGGAGCATTGTAGGATTCCTCCTAGGTAGAATCGATGAAAAGTAGGTTCCATTTATTTTTTGTAAAAGGCATAGATCTTCCTTAGTCTCCTTCCTAAGCTAAACATATTGAGTGGTTGTAATTGATTTTATGGTCAGTTTTGAAAGAGTTAAGATCGATCGAGTTCCTAACCCTAATGTGCTGATGTTGTTCAATGTGGGGATCTATTTTAACTCTATATAGAAATTTTAATATGGTAGTGACACTTAGGGGGATGTGTGGTCATGTTATTTGGATTGTTTACATGAAAATTTTGGTTCTTAGATGGGAACATTGAGGTGGATTTGAGTACGATGAGGCTAATGAACTAGGAGGCTTGAATAGTTGTGTGGGTGGGTGTTTGGGTATTTTTCCTATGATTTATGACCGATGGGATCTAGATTTGGGTTCAATGATTGATCATAGTAAATATGTGACCTTAATGGTTCTAATGATGTTAGGATGTTTGGAATATGAGATGTGCGATGCCATTTGGGATGTGTGATCAGGTGGCTTGGGAGTGAGCACCAATCATTTTCCATGAAATAAAAGTTATATTAACTAGTTATAAATGGGACCTTTTGATATTATATTGGTGTTATGGATTGATTTGTTTTCATTGTTAATTACTTAGGTTGTGATGGAAGAGATCGAGTGGTGTGGCTGTGGTTGTACCAAATGAAATGTTGGCTTATAGATTGTTGGTAGAGAGTCTTGAGGTAGTGGTGAATTTTGGTTGGAAATCCCACCTGGTTTTGATGGACGAGTGTTGATGCGACTTTTTCAGGTGATTAATCTCCGGACTTACAATTATGTTTAGGTCTCTCTATAGTGAGAGGTGACAGCAGGAATTAATCTCTTTTGGTAGTATTCATCAATGAAATCTTAGTGTGCTCGTAGATTAAGGAAGATAATTCACAATATCTTGAAATCATACTAAGTAAAGAAGGAGATAATAGGATATATTCCAGGATATTTAATTTTTTTCTTCATGTAAAATAAATAAACTTTTTAAAGGTTACACCCTTGGAGAAAGTTGAGTGAATCTGTGTGGTGGTAGGTGCACCACTAGTCATCTCCTAGGGTAGTTCATGTGGTGGTTCGCAGGTTAGAAAATGATAAAGTTTTTATCCTTAGAAGTTGGTAACAGATGATGGGTAATGTTTCATTTTTTCTCTCAAGTAAGAACAAGATGACTATTTTCACTTCTTGGGCTCTATAGTAATGGGATTATGATTCATGGTGGTTGGAATTTCTTGAAAAAAGTGGTGGAAATGGCACTCCTAAGGCCGAGAGTCATGTGTTAGTGATGGTAGTATTAACCTCATGATGGTAGGTTTAAAGGTGAGTAGATTAGATTGTGAGTTAGGTCTGTTGGAATCAAGATGCCAATAAAGAACCTGTGAGGTACATGTTTGGAGTCCTCAGGGAATTCCAGGCGGGACTTGGATGTGTTATTTGATTAAGATGAGCATTTTCTTTGGGATTGTGGTGGTTCTAAAATAAATTATGGGTTTCTATGTTGGAGTGGTTTTGGTGGGTGTAATAGAGAATGGTGAAGGTTTGGGGAGTATTGGATTCTTTGATGGTGGAATTTCACTTAAATTTAGGGATACAATTCAGTAGGTGCATTGAGATGGTGGTGGTATTCCTTAAGTGAGAAGACATCATGTAAAGGTAAAGTGGAAACATACTGAAAATGGGAGTTGGTTGTTCTTGGGGAGAGTCATCTGAGGATGGTCCAACACAACATCATAGAAGGGAAAAAACCAGTGAGTTGTAAAACACCTTTAGATGATGTTTGAAATGATAAGTTTTTTTTGGGAATGGTAGTGAGATTTGAGGAAAATCCACATTTTCCATATTTTGTGTATTGAGAGTGTATGTGCATCCATTTGGGATGGGTTCGATGGTAAGGATGGATAATGATGTTTTCTTGAAATCCTGTAGATGTTTTTGTGTGGTGAGTTTGAAAACACATTAGGTAAATTGTAGAAACTTTCATTCGAGGTTCTAGTTGTCTTTTATAATGGGAGAGGTTGAAAACATTGGAATATTGTGGTTATAATCTCAAGAATATTATGGAGATAACTATAGAGAGTGAATGGTTAATTGTTTAGGTGATAAATGTTTTAGGTTGGATGGGTTTCTATAAGCACCAACTCGGTGTTCAGTTTTTGAAATGAGTGTTAACTTGGGTTTTGACCAGTTTAGTGTCTTGGGTTGAAGTTTATTCTTTTTTTGTGTTTTGGGTATTTGAGTATGAGACAAGGCTTTTGGACCATGATTTTTAGACTAACATAGGTCGGGGAATTTGGTTGGAAAATCATCTGTTTCTTCCAGTGACTATGTATATTGGGATGTTTAAGATTGTGCGGAGAATCAGGATAATGGTGAAATAATTAGATAACCCAGGTAATTTTAGTACTTAGATCAATACTCTCCTTATTTTTAATTTTTAGTTTTATTAACAAAAAATTTCTCATTTTTTGATGCTATTAATGGTGATCTTGAGGCCGATGTGTCCTTTGAGGAGAATCCAACTTTCATTTCCTATCACAGTGGAAAGGTTTATAGGGTAATACCATGCTTTTAATCAATGTGTTGTGGATGAATGACTATGTTTTAATGGAAAACTCAAGATATAGAAGCTGTTATATGGGTTCAATGCCCCAAAATACTCTCCTTGGGGTTTAGTAGGTCATGGAAGTGTGTCTCAATGATATATTGTCAGAAGGTGGTAAAGTTGTAAGGTCTTAGTGTTTGATGAGGTTCATTTTCATTTTAATTTTTTTCTAAACTCCTCATGAATGGTTTAATTGAAGGTTTCAAATGACTAGGTAAGGCCTTGAGGGTTTCTTGGGGTTCAATGGATAAAAAATAGGGAAAAGTGTCCAATCTTTTCTAAGAGAAAAGTTGTACCATGGTTAGTAGTAATAGTGATCCATAATCGTGCAACCTATAAAGGGGGTGCACGGTTAGGAAAACCATGTGTGGTAGCCCAACAGACCATGTGGATATAGATCCCCTTTGGATATTGGTGATAACATAATCACCAAATGGTTTTTCAAACCGTGTGGGTGGTCAGGTAAACCACGAAACTCTGAATAGTGGAGGTATCATGGTTGGCAAATAGTTTGGAAAATGATGTAGTCTAACCATAAACCTCATTAAAGGAGGGGGATTTACTATTTTTCCACTTGGGATTAATGCTTTATCCCCTAAATTTATTCTCCATTAGACCCTAAAAATCGAGGGTGTTAACCAGGGGCTTCCTCTCTCTCTCTCTATGGATGTTTCTCCCTTCATTCTTTGGCATTTGTAGTGTCTTTGGTTGTGAATTGATGTTTTGGGGAATTCTTTGACTCTATTTGCATCCATTTGTTCGAAGAGGATTTGTTTTTTTCTCCTCTATTTGTGAAGCTCACGAACCTTATTTATAGGGGTTTATTTTCCTTGGTGCTTAAAGAAATTTTATTTCTAATTAAGGCCTATGGTTAGATGAGTGGTTTTCTAAGAGCATGAGGTAGGTGATCTATATGATTTTTCCCATAATATTGATACATCCCTTGTGTATGTGGATATTACCTTAAGGTTCCTTGCTAAATTTTCATGTTTTTTGAAAAGGAACATAAATTGGGAATGTATTTGTTGTGAAAAACTCTTTTTAGACCCCATTGGTTCCATTATTCCTTTGACAACGAAACTAGAGCTACCCATGGGGTATGAAAAACCCTTGAAAATTATGAATTGAATTGTAAAATGTTGAGATAGGTTAATTATGATATTTTGAGATAGGCTAATTATGAATGTGAATGGGTTATAGTTGTTAATTTTTATGTGTTCATGGTTAAAGAGGTAATTGAAATTTTTATATACTTGCATTTCTGAAATTCCTAAGAGGATTTTGAAATGGTTCAAATAATGTATTTTGTATTTTGACCCAGTTATGGTTTTAAAGGAAAAAAAATAATATTTTGAAAGTGGGAATCATTTAAAAATGAGGTGTTAACCTCAAAGAAATTATAAAGGGGTTCTTATTATATATAAAATGATGCTTTAGATTGTGTGTGTGGTTTACAACTTCTGAAAATTCCATAGTTATTTCTTCTAATGAATTAAAGGGAATGGATGGTGTTTGGACTTGTTTTAATATTCAATGATAAATACCCTTGTTGAAGGGTAGTTTTGAAATTTTTTGATTAAGGGAGTGGTTTTTTAAGCCTCTCAAAATGTTTTCAATTATGTTTCATGAAATTGTGAAAAGGGGTTGGGTCTTATTGAGACATGGTTGGTTTTAAAGGTCTTTTGGGACCTTGGTAAATGATGAATGATTAATGGTATTGTATTTTTAATAAATGTTGTGATAAAGATAGAAATAATTGATAATGATATGGTTTTGGGATGTTGGAATGATTCTCCACTCCCTGGATTTGGGTGGGAAATAATGACACTCTAGGCACCCTAGTGCATCATATTTTTTAGAGTATGGACTGATTATATTGACTCTAAGGGTATATAAAAGGCATTAAATATCATTATTGGGATGATCAAACATGATTTTTCAAATGGTGGCTGGATACTTGAATTGATGCAGCTAGTTTTCTCACCTTTTCCCCCTATAATAAATGGTTGGGATGGTCATACATGATGTTTCAAATCATGGTTAGATAATTAGAATCATGATCCTCATTTTTCATCCTATGAACAATACGATATATGTTTCTGATGACCATCATGGGCCGAAAAAATCTCTAATGGGTTTGGGAATCTCTAGAAGCTAAGAATGATTTTGGTGAATTTAAATATTATTAAATAATGAAACCTGGTTAATCTACTATTTTTCTGTTAGTTATTGTACATCTTCAAGCACTATTATTATACTGGTTTTTTGGGTGGCCTACTAAGTTGTCCTCACACCATCCTTGGGACACCATGGAGCTTGGTTACCTAATCATATTCTATTTTTTAAGATGAAGGTTCGAGATAGGAACTTAGGTCTTTGTTTATCTATGGGTTAATGGGTTGGAGCATGGGATATCATAACTATGTCTAAAATCGGGGTGGTATTTGGGGTTTTTAATTGTTTGGTATTTGAGGTTTGATCATGTGACCACATGACATGTAGAGTATACATATCATTATTGTATCTTGTTTCCCTAGGATTATTATTATCACTTGAGGTTTGTTATTCCATTTTTTCTTCATACTGGTTATTTTATCTATTGATACTATTTCTGCTATTATTTATTATGATAAGTAGATATGGTCTCCCTATTAAACCTCCATATACACATAAAGCTATTCAGAAACCAATGGAATATGGGGAGGTACACCTGAGGTCATGTGGCTATCCGGGTCAGGGAATCTATTTTAGTGGCACTCAAGCTTCGATGTTACACCCTAGAAATTGAATGGTTATCTCAATATCCATGTAAAGATACATAAAAATTATGTATAACCTAGGCATCTAAGATTAAATATACTTATTATCAAGGGTGTGTTAATTTACCACAACATGGGATCTAATGAGAGTTAGAGGAATACCATGGGGTGAACTTTGATAAACAGTTTAATCTCTTTTATCAAAGGGGTATAAAATTGTACTATCATTTTATAGGATTTGAGCATCCCTTACATTAATATGGAATTTATTATTGGAATTCCAATTTATAAGAGTATTATAATAGTGGTATATGTATGATGAGGATAAAATATTAGATCTTTGTTTTTGGATGCATGACCTTGAAAGTACCTAGTGTGGCATACATGGATGCGAATGTCTCCTCTATTGGGTGTATGGAAAAAGATAGCCACACTAATAGTTACATGGTCATGGACATGTCCTTAGTAAGGTACATGATTTTGGATATCCACATTATAGGTTACATCGCCATGAATTCCCATTATGGGAGATGTGTAACTAAATATGTCCATGTTGGAAGATGAATGAACATGAATTGATGGATTAAAGGATGTTACACAATAAATTGACACAATTAAGGATAAACAATCACATATTTTCACATTTAAGGATTAATAATATGGAAATCCATTTATAATGAGGGTATTCATATGAAAAAATCTCTATAACCATTAAATAATCGTTCCACAATACTCACAGTTTGATTGTTGATCATTCAGACAAGGTTAATTAGTGGCATTAGTAAATGGGCCAATCACGGGGATGAAATTTCTACGGAACTTAATCATTAAAATGGTAAAATAAATTGAATCATACAACTATCCTTAAGTTTTATACCAATGATTTATTTAAGGGAGTAAGGGAAAGATCTTAGTGAGTCACAAAAATCACATAATCTGTGAGCCACACTGAATTATCTTTGAATTTTCTTAATACCTAAACTAAAGGAAGATTTTAGGTAATTATTGTAAAATGGAATGTATATGTTCAGGTAGGTAGATAAATGTAAAAACATCCTACTTAATGAGAATCCATGATTTCAAAATTAAAAAATTATGTTTTGTAGCCATAGATTGAGGACGTCATCAAAATCTTCTCCCCTTTTCAAAACTTCATTAAAATTCTACTTGATATCCTTGATGTTGTATAGTTTTTTTAGATGTAAGTAAACACCATATTACTAAGTCATCAGTGAAAGATAAATCACTATATATAACAATGTGGGTGAATTTTATATCACCATACGACCAACACCGGGGTGGATGATATATCACGATATAATAAACACATGGTGAAAAATATATCACTAATAAATAACAAATGAGGAAATTATATATACCCATATAACATAAAAATGGGTGAATTATATATCAACATATAAAAAATAAATGGATGTAGGATATATCACTATAAAAATAACACATTCTTGAATTATATATCACTACATCAGTAATAAGGGTGATTGATTCATCGCTTACATCCCTCATGGACAATACTTACACTACAACCTTGGTCTCACTAGAAAAAGATAACCAATTAGGCTAACCATAATATAAGTACAATAAACTTGGGATCATTGAAATTATGTCTAAAATCATTTTATATGGATTTTTGTTCCTCATAAGTACCCCAACAATAAATTTTAATCCATATCAACCACTAACCATAGAAAACCCACCTTACAAAGAAAATTCACCACTAGCATAACTCGTATATAAGTTTTTCATCATCAAGAAATGCTCAAGGTTGATTAAAATGGTTGTTAAGGAAAATTATAGATAAGGAAACCCCTCATGGGATTCATTTATAAGGTATCTTTCCAATTTCCCAAAGGAACATGACCATCATTTCATTAGTCACCAAGGCATAAAGATCTAAGAACCTATCACAATTTTTATAGTCTATACTCACCGGTCATCATAGGGTATTCAATTTAATTCTATTTCAGATCATCCATATATAATCATCGACATCCATATATTAAATCTTGATATTATTTATGTATTAAAAAAGGAAATTTTCTAGGGTCAACCTACCTCATGAAGAGCCTAACATAGTATGTTGATTGTATATGTTTCCAATTAGTAAGGATTACATTATGAATTGAAGATATCAATATATGTTTGGTTATGGATGAAGATCCCAATATGAATAAATAAATTAAAGATGAATTTAATAAAAAAATAATCTTTTTTACATTATATCATGAAGAAGCATTCATATGATGGAAAATGAATTTGAGATATTTCATTTAGAAATTGGTAAGTATTGATGCTACTTGGTAACAAGTAATAAATTAATCTATTGATTATAGAGTTAATATTAATGATTTGATTATAAGTTATGATATATAAGACCTTTTCTATCTATAATAATTTTATGAAGTTCTCACGAATCTGTAAAGTTGAAGGAGTACAAAGGTTGGATTATAAAATTAGATTCCATCCATGGATTATTATACATCATGTTTATAGTATTAAATAATAAAAATATATTGGATAATGGGTGGATAAATCTAATGGTGACGTTGTAATTGAAGATGCGGTGAAGTTTAATTCAAATACTCAAGTTGAGTGATAAATGAAACAAGACATTGGGAATGATATTAAAGATATTTAGAAAATTTATAAGAATTTAAAAATTAATTTATGTTGTTTTGAGATATTTTTTTAACTGATTGGAGTATCCCTAAGAATATTTAAATAATTAATGAGGTTACTTGAAATGTTCTTATATTCTATGATTGATGTTTAATGCTAGATACAGAATGGAATATGTAATATAATTCTTTTTTTATTAGAATATAAGAAAACGAAAAATTCATGGATTCAATCCCTTTATACATATTATATTCTATGGTGTTCATGAAAAATTGGATAAGTATTGAGAATCTCTATATCAGTATTGAATTTTAATAATATATATTAAAATCTATAAGTTGATGTTAGAGAATTAGAAACAACTTGGAATGCATAAGATATTTTTTCATGTTGAAGATATATGTAGAAAAATTGTAAAATTTAAAATACAATAAATAATATGTAATATTTTATATCAAGAAAAACCTTACATAATTCATAAATTTGGTAGGAAGTGAACTTTTTTCAGAGAAGGATCAAATTAAAATATAAGAAAGGTAAAAAACTTTGTAAATGAACAAGAGTAAAAAATTTATTATGTAAAAGATAACAAGATAAGATATATTCATATTGTATTAAATGATATTCCCATGTGAGGATATCTATTTAAGAATTTAAGAATATTCTAGGAGATATATTCATAATTTAAATCAGTTGATATTAAATCTATTATTCCAAGTATAAAAATCATGATACTAAATATTAATCCATTATTCAATCAATTCATTGATTAATATTGAATAATGTGGATGATTTTTATTATGAATAAAACGTTCACATAATAAAAATGTAGTTTGTTTTTTATGAGTTGGATATGGGTAATGAATATGAAGATCTTGTTTTAATGTTTTTTGAGTATAAAATAGATGTTGTATATGTTTTGATGAATCGAGATATATTCATACTATGAGGAGAATGTCACACCATAATGCATGATTAAGAGAGTCGTATAAAGGATACATACCCTAACAAATCCACTTCATGTTATCATAAAGATGAGGAAGATTGAGTTCGTGTATATATTCTACAAAGTGAAGGGTGAAATAATTATGGTTATCATGCTAGTTTAAAAAATTTATTCTCATGGATACATAATATCAATTTCAATGATATTTTATTAAAAAAATAATAGAGAATTAATGTGATAAAAATATCCAAGAGATATTCTAAGAATATAAAAATGAGAAGAAGAATAAGATTGTAGTAGATTTGATACTACATAACTTAGAAGATAAATTGTATCAAAGCAAGAGATAGAGATAGATAGAGAAAATGTGTGAGAGAGAACCCAATTATTTCAGATCTTACATGTCAAGTAAGGAGGAGGAGGAAAAGTAGTTGGAACATCCTAGTGTTTGATGTCCTTGTATTGTAGATTCTAAAGAATAAGAATACCTATGATATTATTATATTATATAAGATGATATATAAGAAGAATATTGAGTTCAAGTATAGATGTAGAGATCAATGTGAATTAAAGAATAGAATATTATTATTTTATTGTTAAATAATCTTATTAAGGGAGAATATTTAATTAATTTTATGTAGTGAAATTTGAGATCTATTTGATGATCCTATTCCTATGTTTTTTTCAATTAACTCTTATACACTAGAAAGATCTAGTAAAAATAAACTCATCAGTATATAGTAAATGGTCGAGAGGTTGTAAACTAGTTAGGAAACAATGAAACTAGTGGTATATAGTATAAATCATTTGTAAGGAAATAATAATATTTTTTAAATAAATACAATATTATATTCACCATCATAATATATTTATCATATTAATATGAAAATAAACCCAAAAATAGGAAGTATTAGTCATTCACATTGGTGTATAACCTTAAAAAACCCTATGTTATTTATTGTTCCTTTATTTTTTTTCATATGATTAAGGGTGAGAGTTTAAATGAAGATTGTATAGAGACTTTAATTGGTTACATAGGATAATTTATAGAAGAAATTTTAAAAAAAGGACTATCACTGATTCATCCCCCCCCCCCTCAGTGATACATCATCACATTCTTGGGTTCTACAATTACTATAATATAAAATCAGGTTCACTCTGAAAGATCTGTTCCTAACTTAACTTAAAGATGGATAATTTGAATTCTATCGATAAAACTTTTTTATAACATTTTATTGTAATAATTATCATGGATAGAAAAATAAGATGATATATTTTCTATTGTATCAATGCCTATAAGATAAATATCCTACTCTAGTAGGTTTTACTCTAGTTGATAAAGATGATCCTATGACATTACCAGAAAAACATTTGGATATTGATGAAAAATTAATCAATAGAATTTTTATTTAATTCATCAGATAATTTTATATGAAGATAATGAGATTCTAAACATATAAAGAAATATAAGATAAGTTTAGGACAATTTTATAAGTAAATTTTTTGTTAAAAGAAAATAAACTATAAATTTAGAGGGAAATTTTGTAGATATTAAAATAGCTAATGATTAGACCTTTGATAACTAATTCAAATGGTTAAATGTATTTTTTTGTAATATCAAGGGTTTTGGTGAAACACTATAAGTCTTAACCATTATCAAAGAAGTTATGATAATTTTTTATAACATATTTCATGAAAAGGTATATAATTTTAATAAAAGTTAATAATTATCTATTGATGAGTTACATAATACACTTGTTAAATATGAGAGGAGTAAAACCCCTATTTTAAAGAAGAAATTATAAGATTACATGTATTTAAAATCCATGAATGGTCTTAATCTAATAATAAATATGGATAAATCACTATCATATTCTAAATATGATGTAGAAATAGGTGATAATCATGATATAATCATGTATCATATTTCAAAAAACGTTAGAAGAGGGAGAGATAAATACACAGGCATGATTCTTATAAAGTTATTTAGCTTTTGTGGATTGGTAATTTTACAAATGATTTTCTAAAGAAGGATTTTTTTTCAAATAAGTATGATGAGAAAGAAGAATATTTTCCTATAAAAATAGGGGAAATAGAAAATATGATATTGGAAAGAAGAATATCGATGGAGTCATATGGGAATGAAAGAAGAAGACGAAGAATCATTATAATGTAGCGAGTAAAAATATAAAGACACCAATGTAAAATAGTTAAACCTTATGACTCATGTAATAAAGTATGAGATCAATTCTAGAAATGATGGGGAGACTTTTAGTAGAGATGAATCAGATAAAGAGAGATATATGAATCATATATTAATATCTGATCTTATAGAATGTCTTGAGGAAAACACAAAAATAAAGGTAAAATGTCAAACAATTTGATAATGTGATAAAATATGAATATGAATCACTAATGAAGAGGAATGAAAACATTGATGAAATAAAGAATATCAAGGTGAGAATTATAAAACAATATAAATTTCTAAAATATCATGATGAAAAATTCACTGAATGAAAAAATAACTGAGTAAGAAAAAATAAAGGTGTATTAAAGATTAAAATAACTTTATGAGGATGAAATAAGATAATGACAAAGCTATGTATGTTCATGTTGAATCATCTAATGATGTTTTGAATACTTTCATAGAGGCGGAATAAGTTGTTCTTTCTTACTCTAATGTTACCAAATACATTTCACATTATAGTATAAGTCTTAAAACTATAATTATAATTGTATAGTCTAAGGAAATTTAGTAAAAATACCACATCTATGTCAATAGGATATAGAGACTATGTTAGAAAAATATTCTTCTAACAAGGGATGAAAGTAAGCTAATAATATGCTGATATTATAGAAATATTTTTTGATCTAGGATCATATTATTATGAAAGATGAAATTTTAATGGTTATTATTGGAATTGTTTAACCTTTGAGTATAAATAATATATTTTTTGGGTGTAACATGAAACTTCCTTAGAGTATGATTGAATTTAGAGAGACTAAGATTGGAAGGAAAAACAAGGACTCTTTAAGGAGGAGGATCAACTTAAACGAGATAAGATGTAATTTTTAAAAGAAGATATCAATGAGAAAAATTTCATAAATATATCAACTGAAAATAGATTTTATTATCTAGAAGAAATATTCAGAAGATGTGAGCACTAAATCCATTATGCTAAATAATACAAGAAAATACTTATAGGATAAAATTTATAGGCTATTAGAGATAATAAGGTTCAATAAAGAGAAAATATTTTTGAAAATCTTGGTCAACAATGTTTGAGAAATGTTTCAAGAGAAGTTTTGGTAGGGGTCTTGCCTAAATTTAAGAAATAAAAATGAAAAAATTTGAAATAGGAAAAATAAAGAAAACACAAGAAATTTAAATTTATAAAGGAATATAATAAAAAACACACGAGGATACTGAATTTCATGGTAGTTTGTCTAAAACCAATAACCTATGAGCTTATGAGGTATTTCATTGGTGGTAAAAATAGGATATAAACAACTCAAATGATTATTTTTTTGTGTTTCCAACTCAAGAATATATTCTAAAGAATATGAATTAGATATAAGAAGTTTCATGTAATTTTTTTATATTATATTAAGAAGGATACTATAGAGACACTTCTCTTATTACATTACTATTACATCATTTTAATGATAAAAAACTTTTAAAAAATAATAATGAGGATCCAGAGGTTTAGTGTCTTGGGAAAACTTGGACCATACATTACTTTTACAATATAAAACAAAAACATTTATTTAATTCATTCTTCTATAGCTTCTTATTTCCCCTTGTGTTCTCCTTAGTACAAGTAGTCATATGAAGATATACATCAAAAAGGGGTGAGATAAATTCCCCGTAAGAGGACAGATAAGAACATGAAACAATATAAGTTGGAGTGAGAATAATCATTATCATTATAACATAGGCATATGATCATAATCATGATAGGAACGATTATGAAAAGACTCGGAACGTGACGATGCATAAAAATGAAACATAATTTCTTAGTGGTCAACTACCACACATAGTTGTAGACAAATATAGAAAAATTTTCCTGAATATTTCACTTTATTTATGAGGATCTTCACATTACCCAATGCATTTGAGTGTTATATAATTTCAGGCACACCCGTCACATCATAATATTTACATTATCATGCATGAAACATAGAACATACATCGATATTGAACATATAATAACCAATGAAAAGTAATGAGTTTCACTTTATCAGAATAAATTCATTAACTCTAGGTTCCCAAATTAAAGAGGTAATAACATACTTGATATAATAATCATCAACATTGAGTGAAATATACAGTCTTGAGAAGTAAATGGTGTTTTTTTAAGAAGAGTTCTTTTGGAAAACAATGTGTTTGTCATAAACTCAAGTATAAAACATGTATATCACAGAGAAGGAAATATAATTATGAATAAAATTTTAAGGTATAGATATACTAAAAATGGAGTGAAAGAGGTAAAACCCAAATAAAGAGAGTTGGGTTCAAGAATTCCCCTTACCTTGTGCCTGAATGATTTCCTCACTTTAATATCATATATAATCACATTAGATTAATTAATTAACAATTATAAAACCTTTTATACATTAATATAATCCATTATGGTCTTATTAAGTTCTGTTAGAGTCCTTTGGATGAGTTATAGTATCTAAATTCATTGTTCATGATTGTTCGTTTTCTTAGTTTTCATGATCGGTTCACTTGTATACAAGAATGGATGTTCATGTATGATGAAGATAAACATCTATAATTGTTATTTTATGTTGTTAATGATATTACATAACTTTGAATGATAGTATTAAGTATTGTTTTTATATACCATGAGGACGATTCATTTGATAAAAGTAAATTATTATTGCTTAAGGTTAATTTTGGCGGTTTTTGATCATAATGAACTTGTTTTGTTTTAACATTTAGTATTATCTATATAAATAGTACCAGAACATAAAAGGGGTTACAAAATTAACATTAAAATTTGTTTTCAACCATTTAATTTTTTTACTAATATCCTTTAATGTATTTACAGTAAATGAAAGTTCATCGCCCACAATGTCGATAAATTGATACTTCATGGGGAACAATTTCATTTTTAATATAAGAGAGAGAGAAAGGAGTTTAATATTGGATATTCCATTAACATGATATAATTATAGCATATGTAAGGTATTGTAGTTATCGTTACATTTGGATGCAGGTAGGTGAGGAGATAATAATAAAAGAAATTTAAATTGAATGGAAATTAAAGGAAAAGAGAGATGATTTACCTCTTGAATTCTCATCTTGAGGTCCTCCTTAAGGCACCTAGGATTGGTATTTTGTTGATACTAAGAGATATTGGAATTGGGGTAGAGACTATGTAAGAGTATTGGGTATAATATAGGAATTTCTAAAATCTTGATAGGTGTGAGGAGAAGAGGGTGTGGGGGTGTTATTTATAGTGGAGGGGAGGGGTGTTTTCTTATTATTTTAATCATTAGTTTATTATTTTTATAACGAAAATAAATAGTGAGGATTATTGTGACTAAAAATAGTAATTATATCATGTTAGTTCTAATCATTGGTTCTTACATTAGTGATGACTCAATAAATAGTTTTTTTAGATTATAATGTATATATATATTGTAAATTACCGTACTTTACTATTCACCAAAAAATTCAAGGATTTTAGAAAAATCTAAAAAATTCACCCTAAATTTTTGGCATGTAGCATTAAAAATTTAACTCCATTTTATTAAAGTAATTTTTTAAATATGAGTAATTTAATTTTTAATTAAAATCATCATTTACTTGGAAAATATTGATTTTAAAATTATAACCGATTTTATAACACTTTGATAAATTACTTTGGGTCTCATAAAATTATCTTAAAATCACAAGAAATAAAAATATTAATCTATGAATATATTTTATGAAAATAAATTTTATTTATTAATTATAAAAATGTAATTAAATAATTATGACTTATAAAAATACCAATCACTTAATTAATAATTTCAAAACATTTATTTACTTAGTTTATTATACAATTATTTTATTTAAAAGATGCCTCAATTTTATTTCTACTTTCATGGGTGAGGTTACTATTCATTTGGTCGGTTTACTATTCATAAGGGTCATATTACTATTCAAAAGGGTAAGTTACTATTCACCAAAAGTTAAGTTTTTCCTATCAGCCTCTAAATAAGTTACTGATGAAAATCATGTATGTCGAATTTTCAAAATTCAAATCACTAAAGTATCAAAGTTATGTTTAATGACTAGTCTATAAAAGTTACATTGTATTTAGTAGCATGATGATGAATTTTTTTTCCTAACATGATTTTATGTGGCCTAATTATAAGGATATAATTTACATTGATAAAACATTAGGTCATTACATTCTTCCCCCCTTTTGAAATCTCACCCTCGAAATTTAGTTTTACATAAATAGGTGAGGGTACTTCTCCTTCATTGCCTCCTCTAGTTCCCAAGTTTATTCTTTATACAAATGGTTCCTCCACAAAACTTTGACAAGGTGGATTGTAATTTTGCGTAGAACCTTATCTCTTCGGTCCAGAATCTTTATTGGTTTCTCCTCAAAAGAGAGGTCATTTACCAGCTGTACCCCTCTGAGTGTAGTATATGTGATGGATCTGGTATGTACTTCCTCAGGAGTGATACATGGAACACATCATGAACTTGAGCCATATTCGGTGGAAGTGCAAGATGATAGGCTACAACTCTTATGCGATCAAGGATCTCGAAGGGGCTAATGTACCTTGGGATTAGATTTTATTTTATTCTAAACCGCCTTACTCTCTTCCATAGAGATATCTGAAGGGAGGTTTGATCTCCAATGTTGAACTCCAAGTCCCTTTGATGGCTATCAGCATAACTCTTTTTCCAACTCTAAGAAGATTTGATATGTTGCTGGATGGATTGAACATTTTCCGTCATATCTTGTACAAGATCAAGTCCAAGTATCTTTTTTTATCCAACTTCATCCCAACAAGTTGGAGTTATGAATCACTTTCCATATAGAGCTTCATATGGATCCATCTGAATACTCGAGTGGAAGCTATTTTTGCATGAGAACTCAACTAATGGGAGATACTTATCTTATACTTCTTTTAATTATAAAGAACAAAATCTTAACATATCTCCGAGCCTCAAAATAGTCCTTTCAGATTGGCCATCAATTTGGGGGATATAGGTTATGCTGAAATTTAATTCAGTTCTCAAGGCATGTTGAAGACTCCTCCAAAAGTTAGATGTGAACTTAGGATAATGATCAGAGAAAATCAGCAGTGGAACCCCATGCAGTCTCACCACTTCCTCCAAATATATCTTTTCAAGTTGTTCAAGAGAGAGATCTTCCCTAATAGTGATAAAGTGGGAAGTCTTGGTGAGTCGGTCCACCACAACCCATATTGCATTATTTCCTTTGGATGTCTTTGGGAGAACCGTGACAACGTTCATGGGGATATTCTCTCATTTCCATATGGGTATAGGCAATGGTTACATCATCCCTTTAGTCTTATGTCTCTCTACTTTAACTTGATTACATATCAAACATGTTAAGATATATTATGAAATATCTTTATTCATGTTGTCCCACCAGAAGCGTTCTCATAGATCATGGTACATCATGGTAATACCAGTATGGATAGAGAATTTTGAGAAATCTACATTATCTAATAGATCCTTCTTTATCCCAAGTGATGATGGTCCACAAATCCCGGTCCCAAACCAAATTACACCATCATAATCGATATGGATCTCTTGTACCATCCCTTTCTTTACTACATTAACCATCTTTTACAACTTTGAATCATCCCTTTGGGCCTCCTTAATATTCTCCTGGATATATGTTCGGGAAATAATTTTGGAAAGGTAGGATGTATTTCCTGCCATTGTGATTTCAAAATCCATCCTTTTCATATCCATGAATATAGGGTTTTTTTCATTCCACAACATGGATAATGTAGTAGGTTCTTTTCTTCTTAGAGAATCTACTACCTTGTTTGCATTGATAGGATGATAATGAATATATAAATCATAGTATTTGATTAGATTTATCCATCTACTTTGATTCATGTTTATCTCTTTTTGTGTGAATATATAATTAAAGTTCTTGTGATAAGTATATATGTCACAATTCTCACCATAGAGGTAGTGCCTCCTGATTTTCAAGCCAAAAATCACATCTACTAGCTTCAGGTCATGCATCATGTAGTTATACTCATAGTTATTCAGCTGTTATAGGTCCTAGTCTATCACATTATAATTTTGAATGAGTACACAACCCAATAATTTCTTGGAATCATCACTGCATATCAAGAAACATTCTCCACTTTTCAGTAATGTGAATACAAATTCAGTGATATGCCTTCTCTTTATCTCCTTGATGATTTCCTCACATTCTTCTGTCCAGACAAATTTTACCCCTTTCCTTGTTAACTTAGTTAGTAGGCTTGAAAAACATGAAATTTTCCCACAAAACATCGATAGTACCATTCTAATATAAGAAAACTATATATTTCTATGAAACTAGAGGGTCTATTCCATTCTACATTTGCCTTTGTTTTTTAAGGTTCTATAGAAATTCCCTCACTTGTGATCACATATCCAAAGAATGTGACTTTATGCATCCAAAAGTCACACTTTTTGAAAATGGTGTACAAATTATTCTTCCAAAATGTTTCCAACACAAGTCTTATATGTTCTGGATATTCCTCCTTACTCTTGGAGAAGATTATAATATCATAGATAAACACTACCAATTTTTTTAGAGGTAATGTCTAAAGACTCTATTCATCAAATTCGTGAAGAATGAAAGGGAATTAGTAAGTCCTAAGGGAATCAAAAAAAACTCATAGTGCCCATACCTTATATGGAAGGTAGTATTATGAATATCTTCCTTCTTCATCTTTATCTAATGATATCCAAAATATAGATCCACCTTTGAGAATTACTGAGCTCCTCTCAACTAATAAAACAATTCATCAATCCTCAGAAGAGCATAATGTTCCTTATGGCGATCTTGTCGAGTCCTAGATAATTGATACACATCTATATTTTTCCATACTTCTTCTTGAAAAAGAGCACTGGTGCACCCCACGGTGATGCATTGGGGAATATAAACCCTTTATCAAAATTCTCTTGTAGCTATTTCTTTAACTCCTCCAGTTTTATAGGATCTATCCTATAGGGAAACATGGATATAGGAGCAGTTTCGGGTATGAGTTCTATTGAGAACCCTACCTCATGATCTGAGGGTAGTAAGGGTAACTCTTCAAGGAATAAATCCATATATTCCCTTATAGTGGTCATTTACCCTAGGTTGATACCTTCCTTTGACTCAACTATTTGAGTGAGGTATGCTTCTTCATAGGGAATCAACACCCTGACCGTTGAAGGATTTTTCAAAGGAGATTCATGATCTTCCTTGCATTTATTGGGGAGCATGGTATGGTTCAGAATATGAAAAGATATTTCCTTTTCCTAACAGTTTATATGTGCTCTATATAACGAGAGTCATTTCATTCCCAATATAGTGTAAAATAACACCAAGGGAAGTATCACAAGATTTTATGGAATAATCATCCCACATACTCCAATAGGAGAATATTACAACACTTAGGTTTTATTGATTTCACCACTAGTTATTTTTACAAATATCAATAGTTCAAGGTTTCAGGGATTCAGGTTAATTATTCAAGAAAACTTGCGAGATATAAATGAATGCATAGAAATGGAATCAAATAAGACATTTTTCGTTATTGAGTGAATATGAAGCATACCTTGTATGAATTCATTCTCTTGATCTACTTATGTAGTAGTGATAAAATAATACATCCCTTTCTCCTTTTGTTTTGGTGTATGATGATGCTAATCACCCTCTATGACTCGAGTTTTAGTGCACTGGCTTGCAGAGTTACCTTTCTCCCTACATTTGTAGCATTGGACCACGGGTGTTTCTTTCCGTTCCTCCACCACATTGTCCTGAATTTTCATGTCTTTTCAACATTCACGAGATTAGTGGCCTTCTCTCCCACACTTGAATTATTTCCCCATCCCTTTGAGGTAGTTCCCATGATGCTTATTCCCACAATTTTGACATGTGGGTGGTTGAGTTTTCTTTCCACCTTTGTCATTAGAACCTCTATCTTGAAACTCTATCTTTAATTTCTTATCACCATAGCCATGAGACCATTTTAAAAAAATGTCTCCACTTTGAGAGCACATCAAACAACTTCTCCATAACTCCCAAAGTCCTGAATTTCAAGATCCCTTTGAAGGTGGGGGTTTTGAACCACTAAAAAATATATCAATTTTTTCTATCATTATTGATTAAAAAACAGAATCATACATTGAAAGACTTGTGAAATTTTATTTTTAGGACATGATAGATTTTCCTTCCTTTTTCTTCAGCTCTATGGATTTTCTCTCTGTCTTGGTTCAAAGAGTTTGAGGGAAATACTTATTAAGAAACATTATCTTAAAGTCTTCCCACTCCATCTCTTCAATTTCATCCCTTGTATTGGTGCTCTTAATCAAATCCCACCATTGATCATCATGTACATCTAGATGATAAATTTCCAGAGTCACCTTCTCCATCTTAGAATAGTGAAGCATAAAAAAGATCTCTCTATCGAGCTAACCTAGCATTCTGTAACTAGTGGAGCAGAATATCTAAGGAATGTCAGTATTCATTGCCACATAAAACACTTAATAGATAGTTTCTACCTCTTAGGTGAAAGAGAAAATTCTATATTATTTAGGTTGTTATTCATAACCCGAGACAGCTAGGTAAGAATCACCATGAAATTTTTAACACCGCCTCCCAAAGCATTGGGGACGTCATTCATGAAATTGCTAAATTGTCCCTCATATGGGTTTTTGGTCAGGTTCCTCCTGGTTCCCACCATTTTAAAAAATAGAAAAGGTTATAACATAGGTTAATAAGGTATGAATATATATTTTATTCCATTGTGAAATTAAGTAAAAAGGTATAACATGTCAGATACCTATGTTCATATTTTTCTAAAAGAAAGCTTCTTGGGTTCTCACTTATACTTAGTCTCATACTAAGGGTTTTCACTAAGGTTCTCTAATCCTAATTCCCAAATTAACTAAACCATCCTCTAATGGAAACTATAGAAACCCTACTATTATTACATTGATATTACATCATTTTAATGATAAAAAACTTAAAAAAATTATACAATGAGGGTTCAAAGGTTTAGTTCCTTGAAAAAACAGGGGCGATATATAACCTTTACAATGTAAAACACAAAAATTTATTTAATTCCTTCTTCTCTAGCTTCTTATTTCCCCTTGTGTTCTTCTTAGTACAAGTAGTCACCTGAGGATATACATAAAAAATGGGTGATCTAAAAGCCTAGTAAGAAGATATATAATAACATGAAACAATATAACATGGGGTGATCATAATCATTATCATCATAACATAGGAATAAGATCATAATAATGAGAGTGAGCATTAATAAAATACATGGAATGTGGAAAGGAATAAAAATGAAACATCATGTATTAGTGGTCAACTACCAAACATAGTTGTGAACGAAACTGGCATCATGTTCAGGCATATTTCACTTTACTCATGAGGTTCTTTACATTACACAATGAATTGGAGCACTATATAATTCCGGGAGAGCCCACCACATCATAACATTTACATTATCTTTCATGGCACATAGAAAATATGTTAATATTGAACATATAATAACCCATGGAAAAGAATGGTTTTAATTTCATCAGTTTAATTTCATAAACATTGGGTTCCCAAATGAAATAGGTAATAACATACTTGATATAATAATCATCAACTTTTAGTGAAAGGTACAATCTTGAGAAGTAAAAGGTTTGTTTTTTTAAAGAATAGATCTTTAGGAAAACAATGTGTTTTTCATAAACTCTAGTAGAAAAAATTTATATCCCAAAAAAGGTAATATAATGATGAATAAATTATTTTTAAGGAATAACCATACTAAAAATTGAGTGAAAGAGGGACAACCCAAAGAAAGAGAGTTGGGTTCAAGAATTCCCCTTACCTTATGTCTGAATGATTTCCTCACTTTAATGCCCTATATAATCACATTAGACTCATTAATTAACAACTAAAAATCCTTTTTTACCTAAATAAAATTCATTATTGTCTTTTTAGGTTCTATTATAGTCCTTTTTATGAGTTATAGTGTCGTAATTCATTGTTTGGGAGGGATCATTTTCTTAGTTTTCATGATCAGTTCACTTGTATACATGAATGGAAGATCATGTATGATGTGGATAAAAATACCGAAATAATAATATATGTTTTTAATAATTTTATATAATTTTAAATGATCTTATCTGGGATTTGATTATATACCAAGAGGGCGATTCATTAGATAAAAGTTAATAATGATCGTTTTAGGTTAATTTTGGATGTTTTTTATCACAACAAACTTATTTTTTTATTTAGTATTATGTGTGTAAGTTATTTCCAGAACATAAAAAAAGTTACAAGATATACTTTAAAATGAATTTCAACCCTTTAATGGTGTTATTAATATCCTTTAATGCATTTATGTAAAATTAAATGACATCACCCACGATGTCGGTAAATTAACACTTTACGAGCACCAATTTTATTTTTAATATAAGAGAGAGAGAGAGGAGTTTAATGTTGTATATTCCATTAACATGATATAATTACAGTATATGAAATTTATTAGAGTTAACATTCCACTTTTATAAAGTTATTCGAGGATTGAATAATAAAATAAATTTAAATTGAAAGGAAATTAAAAGAAAATAGAGAGGATTTACTTCTTGAATTCTCCTCTTGAGATTCCCCTCAAGGAACCTAGGCATGGTATTTTGATGAGATCAAGCTATCATGGACATTGGAGAGGGACTAGGGAAGTGTATTGGGTAGAATATATTCAAGGATCAAATCTTGAGAGGTGTGAGGAGAAGAAGAAGTGAGGGGTGGTATTTATAGTGGAGGGGAGGGGTGTTTTCTTATTATTTTAATAATTAGTTTACTATTTTTCTCAAGACCAGAAATAGTGAGGATTAATGGGAATAAAAATAGTGATTAGATCATTTTAGTTAGAACCAATGGTTCTTACATTATTTATGACTCAGTTAATAGTGCTTTTATCTTATAATGTATACATATTGTAATTTATCATATGTTTCTATTCACAAAAAAATTCTACGATTTCAGAAAAATCTAAAAACTTCACCCTAATTTTTTTTCAACGTATTGAATTCAGAAATGAACTCTATTTTATGAAAATAATTTTCTAAATATGAGTAATTTAATTTTTAATTAAAATCATCATTGACTTGGAAAATACAGATTTTAAAATTATAACTAATTTTATAATACTTTTGAAAAATTACTTAAGGTATCATAAAATTATCTTAAATTCAAAAGACATAAAAGTGTTAATATGTGAATTTATTTTAGGAAAATAAATTTTCTTTATTAATTATAAAAAAATAATTAAATAATTATGACTTACAAAAATACCAATCACTTAATTAATAATTTTAAAACAATTATTTACTTAGTCTATTATACCATTATTTTATTTAAAAGTTTCTTAAATCTTAT
Source organism: Viscum album (assembly GCA_963277665.1). NCBI lineage: Eukaryota > Viridiplantae > Streptophyta > Magnoliopsida > Santalales > Viscaceae > Viscum > Viscum album. The sequence continues at coordinate 1,384,001,714 of OY728138.1, forward strand.
TTATACATTAATGGGTGAGGTCACTATTCCTTTGTTTGGTTTACTATTCATCAGGGTCATATTACTATTCTTAAGGGTAAGTTACTATTCACAAAAAAATAATTTTATCCTCTCAGACTCCAAATATCTTATTGATCATAACCGTGTATGTCAGATTTTCAAAATTTAAATCACATAAGTAGAGAAATTATGTTTAACGGCTATTATGTAAAAGTCACATTGTATTTAGTAGCATGATGTGGAATTGTGTTTCCTAATGTGATTTTCAATGACATAATTATAAGAAGGTAATTTCCATTGATAAAACATTGGATCATTAAATTCTTCCATCCTTTTGAAATTTCACCCTTGAAATTTAGTTTTACATAAATAGGTGAGGGTACTTATCCTTTATCACCTCCTCTAGTTCCCAAGTTTCTTTTTCATACTAATGGTTCCTCCAAAAAACTTTGATAGGGTGGGTTGTCTTGTTGCGTTGAACATTATCTCTTTAGTCCAGAATCTTTAGTGGATGCTACTCATAAGAGATACCATCTACCAACTGTATCACATCTAAGTTTAGTATATATGAGGGATCTAGTATGTACTTCCTCAGGAGTGATACATGGAACACATCTTAAACTCAAGCTATAGTTGGTGGATGTGAAAGCTAATAGGCCACATCTCCTATGCAATCAAGGATCTCAAAGGGGATAATGTACCTTGGTCTTTGTTTCTATTTATTTCCAAACCACATGACTCTCTTCCATAGAGATATATAAATGAAGACTTTATATCCAACATCAAACTCCAAGTCCCTTAGACGGTTGTCAGCATAACACTTTTTTCCGAATCTAAGCAGCTTTGATATTTAGCTGGATGGATTGTACTTTTTTTGTCATCTCTTGTACAAGATCAGGTACAAGAAGCTTTCTTTATCTAACTTCATCCCAACAGGTTAGAGTTATACATCGATTTATATACAAAGCTGCATATAGAGCCATCTAAATACTCAAGTTGAAGCTAATGTTTTATGATAACTCAACTAATGGTATATGATGATCCCATACTCTTTTTAATTTAAATAATATACTCTTAACATATCTTCAAGTGTATGAATAGTCCTTTCAGATTGGCCGTCAGTTTGGGGGTGATAGGCCATAATAAAATTCAATTCAGTACTCAAGTCATGTTGAAGACTCCTCCAAAATTTAGATGTAAACCTGGGATCATGATTAGATAAAATCAAGAGTGGACCCCAAGAAATATCACCACTTCTTTAACATATATCTTTACAAGTTATTCAAGAGAGATATCTTCCCAAATAGTGATAAAGTGGGTAGTCTTGGTGAGTCAATCCACCACAACCCATATCGCATTATTTCCTTTGGATGTCTTTGGGAGGCCCATCAAAAATTCCATTGTGGAATTCTACCATTTTCATATGGGTATATGCAATGGTTGAATAATCCCTTTGGACTTCTATCACTCCATTTTAACTTTCTAGCATATCAAACACCTTGAGATATATTCCACAATCTTCTTGTTCATGTTCTCCCACCAGAAGTGTTCTCAGAGGTCATTGTACATATTGGTGATAATAGGATGGATATAGAATGTTGTTATATGTACATTATCTAATATATCCTTCAATATCATAGGTGATGAAGGAACAAAAAGACTCATTCCAAACTGAAATACACCAATATCATCGATATGGATCTCTTGTAGATTCTCTCTCTTTACTGCATTCAGCCTCTTTTACAAATCTAGATCATCCCTTTGGGCCTCTTTAATCTTCTATTAGATATATGGTTGGGAAATAATTTGGGAATGGTAGGATGTATTACCTACAATTATTATTTTCAAATCCATCCGATACATATCCATGAATATAAGGTATTTTTTAGTCCACAACAAGGATAGAGTAGTAGGTTCTTTTCTACTTTGAGAATCAGCTACCTTGTTTACCTTACCTGGATGATAGTGAATAGAGAAATCATAGTATTTGATTAGATCTAACCATCTCCTTTGATGCGCGTTGAGATCCTTTTGCATGAATATATAATTTAGGCTCTTGTGATCGGTATATATGTCACAATTCTATCAATAGATGTAATGCCTTCATACTTTCAATGAAAAAATCCCAGCTACTAGATCCAGATCATGCATCGGGTAGTTTTTCTCATGGATCTTCAACTGTAGTGAGGCCTAGGATATCACATTATCATTTTTCATGAGTACACAACCAAATACTTTATTGGAATCATCACTTTATATCACAAAACTTTATCAACTTTTCGGTAATGTGAGTACAAGTGTAGTGATAAGCCTTCTCTTTATCTCCTTGAAGATTTCCTCACATTCTTTCTTCTAAACATACTTTACCCCTTTACTTGTTAACTTAGTTATTAGGATTGAAAATTATCAGAAATTTCTCAAAAAACGTTAATAATAATATAGTAATCCTAGAAAACAATTGATTTATATGACACTATATGGTTTGGGACATTCCTCAATTTCTTTTGTTTTTAAAGGGTCCATAGAAATTCCTTCACTTGTGATCACATGTACCATGAATGTGACTTGATACATCCAAAAGTCACACCTTATGAACTTGGTGTACAGCTTCTCATTCCTCAATGTTTCCAACACAAGTCCTATATGTTCTTCATGTTCCTCTTTGCTCTTGGAGTAGATGATAATATCATTGATAAACATTACCACAAATTTTTCAAGTTAATGTCTAAATAATCTATTTATCAAATCCATATATATTTCAAGGGAATTAGTAAGTCCAAAGGGAATCACCAAAAAATCATAGTACCCATACCTTGTATGGAAGTCTGTCTTATGAATATCATCTTTCTTTACCTTTAGCTGATGATATCCAGAATGGAGATCTACCATTGAGAGGTACTGAGCTCCTCTAAACTGATCAAACTATTCATTAATCCTCAGAAGATGATACTTTTTATTTATGGTGATCTTGTCGAGTTCCCGATAATCGATACACAACCACATTATTCCATTCTTCTTCTTGAAAAATAGAACTAGTCCACCCCATAGTGATGCACTAGGGAATATGAACCCTTTATCCAAATTCTCTTGTAGCTATTTCTTTAACTCCTCCAGTATATAGGAGCTATCATATAGGGACACTTTGATATAGGAGTAGATCTAGGTATGAGTTTTATTGATAAATCTACCTCATGATGTAGAGGAAGTAAGGGTAAATCTTCCAGAAATACATCAATATATTCCCTTACAATGGTAATATACCCTAGGTTGATTCCTTACTTTGACTCAACCATTTTAGCAGGATATGTTTCTTAATAGGTAATCAATACCGACAACGTTGAAGGATTTTTCAAAGGAGATTCATGATCTTCCTTAACATTGTAGTAGAGCATGGGATGGTTCAGAATATGGAAAGATATTTTCTTTTCCTGACAGTTTTTATGTGCTCTATATAATGAGAGCCAATCCATTCCCAATATAGAGTCAAATTCCACCATGGGAAGTATCACAAGATTTAATTGAAGAATATTCCCACATATGCCAATAGAATAAGAGTCCAACAATTGGGTTGTAATGATTGCACTACTATGAATTTTTACAGATATCTATACATCAAGGTTTCGGGACTTCAATTCAATTGTTCTAGAAAACCTGAGAGATATAAAGGAATACATAGAAACATAATCAAATAAGACTTTTTTCCATTCTTGTGTGAATAGGAATTATACCTTGTATAAATTTATTATCTTTCCCCAATTCTGTAGTATTGATAGAATAAGCCTTCCATTTCTCCTTTGGTTTTGATGGCTAATGACACTGATTACCCTTGAGGACTCGAGGTTTAGTGCACTAGCTTTCATAGTGACCTTTATCCCTATAGTCGTAGCATTGGACCATGGGTGGTGCTCGCATTTCTTCCACCACATTGTCCTAACCATTAATGTATTTTCAACATTCATGGTCTTGGTGGCCTTCTCTCGCACACTTGAAGAATTTCCCAATACCTTTGAGGTATTTCCCATGATTCTTCTTCCCACATTTTTTACATGTGGGTAGTTGAGTTTTCTTTTCACCATAATGATTAGATCCTATATCTTGAATCTCTATCTTTATTTTCTTTTAACCATGTCCATGGGACTATTCTCAAAAATATATCTACACATTGAGAGCACATCGACCAAATCCTTCATAAATCCCAAAGTCTGAAATTTATAGAGCCTTTCCAAGCTATGATTTTAAACCACTAAATAATATATCAAATTTTTCTATCATTGTTGATAAAAAACATGAATTGTACCTTTAAAGCCTAGTGAAATTTTCTTCATAGGCCATGAAAAATTCTCTTTCCTTTTGCTTCAACTCTATGAATTATCTCTCCATATTAGTTTGAAGATCTCAAGGGGAATACTTATTAAGAAACATTATCTTCAATTCTTCCCACCCTATATCTTCAATTTCATACCTTGGATTTCTGTTCTTAATCAAATCTTACCATTTATTGGACTCTCTATCTAGATGATAAATATTCGGAGTCACTTTCTCTATCTTATAATAGTGAAGCGCAAAAAATATCTCTCTATCAAGTTGACCCACTATTCCACAACTAGTGGTTCAGAAGATCCACTAAAAATTGGTGGTTGTTTCCATATAAAACACTTGATATCCAATTTCTCCCTCTTATGTGAAGGAGGATGTTACACATTATTTAGGTTATTTTTCATAATCTAAGACAACTAGGTAATCATCTCCATGAAATTTTTAACTCCACCTCCCAAAGAATTGAAGATGTCATTTTGGCAATTGATACATTGTTCCTCACTTTGTTTGTTGGTCAGGTTCTTCCTGGTTCCCACCATTTTTAAAAATAGAAAAGGTTAGAACATAAGTCAATACGTGATGAATATATATTTAATTCCTTTGTGAAATTCTCTCTAAATCCATATATTGTGGGATCCCTATGTTTATCATTTTATAAAACAATGATTCTTAGATTCACACTTATACGTAGTCTCATACTAAGGGTTTTCACAATGGTTTTATAATCCTAATTCCCAAATTAACTAAATCGTCCTCTAATATTAACTATAGTGAACCTTATATTTCTATATTCTTATTAAATTATTTTAATTATTAGAAACATAAAAAAATTATACAATGAGGATCCAAAGGTTTAGTGTATTTGGAAAACTGGGACCATACATAACTTTTACAACATAAAACATAAACCTTTATTTAATTCCTTCTTCTCTAGCTTCTTATTTACGTGTTCTCCTTAGCAAAAGTAGTCACCTAAGGATATACATAAAAAATGTATGAGCTAAAATATCACCAATTGGATTGATTAGAACATGAAACAATATAACATAGAGTGAGAATAATCATTATCATCATAACATAGGCATAAGATCATAATCATGAGATGGAGCATTAAGAAATGACTTGGAATGTGAAAATGCATAAAACTGAAACTTTATGCCTTAGTGGTCAAATATCACACATTGGTTTTAACAAATATAGAATCATGTTCATGCATATTTCAATTTACTCATGAGTTTATTCACATTACCCAATGCATTTTAGCTCTATATAATTATGGTTTCACCCGTCACATCATAACATTTACATTATCATTCATGCCACATAGAACATATACCACTATTGAACATATAATTACCCATGGAAAGGAATGGGTTTCATTTCATCAGAATAAATTCATGATATTTGGGTTCCCAAATTAAAGAGTGAATAACATTCTTTATATAAGAATCATCAACCTTGAGTGAAAGAAACAATCTTGATAAGTAAAAGTTGTGTTTTTTTAAAGAAGATTTTTTTTAAGAAAACAATGTTTTCTTCATAAACTCACGTTGAAAAAATTTATATCTTATAAAAGGTAATATAATTATTAATAAAAAATTTTAATGTAACAACCATACTGAAAATGGATTGAAAGATAGAAAACCCATAGAAAGAGAGTTGGGTTAAAGAATTACCCTTATCTTGTGTTTGAATGCTTTCCTCACTTTAATGTCCTTTATAATCACATTATATTCTTTAGTTAACAACTAAAAAACCTTTTGTACATTAATATAATTTATTTCGATCTTATTAAGTTCTCTTATGGTCATTTTGATGAGTTATAGTGTCGAAATTCATTGTTCGAGAGTGTTCGTTTTCTTAGTTTTCATGATCGGTTCACTTGTGTACATGAATGGAAGTTTGTATATGATGAGTATAAACATCCAGAATTGTTATTATATGTTTATAATTATATTAAATAAGTTTAAATGATCTTATGAAGTATTTGGTTATATACCATGGGGATGATTCAATAGATAAATGTAAATGATGATCGTTTTAGGTTAATTTTAGCTGTTTTTAATCCCAATGCACTTGTTTTGTTTTATAATTTAGTATTATGTGTATAAGTTAGTTATAAAACCTAAAATAGGTTAAAAGATAAAATTTAAAATATTTTTTAAACCATTTATTGATTTTATTTTTATCCTTTATGGAATTTATGGAAAATGAAATTTCATCACCCATGATGTCAGTAAATTGACACTTCACAGGCAAAAATTTCATTTTTAATATAAGAGAGAGAGTGAAGTTTAATGTTGGATATTACATTAAAAATATATAATTATATTATATGTAAGTTATTGGAGTTATCATTCCATTTTTATGTAGGGAGGTCAGGAGAGAATAATAAAATAAATTGAAATTTAAATGAAATTAAAATAAAAGAGAGGGGATTTACCTCTTAAATCGTCCTCTTGAGATCCTCCTCAATACACCTAGGATTAGTATTTTTATGAGACAAATAGATCATGGAAATGTTGGATGAACTAGGGAAGAGTATTTTTCAGAATATATGCAAGGATTAAATCTTGATAGGTGTGAGGAGAAGAGGGTGTAAGGGGTGGTATTTATAGTGGATGGGAGGGGTGTTTTTTTTTTATTTTAATAATTAGTTTATTATTTTACTCAAGACAAGAAATATTAAGGATTATTGTGACTAAAAATAGTAATTAGATAATTTTAGTTCGAACTAATGGTTCTTACATTAGCGATGGCTCAATAAATAGTGTTTTTAGCTTATGATGAATATATACGATAAATTATAGAATTTTAATATTCACCAAAAAATTCGTGGATTTCAGAAAAATATCAAAAAACCACCGTAACTATTTTTTTACGTGTTGAATTCAAAAATTAACTCCATTTTATGAAAATAATTTTCAAAATATGAGTAATTTAATTTTTAATTAAAATCATCATTTACTTGGAAAATACAGATTTTAAAATTATAACTGATTTTATAATACTTTGAAAAATTACTTAAGGTATCATAAAATTATCTTAAAATAACAGGAAATAAAAATGTTAATATATGATTTTATTTTATGAAAATAAATTTTCTTTATTATTTATTAAAATTTAATTAAATAATTATGAATTACAAAAATACCAACCACTTAATTCATAATTTTAAAACATTTGTTTACTTAGTCTATTATACAATTAATTGATTTAAAATACACATAAATTTAATTTATACTTTTATGGATGATGTTACTATTCATTTGGCCAGTTTACTATTCATAAGGGTCATATTACTGTTCATAAGGGTAAGTTACTATTTACCAAAAATTAAGTTTGTCCTATCAGACTACAAATATCTTAGTGATCACAACCGTGTATATCAGATTTTTAAAATTCAAATCATAAAAGTGGAAAAATTATATTTAAAAGATAGTCTATAAAATTCACGTTGTATTTAGTAGCATGATGTGGAATTGTGTTTCATAATGTGATTTTATGTGATAATATTATAAGAAGGGAATTTCGATTGATAAAACATTGGGTCGTCACAGACACTCCATGCATATATATAGTTACAAAAAGAAATATGACAATTATAACCTTAGAGAATCATGACATAAAATTCAAAAAAAAAAGAATGAAGCCTTCTCCCAAAGATAGATCTAGAAAGAAATAAATATCTAGGTTGAGTAACAACTCTCAACCTAGTTTCTCTCGTGGAGGAGAAAAAATAAATACATCTTATTCACATATATATTATTTTAAATATTTATTTATAAGGAATTGAAGGAAATGAATGATTAAGGAAGAAATTTGGAGATAGAGAGAAGGATGGAATAAGTATTTTAGGATTGATAGTAGAGGTAATCTTGGGAGTGATCTAAATATTTGACATCTTAGGGATTATCTTTATTAGAGAGATCAACCATGATGAAGAGTTAATGGAGTGTATCCCTTAAAGAGGAGTTGAGTAGTGAAGATTTTGGAATATAATTATTTTATGTAAAATTATAATTTATGTAAAAAGATTATGTTTGAGTTATAATAATCACAATATCCCATTTTTTGTTGAATAAATCAATTTTTATTTTCAAATAGATAAACTTATTATACTGTAAAGGGGGAGATACATTCTTGACCTTGAATATTTTTAATTGTTCTATTGAAGATTAGTGATTTTTTATAAAACCTCTTAATCAACCTCTAGAAAGACAAAACTAAGTTGGTATCACATGGTAGATAGTTTAATAAAAATATTTTATTTCAAGTTTAATCACACTTTTTTATACTTTAATCTAGCTAAAATAGACCCATATTTGATTAATTAATTACTTATTTCTTAGAGAAGTTTGATTCTACCCTTTTCTCAAGTGGAAACTTTTTTAATAGGGGTGGAAAAGATGAAATTTTAGAAAATAAATAGATAAAGATGGTGCTACCCCTTACTCTTGAGAATTTTAATTTATTTTCAATAATGGGTAGAATAAAAGATATAATGAGAACCTATTTACATAAATGTATTTAAGGGTATGGAAAAAATTAAATGGGTAGATTAAAATTCTCAATGGAGTATGTTGATTATATTTATTGTTAAAAATTAAGGTTTACATTATAATGTGAAGTTTTGAATTTGTGTTTGGTGATGGAGGAAGAGCCCAATATTAGTAAAGAAGTGAAATATGACTATAATGAAACATAGAATAAGATATATATCATTGTATCATAAAGATTCATCTATATATTAGAAACATAATTTGAGATGATGACTTTGGAAATAGGAAAGGATTTATTCTTCTTAGTAAGAAAAAAATATATCTGATGATTATAGATCTAATCTTAATGATTCAATGAAAACTATTCATGTATGAGGGAAAAACTTTCTACAATAGCTTTATGAAGCTAAGGATGATGACTATTGAAAATCTAAAGGAGTTTTTAATTTTGAATGAGTATAAATGATGGATTAAAAAGTGATAATAAATCCATGTATTATTGATCATGAAGGTTTTTATATTCAATAACTAAAATCTATTATATGGTGATTGGATAAAGCTAAGGGTAAAGCTATACTTTAAGAGGCAGCAGTGATTCATTCAAATACACAAGTTCAGTAGTCATATGAAAAAATAATTTGAGAATATTTTTATAAGATTTGGAAACATTCTGATAATTTCCAAAGACATTATGTTTCTTGTGATGTTATGGAGTGATTTGGGTAGCCTTGAGAATATTTTAATAAGTCCTGGGATTACATGAAATGTTCTAATGATCTGTGATTATGGATGAAAGTTAGAAAATAAATGGAATACAAAATATGTTTGTGTTTGTCTAAGAATGAAAGTAAAGGTAAAGGCATGGATGGACTATATAAACATGTAATATACTCTCTTATATTAATATAAAATCGGATAAGTATTTAGATTCTATGAACATATATGAAATTTTTATGATGCATAATAAATGATTTTAATTAAATTTAGAGAATTATAAAAGTCAATAATTTCATAAAATATCTTTTCATGAAAAATATATATATAGAAGAATAAATAAAGTAAAAAACTCATTCATTATGAATGATTTTCTATGAGAAGAACCTTATAAAATGTGTAATATTTTTATGATTCATACATTTTTCTTCCAATGATCAAATGAAAATGAGATAAAGGTAAAAACCATACACAATGATTAAGAGTAATAATTTCTTACTTATCAAATCATAGTATTGGATATCTTCATATTGTATTAAACGTTATTCTCATGTGATGGATGAGTTGTGTTTTGTAGAAAATGTTCACACCATGAAGAGATTTGTTATGGTTTAATGATTTGGTTAGGTGTTGTGAAGAATACGATCATGATATGAATATCTATGAGTGTAAAATTCAAGCTAAATATGGTTTTGTTAATTGAGATGATTTCATTCCATAAGGATAAGGTAACATCACTATGAATGATAAATAGATTATTGGAAGGATTCATGCCATTTCAAATTTGTTGTAAGTTATTATGCAGTGGTGGAAGATTAAGTGCATTCTTATATTATGGAAAATGAGGGACACGAATGAATGAGTAATATTTCTTCTAAATAGGGTATATGATAAGTAAATTCAAATTATGTTGTTGGGGATGAGTTGATGCCATCATAAATAGAAAGAAAAATATGTGTAATACTACTTGAAGAACTTGGTTTTATAACTTCAATATAGCATCCCTTAAATATTACATCTATAATTTCACCCAAAAGACACAAAATTATAATAACTATTTTCTAAACCATTATGACAACTTTATAGAAGTTATGATTTTATTCAAACTATAATAATAAACTAATCTATAATTATTTTTTCCATAAACCATGCCTATATATGTTCACGTGCCACTATGAGAAAATTATTTCCCACAGGAAGGGTTTAGGAAAATTATATAACCACAGTTTTATAAAACTGTAACTCAAGGGCCCCCTATAGTCACCATTTTATGAAACTAAGATTATAGGTACCCTTATATTTATAATTTTAGAAAACTATAGATATATGGTGGTTGGGAATTACTCTTATTATTTATTGATAATTCCATTGTAAAAATAAAATATGTTTATTTTTTAATTTATATATATTTATATATATGAATGTTATAAATATGTTTATAATTAGTATTTTATGGGAGTTGAAAAGTCTCTGTGGTTGTATAAGGGTGATACAAGATTCAAATCCCATTGGTTTTTTGTGATCCTATTATCAAGTTTTTTTATATTGAGACAATAGTATTTTCACCTAGAAACCTATTGAGTCCACATTCAACCCCCATGATTATAGTTTCTATAACAAATTGAGATTTATTATCCATTAAAGTAATACCATCTTCAATAGAATTATTCATATGCAACAATGATCTAAAATGAGAGGAAACATTTTTATTATTAATAAAATTTAAGAATAATTAAACCTATAGTAAAAAATATATTTTAATCAATTAGAAAATGTATACAAAATATTATCATGAATACTAATAGTTTTAATAAGTAATTTTTCAATAAAACAAATTTTTATTTATTTATATTGAAATTTCATTAAAAAGTTAAATTATAAAATTTAGAATTTTAATTTTAGAAAATGAACATCATTTTTTAATTCCACAAAAAAATAACTAAAGGTGATTTTTTTTGTTTTTTATATTGTCAATGATTTTACGGTAAATAGTAAAAAAATAACTATTTTTTTAAAACCGCCGCTTTTATGACATTATCATAACAAAATAATGACTAAAATTATTTTAAAAACTTTTATATATAAAAATATATTTATAAATTTAAATAAATAATCTAAAAATACGATGTCAAATTTGATAAATCTATGTGTAATGTTTGGAAACACAAGTAATATTTTTCTATAAAAACAATTTTTATTTGCTAATATTAAAAATTAGTTTTCATAGATTATTCAAATTAAATCCATAAAAATTAATTTCATATTTTAGATCAACCAATCATATTAATCAATAAGAACAATTTATTTTTTGGTCATAATGTATGATTATTAAGATTAAAGTTAATGACCATAAAAAATTTAACCATGCTATTTTTAAAAACCAATTTTATTAATATTAGGTAATTTTTATATCTTAAAATAAATTAATAACTTCCAAAAAATAATTTTAATATAATTTTAAACTGATATATAAATATATCATGACTCATTCAATTGGTAATAAATAGTAGATAATATTATGAAAACTTGATGGTAAAAACAACATTTTGTCTATAACATTTTTTATGTAATTTTTTTTATATGTATTAAATAATTTAATATGGAATATAATTTTTATATTATTAAAAATTAAATTTTGTTAAATATTTCCTAAATTGATGTTCAAAAAACCCAAAATTTTTAGTAGTGTTTATTTTATATTTTTATAAAAACCCAAATTACATAGTTAAAAAATAGTTACCTAAGTAAAAATGAGAATGAAATAATGTAAATACCTAATGGTAAATGACCTGAAACATGATTAAAACATATGTTCAAATTATATGTAGATTCTTGATGATACTTATTTATACATTTATTTCATGTATATATTTTAGGGTGTTTTTATACGTTAATTTTGTGGAATATAATTGATATTTTTTCCAATATTTGAACTGTTTAACATGTTTTGTAATTTATTATAGGATAGAACCAATAATCAGAAAAGGAACAAAAAAACACAAAAATATGGAGAAAAATAAATTTCCTATCATGTAATGAAACTTGAAGTTTTAAGCTGCAATGGAGATGGGAAAAGTTTAAGAATCTGGACAACATCATTTTCACCACCTAAAAGAAGACCTCCCAAGATAACATATTATCAGAAGATACTCCCTAGGGTCCAAATTGAAGAATAAGTAAATTTTGGAGGTTCTGAAATTTTAAATTGAAGATTCACATTGTGTAAATATTACATGATTTTAAACAATTACATGTATTCAACCAAGATAGGACATGAAGAAAATTAGAGGAGGGTCTAATACTTTCTTGATGTAAAAAACATTTCTCACCATGAAATCTTTCAAATAGGCCCAGAAATCTTGTAGGTCATGAATTCCATGCAGATGGTGAAACACTTACACAAAATGAATAATTTACATGATTTTAAGGTTTTGGGTATTCCCAAATTTGATTTGTTGATAGGATTTAACACCATGAAGGGGAACACTTCCACCATTACATAATAAAGTTACAAAATATCGAATAACAACTAAGAATGGGGTTGAATAAGTTGTTCACTTTTACAAGTTTCAATAATTTTAAAAACATAACCCATGCAACTTATTAAATTTTATAACCTTATCATATTTTAGTAAATACACATGCATACAAAATTAGGAAAGAAATTAAAGAACATTAGATTTACATGGTTCGACTTCAGTATGAGAACCAACATCCTTTCCATCACCACTCCCTTGGCTCTACAAAAATTCACTAAAATGAAGAAGTGAATAAAACTTGTGTTAACACCCATTATAAATCTTTTACAACTTGATAGGTACAATTATATTGACTCCTATTAGTTTATAGATTTTTCTTGTGAAAAATGAGCCACAACAAAAGTATAAAGACCTTTTTTAATCTACTACACAAAATCTATTTCTGAAACCTTATCCCAATGTGGTCATGTCTAATTTTTCAATTTCATGGGACTGGTTCCGATAAAATCAGTATGATTAATCTATTCACAAATTTCACTTCTCAAACTATACTCAATTTCTTAGTCTTATCTTCCTCAATTCGATCATCTTTAGTCTGATCTTTCTAAGACTGATCTTCCTCAGTCCGATCTTCCTCATTATAATCTTCCTTTGTCTGGTAAATTTTTTAGAATTTTGATCTTTTTATGAGATCACTATATGGAAAGAAACACTGAATCAAACTTTACAACACTCCACTTTTTTCTGATGTGATTTTTTTTCAAAATACAAATGTACTATTCATCTATTTATAGGCACCCTAGAATAGAAAAGGTGAGAAACTAAAAAACTTTTTCTGCTTATTGAAATTCCAAAACCTCTAAAATTCAATAATATTTGAACTTCATGTTTGACCACTTCAACTCTTCTGAAACCTTTTTGAATCTTCTTGATTATTCTTATCAATCATCCTTCTCAAACTTCCTAACATTTCTTCAATACGATGGAACTTTCTCAACTCACGATGGATTTTCCTTAGTTCATTACGATGGTACTTCCTCATCTCATTATGATGGAACTTCTCCATATCTTTTTCAATTAACTTTCCTCATTGGAGTTAGTCTGATTAACTTTCCTTCTTAGTGTCCGTCCAATTCACTTTTCCTCTCAGTGTTAGTCTAATTGACTTTCCTTCTAAGAGTCAGTCTGATTCACTTTCCTTATTAGAGTCAGTCTGAATGAATTTACGTTTTCAGATTCAGTCTGATTTATTGGTAGAACAACATGTCTGACTAACCAGTACCTACAATAACTTATTTATTTCTCTAATTATGGAAAGTTAAAATTCCATCAATTAAAAATTTCTACCGCTTATTCTTTTAGATTTTAGGATCTATATATTTGATTTACCAGTCTCACTACAAATCAACATTTTCATATTCTCATGTTTCTTCAAATTGATTAACTCATAACACTTAAAACAGAGACTCATTCTTGTATCATGACTCTCTCATGATGTTGAGAACTTTTGAAATCATCATAGAATATTCTGACATAATGTTAGGAAGTACAGAACTTTATAACTCATGAAATCAATATGTTCATTCAACCTCTTTAGTAACATTATAACATTCTAACCCACATTGATTCTGATCCAAATTGAACTTCATGCTGATGGATCTGAGACCAATGAAGCATCCAATAAAAAAAATCATTTTTATAACATTCTATATCTTGTGTTGCTCAGTTTGATACACTCCAGCTAGAAAAAAACTTCCTTAAGAACAAAACTATTCTTCCCCTTTATGTTTGGGTTCTAATATTTATAAAATTTAAACTATTGATCAAAAAAATTATTCTAAAAATGATTAGTTTTCAAGAAATACAAGACTTTTTTTAAAAACAAAACATCACAAAGGTTATTCAATATTCCCCTTTGGATTTTTTTAAAATCTTAAGTTAATAACTTTTAAAACTCACTATTTTCAAACACTCAGTCATTTTGAAAAATAATTTTTTTTTAAAAACTTAATGTTTAAAAAATTTATCAAAACACAGTCTTTCTCAAAAGTGAGTGTCTTACAACCACATTAACGGATAAATTAATGTTGTTGAAGGAAATAATTCCCTCAATTAAAAGAAAAATTTTCATCCATGTTAAGATAAACACCCCCTTATTTTTATATTTTCCTATCACTTTTATTTTTTTCAACAAAATTTTATGATAACCACAACTTTTGATTATTTTTAGAAGAAAAAAAACTATATCCCTTATCATATAAAGTCTTAAATTTATCCCTCATTGTCATCATAATCCAAAATATGGAGTGTTTCTTACTTATTAGGATAAAGAAGTCATTGGAGGAGGATAAACCTAAAGTTTTAACCTCAAATCAACAAAAAATTATTTTAGCATTAATTTTATAAAGATATTATCAATTAGATACTTTGTTAAGATATATTCAAGCAAAAAATCTCCAGAAAAAAACTTCTTCTTTTATAAAGTGAAACTTTATATCAATTTTTTTATCTTGAATATTGGACATGTCTTTTAGAAAGATCAATTACACTCTTATTATGAAAAAATATGTTCAATGGTGTAGAAAATATTACTTTCAAATTTTACAGTTGAACTTCAGTCCACAATATATGAGTACAAGATTAATTAGATACAACATATTCTAATTCAGTTGTTATCAAAGATATTCAACTTTGTTTCTTACTATACCAACTCACAAAAAATTCACCCAGGATAAACTTTCCTCCAAAATTTCATTTTCTATAATTATAATTCCTATCCCAATTGGCATCTGTATAACCATGAATGTTTATACTATAACATCCTTTTTATAAAATCCCACAGGAAGTTATTCCTTTAAAATAAATCAAAATTATCTTTTCCTCAAACATATGAGACTCCTTAGGTTCACCATGATATATAGAACAAAAATTCACAAAATAAACAATATCATGTCTTAAGGTTTAAGATAAAGTAAACATCATATCAGCTTCTGAAATTATTTCTAATTCACAATTTTTCTGGATTCATATTTACTCAACTTTATGCTTACTGAAATAGGAGTAGAAACTTATTTGTAATTTTCCATCCTAAAAATACTTAACAATTCCCTAATATAATTTTCATGATATAAGAAAATGTACTTTTATTTTTATTGGACTTGTAAGAAAAGGAAGAAAGTTAATCCCCCCAACATTGATATTTCAAAATTCCTTCTCATTTCCTATAAAAATTCTTCTCATACTTTTTCGTCATCTTGAAAAAATGTATATCATCCACATACACAATAATAATTAGTGTAATAGAGTTAACCACTTTCACATTCAAGTTAATATCATCATTTACTTTAAAAAAATTGAACATTATTAATCTACTATCATGTTTTGAAATCCAGGAGCATGGGGCTTTATTCAACCCAAATGAGGATTTCTTCAATTTATAGACCTTATTTTCATCATTATCAGGTAGAACCACAAGTATATTCAATGTAAACTTATTACTCAATCTATTTATTCTTTAAAGTTGAATTTACATCCATATGATAAGCATTGTAGTTTTTATTTGTATCCATTGATAGAAACATTCTAATAGTTTATCATCTTGAAACTGAGGAAAACATTTCTTCAAAATCCAAACCATGCACCTATACATATCCTTTAAAAACAAGTTTTTCCTTGTTTCTTGAAACTTATCCATGTTCATTCAATTTTATTCTGAAAACCCATTTTGTTTTGATAACATTTTTACATTTTGAACATCATACAAATTCCCATGTTTCATTTTTCTCAATATGATCCAACTCTTTATTCATAGAATCCACCAATTCTTTCTATTTAATAGATTCTAAAACTGATTCTAATTCAAATTTTGAGATAAGTGAAATTTAGTTCTTTAATATGAACATTTCTATGGTCCAAACTAGAGCCTTCTAATTCCCAATGATGTTTTTGATCTTAGAATGCTTTTGAAAAGTATGAAATTTAAAAGTTTCTTTTCCAAATTTACTTTACTCATCACACAATTATTCTAAATCATGATAAGTCTATTTTGTATCATTCTAACATTCATTTGAAATATTCAGTTTATCCTTCTCAACATTCTCAAAAAGCATTGTTGTATTTTCAATAATATTCACATCATATAAATTCTCCAAATTTTGTAGATGTTTGTTCTAACATTTTTAACCTCTTCCATTGGGTGAATAACCCATAAATATTCCTTCTTCATCCTTCTCATCAGACCATACAAGATCCATTATTTTAATTTTTAACAATAATGGACTTCCAAAAATAATTAAGTATTTTAATGATGGTATTTTGTTATACCACATTTTATATAGAGTCATGTTGGATTCTAGCATTAACAGAAATTTGTTCTGAACATGTGTTATAATGCTAACAACTTTTCTATAATAGAATATTAAAATTTTGTATTATGGTAACATGATTCTTCCAATTTCCACCAAAATGCTATTCTACATTTCTCCTACTCCATTTTTGTGAGGTATATGGAGAACAATACTAATGTTTGATGCCATGATTTCATAGAAAATTTTCAAAAGTATTTCCTGTAAATTTTGTACCATTATATGTTCTCAAATTTGTTATTAAACAACAATTTTTTTCTCAATATCTCTTTTGAAGACACTAAACATGTATACAGCCTTTGACTTGTGTTTCATGAATAAGATTTTGTTCATTCGACTGAAATAATCCATAAAATTGATAAAGTAAAAATCCCCTCGTATTGATTGATGTCTCATAAACCTACATAATATAGAATGAATATGTTTAAAAGAACCAGTAGTCTGAATATCAACATTCTTATGACTTTTATTTGTCATCTTCCATTTTTTAAAATTTACACAATCATCTTTTTTCTCTTCTTTTTTATTATATAAATTTTTTTATAGCATCAGATTTAGAGATATTATTCATACTTTTCTACCCAAGGTGGCTATGTCTTGAGTGGCTGCTTTTTCTCAAGGCATGCGACAAGTTCTGTTCTAAACTGATATTCTCTATAAGATTAATCACCTACTTATTCTTAACTATTTGGGAAGTATTTTATTTTGTTAACTATTTAAATGAATGTTCTAACCTTTTATGAAAATTCATCTTCTAAAGAAATTTTCTCAATTGTGTCTGACTCATATTTTTTACTCAACATACATCTCTTGTTCCATGAAAGATTCTTCTTATATGTGTTGGAATACTTTTCATCATTATAAATTTTATTTCACTTCTTCTAACAAGGATTTTCATCAAAATAATATCAATATTCTTCAAAATTATTCATAGGAAAATTCATAGAAAAGTTCCCAATTCCACTACATTAAAAAAAATAAGAGGAAGTTTACCTCCATTATCTTCTCTTCCAATTTGATAATTATTGGAGATAATAGAAATGATTTTATCATTAAAATCATATTCCTCTTTATACTAAAAATAAAAAGAATCAGAATCTTTAACATCTTGAATTTTAATCTTTCTCATATCATCAAAATCCATTTCATCTTTTATCTTCTTTTTGAACATTGGATATTTTCTCATTTCATAAGAAATAATAAAGTAATGTAATTCATCAAGCGATAAATCATATTTATCTTATAAATAGAAAATTTTAGAATCAAACCTATCTGTAGAGTTTCTTATATGTTTATTCCTTATTTTTAAATAATACAAAACTTCTATAAAGCCTATGATATTACAAAAAATATATTTACTCTAGAGAAGAATTCATCAATATTTTCTTCATCTCTAATTCTCATGTATTCAAACTTATTACACTAGATTTGTAAGTCTGATTCCTTAACTTTAGTATTCCATCCTAAAATAATCTCTATCTTCACCCACATACTCTTTGATTTTTTGAGACTGATAAAATTCATATAAATTTTTTTTGATAGAGATATAAGGATATAATTTCTAGAATTTCCATCAAATTCAATATTTATTTATTCAGAAACTTTAAAAGGAGGATCATTATCAATAGATGGAAAACCAATTGTAGCATTATAAAAAACATCAAGTCTAAGAGATAAGAGATAATAAATCATCTTATTTTTCCATCCATAATAATTTTTTCCATTAAATTTAGAAATTACTCTACCATTGAAATAATTGATATAATTAATGATAAGGATTCAACAAGGGTTCCTGCCTCTGATACCAATTAAAGCTCTAAATGATTGAATGGAAACTAAGAATGGTGGTTGCATCAGTTTTTCAATTTTATAAGTTTCAATACTTTTAAGAACTTGACCCCTAAAACATGTTAATTTTTATATCCTTATCATATTTTTGTAAATAACGATTCATGAAAAAGTTGGAAAGTAATTAAAGAAGATGATATTTACAAGGTTTGGCCTCAGTGTGAGAACCTACATCCTCTTTATAACTACTCTCTTAGGTTTATGGAAATTCACTATAATGAATAAGTGAATACAACTTGTGTCAACTCCCTTTAGACACATTCTATTTCCCGATATGTATGATTATACTGACTTCCATCAGTTTACAAATTTTTATTAAAAACAGTGAGACACAATAAGATTATAAATAATGTGTTTAATATAATTCATAAAATCTCTATCTGATACCTCATTCTAATGGAGTTGTGTCTGATTTACTTAGTACAATGAATCTATTCGTAAACTACAATTCTCAAAATCTGCTCAATTACTCAGTCAGATCTTCCTCAGTCAGATCTTTATCAGTCTATTATTCCTCAGTCCGATCTTCCTCACTCGAGTAAACAAAATTTTAGAAGTCTTATCATCTTTTGAAATCTCTGTCGGGAAATAAACTCTGAATCAAACTCTACAAAACTCCACTTTTTTCTCGCATGAAAAAGTTTTAAAGTAAAAAAATGTCATGTGCATCTATTTATAGGCACCCTAGAATGGAAAAGGTAGAAACCAGAAAAACATTTCCCACTAACTCAAATAAAAAGCCTCTAAACTTTACTCATATTTGAACTTCCTATTTTACCAATTCAACTCTTCTGGAACATTTTTTAATCTTCTTGAGTCATCTTAGTAATAATACTTCTCAAACTTTCTAACGTTTATTTGGTATGATAGAATTTACTAAAATCATTATGATAGTAATTTCTTAGCTTATTATGATAGATATTCCTTATCTCATTACGATGAAACTTCCTTATCTCATTTCGAATTGACATTCCTCATCAGAGTTCGTCTTATTGACTTTGCTTCTCAGAGTTAGTCTGATTCACTTTATTTCTCATCATCATTCGGATTGACATTCCTTCTCAGATATAGTCTGATTGACTTTCCATCTTAGAGTTAGTCTAATTTAATTTCTTTCTCAAATTCAGTCCAATTAATTGGTGTCACACCATGTCTGATGGACATATACCTGTAGAAACATCTTTATTTGTATGATTATAGCAATGGTAAACTTCTAGCAATCGAAAATTTCAACATCCAATTCTTCTAGATCTGATGATCTATATATTTTATTTATCGGTCTAACTGAAAACCATCATCTTCATCTTCTCACATTTCTTCACACCGATGAACTCATAACTCTTCAAACACAAACTCTTTCATGTATCATGACTCTCTCATGACATTAAGAACATTTTAGATAGGTATAGAATCATATGACATAAGGTTAGAAAGTATATAACTTTCTAACTCATGATATCACTATCTTTATTTAACCTCTTTAACAACATTCTAAATTTATAACCAACATCAAGTTTGATAAAACTTGAACTTAATGGCGATGGATCTGACACTAATGATACATCTGATCAATAACTTCATCTTTCTAAAATCTGCTATGTCACATGCTTCTTATTATAATTTACTATTTATAGAAAAAATTTAATGAAAAAATTATTATCACCCTTTGTGTTTGTCTTTTAACCTTATAAACTTTCATTTATTAATAAGAAATATTCTTTTACAAAATATTAGTTTTAAAAAATATAATAATTTATAAAAAAAACATCACAAAGGTTCTTCACATTCCATATTTATTCCCTTGAATTTAATTATAAACACATTAAATTATTAACCTTCTAGAATCCTCTATCATGTTAATAAACCTCTGATATCAATTAGTTATTACAATCTCTTTACTTCAAAGGATACATTTATGATAAATTTCTAGGTCCTAATGTGAGTATTACTTAATCCATATCTATTTATTCATATTAGATCTCTCTAAAAAATACCCTATAGAAAGTTATATAATGAATTAAATATAATTATTTTACTAATGTTTTGTTATATTAATGTAAAAAAATTATCTACCCTTTGCATCTACTTATAAAAACAAAATAACTTCAACCGAGAGTTTTTGCAGACTACTGCCTCTATAAAGCAACATTTTACATTTTTCATCGCCACCTATAATAACTATTGATAATGATAGAATTTATGAATAAATGTGATTTATATAATATAAAAATTATTTTTCAGAGAGGAACTATATTCCACCTTTATTCCCTATCATTAGTTGGGAAACTAAAATGTGAATCATGTGTTGGGTGGAATACTACATCCCCAAAGTAATTTTTTTTTCATCTCAATTTTCATTATTTATTTAAGCCTATGAAAATAAAATTTAATACCTTTAAAAAATTAAATAATATCTTTTTTTTATAATGATATTATGTAAAAATAAATAATTTCGTAACTGTATTCACCCATTGAATTATGGTATGTTGATGTTTGGGTTGGTCTAACCACCTACCTGAACAATGATATACAAATATATAATAGATGAATATGGAAACATAAATACTAACATTATTATAATTTAATAATAAAATCATAAAATTTTTATGGGTTTGTAAAGGTTATATATATTATTTAACTAATTATTAAAATATTATCTTCAATCGTTAAAATTACTGAAATAAGCCGACACTGATTCCATTTTCACGCAACATAAATAAAACACCAATTGAACGAAATGATATATTTATAAATAAATATAATGTATCTATTATTTTACCTTAAATTATATATTAATTATTAACTCTAGGAGAGGAATGAATAAAAACACCACTATTATGAAACTAAAACAAAATGATTAATATAACTCAAAATTAATTTTGAAAAAAGATAATAACTAACTAACATAAATATAGAGAATAATTATAAATGATATTTATAAAATATTATTGATATGAATAAGTATATAAACTAGTTTATTAAGATATTTATTTTTATAATACAAGGGATTCAAGTGTTTTAGTTGAAGTCACAAGTTAAAGTAAGGGTTTCTTGGCTCATTTTTAAATTCATGAGACATGTTTGATATTATGAACCATCATTTATATTATATAATGTATTCACTACCCTATTTAATTAAAGAATAATAAATATATTTCATTTCATGATATTTTAATTCACAATTAATGGTATCCCTATTAGGTTCTCCAATTCTTATATTACTATATCTATAATGGTTTTTGTTAACTCAGCTTCCTTTTTTGAATTTTAACGAATCTTCTTAAAATTATTTTTTCCATGATTGAATGCTTCAAACCTCAAATTTTATTTCATATTACCTTTTCTTTATCTCTAGGTAAATGAAAAGTTTGATTCAAATCTTCCACCTTAATGGATTTATTCCCCGTAAAAGGTATAATGTTGTTGATAATAATTCACATCCTCTTTGATGATGACTTCCCATCAATGACCATTTTTTCCTTTTCCACCAATTTTATAATTTATATTTGGAAATCCAGTAATGTTTTATCTCAGGTAAGATTCATATTTCACTTATCCTATTTTAACAGTTAATTTTCATTACTCTTTTTATGATGTGGATTTTCCAAAATTTATTTCAAAATATGTAAAAAAATCCATCCTTTCAAAATTAAATGACCAATATTCCACTATATGTTCCTTTTTAAAAATGTTTTTATCTTTTCAAAGATCTATTATTGATTAATATTTTTAAAAGTAAATGTTTTAAAAGTGATTTCAATGATCCTTCCTAAAACCTTTATTTCATTTTCAAGGATCAAATATTCAATTTTCCTTCTAAATTATGGATTTTTAAAAGGTATTCACTTTACCATTTCAAAAACGACTTTTCAAAGTGACTGTTACTTTATCTTTTAAATCAAAGATAAAAGTGCAAAATAAAAAAAATATTTTATGATTTTTATACCATTTCCATTTATCTATAACTAATTTATTTCTTTAGAAATTATTTTTTTTTGAATAATCATATAAATATTCTTAAAAAATAATCTTTTGTGGTGTTTGAGTTTTGGGTATCAACTATTAACATTCTTAAGGTAAATTTGGGTGATACAATTTGAAAATCATATGAAACCCATTTTCTTTCCATGAGTTCTTCAAGTTATGATATTTAATTTAATTTTTTTATAGACCACATGTACATGGATTTTCATTATGAAATGGTTTGGGACTAATAATACATGAGATGGTTTGGGTATGATAAATCCCTGAAAATGTTTGGGTTTTATAAATCCATGATATGGTTTGGATTTGAAAAATTCCTGAGACAGTTTGTGTCCAATAAATACTTAAGATGGTTTAGGTCCATTAATTCCCTCTAATTAATTGTTTTATGTGTATATCTCATGTGATAAGGTTGTTAATAATGGATTTGTTTTTGTTCATAACCTGAAACATGGAATTTTTTTATTCACAATATTATTATTTCAACATGCTAATGTATGCTCCAAAGTTATTTTTTATGCCACATTTCAAGGCCTTGGTGTATTTACATGTCATATTCCCATGATTGTTCTCTATGGATCATGTTTATCATTTAATGATTCTATACGCTTTTACCATGGAATATTCTTTTTCATATGAGAAAACATGTCCTTACATCTTAATTTATGGGAAAATATTATTCTTATATATTCTTTTTATTAATAAATTTAACATATTCCATTGTTTTCTCATATGATTATGATATAACCCATTACTATATATTGATGAGTTATTTTCCCTAACTGACCATTTGAGATTACACTTTTATTATGTTTTTTCATTCCCCAAGTTTGGAAGATGATTGTAACCCATAAGAAGTATAAAATGAAGTCTAATATGGTTTAATTATGATGAAATATTCAAATTTTTTGAAAAAATTTTCCCCTATAACTTTTCCTCTAAGAAACTAAACTTGAAGGTTCTCTAAGTTGTCTGAGATTATTGTGAGATGTAATACTAATGTGAAATTTGTAAAAGTTTAGCTTGGATAACCTGACTTGGTATCAATGTTAATATGTAAAATTATGTCTTTTTAGCACCAGACCTGAGAGTCCAGGTCTGGGGTTCTTCAGTTGGTATCAATGGAATATTTAATTATTTTTATTGAATAGTTTAGTTATTTTTTTGGTAAGATAAATTTAGTTAAAAAACTAGTTATAAATATAATGTATAAGTTTATGTATAGGATAAAATCTATAAATTTTGGTAAAATATTGATTTTATGGTTTTTATAATGAAGAAATAGCTTTATAGATACTAAAATTAGATGTATGCTCCAAAATAGATATACCTGTGGTAATAACCTTGAAAATGGAAGATTAGGTATTAAATCAATTTTCACTAGGTGCATGAAAAAGAGACCTAACTGCACATCATGTGTGACACTCCTATGGGATATGCTATAGTTAATTCATATTCTCACTAATGAACCATTATAGAGGATTTGAATTTTATTTTAACTAATTATGTTTGATAAAATAATAGGAATATGACCATGGATAACTAAGGGTTGAAGAAATAGAGAAATATGTTGAACCTAAAAGCATCATATGTTTAAAATAAAGGATTCATAGGGTAATAAATCATTATATTTATGTTTTCATATTCACATTTTGGATATTATTATATGTTTTTTTTGTTTTGGTATTTGGTTGAAATAGGATCATGAAAATGGATCTAAGAAATGTAAATGTATGGAAATCACAATGACTTATAACTAAATAAGAGAGCATGTTTAAATGGTTGAAAATTTTAGTATATACTTGTTATGTTATAAAATGTCAGTATATTAGTCATACCTAAGTTAGTGGAGTTAATATCATAATATAAATTAAATCTTAAAACTCTTAGATATTTTCATTAGTGGTTGATATTTACTAATGATATTGTGTTATATTCCAAAATTTATGTGGTTTATGTGGAACATCTAAGGATTTTTATTTATAAGTTTTTTGTTAAAGGTTTGGAAACATATATTTAATAATATTAATAACCTTGAAAATTGATTTAATGAAAAGGCTACATTTCTAGGGATAACTATTAATGAAAAAGTGATTAAGTGATGGATAACCCTTAGTTTTAAAATGATTATTTATTTTGTGAAAACCGAGTAACATAGTATTAATAACCTTGGAATCGATTTTTTATTTAATAAAAAAATTAATCCATGATTTTTTAGGTGGATTTTATCTCATTTTCGAGATTATGATATATATTGACTAGCATGTGACCCTATAAATAAGTGGTTAGTACCATTTTGGGGTTAGAGATATGGATAATTTCTTGTATAATATATTATTTCAATATGGTTTTTGATCTTATAGATTCAAATTTTTTGGGGAATGGTATGTTATAAAGAATATATGAGTATTTGGGTATTTGGATGTATTCATGATTAATATTATTTGAGGAAAGATAAGTATCTTGATATTTCCTAAGAGATTAAGGTATATTTTATATTCAAAGTTATAGGTTGAATGAAAAATATGTTACAGAGACCCTCATATCCTTTCATTAGTGAGTAGTAATTAAAATTTTGAGGAAACAATTTTTTTTTAGGGGTAGAATATAATGACTGGAGATTTTGGATTCATGAAATTAATAATATATTTGATAGCTTGCTCTACACCAAGCACCAAACTAAAACAAGACAAATAAAATTTATTATTAAGAAGAGTTAAGAATAGTAAAACCTATAGTAAATAAAAAAATGTTTTAATAAATTATAATATTTATAAAAAATATGACTAGGAATAATTTAATTTCTTAAAATTCATTTTTTAATAAAAGTAGTTATATATATATATTGAGTTTTAATTTTAAAGTTTAATTTATATAATTTATAAGTTTAATTTTAGAAAATGAACTTTATTTTTTAATTTTATATAAAAAAATTATCCTACGGTGATTTTTTGAGGTTTTTCTAAAATTATTGATTTTAAGGTGAATAGTAAAAAAGAATACTAATTTAGTTTATATCATCGCTTTTATGAATTTATCATAAGAAAAGGAAGACTTAAATTTTTTCAAAAAAAGCTATATAAAAATATATATTTATAAATTAAAATAAATCTATTAAATATACTTTGTTGAATTTATTAAACCAATGTGTATCATTTTTGAAATTTATGTAATATTTTACTCTAAAACTATTTTCATTCTTATATAATAAAAATAGCGTTCATCACTTTTAGAAATTAAATATATCAAAATAGACACAAATTTTAGATCAAAATTATAAATATATTTAATGAGTTAAATTTCTTTTTTGGGAATAGAGTTATTGCTACTATAATTAAATATAGTGACCATGATAATAGAAACACTGTTATTTAAAAAAAATTATTTTATTAATATTGTGTAGTTTTTATCAAATAAAATAAATTAATATATTTTAAAAAATTAATTTCTTATAACTTTTAAACCTATAAAAAATATATTACAATTCAATAAATTGATAATAAATATAAAATAAGATTAAGAACACCTAATGTCAACAACAACATTTTCTACAAAATAATTATTCTAAATATTAAATTTTTTAATTAAAAAGTTAATTTTCCATTTTTAGAGTTTTAATTGGATTGAATAAAGGTTAAATTTATGTTTATCACACCCAAATTTGATAGTAATTTCTAATTTATATTTTTATTAAATTATATATTAATTTGTTAAAAACTAGTTACCAAGGTAAAAAAGAAAATGGTAAATTTCAAAAACCTAATTCTAAATGTCTTAAAACATCTTTATAACATGTTTTCAAATGATATATGTGGTATTGATAGAACTTATTACATCCCAAACCCCATTATGTCTCACTTTTGGAGCATTTGACTCTTGAATACTGTAATTACATTATTTAAAATTAATGGGTGTTTATAAAAGTTCCATTTTCTTCGCTTATAAAATGGGAACACTTTCACCGCATCATTCCACACCTATTCCATAAAATTTAGTCCTGAAACTCTAAATTTTTTCAAATCCTAGAAACTACTCCCATTTTCATAATCTTTTGGTCTCAATTATTTATATTAATCCCTTCATTTCAATGAATACATTCAAGATAAAGTTAAAAGTCCCAACATGAGTACTACTTAATCCTATTAGTTTTCTTCTACATAATTCTATTCCAAACCTAAAAGTGATATAGTAATATAATTAAATCAGTATAATTAATATAATAATTTTTTATATTATTTAAACAACAATTATTTCTTTCTTTCTATCCACTTAGAAAAACAAAATAACATCGATCAAGCATTTGTGCATACTACTGTCTCCACTAAGAGACATATTCTATTTCTCACCATTTCCTCTCTTCACTGGTTTTAAGGATGGAAGTGAAGATTAAATGTTACATATATAATATAATTATAATTTTAAGAGAAAAATTACAATCCACTTTCATCCTCATACATTAAATTGAAAATTAAATAGTTAACCACGCATTGTGCAGACTATCACCTCTCTGAAGAAACGTTTTTTATTTTACATATTGTTTAAAATTATCTATAAAAACTTGTTAAAATTGGATTCAAAACCTTAAAAACATCTAAATTAAATCATTACTCTTCTATTATTATGATATTATTACAAGTTAAATAATTTTTTATCCATACTCCCATATCGAATTATGCAATGTTTATGTTTGGGTTGGTCAAACCACCTATTGGAACAATGCTATAAAACTTTATAATAGATTATTGTGGGAAGATAAATAATAATATTATTATAATTTATAAATAAAATCATTATTGGTTTATGATTATGTAAAGGTTAAATTAATTATTTAAATTATTATTAAAATTTTATCTTTGATCGCTATTTTTTTGAAATAAAACGAAACTGATTCAATTTTCATGAAAAATAACTAAAAAACTATTGGGATGAGATAATATATTTATAAATAGTTAAAATTTATTAATTACAGTAACTAAAATAGTATATTAATGATTAAATTGTGGATAATAATGAAGAAAAACATTGTTATTACGAAGCATGTTCTAAACGGTCATGATAACTTACACCCGATATTGAAAATAGATAATAAATAACTAATATAAATGTAGAAAATAATTATAAATTAATTTTATAAATGGTTATATATAGTAATGAGTATATTAAATAGTTTAAAAATATATTTATTTTTTATACAAAATATTCAAGGGATTTAGTGGAAATCAAGAATTAAGGTAAGGGTGTCTTTGACTCATTTTCAAATCCATAAGGCATGTTTGATATTATGCACAATAATTTATATTTTTAGAGGTTTAATAGACCCATTTAATTAAATTATAATTAATATAATTAATTTCATGGTATTTTAATTCATATTTCACCATTTAATTCAATTATAATTAATATATTTCATTTCATGGTATTATAATGTGTATTTCATGGTATCACACTTATGTTATTTGATTCTTACATTACCATTTCCGAAGGATTTAGTTAACTCAACTTCCTTCATTGAGTTATAATTTGTCTTATTGAAATTATTTCTTGTAACATTGATTGATTCCACTATGAGATTTTATTTCATGGTACCTTCTATTTATCTATGGGGAAATTAAATGTTGATACAAATATTCCACCTTAATGTATTTATTACCCATAAAAATTATAACATTGTCGATAATAATACACATACTCTTTAATGATGGTTTCTCATTTTTGTCTATATTTTCCTTACCCACTAATGTTATCCATTATATTTTGAAAAATAATTGTGTGTTATATCATGCGACCTTTTTATTTCCATTATCCTATTTTAAATTTTTTTTACTCTTATGACGATTTGGGTTTTCAAGAAAAGTATTTCAAAATATTCAAATTATTTTATCTCATTTCAAAATTAAATGTTTTATCTTACACTATATTCTCATTTTTATAACCTTTATTTATTTTAAAATCTCTAGTATTAAAGATTATATTTAAATGTATTTTTTTTTTCAAAACAAATCTTCAACTTTTTGAAACCTTTTTGAAATTTTCAAGGCTCAATTATTGATTTTTATTTTGAAATATAAATATATTTCAAATTTATTCACATTACATTTTAAAAAAATGTCCTTCTAAAGTGATTAAAACCACATATTATAAACTAAATATAATAGAATTTTCTAAAAAAATCACTTTTAAAATTTCATTATCATTTCATATTTATCTCTAAAGGTTATATATCCTTGGAAATTATTTTTCATGAATCAACCTCCAAATGTTCTTATAAAATTATATTTTGTGGGGATTGAGTTTTGGTATCTAATGTATACATTATTGAGTTCAATTTGAATGATATAATTTAGAAATGATATGAAACCCATTTTCTTGCAATAGTTACGTCAATTTATGATACTGGATTGTTTTTTTTTTGTTTTTAAGACATGTTTACATATTTTTATTATAATTAGTTTTGGGTATGATAAAACTAGATATTGTTTGGGTCTAATAAATCCCAAAGATGGTTTAATTATAATAAATCCATAATATGATTTGGGTTTGATAAATACCAGAGATGCTTTGGGTTGGATAAATCCATGAGTTGATTTGGGTCCATTAAATCCCATAAATGCATTGGTTTAAGTTTATATCTCTTTTGACTTGGAAGATAAATGTGGAAATTGTTTTGTTCACAACATGACATATGAACATTTTTTTTTGATCACAATATTATAGTTTCCATATGATAATTTTTATGGAAAAGTTATTTGTGATGTTATGCTTCATATTTTTAGTGTATTTACATTTCATATGACTATGATTATAATTATGAATCATATTTATCATCTCATGATTCAACAATATTTTAAACTGACATATCTTTGTTCATTTGATAATACATGTCATTCTATCATGATTTATAGAGAAATCATACTGTTAGAGATTATTTTTAATATTAAATTTCTCCCCTACCCATGTTTTTTAATAAACTTATTATATAACCCATGATTACATGAGGATGAGTTATTTTACCTTACTGAGTTTTCGAGAACACCCCTTATGTTTTTTCTTTCCATAGGATATGAAGATGAGTGTAACCAATGAGAAGTCTATAAAAGAGTCTATTATGCTTCAATTATAGAGAAATGTTCACAAGTGTTATAAAATAACATTCCTCTATAATTGGTCCTTAAATAAAATAAACCAAAAGGTTATCTGAGTTATGTGAGATTATTGTGATATGTAATAATAATGTGTTTTTTTTCAAGTTTAGATTGGATCATCCCACTTAGTATCAATGTCAATTGGTAAAAGTATGTGTTTTTAGTACCTGACCTAGGAGTGTGTGTCTTGGGAGCCTTATTTGGTATCAAATGAGTGTTTAGTTATTTTTTGGGATTATTTTACTTATTTTTTATTATTATAGGGGAAATTTAGTGGAAAATATATGAATAAATCTATGGGTTAAGTCTATGTATAGGATAACATCAAAAAATTCAGGTAAAGTAGAGATTATGTGGTTTTCCTAGAAATTGAATTACCATCTACATACTATAAGTTGATGTAGGCTCTATAATATATGTTCCTTGGGGTAATAAACCTAAAAGTAGATTTATTATTAACTTGACCATCATCTAGTACATAAAAAATAGGATTATATATATACTTGGTTTAATGTTCCTAAGGGATATTCTTTAGTTAATTCAAATTCTCTTAATGAATATTTATGATGGATTTTAGTATGATATTAACTAATTATGTTATATAACCTGATAAGAAAAGGACCATGGATAAAAAATTATTAAATGAAGTCAATCATAGGTTAAAAAAATATCATATGTTAAAAATGAGGTGTCATAGGGGAAGACATCTTCATATTGATATTTTTATACTCATGTTTAGGATATTATGATGTTTTTTGTTTTAGTATTTGGTTGAACCATGATCATGAAAATGAAACTAAGAAAGGTATTTATCTATACATCACTATTTATTATAACTAAATTAATGAGAATACATAAATGTTTTAGAATCATATTATATACCCATTATAATGGAAAAGATGAGTTCCAAAGTCATTCCTACTGTAGAAAGTTTATAACTTAATAGAAATAAAATCTTGAAAGTCTTATTTATTTTCATTGGTGATTTATATTAATCAATTATATTGTGGAATATTCCAAAATTTATGATGATTATGTGTAACATCTAAGTATTTTTCTTGAGTAGTTTTTCATTAATGGTTTTGGAAACATATATTTAATGGTATCAAAAACCATAAAATGTTATTAGTTACAAGGTTATATTTTTTGAGGATAACTATTGAATAAAACATTATTGGGGGATAGTTAACCCTTAGGTTTAAAAGGATGATTGATTTTGAGAAAAGTGTGATAAATGGTATTGATAACCTTGGAATCTATTATTGTTTTAAAAAAATTATCCATTATATTTTTAATGGACTTTATCTCATTTTTTTGATTACGATATATACTTACTAGTGTTGACCTTACGAACAAGTGGTTAATACTTTTTGAGGGTAAAAATATAGTTATTTTTTAGAAAATATATTATTTCACTATGGTTTAATGTCTTGGAGATTCAAATGGTTTTTAGGAAGGTATTGTAATTTCTTATGTACATACATGCGTTAAAATTTCTATTCAGAACTTGAGTTTTAAGTTTGGTGAGGGGGGTCATATTTTGAATTCTGATTCAAAATTGAGTTCTGGTGGCTGGAACATGTAAAAATGTAGTTTATGGATGAATAATAATTTTTTTTATATGTACCTGGGGCTCGGGAGATCCCTGGGAGTGTCCAGGGTGGTTGGTGTAGCCTTAGATATAGCATGTGAATGGCTAGCCGGTGGCTGCAGACAATATGCCACCAAACTATAGTCACCCCTGTCTAGCTAATGGCCCAGTATCGTCTATCCAGTTGGTTTTTAATATGGGTAAATAACATCACACATCATATTTTTTAGGGGGTTTCCCCTCCTTTTCTTCCTTATTTGGTCACACAAACTAGGGGTATCTCACCCTTCAACACCTTATTTATCCCATATTTTAGGGTATTTTTTATAGTGATTTCCAACATTTTTAGGTGTGTATCCATATTGGAAGATCTCCCTTATTCCTCCTCCTCTATTGTTTTAATTTTATTTTCACTGATTAGGGTTTTCAAATATTTTTCCACCAAAGCATGGTGGAATTGGACCTCCATGATGGAACTTCTACTCTGTCAAGAAAAAGGATGTCCCACAATGCCATCTGTAACCAATTTATAGGATTTTCAATATATTATGTATTCATTATAAATTTTTAATAGGTTAATACCCAGATTTTAATTTAATTAATTATCTATTTGGTTCTATAGGATGGGTATTTAGATTTTTATTGGTTAATGGGCGCATAGAGGGTGGCCAACACCCCTTTAATTGAAGTTTCAATGAGTAAATAAGGTCTGGTGAGCTTCCATGGGTTATGGACATATTAAATTAATTTATTAAATTATTATATTTAGTTACAATTAATTTTTTAGTAATTCTCATCATGTATTGGGTGATTGGAATCATGGGAAGCAGTCATTGATCCTAGAAAATCATGGGTGAGGCTATACGAGATATTCTAGGATGGATTTTAATTTGAAAAGGCTTTGAAAGAGGTAGGTGGTCCCAATTATTAACCTTTAAACTTTATTATTTTTCTTATATGTATGTGTGTGTTTCAATCTTCGATGATGATGTTTCCATTTTTAGTTAATTAAATATGTTCTTATATTAAATTAAATTGATTATTTTATAATAAATTCCATGAAAAAATAGAAAAAAGTTCTTATACCAATTTGTGTTTAGTGAACTGGTTAGATTGTGATGACCACCAAGGAATTAGGCTATAAACATAAAATGGTATTTTAGGAAAATTCGGTCCCCATTATGGGTGTTCCTTAGTTAAAAAAATGACT
Organism: Viscum album; assembly: GCA_963277665.1. Classification (NCBI taxonomy): domain Eukaryota; kingdom Viridiplantae; phylum Streptophyta; class Magnoliopsida; order Santalales; family Viscaceae; genus Viscum; species Viscum album. The sequence goes on from OY728138.1 coordinate 1,384,034,865, forward strand.
ATGTTGTAGAGACCCTTAACATAGGTTCCCTTAGTGATCTCCTAAGATATATGCTTAGTGACTTGGAGTGAGCAGCCTGATGATTCACCTTGTATGTGACTTGGAAAAAATATAGAGACTCTAAGAGAGTTTATTTGATTATGGTTCAAGTTATCCTACCCCTTGAGAGACATTAATCCCAGGTGGAAAGACTATAGGAAATTTGGACACATGTTGTGTGAGTGGTTCCCCTAGATACGAACATTGAATTAAGATGGGATAAGAGCCACCTATTTAGGATGTGACTGCATGACATACCCCATGAATCCCATGAGGTTATACAATGGATATGATTATTTTTAGGAGAGGTGATTGTTCCATGAGACATGCTATTCCCATGTGACCTATTATAACTTATGGACCCCTAGTGGGGTGCCTCTCTTATGTTTGGAAATGGGGGGCCCTAGTTTGTGCATCAGTGATTGACTAACCCCTAGAGGGTGTGTATGGGATTGGATAGAGATAGAAGCAAGTGCCACCTTAGATATGATACCAGATGTGTGGGCATGAGTCGTAGTGGTTTTAGGTGTTTTTCTGAGCCCTTTATTTTATAAATGATTTTACCTTTCTATTTTTGATAAATTTATGGAGTCCCAAACATATTTCTTGAGACCCATCCAATTTTTCTGATGTGATGAAATTATAAGGTAATGGATTCCCATAGGTTCTTCCTAGGATAATACTTTGGGATTAATTGTATATTGATGTGTTACATCTTGGATAGGATGATGTTTTCATGGATTCCATTTTTGTATCCCAATATCTGACTATTGATCCATGAAAAGAATGATTAGGATACTAGGATTCTACCTCAAGTCAGTATGGGACACCCTAGATAAAATGGGTCACTAGGATTCCTATCAGGTCAAGGATCCATCCATTTATGATTTTGGATTATTATCATGATGGTTATTATTAAATGATTCCTAGGTCATCCCTAGGATTCTACCAGTCAATCCTCATGATATTATGTGTTCCTTTTTGGGATTCCCAAGATGTTTGTTTTGAATGGTTATATGGGAAAAGACCTTGATTAAATGATTTCCCAATATTCTCTAGAATTGGATTCATTCCATTCATCATATTTGGAGTTTTGAGATATTACCATGGTCACTAGGATTTGGATGTTGAGTAGTTTATTATGATTTATTGGATGTTTGAGGATGAGTATTAGTGTTCCTGTGCTATACTCTAGGATTTGATATATATTTGGAGGCACGATCATCATGAAATGATGAGAGACACTCAAAAACTATCTAAAGAAGGTATGGTTGATTGAGGTCACAGTCTAAAGGTAAAATGGTATAGTGTTGGTTACATGGGTTTTAATGGTCGATATGAAGTGCCCAAATAAATTTAGGAATTAGGCTGAAGTAGGTATTTCATGTTATTTTTTATTTATTTTAAATAGTTAATCTATTCTCAGAATTTCACAAGCACATATCGCAACATTATTGGTTATGTGTGGGACCATGTTTTCGGTTCCCTATTGATTTTTATACTCAACCCCTACTTAGGCCACCATTACACTAGGTAAGCAAGAAGACTCTTATTGGTTTAAATTATAGGTTAGGTAGAGGATCATGTTTTGATCATCGAGTAAGATATATCAGACTCAGAATATGAATATGAGTTATGAATCATAGTATTACTAGATTATGAAGTGTTTTTAGTTTCTTTTCTTTTCTTGTATATGTGATTGGCCTAGAGAGTAATCTTTCCTCAATAATTATATATCTATATTCCATTTCATTATAATATGTTTAGTTTTTTTACTCTTACTGCATTCATCGATATGTATTATGCTCGGTCATTCATTTGTGATTTCACACTCTAATACGGGCATATAGTCTCCCCACAATACCCTTATATACCCCCGCTACTAATTATTACCCTCTAGCATATGGGGAGGTGTGCCTAAGGCCATGTGGTGAACCGGGTCATGGAACCGTTCGATTGGTCTCTGAATCGAGATGTTACAAGTATGTTTCAGGAATATAATATTGGGGTATATATATACCTGACTATATGATTGTATTAATTATTAATCTTTTTTAGGAAAGATACTTAACTTGATATAGCCTAAGAGTGTAAAGTGGATTTCATATTAGAAGTTATATGTTGAATGATAAATATGTTAAGAATACCCTCACATGCTTTCATCAGGGGTTAATAATTAAAATGGCAAGGAAAAAATTTATTTAAGGGGGTAAAATATAATGACATGAGATTTTAGATCTTTTAATTTAATACCATCATAGATAACTTGATCCACATACAACATCAAACTAAAACAAGTCATGACATATTTATTATTAATAAAATTTAGGAATAATAAAACCTATAGTAAGGAAATAAAGATTACAATAAATTATAAAATGAACACAAAATATGATTAGGAACACTTAAAATTTTAAAAATGTGTTTTACCATAAATACAATATTTCATTATATATATTGAATTTTCATTTAAAATTTATAATTATAAATTTTATAATTTTAATTTTAGAAAATTAAACTAATTTTCTAATTCCAAATAATAAAATTATATTAGAGTGTTTTTTATAAATTAATTGATTTATTAGTTGAATAGTAAAAAATACATATTTTTCTAATACTGTTACTTTTATGAAATCATTATGACCCAAGAATGAATTAAAAGTTTTTAGAAAATATTATATATAAAATTATATATTTATAAAGTAAAATAATTCATTCAAAAAATACTAGATTTAAATTATCAAACCCTTGTGTAACGTTTTTAATACTTAATTAATAATTTAGACTAAAAACTATTTTTATTCGCTTATATTAAAAATCAGTATTCAACACATATATAAATTAAATATATAAAAATAGATTTTTCATTTTATATAAACATGATATTATTATTCAATAATTTCATTTTCATTTTTGGATATAAAATTATGATTACTAAGATTAGAGTTAATGATTGGGATAATGGTAAAACTCTCATTTTCAAAGAATTGTTTTATTAATATTGTGTAATTTTTAACTAATAAAATAAATTAATATCATCTAGAAAATAAATATGATATAATTCTGAATTATATATATAAATATATCTTGACTAATTCAATTTTAAATCAATACCAAAAAAGATTATGAACACTTATTGGAAAAAACAACTTTTTCTTAAAAGTAATTTTCCTATATATTAAATATTTTAATTTAAAAGTTGATTTTTTATTATGTAGAAATTTAATTGGATAAAATAGAGGTTCAATTTAATTTCAGAAAACTAAAATTTGGTTGGAGGGGTTATTTTATATCTATATTAAAACATATATTACTTAGTTAAAAATAATTTACCTATATTAAAATGAAAGTGGTAACAGGCAAAAAAATAATGGTAAATGAATTGAAACATGTTTAGAAAATGTGTTAAAATGATATATGAAAGATATTTCAACCATATACCTCCCAAAAATCCATTATTTCTCACTTTTGGTGCCTTATACCCTTAAATAGTTGAATTTTATTATTGGAAAATAATGGGTATTCCGAAAAGTGACCTTTTCTTCACTAATTAAATGGGAATACTTACAAAACATCGTGCCAAATATATTCCTTAAATTTTTTCATGAAAATATAAAATTTTATGCTCATAGAAACCTGTATTAATTTCATAATCCTAGGGTATCAATTAGTATTCATAGTCCTTTTTATTCAAAGGATACATTCATGTGAAAGTTGATGTGAGATTCAATTTTCAAAATTTTCATCTGTAATTAATTTTAAATAATTAATATTTAATCTACTTTATGAGTTGATTTATAGAATTTAGAGACTATTTGGTATGATATACTTAATCTATAAATGGATTTAGATAATTATTTTATTTTATTATTCATTTTCAATAAAAATAGTGAAGCCAAAATTTATTTTATAATTCTTGATTTTAATCCAACACTAAAAAATGTTTGTGTTATGAAGACCATTGAAAATCAAAAAATGGCTGGATAAAATGTTAATTTCCTTCTTATGACCAATAAAATAACTCAAAAAATGCAAAATTCATGGATCATCCATGAATTTTCTTTGTACGATCGATCAAATCACCGAATAAAGCTACCGTATGTCCAAACTAATCTACTGCATGAAGTGATATCCTTGTTGTAGATCATTCGATGACTTTCCCTCGAATGGTCGATCCATAAATAGAAAAAGGTTTCAATGGAAAAAATGGACTCACTTCACATATGAAAAGAAATATTGGGTGAAAATGGATCAACTACACTTCAAATTACATCTACTGTGATTACCAAAACGGAAAATGAAATTGAATTTAAGAAAAAATCAATCAACTCATCCTTATATTAGGGAATTGACCACCAAGAAACCTAAAAATAGAAAATTAATAGACTAAAAAGGAGGAAGAATCTACACCCCTTATCATAGTTGATCGTCTAGATCGATGACTCCACATTTCTCCCATAACAGATCTGAATCGATTGAGCATGGTGGTATGAAGGGGAGATACCCTTATAAGGAAGCTATACATATGCACTATCAAAACCCAAGATCTAATATTATAGAAGAAATTATATATCCAAGATTTCCCTTATTGAATCCTCCATAATCACACCAACTTTGAAGAATATTTCTGATGCTTCCAAACTGTGCGATCACTTCCATGATAGAGATAAGCACCACTGATCTAGTCACATCGACATTAAAGTCATTACTAGATCTGTAAGAGATAGTTTTACCATTTATAACACTCACCAGAACTATATTAGGAGAATATTTAAGATACACCTAACATAAAATTATATCTATGTGATGAATATCCAAACTCCCAACCAAAGCTAAGGAAACTTTTCAACACTTCTACGTTTGCCGGAGCATCGCAAATTCCAGAGAAATCTAGGCCATACTGAAACCCTAAGAGGATTTAAGCTTTCATTAGAATAGACCAATCAAACTATTATAGGAGTCCAAATTGACATTAAATAAATAAGTACATGTGTAGAATTTGAATATCAAGCATGAACTAATCATGCTCAATGGATAACCTACACTACTAAAAATTGTGGCTTCTATGATTATAACTCCCCAACCTTAAACATTAAAAAATCTTGAGTTAAGTCAATAATTTAACTTTATTTCACATTTATGATATTTTAAAGTTTATAAATTTATATAATTAGGCCATATCCCATACATAACAACTCAAATATTATAAAGAAGACACTTCTACTCACTATCCTTTTTTTCATGAAACGAAAACTTTTAAAAAGAAAAATGGTTTCGTTTCATGTTTAATCATCATAACTTTTCCATGATCCCATCCTTGAATCCATTATCCTTTAAATCCTATGAAAAAAATTTCAAAATTTTTTATGATCATAAAAATATAAGTAAGAGATACAAAATAATGAATTAAACCGTTAGACCATGAATATTTTAAACTCATGAAAACATTTTCACAAAATCATACTTTTCACCCATAAAACATAAGTTATTTAATATACCTCATGAAATAATAATATTTTTGAAAAACTTATTACTAATAATAAATCATAATGTTAACTATTGGAATCTATATCAAACTTACATTGTAGCTTTTATAACCACGTGGGGAGTAACCTTCATGGTTACATTTGAAATACCCATCACAGTATATTCCCTAAATCTATTAAGAGAAACCTTATCGTTCAACTCTTCTCATTACCCAATGTATTGGAGAGATATAAAAGGCTCACCCAACCTCATTTTATTAGGGAACAACCTGTTTACATAAGTAATTTTAAATAAACATAACATAATCATAACATATAAAACATACATAAAGGAAAAAATAACATTTCTAAATTGAAATCCCAAGAAATAATTTCTAGATATTGAAAACATAAATCCATTATCAAAACAATTTTCAATACAATTATAACTAAATGAAATATGTTATTTATTTTCCTTTTAAAAACATTAAGGCATATTGAAGAATCTAAATGTCAAATAATGGTCATGTGGGTGGAAAAATCATTGTCGCCGCATACCTTAAAAAACATTATTTTTTTTCTTTTAATAAAACGATTCATATAAAAAGATTTATTTTGAAAATATTTTAATGAAATTAAAATTTTAAGGGATTTATTATAAACCATATAAAATAATGTGGTGTTTAACATCAAAATATGCCTCAATAAATGGAGATTGATATGAAGTCCCTTACTGTGAGTTTGAATTGTTATGTACAATCTTTATATTCATAAATAATAAAATTTTGTTAATTTATACTTTCTTGATAACATTTTTCAAATTTATTATTCCTTTTATATCACTTATTACCATGTTATAAAAATTACATAATTATTTAATTTCATATCAGATGTTTTGTCGATATTCATTACTTGAGTTGAAAATGAACTTGTTATGATGTCAATAGTCCATGTGCTCAATAAGTCCATTATCTCTAGAATAAAATTCATGAAATAATAATTACTTTTATATGTAAATTATACTTTTAAATCAAACCATTTATTTATGGTATGAAAAATGAACAATGTTATAATCATGGAGACGGTAGGCCTTATGTATGCATGAGTAACATTTCCATTTTTCATTGATAATTATCGTAATAAGGTAATTATTATTTTATATCTAAATAATGATAACAATATAATTAAAATAATAATAATCATTTAAATATACTTATATATATCATATAAGTGGTGTGGTGAATAAAAATGATTCTCATCGCTTCGTGAATGTTATAGTTCACACATACGCACGAATGACATTATTATTTTTATGTGAATGGAAAGTAAGAAAATAATTGAAATATTATTCTATTATAATGAAAAATATTTCACGATCATAATATAAAAAAATTATTTCAATAATTATGACTATTATTGAGAGAAGGTTACGAAAAATGAATTATATCAGTTTGTGGGGCTGATAGTTCACACGTACGCACAAACAATTAATTCCTTTCCCATTTGATGGAAGTAGAGATTGATTTAAGAGATGATATTAACATAATAAAATCTCAGTATATTTGGGATACTTTTTTTTATTATTTTATCTAGTAATAAGAATATTTGAAGGAATCAGAAGAATAAATAAAATATAAATACTTAAAGAAAACATTACATCTTCTTCGGTTGATCACCATTGAAGAACACATTAGCACATATTAGAAGAGTGTTATGCCTAAAATAAGACTCAATAATGTGGGGATGGATTATTGGAAGGTTTTGAAGAAGATAAAGTATGAACCAAAAGGTTTTGGAAGTTTTATTAATAGATATTAATGTGTGACTTTTTTAGGAGAGGGGAGGGGCACCCTTAGAATTATTAAAAGTATTAAATTAATATAAATTCTATTTCGATTCCAAATGGGTCAAAAATAATTTAGATAAAATATATGATAGGTATGGGTCTAAATATAATAATCCTATGAAAATTATACAAGTTTTACTATTTTTTTAATCCTCATATTTTTGTTTTAACCCCTTTTAACTCCTACCATTTTATTAAGTAATTTACACTTTAAGAGATAAAATAATTACAAAATCATGATAAATAACCCATGAATGAGTTAATAATGATATTTGTAGATTTATCTCAACTCTTTGGAAAAATATTGTATTTTTATCAATTTTATATCATTTAATTAGATATTTTATAATTTAAGTTATGAATTATGTTAATTTTGACACTATTCATTACATGATTTTTTTTTAAAAAAATCATTATAACTCGATTCATTAAAAAACTACATTAACTCAGTATTAAAACGTCATGGAAATACATAAAATTTATGGATGAAATCAAATATTAAAAATTTTACTTATTTTAATATTATTAATATCATTTATTTGATTCTTTCTTTAATAAATGAATTACTGCATCATCATTGTGTCACTATTTAATTTAATGATTTATTTTCTAAAAATTATAAATAAATTTCCATGATGTAGGTAATATATTTTAGTTTTATAATTATTATTCATAGTCAAATATATAACTTGTATAAACTCATATTAACATTGTTTTAGTAATTAGAGTCTTGATTATGACATATTTGCCTTTACTTTAAATTAAATGTTATAAATGTCACAATCAGACCCAAGTGTCTTCCAAAGAACAAAATTTCAACCCACATATTTTTTTTGACAATAAATCACCCAATAAGATTAGGATAAGTGTTCAGGTAGTTTTATATTATTATAATATTATTTTTAATTTTAATTACTCAATTTACCTTTAGTCATGGTAGATAAAATATTAAAGTTGTTATTCACCAAGAATTAATTTGATCCAATTGAACCACATTTTTCATAATTATTATAAAAATCTATGTATATTTTTCGAAATTTAATTCAAATAAGTGGTTAAATTAGGTTTAACACTAATCCTGTTGACTGATCGAAAAAACGAGTTTTTCAAGTAAAACGTTTAAAAGTTCACATAGTTTTTCTATTTAATATTAATTTGAAAATGCATCCAATGAACAACATTGGATTAACTGATAGAAAATTAATCTAATTATTTCTAAAATCCATGTTAAAGGGTAATCTAACAATATAAATAAATTATATGAAAAGACATTTTTGAATTAATATGCAGTATTCTTCACTATTCATTAAAATATTAATTTTATCAGTAAAATACCAAAAATTTAACCAAAGTAAATTTTGATGTACCACTTATAAATAATTAGTCTATTTTTTCAAATATAACATGTAAAAGTAACAAAAAATATATTTAAAAAGGGTTCTCTATCAAAAGGTGGTAAAAATATCTTTTTTGAAAAATACTCCTTTTATGCATAAAATTGATTTTTTTTTCTTATATAATGTCTAGAAAAAATATAAGATGAATTTTAAAAATAATATTTAATTTATATTTCATTAATATAATCCAAAAAGATTGATTTTATTATTTTATAAACACAATTATTTACACATAAATAGTTTTTCATAAAAACACTTCCTTTATATTCAATTGGTTTTTAATTTTATTTAGAATTAATTTTCTAAACAATGAATCATTATATAAACATATTTAAACCCGATTTTCATTATTTAGTAAATATCTTTCATTTTACCAATTATAATGGAAATGCAATAACTAAAATAATAATAATAATAATAATAATATATTATTATTATTTTTGGTATAACTCAGTCCTGTGTGCCACATAAGATTTTGGGAAAACCCATTGTTTCATGTCAGATACGCTACCTGACATAGCATCCATTTTAAAGTAAAATTACTATTCAATTCATAAATATTAATAAATATGAAAAAGTATTATTCTATAATTACATGGGATGTTACATCCTTTCCCCTTATGAAAAATAAGTTCTCACAATTTTAAATTTGGGATCGGTAACTAGGGTTTCACTTTTCAAAATTACTTCATTGAAATCTCACATCGGAAAAAGAGTCAACACAACTTCCAATTAAAAAGAAATATAGTGAAGTGTAAAGGTCACCTAATATGACACATAATAGGATTCGAAGTAAAAAAACATTGAGAAGGAAGAAAAACTAACCATCACGTTTTGTGGGATAGTGATATAAAACATGATTAGGGGAAAGTTAAAAATCATAAAACCAAAGAAGAGTAATTTCTAAAGACCTAGAATTTCTATGTAATTTTTTTAAATATATGGGAACTTTACAAGTCCACAAAAATTGACGTTGTGTGATTCTGAGGCCCGGAGTGCCCATAATGAATTTCTGAACTTTTTATCAGGTACGTTCAGTGAAAGTTTGAGCAGGTTTTTATAACGCTTAAACCGGTGCTCGAAATTGAAATATGAGGGCAATGTTGAACCTGCAGCACTGGTAGTCACTTATGGAGACTCTCACCTCGACGATATTTGGTCGAGGGTGAAAGTTAGTTTTTGAGTTTTTCGTGGAAATAATAAAATAAAATAAACACATGTTTTGTTTTATTTTATCTGTTGTAAATCTCCATGTGTTAGTTGAAGTGTGAGGACCACCCGACCTTAACCTCCCATGAGAGGTTATAGTGGTGGGGACCACCCGAACCTAACCTCCCACAAGAGGTTATGGTGGTGGGGAACACCCGGGACTAAAACTCCCATTTAATTGAGGAAAACCTCTCAACTCCCTCATAAATGAGGGAGAGACTCTTGACCTCCTCCACCTTAATTGTTCCAACACACATGCCATTTATTGTGCCAACTATTCCTTAATAAATTTAAACCATTTTGAATATTATGCCAATGAATTAATAGATTTTATAATCTATTATCTTGGGCTACCTATTATTTTGTTGGAAAAAGAGGAAGGAGCTTTTGAGATAAAATATCTCTCCAACGAAAGAACCTCTCCTTAGAACGAATAATGTGTTTCTCTTATGAAGAACAACCTTGACTTCTACTTTCTTTCTCAAAGCTTCCTCTGACGTAGGATGTGTTTGTCAACAACGAATCAACGTCTGCCTTTTTGCACCAACATCGACGAACAACGAACAAGGTAGGGATTTTATTTAAGTATGATTATATCTTCCCTTGTTTATTTCCTTATAAAACAATGAATGCGGATCAACTCATTATCATGTTGATCCACATATGTTTTCCTTGTGGGTTTGGAATTTTTATTTTCGGGAAGATGTGGGGTGATTGATTTATTTTCTACTCGCTTCTATTCTTGATAATTCTTTGAAATTCAAGAAGGAATTGAACCTCTTTCTACCACCCTAAACGCGGAAGGGTACGGGCCAAACCAACATGGCCCGAACCCTCCACCGTTCTCCTTTGATTAGAGGTGTTCTTTGAGAAGGAAAATAGCGACAACAACAACAAAGGCAACAAAGGCAATGGTCGCGCCACCCGCGACCTCTGTGACCCACACTGCCCCCGCCACTACTGAAAATAATATCTATGCCAATAGTTTGGGTAAAACTGTTAGTATTGTTCACTTATATGGACCTATACCAATGGTTTGTCCAAAACTATTGGTATAGGTCACTAATTTGGACATATACCAATGGTTTTGGACAAACCGCTGGTATAGGTCCATAATAGAGACCCTATACCAACTGTTTTCCCCAAACTGTTGGTATAGGTCCCCCCTATACCAACGGTTTGTCCAAAACCTTTGGTATAGGTCCCAAAATCAAAGAATCTATACCAAAAACTCTCAAAACCTTTGCTATAGGTATATACCAACGGTTTTGAGAACCGTTGTTATAGTTACATGTATTTTTTATGGATTCTTCTTACAGAGAACATTAAATAAATAAAAAGTTAAAATATTTATGATAATACATATATATATTTAGGAAATTATGTCCACAAAAGTCAATTTAGGTGAGTGGTTAGGTCGTTCAATCATAAACTGCAGGTACTGGGTTCAAAACCCACCAAATGTTTCTTTTTTTAAATACATATACCAACGATTTTATGGAACTGTTGGTATGGATTTTTCATATTACTTATACCAACAGTTTTGAAAATTGTTGGTATAGATCTATCCCCACAGGTTAATTTTCCATGATTCTTAAAACTGTTGGTATAGGATATACCAACGGCTTGGAGGCCTATACCAACAGTTTCAAACTGTTGGTATAGGGTATTTTTCTACTAGTGCGTGGCGTTACTCACCGCCGATGTCCGAACCGGCACCCCCCCCCCCTCGCGGTGCCCCAACTGAACTTCCCCTGCAGTCTCCGCCCTTCCGGTTGAGCCGCCCGAGCTAGGCCGAGCCACCCTGGCCACACCTTCTGCCGGCTGAACCGGCCCCGACCACCTTGGCCTCTCGGCCGAACTGGCTCCCGGCCATGCCAGCCTTTCGAGCAACCCTGGTCGCGCCACCCCGGACCACTGGCTCCCCGATCCCCCGAACGAACCAGTATATATATATATTTATAATAGTACATAACATTTTGAGATAAGAAATGAAATGCACCATTCATGAAGACGGTAAGCTGTACGTACGCATGAATGTTACTTTCATTTCTATTTCGTACTTTAATGGAATTAAAACATAATGATACATATTTATATTATAATTCCAGTATAATATAATATATAATATCATTAACACTATCATTTATACGTCCCACATATGACATTAACGAGTCATATCACTTTGAGGGGGTGGTAGTCCACACTTCCTCAAATGAGATTTTCGCGTTTACCAATAACGGAAACCATAAAGGCACGATATAAATGTAAAATACGTAAGGACATATAAAACATAGACATAATATATATCATATATAAATACAATGTCATCTTAATGGCTACCACGAGAGGCGGTAAGAGATAATCGAACAATCATAGTTTCGTGAGGCGTTAGTTTGCCATCCATAGAAACAGTATGTTCTTCACCCGTTAGTTGGAGGTGTGTGTAAGTGTATTTAAAATCATTATCATAAAACATTCTAGTATATTGATTATACTATTTTTGTTATAAAATAAATGAATAAAAAAAATTAGGGGTTGGAGAAATAAAATAAAAGAAAATAAGGTAAGAGGAATTGTTACCTTTAATTTGGGAAACTCCATTTGGTTTGAACCAAAAGGACTTCTTGAAGTGCCATCTACCTAAGGTAAGGCTTCTGGGATGAGGATAAAGATATTGAGAGCTTATTTGGTCTAGTTTTGGATGATCCAATGGGCTTGAGAGGTGTGTGGAATGAGTAAGAAGTGAATGCTTTTTATAGGGGGGAGGGGCTCTTTAGGAAAGTTTGCAAATATTATTTTATTATAAAACCTATCTTCGGTTTCTAAAGATTCAAAACTCATTAAAGATGAATATAACATGAATAATGGTCTAAATAAAATCATCCAATAATAATTGTACAAGTTTTGGATATTCTTTTAGTATTTATAGTCTTATTTATTTAAATAATTTATTAATAAGGTAAATACTTCATCATTATCATGTCATAAATAATTTAATTTATTTGATGTCTAAAAATTATAAAAAATACCATAATGTAGGAAATATTTTTATATTTCAAAATAATATTTATATTTGAAAATATAACTTATATAACCCCAAGTGAAAATTTATTTACTGAAAGATATTTGTTTGTGTTATTTTTATCATTACTTTAAGTTAATTAATCTAAAGTGTCATTATCACTCCCAAGTGGCTCCATGGGGTCCCTAAATAGACCCAAATATGCCCATGGTCTTAAATGACTCAACCAATAAGTTTAAGACAAGTGTTAAGGTAATTTTGTATATTATAATATTCTTTTTAATTTTAATTACCCTATTTACCTTTAACAGCGGTAAATAAACGTCAAAAGTTACTATTCACCAAAAATTATTTTCATCTTATTGAACGAAATTTTAATTACTAATAACAACCATGTATCTTGTATTTTTGAAATTCAATCCATAGAAGTGGTAAAATTTCATTTAAATGAAAATGTCAGTTTTTAACTACTACTTAGTAGTTTCACTATTCATCAAAAATTGATGTTTTTCAGAAACTACCAAAAATTCAGCCTAAGATATATTTGATATTCCAAATTCAAAAATTATGTATATTTTACGAAATTAAAAACATAGAAGTTGCATTAATTAATTTAAAATTAATTCCCATTATCAATACAAATAGCGTGTTTTTAAGAAACAATAACCACTAAAATATTGATACTTGTTTACATCCTATTTCAAAGTGAAATTAATTGAAACTACCAAAATTGGATTAATTGGTAAAAATATTACCTAATTACAATTTAAAACTAATTAAAATGATAATACAATAATATAAATACATTACATTAAAAATCACTTTTGAATAAAAATATAGTATTTTCACTATTCATTAAAAATTGAACTTTACTAGAAAAATACCAAAAATTTTCCCAAAGTAAATTTTGATGTCCCAAATCTAAAGAAGAATTTTATTTTGTCAAATACAATGTATAAAAATGACCAAAACTAGATTTAATGAGGGTTCACCATCCAAAGGAGGTAAATCGACCTTTTAGTGAATATTAGAGTATTTATGCTTAAAATTAGATTCATTCATATTTTAAGCCCCTATATTTTATTAGATAAATGTAAAAACATTTAACAAACATGTATAATCATATTTTAGTTAGTTATATTCATTCCCACCAATACAACGACTAGGCGTTAACTACAATTTAAAATAATGTTATTATATTATTAGTGTGCAAATAAAGATTTAAAAGAAACCCATTGTTGCGTATCGGGTATACCATCGAGAATAACAACCCCTTTAAAGTAAAATTAATGTTTAATTCACAAATATAAATAATTATGGAAAATGTATTATTCTTTATTTACTTGGGATGTTACATTTTCTATTCCAAATATCCTCTCCAGTTCAGTGTGGTACGATGTTCCTCTAGTTATTTAGGATGTGGTGCTTGAGTGTCCATAACTCACCAGGAGTCAGGACCTTCATTTGAATATTTGGTGAAATAGAGGACAGTTTGATTACAGTCTAGAGAACATCATCGATAGTACTGGTTTGTTCCAGAATAGAGTGAAGTCATTTATCTCATATGATGGTTTCTTTAAGGAAGGTATATTCGGAATATTAAGATCTTTTTTTATTCAATGACGGTATATTATGGTGCTTTTTGGTTGCAATTATTGAATTTGTCTTACAGTTATATCTAGTGAACTGGTGTGGTGATAAGTCAGTAATGAATGTGGTGGTGATAGAAGATGATGAATTTGTGGAGCGTCTTTTTTTATGGTTCCGTTGGTATGTGGTAATATGTTTTGGTGTTCTATGTTGGGGAAGATGGACTCTGGCGCTCTGTTTCTCCGGAGAATTATGTGGTAACAGGTCGACAATTATGACATGGTGGCAAGATGGAAATGATGAATTTTTTTCGATGGGTCTCATGATGACGAAAGGTGACATGATGTGACTTGGGAAGTTTTGGGTGCTCATGGATCAAGGTTTCCTTGGGTTTGGTGTGTTTTTTTCAATTTTTAACTAGTTTTTTTATATCATTAAAGCTATATATAATGTATATGTGTTGGTTACCTATCAAACACAAAGAGGTTATTTTGAAAATCTAAAAAAATAATTTTATGTTAATATTTTTCTATATTCATAAAAAAACTAAACATTTCAGAAAAACAACAAAAAATCATTCTAATATAATTTTGATATTAAAATGTAAAAAATAAAGTATATTTTTTCATATAACATTTATAAAAGTTTCATAATTTAACTTTAAAATAGTTTTGCCTTCAAATAGTGCAAAATTTCCTTTAAAAAATATAGATTTTTATGCTTAAAATTAGATTTATTCATATATTAAGACTATAAAACTTATTGGGTGAATTTAAAAACCAATTATTAGATAAAAAAATTTAAATTTCATTAATATCTTTCATTTACAATGATTAATTAAATTTATTAAGATAAAATTACACTGTGTGTATAAATATATTTTTTTATTAAAAACAAAACCTTTATATTGAATTGGTTTTCTATTTTCATTCCTAATTATTTGATAATTGATCAATTCATTTGATAAATATGTGTAAACTATATTTTCATAATTTAGTTAAAATCATTCATTCCCTCTATTCCAACAGCTTTGTGATAACTATCACATTTAAATAATAATATTTAATAATTTGTTTAAGATCAATATGGGGCATCTTTTATGATATTGAACATAGTGTTTCCTTCTTAAAATATTGGGATGTCACTGTTGTACCTCTCGTTCCCCTCGTTGTTTGATTTTCATGATCACAATCACCTTATTTTTGTCTAACATTGTTTTTAAGTGTTGTGGATGATAGGAAAAAGATTGCCAAAGGATTGGCCCAAGAATGGACAAGAAGTGGACTGAAATTCAGTCCATCGGCCAACCGGTGTGATAGCACCGGCCAGCCGGTGGACCTGGCAGAGGCATTGCCCACTGCCAGGTTCCACCGGTCAGCCGGTGGCTCTATCACTGGCCAGCCGGTGGCACCCAGATGAATAGTGAGACCTACTGTCTCACCACCGGCCAGCCGGTGGCCTTCTCACCGGCTAGCCGATGGCTCCTGGGCAGAAGCACTCTCCACATTCCAAGGCACCGGCCAGCCGGTGGACCTGTACCGACCAGCCGGTAGCCCAGTCAAACTAGCCGTTGGCTTTGACCAGTCAACCCCCATTTGGCCTCCAACGGCTCTTTAAGCCTCTCCAACGGCTCCGAAGACTCCCCAAGGGTTCCATGCCTATAAATAAAGGCCAAGGAATCCCTGGACACTAACCGGAACTATACGGAAGCCCACGGACACCTTGTTGATCATTTGGCCAACCTCCGGCGACTTCCTTCAAAGGAACCTCAAGTGCTCCAACAACTTCCACATCCAAGGAGCTCCACCAAAGAAGCTTGGAAGCGGCCTTCAACATCTCCAATCATTCAAAGGCGCCCAAGGCTTCTTCTCATATACGGTTTTTATTGTATATTTATTTTGAGCTTTAATTTTGGGTTTGTGCCTACAAACCCCAACACCTTTTCTCATCCCTCTTTCTTTTGGGTTTCACATCACCACTAAGGTGTGAAGAGGTTGTCAAGCTTTCCTTTAAATAGCTTGAGACATAGGTGAGCTATCCTTCACCTGTAAGAAGGATAGTGGGTTCTTACTCAACCATTAAAAGTAAGTGGGTTCTTGCTCAACCAATAAAAGCAAGATGTAATAGGTCCTAGTGCTACCTCAAAGCCTAGTGGGTTTCTTGCTAAAACCATTGAAAAGCAAGCGGTAGGAATCTCTCAACGGTTGAGTTGGGAGCGGAGACGTAGGCCGGGTTTTGGCCGAACTCCGTTATCAATTTCTTGTGTCTTGCCTCTTTTATTTCCGCTGCATTCTTTACTTTGATTTTAATTTGTTAATCATTTTTTAAAAGGCAATTCACCCCCCCTCTTGCCATTCCTTCCCGTTTTTCTTCGACCCAACAATTGGTATCAGAGGGGTAATTTGAGTAATACCTTAAAAGGTTTCAAATTCAAAGATCCATTGTGATGGCATCTACCTCTTTCGCCCCCGAGGGCTACTCATTGGGTCGGGCTCCATTTTTTGATGGGACCGACTACAATTATTGGAAAACCCGCATGACTGCTTTTTTAAGAAGCATAGGATATCCTATTTACAAAATTGTCATGCAAGGTTATACTTTGTCTACCCCCGACGAATCCAAATGGACCCCCGCCGATATTAAGAATTTTGAGCTTGATGGCAAAGCCATGAATGCTCTTCATTGCGCGTTAGATAGAAATGAATTTAATCGTGTATCCACTTGCACCACTTCACATGAAATTTGGAAGCTTTTAGAAGTGACCCATGAAGGCACTAATAAAGTCAAAGATACTAGATTAGATATGTATAGACAAGACTTTGAATCTTTTACTATGCATCCTTCCGAATCTATTACCGATATGTTTACACGCTTCACTGACATTTGCAATGGAAGGAAATCTCTTGGTGATGATGTTTCAGCCGAGATGATGGTCAAGAAGATCTTATGGGTCCTTCCGAGCTCATGGGCACCAAAGGTGACGGCGATCCAAGAAGCTAAGGATGTCAAAAACATGCCGGTCGAGGAGCTCATCGGATCCCTAATGACGTACGAGATCACGATGAGGAGGCAAGCTCAAAAGGAGGGCACACCAATCAAGACACCAAAGAACATCGCCCTCAAGGTACAAAAAGAAGTAAGCTCCTCCTCCTCCTCATCATCATCATCTTCATCATCAAGCGGCGACTCGGAAATGGAGAATCTCGCCCGCCAAATGCACAAATTTATGAAGAAGCACAAGAAGAAGAAGAAATCTCGCAAGGCGCGAAAGAAAGAACCCACCGCAAGATCCGAGCCCAAGGTAAAATGCTACGGGTGCGGCGAAAAGGGCCATTACAAGCCCGATTGCCCACTCAACAAAAAACGGGCCACGCAAAACGAAAAAGGAAAGAAAAAGGTCCTCAAGGCGACATGGAGTGACACCTCATCATCCTCCTCCTCCTCCTCCTCAAGCGACCAAGGTACAAAATGCCTAATGGAAAAACATGAGGTAATATCTTCCGACTCCTCCTCCTCTTGTTCTTCAAATTCAAATCCTTTCAATCATATGTCTTATGAAGAACTCAAACATGCTAGAGACCAACTTGAAAATGGTTTTCACGAGCTTTCTTCAAAATTTGTCGCTTTGAAAAAGAATTTCAAAAAGCTTTCCTCCGAAAAAGAACAACTTCTTAAAGAGAAGGAGGAACTCTCCCTAAAAATCCAAAATTTCCCAAATGTTGATTCTTTGGAATCAACCATCAAGGACCTTAGAGAATCCCTAGCCAAGTTCACCCAAGGTGAACAAAATTTGACCAAATTATTGGGTTGTCAAAGGGTTTCTAGAACCACCAATGGACTTGGCTATACCAACCAAGCCTCCTCCTCCCATGCACCCACTGTTTTTGTAAGGGGGAGCTCTAGTTATAAATTTTGCAATTATTGTAAAAAACCCGGGCACCTCATTTATGAGTGTGATTGCAAAAATGCCCGGTATGGTCAACCCAAAAGTTTTTTCTTTTCGGACGAATTTTATAGGAGAAGACCCGCTATGAGACAAGTTTGGATTGAAAAATCTCTTCTTGCGAGTCTCTCCGGGCCAAAATTTATTTCCTTTCCCCGATGATCCTTTGTTTTATTTAGGGGGAGAAATTTTCTTAGATTCAAAAATCTCTTTCGATTCATTTTTCAATTTAAATTTTCAATTCTTTTTTGATTCAAAACTATCAATTTCAAAAATTTCATTTGGTATCAAATTTCAAAATTCAATTGGTTTTTGATTCAAAACTTTTAATTCAAACTGTTATTCAATTGTCATTTCAAAATTTTCAACAATTGATATCATTTTTCAATTGATTTAAAATCTCGTTTTTCATCGATTCCCTCAATCAAGTTTTTGCCCCGCGCTATTTTCATAATCACAAAGGGGGAGAAATTTCTTGATTAATTGGGGGAGAATCCTTTTCATCATGCTTAGAATTTCCTTTCAATTTCAGTATTTTACATTAATTGCTTTGGTGATTGTGATCATCAAAATAGGGGGAGATTGTTGTACCTCTCGTTCCCCTCGTTGTTTGATTTTCATGATCACAATCACCTTATTTTTGTCTAACATTGTTTTTAAGTGTTGTGGATGATAAGCAAAAGATTGCCAAAGGATTGGCCCAAGAATGGACAAGAAGTGGACTGAAATTCAGTCCACCGGCCAACCGGTGTGATAGCACCGGCCAGCCGGTGGACCTGGCAGAGGCATTGCCCACTGCCAGGTTCCACCGGTCAGCCGGTGGCTCTGTCACCGGCCAGCCGGTGGCACCCAGATGAATAGTGAGACCTACTGTCTCACCACCGGCCAGCCGGTGGCCTTCTCACCGGCCAGCCGGTGGCTCCTGGGCAGAAGCACTCTCCACATTCCAAGGCACCGGCCAGCCGGTGGACCTGTACCGGTCAGTCGGTAGCTCAGTCAAACTAGCCGTTGGCTTTGACCAGTCAACCCCCATTTGGCCTCCAACGGCTCTTTAAGCCTCTCCAACGGCTCCGAAGACTCCCCAAGGGTTCCATGCCTATAAATAAAGGCCAAGGAAGCCCTGGACACTAACCAGAACTATACGGAAGCCCACGGACACCTTGTTGATCATTTGGCCAACCTCCGGCGACTTCCTTCAAAGGAACCTCAAGTGCTCCAACAACTTCCACATCCAAGGAGCTCCACCAAAGAAGCTTGGAAGCGGCCTTCAACATCTCCAATCATTCAAAGGCGCCCAAGTCTTCTTCTCATATACGGTTTTTATTGTATATTTATTTTGAGCTTTAATTTTGGGTTTGTGCCTACAAACCCCAACACCTTTTCTGATCCCTCTTTCTTTTGGGTTTCACATCACCACTAAGGTGTGAAGAGGTTGTCAAGCTTTCCTTTAAATAGCTTGAGACATAGGTGAGCTATCCTTCACCTGTAAGAAGGATAGTGGGTTCTTACTCAACCATTAAAAGTAAGTGGGTTCTTGCTCAACCAATAAAAGCAAGCTGTAATAGGTCCTAGTGCTACCTCAAAGCCTAGTGGCTTTCTTGCTAAAACCATTGAAAAGTAAGCGGTAGGAATCTCTCAACGGTTGAGTTGGGAGCGGAGACGTAGGCCGGGTTTTGGCCGAACTCCGTTATCAATTTCTTGTGTCTTGCCTCTTTTATTTCCGCTGCATTTTTTACTTTGATTTTAATTTGTTAATCATTTTTTAAAAGGCAATTCACCCCCCCTCTTTCCATTCCTTCCCGTTTTTCTCCGACCCAACAGTCACATTCTCCCTCACTTTAATAAATTGTATCCTCACAATTTTGACATGGGATAAAAAAACTAAGGGTTTGACTTTTCAGAATACTTTTTTTGATATCCCACATCATAAAAAGGATCAATAAAACTTCCACTTGAAATGTGAGAAATGAAAGTAAGAAGGACACTTGAGATAACACATACTGGGATTCCATGTAGGAAAGCATGGACATTTAAGAGAAAAATAAATCTTAAGAATTAATAGAGAGTGATATAGAACATGATCAATGGAAGGTTAACCATCATAAAACCATAAAAATGTGATGGGTTAAAAGACCATTGATAAAAGTAAATGGATAATGTTTTTGTTTAAAAATAATTTTCATATAATTGAGTTTCTCATTTTCTACATAGAATAAGACATAAGGAAACATGCTTACCTGATAAGTATAATTTAATCATTTAATCAATTTACACCACAATGTCATCCTTTCCCAAAATGAATAGTATTCATAAAGCATTTTCATACCCGAAGCATAAAAATAAACTCCCAAAGATCACAAATTTCCTAAAATTATAACTATATATTCCTCTTGACTTTATTAATTAACCAAAACCAAAATTGTTAGTGCAAGATATTGTAATTTTCCAAAAATAATAAACCTTTATATGATGAAAAACTACTTTAATCTCCAAAATTATATAGTAATACCAAAATTGTAAGGTACCAACCTTAAAAATTACATACTCTAGTGATTTTATAATAGAATTCATATTTATAAGGATCTTTTTGGTTTAGAGTTTTAGAGAATTATGTCACATCTCATACATAACAACTCAAATATTACAAAGTATACACTTCTACTCAATATAATTTTTTTCATAAGAAAAAACATTTTAAAGTAAAACATGGTTTCATTTATTGTTTAATATTCACAATTTTTTCCTTGATCTCATCTTTGTCTCTATTTTACCTTAAATCATATGAAAAACATTTTAAAATGTGGGATGAGCACAAAATATCAATAAGGGACATAATGGAAGGAAAAACATTAGTCCAGTAAAAATACATTAAAAATCCATAAAACAAACCATTTTTAGAAATATTATTAATAATTTAAAAAATATCAATATCTTAGGTTTTTAAAATCAACATATTTTCAAGAAAACTCGTTAGAAAACATTTGAAATATTATTAGGTAACTTGGGACATCATTTAACATCTCACACTTACAAAATATATTACTAGCTTACCTGGCGCTAACTGCGAAACCCCATATTAATTTATAATGGGAAAACTTAATGCTATCTGGCCCACCCCATTTAATCTATAATGTGATTTCCCAACACTTTCTGTTCTACCTCATATTAATATATCATGGGATTTTTTGGAGTTAATTGGGCCACCCCATGTTAAGATGTAATTAGATTTCTCAAAGATATCTAGACCCCCACATATTTAATGCTCAATTACCATAAAATGAATAAAATAATTTTATGAATTAATTTTTTTATCATAAATAATTTCAATAACTATTTTAAACTCATAAGAAAATTAATTTTGGATATCAAAACACCATTTCCTTTTTGAAAACAAAATCTAAAATCGAAACACTATACACATCATAAGGAAAATGTTTTCTTTATAAATAACCATGAAAATTTATAGTAGAATCAACAAATAATTAAAGCATTATAATGGTAGGAAATTTTGAACATTCCATATAAGTTAAAAAACATTCCTTCTATATTTTTTGGAAAAGTCACAAAGAACCAATATTATAAAACAAAAAAACCAGTAAAAACATTTTATAAAAAGTAAAAAATGAGTAGAAATAACATTAAAAAATTATATCATAATATTAAAAACTTTTTTGGAAATAATTTTAGAAAACATGGACATGGAAGAAAATTTGAGTTTTAAGGTTAACTTTAAAAAGATAATTTTGAAAATAAAATCCTTTAGAAATATCATATCACTGAAGTGGGAATTAAAAAAATGAATCAAATATGTGTATCCAACATAGATCCACATAAAAAAGTGTAAAAAAACCTAATATATTCAAATGTTATATTGCACATAATCTTAGAAATAAATAATAATGAAGTATAAGTTTAACCCAAAGAATGGGAATTGGGTTAAGAAATTCCTTACATCATGCATCCCTTTAATGGTGCATACTTTAAACTCTGGTATAATGGTTTAAAGAATGTTATTAACTCATTAAGTAACTATATTATTTTTTATAATACCTTATATGATGCTTTTATAACATCTTATGACCCTCTCATTAATAATATTTCATGATTTCCATTGTTTTTTGGTGTGTTCATTTCATTGTTTCAAGATAAGTTCTCTTGAGTATAATAATGAATGTTCTTTTAAAATGTGAGTAAAACTCTAAAAGTGTAATGAAATGGTATTAATGAAATTCCATGATAAAAAAGGTACCATATATCATTTTGGTTTCTTATACGAGTATGATTCATTATATACAATGTTAATTACAAATTTTTATTTTATTTTGGTGATTTTTTTGAACACCAGGAACTAGTTTTGTCTTTTTTAATATTATGTGTGTATACTAGTTACAAAACATGAAATAGGTTATAATATACCTATTTCAATATGATTTAACTAGATTGATAATTTTACAGCCATCCATTATGGTCGTAATGGAAAACTAAAAATCGTTATTCATGGAGATGGTAAACAGACATAATTTAGACAACATGTTCGTTTATTTGAATAAGAGAAGATGAGGAACAAAATGGGTATGATATAATTCATTATAAACATAAAAATAAATTATATACATGATTATTTAGTTATCATTCTTTGATGGATGAAGGAGGTGGGGATAAAATAGAAGAAGAAAATAAAGTAGGAGGGGTACATTGAGAAACATACCTCTTGAATATCACCACCTTGAGAGACCCTTGAGGACCTTAGATTTGGTCTTTTGGTAAGAATAGTAGAACTAATACGTGAATAGATTTATTAGGAGAGATTTTGGAAGATATTTGAGGAGATTCAAGTCTTCTAAGTAAAAATGAGGTGATGAGGGCAGTATTTATACTTGATAATAGGTGGGTTTAAGTGACTAAAATAATGATTATTTTATATTTAAAGTCAACCACAGTGAGGCGGAATTAATTTACATGTCTTTTTAAAAAAATTAACATTTTTAGGCTGTTTACACTCAATAAATACCTCAAATAACATTTAAATTTTTTAGTGTTTAGTTATTTTAAGCCTTTACCCTTTTTACTTTTACTCGTTTCATTATTTTACCTATACTGCAGTAACTAATTTATTTACCATGGTAACTTTTTTAGGCATAAAAATTTTAAAATGACCTTAATACCTAACTTTCACCTTATTATTCCAAATAATAAATCCATTTTACTTAATTCATTTCATAGAATTTGAAAAATCATCTTTCAAATTATTCCCATAGACACAATGAAAAAGGGGGGTTTTAAAGTGAAAAGTTCAAAACTTTGAAATGTTTTTATACCCAATTTCAATGTGAAATTGATTATAATGGAACAAAAAACTTTAATTTTTGTATAATTTAAATATTTATACTTTAAAACCAATTTTAAATATAATTTAACAATATAAATTACTTAGATGAAAAATTAGTTTTCAATTAAAATCCATTGTTTTCACTATTCATCAAAAAATGAAACATGTGAGAAGAACACCAAAAATTAACCCAAAGAAAATTTTTATATTATAATTTCAAAAATGAAGTTTATTTTTAATATAAAATTTATATATGTGTCCAAATTTAGATTAAAAAAGGTTCACTATTAAAAGATGGTAAAATTTCTGTTTAGAAAAATATAGCCTTTTTATGCTTTAAATTGGATTTATTCTTATATTAAGACTATACAATTGTTGGATGAATTTAAAAACAATTGATTGGATATTAAACATATAAATTTCATTAATATCTTTCATAATAATGATTAATTAAATTTATTAATATAAAATGTCATTGTGGGTATAAAAATAGTTTTTTAATAAAAACACATCCTTTATATTCAACTGGGTTTTATTTTCATTTCTAATTAATTGGTAAAAAATTAATTCATTTGAAAAAAAATTGTAAACTATATTTTGATAATATATTTTATCTCATTAATTTCTACCATTCCAACGACTATGTGATAACTATCACATTTAAATAATAATATTTAATAATTTATTTAAGCACGATGTGGCATATATTGTATGATATTGAACACATTGTTTCCTTTTTAAAATATTGGGATGTTACATTCCTCATGTTGATAAATTATGATTGGTTAAATATTATTTACATCCTTTTTGGATTTTAATGTTTTTAATTAGTTATGGATTTTATCTGGTTTTTGGATTTTAATTTCTTTTACTCTTATTATATATATTTAAAACTAAATCCACTCAGACATAAATCACAACATGCGATCATATTATGGTATAATATAAGGTCAATAAGAGATATCCAATCACTAGGCTAGGTGGGGATGAGGGATATAGTGATAATTGTATTTTTATATCAAAACCTAAATAACCAGATGAGTGTAATAAGTTATATTTCAATTGATTAAAGAAAGATAAGGGAACAATTTGAATAATGATTGAACATGATAATGTGGGAATTATCTAAGGTCAGACCCCTATTCTATAAATTCACATTAAAACTAATAAATTTTATGAAATGTTTCTAAAAATTACAAACCCAAAAAAATATTTTAATAGACCCACAATTATTTCATGTATAGATAAAACTCGATTCCCAATAACACTATATTTAACTCAAATTTAAAAATAAATTTATTGAGCTCTATAAATTGGTGTGCTTTTAAAGTTCAAGGTCCCAATGTTAGTATTACTTAATCCTTAACTTCTTTTTTATCAATATTTCTCTTCCAAACCCACCATATCCATATTAATATAATTAACTTTGTATCGTTATTATACTATATAATTATTATATAAATAACAAAACCATTATTTATTCCTTTCAACCAACTTAAAAAACGAAATAATGTTGATTGTGTGTTTGTGTAGACTACTGACTCCAAAAAGCGATGTATTCAATTTTCATTACCATATATCTTTAAAATTTAAATGTATTGAATTGAATAATAAACGTGATATATATTATATAGTAATGAATTTTTAGATAAATTTTTTAATCCACATTCATTCCCTCTCATTAGATGGAAAATGAAAACGTTCATCGTGCGTTGTTCGGACCACTACCTCCCCGAAGTTTCATTTTTCATTTTTCTTCTTGATTTAAATTATTTATATAAACCTCTTATAATATAATTAATAAATAAAATAACATATCATTAATATCATTATACTTCTTTTATAATGAATTTATTTCAAAATAAATAATTTATTAACTATACTCACCGATTGAGTTATGGTATGTTCATGTTTGGGTTTGTCTAACCACCTAATTGAAAAAAGATATAAAAATATATCATGGATGATAATGGGAACATAAATAATAATATTTTTTAATTTAATAATAAAATCAATATTTTTTATGGTTCAGGAAAGGTTATATTACATATTTTACTTTTTATTAAACTATTATTTTTGATCGATACAGTTACCGTAATAAGAAGACATCAGCTTCATTTTCATTTAACAAAACAAAATCACTAATGGTATGAGATAAGTACTTAAATAAAAAATATAATTTATCTATTATATTAAATTAAATTATATAGTAATGATGTAATTTGGCATAATAATGAAGGACAACATCGTTATTATAAACCTAGTTCCAAACGATCAAGATTACACACACCCAATATTGAAAATAAATAATAATGAACTAATATAAATGTATAGATAAATTATAAATTAAGTTTACAAAAAGTTTTATATATGAATAATTTTATGAAATAGGTGATTAAGATAGTTATTTTTTTACAGGAGATTCATGCACTTTAGTGGAAGTCAGGAATTAAGGTAAGGGTTTCTTTGTCTTATTTTAAAATACACGAGGTATGTTTAATTTTAAAAACCATAATTAATATTATATAGTGTATTAAATACCCCCATTTACTTCATGTATAATTTATATCCTTAATTTTATGATATTATTATTTCTATTTCATGGTATCCTTATTATGTTCTTTGATTCTTAAATTATTATTTCTGTAAGGGTTTTTGTTAACTCAACTTCCTTTGTTGAGTTATACTGAATATTCTTGAACTTATTTATTCAAATATTGACTACTTATAACCTAATATTTTATTTTATTTTAACTTCTCATTTTCTATTTGTAAACAAAACTATTGATTCAAATATTTCACCTTAATAAATTTCATCCCCATAAAAGTATGACATTACTGAGAATAATTATCATCCTCTATAACGATGGTTTTCCTTGCTTTTCTATATTTTCATATCCCACTAATATTACCCTTTATATTTTGAAATACAATAATGTATTATATCATGTGACTTTTATATTCCCATTATCTTCTTTTAAAAATTAATTTTATTTACTCTTTTGAGGATGTTAGTTTCAAAAATGGTATTTCAAAATATTTAAAAGATTTTAAATACTTTCAAAATAACACATTTTCTCTTCCACTCCATGTTCCTTTTTGAAAACCTTTATATTCTTTATAATATTTATTGTTAAATATTATTTCTAAAAGTAATAGTTTTCAAATTCTTTTGACTTCACTTCATTAAAACATTTATGTCTTTTTCAAGGATCTACTATTGAAAGTTCCTTTTAAAAGAGAATATTTTTAAAAGGTTTTCACTTCAAATTTTCAAAAATAACTTTTCAAAGTGAAATTAACATCATATTTTTCTAAAAATATAAAAAAAATTCTAGAAAAATTATTTTATTATTTTATTACAATTTAATCTTTATCACTAAAAGATTTCTTTCTGTGGAAATTATTTTTGATGAATCACTCTATGAATGTTTTCAAAAAAAATACTATTTTGTGTTGAGAAAGCCATATTAGTTCCATGGGTTCTTTGAGTTGTATATTATATTTATTTTTTGTATAGAACACTTGTGTATGAATTTTCATGATGAGATGGTTTAGGTTCGATAAAACTTGAGATAGTTTGGGTCTATTAAATCACTAGGATAGCTTGGGTATGATAAATCTATGAGATAGTTTGGGTATGATAAAGACCTAATATGGTTCAGGTATGATAAATCCCAGAGATGGTTTGGGTATAACAAATCCTTGAGATATTATGTGTCTCTTAAATCCCTCTAATTTATTATTTTAAGTTTATATGTCTTGTAATAAGGTTTTAAAGTGTTGGAATTTTGTATTCACAGTATATAGCATGGATTTCTTTTTTTATTCAATGTTATAATTTCCATATGAAAATGATTATTACAATGTTATTTATTGTGATATGTTTTATATCCATGGTGTATTTAAATTTCATATCCCTATGATTATTCTCTAGGGATCATATTTATCATCTTGTGATTCCAAACTCTTTTTACATGGTATATGTTTGTTCATTTTAGAATACTTGTCCTTGTACCATTATTTGTGGAAATAATTTATTATTAAATGCTATTTATAATAATAAATTTATCCCCTATCCATGTTTAATCATATTCTTATAATCTAACCCTTGATTACATGTTTATGAGTTATTTTCCTTTACTTATAATTGGAGATCACCCCATTTTTATGTTTTTCCTTCCTCGGGTTATGAAGATGAGTATAAATTATGAGAATCCAAGAAAGAAGTGTAGTATGGTTTTATTATTGATAAATGATCACATGTTTTTTGAAATAAGTTTCCTCTATAAATGGTCAATAAAGTCAGTAAACCAAAAGGTTCTCCTAGTTTTGTGAGATTATTATAATATATAATACTAATGTGAAATTTATATATGTTTATCTTGGATCTTCTCACTTAATATAATTATGAATTTGTAAAAGTATGTTTTTTAAGAAATGGATCCAATGGTATGGTCTAAGGGTACCTTAATTATATTTTTATTAATTGTAACTATAGTATTTTATAGTTAAATGTTTAGGAAAATCATGACTATAGAGATATTTCCATGGAAATTATATCCATGGATCAAAAAACCATTACTATATGATACAATTATGGTTATGATCCATGGATATAATTAGAAAATTAAGTATTTTTGGATGATTCATATGCTAATAATCAAGTTAATGACAAATTACAAATGATGAATAAGTGTTACTTTCAACAAAATATTTTTATTGAGTTTAGATAGAGTGGGTTTAAGGGGAGATTAGAGAATTAATTTCATTCAATAAAGGGATAAATAAATTTATGAGAAGATATAGAACATATCCATGTAAGAACCAAGTATTGAAGCTCCAATTTTAGTTTATGAAAGATCATTGGATAATGTTTTGAGATGAATAAAGGTGAATGAAAATTCCTCAAAATAAGTGGGAGAGGGTTATATATTAAGGTAAATAAATATGGATATATCTTGGATCTAGTATGGTTTATAAAACCATATTTAAAAGGTTTAAAAAACAATATTCACAAGTTTGATACAACCATCATCATAAGGTTGAAACAAGTGTATGTGATTGTGTATGGTTGATTCTTTAGTACCTTGTAAGGTTGAGACAACCATATTTATAAGGTATAAAAAATCACCATAATGTTTAAACTTATACTCATAATGTTGAAAAAAACCTCCACAAAAGGTTGAGATAAGCTGTTGTAAGGTTGATATTTTTCATTATAAGATTTATATATACCTAATAAGGTTTGACTAATCTTATGAGGATTAGAAAAAAAGTCAGATAAGATGAATAGAATAATATTTTTCTGAAGAATATAGAGACTAATCCAATGATGTTTTAATTGACATATTTATGGATTCAAATATCATAATAACATTAAAATTATTATGATTTAATTAAATATTAAATTACAACCCATCCAAGGAATAATTTGGTGATGAGATGAGTTCCAAATTGTTTGAAGGAGATCCCTATGGAACTATTTCGTTATTTCATGTTCATATGGATTAAATTCAAATTAAATTTAAATTTTCTTGGATTTTATGGGGTTTCAAAAAAATAAAAACCCTAATTATTATAGAATTTAAACATGGATACTAATATATAGTTAAAATGGGTTTGAATGAGAAGATAAAATCCTGATTTCTATTGATAGATTTATATAGATGAGATTGCTACTATAACAAATCATAGAAAAATCATAGAGTTTAGAAAATTACATTTTGGAAACTTATATGCATTTTTTCTCTATGAATATATATTTTAAGATTAATAATAAATATGATAGTTAAAATATTAAGAAGATGAGGGAACCTAATTCACCAATGTATTATAGAGAGAAGAATGAGACCAAATCTGGAATCCATTAAAGAAAGAGGCGACCTATGTTATCAAGTATTTAAGGATTATGGGAGTTCTTATATAACTAAAAATCTAAATAAAATTTATTAAGAATAGTATAACATATCATGATCACTATCTATCAAGGTTCTTTAAGAATCTTGATTTTACTACTTGGTCAATTTTGTTCAAGAAGCGAGATCCACATCCAGTGGTGCTAAATCAACACATAAAAGAATGAGATATTTTCTATATTAGATCAAACATTTATAGTGGGCATTAAGAAGATATGTCTCTACTGGGACTCTAGATCATGAATATAGGGAGAACCTGTGTTGATATGATTAGGAAAGTCCTCAGTGTAACCATGTGGTAATATATTCAAGAATCTATTATCGGAGAGACTAAACAATTATGGAAATGAGAATCCTTTTATGGATGAACCTTAAAAATACTAATGCTATGTTATTTCTATATATTATATTCAATATGAGGTGTGGTTGAGTTAATTAAACATTGGGAGGATTTTGAATTTAACCGAAATAATATTATAAATTAAAAATAATTCATAAAAAGTGTGTGACATTGATTCACTCCCCTATTAGTGATACCTAACTAGATCATGTCACTAAAATTGCTATGAGATATAATCTAGGTTTTCTCTATATATCTAAAAAGTTTTTGGTAGGGATAATCAAAATTATATGAATAGATTATTTGTACCTACTTTTGATGATTGAAAATACAACAACTAGAATAATTGGATTCTTGTCCACCTTTTATCACTTGGCATAGAGGTAAGAGGTGTTGTAACCATTGTTTTTTCACCCATTATAGAAGAATCCCATATGTATTTTTCTAAAAAGATAAATATTTATTTTTATAGAAAATTATTAAATTCCATTTTGATTTCTCTATTAGAAAATGTATACAGAATGTTCATTATAATTCAAACTACCAAAGAAATTTTGGATAAAATGAAGAGTAGGTATGATAGAAATATACAATTCAAGTATGATAAACTAATAGTATGGAGGGGAATGTTTTAGGATCTAGTGATAGATGATAATGAAAAAATTTATGACTAATTCAATAAATTCGATGGTATTTTTAGCAATATCCAAGGATTTTGTGGGAGGATGTATGATTATATTATTATTAAGAAGTTAATGAGAAACATTATCTATATACTTGATATAAATATTTAATTTTTGTATAATAAAGAGGATATTTTCTTGGATAAACTTCATAACCTTCTCATAGATTATGAAATGAGAAAAATTACAACATTTAAGATGAAATTAAATTATTATAGGGACTTTTAATCCTTAATATATAATAAATATAGAGTTAAAAACATTGTATAATCATGTTATTCTAAAGATGACGAAGATGTGGTATTATTCAACAAGATTATTTATCTTATTTTTATTAAATTTATAAAGTTTAAGTGGAAATGAAAGGGTAAGAAACCTCCAAGGTGATAAAATTGTAATCTCACTATAGAATTTACTATAAAATTCCCAAAGAACATGGTTACAAAATCTGATTCAGATGAAAAGGATGATAAATCTCTCAAGATAAAAATTTTAAAGGTAAAAGAATTATTCCATCAACAAGAAAATTAATATTATTAGAAATTAGAAACAAACGAACTCATTATTAAGTAATAAATCAGTTGATCATGTGAACTATATGGATAATGTTGAGAGATTTTTTTATTCTTCAAACAATGATTATGGATAATAAAGAACAATACTTGAATACATGATAAAAAATGAGTGAGAATATTTTCAGGATAAAAACACAAAACTCAATGAAAAGAAATTAATTTTGTTAAAATATAATAATACTACAAAAAAGTAAGTTTTTTACATAAAAGAACCAACTTCTATTGATAAGATGAAGAAGTAAATGCTAAGAGATGTTTCATAAGAGAAGATGTTGGTACATATTGATGTAAAAATAATTGGAAAAAACATAAGAGTTGGATAAGACATTGAATATGTGTCTATAATCTGAAAATTAGTTTTAGAAGATAAAATATGGGTTAACTAAGTTAGTTTTGGTTAAGGGGGAATCTTATCAAGTTGTTGAGAAGAAGTTTCTACAAATACTGGTTAATTCTTCTATAAAAAACCTAATATTAAATATGTAATTTATAATAGTGAAAATTTTAAAAGCAAAATCGTAACCTATTATAGCTAATAATATAAGGGAGAAGAGCACTTATACAATAATGAAAGATAAAAATATTCTAATAAGATCAACACCCACTAGGAAAAATGAGCCTCATCTTGAATCAGAATTGAACAAAAGAATATTATATATAGATTAATCATTAATATAGAAGTCCATAGCCTAAAAGTTTTTTCCTGATATATGGAAGGTAATGATACAAAGCCTATAATTTCTTGAATAACATATCAATTCCAAGTAATATGTATGAATAAAATGGGAGCTACGATGATCATATAGAGATAAATTCTCAAATATTATAACATGTTCCAAGAATGCATCAAATATTTCAACCCAAAATATATTTTATTACTTTGAATATATGTGTGGAAGATGTGAACAATATGATCATAAGGCTGAGGAATGCATGACTATCTTTCCAAGATGGGTTCCCTATAGTGTGAAAGGGAAAATTTTCAAAAGGAAAAATATAGAAAGTTGTTTTTTGGTAATACAACAAAGAAGTCATGTAAAAAATACTAATAAGTAGAGTATTCCAAGAAGTAATTAATAATAGTTTTGAAAATTAAATCAGAAATATAAAATAAAATAGATTGAGTCAAATAAGTTCTAATACTAATGGAAAACAAATTGATTTATATGAATAGAGGTAAGGAAATGTAGACTTTTCAAAAATTAAAATTTAAAAAATCAAGGGAGATATTGTAAGAAATTTCAATAGGTTAAACATAGTCTAAAGGACTGTATTACTATCCTTATATCTTAATAAGAATCAATGAGAATTATAATGAAATTATTGGCTAGTTATCTTACCTTGATTACTGAAGTAAAAAAAACTACTCCACACAAGGAAGAAATTCATGAGGGAGGAAAAGAACTTATAATCTATGAATACTAATAACTAGAAAAGTGAAATTGGAAAATATTCTCAGGCCAAAATTGTAAGGAAATAGAAAACATGGTTCCAAGGAAAGTATCATCCTTGATGTCACTACTAATGAATTAAGTGGTCCCTCATTATTCCATTTTCTTTTGTTTTTTGGTAATGACATATAAGGAATTAAAGGATAATATTCAGTACCCGATATATTTTATAAAAATGAAATTTTCTCTCGGGTAGTGTTGTATCATCTAAGAAAAAGAAAAAGAAGTGAATGCATTCCTTGAGGGGGAAAAGGTTAAGATAAGGTATCAAAATATCACTATACAATGAATCATGATTTTTTAGAAATATTTATAAATATGATTAATGAGGTACAAAAAACACGTATTTATCCCTATTTTTTTATATCTATCATATTTATTAAGGGGGCGTGTTAGTTGATTAAAAGATGAAGAAATATGGACAGTTACATGTCTTACACTTAAAATATTCTAATGGATTTATTGAATAATTAGTGTTAGTTACCAAATCTTGATAAAACTATTTCTATAAACCCTAAAATGACAATTGAGTTAGCATTTCATATTTTTTTTAATTCATTGATAACATTAGTAAAATCACTATTTTCAATATCAAGTTAGCCCATATAGTCTTAGAGTTAACTAAATAAAGTAAAATCATAGAGAAAAACATGTGGTATCATCATTATCTCAAAAATTGATCAGGACGTGATTTGGAATTAAAAATAGAGAAAAAGAAGCTATGTTAAGAATCATATAACATGCATTAGGATCATATGAGAAGACTTATATACTCTCTTTACATTTATTATCAATATGGGGGACATGAATTATGTTGACTTTAATATAGTTGGATAATGAATTTACAAAAAATATAAAGGAGGAGATTGTAGTTCCTAAATGAATGAGTTATATTTTTTTCAATGAGGATACAGATAAGATGTTCAAGTATGTTTTAAAGGATGAGTGGATTCCATCATAAATTGTAAGAATAATATGCATGATTATGCTTGAAGAAATTTTCTAGGAAACTTCTATTTAGAAACCCATATATGTGATGAATTATGTAATAATATTTATGTTACTAAAAATGTAATTATTTTTTAGAAGAGTTACCTTTAGAAATTTTTTTATTAAGTTCAAATAATGCTGCCTGAAGGGGAGATTGAAGGATTAATTTGAAGAAAGAAAAAGGCCACCTAAAATTGTGAGAGAATAGTAAACACACCAAGTGTTATATATTTTATAATTATTGATGAAGTATCATTAGATTATATTTTTATATGACTTATGGTGATTGATAATGCCTTAAAATCATTGGGAGAAGGTTTGATATTAAATTAAAGAAATGTGGCTACATTTTTTTTCTCATAAGGTTGAGAAAAAATCTTCACATGTTTTAGAAAATCATATTCATAAAGAACAAAAATCTATTATAAATTTTTTGAGATAAGTTTTATGGGTCATGTAATGTTGATACCTCAAGACATTATAAGTTTGCTACAACCATATTTATAATACATATGCAAGTCTATGTAAATTTGGGACTTATCCTCACATTTTTAAAGAAAACCTCCAAGTAAGGTTGATACAAGACACACTGAGATTGAAACATGTAATTTTAAGGTTTAAAAAGGCCTTGTAAGGTTCAACTAAACTCAAAATAATTATAATATAAACACGATAAGAGATCCAAAATTATATTTTTTTGAGGAATATGAAGACTAATATGATGATGTTGTTACTGTGGTCTTCATGGATTCAAATATCATAATCATATTAAAATGATTTTGATTTAAGAAAATGTTAAAGGTGAATCCAAACAAATAAGAAATTAGTAATGAGATGAGTTCCATGGCACAAGGAGGAGATCCATGTTAAAAAACATCATGGTTTCATGTTCACATTAATTAAATTCAAATTGAATTTAAATTTTGTAGAATATATGGAATTTCAAATAAGGAAAAATCCTGATTCCTAATGGATTTGAATTAGGATTATAATCAAGAATTCAATTGGATTTAAATCAGAAAAAATGATATTTATTTCAACTAATTTATGTAGATGAATTTTCTATTACTGAAAATCTTTGAGTTTAAAAAATTATATTTTGGAAACCAATTTTCAAGATTGAAAGGTGAATGTACCTATGCAGAAAAATAATGAAGTTGTGAAATTGAATATTGAGAGGCTTAAGGAACCTAATTAACAATTGTAATATGTATTAAAGAACAATACCAAAGTATTGATCCATTCAAAAAGATATATTCCTTCATACATGAGTATTAAAGGATTCTGACAAGATTCAGATTAATAAATATTTAAAGAAAATTGATCAAAAATGGTAGACATGATCATGATCACTGGCTATCAATGTTATTGAAGAAGCATAATCAGAAAAGTTGGTATAGTATTTCACGGATGGAAATCTAAATCAAGTGATATTTAATAACCCTATAGTAGAAGTAGATATTTACTATCATAGATCAAAAAAATTTAGTAAGTAGTGAGAATTTACATTCATCAGTGAGAGTCTAGTGCAGGAACATAGTTGGACTCTATATTTTTTGGATTGGGACGGTCCTTGGTGTCACCATTTGGGTAAATAGTGGATAATCTATAATTGAGGTGACTAATCAATCATGAAAATGATAAGGATTTCATAACTGAACAATGTAAAACTTGATTCATTGTGCTTTATCTATTATTTATTTCATATTTTTAGAGGTTTATTTGAAACAATATTTAGAGTAATAATAATTCAACCATTCTATGGGGATACATTAAAAATAATCATAAAATTAATGTACCTATAATTCACCCAAACCCCTTAATAATACCGAAAAGATCTAAAAATTACTAAAATAAAATGCCTTGATAATTCTGGAATCATGTAAGTTTAAAAAATAATTCTCATGGAAATATAATATCAGTTTAAATGATATTTGATGAGAATAAATTGAAAATTAAGGTGAAAAAAATATGATGGAGGTATTAAAAAAATAAAAAAATGTGGAAGAGGAGAAAAATATTTTAGTATATCTTATATTTTATAACACTGAATATTCAAATAATAAAAGATGGATATATATATAGAGAGTTAAATATATTATTCTAGATAATGTATATGGATGAAGAATAAGTAGGAGGAGAATTATGAGAAAATTAAATCTGTATGATATCTATATACCATAGAATTCAAATAATAATAAGCCTTATGATATGAATATATCATAAAATATGATAAAGAAAAACAATATTTAGTTGAGAGGAGATGTAGAGACCGAGGTATATGTAAACATAGTATATTATTTTATGAATGCTGAAGACACTTATTGAGGAACATGATCTTATTATTTTTATATATCAACATCCTAGAGCTGGTTATTTATCTTATTTAAGAGGTTGTTTGGAAAGAAATATTATAAAATGGAAATAACCTATATAAATAAACATGTCTAGAGATAGTAAACAATAAATATATGGTGAACTAGTTAAGAGATTGTAAAACTATAGAGATCCATTATAAAGAACCTGTTAGGATACTGTGATGTATTTTTCTAAGATACACTATTGTGTCCACTTGTGTAATATATTTAATATTTTTAACCCAAAATCAATCCAAATGTATCAAAAATATTGCACCCATATTAGGGGTGAAACCTAAACAACACTATGTACTTTGTAGTAACTTTATTTTTTTTATGTACAGGTAAGGATCAAGGCTTTGAGAAAGAGTGGATTGAGACTTTAACTAGTCATAGAGGTAAATTTCAATAAGAAATTGTAAAAATGAATATCACTAATTCACCCCACCTCTCAGTGATACATAATAAAATTATTATACTCTATACATCACACTATTTAGAGCTTCCTCATACGCTATCATTATCTGATTCAACCTCAATCTATGAAAATAAAATTTATGTGACATAATTACTCAAATTATGGAATTAATATAAGGAATTTAGATATTGTGAAATAAATACTCAATTTAAGGAAGGGGTACTAGAATTACCATTACTAATCCAAGGAGATGGGTGATACTTGAATCAAATATTGGATGAGGTAGAAACTAATCATAGAGGAGAGAAAATAGAAGGAGGAATGACACTAGTTCACGTAGAGATTCTAAATAAAGGGTTCATGGTTATAAAAAAATAAATATAAAATTAAT
This sequence comes from Viscum album, assembly GCA_963277665.1. Lineage (NCBI taxonomy): Eukaryota > Viridiplantae > Streptophyta > Magnoliopsida > Santalales > Viscaceae > Viscum > Viscum album. The sequence goes on from OY728138.1 coordinate 1,384,071,831, forward strand.
TTAATTTTAAAATATATAAAAACATTCCTCGAGGATATCAAGTACCCAGTGCACCCCCAATAGTTAGCCAATGTCCTCGAGATTATTGATCTGGGGCAACCAACTAGTTGATGGTCCACCTGGGAAAAAAACCTTACCACCACACCACATAGTACTTAGCAATGATCTATGATAATCCTAGTAGTATCTATAAATTTTGACATATTTATACCATCAATACAAGTTTCTAAAATTCTAACCCTAGACTCTTAGAACAACTTTTTGTTGTCAAAGCCAACTAAAATATATGCGGAATTATTGAAATAAAATATAATTCATACCTAACTATGTTCAAGACAATATATAGGGTCAATTATTGATGATTTATTCCCCTAAATCAATGTTTTATCATTGATATAATATCATGACCTCTTATACTTTCTTTTTTATCTATATTATTATCAGTAAGTTCATAGTTCTAGGGATTTTTCTGATATTTTCATTGAATAATGGTGAAACTCCTCTAATTCAAGGCATTTCTTCTAGATATGACTCATAGTGGTTCAGTTGTCTAATAATGGTGAACACAAAATATTGATAACTCATTTATAAATTTTATTCCAATTGTGAGTATTGTTTTTCTAGTATTAGTGATTTCAATGGTTAATGTGTTTGTAGATCTTTTAGATTTTGATAGAAGGTAAAAAACTTTATGACTATATGGACATAGAGGGTAAGGATTTAAATTATGGGTTATATACAAGGAATTTGTATTCTTATACTTCTTATTATTATGTTAAATATTGATAATATTGAGTGAAGTTTTTTATTAAAATATGTTTTATGTTTTTATAATATGAAAAATATTGATTGATAAAAAATTATTCCCCACTATGATAATTTTTTATGGTGTGATTTGGTGAAATTTAAATAGAATTATTTACATGATAATTTTTTTAAATCCAATAATATAGTTTATAGTATTTAATAATTATTTGGGTGGATATTACGTTGGTTTTAAGGTATTTTAGATGGAATATGAATTTCTTAAAAGAATTTTGGGGTGTTTTCCACCTTGTATTTATGGGTTATTCTTGGTTTATAAATTGAATATTTTTATTGGATAATAAGAATTTTTGTGGGAAATATATAGTTCATTTCATAAATTCAATTTGGAAATTCCTTATGTGTGGTTTGAATTTATTAATTTTCAATGTACTATAGTAATTGATGGGGGAATGTATTCAGTTTTCTATATTGGAAGAATCTTATTCCAAGTCTGATTTTAATTTGGAAATTCCTAGTATATGTTCTATATTTCTATACAGAATATCCAAAAATATCTCTATTGAGTAATGACTGGGATCGTGGTGAGTGTAGTGTGTCCTGATGAGGGTCTTAAAACATTTTTATCAATATTTTTTCTCTAAGTTTTCACGTTTTATCCCCTAATTTCGGGGTTTGTTTTCCATTTCTACTGATCGATTAATTCTCCCATGGTTAAGAGTGAGGTTAGTTTTCTAAAACTTTTTCCTACAATAATTATTATATCTCATATATAAACCTATGTTTGTGTATGTTCATAAGTTTTTTTATATAATATATATTTAGACATTCATTTATGAAAAATATTTAGTGTAAATTTTGTTTTATTTTTAAAAAATATATGTTTAAGGTTTTTTATTAATTTGTATTGGAGTCATTAAGAGATTCTTGGGTATTTCCTATGGAGAATTGTGCTTACCACCTTTATTCTCACATTGGTACATGTGAAGCTATGTAAGTAGTTTCAGTTTTGGAATGGGATATAAATATTACATTACTAAAAGATTTATATTTTCTTTTGGAGTTTGGGAGATTAAAGAGTAGTGGAAAATTATAGTGCATATTTTGACCAACTTGAACTTTTTATTTTGAGAAAATTTAATAAATATTTATTTTTTAAAAAATATCTAATGGTTATATTATCATGTACAATATTTTTACTATTTTCTTTCATCATGAATGAAATAAATATCATATATGAAAATTTATTATAACTTCATTTGAAATAATGTGTTTGAGAGCCCAATGAAATGGGTTTATCACTCTATACTCGTAATTTTTTTGATGATTTGTGGTAATGTGTTAGAGCACTATAATGATCTAGTTTTGGATCAGGGTAATCGGGCATGTGTCATTAAAAATAATAAAAGAGAATTTTTTGTCAAAATTTTAATATTGATTGTAATAGAGATAGAGTGGTTGAAACTTGTAAATTTTTTATAATAATTATTGATTAAAATAATTATATAAATACTCAATTTACTAGGGATATCCGCGTAATGTGATGTGTTAGTTAACCTTATGATTAGTTTATTTTATTTTTATTTTTCCCATGGGGTGTTTGTTTGGAATAAGGAAAAAGATAATAAAAAATATATAATGAGATGTATATTTCATGAATGTAATATAAAAACATAGAAATATGAATGATTTTGATTGATTTATTATATTAATTTTTTATTTAATTTGTTAAAACATAGAAGAGTAAAAATATATTATTAGTAAAATTAGAATATCAGTAATAAGTATTTAGTGATCTTACTAAATTTTTATCAATGGTTCTCTAATTAATATAAGTAAATAAGGATGTGAATTTTATATGTTTATTTATCTAATTCATAATATACAATGATTGAGTTATTGATTTGGATGTTTGCTTATGAGAAATTGTTCTGAGATTTATTGAAGTTATTGTTATTATGAAATCAACATAAAATTTGAAAAGTTATTTATTTTTATAGTTTTTTTTGGAATTCATGATGAAATTTTTCATGAAATAGTTTTTGAAATAATCAAATGGATATAAATGGTGATATTTGAATGGTGGTTTTGAAATATATAATATTATAAATTATATTCAACATATTTTTAATGATTTTATAATCACGTGTGGGTTAAATTGATAAATTTTAGTCAATAAATTATTAATTTATTTTTTAGAGGATAATTAGAATTGAAAATTTGTGTTTTTAATGTGGTTGAGTAACATGTGTTGTGTCATGTTTATTTTATAAATGATTTTTTAAATTATTATATTTATGCATCTTCACTTTTAAAGTGAAAATGTGATAGTCTAAGTGAATCCATAATATTTTTAGTTATAATAAAAATATAATGTTTAAATTTATTTAAGATTATTAAAATAAATTTGAGGAATTAAATTGTTTCATAAGTTTTTAAAATGGAATGAATTATGGAATTCACTATTTTTTATTTTAGTTTTCTCCTAAATTATAATGAATTTTCCTTTTTTAAATTAATCTTTTTGATTGAAAATGATTAATAATTTAAATAGACAATATTTAATATCCATGGAATGGTTTTTTTATTATTACTGGTTAATTATTACTACTATTATTATTGATTCTTTTTATTTGGTATTATGATACCATAAAGTGAAATCGGCCTTAATCTAATTTATAAGTCATTGAAGAATCATATGATTAAGGTAAAATGAATCATCCTAGTGGAAAACTAAGTTGTAAAGTGTTATTGATCCACTTTAAAGGTTAGTGTGTTTAATTTAGATATTTTCTATGCTTTTTTTGAAACTATTTTTTGTTATATTGATTTGGTATTAATTATATTAAACCCTTTTATCCATTTTTTAAGGAATAAAAAATTAAAAAAATGTAATGTTTAAGTAACATGTTTTTTGTTTCATAATATTTTTAATTGTGTTTTTATGGGTACATATTTTTATTAGGGAATAAAATTTAAAAGTTTGGTAAATGTTTCTTATTTTTTTGATGATCATATCACATTTATATTAATTTTAAATAGTGGTGAAAGATTTAAAATTTATTTTTTAATTTAAATTTATTTATGTTTTTATTGATTTATGTGTTTTAATGAAAGTGTTTAGGTTATTTATATTGGTGAAAAAACCTTATTAATTGTTCTAAAATTTGATTTTACTATTTTTATATTAAACAAGTTAATTCCTATAGGATGAATGAAGATGTATACCTTATGGTTTTTTTAAGTAAGGTTTTCAAAATGGGTATAGCTTTGTAAACATTAACAGGATTTAAAATGTCTGGTATGAATTGGGTTTTATTAGAAATCATACCTATTTTAATGAAATTAAATTTTTTGAATTTGTTTTTTTTTATGAAATCAATAAAAAAATATAAAATGGTATTAAAATGAGAGTGTGATTGTTGAAAATCCATCTTAATTTTCCAAAGTGGGATGTGTTTGTTTAATGTCAAATAGTATCAATTGTAAATTTTTATATCAATTTTTAATTATTTTTAATTGTATTAAATGTTTATATATTGAAAATTATTTTATTTCTAAACATAGACGTATGAGTTTAACATTCAAATTATTTGTTTTAAATGTGTTTGAAAATATTTTTAGTTAAAACTTAACGTATGATTTTAAAAGTAAAATTTTATCGATATTTAATGTATAATTTTGAAAGTGATTTTATTTGTTATATATATTGAAACTTTTAATGATTGTATTCTAGAATAATTTTAAAATAATGGATTTATCATTTAACTTATTGAATCTATGGTATTTATTAGAGCAACTTTGATGTTTTGTTAAAGTATAAAAGGGAAAAAAGATATCTAATGAAAAAATATTTTGTATGATATTTTTGTAAACCTTGTGTGATGTCAATATTTTAGGTATTACTATTATGTAAAAGTAAATTGATTTTTGAGCTTGTATTCAAGTCTCTAGAGGTATGCAAGTGGTGTTGGGGATGCTGTAATCGAGTTGGGGCTAGACTGGTGGACGACCTATAACTTTTAATGTTACAGAAGTCCCAATGGAACATCGATGAGACTCCTAGGAAGAGGTAATTCTACCTATAATCCACCATCCTTAAATTGGTTCTCTTAGGTAGAATCAAGTCTACCCGAAAACCACTGGGTAACCGATGGAGGCCACTAGCTAGTTGGTGGCACCACGTGGTGCCTAGTGGGATTTCAGTTTATAAGGGGTTTTTCCAAAAACATAAATTTAAGCCCCATTTTTATTTCCCTCAAGCCTCATTTGACCCCTATTACCCTAGGCTCTCCAATCTGTGGATTTTGGATTTCCTTCTCCCCTTCTAACTCTTCTCTTCAATGCCCGAACTCTCTTTCAATCTTGCACATCCAATTTGTTAAGTCCTTATTTGATCATGATCCATTATATCCTCTTCTACTTGATCAAAATATATTAGAAATTTTACATATTGATAAAAGATAAGGGTTTTTTCCTGATCTAATTATGGTTATTATGATCATTGATAGAATCATCATTCAGATTCAAGTATTTTTCTTATACGCAGTGATTTCCCTAGGATTATTGATGGAATCATATCTTCCTTTGTGGGTTAATCTGGTCCTAATATTTTTAGATATGATTCTTCTTTTAACTCAATCCTAGTGTTCGAAACATATCAAACTGGTAATTGTTCTAAGATCCAGTGGTGCACATGGACTTGGATGGGGACCCTTTCTTTGATCATCATTACTTAATCTAAGGTAAGAAGCCCTTGAATTTAGATTATGTTTTATATGGGTTCTTAGAATGTTTTTATATAGCCCCTAGTGACCTATGTTTGATGCTTGATCACATGTGTTGTGTGTGTGTTTCCATGTGATACCTATGATTCTATTTATTATATATTGATTGTTCTAGTAATTATACTTGTTCATTTGATGTGATGTTTGATCAGTCATTGTATCAGGTATCATGTTATGTTGTTCTTCTATCTTATAGTTGGCCATGTTTCTTGATCCTCATGAACAATTCCCCTATGGGGGGAATATCATTTTCCTAGTCGACATGCTATAGACTATCCCTTTAAGGGGGATATTTCTGTCATTTTTCTAGACTATCCCATCAAGAGGGATATTTCAAGAAACTAATAGTTGTTCCTTCCAGAATTGTGTTGAAGTTTGAAAAATTGATCTTTGAGGACCTCAATAATGTTTGTACTTGTTATATATATATATATATATTATTATTATATTTTTACCAGGTTTACTTCATGTAATTTACTTGTATATCTTATTCATGATGTTAGCGGTCATTGTTTGTGATATATTGAGTCTTATACTCACAACCTACTTGAAAATTTTGGTGTTCTTATAGACTTCATTACTTGGGATATGCTAAAGGGAAAGGGCCATGTGGTGGAAAGATTATTAGGCTAGAAAGAAAATTAATATGATGGAAGATAAAGCACAAGATGGATGTTTCTTCTCAAATTTATTATCTTACCCATACATTGGATCCATTTTTTTAGTTTATATTTATGTATTCAACATTCCATTTCGATATTTCATGATTTTTTGGATATGTTACTACCTTTGTGCTTGGTTATTTATTTATTCATGGTTTATTGGTCATTGCAATGCTTCCATTTTCTGTACTCTAATGTTTATAAGGTATTGAGGGAATAGTCTCCCCATGATGTTCTATAGTCCCTTTCTGATAATTGGAATACTCTTGCATATAGGGAGAAATGCATGAGGTCATGTGACACAACTAGCTTGGACCCATTGGTTTATGTTGGGGCATTACAAAATGGATCCATGCACGAGGTCCACCTATGAGTTTATACTCTTTTCATTCATTTGGGACTGTGTAGACATGAGATTGTACTCTTGAGACATGGGATGGGGAACTATGTTAGTTCTTGGAAAATTCTAAATAGTGAACCTATGAGTTTCCATGAAGTGTGTAATTTGTTTTTTTTTTCTATTTGATGTTACTGTTGATCAAATTCACCTTGTGTGATGCCCATGATGTTGTTATGATTGTTTTATGGGATTTGGTGTGAGTTGATGAATCATTCTAATAATGTGGGTTCATATTTCATATAATTGTTTCTTATAATATATAGATCCAAACTAATTAAATACCTTTTGAAATTGTGATATATTATTTGATTAATTATTTCTTCTATTATTTTATTTGTGCTTGTTGTATTCTATGATTTAATATATATATATATATAACCTTAGTAGTTGGTGCAAACACCTTAGGGGTAGGTGAACCATGTCAATTATGTGCCTCCAAGGCATCATGGAGTGGTGAATGGAAGGGAATATATAGTCTATCACACATTAGATGATGGTGGAGAGGGATCCCCCATAGTTTAAGGTGTTCTCTTAGCATGGAAGGGAATATATCATTGATTATGATTTAGATGATGGTGGAGAGGGACCCTCCATAGTTCAAGGTATTCTCCTGGTCTATTTTACTCAATCTATATCCTTGTTTGAGATATTATAATCTCATTCAATAATATTTTCTCAAGTGTTTTGTGGGTTTTATATTTATGTTAAATTCTATTTTGAACTTCTGTTTTTTGACAGACCTCTAGAAAAGAATGTGGATTATATCTATATCTACCCAACTTATCTTATGATGCATGCTAGTTTTGAGCATCTTTAGATCTTTAAAATTATATGGATGATATTTTTTATGTAATCATGGGTATGGACTAGTGTACTAGCTACAATGCACACATTGATCGTTATCAGAGAGGGGTAAAATTTTCATTTCCTAAATGGGAGGAATTCATGTCGACTATTGAATCGGACATTGAGGCTAGAAAAGTGGTGCCTAAACCATTCCAGATAGATGTATTCTCAATGTTGGTGATAAGTATGATCCTTATTGTTGAGAATATGGGGTATCCCTCCTCCTTCCCCCTAGTGGTAGACCTGTACTGAGATATATTTTTAGAGTATTTATTGGGGTTACCCCTATACAGGGGATTTTAGTTGGAGATATAGTTGGTGTCTGGTGTGCATCCCATATCAATTCTATCATATCATATAGAACCAATGATGTTGAAAGACATCAAGGTACAACTGGATGATCTTTATGCCAATGGTTTCATCATACTGAGAACTTCCCCTTGGGGTGACCTAGTGTTGTTCTTCAAGAAGGTGAATGAATATCTCAGGATTTGTGTGGTCTACAAGAATTTTAACTATATAATGGTGAAGAATAGTAACCAATTTCAAAGAATAGAATACATGTTTGATCATTTTAAGGCATCCTAGTGTTTTTCTAAGATTAATCTATGTTCTGGATACCATAAATTTTTTCTCAGAGAATAATTCATCTAAAAGACATCTTTTATGAGTTTTTATGGGTTATATGAGTATCTCATTATGCATTTTGGGTTGACTAATACTTTATAACTATTTATGTCACTCATTAATAATATCTTTCACCCATACATAGATTCCTTCATTGTTGTGTTCATTTATGAAATGCATATAAATTTTAAGACATTAGAATCACATGATAGACACATAGATATCATGTTGAGTATGCTTCAGGAACATCAGATTTATGCCATGTACATGATGTGTCACTTTTAGATATAAGAGGTGTGATTTCTTGGGAACATGGTTTCTTAAGAAGCAATATAATTTTATCTAGAGAAAGTAGATATAGTTTTGTCTTTGAAATGGTTGAGGAATTTTTTCTAGATATGTATTTTTTTTTCAGAATAACTAGGCATTACAAGATATTAATTCATGAATTTTCTATCCTGGAAGCACCCATGAATATGCTTACAAAGAAGGAATTAAATTTCAAATGTCTATACTGGAGTATGGAAGTTTTATTATATCAAAAGAAAAGGTTAATTTCAACTTTGATATCGATTCTTCTTGAGCCTTGGCTATGCAGTGTATTGGGATGCATATGGATTTGGATTGGGAGCTTTCCTAATGTGGTGTGACAAGGTATTCATATAAAGGTCTTATTAGATGAAACCACAAGAGAAAAAATAACCTAGTCACAACATGGATTTAATGTTTGTGGTTTATGCATTGAAATACTTGTAGAACTATATCTTTTTCATTGATGTATACGAGAAGACTATATGGTACATTATCTCCCAGTGTGACTAGAATATTTGTTAGATGTGTTGGGTAGAATACTTTTAGATGTTTGAATTTGAGACAGAGAATAATCTTAGAAGAGGAAATGTGTTTTTAGATGAATTGATAAGAAATATATAGGAGTTTGGAGAAAAGATGTCAGAAACTAGAGGGAAGATCATGGATTTTATGGAAGACTAGAAAGTGGGTGTAGTTGAGGATTGGGGGGAAGTAGTTTGTACACCCTTAGTGATCACATATTCATGAGTAAAATGAGTAAGAACCAATCAGTGGATTGATTCGAAGTGTGGGACAATGTATGAGAGGTTGGAATGAAGTGTCTCTTTTTTATATTGGTATTTGGACATACATATAATGATTATTGTTTATGGATGGGTAATGGTTCCATATTTATATGAGATAAGAACTAGTGAATCTCTCTCATGCTTCACAATGGTAAGTGCACCCAGAGTCAACCAAGATGTATCATGATGTTAAGAAGTGGTTCTGGTGAGCTTGTATAAAGAGAGTCATTAGATGTTTTTTGTAGAGACCCGATTTTTCCCTCTAAGACTTTGGAATTTTTCTACATATGATTCTAGAGCTAGGCACGAAGACGACGTGTAATTTCGAGGACCGATGTGCTCGGAATAAATTTTATAAAAATGTTAAGTGTTTTTATACTATGCATGAGGCGGGGTTGTGTTTCCTCCTAAACAGTTGCTCGGATAGAAAATCTGAGGGTGTGGTTACATCTGGAGCGTGCCGTTTACCCTAGGATGAGTGTAAAAGTTGCAGGCGCAGGCCTGCTGTGAGAGATGTCACCGAGGGGAAAATCGTCATTTTAAAAATGGCTTAGTGATTTTCATCACTAGCGTTCTTTTCAAATAACTTTCGAACAAAGTCTCAGAATTGAAATCTGAGACTTCTGTTGAGTTCAAAATGGGGTGTTTTTCCTAGGCATGACATAAAATAGTCAGGCACGGAGGTTTCAGAATCCACGACCGTTGAGAGAGTTTCAGTGAATTTTTATAAATTCACTTATGTGTTGGGAAGGGACAACCCATTTTATCTCTCCACTCTCTCCCTCTCTCTCTCTCTCTCATCCGTCCGGTGTTCTTCATCGTTCTTCATCAGATCGGGGTGTTGTCTTTTCCAAAACATTGGAGAATCAAGTCAGGAGCCTCGCGAACGCATCGCCTACGACGTGCATCGAAAATGAGGTAGGATTCTAGTTAATTTCTGCACCTTTGTCAATTTTTTCATTTAATTTCTATAATTTTAAAATTGGGACGATGGTCGAACGAACATGGCCATCATCCGATCCCCATTTTTACTTCTCATTCTTGGGTGTTCTTCGTCCAAATTTTCAAACGCGCCAATTCTAGATGGATCGATGAGCGAGGGGTGGCGTTGTGACAGCCTCGTCCCGAGCACTTGAATTCCAGCCTCGGAATCGAAATTGGACCTCCGATGAGGTCCCAGTGGTCCGCGGAAGGGACCATCGGAGTGGGTCGGTAGGAGCGATCGACAGCTGCAAGTGGCGGCCGAGGTGTGTCGAGAGGCTGGAGGTCGAGCCGGAGCAGCCGGCTATTCGAAGGCGGAGCTGGGAACCAGTACGGTGTGGTCGAGCGGTGCAGAGGAGGTGCAGAGGCGCGACTTCAACATCGTGCAGCAGGAGCGAGGCCGGGCTTCAGAGGGGGTGTCGGCGGAACCCTGCGGCGGACTTGGGCGGTGCTGGTGTGAAGAGGTAGCATGGGCTATGGTGAAGTGCGGCGGTGCTCTGCAGGGGGCGCTGACCCATCATGGTCGAAGGGGAACCCGAGGCGGTCAGTGCCTCGGGTGTGCGGCGTGGACAAGGACCCGCGGAATGCGGGCCTTGCGCAACGCGATGAAGACCAGCCAAAAGGCCGGTCTGTAGGGGAAAACTAGACCTGAGGGGTCCGGTGCGGCTGGAGTAGGCCGCAGTGGTTCAGGCCAGACCCACGGCTGGGCCGCGGGCAAGCGGTTCGGTCCAGGCCGGTGGGGGTGAACCTGCCCGGTTAGGCCCCCTTCCGTTCGGGGGGCCGTAATTTCTAAACGGTGCATCTGTTTGACGGGCAGTCTATGGCTGCAGGTCCATGTTAATGAGATAGAATTTTTTAATTATGTTTTGGGGTTTTTGGGTTTTCACCCAAAGATGGGTGCCCCAAAACTTTTTTACTTTAATAATATTAAATTATTATTAAAGTTGCGATGGACGTGGTTCGCGAGCCGGATGTCTGCTTGATGCACCGTCAGAGGCGTTGTGGCCCTGGAGTTGCGACGGTCCTTCCAAAGTAGGTTTAGAACCCTTGTGGTTTGGTTTCGTTGCTCGGAGGCATGAAATAAATAATGCGAATAATTAATTAATTATTCAACTAATTAATTATTCTTGCATCAGACCTAACTCCTTCTTGAGATGTCTGATTGACGCGCCATCAATGGCAGCGTGAACCCAGTCCTCGTTCGGACTTTTTGAGATGCTTTCTGAAGTTTTCGGGTTGGAGACAAGGTAAGGGCCCCACAAGGCCTAGTTCACACATTTTATGGTGAAACACCACTATTTCACCTGACATTCGTTTGGGGTGTTTGAGTACTCATTTCTGAGTGTTTTTCTAAGGGGATTGCAATAGTGTAATCCTCCCACCTATATTCAAGCCCGAGGTGTGGGCCCCACGAGGTGGTTTTCGGACGTATGATGCGTTTTTATGACTTATGCTACATAAGTCCATTCAGGGAAAATTAATAGCCTTCTTCGCGTGGTTATCTACAAGGAACGCGATGGTATGGTCTGCGTGACGTGTTTCAGGGTTGTGGTGTGGGCCCGACATGGCCCCGTTTGCATATAACGTGGGGAGTTGAAAATTCTGCATCCAGAGTCTTTTTTAGGCGTTGTCAACAATGTTGTGACCCTAGCATCGAGATGAAGTTGACCAGGGTGGTTTCAATCATTGAAGTCGGAGTTGTGGTGTGGGCCCCAAAGGCCGTCTTTTGAGCTGTGTACAGCGTACTGCGACTTTTTCAACAGGCATTCGTTTTGGGCGTATGAATAGTCGATTCGGCGTGTTCTTCTAAGAGCATTGCGATGGCGTAGTTTTCTCGACCTCTTTAAGGACCGAGGTGTGGGCCCCATTAGATGTCGTATGGGCATAAAGTGGTGTTGAATAAATTTTCCACCGAATGCTCATTTCCAGCAAGTAAGTAGTCTATCTCGTGTGTTTTTTCTGAGAGGATTACAATGGTGTAATCTTTTTGAGCGTCCGATGCTGCTTTCGTGATCTTATTAAATGTGGAAACATGAAATGGAATTGGTTGGAGGTACCTTTGAAACACTCCAAACCTATGCACGGTAGCGATGTTATTGATACCCAGTGATGGCACTGGTTGTACGGAGGTATCGGACCGGTTCTGGGTTTTCCCTCTAGCAGGGCTGGGTAGTGGGTTACCCATTGACTTTGTGGTTTACCCTCCAGAGGGGCTGGGTAGTGGGTTACCCGACGACCTCTTGTGGTTTACCCTCCACCAGGGCTGGGTAGTGGGTTACCAGATGACCTCTTGTGGTATACCCTCCAGTGGGGCTGGGCAATGGGTTACCCAACAACCTCTTGTAGTTTACCCTCCAGCGGGGCTGGTCAGTGGGTTACCTGATGATCTTTTGTGGTTTACTCTCCAGCGGGGCTGGGTAGTGGGTTGCCTAACGATATTTTGTGGTTTACCCTCCAGCGGGTCTGGGCAGTGGGTTTCCTGATTATCTTTTGTGGTTTACCCTCCAGTGGGGTTGGGAAGTGGGTTCCCTGATGACCTTTTGTGGTTTACCCTCTGACGGGGTTGGTCAGTGGGTTACCTGACAACCTCTTGGGGTTTACCCTCCATCAGGAATGGGTAGTGGGTTACCCAACGACATCTTTTAGACTTATCCCTTTTTATGTGGCTAGTCAGTGGATTTTCTCCGTTATTACCAGAGCGTGACCCTTGGTGGTGAGGTTTAGCGATGAGGCAGCTTTGGCGTGCAAGATTGTTCGACACCAGTGATGGATATCCTTAGAACTATTGGCGACATATTCTATGATGATCTTGTAGATAGAGATCCCCTTACACACTTATTTGGATTTCTTTTGGAGCATATATATATACACCCTACTTTTGTTCCCACTCCTTGGGTTCAGTTACTCTCCTTCCAGTAAAGGAAAAGACATGCGGGGTATGCCATGTGCTTTCTGTGTCACGCCCCTTTGGATTGGATGAGTCTACTTCCTTTTCTTGGGTTGAGTTGCACTCTCTCTTTTGTAATCTTGCACCATTCTTTGTTATGTCTGCTGCTCACTGTTTTAGTACCTCCTTTGTTGCTCCCTTGAGATTTCGGGGCATCTGACTTAATATCTTTATACTCACCCATGCTTGGGCTTTGCCCGTACTTGGTGTGCCCTTGAAGACTACAGACAGGTCAATCGAGACTGTGAAGGAGCATAGAGGACACATGAGCTTGGGCCGCGTTTAGTGGTCGTAGTAGGTCTTTCAGGCGAGAGACACACTAGTTTTTTACTTTTGTTTACCTGTTGTCGGGTTGTGGCACCTTTATATTTGGGCATGTGTTTTTTCCCTTTTACTGTTTAGTATAATTTTCAACACTTTACTTTTACTTGATAGAGGTCGATGCATGTAAGTTGGATTCCCATTTTGTAGTAGTGTTGTATCTTTCATTAATTTCTCTGCACTTTTTCATTGAGTTAGCTATGTGTGTGTGTATATTTTCTTAGTAAAAGGCCTCCCTTAGTTTTTTGTGCCTTCGGCGCTAGTCGCCAGCCCCTGGCCTATAGAGGCGGGCTTGGGGTAGTTTCGGCTTGAGCCCCGGTACGGGTCGGGTCATGATAAAGTGGTATCAAAGGTGTTTTGTTCCTTGGGGCATTGTTCAGATGTCCCTAAAGAGGAATTGGTTGAGTTTTGGGAAATAGTGTCAATGTGTCTCGAGAGCGACTCTCAGGCCAGTGAGTCTAGTGATGGTGCGGCGGCCGACGTCTCCATTCACGAGGGCCCTAATAACCCACTTGTCGACTCGGCACACTGAGACACTTATGTCATGGAATTTGGTTTGTGCCTCATATAGGATTGAGTCTTTGACTGTCCTTATTGAGTCAGCTCCCCATCATTGTATATATATATATATATGCTCATTTGACCGCGGTACTCCTTGATCAGATTCAGGATGTCTCCGTGATGATAGCCATCCAGGATACTAGCTCCGATTTGTGACAAAGACACCATGAGCAACGGTACCTTAGTTCAAAATCCATCATACTATTACCATTTCTCTAGGGGGAAGGAAGTAGAACCAACACCTGTGGAGTCATAGATAGTGGCGGAAGCGAGGGATGATGATGAACGTAGGCTGGGCACACTACGTGAGTTCCAACATCAGAGACCGTTGAGCTTCCATGGTGAGCCATACCCTCAGACAGTGAAGGGTTGGCTAGATTCGGTGGTCCGCCTCTTCAGGCTGGTTCAGACACTGACATGTTAGATGGTGGCTTTGACAGCCAATCTTTTTCCACCATGCAATTTGGTGTTAGTAGATCCAGGGTTACTCAGATGCATGATGAGTCGGTACTCTCATGGGATTACTTATAGCATCTGTTTCGTGAGGAGTACTACCGCTCTCACTTACGCTTTTTATGGTATCGGGAGCCGTTGGGGCTTCAGCGGGGAGTGATGGCAGTGGCTGAGTACGCGACTAGGTTCACAGACCTTACTCGGTACTCTTTGGATGTGGTCCATGACGACAACTTCCAAGCATAGAAGTTTGAGCGTGGTCTCCGTAGATGAGATTTGTGCCAGCGTAGTTCCCTTTTCCATTCTCACCCATCTCGGGGTGCTGGAGCAGGCACTGGGGACAGAAAAATTTCTATCAAAGGTACGTCAATTGGCAGGGCCTCGGCACCGAAGGTCTCCCCTTGATGAGACTAATGCACATGGTTGGGGACAACATAGAGCACCGAGACAGCCTAGGGAGGACTAGTGCTATGTTGCGATGTGCGAGGTCATGTGATGTGAGACTACTCGACCAAATGTGCTATGTTTTCCAGATAGTTGGTAGATGCGCTGCAACGACAGAGGCAGTGTCGTGATAAGAGAACTCCCAGGTGAGGACAGGGTGGCCCCAAGGGAGGCGGTGTTGGAAGGAAGAACTGTGGTTGTTGGAAGAAGTCTCGAGGTCCTTCCACCACCACTAGGCGGCCCATGTCAGGCTTAGGGAGCTGACAGACAGGGCTGCGGGTGGCTGGGTGCTATGGATGTCTACAATCCTGTAACGCATGATATGATAAGGGGTACGATCTGTGTCTTTTTCTAATTTTATCAGCAGTACTTGTTAGACACTGCGTGAGGTACTCTTTTCACCTAACTCCTTGTTCAAGGGGTTATCGTGGGTGATGCAGGGCATCGGTGTAACCCTGTGTTGATGTTGTCCGACGTAGATTTGAATGCACAAGAGAGAGGAGTTCTTCTCTCACTGAGACATTTTTTTGGGATGCGATCAAAATATTGAGGGAGATCCAGTGCCACCCAAATCAGATAGTATTGAGGTGCGGTGGATGAGTCCCTCTGGCATGTGCATTCATGGCGGAGTTGTGCAGTGGAGTGTGAGAGCAGGTTCTGGATTTGCTAGTGGGGCTTTTCTGCCTGACCTTCCTTTGATTAAGGTGGCACTAGTGGGTTTGGCAGAGTGCCTATTTTGGGTATCACTCTCCTTCCAAGAGGTTAAAATACACATGGGGTATGCCACGTTCTTTCCGTGTCTAGCCTCTGGCAGTTGGATGAGTTTTTTCTCTTTCCCTGTTCATTGGTACCTTGCGTGCTTAACGTCAATCTTGATATCATTATCAAGTACAGGTCGAGGTGATAGATACCCCATAAATAGAACTACGCGTTTCACTATGTGGTGCTTCTGGTGGTGGTTCTTTCCCTGAGAATGTGGAGACGCTATCTTTTGGGATAACACTTTTTGGGTTGCTTAGGCCACCAATTTTTCTATTGCATTCTCACCTAGAGAGACTTAAACCTGAGACGACGGTAGTGGTTGAAATTTCTATAGGACTATGACTTAGAGGTAGTTTATGTTCTGAAAAATGACAATGTTGTAGCAGGTTCCGTTAGCAGGAAGTCCCAAACTCGTCTGGCGTAGAAAGTTTCATAGCAGTTAGCTTCCCTACGGCTGACCTTCGTGGAGCAGGAGGGTACGACTTTCCTGCAGTCGATGGTGTTGACTCCTTTGCTCCTTGAGCATGTGATAGAGTCGCTTCTGGGGGATGTCGACAGTGAGGTACTGCGTGATCAGATATCCACGGGTGATGCACCTGATGGGTATTCTAAAAGATGGAATCACGAGATCCTGTTCCAGGATTAAACGATGATTTTGGTCGTGACATGTGAAGTAGAGGTTTGGCCGGGGAAGTCCCCCAAGTTTCTTTGGGATTTCTGGGAATTGTGTAAGCAGTTGAGAGGTTGCCTACCATCTTTCCCTACCCTCCCAATAGTAGGAGTGGGCGCACGACGTCTTCCACGTGTCGCAGATAATGTGTTGCATGCGTATTCTTACACATTTCCTCGAGAGTAGAAGACCTTATAAGTACGAACCATCCGTTTGGTTCACATGATGTGCCAACATGGTGTTGTGCAAGTTTTCATGGGAGTGGGAGGGCTAGGTGTGAGCTCTATATCCCGAGTTGTTTTTCCTAGTTTTTCTTTTCGAGGACGAAAAGATTGAAGGATGGAATGATGTAGAGACCTATTTTTTGTCTTGTAAGACTTTGGAATTTTTCTATATATGATTCTAGAGCTAGGAATGAAGACAACGTGAAATTACAAGGCCTGGTGTGCCTAGAATAAATTTTATAAAAATGTTAAGTATTTTTATACTATGAAAATGGTGGGGTTGTGTTTCCTCTTAAATGGTAGCTCGGATCGGGAATCCGAGGGTGTGGTTGCGTCCAGAGTGTTCTGTTTACTCTTGGCGGGGTGTAAAAGTTACGGGCGTGGGCCTGCTGTGAGAGATGTCACCCAGGGGAAAAATCATCATTTTAAAAATGACTTAGTGATTTTCATCACTGGCGTTCTTTTCTAATAACTTTCAAATGAAGTCTCGGAATTGAAATCTAAGACTTCCATTGAGTTTAAAATGGGGTGTTTTGCCTAGGCGTGATATAAAATAGGTGGGCATAGAGGTTTCAGAATCTGCACCCATTGAGAGAGTTTCAGTGAATTTTTATAAATTCTCTTAAGTGTTGGGAGGGGAAAACCCATTTTCTCTCTCCACTCTCTCCCCCCCTCTCTCTCATCTGTACGGTGTTCTTCATCTTTCTTTGTCGTATTGGGGTGCTGTCTTCTCCAAAACGTCGGCGAATCAAGGCAGGAGCCTTGTGGACCCATCGCCTATGACGTGCATCGTAAACGAGGTAGGATTCTTGTTAATTTCTGCACCTTTGTCAATTTTGTCATTAAATTTCTATAATCTTGGAATTGGGATGATGGAAGAACGAACACGGTCATCGTTCGATCCCCGTTTTTACTTCTTGTTCTAGGGCGTTCTTCGTCCAATTTTTTGAACACGACAATTCTTGACAGATCGACGAGCAAGGGGAGACACTATGACAACCTCATCCCGAGCACTCGGATTCTGGCCTCAGAATCGAAATCGGACCTCCGATGAGGTCCCGGATGTCCACGGAAGGGACCACCAAAGTGGGCCGGCAGGAGCGGTCGGCGGCTGCGCGCGACGGCCGCGATGTGTCGAGCACCCGGAGGTTGAGCCGGAGTGGCCGGCTATTCAAAGGTGGAGTAGGGAGCTGGGTCAGCGTGGTTGAGCGGTGTGGAGGAGGTGCTAGGGCGCCGCTTCGGCGCAGTGCAGCAGGAGCGAGGCCGGGCTTCGAAGGGGGTGTCAGTATAACCCAATGGCAGAGTTGAGCGGTGCTGGTGCGGAGAGGCGTCACAGGCCGCGGTGAGGTGTAGCGGTGCGCTGCAGGAGGCGCCGGTCTGTCGTGGTTGAAGGGGAACCCGAGGCGGTCAGCACCAAGGGTGTGCAGCATGGATAAGGACCCGCTGAATGCGGGTCCTGCACAACGCGATGAAGACCGGCCAAAAGGCCGGTCTATTGGGGAGAACCGGTCCTGAGGGGTCCAGTGCGGATGGAGAAGGTCACGGCCGGAAGGCTGCGGTGGTTCGGGCCGAACCTGCGGCTGGGCCACGGGCCGGCCGAGGTGAACCGGCCCGGTTAGGCCCCCTTGCGTCCGGGGGGCCGTAATTTCTAAACGGCGCATCCGTTTGATGCGTCGTCTACAGTTGCAGGTCCGTGTTAATGAGACAGACATTTTGAAGTATGTTTCGGGGTTTTTGGGTTCTACACCCGAAGACAGGTGCCCCAGAACGTTTTACTTTAATAATATTAAATTATTATTAAAGTTGCGACGGACGTGGTTTGTGAGTTGGATGTCCGTTTGACGTGCCGTTAGAGGCGTTGTGGCCCTGGAGTTTCGACTGTCCTTCCAAAGTTGGTTCATAACCCTTGTAGTTTACTTTCTTTGCTCGGAGGCACGAAACGCTTAATGCGAATAATTGATTAAATAATTATTCTTGCGTCGGACATAACTCATACTTGGGATGTCCAATTGACGTGCCATCAATGGAAGCGTGACCCTAGTCCTCGTTCAAACTTTTTTGAGATGCTTTCTTGAACTGTTCTGGTTGAAGACAAGGTGTGGGACCCATATGTCCTAGTTCGCACGTTTTATGGTGAAACACCATTATTTCATCTAGTATCTGTTTGGGGTGTTTGAGTACTCATTTATGAGTGTTTTTCTGAGGGGATTGCAATGGTGCAATTCGACCGCCTAAATTTAGGCCTGAGGCGTGGGCCCTATGAGGTGGTTTTCAGACGCTTGCTGCATTTTTAGGACTTTTTCTACATAAGTATGTTCAGGGTAAATGAATAGACTACGCCGCATGTTTATCTACAAGGAACATGATGGTACGGTTTGCATGACGTGTTTCGAGGTCGAGGTGTGGGCCCCATAGGGCCCCGTTTGCATATAACGCGTGGAGTTGCAGCTTCTGCATCTGGACTCTGTTTTAGGCACTGTCAGTAGTGTTGTGACCTTGGAATCGAAACGAAGTTGACTAGGGTGGTTTCGGGCGTTGATGTTAGAGTTGAGGTGTGGGCCCCATAGGACGTCTTCTGAGCTGTGTACAGCGTACTGTGACTTTTTCAGCAGGCTTCTGTTTGGGGCTTATGAATAGTTGATTCGGCGTGTTTCTCTGAGAGGATCACGATGGCGCAGTTCGCCCGACCTGTTTTGGGTCCAAGGTGTGGGCCCCACGAGGCGATGTATGGGCATAAAGCGGTGTTAAATAACTTTTCCACCGGGAGCCCATTTCTAGCGAGTAAGTCGTATATCTTGTGTTTTTTTTCTGCGAGGATTACAATGGTGTAATATGTTTGAGTGTACGGAGCCACTTTTTAGATCTTATTAAATGTTTAAACATAAAAGGGAGTTGGTCAGAGGTACCTTTGACGCACTCCGAACCTACGCACGGTAACAATGTTAGTAACACCCAGTGATGGCACAGGTAGTGCAGAGGTATCAGACCAGTTCTGGGTTTTCCCTCCAGCGGGGCTGGGGAGTGTGTTACCCGTTGACTTTATGGTTTACCCTCCAGCGGGGCTTGGTAGTGGGTTACCCGATGACCTCTTTTGGTTTACCCTCCATCGGGGCAGGGCAGTGGGTTACCCGATGACCTCTTGTGGTTTATCCTCCAGCGGGGCTGGGTAGTGGGTTACCTGACGACGTATTGTGGTTTACCCTCCAACGGGGATGGGCAGTGGGTTACCTGATGACCTCTTGTGGTTTACCCTCCAGCGGGGCTAGGTAGTGGGTTACCTGATGATCTTTTGTGGTTTACCCTCCAGTAGGGCTGGGCACTGGGTTTCCTGACGACCTTTTGTGGTTTACCCTCTGGTGGGGCTGGGCAGTCGGTTTCCTGATGCACTTTTGTGGTTTACCCTCCAACAGGGCTGGATAGTGGGTTACCAGATGAACTTTTGTGGTTTACCCTCCGACGGGGATGGGCAGTGGGTTACCTGATGAACTCTTGGGGTTTACCCTCCAGCGGGGCTGGGCAGTGTGTTACCCAACGACCTCTTTCAGACTCATCCATTTTGATGTGGCTAGTCGGGGGCTTTTCTATGTGATTACCAGAGTGGGACCCTTAGTGGTGCGGTTTAGTGATGATATAGCTTTGGGGTGCAGGGTTTTTGGGCACCAGTGATGGATATCCTTAGAATTGTTGGAGACTTATTCTGGGCTGAGCTTGGAGATAGAGATCCCCTTACACACTCGTTTGGGTTTCTTGTGGGGAATATATATATACACCCTACTTTTGTTCCCACTCCTTGGGTTCAGTTACTCTCCTTCTTGCAGGGGTGAAGACGCGTGGGGTATGCCACATGCTTTCTGTTTCTAGCTCCTCTTGGATTGGATGAGTCTACTTCCTTTTGTTGGGTTCAGCTGCACTCTCTCTTTTGTACTCTTGCACTGTTCTTTGTTCTGTCTACTGCTCACCATTTTAGTACCTCTTTTGTTGCTCTCTTGAGCTTTCAGGGCATCCTACTGAGTATCTTCATAGTCACCCCTGCTTGGGCTTTGCCCGCACTTGGTGTTCCCTTGAAGACGACAGACCGGTCGATCGAGATATGGAGGAGCATAGAGGACACAAGAGCTTGGGCCGTGTTCAGTGGTCGCAGTAGGACTTTCAGGTGAGAGACGCACTAGCTGTTTAATTTCATTTACCTATTGCTGGTTTGTGGCACATTTCTAGTTGGGCACATGTTTTTCCCCTTTTACTGTTCAGTCTACTTTTCAGCACTTTACTTGTACTTGATAAAGGTCGATGCATGTATGTTGGATTCCCTTTTTGTAGGAGTGTTGTATCTTTCTTTCCTTTCTCTGCACTTCTACATTTAGTTAGCTACGTGTGTGTGTACAGTTTCTTAGGTAAAGGCCTCCCTTAGTTTTTTGTGCCTTCGGTGCTAGTCACCAGTCCCTGGCCTATGGAGGCGGGCTTGGGGTAGTTGCGGCCTGAGCCCCGGTATGAGTCGAGTCGTGACATTTTTTCTCCCATTAATTTACTTTTTAGAGAATCATGTCCAAGAATCAAAGAACTATGGGGTTTCTCTATCCAATTCTAGTTCCTATATATAAGTGTGATGAGGTGACCATGGAATTCATGATAGGATTTAATCGGGGCCTAAGAGTTCGAGACATCATTTGGGTGGTAGTGAATCGATTGAGCAAGGTGTCTCACACCATATCAATTGGGGAGACAAGCTTAGTGGATTATCTAGGAAGGATATATGTTCAATAGATCGTGACACTTCATGGAGTTCCTTAGAGTGTGGTATCTAATAGAGACACCTAGTTTACCTCATGGTTTTGGAAAGTCTTAAAAAAGGCATCGGGTACTCAGCCGAAGCTAAGTATGGCCATTGATCCTCAGACCTACTAAAATTTAGAAAGAATTAACTAGAATTTAGAGGATATTAATTCAGTGTGAATTATTGATTTTGAAGGTTCTTGGGACAAGAATATGTATTTTTTAGAGTTCTCCCACAATAAAATCTTATATTCCTTGATTCAGATGGCTCTGTTCGAGGATCTCTATGGGAAGTCATGTCGATCACCTCTTTATTGGAATGAGGTAAGTGAATCTTCAGTTTTTTTAGATCATTTTGGCATAGGATACCTCATATTAGGTTAAATTTATTAAAAAAATACATCATTATAGCAAAAACATATAATAAGGCTAATGCCTACCAAAGAATATGACCCTTGGAGTATTATATGGGTGAATTTTTTTTACGGGTATCTCCTCGGATGGCGAATGAGAGTTTGGGGATGAAAGGTGAGTTGGAACCAAGGTTTTTTAGAGATTCCAAAATCATAAAACTTTTCAGTATAGTGGCCTATCAGTTTTACCTACATCCATGGTATCAAGGTATACACAATGTACTCAACTACTTAGATGTAGATCCAAATTAGGATGTATTTGTTATGGATAAACAATTTAGGATAGTATAATTAAGTGAGAAGGTGAATTTTGGAATTAATATTCTTCTTATTTTGGTTTAGTGGTATCACACACATTTTTAATATTGAATATGATAGTAGGAGAGACAAATTCAGGCATAATGGCCCGAATTGTTCGACCAAACCTATGGGGACACTACTCAAGGATGAGAAGTCATGGGGGGGGAGTGACACATATTTTTTAGTTACACCTATTTTATTATTTTATGTATATTTTTGAGCCTGTATTCAAGTGTTTAGAGGCTGGATTGAGGTGTTTGGGAGGCTACAACCAAGCTAGGGATAGACTAGTGGACGTGTTGTAACTTGTAATGTCCCAAAAGTCACACCATATAGACAGTGGTGCTCTTAGGTAAAATTATATCCACCTAGTATCTACCGGGTAATTGGTAGAGTCCACTAGAAAGTCGGTGGTGTCAGGAAGTACCTAGAGAAGATGCCAGTTTAATAGGACTTGTTTCATAAAATGAATCATTTATCACCCTTTTTAATTTTATTAAGCCATATTTGACACCCAATACCCTAGGTTCTCCTCTTCATTGTTTTTAGTATCTCATATTCCCTTTAAACTCCTATCTTCAATGTCCTATATCCAAATTGATCCTACACATCTAATCTAATAATTCCTTATTTGATTGTGATCAAATCTATCCTCTTATACTTGAAAAAAATCAATTATATCTTTGACGTTGTGGTAAGATATAAGGGTTTTAGAATGACCTGAGAGGGTTTTTTATGATCTATGATGGAATAAACATATGGATTCAAGGATTTGGATTCTACAAAGTTCTTGGGCCAATACTGTTGTTGGAAGTAGATCTTACTCAATGATTTAACCATTTCCTCACCTTTTTGGGCATGGTTATTTCTATACATCAATCCTAGAGTTATAAAAATGTAAAATTTAGAATGGTTATAGGATCTATTAGTGATTTTAGACTTGTATGGTGACCCTTTATTTTATCATCATTTCTTCATCTGAGGTCTGAATCCATTGACTTGAAATTCTTTTATATGGGTTCTCAACATGTTTATTAGAATTCCTATGTATCCAATAGAGACCTATGTTTTATGATTTATCACATGTTGTGTGAATGAATATTTCTTTGGGACTTATGATTCTGTTTCTTGAATGTATATTATTCTGATTATGATACTTTTTTTATTTTATGTTATGTTTGATTTGTCATTGTTTATGGTATCATGTTGTGTTGTCCTTATGTATTACAATTTAGTATATAGGTTGAGCCTCATGTAATTTTCATCTAATGGTGATGTTTCATATGCTTGGATTCAATTATTTAGACTATACCTTTAATGGGATATGTCTTTAATGTTTTTAGACTATGCCATTAAGGGGGATGTGTCAGGCCACTGCTCTTTTTTTCTTTACAATGTAGTTCTCAAGCATGTAGAATTGTCCTATGACATCCCATTTTATGTTCTTACTTGTTTGATATTTTTTTTATATATTTACTTTATTTACATTATATAATTCACCTATATATCTTATGAAATGATGTTAAAGGATGTTGGTGGTCTCCTACTGAGTCTTCTACTCACACCATACTCAGAAATTTCACAATGCTTGTAGATTTCTTGACTATGAATTTAGAAAAGGGAAATGGTCTGATGGGGGATTAATGTGCTGGTCAGAAGGAGTATGGAGATGATTATATATAGACCAAAGGTTGGATGATACTATTATTTTCTATGGGATTATCCATACATCGTATCCCTTTACTATGTTTTTCTTTATATATTCGATATTCCATATTGATACTGCATAGGTTTTATTTGGATATGCTACAACCATTGTGATTGGTTATTGATTTATAATTTTTTTATTGATAATTATATTTCCTCCATTCTATATACTATAATGTTTACCTGGTTTTGAGGGCATACTCTCACCATGATGTTTTGTATGACCTCGTCGCTAGTAGGTATCCTTTTGCATATGGGGAGGCACACATGAGATCATATGGTACTATTAGCTCATACCCAATGGTTTGGGTTATGGTTTTACATCTTGATTAATTATTTTATATGTTTATTCTTTAATTTTATTAATTTATTATAATATTTTTATTCCTAAATGTAACTTACCCTTCCTTAGTAAGTATTGGTAAGTGATCCACTTGGTTTAGTAACATATTAAGCTAAATATTTCTATAGGAATGTTAAGAAAGAAGTAAAACCCATATAAATGAGTTATTATTTATGTTTTGAGGGTAATTTCGTGTAAATTATAGAAATGGAATTTTTTAATGATCTTTTCTATTAGTTATAGAGTAAAATAAGAAATTATATTTTGAATCATATAATGATTTTTGTAAATCCATTTTGAATGTTGAATTATATGATAAATAAGTCATATTAGGTGTTTTTATGGTCTCAAAGAAGATTAGGGTGTTAGTTATATAAATTGGGATACAAATAAAACATAAGTATGGAATTATTTTTAATTGAAGTGGAACTATGTTAAAAATAATTAAGAATTTGGAAAAACATGTAGTGGATTGGCGTAGTTTCCATAATTCTTTATAAACCACACAGAAAAATTATTTTGTCTCTATGTTTAGTGTTTTGGAGTTTTTTAGGATCTCATCCTCTTGATGTTTGGTTGTGTGATTTCATTAGTGTTTCAGAGGATATATAAGAGGTATATTTTGATCATGGAATGTGATTTAAACCTAGGATAAAAATTAACTCATAGGATGGACTCGGTCAGAGTTTGGATCTATGGGAGAGTATATCATTAATTATTATTTGGGGAATGAATACTTCATAGTGAGTGAGATAGAGATGAAGGTAATTTTTTTTATTTATTTACTGTGAAGTGTTATGGGATGCGGTTATATATAATTTAAATTAATAATAATGAGTATGTTTTTATATTTAATTGATTAGTTTATTAGAGATAAATAGGATAATTGGGTGTTCTTATTTTGTACAGTGTTTCACAAACAAAATGAGATTATTCATGGGATAATTATAACAACTATAAGATTAGTGTTTAAAAAAAATTAAATAGAATTAAGGGAAATAAATATGAGGATACAATTTTTCCCTATAATTTATGCGGAAATAGATTCATAATATTAGTTTTGGTGCTTTGATATATTTTAAATAACTTTATAAAATATTAATTGTTCAGTTTTGAGGTGTCTTATAAATTAACGATTTTAGGGAGTCTAAAATAAAGAATTTTTATATTTTTATAGTATTTTACATGATTTATAAACCATGAAACAAACCATGTTGACATTAATAATCATATTTAAGTCATTATTTCACCTATTATCTCCTCCATTTCAACCCTATTTTTCACATCGAAATTCCACTAAAACCTCATAGGGTTTTCCATTTAATAAAGTACTAATGATGGTGGGTTCTTGATGGTTTATTCCTCTAAATATTATATATATTATTAATATATTTTATTCTATTATCATTATTATTTATTCTATATATTCTTAATGGTGGGGATATGGTTCTAGGCATTTAACTCAAGGGATTCATTAGAAAAATGAGAAACCCTTTCAATTCAATGGTATTTTTCATAGGTTGACTATAAGCGGAATTATAATAATGAATGTGAATAATTGATATATAATTTGGAATTCTTACACTTCTCATTGAGTATTTTTAATTTTTAATAGTTTTTGGTGAATCCTATAGTTATAGTGTTTATATATTTAAGGTATTTTGATATAGGTTATCTTATGTGATGATTTTATGGGCATGGTTGTTATAGAAGGTTGGTGGATCCATGTTATTTTTATGATTATATAAAATTATGCATATATTGGGATAATTTTTAATTAAAATATGTTATGTGTTTTCTGTATATCATAAATTTTTCTTTATTAATTAAAAGTGATCCCCCTCTATGATAAATTGGTTTAAGGTTCTATTTGGATACTTTTATTGTAAATTCTTTATATGACCATTTAAATATATAATATAATGTATTTTATATATTTTTATAATTATTTTGGGGGATGTAATTTTGGTTTTAATTTTTTTAAAAGGAATAGAGACTTCTTATATATTTTTTTGGTATTTTATCAGCTTAAATTTATAGCTTATTCCTAATTTTTAAAAAAAAGTTCATGTGGATAACTGAATGATTTTTCTACAAATTAGACAATGATTTTCTTATGACTAATTTGTAAATGGATTGTGTGCTTCATGAATTTATTTATTTTTATTTGGGATATGATAATTTTTGTGGAATGAACAATGAGAATCAAATATTGATTGAATTTCACCTTATATGTGATTTAGGGTTGTAAGTTCATGGTATAGGCTTGGTATTCTTAGATAAAAAAATTATATTGAGTGTCATAAAGTGAAAAATAGGTCATAGTGAGCATAATTCATCCTTGTGAGGGGAATAAACTTTTTTAGACATAGTGTATTTATTGGTTTTCTAGTTTTATTCACCACTTTATGGATTTTGTTTATATTTTTAATAATCATTTTTTTGTTCAAGGGTGAGTTTGGTTTTATAAATGGTTTCATCTATGATAATTACTGTATCTTCAAAATGTATTTGTGAATAATATTTATATTTCATGTGTATTTATTTAAACTTTAATTCATGAAAATTATTTATTATAAATCCTAATTTATTTTAAATTTAATATGATTCAGCTTATTGGTTTACCTTGTGGGGAATAACTAATATTATCTTTATAATTACTATGAGACATTATTTTCACCCACTATATATACACATTAGTGAACTTGTGTATTATTTATGGAGTTTCAAATTTGGTATAGGGAGTTATTGATGGAATTGGTCAGCTACTTAGCCTATCCCTTGGAGTTTAAGAGATTGATAGACAAAATTCAACCAATTTATTGACATTGAAACTAGGATTTTACTCTTTAAGTATTTTTTATTTTGTAAATTGTTTCTTATGGTTATATTATCATGTGAAATTTGTGGGCTACTTAAATTTTTTATGTATGAAATGAATATCATGTCATTTTTTTTATTTATTTGTTTTAAAAATGAAGTGATTATGGAAAATTATTCTCCAAAAAATAGATTTATCCATAGAATCTTATCAACAACCTCAAACGATTAGGAAGAATGCATCAAAACTCAATGGTAATCTAGTTAATGGTTGAGGTAATATATCTCAAGTAAATATTAATTAAGAATATTATTTTACATGTGTTGATTATTACATATAATATTTTTATGTGTTGAGGTGGACAATTATAGCTCCCCTATCAAATAACCACCATAGTGGGATCACCAATTATAGTTTATTCATGATGCCTTCATGTTTTTATTTGTAGTTTTATTATCATTATAGAGTTCTCAATGTGTACAAGTGTTTTATTATTCTTCTAGGACCTTGTTTTAAACTCAATCACATAAACTATTTATTATTATTGATTGAATGGAAAACAATACAGGGGGAAGGATCATAGGGACATAAAATAGTGAAGACCAAGAGCATACACAATAACAATATCAACAAAACCTGGCGAAGGGGAACCAGTAGTATAAAACTCTATAAAAGGTACCTCATGGGAATCATTAGATTCTATGAAGTCAAACACACAATTTACTTCTCACCACATATTCAAATCTATCAAATTAAATGAAATGGGCAAAGGCATTTCTTGTTTTTATTTGTTTATTAGATGGGTTTTTCTTATTTATTGAGATATAAATTAATTTTTTTATCTGATTATTCTTCTATGAGGTATTTATTGAACGTGTTAGATGAAAATATAAGACTTATTTGTTTATAATGTATTATAAATAACATTATAAAATTAATAACGATAATAAGGGTTATAAGAACTTGGTAGGGATCATACATTTACGATCCTTGAAAAATCATAGGTCAACACATTATATGAAATACTACTTCAAGAAATATTTCTTGATTAGAAATTTTATGTAATATTGCATACACATCCTTATTATTTTGTTTAAGTTAACTTTTTTTATAGAAAATTAAGGAAATATTAAGAAACATTAACTTAAAGAACTAATTTTTTTAACATATTATGTATGGTATAACCCCTAAAATTAGAGTATTTTTAAATACCAAGTCATTAATAGGTGCATTCCTGATAGTGGGTTTGAGTATATTTTGAGAAGTTAACAAACAATTTTATATGTTTGACACATTGAAGATCCCTTATATAATATTTCTTTTTTCTAGGGGAAAATGAAGATCAATAAAAAAATATTGAATAATTCCTTAAAAGATAACAAGATAGGGTTAATGTAGTACTTTTCTTTATAATATGGGATGATTTTATCCCATAAACATTACTCTATTCATTAATGTAATGTTTTGATAAATCTAAAATTATTATAATAATATACAAAATTATTCTGAATTGATGATTCATGAGTTATGAAATTTATTTCATGTTATATTAATTTTCATCATGATTGTGAAAATATTTGAGTTTTATTTGTGTTTTTGTATGTTTCAAAAGAATAAATAAAATCAAGGAATTGAAAACCATGTATCGATATATAAATTAATATATTTAATTTTATTGAGATAAAAATGGTTTATAAAAAATTTTGAGGAAAATTCCATGGTTCCGGTCATATTCATTAAGAATAATTAAAAACTATATGGTTTCTAAGAGAGGATAATGTATGTCATGGTTTCTTTAACTGCATCATGGTTCAAAAAAAGATCATTGTTAAGGATATGTTTAGAATATGTGTTATATTAATGATTATTACCATTATTTATGGACATCATGTCATAATTTTTATCATAGTTGATATAAATATTTCATGAGTAACAACTTGAAACATATTGAAGGGAGGAAACGATGATATACTATTGATTATGGTATTGGAAGAAGATAGTAGAGTTATAAAGTAAAAACCACATCATGGTATGTGAGTAAACCTATTTCATTTTTAGTCAAATATATGAGATAAAAGATAGAAGTGGATTATTGGTTTTTAAAGTATTAAGATTTCAATCATATTATTTTAAAATCAATAGTTAATAGAGTATCACCACGTCAAGGAGAAGCATTTTACCCTACATTTTTTATTCTATATAAATATTTAGAGATTCAATGAAAATTTAGAGTTATATTAATATATATTTTTGATATATATTTATAGATAATAAAGATATATATTTCAACAGAGAGTAGGTCCAAACTTGAACAGTGAATCAAGGGCACTTTTAAAGGTTGAAAAAAGATAATTCTTATTGATTTATAATTAATAATTTATTTTTATTCA
Organism: Viscum album; assembly: GCA_963277665.1. Lineage (NCBI taxonomy): Eukaryota > Viridiplantae > Streptophyta > Magnoliopsida > Santalales > Viscaceae > Viscum > Viscum album. The sequence continues at coordinate 1,384,101,122 of OY728138.1, forward strand.
TGTTCTTTTACAATATAATAGTGAAAAATGTGTGGGGAACATTGTGATTGTCAAGATACATTATTGTAAATGGTTTGAGGATAACATATTCACTTAGGATTATTAATTGTTAGTTAAATAAATACCATATGATATGGGATAACAACAATTATTAATAAGGACTAGCTACTCAGAAAGAATCGGTGAACCTTGTAAAAATACATGTGTTCATTTTCTTGATTTATTAAATTATAATTCATCATGATTTAATTTGTTGATAGGGCTATATTAATCTCTAAATAATAATATTGGAAAGTTTTTTTAGTGGGATATGGTTAAAGGAGCACCAATTAATACATCTCTTCTCAGTGTTTCTCAAATCAACTCTGAAATGTTAAACATTTTTGTTCAATAAGTATCCATGAATATCTTTCATTGGTTTTGTAAATATTATGAATGACTTTTAAACACTTTAATTATATCAAGAAAATATGATATTACTTTATAACCTATATTGGTTTGTAAAATTTGTTAATGTTTAGGGAATTGGTTTTATTGTACAATTTCTTAAATCGTTTGGTTTCATGTATTTTTTTTATTTTAGATTATATTAAAAACGATTCAAGACAAACCCATCTATTCTGATGTTATTCTGAATTTTTTCATGATGTATATTTTTTGTGGGTTCAAAATTATTAAGTAAACCATTTATAACTAATGGAACCACTATAGTTTTGGAAACCCAATCTCTCTCCTTTGAAAGTAAGGAATTATGAAAAAAATCGGTATACCACCACCACCAAATGAATGGATAGGTAGAAGTTTCAATTTGATTTCGAATAAATATTGTTGATAATTTTACTTTCAACTTATAACTATTGGAAAAAGAACATGGATTTTAAACATTACATATATTAGATGACATATAAGTCTCTCAAAGACATGTATCCATATGAAATATTATTTTGTGATGTTTTCCGTCTTTCTATAGAGGTAGAATATTGAGAATATTCAGTGGTAAAAAAATAAAACATAGACTTGTATTAAGAATATGATCATAGGAAACTTAAAATTTGAGATATTATAGAGTTTCATGTGAGAAAATATATAAGAAAGTTTTTTATAGGAAAACATTTTCTTCTTTATATCTCACGACTCAATATAGTGTTTAATAAGTTTCATTCTTGGTGGTTAAGATCATATATTATGTCTAATTATTTTAATTAATGTCACAACCTAACCCTATAGAAACCCTAATTTTTTATAAGACTAGAAATATTAATGAAACTCAAATACCACCTTTAATAGGCCCATAATTTATGAATATAATTAAGTGTAAAATCACATGAATTGAAGGGATTAACATTTAAATAAAATCTCCAAATCACTATAACATATAACAAAACATAACCAATTATTAACACAAGAATAAATCTATAATTAAATAATGTAATTACATAAAAAACACTAAACCTAAATAAAAAGTTGGGAAACCAACCAAAGTAAATATCTATAATATCACTTAATATATAAAAAAATGTAGGGATCTAACACTAGAAAAATCTTATGCATGAGCTAATGTTTCCTAACACCACCGATGAATCTATCTGGAAAATATAAAAAAATATGAAAATTAGGTGTGTGAAAATAAATATAATAAATGGGGATATTTATGGGTTTTTTATGAACATATAATTATCATTTTCACATTAAGACAACCCAAAACAAAGAAAGATCTATCATTAATAAATCAAACATATGAAATATCCCAAAATAGAGTACCAGGTATTTACAAGTTTTATGAAAAATATTTATCCATTTAAGGATAATGGTTTATGGATATCACAAGGATTATTTGATAAAAATAACATATCCAACAAGGTAATACACCATCCAGTGGATCCATGAATTTTTCGTGATGATACACAATATCCAAAGGGGTTCTATTGCCCTCCCAAATGTGATAAATTGATTTTTGTGAGAAAGAGAGTTTATAAGTGTCTCACACACATCACACATCCATACCCAACATGATATTATCTCATCCTCTTATATAGGTGGTTCTTGAGGCATCCCCTATTCATAATTCATCGTATCCATTTATGACTATTGGAGTATATTCCATTGAATATTATCAATGGATTAATATAAGTCCTTTAATACATTTATAATGTATTTTAACTAATGAATAAACTATCTGGGAGAAATATACAGGATAAATATGAATATAATACATATTTAATATATATATATTATGCATTCATCATATGCATGATAATATATATACATCACAAGCATATATTAAATGTATATTATATATATAATATCATATATCATATATATATTTCATGAATCATAAACATGTGTACATCCACCTCATGCATCTTTTTTTTAGTTCACATCCCACAATATTCCAATTTTACTAAAACCCTATAAGTAATCTACCAAAAAATTCGTAACTATTTTGGATACAACATCAACAAACACTCTTTATTTGGAATAAACACTTTTTACAAAATTTTATCCTCATCCAATAGAATAATTGTGAGACACTATAGAAAATTAATATAAAATCCATATTTCATATATATAATAAATGATATTCCCTTAGAAAATTGTCAATGACACCCAAGCTACTGAAGAGTCTGGGGTAATATCCATAAAACATACTCATATCTCTATATAAAATTTACACCACAAGATACATCATATTAATCTTATTTATTCTTATATAATCCATTTTCCATGACATTGAGTGACCACTAGACATGGAACATTTGAATATAGTATTGACTTCTCATAATTTCTTTATTCTCTAAACAAGAGTGGCCATATCGGTGAATACTTCACATGTTATTTATTTATTAGATAAGTATAACACAATTAACTTATTAAAGTAGGTGAGCACATCATATATTAAAAACTAATCGTGGTCATTTATTTCGTTATTCTAATTCAATCAAGGGACAAATGTCTTTAACTTTTCATATAAGTGAAAAAATCCCATCTCGATTGTGCTCCAAATGATGACATGATTAGCAATATACCCAACCACAACTATAATATCTAAATCAATATATAAATTTCTATAATTATTTTATCAAATAATTAAGGTTCTCATTATATGTGTCATTTTAAACTCATGTAATAATGATTGATAATAAGTATACACTCCTATGTGTATCATTGAAAATATGACATTCCATGAGATAGATCAATCTAAGTAATAACTATGTACTTATTATATCATGAATTTCGTTTTTATATTTTATATAAAGCAGTTTATAATGAATACAATATTATATTCATGATAATCTTATCATATCATTATAACCCATAATACTATATAACGATCATTAATAAGGGACAACTTGAAGTATTACTTTTCGGGGTTATTATCATTTGTCCTTTCATGTAAAATAATTTGTACCACACATTAATGAATGATAATTGTGGATTTAATTTATTATATTGAAGAGATAAATTTAAAAATATTACAACAAATCTATCATTTTTCTTGTACCCAAATTTCTACATAAACCTCATGTTAGTGTTGTATTAATGGTTTCACTAATGGATCTTCTAGATTATCTTGATTACCCACCAAACTAGTATTTACTTATCCCCCCTTAAATGATATCTCATATGATATGGTATTTTTAAATTATTTTTTGGTCTTTTGATGAGATAAAGGTTCCTTAGCTTGATAAATAGAACAATTTTTGTCACAATATATCTCAATTTCTCCCTCAATTTTAGGAATCACTCATAGTTCAAAAATGAACATCTTGAACCCAACAGATTCATTCGTAGAATTATAGGTGACAATTTTTTATACTGTTATTGTCATGTATTCTATGGTGGATTGTTTGGAGCTTATAGAACAAATTTCTCCACTATTAATGAAAAAAAATAATCCATATTCATATTTTATATAATGTTTTTAATGTTGAAAAATAAAATTTTGAAACCATTACACAGAGATCATCCTCTCCTACAAATACTAAGAACATATATTTAGTCCTACTTAAGTACTTAAGGATGTTATTTATAGTAATAAATTGACTCAAATTAGGATTAGATTTGTATCTATGTGTTATGATCAATGAAAATTATACATCTTTTCAAGTATAAAACATGAAATATATGATAGATCTTATATCAGATGCATAAAAAATCTTTTCCAGCCTTTTTAACTCTTTTAAAAAGATTATGAATCATCCTATGATTCATGCCATGAAATATTGGTAAAGATACATTTTGGAGTTCTTCATGTTAAAATTCTTTATACCTTTAGAAATATATGTGTTCTAAATCACTCCAAGTAACCCATTTGATCTATCTCATTAGATATCAGTACATAGTATGTAATCTATTCCACCCATTTCTTTCATAAAGAAACATTAACCCTACCCCATATTCATAGAGTGAAGTGCTATAATTTCATTTCCAATAAGTAGTATGCCATCGACATAGAGTATTAGAAATACTAATATAATCCCATTAATACGATTATATACATAAATATCATCCATGTTCTTGATGAAACCAAATTTTTTATTTCATCATCAAAATGGATATTCTAACTTTAAAAATTTTTCTTTACTGTACAAATAGAAAGTTGCAATTTGAAAAACTTAGTATCTTCATTTCGAACATCAAAACCTTAGGTTGTATCATATACACATCTTCAGATAAATTATCATTAAGGAATTTGGTTTTCATATCCATATTATATATCTCATAATCATAATGATCTCATATTCCTAGAAAAATATTAACAAAATGTATCATCGTAATAGGAGAAAATTACCATTTATAGTGGATACCATAAATTTATTTGTAACCCCTTTCCAATAGGAGTTCATTACAGGTAGACACTATCATCAATTTCAGTTCTCTTATGTAAAATACACTTTCACCCTATAGGTATCACCCCTTGATGTGAATCCACCAAGTTCCAAACATTTTTATTATACCGAGAGTCCATATCTGATTGCATGGATTTTAAGCATTTATCATAATAAATAATATCAATGGACCCTCCATAGTAAGTAGGTAAATTTCTAATGAATGTTACTTCATTTTAATTATCCATGATAAATCCATATCACTTAGTATATAGATTAATCCTACCATACATTCGAGCTTCTTATGTAACTTGAGTTGGTTTTTCAATAACTCTTGGAGGAACCAGCTTAACCAATATTTCATGTACACTTCCTATTTTTTGGTCTTGAACTTCTACCAATTCAAATTCTATCTCAATAAATCCTAAAATTCTGTGTTTTTTATCATAGAAAATAGCATGTTATGCTACTAATTCTTTGTGCTCAGTTGTATTATAGAAACAGAACCCCTAGTTTCTTTAGGATAACAAACAAAAAATCATTAATCTGATTTGGGATTAAGTTTGTCTAAAGATAGTAACCATAAAAATTATTCTCAACCTAGAATAATAATAAAATACAAAATGGAAAATTTCCCATACAATATATCATGTGGTGACCTTGTGATTTATTTATATGAAACACAATTTTGTAAGAATGAAGGAGTCTCCAATACAAAACCCCAAAAGAGTTAAGAAGGTAATATATGCTCATTATTGATCAAATCATGTCTAACACGGTATTATTTCTCATTTTAGATACATCATTCCATTAGGTTGTTCCATGAGGAGTGATTTGTGAAAAAATTAAAAAATCTATTAGATGAGTTATGAATTCTTGGATCAAGTATTCACTACCCTGATCTAATCAGAGGGCTTTAATAATTTTACCCAGTTGATTATAACCTTTTTTATAAAATATTTAAACTTTTAAAACGTTTCATATTTTTGTTTCATCGTAAAAACATACCCATACTAACTAAAGTCATCAGTAAAAGTAAAAAATCAAAAAAAAACCCATGATTTTCTTGTGTACTCATTATTTCACATACATCACTATGTATAAGATCCCACAGTCCACTAGCCCTCTCACATTTTCCCCCAAAAGGTGACTTTTTTATTTTTTCCAATAAATACGATTCTCACATGTCAAATGAATGATACTTGAATGAATCCAATAATCCATATCTATTGATTTTATGAGTGTGTATCTTGTTTATATGCCCGAGGAAACAATACCAAAGTTAGGTTGAATTAGAATCAAATATTACCTTCTTATTCTAAATTTTTTAAATACTTTATACATATCTATAATATATAAACCATAGATAATATTACCAATTCCATAAAAAACAATAAATTCTTATATATAGAAAAACTATTGTTATTAATAATGAATGAAAATACTATCATTTATTTAAAGAATATATAGAAATAAAAATATTGTTTATGATGGGAGAATAATAAAAGTTTTTCAAGTCTAAGATAAATCCACGTTGTAATATTAGATCATGACTATTGAAATATAAGGATGAAACTCTTTCTCTATTACATACATGAATATCTTAATCACCCTTCCTCAATTACCTCCTATGTATGATTCTGTGTTTTTCATCACAATTTTTTGATGCACACCCTATATCTAATACCCATGAGTCAGAGTTGGTGAAATTTATTTCTATAACATTCACATTTAGGTACTCTAAATTTTTATCCTTGAGAACACTTCTCAATCCTAGATACCAATAATTTAATATTTGTAGGACATACCTATTAATGATCTCAATATTATTAGTATCAATTACGCCATAACCTACAACAAGTACATATCATTAGGTGAGTACCATGTATTATGTATTTTCATTAAGGTATTTAAATAAATTTTATTCCACTAAAAATTATGAACCTAACACCATATCCATTTAGTGTCCAAAAATCCATATTTCATTATTGGATAATTCTTCTAGGCAATTCATGTTTCCACTTTGTTATTTAGGAAGGGAATAATCCCAATCAAAACTGTTATGATCCTTTTATAGTTGAGTGGATAAAAACTAATCCAAATCCATCACATGGATTCACATGACTCTATTATAATGGTTTCATAACTTTTAGGGATTACCAACTAAGTTTTATATAAATAAATTTCAAAAATAATCTAACATTAGACAATCTAGGGGAACACAAATAAATCATGAAAATCCCCAAAAAGGTCATATAGTTTCACTTATAACATTCATTACACACATAATATAATCTTGGGGCACCCAACTATGGATCAAAACTACGAGGTTGGATGATTAAGATCCTGAAAAGTGTTACTTTGAAAGGATTCTCACACTTTGTTTTTAAAAGTGTTTTCTGTTAAGGACTCACTAATTTAATGTTATATGGAATTTATATGATATTTCATGAATTATAAAAATTTTATAATTAAATATATACTATATAAGCATTTTATATAATCTAAATAACATATAATTTGTAATTTATAAAAAATTTATAAATCATTTATTCTTATTTCTAAATAAGCCATTTATTTCTAGATCATAAGTAATTCCATTTAATTTGTGAAAATGTATTTTAAAATATTAAACTTGAATATTTTGGAAAAATTATTTATATTTTTTTATTAAATAATAAATAATTTATAAATAATCTACTTAATTTATAAAATATGAATACAAAAAATGTTCCCAAAATACCTATTATTATGATATATAAAAAACCTTATACCATTAAAACAAGTATATATTAAAAAAAATTATAATTATTTTTATTTTACCCTTATGCAGAATCCCTATTCTTAATAAGGGTATATGTATGTGTAAGGGTAAGTAATATTTTCATCATCCTGAATAAAGGTAATTTAAATGTTACCTTTATGCATCTCTATTAAAAAGTAATGTATAAAAGTAATATGCATATTACCTTTAATTAGATTCATCATGTAAAGGTATTACCATTATAAATATTCTTTTCATATAGGTAGTCTCAATATTTCTAATATAGAATAAATGTAAACATCGAGGAACTTTACACAATATCCCTGATACCTATATGGTTAAGGGTATAGTGTCGATGACCTTCATGTGATTCCCCAAAAAAAGGGTACTACCTTTATGTAAGCCATTTTTGAAAATGTAACAATGAAGTTACCCATATGAATTACTTGTACATAATGGAATAAAATAAGGGTAAATAATATTTACCTTTACACATCTCATATAAGTGTTGATAAATGATAATTATTTTATGAAAACACTTCCAGTTATGAATTTCTCAAAAACCAGTGATCAAAAAACATTTAAATCATGAATAAACAAACTCTGATACAATTGATGATTTTCATATGTTCATTTCAAGAAAATTTATCCTCTAATGACACCCAAAACATAAGTAGATATATCTTCAAGAAATAAAATTCATGAAATATTTGAAAATAGAGTACCTAGTATTTTCATGTTATGTCAACCATATTCATCCTTCAAAGGAGAATGGTTGCTGGAGATCATGAGGAGTTGTTCATACAAATTCTACTACCTATGAGGTAATAAATAGTTTAGTGGATGCATAAAAATTTTATAAGGATATCCAAAATCATAAGGGGTGTGGGTGCCTTATCAAATGAGATAAATGTAGTTTTGTAAAAAAGATAGTTTAGTAGAGTTTGTAACACATCAAACACCCACACCCAATAAAAGTGACTCTAATCCATTTATATAGGCGGTTCTTGAAAAATTTCATGTTGATAATGCATCATATGTATTCTATTTCTATTACGTTATAATTCATTGAATGTTTTCAATGAATTAATGAAAATCCTTTAATCCATTCACAATGGATGGAAGCTAATGAATAAACCATCCAAGAGAAATATTCATGCTATATATGCATTGCATGCATATTTAATATATATATATATATATATATATTATTCATGAATAATATTCATGATAATATGCATATATGAAAAGAATTTAATATAAGTATACTATATATATAATATTGTATATCATATATATACTTTAGGAACCATATTCGTGTGTATATGCATCTCATGTAAGTATATTTTAGTACAAATCCAATAGTTATTCCCTAAAAACTCATGTTTCCATGTGAATAGAGGATACTAAAACATTCATGAATGATGTAGAGAAGATAGGATAACTAAATAAACCATAATATATTTACTTCAACATATTACTTCAAACCCATATATTAAAGAAATCACACTCTAAATATCATAGTGTATTAGAGAGACAGAGTGTGTGTGTGTAATACTAGAATATATCAATAAAGACCCCATTAATTTTTCAACAACAATATTTTTCACCAGAAGTTAGAATGTTACAATTTTGTCTCTCACCATTATATAACCAAATCAACTATGTCATCAAATCAATCTTATCATCAAATCTATCCCCTCACTAAATCATCACATCATGGGAGAGGGGATAGAGCTCGTGATTAGTATTTGACAGTCTTTTAATATTTAGATATAATGTAAAGGACATGTATAAAATGATGGAATATATCAACATTTACATGCTTGAATAAAAAAAGATGATAACACTGTCAAACTCTTAATAATATTAACTCATTTAATAATTATATCTCTAGGGTAACATTGACATGTTATAAATTGATTCAAGAACCCAACCTTCTATTTTATCATCAAATCAATGGGTTTTTAATAGATTATGACACATAACATCCATTATATTATCAACTAAAATCATTTTGAATGGATTTAGACCCCAACTATCCATTTTTTCATAAATTCATTTAATCTAGGGTGTTCACAATAAAATCACTAGGGATATAATAACTCATCATATATTTCATACTACCCTTCCACCCAGGTTAAGATCAATATATACCCTAGGGAATTCAAATCATCATAAAAATTCCTCATATCCAAGGCATCATTAATATTTAACTTTATCATTCTCATTATTAGCCATAAAAAAGTTTGAATTTGTATTTAAATTAGGACTCTCTATCCAAACCCAACCTATATTCTATAGAAACCCCATAAAATTAAATCCCGTCATCATCAGATAAATTTTCCATATGGTTTTATCAATTTTTATGGATCATACTAGCTAAGTTAGTACCCATATTCACTATAACAAGAACTCGTGTCATAAAGAGAAGGAAGTGCAAGAAGAGTGGAGAGTGTCACACTACACATACTGGTAGTGATTCAGGATAACCCATGTGGATAACACATGAACCCCTTCTAATCTTCCAAATGAAATTAAATCATCTATATTAGATGAAACAACCCCTATGGCACTTGGAATGACCGCCCATACAGGTTATTATCTCATCATACAAAAGATTGGAGACTTCAATTGAAACTTAAAGATAGTGTAGCGATACCCATGAAAAAAGTTAAGAATTCAAGAATAGTTCCACTTGCTGGATAACATAATCATTCCATCAAACCATGATCATATCAACCTTTATGGGGTTAAAAAAATTGAAATCAAATAAAATAAATTTTCACTATGGAATTCGTCAAAAAAGATGTCTCATGATTCCACTTATTTAGATATTCATATATTTAATAATTGAATAAATCCACATATATTCAATAATAACCCCATAATTTTCATATATCAACAGTTATATTTTAAATTCTGTAATTTCACAAATATTTATATTTTTTACCCTTATTTTGATGAAATAAGGGTTCTAATTTAAATATCCATAACGCATTTTTCATAATTGTGAATAATTGTTTTCATCATAAATTATTTTCAATATAGAAATATAATTTCCTTTATGAGTAATAAAAAAATTTCCAACCTTATTGCAATAAAAAAATCATGTTAATCTCACATTAAAAAATAAAAAAAAATCCCGATTCTCTCACCTGAATTGATTGAAATTTTACTATTGCTATATCATCTTACTTAATTTATAACTCTTATTATCTTTGATCACTACACTTGATTTACCATATAAGGAAGGATTCATAGAACTCACCACTAAAGATATGATTGGATATTGGTTATGAAAAATTAGAGGTCCAATTCCTCTATTTATAAGTTGGAAACCCCCCTCTAATATAAATTTATCTAATATAGTGATTCCTAAATATCATAACACCCTTCGATTTTATCCATTGGATATCTAATTTAAACAACTCTATAAATTCATTTACACAATAACTTGTGATCATATTTACCAAAGGTAACTTATTTTTGTATATATCTATAATATTACTTTTCAATTATCTCTAAAATAAATAATATTATTTATTTATAAGAATAAATCCATAAATAAAAAATTAATTAATTAATCAAATTCGGTAAATTTTCAATATTATCCAAAATACGTATCTTCATAGAAACTTATTTCAATTTGATTATTGGAAGATATTTTAATTTTAATTTAAAAAAAACATGAATAATATTTTTTGAAGACCATTAATATTAATAATTTCCCCTTAGATTTAAAAAGGGCCAAGAAAACCTAAAAAAATCATAAACTCTAATAAATCAAAATATGGTTCCCTATATTCTCTCCACATTAACAAAAATCACCTTAAAAATCGTATACATACACATAAAAAATAATATAGAATAATAATCTCATAAATCCTTCACATTACATGAATATTCATCATTACAACTGAATTTTTATACAACAAAAACAATAATAATGTAGAATGATAAAAGAGAGGTATGGACTCAATTCCCTAGGTTCCTCTCTATGGAAGGCCTTAAAGTTATTTTATAACGAATACTAAAGACCACATCAGACCACAAGTCCAATCTAAGACATTGACTCTAATACTCCACCTCAATCTAGGTGTATCTATCTTGGACACATAAAGAAATAAACCAAATTAAAGAAAACAAAGAAACCAATAAACACTATAGACACTCCCCCTCAAGATGGACATACCCAGCTTGATGAAAAAACAAGATGAAAAAAAATATAAATCATTCACAGTAACTTCTCTTCCTTAGGAAGGTGATGGGTGATGGATGAAGTCATTAAAAAGGATATGACAACAAGGCATCGAGAAAGCCGTATAAGAAGGACAGAAGACAGAGAAATGGGAAATATGCACCAGAGGGGCTGATTTTCAGAGTGATGAGAAATATGCATAGGTAGAATAGTCGTCAAAGGTCCGGGAAATCCAAACAGGTGGACCGGTCATCAGAGTGTCAGGAAACTATAGGAGGAGGATGATATACAGGTGGGGGATACCGCACGAGGAGGCTGACAAAGCTGTAAATGACCGATAAGGAGGGATTCCTTATAGCAGGGCATCGATACTTGAAGCTATATCCATGTATATTGATAGGTAAAAAATTTAGTTACATAAGCTACTATGTATTTATTCATTATAGGACACAAATACTTCTTATAGATAACATGATTCATCTTTACAACACTTAGTTAAACTACTAGTGGTAATGTATGAAACTCTTGTATTACTTCATTATGTACACCTTGAGAAATAAATAATGTTCTATGAAAAGTGATTTGATGCACCTTTTCTTTAGAACAACCATTCATTACATAATCTAGGATAATGAATTATTTCCATATGTTAGTCATGTAATCACTAAGGTACGTCTTTATCATACACTGTACCAAAGATGAAATCACCATAAAAAACTAAATTTTATTATACCAATATACTTAAGATTTATATAAAGATATTATAAAAAAATCAATAATTTTTTGATTAATTAAACTAAAGAGAAACATATCTATATGAATTTTGATTGAAAACATCATCTACCACAATATTCTTACCTAGAATATATGGGATCTTAGGTTTTTAATTTTGAATAAATTACAAAAATATTCTCTGCCAAAAATTCAAATCTACCATAGATAATATATATAAAAACTCATATAATTTATATATACCATAGAGAATTTACCAATAAAATAATGGCTCGATAGAATAAGTGAAAACACCCCCATTATAAGTTCTAAATAATAAATAAAATAACTATGTTCTTGAGGATATAACCTTCAATACCTATATTAAATGATTGTCCTCTTTTGTATCAAATCACATCTCATTCCATGATGAGATGCATCATCGTATACCTTATATGTAATTCTTAATTCAATTAATTGATGAACTTTAGTACAAGTAAAATTCTCCATCAATATTTAATAAACTTTCTTGATATACCTCTATCAAATAAAATACATCACCTTTTATTATCCGAGATAATAGTGGAGTCTTTATTTGTAAAAAGTCAAGTGAGAAATCCCATATAATTACTCTTTTATCCTAAGGAACTTTTCAACTTAAAATATTTATTTGGTTCATTCTTAGTAATCATTACTTAAATATTCATTGGGACAACTACTGCATCATGATCAAAGATAAAAAAACCCCATGATGTGAACTTTTTATATCCAAAATCATCACTTTGAAATATTTTGATACAATTGATTTTTCATGAACATCTCGCTAGCTATCCTATATTTTCTCCATGATCTTACTCCTTTTAATAAATAATAATACCATAAATAAATAATAAAATAAAATCATCAATATGGGTTTGTAATGGAATATTTATAAGAAATATAAACATATCTGATGCATTTTTAATTCCAAATAACATAAAAAAATTTAAAACGTCCATAATGACATTGGAAATTTGTTTTAAAGATTTTTTCTCATCATTAACCCTCATATAGTGATATAAAGATCCCAAATAAATCATTAAGAAAAATATCATTCCTTTAAAATGGTCAGATAAATCATCTATCCTAGCATATAAATAGAAGAACAAATTGACATAAATCTATGATAAAATATATCTCTTATCTCAATGATAAACTCATAACTTGTTATAGGAAAATATTAACATATTTAATAAAAAATCTATGAAATTACTTTACCATAATTTCATACATACCAAGAATTAAACATGCTAACAAAAAAGTAATTATCTTTGTTTTAATCCATCAATTTTTCAAATTAAAATTTATTTACCAATATAATATTAGGTAATCTTCTTCCATGTTAGATAATATTACCCATTGTAGATAACAATGAACAAAACCACTTATAAAATAAAATGGGTACTTAATAAGGATACATTCATACGATTATATATGTAAAATCACTATGTTACTTGAAAATTCATATTTTTCCATTACTATATCACAACCACAAAATAACGTTAGTAGCCTCATACGATCTCCCACTAGTGTAGTTAACTCTAATTTCCTATGATTTGTATCTCATATAAGCTTAAACCCTTGAACTAGAGTATATATTATAAAATAATAAGAATAAAAAATATCTATCGATAAATAAAAATGAGCAGAGATAACATATATTGTACCTATGACCACCTATTTTCCATCTACATCTTGAAAATTTACCATATGGAATTTCCCTCAGGTAATTTATGTTATTATTATCCCTTTATATTTTCCTCTACCAATTCACTAGTCAAATATTCTTATGTAAGGAAATGATCCTAATAAATCATTTTCTCTTTCAATACCATAATGTATTATTGGTCCCATCCGCCATCTATCCTACTATTATTTCAGAATCATATATTTATATGGTTGATACAATTGATGGTATGATACATATAAAGTTGAACATTGTTCTAGTATACTCTATAAACTCTAAATAAAGGTTTATATAATTAATTGATGACTTAAAAAAAATCCTTAAATGAATATTTAATTCCCAAGATTACCTAGGAAATTGCGTACTACCCATACCATTGAAATTTAATTGTGATCTAAGTTAGTGTTTATGATTATGTTTGAACCATATCTACCTTAAAATATTAAAGTACCCACCTCTATATACAATTCGAAAATTACATTTTTGAAAAATCTCTTTTAAATAACTTCACAATTTTAAAAATTTCTTTACGATCTCAACCTTTAATAACTTATCAATAAAATAACTCTTACAAAAGTCCCATAATTGTCTATGAATATTCAATAATAACGATATTTGAGAATAATGAGATCTTTGCTTCTTATCAGTCATGAAATTTAGAAAATAACACAATAGTTCTAGGAATATAACACTAAACTTTTGGATTTTCAAACTATATTGTTTATGTAATGATATATATTGTTCTCTCCCAACTCCAAGTCTCTCATATAATAACTACTTCTTGAATTAATCTTGAAATTGATATCTTTAAATCATGAAAATTTCTTGATATAATATATATCACTAACATGATTATCCCTAGATAAGTATCATTATAATGGAAATTAGGTGCTCATCCCATTAATAAATTAACTAGAATATTATTAAAATGTCTACTAACTATTATTTAGTATCATGGTTAAAGATAAATACTTTATATTTTGGTAAAATTTTCTTCATAAACACATGGCATGCATCTTTTTTATTTTATATTTTGTTTGGATATATTCTCTAACTAACTCACTTATATTTATGTTGCACTTCCTTTAATTAAACTCTTAAAAAAAATGTAAAAATAAGGTAATATAGGTACATAAATGAACTTTTTCCCAAAAATATGTGAGGGTTTTTTGATAATAATATCACATAGTTTTCCCTAGATTTTCTATCATCCTATATTAATCACATAAAATATTCATCAAATGAAACAATAAAATCAATAAACTCATACTTATATATATGTTATAAAATCATTACCCTCTCTTTTAGTAATTATCCATAGTCAATAAGAGTCCTTACATAGAACCAAAAGGGATCTTCAGTGTCTATAGCTGGTTTCTATTCCCTATTTCATATATTAATATAAAAATGTTAACACCTATCATGAACCAAACTAGTCCATCCTTAGACCTAGAACTCAATACATCCCATGAAATTCCCCGAGGGGGTGTTCCTGATCCCCACTATCTGATAACTTGTTCATGTTCATCAAGAATCGTGACTTGGGGACGACTTATCCCAACCAATACAATTCACGAGTCCATCCGAAGAACCCAACACGACCTCACTATAATTTAGAGGATAATGCTACCAATATAAGAGATCCAATTAATCATAAATCAATATGAAATAGTATAAATAAATCTTCACAAATCATTGAACCCACTTAAAATAATATCAATGTCAACCGAACGAATAAATAAATATATATTTATAAAATGAGAGAATTTTAAACTGATAAAGGGGTATAATTTTTATTAATAAAAAACATTTAAAATAAATAATATATAGATACCTCTCTTAAAATAACATGATAGTAAACTCCCCACTATTTCAACAACTCCAACTCTTACTTCACTAAGAAAACAAATTACCTCCTCTATGTGGCGCCTTGACTTTTTTATCATCTATCAAAACTAGTTCTACGTACACCCATTGGTTGTATTTAAGGTGTGATAAACACTATCCCAGTAGGATACCACTAAGTGTTTCATAATAATTATTTATAAAAAAAATCTATCATGATATTTTTAAAATAAAATAAATGAAAATAATTTTTAATTGTTTCAAAACAAAAAGAGATAACTAGTTTTGAACAATTCATTTACAAAAATCCATGCTAAGTAACCAAACATATAAATTCACCATAGAGGATTTATAAGTTAGTAAAGGTCCTTTGAAAACTATAACCCTTATACCATATATTCATTTAATGGTCCCAAAAAAAGTTCATGTTCAAATGACTAAGGAGAACATGCCTTGTCCTAGTGGCATAGTGACACCCATCCAACAACACTATATACAACCAACCTATAAGGAATTCATGTATGGTCCTAGTGGGTGAAACACATACATGGAACTAAGACCTAATTCTATAATCCTATTTTTTTTAGTTAATGAGGAATATTCCGAAGGGGTTGTAAATTCTAATCTACCACATAGGTTATCCAGACTCGACCCTAATCGGGGCTCGAGCTGCAACTACCCCAAGCCCACCTCCATATCTTAGGGGTTGGTGACAAGTGTTGAAAGAATTAATAACATGGGGAGGAATTTATATAAGTACCCCCCCACACACACACACACATAGAACCATATCAATGTAGAAGATCATAGGGAGTAAAAGTAAAAAAAATGCTAAGGGAACAACTATTCATGTAAACCCTCTAGACAGTACAAGAGTACGGTAGTGAAAACATAAAATTAAAGAAGAAAAATACACACCCCACTATAAAATATGTCCCAATCCTAATAAAATTGGAAAGTAAAATTCTAAGAGATCCCATCTTCTAATCTCCAAGATATGACCACCATACGTGGTATAAATTACAAGGTATCCCCAACCTCTTTTATAGTCACCATCGAACTATCTTTCATTTTTATAAGTCACTACATGTGTAGGGAAACCCCATATAGGGGTGAGTATATAAATACCTAACATGACTCCCTAAAATATTAAGGGTGAGTCGTAATAGATACAATATGAATAAAAAGATAATAAAATAGTAAACAAAATATAGTGAAAGAGATAAGATCAACACAAAACAAGAGAGGGGGAAACCTAGTCCCAACACAAGTGGATAAACATAGTGTTTATAGGGACTACATTTTGATATTTTTACACATATTATAGGAAATTAAACTCATCCAACCATGAGAAGCTAAACATGGAAAGCATGTGTCATACCCTGTGCGTCTTCACATCCCATGGAAAGAGAGTAACCAAATCCAATGGTATGGATACTGAAGGTATATATATATTATTAGTGAAAAGAATCCCAAATGAGAGAGTAATGGGATATCCATATTATGGATCATCCCAAGAAGAAGAGTCACCAATAGTTCCAAATGTCCATCAATGATTCCCAGCATCTCACGCATCTGGTCAGAAGAAAAAAACCAAGTTAATCCACACCTCATAACTATTTCACACAATCAAGGGGCCATAATCTCTAGGTATAGAAACCATGCCCTGATAAAACAGGATAGTTCCACTCAATGGTAGAAGACAGATTCCCAACCTAGCTGTAAGGTTCCACTCTTGGTGTCTGTAGAGGACCCATGACCAACCTAGACGGAGGTTTCCACTCTAGATGTTGGTAGAGGATCCATGCCTAGCCAAACTGAAGGGTTCCACTCTAGAAGTTAGTAGAGTACCCATGCCCAGCTCAACTGGAGGGTTCCACTCTATAAGTCAGTAGAGGACCCATTCCCAGCACAACTAGAGGGATCCACTCTAAAATTTGATATAGTACCCATGTCAAGCCTAACTAGAGGGTTCCACTATAGAATTCAGTAGAGGATCAATGCCTAGTTCATCTAGAGGGTTCCATTCTAGAAGTAATCGAGGACCCATTCCCATTCCAGTTGTAGGGTTCCACTCAGGATGCCTCTAGTGATCATGTGTGATCACTACCATCATCAAGAATCACCTAACCAAGCATCATTCCCGGAAAATTCAACATCATATCCCAAAATCCACAATTTAGGGAAACATCATGTTCTACGTGGAAAATCACTCAGTATAGGCTACTCGTGGGATAAAATATGATTCCAAACAAAGGAGATACAAAAGAATGAAGTTACCTAAAAAGGAGCCAAGGGGTACATGATATGTATGGAACCCATATGGTGTTTTTTCCTTCTCTTTCACAAGGTTTGGTCCCTGGAGGTACATGGATCACCAAAATATAGGAATAAATAGTGTGTAGAGGATATAAAAAGCTTTACCATGACACTCGAGGTCCTTCATGTGTACTTGGACATTCCCATGTATCCAAGCTGTGTTTTTGTATTTTAATACACGATGTGCTTCTTCACACGGGGTTCCACACTTGTCCTCTGGTTGTTCCCATTTACTCAGGCACATGAAATGTTATTGGCCTTTAAATCTATCACACGACTCATCCACATTGTAATTTCTAGGTTCTAGGTGTCGCCCAAAGGTTCCCCATACCCGGTTGGTCACATATCCTCAAGCACATTTCCCCGAATGCTAGAGGTTTCCGACTAGAAGCGAGGTATTTGGGTGTGATAGTGGGAAACCTATGCCCTCATTGGAATAGTAATACAACATAAACAAATAGTAAACAGTAGTGGAATCAGTAATACCATACAACATAAGTAAACAATGGAATACTGATAGTATAAAAAGCTACAACATATATAAATAAATGATACATGTCACATGTATCTTGGAAAGAAGCCAAACAAGTTACAATGATAGAAATAATATACTGAAACCAAAGTATAGAAAATATTAAACTCCAATAGAATCACAAGACTTAGCTTTATCCCATGCTCTCTAGATCCAACAATAATCACATACTAGATGAAGAAGGGAACTTGCCCTTATTATAACTGAAACCATATAATAATTTTGGGTTCAAACGCCTGACGTAAATAGGGTGTGAGACGAATCCCAGTAGGGAACCACCAAATGATCTATGCCTAACTATCAGTGAATATATATTGCAGGCAATATGAAAAATGAAGAAATAAACTAGGAATTACTCAATAGTAAAAAATCTTATAGTTTTCAATTAAATTCATTTACAGTTATTAATTATCCAATCTATTGAATAATGTAACCTCAGGATCTAGCCTAAGATCTGTGTCCCCTTGTATAATAATAATGAACAAACATCTCAAAAACCCATATGATAATCAAGTAAGACTGAGTCCAAGCTTGTACTTTGGCTTAGAAAACTCTTCACAATTATTCATTTATTCACAATTAACCCTCTGGGAAATTTTTTACAGTTTTACCCTTATGGTTCAACATAAAATCAATTCGATAAATAAGTAATGACCCACTGGGAAAGCTCACACAGTCTAACCCCTTTGGTTCCACATGGCACTAATCATTTACAAACGACCACTTGAGTAGCTCTCACGGTCAATACCCCCTTAGTCCATATAAAAAAAATAAAATATAATGACCAATGGAAGATCTCACAGTCAATGACCTATAGTCTAACATTTATTTAATAACGACCCTCTGGGTAGTTCTCCCAGTCTAACCCCTCTAGTCTATGACCACTGGCTGATCTCACAGTCAATACCTTTGGGTCAACATAACAACAATTAAACATAAAATACCCTGTCTTGGGAAGCTCTCATAGTCAATTACCCCTAGTAATACTTTCACAATGTGAAACATATGCATCTCAAATAAATAGTAACTTTATCCTAACAACACAAGTCATGGAAACAAGTAAGCATAACCAGAAATTCTAGACCAAACGTCCATAGAAAATCAAAAATATAAAATTCTACCATTATCAATGTATAAAATATTATGCATAAACAATTACCCTTTTATCATACTACCAAATAATAAAAGGTAATAAATAGGGTCGGATTCCAAAACAAAAAATACCCTAAACTTGGGTAATCGGTACTTTTAGAATATATAATCCAAATACAAAAAAAAAGGAACAAACCACCTACTTTGACGTTGTATGATGAACACTCTTGAACATCAAACCTTGAATCAGCCTAGAACGGCATAGATCTATGAAAAGGGTAAAAACAATCAACCCTCGAAAACTCAAGAGAGAGGAGAAATCAAGAAGAGATGCTCTAGGGAAATAGAGGACTCACTAGTGAAAATCCAACGCAAATGGAATAATCTCAATTAGATATTGGATAGAGGAACGGTAGGAGCTCTAAGATATTCAGATATACATCACTCTCCTGTATGAAACATGGACAAAAGAAATGTTTTCTAGAGATGAGATGTGAGCCTTCTCTAACTTATCAAATAAAAAGAAAAGTACATGGCATGTTCATTTAATATACATGTCATATACTAGCCTCAACTAGATTGTGCTTTAGGCAGTCTACTAGGTAACCCACATGACCATGTATTCGGTTCATACACAGCTAGTACACGGCTACCTACGGAAACCGGGTACATGACGTGTACTTAGAAAATTTCCAAATCTTCTTTTTTCCTCAAAACAACCCTAAATAAATATCCAAACCAAAAATGAAGATCTAGGTTCTTACAAACTTCCCCTTAAAGAAATTTGTCTCTGAATATCCCTTTTGAGGTTGGTGAAGAATAAACTTCAAAAAACTCTGGCCGCCGGGATTGTACGTCAGTCTCTCTCTCCAAATTCTTGTCATATACTTGCCCATGATGCCACAACGCCCATACCATAGGAACATACCGGACATGGAGAACCTTAATTTTTCGATCCATAATCCAAATAGTGTGCTCCTCAAAGGACACATTCACCTCCAACTCAACATCCTCAGGTTGAAAAATGTGATACGGGTCTGAAAAGTAACTCCATAGCTGAGAAACATGAAAGACGTTGTGCATAGTCTAGTACCTATGAGGTAACTACAACCGATAGGAAATCAGAGTGACTCTCTCCAAAACCTCAAATGGCCTGACTTATCTTGGTGAAATATTCCCCTATCTCCTAATCCTCCTGTGTCCTAGCCTCGGTGTGACATGTAAGAAAACTTGATCCCCGACCTTGAACACCATAAGTTATCTCTGTCGATTAGCATAAAATATCTGTTGATACTGTGCAGTATCCATACTCTTTTGAATCAACTCCACCTACTCAGTGGTCTCCTAGACAAGATGAGGTCCCAGCATAACTGCATCTCCTACATCTAGCTAACATAGGGGTGATCGGCATGGACTAAAATACAAATCCTCATAAGGTGCCATCTGAATCATCGCATAAAGCCTATCATTGTTAGAAAACTCCACTAGTGGTATGTGTCTCTCCTAAGAACCCCCAAAATATAAGATGCATGCTCAAAGCATTTCATCCAAAACCTGAATATTGAACTTGTACTGACTATCTATTTGAGGATGATTACTTGTACTCAGAAGTACTTGTGTACCCAAAGCCATTTGTAGTCCCTTCCAGACATGAGAAGTAAACCGGTTGTCCCTGTCTGAAACAATAGAGTGCATAACCCCATGAAAATGTATAATATATTGAATGTACAACCTTTTAATATCATCATCACTGATTTTTTCCTTGATCAAAAAGAAATGTGAAACTTTCATGAGTCTATCAACAATAACCCAAACCACATCATTCCCTCGAGTAAAACTCGGCAAACCCATCAGAAAATCCATCGCGACATAATTCCACTTCCACTCGAGAATGGGTAAATGCTATAAAATACTTGTTGGTCAATGATGCTCTTTATTTACCAGCTAATAGGTGGAACATCTCATAAAAAACCAGCATCATCCCTCTTCATACCCAGCCACTAATACCGATGGTGTAGATCTCGATACATCTTGGTGACGCCCGGATGAACTTCCCAAACCAAAGAATGAAAATCTCGAATCAAATCCTCACATATTTCTTCTGACACGCATATAAATCCATGTAAATAAAATATTTCATTGTCGCCTACGGTCCACCTAGGAGTAGGGTCCTCTCCCAAAACACATTCTAGTAGGACTAGGCCTTCCGAATCTGATTGATACCACATTCACACTCGATCTAAAAGAGTATAGGTAACAACTATAGAAGAAAAAAAAATTATACCCCTGTCTTTCATGTAACTCCAAATGCATCTCAAAGAACAGATCCATAAGATTCCACTCATTGCTGGCCTTCCAAACTGTCCATACTTGAGTCCTCCGGATCAACTCATCAGCCACTGTGTTTCCTTACCCAGACATGTAAGAAAGATCAAAGAAATAAAACTAAAGGTACTCAACCCACCTTTTCTTTCTCAAACTCAGATCATGTTGAGTAAATATGTACTTGAGTATTTTTTGTTAAGTGTAAACCACAAAATTCTCTCCCAAAACATAATGTCTCCAACAGCATAAAGCATGCACAACTGTAGCCAAATCAAGATCGTGCATCGGCTAGTTCCTCTCATGTGGCCTCAACTGCCGAGACTTTTATGCAATGAATATTTACCACCTGCATAATCACTTCTCCCAGATCGATGATTGATGCAACATAGTAAATGGTGTAACTCTTTCTCAACTCTATAAAAATCAGTATCAGTGCTGAAGTCAATCTCACTTTCATCTCTTGAAAGGCTGAATCATAGGAATCTGTCCACATGTACTTTCACCCTTCCTAGTCAGGCTCATCAGTGGCACTGATTAGTGTTAAAAATCTTGTATAAAGAACATGTAGTAACCATCCATCCCCAAAAAACTCTATACCTCAAATAAGTTCTTCGAATTCTCCTAGAAAGCTATTACTCTCACTTTCCATGGGTTTACTACTACTCTTATCTCAGAGATAACATGACGCAAGCAATAAATCTGGTCCATCCCATAGTGGCATTTTGAGAGCTTAGAATATAAATTATGCTCTCTCAATGTACTTAAAATGATATCAAGATGGGTGGCATGGTTGTGTTTAGTGTGAGAGTACACCAAGATATCGTCCATGAAGACTACCATAAAATAATCCAAGTAAGGATGGAGCACTCAGTATATCAATTCCATGAAAACTGTTGGCATTTGTGAGACCGAACGACATAACAAAATACTCGTTTAGATCATACCTACTCTAAAATGCTATAAGAGGTATATTTTATGGTCTAATGTGCAACTAGTGATAACCATATCACAAGTGAATCTTCAAGAAAATCCATTCTCCTTAAATCTGATCAAGAGATCATCAATACATGGAAAGGGATATCGGTTCATGACCATCAACTGGTTCAACTTCTAATAATCCACATAATATCTAAGGGTACCATCCTCCTTCTTCAAAAAAAGGACAGACGAACCCCAAGGATAAGTATTGGGTCAGATGAAACCATTTTCTTGAAACTCCTCTAACTGATTCTTGAGTTCCTTTAACTCTGGTGTTGACATCCTAGAAAAAGGAATGGACACTAGTGCCACTCCTAGCACAAGATCAATAGAGAAATCTACCTCTATCTCTCGAGGTAAACCTGAAAATTTGTTTGGAAATACATCCCTAAAACGCTCCACCTTTGGAGGAAATTCCATCAATGAAGTCCCCAAGTCATCCAAATATAAACAAGTAGACTAGGTTGTAATTCCTCCAAACCCATGATGCTTGGGTCTCACTCTACTTTCCTGGACATCCCATTCAAAATTTTGTAGAAGATACCCTCCCTCTAGTGATGTGGAACTCACCCTACAACGATAGCAGTCAGCAAAGTCTTAGAAGGAGACCAACCAATCCATTCCAATAATGACATTGAATCCTTTCATCTCTAAGACATAGAGGTCCCATAAGATGTAACACCCACCGAACTCAAGAGGGCACTCCTTGGACTGATGTACATTGGTCGTCCTAATCCCCAACTAAGTATCTAACATCATAGAATATTCATAAGTTAACATACAGAGCTTGAGGATCTCCACAAAGGTAACATATATAAAACTATTGGAATACTCTATATCAAAAAGTACAGAAGCTAAAACTAAGGTAACTAAAATTGTACCTCTAACCGTAGAGGGTCCATGATCCTGCTCCTATTGGGTCTGCTCCACTTGAAAATTCTGACCTGTACCGTGACCCTGCGACCCTTCCTGACTACCCTGAGTTGATCTACCCTACTTTCATTGAAAACTTGTTGTCTGGATACCATGACCATGAACACCTCCTCATACTAAATGTTCTGATGAACTCCAGTTCCCTGACTAATGAGAAACTGGTGGTCCTTCTCCTAAATGTGGAGACAAACCTAATCCCCTCTCACTAGCTTCTATTGAGGACATCCTGAAAAAACACTAAAGATGGACCATCTTTCCAAAAGATCAGTACTCGACTGGGTCCTCCGGGCAATGTGGTATCGTATGCCCACTCTTCTCACACTAGTATCATACCACCTGGATACCGGAATAAAAATCACGTGAAATCTCTCTACGGTGCTTCCTGCTACTTGAAGAAGGAGTAATAGCCCTGGATGTTGAACCAACCTAGCTTGAAGCTCCTAACTCCCTCATATTATACTCGGTAATCAGCACCTGGTTCACTATAGCTGTCACTAATGTCATCCAGAAGACATTAACCATCGATCAAGTGTCATACCTAGGACCATCCTCTAATCACCTAGCCAAATATAACTCTTCAACTCCTAGAATAGGTGTGAATCTCTGAAGCTCTGTAAAATGATAAGAGTACTTCATCACTAAAAAATTTACCCGCTCCAAGTTCATGAACTCTCGGGCTCGATCGACCCTCAATGTCTCAAGATAGAATTAGTCATAGAAGGTCCTCTGAAACTCTACCCAAGACACATCCTAATTACATCCTACCTGTGAGAAAACATCCCACCATCTCTTGGATAAATAACATAATATATACATTGAGAGATTTACCATTCTCTCTAGAGGCGTCTTCAGATGCTCAAAGATAGTAATCATGGCCTCCAACCATGACTCTGTAGCCTGTGGTCCTCCATCCCCTAAAAAAGTGGAAGGATGTTGTGGTTGGAACACCCGCGTCAGTTCTTCCATAGATAGCGAAAGACGTGGTTATCCCTAAAAGGTATGTAACATCCTTAAAAATCCTTCACAAAAATTTACATCAGCACCTATGTCAGGTATAACAGTTGGTGCCAAGACGGGAAAGACAAGAGGATCTGCTAGTAGTCCTTGATCTATCCTTTCAAGTGTCTGGTTATTGCCCTGCACCTGGCATACAACTGGAGGATGTTTTGGTGTCATGAATCTACAAGGTCAAGCACACACCTCATTTCAAGATTATCAAGGACAAAGAATTAGAAGTGCAAGAAAGGAACAAAATAATAAAGCATTCAAGTTTTAAAAAATAGGTTTACATGACAAGTATAACCTCCACATGACATGTTCCCTTTAAGCATTACATGGGTATGTACTTTTACCCAACCTGTTTGTGTAACATCCCCACACATGATGTGTTCCTCATAAGACATGGTCTGTACTTGAATTTTTCCTCCTGACCAATCCATTCTATACTACTTGAACAACACATTTCTCTCAAGGGTAACACTACACGACGTGTTAAACCTAGACACAACGTGTACTACTTAAGTTCTAACCACCCGTGTCATTAGTCACACGGTCGGAGACACGGTCGACTCTAAATGATTTGAAAGAATGGGACATGATGTGTACAACCTAAGTTTCATCCACCTGTGTCGTTAGTCACACACCCAGACAAATGATCCTTATGGCATGACGTGTACTCATAGTACATGGCGTGTTCTTCCAATGTTTAACAACCTCATGTCTCTTGTCACATATTCAATCACATGGTCAAAGAATACATGGTGTGTACATATTTTGCACATCATGTACGTATGAAAAGTTGTTTCTTCCATAACAGAAGAATACATGACGTGTTTTCATAACACCAAACATCGTGTTGTCTGGGTTTCAAGACAATAGGTCTCTGAAACTTCACTGAAACCCCTAAAACCTTAGAATATTTTCCAAGGAATGAAAAAATCTGACCCGTGAGTTCCCATAGTACCATGAATCAATGTTTTGAATCCTTTTTCACATCATTAATTGACAAAATTCAATTAAAGTTCAAATATGATCCACCAAATTCTGATCCAAGAGGTCCCATAATACCTTAGAGACCAAAGATTCGCATCCATTCAAATAAAACTTTACACATTATAAATAACCTATCAAATAGAAGTTATTCTATCAAGGCATCTATCAAAACATCACTAGTATCAAACACAACATCTATCACAACACCATGCAATCAGTAATGCACCCTAAATGGCATGACAAGAATGCATGCCATCTAATCTCTATCAAGTTCCTATATAATGCATGAGATGGAGCATCCACATATCATCAGGTTGCAATAGAAATTGAACCAAAATGATATCAACAATAATATCACAAAAAATTGAATCATTGGTCTCACCCAAATTTACCCAAGATTTTAGGTTTAAGTGGTTTCTTGTAGTTTATCTTGGGTTGTCAAATCCTTAGAGACCTAATAAGTCACCTACAAACATGTACACCCTATTGATTGTTTTTCAATATGAAGTGGAAAACATTGTTTTATTTTAGATGGTTTTAATTGAACAATAAGAGAATTAAGTGAATTCAAGTTAAAATAATGAGTTGATCCTAGGTTATCACTTGATGGTGGATTGGATGAAATTATTTTTTTAACGGTTTCAAATTTTTTTATTGGAGATAGTTTTATTCAAGATGATAAAACAAATTTATCACTTACTGGTTTAATACCAACAAACCATAATACTAATCACCTATAAACTTGGAGGATTAAATTTAGGATCACTCCAAGGTAAAGGTTCATATTAGTACATGAATTGTGTGGCCTTAAAATTCAACAAGGACGAAGAAGTTTCAAAATCATCAAATAAAAAATCTCAATCAAAAGAGGTGATTAGAAATTATCAGTACAATAAATAACATCCAATATAGCCCCTTGATACTCTCTTGTATCAACCCATAATTGGGTTATCCATCCATTTATTCTATGGTTTCAATGGAAGTGAGAAGTAGACTAATGAGGGAGAAAATGGAGAAGTAAAAAAACAATGAAATAATGATCACTCCACAATTGTGTGATAATTTCACAAGTTTTGGTGTGAATAAATTCACACCTTGGAACAATAGTATCAAAGTGATATAATGAAAAACATAATAAGAGGAGAATAAGAACTTTTATAAATAAACTAAAGTGAATTGAACAACTTACATGTGAAAGAAAAACTTGAGACAACAAAATCACAACATAACATTACAATGAAAGAAATTTCAAAAGATGAATAAATCCACCAAAACCACTTATTATATAGGAATTTTTGGATCCTTGGGTAGAGCCTCCAATAGTGAAAGTCATCCCACTTGATTATGGTAGGCGTAGGGTGGTGGAAAGCTTGTGGAACCTGGACTTCTCCACTCTTGACATGAGGTGGCATCCAACTTTCATCCACCACATAGAAGAGCCTAAATGAACTTCTACATGGTCGAATTAGAGTGATAAATAGAAGAATAAAATGAATCTTAGGATTTCACCCAAACTTATGTAATGATTCATCCCAAAATAGTTTCCAGTTTACAATATATGTGTAAAATGGTGGGTTGTTTTTCTGGGATGCAGAATCTGGTCCAAAATTTTATCTTCAATTCGGGCCGCCTGAACCTCCATTTAAACATCAGAATTAGATTTTTTATACTGTTGAATGAAATTTTCTCCAAGATTTACTCTATCTTCAGTTCGATTTTCAAAATTTTTGGGTTTGGATATTGGCTGGTACAGTAGTTTTATTGGGATGCTATCTAGTTCACTTCACCCAGAATGTTGTTTGTTCAAGGACAAATTTTGTGGTCTTCCAATATGAATCTTCAAGTACAACAAAAGTATGAATTATTACCAATGAAATTAGAAACCCTAAAATTAAATATGAAAATAAAATCAAGATCATTGGGTAATTTAAATGATTTTAAAAAATGTACCATGTAATAGTGTATTTAAAGAAGGAATTACAATTGTAAAATGAAATAATGTTCAAAGTGTAAAATGAACTAAAATGGTGTTTATGAATAATAAAGCGCGTGAATATTATATATATTAACAATGAATATTAGCCTCATTAAATGGCTAATCAAACCCCCCAACTTGAGTTATTCTAGTCTTGAGAAAAATCTATCTTAAAAATATAAAATTCGGATTCCCTTTTCCAAAAATATTTTAATACACAATGATAAAAAAACCCTCATACCAAAAAATCATGAAATCCATAAAAATATTTTAATACAAGATATTTTCATAAGAATATCTCAATCACAATCCCATTCCTTTGTTCAGATTTATCGCCATATTTCATCCAATATCAATTAAGTATGAGGATATGTTGTGTATCACAATAGACATGGGGGTTCATCTTTATTCAAGGGAGAAATGACGAAAGCACTAGGTGGAATCACATTTCAATATTAAGATGAGTATTCAATTTTTTTTGCAATATTTCCGTGGTAATTGAAATTGCACTCAAAAGAGTCAACCCATGTAGCGAGACTTTGTCGATGATTTCCAGGCTCAATGACCATAGGGTACGAAGTGAAGCCCACATACTCAGGCATCATCTTTTGTTAACTCAGTAAAAAAAGTCAAATTACTACAAATAGAGATAAAATTAATAACTCTAGGATGGAAAACTATGGAGTCACGATCCCCAAGTGTCGAAATCCACGTATTAGGTCATTTCATTTCTCTACACACAAATTTATTGTTTTTTTGATTTTTTTATTGAATACTCATATTAAAACTAAAATGATCACAAAAAATATGCTATCTATTTGGGGGAACCAATGAACTCAAACTAATTCCCCACTATCCAATGGACATGTGTTGTGATATTTTTTTCTATTTGGATGAAAATATAAACGATGAAATTTCACATTAGACAGCCACACTTTCCAAAATCTATGCTCATGAAATTATAAATGGATTAAAAATAGAATCAAGGCATTATAAATTATTTGATATTCAATTTCAAAGTGTTAGATGTGTATTATCATGTACAAGGTCAAAGAAATATTTCCTTCCACACATTTTTTTATCCACACAAAATTAATTAATTTTTTTCATTCTTTTCACCCCAAGTTTGAATAATAATATTCCCAATGTTTAAAGAAAATAAAATTGAGAAGGGGGTAGAGGTATATGATAGGAGTTATAAAATGAATTTTCAATATTAGGATCATGGAATGAAGTCAGCTGGTGGTTGAAGTTGAAGTTCTTCTCCAATGTAGTCCTTTGATATCCATGTCACTTGTAGAGTTCCCTAGTGGAAAAAAGAAAAAAAACAAAAAAACACAATATATATATATATATTCATATAAAAAAGTAAAATATAAGTATATATAAAACAATTATAGAATAAGGAATCACTATAAGTTGTAGGTCAGTGGTAAGCGCACACCCCTGTCTCCCTTTGGTCTTGAGTTTGAGTCCCTACGGCTTCACCGGTTGTGACAGGGTTTTTCACATGACCTACTATGTGTCCTTTTAATTTTTTATTATTATTACATATTATAAATTTTTTATTTTTACCTAAAAACCCATAAGAATAAAATAAAGTGATGATACATTGTCTACTTTTTAAATTTTTGGGTAAAGTATTACTCAGGGATCACACCACGTGACACAGATGAATATGATTATCCCCTTTTATACCAATACATACTCATAATAGAAGAATATATCAACAATCTACGGTACTATCATTTCCATAGTTAAGTATTTTTTTAATATAAATTTGATTTATTAATAAAGATGATTCAAGATGATTGGAACCATGAAAACCATGGGTTTCCTCCCATGGAGTGCTTTTATTTAACGTCGTTAGCTCGACATGAACACCCTAACTTATCCTACAACAACTTTTAAAATTTTAATTATTAAATTTTTCTCCACTCCAATTATATTGTTATTGAGTCTCTAATGGGATTTACAGGAAGTTTTTGAAATTGATTCAAGAAAAATATATAGGTCCCAATGAATTGGATAATCCTATGAATATCAATAAGGGTCCATCCAATTATTTTCTAAATATTTCTTAAGACATAAAGTATAATTTTATCATTATTAGAATCAAAAGAGGATGAAATTATGATAGATTGTTTTTTATTATCCCCTATAAAGTAAGACTTGAGAGAGGATGTAAGGACCTTGAATTTGAGCTCAGGTTCACTAACACTTTTAGACACTAGTCGGGACTTTGAATCAAACTCAATTTCATTTTCAATATTTCTCAACAAAATTGGTTCCTTTTGAATAGAATATTCAACCACCAAATTGGAAAGACTAGTTTTAGAAATTGGTATGGACTAAAAGTTTTTGATTTCACCCAACATTTTACTGATTGGTGTTTCTGAAAAATCATCAATGGAGCAATAATAGGGACATTCAATCCACAACATCAAATTTCCCTCTTGTGAATACATGAAATCAATTTCCTCTTGATTTAGAGACCCCTCATCAATTTCTTTATTCACTATAACTACCCAAAATCCAAGGATTGGTTCTTCAATAAATTCATGATAGGTTTGTGGGAAACTAGACACTCCACATTAGGTTATATAAGGGACAATCGGTGTAGGGATGAGTTTCTCACGAGTATTAATGCATTGTAGTTTTAATATCAAAGATAAAACCACATAATTAATTATCTCCATTTGATCACATAATTTTTCAATAAGTTGTTGGGGGAATTGTTTGGATAGGATTTTTTACATCATGTAAATCTCTAAGATTAATCTCTTCTACTATCCTTAAGAGAGATGGAAATTTATCCTTTTAGTGTTCATCATCGAAAAGATTATACATGTTACCGGGTAAGGGGTTTTCATTCAAGGGTTGATCAAATAATTTTTATAACTTATGGGATTTTCAATATTTATTTTTAATTTGATTCCATCTAGGGTTTATATTTGGGCATGGTTGATTATATTACATTTGATTAGATTTGAAAATGAGTATTTTAACTTCTTTGGACACACAGAATTGAAAGGGGTAAAGATAAGAGAAATTGTGATGAGAAAAGAGAATTTGGGTAAGAATAGAAGGTGAGTGTCTAAGATAACTTACTTGGTTCCCTGAAAATGATGCCAAAATTTGGTCTCTCCCAAATTTACCCAAGATTTTAATTTTAAGCAGTCTCTTGTAGTTTAGCTAGGGTTGTCAAATCCTTAGAGGCCTAAGAAGTAACCTACAGACACGTACATCCTATGGATTGTTTTTGGATATGAAGTGGCCAACTTGGGTTTATTTTAGATGGTTTTAAATTAACATTAAGAGATTTAAGTGAATTTAAATTAAAATAATGAGTTGATCCTAGGATATCACTTGGGGTAGATTGGATGAAATTATTTTTTTAACGGTTTCAACTTCTTATATTCGAGATAGGTTTATTCGAAAAGATCAAACAACTTCATCACATACTGGTTTAATTCCAACGAACCATAATACTAATAAACTATACACTTTGAGGATAAATTTAGGAGCACTCCAAGGTAATGTTTCTTATTATCACTTGAAGTATGTGGCCTTAAAATTCAACAAGGATGAAGGATTTTCAAAATCATAAAATAAAAATATCAATTAGAAGAGGTCATTATAAATTATCAGGGTGATAAATAACATCCAATACAGCCCCTTTATACTCCCTTGTATCAACACATAAGTGGGTTATTCCTCTATTGATTTTATGGTTTCAATGGAAGTGGTAAGTTGACTCATGAGGGAGGAAATGGAGAAGTAAAAAAACAATGAAATAACGATCACTCCACCATTGTGTGATAATTTCACAAGGTTTGGTGTGAATAAATTCACACCATGGACCAACAGTATCAAAGTGATATAAATAAAAACAGAGTAAGAGTAGAATAAGAACTTTTATTAAGAAACTTAAGTGAATTGAACAACTTACATGTGAAAGAGAAACTGGAGACAAGAAAATTGCAGCGTAACATTACAATGAAAGAAAGCTAAAAAGATGAATAAATACTCCAAAAAACCTACCTTAAATATGAATTTTGGGAGCCTTGGTTCTATCCTCCAATAGTAAAAGTCATCCCAATTTATTATGGTAGGCTTAGGGTGGTGGAAAGCTTGTGGAAATTGGACTTTTCCACTCTTGACCCGAGGTGGCATCCCGCTTGCATCTACCAAACAAAAGCGCCTAAATGAGCTTCTATATAACATAATTAGAGTGGGACATAGAAGAATAAAATTAATCTAATAAAGTCCCCCAACCATCTATAAAGTTTCATACCAAAATATTTTATTTTTTACAAGATATGTGTAAAATGGTGGGCTATTTTTCTGGGCCGCAGAATCTGGACAATAATTTTATCTCCAACTTGGGCTGCCTGGAACTCCTTTAAAACTTCAGAATTATATTTTTCAAATGTTGAATGAAATTTTCCCCACTATTTTATATATCTTAAGTTCAATTTTCAGAATTATTGGTCTTGGATATTGGCCGCGACAGTAGTTTTATTTGGTTGTTGTCCAGTTCACTTCACCCAGAATGTTGTTTGTTCAAGGCCAACATTGGTGGTCTTCCAATATGAATATTCAAGTACTCCAAAAGTATGAATTGTTACCAATGCAATGATAAAACTTAAAATTAAATATTAATGTAAAATCAAGATAATTGGGTACTTTAAATGATGTAAAAAATGTACCATGTAATAGTGCATTTTAAGAAGGAATTACAATTATAATATGAAATAATGTTCAAAGTGTAAAATGCACCTAAATGCTGTTTATTAATAATAAAGAACATGAATATTATATATATTAACAATGAATATTATCCTCATTAAGTGTCTAATCAATCACACAACAGTGAAATCAAATCAACTGTAAAAATTGAAATAACCAGAAAAAATTGAAATATTCGAGGTAAATTGGATTTTCCCTGAACGTGGGTTAGCTACTCCTAGGAAAAGATTATTACTAACTACCCATTCATTCATATACCTATCTATAGGATCCAAATATAAAGACAAATCAAAAAATAACCTCCTCTGATACCACTTTGTACTGTACCGGTTCTGGGTGCCGCCCAAAGGTGCCTCATACTCGGTTGGTCACATAGCCTCAAGAACATTTCCCCAAATGCCATGGGTTTCTGACTAGAAGCGAGGCCCTTAGGTGTAATAGTGTTGAAACTATTCCCTAATTGTTAATAAAAATAGTGTAAAAATAGTAAATATTAGAATAATTAGTACTACCATTCAACAGAAGTAAACATCAAAAGACTAATAATATAAACAACTGAAACATATATAAATAAATGATGCATGTAACATCTATCTAGGAAATCATACAAAAAAGTCACAATGCTGGAACTACGATACTCAAACTAAAGTATAAAAAACAGTAAACTCCAATAGCATCACAAGCCTCATCTTGTTCCCATGCTCTCAGGCTCCAACAACAATCAAGTACCTAATAAAGAAGGGAACATTCCCTTATCTATAACTGCAAATATATAATCTTTTTGGGTCTAAAAACATGACCCAAATAGGGTGTGAGATGAATACCATCAGGAAACCACCAAAATATTTGTTCTGAACTATCAGTGAATATATATAGTAGGCAATATGAAAAATAAAGAAATAAACTAAGAAGTACTCAACATTAAACAATCCTACAGCTCCCAATTATATTCATTTACATTTATTAATTATTTAATCCTTTAAATAATGTAACCTCAAGATCTAGACTAAGCTTTGTATCCCCTAGTATAACAATAACAAATAGAATTCTCAAAGGACCATCAAATAACCAAGTAAGACTGATTCCAAGCTTGTGATTTGGCTTGCTTAACTTGTAAAAATTATTTATTTATTCACCAGCAACCCTCTGGGAATGTTCTAACAGGTTCTGCCCAAAGGTGCTTTGTACCCGGTTTGTCACTTGGTATCAAGAATAATTTCCCCAAATTCCAGAGTCTACCGACTAGCAGTGAGAGCCTTGGGTGTGATAGTGGGGAAACTATGCTCTCATTAGCAGAGTAACACAGTGGAAACAAATAGTAAATAGTATAGGAAGCAGTAATACCATACAACAAGAGTAAATAGAGGAAGAATGATATTATAAAAATCTAAAGCATATATAAATAAATGATGCATGTCACATGTATCTAGGAAATTATCCAAACAAGTCCCAATGTTGGAAATACAATACTAAAACCAAAGTAAAAAAAACAATAAACTCCAATAGAATTTCAAGCCTCATCTTGGTCTCATGCTCTCCAACTCTAATAGAAATAAAGTACCTGATGAAGAAGGGTGATTTCCCTTATCTATACCTGCAACCATATAATCTATTTGGGTCCAAAAGCATGAACCAAATTGGGTGTGAGATGAATCATAGTTGGTAATCACCAAAATATCTATTCCTAACTATAATGGAATATATATAGCAGGAAATATGGAAAATGAAGAAATAATCTAGGATATACTCAATAGTAAACAATCTTACAATATCTAATTACATTAATTTACATTTATTAATTATTCAATCCATTGCATAATGTAACCTCAATATTTAGCCTAAGGTATGTATCTCCTTGTATAACAATAACCAATAGACATCTCAAAAGACCATCTAACAATCAAGTAAGACCAATTCCAAGATTTTTCTTTGGCTTGGAAGACTCATCACAATTTTTAATTTATTCAAAATAAACCCTCATGGAATGTTCTCAATGTATTACCCCTATGGTTCAACGTAACATCAATTCAATAAATAAGTAATGACACTCTGGGAAAACTCACATAGTTTAACCCCTTTGGTTTCACATGGAACTAATCATTTACAAATGACCACCTAGGTAGCTATCACGGTAAATACCACCTTGGTAGACATAGAAAAAATAAAATATAATGACACCTAGAATCTCTCACAGAAATGTCCTATGGTCCAACATTTATTTAATAACAACCCTCTGAGTCGCCCTCACGGTCTTACCCCTTTAGTTTATGACAACCTGACAGATCTCATAGTCAATACCTATAGGTCAAAAAAACAATTATACATAAAATACCCTATCTTAGGAAGATCCCATAGTTAATTATTCTTGGTCATACATTAACAATGAAAAACACATGCATCTTAAATAAATAATAACTCCATCATAACAACACGAGGCATGGAAACAAGTAATCCTAACTGGAAATTATAAACCAAACAGCCATAAATAATCAAACATGGAAAACACTCCCATTATCAAGGTATAAAACCTTATTTATAATCAATTACCCTTTTATAAAACTACAAATCATAACAGGTAATCAACCAGGTCAAATTCCAAAACACTCAATACCATAAACATGGGTATTCATCACATTTAGAATATATAATATAAATACAACCAAATAAAGGCCAAAACCACCTACCTTGATGTTTTGCGGTGGATACTCTTAAATGTTAACCCTTGAATTTTCCTAGAACGATGTAGATATAGTGAATGGGTAAAAAAGATCAACCCTCAATAACTCAAGAGAGAGGAGAAATCAAGAATAGAGGCTCTAGGGAAAGATAGGACTCACCAGTTGGAATCCAACACACCCAGTGGCATCACAATAGAAGCTCGGATAGAGGAATGGGAGGAGCTCTAAGATATTCCTCCATCTGTTGCTCTCCTATATGAAACATGGATAGAAGAAACATTTTCTAGAGATGAGACGCAACCCCGCTCAGACTTATCAAATAAAAATAAAATTAAATGGTATGTTCATTTAATTCACACACCATGTACTAGACTCAAATGACTCCCATTTTAGGTGGTCTTCCATGTCACCCACATAGCCCTGTACTAATCCATTACACGGCCAGTACACTGCTACCCATGGTAACCAGGTACACAACGTGTACATAAAAAATTTCCAACTATTCCGTTTTCCTAAAAAAACCTAAAATAAAGATCCATGCCTGAAATGAAGATCCAAGTTCTTAAACACCTGAGTAATGGGTACATGGTGTGTAGGGAGTCTACACAACATTCCATCCTTATAATTTCTCAAATCCATAGCTTCTACAACCAAGGGGATACAAGTCACATATTCATCAAGGTATACGACATGTAGTCACTTTTTTAATAGTTTTCTAGATCTTCATCCCTTGATTTGAATCCGACCATTCAACTACAGATCTTTCCTCCACACCATCATAAATCAGATACTCTAGCCATGGATTTTCATTTACAGCTGTCATTTTCCCGAAGTCAGATTCTGTTGACAAATGGTGGTTTCATTGTACGTACCAGACATATATACACCTTCCATCAACAATGATTTGATTTGTGATCATAGAAATGATCATTCATATCCAAAAAAAATCTCAGATATGTCATTGATTCATTTATATTTCCCTTATATGTCATTTTGATGTGATTCTAGGGGTTGATCGGTCTTGGTACCACTCGACTACGTCAAATCAGGATCACAGGGTTTAATTGGTGAAGAACACAAAAATATTGACGGAGGAAGGACTAATAAAAAATGTTTGAATATTTTTTCTAAGATTTATTGTCCAAATATCCAAAATGGGGATAATTAGGGTAAAAACCTAGGATTAAAAAAATTAAATTGGTGTATAGGTGCATGCTCAGGCCACAATTGGCGCAGATCAATATAATGGATTGATTTGGTCAATTAATTCAATAAAAATTGGTGTATACCCAAAAATGATGATTCCTACAAGGATATTGGATTTTTATTCATTAAAGAACCTACTAGACAATTATTTAAGGATGTCATTGCATTTAGTGCACTCTGATCGACATTGATCTGGCATTTCGTCACCGTCTGATTTGATCTTCCGATTGAAGAAGGGAGGAGAAGCTCTCGGTGGTCCCAGGGTTATGAGGAAAACCTTTTGAAATTCACTATATAAGATATATTTATAAGAAAAATAATTATATTAAATGAATTAATGAATTAATGATTTAATTAACACACTGAATGTTCCACCAATGACTATTTTATTTGAATGCCATGCGTTGACCTATTTGAAGTCTCACATAGGGTAAACACTACATTCTGGGATCATCTATGGTATCTCGTTTATTATTAAAGCTCTCAGTTAATTGTAATCCTATTTTCTACAAAAAAATTCATGTGTGTGATATAAAAAATATAAAAAATATTTTTATTAATTTCATTTTGGGAACACTGGGCCTCGGAATCGCACACCATCTCAACTCCTATCTCTGTAACTATAAATAGAATTATTTTAAAACATTATAAGGGAAAACCCAGGTCAATATATCATTCATTTCTTTAAAATTTTCATCCATTAAAAGAAAAAAAAACTTGGGATACTAAGTCTGGATCTTGCTCTCCCACTCCCAGGATCTTTCCAGTACATTTATATGCTACTGAATATACAAACCAATGGGATGATACATCCATGAAAGGTCCTCACCTACTGATCCTCAATCGACACTGGGTGATCTATAAAGGCGGATCAATCCTCAATGTTCATATCACCCTAGTCAATGACTTTCATGGGTTCATGCATGAATCTCCTCGGCTATGACACATGGAATACATCATGCACCCACTCTAGTTTTGGGGTTAGGGTGAGGGGGTTTGAAATCTCGTAAGCCATTTTCATGATCTCGAAAGACCCGATGAACCTCAGGGATAACTTTCCTCCACATCTAAACCTCTATAATCCCCATCATTAGGAGAATATTAGGAAAAAATATCCTTAATAAGGAAATACAAGGGGATATAATGGTGATCTGAATAAGATGTTTTCTTTCTTTGGGCCATCCTCTTCCACTCATGGATGGCCCGGACCTTCTCTGTCATCACTTACCCCAAATCTGGACCCATGAGATATGTCTCATAAGTCTCTTACTAACACAACTCTAACTTTTAGGGTATCTTTTAAATAGCCTCAAATGGTTTCATGTCGATAGTAGAGTGGTATTTTTATTATTATGAAAACTCTAACAAGGGAAAGTGATCCTCTCAATTCTGGTGGAATTATAACACGTAATCCCTCAATATTTCCTCCAAAAATTGGATAGTTTACTCTATTTTTCCATATTCCTAGGGGTGAAAGGTTGTACTTATCTTATTTTGGGTCATGTATTAATCTTGTAGGTATCTCCACAATCGTGATATATACCAAGTGTCGCAATTAGAGTCAATCATCAAGGTCACTCCTAAAAGATGAATGATATCCCATATATACAACTACCCTAAACACTCTACCAAAATCTATTCCCTGATAGAAACGAAGTGTGTCAGCTTCAAGACTTGTTCAAAAATCACATATATGGAACCATGAAATTTTTTTGTACGTGTAATCCATGTGAAAAAGTCCATGGATATGTCGTCCCACTTTCACTTTGGGATCTCAAGGGTCTAAAAAAACCTTTTAGGATATGGTTATCAACCTTAACCTATTTAAAGGTGAGGCACAAAGATAAGAACTCAGTTAATCTCTATATCATATCAGACCACCAAAAATACCACTGAAGGTCTCTGCACATATTTCTCATGCTGAGATGTACAACTAGGGGAGTAATGTCAAAATATTGCCTCACCTCCTCCCTTATCATGACTGGAACCAATGTACATAACTGGAAAAGGATGAAGTGATTTCATCTTTGATAATATCCATCTAGTGAATCACCTATGGATATCTATTCATATAAGACCCCATAGTTGATGTCTAATAGATGGGACTCTCTCACACTATTGAGAAGCATAGGAGTCAACACCATCAAGTACAGAATTGTTGTACCCTCTTTTTCCACTAGGGTCAACTTTAGGGAATCCAACTTCCAGAAAGACTCTTGTACCAATAGAGCATGATGATTTCTAATAAGGGAATATTCTACCACATTTCCCTTTCCCAAAGTATAGACTATCTCAAAGTTAGAGTTCTACATGAACTCCAACTAGCACCGATGTCTTAGGTTCAAGTCTCTCTATGTGAAGATGTACCTGAGACTCTAATGGTTTGAGTAAACCACGAATCATTCCCTAGAAGGTAGTTCCTTCACATCCTTAGGGAGAAGACTATTTCTACCAGCTCTAGGTCATGATCCACATAGTTCTACTCTTATGGTCTCATATTCCTCAACTCGTAAGCGATAACTGCTTGTAACTACATCAATAGTTAGTCTATCCCATATCTTGAGGCATCACAATACACAATGTACCCTACACCTTCCTCCGATAATTTCAACAAAGGGGAACTCATTTGCCTCAGACTCAAATATTTGAAGGCCCTTTGGAATTTCTCAGTCCAGGTAAATGATTTTTCTTTCCACATCAGAGCGGTTAAAGGGGCTGCAATTCTAGAGAAGTATGCTACAAACCTCTTGTAGTACCCCTACAAGACAAGAATTATCTGCACCTCTAAAACACTATTGAGTGACTGTTGAGAAATAACTACATTGATATTGTCTAGTTCCACGGCTAACCCATGCACATAAATGGTATTACCCAAAAAGTGAACCTCATGAATCCAGAACTATAACTTTGAGAGCTTACCATAAATCTGGTGTGCTTGAATCAAATCTAAGACCATCCTCACGTGTTATGAATTTTTCTCCTCTAATGTAGAGTAGAAGAGTGTTTCATCAATTAAGATGGCCACAAACTGGTCCATGTATGGATAGAAGACCTAGTTCATCACATCCATAAACAGGGAGTAGGCACTCACCACACCTAAGTGAATAACTAGGAATTCAAAGTTTCCATTTTGACATCAAAATTCTATATTTGGAATATCATCCTTTCGAACCCTCAATTGGTGGTACCCAGACTAGATATTGATATTTGAGAACCATCTAGCACCTCAAAACTAATCAAAGAGTTCATCAATCCTTACTAAGGGGTACTTTTTATTTATCATTTCATAATTTAGGTGACGATAATGCATGAAAAGCCATAAATTCCCATCTACCTTTTTCATGAACAACATAGGGTTACCAAGGTAAAAACACTAGGTCATATGAATCCATAAATACATAGACCCTCCAACCACACCAATATATCTCTAATCCCCATGGGGTCATCTAGTGCGCTAATTAAAACATCAGGATACTCCTTTGCAAGTCTATATAGAGGTCCATTTATGATGGGTTGGTAAACCTAATACTTCATCACACCCCACCATAATAGGAGGGAGATGTGATATTGTAACAACCATTATTCCAATGGTAATACTAGATGACTAATAAATAGGTTTTAACATCCTACAAGTGAGACCATCATTCTCTTTATGGGGACCAATCATCCTCAAGGGGGGAGGGGTAGTATCCTGTAACCTGGAATCACTACCAAACTCACTGGTAGAAATCATTTGAGCATGGATGATCAACCACCAGTCTACTCCAGAAAACATCCTAGGTTATCACTAACTAAATGGAAATATTTTTTTAGAGGCTCTCTCCCCTCATAGAGTAAGGTCATCCCATCGATAGGAATGTGTGACTGCTGATCCTATATATAGGCACATTCAACACAAGGGTTAAGAAAAGGGGGCCTCCTATGTTATTTGTAGGTCTTGAAAATTGGATATGAATGGGTAAATATATCTTTTTAATCTTTTTATACAAATTCAGCTAAATATGGAGTGACATAGGTCATACACAGATCCACACTTGATTCTCCCAACTAGAAGCCTCATATTCTGAGAGCATATCTTTTCCCTATTCTACTTACTCTCCTCAACCAGAGCCTTCTTCAACATCTCATAACCTATGCACATTCTGATCACGAAATTCATAGTAGATCCTCCTCCAAACATCAATACTATCCACTTTGGGATGACACTGACTCATCTGGATAGATTTGAGTCACATAACAAAGACACGTCTCGGTGGGGGAAGTGTGCCTATTCCTTGAATGTCTGATGCCACTCTAAAAATCACTATATACTGATTCTTAGTGTCATCCTAGAGAGGTATCTCCCAGAGGATAACCATAAAAAAGGATCCTAACTAAGTAGGATATCCAAATGATATGATTTTTCCTAACATCAACTACTTGAGAATAGAGTCCAGTTCAACACAAAACCTGGGTGATCCCTATCTCTGAAAATTGTAGTGTGCACTCAGCACCAGTGCGTCATCTTATGGTACCACTAGAACCAAATGCTTCTCTATGAAGAGAACAGGTTGTGAGTGTAACCACCCAATTGATCATGATCTCTATAGGTTTGAAAACTATGATCACTGACTGAAACCAAAACTCTATTGCCTCGGGGATAGGACCATTATAGAACCTCAGTGGCCTCTAGTGATGGAACTGATGAAGTGCGCTAAGCCTGAGTGAATCCTTAGTCTAATCAGCTGATATCGTTATCTTCTGAATAGGAGGGTTATAACTACCTTCTATTCAGAATAAAATATCTCATAGGATGAAACTTTAAATGAGGCCTCATCCCTCATCGGATCATATTGATGATCTAGAATGAGTATCTTGGATGGATTTCATCATGTAGGATTCGTAAACTTTAATCAAGATATACCACAATCAAATGGGTATATATATATATATAAACAATAATAGGGATCTAACTCAATAAAGACAGTCAAAGACTCAATCATATATGATGAATGTATTATTGATCCCTACAATCAATGCCTTAGTATGCTGAGTTGACAAGCATGTAGTCATGGTCCTGGTGAAAGGATACGTCGAATTCCCACACCATCACTAGATTCCTTGACCTGAGATACGCACTTGAGAAACTTTGAAACTATTGAAATAATCCCAACCAAATCCTCATAAGGGTACTACTCCAGACAACGTCCCAAGGAATGTATTTTTATTTTACCAATCTATCACGACCTGACCCTAACTGGGGATCAAGTTGTAACTACCCCAAGCCTGCTTCCATAGGCCAGAGGGTGAAGACATGTGATAAAGGAATAAATAACTTGAGGAACCCTCTACCTATGTAACTATATTCACACACAAATAAATTGTTGACACAAAAGGTCAGAGGGAGTAAAATTAAAAGAGGAAAAATGCTACAGGAACAACCATGCATGTAAAACATCTAGAAAGTACAAGAGTATGGTAGAAAAAAACTAAAAAGTAAAGGGTAAAATACACACCCAAATAGAAATATGTCCCAATAATAAAAAATGGAAATTCAAATGTTGATAGATCCCAACTTCTGATCTCCAATTTGCGACCACTGTATATGTTCCCAAATATTAGGTATCTCTAAGAACCTATGTAGTCACTATCAACCTTTATGTCATCTGTAATAGACATGGAACATGCAATAAAACCCTAGGAAGGGGTGATTATATACATAACTAGTAGGATATGTTGAAAGTTGAAGGTGGAGCAATAAGGGACCTAATAGGAATAGAAATACTGTAGAATAGTAAACAGGATTAAGTGAAAGAGAATAGGTCAACCCAAACCAAGGGTTGGAGTAACCTCATCCAAACACAAGAGGATCAACATGGTGTGTAGATAGACTGTAGGTTGAGTCTTTTTAACATATATTAGGATAGTAAATTCATCCAAACATGATAATATAAACACATTAACCATGTGTCATTCCTTGCTCATCTTCGCATCCTAGGGAAATTGAGTAACCGAATCAAAATATATGGATACATAAGGTGTATATATATATGATTAGTAAAAATAATCCCAAACAAGTGTGTAAGGGGATATTTATATCATAGATTGGTCCAAAAAGAAGGGTTGTAAATAGTTCCAAAATTCCATCAATGATGACCAATATCTTGCACGTCTACTCAGAAGAAAACTTCAAAGTCAATTCACTCCTCATCACTGTTCCACACAGCCAAGGGGCCACAATCTCTAGGTAGATAACTCATGCCTTGGTATGATGGGAGGGTTCCACTCAGTTGTGGAAGACCCATTCTTATCCCACATAGAGGTTTCCAATATAGGAGTCAGTAGAGGAACCATTATAATCCTAGCTGGAGGATTCTAATATAGAATTTATTAGAGGACCCATGGCCAGCCTAGCTAGAGGTTTCCACTCTTGCAGTCGGTAACACACCCATGCACAGGCCAACTAGAGGGTTTCACTCCAGGAGTCGAAAGAGAACCCACATCTAGCCAAATAAGAGGGTTCCACTCTAGAAGTTGGTATAATCCCCATTACCAAACCAGCTACAGGGTTCCACTCTAGAAGTCATTGAGGACCCATTCCCAGCCTAGCTAGAGAGTTCCACTCGAGATGCCTTTGGTGATCTTGTGTGATCATTGTAATCATAGAGAATTTACTAACCAATATTCATGCATTTAAAATACCATATCATATACCAAAATCGAAAAAATAAGTTCACCGTCAATTTTTACACAAAAAAACACTCATGATAAGCTAATTCCAATCCCAAATACAAGTTTAAATGAAGGAGATAAAAAATCTTGAAGTTTCCTCAAAAGGAGACAAGGGGAACATGATGTGTAGGGGTCCCACATGACATGTGTCCTACTCTTTTTCTAGGTTGTTTCCCTAGTGGAACGTGTCTCTCTAACCATATACGGATACACGGTGTGTAGGGGATATACACGACATGACCATGCTACTCGGGGTCCCACCCATGGACTTAGTCGTGTCCGTGAATCCATGTTGTGTCTTTCCACTTTAGTACATGGTGCGATTCTTCACACGGGGCATCACCT
Organism: Viscum album; assembly: GCA_963277665.1. Taxonomy (NCBI): domain Eukaryota; kingdom Viridiplantae; phylum Streptophyta; class Magnoliopsida; order Santalales; family Viscaceae; genus Viscum; species Viscum album. The sequence goes on from OY728138.1 coordinate 1,384,145,036, forward strand.
GTGTTCTCTAGCCATGACCATGTACTCGGGAACATGGCATGTGCTTGGTATTTTTCTCTATCACATTTCTCATCAACACAGGGAATGAGGTACATGCCATGTAGGGAGTCTACATGGTGTTCCACCCTTATAATTTCCCAAAATCCTAGACATTGTAGCAAAGGGGTTACACATTGTGTGTTAATCATGGTACACGAAGTGTAGTTTGGTTTTTCACTATTTTATAGATCTATACCCCACACTTAAAATTTAGATATTCTTCTATATATCTCACCTCCACACCATTTAAAATTGGTTTGATCTATCCATTGATAGTGGTTTACAGTCATTGTTTTTTGATAATTGGATTCTATTTACCCATGGTCGTTCCTATGTATGCACCAAATTATTCCACACCTTCCTTTGATGATGATTTGATCTATGATCATAGAAACGATCATCCACATCAATTAAAAAAATACCATATATATCCTTGATTCATATATTCATCCCTCATGCATCATTTCATCCCAATTTTGGGGATCTAATTGGGCTCTGTACCACCCGATAACATCAAAATGAGATCGTAGGGTCCAACTGGTGAAGAATGAGAAGAAAATGAGGGATCAAGGCAAAAAAATAAAGTTTTGAATATTATTTCAAAGAATTTTTGGCCAAATATCAAGAATAGGGATAATCAGGGTTTAAAAAACCAAGGATTAAGAAATTAAATCAGTTCACTGGCACATGCACATGCCATAATTGGCATAGATCAATAGAAGGGATTGATATAAACAATAAATTAAATCAAAATGGGTGTAATACAAATATTTATGAGTCTTACCTAGATACTAGATTGTTCATCAATGAATAATTCACTAACCAATGATTAAAGGACGTCGTTTCATTCGCTGCACTCTATTATTCTCTGATCCGACGTTTAATCGTCTTCCAATTTGATATGCCAACGGAAGAAATAATGATACGATATCAAATGTTCTAGGGTTATGAGTCTAACCTAGGGAAATAATCCATAATGATATATTTATAATAAAAATCATTAGGTTAAATGAATGAATGAATGAATGAATGAATCCACTGAACGAATCACCAAAGTCGGTTTTATCTGAACTCCCTACACTAATCTATTTTAGTTTACGGCTAGTGTAAAAATTGAATTCAAAAATCAATTGTGGTATTATATTTATGATCCAAGCACTCCATTGAGAGTTATCCTATTTTCTTTAGGAAATTTTACATGCATAATATAAAATATATTTAATATTTTTATAAAATTAATTTCAGCCACAACGGACCTCGGAATCGCATTCCATCTCAGCTCCTAGCTCTGAAAACATATATATAAATATTTAAAAGTATTGTAAGGAAAGAAATCAATCTATAAATAGGTACTAGTTTACAATATAAAAATACCATTTCAAATATTTCATAATTATATTAGTAAAAAAAACCTCTATTTCAAAGAGAATTATTTTAGGAGACACACATTTAGAGGACCTGAACTCCATATATAAACAATAATTTTAAAAAACATTTAATTTAAAATTTAAAAATATATCATTAAAATAACATTTATACCACATATAATGTCCTTGTAAAATGTAAAACACTTCTGAAAACAACTATAAATTATTTCTTAGAAGCAAGGAAGAACCTAATGTATATATAACCAAGAAAGACATTGAAACCACCCACATTAACTCATCTATAATGATGAAAACTGGCACAAATTGACTTATAATTAGACGAGGGGTCCAAAAAAGGCAAAAAACCCATAAAACAATTTCCCCTTTAAAAGGGTTTTCTAATAAAACATTTACGCCTTTATATAATTAGGGTAAACAGAAAACCATAAGAGAAGGAGAGGAAAACTAATAAAAAGTAAGGATATACCTTTAAATATGAATTTATTTAATATTATTAAAGAAACTAAACAAGGATTCAATACTTAAGTGTATTTACTTGAAAATTTATAAATGAAATACCTTTTTAACATGAGTAAATAACTTTTTAAGAAATGAAATTAATGAAACACATGTATTTATTTGGTTGTTTTGGATTGTTATATGTTATATCCTTCTAGATTTAGAAGAATGTTATACATCATAATCATTTATAGTATAGACCTTATATATTGATCTAATGATTAGTGTACATTATGGGTTATGATAAATTACAATTGACATAGATAAAGGAAGTGATGACATCAACCAGTAGGATTATACCCTATACAGCCTATTTATTAGATATTCCAAGGGAGATAGAATCATTGGGCTTTAACCTTGACCAAGGACAATATAAGATTCAACAACTAAATCTTGATAAAAACTGTTTGTGGGAGAAGATAAAGGTCATCAAGATCATGATCCAGACCATGTTTGTTGAACCATCCCAAGAAAATCTTACCATCACATATCTTGATCTTAGGGAATATGCTAGTATAATAAGAGGTTATGTATCTATAAATTAACAATATGGATTTTTATATTTTTTATATTTATTAAAATAATTATTATATTTATCTTTTATTATAACTTTATATTTATTAAATAATAAGTTTGGTAGAAATTATATTTTGATACGGTGAAACCGAAATTGTATTTTTTGGAAATAAATAGTTTTCATTAAGACACTCTTTTTGATGAATTCAAGAATATTTAAAATAAATGATATATTAATAAAATATTATTATTATATAATATCAATTCAATATAAATGACAATATGATTTTACAAATTTAAATGTATTTTCTATAAGGGAATGAAAAACAGTTATTGTAAAAAAACATGTATTTTTCAATAATTATATATATTTATTTAAAAGGTAAAACTATTATATTTATAGAGTTATTTTTATAAAATAAGTATTACTTTTGAAATCATAATTTCAAAATTATCCAATTGTGAATTTTTCATGATTTTTTGAGATAGTCAAATTTTTTGGGTAAAAATTAAATACTGTATAAATATACGGTATGTATTATGATGACATTATGAACTAAAATTGATTTAATATATTTCATAAAATTTATCCATGTAAAATATTATGTTTCCCCATTAAAATAATGTGGTTTTGAAATTAGTTTATTAATTTTATATAGAATTAATGAATCATCCAAAACCTATATTTTATTTTAATGTTTTAAAAGAAATTATTTATAAACATGACTCACTTCCAAATCATTATATTATTTTAATGATTTCAGTTAATGGACCTATAAATTATTTTAAAACACTTTTCTTTGGTAGAAACCATGGGAAAACCCATGGGAAGGTTTCTGTTTTTTATTATTTTAGTGTATATAGTCCAAAACCTCTGTTTATAAATTAATAAATAATTACTCTCTCTTTTACAATATAAACCCACCCAAATTACTATTAATCTTAAATAAAAATTATTGTATCTTTTTTTTACTCTGCCCTTCCCTCTATTTATCCCTTTCTAGGTTCCCCCATGCTATTAAAAATCTCCTCCCATGATTTAAGAATCACCCACTCAAGGTAAGGGATCCTTTTATTCCCCTATTTATTCAAGAACCTGCTTTATATTATGCCTTTTAATTTCTAATTTTTCATGTTGATATATTTTATTACACATATTTCCTACCATAATTATGATTTATAAGTGATGATATACCCATATCACTCTCACTAATCCCTTCATTGAATCTTTATGTACCACCATTTTGCTGTCAAAATTATCTAATGATTTTTCATGCCAAACAAATTAATTGTGAATACCCATCCCCATTTATAGTCAATTATTTTCAAATGGATATAAATTTCCTTTATTTATTGGGGAATTACATTTATGTAACCCACACACCTTAATTGTGGGATTAAATTTGATGAAATATGATCATATGTTCTTTGATCTATGTGTTAGACTTGTGCATGTACATGACATAAATGTGATGGGTGGGACCAAAATTTTATAGCTATCAAATGAATTGGTTAATTTTTTCCCATGAGATTACATGTATGCTTAAAGTGTGGTTATCCTAATCACACTACTTTATGATGTCTTCGAAGGTAGCCTTGAATTATTGTTATGATGTCGTGTTTTGTGTTGTTGGAACATTACCATGCTTCCCTAATGTTATCATGTTATATCATGACTCATTATTTGTGATTATAATTTTCTTCCCATTTAATGTATTATTTTCATTCCTATTGACTCAAATTTATTACATTCATAATTTTATATCTTTGATTTTTCCCTTGCTGGGCTTTATATCTTACCCTTTCTTATGTATGTCCTCATGTTATCCCATGTAGTTTTAAAAGATCTATGGAATATAAGCACATGTTATAGAGTTTTTAAATAATTTTGTTGTATTTATTTTTCAATTTTCTATGTTATGTACCAAATTACCAAAATACTATAGTCCTTGCATTCTTATGGGGTATTATTAAGTGTATCTTTATGTAATAGTTCATGATCTAAAGTGTATGAAAGATATGGGTTTTCATAGTCAGTTTCAAAGGTAAGTATAGTAATATTTGGAATTAGGATTTCAATAGTATAGTGAAATCCTTAGTGATAAGACTAAACATATGAAAACAACTCTAAATGTTTGTAAAGTATAGAGAATTTTGTTTCCAAGCAAAGACATCCTTGTCCTGGTGCTACAAGTGGATGTAGATCTAGCACAATTATACCTATGGGTAATAACCTCAAATAAGGAGAATATATGTGGACTCGATCTTAATATGGTGTATAAAAATGGTCCTTTATATAAACCTAGTTTGATACTCCTCAGGAATACACTTTAGTAAATTCACGATTTATTTAAGATCCATTATGAACAAAATAGAAATGCCCATAAAATTTTTTATTAGGAAATAAATAATGTATAATGTAGATTGAAACATAGGAATTAAATTATTAAGGAATATATATAGTTGATGATTTATCCCTTTAATTTTCATGGTTTCTCCTTTATATGGTTAATAATATAAAAATACTCATCCTTAATTTTTTCTTATATCTAGTAAATGGATGAAAATATGATAAACCGAGCCAGCAACCAATTTGAAGGGAAATGTAATAGATTCTAAAATGATATTCCTAACATGTTGTAAGATAATGTAAAGATAGCTTGTGATTATGCCAAACTAACTATCACAAATCACGATTCAAAACTATCATATAGTTGAATATCCAAACACATCAAGGATGAAGAGGACTACATCTCAAGTAATTTAATCTGATAATGCTGATAAAAGGGAGAAGATTCAATTGCATAGAAGAAATTTTTTTGAAATATGAACCATTGGAAAAGTCACAAATGAACTCAAAGATATTTTATGTGTGAAAAAATAGGGTATAAAGTAGCTAATTACCATAAAAATGAATAGTTTAGTTAACATAATGGATGGAAATAATGTTCAATAAAATGTACCATTAGTAGTTCAATGTTGTAAATTTGGAAAATTTTTCCATTATCCAATACAATGCTCTATTCTAATGGATAAAAATCATGATAATGACCAAGAATATCCAAGACCAAGGGAATAAGGAAAATCCTATTCTGATATGGATCATGATTACTAGCGTACACACAACCTGTAATATAGAGATTTGTATTCATTTTTATATTTAAATTTATTCCATATTATCATATCTAGTATGTTTTTTAAAAACATTGAGTCACCACCCTAAATAATTTAATATAATTGGGTAAATATTCAATTATTATTGTATTATAAGTTGATGGTTATCGGAATGTTCTTGAAAATATTACCATTCTTCTTATATCATAATTCAATATTATCCTAGGTATCAATTATTTTTTCATGTATAGATCTGGCATTAATTTTTTAGATAAATAATTCACCCTATATATCATGAATCACCCATAGATTCTATACAATATCAGTGTCTCCTTGGGAATCATCATCTTAAGAATTGATTTTATTTCCTTATAAGAAAGAGTATGTAGCTAAGAAGTTTAACACTAAAGAAAATATCATCCTTGGTGGAATTCCCATTGTGAGAGAATACTTTATTAAAAAATGTCATAGTAATTCTCTAAAACTAGTTCTTGAGTTCTCAATCCAACTTATATATTCAGAAGGTATCATTCCTGGGTCATGTTATCACTAGCAAAGGAATATCTATGGACCCTTAAAAAATAGTGGAAATTGAAGGATGACCCATACCAACATCTAGGATGGAAATCCATAGTTACCTGGGATTAGTTGGGTACTATTGTCAATTTATGCGAAACTTATCATGATTTATAATCCCACTAACCAAGATAACTCTGAAGGAAGTCATGGTTTTTTAGATTGATGAATGTGAAGAGATATTTAATGAGTTAATGAACAGACCAATCACTACACCTATGCTCATATTACCTACTAGTGGGGCAGTATTTTTTGTCTACAGTGATGTGTTTAAAAATGTATTGTGTTTTCTACTCATTAAAGATGAAAATGTGATAGCCTATGCCTATATAAAATTAATTATTCATGAGAAAAACTACCAAAAACATAAACTAGAATTAGATATAGTGAACTTTACATTGATGATTTGGAGAAATTATCTCTATTAGGATATGTGTGACATATATATGAATTATAACATTCTCAAGTATATATTCATATAAAATGACCTCAATATGTTCCAATGAAGGTGGTTAGATCTGATCAAGGATTATAATTGTCCAATACATTACCATCTTAGGAAGGGGAACTAAGAAGAAGATGATCTGAGTATAAATGGTCAAAAAACCCTATCCATGATAATTATTGAAAGGGATATAATCTTCTTGTAAATAGAAAGGATGTTCTTGGGAATAATAACATGATATCCATCAAAAATTTCTCAAATAACTACTCAACCATACATTTTTAATAAGACCAAGGAGGCCCAGAAAGTTGAAGAGGTACACTAAAAAAGTTTTCAAATACTCTGAAGTTCTACTTTGATAAAGATTGATTTATAAGGTTTGGAAACTAGATATGCATCCCATAAATACTAGAAATTAATAGGGAACTTCTAGATGATCCACATAGCTCGTCCTTTTCTATTAATATAGGAATCACTAAGATATAAACTGTGAAAGTGGGTTCCCTATACCATTATTTTGTTTGTGTATTGATTACCATTACATATATATAGTTTGATATTTACATGTGTTTATATTAACAGATATGTGTTGATACTTCTGAATCCACTATATTTATGGTAATTTTCTTATATTGTGTTTCATATCAAAGGGCTACATAAGTTCTCAGGCTATAAGGAGAACCTAGAGATACCATGATAAAAATCATAAATTTATGTCCTATGGTCCACATACATCATTTTGACTGGACACATATGATTTAATACCATCAGTTATTATGAGATCATAAGTATTGAGACTTATTTTCCTGAATTTCACACTTCGTGATATTTAGTAGATGAGATCAGTAGGACAAACCCATCAATAGAAACACCACATGTTTCAGGTGTGATTGGTTGTCCATTTCTATAGAAATTTGTATTGGTCTCTTAAACTAATATCAGTATCAAGGTGTTCTATTTGATCATTCACTTTTATGAAAGTAAAAAAACATGACAATGAATTTGTGGAAAGGTAGCTTATGTTGGGTGCGTCATTGGTGGTATGGAATTTGTTGAATGATCAAGATAACATTTTCAATTTTGAGTCAAGGAAGTGATATCTCGGGCATTGTTGATTAGGATGGTAGTAACTTTATAAATACATGGACATGGAAGTAAAAGGTAATTATATCTAGTTAGATCATTAACTGAATAATGGATTATTACACAAGTTTTTCATCCCACTTTTTGAGATATCGCAAGATAAAGAGATTATATTACATAGTGAGTTTTCATAGGAAATATTATTGTTTCTATGACTATTATTTATCTCTTTAGGGACCTTGATGGGTTACTAGACTCCGCTATTGTTCTCTAAATACTATTCAATACTATTAAAATAAGGTCCTAGTGGGTCACACACAATATCACATTCAAGATTCTTCCTTATTCTGGAGAATAGGTATATAGGACATGGTGGCCCCCACCAAGGGGTTCGATAGTTGTCCATGTTTCAACGATCAACAATAAATAAATAATTTCATTCTTATTAAAGTATAGAATCATTAGGTTGAATTTATTTATTAAAATTATTCATAAGGAATTAAATGAGAACATAGAATAATATTATACAAATGAATATTATTTTTATATTCATAGTTTGTTTAATATTAATGAGAATTATGAGTAGAGTTAATGACTCGAGTTTATCACATAATATATATTATGGGTAGGTGATAAAATATAAATAATATTTATGATGTGGTTAGTTCTTCATAACTATTTATTTTTTACTTATTTAGTGGACATTAAATATATGGGGCTTGGGGAACCCTATCCAGGTATTCTTGACATCCACTATATATGTCTACAGGATCTCATATTTGTTGTGTAGTTCATTCCAATGGATTGAGAGATCCTCTATCTAACCACTAACTAGAGAGAAAAAGTATCTATCTAAGAAACTGATCTAATAATTTCTTTGTGAAACCAGAGAACATGATTGATGTGATCATAGAGGCATCAAAGGAATTGACATAGCTCTATGTAGCACTTGAAATTTGATGAATGTTGTACATGTAGATTATTGAAGAATTTGTGGATGATCTATAGGGGTTATGATTTGGATCCTTTTTTGCAAAGTCACTAGTGATGAGCTATAATCGAATGTGGTAATTTTTCATGTTCAATTTTTTTTCTTTAATTATTCACACAAGATCTCAGACCTAACCTTGGCTCAGATCACATGAGATGAAGAAGTTCCATCACTTTGGTGATGAAATTTTTTAAATCCCTAGCCCACCGACTTCTACTATGTTCCCAACACCATAAATTGGTATCATATAATCATGTGGATTTTATGAGTCATGAAAATTAAAATTGTAAAAAATCTATGTAGATGGGATTATTTCAGTCCCAAAAAACCACGCATCAATCTAATCTCATATGTCGAAGTTATGGCTCTCTAAAATTTTTTATACATACCATTTTCAATTTTTCATGTTAAAAAATGAATAATGGGTATTGGAATGTGGGTGTGGTCATTCACGTGGGTTCCATTAGGGGTCAATATAAAAAAAATATTGCTCAAATGGAGGTACTGGATCCCTAATGAAAAATGGGGAAAAGCTTCCACTGGAATCTTCCTCGGTCATCTCTCTGCCTTAGCCAGTATCAACCACAACCATGGCTAATAACCCAGATGAACCACTATGATGCATCCCTATCCTAGGTCAATCCATACCCCCATCACCATCTGTTTGACCCAGGATTACACCTCCTAGTGGAATATAATGTTTCCTAGTATTATTTCCCTGGATGGCCACCTCACCGCCATCACAAATGGAACCACCCGTTGTTGGATTCCCAATATCAACTCTAAGGTCCTCATCTCGGTTGAGTCGCATCACCCACAACCCATTCATCATCATCATTACCACTGGTACATACTATGGTTGACCCTCCTTGGACCACCTCTACCCTTTCCAAAAGACCCCCCATTGATCAGTAGACACACGGGCCAAACATGGTTGCTCCAACCCAATACAAGACCAAGCAAGTCAACCCAACCTAGAAAGAGTTAGGTCTGGCCTACCGAGCCCAAAACAGCCGTAGACCAGGCCTGTTAGGCCCAAAGTAGGAATGTGTGGGTTTTTCCAGACCTGTAATGGGACTGGGAGGAGTTTGGGGATTGGGAAAATATTTTAAATCTCTGATATTAATTTATTAATTTTGGAATTTAAAAAAAATATATAATTTTAATATTCCCAAAAAAAAATATTTAAGTATGTTATAAAATTAAATTAATTTATTATTTAACTTTATAATAAAAATTAAATTAATATTGGGACCCAACTAAATTAAATTATTTTAATTTAAATAATTAACTTAATTTACTAAATTCCCTCAACGTTAAATTTAATTCAATTTAATTTTATCATTATTTTATTTAACCCATTGACTTGTCTTGAGCACTGAGAAACCCCGTGTATGTTTGGATAATTTTATTTAATTATTTATTACATATATTCGATGTTTTTAATAATTAGTTAATTCTTTGATAGTCTGTGTATCATCCTTTTAATTAAATATGTATAAGTGTTTGTGGATAAATTTATATTTGTATATTTATTGTTCTTCCTAAGACTCCCTCAAATGTGTGAGAGTGTTGATGTACTATTGAAAATGGAACTATAAGTCATAGAACCCAGCAATATGAGGAGGTACACCATATTAGAAATGCAAATTCTAGATTAGGGTTGACTTGCGATATGAGTTAGGACTCAACTCAGGTATGACACCCCCTAGGTCGTGGTTGATCCGTTAATTTTAAAATAGAACAACCAATATTAAATGATCATGAGTAGTTAGGTAATTTATTTCCTTTATGCATTGTTTATTATTTTATGTATGTGCATGTTTAATGTGAGAACACATAAAATAGTAAACAAATTAATTTCATACATATGCAATGAATATTTTTATTTCATGTTTAGTTATGATAATTATTACATAGTTTTAATAGGTTTAATGGAAATTGAATACATTCTCTATAAAATATTAAAAAACCCCTCAAATTAATAATAAGTGTTGAATTACTTCCATTGTTTACATTTGAACAAAACTAGGTTTATAGTGTTCTCATCATCCATAGATGAGGTTACCTCATACTACTGGGGATTTATTAGGTATATGATGGGTTGACATAACTAAATTTGGTAAAAAATAAGTATCCATAGATATCTTGTAAAAAATTTAGAGAGAAATCGTTAGGGGAATCAAGATCATGATTTAGATATGTTGGGACTTTACTGAACAGATCAAGGAACAAAAAGTTAATGCGATTGGCCAACCTAGTTCATGCCTTGTAACTCTCTGAGTGGTGGCTTATCCATAGCTTATAAACTATGAGGGAAGGTTTCAAGTATTATTACCACAATAATACTCAAGATAAAGAGTATTATGAATATAGTATTGAGGGATTATAGAGTTAATAAAATAGTGGGGGAAATTTAATTATTTAAAAAATAAATAATGTCTAAATTTGTAACCAAGATAATATACTAACTGCTAACATTTAGTTGTTTTAGATTAAAAATGGAAATCATCAACACTAACAAAACATTTTCACTACAATATATATAGGATGAATAAAATATCCTTACCAGAAATAAATTCTATGAGTGGTATAGGTTCTTTCATAATATATTATTCCATGAAAGGAATATTTATATGTTATATTCCTCACCTCCTATTGAACCTCCTTAGGGAGTAAAAAAGGATTGTAATACAATTATAAGAAGAATGTAGATGATGCACTAGATTTTCAACATATCATGTTTTCATATATGTCTATTCAATTGTAGAAAATGTTTGAGGATGAAGATTCCTACAAGATGTTAATCATCTTCACCAATTATACAAAAGAGATCTAGGAAAGAAAGGAATGAGATTTCAAGTGCACTAAATAGGTGTAGTCTAGAATAAGGGAATAAAAAAGGAATTCATGTACTCATGATGATAGGGAATATTGAGAGACTTGAATCGCCTAGGTTCAATCTAAATGAATAACTTGCAACCGATTTCATTATTTTCTCTATACCACCAATCTTATCGACATTCATTATTAGTTACAATATGAATAACATAAAAAATTATCTCCCATATCTTTTGGATTTAGTTCTCTAATATGATAAGGATATGAAAAATTAAAATTCTTCAGTCCCTATAGTGAACAAAAGGATTAAGGGAATGGATAAGTGGTCTAAGGCTAAGTCCAATCAGAAGACACCAATGCACCATCCTTTTAAAAATACAAATATAAAGAGGTACAAAAATGAGATGTAGGTAGTATGATTTTCATGTGGTAAAAAATTCCACTGGAAGAATAATTGAAGAGTTGGGAAGAAGAATCAAAGAGACTCTTCTACTTTAGGTATTTTTTTCATTGTATTTAATATGTTTTGATCAACAAGTCGGGTATTGGATACAACTTATATCTCATATATTTGTATTCATATACATGAACCATGTAGGTTCAAGAATATTGTAAAGGGTGAGGTGTATCTCTAAGCTTCCAATGGTGAGAGTCTATCAGCCTTGGAAATGGGAGATTACCACCTAAATTTTCCTAATGATTGGTTTCTTGTATTGAATTATTGTTATTATGTTCATTTAGTAACCAGAAACATAATATCAATTTCAAGTTTGGATATCATGGGATTTTATTTAATGTTTTTAAATAAAGGATGTCTCTTTATAAGGATAACATGTGTATTGTATAAGGAATATTAACCATGGATTATATATACTTGAACTTGAAAACATAGTAATAGAAATCAATGAAAAAACTAACAAACATGACTCATATAACACCCGTTTATAGAACTTCTATCTTGGTCATGAAAATGATAAGAATTTAAATTAATTACATTAATAGAGGTATTTATATTCAGAAGAGATAAATCCCTTGGATGTATTCCATACTTGTTTACAAAGGAAAATGACCAAATATTTCTTCTCTTGGAAGGGAAAAGGCTCCACTAAATTAATGGGATTAACTAATTATGACATATGTATTCCAAATCTATGAGATTAAAGGGTGGGATATAATAATTTATTAATTTTTTCAATGAATATAGTAGGTATGGATATTCTAATTAATGAGTAATATGTCAGATTCCTTTTAGATGTTTAAGGAATACCAACATGAATTAGAAAACCAGCTTGGTAAGAATATTAAGGAACACCATTCAGACTGAGGAAGATAGTATATTGACCAATATTTAATTAATCACTTAATATATTATGATATATTATCCCAACACACTTCTCCTTATAAACCATAGTGAAATGGTTATAGTGAATGTAGGAATCAGATCCTCTTTGACATAATCAGATCAATGATGAGCTAGAAAACTCTTTCATTATCCTTTTGGGGATATGCCTTGCATACGGTAGAATATAACCATACCCATGTACCAAATAAAGCTAAATATGGGATTCTATATGAGTTTTTGTATGAAAAGATACCCGGTCTATCACACATACATTTATGGGGATGCAAGTATTTGTTTTCTATACTATACCTAGTAAAAAATTTGCATCGAGAAGCATGGAGTGAAATTTTATAGGTTATCCTAAATAAAATAAATTATATTGCCTATATAAACCATTATATGAGAATTTTATTGTGATGATACATTCCATGTTTCTAGAAAGTGAACAAATTTTCATTGGAAATAGTGGGAGCACGATTTACATTGATGAATTTAGTGCTCCAAATACACAAGACTTATCATAGGAAGCATCTTCATGAGAGATAGTGGGAGATGGAGAAGTTCTCGAGACACAAGTATGGTATAGTTAAAATCAAGATATTTTAGAACCAAATCATTATGGTTTTATTTTGACCTGGTTAGGTGGCACATTACTCCATGAGAATGACGAATCTCTAACTTACAAGGAAGAAGTAGATGCAAACGATGCTTCTAAATGGAAAGAAGTTATGCATTTTGAGATAGAGTCCATGTACCAAAAATATCAGTGGATTTTGATAGACCATACAAAAAATTTACAATTCATTGGGTGTAAATGGGTATTCGATAAAAAGATGGAAATGAATGGAAAGGTTAATACCTATAAGTTAATTATACTAATAAAGGGTTTTAGGAAACATCAAGGAATAGACAATGATGAAACCTTCTTACAAGTAGAAATTCTCAAATCCATCAAAATATTACTTTAAATAGTATCCTTTTGGGATTATGAGATTTGGAAAATGGATTTAAATACTGATGTTATAAATAGAATGTTGGTCGAAGACATATATATGACTCAACCTGAAGGGTTTGTTAAGTCAAAGAATGCCAATGATTTTTGAAAGCTACAGAGATAAATTTATATGTTATAACACGAATCATGATCGTGGAATTTTCATTTTGATGAGGCCATAAGATAATTCGGTTTTTTCAATAATGAAAGTTTTTCATGTGTATATAATAAGTTTAATGGGAATTCCATAGATTACCTAGTATTATATGTTGATGGCATATTAATTATGGGAAATAAGGTGCATGCCTTACATTCAGTTAATACATAGTTAAATGATTGATTATCTATGAAATAATTTGGTGAATCATCCTACATTATATGGATCAAGATCTATCATGACATATCATAGAGGCTTCTTGGGTTAATTCAAAGTACATAAATTGACATGGTACTCAGTATGTAAAGAATGGAACAATCCAAGATATGGTTGTTTCAAATATCACATGGTATCAATATCCCTAATAAAATATGTCCACAAACATAAGAGAAGATAAAAATAATGAGTAGAATCCATTATGCCTGAGGAGTGGGATCTATCATTTATTATATGTTATGTAATATAGTTGGTGTTGAATATTATTTAATAATGGTGGGAATATATCAAGACAATCTCGGAGAGATGAATTAATTAGGTATGAACAATATCCTGAATAAGTTGAGATGTACAAAGGATATATTCTTTATATATGACGTAGACGAGGAATAAGTATTTATATAATACATTGATGTTTGTTTCCAAACAGATCATGATGTTCTAAAATCATAGGTAGGCTATCTCTTTTTCTAGTATGGTGGTGTTGTGAGCTGGAGAATCTCAAAGAAAAATATGGTCTTCGATTATACCTTAGAATCTAAGTATATCACATCTTTAGATGAATATAAGGAGGCAGTATGGATACAAAAATTGTTATCATACATTGATGTTGTTCCTAACATTACATACCATGTTCCAGTTCATTATGATAGTACTACAACAATAGTGATTTACAGGGATCCTAGGTCACACTAAATTACAAATCATATACAATGAAAGTTTCATCTCTTGAGGGATTTTACTGAGAGTGGTGAATTAAATGTTATAAGAGTAGCCATAGAGGAAAATGTGCTAGACCCCTGTCTGAATATATATCTTAGAAAAATCATGATTCTATTGTGAGAGTTAGAAAGTTAAAACTTGTTAGTAGTTATCTCTAGTGAAAGTGGGAGTATTGAAAGTGGTTTTCCTAGACCTAACTTATGTATGTTCTATTTTTACCACTTCATGTATATTGGTTGATATGTAAATGTTTTTATATTTAAATAATAGTGCTGATACTTTTTTATCCAGTATATTTATTAAATTTCTCTTCGATTATGTGTTATATCAAAGCATTATAGAAGTTCCTAGACTATAATGAGAACCTAGAGATACCATGAATATGATCTTAAAGTTATGTCTTATGTTCGAGGTATATCATATTGACAAGACAAATATGATGTGTGGTCATTAGGTTCTAGGTCCATATAAGCATTGATACTTCTTATTATGAAGTTCAAACTTGGCGATCTCGAGTATATGAGATTATGAGGATAGACCCACTAATAGAAACAATATCTGTTTTAGGTGACATTGGTTGTTTCAATCTATGGACATGTGTTTTGGTCTCTTGAAATGATAACATTATCAATTCATGAAATTTGATCATGTACATTGATGCAAGGAAAAAATCACAATGAATTTCAAGTGAGGTATCATGTGTTGGGTTCATCTTTGGTAGCATGAAATTCATTGAATGATCAAGATAGAATTTGTTGCTTTCGAGTTGAGGAAGTGATATCTCAAGTCTAGTTAATCAGGATGGTAGTACCTTTATAAAGCAATGTCCATGGTAGTAGAAGGTATGTATGTATAGTTAGATCAAAAAATAATAAATCAGTAGTGGGTGATTACACAAGTTGTGTATCCCACTTTATGATATATCATGAGATGAAGAGATTATATTACATGATTCATGTTTATAGGAATTATTGTCATTGCAATGACTATTCGTTATCTCTTTAGGGGACTTGATGGGTTTTTATTCTCCACTCTTGGTATGTGAAGACTATTCACTACTATTGAGATAAGGTCCTAGAGGTTCATACGAAATAGTTCATTAAAGATCCATCCTTATTTTGGTGAATAGGTATGTAGGATATGGTGGGACCCTCCATGAGGTCCCAAAGTTTTCCATGTTTTAACGATCACCAATAAATAAAAAAATTCATTATTATTTGAGTATAGAATTATTAGATTGAATTTATTTATTTAAATTATTCACAAGGTATTAAGTGAATACATGGAATAATATTATACAAACAAATATTATATTAATATTCAAGGTTCATTTAATATTATCAAAAATTATGAGTAGAGTTAATGACTCAAGTTTATCATATTTTATATATTACAATTAGACAATAAAATATAAATAATATTTATGACATAGTTAATTAAACATAAATATTTATTTATTTCTTATTTGTTGGATGTTAAATATATGGGGGCCCGGAAACCCTATCAAGGTATATGAAAGATCCACTGTATAATTATCTATGATATCATTTCCATTGAGAAGTTCATTCAAATTGATTGATGTATCTTCATTGATCTCACTACCTAGAGATATAAAGTCAACATATGAGAGAATAATCCAAGAATTCCTTGATGAATTGAAGGCATGATATCGAGTTGATCATCACAGCATGGATGGAATATTCAGAGAAATGAGTTAGCATATGTAATTCAATGAATGGAATTTGTAAAAAAATTTAAGTGTGTGTGGATGATCTAGAGGGGTTAGAATTTATATCTTTTATATAATGGTATCAAATGAAGATCTACAGTTGAACACACATCGAATCGAAAGAGGTAATTGTTTATGTTTAATTTCCATGCTTTGATTATTCATAGATGATCTTAGACCTTACTAATGCTTAGATGAAAAGAGATGAAAAAATTTCATCACTCTGGTGATGATAAATTTTTAATCCCTCACCCACCAACTTCTAATTAATACCCTGACACCATTATATATATATATATAATAACTTATAGTTAGATAACATAAAGGGGGGATTGTATAATTTTGTATCTCAGTGCTTGTTATTATAACAAGTCATGGTCAAACAATATAAATCCAATGGTATGTTGAAACCATTACCCATACTAGTATGAAAATCGGAAACATAATCATCTATTTCATTATAGGACTCCCCAAGCTTCCTAAAAAAAATAATTCAATCCGGGTGGTCATTGATTTCTTTTTCAAGTCAACACATTTAATTTATTTCATGGAATATTTATCTCTAGAAAATATCACCAAGATATACATAAGGGGAGTTGTAATACTATATATAGTACCACTTTGTATTGTATTTGATTGAGATCTCAGGTTTACCTCAAGGTTTTGGAGAAGCCTTTAGTAATAATTGGGTTCAGAATTGAGTTGCCCCACTGTTTATAACCCTTTGATGGATATACAGTCTGAAAACCTCATTAAAACTATATAGGATATGTTGAGACATTATTCAATGAATTTACAAGGATGTTGGGATCAACACCTACCCCTAATAGAGATAGAATATAATAATAGTTTTCATTCTATTATTCAAATGGAAACTTTTGAGGCTCTATATAGGAAGTGTTGTCAAACTCTAACAAGTTGGGATGATTTTTGAGTGTGGGAGATGATGTGACTTGATTTTATACAAGATATTATAGAGAAGGTTCAAACCATTCAAATTCAAATGAAATTTAGACAAATTCCATATAAAATCTATGTAGAAAATCATTGATGAGACCTGGAGTTTTAGGTTGAAGATAAATTTTTTTTTTATATATCACCATGGAAGAAATTAATAAGGTTTTTTCGAAAGGGAAAGCATAGTAAAAGATTCATTATTCTCTTTTAGATCCTTGATTTCATCATAGCTATGGAATATCGACTATCACTCCCACTGAACCTATCTGAAGTGCATGATGTGTTTCATGTATCCCTCTTGAGAAAGTACATACCAGAATGCTCACATGTTCAAACTCCAGAGGTGGTACCACTAGGGAATGATCTTTTATATGAGGAGTAGTTGGTGAATATTTTATATCATAGAGACAATGTTATATGAAACAAGGTAACACACTTGGTAAAGGTGACATGGTGGAACCATAAGATTGAGGAACTGACTTGGGAAACATAAAGGGAAATGAAACATAGGTATCCTCATTTATTTTTGTGTATTAATTAAATTTAGAGGCTTAAATTTTAAAAGGGCTATAATGTTATGACCAAAACATTTCTAAATGAAAGTTTTTCTTCGAATTATTAAATTATTTATTAATAACAAAAATCAAAGAAAACAGATGTACTACTTTGGTTGTTTTTCATAATTATAAGTTATATCCCACTATATTTAAAATAATGTTAAGAATTATAACCATTAATAGTTTATCCATTATACAATGATAAAATAATTATTATATATTAAGGGTTATGATAATTTTCATTTGACATAGACAAAAGAAGCAATGGTCTCGACCAGTAGGATCATACAACATGAAACCCATTTATCAGAGCTTCCAAGGGAGATAGTATCACTAGGATTTCCCTTTACCATGAATAATTCAATATTTAACCACTAAATTATGAGTGAAACTAGTTACAAGAGAAGTTTATGCTCATCGAGATCATGAACCAAACCATGTTCGCCAAACCACCCCAAGAAAATTCACCATCACACACCTTAATCTTAGGGAATACACTAGTGTAATAAGGGGTCATGTATCAAGACCCTAAAAGAATGAATTTTTATATTTTTATTTTTAATAAAATACTTAATAGATTTATCTTTTATTGTTACTTTATAATTGTTAAATATTATGTTTGATAAAAATTGGATTTTGATATGATGAAACACAAAGTGTATTTTTAGGAAATTTATAGTTTCATTCTAGAAACTCTTTTTTGATGAATTCAAGAATTTTTGAAATAAATGATATATCAATAAAATAGTATTATTAAATAATATTTATTCAATTCAAATGATAATATAATTTTATGAAGTCAAATGTAATTTTTATAAGGGTCGCAAACATTGTTATTGTAAAAAGCCCATATTTTTCAATAATTGGGAATTTTGATATAAAATTGTAGATTCTTATATATAGAAAATTATTATGAGAAAATAAATATTATTTTTTAAATTATTTCATCAAAATTTTCCAGCATCAATTTTTTCATAATTTTCTAAGACAATCAAATTTTTTAGGTAAAAATTAAATATTGTATATATTATGACATCATAATGACCCATAAGTGATGTAATATATTCCATAAAAGGTATTAATATTCAAAATTATATTTCTAATTTAAAATTATATGCTTTTTATGTTATTTGAATAATTTTATAAATCCTTAATGAATTTTTATTTGCCTTTATAATATTTTAATGTTTTAAAATCAATTATTTATAAACATGCATCATTTATACATCACCAAGGGTATTATTTTAATGACTTAAATTATTTTAATTTTGATATATTGAAAAAAAATCTTCTTTGTATGAATCCATAGTAAAAAACTGGGGACATTTTATTATTTTGATTATTTTATTATATAGAGTCTAAAACCAACGTTAGAATTTAATAAAGAATTACCATATATTTTTCTATATAAACCAACCCAAACTAACATTAATATTCACTAAAAACCATGGAGAATAAATTTACTCTACCCTTCCATATATAGATCTCTCCCAAGGTTCCACAAATATTTTAAAAATCTCCTCTCAAGCATTAAGAAGAACAATATAAAGGTAAGAAAACCTCTTCTTCTCCTCTTTATTAAATTACCTTCTTTATATTATGACCTTTATTTTTCAATTTATCTTGTTGAAATATGGTATTACACATCAATAATATTGTCCTTATTAAATAAAAGTGATGACATACCCCTTTAAATCTCCTTTATTCCTTATATAAATCATTATGTACCGCCATTATTCTTCTAAAATTATCCTATGATTTTTTCTGACTAACAGTTGTGTAGTAAATACCCATCCCCATTAACAACCATGGGTATTCATATTGATTAAACTATCCATAATTTATTGGTTAATTCCATGTATGTAACCCACACACCTTAATAATGCAATTAAATTTGATGAAATTTGATCATACATTGAATGATCTATGTGGGACACTTATGCTTGTACATGATGTGAATGTGACGCGTGGGCCCAAAATTATATAGCCCTAAAATGCATTAGGTAATGTTTTTATGTCATAAAATACCATGTATTATGAAAGTGAGATTATATAAAGTAAAAAAATGTTATTACTTCATTCTAATAATCAATGAATTATGATTATTATTTCATGTTTTATGTTGTTTCTATATTTCCATGTTTCCTTAATTTTTTCATGTTATATCATGTCTCATTGCTCAATATTATGACTCTAACCCATTTTATGTCTAATTTATATGTCTATTTACTCACATTTACTACTTTAAACATGTTAAAAATTTTATTTTTCCCTTATTGGGATTTATATCTCACCCCTTAAAAATATACGTCTGCAGATTATCCCATGCAGTTTTAGAAGATCCACGTAATATAAGTGCATATTAAGAATTCTTTAAATATTGTTTTTTTTATTTAATTTTTACTTTAATATTTTATTTTCCTAATTATCCAAATACACCAATTCTCATAATCTTTTGGGGTTTTATTATGTGTATATTTATGTAATAAATCATGAACTAATGTGTATGAAAGATATAGGTTGTCATATTAAGAGAATGAGGAGAGGAATATCATTCACAAGGGGAATTTTATTTTGAAATGGGTAAGATAAAATAAGGATAAATTTTTTAAATTTCATAAAGTAATAGCATTTATTTCACATTTTTATGTTTTTGGGTAGGTATCATGTCTTAGCCACATGGTTTACTAAATCATGTTCCAACTATATGGGTGGTTGTAAACTAATCTAAGAGTCACATACTTTGGAAACATGGTTAGAAACCCCATTCTTAAATCATGAAAAAACCAATAGTAGTAAATTGTGGGAATTTTATGGTTTGTTTCACAATTATGACTAACCATGTACTGACCATGTAATAAAAAATTTCTACCCATTTTCATAAAAGTTCACAAGGAAAACATCTGAAAATAAAGAATAATAATAAAAAAGAATAAAAAATAAAAATAATACCTAAAAATAACCTCATTGGTGTGACAATTATACCCACCATTTCACACTTTCCCACTAGAAATTTATCTTGAATATTGAATATCTATAAAGAGATAAGGCCACTGCACCTTCAAAAAGGACCTTGCTCCTAATTCTCATGGGAATAACTCTCATGTTTCCATAATTCTCAAAAATATATGGATGGATTTCTTACATAGAACATTATCTTGGGACATAGCAATATAAACCTAATGAATATTTGATAAAATATTAAGATATATGTTTAGTTATTCTTAATTAAAATTGTGAGATGGGCCCTAGTTATAATTATTTAATTAATAGAAGAAAAACAGATCATGGATCTATATCAACTGAAGTGGAAATTACAATAAATAATGAACCCTTAAAATCTTCTTAGTGATCTTGATGGGTTCCATGTACCTTGGAGAAAGCCTCCATGACTTCTTAGGTTAGGAGTGGCCCAATTGTGGTGACACCTTTAAGAACACTGGGTCTCTCACAAAAAATTCAAATAATTATGCTAACAATTAATATAAGACTTATAGAAACTCCGTGTGTCACCAACTATTATTTCATTCTCTTTGGAATAATTTCCTATCCCACTAAGTCTCACCCACCTCAATCTAATAGTGTAGAGACCAGCATGGAAGACTATACATATCCCAAAAAGGATCCATCCTAATTGAGTATGGGAAAGTATTATTCTAAGAAAACTCAATCAGTCCCAAATAGTTATCCCAGGAACCTCTAATTTTTAAGATTCAAGAATGAATAAAATCCTCTAAAATCTAGATCGCTCGTCCACATGGACAGATTTTTATGGATGCTATTACATTCATAGCTTCAATTATGATCCCATCACATCTTAAATATATTTTTATAATTTATAGGTGAACCACAAATCCCTATCTAAAATGATAGTAAAGGGAAAATCATGCAATATAATGACCTCTTTCACATACAACCTCCCCAGGACTTCCACCTTAGTGGTATCTATAATTATAATGAAGAGGGATGATTTTATTAGTTATTAAATCATAAAACATATATAATTATTTCCCTAAGTGGTAGTAAGAAAAACAATAATTAATTCCATAGATATATCATACCACATTCAGGTTGGTATAAAGAGAGGATTAAGTGGACTTGAGGGATTTTGATACTCTAATTTGATATGTTTGTGAGTACAATATTTTGATATAAAGTATTATATGTCATGTAAAATACATAGAAACTATAATTATTGATTTTAATATTTATACATATTTTTGGTTCCAGGGTGTATGAGACACTAAGAATTATTATAATCCAAAATCATAACCTTCCTCATATATCTAGGGACTACACAAAATTTTTTAAAATAAAAATTCACTCAGGAGATTGAGGCCAATTTATGATTTTCTCTACATAATAAACAATTCTCCTAATGCATTTACAATTTTAATTTCTTAGTTTCTCTAGGATATTAGGCTCAAGTAGATAAATAATTAACTAAAAAATAGCAATAAAAACCTCTAGTTTTTCCTATATCACTTTAAAATTTATATGAGAAAAGAGACACATGAAATTACATTCATCACTAGACTCTTCCAAGACCCAATGGGATAATTTAATATTAAGAGAGTCAGTGAACACATCCCCCTTTTATAGTATATAATTAATGACAAAGTATAATTCCTAAAAATGAAAAACCCATCACCTCTTCCTAAGGTTCACATATTTATAAGAAAAGATATATCTTAAAATATTATGATCAGATTAGAACCTAAAAATATCCCCAAAGATGTAATTATTTCAATACTTAAGAGAATACACCACATTGTAGAGTTAGGGGAATGTTTTTAGCTTAATCTTGTTATAAGGACGAAGTTTAAAGGAACTATGATCCAATACATGGTTACTCTCCATGAGAACATAACCCAAGACCATAATTGATACATCATAATAAATTAAGTATCCTTGATAGACCCCTAGAAAGGTCAAGGTAGTGATAAAGATTAAACATCACTTAAAATAATCAAATTAATCCTAGTATTTGGGGATCAATAAGAAATTAACACCCATATGGGTAAGAGTAGTCAGAGGTGATTCCATCTTAGATAAATATTTTAGAAAATGATTATAATATCCTAGTAGACCCAAGAATTTCCCAATATTGAATACATTTCATGGTTCCTCCTAAGATATGATAGCTCTTACCTTCTCATGATTGACTGATATGAATTTTTATGATAAAACGTGTCCAAGGAATTTGACTTCATGGATCTAGAAGTTAAAATTTTTATATCTTGTAATATATGAAATATTCATGAAATGTCCGAAAAAATTATCAAATGATTCCAATGATCCTATTTAGTATTTTCATTGAACAGAATATTTCTCACAAATAAAATAATAAATGAATATAGGTACCAATATAATATCTCATTCATCAGTGTCATACAGATCATTGGAGCACAATTCAATAAAAAATATATCACCAGATATTCAAAATATACATACCTTATTTAAAACTTAGTCTTGGGAATATCATCCTCTCTCACCAGGTGCTGGTGATTACCTAAATAAATATTATTTTTTGAATACCTCATTACTTCTTTTAGTGAATCAAAGAGTTCATTAATGTGGGAAAAGGGATATTTATTCTTAATAATAATCTGATCCATCTTCAGATAATCTATACCCAAGTGGAAATCCAAATCCACTTTTTTTAGAATAAATAACTAGAATGACCTAAGTAGAAACACTAGGGAGGAAAAAGACTAGATTATAAATCATCCAAATTAATCTTTAAACATTTAAACTATTTGAGTTACATATGATAAAAGGTAAATGAAATTGGATATGTTCAGGGCACAAGATTTATGGAGAAATCAACTTCCCATTCTATGGTAAAACATGAGAATTCATACAAAAAATCCTTAGTAATCCTATTTATAAAAGGATAAAGATAGATTCAATAATTTTTATCATCATACTCAACTAGGAGGGATGATAACTAACTTTCCAATCTGTTGACTTCAAGAAGGGGTGATCATGCCTGACCCAATTACAAATCCCATTCCCATTGAAACATAAGAGAGTTCCCATCAGAATGGATTAAGGTCACCCTACTCTAGTAATAGTAAATGTGAACCTTGAAGGAAACCATCCAGTCCATTCTGATGATAATTTAAAAAGGGTTCATTTCATGGACAATTAAATCCCAAACTAACTTCTCATATAATATATAGATAATACACAATGGGAACCAAATACGATGTTCCTTCTTCTTTTCGAGCGGAGTAAATATCTCTATAATATATGTCATAATATCTGATGTAATATTTAGAAACTACATAAGATGAGTAGATATAAAAATTAATAATCACCAATATCAAATAAATCAATCACCTAGGATGATTCAAAATAACGGTACCTCTCAATGTCATAGACCCTGTCCCAAACTCCATGGGTGTTGGATTCACATCATTTAACTAATTGGTTTCAGCATGGGTATGAGATTAATGTTTTCATAAGGTTATTCCCATATATGAATATGTCTATCATTTTATTTGGTTCTACCACCATGCCCTTAATATTGGGTCCTTGTTTCCTTAGAGGCATTTGACAAGGCAGTGGATCCCTTAGGTGTTGGGGATCCTACACCACTTCAAGAGGAGGGAATGAATTTTCAAAACCTCTACTAATTTCCTAAATTCCAACAAGAAGGTAAAAAATTTAGGTAATTTGGAATGAGGTCTTGGTATTCCCAGACCCATCACACTGATAACAAATGAGAGGTCCACCACTCGAGGCTTCCAATGATAAAAACATAGATGGGTGTCTCGTGACATTATTTCTCACACTTCTCAGTTCATTATACTTACTTTTCTTCTTATAAAGGTCGATTACACTATAAAAACCATATATCTTGATAATTTTTTCCTTAAAATTTTCTATTGGGAATAGTTTTTTCACATGCAACACCAATCCAAAACAAACCTAGACAATTTTTATAAGATACAATTTAAATGCGACCATTGTAGTGTAGACATTGAATTGATGGGTATAATTAGAATTAATTTTTTTTAGAATTTAGGTTGAAAGGAATATAAAGGTTAATTTTTTTAAACCAATGCATTAGTGTAGCTGATTAAATAAGAAAATCATTTTATTTTTAAAAATGTATTTTCCAAAAAAAACACAGTTTTAGGTATGATGAATTTTATATTATTAAACTAAACATATTATGGTTAAATTATGTTAAAATATATTTTCTGTATAAAAAATATATTAACAATAATTTAATTAGTAATTGATAAGAAATATTTTTTGAGTCAGAAGTCTTATTTTTTACTTTTACATACCTTTAGTTTTTAAAATCACAAACACATTCTTACAACTATGTTTACTTACATTTTTATTAACCAAGTTTTTAAATTTGTTTCTTATAGAAAACATTAATTAATTTAAACATTTTTTAAATTTTAATTTTAAAAAAATAAATTCATTTTTGTGTCTAGTATATTAAAATTATAATATGATGAATTTTTTATATTTTTCTAAAAAGGTTGATTTTTATGTGAATATTGAAAAATAAAATTTTTATTAAAACAATAGAGTTTGTGAATATATCAAGATTTGGGTATAATTAAAAACATATAAAAAAATTTCAAGATAAAAAAATTATTTATGGATTTAAACAATGCATTAATAAATTCTATGTTGAATTTAGAAAACTCGTGTATAATATTTTCAAACCTAAGTAATCTTTTATACTAATAAAAAAATGTTTTCATCTGTATATTTAATTTGATTTTTCAAAAGTTATAATTCTATTTTGGATTTATTTGAAAGCCACATAACTCTTATATTACTAATAATAAACCAATTAATTTTATATGAATCAAAAATATTTTAATATTATCATAAACAAAATTTTTATGCTTAGCAATACACGTTTTCTAAAAATAGGGTTTTACGCGTTACATGTGTTAACATTAAAATTATTTTTTATTTAAAATATAAATTATATTTTAAAAAATTGATTTCATATGTTTGTAACATTATGTATAAATTATTTAATAAGTCTCATCTTATTATTAGGCATTAAAAGTAAATTACTTAGGTTAAAATTAATTACAATCATAAAAACTAAAAATTGTAAAAGTGAACAATCTAAGTGTACAAGGCTTAAAAAATGTGTGAAAATATGTTTTTAGGATATATAGGACATAAAATTTACCATGTACATTATTTTTAATCATTTTATTTGTTTAACCTTGGAATAGTTACTTTACCTTTTATATATTATAAAAATAACACTCCCCTCCCTTATAAAAGGAAACATCACCACCCCACTTATCTTCACACCCCAAGACTATTGGATTCAACTAAAACCTTAATAAATATCTCTCCAAAACTTTTATAAAATTATTATATGTAATGGTATTCTCAAAATACAACCTCTAAAACCCTTAATCTATTTTTCAAAGGAGATATTCCAAGAAGTAAGGTAACATTCTAAATTACTCATTTTTCTTTCCTTTTCCTTAATTTTCTTAAATTACACACTCGATAATACTATAAAAATTAAAAATCGATTACATAATTATTTATAATATGATTAAATGTTATTATACTAATGGAATATCCATTTTCTATAATTCGGTAAATCCATTTGTAAAATGAATATATTTTCATGCATATGTGAAAAATACTTTCTCTATGAATGATGTCCTTGATTTTTCATAATAATGTTACCTGGATGGTTAAAAAATTATATTTAAAGTATTAATATTAAATTTATAACATTATTAAGATTATAAAATTGTAAACCATTCCTTATATTCCTTGCAAACATTGGAAGACAAATGTGTCACTTGTGTGTATATGTGGACAACCACCTTCACGAAAGTGATGTACTCCATTTTTCACTCTAATATTTTTTATATATACAACTCTCTTAAAATATATTCGAAAAAATTAATAAATTCAAGATAATATCATTTTTATTATTTAATAATGATATTATGGAACAATAATCACTTTCTTAACTATACTCACCCATAGATTATAACTTGTTCTTGTTTGGGTCTCTTTAATCACCTACTTGAACAATGCTAAAAATATCTATCATATATTACTATAGAAACACAAATACTAGTTTCATTATAAATTAATGATAAAATTAGGTTTATTATGGTTTTATAAATGTTATATTAATATATATATTATTATTATTGTACCAGAATTTTTGTTTATTAAAAATTACCAAAACAAGATTAAAACCAACTCTGTCATCACAAATCAAAACTAAAATACTTATGAAATGAAATTATAACATTATAAATCACTATGAAACCTACACTATAGTACCTATATTAATCTCATAATTATAAAATTTTATCTATTAACCCAAATCAACACTGCCACTCGGAAACTAGTACTAAACAAACAATCAAAGATGATAACATATATTAATGAAAATAAAATATAACAAATTAATATATTTATAATAATTTATTTTAAATTAATTTTATAATATTTTATAGTGTTGAATAATTTTCTAAAATAGGTGATTTAGATAGTTATTTTTATAATATATTTTTGAGAACATTTAGTTAAGCATGATTAATGGTAAAGTATTTTTCAGGACTCAACTTCTTTTCTTGAGACATAATTATTATTATTTGATCGTGGTTTTACAATATGGTTTTATTGAATTCTATGATGAAAATATAATTAATTATATATATATGTAAAGTGACATTAGTAATTAAAATATTTTACCATGAATAATTTATTTGTTATGAATAATTCGCATCCACTTTAATAGTGGTTTCTCTACCATGTCCATATTTTATCTTCCTACCAAAGTTATAATATGTATTTTAAAATAAAATTATGTGATATCTCATGTGATATTAATATTTAACTTATCCTATATTAAAAAATAAATTTTGTTAAACCTTTTTATGATTTTTGATTTCAAAAAAACTATTTTAAAATGTTAAAATTGTTTTCCTTTCATGATCGTGTGATTTATCTTCCAGTCCACATTTCCTCTAAAAATCTACTTATACCTTCAATGACTACATTATAAAATATCATGGTAAATTATTATTTTTTAAATGTTTCCAATTATCCTCTTCAATGCTTTTGTTTATTTTTTCAAACCTCTGCTGTTAAATATTTTTCTTAAAAGCAATTTTTTATAAAATTATCATTGCACATTTTTTAAACCTTTATGTATCATTCAAGGATTCATTATTGAGATTTATTTTCAAATAAGAATTTTGAAAATTACTTATTTTCAATTTGTTTAAATTTATCTTTCAAAATATGAAAAACAACTTATTATTTTTAGGATATTATTAAAAATATTTTATAAATAACCTTTCATGTTTTATTTCCCTTTTTCTATTTAATTCTGAAAGACTTAGCTCATTTAGAGTTATGTTTCATAAAGAAACTTCTCAATGAATTTTTAAAATACCCATTTTTGGTGACTGAATATTGGTATTAAATGATATAATCCATGAATTCATTTTATGTGATAATATTTGTAATTTATGTTAAACTCATTTTCTTTTGCTGGCTTATTTATGATATGATGAATTATTGATTTTAGGTGGCACACATATATATGGATATTGAATGGTGGGGTCCAATATAACCCTGAAATGCATTGGTAAGGATTTTAATCTCACAATATAATAATATAAATTGAGTAATGATGCTCGATCCACAATGGGAAACATGAATTAATTCCTAATACACTATAGGAAACTAGAATCAATTCCAAATACAATATAAAAAACAATAAATAATACCATATTCCATATGTGAAATAAGTTGTGATGCCCGATCCACTAATGAAAAAAAGAAGTGATTTCTGATCCACTACATTATTATTTCTATACTTATTATTGTGTTATATTTCGATGTTATATGCTATGATTATGATCTATGGATCATATTTATTATCACTCAGTATTTTTTCTTATTATATATTTATTAATTTGAAATTAAAATTCTTTCTATAATTACTTATGGAAAACTATTATTCTTTCATGATCTCTTAAATAAGATATTTTTCCCCTTCTCCTAATTTATTATGTGATCATGATATCACCTTTGACGACATGTTACTGATTTTTTCCCTTACAATAAATTTGATAACTCCCCTTTATTATGATTCCATTCCCTAGGTTTAGAAGATGTGTACAACTGATGATAATTCTAAAAGGGGGTCTACTGTGGTTTGATTGTGGATAAATATTCACAAGTATTATATAATAAGTTACTTATTTAGACGAACCTTAAAGACACTAAAACATACATTACTAGGACTATGTGTGTATTAATGATATGGGGTGTTTAACTTAAGGAAATGAAGTAAAATAAATATATTTTTATATTGAATTTTCACACTTGCTATTAAATTATATGTATAAAGTATGATTTTTTAGAATTGATCCCTGGAGTGTCAGTCTAGGGAACCTCAGTTGGAATGAGAGTAGGTTTTAATTATTTTTGGATTGTTTTATTTCTTTTTGAGGATTAGGATAAAATAAGTTGAGTAAAAATACTAGATATAATTCTAATTATTGGATAACATCGTGATATTTTCGTGAAATATAGATTGTTTTGTTTCCTATAAAATTTATCCTTCATGGGATACTATAAAAGAAACGAATATATGAGAATGATTCATCTATGGGTATAAACTAAGAAAGATTATGGTAAATTACCAGCTCGATCATCACTCGATGAAGGATGAGGTGGCCTAAGACTACACACCCCGCTATACAATCCTAGGGGATATTGTTGGATAATTCACATACTCTTTGAAAACCATTATGAAGGATGTGTGCATATATTTATGGTAGGTTAGATAAACCAATAGGAATATGACCATGGAAAACCTAGGATAAAATTAAGGATTAGTAGGTTGATCTAATTATATTATAGTTGAACTGAATATATTATAAGTAGAAATAAAGGTGTCATTAGAGAAGACATATTAGGTTTGAATTTTTATATTTGTTTAATTAGTTAATATTATTTTAGTGGATATTATTATAACCATTTTGGTTATTGTATTTGTTTAGAAATAGGATTAGGGGAATGAATATTCCAAATGTATGTCTCTAGAAATTCATAACACTTATGGAGAGATAAGGAAGTATATTTGGAAACATTGCTTGATAATATCATTATAATCCTATTATAATGGAATATATGAGTTTTATAGTCATATATATGATATTGATTTAGAAATTATGTCTTGATCCATACCCTTAGATATTTTTCATTAGTTATTTTTAATTACAATTGTGAGGATGTAATTTTCTAAGGAGAAGAATGTAACACCCAATGATTTTGGATTTTATTTTTCCCTAAATTCATACCATGTTTGATGGATTATTTCACAAGAAACATAAAAACTAAAATTATTTGTGAAATATTATTTGAATATTATTAGGAAAATTATAATAACAATAAAACCCATAGTAAATAAAAATATAGTAATCACTTAAAAAACTACTTACAATTAAAATATAAATAATTAATATGATTTAATATTAAAAGGATTTTTCTTTCTAAAATAAGTGTTTCATTCATGTGTTTTATATTTTTCTCTAATAAATTAAATTAAAATTTTTAAAATTTTATTTAACTAATATATTAACATTTTATAAATTATTAATTGATATGAAATAATATTAAGAACACTAAAAAAAATATTTTTCAATAAAAACATTATTTTAATATATTTTGAACTTTTAGTTTTTTTAAGAAATATTTAATTTATAATTTAAAATTTTCAAATTTAAATTAATTTTCTAATTATTAATTCAAAATTTAACTTATGACAAGTTTTAAACTTTTTCTAAAAATTATGAATTTTTTGGAAAATGGTGAGAAATACAGTTTTTTTTCTAAAACTGTAGGGTTTACAACTATATTAAAAAATAATTATAACTTAAAAAATATAAAAAAAATTATGATCAAAAAATTATTTATGGAGATGAGTTAGTTTTAAAAAAATGCTATTTTTAATTTAAAAAATAGATTTTTAACACTTTAAAACCTAAGCTATTTTTTATTTTAATGAAAAAAACTTTTTCCATCTTTTTTGTCTAATTATGTTATAAAAATATATAATTTTATTTGAGATTGATTTGAATTAAATGTAACAGATATATGTTTAATAAAAATTCAATTAATATCATTTAAATCAACAATATTGATAATTTTATCTTAAAATTTATTTTTATACTTAAAAATATGCTTTTTATAAAAATATGTATTTACACGTTACAAGTGTTAATGTTTAAATTAATTTTTATTTAAAATATAAATTATATTTGAGAAATTTGATTTTATATTTTAAATAATTATATCCAACTTATGGAATAATTTCTCTTTTATTTTATAAACCTTAAAATTAAATCACTTAGGTAAAAATTAGTTACCATAGTAAAAACAAAAAATGGTTAAAGTGAAAAATATAAGTGTAAATGAATTAAAAACATGTTAAAACATGATTGAGATGTTTAATTAAGTATTTATTAACATTAACCTATATTAAATCCATTATGTTACATTATTGGATCCATTTCACCTTTTAATATTGATGTTTTTTTTTACATATTATAAAAATGTCACTACTCTCCCTTATAAAAGGAGTCATCACCACCCCCACTCATTTTTACACCCAAAGCCTCATAGATTCAAACTAAATATTAAAAAATAAACCCCCAACACTACTATAATCTTCTTAAAGTTTTTTATATTTTAAAAACACCACATCTTAAATCCTTCATCCATTTTTAAAAGGAGCTCTTCCAAAGAGTAAGGTAACATTATCAGTTACTCCCTATTCATTCCTTTTCTTTTATTTATTTATAATACCCAATAAAAACTGATATATACATGAAATTTTGATAATATAATTATTAAATATATTAAAAAAATTATTATACTAATGTCATATATATTTTAAACCATCATTCAAAAGCATTTTAAAAATGAAGACATTTTCAAGCATACCTGCGGACTACCACCTCAATAAATGACATGATTGATTTTTCATCATCAACAAAAACAAATAGTTATAAAAGTATATTTAATAAATTAATATTATATTTATAAATTTATTAATATTCTTAAGTTATAAATCATTCCATATCTTTTTCCTGAGCCATGGAAAATGAACATGTCGCTCGTACGCACATGCAGACTACTACCTCCATGAAAGTGGAATATTTAATTTTTCAATATAGTATTTTATTATATATAAAAATATCATAAAATATTTTTAAACACTTTAATTACATATAAATAAATGAATTTTCATTTTTAATAATGATATTAGTCCAAAATAATCACTTTCTCGGCCATTTTCACCCATATATTATGACTTCTTCTTGTCCGGGTCAGTTTAACCACCTGCTTGAACAATGCTATAATTGTTTTTATCATGGATGATTATAAAAACATAAGAATTATGTAATTATAAATTAATTATAAAATAAATTTTGGTTTATCGTTTTGGAAATATTATATTAATGTTGAACTTATTATTATTATAACACTCTTGTTATTTGTGAAAAATTACTGAAATATGCTCGACACCAACTCTGTATTAACAAATCATCACTAAAATACATATGAAATTAAATTATAACATTATAAATAGTTATATTACATATATTATAGTACCTATAATTTTCTCAAAATGATTAAATTTGATTCTATAAATAAGAATCGACATCTACACTAAGAAACCAATATTAAACAATTAATCAAAGTTAATAACATACGATGATGAAAATAAAATATAACAAACTAATATAATAGTAACAAATCACTATAAATAGATTTTATAAAATTTTATAGGAATGAATAATAAAATAAAACAACTGATTATGATAGTTATTTTTTTACAAGTGGTTAGAGTACTTTCTACTAAGCAGTATTAAAGTTCAAGGTTTTTTCATTACTCAACTTCTTTTTTGTGTAATAATTATTCCTATTTAACCATAGTTTTAAAATATAGTTTTATTATATTATATTATGATACTATAATTCCTTCTCTATATATGAAAAGTTAAAGTTTTAATTCAAATTCCATACCTTGATGAATTTCTTTGTTAAGAATAATTTTCATCCTCCTTAATGATGGTTTCTCTTCCATGTCCATATTTTATTTTCCCACCAATGTTCTAATTTATATTTAGAAACATAGTTCTATGTTATATCATGTTCCAAGTATCATTTACTTATCATATTTTCAAAAAGAAAATTTATTAACTTTTGTTACTATGTGGGTTTTTAACAAAGGCATTTGAAAATATTGAAAATGGTTTCCTTTAATGATCATATGTAAAATATTATACTCCATATTTCATATATGAACCATTATATTATTTTCAAGGATCCATTATTGAATATCCTTTTTAAAAACAAAAAGGTTTTAAAATGTTTAACTTACCATTTTTTAAACCTTTATATATTTTTTCAAGGCTCTATTATTAACGATTCTTCAAAAAAGTAAAACTTTTCTAATTTTGTTCACTTTACCTTTTAGAAACTTTTATATATCTATCAAGAATTAATTATTGAGATTTATTTCAAAATAATTATTTTAATAATTTATTCGTTAAAATTTCTAAAATGAGATCTTTTCAAAATTGACTCATAAATTCTTCTTTTTATGAAAATATTAAGAAATGTTTTTTCTAAAGAATATTTAAGGGTTTTCATCCATTTTCCACTTTGAATATAAAAGTATTATCCATTATAGAGTTATGTTTTATGAATAATATTATAAATATTACTATGAAATACTCATTTTGTTTGGATTAATATTATCATCAAATGATGTAATTCGTATTTTAAATTTATGTGATACCATTTGGAAATGATATGAAATACATTTTCGTTCTTGGGTTCATTTATGATATGATAAAAGACATATTTCATGTGAAACACATATGTATGGATGTTGATGGGTGGAGTCTAATATCAGCCTCCAATACAATGTTGAAGGATTTATATCACATGATATAAAAATGTTAAATGAGTAATTATTCTTAGTTCACTATGGGAAACATGATTTAATTCCTGATCCACTATGGGAAACATAAAGTAATTTCTGATTATCTAGAAAACAAGAAGTAATTCTTGGTATAGTATAATAAACATGAATTAATTATTAATCCACTATGAGAAATATGATGTAATTCATGATCCACTATGGTAAATGAGTTGTGAATATTGATCAAAAAAGGTAAAGTAAATAAGAAGTGATTTACAATCCACATTGATATTATTTATATTCTTATTATTGTTCAAAATTTATATTCTATATGCATATGGTTTGTATCCATGGAGTATGTTTATTTTATCACAAACTTTTTACATAGAATTTTTTTTTTATTTGAGATTAAATTTCATTCTATCATGACTTATCTAAAACTTATATAATTACACGATATTTTAAATAATATATTTTACCCATACTCATACTTTCATATATGCTTATGATCTAACCCATGATGACATGTTGATGAGTTCTTCATGTACTGAGTATTTGATCCCACTCCTTTCGTATGATTTCATTACCTAGGTTATGAAAATGAGTATAAACTATGAGAAGTCTAGAAGGCGGTCAAAAGTGGTTTGATTATAGAGAAATGTTCACAAGTATTGTAAAATAAGTTTGTTATGTCACAAATCCTCAAAGACATTAAACCTTCACTTATTTGGATCATGTTTTTATTTATGGGATTTAATTTTTATCTTATAAAAATGGTGTAAAATAAAGTTTTGATTATTTTGGGTCATATCACTTGGTATTAAATATTATGTGTAAAGTAAGTTTTTTTACCACCAGGCCTTGGAGTATGAGTCTGGGGAACCTCATGAACTTTAGTGAAAACCATAGGTTTAAGTATAAGTATAGAATAACAACATAAAGTTTGAATAATTTATATATTGTGTTATTTAATATAAATTAAATTCATTTATGGAAATATATATTTAGATGTAGTCTCTTGAACAAATGATCCTAGGTTAATAACCTTGAAAAGTGATGGTTATGTTTTAGCGTGATCTTCAATTAGTTCACAAAATGTATTACTAAATTGAATCCTTGTTTGACACTCTCAAGGGATATTATTTTCTTAATAAAAATTCACTTTTTTAACTTTTATGATGGATATGAATAAATTTAGGCTAAAAATAATAATAGTAAATAGACATGGACAACCAAGATTAAAACTTAGTGATTCATACGTTAGTATACACACATCATTTAGGAGTTACTTATTATAAGTTATAGTTTCCTTTTTAAAAAAATTAATATTATTATACCTCAACCCTATTTTATTTAATGTAATGGTTTTATCTTGGAGAAACTGAGTTAAAATTGTATGTGGTGGATAATATAGATATATTCTGAATAAATAAACGAATGAGATTAAAACTTGAGTGAGAAATATTATTATAATAAAAAAGCGAGATTAATCAGGTTATGATTAACCATTTGAGCCTGGTTTAATTTTTAAACACACCAGATAAAATGGAAATGGAGTTTTATGGATGTTCAAGTAATAAATACTATGGTGGAAAGAATATTCAATTTCCTACATGTCGATAATGTAGAAATAAGCATTCGAGAAATTACATAAAGGAATAGTACAGTTTTTCAAGTGTGAAAAGGTTTTTCATAGAGATAATGATTATCAAAAAAATATAAAAATATTAATGGAGGAAAATAAGGTCCCAAAAAATAAATCATACACACTTCAGTTCTTTAATTGAAATATTTTTAGGCATTATGCAAATCAATGCCCTAAATATGGAATACTAAGAAAAATAGGCATTATTAACCTCCTAGAATAAGCGAACAAGGAAGGGACTTTACTACGAGAATAATTGAAGTGGATCATGATAATTAAGGTAAACTTATCCTCCACTCAAAAATTTTGGTTTCTTATTGGAGTCAAGTTCTAGCCACCCCAATATATCTTAAAAGTTTTTAAAGAGCATAAAATAACCACCCCAATGATTTTATTATTGAATAAAACTTCTAGTTATATGATTATTGTATACCAAGATTATGTTTGTGATAATTTTAATCATGTTCATATTATTAATTCTTCCTTTAGATTCATTTGATATAATTTTTTTATTATTATTTCTCTTTATATAGGTCCCCTGAAAATTTCTAGAATAACGAATTTACATTACATATCTTAAACCAAAATATGATCATTTAACGGTGAAAGTCTAGATATTAACTCCTTATAGATATTACTTTCATCATATAGGTCTTAATACTCAATAATGATATGATTTTTCTAGTCTTTCTCAAGTTAGTGAGGTTGATATTCCAATATAAATTATATCTTCTATCATGCCTATGTTATGGATTCTCTTGGTTATTTATATTAGTGAGTGTTAATTAAAATTTAAAGGATGAAATTTATTTATGAGGGGGGGATATATAGTCTCACGATTTTAGTATATATTTTCCCCTAAATAAATACTTTTTTAATATCATTCTTCATATGCAACACCCGACCAAAATTATCCACAATACATTTTATTAATATAAGATTATAAGTATTAAATGTTAACTCTGTAATATAGCCATTGAATAGGGGAGTATAAATATATATAAAAAAATTATGAAATATATATAACAAAAAAGGTTCATTCTTCACTCTAATGCATTGATACAATTTAATTATTGTATATAAATAACTAAAAATAACAGTTTATTCTTAAAATTATATTTCAATTAAAATTTTATTTTTTTGGCACCATGAATTTTTATTTAAAAAAAACAATTAATGGTTAAATGATAATAAATATAATATTTATATAAAGAAAATATTAATAGTAATTCAATCATTAATTAATAGAAAAAAATAATTAGAACAAATAATATTTAAAAGTTACTTTCTTATAAATACAATTTTCTCATTATATTTTGTGATTCCATTTAAAAGTTAAAATTCCAGAATGTTTAAATTTGAATTTGAAAATTTTAACTTTATTTTTTTTCTAAATAATAATATTATCTTATGGTTATTTTTTGGGTGGTTCTTAAAAGATTGGTTTTTAGGGGAATAGAAAATAATATCATTTTTACAAAAAATGTGTCTTTAATGAAATCATTAGGATATAATAATTAATTGATTTTTTAAACCTGTTTATTATAAAATATGTATTTTATAAGTAAAATTACAAAATTAGAAAAAAATAATTTTTATTTTCAAACCTATATTTGTAATTTTAGAACTTAAGCTATAATGTTCTAAAATTGTTTTTATATGTTATAAATTTATTATTTAAAAAATATGACTTAAAAAAAATAATATTATGAAATCGATTTCAAATTAATAATTATCACATCCAAATTATATAATATGGGAACTTTTATTTTTAGTTATAAAATAATTTACCAAGGGTAAAAAATGTTTTAAAGTGGTAAAATTAAATTATAATAAAAGTTAAGACTAATTTTAAAAGACCTAAAAATATTTAAAATTTGTTTTTAATAGATTTATAGACCTACAATCAACCCCTCTCCATTATTTACGACTTTTGGAGCCACTATCCTTGAATAGTGCACCTCTTATTACCAAAATATCACTGCACTGACTTATAAAATGAAACATTCATTGCCCACCTTATCCTCACTACACAAGACCTTTAGTTTGACAAAAATCAACCTGAATCTATCCCCAATAGTTCTATATACATATTTGAGGTTCTTGTATCCTCAAAATACCACTACTAAAATTGGATAATTCATGTTATGAAGGGGTTATTATAAGGACTTGGGCTTCAACAATACATATTCTAGTGTCTTAAGACTAGAATTCATTTTATTACAATTCCAAAGATCCATTAGTTTTATAGTTTTATAAAATTATGGCTTAATTATTACATAAAAAACCTATATTTTATATTGTGAACACTTTTACTCAGTATCCATTTTTGCAACAATATAATGCTTTTAATGTAAAATAATATTTAATTTCCAAAAAAACTTCATGAATTTCAACATGAATTATTATATTACCTTAACTATAATTAAACCTAGTGGAAAAATAATTAATATTGGAAGAGCACAAAAATATCAGTATTGGACATAAAAATAATGAAATACATCGTTTGTACATGAATACATATAAAAATATACCTTTTTAACAATAATCATTGTGCTCAAAATAAACCTTTTATTACCTAATAAATCACATTCCATGCCCAAAAAAAATTATAAAACATTTAATAATAAATAATAATGGAAAAATAAATCTCATAAATGTTTCTTTTTAATCATGATAAATCATGAAATCTTTTCCAAAAAGTTATACTTTCAACCTCAAAATGTAGTATATTATTTATTTTAAACAAAATATTAATATCTTACCATGTGGAATCATAATATTTTTAAAAAAACCCATTGGAATAATATATAAAACAAGTATATTACATGGGATATAATTTTTATATCACTATTATATTAAATCATATAAATAGAATAAGTATATGGTTGACTTCTATACCCAATGTGTTGGAGGACGATCACAGACCCAACCTTCCATGGTTTTTCACAGAACAACCCATAAATATTTATAACTTATCCAATATTACATGATATTTAATAGAACCACCCATCTTCATAAAAATTCCAAATGACCATAACATAATCAAAACACATAAAATATTACAATTTCTAATATTACACACTTAGAAATATCAATTGCATCCATAAGAAAACATTTTCAGATATCAAAATATGTATTCCATTTTAAAATCACATTTTAAAAAAAATGAAAAATATAAGGAAAAGTTGTTTTTATTTGAATAAAAAAATTAAATCATTTAAAAATGAAAAAAATGAAAAAAAATATAAATAGATGTTTTGGTTTTTGTAAAGGTAATTTTTGTTTTATATGTTAAAATAGAACATTCATTTTTTCTTTTATAAAGAAATTCAAGGAATTCATAAAATGATTCCTTTTGAAAAACCATGAAATAAATTCAAAATAAAACAAAAAATTTACATTTAAATTCATTTTTTCCTTACAAAAATATGAATAAAATAATTTTAAAAATTTGGACATGGAAGAAAAAGAGTTTTATGGGAATGTTTAAAAGAGTATTTTTAAAAGAAAATCCATTACCTCGAGCCTAAAGCATCACACACTTGTCTCATCTTCCTAAATAATAATATTATGTTAATTATAAACTTTACTTGGAACCTTTTTCAAGTTTATTATTCGTTTTATTTCACTTATTACTATATTTAATGCAATTACTTAATCATTTAAGTTCAAATCAGATGTTTTGACAATATTTGGTTCATATAACAAAAATTAATTTGGCAGGTTGACTATTGTAAAATAGGTCATTATTAAACCATCTTTAGAATAATAATTATAAAATAATTATCAGTTTTATACATAATAATTTTAAAACAATTGATGAAATATATCTATGAAAAATGAACTATGTTACAGTCTACGAATGAGTAGAATTTCAAGTTGTCAATATTCATTATATAAAGAAGGTAAGTATTGTTTTATTTTTAAAAAATTATAATTATATTATAAATAATATTTTTTTTCTTAAATATATTTATATATATCATCAATTTTATGTGGTGATGAAAAAAAATTACATCACTTCATGGAGGTGGCAGTTCACATGTACTCATGAACGATATTATCATTTTCCAATGAATGAAAGTGTAAGAAATTAAATTATATTTTATATTTTAGGAATTAAAAATATTTAATTAATATGATATATATACATTAAATTGATCATTATAACAAAAAATGAATGGTGGTGACGGAAAACAAATTACATCGGTTCACGAGGTTGTAGTCTTTTGTACTTACGAACGATGGATTCCTTTCCCATTTGAGAGTGTTTAAAGATGGATATAGATTACTAAATTTACATTAAAACATCTATATATATGTATTATACTATTATTATTATTTTATTATGTTTTAAGAAGATTTTAATGAGGTGGAAGAAGAAACCATACAAAAACATATGATTAAAAATTATACCACTTATTTGGAAAATATCATTTTTTTAACACCTTAAGACCTCTAATATTAGTATTATGAACTGAAAAATGATTATAATATGTGATTATGAATATTAGTAAGGTATTTGATTAGTTATTTTCTGAATAAAAATATTTTTTATGTGTAATGAAATGAGAACAAGAGGTTCCCTTTTATAAGAGCGGGGAGGTGAACTTTGGGAATTTCTTAAAATTTTAATGTAATAATAAATTATTTTGAAATCCAAAGGAATAAAAAATGATAATAATATAATATAATATTAGTATGATTAAAAATAATCTCATAAAACAAAATTTATACATGTTTGGATCTCATTTTTTCCCATATATTTTCGTTTTAACCCTTATTCGCACTTATCGTGATAACAAGGTTTTTTACCCTTTGAGGGTCAAGAAAGGTACCATAAATTAAAAAATAGACTATAACATGAAATTTTATGATATTTTATACTATATAGTAATCATTTTGATTAATATAAGATTTTTAATAATTTTATATCATATAATAAAATATTATTTTCATAAAACATCAATAATGCCAATTTTAGAACTATTTACTTACTTTGACATTTATAACATCAATAAAGAAATTAAATTAGAAGATAATATTTTAATACAATATTAATTTATATATATATATAATTTTTGTTTAAAATTAATTATTTTAAATTATACTACATTTAATATTTCTAATATCATTTATTTTATTTTTCCATTAATTGAATAATTACAGTGTCAGCGTTATGTAAGAACTTAAGATAAATATTTATTCACTAAAAATTAAAAATAAAATACCTTGATGAAGATAAATAATTTAAATTTCAAAATTATATTTATAAAATAATATATCATCTGGTTATCTCTATGTTAAAAATATTATAGTTTTTAAAAACAAGAGTATGTAATTTTTTACTTTTCTCTACATAGAATATTATAATGGTCATCATCACATAAAAATGGAATAAAAAAGATATATTATTTACCTATGAATTATTATGGACGATATATAATAATTAAATAATATTTATACATGTTTTAAGGTCATTTTTAGTCCTTATCAATTTATTTTTATCTTTAATTATCTGATTTACCATTTACCATGGTAAAAAAATTACTAAGGTTACTATTCGCATTAAAAAAATTCAAAGGGAAATATTAAAACAAATTTAAACCTAAAAATTAAAAATATGGAATAAATTTTTTGAATCTTCAAAACATATAGTTGGAAAAATATATTTTAAAATTAAGTAGACAAAACGTGATGAAAACCGGTTTTTTAGAAAAATGTGTTTTTAAGTATAAAGATGTTTTTATGCTAAATTAAAATTATACATATTTGAAATCAATATTTTAAATAAAACCATATAATACATCAAAATCCAATTTGGTTATAAATAAATAATTTTTTCTTTTTAATGAAAAATTACGTAATATTATATAATAAATATAAATCTATAATATATAACTAAGGAATGATTTATTATAGTAGTACCTAGGTTTTTAAATTATTCTACAATAATGGAAATTTAAACTTTTCAAATTTATTCACTTATTAAATAATTTGGGATATATTTCCCTCATAGCATTTTCAAACTTCCATGTTTCTTCTTCAACCATATAGTTTCCCCAAAAAACCTTAACTTAGTGAATTTTCTTGTTTTTAAATACTTACTCTCTAAATTCAATAATATTAATAGGTTATTCCTCATAAGAAAGGTAATCTTTCAACTTAACTACCTCAAGGATCAAAATATGAGATGAATCTTACACGAATTTCTATAAGATTAAAATATGATAAACATTGTCTACCTAGGATAAATTATAGGAAAATACATTCAGTATGAAACTGATCCAGCATTATCATGTATTTCATATGGTATAATGTACCATGTACATATATTCCCTTTTTACCAAAATTCATAACACTTTTCCCTAAAGATAATTTAAGAAACACATGATCAACTACCTCGAAACAAAGAAATTTTCTCTAGCTATCCACATAAATTTTCTACTTAATCTAATTCATCCTCATATATTGTTGAATTATATATACCTTCTTAACCATTTCCCTTACCAATTATAGCCTCAGCAACTTCCTTTCTCCTACTTTATCCCAAAAATATGGATTTCGATACATTTTTCTATATAAAAATTCACAAGGTTATATCTACATTTTAGAATAATAACAGTTATTACAAGAAAACTAAAAAAATGAAAGATGATGATCCCAACTTCCCTGGTAATCTATTGAACAAGCACAAATCATTTAATCCATGTTCATAATTATTCACTTAGACTATGCATCAGATTGAGGATTAAAAGTTGTACTAAAATTTAATTCATCAACCAATGATTTATATACACCTTTTTAAAAATTATAAGTGAACCTAAGATCATGATCAGATACAATGGCTAGAGTAACTCTATATAACCAGAATATCTCCTTGAGGTATAGTGGGGAATGTTGATCTCAAAACACAATATCTCAAATAGGAAAGAAATTCCCAAATTTAGTTAATCGATCAATAATAACTAAAATAACATTATTACCACTAGAATTATTTTTTAATCCCTCCACAAAATCTCAGAATATATTTTCGCATTTTCACTATGGTTCTATAAATGAATGAAGTTTCCCCTTTGGTATTTTTTATTCTACTTTAACATATTGATAATTCCAACATTTCATTGTAAAATCAACAATATTTTTTATCTCTATCCCATAAGTAATTCTCTAAAAGGTATAAGTACAACTTAGTGCTTCCATGATGAAAGTAAAATAAGTAACTATGAGATTCACTAAAAAATTATCTATTCAACTAGTAAACACAAGGAACACATAATCTATTTCCAAACCCGATAACTCTTTCTTTATCAAAATTAAATTTATTAAACTTTCCCTTCTTAAGAAATTCTATATTTTCCTACAAAACATGATCGTTCTTTTGAGTATGCTTAATTAATTTTTATTGAGATATTTGTATTGGCGCTTGAAAAAGAACAAAGTAAACTCCTTCATCTAGAGCCTATAGGACAAAACTCATCAAATAATTAACCAAAGGGTCATTTTTTAAATGTAACATGATTAATGAAACATTATTTTTTCAACTCAAAGCATTGGATATTTTTTTTATTTTACTTTATGGTAACCGATCATGAAATCATAATCCTTAATCAGTTCATACCTTCTTCTCTGCCTTATATTCAGTTCTTTCTAAGTAAATATATACTTAAATATTTTGTGATCGGTATATATTTTATATTTTATAGTTTATAAATGACGTCTAAAAATTTTTAAGGAAACAACCATAGCCAATAATTCTAGATCATTTGTATGATAATTTAATTCATGAGGTTTTAGTTTTAGGGAAACATAAGAAATTACCTAATCATTCTGCATCAAGATACAACCATGTCCATTCAAAGAAGCATCACAATATATGAAAAATTCATCATTTCTATAGGGAAGATCCAAAACTCGAGTATTCACCTTTTTTTATTTCATGAAAATAATAATCAAATAATTTCATCTATA
Organism: Viscum album; assembly: GCA_963277665.1. NCBI lineage: Eukaryota > Viridiplantae > Streptophyta > Magnoliopsida > Santalales > Viscaceae > Viscum > Viscum album. Next base: position 1,384,188,806 of record OY728138.1, read on the forward strand.
TGAATTTAAATTCTTTTTGAGTTAACTTAGTCAGTGGTCTAGGCAATTAAGAAACAATTTCAAAAAAAAACAGTAGTATTAACTTGCTAATCCAAGAAAAATATGAATCTATGTGACATTTTTAGGTTTTAGAAATTAATAAAAAAAAATTAGTTTTAATAGGGTTAATAGTTATTCTATATTAAGAAAAAATGTGAGCATGGAAAGAAATATGTTTCCACCAAAATTCCTAATTAATAAATTTTCCATATAACATCTTTTATTTTAACATTTTCAAAATAATACTAAGGCATCTCTCATAATCCTCATGACTTTGAGAATATACCCATATATGATCAATAAACAAAACCAATAAATTATCCAATAACTCATGGAAAACTAGGCTTGGTAGATACATAAGTACACCAGATTCATTAGAAAACCTAAAGGGCATAACTACAAACTCAACGTACCCATATATTTTTCCAAAACACAGTATTCAAATTCGTTTCCTACTTAACCTTCAAATGATGGTACCTAGACCTAAGAGTAATCTTCTAAAAGTATTTTACTTCATATATATGATAAAAAAATAATTTATTTGATGCAAATGATATTATTTTCTTAATAATGATGTTATTCAAGGCTTTATAATCAACAAAAAGCCTCATAGAACCATCTTTCTCCATAATAAAAAAATAGGAGAAACCAATGGAAAAGTGATAGGATGAATGAAAACATTATCTAGAAACTTATATAATTTATTTTTCAATTGTAAATTTATTTATTTGAGCCATTAAATATAGGTTTTAAAATAGTTTTATTATCTAGTACCAAGTAAATAGTAATCTCAAACTGTTGATTATGAATGAAACCCTATAAATCCTGAGGAAAAACATCCTTATATTCATTCACTACTGGGACATAAATAATATAAACAGTTATCTTTATTTTCAACAAAATGTGATAATTTAACTTCACTTCCATTTATAATCAATTTCCCTACTTATTATTCTATCAAAGGTATAAAATAATTAAACAAAATTTTCTTTCCTCTATAATATATTTTCTCATGACAAACTGAAATCCAATCCATTACCAAAATAATATCAATGTATACCATGGGTAGTTCATCAAGATTTATATTAAATTCCATTCCAACAATAATAGTAGAAACATTAATATAAATATTAGTTTATTTAATATTTATACTCAAAGTTTTCACTAAAAGTTCTATTATACATCCATGAGGTGATATTATCAATTAACTTGAAAATTTATTAGAAATGAAAGAATGTGAAGATCCAGAGTCAAATAGTGTATTGGAATAATTCAAATAAACCAATAGCATACCTATCACCACATCATTTAGTGGCCCAATATCAGCTATATTAGTTGAAAAATATTTTTCCACACCCTTTTTCTTTTGTTCTCGAAAATTTTCTAGCTTTAATGACTAACTTTGGACATACATTACTATAATGTCCTATATCATTGTAATTAATTCATCTTACCACTAAATTTTCATTATTTTTATGATTATTTTCCGTATATTAATGATAAATATTCCCAAAAATTCAATATCATAATCATTTCCCAGATTTCATGAGTCATTCCCTAGGGTAATTTTTACCACACCTATCACAAACAAGAAAATTTATTTTATTACTACTATATTTCTTTGATGGATTATTATCACTTCCTCCCAATTGGATCATTTTTTCTTCGTATTTTTATAAAATATATGATCATTAGTAAATTACATTTACACACTCTAATTACATCGAACAAGATTCTCATTAAATTTAAACTCATGGGAATAAAATCTGATTCGATATCTATGCTTTAATCCTAAGTAAAACTGATTAATTTTATTATCATGATCCCAAATAAAATTTAGTACATACTGTGATAGACAGTTGATGTTTTCTTTACACGTGGGAACTGAATATTCCTCCTTTTGTCGCAATTACAATAATTTTTTTCCATTATAAGTCGAACAACCTTAGGAAAATATTTTTCAAAGAAAATATTCTTAAATTCATCCCATTCCAACCTATAAATATATTCACTTACTTTAATTTTCATAACCATTGTAAACCATTGATATTATTCAACTTCAAAATTTTAAATAGAAAGAGTTTCTTTTGGATGATCTGAACAACCCATGACATCAAAAATATTCTCTAAATTTTTAATCCACACTTTAGATATTACAGGATCAAAATAAATGTTGAATTATATAGAATTTTGTCCCTTAAAATTTACAAATATTATCTTGTTCATCAATGGTGGATTTTTATTAACTCTCACATGGATACCACCAACATTTATATATTATTACAACTAAAATGTTACTAAAACAAACTTTTATGTTCCAAATCTAACAGTTCTAGGTTCCTGATTTAGAATGATATCATCCTATGGATGCCTACCCACTTGAGCTTCCATGATTCTTCTATTGAAAGCTATTCTAAATAGATATAGTTCAGAATAAGAAATATGGTGATATAAAAATTATATATCATTTAAATTTATCCATAAGTTTGAATAATTTAATGGTATGTCATTAATGTTATCTTAAACCCTAAAGTTATCTAGACCTTTCCTTCATACCAACTTTACAGAATCAACCTTAATCATTACATTTTATAGTGTCTTGAAACTAGAAATCATTTTTTTCATTCTTGAATATCATTTAGGATTATATTTTTAGATAATTAGGTCTTAAATATTACTTAAAAATCCCTTAATTTTAAAAAGTGTACACTTCTACTCAATGTCCATTTTTTATAATATAAATATTTTAAAGTAATATATGATTAATTTTCCTGAAATATATTCATGAATTTAAACTTCACATATTATTTTCTCTTATACAACCTTAAACATTGTGAAAATAATTTTAAAATGTGTGATAAGCCCAAAAATCATAGTAGATACATAAGAAGAAAGAAACTATTAGTCCATGAATACTTATAAAAAGTTTCCTTTTTCAAAATAAACTTTGGGCTCAAAATAAAAAATTTATTACAAAATAAATAAATCTACCTACCCAAATATCTAAATAAAACATTTCATAATAAATTTTAATGTAAAATTAAAACTCGTAATGGTTTCATTACAATCATTAAAACTCATAAAATATTTTTCACAGTGTTATGCTTTTTACCCTTAAAATGTTGAATATACTTTATTTTAAACATAAGATTGGTATCTTACCTTGTAAAATAATAAAATTTCCATAAAATAACATTATAACATAGATAAAATATGTAGGTTACTTGAGGCCTACTTTATATATCACTCTTACAAATCCAATAATTATATGGCCGACTTTCATAGCCTATGCATTAGAGGGCATCATGGACCCACCAATCCTTAGTTAATCACAAAACCACCCATCATTGGTAAATAATATAACAAACTGTCCTTAGTTTATAAAGAAAACACACATCATCCCAAAAAATTCCCAAGAACCAAAAAAAATTATAACACATAAAATATTTAAATTTATAACATTACACTGATAAAAATATACTTTTCATCTATAAGAAAATAGTTAGAGATATTGAAACATCTATTCTATTTTAAAACTAAATTTTTAAAATTAATAGAATAGAGGGAAAGAGATATTTTCTTTGAAGAAATTATGAAATATTTTAAATGAATAAAAATATAAAATAATAGTTACTGTAGTGGAAAAGGTCATTGTCACCGTATAAATTAAAACAAAAAATTTCTTTTTTTTCTTTTATAAACAATGTAAATTAATTATAAAAATATTTATTTTGAAAATACTTTAAATATATTAAAAATATTTATAAAAATTTTCTTTTTAATTAATTTATTTATAAATAAAAATCCATTATTTTTTTAAAAATATGGATATGGAATAAAAATATTTGGAAGGGAAACACTAAAAGAGTATTTTTAAAAGAAAGTCTCTTACCTCAAGCCCGATTCGTCATGTGCATTCCTTATCTTCTTATATAATTAACATCTGTTAATAAATTACTTTATTAAGAAAATTTTTCATGTTTATTATTCATTTTATTAAACCAATTAATGTAATAACCTAGATACTTATAAAATAATTTGTTTTCATCTAGGAATTAAATAGATAAAATTGTTATAAATATATAATGTAATAAGTGATATTTATGAAAAAAAAGGAATCTATAATAATAGAATATTAACCTCACCTATGAGAGTATAAATAAGATTTATTCATATTATAATTGAAAATGTGATATATTTATTTCATGAAATTAGTATATAAATGTTATTAAAATGATAAATTAAGATTTAAAATTTTTGTGAAACATAACTGTTTATTTATAATTTTATAATTAATAAAATTATTTAAAATAAAATTAAAATTCATAAAATATATTCATAAATTAATATTTTGCTTTCTTATGATTTTAAGATAATTTTATGGGACCTTAATTGATTTTTCAATGTGTTATAATATCGGTTATAATTTTAAAATTGGTATATTTCGAATAAATAATGATTTCAATTAATAATTAAAATTATAATATTTGGAAAATTATTTTAATAAAATTGAGTTAATTTTTTAATTCTATATGTCAAAAAATTTATGTTGTTAATTTTTTGTATTTTTCTAAAATACTTTAATTTTTTTGTGAATACTGAAATATGGTAATTTATGGTATTTAACAAATTCTTGAATTATTGAGTCATAGATAATGTAAGGATGATGTGAGCCAAAAAATTAAACTATAATTAATTATATTAATATATTTAATTTTCAAAATATTCATAGTATTGAGAAAAAATAATAAACTAATGAATATAATAATGAGAAAACACCTCTCTCTTCCACTATAAATATCACCCCTCGCCACCTCTTCTCCGCACACCTAAAAACCTTGTAGATTATTTAACTTATTCCCAATTAACTTCCTAATACTCTTAAACATGTAAAAGACCTGATGGTATAACCAAAAGGAAAAAACCAAGTGCCTTAAGAAGGTTCTCAAGGAGGATAATTCTAGAAGAAAAATCCTCTTTCTTTTTATTTTATTTTCTTTTCAATTTCTTTTATTTTATAATTCTATACTAACCTACCCTATCCAAAGTGACATGATAACTTTGGTATCTTATATATACTTTAATTTTATTATATTGATGTAATATTCAGCATCAACCCCCTATTCTTCTCTTATTCTATAAAATGAAAGCATTGTCTGCGACGTGTCAATTCATCACCTTCGTGGATGTCTAGTTTTTATTTTATTTTACCCCCTTAAAGGATTGTTATAAAATATTTATTATAATAAATTAATATTTTATTACAAAAATTATAATTTATTTAATTTTCTAGAACCAATATATAAATATGATAATGAATAAAATGATATATGTTTGTGATGGTCATAAAAACCACCAAAATAAATTAAATCATTTTAATTAATGTTTTATCTAATGATTAATACTTATAAAAAAATTGTATATGGTATAATTTAAAATTATGGAAAATATTTTAATACTATTTCATTCCATTTTTGGAGTTTTTTTTTATTTTGATAAGAAACTCTATATTTAACCAACCATGGAAACCATGAAATAAAGGCACCAAAAACAATGAAAATAAAAAAAATTATTAAAAAATGTGGGGAAATATGTTATATAAAAATCATATAATTAATTTTAAATATGAATATAATTATTTAATATATTAATAACACTTATTAAACCATTATATATGATGTTTTAACATATTTTAAGTAAGACAAACCCCAGGTAAGGAACTTTATTTTAAAAATCCCCTTTTAAATTTCTATTTTTTTACAAAACTCAAAACAAATGTTTTTTTATGATGAAATTATTAAGGTTTTATGATTATGTTTTGTTTATTGGTAAATTTTTATGATGAATTTTGGGACCTGTATCTCCCTCCAATGGATTGGGTATGTTTATGTTGTAAGTTGATCGTAATGGTTATTCCAAGTGTAACTATGATGGATACACCATAAGGTAGCTGTGAGGGTTATATTGTAAGGTAGATGTGAGGGTTAAAAATCATATGTTAGCCATGAGGGTTACAATTTTATGTAACTAATTCCTTAAGTTACATATATGGTTTTATTTATGTTTTTTATGATTTATGAAAGTATCTTGTTTTCATGAAGTAACATTATGATATTTATTGGTGAGAAGTATGCATTTATGAAAATGATTACATATGTTTATAAGTATTCATGTAAAAATGGTTTCTTTCCTTATTTTTATATTCCTTATTGATATTTTTATTCTTATCCCAAGTTTTTTTTAAATCATAGGGTTTAAGGATAGGTAATAGAAAATAATAAGTTAAGATGAATGTTGTGAAGATTTTTCATGAAAATATTTCATGTTTTATTAAAAAATCTATTATAGAAGAAATAGATATTATTTTAGTAGTACCCACTTTGTATCCTTGTGGGTTGATATGTATTAATTATTTTTTAATTATCTAAAACTCTATACTAAAAATATCAATGAGAATATAATAAACTGAATTAGAAAATAATTTACCACATTATGTAATGTTTATGGTCAAGTCCTTATAGTTGGTATCATGGCATGGTTTAGATAACTTTATGTGTTAAGATGATTTTATTATAATACCATAAATTATTTTTACCTTATGGATATGTCATAATGATGTAGTATTTAAATATTACCATGTTGTTTAATCTAAGATATGTTTGTTCAAAATGGTTTTCCACAAAAGAAATAGGGAAGCTGAAGTTGTAAGGCACAGAGAGGATGATATATTTCCAAATCCGCAACCTGTAATGGTAGGGATTTGAACTAATAAGTTTGTGATAGTAATTTCTCATTTTATTCAGTCCATAAATGGTGGTGTAATCCATGCAATAAAAAAACTAGAACTACCCCAAAGGAACATGACGGTAGTGGAACATTTTATGAGGAAACACCCTCCTGCGTTTAGTGGATCTTCTAAACTAGTGGTGGTTGAAGGGTGGATTAGATACCATTAAAATGTAGTCTATGTCATGGGGTGTTCAAATAATCAAAGTTTAGTCTTTCTATTTAACTTTTTAAAGGTGAAGCTGACCATTGGTGGTCAATGGTTAATAATATCAAGGATATCGGAGAGATCAATGACTTAGAATATGATTAATTTAAGAATAATTTCCTTGAATAATATTTTCCCAATGTGGGTTGACTTTGGATGGAAAATAAATTCCTTTAATTGAAAAAAATAAGATTATTCAATGGTTTTGTATATTGAAAACTTCACTCAATTGGAAAGGTATGATCCAAATATTATTTATGATCTTGATAGTAAAATCAATCATTTCTACTAAGGATTGAATCCAAGATATCGAAGGGAATTAACCCTCCATGAATTCAAAAGTTATGGAAAAATTTCAAATGTTATGGGAAGGTAGAAATGTATTTTGATGACGATAATGTGAAATTTGAAAAAAAAAATCAGAAGAAAAGGTCTAGATGAAAGGAAATGGGTAAGAATCAAATCCAAGAAATATGAAGGTAAGAAAGTCAAGTTTTTTGTTTGTGAAAATTTTGGTAAAAAGAACAATGGGGAATTCCTTAAAAACTGGTAGGTTTTTTTATGTGGTAAGTTTTGATATATGGACTAAGGTTGTAATGAAAATGATCTTAATATTAATTTGATATGAAAACTGTAAAGTGTTTTAAATGTGGTGATATGGGGAATTATTCAAATACCTACCCAAAGAAGGATCTGAATGATTGAAAGTAGCCAGATTATAACCAGAGGTGTAGTGAAATCCTTTATAACCATGTTAGTAGATTTTGTGAAACCAATTAAGTGGTATCAAATACTTTGTTTGTTTACTCAGATTTTTTGAATGTTTTGTTTGATACGGTGTCTACACATTCCTTTATTTTTGAATAATTTTTTGGTAAAATAGAAATTTCAACTCAAAAAACAAAACTAGGACTTATGGTTAAAACACTAGGGGAAATATTAAGGAAAAATGGAATTACAATGATCTTACTGTTGTTTCTTATGGAAATACATTTCTTGAAAACCTTATTGTTCTTCCCTTAATTGAGTTTGATGTTATTCTGGGTATAGAATTGCTTTATATTTATAATTGTAAGATTTAATGTATAGGTAAAGATATTTATTTGAAAAAAGAGTTTTATGTTTTATAAAATAATGAATCCATACCATTGATAACATATTAGGAAGTTGAGAAATTGTTAAAATATGGAAATTAAAGTTATATTTCACACATTTTGGGAAAAAATGAAACTGCTCAGATAAATAATGTTCTAGTGGTAAATGAATACTTGAAGGTATTTCCTGATGATTTTCCCTATTTTATACCAGATTGAGAAGTTGAATTTATCATTTAATTGGTTCATGATTCTAAGTAAATTTCAAAACACCCATATCGAATGTCTCAAGTAGAAATTCTTGAATTGAAAAAGCAGGTACATGATTTTCTTGATAAAGGATTAATTTTTCGTAACACTTCACCATGGGATTCTTCTATTTTATTTGTTAAAAATAAATGTGGTTCTATGAGACCTTGCATAAATTATAGAGATTTAAATAAGATTACTATTAATAAAAAGTATCCACTTCCTCATATTAATGACTTGTTTGATCATCTATAGGGATATTAGTATTTTTCGAATATTAAATTAAGATCTGGGTACCATTAGCTGAAGGTGAAACATGATAACATTTCAAAAAAATCATTCTATAATAAATATGGGACTTATGGGTTTGATTTTATTTTCATTGGTTTGAAAAATTATCTTTATGTATTTATTGATCTTAGAAAATAATTTTCCATGAATATTTGGATAAGTTTGTTTTCTTTTTTGTTGATGATATTTTGGTCTTTTTAATAATTCATCAGGATTTTGAAAAGTATATAAGTATTTTATTGAAAACACTCAAAGAAAATAAGTTATAATGACAATTTAGAAAATTTTATTTTTGGTTGCAACATATTTCTTTACTTGGGAACATTATAAATAAGGATGGAAAAATAGTTGATCCCACCCAAAAAAAAGTGGATGATTAATTTCCGAGAACTAAAAATTTTATAGAAATTCATAGTTTTCTTAGATTAGAAATATATTACTGGGGGTTTGTTAAAAACTTTGCACGGTTAAATAGCCTTCTAACTAAGTTAACACGAAAAGGGTTTAAATTTATTTGGACAGAAGTCTGTGATGTTTTTTTAGGAAATGAAAAGAAGAATTTTGAATTATCTAGTTTTGGATTTGCCTTCCAGAAATGGTGATTTTATCATCTATAGTGATGCTTCCTTAAAGGTAATTGGTTTTTATATAATATAGAATTATTAGTTAATTGCTTATGTATCAATAAAATTTAATCCTAATGAGTTAAATTATCCCACACATGATTTGGAGTTAGCAGATGTGGTTTTTACTTTAAAAATTTAGATGCATCATTTATATGGATCCAAATTTGAAATTTATACTGACCATAAAAATTGAAGTATATATTTACTCAGAAGGAATTTAACATGAGTAAGATAAGATTTCTAGAAATGATAAAATATTATGAATACATGATCAACTACCATCCCAGAAAATAAAAAAAGTGGTAGAATCCTTGATTCAAAAACATCATGCATCATTAACAATGTTACATTTTTAACATGACCCCTTAGTTTATGATTCGATGAATTTTGGATTTGAAGTTTTTGGTATAGTAAATTCATCTGTTTTACATTAGGTGTCACTATAGTTATCTATCTTAGACAGAATTAAGAAGAGCAGAAGGAAGACCATGAGTTACAGGAAAATGTAGAATTGGTTTAAAGGGTAAGTTGGTAAAATTTAATATTGATAGAGATTGTGTTTTTAGATTTGGAAAGATATTACGTGTTCCTTGTGATCCTCTACTGAAGAAAGAATTGTTAAGAGAATCTTATATTTCTACCTTTTTTATTTCATCCTGGAATCACTAAGATGTATAGAGACCTTAGGAAGTATTACTGAGGGGATGGAATGAAAATATATATTTCATATTTTATTATGAAGTGTTTGACTTATAAACATGTTAAATAAGAGTGAAAACTATCAAAGGGGACACTTCATATTTTGACAGTTTCAGAGTGGAAATAGTAAAATATATCCACGTACTTCAGGGTGGGACCACCAAAAACTTCTCTGGGAAATAATGAAATTTGGGTTATTATTGAACAATTGACTAAATATATATATTACCTTTCTATTAGAGATACAATGTCGTTGGATCAACTTTCTCGATTGTACCTCAAAGATATTTTCAGTTTTCATGGTATTCCTCTATCTATTGTGTCTAAGCGTGATCCCAGGTTAAATTCTAACTTTTAGAAATACCTTTAAAAGTCATTGGGAAATGAATTAAATTTCAACATAGACTTTCAATTATAATTTAATGGATAGACTAAGTGAACAATTCATACTTTGGAAGACATGTTACGTTCTTGTTCAATAGATTACCAGGGAAGTTGGGATCAACATATTTATTTAGTTTAGTTTTCTTATAACAATAACTTTCATTCTAGTATATAGATGGAACCATTTGAGAAATTATATGGAAAGTTTTTTCCAACTCCAACATTTTGGGATAAAGTTAGGGAAAGGAAGTTTATGGGGCCAGAATTTGTAGAGTAGGTGGATGAGAAAGTGAAGGTGGTCCAACAACACATGAGGAGAACTCAGGGAGGACAAAAAAGTTATTTGGATAACAGGAGGAAATATTTTTCATTCAAGGAAATTAATAATGTTTTCTTTAAAATATCTCCATGGGAAATTGTGATGAATTTTGGTAAGAAGGGGAAAAAAGGTCCAAGGTTTATTGGACCATTTGAAATCCAAGATAAAGTTGGACCAGTTTCCTACAGAGTATCTTTGAATCTATGTTTATTTTAGGTACACAATATTTTTTATGTTTCGTTGTTAATAATGTATGCACCTAGTTCATCTTATATTTTGAGCCTATAATTAGTTCAGTTGTAAGAGAACCCTTCTTATAAAGAAAAACCTATTCATATTCTTGATTATAGAGAATAGGTATTATAGAATAAGGTAATTCACCCGGTTAAGGTTTTATATAGAAACCACATGGTTGAAGAAGTAACATGGGAATATGAAAATATTATGTGGGAAAGTAATCCTCACTCTGTTAATAAGTGAATAAAAATTGTGAGGAATAAATTTTCAGAAGGTGTGGAGAATTTAATAACCTAGGTACTTATAAAATAATTTGTTTTTATCCAGGAAATAAATATTTAAACTCATTATAAATGCATAATGAAATAATTCGTATTTATCAAAATTAAGGAATCTATAATAGTATAATATTATCCTCACCTATGTGAGTATAAATAATATTTATGTATCTCAAAAGTGAGAATATGATATTTTTATATCATGTAATAAGTATATAAGTTTTTTGAAAATGATAAATTAAGTGTTGGATTTTTGTGAAACATAACTATTTATTTACCATTTTATAATTAATATAATGATTTAAAATAAAATTTATCTTCACAAAAAAGATTCCTAAATTAATATTTCATTATCTTTTGATTATAATATAATTTTATGAGACCTTAATTAGTTTTTAAAGTGTTATAAAATCAATTCTAATGTTAAAATTGGTATTTTTCAAATGACTAATGGTTTTAATTAAAAAAATAAATTTCTCATATTTATCAAATTATTTTCATAAAATTGAGTTAATTTTTTTAATTCTTCACATTGAAATTTTATTGGGGTGATTTTTTTATATTTTTCTAAAATACTTGAATTTTTTGTGAATAGTGAAATACTAAAATTTACGGTATTTAACAAATTCATGAATTATTGATTCATATATGATGTAAGGTTGATGTAAGACCAAAATCTAGAACTTCCCTTCATTATTTTAATATATTTAGTGATAAATCACAAAATATTTCTAGTATTGAGCCAAAATTATAAACTAATGAGTATAAAAAAGATAAAATACCCCTCTCCTCCACTATAAATACCACCTCTTCTCCTCACACCTCATATCCTTGAAAATTGTTTAATTTCAACCCAATTACCTTCACAAGCCTCTTCTACACATCAAATACCTACTAGTCTCACCGAAATTCCAAAACCAAGTTCCTTAAAGAGGTTCTCAAATAGGATAATTCAAGAGGTAAAATCCACTTTCTTTTTATTTCATTTTCTTTTCATTTTCTTTTATTTCATTATTATCTCCTCACCTCCCCTATCCAAAGTGACATAAAAACTCCATTATCTTAAATATACTATAATTTTATTGTGTTTATGGAATATCCATCATTAAAACCCTCCCACTTCTCCTCTTATTCTAGAAAATGAAAGTGTCATATGTGACGTGTCGATTCACCGCCTTTGTGGATGTCAAATTTTTATTTTCTTATATTTCCTTAAAGGATGGTCATATAACCATTATTATAGTTAAATCATATTTTCTTATACAAATTAGAAATTTTATAATGTTTTTTAACTAATATATAAACATGATATTGAATAAAATTATATATGTATGTGATGATCGTAAAAACCACGAAAATAAATTAAATCATTTCATTAATGTTTTATCTAATGATTCATCCTCATAAAATAAAAACAATTATATATGGTATAATTTAAAATGAAGTAAATAATTTCAATACCATTTCATTCCACTTCTGTAGTTTCTCTTCCATTTGATGAGAAAATCAATAATAACCCAACCATGGAAACCGTGAAATAAATTCACTCGAAATAATAAAAATAACAAAATATTATTAATAAATGGGTGAAAAGATGTTATAATAAGATAATATAAGTAATTATAAATATTAATATGGTTTTTTAATATTTCAATAACACTTTTTTTAATCTATTATACAATAAGATTGAACACATTTTAAGTAAGATGAACCTGAGGTAAGAGACTTTATTTTTAAAATCCCCTTTTAAATTTCTATTTAAAAAAAAACTCAAAATGAATGTTTTTATGATGAATGTATTCATGTTTTATAATAATGTTATGGTACATGGGAATTTTTTATTATGAAGGGTGGGACCAATATCTCCTCCTAATTCATTGGTTATGTTTATGTTGGAAGTTGGCTGTAATAGTTGTTCTAAGTATAACCCCAATGGTTATACCAAAAGGTAGCCATGAGGGTTACATTGTAAGGTATCCATGATGTTTAAAAATCATATGGTATCCACAAGGGTTAAAATATTAAATAATTAATTCCCCAAGTCACCTATATGGTTTTATTTATGTTTTCTATATTTTATGGAAATATCTTGTTTTCAAAAAGTAACTTTATGATACTTATGTGTGAGAAGTATGTCTTTGCAAAAAATTATTTTATATTTTTATAAGTATTCATGGACTAATGATTTATTTACTACTTTTTATGTTTCTTACAGATATTTTTGTGCCCATACCATGTTTTAAATTTTTTTCATAGGGTTTAATGATGGGTAAGAGAAAATAAGAAGCGAAGATGAATGTTGTGAAGATTTTTCATTAAAACATTTCATGTTTTATTAAAATCTTTTTCATTATGGTATAAATTGATACTGTTTTAGTAGTACCCACTTTATATACTTGTGGGTTGATATGTATGAATTATGTCCTAATTCTATAAAACTCTATACCAAAAAGATCTAGGAGAATATAATAAAGTGAATTATAAAACAATTTACTAGATTAGGTAATGTTTGAGATTGATTCCTTATAATTACTATGTTTTATATAATTAATTAATCATTTGTGTTCATGTCATATGTATTGAAGATATACGGTTCATATGTTCAAAATGACTTCGATAGGTTGAATATAGTAGAATAGTAATTATTCCATCATATCTAGAATAATAATAACCAAATAATTATAGTTTTTTATAAATAAATTGTAATTTTAAAATTAATCATGCAATATGGTTATGAAAAATAAACTACATTACAATCATAAATATGGTAGTTCATACGTATTCATGAGTATCGTTTCCATTTTTCAATGATTATTATTGAAATAAGGTGTTTTTTTTTAAAATTTACATAATAATATTCATACCATAAATACTATTTTAGTTATTTAAATATAATTACAAATATCATCCAAATGATTTGGTGATGAAAAAGGAATCACATCACTTTGTGGAGGTGATAGTCCACACGTATGCACAAATGTAGTTGTCGTTTTTTAGTGAATGGAAAGTTAAAAAATTAAATGATATATTATCATTTCATATAAGTAAATATTTCATTAATATCATATATATAAATTAAATCTATCATTATAACCATCTGTGAAAGGTGGTGATGGAAAATGAATTACATCAATTCGCAAGGAGGTAGTCTGTCATACCTAGAAAATATGGATTCCTTTCCGATTTGATGAAAGCTGGAGATGGATATAGGTTGTTATATTAACATAATAACATATAAATATAATTACTATAATGAGCCAAAATTTATATACATAGATATTACTTCAATATTGAAGAATATTCATTACAAAATATAACAATTACATGCGAGGTTCATATAGGTGTAGTGTCTTTAGAAAATAAGAAACATAAAAAACTAGTTCATAAGACATATTCATTATCTCCAACTTATTTCATCCGAACTAGACCCCTTTTTGACATATTAAACATAATTCCCTTCTTCATGACTTGGGGAAATTAAACATATGAATGGGTGGTATTAGATGCTCAATAAGGGTAAACAAGGGAGATATCAATCATATCATAATCATAAAACATAAGAACAAAACATTTTAAAATCTTATCCTATATATGAAAGATCATGATATCATGTCATAGGATAAATAATAAAAGATCATAAAAATAAATGAACATAATCCCAAAAGTTATAACATAAGACATAGAGTTTTGTGGAATACACATAATAATAGAAAATCATTTCATACTAGTCAAGTCTCATTTTCAAGCCTACCATATCAGACAATGTTCATTACTGAACCGAGTTCACTTCTCGTTCAAGCCATGTATCACTGAACTGATATCATTTCCTATTCCATCCTTGTCTGTATCATGAGATATAAATATTTACCTAATTCATTAGAGGTAGATATTGGCCCCACCATTTTCATAATGAAATCATTCTTATGTGTTCCCCAAAGACATAAATCATAGCATAACCCAATGAATAAAATTGGTTTACTATACATAATTCCATCATAATACTTATAAAACATATGGATTTCATAAATATCATTCCATCATAAACACAAATAAAATCATAGTGATAATTGGGATATACAAATAACCCTATTTAAATAATATCATCTTAGATGGAAAATAATTTCTATAAAACACTTGAAATTATTTTTTGAGAAAAATATCCTTTCTTCTTCAAAAATATTTTATTTTCTAAAAATGCCCCAAAATTTTAAAAGAAAAGAATTTATTTAAAAATAAACTATTTATTATTTAGAAGAAGCTTCATGGAAATAAAAAATTATTAAAATGTAAAAAACTGTTCATGTCATATAAGTTAAAAAAATATTAACCTCATAATTTTGCTAGAAAAGTCAAAAAGTACCTCGTACAAAATAATGTCAAAAGATTCATTTCATACCGTTTAATAAAAATTCACCAATGGGTAAAATTGAATTTAAAAATTTATAGAAGAATATAAATAATATTACATATTTAGGAAACATGGATGTGGATGATAAATATACCCTAGTAAATACTTACGTATGAACAATCTCGGATAATAATGAGATTATGGAATTATCTCTTACCTTAGGTTCGATTTCCATTGTATGTATCTGAAACACATATATAATTATTTAAATAATTTCATTTACTTATTTCAGAATCATATTCATTTTTATGATATCATATAAAATTATATTATCATCTGTTTTTAACAATATTTCTTATTACTTGTTATTCGGGTAATAACAACTTCATTTACTTATGCATGTTTTATAGAATAAGTTATATTTATCCTTCATAGGTCATAACTATATCATTAAAAAATTATATTAACATAATATATACGATATTTAATCATTTTATACATCTATATAATCATGATTTAATGAATATCATGTAGGATGAATCACATCACATCGTGGTGATGGTAGGTCGTACGTACGCACGAGCGATGATATCATTCTCATATTTGATGAATTGTATTGAATTTTTTGTTGTATAATATTTGATAATAATATTATAATAATCATATATGGTTATCATTTTCATCATTATACCCATCCAAGTATGTTTTTGGTGAAAAACAGATTACACCATGACGTGGAGACGGTAAGACGTACGTACGCACGCACGCGTGGCAATTTCATTTTTTGTAGGATGGATAGAAGGTGGAATATATTTGTTTAATAATTAAAATAATATATAATTATATAATTGATACTATATTTATAACTTTATAATGAAACAAATCTTCAATATGAAGTAGAAGAAGAAATAAGTTTGAAAGAATCAGTAGAGGAGATTACTTCTTCTTTAATGTGCTTCCTCTAAATCTCCTCTTAGAGCACTATAGTTGGTCTTTGAAGAAGAAAATAATCTATATAATGTAACTAGGGAAGTTTAAAAGTTAAAATGGTAGGGTATGGATGAGATTTAAGTCTCAAAGTGAAGTGAAGAGAAGAGGTGAGGGAGAAGGTTCCCTTTTATAATTGATGTGAGGGGCACTGTTGGGATCTCCAAAAATATTAATTTATAATAAAATAAAACCCCATAAAAACACCTCTAAAATGAACCAAATTAAAATATTATATTGGATAAGTTTTCAATATCATCAATGAATAAAATTTTTAAGATTATTTTTATAAATATAAACTTTATCATTTTAATTAACACTTTGTTATTCATTTTACTATTTAACTAGGGTAAAAAATAATTCAACATTAAAAGGGTAAAATGTTTACTTATTAGATGTAAATTAGACCATAAATAAATAATTTAAAACGTTTTATACCATATAATAATTATTATATATTTCCAAAAAAGTTTTATGATTTTTAAATAATTTAATAAAACATTATTTTGATAAATAATCAATAGTTCCATTTTTTGAAACTATTCAATTCATTAATTTTTAAAAATATTAATATAACAACTTAAATTCTAAAAAAATTATTATATTTATAATATGTAAATGTAATCTAAAAAATTTATTATGAATATTAATTAGCTCATATTATATTTATTTTACTATTTTTAATAACATTTATTTGCTATCTCTATTAATAAAATAATGACTACATCAATTTTGTGTAATTATTTAATATAATTATTTGTTGAATAAAAATAAAAAATAAAATACTATGATAAATATAAATCTATTATATTTATGAATAATATTTTTAGATTAATTTATCTTTTTGAAAATCAAATATTTAAAATGTCATACTTATTAAATTATGAATGTGACAACTTTAAATTCACTTTAAATAAAATAATATAAGTTCCACGATCTCTTCTATAAGGCTCAAAATGGACCATAACTTGACCCTTGTATTTTTATAATTTTCTTATAATCAAACAATATGATTTTCTTAATTGTTTTGGTCCTCTTATTGTTATTATAATTTTAATAAAAATTGTTTTAGTGATTTTTCCTAGATTAATTAATTTTTACATCATTAAAGTATAAGCCTTTATGGTAATTATATATTTCATAAAAATTAAAAATAAATTATCATGATAAAGAATAAAATTTTAGATTTAAAATTAGTTTTTATAATTGAATTTATCTTCTATATAAACTTATTTAAAAAATTATATATTTATTAAAATTTGAGTAAGACATATTTAATTTTTTTAAAAATAAAGTAAATTAAAGGTCCTGATCACATCCATGTTGCTTCCAAAGGAAACTATTTCAACCCAAGTATTATTTTGGTAAAAAAACACCCATAAAATGATATTAAGAAAAGTTTTAGGGTATTTTTATAGTATTATTCATAACCTTTATTACCTAATTTACCCATTTACCGTATTAATAAAAATTACTGAAATTAATATTCATTATCCCAAAAAATAAAATATATATATTTAAATAATTTAGAACTAATGATTCCAAATATGGAATCTATTATTTCAAAAATCAAAATATATAAGTTTTATTAATTAATTTAAAATTATCCCTATTTCCAGAAATAGAGAGTGAGTTTTTAAAAGTTAAAACATTGCAAAAGATTTAAATGTTTTTACATCCAAATTCAATGTAAAATTAATGATAATTACATACATTATATTGAATAATAAAAATATATTCTATTTATAATTTAAAACCATTCAATACTATAATTTAACCATATAAATTATTTCAATGAAAAAAGTTATTTTTAATTAAAATTTAGTATAATTACTATTCATAAAAAAAATTTAAAGTTATTAGTAAATATTAAAAATTCATATAAAGTAAATTTTTATATCCCTCTTCTAAAGAAAAAGTTTTTTTGTTAATATAAAAAGTATAATGTATCAAAATCTCAATTTAAAAAATTTTCTCCATTAAAAGGCAGAAAATTACCCTTTTAAAAATATAGGTTGTTATATATAAAATTGGGTTTATTCATACCTTATGAAAAAATGTCTTTTGGATGAATAAAACATAATTTATTAAGTATATAATATATATATTTCATTAATTTAATTTACTAAAAGTAATTCACTCAATTTATTAACACGAAAATACAAATATATAATTGGTTTATATTTTTCATAATTAATTTGTAATGAATGAATTCACCATACATTTTCATAAGTCAGTTATATTTATTCCTGATAACCTAATAGTTAGGTTAAAGTGTTCATTTTCTATTAAGGGAATCTCTCAGTTCATTTAAACTCACAATTGCATGCAATGCAAGCTATTGAAGAATTAAAATTATTTAGAGAAAATTGTAACGCCCCGACCCTGGTGACCCAGAGTCGGTGCATTATTTTAATACATTGGCCGGATTACAAGGAATCAAGTCCCGAAGAATCGATCAGTTTAGCAGTCTTGTAAAATAGATTACATACATGAATGTTACATTACACTTCATAATATACAAAAATACATAAATAATCCTTTATGAATTCCATTATTCCTTTTTCTTAACCCTTCATATCAATCACAATACACTTCTTGGAATCATGTGAAAAATAAAACATAGAAAGGGCTGAGCTCAAATGCTCAGTAAGGGTAAGAAATATAGCAGAAACATTCAGAAATAAGCATAAACATTTGAGGCAATGTATAACTAACACAAAAGCCTTTAAGACTTGAACTTCAACATAATATGGATAAGATAAAATGAAATAATGTCTTTTTATTATTCAAGTGGATATTCTACTAGTCGAATAATCACATGCAATATCAATAAACACTTTCATAGTGATGGAATGCATAATTCCAGACTATCATAACCACATATCCAAGGCCTCGTGCGAAGACTACAAATAAGATTTTGTCAAGGCCTTGTGCCAAGACACTAGTTTGTCTTATAAGACCTACCGATGCATCGAGGAGCTATATCGGGCTCCACATGCCACTTACTAAGTCCAATGCATTCCCATATGAAAAGGTTTAAACATAACATAAACATTCGTATTAAAACTAGCATACGAAATGTCAATACTTTGTCCATAAACCATGAATGGTATAAAAATAACACATCCACAGTAAAACATATCACAAAACCTTCAATACAATACAAGAGTTTTGTATAATAATAAATCAACTTCAAATAATCTTAAAATCCATCAAATGATGTTGATATAGATGAAATCAAAACAATTTGAGAGAAATATCTCTTTTCTCGAAATCATTGAAAAGTCACACATTTATAAAGGAAGTAATTTAAAAGAGATTTTTTAATCAAAGTGTCCCATACCACTTTGAAACTTTTGAAAATAAATATCATTTCAAAACATTCATGTCCATATAAATAAATCCTTAAAATAATTTTGAAAACATGGGCATTAATTAAAAATATTTAGAAAGATAAATCTTTAAAACATTTAAAATTAGTATCTTGATAAAGATTACCTTTCACAAATTTTTAAAATATTCATTTTGAAATCATTTAAAAGTCACATAATTATAATATAAAACATTTACATTGAAAATATTCTTATAATCTTGTAAATGAAGCTTTGACGATTTTATAACGGCGGTAAATAGCCGCACCCGCCGTATAAGTTAAAAAAAGACATTCTTACCTTAAATTTGTCAAAAAGGTTAAAAGTGCCTTGTTTGGTAAACGACGGAAATATTCCTTTAAAAACAAATAAGGGTATAAATGACATTAACCCATTGTCTAGTAAATAGTAAAAATGTTTTTAAATACATTTTTAAGGAACATTGATGTGGATGATAAAGAGATCCCAGTGGATAATTACGTATAAACAACCTCACATAATGAAGAGATTGCGAAATAAACCCTTACCTTGTACTTTTCCTTGGTTGGGGGTAGGCTAACCTCCTGTATAATGGTCAAATAATTGTTATTAAATTATACAATAATAATATACATTAATATGATATCATATATGATCTTTTAACATTTCTTTGTTAATAATATCTTAGTATTATCGTCATTTTGGGTGTTAACTTACTCGTTTTCTTTTATATGTTTTGTTACGTAAGCCATGGTTGTCATGGATAGGATATATCTTATTCATATACAGAATGATATCAAGTCCTTAAACATTATTTTTAAATCATCAAATGATAAATATACTTGAATGGATACGATAGAGAATGAATCTCATCGCGTTCGTGGAGACGGTAGTCCGTACGTACGCACGAGCGACAATATCATTCTTATGATATTAAAATAATATATAATTGGATTTTATATCATATATACAGAATAATTATCATGTTATATTTATTATTTTCATGAATTACACGTCATTATTATACCCATCCAAATAATAATGTTTTGAATAACAATTACACCTCAACGTGGGGACGATAAGCCGTACGTACGCACGTATGGTGACATGTCATTAAAAGGATGGATGGAATACTGAAATATGGTTGTACCATGTTTATAATAACATAAAAGTATATATAATATACTGTAGTTTTTATTTTATAATGGTAATAACAAATAAAGAAGAAGTGGAAAAAGAAAGGAACTTGAAAATGGGTGGTGAAATCATTACCTCTTCTTCGGGTTCTTCCTTTTGATTTGATCAAAAGGCCTCCATAGGTTGACTTTCTGACTAAATGAAGGCCTCTAAGATTAATTGAGGGAAGTTTAGAGAGTATTTGGGCAGGGTTTGACAGAAAAAAAGGTTTTTAATGTGTTAATTAGTGAGAAGGGGGAGTGCCCTTTTATGAGAGGGGTGAGGGGCACCTTTGGAAAAGCTAGAAATTATATTTTATAATAAATTCATATTCAGTTTATAATGGATCCAAAGTGGATTATTTAAATTTTAAGGTGGTTATGGGTCTAAAATAACTCAACCAATAGAATTTAGACAGGTTTGGGTCACTATATTAACCTTATCATTAAGTATTAACTCTTAGTTAATTAGTTTCACTTTTACAATGACTCTTTGTATTTTTATATTATATGGTTAATAAACTTACTATATATATTCAAGCGACCCCAAAGTGGTCCATTAATGATACAACTATCATTATATAAGTCTCCTGGATTAACCTTATATTTTTAGGAATTTAATATCAATTATTAATATAATATTCTTTAAAAAAACTCTTTTATGTCAATTTTGACACTATTGAATAATTGATTTTTGTAAAAATCATAACAGAATGATTATTTATAAAAACGTTAATTAAATCAATACTAACATGTCATATCATCCTATAAAATTATTTTTATTTATAAAAATTCTCAAATTACATTTATTTGGGTATTTATAATATAAATTATTCTAATTTTTCATTAATTTAGTAATTACTGAATCACCATTGTGTCATAAATAAATTAAATTATTTAATGTCTAAAAATTATAAATAAAATACCATTATATAGGAAATATTCTTATATTTCTAATGAATATTTATAGTTGAAAATAAAACATATATAACCTTATGTAAAAATTGTGTTTCTAAAAGATATATGCTTGTGTCATTTTTATATTCATTTTAACTTAATTAAAATAAAGTGTCCCTATCACTTACAAGTGGCTCCATGGGGTCCCAAAATAGACCCAAATATGACCATGGTCAGACATGTATCAACCAATAAGGTTAGGACACGTTTTAGGGTTATTTTTTATTATTATAATATTATTTTTTAACCCTTATTTACCAGATTTACCCTTTAACCATGGTAAACAAAATATTTACCGAAATAATTATTCAAAAATGTCTAAAAATAAGAGTTACCTATTTACACAATTTGAACATCCTGATTGAAAATATGGAATCCATTTTTTCCAAATTCAAAACACATAAGTGGCAAAAATTAATTTAAAATTAATTCCTGTTGTTAAAACAAAAAGCGTGTTTTTAAGAGATAATAACTATCAAAAGATTGACACTTTTTTATGTCCGGTTTAATTGTAAAATTATATACAATGACCAACATTTTATTAAATGGTAAAAATATATTCTAATTATACTTTAAAACCACTCAAATTAATAATTTATCAATATAAATTATTTCGATTTAAAAAGTTGTTTTAATTAAAATTTAGTAATTTTCACTATTCCTCAAAATATAAATGTTATCCGAAAAGTTCCAAAATTTCACCATAGGATAAATTCTATATTCCAAATCCAAAAATGAAGTCCATTTTGAGAGATAAAATTTATAAAATTTTAAAAAGTAGTTATTGTTATTCATTACGGCTAGTTTGATTGGTTGTAGTGTGTGTTAGAACTCGAAGTTGCGTACAACACACGCTACTGTATTATTAAAAGAGAAGCCTACCGTGGAAGCTTGGGGTGTTACATTGTAAAATTTTTTATGTCCCCATTTTAAAGAATAAATTTATTTAGTAAAATTCAATATATAAAAGTCTAAAATATTGGATTTAAAAAGGGTTCACTATTAAAGTTGGTAAAAGTGCATTTTTGAAAAATACTTCTTTTATCTGAAAAAAGGAATTTGTTCTTAAATTATGTCTAAGAAACTCTTAATATGGATTCTAAAATAATAAGGATTATATATTGTTTAAAATTTAGTTATTATTATTCATAACCTCTTTTGAACGGCTTGTTTGGTAAGTCATGGTGCGCTTTAACTCGGTGTTGCGTGTAGTGAAAGTTATTGAATTATTTTGAAGAAATAACACACTATGAAATCTTGGGGTGTTACATTCTACCCTCCTTCAATAAATTTCATCCTTGCAATTTGAAATTTTTCTTCAAAAATAAACGGTTGAAAATAGAAAATTTCTTTGTGGGAAAACCCACAACGAAAATTGGGTTACTAAAATTTAGTCTTAATATGAGGAAAAGAGAAATGAAAGGGTCACCACCAAATTATGATCTCTATTTGGAGAACATTAGTGGAAATTAGAGACATATAATTGGAGTAAAAACTTAAATATTTATAGGTAGTGATTGAGGTCATCAATCACAAACAAGTGTAAAATTGAGGTCCTTAAATTCATCAATCAATGATGATTTGAAATACCATCAGTTCAAAAAAAACATAGGGTTTTAGGATAACACATTTTTGGTTTTAGGATTCCTTAAATAAAGAATAAGAATTAATTTCTTCATAGAATAAGAGAAGAAGAAAAATATACTCTTGACAAGTAGAGTTTCATCCTTTAACTAATTTCTACCACAAACTCATCTTTCACTCTAAAAGATAATAGAACGTAAAAAAATATTCTATTTATCCTATTCATATAGTGTTCCAAAAAAACGAATTTATAATTCATCTACCATGTCCTTTAAAAAACTACATTATTTAATCTTGGATATTACGTGGGCCAGTGGTAGGTGATACACCCTTGTCGCCCTTCAGTTGTGGGTTCAAGTCTCGCGGCCTTGCCGGACGCGCTGGGTTGTCGCCCAACCTCCGGGTTGTCCTTTTATGGAAATCCACAAATAATCCAAACTAGAACTATCCGAAATGCTTTAGTCCAAAAATAAAGATCCTTTTTGCTGCATAATAACATGTGAACACCTCCATCATGTATTCTTTTAAAACACTGCAACATCCTGAATTACCATAAAACCTTATTGATTACATTCATGATCCCTTATTCCTTAAAGAATAATAGATATACTCCTTCAATCCAAAAAATGTTGTAAACCCCAAAAATGATGGAATATAAAAATCATTAATTAGTTTCAAGGTAGTAAAGAATATCCAATATAATTTATCCAAATCAATCATGTATTATTAGAAAATCACTACCTCAGTATCAGAACCATATTACGGTTTATCTTTCTCTCAACCATATATTTTCCAAAAATTTAACCAACTATTGAGTTACTTTTCTTTGTTCCACACAATCTCAAGTCCTTAATGAAATAGTACTGCAGTACAATCCCTATATACTCCATAATAATTATAACAAGTATATTGTTGATACAACACTCAAATGACATAATCAACATAAGAACTCTAATCATTCCTTTTTATCTGTGGTAATATCATAAATAGATTATTATCCAATAGAATCATTTGCAGCATAGTCTGATGACTGGGACATAGGTTTGCGTAGTGTCCAAACTCCTTGCAAATGAAGCATTGTACATTTGAAACCATTTTCTTACCCTTGCAATCACGTACTTTGTTCCCTTTTCCTCCACACTTATAACAAACTCTCATTCCTTTCAGGCAAGTTCTAAGGTGTTTCTTCCCACAGTTATCACATATGGGAAAATTCTTCTTTTCCCTCTTCCCTTTATCCAACTTTCTCTCTTTCATCCTTTTCTTCTCTTGCTTCCCTTCAAATCCATAGGACTCAGTAAACTCTTTACTTATCTTATCAACACATGATATTATTTCTTCATATGATGATAATACATGGGAGACTATTTCTCTTATAAATTCTGCCTTAAGACCCTGAAAGATATGATCCTTCTTTCTCTTTGGATCATGTGCATTGCTGGAGTTCTCATTCCTTCTACTGGGCACCATTTCTAAACAATGGCATAAACCAGATTAGTTTATGAATAACAATACCTAATCCCAAACTTTTAAAACACATAACATAAATTAAATAGTGTATGGATATAATCCATAATCATAAAAATGTCTCCTTTGAGGAAGTATAAACTCATAAACCCTTCATAATGGTTTTTAATGAAAATGAGAATTATCCTAATCATATCCCCCAGGAGTGTCGTAACCAAGAGTACAGCAAGGCCCGTTGTTGTACACCAGTTCCCATTCGAGTCTAGCTCAAAGCGGTGTTTTCGGGTTTTACCCCTAGGTATATCTGTGCCAGAGACACCTCTACCTGCTCATATCCAGACAGGGATGTATTTCTCGGAAAACTCACAAAATATTTACAATACCAAAATTCTAAGAAGTTCTTCTATACTAATCCTCAAAGTCTATCTTAGGGATATGTGCTCTAATCAGAGTTTATCTAAATCTAGTTTCCAAGTTTATTGCTAAACTTACTCTGATACCAACTGTAACGCCCCGACCCTAGTGAACCAGAGTCGGTGCATTATTTTAATACATTGGAATGATTGCAAGGAATCATGTCCCGAAGAACCGATCAGTTTTGCAGTCTTGGAAAATAGATTATATACATGAATGTTACATTACACTTCATAACATACACAACAATATAAATAATCCTTTATGAATGCCATTATTCCCTTGTCTTAACCCTTCATATCAATCACAATACACTTCTTGGAATCCTGGTAAAAATAAAACATAGAAAGGGGTGAGCTCAAATGCTCAGTAAGGGTAAGTAATACAGCAGAAACTTTCAGAAATAAGCATAAAAATTTGAGGAAATGTATAACTAACACAAAAGCCTTTAAAACTTGAACTTCAACATAATATGGCAAAGATAAAATGAAATAATGTCTTTTTATTATTCACATGGATATTCTAATATTCAAATAATCACATGCAATATCAATAACCACTTTCATAATGATGGAATGCATAATGCCAGACTATCATAACCACATAGCCAAGGCCTCGTGCCAAGACTACAAATAAGATTTTGTCAAGGCCTTGTGCCAAGACACTAGTTTGTCTCATGAGACCTACCGATGCATCGAAGATCTATAGCAGGCTCCACCCATCACTTACTAAGTCCAATTTATTCCCATATGAAAAGTTTTAAACATAACATAAACATTTGTATTAAAACTAGCATACGAAATGTCAATACTTTGTCCATAAACCATGAATGGTATAAAAATAACACATCCACAGTAAAACATATCACAAAACCTTAACTACAATACAAGAGTTTTTTATCATAATAAATCAACTTCAAATAAGCTTAAAATCCATCAAAGGATGTTGATATATATGAAATCAAAACAATTTGAGAGAAATGTCTCTTTTCTCGAAATCATTGAAAAGTCACACATTTATAAAGGAAGTAATTTAAAAGTGATTTTTGAATCAAAGTGTCCCATACCACTTTGAAACTTTTTAAAAGAAATATCATTTCAAAAAATTCATGTCCATATAAATAAATCCTTAAAATAATTTTGAAAACATGGACATTAATTAAAAATATTTAGAAATATAAATCTTTAAAACATTTAAAATTATGATCTTGATAAAGAGTACCTTTCACAAATTCTTAAAATATTAATTTTGAAATAATTTAAAAGTCACATAATTATAAAATAAAACATTTACTTTGAAAATATTCTTATAATCTTGTAAGGGAAGCTTTGACGATTTTATAACGGCGGTAATTATCCGCACCTGCCGTATAAGTTAAAAAAGACATTCTTACCTTAAATTTGTCGAAAAAGTTAAAAGTGCCTTATTTGGAAAACGACGGAAAGATTCCTCTAAAAACAAATAAGGGTATAAATTACATTAACCCATTTTCTAGTAAATAGTAAAAATGTTTTTAAATACATTTTTAAGGAACACGGATGTGGATGATAAAGAGATCCCAGTAGATAATTACGTATAAACAACCTCAGATAATGAAGAGATTGTGAAATAAACCCTTACCTTGTACTATTCCTCGGTTGGGGGTAGGTTAACCTCATATATAATGGTGAAATAATTGTTATTAAATTATACAATAATAATATACATTAATATGATATCATATATTATCTTTTAACATTGCTTTGTTAATAATATCTTAGTATTATCGTCGTTTCGGGTGTTAACTTACTCGTTTTCTTTTATATGTTTTGTTATGTAAGCCGTAGTTTTCATGGATAGGATGTATCTTATTCATATCCAGAATTATATCAAGTCCTTAAACATTATTTTTAAATCATCAAATGATAATTATACTGGAATGGATACGATAGAGAATGAATCTCATCGCGTTTGTGGAGACGGTAGTCCGTACGTACGCACGAGCAACAATATCATTCTTTTGATATTAAAATAATATATAATTGGATGTTATATCATATATACAGAATAATTATCATGTTATATTTATTATTTACATGAATTACACATCATTATTATACCCATCCAAATAATAATGTTTTGAATAACAATTACACCACGGCGTGGAGACGATAAGCCGTGCGTACGCACGTATGGTGACATGTCATTAAAAGGATGGATAGAATACTGAAATATGGTTGTAAAATGTTTATAATAACATCAAAGTATATATAATATACTTTAGTTGTTATTTTAGAACGGTAATAACAAAGAAAGAAGAAGTGGAAGAAGAAAGGAACTTGAAAAGGGGTGGTGAAATCATTACCTCTTCTTCGGGTTCTTCCTTTTGATTTGATCAAAAGGCCTCCTTAAGTTGGCTTTATGACTAAATGAAGGCCTCTAGGATTAAGTTAGGTATTCTTAGAGAGTATTTGGGCATGGGTTGTCCGAACCAAAAGGATTTGAATGTGTGAATTAGTGAGAAGGGGGAGTGCCCTTTTATAAGTGGGTGAGGGGCACCTTTAGAAAAGCTAGAAATATTATTTTATAATAAATTCATATTCGGTTTATAATGGATAAAAAGTGTATTATTTAAATTTTAAGGTGGGGATGGGTCTAAAATAACTCAACCAATAGAATTTAGATAGGTTTAGGTCACTATATTAACCTTATTTTTATGTATTAACTCTTAGTTAATTAGTTTCACTTTTACAATGTCTCTTTGTATTTTTATATTATGTGGTAAATAAACTTACTATTAACATCCAAGAGATCCCCAAGGGGTCCATTAATGATACACCTATCATTATATAAGTATCTTGGCTGAACCCTATATTTTTAGGAATTTAATATCAATCAGTAATATAATATTTGTTTAAAAAACTCTTTTATGTCAATTTTGAAACTATTCAATAATTGATTTTTGTAAAAATCATAACAGAATGATTATTTCAAAAAAAGTTAATTAAATAAATCCTAACATGTCATATTATCCTAGAAAATTATTGGTATTTATAAAAAGTCTCAAATTACATTTATTTGGGTATTTATAATATCAATTATTCTAATTTTTTATTAATTTAGTAATTACTGCACCACCATTGTGTCATACATAAATTAAATTATTTAAGGTTTAAAAATTATAAATAAAATACCATTATGTAGGAAATATTCTTATATTTCTAATTGATATTTATATTCTGAAATCCAACATATATAACCCTATGTAAAAATTGTTTTTCTAAAAGATATATGCTTGTGTCATTTTTGTATTCATTTTAACTTAATTAAAATAAAGTTTCCCTATCACTTACAAGTGGCTCCATGGGGTCCCAAAATCGACCCAAATATGCCCATGTTCGGAAATGTATCAACCAATAAGGTTAGGACACATTTTAGGGTAATTCTGTATTATTATAATATTATTTTTTAACCCTTATTTATCGGATTTACCCTTTTACCATGGTAAACAAAATATTTACCGAAGTAATTATTCAAAAATGACTAAAAATAAAAGTTCCCTATTTACAAAATTTGAACATCCTGATTCCAAATATGGAATCCATTTTTCCAAATTCAAAACATAGAAGTGTCAGAAATTAATTTAAAATTAATTCTCGTTGTTAAAACAAAAAGCGTGTTTTTAAGAGATAATAACTATCAAAAGATTGACACTTCTTTATGTCCGGTTTAATTGTAAAATTATGTACAATGACCAATATTGTATTAAATTGTAAAAATATATTCTAATTATACTTTAAAACCACTCAAATTCATAATTTATCAATATAAATTATTTCGATTAAAAAAGTTGTTTTTAATTAAAATTTAGTAATTTTCACTATTCATCAAAATATAAATGTTATCTGAATAGTTCCAAAATTTTACCCTAGGATAAATTCGATATTATTAATCCAAAAATGAAGTCCATTTTGAGAGATAAAATTTATAAAATTTTAAAAAGTAGGTATTTCTATTCATTACGGCTAGTTTGATTGGTTGTAGTGTGTGTTAGAACTCGAAGTTGCGTACAACACACGCTACTGTATTATTCAAAGAGAAGCATACTGTGGAAGCTTGGGGTGTTACATTGTAAATTTTTTTATGTCCCCATTCTAAAGAATAAATTTATATAGTAAAATTAAATATATAAAAGTTTAAAATATTGTATTTAAAAAGGGTTCACTATTAATGTTGGTAAAAGTGCATTTTTGAAAAATACTTCTTTTATCTGAAAAAAGGAATTTGTTCTTACATTATGTCTAAGAAACTCTTAATATCGATTCTAAAATTATAATGATTATATAAAGTTTGAAATTTAGTTAATACTATTCATTACCTCTTTTGAACGACTTGTTTTGTAAGTTATGGTGCGCTTTAACTCGGTGTTGCGTGTAGTGCAAGTTATTGAATTATTTTGAAGAAATAACACACTATAAAATCTTGGGGTGTTATAAAATAGTTCACAAACAAATCATGGTGTTACAATTAGAATACTTTTTCTATTATTTTATTATGTTAGAAGAATATTTTAAGGATGTGTAATAAGAAATAAAACTAAAACATGTGGTTCAAAATTACACCTCTTCTTTTAAAAATCATCTTTTCTTAACACCTTAATACGGATAATATTAGTATTTTGACCTAAAAATGGA
Organism: Viscum album; assembly: GCA_963277665.1. NCBI lineage: Eukaryota > Viridiplantae > Streptophyta > Magnoliopsida > Santalales > Viscaceae > Viscum > Viscum album. Next base: position 1,384,218,974 of record OY728138.1, read on the forward strand.
TTCTAGTTTGTTATGATGTGTATAATGAAGTAATATGGTCATTTTTTGGATGAAACAAAAGATTTCTAAGTGTGATGAAATGATAATAATATGTTCCCTTTTATAAGAGTTGGGAGGGGCACTATTGGATTTTCAAAAAATATAAATTTAATATAAATTTATTTTGATGATAAAATGAATCCCAATGGATAATATTCAAATATAATATTATTATGAGTTTAAATCATATCATAAAATAAAATTTTGATAAGTTTCGATCATATTTTTACCGTTATCATTTTTTTAACCCCTTGTTAAACATATTCACACTTTCCATGATAAGAAGGTTTTTAACTCCTTGAGGGTCAAGATAGTTTCCATAAATAGAAAAAACGATATATAGTTGGACCATGGTTTATATTTGAAACAATATCATAATACATTGGATGATGATAGTATTTTTAATAATTTTATATCATTTGATAAAATATTAGTTTCCTAAAATGCAAATAATTTTAATTTTAGAACTATTCATTTAATTTGATTTTTATGACATCACGAAAACATATTAAATTTGAATAAAATATTTAAATACATCCTTAACATGTAATTTTTATCTTTAAAATTTTTATTACACTTTAATTATTTCAAACTATAAAACTTTTAATATATATAATTTCATTTATTTTATTTTTTCATTAATTGAGTAATTATTACATCAGTGTTGTGTAAGAATTTAGGGTAAGTATTTATTCACTAAAAATTTAAAAAAATACCATGATGAGGATAAATAATTTATATTTTAAAAAACATATTTATAAATTAACATATACTCTAGTTATCACCAATTTATAAATTTTATATTTATTAAAAATATGACTGTGACATTCTTTACTTTTCTTTACATAAAATATTATGGAAGTCATAATCACATCCAAATGGAAAAAAGGAAATATATTAAACATTTAGATGATTATGAATTATATATACCAATCCAATAAAATTTATTTGAGTGTTAGGGTTATATTTTAATCCTTATCATTTTATTTTTAACTTTAATTACCCAATTTATCATTTATCGTGGTAATAATAATTACTAGGGTTACTAATCATTTTGACAAAAAATAAAATAGAACTATTTAAAAAATTTATACATCCTAATTAAAAATATGGAATCAATTTTTAATGCTTAAAACATATAATTTGAAGATTTAATTTAAAATTAAATTAAAAAATACAAGAAAAAATAGTTTTTTTAATAAAATCGTTTTTTAAAATATATTTTTTTCACTAAATTAAAATTTAAAATTAACTATAAAGTCTAAAAAATTATTTTTTTAATAAAATTAAACTATTTAAATATTAAAAATATTCAAAAATAAAATTTTACATTTAAAATATTTGAAAAGAGAATACATGTTTTGATAAAAATTTGTATTTTTCACTATTTTTTGAAAAATAAATATATTTAAAAAATTCTATAAAGTTAATTCTTTGATAATTATGAAATTTTTAATTCTAAAATTAAGTTCGTTTTTTCAAATTAAAATTCTATAATTTATAAAAAATAATTTAAATAAAACCATATAATACATGAAAATACTATTTAGTTAGAACTAATGATTTTTCCTTTTGATTGAAGAATTTCCAAATATTATTATATTGAATATAATTATATAATATATAAATAATTAATTATTTGTTCTAACATTATGTGGGTTTTTATAATTATTCCTAGAATTAAGGTAAAAGTTTCCAAATCACTCCTTTTCAATTTTATTTAATTTTGTCTTCTTATTCTACATGAAAGGCTATTATGTCATCTTAAAATAATAACATTAGTATAATTAGTAAACTAAAATGTTATTATGTTTATATGACAATCATTATTCACCACCCCCCATTATCCATATAAGAATAAAAGCGTTATTCTTACATGCGTACGAACTATCTCCTCCATAAATGACCACTAGTAGAAATACTAAATTTAACATTGAAGTAATGATGTCGGTTTTTTCTAAATCTATGCCAATAGTATGTATGAGAAATTTCTAGCATCGGTTTTTAGTAAAACGGACGTCAAAAATTTTTATAAGTGGTTTTGCGCATCGATTCAACTAAATACTAAGGCCAAAAACAACAAAATGAATGATTTATGGCATTAGTTTTTTTTTAAACTGACCTCATAGATCATGAAGAAATGTTTTGTCGTCGGTTTTTGCAAAAACCGATGCCATAAATTGGTCAATAGGAATCTTTCTGGGTTAGTTTTTAGGAAACAAAATGCCATATATTAAAAAATATATATAATTGGCATTGGTTTTCCTAAAAACCAACGCCATATATTATAGAAAAAATATTTTGGGTGTCAGTTTTTAAAAAATCTAACGTCGAAAGCCTTTTATAAATAATTGGGATCAGGAAACCCTCATATTTTTGGTTCTTTGAAAGCTAATCCTATGGTGACTCCTCTCAACTTGCGATGACTTCAAAGGAGTATTTGTGATCTCCAATGGCCATTTTTGTCTATTTTCTTTCATTTTCACAATTTTCGGTCTACATTCTTCATTATCCCCCCTTGTTTCATCATCTATGTATTATTTTTTCTTGTGAAACCTATTTTCTGCAATATTCAACCATGGTTTGATTTTAGTTATTTTTTCATCTTTATTTTTTGTTTGCATAATCATTTTTTGTATAGATATTTTAGTGTTTAATTTTCAAAATAATTCAACGAAGAAATGTTTGAATTGAGATCTATTTTCATGTTAATCTCTGAATTTTGTAAGTTTTTTTAAATTTTGAAGATAATTTATTTATCATTTAATTATGTTTTTTATTTTCATCAATTATTAGTTTACAGTTTATTATAAATGTGTTGGAACATGTTTAATAGCCATCCCTAAGAGTGATCATCCCATATATGGTCAAAAGTCCAAGTGGAAAGGGATGTGATTATTATTCATGTAGATTTTTGTTATGGTTTATTATGGTTTAAACTTGAATGATGTTAGTATATTATTCTTCTTACTGATTTATAACATTTATGGTATTTACACATTTCCTAGTATGGGAAGGATAGAGAATTACAAGCATCCTTATAGGAACCTACAGATTAACATGTACTACATCTGTAATTCCATGTAGGTTGCATTACTGTGCTATTTTAAATTTAATGATATTCCTTGTATGTTTCATTAGAATTACTTTTACAAACCATTATAAGATTTTTATAAGAAAACATAATATTATCCTTTTTAGGTATTTTATAATCATTCTTGGTTTCACAACATGGTTCTATTATATAATTATCATTCTTTGAATATATTCTATGATAGAGTGTTTCCTACTTATATAGTCACTTTCTACACATATTTGTTATGTTTGTGCTTCTCTAGCATGCCTGCCTACACTTGTTGCAGTTTTCATGATTCCTATAGATTTATTAATGGTTCCCATGTGATTTACATATTTAGTTAATTAATTATTAATCCATGGTTGTATTCCATGCATATATACTTAGACATCATGTATAATTTTATTTATTACTTCTGATCTCATGCCCTGATATAATTTCCATGCATTTTTGGGTCAAATAAAATGCTGGAATTGATCTAATTGAAGTGAATTTATAATTTATCATCCAATTATAAAAAAACTATAGACTCAATGGTGTATTTTAATGGTATATGTATTTCATATTAATATAAAATTAATTAAAATTGAATGTATGTTTTTATTGGGTTTTATCAGTTGGTATAAATGTTCTCTTTCTTATTTTTTATTATAATAATAATAATTTTAGGATATAATAAAAATAAAATAATAATGAATCAAATGTGTTATAATATATACCAATTTAGTAATGTATTTAATTTCATCTCTCATAATTTTGGTAGTATTAGGATTGATTTTACTATGAATATTTACACTAATTATTATTTCATATTACTAATAATAACTAATTTTCACCTGTTAAATTAATGAAATATTCAATACTTTTGACACATGCAACATCGAAATAATGCAAAAACTATGTAAAATGAACAAATAAATTTTTGAATATTGATATTATAATTTAATTATAATATCAATATAACACATGCATATAATATGAAAATAAAAAGTTTACTATTTGTAAATGTGTTTCATATATGATGTTTTCTATCCGATTATCAATAGTTTTTATTAAATGAGTTTATGTTTACAATTTATATATATATATATATATTTAAATGTTTTTATGTTTTCATATATTCACCAATTATATTATGATATGAGGTATTGAATATATCATAATTGGAGATATGTTTGAAGAACCACTAGTGAATATGAAAAAGGAGTTAATTAATTCTTGGAATTTTCTAAAAGAAATCTTAAAAAGATTGATTTGATTTTCTATCCATGTGTAAAGTGTTTGAAAATGAGAAATTCAAACTCTACATAAATCAAGGATCATCTCATTTGTTATGGTTTTAGCCTTAATTATACATGTTTTTTCTGGTATGGTGAAAGAACTGAAAATTCAACATCCAATGTTGATGAAAATTTTTATAATTAGGAAAAGGATCATATTAAAGAATTAATTCATAATTTAGGTGTTGAAATCCTCAAAAACTATCAATTACTGAAAGATTGTATAAAGATTATGAGAAACCATTATTCCCAGGTTGTAGTAAATATACAGTGTTATCAATAGTTTTGAGGTTAGTTAACTTAAAAGAATAAAAAGGGTGGAGTGATAAAAGTTTCTCCAGATTATCTGAGATTTTAAAAGAGCTACTAATAAAAGGAAAAGAGCTTCCAGATTCCAATTATTAGGAGAAAAAAAAATATAATTCCCAATGGGATTGAGGTATAAAAAGACACATGTTTTCCTTAATGATTGTGTACTATATAGGAAAGAATATGAATATTTATCATGTTTTCCTACATATGGGACATTATGTTATAAGATAAATGGGAAATTAAATTTAGATTCATTCTCAGGTACTATCATCTAACATACTGAAAAATAAATTTTGTACTTTCTAATGATATCATCTAATATTTTTTGCATACAATTCTGATAATTCAACTATGATTCATTCTCAAGTACCGGATTCAAAACTACTACTAAAGAAATTTGGTACCTTCAAATAATTACCCATTTGAAGAATCTATTTTCAAATTAAATTGATGCAAAAAGGTTAAGATGAAATTCAGATGATCACATCTCTAATGGTAACTTATTTCACCCTGCCGATTCACCATGGTGGAAGAGTTTTGATAAAAAAATCCTGATTTTAGAAGTAAAGTTCGAAATATCTGAATGGTATTGCGTACTGATGGAATAAATCCATATCAGGGCCTTAGTAGCCAACATAGTTCATGGCCTACTTTGTTGGTAGTTTACAACTTATCCCCACACCCATGTATGAAGAAAAAATATGTTATGATGAGATTGATTATTTCAGAACCAAAACAACTGAGAAATGATATTTATGTGTATCTTTCACCATTTATTGGTGATTTGAAAATTCTATGGGAGGTATGTGTTAAGGATTTTGATGCATAAAAGAAATAGTATTTTATATTGTGTTCTATGATAATGTTTAATATATAAAACTTTCCTACATATGTAAACTTATCTGGATATAATGTTGAGGGACATAAATCATGTCCAATTTGTGAAGAACAAACTTCATAATATCAATTACACAATGGAGGAAAGATAGTGTACATGGGACATTGAATATTTTTTCAAATTAATCATCTTTCTTGTAGATTGAAAAAATCATTTAACAGTTTACAAGAATAAAACCTTCCCCTTCATCCATTATCAAATGAAGAATATTATGAAAGGGTTAAAAATATTGATTTGATATTTTTAGAAGAAAATAAGTTCTTGTATTCAAAGAAATATCTGGAAGAAGACGTCTATTTTTTTCAAACAACCATATTGGATATTTTTAAAGATAAAACATAACATTGATGTTATTCATGTTGAGACAAACATATGTGACAGTTTGATTGGAACTTTATTAGACATAAAAGGAAATAAAAAAATATAGATTTCATGATATATTGAACTTGATATTAATGAGAATACGTTTAGAGTTATCTCCCACTGTGAAAGGAAACAAAACATATTTACCTCCATCTTTTCACACAATAAGAAATACTGAAAAGATAAATTTTTGTTAGTGTCTTCATAGAATTAAAGTACCAAGTGGTTTTTCTTAAAATGTGAATAATTTGGTGTCATTGAAGTATTGTAAATTAATAGCTATGAAATCTCCTTATTTCCATGTATTGATGCCACAACTTCTACTAGTAGCAGTGCATGTTATATTGCCAACAACTATAAAAAAGGCTATTATCAGGTTATGTAATTTTTTTCAAATCCATCTTTTGAAAATCCATTGATCCAAATTTATTAGATGGGTTAGAGAATGAATAAACTATTATTCTTTTTCAACTAAAAATGTATTTCCCACCTATGTTTTTTAATATAATGGTTCATCTATAGATTCATTTTGTGTATGAGATAAGAATATATAGGCCTATTTATTTACGATGGATGTATCATTTTGAAAGATATATAAATTTTTTAAAGGGATATATTAAAAAATCCTTATTGACCATTGTCCTCTATTTTTCAATAATATGTATCTGAAGAGGTGATTGAGTTCAGTACTGATTATTTGTATGAGTTGGAGCATATTGGTCTCCCTATATCTTGAAATATGATCGTTGATAGTTAAGGTAGAGGGGTTTGAAGCTTAAAGGTAAAGTTTATTCCATGTGATGATGTGATGTAGGCACATTTATACATTTTAAAAAACATAGATGAGGTTCAATCATGTAAATATTCACATATTAATGAATTAAAGTTATGATATTAGAAAAGAAATGAAAAGTGGTTGATGATTGAGCATAAAAAGAAATTTTTTTCATGGTTTAAAGGGAAAGTCACCACAGATATATCTACATCAGAAACATTAATGTGGTTAGCAGGGGGCCATATCTTAATGTGATAATATGGTCTGGTTTTTATATTAATGGATACACATTTTACATAAAAAATCAGGATGACAAGAGTACAGTTCAGAATAGTGGTGTGATGGTTTTCATTGAAGTAGTGCATTTTTCAAGTGCCAAAGTTAAAAACCCAATTTCCGCATCAATGCCATATTTTGGAGTTCTTGAAGACATATTAGAAATTGATTATATTAAATTTCAATTCACCGTTTTTAAGTGTAATTGGGTTAATAGTAATAGTGGTGTTAAACATGATGAATATGGTTTTAAACTGGATGATTTGAAAAGATTTAATTATAAAGAGGAACCATTTATCATGGAGACACATGAAAAACAAGTATTTTATGTCATTGATCCATTGAATGATCAGTGGCCTGTCGTTTTTCAAGGAAAAAGATACCATTTTGGTTATGTGGATGATCTTTATGATGTTATTGATTTACATGAGCCTTGTTCAACTATTACACAATTTCTGAATGATTACAATGAGTATAAGACAGAAAAAGTGCGTGTAGTACGTACCAAAAATTCCAAAAGTGAGGAAACCCCACTCCTACCCAAATTTATTTAAAAAATAACATACAACAGTCAAAAAATCACAAGGGGAATTTACAAAGCCTATTATAGAAGGTTCCACACACATCTGCCTCAACAAAATATGAACACCACTCAAGGGCCATATAGGACCACGCTGAACATGAATATGAAATATCCTTATTTGATATCACATCAGCAACCTGATTCACCTCTCTATAGGCATGCGTCATATCAAGGGTGAGATCACGAATGAGTTGAAGACATTCAACCCAAGTTGAAAATATCATCCAAGGTACATTCCTCATCTGCCTCGTGAGAATATCAATAGCCACCATCGAATCAGATTCAATCCAAAGAAAGTGTCATCCGTGATGAACCGCAAAAGTGATGAAATTAATCATATTCCAAAGTTTAGCTTCAATAGTAGTTCCTTGCCCAATTTAATGATAGAAATAGCCCTTAACGATGCCTCGATAGGTATGGAAAACACCACCATAACCTGTAGACCCATGTGCACCAGCAACTACCCCATCAACATTGACTTTCACCCAAGAAGGTATTAGGGAATCCACCTGATTGACTTCAACACCAATGGTTTTTTGGTCATCCTAGAGACACCAAAGCTTCTCAGAATAATAATGTCACTAAAATCATTATTCATGCAACCAATATGAATCTTTGAGGCACTGCTAACAACCCTATGAATATGTCTGACTCCAGCCTGAAAAGTCTGTTTTTTGTTATAAAAAATCAGGCTATTTCGTTCCTTCCAGATGAAACCAAAGGTGGATGAAGTAGCATCCAATAATAGACTCTTTACTTGATCATTTCACAATGCATCATTAATAGAGGCAAGTAACTCCTCCATGATGTGCATCTGAAATCGACATCGATTCATATCCTGGATATAGTTCCAAAACCTGAATGAGAAGACACAAGAATGAAAAATAATTTCAATAGACTCCTCAACCACAAGACATAAAGGACAAGATGAGGCAAGTTGAATTCCATACTTCTCAAGAATATTATGAACAAGGAGTCTCCCTTTCCATATCCTCTAAAGAAGAATATAATCAGCAGGGGAAAGTTACTAAGGTATATCTATTTTTTATATTATTAAATATTAAGTAATATAATTATTTAATGAAATAAAAATACTAATTTATAAAAAACAATTATTGGACTACTGATGAATCCTCGGTGGAGGATACTTCTCCTGTTACTACTAAAAAATCATGTTCTCAGGTTGGTAAATGTGGTATTACACATTTACTAAAACTATCACTTTCTCATGATGATGACATATTACACATCCATTTTGATGATGATAATAATGAAACTGGCCCAAATGAAGTTCATTTTATCAGATATATATCAATGTAGAGTTGTTTCAGGATTAATATTTGATATGTTGATTGGAGTTCAATGGATAGGATGGTGAAACAACAGATTTGGGAGGCCGTGATGGTAAAATATCTTAATTGATTTCTTTTATCTCATTTTTTGAATATTAAATATTTTAAATGACATATTTAATTTATTCAATTATAGATGACATACAATTTTGAGGAAACCCAAAAAATTAAGAAAAGACATCTCTTTTTAGTGGCAGTTCGATGAAGAGATTTTAAAACAAAACTGAAAAAATTATGTTTCTGGAAAGAGAAGGTTTGAAAACCCATGACTTATGTATCAGTTTATATATGAATATATATGGAAGTGATTTTTTAACAGTCATTATGAAGAAAAATTTAAGGTATGATAATTATTTTATATTGTAAAATTTATTATATATTTTTTCTGATTATTTAGTAGTTTATTTTTATATAACTGGCCTCTAAGAGATCTCATAAAGAGATCCAGTTGAGAAATGTATACCCTCATACTTTATCATGTGTAGGGTATCTGTATTTAGAGAAGAAAATGATTGAAGATAAATTTGAAGCATTAAGAGAACGATTTATTAGTAGTTCAGAAGAGGTTTAGTTTGGTGCTCCATCTGCTCCCACTCACCATAAAAAATAGAAACGAGCAAGAAGAAAGAAAAATGAACAGTGTCTTATAGAGTAAGATAACAAATTATCTGATAAAATTATAAATAAATATTATTTATTTTTCATAATTTTTTCTATTTTATAAATTTTAAACACTAATATAACCTTTTCGTTTTTCATTTTTGGATGAACTTCTAGAGCAAGAGACAGAGGGCTATTTTATTTTCAAGGGTAGGATGGACAATCCTACACACTACTTTGGGAAAAGAAGAATACCCCTATCGTATTAGAGGATATTAGGAGGGTGTTAATATTTATAAGGTTTTTTTCCAGAGTAAGAAATCAAGAGACCTATAAATAGAATCCTTAAAAGCCGAGTTGAAAGATATGAAATAGTATATGAATGATCAGATTCAAGTAGTAGTGAAGAAGGCTTTGTTAGAACACTTTTAAAGATATTCATAGTCTTGCAGCCTTCCGAGGTATATTATTTATTTTTCACAAATATTTCTATTGTAAGAACCCATATCTTCTTTTCAGGTAGGTTTCCTTTTCTGGTTGTTTTTTAGGAAAAGAGGTTTTTCTGAAAATTTTCCAAGTACACAAGATGTACTTTATGAGTACATGATGTGTACTTGGTTACCGCATGCAGCTGGGTGATGGCCGTTTAGAGGCCATGAACATTTCCATGTGGGGGTTACTTGGAGGTCGTTTAAAGAGGAGTACGGAAATGGTGAGTACACGCCATGTACTTTATTTTTTTCATTAAACGTTTTGGGGTCACATCTAATTGCCAGAACCATCTTCTTCTAGGTTTTCTTCATCTGAGATAACACATACGACCACGATCCTTCTCCGACCCCTCGAGCCTCCATTTGATATTTGATTCGGCCGCCATAGATTGTGTTGGGATCGCCTCGGTGAGATCTATCTTCTGCTTGAGCTTCGTTTCATGATTCCTCTTCATCTTCAAGTTATCCTCTATTGAATGATTTAGACTTTTTTTAGATCTTCAACATTCTAAGGTGATTCAAGCCTCGAGGTTCACATATAGTGATCTCCCAACGCCAAGGTAGGTGGTTTGTTCCTTTCTGTTGAAATTCATTGAGTTTTATGAGCCAAATTGCGCAATACCCATGAATGGGGTATTGAACATTTTCTGTTTTAGCCCTATTGTTTGTGTCCTATGATTGTATGCTTAAGTAGATGATATTTTATTGTGAATAGGGTGAATTCATGTTCTTTGGATATGTTTCCCATGCATGTTTTTCCTGTTTTAACGTTTGGGTCAAGTTTTCCTGTTAGGCGGTTGTTTACTTTCCCATGCCTAGTATTATAGGATTGTGTGACTATTTTTCAGTTATGTTGTTATGCTATATAATTCTAGCCAAGTAGTTATTGAGGGTTACCTTGGCCGATACATGCTACTACACTTTCTTGACTTACATAGGGTTGTGAAAACCTAGTGTATAGACCATAGGGATAATGAACGTTTAGGGCTTCTCCAGAGTGTCTGTTTTACTTACGATGCGAGACCACAGGGGGGAATTGTTGTTGAGTGATTACTCAGAGTGTCTGTAGTTCCTTGATGTAGTCCACATAGGTAATGTGATGTAAGTGCTTCCCTAGAGCGTCTTTAGTTATGATACGAGACTATAGGGGGAATTGACGGCGAGTGCTTCCTCAGAGAGTCCATGCTTAAGCTGAACCAGAAGGGTTAGACTGAGTGTAAATCCCAGAGGGTTTCTTGTACTTGTTAGGTAATACTATAGGGGATAGGCTATGGGTACTTCCCAGAGGGTTACCTGTTTGTGTTTATCTTCTTGTTTAGTTGTTGCGTGACATTGAAAATGTGGATTGTTTACTGTTGAGTACTTTTTTGTTTACTATTTCCTGTACTTTTACCTCCCATATACTCATTTACTATTAAGAAAAGATCTCATGGTGGTTACCTATTGGGATTTAGTCTCACACCTTGTTTTTTCCATGCTTTTGGGCCCAAACAGATTATATTATTGCAGGTATAGACAAGTGAAAACACCCTTTTACTTTAGGTACTTAACATGTTGTGGAGCTGGAGAGAATGAGACCAAGCATAGGCTTTCGATGCTGTGGATTTGATTATTCATTTTATTTTGTACTTGGTTTAGTATTGTATTTCTGAATTGTGCTTTGTTTCACTACTTTCCTAGACATATGTATCATGTATCATTTTATATATGTGCTCTAGTTTATTCTATTTTTCTTCTGCTGTTTATTTTTGTATGATATTATTACTGCTTCCGCTCAGGTATGTATTTGTTTACTTTCACTGTGCACTCTTCCAATGAGAGCATAGATTCCCAATTATCACACCCAAGTCCCTCGCTGCTAGTTGGTATCCTCTGGAGTTCAGGTAAATTCGCTTGAGGCCATGTGACCAATTGGGTACGGAGCACTTTTGGGTGGCTTCCGGAACAGGGGCATTACATCTATTTTATAACTTATTAACACTAATATAATTTTTTCATTTTTGAGCCTTCCCAGCCTGCTCACCCAGACTACCCTACCCCATCTTCTTGCCATGCCCCATATGCACAGCCTTCCCATGTATATTATTTATTTTTCATCAATTTTTCTATTTTATAAATTATAAACACTAATATAATTTTTTCATTTTTTAGCCTTCCTAGTATGCTCAGCCTGACTACCCTACCCCATCTGCCTACTTTTATCCTTCGCCTCCTCACTCTGACCAAACCGTAGATTATTTATTTTCCATCAATTTTTCTATTTTATAAATTATAAACACCAATATAACTTTTTCATTTTTCAGCCTTCCCAGCCTGCTCAGCTGGACTACCCTGCCCAATCTGCCTACTTCGATCCTCCACCTCCTCGCTCGGACCAATCCGTATATTATATATTTGTCATCAAATTTTATATTTTATAAATTTTAAACACTAATATAATTTTTTTCATTTTTCATCCTTCCTAGCCTACTCACCTAGACTACTCTGCCCCATCTTTCTATTTTGATCATCCACCTCCTCGCTTGGACCAAACCCTATACTGTGAGTTGTTTGCTAGAGATCCTCATATACATATTTTTTCATTAGGACTCATGTATTTTTTAGGGATTCTTTACATCATCATGCTATGAAGATAGGTCATGTTAGAGTATCACTACTTGATATTATACATCCTAATTCTCTATTACCATTTCTTACTGAGGAGATCACCAGAGTTTGGGATTGTATGAGTCATTTTTTTACTTTGGACAACTTGTATTATTCGTTATATTTCATATGAGGTATGTTATTTTTTAAATTTTAATTAAAAATGATTCAAAATTACTTATAATGGTTTCTAAAATTTAACTTATATAGGATTATCTAAAAGAAAAAGAAACTTCACAAATGAAACAAAATGTTCAGTAACAATTGACTGTTAATACTTCTGGTATTTCTTATGGGATACAAATATTATCTCTGGATTCTTCTTTGTTGAATTATATCTATAAGTTTTAGATGACTACTGATATATGCGGAAGAGAATATCCATTGAGAATACTAAAAGAATATATCAAGTATCTAGTTTATTTTGAAGATCTCGACATGAATGTGGTGAATTTATTTTCCATGTAAGTAAATTGAAATTTGAATTTTTATTTATTTAATAAAATATGGTTTTAAATTGACTAACTATTTTTTATTTCTAAATTAGGTATATACACATGCTTCTTCTACAAAATGAAAGTACAATCATTTATGGTTTTATAGATCCATAATTCATTTCCATAGATGTTTAACATGTGATGAATCCTGATAGAGTTAAATATATATGTGATAGATTATCACATATGGAGATTGAGTGTTGGTTTTAACCATTTCATGATAAGTAATAATATAAACATAATTTTGAACTAATGATCATTATAATTTCATTAATTTTGAACCTTTTGTAATGTGGGGGAATTGAATGACCGGAATATTGTGGCCAATTGAATGCACCTTATATTGGGTTTTCTATTTATTAGGGAATGTTCATAAAATATTTTCCACCTTATTAGAGAGGTATGGTTTTTTTGTTTTTTATAAACTAATTATGTTTAATCATCATTGTTTAGAAATGAATTATTAGATCATAAATATTAAAATTCATTTCATTAAATAAATTTAACTTAGAATACATGTGGATAAATAAACCAAATAAAATCGAATATGTGGAAGTACAAGTAATTAGATTTTATATTATATTTTATTCTGATTAATTGTTATATATTGATATTTATTATCAGCTTAATGTTTGATAACTACAATTTCATCATCAAAAAGACATGTAGAATGTGGTTATTATATTCTACGATTCATGTATGAGATAATCATAACTGGGGAAACTAATAAATTTGATAATTTTAGTTGTATTAATTTTTTTTATATTTTCTTCCATATTATTCTATTTTTTAATCACATATCATATAATTTTATTGTTGGAATTCAATGATTCCCAGCCTTATTCTCAATCTGATCTTACCCATATTCAATATATTTTTGTGAACTATTTGTTAAGTCTGATTAGGAATTGAAGTATTTATATTCTAATATTTATGAATAATATTACATATGGGTTCAAAAAACTAATTTTTTTGATATATTAGGTGTTTGAACATACAGATAATAAAATTAATTCTTCAATAATATCAAACAATGATCATGTTGTAAATTTTAGGTATGTATATTTTAAATATACTTTATAATACAAATGCTTAGATAATTTTTTGATTAACTAGATAAAATAAAGTAAGTTATATATTTTTAGTAAATGATAATTACTGTTTGATTTTTATATATTGTGTTTTTATTACAGGGGTTTGGATCATTTTGGAAGTGTAATATTTCGAATTTTATAAAAAAATATCAGTTTTCGGCATCATTTTTTAAAGAAACCAACACCGAAACATACTCAGAGAGGGTTAGACATAGGTTCTTAAAAAACCAACACCGAAAACCCTCCTCTGCTCGATTTTCAGTGTCAGTTATTTAATAAACCAATGCTGAAATCATTAACAGAAATTATTTTTGGAATTAGTTTTTTGAAAACCGATGTATAAACCCTTAATGAAAATAATAATTTTTGACATTTCCTTTATAAACTTTGGTTAAAAAAAGACATCAAAAATAAAAAAAACTGAACTTAAATCATGTTTTGGCAATACTAGACGTTTTTATTTTTTAACTCCACCTAACATTGATTGTTATAAAATTTTATTTAATAAATATATATTATATTTATAACATGTCTAATATTTTGAAGAGATAACCCCATTTTTCACCCTTATCCCAGTCTATGGAGAATTAATATGTCACCTGTGTGTATGTGTGGACTACTGCCTCTATGGAATGCTGTAATTTTTATCAATAACTTACATATATTATTCTAAAACATATTTTATGAATATATATGATGTTATGTAAGAATAAATATCCTGAATATGATTTTTAGACATTGAAATAAAAATTTATGATCATTATGATATAATTCATTGATAATGATAAATTACCCAAAACAATCTCATCACAGATCTCATTAACTCAAATCATAACCCTGTTACCATTAAATTAACATGGGGTTGTATAAATGATTTAAAAACAATGATTTAAATATATTTTATAATATGGTAATGATGAACTTAGTATCAAATAATGGGGTTCCACATCTCCATTATGAAACATGAGAGAAACAATTAGAATCATGAAATCTGATAATGAAAATATTTGATAACTAACTAATGAATGTATAATGAATGATTACAAAAAAAAGATTAAATTTTTTTATAGATAATAATATTATTATAAAATTATTTATTTATTTATTTATTTTTAATATATTTGTGGTTAAAGTTTTTTCATCAAATAAAATAATTAATGTAAGTGTTTGTCATCATACTTTTTCTTTCATTAAGACATGTTCCATATTCAGCACTATTTTTTTATATACTACCCTAGGGATGTTTTTATGATATCTTAATTAAATTAAATTGTTTTTTAAATGAATTTCATGTTATATCTCTTATGGGATTTTTATCGAAGATATACTAATGTTGTAAGGGTTCCCATATATCAATATCGCTTTATTAAGATATTATTCATATTCAAAACTTATTTTCATTTATTTTGTATATAATATCCATGGATTTATATTTAATATAATTATCATGAAATTCAATGGATTTAAAAATCCATCTTATGCTCTACTATTTATGGGTTTTTGATTTGAATGGTAATGAAGTTGTAAGGTATTCTTTCCAATCTAATTTTCAAACCTAGATTGTTATGATTCAATTTCTATACATGTAAAAATTTGTAAAATTTCTCTATAGAAACACAATAATTTTATTCTCCACTGGTTATTATTTTATTTTTATATATCCACTCTAAATTTCTTTTCCTTTAGTAATTAATATACCCGATGTGACATTTTGGGAGAGAAACTAAACCCTCCTTTTCATTTTTATCAATATTTTACTCTTATATGTCCATATTCATTTAATAATTCTATTAAATTACATATCGATGATTCAATAATTTATTATGCTCTTTTTATACTATTGTAACTTTCTCTAATTTTTTTGAAATAAATATTTTAACTTTTTTAGCTTCGGTTGTTTTTTTCAAACTATTTTTTTAAACATCATTTTAACGTTTTATGTGTGACCAAAATCATTTATGACCATTATTATTTACAATTTTTTTCATGTTTTAAAATGGTTTCATATAATATTTTTAATTCATAATTATTTTGAGAAAAATTGAAAAATTGTTATATTTTTTGAAATTAAATGTTTAATTTAAACAAGAATTTTTTATTATAAAATGAATTTTAATGGTTTGTGATTTTATTAAAGAACTCTACATTTTCTTTATATCTTATTAAATAAAAGTTTTTAAAGAATATTTATTTTATATAATTTGTTTTTTAAACAATTATTTTGAAATATATTTTGTAAAAATATTTATCACACTAAAAATATTTTATTTTAAAGTTAACACTTTTAAGGATTTTTAGCATTTCAAAAAGAGAAATTTCATATTATTTTTAAAATTGATTTATCCAGTAACATTAAAAAGTTTATTTTCATATATTTAAACATCCTTTGGTGTTATTTATGCTACACTTGGGATATGATCTTATGATAATACCCACCTTCTTCATGGAACACCCCAGTTTTTGGTTTTTTACTATTTTATGATATAATTTAATGTTATGACAAGGTTTTGTTGTGCTTCAAGAGGTAATGGAGAGTTTTTAAACTTTTTATAAGGATATAAGAGGTCTCAAGGTTAGTGAAAAGTTAGTAAAAATAGTTTATAACATCCCAAGAAAATTCCCATGATGGATTTAATGCTACATGGTAGACATACAGTTGGTGCATGGTTTTACCTGAATCTTATGAATTTAGAAAATTTTATATAGTGGTTATTTTTACAGTTAGCACATGATTTCTCCTAAATCTTGTGGATTTTAAAATTTTAGTTAGTGTATATTTATATAATTGGAACATGGTTTTATAAACCATTTAACTAAACCATGTAGCCATGGGAGTTGTCCAGTTGCACCTGCAATGTTGGTATATGGTTTTCCAAACTACGTGACATAATCATGTGATATAATTAATTAGGTCTGAATATTATTTTTTAATCCAATTTACAGCTCTAAACCCTAAAAAGTTATAACATTATTAGGGTTCTCATATTCCAATATTTCTTTGAGAGAGTTCTGGGATTTTATTTACTCTAAGTACTGACTGAAATGGATCATTGGTTATTGGACCTAGGAAATTGAAGGTAAGATTTCTATTTGTTCTATTTCTTTGAAATATCCTCATTTTATTTTTAGTGGAACCATTGATCAGGGTTCTATGATCTTATATATGTAATAGGATATATTTTTATAGGTGTCTTCTTATAATCCATTAAAAGGAAATAGGGTGAGTTTGGATCTTCAAGATCGTGGTGTGATTCCCATCAAAACCAATCTGAAAGTAGGTGTATTTTTTTCCTCTCCACTTTTTCTATGATATGAAGGTTTTGGTTTTAAAAATATAAACATTTATATTTATTGATGAAAAAACCATGATGTTCCTCCTCATTTTAATTACATTCAAACTATGGGTTGTTGGATTTTCCTATAACGTGTTCGATGAAATGATTATTATGGAAAATTATTTTCAATGGAATATTTTCGGTGTGAGAACATGGTATGAGCATGGGTTCTGTACATTGATAATTTATAGTGAGGATTTTTTAGATTTTTATTTAGATTTCATTATGATTTTGGGGCACTCTAGATTATACCATCATGTGATGACTTAAGTCTAAGTGGGTGGGTTATTCTCATGAGTTAGGAATGTTCAATAGAGATATTTGATGGGATCCTACTGGTTGGACATTTTAACATGAGTGTGTGTGCATGGAATGTGGGAAATTAATGGTTTGAGTTATTATCACTGATTATGTATATGTATATCTTGCAAAACTATTTTATATTGCTCAATCATGTTTTATATTTGGAGTTATCTAACTTATTGTAATTCTAGTATCGTGTGTGGGAACTATTAGGGACTTCCTACTAGTTTGTATACTCAATCCATTCATGTTCACCTTGGTGTATATACAAATACTAATTTTCAATATATATATATATAATGGTAAGGTATCGTACTAGACTAATTGATCACCATGATGTTGTAGTCATATTTCTTGGGAGTTAGATCTTGGACATGGAGTGCAATGGATTTGTTCATAGGGCCACGTCGATTCTTTGGTTTCCATGGGTATTTTACTGATGTAGACTTGTTTGGGTTTGTTTTACTTATATGACTATTATTATTCTTATATTTTCTTATGTCATTGGATTTCTGTTATTTTTTTCATGCATCATGTATATTTTCTTCTCTTGAGTTTCTCTTTGATAGGTTTAATTATTTTAGGTTAAATCATCCACCAATTATTACATACACCCTAGGAATTTATCATTGGTTTTTTTTGTCATGGGGATGCCACCTATGATTAGTGGTACTTTATTCCTTTCCATGAAAATTGGATAGGTTAGGTTATTATAATTAGTATCAGTTTAGTTAGGTCTACGAGTAAGAAATCATAGGTATGGATATGGGATGTTTATTTGATTGAAATATAAGTATTAAAAGTTTCATATAACTTCTTTACATTGAACTTTATGTTATCAGGGTAGTTCAGGTATGTAAGTGTTTTTAAACACTTTTAGGAATTTCACCACCACATCATTATGGTTTTAGCTAATTGGAGTCTAGTATCATGAATTAGTTAAAGTCTTCCCACTAGTAACTCATCATTATTATGATATTTTATGATTTTTTTGTAATGATTTATTACATTGTATAAAATATGGGATTAAATTATTCAATTTTGATTGAGTGGTGATTTTACTATAACTACAAGAAAATAATGCTAGTTAGGAGACTTAAAAATCATTGAGAGGATGCTTATGAGAATATAGTTCCACAAGAGGAACCAAAAGTGAATCAAAAACTTCTTAGAAGAATCATATTGGAGTTCCAAACTATTGAGAATAAAATTTTACTTGAGGAAACATGTCATGTGGATCACTAAATGTAATTAAAAAGGTAGAATGCAACAAACATTCTTGGTGAATTGAGAATTGAGTGATCAGAAACATGGCTCGGTAGAAAAAATAAAATCTTTTATTTCCTAAGAACCCAAGAAAAAATTAATCTGAGACTAGTTGTTTATATTCTCAAGGACCTGGAACGACAATGGTGGGACCTTTTCATCCAATATAAGTTCGAACAAGGGCTTACTTGGTAGGGTCTTAAAAAATTGTTCAATAAATAATTCTACTAGCACACCTTTAGATAATCAAAAACCACAAATTTTTTCTTGTTGAAGTTAGATGACCCTGTGGTTATGGAATATTATTGTAACACGTGAATGTTTTTATAAAATAATTTATTTAAATAAATTTTATTTTTCATAATCATTGTTTTCATGAAATTGTGAGTTTACAGAAACCATAATATTCCCTTATTATAAAATTACTATAATATACAGGTTGTTAGTTTAGAGATAGTAATTATAAATAACTTATGAAAATGCAATGTAAATTCATAGGCTATCAATTATTTATGAATAATATAAATCAATTAGATATTTGTATTTTTGAGTCAATTACTTTTGGTAATGAAATTAATGAGATGTATATGTGTTATATACTTAATAAAAAATTATATTCATTCAATGGATATTTTAGTCATATGGTATGAATAAAACCCTATTTGATGTATAAAAACATATTTTTTTAAGGTTAATTTTACACCTTTGAATGGTGAACCCCTTTTAAATTAAGACTTTAAAACATTAATAATATTTATATGAAAACATAAAAATGTTATTTTAAAGAAGGATATAAAAATTTACATTGGATGAATTTCTGATATTTTTATGATAACTTTCATGTATTGATTTATAGTAAAATTATGCTAAATTTTAATTGAAAATAACATTTTTAATTGAAATGATTTATATGGATAAATTATATAATTTAATAGTTTAAAAGTATCAATAGAATATATTTTTACCATTTAATATAATTTAGGCATTTGAATTAATTTTACAACAAATTCAGATGTAAAAACATTTCAACCATTTGTAATATTTTAACTTTTAAAGCTCGTTTTCTCATTTAAACTGTATTATTAATTTTAAATTAATTACTGAAACTTCTGTAATTTTAATTTTGAAAAATTTATTCCATATTTTTAATCAGTATGTCCAAATTATGTAAATAGATTTATTTTTTTTTGGGAAATATGAATAGTATCTTCAGTAAATTTTATTAATATGGTAAAAGGGTAAATTAGGTAATTAAGGGTCAAAATGATATTATAAAATTACCCTAACACTTTTATTAATATAATTTTAGGAATATAATTTTCCCTAAAAAATACTTGGGTCTAAATGGAATCCATTGGAACCCACTTGGATGATATTATAATATTTATTCTATTTTATTTAAAGAAAAGTGAAATATCTCTCAATAAAACTTTAATAAATAAATTATTTTTAATATAAGGTTATATAGAAGATAAAGCCGATTATAAATACTCCTTTTAAAGATATGTTTTTTTTATTTATCAAAATAATTTATTTTTAATTTTTATGAATTTAATAATTACCATAAATACAAATACTTGGATGGTGAAAAAATTAGTTAATTGATGAGAAATCAATAAAATAAATTTTATTAAAATTCTAATAACCATATAAAGGCCCAAAAACAAGACCAAATATTATTTTTTGAGTATATAATTACCATAAGAATCCAATGGTCTACTTATTGACCATTTGGATAATTATATAAGATATTATGACACTTATATTATTTTATTTAAAGTGAAGATAAATTTGTCACAGTCATTTTTAAAAGATTATAGCATTTTTAATTTTATGTTTTTTAGAAGATAAATTAGACTAAAAGTATTATTATTAAATATAATGGATTTATATTCATAATATTATTTTATTTTTAATTTTTATTCAAAAAATAAGTATATAAAATAATTACACAAAATTGTGGTAGTAATTATTTTATTAATGATGATATCAAATAAATGTTATTAAAAATATTTTAATAAATATAATTTGGGATAATTATTATATAAAATTAATTTTATATATTAACTTGACTCCTTATGGATATAATAAAATATTTTTATCGAGGTTCACTTCTTATTTTTATATTTTTTAAAATCCATGAAATAAATCATATCAAAATTGACACTATTGATATTTTGTCAAAATAAGGTTTTCTTAAATTATTTAAAAATAATAAAACATTTTTAGAAATATATAATAATTATTATATTGTATAAATGTTCTTATTTATTCATTTATGGTCTAATTAGATTCAAATAAGTAAATATTTTACCATTTTAATAATGAAATATTTGATTCCCTAGTAAAAAATTAAATAGAATAACTAAGTGTTAATTAAAATTATAATTCTTAAATTGGAATAAAAACTCATCTAAAAATTATCTTTTGATGGTATTTCAACCCTATATCATCTCATATTCTAAATTGGGACATTTTAAAGGTATTAATGTTGGGTTTAATTTTATTATAAATTAATAATATTGAGGTTTCCAAAAGTTCCCCTCACCTCAATTATAAAAGGGCACTTCCTCCCTCAAATATTCATTTTATTTTGAACCTTCAAGCTCAAAAATACACTATCCATTTCCCTTTTAAACTTCACAAGAAAAATTATTGAAATCCTGGTCTTCTTCAAGTACCAAATCTAGTGCTCTAAGAAGAGATTTAGAGGAGGCACATTGAAGAAGAGGTACTATCATTTACCGATTCTTTTAAACTTATTTATTCTTCTTCTTCCACCTCATGGGTGGTTTAATTATAAAAAAATAAACACAGTAGTAATTACATAATTATAGGTTATTATTATTATGAAATAACAATATTCCACCTTCTACCAAACCTATGAAAAATGAAATCACCACGTGTGGATTCATACGGCTTACCGTCTCCACGCTGTGGTGTAATATTTTTTTCACCACAACCTTACATGGATGGGTATAATTATTTAATTGATAAATATATATATTATTAATATAATATTATGTTTATTCTAAGATAATATACACCATTTACTTCAATACCATTCAATAATTATGGGAACAATATCATCACTCATATGTACGTATGGTTTACTGTCTCCACGGTGTGATGTGATTTGTTTTACAAAATCCTCATTAAATCATGGTTATATAAATGAATTTAATGAATAAATATGATATATATTATAATAATAACAATCTTTAAATTATATAACTATAACCTAAAGGGAGGAATAAAAACTTATCTGAAAAAACATAAATAAGAACATAAAGTCTTTAATACCCAAATAACGAGTAACAATGAGAAGTTACTAAAAATAGATGAAAATATAATCATAAATGTTATAATAAAATTAATATGATTCTGGAATATATCAATAACATTATTTAAATCATTATACATGAGTTTTGGATACATACAGAGAATATAAGACCTTATATAAGGGATAACTTTGCAAATGTCATTTTTATCTGAGATTGTTTATTCGTAAGTATTTACTGGGGTATATTAATCATCAACATAAATGTTTCCTAAATATTTATTTAAAAATATTATTTATATCCTTCTATAATTTTTTTAAATTAAATTTTACCCATTGATTTTTACTAAACGGTGTGAATTAAATCTTTTTCTTTTTCGATATGAGGTACTTTTTGACTTTTTCGGCAAAATTATGAGAAGAATGTTTTTTAATTTATATGGAATGAATGGTTTTTTATGCATTCATAATGCCTTATTTTCTTGAATCTTACCCTACAATCTTACAAGTTTATTTTCCCATAAAATTATTTCTTCTAAAATTATGTGGCATTTTGAGGAAGGAAAAAAATTGATGAAGAAAGGATATTTTCCTCAAGAATTAATTTCAAGTGTTTTCTCAAAATTATTTTCCATCTAAGATAAAACTATTTAAAATTGGGTTATATTTATATCCTTGTTATTAATATTATTTGATTGTTTTTATGAAGGAATTTGATTTTTGAAATCCATTTGTTTTGTATCAATTATGATGGAATGATGTTTAAGAAACCCATTTTATTTCATGGATTATGCTATGGTGAATGTTTTTATGTTTTTTTGACACATGTAAGAATGGTTTCAGTATGAGATGAGTGATAACTATATCTCCCTCTAATACATTGGGTAAATATTTATATCTCATTATAAAGACATGACTGGAATGACAAGTAAATCTGGTTCAGTAATACAGGGCTGGAAAGAGGAGTGAACATAGTTCAGTAATAGACTTTGCCTGCTATAATGGTCTTGTCAATGAGACATGACTAATATGAAATGATTTTCTATTCTTATATGTGTATTCCAAAAAAAAATCATGTCTTATGTTATGAATATTTTGATTACATTTCACTTTTATGATTTATCCCATGACATGATATTATGATGTTTCATATGCCAGATAAGATTTTAAAATGTTATGTTCTTATGATTATGATATGATTGATATTTCCCTTATATACCCTAACTGAGAATTTGAGCTCACCATTTCATATGTTTCTTTTCCTCAGGTCATGAAGAAGGATATTAATTAATATATGTCAATAATGAGTCTAGTTTTAAAGAAATAAGTGGGGGACAATGTAGATGTTTTATGAACAAGTGGTTTATGTTTCCCAGTTTCTAAAGACACTAAACCTATATGGTACTGGTGTGGCTTCTTTATGTTATGTAATAAATATTATTCAATGTTTAATTAAAATCTATATGTAAACTATGGTCCATTATAGTTGGTATCAGAGCCGGGTTATATTTAACCTTTGGAAAATTGGATGAGATAACCCTATTAAGAACCCGAAGGATATGTCTAAGTATAGGTTACAATCCCATCCTAGTGTTTTAGAGATGTTCATGAATAACCTAGGAAAAAACCTAAAGTTCCCTAAATTAAAATTTTATTCTTTAATTATTCAGTTCTACCATTATGATTAATGTTTCTCACACTATGATTCTTGGTTTTAGTCAACGGTTGTAGCCTGAAGGAACTACGTTAATAATGAATGTGACAGGATATGCAATGATTGTCCCCCTGAGAACCCAAATGTTATGGGATATGGAATGAAAAATATTTTATCCATGCTCACACAACTTTCTCAATATATGAATCATTCTAGAAATCCAAACGAGCAAAGGAGGGAGCACCATTCTATTAAATCTGTCATGAGGTCGCGCCCACCTTCATTTAGCGGGTCTTCTGATCCATTAGTGGATAAACAATGGATCAGTACCACTAAAAAGATATTTTCATATCTACAATGTTCTGAACATGATAAAGTCATATTAGTAGTATATCATTTTGAAGGTGAAGCTGATCAATGGTGGAATCATATTAAGAATATGAGCCAAATAGATGAAATTGAGTCCATGGAATGGGACGAGTTCAAGAACTTATTTTTCAATAAGTATATTCCTCGTATTATTCAAATAAATATGGATAATGACTTCCTTTAACTTAATAAAATGGATGATGAATCTGTTGGTACCTACAATGCAAATTTTACTAGACTTTCAAGGTACACTTTTATAATTTTTATCCAACCTGAGAGTAAATTTGATCGAATCTTTAGTGTCTTGAAACCAAGTATCTAAATGGCATTAACAGTAAGGGACTTAAATAGATATAAGTAAATTGTTCGAGGTGCTCTCAAGGTTTAGATAGAGATTGAATTAACCCATCAATCATATGAGTTTGATAAGAAGATAAATATGGAATTCAAAGGAAAATATAAAGACCACACAGAAAATAAGTTTACTTTTCACTTATGCTCAATGTTTGGAAATAAACATGAATAAAATTTTATTAAATGGATTAATAAATGTTTTAAGTGTGTAAGAGTTGGTCATCAGGAAGTTGAATTCCCATGTGATGGGAAAAATATGCCTAATGATGCTAACAAAGAAAATGATACAGAGAATGCACCTCCTACTCTTCAATGCTGCAAGTGCAAGGTAATGAGGAATTATTCCAATCAATTTCCTAATCCAAGGGTTATTGATTAAGATTTACATCAAATAACCCTTAAGGACAAAGACAATGGAAAGTCACATGAAATCACGATCAGTAATGTAGAGTATGATAATGAAGTGTCTAAAGGTACACTTACCATCCACTCTAAAGTAGAAAATATTTTATTTGATTCTAGATATACCCATTATTTTATTTCTAATGAATTTTTTAAGGTTATCACCATATTACATCAACATGTAGATGTTGAATTAGCTATGAAAACTCCTAATGGAACAACATTCGCATCAAAGGTTTATAATTGTTATCCAGTTGAAGTTTTTGGGAAATTAATTACTAAAAATATTATAATCCTTCCTATAGTGGAATTTGATGTGATTCTTGGCATGTATTTTCTTTCTTGATATAGAGATCATATCAATTTCCAAGGAAGGGAAGTAACATTTCATATTCCAGAACAATCTATGATCATCTATCGATGCAAGGATGAATATAACCTTACTTTATATATTTCATTCATATTATGTGTCTTCATTTCTATAAATGAAGGTTAATTATCTCAAATTGTTGGGGAGAAACTCACAATTAAGAATACACCCATTGTATGGGATTTTGACGATGTCTTTCCGAAGGAATTGCCAAGTCTTCCACCAAATCGTGAAGTTGAGTTTTCAATAGAACTCATACCAGGTTCTATTCCTATTTCAAAGAAACCTTATATAATGGACCCAAATAAGTTGTAGGAATTGAAGATGTAACTCCATGAGAATATGGATAAGGGATTCATATTCCCTAGTGCATCACCTTAGGGAGCACCTGTTCTGTTTGTTAAGAATAAAGATGGATCAATGAGACTCTACATTGATTATTGTGAACTTAACAAGATCACTATAAATAAATAATATACTCTTCCCCACATTGATGAATTATTTGACCAACTACATGGTTCTCAATAATTTCCTAATATTGATCTTTATTCAAGATATCATCAATTAAGGGTCAAAAAGGAGGATATACCAAAGTTGACATTCTGTTAAGGTATAGACACTATGAATTAATAGTGATGCCTTTTGATCTTACTAATACCCCTTCTATATTCATGGATCTAATTAATAGAGTCTTTAGAGACTGCCTTGATCAATTTTTGGAAGCCTTTATAGATGATATTCTTGTCTATTTGAAGAGTAAGGAAGAAAATGAAGACTGCTTGAGAATTGTACTGAAGACCCTGAGAAAGGAGAAGCATTATTCAAAATTTACCAAGTGTGAATTTTGGATTCATATAGTTTCATTTTTGGGTCACATAATCTCAAGATAAGGGATATCTGTGTATCCATCAAAAATAGAAGTTGTTAAAATATGGACGAGACAAAAAATGGTAACTAAGAAACGAAGTTTTCTTGGTTTGGCTGGATATTATCAACATTTTGTGAAATATTTTTCATGATTATCTAATACAATCACCAAGTTGACTCAAAAATCAGTTAAGTTCATTTGGATGGAGGAATGTGAAGATAATCTCAAAGATCTAAAAAGAAGGTTAGCTAGTGCACATGTGCTCACAATACCTTATAGTGGAGAAAGTTTTATGATCTACAGTTATGAATCTAAGAAGGAGATAGGATGTTTTATCATGAAAAACGATATGGTGATAGCTTATGCCACCTAGTAGTTGAAAATCCATGTGAAAAATTAACCAACTCATGATTTGGAGTTGTCTACTTTAATCTTTGCATTAAATATATGGAGGTATTATATTTATGGTGAAAGGTGTGATATTTATAATAATCATAAAAGTTTAAAGTATTTTTTTACACAAAAGGAGCCGGATATGTGACAAAGAATATGGTGGAGTTAATTAATGATTACGACTAATCAATACATTACCACCCTAGGAAAGCGAACAAGGTGGAAGATGCTTTGAGCTGACAAGACCATGCTAGACTATCCATGATGAGGATAACAAAAGAAATTTTTTTTATGGATTTCCAAAAGATGGATCTTGAAATTTTTAAAGGGGTAAAATATTATCATTCTCAAATGAATGCTCAACCATCTATAAAAGTGGATATTAAAGAGGCTCAGAAGAAATATATAGATATACAACAGAAGGTAATAGATGTTCCTAAATTCAAACTTGATTGTGATGAAATAATAAGGTTTAGGAATAGGTTTTTTATTCCTCCCATACCAGAATTAAAGAATGAGCTATTGGATGAGGCTCATAGTTCTTCTTTCATTATTCACCCTAGATGCACAAATATTTATATGGACCTGAAAGAGTATTTCTTGTTTGATGACATGAAAATAGATGTCACTGAATATATCTCTTCATGCTTGGTTTGTTAGAAAGTTAAGGTTGAGAGACAGAAGTCTACGGGGATGTTACAACCATTTCCCATACCATAATAGAAATGGGAGAACATCATTATGGTCTTTATTTTCAGAGTTTCCAAAGAATATAAAGGCCATAATGTTATATGGTTTATATTTTATCTCCTTAAGAAGTTGGCAAACTTCATTGCTATTAGAGATGATTTCTCTCTTGATCATCTTGTTAGGATATATATATAAAGGAAGTGGTAAGATTTCATGGAGTACCAATTTACATTATATCTGATCAGGATATGAGGTTTACCTCAATGTTCTGGAAAAGTCTTTAATATTCTCTTGATATAGAGTTATGTTTCAGCACTACTTATCATCCTCAGAGAGACGGTCTGTCTGAGAGGACAATTCAAACTCTAGAAGACATGTTGAGATATTTCTCTTTGGATTTCAAAGGTTGTTGGGATCAACACCTACCTTTGGTGGAATTTTTTTACAATAAAATCTTTCACTCTAGTATTCAGATGTCTCCTTATGAATCCCTCTATGAAAAAAAGTGAAAAACTCTAACTTCTTGGGATGAAGTTGGGTAAATAAAGCTATTAGGACCTGATCTTGTTGATGAAATGGAAGAAAAGGTCTGATTTATTCAACATCACATAAGAGAAACTCAGAGTTGACAAAAAAGTTATGTTGATAAACTAAGAAAAGACCTATAGTTTGAAGTGGGTGATAAGATGTTTCTAAGAATATCTCTATGTAAGAGAGTAATAAGATTTATAAATAAGGGCAAGTTGAGCATTAGGTATATTGGTTCTTTTGAAATTTTGGATCGTGTTGGGAAGGTAGCTTACCGATTGACACTTACACCGAATCTCTCTCAAGTTCATGATGTGTTCCATGTATCTCTCTTAAGAAATTACATACCCAATCCTTAAAATTTACTAAGGTTAAAATTTTTATTGCTGGAGAAAAATCTTTCTTATAAAAACCAATCGATATAGATTCTGGATCGTAGCAAAAAAGTTATACGAAATAATACCACCCTCTTGGTAAAGGTTTTATGGAGGAACCACCAATTTTAAGAAGCTACATGGGAACTTGATGATATGATAAGGGAGAGGTGTCCCCATCTATTTGTCTCCAAGTGATGAATTTTGAGTGCAAAATTCAGTTTACGGGGGTAGAATGTAACACCCGGATGTTTTTATGAAAAAAATTCTTTAAATAATTTTTATTCTTTAGTAGCTTTATTTGCATGAAATCGTGAGTTTAAACACACATTGAGACACCCTAATTATAAAATGACCATTATAGCCAAGCCGTTAGGTTAATATTAATAATTATAACTATCTTATGAAAAATCAATATGAATTCATTTGCAATCAATTATTTATAAAAAATATAAATAAATTAGATATTTTTATTTTTTAGTGAATTAATTTTGGTAATAAAATTAATGAGATATATATGTGTTATATACTTACTAAAATATTTTTAATATTCATACAATGGATATTTTAGTCATAGGGTATGAATAAAACCCAATTTGATGTATAAAAACTTTTTTAAAGGTTAATTTTAAACCTTTTAATGAAGAACCCCTTTTAAATTAATATTTTTACACATTAATAATTTTTATATGAAAAAATAAATTTTTTATTTTAAAAAGGGATATAAAAATTTAATTTGGATGAATTCTTGATATTTTCTGATAACTTTCACGTTTTGATGAATTATAAAAATACGCTAAATTTTAATTGAAAATAACTTTTTCATTGAAATAATTTATTTGGTTAAATTGTATTATAAAATGGTTTAAATGTATAAATATAATATATTCTTACCAATTAATATAATTAATTTCATTGGAATTAATTTTACATTAAATTCAGGTGTTAAAACATTATAATCTTTTACAATATTTGAACATTTAAAACACATTTTCTCATTTCAACGAGATCAATTTTAAATTAATTACTAAAACTACTATGTTTTTAATTTTGAAAAATGGATTATATATTTGGAATTATTAGGTCCAAATTATGTATATATATTTATTTTATTATTTCGAAATATGATTAGTAACTTCGATATATTTTATTAACACTGTAAAAGGGTAAATTAGGCAATTAAGGGTAAAAAAAATATTATAAAATTACCCTAAAACTTGTATTAATATAATTAGACAATTATATTTTTACCTAAAACATACATGGGTCAAAATTGAATCCATAAGAACCCACTTGGATGATATTAGAACATTTATTTTATTTTATTTAAAGAAAAGTAAAAAATGTCTCACTCAAACTTTAGTAATTACATTATTTTTAATATAAGGTAATATAGAAGATAAATTAGATTATAAATACTCATTTTAAAGATAATTGTTTTTCTTTATCATGAAAATTTATTTTTAATTTTTAGGAGATAAATAATTACCTTAAAGACTTATATTTGCATGGTGAAAAAATTAATTAATTGATGAGAAATCAATAAAATAATTATTATTAAAATATTGATAACCATAAAAAGGCCAAAACACTTAACCAACCCTTATGTTTCTACTGTATCTAGAACATAATAATACAATGGTAGACTTATTGAAAATTTGGAGGCTTATAAGAGAGATTATGACACTTATAATATTTTATTTAAAGTGGAGATAAATTTATCACAATCAAGTTTTAAAGGAGTATAGTATTTTTATTATTGGTTTTTCAGAAGATAAATTAAACTAAAATTATTATTAGGTAATATAATGTATTTATATTTATCATATTATTTTATTTTGAATTTTATTCAACAAATAATTATATTAAATAAATACATAAAATTGAGGTAGTAATTATTTTATTAATGAAGAGATCAAATAAATGTTATTAAAAATATTTTAATAAATATCATTTGAGATAATTATTTTGTCAAATGAATTTTATAGATTACATTGACCCCTTATGGACATAATAAAATATTTGGATCTATGTTCACTTCTTATTTTCATATTTTTAAAAAGCCATGAAATAAATATTGTCAAAATTTATAGTATTGATATTTTATCAAAATAAGGTTTTCTAAAATTATTTAAAAACCATAAAAAAATTTAAAAAATATATAATAATAATTATATGGTCCAAAATGTTCTAAATTATTAATTAATGGTCTTATTGGATTCAAATAAGTAAATATTTCACCCTTTTAATATTGAAATATTTGTTACCCTAGATAACAATTAAATAGAATAACTAAGTGTTAATTAAAATGATAAGGCTTAAATTGACTTAAAAACTTGTCTAAATTTTATTTTTTTATGCGATTACAAACCTATATCATCTCATATTTTAAATTGGGACATTTTTTAGGCTTTTAAGTGGGGTTTTATTTTATTAAAAATTAATACTTTTGAGGTTTCCAAAATGCCCCTCACCTCAATTATAAAAGGGGACTTCCTCCCTCAACTATTCACTTCATCTTGATCCTTCAATATAGACCATACCATGACCAATTCCATTATAAACTTCCCTATAAATATTCTAGAGGTCCTGGTCCTCTTAAAATACCAACTCTAGTGCTCTTATAGGAAATTTAGAGGAGGCACGTTGAAGAATACGTAATATCATTTACCGATTCATTCAAACTAATTTCTTCTTCTACTTACACCTCATGAGTTGTTTCATTATAAAGTAATAAATCCTGTATTACTTATATACATATAGGTTATTATAATTATAAAACAATTACATTCCACCTTCTACCCATCCTATGAAAAATGAAATCACCTTGCGTGCGTACGTACGGCTTACCGTCTCCACGGTGTGGTGTAATCCTTTTTTCAGCACCACCTTATATGGATGGGTATAATTATGGAATTAATAAATATATATATGATTGATATAAAATGAAATTTATTCTAATATACTATACACCATCTGCTTCATTACCATTCAATAATTATAGGAATGATATTGTCGCTCGTGCGTATGTATGGCTTACTATCTTCACAGTGCGATGTGATCCGTTATACATAATCTTCATTAAAGAATAATTATATAAATGAATTGAATGAATAAAAATTATATATATTTTTATAATACAATTTTTTAAATGATACAACTATAACCTAAAAATAGGAATAAAAACTTATCTGAAAAAACATGCATAAGAACATAAAGTAATTAATACCCGAATAACGAGTAACAATGAAATGTTACTAAAAAGAGATGAAAATATATTCATAAATGTTATCATAAAAATTATTATTATTATTTAATAAATAATTAATATTATTTAAATCATTATACAGGAATTTCGGATACATGTGAAGCATATTGGACCTAAGGTAAGGGATAACTTTCAAATCTCATTTTTATCTGAGATTATTTATTCGTAAGTATTTACTAGGATATATTTATCATCCATGTCCATGTTTCCTAAATATATATTTAAAAATATTATTTATATCCTTCTATAATTTTGGAAATTAAATTTTACCTATTGGTGAATTTTTACTAAACGGTATAAATGGAATATTTTGTCGTTTTCAGTACGAGGTACTTTTTAACTTTTATGGAAAAAGTAAGAGAAGAATGTTTTTTTAACTTGTATTGAATGAATGGATTTTTACAATTTCATAATTAATTATTTACTTGAAGATTACCCTATAATCTTACAAGTGTATTTTTACATAAAATGATTACTTCTAAAATTGTGTGGGATTTTGAGGAAGGAAATTGTTTTTGAAGAAGAAAAGTTATTTTCTTCAAGAATTAATTTCAAGTGTTTGCTCAAAATTATTTTCCATATAAGATGTCACTCTTTAAATAGGTTTATATTTCTATCCTTGTTATTACTATGATTTTATTGTGTTTATGAAGGAATTTTATTTAGGAAATCCTTTTGTTTTATATCAATTATGATGGAATGATGTTTAAGAAACCCATTTTATTTCATGGGTTATGCTATAGTCAATGTTTTCATGTTTTTGTGTCACATGTAATAATGGTTTCATTATGAGATTGGTGGGACCTATATCTCCATCCAATGCATTGGGTAAATATTTATATATCATGATACAGACATGACTGGAATGAAATTTAAATTCAATTCAGTAATATAGGGATGGAACGAAGAGTGAACTCAGTTCAGTAATGGACTTTGTCTGCTATGATGGTCTTCACAATGAACCTTGAATAATATTAAATTTTTTCTAATATTATTTGTGTATGCTACAAAATTTCATGTCTTATGTTATGACTATTGGGATTACATTTCACTTTTATGATTTATCCAATGACATGATATTATGATCTTTTATATACAGGATAAGATTTTTAAATTGCATGTTCTTATGATTATGATATGATTGATATTTCTTTTGTTTACATTTACTGATCATTTGAGCTCACCCTTTCATATTTTTATTTTTTACAGGTCATAAAGAAGGGTATTAAGTAAGATATATCAAATATAGGTCTAGTTATGAAGAAATAAGTGGGGGAAAATGTAGATGTTTTATGAACCAGTTGTTTATGTTTCCCAGTTTTTAAATACAGTAAACCTATACAATCCTAGAGTGGTTTTTGTTATGTTATGTAATAAATATGATTAAATGTTGAGGTAAAATCTATATGTAAAGTATAAGAAGTTATAATGGTGACAGGTTTATGTACTTTTCCTACTTGAAACTCGAAGTGGAATCTAGTGAATCACCCTAGAAGTTGATGTTCAAAGCAGGTTTGTAAGCGTACATACTCTCTAAAGTGGTGATGTGATTCATTGAAAATTAAAAGAAATGTATGAATAGGGCTATAATTGAATATAATGATTTCACTAAGAACCTTATTATAGGTAACACATTTTTCCTCCCAGACACATATTGTAACTCCAATATAGGGAATACGAACAGAAGGGAGAGTTACTCCGAAGGTAGCAAAGAATCATAGAACTATCCCACCAGATTATTTTATTTCCTTAAATATCATAGTAACCAAACTAATTATTTTTAATGTGGTTCATTGGAGTGCATGAATTGTTAATTCATGGCACCACCATGAAACCATCGTAATTTTGGTTGAAAAGGGAATCTTAAGTTTTATTCAACAAACCTTCCAACTTTAACAGGTTGATAAGGTTATAACACTACTGGAAATATGATCTATACCAATAGTTTGGAACCATTGGTATATTCCTCCAAACCGTTTGTATAGACTATACCAACGGTTTGGAGAACCATTGCCAAGTAAGCCATGGGGATAGGTATATACCAACGGTTTTGGGAAAACTGTTGGTATAGACCTATACCAATGGTTTTCAAAACCATTGGTATATGTAATATGAAAATCTTTACCAATGGTTCCATAAAACCATTGGTATATGTAATTCAAAAAACAATCACTCGGTTAGTTTTGATCCCAGCACCTCATGTTTGTGATTTAACAACTTAACCACTAACATAAATTACTTTTTTGAACATAATTTCATAAATATATATATGTGTATTATCTTAAGTATTTTAAATTTTGATTTATTTAATATCCTCTGTAAGAAGATTCCATTAAAAATACATGTGCATATACCAATGGTTCTCAAAACCGTTGGTATAGGTTCTTTGATTTTGGGACCTATACCAACAGTTTTGTACAAACCATTGGTATAGGGGGGGACCTATACCAACGGTTTGGCCAAAACTTTTGGTATAGTGTCTCTATAATGGACCTATACCAACGGATACTAATAGTTTTGGGAATACCGTTGGTATAGCTCCAAATTAGTGACCTATACCAACAGTTTTGGCCAAACCGTTGGTATAGGTCCAAATTAGTGAACTATACCAACAGTTTTCCCAAAACCGTTAGTATAGATCATATTTATAGTAGTTTAACCTATCTCAGTATTCTCATGCTCAACTAGGAATATATCATTAGAATAGTAATTATCCTTATAATTGAGATAGTTGGGGTGATTCTATAAATAACATGTCACCTCAATAGTCATCACCTTTTCATAGGGGAAGGAATCATCCTGGAGGAGTGGATCAATAACATTATAGAGTTAATATGATGTATTATTCTACTTGAATTTACCTTGATTCTTGTTTTCATTGAAACTATTTCTTCACATTGTTTTATCTCTTATCAATTGTTTAAATAGTTTTACTTGACTGTGTAAATGATGCGTCATGTTATGAGCATCAAGGAAACACTCAGGAAATGAGAGTTCAGGGGGTTTAAGTGTTTGGTGTATTATTTCACCATTGAATTTGTCTAATTTTAGTATGAATTTACTATATTGGACATGTAAATCTTTGATCTCATATTGGGAATGGATTAGAAAGTATAATTCAGTGGTCTTATTAAATATTATACACAACTAGTGAATTTCACATCTCTAGAAGGGGTTAATCTTACATGTTTTTTCTCCAGATGAGGTTTTGAGCAGTTGGTTTTCGTCTGGTCTTCGCTACGGAATCAGATGTTTGAGAGGGTATGGCTTTTCCATCGGTTCCTGGCTTGTGTGCTCATGGACGAGATAGTTAGCCGACAGCGAGGAGCAGATGGAGGCTAATATTTTGTTTATGATGCTGGGTAGGGGATCTTCTATGTAGTCTTTGTGTTGTTTGGCTTTAAATTTTTGTATCAGGGTGCTTTGATTGTCTTAAGTCGTGAATTCATGTACGGTTTCTCACTTTTGCCTCAAAAGTGTTTGAATAATAAAAAAAATTAATTTTCAGTCAGACCTTTAGTGATAGTGATTGGGACCATTCTATACTAGTAAATAGTAATAATGTTCTGTTCTATTAATGTACATAAAAAAATATTTTCTTTGTATAGTAGATCGATGCCCCAATGTATTTCTACAAAACTTCTATGGTCTACCATAAGAAAAGGAAGTGGAATTTACTATAAAACTACTCCTTAGGAAGAATCCTATTCCAATTACATCATATAGAATGACACAAATTGAATTATAAAAATTTAATGTCTAGATGGACGAACTGGGAAGAAAGGGATTCATAAGAAAAAGTACATCAACATTGGCCACTCCAATTATTTTTGTTAAAAAAGATAATTGTACACTCTGCATTTGTATAAATTATCATATGATGGATCAAGTTACAATACAAAATCAATATCATCTTCCTTTAATGGATTATTTTTTTGTTTATTTGAAGGTATCCAAGTGAATATACCAATTATACCATTGATCATGATACCACCAACTGAAATTCAAGGGATAGGATATTCTGAAGATGTATTTTAGAAGTCATTATATACGCTATGATTACCTGGTAATACCCTTTAGTCAAATTAATCCACTAGTAGTCTTCAAGGAATAGATGAATCATATATTTTACAGATACCTAGATTATTTCATTTTGGTATTCATTGATGAAATCTTAGTGAATTATCATATAAAATATTGCAAGGAAGTATCCTGGATATTGTTTTCATCATATTACAATACCACCACCTTTATCAAATATTATATATGTTTGAATTATGGATAAAAGAAGTATGTTTCCTTGGGTATTTCATCTCTAAAAAAGGTGTATTTACTGGTCTTGATAAAATTTGATGCTATTTATTATTGTAAACCACCAATAAAGTCTTTAAAATATTTTTTTTCCTAGGATTATGGGCTATTGTTGTTGTTTTCTTGATATTTTCCATGTCTCACTTCTCCCATGACTATGTTGAAAAGTAAGGGCATTCTATTCAGTGGGATTTGTGATTATTAGAAGTAATTTAAGGGACTAAAGGCTAATCTTACTTCGACACATATCCTTACCTTACTAGAACTAGTTGTGGGATATATTGACTTTTTTATAAATTTGGATCATGATTCAGTTTGGTTATCAATAAAAGAGATCATGTAAAATCTTATGTCTTGTGAAAATTAAGGATACATAAATATAATTATCCAACACATTATCTAGAATTATCTTTCGTGGTCCATGATTTAAAAACATGGAACCACTATCACTTTGGTGAACTGTTCACTATGTTCATGAATCACCAAACCTTGAAACACATCTCTTACAAATGGGATTTGAACTTGATATGATGACAATAGATGGAATATCATTAGATTTACAACTTTAACTTTGTCTATATACTAGGGAAATAAAATTTAGGGGCTGATCCATTAATTAATAAGTCTTATAATCAAATGGTTTGAGTGGATCTCAACCAATATAATTTGATAGCGGTGATTTTGAACATGAACTTGGAAATGGTGAACAGGGTGATGTTTTGTTTTTCTTTCTAGTCACCATTAGTCCTGAAATGGTTGAATAAGTCAAAGAAGATCAACTTTAAAAATATAATTGTATCACGATGATTTTAAACCTCAATAGAGGGATAACCATTGATTGATGGGTAAAAGATGTAAATTATCTATTACACTTTTTGTATCATATTTCAATTCACCCGTATTTCTAAGAAGGGATTCTTCATTCTTATTTACTTTTAGAATGGAAAATCCACTAGGGTACTTAGAAAATGTATAAGGTAATTAAGGATCATTTCTTCTGGTTGGGAATGAAAATAAATGTGGATGAATATGTTTTTATGTGTCTTAATGACCAATAGGTGAATTTTGAACACCAAACAATTGGCATGTTACAATCATTTCCTATACCCATATAAAAATTAGAACAAATTATTATGGACTTTATCATTAGTATACTAAGAACACTTTGAAAGAATAACATCATTTGGATGATTGTGGAATGAATCATGAACTTTTAATATTTTATTTCAATTTTGAATATGATTATGATGAAAGAGATGAAAATATCTATATATTAGAGGTGGTAAAATTTCATGGGGTACTGAATTCTTTTATCTCCAACTGAGAACCTAAACTCACCTCATGGTTTTGTAAGTCCTTTAAACAAGCCCATGGAACAAAGTTGACCCTGAGAAAGATATATCATCCCTAAATGGATGTCCAGTTAGAGTATAGAATTTAGATTTTAGAATACATTCTTAGATTTTATTTAATGGACTTCAGGGTTTTATAGGAAGACTATTTCCATTTGTTTTGGTTTTATTATAATAGAATTTATGAAACTAGATTATATATGTCCACATATCAAGAATTTTATGGGAATCCATGTCACTATCCACTTTTTTGGGTGGATACATGGTAAAATTTACTTATTGGACTATTTCATATGCATGAAACAACTGAGAAGATAAAGATGATCCAAAAAATTATTGAAATATCTCATTATCATTGGAATTCCTATCTAGGTCATTAAAATTTCACTATTTTTTAGAATTTGAAGGAGGATCCAAACTTGAATAAGACATCCTATTAAAAAAATGGATATAAGTAACCAAATTATTAAATATATATATATATATAGTTAATTTAATACAAATTTACTTAGTTTAAGTTGTTCTTAAAAATATATTTTACTAAAAGTTATATTTTTATGCATTTTATATATTTAAATAAAACTATGTATATTATTGTTAAATTATGATGTTAATAAATTATAATATTTATGAATTAATTCTAGTTTTACTATTGTTTTATATAAATTAAGAATAAGAACAATAAGTATTTTTAAAAGTTATTTTCTTATAAATAAAATTCTTCATTATATTTTATGGTTTTGTTTAAAGTTAAAATTACTAAATTTTTTAAAAAAAAATTAATTAATTTAAATAATCTTTATATTAATCATGAAAAAATTATCTCAAGATTTTTTTATCTTTCTGAAAAAGTTAGTTTGTAGGTGAGTAGTGAAAATTGCACTTTTTACTAATATCAGGACTTTTATGACATTATTTGTGTTTTAGTATGGCTTTCAAATTTAAGAAAATAGTTTTCAGAAAAAATAAGTATTTATATGGACATTATAAATTTAAAAATATTTATTTTAGTTCACAAACCTATTTTTGATATTTTATAACTTCTCTTACACTGTTCTATAATTTTTTTAATACAATATACATTTATTATTTTAAAATTAATTTTTACTAGTTTTGCAAAGTTAATTTAATAAAAGGTATATAAAATTTATAATTATAAGGTTTATATTATATAATAATGGCCATTTTTTATCCATAGAAAATAAATTACTTAGGTAAAAAATAGTTACCATTTAAAAATCCAAAAGGATAAAAATATTTATCAAAGGGGTAAATGTCCTGACTTGGTAAAGATATGTTTATAATTGAGTGTTTTAGGATTTTATTGATTAAAAATTTTATCTACTACATTATTATCCATTTTTAAATCTTTATTACATGTGAAACACGTGCAATATTTATATTAAGATGAAATAATTACAAAAAAATTTCATTCTCACAGGTTATAAAAGGTGTCTATCAACACTACTTCAACACCCTTTTTTTAGTTTTCTCCAGAAACCCTTCCTTTTTCTAACACCTTAAATCCTCATTAACATAATTTTAACCACCTTTCCCCTTTCCCTTATGGAAGATGAAAACATCATTTGTGTGTTTGTGCGGCCTACCACCTCCACAAAGAATCATTTTTCATTCTCTTTCACCACCTTACATGGATGGTCCTAATGTGGAATTTAATAAATAAGTATTATATTTATAATAATGTTTACATTGTGAAATAATAAACTGTATTATGAATTTCTCCCATTCTATCAAAGATGAAATCATCATTCATGTTTATGTGCGGATTACCACTTCCATGGAATAATGTATTTTGTTTTTTATACATACCTATATGGTTAGTCACAATAATGGGTTAAATATATAAATATTATTTCTATTAAATTATTATTATAACAAAAAATATTGGACAACCTATTAAGAATATGAGAAACTAACGATCGTTGTAAATTCAACCATCTAAAATGAGAATACTTAGAGGAAAAACGATTTATTCATACTATGAAATAATTTTGTATCCATTAAATATTTTTATACTTATCTTCAATTGTAATTTATATCTTTAATGAAACATTAAAAAATATCCTAATTATGTTGTAATAATTATATTACAACTAAATCAGTTCACAACCATCCATTAATTATGGTATGTTCATGTTTGGGTTGGTGTAACCGCCTACTTGAATAATGATACAAAATAATATCATATATAATCATGAGAACCTAATTTATTATAATATAATACATAAAAAATTAAATAATTATTTGATTTTGGTTTCGTAGTGGTAACATTAATAGTAAAATCATTAATTAAGTTACCAAGTTTTATTCATTAAAAATCACTAAAACAGGATCATCATTGATTTCATCTTTAAAGATAATATCAAAATATCACATAGAATAAAATTATAACATTATAAATAAATGTAAATAATCAATTCCAATACATTTTATAAGATGTAATTTTTGATATTTTTGAGAAGAATGAAGAAAAATACTACTAGTGTGAAACAAGTTCAAAATAGTCAATATTACTCACGGAAGATATTCAAAATATATAACAAATAACTAACATACATGTAGATAATAATTATAAATAAATTTTATTACCCTATAGGGTGAAATTCAATGGTTCGTATCCTAATTCACATATACTGGTGTGTTTGGAAGGTCTTGGTTTCGAGACTCTCTATCTATATATTTCACTCCTTTTCCCCGCTGGACCTATTATAAAATAAATGTAGTTCATAAAACATTATGAATAAGGTTTGGAAATATATGATTAAGATAATTATTTTTTTTATACAAGATATTCAATAGCTATAGTGGAAGTTAGTAATTATGATATGGGGTTATTTGTCTTAAATTTAATTTCTTGATGAATATTTCATATTGTGATTCATTATATATTTGATACATTTTGGGTACTACCTAATGTATTTCTATTACCATATTCATGTAATTCATGGGGTTTGAAGATCCATATAATATTCTTCTTTTAAATGGTATTCGATTCAATGGAAACTAGGGTTGTAAGGGTTTGTTTATATCATTTTCAAATATAAGAGACAATATTGATTTTTTTCACCATGTTTTTTTATATAGAACATATATTGTAACAACCTGGTAGTTACATCTCATTACTTTTCTATAATTCTAGTGGTGGTTTCAGAGGTAAGTTCAGAGGATTTGGGAGGGAAAAATGGGGAGTTTTCTATAAAAAACTAACTAAGAAGAGTCTTATAGCATGGATCCTTAGGCCAAATTATAGAGGTAGATTATATATATTGGAGAAGGTGTCTAGGGTGTAGATATCTCGGGGATGTGTTTTGGAAATACTATGAATTTGGGAGAAGTTGTATCATGGAGCCTTATTTGTGGTGTGGGATGTTCTTGGTAGTTTAGGGTTGCATCATAGAGACCACGAATGTGTCATAAGTTCTCAAGGGTGATTTTTTAGTGCTTCTACCTATTTATACACCACTACATTATGGAACAAGGATACAGTGCGGCCTCTTCTAGGTTTCTAGAGGACTACAGTGTAGTGGTATGGGATACTCCATGGTTTTCCCTCAATTTTATACAATTTATATCATCTAAATAACCAAAGATATTAAAGTCCAATTTTACTAGCATATCCATGGTGTGTTCCTCCCTACTACATCGTAGTTCTTAAATTTTCATCCCTTCCATGGTGTGGTCCTAGGGGTTTCACTATGGCCTTTTGTTTTAAAGACAGATTATAAATTCATAAATCCCCTCAGATAAGATCACATATCAAGAATTTCTATCATTTATTGGGCAACCTAATTTCATCTTTTGGAGGACTTTTAGACCCTAAAAAATATTCAAACCTAAATCTTGAATGATCAAATATAATTTGTTTAAGTTAGTTTCTTTCTTATCTCTACCTTGTTTTTTTCATGTTTCTTCACTCAAGAAGAGTTTTTTTCAAGTAAATAATTGGTTTTGGTGTTTTATCAATGGTATAATGATTTGTTTTTTATGTTATTATAAGGTAAGTATGTTATTCCTTACTTGGGTTCTCATTTGTAGCCATGATCATTCTTTAACCTTGTTTAGTGAATCATAAAATCTTTTTTTTAGGAAGGGGATCCTTTATTTCTCATCTAGTTATATCATATGGGATGAGATCATTTTTTTATCTTTTGGGAAGATATCAAACACTTGATTAATGATTATAATTAATTCATAATATAAATAATTGAAAGGTTAATGGGAATAAATTTTCATTATTTTAACATTTTAGTATTATAAATACTGTGATTATATAGGCTTGATGCTTTACTAAATATTTTAATAATTATGGGATTTTTTACACTGTAGTTAATGATTTTTTATTCCATTATTGTGTCATATTTTAGAATCACATTTATTAAATTTATAACCACTTATATTCGTCTAATAAACTAGTTTCACATGGAAATTATGGATTTTGTGATAATTCCCATAAAATAAAGAAGTTAAATGTGGTGAAAGCCTTATATTAAATTTTGAAAAAATGTTATATGAATGTGTAAAGGTGTTAAGTGTTGTTCTGTTTTGGGGAAGTTATTTAATGGGAATTTTATGTGTTATGTGTCATTTGGGATGTGTATTCATGTGGTTTGATAAGATGTGAGGAGTTTTGTGGTTGTGAAATAGAGAATTTTTTATAGAAAAGTGATGGTGATGTGAAGATTGTGATGAGGTGCTCGTTGCGGCTATGTGATGGTGGAAGTGTGGGATGGTTGGGATGGGTATGACATTTCTGTTGTGTGGTGTTGGGTTATTCTAGTTTCTTGGGTAATATTAGAATCAATTGGTTAATAATGAATAGTAATGACATGGTTTGAATGGTTAATGAATGTTGAACTAATGTGGGTTGTGTGGTTAAATATGGTTGATGTTAATATAAAATAAATAGCCAAGAAAAATTAAATGAATTTGATTTTTAAATAAAATTTGTTGGTAAAAGGTAAATATGGAAAATGAATTAATTTTTAAATAATTTCTGAAATGTGGCTTATGGATTATGGATTATATCTTATTGTGTGGTGTTTTTAATTTAGTGGTTGTAGTTAAAGTGGTGAAAGGTTGTGGGAACCTAGGAGTATTTTTTTGAGTATCATGGTTCTTTTTAGGGAATCATAGTTTGTCCTTGTGTATGGATATTACATATATATCATTGTATTTACTTTTTATTTCAATATGTTACCCATGCATTCAGATCACCATGCAATAACAGAAAAATGTTTTGGTAGTGTATTTTCCAACATCCTAGTGGTGAGGATTAATAGATGACTACCCTATTTTCCCCATATAATCCTCTATGAAAGTTATAAATACATTATTTGTGATGTACAAAAGTCAAAAGTGAAATAGTGATGGTTGTTTGATGAGATTATGAGATGAATTGTGGTGGTTTTTTTTATGGTTAAATTTTTTCATGGTATGAGGGGACAATGTTGATTTCCTTCATGTTCAAAATCTACTACTATACTAGTTGTGGATATGGATATGATGTTATGGATAGCTTCACATAGTGATCTAATCATGATGTGATGTTCGAAAGAGATGGAAGCACCAGGACGTACAATTTTGGGGTTTGAGAGTGTTAGATTGGTAGGGAAAGTGGTGTGGTGTACGTTCTTTCACTATACTTATTATTATGTTATTAATATTTGGTATTTTATTTGGATAGTGTTCCATGGTGAGGTTGGGATTGGTTAGTTGACTTAAATTGGTGTTGTTGGTTCTATTGTTTTCGTATAAGTGCTTTAGTAATCTCTTTTCCATATGTGCATGAGTAGATTTGGTATTACCCTACATAGTATAATTGTATGATCACCCGATGTATATATAAGATATTTTTGGATAATCATGAAAAATATTTGGACCATGATATACATTACTAGCTCGAACCATAAGGTTTTTCCAATTTCTACCTTAACTTTTCATTTTGGGTACTTATTTCGATATTCTAATATTTTTTTTACTGTATAAAATCATTATGGGATGATTTTGATCTTCTTTATTTTATATTATTTCATTTATTTGATATAAAATTGATATACTATCTCCCAAAAAAACATGTACTAAAGAGGGTAATTCCTACTATATTGATATTTGTATACCCTTAGTGGTTGTTACCAACACAGGGCCTACTGGAGGTGGGACTCATGATGTCATTATCTACCTTCCATCATTATCATCCTAGGAGGGGTTCCTTTACAAGGAGGGGGTTATGAAGGAGTGGTATTAGAGGCAATGGTTTAGGGATAGGATGAAGTTCAGAGTTAGGCATAGTAAGGACTTCATGTTTTGGTAGGGAAACAATGTCAGTTGACCGTAGTGTGTGAAATGGGATAGGGAATATTGGCTAGGACATGATATTTTATCCCCCTGTGATCTAATGAAATGGACCTTATCATACCAAATGACCATGTGAGGTGGTGTCAACTGTAGGGTAGGGACCTTGGAATGGTACATTCATCACGATTAACTTGTTTTATTTTTTGAATTGGGTGATCTTAGGAAATTAGAAATGGGTTAAGATTAATTAAATAAATATTTATAAAATTCAATTATACTTCTCTTAGAAATATTTATTTCCCATTTATTTGTGGCTCCTAGCCATCAATCAGTTTTGGTTTAGATAGTGGAGGTTCAACAGGTTGACCCAATTGACACTAGAGTGTTGATCTAGTTGAGGATGATTATCGGTGGTATAAAACATTTCACGCCTTTCAATATTTGGATTCAAGGAATTATGAGGGTAGAATATCTAGTTATGATATAGAGATCTATTTAGTGGATCTTGATATCTCCTTCAGTTTGATTTTCCCCAATGGAGTACTGGGTCCCTTTGGCAGTCAGTAATATGAGGGTATCTCCACATTAGTGGTGTATATTGTATCTTGGTGACTGAAAAGAGGTATAATTTTTGTGGGTCTACTTTTAGAAAGGGTTCTAAGAATATTTCTTTCATAGAACATGAAGGAAGTAAAGATAAATAATTTTATCAATCTTTTTCATAGGAGTATGTCTTTGTAGGAGCTGGGAATCATGATCAAGGACCTTTTTCATTTTCCCAGATCTTTTGTCTAATGAGGAGTCTTGAGCATGGAATCCTGAGGAGTCACTTTTTCCTTCTATCCAATATATGGTTACTCCCTTTACACTGCTAAAGTATTTGGAGTTATAGAAGAATGAAGACATGATCGAGCTTATAAAATCATGATGAGGATTACCATGATGGGGGGAAGTAGTTTTACTCAAGGGGTATAGTTTTTAGTGTATGTTATTATGCACTCAGACCTTAAATGTTTTAAACAGTGGGGATTGAACCTACACATATCCCCTTTTATCCTTTTTGGGATAATTGTTTTCAAGTTTTTTTGGTGTGATTTATGAT
Source organism: Viscum album (assembly GCA_963277665.1). Classification (NCBI taxonomy): domain Eukaryota; kingdom Viridiplantae; phylum Streptophyta; class Magnoliopsida; order Santalales; family Viscaceae; genus Viscum; species Viscum album. The sequence goes on from OY728138.1 coordinate 1,384,263,790, forward strand.
AGTTTATTTTTTCTATGGGATTTATATCCATCATAAAAATCAATTCCCATTGGTTCTTTGAGATTACAATGGTTAAGGTTGAAAGGTTAGGCATCATACTCTACAACATCTTCCAATGAGACTGTTTTAGTAGTAGGGGAGTAAGATTATTCTCTATTGATGGAAGACAATGCATGTGGAGCCTAACTTCAAGATGTTTCTTATGTTTAGATACATCATCCTAAGTATTTCTAGGGAGATATCCATCATTATAGAGGTATATGACATGAGTGTGGTCGGTTTCATGTAGTAGAGGTGGTAGTGCCAGAGGTGCTAGAGATAATTCAAAGTATGCTCATCTTATCATCTATAATTTTTTATAACTTTTTTGATTCATGAGATTCACATTTAGTTATTTCACTCTCTCTATCCTGATCTCTATGAGTCAATATAGAGAGGTTTCTCATGCCCCAAGTGTTGACTATGACAGTTGGAGGCTGGAAGTGCTTGTTTGATGTGTGTCGGGTGTGTAGACTAATGATGGGGCCACATCAGTCCATTGGGGATCTATTATTGCTTATAATCCAACTGTATTATTTCATCCTCAACATTAACTAGTTTTATCCTATATTTCTTATTATTGACTACATCTAGAGGGGAGTTTTTATATTTGATTTGGATGGAAAACATGTAGTTTTTGTTGGTGAGTAAGGTTTTCAGTTAGGTAGTAATCATGTGGAACCCCTTATTTCATTGATGACCAATTTGTCTATGGAATCAAATGATATTTGGATAGGGGAGGATCATAGGGTTTTTATAAAGTTTCTAAATGTTTTTCCAAGGGAGTTTGTAATGTTATCCCCTGAACATGATGTTGAGTTTAGGATATAATTGTAGCTTGATGTTTCTCTAATTTTGATGGCTCGTGATCAAAATGAAATATTCTATGTTGTAGGTGTTGAGTATTTATATAGATTATCTGATAAAAAAAATGTTTTATCTAACCTATTGTGTCATCATGTAGTGCTCGAGTGTTTCTCACTAAGAAGGCGGATGGTAGATTAAGGTTGTGTATAATCTACCAGAGTTTGAATTAGGTGATGATCAAGAATAGTTACCCTCTTCCAAGGATAGATGATATTTTCGATTCATTTATGGGAGCTTGTTCATTTTATAAGATTGATTTTTGTTATATATATCACTAGTTGAGGGTGTAGTAGAATGATGTTTTAAAAAATGATTTCAAATGAAGATATGGGAACTTTGAGTTCATGTAAATACCGTTCATTTTAAATAACACACTGGTTTTTTATGGGGCCCATGAACTCTATGTTCCATGAATTCCTAGACTAGTTCATAGTCATATTGATCAATGATATATTAATCTACTCAAAGTCATAGGAGGTTCATGCTAATCATCTCATAGCTTCCTTGTAAGTTCTTCAATGCAACTAGATCCATGGAAATTTTTATAATTTTTGGTTTTGGACAAGATAGGTGCATTTACTAAGGAATCCAGTGTTCTAGTATATTTTTTTCATGGAATATTCAAAATTAGAGTAAATTGTTTCTTTCATAGCACTCGGGAATGTTTCATAGGTTCATGGATTCCTTGGTCTTGTGGGAAATTTTCAGAGGTTCATATTTTATTTCTCATGTATTTTATCCCTGTTGAGAGTTATGACTAGGAAGGACTAGGATTTTATCTAGAATAATCAATGTTAGGAAGCATTTGACTACCTAAATGGGAGATTGTTCAGTTCTCTAGTTCTTTAGTTTCTAGTTGAAGGGTTGATATTTGAGTTGTTTTGTAATAATTTCCATCTAGGATTAATATGTTTCTTAATGTAGAAGTATGTGGTGATATCTTATGTGGATAGGATTTTATGTCCCCATTAGTGTAACTATGACACACATGATCTAGAGCTATAATAGGTTGTGTTTTCTCTAAATCTATGGTAAAATTACCTCATTTGGGAGAGCTTTATGGTCTTCACAGATCACAATAACATGAGGTATATCTTTTCTCAGTGAGATTTAAATCTTTTGAAATGGTGGTGGATAGATTTTCTCTAGGATTGTGACTTTGAGATCTCTTATACAACGTGAAAGGGCAATTTTGTGGTTGATTCTTTGAGAATGAAATTGTGGAAGGATTTTGTTCAGGTGTCTGGAGATCTTGTTAGGAAATTGAGTAGTTATAATTCCTACACATAGATAAAAGATTGGCTAATAGTGGAGGTTTATTTTTTCAAATTACATTGTAATCTTCTCTAATATGGTAGGTGAAGGGGTCTTAGTAGAGATATTCATAGGTGGCAGTTATGTGAAATCATGTTGGCCATGGTGATGCTCTGGAGGGATGGTCAGAGGATGATCAGAATTGTATGTTATTTTAGTGGAGGATGTGTGTTTTGGTGGTGATGCATGAGGTAGTCCTTCATGTGTTTTATATAGCACCATTAGCAGTACACCCAGGGTCTTAAAGATATATCATGGATTGAGGTTGTAGTTTCAATGTCCTGGGATAAAATAGGTGGTGGTGAATCAAGTGGGTTGGTTCTTTGACTTCAAAATGGTAAAGTTCAATCACAACATTTCTTGTACTTTTTTTAGCCCTGGGATTCTCCCTAATGTAAATGGGATGAAATATCAATGAAATTAATCATAGGGTTAACCCAATATTAGTGAGGTTGTGATGTTATCTAGGAAATAGTGGATCTGATAATGAAGTTGTCTCACTTCCTACTAATAAAGGAGTCAATCATTGTTCATGTCTTGTAAAGGATGTATGTGGTTGAAGTTGTTTGGATACTTGGAGTTCCATGTTATTTCTTCTTGAATCATGAATCTCATTTAACCTCGTGATTCTGAAGGGGATTGTAGAAATATTTTGGCACTAGGTTATTCATAAGTACTAATTTACACCCTCATAAAGATGGGAATATAGAGTGGATTATCCAAACAGTATAGGATGTTTTGTAGGAATTCATCTTGGAAGTTGATAGATATTGGGAAAAGAACTTACCTTTAGATGAGTTTTCTTATAAATATATATATTATTCATCATTTGGTATGATCTCGTTTGAGGAATTATATTGGAGTCCATTTCATTCTCCATTGTTCTAGGTAAAAGTTAAAGAGTTTTTGGTTCTTGGTCTTGATGTGGTGGAAAGTAAAACAAAGAAGATTTAGGTAGTTCATGAGAGGATAAAAGTGGTACATGACCAGTAAAGGTTTTATGCTAATCATAGAAGTAGGCACTTTGAGTTCAAGTTTGGAAACCATGTGTTCTTAATATTCCCCCCTAAACATGGTCTTTGGAGGTTGTTCAAAGGGGATTAATCTCTCTCCTCCGTTTTTGGACCTTTTGAGGTGCTGGGGTGCATTTTCAAGGTGGATTATCAGTTTGATATTCCAGCATTGCTAGATTAAATTCATGAAATCTTCTAAGTTTCTCAACTCTATTATTAACTTCATGATCACTCACATGTAATTTACTGGAGAGATTTGGATTTCGAGGATGATATGACATTTTTGGATTTCCCATTTGAGATCCAGGATCGTCATGAGAAGTTATTATTAGGGTAGACCATTCCTTCAGTTAATATGTTCTGGAGGAATAGCGTCATGAAAGTGAGTAATTGGGATTGAGTGATGTTGATGAATACCATATACCATGAGTTTTTTTGGAATTTGTCTTATTTTTGTTTTTTATATTTTTTATGAGGATGTAATGTTTGAAATATTGATGGTTTAAGAGATGTTTTGTTTCCTTGATGATGTGATGTATGATTAAAGCTTCAAGCATGATAAGATGGGATAACCTAATTACGAATCAAGATGTGTTATACATTGACACAATTAAAATAATGGGGTAATATCAGTACTACCCAAAGGGGATAATATATTGACATGGGATATGGAATTCCTTATTTTGTGTTCTTGGGTATCTTCTGTGTGGTGATAATGGAAACATTAGTTTGGGTTGTGTGGTGTTGTAATTATAATGAATATAGTAGTGGGATAAAAGTGTATTGAGGTAGGTGTGGTGGTGTAGTTTTATGAGGTGTTTGTGGATGTTTTCATTTGGTTGGTGTGTTTGGATACTGTTTATGTCTAGTTGAAACAAGATCCTTCTGGGGTATCTCATGGTATGGTTTTTCAGACATCATTTACTTGTTTTCTATATGGGATGGTTTTTCTTATCACATATGAAAAAAAATTGAGAGGTGTATAATTTAACAACTTAGACCATAAAAAACGTTTCTTTATGGGAACTCCACTAGTGGATGTGTCTATGGGAAATTCAGAGGAGTTTGGATTAGAAAAGGAGGTGGTGGATATAAAAATCCAACTATAAGGAGTCCTGAAACATGAAGCCTTAGTTGTATTCACTATATCATAGAGGAGAAGGTTGTAGTATAGTGATCTTAGAGATGTTTTTTAGAGATACTACAAATTTGGGTGTAGTTTCACTATGGAGACATGGATACATCATAGCCCCTTCTCATTAGTTATAGGATGAAACATGGAGACCACAGATGTAGCATAAGGTCTTCGGGGTGAGTTTATAGTGGTATTTCTTTTTAAGCACTTCTGCACTATAGATCAAGGCTGCAATATAGCCTCTTTATATTTTTAGGGGTTCTAAGGAAAGGTGATGTGGGATACACCGTGGTCTCCCCTATTTTATAGGATATATGGTGTACGAATAGAATCATAACTTAGAGACTGGTTTAACTATCCTCACTGCTAAGTTCTCCTCCCCACTATAGCAAAATTATTCATTTTCAACCATTATAGGGCGTGGTCCTAGGTGTTGTGTAGTTGTATTATGTTTTATAGATTGTGGTTAAATTATTAAATCCTCTCAGACATGATAACCTTTCCAAACTTTCTATTATTTCTTAGGTGACACAAGTGTGAATTTTAGAGACCTTTTATGTCTTAATCAGTTGCTTTTAACCTCGACCATATAGGATCATTTTTTTTTTGTGTTTCCACATTCTCCCTTCCCTATTTCCTCCCTATTTCTTCTCTTATGGGTGGGATACTGTCTGAGAAATCAGTTATTCTCATATTATTTTTATGGTAGAGCAATGTGGTTGTTTTGTTTTATGATGGTAAGGGCGTTCTGCTTTATTTTGGTGCTCAATGGTGGCCATATTCTTGCTTAATCCTTGTATAGTGAATAGAAAAGATCTATTTGAAGTAAGAGATCCTTTGTTTCTCATATAATTATATCTTATGAGAGGGTTTCATGAATTTTTTATATTTTTGAAAGACTTCATGCACCGGATTAATGAAGATAATGAATTGGTCATAAGAACAATTGAAAGAGGATTGGGAATAAAGTTGCATGCTTTACAGCTTTTGATACTACTTATATTATGATTGTATGGGATTGATGATTTTCTAAAAATCAAGGTCATTCATGGATTTTTTTTTTTGTTGTAGTTTATGAGTTATGGAACCCTTATTTTGTGACTGTTTAGTATTACCATGAATAAATACCTAACCACTTATATTAAACTACTAAATTGGATAAACATAAAAATTATATCTTGTGTGAGAATTCCCTTGAAAAAAATTAATTGGAATATAATGAAATCCCCTTGACAAATTTAAATAATTGTTACATGAATATGTGAAACTATGAAGTGTAGTTATGATGTGTGTTTGTGTTGTGGGGTGGTGGTGTGATGAAAAGTGGATGTGGTATATGGAGGTGTTGATATATTTTTGTTATGTGGGGGAAGATGTGATGAGTTATATGGTGGTCAAATGGGGTGGTTGTAATGGAAAAGTAGTGGTGATACTGAATTGGTGATGAGGAGGTGGTTGTTGATATGTGATAGTGGCAGTGTGGTATTTTTGGAATGGGGAGGATATTTGTGTTTTGTGTTGTTGTGATATGTTATTTTCAAAGGTACTATTAAAATTAATTGGTTAATAATAAATGGTATCAATATAGGATGAATAGATAATTAATGGGGAATTAAAGTGGGTTGTGAGGTTTAATATGGTAAATTTTAATGTGAAATGAATGGGATGAAAATAAGAAATGAATGGGATATCTAAATGTAATTGGTTAGTAAATGGGAAATCATGAAAATTAGTTAATTTAAAAAGAAAGGTTTGAATGTGGCATGTGGATTGTGCCTTTTTGTGAAGTGTTTTTTAGTTAATGGTGGTAGTGAGAGTCGAGAAAGTTATTGGGACCATGGGGTTATTGTTGTGAGTTGGATGGTTATTTTATTATGGAACCATGTGTTGTAATTTTTTTATATTGCATATATATCATTGAATTTCTTTATGATTTCTATATGCACCCTGCCCATGTTGAGCACCATGTGTCAAAAACCAAATGTTTTGGGGGTGTTTTTCCAAAATATCGATGGTGAGGATGGATGGTTGGCCACCCTTTCTTCCCTATTATCTCTTCTATGTGATTTATATATGCACAATATGTGATGTCTAGAAGTTAAAATTGAAATAGTGGTGGTTATTTTAGGATATGTTGAGATGGTTTATGGTGGGAATCAGGAATGATTGTAAAAGTGAAATAGGTTTGTGTTATTCATATTCACAATACCCTACTATATTGAATATGGTTTTCAATGTGATAGATCAGGTGTCTTCTAGCAAGATGTGATGTGATGGGAAATTTAACATTTGGTACTTGGCATAAAGTGATGTTCATGATAGATGGGAGAAATTTCATGTATGATGTTGGGGTGTGAAAGTGGAAAATCGGTAAGAAAAGTTATGTGGGGTACCATCTATTGATATTATTACTATTCCATGGTGAGGATGGGATTGTTTGGTTGAACTTCTTAGGTACTGTTGGTTGTTCTATTATCTCATGGTTTCATTAGTATGCAATTTTCTACATAAGAATGAGAGATGCAACATCCCTCAATCTAGACCTCTCTCACAGGAAAAAAAATAGGCTGGTTATATTACCTCAAGTGTGCCTCTCAGTATGCCAAAGGTTTCCAATAATAATTGAGGGTGTATAGAGCATATTGGGGAGACTATACCCCCCCAGGTACATAGTTAAAATATAGTGTAATAAAAAAATATCAGAGTCAAAAAATTATAGAAATAATACATCATACTATTGGAGGATAATGGAAGAACTAAGTAAACCAAATAATAATAAATAATGTAATGTTAGGATGAAATGTATCTAAATATCACACTAGAAGTAATGTAGATAAAATATCATGATGACACAAATAAACTAAAAGACCTTGGTCCCAAATCTCTGATTGGTCCTTTCTCCAAGATTCAACCCATTTAGGAAGAAACAATCAATAACAAGTTCATTTTCCCTTGTCCAAACATACATCCATGTAATCTGATTGGGTACCAAATGGTGGCTTGAATAGAGTGTTAGTAAATCTCAGTAGGTTGATACCACTCATTCTAAACTAAACCAGTATTATTATAAGTGCATACAATAAAGCGATAATAATAAATATTAATTAGTTAATTAATATTATACAATAATCAACCTACTTCTTCACCATGTAAAAGTATCTCTGAGCATATAGCACAACCATGCTAATCAAAATCACTACATGAAATAATCACATAACCTTGTCAATACCTTTAAGAATTGTAGCATAACAGGGAAAATCCCATTATATAATCATTTTACTATAACAAGTCCATACCCTTTATATAATCATTTCAGTATAACTGAAAATCCCTTTATATAATAATTTCATCATAACTGGTCTAATCCCTTTATATAATAATTTCAGCATCACCAGATAAATCCATTTATATAATCATTTAAGTATAAATCACAACACTTTTCATAATAGCCATAATAACACAACATAACATAAAAAGTCACAATGGCCAATTTATCCAATGTCCATTTGACTTTCAATTATTCATTCATTCAATAAATTATACCTTAATCCATTATCATTCCCTTTTTCACACTCATTTTATATCAAATTATTACCTTTAATTCAGTAATCAAGGAAAAACATTTCTATGGTGAATCTGTCACAAGAAATAACATACAATTTCACATCTTTATAAATCATATTTTAACCTATTATCCATTTCATTATTGTTCCTTGAAATTCTCACACTATAGGTAACAGAAATATAGGTATCAACTCCATTGGATCCAAAGATTATTCTAAACACATGATTATTATAACCCATTATATGTTTGTTAACATGCATGATATGTCGTTGAAATTGGATAATATTGAACATACTTTAACAAATATAAATAGTCCATAAGAATTATTTTTATACCACTAACCTTTATATGAAAATTAATGAAATGATTTCATCAGATAATGCCAACAAGAACAAAGGTTATTTTGATCATAAGGAAAACCTAGATCACACAACATTAAGATCAAAACTAGATTCAAAAAATATCAAGAGATTAAATAGAGATAATGGATAAAAAGAAGAAGAAAGGGTAAAACCAAAGTAAAAGAACTCACCAAATATTAAAGTCTTGATCGAGATGTCTGAAAGGGAATAAATTTCACATAAATCACCTGGAGTCACCATAGGGTTCAAGAGACAATGTTTCATGGTAGATGAAATAATATAATATACTCAACATGGTTTAAATCTACTAGTCACAATATATGAACAATGTGAAACCCTTTCCTGATGTGAATTTCTTAATTAATTAGATATGTCAAAAAAACATATTCCCTCAGGTTAAAATAACCACAATCAACTCTTTCATGACATAAACCAGTTTCACAGACTGTAAATTTTCGTTCTCTAAATTAGTTCACAACTTCTACCTGGCATGAACTTCACATCATGTAACATGTTCATGACGCTAAATTTTCCCACAAATTTCTCTCAACCCAAATTCTTTATAAAGAACCTAAACCACCTCTGAACCCTTCCAAACTCATGAAGAACCCTCATATTCCCTTTACAGGTTTATACCCAAACTCCATTAATTCAAAAAAAAACATACATCCCCGAACCATATGTCATTTTACCCTAAAAAGGATCTCCATCCCCAAAAAGGGAATCAACCACTGTGGTTTAAAGAAAAAGGATAAACCAACTAAAATATTTTCAGTGCAAACCTCAAAGAGGGATGTACCTAGAAAAAAGATAAGATATCACAACCTCCCTGCCATATAATAGTTTCCCCCCGATCTACTCCAAGTATCACTATAGGGTCTCAAAAAATAAGTCTAGACACTCTACTCACATATCAGATTCCTTATCCTAGGAATTCTTTTGAACATTCCCATGTTTCCACTTCAATTAGACCAAAGTTATGGTCTTTCCCTAGATATACTTCTCACTACGGTCTATAATTCCTATTATATGATCATCAAATTATGCACCAACACCAAGATCAATGTCATCAATTTATATCAAGTGAGAAGGGTATGAATGATATCCCTGATGCTTCAATACATGAAACACATCATGCATGGAATTATAGCACTGCAGAATGGAAAATTAGTATGCCACTAGACCAAACCTTTCCACTATATCAAACAACATGAAAAACATGGGTATAATATTTACTTATTTCCTAATAAAACTTTTCCCTAACCCAGGAAACACACAAAAGAAAACATGATGTACCACATTAAACTCTAGAGGTCATCTTCGATGGCCAATGTAAGTTTTCTAATTGTTCTTCACAGTCACCAACCACATCCTAATCAACTGAACCTGCTTAGACATCTATTATATGAGACTAGGTCCAACAAGTGTTAACTCACCTACTTCTAACCAATAAAAAGGAAAAAAACATGGAATACCATAACAATATTTTAAAGGATACATTTTTATTTATTCTTGGAATATTTTATTATAATATACATCCATGAGTTCAAAATTCCACTCCCATAAACCAATAAAAATATAAAACAAATGCTCACAACATATCCTCAAGAATTATAACATTCTTTTCAAATTGACCATCAATTTTTGAATTATTGGATATAATCAAAAGAACCTATGATCCCAAATACTTCTGAATACCCTTTCATAACTAAGAGGTAAATTTAGGATCTCTATTAGAAAAGATACTCCTTGGAACAATGTACAAATAGACTACCTCCTGCATGAAATATTAAAAAAGAAAAAAAGGAAAAGTTGTTTGCAGTTGGGTTGGTAGATGAGTAGTTAACACACCCCATAAGTGTACATGTAGCCTAGGATAAAATCCTAGAAGATGAATATTTCCATCTTACTATAGAAGGAATTCTAATAGTGTTTTAGTAGCCAGAACTATTCATCTATTTATGTCACACCCGACCTGTGTACTTAAATTATTTATTTATTTTTCTGCCTTAATTTTTTTTGTTAGGGTTCAGGTTCAGCCTAATTTAATTTCTTTGAGTTATATTAAAAAGTGAGTTTTTTTATGGCATTGGGCGCATGAGTGTAGTGCATTTTGGAAACACTGTGTGACTCCGCCCAGGTAACTTCACATCCTATTTGTCTTCAGAAAAATTAAAATAAAAAGATAATGTAATTAAAACCCACATTAATTTTTGTGTTGTTTAATTTTTTTATCATGTTAAGAATTAATTATTATTAAAATTATATGAATTTATTTTTTATTTTTATTTTTTCATTAAGTTTATTATTCTTTTTATTAATATCATTATTATTCTTATTATTTTCATTATTACAATATTAGAATTATTGGTTATTAGTTTTATTTATTAATTTATTTGTTACTATTATTATTTATTTATTTATTTATTTATTCTTCTTTCCTCCTTTTCTTATGGTTTTATCATTTTTTGGGGTTCCTTCTCTCTGCAATTTGAGCCCCCATTATTTTTTTGTGCGGCGCAAGAAGGGATCCTCCCAGCGCCTCCATCCTTTGGTGTGATCAGGCCTCGTCGACACCCCCAGCCACTTCGGCCTCTGGCTCTCCCAAGCACTGCGCCTCTCCGCCTCACCCTGACCATATCCCCTTGGCTGCGATCGAGTGGATGACCCCCCAGCAGCACCCTTCGGCTCCCGTCCAGTAGCCCCCATTGCGGACCCCCACTGGCTTTCCCATCCGGCTATCGTTCAGCAGCCCCATCACAGACGTGTCGTCCCCCTCTCCTCAGCCTCCCCCCTATAGCACCTCCCTGCTCTGACCCAATAGGATCCTCCCTAGCAGCCCCCAACCCTCAGACCTTCTCTCCCTACCGACTCACTCAACACCAGCCAAACCCACCAGACCACTCTTGTTTTTTTTCAGTGCAACAGGTTGTCGCTCCACCTTCCTTGCAGCGTGCTCAACCCTCAGAATTTCTTGCAGCGTGCTCATCCCTCGGCCTCCCTTATAGCGTGCCCCTCTGACCTGCTTCCAGCCGTGCAAATCTGACCTACTTCCGGCCGCACAAAATCTTCCCTGGCGTGATACCCCTGACGTCGTGTTTTCTGGCACCGACCCCTGCCTCCGCCCCTCCAGCCTACTTCCTCACAGCTGTTGTCTGACCAGCCTCCCCCTCTCCCCATTGTGAACCCTCCACCATGTGGACTCCCTCCGATGAAACCCCCCTTGTTGATGACCGCTCTAACCATCACCTCCAGTAGCGCCCTTTTCTATTAAATTTCCTTGTTTGCGATGAGATTTTTGTTTTCTTAAGAAGTCTTTTTGGCACAGTTAGCATTTTGGAACATTACGAGGAGATTCCAAGTGGGTGTTGTCTTTGAGCTTTGTATTCTAGGTGAGGGTTTCTCCCCGACTCTTGGTTTCACTTACTCTAGTTGGTTTTTTATTTTTGGTATGTGTTTAAGTCCTTGATATATATTTTACAGTACGTTGGACCTTACCGTGTGGTTCCGAATGTGCGTTGTTATCTCCGCACCATGTATTTGAGGTAGGATTCACATGCACCTATCCTCTTTAATTTAAGAATCATCAATTTTATTTTCATACCTTATATTCTTATTAGGTGCTAATGTCAAGCTCTGGTCCAAGTTTATTTAGTGCACAAGTGTTATTTTAATCTTGTTTGTTGATTTTTGACTTTGTTTTGTGAAATAGAACACACTGAATGTAGGGTCCTATTGAGCTTGACTTATAATATGATTTTCCTCTATTTATTCTTGTTCTCCTTTTGTCTATGTGTTAATTTTCATTGTGCAACTTGTGGTTAATTCACTTTGTTTGAAAAATGTGTAGTTCCGGCCTTGTTTTATGAAAATGGTATCGTCCAGTTATAGTTGTGAACACTATTTTCTTTAGTTAAATGTTTCATTTGGTCCGTACCTGAATTGTCAGTTTTAGAACCTGGTTTATCATTTTGAATAAGTTTCTGATATGAAAATTTGTGTTTTATGACTTTGTGAGTGTCTAATGAAATTATTTTTTTTAAGCATTTCATGTTTGGTTTTCAGAATGGTTCCTGGTTGGATTTTCAGTGTCAAAAGTGATATAAAATGATTTTTTTGTTTTTTTTAAAGTGTTGCTTGTATGATAAATTATGTTCTGGGGTTCATAATTCGGTTAGTGTTAAATTGAAATTATTTTATTCAACAATGCATGCCTTGTTTTCTTTATAAAATGCCCGTTTGGATTTTCGAAGTAAGGTGTGATGTGAAATGAATTTTTGGGGTTTATAAATGTATTAGTAGTGTGCAGAACAATGTTTTCGGTTCTTTCTATGGTTTTCCAAGTTGATTGGATTTTACAAAAGGGTGTATTGTGTTTTATCATGTTTTGGCATCTTATTAAAAATGGCCAGGTCTTGAGTGTGTAGCCTAAATATATTAAAAAGAGTTTTATCAATGTTTAGGTGTGATAAATGATATGTTTACACCTTACTTGGAAATGTGAATTATTTTTATAAGTATATATTGTGATTTGATGCTTGATGACATCTATTGACTTACTTTTTTTTATATATGCATATGACATATGAACCTGACATATTGAGAGAATTTCCTGAGACGAGTACTCCACTGATAGGTTACGGTACTGACCAGTGGCCCATAATAGGTGGATTTGTTTGGGTTTATTGCTATGAGATTTTTCCTCAGCCTGCCCGAGAAAGGATGGATGAGCATTTTGGAGTGTTATATGTCATCTTATGTGGCATACTACTATAGATGGGGTCGCAGGTATTAGTGTCATCTGGATTATTCTCGATCTCTTGGGTTCATCTATGTCTAGTGGATTTTAACTGTTAGAAATTTTGTTTAGATACATGCTTACCTATTTACATTTCCCTTGCTATATGACTTATTTGGTGCTCTTGAGTGGTGTTTTTCATGGAAAGTGATGTTTTTGTTTCCTAACTCCTATGAAAAGTTTTTTCCTTTTAAAAAAGATGTGTTTTGAACCTTTTAGTGTGAGTTTCAAATTAAATCATCTATTTCCCCTTAAATTAGCATAGTGACACCTAAAGTTAGAATCTATTTTTTCAAATGATTAAGGGTAATGGGTTGTACTTTGTTTTTAAGTAAAAATTGTAAAAATTCATATTTTAATATATTATAGTACAAACATAGAATTGATGTGTCTTAATTTTAAAGGTAGTGCATTGGGAATAGGTATCAGGCTAGCCTACTGAGTTTTAATACTCACACCTATAGTTCATTTCTATTTTTATTGTTTGTATAGGCTACAACTTGAGTGTGCTCTCCTAGGGAAAGACTTGATCGTTGAGTCGGAGAGTGACCCATAGGGTCACATGGAGTTAGTTCGGACGTTGAGTTTGGTTAGTTTTATTTTCTTTTGTTCTTATTTAGTCACTTTACTTGGTTTATTTATTCTGTGCTACTCTGTATTACTTATGTTGTTTTATTAATTTGTATCGGTCGAAATCGTTCCCACGATCTCTGTAGATTCTCGGGAGCTTGTCGCCAGCCTGGGAGGATTGGGAACACCTCTTGGGCCATGTCGCGGATCAGATCGGGTGACCGGTTCAGGGTCGACTCGGGTTGGTTCATGAAAAAATGGTATCAAAGGCAGGTTAGCTCTTAGAGGACCTCAATTTTCAGAGCGCCCTTTATTATTTGAGATGTCAAGGTAGACGGAGTAGGATTGTCAGGACTCAAGGGGTAAGAGCGGGAAGAGCGTCGTGAACCCTTGCTCGTTTTGATCCTCAGGTTTCCATGGGAAGTCCGGTTTAATTAGATTCTTTCGGTGTTTATGGAACGTTATGTTATTAGGATACAACAAAGGGAGTTGGGCTAGTATTCCTAATCCGGATAGCCTGGAAAGCCATGTAGAGCTGGGGGAATGGGCTAAAAAGACTCTCCATGTCGGTGATGTGATTGACATATGGTTTCCAACCATATGGTCAAGTAGCCCACTGACACTAGTTCCCTGTTCAAGATGTTTTGGGTCTCCTGTGACTTCTGAGAATGGTTCAAATTTGAAAAAAAAGGGTTTTAAAAAAATGGTTGTTTGAAATGACACGTTTAATTTGTGGATTGTTTTAAAAGAAGTGGTATGAATGATTTGTTTTTGGAAAATGAAATTGCTTTGTTTTGGCCTTCGTGTTCCTTGGGGTTCTCACATGCATATTAGTGTGTTGGATTATGAGCGGGGTATGACGGATGGATGCCCAGGGTGGCACAGATACATGAATGTGAGTGAGACTCTAAGGGATACCAATGGTGAGGGTTTAACTCACCAAGCTTGTTTTAAATTAAAGATGTTTCCAAATAGAAATTTTTTGATGTAATGAAAACTTTATTTCTTGTGTTTTGATCTTGTCACCTATGCAATGTTTTTTTTTGAGAGTTTTATTTGTTGAGTTGGCCTTTATTGGGTTCTTAAATTTTCTTGTCCAACGATTATCCCCTTGAAGCTTCGATAGGTGATCGTAGTATGGTTGATCAACCTAAGGATTTTATGCTTGAGTTTCAGAAGCTAGATCTACCTCTATTTTATGGAAAAGATGAAACATCCATAGTAGAGGAGTGGATGTGGAAGATTGAAAGGGGCTTTAAACTCGTTGAGTTTCCTGAGTCATTAAAGGTCAAGTTTGTGACCTTCATGCTTGAAGGTTCACTGTGGATGTGGTGGAAGTCAGTGTCTCGAAACAAGCCTCATCAAGAGCTTACCTGGGAGTTTTTCAAGTCCTTGTTCATTCATCAGTATTTCTCTAAGAAAGAAAGGGTGAGAAAAGGGATAAAGATGTGTTGTCTGCAACAGGGAGACAGATCCGTGTTGGAATATTTCCTGTGCTTTGTGGAGTTAGTACCTTATGATTCAGGGTATGCCACGAATGACCCCATGAAGGATCGATGCTTTGAGGTAGGTCTCCTCCCTAATCTACAGTCAAATTTGTTAGAGTAAAACCTAACTTCTTTTGTCGATGTGGTGAGACAAGATTTTCATGTCGAATCCATGGTGGTAGGAGTGCTCGAAGTAGTTCTCCCTCCTTCGATCCCTATGAGCAGTGGTGAAGATTATAGAAAAGAGATGAGTAAGAAAATGAAAGTGGATGGAGCTGGTCATGGAATCAAGAGGCCTAGGGATCTATCATCAACCTTTTCGGAGAGAGATATCTTCGTGTGTTATTATTTTGGAAAGCTGGGTCACAAGAATCCACCATGCCCAAGCACTCTAAAGCCCTACTCGGCATGTGCATCCTTGGGTCACTTGCAATGATTTTGTCGGGGCATTACTAGAAATCGTCACGAAGGAAGTTCTTAGAAGTGATGTGTTGTTGGGTTTTTGTTTAAAGTTTCTTGCATAAGTATTCTTTCAGTGTAAGGGATCTCTTATCATTGCATTTTTAATCATGGTGTTTTGGGTTTTGAAATGTATGGGAAAGTTGTTGGTCTTTTTACGAACTCTGGTTTTCAATTCCAGTATGTTTCTTTTAAATCTTGTCCTTTCATCTATCAAATCAAAAGATGTATGTTTCTTATTGGGATTATCAGAACCTGACTATGAGGCAAGAGATGCTTCATCCATCAAATCTCCAACCAAATGGCCTTAGAGTGAAGTTGTTGCATAGTCAAGAACCCTGGGGAATTTTAAGGAGTCTGGTTAAGGTCGTGCCTCTATCGTCACGGTGAGACAGTCTTATCATTTCTGTTTTGGTTTCTATGTCATTGTAAATTCTCTCCCATCACCAAAATGGTGTGATAAACTTATCCCTCACGCAATGTCATTAATGGTGCATTTTTGGGATGTCAGTCGCTGATTAGTGTCCTTGCATGGACCAGCGATGTGAATTGGTTATGGATTTGGTTTGTGACCATCCCTAAGTGGTGATCCGTGAGTGGTTGTAATCTGTAGTTTCATTGATCCAGTCCTTGGGCCCTACCTCCCCGCCCATGGGGTTAGGGTTTTTGGTTTGTATGGAGTTTTCTATTCAGCTCTTATCCCATTTAGACAAGAGTGAGTGGTTTAAATGTCCTTGTTGGGATCTTCCTAGCTGGAGTATGGCCTGGTGCAGGTCTAATTTGGATTTCCATTTGGCCACTAGTAGGTTGGTTATTTATGCTGGGGAGACCCATTGTCCCTTTGGGTCTTCTCTTAAGTCATTATCGGGTGTCAGTTGAGTCCATATGGTGAGGAGTCCATTCAGGACTCTCCTTTACTGGTGATCTATTTCGGGAAATGAGGTTGAGTCCTACTAGTGGTTGATAAAATTTCCTTGGGTTAAGAGGTTGGATCATGTTTCTGTGGAAGCCTTAAGTGTTGATCGATCGACTGGTTGGTGTTGTGGCTTTCCAGGGATGAAAAGCGTTATGGTGGAGAGAATTGTCACACCCAACCCGTATACTTAAATTATTTATTTATTTTTCTGCCTTAATTTTTTTTGTTGGGGTTCAAGTTCAGCCCAATTTAATTTCTTTGAGTTATATTAAAACGTGTGTTTTTTTGTTGAAGACATTGGGCACACGAGCGGAGTGCGTTTTGGAAACACTACGTGACTCTGCCCAGGTAACTTCACATCTTGTTCATCTTCAAAAAAATTAAAATTAAAATATATTGTAATTAAAACCCGCATTAATTTTTGTGTTGTATAAATTTTTTTTATCATGTTAAGAATTAATTATTATTAAAATGATATGAATTTATTTATTATTTTTATTTTGACATTAAGGTTTTTATTATTTTTACTCATATCATTATTATTCTTATTATTATCATTATTATGATATTAAAATTATTGGTTATTATTTTTATTAAATAATTTATTTGTTATTATAATTAATTATTTATTTATTTATTTTTATTTTTTTTATTTTTCTTAGGGTTTCATCATTTTTTGGGGTTCCTTCTCTCTCTAATTTGAGCCCCCATTATTTTTTTTGTGCGGCGCAAGAAGGGATCCTCCCAGCGCCTCCCTCCTTCGACGCGAGCAGGCCTCATCGACACCCCTGGCTGCTTCAGCACTCATATCCCCCAAGCACTGTGCCTCTCCACCTCACCCTGACCCTCTACCCTTGGCTGAAATCGAGCGGATTACCCCCCCCCCCCACACACACAACACCCTTTGGCTCCCGTCCAGCAGCCCCTATTGCAGACCCCCGCCGGCTTTCCCCTCCAGCTACCGTTCATCAACCCCATCGTGGACGCAGCATCCCCCTCTTCTCATACTCCCCCTTGTAGCACCTCTCTACTCCGACCAAATCAGCTGCACCCTAGTAGCCCCCGACCCTCGGACCTCCTCTCCCTACTGACTCGCCCAACACTGGCTAAACCCCCCAGGCCACTCCAGTTTTTTTTCAGCGCAGCAGGTTGCCACTCCCCCTTCCTTGCAGCACGCTTAGCCCTCAGACTTTCTTACAGAAAACTAAGCCCTCGGCCTCCCTCATAGCGCACCCCTCTAACCTGCTTTTGAATGTGCAAATCTGACTTGGTTCTAGCTGCATAAAATCTCCCATGGTGTGATACCCCTGATGCAGTGTTTTCTGGCATCGACCCCTTCCTCCGCCCCACCAGCCTACTACCTCATAGCTGCTATCCAACCAGCCTCCCCCTCACCCCATCGTGAACCCTCCACCGCGTGGACTCCCTCCGACGAAACCCCCCATGCCGACGACCGCTCCGACTAGCACCTCCATTAGCACCATTTTCTATTAAATTTCCTTGTTTGTGATGAGATTTTTGTTTTCTTAAGGAGTCTTTTTGGTACAGTTAGTATTTTAGAACTGTGTGAGGTGATTCCAAGTGGGTGTTGTCTTTGGGATTTGGATTCGAGGTGAGTTTTTCTCCCCACGGCTTGGTTTCACTTACTCTAGTTGGGTTTTTTATTTTCAGTGTGTGTTTAAGTCATTGATATATATTTTACAGTATGTTGGACCTTACCGTGTGGTTCCAAACGTGCATTGTTATCGTCACACCATGTATTCAAGGTAGGATTCCCATACACCTATCCTTTTTAATTTAAGAATCATCAATTTTATGCTTTTCATACCTTATATTCTTATTAGGTGCTAATGTCAAGCTTTGGTCCAAATTTATTTAGTGTGCAAGTGTTTTTTTAATCTTTTTTGTTGATTTTTGACTTTGTTTTGTGAAATATAACACATTGAATGTAGGGTCCAATTTCTCTTGACTTATAATATGAGTTTTCTCTATTTATTCTGGTTCTTCCTTTGTCTAGGTGTTAATTTTCACTGTGCAACATGTGGTTATTTCACTTTGTTTGAAAAATGGTTAATTCTAACCTTGTTTTTTGAAAATGGTATCGTCCAGTTATAGTTGTGCACACTGTTTTATTTAGTTAAATGTTTCGTGTGGTCCACACCTAACTTTTGAGTTTTAGAACCTGGTTTATCATTCTGAATATGTTCCTAACATTCAAATTGGTGTTTTATGACTTTGTGAGTGTCTACAAAAATTGTTTTTTAAGCAATTCATGTTTGGTTTTCTAAATGGTTATCGGTTGGCTTTTAGGTGTAAAAAGTGATATATAATGATTTTTTTTGTTTTTTTAAAGTGTTGGCTTCATGAAAAATTAGGTTTTGGGGTTGATAATTTGGTGAGTGTTAAATTTAAATTGTTTTATTCAATAAATCATGACTTGTTTTCTTTATAAAATGCCCATTTGGATTTTCGGAGTAAAGTGTGATGTAAATTGAATTGTTGGGGTTTATAAATGTATCAGCATCATTTGGAACAAAGTTCTCAGTTCTTTCTATGGTTTTCCAAGTGGATTAGATTTTACAAAAGGGTGTATTGTGTATTAGCTTGTTCTGGCATTTTATTAAAAATGGTCGGGTCTTGAGTGTGTAGCCTAAATATATTTAAAATAGTTTTATTAATGTTTAGGTGTGATAAATGATGTTTTTACACCTTCCATGGAAATGTGAATTATTTTTATTAGTATAGATTTTGATTTGATGCTCGACGACATCTGTTGACTCACCTTTTTTATATATACTTGCGACATACAAACCTGACATATTGAGAGAATTGTTTGAGATGATACTGCACTGGTAAGTTAGAGTACTAACCAGTGGCCCATAGTAGGTGGATATGTTTGGGTTTATTGCTATGGGATTTTCACTCGGCCTGCCTGATAAAGGATGGACAAGAATTTTGGAGCGTTATATTTCATCATATGTGGCATGCTACTGTATATGGGGTCACAGGTATTAGTGTCGTTTGGATTATTCTCAATCTCTCGGGTTTGTCTATGTCTAGTGGATTTTAACTGTTTGAACTGTTGTTGAGATACTTGCTTACCTATTTAGATTTCCCTTGCTATACGACTACTTTGGTTCTCTTGAATGGTTTTTTTCATGGAAATTGATGTTTCAGTTTCCTAACTCCTATGAAAATTTTTTTCCTTTTAAAGTAGATGTGTTTTGAACCTTTAAGTGTGAGTTTCAAATTAAATCATCTCTTTCTTATTAAAGTAGCATGGTGACACCTAATGTTATAATCTAGTTTTTCAAATGATTAAGGGAAATGGTTGGTACTTTGTTTTTAACTAAAAATTGTATAAATGCATATTTTAAAATATTGTAGTTCAAACTTAGAATTGACGGTTCTTAATTTTAAATGAAGTGCATTGGGAATAGGTACCAGGCTAGCCTACTGAGTTTTAATACTCACGCCTATATTTCATTTCTATTTTGAGTGTTTGTGTAGGCTATAGATTGACTGTTCTCACCTTGAGCGACACTTGATCGTTGAGTCAGAGAGTGACCCGCGGGGTCACACTGAGTTAGTTCAGACGTCGAGTTTGGTTGGTTTTATTTTCTTTTGTTCTTTTCTAGTCACTTTACCTGGTTTATTTATTCAGTGCTACTATGTATTAATTCTGCTATTTTATTTATTTGTGTCAGGCGAAATCGTTCCCACGATCTCTGTCAATTCCCTGGCGCTTTTCGCTATCCCGGGAGGATCAGGAATGCCTCTCAGGCCATGTCGCGGATCGGCTCGGGTGACCGGTTTAGGGTCAACCCAGGTTGGTTCATGAAAATTTAGGCCTTCAGGCCACTAGTTTGGGCCTACAAGCCACATGGTCCTTTGGGTCAGGAAAGGGGCAATGAAACAAGAATGATGGGAAGGTGGTGATCCAGGCATGACACAAGTGGCATCTTCAGTCCATCAAAATAGTGGGCATATGGTCCCTGTAAAGGGATTCATTCTCATGGCGCCTTTGGGATATTAATCATCTATGCAATAATGTGGTTGGTTGGGTGGGTTATCCCTTGGGGGGTATAAACTACCTTTCCAGCCTATGTGTGTGCAGTGTGTGTATGTTTGATTATAATTATACCTCGAATAAATTAACTATATCCTACACATAAATACTATTGAGATCATCAATAGTGAAGGTCTCCCTGATAGGTAAGAAGTTGGATACCTTCGTGAGTCGATATACTATCACCCATACTACAACATTATTATAAAGATTCTAGGGTAATCCCATCAAAAAATCCATTGTGAAATCATAATATTTCCATTATCGAATAGACATAGGATAAAATAGCCCACCAGGCCACTAATGCTCATCCTTCACCTGATGACATGTAAAACATCTCAACACAAAGCTCACCACCTCCTTATTCTTTTCTGGACACCATTACTGTCTGTAGATATCATTGTACTTAATTTTCAACCATGGATGTATCACCCATATAGAAGCATGAAACTCTCTCATCATCACCTCTAGATAGAATGTAAGAACCCATAATCAGCTATGAAAAACAAGAACACTGTTTCTACCAAGAGACCATCATGATAGCTATCTACTATATAAGTTGTTTTAATAGATAATACCTACAGATTAGATAACTTATGTCTTTATCTGGTCATGATGAATGGGTATAACTAATTTCAAATTCAGAGCTACTCTTCTCTCTGACTCCTGAACATCTAGATGCATATCTTCAAAGAGAGATATCATTTTCCACTCATCTCAAGACTCCTACACTATATCTTCATGAATATTCCAGATCAAGGAATCAGAAAAAACTTTCCCCTTTCTTAATCTATAAGATAATTTTATTTCAAAGGACTAGAGATACTCGAACCATCTTCTCTATCGATTTATCAGGTCCCACTGAGAAAAGATGTATATGAGGATCTTGTAGTATATTTACCCCACAAACCCCTCACCCAAAAGATAGGGTCTATAGAATCTCTGGGCATATACTATTGAATATAACTCAATATTGTGAGTATGATAATTCCTCTCATGTTGTATAACCTATATATAGCCATAATCAACCAATTGATACTCATACATCAGAACTTCTCTAAGACCAACTACAGAGGCGTCGTAATACATGGTATATGCCTTAACCAGCGTAAGTAATGTGAGGATCAATGTTGTGGTCATCATTCCCTTTAACTTATAAAAATATATCTCACAAGAATCCAAACAAAAAAACTTCAACCCTTTCTTGTCATCCCAGACATTGATGCTTCTGGACAATAAAAATCATGGATTAAAAGATGATAATAACCAACTAAACAGAGAAAAATCCAATTTTGGAATACTTTCTTAGGACACCCAAAAGATACCATGGCTATAACCTTTTATAGGTACACTAAAACTCTAGCCTCTTATATGATATACCCCATGAAGTGTACTTTATCAATCTAGAAATTTTATTTGGTTATCTCGGCATAAAGTCAATACTCTTTCAATGTACTCAAGATGATGTCATGATGTTGGGCATGATCGAATGGTGACTGGGAGTACACTAATATATCATCGACCAAAACCACCAAAAACTAATGCTGAAAATAATGAATGACCTTATTCATAAAGTTCATGAATACTACCAATGTATTCAACAAACCAAAAAAAATGTCTACAAACAAATGCAAGCCATGCCTACTCCTAAAAGTAGTATGTGGTATGTGTAATGGTTTAACACTCAATTGATGATACCCAATTCTCCATTCAATATGAGATAAAATCTAGGAACCTCTCAACTAATCAAATAAATCATCGATTCATGGAAGGGAATACCAGTTCTGGACCGTCATTTGGTTCAATCTCTAATAATCCACACATAAGTACAAAGTTTCATCAGCCTTCTTAGTGAAAGGAACTAGAGATCCCAACAGAGATGTACTAGTATATATAAAACCCTTGGATTCTAGAATTTACAATTGAACCTTCAAATTATTAATAACTTCTTGTGTCATCCTATAAGGTGGAATAGAAGATGGCTCCACTCCTATCACCAACTCGACCATGAGTGTGATCCCCCACTTTGGTGGTAAGTCATAAAACCCATCTAGAAAGAAATCTTGAAAATGGTATACCACTTGAGGAAAAGTATCCTGATACATTCCTCAATAATCCAAAATAAGTGTTTCTATATGATTCATGATATAATCCAACATTCATTGAATTGGTCCCCTATGATGAGTTTGAAGATCCCACTGACCCTCATGAAAATAGCTACCTCCTTTTGGAGATAGAAATGTAACTCCCCTCTAGTAATAGTTAAGATTATCCTAGTATAGAAATATCCAGTACATACCCAGGATATAATCATAACTTTTCATTTATAGTATAAAAAATCCCCAAAATAAATGATAACCACAATTTTCTAAAGAATACTCCATGTAAATTTTTATATTATCTCAACGCACTCCCAACAGAGTATTTATGGTAACGAAACCATCCATGAATTGGAAAAAAAAGAACAAAAAATTTGAAAAAATAAAATATATAAAATAATTTGATGTTAAAGTATCAAAAAACAAATAATAAAGAGTAGATGATGCAATAATTTTACTTCTAACGGTATGAGGTCCTATATCCAAACTAGTCGGAGTAGAATGCATAGAATGAATTAGACTTTCTCCTCTTCCCGGGGCTCCAATATGATGCCCCTTTGATGTTCCATCCACTTGGTACTTATTAGCACAAACTAGGGTAACATGTCCCCTAACATGACCTAACTGTCCATTGGAACTCCAACATCTAGTCTATTCAGGGGCATTTTTGTCCTTCTAAGGCTCTAGTACACATCTGAATCCCAAACCACTACTCTAATGTTACATGCCCCTATAAAACATTTTTAGGTGTCCTAACCTACCAAAAACACAAAAAATACAATGTTGGGTATATAAACTAAGGCCACATGTGACCAAACATTCCACACTAATAGCACTGCAACAAGACTTGGTCCTGAGATGGATGTCCACTACACTGATTGTGCTGATTGATTTTCCCTTGGAGATAACTGTCGTTGTGGTGCTTCTTGATTCTAAAAAAATAACTCCTATATCGCCCTACTAAAATAGACTGACCACCAATTGAAGACTATCTTAGATTCCCTTTCATAATGAGAGCCTAATTCATCACATCAGAAAAGATACTCAAGTAAAAAACATTCACCTATGACCTAATTTCATAGCGAATCCCATCCTGGAAACATCTCACCCTAGACACCTCATTAGATTATAAATATGGCACAAAGTGATTAAATTTGGTGTGACTTCCAGAATATTACATCGCTTATATTATCTCTTGTGTCAAGTGCATGAACTCATGAGGCTTCTCATCCCTCAATGTTTTAGGACAGATGTGACTCTAACATGTTTCCTCAAAGTCCTTCAAGGATAATTCCCCTTACTACGTGGTTTTTTATATAGTTTCTCACCAATTCTTGGATGGTATAAAAAACATGTAAGTAGAAAGAATCACCCTCCTATCTAGAGGTGTGTTAAAGTGATTAAAGATCATATAGAATGACTTGATCCAGAACTTGAAAAACTAGGGGACTCTTTACCCAATGAAAATAGGTGGATTTTGTAGCTCAAAATCTCTCATCATCTTATACATTGAAGGAACTATGTTAATATTCCCCTTTTCCATGGATTGCATGACCCTCAGAAATCATCCACGAATCTGAACATCCATATGATCCTTAAGAGATACATGAATATAAAACTTAGTGTTATTGGGATAATGCTTATTTTATCTCTCTTTATTCTCAATTCAAAGGCATCAAAAGGATTTTCTCTACAAGATAAACACACTCTATAGAACATTGGATAACAATAATGTCAACCTCAACAGGTGAAAATATCAAAGAACCACTAGCTCATAGTCTCTCTGAACATGCATTTACAAGTAAATTAGCATGACATAATGGATTTTTCATTTCATTTATCAGATATAATAGGCATCTCATTTCCCAGATCACACAGTATAATATATCACATGTATAAAATATGTCCCTATCATGAAAAATTCAGGTCAATATATATCACAAATTTATATCATGATGCATGAATACTTATCTCATTCCATACCAGTCCATGATTACAAATCTCAAGAAACAACAACATCACACAACATGTGAGTCACCCATGGTGAAATAACATTAACCGTAACAAGAGAACATCATAAATAGAAATATCATCCCTAAGTACTTAGATTTTCCCCAAAACATGGGGTTTCTACTCCCATGAACAAGATCGTTACCAAGTCTAATCACATCTGAGTCTCCTTTTTACCATTTCAAAATAGTAAATCAATAAAAAAAGGACATCTTTAACCTCTGATACCACTTTGTAATGTACCCCAATATAGAACTCTCACACATGGCCAAATTAGGTTGGTTAATGGACCTCAAGAGTGCCTCCCCATATTCCATTGGTTATTGACAAGTATAATGGGTGTAGAGAGCATATTGGTGACACTATACCCCTTGTACAAATTTATAATAAACCATAAAAAATATCTGAGTAACAAAAATAGAGGAATTAATACATCATACGACTAGAAGATAAAGGATGAACCAATTAAACAAAATAAAAATAAACCCTATAATGTTAGGATAGAATGTATCTAAATTGAAAACATGAATTAATATAGGTAAAATACCACTATAATATAAATAAACTAAAATACCCTAATCCCAAATACCTAGTTTTTCCCATTTTCAAACTCCAACCCATCAATCAAGAAAAAATCAACAACAAGGTCCTTTTCCCTTGTCAAAACTTGCATCCATGTAATTTTTTCAAGTACCAAATTGAGGCCTAGATAGGGTTTCGGTAAAACAAAATAGGTCGACTCCACCATTTATAAACAAAACTAGTCTCATAATAAGTGCATGAAATAAAGCAATAACCATGAGTGTTAATTAATCAGTTAATATGGTATAATAATCAACCCACTTTGGAACCATGCCAGAATATTTCTTAGTATGTTGAGAAAACATGCCAACTATAACCACTAGTCTATGGAATAATCACATAATTGGGTAAAAACCTATAATTATTACATCATAACCAACAAATTACCTTTATATAATAATTTCATCATAATCAGGTCAAGCCCTTTATATAAGCATTTCATCATAACTAGAAAA
Source organism: Viscum album (assembly GCA_963277665.1). Lineage (NCBI taxonomy): Eukaryota > Viridiplantae > Streptophyta > Magnoliopsida > Santalales > Viscaceae > Viscum > Viscum album. Next base: position 1,384,289,530 of record OY728138.1, read on the forward strand.
ATCCCTTTATATAAAAATTTCATCATAACTGGTCTAATACCTTTATATAAGAATTTCAACATCACCAGGGAAATCCCTTTTTATAAGAATTTTAGTAAAAATATCAACATATTTCATAATGGCTAGAATATAACAACATAATATCAAAATTCAAAATTTTCAATTTAGCAAATTTTCATTTGACATTATATTGTCCATTCATTCATAAAATTATACCTTAATACATTATCATTCTAATTTTCATTCTCATTTTATATAAATTTATCACCAGCCATTAAATAATCCAGGAAAGAAATCTCAAAGGGGACTCTATAAAAATCAATCAATTGAGAATTCATGTCATGATAAATCTTATTTTAATCAATTATCTTATACATTATTGTTCTAGGGAAGGCTAACACTATAGGTTGCTACAAGATAGGTCTCAAAACTATGGGATACAAAGTGGTACAAAGAGCATCCTGAACACCTGATTATCATCACCCATTATTTTGTTTGTTAGCACACATTTTTTTCCTATTTCACATAATTAAACAAATAGAAACAGACCATATGGATTTTTTCTATATCACATACATTTATCTGGTGATTAAACCAATGCATCCAATATATTACGCTAATAAGAGTGAATCTGATGGTGATCACAAGGAAAACCTATATCTCACAACATAAATATCATAAAAAAATTCAAAAACATTCAAGATATTACACTACAATAAAAGAGAAAAAGTAGAATAATGTGTAAAATCAAAGTAGAGGAATTCAACAATGATTAAATTCTTGATCGAGATGTCTAGAAGGAAATAAATAAGCCAAAAATCCGCTAGAGCCACCCAAGGGTTCGAGAGAGGGAGTTTCACAATATATGAAATAAAATCATACACATATCATGGTTTAAAAATTCTGATCACTAGATATTAACAACTTAAAACCCTTTAATGATATGAATTTATTGATTTTTGAAATATGCCTAAAAATGCATCTCCTTTGGTAAAAATAACCCAGATTTACTCTTTACAAATGTGAACCATTTTATTGGTTGGTAAATTTTCATGCTCTGAACCACTTCATGGATTATTCTTAGAAATAGTTACATGTCATGTAACATGTTTACAACATAAAAGTTTCTAGTAGACAACTCTTAACACAGATTTTACATAAATAAAAAAACCACCTATGATGTCTTCTAAACTCACAGATAAACCTCATATATCCTTGAAATGTTTATAATAGGACTCCATTAATTAAAACAAACATAAATCCCTAAACTTTATATCATTTCCCCCAGAAAATTCTCTTCTTCCCGAAAAAGGGAATCAACCACCAAAGTTTAAAGATGAATTAAACTCTAATTAAAAGTGGTTCAATGTAAAAATCAAAGAGGTATGTACCTAGTAAATGAAAATTCTATAAATACCAATAATTTTATATGTAATTTTTTTTAATTATATGAAAATATTAAGAGACTGCGAAAATTTACGGCATGTGATTTTGAGGCTTGAAGTGACTATAATGAATTTCTGAACTTTATTTAAGGTATGTTCAGTTAACATGCGAGCAGGAATTTGTAACTTTTGAACCGGTGCTCGGAATTTAAATCTGAGGACACCATTAAACTCGCAGTGCTGATATTTTCTTAAAGAGACCTTCACTTCAACCACAACAGGTCGAGGGGAAGGTCTGGTTTTACAGGTTTTCGTGGAGGATTAAAATAAAAGAAATGTTTTATTTTTATTAAACTCCTTCCATAATTTTTAAATTCTTTGTAGGTGGGGACCACACGAGGGTGTTTGGGCATTTAATACTGGGCATTAAATTCTCAGTTACACAAAGTGTGTAACCATGAAACCCACTATTTAATGAAATATCATTAATGATGAGTAAATCATTAACTTAACTTAAATGAGAGGGGCTCCTCACCTCTCGTGGTTGGGGAAAATTTTTGGAAAACTGGTTTGGTGGAGAACTCTTGGTGGAAGAACATCCTCCAATGAAGAACAAACATTCAGATCTAGAACGAGGAACCGACGCTCGAGCCTGGATCGGAAGCGTGTTGCAGGAGCGATGAACACCGACATCTCCTTCAACTTCTTCGTCCTCTTCCTTATGCCATATCCAATGAATGATCGTGGCAGGGAAATTTTTCATATCATTATCCATGATAAATCATTTTATTTAATCTATGAACTACTTGCTACCGATCTAACGTGGAGGGTGTGGGCCAAACAAACATGGCCCGATCCCTCTGCTACTTCATTGTTTGATGTGTTCTTCATTGGTAGATCTTCGGGTTGAGCGGAACTGACCATGTTGGGATAGATGAAAATTTGACGTCCTAGGACACACAACAATCCATTGGATTGAAAAACGGGCCACCTGAGCTCACTCAGTGACCCGTGGAAGCCCGTTGGTGTGACGACGCAGCGACTGGTGCTGGCGACTGGCACCAGCAGGGTGCAAGACAGTGTCCAGCACACCGGTTGGCCATGATGGTGGTGGTGGTGCATCTGTGCCGCTGAAGGAGGCCATAGCCCATCGACCACAGTGGAGGAGGGCGACAGCCGGCACACCAAAGGAGGCCGCGACCAGTCAGTGAGGTTCACTAACCTCTCATGTTACTCCACTGACATGGTGTGATACCCTTTCTTCAGGTCCCATACCTTTGAGAAGGGTCTTCGATGGGAGATTATAGATTCGATGATTTCTCTCAGCATCCCGACGCAGGGGGGTGTTAGAGCGAGCACTCTTAGTGGATAGATTCCTTGATGAGCCACCATCGGTAGCGAGACCCACCACCGGACGACACGCACCAGAGTCATCTGTAGCTCGCAGCAGACAGATGATGCAGAGGTCTAAGAGGACCAGACCTACAACTGGAATATTGCAGGATATAGGGTTTGTTGTGCAGGGTTCTCGAGATAGAACATGACAGGTGAGGAGCAGGCAGTGTGACTCGTGCGGCGGGCAGGGTCACATGGCTCGTGACTGCCCAACCCACCGTATGGACGACCATCAAACGGTCAAAGGACCACCTAGTCAGAGGCGAATATTTGATCGAGGAGGTTCATAGGCAGTAGGTGGATGTGGTAGAGAAGTTGGTCGTGCATCAGACGGTGGGTGGTGATTCGAGGTTCTATCGCCACCACTTCCAGGTGGTCCACCCTGACCACAGGGAGCAAGTGGACAGGGACAATCTCAGCTCCAGGAAACTGAGGCCTATAACCACCTAGTTACAGTGTCGAGGCCTTATGACATCATCTTGGGTATGGACTGGTTATCCACAGTCCATGCTCATATGGACTATATTAGGCACAAAGTATGGTGTGTTAGCAAGGATGGAACTAGGTTTTCCTTCACCAGTGAGAAGGGAACCTTTACAGCACTATATGGACTAACTCAGAGAAGGGGGCAGCCAATCACTCATCAGTTGGCTAGCCTTACCCTCGGATCAGTTGATGTTGAGAGTCTGAGCTATCCTGTAGTGGTGGACCTGTACGCTAATGTTTTCATTGATGATGTTCCGGGTCTACCTCCTCACAGGTAGGTGGACTTTTATATCGACTTTTACCCCAGGATGACACTGATATCTACACCAACATATCGGATGGCTCCCATAGAGCTTTGAGATCTAGAAGTACAGATGGAGGACTTACAGAGAAAGGGGTTCATTAGGCCCAATGTTTCTCCTTGGTCAGCCCCGATTTTGTTCACCAAGAAGGAAAATGGGAGTCTGAGACTCTGTTTAGAGTATCGGTGCCTGAACTAGGTGACTATGAAGGAAAATTACCCACTCTCGAGGATTGAAAATCTCTTTGATCAGCTAAAGGTAGCACGTTGGTTTTCAGAGATAGACCTCGGATCAGGCTATCACCAGCTCAGGGTACGAGACGAGGATGTGTATAAAATGGCCTTCAAATGTTGGTATGGCCATTATTAGTTCTTGGTTATGCCATTTTCCATGACCAACTCCACAGTAGTGTTCATGGGAGTCAATAAATGAATATTCCATCCATACCTCGATCGCTTTTTGGTAGTCTTCATCGACGACATCCTGGTATACTTAGCTACAGAATAGAAGCATTCCTATCATCTGCAGGTAGTTCTGGACACACTCTAAGAGCACCACCTTTATGGTAAGCTCTTGAATTGCTAGTTCTGGATTTGAGAGGTTCACTTCCTAGGACACGTCATCTCGGAGGCTGGAGTTGTGGTGGATCCAACGAAGATTGAGGTTGTTCTTGCTTGGGATCCACCAAGAAGTATGACAGAGGTGCGGGGTTTCCTAAGTCTGGTCGGTTACTACCGGAGATTTGTGCCTGACTTTTCTAGAGTTGTGGAACCCTTATCAGCATTGATGAAGAAGGGGAAACACTTCGTGTGGTCGAAGAGATGCCAGCAGAGTTTCTAGGAGCTAAGGAAGATACTGATGAGTTCCCCCATCTCGAGGCTATAGGAGGAGGGAGTTGATCATGTAGTCTACTACGATGCATCAGGGATCGTATTGGATGTGTCCTGATGTAGGAGTGAGAAGTGATCGCTTATGGTTCTTGACAGCCGAGACAAATGGAGTAGAACTACACTACCCATGACCTGAATATAGCAGCAGTAGTCTTGTCCCTAAAGATGTGGCGACATTACTTGATGGGCGAACATTTTATAGTCTACTTTTATCACAAGAGTATTAGGTATATCTTCTCTTAGAAGGGCCTGAACATGAGAAAACGGTGTTGGATTGAGTTATTCCAGGACTATGACTTTGAGATATTCTATACTCCTGGGAAGGGGAATGTTGTAGCAGATGCACTCAGTAAGAGATCTGGTATATAGTTGCTGAGTGAGGCGACGAAGTAGCTGGACACTTTGCAGATATCCTACATGGATCGAGATGGAGTATCTTATATTCAGTCTCTGACAGTCACTCCCCCACTTATTCAGTGAGTCAGGGAGGCGAAGCTTGGGGACATTGACTGCGAGGCACGACGTGATCATATATCCACAGGACAAGTTCCTGATGTATTTTCTGAAGGTGGGGAGCACATCACCCTCTTCAGAGGGTGTACTATGGTACCGATGGTGCTACGAGAGGAAGTGTTGAGGGGGTTTCATAAATCCCCTCTAGCGGTAAATTCAGTAGTGGTGAAGATGTACTAGGACCTCTGGAATCGTCACTAGTGTCCGGGAAGGAAGAAAGTAGTGGCAGAGTTTGTCTCACGGTGCCTCAATTGTTTGAAAGTGAAGGCAGAGCATTAGGTTCTAACATGCATAGTTCATCCACTAGAGGCGCCAGAGTGGACGTGGGATGGAATTTCCATGGACTTCGTAATAGGAATTCCATGCACATCCAAGGGACATGATTCCATCTGGGTGATCGTTGACCAACTCACCAAGTCATCCCACTTCTTACCTATCAGATATCAGGAATTAGTAGTGGGATTAGGACTTCACTGTGTACAAGATATTGTGCGGATTCATGGGGTTCTATCTACTATTGGCTCCGATTGTGATGTAAGTTTTACTTACCTGATATGGAAGGGGTTGTAGGAGGTGTTCGGGAAACATCTTAAAGTGAGAACCCCCTTCCATCCTCATATGGATTGTTAGACAGAGTGGACCATTATGATTCTCGAGGACATGATGCATGATTGCATCCTTGATTTCGGCCACAGCTAGGAGGATCAATTTACCTTGGTGGATTTTGCATACAACAACAATTATAACTCCACTATCAGTATGGCACTATTTGAGGCATTTTATGGTTGACCTGCAGATCACCTCTATGTTGGACTGACCTAGGGGACTCAGCACTCATGCGACCAGAGATGGTACGGGCTACCATGGAGAAGGTGCAGATCATCCAGGAGCATATGAAGACTACACAGAGTAGGCATAAGTCTTATGCTGACAGGAGGTAGAGACCGATTTATTTCAATGATGGTGACCATGTCTTCTTATGAGTCTCACCTCAATGAGGTTTGTGGATATTTGGTCGGGGCATCATGTTATCTCTGAGGTTTATAGGACCCTTTTAGGTCCTCAACAGAGTTCACGAGGTGGCATACCACCTATCCCTTCCCACTCAGTTGCACCGGGTGCACGATGTTTTCCACATATCCTAGCTGATGAGGTACATGTATGATCCTTCTCACATCATTAACTGGGGCATGCTGGACATTGAGAATGGGGCGACATTTTCAGATGTTCCAGTAGACATTGAGGATCGACAAGAGTGGGTCCTTCATAGGTGGTCGATACCTCTGGTGAGCATTCGTTGGAAGCATGGGAAACTCATGGAGATTACATGGGAGCAGGAGGATCAGATTCATATTCAGTACCCCCACTTATTTTTCCAGTTTTTATTGTGGCTTTCGGGGATGAAATTCCCTGAGGTGGGGAGAATGTAAAGACCCAGAATTTTCCATGTAATTTTTTTAATTATATGGAAATATTATGTGACTGTGAAAATTGACGGCACATGATTTCGAGTCCCAGAGTGCCCGAAATGAATTTCAAAACTTTCATTAAGGTATATTCAGTTAACATATGAGTGAGAATTTGTAACTTTTGAATAGGTGCTCAGAATGGAAATCTGAGGACACCGTTGAACTCGAAGCGCTGATATTCACTTAAGAAGACCTTCACTTCAACTGCAGTAGGATGAGGGGAAGTTCTGGTTTTACGGGTTTTTGTGGAGGATTAAAATAAAACAAAGGTTTATTTTTATCAAACTTCTTCCATTCTTTTTAAATTTTTTGGATTTGGGGACCACACGAGGGTGGTTGGGAATTTACTACTCGGCTTTAAATTCCTAGTTACACAAAGTGTGTAACCATGAAACCCACTATTTAAGGAAATCTCATTAATGACGAGTTAACCATTAACATAACATAAATGAGAGGGGCTCCTCACCTCTCGTGGTTGGGGGAAATTGTTGTAAAACCGGTTTGGTAGAGAACTCTGGTGGAAGAACATTATCCAACAAAGAACGAACCTCCGGATCTAGAATGAGGAACCGACGCTTGAGCCTAGATCTGAAGCGTGTTGGGGGAGTGAAGAATGTTAGTGTCTCCTTCAACATATTCATCCTATTCTTCACACCATCTTCAATGAACGATCAAGGTAGGGAAATTTTTCATATCATTCTTCATGATAAATCATTATCTTCAATCTATGAATCGTCTATTATCGATCTAACATAGAGGGTGCGGGCCAAAAAAACACGACCCGATCCCTATACTACTTCATTGTTTGATGTATTCTTCACGGACAGATCTTCAGGTCGAGCAGAACCAACGTCATTAGGATATATGCAGAGGTGACGTCTTGGGACGCACAACGATCCATCAGATTGAGGAAAGGGACACTATAGCTCACCCGGTGACCCATGGAAGCCCGTCAGTGCGACGGCTCCAGTGACTAGCTTCGGAAGGGTGAAAGGAAGCGGCCCTCACACTAGCTATCCACAATGGTGGTGGTGGAACATACATGCCACTGAAGGTTGCCACGACCCGTCAGCTACTGTGGAGGAGGGTGGCGGCCGACACGCCAGTCAGCCGTGTGGAAGCAGGGCGGCGCACGTCTGTGATGCTGGTAGAGGAGGATTCCACGGCTGTCGATCCGCAGCAGTGCACCAGGTTAGTGACACCCCGACCGGTTGTGGGAGGAGTGGCGTCGTCACGCTGCTGGAAGAGGAGCCTGTCAGAATCCCGGCCGGTTGCATCACACCGAGCAGGACCCGCTCCAGCGAGTCTCGCATGCCAGCAGGTGGCGCCACGTGGTGCTGCCGGTTAGCCAATGCTGAATAGTCCAATTAGACCATTCGGGAAATCTCAGGGGGCGCCTCTCCTGGGTGGCGGCTTGGGCGGGCCCCTCCAAGGCATACCACACCCAACCACAGGCCACACAGAGCGGTCCGGGCCCGCCACGGTCCAGCCCATCCATGTCGGACCCGGACTGGCTCAGGTCGACCCGAACCGTGTCGGATTGGACCCGGGACCATCTAGACCCAGATACTCCTTTTTGGTGACATCTTGAGAACCGGGCATATTTTTGATGAACCATCTATGACGCCAGAATTATTGGATCAAGACGGTCCTTTTGGTATACTTCACTTCAGTTTTGGAAAAAATGTTGGAGTATGATCGGGTTGGATTGAACCTGAATCCAACTGGTCCCTCAGAACGGAAATGTTAATAACTTGCTAACCAGGCGTCCGATTGAAAAATCATCATCCGAATTGGGTCCCTTATGTAATTATGTACCTTCATGATACTTCTTAGTGGGAATTTGTGGCAGTTGAAGTATCGATCGATGGCTTGAGGAGCATATCCTTCTGGAATCAAGCATTCTTAGTGCGAAAACCCTGTGGTTGGCTGTACTTAGAGAAAATTCAGATCCTGTGTAGGTCAGCATCTACCGATCCTATGTGGGTCATCTTCAGATCATGTGTGGGTCATCTTCTGATCTAGTGTGGGTCATCTTTAGATCCTGTGTGGGTCATCTTCGGATCATGTGTGGGTCATCATCTTCAGATCCTGTGTGGTTCATCTTCAATCCTGTGTGGGTCAACAGCAGAGCTTCTTGACAAAGTAAGATGATCTATCAATACAGCTAATCATCTATACTTCCATACATAAGTTATACTTGGTGTGATCTAAGTCCATACTTTGGTGGTACACTTCTGTATGGTGATACCTCCGTGGTATTCTTCTTAGTGGCATTACCTTTGTGGTACATACCTTCATGGTGTTACCTTCATGGTATTTTTTCCTTCGTGGAACAGTTGTGCTTTTGGCTAAAGAGTTGGGAATTGTTTTTCCTCATGAATGAGAGGGTTTACTTGATAACTTATTTATATGTATGGGTATATACCTATGTAGGTTTGATTGTTTCTTCATGCTTTATAATTGTGTTCTTGATTTTTGGATTATCCTTTGTGGATTCTGAGAGACCTTAGGGGTTCTAGGGGTCCTTACTGAGTATTGTAATACTCACCTATGCACAGGCTATACTTGAACCTTGATTTGTCTTGTGCAGACGACAGACAACATTGATCAAGGTTGAGGGTTCCAGGACTAGAGGCTGTTTGAAGGTGGAACATTAGTCGAGACGTACCACAGATATGAAAGTTCGAGAGGTGTACCTACCTATCAGGTATGATCCTTCACGGGCATTCACATGATCTGTTTTCAGTTTTACTTGTACTTTCTAGTTGGGCTTTTATTCCGGCCCCTTTTACTTACTGTACTCACTACTTTAACTATATAGTTTAATTTGTGCTCGAATATTTCAATGTGCATGGACTGTGTGATTTTTAGATTAAAAAGGCAATGCATTCCTGGTTTTAGGGATATGCCTTTCCGGTGTTAATCTCCAGCCCCTGGCCTATGGAATACAGGCTTGGGGTAGTCATGGCACGGGCCCCAGGGGACGGGTCATGACAAATTCCATACAATAGAGTTTTGTATGACCCTACTAAGTATACTTGTATACTCTTACATATATACAAACAATTTTTAGGATTTTAGGAGTACTTCATGGACCATGATATACATTACTAGATCGAAACATTGCGTTGTTGTTGTTTTGATTCCTTAACTTTTCATTTTGGGCACTTATTTTGAGATTCTTTCATTTGTTTACTTTATTCATACATTGTGGGATAATTTTGGTTTTCTTTATCTTATATTTCTTCATGGAGTTAATTGATTTTTTATATCTTATCTCTTAATCCTACATACATTATAGAAGTTAATTCCTTCTATATAGAGATTTTTATACACTCAGTGCTTGTTTCCAACCTGATTCCCATTAGAGGTAGGTCTCAAAGATCGTTATCTCTATTTATTCATTAACATCCCAGGAGGTGTACCTTCGGGTGGAGGGGTTCATGAAATAAACTAACCAATTGAGATGTTATATCATGAAATATATTTTATTCATGGACTTTTAAGTTCAATTTCAATCTCTTGGTTAAAATGGATTAAGATTAAAATGTTACTCAAATAGTAAGTGTTTTGTTACCAAATTTATATTCAAGTCAATATTTTTTTAAAATTTAATCCATATATATAATTTATATCCTTTCTAAAACCCTTAAACATTCACTATTTTTATTAATGGTGTTTTACATGTCTCTTTAAAATTTCATTTCCCCCTGACACGTATTTTTTCCGAAGTGTTTCTTGTTTAAAAAACTGACCCCATCTCATCTTTTAGATCAAAAACCTTCCTTTTACATTTTCTTATTCATTTAATGATAATGATAGTGTCCTTATATATTCCCCAATAATTTATTTTAGGGTAATTTTATACATATTTTACTTTCAATAAAATATTTTAAATAAATTTTTATCATTTTCCATATGGGTCATTCGCATAAAAGTGTGAAAATATCTCTTTTAAAAATTTATCATGGGACCACATATTTGCACCATATTTGTATTTTTTATATGAAACATTATATATATACTTTCTTGGTTTCTAAAAAAAATTATGATCCTTCATGTTTTATAAAATATTATTTCTAAAATAAATATTATTACAAGGTCAATCATATTCATTATTTGCAAAGTGATTTTTCTAATGCTCTTAAGGGTTTTTCACCTATGTCAATATATTTTTGCATATTTTATACTGGATCAAGGATATTCTTCAATATTACCATCCAAATCTATTTAACTTAATTAATTATGAAATATAATTTTCTATCATAGAAATTATCTTTTACTTACTTTGTATTGTATAACAATCCACTGTGAATAAGCATAAATTTTCTTTAAATTCTTTTCCTTTATGAATAACATATTTTCAATTTCTTTGATTGAAGGGTTTTCACCTATATTAAATACATTTATTGACTTGGAAAATTATTTACTAAACCATACAATGTTTATCCATATGGTGTTAATACCATATACTTCATTGAATAGTATCTAACTAAAATGTTATTATTATCATTGGATAAACAATTATATTCTATGCGTATATCAATTTTATTGATGTATTTATGAATTTTTCCCTTATTTTATTCCATTTCAAAGGTATATGAAAACCATTTTATTTCCATGGGTTCATTATGATATGTTGATTATTGATTTTATACGGCACACATATGTATGAGAGATGATGAATGGGGTCCTATTTCAACCTCAAATTAATTAGTTACGTTTAATATCTCATGAAATATTAAGGCATAAAAATAACGAGTTTATTCAAAAAGGCAAGGTTATAATGATTTTTTCACATTTCAATGTGTGTACATAATTATCATATTCAAAAATGAATGGACATAATGAGTTTTATTATAAGGTTTCATATTTCCATGAATGTGATACCTTTATAGGTTTATTTTCTTTTTAGGATAATTTAAATTCCTTTTTTATGCCTTTTATAATATATTTTTTATTTTTTATCCTCCAATGATTTTGGATTTTTTATGCTTCTAAGATGTGTTATTATTTTTGTGCCTCTTTGATATAGTATAACTCCATGAAATGTTCTTTTGTTATGAAATTCCTTATTCCATGATCTATAACCTATTATTTATTGGGTATAACTTTTTTTATGTGCCCTGATTATACTCATAGTCTCATCTCATTCTCACTTATGATATTATATTGTTATCACTTATGTTTACCCTTAATTAGAATCTGATCTCAGCCCTTTATTATATTTCTACTTCCCCATGTTATGAAGAAAAATAAAATGTATGTTGTGTCTAGAAGAGTATATTGTGTTGATAATTTTTAGGAGATATTAAATACTTATTTTGGATTAAGTAGTTTCTTATATAGTTGGAAAATTCTCCAAAAATATATGGGTTTGGTTAGATAATATTTTTCCTAATTATCTAAAACTATAAACCTAAAAGATTAAATGTAATATATTCTCATTAAATATTTTATTTAATTAATTTAATTGTGATGGTCACATCCATGGGATATCATTCTTGGTATCATATCAAGGTTTAAATTACTTTTGAGATTATGATGTTATCGGTTGAGGATGTAAATGTCATAAAGGGGTGATAAATTAAGGTTCATTTCAATTTCAAATGTATAGATGAACCTTTATGTTAGTTGAATTAATATTTAATATTTTATGGATTATGATAAGATAAATTTATTGAAAACACTAGGGATAAGTATATTGGAGATGTTTAAGTATAGGATAGTATCCTAAAGTTTTAGCAAAGAAGATATTGTTTGGTTATCCTTGAAATTAAATACATTCCTGGATAATGGAAAGTGAATATGGATATAGCATAGATTCACCTAAGGTAAATCACCATAGAAGAGGTTAGTTAATTATCTACTCAATCTTCAATTGGGTGTAAGATGAGTGGGCCTAACTTAAAATGATATGACCCTAGTATCCTAGAGTTTATGAATACATTATTAAGTTAGAACTAGATATAAGGAGACACATTCCAAAAGACCTAATAGTTTATTATTCTTGGAAAATAGATTAGTACTTGAATATATAATTATAGTGGAAAAAAATAAAACATAGTATATCATTTGAGTACTCCAATATTCCCTTTAGAATATCTCTTCATATCAGTCTTAATAAACTTCTTAGCATCCTGGAGAAAGGAAACCTAAGATATGGGTGATCTTCGATACTTAGTAAGGGTATGTATACAAAAAAATATATATCATCAATACATTATTAATAGTCACAAGGGAAATGTAAATAATTAAAACTAAATTCCATTTAATCAATAATGTTAGCATAGAAAAAACTGACAGGAATAAATTATGTTCAAATAATATCATATAAATAATCACATTATCATGAAACTTATCCATGGGTGACATAACATATTAGGTAAACACATTGACATAAATAAATAATATCATAATGAGAATATGCATAATCTTGGGAATCAAAACCATACCATCAGGGCCTCGTTCCGGGACATCTTATATAAATGGGTAATGCCATAGCCAAATACCCAAGCTAGTTTTTCTCATGAGACCTACGAGGGCATCGAGGTGATATAGAAGGGTTTGGATGTCACTTAGTAATTCAAATTAATTCCTCATATAATAGTGGTCAAACATAATCAATTTAAACATTATTATTTAAAATATATCATAAGAAATGTTAATAATTTATCCAATCAATAAATATAATCATAAAAAATCTAGAGTAATATGAATAATGGTATCAAAATAGTATATGTAACACCCCAATATTTTGAGAAATATTTTTTCAAATAAATTTAATCACTTAGATATATTTCATTATACACAACACCAAGTTTATCTTTCATTATAAACAAAACAGAGTGTATATTACATTACATGCATCAACGAGTTTCAATAAAACATGGCATACAATGAAAATATTATTATTTAATATGATATTTATCACATATCCATTAGAATGGTGGGTATGAATATGATTAAATATATTATGAAAAAATGGTTTAAAAATTTATATATAATTATTTCTTTGGTGGCCAATTAATTAGAAATCAAAATCAAAACCTTTTAAAAAAAAGGAAATATTTTTTCAGAAAACTATTTTTATGTGCACAAGTCTTTTTTACAACAATAAACTAAAAAAATAACTTTTTGAATTTTATTAATAAAATTTATATATTATATATTCAAAATAATTTATAAAATTCATTTTATGTGTTCTCTATATAAGAGATAAGAAATAAAATAAAATTTTATGCTTAAAACTGTATTTTTCTAAAAAGTAGTTTTCTCGCCTTTGGCTTACTTATTTTAAAATTATTTTTACCAATTTTAGAAAATTAATTTGATAAAATAAAATCTATTTTTAAATTAATAATTTTAAAATTATATTTGTCTTAATATATTAAATTTCTCTGAAAATATAAAATTTTCATTGAATAGTGAAAAATATATGTTTTTATTAAAAATTTCCATTTCTTTTAAAGAATTAAAAAACATAAAAATTATTTAAATATGGTTTTAAAAGTAAAATAAGTTCAATTATATATCAATTATTCCATTTTATGTCATTATAATCAAAATAATATTCATTTTTTATATAAAAACTTTGTAAACATTTGAACATTTTCTCTTTAATACCCTCATTTATCGTCACGTCTATGGGATTAATTATAAAATAAAATTTTCTATTTTGTTAATTTAAAAGGGAAAATGGATTAAATATTTGGATTAATAATACTTTATATTTTATAGTAATTGAAATTTATGTTTTTACCATAATGAATAGTTAAAACTACAAAAAAATAATTATCGCTATTAAGGTAAAAATTTGTTTACTAGGGGTTAAAATGGTGTAAAAAGTTTTCTAAAATATATTTTATGGAACTTTTTTTACCATATAATGTATAAAAATATATAATACCCCATATTTTATCCTTTTTTCACAATAAAAATATGGGTACACATTTTCCTTTTCAAAAAATTACAAGTTTGTCACTCACATCACTTATAAAAGGCTACCTCTTATACTCTCTTATTCACACCATAAAACTCTTTTGATTTGAAAAAAACTACACAAATACATTAAAAAATTACATAATATCATCCTATAATCCTTTTTTGGGGCTAAAACTAACCTAGTAAGGATTTTGGTGAAATCCTAAGGAGGATACCCAGAGAAGAGGTAATGTTCTTCAACGAGCATTTTTATTTTATTTCTTCTTCAACCTCCTACAATTATTGTTAAAACATGATCATATAATAACCTAATTATATTCCACAAGATAATATTTTTAAAATTTATTTTCATTATCTACAACCATATACACTTTTATCAAATGGGTTATGAAATAATCATTCCTGTGTACGACAAACTACTGCCTCACGAACCGATGTCATTCATTGTTTCATCACCAACTCTCATTATTGGGTATGATGATAGATTTAAAGTATATATATGATATTTATAACCTTATAATACCTATACAATAATTATATCATATATACCTTTTTATTTCAATTAATTTTTGGATACAATAATGTCATTCATGTGTACGACGTACTACCACCTCATGATGTAATGTGATTCGTTTTCACTAACAATTTTCATAGAAGATAATAAAAACTAATTTAATAAATATATATGATATAAATAAAATAATTATGATATTAATAACATATTTTTCATTCTTCAATTATTATATATCATTTTCTTTAATAACTTTTTACTCATTGAAAGATGACAACATCATCAGTGTACGTGTGGACTACCATCTTCATGAAGCGATGTGACTCTCTATTTTCACCATCACACAACATCAATGATGTTTATAAGTTTTTTAAAGAAATAATATTTTATTTTTGATATTAAAATCATTTTTTATAGATAAAATTTTACATACCTCATTTCTATAATGATCGGTAAAAAATAGAAACGTTACTTATGTGTACGCAACGCCTACCATCTCCTTGATCGTAACATACTTCATTTATCAAAACCATATTGAATAATTGGTCATAAAATTATAATTTATGTATAAATATGATAATTATATCATGATTATTATTCTTTATATAATGAAAACATGACCTAAGAAAGGGCGCCAAAAATAATAAATCAAGACATATACGAAAAACAAAGTCGTTATTACCTGAAACACGACTTTAACATGGAATTGTTAATAAAATGGTAATAAAAGGGAATAAGTAAATCATATATGCTAAAATATATATAATTATGGTTTTATAATGTATGTATAATAAATGTATATTAATTATATCAGAGGTTCTGATAATTGCAATGGAAGTCGAGACTTGCGTTAAGGGGTTTTTGGGTCAATTTGTCTTCTTTGAGACATATGTTATGTTATAAATCTATATCCTTTACGAGGTGTATATAAATCCCAATTAAATTTAATATCATGAATTTATTTATTCTAATGATATTTTTAATTTAATTTTATGATTTTTCTTCCTGGTGATTACGTTTCAAAGTTTCTAAAGTGGTAAATATTTAATGTTTCAATCACATCAATTATCTTGATTTTTCATGATTATGTTTCTGATGATAAAATCTTATGTTCCATTTCACAAAAAACTCATGAATTTTATTTTCATATAGTTATTCCAAGATATTAATAGTTTCATTTTTCCAATCCTTGTTAATTAAAATAATTGATCAAATGTTTTTAATAAATTATGACTTTATTTCTCTCTTCGATTGGAAATCCATTCTCCTCGAAAAACATGTTTTCTAAAAATGTTTTCAAATTTTTTTACTATTATAAATTGATTTTAAATGAAATTTTTACCCATTTTAGACTTTTCTAAATAAAATTTAAGGATTCTTTATAACCTTTTCCAAACAATGATCGTTTTCCTTTTACATAAAATCTGAATGGAATCCTTATTTCAACATATATGACATGAATGAAACATCCCATAATTATAACCATTATTTACATTGAGGATTCATTTATATGTTTTTAAGGTTATTTTCAAATAATAGTATTTTCAAAATGTTTTATATTTAAAATGTTTTTTTAAAATAAAAGTTATCTTCCTCAAGAAACTTTTCAAGTGATTTATCTTTCAAAATAATTCTCCATCTATGATAACATCATTTGATATATCTTTTTCTTTGATGAAGATATGAACCAAGGATAACATTATTATTATTTATTTTAATTATTTATGTTTATTATCGAATTATTGTTATGAAACCCGTTTCTCTTCCATGGGTTATAACAGGATAAAATTATTATGAAAAATGATTCTTTATCCATAGGTCAATAATTGATGAAATGATAAAATGATTATGAAAAATGTATCTTTTCCATAGGTTATGATATGATGAAATTTTTATGAATCCTATTTCATTCAATTGGTTATGTTATGAGGAATAGTTTATGATATTGTGGCACATATGTATTATTTTCATTATGTGATGGGTGAGACCTATATGTCGCTCCAATGCATTAGGTAAAACTTTATATCTCATGCGATAACAATAGGAAACAAGTCGATGGGATTGATACAATATGGGAAATAGGTGTGTCCTGATCCACTATGGGAAACAGGTGTTTCCTAAACCTCTATGGGAAATAAGTGTGTTTTGATGCACTATGGGAAACAGGTGTGTCCTCAACCATAGTGGGAAACATGTGATGTTTCCCAATCCACTGTGTTGATGGTATTGGTATTTTTTTGTTAAAAAATAAAATGGTTTTCATTATTTATGATGGTTCCATACTTTTATGATATGGGATTATGGTTTATGATTGATTTATGATGATTTCTCACCCTTATAGGACACGTTTTTAGAAATAACAAAATTTTGTACCAAGACTCATGTTTATGATCTATGAATTGTTGGGTATGAAATTTATAAGTTATGTTCATGATCACATACCAATATTCTCATATTATTCTTTCATATGATCATATATTGATATCTCTTATATTTACCCTTACTGAGAACATGATCTCACCCTTTCTTATGTTTTATTCCCTAGTTTTTGAAGAATTATTTAGGTATGGTATGCCTAAGAGGAGTACTATGTGATAAGATATTCATGAGAAATATTGAACATATTTCACTAAATTATAATATCTCGTACCTAGTATCCAAATACACTAAACTATTACCTTACTCAGGTGTGTGTTTATTTAATTTATTGAATATTCATCTAAAAAGAAGTAATATATATGTATAAAAATCATAGGTTTCTATAGTTGGTATCAAAGGAAAAATTTAGTTAACATTTGGAATCTAGGATGAGATATTTTAGTGAGATATATAGATATATTTTTAAGGATATGTATATGGATGTCTCTATGGATAATTTTAAGGATGAGTTCAAGCATAGAAAAATGCCCTGGACTTTTGGTAAAGGATATAGTTAGTGGTTTCCATGAAATTTCACCCCTTTTGGGTACTATAAGTGGATGTGGATCTACGAAAGTGTTACTTAGGGGTAATAAATCTAAAAAGGGTGAATTTAGTTGGAATTGATCATACCTACTACATGAAAAATAGCCTTGAAGCACAACTGGTTTGACACTCCCAAGGGATATACTTTTGTAATTTATAAACTCTTTAAAAACAAACATGATTAATTTAGAAAGACGTGGACTATGAATAAACTTGGATAAACCAAATGTGTCATATATTGAAAATAAATTGTCAGGATTTAGACATATTATAAGTGATTTTCATGATTTATTGGTTTTCCAACATGATTGGTGTTTTTGAAACTATATTTTCTAGTTTTATTCAATGGATGGAACCTGAAGGAACCATGTTAATGCTAAATTAAACGGATAATGAAATGATTTTCCTTCTTATTATCCAAACATTATGGAATCTGGAATGAAAAATTTATTTGATATTTTCAAAAAAAATTATCAAGTTATGAATCATGTTGAACTTCTAAATGAGAAAAGAATTAAACAATGTTCCATTGAGTCCTTCATGAGGAAACATCCACCTTATTTTAGTAGTTCAAATGATTCACTAGTTACTGAGAAATGTATCAATACCAATAAAATGATATTTTCTATTCTTCAGTGTTTATATCATAAAAAAACATTTTGGTTGTTTATCATTTGGAAGGTAAAGATGAACAGTTTATGAATCTTATTTAGTGAAAAAGTTATTTTAGGAGTAATTATCTTACCCTTTGTGTCCCTATGATTAAACTTATTGGTATCCATTAGGTTTTATATTATCTTTGATGTTGTGGTAATTTTGGGTTGTATTCAATCACCTTATGAAGTCAGTAGGATTCAATGAAATTAGAGAAGATTTATATTTGGATTCAAATTCCAATAATATATATTAAGGAAGTGGTAAGGTTACATGGTGTACCATATTCAATTGTATTTGATCAGGATCTGAATTTTACCTTGAAGTTTTGAAAAAGTATTCAATAATATCTTTATACATATTAGAGAATTTACACTATATATTATCCTTAGATAGAAGGTCATTATGATATAAAAATCAAAAATCTATAGAATATTCTTATTGTATTTTTATATGGATTTTAAAGAATTTGTAAAAAAAACTTTCCCCAAGTTTTGTTTTTCTGAAAAAATAGATTTTACCCGATCATTCAGGTGACTCTTTATGAATCCATTTATAGAAATAAGTTTATACCTCCAAAAACTAAAATGAAGTTATATAAATAATGTTATTAGGACCTGAGGAAGCTGATGAGATAGAATATAATGTTATATTCATTCAGAAACATGTAATGAAGTTAAAAATTTGAAAAAACATTTACACTAATAATCATCAACATAGTCTATAATTTCAAGTTGGTGAGAAAGTAATTCAATAAATTTATATGTGTAATAAATAAGGAAATACTAAGACCTAGGTATATCCGTCTCTTTGAAATTATTGATCATATTAGAACCATAGTTTATCTCTTGATGCTTCCACAAAACCTCTATCACGTCTATGATGTGTTTTGTGTATCTCTCTTGAGAAAGTAAAAATATGATACATCACATGTATTGAAATCAAATGTCATACCAGTGAGTATAAAATTTATTAGGAAAAGCAAAAAATAAATATTTTGGATACAATAGAAAAAATTCAATGAAATAATACCAATCGCCTTGTCAATGTATTGTGAAAAAACAACTAGCTTTAGGAAGCTACATGTGAAGCTTATTGTGTAGTGAGCCAGAAGTATCCTCTATTGTTGGTACCAAAGTGATTAATTTTGAGGGAGAGATTATTTGGGGGGGGGGGGTAGAATGTAACACCCAAATATTTTGAGAAATATATTTTTAAATAGATTTAATCACTTCCAAAAAAATTAATTATACACAACACTAAGTTTATCTTGTGTTACATGAGACATTATATATAGCTTTCATTACATGCAATACTGAGTTTCAATAAAACATGACATACTATTAAAATATTATTATTTAATATTATAGTTATGACTTAAAAATTGGAATGTAAGGTTTGAATAAGATTAACTAAAATATTAAAATATGGTTGACACGTGTATATATAATGAATACGTGGTTACCAATTAATTATAAATTAAAATAAAAATTGTTTGAAAATAAAAGTAAATTCTTTTATAATAAACTATTTTTATGCGTATAAGTGTGTTTGAGATAACTAAATTAAAAAAATTACTTTTGGTGAATTATATTAATTAAATTTAATTATTATATATTCAATATAATGTTTAAAATTTGTCTTATGTTTTCTCTATAAAAAAGAAAAGAATAAATCTAATTTTAATCTTAAAAATGTATTTTTCTAAAAAACCAATTTTTCGCCTTTATAGCACTTATTTAAAAACTAATTTTTACTAATTTCATAAAATAATTTTAATAAAATAATTTTTTTAAATCATAATGTAAGATTATATTTGGGTTAATTATTGGTAATTTTCTTTAAGGATAAAGTTTTTAATAAATAGTGAAAAATATTGGTTTCTATTAAAATTTGTCATTTATTTTAAAGAAAATAAAAAAATAAAAATTGTTTTAAGATGTTTTAAAAAGTAAAATTATTTCAGTTATATATACATATATATTAATGCAACTTAGGTCATTTTAATCAATTCCATATTGAATTTCAATATAAAAACATTGTAAACTTTTGAACATTTTATTTTCAAAAACCCACTTTTTCATCCCGTATGTAGGATTAATTTTAACTTAAAATTTACGAATTCTGTGAATTTAATTTGGAAATATGGACTACATATTTTTTAACCATAATAATTTATATTTTATTATAAGGTTAAATTAATTTTTCATCATATGCAATAGTGAAAAATGTAAAAAATAATTACCATAGTTAAGGTAAAATGGGTTTACAATGGGGTTAAACTACAAAGATAAGTAATAAAATCACCTAAAATTTATCTAAAATTTATTTTTTGGACATATTTAAAAGCAATAATTTCAAATTAAATAAAATAATCTATTTTTATTCTTTTTTCATGAGGAAAACATGGGTACACCTTTTCCTTTTCATAAAATTAAAAGTGTTCCACTCTCCACACTTATAAAAGTCCACATTGTATCCTCTCTTATTCACACCTTAAAAACCTTTTTTATCCAATAACTAAACCAATAAATTAAATAACTTCTTTAATATTCATTATTTAGGGGATAAAATAACATCATTCTTGTTTACGATGGACTACCGCCTTGCAAAGCGATGTGATTCATTTTCACTAACACTTTACACGGAAGATAATGAGGATAATATTAAAAAATATATATGATATAAATGAAATAATAATGATATTAATGAAATATTTATCATCTTAAAAAGATAATATATCATTTTTTATTACATTTTCCATCATTGAATGGTGATAACATCGTTCGTGTATTTGTAGACTACAGACATCACGAAGCGACATAACTATATTTTATCATTACCACACCAAATGGATGATATGTATAATTTTATTTAAATAAATAATATGTTATTTATGATATTATGATAATTATATAAATATAACATATTACTTACCTCCTTTATGTAATTATCGTTTTAAAATGGAAATGTTTCTTAGGTATATGTATGGCCTACCATCTCCATGATCGTAAAGTACTTCATTTATCAAAACCATATTTCATGATTGATATTAGAAGTATGATTTATGTATAAATATTATAATTATTTAATTGTTATTATTCTAGATATTATAAAACCATAATCAATATAGGAATATAAAAAATAAAAAATCAATATATATATATTAAAAACAAAGCAATTATTACCCAAAACACGACTTTAACATAAAATTGTTAATAAATGGATAAAAATCGAATAATTAAATCATATATGTCATTATATATATAATTATGGTTCCATAATATATTTATAATAAAATTATATTTATTATGTAGAAGGTTCAAATGAGTATGAAGGAAGTTGAGACTTACATAAATATATTTTTGTCACAATTTTTCTTCTTTGAGAAACATGTTATGTTATACACATATCTTCCTTTATGAGGTGTATATAAATCCATGTTAACATGTAATATAATTAATTAATTTATCCTCATGATATTTTAAGTTTCATTTAATGATTTTATCTTATGCTTCTTATATTTAAATGTTTTCAAAGTTGTAAATATGGCTTATTACAATTTCATCATTTATCAAGATTGCTTATGATTATGTTTCTTATAATTAAATATTACGATCAATTTCTCAAAAAAATCATAAATATTATTATACTATGTTTATTCATTATATTAATATTAAAAAATATCAATATTATTTACTTAAAATAATTTATCAAATGTTACTAATAAAATATGTATTTATTTTTCTCTTCCATCAAAAATATTCTTTCTTCAAAAACAAAGTTTTATAAAAAAAATTAAAATTGTTTTCCTATTATAATATGATTTTTAAAATATATTTTTAAACATTTTTATATTTTTTTAAAAATAAAATCTTGAAATTAATCTCGATTCCATTTTCCAAACAATTCTCATTTGTCTTTTATCAAAAATGTGAAATTAATCATTGTTTTAACATGTACTGCAAGAAAAAAACTGACCATATCCATGACCATTATTTTATATGAATATTACCTTATAAATTTTCAAGGTTTTTTCATGTAAAATTATTTTCAAAATGTTTTATTTTTAAAAAGTGTTTTCAATGTAAATTTATCTTCCTCAAGAAATGTTCCAAGTGATTTATCTTTCAAAATCATTGTCCATCTAAGATGGAATCCTTTGATATAACTTATGATTTTATAGGGATATAAACCAAGGATATCATTCTTATTATTAAATGAATGGGTTTTTATGATGAAATTATTTTTATGAAACATGTTTCTCTTCCTTAGGTTATACCATGATAAAATTCTTATAAAACCAGCTTATTTCTCCACGGGTCGTCCAATGATGACATTATGAAAAGATTATGACACCTATATCTTTTAAACAGTTTATGACATGATGAAATGTTTATGAATCCAATTTCATTTCATGGGTTATGATATGATGGATATTTTATGATCTCATGGCACACTTATGTATTATTTTCATTATGTGATGGGTGGGATCAATATATCCCTCAAATTCATTGGGTATATATTTATATCTCATGAGATAAAAATAGGAAACAAGCCAATGGTCTTGATCCACTATGGGATAGAGTTATATCCTAATCCACTATGGGAAAAAAGTGTGTCTTGATCCAATATGGGAGACAGGTATATCCTAATAAACTATGAGAAATAGTTGTATCATAATACATAATGAGAAACATGTGATGAGTCTGGATCTAATATATTAATGATATTAGTAGTTAACATTGAAATATGAAATGGTTTTCAAAATTTATTATGGTTCCACACTTTTATGACATGATATTAAGGGTCATGATTGATTTATGATGATTTCTCACATTTATGGGATATATTTTTAGAAATAATAAAGTTTTAAACCACGACTCATGTTTATGATCTTTGAAAGGTTGGGTATGAACTTCAAACGTTATGTTCATGATCACGTAACCTTATGATTATCTTATTCTTTAAAATGATCATAGATTGAAATCTATTATATCTATCCTTATTGGGAATCTAAGCTCAACCTTTCTTATATTTCCTTTCCCATGTTATGAATAATGGTTTGGGTAGAGTATACCTAAGAAGAGTAGTATATTAGAAGATATTTAGTGGGAGATGTTGAAGATATTTTAAAAAATTAGAAGATTGTGTACATTGCTTCCAAATACACTAAAATATTATAGTCCTCTAGAATGTGTATGTGCAATGAATCGAATATTAATGTAAACAAATGTAACATATATTAATGAAAACCCATGTATTTATTGAAAATCCCTAGTAAAAATGATCACAAACTATCCAGATAAATAATAAGGATGGTAAAATTACAACATATACTCAGTGGTGCATATGCAAAGTAAGGTTAGTTGTCATTTATGAATATAAATTCCATAAAAATGTTATTAAAATAATTCACAAATAAAATACACTTTTTTAGTTTGAAAAAAACATTTAAAAACAAACAAAAATTATAGAATATTATGAGAAATTTTTTATTTAAAATAAGTAATGGATAATTTTAAAGTAATATTAAAATAAATTAGTGGTTATAATGGTTGGTAATTTAGTACATGTTAAAAACATTCCTTTCATACTATTGTAAAAAGATAAAAACACATCATTCAGAAAATGATAAAAATAATTATTTTAAATAATATTTTAAAAATAAATAAATAGGTAGAAATTAATTTGAACCATCATAGGATAATATTGAAACCATTTTATAATTTTTTTTAGAAAACATGGATATGGAAGAGAAATATTCTTCACAGAGTAGAAAAATAATATTAATTTTTATTAAAAAATAATTTTACTATTCTGAGTAAGAGTGGAATTTGAATGGAAAAAAATGAAATTTATAGGAATAAACATAGATGAATAAATTATTTTGGTATTAATTTATAAATATATAATCATTTCCCCAGATATGATCTAAACATAAACAATCCCAAATAATGATGATATTCTGAAATAAACCCTTACCACTTTGGTAATATTCAAATCATATGCCCCATGAAAAAATAAATTTAGTTGGATATATATATATAAAACATAATTTTCATGATAAAAATCATAAAATAGAGTCATGGGTATAATATAAAACACATAAAATAAATAAGTTGTGATGTTTACATGTGTCCCATAGAAATAAAATTGAGACATATATCCCTTATATCAAGTCTGACTTCCTTCTTACATGTCTGAAACTCTTGTATAATAAATATAGAATTACTATAAATATGTTAAATAATAATAATCATATATATCATACCATATATTACTTAATTATAATATTTTATCACCCTTTTACTACAAATTATTTGTTTAAATCTCTATTTTAGGTAATAACTGCTTAATTTTTCATGTATGTTTTGGTTTGGTTGTTTCTATCCTTGTACATTGATCACTGTCCCATAATATCCATAATTATAATCCTGATATAAATATCATATATATTCATTATAAAGTTTTTTATAGTAATTCAAAAAATCTAGAGATAGAAAAATTAATTAAACCAATTGTAGAGATGGTAGGCCATATGTAAACCTGAATGTTGTTTCCATTTTTTTAACGGATAGAAAAAAATAAAGGAAAATAAAAATTAATCTTACCAAAATCATTATTATATAATATACATCATATATAATAAATCAATCTACCCTTTTTACAATCCATTTTAAAATAAGATGAAAAATTTATCACATCACTTCATGGAGGCAATAGTCCCCACGTACGCATGAGCGATGTTATCATTTTTAAACAGATTAGAAGGTAAGATGGTAGATGTTATAAAATAATTAAAGAAGTATAATTATGTCACAAATATAATATATATACATTAAATAAATCATTTCACCCATCCATGAGAGGTGGTGATGGAAAATTAATTATTTCGATTCACGAGGTGGTAGTCCGTCGTACACATAATCGACATATTTGTTTCCCATTTGATGGATGAGAAGATGGATTTAGGTTATTCCACTAATATAATATAATATCAGTATATTTAATATTATGGTGTTTTTATTTTATTATATTTTTCTAATATTTGTATGGGATAGGGGAAGAAATAAAATGAAGATGTATGGTTAAGAACTATACCTATTCTTCGGAGAAACTCTTAATGTTTATAACAAAATCCTTCCTAGAATGGATTTTTGAAGAAAAAAAATTACGGACTCTAGGTATTGTTTAGGGATGTAAGGAAGTTATTTTTTAATTTATTAGTAAAAAATGTTATTTGAGTGTTTATAGGATATAAAATAGTGTGTCTTTTTGTAAGTGAGGGAGGAGGCATTCTTGGAAACTACATGGAAATTACCCAAAAGAATCCAAAATGATAGTCATTCCTAAGAAAAATTCATCCAAATGACCTAATATTAGAATTTTGGATAGTATAAGGTCTAAATATGGATAGAAAATACTATTTATGCAAGTTTAAATGTCAAACATACCATTATCGTTTCGTTTAACCCATAAGTAACCCCATTTTAACCTAACCACGATAATTAATTTTTTATTATTTTCATTATTCATTATATAAAAAATTTAGATGACCATATTAAATAATATTAATTATTATTATTGAAAACATGGAATCCATTTTTTCAAATTTAATTCATAGAAGTAGAAAAAATTAGTTTAAAATTAAACCAGCAAGGGTGATGAACATGAATTTTTTTAAAGAAATGTTTTCTCAAGTACAAAAAAATTATATAAATTTTTTATAAAAGTATTAAAATGATATAAATTTTATTAATAATAATATAATTTAAATAATTTAAATTTAAAAACAATTTTAAAATAAAATTTAACTTTTCAAATGTTTTAAACTAATAATAAGTTTTCCATAAAAATTAATATTTTATATTATTCATCGAAAAAATGAATCCTTTCAGAAAAAAAAATTCACCCTAATATAATTTTAAATCTTAATGAAAAAAATGAAGTAAATTTTTTCAAATAAATTTTATAAAAGTTTTAAAATTTAATTTTAAAATAAGAGCACAAAACACGATGAAACCACTTTTCAGAAAAATACTTTTTTTAAGCATCAAAACTGGATTTATTCTTATCTCATGCCAATAAAAATTATTAGATGATCCATAAAACATTTTATTGAATATATAAAATATAAATTTTATTAAAATCATTCAAAAATTAATTTATATTATTAATATAATTACACATTGTTCATATAAAAATAAATTTTCATAAAAAAATTTCTTTTACTTTTAAATGATTTATATTTTTATTTATAATAAATTAAAAACTAGTAAAACATATAATTTTAATAATTTATTTATTCCTATTTACACACTCCAATTTGATTTAAAGGTTATAATGGTATAATATAATATAGTTTATTTAGACTCAGGGTTGCGTGTGGTGCAAGTTATCAAAGAGACAGAATTTATATAAAATGAAATATATCATAAAGTCTTAGGGTGATACATATTCCAATATTTTAAAAACAATTACCATAAGAAATTATAGAATTTCATCTCATGAAAAAATTTGGGTATTCCTTAATCATAATTTCTTTAGGTTTCGATATCTCCTCTTTTAACTTATGATTTCTATAAAGTACCTTTACTAGAAAACTTTTCTAATTACTCAATACTAGATCTCTAGAATCGAGAATTTGGATAGGCTCTTCACAGGAAGATAGATCATGATTCAACTCTATTTCTTCCTAGGTGATCACATGCATTTGTTATGGCATGTACTTCCTTAAAAATGATATATGGGACACATCATGTACTTTAGAGATGCTTGCTAGTATTTCCAAAAGGTAAGCCACAAATCCAGTTATTTATAGGATTTCAAAATGTATGATATGAATGTGGCTCAATTTCTCTTTCTTACCAAATCTTATTATGACCTTCCATGGAGATACATTCAATAAAACATGATCTCCCACTTCAAATTTAAAATATTTCATGTAATTATTGGTATAACTCTTTTTTTCACATTGAGATTCTTTGATATGGGTTTGAATAGTATTTACATTTTTCATTGTTTGAAAAAAATCCCTCAAGATTACATTGCATCATTTTTAGTTTGGTCTTGTTTGTTGAAAAAGTGTGTTTCTATGGTGAATTTTCAAGTTCCATAGATATTATTGACAATCCATGTTGATAAAGAACCATGAAAAAGGAATGAAAGATCTGGAGTGGTACAAAAGGAATAGATACAAGGAGGTGCTATTTTATAGTGTTTTCCAAATTTTTGATGTTAAAAACTTAGAGTTTGGATTAAATTGTGAAATATGGATTTCCTTGAGGATCTCATAAAATATGTAAGAGGAATAAGTTTCATGAATATGGGATTCTTGAAGAGTGTTTCACAAAGTGTCAAAGAAAGCTAATGGTGATCTATGTGATTATGATGAGCTTCGCGAATGGAAGAGGTGAAGAGTTTTGAGGTGGAGAAAAGGTTTTTAAGGAAGCTCTATAATTACAATAAAAGGGGCATCCTAGTGGCATAAATTCTTTGACATAAGGCTTCACGATTATGATGAGCATTGTGAACTGAATTTGTTTGCGGAGATTCTTGAAAAAGGGATCATTGAGGTGGAAAAATCAGAGCTCTGTAAAAATGTGTTGATGTGGCTAGAAGGTTCTAGAGTTTATGAGAAATGCCTATAAATAGGCCTCTACCCCCTTGAGAAGAGGATATAGACTCAACAAATATCTTAAGGCTCTCAAATCGAAATAGAGGTTTGTAGAGGATGCGAGATTCATGAAAGTAAGGGAATTCACAAAGGCTAATAAAGCATTCCAAAAGTAAAGAACGTCATGAAGGCTAGTTAAGCTTTATAAAATAGGTTTTCTTTATAAAGGATAAGTGAGATTTGTGAAAATAAATGAGATTCATGAAATAGGTGTGCTCCGTGAAGGCTTGTTTGAGCTTTTTGAAATATTAATCATTGAAAAAAGGTAGGAGATTCATGAAAGATATGTTGAGATTCGAGAAATAGGGAGCTTCACGAAGGTAGTGTGCTTTGAAAAAAGAGTTTAAAAGGGATTTACTAGTGAACTGTGGTAAATTGGTATTCATTAGTGGATGAAATTTGGACTTAAATAGAGCACATATCTATAACTTAGGATTCATTCATTAGTGATAATGAAGGACCTGCATGACCATAAACTATGGTTGGATCCCTTCTAAGAGAAGTGAGAGAAAAAAGAGGAAAACAGTTATCCTTCCCACTGGTAGTGAGCTTAAGGAATAAACATAGGGAGTGACCCTTGGGAATTTAGTGAGAAGGCCCTAAATCTTATAAAGGCGGTGAGCCTAGGCAATAAATATATGGCTCAAACATCATTATTGGCAGTGAGTCTTTATAAATTTGGTACAATAATCACATTGTCATTTTATGCTCCTTGAGGGTTAACCAAGTAAAAATATTTGTGTCCTTTTGCATTCTTTACTGCTTTAGTTTTAGTTCATCATCATCAGATAAAATTGGAATAAACATTAACACTAAAGAGCATAACAAGTGACCCCTATAATAAAGAGGTCAAGATCTGGTGGGGTAGGAATAATTTTGAAAATAATATCTATACCCTGATTCACCCCCCCCCCCCCCCCCCGCCCTCAGGGTACCTAGGCCCCTTTTGATCCTAACAGTCATGGTATCCTCAATATGTTCTGGGCCTATAAGCTTCCATTCACCAACTTTATCCCAACTAGTTAGAGTATGATATCTATTTTCATATAATTCTTTATACGATCCCATTTGAATACTTTAATTGAAGCTATTTTATAGGTGAACTCTACCAAAGGTAAATACAAATCCCACATACCTTTAAAGATAATAGAGTATGACCTAAACATGTCTTGTAATGTCTTAATATACCTTCCAGATTGTCCATTAGTTTGAGGGTGATAAGAGGTTCTCAAATGAAACTCAGTATCCAGAGCCTCCTTAATAATTTTCTATAATTTATTTTTAAATCATGTATAATGATCATACATATGTAAAATAGGTTTATGATGAAGTCCTAAAACTTCATTAATATAAACTCATGAAAGGTTCTCAAGAGGTAAATTTTCTCTTATATCATGGAAATATGGAGATCTAGCATGGTGATAAATAGTAACACATATTACATAATTATTTATAGGAGTATTTGGTAATCTATTGACAAATTCCATAGTAATATCAAACTATTTACATATAGTAATAGGAAGTGGTTTCATGACTCCTCTAGGATGTTGTCTCTTAGCATTTACCTATTGAAAAACCAAATATCTTAACACGTAATCAGTAATTTATGAATTCATACTATTCCACATAAAATATTTCTTCAAATATCTATACATATTGGTACTACTAGGGTATATAGAGAAATTATGGAAATGATCATCTTCCAAAAATTTCCTTTTCGGCTTAAGAATATATAGAACACATATTCTTTTTTGAGATTTTAGAATGTTATCTTCAGAAACCAAGTCTTCCAATTTTCATTCATCAATAACTCTAATTTTCATTGGAAAATTCTCATCATTAGGTTGATGAGAGATTTTTATATTTTCTAGAGGATATGGTTTATAATTCATTAGAAAAAGATTGATTTCTACCCTTCCTTAATAATTTTAATATCCATAGTTAGTAGATCCATGAACATAAGATCCTTACTGATCCTTATTTTGGCTATAAGACCAAGATCTTTCCTGATCAATGCATCCACTACCATATTTTCCTTCCCTAAGTGGTAGTGTATTGAGAAATAATAATCCTTGTGTAGCTCAATCCATCACCTTTAAATCATGTTTATATCATTCTATGAAAATATGTATTTTATAATCTTATGAGATATATATATTTCACATATTTTTTCATAAGAATAATTTCTATATATCTTTAAAGAAAATAGTATGACTTCCAACTCAATATGATGTGATGGATAGTGTTATTCATGAACCATTAACTACATTGATGCATAATAAATAACTTTATCATTCTTCATAATAAAAAAACAAAGTCCCTTTTTTGATGAATCACTACATATCACTAATCCATCATTTCCCAATGGTAGATTCAAAATATTATAATTCACCAATCTGTCCTTTAATTCTTCAAAAAAATAATCAAATTCAATTTTTCAAGTAAACTTAACCCATTTACAAGTAAGATTTGTTAAGAGGTTAGTCAATCGAGTAAAAGTTTAGAAAAAAAACTAATAATAACCTTCCAAGCCAACATAACTACATATCTCTGTTACATTCATTGGTGAAGGAAATTCTTGGAATACCTTTTTATTCATAAGATCAACTGAAAATCCATCCCTAGATACAATTTGGACAAGAAAAACAACTTTTTAAATCCAGATTCTAAATTTATAAATTTTCTATAAAATTATTTTGTTCTTAGTGACTTCAATAATGATTCTAAAGTTATTCTCATAGCTCTTATAATACACCAATATATCATTTTTATATACCACAAAAAATCATCAAGATAATACTTGATTACTATGTTCAATAGATCCAAAAAATAGAGGGTCAATTAGTCAATCGAAATGGAATTACTATAAAATTTTAATGTCTATACCTCATTCAAAATGTTTTATTTATAATATCTTAATTATTTAATCAGAATTTATTATACTCAAAATGAAGTTCAATATTTTAAAAATACCAATTTCAATGAATTTGATCAAATAATTCATAAATGTGTGGTAGAAGATACTTGTTTATGATCATAATAGCATTGATTCCCCTATATTCAATGTACATCCTTATAGATCCATATTTACTAAAAACACATTATATTTAATCAATAATTTGATCATGAAGAGTAATAGGAAAAATTAAATGATGATCAAATAATTCCATATTAATAATCACATGATATTTAAACTTATCCATTCATATCATAATTAATTAAGAAAACACATTGAAATAAATAACTAATACCACAATTATGGAATTCATAATTTTGGACATCATAAGCATACAATCATGGACTCATCCCAAGACATCTTATATAAATGGATAAGGCCTCAGTAAAATACCTAAGTTAGTTTGTCTCATGAGACCTATTAATGAATTGAGGGGATATAGATATCTCTTCCCATAATTGACTAAGTAAAATTATTTCTTCATATTAAATGGTTGAAACATAATCAATTTAAACATTAATATTGAAAAACTAGAAGATTAAATGTCAATATTTTCCCCATTCAATTAACATATTCATAAACCATCTTGAGTAATATGGATAATGGTATCAAAATTATGCATCCCCAATTAAACTAATCATAAACCATCTATAGAAATAACAAGTATGGTATAATTATAAATTATCCTTAGTTTTCCTAAGTAAAATAAGGGTTTTATAGTTGATGAATAAAAATACAATAAAAATTTTATTATAAATAGTCTGAAGTAAAATAACATTTTCACTTTGAAAATAACTTTTCAAAAATGATTTTTTTAAAAATATTATCAATATAATTTTCCTTTAAAATAATAATGTAAAATTTTAAAGGAATCTTAAAAAATGAGTGGTCATTATTTGTAGGTATGTTCATATATGTCATTAAAAACAATTTATTTCTCAATGTCGTAAAAAGGTCAAAAAGCGCCTCCTTCGGAAAAAGACAAGAAGACTTCTTTTAAACCATTTTGTAAAAAGTAAAACAAGGGTAAAAATTAGTTTAAAAATAATATGATAATGTTAAAATAATTTTTGAAAACATTTTTTATAAAACATAGACATAGTAGATAAATATTTCAGACTGAGTAGAAAAAAAATTATTTTTCCTTAAAAATATTATTTTTGTATCTGGGTACTTAAAGAGAGTAATTTTAAAGGAAAACATTAAAATAATAGAAATAACTATATGAGTATAATTTATATTGGATTTAATATATATAGATAGAATTATTTCCCAAGTGGTGATATAAATATAAACAATCCCAAATGATGACAATGTTGTGAAATAAACCTTTGCCAATTTGGTAACAGTTGTATCAAAAGCCCCATAAAATAAATAACTTTAGGTGGATATTTATATACAATAATTTTCATTAAAATAATCATAAAATAAATTAATTGGTATTATATACACCATATATAATAAATAAGTGGTGAATATGATATGTATCCCATGAAAATAAAACTAAGATGAGAATCCCACACCTCATGTCTGAATTCCATTATACATGTCTGAACCTTATATATAATAAAAATATATTTATTTTAAATCTATTAGAAAACCACTATAATATATATCATACCATATATTTCATATTTAAAATATTTTATCCCTCATTTGTAAACAATTCATTGATAAAATCACTATTTCATGTAATAACTGCTTTGTTTTTCATATATTTTTTTGTTCGTTAGTTTTAAGAAATGTACTTTTATCATAGTTACATAGTCTCCAAAATAATAATCATGATATTAATATCATATATATTTAGGATAACATTATAATTTATTACACATTAATTAATTATTTATTACATAATAATTCACTTAGTACAACCTGAATGATCGAGAAGCCTATTGTCTTTGAGAAATTTGTTACATTACACAAAATATTAACACAAGGGGTACAAATAAATTATTTAAAACTTACTTAAAATTCTTATAATATTCCATCATTCTTAAAACTGCATGGGATAAACTGGGGACATACATAAAAAAGGGTTGAGTTTTAAAGCCCAATAAGGGAATAAAAAAAGAATAACATGAAGAAAGTATTACATTTTATAAAATAGGAATTTCAATGATATATAAAAGGTGTGAGAATAAAAAACATGTAAAATGATTCTTAATATAGCATGTTAACATAAAGGAAACATGGAAATGTGGAAACTACATTAAACATGAAATTATAACCATAATTCATGGTTAACCACTAAGAAATCATAACATAATGTGAACAAAATAACCTCTCATCCACTATACATGAAATCTAATGAGATGAAAGAATTTCCCAATTCATTTCGGTGCTATTTGGGTTCACCCATCATAATCATATTATGTAAATTCATAAGTTTTACATATAATTCATATAATATAAAAAAATATTTCATTATATTTAATTCCATGATCAAGGGGTGTGGAATAAATACATAGAATTACCCCCAATAGATTAACTATATGTATGTCTAGCTGAGTAACTTGGAGTGGAAATAATAATGGTATCCATAGCATAAAGTTTTTGCATAGAAAAATCACAGTGAAAATTTGGCCACATAATGACAGTGCATAAAGGTTTATAAAATGGTTTAATGAGATCAAAATAGATCTTTCATAATTTTTAAATAAACTTTATAGTGAGAGATGTGTAAAAACATATCCCAATATTAATAATTAGAAATAAAAGGCATAAAATGAAGAAGATTCTTGAATAAATATGAGAAGGAGTGGATCTCTTAACTTGAGAGGGTGATTCCAAAATATTGGGAGGAGATTCTTGAGAGCTTGGGGGAACTATGGGAGGACTATAGAGAGAGTAGTGGAGAGTAAGTTTATTATAAAAGGTTTTTTTAGTTAAGAGGAATGAGATATTGGGTGAGTTTAGGAAAATGAGGGGATTTATTTATTATTTCCCAAACTTACGTTTTGGAATCTATAAAACAAAGTAATCAAAACCACAAAACATTCTACGTTTTTCCCATGGTTTCTAAAAATATAATTTTTTTTCAATATTTTATAATTAAAAGTTTTGAAATAATTAAAATATTACACTTGGGGATGTGGAATTGATTCATATTCATAATGAAATTATTTTTAAACATTAAGATATAATATAGGTTTTGGAGGATTCATAAAGGATTTATATAGTAAAAAAATAACTTATAAATCAAATTATTTTAAATGGGGAACATATATTTTGTCATGTATACACTTTATATAATTTATTAAATTATTTTTGGTTCATTATGATGTCAAATACACAATATATATTTATAACTTATTTAATTTTTACCCATAAATTTGACTATATCATAAAATTATTAAAATTTTACTATTGAATAATTTCAACATGATTATTCCAAAAATAATTGTTATTTTATCAAAAAAATCTAAGTATGTGAATTTTTTATGTTAAAAGAAGAATTGAAATTTATTGAGAAATATTGGTTTTTTTCAATAATAGTTTTCAAACCCTCATAAAAATTACATTATATTTCATAAAAATTAAATTAAAATTAAAATTTAATAAATATTATTTCATAGTGTTATTTTATTAAGTTTTCATTTATTTTGAAAATACATGCATTCA
The DNA here is from genome assembly GCA_963277665.1 of Viscum album. NCBI lineage: Eukaryota > Viridiplantae > Streptophyta > Magnoliopsida > Santalales > Viscaceae > Viscum > Viscum album. The sequence goes on from OY728138.1 coordinate 1,384,324,305, forward strand.
TAAAAAAGGAATTTCTTAATTGAAATTTCTTATTACACAAATATATAATTTATGCTTCATCGTATCAAAATATTATTTTTATCAAAATCATTTTTTAATAATTTATAAAGAAACAAAAAAATAATTATTACTATTATATTAAAATAAAAATATAAAAATCAATCCTATTTTGGTTAATTTGTTTCTAGTCCTTGTTAAATTATTTTTACCCATAATTAAGCTATTTTCTTTTTACTGTGGTAATTAATATTTACTAAAGTTACCATTCATATTGTCCAAAAGTTAAGTTAAACATATTACCAAATATAAATTATAATTTTTCAAAATATAGAATATGTTTTTATCAAAATAAATTCATATAGGTGTAATAATATAATTTAATATAAAACCCTCAAGTGTGATGGAAAATACTTTTCCAAAAAAATGCATTTATCAAGGAAAAGATGATTTTACTTTAACTCTTTAACTAGTAATATTAATTATATTAATTTTAGTTAATAATTATAAATAAATAATCTATTAATTTTATTTAAATCATTACCCATTAGGGTTAATTTTTAATTAATTAAAATGGAGAACCATTATGCACTTTAAAAATGATTTCATAAAAATCTATTTTCAAGCCTAAAAATAAACTTGTTTTAAAATTTTATAAAAAGATGATGTAAATGAAATTAATTAGATTAAATATAACTTAATAATTATTATTTTACTTTGAAATAAAATTAAAACAATAATGATACTTCTAAATTAATTAATTCATCAAATGAAATTACATTTTTACAAAAAAATGTGTATTTTTATATATTCACTAAAAACCCCAATATTTCTCCATAAGATAATTATTAAATTCTGATATAAAAATGAAGATAATTTTATCAAATAAACTTTCTAAATGTTCTAGAAAATGTTTATAATATCTTTCAGAAAAATAAATTAAAATCATTTTTGAATAAAATGTATTTTGAACACATTACCAAAAATTGATTGATTATTTACAATGAATTTATCAATATATTTTTGTTGATTAAAATATATATATATATCATACTATAGTTAATCCTATTAATATCCAAAAATTTAATTTCTAGGTTAAAATAATCATTGGTTTTTTTGGGTTCAGTATTGCATATCACATATGCTATCAAATATAATTTTTTCTTTTAAAAACTTATGTTCTTGCATTCTTCCCCCTTTAAAAAATTTAGTTCTCAAAATTTTGACTTGATCTTGGTAAGAAATATTTTTAAACATTAAAATATATTTATTGAAAACCCCCATTGTAAAAAATGGTAATAAAACATCTACTTAAAAATAGAGAAATGGAAACTCAAAGGTCTTTATATAGCTAGGCTTCTAAGTAGAATAACATTTATGGGAAGTAAAAATATAGACATGGATGAAAAAAATAATTCCCAAAAACTAATAGAGAGTTTTATAGAACATGGTTAGTATAAAGTCAACAACCACAAAACCATAAATCCATGATGGGTGAAAGGTGAATCAATTCATAATATGATAATATTTTTTCATGATTATTTTCCTAGGTTAAAGAAATAATTAACCATATAGACTTAGAACATAAGGAAATTTAATTAATTAAAAATTATTATTTCACACATTAATTATTTTCTACAATAGTATAATCTTTTCCACAAATGATGAGTTGTCGATATGAATTTTTTATGCCTGAATCACTTGAATAATATTCTAATAGATCACATAATCCACTAAAGAATAACAAGATATTACTACAGCCTTTACTAAATCCAAAATTGTTATCATAAAGTAAGATAATACAAAAAATAAATAAAAATTAATAAATTTATCATCTAAATTAAAAAAAAGGTTTAACATATATAATTCTTTAAATAAATACCCTTATATCCTAAATAAAACTCGTAACCTCAACATTAAAAAAAATTTAACCTCGATGGTATCCTCATACCCTTCAGATTACACCTCTAAAAACATAATATCATTATTCTCAAATAATACTTTATATTAAATCTAATTGGTATATATACCTCAACCCAATAAAACTTCTAACTTAATATCATTAATCACCTCAACGTTGAAAAAATATTTGATCATATAATATGTTTCCCAACATATCCTTAATCATACTTAACTTTCATCACATAAATATACAAAAGCGGTGTCAATGATTTTAACATATGATTATACTTAAACAAATCATCCAAAGACTCTTTAGGTTTATCCCAACATCAAACACATATTAACAGTTATCAATACCTAAATCATGTGTTTTCCAAAATACCACTTTATCACTAAATCAATTTTACAGGTTATCGGTACCATTCAACATATGTTTCAAATCCTTAAAGAAAAAATACTATAGAATAATACTTATATGTTTAATTATTCTTATATCTATATTTTAATTGATATAATACTTATAAAACATAATTTTTAAATATTAATACATAAAAACTTAAATCCTTACACTTCAATGATTTTTGTAGCATAGGTCCTTCCTTAGTCTTGGATTTAACCCTTGGTGTAGGGAATTGACTCATATAATATACATATTCTCCACACAAAAGACATTGACCAAAAAATGGTTCCATATGATGTAATTTATTCCCTTCCAAAATACTCTTCATTTTTTAATAGAAACTACCTACTTTATGCCATATTCTTCCAGACTTAAAACACATTTGAGTTCTTTTCTGACATTTTCATTGGTTCCTCTTTCCACATTTTTGATACACGTGAAGTTAAATATTATTCCCCTAACACCTTTATAATATGAACATCCTTGAGATGTTATCCTCATATTCCTTGATATCTTTTGAATCTAAACTATTTACTATGTGTTAATTGTTATTTTTTATAACTGTTTTAGCTTAATCACAATATGTCTTACTTGATCACATGTCATATTAGGTATCTCATTTGTATAATCATTACATTTCCCATCACATTGGTTATTGAAACGATTCATCCAATTTCCAATTATTGACTAGAATAAAGAGAAAATTAGGGATGAGTACTTTTAAATTATTAAACCCACAAATGGGAATCCAATAACATTAAAGTGATAACTTATAAATAACATTTATTTCCTCATCATATGAATTTTTATGCTTCAATCCAATATATCCACGATCTATTTCCTATCATAGAATCTTATGGAAACTTTTATTCCTTAAATAATGGTTCGTAATGAGCATGTGAATTTACGAAAGCATATACATCATGAGTGTTAAACTATGTGTGAAACAAGGGTCGTTGTCATGCACCAGTTCCCAGTTGAGTCTATCTTAATATGAAGTTTTCATGGTTAATACCCCAAGGTATATATTTTCTATATCCACATCCACAAGTAGTATCCAAATAGATATGTATTGTATTGGAAACCAATTAATATACAATTAAAAAAAATACAGAAGTTTTCTTATAATTATTTTTATACATAAGGCTTTCCCTAAAGTTTTCTAATCATAATACCAAAAATAACTAGACATTCCTTTGATACCAACAATGACAACCCATGTTTTTATTTACAAATTAATTCATGATTTATTACATAATAATACACTTAAAAAACCTTAAAGATATAAATTCCTATTGTATTTGGTAAATTAGGTACATTACATAACAACTTAAAACAAGGAGTGCTTTAGAATTATTGACAACTTCCTTAACATGATAATAATAATACATCATTCTTAAAAGTTCATGAGATAACCTGGGGACATACATAAGAAATGGGTGATAAATAAATCCCAATAAGGTAATAAATGAAAAATAAAATGACCTATTACAGGTGATAAAATAGTTATTTAAATGGTACAAAAAGGGGTGAGAATCATAAACATGAACAATGAGGTAGGATATAACAACATAACATAAATGAAACAGAGAGATATTGAAACTAATTTAAACATGATATTATAATAATAAGTTAAGTTTAACCACAAAGGCGTCATAAAATAATGTTCTTAGGATAACCTCTCTTAAACCACACATGTCATCTCATGAGACTAAACCATTATCCATTTCATTAGAGAAAAATCTAGCTACACCCATCTTAATCATATCATGTAGATACATAAGTGTTCCATATAGATCATATGACATAAGAATATATTTCATAAAATTTAATTCCACAATAAAGTATTGTGGAATAAATACATAGAATTCACTAAGAAAGTAAGTATATATATTTCTAGATGACTACCCTTGAGTGAAAATAATGATGGTATTCATAATAAAAAAGTTTTTCATTGAAATATCAGTGAAAATATGGCAGTATAACAAAAATACATAGTGGTTCAAAAAATGGTTTAATGATAGAGACATTATTCTATCATATTTTTTACATAAAATTTATTTTAATATGTTCTTGGAAAAATATATCCCAACATTATGAATTAGAAATAAAATTAATAAGATTCTTGAATAAAGAGGACAAGGAGAAGATCCCTTACCATGAGAGGGTGATTCAAAAATCTTGGGAGGAGCTTCTTAAAAGATTTTATGAACCTTTTTGGGACTATAGAGAGAGGATAGAAAAGTAATGGCATGATAAATGGTTTTTTAGTGAAGTTTAATGAGATCTTGTGTGGTTTTATTTAGGTAAATAGATGGAAGTCATTTATTATTCCTCAAACATAGGTTTTGAACTCTATAAAATGATGTAATAAAATCCACAAACCATCCACTGGTTTGTTCCCATTTTTTCTTCAAAGGAGGAGTTTTTTTAATTATTTTATAATTTTAAGGGATTAAATCATTAAAATATTACTCTTGGTGATGTGGAATTGAGTCATGTTTATAAAGAAAAGATTTTAAAAGCTTAAAATATAATATAGGTTTTTGAGGATTTATAAATATTTCGTAAAATTAATCAAATAACCTAAAAATCACATTATTATAAAGTATAAACATATATTTGGTTGTAGATAACATCTATATAATTTATTACATAATTGTTTGGTCATTATGATGTCATAATACACACTGTATTTTTATATCGTATATAATTTTTACCCCAAAAATCAATTGTCTTGAAAATTTATAAAAAAATCATTATTAGATAAGTTCAACATGATGATTACAAAACTAATATTTATTTTATCAAAATAATTTTCTAGATATGTTAATTTTTTTAAAAAAACAAGAATTTATATTTATTGAGAAATCCTAATTTTTTTTTCAATAACAGTGTTCTAACCCTTATTATAATTACATTTGAATTCATAAAAATTATATTATCACATAAATTTAATAAAAATTATATAATTTTATTATTTTATTAAAATGTAATTTATTCTAAAAACGATGAATTCATCAAAAAATAATGACATAATAAAAATATATTATTAAACAAAAATACAATTAGTGTTTTATCGTATCAAAATATAATTTTAATGAAAATAATTTATAAAGAAACAATAATAAATATAATTATTAATATATTGAAATTAAAATATAAAAAATCATAATATTAGTGTTATTTTTTTTATTCCTTGTTAAATTATTTTTACCAATAATTGACATATTTTCCTTTTACCATGGTAACAAACATTTACTACAATATTATTCATATTGTTAAAAAATTAAGTTGAACTTTTTTACTAATATTAATTATGATTATAAAAAATATGGAATATATTTTATAAAAATAATAATATAGGTGGAAGAATTTAATTTAAAATAAAACCCATAGACATGAAGGAAAATGGTTTTTTAATGCATTTTCAAGGAAAATATGATTTTAGTTTAACTCTATAACTTGCAATATTAATTACATGAATTTAAAATAATAATTATAAATATATAATCTTTAAATTATATTCAAATCATTCTTAATTGGGGTTTATTTTTAATTAATTAAAATGGGGAACCATTATGCATTTTAAAACAATTTTCAGAAAAAATGTGTTTTCAAGCATAAAAATAAACTTCTTCTAAGATCTGTTGTAAATTTGGTTTAAATTTAATAAATAATATTAAGTATAAATAAATAATTTTTATTTTAGTTTTAAATAAAATTAAAACAATTAAAGGGACTTTTAGATCTATTAATTTTTCAAAAGAAACTATAGTTTTACAAAAACATGGGTTTTTCACTATTCACTGAAAAATCAATATCTCTAGAAAATTAAAAATAATCACCCTATGTTAATTTTGATATTTTGATATAAAATATTAATATAATTTTTTTAAATAATTTTTCTAAATTTTCTAGAAAATAATTATAATATTTTTTTCACAAAAAAAGAAATGAAAATCATTTTTGAATAAAACATATTTTAAAGACATTGACAAAAATTAAATTATTATTTACTAATAATTTATAAATATATTTATTTTCATTAAGACTTTTATATATACTTTATATTTTATGTAATTCTATTCATAGTCACAAATTTAGTGGCTAGGTAAAAAATATCATATTTGAATAATCATTGTGTGTTTGGGTTCAGTGTTGCATATCACATACACTATCAGACATAATTTTATATTTAAAAAACTATTGTTATTAAAATATTCATTATATATTTATTTATAGTAATACATAAAAGTTATAGGTAGAAAAATGAATTACATTTTTCATGGACAGGGTAGGTCCAACGTACGCATGAACGTTGATTCCATTTTTTTTAATCAATAGAACGAAAGAAAGGTAAATAATAATTCACCTATAAATGATATTATTTATATCATATATATCATATATATTTATTAAATCTATTATTTTTACCATCCATTTAAAAATAAAATAAAAAATGTATCACATCACTTTATGGAGGCGATAGTCGACACGTACGCACGAGTGACGTTATATTTTTTCAACGAACTGGAAGGTAAGAAGTTAGATATGATATTACAGTTCCATATTTATAATTATTTCATAAATATCATATATATTCATATTAAATCCATCATTTTATTCATCAATTAAATTCAGTGGTGAAAAACGAATTACATCACTTCGCAAGTTGGTAGTCCAATGTACACAGAATCGGCGATTTAGTTTCCCTTTTGATGGAAGAGTGAATGGATTTAATTCATTACACTAACATAATAAAATCATAGGATATTTTATATTTGGATAAGTTTTGTATTGGTTAGATTAAGAAATAAAATAAATATTCATGGTTAAGAACTATTCCTCTTCATCGGAGAACTTCTTTTGGTTTATACCTAAAGTCTTTCTTGAATGGTTTTATGGTAAAAAAAGTGATTATAGGTAGTGGGTAGGGATGTAAGGAATGGATTTGTTCATGTCTTGGCCAAACTAAAATTTTATTTAAGTTTGGAGATGAAAAGAGATGGGGAGTCCTTTTCTAATTGGGGGAGGGGCCTTCTTGGAAATTTAATGGAAATTTACCAAAAGAATACAAAAGGATAAATTCATTCCAAAGAAAAATTCTTAAATTGAATTTAGATTAAAAAAATTCATAGTAAAATGTAAAAATATATCCATCCAATAGGATTTATATATGTTTAATTTTAAAATATTCCTTTATCTTTTGGTTTAACCCCCCAATAAACCGGTTTTAACCTTAATTATGGTAAATAATTTTTTTTAGGTTTTCAAAATTAATTTTCACCAAAATTAATTTGATATTATTAATTAATATTAACTATTATTATTCCAAATATTTAATCCATTTACCAAATTCAATTAATATAAGAAGAAATGTTTAATTTAAAATTAAACACGCAAGCGCAATAAAAATATGGGTTTCTAAGTAAAAGTTTTCTTAAGTACAAAAAGTTTTTATATCAAATTTATACATAAAATTTATTATAATAATATAAATTGAATTAATAATAATATAATTAATATAATTTTTCTTTAAAAAAATTAAAATAAAATGTAACTTTGTAAATGATATAAATGAAAAGGATTATTTTAAAAATAATAATTATTTTTCGCTGATCATCAAAAAAAATTAAACATTTAATAAAACAATCATGATTTCACTCTAAGATAGTTTTCATATTATGATTTAAAAAATTAATTTTTTTTCAAATAAAGTTTCTAAAAGTGTAAAAACTTAATTTTAATACCAGTGATAAAAACACAATAAAAATGATTTTTAAAAAATGCAGTTTAAATCATAAAACTCTATTTATTCTTATCTTATGCCTAGAAAAAACATTAGATGAATGATAAAAAAAATTGAATTAATATATAATCTATAAATCTTAATAAAATAATTCAAAAATACATAATAATTTATATTATTAATATAAAAACACATTGTGTGCATAAAAACTATACTTTATAAAGAAAATTATTTTAATTCCAAATGATTTTTATTTTTATTTATAATCAATTGATAACCAATGAACCATGTACTTGTATGAATTTATTTATCACTATTCATACTATATAATCTAATAATTTGGTTCTAATGTTATACTATTTTATGCTTCATTTAGACTCAGGGTTGTGTGTATGATGAGCTATAGAAGAGATTGAATTTATTTAAAAATAAATATATCATAAAGTCTTGATGTGTTATACTAAGAATCCACACATGGATAGACACTCCTAAGGGATGTGATTTGTTTAATAACATTAAATTTACAATTAATTATGAAATATTTATTATGTTATGATATTGTGTTGATGGATATGTGCGAACCAAACCTAAAGAAACCTAGATCAAACTAAGAGTGATATAGGTTGAACTATAATCTAATGTAATAATTTCAAATAGTAAGACATTTTGATGTTGAATTGATCATATAATTAGCTTATAATAATAATATTATAGTTTCCACTACTCACATGATGTCATTTTGGTTATATTAATTCCTGAATCCCATAGAAACTAAGTTAACAATGGATGGTATGGAAATATAAAGATTATCCGAATGAGCAACCTAACATGATAAAAAACTAAAATGAGAAAACTTGTGATTATGTTGAACCATTTATTTATAATCATGATTATCAATGTAAAAATTGTTTAATTCATAAACAAACTAAATAATAGAAGTGTAGATTCTCATAGAAGTTCTGGTGAAAAAGACGATGTAGGAAATAATATCCAATTCCATACATGTCAAAAATACGGGAAGAAACACCAAATAAAATATATCAATGGAACTAGGATATGTACATGTGTGGAAAAGGAGGTAATAAAGAAACTAATTTCCAAGTAAAAGTGGCTAACTTAGTGGATATAATGGAATGAAATAGAGTTCATCTCGAGGTACCACAAATTATTTAATGTCTTAAATGGGGGAAACTTGTGCATTATCTAAGTCAATTCCCTAATTAAAAGGATCATAACGATGTTAAGAAGAAATAGTTTCCATGAGAAGGGAGAGCCCTTGAAACCACACCAACAGAAGTAGGTTTCAAAAATGAAATAAAATTAGGAATATCAGTAACCCACACAAGATCTATAATCATTTCACTTGTGTCATATTCAACCTGCTCCTCTAAACCTAGAAAATTTAATAAAAACATAAAATCTCCACCCTAATAACTAAATGTTGAATTATTAAGAAAAACATCAATATGTGTGATAATTGTATCCCAAGTATATAACTCTTATATAATATATGTTTATAGGAATTTGATTCTAATAAAATACTATATCATTCCTTTAATCAAATTTTATGTGATATTTGGAATGGATTAGCTATCTTGACATAGAGTCCATGATAATTTCCATAACAAGAAAAAAAATATAAATATCAGTCTATGAAAGTTTTTTAATACAAGGACAACTATAAACTACCTATTAAAATTTACCCTCATAATATTGTGGAATTTATCACAAATAGAAAATAAAAAAAAATCAGCATCAGTTATATTACGATTATGTGGGAAAAAATGAGTCCACTAGTCAAACTAATGATAGCGAGGATGAAACCTCATTAAAAATGAAATCTAGAGTCATGTACACCCATAAATATGTCATTAATTAGGAATAATTAATATTTCAATGATGAAGTTTACTTAAGGGTGGATAATTTAATGAACCAAAATTCCACTATGTATTTTCTTTAAAGAAATATTAGGTTAATATGTTTTTTATACACACAATGTATAAAAATGAAAACGATGAAACATTAAAATAAAATTTGAACATTATAATATGGTTTTTAAATTATTAGGTATTAATTGGAGTAACTAAATTATGATATACATATATATATACATATAATGGTCAATTTATAAAAATTTACTTAGTTCATTTTGTTATTAAAACACCATTTCACTAAAAGTTTTATTTTTATGCGCTTGAAGTTTTATCGAATAAAACTAAGTATATTTATTTTAAATGATTTTTTCAATAAAACATAATAGTTACTGATCAATTCTAGTTTTATTATTGTTTTTAAAAAATTAAGAATTAAAATAGTCAGTATTTTGAAAATATAATTTTACTATAGAAACAATATTTCTCAATATTTTATGACTTTATATAAATGTTAAATTACTCAATTTTATAAAAATAGTTTAAAAAATTTACATTATATCATACTCATAATGATAATATTATATTAGGATAATTTTTTAAAAAAAATTGAAAATATTTTTTTAGGTAAACTTTTCAAACAATATTTTTAAAAATACCATGACTTGTATGACATTATTAATATATAAGTATAACTTGGAAATTTATTAAAACATATTCTATAAAAAATAATTACATTATTAGAGACATTATAAATATAAAATATTTATTTTAGTTCACACACCTATGTTTGATATTTTAGAACATAAGTTACACTATTTATTAAAATTGTTTTTAGAATATTATAAATTTATTATTTTAAAATTACTTTTTATAATTTTTGAAAAGTGAATATAGTAAAATTTATTTTGAATTTGGAATTATGTGGTCCATATCATTTAATAATCACCATTTTATTTTTAGGCATAAAAAGTGATTTACTTTGGAAAAATTAGTTACCGTGGTAAAAGCCAAACGGGTGAAAAGAGTTTACCAAATGGGTAAAAATCATAACATACTAAAAACATGTTTCCAATTGAGTTGTTGAGGTGTATATTGACCAATAATTATCTTCAATCCCTTTTTGTCCATTTTATTTTTATTCTTCGCATGTGATACATGTTCTATGTTTATATTAATATGAAATAATTAAAAAAAATGTTATTCTCACAACTTATAAAAGAGGCATATCACCACAACTTGAATTCCACTCTATGTAAAAACCTAAAAACTTAACTTATAATAATACTTTAGTCAATATATTTCTTAACACACAACACCATTATTTAAGTGAATTAAGATATATAAAAAAATTATTATTTAAATTTGATTGTTATAACCTAGCCATTAAATTGGAGGGTATGAATTTGAGTAAGTGGATTATGAAATATATCTATAAAATTATGAAACAATAAAAATTTATATATTAATTCTTATAAAATAATCACTAATTTTTTAGTAAAGTCATTTTATGCTAGAAAAACATGTTTTCTTCAAAAATGGGATTTTTTACATTTTGTGAAAAAAATATTATAATTAATTTATGGAATGTTTATAAATTTTATTTTATAAAAATGATAAAAAAAATTAATCATAATTGAAAAATTATCATAAGGTGGAATTTTTTTATTTTTATTAAAAGATTAATTTTTCAGTGAATAGTGAAAAAAACTGCAGATTTCATAGAAAATTATCATTTCCTATCAAGTATTTATATAGCCCCATTTTTCTTTGAATTTATTTTAAAAAAAATTACAATTTTTTTTTCTAAAAAATAAAACTTGTTTCATTCAACTCATCATTATTTTTAATTTTGACATAAAATATTTTCATTCCTAAAAATACATTTTTCTGGAAAATTATTTTTCATCAGGTTTTGTAGATTTAATTTAAAATTTAATTTACCCCACTTATAATAGATTAAATTAATTCAATTTAATATTTTTTGGATTCATAAATTCAAATTTATCCTTGGATTTATTTTTTATACTTTTCTAAAGAATTTATTTTTTTCATAAATAGTAAAAAAAATACAGCTTTTATGAAATACAATATCTTTTATGATATCAAAAAGAAATAAATATGACATAAAAAATTATGAAACATATGAAATGATTAACTTTTATGATATAATAATAATTTAATACAAAAATAATTCAAAACATATAAATTAAAATTTATTTCATGATGAACATAAAAATCATTTTTAGTGTCGACGTAGTGCTTGCACAACACTAGAAAAGTCCAATTTATTATCATACATATAATAGTTGAGAAGGAATATGTCTTTTATTCACTTAATTAATTAATTTTTGGTTTAACTTATGCTATTTGAAGATATTTGTGAATTTCTATGTTATATAACAAGAACTTTATCCAAATGCTTGTTCAGTGCTTGTGTGTGGCGAGAAAAAGTAAAAATAACATATTAAACATGTTTTAATGACATATATGTGAATAAATATACATATTGAATTAATATAAAATTTTATTTTGAATTAAATTAATTTATTATTATGATGGTAATTTTAAAATTTTTATTGATGGAATAATTACTTTAAATGTTTCCACAACACTGGTACATTGTATAACAAAGTAGTATAAAAATCAAAGTAAATGATTTTAAAAACCAAAATAAGTAATTTTTTTTATGAAATATGGTTTCAAATTAATTTTTGGGTTAATAATAATGTATAAATAATATATAATGATTTTATATTCAAATTAAATACTTATCTTGATTTATTTAAATTCAACATATATGAATAGTTCTTAAAATAACTTTAATTATACTTTATGTTAAATAATATATTTAAAAAACGAATTAAAAAAATAGGATAAGTGGGATATACTATGGAATAAAATTTCATATATTGACCATTTTTTAGATAATTTTTTCTTTATATGTAAATTTTTAACCCTTTGGTGGTGAAACATTTTTTATCATGTTCAAGGAGTAAATTATTTAATATCGGGGTTAAACCCAATGATAAGGTTTAAAATTCCACAAAAACCAATAAAAATTTTATTAGTTAAAATTAATTCATCCTTAAAATATATTAACCTTAAAATTTTGCCTAAATTTTTCCATATTCACTTAAAACAATTTATTATATTTAAATATTATAAATAATTCTTTGTGTGTCCTTTCTTTCACTATAAAAGAACACCACCTTTCTTTTATTATTAACAAAACCTTAATCTATTTATCATGACCAAAATTTAACAAAAGATCTTCTAAAAATTATTTTATAAATTTTATAAGTTAATTACTTTTTAAAAGACCATCCTTATGGTCCTTAAAGAGAGATCAAAATGAGGTTCTTCAAAGAGGAGGTAATCATCTTAACTGAGCATTTTAATATTACTTATTATTACACCTCCATTAATACTATTTTAACCATTTCTATATATGAGAATAATTATATCACATATACTAAGATGTTATAATATTAATTAAAGAACCTTATTCTTCTCATTTTTCATCTTATAGGGAAAGAAAACATCATTCATCTGTACATGTGGACTACTACCTCCACGAAGCGATGTATTTCATTTCTCATCACCACCTTTCATGATTGGTAATTATGATGTAATTAATTAATATATAATATATTCATGAAATAATTTTAATTCATTAAATATAATATATATTCCATTTTCTGACCATTCTATTTATTGGAAAATAAAAATTTCATTGGTATATACATGTGGACTAGAACCTCCACAAAGCGATGTGATTCATTTTTCATGTACGCCTTTTGTGGATGGTAATAAAATTGCATTTAATGTGAAAACATGATAATTATTTAATTATTATGAATATATATATTATGTGACAATGAACCCATTGACAACCTACCAAAGCTATTTTTCAATTATGAATTAAACATCCTCAAAACGTACGACGTAAACTTAACTGATTAAGTAACTAAATAAAAAATTTTCCTAAATTACATAAAATGGATAATGGAAATAAAATTATAATAAAAAATGGTTATTAATAAAGTAAATAATTAATATAATTTTATTATACGGGATTCAAATAGTGTACATGACAAGTTGGAATAGAGGTAAGGAACACTTTATCTTACAACCTCTTTTAAAATATTTTAAATATTTAATTTCTAAATATTTTCCTCTATGTCCATATATATAAATTACTTTTATGTATGTATTTATATTGACATAAATAAATTATAATGTACATTTTATGTTTCTATATACTTTTTCAATGGTTTTCAAAAGGAATGTTTTTATGCTATGTATATGGTACGTTTTGAATTTATTTACAAAAGGTGAAAGGAATGTTTTATTTTAATGTATATGTCAACGATGGATTTTACCACTACTAAAAAAGTTTTTTTATGTTTCGATTAATTTATAATATTTCATGTTTTATCTATTGAGAAACGTTGATTCTTTTTTTGGGTATTTTATTTTTAAAATTTGGGTTTTAATGGAAAGGGATATATCAATATTGAAAAATGTTTTTCTTATGGGTTAAAAAGTAATTATTATGAGTTTGATGAAGGAATAGAAATATTTTATATGTTTAATTTATGCTATGGACCTTTTAAATTGTTTATTATTATAAGTGATTCAGATATATCTCTCTAGTGCGTTGTGTTATGATTATGTTCCCCAAATAATTATGATCGAATTTACCATGTAGTTTATACCATTTGTAAGGGTTCTTATGAGGGTTCATGTAAGGGACTTATGAATATGATTCCCTAAGTAACCTACATGATTTTTCTATACTTTATATTGAATATTAATGTAAATATTTTATTTAATAATGTAAGATAATGATTTTTTTTTATGAAATTACTATTCCCTTTAATGTTAAAAAGGTATGTTTCTAATAAATTTGTTTCACTGATTCTTATGTTATCTAAAAAAACCCCATGATTGTGAATTTTTCTTTTATACCTTTTATAATTTTTTTTATGAAAAACATTTGGTATTAAATATGATTTCATGTGTAAGTAAGTGATTATTTGAGCTCAAATATTATCATGTTAAATAAAAACTTTATTATATGATCATATGGTTTTTAAATATACTGATGAGTTTATTTTCCTTTTTATAAATCACTTATTGAGAAATTTTTTCTCATCCCATGTTTTCAAATGTTTTTCAAAATTTTTAAGGATGATTAGAAATGTTAATAAAGTCATATTTTTAGATATCGAAGTTAAATTGATCAAAACAAGTGTGTCATATTAAATAACATGTTTTTTGTAAAAATGATCACTTAATGATATGGGTATTATTATGTAGGAGTTTATCCAAATACTATAAAACTCTAAACATAAATGATTATTAGTTATGTAAGTGATGTTAGTTTTTAATTTGAAGTTTTGGATGGCTAAAATTGGGCCATGTATATTGATATCAATGCTAGAAATGTAAAGAATATATTTTTATTACACGATCTAGGAGTGTTGGTTTGTGGCTATTATATTGGTATTAGAGAAGGGATTGGATAACTTTGGAGATTGAGATTTTTTCATGTGATTTTAGATTAAAAATTATGAATATCATCATGGGTTTATAAGTTTATGTTTGATCATAACTTCAAATTCATTGACACACTTTTTTTGGTTTTAAGTGAGGATATTTTCTGATGATTAAGATTATTTTGGGAGACATTTATAGTAATAAAATCCTTAGATTTAGTATATTTTTTAGTGAAAATGTTTTTTAAGGAATAATGATTTTATATTTTATGAACATATGTTTAATAATATTGATAACATTTAGGGTTAATATGGTCTTTGATGTTGAGGTAATTATGGTTAATTGGGAGAAAAGGGTAATTACATATAGGGAATATATAAATTATCATATAGATAACCATGGGATTAAAAAGTGATTTTCTGATTATGTGATTGATGTTATTTTTTAATAATTTCACTATTTTATAAATATTATATGATTAAGATAAATTTAAATAATTTTGGTTATGATGGATTTTTATTTAATAAATAAAGGTTCAATTATCTCATGGATGCATATATGATTTAATTTTGGATTTATAGTGATTCACATTATTTAGGGAAACTATTAACATATTTTAGATATTATAAGATTAGGATATATTTTTTGTTATATGAATTTTTGAGTGACTAAATATTTTTTATAGGTAAATATTAAATTAATCTCATAATAATATGTGATCAAATCCTTCTGATTTCTAGGTTTCAAACTTGATCCAAAATATTTTTATGAATTTTAAGCCTATATTTTTATCAAATGATTTATGTTTATCTTTTGGTGTTTTGTTATATATTTGGGAATTAATGTAATATTTATTCATATAAAGTTTTATTAATATTGGATATTATTAATCCTCAAGATAAACATTCTTGTTTTGATTAATGTTTAAATACATTAGGAACAACTAGTTACCCTTCTGTGGATCTTGTGATCAGAAAGAAATATATTTTAGTGATTCAAGAATAGTTAATATATTTTGGATATTAATTTCTTTGAGTAATAAATGAGATAGATATAAATTTTTTTTCAAATCATGAACAATGGAAGAAATTATGCTTATGAAGTTGAAAGATATCAAGAAATTATATTTTTTCATATTCTATATCTTGATGGTAAAAGAATCCCTCAACTCCAGCTAAATGATATTGATATAAAAATTTTATCCTTTTACATACATTTATAAAGAATTTATGTCCTTCTTTATACATTAATAATTTATAGTTTTTTCGTCACTAAATTTTTCATGACCATGTTCTTTATGTGCCTCTATTATTCCTTAGATATTATTTTTTCCTCGATGTCCATATTTTTAATTTTCAGTAATGTTCTCCTTATCTGGGGACATAATTATGTTTTATTCTAGATGAAAATCATATTTTTACTTTTCTATTTTCAAAATTATGTTTTATTATCCATTTTTTATTATGTGTATTTTTAAATAAAGGTATTTTTAAAATATTAAATAGATTTTTCTATTCATGATCATATGTTTTATCTTCCACTCCCTTAAAGTGATCTAAAAAAATGTTTTAAAATATTTCATCAGGAATGAGATAAAATTCTGAGGGTGAAATTTCTTAAATGGGTAAAATATAGCACCCTAAAATTTTATTTTAAAATGATATTATTCTTGATATTTCCCTTAACATTCAACATTGGTCTTTAAGAGATTTTTGATATACTATAAAAATATTAATATTTATTGTGACCATAATAACCTTGTCATTAAATTCTAGGGTATGAATAAAACTAACCACATTATAAAATATATCTATAATTTTCACCATACATATAGATATATTGATTAATTCTTAGGAAATAAGTACACAAATTTTAATAAAGTCATTTTATGCTTTGAAAATGCATTTTCTGAAAAACAAATTATTTTTATTTTTTTGTGAGTAAATATTATAATTAATTTTTTATGATTTTAGAAATTTTAATTTATAAAATTTATATATTTTTTTAAATCATGTTATAAAAAATAGATTAAATTAAAATTTTGGGATTTTTATGAAAAGAATAATTGAATAGCGAAAAAAATACCGATTTCAAATAAAATTTTAATTTTCATTATAGTATTTAAAAGTTCCCATTTAGATTAAAATTTATTTTAAAATTAAATTATTAATATTTATTTTAAAAAATAAAATTAGTGTCATTGGTAGAAAATTTATTCTTAATTTTTGTATGAATTTGTTTTTACTTAAAAATTCATTTTTCTTGAAAATTGGTTTCCATCATGTTTTGTATGTTTAATTTTAAAAGTAATTTCTTCAAATTATTGGAGTTTAATTTTAGTAAATTTAATTTATTTTTTTATTCATCATGTCAAATTTATCCTAGGATTAATTATTAATATTTTTTAAAGAAATTAGATATTTGGTGAATAGTAAAAAATATAGTTTTCAGGAAATATTGTATCTTTTATGATATCTCCAGGACATAAATATGATATAAAATTTTATTAAACTCGTAGAATAAATTATATTTTATAATATATTTAATATATCATTCAAAATTAATTTAAAACACATAATTTATAATTTATATCCTAATAAATATGAAAATAATTTTTAATGTTGATGCAGTACTTGCACATCACTAAAAAAGTAAAATTTAGTATCCTAAAGATTTTATTAGAGAAATAAGAATAATATTATTAAATTTATTGATTAATATGATGTTTAATTGATTATATGAACAAATTTTTATGGATTTTGGAGTAATATAACAAGTCACATATCTAAATGATTGTGTTGTGCTTGTACAACGTGAGAAAAAGTCAACATAACATATTAAATAAGTTATCCTGACATAGAAGGGAGTAAATATACATATTGAATAACTATAATTGTTTATTATTAATTTAATTAATTTACTTTTAGTATTATAATTTATTTTTTATTTTTAGTGATTATATAATTTTCATAAATGCTTACACAACATTAATGCGGTGTTTGGGTAAGCAACATAAAAATCAATGAAAATGATTTTTAAAACATGAAAAGTAATATTTGTTTAGATTAATTATTGTTTAACATTAATTTTATAGTTAGAAATAATTTATAGTTTATTTTTTAATAGTTTATATTAATATTAAATACATTTCTTGATGTCGTCAATGTTATAATATGTGAACGGTTATGAAATGAATCTAATGCTATTTTATTTTATATAATATATTATTAAATTATTTTGAAAAACATTAAAATATTGAAATAGGAAATGGGGATGAGATATGGTCTAAAATTTCATTAATTTACCTTTTTTTATCAAATTTTTACCTTATAAGTGAATTTATCACCGTTTAGTTTTGAATTTTTTTACCATGGTTAATATTTAAATTGGTTAATAAAGGGGTCAAACATAAAGAGAGGGTTTAAAATGAAACATAAACCTATCAAAAAATTATTGTTTTAAATTATTTAAGACCTAAAATATAATATATTTAATACATTTTTCACTTGGTTCCATTGAAAAATAATTTATTATATGTAAATATTTAATGTAATTTCAAGTGTGTCCTTTGATTCACTATAAAATAACTCCACCTATCTTCTATTCTTCACAAAAACTTGATTGATTTATCTCCAAGAAACCCTATTAAATACTCTTCTTAACTTCCTTAGATAAATTATAGATGTTTTTTCTTCTTAAAATATGATTCCTAAGGTCTTTAAGGAGAGATCCAAAGAATATTATTCAAAGATGAGGTAATCATCTTAATTGAGAATTTTTATTTTATTTCTTCTTCTTTTACCTCCTTAAATCATGTCCTCGTGATTTTGATATAATAAAATAATTATCTACCATATACATAAATGTTTTTATGTCAATTAAATATCCTTATTCATATCATTTTCCATCCTATGGGGAATGAAAAAAGCATTCGTGCGTACGTGTAGACTACTACCTCTATCAAGTGATGTAGTTCGTTTCTCATCACCGCCTTTCATGGTTGGTTATTATGATTTATTTAATTAATGTATATTATATTATTGAAATAATTATCATTACTTTAAAATAATATATCATCTATTTTCTAACCATTCTATTTATTCAAAATTGATAACATTGTTTGTGCTTATGAGTAGACTACCACATCTATGAGGTGATGTGATTTTTTTCATATATACCTTTCATTGATGGTTATTAAATTGTATTTAATGAAAATACAAGATAATTATTTCATTATTAATATTTTGGAGACTACATAATAATTACACCTTTGACTATGGTAATCCTATCAAATCTATTTTGGGATTATGAACTGAACTTCCTCAAAATATCTGATATAGAATTAACTGATTATGTAACTAAATAAAAAATTACCATAAATGAAAAAATGGATAATTATAATTTAATTAACCTCAAAATAGATCTTAAAAAGGTAAATAATTAATATAATTTTATTATACATGGTTCAAAGAGCATACATGACATTTAGAAATCAAGGTAAGGGACACTTTACCTTTAAACCTCATTTTAAATGATTTAAAGATTCAATTTAAAAATATTTTCCTCCATGTAAATATTCTCAAAATACTTTATAGATGTATTTATATTGATATAAATAAATATTCAAGGAAATTTCATGTCACTTTACACTTTATTTCAAAAAAATTAAAAGAAATCTTTTTTACGTATATTATATGGGTTGTTTTGATGTTATTTAAAAAAGGAAAAGAAGGAATGGTATATTTTTACATATATGACATCGATGTATTTTTCTACCATGGACACAATTATTTAATTTTTGTATTATTTTATAATATTACATGTTTTATTTAATGAAAAATCTTCTTTCCCATTGTTCTAGGATTTTTGTTTTGAAATTGTTTATTAAATGGAAAGGTATATATCAATATCTAAAAATGTATATCTTGTGGGTTAAAAACTATTTTTATGGTTTTGATGATATAAACATAATATTTTATGTGTTTCATGTTTTTTATAGTTCTTATAAATTTTTTATAATGATGCGTGAACTCAATATGGCTCTCTAAATCATTGGATAATGATTATGTTCACAGGATAATTATGTTGGAATTAACCAAGTTGGTTATTAAATTTTAAAGGGGTATTATAAGGGTTTTATAAAGAGTATATTCCATGTAACTTGAATGATTTTCCTATTCTTTCTAATGAGTATTCAAGGAAATTGTTTTATATCATAAGGTATCCTAATGATCTTTATTTTTAATGAATGATTATTCCCTTTAATGGTAAAAAAGTATGTTTTTAAGAAAATGTGTTTTCACGCATTGCCATGTTTTCTAATAAGGCTTAATAATTATTATTTTATCATAAATAATTTTCATATTGTTTTCTATAAAACAGTTTTTTAGTAAATTTTATTAAATGTGAAAGTAAACAATTATTTTAGCTCAAATATCATTATGTAAAATAAAAACTCTCTTTTATGATCTTATGGTTTTGAAATGGACTAAAGGGTTTATTTTATTTTTTATATATCCATTACTGATATTTTTTATATTAATCCCACATTTAAAGAAAATCACATGCCCCAAGGACTAGTATAAATGTTAATAAAGTGAGAGTTCTAGATTTCGGAGTTACCTTCAAGGAAGAAGTGTGTATTTTTAAAGAACCTGTTTTAGTGGGTAAATTTGTCACTTATAAACATGGGTATTGTTATGTATGAGTTTATCCTAATTTAATAAAAATATAAATATAAGAGTTATTTGGGTATGTAAGTGATATGTTTTTTCTTTTTGAAGTTTTGGATTGCTAAAATTGGGTCATGCTTATCTGGATCAAAGAAATAAATGTAAGGATTATGTATTTATCACAAGATCTTGGTGTGAAGGTTTAGGGATGTTATATTATCACTAAAAAACACTACTTAATTATAGTTTATTATTTTTAGTTCTAGTAACTATTGTGAAATCAAATCAATTTAAAAAATATATAATAAAAAGTGGTTTATTCAAAACACCTCTATATTTGTTTATTTCAAAATTTAAAAGAAGTTCCAATTAAACTTCCAATAACTGATTTAAAAATCCCATAATATCCCTTCCATGATCTCTATGCATGACCTCAACACCTATCCCCCCTCCCCCAACCTCCACACCTCCCCTCCCAAGTGCGACCCCAACACTTGTACCTCATTGGCGATAATTATTTCCACCACCCCTCCAAACTACCTCATCTTTCCTTAGTGGTGACCCCAACCCTTGCGAACCCCCATATGACCACCCACTCCCCGGAAATTCCCCTTCTCATTGGAAATGAAGACCCTCCCCATATAACCTCACTTTCTCAAGCTCACTTCTCATCCTTGATCGATCAGATCCCCTCCTCAGCGACAAGGCAGACCGCCCCCCCAAAGGTTGTATCATCCTCCCTATAATCATAGTAAATCTATTATTGAGTAGAATTAGATGGAAAATCATTGGTGATAAAAAGTGTATAGATTTTTTTTATTCATTAAACATTAATTTATATATGTAATTTTGGTTTATAATGTGTTTTTTTGTATTTTGAAGTGATCTTTTTGGAGTTATAGTAATCATTAATTTTGTTTATGTTGTATTAAAATAAAAAAAATAAATTCCTTTGTGATATAATCTGGTTATGGAATCTATATCATTCATAATTTCATGTTTTTCATTTAATATTAATGAATTACACTTTGTTTTATATATGTTAATGCCTCTAATTTTGGACATATACATAATTGAGACTATTTTCAAACTCATGATTAATTGGTGGTAGGGTTTGGGGTCACACATGGTTGAATTACCAACCCTGGAAAGGTCTCTAAGAATAAAGGCCTTTAAAATGAGATATTAGACCCTTTTAAAATTTATTATAATGCTTCATGTTTTATTCATATATGAGAAATAATTTAGTTTAATAAAATCTATCAAAAAATGATAGAATAGTTTGGGTTAAGTTTTACATTCATGCTAATCAATTATTGGTTATAGTAACTGGAACATCCAATATAGTTTCATATATTTCATTTTAACTAACATGATTTTTAAGAGAACTAATTATAGTGTATAGTTTTTTTTTGAGTCAAATGACTAATTGTTTATCATTTTATATGAATCAGACACTTCAAAATGTTTTTCCAAATATGTGATAATGTTTCCCCTCATTATAAAAAAGTTATTTTTTGGATCCCCTTAGAGTAAAAAAATTATTCAACATATTAAATCGTGAACCTGAGATGGTATAATGAAGTATAAGAACATATAACAACATAAAACTTCTATTCTTGTCATTTATAGCCATCTAATAGTGTGTGATATCCAAATAAAGTATAATTTTCCTTCGTATTTTTAAAGGGGTTATCTTGGTCTTTGTTAGACCATGGTAAATGGTTTAGACATTAATCAATGTAGCTAATTTTTCAATGGAATTAACCCTACTTAGTTACAACACTATGGTAGAATAAACCATAGTATTTTTCTCCCATAATAATAATATCATCTACATACAAAATATAAAAAATTGATACATATTTATCATCTTTAATGTAGAGGATATTTTCCACACTTCTATCCTTAAATATTAGTTTTTTCAATCGTGTATACAACTTCAAATACCGTTACCTTGAGTCTTATTATAACCCATATAGATCCTTCTTTAACCTAAAAAATTAATTTTATCTTTACCAAGAAATAAACTTCATCTTCCAACTGTCAATTTAGGAAGACATATTTGATATATTTTAGAATGTTCATGAGTTTCCTTTGTGCTAAAATGTGGTGGTCGTCTAATTTATGTTCTTATTCATCTATTTTTTTTTGATAAATAATAATTTATTTGATTCATGTTTTTATATTATAAGTTTAGTAAGAAAAGTATTATTATTTGTTTTATCCCATTTTTCATCATAGTTGTTATGAAAGACTCAATGGAGAAGTTGGATGATATTTAATATTTATTGAACCTACTTGATTAAAAATTTATATTTTTATATATAAATGTACAAGGAGAATAAAATCCAATAATAATGTATAAAAGTTAGGTTAATTTACCTCTAAACACATTATGGTATTCAAAGGGTATGGAAGAATTTTTAGATTATGCAATTGCAAAATTATTAGTGGATGGTAGAATAAAATGTTTGTGTCCTAATTGTAAATTTAAAAAATGGTTGAATCGAAACAAAATATATAATAATTTGATATTGAAATAGATTCTTACTTGATGTGTATGTTGGATTTATCATGGTGAATCAAATGTAATGGAAAGTAAAAATAATTACAATACTGCAAATGAAATTCAAGGTGAGCCGGAAGAGGAGAATTCAGTTTGAAATTTATAAAATGATGCATTTTTTCTTTAGAATACAATGTAAAATATTTTAGTATATAAATAGAACCTTCATTTGATCCTAATAAGGATAATATTTATTATAACTTCAGTGATTAAAGAGATGATTTTTATGAATTAGTTAAAGACGGACATCAAGAACTATATGAAGGGTGTTCCAAGTATTCAATATTTTTTTTGCTTAAGTTGTATAATATAAAATGTCTCTATGGAATTACTAAAAAATAAATGTCCACAATTTTAAAGTTTCTTCATTATGCATTTAATGAAGCTAAGATCTCTAAAGTATTTTATAAGATGAATAAAGTCATCCAAAAAATTGGACTTGATTATACAAAGATACATGCATGTCCTAATGATTGTATGATTTACTAGGGAGAATATTCTTATAAATAACAATGCAAAAGACATCATAAAAGCAGATGGAATTAAATTAACAACAATGAGAGTATAAATCAATGAAACCTTACGAAGAAACATAAGAAGAAAACTTCAATAAAGGTATTGTGTTATGTTCCTCTAAAACCATGCTTGAAAAGATTATTCATGTCATCTAAGACTGCATATGACATGAAGTGGAATGCCCAGGATAGTAATGATGGCTTCAGGAGACATCCAAAAGATTCAACATCATGGAAGATGTTTGATTCACTATATCTAGATTTTTCTTCTGATCCTAAGAATTTATTCTTAGGATTGGCTTCTGGTGGTTTTAATCATTTTGGTACTTTAATTACTAATTATATCATTTTTTCAGATGTTTTGATCTACTATAATCTACCTCCATGGATGTGTATGAAAAATAATGTTTTTTACTAATTTTATAATTATTCATGGTAATAGAATTCCTATAAATGACATTGATATATATCTTCAAACTATAATCAAAGAATTTATAGAATTATGGGATTATGGTGTGGAAACATATAATGTTTCAACAAAACAACTATTCAAAATGCATTCTACTTTAATGTGAACAATTAGTGACATTTCTAGACTATGAAATTTATCAGTTTAAAACAATCATACTGGTTTTGATTGTCTAGTTTGTAATTTTTATTTTGAACCTCAACAATTAGCTCATAGCAAAAAATGGTGTTTTATGTATCATTGTACATTAATTATTGCTTTTCATAAATTCAAGTATAATAAGAAATGATTCAATGGTTATAATAAAATTATAAATTCATCAAATGTTTTATATGGTTCAGAAATCTTAGTATAATTAATGAATTTCATTGAAGAATTTGGAAAATGACATCTATTTAAAGAGGATGGAAATGGTACAAGGTATAGTATCTAAAGATTTTGGAACAGAACAATGGAATAAAATGAGTATATTTTTCAAAATTCATTATTGGGGGTTTAATTTGATATTCCATAATATTGAAATAATATATATTGATAAGAAATTCTATGACAATGTAATTTTTAAAGTGCTAAATGAGTAGGGTAAATTGAAGGATCACCTTAATGCCTATAAGTATTCAGATTCAATTAATATAAATCAGGTTTTATTGGAAAATAAGAATGGAATGTATGATTTAGCTATTTTTACAATGAAAAATCATGATAAATTTGTATTCCTTAAAACTTTAAAGAATATAAAAGTTCCATATCAACATTCAAGTAACATATCAAGGTGTATTGACTTAATACATCAAAAGTTACAAGGATGGAAAAGTCGTGAATCACATATTTTTATGGAGTAGTTTTTGTCATTGGATTTGCATAATACTTTACCTGCAAAAGTAGTTACACTTCTAGTTGGGTTTTGTACCTTTTTCAGAGTTCTTTTCAGAAAAAATATAAATCCAATTGATCTTTGTAAACTTCCAGAAATAATTTTTTGACATTATATCATTTAGAGATGTTATTTTCCCCTTCATTAATCATAGTCATGGTTCACTTGATTATTTATTTCCATGAAGAAGCTAAACATGGTGGACTGGTACACTATCAATGGATGAATCCAATTCATAGGTATGTTGATATTTTTTTATTTTCATTGGTGAATTCAATTTTACCAAAACATTACGTAATTTTTTTAATATATTTCTTTTTTTTCATCAGGTACTTAGGTCATTTGAAATAATATGTCATGAATAAAGCTCAACCAAAAGTCTTTATTGCTAAATGTTGTATAGGTTAAGAGTTATTGACCTTCTTTTCAAGGTATTTGGATGGTATTTGGACTAGATTCAATGATGTTGGATGTGCTGACTATATCTCCACAAATTATCATTCTGAAAACCAGTCATTTTCATTTTTAACTGTTGGATGACCAATTAGAAACTGGTCGAATTTTACATTGACTAAATTGGAGTTGCTACAATCATATAGATATGTGATACTCAATAGTGTTGTTACAGATCCATTAATTGAATAATTTTTGCTACAAATAAAGAGGTGACTAAGGGTTCGAGCTTGAAACAATATGGAATTACCAAAATTTGTTAATGAGGATCTTATCAAATGGTTCTCCCTTATGTAAGTATATAATCATATTCATATTGTTGGCATGTAGTTATTTTTTCTATGGTAAAAGTACCACCTTATATATTTCTTTCTAGACAATTAATGTTAAAAATCGATCAGAAATATCAAATGATTTAATTTTTTTAGATCAATGACCTCTAAGGTAGGTTAAGAGATTCAATGTCTATAACATTCATGGCTTTAGGTTTCGCACAATTTATCATGAAAAGGACTTGAAAAAACAAAATAGTGGTGTATTTTCACTTACAGAGGTGGGATACTATGGGAAGATGAATGATCTAATTAAATTAAACTATCATGTTCATCTTTTAGTTATCTTATTCAAATTCAAGTGGGGAAAAATTGATAGGGGTATAATGAAATATTCATTACATCTTAATTTTTTCAAATTCTCTCACTTGATAGATACCAGTGAGTGTGTGTATATAATAATCCATTTATCTTGGATTCATAAGTGGAGATGGTTTATTAGGTGGATGATGAAATACATAGAATTTTGTATACTTAAACTTGAGATACTTATATGATATGGGAGATGAAGATCAATTGGTGCTTTGTGACAGCGAACCTCATCAACCATAAATCATTGAATAATTTTTTCCTAATAATAGTGAAATAGTAAAACTTGAATGATTGGGTGAAACTAATGAATTATTAGTAATTGAGGTTGATAAAATTGAATAAAATAAAGATGAATACAATTTAATGTATAAATTGTTAATAAAAATATATTAAAATTTCTCATTTAAAAGTATTTTGTACAAATATACATTGTTCTGGTTTTTTTGTAAAAAGATTTTTGTTTTACATTTTTTTATAAATTTAATATACCTTAAACATTTTAAATGTCATAATGCAGAGAACAAAAAAATCAAGATCCTAACCAATCAGTATCTCAGAGCATGCCACCACTACCGTCATCTTCTTTGGATCCTAGTGATTCTGTAGTACTCAATACTATTAGTGAGCCAGTCGTTTCCCCAAATGTCATTGGTACCCCATCGCCTAATTCACCTCCTGTAATGGAGCAGTTAGTCACCCCTCAATCTAGGGGATATTGGTGAGTTACCTCTATTAGTAAGTATTTCATTTTTTTAAAAAAATCTTTATATTTTAATAATTTTTTAATGCATTTGTCAAATATATAAAGACAACCATATCAGGGATACAAATATGAACATGGAAGATGTATGGGACCTGAAGGAATTCCATATTATCATTCTATTTGATGATTTCAGGGTGCCTACTGGTGACACTGCTAGAATCTATGGGCATATTATTGGTTAACATTCTTATGAGATGGTGAGCTTTCCCATTAATTATAAAAATTGGAGGCATATTCCTACAGCTTGAAAAAATGAGGTATTTGATACTCAAGTAAAAGTAACATTAATTAAATATTAGTTGATACCTAATTTAAAATACATGAGTAAAATTTTGTAATATACTAATAAAGTGTAATATTTTTTATTTGTAGATAATTTTTCATTTTTTTGTCCCCAACTCTACTTCACACCCATGGAATTTGAAAAATATGGCCATGAAATGGATACGTTTTAAATAGAGATTACCGAACAATTTTAATGAAACTTTTATGAGCTTATGATAGATGTATGAGAAGGATCTTGAAGGCACTTATCAAGATCAATGTAGGTTCTTTATTGATATCAACATAGATGAATCTCAAGAGGTAATTGTATATTTTAGAGTATCTTAATAACATAAACGTAATAAAATTATAATTTTGATTAATGTTGATATTTTTAATATTAATTATCAAAAAATACTAGGAATAATGAGAAGTAAGTCATTCCTCACATCGCTGGGTCTCAGTGTTTTTCAAGAAAAAGAACATTTTTAGTTTATTATTTTATTCATTATTATTTATATAATTTAATAACTCAGGGTTTTTTAACTTGTTTATATTTTTTTATAAAGGCTAATGAATTAGTTAACTTTGTTGCCCGAACAGAGATCTGGTTAAAAGTTCATAGGAATATCAATGGTAGTTCTTTAAATAACGCATCCAAAGACATTGGAGTAAGTACTTTTAATTACCATTTTATATTATTTCATTACCATAAAAACATAATAATGAAAAATATATTATAAAAAACAAGCATAAAACCCAGTTAAATTGGGCTAGCTACATTCATCAAACGATGTCGATTTGGAGTCATTTGATACATCTATTTGTCCCCAATTAATTGGGTTTAAGGATTTTATATTTTTATAATATAATTTTCATTATTATGTTTTTATATTTTTGAAATAAAATAAATAAAATAAAAAAACTATTAATTATATAATATTATAAATTTTGGATATATTAAAAAATCATCGCTAATATTTTGTATTAACAGGTTAAAATTAAAGAAGACAGGGATGTGAACTATTCACAATCATCATCATATTCTCATAATGATGCAGTTAGAATAGTTTTAGGGAAGAAACATCCTAAACATGTACGTGGGGTGGGTTTTGGGCCTACTCCATATATAGGTTTTGATAGGGTAGTGTCATCTATAACTAACACATTTGGTTGGGGTTTCAGTAGATCCATTGATCAAGAACTACAAAGATAAATTTCAATATTTATAAAAAAAGTGTAAGAAAAATACTCTTACAGGAAAACATAGGATTTGTGGTAGTGAAAAATGGAAAATACTTTAGTTTATATATTACATTTGATGACTAGCATGATCCCTAAGGATATTTCTAGCCTTATATCTCATCCTGTAGAGGTAAATTATAAATTCCATAGATCATTCACACATTTTTGAAGAACAAATACAACATCCATAAATAAAACTAAAATGACACTTTTATATAGAAAACATGAATTTTGAGTCATACCAACCACATCTTGTGATGGATTGATGTGAAGTTGATTCCTACACATAAAAAAGTAATTATAGATCATTATACATAATCTTTCAAAAAATATGATCTTGTTTACTCAATTTTGAATCGAAAAACACTTCTTAAAGGTACAAAATACTTTAACAAAAAGTGTCAGTGGGTTAAAACATGACAAATGACTTCAAATTTCCCTCAAATCAGGGGGAAATACTATAGAATTAATTGTGAAATGTAGGAACTGACATGACATCATTCTGAATTATGATTTTCCTATTATGGTTATAAATGTATTTTTAGTGTTTTAAAACACTAAAACATGCATGGAATGGTGAAAAACATAGAAAATGACATCATATTGATGCAAAATCATGGGAAACCCACTACTGAGTTATTTTTTATCTGTATGCATAGAAAATATGTCAATTTGACATGTAGTGTTGTCATAATTACATGGTGAACACTTCTTAAAGGTATAAAATAGTTTAAAAAAAGTGTTAGGGGGTCAAAACTATGAAAAAGACATCATATTGCTTAAAATCATTAGGCAACAACTCTATATTGAATTTTGAAAAAAAGGAATTGACGACATGTCATTCCAAATTAAAATTTTCTCGTTATGATCGTAACACATTTTTAGTGTTTTAAAATACTAAAATGTGAATAGAATAGTCAAAACCATATCAAACAACCTCATATTGACATAAAATCACGGTAAAACCACTAGTGAGTTATTTTTTATGTGTACGTCTAGACAATACATCAATTTGATGTGCAGTTTGGTCTGAATTACTTAGTAAATAATTATTAAAGGTACAAAATCCTTTAGAAACAAGTGTCTAGGGGTCAATACTAGTAAAATGAAGATATATTACCATGAAATTATGGGGAAATTACTGTTTATTGAATTATGAAATGTATTAACTGATGGAATTTAATTCTGAATTGCGGTTTTCCCAATATGGTCGTAAATGCATTTTAGTGTTTTAAAACACTAAAACATTCATTGAATGGTAAACCCAATATAAAATGACCTTATATTGATATGAAATAAAGGGTAAATCACCGATGAGTTATTTTTTACATTTACAAGAAGACAACATATCAATACGATGTGCAATGTGGTTGAAATTACATGGTAAACACTTCTTAAATGTACAAAAGCCTTTAAAAACAAGTGTCGGGGGTCAAAACTAGGAAAATGGTGTTGGAATTCCTTGAAATAAGAGGAAACTGTAGTAGATTTAATTCAAAAACATAGTAACAGATGACATGTCATTCTGAATAATATTTTTTCCATTATGGTTGTAAACGTGTTTTAAGCATTTTAAAACACTAAAACCTAGGTGGAATTTTTAAAAGTATAGAAACGACCTTGGATTGATGTGAAATCACAGGAAAACCTCCCCTTCTTTTTTTATGTGAATTCAAAGGCAACACATAAATTTGACATGAGGTGTGGTCGGAATTACTCAATAAACATGTCTTAATGGTAAAAAAATCATTTAAAAACAATTTTTAGGGGGTCAAAACAATTTTTAGTGGGTTAAACAACATCATATTGATGTGAAATCATGGGGAAACCATTTATGAATTATTTCTGATGTGTTCATGTAGAAAACAAATCAATACGATGTGTTATGTAGTCAAAATTACTCAGTAAACACTTTTTAAAGGTACGAAAGAATTTAAAAATAAGTGACGGGGGTCAACACTAGGAAAACGATGTCAGATTCCCTAAAATCAGGAGATAATGAATATAGATTGAATTTTAAAATGTATGAATTGAATTCACATCATTATAAATCACATTTTTATAGTTATTTTCATAAATTCATTTTTGATGTTTGAAAACACTAAACCATGCATGGAACGGTCAAAACCATATTAAATGACCCCATATTTAAGTGATATCATGGGAAAACCACTGTTGAGTTATTTTTTACATGTATTCACAAACAACACATCAATCCTACATGTGGTGTGGTCAGAATTACTCAGTAAACACTTTATAAAGTTATAAAAACCTTTAAAAACAAGTGTCAAGGGGGTCAAAACAAGAGAAAGACATTGGATTTCTTTTAAATCATGTTATGAAACCCATAGATTGAATTTTGAAATATAGGAACTAAAAACACATCATTCCAACTTATTATTTTCTCATTATGGTCGTAAACACATTTTTGTGCTTTAAAGCACTAAAACATGCATAGAATGGTAAAAACCATAGAAAATGACCTCATATATATGTTTAATCATGGAACAATCATTACTGATTTATTTTTGAAATATAGGACATGTTGTGATATAAAATGCAATAAAATTTGTTTATTAAGTGAATTTCAAGCACACTGCACGACACTTTAAAAATATATTAGAATATTTATTCATCCCTTTTTAGTTTCAATTGTTGAATCTTATCTTAAATAGTTATGTTTATAATTTTAATTTTTTTATTATACATTATTTGTTTTATGTTACAATTTTTTATTTTTTTTAAAAAAATAACAACTTTTATATGCAACATTCTGAATATATTATGTGTCTTTTCTCTTTCACATTTCTTTTCTAAAATGTTTTATTTTTCATTATAGGTGGAAGATATTGGTTGTAGGTAGAAGTTTTACCATTATGATCCATAAAATTATTCAAAATTTAGTTGTGATAGTTCTAAGTTTCCATGGTATGTTTAAATTTTATCATTTATTCTATTATAATTGTGATTTATTATGTGTAGTTTAAATTTTTGTTTTTTTTTTGTTACATTTTCTGAGATGATGTTGTCAGTTTCAGTTGATGAGATGATGTGGAGGCATACAGGTGCAGTGCAGGTCATGAAGTGGATGTATATTGGGAATGGGTTATTGTTGGATATATTTTCTATGTAAATATTGAGGGTCGAGTTATTGGTTTCTAGATGTATGGGATGACTGAGACTGAGGTTGTGATAACTATGGATGTATGATATAATGGGTTTATCATATATTTATGTTTTTTTTCATGTCAGTTTTTTTTAGTTATTGTTTTTTATTAAATATTAAAAAAATCATATTTATCATTGGTTTATAGTAACCTTTGCTAAAAACATTTAAAAAATATGTTTACCAGCGGTTAGGATCAGCCACCACTAAAACAAACCGCCACTAATATGTTAAGTAGTGGTTATTTTAATTTTATTTATATTTCCTTGTATATTTTTTTTATAAAAAACTAATGATAAATAAACAAGTAAGCATCTCTAATTACTCCAAAAATGAAACATAAATTTTTTTCCATGAAATCAAATAAACTACTGCAAAATTTCTAGAGATCATGAAATAGAAGACAATTTTAGTAATTGATGCTATATAATTAGTTAGTGGTTTAAACTGCCACTTGTCCAAAAAAAACCACAACTAATACCCTTTTATCATCTATAAAAGTTAGTTTCCTCGTGAAAATATTTCATTTTTTTCTTCCCTTAGAATCCTACTTCACTTACTTAAGCTTCTCAATACAATAGTTTGACATAAGTCTTCTCTTTCCAAGGAATCCTCAAAGGGAAGCTCAAAGTTCTCAACGTATGTATTAACTTTTCATTATCATTATTTCTTTTCAATATTTCACTTTAAGAAATATTTCCCCCAATATTAGTTTATGACTTCATAATTTATATTATACAAAATATTGTTATATTTTTGGAATTACCCTTAACTATCTTTCCACTTTTTCCCTTAAGGAAAAAGAAAAATATAGTCATGCCTATGTGTGGAAAACTGTATCCACAATGCATCATGTTTAATTTTCCTTGAATTCTTTAAATAGATGGTCCAAATATAGAATTTAGTAAATATGTATGACATATAAAACTAGTTATATATTCTGAATAAATAAATTGTATTATACATTTTTCATGTTCTATAGAAAATGAAATCATCATCCAAGTGTATGTGTCGACTACCACTTCTATAGAATGGTGTATTATATTATTCAACAATGGATTTCATGGATGGTTATAATAATGGGTTTAATAGATAAATTTTATTTTTCTGAAATAAAAAATGGACAACCTATTAATAATATTAGGAACAAACAATCGTTGTAAATTCAATTGTCTTAAATGAGCGTACTAAGAGGAAAAAATTATTCATAATGTGTAATTGTTTCATATCCATTTCTTATTATTATAATTAACTCCAATTATATTTTATCACATTAATAAAACCTAAAAAATATCATTACTTCTCTTTAATTATGATATTACAACTAAATCACTTCATAATAATCTATTAATTTTTTTATATTCATTTTTTTTGTCTAACCACCTACTTGTACAATGTTATGAAATAATATCACGAATTAATATGAGAACATAATTTATAATAATATATTATATAAATAATTAAATAAATTTTTTATTTTATTTCTTTAATGGTATCATTAATAGTTAACTTATAAATTAAGATTCCAATGTCCATTCATTAAAAAATCACCAAAACATGCGCATCACCAATTTCATCTTTAAGGATCATAACCAAAACTGTCATATAATGAAATTATAAAACTAAAAATAATTATAATTCATAAATTATATTACCTTATATGAACAAGGAATGATGACATTTCGGAGAATAATTAAGAAAAACATTTCTAGTACAAAAATATTTCAAAACAATCAAGATTACTCACATAAAATATTGAAAATATATTATAACTAACTAATATTCATATAAAGAATAATTATAAATAAATTTTATAAAAGTATATAGATGATACTTTTTTTCTAAAATAAGTGATTAATGTTGAGTTGAAATGATAAATTTCAACACTTTCTGACCAAAATTCTGAAAATCACAAACCAATTCTTTAAAACATTAATGTCTTATAACTTTATACTTACAAAGATCTTAAGAATGTTTTTATAGAAAATTATTTTTACTAATTTTATAATTTCCCTTCTGTAAGTTGAAAAAGGAAGGAAAGTTTCAAATCTATCACCTAACCAAATAATAATTTCTCACTGTGTTAATAATTTTCATATAGCATGAAAAGGTGTTGGAGATACTCTCACATTTCCAGATATATACATATATGTGTGTGTGTTTCATATTTTCTTTTCAATATCAGAAAATTCAACTTCATGAAGTTCTTATTCAGTTGCATCGTGGTTGTGAAGTTTGGGTCCCTAAAGTTAAAGATTCATCTTAAATAATTTATCATAAAAAAATTAATAAAATTTATAGAAGTTCAAAAGATTAAGAATGAAATAACTCCAGTCAGTGAAAGAGATTATTTTGTTGATAAAGAAACTATCAACATGGTAAAGCTTATATATGTTTATTATTTAAAGAAATTTTTTGATAAAATAGAAAAAATATATGTCTGTTTTGAAACTAAGAAGCATAAAAATTGAAAAAAAAATAAATCCAGTGAAACTTCCTATCTAATTCCATGTAAAAATGGAAAACTATATCAGATAAATATTTTGATTCTTTTATTATGACGAAAAGTGAGAATATTTATCAGAGTCCTTATTTTGGGTTGGATAAAGCTTAGGTCTTAACTATAAATGAGTGAACCTATAAGAATCTTAGAGAAGATAAAATAATTAAAGAGAAGTTGAGAAGGAAATAAAATAAAATTTAGTCAGGGATTTAATAAAATTAATGGATAAAATTAAATAGAGAGTTCAATTTGTCACCATAGAAGTTCACATGTATGTTCCTCTATTGCCAATTTTTCAACAAACAAACAAAACAAGTGTTAGCAGAAACATTATCAGTTCAAAAAGACTAAGGAAATGATGTCGTGGTTGAGAAACGTTATTTATAAAATATTAAAGATGAAGTTGAAAAGGTTCTATAAAACAGGAAAGGGACATTTGAGAAAATATAATGAGATTTAAAAATAATTAAATAAAATTATAAATACTGTATAAATTTGTATTGATACTTCCACTTCCTTATCCTTTCAATATTAAAAATTTATTGACATTAGTGAATTATATAAATAATAATATTTAGAGTAAGAATATATCCATTTCCAAACAAAACCATTAAAAAAGTTTGAACTTATCAGGATTTTTAAGTTATATATGTCTCTAAAAATCAACCCTATGAAAGAAGAGAAGTTATTAAACAATATTGACCAACTTCTCCATTTGTTCCTGGTATTTCTATAGATTCAAGCAATATTAATCTGAGAACACGTTTTAAAATAATGGATATGAAAATAAATTACTTCAATTAAGTGATAAAAAGGCTTAATAAAGTAATTAAAATCTTCCCATACATATAAGTAAGAAGAAAATATATCCAAGGAACAATTGATATATTCGAAAAATCAAGCTCATTAAAAAAAATTGATGATATTTTAATTCAGAATGAGGCTAAGTTCAAGGGTTTTGAAGGAAATTAAAAAGTGGATTCGATGATTTTTAAGGAATTTATCAAGTGGATTAAAAATACCAAAGGTGATATCAGGTTTTATGACGATCAAATTTATGGGATAAAAAATGAAAGAAATTATTTTCAAAGTTTGCAAGAAGTATTAGTTCATAATCCTATTAAATATTAAGGGTAATTGATAATATAAGATCTATTTTAATGCAACAAGATGATGATATAATAAATAAATGGAATAATATTCAATATTTTCAAGAAGAAGTCTTAAAACAGAAGAATGATAAGAAGAAGATAAAATATCTTGAAGAAGAAGTTATGAATTTATTATTAATAGTTTCTAAATCATAAAAGTACTAGGAGGATGTTATAAAGATGAAATAGATCCTAAAAATATTTTAAAGAAATATTTATATTTTTTCATAGTCTTTAAAGATCTTGTAATAAACTAAACTTAAACTTTTTGAGGGATGACTCTTCCTTATATTTTTTATAAATGTTTTTTAATACTTTTGGATTAATGTATTTCTATATTTTTTTGTTGAATATCATTCTTAATTTTTTTGTAAGTGATTGAATATAAATTTTTTTATGTATAATTTTTTTCTAACAATTTAGATATAATTTTTACCTCCTAAAACCTTTTAAAAAATTATCACAGGGGAGATAAGTTTAAAATTTTAAGAAGAAAGATAGGATAAATTATATGATGTTTTAAATAAAAATAATAATTTTTTGGGAGTGAGAGAACATTTGGAAATAGAGGATATCTAAAAAAATTATAACATTTCATGAAATTTTAAAAAAGATTATATAAGTTATAGGGAGTAAGTATTTAATGTTTTTTTAACTTAATTTTTTCTTTTTATAAGTTGTATTTTGTGCATTTCAAAAATTGGGACTTTTGATTTTAATGGATAACATTAAATAATTTCTAACCTAACTTTTTAAAATCACAAACCACTTCTTTAAAATTTTATACACATATAATTTAAACATACCAGAAACTTAATAATGTTTTTATGGGAAATAAACATTACTGGAGATAGAATTTATTTTCCATCGGATAAATATTTTTTACTAGATGAACATATACATTGTACATTGGATGGATGGATATAAATTTCACTAGAAATGGGCTTATAAAATTCAATTCAAAAAATTATAACAATGGATATTATAGGAATTTTCATAATTTCTATTAGGGAAACTACTTGTCATGACCCGTCCTCGGGGCCCGTGTCGTGACTACTCCAAGCCCACCTTCCATAGGTCAGGGGCTGGTTACTAGAACCAAAGGCATAAATCCTGATAACTGGGAAGGCATCGCCTTTATAAAAGTAAAAAAACACCACAGAGTACAAGAGGAAGTAATACACTAAGTATAAAATAAAGTGCTGAAAAGTAAGTGGGTCAGAATACAAACCCAACTGAAAGTACAGCTACACCTGAACAAAACTACAATAGAAAATACAAACAACTGGAAGAATAGAAGCAGATCTTGGGTTGTCCACCTCGGATCCTACATGAAGGGTAGGTACAGATAGCGCAGCTCTTGGATCATCCACCATAGATCCTACCTGAAGGGTAGGTACAGATAGCGCAGCTCTTGGATCGTCCACCACGAATCCTACCTAAAGGGTAGGTACAGATATCCTCCACAACACTCTCTCTCATCTGCCTCCTCCTAGTATCATCTCGTCATGAAGTCCACCTCTGGATACTGACTCATCATGAGGTCCACCTCCGAGTACAGTCCAGTCCTCGAACACTCAGCCTCTGTCAGTGCTGCCCGCCGTCTGCAACCAACACAACGAGGTGCATGCATAGCCCGTGCGGGGGTGAGTATACGATACTCAGTAGGGACCCCGAGACCCTCAAGTTCTCACTAAATCCAACAAGGATAACCATAAATAAGGATCTCAATAGGTAACCCTTACTTAAGTATAAGCCCATACTTATACCTAAGTTATCAAGTAACCCATCTCAATCATGAGAAAACACGAGGTTATTAAATCAACGGATAACCAATACCTAGGTATATGACCATACATATACCTAAGTTATCAAGTGACCCATCTCAATCATGAGGTAAACACAAAGGTCATAGACTCAGCTCAAACCAGGATTTTCATTATCGAAACTGTAACTGCTGAAGAGCTTCGTCTCTGACGAGTACAGTGATCCTGTCATGACTCTGAGGTACTGCTCACTAACCTAAGACCGTTGAGGTACTCCTCCTGTTGAATACCTCGGGTCTTCCACCTCACAAAGTAGTGCTCCTCCGCCATGGTTCTGCCACCTCACAGAGTAGTGCTCCCCCTCATAGCCTATAGAGGTACTCCTCCTGTCGAGTACCGCGGGTCTGCCACCTCTCAAAGTAGTGCTCCTCCTCCATGGGTCTCCCACCTCACAAAGTAGTGCTACCCACTGGGCTATGCAAGTCACTCCGAATCGAATCGGACAAGCAGTCATCAGGTCTTAGCCAGCTACACGATCTCCGTACTACGTACGCTCATCTCCGGGAGGGTCCACTCCACAAGCTACAGGTCGATACACCAAGTATCACAAAGTCCCACGAAGAAGTATCTCAAAGTACCGCCTCATCATAGGGGTCTCAACACAATAGATGGTGCGTCAATCGGATGCCCGGTCTGTGAGTTATTAGCCTTTTAGTCCCAGGGGCCTGGTTCCGTATCTCAACTGTACCCTGAACTCACATAGGTTATACTCATAGGGACCGTTTCTCAACGTGATCACCAACGCCGCTGATGGTTCGTCAAATGGATGTACGGTCTGAAAGTTATCGACTTTTCCGTTCTAGGGGCCCGGTTGAATTTCGGGTTCAATCCAACCCGGACACTATCCAACTGCGTCCAAACCTCGGGATAAGTATGCCAAAAGTTCTATCTCATCAAGAGAAATCCAACAAAGTTGATGGCACGTCAATCGGATGTCCGGAGCTCAATTTATAAGCGTTTCCACTCTGAGGGCCCGTTTGTTTCCGTGCTCGAACCAACCTGCCCATACCCAAAGTTCTCTGAAACCTTGAGTGTAATATACTAAAACTCCAGTCTCGATCCAAGGATCGCATCGCAACTGACGGTATGTCGATCGGAGGTCCGTAGCCCAAGATATGGGAAAATGATAGAAAACAGTCTGAGAAGGGGGTTTTGGGCCCGGACCGACCCAGCCCGAGACCCCCTGGGTCGGCCCGAACCGGGTCGACCCGACCTGGGTCCAGGTCCAGCCCATTAGGGCACGGCCCGGCCCAGCCGGTGTGGCCCGGCCTGGCCTGGGTGGGCCAGTTGGCCTGGCACGCGGGCGCGGCCCGCGTGGCCAGCTCGGCCAGCGCCGATCTGAGCGGAAGGGGGGGCTTCCCCCCTTGAATGAAACTGCGGCCCCCCATGTGGGGGCTGTTCCCTTTCCAACGGATGCGGCGCAGGGCACCGCATCTCCCCCGACTCCTGCGCGGTCGCGGGTCCCCTGTCCCCGGTCGCCTGCCGTCGCGGCTTCAGCCACAGCGGTCCCTCCTGGCGGCGGGTCAGGCGCCGCCGGCCCTGCTGTGCCGGCGTGGCGCACCGGCAAGGTTTTCCGCGGACCACTGGGCGCATTCCGGTGGTCCGTTTTCCCTATTGTCTTCGCCAGCGGTTCTCTCGGGACCCGATCATCACTGCGATGGATTCAAATCGCCTATGTGTCCCGTTCCTTCATCGCCCGTCAATCTGCACGTCAATCAAAAAACTGTGGAGTCTTTGATTCACCTCAGCGGCCCCGACTCCGACCATGGTTTCGTTCGGCCTCAACTGCGCGGCGTGACGGCGCCACGCTTCTTCGTTGTGTTCCTCCTAGTTTCTACGCGGTGTCATTGCACCGTGCTACCTTTGTTCGTTCCGCGACAAACACAACATCAAGGGGGAGGAGATTCATCTGTTTTCGTGCGGTCCGGCCCCCCTCTTGTTAATCTGATATCAAGCGGCTAAGAAATTTATGTTGGACGGCAAATAACATTTATGAACAAAACAAACCCCTACCTCAAGGTGTCGTCGAAAGAAGGTTCGTCATGGGAAATAATCGTCGTGGAAGACGGCGTCGCGGAACAAGGTTCCGTAAGCGTCATCGGTGTCATGGAGAAGATAATCATCGGTGTCACGGTACATGGTGTCGTGTCGTCGATCTCTGAGGATTCGGCATTCTTCATCGTCCTTCGTCGAAGGTTGGCGTTCTTCGTCGGCGACGGTGCATTCTTCGCATTCTTCAAGGAGGAAGAAGAGGATTCCAAGACTTGATCAATTCCTCTTCAATCCCTCTCGCTCAACGAACCAACCCTTTATGAAATAAGACTTGTCTTATTTAATTAACACACAACCCAACATCTCAATTTGAAAATCAAAATAATTCATTCCATTAATTGAATTAATTGAAGCGTTTTAACCTTCCAATTAATGTGAGTGTTGACTCAGCATTTAATAGGTGGTGCGGGTGTGTTACAAAAATGGGGGTTTGAGGAAGTTTAATAGGTGGGTCTTGTGTGGGCCCCACCCCACTAATATCCGACCTAGTGGAGTAGGAGATTGTGGGTCCCACTCCAACCACCAAGATTAGGTTTTAACAAGTTAGAAATAAAAATAAAATTGGTTTCACAAATTTTATTTTTATTCATTACTTAACCCATTATTTTAATAACCACACCCGAGAAAACGCAACTCCGGAATAGGTGTTCCTAAGAAATTACCGGAGCTGCGGTTTCATCGGTGCCCTTGGATTTCGATTCCAAGCACCAGTTCAAAAGTTAGATAAACCCGCTCATTCGTTCATTGAACGTACCTGAGCTAAACTTCGGAAAAGGTTTTCGGGCACTCCGAGCCTCGGAATCAGGTGCCGTCAAAAAGAGCGTTCTTGTAAAATCCCAAAAAAAATTAAGAAAAAAAATTTCCTTGAAATTTCAGGGTCTTTACATTACTCCTACCTCAGGGATTTACGTCCCTGTAAAGCTATAACACAAACAATGGATTCAAAAGTGGTACTGAACACGCATCTGAGCCTTCCACTCCCATGTTCTCTCCTGGAGGTTCTCGTGCTGCCAAACAAAACACACAAGAGGAATCGACCGTCCTCGTAGGACCCGCTTCTGTTGATCCTCAACCACTACTGGAACCATGAAAAATTCACCCCATTGCCAAATTCCAGCTCCCCATGGTCGATGATATGCGAAGGGTCGTGCTCGTATCTCCTCAGCTGAGATACGTGGAAGTCGTCGTGCACCTAGTGCAACTGAGGTGGATGGGTCAAGCGGTAACCCACCTCGCCTACCCTACTGAGGACCTTGAAGGGTTTTATGAAGTGTGGAGATAACTTTTCGGCTCAGCCAAATCTTCGTAATTCCACGTCGAGTTGATACCCATAAGAAAACGTGGTCGCCATCCTCGAACTCTAGTGGTCTCTGCCTCCTGTCAACATAAGACTTCTGTCGGCCCTGAGCTGTCCTCATCCGATCCTGGATGACCTGGACCTTCTCTGTCGTGGCCTGGACCATCTCTGGTCCCACAAGAGCTGCTATGATTTCTTCTTTTCCGATAAGAGAAATAGGGTCTCATCCCCTGTATGAACCACGTTCTTTTCCTAATACAGTCAATCCAGACATGAGTGATGCATTCATGCCATGGAAGATGTCGTAAGGCCTCGACGTTACTACCAAGAGATCCAACTGTCACTCTCTCCTCTAAGGGTCGAGTCACACTGTCGGCATCAGCGTGAGGTAACTGGGTCTCCTCTAGTAGGAATCTCGAAAGTGAGGTTCAAGTCAACAGTTTTTAACTGGGAACTCTCAGTACACAAAAAGGAAGGAAGAAAATCTCACAAAGGTAAGTGTCTTTTTATTATTGCAGCTCATAGTACAAAGACACAAATGTAACAACAACATGGAACTAGAAGTACGAAGAACAAAAGGAAACCACTAGTTCTGCTCCTGTCCACCGGCTTCCGGAGCTCTACTGCCTTGTCCACCGCTTGGCTGTCGCCCAAGAACTCACCACTACTTCTGTCTCGGTGGCTCCTCTAACGCCTGTGGATCAACTATGTGTGGAGTTGGATAGTCACGTTCCATGTGACCCTTCCTACCACAGGAGTAACACTGTCCGTTTCTGGCACGCCTGGCTCTGACTCCACCCCGGGTGCCCCGCACTACCGATCCTATAACTCGAGATCACCCATCTGCTAGTCTGGTCCTCTTGGACCTCTGCATCATCTGTCTATTGCCTACAGATGACTCGGCTACTGATGGAAAATCATGCGGAAAAGGCAGCAGCTCCTGAACACACTCGGGGTGTAGAGACACTGGTATAAACTCCACCCTGAAGAAGGTCTCAAAGTCTCTCCCTGTGAAGGTCATCCCCTCACAAAACTGGAACAAGTGGCTCCACCATCTCTCAGCTACTGCATGAAGGAGGATGGCAGAAAAGATCACCATGAAGTCCGCTGGTGTACCCACTATCCTGAAGACTCTCACCACAGCCTCCATCCAATCCTCAGCCGCCTGTGGGTCCGTCTCTCCCCGGAACTTGGGTGGCCTCTGGTGCTGGAACTCGTGCAGCGCGCTCAAGCGGCGTGAATCACCTGCTGCTGGGGCTGGTGGCATCGGTGGCCCAACGTATGGTAGTACCACTGGTGCCTCCGCTGGTACCTCAACTGAAAGAGGGCCCTATACCGAAGCCTCGTCGCTCAGCAGGCTATCAGTACGTAAATCCCTCTGGGCTCTAGCTAGTCGTTCGTGGAAAGGCATCCTGAAAGAAACATACGTGACACAGTCAAACGATTTATACCGGGTGAGCTGACCTGGTTTGAGCTATTTTAAGGTAAAACCTTTGAAAACACACACGCAATCAGTGTTTCGTACACAAAGTCGGAAATCAGTTGTCAGGGTCCTGGTGTATGGATACGCCGACCGCCCACACCAACACTGGACTCCCTGAACTGAAAACCACACTCAGAACCCTAACACTATTGCTTCACAGAAAGAAAATATCAGAGTTATAAGTTCTGCAGTAGAACCAACTCCTTTGATACCAATTTGTCACGACCCGTCCTCGGGGCCCGTGCCGTGACTACCCCAAGCCCGCCTTCTATAGGCCAGGGGCTGGCGACTAGCACCAAAGGCGTAAATCCCGATAACTGGGAAGGAATTGCCTTTATAAAAGTAAACAAAACACCACAGAGTACAAGCAGAAGTAATACACTAAGTACAAAATAAAGTGTTGAAAAGTAAGTGGGCCAGAATACAAACCCAATTGAAAGTACTGCTACAACTGAACGAAAGTACAACAGAAAAGACAAAAAGCTGGAATAATAGAAGCAGCTCCTGGGTCGTCCACCTCGGATCCTACCTGAAGGGTAGGTACAGATAGTGCAGCTCCTAGATCGTCCACCATGGATCCTACCTGAAGGGTAGGTACAGATAGCGCAGCTCCTGGATCATCCACCACGGATCCTACCTGAAGGGTAGGTACAGATAGCGCAGCTCCTGGATCATCCACCACGGATCCTACCTGAAGGATAGGTACAGATAGCCTCCACAACGCTCTCGCCCGTCTGCCTCCTCTGATTATCGTCTCGTCATGAATTCCACCTCCGGATACTGACTCGTCATGAGGTCCACCTCCGGGTACTGTCCAGAACACTCAGCCTCTGTCAGCGCTGCCCGCCATCTACAACCAACACAACGAGGTGCGGGCATAGCCCGTGAAGGGGTGAGTATACGATACTTATTAGGGACCCCGAGACCCTCAAGGTCTCACTAAATCCAATAAGGATAACCACAAAGAAGGATCTCAACAGATAACCCTTACATAGGTATAAGCCCATACTTATACCTAAGTTATCAAGTTACCCATCTCAATCATGAGGAAACACAAGGTTATTAAATCAACGGATAACCACTACCTAGGTATATGCCCATACATACACCTAAGTTATCAAGTGACCCATCTCAATCATGAGGTAAACACAAAGGTCATAGACTCAGCTCAAACCGGGATTTTCATTATCTAAACCGTAACTGCTGAAGAGCTCCATCTCTGATGAGTACAGTGATCTTGTCATGACTCCGAGGTAATACTCACTAACCAAAGACTACTGAAGTACTCCTCCTATCGAGTACCGCGGGTCTGCCACCTCACAAAGTAGTGCTCCCCCGCCATGGGTCTGCCACCTCACACAGTAGTGCTCCCCATCATAGCCTACAG
This sequence comes from Viscum album, assembly GCA_963277665.1. Lineage (NCBI taxonomy): Eukaryota > Viridiplantae > Streptophyta > Magnoliopsida > Santalales > Viscaceae > Viscum > Viscum album. Next base: position 1,384,368,066 of record OY728138.1, read on the forward strand.
AGGTACTCCTCCTGTCAAGTACCTCAGGTCTGCCACCTCACAAAGTAGTGCTTCTCCGCCATGGGTCTTCCACCTCACAAATTAGTGCTCCCCACTGGGCTATGCAAGTCACTACGAATTGAATAGGACAAGCAGTCATCAGGTCTCAGCCAGCTACACGGTCTCCATACTCCGTACGCTCGTCTCCAGATGGTCTGCTCCACGAGCTACAGGTTGATACTCCAAGTATCACAAAGTCCCACAAATAATTATCTCAAAGTACCGCCTCATCATAGGGGTCTCAATGCAACAGACAGCGCGTCAACCGGACGCCCGGTCTGTGGGTTATTAGCATTTTCGTCCGAGGGGCCTGGTCGGTTTCGTGTACGAACCAACCCGACAGTATCTCAACTGTACCCCAAACTCACATAGGTTATACTCATAGGGACCGTTTCTCAACGTGATCACCAACGCTGCTGACAGTTCGTCAAACGGACGTCCGGTATGAAAGTTATCGGCTTTTCCGTTCTAGGGGCCCGGTTGGATTTCGGGTTCAATACAACCCAGCCACTATCCAACTACGTCCAAAACTTAGAGAAAGTATTCCAAAAGTTATGTCTCGTCAAGAGGAATCCAACAAAGTCAACGGCACATCAATCGGATGTCCAGATCTCAAGTTATAAGCATTTCCGCTCCGAGGGCCCAGTTGGTTTCGTGCTCGAACCAACCCGGCCATACCCACAGTTCTCCAAAACCATGAGTGTAATATACCAAAACGACCGTATCGATCCAAGGATCGCATTTCAACTGACGGTGCGTCGATCGGAGATCCATGGCCCAAGATATTTCCAAATTACTGAAAACAGTCTGAGAAGGAGGTGTTGGGCCCAGACCGACCCGGCCCGAACCGGGTTGACCCGAACCGGGTCTGGGTCCGGACCATTAGGGCACGGCCCGGATCGGTGGGCGCGGGCTGGCCCGGTCGGTGCGGCCCGGCCCGGCCTGGGCGGGCCGGTTGGCCTGGCGCGCGCGCGGCCCGCGTGGCCAGCTCGGCCAGCGCCGAGTTAAGCGGAAGGGGGGGGGGGCTGCCCCCCTTGAATGAAAACACGGCCCCCACGTTGGGGCCGCTCCCTTGACAACGGACACGGCACTGGGCGACGCATCTCCCCCGGGTCCCGCGCGGTCGCGGGTTTCCAATCGCCTGCTGCCACGGCTGAAGCCGTGCGGTCCCTCCTGGCGGCCTCCCAGTGTCGGCCGCCGTGCCGACGTGTCGCGCCGACAGGGTTTTCCGCGGACCACCGGGTGCGCTCCGGTGGTCCGTTTTTCCTGTCGTCTTCCCCAGCGGTCCTCCCAAGACCCGATCTTCACTGTGATGGCTTCAAATCACCTCTCCGGCCCATTCCTTCATCGCCCATCGATCCGCACGTCATTCAAAAAACTGCGAAGTCTTAGATTTTCCTCAGTGGCCCTGAATCCGACCACGGTTTCTTTCGGCCTCAACGGCGTGGCGCGACGGCGCCGCGCTTCTTCACCGTGTTCCTCCTTGTTTCCATGCGGTGCCATTGCACCGTGCTACCTTTGTTCATGCCGCGACAAACACAACATCAAGGGGGAGGAGATTCGGTCGTGTTCATGCGGTCCGGGCCCCCTCTCATTAATCCGATATCAAGCAACTATGAAATTTACGTTGGACAGCAAAGAACATGTATGAACAAAACAAACCCCCACCTCATGGTGTTGTCGAACGAAGGTTCGTCGCGGGAAATAATCATCGCGGAAGACGGAATCGCGGAACAAGGTTCCGTAAGCGTCGCCGGCGTCACAGAGAAGAGAATCATCGGTGTCACAGTACAGAGTATCGCGTCGTCAATCTCCAAGGATTCGGCATTCTTCGTCGTCCTTCACCGGAGGCTGGCGTTCTTCGTCGGCGATGGTGCATTCTTCGCGTTCTTCAAGGAGGAAGAATAGGATTCCAAGGCTTGAGCAATTCCTCTCCAATCCCTCTCGCACAACGAACCAACCCTTAATGAAAAAAGACTTGTCTTATTTAATTAACACACAAGCCAACATCTCAATTTGAAAATAAAAATAATTCACTTCATTAATTGAATTAATTGAAGCGTTTTAACCTTCCAATTAACGTGAGTGTTGACTCGGCATTTAATAGGGGGTGCGGGTGTGTTACAAAAATGGGTGTTTGAGGAAGTTGAGTAGGTGGGTCTCGTGTGGGCCCCACCCCACTAATATCCTACCTAGTGGAGTAGGATATTGTGGGTCCCACTCCAACCACCAAGCTTAGGTTTTAATAACTTAGAAATAAAAATAAAATTAGTTGCACAAATTTAATTTGTATTCATTACTTAACCCATTATTTTAATAACCACACCCGAGAAAATGAAACTCTAGAATAGGTGTTCTTAAGCAATTACTGGCGCTGCAGTTTCATCAGTGCCCTCGGATTTCGATTCCGAGCACCGGTTCAAAAGTTAGATAAACCCGCTCGTTTTTTCACTGAACATACCCGAGCTAAACTTCAGAAAAAGTTTTCGGGCACTCTGGGCCTCAGAATCAGGTTCCGTCAGAAATTGTGTTCTTATAAAATCCCAAATAAATTAAGAAAAAAAAATCCTTGAAATTTCTAGGTCTTTACACTCCTTCAAATGGAGGTATAAATTTCTACAGGGTGAACTTACTAAAACCTATTGAATGAAAAAACTTCATACAATCAACTAGGTGAAAATTTATCATTCTACAAAATGTAATATACTAGAATTGTAATGGTTATTTATCTTGACTAACATCATAAGAAGAATTTATACTAAATATTTAAATAAAATTAGTTTTTTCGATTTCCTTATACCCACCTCATATATATGTAGAATATTATCATTTGCTATTTATATATAAATAGAATCTACATATGAGGAGGAGGGAGATTTTGAATCATTGACTAGCTAATGTTACTATGATGATTTTGTAACATCTTGTTACTTTTAGAGTGCTTCATTATAATCTTTTAGAGATATTTTTCTTAAGGAATCCATGTGAGGATTAATCTTTTAAATTCATTAAAAACTTTTCCTGTTGTAATTTTTGTCTCCAGTATAGTGTGATCGATGGATTTATTGATTAAGGGAGAAATAGGTTTGTCTAGTATTTGGATTGAGGGTTCCTAGGGCTAGGGAAACAGAATTTGTTTTGATTTTTGTATCGAGTGATTACTTTGTTAATAAATACAGACATTTACAGTATGATAAATATTGTGGATACCATAATTCAATGTTATCTAATTTCATTACACTGAAAAAAGTGCGGATATCTCATTTATAAATTCTTTGTAAGTTTTCTTAAGAAAATTATAATTTTTTATACTTATTATTAAAAGTTACTTGTTTCTGATGTTTTTTTATTAAAGAAAGATTAAATTATTTATTATAAAATTTTCTAAAATTTTATGATAAATTATATTAATAAGTTTCTATATCTGATTACTTTATAATAATATGTTTTGAAAATTGAAAGTTTTATTCTATAAACTAAAATAACCCCCACCCTCTTATAGTAAAATAGACTATTTTGATCCTAAAATTATGATACCTATTTTTCAATAGAGGAGATTCAAGCATTTTAGTGGAAGTTAGGAATTTAGTTAAGGAGTTATTCATCACAAATTTAATTTCACGAGACATATTTCATATTGCACATCATGATATCTTTTATATGGTGTGATTACAACCTAATGGATATATTTTACCATATTTATGTAATTTTTGGGGTTTGAAGAGACATATCTTTCTCTTCGATTAATTTTTATTTAATTAAAAGGATACCATGGTTATAAGGATTTATTTGTCTCATTTTCAAATCCATGAGACATGTTTTATTTTTCACACTATGTTTTTTTCATATGGTATATAAACTTCCCATTTGAGGTGTTATATAATGAATTATATTTTAATCATATTATTCTAATTTTAATTTCAATATACCTCTCTTTAAAATGGTTTTTATTAAAATATTACTCAAACCATAAGGGTTTCATTTCCAATATTATCCTCAAATAAAGATTGTTTTTAAAATATTATTAATTTGGGGAATTTGTTTTATTTCTAAAACCCCTCGTCATTTTCTTTGGTTATTCATGGGTTTTTATATTTCCCATCAAAATCTCATTTTCACTTGTATTATATGTTTTAAGAAGTGTTCTTTTAAGTGAAAGTGACCTTATCTCTTCTTTTTTAGAGAGAAACGTCATTTTATATGTTTGTATTCATTGGATTCTGTTGAAATTGTCATTATTTATGACTTAGTAAACGATTAAGGATAATTTTAAAATAATTTAAATTTCATTAAAAAAATTTAATGAAATTTATAATATTTTTCATATAGATTATTTTCATCAAATCATGGAAAGAATCTCTTTTTTAAATCTTCTATATAAACATATCTCTTTTCTATATTTTTCTTTTTATATAAAACTTCATATATATAGTTTCTTTGTTTCTAAAAGAAATTCTAATTCATTATTTTTTATAATATATTTTTTTAACTAAATAATTTTAAATTTTCAAGGATATTCATTATTTCCAAATTGGTTTTTCAAATGATCCTTGAAATTGTTTTCGACATACATCAACATATTTTGACATATTTTATGCTGGATTAGGGATATTCTAAAAATGTTACCATAGAGGTTTTTTTCTATAGATAAATTATGGAATTTTATTTCATGTCCTAAAAATGATCCATAACAACCTTTTCCTTTCCTAACGATACACGATGAATATAAATACCTTTTATTATAATTCCTTCCTTTGTAAATTTTTTATTTTTCATTTCTTTTATAGAAGATTGTTCACGTAGATTTCATACATCAATAGATTGGGTAAATTATTGAATAAACCATATACCCTTCATCCATATGATCTAAATAACATAAACTTTATTGAATGGTATATACCTCGAAATTTATTTATTATAATTAGATACATATTTATATTCTATGGGTTTATAATATTTATTAATGGAACTATAATTTTTTATATTGTATGATTTCATTTTAAAGGGATATGAAGTCCATTTTATTTCTATGAGATCATTATGATATGATAATGATTGATTATATATGGAACACATATGTTTGTATAATAGAGGTTGGGGTCCTCTATAACCCTCCAATGAATTGGTTACGTTTGATATCTCATGAGATATTAAGGCATGGATAAAATGAGTTTGTTTACAAAGACATGAGCATAATGGGTTTTCTCACATTTTAATATGTGAACATAATAATTTTTTTCATAAAGGCCAGAGAATAATTATTTTTCTATCAAGGATTCATATTCTTATGAGTGTTCAACATTTATAAGGTTATCTTTTAAGGCTATGTTATAATCCATTTTTATTCCATATTTTATAAGATATTTCACACTTTTATGTTATGTTCCCATTATTCAGGAATATTATTTTATGCCTCTATCATAGGTCATTATTATTTTCCATATTTGATATGAAAAAATTACATAATATGTTCTCATGTTATTTTATTTCTTATTCCATGATCTATTATCTATGATTTATTGGGTATATCTTATGTGTCTTAATTATACCCATATTCTCATATTATGATAACTTATGATATTTGATTATTATCACTTATATTTACTCTTATTGATCATCTGATATCAATCCCTTATTATGTTTCCATTTATCCAATTTTTGAATAATGAAATACATATGATGTGTCTAGAAGAGTATAATTTTTAGGAGATATTGAATAAATGTTATGGATTAAGTAGTTAGTGGTAAAAAAAGACATGGGTTTTGATGCATATTGTTTTTCATTATTCTCTAAAACTCTAAACCTAAAACATTGTTGGAATGTATTATAATTAAATATTTTCATTAAGATATGTAATTGATATGGTGACATCAATAGGATATCATAGTGGCCGATAGATATAATTGGTGTGAGTATTATTGTCACATGGTCTGATGTAAGAAAAGAATTTGGAATAAGATAATCATATGATCTAGAAATGTTCATAGCTATTCCAAAACACCAATAGCATTAAGCTTTCTAAGGACAGTAATCCCACTATTGTGGATAATGGTACACCCCTATTTTGAGTTATTTACTCTTTTATGATGTAACTTTTCATTATTAGATGTTTTTTTTGAGGTTCATGAAGTTGTTATGATTTTTTAGAATCTTTTGAGAGTTTTATACGTTTTGGAAGGTTGTGGTAGGTTTCACAGTTAGAGCATGGTTGTTATAAATTATGTAGAACTTCCCCAATAACCATGCATAAGGATTTAGGGAAACTGAGAAGTCACATGGTTGGTGCATGGTTTGTTACAAATCATGTGACTCTGTAAATATTTAGATAGTAGATATTTACATGGCTAGTACACATTTTTCTAAAGAATGTGGCCAAATCGTGCAGTGTTGGGTGGTTTCTAGTCGTACACACATGGTTGGAACATAATTTTCCAAACAATATAGTCTAACATCGTGAAATAATTAATTAAGTTTGAAAATTATTTTTTAATCTAATTTAAACCCCAAAACACTCATTCTTTCATGACTGAATAAAAATATTTATTTCCAAGGTTCCTTTGGGTGATTTTTGAAATTCTCTTCACTCTAGAGGTCTATTTAAGTGTATCATTAGTCATTGGATCTAGTAAATCAAAGTTAAGGGTTTTATTTTCTATACTCCTTTGGAATATCCTCATTTTATTTTTATAGGAACCCTAGATTGAGGATTAAATTCTTATATCTATGGGGTAGGATAAATTTTTATAGGAATATTATTATTATCCTTTAAAGGGATGGTGAAGAGAGCTAATATCTATGAGATCATAGTGTGATTACTTATAACTAAATCACTGAAGGTATATGGATACAATCTTATTCCAAATTTCTTAGAACTTAAAGGATTTAGTTTTCAAATATTACTCATTTATGTTTCTTGAAGAAAACCCATGACGATCCTCCTTGTTGTGCTGACATTGAAACTATGAGTTATGGACATTATGCACAATGTGTTTGATCAAATGCTTATTTGGTACAATTATTTTCAAAGTAATATTTTGGATATGAGAAATAGGTATGTGAATATGTTGTGAGTTTTCATAATTCATATTGGGGAGTTTTTTGATACATACTAAGTTGTTATTCCAATTTAGAGGAACTCTAGATTATACCTCCAATCTGACACCCCAGATGTGATCATCCCATAATTACACAATTTATAAAAAATATTCAAAAACATACATTCAAATAACCATTTAGGTATATATATTTAGGGAATTGATAAAAAACATTAACTAAAAAATCCCAGGTATTTCTCATCCAATAGACATGTTTCCACTAAATAAGAAACTAAATAATCCAAAATATGTATTTAACATATCCCACAAATTCTCCACACTTTTTATTCTTATAGACAAATCATTTTTTCATAATTTTCTTACAAAACTGGGGAAAAGAAAACCTAAAAAAGTTGAGCTCAGACTCTTGGTAAGGGAAAACATATATCAAAATATATCCTAGAATAAAAAAGGCATGAATAATATGTTAAAAATCAAATAATAATCAAATAATTTTCTATAAATGATCACATTATATCAAAATAAATACATGGATTCCATAATAATATAAATAATCAAATGGATATAAATAATGGGTTTCATTGTGAGAGAATTAATAATTTCAAACTTGTCAAGGCCCTATGCTAATACATTACAAATCATCAAGTCCTTATTCCAATATATCTATTTGCTATCAAGACTGCAACCAAAAAATCCAATTAAAATTGTATGCATAGACCAAATACCCATGATATTTTATCTCATTAGACCCACAAATGTATTTAAGGGATGTTACTAGCCCCACCCATCATTAATTAAGTCCAATTCATTTATCATATGAATGAATAAAAAATATAATTCATAACCAACACTCTTTAGTAATGTCTAAATATCCATATTGAAATAAAAAGTATGAAGATTGTAAATATTTTCCCAATCAGTAAATAGAATATATTTTCATATAAACATCCCCCAAAATAACACTATATAATGTAATGGTATTTAGTTAAGTCAATAATTTCCCAAATAAATAAATAGAATTATATGATCATAAGTCATCTAAATAAATAATGTGAGTGGTTATCCAACACATGTCATAATGCACCCTCAAGAACCTCATACATAATCATGGTTAAGTAGTGAATAATTATTAGTATATAAATAGTAGATATATAGATTTTTAAAATTTCCCCATTCAATAAAATAATGTGGATATCTATGTGAATATGAAACAATAGTAACATTCATAATAAAATGTAAAGTACCTTTACTAAAGGAATGATAACAAGGTTGTATTTAAGAGTAGTTTCGTGGTGTAAGGATATCAATATGAAATGATTAGTAAAAAAGGTTTTCATGAGGATTAAATTTAAATACGTAGAAATAGAAGTGGAAATACTATTTTATACAATAATAATGTGAAATAATTAAACATAAAATAATGAGGTTCAATGATTATTATTATAAGTGAAATAAAGAAAATTGTGTTATGAAAAGACCTTAATAACTTCATCTTAGAATATTTTTAAATGGATTTTATAATAAATAAATGTAAATACATATAATGAAAGAAAATAAACCATAATAAAATCAAAAGATATAACATACCCAACTTATAATAATAAATATCACAAACAAAAATCATAACTCAATTAAGGAAATTTGAGCTAACAAAAACCCTTATAGATTGAAAAACACTTAAATAAAAAGAAAAATGAAGAAACAAACATCATTTGAATTTTTATATCCCATTAATTACTTAAAAAATATGTTAAAGAAATTTAATTATATGTAAATCAAAATAACATCGTATATAAGGTAAAATGGGGCACAAAATATAAAATTTCTCTAAATGTCAAAATTGAGACCAAGAAACCCTTATATAGTCATAATATTTTTAATTGAAAATAAATTAAAGATAGAACATGAGATGGAATTTTAAATCCCATTGATTTCATGAATAATTATTATAAAATAAATCCATATACAATATATACACTATAAAAGGAAAAAAATTGTGAGTACACTTTATATCTTAATGAAGAAAAACTGAGATGCAAAAAAAACATTCAGTAATGGTAATGTAAGAATAAAACGAACAGAAGAGGGTTAACATGAAATAAGAATTAAAATTTAATAAAATGAAATATATTAATTATAATTTTAGTCAATAGGATAGTGAATACACCATATAAAATAAATTATGGTTCATAATATCAAATGTGTCTCGTGGAATTGAAAATAGAGACAAATGAAAATTACAACATTGTTATCTTTTGAATAAAAATAAATTCATATAAATAAAAATATGTGCATCTTTAAACCCCATATATTAAATAAATATTGTAAAATAAATTCATTTTATAGTAATCAAAACATATCAAATATATCATGGTGAAAAATATAAAATATGTCTCAAAGAATTAAATTTGAGACAAAGAATCGATTACCTTTATTTTGGACCTCTACTAAAGAACATGAATATCATGTAAAATAAAAATTACTATCTTAAGAAACTATTTTATAAAATTATTAATATCTATAAAATTTTATAAACTTAATTTAAAATTTTTCTCTCTATATATAAATATATGTTAGTTATTTACAATCTATTTTCAATATTGGGTCGAATAATCTTGATCATTTTGAACTAGTTTTATATTAATGGTGTTATTATTCATTATTATACAAAATCTAATCATTTTAATATTATAAAAATTATTGGAATTTATTTTTTATAATTATTTAAAATGTTATAATTTCATTATATGAGATTTTTGGTTATGATCCTTAAATATGTAATCAGTAATGAGCATGTTTCAACAATATTTAACGAACAGATATTGGTATCTTGATTAATCAGTTTGTTATTAATGTTACCTTTATATATCCAAAATAAAATAATTATTTACTTATATATATCATATATTATCAGTAATTAATTTCTCATAGTCATCTATGATGTTATTTTATATCATTTTTCAAGTAGGTGGTTAGACTGACCCAAACGTGAACATATTATAATTAATGGAGGAGTATAGCTATGAAAGTTGTTTCTTTTAAAATAATATAATTATTATATAAAAATAATGAACTTATTTATTTATTTTTAATTTTTTGAATCATATTTTATGATATTTTTATAAATAATAAGGAAACTATATGACAAGTTAAATATGTTACTTAGTAGAGGCGGTTTCCTGCACAAAAGCATGAATGGTGTTTTGGTTTTCCATAATGGAAAATGAGAAAGGTTGTTAATGGTTTTCCAAAAATATAACAATATTATGTATACTATAAATACTGAATTCATCATATAATGTTAGAAAAAATATATTTGAAAGGGAAATATAGAAAAGAAAAGAAATTATGGAAAATTTAGTACTTACATTGAGAACTTTGAGATTACCTTAGAGGATTTCTTAAAAAGGAGTACTTATGAAAAAATATTGAGTTTGGAATATTAATGAATTTAAATAGGATTATATGGGAAATAAAAAATTTATATTTTTAAGAGGAAAACTAAATTTATATTAGTCTTGAATGGGTTGTGACAAGACCCTTCTAAAAGCGGTGAGAAATACATTCTTGTAAATATTTCCTCTTTATATAAAGAGAGAAAATGTTACACATTTCAAGAAGACTAAAAATTGTAAAATAATGGATTTGAGATAATACTTTTTCATAAATAACTTCATACAAACAATTTTAAACATTTTTCTGACATTTTAGGCCTTTTACCACTTTACTCGACTAATTTTACTATTTTGGCTCTTACCACAGTAACTAGTTTTTAACTAAATAATTCATTTTTTAGGAATAAAAATAAAATAGACATCATTAATTATTTTTTGAACCTACTAATTATAAATATTAAAAAAATTATTATATAAAATTTCTAGTTGTGATAACTATCAATTTTAACATTTCATTATGTTACGTATAAAAACACATACTTAGAAAAAGTGTATTCTTACGATTAAAATTTATGCATAGGATAAAAATATCAATGTATTTTATTTTCATGATATAAATTAAATTATTATAAAAAAATATGTTTCTTTCAAAGAAATAAAAAAAGATTTTTCTAAAATAATATTTATTTAAAAAAGGATGAAAATAATTTCTTTTATTGGAAAATATTATTTAAGGTCATAAAATGTTAATAATGGTTTTTAAAATTCATAGAGATATTTAAAAATAAATTTTTTAGTCCTTAGAAATATATTTTATCATGAAAATTATTTTATAAGTTTTTAAGTTATACATATTATCAATAGTCCCAAATGATTAGGTTTTAGTAAAAACTATATTTTTTACTATTCACTATAAATAAATTATTTCTATAAAAATTCAAAAAATTCATACTAAGATGATTTTGAAATACCAAATTTAAAAATTATATTTTTTTATCTAATTCAAATTCTAAAATTTATAAATTTATATTTTTAAAGGAAAATATATATTATAAATAAATAATTCATTTATTGAAAATATCATTTTTGAACATTAAGTTCTCTTGAAATAATTTCATGTTAATTACTAATTTAAATAATTATTATATATTAGTTCATATATTTTAATCTCATATATTTTCATAATAATCATTTAAAATTGTTCAATTTAATTTATTTATGATTTAAATATTTCTTTAAGAAAGTATAATATATTTTTAATATTAAATAATATTAACTATTTATCCTATACAAGTAATAAATTTTAATATATTTTTATTTACATGGAATTTTATTCATATTAAAATTTATTTATAATTCCTATCTAATATTTTGTGGTATCTTTTAGTTCAATTTTTTATGTCAATTAATCAATTAACATATTATTTATTAATTAAAAATATGTAGTGCAATTTTGGGTGTTTACATCCCTCCCATGTAAATAAATTGCATCCTTATAATTTTAGTTATTAATCACTTAAAAAATTAAGGTATCCCCTAAATCAATATTTAATTTTCAATGATATTTTATTCTCACTATCTTTGGTTTGAATAGTGAACTCATTTTCCCCTTGTAATATAAATATAACTAGTGTTTCATTTTTATTTAACCATTAGATCTAAATACCCCAATATAATGGGTATAATTTTTCAAAGGTGGTTTATCGTCATCCTGATATTAATTGGTAGTCATGGGTTAATTTTTAGATTTGATTTTCCTAATCATGGAAACTATCATAGACCCAATTTCAAGAGATCCAATTCATTCCTAATATTACATCAAATTTGAATAAAGTATAATATGATTTTATTGGAAGAACATTATTATAAAAAAAATATTACAGAGGAGTTATATAATTGGGATACAATAATCATACCACTATAATTTTTTATTAACAATTCAACATTCATTCATTGTGGTGTTGATTTTATATTTTTAGTAACCATTATAGGTAAAAAGGAGTGGGTTGAACAATATATGACTACAACACGCATAGTTCTTGAGTGGGAGATTAGTGTTCCTTATTCCATATCATTATTAGAACCCAATAATGTAATTTGTTTTGTATATTATTTACCTTTTATTGGAATATATTGTTGTCTATCATCTTTGTTATCCATTGGATTATGGAATTGACTTGTATATTGCCCAAGTTTCCAAATTTTATGACATTGAACTATTTTTGGTGCCTCTAGATGAACTAAATTTCCATTCAACATGTCCACTGAGGTATTAAATTTTCCTCAAATATTAGTTTCTCTATGTATTCCTTCCCCACACAAAAAACATCTTATATATCATTTAAGACATTCCACTTGGTGATTCTTACCACATTTTGGACATCAAGAAAATTGAATGTTCTTTACTTTATCATCTTCTTCACATGAACTTCCATGCGACTCATCATGATATTATTTAGCGTGTTTGGAAATTTAACTAAGCTCACATTGATAATAATAATGTGTGAGTGTTTATTAGGCATGACCATAAGGTTTCTCACTCCATATATTATCCTGTTAGGTGTCTCATTAAGACAATCACTGCATTGTCTATGGAATCAATTGTTAACTTGGTTACATCAAGCTTCAACGATTACTAAAACCAAAGGGAGTTAATGTTATTTATTAACAATGTAAGAGAATTATTGTAAGATAACTACATGATAAACTACAACTCAAAATTTCTTACACTTTTAAATTATTTCAATAGCTTTTACATCAACCTAAATATCTCTCTATTCAATCCAAGTTTTTTTAGTTTGGGTACTCTCATATTCTTTAACATAATAAATCCCTAATAAATTATTATAAAGATAAGTTTATTAAACAAATCATATCACTTGGGATTGTCATGATAGGTGTGTAGTCTTAGGCTCACTCATCATGCACCAGAGTGAAGATTGAGTAGATACTCAATCAGTCATTTTTAGGGTATGTAATTTTTTAAAGAACAACACAATATCTACTTTATTAAAACTTCATAAAGTTATGATATACTTGGAATTATTCCTTATACTTATCCCTTGTGTTTTCACTAATTTTATCTTATTATAATATCTAAAATATTAACTATTTATTCAACATACCTAAAGGGTTATCTATAAATTTTAAATTATGATCATACATAACTAATCAAACCTTGATAACATTTATAAAACATAAATTATACTCAAATGATAACATCATTATCTCAAGATTTATCTAAACCCTTATCTAATATGAATTGTGACACCATGGATGAAACTGTACCATAATTACATGATTTATAGAAAATATTTCATTATATAAAATCCCATGAACTTTAAGTTTAGATATTTAAAGAATTATGAAAATTCATTAGCTAAAAAACCTCTGTATTTATCACCCAATGGAAATATTTTCATACTATATAAGAAACTAATTAATATATAATATTTCTCCAACATATCCCATAAATTATTCAAGTATTCTTTTCTTCTAAACAAATCTTATATAATAATTTTCTTTATAATCTAGGGAAATGGAAATATAATATGGTTGATCTCAAATTCTTATTAAGGAAAATCATAAATAAAAATATATTATTTAATTAAAAAGTAATAAAAAAATATATAATTAGTTAAATTATAAATAAATAATATCATTTAAATAATCACATGATCTTATAATAAATCTATTGATGACATAAAAATATAAATAATCACATGGATAATAATAACTAGTTTCATAATGGTATAATTCATAATGCTATACTTGTAAAGTCTTCATGTAAATATAAAATATAACATTAAGGCCTTGTTCGAAGAAATATACTTTATATAAGGAATACAACCTAGATATAAAAATAAATTTATAGGCATAAACCATATACCCATGATAGTTTGTCTCATGAGACCCAGTGATGCATTGAGGGGCTACTGTGAGGGCCATCGGTTAATAATTAAGTCTAATTAACTCATCATATAAATAAATAATAAAAATATAAAATACATAACCAATATTTATTTTTAGTCACTAAATATTCTTATTGAAATGATAAGTATATGGATTTTCAATATTTACCCAACCAGAAAATAGAATAACTTTCTATATAAGCATCCCCCAAATGAGCATCATATGTAATAATCAAATATGGTTAAGTAAATAATTTTCCAAATTATTAAATGAAATTATATTATCATAATTCATCAATATAAATAAGGTGAATGGTTAAATAACACATATCAAAATTTTCCCTAATAAACCTCACACATAATCATGGATATGTAGTTAATAGTTATCCTTATAGAAATAGAAGATATGTGAATTATCAATATTCCCATATTAAATGGAATAATGTGGATAAAAAGGTGAATATAAAACAATAGTAATATCTATAATAAAATGGAATGTACCCTTATCCAAGGAATGATAACAAGGTATTGGTGAGGAGTACATTCATGGCTCAAGAGTATCAATAGGAAACAGTCCATCAAAAAAGTGTTTATGAGGTTGAAATATAAATCAATATTAATAGAAGCTGTAATAATATTTTATATATTCATATGGTAAAATAAATAATCTTATAATAATGGGGTTAAATAGTAATCATTATAACTCAAGGAGATGAAATTGAGTTATGCAAACCCCTTACAAATATCATATTTTGAAGGAAGAATCATTATAAAGGGATTTTATAAGAAATAAATGAAAATAACTTTAAAAAAAGAGGAAATACATCACAATACAATAATAGTGTATAACATAGTAAAATTATAAGAATAAATTTCAAAAAGGAAAATCATTACTAACCAAATTATTAATGGAATTTTATTAAGGTAGTAAAATCACACAAATACAAAATAGTGGCAATTAGGGATAAAGTCTAAGTAGGTCATATGAGCCTAATGTAAGAAGAATGAGATAATATCATCTAATAAGATTCATGAACTTGAGGTGGAGGGATCCTAAACTATAGAATGAAGAAAAATAGCCTTCCTAGGGGCACCTAAAAGTAATAAAGTTAGTAGATTTTCCCCTCACACCATGTTCAAAGAAAATCCATCTGGTTGTTAATAAGGTTCTTGCATCTTCAGATGTTATAATAGATGGTCTATAGGGTGTATAACTACCCTTGATGATAATTTTTCATGATCAATAGTCATTTTCAACTGCATACATCACAATATTTTCATAAATTCATAATTTTAACCCTTTAAGAGAGGCATAAGATTTAGTAATAAGTGAGTAACCATTCCCAAAAAATGTTGTGAAGGTGATGAAAATAGATTATATAGGATCTTGAGTGGTTTCACCCCCACCCCACCCCCACCCCAAACCCCTATAATGATTCCCAAAATTCATGATTTATAAAAATTAATCTTGAGGCCATTATTTTTGAAAGCTAATGAATTCACCTTCCCTGAGAAAGTGGCCTTTGGGGGAAAGGGGCTTATTCTCTATGATTTATCTAAAATAGGGGGTATAGTTCAATATTTACATAATTATTTAAATGTTAGTCTCCAAGATTCTTGTTTTTTGAGATTATTTTCATCATTTATCTTGAGAATCCTTTAACCCAAGCCTTATTTATTTCATTACAAATACACCGTCTCCCAACCACTAGTAAGATATACCTTTCCTTCTTATTGGGATTTTTATTGTCCATTCCTTGGAACCAATGATAGAGAAATTTTCCACCAATGATATCTTAAGAATATATACTCGTGAACTCTCCCATAGTGTTCCAAAATAAGATTTCACACTCTCCTTAAAAGAACAAATGGGATATCAATTATTCAATTGGGTTTTGGAAATAGACACATTTCGATTCGAGGATAATCCCATTATCTTTTACCTCATATTTAGTGGGTAAAGAACCATAGAATATTTCCCCAGCTATCCCATGCCTAAAGAGAATAAAACACACTATGATTGGCCTTTATATAGAAGTTCAAAAAAGTCTATCTAGTTAAAAAAAACTTATCTGGATAATCATTGAGCATGATGTGGTTGAAGACATATTCATGTTATTTATTGAGGATAACATAGATGAAGGTGGGATAATTGCATAGTTTCTTGAAATCTAGGTATGGATTTAGGAATCTAGAAAATCAGAGTGTGTTTCCAATCCAATTATGATTCTTGAAACTGATATCCCCCATATGATGATCCAAAATACATGGACCTGAAGAAGAGTTTATGGATTTGAGTCACTTTATAAAGGATAGAATATTTCCCCTTCGGCGCATACAGCTCATCCCATGATTGACTGCTATAAACTTGGCCAATAGATTGTGTCTTTTGATATCCTCTGAAACCATCCTTACATGCATATATTGCATCATGTCAATGACACTTCTTAGGTTGATGATACCTTCTTCTATCATATTTTCTAATCTATCCCACAAATCCTAGTGATACTTTCCATCTGAGTGAGAATCCCAAATGAACATGGACAAGAGATTCTCAACATTGATAATGATGGTTTTTTTCAACTTGAAAAATGATAGAATATTAATTGGAATAGATTAGTGGATTAATTTATCCTGATTAATTATTCATTTTAAGGAAAAAAAGTAGTTTACCAATTATTAATATGCATGGAAATCCTTTCTAACACCATCTTGAAGTTTTGGATGCAAGTCCTACAAGATGAAACAAGAATAAATAAATGAAAAAAAATTGTATTTTTATATAAAATGAATTATATGAAAAATATAATATAATAATTTCATGGTATATACATAAAAATTACATTATATATAAGGAAAAATGATGCACAAAATATAATATTACTCAAAGATTTATAATTGAGACTAAGAATCCCTTACATTGTATTTATCTTTTGAAATGAATACCCATGAAAAGTAAAACATCAGATAGATTTTTAAATCCCTTAAAAATCATGAAAAAATATGATAAAATAAATACAATTCTAATATATACACTAAAAAATTAAACATGTAGTGATTTTTCATCATATCTCAATAAATCGTAATTAAGATGAAAAAACCCTTATGGTAACTGTAACTTAGGAATAAAAAGAATATAAGAGGGTTACCAGGAAATGGACATTAAAATATCCTAAAATAAAATATATTAATTATACATGAAGTCAATAAGAAAGTGAATACACCATTTAAAATAAATTATGGTGTGCAATATCATACATACCTCATGGAGTTGAAAATATAGGAAAATAACTGCTACAACCATGGTATCCTTTATATTGAAATCTATTTAAAGAAATAACATGATGTAGCTATTAAAACCCTATAAATTGAATTAATATGTTAAAATAAATTTTTTAGTTAGTAATCAAACCATATCAAAGATATCATAGTTCACAATATGAAACATGTCTCATGAAATTAAATTTGAGATAAAGAACCCCTTACCTTAATTCCTAACTTCCACTAAATAAAATGAATCTTATATAAAAAATCAATATATTAATAACCTATTTAATAACCTTATTCATATATATAATCATTTATAAACTACATTTAAAACTATTCTCTACATTCATATTAGTTACTTACAATCTATTTTTAATATTGAGTGTGAGTAATCTTGGTTATTTTGAACTAGTATTGTAATGACAATGATACTCTTAATTATTCTCAAAAAGTTCATATAGGGAACCTATTTTTCCTTGTAATAATTTTAAATATCTCTACAAATATTATCAAAGTTAGGCACTGAGACGATGTTAAATTTTGAGGCTCAATGTTCCCAGGATAAATTTTATAAAAATATTAAATATATTTTATATTACATGCATGAAAATTCTTAAATAAAATGGGATAACTCTTAAAAAGTCATAGATCATAAATATGAGTCCATGGTTGAGTTTGTAACATAATTTTTACCCTTGTCATGGCCAAAAATAGGTCAGCGTAGGGTTTTCAGATTAATGTATTCATTGAAGGTGAATTTAGGAGGTTAATTAAATAATTAATTTAATTAATAAATTAATTAACCTAATCTTGACTTTTCTATATATAAACCTTTATGTAAATTTTATTAGGGTTAGTCACATAATGTTGGGATCACTATGAGACATTCTTACTCTCCTTTTTTGGAGAATATAAATCTAATGATAATGAGACTTCGTATCGAAGAAAATTGAGAAACAACGAATGCAATGACCCCTCTCAATCATTGGAGAGTAAATTATTCAACAAATAATGATCCAATATCTAGTTTGGACTCATAAATTCATGGTTTATGACCATATTTATCAAATTTATTAAAAAGGATCGTATTACTTATTGATCTACATTTAGTTTGATCCATTGAATGCACCCATGTATTGACATTAATTTGTTTATCTGTTTTTATCACCCTAGAACCCCAATTTTATATCCATTGGACAAGAATTATTAGCCAATGATCATTACACATGTATTTTATTATGAAATTCTACTTCAGTTCTTCTTGTTAGACATCATTGAACCACATGGTCTTGATTCGACATTTTCGGGTGGGATGGAGCTTGATCAGACCCCCGGATTCCTGAAGGATTAATGAGAGAAGAATGGAATACTGAATAAGGGATGGAATCTGACGATTTTTGGGTTATGGGTGACTGATTTTTTAAAACTGGGTTCAAAATCAACAATAGTGATGCAGGAAGTATCAGGATCCGATTTCCGGCCGCCAGATGGTTGGAAACCACCAGCTGAAATAAGATCTACCATTTTCAAGTGTCTCATAGTCAAGATAAAAAATAAATTTACATAGTTATAGGATTATTAGAATGGATATGAGATTCTAGAAAAATCTAGACTACAGACCATGTAGTCTAAAGAACACACGGTGTGTACGACCATGGCTGTGGTGGCTAGGGTTTCACCTAAAGTTAAATATGACATGTCATGTGGCTTGTATACACGTAGTGTATCCTTCCCTTGGTATAAAAGACATGTGTAGGAGGAAATAGGTAGGACCGCATTTAGGAAGACACATCCAGATGCACATCAAGTACCAAGTTACATGTACATGGAAATACTTACACAGATAAGACCTGGGAGCATGGGTAGGACCCTATGTGGCTTAGAAACACTGTGTAGACCCTTTACAGCCTGTGTAGTCCTAAATGGAAAGAAATACATGTACCATTAGGGAAAAAACCAGGAAATATAGTGGGATCATATGTTGTTTTGGTACCCTAACACGCCATGAACCCCTTCTTTCCTTCTGGGGAAAAATCAACCTCTCTTATATCCTTCATTTGGAATATGACTATGGGCTATTAGTAGCCTATATTGAGTGTTTCTCCACAGAGAAATCTATGGAAAACTCCATAGTGGATTTTGAGATATGATACAATATGTTTTAAGAATGATTCTTATTTAGGATATGCTCGATGATGACTGTAATCAGGCAGTATCACCAAGGGATTAAAAGTGGAAACCTCTAGCTAAGATAGGCATGGTTATTCTACCTATCTATAGAGTGTAACCCTCCTATAGGATAGGTCATGGGTCCTCTATCTACATTCAAAGTGGAATCCATTATTTGGTCTTGGCATGGGTATTTTATCTACTTTCATAGTGGAACCATCCTACTATGATAGGTAATGAGTCCTCTACCTATTGACTGAGTGGAAACCTCCTCTGTAGTTAGGGTATGGGTCTTTAACTACAAGAGTAGAATCCTACAGCTGAGCTGAGCATGGGCCCTTTATTGAATAAGAGATCAGCACCCTCTAGCTGGGCTGGGAATGGGTCCTCTATCTTCTATATGAGTGGAAACCTCCTACAATTTCAGGGTATGGGTCTTCAACTACTAGATTAGTACCCTCTAGACAATCTAGGCATGAGACTTCTACCATGAACTGGAGTATATCCCTCTAGCTAGGTTGGTCATGCGTCCTCTACCAGTTACTTGAGTGGAAACCTCCTACCGAGATAGGGCATGGGTCCTCTATATAGATATTTTTTCCCTCAACTGTTTGGCACATTGGAGAGGTGTAGCTTTGCTGGGATGTTTTCTGATGGGAAAATTAAGGAGATACTAGGAATCATTGATGGACTTCTAGTACTGATTGAACTCTTTTCTGGGCTAGGCTATGATATGGAGATCCTCTTCTCTCTCATTTGGGTTTCATTGGTTTGAGTGTATATATATATATATATATTTGTGTCTGTGTATCCTTGTTATTGGATTTTGTTTACTCTTTTGATTTGGGGTGATCTATCTACTATCTAACTATTCCTATCATGTCTCTTACTATTCCCCCTTCAGCTCTTAGGAAATTTTATTGTGTATGTATATACTCACCCTTTCATGGACTTTTCCTACATGTGTTATGTCTTATGCATATGATAGATAGGTCATTGGTGACTAAAAATGAGCTTAGGGATACCTATTGCATTGGACCACCTATGGTGGTCAGAATGTGGGGATCAGAAGATTCACTCTCCCATCAATTTTACTTTCTAGTTTTTTTAGTTTGGAAATATTTATAGTTTGGATTTTATTTTTACATTTTACATTCAATTTTCATTGGTGTACTATTGTACACCCTAGAGGTTTTTCATATGAGTGGTAAGATTCTAGATGTTGCATCTTTTTACATTTATTCTTATTCACTTATTCTTTGATGTGGTAAGGTGTATACATACATGTACATTAAGAAAATTAATCCCATATTAGATATTCCTTTTGGTGCTGGTCGCCAGCCTCTAGCCTATGGAGGCACACTTGGGGTAGTTGCAGCTTGAGCCTTGTTAGGTCGGGTCGTGATAGATTAGTATCAGCGCTGGTTTGATCTTTTGGATAGTGTTTGGAGTGGTCCCCTTGTAAGGATTTGGTCATGAATTATAGAAATGGTGTTAGTTTGTCTTGAGTATATATTTTAATTCAGGGAATCTAGTGTTGGTGTAGTGGTAAACATATCCATTCATTAGGACCTTGACTACCTGCTTTTCAACTCATCACACCAAGACATTGGTTGTAGGGATCCATGGTACATGCATCATATGGGACTGAGAATTTGACTATCCTTCTTGAGTCATCTCCCCAATTTTATATATATGATAATTTGACCATCGTACGTCTTGATTAAGTTTTTTAGATGAATTCATGATGATAACCATCCAGGTTACTAGTTTCAGATCATGAAGATGATCTGATGAGTTTTGAGGCCTTTATTCAGGTCCAATCCTATGAGATCCTTCCTCCAAGTGGACAAGTTTTAGTACCCCCTCCTATTGAGAATATGATCATGCTATAAGGACTATTTGAGGATACCCACAGACTTAGCACGCTCCACGATTTCCAGCACTAGAGGCCGCTGAGGTTATTTGGTGAGAAAGACCCTCTGGTAGTAGAGTATTGGATAGAGTCGGGGGGTATGGGTTTTCAGGATTTTCTGTACACTAAAAGATTTATAGGTTGAATTGGAATCTATCCATTTCTATAGAGTAGTTGTTCATTGGTGGGGTCGTGTTACCAAGATGTACGATGAGTCGACACTCTCACATCCAAACTTCTATTAGTTTTTTCGTGACGAGTATTACCAATTATATTTGTGCTCAGTTCAGATTTATGATATTTTGGGGATGAAACATGGATGGATGATAGTGGATGAGTATGAATACAGGTTCATAGACCTTTTTTGGTACTCCCTTGATTTTATATGGGATGGATACTTCCAAGAATGGAAGTTTGAGCAGGGACTCCATAGATAGATATATTATAATGTAGTACCCTTGTGCATTCCCACCTATGTCATGGTGTTAGAGAAGGTGTTGGTGATAGAGAGTTTACTATTATAGGGATGCTAACAAGATGGATCTGACACTTGTAATTACATATTTGATTCATCTACATCATCTAAAAGACGTTATTTGATAAGATCTCGGTGCAGGAGATCTTCCAAGGATCTAGCTTGAGCACATGGTCAGGTGCATCATAGAGGACTAGGGTAGCCCATGTATGGGAGGTTCTATACTTGTGATGGGATAGGTCACATGGAGTGTGACTGCTCAACTGAATATTCTATGGAGCATAGGCAGATAGTGGATGGGCCGCCATGGTAGAAGAAACTCCATGATCAGTGATCTTCCAGGATAGGGCAGGGAGGCCCCCAAGGAGGTGGGGATAGTCGTGGAGAAAGTTGAGATCTAGGAGGAAGACTTTTGGGTGGTGGATGATGCTATAAGATACATACACCACCACAACCATGAGGTTCATGTTGGGCTTAAGGATCTGGAAGTTAGGGTCACAGACAGGTGCATGCTATGGATGCTTATGACCCAGCAACACATGAGATGATTAGAGGTATAATATTTGTTTATTATACTCTTTACACAGTATTATTAGACACATGTGTGAGTCATTATTTCTTCTCTATACTCCTAGTGAGTGATCTATAGATCCCATTAGAGTTTTTATCCTAACATCTTCATCTTGATATTTCTATAGGGAACACTTATTCTATATCTTTTATCTATCAGTAGTGCAAGAAATCACTTGGTGCAGATAGGTTCACATGGTACCTTTTGGTCACCACAATGGAACCATATGACATAATATGGGGTATGGTTTTTTTGTCCATAGTTCTATCATAGATTTATTTTCATCGTAGATGAGTCATATGAATTTTCTCTGATGGGCTGACATTATACTTTGTGGGAAAGAGAAATTTCATTGAGGGATGAGTGGGTTTTGTGAGCAAGAGGCTACAGTTCATCACCCATCAGTTGGAGAGTGTTTTCCTTGGTGAATTAGGATATTTAGGTATCTTTATTCCTTTATTCATGGAGTATTTTATATAATTATTCCCCAATGACGTTCTAGGACTACCTCTAAGGTGGTGGATTGAGTTTTGTATTTAGTTTCATCTCAAGATCAATCTGATATCTTCCACGGCATATCCTATAGCCCCAATTGAGCTTTGTGAGCTATAGTTTAAATTGGGGGACCATATAGATAAGGGTTTTATCATGTATAATGTCTCCCATTGGGAATTTCTAGTGTTTTTTATAAAAAACATAGATGGGTGTTTGTGGACTTTCATGGACTATCGTCACCTTAACTAGGCCACAATAAATAACAAGTACCCCTTTATGAGGATTGATGATATCTTTGTCCGGTTATGAGGTGCAAGATGGTTCTTGAAGATCAATATCAGGTTCTTCAACCAATATTTGATAGTTCACAAGGACAATATTACAAATATGGCATTCTGATTTCACTATAGATAATATGATTTTTTGGTGATGCTCTTTGGTGTGATAAATTCACCCTTAATGTTTATGGATTTGATGAGCTAGATATTCTAGCCATACATGGACCAGTTCGTGGTTGTATTCATAAATGACATACTCATATATTATGTGTTAGATAAGGAGCATCCATATCACTTAAAGATGATCCTAGATTATATTTGGGAGCACCATTTTTTGGTATGTTCTCAAAGTTCAAGTTATGGATTCATGAGGTTCACATTCAGGGGCATTTCATTTCTGAACATGGTTTATCCATGGACCCAGTAAAGATTTATGTAATTATTTATTGTGAGACACCTAAGATCATGTCATAGGTGCATAGTTTTCTTATCATGGTGGGGTACTATAGAAGATTTGTGTCAGACTTCTCTAAGATTAAGTCCACTTTGACCACCCTGATGCGGAGAGGGAAGCCTTTTACGTCGACCGAGTAGTTCTAGGGGGCCTTTGAGAAGTTGAGATTGAGGTTTATGATTTTTCCTATTTTGGGACTACTACATGAGGATGTGTATTTTGTATTTTATTGTTATTCTTAAATTTATGGGCTCGGTTTCATGTTAATGCACTATTAAGAAGTTATTGTATACATATCGAGACAGTTGATAACCAATGAGAAGAACTACATGACTCGTGACTTAGATCTAGAAGAGGTAGTATTTTCTCTAAGGATATAGAGACACTGTCTTATGAGATATTGCTTCATGATCTACTTAGACCATTAGAGTCTCATATTTTTATTTATGAAGAGAGACTTGAACCTGAGATGGTGGCACTGGTTGAAGTTTTTATAGGATTATGACTCTGAGATAGTATATGCTCATGGGAAGGGAAATTTATTAGAATATGTAATTAGAAAGAATTACTAGGATAGTTTGGTGCAAGAGTATTTTGAGAAGTTGGGTACCTTACAACTGACCCTGGTTAAGCAGGAGAGTGCATATTTTCTTTAGTTGATGGTGTTGACTCCTCACTTCTTGATCATGCGAGAGATCCCTATCTAGAATGCATTGACTATGAGGTCTTATGTGACCATATATCCTCAAAAGATTCACCTAAATGATTTTATGAATGTGGTAATCATTTCATCCTTTTCCAAGGATGAATGGTGGTCCCATTCACAATGTGTGATGATGTGATGAGCCAGATCTACACTTTTCCTTTAGTTGTACATCCCAATGTAGGAAATATGTACAAATACCTGCAGCGGAAGTTTTGGTGGGATAGCATGAGATGGATCATGTCTAAGTTTATATATTGATGTGTCACCTATCAATAGGTGAAGGCTGAGTAGAATATTCTGATAGGTTTTTTGTATCCCCTTGAGATCTCGAAGTGGAAATGGGACATAATATCCCAGGGATTTTTGATAGGGCTTCTACAGGTAGCGAAGGGCCATGAAACCTTCTAGGTTATAGTTGAATGAATCAAAAATTCTTCACACATAATTTCTATCAAATATCAGAGTATTGTGAATATTTTAGTGTAGATTTTTATATGGTATATTTTTCACCTTTATGGGATTCCACGGACTATTGTCTGTGATTGTGATGTGCAGTTCACATCACGATTGTGGAGAGGCCTATAGGAGTCATTTAGGACCCAAATGAGGATAAGTAAAACCTTTCAACCCCATAATATAGTCATAATGAGTTCACTATCCAAGTGTCAGAGGATATGATGAATGCTTGCATGTTATACTTTGGTCGAAGCTTGTAGGATCTCTTATCATTGTAAGAGTTTTCATAAAATAATAGATACCACTCTACTACTAGCATGGAACCTTTTTAGGACTTGAATGGGAGACCCTATAGGTAACCCTTGTGCTGGGTAGAGATAAGAAATGAATCTATTTTGGGTCTACAGATGGTGCAAGTGATAATGGGGAAGTTCCATGTCATCTGTGAGTGGATGAGGACATCCCAAAGTAGGTAGAAATCTTACACAAATTGACATCATTGGAACTTCGAGTCCAAGATGGGAGACCACATTTTCTTAAGAGTCTCCCCACTATAGGACTATGAAGGTTGTTCTAGAGAGTCAAGATATACTTGAGGTTCATCAGGCTATTCGAGATATTACAAAGGGTTGGTGAGGCTACTTATTGCCTCACCCCCCCCCCCCCAATTGGATAAGGTGCACGATGCCTTCCATATGTCACAACTGAGGAGATACATGCATGACCTCACACACATTATTAACTAGGGTGAGAGACATCAATGATGGGGAAAAATTTTCAGATCACTTAGTTATGATTAAGGATTAGTGGGAGAGGACCCTTCATAGATAGACCATTCCCCTTCTTTCGTGTGTTTTGGTAGCATGGGACCATGTGGGAGAGATATTAAGAGAATGATATCCATATGTGGGCTCAATATCATGAGATTTTTTCATAGTTTTTACTTTTTAAGGACAAAAATCATGAATAAGAGAATGATGTAGAGACATTATTTTTTCTTGTAAGAATTTTAAATATTTCTACATATATTTTCATATCCAACCACTAAAAAGGTGTGTGATTCCAAGGTGTGGTTTTCCCATAATTAATACTATAAAAATATTAAATATATTTTATATTATGTGTGAATAGTTCCATAAAGAAAATGCGATAAATCTTAAGCAGAATCTCAAATAAAAAATATGAGACCATAATTGAGTTTGAAACACGTTGTTTACCCTAGTTGCGACCTAAAATAGGTCAGAAAAGGGAACTCGGATAAAATAATTCATTGGATGTGAATTCAAAAGGTTCATTAAATAATTAATTTAATTAATAAATAAATTAACTTAATCCTGATTTATTTATAAATAAAACATTATGAAAAGTTTACCAGAGTTTGTTGTATAACCCTAGGATCCTTGTGAGACATTCTTCCTCTTTTTCATTAGAAAAACAAAATCTAATGACGATGAGACACCAGATCAAAGAATATCAAGACAAAAAAAATAATTACACCTCTCAATCATTATTAAGAGTTTTATTTAATGATAAAAGATCAAATATCTAGTTAGTCTTCTCAATTAATTTTTTATCTCAATATTGTTTAATTTTATTAAGTTGTTTCATATTACTTCTTAATCGACATTTAGTCTGAAACATTGCATATGCCGATGTATTAGCATTAATTTGTTTATTTTTTTTCTCAACACCAAAACCCTAATTTGATATCTATTGGACAAGAATGATTGGAAATTGACCGTTATATAATTTTTTTCTTGTGAATTTATCTCTTTGTTATTCATGTTATTCATCATTGGACCATAGAGTTATGATGAAACATTTTCGGGAAATACCAGGCCCAATAGGACCCCCGGATTCATGATGAATTCATGTGAAAGAATGGAACAATTATCTAGAGATGTAATTTTATTATTAAAGTATTTTTTATGATTGATTTGTTGAACTGGGTTCCAAATCAATAGTGGTAGTGATGATTTTGGTGTGGTGTGAGGTGTACGAGGTGATAGTTCATGCAGGAAGAACCAATATCTGATTTTGGCCACTAGATAGCTAAAAATCGCCAACCAGAACAAGATCCACCATTTTCTAGTTTCATGGAGTCAAGATCCAATGAAAGTTTCTTAGATATATGATCTATGGAATGGATCTGAGATTCTGGAAAAACTCAACTATAAGCCTTGTAGTATGAAGAAAACATGGTGTGTAGGTCCATAGTTATGGTGTCTAGGTTTTCACCTAAAGTTAAATATGACACACTGTGTGGATAAGCCAAACACCGTGTATCTATATCTTGGTAGAAAGTTCATGTGGAAAATCACATATATAGGACCGTATGGGAGAATACATGGTCAGGCACACACCTAGTACCGAAGTACACATACATAGGAAAACCTACACTGACAGAGAAAGGGAGCACAGGAAGAACCTTGAGTGGATCAGAGATTCCATGTATACATTCTACATTTCATTAAGTCCTAAATGGGTAGTGATCCATGTAACATCAGGGACATGGATAGGAAATGTAATGGGAAAAAATTATGTGTGGGCACACTAACATGATGTATACCCCTTCATTCCTTCTAAGGAAATTTCAACCTCTCATATCTCCTTCATTTGGACTCATATTTTGGGCCACGAGTAGCCTATACTGAGTGTTTTTCTACATAGAATGTGATGGTGGCCTTTATAGTGTCTTTTGAGATAATATGTGAGATTTTTTAGAGTTAATTCTATTTAATCAATGCTCAACGATGGAAATAATCAAACGGGATCACCATGGGATTTAGAGTGGAAACCTCTAGCAAGGATGGTCATGGGTCCTCTACCTATCTATAGAGATGAACCATCCTGTGGGATAAGTAATGGTTCCTCTATCAACTTTCAGATTGGGACCCTCCTGATAGGCTATGTATGGGTCCTCTATCTACTTTAAGAGTCCCACCCTCCTATTGGGAGGGGTCTTGGGTCCCCTACCTAATCACTGAGTTTCACCCTCCAGCAGAGTCAGGGTATGGGTCCTCGAATACTATAGTGGAACCCTCCAACTAGGTAGGGGCATGGGTCATCTACCAACTACAAGAGTGGAACTCTCGAGCTCAGCTGGACATGGGTCCTCTATCTTCTATTCGATTGGCACCCTCCTGTGGTATCAAGGTATGGGTCCTCTAATAATAGAGTGGCACACTCTAGCTGAGCTAGGGATGGGTCATCTACTGACCACAAGAGTGGAACCCTCCATCTTGGTTGGGAATGGGTCCTATACCATGCACTTGAGTGTAACCCTCCTTCCATGATAGGGAATGGGTCCTCTAGCTATTTTCTGAGTGAAACCCTCCTCTTGTATCTGGATATGGTTCCTCTATCTAGAGATTGTTTCCCCTCGATTGTCTGGCACAATGGTGAGGTTTGGCTTAACTTTTATGTTTTATACTTGGCGGACACATGATATATTGAGCATCATTAATGGATTTATATAACTAATAGAACTCTTTCATGGGATGGGATATGAGATATATATCACATTATCTCTCATTTGGGTTTCTTTGGTTTAATTTTATATATATATATATATATATATATTTGTATGTATGTATGTATGTATATGTATCAATATTATTAGATTCTATTTACTCTCTTGATTCGGGTTGATCTATCTACATTTTATATATTCCTATCATGTCTCTTAATACTCCCCCTTCAACTTTCAAGGCATCCTACTGGGTATGTATATACTCACCTCTTTAGGGTCTTCTAACACACATGTTATATCTTATGTAGATGACAAATATATCAGAAGTGACTATAGAGAGTCTTAGGGATACCCGGTGTATTGGACTGCATGCGTTGGTTGGTTCTTAGAGATAAAGATATGGGCACTCTCAACACATTTAATTTTCATTTTTTTCAGGTTGAGACATATTTTTGGTGGGAGTATATTTTTCCACTTGACTTTCAGTTTTCATGATCACACCCTTGTACACTGTATAGGTTTTTTCATATGCATGGTCACATTCTAGACAATGCATCTATTTATTTTCACTTCTATTCACTTCTTCATTGACATAGTATAGTGTGTTTTTATAGCTACAATTGGAAAAGGCATCCCCTATTATATATTCCTTTCCGCATTGGTCACTAGCCTCTGGTCTATGGAGGTAGGCTTGGGGTAGTTACGGCTCAAGGATCATTGGGTCAGTTCATGGCATTTAGTCATTCCTAGATCATAATAGGTACTATAATTTATGGTTTATAATTATTTATAATGTCATAATTTAATTCTATTGTAGTTTTTTTACAATCCATAAAAATGAAATCAGTGTTGAGTTTCTTTTAGAGATTTTTAACAAAATGACATGGGTATCTGAATTAATGAGTTTAATATTAATGAAATCTTTATAGAACCAAAATAAAATCACTATTTACTTGTTTATATATTATATTATCAGTAATAAAGTTCTCATATCCATCCATGATATTATTTCATATGACTGTTTCAAGTAAGTGGTTAGACCAAACCAAACATGAATATACTATAATTAATGGATGAGTATAGTAATAAAAGTTTATTATTTTGGTATTATCTAATTAGAAAATAATCATAATGATATTATTTAGATATTTTTATGGTTTTTAATAATATTTTAAGTTATTTTAATAAATAATTATTAAACTCTGTAAAAATGAAATATGTTGCTTCATGGAGGTGGTATCCCATACAAACATGCGAATGACATTTTAGTTTTTCATAATGAATAATGGGAAAGTTTGTCAATAGATATTACATAAATATATAAATATTAATTATATTATAAATATATTATTACTCATATAATATTGGGGAAAATAAATTTGAAAATGAAACATATAAAAGAAACACCTTTAGTGAAAGTTAGTACCTAGAATGAAAAATTTGAGCTTCCCTTGGAGGATTCCTTGAAAAGGGATGACTTAGGAAAAAATTATTACTAGAATATTAAGGAAGTGAAATTGGGTTATATGGTAAAGAATTATTTTACATGTTCAAGAGGAAAAAAATATTTAGAGTGGTCTTGAAGGGGTGATGATAGGCCCCATTTATAATTGCTGAGAATGACATTCTTGTAAATATTTCAGGATAATATAAAGAGAACAAATATTTCACTTGTCAAGAAGACTATAAATGGTAAATAAAAGAGTGTAGATAGTTTTTTGTTGATAAAAACCTCAAATACTCAATTAGAAACATTTTTTTAACATTTTTTTTTGCTTTTTACCCCTTTGGTAAACCCATTTTAACCTTTATTTCTTTGACTATGGTAACTGGTTTTTACCAATGTATTTCATTTTTCTTCCTAGGTAACAATACTTTATCAATGTATATTATTTTAATTAAATAAATTATTTTATTATAAAAAAATAAATTTTATGTGGATTTCAAATCAATATATAACTAACTTTTATCAAAAATAAAGGACCAAAAACAATTTATTTTATTGAAAAATATTACTTAATTTCATAAAATGTTAAACACAGATTTTATAAATTCATAATGGTATTTAAAATTTTATAATTTTTCTCCTTATATAAATATTTAATCATGATAAATATATTATAATTTTTAATTTCATATCGAATCCTTGATAGAGTCATAAACTTCATGGTTTTAGTAAAAATTTTATTTTTCATGATTCACTAAAAATTCAAAATTTTCATACTAAATAATTTTTTAATTTATAAATTGATAAATTATATTATTTTTATCTCAATTAAATTATAAAATGTATAAATTTAGTTTTTTAAAGGAAAATATAAAATATAAACAAGAATATATATTATTAAAAAATATCCTTTGAACATTAATTTTTTTTATTATTCCATACTAATTTCTATTTTAAGGAATTTTAATCTATTAGTTTGTATATTTAAATCTAAAATATTATTATAAAACTCATTTAAAACTCTCTGATAAAATTATTTAACGCTTTAAATTGTTATTTGAGAAAGGGCGGTCCTTTTTTAATATTAAATCATATTAATTATTTATCCTCTAAACATAGGAAATTTTACTATATTTTTATTTAGTATAGGTTTTATTTATCTTATAATTTCTTAGTAATTTTTGTATAATATGTTGTGGGTCATTTTAATTCTATTTTTCTTGTATAATAAGTAATTAACATTACATTTATTTATGAAAAATACATAGTGAAATTTCAGGTCATTACAACCAAATGATGATTTGGGTCTATAGGGACTGTTTCCACTCATATTTTAAGAATTTTCAGTGGAAATATGGGATGATATCCCATTTTTTTGTAATTTAGATGTTTTTGTTAAATAATGGAATGAGTAAGCATCACGTAATGAGTTATTTTCAATTCTTATATATATTTATATCTTGCACACCTTTTTTATACTTCTCACTCTTATTTTTATATTAAATGTTAGCTAACTTGTTTTTGTTCTAGTGGAATGTGTGGAAAGTCTTAGGTGTTTTCCTACTGGGTTGTATAATAACCCTAATAATTTAATCCTTATTGTATAAGTAGATGTTGTTTTTAATGTTATAGATAAGGAGAAGGACTCCTACTTTACTAGTGGACACATTGATGTAATAATATTTTCATTTGGTAGTTGAAGCTTATATATATGTTACAGTGGATATTGTCATGGTTCCACATTAGTTCCTTTGTGTCTTTGGGTACATTATTTAACTAGACTTCTTGGAATTTGTTTTACTTCCATGACATTTATTATTCTTCTAAATTCTTATGTAATTATGTTTCTAATGATTTTTATATCATTTATCATGTACACTTTTTTTATTGAGTTTTACTATTAAAATTTGTATTTTTCTAGGGTAAATCATCCCCAAATTGTCATATATACTAATGGGATTTATTATTAGCCATTGGTTTACAAGAGATTTCACCTAATTTTAGTGGAACATCAATCCTTCCCAAGCCAATTAGAATGTTTGAGGTGTTACATTATTTCTCTAGATGGCTTATGAAATTTTCTATTAATGTTTTTCATCTATGTAAACATCATTTTATGTTCATTATGTTACACTTGTGATATTTTATTATGATACTACCAAACTTGTTTCTCTTAATGTATTACAAAGATAATTTTTTAATTAATTTTTCATGAAAATCATTTATTTCCCATGCGTTAATTAATCAAAAATTAAATGATGAAGGTTTTTGTGATCTTTTGGCACAATTATGTATGTTATTCATTATATAATGGGTGATCTTAAAATTATATATCCCTAAAATTAATTGATAAAATTTATATCTCACGATCTCTAATGTGTATATGAGAGGTTATCCCAAGCCCAAGGGTATATGAGAGGTTATCCCAAGTCCAAGGGTACACAGGCGGTAAGCCCAAGACCAAGGCTACACTGGTAGTAAACCCAAGCCAAAAAAGGTATATAGGTGGTTATCCCAAGAAAACTATATAATAAATTTCTTGTTGTATGGACTTGAAATTTTATTTCTATTCTTATGTTTATGTCACAGTATCATGTCATATTATTTTTCCTTTTTTATTCTTTCTTGGATGATCAATATTGTTTTACGTTACACACTCATATGACTCATGTCTTATGTTATGTTGTTAAATTATTCCATGAATCGTGATTTGAAAATTATGACTTTGAAAATGACCCTCTTGGCAGTGATACTTACCAAAGAAAATTATTTTCGACACTTATGTTAAGGCCATAATCATATTTTTTTCAATGTGTCTGTCTTATGATGACACATGTATTATGTTATTATTAGGTCATCATGCCTTTATTTATAATTTAAGATCCATTTTTATTTGGGTATTATTTTTTAATGTCATATTTATATACCTTTATTACATTTTCATACACACATGTTTATATTATGATCACATATAACCATCAATTAGTATCTCTTTTTTTTTATATTTATTGAGCATCTAAGATCACCCCTTTCTTTTTTTTTCATTCCCAAGGTTATGATCATGATTATAACATAGTAAATGTCAATAAGGGGATCTAGTATGGTGATATTATTGCTAAATATTCACAATAATATTTTTATATAGCTATTCTACATACACACTAAACATTTATGTTCTTGGGATTGTATCATCATTATGGAATTTAATATATAATTAATGTGAAATATATTCAATTTTTTCTAGATTCACCCCCACTTTGAATCAAATAAAATTTTAAATTATGTGTTTATTACATCAAACTGGAGTTTGTGGGTTGTGGGAACTTTAACCACTCCCACCAAACACAGATGGCACACTAGTTATCCTTTTTATCCCTACCTAGTCAATTTCCACCATAGGGGCCCAGTCTATAAAACCATCATATGTTAGGATCTTTATAACACTCCAAGATTATATATATATTTACTTTGAAATAAAACATTAAGTATTCGATAAGTTTCCTTACATGCAACTTTGATCCTATATGAATCATGATATAGTAAACCGTTATAACCTAACCATTAGATTTACAGGTATGAATAGTAATAAAAACTTTATGAATATATATACAAATATTTTTAATTAATTCAAATGTATTGATTAATTCTGTAGCATCTTCAACCCAAGAAGCCACCCGAACAGTGCTAATGGGTTGTGTGCCACTGGCCTTAGGCGCACCTCCCCAAACTCCAAAGGCTGCTGACTAGTAGTAAGGGTGTAAATAGGTATAGTGGGGAGGCTATACCCTCTAGGAATAGATAATATACCAGTACAATCATAATAATATAATATGCAGCGGGAATACATGACTCAGTAGAATCAAACCATTCTCACAAAGTGAATTCATATTTAATAGAAATAAACAAAAAAATTAATATAGAAACAACTACAGTTGAAAGTAAACAGAATAACATGCCAGAAAATCACTTGTATCCACTCAAAACAAAACAAGAAAAGATTGCATTCCATGTCAGGTTGTAAAATACAATATCCAAGGTGTTTCCCATGGTAAACCATAGTAGCTTCATATATAAGAATTCTTAAACTGAAAAGGAAACTAAAAAAGTAAAACTCCATCTAGGAATGACCTCAAGGTACATTCCAATCTCCATGCCAAACAGTACAATGATCAATATCCTGGGGCTGATATTTCACCTATACATAAATCCATAAAGTCTACACACAATCCAAAGGGCATGTATAGGATGTGAGATGAATCTCAGTTTGATATCACCCAACAGTTCATACATAGTATAAGTTTTTAAGAGGATATAAATCTCTAAGTAAAGTAAATAGTACTATGCAATAATTTAACACAACCTCCAATAGTGATCAGTAGCCACCAGGGATTGTCACCTAATTTGACCAACACTAGAATCTTAGTAGAAAATAGAGACCTTGGCCCATGGTATAAGGTACGCCTATAGTCACAAAGCCTCATTAAACCCTCAGATCCTACCTAAATTACATAGCTTGGCACCACTTGCCTCCTGAAACCTCATGTCTCAGGTGCCTGCCTTTATCAGCACTAACGGAAAAGCACTGATAAAGGGGTATGCCTTTATCAGCGCTAAAAAGGTGCTGATAAATGTACCCTTTATCAGCGCTTTTTTTAGCTCTAATAAAGGGTACATTTATCAGTACTTTAAATATCAATTTATCAGTGCTTTTCTTAGCACTGATAAAGGTTACATTTATCATCACTTTTCTTAGCGCTGATAATATATATTTTATACATTAAATAAAAAACACATGTTATAACTAAATATATATATATATATAATTAAATAATTATAAGATTAATAATAAATATATTTATTAGATTTATTAATTCATTATATTTAATATATTTTTTTATTATATTTTTTTATATTTAATGTATTTTTTTTATTTATAAATATGTAATACTTTTTTAATATATATGTATAATTAAAATTATTGAATATATGTGTGTTTTCCAATGAATTGGGGTCAATAAATATATCATACATGTGTATATATATGTGCATGAATAATGTTCATTTATATATTATAATTACATATCACGTTGATGTGTTATTGATTTATAATTCATTATGTTACCCATATAATATATATGTTCTAAAAAATGCACAATTATAATTAAAATTAAATTATAATTAAATAATAAATATATATTTTATTATATTTTCAATGATATATATGTAAATATACCTTTCAAATAATTTTATAAGTATAAATAAAGATATATTTATTTAGAGTTATAATTATTAATAAATATATATATATCATAAATATCATTTTAAATAAATATATAATAATATAAAAAAATTATTAAATTTATTCATTTATCATCTTTTTTGTTAGCGTTGATAAAGAGTGTCTTTATCAGCGCTACAAAAGCGCTGATAAAGAGTGTCTTTATCAGCAGTAAAATGAAAAGCTCTAATAAAGTCAACCTTTATCAGCACTAAAAAAGCGCTGATAAAGTCCAACCTTTATCAGTGCTAAAAAAGCGATGATAAAGGGGATCTTTATCAGCACTTTTCATTTTAGCACTGATAAAGACCCACTTTATCAGCACTTTTTACTAGTGCTGATAAAGGTCCACATGGGATTTATAAAATTCACAGGGTCCTCCTCCTCCTTCCCGTACCCTGTCAGGATTTCGCAGAAGCCCTACCCTGCGCCACTGACTCCTCTCCGTTGCAGCCTCCTCTCCGCCGCAGCCGCCTCCTCCTTCTCCTCCTCCTCCGACGCGGTCGTCACCGCCTCCTCCTCCTCTGGCACCTACCTCTCTTTCTCCTACTCTGTCACGACTCCTCATCTTCCTCCTCCTCCACCGCGGCTCCTCATCCTCCTCCTCCTCCTCCTCCTCCTCCTCCATCTACTCCGCTGCCTCCACTGCCTCCGAGATGCCTCCGCTGCCTCCACACTGCCTCCGTGTTGCCTCCACGCTGCCTCTGATGCCTCCATTGCATCCGATGTTGATGCCTCCTCCTCCTCCGCCACCGGTTCCTCCTCCTTAAGGTGAGTAAAATTGAATTTGCATGAATTAATTATGTTCTCATTTATTTTCAATATTGATATTAATTATGATTTGGCGTGATTCTTGTGTGTGATTCTTGTGTGTGTGACAATTTATCAATATTTGGGGTGTAAACCATATGACTATTACCTTTATAGAATCCTGAATGAGCAGTGTAATTAGATTCCTTGGATAGAACAAATGTTAGGAAATATTTATGGAATCTTATAGAGGATGACATATTATGTGGTATAATGTTTTTAATGGATCATTTCATTACAAGGTGTTTTATTTGGTATGTTTTTAACCATTGATAACCTTGGAGTAAGTGGTGTATTTATATTTTATATATGGATTTGATTACTACAACCTAAAATAACATATCTAGGTGTTTGGTTGGTTAATGATAAAAAAATTGTTCTCCCTCATGGGTTTTATTAATGTATGAGTAAAAGTATATGGTTCAAGAGATAGAGGATCCATTTAGAGGTACATCCTATGATCCAAAAGAGATAGGACTTAATTGAATGACTTATATAGGTCGTTTGAGGGTTCATTGGGATATTTAAGTGCCCTTTATGGTTTGGGGGAATTAATGAGTTGTGTGGTTTGAAGAATCCCCTCAATAATTGAATTGAAAAGGGAGATATAAAATTTTATCTTAGTAAAGTCATGATCATAGTATAATTTTTATTACACTAAGAGTAGGAGTATTCCCACCAACCATTCTACAATTTGGTATGGTGAGTAGATGGAGTAAAAATTGGAAACATATTATTACTAGCTTAAAAAGGAAATTTAGTCATGGGTTTTAGATGTATTTTACCAATATATTTATTGAAAAAATTATCATATATGAGTTAGCGGATTATTCAAGGTGAGAAAATATGAAAAATTTATGTTTTTTGTGGATAACAAGTGTCCCAGAACAAGGAGGACATGATTACACTTTTATGGGAGAGTTCCAAATGACGATGTTCACTCTAGTGTAAGATATCACACCATAGTAGGGCTGGTGTAACTATGAATGGTTTGAGATATAGTAGAGACATATTGTAATATGGAACATTTAACTATAATTGATGTCTCTAAGAGAATATGAAGAGATAATTTCATTGGGATACCTAGCTCATGAAAATAAATGTTTCACTGGTTTGGGGGTCCAATGGTATCAGTATGTAATGAAAAGGATCACACTATAATAGTGTTATTTCATACTATAGTATATTGTTCATTATTAATTTGTTTATCATTATTTAAAGGGACGTTTCAACCCATGTCACAACTATAAGGGTCACACCATGAATGGTATTCTATAGTTAGTGGTAAATATGAGAAGACATGAATCGCATTTCATGATATGTTATGTTAGACCATAAAGGTGGTGAAATATATTTGGGATTTAGTTTCTAAGTCATTTGGAATTAGGATTCATTCCCTATGGAAATAATTCACATAAAAGAACATTTAATATCTATAAATATAGTGTTACATGACATGAATCAATGATTTGGTTTCAATGAAGAATCCTTCAATTACCCAACCATTCAATCCATGGATTGTTCCAATGATGGTTTAGTTAACATTTGAGGAGAATAATAGGGGTGCATACATAATCCAAATTCTATAGGCACTTGTGGTCGACGAAGGGGAAATCGATGAACTTATAGATTTATATCATTATATCGCATACATGGGACTATATGGTTATATACTTACTCTGTTCATTATTCTTATTGATAATAAACCAAGAACAAGATTCAGGACATCATGAACACTAATCATAATAAAATTTATAACAAGAGTTTATGAACCATGTAATTATCCCTTGATCCATGTGAGTTTTTTCATTTAATTACTAGAATCAATTTACCATCACTATCAAGATCGTTTTTTCACTAATCAGTATTTGAAAATGCGTTTAGATTATGATTTTTTCATAACCATTGATTCACCCCCACCTTTAAGTAGTTTTCTACACTCACCTAGTTTTTTCGCTTGTATGCATGGGTAACTATCCTTCCTAGTTGTATTTCAGTGGTTGGAATTATGATTTGTTCACCATTAGGACTTCTTCATGATTTGTTTGTGAAATGGTCATAGGGTATAATGGCCATAATAAAAGTGATAGTATTTAGAAGGTGTAATTTGAATTGTTCTATTGAGAGTGAATTAGGTAAATCTCATGGGATATGAGATTATAAAATAGATGATGGATATGGGTGGACATCCACAAGTAAAAACCCAATAGATTTTCAAGGGAATAATGAGGAATTCATTCCCATTAATGTGATGAGATTTCTGACCATTTCAGTTTAACTAGTTTGTTTGTTTGTTTTATAGTGGAGATGGAATATATGGATTAGTAAGTGCTCGGTTTTGTTTTATATATAAAGGTATATTTCAAGAGTGACTATATTATAGTGTATGGGTCTATAAACAATAAAAGGAAGATTAAAAAATTCTAGTGGAGATATAGTAAAGGGTTTGTGTATGTTTTATATGTGTGATGGTTTTTCATCAGGCCATGATAATACAACATGATTATAAGGTGAAATTTCTCTATTTAAGTGGGTTCATATTCTAGGGGATAATAGTGATCCATGTTCCCCTTATATATACACTACGGTCATGTATTATACCAATTGTGACCATTTTATTAGTGTATTAGGGGTATAGACTTGATTCATTGTGATAATGGTATTGGTATGTTTGGGTCACAAACTAGATCCATGTTTCCCAATGTTGTGGTATGTTAGGAGACAATAAAGGATCCATGGTGACTGAGGTGTCTGGATTTTAGGTGTCTAGATAAGATCCATGGTCCTCAAGGTATGGGTTTTTAGATTCCTAAATAGGATATATGGTTCATGTGTATCAGTTTCTTATCAGCCCATATGAGATGCATAGTTCCAAAGGTTTGGGTATGTTTGGGTTTCATAAAATATTTGTGATGTATTTGGTATGTTTTTATTAGGAGATAAAATTGTTTTTTGGAACCCATGGTTTTAGGTATTTATTCTCACTAAATATAGTGTTATTGTTTTTTTGTTTTATTAGTTACCATAAAATAATCTTACTTTATTTCTTTCATAATGTGTGTTGTTTATTTATTTTCATTCATATAGATAAACATAGTATATTATTATTTATATTAGGTTCCCCATTATTGGTGTCCTACTAATATTTTATCATTCAACCTACATAAGATCATTAGTGTATGTATAGACCTTATATAAAATTAATGATTCTTACCACATATTATAACTGATCATTCAAGAGTAGGTTGATGGTATTATGTATAAAATGCCTAGGTGGGCCTTGGATAACCTATGCTAATTCATCCAGACTATTACCATGACCCTCACTTATATCATATCTCCCCATGAAGATATCTTAATCCAATTATAAAGAGGAAATGCTCTATGTCACACTTCACCAATCCCTATATGGAATATCCTACTCATCACACACACCATGACTCTTATATATCCTTAAGAGGGTGTTCCCCATCATACGTGATATATAAAACTATATTATCCATCTTCTTTAGGCCTAAGACTCTAATACCTACTCAAATAGCCTTAGAAAACCTTGCTAGGCTATACCCATCCTCAACCAATACTAATAATGAGCACTCCCCCCACCATTTTTGAAGTATCTAGTTTTTTATCTATATTATACTCATATTTCTTTCTCCTCTAACCTATATACTCATCCTTTGGATTTCAAATAGTATGAATATAAATAAAGAATGGATGAATTCCAATCAGTTGAAAAAAGAGTATGAAGAAGGCGTGAAAGAGTTTATCAAGTTGGAAAAAGATCATGCATATGAACCTTCTCAAATCCTTTTTCCATGTTTACGCTATTGTTATTCAAAAAAAATTAGTCCAATGTAGTTGGAAGAACACTTGATCTGTCACAGAATAGATCAGAGTTATACATATTGGAATAAACACAGGGAAACAATGAATGTAGGTATTGGATGTGATAACACTACATTTTATGGATCATATGATATGATTATAAGTATGAACAATGAAGATGACCATATGGAGGATATGGTTACATATATGAATGATGATGAAGATCGTATTGAGGAAATGATAAGGACTATTGAAGATGAGCTTCTTGGTTACCCAAAATTGTTTGAGAAGTTAAAAAGTTGTGCAAAGACACCATTGTATGCTGGTTGCACTAAATATACAGCATTGTCAGCCGTACTGAAGCTGTATAATTTGAAAGAAGACAACGGGTGGAGTGACACCAGTTTTAGGGAACTAATTGCTCTGCTGAATGATATGCTCTCAGAATATAATGATCTCTCGAGCCAAAAATACGACGCCAAAAGAATGTTATGCTTGATGGCTATGATCTCTGAAAGAATACACGCCTGCCCTAATGATTGTATACTATTTCTCAAGGACTAAAAATCACTTAAATAATTCACAAAGTGTGGTTCTTCTTGATACAAGAAAGATGAATCCAGTCCTACTAAAGTTGTATGGTACTTTCCAGTCATTCCAAGGTTTAGGTGCTTATATAGAAGTGAGGAGACTACAGGACAATTTACATGGCATGAAAATACAATAATTAAAGATTGGATACTACATCACCCAACAAACTCTCCTCAGTGTAAGAGAATTTATTATGAGTATCCTGAATTTGGAAATGAGTCGAGAAACCTTCATCTTGAATTATCTACAGATGGAGTGAATCCTTTTGGTTTTCAAAGCAACAGTCCCAGTACATGGATGGTTATGTTGGTAAATTATAACTTACCAATGTGGTTATGCATGAAACGAAAATACATCATGTTATTTATGCTTATATCAAGACCAAAATAACCGGTTAATGATATTGATGTTTATTTATCTCCATTGATCGAAGATTTGAAATTATTATGGGATTCAGGTGTTAATTTGTTTGATGCTTACAAAAAGGAAGATTTCACTTCGAGAGCCATGTTGTACGGGACAATAAATGACTTCCCTACTTATGGAAATTTGTTAGGATATAGAATTAAAGGAACTCAAGGGTGTCCCATTTGCGAACAAGGTACACAATCAATTAGGTTGAAACATTCATCGAAAATCGTATTTCTAGGACATCGCAGATTTCTACACCGATGACATAAGTACCGATCTTAGATTACATCATTCGATGGAAGTTCAGAAGAACGTACAGCACCATCTCCACTAACAGGCGATCAATTGTTTGATAAAGTTAAAAATTTGGACACTACTTTTGGTAAACCAGCTTAAAAAACCTTACTAAAATTGGTTGGAAAAAGAGATCAATTTTTTTTGAATTACCATATTGGAATTGTCTGTATGCCAGAAATTTTCTTGATGTTATGCATGTAGAAAAAAATGTATTTGATAGTGTCATCGGCACATTTCTAAATACACCTAGAAAAACAAAAGATGGAATTAAGGCTAGGTTGGACATGGTTGAGATGAGAATACGAGAAGAGTTGGCACTAGTGAAGGGTGAAAAAAGAACATTTCTTCCTCCTGCTACATAAACTCTTTCTAGGCAGGAGAGATATCAGTTTTGAAACTTCTTGAATGACATAAAGGTTCCAGAGGTGTATTCGTCAAATATCAAGAACCTCATGTCAATGAGTGATTTGAAGTTAAAAGGTATGAAATCACATGACTGCCATGTTTTGATGAAAGATATTGTTCCTATTTCTTTACATTGAATTTTTCCTGAGAATTTCTGCCATACATTAACAAAACTGTGTTTCTTCTTCAAAGCTATATGCAGCAAAGTTATAGACCCGGCGAAATTGCCAACTATAGAAAGAGAAATTGCCGTCATATTATGTGAATTAGAAATGTTCTTCCCACCTTCATTTTTTGATATGATGGTTCATTTGATGGTCCAATTTGAGAGATAAATTCAACTATGTGGTACTATACATTACAGATGGATGTACCCCATTGAATGGTATATGACGATTTTGAAAGGGTATATTAAAAATCAAAGTCAACCAGAGGGTTGTATTGCAGAGAGATATATTGTTGAGGAAGCCGTTGAATTCTGTACTGAATACCTGTCCGGTGTGGAAAGAATTGGCCTACTGAAATCTCATCACACTGGGTGGCTTGAGGGTGAAGGAATTTCTAGAAGACAGGTTGTCACAATCAATATTACAGATCGGGAGTAGGCCCACCTTTATGTTTTTCATAACAATTTCGACGTTGACCCATATGTTGAAACCCAAAAATAAATTCTTAGGCATTTGAATCCATCTAGGGATAAAAATTGGATATCATATAAACATAATCAACAGTTTATAGGATGGTTTGGGGACCATATTTTTAAGAAGTCAGATGAAAATCCAGAGTC
Source organism: Viscum album (assembly GCA_963277665.1). Taxonomy (NCBI): domain Eukaryota; kingdom Viridiplantae; phylum Streptophyta; class Magnoliopsida; order Santalales; family Viscaceae; genus Viscum; species Viscum album. The sequence continues at coordinate 1,384,410,579 of OY728138.1, forward strand.
AATTCCAGAACGACTTCGATGGATAACCGAAGGACCAAGTGTGTATGTATTATCCTACAATGCTTATGTAGTTAATGGTTATACATTTTATACTAATGATCATGATGAAGACAGTACCATGCAGAATATTGGGGTTACACTTGTGGCTGAAGCGATGCATGTTTCTGGTGCTAAGGACAGAAATCAAATTTATGCGAATATGTCATACTTTGGCATCATAAAACAAATATGGGAGTTGGATTATACGGAATTCCAAGTTCCTATTTTTTCAATTAAAGTGGGTTGATAACAGTAGTGATATTAAAATAGATGAATTGGGATTCGTAAAAGTTGATTTAAGTAAGGAAGGGGAGAAAGACAAACCGTTTATAATGGCATCACAGGCAGTGAAAGTATTTTATGTTCCAGATACCGCAAACTGAAACTTGTCAATTGTTCTGTTATTGACCAAAACAACAAAAGGGTCTGATGAAAATTCAATGGAGAATGACCCTTTCATTGGGACATCGCAATCATTTCGCAGTGGTCCTAATGTAGACGACGTTTTTTATATCAGAGGAGACCATAATGAAGGGATATGGATAGTCAATAGAGGGGTCAAATACCTTCGGCCTTTAAAAAAAGAGAGAGTTCAATAATCAGGTTATTTTTTTATTGTAATATAGATTGTGTTAAATTATGTTATTATCGGTTCATTGTGCTTTTATGTGATCTAAATTAAATGTTAAACCACTTTTGCAGATAATGACTTCTGCGCCTACTGATGCACCCAATCCTGAGACACAACAGGTTTCTCAACCTGTTGCAACTTATCCCACTATTGAGGTACAACAGGTCTCTCAACCTATTGCTATTGGTCCCACTGCTGAGGTACAATAGTTTTCTCAACCTATTTTTGTTGGTCCTAGTTTCGATGCTAGCGCTTTAGAGGAACATAATGATGATGCAGAAACCGAGGAAATAGTAGGCAATGAAACCCCAACGGCACAAAAAAACAGGCACACCGTAGTTTGACAATTTTATCCAAAATCCTTAAGGAAAAATCAAAAGGCATCAAATATGAGGTGGGATGGAATAAGTGAGGCCAGCATGTAAACCCCAACAAATCCATTTTTAGTAGCTACATTGGAATCGTCACTTTACAACGCGTGCCGATTGATATAGAGTCGTGGCACCATGTTGTCAGCGGGCTGAAAACATCAATGTGTGAAGATATTACGGTAACATTACAATATCATTTATTTAATTTATTAAAATAAAATAAAATAAAATACTGAAATATTGACTAATTATACATCATCTCTTACAGAGTGCATTTATAGTAGATGTCTCACACAAAGAATATGTATTAATACTGGTAGGAAGGGTTCATAGAGGCTTTCGCACCATTTTAACTAAATTTCATATGAAAGATGCTGAAGGTAAAATCAAGACGCACCCACCTCCTCTTTATGCACACTTGATATCCCAAGGAGCATGGGATGTGTTTTGCAACCATCGTACGAAGAAGAATATTCAGGTACGTTGTGTTTGGTAACACGTTGTTTAATGTTGCTTATATTCATCACTATGATTGATAGTTTTTTATTTATGAAACAGCAACTGAGTGCTGAAAATAAAGAATGGGCAGTAAAACCAGCGTACCCCTACCGTAAAGCAAGGTTGGGGTATGCTTCAATTGAAAAACAATTGGTACATATTTTAAAAGTACTGTAATACTTTTATCTGACATAAAACAACACTGTAACCATGTTTCTATATTTATATGCAGATTGATGTATCTAAATCCCAAGACACTTCTATCCCACACCATGTGCTATAGAAGGAGGCTCGTGTTAATATAGAGGGGAAACTAGAAGATGAAAACACACAAAAAGTGTGGGAAATATGTGTAAGTATGACATAATATAAATTTGTTTTGATTTAAATCACTATTACATCACGATGATTACTTATTTTCCCATATTTTCTATTTGACATAGTCACAGGAATCAACAACACCCACACCAGATGTGGACATACTTTCAGCGGCCTTGAAACAGCCAGAACAGTATGGCCGCGTTAGAGGTGTGGGTTTTGGGGTGACACCCCAGGCATATTTTCAAAAAAACAAGAGGAGGAAAAAACTAAAGAAATTCAAATAATGGGAGTTAGACTAGCTAGCCTTGAATAAAAATTCAAAAGTCAGGGAGTGTTTCTTGAAACTTTGATGGGGGGGAGGCGAAGAGAAGAAACAACTCAAGAACAACCCGCCCCACCCCCCACTAGTATTGAGGCAAGCCATTCCCCTCAAAGACCTGACTTAACTGAGGTAATTAATGTTATAATATTTGTTTCTGTGAAATGTGAATCACATAAACATTTATACCTTTCTTTTAATGATATTCTACAAGGTGAAAATGAATGTGATTTATATCTTTCAACTCCCACCCATCGCCTTGTAGTGAGGGCTACGGTGTTCAATATGCAGAATGACACGCTACACTCCAGACCACTTCCAACCGGTCAGGTCAAAGTGTCGATTAACATAGCTCATGAGCTGAGAGCCAAGCTACCAATGCCAAATGACGATGAAGACATTCATACAGTGGAAAAAGCTGTCGGAACATTCATTGCATGGCCGTCGAATCTTGTAAAAAAACATGTCGACCAGGAGGTATTCATTTCCAATTAATTTTTCAAGAAGAACTTTTAACATTTAATTAGAGAAGGGTTGAACCGATGAATGTTATTACAGAAGGACAAAAGGAATGAGCTAAAATTAAATAATGGATCAAAAGGATCAACCAACCGATCAAAACGATCTACTGAGGGAACCTTCACCCCACCCGTTATATATCCACATTTAATATCATTGAAAGTTCATGTGGATATAAAAATGAAAGATGGAAATAATCACAAAATTGTTTGTGAAAAAGATATGTATGGAGAGGAAACATTAGATTTAGTTAGTGATGACGATGTAGCTGAAATCATCACATACGACTGGCTAGGCGCCTTAGTTATAAATGTATACATGAGGTATGTTTTCATGATTTGATTTTACAGAATCTGATATACTATGATAATTATGGCTAAATACAGTTCATATTTTTCTCAGGCATATATATGAAAAACAATTGAAGGTATTTTCCCGTGAATACAAATTTGGACTCATTAGTCCTCATACCATGTCTACACAACAAAAAGAAATAGATTCCAATTTTCAGGCTGAATTAATGGTAAACCTGCTCAAAACGTTTCAATGCAAAATTATGAATGACATGCTCTTTTTAATACCAACGTTGCAGGGGTAAAAATATACATTTTAATCATATAAATTATATTTTCATTTTTATCATTACTTATTCCTTTTTGTATTTTTAGGTAGCATTGGATGCTCATTGCAGTCAATTTGGATACTCCAAATATTTATTTTCTGGATTCACTGTATGGATATCCAACAAACCGACCACACATGATGGCGATTTTCAATTTTTAATACACTAGATCCAGCATTTTAGAACTAAATATCTAGTTATATAATTTATATTATATTTTAATGAGGATTATTTTATGATAGGGTGGTGTGTGAATATTTTCTAAAGGCTGGAATGAATCCAGGATATAAGGACGACAATGTGCACGAGATCTAAAAATGGACAAGTATCAGGGTATATATAATTATACTGCACTATCCAAATACATGTAAAAACAGATTACTTATTTTTCTCGATGTTTCTGAAGTGTCTAAAACAAACAAATGAAAAGGACTGTGGTTATTATGTTTGTAAATTTATAAAATGGATCATATTTCATGAAAAAACTAGCATCCATGAAGAGGTATTTTTGAAAATAATTACCAGTTCATTTAACATATTAATTAATACTTTGTGTATTTATATATTTTTCTATACTACTATGATTGTCGCAAAAACTCATATTCACAAGATAATATAGATGTGTTTAGAAACGAATGGGCAGCGTACCTAATGGAAGAATGTAAAGAAATAGGACAATGAAGGTGAATTCATAATACCTTTGTTATCTTTATATGATCATTGATATCTCCCTTGTTTACACTTATTGAGCATCTATGATCACCCTTTATTATATTTCATATCCTTAGATTATGAAAAATGGTTTTAGAAATGATTTGAGTTTCTAGTAAAGAATAACTTAATGAGAGACTCTTATGAACTACTGACATACAGAAAACCAATAAAACACATTAGGATTGTTTTGTTACTTTAGGACAACAATCCATGAGTCATTTGTGACATGTATGAATCGACCGAACCTCAATCTGATGCACGGTGTGATCGATATGTCCAAAATTGTCTGATATCAGTTTCAAATTGACATAAGCTTTAGAAAAAAACACTACTGGCATATGGAATACTGAGAAAACGCATTCAGATTGTTTTGATACTTAAGGAAAACAATAAATGAGTCATTTTTGATGTTTATGAATCAACCTCACCTAAATCTGATGCACGGTGTGACCGGTATGGCTAAAAGTGTCTGATATCAATTTGAAATTGACATTAACTTTAGAAAACAACACTACTAAAATATAGAATACTGAGAAAACTCATTCAGATTGTTTTGATACTTTATTAAAACGATCCATGTGTCATTTGTGACGTTTACGAATCGATCGTACCTCAATCCGACACACGGTGTGACCGGTATGGCTAAAAGTGTATGATATCAGTTTGAAATTGACAATAAATTTAGAAAACAACACTACTAACATACGTAATACTGATCAAACACGTTCGGATTGTTTTGATACATTAGGAAAACGATCCATGAGTTATTTGTGACGTGTACGAATTGACCGCACCTCAATCTGATGCACGTTGTGACTGGTATGGCTAAAAGTGTCTGATATCAGTTTGAAATTGACATTAACTTTAGAAAACAACACTACTAACATACGGAATACTGAGAAAAAGCATTCATATTGTTCTAATACTTTAGGAAAATAATCCATGAGTCATTTTTGACATGTAAAAATTGATCTCACCTCAATCCCACGCACGGTGTGAATGGTATGGCTAAAAGTGTATGATATCAGTTTGAAATTGACATATACTTTAGAAAACAACAAAATTGACATACGGCAAACTGAGAAAATGCGTTTATATTGTATTGATACTTTAGTAAAATGATCCATGAGTCATTTTTGATGTGTACGAATCAACCGCACCTCAATCTGATGCATGGTGTGACCGGTATGGCTAAAAGTTTCTGATATCAGTTTGAAATTTAAATTAACTTTAGAAAATAACACTACTGACATACAGAATACTAATCAAATGCATTAATATTGTTTTGATACTTTATGAAAATGATCCATGAGTCATTTGTGATGTTTCTGAATCAACCGCACCTCAATCTGATCCACGGTGTGACCGATATGGCTAAAAATGTCTGGTATCAGTTTGAAATTGACATTAACTTTAGAAAACAACACTAATGACATACGAAATACCACACAAATTCATTAGGATTGTTTTGATACTTGATTAAAACGATCCATGAGTCATTTTTGACGTGTACAAATTGACCACACCTAAATCTGATGCATGGTGTGACCGGTATGGATAAAAGTGTCTGATATCAGTTTGAAATTGACATAAACTTTAGAAAAAAACACAAATGACATACGGAAAACTGATCAAACACTTTCATATTGTTTTTATACTTTATTAAAATGATCCATAAGTCATTTGTGATGTGTAATAATCAACCGCACCTCAATCCGACTCATGGTGTGATTGGTATGGCTAAAAGTGTCTGATATCAGTTTGAAATTGACATAATCTTTAGAAAACAACACTACTGACATACGAAATACCGAGAAAATGCATTCATATTGTTTTGATACTTTAGGAAAATGATAAATGAGTCATTTTTTACATGTAAGAATAAATCGTACCTCAATCTGACACACGGTGTGACCGGTATAGCTAAAAGTGTCTGATATCAGTTTGAAATTGACAATAACTTTAGAAAACAACACAAGTGACATATGGAATACCAAGAAAACGTGTTTCTATTGTTTTGATACTTTATAAAAATAATCCATGAGTCATTTTTGAGGTGTACGAATTGAACACACCTCAATCCGACGCACGGTGTGACCTGTATGGCTAAAAGTGTCTGATATCAGTTTGAAATTGACATTAACTTTAGAAAACAACACTACTGACATATGGAATACTGAGAAAATGCGTTCGTATGGTTTTGATACTTTAGGAAAACAATCCATGCATCATTTTTGACGTGTATGAATCGACTACACCTCAATCCGACACACAGTGTGACCGGTATGGCTAAAAGTGTCAGATATCAGTTTGAAATTGACATAAACTTTAGAAAACAACACAAGTTACATATGGAAAACCAAGAAAACACATTCATATTGTTTTGATAATTTAGGAAAAAGATCCATGAGACATTTTTGACGTGTAAGAATCAACCACACCTCAATCTAATGCACGGTGTGACAGGTATGGCTAAAACTGTCTGATATCAGTTTGAAATTGACATTAACTTTAGAAAACAACACTACTGACATATGGAATACTGAGAAAATGCGTTCATATTGTTTTCATACATTAGGAAAACGATCCATGAGTCATTGTTGGTGTGTACGAATCGACCTCACCTCAATCTGACAGACGGTGTGACTGGTATGGCTAAAAGTGTCTGATATCAGTTTGAAATGGACATAAACTTTAGAAAACAACACAACTGACATACGTAATACTGAGAAAACATGTTAGGATTGTTTTTATACTTTAAGAAAATGATCCATGAGTCATTTTTGACGTGTAAAAATTGACCGCACCTCAATCCGACGTACGGTGTGACCTGTATGGCTAAAAGTTTCTGATATCAGTTTCAAATTGACATAATCTTTAGAAAACAACACTACTGACATACGGAATACCAATAAAATGCATTTGGATTGTTTTGATACTTTAGTAAAATGATAAATGTGCCATTTTTTATGTGTACAAATCAACCATACCTCAATCCGACGCACAGTGTGACCGATATGGATAAAAGTGTCTGATATCAGTTTCAAATTGACATAAACTTTAGAAAACAGCACTACTGACATATAAAATACCGAGAAAATGTGTTCAGATTGTTTTGATACTTTAGGAAAATGATCAATGAGTCATTTGTGAGGTGTAATAATCGATTTCACCTCAATTCGACGCAAGGTGTGACCAGTATGGCTAAAAGTGTCTGATATTAGATTCAAATTGACATAAACTTTAGAAAACAACACTACTGACATACGGAATACCAAGAAAACATGTTCGGATTGTTTTGATACTTTAGGAAAACTATCCATGAGTCATTTTTGACCTGTAAGAATCGACTTTACCTCAATCCGACTCACGGTGTGACCGGTATGGCTAAAGGTGTCTGATATCAGTTTGAAATTGACATTAACTTTAGAAAATAACACTACTGACATACAGAATACCAAGAAAAAGCGTTTGGATTGTTTTGATACTTTAGGACAACGATCCATGAGTCATTTGTGATGTGTACGAATAGACTGTACCTGAATCTGACACATGGTGTGACTGGTAAATCTTTTCATTAGATAAAAAATCAGTATTTATTAAATGAGATAAATCATCCAAAAACATATTGATTTTACATTATTACCTTTCATTGTTATCAGAATGAAAACATTTTAGTTTATCATTTCCATATTTTAGTTTTACATTTCCATATTAATTTATTCTTTCATATTAATGTTTTAATTTATTTCATTATTGTATTACTAACATAATATTTGTTTTCTTATATAGGTGATTTTTTTCCTTGAGTTCGGATGCTTTGTTCATCAAAAAATACCATGGACGACAATTTTTTAGAGCGGATCATGGATATCAAAGTAAGAAACATTAATTTTTATAACTATTTTTGGATAATTGTAATTGTAACCATGTAAAATGTTTTTTTAAATGTATATAGTAGTGTGTGTTTTTGTATTCATGATGTTAAGTAAATGTATATAACATTGTTTGTCAAAATATTGTGTGTGGGTGCTATTTTGTGCAGGTGTGTAGGTGTTATTTTGTACAGGTGTGCTGGTTTGTGTAGGTGTGCAGGTGTGCAGGTGCTGGTTCTACAAGTGCAGGGTAATCTGCCTTTATCATCACTTTTTTGAGTGCTGATAAAGGACACCTTTAACAGCGCTAAAAGAGCGCCGATAGAGGGACCTATTATCAGCGCTCAAGGTAGTGCTGATAAAGGCACCCCTTTTTCAGTTCTAGAGAAGTTTTGTTAATACCGGCATAGATAAATGGGGGGTCCCTTTATCAGCACTCTGAAAAGCATTGATAAAGGCGACCTTTATCAGCACTAAAAAGAGCGCTGATAAAGGACCCCCTTTATCAGTGCTCTTTTTAGCGCTGATAAAGGTCGCCTTTATCAGAGCTTTTCAGAGTGCTGATAAAGGGGACCCCCCCCCCCTATCTATGCTGGCCTTAAAAGCACTTTTCTAGCGCTTTTAATACCAGTTTTTAGCACTGATAAAAGGCCAAGTTGTAGTAGTGGTACATTCCAATCTCCATGCCAAAAAGTACAATGATCAATATCATAGGGCTGATATTTCACCTATACCTAAATCCATAAAGTCTACACACACTCCAAAGGGCCTGTATAGGGTGTGAGATGAATCTCCGTTGGATATCACCGAACAGTTCATACCTAGTATAAGTTTTTAAGAGGATATGAATCTCTAAGTAAAGTAAATAGTACTATGCAATAATTTAACACAACCTCCAATAGTGATTAGTAGCCACCAGGGATTGTCACCTACTTTGACCAACACTAGAATCTCAGTAGAAAATAGAGACCTTGGCCCATGGTATAAGGTATGCCTATAGTTATAAAGCCTCATTAAACCCTCAGGTCCCACCTAAATTACATAGCCTGGCACCATGTGCCTCCTGAAACCTCGTGTCTCAAAGTACCGATTTCCCAAAGTCATGCCCAAATAATTGTATCCCAGTCTCACATACCCCTGCTCGAAATCTCATGTCGGCCCATAGAACTACAATCATAAGAATAGTTATTTTTGTCCTCAAATAAGTATCCAAGCCCATGGCCTCATGAATAGGGAGCCTAAACCCCCAACCTGATATCCTCATCGCAATCAACTAAAGGTTTCTCACCTTCCACATGGCTTTTTATGGCAGGCTCCCCCAAACCATAAATATATAAGCCGCAACTATTGGTGATATCTACCCAAACGAGTAGTCAAAACCACCTTATCACGGATTCAACCTATGTGCACATGATTCAATCAAAACTTTGGCCATCACGGGTGAGCATCAATAACCAAAAACCTAAGCCACATCATCATTGGAACCTCATGATCCTATGGCCATATCCATCAAATCTGATGGACTTTCCATCCAAGTATCATAAGCCATGCCCAACCTAACAGTCACACTACATAAAACTTGTTTGGACCACTTTGTGTATAATATTTTATTTGTTATACATAGTTTTCAATGAATATCAAAATGAAGGAGATCAAGAAGAACTCCAATTAAATGGAGGAATAGTGAGGTATCATCCATCTGAGGATCATTGAAGAAGAATGAGGATTTGAAGAAGACCACAGAATTATTGATGATTTCATGAGAACCATGTAAGATCTTACATGAATAATAGAATCATATTATTTTCATGAAGTATAGAATGACAGTTGAAGAAGAAGAGAGAGTGTGAAAGGGAATGGCATTTTGAGATGGCCATGCATTTCACATTGTAGCTAAACTAGACGATGTTTTTCTAATTTGTATTTCCCAAATATCATAAGTTTGGAGAACTTGTGATGAAATCCCTATGAAAGAAAGGGGGATTAAATATGATTCCAGTAATATTCAGTTTTTATTGGGAATAATTATGCTACTAGAAGATAGGGAAGTTGCAATACTTCATGTTGAATCTCTGATGATGCTAAAGCTGTTCGATCAAAGAATACATATCATGATAGTGGATTTCGTGATGGAAGATGAAGAATGGTTATGTAATGTAGTGAAGAGAATCATGAAAAAGGAATGGATGATATGGAGGAAGTATAAAAGAATGTGTTTAAGGATACGTTATTCTCCAGTGTTTGCCAAATTTTTGGGGCAGAAAATCGGGAAATTGAGAAATGTTTTTTTGGAAAAGGAAGGTGTGTGAAAGATTTTAAGTGTGCGCAAAAGATTGGTTTTTTCACACAATATTGAAGGTGTTTTTGGAAATTTCACATAAGGTATGATTCAAGTTCAGAACATCAAAAAATGGAAAAGGCATGAAGTGCGTGAAAGATTCATGAAGTGTGCAAAAGATGAGGTTGGCACGAAAGAGACTTACGCGATGTCAAATGGGGTTTTGCGCGACACGTCAGGATCATGCACGATAGATCGGGTTTTTTGTGTGCAAGGGTCAATGAGGTATATAAATAAGAGGTCAACCCCTCAAATTTAAGTAGCTCGACACTTATAGAAATTCCAAGCTCGGAGGCGCAAAATAATTTTAAGTAAAGGGAAGTGCGTGAAAGAAATAGACTTGCGCGCAAGAAGTAGAAGTTCTACACAAGAAGAGAGTTGTGCATGATATTAAATTTGTGTGCAAGAGGTGCTTCAAAAAAGAAGTAAAATCTTGCACATGTGGCATAAAAGTTATGTGCAAGTCACATAAAAGGGTGAGTGAAAAAGTTGAGGGTCCTACAGGCCTTCGATAGGTTCTTAGCACTCTCGAAACGACTTTGTGAAGAAGTAAGTACCAGTAACCATTAAGTTCTACGAAGAGATGTATTACTGCACACACATGACTGGTGTTTAACACCCTTTTTGTGCTTTACGAAGAGAATAAGAAAAATACATGCAATTAAACTCAGATCTGCACTGAAAGAAGGAAGTATACCGATACGCATAGGTGTTGGTATTGGGAATTAAAGTAAGAGAATAAGGAGAAGAATAGAGTGTTCCCAACTGAAGATTGTGAACTATTCAGGGAAATACAATTGTGATGATGCTTTGAGTATCTAGTTTGTGTGTTTAGTGCTATCAAGTGCATCAATCTTGGATTTTGATGCAAGCAGTGTCTCATGATGAATAAAGACAATGACTTCAGTGAAAAACTGTTAAAGATACCTTCATGTCTATAAACTGAGTGGGACTTCATCCAAGGCAATGAGCTAGGGGGAGTCAATAGGAGTGACCTAAGGGAAGAAGTAAGCTATCCCTGAACCTTTGTAAAGGCAGTGTGCCTAGGATAGTGTGACTGTTCCCGATCCTTTTTAATCCACAGTTGGCGAAGATTAGTGGAATTTGGTATGACCGAAAACTTTTCGGCTTATGGTCCTTGGACATATCCCTTAGTGGTGAACCAAGTAAAAAGTTTTGTGTTGTCCTTCTGTGTATTTTAATTACTGCACATATTCATCATACAAGTTTAAAAAAGTTACTACCAACATGGGAACAAAATCCAGAAAAGAAGAGAAAAAGTTGACACCCTGATTCACCCCCCCCCCCCTCAGGGTGGTCTAGGGTCCTTGAAAAATGACATCCACAATTCCCAATCCTGTTGTCAAACCACTCAATAAAATCCTAGACAATCCCAACCAATGATAAATATTACTCAATCCCAATGAACATGCCTTCCCAACCTCATCTTAGGCCATGCCTGTCCTGACCCCTTGGGTCTCATCTCATGCAATTCAAGCAATTACATATATACAATTTAAACAAAACATTTTAAATAAGAAATTAAATTTAAGAGATTGAATTGCATATATTAACAATAATTATAATTTAACATGGAGGTATTTAATGTCTCTAAATATCTTAATAAAGCTTAAACAAATTAAACATACTAGTTTAAATTAAAACAATTCATTTAAAACCATTTTGGCACCCTGACCATAACATCCCAAGGAGCAATGGCCTCTCGCCTAACCTTGCTCAAGCATAACAAGTGTAGGGAATACTCGCGGCATCCCACATGGTCCAATAGTCAATTAAATATTCTATAATATGTTCTCTCTCAAAACCCACCATTGTACTAAAAATAAGCAACCCCCAAAAGTCCTCAAAAAATCAAAAAAAGGTATGCACCACCTACCTTAGACTCGTAGACGTAGTCACGTCCTATATCAAAGTACAATTCGAAGAAAATAGATGTATATCTGAGTTTATATATAAAACCATGAAATTGTATTAGATGTAAACAATAGTCTATAATATGAAAGATCAAAGAAGAATAGGTATGCGTGTTGTTATCCTTACTAAGATGATCTTATATCTTCTGACAGATCAAAGAAAAGAGGTCGAACAGAGAGACAGGATCAAATTCAGTGGAAGGAGAAAAGGGGAAGCTCAACCCCTTATAGTGCATGTGACCAATAAGGAGAAGGGAGGAAAAGAGGAAAAACAAAAATAAATAAGAAATAAAAATTTAAGAACAATTACCCAGCACTGGCTGCACGGTTTACCCACACAGTTTTCCAAACCATGCGGAATCCATGTCGAAGCTACTACCTAAGAACCCAAACCCTCATGACCACCCCGTACGGTTTTCCATATCATGAAAAACTTATGTGGTAACCCTCTACAATTCTATAGGCACATTCTTACGGTCGTGATCCATCACTCACATATTTTCCTTAAATCGTGTGCCTGCAACAATTTTCCAAAAACAGGCCCTTTGGGCCATTGATTCTCTTAAAACTCTTTTGAACACCCGAGGCACTCTCCTAGCCTCCAAAATAACCCAAAACACCATTTATGGCCAATACAATTCTCATAATTGAGTTCCAATCAATGAATCAAAAATTAGCATAGCCACTGATTGAAAAAATCAATCTGGGTGGGGATTTTGATCTGTTCCTAAAAATAGGGTCATTATAATCTACCCACCTTAACATAGCTCATCCTTGAGCCATCAAACAAAACCTAGAGATGGTACCGAACATAACCAACTCAGTACAAAAAACTCGGACTAACCCAATATCTAGGGTTTAGGACAATTTCCCCAAGGGTATCCCCACCTTAGGAATTGCCTTACTCTATCTCAACCCGACCAAAAATCAAATCTATTAAGGTCCAACGACCTTTTTCTAGACCCATGGTCCTCCTGTGATTCATCACCGCCCCTACACCTTATCAAGTGCTCCCGTGTCACTTCCGACACCCAATCATATATCGCACTGCATCGGTGCCCGCCTCGAGCCCATGTAACCCATGGAACAACGAGGTCCTGCATCCCATGGATGCTTAAAATAAACTTGGTTCCTCATACCTTAATCACAAATCACATCCCCATTGCCTTGATGCCCAAGGCACTTCAACTAACCTACATACCTCAAATTCCCTGATGCCAATGCACTTCAAAATATGCATCCAATGATGCTCTTGATGCTAAGAACCTCATATATATATATATATATATATATATTCACACACCCAAGATAGTGCCAACCCATTGACCAGTGTCTATTCAGTCCATATTCATCATGTTCACCTCGTGCATTCAAAACAAACATACCTCAATAGGCCATTCCAAAAGAAAAGAAAAAGAAACTACGGACAGGCCTGCGGTGTACCTATGACTGTCATCATCTCACTAGCCTGATCATCCCCTTGAAGCTCCACAACATGTACCTTGCATAACACATGGATTCCTGAAGCCCAGAATCCCAACGGTGCTACACTAGCTATAACGGCCCATACTTTACATACATTGTTATTACCTCAGAATTGAATCACACTTATTACAACATATAACAAAACCAGGAATGGACCGTATAGGTATAGAGTCTTTAGAAACTGGGAAACATAAACAAATGGTTCATAAAGCATCTACTTTGCCTCCCATTTATTTCATCATATCTAGAGTCCCTTTTTGACATATCTTACTTAATAACCTTCTTCCTGACCTGGGGAAATAAAACATACAAAAGGGTGATCTCAAATGCTCAGTAAGGGTAAACAAAAGAAATATCAATCACATCATATACATAAGAACATAACTTTTGGAAATCTTAACCTGCAAAAGAAATCATAATTTCATAACATGGGATAAATAATAGTAGTAAAATTTAATCCCAATAATCATTACTTAAAACTTGAAACTTTGTGGCATACACACATAATCATAGAGAATCATTTCTTATTATTCAAGACTCATTTGCAAGACTATCTTAGTGGACAAAGTCCATTTTTGAACCGAGTTCACTCCTCGTTTCAGTCCTGTTTCACTGAACCAGTTTAACCCGCCGTTCCAGCCATGTCTATCTCATGAGATATAAAATCTTTACCCAATGCATTGGAGGGAGATATAGGTCCCACCCATCTCATAATGATATCATTCTTATGTGTGCCACAAAATCATAAACCATACATCATAGCATAACCCATGTAATAAAAATGGTAATCTTAAACATTGTGACATCATAAAACAATTCCAATAAGATAAAGGAATTCATAAAAATATTTCCATCACAACATAATCAAATCAATGTAATAATAGGGATAGAAACAGAACCCTATATTATCTTAGATGGAAAATAATTTTGATAAAACACTTGAACTCCATTCTTGAGGAAAATATCCTTTCTACTTCAAAAACATTTTTCCTTTCTTAACATGTCATACAATTTTAAACTAAAAGAAGTTGATTAAAAATAAACTTGAAAACTTGTAAAGGAAGCTTCTTGGAAATAATGTTTTAAAAATCCATTCATGCCGTATAATTTAAAAAAACATTCTTCTTGTACTTTTGTCGGAAAAGTCAAAAAAGTACCTCGTACGAAAAATGACAAAAGATTCCTTTCAGATCTTTTAATAAAAACTCACCGAAGGGTAAAATTGGATATAAACTATTGTAGAAGGATAAAAATATTACATATTGAGGAAACATGGATGTGGATGTTAAAATACACCCTAGTAAATACCAAAGTATAAACAACCTCAGATAAAAATAAGATTGTGATATTTTCCCTTACCTTAGGTCCGATTTTCTTCGTAAGTGTCTGAACCTCCTGTATAATGATTTAAATAATGTTATTGAATTATTCCAGAATCATAATTATTTTTATGATATCATATATGGTCATATTATTGGCTTCTTATTAGTAATATTTCATTACTACTTGTTTATTCAGTGTTTATTACTTTTTGTTCTTATGCATGTTTTGTCGAATAAATTCTTATCCTTCTTTTTAGGTTATAGATACCTCATTTCCAGAATGGTATTAGTGTACTATATATCATATTTATTCATTAAATTCATTTATATAATCATTATGCAATGAAGATCATGTAGAATGAATCGCATCACATCGTGGAGACGGTATTCCATACGTACGCACGAGCGATGATATTGTTCCCATGATCGTGAAATTGTATTGAAGTGTATGAAAACTATTTAATAATTAATAACACTTTGCAATAATCATATATAGTTGTTTATTTGCACCATTATACCCATACATGTAAGGTGGTGGTGGAAAATAGATTACACCACGGCGTGGAGACAGTATTCCGTACGTACGCACGCGTGGTGATTTCGTTTTCCGAAAGATGGATAGATGGTGAAATAAGGTTGTTTCATAATTATAATAACATATCAGTATATTAGTGATACATATGTCATTACTTCATAATGAAACAACTAAAGAAGAAGAAGTGGAAGAAGAAATAAATTTGGAAGAATCGGTAACGGACATTACCTCTTCTTTAAAGCGCTTCTTTAAGACCTCCTTTTAGGGCACTAAAATTGGTCTTTGAAGAAGACCAGGACCTCTAGGATGTCTCTAGGGAAGTTGAGAGAAGAAATTGGCATGGGTTGGCCTAGCTTGAAGGCTCAAAGTGGTGTGATGAAGAGGGGGAGGAGGTGCCCTTTTATAAGGGAGGAGAGGGGCTCCTTTGGAAAAACAAAAAATATTATTTTATTATAAAGACATATTCGGTTTTAAATAGCTCAAAATTGATTTATTTCTAAGATAAGGTAGGTATGGGTATAAATCCTCTCATAAAATATAATTTAGACAAGTTTAGGTTCCTATTTTAACCTTATCATTTATATTTAACACTAAGTTAAATAATTTTACTTTTACCGTGTCTTCTTGTGTTCTTATACTATAAGGTTAATAAACTTACTATAAGCAGCCAAAATAACCCCAAGTTTTTTATTTTTAATATATATAACCTTATCTAAGTCATTTGGCCGAACATTAGATTTTTTGGAATAAAATAACAATTAATAATATAATATTTGTTTTAAAAACTATTTTATGTTAATTTTGACACTATTTAGTAATTGATTTTTGTAAAAATTATAACAGAATGATTAGTTCGAAAAAAGTTAATTAAATCAATACTAAAATGTTATATTAACCTATAAAATTAGTTTAATTCATAAAAAGTCTCAAATTACATTCATTTGGGTATTTATAACATCAATTATGTCAATATTTCATTAATAAGATAATTACTAAATCATCTTTGTGTCATAAATAAATTAACTTATTTAAAGTCTAAAAATTACAAATAAAATACCATTATGTAGGAAATAGTTTTATATTTCTAATGAATATTTATAGTCGAATTTATCTTATGTATAACCCTATATTAAAAATGATATACTTATTAAACTTTGATTTTAACTATTTTAACCCTTCTTTAAATAAATTAATAATAAATGTCTTAATCTAATCCAAGTGGGCCTAAATGGTCATATTTTATTCCTAAGGTTGTTTTTGGTCGAATTACACTTGTCCAATAGAATTAGTACATGTATCAGGGTAATAATAATATCATTTTTACCCTTAATTACCCTATTTACTTTTAACCGTGGTAAATAAAAGTAAAAAGTTACTATTCACAAAAAATTATTTTAATCTCATTGAACAACATTTTACTTACTGACATCAACAGTGTCTCTCAGATTTTTTAAATTCCACTCACAGAAGCGGTAAAATTAAGTTTTATGAAAAATTCAGTTTTTTAACTACCACTTAGTGGTTTCACTATTCATCAAAAATTGAAAGTTTTCAGAAAAATACCAAAATTTTACCCTAGGATAATATCGATATTCCGAATCCAAAAATGAAGTCAATTTTGAAAAATAAAATTTAAAAAATTTCAAAAAGTGGTTATTACTATTCATAATGGCTAGTTTTAATAATATTTTAATAGCATATCATTGTTTAGTGAAACTCGATATTGCGTACGACGCAAGCTATTGAGGAAGGCCGTGATTGCGTGTAAAGAAAGCCAAGAAATTGTTGTGTATAGTGAAAGATTTCTTTGATCATTTATATAACATAAAAGTCTCAGGTGTTACATTCTACCCCCCTTAAAATGAATTTCACCCTCGAAATTCGTCACTTTGTAACAAACAAATGAGGATACCTCTCCCTCATCATATCCTCAAGCTCCCATGTAGCTTCTTCTAATTGGTGGTTCCTCCATAAAAATTTCACCAATCGAGTGGTCTTGTTTCTTAGGACTTTTTCGCTACGATCCAGAATCTCTATCGGCTGTTCTTCATAAGAAAGATCTTGCTCAAGCGGTACAACTTCTGAGCTGAGTACATGTGAAGGATCAGGTATGTACTTTCTCAGGAGAGATACATGGAACACATCGTGAACTTGAGAGAGATTCGGTGGAAGTGTCAATCGGTAAGCTACCTTCCCAACATGATCCAGTATTTCGAAAGGACCGATATATCTAGGGCTCAACTTCCCCTTCTTTCCAAATCTCATGACCCTCTTCCAAGGAGATATTCTTAAGAACACTTCATCACCCACTTCAAACTCTAGGTCTTTTCTTCGATTGTCGGCATAACTTTTCTGTCGACTCTGAGCTGCTCTTATGTGTTGTTGAATAGATCTGACCTTTTCTTCCATTTCATCAATGAGATCAGGTCCTAATAGCTTTCTTTCCCCAACTTTATCCCAGCAAGTTGGAGTCCTGCATTTCTTTCCATAGAGAGCTTTATAAGGATCCATCTGAATACTGGAGTGAAATCTATTATTATAAGAAAATTACACCAAAGGTAGATATTGATCCCAACCACCTTTAAAATCCATAGAGCAAGCTCTCAACATATCTTCTAGAGTTTGAATTGTTCTCTCAGACTGACCGTCTGTCTGAGGATGATAAGCAGTGCTGAAACTCAACTCTGTATCCATAGTATGCTAAAGACTTCGCCAGAACTTTGAGGTGAACCTCGGATCCCGATCAGATATAATAGAAAGTGGTACTCCATGAAATCTTACCACTTCCTTCACATATATCCTAGCAATCTGGTCTAGAGAGAAATCCTCTCTAATAGCGATGAAGTGTGCAGACTTTGTAAGACGATCAACTATGACCCAGATAGAATTATTGCCTTTGGATGTTTTAGGAAGTCCTGTGACAAAGTCCATAGTGATGTTTTCCCATTTCCATTTGGGTATGGGTAATGGTTGTAACATCACCTTAGACTTCTGTCTCTCATCTTTAACTTGCTGACAAACCAAACATCTAGAGACATATTCAGCAACATCTCTTTTCATACCATCCCACCAGAAGTACTCTTTCAGGTCCCTATACATCTTCGTGCTTCCAGGATGAATAGATAATGAAGAACTATGAGCCTCATCCAGCAGCTCCTTCTTTAATTCTGGGATGGGAGGAACACAAACCCGATTCCTGAACTTTATTATCCCATCACAATCAAGGTTGAATTCAGGAACATTTCTCACCTTCTTTTGTAACTCGACATCTTCTTCATGTGCCTCTTTAATCTTCACATGTATAGATGGTTGAACATTCATTTGATAAAGATACTATTTTCCCTTTTCATTATAATTCCAAGATCCATCCTTTGTAAATCCATAAATATTGGATCTTTCGTGATCCTCATCATGGATAAACTGGCATGGTCTTGTCGACTTAATGCATCTGCCACCTTGTTTGCTTTCCTAGGATGGTAATGGATTGAGCAGTCGTAATCCTTAATCAGCTCCAATCATCTTCTTTGGCGCATATTCATCTCCTTTTGTGTAAAAATATACTTTAAACTTTTATGATCAGTATAAATGTCACATCTTTCTCCATAAAGATAATGCCTCCAAATCTTTAATGCAAAGATTACCACAGCTAACTCCAAATCATGAGTTGGGTAATTTTGCTCATGTATTTTCAACTGTCGTGAGGCATAAGCTATCACCATATCATTTTTCATAAGAACACACCCCAATCCCTTCTTGGATTCATCACTGTAGATCACAAACCTTTCTCCACTATAAGGCAGTGTGAACACAGGTGCACTGGATAACCTTCTTTTCAACTCCTTGAAATTCTCTTCACATTCCTCTGTCCAAACAAACTTAACTCCTTTCCGAGTCAACTTGGTGAGTGGAATAGATAATCCTGAAAAATCTTTCACAAAACGTCGATAATATCCATCCAAACCAAGAAAACTTGGGATCTCAGTTACTGTTGTTGGTCTCGACCATCTTTCGAGAACCTCTTTTTTTGCTGGATCCACAGATATCCCCTTTTTTGAGATTATGTGACCCAAAAATGAAACTTTTTGAAGCCAAAATTCACACTTGGTAAATTTGGCATAAATCTTCTCCTTTCTCAAGGTCTTCAATATAATTCTCAAGTGATCTTCATGTTCTTCCTTGCTCTTTGAATATACCAGAATATCGTCTATAAAGACTACCACAAACTGATCAAGATAGTATCTAAAGACTCTATTCATTAGATCCATGAAGATAGCAGGGGAATTAGTAAGACCAAATGGCATCACTATAAATTCATAGTGTCCATACCTTGTACAGAAAGTTGTCTTTGGTATATCCTCCCTTTTGACCCTTAATTGATGATACCCTGAACAGAGATCAATCTTGGAAAAGTATTGAGCTACGCATAGTTGGTCAAATAGGTCATCAATGCGCGGGAGAGGATATTTGTTCTTGATAGTGATCTTGTTAAGTTCTCGATAATCAATGCAGAGTCTCATTGATCCATCTTTCTTCTTAACAAACAGAACAGGTGCTCCCCAAGGTGATGCACTAGGGCATATGAATCCCTTATCAAGATTCTCTTGGAGTTTCTTCTTCAATTCCTGCAACTCAATTGGGGCCATTCTATAAGGTGTATTTGAAATAGGTAAAGCACCCGGTACGAGTTCTATTGAAAACTCAACTTCACGATTTGGTGGAAGACCCAACAATTCCTCTGGGAAGACATCGTCAAACTCCTGTACAATGGGAATATTCTTAATCATGAGTTTCTCACCAACCATTTGAGATAAATAACCTTTATTTAGTGGAATCAAGACCCATAAGATGCAAGAAATTTCCACTAGAAGGTTATGTTCATCCTTGCATCGATAGACAATCATAGATTGATCTGGAATATGAAATGTGACTTCCATTATTTGGCAATTGATATGAGATCCATGTAGAGAAATCCAATCCATGCCAAGAATCACATAAAATTCCACTATAGGAAGGATCACAAGATTTGTAGGAAGCACTTTCCCACAAACTTCAATCGGAGAAGAATTATAAACTTTTGATGCGACTGTTGTGCCATTAGGGGTTGTCACAGCTAACTCAACATCTAATTGTTCAGGTAATACGGTGATATCCTTAGAAAATTATTCAGAAATAAAGGAGTGGGTGTATCCAGAATCAAATAAAACATTTGCTACTTTAGAGTGGATGGTAAGTGTACCTTTCACCACATCGTTATCGTACTCCACATCACTGATAGAAATTGCATGTGACTTTCCTTTGTCTTTAGCCTTAAGAGTTTGTTGACGTCGACCATCATCATCAACCCTTGGATTTGGGCGTTGATTAGAATAATACCCCATCTCCTTGCACTTGAAACATTGAAGTGTATTAGGTTCATTCTGTGTATCCCTTCCTTTGTTTTCATCATTAGACATCTTCTTCCCATCATTGTGGCATTCAAATGCCCGATGACCTTCCTTTCCACATTTGAAACATTTACTTGTCCCTTTAAGACAACTCCCTCCATGTTTCTTTCCACACTTTGAGCATAAGGGAAAGCACATCTTCTTTTCAGTGTGCTCTTTATATTTTCCTTTGAATTCCATTTTCCTCTTCTTATCAAACCCATATGACTGATGGGTTACTCCAATCTCCATCTCGACTTTGAGAGCACATCAAATGATTTCCTCGTATCTATTGAAGTCCCTTATGGCTAATGCCCTTCGAAGACTTGGTTTTAAGCCACTAAAGAATCGATCTATCTTACTCTCAGGTTGGATAATAATACCAGAAGCGTACCTTGTAATTCTTGTAAAATTTGCTTCATAGGTACCAACAGATTCATCATCCTTTTGCTTCAGTTCAAGAAACTC
This sequence comes from Viscum album, assembly GCA_963277665.1. NCBI lineage: Eukaryota > Viridiplantae > Streptophyta > Magnoliopsida > Santalales > Viscaceae > Viscum > Viscum album. The sequence goes on from OY728138.1 coordinate 1,384,431,993, forward strand.
CTTCTCCATCTTTGTTCAGAGAATACGAGGGAAGTAGTTATTGAAAAATAAGTTCTTGAACTCGTCCCATTCCATGGACTCAATTTTATCTCTTTAGCTCGTATTATTGATAAGATTCCACCATTGATCAGCATCACCTTCCAAATGATACACTGCTAAGATGACTATATCATGTTCAGAACATTGAAGAACTGAAAATATCTTTTCAGTAGTACTATTCCATTGTTCAGAAACTAATGGATCAGTAGACCCGCTAGATGAAGGTGGACGCTGCCTCATGAAGGATTCAACAGAATGTTGCTCCTTCCTTGGCTCGTTTGGAAGTCTTGCATGATTCATAGCTTGAGAAAGTTGTGTGAGAATGGCTACAAGATTTTGCATTCCACCTCCCATAACGTTTGGTTTCTCGGGGGGGACAATCATTGCATTGCCCGTCGCATTCCGCATTAACACGGTTCCTTCGGGTTCCAGCCATTGACTAAAACCAAGAAGAATAGTGTGAGAAACACTAATTATAATAGGAAAACCACATAATCAAGAATAAAATTTCACACTTAAGGTCTTATCCTAGGTTATTCATGTCCATTTCTAAAACACTAAGATTGTGTTCTATGCTTAGACTTATCCTTATGGTTCTTACTAAGGCTTTCACATCCAAGTTTCCAAAGGTTGACTATACCTTTCCTCTGATACCAACTATAACGACCCATACTTTACATACATTGTTATTACTTCAGAATTGAATCACACTTATTACAACATATAAAAAACCAGGAATGGACCGTATAGGTATAGAGTCTTTAGAAACTGGGAAACATAAACAACTGGCTCATAAAGCATCTACTTTACCTCCCATTTATTTCATCAAATCTAGAGTCCCTTTTTGGCATATCCTACTTAATAACCTTCTTCCTGACCTGGGGAAATAAAACATACAAAAGGGTGATCTCAAATGCTCTATAAGGGTAAACAAAAGAAATATCAATCCCATCATATACATAAGAACATAACATTTGGAAATCTTAACTTGCAAAATAAATCATAATTTCATAACATGGGATAAATCATAGTAGTGAAATGTAATCCCAATAATCATAACTTAAAACATGAAACTTTGTGGCATAAACACTTAATCATAGATAATAATTTCTTATTAGTTAATACTCATTTCCAAGACTATATTAGTGGACAAAGTCCATTTCTGAACCGAGTTCACTCCTCGTTTCAGTCCTGTTTCACTGAACCGGTTTAACCCGCCGTTCCAGCTATGTCTATCTCATGAGATACAAAATCTTTACCCAATGCATTAGAGGGAGATATAGGTCTCACCCATCTCATAATGATACCACTCTTATGTGTGCCACAAAATCATAAACCATACATCATAGCATAACCCATGTAATAAAAATGGGAATCTTAAACATCGTGACATCATAAAACAATTCCTATAAGATAAAGGAATTCATAAAAATATTTCCATCACAACATAATCAAATAAATGTAATAATAGGGATAGAAACAGAACCCTATATTATCTTAGATGGAAAATAATTTTGATAAAACACTTGAACTCCATTCTTGAGGAAAATATCTTTTCTACTTCAAAAACATTTTTCTTTTCTTAACATGTCATACAATTTTAAACTAAAAGAAGTTGATTAAAAATAAACTTGAAAACTTGTAAAGGAAGCTTCTTGGAAATAATGTTTTAAAAATCCATTCATGCCGTATAAGTTAAAGAAAACAATATTCTTGTACTTTTGTCGGAAAAGTCAAAAAAGTACCTCGTACGAAAAATGAAAAAAGATTCCTTTAATATCTTTTACTAAAAACTCACCGAAGGGTAAAATTGGATATAAACTATTGTAGAAGGATATAAATATTACATATTGAGGAAACATGGATGTGGATGATAAAATAAACCCCAGTAAATACCAAAGTATAAACAATCTCGGATAAAAATGAGATTGTGATATTTTCCCTTACCTTATGTCTGATTTGCTTCGTAAGTGTCCGAACCTCCTATATAATGATTTAAATAATTTTATTGACTTATTCCAGAATCATACTTATTTTTATGATATCATATATGGTCATATTCTTGGCTTCTTATTAGTAATATTTCATTACTACTTGTTTATTCGGTGTTTACTACTTTTTGTTCTTATGCGTGTTTTGTCGAATAAATTCTTATCCTTATTTTTAGGTTATAAATACCTCATTTCCAGAATGGTATTAGTGTACTATATATAATATTTATTCATTCAATTAATTTATATAATCATTATTCAATGAAGATCATGTAGAACGAATCGCATCACATCGTGGAGACAGTATTCTGTACGTACGCACGAGCGATGATATCGTTCCCATGATCGTGTAATTGTATTGGAGTGTATGCATACTATTTCAGAATCAATACCACTTTACAATAATCATATATAGTTGTTTATTTTCACCATTATACCCATCCATGTAAGGTGGTGGTGGAAAATAGATTACACCACGGCGTGGAGATGGTATTCCGTACGTACGCACGCGCGGTGATTTCATTTTCCGAAGGATGGATAGATGGTGAAATAGGGTTGTTTCATACTTATAATAACATATCCGTATATTAGTGATACTGATGTTATTACTTCATAATGAAACAACTAAAGAATAAGAAGTGGAAGAAGAAATAAAGTTGGATGAATCGGTAACGGACATTACCTCTTCTTTAAAGTGCTTCTTTGAGACCTCCTTTTAGGGCACTAAAATTGGTCTTTGAAGAAGACCAGGACCTCTAGGATGTCTCTAGGGAAGTGGAGAGAATAAATTGGTAGTGGTTGGACGAGATTGAAGGCTCAAAGTGGTGTGAGGAAGAGGGGGAGGAGGTGCCCTTTTATAAGGGAGGAGAGGGGCTCCTTTGGAAAAACTAAAAATATTATTTTATTATAAATACAAATTCGGTTTTAAATAGATACAAATTGATTTATTTCGAATATAAGGTGGGGATGGGTAGAAATCCTCTCATCCAATATAATTTAGACAAGTTTAGGTTCCTATTTTAACCTTATCATTTAGATTTAACACTAAGTTAAATAATTTTACTTTTACCGTGTCTTCTTGTGTTCTTATACAATAAGGTTAATAAACTTACTATAAGCAGCCAAAAGAACCCCAAGTTGTTTATTATTAATATATATAACCTTATATAAGTCATTTGGCTGAACCTTAGATTTTTAGGAATAAAATAACAATTAATAATATAATATTTGTTTTAAAAACTATTTTTTTCAATTTTGACACTATTTAGTAATTTATTTTTGTGAAAATCATAACATAATTATTAGTTCAAAAAAAAGTTAATTAAATCAATACTAACATGTCATATTAACCTATAAAATTAGTGGAATTTATAAAAAGTCTCAAATTACATTCATTTGGGTATTTATAACATCAATTATATCAATATTTCATTAATAAGATAATTACTGCATCATCTTTGTGTGATAAATAAATTAACATATTTAAAGTCTAAAAATTACAAATAAAAGACAATTATGTAGGAAATCTTTTTAGATTTATAATTAATATTTATAGTCGAATTTATCTTATGTATAACCCTATATTAAAAATGATATACTTATTAAACTTTGATTTTAACTATTTTAACCCTTCTTTAAATAAATTAATAATAAATGTCCTAATCTAATCCAAGTGGGCCTAAATGGTCATATTTTATTACTAAGGTTGTTTTTTGTCGAATTAAACTTGTCCAATATAATTAGGACATGTTTTAGGATAATAATAATATCATTTTTACCCTTAATTACCCTATTTACTTTTAACCGTGGTAAATAAAAGTAAAAAGTTACTATTCACCAAAAATTATTTTCATCTCATTGAACCACATTTTACTTACTGACATCAACAATGTCTATCAGATTTTTGAAATTCCACTCACAGAAGCGGTAAAATTAAGTTTTATGAAAAATTCAGTTTTTTAACTACCACTTAGTGGTTTCACTATTCATCAAAAATTGAAAGTTTTTAGAAAAATACCAAAATTTCACCCTAGGATAATTTCGATATTCCGAATCCAAAAATTAAGTCAATTTTGAAAAATAAAATTTACAAAATTTCAAAAAGTGGTTATTACTATTCATAATGGATAGTTTTAATAATATTTTAATATCATATCATTGTTTAGTGAAACTTGGTATTGCGTACGACGCAAGCTATCGAGGAAGGTCGCGATTGTGTGTAAAGAAAGCCAATAAAGTGTTGTATGTAGTGAAAGACTCCATTGATGATTTATATAACATAAAATTCTCAGGTGTTACACTAGGCACCGGCCACTGACCCCACGATTGGGTCTCATTGTCTCTGACACATCCTCTGCATGGAGTTGAACATCATCTACCCTAACCTAGTACCAAAAATGATCCAACCAATAATTCCAAAATCTATATTGGTCCCTATTTTCAAGTTGTCTAAGAAGTCATCCTTCAGAACCACTCAAGATTCCCCACTTGTCCACATGCTCATCACTCCTTTAGGGGCCTATCACACTAATTCCGAACATGACATGGTTGTCCACACAAAAATAATTCCACTGAAGAGATACTATGAGGTGGTTCAGTTGATTAATTAGCATGGCCGCCCTGGTGTAACTCATGTACTCCCTATTTCCTACTATCAAAACAATCATATGACATTGCCGCCCAGATCAAATGGGACTTGTATTACAGGTTTCCCTCGGTTATAAGAACCTGATTTATCGCCTCTGAGAACGATGTCATCCTAAATATGTTTAACTACACCCGAATGGAATTCCATAATCCATCTTCAAAGTGACTCACCCTTGATATTTCATCACTTACCACACCTAGTGCAAAGTGTGACAACTTAGTGAAATTAGTTGCATAGTCCATGATGGACATGTCACTCTGTTGAAGGCTCAAGAACTCCCGAGCTCTTTTCTCCATTAGCGTCTCTGGGAAAAAGTGTTTGAAGAACCTATCCTTGAATTCCTTCCAGGATAGTCTCTCATGTGTGCAAGCTTGAACCTACACATCCCACCAGTGCTTAGTTTCCCCTCTAAGCATATACGTCTCGAGCTTGGCCCCCCACCGTGGTGAAATCTCGAGCTACTTGAAAATAATCTGCATGCTTTCTATCTAGTTCTTAGCTGCCAACGGACCACCCTCACCCTAAAAAAGTGACGGGTGCTACAACTGAAACTCTTGAGTAAGATAGGCCATAGGGGGATTTGTTCCCGGAGAACCTATATTGATCCCCTGCAAAACACATATCAGGCTAGATCAGAGCTTCTCATTGATCCACAACCCGAACGATATCAATCCTGGAAGTTGTCCTACCTACCCTGAATCGAGAACTAGATCATGTCCCTGAGACTGTACCTATAGTTCATATTCTTCCTAGCCCTCAAGGGTTTGAACCTAATCATGCTCATGTGTCACTATACTATTACCTTCCTAACAATCCATATGATCCATCTAGGAGGAACCTGCTGAATACCATAAAATGGTGAAACAGACCATATATATCACAATATATAATGAAAATAGGGAAAGCAGTAAAAGGAAGCATATAAAAAATACCCTCACTCTCCCCCATCACATCCATGCCCATGGATTCTCAGCCTCATGACCTCCTTACCCACCCTCAACAGATCCAAGTATCACAAAATCCTCAGGTCATGCCCATCTGGACTACAACGTTACCTAAAACCAATGACCTAGTCACCCAATCCTGGTATCAAAACCACCTCATCCATAATACTTGCATGATCCTATAAGATCCAGGCAAAATATTCATGCCACGTGAAATTTCAGACACACAAATATATATATATAAAGCATGGAATATCATAGCTAATATTTCAAGATCATTTAAATCATGGAATTTCACATTTCCACATAGAATTTGATATTATTCACATGGAATTATCACTTCACAAGGCATACATGCATATATGAAATTGAAATACCCTAAAAAATGTGCCTATCAAAGCCATGAAAACATGTCTTTCCTCACCATTCCAAGCTCCAAAATTCTATATCCTTATACCTTGTTGTACCAATCCAAGGTTCCAAATCCTCCATTACCCCACCGGGTCAAGGGTCACATATCACAACCAATAATAATCAAAAATAAAGTGATCCACTAAGGTGGAAATCGTATAAACTATAATATGAGAAAAATAAAAATAGTATAACCCACCCAAGGTAACACAATCCATCCCTCATATATGGGGATGCAGGCACCCAACCATGAGTTTGAAATCCAATTCTAACAAAAACCTATCTCTAGTATACCATAAACCCAAATAGTAATATCAAGAAAAGTGGTAAAAGAAACTCTTTTGATACCACTTGTAGCATCCCGGACCCAAACAGCCACCCGAACAGTGCTAACGGGCCGAGGTCCACTGAAATTAGGTGCACCTCCCAAAACTCCAAATGTTATCAACTGGTAATGAGGTTGTAAATAGGTATAATGGGCAGTTTATACCCTCTATAAATAGATAATATACTAATCCAAGCATAATAATATAACATGCAGCGTGAATAAATGAATCTTCAAACTTGAACTAGACCTACAAAGTGGATGCACATTCAATATCAATAAATAGAAGAAGCAATATAGAAACAATTTTAGAGGAAATTAAATAGAACAACATGCCATAATATCACTTGTAGCCACTCAAAACAAAATAAGAAAAGCATGCATCCCATGGTAGATTGTACAATACAATATCCAAGGTGCTTCCCATGGAAGACCACCGTAGATATGTATATAAGTACACTTAAACTAAAAATGAAACTAAAAAAAAAGTAAAACTCTATCTAGACATGACCTCAAGGTCCATGCCAATCTCCATGCCAAATAGTACTACGATTCAGCTCATAAGGATGATCATTTACCTATATGTAAATCCATAAAGTCTACATGCATCTCGAAGGTCCTGAGTAGGGTGTGAGATAAATCTCAGTAGGATACCTCGCAATGGTGCATACCTAGTATTAGTGTTTAAGTGGATATTCATATCTAAGTAAAGTAAATAGTAAAATGCAATAATTAAACACAACCTCCATTGGTTCTCAGAATCCACTAGAGAGTGTCACCTGCTTCGACCAATGTAGGAATATCCTAAGAAAATAGGGTCCTTGGCCCATGGCCTAAGGTACCCCTATAGTCACAAAGCCCGGATGAACCCTCAGGTTCCACCTCAATCACATAGCCTAGAACCATGCACCTTCTGACACCTCATGTCTCAAAGTACCGACGTTCCAAATGCATGCCCGAACAATAATATCCCGGTATCAAAAACTCATTCCCAAAATCTCATGTAGGCCCAGAGCATGACAACCATAGGAATAGTGATGTATATCCTCAAATAAAAATCCCAGAGCATGGCCTCAACCATAGAGATCCTCATCCACCAACCCAATAGCCTCATCACTATCAAACATTGTATCCTCACATTCCACATGTATTTATATGGAAAGTACCCATGAACCATAAATACCTAAACTGCCACTATCAAGGGCCTCTACCCACATTAGTGTTCAAAGCCATCTCATCATAGAGTCAGCCTTTGTTCACACAACTCAATCGATGCTTTGGACAACACGAGTGAGAGGAAATCACCAAGTAAGAACCTAAGCCACATCATCTCTGGCACCTCATGCCCCTATGACCATGTCACTCAAATCTGATGGACTTTTTATCCATGTATCATGGTCCACTCCCAACCTGATAATCACACTGCTTCAAATCAACAACTACAATTCCCAATCCTTGGCCAAAACCACTCAAGAAAATCTAGGTCAAGCCTAACCAGTTATCAACATCCCTCAAACCCGATGGCCATACCATCCAATCCTCATCTATGGCCATGCTTGTATCGACCCCTTGGGTATCATCTCATGAAATCCAAGCAATTACATATATAAAATTTAAACAACACATGTTAAATAAGAAAATAAATTTAGGCGATTGAATTTCATATCTTAACAATTATCATAATTTAACATGGGGGTCTTGAATGCCTCTAAATCACTTAATAAAGCATTAAAAAAAATTAAAAATACCGATTTAAATTTTAAAAAAAAATCATTTAAAACCATTTTGGCACCCCCAACCAAAATATCCCAAGGTAAAATAGCCTCTCCCTAGACTCACTCAAGAGTAATAGCTATAGGGAATACTCCTGATATCCCACATGGTCTAACTATCAATTTAATATTCTATAACAAGGTCCCACTCAAAACCCACCAATGCTCTAAAAATATTCAACACCTCAAAAGTCTATGGAAACTCAAAACAACATATGTACCACCTACCTTAGACTCATATATGTAGGCACATCTGATATCAAAGCTCAATTCGATGTGGATCGATGTAGATCTGAGTTTCCATATAAACCCCTGAAATTGGCTCGGATCAAAACAACGGTCTGTAAGATGAAAGTTCAAAGAATAAGAGGTGTGGGGGGGGGGGGGGTTAGCCTTACCAATTCAATCCTATGGCTTCTGACGGATTGAAGAACAAATCTCGTATGGAGATACGGGATCAAATCTGGTAGAAGGAGAAAAGGGTTGGCTCACCCCCCTACGGTGCGTGTGACCAAGAAGGAGAAGGAAGGAAAGAAGAGGAAAAAGAATAAGAAATAAGAAATAAAAATTTAATAAAATTACCCAGTAATGGTTGCATGGTTTATCTGCATGATTTTCCAAACTGTGTGGTAATCGTGTGGAAGACACTGCCTAATAACCTAAACCCACACGACCATCCTGTACGGTTTTCCACACCATACGCAAATCATGTGGTAACCCTCTGCAATTCTACAGATTCATCTTCATGGATATGCGCCATCACTCACATTTTTTCATAAACCATGTCCCTATAACTATTTTACACAAACTAGGCCTTCAGCACTCTAACACTCTCGAAACCCTTCCAAACACCTTAGACACTCTCCTAGCCTCCAAACCAAAAATACCATTTAAGGCCAATAGAACTCTTAGAATTGAGTTTTGATCAAAAAATAAAATGTTAGCAAAGAAACTAATTGAAAAAATCAAATCGGGTGGGGATTTTGACACGTTATTAAAACCCGGGTTGATATAAATTCATAAAAAATAAGTACCTGATTTTCAATAAATTCATTTTATGCTTTAAAAATATTTTTTCCTCAAAAATGGTTTTTATCCCTTTTTACATGAAAATATTATAATTAATTTATTAATAAATTATAACATTTATTTTATTAAATTAATATCATTTTTAAAATAATAATTTTCATTTTATATTAGGGTGAATTTTTTAGATTTTTTTTAAATATTTATATTTCTATGAATAGTTAAAACCACTTGTTTTCTGATTAAATTGTAATTTCATTACAATTTAGTGTCCAATTATGATTTGAATTTGATTATAAATTAAACTAATTAAACATTAATTATAAATAATTTAATTAATTATGAAATAATTATTATTATAGTTGGTTTTGGAATAAGATAATTTTTGGACTTAAATTTTTTTTTTCAAAAAAACTTTTTTTTGCATGAAATGTCTTTCTATCTTACTAAATTAATTTAATACCTATTTATTAATGATTTTAATGAAATTTTAATATTATAAATTAAATATCATACTTTATCATTCATTTTATGGTTTCTACATGTTAAGAAATTAATGTAAATTAAGTTTCACGCTTAAAAAATCATTTTTTGATAATGGATTTTCATTTTGATTTGCATGCTTAATTAAAATTACATTATAAACATTATATAAATTGACTCTATTAAAATTTATTAATTATTATTAATTATAAAATATAATATAATATAATATGTTAAACTTAATTTATTTTCATAGTGAACAATAAAAGCAGTAAAATTTTGTTACCATAGTTAAGGTTAAAACGGGTTTACTTGGGGGTTTAAACCATGAGATAAGGGTAGTATTTACACTCAAACTAATAAAATTATTATATTTTTAATATATTTAAACCGTATATTATCCTACCTTTAAATCCATTTTAATTTTGGGCCACTTTCCCTTGAATGTGACTTTAAATCGTTGAAATATTTTCAAAAATTCTGTATGTGTCTGTCCCCTCACTTATAAAAGGGCACCTATTCTCCTCCATTATTCAAACCATTTTGGATTTATAGATCAGAATATCCTTACTAAAAAACCTTACTATAATCCTTCCCTAAATCCTATATCTTATTTTCTTCTCTTAATAACAATTTGTCAAGGCTCAAGGGGTTAACCTAAAGGAGGTTTCTAACAAAATAGATATAGATCTTAACCAAGATCTCTCATTTTTATTTTTTATTATAATTTATATAAAATTATTGTATAAAAAACCTGATTAATATAGTATCACAAATATACTGATATGTTATTATGATGATGTCACAACTATTTACTTCCTCTTTTCAATCCAATGGTAGATGAAAGTATCGCTCCTGCATACACGGGGAATACCACCTCCACGTAGTGATACGACTCTTGAACATTCATGGTTATATATTATGATAGAGTTAATGTTTATATATTATATTTATGTTATAATAATTATTCCATAAATATAAATTAATATTTACCTTTATTTTGTTCAAAACATAAAAAAATTGGAATCCTACTCGTGCGTACGTACAAACTACTGTCTTTACTTAGTATTTTAAATCCCTTTCCATCACAAATTTATATGAATGGTTATAAATATATATATATATATATATATATATGATATTAATATATTTATTAATACTCTAGTTATTAATTAACCATGATCTATGTTCAAATACCATAACAGTCGTACCAAAGTATACATGAAAAACAATGCAGTTAGCACTCAAAATAATGATGATAATGAAAATTTATTAATGAATGGGTGAAAACATGTTATAAGTAAACCATGTATGGTATTATAGATATTATTATGGTTCTGTTATAAAATTATAATAAAATTTGGATTTATTATACAGGTGTTTAGATCACATAGGATGAAATACGAACTTGAGGTAAGAGTTTTATATTACAATATCATTTTTATTGGGATTGTTTATGCATAAATGTTATAATAATGAAATTGTATGAATATAATTCCAAAATATTAATTATATTATTATAATCAATTTATATCTAGTGATTTCATTTTATTCCTTTAATTTTCCTCTATTTAATCACTCAAGATACTAGAATAATTTTTTTAAGGAAAACAGATCTTGTTTCTCTGTTTGGTTTGGAATATTTTCTTTTATGTCTATGTTTTCTTTAAAATTCTTTGAATAATGTTTTTAATATTATTAAAATATTATTTAAATTTATTTTTACTATATTTTACTTTCCTTGAAAAGGTTTACATGGATCATTCTTATCATTTTCCAAACATTTTACTTTTGACTTTTTACTAAAAATATGAAAATATTTTTTGTTTTAAAATACACCACATGAACGACTTTCTCTACCAAAACTAATACGCTTTTAATTATAGAATTCTTTATATTTTTTATTTTTTATTTTCAAAAAAATATTTCCCTTAATATTTTTTAAATTTTTATATTTTAAATAAGTTATTTCAAATGAAAAGTGTATTTTACTCAAAGAAATGATTTAGTGATATTTTAAAGGTTTTTTATTTATAAAAATATCCTTTGATATTTAATATGATTTACTAGGGATATGATCCAATGTTTCCATATTTATTATTTCTCTATATGGTTTTTTATTATGATGATGAAATATTATGAAACCTTTATCCCTTCTATGGGTTATGAATTAAAGATATGATAAATGTTTTATGATCATGTGGAACACATATTTATGGTTTTCATTATATGATGGGTGGGATCATAATTATATAACAGTCTAATGAAATTGGAAAAAATGATATCTCATGAGATAATAAAGAATTCGATTGGGAGTGATCCCATTATAATAATGGAAATTGTTCTATAAGATAGTCTTGAGAGTGAACTTTGACTAATGAAATGATAGAGAAGGCAGTGAACCCAATCCACTATAATAGTCTTGGCTATAATCCTTGATTATGGAAATTATTTTATATGATTATGTTCTTTCCAAAATCTTATATATTATTATTATGATATTTTTTCATGTATCTTGATTGACTATTGATGTTTCCTCACTCTTATGTCCTATGCATTTCGATTAATAAAACATTATTACATGTTTCTTTATTGTAATATATGAATCGATGGGTATGATTTTCTAATGTTTAGTCCACGTTATCATACCTTTATTCTATTCTTAATCTCAATTTTGATCATTTATTAATATCTATTATATTTAAACTTATAATAATATAATCTCTCCTTTTTTATGTTTCCCTTCCTATGGTCATAGAGAAAGTTTTTATGTAATTTATGTATAAGAATGGTTTTAGTTGTGAATAAATAAATGAGAAATGATGTATATATTTTATGTAATGATTGTTTATGTATCCATTTTTTCTAATACACTAAACCTTTATAGTTCTCAAGAATGTATTATTTTAAAATTTATTGAATATGTATCTAAAATGATGTAATATTTATGTATAAAAATATGATTCACTATTGTTGGTATCAAAGGCATGGTTTAGTAAATTTTAAAAAACCAGGATATGAAACCTTTATTGAGAACTGTTAGGTTAATCCATAGTATAAGAGAACATCCAACATTTTGGTAAATAAATAAGTATGGTTTCCCTAGGAAACTAAATCTCTATATAGATATTGAAAGTGGATGTGGTTTTGGAACATATGCATCTAGTGGTAATAACCTAAAAACGAGTTACTAAACTAATTTTCAACCATCATTCTGATACATAATGAATATTCCCCAACCACACACCTGGTTTGAAAATCGTAGGGGGATATGATTTTATTAATTCACATCTTCAATAAGAACCATTATTATAGATGTAAATATATAATGACCATATATGTACTAAGTTAAACCTAAGGTATCATAGAATGAAAATAAGGTATTCAAATTTTTAAATTTTTTGAATTATTTTTCATGATTAGTCATTATGATTAATGATGGTGGATGGTAATGATAACCATTATAGTTTTATTAATGGATTGAAGTTTGAATAATAAATTTGATTTGGTCATAGTTATTATCAAATATTTAATAACCCTATTTTAGCTTAGTTATTGGAATTCCTATATGCCAAGAAAAGTCTCAAGAAATGTAAATTTATATCCTTGATGACTTGATGTTGAAAAATTAGTAAAAACAACTAATGGTGTGATGATCACATCCCAAGTCTATGAATCTTCCCCAATTATTTTTTGTGGGAATTTTCTTCCAAAAAATCTTGTTATTCTCACTCTAGTTGAATTTTATATGATTTTGGGAATGGTTAGATTTATTTATATAAATACCATATCAATTACTGAGGAGGGGAAGTAACATTTGATATTATAAACCAACCTATGATAGTTTATCAATGTTATGGGAAATATAAACTTATAAATGGAATTATACTAATTTCATGGGAATTGATTCCTTTTCAATGGGTGTATATCTCATACTATTGGGGAGAAACTCAATATTGAATATATTCCTATTATATAAGTCTTTATTAATATATTTAGAGAAGAGTTACCTAGTCTTTATTTGAATAGTGAAGTCAATTTTCAATAGAAATTATACCCAGTGATACACCTATTTCAAAGACTCCATTTATAATTGTCACAATTGAGCTATAGGGATTGAAGGAGAAACTAAAATAGAATATTGATAAAGGGTTCATTTTACCAAGTGTTCCATAATGGGGTTAACCTATGCATTTTTTAATAAGAATGATGGATCAATGAGACTCTTCATTTATTATAGGAAACTTAACAATAACATAATCAATAAGTAGTATCATATATCCCATATTGAGGATTTGTTCGATAAATTACAAGGATCTCAATATTTTTCCAAGATTGATCTTTGATCAAGATAAAATCAATAGAGGGTCATAAGTGAATACATACCCAGGAAAGTTTTTTCATTCTAGGTATGGACACTATGAATTAATAGCGATTTCATTTGTTCTTAATAATTCCCCCACTATCTTTATGGATTCAGTGGGAAAAGTCTTTAGAGTATTGATATACATTCTAAGAATAAATAAGAGCATGAAAATCACTTGAGTATTTTACTAAGGGCCCTAATGATGAGTGTGATGAAAATTTCATGGAATTTAATAAAAGGTTGGTTAGCGCACTAGTTCTCACACTTCCTTGCAATAAAAAAGGGTTTTTGATTTATAATTATGCATAAAAAATGTTTTGGGGTGTGTTCTTAAGTATAATGATATGGTGATAGATTATACCTCATGTCGGTTGAAGGTTCATGAGTAAAATTTCATAGATCATGATCCAGAGTTAATAGTTGTAATATTTTCATTATTTATATTGATGTATTATATATATAGAAATATGTGTGAAATATATAATAATCATAAAATCTTAAATTTTATATTCTCAGAAAAATTATTGAATATGAGCTAGAGATTATGGTTTGATTTGATTAAATATTATGACTTCTCAATACAATATCACCCTAGGAAAGCAAACAAGGCGGATGGTTCTTTGGGTTAAAAAGATCATGCTAGTTTATCTATTATAAGGATAAAAAATCTCTATTATATATGGATTTACAAAGTATATACCATCAAATACTGATGGAAGGGTTAGATCTTGTCTTTATCATATAATTTTTCAACCATCTATCTATGTAATGATTAAATAGGTGTAATAATAGGATGTGGATCTATAAAAGAAAGTGAGAATTGTTCCTAAGTTCAACCTCAATTTTTATGGAATGAAAAGGTTCTAGAAATGAGTATTTATGTTTATATTCATTACTAGACATGAATATGGAACTATTGGAAGAATATCATAGAACATAATTATCTATTAATCTAGGAAGTAATAATTTGTATAGAGATATGAAAGATTAATTTTGTTAGGAAACATAAAGAGGGATATTACAGAGTATGTATCTCTTTTCTTGTTAAGTCAATAATTTAAGGTTGGGAGATATAATTATAAGGGTATTTTACATCCACTACCCATACAATTATGGAAATGGGAAAACATCAACTTGGATTTTTTTCAGACTCCAAAAAACACTTAAAGTTCATAATTTTATTTTTGTTATGGTTGATAGATTTTTGAAGCCATCATACTTAATTTATATTATATAGTATTTATCTCTTGATATTTTTTATAGGATATATGTTAATAAAATTGTATGGTTACATGGGTACCTCATTATATTGTATCTGATCAAGATCTGATGTTTACCTTTATGTTCTAGAGAAGTATTCAATAAGCTCAAGATATAGAGTTGTGTTTTAGTCATTCTTATCATCCTCAGACAGATGGTATTTCTAAGAGTACCATTCAAAACATGGAGTATATGTTGATATATTTTTCTCTATATTTCAAATGTGGTTGGGTTCAACACCTTACACCAGTTGAGTTTTCTTACAATAATATATTTCACTTGAGCATTTAGATGGATCCATTTGAATCCTTCTATGGAAGGTAGAATAAAACTATGATATTCTAAGATTAATTTAGAGAAAGAAATATATTAGTACCTGAGTTGGCTAAGGAGATGGAAAATAAGATTAAATACATTTAGTATAACATCAAGGTAACACATAGTCAATGGAAGAGTTATGCTGATAATTAAGGGAATGATCTATAATTATAAGTTTGTGAGAAAGTTTTCCTATGAATTTCTCCAAAAAAAATAGATTATATGATTTAAAAATAAGGAAAATATAATCCCTCATTATATTGGTCCATTTGAAATTCTTAATTGAGTAGGTACTACAGCTTATGAATTGGCACTCTCATCAAACCTCTCCCAATTTTATGATTGGTTCTATTTATCTATCCAAAGGAAGTATATACCCAATACTTTTCATGTAATGAAATAAATGTTTATACAGATGGATCATTATCTACCCTATGAATAAAAATCAAAAGAAATCTTGGATCACATATAAAATATTCTACGGAACAAGACTACTACTCTAGTTAAATTTATTTTGAGGAATCAAAAATTATAGGAAGATACCTGGGAACCCGTGGATGTGATGAAAGAAAGATAACCTCATTTTTTTGTACCATAGTCATGTAATTTTGAGGGATAAATTAATTTTACTGGGGGTATGATATAGTATTGTGATATTTTATATGTATTTCCTTTGAAATAAAATATAAATTATTCAATAAATTTCCTTATATGGAACCCCGAGTCTATATGAACTAGATATAATAAAAAATTATAATCCAGTCACTAAATTGAAAGGTATGAATAGTAATATCAACATTATGAAAATTGTGTATAAATATTTTTATTAATTAAATTTTATTCATATATTCATAATAAATAAGTACTCAATTTTCAGTAAAGTCATTTTATGCTTTGAAATATGTTTACGTCAAAAATGGTTTTTATTACATTTTTTCACATGAATGTTAGAATTAAATTATAACATTTTTAGAACTTTTTTTAATAAATTAATCTCATTTTAAAATAATTATTTCAATATTATATTGGGGTAAAGGTTTAGTATTTTTCTAAAAAGATTTATTTCTCATCTGATAGTGAGAATTACTGATTTTTAAAAAAAATATTTATTTTCAAGTAAATGAATCATTATTCTTAAAATTTTATCTTAATGTGACATAATTATCCTTTAATTATAAATAATATAATTAATTAAAAAACAATAATCATTATACTTGATTTTGGTAAAATTTTATTTGTGGGCTTAAAAACCACATTTTTTAAATACTATTTTTATATGTGCAATGTGTATTTATCTTAATAAATTGATTTAATCTCAATTAGTTAATGTTTTTAATGAAATATATATTATATATTTAATATAATATTTTATCATTCATTTTATGGTTTTTAAAAGGAAATTAATGGAAGTAAATTAAATTTTATTCTTAAAAATTCATTTTTTAAAAATGGGTTTTCATTACGGTTTGTATGCTCAATTAAAGTAAAATTATAAAAATTAAGGAAATTTTATATTATAAAATAGATTAAATATTTTAAAATATCAAAATTAATTTAATTTAATAGGTTCAACTTAATTTATGGTCATAATTAATAATAAAAATAGTAAACTTTTGTTGCAACGGTTAAGGTTGAAACTGGGTTATCGAGAGGCTTAAAGCGTGGGATAAGAGTAGAATTGCCACCCAAACATATGAATGTTTTATTATTTGAATATATTTTAACCATATATTATCCTTCTTTATAATACCATTCCATTTGTATCCACTTTCTAATTAACGTGATCATAAATCATTGAATCCTTTTAAGAAATTCCACATGTCCCTCCCCTAACTTATAAAAGGGTACCCATTATCATACCTTATTTACACTATTTGGTCCCTTTAAAGAATAAAATACATACTAAAAACCTTCCAATAATATTTCCCATAATACTATATCTTATTTTTTTATCCTAATACCAGGCCTTCAAGGATTAAGGAGTAATCCAAAGGAGGTCTCTTAAAGAAGTGGTATAGATCTTAACGAATCTCTTTCAATTTTATTTCATATTCTACATCCTATAAACTAATTATGTCTATAAAAACATGATTAATCTAGTATAATATATAAAATTAGATGTTATTGTGATTATTTTACATTCATTTACCACCTTTTCTCAATCTAATGGGAGGTGAAAGTATCGCTCTTGAGTACGTGTGGACTACCTCCTCCACATAGCAATACAACTTATTTTACAACATCATCATTCATGATTGGTTTTAATTATTGATTTAATGTTTATATATTATATTTATATTATAATTATGATTCTATAAAAATTAATGAATATTTACTTTCCTTTAGTTCTATCCATCAAAAAATGGAAATTTCGTTCTTTTGTATGTACGAACTACTGTCTCCATGTAGTAATGTGATTCTTTTTCCATCACCGATTTATATGAATTTTTATAAATATATATAAGTTTCTATGTGTGTGTGTGATTTTTTAACATGATTAATAGTATTTATATCAAGGAAACATGATCATTTTTCATGTAACATAACCACTAAACCATAATATATATGAAAAAGAAGAAGTCAACACTATAAATGATGATGATATTGAAATATTGTTAATAAATGAGTGATAAAATGTTATAATTACACCATTTATGGTATTATAGGCATTATTATGGTTTTTTTAGATATTTATAATAAAATTTAAATTTATCATAATGGAGTTTAGGTCACTTATGAAGAAATAAGAACATGAGGTAAGGATTTTATGTTACAATCTCATTTTTATAGAGACTATTTATGGTTAACTTTTTAAATGATGAATTTTTTTTATTTATATCTAAAAAATACCATTTATTTTCTTATACTATTTTTATTTTAGTATAATTATTGTTTTCATTTCATTTTCATCTCTTTAAGTACTCAATAGAGTGAAATACTATTTTTAAGGAAAACTAACCTTATTTCTCCATTTTGTTGAGAATCATTATTCCATGTCCATGTTTCCTTTTATAATTTTACAATAATTTTTTTACTATTATTTAAATATTATTTGAATTCATTTTCAACTATATTTTACTTTCCTTAAATTTTTTTTAAAGTAACCTTCTTATCGTTCTCCAAACATGGTACTTTTGAATTTTTACCGAAAATATTTAAGGAATTTTATTTTAACATACACCACATGAACGACTTTCCCCACCGCCATAAATACTATTTAATTTTGATATTTATTTATATATTACTTTATTAAATATGAATAAAAATTTTCCCTTAATATCCTTTCTCTTTTTAAATTCTAAATAATTGATTTCAAATGAAAATGGTATTTTCCTCATAGAATTGTCTTAGAGATATTTTAAAGGTATATTTATCTATAATAACATCCTTTGGTGTTTCATATTATCTACTTGGGATACAATCCAATTTTACCATTTTATTATTTTTTTTAGGGTTTTTTATTATGATGGTGAAATGTTTATGAAACATGTATCCTTTTTGCTGGTTATAATGATAAGATATGATGAAGTTTTTATGATCTTTTGACACACATATTCATGGTTTGTATTATTTTATGGGTGGGACCAGAATTATATACCCCTCTAATTAATTGGGTAAAGAATAATATCTTCTGAGATAATAAGGAAAGGGATAAGTGTTTAATCTATTACATTAATTGGCATTTTCCAATAATATAGTGTTAGGAGTGAACCTCGTCTAAAGAAATGATGGAATATGGAGAGAATCTAATACAATATTATAGTCTTGGTAGTGAGACTTGACTAAGGAAATGATTTTATATTATTATGTGCATGTTGTAAACTTTTTTATTTTTCTTATGATATGTTTACATGGATAATGATTGAATGTTTATGTTTCTAAACTTTTATATATTATATATTTCAATTGATAAAAATTTATTCCATGTTTTATTATTATGATATATGAATTAATGGGTATAATTTTCTAATGTTTAGATCATGTTATCATAACCCTATGATTATCTTATGATAAAATATGATCGTGTATTGATATATCTTATTTTTACCCTTACTAAGCATCAGATCACACTCATTCTCATGTTTCCCATCCTCAGGTTATAAAGAAATGTTCTAAGTATGGTATGTCTATGAAGGGTATTGGTTGTGAATAAGTAAATGAGAAATTATGTATATATATTATGTACTAGTTTTTTATGTGTCTTAAGTTACTAAAACCAAAAAACCCCTGGGGAATGTATTGAATATTCATATAAAATTATGTAATATTTATGTATGAAAAGAATGGGTTGTTGTGATTCAATAGGAATACCTGAGATAAGATGTTAGGAAAATATCCCATTTAAAATCTTTAAGTATTCGGTTTTTCATTTGATACCATCTTTGGTGAAGAATAAAATATCTTGGTGAATATTTTGATATAATTCATCATTGTCATGTCACATTACTGAATATCAATAAATTATTAGGAATTAGCCAATGCCATCATGTTTGGGTTGATATATTGAGAAAAGAACACCTTTAAATCCTTTTATTCAAGGTGCTCATGCAGCATATCCTAAATTAATTACTCCCACTATTTTTATATAGGGCCTTCTGAAAAAGGGCGACAGACTTCACCTTGATGGAATTTGGTGAATCATAGAACTCAAAGATCCTCTCTATATTCTTCAACCAGTATCAAGACTATTGAGGATCATTTCTTCCTCAAAATGAGGGAGGAATATTATATAGTAACTCCTTAGCTCAATATATCTCTAATATTGATACTTCTTCATTATCCTGAGTGGGACCATATCTACTCTTTGTTTTATTACTTGGACCATTCAAACCATTGCTCCAATGAAACTCTGGTCCACTATGGAATTCATCCATGAAAAGTTTTCACTGATCCCTCTACAGGATTCACAAGAAATATTCAAGGGGGCATGTTACTACCAAAAACCAAATAAAAAAATAAAAAAAAATAAAAAAAATTTGTAAACACACTAAATTAAAATAATTAATATTAGTTAAACAAATTTTTATAGTAATAGGAATAAATTTAAAATTTAAAAACACATAAATTCTCAAAATCTACACATTTCATGGCTTGACTACATGGTTTGGTAAACTATGCACCAACCGTTCAGGTCATATGGTAACCCCTCCACTTGGGTTGAACATTTATTTCATGTGGTCTACATCATTAATGAATTAACTGTGAACCATATAAAAGGTTCACTAACCTTTTATTTTTGACCCAAAATCTATCATGATTCAAAATCATATCAAAACACACCTCAAGGTTTACATTTCCTGACATCCCATGTTGACTTAAGGCTCATAAAAATAAGTGTTGACCAAATACTCACACACAAAATACCCCCAATCCATGATGATCATATCTTCTATCTATATGGATTTCCCAAAAATCACAAATAAAAATCATGGGCTATAATACCATTTTATCACTAACCAGCTCAGGCCACCATAAGACCAGAAACCCAATCTGGAACATGAAAATATCTATGGTAATTCCCAATACCTATATGTTGATAACTGGTTCCTAGGAATCTAGAATCACACATTGGGAATAGTTTCATACTATAAATACAAAAAATCGGTTCGAACGAAGAACCTGACATGGAATCTTCATAATTTAGTGGGTTTTTATCTTAAATATAAGAGAGATAAATAATAAAAAATCATTTTAAACCAACATAAATAAATCTCCAAACTATATAGAAACTACTTATAATAATATTAACATCAACCAAAATAGTAAAACAATGTAAAAATTCAATAGGGATTAGATGGTAAGCTGACTAGGAAATATAATTCATGTAAATAAACCACTCTAAAAATAAAAATATATATATAAACCCTTATTTGTGTGACATTAGAGTCAACCTCACACCATTACATTATCTCTAACTCATTCTCAAATAATAAGAATACCCACTCTTGGTTGAAGCGAGTAACTTAAGAGGGGTAAATTGAGATCATAATAAAAATTTCTACTAAAGATTAAGTTAAAATAAAATCCCCTTAATAAAACAAACTGGAAAATTAATCAAAATAGAAAATCAATATAAGATCTTTCCTTTTAAAAGTTTTCTCAAAGAATGATTATGTCTCAGCTAAAAATAATATTCATAATTACCTTAGTTTTTGAAAACAATTTACTTAGAAAAAAAAATAAACACTAGTTAAGAATTATTATCAAAGTAATAGTTTAGTTTATAGATTAAAAAATATTGGATAAGATAATAAAACAAAAAAAATTACACAGTGGAATAAATAATAGGTTTTGTCTCATGATGAGACTTAATCCCCTCCACTTGGAAATCACCTATTGCAAAGAAGATTATGATAATAATCAAACAAATCCACAACCTGGATCATGTAAAAAGAAATATCTATAATGTTTCTAGGATAAATACCCTCTTACATAGTTATAAATGGGAAGTAAATATAGAACATGCCACAAAAATACCTCCTCCACAAACACTATCAGAAAACAGATGTAAAGGAATGAGATAATGATGGGTATTTTATACTTAGGTTCAGGAGACATTGTGTATCTAATAACATAATAACAACACAGTACATAAAATAAAAAAATAGTAATAGAAATAAAAAATATAGAAATGATCAGTCTTCTATGCTCGAAATGTTTGAAGTCCTCATATCAGTGTTGGTGAGAAGTTTGGGCTTCATTCTTAAAAATTTTACTAGAACAGAGTATTATAGGAATCTGTAAGAATATTCCAGTTGATCTTTGTCAGTGTCTCAATAAATATCTATAATGGATTCTATGATTCTGTGTCATTGATCTTTATAGTACATGAATCAGTGATATTGTATGGATTTATAGTTTTGATTGCACAATGTTTTTTTGTTTTTCAGTCAGTAATTGATGTATGTGTCATATGTATCAATTATAGAGAGATAGATATGTCCTTTTTATATATATAGAAGCATCAGTTGGAGGATATCCACAATCCTCGGATCCGATTTGACTATTTCATGAAGTCTTGGTCAAATTATATTTGAAATAGAAATAGATTTTGATCCATTCATACCAAATTTCGTAGATATAAATAGTAGAAATAAGCCGGTGGTGACTCATCATCTTGCGATATCTCAAACTGATGGTACTTCAGGCTAGCGGTGATGGTGAATCATATTCTAGTGGTATCTTGCCTTAGTGGTAACAAGCATGGCAGTGACATGTCTAGCAATGATGTGCCTCAATGGTAGCTCCTATATGATGCTAACAAGTCATAGTGGTGACTCCCAGCTAATGATGAATCACTATAATACATAAAAAAAGTATCATAAAAATATTATTACTATATTAAATTATATCGTAAAATATGTGGATCATTAGTACAAAAATAATCATGGTTTGTGATCATTAAAATAAGATAGTGTCAAACACACGCCACACAAGGATGTTCCAACATTCTCTCCCTTTTTTATAATCACATAACATGACATTTTATAAGACATGTACTAAATAAGGAAACAAAGATAATCAGAAATGTATATAAGTTAAATATGATCTTCTTATCATTTTAGAAGATATATGTGTGATATAAACAACTGAAATAAAAATTATAAATATCAGAATATTACTTTATATAAATAAATTCCCATTTTATCTCCCCCTTTGAGATAATCAAAAATAAAAGAAGAATAAAATAACAAGAACACGGTAAATTATAATAATTGTAAGATATTTAATTTAACATGGGCCAAAAATATGTTGAGTACAACAATATAAAGATAAAAAGTAAAAGGAAATGATCCCTATCAAAATAATGCATCTAATCAGATTCACTAGTTAGTGGTTGGTGGTTGATCAACTTTCTCTTTCCCTTTGTCCTTGTCTCTATCCTGAGAGGAGATAGTTATAGTGAAAGTTGTAGAATATTTTGTAATGGAAAGTATTTTTGGGGCAAGAAGCAGAGTTTCATGAACTATAATTGGTCGTAGGTGTCTAATTGCATTAGCTGGTGATAAAATCATATTCTAAAATGGTGGAGGCATAAGACCATCTAACTGAGTAATCACAGCATGTCTATATCCAACTGGATCTGTGGTTGTGGTGGAAAGAATTATTGTTGCAGGAATTGCCTCTCTTTCCAAAAACTTTTTACTATGGACATGTATAAATGGTTTCATGGGGTTGATAAAATCTATAATTATATTACCTCCCATTTTCGTGAAACAAAATAAATCCTTTTTCTCTTCCATAAATCTCTATAGGGATGGTGTGAGAACCTTCAATTGACTTACTTGTTCTTTTAAATCCCTTGTCACTAGTAGAAACTTTAAATTCTCTTCCAAAAATTTCAAGTTATAAGACATCACATGATTTTTATAAATCCTTGACAAATAATACTTTATTTCTTTCTTGATTATGTCCTTATCAGTCCTGAGATTAATAGAATATTCTCTTATCATCTTATTGACATGATCTTCATGATAATGTATTTTCCTTATTTGTTCATCATGAGTGGGAATATCACCCATAGAATTATTTTTCTCTTCTCTAATAATATGACTAAGAAGATCACTATCAATTTTCACTCAAGTAGGTGTAGGTACAGATGATGTAGAGGCAGCAGTAGTCATGCATTAAAAATTATTAGAAATAAAATTAAAACATTCTAAAAAGTAGATGTCATACCCTTATTGAAGCCTTAAAACATTTTACTTCTATTGAAAATATTTTATTCTCCACTTCTATTTCTTGAATATGAGATCTAACTCTTGTTTGTATATGCGATATAACTAACTCAACCAAATATCGAGTTCTTTCTTCCCCGAGTATATAAATTGGATATGGTTGAGAGTTCAAGACATTTTTAAAATCTTGAATTAAATTCCTTCTTAAGGAGTCCAAATCAAAATTCATATTCCTTTGAAAAGATTCTAAATCATCTTGTGTCACAACATCAGGAGGTAAAATAGATTCGGCAGAAAGATGACCACTTTGTTCATGAGGTACTTCAGCCTCAATTGATATTTCTATCTATATGGGAGTAAAAGTTTGTAACTCCCCAGTTTTAACAATTTGATCCACTAAGGATCCTTCTCTTATTACAAGAATTTCATGCTCATCATACGAATCACTATAATCCAAATAAAGTCTAAAAAACCGAGATACCTTTCCAATTATTCAAAATAACTAACTTCAAGTCCTATATAATATAGAATTTGATATTTGCTGGGTACTTGAGAGGATTGACCAACTTCAGGTATATAAGGATAAGGTTTTGTATGAGTTGTTTGTAAATTATTTACTAGTTCTAATTGAGCCATTTGTTCTGAATGATCAACAAGATTGGAAGTATTCTCATCCTCACTAGCAGCCTCCACTTCTTCTTTAGTAATAGGTTGTGAATCATCCATCTCAGTGTCTTTATATTTATTTTCATTTCTGTTAGAACTTGATACCACTGGTGTTGAAGGATGTATTTGAACCATCTCATGATCAGGTTTAGTAGTATCATCTCCATCATTATGATCATTTCCATGATAATCTCCATAATCATCACCACCTTTATTATTTTGATCATATCCATTATCATTATCTCCACCATCATGATCCTCATAATATTTACTTCCATTTCCATCTAATTTTTCATTATCATTATCACCGTATTCCTCCTTAGAAGAATTTTGATCACTACCATTTCCATTACCATTCTGGTCACTTGATTTTTTGGAGGAAGATGTATTAAACTGTGATTCTCCAGATACTTTAGTTTCCTCATCATCATTTTAATCTAAAGTAGATTCTCAAGTAGTTAGATAACCTAATGTGCTAACATATCCAATAGAAACATTATGAGGATATTTTGGAATCTCTAGATCACTCCCTACTTCCACGGAAAAATCTCCTTATTCTTTCATTACTTGCTCAACTTTTTCACTATCAACATCATCAGAGTAATCAACTAACTCATAGGGTTTGATACTAGTATATACCATTTCCTTAGGTCTTGTTGTATGATCAATAGGGTTAAATTCATCATACAATTTTTTATTGTCTCTTACCCAACATTTCTTCCATGGATTCCAAGCCACTTTAACCCTTTTACAAATTGTATTTAATAAGAAAAAACCACCAAACTTATCTTCAACTTCTTATCCTTCTTTGAAAAATCCCTTAGATTCTAATATTCCAAAAATCATCTTAGGATATATTAAAGATTTCAATATTGATCACTTCTTTCACATCTCATATATATGAATCATCAAAAAACTACAAAGATTAATCATCTTCCCTTGTTTCATCATAAATAGTAAGTAAACATCCTGATATCATATGGTATTTAAATCTCCTTTTCTAGGACACAAAACATGTTATACAGACTTGAATAATCATTTACATTCACCATTTATTTTTGTATGTGTAGGTATCCTCAGGGTACCATCTCCAGTCAACTATAGGAGAGCCTCTTTATATTTGAATATTTCACTGTCGCATGGAATACTACCTTGAAAAACCTCATATACCCCTTTATGAGGTACTTTTAATCACTTTTACCATTACTTTGAAAATAAATAAATCTCTTCTCCATTAATGAGACTTTTTATCACATCCAATTTATTTCCAAAAATAAACTCATCATTCTGATAGAAATCATAGACTAACATCGAATAACAAACTTGATGATTTGATATGAACTGGTTCATCCATTTATATTATTCTATAAGTTTAAATACTAGCATATTTATATATGGGATCCATTGCGTACTGATTTCCTTTTCAACTTTGACAACACGTTTTTCTAGATATTGGTTTTCTAAAACAATATTCAAACAACTGGAAGATAATTTTCATTAATTGGAATGTCTCACCTCTTCTGGATTCGGCTCTGCTACTCGCTTCACACGGGCCATCCAGATCGGTTGAAAGCTTAGGGGATGAAGGAAAGATGGTCGATCTGAGAGAAAGGAAAAGGTCTGTGAGTACAAGGGTTTTAGAGTTAGTGAATTGATTTAATTTAGCCTGAGATATTTATCATTTGGGGATTCCAAACAATAAATAATAATATATTTAAAGTAATAAAATTTAATCTATAAAAATAATAGAAATAGTAATAAAACAACAGTAAAAAAAGGAATGGTGACTAGTTCAATGGTGACTCATCAACGATGACTCATCAATAGTAACTCATCAACAACGACTCATCAATGCTGACTTATCAACAGTGAATCATCAAAAATGACTTATCAACAGCGAATCATTAATGACAACTTATTAATCCAAAACATATCATTCCTAATTCATGTTTGATGTAGTTTAATCTCTCGTAATTTAAAGTCTTTTTGAAGATATTAGCAAGTTGAAGGTCAGTTCCAATAAATTCTAAATTTATATGACCTTTTTGATAATGATCTCTCAATAAGGGATGTATTACATTAATTTATTTTATTCTATAAAGAGATAATGGATTTTTGGAAGGTTTTATCAGACTTGTGTTATCACAATTTATAGGAACATGTCTAAATTTGTATTCAAAGTCTAGTAAATTAAATTTTATCTACAAATAGGTGCCTACAACTATGTATTCATCTTCAACAGTGGATTGTGCAGCATTATTTTGTTTCTTATTACACCATGATACTATAGATTTTCCTAAAATATGACATGTTCCTAATTTTATTTTTCTATCTAACTTACAACCACAAAAATAGCATTTGAATAACTTACTAAATCAAAATCATGTCCTCTTGCATAGAAAAAACCTAAATTGGTTGTATATTTGAGGTATTTAAAAATTATTTTTAGGGATGTTAGGTGTGACTCTTTTTAATTTTCTTGAAATTGAGAACACATGCATACACTAAACATAATATCATGTTGACTTGTAGTTAAATATAAAAGACTATCAATCATAGCTCTGTTACTAGTTTGATCTACTGATTTTCCATTTTCATCAATATCTAGTTTATAGGTGGTAATAATGAGAGTATCATTACTTTTAGTGTTATCTAATCCAAAATGTTTTAAAATTTCTTTAGTATATTTACTTTGATTTAAAATAATTCCTTCATTATTTAGAAAAATTTAAATCCAATAAAGAATTTGAGTTCACCAATTAAACTCATTTCAAATTCATTTTTCATTATTTAATAAAAATAAATACATTTAGAATCTTTACTAGATCCAAATAATAATATCATTTACATATATTTATACTATAAAAACATCTTTTGAAATTATTTTTATAATAAGAGTTTTATCACCTATACCTTTTGGAAATCTTTTTGAAATAAAAGGTGGTAATCCTATCATACCAAGATCTTGGAGCTTGTTTTAAACCATATGAAACTTTTATTAGTTTAAAACATGATTTGGAAAATATGGATTTTAAAATCTAGGGGGTTGTTCAGAAAAAACATCTCCAATTATAATTCCATTTAGGAATGCACTTTTAACATCAATTTTATATATTTTTTAATCTAAATGTACTGCATGGGAAAGTAGTATCCTAAAGGCTCCAAGTTTGGCTACAGGTGCAAAATTTTATTCATAATAAATACATTTTTCTTGATTAAAACATTTTGTAACTAGTGTATCTTTTTTCTTACTATAGTGTGTGACTCATAAACCTTGTTTCTAAATACCCATTTTGTGATAATAGTTAAGGTGTCTTTAAGTCAATCAATAAGTCTGAAAACTTTGTTTCCCCAAAATTGATTAATTTCTTTTTTCATAGCTATTACCCCGAATTAATCATCGATGGAATCATTAATGTTCTTAGGTTAAAGATGTAACAAGAAGTCTTGGTGTAAAAAAATTTCCTAAGGGAATCTCTAGTCTAATTACCTCTATCTATATTTCCTATAACTACATCTAAAGGGTGGTTTTTATAAGTAATAATGGTTCTTTGAAAACAGTGGATGGATGTTTCAAGGACTCCTTTAGGTTTGGGTTATAGAAATTCACTAGGTGAACTATATTCTTATTTAATTCAACTTAAAAAATGTTTAGAACTGATATGTAGAGTAGAAATATCATCCTCATGGTTCTCTAATATTGTCTTATGTTCATTATGGTCGATTTCATCAAATTTAATATGAACATACTCTTCCATTGTTTTGGTTATCTTAATAAACACTCTATAAGATTTTCTAGAAGTTGAATATCTAAGTAAAATTCCTTCATCACTCTTCAAAGAAAATTTATCCAGACTATCCTTTGTATTTAGAATAAATACTTTGCAACCAACAACTCTAAATTAATTAACATTTGGATTTATATTATTCTATAACTCATAAGGTGTTCTATTTTAGATATGTATAATTAAAACTCCGTTTATAGTATAACAGTTTATATTAACATCCTCTTCTCAAAAATAGATAGGTAGTTCATACTCGTCTAGCATAATTCGGTTTATCTCTTAAAGAGTTCTATTTATTCTTTCTACCACACCATTTTGTTGTGGAATCCTTGGAGAAGAAAAAGTTTTTATTATAACTGTTTTGGGGGGAAATGATTCAAAGTCTTGATTTTCCAATTCTCAACCATGATCACTTCGTAAGGTCTTAATCCTAAGTTCACTAAAATTTTATACAGAATTAGAATACTTAATAAAGTAATAAAAATATTCCCTTTTGTGAACTAAAAATAATCCCCATGTGTATCTTGAGAATTAATTTACAAGGACATTGAAATAATGTTTTCCATTTAAATTATAAACTCTAGAAGGTCCAAATAGGTCCATATGAACTAACTTTATAGGATTATAGGTTAAAACTTATTTCTTAGATTTAAAATAAATCTTATGGTGTTTTATTTTTTGGTAGGGATCACAAAATTTATCATTTGAGAATTTAAGATTTGGTAGATCTCTAAATAACCCTTTCTTATTTAGCTTCTAAGGGAATAAATATTTCAATGGCCTAGTCTCCTATTCCAAATCCAAGATTATTTATGAATGTAACTTAAGAAATAAATATTTTTAGAAGATAAATAATTTAAATCAATAGAATAAATATTATCATTTCTTAAAGCAGTAAAAATTAAAACATTTTTATCATCAAAAACATGACATACATTGTTTTCAAATTTTATATAAAATCCATCATCACATAATTGTGAAATGCTAACCAGATTATATTTTAATCCATTTACATATAAAAAATTATAAATTAATATTAATTAGAATTACCAATTTAACCAAGGTCGATGATTTTCCATTGAGAATTGTCACTAAAAGTGACATGAAATCCAACAACAATGATCAAATTATTGAAGTTTTAATACTCACCATACATATTTCTAGAACATCCACTATCTAGATACCATAGGCTTTTTCTAGAGGTTTTCAAAATGGTTTCCTACAAAACAAATTTTATGCCAAAAATGATTTTGGTACCCAAATCCTCTTGGGACTAGTTATGTAAGTAATAAGATATTTTGGCATCCATAAATTTCTAATGGGTTTCTTATAAACATATTGTAAGATTATATAAATAAATACTTTATTAGGTCTAGTTGAGTAGTTATTGGTAGTATATGAATTTTCAAAACTAGTACTAGATGTAAATCTGGTTTTTGAAATTTTTCTCTGTCCTGGGTGGTAACCTATGCCAGTTATATACTTGGGAGATTCTTTCTTTCCAAATATTTGAGTTAAAGTTTTCTTAGTATTGTTAGAACTTTATATTCCTGTAGTTAACTGTTCATTTGACAATTTTAATTCATTTTTATCATTTTACAATTGATCATTTTTCTCTTTTTCAATATTAAGGATAGTTTTAATATTTACTGTCAAAGAATTTTGTTTCTTAAGTGACTTATATTTATCTTTTAGCTCATGAAAGGTATCTTCCAGCATGTAACAATAATTTTACAGATCTTCATTGGTCATAATTTCCTTAATATAATTATTTTATTCATTTTTAGAAATTTTTGAAATATTAGTAGGAGAAGCAGGAAGAATATGTTATACCTCTAAGGTTCTTTCCATAATGCACCTATTCACCCTATCAGACTTATAATCTTGATTAGTTTTTATATCACTCGAGTTTTTTTTAGAGGCACACCATGTTTCTTTCATTTCTATCTTGAATCTTCTTTCCTTATCCTCATAACTATTTTTTATATTTTAATTTTGAACAATCATCTTTAATGTGTCCTTTCCTCTTGTATTCATAGAAGGTAATTTTATTTTAGAGTCATCCTTTTTCCAATCCTTTTTTCACTTTCCTTTTTTTCATAATTTCATATAAAATTAGATTTATTAAAGAATATATTTTTCCTATATAATTTCTTGAATATTTTTTCCATTTGGTTCATATCTTAATCACTTTCATCAATAGATTCTTCTTCACTAGTATCATTAGTTTGAACCTTTTTGCTTTATTTAGAGGTAGAAGTCTAGAAGGCTATTAATTTTCTTTTTGGTTAAACTTCTTCAATCTCCTTGTTGAATTTGATCTCTTATTCATACATCATTTGATTTCCTATAAATTCCTTGATATGTATTATACTCACATCACAAGATTCACTAATTGATAGAGATGTTCCTCTCCATCTGTCTAGTAAGAATATGAGCAATCTCATCACTTGATATTTGTCTATCACTTGTTTTACAAGTGAGTTCATGGTATTCACTATTTTATTGAACCTAAGATACATATTGGAAATAGTTTCATAAAAATTCATTTTAAAAGTATCATACATTATTTTATATGTGTTTAGTAAAATTTCTTTTACATTTGATGTCCCTTCATGTGAAATAGATAAGGTATCTCATATTTTAAAATCAGATTTAAAAGTAGATATTCTATTAAATTCATCATCACCCCATGCACAAAACCAATCTTTCATAGTTTTACAATTATTATTCTAAGATTATTTGGTATCATTACTCCAAGTAATTATAGTATTTTTTGGGTATTTCATATTCATCTACTATTATAGTCTAAATATCAAAACCCATAATTTCTAAATTCATTTTAATTTTTTTTTCCATTAAGAATAATTTATACCATTAAAATAAGGAGGTATGTTGGTAGAAAATAATTCTTTTCTATTATCCATAAAGAACTAAAATTTATAATTGATATAAATTTGATATATTTAGAATAAAACTAAAATCTCAGTTGAGAAGTTAATTTAAAAACCATCCTGTGATACCAAATGTTGGTCGGAGTGAGTAACCCAAAATGGGGTTCAATTGAGTTACCAATAAAAATTTCTATTAAATATTAAGTCAAAATAAAATCCCCTTAATAAAACAAACTAGGTAATTAATCAAAATAGAATATTGATATAAGATCTTTCCTTTTAAAAGATTTCTCAAAGATTTATTATGTATTAGATAAAAATAATATTCCTAATTACCATAGTTTTGAAATCAATTTACTTAGACAAAAAAATATAAACACCAGTTAATATTAATTATTAAATTAATATTTTTTATATATATTAATAACAATCTAAGATAAGATAATAAAACAAAATTAAATAACATAGTGGAATATACAAGTGGTTCACACTTAATATGAGACTTAATCCCATCCACTTGGAAATCACCTACCATAAAGAAGATTATAATAATAATCAAACAAATGAACAACCTAGATTAGGTACAAAAATCATAGTTATAAGCTGTCCGAGATAAAGGGACTCTTCCATAATTATACATGGGAAGTAAATATAGCACATGTCACACAAGGACCTCTTCCACAAACACCATGGGAAAATATCTATAAAGGAATGAGATAATAACAAGTATTCTATAGTTAAGTGTAGTAGATAATGTGTATTTAATAACAGAATAACAACACACTGCTCAAAATAAAAAAGATCAACTGCATGAGAAATAAAGATTATAGTAATGTTAAGTTGCATATGATCAGAATGTATAAATTCCCCATATCAGTGTTGGTGAGAAGTTTGAGCTTAATTTTTAAAAATTGTGTCAGAACAGAGGATCATAGGAATCTGTAAGAATTTTCCAGTTGATCTCTGATAGTGTATCAATCAATATCGGTAATGGATTCTATGCTTCTATATCATTCATCTTTATAGTAGATGAATCAGTTAGATTGTATTGATTCACAGTTTTGATTGCACAATTTTCTGTGTTTTCAGTCTGTAATCAATGTTTGTGTCATACAAATTGATTACAAAGAGAGTGATATCCTTTATGTATATATAGCAGTATCAGTTGGAGGGGATCCACAATCCTTATATTAAATTTTACTATGTCATGAATACTTGGTCAAATTATCTTTGAAAAAGAAATAGTCACTATTCCATTCACGCCAAATTCCTCAAGTAGCGATGGTAGCAAGAAGCTGGTAATGAATCAGTATCTGGAAGTATATCAATATAGTAAAACCTCAAGCTAATGGTGATGGTGACTTAGATTCTAGAGGTAACTTGCATCAATGGTAAAAGTCCTGGTGGTGATAAGTCTAGCAGTGACTCGGCTCAGTGGTATCTCATGTTTGACGATAACAAGTCCAGGTGGTAACTCCAAGCTAATGGTGACTTTCCATAATACATAGCATAAATATCATAAAAATAGTCTTACCATATAAAATTATATCATAAAGCATGTGTATAATTAGTAATAAAATAATCATTTTGTGTGATCATTAAAATAAGAGAGTTTCAAACCCACTCCACACAAGGATGTGTCAGCACCCACCACCTCCATGTAGAACCTTTACTTTTCCTGTATTTTTTAAAACAAAGTTTGCATACACCCATTGGGTGTATATAGTGTCTGAGAAACACTATACCAGTATAATACCACTAACTATTTCATAATAATTATTTTTTAGATAAATATCATCATAATAGTTTGAAAATAAACTAAATAAAAATAAACATTTATCATTTCAAGATAGAAACAGATAACCTTCTTTAAAAAAATCATTAAAAAAATGAATACCAATTAACCAAGCATAAATGAAAACCATGAGAGGGGAATATGTTAGTTAAGATCACATGAACCCATGAACCCTTATACCATCTCATGGTCTTAATGTCTAAAACAAATTTATGCACAAACCACTAAGGATATTATGCATTATCATAGCATCATGGTGACATCCATCCACCAACACTATATCCAACTGACCAATAAGTAGTGCATGTCTTGTCCTAGAAATGTGGTGACACCCATCCACAACACTATAAGATTGTTATCTAAGTCTATTATTTTTATTCAGTGTGGTATAGTATAAAGGTGTGATCAATTATATTCTCCCCCTAGAACTCAAGTTCCCATGTCCAAATTACATTTTCACGATATAAATATTCTATTAGTAAACAAATTTACATTTCAATAGGGATCCTTTTATCAAACAAACATCAAGAATCCATTAATTTCATAAATAAACCATGACTTTCAAAATACATTTACTTTTAAATTTTAATAGGGAACATTTTTCAAACATTTATACCACATATAGTAGCCTCAAAAATGGAAAACATGGTTAAAAACAACTATAAATGGTTTCTTAGAAGAAAATAAGAACATGGGGTTTATATAAAATCTCTATCTAAAAAACTATAATCTATATACAATCACTTATAATTTTATGAGGTGTCCAAAAAAGGGGGAAATATTTAAGTGTAAAAAAAACTTTAATAGTCAAGTAAGACCCTTGACCTCCATTCCTTTAGGGTAAAGAGAAAACCATTATAAAATGATAAGAGAACCAATAATAATGAAAGAGAGACCTTTACTTGATAATTTCATAAATAGGATTTAAAAAAACTTGGATTAAATTATTATATGAAGGGGAGAGGTTTAATATGTATGAGGAAGAGTTGAGGGTTTAATGGGGAAGAGAAATTAGGGTTATATGGTTTAATTTTTGTAATGTAATAGAGGAAATTTCACATTTTTATTTTTCTAGGTAGGACATATAATTTCATCTCAAGGATTACCAAACTAGGAACCATCCATGCAGGTGGATCTGGGCACACCCAGGATTCATACATTTTGGTTTAATGGTCAGAAAAACTTTGCACCAACCATCAAAAACACCTTTGTAGAAAACTAAAGGGTTTTCATGACCCAACCTCATTATAACCCCACATTTCCCCATCACAAGACTAATTGATGACTCCCTCACCACACCTTTAATAGAATAAGGTTTAATTAATGACATTAAAAGTATGATCACACAAATTCAAGTAATTACCCTTTCAATCAAAATATTGTATCTCTATAAAATATAAAAATATATTAATCAACAATGAATAAAAGAATAAATGTATAATAAATGTATACTATTCCATATAAGAACATATAATCTGAGGATCCTCAAGCCCGCACTCCTGTATATGGTGCTAAAAACATTATATTTACACATTGGCATTGATACAAATAATTTCCATAACTTAAATAGTACATCACAAAAGAAAGCACACAATCCAAATAATAGAAGGTTTAGTGTATTTTAGGATCATAGAAATTTGAAACATATTTTATGATACTTGTAAACATTTATCCATAATTGATACACAATATAATCCCTTATAGACTTCTCATAAATTAAACTCATCTTCATAACCTAGAGAAATATAAAAATAAGAAAGGGGTGAGTTTAGCTACATAGTAAGGGTGAACATAAGTAACAACAATCAAATATAATAAGTTATTATAATATAATAACATGGGTATAATTAAAGAACATGAAAATAACATAATAGAATCATATCCAATAAATCTTAGATCACAAATCATGAGTTATGGAATAAGGAAAAATATATGAATCAAAACACTGTGGAAAAACTAGTCAATAAACATGATCCAAGGGAGAATAACAACAGGATGCCTTATAAATGAGGTGAAACATTATCATATGGAAAAATCACCTTTTTAATACACTCACTTTCACCTATGATTCTGAGAGAACATAATTCTACCTACATACACATTAAATTCATGAGTCACACACTTGCACCCATTCTTGTGAGACAACATAATTTTTACCATGTATACATGTATCATGAGATAAAATCATTTAACCAAAAAAATTGAGGGTGATAAAATACCTTATCCATCATTAATCCACACATATGTGTGCCACTTGAAATCAATCATTCATTATATCATGTGGAACTAATGGAAATAAAATGGGTTTTATATCCTTTTAAAATGGAGTCACATAAATAAATCTTTTATAATCCCATCAATGATTATAGATTGATATACCCATGGAAAATAAATGGGTAACAAAAGAAATTAAGTATATTTCTAGGTAAATACCCTTCAATTAATATGATTAGGTTTCTGGTATTAACATAGTATAGATAAAAGGTGTACAATTTAGTCAAAACATTTCCCAATCAATCCATATATTTCATCTAGGAGAACACCCTTCATTCCAAGGAAGGAAATAAATAGTGTTTACATAGGAAATGAATTTTAAGAAGAACTATGTTTAAACATAGTGGGGGGATTGGGTAATACAAAAATAGTAATGGATTTTCATGAGTTTAATCCCCAAAATAGTATCATAGAATTTAAGGGGTAATTTATGAAAAAATAATTTCTAAGGAAATAAAATATGTTGATCCCATATTTCATTTGTTTTCAATAAGAAAATATTTTTTGGTGGATGAAATGGAGATGCTTGAAAATTTATTAAGGATTCACTAGATGGAATTGGATTTTATGCTTGATCAATTTTCAATGTTAATTGTGATTATTTTTTAAGCTATTATTTATTTTCAAAGACATGTGTAAAAGAAGAAATAGATAATGTATACAACAAGGGAATACCATGAAAATATTTAATTTCATGAAGATAAGAAGAATTCAAGTTATCCATGAAAAATATATCTTCATTTTTCATTGAAAATTTTGATAAATTCTTGGTATTTAATTTATACTTAAATATTTAAAATTATTATTATTAAGTGGTGGCCTTCTTTAAAACTAAGGGCCAGCCCAGTAACCATCCTAAGTAAAGATTAACCTTTTAATTTTGGGACTAAGAGGTCAAACACACTCCATGGAGCCCAATATCGGGAAAATCCATGGGCAAAAGGGGAGTGAGGGAATACATAGTTCCAACATGGTGTAGGTGGGCCCATGTATAATTCCAGAATAGGGGGTTCTCGGAAGGCCGATAGGTTGGGAAACACATATTTTGGGCCATACTCATGGTGTGTAAAAGTGTTTCAGGTGTTGATCCCCTTTAACCATCTCTAGATATATGTGAACATGATTTCTTATAAAAATATTCCCTAGCGTATATGGATTTCAATGTGGGATGGCCAAAGTGAGGGACACTGTTCTCATGGCTTAAAAGATATAGACATTTCCATGTCCATATGGTCTAATGTGATCCAACAATCATGTGGCCTTCGAGTATTCACCATCAACCTTTGTTCATATGGTGCATCAATAACCTCCCAAACATTGCTAGTTCAAAACTACATGTTACACAATATGTCAAGGCTATCTCTGGTGATCTATATCAGTCCATGAATGAAGCTCACTCGATCATCCCAAATTCATGCATACAATATACATCTTGTATGCATGAAATTATTCTAAGACATGACATGGATGAATGAAAAATTCAGTTGTAGAAGTCTATTTTTGATAATTGGAGGATTTTGATCTTAAAAGATGAAGAGCATGTGATTATCATCTCATAAGAATAAGTTTTTCAAAATGAACTCAACATAATATTCTTTGATTTTTAGAGTATGTTTGAGTAAACTCAAACGACTCGGAATAGATAAGATATGAAATAACATGGAATGAAAAGTGGAGATCAAACATGACATTATTCTTATATGAATGTGTGGCAGAATTTTTCTATAAATACAGAATAACCAAGTTGATATTTTTACTGATATTTGTTATTTGTGAGAGCTTATCAAATAGATTTTCTCTGCACACATCCACTACGTGAAGTGAACAGGATCCAAAAAGAGTTTATTTTTTCTGAAATATGATATTTTGGGAATTAAACTTGTGAAAATAAAACTTGAATATCTTAAAAATAATTGAGTCCCACAAATCCATTCATGAGTTCGATACTACGAGCATTCAAGTTGTGAACATAACTCTTGAATGGCTTCATGAAGAACTGAGTTCCGCAAATTCATTTGGGAGCATGATACCCTCATGAGTATTCCTCCTAGTTTTTGAAAAGCATCGAGAACCCATTATTTAATATGTTTTGTGAATTATTTTAAGATCCTATGAAGTACCCTTTTTCTTATGTGATGTAACTTGAGTAGACATAAAAAATAAAACCTTATTTCATGTGATTGTCTTATGCGGAGGTAGTGTGATTCAAGGAGAACAGTTTTCATGAGACTTATATAGTTACGCGGAGAAAAAATTGAGATCATGATATCCCTTAACATGAAGGAATAATTATTTTTCATAAAAACCATGCAATCCATTCATGCATATGTAAATAATAATTCATTTAGAAACAAAATATTATAGTGTGTATGCCAACTTTAATGGCCTGAAGTCCTTCAATTTTTATTAATTTTTGGTAATTTCCCTTTTAAGGTTTGAAGGGGAACCCTGACGTGGACCATAGGATTCATGAAATTACATGACTTGAAGGTATTAGAGGAATTCATCCCATACTATGACTACTTGGATCCGCTCATCCCCAAAATCTACA
Source organism: Viscum album (assembly GCA_963277665.1). Classification (NCBI taxonomy): domain Eukaryota; kingdom Viridiplantae; phylum Streptophyta; class Magnoliopsida; order Santalales; family Viscaceae; genus Viscum; species Viscum album. Next base: position 1,384,470,218 of record OY728138.1, read on the forward strand.
TCATAATCAGCTCTCCACCTTTACATGGTTGTTTGACTAGCAATCATGTGCAGAGATTCATAGGCCTGGTACCAATGGTAGTTTCTATACCCTCTCAATCTTCCAAATATGATATCTCTTCTCTGGTGAATTCACCTAATCTGAATCCTCCTCTAGAGCTTGTTCTATTGTAGAATCTGTCTGTTTTACATCTACGCATCATGTGGCATGAAGTCCTTAAGGTTTCCCAAAGGCTTTGAGGTGGATTCAAGGCCTTAAGTTTTAATGAAATCCTTACTGACTCGGAGTCTTTGGTGGCTCAAAGGCCTTGAAGGATTGAAGAACCAAACCACTGCCCTGAAGGTGAATAGTTTTGGATTCTACACTATTGAACATTTCTTGCTATAGTAACTGATACAATACCACAACAATACCTAAAAATATGCATCCTACCATATTTGATCCTGGTTCTTTTAGATTCACTTGAAGAGTCCCCACCAACCGGGATTAGGATCATGTGTGATATTGTGTATGCATACATGAAATACATGCATGAATAATCAATTGATAAGATAATCTAAATAGAGGGAAGCACATTAATGTGATCATCAATAAACATTCACATGAAAAGATACCTAAAACATAATTGATAATCACATAATAATTAATATCATAAATTAATTTTCTATGTTTTTGGATGCAATAAAATCCATGCATGAAGTGTAATTAAATTTTAAATTGAAGAAGATAGTGAATTGAGTTATATATGTATTAATATTGGATAGTATATTGAAGAAATTTTGTGCACAACTTTCACACATTCAAGTGAGGTTAAGACTTCATCATCATAAGGGATCATAGACCAAGAATTGTTGTACTAATGAAACTAATCAAATACAAGTTATCAATAATTTTTAAGAAAGTCCCGCAAGCTGAAAAGATTATTGAAGTGTACAAGGGAATGTTTTGTCCATAAATATCATGAATAAAGATAAAAAACAAACCTATAGTGGATAAATCATTGAATAAATAAAAAATTCTCTCCATTAGATCCAGGGGTTAGAGAAGTATCTTGTGTGATTCAGCAGAATAAGTCTCTAGTACAGATTCTATAGTAGGCCAATGTTGATTCTGGTAACACTATGGGATGAAATATAATGAACCTTCTATGTGAATTTGGTAGAAATATAGTGTGAATCTATATTGACCATTGTAATTCATTATATTATTCTAGTGGAGAATCTAGGTAGGGGAGAATAACCAATATGGAAATGAGTAGGTATTTATACCAAACCTTTTAATTCCTATTGTTATGTGACTTTTTATTTACAACATTATTTTAGGTAAGGATTAGAGACACAGGAATAGTGGATAGAGGCTTTAACTATTAATAAATATTTAACTGAAAAGAAACAATCTATGGAAAATGTGGTCAATAAGGTTACAATGATGTGAAATTTAGATTTGGTTCACTAAGTGAGATCTTTCACAATGTAAATGTGAATAAAATATAGTTTGTGAAGTAAGAAACAATCACTAATGTATTATGTGATAAACTCAAAAAAATTGAGAACATCAGGAAATAATGTTTAGCTATTCTGACCTACAAGTATGAAATCTTCTTGGGTACCCAACGGTTGTCCGAGCAGGGAGTGAGTATAACTTAGTAGGTCATCCCTAATAGTGTATAAGAAATATACAATTAAATTATATAGTGCATGTAAGTGATAAATAACGGAAAGTAAAGGTAAATAGTTTAGTAGGCCATTCTAGACTATATTACTTTAAATTATGCTACCATTGAATCCATGTTCACTACTTAGGTATCCCATGGTTTAATCTACCATTTTCATGTGTTCAATGGATTATGCATGTTCAATGTTCTCAAGAATATGGGAATAAAATCATATCCTATCTCACTATACATCACATTATAATAACCTTATAATCCTCACCTTGAAGCCTCAGTCTGGGTGGAATAAAACTGTTAGGGGAATAAAACTTCATCCCCTTCCCCAACTCATGCATTTGGGGGTGGAGTTAGAACCTCGGTCCAAATAGAACCATGGGAATATAACCCCAAGTCTATACCCCACTCTACCAATCCATGTTCACATTCATAATTATTATCACCACAATTAACCACGTCACAATAATATCAATAAATAGAAAATTAACATTATGCCTCAATCCATTAACACATTCCTTAATTATATCACTTAACTATTTATCCCCAATACCCATCCCCCATGCCTATATCACTAAGCATATTCAAGTGTAAACATAATTCCTTATCATATTCCCAATAATACTATTTAACCTATTTAAATGTCAACCAAACAATACCTTAGCCTTTATCCACATTAGACACAACTAGACACCATCCATTATGACTCATTACAACAACCAATTAACCTATTTTCTAAGCTTGTACATCATTATGATTCAATTTCACACCTTAAATTTTCATTATCCCAATCGGGAGGTCCGAAACTCCCCATGGGTGACCCTAATTTGGTCAAGTCATCCTCCATGCATCCCACAGGATCATGAGTGGTTCAATTGGTTGATTTGACACCCATTATGTTAAACATTTAAAAGGAAACCAAGAACACAATAAGGTAAAATCAAGAACATGGCCCTACATGCAAAAATCCAAGTATAAATTATGGGATATCACTTGTAGACCACCTACCTTGAATCTGTTGGAGAGCGCACACCTAATCGAGGCCTTAGATCGCAATTCAATACACCTTTAAATCCTCAACCTAAAAATCACTAGAAATATAGGGTTTATAGCTTTAGAAGGAGATGTAGAAAATATGTGAACCCTAACCCAGAAAGATAAGAAATGAGGAGATTATACTTACCCAGATATTCAATCTGCAACTGACGGCACTCCAAATGGCCTAGGATTAAATGTGAATCACCTCTTAGAATATCTTGAAATCTTGGATTATCAAGAGGGTTGAAGGAGGAATAAGGGAGAGAAATACTGATTTTGAACGTAAAATCCCATAATAGAAATTTTATAATTTCCTCAAAAATACTAGGCCACACGGTTTACCTGCACTGTTTTCCAAACTGTGTGTAAACTGTGTGAGAGCTACTGTCCCAAAATCCCCCTTTCACGCAGTTTCTTGGGACTTCATCATAGTTCGTTTAACCATGTGATAACTGTGTTAAATCCTCTTGCCAAAGTTTCATGGTTACCTAGGTTAATCCACATGGTTTTCACAAACTGTGCGCAAACCATGCAACATACACAAAAAATATTTTTCCTCTGTTTTTGTATCCCGAACCCATGTAACACCCTTGATCCTTCTTGTTAACTTTGGGAGAAAATATTTAACCAAAATAAAGAAATTAAACTGAAACATAAACAAAAACATACCATAAGGGAGATCCGAGATCTTACAAATATCATCATAATTTTCATACATAAAATATGGTAATGAAAAATTAAATATATCACCATGCGGAGACAATAAGCAGTACGTACACACCAGTGATGCTTTCACTTATCATTTAATGGGAAAGAGGATGGGTAATAGTGGTTTGATAATCAAAATAAAATTTCATTATATTGAGGATACTTAATATATTATCTTATGATAACTTCCAAGGATTTATAATATGAATAATAATAAATGAATTGAAAGAGGTCGGGTAAGACAATTACCTCTTCTTCGGCAGACCTTCTTTATATCCTTTATTAAGGAACATAAGGTAAGTATTTTATGGAGAAAAAAACCTTTGTAACATGGTTAAGAACTATTTATAGATAAATACGAAAGGATTGGTCAAGATAGATGGCTCAATGTTGTGTGAAGAAGTGAGGGAGTATGTGCCCTTTTATAATTGAAGTGATGGGAACTTTTGGAATCTCTCAAAAGATTTAATTATAATAAATTCATAATCATTTAAAAGTAATCATAATGGATAAGGATTTAAAGATATGGTATGATAGAGTTTTAATACCATCAACTAATATAATTTAGACAAGTTTTGATGTCATTTTAAACCTTAACATATTGATTAACCCCTTGGTTAGTTATTTTTTACCTTAACTGTAGTAACCACTATTTTAATTATAAAGGGTTAATAATAATATTATAAATGAAAAACTTACACATAAATGAAACATGTATGTTTTTTAAACTATATTCCATTCACATATATGAAGATAATATTTTTAGGAATTTTAAATTATTTAATAATATATTATTTTGATAAATTATCATTAATTTCAATTTTGACACAATTCATTTAATTTGAATTCAAATGCATCAAGAAAAATGGGAAATTAAAATATAATGCTTTAAAAACTCTATAATATGTCATATAGATCTATAAAATTATTTTCACATATTAACTCATTCAATTTATATCAAATGTAATATTTTTAAAATCATTTAATTTATTTTTTTGTTAATTAAATAAATATTGTATTAGCATTTCAAAAGAATTTAAGATAATTTTATAATTTATATAATTAAAATAATTTTATTAATCTCAAAATATATATTTATTTTTGTTAATATCTTTCTTTTGATCCTATGTGGACACAAAAAAGATATTAAAAACAAAGATATTGACATTTTGTAACAATATTTGATTTAAATAATATATAAGTAATTTTCAAAAAAAAGTTCTATTAAAAAACTAAAATTAGATCCTAAGGTGATAATATTTTAACACTATTAATCCAATAAGAATTAGGATGAATAATTATGTCCTTTTCAATTAGTTTTAACCAAAATTAATCAAATTTACCCTTTACCAAGTTGATAAATTTTACCGCGGATATTATTCATTTTAACCAAAAATAAAAGTGTTCCAATTTCCAAATTTCAAACTCTTGATTATAAATATTAAATTAATTTTCTTCAAATTCAGTACCCGTAACTAGTATAAAATAATTTTAAAATAATTGTGCAAAATGCGATAAAAATTACATTTTAGAAAATTCAATTTTTTAAAATAAAACTAGATTTATTCTTATCACATGCATAGTAAAATATTATATTAATGTTTAAAAAAATTATTGAATATTAATATATAATTTCCATTAAAATAATTCAATAGTAGTGATTGGTTCAATTTATTATGATATAAATATATTGTGTGCACAAAAATTGTTATTTAGAAAAACACTAATTTGGTTTTTTTGTTATTTTTAATCAACTGATAACCAATGAATTTATTCTATAAATATATAAACCATATATTTTTCAAAATATAGTTTTCCCGATTTATTCCCACCAATTTAACAGCTAGGTTATAGTATTCACATAGTAATAGTTCATGGTCCATTTGAACTCGATGTTTCTTATAACTAAAGGTATTGAAGATGTTAAATTTATTTAAAAAAAGACATACCATAAAATATTGAGGTGTTACATGGGATATAGTCTCACTCCTCAAACCATGAGATGATAAATTTGAATTAATATTATAATAAAAATATTAAAAATTATATTTGAACTGAAAATCCAATTTCTAGATTCCCTCCCTTGATCTATATATTCTAGTTGGTTCTTTATTAAGGGATATGGGTGATCGTGAACAAAAAAACAATAAGTAATATAAACATGAAAATAAAGATCATAACACATATATAAAACATGAAAACACTTCAAAAAAAGAATATGAAAATGCAATGTAGATGAGAATTAGAATATAAGAGGAAAAAAGGTATCACCAAAAAAGTTGAAAAAACACAAAAGATTAATAAAAATAAAACAATAAGGGGGACACACAAAAAACAAACACCAATTAGAATTATGTATTTAGAATGGAATTTAATAGGAATAAGAAAAAGGTAAAATAATATCTAGTCCCATTAAAAATAGGTCTTTATTCTTGAATAGTAGTGAACTCATAACAATCTATAGGCACCCCCTTAAACTAGGGAATTACTAATTCTAGCTAACCCATTATAATTTATATAAAAAATCATCCTAAGAACTTAAATTTTATAAGGAAAATATCAAATGAAAATAATAGATTTTTTAGTTCCTATTTTCTTTTAAAATTTCACCAAGTTAATGACCCATCCATGAATTTTCCTAACATTGTGATTCATCCTGAAAGTTTTCACATGAAGTCCCTTCCTACATCCATATTTCTAGAACAACCATGAAAAGTATTTAAAGTACGGGTATGTGAGGATTAATTTTCTTTGTAATTTTGATTGAACCTATAAGGTCATTTTTTACTACTATGATCTTAATAAGGATTAATGGAAACATGGGTATCAAATTTATTTTAGGGGCTTGCTAAAAATGAACCTTTGTTACGTTAATACACCCCTTTTGTAATGGATAGATCACTTTAAAGACCTTTCCATTGTGTTTCTAGGATTTTAGATGTGTTGTTGAGGCTTGAGAAGAGTTTGGCCATCCGGAGGACAACTAAGTTGTAGCAGTAGGCAAGGTGTTGGTATTTTTGATTGTCATAAAGTTGTAATCATAGGGAAATACTATTTTTCTAGGTGTTTTGAAAGGGGTGTTCATTTTTGAGTGATTGCGTGGTGTTGGGTGCACCACCTGGAGTGAAACATCCAGGGATGTTGTTTTGGAAGGAATTTTTCTTGGGGACCCCACCTATATAAAACAAATAAGGAAAACACCCAATGTGTTTGGAATGTCAACATGTGAGGGTGTGGTGAGGTCTCACACATGAGCATGGGTGAAACAGAAAGTGGGGTGCCTCTATACCATGGTCATCAATGTGGTGGACTAAAATAGAGAGTAATCTCTAACTACATTATGGTGTGGGCTATATTAGTGGTGAAGGGTAGTCATTGAGTATTTCATAAAGTTAATGTGAGTTTTTTTGGATCTCGTGTGGGTGATCTAGAGTCTCATATGAGGGTAGTTATAAATTTTTAATTCTCATGTCAGGGTAATTTATTATCATATAAGAGTAAGTCTCATGTTGTATATAGGTATATTTACTCATGTATAGGTAACTTATTATGAAGTTAGTACCTCATATCATGGTGGGTTTAGAGACTCACATGGAATTAATGGCACTGCATAAGGGAAAAAAATTCACCCTTCAACATTGATCCACTCTCATGTATAAGTCAAATTTTAGGAGCAAAAAATCTAGAATTTTGATATTCCATTCCAAATCCATTAAAAATATATAAAGGGAAATAATGAGTGAGAAATTTTAGTTTTCAATATTTTATGAAACGTTTGAATTAAATATTTTACTTCCTAACTTATAAGATATTAAATTAGATCATGGTAGGAAAATTAAAATTAAACTGAAATTGATGTTAGCTGAATTGAGATTTTGATGATGATTTTTGGAAATATTCTTCAAACCTATATATGTTGTTCTAAAATAATAGTTTTTTCCTAGTTTGAGATACTTTTCAAATATATTGACTTTGGATGATAAAAAAATTACTATTAAATATTTTACAACCATTTTGATCTATTACAATCTTTATTCAAGTTTCTTGACCTACCAATATTTTTTATATCCACTATTTTAGTGCTGCAACTTTTAAGGCTTCTCTAGGAAAAGGATTCAAGAACTGGTCTCCTTTTTTGTTCTAGATTTAGATTTCATAATTATTTTTTCTTCATTGGGTAATTATTATGAATCAACTTAAAGAATATAAAGTGATAGAATATGAAAATAAGGAAAGGGAAGTGTTACTCCTATATTTTCAATATAACTTTGTGTTTTTTTATATACTGCTAATTATTTTCATTTTATTTGTAATAAAATAGTATGAGTAAATAAAAGAGTAAATTTAGTGGCAAAGGAAATGAAATTAATTATTAGAATAAAGTGGAATGTGGAAACTGATATATCTATGTTTATTTTTATAGTCATCAAAACTTTTAAATAACTTCTATTGTATGTCTTGTTTGTTTGTTCAAACCTCTTGATTTATATGATATTTTTACCACAAATAATATGAGTTTTTGTTGTGTTTGATTACTAAAATCACCTTGTGTAATTAAATAATAATTAAAATCAATAATTTAATTAATTTTTTGAATAATCAGGGTTTGAACGATGTTGATGTTAGCCCATGTAATATAGATGCCTAAATTCATCCCCAAATAGAAGTGTTTTAATCTAGTTGTCACTTATGTAGAAGTAAATAAAAATAAAAAGATTGTAATGACTAGAAAACTGGAGTGTTTAGAGTTTTTGAGATTTATATGATAAAAAAGTAATTGATATATGTTAGGTTTTTCCCTTTTGTGATTCTATCAGGGTTTTTTTAAGAAAAAAGTATATTTTGGTTTTGATTAAAATAATTTAGTGAATGGAGTAAAAATTGTTTCTCTTATTCACCTTTGATTTAGATTTATCAAATCATGGAAATCCAAATGGGTCATATTTGAATTATTCAGACAGTACCAAATCTGGTATTGAATTTCCCCAAATTTTCAAATTTTCACATCTTTCTTCTATTATGTGTTTAGTAATTACTAAATCTATCCTTCACTTGATTTTTTTAATGATCAACCAATTGGTACAATAAAAAATCAAGGAAATGTAGAATAAATACTTAAATCAAAGAAATTTAATATTTAAGAATAAAATAAAACACAATCATATTTAATTAAAATTCAAAAATTAATTAAATTAAAAACCATTAAATTAAAAAGGAAATGATTTTTTGATAAAATAATTCAAAACTCAAACATCACAAAATGGATTCAACCCTTACCTTTACCCAATAATAAGGGTTTTTACCCCTCCATGCAAGAGGGATAATTTAATAAGAATAAAATTGGGACATGATAAAGATAAAAAAATAGGAAGGAGAAAAGAAGGGGAGCGGGCAGCAGCCTTCCCTCCTTGGAAGTGGATGAGAGAAAGGTTCCTCCTCTATAGGGGTTGGATCTTCTTCTTTATGGGTGTCCTTACTTTAGTCGTGGGTGCTTGTTGGTCTCTTTTGGTAGAGGGGGTGCAGTACTTTATATAGGAAGTAAGGAAGGAATTCAGTATCCTTGGCCTTCGAATCTACCCTAAGAGTCAGTGGTTCAAATATTTAAAACCCTTGCGACCCACTGGTGGTAGATAAAAAACATCTGAAAATAGAGGGTGTTTAGGATGTGCATGGACAAGATCCATATGGGGGAGCCCGTTGGTGTGCATGGGTGTAATGTCCCGGATTTTTCCATGTATTATTTTAATATTATATGGGAATTAATTCGAGACCAGGCTCTGAGACGGCGTGCAGTTCTGAGGCCCGGTGATCCCAAAACAAATTTTTGAATTTAATTTAATAATTAAATTCAGCGCATGTGTGGTTTTCCTGAAAAAGTATAATAACTCCCGAATGGGTGCTCGGATCAAAAATCTGAGGGCACCGTTGCATTTGGAACAATGTTTTTTCCTTAGGCAAGGCCTAACTTCATCTGGCGTAGGTCGGTAGTGAAATCTGGATTCTGGACGTAACCGTAATAAAATATTTAATTAAAAATATTTTATTTAAATCCTTGTTAAAACGAAATCTCTTATTCTTTTAAATAGATATTTCACAGGAAGGGTCAGGGTTACAATCCCCCTAACTCTAATTTCCTCTAGAGAGCTCTGGAGAAGACCTCCCGACACAGCGACAACGTTCTTGACGATTTTTGTCAGCAACAACGACACGGCAACCGGATCATCGCCAACGAATGCCACGGAATCCAAGTAGGATGTTTGTTTTTTATTTTTCCTTCCCCATTTTTGATTTCCATGAAGAACGCAGAATAATCCACGAACAGATTAGCCCGCGGATCGATCGCTCTTGCAGGACGGGTTTTTGCGAGGATTTTGAGGCTGTTTTGGTTTTGATCTAACGGCGACGAACCCGGATCGTCACGAACAATGATTGAGGTTCGTCCCTCTTGTTCGATTTTTGTGATTCTTTCCTCGTGTTCTTCGCGCACGTTCTTTGTTCTTCGAGGGATAATAAAAACGATCGATTACACCTCCGACCTATGATGTAATGATCCAAGATTATAAATCCGACACCGGGACGAACCAATGGAGCTTTGATTGTGATGAAAGCGGATGGATCTAAACGATTCAAGAGAAATCGCTCTTCGAGAGTATTTTCATTAGAAGATAATATGTTGTTCGTCGAGCCGATTCAAGGACCAAAATCCTCGGATTCGGTATCACAACGTCGAGGAGGCCCTTGATCTTGAGTTTCGTGGCAAACGGACCAGAGAAACACGATCCGGAAGATCGGATGAAGCGCGAGGAAGAAGACGGTGTTTCTGGAATTTTCCGACTACACGCTGTGTAGTATGGGCTACACGACGTGTGTTAGTCAGCAAGATTACATGGTGTGTACTTTGAGAGTACATAGACACGGTCAGGGTACACGGACAAGGACACGCTGTGTATACCCCTCCCCGGCCAGACCCGACCAGATACACGGGATACCCCATGTACTGGTACACGGGCAGGCGACACGGACATGGGCAGAGACCATGTATGGGCACATGGGCAGCGTACACGGAGCAAGCCCCAGGTGTTCGAACATGGTGTGTGATCCTTCTACACTCCGTTTAGTTTCTTTCTAACCAACAAGCCAAGTGACACGGGCTGTTTACACGGGCTGTACCCAGAGTCAGGAACACGACGTGTACTTTTCTACACATCGTGTAGTTGTGCTTTCCACAGACTGGACAGACGACACGGGCCGTTTACACGGGTAGTACCCGGGGTCAAGGAACATGGCGTGTAATCATAATACACGCCATGTAATAAATTCTTTAAGGCTTGATCTACTTGCCTTCTCTAACTTGGACTAGTTTTCTTAGGGTTCGTACCCTTGGTCTTTTCCCTGAAGGTTCTAGTATCATTTCCTTTACGCAGGAGTATGATCCCTTCAGCAGAACTTCCTGGATAGAGTTGTTGGAATACCCTCTATGAGAGTTATATCCGGATCCTTTATTCATTCTTGGAACCCTAGGTAGAGTTCTTGGTATCGACATGACCAAATTTATCTGGGCACCAATCCTCTGTTTAGCATATTAGCTCAGACTGAGTTGTCGGAATCACACCATGACTTGGTCGTGATCCTCATCTGAGCATCATGTTCTCATAGTGCTTGCGGAGTGTGTTCTCGCAGAATGAGTACTTTGTATCTCTCTCTTCAGACCTAGGAGTGTGTTCTCCTTGTTGCAGGCTCAGTGGAATCTTTGAGCTGGATCTTAGTGGTGGTATTCACGATAGTTGATCATGCATGAGAATATCTGGATATTCTTGTTATATGTTTGGTAGACATATACTGTGTAGAGATGACTATATCTTTCCTTTGTGGTATTTTCCCTTGTTGTATTTCCTTTGTGGTTTCGGGGTGTCCTATTGGGTATTGTTATACTCACCCCTGCACTGGCTTTTCCCGCACGTGTCATGTCTTGTGCAGACGAGCGAGCCTTTGACAGGATTCTAGGTGGACCAGGACCGAACGGTGCTCAGTGAGATCAGGCGGGCTGAGGTGTGTTCCTACAGCTACAGATTGCAGTCCCATTACCTTTCCTTAAAGGTTGGACTTTGTTATAGACTTCCTTTTGGTGGGCTTTTACTTTTTTCCCAGTGTTTTACACTTTCTGTATTTTACTTTCCTGTCGTACTCTGTTGGTTGTGGTTTTTAGTGTATGCATGCATTTCGATTTTTAGTAGTTTTCACTTTTTAGCTTTGTGGGCTTGGAGATGTGTGTGCGTGTGTACTGGTTATAGGAAATGCCTCCCATGTTAGTAGCATGCCAACTCGGTGCTAGTCACCAGCCCCTGGCCCATTGGAGGCAGGCATGGGGAGTTGCGGCTCGGGCCCCACTGGGACGGGTCGTGACATAGTGGTATCAGAGGTGGTCAGTTATACCTTAGGACCTAGATTCTGTGAGTTGGTTTGGGGAAACAGTGTTAATTGTTTCGAGTTCGTCTTTCTGGCCAGGGATCCCAGTGTTGGTGCGGGCGGCCGACATATCCATACACTAGGACTCTGATAACCTGCTTTTCGACTCAGATCATGAGAACACTAGTTGTAGGGGAAATAATGGTATGTGCATCATATAAGAATGGGTTGTGGTTTTCATGTCCTTCTTGAGTCAGCTCTCCATATATACTCACTGACTGAGATACATCTTGTTTCTTTACAGGATGCCTCCGCAACGCATACCCGCTAGGATCCAGCAGCTCAATCACGAGGATGACCCCCTCAGTGATGAAGCTTTGATACAGGGATCGAATCCCCTAGTTTTACCATCAGGTGGTGTGCTAGTTATTCTGCCACCTGTAGAGCAGTGTTTAGTGTCTGATGTACTAGTGGAGGAGGAGCGCAGGCTGAGCACACTCCATGAGTTTCAGAGACAAAGACCCCTCAGGTTTTGAGGTGAGCCTGACCCTCAGGCAGCAGAGGACTGGCTTGAGGCAGTGGATATAGTCTTCCATTTGGTTAGGACACCAGCAGACCAGATGGTGATCATGGAAGCGAGCCTTCTGCAAGTTTCAGCAGGGAGATGGTGGAGTTTGGTTATCCAGAACCACGACGAGACGACACTTGCATGGTCAGAGTTTGATCGTCTCTTCAGAGAGGAGTTTTCACCAGTTACCCTGAGAGCAGTACGCATACATGAGCTTCTTCATCTCCAGTAGGGAGCCATGATGGTGTCTGACTATTCATCGAGGTTTACCGACATCTCGCGGTACTCGATGGATATGGTCGGAGATCAGTACTTCAGAGCTCAGACTTTCGAGCAGGGCTTATGCAGAGATATCTGAGCTAATATCATTCCTATGAGAATTCCCACTTATGCTGTAGTGCTCGAGCAGGATTTGGTGGTTGATAGATTCTTAGCAGAGCAGAGACAGTCGGAAGTTGTCAGTAGTGGGTGAGCTGGAGGAAAGACCTCAGCAGCAGGGAGCTGATGTCAAGGACCCAGGTGTGAGAGACGCTTCCAGAGGAGATAACAGGATAGGGGATCTTCCATACAGGGTTTCCAGGGCGCATCCATCCTGCCTCAAGAGATGTGATACTACTCATGTGATGGCAGGGGACATCTCGCTCGAGATTGTCCGACCCTTCGTACTACTGACACGGGAGTAGTGGATGGACCACCGAGGCAGAGGCAACGTGTGGAGCAGACAGAACCGTGAGGCGGCGGACGCGGTAGAGGAGCTGGGAGAGCAGCTGGAGGTGGTCGGCGTTTTTACCCTTTACCACCACCTCCCCCATGAGGTCCCCCCTAGGCTCAGGGAGCCGGTGGACAGAGGTAGGGACAGCTGCAGATGGCAGAGGCTTATGACCCAGGTACTCCCGGAATGATTAGAGGTACTATATGTGTCTTTTCTACTTTGGATGTCATACTGATAGACACATGTTCTAGTCATTCCTTTCTAGCTGCTTATCTTGTTCGAGACCTTGAGATTCCAGTTGAGCCATTGACTCGACCCTTAAACTTAGAAACACTGATTGGAGAAGATTTAGAGATCACACACCTCTGTAGACAGTGTTACCTGACCCTTGGAGGTGAGAGTTTCAGTTGGAAACTTTTGGTGGTAGCGTCGAGGCCTTATGATGTCATTCTTAGTATGAATTGGCTATCCAAAGTTCATGCCCAGATCAACTGTTTTAGGTGAAAGGTGTGGTGTGTCTGCAGTGATGGAACAAGGTTATCTTTTGTCGGTGAAAGAGAGACCCAGGCAGCACAGGATGGACTCGTGCATAGAAGGGCACAACCGATTTCACATCAGTTGGCTAGCCTAGCCCTTGGCGCAACCGATGTTATGAGTTTCCAGTTTCCAGCAGTAGTGGCTGAGTATGAGGACGTATTTTCGAAGGATGTCCCCAGTCTACCTCCCCGTCGGGAGATAGATTTCTGCATTGAGTTGCAACCCGGGATGACACTGATATCAGCATCATCATATCGGATGGCTCCTGCATAGTTTTTTGAGCTGAGAGTACAGCTGGATGACTTGTAGAAGAAGGGCTTTGTGAGACCCAGTGATTCACCCTGGGCGGCCCCAGTATTGTTTTCCAAGAAGGAAGATGGGAGCTTGAGGCTATGTGTGGATTACCGGCACTTGAATCAGGTGACCGTGAAGAACTGATACCCACTACCGAGGATCAATGACCTCTTCGACCAGTTGAGAGGGGCACGATGGTTCTCGAAGGTTGATCTACGATCAGGATATCACCAGTTACGAGTACGGGATGAGGATATACCGAATATGGCTTTCAGATGCCGCTACGGTCACTATGAGTACTCGGTGATGCCCTTCAGCATGAAGAATGCCCCGAAAGTGTTCATGGGACTCATGAACCGGATCTTTCAGCCCTATCTAGACCGGTTTGTAGTGGTCTTCATAGACGATATCCTTGTGTACTCTGCATCCGAGGAGGAGCACGCGAGACACCTAAGGATGGTTCTAGACACACTCCAAGAGCACCAGTTGTATGGGAAAAACTCAAAGTGTCAGTTCTGGTTACAGGAGGTCCACTTTCTAGGACACATCATCTCGGCAGATGGGGTAGCAGTGGACCCCGCTAACATGGAGGTAGTGCTAGCATGGGAGCCACCCCGAAGAGTGACGGAGGTGCGGAGTTTTCTTGGGTTGGCAGGCTACTATCGGAGATTCATCCTTGATTTCTCTAGAATTGCAGCACCCATGATAGCTTTGACCTGAAAAGGGCAGCCTTTTGTGTGGACTGAGATATGCCAGTAGGCTTTCTAGCAGTTGAGACAGAGTTTGATGAGCGCCCCGATCTTGAGATTACCGAAGGAGGGTGTCGAGTACGTAGTGTTCTGCGACGCATCAGGAACCGGTCTTGGTTGTGTCCGGATGCAGAGGCAAGCGGTGATTGCCTATGGCTCACGTCAGTTGAGGCCACACGAGCAGAACAACATGACCCATGATCTTGAGTTGGCATCGGTAGTCTTCGCATTGAATATGTGGCGGAACTACCTGATGGGCAAGAGGTTTACTATCTACTCTGATCACAATATTCTCAGATATATCTTTTCTTAGAAGGATCTTAATTTGAGATAGAGGTGATGGCTTGAGTTCTTCCAGGACTACAACTTTGAGATTGTTTACACACCTGGGAAGGGAAACGTGGTGGCAGATTCTCTCAGCAGGAAATTCAGTTCGTAGTAGCTGGATGAGGAGATGAGGTAGTTGGACTCTTTACAGTTATCCTTCATAGATAGAGATGAGGTAGCTTACCTTCAGTATATGGTTGTTACCCCTCCACTCCTACAGCGAGTCAGGGAAGCACAGCACGAGGAAGCTAGCTGTGAGACTCTACGTGCTCAGATATCCATAGGTTTTGCAGCTGATGGATATTCAGAAGGTGGGGAGCACATTGTTCTTTTCAGAAGGCGCACGGTAATACCAGTGACGTTACAAGAGGAGGTTTTACGGGAGTTCCATACATCTCCTTTGGAGGTACATCCAGGCGTGGAAAAGATGTATTAGGACCTCCAACGTCAGTTCTGGTGCCCAGGAATGAAAAAGTACATGGTAGAGTTTGTTTCTCGGTGCCTTACTTGTCAGTAAGTAAAGGCTGAGCACCAAGTGCCAGCAAGCTTGACTCAGCCCCTTGAGGTGCCATATTGGAAGTGGGATGGGATATCCATGGACTTCGTGACAGGTTTACCATGTACGTCCAAGGGACATGATGCCATCTGTGTGATCATTGATCGACTCACCAAGTCGGTCCACTTCCTAGCCATACGGGAGCAGAATTCAATAGAGATCTTGGGACGCCTCTACGTGCAAGAGATATTTCGACTTCATGGAGTACCATCCATGATCGTCTCAGATCGTGATGCTCATTTCACATGCCAGTTGTGGAAGGGATTATAGGAAGCTTTTGGGACTCAGTTACGTTTCATCCCCAGACTGATCGTCAGACAGAGCGGACCATCCAGGTCCTGGCGGATATGCTTCGAGCTTGCATACTTGACTTTGGTCATAGCTGGGAGGATCACCTACCACTAGTGGAATTTTCTTATAACAACAGTTATCATTCCACTATTGGTATGTCACCATTCGAGGCTCTGTACGAGAAACCTTGCAGGTCACCACTTTGCTGGACTGACCCAGGAGAGTCAGCACTTAAGGGCCCAGAGATGGTGAGAGCTACTACAGAGAAGGTTCAGGTCATCTAGGAGCGGATGAAGACTGCACAGAGTCAGAAAAAGTCTTATGGAGACCGGAGGCAGAGGCCCTTGGAGTTCGAGGAGGGAGACCATGTGTTTCTTCGTGTCTCACCTCGACAGGGATTGTGGAGACTTGGCCGAGGCGGCAAGCTATCTACGAGGTTCATCGGCCCTTTTCAGATTCTGAGTAGAGTTGGCGAGGTGGCGTATCGCATGGATTTACCTCCTCATATGGACCGGGTACACAACTCCTTCTATGTGTCGCAGCTACGGAGGTACGTGCATGATCCATTGCACGTTATCGACTGGGGCGAGCTGGACATCGATGATGGATCGACCTTTGCTGAGTACCCAGTGGAGATCGAGGATCAATAGGGGAATATCCTTCGTGGGCGAGCTATTCCCTTAGTACGTGTCTGGTAGCAGCATGAGAATCTCCAGGAGAGCATGTGGGAGTGGGAGGCTCATATTCGCGTGCAGTACCCACATCTTTTTTAGTAGACTTTGTTTTGGATTTTAGGGGATGTAAGATCCCTAAGGTGGGTGTGATGTAATGTCCCAGATTTTTCCATGTATTATTTTAATATTATATGGGAATTAATTCGAGACCAAGCTCTGAGATGGCATGCAGTTCCGAGGCTTGGTGAGCCTGGAACAAATGTTTGAATTTAATTTAATAATTAAATTCCACGCACGTGCGGTTTTCCTAAAAAAGTAGAATAACTCCTGAACAGGTGATCAGATCAGAAATCTGAGGGCACCGTTACATTCGGAACAACGTTTTTACCTTAGGCGAGGCCTAACTTTGGCTATCACAGGTCTGTAGTGAAATCTGGCTTTTGGACGTAACCGTAATAAAACATTTTATTCAAAATATTTTATTTAAATCCTTGTTAAAATGAAATCTCTTCTTCTTTTAAATAGAGATTTCACAGGCAGGGTTAGGGTTACAATCCCCCTAACTCTGATTTCCTCTGGAGATCTCTGGAGAAGACCTCACGACGTGGCGATGACGTTCTTGACAATTTTTGACGGTAACGACGACGCGGCAACCAGATCATCACCAATGAACATCGCAGAATCCAGGTAGGATGTTTGTTTTTGATTTTTCCTTCCCTGTATTTTATTTCCACGATGAACGCATACTAATCCACGAACAGATTATCCCGCGGATTGATCATTCTTGCGGGAGGGGTTTTAGTGAGGATTTTGAGGTTGTTTTGGTTTTGATCTAACGGCGACGAACCCAGATCATCACGAACAACGATCGAGGTTCGTCCCTCTTGTTCGATTTTTGTGATTCTTTCCTCACGTTCTTCACGCGTGTTCTTTTTTATTCATGGGATAATAACAACGATCGATTGCACCTCCGACCTATGATGTAATGATCCAAGATTACAGATCCTACACCCGGATGAACCAATGGAGCTGTGATTGTGACAACAACAGACGAATCTAAACGATTTGGGAGAAATCGCTCTTCGAGCATATTTTCATCGGAATATCATATATTGTTCATCAAGCCGATTCAAGGCCCAAAACCCTCGGATTCAGCATCACAATGTCAAGGCGACCCTTGATCTTGAGTTTCACGGCAAACAGAACAGATAAACGTGATCCGGAAGATTGGCTGAAGCGCGAGGAAGAAGACGGTGTTCCTAGAATTTCCCGACTACATGTCATGTAGTATGGGCTACACGGCGTGTGTTCTTTGGCAGGATTATATGGCATGTACTTCGGGAGTACACAGACATGTGCAGGGTACACGGCCAAGGACACACCGTGTATACCCCTCCCCAGCCAGACCCGGCCAGATACATGAGATACCCCGTGTACTGGTACACGGGTAGGAAACACGGACACGGGTAGAGACCGTGTACGGGTACATGGCCAGCGTACACGGAGCGAGCCCCAGGTGATCGAACACGGCATGTGATCCTTCTACACACCGTGTAGTTGCTTTCTAAACAACAAGCCGAGTGACACGGGTCGTTTACACAGGCAGTACCCGGGGTCAAGAACATGGCGTGTACTTTTCTACACGCCGTGTAGTTGAGTTTTCCACAGACCGAACAGATGACATGGCCCGTTTACATGGGCAGTACCTGGGTTCAAGTAACATGGCATGTAATCATACTACATGCCGTTTAATAAATTATTCAAGGCTTGAGCTACTTTCCTTTTGTGACTTGGACTAGTTTTCTTATGGTTCGTACCCTTGGTCTTTTCCCTGAAGGTTCTGGTATCATTTCCTTTACACAGGAGTATGATCCCTTCAGCAGAACTTCCTGAATAGAGTTGTAGGAATCCCCTCTGCGAGGCTTAGAGTCAGATCCTCTATTCATTCCTAGAACCCTAGGTAGAGTTCTTGGTATCGACGTGACCAACTTTACCCAGGTGTCGATCCTCTACTTAGCGGATTAGCTCAGACTGAGTTGTTGGAATCACCCCATGACTTGGTCATGATCCTCATCTGATCATCATGTTCTCATAGTGCTTTCGAAGTGTGTTCTCCCAGAACGATTACTTCGTGTGTCTCTCTTTAGACCTAGGAGTGTGTTCTCCTTGTTGCGGGCTTAGTGGGATCTTCGAGCTAGATCTTAGTGGTGTTATTCGCGATAGTCGATCGTGCATGAGTATATCTGGATATTCTTGTTATATGTTCGGTAGACATATACTGTGTAGAGCTAACTGTATCTTTCCTTTTTGGTATTTTCCCTTGTTGTATTTACTTTGTGGTTTCGGGGTGTCCTACTGGGTATTGTTATACTCACCCCTGCATGGGCTTTGCCCGCACGTGTCGTGTCCTGTGCAGACGAGCAAGCCTTTGACAGGATTCTAGGTGGACCAGGACCGGACGGTGCTCAGTGAGATCAGGCGGGCTGAGGTGTGTTCCTATGGCTACAGATTGCAGTCCCAGTACCTTTCCTTACAGGTTGGAATTTGTTACAGACTTTCTATTGGTGGGATTTTACTTTTGGCCCAGGGTTTTTCAAATGATGTATTTTACTTTCCTATCATACTCTGTTGGTTGAGGTTTTTAGTGTACGCATGCATTTCCATTTTTAGTAGTTTTCACTTTTCAGTTTTGTGGACTTGGAGATGTGTGTGCATGTGTACGGGTTATAGTAAATTCCTCCCATGTTAGTAGCATGCCTACTCGGTGCTAGTCACCAGTCCCTGGTCTATTGGAGGTGGTCTTGGGGGGTTGCGGCTTGGGCCCCACTGGGACGGGTCGTGACAATGGGTCACGGGGTATGCCGCAATGCCTCGGTGGAGGCTTGAGGTGGAAGGTAGTGGTGATGTTTAGGTGAAATGGGTGGCAAACTATGGTGGAAATAAGGGGATGGAAGGAGTAGATTATGGTAGTGTCTCATGTGCATGAATGGTGTCGCGATGGAAGGAGACTCTTTGAGTGATTGACAGTGGTGGCGGTCTACATGGGCACTGGTGAGGGAGCTATGGTGAGCTGGTAGTGGAGAGCAGGAGACCTCCACTTACTTCGGTTGAGCAGTAGTGGCTGGTGAACTCGGTTTTTTATGGGAGAGGTGAAACAGGTTAGGCGTAACCATGGTGGAGAACCAGTGGTACACTAGCGCTCCTTTTCTTCTTTGGCCTTCGCAGTGGATGGAGGAGGCCCCAATGGTCGTCACGGTGGTCGAAGGGAAATAGAGATCACGCGGTTCAGCAGTACCCGGGTGACAGGAGAGGTTTTAGATGAGTTTGGGGGTCAGTAGTGGTGATGATGGAAGATTCTGGTGAGGGAGTAGTGTTCTAGTGGGTAGCAGGGTGTAGGAGTGGAGGTGGCCCAGTGGATTCGAGTGGCAGTGATGGACTGCGGCGGAGCACTATGGAGCTATGATGGTGCAACAATCCCACATCAAAATTTTTGCGCTAGAATCTCTCCTTTATAATACTTGACGGAGGACCCCAATCCCAGATGACCACTCGATGGATGGCCTCCTGGTTTCAGTCGCTCACACCATGGCTCACCTGCCCAAGGATTCATGACCTGGCTAGGTGATGGTCTGGATTGGCCCAAGGATTATTTGGGTCTTAATCAAATTTCTGAACAATGTTTATAAAAATAGAAGAAAATTAACTCTTAAGAATTCAACCAACAATATTACTTATATTGAAAATTCCCACTTTTTAATAAAAGCATTGAAATTAATGGATTTTAACATTGAAAAGACAAAAAGAACTACTTAAAAAAACAACAATAAATAACAAAGTGCATGATATCAAAAGTAAAAGTTCAATGACATTATCCATTTCAAAGTAGAAACTCTTAATTTCCCCCAGATCCTGAATGTAATTATCATGATTAAATTAAGAATAACGATTAATCTATGCACCCTCTTGAAATTTTCTTTGTTTTTATACTTTTGTTTTCAAAGAACCTTTTATTTTTTTAGAAAGTTATGCTTTTGAATAACCCTCATATCCATCACCTAACCACATATGATAAAAATCACAGGTCTAGTAATGGTTTTTTTATTTTTCCAAATCACAACCTATTTTTATCATTATTTGGTTATTTTTATCATTTTTCTCTCTTTTAATCATGAGGGATAGAGAAATAAAGTATTAATAATTAATTCAAAAACCTTCCCCAATACCACAAATAACACCCCCACACTTTTTCCTTTTTATGTAAATCATCCCTTCCACCATAAATCCCTTCACCCCACACTAAAACTTTAAAATATCATGAAATTACTAAGACTAAGTTAGGAATGGAAAATATGGATTGGAACACGATTTATCCCTAACAAGGTCATTCATGGTTTCGATGATCCTAGATAGGGATTGATGTAAAGGTAGACTTTTTAGGATATGTGGTTTTTTAAAATATTTCACATTCATTTTAAATGTGTTTTGTCTAGTCATTTCTTTGACGAGTTCAAATAAAAGTTTTGGTCGGTGACATGTCCCAAGATCACTCAATAAATATACTCAAGAATAAAATACTAATTAATTGGTCTATAAATCCTCTTGAGAATTGGAACAAGATATTAGAAAATCACACAAGGCATTATTGATAATAAAAAATTAATTCACATAAATTTAAAGCATTAAAAATTATTGTGAAATTTCATTTACATGAATCAACTAATTACTTTAAATCATGAGTTCTCATTTTAATATATGTGCTTCACTTTAATCATCCAATTTTCCATTTTACTCATTCAAACTCATTAAAATTGAAATATAAGACATGGAATCATAGGATTCCTAATAAAATCATGCCTCCTAGATAAGTCAATTAAAGAATAATTCAAGTTTGGTTATAAAATTTCATTATAAGGATCAAAACATGATTTGAAAAAAAATGTAGGGATTTAAAAAGATAAAAAAAAAAATAAGAGTAATCTCCCTTTTGATATAATGATTTGGTCCCCTCACTTAAATTTTTGGGGTTACCTTGTGGTTTCATTATATGATGGTCCCTGAAAATCTAAAAAAACTCATAAGAGTGTAAGAATCATTTAATTAAGTCTCAAAGGGGTGGTGTAAGAGTTAACTAAATCCTAAATCCTAGTAAAATAGTAAAACTAGGGTTGCCTCCCAAAAGTGCCTTTGGTTAATGTCGTTGGATCAGCCTAACCTCATAAGAAGAAATCAGTATACGGGTTAGAGAAGTTTGATCTCCTCCATCGATTCTTGAGGAAAAATTTCATGAAACTTCTTCATCCTGTGCACATTTACAGTGAATGGGTTTCCTTCCTCTTATTTTTTGATCAGAATGACACCAAAAGTATATATATTAGTAACAATAAAAAGTCCTTCCCATCTAGAATGAAGCTTACCTATCATTAAATTTAGTTTGTAATTGTATAGTAGAACTTTGTCTCCATGTTGAAAGGTATTTGGTTGAATCATTTTTTCATGTTCCACCCTAGTTATTTATTTTTAAATTATTTAATTTTCAAAATATTCTCTTCTAATTTATTTCAACTCATGTAACTGAAGTTTTATCTCTTTTACAACACTCTCCAAATCCAAATTCACCTTTTAAATAGTTCAATATTCTTGGTGATCCAATTCCACCAATATATGATAGCTTTTACCATAAATAAAATAGTAGGGGATCATAACTATAGGTGTCTTGTATGTTATCTGTTATGCACATAAAGTTTCTTAAAACCTTTGGCTCCAATATTTTCTATTTGGTTTGACAGTTTTCTCCAAAATACCTTTAATCTCCAGGTTGGGCACATTAACTTGGAAATTTTTTTGGGGATGGTAAGGTGTAGATGTTTTTTGTATCACACCATAATTTTTCAGAATACCCTCCATTATTCTATTTAAAAAATGTGTCCCCTGGTCTCTAATGATGGATCTTGTCATTCTAAACCTATAAAAAATGTTGGCCCTAACAAAATTACACACAAATTTGGAATCATCAGTCTTTGTGGATTTATCTTCCACCCATTTGGAGACATAATCAATATAAAGTAAAATATAAGATCTCTCAAAATACATGAATAAGTTCCCCATTAAATCAATTACCCAAACTTAAAATATTTCATAAAAATGATGGGTTTGGGGGCATCTCTTGTCTCTTTGAAACATTTCTAGAAAATTAAAAATTTTCACATTTTTTAAAATAATCATGAGAAACCTTAAGCAATGTAGGACAATAAATTCCAAATTATAATACTTTTTTATCCATTCCTGGAGGTTAAAAGTGGCCTCCACAATCAAGTTTATGAAAAAATTGAAAAACATATTCTATTTCACTTGACAACAAGAATCTTACTATGACTTGGTCATTGAAAACTTTCCAGAAAAAGGGATCCTCCCAGATATAATATATAGATTCAACTTTGATTTTATGTTTTGGATGGTATTTCGAGGAATAATGTACCTTATATGTGGATAAACAATTTAATATTTCATCATATTATGGTATTTTACTTTCTATCATATATATCTTCTCTCTAGGTATGTGGTCATTAAGTGGGATCCACCCTGGAATTTTTGTTTCACCAGTGTTGGGTAAACTACCAAGGTGATCTTATGGTTGGTTTTTTGATCCATTTCTTCCCTTAATCTCTATATTAAACTCCTATAAGATTATTTTCCACCACAAAATCCATGGTTTTTCATCGTCCTTCTTCATCAAGTACCTAATTACTGCAAGATCAAAAAATAAAACTACTTTAATTCCAAGTAAATATGACTGAAATTTATCTAATGAAAGTACAACAACAAGAAACTCATTTTCTATGGTTTTTAATTGATCTGAGTGTCATCCAAGGTTCTTGAATCATAGGTTATGACTTGGGGTTTTCCTTTAATTCTTTTGGAATGAACAGATCTTACTTCTTGTTTTGATGCATCATAAGAAAACTCAAATGGATGTTCCCAATTTGGTGGTTGTATTATTAGTGGGGTAATCAAATAATATTTAATCTCATCAAATTCCTCCCTAAAATTATAATTAAAAAAAATCATCCTATTTTAAGATTAATATTGAAATTTCAAGATAAATATTACTGGAATCCTTGATGAATATTATATAAAATCCTGTATTCTCCAGAAATGATCTGATGTGTCTCACATAGGTGGGGTATGGAAAGGAATTTATCACTTAAATTTTAT
The DNA here is from genome assembly GCA_963277665.1 of Viscum album. Classification (NCBI taxonomy): domain Eukaryota; kingdom Viridiplantae; phylum Streptophyta; class Magnoliopsida; order Santalales; family Viscaceae; genus Viscum; species Viscum album. The sequence continues at coordinate 1,384,493,956 of OY728138.1, forward strand.
ATTTATCCACCTCAATTTCTTTTCATGAAATGATATGTCCTAGAATTGTTCCTTTTTCAACCATAAAGTGAAACTTATCAAATTTCAAAACCATATTTTTCTCAATGCATGTTTTCAAAACTTTCTCAAGATTCCCCGACCAATAATCCAATGAATTTTCAAAAATAGTAAATTCATTGAGAAATACCTCCAGGAAGTCCTCAACGTGATCAGAGAAAATTCTTACCATACATCACTGAAAAGTACCTAGGGAATTCAACAATCTAAAAGGTACCCTCTTGTAAGAAAATGTCCTGAAATGATAGGTGAAGGTTGTATTATCTTTGTCTTTAAGGGAAATTGAGACCTCAAAATAACCATAAAATCCATCCAAAATGTAGTAATTATCCTACCTAATAATCTTACTATCATTTTTTCAATGAATAGAATTGGTAAGTGATCTTTTCAGGTGACTTGGTTTATCCTTATATAATCAATTCATACCCTAAAAATATTTTAGAATCACATTGAAATTAATTCATTATTCTCATTTTCTACAATGGTCAAGAATGATTTCATGGGAACCACATGGATGGGGTTAACCCATTGGGAGTCAAAAATTGGGTATTTGATGTTGGATAACAATAGTTTTTCAATTTCTTTTTTCACACCATCTATGATAGTGGGGTTTAGTCTTCTATGGAGATACCTAACAGGTTGAGAGTCCTCTTCTAAAAAAATTATATGGGAGTAGACCTTGGGTTTGATTCTGGGTATAACTCCTAGAATCCATTTTATGGCTCATCTATTTCTTTTTAGAAGGTCAATTAGATTTTTCTCTTGGGTCCCAGATATATTATTGAAAATGATCAGTAGAAAAATTTCTCCCTCCAAAAGATACGCATATTTTAAATCACATGGGAGGGATTTTAATTCAATACTTGAGGGTTTTTCTATGGATAATAATAAATTAAAATTTCCAATTTCAAAATATTGAATTTTATTCAAAAATGGTATCATATTTTTTTATTCTATAAAATTATCAAATAATTCATAGGTGATTTATTTTTGAGGTAAAAAGAGATAATTTTCATAATTTTGATTACTCTCTCATTCCATGGTGTTTTCAATAGAAAGGTGGTCTCTAAAATCTATGAATTCTCAAAGAATACTTGAATATTAGATGGAATTAGTACCTTCTTCATGGAAAATTTAAAATAGGTAAGGATTTTTTGAATTGTTCATTTTTTAGTTAAGAACATTGAAGTTCGCCTTTATATCTCTCAACTCCATGGTCAGGGTTACTTCATGAACATTGATGATTGTTTTGTTTGTTTTGAGGGATGTAATTCTGAAAATAATTCTTGATTTCCCTAGGTAATTGTCTTCCTCCATGACTAGTCTAAAATAGTATGCTGTAAAAATTAGTCCTTCAACTCCTACTAGAACATCTTCCACAACTCTATTTGGAAAAACATTGGATTAGTTTTCTAGTTATACAAACACTCTTATGGGATTTACTTAACCTAGTTTCAAATATGTAAAAACAAAGTTAGAAATAACATTAATGGAAGCACCAAGATTTCATAAAGCAACAGAAACTTTCAAAGAACCCATAGTGCATGGAATAGAAAATATCCCCATATCTTTATATTTTTTGGTCAATGGTGGTGTGATCATGGCTGAGACACTCCTTCCAAAGCCGATTCTTTCATCCCCATCACACTTATTTCACTTGGTCTATATATCTTTTTGGGAAACTTCACATATTTTTGGGATTTTGGGAATTTCATTTAGTAAAGTAATTCTAATTTCAACCTTTCATAAGGTTTCTTAGATCTCTCATTGAATTTTTTTCTTCTTCAACATTTTTTTATTGAGTTAACACAGAAGGTAATGTTGTCTTGTTGTCTTTTTCTCCCTTTTTTTCCTTTGTTCTTATTTTTTATTCTCTTCTAGTGGATGGGTTGATATTTAGGTTTAGAATCAGCCAACATACTTGGTTTAGGTTGGGTAATATCTTTCCCACTTTTTGTTGTAATTACATGTAAATTCTCTTTGGTATTTGAAAATGTCAGGGATAAAAGATTTTTTGGAGTCTTGGTTAGAATATCCAAAACAGTCTTTAATTGGATGGATAAATATTTAAAATTTTCTTTTAGCCTCTCAAAATCAGATAATAGTTATTGGTTCTCAGTTGATGGTTCACTAGTTGATGGTTTCTCAAAATTCCTTCATTAAAAAGGGGGTAGTTGAAAGGATTTTTGTTACTGGAAAAGTTTATTGTAGGATTTTTGGAAAGTTGTTGAATTTTTATATTACTTCTGTAAATGTGGATGATTAGAAAAATAGGGTATGTCCAGGTTTTTTTGACCTCTGAATCACTTTGGGGATTTCCCTTCACTCCATTGTTGATCTTGTGGATATTTTCATTTTTGTAATATATCTACTAAACTTTTTATACCCTCTATCTCAACACATTGATCAGTTTAATGATTGGGTGATGAACATAATCCACATACCTGTAGTAGATATGGTTACTCATTCACTTATTTTATGTTCATCTATCTCACCAAGATTTTAAATTATTTAATTTTATTTTCAATGAGAGGTGATGAGTCAGATATCCTTACCTCATTAATACAATCTCATACCAGTGATTCTTGTTTTGAATTTTTGTAAATTCTGAGTTATCTTCTCAATGAGATTCTAAGATTCTACTGGTGATTTTTCAATCAAATCTCCCTCGAAGGATGCATAAAAAAGTTTCATATTATTTTATATAAATCTTTGGTATAATAAGACCATGAAGTGGTGTTATTCCACCATTTGATGTGGATAGATTTCACAAATCTTCTTGAATCATTACCAATACTCATAAAGAGTCTTACATCTAGATTTATGAATAGCGTATATCTTATTTCTAATTTTTGTACACCTAGATTTGAAAATGGTAATGCCTTCCACTTGACTTTCTCCTAAGATACTCCTCATGGATTGAAACTTGAACAAACATAGCTAAATTATTGAATTTGTTGACTAGGATCTTCACCTATAAGGCCAAGAAACTTACGTATCATGGGAATCATGTTAGTCACGAACCAGATCTGGTCACCATAAAAAACAATGCCCGACCCGGTCTGTGGAAAGGCCCAAAGGGAATTCATGATCCCAATGGGCTGGCACAAGTTCCCGGGTATCATAAAAAAGTGTTTGGGAATGATTTACCTGAATTTAGAAGCATTAAACAACCAAAAATAATAAATAAACTAAATCCAAAAATTTAATCCAAAAAAGCCTTTAATAAAATTCCAAAATGAAATACATGGTTTTAGAAAAATAACAAGAGGGTAACAACTAAAAATTAGGGAAAAAATAACTCATGGGACACCACACAACAAGGGTCCATTGTCTCCAAGCCTTCTCCACAACACCGCACCAAGAATGGAAGCTAACAACCCGAACCACTAGCACTAAAAGCTTTGTCCATACCTGTGACAAATATTACCAAGTCTAATTACACCCAAGGGTGTATGTAGGGTGTGAACCTAATACCAATAGGATTCCACCAAAAATATTCCATTTGATTAACATTATAAGATAAATTTTGAAATTTTTCATAAACAAGAAAAGGTAGCAACAATTTTCTAAAGGATGCAACTTTAAATGAAAGAGTTTTCAAGGGGCCATTTTAAGTAATGAAAAAATTTAAATAAAATTCACAAGATACTTAATTTTCCATCCAAACACACTGTATACCGATGGTGTGTATCATATAGTCAATGATCACTAGTCACGGGAACACCCCTAGGCACTAGCTAGCTGTGAGCCCTAGGTACCTCATATCTCGGTGAAAAGTAACCATAATAAATATATTTTCTTGTGAATGAGCCACTAGTAGGGAACATTTCCATAACCTAGTTCTCCCCAACATAATCATAATAGTTTAGTTAGTGTTTTCATCATCAAAATTTCTACGTGAAATAGGGACGAAACCACTCTGAATCACTAGCATATCAGTACACATCCACCCACCTAGATACCGAGATTTCCCTCTTTGTGCTCAATCAAGTTCCACATATCATAAAATTCCATTTGCACATGAAAATTACATTCCCAAAACACATACACACCAAACATCCCAAAATCATGTCACATAACACTCCATTCACATTCAATTTCATTTTAACATCACACTCATACAAAACAGCATGTAAACATGTTTCACACCCTTCTTACAATTTAATAAAACCTTTAAACAATTCATAATATTTTCTTAAAACATTTGACATAACCAATCATAATTTTATCTTTCAAAACCCCATTTTAATATCATAAGACCTCCCAAATAGTACATAAACATCCCTTGCACACTTTGTATAATTTAATAAACCATTTACAATTTTCATAAAACACTTCAATATGTATAACATTTTTTTCACATAAAACCCATTCAAAACCCCCCTTTTAAGGTCAAAAGTGTACCAAAACCCTACCAAATCTCATTTTCCAGCACAATAAATATTTAATAAACCATTTTCATAAGTTATAAAATGACCCCAAATGATTCCACAAGAGTTACACAAGAAAAACACACCATTTCAAGAAAAAATGAAACTTTAAAATTAAACACTCAACCAATTTCATGAAAAATAGATTTATCACCACAAAAAACATATGATTAACATTATAAATAAGTAGATCATGCAAGATAAATCATCAAAGGATGCTTACATGTGGAATCACCAACCTTTTGTGTCAAAACCCCTAAATCTTTGTGTGAAAATTCAACCGCACAACTACCACACAACAAGGGAGTGAAAATGATCCTAAATCAAAATATTGGATCAAGAAACCCAAAATCAAACCCTAGGTTTGAAACCCTAATTTATAGATAGTTGTAACTTCAATAAGGAGGGTATAAACCCTAAGGAAATTGAAGGAACAAGAGATTAATTCACTTACTTGAGAAACTTTGAATAAATAACCCAAAATACACAAATAGTTGAATCTCCAAGTATCCAAAATTGTACAGGAGGTTCGAATAAAGTTGAGGAGGTTGAGTGGGGATAGAAATGGGTGAAAAGAGAAAAAATAAATTATTTATGAAATAATCAAATTCCCTTTGAAAATATGGACGATTTGAGAAACCTTGAAGAAATTATCCCTAATCCACGATAAAGATGAGCTCCAAAGAGGGAAAATGTAACATGGGGATGTGCCTAGGTTTTGTGGGCTCGAGTGAGAGGTGGAATGATCAAAAAATATTAAAAAAATGAATGATATATAAAATAAATAAATTATTTCCTTAAATCTGAAAATAGGCTCCCAAGTTGGCCCAATTCCTGAATAAATCACCAAAATCCAACATGATTATGAGTTTTTAAGGGGTCCAAATTGATATGGTGGTTTGAATAGGTCATGGGAGGGAAAGTGGGAAGTATAATTGGTGAAAATTTTTGAAACATAAATGAGTTATAAAAGAAACAAATTTTGTATTTAAATTTGGAAATGGGCTCATGGTTTGGACCAAATCTTGAAGAAACCACCCCAATAAACATACCCCATGAAAGGTTCCAATAGGAGTGTCACAAATTCAATTCCAATCCACCTCATCCTCATTAAGTTTGTTAAAAAAGACAAGCCCAAATACTATCCAAGACTTATAAGACTAATGAATTAGATCAAGAATACATGAGACACCAAATCTAATCAAGGAACACCTAGAAACCAAGAGAAAACTAAGAACCAAAATAATATTTGAAACAAAGTATGGAATTGAAGATCCGGGTGTGAAAATTCTCCCCACCATAAATCTTTACACCCTCGGAAATCCCCAACAATGAAAGATTCAAAAAACAAAACCCAATTGATAGTCCAAGATGGACTCCCTTGCCAAGTTCATCCGCCCCCAAAAGGCCAAAACACCTCCAGTTGATCAATCAAAGGAATGGATACTCTCATGACCAAAATTTACCCCGCATACCTGAAACAATAAAACATATTCAAAACATATCCAATTGGATGTGATTTTATCCCACATTTACCCAATGAAGAAATTGGTGGTTAGATAGCTCAGAACGAGATTACCTACCGCCATGCCAACACCAATAACACAACTGAATTATTGATATGGGGAGACCCAAATGAGATCCCCACCATAAGAGCCAACTTAATTTCTCAAGAAATAACCAAGACACCCACAAGGGGAGACCAAACGGACTCCCCACCATAATAACCAAACGTATTTACCAACTAGAAGGGGCCAACATGAAGAAGACCCCATAATATGCAATACCCACTACAAAGGGGGGTGTTATTTAATGAAACTCCAAACCAGGAAATACACTCCATGGTTCACAACTTCCACAGGCATCACCATCATTGATTAAGCCCGACCAAGAACGAGATCAAAAGGAACCTACCAGGTTATTCATACATGAAAAACTACACTGTGGTTTGCACCCATAAGGGTTCAAGCACTGGGTTTGGGGAAACAAAACCACCCTATCCTCCTAAAACAAAGGAGGGAATTCTCTAACAGTACAGATTAAAACCCTAAGGGATATAGTCCCCATGTCCCTTTTCACCACACATGACCACTTGAAATGAAACAACCACATCGAAACATCAAACTGTCTCCACATCCCATACTAGAGATGAAAGTGAAACCAATATACATTACACCCCTGGAGATTTCCTGACTGCGTTAAAAGTTTCACTCTGAGGCCTATGGCTGGAGAACTGATGTTTGATTCATATTTTTCACCGCTGTTAGGAGCTAATGATCACAACACCCCACTAAAATCACTATCTCAAACAACAAACCTTTACCCAAACATGGACTTGGGTGATGCACATGCATCACCTATTTCACCCCAAAAAAAAGAAACAACAGAAAGAAAAACCATGGAAGACATATTCACTTAGAACAAGGAATTCCAAATTCTCAGAATAGAAACACACTTTCACTTAAGCAGAATCCATGAAAAGGTTCTGCAACATCCACCTTTTCCCTAAAATGAAAACACAACACAAAAAGACACCACCAAACATGACCCTTGCAAGTGATGGGGTCATTACTAGGAGTGAAACCTTGAACAGAGTTCCATGTAGAATGAGATTACCACAAGCAATCATAACATCCTTGAATGACCTAATTTTTTCACACTGGTTGCCTAACATGAACCCTTGCCTCGATGAGACTGACAAAACACCCAAAGTCCCTACAGGAAATTGTTCTACATAGACGAACCTGGATTTTTTTTCACCTTCCTCACTGGAATTCCCCTTAACCACTTCCAATAAAAATTATAGACACAACGGTGTCAAACTTCACCTTTGATGATTTGAGAAACTCTTGAAACTTAAGGAACCAAGGTGTATTTCAACCTTCCACAACTAATCTACTTCAACGCAATGATCCACTTAACTAAAAAAGAATAGGGGTAGACTCAACCTTGAAACCTGGGAAGAGAGTCCATATATTGATCTGTTGTAGGGCCTGCCAATGGTGAATCACCCATGGCTGCACTTCAATCATGCATTAACTATTTATGGGGGCATACCCTAGACAACGAGAAAAATACAAGGACCCAACCAAGTTGTTGCTTTGGTCAAAAAATACCACAAACCAGGTCATAACACATTAGGAGAACAACCACAAGGGCTCTTGAGACATTTCTCACAAAGGGAAACCAATCAACACTTCAACCCAACTTACCAACAAAAAAAACAAAAACATCTTTCAAACAAGAGGGGTTCTCGAACTAAGTACACCACAACCACAAAATTAAAAAAATAAACATAAGACACACCACCCAAACTAGTCATCAAGACATCAAATTTTCTTTTAAAATCATCTATTTGAAAATAAACAGGTCAGTGGTTGGAGCCTCCACTAATGGTACCCCATGGGCCTCACACATGCATGTTTATGTGCCACACCGATCACCCTCCTCATATCCATACCGGAACTCATCCATATGTTCCATTAACCATCCATATTACAATGTAAATCCATGAAATTGGTTTCTCACAGAAATTCCAAATATTAAAACAAACATTATTTCCACTTTTCAAAACCAAGACATTCAACCAGAACTTCCTTTTTCTCAAAACTGCTAACCAAAAAATCAAAACCCAATTCAAATTTTACAAGCCTTTTCAAAAAAAACAACAAACATTAATTAAATCTCACTTTAAAGTCATTAACATTAATTTAAAAACATCTCAACCCATTTCAAAACACTCTCTGTTTTATGAAAAACTCTATTTCATCAACACCTATTCATTTTAAAACTCATTTATCCCCCTTTAAAAAAACATAATATAAATTCATGAAACTTTTCAAAATCCCACCAATTACCAAATAAAATTTCATCTTCAAAATCCACACATAAATTCCAAAAAACTTCATTCCATGAAAAACACTTTTCAATAGCTTAGAAAAATTTATTTGAAACAGATTTTCAAAACCCACCGTAACATAATTCACACTTTTAAAAGAGGTGTAAACATGCCCTTTATTCTTTCAAAACCATTATGAATTTTCATTTATATCCTTTTATAAATCAAACCATTTACTCTTTAATATAAAATAATTTCCCAAAAATTCACACTTCTTAAAATCAATTCATCATTTTTTTTAAACCATGTTTCCAAAATTCCAAAATAAAAAGACACAAGACAATTCGAGGGGAAATTAGTGTTGGCGGGGAGCTTGGAAATATGGTTGGAGACCATATTCCAATCAATTAACCATCACAGAGAGCAAACTAGGTAAATATCACTAGATCCACATGGCTTTCTAGGCCCTGCAAGCTCACTGAGACCATTAAACCGACTCTATTTTCATGTCTCCAATCATCGACGAACCATGAGAACAAATGAACTCATATAAAACCCAATATCCCCTGAATATATGAATAATATCATGAGGTGTGATAGCCAAGAACACTGCTTGTAATCAGAATTTCAATTCCCAACAATCCTAGCTCTGGTCTACCCAGACTCTATCCCAAAAGAATGCGATCCAAAAAGAGTTAACCTCCTCTAATACCATTTTTTCACGACCCAGATCTGGTCTCCATAAAATATGATTCTTGAATCGGTCCATGGAAAGTCTTAAGGGGCGTTCTTGATCCCCAAGGTCTGTAAAAGTGCTTTGGTATCATAAAAAAAGTTTTGGGAATGATTTAACCTAATTTAGAAGCATTAAACAACCAAAAATAATAAATAAACTGAATCTGAAAATTTAATCCAAACCATCCATTAATAAAATTCATAATTGAAATACATGGTTTTAGATAAAGCCTAAGAGTGTCAAAACTCAAAATTAGTAGCAAAAATAACTCAAGGGCCACCACACGACAATTTTTCATCATCCCTAAGCCTTCTCCATAACACCGCACCAAGAATGTAAGCTAACCACCCTTACCACTAACACTAAAAGATTTTTCCATACCTATGAAAAATATTAACAAGTATACTTACACCCAAGGGTGTAATTAGGGTGTGAGACTAATCCCAATATGATTCCACCCAAAATATTCCATGTGATAAACATTATAATAAAATAATCTTGCATGTTTTCATAAACAAGAAAAGGTTGCAACAATTTTCTAATGAATGCAACTTTAAATGAAAACAATTTTCAAGGGGTCCATTTTATGGAATGAAAAGTTTTAAATAAAATGAAAAATCTAATAAATTTTCCATCCAAACACACTATATACCAACATTGAGTATCATATAGTCAATGAGCACTAGTAATGAGAACACCCCTAGGCACTAGCAAGTTGTAGGCCCCAATTACCTCATATCTTGGTGAAAAGTAACCATAATAAATATTAATTCTAATGCACGAGTCACTAGTATGGAACATACCAATAACATATTGGTCCCCAAAATCATCATAATAGTTTAGTTAGTGTTGTCATCATCAAACTTGCTACATGAAATAGGAAAAAACCACTCTAAAACACTATCATACTAGTACAGGTCCACCCACCTAGATACCCGAGTTTCCCTCTTTGTGCTCAATCAAGTTCCACATCTCATAAAATTCCATTTTCAAATGAAAATTCCATTACCAAAACACACATACATCAAACACCCCACATGCATGCAACATAAAACTCTATTCACATTCAAATTTATTTTAACATCATACTCATACAAAAAAAAGCCAGTAAACATGTTTCACACCCTTCTTACAATTTAATAAAACCTTTAAACAATTTATAAAATGTTCTCAAAACTTTTTACATCACTAATAATCATTTTGTCTTTAAAAAACCCATTTTAATATCATACACCCACCAAAACATTACATAAAAATCCCTTACACACTTTTTATAACTCAATAAACCATTTAAAATTTTCATAAAACACTTCTAAGAAGTATAACAATATTTTGCACATAAACCCCATTCAAAAACATTATTTCAAGCCCAAAATCACACCAAAAACCTACCATTCTAAATTTTGAAGCCCAATCCACATTTAATAAACCATTTTCATATGTTATAAAATGACCCCAAATGATACCATAAGAGTTACACAAGAAAAATACACCATTTCAAGAAAAAATGAAACTTTAAAATTAAATGATCAACCAATTCCATCAAAAATAGATTTATCACCACAAAAAAACATATTAGAAACATTCTAAATAAATAAATCAAGAAAACTAACTCATAAAATAATGTTTATACATGGAATCACCTACCCTTTGTGTCAAAACACCCAAATATTTGTGTGAAACTTCAACAACACCACCGCCGCACCAAAAGGAAGTGAGAATGAACATAAATCCACAATATTGGACCAAGAAATCAAAAATCAAACCCTAAATTCATAACCCTAGTTTCTAGACATTTGGAACTTTAATAAGGAGGGGAGAAACCCTAAGGAAATGGAAGGAATAAGAGATTAATTATCTTACTTGAGAAACATTGAAGAAATCTCCCCAAATACACCAATAGTTGAATCTCCAAGAAGCAAAAATTAGAATGGATGTTCGAATAAGGATGAGGAGGTCAATTGGGGATTGAAATTGGGGAAAATATTAAAAAATGAATGATTTATGAGAGAAACAAATTCCCTTTGCAAATATGGACGATTTGAGAAACCTTGAATAAATTAAACCTAATCCACGATAAAGATGAGATCCAAAGCGGGAAAATGGAACATGTGGGTGCCCTAGTGTTTTTGGTCTTGATTTATAGGTATAATTACTGAAAAATGTAAAAAAAATTAATGAGATATAAAATAAATACATTATTTCCTTAAATTTGGAAATGGGCTCACAGGTTGGCCCAATTCCTGAATAAATCACCCAAATTAACCATGATTATGAGTTCGTAAGGGATATAAATGGATATAGTGGTTTGAATAGGTCAGGGGAGTATAGGTGGAAAGTGTAATTGGTAAAAAAATTCAAAAATGAAGGAGTTATGTAAGAAACAATTTTTTTTTTAAATTCTGAAATTGGATCATGGTTTGGCCTAAATCTTGAAGAAACCACCCCAATAAACATACCCCACAAATGGTGCCACTAAGAGTGTCACAAATTCAATTACAAGACACATCATCTTTATAACTTTTAAAAGAAGACAAGGCCAAATACCATCTAAGTCTTCTAAGACTAATGACTTAGATTAAGGACACCCGAGACACCAAATCTAATCCCGAAATAGCCAGAAACCAAGAGAAAACTGAGATCAAAAATAATATTCTATACAAAGAATGGAATTGAAGATCTGGGTGTGAAATTGTTAACATGTAACTAAAAAACATTTTTTTTGTAATCTTGGTTAAATTATGTTTTTGTTTGGAAAATTGTGGGGCACAAAGGTCCCTTAAGGTCTTTTGTGGATTGATTTTCATGATTGGTGATTTAGAAAGAATCATTGAGTCTTCCAAATTAATTAATTAAAAATTATCTTCAATATTATGACTCTTAATCTTATTTAACATAGTTATTTCTATCTAGGGTCAAAATCAAGTAGTTCCTCTTTGGAGATCCTGACCATGAAATTTTTAAGGATCAGATTAACACATACTCCCTGGTAGTAGTTCCAGTTTTGATGCACACCTTTCATGGGTTATGGAAAAAGGAATTTAATTCCCATGGGGGTGTAGTATTAGTGGTAACCAAAGAATTGTCTCTACAGAGAAGTTTTTTAATCTTGTTATCACTTATGTAGAAGTAAATAACAATAAATATATTTTAACGACAAGAAAATAATAGAGTTTGTAGTTTGTGAGATTCAAATGAGATAGAAGTGATAAAAATTTAGATTAGGTTTTCCCCTTTTATGATGTTATCATGATTTTTTAATAAAAATGATTTTTGGTTTTGATTGAAATAATTAAGTGAATGGAGTAACAATTGTTTCTATTATTTACCTTTGATTTAGATCTCTAAAACTATGGAAATCCAAATGGTCCATCTTTGAATTATTCATGAAATACCAAATATGTTATTTACTTTCCCCAAATATTCAAATTATTCCATATTTATTCCCACATGTGTTTAGTAATACCTAAATAACTCCTTTACTTGATTTTTTTAACGATAAACCAATTAGAATAATCAAAAAATCAAGTAAAGGTAGAATAAATACTTAAATAAAAGAAATTTAATATTTAATAATAAAATAAAACACAATCATATTTTATTAATTGTCCAAATTAATTAAATTGAAACCCATTAAATTAATAAAAAAATAATTTTTGAAAAATAATTCAAAACTGAAAAATCACAAAATGGGATCCCCCCTTTAGTTTCCCAATCACAAGGGTTTATAATCCACCATAGAAGGGGGTACATTGAATAAGAAGAAAAATATGACTTGATGAAAATAAAAAAATAAATGAGAAGAGAAAATAAGGGGAGTGGGCAGAAGCATGCCCTCCTTGGTAGTGGATGAGAGGGTGTCTCTTCCTCTGCAGGGGTTGGATAATTTCTCTATGGGTGTCCTTGCTTCAACCGAGGGTGCTTTATAATCTCTTTTAGCAGTGGGGTGCACTCTCTTATATAGGCAAGAATGAATGAAGTCAGCCTCCCTGGCCTTCAAATCTACCCCGATACTCCAGGGTTTAAATATTTAAAACCCTCAATACTTTCTGGTGATAGAGAAGAAACACCCACAAATGGAGGGTGTTTAGGATGAACATAGATGAGATCCATACGGGGGGATCCCTTTAGTTTACATGGGTCGTAGGGTATACGGTAGTTCCTTAGGGGAGGCTTGAGGTGGTAGATAGCGGTGATCTCTAGGAGAAGAAGTTGGTGGCCTATGATGGTGAGCATGGGATGAAAGGAGAAGCTTGGGAAAGAAACTTTGGTGCATTCATGGCAGAGCGGTGGAAGGTAACTCTTTGTTTGATTGACAGTGGTGGCAGCCTACATGGGTGCTGGGAAGGGAGCTCTCGTGAGGTGGCAGCGATGAGAAGTCACCCCCCACTTCCTTTGGTTGAGCAGTGGAAGCTGGTGAACTAGGTATTTCATGGGAGCGATGAAGTCGGTCGGTCCAAGCCGTGGTGGAGAACCAGTAGTGTACTAATGCTCCTATTATCCTCCAGCCTTCATAGTAGCCATAGGAGGCTCAAATGGCCTTCACGGTGGTTGGTGAATAGCATAGGTGGTGCGGTTCAGTAGTACCCAGGTGACAGAAGGGGTGTCTGGTGATGTTGGTGGTGATCAGCAGTGGTGATGGTGAGTTCTGGTGAGGTAGCGGTGATCTGGTGAGTGGAGCAACAATGGTTTCTCTTATTCACCTTTTATTTAGATTTATTGAAGTGTGGAGATCCAAATGGTCTATCATTGAATTATTCAGGTAATATCAAATTTTTTTTTTACTTTCTCCAAATATTCAAATTAGCTCATATTTCTTCCCTCATGTGCCTAGTAATCACTAAATCAATCATTTACTTGATTTTTTTTATGATCAACGAATTTTCACAATCAAAAAAATCAAGAAATGGTAGAATAAATACTTAAATCAAAGAAATTTAATATTTAAGAATAAAATAATACACACTCACATTTAATTAAAATTAAAAAATTAATTAAATTGAAAACCATTATATTAAAAAGAAAAGATTTTTTTATCAAATAATTCAAAACACAAAACATCATAAAATAGGGTCCCCCTCCCATTTACCCTATCAAAAGGGTTTATAACCATCCATTCAAGGGGGTCATTGACTAAGAAAAAAATGGGACATGATGAAGATACAAAATAATGTGATGGAGAAAATAATGGGAGTGGGAAGTGTCCTTCCCTCCTTAGCAGTGGATGAGAGGAAGGATCATCCTCTATAGGGGTTGGCTAAACTTATCTATGGGAGTCCTCACTTCATCTGAGGGTGCTTTCTGATCTCTTCTGGATTTGGGGGGTGCACTCTCTTTTATAGGCATCAAAGAAGGAAGTCGGCCTCCTCGACCTTCAAATCTACATTGAGACTTGGGGGTTCAAATATTTAAAACCCCCAAGAACCACTGGTTGTAGAAAATAAACACCGGCACATGGAGGGTGTCTAGGATGCATGTGGACAAGATCTACATGGGGGATCCCTTTGGTGTACATGGGACTCAGGGTATGTAGAAGTGCCACGATGGAGGCTTGAGGTGGAGGACAACGACGATATCCAGGTGCGGCAGGTGGCAGCCTGTGATGGTGAGTAGGGGATAATAAGGGGAGAATAGGGCAATGGATAAGGTGAATGTGTGGTGGAGTGGCAGAAGGCATATCTTTGGGTGATTGACAGTGGCGGCGGCCTACATGGGTGCTGGAGAGGGAGCTCCATTGAGGTGGCAGCAGTGAGAATACAACCTTAGCTTCCTCTAGTTGAGATGTGGAAGACGGTTAACTGGGTTGTGCATGGGAGTGGTGCGGTAGTTTGGGTGAATCTATGGTGGAGAAACAGTGGTGTTCCGATGCTCTTACTCTCCTTTTGCCTTCACAGTGGCCAGAGGAGGCTCGAATGGTCATCACGGTGGTCAACGAGTAGTGGTGGTGGCATGTATCATCAATACACAGCTGACATAAGGGGTGTTCAGTGGTGTTGAGGGTGAGAAGTGGAGGTGATGGTGGATTTTGGTGAGGTAGTGGCATTCCGGTGGGTAGCAGGGGTGCGGGATCATAGGCATATGAGTAGAGTCTAGTAGCAGCGACAGACTTCAATGGAGTTTAGAGGAGTTGTGGCAGCGCAGCTATCCCACATCAAAATTCCACATGGGAATATATCCTTTTTAATACTCAATTAGGGATTCCATGCTTATATGGCCTCTCCAGGGATGGCCTCCTGGTTTCACCCGCGCACACCACGAGTGCACCTCACCCACACGGGCTTTCGACCCACCGCTACTCACTATAGGTTTCACCTCTTATGGCCCACTTGGATAGGGTTTCATCTCCCATTCCACTTTGGGGTGGATAGGTGGTGGGTCGGCCTGGTTAAAGGCCTGCTTGGGCCTCAACCTAATTCTTGAAGAAAATTCTTAAAAAGAGTTTGAAAAATATTAAGAACTCTTAATAATTCAACCAACATTAATAAAATAAATTTAATATTTAAAAACAACAATATTTTTTTATTTTCAAACCATTTTCATTAATTCCATTACAAATTCACACTTTTTAATAAGAACATTGAAAATTATGGGTTTTAATATTGAAAAAATCAAAACAATCATCATAATTTGTTCAAAAATATGCATCAAATTTATTTCTATCAGGTGGGATATTAATTAAAATTTGATAAGGTGATACGAGCTAGAATTGTATAACATGGGTTGGAAATTATTGTATAGTAGTTTAATTAATGATTTAAATGTTAATGAATGGTCAAAACCTTAATGAAACCACATGTATGGTATTGTTAGAGTGGTTTATAATTAAGTATGGGATTACAATGGATTGATTAATGAATGGTGGTTTTTAATGCCATAATATATAAAAAAATGGAATCAGTGAATATAAGAGAGTGTATTTTGGTCAATGTGTGGTCATTTTACTAGTGAGTTGAATTTAGTGGTGACAATATTTGTTGGGATCATGTGGCCACATTAGTATGGTGTTTATGGTAGATAGAGATGAAGATATATTGATGTGTAACATTTAGTTCAAGATTATGTGTTAGTATGTGTGTGTGTGTGTGTGTTTTATTTTCCTTGTGATTTCTAAATACACCTCACCTGATTCAAGTGTTTTATACAAACACCAAATGATTAGGTTCTAGGTGTTTTCTCCAAAATCTATATTAGTGAGGGTGTATGGATGACTACCCCCTCTTTCACTCTCTCACTTTAGTAGTATACTAACTATAATGGACCAAGGTTACGAGCTAGAACTGTATAACATGGGTTGGAAATTATTGTGAAGTAGTTTAATTAATGATTTAAATGTTAATGAATGGTCTAAACCTTAATAAAATCACATGTATGGTATTGTTATATTGGTTTATCATTAAGTATGGGATTACAATGGATTTATTAATGAAGGGTGGTTCTCAAGTGTTTTATACAAACACCAAATGTTTAGGTTCTAGGTGTTTTCTCCAAAATCTAGATTAGTGAGGGTGGATGGATGACTACCCCCTATTTCACTCTCTCCCTTTAGTAGTATACTGACTATAATGGACCAAGGTTATGAGCTAGAATTGTATAACATGGGTTGGAAATTATTGTGCAGTAGTTTAATTAATGATTTAAATGTTAATGAATGGTCTAAACCTTAATGAAATCACATGTATGGTATTGTTAGAGTGGTTTATCATTAAGTATGGGATTACAATGGATTGATTAATGAATGGTGGTTCTTAATGCCATAATATATAAAATAATGGAATCAATGAATATAAGAGAGTGTATTTTGGTCAATGTGTGGTCATTTTACTAGTGAGTTGAATTTAGTGGCGACAATAGTTGTTGGGATCATGTGGCCAAATTAGTATGGTGTTGATGGTAGATAGAGATGAATAGATATTGATGTGTAACATTTAGTTCAAGATTATGTGTTAGTATGTATATGTGTGTGTGTGTTTGTGTTTTATTTTCCTTGTGATTTCTAAATACACCTCACCTGATTTAAGTGTTTTATACAAACACAAAATGTTTAGGTTCTAGGTGTTTTCTCCAAAATCTAGATTAGTGAGGGTGGATGGATGACTACCCCCTCTTTCACTCTCTCCCTTTAGTAGTATACTGACTATAATAGACCAAGGTTGGTACGATCATGAAAGGTCTAGGAGTGGCATGTAATATACTTGGTGACTGTTGATGATGGGACAATGGTTATGTGGTGGGGTCATGCATAGTGGGAAGAGGGAATGAGGTCAATGTTCTTCATGTTCATGATACTCTACTACTCTGGTATAGAGGTGATAGATGTGGAGTGATGTGATGAGGTGGAATGTAGTTTTTTTTATTCCAACATGAGATGTTAGATCATGCGAGTATTAATGTAAGTAGGGTTGTGACCCAACCTATATCAGGAAGGAAGGGATGAGAGCACAAGCGGTTCTATATTGGTGAGTGAGATTGGAAAAATAGTGAGGAATTAGTGTGGTGTGCCCATGACTATATTCTTCTGATTATTATCTTTTTATACATGGATAAGATACTTTGTGAGTGAGCATGGATGAGGATGGGAATGGTTAGTTGGCCTAATAGGTCTATGTTGGTTCTAATATTTACTCAATCGGTCATTAGTATGATTTTCTCAAATTTTCATGAGAGGTCATTAGAAAGATCATATTGATTATATATATTATTCTCACCCTATGTAAATATAAATTTTTTATTTTCAAGTGTTCAAGAGGGGTTTTGGTGACTGTGCTAGATCATGCTTGCTTGGACATGAAATTTTTATTTGGAGCAGCAACTTAGGAGTTATTTTTAGTGTTTTTGGAAGATTATTTCTGTATGACATGACATGGATTATTGTATTTTTTATCACAGATCTTGTTTTTTTAATATAATGAGGCATGTATTAGTGTTTCTCTTCTTATCACATATCATTAACTTACATTATAATGGCAATTCCTCTCATCATATATTTTATAGCTTCAATGCTAATCTCCATCTTGAGGCCAACTAGAGTCGAGACTTAGGGTCACTCCTTTCCTTTATTTCCAACCTAAGAGGGGTACCATTGGAGGGGAAATGACATAGTTGTTTCAAAGGTTATTGGTTGAGAGATAGGTTGGATTTTAGAGTTAGGTGCTGTGAGGATTGTATGGTTTGGTAGGTCAATGGTATTAGTTGATCTTAGTGAATGATATAGGCTAAGGAGACCATCTAGAAATGGGATTTTAGGTCCCCTATAGAATGATTCATGGAATATAAGTCTACAAAATGATCCAGTGAAGTGGTACTAATTCCAGGGTAGAGTCATAAGAAAGTTACATGCATTATATCAGTTTGCACTTGTGTTTGAATGAAGTGATCATGATAATTAAATGAACCAAATTAAATGAATTTTAATGAATTCCACACTATGGGGAAAAGGTATCTATCTTGTGCTGGTAACATATTTTTTGGATCCAATCCTATGAAGAGGGGAACACTTATCCCATCATAATGGATTATTTCCATGACATGTTTTAAAGTTTTATGAGTGATTCAAGACCACCCAAAGTGGATAATTTCATGATGTGGGGTGTAACACCCCAAAAAAAAACTCATCCGAGTCGGGGAATCACATGGCCTCAAGTGTGCCTCCTTATATTTTAGAGGATGCTAACTATAAGTGAGGGACTAATCCATACAATGGAAAGACTATTCCCAAAAACCATAGACATAAAACAATGGGAAATAATAAAAGATCCACATCACTTAATTAGAGTTTTCATAAAAAAAAATAAACATGGTATTATATTAAATTAAATGTATTCATATAGGTATACATATTTAATTACCCACTAGGACAGCCCCAAATAAAAAATATACAAAAATACAACACAAGAACACTGGATTTGTATCCATACCCATCTCAAACACACTATCTCAAAACCTGTTGAGCTGCACTAGCCTGATCATTTTCGCATCCTATACTAAACCTAAAAGAAGACATAATTGAGGTCCATACACCAAGGTGCCCATATAGGATGTGAGGAAAACATATTAGTAGGATCCCACCAAGATCCCCTATTATAAATCATTATATTTGTGTATTAAAGATTTATAAAATAAAAATTTCACACAAGTTCCTTGGACATCATGTGTTAAAGAGGACAACATGACTCCCTTCGCATCAAGTTATTGTTTGCTAACTGGGTCACAATAATACATGATAAAACCTGATTCGCAACCATGCTAGAATCCCGTCATTACATCTCATTCCATAATACCAATTATTGACCCATACACAAAGACTTATGGTAGGGAGGCATCCAAAACCATGTCCCACTACCTATAAACACTTTTCATAGTCATCCATCCAAAATCCACTACCCATCCCTTCTCATTCAAATGAGTTCCATTGGTATCATCTCTTATTATTCCATGACCCAACCCCCAGGGTGGTCCTCAGACCAAGAATCCCAGGGAAAGTTACTATTTTAACACACCAACCCAAGACACATTTGGAAAGGTCCTTGACCAAATACATAACTTTCAACTCAAGGTCATCCATCACACTGATCCATCCCCACAAACTATAGCAAGTTATTCATACTTGTAAAATACTATTAATATTTTTAGGTATTTATAAACCCCTATTTTAATCAGTATTTGGTTTTATTTCATTTGGGGTTGTTTTGGGTGAAAACTTAGGAAATTTTTAAATTTTTTGGGTTATGTATGGTTGGCGCACAGTTAGTCCAAACTGTGCAGCCTGCTAGAGAAAACCATGAAAATTGAGTTAGTGAGGTCTTATAGGGTTTTTACATGGTTTGGAAAGAATTTTCCCATCTAGGAGAAACTGTGAAACCCATTTAAAGGGGGAACATGGCTAGGGTGCATGGTTTGGTATAACCGTATGACCCTTCCTAGATAACCATGCATACAATATTTTTAATCTGAAAAAATTGATTTTAAAACACCCAAAACCCTTGTTTTAAGTGACCGATAGACTAAACTTTCCCATTAATGTTTTATTATTCTAGATGAGCTACAAAGAGGGGATTTTTTATCTTATACACCCTCCTACTAGTGGATCAAATCTTGGATAATGATGTCCAATCCTCTCCCGGTTAGTTTTCTCTTCCCGTTCCATATCTCCTACTCTCTCTCTTCTCCTCCATATGGTTTTGTGGATAACTGTGTTGTTGTAATATCTAATAAATTTAATTTTGGATCTTGGATATAGGTTTGAATCTTTTATTCCATTTTCATAGTTCTTTATAAGTGAATCCCGATTAGGTTTTGGAGTTTTTAGATCCTTTTTTCTTGAGGTAGGTGGTTCTATTTTGATTATCCGGTTTAATTAACCCTAAATTGATTGATTTGATTAAATTATTTAAAATTCACGATGTGGGATTTGATTCCTATGAAATTTTATTTATTGAAAAAACTATTCCATTGAATTGGGGGATTTGGTTTTGGATAGTGTATTTTGGCATGAAATTGGAAAAAAAATCCAATTCGATTGAATTGAGGTAAAAATTTGAAATTGATGGAATTTGGTGAAATTTAAATAATTGCATTTAAAATTTGTGAAATTGTTGGAAATTATTTGAAAATTAATTTTTTAATTTAATTATATAATTTGAATTGTGAAATTTATTTGGTAAAAATTTATTTCAAATTGGTATTTGTGAAAAATGGCTTAAAATGGTTTTGATATAAACCTTTGGGTTTTATCTTGGAAAAAGGCATGTTGTGATAAAAACCCCATTTTGGTTTTTAAATGGAAATTTGGAATATTTGAAATGTGGAATGGGATTAATTTTATTTTAATTAGTATTAAAGTAAATTACCCATCATTTATTTCTTATTAGATCACATGTATGGCTTATGTAGTAAGTGAGTTATTTGGACAACACTCTATGATTTTAAAAAATCACTAAAACATAAAATCAGTATGTCACATACCTAATGGGATGGTGATGAATTTATATTGACCAATGTCTAAGGGGGAATGTGTATACACATATTTCCATTTCACCTTGAGTGTATTTTGTCCAATATCCTAGAACTAGCATACCTTTTAGGCATATGACCATGTGGCTCACTTGTTTGTATTTGAAATGAATATATGAAATTATTGTAAACTGTTTTACATGCCTTATGATTTATATAAATTTTTGTATATAAAATATTTTATTAAGACATTTATTTATAAATATTCCATAAATTGAAATGTGAACCATTTTTTAAAGTATTTTCATCATCTGAAATGTAAGCATGATTTTTTAAATATTATTTCAAAATAAAAAATATGTTGAATTAAAATTAAAAGTACTTTATTCGGTTTATTAAATATTGGAATATTATTATGTAATAATTGGTGAGAACCTAATAATATTTTAGCTCACACCCTACTTGTACTTTCGGGTGTTTGTAGATTATCTCCTTCCAGGTGCAAGCAGTGGTAAAGCACCATTTAGAGGTGGTTCTAACTATTGATCCATGTATTTAGAGAGTTGTTTCCATTGAGACTTGGGTTATCTATCTAGTTTTTTGGTACTTTTCTGTAGTACTTTGGTTTGTTTATACCTGGTTGAATTCTAGTATACTTATCCCTATGGATTTTATTGTGTATGCATATTGATTTTTTATCTTGCTTCCTCAATATTTGTGGAAAATTCATTCCCACTCTCACTTTGTATGATATTGGGTACTAGTCTCCAACCCATGGGTATTAAGAACACCCTTCGATACATTTTAGTGTAGGCTCACTTATTGGGTTACTAGGGTACCCTGGCTAGTTCGTGAAAAAGTGGTATTAGATCTCTATGTTGAGCTTCTTGTCTTGAAGATAGAATGTATTTGTGTAATCTTTTCATGACTTTAGAGGTAGTTTCAATTGAGTGTCTTTACATATCTCACCAAAATTAACCTTAATTCACAAAGAGTGGTTTGGGAAATACTCTTGAGGATTAGTTTTATTACTTTCCCTGCTTTTTATTTAGATTTATTGAAATCAAAATATTGCTTGTTCTATATGTTGGGATTAATTTTCCATTGTTGCTCTATTTGAGTGTTGATTTGATTTATTATTTGTTATCTATTGATGTTTTGTAGCATCATGAATCTGAGAATATGTATGAATCATATTCAGAAGGAAGCTACTGATGAACCTTAGTGAGTGAGTCCTCTCGTGAACACAAACTTGGTTGAGATGATTGTGCATACTATTCAATCTCTATGATAGGAACCACTACCAGTTCCCTTGCAGGAACCCATTGTGAAACCTCAAAGGGATGATCTATGGAATAATTATACAAAGTTTCTTCACCATAATCCACAATGGTTATAAGTATTTAATGATCAGAAACTAGTTTAGTAATGGTTGAGTAGGATTGAGTGCTTGTTTGAATTCTTGGAGACACCAGATGAAATCACGGTGAAGTGTTCTTCGTTTATGCTAGAGGGGCTGGGTAGGAGATGGTGCGACACATTTGTGACATAAAATAGGCATGAGATATTGGGGTTGAAATACTTCACGACTCTTTTCACAGACTAGTTATATGAAGATTCGATGTTCTTGTCCAAGGATTGAGAGTTTTTCAAACTTGAACAGGCTGACAAGACCATGACAGAGTATGAAAACTATTTTTCTATGCTACTGTAGTTTTCACCTAAGGTAGTATGAAATAATAAGATAAATACTTGATAGTTCAAGTTGGTATTTTTATCAGATATTCACTCTCATGTTTTCTTGTTAAATATTACTTCTTATATCGAGGTGCTGGATAGAGCATTGATGGTCAAGATGGACCTGGATGAAAATTCAGGGTTGATGAGAGTTTATTATTCTATCATTAACAGTGTGTTTTTCTATAATGGAAATAGGGATTGTGATGATTCTCATGGTGGTTCTCGACATAAGGGTTCTTCTAAACCTACTGCAGTTCCTGTAAGAGGCCCTTTTATTTTCTACCAGTGTGGAAATCTAGGGAATTCAAAGAGTGATTTCACTAATACCCTAAGGTATGTGGTTATTGTGGATTCTAATGTCACCTATATATGTTCTACCATGTTTATTACACTCCTTATAGTGTAATGGGATCATCAACAGCTTTTAAAACTATGGGGAAATCATATTCTTCATGTACAAAGGGGTTCTAGCCACATAAATCTAGAATGAAGCTTCTTCATGCAATGGAAGAGTCTCCATTGGAAGTGGATACTGGTCCAGTGAAGATGAGAGGTACCAACATTATAGCTTCTTCATTAGTGACTACTTTATTTTATACTAGTGGATATCATTCATTCATTTCAACCCGTATTTTGAATATACTAAACCTTTCTATGAATCTTTTATCTTATGTCCTGGATATTACTACACACCTTGGAAAAAAGAGAGAGTAGGGTGTTAGTAGTCCCGCTTGTGTCTTCTCTCTATCATATGTTGAGATTGCTCATATTTTTTTGGTTCTCGACATAAAACCTCTTGACGTCATTTTTGGGATGGATTTTATAATTTCTAAAAAATCATGGATTGATTTTTATCTTCAGCAGGTCTCATTTACTACACCTGAGGGAGTATTCCATATATTTCGAGGAGAATAAGACTTAAGGTAGAGTAGGGAAAAACCTTCTTATCTAGAGTTAGAGAAAGTGATATTTGTGTTCTCCTTTGATCTGGAGTGAGAAAATTTGATCGGTGATACCCCTCCAATTGTATTTGAGTTTCCTGACATGTTTCTTTCTAAATTATTTAATTTTCCATCGGTAAGGGAGGTATAGTTTTCTATTTATTTTATGCCTGGTACTCAACCAGTTTCATTTCTTTTTTATCGAATGGAACTAGATGAAATTAAAGAGATGAATAATTTATTGGATGATCTTCTAGATAAAGGACTCATACACCCAAGTGTGTCACCTTGGGTGGTGCCTTTTCTCTTTGATAATAATGATGATGGTTAACTTCACCTTTGTGTTGATTACCAGAAACTCAATCAAGTTATGATAAATAGAAAGTATCTATTGACATATATTGATGATCTGTTTGATTAGTTGAAAGGGGTGAATTGATTCTCAAATATTGATCTTCAATCTAGTTACCATCATTTTAGGATAAAATAGTCTAAAATTTAAAAAATATCCTTTTAGAGAAATTATGACCATTATGAGTAACTTTCATTGCCTTTTTTTCTAACCAATGATCTTTTAGTATTTATGGATTTGATGAACATGATTTACCATGAGTAACTTGATACCTTAATGGTAGTCTTTCTAGATGAAATCCTAATTTACTCTAATTCTGAGGAGGATCATGTACGTCATCTGAGATTAGTTATGGATTTGTTGATAAATCACCGAATTTATGCCAATATTTTGAAATGGGACTTATAGATTAAGGAATTGAAGTTATTGGGATATGTGGTATCGAAAAATGGTATTTCAGTTGATCTTGAGAAGCTAAAATCTATTATGACATGGGAGAAAACACGGAATGTTTTCAATATTTGGAGCTTCTTGGGTTTGGCTGGGTATTATCACTTGTTTGTTAAGGACTTCTCAATGCTTCCCTCACCAATGACTTCTCTAACTCAGAAAAAAGTAAAGTTTTCTTGGGATGACAAATGTTAAAATTATTTTTTTGAGATAAAATTTATTTTTACTACTACACCGATGTTGACTCTTCTATTGTATGGGAAGGGCTACGTGGTCTTCTATGATGCATCAGGTTTAGGTTTGGGTTGCGTTCTAATGTTGGGTGATCATTTTTTTGCTTATGAATCTTGTAATCTTAGGCCAAATGAGAATAATTATCCAACCCATGTCCTTCAACTTTAAACATTGATGCACTCACTTAAGAGTCGGTGGAACTACCTTTATATAGAAAGGATTACCAAGTTTTCATATCACAAGAGCTTGAGTTATATCTTCTCCCAAAAATATTTGAATCTCTTCCAAATGAATTGGGTGGAATACCTGAAATATTTTGAATTTGACATTTCTTATACCTCAGGGAAAGGGAATGTCATCAAGGATGCTTTGAGCAGGAAACTTTCAACTTAGGAAGTGAAAGAATCATCGAAAGAGTGGAACTTGATGGATCTCTTTGCACAATTTCATATTGGGGTTCAGGAATCAAGGGTCCAGGTTTATTTGGCCATTGTTTAGTTGACATCCACTCTTCTTAAGATGATTATTCAAGATCATAATCTTGATAATGATTTCTGTATCATTAGATACTCTCTTTATAGTGGGGAGACTCTGCCTGACCGGTAATTCTCCACCGAGGGAATTCTTTGCTATCAGAATCACTTTGTTGGGTCGTTAACGGTAAGGAAATCTATGATGGGGGTTGCTATAATTTCTAGTGGGCAGTGAACCTAGTCTAACATCCCAAGCTTGATGTACATGGACATTGCATTTATTTTTTCATAATATTTAATACATTAAACAAATAGATTCCCAAATACCATATTATTTTAGTGTCTTTATAATCTTGGAACACATTCTTCTAGTTTGGTAAAAGATCTTAAAAACTCTCATAAAGATCAACCCCTTTAGTTTTTCTACCTAAAACCCATCTTTATATCCTGGAGAAAAAAACATAAAAAGGGTGAGCTCAAATACTCAGTAAGGGTAAACATGGAAAACATAAACATAATAATTTAAAAACAAGAACATATATTTTGAATATCAAAATATTGAGTCATAAAATAAATCTTGAAAATATATAAGGCATAAATCATAAATAAACATTAACCATGATAACATAACATTGGCAAAAAACATGAACTTATGGAAAACACATAAGCATAGAAAATTATTTTCATATTATCCAAGGCTCATTTACAAGACTATAATAGTGGAAAAATTACATTACTAAACCATGTTTACTTACCGTTTTATCCCTGTATTACTAAACCGGATTTACTTGTCGTACCATCCTTGTATTACTGAATTGGATTTACTTTTCATTCCAATCATGTCTATATCATGAGATATAAATATTTACCCAATGAATTTGAGGGATATATAGGTCCTACCCATCTCATAATGAAATCATTATTTCATGTTCCAAAAAAATATTAAACATTTATCATAAACATAACCCAAGGAATAAAATGGGTTTCTTAAACAACATTCCGTCATAACATAATATATGTAAAACAAATGAATTTAATAAATATAATCCCATCATAAACATAATAAACCCTAATAATAATAGGGATAATATACTTTAAACATATTCATAATCTTATATGGAAAATAATTTTGATAAAACACATGAAATTAATTCTTGAGGAAAATATCCTTTTTTCTTCAAAGACATTATCTTTTCTAAAAATACCGCACAATTTTAAAAAAAGAATTTATTTGAAAATAAACTTGAAACATTTTAATATAATATTAATGGAAATAAGGTTTCATGAAATCATAATAATCCATCCATGTTGTATAAGTTTAAAGAAACATTATTCTCGTACTCTTTTCATAAAATTCAAAAAGTACCTCGTATAGAAAATGAAAGAAATATTCCTTCCAAACCGTGTAGTATAAAAAGTTAAAAATGGTTTAAAATATCTTTAAACATACATAAGATAATAGTAAAAAATTATGAAAACATTATAAAACATGGACATTGATGATAAATAAACCCTAATAAATACTTACATATAAACAATCTTGAATAAAAATGAGATTTCAAAATTATCCCTTACCAATTTATAATCAGTAAAATTGTATGCATCATAAAAAAAATTATTTAAATATGTAAATATAATAACCTTCATAATAAGAATCATAAAAACATTCACGAGAAGCATAAACACCACACAAAAGAAATAGGTGGTGTATAAGGCATATGTCCCGCAGATATACAAGTTAAACAAAATAATCCCTTACCTTAGGTACATTATCCTTTGTATATATCTAAACCTCGTGTATAATGATTTAAATGTGTTAATTTACTTATTAAAGAATCATATTATTTTATATAATATCATATATGATCATATTATCATCTGTTTGATAATAATATTTCATTATTACTCATTATTCAGCTATTAACTGCTTCATTTTCTCATGCATGTTTTGTCGGATAAGTTCATGTTCTTTTTCTTAGGTCCTATTTATATCATTAAAAATGATATTAAAATAATATATATTATATTTTTTCATTATTTACATTTATATAATCCTTTTTTAATGGATATTTATTAGAATTAATTTCAATGCATCGTGGAGACAGTAGGTCGTATGTACGCAAGAGGGATGATATCAATCTAATAATTATGAAATTGTATGGAAGTGGATGATATATATATTGGTTATAGTTCATATTGATCTTAATTATTGTTAAAACTTTTATAAAGAGGTTATAGTCACCCCACATTTCATATTAGTCCCTCAATGATTGTTGGAAACCTCTAGTGTGTAGGGAGGTGCGCTTGAGGTCACGTAACGAACTGTCTTGGGGCACTGGTATATGGAACCAAGGGTGAGATGTTACACATTTTTTATCCAATAATATAAGGGTTATAGTGATTTTATTGTTCCATTTTTATAGATATATTTATTCTAAAAGTTTTTTCAATTGTTTCATTAAAAAATATAGGAAGAGGAACAATTAGTTTTGTGTATGTTAGAGAAAATTTTCCATACATATTTTTCACTTACATGCTACATATAACCATCCATATTGCAACTAAAATAATACTTGGGGGGAAAAATTCATTGAATATATCCAATAAAAATAAATATGTGCACAATGAATTCTTATGTCAGTAAGAGTAATCATCCTTAAGGTTCTATTGTGAAAGATTATTTGGCTCAAGAATGTTCTAATTTATGATCAATGTATTTTTTTGATGTGAGAATGAGATGTAATTGGACAATGAGAAATGAATATGAGTAGTCTGAGAAAATTGAACCCAATTTTCCCTCACTACCCCCAAACAGGAGGAATTCATAGATTATATAAATTAGACACATTGATCCATGAAGAGTGTGATATGGAACATCACATGGTCCTATTTATTTATTATTTGTCCAATGAATGCATCAAATAATTAATTTTAACATTCATATGTTATCCCATAATATTTAATTTTTAATATATCTTAAAATTTTAGTATCTTTCTTATATTGGGAACATGATCAAATTACATGTATAATTTATCATTCATTGCCTTTGATAATGAGAGATACTTTGCATACCAAATAGTTTTCTTTGTGGTTGAAATTAAAGAAATAACCATTAATTTTATAAAATTAAAAATGAACATTAATTTAATTTTAATATTCATATATATTTCAGGTATTGATTTTATTAGTTGATTATGTCTCCCAATAAATAAGTGTGTTGGATTTGTTTCCTAATAATTTGGTTCATGAATGAAAATAACTAGTGATCAATGTATATAAAATTGTTTTCACATATCAAGCAATGAACATGAGAAAAAAACATGATGTTTTTATATTTATTGAAATGATAAACTATTATTCCAATGCATTGGATAGCTAACCAATATATAAAAATGTTTATTATTATGGAATTTTTGGTAAATTTATAATATTGGATTATTACTCCCATGGTCAAGTCAATATAATGAAATGAAAGTGGTGGTATTTAATGATGTGATAATGATATTTTATTAATGGATATAGATTTAGAGTTTTTGAAAAGACACACTTCCTAGATACTGATGAGCTGTATATTTTGGAATCAATGTAGAAGTAAGTGTTTTATGTGAAAGATACTATAAAGCTTGAATTCACTATCATTACTGATGTAAACCTAAGATGTTTTTTAGATAATGGTTGGGATGATATTAACAACATTACTACCCCCATTATTCTTGATAAATATGTTTCATATAATTACTCAAATACTTAAATTGTTAGAGTTGATTGTAAACTTGAATTAGTGGTTAGTAATGTATAGAAGCAACTGTATGGGGTATCAATTCATTCAGTTTAGCTCAACATGGGACTTTCAGGTTGGTACTATTCAAATAAATTTAATTTTATTTCATTTGATTTATCTTGGAAAGGTTCTCATTTTCTCATGTTTCTTTTAGTTCATAAGGGTTCATTTAGTTTTGTTTTCTTTTTTATGGTTGAATTTAATTGGATTTATTTCATTTCTAAAACAAGGAAGTTGTTTTGAAAACACATGATCCATAATTAAAACATTTTAAAACATGTCTTAAATCCATTAATATATATATATATATATATGAGATGCATATACCAAGAGTATTTGAATATATTATTTTACTCAATTTCTGAAGAATGTATTATTTATTTAAAAAGCTACTAATTTAAAATATATACGAGATGAAAAAAATAAAGAATTCATAAACAAACAACATATCTAAATAAAAACCAAACAGAATTCATGGGGAACCATACCTAAAACAAATTTATACTTAACTAAACTTTCTTAAAACATATTTAAATATATTTATAATTCAAAAAAACATATTTAAACATCACTAAATTTTACTAAAACTTATTTGAACTTCACTAAAATAGATTTAGACTTCACTAGACCATATTTGAATATATTTAAATAGATTTAATCTTATATAATTTCAAAATACAGATTTAATGATGTTTTAAATTTCCTAAAATTAGGCACAACCCCAACTATATTTCATATTGAATTTTATATAATTTCACAATCCATGCACCAAAATATTCAAACAAGTTCAAACAATATTTCTGAATAATCCAAATAATTTCAATATTAATTCTCTAAAAATAAGAAAATAGTGTCAATAATAGTTTTGATATTCACCTCTCAATATCCTAATCTTAGTTATTTGTTTATTAAATATTAAATAGTTTTTCACCTAAAATATTCTGCAAATATCAGGTGTGGTAGTACATATAAAGAAATGAATAAATATATTTTGACTAATATAACAATATAAAGTTTTCATCACATGATATTTTTTTTATATAGAAATGCTAAACCTATCAATGAATCTAATTTAGTAATTTAAAAGTGATAAAAACTAGAAAAAAATATTTTACCAAACCTAACTCAACCAAAACCACATTAATTATATTTTCATGTTTGTTTCAATTTGGAAGGGTAAGTTTGGTATAGTTTTTTTATTTTTGGTTAAATTTAATTAGATTTTCATTATGACCATTCATTTCGGTTTTATTTGTTTCATTTTAATTCAATTCATTTAATTTAATTTCATTTATATAGATTTTACGAGGTTCATTTGAGTTCATGTTGGTTTGGAATAGATTGGACTAAAATAAAACAACTGACCAAATTGAATAGAATGGCCTAACCAAAAATGAACAAAATAACCTAACCCAAAAATAACCAAATGACCTTACTTAATAGCCAAATAACCAAATAATCTAACCCAAAAATGAACCAAATGACTTAACCTAAAAAATAACCCTAATGACGTAACCCTAAATTGACCTAACCTAAAAATGAACCAATTGATGAAACCCAATAATAAACCAAATAAACTAGACTATAAATAAACAAATTTACCAAATTACCACACCAAAAAATGAACCAAATGATCTAACCCAATAATGACCAAACCCAAAAATGACCAAAACCAAAAACGAACCAAACAACCAAATAACCTAACCCAAAAATGAACTTAATGTCCTAACCCAAAATTAACCAAATTATTTAACCCAAAAAATGACCTTACCAAAATGAAACAAAATGAACCAAATGAAAAAATAATCCAAATAATCTAACCCAATAATTAAACAAATAACTAAAACCCAAGAATAACTAAATGACTGAATCAAATGAATAAGATAATCCAAATTGACTAACCCAAAATGAACCAAATGATCTAACTGAATGAACAAATAACTAAATAAATCGAATGATCTAACTTAAAAATGAACCAAATGAACTAACCCAAAAATGACCAAATAACCTAACTAAATGTCCAAAATGAGCCAAATAACCTAACCCAAAATTAACCAAATGATCCAATAGAATAACAAAATGAATAAATGAACAAATGAATAAGTAACCAAACTTAAAAATAAACCAAATGACCTAACACAAAATAACCTAAATGACCTAACCTAAAAATAAAACAAATGACCTTTCCCAAATGAACCAAAATGAAATAATTGAACAAATGAACCAAAATTTTTAACATACTAATTTATATAACTTTATTATTTTATTCTATATTTTATCCTTTTTTATTTTAATGTTCTTACTATGATATGTCACATCCTTTCTATTGCTTATCCTTCTAATTAGTATGACTTAATTATTTCCTACCACATTTTATGCCTTGTTTTTCTTTTCCATTAGTTATTGAAATATTGAAAATTATAAATTTTATTACTTTATAGAATATGATAGATAATGAATAAATATGAATGAATATATGGTTCGAGGTTAATTAAATAATGTCAGAGATAGGACTGCCTCCAATGGTTCCCTTAGTGGGTACATTAATTCTAATATATATCAATTATAATACATTAAATAAAATTTTCTTATTCATTTTAATATTTCTTCCAAGGAAAATATCTAATAGACTTGTGTCCTCTAGTTAGACTACTGATAATGGTTATCAATATGTTCAATCAAGTGGGGTGGTATTGAACATACTCAGAGAACCTACCATACACGTTCACACCCAGACCCATCACCACATATCCCATACACACTTTATCATCCCACTATTCCACTTAACGCACTAAGGATGTTCTCATATATACATTTCTCATCATTTTAGACCATTTTTTGTCTTAGAAACATTTTCTATATCCCATGATGGCTTCGCATCCTTTCTTTCTTTTTCCACCCAAATTTATGCCACAACTATTTCCCATTTCTCCTATCTATCTAATATTTTATGATTATGATTTTATGACTTTTAATTCACATATTTTTGATCAAATAGAGCATTAATTGGATCCTACCTATATCCCATAGATCCATCAGATCCCACAGATAAACCTAAATTAGACATATATTTACAACTCTATTAAATTTTATCAAATTAATTTTATTTTATTTTTAATGTGTATTAACTCAAGTTTTTTTCTTTTTTTAGAAGGATATTATAATAGGTGAATTGGGTTTACTCATATGAATGAATTTTGGAACTTACATACAAAAAATATGGCACATTATAATGAATTCAACCAATTTACTAGTATACATGGAAGAAAATATAGAAGTTTTATGGTGATGCTGACCAAATATAGCGACATCATTCTGGTTCAACTGATATCATAGAGGCACATTGATGATAAAATTAAGGCAAACATATAACATGATATATGGTTAAGAAAATTTGGTTAAATTAAAATCTATATTATTATTTTATTTACATAAATTAATATTTTTCTTTCAAATTCTTTTTAACTTTATTGATAGAAAATCTATGAGGGTGGAATAGTTTATAGAATTAGGAGAAATATTGAGATCATATAAGCATAAGTTATATGAAGGATGGAAGAGTATAATTGGAACTTATTTAGAGGTTATACCAACCCACAATTATTGTCTAGTTCCATAGTACCAGAAAATTATTTCTTATTTGAAGAGAAATTATTTTAAGGAATTATTCAAATTTTATGGTTTTTGGTTGAAATGATTATGATTTATATTAATTATTTTTTTTATATTATATATTATTCTCAAGATTTTTCATAAAAAAAGGTTCTGTGAATCATGTGAACACTTTGGGGTAAACTAATATGCAGGAAAATGAGATAAACTAGGTATTTTTTATGTATAGTTTAGTTTTATTTGGTTTTTAAGAGCTTGATTGAAAGGAATAAAGAATATTAGGTTGTAATTGAATTGTCCTGAATGGAAATAAGGCCATATTTTTTATTTTATTATGGATAATATCACTTGTAAGGGTTGAAGGTGAACCCTAACATGACCCGTAGGTTTAAGGCACAAGGACCGACATGACCCAAAGACCAATACATGACCCAAAAGCTGAAAGGTATACTATGCCCATCACATGACTCATAGGCCCAGACCACTAGAACCCCCCTCCACAGCTTATGCATCATTTATCACATATCCCCCCACCTTGCATTGTTTATCGGTTAGTATTTCCCCATACAAAGCTACATGATGCCTGGTCCTGATGGCGGTTTCCATACCCTATCATTATTTCAACTCGGTTAGCTCTACATCTGGGGACTTCTACTCTTACTCTAATCTTATTCTAGGGCTTGCTCTGTGTGAACTGGGATACTCTAGGGTCTATGTGGTTCAAAGGCCCTGAGGCCCAAAGTCCTTGAGGCCTGAGGCCTTTGATGACCCGAAGGCCCTGAGACCCATAGGCCCAAACCAGTGGCCCGAAGACCCAAATCGAGTGAATGGTTCTGGCTACTATAGTACCGAACAAATTAATATAGTGCCTGCTATAGTATTGCTATAGTACCATGGAAATTCTTCTCCACCTGGCTTCAAACCTGGGTCTCTTAGATGCCAATCAGGAGCCCTTACCACTCAGGTATGAGCTCGTTGGCATTATAATTGAATTTAAATTTGAATAATTTTTATTTAGAAAACTAGTATTACAAATGTAACAACCCAAGATTTTAAAAATAAATTTAATATTGAATTCATGAAAAACTAAGTATCTACAAAACACCACTTTGTTATATCCTAGCAAGTAAACATAATTTTTCCACCTCTATGATTTGAATTTCAAAAAACTGACATACATATTTTCATTTAGTAAGATATTTAGAGTCTGATAAGACAAACATAATTTTTTGGTAAATAGTAACATAACCTTATGAATATTAATATGACCCTTTTCAATAGTGAATCATATTATAATTTTATTGTCTTAAAGTTATGATCTTGTTTTATTTTTCAATGTGATATAAAATGAATTATAATTTTAAAATTGTTATTTTTCGAATAAATTATTAATTTATTTAAAAATTAAAATAAACATATTTAAAAACTTATTTTCAAAAAATGGAGTTAATTTTTTTAATTCTACACGTTGAAAAATTATTAGGGTGAATTTTTTGGATTTTTTTTGAAATACTTGAATTTTTTGGTGAATAGTGAAATTAGATAATTTACAATAAATGATAAATACATTATTTATTGGGTCATAAGTGATGTAAGGATAATGTAATCCCACTAGTTTTGAACTCACATGCACTTATTACTATTATGGGTCACATGAATCAACATTATTAGTTGTCTTGATAGAATTAATAAAATAATGAATAAAATGTTCAAAATTCACTCCTCTCCTCCACTATAAAAACCCTCATCACTCCCTCTTCTCTTGACTCCTCTCAAGCCTTTTTCCTTATAAAAGATCTTCCCAAATACCCTTACTTAGTTACTCTTCATGTCCAGGGGATCTTGGTTTTTTCAAAAGACCAAAACCCCTTCCCATAAAGAGGTTCTCAAGGAGGTTATTACAAGAGGTAAATCATCTTTCTTTTTCATTTAGTTTCATTTCAATTTATCCTATTTTATTATTCTATACAAACCTCATCTATCTAATGTATCCTTGTAACTCTAGTATCATATATATAATTTAGTTATACCATGATAATGTAATAATCATTATCAATTTTATTACTCTCTCTCTCTCTTTCTTTTATAAATGAAATCATCATTCGTGAGGTTCCAATTTACAACCTTCATGGATGAAAAAGTTTCGTTCTTAAATTTCTTTTTCATTACTGGTAATGAAACCATTTTTATTATTGAAAAATATTATAAAATATTTATTATAACCTACTTAATATTTAGGAACCAATATATGTGCATAGTATTAATTTATATGACAAAACTAGTTCATAATTATCCAAATAACGCCAAATAATCTAAGTGATTGTCATTAATATTTCATTCAATGATTCTTCCTCATAAAAAATAAAAAAAGGTATATATAATTATTAACATTTATACATGTTCATAAATAATATATAATTTCAATTATGGAGAATTAAATCCTTTCTTCATGAACATCCATACTCATATACAAATATACCGATCATGAAAACCAAGGAAATGAACACTCTAGAACGAAGGAATTAAATCTTATAACTTATCAATAAGGAAATAATGAACTTAATAAAATTATGATAAACAAAAATAAATTTATAATAGGTTATAAAATAATTTATTAATAAGTCTAATTTCATATTCAAGGACCTTAAGTTCAAGAGCGGAATACATTCAAACTTAAGGTAAGGGTTTTCTACCTGAACCTCCATTTTCATCCGGGTTACTTTTATTATCTACTTACCTCAATTAAATTTTTATTAATTCATATTTAATTCTCATAATTTATATGTGAATGTCTTATATATTTGTTCCAACCATAATCATACCTTCATTTATGGGGATTTATATGTTTTAAATGGATCTTTCAAAATTCCTTCCCGGTAAACAATCTCGTTCCAAGGGAATTCCTCAAATTCTTACCTATTTTCAAGGGAAAAAATAATCTGATTTTGGAAACCATTATCTTTATAAAATCACTAATTTTATTATGAAAATACTATTTTAATTTAATTCTGGTTTTATACAAACATTTTTCCAAAATAACTATTCTTTTCAAAGTAAAAGAGTATTTATCTCAAGAATTACTCAAAGATTATATAAGAGTATCTTTATATATTTCAACACTCTTGATGATTATTATGTATTGTTGGGAATAATATTTTATGGTATCATATACCATATTTAATTTAATGGTTTATGATTAGTTTTTTTATGTTCTATCTTAAAACCATTCACCAATTTACTCCGAATGGTTAGTATTTATGCTGAATGTTTGGAGAAAGTTATTTGCATTTCATATATTAGTTTCAATATGAATGTATATGTTGTTTATGTTTATCCTCATTAATATGAGGAATTAATTATATATATTAAGTGTTGGGTGAGGCTCGATATATCCCTTTGGTTCATCGGTAGGTCTCATGAGACAAACTACGGTCTTGGCATAAGGCCTTGAAAAAATGATTATTTATGGTATTAGCATGAGGCCTTGAAGGTATGGTTATGATTTTCCGCATTATTCATTTCCTCATTATAAAAATATTATTTTTGGTTAATGTAGTTATTCGACTAGTATAATACCCATGATTCTGTTTTACTATGGCATTAGTTATTCATCTCTTATTCCATCCATACTGTGTTCATGTTTTTTTGTTAAAGACATGTGTTTTTAGTTATTCAACATGCCTAATGTTTATGTTTATGATATCTTCCACTATATTTCTTACCCTTACTAAGTGTTTGAGTTCAACCATTTCTTATGCTCCATTTTATCAGGACATTAATATTTTTATTATGAATGACATGCTGAAATAACATAGGAGTTATAGATGTCATCGAAGGAATTTCTATGTTGTTTTTTATTTCAAGTTGTAATGTTGAACTTATGTGTGTATCTTGTTTCCAATTATACTAAATTACTCGGTCCTTCAAGATGAATATTCCTAATTTATATTACAATGTAATTAAATAAGGCACCGGCTCTAGGAAAGTATGGTTGGGTTGTTACAACAAAATAATGTTTTTTATATTGATTTTCATCTATATTTGGCATTATAGAATTCCAAAGGGCTTATACCTCAAGAAAAAATTGTTTTACTCAAGCAAAAAGAATAAACACTAGAGTGATGTTAATGAAAATACTCAAGAAAAATTTTCACTATTATTATATTAATTTAAAATTTTAATATCTATCTCATAACTATATATCTCATTTATATTGTCAACAATGTGATTTAGAGGTCCTTGATGAGAATAAAGATGAAAATTTATGTCTAAATGATCATTCTTCATTGATATTAGGTGATGATCACCTGAGGATAGTCCACTATCATCCTAGTAAGAGTATCATTAACACTAGGTATTGGCCTACTTCCAGAAACTATAACACCTCTTGTAGAACTGAGTTGCAAGAGTATTTTGTAAAAGTAGTGGAGGCCAAAAAAATTATCCATGAATGTGCATAAAATAATTAAAAAGTTCATCGAGTGGTTCATGAAAGCTATAAATTCTACCAGATAATACTATGGTTTTTGATATATTCATGTAAAAGAATAGTTCCTTTTATGAATCATTGGTTTATGGTGATGGTGGTTATAGTGGTGGTTGGGGTGATGAAATTTCTAGTGGTGATAGTGATGATGATGTTGAAGGCGATGATGCTAGTGAGGATGTTCATAACGAGGGAAATCATAGCGATGACCATGATTCTAGTGGTGATCAAGTGGGAGATATAGATCCCCTGTATTCTTGACTTTATATTTACAACACTTAAAATTATATAGATGGTATATGATGACTTAACATAAGTGTATAAATGTGTCATAATTTTTTAAAGTTATAAACCGATGAAATATATAATATATAATATATGTTCTATTTTTAATGTGAATTGTGAATGGTTGAATATATGTTTTTTTGGTAGCATATTGGATATATTTTTTAGGTTGTTTGAGAGGGTTTATGATGGGTGGAATATGTTTTTGGGTGGAGGGTCTTATACTGATGATTCTTTAAACCATCGGTATAATAAAATGTCAATTAGTCTATACCAACAGCTCCTATGAACCATTGGTATAGGCCTTTATCAGTGGCCTAACAACCAATGGTTTGGGGGACCATTTGTATAGTCTATACCAATTATTCCTAGGCTCATCCCAATGACTCAGAGATGATGGTGTAGGTAAATTTTCCAATAGTGAGTTCTTTTCTAAAACATATTTTCCAATCCTATTTTTTAAGAATGATTATTTTATTTTTTTATCTTATTTTTTCTATCAATGATTTTTTTAGTGGTTAGAAAATAAAGTATAATAAAATAAATTTATGAAACCCCCCCCCCTCCCCACCAACCAATGAAAATACCTCACATATTCACTTTTTTAATACAAAAAATCCCATTCAATTCATGGATGACCTCTTTCCCTACACTTATTCCATTAAAAATCATGAAAAAATTCTAAAGTATAGTAGGAAGGATAAAATAATCTCATAATTTAGCTTCATTATCAAGTTCATTCATGGATTATACTAGCTTAAAACAAAAAATAAATGTAAAGGTAGGTCTTGAAATTATAAAGGGTCCAAAATAAAAATTCCTCATTCATATTAATGCCACTTTATTATTTTATAAAAATAAATCAATACAAGTTCTATTAGGTCTACATATTCTAAATATCTATCAAGAAATAGGGTATAATAAATAATATGAAAAAGTGGATTAAAACCATATCATGAATGGGAAATATAAAATAATCAAACTATCAATCATGACATGAATAATAATAATAAATTAATTAACATAAACATTAGAAAATCAAAGAACAGACATGTAAGTGTAATTTATTCTATATGAATTAATGAACCCCACAAGATTATTATTAATCAAATTAATTCTCTCATGTTTATCCTTAATCCTTAATACAATCTATTACTCATTAAATATTATTAAAAATGATATCTAAAACATGGAATGATAGGATTAAAAATAAACTTTTCCATCCTAAATAAAAAATAAATAAAAATGTTTAAGTGTGGCATGAACATTCCCTTAAACTTGTAAAAACATAAAAACATGTAGGAAAGTAAAAAAAATAAAGAATTAAAAATATTAATCTCATATCCAATGAATTTATTTCATTAGCCTTATTATTTTTGTGAACTCATCATCATGGACCCAAAAATCAAACAAACCAATGAATGTACAATTTCCATTACAATTATTCTAAAAAAAGAAGAGGTATTTATTCTAAATCCAAATACAGATTTCTAAAAAAAGTAATTAATTCCCAAATATCTTAAATATAAATAATAAACTCGAGTTTCATCCCAAAAATTTCCCTTTTAAGGTCTTTTAGATAGACCTTACCTCTTTATCATCAAGTGATAGAAGGATAGAAAGAAGTTAACTAATCTAGATTAATAAATGTTCAAAGTTGAGATTCCTTCTCATATATGGGTATTCCTTATTTCTCTAAAATTAGATTAAATCTTCCTATAGGTAGTAATTTATCTAATTCCATTGTTCAAATCCACTCGTGTTTAGTTAGTTCAAAAAAATAAAATTCCAAATCATGGACTAATAAAACTTATTGTCTCTCCATGAACTTCTCTAATACAACAGTTGTCCCAACAACCTTAATCCTTTCCAGCAAAATTTTTTCTCCTTTTTTTCCATAATTTTACCATTTTATTACTTCTATAAGGTATCTGGATCTATCATCTCATTGATGGTAGTAATATCCTCCAATTTTTTTTGTCTTCAATTAAATTTTACTCTTTTTCAAAAAAAATTTCATCACATGATGAATATTAAAATTAACTTTCTAACCACTGAACATTAGTGAAAAATCCCTACTTTAAACACCAATCAAGGCCATTTTTTGTTGCTAAAAATGAATTTCCCAAAATAAGGGGTGTCTTATCTTCATCCATATCAAACACAAATAAGTCTGATAAAAAAATATAATTCATCCTCTTTAACTAAAATATATTCAATCAAACCTCATAAATATCTCACCATTGTGTCCACTGATGCACATATTTTTCATGAAAAATATTTAACATTTTTATAATGAATTATAATGTTTTTAATAATTTTCCCATGTGATCAATTGATTTATTTAAATATGGGATATTTTAAATTAATTAATATTTTATAGAAAAGAGAGTAAAATGATTAATTTTAATAAGTTGTAAAAAATTTAAAGTTTGGTTTACCATTATTAGTGGACTAAGGGTTGTGTAAGGGTTAAAGGATCTCAACCTTTACGCAGGAGAAATTTATGGTAGTACATAAAGGTAACCATTTGATTTCATGAAATACATAAAAGGTAACTTTGAATTTTTACATATTTCATAATGGTATAAAGTGTGTTGTGTAATGGTTCTTCAATGATGCATAAGGGTACCCACTGTTTCCATAGTTATGTAAAGGTAAATATATGCATTATGTAAAGGTAGATGAAGGATAAGGTACCCTATATTTTAAAAGGGTTTTGTAAAGGTATCACATGAGATATGTAAGTGTATCCCATGAATTTAAAATTGTACATAAGGGTAAGGTTTCTACTATGTAAGGGTAACCATCTGATTATAGAAAGTACATAAAGCTACTTGTAGACTTCCACCACTATGTAAGGGTAAGAGGAGGTTATGTAAAAGTAAACCATGGATGACTAAAGGTAATATAGCATTTTGTAAAGGTAGTATCTAGTTTTAAAAATCTTTCTAAGGGTAATCTTATTTTTTTAAAAAAATTGTATGTGTAATAATGTTTTTTAGAAGGATTACTTAAGGGTAATACCCTTATACAGTGCCAAATGCATATGGATAAAGAAGAAGCTCACCAAAGAAGCTAATATCGAGATTAAACCACTCTTTATGATCCTTGATGAAGACTTAAACATACATGGATTCTATCATAAGCTCAATAGATGCCTCTATGAAGTTTTAGGAAGAGAATGAAGCCACTAGTATTATCAGGTATTATATCATCACTATCTTGCATTGCTTCTAACATCAGTATGGGCTACTGATGTGTGTTATTGCTTCCTAATAATGCTACCACCAGTGAAACCACTGGCTACTATTTCCCACTACCACTATCATGCTCGATTATCCTAGAACACCATTCAAGATAACATAATCCACCATTGAATCCACTTCTCAACCTGAGTTTGAGATATATAACCACTATAACAGGACAGAGGCACCATGGAAGAGACACTAGAGATTAGGCGATTACGATGAAACAAAAAACGAAGGAAATATATCCTTGTATGAAATGGTGCATGACATGTCTATGTTCTTCATGTGTTGTGAATGATTTAAGAGTAGACTGATATCATATATGAATATGATGTGAGATTCCAAGTCCAACTTGGAAGAAGGGTTAGAAACATGCATGCCTCTCTCATGGTCGACAATGGAACCCCATACTCAAGGCACCCACTAAAATAGATTGTTATGTCATGTTAAAGCCTATATTACACACCCGATATAGGGTTTACGATAGGAGGAAAAAATCAGGGGATGACACACCCACTCCATGCACCTGAACTTGATTAAAATGATAAAATGAATTCCCACATCGAGATTAAATTCCAAGTTAGATACTGTGTGGGATTGAATGGTTTGGGGATGACAAGGTATAAAAGAGATGTGGGTGGGAAGTAAAAACTATTCTATCTTCCTCTTGGATAATCATAAGATAATTATAAAGTGATATTAGTGTGGAATTAAAATAGTAAAGATTTACTGAAGTCAAATATAGTAAAAATTTGTGGATTTTAAGAGAAGATTTGAAGATTCAAAGACCATACATTAGGGCTACCAATGCCTATAAATTAAGACATGTGAGGAGATAAATACACAAAGAGATTAAATAGGATTGTGAAAGACTCATCCTGCTACCCAAGATTGCTACTATTTTATTTTTGTTTCATTTTTCTTTAATATGTCTTCTACCCCTCACAAGTCCATGGTTTCTTATGTAATAAAGGGGTAAGATTCTTGAGTGATTAGGTAAGGGGAGGTGGCTAGTTTATAATACTTGACTCTAGGATATTAGTTTGAATACATTGATCTACTTTCATTGTTAATGGTTTTTTATTATAAATTTCATAATTTAATTTGAATTCAATTTTTTTTTCATTAATATGGTTTTTTAATTATTACCATGATTAAGGAATTTTTTATCCATCTAAATAATTTTGGTACATATTGATTAACTGGTCTAGAGTAAAGTAAAGAGTGTTTAGTGATTACTAAGAACATGAATAAGGGGCAGTGATCAAACTTGGTTTCTTAGTAATAAAAATACTTGATTGGGAATTACCTAATTAATTTAGGGGTGATTCATTATGGGTTTCACACATAGAAAAATAGTAGTCCAAAGTAAGGAAATCAATAGGTTTAATATTATAATGTTTAACCTTGATTAAGGTTGAAAAGGGGGAGAAATTGTGGAACCATTTATTAAATAAATCAACAAGGGTGAGAGGTTTATTTAAAAAAATACTATTATATAATTACACATGAGAATCCAAACCTAAAACTGATCACTTGTCATAGTCATTTTTTAATTGTTCTTGTTTCATTGTTACCAAATACTGAAGATCAAAATAAAATTATTTGATTTTGTAACCATTAAAACTATATTAAAGAACCAATCCTTATATATGAATTCGTTTACTACTACTACTACACCCATTTTGGAGATAAATAAGCTTTTATCACACCCCATGATAGGTTTGTGTCAAAATGTGGCACCGCTTTTGGGGAGTGAGACCCAATCTAACCCAGAATTTTCATGACTAGGACCTCTAATAACGGATTATTTTATTTTGATCCTTAGATAGAAAGAAATTTTATAAATAGAATTATAAACCTTGATAACATTGAACAAATTAATCCAGAGTACTCATGTGAAACTTCTAGTGTTCAGTCAGAGCATGGAATCATGGTAATAAACTAGAACCATACTTTAAAGGACCTTTGTTCCCCCTAATTTTCCAATCAACAAAATTATTTAGTATTTCTACTTTTCAAAATTACTTTGAATTATGTGTTAATTTTATCCTAGTGTTACATAAATTCCATAGTATTTCAGCTAAATATACAAACCGGAATATTCAAGAATTTATTTTTTTTGTTCAATATTCAATCCAAGAGAAGTATCTAATGATCAATTCAGGTGGTGGGTGTTCCCCTTTTAACTTGAAGGAGCTACTAAGGAATTGTTTTATATCTTACAACATAGAGATATCCATGATTGGGGATACATCCAATGATATTTTATGAAAATATTCTTCCCAACCTCTCAGAGCATAAAAATCGGGAAGGAGATCTACGCTATCTAAAAATCATCTGGAGAAACTCTAAGAGTATTGGTAAA
Organism: Viscum album; assembly: GCA_963277665.1. Taxonomy (NCBI): domain Eukaryota; kingdom Viridiplantae; phylum Streptophyta; class Magnoliopsida; order Santalales; family Viscaceae; genus Viscum; species Viscum album. The sequence goes on from OY728138.1 coordinate 1,384,536,943, forward strand.
TATTCAAGAATCTCTTTGTAAGATCCCCCATCAAGATTTGTAGTTACATTAATATCTATTATTATTGTACTAAATACTAATGGAAAATTATAGGAACCTATTAGTTGCATCCTCTAGAGGAGCTATGATTGACAAGTCACTAATGAAAGCAATCAACCTATTTAAAAAGATAGCACAAAATCACCAGTAATTTAGAACAAGGGGTACTAGCACAAGAGAAATTTATGAGTAAATAACTCATGATTAATTATCATCACTTGAAACTAAATATTAAGAAATATCATGTTTAGTGAGACACATGGTTATGAATCAAGTGTGTAAACAACAATCCCCACCTCAGGTAGGTGGTTTATGTCCATACCCAACCACATTACCAACCAATGTGCGGAAGTACAAGGCATGGAGTGTTATACATTAGTATTTGAACAAAGTGAATTTCAATAAAGTTATCCATAGAGGTAGAATTAAAAAAGTCCAACCAAGATACAGAAGCCAACAGAACTAGGATACACCCCTTTTAGAATCAATATCCTTCTCAACCCATGTACCAACAATAGTTCCAGAACTCAAGACCATTCCAATAAAATTACTAAAATCCATACCAACAAAAATCTTTATAACAACCCCCTTTCCAAAATAATTCTTATGAAAAACCTCAACAAGTTCACCATCATTTGAGAATAAAAAATTATGGTCAAAGATTCAATTCCTAGAAGATAAATTTTATAAGATTTAAAACCATTTTGGGAGTTTCATGGACACCCTAAACAAAAACCTATGGAAACTTTTCTCCCAAATAGTCCCAAATACAAAGGAGAGTGTAAGTGATGAGGCCTTTAATTAATGTTTTTTTACATTGTTTTTGTTGTTAAATTGTGTTTTTAATGCTTGATTTACCATTAATCTAACTAATTATGTACTATAGTATAGTTTATTATAGATTTAGTAAACTAATGAAATTATTAATAAAAATATTTTCTTTATTGATAAAAAATTCAATTTTCATTCTTTTTATCATTTGTTTTTTTAATTTATCGATTGTTTAATTGTTGTTTATTTTATCAATTCTTAGATTATTATATATTTCTATGTTTTTTGTATTTAATTTTTGTCTCACTTTAGTTTTTGGTATTAAACTATAAAATATTCAAATTAAGTTTAACATTTTAATTTTTTAAAAATAATTTAATATTTAGTAACATTTAATTAAAATTTAATTCTTTGATAATTTTTATTATTTCTTTATCTTAGTTAATTAATACATCGGTTATTTATTTTAAACCATTTTTTTTATTCTTTGTGAGGAGTTATCTCAAAAAAGTAATCATGTTGAACCTTGATTTTTTCTGAAAGTTGTAACCTAAGCACTGTTGTGGTTCACTGACCACTAATATAGATGAATGGAGGTAGAAAACATGCCTTTTATTTCAACAAGAACAAAGTTTACAATGTAACACTCTCACACCTCCCTTTATTTCTCTCAGGGAGATCTTATGGCTCTCAAGAATAATAAAGATCTCTCTAGCTCAGATCTGATGATTGCTGGAAGGCTCCCAAGGACCTCCTTAAATAGCCATGGTGGGGGTGTCAAGTTTGACACAACTTCCCCACCAATCCATCCAACAACCATTGGAATTCCACAATGGGTATCCACTGACCGTTGACAACTCTCATGGATATTAAAACAATAGTTACTTGTTCGGTCCACTAGGTTAGATACCCTGAGAGGGGGTCTGAATCAGGGTATGACAGATTAAAACAACTGCCCCTATTGATCTTGTCTCGTTGTTAAGCAAGACTCTCTTCTCTCTCTTTCCTGCAGCAAAGTATAAACAAAAACTAAAGCATGCACAAGACACAATGATTTTTACTTGGTTCACCCTCACTAGGATACGTCCAAGGAGCATACATAGGTGATGTTCCAATGTACCGATTTCACTAAAAGTGCACTACTATTCACAAAGTTCGGGATAGATCACTATTATTCCAAGGCTCACTTCCTTTACAATGTTTAGGGTTAGCTCACTGCTTTCCCAAGGGTCACTACCTGTTTCTCTCTCTCTAGCTCACTGTCGATGGAGAGGATCACCTTCTTCCTATTCCTTTACTCACTGCTCTAGAAAGGATCCACTCACAGTTTATATACATGTAGGTATCTTCATTATCACTAATGATTACATCCTCTGTTGTATGTAGATGCTCTGTTGAAGTCAAACTTTCACCTGTAGAAGAATCTCAATTTTCACCAAAGGTATCAGGAAATCTTCCAGATTTCACGCATCCCTAAAAGGACCAGAGTTCTTCAACCATACTTGGGGTGCTTCTCCAATCCGTCACTCAAGTTCACCTCAAACACTTGCACGACACTCACTTCTTCAACTCCAAACTTGCGTGACTCACACCCTTTTATGCCCAAACTAGTTTTGGCGTGAAACTATCAATTTTTGAGCTTCTTCAAAGCCTGGAATGCAAGTGTCACCAAACCACCTTTGTGAAACCCCCTTCTTCAACTCTATACTTGGGTGACTCACACCCTTTCTCGCCCAAACCACCTTGGGTGCGCAACTATCAACTGGCGCGCAACTTCTGAAAATATTTACACTTGCGTGACCACAACACCTGCGCGATGGGAGCTCTAATTTTCTCTAAGTGTTGAACTCACTATAGAATGAGGAGGGGTCAACCTCTATTTATAGGCATTTGGATACCCCTAGTGATGGCACGCAAGTCTCCTCTCGGCGCGCAAGTCCATCCGCCCTAGTCTCTGTCTCCCTAGTCACTTGCGCGACCAAACCCAAAACTTAGGCGCCCTTTCTTCCTTTTCCATATTTTGATGTTATTATCTTTAAAAACATATGGCACGCAATTTTACAAGACTCCAATACATCGGCACGCAAGTCCTTTTTCCAAAAACATTTTTCTCCATTTGTCAATTTTAAGGTCCAAAACTTTGACAAACACTTGAAAACAGAACCACCTTGTATCTGATCTTTTTGAACCACCTCCAGATCATCCATTACTTTTTATACATTCTTGAATAAATCATGCATTTTTAACAACATCCCTTTAACTCTAAATTCCACCATGAAATCCCCTTTGTCAACAAATTTGTTCGTCGTGATTTTCTTTGTCAACAAACACAACATGGATTCCCACTTTTTCAACAAACACAATCACCTCAAAAATGATTCAATGATACCTTGAGGGATTTTTTCCAACAATAATTCACATAAGGAATGTGTAGTAGCAAAGGTGTAAGTATTAGGTAGGAGAAGTTTGGTGCATCACCTTATAAAAAAGGTGGTGTGTAGCTGGTTATTTCCATCAATTCTCTCCCTATAGCTGCAGTTTTCTAGAGAATCTGCAAAGGTCTATCTTCTCATGAGAAACCACATTTATAAACATATTTGTAGGGTTATCCTTTTTATATATCTTCACAATTTTCAGTAGTTTTTGATCCATCACTTTGATTATCCAATGATAGTGATTGCCGGTGTGATTTGTTTGGGAATGGTACATGGAGTTCTTGCTAAATTCCTAATAACTTTGACAATAAAAATGAACCTTGCACTCCTTATGACTAAATATGATCTCCTAGAGAAAATTATTTATCCACAACATATCCTTGCTAGCTTCTGAAGTGGCAATGTACTCTGCTTCTGTTGTGGATAAAGGAACACACTTCTGCAACCTTGACTACCATGATACAGCTCCTCCTGCAAAATTATAGATGTATCCTGATGTAGACTTCCTACTATTAGGATATCCAGTCATATATGCATCTTTATAGAACCCCAAGAGAGGTTCGGATCCCCCATAGAATATACATATCTTTGAAGTACCTTTAAGATACCTCAGATTCCACTTGACTGCATCCCGGTGTTACTACCTGGGATTGGAGAGAAACCAAATGTAGAGACCCGAAGCCTGACGTACATGGACATTACATTACTTTTGCGGAATACTTAGTACATAACAAAAACACACACACAAGGACCGTAATAGTTTAGTGTCTTTGGAAACTCGGAACGTAATCTTCTAATCCTGGTGAAAGATCTTCAACATCTCCCATAAAGATCTTCCCTTTTTTTTTTACCTAAAACCTTTCTTTATATCCTGGGGAAAAGGAAACATAAAAGGGTGAGCTCAAATGCTCAGTAAGGGTAAACAAAAGAAATATCAATCACATAATTTTCATAAGAACATAACTTTTTTGGAAATCTTAACCTACAAAAGAGAGCATAATTTCATAACATGGGATAAATCATAGTAGTGAAATGAAATCATAACTTAAAACATTACTCATTGTGGCATACACACATAATCATAGAGAATCATTTCTTGTTAGTCAAGACTCATTGCCAAGACTATCTTAGTGGACAAAGTCCCTTTCTGAATCGAGTAATCCTCGTTTCAGTCCTGTTTCACTGAACCGGTATAACCTACCATTCCAGCCATGTCTATCTCATGAGATATAAAATCTTTACCCAATGCATTGGAGGGAGATATAGGTCCCACCCATCTTATAATGAATCCTTTCTTATGTGTGCCACATAATCATAAAACATACATCATTGCATAACACATATAACAAAAATGGGATTCTTGAAACATCATGACATCATAAATCAATTCATATATGATAAAGGAATTCATAAACATAATTCCATCACAACATAGTCAAACCAATGTAAAAATATGGATAGAAACAGAACCCTTTATTATCTTAGATGGAAAATAATTTTGATAAAACACTTGAATTGAATTCTTGAGGAAAATATCCTTTCTTCTTCAAAAACATTTTTCCTTTCATAACATGTCATACAACTTTAAAATAAAAGAAGTTGATTAAAAATAAACTTGAAAACTTGTAAAGGAAGCTTCTTTGAAGTAATGTTTTAAAAATCCATTCATGCCGTATAAGTTAAAAAAACATTCTTCGTACTTTTGTCGGAAAAGTCAAAAAGTACCTCGTACGGAAAAACGACAAAAGATTCCTTTCATATTCTTTACTAAAAACTCACCTAAGGGTAAAATTGGATTTAAACTATTTCAAGTGGATGGAAACAATATTACATATTGAGGGAACATGGATGTGGATGATAAAATACACCCCAGTAAATACTTACGAATAAACAATCTCGGATAAAAATGAGATTGTGATATTTTCCCTTACCTTAGGTCCGACTTGCTTTGTAAGTGTCCGAACCTCCTGTATAATGATTTAAATCATGTTATTGACTTATTACAGAATCATATTCATTGTTATGATATCATATATGGTTCACTTATGACATTATATTACCCGTTCTTTTGTAAATTCCATGTTAAAGAAGCGTTTTGGGTAAAATCGTTTCATTTATCGTAGGTGTTTTGACTTGTTGTTCTTGACATCATTATTACTTATATCATGATTTACTTACTTCCAGAATATAAAATATGATTTATATATCATATATATTCAGTATATATATATATATAATAGGTAGATAAATAAAATGAAAAACACCGTTCATGGAGACGGTAGTCCGTACGTACGCATGAACGCTGTTTTCCTTTCCTTATTGTCTTGAAATGGAAGTAAGTAGATGACATACATATGTATATATATACATAAATCCAGTAGCTTTATAATGTCATATATTTCATTATTATTTCTTATATATACATTATAATCATTCTTAAATGGTTAACATGGAGAATGAATCTCATCGCGTCGTGGAGACGGTATTCCGTACGTACGCACGAGCGATGATATCATTTATATAAATATTGAATTGAATTGGAGTGTATTATACAATATATCAGAATCAATATGATTTTGTAATAACTATGTATAGTTATTCTTTACACCATTATACCCATCCATGTAAGGTGGTGGTGGAAAATAGATTACACCACGGCGTGGAGACGGTATTCCGTACGTATGCACGCGCGGTGATTTCTTTTTCCGTAGGATGGATAGATGGTGAAATAGGGTTGTTTCATACTTATAATAACATATCAGTATATGAGTGATACTGATGTTATTACTTCATAATGAAACAACCTAAGAAGAAGAAGTGGAAGAAGAAATAAAGATGAAAGAATTGGTAACGGTAATTACCTCTTCTTTGAAGTGCCTCTTTGAGACCTCCTCTTAGGGCACTAAAATTGGTCTTTGAGGAAGACCAGAACCTCTAGGATGTTGCTAGGGAAGTGGATAGGAGAAATTGGCAGGGGTTGGCCGAGCTTGAGTGCTCAAATTGGTGTGAGGAGGAGGGGGAGGAGGTGTCCTTTTATAGGGGAGGAGAGGGGCATCTTAGGAATACCTCAAAATATTATTTTATATTAAAGTCAAAATCGGTTTATAATGGTTCCAAAGGGTATTATTTCGAAGCTAAAGTGGGGATGGGTCGAAATCCTATCAACCAATAGAATTTAGACAAGTTTAGGATATTATTTTAACCTTATCAATTAGATTTAACTCTAAGTTAAATAATTTAACATTTACCGTGTCTTTTTGTTTTCTTTCACTATATGGTTAATACACTTACTATAACATGCCAAACGAACCCCAAATTGTTTATTATTAATATATATATCCTTATCTAAGTCATTTGGTCTAACCTTAGATTTTTAGGAATAAAATAACAATTAATAATATAATATTTGATTTAAAAACTATTTTGTGTCAATTTTGACACTATTTGATATATGATTTTTGTGAAAGTCATAACAGAATTAAATTTTCGAACCAAGTTGATTAAATCAACATTAATATATCATGGTAACCTAGAAAATTAGTGTAATTCATAAAAATTTTCAAATTATATTTATTTTGGTGTTTATAACATCAATTATGTCAATATTTCATTAATAAGATAATTACTGCATCATCGTTGTGTCATAAATAAATTAAATTATTTGATGTCTAAAAATTACAAATAAAATACCATCATATAGGAAATCTTTTTAGCTTTCTAATTAATATTTACAATCGAATTTATCTTATGTATAACCCCATATTAAAAATTATTTACTTATTAAACTTTGATTTTTGCTATTTTAACCCTTCTTTAAATAAATTAATAATAAATGTCCTAATCTAATCCAAGTGGGCCTAAATGGTCATATTTTATTCCTAAGTTTGTTTTTGGTCGAATTACACTTGTCCAATAGAATTAGGACATGTGTTAGGGTAATAGTGATATCATATTTACCCTTAGTTACCCTATTTACTATTAACCGCGGTAAAAAAAGTAAAAAGTTACTATTCACCAAAAAATTATTTTCATCTCATTGAACCACATTTTAGTCCTTGATATTAACCGTGTCTCTCGGATTTTTGAAATTCCATTCACAGAAGCGGTAAAATTAAGTTTTATGCAAAATTCAGTTTTTAACCTACCACTTAGTAGTTTCACTATTCATCAAAAATTGATGTTTTTCAGAATAATGTCAAAATTTCATCCCAAGCTATATTTCATATTCCGAATTCCAAAATGAAGTCTATTTTACCAAATTAATAACATAAAAGTTGCATTAATTAATTTTATAATTAAATCCCGCTGTTAAAACAAATAGCGTGTTTTTAAGAAACAATATCTATCAAAAGATTGACACTTGTTTATGTCTGGTTTAAATGTGCAATTACATCCAATGACCAACATTGTATTAAATTGTAAAAATATATTCTAAATACACTTTAAAACCACTCAAATTAATGATTTATCACTATTAATTATTTCGATTAAAAAAGTTGTTTTTAATTATAATTTAGTAATTTTCACTATTCATCAGAATATGAAAGTTATCCGAAAAGTACCAAAATTTCACCTTAGGCTAAATTCGATACTCCGAATCCAAAAATGAAGTTCATTTTGAAAAATAAGATTTATAGAATTTTAAAAAGTGGTTATTACTATTCATAACAGCTAGTTTTAATAATATTTTAATAGCATATCGTTGTTTAATGAAACTCAGTATTGCGTATTACACACGCTATCGAGGAAGGTCGCGATTGCGTGTAATGCAAGGCAAGTCAAGGATGTGTGTTGTGCAAGCTCCTTTTGGTGTAGCGTACAACACAAGACATTAATAAAAAGAATATTTTTCATAAAATCTCGGGCTGTTACATTCTACCCCCCTTAAAATGAATTTCGCCCTCGAAATTCGTCGGGGTTATAAATGGTTTACTATTCGAAAGTTTCTTTAATAGAAACCCACATCGTAAAAGGGAATACCAAAACTTGGCTTTAAAAACTAAAGTATGAAATGTAACGATTACCCAAATAAACTAATCACTGGGTTTCCACATAGGTGAAAATATGGATATGGAAGAGAAATCTAACCATCATGTTCTGATGGAGAGTGGTAGAGAACATGGCTATGGAAAATCCAGTAATCACAAATCCATAAATTTGTGACGATCTAAGGTACCATCTGATTCATCAGGTATAAAAGAACTAGGACAACATTTTTGGTTTTCAAGATCATTTCCCTAAAGTTAAATAATTTGAATTAGAATAAATACTTACTTTATTTTGGTACAATCTCGCTGTTGTTCGTGCCTTTAACAATTTCCACTTCATCTCTTAAATAAATGAAGTTGAATTTGTTATTCGTGAAGTGTTAGCAGATCATGTGATAGAATGACTGTTCATTCCGTCTGTCTCAAACAAAAGGTTAGAAAAAGTTATTAAATATACATAAGTCATTCTATAGTGAGATTAATCATATATGGTTCCTAAAATGGACTTATATATCATACTTCTTAATATAATAAAACTGGTTTCTACTAAACAGGGACTTCCTGTAGGTCAGTGGTAGGCGATAAAGGCCAGTCGCACTTCGGTTGTGGGTTCGATTCCTACAGCCTTGTCCGAAGCGATGGGCTGTCGCCCGTCCTGCAGGTTGTCCCTTTTTCTAAAACTACGTTACTATGACATCCCTTCAATAATATCGAAAATCTTCTATCCTTAAACAATACTAACTTATGTCCAACATAATCCAGTCTAATCTTTAGGCTTATACATAATACTGCAGTCCACTCTCATAATATAGTGACATCGATTACCAGAGATTTAATACTGTCGTTGATCCCCACATATCATAAGATATGTCTTGTTGGTCACATTCCAAACATTCAAAGTCCTTAATCGTGTATTCTCTTGAATACCTTAGTGAAAACATGAGTGCAGTTAAAAGTTAACACTTTCCACATACCAAAATCCTCAAAATTCTATATACTCAAACCATGATATCACTTAGTCCTTATATCAATCATGAGCTCATGAATACAATCAAACATCTCATTATCTTCTTATCCTTTCATTATGCACTTATCATCTACTTTCCAAAATATTTTAATCACTTTTCATAGTTATTGGTACCTTAAAATTATTGAAAACCACAATAGACCAATACTTAAATATTTCAATACACCATAAAAGTACCTCAACAACATTATTCTTGAATACCAAAACAATTCAGTCCATCCACATCAATGATTATCCTGGAATAAGTCCTTCCTTGATTTAGAAGTAACTTTTTAGGTCAGGGCATTGAGTTGGGTAATGCCCATGTTCTCCACAAATAAGACATTGAACTCCATAACAGTCTGTCACTCTATGACCCTTTTCTCCACACAGATAACATCGGTCCCTCCATTTGAGGTATTCCTCAAGGTTCTTCTTCCCTTCTTTAGAAATCTCAATCTTCCTTTCTTTATGCTCCTCAACATGCGAACATGCATAATAGTCTGTCTTCCTCTTCTTTGAAGAATTAGGCATACCACTAAATTTTACCTTGTTAATCATATATCGCGATGATTGATTCGGCATAATCACAACATCTTTCTCTCTAGGCATTACACAATTTTGTTGCCCATAGTCACCAATTTGTCCATTGGATTCAATGTTAACTGAATTCCTTTTGGTTCCCTCCATTAACTAAAACACAAAAATAATTTTGTGAGAATCAAAAATCATGCTAGAGAAAACAACATAGTAAAGGGAAAGTATCCTCAATACCTAACTTCTTAGGTTTAATCTAATATCATTACCATAGTTCTAGGAATATATCCTATACGTATACTTATCCATAGGGACATCACTAGACATACCTTAGAAATATCTCTAGGAATATCACTAACGTTTTCGCATCCTAGTTTCCAAAGGTTGACTAAACCTTTCCTCTGATACCAACTGTAGAGACCCGAAGCCTGACGTACATGGACATTACATTACTTTTGCGGAATACTTAGTACATAACAAAAACACACACACAAGGACCGTAATAGTTTAGTGTCTTTGGAAACTCGGAACGTAATCTTCTAATCCTGGTGAAAGATCTTCAACATCTCCCATAAAGATCTTCCCTTTTTTTTTTACCTAAAACCTTTCTTTATATCCTGGGGAAAAGGAAACATAAAAGGGTGAGCTCAAATGCTCAGTAAGGGTAAACAAAAGAAATATCAATCACATAATTTTCATAAGAACATAACTTTTTTGGAAATCTTAACCTGCAAAAGAGAGCATAATTTCATAACATGGGATAAATCATAGTAGTGAAATGAAATCATAACTTAAAACATTACTCATTGTGGCATACACACATAATCATAGAGAATCATTTCTTGTTAGTCAAGACTCATTGCCAAGACTATCTTAGTGGACAAAGTCCCTTTCTGAATCGAGTAATCCTCGTTTCAGTCCTGTTTCACTGAACCGGTATAACCTACCATTCCAGCCATGTCTATCTCATGAGATATAAAATCTTTACCCAATGCATTGGAGGGAGATATAGGTCCCACCCATCTTATAATGAATCCTTTCTTATGTGTGCCACATAATCATAAAACATACATCATCGCATAACACATATAACAAAAATGGGATTCTTGAAACATCATGACATCATAAATCAATTCATATATGATAAAGGAATTCATAAACATAATTCCATCACAACATAGTCAAACCAATGTAAAAATATGGATAGAAACAGAACCCTTTATTATCTTAGATGGAAAATAATTTTGATAAAACACTTGAATTGAATTCTTGAGGAAAATATCCTTTCTTCTTCAAAAACATTTTTCCTTTCATAACATGTCATACAACTTTAAAATAAAAGAAGTTGATTAAAAATAAACTTGAAAACTTGTAAAGGAAGCTTCTTTGAAGTAATGTTTTAAAAATCCATTCATGCCGTATAAGTTAAAAAAACATTCTTCGTACTTTTGTCGGAAAAGTCAAAAAGTACCTCGTACGGAAAAACGACAAAAGATTCCTTTCATATTCTTTACTAAAAACTCACCTAAGGGTAAAATTGGATTTAAACTATTTCAAGTGGATGGAAACAATATTACATATTGAGGGAACATGGATGTGGATGATAAAATACACCCCAGTAAATACTTACGAATAAACAATCTCGGATAAAAATGAGATTGTGATATTTTCCCTTACCTTAGGTCCGACTTGCTTTGTAAGTGTCCGAACCTCCTGTATAATGATTTAAATCATGTTATTGACTTATTACAGAATCATATTCATTGTTATGATATCATATATGGTTCACTTATGACATTATATTACCCGTTCTTTTGTAAATTCCATGTTAAAGAAGCGTTTTGGGTAAAATCGTTTCATTTATCGTAGGTGTTTTGACTTGTTGTTCTTGACATCATTATTACTTATATCATGATTTACTTACTTCCAGAATATAAAATATGATTTATATATCATATATATTCAGTATATATATATATATAATAGGTAGATAAATAAAATGAAAAACACCGTTCATGGAGACGGTAGTCCGTACGTACGCATGAACGCTGTTTTCCTTTCCTTATTGTCTTGAAATGGAAGTAAGTAGATGACATACATATGTATATATATACATAAATCCAGTAGCTTTATAATGTCATATATTTCATTATTATTTCTTATATATACATTATAATCATTCTTAAATGGTTAACATGGAGAATGAATCTCATCGCGTCGTGGAGACGGTATTCCGTACGTACGCACGAGCGATGATATCATTTATATAAATATTGAATTGAATTGGAGTGTATTATACAATATATCCGAATCAATATGATGTTGTAATAACTATGTATAGTTATTCTTTACACCATTATACCCATCCATGTAAGGTGGTGGTGGAAAATAGATTACACCACGGCGTGGAGACGGTATTCCGTACGTATGCACGCGCGGTGATTTCTTTTTCCGTAGGATGGATAGATGGTGAAATAGGGTTGTTTCATACTTATAATAACATATCAGTATATGAGTGATACTGATGTTATTACTTCATAATGAAACAACCTAAGAAGAAGAAGTGGAAGAAGAAATAAAGATGAAAGAATTGGTAACGGTAATTACCTCTTCTTTGAAGTGCCTCTTTGAGACCTCCTCTTAGGGCACTAAAATTGGTCTTTGAGGAAGACCAGAACCTCTAGGATGTTGCTAGGGAAGTGGAGAGGAGAAATTGGCAGGGGTTGGCCGAGCTTGAGTGCTCAAATTGGTGTGAGGAGGAGGGGGAGGAGGTGTCCTTTTATAGGGGAGGAGAGGGGCATCTTAGGAATACCTCAAAATATTATTTTATATTAAAGTCAAAATCGGTTTATAATGGTTCCAAAGGGTATTATTTCGAAGCTAAAGTGGGGATGGGTCGAAATCCTATCAACCAATAGAATTTAGACAAGTTTAGGATATTATTTTAACCTTATCAATTAGATTTAACTCTAAGTTAAATAATTTAACATTTACCGTGTCTTTTTGTTTTCTTTCACTATATGGTTAATACACTTACTATAACATGCCAAACGAACCCCAAATTGTTTATTATTAATATATATATCCTTATCTAAGTCATTTTGCCGAACCTTAGATTTTTAGGAATAAAATAACAATTAATAATATAATATTTGATTTAAAAACTATTTTGTGTCAATTTTGACACTATTTGATATATGATTTTTGTGAAAGTCATAACAGAATTAAATTTTCGAACCAAGTTGATTAAATCAACATTAATATATCATGGTAACCTAGAAAATTAGTGGAATTCATAAAAAGTTTCAAATTATATTTATTTTGGTGTTTATAACATCAATTATGTCAATATTTCATTAATAAGATAATTACTGCATCATCGTTGTGTCATAAATAAATTAAATTATTTGATGTCTAAAAATTACAAATAAACTACCATCATGTAGGAAATCTTTTTAGCTTTCTAATGAATATTTACAATCGAATTTATCTTATGTATAACCCCATATTAAAAATTATTTACTTATTAAACTTTGATTTTTGCTATTTTAACCCTTCTTTAAATAAATTAATAATAAATGTCCCAATCTAATCCAAGTGGGCCTAAATGGTCATATTTTATTCCTAAGTTTGTTTTTGGTCGAATTACACTTGTCCAATAGAATTAGGACATGTGTTAGGGTAATAGTGATATCATATTTACCCTTAGTTACCCTATTTACTATTAACCGCGGTAAAAAAAGTAAAAAGTTACTATTCACCAAAAAATTATTTTCATCTCATTGAACCACATTTTAGTCCTTGATATTAACCGTGTCTCTCGGATTTTTGAAATTCCATTCACAGAAGCGGTAAAATTAAGTTTTATGCAAAATTCAGTTTTTAACCTACCACTTAGTAGTTTCACTATTCATCAAAAATTGATGTTTTTCAGAATAATGTCAAAATTTCATCCCAAGCTATATTTCATATTCCGAATTCAAAAATGAAGTCTATTTTACCAAATTAATAACATAAAAGTTGCATTAATTAATTTTATAATTAAATCCCGCTGTTAAAACAAATAGCGTGTTTTTAAGAAACAATATCTATCAAAAGATTGACACTTGTTTATGTCTGGTTTAAATGTGCAATTACATCCAATGACCAACATTGTATTAAATTGTAAAAATATATTCTAAATACACTTTAAAACCACTCAAATTAATGATTTATCACTATTAATTATTTCGATTAAAAAAGTTGTTTTTAATTATAATTTAGTAATTTTCACTATTCATCAGAATATGAAAGTTATCCGAAAAGTACCAAAATTTCACCTTAGGCTAAATTCGATACTCCGAATCCAAAAATGAAGTTCATTTTGAAAAATAAGATTTATAGAATTTTAAAAAGTGGTTATTACTATTCATAACAGCTAGTTTTAATAATATTTTAATAGCATATCGTTGTTTAATGAAACTCAGTATTGCGTATTACACACGCTATCGAGGAAGGTCGCGATTGCGTGTAATGCAAGGCAAGTCAAGGATGTGTGTTGTGCAAGCTCCTTTTGGTGTAGCGTACAACACAAGACATTAATAAAAAGAATATTTTTCATAAAATCTCGGGCTGTTACACCAAATCATGATTGTCACTGCATGGGAAATGTTAGGTCTTGTACTCACCATAGAATACATCAAGCTTCCAACTACTGAGGATTATGGTATCAAATCCATCACCTTGATTTGATCCTTGGATGATGGGGATAAACACTTTCTCAACTTCAAATGGTTAGGAAGAGGAATTCTCACAGTTTTGTCTTTGTCCATGTTGAAAAATTTCATAACACATTCAACATACTTCTCCTAAGATATCCATAATGACTTCCTCTTTCTGTCACGATTGATCTAAATCTCCAAAATCTATTGAGTTTCTCCCAATTCCTTCATATCAAAAAACTTGGATAAATCCTTAAATTGGATAATCTTCACTGCATCCTTCCCAATGATCAACATGTCATCCACATAATTTATAAGAGCAACAAAGTTACCATCCTAAAATCTCTATATGTAACCATGTGGGTCCTCCTATATTCTCTTGCATCCATGACTCACCATGAATGAACCAAATTTCTTGTACCACTTCCTGGGAGCCTATTTCAATCTATACAAGCTATTATTCAATTTGTAGATGAGTTTTTCTTGTCCAAAAATCTTGAAATCTTTAGGCTGCTTTGTATAGATCTCATCGAAGAGGTCACTATGAAGAAAAGATGTATTCACATTCATCTTTTCAAGCTCTAAGTACAAGATAGATACCAATTCTAAAATGACTCATATTGAAGCCATCTTCACCACAGGTTAAAAGATTTCATCAAATTCAACTACTTTCTTCTGAAGTAATCCCTTGAAAACTAACAGAGCTTTGTGTTTGAACTAATTTTTGTTGTCATCCTTATTCAACCTGAACACTCATTTGTTTGTTAGTTACTTCTTACCTTTGGGTAATTCCAACAAATCATATTTTTGGTTCTTTATAAATAACTCCATCTCATCCTCCATTACATGCATCCAATTGAGTTTTTAGGATGAGACACTGCTTCCTGGTATCCTTCTGTCTCCCCCTCATCAACAGCAACAAGTAATCCTACTATGAATATTTTTTTATGGAATCCTTCATCGTGAAGATCTTAAAACTTGTGAGTCACAACATCCACTAGCTCTTGTGATGGTTCTTCAACTTCTTGTGGCGTGTATTGAGTCTCCCCTTCCCAATATCCTCCTCTAATGCCTCTTGGTCCATTGTCAATGAGTCTTCTTGTACCTCCTTCTCTTCATTGACAGGTGGTTTTGGTATAGGTGTTGGATCATGAATTGATTCCTCGACACTTTTTTTTAGACATTATAGGATTTTGAATGTCCTCGATCATCTCTTTCTCATAAAACATGACATATCTACTTCTGATCACCATCTTCTCTTTCAGGTCCCAAAGCTTGTATCAAAACTTCCCATCTCTATAGATAATGAAGATGCATGAAGTAGATCTCCCTTATAGCTTCTTCATGAGATCCTTGGATACATGTGAAAATACCAAACATCCAAATACTCATAAATAAGAGTAAGATATATGTTTACTAGACCATTTATTCTATGGAATCTCAAAATTCAGTAGGACCAACTATGATCTATTGATGAGGTATCATGCAACCTGAACAGATTCTCCCCAAAATGGATTAGAGAGCTTAGATAAACTCATCATGCTTCTAACCTTCTCTATTATGGTTCTATTTATACTTTATGAAACTCCTTTGTGTTTTGGGGTGCGTGGGACCGTCCTCTCATATCAGATGCCCTGACTCTTGCAATAGGCATAAAATTCTTTAGATGTGTACTCTCCTCCATTTTCTGAATGAAGACACTTCATCTTCATTCCATTTTCATGATCCACCATGGCATGGAACATATTGAAGTAGTCTAGTACTTGGGACTTCATCTACAAGAAGAACACCCACACCCTTTTAGATGCATTATCAATAAAGGATATGAAAAATTTGTTACCTCTCTGTGAATCCACCTCCATGGGTTTACATACATCAGAATGCATGAGATCCAACAACTCTAATTTCATTGATGAAGTAGTATTGAATGAGACTCTATGATGTTTCCCATACAAGTAGTATTTATAAGGATCAAATTATGCATCCTTGTTATTACTGATATACTTATTCTTCTTCGGGGTAGATAACCCTCTTTCACTCATGTGGTCGAGTCTCTTAGGCCATATATTGAAAGACGCCTCTCCTTCCTCCATGTTCAGACTATCCACACATTTCTTCACATGATTTTTGTACAATGTACCACATATTTTACCTCAGAAAATGATGATGACGCCTTTTTTCATCCTCCATGATTTATTACTAAACATTTTTTCATAGTCTTGTCAATCAAAGGCTATACCTAATAACAGGTTGATTCGAAGGCTTAGAACATTCCAAACATCCTTGAGGGTTATTTTGTATCCAACATTCATCTTGACTTGGATATCACGCATGCCAACAATCTCCACCGTACTAGTATTCCCCATCTTGATAGCACCAAAGTCACCATATTGATAAGTCAATAAATACTCACAATACAGAGTGACGTGGTACGATGCTACAGTATCAACCACCCATTTTTTGACTTGTCCTGATGTATGAAATAATGTATCTACTTCATCTTTGGAGCAAAGAACAACTTATTTGGTGACACTCACATGTGTGTCTCCATTTATTCTTTGATGGTTCCTAATTTGACCCTTTTATTGTAGCATATTTTGGTAGTTCTTATTCATGTATCCCTCAATGCCACAATGGTAGCATGTGTATGTTGAACTCCTACCATCTTTGGATATTCCTCTATTCTTGGTTTTTCCTTTGGTTCCTACCCCATGACCTCCTTCTTGTTGTCTCCCTCACTTCTCTAAAATGAGTGCATGCATTTGTTTGTAACTCGCACCCTTCCTCCCAGCTTCCTTGTTGAACAATTCATCATTTACAATCACCATGGTATGTTTTCCTTTACGCACTGAGTTTCTTAGTGAGATGAAAAGTGTATCCCAACTATTAAGAAGTGTGTAGAGTGAGTGGTTCAATTGATCTTCATCATTTATAGTCTTGCTAATAGCCACCAACTGGTTCACCAGGATTTGGAACTCACTGGCGTGTTTGGCTATAGAGCTTTCACTCTGTAGTTAAAGATTAATCAACCACTTAAAAAAATGATCTTATTTCAAGGGGTCTTTTACTGGTACATATTTTTCAACTTTATCCAAATTTTTTACGCACTAGTCTCTTGAGAAACATGGTGTTAAATGCTGTGATTGATCCATTGATGGATTTGACTGATCCTATTCTTGTTCATCTTTTTCCACTCTTCTTACTTAGTGGCATTGGGGTTGACTCCATAATTCTCAATGGGGTCAAAAAGATCCTTATTATTGAGGAGATATTCCATTCGAGACTTACAAATTGAGTAGTTTGAAGAAGTCAACATGATCATTCCTCCCATGGATGATCACTAAATTGAATTTTAATTCTGAAAAAACTTGATGTATAATCTGGAAAAATGGATATCGCCATTGAATCCGTAACGGTCAAAAATAGTGGAATCGACTCCTGAATCATCGAAATCAGACACTGATTAATCAAGATATGATCAAAAAATTATCAACGATCAAGATCAAATGATGACATAATGATGACGTGGCACTAATGTGGAACACTGAAGCAGCTGTCGAAAACTAATTGGAAATGTTGTTGATGCTGGAATAGTACCTTCTTCTCTAAAAAGGGGGCATTGTAGCACCCGAGGTTTGACCAAACTTTGATGGAGTCTAGGAAGCTCATTTTAGCTCTATTTGTGATATCGTTTATGCCGTTGGAATCGGTTTTCCATGAACTTTCAGAGTCTACCTTTGAAATAGGATTACGAGAAACTAGAATATTCTAGTCACTGGAAAATCTCAACTATTCACCGCACTTCACCGAAACAACGCCTGATACCACTTTTTGTGGTTCGATGACCACTAAGAGAGATGAATGGAGGGAGAAAATAGGCCTTTTATTTCAAAAATAACAATGTACCCCTCCCACACCTCCCTTTATTTCTCTAATGGATCTCTCAAGGCTCTCAAGAATAATGAATTTCTCTCTAGCTTGAATCTGATGATTACAAGAAGGCTCCCCAGGCCTTCCTTAAATAGCCATGGTTGGGGTCTCATGTTTGACACAACTCCCCCACTAATCCCTCCACCGATCATTGGACTTCCACAATGCGTATCCACCTACCATTGAAAACTCTTACGTCTATCAAAACAATAGTTACTAAACATGACGAATGTGTAGTGGCAAAGGTGGAAGTCATAGGTAGGAGGAGGTTTGTGCACCACCTTTAAAAAAAGCTGGTGTGAAGCTAGATGTTTCCATCAAGAACATTACCGAGGATGAAAATATGTGAATGTTGCTTCTATGAGAAGCTCAAAGGTGATTGTAGAACTTGAAACCGCATTCCTGAAGATTCATGATCTGCAAATATGGTTTTATATTTCGATGTGTATCATTGTGCTCTAGATCTTAATGAATGTAGGCTTGTGTAATGGTGATTTTCTTTAAGTTTTTGGTTTGAAATTTTCTGATTCGAAGAAGATATAGGGGTTTGGTTATTCCCACTTTTAAGGAAATGAATTTTATTTTTCATGATCTGAAGATATTTGATTGAATACCTATTGAGCTGGTTGGATTTTTTGTTGAACAGATAGCATTGATTAGGTTTGAGTACCTAGGTCTTTCATGCTTTGTTTTGATCTAGTCTCTAATTATAATTTATTTTTTCAATGTCTGGATGGAGTTCAAACATAAGGATGAAAAAAATCAGGAAGTGAGTGTATTTGTAGTTGTAGTAGGAAAGAATGATTGTGGGCCAGTAGGGTTTGTAAATTCATTTTGAGCTTGAGAGTTGTTAGCTGATCATGTTTATGAACTAATTAGTTTCATGATGGAAATTATTGTTACTTTCCTTTCAGGAAATTTAGTTTATAAATTTGATCAATTGTTACCACTTGGGAAAATTGGCAGTGAAGAAATTATGAAAAACTATGGGATTAAAATTCCTGGATATTCTTTCAAGGTAGGACAGAACACTATAACATTGAGATAGAAAACGGAGAGAATATTTTGGAATAAAGAGTGGTAACAAAATAAAAAACATTCTTGACATAGGAATCGAAAGAGCAGGAGCTTGAGGAAGAAGTCAAACTTGAACGAAAATCTTCTGTCCACTTTCTCTTTTTTTCATTTCTATTTATACATAAACTTTTTTAATTATATTTTTATTTCCATTTTTGCGATCATGTGAACCTAATTTTCTTTGGGGTTTGGGATTGAAAAAAATTGATAATTTTTTATCTATTTGATTATTTTTCATAATTATTACGGTGAATTTTTTATACAATGAACTTCATTTATTTCTTGATGAGAATCGATTTTATGCTATTCTAAGTACCTAAAGGTGATGATATAAGATCTTTTCACTCTTGAGCATCATTTGAAGTACTGATATTTGGAAAAGGATGATGTCTCTCTTTACCAGTAATGAACATCTCCCTTCTAGCAATATTTTTTACCAATAAATTTTATAAGATTTCACTATATTGTGTATATCACTTTAAGGAAGGTTACACGTCTCGACAAACCTTTTATAGGTTCTAGGCACAACGGAATTGTGTGATGGGTCATGTCTGGATTTTCTTTTTTCCATGATCTATGTTCAATCTGATATTTACACAATGATAAATTTTGTAATCTAA
The DNA here is from genome assembly GCA_963277665.1 of Viscum album. Taxonomy (NCBI): domain Eukaryota; kingdom Viridiplantae; phylum Streptophyta; class Magnoliopsida; order Santalales; family Viscaceae; genus Viscum; species Viscum album. Next base: position 1,384,557,046 of record OY728138.1, read on the forward strand.
TAAATTGTTACAAAGAATATAGACCAAGGATAGAATTCTGAAACCAAGATATATGATCATCACATATTATTTATATTGAATTTAATTAAATAAAGAACTACCTTAATGAAATTATTTCTTCATTGATGGATCTGGTAAAAGATCTTCATTGTTCCATCATTTTGTTGTAGGAATCAAAGAATATTCCCTCTAGAGGTGATCCACACGTGTTCCAAAAATCTCTAAACATCATCGTAGTAATCTCATGGTGCTACCACGATGGATCCCAGCATTTTCATCACCCGTATTTGATCTCCTTGAGAACCTCTTCCAAATAGTTCTCCTGGATCTCTCTTGAATCGATAGTGGGAGGTGGATGAAGATCGCTCTCCTTTATTATGAGTTTTCTTGGAGAAGAGAGTTCCCTAGGTCTTGATATGACTCTCTAAATCGGTTGTGCACAACCAAACAAAATGAATTGGATTATTTAGAAAATAATATAATTGGGTTTATATATCGCTAGGGTTAAAATAAAATAATTGCACAAATTCCCTTTATTATTTATTTAATCACTATGTAATCCCATGTCAAATAATAATATTATTATTATTATTTATTTACATATACTTAACTTTCGAATCAAATTAAATATTATTTAATCAAATAATATTCAATATTTATTATTTCTCATCGGACCATTAAACTCAGTACCCCATTCCTCTATAAAATTTATTGGTCCTTGAATAATGAAAATTTATTTATTAAATAAATATCATTTCATTATTAACTAACAAATATATAAATATTATTGTTTCATCATCATTATATGCATGGATGGGATCCACCTGATGGTTTGATTGTGGGGGGTTTCTATTATTCACAATCATGAACATCTAGTTACCATTATAGCTCTTACCAAAAACTCCCAATGGTTCCCTCATCCATAACTGGGTACAAACCTTCTTTACAAAGGTAGGCAATCACCTAGGTTTTGAAGACCAATGACTCTTGGGGACTCGCATTGGTCGATAGGATGAGAGGTCTTTCTCATTGCACCCTTTTAAGGGGAATTGTTTCCTACTATGGGACTCTCTTATAGATTTAAGATATGTTCTTGAATCTCATCCTAATCTTGATACGAGATTGGTTACCCTAACAAAATGACTATAGGATAATTCTATATCATGTGAAAAAGATTGCGGTATATTTAATGAATCTATCTGTATCTATCTGAGGTTCTACTTATTTTTTGGTAATGGGAGGATGCTTATGTGTTAAAGTCATATAACCAAGTGCTTTGGAATTTATTTTCATGCAAGGAGTCATTTAATATTCTGATGAGGGGTTTGTCCCTTATGATGCATCTTATGTATCCTGGTTACTACATTCAAAACCCACGTAGTTCTTTGGACCCATGTAGTTTAATGTCATGTTGAGAGGACTTATATGGGTGCTATGGGATACCAAGTATTCAAGATCAAGTCCTGAAAGGACATCCTACGTATTCTGAATATATTGAGAATCAGAGTTGTCATTTCTCATTTTTTTGGGGATTATATACTGAGGTGTACCCTATCATTGTAGAGAATCATGTTGCAGATGACATGATCATTATAGTTCCCTAATCCCACATGAGCTATGCTTGGTGTGAGAGACAAGGGATGACAAATGATTATTTTCATTGATCGTAATGTGGTACTTAAGTCATGGGACTTCCTTGAGATTATTTATTATGGAACTCGGGTCTCACGGAGACATACTATGTATCTTGGATATGGTAGGAATCTAATTCATCATAGTTCAGTTTATTCCTCTATCTGTTGATAGATGAGGTAGAGTGATAAGTTCTTGGGAATGATTGGGCCCCGATAGATGAGATGTCTGAGTCATAAAAGGACTTACACTAAAGGGGGTGTTTATTTGAGATCGGGCCTTAGGAAGGTGTCCTATGTATCCTAATTATTGAAAGAATCATATTTCTCATAGTTTAATCTTTTGGGATTAGACTCTAAGGTTGACCTTACCTTTATAGAGGTTTGTAGTGAATATGTTATGACCATTACAACTCCCTAAGACCATGTGATCCATACTCATTGTGATAAATAAGGGATAGCAAGTAATCAATGTCAATGCTTTGGATAAGGGAATTAAATATTGGGATCACCCTGGATGATCAATATGAAGCTCAAACCTTAGGTAGAGGTGGCCTACGTATTCTGAATATTATAGGAATCAGAGTCTTCATAGTTCCCATTATCGGGGCTTACATACTAAGGATTCCCTATTGATCAAGGCTTACATAATGAGTACGGACAATGTTATCAAGTCTTGGGATGCCCTTGTGGCCTATACTACTTGTCAAGAGGGTCTTGCATGACCCAATTAACTCATCTGTATTACATAGAAAGATCTAGATGGCCATTCTCGGAAGCCATCGCATGACCTAGTTGAATTTTCTAGAGGTTGTCGCATGATCCAGTTGACTTGTACGGAGGACATCACAAGATCCAAATGGTCTGTCCAGGAGACTATCACATGATCTGGTTGGCTTGTCTATAGGGTTTCATATGATCTAGATATCTTTCCCAGGTTTCATTCGTAAGAGTTTGTTTGAAACATATAGAGAGTGTCACGAGAGTTGATATGACATGTATTGGAGGGTAATGCATGTCTTGGATAACATCCCTGGGAGGAATCACAAGACTTGGTTGACATGTCTGGAGGGCTTCACATGAGTCATGCCAAGACACTCAACAACATCAGAGACATGTCACGTAGATCTTGTTGATTATCGCTGCAACATGCTAGATTAGGTCATGAGAAAGATCATTTGAGAGGCATGTCATAGAAAGGTCAAACGTTCGCCTTGGGGCACAACAATTTAGTCTCGCACGAGACTAAATTGTTGTGCCCAGGGGAACCGTTTGACTTTCTATGACATGTTCAAATGATTTTTCATGACCTAAATAGCATGTTGAAGGATAATCACAAGATCTACGTGACATGTCTTGATGTTGTTGTGTGTCTTGGATGACTCATGTGAAGCACGTGAGGTCCAACGAACATGTTTTCCACTTAAGTTTTCCACTTTTAATATTTGTTCTAACCCTTATCTTGTGAATTCCTTAGGTTTATTCAGTATCAATTTATATTGAATCTCGCATGATCTAGAATATATGTGGTATGTTCTTTACACGTCTTTCTAGAAATCCTCCATGTGATCTATGAATGATCATGTCAAGTGCTTTATGTATTGCACATGATCACTCTGGCTATTTTTTGGAATATTACCTAATGAAAAACATACCATTTACAAGATTAGATACTCTGAGAAATCCACTCTGGTGCTTGGATGTGCTAATGTGCCTAGATTTGAAAAAGCCAACCCTTTTCTCTGAGGTTGGGGTGGGAGATTTATAGGTCTCACTACCCAATTATTCATCAGTTTGTGTGGAATATTTTTCATTGATCTAGGCTGGAGTCTGCAAAGGGACCTATCACCATGAGTCTTTGTGAGCCTTCTCCATGGATCGCTCAGAGGGCATTGCCTAATTTTCAGTGATTGCGGGTCTCTTTCATCAACGCCTCCATTATTGGGTTATTGTAAATTAATGGAGACTTGTTGAATCATGTGGAAATATATAATGACTTCCATATTGTCATATTGACATGTAAAAGGGAATTCTCCAGAACAAAATGTATGTTTAAAGGAATCTGTGGGATGCTCAATGCCTTTCTTGGAACATTCTGTGAGGTAATAGTTACTTGTTAGAGGTTCTCTACGAGATCAGGGTGACTTGTCTAGGAGTCTTGCGAGATCATATCACAGAAATACTTGGCATGTCACAAGTGTTTTAAAATCACGAGAGGCTTCCCCCTCCTCCCTATTTTATTCCCTTTTTTCTATTTTACAAAGGTTGTGGAGTCATATGAGATTGCATGAGTAATTTCAAAGATAATTACTCTATTTTTTTATGATGCATCACATTATCAATAGGGGTCCTATGGAGGTGTTCAATCATTTTATGGAAAAATCCATTCGTTTTTACTTAGGGATCCAAAAGATAAGTTCATGGTTGCATGGACATACCTAAGGCTTTATGTGCGATAAAGCTGACAAGTCAAAGGGATTTTGTGAGATGAGGCATGCATGTCGCTAGGGACTTGTAGTGTCTTGAGGGCCACTGAGAGAACATCGCATGATATTTACAACTTTGAGTATCTCCCCCATCCTCCCCTTTTATCTCCTTTATTTAATTTTACAAAGTTTTGAGGAGTTTATGATTTTCCTTGAATGTTGTCAAGGAAAACTACCCTTCCCATTGGTGATGACTCTCATGAACATTATATCTGCTGGGGGGTATCCACATTTTGGAAATATTTACTTTTATTTTCGAAGGATTTTTAGGTTGGATTGTTAGGTGCTTACTGCTGAAAAACCGCACGTCTTGGGGGAGCTTCCCAACTACCACTATGAGGCCACTAGTTCTTCAAAGTGCCTTCATAAGAGTAGAGGGAACTATTTAAAGAGTCTATGTGGGATCTGATGTAGGTTATACACTGTATGTGGAGTCCCCACGTGACCTTATAATAGTCACACAATCATGAGTCCTTTGAAGGCTCATGTGATCCACATGTCTCAGCCACCTTCTTTATCCTTTGTTTTTGTAGGGAAAATAATACTCATATTAAAATATTTCTTTCTTTGTTAATTTTTTGATGCTCATTTGGCGCACGTCAAAAAATGCCCCCCCCCCCTAAAGAGCAACACCCATGAGGAAAATGGATCAGTTATGAGGAAATTTAATGCCCACCATATTCTTTGGTAGGGTCATGAATCGTTGTTTTGGGTGATGTTTAGTTTTTCGAGAGATGCTTGGTATTTCATGGAACACCCTATGTATAAAGGGATAGAGGTAAGATTTATGCACTGACTACCATCTCTCTAGAGCTCTCCATTGTATGTCTCCATTGAAATACTATTTCGCGAGTCCTAATCACGAGACCCTATCAGGATCTTTTATCGCGAAATCTGTCCTGCAAGACCGCTTTTTCTCAGGAGGTCATTTAAACTAGCAGTGAACTGTATATTTTGGTAATTTTTTAAACTTTAGACATTAATATTTTGATTTCCTTAAGGTTTTCACCAGGTTTTTTGGCTCGATCATTCGATCGAATGATTATTATGCAATTCATGTGACCATGTTCAGGTCATGCGATCACAAGTCTTCAAAGGGGTCATGTGATTACGTGATGCCTTGTGGGGGTTATGTGATTCATGGACCCTTTATATAGTTTTTAAATCCCTTTATGATTCATTCAATGGACATGATTTTGTCATAACTTTTTTCTTTCCTTTGATATGATTTAATTTTATCTGTCTGATATATTTCACTTACTTATTTTCATATTGCTTTGGGTTCTCATCGATCTTCCCCAGTTGTGGCCAATAAAATTTCCATGATTTCTAGGAATCACAATGTAAATCCTTGATATCATGTATACACTGATAATGAGGTTCTAAAGAGGTTCCTCTTATCTAATCTTTGGGGCTATCCTTTATCTCAATGACTCTATCTATACGGGTTTGGTCTGCTAAATGATGCTCTCATCCCCCCTCCAGACATTAATTTTTCATCTTACTGGGTGTCGGCTTCTCTTGACTATATCCAAACAACCATAGCCAAGTATTTTCGACTGATAACATGTTAGTCTCGTGAGTTATCTTATATATTGGAAAACACCCCCTAGGTTCATATGGTTGTGACTTTTCTCATCAACCCATTCCTTAGGGATATTTGAGTAAATTGTATTCCTATTTAAAAAATCCTAGCACTGGATGGGGTTTGAAGTGGGATATACATCCCAACAGTAATTTTTCTGATGAATGGGTATGACCCTTTTGGGTTAGGGAAAGCTGCATAGAGTTTACTAATCAACTATACAGAGTTCATCTTTATGAAGTTGTGTGGATTTCTCAGTTCATCATTTACCGGCATCCTAACCTTCTTTAAGAGATGATTAGCTATTGATGTCTGGGTAGCAACACATTCCCCCTACCCCACAGTGAAGTGGGTGTCAACTTATGATATATCAACCAACTGGGTGATATTCCCCCTCTTGGAGAAATGTATGATGAATTCCTATCTATTCCATATGTCTGGTATGATCTTTTGTAGACCCCAATCTTGGAGAGGTGGATTCTTATTATCATAAAAGAGAAATTGAATGAGTTGACGACTCATTCATGCATTTATTTCAATGATTTGATTGATATATTTCTTTATTGTAGAAAAGATAGGTCAACTGTTATACATCCCCACTGGTGCCCTTCTCATAAAGTATGCAACTACATTGGATCATAATAGGATATCCTAGAATCTGGGGATTATACCTCATGGGGCTAATGAGTGAACTTGAAAATCTCTCTAGACCCCGAGTTGGTAGAATTTAAAGACATGTTTTTAAATGGGTGGTTTTTCTCAGTTGGGGACATGCACTCAGGGATCTGAGTTAGCACATTGGTGATGGTAACATGACTCATAGAAGTATAGTGCCTCAATTTGGTAGTACCATCCTTACATGCCTTTACCAATTCCTAGTCCATATTCAACAAGGAAAAAACCCTTACAGGATTAGTGGTCCTCTTCGGTTTCTATTTGGATGTATAGGGGAACACTTTCATTATTATGAATATTATAACACCACCAAGATCCCTAATACTTCATATCTCCCCGGACTATTGAATATATTAGGGGTTGGGGCCATGTCTCTAAGATCTGCTGAGGTTAAAGACACACTGAGCCAATTTGAAAACTTTTATTTTATTTCTTTTCATGAACTGAATTGATCAATTATTTATAATGAAAATGGTTCTCTTGAGGAAATGTCGTATATGATCTCTCTCCAAGATGGGGTTTAGGCGTCCAGAGTGGATTAGCTAGTTATCTATGAACCTTATGCACCTCATTGGTTTTATCATCATTTTTTTGCATTCAAAGGGTCTACCCTTTTCCTTTGGTTGGTGTTTGAGGGTAGTGAAATCCTGGAGTCATTCTACAATTTTGGATGATGTTTTCATGTGAATAAAATAAGGCTGAGATCATGCTTCCACCTATTGATGCTTCTTCCACTTTCCTTACCTAGGATTATGCTTAGAGGATTAGGTATCAGTTGTTTCCCTCGGAATTCGGGGATGACCTCCTTGATGGGAGGTTCAAACATTCTGATCGATTTCTAACGGGTTTGTTCGTAGAACCAGAAACATCCAATGATTCCACATCCATTTGGACCTACTTTCCAAAGGTAGGCGCTCATTAGTTTGTGGACTGATGAGGCTTAGGAATTTTCATTGGTCGAGAGGATGGGAGGTCGGACTCATCACACCTTTTTAGGGGAATTATTGTCTACTCCAGGACTCTCTTTATAGATTTAAGTTATGTTCGTGAATCCTTATTACATTACCAAGTATAAAATGAGCGCTCCTTCAGATTTGACAATCAATGATTAAATATGTAGAAAATTTAGAGAATCTTTTATATGTATTCGAGGTTCTTCATCAATAGAGAATCATCTGTATTTATTTAGAGATTCTTGGTCAATGGTATCCTTCGAAACATTTATATAGAATTCTCTTGGTCATTATGTTGACCAGGCTGGTTTTAAAGCCACTCAGTGGGGCACTTGAAGTTTATTAACATTCAGAAGGACATGGATTATTTCAGAGTTGGGATCGAACCCGCAGATGTGCTACCTACGTATCCTTTGTTTAGAAAAGGAATTAGAACCCACATAGTTCGAGTAAGGGAGTATGATGTTTATGATTAATGGCTCAAATAAGGATTTCATAATTACTTTTACACTCTAAGCTCACGTGAGTCATGCTCGATGTGAGAAACAAGAGGTATTGGTAAAAATTAGACAATTGTGCCATGAAAAATGCAATCATAAGAAATAATGTGGGACTTATGTATGTATGACTGCCCAGATAAATGAAGATTATGATTTACTTCAGGGAAGAAATCTAGGAACAGGGTCCATAAATGTATATGTGCTTTATGGAGATTTTAATACTCTAATTTGGGGCTTACTCTTGAAAAGGAGGCCCAAATTAGGATAGGACTTATGATTGGGTTTTACTCCTGAGAAATAATCCCGGATCAAAGGTAAATTAGGACTGGTTAAGAGGAATTAAGATTGGGGCTTACTCCTGAAAAGGAGGCCCAGGTTAAGAGACTTGAAAAATTAAGGGACTTGGGGATTACTCCTGAAGAGGATGCCCATATTTGAGACTGGGGCTTACTTCTGAAAAGGAGGCCCAGGTTTAAGAGAATTATGGTTGGGGCTTACTCCTAAGGAGGATTCCCATATTAGGGGACTGGGTCTTGCTCCTGAAAAGGAGGCACAAGTTAAGAATTATGGATGGGGATTATTCTTGAAAAGGAGGCCCAGGTTAAGAATTATGACTGGGGCTTATTCCTGAAAAGGAGGCCCAGGTTAATGAGTTATGATTGGGGCTTATTCCTGAAAAGGAGGCCCATGTTAATGAGTTCTCTCATCGTAAAGGATGAGGTTGAATGAATGAAATCTCAATCTTTAGTGAGATAAAGATGTTTAAATCACTAGGTTTGAGAGATATTCCACAGAATTCCTTTCAGATAAGGAAGTAAAATCATGAAATCATTCCATAAATGGATTTGGAGAGTGTCTTGAAGAATGAATCTTGAATAGGAGAGGTGGAATGGCATAAGAGGGGTGAAATGGGAAAGAAGGGAACCCAAAAAGGCAGGGGCACGCAAGTTCTGGCAGGCGCGCAGGTATTGCGTGGGCGCGCAAGTTCGGTCGTGTAGGTATACATGCGCGACACATGGGTACTCGCGCGGCGGTTAACAAATCGGGTAATACTTGAGCGACTCTTGGTTAAATCCTTTAGAATCCTCTTGAGGTTCTTCCAGAATAGGGGCGCGCAAGTTCTATTGAAGGAGTAAGGTGGCGCGCAAGTGTGGCCATTTCCCTTAAGGGATGGCCACTCAGGCGCACAAGTGTTAATGAGTTTCAACACTTAGGCCTTCCTCCCCCTCTTTAGATCTTCTGTTCTAGGTAAGAAATTACCTTAGAAGTGTTTCGGAAGCTTTGAGAAGAGACTAGGGCACAGGGAGCTTAAATCTGAGTTTCTGGAAAAATTACTCCCTAAATGGGGGGCCCACAGGGTCTATTTATAGGCTGGAGAAGACCCGGGTGGTTATCACTTAGGTCGCACAAGTCACTTGCGCGACCACTAGGTGGCGCGCAAGTATACCTACGCGACCATTGTCGAACTTGCATGACCCTTGTGCAACATTCTTCTTATTCCTTCCTTTGTCAATTTTTGATATTTGTCCAAAGTTTGATTCACTTTGAGCTCAGATATTCACCTTTTCCAATCTTTAGATTCTGTGACGAAAGGAGCGTCAACAAAAGTCCCCCCTCAGAGTTGGATCCGGAGAGAATAGAGGATTTGACTCTGAGGAAATCGAGAATCAAAAGGAAATTGGGGTTTGCAAGGTAGGGCGCGCAAATGAACTTTGGGCACGCAAGGCCTGACGCATAGGGATACGTCCCTTGATCGCACAGGGTCCCGGCCGCATCTATAAATAGAGGGCCTCACTTTTGTACAAAGCATCTGGATTTTCATATTTCAAACCTTCGATCTCTTGCCGCGTAGGTCACCTTAGCCGCACAGGTTGCTCTGTTTTTTGATGTTTCTTTGTTGTCGCGCTGCTGTATAGGTATTTGTACTTGCGCGGTTTATACTTTCACGTCAAAAACTAGCGTGGCACACGAACACTTGTGCGCCAATTTTAGACTTGCACGCCATAATTCCTTAGCCATTTTTTCAAATTCTTTCACAAATTTTATGAAAAATAAACCCATTTAAGAGTTAGTTTATTCAACTTTTGTGCAGATTCAATGGCTCCCAAGGGAATTGGAACGGCTGATGAACTGGATAGCAAGCATATTGATGACATGATGAAAAACATTTTCCATGATTACTATGATATCTGCAACAACACTCTCCCGGATTTGGATAATTACTTGAAGAAATATCATCTTAATTTCCCACAGAGCATCTACCTGCCTCTATATGGTCATGGTCATCTGCAAGGAGTCAATGTTCCAGATGCAAAGAACTATACGCCTAAAATGCAGCTGAACTGCTACTCCTCTATTTCGGTTATGTTGTGCATTAAGAGCAACAATAATGGTGTGAACTTTCAAATTCTTCCTCCATGTCATTTCCTTGTAGATATGAAAATGGAAAACCCATGGGCTGAAATGTTTTCCGCTGCCGATTGGTGGAGAGAAGACAAACATGGCATTAGAGAAATATCTGAAATGAGTACTCTCTCCAAATGGATTTTTACTTCCAATGCTTCATTCTCAAATCCATGTATCCATCTTCCAAGTCTCTTGGATAAAAATAGAGTCATTGTTTGGTCAGCAGAAATTTTTTTCTCAAACCGCACTCAAGAACATCCTTTTACAATTGTTTCAAGAAGATCTGGTATCACTGCATCTCTTATTGTATACAGTTGAATGAATGAATTCTAGGTGGTTGCTGATAAATCTCGGGATGCCGTAAATAAAATGAAGAGTTATGTTGAAAGCCTTTTGTAATTATTGAAAAAGAGAAGAGACTCCAGTCTGTGGATGTCCTTCTATCTCCTATGTATCAATGAAAAACACTTTCATCTTCAATCATTTGTACTTGCATTCTCTTTTGCTACATGCTTTAGATTTTACCTAAGCCAATGGTCCTAGTAAGCATAGTTTGATTTTTACTAGGATTAATGTAAATAACTCTACAAACTTCGAACCTTTTAATTGCTCAATATTACCTAAATCATACAGAACGTATGTTTAGTGAGCTTGGAACTTGACTTTTATTCAGAGTTCCTTTGTATTTTGTGGCCAGTTTAAAGTCATGCACATCGTACATAAAAAGGCTAATGTTTAAGGTCGAAATAGATTTGACCGAATGAATTAGAATTGACTCAATTCCTTGACAATTCATCTGAAAACATAGTACCATACTCAAGTATGAGGGTAAAATATGTAAACTATGACTTAAGAATATTTGAATCTGAGGAATGATATGAAAAAGAGCTAAAATGCATTATAAGAAGTAGTTCCCAAGAATTAAGTTACCATTATTTAAAAAACCCGTTAGGGGGTTGAATTATGCAGGGCCACCTAAGGGAATTGGCTGCATAGTTAAATAAAATAGTATCTTTTGGCTAACAAGTCTGCTATGTAGACTGTTTATGCAAGGCCGCCTATGGGCACGTGTTTCATAGTCAGACAAAATAACTCTCAGAAATTTACTTTCCTAGTACTAAAATCCAGTGAAAGTTTATGGAGATTCAAATTTTCCAAAGTATAGAGTTTGTTGTATGGAAAGAGGTACTTGAATATGGAGAAGATATTTCCAAACTAGATTATCAAAGAACTAAATAGATATCACTCCTACGAAGGTCTGACCCAAACGTAGGGAAGGAGAATATAAACCATATACTTGAATACTTTCAGATCATGAAAAATGATATGGGACAAATATGTTAAGGATGGCTGTTTTTTGCGGATCCCTACATACTGTCATCTAAGACAAATAAGGACAAAAGAGGCATTCTTCCCAAGAATGAAGTTACCACTATCCAAAAAACTCGTTAGGGGGTTGAATTATGAAGGGCCGCCTAAGGGCATTGGCTGCATAGTCAGATAATAGTATCTTTTGGCTAAAAAATCTGTTGTGTAGACTATTTATGCAAGGCCGCCTATGGGCACGTGCTGCATAGTCAGGAAAAATAATTCTCAGAAGTTTGAAATTTTGTGACTAGAAGTCATGAAAAGGGTTATGAAGATCTGAAAATATTGAAGGTTAGAATTATGACACATAAAGATGGGTATTGTCCAATGTATACAGATATACACAGATCAATGATAACCATAATCATGTTTTGGATGGGTCCTGAATTGAAATGTTGGACTTCACTACGTATCCCATAAGGATGAGAATCAATCCATACATAGTTCTTTAACTACAGTTTAATGTTGTGTGGGACAAAAAGATTAGAGATCTTAGTTTAGTGTCATTAATCTTGGACCATTATAATAAATACACAGTGTGTGTTTTCATGGGGACTTTTCAGCCAAGGGACTGAAAGCGTAATTTGGGATTAGGCCCAAAGACTTGGGGCTGGATTCGAGGGACACTCGAATATTCCTACGTATCCCATAAGGATGGGAATCAAGCCCACGTAGTTCTAGAAATACCCTCTGTACAAATTTGGTTCGTACATGTGAAGGGTGAAAGGGGACTTTAATACAATGATGGTTTAACCCAAGATAAAAGGTTTGGGCATTTCCATGTATGCACATAGTCTTTGAAATGAAACATGATTGAAAATCAATGTAAATAATGATTCCCTATCAAGTGAGGTTATCAAAGAATATTGTAGTTTATTTTCATACTGGACAAAAGTGTTGTATAGTTTAACATAATATAAAAAGGATGAAATTGAACCAATGTAAAGATATTGATTCTAGGGGTGGTTTCACGAATCAACATCGTATGAGATGGAGGTGAACCAATGTGAAGATATTGATTTTGGGCTTGAACCTTGGGAGGTTGCCTACGTACCCAGCCTAGAAGGCAAGGATCAAAGTCTGCGTAGTTCAATTAAAGAATGAATTAATGATCAAGTTGTTTTTGGGGACAAAAACCTAAAAAATGATGTTGGGATTTACACATGGTCAGTAGCCCAGAGAGAGTATTATGGTTGAGGTTTGCTCTAAGCTCACGTGATTCACACTCGGTGTGAGAAACAAGAGGTAGCAACAACCTTAACGATACACAGTTTAACGTCATGTAGGACGTATGAAGGGACTATGCAGTTTAAAGTCTTGCAGTTAGGACTATTGGTGCTGCACAGTTTAATGTCATATAGCAGGGACAAAGTATAGTTTAATGTCATGTAGGACGTATCAAGGACTTTATGTACAGTTTAGCATCATGTAGTTAGGATGATAGGGACAATATAGTTTAACGTCATGTGGGACGAAAGGGGGGTTGTGCAGTTTAATGTCATGAAGTGAGGACAAAAGCGTACACCATTTAACATCATGTTGGACGCATTAGGGACTTTTTTTCACACAAGTTTAACGTCATGTTGGACGAAAAAGGGATGATACAGTTTAGCATCATGCTGGACGAAAGTGCAAATAGTTTAAGGTCATATGCATAGACCATGGATGGTGCAGTTTAATGTCATGTTGGAAGGTGGTGTAGTTTAAGGTCATACAGGACCTTTTATGATTATGTAGTTTAACGTCTTTCCATACGTAAGGGACTTTTATACAGTTTAGCGTCATGTAGTTAGGACGTCACAGTTTAACGTCTTGCTGGACGTAAGGGACTTGCAAATAGTTTAGGGTCATATGTATGGACCTTTGCTGTATAGTTTAACGTCATATAGCAAGGATGATTAAGGGGACACAGTTTAACGTCTTGTTGGATGATGGTGTTGTTTAAGGTCATACAGGACCATTTAGGGAACTTTTTCGCAGTTTAACGTCTTGCTGGACGATGGTGAAGTTTAAGGTCATATAGGACCATTTAGGGAACTTTTTCGCAGTTTAACGTTGTGTGGGACGATGGGCAGTTTAAGGTCATACAGGACCATTTAGGGAACTTTTTCGTAGTTTAACGTCATGTGGGACGATGGTGCAGTTTAAGGTCATACAGGACCATTTAGAGAACTTTTTCGCAGTTTAACATCGTGCGGGACGATGGTGCAGTTTAAGGTCATACAGAACCATTTAGGGAACTTTTTCGCAGTTTAACGTCTTGCTAGACGATGGTGCAGTTTTAGGTCATACAGGACCATTTAGGTAAATTTTTCGCAGTTTAACATCGTGTGGGACGATGGTGCAGTTTAAGGTCATACAGGACCATTTAGGGAACTTTTTTGCAGTTTAACGTCTTGCAGGACAATGGTGCAGTTTAAGGTCATACAGAACCATTTAGGGAACTTTTTTGCAGTTCAACGTCTTGCTGGATGATGGTGTAGTTTAAGGTCATACAGGACCATTTAGATGATATATTTTGTGTTTATACAAAATACTTCTTCAAAAATCTGGCATTGGTTGGAGTAGTGATGAGTTCTCCATCCATCGAGATTAATGAATAAGCTCCATTGGAGTAGACCCTATGTATTGAGTAAGGTCCTTCCCATTTTGGATCAAGCTTGGGAGGTTTCTTTCCTAGTATCATTGGAGTTCTGAGAAATAATACCAATTCTCCCTGAGTGAATGAACTAAGACAAACTTTTTTGTTAAAAGCTCGTGTTATTCGATTCTGATAGACTTCCAAGTAGTGCAAAGTGCACAATCTTTTCTCATCTAAACGTTCCAATTCATTCAATCGCTTTTGAGATTGTTCATCTGTAGATGAATGATCACAAATCGATACTCTTAGTGAAGGCAATTGAACTTCAATGGTCAAGACGGCTTCCGTTCCATATACTAGTGAATATGGAGTAGACCGAGTTGCAGTGCGGGTGGTAGTCCGATAAGCCCATAAAGCATGAAAGATTTTATCAGGTCATGACTTATTATCTTTATCCACCATCTTTTGCAGTATATTTGAAAGAGTCTTGTTAAAGGCTTCTATCTAGCCATTGGCCGCTGCATGATACCGAGATGAATGGTTGGATTTGATGTTGTATTCTTGATACAACTTCTTCACCTCAGATGAACCGAAGTTGGTGCCATTGTCCGTCAATATGGTATGAGGGACACCAAATCTGGTAATGATGTTAGACTTTATGAAGCTAACAACACATTTATAACTGACTTCCTTGAGAGGTATTGCCTCTTCCCATTTGGAAAAGAAGTCAGTAGCAGTAAGAATGTACTTAAACTGCTTGGTCGTAGCTGAAGGGTAAGGTCCCACCACATCCATTCCCCATGTGACAAATGGCCATGAGTATTTAGTTGTATGAAGTAAATCTAGAGGTTGATGAATGAAGTTGGCATGTACTTGGCATGAATGACACTTCTTTGTGAAATCAACACAATCTTGTATCATTGAAGGCCAAAAGTATCCAAGCCTTCGAATATGATCAGACAGTCTATGTCCAGACAGGTGGGCACCACAGACTCCTGCATGCACTTCTTTCATGATATCCATTGTCTCTTCACCATCAATTCATCTGAAGATAACTCCATAAAAACCACGTTTGTAGAGAATTTTCTCTAAGTTATCTAGTCTATCATAAAGAGTAAAATTGACCACACGTCACCAGATTTGTTCTTTCTCGGCTCTATCAAGTGGAAGTGTTCCATTTTGAAGGTATTCCCTGATAGGTGACATCCGTCCTGTAGTATGACCATACGGTTCAGGAATGGGACTAATTTCATTAATTTCCTCTATTCTGATTCGAACATAAGGTGAAATTGCACGACGGTGGGCAATACTGATGGTTGTCTCATCCCGAATTGGATCTTCCAGAGCTGTATCTATATTAGCCAGTGCATCATCTTGAGCATTTTGTGATCTCGGGACATAAGAAAATGTCGGTTCCAAAGGAAATTCCACCATTAACTCTATGATATAATCATACAAAGGGATTAGTTCTTCTTTTCTGATGGCATAATCCCCATTGACTTGTTTGATTACCAGGTCTGAATCACCTTTCACTTTTAATTGATTCACTTGTGCTTGAAGCGCTAATTAAAGCCTGCGATGAGAGCTTGGTATTCGGCTTCATTATTGGTACCACCTTCACACAATAAGAAGGAATAAGGTAACACCGCCTTTTCTAGAGAAATGAGAACAATTCCTAATCCAACTTTGTTGAATTTAGGATTTTCCATTTTCCTCCCTGTTGGACTTCAGGAAGCACCATCAAAATACATTTCCCATGCCTGAGGACTTTCTTGAATAGAGAATACTTCCTCATCAGGGAGCTCAATATCTGAAGATGTGTCTTCCATTGAAGAGTGTTCGGCCAGGAAATCAGCCAGATATTGTACCTTTATCACCTTTAGAGACACATACTGTATGTCGAATTGCTGCAAAATAACTGCCCACCTTGCCAGACGTCTTGTAAGCATTAGACGACTAAGGATGAATTTGATCGGGTTATTGCGAGATACCAATTGGACCTCGTGATGTTGTAGGTAGTGTCTCAACTTCTGAACTGCAAAGATTAATGCCAGGTAGCACTTCTCAATACTTGAATACCGGGTTTCTACTTCAAGCATAGTTCGACGAAGATAGTAGAGGTTGTTTTCATTTCCAGCATCATTCTTTTGAGCAATAAAGGCACCCAATGATCGCTCTAGAGCTGTCACGTAGAGGATAAGTGGTCTTCCTTCAACAGGTGGCATGAGTACCGGTGGACTCAAGAGGTATTTCTTGAGAATATCGAATTCTTCTTGACATTCTTCAGTCCACTGGTAAGTGACTCCCTTCTTCATCAATTTGGTGAAGGGTAAACTTTTATCTGCCAAATTGGCGATGAAACGCCGAATATAGGCTAAGTGTCCTTGAATTCCTCTTAATTATTTCAAATTTAGAGGAGGTGACATACCAAGTATTGACTTGGTCTTCTCAGGATCGACTTCAATACCATGATGGCATACAACAAAGCCGAGAAATTTTCCTGAGGTTACCCCAAAATCACATTTCAAGGGGTTCATCTTCAAATTATGTTTTCAAAGCTTGCGGAATATGACTTCCAAATCAGTCAAGTGATTAGAACGTTGTTTGGATTTAACCACCAAATCGTCTACATAGCATTCAACAAAATTCCCTAAGAATTTTTTGAAGATACGATGCATGGCACGCTGATATGTTGCACCTGCATTCTTTAAGCCAAAAGGCATTACCCGGTAGCAAAACACACCCTGAGGGGCTCTGAAGGCTGTGGATTCCTCATCTTATGAGGCCATTCGGATCTGATTATATCCAGAATATCCATCCATGAAGGAAATTTCTTCATAGCCAGTTGTTTCATCAATTAAAAGTTCTGTAATCGGAACTGGGAAATCATCCTTAGGACAATTCTGATTAAGATCTCTGAAATCGATGCAAACTCTAATTTTTCCGTTCTTCTTCTTTACAGGGACAATATTAGCCAACCACTTGGGATATTGAACTTCTCTGATGAAGTTAGCTTTGATAAGCTTATCCACTTCAGCCTCAATTTTATAAGCATAAGTTGGGTGTGTTCTTCTCACGGCTTGCTTAAATCCTCGATGTTCTTCTGGTAAACCCAAATGATGAGTAGAAACATCAGGATCAAGCCCAGGAATTTCTTTATAGTTCCAAGAAAATATATCTCTATTTTTCTTTAGAAAATAAATATTCATCTCTTGCTCTTCAAGAGTCATGGCCGCACTGATTAAAGTGGGGCGTGGATCTTCTTTTGTACCCAGATTTATTTCTCTGAGTTCATCCACAGTGGTAGAGATACCCTCCTCAAATGCTGGAGGAGAATCTCTGATATCTTCCTCTTCTTCTTCATCATGTGTTATTTTTTCCATTTCTACTTGCATAGTAGATGATAAAGAAGAATTTTCATGATCATAAAAGATGTCACAATTTTCACATCTTGAAGAAGAAGCTTCCATTTCTGACCCGATTGGTGATGAAGGGTCTTCTTTGGGTATTAAAGAGGAGATGATGGATTGAAAATAGACATCATTTTTCACCTCTGATGTTTCTATAACTTCTTCAAGCCTAATTGGTGAAGTATAGACTTGTTGGATTTCAGTAGATGAAATTAAGATGTCACCATTTGTGCTTTCATCACTGCTTGGTGGGTTACCAATTTCTCCCATGTTGTCTGGATCGATTGCCGTAATTGACATTATGGATCTTTCCATAAGAGTATTTTGATTTGGTTCTATCTTGTCAATTTGACTGATAGGCAACACATAATCTGTACTCACATGTTTAAATGGATTTACTGGAATCTTTTCCAAACCATATGGAGCATTAACTTTGGTAATCTCCTTTGTTATGGATTTCTCCCTTCCCTTCATGTGATAGAATTCCACCTCAATGTATTGAGACTCACATGTCTTGAATGGGGCCTTATCACCATAAAATATCTCAACTTCACCATAAAAACAATATTTGAGACATTGATGTTATGATGAAGGGATGGTCGCATGCTGATGTAGCTAGGGTCTTCCAAGAAAGATGTTGAAGGCTGAGTCTTGATCAAAAACCATGAAATCTGAATTGGATACAAGATCTCCAAACTGAGTTCTGAGTGTAACTTCACCCAGTGGTTCTTGTTCATTTTTATCATATCCTTGTAACATCATGGTAGAAGGATATAAATCAGATTTCATGAGGCCCAATCGATAAAGTGTATGAATGGTCATGAGGTTGACTCCTGAACCATTGTCAATGAAAGCTCTTAGAACGTCTACACCATTGACCTTGCCAGATAAGTACAAAGGTCTAATATTCCCATGCACAACATCGTCTTCATCTTCATCAGTAAAAGATATTATTGCATGGAATTCTTCAGGATTATTCTCTATGTGATAGACTTCAGCTGCAGCAATTTTAGTTTCAAACTCCTGAGGACTTGAAAAAGCCTCGATGAGTGCTTCCCGAAGATCTTTTGACAGATTCAGAGCATCCAGAATTGATAACTTGGCTGGTACTTGGGCCAAGTGTTTCAATACATCATACTTTTGATCCAGAGGTCTGCGTTTTCCTCCAGGAATATGGGCTTTAGCAGGTACCTTGTAAGCAGATGCTTTGGAAGTTGATGCATCTTGTATCGGGATAGGAGTTGGCAATATCCCTGGTTTTGGAAGATTAGACCGATTAGATCCATTTACTTGCTGAGAGGAAGAGGATGGAACCTTCATCCGTTCTTCCAAAATAACTGTTCCAGGACTGAATTTTCTATTGGTAGAAGAACTTGCTTGTTCTTTCTGAGCTCGCTGAAGGGATCTACCATGAGTTTCTGCTGCATACACAGTTCTAGAAGGGGTAGAATTGGAGTAGTGGCTTCTAAAATATCCACGTCTTCCTCTATATCCTTAGCCTCTGGAACTTCCTCTGATTCCCCTATTTGATACAGGGAATTCAGGCTCATTGAAATCGAAACTGCGACTGGCATATGGATCTATTAATTGAATCATATTAACAAAACCAAAGATTAATTCTTCGTCTGATGAAGACTCTGCCTGATTAGCCTGTTTAGGTTGTTCCGTTTAGTGGGGTGGTGCCCGTGGCTTTGAAGTAGATGGAATGAAGTCTTCCAGAGTCAAATACAACTTAGGCTTTGACACATACTCATCTTCTTCTGATTCTTTTTCTTTCTTTTAATCATGTCATTTCTTTGAGGACTTTCCCTCTTATGAAGAGGGTTTTACCGCAACATTCATGGCAGAAGACACAATCGATTTCTTTAATTGTGTTCGCAAAATATCATGAGTTTGGTTGATTGTATTTCTAACCATCCAATCATCATAATTCTGTGCATTTTTTATTTTGAATTCTTGCCATTCTCTTTCCTCCTCTGGAACTGTAGCATTGACACATGCTACCTGGGCTGAAGAGCCTTTCATTTTAACATGTCCCGAGTCGACCATCTTTTGCAGGAGGTATTTGAAGACAAAACAATCCTGGATGGGATGCCCCAACATTTGATGAAAGGGGAAATAATTGGGACGGTCTTCAACTCCTTCCTTGTTTGGCCTCTTGGGCTTTGGCAGCTGAACCAAATTATTCTCTAGGGCTGAAATGAAGTAACCAGGAACTTGTTCATTTCGGAAAGAGTATGTTTTTCTATTCAAATCCTAAAATTGTTTTCGTCTTTGATCTCTTTGATTATCTAGATGAAACGGTCTTTGTTGTTGGTGCTCAGGAGGTGGAGCCCTTCGAGAAGATGAAGGTTTTCAAGTAAAAACAGGTACAGGTTCTTGTTTAAGCATAACTGTAGTCGTTTATGCTTTACCCATTCACCTTCCTGGAGCTGATGGAATTACACGAGATTTAGCCTTAGCTTGTATAAGGGAATCTTCAATCTGCTGAACGATTGAAGTAAAGTCTCAAAACCCTCATGTGTATTTCACAGGGATTAACAGCATGCGTAATTTGTCATGCAGATTTGCCACATAGATTGGCAATAATTCCTCTTGAGGGAGTGCTGAGCTTAGGTAATATGTTAATCCCTTCCAGCGAGCAATGAAATATGAGACCCTTTCATTCTCTCTTTGCTTACAGTTTGTAAGATTGAAAACTGTTGTCTTTGGAAAAGTTGAGCTGAACTGAAGAAGGAATTTTTGGTGAAGATCCTCCCATCTGGTAATTGACCGGGATTTCAAGCTTGTATACCAGACAAAGGCTGGTCCTTGCAAGGTCCTTACGAAGCATCTGAGTTTTATTGCTTCTTGCTGCTCTGGAGTTCCCATCATAGGATCACAACAAGACACGTAATGCGTCAAATGCTGTTCAGGGTCGCCTGATCCATTGAAAATAGGGAATACAGGGTTTCCAAAACTGGATGGAGGAGAGATTGAGTCTACCCATTCAGGATAAACTTTCTTTTCTGGTTGAACCTGTTCATGTTTCCCTTCCATAGTTTCTAACTGATCTATTAATGACTCAATAGTAGTTATTAACTTTTTAGAAACATTCGGTTGAACTTGGACTTGGGTAGGTGCAATGACTGAAGCTTGGACAGATGTGGTGGTTAGTGCTGCAACTGATGGTAGCACTACCAACTGTTGTTGCACTTGACCCATGGGATTAGACTTGTGAGGGTGTACTGATAGAGGAGGATATTCTTGATCCATCTCAGTAGCTGCAACAAATTCCCTTGGCTGACTGACTCCATCACGCTCACAAAGAAGACTACCCTGAAGTAGTTCTGCATTCAACCTCCTTAATTCCTTCATTTCTTCCTCCTGTTGTGCAAACCTTTTCTCTAGTGAGAGCGATTGGACTTCTCCAGAGGGAGGATATGTAACCTGATTCTTTCCCCTCCCTTTTTTGGATCCTTTTTGGAGAGGGGGGAGTGGGTTACTCGAAGGACTGCCTAGGTTCTGAGTAATCCTTTGATTTCGTGTACACACACCTTCTTCATTTGTGTTAGTGCGTACATCTTCTTGAGCAGGAACCTCTTCATCTGAGTCCCCTGAGTGAGCCTCATCTGGTGGATTAGAAACAATGGCATTGATGACATTGATTGATGTATAACGCATCGCATCCCTTTTATCATCATTTCTGTGATATTGTCTTCTTTCCTGTCTTTGATGAGACATTGCCTTTTGTTGATTTGATCCCTCAGGAAATTCTTGACGAACCGTAATTTGGAGAGAATCTCCTGATAATTTGTCTCTTAGTTCCTCTTGAGGCTTCTTCCCCAATCGAGAAAAAACTGACTTTCTCTGAGGAGGGGATTAATGATTTGAAAAATTCCCCAGTCTAGTGGACTGGGGTTGTTCCTGTTGTTCCCTCTCAACTCCTCGATTCTTATTTGTTGATTCTGAGGGTTGGTTTAAAAGAGTCCCCAGTCTGGAGAGCTAGGGTGGATCTTGACATGCTATGTCTGAGAATTTCTTAAAAGCTCTCCTGATCTTGTGAACCTTAGTTCAGAAATTAGCTGGATGCATTAACCTGTATCCACTTTTATCACCTAGTTCAAAAGACCGTTGGATGATTTCCGACACTTCTTTAACTTGATGATGTGCTTGCTCTATACGAGAGGCTTGTTAAATATTCTCATTTGCTTCATGTAGGAGTAATTCAACAACTTTTTCTCTGTATGCTTGATTTTTTGAGGAACTAGTTGAAGCTTGTTCTTGGGAAAGCTTTTGATTACAAACAAAGCCCATTGACTGTGGCCGTCCATGGGCAATAACATTGCATGAGACCATTTTTGGAGGTCTTTGCTGACTGGAGAGCACCATGAAATGCAGTGCTCCATGAACACCCCATCCTCTGACACGAATACCAGATGGGGCATTGGCAATTAACTGACGCAATCTTCTTAGTGTGCCAAGGCATGAACGTGGAAGGGATCTCTGTTTCTTTTCAGCCTTCGGATATCGAGAGACTGATAGAGATGCCAAATCAATCTGACGTTGTAACCCTTCTATTATCTTAAGATGATTTTCATATTCATCATAAGATAATACTTTCTTTTTCAACTGACAAATATTTTTCCATATGTTGAGACGAATATCATGAATTCCATCTTCCTTCAACATTTCTGGAATGTCATACTGAGAGTCTTCCAGAGGCCAAAACATGACTGGAACTTCACCTTTCGCCAGTTGTTTTCTCATGTTCAGCATTTCCTCTTTATCATTCAATGAAGATTCTTCTACCTGATTTGACCAGAGTTGGTGTTTCCTTGTTGCTTCATCAGATTCAACAAGATTGGTAGAGAAATCATTGATCAAACTAGAAGATGCATGACTTAGGGGTGGATCGGAGAATGACCTACACACTGGGATATCTTCTGATTGAGAAAGTATTTCACCTGCTAGCGATGAAGCATCAGACATGACTGGTTTCGCATTTGCAAGTGCCTCAAGATAAGAGGGCTTTCTTGGAACTACATTGTCCACTGGAGCATTTTCCGAGCAATGTGCATCACTACTGTGGAGAGGACTTTCGCAGCGAAATTCATCATCATGGGGAGGACCAACATAATGGGTTACAGCAAAAGATGAAATATCTTGATCCTTGGTCTTCTGACCACACAGAGGGTTCCTGTGGCTCTCATATGAAGATAAAACTTCGAGATCGACCAAATTGTCATGAAGCAAGCATTCATGAGGAAGTGTCTATTGAATACCTTCGGAATTAATGTTCCCATTATTGGGAAATGAGGGAGTAGAATCTTGAATTCCAACAGATAACTATCTGAGGGCTTCAAGAACTCCAGCATCGAGCAAGGCCTTGTTATAGATTGGCTCTTGATCTCCCGACTCTGCTGGGTGGGTCTTTTTCTTAGACGCATTCTTACTCTCCTTGTAAACCAATTCACTTGTTGACGAAAGTGGCTTCTCTGAGCAGGTGTATGTGCCTGATTAGGAAATATAGACAAGTTAGGCTGACGATCTCCACTCAAATCAGGTGTATGTGCCTGACTTGGTTGTCCCTATGATATGGGGGAGTATTCCCCACAACCCTCTTGGACTGGAACAGATGTGTGTGTCTGTTCCGGAGTGAACTTTTGATGTGTCACTCCACTGGTAGGGATAGATTTATGTGTCTTTCCCTGAGATGTTGTTGAGGCTGTTATAATATCCTAGCAAGCATCCAGAATATGAGTAGGGATTTTCTTCTGCTCTTTCACCATTGATAGAATATTCTTGGTGACTTCAGCTATCGGAACGGGGATATACGTCCATTCCGTGCTTGGAGTAGGTTTATGTGCCTGCTCATGTCCTCCTTTTCCTGTCAGTGAATCCTGGCAGTACTTAAGTGTGGCGGTAGAGAGTTGAGTCTGCCTCCTTTTTGTCGTCAGAGCTTTCCAACTGACTTCTCTGAATGCTACCAAGCGAGACTGTTGGTAGGATTGATTAATACTAGTAGGTGTATGTGCCTGTTGATTGCACTTCACCAAACGTGGTTTACGAGCTCCATCATATGTAGTCAGACGAGCCTGCTGACTAGCTGATGATGTATAAACAGGTGTATGTTCCTGCCTATAGTACTCTGCCGGAATTGCCTGGCGGGATTGGCATGATGCTGCCAGACGAGTCTGCTGGAAAGTGGAATTAAAACAGGCAGGTGTATGTTCCCGCTCGTTGCTTACCACCAAGTTAGGTTGGTGGACTTCTTCGAAGATGGCAGAGATGAGAACCTGCTCACTATTGACCAGATTCCTCCTCTGGCGGTTCGTCTTGCCTGCTCGGGTTCGAGGAACCTGAGCCGAATGCCTGGAGTCGGTACCCTCATCATGTTGAGGGTGCACTGCTGCACGTGTCTGGTGGCGATTGTTGGTGGGAGCCCTTGGGAAGGACTCTTGTCTACTTGAATTAAGGCCCTGAGGGACCTGCTCATTCACCTCCTTAGAATAAGGGAGTGAATGGTGATTGCGTTCCGGGGATAACGACCCGAAACGGTTAGAGATGGTAGTCAGCACCGCCTGCTTCTTAATCACTGGTCATCGTTTTCCGGACAACCAGTGTGAGTTGTTCACTTGGAGGTCTTATCGGGCAGGCTCCAGAGTTGGGATGGTACCGTGTTGATGGTACTCCTTAACCAGCGCATTTGATACCCAGCGTTGAAGACGTTGAGTAGGTGATGTCATCCTCAGAGCGGACAATGATCCAGTAGGAGTAGCAGTAGTGGCATTTGCAGCAGCAGTATTCACATGTGTGAATTTGAGAGCAGCCATTCTAGAAATGCAGAAGATCTTGGAAAAGAGTGCATGTTTGATATAAAAGACGTAATCAAGATAAATTCAGCCACTACATCGTTTGGATGAGCACATATGTCAATGATTGTTTTTTTTGTCCCTATCATTGAGTTTTAAATAGGGGCCTAATAAATAGGTAAAACATCATTTTAACTTGGTTAAGGATTCACGTCGGGTTCACCATTTTTTGTTTCCCTCGGAATTTGGGGATGACCTCCTTGAAGGGAGGTTCAAACATTCTGATCAGTTTCTAACGGGTTTGTTCGTAGAACCAGAAACATCCAATGATTCCACATCCATTTGGACCTACTTTCCAAAGGTAGGCACTCATTAGTTTGTGGACCGATGAGGCTTAGGAATTTTCATTGGTCGAGAGGATGGGAGGTCAGACTCATCACACCTTTTTTAGGGGAATTATTGTCTACTCCGGGACTCTATTTATAGATTTAAGTTATGTTCGTGAATCCTTATTACATTGCCAAGTATAAAATGATCTTTCCTTCAGATTTGACAATCAATGATTAAATATGTAGGAAATTTAGAGTATCTTGTATATGTATTCGAGGTTCTTCATCAATAGAGAATCATCTGTATTTATTTAGAGATTCTTGGTCAATGGTATCCTTCGAAACATTTATATAGAAGTATCTTAGTCATTATGATGACCAGGCTGGTTTTAAAGCCACTCAGTGGGGCACTTGAAGTTTATTGTCATTCAGAAGGACATGGATTATTTCAGAGTTGGGATCGAACCCACAGATGGGATACCTATGTATCCTTTGTTTAGAAAATGAATCAGAACCCACGTAGTTCGAGTAAGGGAGTATGATGTTTATGATTGATGGATCAAAGAAGGATTTCATAGTTACTTTTATACTCTAAGCTCACGCGAGTCATGATCGGTGTGAGAAACAATAGGTATTGGTAAAAATTAGACAATTGTGCCATGAAAAATGCAATCATAAGAAATAATGTGGGACTTATGTATGTATGACTGCCCAGATAAATGAATATTAGGATTTAATTTAGGGAAGAAATCTAGGAACAGGGTCCATAAAGGTATATGTGCTTTATGGATATCTGAATACTCTAATTTGGGGGTTACTCCTGAAAAGGAGGCCCAAATTAGGATAGGACTTATGATTGGGTTTTACTCCTGATAAAGAATCTCAGATCAAAGGTAAATTAGGACTGGTTAAGAGGAATTAAGACTGGGGATTACTCCTGAAAAGGAGGCCCAGGTTAAGAGACATGAAAAATTAAGGGACTTGGGGCTTACTCCTGAAGAGGATGCCCATATTTGAGACTGGGTCTTACTCCTGAAAAGGAGGCCCAGGTTTAAGAGAATTATGGTTGGAGCTTACTCCTAAGGAGGATGCCCATATTAGGGGACTGGGGCTTACTCCTGAAAAGGAGGACCAGGTTAAGAATTATGACTGGGTATTATTCTTGAAAAGGAGGCCCAGGTTAAAAATTATGAATGGGGCTTATTCCTGAAAAGGAGGCCCAGGTTAATGAGTTATGACTGGGGCTTATTCCTGAAAAGAGGGCCCAGGTTAATGAGTTCTTTCATCGTAAAGGATGAGGTTGAATGAATGAAATCTCAATCTTTAGTGACATAAAGATGTGTAAATCACTAGGTTTGAGAGATATTCCATATAATTCCTTTCAGATAAGGAAGTCAAATCAATAAATCATTCCATAAATGGATTTGGAGAGTGTCTTGAAGACTGAATCTTGAATAGGAGAGGTGGGATGGCATAAGAGGGGTGAAATGGGAAAGAAGGGAACCCAAAAAGACAAGGGCGCGCAAGTCCTAGAAGGTGCGCAGGTACTGCGTGGGCGCGCAAGTTCGGTCGCACAGGTATACCTGCGCGACACATGGGTACTCGCACGGCAGTTAACCAGTAGGGTAATACTTGAGCAACTCTTGGTTAAATCCTTTAGAATCCTCTTGAGGTTCTTCCAGAATAGGGGCACACAAGTTCTATTGAAGGAGTAAGGCGGCACGCAAGTGTGGCCATTTCCCTTAAGGGATGGCCACTCAGGCGCGCAAGTGTTGATGAGTTTCAACACTTAGGCCTTCTTCCCCCTCTTTAGATCTTCTGTTCTAGGTAAGAAATTACCTTAGAAGTGTTTCGGAAGCTTTGAGAAGAGACTAGGGCACAGGGAGCTTAAATATAAGTTTCTGGAAAAATTACTCCCTAAATGGGGGGCCCACAGGGTCTATTTATAGGCTGGAGAAGACCCGGGCGGTTATCACTTAGGTCGCACACGTCACTTGCGCGACCACTAGGTGGCGCGCAAGTATACCTTCACGACCGTTGTCAAACTTGCACGACCCTTGTGCAACATTCTTCTTATTCCTTCCTTTGTCAATTTTTGATATTTGTCCAAATGTTGAATCACTTTGAGCTCAGATATTCCCATTTTCCAATCTTTAGATTCTATGACAAAAGGAGCGTCAACATCTGCTTATCAGAATGGTGCTCTAAAATAGTTGGTACGTCATGTGGACAAAAAATTTTCCTTACCAACCATGTTGTTAGAGGCCATAAAGGAATTGATTGAATATTCAGGTGAGACATCAAGAAAGTGACCTTGTTCAAGTTATTATTATTCTGATGGTGAAAAAGACTCTGTTGAGGAAGTTAATCCACCAAAATAGGCTATGGATGATACTCATATTAAGAGAAGGGAATATGGGACTTCTACTATTTTCGCATTGGTTTGACTAGTTAGTCATCCTCCTGTCATGCCTACCTCAATAGTTGTAGAGGATCAGGCACAATATAGGATTATTTGGAAATAGATCCATGCATTAATCACTAATACTCACTTGGAAGTATTCCATGATCAAGGATAACACCTTCAATAGTTATTTCATGACTTAGGGGCAGGTGGTTTTGATCGACAGCCTCTGTATCAAATTATGCTACAAATCGTTCTGACCTGGTGAGATCTGGACATAGGTGAAAGTTATTTTTATGATATTCTAGATGAATCCCATCTTTCTAGAAAAATGAGGGATATGTCAGGGGCATTGGAGCAGAGTCGTCAGTTGATATTTTAACTACAAGCTCATATGGGTGCCTAGACTACACATATATAAGGATATGAGGAGATTATTGTACGCCTGAGGTATGACCTATCTACATCATCATCCTCATTGGAAACTGATTAGAAAATGGTTGAATAGTTTACTATTTTGATTGAGACCCTCCATCCTATAGTATAAGTGGAATAGGTGGGGAGAGAGGCACTCCAACATTCAATTTATTCTTCTTTCCAGACTCTTGAAAATCTTACCAGCATAACTGGCCGACTTTTATCATGATTCAACTTTATAATGTACTCCATTTTGTATGAGACTCCATAGAGACTCCAAAATGTGGAGAATCCTCCCTATTTTTCATACTATGAATGGATGAATTTTCTGAACATTCTATACTACTATCCAATTTTTTTCCTTTACAATGTGCATGATATCGCATTGCTCTGAATTTATGATAATCACCAATGATACCCATCCTTTGCATAACATCAAGTAATCCTGAATGTCTAGATCTGAATATTTAAATCATAAAAAAAATTATTTTTAGAAATACTCATGACTTTCCACCAACTCAAGATCCTCTATTGATATATATATTCCAGTTATCTTAAGATCCTATGATTTTTAGAAGGATTACTTGGGTAGGATACATGTCCCAGAGGGGGAGTGCCCTGTATTTCACTGAAGCCGATAGGCTTGGTGAGAGAATATTGATTGTGTTAAGTCTATGTAGTGGGCCTTATAGTCTTTTATAGACTAAATAACTTCTATGATATATATTATGTTCTTTTTAGCTCTGACCTGATATCGCTTTAGTTTAGGGTCTTTTAGCTTGGACTTGATATCGTTTTAGTTTAGGGTATTTTAGATCGTACCTTGATGTGATGTAGTTTAGAGACTTTTATCTTGGACCTTTGGTGTACTATAGTTTAAGGTCTTTGAGGTTGGACTTTTGTATGTTGTAGTTTAGGGCATTTGATCTTGGACCTTATATCACTTTAGTTTAAGGTCTTTTAGCTCGGATCTTTATGTGTTGTAGTTTAGGGTCTTTTAGCTCAGACCTTTGGTGTGATGTAGTTTAGGGTCTTTGAGATTGGACCATTGTATATTGTCGATTGAGGTATTTGAGATTGGACCTTATATCTCTTTAGTTTATGGTATTTTAGCTCGGACCTGATAATTATTTAGTTTAATGTCTTTTAGCTTGGACCTGATGTCACTTTATTTTAAGATATTTTAACTCGAACCTGATGTCGCTTTAGTTTAGGGTCTTTTAACTTAAACCTTTGTATTATATAGTTTAGGGCCTTTGATCATGGACCTTATATTTCTTTAGTTTAAGTTATTTTATCTCAGACCTTATATTTCTTTAGTTTAAGGTCTTTTATCTCGGATCTGATGTCGCTTTAGTTTAGGGTCTTTTAGCTCAGACCTATTGTTGCTTTAGTTTAGGGTCTTTTAGCTTGGACCTAATGTTGCTTTAGTTTAGAGTCTTTTTTTCTCTAACCTTTGGTGTGTAGGTAATATGGGGTAGGAAGACCAGGGATGACTCAAAACATTCTAGGGTAGTGAGTTCTATTTTGGTGTCTCTGGGGCTCATGAGGATTGGAGTTCCTTTCTTTCAAGGAGGAGATGCTTTTAGTTGGTGTGTTAAATCCCTTATGTCTTGATATCATGTCCAAGAAAAGATGGTATCCACTCTTTTCCAAGGGTCATGGAAGATTTATGGAAGCAATATCGATCGAGATTGAAATTATAGGGATACTAGGTATTCATAGATAGTTGGAGTGTGGGTGATATAAATCATAACCCAAAAGTTTGAGTCTCTGAGAAATGGGATGGGGAAGACATGTCGAGTATGTCCCACAACACTTTGAGATGTTCGGTTATGCCTTGATGTCATTAGGGTTTACAAGGATTATAATCTCCTTTCTTTCAGGGATGAGATGCCTTTAATTGGTGGGTTTAATCCTGTATTCATTGATATCATGGACAAGAAAAAATGATCTCCACTTTTTTCCAAGGGCCATAAAATATTTATGAAGACTCAAACATTTAGATGATGAAGTTGGGTATGGAAAGAAGGATATACGAGAAGGGTTTTGGCACCCATAACAAAATACAAATAATATGTTATAAAGCTCGAGCCCTATTCCCTATGGTTTCGAAATCATGTTGTGTGGTCCATCAAAGGTTTGGGAATGAAGTGTCACATTTTTTCCTTGAAAAAGGGTACAAAACATGGGTATGAAACATCGAGGATATTTTATCTACTTGAATACTATGGTATGGAGATTGTAAATTGTTAGGACCAAGATAGATAATAAGGAATGTGATCATATTCAGGTTTTCTCTTTTTTTCAATGATCTTTAAGGAGAAAAGGAACTTTAAGAAGAATAAATCACCTCATTTTTTTTTGAAGAAAATTAGACTGACCATCGTATTCAAATAAATTGGACTCACAATGTTTGAGAAATTCCATCATATTGAGAAGTTGTTTTCTAGATGAAAAGGATCATCAGACTCACCTCAGGTCTGGACTGGAAGAATAGATCGTAATGGGAAAGAATCATAGTCTGCATGACTATGATATAAATGTGATTATTCTTTACTAATCTTGGAGTTCTCATAAATAATAAGTATACAATAAAACTTGTGATGTAAGTTTGATGAAATAAAAGGGGGATAAAAATATTCTTCCAATCATATTCAGTCTGATCGTAATCATTCCAATTGTATTTGGGCTGAGAATGAAAGAAAGATTTTGATTAAAGGTAGGGAAGTTACAATACTTTCCTTGATAAGTTGGATGATGTTAAAGGTTATCTTCAATGTAATCAAAGTCATGAAGGAGGTCATGATACAAGAAAAAGTTTGTAAAATAAAGAAGTTTCTAAAGTCAAAGTTGTTGATGATGATCCATCAGATTTGATATACTATCATATACATCAAAGGCATAGTTTTTTTATGAAAATTCATTGGTATCGTATTTTGAAGAGAAATAAGTTTCTAAAGTTGAATCTGCTGATACATATCTATCAGACTCGGTATGCCATCAGAATAATCGGAGGAAGAATTTATTGGGACCGATGAATGAAAATAAAAGAAAAAGAATGTGGTGGCCAATACGAAGAATAAATTCATATATTTATCAACAATGTATTTGACTATTTAAAATAGGTTGAATTACTTTGCTTATCATTCAAGCGGGTCAAGAGAAGAGATGAATACAAATATATTGTTTTAAATTTGTCTTCATCATAATGGGACAAATAGAAATAAAAATTAAAATCGGACTTAAGAGAGCCTGAAGGAGATAAAAAAGTGCTGAATAGGGGGATCTTGAAGTTAAAAGATGATATTTTCTTTTAATTGGTTGGTACATAGCTTAATAATTAAGAAATCATATCGGTTAATCAAAATGGTATCTATTTCCTCATAAAATAAATTGATATAGAGCATCATAATGAAGGAATTGTATTAAGGAAATCATATTCAAACTAATGTTTGTAAAGAAAATTAGAAGTGATCTGAAGTGTTTAGAATATTCTAGAAGGATTGAGAAGAAACTAGAAGAGTTGATAAATTTTGAAGAAGTCAAAATGCATCCAAAATTCAAGGAAACATGAAATTTTTTAAAATTTGGTTGAGCAGGAAAGAATTTCATAATCTAGGCCAAATCATTTTTGGGTCACCAATAAAAGGTGAAAAGTACATTGTACTTTTCTAACTGAAGTATCGTTCATTACTGAAGAGAGAGAAGCTCCAAATTTTTAGGGAGAATAAGTTTCCAAGTTGAGATTTGCGGAAGAAGTTTTCCTAAGATAAGAGAAAGGAGAAGAGATAATATTGCAACATATTCAGCTAATCATTGTATTCAACTAACTATTATATTCATTCGGTTATCATATTGTATAGGATTATCATATTGGGGTTTTCTAAATAAAGAATAATGTGTTCAGAATTGTCTCAACCATATTCTGATAGAGTTACATTTTCCATATTGACCAATCAGACTATGCGAATCGGACTGGGTAATCAGACTGAGTATTATATCAAATTCCACAAAATTATTAACAACTTCTAGATATTAAAGTGAAAAATTGTTTTGAAAGTTTATATTTTTTAAAGTTGGTAAAGAAGAATTGTAACATGTTTTGTTAAAAAAAATTGTATTACATTATTTGTGTTTGATAGAGCACGCACACTATTGAATTATTTACATAGTGATACATGAGTCAAAGGGCATATCCTACTCGTTGTATTCCACAAAAAATGATTATTTTCTAGTGGATTGTGTGGTATTGGATTATTTACAAACCATACTTAGTATGTATCTATTCTTATTGAATAGTGAACCATGTAAATTCTTGTGTTTTTGTGGATGTGTGTTTGAATTTTTTTCACATGGTAAATTAATCTTTAACAAGAGGTGAAGTTTGTTTCATAATAAATAAAACATAAAAGAAAATATATCATTGATCCACACCCTCCCCCTCTTAGTGATACAATTATCCTGACTGGTCATTTATAATTGGTACCAGATCCAAAGGTTCCCTTCGTTTATTATTTTCTAAATTTTTAAAGAGAATTTGATGGAGAATTTGAATTGTGTGAACAGTAAGGGTATTCTGGTTATCGATGGAAATTAATATCATATTTGGAAAGATAGAATGTTTCCTTTTCTCATGTATATTATGTATGATATTATTGAAGCAACAACATATGGTTTTACACCTATTGATGATATAGTGCCTCTTATATCTGTTGATAAGAAGAATCTTGAGAATGATGGAAGGGCTTGAAATTATTTACTATCATCACTTTCTAAAAGTTAATTTCTATGCTTGAAAAGTGTTTCCACAACCAAAGGTATATGGGATAATTTTGAAAACATATATGAAGGAAATAAAAAAGTAAACAAGGTAAAATTACAAATCTAGAGGCTGAAGTATGAAGATTTAAAAATAGGTGAGTATGAATATGTTTGGGACATCTTTACCAGGGTGAATGAAATTTCCAGCACTATCTGATTTCTTGGTGAAAATTTAAAGGTTCTACACTTGTTGAGAATATCTTGAGAATCCTTCTTGACAAGTTTGATGATAAAGTCTCTTAATTGGAAGATAGAGATCCTGAAACATTATCTCTAGATGAATTTCATGGAACTCTAATCACTTATGAAATGAGAAGGGAGAAAGCTATGAAATTTAAAACAAAAGTTGATAGACAAATGTATTTAAAGGCGGCCAAGAAAGAAAATTCAAAGAAGATTCTTATTGAAGAATAAGCTGGTGATTCTGATTCAAAAAATGAGGTATGTAAAAATCTTGATGATATTTTATCCTTGTTTTCTAGAAGTGTGAGAATAGGTACAGGTAAATATAAAGGTAAAATTACCTTGAAATGATTTCAATGTGGAATTTTTGGCCACTTTGGGGATAATTTTCCTTGTAGGAATAAAGAATAGGATAGTGGTGAAGAAGAAATAAGGCCAAGAAGATCATGGAAGAAACATGGTGATAAGGATAAATCCTTTGTCATAGTGAAAAAATAAAAATTTCTTCAAATCCAAAAGAAACAATTTATTATCTAAAGATGAAGAGGAAGAAGACAGTGATGGTGAATCTGAAAAATACATTGAGTATGTTGGTGAGAATAATTTTATTGAAACAGTGAATAATAAATAATTTGGAAGTAGTAGTTCTGAATAAGAAGAAGCTTGATTAGAATATCATTAAAAATAATAATTGAAATAATTCATGAGAAATATTGGAAGGAAAGAGAAAGAAATCATGAAGTTGAAAAATGAAAGTTATTCAATAAATAATCAAGAATTTTTTTCTGATGATAAAGTAAAGATGGTGAAAAAAATTGACGATTTGAATAATTTTCTTGATGAAGAAAAGAATCATAATGAATATCTGGAAGTGAAGTTGAAGGAAAAAAGAAGAAGAGTTAGAAATTGTCCAATAAAAACTTTTAAAAACTTAAGAGAGAGATACAAGTTTTAAAAACTCTATATCTAAATTTGGTGAAAGTTATATTAAGGATAAATATGAGAAGGATCAATAAAATTTACTTTCAAAGGTTTATAAGAAATATGAAATTGTCTCTGAAAAGTAGAGTGTTGGGAAAGTTATGTATGTGGCCAAGACCAAAAAAGTTTTGAATTTATAAGTTTCTAAAAAACTTGAGTCCAAAAATGTTTCTAAACATTCTAAATATGAAAAAGTTTTGATTAAATCTTATTCTGATAAGACTGAAAAGAAAAATAATATTCTAATTTATAACTAAAATTTTGGAGGTTCAAATAAGAAAGATAAGAAGGTTGCTAAGAAATGTATTCACAACTCTAGTTAGTACATAAATTTCAGAGGAAATACTCTTTCTATAGATACTACTAGTATTGTGGTGGATTCGGACATATATAAAATATGTGTTGGTTTAACCAACAACATTAATATTATTCCATAGGTTATGGAAGAAAACGTTTTAGGGAGAGTCATTTTTCTCAAAAGAAGAAGTCTGAGAAGGAAGTTTTGAATAAATTTGAGAAGGTTGGTGTGAGAATTGAAAATATGTTCCAACCACTGGAAACTATTTGTAAAATATGTAAATAACCTAGGAATCTTTTTAAGGTTTGTCTTGTTTTGTTACCAAAACAAAAAATGTTTCTTAATAATTCTCAAAAGTTTAAAGTGAAGAAAGAAAATAATGAATAAAATATTATTATTGTTGAAATCGTTATGAAATCTATAAAAGGATAATGAACATGGATTATTGATAGTGGTCATTATTATCATATTATATGAGACTTAAAGTTTTTTAATTATTTTAAATACATCAAATAAGGAATGGTATTATTTGGAAATGATTAATATTTGATAATCAAAGGTGATAGTTCAGCCGTCATTGGGAAATAAAAAATGAAATCCAAAAAAAATATTTATATGTTGATGGGATGAAACATAACCTACTGAGTAATTCACATATTTGTGATAAAGGAAACAAATTTATATTCACAAAATATGGGTTTTTTTAAAAAAAAGTGAGGAAGATTGAAATATTTTTACAATAGGCCAACGTACAAAAGGAAAGTTATTCCAAATTGTTGAACTAAAAAACTCTTGTTACTTGGGTATGGCAGAAGAGAATAAGTTGTGGAATAAAAATATGGGGTGCATGTGTCAAAGAAACATGACTAAGTTATCAAAGTGAGATAGTTTCTGAGATATTCCTAATTTTCCAAGAATAAGTTATTAATGTTGCACTATTTTTTAGAAAGTAAATATTACAAATTATGTGCATAAGAATGTAGGGATTTGTTCAAACCAACCCCTAGAGATTATTAATTCCGACATCTATGGGAAAATGATAAAACAATAAAAAAATGGAGACAAGTACTTAATTAATTTCATTTATGAATTTACTCACATTACTTGTGTTATGTTTATGAAACATAAATTGGATTCTATGAAAATGTTTAAAATTTTTAGGAGGAAAGTTGAGAAGGAATGTGATTATTCGGTGAAGAAGTTGAGAACTGATAGTGGTGGTGAGTACAAGAATTAAGAATTTAAAATTTATATTGATAATCAGGTAATTTGGCATGAGTATATTTCCCCGTACACTCCTAAACAAAATGAGTTTCCTAAAAGTAAGAATATAAGCTTGGTGGAAATGGGGACAACTATGTTACTAGAACATAGTCTTTCACATTACTATTAAAGGTAAGTCCTGAGTACTCCTGTATATATCCAAAACCATTGTTTCTAAAGGACAGTCTCAGATATGACTCTATAAAAAAATTTTATAGAAAAACTCCAAGTTTAAAACATTTAATATTTTTCAGGAGTCCATATATTATAAACAAGAAAGGTGGAAATCTTGGAATGTTTGAGCAGAAAGGTGAAGATGGAATCTTCCTTAGCTATTCTCTAGAAGGAGGAGAATATAGATGTTTCAATAAAGAAACATGAATAATTTTTTATTCTATTTATGTGAAAGTTAATGAAAAATATGAAAAAGATAAACATATTCGGACTGACAAGGAAGTTTATCTGAATAAGGAAACTTTTGTTAAAAATTATGATAAGGATACAGAAAATTATAATCCTACTCAAGAAGAAGAATAATTAGACTCATCTATTTCCAGTTATGATTAAGAATCTAAAATATCTCATCTCATATTGAGGAATAAAGTAGAAGATAAAAATATTATTGATGATAAACATCAAAAGGTTTAAATTATAAGAACCAAAAATGTTATTACACATACTTCCATGTATTAAAAAGTCAATTCGAATGATATGAAAGAATACTTTGAGTGTCTAGAATGGGTTCATTCCATGAATGAAGAGTTGGAACAAATAGAAAAAAATGACACATGGGAACTCTTACCTAATCCAGATAATAAAATTATTATTGGTACAAAGTGGGTTTTCTGGAACAAGATTAATGAAGAAGGTAAAGTGATAAAGAAAAAGACAAGATTAGTGTGCAAGGGTTACTCTCAAATTTAAGGTTTTGATTTTGATGAAACTTTTTCTCTGATGTCAAGGTTTGAAACAATTGGAATTTTTATTTCTATTGCTACACAATAAAGATACAAAAACTTCCAAATGGATGTAAAGTCCTCATTTATAAATGGAGATCTTGATAATGAAGTTCACATTGAATAACCTTGTGGATTTATTTTTGGGAAATATGAAAGTTATTTATTCATGTTGAAGAAATACTTATATAGTATGAAATAATATTTGAGGGCATGGTATTCTAAATTGGATACATGATTATGGAAGATGAGTTTAAAGAAAGGAAGAGTTGATATCAATCTTTACATCAAATAAATTTAGGTGTATCCTTTCATTTTAATTTTTTATGTTGATGAAATTATGTTTGTTAGGAATGATGAAAGATCATGTGAAATATTTTCCAAAGAAATGAAAAAGTTGTTATAGATTTTCATTATGGGAGAAATGAAATACTTTCTTAGGTTACAAATCTTACAAAACAAGAAACACATCTTTCTTTATCAAGAAATGTATGCTAAGAAACTTCTTAAGAAGTTCAGAATGAAAAACTCAAAACTTGTTTCCCCGCTAATTTCAGTGGGAACAAAGTTTTCTAAATATGGAAAAGGTAAGGAAGATGATCGTAAATAATTTTGGAAGCTGATTGGAAGTTTTTTCTATTTGAATACCTCAAGAACCGACATTGTTTATGTTGTTACCTTTTGTGAAAGATTTCAGAGTTCTCCTAAATAATCACATTTACTTACTAAAAAAAGAATTATCAGATACATCAAAGGAATAAAAAATTTCAGAATCAGGTATGATAGCTTTGAAAGTATTTATTTTTTTGGGTATTCTGATGCGGATTGGGTAGAAAATGTTGATGATAGAAGATCCACATCTGGTGGAGTATTCTTTCTGGGGAAAAGATGTATCAGTTGACATAAAAAGAAAAATGATCCAGTAACTCTTAGCATGGATTAAGCTGAGTTTGTTGTTCCCGCTCAAGTTTTTACTCAACTTGTGTTGATGAATACCCAGATAGAATATTTACTTGTTGAAGTGAAGTTACCCTTGCTCTTGGGTTGTGATAATCAAAGTACAATCAACCTCACTAAGAATCTGGTACAACATTATTAAAACATATTAATATAAAATATAATTTCATAAAAGAGCATGTGAAGAATAATTAATTGAAGTTGGAGTATGTTCCTATATCGAAACATGATGCTGACATTTTCATAAAACCTTTACCAAAGGAACCATTTTCTAAATTTAGGTTGAACATAGGTGCCCAACCTCTTTCTCATCAAGGTTGAGGTATGTTTTTTTTCCACTCTCTCTTCTTAACTTTGAATAATGTTGTCAATGGGGAGAATTTTTTTATAAATATATCCTTATGGATGCATGTGTAAATGGGGAGTTGTGTGTAAGATGTGAATCCAGAATTGTATGTATGTGAACTATTCTAACTATTTTTTAGAGTGGTTGTAGGAAATGTATTTTTGTGTTCCATGAAATTTGAAAAGATAAAGTTGAATAACTGAGGAAGAAGAGTTGGGAAAGAAAATATGATGAGGATTTTATAATCACTACTTTTGGATAGCATGGTTTTGTTGTCAATAATTATTGTTTCTTATAATGAGTTTGCTCATGTAGGCTTAGAACTGTTGATAAGTAATCCATAGCTTGATGATACAATATTCAGTGATTTATGAATCTTGATTGAAAAAAATATATAAAGGGGTGGATTTTTAAGACCAAGATAGCTAATAAACAAGGTGGTCATATTAAGGTTTTGTATTTTTTTCAATGATGTTTAAGGAGAAAAAGGAAGTTTATGAAAGAAAAGAAATCACCTCATTTTGTTTTGGTGAAAATCGGAGTGACCATCATATTCAAACAAATCGGACTCACAATGGTTGAGAAAGTCCATCGTATTGAGAATTTGTTTTCTGGATGAAAAGGATCATCAAACTCACCTCGGGTATAGACTGGAAGATGAGATTGTAATGGGAAGTATTGGATTTTCCATGACTACGATACAAATTTGATGATGCTTTTATGATCTTAGAGTTCTCATAAATCATAAGAATTCTATAAAACATGTGATGTAAGATTGATGAAATAAAGGGGGAGAAAATTATTCTTCCAATTGTATTCAGTCTTATCTTAATCATGAAAATTATATTCGGGATGAGAAGGAAAGAAAGATGTTGATGAATTATAGAGAAGTTAAAATACTTTTCTTGGTAAGTTAGTTGATGCTAAAGTTGATCTTAAATGTAATCAAAGTCATAGAGGAATTCATGATACAAGAAAAAAAATTTGAAAGAAAGATGTTTTTGATGACGATCTATTATATTTGTTATACCATCATATTCATCAAATGAATAATTTTTTGCGATAAAAATTCATTAGTATCATATTTAGAAGAGAAATAATTTTATGAAGTCAAGGCTATTGGTACTGGTCTATCGGACTCGGTATGCCATCATAATCATCATAAGAATAATTTTTTGGGACCGATGAATGCAAAGAAAAGAAAAGAATATGGTGGCCAATACAAATAATAAATTCAAAGATTTATCAATAATATAGTCAACCATTTAAAATAAGATGAATTACTTTATTTATCATTCAAGTGGGTCAAGAGAATAGATGAAGAATAATATATTATTTTACATTTGTCTTCATCGTAATGAGACAAATTGTAATCAAAATTGGAATTAGAATTAAGATATCTTGAAAGAGATAAAAAGTTCTAGAAAGGGGGATCTTGAAGTTTGAAGAAGATATTTTTTTCATCAGTTGGTACATAGAATTGTAATAAAGAAATAGTATTGAGAAATCAGAATGGTATTTATTTCCTTATACAATAAATTGGTATAGAGCATCATAATGATGGAATTTTATTGAGGAAATTGGATTTTTATTGATGTTTGTGAATAAATTCATAAGTGATCTAATGTTTTTAGAATATTAAATAAGGATCAAGAAGAAATAAGAAGAGTTGAGAAGCATTGACGAAGTCAAAAATGTATCCAAAATTCAAGGAAACATGCAAATTCAAAAGAAAAAAAATTGAGCAAGAAACAATTTTAGAATCCCACCCAAATCATTTTTGGGTCACCTATAAAATATGAAAAGTACATTTTACTTTTATAACTTAATTATTGTTCATTATTGAAGAGAGAGAATCTCTAAATATCTAGGGAGAATAATTTTTCAAGTTGAGATTTGTTGAAGAATTTTTATCGGAAATAAGAGAAAGGATAAAAGAAAATATTGAAATGTATTCAAATGATCATCATATTTAGTTGATTATAATATTTAGATAGTTAATTTATTAGGAAGGATTATCATATTGGGATTTCCATACTGAAGAATAAAGTGTTCAGAATTGTCTCAATTGTATTATGATGGAGTTTCATTTTCTGTATTGAGAAATGAGATTGGGTAATCTAATTGATTATTATATCAAATTAGACAAATTTCTTACCAGCTTTTGGGTAAGAAATTGAAGAATTGTTTTGAAATTTTATATTCATGAATGTTGATAAATAATAACTGCAACATGTTTTGTTACAAAAAAAATGTATTACATCATTTGTGCTATATGGAGCACATGAACTATTGAATTGTTTAAATAGTGCTACACGAGTGAAAAGGAATATCCTACTCATTGTATTCTACACAAATGCATTGTTTTATAGTGTATTGTGTGGTATTGGATTATTTACAAACCATACCAAGGACGTAGCTATTCTTATTTAATAGTGAACCTTGTAAATTATTGTGTTCATGTGCATGTGTGTTTGAATTATTTTCAGCAGGTAAAGTAATATTTAATTGAAGATGAAGGTTTTTTCATTATTAATAAAACATAAAACTAAATATATCACTGATTCACCCCCTCACTCTATCAATGGTACAATTATATTAACTTGGAAATTTCATAAATCATAGTCCAAAGTTCTCAAGTCATGAGGAATGTTTGGGACATTCACACTGGGGATTTCATAAAACACTATCCGGTGATAAGTTCCACTGTGATGATTTCAGGCTCACAAAAATCATAAATCCATTTATATCAGACAAAGATGTCACTAGTTGGTGGGTTGAATCCCTTATGTGTCGATATCATGGCTGAACCGAGAGATCTCTTTTATTTTTCAGGGGCTATGAAAGGTTTTTAATGACCCAAGATGATTTAAATAATGAAGTGTGATTTTTGAGAAATGTAAGATTAAAGAAGGGTTCTATCACCCTAAAAGCTAAGTCACCACCTTGAGAACATATTCTTATAGTGAGGAGATGTGACAAATCATTTCTATAACTTTTTTCTGGACCATAGGGTCCATAGATCATAGTTTGTATTTTACTAGGGATATAATGTAGTCCATATGAGCTTTATGAATTATTTAGTTGAACCTAAATTTTTGTGTAAACTCTGGTGATGAAGATTTTATCTAGTGAATACTTGACTTTTTCTCAGGTCACCCTTTGAGGGTTTTCAACCTGATAAGTTTTGTGTCTCTTTCACTAGTAGTTTAGGTTCTTGAAATTTGGATCATTATAGGCTAGGGTTTAAGGTCGTACAATTTTGACCAAAGTGCAGGCAGTTTAAGGTCACGACTTACATGGACCTAATATTGGAGAGTTACACAAGAGATTAATGAGGATACCCAGGATCAAGAGCACTCCAACATCCTTCTGAGTGGGAGATGGAAATGTTGTAAATTACAGCTCGAGGTTCTCATGTCATGAGTAATGATATGGGGAAGAAATTTTAGGTATGTCATGTAACACCTTGAGATTTTTGGTTCCACCTCAGTGTCTCCAGGGATCGAAAGAATTAGAAATCCATTTATATTGGACCAAGATGTCATCATTTGGTGGGTCTCAAGCCCTTCTGCGTCAATACTATGGCCAAACCGAGATATCTCTTTTCTTTTCCAAGGACTGTGAAAGGTTTTCGGTGACCTAAGGTGATCCAGACATGAATTGTGTTATATGGATTGAGGTGCTTAAAAATATGTAAAAAGTACCCCATACTCTAGTTTTCTGGGGTAAGCCTCTTATTATCCTTTGATACATAATAAAAAATGGGTGATGATCTATATAGTTTATCATGTAATGGGGACGTTTCCCGTGCAGTTTAACATCATACGGTAAGGAAATTTTCTATGTAGTTTATCATCATGCGGTTAAGGGTGTATTTGTTGTGCAGTTTTAATATCATGTGACCAAGATGTTTTCCTTATAGTTAAACATCATGCGGTAAAAATGTACTTCTGTGTAGTTTATCGTCATACGGTAAGGATGTTTTTCATGAAGTTTATCATCATACAGTAAAGATGTATTTGTTGTGCAGTTTTAATGTCATGTGACCAATATGTTTGTCTTGAATTTTAATGTCCTGTGGTAAAGATGTAATTCCATGTCATTTTTTGTCATGTGGAAAGGATGTAGGAACCGATGTGAATGGATGAAAATGTTGTGGTTGGTTCCAAGGGTGGAAGTCTAGATGTCACTATATATTTCATGAAAATGAGAATCAAACCACACGTAGATATGAAAGGTTGTGTAGTTTAATTTCCTGTGGTGAGGATGTGGATCCACCAACATGAAATGGTGGTATCACGACTGGGCCTGTAAATGGAATTATGAGTGTCACTATGTATCCCATGGTGATGGGAATCAAGTAATCCATAGTTATTTATGAAGTTACCTTTGTAGGTCTGACTCGTACATGAACAGGGGGAATATTTATATTGATTTGATGTGACTAGGCCTAGTTTTGGAAATGCGGGAATCGCTACATATCCTATAAGAATCAGAATCAAGTCACATGTAGTTCTTGAGTGGTAAATAATCTACGTAGGTTTGGACCATATGTAGAGGTGGGAATTATTTCCATTAATTTTTATAGTTGGGAAAAAGATTAGAGATCTATGCATCATTATATATCATGTAATGACAGGAATCAAGGCACACATACTTCTTAAGGAACCATGCAGTTTAACATCATGTGACAATGATAAAGATAGACCGATGTGGAAAAGTGGTGATGTTATGGCTAGGGTTAAGGATGGAATCCTGGGAATCGCTATGTATCTCGTGAAAATGTGAATCAATCCACACATAGTTCTTGATTAACTTTCCATTTTAACATCATGCAGTGAGGACTCATGGTATGCCTTTTATGGTCTTGCATTCAAGATTGAGATTGGAAT
Organism: Viscum album; assembly: GCA_963277665.1. Taxonomy (NCBI): domain Eukaryota; kingdom Viridiplantae; phylum Streptophyta; class Magnoliopsida; order Santalales; family Viscaceae; genus Viscum; species Viscum album. Next base: position 1,384,599,288 of record OY728138.1, read on the forward strand.
GTCGAAATATTTTATGCCTTATTTATGTGGGTAAGACTTTACTGATACTCTTAAGCCCATGTGATCTATGATCGATGTGAGAAAAAAGAAACGAAAAGGGTTCCCCTCACCATGAAGAGGAATTTAAGAGAAAGATAGGGGCATTTTGTATCATGTGGTGGATGGAACAATATATAGGATCGAGGAATCTCTACGTATCTCATTGTAAATGAGAATCAAGCCATATGTAGTTATAGGAAACCTATATAGTTTAATGTCATATGGTAAGGACTTGGGCAGCTCAATGTGAATGAAGATGGATATTATGGATTTGTGTAGTTTTACATCATTCAGTAAGAACATAGATCACCTAATTGAAGGAAAAAAGGGAAGTTGTGGATCCATGCAGTTTTACGTCATGTGGTAAGGAAATTTTCCTTGAAGTTTAAAGTCACTCGGTAAGGAAATTGGATCACCCTATGTGGAAAGAAATAAATTTTATGGTTGTAACCAATAATAAAGGTTTGTGTGTCACTATGTATCCTGTGATATCAGGAATCAATCCACACATAGTTCTTTAGGAAACCGTGTAGTTTTACGTCATATAGCTTTGACGAGCTCCATACAGTTTACCATCACGTGGTTAGGAATAAGGATACCATGTAGTTTAAAGTATTACTATTTGAACTTAATCCACACATTTTAACACCTTGTGGTGAGGATTATGATCATGTAGTTTAATATCTTGCTGTAAGGATGGATTTGTATAGTTTAACGTCATGTACTCGGGATGAATGATGAGGATTACTCTGATGTGGATGCCCAAACTAATGACATATTATGCAAAGTATATCTTGAGAAATATCACATTGGTAGGGGTGTAACATTGTAACGACCCGAAATTTTTTTTTTAAATAAATTTTGTTTCTTAATTTTATGTGTTATTGTTATACTCAACAAAACTGTTTCATTTGGTAACATGAGTATGATTAAAATGAGACTGTTGAGTTTTGACTGTTATTTGACCATTGGTCAATATGACCGCTGGAAACTAAACATTTTGACTATTGTCTCTAAATACAAGCAATCTTGGTTAATTAATATAGAAAGAAGATTTGATGGCCTCACCCAGTAGTCTTGGACCGATCGAAGCCCATCTAACAGAACTTGGGAAGGAGGTAGCACCACTGGGCTTTGCTCTGGACCAAACCCAAGCTGAACTTCATCGTATAAAGCTAGAACGGAATCGCCTTCGCGAGAAGTTCAAACTGATAGAAATTACTACTCGGGCAATGTTGACTGAGCCGCCCCAAGCTTCTATCACCCTAGAACACCTTACTCTTAGGTCCTATGCTGGTATTATAAGGGGTTATGTAAGAGACCGTAACTACCTTGTGTAATCCTTGTTTTAAATAAAAATTGGGATTTCTTCTTATGATGAAGTTTATGAATTTTGAAATGACCGAATAAATATAGTATGCATATTTTTGATGAATTTTAGAAAATGGATATTTTAAATATGTTTATTTAAACCCTAAATAATTAAAAATGTGTAATGATTTTCAAAAAATGGTCTTCTGCAATTATGTTCAGTACTAAATTTAGAGTCTAATAAGATCAACTTGATTTTTGATGAATAGTAAATTATGAATAGTGATTTTATGATTAGGATTAATAATGTGTCCAAATGGATTAGTAATCTCACTTAAAGAAAGTATTAAAATAATCTAGGCACCTTGATTAAGTAATGTGATTCAATAAAATAGTTAAATAACGGTTTCATTAATTATTATTCAAGTATTAGTTTATTCGGGTGAATAGTGTTTTTTAATTAAAAATTTAATTAAAAATAATTAGAAAATTATTTTTATAAAAATGACTTTATTTTTGAACTCAGAGCATCGATATTATGTTATGGTAATTTTTGGGGTTTTTTCTGAAAAAAATGAATTTTCGATGAATAGTGTTTTTATTTAAAAATTAAATTAAAAATATTTAGAAAATTATTTTTATAAAATGGATTTCATTTTTGAAATCAGAGCATTGATATTTGGTTAATGTGAAATTTTGGGATTTTTCTGAGAAAGTTGAATTTTCAGTGAATAGTAAAAATACAGTTTTAGGGTTTCGGTATGTTTAATGACATCATAACGGTGTCATGATGATGTCATGAGATATTTTGAGGGTTGGCCGGACAAGGGTGATGAATTATTGTTTTGGGGGCCCCATGTGGCCTAACTCCATGATAAATGACAAGGGAGAGCACATGGGTTTGAGAAAAGCACATGTGAGGTGTCCCTTGGCCATTAATGCCTTGTCCCCTCACTTTCCCCATAAATACCAAGCCCTCCTCTCATCCATTCGACTCCCCACTCATTCCCAACGAATTTATGGTCTCATTACCTCCCAAGGAGTCCTCCCAAGGTGCCCCCAAGCCCTCAAGGTCCCAACCATTGAGGTTTAAGAGTTACATTTTAAGGTAAGGGATCCGACCTCTCTCTTCCTTTTCAAGTAATCTCTTTTATGTCTTTTCTTTTATACTCCATGTTCTTATGTTGGAGGATGTTCTTTTATATTCATCCTACTGCCTATTTCATGTTCATATGATGAGAGACCCCCCCTTGCTCTCATCAATTCGTTTTAAGAATGTTTAAGTGGCGCTGTTAGGCTGCCGAATTTTTAAGGGATTCTTTCACCTTCCTCGTTTTCAAGTTCTATTTTCATTCAAGTCTTTCAAGTTCCTTTTTGTTATATTGGGGTATGATCTCTATATATATCATACTGGAATCTTATGTTCATATGATGAGAGACCCCATTTGATATCTTCAATTCAGTATTTTGATGTTTTAAGTGGCGCCGTTAGGCTGCCGAATTTTTAAGTGGTTCTTCACCCTTCTCGTTTTGAAGTTCTACTTTCATGTCAATTCTTTCAAGTTCCTTTTTGTTATGTTGGGGTATGATCTCTATATCTATCATACTGGACTCTTATGTTCATATTATGAGAGACCCCATTTGATCTCTTCAATTCAGTATTTTGTTGAAGTTTAAGTGGCGCCGTTAGGCTGCCGAATTTTTAAGTGGTTCTTCACCATTCTCGTTTTGAAGTTCTACTTTCATGTCAATTCTTTCAAGTTCCTTTATATTATGTTGGGGTATGATCTCTATATCTATCATAATGATCTCTTATGATCATATGATGAGAGACCCTATTTGATTTGTTCAATTCATTTTTATTGAAGCTTAAGTGACGCCGTTAGGCTGCCGAATTGTCATAAGAGAAATCAAATTTTTGTCTTCCTTCCATGTTTTTCATTTCCAATGGCATGTCCTTAAAATTGCATCACCATGTCCATATATACTTCTTATTATGTCCCTCTACTGTTTTATGGGTCAATTATGATTGTTCGACCCATGTTCCCTCTCTTTTCAAAGCTTACTAAAACCTTATAACATAGCTGTTATGCTGCAGAATTTTCGTCTCAAAATGCCTCTCTTTTCTCAAAATTATTTTATGTTATAAAGTGAATACTAAAATATCCTATTTATACAGGGTTATTCACATATATATTAAAATGTTCTATTTTAAATTCTGGGATTTACATACATGATACCCACTTTCCCTTTCCGTGGGTTTAAAGTAATGTAAAGATCGCGTCTTTAAAGCAGTTTTTAAAATGCTATGATTATGAAATAAAACCCATTTATTTTATGCTATATGGGTTATTTATGAAATGTTTGATGATGATATATGTGGCTCACATGATAATAAAGGCAAATTTAAGGGTGCGCCTTGATAGCGCTCCAATGCATTGGGTAAAGACTTAATCTCTAGAGATGACCATTTTAACGACGCCTTGGTGAATAACCTTGGTAATTTTTAACGAAACCTTGGGGATGGACCTTGGTGAAATGAAAAGATTGTCAATATTAAATGTTGCAGCCACATCTTCAAGTTATGAAAAATGTTATTTTTATTATGATGTGTCTCATGATTTCTTTCTCATGCCTTAAAGTTCTTTTCATGTCCTTATTGAAGTATCTCAAGTTCACTTGTAAAATGTTTCTCTTGTTTCCCTTACTGGGCCTTCTGCTCACCCTTTCTTTTGATGTATGTCCCCAGGTTATGAGATGCATGATGAACATAGGATGAACTAAAGGATAATCCTTTCAAGTGTTTAAGAAGAATTTTTTTTATGTTTTTTTTATGTATTATAATCCTTGTTTCCAAGACACTAAACCTTAACGATCCTCATTTCCGTGTAATGGAATGAAAAGTTATGTTATAAAAAGACGGGATTCTATAGTTGGTATCAAAGGATGGTTTAGTTATTTGTGGAAATTAGGATATGAAAACTCTAGGAGGAACCCTATAGAAAAGTTTAATATAGGAAATCTTCCTGGTATTTTGGTGAGTATTGAGTAAGGGGTTGCCAAGCAAATACATCCCTGTCAGGATACGAGCAGGTAGAGGTGGCTCTGGCACAGATGTACATAGGGGTAAAACCCGAAAACACCGCTTTGAGCTAGACTCGAACGGGAACTGGTACACGACAACGGGCCTTGCTGTACTCTTGGTTACGACACTCCCGGGGGATATGCTTTGGTAAATTCATAAGCTTGGTATGAACCATTGTTAAAGGAACAAAGATAAAATAAAATAAAGGTTCACATAAGAATATATGATCATTCATAACCTAGATGGGAACCTAGGAGATCACAAGTTAGGGTATACCTTTCATATACAAGTTATCCTTATATGCTTTCAGTTCCTTTTCATGATTATTAGCTAAGTACTTAAGCCCCTAATTATGCTTTCTCTTCTTAGTTAATGGTGGGAAATGGAAGAACATGTTCCGACAACCAATGTGATAGGAAATGCGACGATTTTCATATTAATATGACAGGGATGATTAGGGGATTAAAATATGATTATTATTTTGGAAGACGTTCATTATTTTGGGAACCATATTTGATCGAGGTAAATAGATTACTACGGTATTTTCATTGAGGAGTAAGGTTGACTTATATTTTGAAGAATTGATGAATTTAAGGTGAACTTATAGTAATTTAGGTTACTTATGGGAATGACTAACCTATCTTGGGTAAAATATGTTTAGGTTAGCTACTTTTTTTATAAGATGTTAGGAGTGGTTGATGTTGTCTGGAGATGAACAATGAAGTTGTTTTGGAAGACTATGTTATCAAATCCTTCTTGTATTTGGGTTTCAATCTTAGTTTGGTTTGTTTTGAGGAATTTTAAGGACCGTTATTTATGGAATGGTCTATGATGAACTTTGGGTAGTACCATGGAACTTTGATGATTTAAAATTTGTTTCCATTCCTATGGGATTCTTTCTTTTTGAAGAGTTGTTTTACCCTAACCTTTCTGTTTTTGGGATAATGTTTAAAGATAGAAGAAATAGATAGTTAATCTTTTGTAGATTACGTGATTCTATAGAAGATGATTATTGTGCTTTTATGAGACCAAGTGTTTTTGAATTCTCATCATTTGGAGAAAAGATTAGTGTTGGTAGGGACTTGTTAAAGGATGAAACTCTACTTGAAGGTAGGTATATTTTCTTATGTTTTTGTTCTATGTAGTAAATGAAATCCTCAAAATTATGAAAAGAAACGTAAAACAAAAATGTTGTTGGTTTACGTTTCCTACTAGGTAATCAAAGACCGTTTACACGCATCATAAGTTTGGGATTTTCTCATGGTTAACTTTCTCCTAATCATGTTCTCTATCACTCTCCCTTAGAACTTGACCCTTTGTTTTTTCCTCCATGTCCATGTTTTCCTACATGGAATCCTAGTGTGGGTTAACTCGGGTGACCTTTGTACTTCCCTTTCTTTATTTTAAAGTAATAGTTTTACTGACTCCTTTTCCTATGTGGGAATTTCAATGAAATTTCAAAAACCAATTTTAAAATTGCGAGGACGCAATTTCTTAAGGGGGGAAGATTGTAACGACCCGAAATTTTTTTTTAAAATAAATTTTGTTTCTTAATTTTATGTGTTATTATTATACTCAACAAAAATGTTTCATTTGGTAACATGAGTATAATTAAAATGAGACTGTTGAGTTTTGACTGTTATTTGACCATTGGTCAATATGACCGCTGGAAACTAAACATTTTGACTATTGTCTCTAAATACAAGCAATCTTGGTTAATTAATATAGAAAGAAGATTTGATGGCCTCACCCAGTAGTCTTGGACCGATCGAAGCCCATCTAACAGAACTTGGGAAGGAGGTAGCACCACTGGGCTTTGCTCTGGACCAAACCCAAGCTGAACTTCATCGTATAAAGCTAGAACGGAATCGCCTTCGCGAGAAGTTCAAACTGATAGAAATTACTACTCGGGCAATGTTGACTGAGCCACCCCAAGCTTCTATCACCCTAGCACACCTTACTCTTAGGTCCTATGCTGGTATTATAAGGGGTTATGTAAGAGACTGTAACTACCTTGTGTAATCCTTGTTTTAAATAAAAATTGGGATTTCTTCTTATGATGAAGTTTATGAATTTTGAAATGACCAGATAAATATAGTATGCATATTTTTGATGAATTTTAGAAAATGGATATTTTAAATATGTTTATGTAAACCCTAAATAATTAAAAATGTGTAATGATTTTCAAAAAATGGTCTTTTGCAATTATGTTTAGTACTAAATTTAGAGTCTAATAAGATCAACTTGATTTTTGATGAATAGTAAATTATGAATAGTGATTTTATGATTAGTATTAATAATGTGTCCAAATGGATTAGTAATCTCACTTAAAGAAAGTATTAAAATAATCTAGGCACCTTGATTAAGTAATGTGATTCAATAAAATAGTTAAATAACGGTTTCATTAATTATTATTCAAGTATTAGTTTTTTCGGTTGAATAGTGTTTTTTAATTAAAAATTTAATTAAAAATAATTAGAAAATTATTTTTATAAAAATGACATTATTTTTGAACTCAGAGCATCGATATTATGTTATGGTAATTTTTGGGGTTTTTTCTGAAAAAAATGAATTTTCGATGAATAGTGTTTTTATTTAAAAATTAAATTAAAAATATTTAGAAAATTATTTTTATAAAATGGATTTAATTTTTGAAATCAGAGCATTGATATTTTGTTAATGTGAAATTTTGGGATTTTTCTGAGAAAGTTGAATATTCAGTGAATAGTAAAAATACAGTTTTAGGGTTTCGGTATGTTTAATGACATCATAACAGTGTCATGATGATGTCATGAGATATTTTGAGGGTTGGCCGGCCAAGGGTGATGAATTATTGTTTTGGGGGCCCCATGTGGCCTAACTCCATGATAAATGACAAGGGAGAGCACATGGGTTTGAGAAAAGCACATGTGAGGTGTCCCTTGGCCATTAATGCCTTGTCCCCTCACTTTCCCTATAAATACCAAGCCCTCCTCTCATCCATTCGACTCCCCACTCATTCCCAACGAATTTATGGTCTCATTACCTCCCAAGGAGTCCTCCCAAGGTGCCCCCAAGCCCTCAAGGTCCCAACCTTTGAGGTTTAAGAGTTACATTTTAAGGTAAGGGATCCGACCTCTCTCTTCCTTTTCAAGTAATCTCTTTTATGTCTTTTCTTTTATACTCCATGTTATTATGTTGGAGGATGTTCTTTTATATTCATCCTACTGCCTATTTCATGTTCATATGATGAGATACCCCCCCTTGCTCTCATCAATTCGTTTTAAGAATGTTTAAGTGGCGTTGTTAGGCTGCCGAATTTTTAAGGGATTCTTTCACCTTCCTCGTTTTCAAGTTCTATTTTCATTCAAGTCTTTCAAGTTCCTTTTTGTTATATTGGGGTATGATCTCTATATATATCATACTGGAATCTTATTTTCATATGATGAGAGACCCCATTTGATCTCTTCAATTCAGTATTTTGATGTTTTAAGTGGCGCTGTTAGGCTGCCGAATTTTTAAGTGGTTCTTCACCCTTCTCGTTTTGAAGTTCTACTTTCATGTCAATTCTTTCAAGTTCATTTTTGTTATGTTGGGGTATGATCTCTATATATATCATACTGGACTCTTATGTTCATATTATGAGAGACCCCATTTGATCTCTTCAATTCAGTATTTTGTTGAAGTTTAAGTGGCGCCGTTAGGCTGCCGAATTTTTAAGTGGTTCTTCACCATTCTCGTTTTGAAGTTCTACTTTCATGTCAATTCTTTCAAGTTCCTTTATATTATGTTGGGGTATGATCTCTATATCTATCATAATGATCTCTTATGATCATATGATGAGAGACCCTATTTGATTTGTTCAATTCATTTTTATTGAAGCTTAAGTGACGCCGTTAGGCTGCCGAATTGTCATAAGAGAAATCAAATTTTTGTCTTCCTTCCATGTTTTTCATTTCAAATGGAATGTCCTTAAAATTGCATCACCATGTCCATATATACTTCTTATTATGTCCCTCTACTGTTTTATGGGTCAATTATGATTGTTCGGCCCATGTTCCTTCTCTTTTCAAAGCTTTCTAAAACCTTGTAACATAGCCGTTATGCTGCAGAATTTTCGTCTCAAAATGCCTCTCTTTTCTCAAAATTATTTTATGTTATAAAGTGAATACTCAAATATCCTATTTCTACAGGGGTATTCACATATATATTAAAATGTTCTATTTTAAATTCTGGTATTTACATACATGATACCCACTTTCCCTTTCCGTGGGTTTAAAGTAATGTAAAGATCGCGTCTTTAAAGCAGTTTTTAAAACGCTATGATTATGAAATAAAACCCATTTATTTTATGCTATATGGGTTATTTATGAAATGTTTGATGATGATATATGTGGATCACATGATAATAAAGGCAAATTTAAGGGTGCGCCCTGATAGCGCTCCAATGCATTGGGTAAAGACTTAATCTCTAGAGATGACCATTTTAACGACGCCTTGGTGAATAACCTTGGTAATTTTTAACGAAACCTTGGAGATGGACCTTGGTGAAATGAAACGATTGTCAATATTAAATGTTGCAGCCACATCTTCAAGTTATGAAAAATGTTATTTTTATTATGATGTGTCTCATGATTTCTTTCTCATGCCTTAAAGTTCTTTTCATGTCCTTATTGAAGTATCTCAAGTTCACTTGTAAAATGTTTCTCTTGTTTCCCTTACTGGGCCTTCTGCTCACCCTTTCTTTTGATGTATGTCCCCAGGTTATGAGATGTATGATGAACATAGGATGAACTAAAGGATAAGCCTTTCAAGTGTTTAAGAAGAATTTTTTTTATGTTTTTTTTATGTATTATGATCCTTGTTTCCAAGACACTAAACCTTAACGATCCTCAGTTCCGTGTAATGGAATGAAAAGTTATGTTATAAAAAGACGGGATGCTATAAACATGCTCCTCATCCATGTTTTCCAATGAGAATACTCCATTATGATAGGCCTTATATATTACATATGGACCTTCCCATTTCGGTTCCATCTTTGGGAAATTCTTTCTTAATATCATTGGGGTTATAATATCCAAAACCAATTCCCTTTGTAGGAATGAAGGAAGGAATACTTTTTTATTAAAGGCTCATGAAATCCGATTGTGATGGACCTCCAGGTTGTGTAGTGTGCACAATCTGTTCTCATCTAGTCATTCCAATTCATCCTGCCATTTTTTTATTGTTCATCATCTGATTGTTGTCCACAAATGGCTATTTGGAGTGAAGGTAACTAGACCTATATGGGCACCACTTCCTCTATCATGTACACTAATGAGTATGGCATCGCCTGTGTGGTAGTATGTGTGGTGGTACGGTTGTCCCATAAAGCATGGATGATTTTATCTGGCCAAGACTTATTATCCTTGTTAACCATCTTCTAGAGTATATTTTATAGGGTCTTATTGGAGGCTTATATCTATCAATTTGTTGCTACGTGATAGCAATATGAGTGATTTGACTCAATATTGTACTCTTAGTACAACCTATTCAATTCCATGGAACAGAAATTGGTATTATTTTTTGTCAATATTGTGTGAGGGACCCCGAACCTGGTGATGATATGGGACTTCATGAAGTTAATGATATTATTCATCCTGAATTCCTTGATAGGTATTGACTCATCCCATTTAGATAATAAGTCAGTAGCAGTAAGGATGTACTTGAACTGCTTAGTTGTGGTAGGGAGACATGGCCCCACAAAATCCATCTCCCAAATGGAAAATGACCAGGAATATTTAGGTATATATAGTAATTATGGGGGCTAATGGATGTAATTTTCATGAATCTGGAATGAATGAAATTTCTTGGAGAATTCCACACAATCCTGTGTCATGGTTTTCCAGTAATATCCCAGCCTTCTAATTTGGTGGGAGAGCCTGGTTTTAGATTGATGGTAGCTGCATGAACCTACATGGACTTCTTCCAAGATGGTGGGAATCTCCCCTTATGCTATTCACCTGAGGAAAATTCCATCAAATCCATATTTGTAGAATACTTTTTCTCATTTAGACCATCATGCAGAGTGAAATTTTCTACCCGATGCAAAATATGTTCCCTTTCGACACAATATTTTGGGAGATTCTCATTTTGGAGATAGCCAAGTATGTGATCCATCCATTCAGGGGTGGTTGTTGGCTCATCATGCATTGGGGTGGTTCTAACCATATTGATTTCTTCCATATCGCATACGATAATCGATGAGAGCATTATTTGATGTGTGATATGGAATATTGATTTTTCCTCATCAAGGTCATATAGGATAGTGATTGTATTAGCCAGTGTGTCGGCGTGAACATTTTGTGATTGGGTAACATGATGCAATGTCGGATAAAAAGGAAATTCTTCCATCAATCCCCTGATATAGCTAGTGAGTGGGGATCATTCCTCCTTTTTAATGGCATGTTCACCACTAATATACTTTATCACCAATTTTGACTATCCTTTGATATTCTGGTAGGCTATGTGTAACTTTAGGGATAGTCCAAATCCAGTGATGAAGGCTTGGTATTCTACCTCATTATTTTTTCAGCCTTCGGACAGTGAGAATGATAATGGAAAAACTGATTTTCTTGGAGAGACAAATTCAATCCCTATACCAACCCGATTGAACTTCAAGTTTTCCATTCTTGTACTGATGGGGATTCATGAGGTGCCATAAAAGTACATCTCCCATGTCCGGGGAGTGTCATGGGCATAGAATACCTCCTCATCAGGAAGATCAATGTCCTCTGGTGTATTTTCTGGGGTAGGATGTGTTGCGAGGAAACCATCCAAGGATTTCTCTTTCACTAACTTCTGTGATATGAAATGAATGTCATATTTTTACAGAATGACCACCCATCAAGCCAAGCGCCCAGTCAATATAGGGCTTCCAATTATGTACTTGAGAAAATCAATGGAAGAGACAAGGTGAACTTCATGGTGCTAAAAGTAATGCCTCAGCTTTTCCACTATAAATATGAGTTCAAGGAAGTTCTTCTCGACATCATAATATTTGGTCTAAGTACATAGAATTATCTAGTTTAGGTAATAAATACTATTCTCACTTCTTGCATAATTTTTCTATATGAGTAGGGCACCTAGTGATAATTACATGGTGGCCACATATAGGATGAGTGGCCTCTCTTCCACCGGAGGCATAAAAATCGGTGGGTGCAGTAAGTACTTCTTGAGAATTTCAAAGGATTTTTGATAGTCATTATCCCATTGATAGTAAATTCCCTTATTCATCATCTTGGTGAAAGAGAGATATTTTCCATACAGGTTGGGTATGAATCGTCGAATGTAGGTGAGGTTCCCTTGGAGTACCTTCAGTTCTTTGAGATTTATGGGGGGTGACATTGTTAAATAGCACTCGTCTTCTCTTGATCGAACTCAATGTCGTGGTGGCGTACCAAAAAGATAAGGAACTTTTATGATGTTACCCCAAAATCACATTTCAACATATTCATCTTTAAACTGTGATGTCGCAACTTATCAAAGATTGTCCATAGAACCATGAAGTGATCACATCGTTGTTGGGATTTAACAACCAGTTCATTGACATAACACTCAGCTATCCTTCCCAGGAACATCTTAAAGAAATGATGTATGGTGCGCTGATATGTGGCACTAATGTTCTATAATCCAAAGGGCATAACCTGATAGTATAAGATCGCTTGAGGAACTCTGAAGGCAGATAATTCTTCATCTTTGAGGTCTATCATGATCTGATTATACCCTGAGTACCCATCCATGAAGGAAATAGCAGGGAAGCTAGCAGTTTCATTGATCAAGAGTTTTGTGATCGATAGTGGGAAATCTTCCTTCGGGAAATGCCGATTAAGGTATATGAATTCAATGCAAAACCTAATATTTGTATTCTTTTTCTTGACAGGGATGATGTTGGAAAGCCATCTTGGGTATTTCACTTCTCAGAAAAATTTGTATTGGATCAACAAGTCAACTTATACCTCTACATTGGTGGCATGAGAGGGATGCATCCTCTTGGATTCCTGTTTTAAGCCTTGATTCTCATCATAAAATCTGAGATGGTGCATATCCACATTTGGATTTGGTCCACACATTTCTATATAGTTCCATGAGAATTAATATCAGTGATGCTTTAGAAATGAAACATACATCTCTTTCTCTTTGAGGAGCATGGAAACACTAATCAGAGTAAGTCGTGGGTCTTATTATATTACTAGATTTATCTTCTTGATATCATATATGGTGGTGGAAACACCATCCATGAATGTAGGAGGGACATTCTTGAGATCATCCTCATATTCCTCTAATTCTAATTTTGTGGAGGAATTTTCAGATGAAGATGGAAATATGAGGGATTCTCCATCACTATCAAGGTGAGGGAGAATATTAGAAGAGACTTAATCATTCTTTTCTATCTAAGTTGTCATAGAGAAATAATAGAGATTATTTATTTTAATGTTTTCACTGAGGATAGGAGGTTATTAGAGCTCTGGGATTAGATCTACTGCCTCGACTAGATTTATGGAGAGCACATAGTCGCTTTCAAGCAACTCTAGGGATTCTCATGGGTGTTTCTCAATCCATTGAGAGTTGTAACATGTATATCATCATCCTCCATTGGTTGGTTTCCTCCCTTATTTTAGAAATATACTTAATCATATTTGGATTAGTAAGTTTCAAATGGGGATCTATCACCATGTAGTATGCCAACTTTTCCATTAATGGGGTACTTCAAACACTAATGGAATGTTGATGGTACTACCAAGTGGATATGGAGCTCAGGCCTCTTGAGAAAGACATTATATGTGGTGTCTTGATGGATAAATATGAACTCAGCATCATATGTGAGTTCCCCAAACTGGGATTCATGTTTGATCTTCCTGAGGGTTCTATTCTCATGCTTATCATACCCTTGAATGGTCATCTTTTTGGGAGATAAGTCCCATTTTCTATATCCCAAACGTTGGAGGGTTTGAACTGGGATGATATTGATCCCAGATCCATTATCAATCTAAACCCTTTGGAAATGGACATTATTGAGTCTACTTGAAACATATAGGGGCTTGATATGTCCTTGGATGTCCTCATTCTGATCTTGATCAGTGAATGAGATGGTGACATGCCATTTTGGGGACATAGTCTCCACTCAATAGACCTTGGCTGCAATAACTTCTATCTCAAACTTCTATGGTCTTTAGAGGGCTTCACCAAGTGCCTCCCTAAGTTCTTTTGAAATATTAAGTGCATCAAGGATTGAGAGCTTGTATGGGACTATTTCCATCTATTTTAGAACATTGTACTTTTGTGCCAAAGGTTGGAACTTTTTGATATAGGTACAATCATAGGCATACAGATCAAGAGCCAAGGCATTTAAGGTGTATGGGGTTTGGTGCTTGTGTAGAGATCATGTGAGAATCTTCTATCGATGGTGTTGGTCATGCTAGCCTTCCTCGATTTTGGGTTGATCAAATGATTGAACCCACTTTAGATGATCATGCAATACAATTGGGTGTGGATGGCCGTTGTAGGGTTCAGGGACACCTCTATGTATCTTTTTGAGCCTTTTGGAGTGATTTCTCATGAGTCTCAGCTGCATATATGTCCTTCATGGGGATATGACTTGAATATTGGGTCTGGTCATGTTCAGATTGTCCCCTATATCCTTGGTTTTGGCGCATGTGTCCTCCTATTCCCTAGTTATGTGTGAGAAAACCATATTCATGGGCATATTCATCATCATATAAAGGGTATTCCAAGTTCATCATGTCTATATAACCAAATATGAGCTCTTCTTATGATGAGGATTCTATTTTGTGGGGTGGTTCCCATGCTACCGATGTTGCAGGGAAGAAATCTATAAGAGTTCTGGCTTGAAATGGAGCATAATATGATTCCTCCTCTTATGTTTCTTCCTACTTCTAGTGGTCACACCCACCATTGGGATTCACTTATGATGTCTCCTTATTAGGTGGTAGATCTATTATGGGTCTTCACAACTATTATTTTATGGTGGTGTGAGCTTGATTAACTATTTTTCGAGTCATCTAGTCGTCAAAATTTTGTGCACACCTGGCTGTAACTTTTTGCCAACCATCCTCTTCTTCTAACCGGACAACGCTTATACATTCCACCTGCTCTAGAGAGTTTTCTAACACCACTTGTCCAAAATTTACCCTGCCTTTAAGGATGTCTTTAAAGATAAATCACTCCTAAATATTATGACCCAGTCTTCTATGGTAAGGGAAGTAGTCGAGATGATCGGTGAGGTTAACCTCATCAGACTTCCTTGGTTGTGGAATCCTGAGTAGGTCATTGTCCATTGATTCCAAGAAATAACTAGGAAATTTTTCATTTCATAAGTAGTATACTTTATGTATACATTCCTCAAATCTTAGGCAACCCTAATTTCTCTGTGCTTTTGGATGAGGTAGATTCTGTGGTTTTCATCGCTTGATAGGAGGTATTGGGTGGTTTAGAGATTTCATAGGTGTCTGTATGGGCACTACTATTGTCTTTAGGGTGATGACTAAAACTTATTCTTTTTCTATCCTTTTCCCCTATATTGTGGGAATGAGTTTAGTTTTGGATTGGGTTCACTGAATGGCATCATCCAGACAATGTTCAATTTCAGAAAACTCATAGAATCCACCTTCATACTTCATGGGGATCAGAGGTTCTTGTAACTCATCCTAGAGATTTTCAGTACAAGGTTCCAATCGCTTCTCCTATGAGAGAGGGATGATGAGTGAATATGTTAACCCTTTCCAACTTGTTATGAAATTGAAAACCCTATCATTCTTGCATTGTTTGTAGTTCATGGGGTCGATGATCGTCGTATTTCTTAGTGTGGAGATGAATTGATAAAGGAACCAACAATGAAGGTCTTCCCATCCTGCAACTGATCATGTTTGTAGGCTACTATACCAAACAAAGGTTGTCCCTATTAGAGAATGTACAAAACACCATAGCTTTATTGCCTCCTATTGATCTTAAGGGACCATCATCACCCCATATTGGGATAAAAAGTGTGTGAGATATTGTCCGGGGTCTCTTTCACTGTTAAAGGTAGAGAAGGTAGGATTACCGAAGTTGGGTGGAGGTGTATTATCATACACTTATTCTATATATGGATTCCTTTTAAGATTCACAGGTGTGCATCTCCCTTCCATGGATTCTATTCAATTAGCCATAGACTCAATGGCGTTAAGTAACTCTAAGGTCACTATTGTCTAAGCCGCCTCCCATTCATAGGGAGTGGGTGGGGTCTGATGAGGTGGTCCCATCTTCATCTCCTGTTGATTCTTGATTCATCCTATGAATAAATGATTTCCCTGATGAGGGAGAAGTTATCTCCATAATAGAGGTAAGTCATGATCATTTTTGATTTACCCATTTATGTAGACTAGTTATCTAGATCCGGAGCTAATCTAATGCTAAGATACTATTCACACTGGTAGATCAGCTATGGGAGGTAGCATGTTCATCTCTACCATAAGATGATACCCAAAGGGAATATTTCCCCCAAGTGACTCCTCATTGAGTTACCGGAGAGCTCATATTTCACTCTCATATTGTGAAAACTATTCCTTTGGGGAAGGAACCTCCATTATTTTAGGTGATGATTGGTATTTAGCTACACCTTTACCTTTTTCATTGGAAGCATTCCACCGAGTTGGTGGCAAATGTTATTTGGTGGTGCCAAATTTTGATGCCTTCTTTGCTTCCGAGTGCGTACAACCTCATTTGGTTCATCCAAATCTCCCTCCTCCTAGGGTACATCTTCCATGTTGTGGGCCTTTACATTTGCATCATGATCAATGTCTTCCATGTTGATAGTGACAACATTAATATAGGCGTATCAGGAAATGGTGGTTGTGCTATTACTTTCAATGCAACATGCTGATTGTACACTGCCTTTATTAGGGTCATTATTTGAAACCTTGTCCATATTGGTTCTTTTTGTCTTGTGACCCTGGCGGGGTCTGATATCTTTTATTGTATGTTCCTCCCATATCAGCCTATGAATGGTGACTTTGAGGGAGTTTCTGATTGTGGTTAACATATGGGCCCTAACCAATAGAGGTTTGTCTCATGATGGAAGGGATAGGTGGGACACTGACTATTTCCCTCCCAACCTAGAGAAGACTAATTCTATATGTGGTGATAATGATGATGAAAATTTCCCCATCCCTATGGGGTGTAGGTTATTCGGAGTCGTAATTGGAATTGATTGGTCCTATTGTTGATGATCCAATGATTCCAATTGGGGACTTGATGATTCCTAGGAAAGACATGAAGATATAAATTCCCCTATCCCAATGGGGTGGGGGTGATCTGGAATCACCACTGATTATTCCAGGACCCTCTCAGGTGATGATGAACCTTGAGATGGTGATTGATATATAAATTCCCCCAACCCAACGGGATGGGGTTCACTTGCAGCTATTGAGAATATGTCCTAAATCCTCTCATGTATTGACGATTCTAGGGATGAAGGTAGTGATATATATTCTCCCGGCCCAGGGGTTCGGGTCCGCTCATAGATGGATACTATGGAAGCTACTATTGCATCCTGTTTGATGTGGAACAGTTGTGATCACATGGGAGCTGGGTGTGATGACAACCCATGATGATAATTATTCTTCACAAGAAGTTGATCAGGTGATCACAGCTTCATTTTTCATGTTAGAAATGTTTTTTTCATTGGTTTGAGGGGCCTATTTTGAAATCATGTTGGATATCTTTTCCCTCTATTCATGATCTCTATGTATCATTGAGGTGGGGAAATTCCATTGTAGTGACCAACCAGCCTAATCATTACCTAGTCCCCTAATTTTTCCAAAGGCTATAACATTACAGGATGTCAGATCTAAGGGTTTTTGTTTTTCTAAGTGTGAAACAAAGTGCAAAGCTCTATAATATCCTCATCCTTGAATATAGATGCATGATGTGGCTTCATAGATCATCTTCCAAATTATCAAAATTCAATGGAGGCAAGCGTGTTGTAGATTTTCACTGTGCTTTTCCAGTTTTGGATCATAATCTATGAAGATATCATCCAGGTCTAGCTGACAAAAAAGTATATTGATTTTCTAAATGTCGCACTCTTATCCTAGATAAGGAAGATATTGATCCTTCAGTCACTGATGAGTAGCCCAAATATTTTTTTGTAGATAAGGAATTCACTCCTTTACTAGCTCATATGGGATCTCATAGATATAAGTAGTGAGGGGCCATAACACGATGGGGAGGTTATTTCTAGCTAACTCTCTCCATATGTCAATGTTGGCCTCCTCCTCATCAAACGTACATGCCTCCATAAAACCAGACTATAGAATATGGCTATGATGTTTTCCTATTTAAGGGAGTGGAGTGCTGCTATAAGTTGATGGGGAACCATATATAGTTGACCCCAATGTTTTGAGAACCTCTCTATACATAGGTGTTTGAGTTTTGAAAATATCCCTATGTAGAGGTGTTCGGGAAAGGGAATGATTTACTTATCCATTTGAGATATCACCATGGGGAGTTTGACCATAGTGGATGTTAGGAGTAGATTTCCTATGATCCATCTTAACATTATCATAAGGAATATCTTTGTAATGAATTCCTTATGCTTTCACTTCTATAGAAGAGTCGACAGACCCATATTGTATTGATATTGTGTCTTGAACAACCACAAGGACATTGACATTGAGCAGATTAGGAATATGAGTCATGTTCTATGTCATGGTTGAAATATGATGACCTTCCTTTTGGGATTATGTAGGTATATGATCCTATTGTATGAAGGTTTTTGAAACTTTTATATAACCATATGGTGTTGCGGGAGTATGAGCCCACTACTGAGAAACTGTTGGGATATGTCGATGAGTTGTCTCACTATTGATAAGAATATGAGCATTCCCTAAGTAATGTTCCATTCTCACTTGGTGAGCCTCAGTAAAGATGGGAGTATGAACCTGATCTTGAGCTTTTGGGATATTTTGTTGGTCTTTCTTGGGAGGAGTATGAGCCTACCACGAGGTGTGTGTTACTCTCACCTGGTGAGCCTTGATTGGAATAGAAATATGTGTCTGGTACGGATATTAATTCTCTACCAGAATATGATGTCAGACCTCTAGAATGGGAGAAGGAATATGAGCCTCCTCTTGTATTACCTTGGAATTATATTGGAGAAGTCATTCATTAGTGGAAGTAGGATTATGAACATTGCTTCCATGATTTTCTAGAATATTCCAGGAATATTCAATGATAGAAATATGAGCCTATCTCGAGGTTTTTTCCATTCTAACTTGGTCATCCCCATCCAGAACAGTCATAAAATGCCCGATCCTAGACATTTGGATTATGCCAATGTACTTTTTCAATAGGAATATGTGCATGTCTTGAGGTTTGTGTTTCTCTCACATGGTGATCCCCATCCAGAATAAGGATATGATCTCGATCCTGGGTCTTTGGAATATGCTTATGAACTTTTTAGACAATCATGTGCCCCTATCCTGAGGTAGGTGCTTATATCCCCTAGTGAGACCCAGTTTGAATGAGAGTATGATTCTAGTCTGATGTCTCACCCTTTATTGTAAAATGCTAATAATCCTCTTTGATGTGAGCAAGAGTGTGCGTTGGCTATGGTAAAACCACTTGTTTATGATGATCAAAGTGTTGATTTTTCGGGCTGTAGGGATAAGAGCATGTTCATATCCCTTTATATGAAACAGTACCGGAATATTATAGAGGATTTATTCAGCTATTTCTAAAATATATTTTCATTTTAGAAAAGTGTGTGGGGGGATATAAGCATGCACATTTTTTATCTCCATTATACACTAGAAGATTTCTTTGATTGAATTCAAGATATGAACCCAATTTTTTCCTTCTTCTTCCATAAAAATATTATGATGGACTTCATGCATGGGGGTAGGTATATGTGCCTCCCCCATGTCTGATGTGGGAGTATTTCCACAGACTTATTCCGAGTCAGCAGGTATATGAGCCTTCTTGTTGTTTCCTGTTAGAATAAACCGGTAGGCATCATCAGTAAGAGTAGGGATATGATCCCTCTCTTGGATATCTAGTTCCTTCCTCCTCTGATGATCCTTCCTTGGTTCCCATGCATGGGAGTCATAAGTTTCATCATGTCTTGTGGTACCCTCAGCAGGCGACTAGTGGGTACCGATAGGATGATGCTGGTGAATATGTTTGGTAGGTTCCCTCTTCAGTGACACCTAAACCGAAAGGGAGCTATATTTTGATTCCTAATCTACCTTCATCAGAGACTGAGGGAGGCAGTTTTTTCACTATAGGGATAACCTCTCGAAGTGGTTGGTTTTAGCAACAATGGATACTACACTACTGTAAATCAATCCTTTACAATGCTATTAAAAGATCTTTATCGGCACTATAGAATTACTAATAATGTAAGCGATGTTAAAATGTTATCTTTAAAAATTCTCATAAAAAGAATTAATAAAGGCCCCCTTTATCAGAACTTTTTTTAGAGATGATAAATGTCCCTTTAATAGTGATAAAAAAGCACTTCTAAAGGGTATACTTTTTTCCACCCCCCCCCCCCATCATTACTCCCCCCCCCCCAATCAGTGATCCTCCACCCTTTATCAAATCTTCCCCCACCACTTTATCAGTTATTTAGATAATCCCACCATCTCATGCATGCCCCTTCCTCCAGCGAGTTTCGAACCTGAGACCTACAACTTATACAACAGCTCCTTTTCCACTCCCCTATACTATTTTATTTTACATTTTGTGAGATATCTATATATTTATATATATATTTTTACCTTTTTATCCATATATTTATAAATATTTTTATATATATGTTAATATATGGAGAAATAAAATTTATATGTATATATGTTTAATTAATTATTTATAAAATTAAATTTATATCAGTGAATATATAAAAAATATGTATATATTGTTATGTATTTGATTATAAATAATATTACATTGTGAAAAATGATAAAATTTCAAAGTCATAATATTAATATGAATGTAATACCTAGGAATAAATTCATTCCCCACTGAAAAAGGTCCAAAATACCCCCTTAAATGCGGCTTAAAATCCATTTCGTATTAAAAAATTAGGGTACCCCGGCTAAAAACTTAGTTTTGTTGGAATTATGAGAATTTCTTGGCCTCTAAAAATGTGACATAGGTTTACCTGTGTCATTGATGGTGTACATCTTGATGCAAGCTACGATTTGATATGTGGTAGAGCCCAAATGGACACATGGATCAGAAGTTATGGTTATTTGAAGTTCGAGTTATGTTTTCAAGTTATTTTAGATATTTTATTAATTTTTTGATTTTGGTTATCTCCAAATTGTTATTAAATGAATATTAGTCAATAATAATTATAAAATTATTAATTTAAAATATTTTTTAATTAAATTATAACTCATTTTCACTAAATATCATATATATATTGTGTAAATTCCTATTTGACCTAATATAAAACATATTTAAAATATATATATTATATTTATATTAATATAAATAAATTCATATATTAATATATTATTTTTAATGAAATTTTATTTTTCAAAATATACCCTTTATCAACCATTTTTTACAAGTGCTAATAAATCCCCCCCCTTTATCAGCACTTTTTTAGAAGCGCTGATAATGACCCATTTTTATCATCACTTTTTTAGAAGAACTGATAAAGGTCCCCCTTTAACAATGATTTTTTAGTGATTTTAAAGACCCCCTTTAACAGTGCTAAAAAATCATTATTAAATAACCCTTTTAATGGTTCTTTTTCTAGCAATGACAAACTGGGTTTTTAATAGTGCTTTTAGTTAGAACTACTAAAAACTCTAGCGCTACATAAACCCTATTTTGTAGTAGTGATGGCTTACCAGCAGCCTTCTCCGAGCGATGCGAACTCACTGGCTTCAATGCTTGGTAAACCTCATGGGAATCTTCTATGGTCAGGTTTGTACAATGTCGATGGTACTCCAAGACCATCGTGTTTTCCACCCATCATTGGAGTTTTTGAGTAGGTGAAATTTCATTGCGCCCCATGGGGGTCGCGGCTACAGATGATTTACCAAAGAAAATGCTAGATGATGAAGGCATTGTATTGGGTAGGGATGCTTTCAATGAGATCAGTATTTGTAATCACATAAACAACAAGGAATAAGGTTACCGATTGGTGAAATATCATAGGCATGATGTGCTAATTTAGATATGCATAGTTAACACAATTTTCATGTTTCCCCATCTATCCATTCTACTTGCATAGACTTGTCAACATGAGGATGGAATTATAGTAATCTTGGTTATAGAGGATCATCTATAATAACATGTCGGTCTTACTACTTTATTTTTATAGGGTATGAAAAATAAAGTATCCTGTCATATGATTATTCTCTCATTTGAAAGATTCTCATCACATTTTCCATCTATATTTGAATATGGTGGGAAAACAAAATGATTTGATGGATTATAACCCAGTATTTTGTAATTATAGAGATTCATGTTAGGTTCTCCATTTTTTTGCATATAGTGGGAAAATGGTCTTATGGATAATAATCGATTGTTTTTTTGGAGAGATTCTCATTGAGTTCACCATTTTTATTTCATTGGGATTTGAGGAGTGGATGGGATCCAAACAATGGTTTGATTGTTGGGGGTTTGTGTTATGCACAATCATGAACATCAGGCTACCATTTTCACTCTTACCAAAAACTCCCAATGGTTGCCTCATCTATAACTAGGTACATACCTGATTTCCAAAGGTAGGTTGTCACTCAGGTTTTTAGGCCCAATGACTTTTGGGGAATCACATTGGTTGAGAGGATGGTAGGTCAGGCTCATCGCACCCTTTTGGAGGGAATTGTTTCATACTCCAGGAATCTCTTATAGATTTAAAAAATGTTCATGAATGTCTTCCTAATCTTGATATGGGACCGGTTACCCTAAAAATTGACTATAGGTTAATTATCTTTAATGTGAAAAAGGTTGTGGTTTATTTAGTGAATCCATATGTATGTATCTGAGGTTCTCTGTTGTTTTCTGATAATGGGTGGATTCTTATATGCTAAAGTCGTATAACATAGTGCTTTGGAATTTTTTTCATGTAAGGAGGTGGTTAATATTCCAAAGAGGGGATTGATCCCTTATGAAACATCCTACATATTCTGGTTATTGTATGAATCAAAACCCACATAGTTATTTGAACCCATTTATTTTAATTTCATGTGGAAAAGACTTATATGGGTGCTCTGGGACACTAAGTATTCAATCTAGAGTCCTGTAGGGACATCCTACATATCCCGAGTATAGAGAGAATCAGATTTTTCATAGCTCATTTTTTCTGGACTTATATACTGAGGTTTCTCCTGTCATTGTAGAGATCATTCTATAGATGACATGATTATTACAGTTCCCTAATCTCACATGATCTATTCTCAATGTGAGAATCAAGGGACAACAAATGGTCATTTTCATTGCACATGATGTGGGACTTATGTGTTGGGACTTCCCTAAGATGATTTATTATAGAACTTGGGACTCAGAGAGATTTCCAACATATCCTATTTATGGTCATCATAGTTTAGTTTGTTCTTTTGTCTACAGATAGATGAGGTACATTGATCATATCATTGGGATGATTTTTTCCCAATGGATGATATGCCAGAGTCATAAAAGGACTTACACTAAAAGGGGTGTTTTTTTTATATTGGGACTTAGGAAGACATCCTATGTATCCTGGTTATTGTAGAAATCAAATTTCTCATAGTTTAATCTTTAGGGATTATACTCTAAGGTTACCCTTACCTTTGTAGAGGTTTATAGTGTATATTTTATGACCATTGAAACATCCTAAGCCTATGTGAGCCATGATCTTTGTGAGAAACAAGGGATATAAATTAATAAATTTTATTACTTTGGATGAGGGACTTAAATTCTAGAATCACCCTAGATGGTCAATATGGAGATCAAAAATTAGGGAGAGGTGGCCTATATATCCTGAATATGGTAGGTATCAGATTCTTTGTAGTTCCCTTTATCGGGGCTTACACACTGAGGTTTCTCTATTGATTAGGGATTACACACCGAGGATGGAAAATGTTATCAAGTCTTGGGATGCCCTTGTGCCCTGGCCTACATGTCAAGAGGGTCTTGTATAACCCAATTTACTTTCTTAGAGGACATCCCAAGATCCATATGGTTTTTCTTGGAAGCCATCGCATGACCTGGTTGGCTTGTCTAGAGGGTGTCGCATGATCCAGCTAACTTTTCCAGAGGACATCACAAGATCCAAATGGTATGTCCTGGTACATGACCTGGATGGATTGTCTATAGGGTGTCATACGATCCATATGACTTTCCCTAGTAGCATTTTCAAGAGTTGGATTGACACATATAGAGGGTTTCACAAGTGTCGATATGACATTTCTCACAAGGTGCCTCATGTCTTTGCTAACATCTCTAGGAGGAATCACAATACCTAGCCGATGTGTCTGGAGGGCATCGTGAGTCTCAGTTGACATGTCTAGAGGGTATCACAATGTCTTAGTAGACATACCCAGATACAACCATAAGACTTGGTCTCACATGAGACGGTGTCATTATATGAGTGAGGAGATGTATCTAAAGGATGTCCCGAGGCATGGGCGACAGTCCCATAAGGCTTAGAGAGACTAAGTGGGTGTGCCCAGGGGGACAGTGACTTTCTCTGATATGTCCAGATGATTTTTCATGACCCAAATAGCATGTTAAAGGACCGTCTCAAGATCTAGGTGACATGTTATGATGTTTTCATGTGTCTTGGATGACTCATGTGAAGTGCATGAGAGCCAATGAACATTTTTTCACTTAAGTATTCCAAATTTAATCTTTTCTCTAACCCTTATCTTGAGAATACCTTAGGTTTATTTAGTATTAGTTTCTTTTGAGTATCACATGATCTGGTAGATATGTGGTGTGTTCTTCAAACATCTTTCCAAAATTCCTCTATGTGATCTATGAATGATCATGTGAAGTTCTTTATGCATAATGCATGACTGATCTAGATATTTTATGGTATATTACCTGACAGAAGACTTTCCTGTTTCAGGATCAGTTTCTCTAAGAAATTTTCTTTAGTGCTTGGGAGTACTGATGCGACTAGATGTAAAAAATCCAACCCTTTTATCTAAGTCTAGGGTGGGGTATTTATAGGTATATCTACCCTAATTTTTCACTGGTTTGAAAGGTGTATCTGGCATGGATCTAGGTTGGAGTTGTCAAAGGGACCTGGCACTGTGTGTCTTCACAATCCTTTATTGTGGATCGCTCTGAGGGCATTGCCTAATTTCCAGCGACCACAAGTCCCTCTCATCAACGCCTCCATCATTGGATTATTTACAATTAATGGGGACTTATTGACTCATGTTGGAATTTTGAAGGACTTTCATATTGTCATGTTGACATTTCAAAGGGCCTTCATGATATCAAAATTCTTATTTAAATGCATCTGTGAGATGCTCAATACCTTTCCTGGGACATTTCATGAGGAAAGGATGGCATGTTTGGGGGTCTTTGTGAGATTATGGTGGCTTTTCCAGGTGTCTCATGAGATTGTATCACTGAAATCCTTGGTGTGTCACAAGTGTTTTATTACTGTGATAGGCTCCTGCCTCCTCCCTATTTAATTCCCTTTATTCTATTTTACAATGTTTATGGATTAATGTGAGATTACATGAGTAATTTCAAAGATAATTAATCAATTTTTTATGATTCATCGCATGACCAATAGGGTTCTATGGAGGTGTGAAATCATTTTGTGGACAAATCTATCTATTTGTCCTTAAGGATCTAAAAGGGAATCTCACGGTTTCCTGGACATACCTGAGGCTTTACTCATGATGAGGCTGACAAGACAAAGGGATTTTTCGGGATGAGTAGGGTATGTAGCTAGGGACTTAAGATGTCTTTCAGACCACCGAGGGCACGTCGCGTGATATTTACAACTATGAGTAGCTCATGTCTCCTCCCTTTTTATTTCCTTTTTTTTATTTTACAAAGGTTTGAGGATTTTTTTATTTTGTTAGAATGTTGTCAAGGAAAATTACCCTTCCCATTGGTGATGAGTTGCATGAACATTATGATCTCTAGGGGTATCCACCTTTTGGACATCTTTCCTCCTATTTTTGAAGGATTTTTAGGTTGGATTGTTAGGTTATTGGTGGTGAAAAACTATGAGACCTAGGGGATCTTACCCGGCTACTATCGTGCGGCCACTGGTTGTCTGGAGTGCCTTTGGAATAGTAAAGGGAAATTTTAAAAGAGGTTATGTGGGATTTGATGAATGTTATGCACCCCATGTAGAGTCTTCACATGACCTTATAATGGTCACACGATTGTGAGTCCTTTGAAGGCTCACGCAATCCGCAGGCCTCATCCACCTTCTTCCTCCTTTCCTTTTATAGTGAAAGTAATTCACATGTTAAGGTATTTATTCCTTTGTGAATTTTACAATGCTCATTTGGTATGCGTTAACAATTATTTTCACTAAATAGAAAATAAAAATTTATATACGATCAATCATACATGAATAATTATTAAACCACATCCAGGAATAATATTTATTCAACTTGTTAAATAATAAATAATAATATATTATTTAACTAAGATTTTGGATTAACTTAATGTGTGACCCTCTAGGACTCTTACTTAGTGTAATTAGGTGAAACATCATAAATCCCAAGGTTAATGTTTAGTAACATGCCAATCCACATATAGAGAAAGAAGTTAATGTCGCAATGACATGATACCTCATATGAATGCTTATTATGTAATATAATCCTTTTATTATGATATCTCAAATCAAATTAGTTTCATACTGGTGCCATCAACCTATGTGCTCGATGTCTCTTTCTTTGACATTATGAAAATTGAACTTGCCTATTGTAAACCATGGACATGGATTTATTTAGGCTATATCATTTCTATCAAAGGGCTTGAGATATAAACTTACATTGAAGAACATAAGGGACAAATCATTTCTCAAATTATTCATTAATGTAATATTACTCATGACACACCCAGGATATCCTACCTCACCATGAACATCTGTTATACTGGATATTACTAAGGGTGTACACCATGACACATATAAATGCATATTTCCTACCGGGGGTCTCGTTCTCATAATATCCTACTATATATTACCAACGGAGTAAACCATGATAAGGTGCATCAAAGTCCTATGCGTCTCTAACCATGATAGCATGTATCATTTATGTATCTCAAATGATATCATCTGGCTATAGAAAATATATTTAAGAATAGTGTCGTAGCACTTCCAGGTTCTCATCATAGCGGGGAACTACTATGAACTTTTAGTGTGATATCTACTCTTAGGACATTATCACATACTATGTTACATATAATAACAATCATTATGTGATAAGGAGTTTATTAATATTCAAAACTATGAATACATGTTATCATAAATTACACAAAATTTGGTTCTAGGTCACCAATTCCAACAGACTCCCACATTAACTAGAGTCAAATTCTAACGAACTTTAGTATGCTAGATCTCATATTATAGTAATTCTTATTTTAAGATATTCCTTTAGTCAAGGTTTCCTCCACTTTCTCTTTCATTGGAACTCTTCTTACTAAAAATTCACCCCTCTGATAAAGATCCCTCAATAGGTGATATTTTTTGAGTATGTGCTTTGTCTGTTGGTGTGATCTTATCTATTTTGCAAGATCCACCACTGCATTATTGTCACAATATAATGTGATAGGTATTTGCCTCTAGGTACCACATCAAGATCCTAGACAAAGATATGAATCCAAATGGATTCCTTGGCTACATCAGAGGCCGCTATATACTTGGTTTCTATTATAGAATTAGTGACAACTGGATTCTTTGAACTCTTACAGATCACAACTCCTATATTGAGACAAAAAACATATCATGACTGCAACTTCATATCATTATGCTCTATCTAAAAACTAGAATTAGTATAACCCTTGATGACCAGCTCCTCATCTTATTCATACACTAGGAACATATCCTTAGTTCTTCTCATATACATAAGGATATCTTTAACAGAAGACCGATGTTGTTATCCAAGATCTTCTTAATATTTGTTTACCATGATCAATGCATAGGATACATCAAGTCTACTACACAACATAGCATACATGATTGATCCAATCATTGAAGCATATGAGATCTTTCTCATTCTCTCTTTCTCTTATTTCTTCTGAGGTACATTATCTTGGAAAGATGTAAACCATGTGACAGAATAACCAATCTCCACTTGGATTGTTCCATAATAAATATATTTAGTATTTGGTCGACATATGTACTTTGACTTAGTCCAAAAATCCTCTTGGATCTATCACAAATGATCTCGATCCCTATAATATAGGTTGGTTTACCTAAGTCCTTCATGGAGATACACTTTTTTAACCAGTTCTTAACTAATTGTAAGACTGGTATATCATTTCTAATAACTAATATTTCACCAAAATATTCTACTAGGATAACGACTGCATTTCCACTAAATCTCTTGTAAACACATGGCTCACATTTCATTATTAATGAAACCAAATTATTTTTATGGCTTAATCAAATTGAATGTTCTATGACCTGAATGCTTTCTTCAATCCATAAATGGATCTTGGAAAATTAAAAATCTTATTGGCATCACCTAGAGTCACAAACCCTTCTGTTTGTGTCATATAGACATCTTCCTAAAGGTTCCCATTAAGGAATTCATTTTTGACATCCATTTGCCAAATATCATAGTCATGGTAAGCTACTATAGCAAGTAGAATTCTGATGGATTTAAACATGGAAACTGGTGAAAAGGTTTCATCGTGGTTAATTATTTAACACTTTTTAAAC
Organism: Viscum album; assembly: GCA_963277665.1. NCBI lineage: Eukaryota > Viridiplantae > Streptophyta > Magnoliopsida > Santalales > Viscaceae > Viscum > Viscum album. Next base: position 1,384,627,604 of record OY728138.1, read on the forward strand.
CCTTTATCCACTATTATTTATTTATAGGTATTTAATTTACCTTCCATGTCCAGTTTCCTCTTGAATACCCATTTACATCTAATAGTCTTTACATAAATTGGTGTATCGACCAGAACCCAAACTTGTTTCTGATACATGGAATCAATTTCATAATTCATTTATTTTTACCATCTTGTAGCTTCTGATCTATCTACTTATTTCTTATAGAATAGAGTTTCATCATTGTCAACCAATAATGAGTCACCATCTTTAGTGACTATAAAACCATTTCTCTCTAGTTTTCTTGCCACTCTTACACTCCTACGCAGTACTTGTGTTTCAAGAACTACTTCCTCCATGGGGACCTTTGGAATCTATCTATGTACCAACTCTTGTGTATCTTGATCATCGACTTAATCAAATTCAATATATCTCACACTATCCTTTTTTAGGATGTTCTCCCTCTCAAGAAATATGGCTTGTTTGAAAATAGTCACTTTCTTATCTGATGGGTTCTATACGTAGTATCCCTTTATTTCCTTGAGATACCCTATAAATATACACTTTGTACCCCAGGGTGCTAGTTTATTTCCTGATAAATCCTTAACAAACACCTCATAATATATGTGTGTGAAAAAAATGGGTTTCTTTACACTCCATAGCTCAAAGGGAATTCCATTTTCTACTTTAATTGGTACTCAGTTTAATGTTTATGTCACAGTTTGTAATTTATATCCCAAAAAAGATAATACAATGTCTTTATGAATCATCATAAAACATACCATATCTAACAAGGTACAGTTCCTCCTTTCACTAACACCATTCCACTGTAGTTTTTAAGGTGGAGTGAGTTGAGATAGAATCACAAACTCCCGTAGAAATTTGATTAATTCTTGCTTAAGATATTCACCACCTCATTCCGATCGAAGCTTATTTATATTCTTTTCATGTTGATTCTCTAATTCATTCTTGAATTCCTTGAATTTATAAAATGTCTTAGACTTATACCTCATTAGGTAGACATATCCATATCTACTCAAGTCATCAGCAAAAATTATGAAGTAAGAATATCCACCACTATATTCTATTAGAAACGGCCCACACACATCATTGTGTACCTATCCTAGAAGCTTTGTGGCCCTTTAACTATGTCCACAAAATGGTGGTTTAGTAAATTTTCCTTGTAAAAAATCATGACATATTTCAAGTGTTTCTAGCTCAAATGATTCTAAATAACCATCCTAACAGATTATTGTCAAACGCTTCTCATTTACATGAAAAAGATAGTGATGCCAAAGATGAGTGTTATATGAGTTGTGTGAACATGATTCATTATCAATTTCCAATTCTTGGTTTTCATAATTTAATACATAAATAATGTTACTTAAATGTTTCATACCATAACATATGTTTTCCTTATAAAAGAAAAAAAAATTATTTCCAAACATAAAAATAAACCCATCTTTATCTAGGCATGATACATAAATTATGTTCTTGGTAACTGTAGGTACATAATATCAATATTTTAAAACCAAAATCATTCATGTTAGTAATGAAATGTGGTAGTCACCAATGGCCAGAGTAGCCAGCCTCACACCATTAGTAGCTCTCAGATCCACCTCTCCTATGGAAATATTTCTAAATATACTTGGTTCCTACATTTTGATATAGATGTGAGCCCCACAAGTTGTATATAATACCCAATGTGTAGATATAGAAAGATTCCACTTGATAATGAACTCGCCTTTATCTTCCCCTAACTTATGGGTGCAGTTCCTCTTCTAGTGGCATGGCTTGCCACATGGAAAATATACTACCTACTTTTTCTTTCCCTACCTTTGGATCTTATTCTTCTTAGAAGGATATTGTTCGAGAGATTTAGAGTATTTATGAGTCTTGGGAACCTTTTACTTATTCTTCCTTTTTTTATTCACCATAAGGACCGCAGGTTTATCACGCCCCATGTCGTTATCCACTTGGACAATTAGAGTAAGAAGTTCTGAAAAACTCTTCTCAGTATTGATCATATTGTAATTAAAAATAAAACTGGAGAAGGACTTGGGCAGTGATAAAAGTATGAGATCTGTACGCAACTCATCCATGGATTTAATCCCTAAGATGTCTAAGCATTTGTAAGTTCCCAATCGAATTGTTGTATCACTGAGAGGGGGAGGGGGTGAATCAATTATATCTTTTTATTTTATTCTCCCTTTCTAATGAAATAACCTTCACCATAAGTTAAATATTTCTTTCTCTTCTGAACAAAAATAAAACACACATCCACAGTAACAAAAGTATTTACAAGGTTCACTACTCAACAAGAACAGTTATGCCCTTGGTATGGTTTGGAAATGATCCAATACCATACAATCCACTATAAAACAATCCATTATGTGGAATAAAATGAGTAGGATATGCCCTTTCACTCATGTATTACTATGTAAACAATTCAATAGTGCGTGTGCCCCTTCTATCAAAAATGATGTAATACAAATTTTTTGTAACAAACATGTTACGGTGATTCTTTATCAACTTTCACAAATTTAAAATTTCAAAACAATTATTAACTTTATTACCCATAAGATGGTATAAATTTATGGACTTTGATATAATACTTAGTCTGATTACCTAGTTTAATTCTCCCAGTCTGATTGTTTAATATGAAAAAAATATATGACTTTATCATAATACGGTTGAGACAATTATGAACACTTTCTTCTTCAATTATAAAATCTCAATATGATGATTAGATAAATATGATGATCAGCTGAATATGATGATTAGATGAATATGGTGATTATTTGAATATGTTATAATCTTGTCTCTTCCCCTTTCACTTTTGTTTGGAAAAACTTCTTCAACAAAGATCATCTCAAAAACTTCTTCTCCCTGGAAATTCAAAGCTTCTCTATCTTCAGTGATGAACAATATAGGAATAAGAAAGTAAAAAAGTACTTTTTCCTTTTATACTTTCCCCAAAAATGTTTTGGGAAGGATTCCTGAAAACTTTCCCGCTCGACCAAATTTTCTGAATTTGCATGTTTCCTTGAATTTTGGAAGCATTTATGACTTTGTTAATTCTACTGAACTCTTCTCATTTCTTCTCAATCCTTCTCGAATTTTCTAAAAATTTCAGCTTGCTTATAACTTTCTTCATAAACATTAGTATGAGTCTAGTTTCCTCAATAAAATTTCTTCATTAGAATGTTCTGTATCAATTTCTTATATGAAGAAATATATACCATTATGATTGACTGATACAATTTATTTATTATGATGCTCTGTACCAACTGATGAAAAAAACATATTCTTCAAACTTCACGCTCCCCCTTTCTAAAACTTTTGTATCTTCTTCAAAACTCAAGTATGATTCCAATTCTGATTATGATCTGTCCCATTACGATGAAGAAAAATGTAACACAATGGATTCTTATTCTTATTTCCTCTTGACCCACATGAATAATAAATAAATAAATTAAAATTATTTTAAAATGGTTGATTACATTATTGATAAATCTCTAAATTTATTCATTGTATTGGTCACCACATTATTTTATTTTCTTTTCATTCATCGGTCCCAAACAATTCTTCCTCCGATGATTATGATGGCACACTGAGTCCGATGGACCGGTATCAACACCTTTGAATTTAGTAACTTCTTTATCTTTTTAATATGATACCAATGAATTTTCATCACAAAAATTTCTTCCTTTGATGGTTAGGATGTTTTACCAAATCCGATGGATTTTCATCAGTAGCTTCGACTTTAGCAACTTATTTCTTTCAAAAACTTCTGCTTGTGTCATGACTTCCTTCATGACTTTGAATATATTTGATATCAGCTTCAGCATCATCTAAATTACCAAGGAAAGTATTGAAACTTCCCTATCTTTCATCAACATATTTCTTTCCTTATTATCCTAAATACAATTGACATGATTACCATAAATTTTAATATTATTGGAAGAATATTTTTCTCTCATCAAGCTTGCATCAAAAGTTTTACAACTTAATTATGATTTATGAGAACTCCAAGATTAGAAAATCATCTTCACATTTATATCATAGTCATGAAAACTCTGTTTCTTTCCCATTACGATCTTTAATTCCATACTGGACTGGAGGTGAGTCTGATGAACCTTTTCATCTAAAAAAACTTCTCAATACGATGGACTTTTGCAACCATTGTGAGTATGATTTGTATTAATACGATAGTCAGTCCAATTTTCACAAAAACAAAGTGTGGTGATTTCTTTTCTTCTTAAACTTCATTTTCTCATTAAAAATTGTTGACCACAAAAGAAAAAACCTAAATACAATCGCCTTCCTTATCAACTTGGTCCTAAAAATCTCCCCCTTTATATTTTGTTGTCAACTAACATTCATAAATCACTGAACTTTGTATTTTTAAGAGATGGATTACTTATCAACAATTCTAAGCCTATGTGAGAAAACTCATTGTTGGAAAGAATAATTGTTGATAGCAAAACCATGTTGTACAAAAGTAGTGATCATGAAATCCTCAGCATTCTTTCCTCAGCTCCCTTTCTCATATGTTCAACTTTTATAGAATAAAAAAAATTACAACTACTCCAAAAAATAGTTAGAATAGTTTACACACTTACAATGTTAAATTCATCACTTACCCAACAACTCCCCATTTTTACATGCTTCTATAAGGATAGATTTATGAAATAATTTCCCCTCTGACAACACTGTCCAAAGGTAATATGAGAGTGGGGACAAAAACACATACCTCAACCTTGAGGAGAAAGAGGTTGTACAACCATGTTCAACCACAATTTAGAAAAATCTTCCTTCGATAAAGGTTTTGTGAAAATGTCAGCAACTTGTTATGATGTAAGAACAAACTCCAGCTTCAATTCATTCCACTCCCCATTCTATTTGATAAAATTATATTTGATATCAATATGTTTTGAATGAGAATGTTATATAGGATTCTTATTAAGGTTTATTACACTTTGATTATCACAACCCAATAGCATGGGTAACTTCACTTCAAAAAGTAATTCTTATAACTGGGTCTTCATCTAGATAAGTTGGGTAGAGGATTGAGTAGCAGTAACATACTCAGCTTCATCCATATAAAGAGTTATTGAATTTTTTTTATTTTTATTCCAACTAACATAACTTTTTACCCAGAAATAATACTCTACTAGATGTGGATCGTATATCATCAAAATTTTCTGCCCAATCAGCATCGAAATACCCAAAAACCAAATACTTTATGTGTTATCATACCTGATTCTGAAATTTTTTGTGCCTTTGATGTATCTGAGAATTATTTTTCTTGTAAGTAAATGTGATTATTTAGGAGAACTCTAAAATATTTAAAATTAGGTAACAACATAAACAATATCAGGTCTTGAAGTAGTCAAATACAACAAACTTCTAATTAGCTTTCGAAATTATTTTTGATCAACTTATTTACCTTCTTCATATTTAGAAAATTTTGTTCCAATTAAAATCTGTGTGGAAATATGTTTTGAGTTTTCCATATTGAACTTATTAGGAAGTTCCTTAACATACTTTTCTTGAGAAATAAATATGTGTTTCTTCTTTTGTAAAATTTTTAACCCAAGAAATTATTTCATTTCCCCCATCATGGACATCTTAAACAACTTTTTCATTTCTTTAGAAAATCTTTCACAAAATCTTTCATCATTCCCAATAAATATGATTTCATCAATATAAATAATTACAATAAGGTAATACTCCTAAATTTATTTGATGTAAATATTGCTATCAATTCTTCCTTTCTTAAAACTCATCTTCTTTAAGCATGTATCCAATTTGAAATACCATGCCCATAGAGCTTGTTTCAGACCATACAAGGATTTATTCAATCCGCATACATAAATTTCATTTCTTCCAATAACAAAGACACAAGGTTTTTCAATGTAAACATACTCATTGAGATCCCCATTTAGAAATGATTACTTTACATCCATTTAGAATATTTTGTAACATCGTTGTGTAGAAATAGTATGAAAAATTATAATTGTTTCTAACCTTTCTACAAGAGAAAAATTTTCATCATAATAAACACTTTTAACTTGAGAGTAACATTTTCACACTAATCTTTCCTTATTCCTTATCACTTCACCTTCTTTATTCAGCTTGTTCTAAAAAACCCACTTTGTACTAATAATATTTTTGTTATCTGGATTTGGTAAAAGTTACCATGTGTAATTTTTTTCTATCTAATCCAGCTCTTCATTCATAGTATGGACCCATTCTAGATACTCAAAATATTCTTTCACATCATTCTTCTCGACTTTTGAATACAATGAATTATGTGTAATAACATTTTTTATTCTTCTTGTTTGAACCTTTTGATATTGATCACCAATAATATTTTGAGCTTCTAATTGCTTCCTCATTATGGGATGATATTTTGGATATTATTCCTCATCACTAGAAATAGTTGAGTTTAATTCTTCTTTTTATTGAATAGGATTACAATTGTTTGTATCCTTATAAGAATTGTTAAAAAAATTCCTTATCATGCTCATCTTCCTTGCAAATCCAAATGTGTTTATCTTCCTTAGGTTTTTCAATAACTTTCACATCAATATAATGAAAAATTATTCCTATTTCTTTGCTAAAACATATAAATCCTCTTCCTTCTGAAGCATATCCAAGTAAGATTCCATCTTCACCTTTCTTCGCAAACTTTCCAAGATTTCCACCTTTCTTATTTATAATACCTGGAATCTAAAAAACTCTTAAATGTTTCAAACTTTGAGTTTTTCTATAAAACATTTCATATGGGTTCATATCTAAACTTTTCTTGTATAAAAATTGGTTTGGGATATATATAGCAGTACTCAGGGATTACCTCTAATAATAATTAGAAAGAATATGTTCAAGTAACATAGTTCTCCCCATTTTCATCAAACTTATATTCTTCCTTTCATAAATACCATTTTTTTAGGATTTTATGGGGAACTATACTCATTCTAAATTCCATGCTTCTAAAGATAAATTTTAAATTATTCATTCTTATACTCAACACCATTATTAGTTCTCAACATCTTCACTAAATACTCACATTCCTTCTATAACTTTTTTATTGAAACTTTTGAAAAATTTCAGAGAATATGATTTAAGAACAAGTAATATGAGTAAAGTAATTAATAAAATTAATGAAGTACTTATCTATATTTTTTTATTATTTTATCATTTGACCATATATTTTGGAATAAATAAGTTCCAGGGGATTTTTTGAATAAATATCATCTTTCTTATGCACGTAATTTGTAATCTTTAATTTTAAAAAATAATGCAACACTAATCTCTTTTTATTGGAAAATAATGAATATATCGAACAATATATCACTTTGATAACTTACTCATGTTTCTTTAACACATATTTCCTAGCCTTTTATTCCACAACTGATTATCTTCCACCATAACCAAGTAACAAGAGTTTTTTATTTCACCAACTTGGAATAATTTCCATTTTGTATATTAACCTCTTTTAACAATCTTACCAATTCCCCACATTTCATGAAAAACCCATATTTTATGTAGATAAATTTTTTAGCCTCATTATAGAGTTTTGAAACACTCTATAGGTTATGTTACAGCCCATAAACAGATAAATCTTTCTTGAACTTCATCTTTTCTTTCCCAATGGTGTCTGAACCAACACCTTTGATTCTTATAGATTCATAATTTCCAAATGTTACCATTACTTATTTGAAGTCTTTTGAATTTTTCAACAACTTTAAGTCTCCTAAAATATGAGAAGAACACCCACTATCAATAATCTAATGTTGTTGTCCTTTTATAGATTTTGGTGCGGTTTCAATAATAAGAGCATTTTTTCTTTATTATATTTAATCATTTCTGACTTTTGAGAATTGTTATGAAACTTTTTTTATACCAGTCACAAAACAAGAAAACCCTTAGAAAAATTTCTAGGTTTTTCACATATTTCATAAATAGTTTCCAAGGGTTGTAACTTATTTTCAATTCTCACACCAACCTTCTTGGATTTCTTCAAAACTTCCTTCTCAAACTTCTTCTTTTGAGAGGATTGAATCTCCCTAAAAAATTTCTTCCATAACCTATGGAATAATATTAATGTTGTTGGTTAAAACAAAAAATATTTTTTGTATATATGAATCCACCACAATACCAACAGTATCCATAAAAAGAGTATTTTCCTCTACAACTTTTGTACTAACCAAAGTTGTGAATACGGTTCATAGCAACCTTATTGTATTTCTTATTTGAACCACCAACCTTTATGTTATCAATAAGAATCTTATTTTTTTAGAATTAGAGGAATCATAATTAATAGAAATGTATTTTTATTCATAATGTTTGAAAAAAAAATTAAGACTTGGGGTTTTTAGAAACTTTTGAATTCCCAACTTTATTGGTCTTGGACACATACATAACTTTCTCAGCATTCTTATTTTCAGAAACACTTCCATATTTATTCTCGACCTTTGAAGGTAGATTTTGTTGATCATTATCAGGTTTCTACTTACAATAACTTTCACCAACTTTAGATATAGAGTTTTCTAACTTGTATTTATATCTTCAACTTTAGAAAGTTTTTATTATAAAAGTTACAACTCTTCTTCTTTTGCCTTCAACTTCACTTTCAGATGTTCATTAAGATTCTTTTCTTCATCAATAAATTTATTAAAATCATCAATTTATTTCACCAAATTTACTTTTTCATCAGGAAAATATTCTTGATTATTTTTTTAAGAACTTTTATTTATCAACTTCTTGATTTATTTCTTTTGTATTATTATGTTTCTAAAAAATTCTTTCATTTATTATTTTAGATGATATTATAATTGAGTTTCCCCTTCTTCTTTAGAACTATTGTTTCTGAATTCTTTATTATTAACTGTTGAAATAAAAGTATTCTCACCAATATAATCAATAAATTTTTCAGATTAATCATCACTACCTTCTATTTCTTTATATTTAGATTAGAAACATCTTATTTTGGATTTAAATAATTTTTTATCTTTCCCTCTAGAAAAAGATATATACTTATCACCATGTTTCTTCCATGATCTTCTTGGTCTTCTTTCTTATTCATAACTATCCTATTCTTTCTTTCTTCAAGGGAAATTAGTCACAAAGTGCCAACAAATCCACTTTCAAAACATTTCAAGGTAAGTTTCTCTTTGTGTTTATGTATACCTCTTATAACACTTTTAGTAAACAAGGTTAAAATATCATCAAGATTTTTAAATAACTTATTTTCATAATTAGAATCACCGTATTCTTCTTTAATAATAATCTTATTTGAATTATATTTCTTTCCTACCTTGAAATAAATTTCACTATTAACCTTTTTTTATGTTCATATCTTTATCCCTTCTCAGTTCATAAGTGATGAGAGTGCTATGAAAATCATCTAGAGATAATGTTTCAGGATATCTATATTTTAATGAAGAAAAATTTTCATCAAAATTGTTGGGAAGGATTCTAAAGATATTTTCAACAACTATAAAATCCTAAAACATTTAACTAAGACATTTGATAGTGATGAAAATGTTATTTAACTTAGTAAAGATGTCCCCAACAGATTCATACTCAACCATTTTCAAATCATCATACTTCAGCCTCCAGATTTTTTATTTTTCTTTCTTCACTTTTGTATTGAATTTGGAAATATTTCTTTAATTAATCCCATATAATTTAGGCTATGTAAACACTCTTAACCCTTATAAATTCACTTTCAAAAAGTGATGATAGTAAAGTATTCTTGACCCTTCTGTCATTCTCAAGATTCTTCTTATCAACAAACATAAGAGGAAATTTATCATCAATATGAGTAAATCCATCTATTGTAGAATCAAGAACATCATATCCAATAGATATAAGATAGGAAAGTATTCTATCTTTCCAGATATGATAATTTTTACCATCGAAAAACAGGATACCTTTACTGTTCACACAATTCAGATTCTCCATCTTCTCTTAAAAACTTTAGCAAATAATAAGCAAAGGGAACCTTCGGCTTTGATACCAGTTGTAAGTTCCCATTTAGGATTGTTGTATCACTGGGAGGGGGAGGGGTGAATCAGGGATATATTTTTCTTTTATGTTTCCTTTATTATGAAACAACATTCACCTCTTGTTAAATATTTCTGTCTCTACTGAAAATAAATAAAACATACATCCATAGAAACACAAATATATATAAGGTTTTCTATTCAAAAAAAATAGCTACGCCCTTGGTATGGTTTGGAAATTATCCAATAACACACAATCCACTAGAAAATAATTATTTTGTGTGGAATATAAGGAGTAGGATATGTCCTTTCACTCATGGAGAACTATGTAAACAATTCAATAGTGTGTGTTCTCCTTCTATAACAAATGATGTAATACAAAGTTTTTGTAACAAACATGTTACAATGATTCTTTATCAACTTTTAAAAATAGAAACTTTCAAAATAATTCTTCACTTTATTACCCTAAATTTGGTAATAACTTTGTACACTTTGATATAATACTCAGTCTAATTACCTAGTCTGATTTCTCAATATAGAAAAATATATGACTTTGTTATAATATGGTTGAGACAATTCTGATCAATTTCTTATTTAGTTTAAAAATCCCAATATAATTCTCAGATGAATATAATGATCATATGAATATGATGATCATATGAATATGATGATAAAATGAATTTTATGGTCAGGTGAATATGTTACAATCTTGTCTCTTCTCCTTTCACTTCTGTCCAGAAAAACATCTTCAACAAATCTCAAATTAGAAACTTATTGTCCCTAGAAATTCAGAACTTCTCCCTCTTCAGTGATGAGAAGTACATTAGTCATAAAGTACAAAGTACTTTTTCCTTTTATAATCACCCCAAAAATGGTTTGAGATGGATTCCTAAAAACTTTCTCACTCAAACAAATTTCTTGAGTTTTCATATTTCCTTGAATTTTGGATGCAATTATGACTTTTCCAACACTTCTCAAATATTATCTTTTCTTCTCGATCCTTCTCGAATATTCTAAAAACTTCTAATAACTTCTTAATTTATTCAAAAACATCAATCTAAATCCAATTTCTAGAATAAAATTCATCCATTAAAATTCCCAATATTAATTTCTCACATGAGGAAACAGATACCATTCTAATTTCTAGATATGATTTATTCATTACGATGCTCTATACCAACTGATGAAAAACAAACACCTTCTTTGAACTTAAAATTCCCTCTTTACAGTACTTTTGTATCTTCTTCATTTCTAACGTATGAATTTAAATCTAATTATAATCTTTTTTGTTATGATGAAGACAAATGTAAAACAATATATTCTTCTTCTTGTTTCTTCTCGACCCACTTGAACAATAAACAAAGTAATTCAACATACTTTAAAATGGTTGACTACATTGTTGATAAAGCTCTAGATTTCTTCTTAATATTGGTCACCACATTCTTATTTTCTTTACATTCATTGGTCCCAAACAATTTTCCCTTTGATAATTATGATGGAATACCTATTCTGATGGACTGGTATCAACAACTTCAACTTTAACAACTTATTTCTCTTATGAATATGATACCGATGAATTTTCATCGCAACCATTTCTGTCTTTTATGGTTATGATGGTATACCGAATCCAATAGATTATCATTAGTATCTTCCAATTCAGAAACTTATATCTTTCACAAAATTTTGCTTGTATCACGACTTCATGACTTTGAATACATTTGAGATCAGCTTCAACATCATTTTACTTTCCAAGGAAATTATTGTAACTTATCTATCATTCGTCAAAATCTTTCTTTCCTTCATAGCACAAATAAAATTGACATAATTACTATCAGACTGAATAGGATTGGTAGAATATTTTTCTCTCATAAATCTTGAATCATAATTTTTACAACTTACTTATGATTTATGAGAACTACAAAATTAGAAATACATCATCACATTTATATTATATTCATGGAGACTCTGATTCTTTCCCATTACAATCTATTCTTCCAGTATAGACCAGAGGTGAGTCTGATGATATTTTTCATCTATAAAAAAACTTCTCAATAGGATGAATCTGATTTGTTTGAATACGATGGTTAGTCTTATTTTCACCAAAACAAAGTGAGGTGAATTATTTTATTCTTAAACATCCTTTTCTTCTTAAACATCATTGACAAAAAAAGACAAAACCTGAATACAATCACCTTCCTTATCAGCATGGTTCCAACAGTATTCAATGTATCTAATAAAATTGACTACATGAGGCCTATCTGGTGCAGAATCTCCAAGATTAGTTATAAACAAAGCATTTTAGATCTTTTATATCTCTTGTATTACCTTCTCTTGATAAATATCATGAAGGTGAGACATCATTTTATACACATTCATGTCCCCATGTTACTTAAAAATATCATTGGACATGGATGATAGCATAAAACATTTGACATATATGGAATCGTTCAAATGTTTCTCATATAATTTTAAATCATCACCACTAGCCTCATTTCTAGGAGCTTTAGGAAAAGGTTCTTCCATCACATATAAATTTTTTAATGGTGAATAATGACACATAGGTTTTTTTTCATTCTTGTAAATTTTTACTAGTGAGAAGGATGTTATTATCAAGTATGGATCACAATGATATGTTTTATGTCATTTTTATTATTGTTTTTACAAATAAGATAAGCATAATTTTAGAACTTTATCAGATAAAATTTAGATAAATAAAAAAATATTATATTTATTATTCTCCTACTATTTTATCAAAACCCAATAGCCCTCACCATTAGCTTCATAATATCATGTATCTTGAACATTCTAGTGGAAAGGATCCATATTTACCTTCTCATTACCTCAACACTAGTTGGTCAAACAACTCAAATGGTTTTAGGTAGGTATTCCAAATGCAAACTGCATTAACTCATAGTTCCTTGATATGTTGAGTGGACTCCCCAATCATAAAATCCTTAAAATGAATTTACTCAACCCTTGCCTCTTAGTTACACTAATTCCTATTTTGGAATTCAACCCTTGATGTAAACTTAGTTAAGTCAACTCAAAAACTTCAAATTAGAATTCCCCGACAATTGAAAGCACCCCAAATTTGGATGGTTAATAACTTTGAACTATGATTTGATTTTAACTCATGTAGTGGAAGGTTATACCGACTTAATATATATAATTGAGTTATTTTATCCTTTAAGCATAAATTTCCAATTATTATCTTTATCAAATTCTATTTAATATAAAGTGGGTTTACTTAAGTGATTAACCATGCCTTAGATAATATTTACACATAATCCCATTTATTTTAGTTCTATCTTGAATGCTTGTTAATTTGATTAATTCATGTGATTGCGAAAAAACATCCATAATGAAATAACCAGTAAACTTGATAGAAATAAAATAATAAATCAGTATGATCATGATCTTTTACTAATGGTTAGTTTATCTAGTGATTGATAAACTAACCATTGACCTAGGTAAAAAACACCGTGAATAAATTAAGGTTCGTGTTTCATCTTATCACATGTCCACCTTTGTATCTCTATTGGATTGGTTTCACCACAGATCTTAAATTGAACTGGATCCACTATCTTGGGAGCTCCATCCATTACATATGATTTTACTCACACGTAGGTGAGGGGAAATGGGTTTACATTAAAGAAACCATGGGCATGCAGCCCCTTACATAATAAGAGGGGAAAAGGACCACATGCCAAAAATTTAATTTAATTATAAATTAAATGAAACTAATCATATACAAAAGTCTAGTCTATACTCATGATCATCCACATGCATTCAATGAATTAAAAATCTAATAAAACTAACATTAAATTATTTATCATTCTTATTTTAGATAAATCATGATCAAATCAATCAATTAATATCTTTAATTAATCAATTATTTTATCTTAATTCTCATCCTAATTTCCTTGAGATTCTCATCCATCATAATTTCAAAAAAAATAAATAAATTTATTAAAATTAATTGTGTATATAAAAATAACTTGGAGGAAACATGGTGAATACCCATCTGATTATACCCTCGTATACTGTTTACTCTTGTAATATATGACATACACGACATATCACGTACTTTCATGATGTGTACTATCAACTTAACGATTACACGAATTACATGATTTTTTGGTCACATGTTATGATTTAATCCACGTAGAGTATAAGTCCCCAGCCTTAAACCTTACTTAATCTTGAGTTATTACAAGATTACACATTGAGGATTTTTTCGGGTTTAGAGTTTTAGAGAATTAGATCATAAAACTTGCATTACATTCCACATATAAACAAAGTGCTTACATAAAGATAGTATTCATTTTTCCCAACAATGGAAACATATTTAAAATAAAACATGGATTCATTCTTGACACTTCCTGGACACTATCATCATATCATGTACCATTCCCTTGACCTGTGAAAAACTTTTCAAAAAAACTTGGGATGAGCATAAAAAGCTCAGTAAGGGATATAAAAATATGGAAAGGAAACATGGGTACATATATACATAAGAATGAAATCATACTTTACCCATAAAATATAAGCACTTTAACATACCTCATCAAATCATGAATAAATCATAGAAATCATAAGACATAAAGGTAACTTGAGGCATTCATAACATTCTTACGTAGGGAGTAACCCTCTTGGTTACGTTTGGAATACCCATCATACTATATTCCCTAAATCTCTTCAGAGAAACCTTAATGTTTCACTCCTTCGTGTTACCCAATGCATTGGAGAGATATATCAGGCTCACCCGCCCTTAGTTTATCACGGAACCACCCGTCTTCATAATAATGCCCAAGAACCTCAACATAATCGTATCACATAAAACATGCATAAAGGAAACATAACATTTCCACCTTTCAATCACAAGATATAAATAAAACAAATTGATATAAAAACATTATGAAAACCATATTCAATACCAAAATAAAATAAAAGTAAAACATGGTATTTATTTTTCTTTTAAAAAAAGGTAGGGCTTGTAGAGGAAGTCGAAACTCAAATAATGGTCACGGCGGCGGAGAAGTTGTTGTCGCCGCATACGTACGAAAAAAACATTCTCTTTTGTCATTTAGTAAATGCTTAGTATAAAAAATATTCCTTTTGAATAAACGTAAAAGTCAAAGGGGTTTATACACCGTATAAAAGAAGGTTGTGTATAAAACAAAATATGCCTCAATGAAAGGAGATTGAGACAAAGTACCATACCTCGGGTCCGACTTGACTCGATCGTTCTTTAATGTCCTGAATAATAAACTTGAGTTAATTTCTACTTTCTTAAGAACCTTTTTCAAGTTCATTATTCATTTTATATCACTTATTTCCATGTCATGAACACTATGTAATTATTTAAGTTAATAATGGTCGTTTTAACGATCATTGGTACTTGAGTCAAAAATAAACCCTTTATAATTACAAGTTTTTCATGTATCCATTATATCCAGAATGGTATTAATGATGTAGATATCATATATGTCATATATATCCAGTACATTCATTCATTTATAATATTACATAATCATTTAGAGGTAAGAAATAAAATGCACGGTTCATGGAGACGGTAAGTCGTACGTACGCATGAACGCTACTTTCATTTCTATTTCGTATTTTATAGAATGGAATCATAATGATATAAAGGTATATTATAATTCCAGTATAATATCATATATAATATCATAGTTCCATCCTTTATACATCCCACATATGGTATTTAACGAATCAAATCACTTTGAGGGGGCGGTAGTCCACACTTCCTTAAATGAAGATATCGCGTTTACCCATAATGGAAACCATAAAGGTATGCCCAAAATGAAAAATACATAAGCTTAAGGAAAACATAAACATATTATATATCATATATAAATATAGTGACATCTTAATGTCCACCTTTGAAGGTGTTAAAAGAATTTTGAACAATCATCGTTTCGGGAGGCATAAATTCACCATCCACAGAAACAGTATGTCCTTTAACCATTAGATGTAGGTGTGTGTAAGTGTAGCTCGAATAATTATTATAACAACATACTAGTATATTTAATATACTCGATTTGTTACAAAATAAATGAATAAAAATAGTTTAGGGGGTTGGAGAAGCAAAATAAAACAAAAGGACTCAAGTGAAGACATTACCTTAAAATCGGGTAACTCCCTTTGGTTTGAGCTCAAAGGCTTTCTTGGGAAGACTTCTACCCAAAGTTAGGCTTCAAGGAGTAATAGAGGGATGTGGAGAGACAAAATGGGCAGGGTTTGTCCGATCCAAAGGCTTGGGAGTGTGGGTAAGAAGGTAGAGGTGGGGGCCTTTTATAAGAGGAGAGGAGGGGCACTCTTGGAAAGTAAAGAAATGTTACTTTATTTGAAACTAATTTTCGGATTCAAAAGGTCCCAAATTGATATAATTAGAGGGTAAGGTGATAAGGGTTCGAAATAAACCCATCCAATATGTTTTGGACATGTGTAGGTCATAGATTTTACATTATCATTTCATTTTATTTAAATCCTTTATTAATGAGGTAATCGCTGCATCATCATGATGTCATAAATAATTTAATGTCTAAAAATTATAAAAAAAATATCATGATGTAGGAAATATGTTTAGATTTCTAATGAATATTTATAGTCCAAAAGACCATTTATGTATACAAAATTAAAAATATTTTACTTAGGTGATACATTCTTTGTCACATTTAACATTCTTTAAAAATAAAAAGATAAAAAGTCACTTTCTCACAAAAGTGATTCCATGGGGCCCCCAAGTTTGGCACAAGGCATCCCATGGTCGGCCATGAGACAACCAGTATCCTTAGGACACATGTTGTGGTATTTTTGTATTATTATGATATCATTTTGTTATCCTTAACTACCTGATTACTCATTAATCAAGATAATTAAAGATAATTATAGTCGTTACTATTCATAATGTCCAAAAACAAAAGAGTCTTGATTACATAATTTGGACCTTCTGATTCCAAATTTGTAATCCATTTTACCAAATTCCAAACATAGAAATTGCAAAAATTGATTTAAAAATAATTCTCGTTGTCGAAACAAATAGCAGGTTTTTTTTAGAACAATATCTATGAAAAGTTTGGCATTAGTTTATGCCCAATTCCAAAGTGAAATTAATACTAATGACCAAAATTGGATTAAATGGTAAAAATATATTCTAATTTAACTTTAAACCCAATTCAAAATATAATCTAATCATATAAATAAAGTAGATTAAAAAGCAGTTTTGATGTAAAATACTGTATTTTTCACTATTCATAAAAAAATGAACATTGTCGGAAAAATACCAAAAATTAACACAAAGTAAATTTTGATGTCCCAATCATAAATAATAAGTTTATTTTGACAAACATAGCTTATAAAATTGTCAAAAGATATATTTAAAAATGGTTTTCCATCAAAAGGCAGTAAAACAATCCTTTAAAAATTATTAGTGTATTCCATGCTTAAGATTGGATTTATTTTCATTTTAAGCCTCTAAAACACTATCTAATTCATTAATAGAAATAGATAAAAATATATATTATTCATTACTTACTTGGTATGTTACATCCTTCCCCCCTTTAGAAAATTTCGTCCCCGCAATTTATTTACTTATCGAATAAATGGGGGTACTTATCCCTCATTGCATTTTCAGATTCCCATGTTGCCTCTTCCATCATGTGGTTTTCCACAAAACCTTTACCTGATTAATCACCTTATTTCGTAACACTTGCTCCCTGTGGTCAAGAATCTGGACCGGTTGTTCCTCATAAGATAGGTTCTCTTCCAGCTGAACTACCTCTGGACTCAAAACATGAGATGGATCTGGCATATACTTTCTCAACATCGAAACATGAAAAACATTGTGTACCTGAGATAAACTTGGAGGTAAAGCCACCTGGTATGCAACTAATCCAACTCTCTCCAGAATTTCATATGTTCTAATGAACCTTGGACTCATATTTCCTTTCTTACCAAATCTCATCACACTTTTCCATGGTGAGACTTTGAGAAAAACATGATCACCTAACTCAAAATTTAGATCCTTCCTCCTGTTGTCTGCATAACTCTTCTGCCTACTCTGAGTTGTTCTCATGTGTTTCTAAATCAGCTGAACTTTTTCTACCATCTCTTCTACCAATTCTGGTCCCATCAACTTCCTTTCACCCACTTCATCCCAGAAAGCTGGAGTTCGACACCGCTTCCCATATAATGCCTGAAATGGTGTCATCTGTATACTGGAATGAAAACTGTTATTATATGAAAATTCAACCAAAGAAATATGTTGGTCCCAACTTCCCTGATAATCCATCGAACAAGCTCGTAGCATATCCTCCAAGGTCTGAATTTTTCGTTCTGACTACCCATCTGATTGGGGATGAAATGTTGTACTAAAATTTAATTCAGTACACAACGACTTCTGAAGGCCTTTCCGAAAGTTAGAAGTGAACCTGGGATCACGATCAGATACAATGGAGAGGGGAACTCCATGTAACCTGACTATCTCTTTAAGATACAAACGGTAAAGTTGATCTAGGGAAAAATTATCTCTTATAGCAAGGAAATGAGCAGATTTAGTCAAGCAATCAACAATAACCCAGATTTCATTATTACCTCGAGATGTCTTCGGTAATCCCACAACAAAGTCCATGGATATATTCTCACATTTCCAATCTAGCACTGGTAAAGGCTAAAGCATCCCTTTCGGTAACTGTCGCTCTGCTTTAACCTGTTGACATGTCAAACACTTCACAGTAAAATCAGCAATATCTCTTTTCATTCCATCCCACCAGTAATACTCCCGCAGATCTCTGTACATCTTAGTACTGACAGGATGAACTGAAAATGGAGAACTATGAGCTTCACATAACAACACTCTCTCCAACTGTGAATCACAAGGCACACACAATCTCTTCCCAAATCTCAAAACGCAATCATTATCAATGTTGAATTCAGGCAACTTACCCTTCTGAACCAACTCTACCTTTTTCTGCAACTCACTGTCTTGCTTTTGTGCTTGCTTGATTCTGTCTGATAGAGATTATCTCACTGATACCTAAAACAAAACAGAATAAATTCATGAACCAACAACTTCTATGCCAAAGTTCATCAAATTCTTAACCAAAGGATCACGTTCCAAATGCAACATTGCTAATGAAGCATTACTTTTTCGACTCAAAGCATCATCTACTTTATTTGCTTTTCCCGGATGGTAATGAATTATACAATCATAATCCTTGATGAATTCCAGCCATCTCCTCTGTCTCATGTTTAACTCTTTCTGAGTGAATATATACTTTAAACTTTTATGATCAGTATATATTTTACACTTTACTCCATACAAATGATGTCTCCAAATTTTTAAAGTGAAAACAACAGCAGCTAATTCCAAATCATGTGTAGGGTAATTTACCTCATGAGTTTTCAACTATCGTGAAGCATAAGCAATTACCTGATCATTCTGCATTAGTACCCAACCAAGTCCTTTCAATGAAGCATCAATGTAGATAACAAACTCACCATTCCTGGAAGTTAGTGCCAAAACTGGAGCATTCAGCAATCTTCTTTTCAATTCCTAAAAACAATCATCACATTCTTTTGTCCAGATAAACTTAACACCTTTCTGAGTTAGCTTATTCATTGGACTAGATAACCGTGAAAAATTTCTAACAAACCTTCGGTAATAGCCTACCAAACCAAGGAAGCTACGAATCTTAGTTACATTTGTGGGTTATGGCCAGTCTTCCACAACTTTTGTTTTTTCAGGATCAACAGTTATCCCATCTTTAGAAACAATGTGACCAAGGAAAGAAATTTGTTGCAACCAAAACTCACACTTGCTGAATTTTCCATACATTTTCTTTTCTTTTAAGGTTTGTAAGATAACCCTTAAATGTATTTCATGCTCCTCTTTACTTTTAGAAAACACCAAAATATCATCAATAAAAAAACCAACATTTTTCACCTGATTCAACTGAGCCATCACTGCAGTAAACTGTTTAGTTCTGATTCTGACCATCTCAGGATACTGATTTGAAAGGTCATTTCCCTCTGTATGCCTTCCTAGAAAAGCTGTTCTGTTTCCTCTATGAAAAACCATTATTAACAAACATGTCTTAGATGAAGCAACATGGTAATCTTCAAATTCCATATCATTTCAATTTGACCATAAAAAAATATTTTTGGATAACCATTTAATAGAATTATAACTCCTAAAGTTATCTAAACCGACCTCTGATACCAACTATAAGGCCCCTGCCTTAAACTTTACTTAATCTTGAGTTATTACAAGATTACACATTGAGGATCTTTTCGGGTTTAGAGTTTTAGATAATTAGATCATAAAACTTGCATTACATTCCACATATAAACAAAGTGCTTACATAAAGATAGTATTCATTTTTCCCAACAATGGAAATATATTTAAAATAAAACATGGATTCATTATTGACACTTCCTGGACACTATCAACATATCTTGTACCTTTCCCTTGACCTTTGAAAAACATTTCAAAAAGACTTGGGATGAGCATAAAAAGATCAGTAAGGGATATAAAAATATGGAAAGGAAACATGGGTACATATATACATAAGAATGAAATAATACTTTACCCATAAAACAAAAGAACTTTAACATACCTCATCAAATCATGAATAAATCATAGAAATCATAAGACATAAAGGTAACTTGAGGCATTCATAACATTCTTACGTAGGGAGTAACCCTCTTGGTTACGTTTGGAATACCCATCACAGTATATTCCCTAAATATCTTCGGAGAAACCTTAACGTTTCCCTCCTTCGCGTTACCCAATGCATTGGAGAGCTATATCGGGCTCACCTGCCCTTAGTTTATCACGGAACCACCCGTCTTCATAATAATTCCCAAGAACCTCAACATAATCATATCACATAAAACATGCATAAAGGAAACATAACATTTACACCTTTCAATCAAAAGATATCAATACAACACATTGATATAAAAACATTATGAAAACCATTTTCAATACCAAAATAAAAGAAAAGTAAAACATGGTATTTATTTTTCTTTTAAAAAAAGGTAGGGCTTGCAGAGGAAGCTGAAACTCAAATAATGGTCACGGTGGCGGAGAAGTCGTTGTCGCCACATACGTACGACAAAAACATTCTCTTTTGTCATTTAATAAACGCTTCGTATAAAAAAGATTCCTTTTGAATAAACATAAAATTCAAAGGGGTTTATACACCGTATAAAAGAAGGTTGTGTATAAAACAAAATATGCCTCAATGAAAGGAGATTGAGACGAAGTCCCATACCTCAGGTCCGACTTGACTCGATCGTTCTTTAATGTCCTGAATAATAAACTTGAGTTAATTTCTAATTGCTTAAGAACCTTTTTAAAGTTCATTATTCCTTTTATATCACTTATTTCCATGTCATTAACACTATGTAATTATTTAAGTTAATAACGGTCGTTTTAACGATCATTGGTACTTGAGTCAAAAATAAACCCTTTATAATTACAAGTTTTTCATGTATCCATTATATCCAGAATGGTATTCATGATGTAGATATCATATATGTCATATATATCCAGTACATGCATTCATTTATAATATTACATAATCATTTAGAGGTAAGAAATGAAATGCACGGTTCATGGAGACGGTAAGTCGTACGTACGCATGAATGCTACTTTCATTTCTATTTCGTATTTTATAGAATGGAATAATAATTATATAAAGTTATATTATAATTCCAGTATAATATCATATATAATATCATATTTTCATCCTTTATACGTCCCACATATGGTATTTAACGAATCAAATCACTTTGAGGGGGCGGTAGTCCGCACTTCCTTAAATGAAGATATCGCGTTTACCCATAATGGAAACCATAAAGGTATGCCCAAAATGAAAAATAAAGAAGCTTAAAGAAAACATAAACATATTATATATCATATATAAATATAGTGACATATTAATGGACACCTTTTAAGGTGTTAAAATAATGTTGAACAATCATCGTTTCGGGAGGCATAAATTCACCATCCATGGAAACAGTATGTCCTTTAACCATTAGATGTAGGTGTGTGTAAGTGTAGCTTGAATACTTCCTATAAAAACATCCTAGTATATTTAATATACTGGATTTGTTACAAAATAAATGAATAAAAAGAGTTTAAGGGGTTGGATAAGCAAAATAAAACAAAAGGACTCAAGTGAAGACATTACCTTAAAATCGGGTAACTCCCTTTGGTTTGAGCTCAAAGGCTCCCTTGGGAAGACTTCTGCCCAAAGTGAGGCTTCAAGGAGTAAGAGAGGGATGTGGAGAGAAAAAATTGGCAGGGTTTGGCCAAGCCAAAGGCTTTGGGAGTGTGGGTAAGGAGGTAGAGGTGGGGTCCTTTTATAAGAGGAGAGGAGAGGCACTCTTGGAAAGTAAAGAAATGTTACTTTATTTGGAAATGATTTTCGAATTCAAAAGGTCCCACATTGATATAATTCGAGGGTAAGGTGATAAGGGTTCGAAATCCACCCATCCAATAGGTTTTGAACATGTGTAGGTCATAGATTTCACATTATCATTTCATTTCTTTTAAATCCTTTATTAATGAGGTAATCGCTACATCATCATGATGTCATAAATAATTTAATAAATTTAATGTCTAAAAAATATTAAAAAAATATCATGATGTATGAAATAGTTTTATATTTCTAATTAATATTTATAGTCCAAAATATCATTTATGCAGACAAAATTAAAAATATTTTACTTAGGTGATACATTCTTTGTCACATTTAACATTCTTTAAAAATAAAAAGATAAAAAGTCACTTTCTCACAAAATTGATTCCATGGGGCCCCAAAGTTTGGTACAAGGCATCTAATGGTCGGACATGATTCAACCAGTATCCTTAGGACACATTTTTTGGTCTTTTTGTGTTATTATGATATCATTTTGTTGTCCTTAACTACTTGATTACTCATTAATCAAGATAATTAAAGATAATTACCGTCGTTACTATTCATAATGTCCAAAAAAAAGAGTCTTGATTACATAATTTGGACCTTATGATTCCAAATATTTAATCCATTTTACCAAATTACAAACACAAAAATTGCAATAATTGATTTAAAAATAATTCTCGTTGTCAAAACAAATAGCGGGTTTTTTTTGAAACAATATCTATGAAAAGTTTGGCATTAGTTTATGCCCAATTCCAAAGTTAAATTAATCCTAATGACCACCATTGGATTAAATGGTAAAAATATATTCTAATTTAACTTTAAAACCAATTCAAAAGATAATCTAATCATATAAATAAAGTAGATTAAAAAGCAGTTTTGATGTAAAATACAGTATTTTTCACTATTCATAAAAAAAATGAACATTGTCAGAAAAATACCAAAAATTCACACAAAGTAAATTTTTATGTCCCAATCATAAATAATAAGTTTATTTTGACAAACATATCTTATAAAATTGTCAAAAGATAGATTTAAAAATGGTTTTCCATCAAAAGGCAGTAAAACAATCCTTTAAAAATATTAGTGTATTCCATGCTTAAGATTGGATTTATTTTCATTTTAAGCCTCTAAAACACTATCTAATTCATTAATAGACATAGATAAAAATATATATTATTCATTACTTACTTGGGATGTTACATAGAGTAAGAACTGTATTTAAATTTATACATGATATGCATATCTGAACATTAATAAGATATTAATTCAACATTTATATATAAAGATATTAAAAACCCATCATATGGTATACCCTATAAACTTAATGACCACACGCAAGAACATGTCTCAAGGTTTACACGGTATAATAAATAAATTTTAAATATGCATAATTTGGAATAAGCACATGGTGTGTATAGGTGAGATACACGACATGTATATCTTTCACCATCTATATGAGGTACATGCCTAGGGACTCAACATGTGAATTGTAACATAGAAAAATGGAGTACAAGGAGTGTAAAAGGGACTACATAGTGTGGACTCCGAGTTACATGGTCACTAGTCAGGTAGGCTATGTATAAAACACATGGCCCTTCTATGACTCAATGGGACTACACGTTATGTACGTGGGTTACATGGTGTATACTCCAGCTGATCATGCATTAGGTTGGCCTGGTCAACACGTGGTGTAATAATTAAATAAACCATGTGTCATCAATTCACACACATTGAATTAATTTCTGAATTAATTCCAAATACTTTTAATACAAGTACACAACGTGTTACTCTGGTTACACGTCGTGTACTCCTATGTTATCCGACCAAAATCCTTGGAAGCTTCAGATGAGTTCTTCAATTTTATTTCATTCATAAATTAATCGCATTGATTAGATATATGAGAATTTAATGAGGTAGAAGAAGATATCACAATTTAGATTAAAATAACGATTAAACTTGAATTGAAAAACTAAATAAAAAATGCGTAAATCATCAATGATCTTTAAATAATTATGTGACTACTCTGATACCACTTTTAGGTTTCAGGCGCAGCGGAAGCGTGCGATTGGTCATGCCCAAATTTACTTTTTTCCATGATCAATGATCAATATGAGATTTATACAATGATAAACATAGCGATCTTTGAAATTGAATCAAAGGATATAGATAAGGAATAAAATGATGGAACCAAGAGACAAGATTATCACAAATTATTTATAATTAATTTAATTAATATAAATAATTACCTGGATGGAATTATTTCTTCATTGATGGATCAGACAATAGATATGTGTTGTTCCATCATTACATTATAAAATTCAAAGTATATTCCCTATAGCGGTGATCCACACGGGTTTTAAAAATCTTCAAACGTTGTCATAGGAATCTCTGGGTGCTAGCATGAAAAATACTAGCGCTTGTGTCATACGCATTTTATTTCCTCGAGAATCACTTCCAAAATATTATTCTGGATATCTCTTGAATCGAGAGTGGTAGCTAGAGGAAGATTGCTCTCCTTTCTTGAGAGCATTATTGGAGAAGAGAGATCTCTATGTCTTGATAGGATTCTCTAAATCCATTATGCAAACCAAAAAAAATGAACTAGATTATTGAGAAAATAATATAATTGGGTTTATATATCCCTAGCATTAATGTAAAATAATTTCACAAGTTCCCTTTATTATTTATTTAATCCCTACAGAACCCCATGACAAATAATAATAATAATATTATTATTTTTTGATATTCACTTAACCTGTGAATCAAATTAAATATTATTTAATCAAATAATATTCAATATCTATTATTTCTCATCAGACCATTAAAATTAGTCCTCCATTACTCCATAATATTTATCAGGCCTTGAATAATGACTATTTATTTATTAAATAAATATCACAACATTATTCGCCAATAAATATATAAATATTATATTCACTAAATATAAAATAAATATTTATATGCGATCAAGAATACATGAATAATTAATAAACCATATCCACAAATAATATTTATTCAACTTGTTAAATAATAAATAATAATATATTATTTAACGAAGATTCTAGATACACTTAGTGTGTGGCCCTCTTTGCCTCTTTCTCAATAGTATTAGGAAAAGCAGCCAAAAGTCCAATGTTAGTGTCTAGAAACATGCCAAGGCACCCATAGATAAAGAAGTTAATTGTGAAACAACATGATACCTCATGTGAATTCTTACTATGTAATATAATCCCTTTATCATGATATATGAAATCAATCAGATTTCATGTTGGTTCCATCAACCTATGTGCTCGATGTCTCTTTCTTTAACTTCCCGAAAATTGAAATTTCTTATTGTATACCTTGGACATGGATTTATTTAGGCTATATCATTTCTATAATAGGGCCTAAGATATCAACTTCCATTAAAGAACACAAGGGATAGATTCTTTCTCACATTATTCATTAATGCAATATTACTCATCATGCACCCAACATATCATACCTCTCCATGAACATATATCATCATGGTTTTCATCAATACATCAAAGTACATGACTCATAATACTCATTAATAATAATATTAAAGTCTAAGGACCAATAAACATGTTCATAGATAGGAACATTCAATGACACATATAAATGTGGATTTTCTACTGGCGGGTGTCATTCTCAAAACATCTTATTGGATATTACCAAGGGCATACACCATGAGAAGATGCCTCAAAGTCATATGGGTCTCCACACCTGATTTCCTATATCATATATGTCCCTCAAATGGTATCATATGTCTATAGAACAAATTTTTAAGAATATTCTCATAACACTTCTGGGTTCTCATCATAGCGGGGAACTACTATGACCTTTTAGTGCGATAGCTACTCTTTGGATATTATCACATATTATGTTACATAAAATAATAATCATGATGTAATAAGGAGTTTATTGATATTCAAAATTATGAATACAGGTTATCATAAAGTACACATAAGTTGGTTCTACAGCACCAACTCCAACACCTTCTTCACTGTCACTGGTAAAATTGTGTATATTGAAATTAAATAGAGAAAATAATTTTTAATTAATTATGGAAAATATGATTCCCTTAAATTCTTATACTTCCAGTATTTATCTCTCTCACACTCACACTTTCTCATTTCTTTTGTTCCTTATCTACTAACACATCATCACTTTCACTATTTAGTTTTCTTTTTTTCTTTATTTTAGATGAAAAATTTATATCTCCATATCCATGTTTCACCACCTACATACCACTTTACTAGTGTTTAGTATGTTTAAAAATTATTATATTTTTTAAATTATTAATGATGAAGTGATAAAATTTTGGCTCTATTTTTGGGGAAGTCGTGTTCATCTATTCAAAAAACATTTAAGAATTTAATTTTTTATTAAAAATTAAAAATATAAAAATATAAACTTTTATTTATTCTCACTATATTTAACAATTAAAGTTTTAATTATTCCTTTAGGTTATGTTCTCGTAAAAGAATAGATTTTTTATTGTTAGGGAATCAAAAAATTTAAACTTTTTGTGTTTTTTATCACTACTATGGACACACTATTTGGCAGTGTGTTTACAACCAGCCATGATGATCAGATTATTATGAAGAAACATAAGAATTTTATAAACCCGAACAAAATGACCAAAATTAATTGAGACAAATTTTTTTGAAATTTATTTCTATGTTTTACCAATTTGAAGAAGAGGATAAAACCAAAAATTCAAAAACTATAACTTTTGAATATGGTTAGTGTGATAAAGAACAACATCAGGATTAAATATAGTATAATAAACAAGAATATGAATTAGTGGGTGTTGAAAATGAGTATGCTAAATAAAATGTGAAAGACAAGAAACCCAATGAACTAGAAATTGATAACAATGACATTCTTGAAAAAAAATTCTAATCCCTTCAATAGATTTTATAAGTGGATAAATAATATCTTATCATTATTATACCACCTAAAATAGTTCAATTCATAAATTTTGATGAAAATACCACACAAGTTGATGAAAAACTTAGATATGAATTTTTAGACTCTGAAAACTATTTTCCTTGTTTCCTTAAATCTTTGAGTAATAAAACTAAACTAGAAAATTAAGATATATTCAATGAACAAATAAAAGTGTACTCACTAAATATAATATTTTTGAAGATGTTGGTAAATGTTATCTTCTATTATTTTAAATAAAAGACCATAAAATATCTGAAAATGTTCTTGATGAAAAGGATGTGGGAGAGCTCTTTGAAGAAAAATTTATTGATGAATTTTCTCTCTCCTGTACACTCGCTTTTGAATCCTCTAATAATTTTTCATATGAAAAGAAAAATAGTGTTTACCAACTTGGAAAATATTGTTAAATTCTAGAATCACATGAAATTTTTCTTCATGGATCTAAAATGAAAAAAAATCCCTTAAATATGAACTGAAACATTCAACAAACTTTTTCTTAGAGAATGAATTTTTAGAGATTGAAATTGAAGAAAAGGTTGAGAACAAACTTGATGACTTAAGATTATATTATTTACCTGATGCATTTATTGATGATTTTTTGTATTTAGATGAGTAATTTTGGAACATATTTATAATATGGTGAAATCTGACTTTTTTATGATAAAAAAATCTATTCCCTATTTCTCACACCAATCCTCAACCATTCAGAGTGTCAATTTTCATTTAAAAGATAATAATATATTTGAGGGAGAATTGATCTTGTTTTCCATAGGTTCTAAATGTTCTCAGTGTTGGGCATGTATTATCTTAGAAAAACTCTATGAATCTTTCTGATTTTGATGTTAAAAAATACCATTGTTTGTTTTACTAATTGAATTACTTTAAGTGTATTTTGGGATTTTATTTCTTGAAAATTTTATCTTGTTCTAAATTTATTTACAAGTTAGTTTTTTTATAAATTATTCAGGATATATTTATAAGTAGTCTGGAAACACTGTTTATACGATACATTTTTAAGTGGAACATATGGTTTTTAAACACTATGTTTGGAGTGAACGTATGAATTAGATACACTATGATGTTGTAACAGTATGTATTAGGAACCATAATTTTGAGAGAGAAACTATGTTTTAGAAACTAACATATAGATCAAAAACCCAATGTTTTGAAGTTAACTGTATGATTTGAACCTTAATTTTGAAGTTAACCATATGTTTTAGTTGGTCAACTACAGATTTTAAATTCATGATATTTTTTGTGATATTTACAATGGTATTTATGGTATTATTTAATCTATTTTAAAGATATGTGAAGACTAACGCAAAGTCTTGTGTTCAACATATTAAATCATTCCTATTTATAAAAGAAGTTATGACTTTCATTAGATGTTTTAAATTTAAATACTCTTGGTTTATT
This sequence comes from Viscum album, assembly GCA_963277665.1. Taxonomy (NCBI): domain Eukaryota; kingdom Viridiplantae; phylum Streptophyta; class Magnoliopsida; order Santalales; family Viscaceae; genus Viscum; species Viscum album. Next base: position 1,384,656,426 of record OY728138.1, read on the forward strand.
TGGGGATATTTTTGGACTGGTTTAACCAAAATAAAATCCAATTATCTTGTTAAATACCAAGATTTATATCACTCATATGAGATGTATGATTTTCAAAAACTTGTATATATAATTCTAAAAAACTACACTTTAGAGACATACATGTTTTGATCTTGTACTATTTTTTTCCATTTTATTGTTACTATTGTTATTATTCTGTTGATGTATTCCTTGAAGATCATTTGAAACCAACATCTCTTCAAACATTTCCTTTCTTAAAGACTTGTATCTATGAAGAAAAATATCCATTATCTTTCATTTTCTACTACAACTATGATCTAAATTTTTTTTTATCATTAAATAAATTAATCTTGATTTTTTAGATTATCGACTACTCATACTCGTCCTTGGTGGAGTTTTAGTTTGTAGCACTAAGTTATGGATTAAGAGGTTTTCTAGAAAAGAAACTATCTTATTATAAGGTTTTAACTTCTTGAACTCATTTATGGAGGTATTATGATAAGAGGACTTATTTATTTAAATTCAACAAGATCGTTGTGAGAGTTTTATTAGAGTGGACTAGGGGATCTTTGTGCCCTGAACCACTATAAAAACTATTGTGTTCTTCTTCTCTATTTTTTACACTTCATAACCTTCTTAAAGAATATAATACTATATATCATCATCATATATTAAGAGGGATAAAATTTTAATATATCAATAATTTTAAAAGGACACAATTCACCCCCCCTGTGTATCTTTATATTATTACAACTTAAAAATTGGTATCGAACGAGTGTTTTTTCTGATAATCTCTAGAAAGATCTAGTAAAAGGTTTATACAAATACAGATGTTGATGACTGAACTAAAATAATGAATTTTCATGATCTATGATCATTATTTTAATAGAAATACTCATGGATAACGAAAAGATCACATTATTATCTTTTTGAAGAATCATGGATTCAAATTTTACATGAAGTTTATCAAACCATATGAAATCCCTAGAGAACTAGAAAAGTTGGATGCTTATAAGGAAGTTGATTATGGTGTCAATTTAAGATCCATGAATTCTATTATATATGGACTTGGTCTAAATGAATTTAATTGTGTATCTCAACGTACTACTACATATGAGATATGGAAAACTATCATTGTTGAATATGAGGGAACTAAAAATGTCAAGAAATTAAGATATAACACTACAAATCTGAAAATAGACACTACTAGAATGTATGATGGTTTAATCATCACTCAGATGAATGAAATATTGACTATAACTATCAATGGTATGTTTTCCATGGGAGAACAAATTAAATAACCAGATAAAGATTTAAAAGTTTTAAGAGTATTTCCCTCTAAATGGAATTGGATATTTACTACAATCAGAAAATCTAATATCGTCTTAGAACTAACAATGAATGTGTTGATTGGAACTCTACTGATGTATGAAGTAGAATTTAAATTTGAATCTAAATATCATAGGATGATAAAAATGGGTATTACTTCCCTTAAATTTACTGCTCAAAAATATGAAAAGAGATCAAAATAGGATTTTTTATTCTCAAATGATTCAAAATTATTATATTCTAGAATCGAACTGGATCATTTATCGAGAAGATTCAATAAATTTTATAAGATGAATAAATATTCAAAAATTAATTCAACAGTATCAAGAAAGATGGTCGAGGACTTAAAGAAGTAAAATTATATGAATGAAAGAAAATGGTACATATCATACCTAATTTCCCATAACTAAAAGAAGATGAAAGAGAAATGGAAAACATTTAAAAAAAGTTTCAGATGAGAAATAATTATAGGTGAAATGGTGAAAAATCTATGAAGGATATAAGGAGTGTCTCAGAGGAATACAGTAGTGCATCTAAATATAATTCATAAAATGATCCAAAAAAATTGTAAGAAAATATTTAATTTATGGGTAAATATGATGAAAATGTAATATCTTGTTATTCTTCTACTTTTAATTCTAAAAGTTATTTTAATAATAAATTATCAACCTAATTCTCAATGATTGAAGAAAAGTATGAATATTTAATAAAAATCATAAACCACTAAAATTATTCATAACGCTGTTTTAAATGAAATATATTTCATGTTCAAATAGAACTTATAATTAAACTAAAAATTTAGCCAGTCTACCTCAAGCTACACTGTTCATGAGAGTAGAATTAAAGACTTGTATACTGAAGTAGTTTCATTCAAAATTGATTCCAATATATTAAATAAGGGAGAGGAATCTATAAATCATATTCTTTGTAATAATGTTCATAAAAATCATAAATATGGAATATAGAATAATGGATAAAATTCAAAAAAATATATAGAAATTATTTTGTACCCAATTCCAAGAATAACAATAGATCAAGAGTCACCTTTTTTATTATGGAATTAAAGGAAATTATTTTAATAATTGTTGTTTTAGAAATACCAAAATCAATGGAATAAAAAACAATTTTGTTTATAAAAATATTTTTAAAGATAGTCCTATAAGATTTGGAAAGATTAGGCAAATATGGTTACCCAGATCTTTGCTTGTCGACACGATTGGACCCAAAATCATTAGGTTACCTAAAAAAGCTTATATTTAAATGTTTTTGTAGGAAAAATTTCATAGTGACAAAAATAGTGTATGTTATATGGATAGTGGATACTCAAGACATATGAGTGAAGACAATTCTGATTTTCATACATTAAAAAAATTATATGGAGTTCTTGTTACCTTTAGTGATAATTAAAAAGGAAAATAGTTGGAGTTGGATCATTTGGAGATCCAAAATAAATTTTGATCAACAAAGTATTATATGTTCAAGTTTTAAAGCACAATTTTATAAGTATCTCTAAACTCTATGATGATGGTTTTTATATTGATTTCTCTAATAATGCATGGTCTATTTTTAAAGGTAAACTCTTTATGTTTAGAGCACCCCAAACTAAAAATTTTTATACTTTGGATATTAATTCATTGTGTGAAAAAAATTGAATTGTTTAACAACTGAGAAAAATTAATCCTAAATTTTGAACAGGAGACTTAGAAAATGTAATGTATTTACTTTGTATAAATTATCTAAGAAACACTTAGTTTTTTATTTTACTAGTATTAAATTTGATAAAGATTGATTCTCTGATGTATACCAAATAGAAAAGCAACACAAGTCATCATTCAAATCTATTGACAATGTTTCTACATCCAAACTGCATCCGCATGGATTTTTTTGGAACATTAGGAGTAGAAATATCAACTATTAGATTTTATATTTTTGTTTTTATTGATGATTTTTTCAGATTTGCTCAGTTTAATTTTAAAAAACCTAAAATTGATGTTTTCTCTATTTTTGTAATATTTTGTACAATTGTTCAAATTAAAAAATATTTTAAAATAATTTCATTAAAAATTGATCATGGTGAAGTGTTTGAGAATTAATAATTTCATTATTTTTTCTTAGATCTATGTATTAAACATAGATTATCTACTTTAAGAACACCTCAATAAAATGGAATTATAGAAATAAGAAATAGGATTATTCAATAAATTGAAAGGACTGTGTTAAATGAATATATCCTTCCTACCTATTTTGGGGAAGAATTTTTCAACACATCTTCCCTCTCATGAATATATTTTTAATAAGACCCTTTCTTAAAAATTCACCCTATTAATTATGGAATAATAGAAAACCTAAGGTCAGATAATTTAAAGTGTTTAGATGCAAGGTGTATATCTGGAATACTAAGGAAAATATTGATGAATTTGATCTAAAGGATGATGAAGGAATATTTCTATAACATTATTCTAAATTTAAAGATTATATAGTGTATAATAAAAATTTAAGGCTAGTTGATGATTCTGTTCATGTGAATTTTGATGAAAGTGACCCTTTTGATCATAGAAAAAATCAAACAGATGAAGTTTCCAATTCTTTAGAAAATGTGATACTTGAATCTCCTAAAAAATATTTTTGAAAATAAACTAGAATATGATGAAATTAAGTCTGGACTATAATAACATGAAATTGGTGAACCCAAAAGTGTTTACCTAGAAAACCTAGAACCTTAAATGATCATCCTTTAGAAACTATAATAGTAAATCTAGATATCTAAGTTAGGACTATAAGGAGTGTATGAAACCTAGATGAATTCTATATATTCCAATCTCAATTAGAACCTAAAACTTTAGATAAAGAATTAGATGATGAAATTTGGATAATATCTATGCAAGAAGAACTTAACCCGTTTAGTAGAAACAATGTTTGTGAATTGGTTGACAGACCATAAAATAATCTAGTAATAGGAACCAAATGGATTTTTATATATAAGCAATATGACCAAGGGATTATTACTAGAAATAAAGATATATTAGAATCTAAATGATATAATCAGGAGGAAGGAATATATTATGATAAAACCTTTGCACCAATTTCTATATTAGAAGCTATAATAATACTTTTACCTTATAAATCATATATGAATTTGAAATTATATTAGATGGATTTAAAATATGATTTCCTAAATGGATATTTTTTGGAGGAAGTTTATATTGAATAACCACCAGGTTTTGAAAATAATCATATACCAAATTCAATTATCAAACTTACTAAATCCCTTTATGGTCTTAAAAAATAATCAAGATCTTGGTATGAAAGATTAAGTTCTTATCTATAGGAAAATTATTTTTCTATAGGATTTGTAAATCTGACTCCTTTTAAGAAAACTACACATTTTTATATTTTATTAGTATATATATATGTAGATGATGTTATCTTTGGTCAAATAATAAAAAGATTTGTAATGATTTTTCAAAACTTATACAAAAGAAATTTGAAATGAGTATAATGGGAGAATTAAATTTCTTTCTTGGTTTTCAAACCTATCAAAAATATTATGATAATGTTTTAAATAAAAGTAAATATATTATTCATTTATTGAAAAGGTTTGGACTAGAAAGCAGTATGACCTATACAACTCCCATGTGTACTAATATAAAAATTGATTTGGATGAAGTTGTAAAACCACTTGACATCAAGTTATATAGAGGTATGATTGGAAGTTAACTATATCTTAATCCCAATATACCAGACACTATTTTTTCTTTCTATATTTGTGATAGATTTCAATCAAACCCAAAAAAAATCCCAGCTTACTAATTTTAAAATGATTTTTATATATTTGACAAGAATTGTTTTTCAATATTTACATTGCACCAAAAAAATATTTAAATTTAATCTCATATTCAATATTTGATTTTAGATGTTGTATGTTATATAAAAAGATTATTTTAGGAAATTTTCTCTTTTTAGGGATGTACTTAGTTTCATGGTAAGGTAATAAACAACATTCAATTGCTTTTTTAACAGTGGAGGAAAAAGATATCTTTGTTGATAGTTTTTGTGCACAAGTATTGTGGATGAAACACACACTATGGGTCATTGGACTAAATTTCAATAATATTCTTATTTTATGTGACAATAAAAGTGTCATTAATATTTAAAAAAAATCATGTAAATCATTCATGGAATAAACCTATTGATATAAGGCATTAGTTTCTAAGAGATCACATTTTAAAAATGATATATCTTTGGAATTTGTTAATACTGAATTTCAACTTGCATATATTTTCACTAAACCACTTCCCGCTACTAGTTTTGAATTTAATAATAAAGTGTAAGGTATATTTAATTTTAAATAAAATTTTGAATATCATTAACTAATTATTTTTTAAATATAGTTTTATTTATTATTATTTTACTTTTTATTCACCTATTATTTATTTACTCATTATTTAATAAATTTTGGATTTATTACTCTTTTCAAAAATGCATCTTTTCATAATTAAAATGCATATTGATTACTCTAAGTATTTTTTATATAGAAACTAAACTGATGTCAACAAAAACCATCATAAATTTTCTCTCTCACTCTCTCTCTTAATTTTAATCTCGAACTCTTTCGACTGTGACATCCAAGACCCAGGTGCCATTGAACAGTGCCCCGAGCCCGGTTGGTCACATGGACTCAAGCGCACCTTCCCATATACCATAGGCTTCTGACTAGCAATGATGGACTAGGGTGTGTTAGTATGGAGACTATACCCTCTTTTCAAAGTTTATAATAACTGATATAATAATAGGGTAAAATAGAATAAGCAGTATAATGAATAAAAAACTGGAAGCGGAAGGTAAGGATAAACATTCCTGTACTAAATAATAATCAAAATCTTGAACTGAATAATATAAAAAATAATGATGATACATGTCATGTATCTAGAAAGAAAGAAAAAAAACATGTATTCAAGGAATTAGGTAATACATTCTATACAAAAGAATCAAAAAGAGGCTAAAAACTATTCAAGCATACTGAGCACTGGCTCAGTCATCTACTACCAAGCTCCATCACATGCAGTTAATCGAGATCAGGTGTCTAAAGAGGCACGCTTCTCTTTATCAACACATGTATTCATATAATCTTCCCAAGTACCATTGGCGGCCCGGATAGGGTGTGAGAAAAATCTCAGTAGGCCACCACCAATGGCATCTATATCATTCAGTCTATGAATATAAACTGATGGTGTACAAGTATATAAATGTAAAGAAATACAGTAATATATATTCTACAATACATGATTCATTCTCTGCTGGTGTTCCTATGAACAAGTAATCATTTAATTAATTCATTTTAGTTCAGTCTATATAATTAAGTCATGTGAGAAATAACAACACTAAAAATGTATCATGATAATAATATTAATAAGGATCCAAGGGATAGACCCACATTCCCCCAACCCATGGATCTATCACTCCCACTCTCCCCTTACACTTTCTAGGGTTTCCTACTGTCTCCTCCAGTAGCAAGAATTCCCTATCATCAATTAGATTTTTTCTTCTCTTCCCCATTCTCAGTGGGTTTCTCTCCTCCCTTGGTCCTTCCTTTCTTCCTCTACTCTCCCAATCTCTAGGGTTTCCTATTCTCCTACCTCAGCGGAGCCTTATCCCTCTGTGGTTTTCTGGTTTTCTCTCATCTATCTCTCTATCTCTCTTTTTTTCTTCCCATGGTGTCATTTTATCCTTGTACCAGCCTTCATGGTGGTTGTCTCTCCATTTCGACTGTATATTTCGATGGGTTTACTTTCATTTTCAGGTTTTTTATTCTCCTTTCTTTCAAATTTTATTTCCATTTTATTATGTGTTTATTAGATTTTTACCATCGTCTTTTGTTCCCCGGATATTTCTTCCATGATCTTATTTCTGAAACCATCGAGGCAAACCCCACTTTGGTTTGACCTAAAGATGATATGGTGGTTTGGTATTAAGTTGTACTTAATGCTCGGTGGATATTCCTATTGGACCATTCTCCCACCTCTTCTCTTGCAACCTATCTCATTGTACTGGACTCCATATCAGTCAGGTATGAAAGTTCTTGTGGTAGTTTTGGGATGGTGTTGGTGGATGTGTTCGGCTTTAAGGGAACATCTCATAAATGTATCTCTGGTAGCCTAGTCTTCTGCTGGAGGAGATTCTGATTTGTCCAGTTTGGCATGTGGTTCTATTATAATGACGATTTTGGAGGTTGTGTATCTATAATTTCATTTGTTCTAGTTAAGTATGTTCATAATTAATGATTCTGGAAGTGTTTCTTGGTTGGCTCGATGGTGTTTTGTGAAATTCAATGATACGGTGGGCTGCTCTCATAGGTGTTGTAGGTTTGATGATTTTTTGGTTTTAATCCTCAATGAAAATAGTTTTGTGATAGAGTTTTGGGTCTCTAGAGTAGCTTCACCCCCCTCACTCTCACCCATACTCTACCATCCTGGTCTAACATGCCTGACCCCATCTCATTTAGGTGCGTTGGTTTCGATAGGGTGTTTTGGGAATGTGGAGGTGGGAGTGGTGGTGGTGTAATCTTCTTCAACCTATATTTTTATCATTTGGTTTGGTAGTGTTTATTATTAGATGATTAATTTTTATTTCATGATTTTGGTTCTGTTTTTCTATGGTGATGGTGTGGTGGAGTCATTGGTTTTCTTCGACAATGTTTCTTCTTGACTGTGGTTGATATTGCTTATTATTGTGATCAACAATGATATTCCTAGTGTATAACTCAAGGTGGTCTGACAACATAGTCTTTTGAAGATTTTAATTTTGGTTTGGAGTGATATTCTCATAGGGAGTTTTGAATTTTGAAATTTTTGTTGGTTTTTGTGTTGTTTTGGTTTACTGCTTTGTAGTTGTATTGGTTCTCATTAAACCATATCAAATTGATTATTCTAGTAAAAAAATAATTTTGGAGGAAAATTAAGGATCCATGATGTAACAATCCATCCCATGATGATGGTGATGATGATAATGATAGAGGATTGAAGGTAATAATTAAGGAATCTTTTACCTTAGGGGTTGATCCAACCCAGTACTAACCTATAGCCATGCTATAAGGGGTCTTATTGTAATATAAGGGGCATTGACCAATGTATTTAATTGTAATATACTCTAACTGAGTCCAAGGATCTCATCCAAGGTAAAATGGGCTAAGCATGACTGGGCCCAATGGGGTGTATCCATGGAACCATATGTCTGAAGATGTCAACCTAGATCCAAGGAGTGCATCCAAGGAATCCTAATATTCGGAAGACAATTAAGGGACCATACGACATAATTTCAAGCATCCTCTAGTAAAAAGGACCATGTTCCAAGGTGAGTATCTCCCTTCTAAACCGGCTCCTTAATTCAAAATTTCATCCTCTAATTGCTCAAGGAATTACCTCAGGAATTTAAGGATGACCCATGTCTGACCACTCATATAAATATGAAAAGGTCTATATGCAATAGACACCTTATAATTAATTCATTCTTTAATTAAGTCCATGTAATACTCATTCCTTTTAATAATTTAGTTGGTTTATTCCATTAACTTCCATACTAAGTGGAAAGGCTTAAAAGGACATGAAAACCTTTATTAATTTAATTATATTTCATTTATTAGGTTCATACCTTTACCTTTCATGATCATGACAAGGTGGGATAAGGACATGAAACCAATAAAAATTAATTAGAATTAACTAGTCCAAGTGATATATATATAGATATATATATACATGTAATTTAACCAATAAAAGGTTCATTAATTACTCTAAAGAACTTACCTTATAAGGTTCAAGTGATATATAATGTAATATCCATTAAAAATTCATTATATAATTATAACAGTTACATTTATGAAGGCCAAGTTAAAGAACACATGAATGGTGGCATAGATAGACCCACATGGGTCACCAAGGAATAATTATGGGTACACCCTACATATATTGGAAAGAATTTAGGTATCAACCTAAAATTGTGTGATGAATCTATATATAAAGGACTATAGAATACAATCACAATGAATATAAGTAAGGAATAAAAATTTAATAAGTAACACTAGATAAAATCGGCATGTGCACAATGACGGGTGTTTATAAAACAGTGAGACTTGAGGGATGATTCATATACTACCTACCTCAAACCTATAACACTATCCTCATTTATTATCATCATTTAGTTTGGACTTGATTGGAAGAAATATGAAGAACAGATCAACGCCCTAAAAATAGAGTATATGATCTTGAATCAAAATAGCTTCACTGATAAAAAGAATAATGATGAAAGGAGCTAATGGACTGAAGCATTTACCGGTGCTCTTCCAATGTGATAGATAGATCTAAAATCGGAGGTTAGATAGAGGAACTAAAGAAGAACCTGGCCTAGGGATCCATGGAGTGAGACCTCCGGGTCGAGAGAGTCCTTATTTGAATGATAGTATGATGGACCCCATGTAGTCATATGATCTCATAGAATTACATTATTCCCATCTTATCAACTAAAAATGTCTCCCAGATAGGAATGAAGTGAGATACTTTCATTAGTCAATCCATGACCACCCAAACTGCGTCACTACCTCGAGCCAACCTCAATAAGCCTACTTAAAAATCCATAAAAACATATATCCATTTCCATTTTGGAACTAGTAACTATTGTAACAATACCACTGGCCTCTAGTGCTTCACCTTCACCTACTGATAAAAGGAACATCTAATGATAAAACCTTCAATCTAATGTTTCATCCCAGTTCACCAATATAGGTGTCACATATCTCAATACATCTTGGAGATTCCTGGATGAACTACCCACTAAGAAGAATGGGACTCATGCATCAGTTCTTCTCTTATATTTTTAAGAACCCAAACATTACCATATATATCTAGTATTTCATCTTTTTCAACAAACTAATCCAGAGGCAGCTCCTCACCAGAAATAATCTCTCGAAGAACCAAGCCTTCAGGATCCCAGATCTTCCAACTCTTCACCCTTTCATGGAGAGAAGAGGTAACTATCAAGGCTGAGTAATAATACTGATCATGTCTCTCATGAAACTCTATAAGTATCTCAAAAAAGAGGACCATCAATTTACATTCATCATTGGATTTATATACATCCTATGCCTGAGTTTTCAAACTCAGTACATCAACTACCACATTGCCCTTTCCAAGTGTATAGGTTGGCTCAAAATAAAAGGACTAAAGATATTTGACCCATATTTTCTATCTAATATTCAATTCAATATGTGTAAAAATATATTTGAGGATTTTTTGGTATATATACACCACAAAGTTCTCAACCATAAGATAGTGTCTTCAGTAGTGTAAGGCATGGACATATATCACTAGCTCGAGGTCATGTGTCGAGTAATTTCTCTCATGAGGCCTCAAATGATGAGATTAGTATATAATGAATCTATCCTCTTACATTAGAACCACTCCCAATTTGATGTATGATGCATCATTGAACACTGTATAGCCTCTTCCAAAAACTGGAAGAATCAGAATCAGTGCTGAGACAAGATTTACATTCAACTTTTGAAAGGATTTTTCACACACTTTTGACCACAGGAATATTACAAATTTCTTTTTAAGACCAATAAGAGGTGAATCAAGGTGTGATAAGTTCTGTATGAAATTCTTTTAGTATCCATACATCCCCAAGAAACTCCATATATCAAACACATTCTTGTAATTCTCTCGATAAACCACATCACTCACCTTCTCTAGGTCAATAGACACTCTAATTCTGAGATAATATAACCCAAGAAGTGAAATTTTTTGATCCCGAAGTTTCACTTATCAAGATTGGAATAAACCTTATGCTCTCTAAGTGTATCCAAAATGATCTCAAGGTGTATATCATGGTCTTTATGAGTGTGAGAATACACCAATATTTCATCCATAAATACCATGAAAAAATAATCTAGATATGTGAACAAAACCCTATTCATAAAAACCATGAATATGAAAGGTTCATTCATAAGACCTAATGAAATAACAAGATACTCATATATATTGCAACACCTCGAACCCTCTAGACTAGATCCAGTGCATTACTTTTTATATTGGCATGGCTATAAGGAATGAAAATCTTGAAGGAACGATCTGTTTAGTAGTCTTGAAGAAACTAGATACATAAATTTAACTCAAATTACATTGTAAAAGGTTACAAAATACAATACATAACAAAAACTAAAAACAGAATCCATAGGAACTCAATAAATGATATCATATTCATCACCTGTTTAAGGTAAACAACAAAAGGGGTGAGCTCAAATGCTCAGTAAGGGTTAAAAATGGTAGAATCATGAATCAATAATAACTGAATTGTAAACGATTTTACATAATCAACATGGCATGGTGAATAAATGAAAAACTCACACCATTAATAAAGTGAGAATGAAACTGCATCCATAGATTTTTCCACAGTGAAAACCTCATGGATAGTAAAAACTGATAATGAATAAAGAGAATTATTATTAATTGGATGTCATGTATTGGGAACATGATACCATAATACAGTTAAAATGGTTTAGTTCTATGGATAGAAACCCTTCTGGTTTTTGGAAACAAACTCGAAGGGTTTGTCGCCAACTGATTTGTCTCATGAGACCTATCGATGCATAGATGGGATATAGTGGGACACACCCACCACTTCATGTCCAAATTATTCTTTATACATTGATTCAAATGCAGATGAAGTGGAGGTGCATTTTCATTTTGAGCATACGAGGCTGGTGAAGGGGGATGCTATTTCCCCTGGACAACAATGTGAGGTAGGTTCTCTAGATGGCTTTCAGTGCCTGAAGGATGAGGATCCAGAAACTTAGATGATACTACTCATGTATTGTGGTGAAGAAATGAAGTAGGATGTCCTGGTGATCAAGGCAGAGAGGGAATACGTCGACCAAATGATGGAAATATTGATTCAAGTGAAAGTTTCCAGGGAGCAAGCGGAATGGATTAACAACCAAGATCGTGTATTGATTAGAGGCTTCAATATGGAGAAGATAAATAAATCAGAATATATGAAAGCTTGGGAATACCTTGAAAGGCACTATGAAGACAACATAAAGAAATATCCAGACTATTAGGTAAGTTCCCTCCCTTGGAAACTGTTGAGGGAAGGAGATGCTGATCGCCTTAAACTTATGTTTAATAAGTCAGTAGTTTCCTTTGTTGTTTGAAATTTTTTAGAGGGTTCTCACTATCACCTTAAAAGTTTTAGAAAATAAAAAAAAAAGTAAACTTGGATGGATGTTACACCACATAAGGATTATTAGGTGCACACTACAAAGTTAGTCACAATAGAATAGTAGTTGAGACAAAGTCTCTTACAACAATGTAATCGGTCAAATCATATGACCAGAACTTAATAACCCTCAAATGAGTCATTGAATACCATTAATATAAATAGAATAATGTTATTATATATCAAATGTAAGTACACATATACCACATATAAGAAATAATTTTCAAACAATGGAAATCTTGCGGAAATGAAAGTGAGATGAGAAACCCCTTACCTTTTGCTCGAGTGTTTTCTTTGTTTGTTTTAATGATATGAATAATAAAATTTAGATTCATTAATTAATAATTCCATAAGATTATATACATGTAATTGATTTAGTATAGCCTTATTAGGTTCATTCATGTCCCTTTTAATGGGTTTAATAGGTTCAATTTTATTGTTTTGGAAGCATTTTCTTCCTTGGTTTTCATGATTCCTTTACTTGCTTTCATGAATGGAAGTTCAATTGAAATGTGGTTAAACATACAGAATTGTTAATATATATTATTTGGGACATTAAATATATATAAATTATCTTATAATGATTTTGGTTTATATTATTTAGGATGAATCATTAGTTAAAAGTTATAGATAAACGCTTGGATTAAGCTTGGTGGTTTTGTGAACAATGAACTTGTTTTGTATTATTATTCCATATTATGAGTGTGTAGGGATTCCAGAACATTGATGAGATTAAATAAATATATTCTGATCTGGTTCAACCATAAAAATGGTTTCATGACCAAAATTGGACATGGTAATGAAAATTGAGAACCCGTCGTCGTTGAGTGTGATAAATTAACACATCTCAGATGGTGTTTTCATTTTTAGTATAAGAGGAGGGGGAAAGAGAGATGATGATTAAATATTCCATTAGAATAATATAATTACATTTCATGTAAGGTACTTGAATTATCATATCATTTGGATGAAGTGATGTGATGAAATAAGTATAAAATAATGGAACTCAAAATAAGAGGAAAATTGAGAAATCTCTTACGAAAATTCGGCAACCTAACGACGTCACCTAAAATTTCATAAAATAGTTTGATGAGATAAAGGGGGTATCTAATCACTAATAAATAATATGGGTATTAATGGGAATATGTAATGAAATATCCCAACATATTCCAATTGAAAATAAAATAGAAAACATAAATGAAATCTTGAAGAAAAGAGAAGGGTGATTGATTCTCTTACCTTGTAGAGTAACTCCTAAAACTTGAAGGTTGGGACCTTGGGGGTTTGAGAAAACCTTTGGAGGACTCCTATGGAGGTAATAACACCAGATATTAGAGGATATTGAGTTTTTAATGAATTAAAACGAAGGGGGTGAGTGGGTATTTATAGTAATTAAGAGAGAGAGTTTTTTATTAATTAAAAGGGACACCTCATTAGTGGTTTTTGAAAAACCATGGGCTTGCCCATGGTATTTTCCCATGGTTTTAGCCACTTGGGACACCTCATGTTATAAGTTACTGTACAAAAGTAGACCATAATTTTATATTTAATTATTAAATCATTATGATGTCAATAAACTACCGAAAACTCAAAACTGTATTTTTACTATTCATGAAAAATTCAAGTATTTTAGAAAAATCCCAAAAATTCACCCTAACCATTTTTTGACATGTAGAATTCAAAAATGAACTCCATTTTTAGAAAATAATTTTTTAAGTATTTTTAATTTAATTTTTAAATAAAATCATAGTTAATTCAAAAAAACAATTTTTAAAGGTATGATTAGTTCTATATCACATAAAAATCAATTAAGATCTCATTATATTATTACCTTAAGAAAATAAAATATAATAATTGTTTACTATTTATAAGGGTCATATTACTATTCATAAGGGCATGTTACTATTCATCAAAAAATCAAGTTGGTTCTATCAGACTCCAAATGACATACTGGTCACAACTCTAGATGACCGATTTTTAAAATTCAAAACATAGAAGTAGAAAATTTATGTTTAATGGATAGCTTATAACTTTATCCTACAATGTTTTTATTCACAAAAGACTTAGTGTTTCATCAAATATAGTCTATCTAATGAATAGAAAGTATTTAAGAGGAACATACCATAAAATTTTTGGGGTGTTATATTATTCCCTCCTTCAGAAACTTTGTCCTCGAAATTTTATATATAAATCCCACCAAAAAGATGTGGGTGGTTCTTCTTCATAACATCCTCAGGTTCCCATGTTACTTTCTTCATATTCTGGTTTTTTCAAATAAACTTTACTAGACGAGTCGTCCGATTTCTCAATATCTTCTCCCTTGTGTCAAGAATCCCGATAGGCTCTTCACAGTATGATAAATCAGGTTCCAGTTCTATTTCTTCATAGGTGAGTACATGCATTGGGTCTAGCATGTATTTTTTCAACAATGACACATGGAATACATCATGGAATTTGGAGAGACTTGGAGACATTTCTAATTGGTAATCTACAGCTATGATTATTTCTAGAAATTCATATTGTCCGATGTACCTGGGGCTCAGTTTCCCTTTGTTACCGAACCTTAAGACACCCTTCCATGGAGATAATTTCAGAAAGACATGATCTCCCACTTGTAATTCCAAATACTTCCTCCAGTTGTCATCATAACTCTTATACCTACTTTGGTCTGCTTTAATATGGGCTTGTATTGTCTTCACCTTTGTTGTGGTCTCTTCAATAAGTTCAGGGCCTATAAGCTTCCTCTCACCAACCTCATCCCTACAAGTTGGAGTTTGAAATCTCTTTCCATATAATGCTTCATATGGAGCCATTTGAATACTAGAATGGAAATTATTGTTGTATAAAAATTACACTAAAGGAAAGTATTGATCCCACATACCTTGGAAGTCAAGAGAGAATGACCTCAGCATATCTTCTAGAGTTTGAATAGTCCTTTTAGACTTTTCATCAGTTTGGGGGTGATAAGAATTACTCATATGAAGCTCAGTATTCAAAGCCTTCTGGAGACTTTTCCAGAATTTTGATGTAAACTAGGGATCTCGATCAGACACAATCGATAGAGTTGCATCATGAAATATTACAAATTCATTAATATAAAGTCTTTACAGGTGTTCAAGTGGTAAATCCTCTCTTATAGGAAGAAAATGTGCTGATTTTGTGAGACGATCAACAATTACCCATATTGCATCTTTTCTTCTAGATGTCCTCAGTAGTCCGGTGAAAAAATCCATTGTAATGGTATCCCACTTCTACATAGTAATAGGTAGAGGTTTCATCACTCATCTAGGATGTTTCCTCTCTACCTTCACTTGTTGACAAACTATACACCTTGATACGTAGTCAGTAATTTCCCGCTTCATATTATCCCACCAGAAATATTCTTTCAGATCTCTATACATATTTTTGCTACCCAGGTGTATAGAGAAATTTGAGCTATGAGCATCATCTAATAGTTCCCTTATTAGATCAGGTATTGATGGAACACATAACCTCTTCCCAAACTTCATAACTCCTTCCTCATACACAAAGTCTTCCAACCTCCCATCCTTAACAATAATAATTTTCTTGTGTAGATTTCATTATCAGATTGAGATATTTTTATCTTCTCTAGTAAAGATGGTTTAGCAATCATTTAAACGAGGAAAGATGTTTCCCCTTCCTTAACATTTCCCATATCCATCTTTAGTAGATCCATGAATATAGGATCTCTCTCAATTCTCATTTGAGTCAGAAGTCCATGATCTTTCCTGCTTAATGCATCTTCCACCTTATTTGCCTTTCTTGGGTGGCAGTGTATTGAACAATTGTAATCTTTGAGTAACTTGAGCCATCTCCTTTTCCTCATGTTGAGTTCTTTTTGTGTGAAATTTTATTTCAATCTCTTGTAATCTATGTATATCTCACATATTTTATCGTAAAGATAATGTCTCCATATCTTCAGAGAAAATATTACAACTGCTAACTCAATATCATGTGTTGGATAATTTTTCTCATGAGTCTTCAACTTCCTTGATGCATAAGCAATAACTTTAACATTTTTCATAAGGACGCAACCCAGACCATTCTTTGATGCATCACTATATATTACAAATGCATCACTTCCAGATGGAAGAGTCAAAATTGGAGCATTGAAAAATCTTCTTTTAAATTCTTCGAAGCATTTTGTGCATTCTTTTGTCCACACAAACTTAACTCCTTTACGTCTGAGCTTGGTTAGCGGGTTATCCAGTCAGGTGAAATCTTGAATGAAACGCCGATAGTATCCTGCTAAGCCAATAAAACTACGTACCTCGGTTATGTTTGTTGGCATGGGTCAATCTTGGATTCCCTTTTTCTTCATAGGATCAACTATGATTCCATCCTTAGAGACAATATGACCTAGAAAAGAAACTGATTGGAGCTAGAATTCGCACTTGCTAAACTTCCCATATAATTCATTACTTCTAAGTGTTTTTAGACTAATCTGCAAGTGATCCTCATGGTCTTCGTAGATTTTTTATTATACCAGGATATCATCGATGAATACCACAACAAAGTTATCAAGATATTCCTTGAAAACTATATTCATTAAATCCATGAAAATAGATGGTGCATTCGTCAGTCCAAAAGGCATCACTGTAAACTCGTAATGACCATACCTGGTTTGAAATGCTGTCTTTGGAATATCTTTATTCCTCACACGCAGTTGATGATATCCATATCGAAGGTCAATCTTTGAAAAGTATTGATCTCCATGAAGTTGATCAAATAAATCATCAATCCAGGGAAGAGTATACTTATTCTTTATTGTAATAGCATTTATTTCCCTATAATCAATGCATAGCCTCATGGATCCATCTTTCTTTTTGACAAACAATACCAAGGATCCCCATGGAGAAACACTAGGTCGAATAAATCCTTTTTCACTCAACTCCTCTAGTTGTTTCTTTAGATCCACTAACTCTACATTGGCTATTCTATAGGGGTATTTGATATAGGTCTTGCACTAGAAGTTAAGTCAATGGAAAACTCAATTTCCCACTCTAGAGGATGTCCAGGTAAATCCTCTAGAAACACATCAATGTATTCTTACACAATATGCACATATTAAATTTGAATATTTATTTCCTCACCCATAGATATTGGGTTCTCTTCCTCTCCAAGAATTTCATTCAATAGAGCTACTGGGGGTGGGTCTAGATAAGAATCAGATGGTGAGGTCTCAGCTCTAAAGATAAGAGATTCTACACCATTTTCAAAAATTGTAACTTCCTTTTTCTTACAATAAATCTTCGCATCATAGTTTGAAAACCAATTAATACCGATAATTATATCAAATTAAGTCATTTATATGATGATAATGTTAGAAACTAAAGTACATTTATGTGTCATGAGGGGGACTAGTTGATATGCCTTTGTTGCAATGATGCATCCCCTAGGATTTTTGACTGATAACTCCTGTATTAAATCAAATTAGACATGTCTAATTTTTTTTGGAAAACTAGGAAGATATAAATGAATGCGATGATCCAGAATCAAATAAATTGTTGTCTAAGTTTGAGGAAACAATTAAAGTACCTGCCACCACACCATTTGGAACTTCAACTTTCACAGTTGTAATCGCATAAGCTCTCCCTTGTTCTCTTGGATTTTTCTGAGGCATGTTTCCTTGGTGCTTAGGACACTCATTTTCATAGTGTCTCATATCTCTACAATTGTAGCATTGAACATCATCAAATTGTTTCTTCCCCTTGAATTCATGAGATAGATGACCCTTTTATCCATACTTATAGCATACTCTCATGCCTTTTAAGCATTTCCCGAGATGATTCTTTCCATAGTTTTTGCATAATGGGAATTTCTTCATTCCCTTGTTCTTATTTGGAACTTCAACTTTACCTTGGTTATCAGAGTACCTCTTCTTATCTTGGTTCCCCTTGAACAAATTTTATCTAGAAAATTATTTCCTTGTTTTGATGGTACTTAATACAATTTCATCATATGATGAAAATGTTTGAGAAGCCAGTGCCCTTCGAAGACTTGGCTTAAGAACTTCATTGAAATGATCAATATTGTCTACCGAGTCACGTACGTAATCTATGACATACCTGGATAGCCTTGTGAAGGTAGCCTCATACTCTGCAACATTGTTTTCTTCCCTTTACTTTAAGCCAAGTAATTTTATCTTCATTTTAGTTCATTGCTCACGAGGGAAATATTTTTTGATGAATATTTCCTTAAAAGTCTTCCATTACATATCTTCTATTTCTTCTTCCTCTATGGTATTCTGAATCAAGGACCACCATTGATCAGTGTCACCCTTGAGACAATATACTACCAGTACTACCTTTTCATTTTCATTGCATCTTAATGCCATGAATATCTTTTCAAGGGAATTAATCCATTGCTCAGCAACCACTAGGTTAGTAGTCTCGCTGAAAGATGGGGGATTATGCTGCATGAAACGATCCAACATAGGTGTGGCATGGTAATTCATTACAACCTGAGTAATTTGTCCCAATATGGTCATGATATGATCTTCTCCAACATTGGCTGTGTTGACTTGCTCAATGTGGAGATCCCTACCTTGCCCACGAGTATTGATTCCCTTTCTTCCATTAGACGCCATTTCTAAATAATGGAACACACTAGATTAGGGTATGATTCATAATGTATAATATTAACTTAACAAAATACTTAGTATAAATTGAGATCCTATGCATGGCTAATCCCATAATCAGAAAAATGGTTTCTTTGAGGAATAATTTACATTTTTGTCCTCCATAATGGCTTGTAAAGAAAATATGAATTATCCTAAGCATATCCCCCAGGAGTGTCATAACCAAGAGTGCAGCAAGGCCTATTGTCGTGTGCCAAGATACCCCAAGTCAAGCCTGGAACTCCTTGTCATAACTTTCACTTCTAGGTAATCTCTGTGCCAGAGCCACCTCTACCTACTTGTATCTAGACAGGGATGTATTTTCTAAAAGGATTCACATAATCTATTCCTCACCAAAATACTAGGATATTCTTGTACGTTTATCCTCAAATACTACCTTAGGTATTTGTTCCCTACTATACATTTCCTACTCTAGTTTCCAAGTTTTCTACTAAACTTCTTATGATACCAACTTTAACACCCGACCCATCTAGACCAAAGATGGTGTGTTAATTGTTATATTGGAATGGTTATAAGGAATTAAAATCCTAAAGGAATGATAAGTTTAGTATTCTTGAAGAAACTAGATACATAAATGTAACCCAAATAATATTGGAAAAGGTTACAAAATATAATACATAACAAAAACTAAAATCTGCATCCACAGGAACTCAATAAATGATCTCCTCTTAATCACCTGTTGAAGGTAAAAACTAAAAGGGGTGAGCTCAAATTATCAGTAATGGTTACAAATGGTGGAATCATGAATCAATAATAATTGAATTGTAAACAATTTGACATAATCAACATGTCATGGTGAATAAATAAAAAACTCACGCCATTAATAAATTAAGAATGAAGATGCATCCATAGATTTTTCCACAGTGAAAACCTCATGGATAGTAATAACTGATAATGAATAAAGAGAATGATTATTAATTGGAATTCATTTATCTGGAACATGATACCATAATACTATTAAAACATTTTAGTTCTGTGGGTAGAAACCCTTCTAATTTTTGGAAACAAACTCGAAGGGTTTATCGCCAACTAATTTGTATCATGAGACCTATCGATGCATCGAGGGGATATAGAGGGTCCCACCCACCACTTCATGTCAAAATCATTCTTTATATATTTATTAAATACAATATCATTATTCCTTTTCAATATCCATATAGATTAAGGTATACAGATTCATTAATATTTCCATAGTTAAAATAACCTTCCAAATAAACACCGTATGTAAAATCGTATACGGTTTAGACAACAAACAAATCCATGATATGATATTATGGATATGTAATATAAATATAATTTAAAATTAAAAGTGATCTTAATTGGGTAGTACATACACCACATATGGATTATTAGGTTCACATTACAAAGTTAGTCACAATAGAATAGTAGTTGAGACAAAGTCTCTTACCACAATGTAATCAGGAGAATCATACGACCAGAACTTAATAACCCTCAAATGAGTTATTGAATAAACTCAATATAAAAAGAATAATTTTATTATATATCAAATGCAAGTACACATATACCACATACAAGAAATAATTGGTGAACAATGGAAATCTCACAGAAATGAAAGTGAGATGAGAAACCCCTTACCTTTTGCTCGAGTGTGTTCTTAGTTTTTTTAATGACATGAATAATCAAATTTATATTCATTAATTAATAATTACATAACCTCCTATACATTTAATTGATTTATTATATCCTTATTAGGTTCATTCATGTCCCTTTTAATGGGTTTAAGAGGTTGAATTTTATTGTTTTGGAAGCATTTTCTTCCTTGGTTTTCATGATTCATTTACTTGATTTCATGAATGGAAGTTAGTTTGAAATGTGGTTAAACATCCATAATTGTTAATATATATTATTTATTACATTAAAGAGATATAAATTATATTATAATTATTCTGGGTTATATTTTTGAGAATGAATCATTAGTTAAAAGTTATTGATAAATGCTTAGATTAAGCTTGGCGGTTTTCTGAACAATGAACTTGTTTTGTATTATTATTACATATTATGAGTGTGTGGGGATTCCAGAACATTAATGAGATTAAATAAATATATTATGATCTGGTTCAACCATAATAATGGTTCCATGACCATAATTGGACATGGTAATGAAAATTGAGAACATGTCGTCCTTGTGTGTGATAAATTAACACATCTCAGACGGTGTTTTCATTTTTAGTACAAGAGGATGGGGAAATGTAGAAGATGATGAAATATCCCATTATCATAATATAATTATATATAATGTAAGGTAATATAATTATAATATAATTTGGTTGAAGTGAGGTGAGGAAAGAGGTATAAAAGAAAGTAACTCAAAATAAGAGAAAAAGTGAGAAATCTCTTACGAAAATTTGACAGCCTAACGGCGTCACCTAAAATTGCATAAAATAGTTTTATGAGATAAATGGGGTATCTCATCACTCATAAATAATATTAAAATTAAGTGTAATATGTAATTACATATCCCAACATAGTTCAATTGAAAATAAAATATAAAACATAAATGAAAGCTTTAAGAAAAGAGAAGGGTGGTTGATTCTCTTACCTTGTAGAAACTCCTAAAACTTGAAGGTTGGGACATTGGGAGTTTTAGGAAACCTTTAGAGGAATCATAAGGAGGTAATAACACCAGATATTAGAGGATATTGAGTTTGGAATGAAATAAAATGAAGGGGGTGAGTGGGTATTTATAGTAATTAAGAGAGTTTTTTATTAATTAAAAGGGACACCTCATTAGTGGTTTTTGCAAAACCATGGGCTTTCCCATGGTATTTTCCCATGGTTTTAGCCACTTGGGACACCTCATGTCATATTTTACTGTAAAAAAGTTGACCATACTTCTATATTTAATTATTACATCATTATGTTGTCATTAAACTACCAAAAACTCAAAACTGTATTTTTAATATTCACAAAAAATTAAAGTATTTTAGTTGATAAGATGGGAACAGTGATGTGAAATGAGAGTACTTATTTGAATGATAGTATGATGGACCCCATGTAGTCATATTATCTCATAGAATTACATTATTCCCATCTTATCAACTAAAAAGGTCTCTCGGATAGGAAGGAAGTGAGATACTTTCATTAGTCAATCCATGACCACCCAAACCGCGTCACTACCTCGAGCCAACCTCAATAAGCCTACTAAAAAATCCATAAAAACATATTTCCAATTCCATTTTGGAACTAGTAACTATTGTAACTATACCACTAGCCTCTAGTGCTTCACCTTCACCTACTGATAAAAGGAACACCTAATGATAAAACCTTCAATCTAATGTTTCATCCCAGTTCACCAATATAGGTGTCACATATCTCAATACATCTTGGAGATTCCTGGATGAACTACCCATTAAGAAGAATGGGAATCGTGCATCAGTTACTCTCTTATATTTTTAGGAACTCAAACATTAACATATATATCTAGTATTTCATATTTTTCAACAAACTAATCCAGAGGCAGCTCCTCACCAGAAATAATCTCTCGAAGAACCAAGCCTTCAGGATCCCAGATCTTCTAACTCTTCACCCTATCATGGAGAGAAGAGGTAACTATCAAGGCTGAGTAATAATACTGATCATGTCTCTCATGAAACTCTATAATTATCTCAAAAAAGAGGACCATCAATTTACATTCATCATTGGATTTATATACATCCTATGCCTGAGTTTTCTAACTCAGTACATCAACTTCCACATTGCCCTTTCCAAGTGTATAGGTTGGCTCAAAATAAAAGGAATAAAGATATTTGACCCATATTTTCTATCTAATATTCAATTCAAGTTGTGTAAAAATATATTTGAGGATTTTTTGGTATATATACACCACAAAGTTCTCAACCATAAGATAGTGTCTTCAGTAGTGTAAGGCATGGACAATTATCACTAGCTCGAGGTCATGTGTCGAGTAATTTCTCTCATGAGGCCTCAAATGATGAGATTAGTATGTAATGAATCTATCCTATTACATTAGAACCACTCCCAATTTGATGTATGATGCATCACTGAACACTGTATAGCCTCTTCCAAACACTGGAAGAATCAGAATCAGTGCCAAGACAAGATTTACATTCAACTTTTGAAAGGATTTTTCACACACTTTTGACCACAGGAATATTACAAATTTCTTTTTAAGACCAATAAGAGGTGAATCAAGGTGTGATAAGTTCTGTATGAAATTCTTGTAGTATCCATACATCCCCAATAAACTCCATATATCAAACACATTCTTGTAATTCTCTCGATAAACCACATCACTCACCTTCTCTAGGTCAATAGACACTCTAATTATGAGATAATATAACCCAAGAAGTGAAATTTTTTGATCCCGAAGTTTCACTTATCAAGATTGGAATAAACCTTATGCTCTCTAAGTGTATCCAAAATGATCTCAAGGTTTATATCATGGTCTTTATGAGTGTGAGAATACACCAATATTTCGTCCATAAATACCATGAAAAAATAATCTAGATATGTGAACAAAACCCTATTCATAAAAACCATGAATATGAAAGGTTCATTCATAAGACCTAATGAAATAACAAGATACTCATATATATTGCAACACCTCAAACCCTCTAGACCGGAGCCAGTGCATTAATTTTTATATTGGCATGGCTAGAAGGAATGAAAATCTTGAAGGA
Organism: Viscum album; assembly: GCA_963277665.1. Lineage (NCBI taxonomy): Eukaryota > Viridiplantae > Streptophyta > Magnoliopsida > Santalales > Viscaceae > Viscum > Viscum album. The sequence goes on from OY728138.1 coordinate 1,384,680,342, forward strand.
ACGATCAGTTTAGTAGTCTTGAAGAAACTAGATACATAAATGTAACTCAAATTACATTGTAAAAGGTTACAAAATACAATACATAACAAAAACTAAAAACGGCATCCATAGGAACTCAATAAATGATCTCATATTCATCACCTGTTTAAGGTAAACAACAAAAGGGGTGAGCTCAAATGCTCAGTAAGGGTTAAAAATGGTAGAATTATGAATCAATAATAACTGAATTGTAAACAATTTTACATAATCAACATGGCATGGTGAATAAATGAAAAACTCACGCCATTAATAAAGTGAGAATGAAACTGCATCCATAGATTTTTCCACAGTGAAAACCTCATGGATAGTAAAAACTGATAATGAATAAAGAGAATTCTTATTAATTGTACGTCATGTATTGGGAACATGATACCATAATACAGTTAAAATGGTTTAGTTCTGTGGATAGAAACCCATCTGGTTTTTGGAAACAAACTCGAAGGGTTTGTCGCCAACTGATTTGTCTCATGAGACCTATCGATGCATAGAGGGGATATAGTGGGCCCCACCCACCACTTCATGTCCAAAGTATTCTTTATACATTTATTCAAAGGCAGATGAAGTGGAGGTGCATTTTCATTTTGAGGATACGAGGCTGGTGAAGGGGGATGCTATTTACCCTGGACAACAATGTGAGGTAGGTTCTATAGACGGCTTTCAGTGCCTGAAGGACGAGGATCCAGAAACTTAGATGATACTACTCATGCATTATGGTGAAGAAATGAAGGAGGATGTCCTGGTGATCAAGGCAGAGACGGAATACGTTGACCAAATGATGGAAATATTGATTCAAGTGAAAATTTCTAGGGAGCAAGCAGAATGGATTGACAAGCAAGATCGTATATTGATTAGAGGCTTCAATATGGAGAAGATAACTAAAGCAGAATATATGAAATCTTGGGAATACCTTGCAAGGCACAATGAAGACAACATAGAGAAAGATCCAGACTGTTAGGTAAGTTCCCTCCCTTGGAAACTGTTGAGGGAAGGAGATTATGATCGCCTTAAACTTATGTTTAATAAGTCAGTAGTTTCCTTTGTTTTTTGAACTTTTTTAGAGGGTTCTCACTATCCAATTAAAAGTGTTATAAAAAAAAGTAAACTTGGATGGATGGTACACCACATAAGGATTATTAGGTGCACACTACAAAGTTAGTCACAATAGAATAGTAGTTGAGACAAAGTCTCTTACAACAATGTAATCGGTCAAATCATACGACCAGAACTTAATAACCCTAAAATGAGTCATTGAATACCATTAATATAAATAGAATAATGTTATTATATATCAAATGTTAGTACACATATACCAAATATAATAAATAATTTTTAAACAATGGAAATCTCGCGGAAATGAAAGTGAGATGAGAAACCCCTTACCTTTTGCTCGAGTGTTTTCTTCGTTTGTTTTAATGATCTGAATAATCAAATTTAGATTCCTTAATTAATAATTAAATAAAATTATATACATGTAATTGATTTATTATAACCTTATTAGGTTCATTCATGTCCCTTTTAATGGGTTTAATAGGTTCAATTTTATTGTTTTGGAAGCATTTTCTTCCTTGGTTTTCATGATTCCTTTACTTGCTTTCATGAATGGAAGTTCATTTGAAATGTGGTTAAACATACAGAATTGTTAATATATATTATTTGTGACATTAAATATATATAAATTATCTTATAATGATTTTGGGTTATATACTTTATGATGAATCATTAGTTAAAAGTTATTGATAAACGCTTGGATTAAGCTTGGTGGTTTTGTGAACAATGAACTTATTTTGTATTATTATTCCATATTGTGAGTGTGTAAGGATTCCAGAACATTTATGAGATGAAATAAATATATTCTGATATGTTTCAACCATAAAAATGGTTTCATGACCAAAATTGGACATGGTAATGAAAATTGAGAACCCTTCGTCGTTGAGTGTGATAAATTAACACATCTCATATGGTGTTTTCATTTTTAGTATAAGAGGAGGGGGAAAGAGAGATGATGATTAAATATTCCATTAGAATAATATAATTACATTTCATGTAAGGTACTTGAATTATCATAGCATTTGGATTAAGTGATGTGAGGAAATAAGTATAAAATAAAGGAACTCAAAATAAGAGAAAAATTGAGAAATCTCTTACGAAAATTCGGCAACCTAACGACGTCACCTAAAATTGCATAAAATAGTTTGATGAGATAAAGGGGGTATCTAATCACTAATAAATAATATGGGTATTAATGGTAATATTTAATGAAATATCCCAACATATTCCAATTGAAAATAAAATATAAAACATAAATGAAAGCTTTAAGAAAAGAGAAGGGTGGTTGATTCTCTTACCTTGTAGAGTAACTCCTAAAACTTGAAGGTTGGGACCTTGGGGGTTTGAGAAAACCTTGGGAGGACTCATATGGAGGTAATAACACCATATATTAGAGGATATTGAGTTTTTAATGAAATAAAATGAAGGGGGTGAGTGGGTATTTATAGTAATTAAGAGAGAGAGTTTTTTATTAATTAAAAGGGACACCTCATTAGTGGTTTTTGAAAAACCATGGGCTTGCCCATGGTATTTTCCCATGGTTTTAGCCACTTGGGACACCTCATGTCATAAGTTACTGTACAAAAGTAGACCATACTTTTATATTTAATTATTACATCATTATGATGTCATTAAACTACCGAAAACTCAAAACTGTATTTTTACTATTCATGAAAAATTCAAGTATTTTAGAAAAATCCCAAAAATTCACCCTAACCATTTTTTGACATGTATAATTCAAAAATGAACTCCATTTTTAGAAAATAATTTTCTAAGTATTTTTAATTTAATTTTTAAATAAAATCATAGTTAATTAAAAAAAACAATTTTTAAAGGTATGATTAGTTCTATATCACATAAAAAGAAATTAAGATCTCATTATATTATTACCTTAAGAAAATAAAATATAATAATTGTTTACTATTTATAAGGGTCATATTACTATTCATAAGGGTATGTTACTATTCATCAAAAAATCAAGTTGGTTCTATCAGACTTCAAATGCCATACTGGTCACAACTCTAGATGACCGATTTTTAAAATTCAAAACATAGAAGTAGAAAATTTATGTTTAATGGATAGCTTATAACTTTATCCTATAATGTTTTTATTCACAAAAGACTTAGTTTTTCATCAAATATAGTCTATCTAATGAATAGAAAGTATTTAAGAGGAACATACCATAAAATTTTTGGGGTGTTATATTATTCCCTCCTTCAGAAACTTTGTCCTCGAAATTTTATGTATAAAGACCACCAAAAAGATGTGGGTGGTTCTTCTTCATAACATCCTCAGGTTCCCATGTTACTTCCTTCATATTCTGGTTTTTTCAAATAAACTTTACTAGACGAGTCGTTCGATTTCTCAATATCTTCTCCCTTGTGTCAAGAATCCTGATAGGCTCTTCACAGTATAATAAATCAGGTTCCAGTTCTATTTCTTCATAGGTGAGTACATGCATTGGGTCTAGCATGTATTTTTTCAACAATGACACATGGAATACATCATGGAATTTGGAGAGACTTGGAGACATTTCTAATTGGTAATCTACAGCTAAGATTCTTTCTAGAAATTCAAATTGTTCGATTTACCTAGGGCTCAGTTTCCCTTTCTTACCGAACCTTAAGACACCCTTCTATGGAGATAATTTCTGAAAGACATGATCTCCCACTTGGAATTCCAAATACTTCCTCCAGTTGTCATCATAACTCTTCTACCTACTTCGGTCTGCTTTAATATGGGCTTGTATTGTCTTCACCGTTGTTGTGGTCTCTACAATAAGTTCAGGGCCTATAAGTTTCCTCTCACCAACCTCATCCCTACAAGTTGGAGTTTGAAATCTCTTTCCATATAATGCTTCATATGGAGCCATTTGAATACTAGAATGGAAATTATTGTTTTATAAAAATTACACTAAAGGAAAGTATTGATCCCACATACCTTGGAAGTCAAGAGAGCATGACCTCAGCATATCTTCTAGAGTTTGAATAGTCCTTTTAGACTTTTCGTCAGTTTGGGGTGATAAGAAGTACTCATATGAAGCTCAGTATTCAAAGCTTTCTGGAGACTTTTCCGGAATTTTGATGTAAACTATGGATCTCGATCAGACACAATCAATAGAGTTGCATCATGAAATCTTACAACTTCATTAATATAAAGTCTTTATAGGTGTTCAAGTGGTAAATCCTCTCTTATAGGAAGAAAATGTGTTGATTTTGTGAGACGATCAACAATTACCCATATTGCATCTTTTCTTCTAGATGTCCTCGGTAGTCCGGTGAAAAAATCCATCATAATGGTATCCCACTTCTACATAGTAATAGGTAGAGGTTTCATCACTCCTCTAGGATGTTGCCTCTCTGCCTTCACTTGTTGACAAACTAGACACCTTGATACGTAGTCAGCAATTTCCCGCTTCATATTATCCCACCAGAAATATTCTTTCAGATCTCTATACATATTTGTGCTACCCAGGTGTATAGAGAAATTTGAGCTATGAGCATCATCTAATAGTTCCCTTATTATCTCAGGTATTGATGGAACACATAACCTCTTCCCAAACTTCATAACTCCTTCCTCATACGCAAAGTCTTCCAACCTCCCATCCTTAACAACAATAATTTTCTTTTGTAGATTTCATTATCAGATTGATATATTTTTATCTTCTCTAGTAAAGATGGTTTAGCAATCATTTAAACGAGGAAATATGTCTCCCCTTCCTTAACAATTCCCATATCCATCTTTAGTAGATCCATGAATATAGGATCTCTCTCAATTCTCATTTGAGTCAGAAGTACATGATCTTTCCTGCTTAATGCATCTGCCACCTTATTTGCCTTTCTTGGGTGGCAGTGTATTCAAAAATTGTAATCTTTGAGTAACTAGAGCCATCTCCTTTTCCTCATGTGGAGTTCTTTTTGTGTGAAAATTTATTTCAAGCTCTTGTAATCTATGTATATCTCACATTTTTTATCGTAAATATAATGTCTCCATATCTTCAGAGCAAATATTACAGCTGCTAACTCAATATCATGTGTTGGATAATTTTTCTCATGAGTCTTAAACTTCCTTGATGCATAAGCAATAACTTTAACATTTTTCATAAGGATGTAACCCAGACCATTCTTTGATGCATCACTATATATTACAAATGCATCACTTCCAGATGGAAGAGTCAAAATTGGAGCATTGACAAATATTCTTTTAAATTCTTTGAAGCATTTTGTGCATTCTTTTTTCCACACAAATTTAACTCCTTTACGTCTGAGCTTGGTTAGCGGGTTATCCAGTCGGGTGAAATCCTGAATAAAACGCCGATAGTAACCTGCTAAGCCAATAAAACTACATACCTCAGTTATGTTTGTTGGCATGGGTCAATATTGGATTGCCTTTGTCTTCATAGTATCAACTATGATTCCATCCTTGGAGACAATATGACCTAGAAAAGAAACTGATTGGAGCTATAATTTTCACTTTCTAAACTTCCCATATAATTCATTACTTCTAAGTGTTTTTAGAATAATCTGCAAGTGATCATCATGGTCTTCATATATTTTTTATTATACCAGGATATCATCGATGAATACCACAACAAAGTTATCAAGATATTCCTTGAAAACTATATTCATTAAATCCATGAAAATAGATGGTGCATTCTTCATTCCAAAAGGCATCACTGTAAACTCGTAATGACCATACCTGGTTTGAAATGTTGTCTTTGGAATATCTTTCTTCCTCACACGCAGTTGATGATATCCGGATCGAAGTTCAATCTGTGAAAAGTATTGATCTCCATGAAGTTGATCAAATAAATCATCAATCCGGGGAATAGGATACTTATTCTTTATTGTAATAGCATTTATTTCCCTATAATCAATGCATATCCTCATGGATCCATCTTTCTTTTTGACAAACAAGACCGGGGATCCCCACGGAGAAACACTAGGTCGAATAAATCCTTTTTCACTCAACTCCTCTAGTTGTTTCTTTAGCTCCACTAACTCTACATTGGCTATTCTATAGGGGGTATTTGATATAGGTCTTTCACTAGAAGTTAAGTCAATGGAAAACTCAATTTCCCACTCTAGAGGATGTCCAGGTAAATAGTTTAAAAACAAATCAATGTATTCTTACACAATATGCACATATTCAATTTGAATATTTCTTTCCTCACCCATAGATATTGGGTTCTCTTCCTCTCCAATAATTTCATTCAATAGAGCTACTGGGGGTGGGTCTAGATAAGAATCAGATGGTGAGGTCTTAGCTCTAAAGATAAGAGATTCTACACCATTTTCAAAAATTGTAACTTCCTTTTTCTTACAATAAATCTTCGCATCATAGTTTGACATCCAATTCATACCGATAATTATATCAAATTCATTCATTGATATGATGATAAGGTTAGAAACTAAAGTACATTTATGTGTCATGAGGGGGACTAGTTGATATGCCTTTGTTGCAATGATGCATCCCCTAGGATTTTTGACTAATAACTCTTATATTAAATAAAATTGGACATATCTAATTTTTTTTTGGAAAACTGGGAAGATATAAATGAATGTGATGATCCAGAATCAAATAAATTGTTGGCTAAGTTTGAGGAAACAATTAAAGTACCTGCCACCACACCATTAGGAACTTCAACTTTCGCGGTTGTAATCGCATAACCTCTCCCTTGTTCTCTTGGATTTTTCTGAGGCATGTTTCCTTGGTGCTTAGGACACTCATTTTCATAGTGTCTCATCTCTCTACAATTGTAGCATTGAACATCATCAAATTGTTTCTTCCCCTTGAATTCATGAGATAGATGACCCTTTTCTCCACACTTATAGCATACTCTCATGCCTTTTAATCATTTCCCGAGATGATTCTTTCCATAGTTTTTGCATAATGGGAATTTCTTCAATCCCTTGTTCTTATTTGGAACTTCACCTTTACCTTGGTTATAAGATTACCTATTCTTATCTTGGTTCCCCTTGAACAAATTTTATCTAGAAAATTTTTTCCTTGTTTTGATGGTACTTGATACAATTTAATCATATGATGAAAATGTTTGAGAAGCCAGTGCCCTTCGAAGACTTGGCTTAAGAACTTCATTGAAATGATCAATATTGTCTACCGAGTCACGTACGTAATCTATGACATACCTGGATAGCCTTGTGAAGGTAGCCTCATACTCTGCAACATTGTTTTCTTCCCTTTACTTTAAGCCAAGTAATTTTATCTTCATTTCAGTTCGTTGCTCACGAGGGAAATTTTTTTTGAAGAATATTTCCTTAAAATTCCTCCATTACATATCTTATATTTCTTCTTCCTCTATGGTATTCTGAATCAAGGACCACCATTGATCAGTGTCGCCCTTGAGACAATATACTACCAGTACTACCTTTTCATTTTCATTGCATCTTAATGCCATGAATATCTTTTCAAGGGAATTGATCCATTGCTCAGCAACCACTAAGTTAGTAGTCCTGTTGAAGGATGGGGTATTATGCTGCATAAAACGATCCAACATAGGTGTGGAATGGTTATTCATTACAACCTGAGTAAGTTGTCCCAATATGGTCATGATATGATCTGCTCCAACATTGGCTATGTTGACTTGCTCAATGTGGAGATCCCTACCTTGCCCACGAGTATTGATTCCCTTTCTTCCATTAGACGCCATTTCTAAATAATGGCACACACTAGATTAGGGTATGATTCATAATGTATAATCTTAACTTAACAAAATACTTAGTATAAATTGAGATCCTATGCATGGCTAATCCCATAATCAGAAAAATGGTTTCTTTGATGAATAATTTACATTTTTTTCCTCCATAATGGCTTGTAAAGAAAATATGAATTATCCTAAGCATATCCCCTGGGAGTGTCATAACCAAGAGTGCATCAAGGCCTGTTGTCTTGTACCAAGATACCACGATTCAAGCCTGAAACTCCTTGTCAGATCTTTCACTTCTAGGTACATCTGTGCCAGAGCCACCTCTACCTGCTTGTATCTAGACAAGGATGTATTTTCTAAAAGTATTCACATAATATATTCCTCACCAAAATACTAGGATATTCTTGTAAGTTTATCCTCAAATACTACCTTAGGCATTTGTTCCCTACTATACATTTCCTACTCTAGTTTCCAAGTTTTCTACTAAACTTCTTATGATACCGATTTTAACACCAGACCCATCTAGACCGAAGATGGTGCATTAATTGTTATATTGGAATGGTTATAATGAATGAAAATCCTAAAGGAATGATAAGTTTAGTAGTCTTGAAGAAACTAGATACATAAATGTAACTCAAATTACATTGGAAAAGGTTACAAAATATAATACATAACAAAAACTAAAAACTGCATCCACGGGAACTCAATAAATTATCTCCTATTAATCACATGTTGAAGGTAAAAAATAAAAGGGTTGAGCTCAAATTCTCAGTAAGGGTTACAAATGGTGGAATCATGAATCAATAATAATTGAATTGTAAACAATTTGACATAATCAACATGTCATGGTGAATAAATAAAAAACTCACGCCATTAATAAATTGAGAATGAAGTTGCATCCATAGATTTTGCCACAGTGAAAACCTCATGGATTGTAATAACTGATAATGAATAAAGAGAATGATTATTAATTGTACTTCATTTATCTGGAACATGAAACCATAATACCGTTAAAACAGTTTAGTTTTGTGGGTAGAAACCCTTCTGATTTTTGGAAACAAACTCGAAGGGTTTGTCGCCAACTAATTTGTCTCATGAGACCTATCGATGCATCGATGGGATATAGAAGGCCCCACCCACCACTGCATGTCAAAATCATTCTTTCTATATTGGTTAAATAAAATATCATTATTCCTTTTCAATATCCATATAGATTAAGGTATACAGATTCATTAATATTTCCATTGTTAAAATAACTTTCCAAATAAACACCTTATGTAAAATCGTATACGGTTTAGACAACAAAAAAATCCATGATATGATATTATGGATATGTAATATAAATATAATTTAAAATTAAAAGTGATCTCAATTGGGTAGTACATACACCACATATGGATTATTAGGTTCACATTACAAAGTTAGTCACAATAGAATAGTAGTTGAGACAAAGTCTCTTACCACAATGTAATCAAGAGAATCATACGACCAGAACTTAATAACCCTAAAATGAGTTATTGAATAACATGAATATAAATAGAATAATTTTATTATATATCAAATTCAAGTACACATATACCACATACAAGAAATAATTGGTGAACAATGGAAATCTCACGGAAATTAAAGTGAGATGAGAAACCCCTTACCTTTTGCTCGAGTGTGTTCTTAGTTTTTTTTAATGACATGAATAATCAAATTTAGATTAATTAATTAATAATTCCATAACCTCGTATACATGTAATTTATTTAGTATAACCTTATTAGGTTCATTCATGTCCCTTTTAATGGGTTTAAGAGGTTGAATTTTATTGTTTTGGAAGCATTTTCTTCCTTGGTTTTCATGATTCATTTACTTGATTTCATGAATGGAAGTTAGTTTGAAATGTGGTTAAACATCCAGAATTGTTAATATATATTATTTTTTACATTAAAGAGATATAAATTATATTATAATTATTCTGGGTTATATTTTTGACAATGAATCATTAGTTAAAAGTTATTGATAAACGCTTAGATTAAGCTTGGCGGTTTTCTGAACAATGAACTTGCTTTGTATTATTATTACATATTATGAGTGTGTGGGGATTCCAGAACATTAATGAGATTAAATAAATATATTATGATCTGGTTCAACCATAATAATGGTTCCATGACCATAATTATACATGGTAATGAAAATTGAGAACACATCATCCTTGTGTGTGATAAATTAACACATCTCAGACGGTGTTTTCATTTTTAGTACAAGAGGATGGGGAAATGTAGAAGATGATGAAATATCCCATTAGTATAATATAATTATATATAATGTAAGTTACTATAATTATCATAGAATTTGTTTGAAGTGAGGTGAGGAAATAAGTATAAAATAAAGTAACTCAAAATAAGAGAAAAATTGAGAAATCTCTTACGAAAATTCGACAGCCTAATGGCGTCACCTAAAATTGCATAAAATAGTTTTATGAGATAAATGGGGTATCTCATCACTCATAAATAATATTGAAATTAAGGTTAATATGGAATTACATATCCCAACATAGTTCAATTGAAAATAAAATAGAAAACATAAATGAAAGCTTTAAGAAAAGAGAAGGGTGGTTGATTCTCTTACCTTGTAGAAACTCCTAAAACATGAAGGTTGGGACATTGGGAGTTTTAGGAAACATTTTTAGGAATCCTAAGGAGGTAATAACACTAGATATTAGAGGATATTGAGTTTGGAATGAAAGAAAACGAAGGGGGTGAGTGGGTATTTATAGTAATTAAGAGAGTTTTTTATTAATTAAAAGGGACACCTCATTAGTGGTTTTTGCAAAACCATGGGCTTTCCCATGGTATTTGCCAATGGTTTTAGCCACTTGGGATACCTCATGTCATATGTTACTGTAAAAAAGTCGACCATACTTTTATATTTAATTATTACATCATTATGATATCATTAAACTACCGAAAACTCAAAACTGTATTTTTACTATTCACAAAAAATTCAAGTATTTTAGAAAAATCCCAAAAATTCACCCTAACCATTTTCCAACGCGTAGAATTAAAAAATGAACTCCATTTTGAGAAAATACTTTTCTAAGTATTTTTAATTTAATTTTTAAATAAAATCATAGTTAATTCAAAAAAAAACAATTTTTAAAGGTATAATTAGTTCTATATCACATAAAAAATCAATTAAGATATCATTATCTTATTAACTTAAGAAAATAAAATATAATCATTATTTAATATTTATAAGGGTCATATTACTATTCATATTACTATTCATAAGGGTATGTTACTATTCATCAAAAAATCAAGTTGGTTCTATCAGACTCAAAATGACTTTCTGGTCATAACTCTAGATGACTATTTTTTAAAATTCAAAACATAGAAGTGGAAAATTTATGTTTAATGGATAGATTATAACTTTCTCCTATAATATTTTGATTCACAAAATACTCAGTGCTTCATGAAATATAGGCTATCTAATGAATAGAAAGTATTTAAGAGGTACATGCCATAAAATGTTTGGGGTGTTATAAATACCATACCTATTATGAAAAGATTTGTGAGGTATGTCTGAAGGTATAACTCATAACCTAATGATAGCCTGATATCAGGTCAACCTTCGAGCATGCCCTAGATCCTCATAACTGGTCAAAGATATCATCAATATGAGGTATTGGATATCGGTTCTTAACCATAATCTATTTCAACTATTGGTAATCCATGCACATATGAAGGGTCTCATCTGCCTTCTTGGAGAAAATCATGGGTGAACCCTAGGAAGAACTGTTGGGTTTGATAAATCCTTTAGACACTAGATCCTCCAACTGTCTATTAAGACCCCGGAGCTCATTGGGTGTTATCATGTATAGAGGAATGGAAACTAGAGCTCATCTTGGAATTAGCACGATTATAAAATCTAACTCTCTCTCTCTCTATCTATCTCTCTGGAGTCAAGACAAAAAATCTTTAGGAAATAAATCCCTAAAATGATATACTATGGGAGGATAATAATCCACGTGTACTCCCGATTACTCTATGAAGAGACTGAAAATCTAGGTGGTAACTCCACCTAGCCCATGGTGTTCTTGTCTAGCTCTACCAGACTAGACATCCTGATCACCCTTGTGGAGATAATTGATTCCCTATGGTGATGTAAACTACACCTTGTAGTGATATCAGTCCACATAGGTGTGGTATGGAACTAACCAATTCATCATGAGAATGAATTTGAATCCCATCATCTCACTAAGAAATAGGTCCTATAAGAAGGGTAAATTTACAACCTCAAGGGGGGAGTCCTGCATTGGAATATTCCCTTAGACCATACTATTAATGGGGTGTCTAGGGTTATAAAACCATAATAATACTGAATTTCCAAATCAAGACTTTCCATGGTCAATAAGGAGATAAAAGAGTGTGAATCACCTATATCAAATAAATAAAATAAAATAGTTGAGGATACTAGAATAATACTTCATACTATAGATAGTCCTTCACTCTGATCCTAGGGTATCAACTATAAAGTGTGAAACTGGTCTGATCCACATCCCTATGTTATAGCTAGACTACCCTAAGCAAGTCCACTCTGCTGGCGTTGATGATCAAAAGTCTAGTTACCATGGTCATGACCTCCTCCTTGGCTAGTCCTTCCAGTGATACTCCAACTCCCACCTAATGTGGCATAAAAGATCCTTTCCTCGAAGGTGGAGCTAGTGTGGATCCACTTTCATTGAAAAGAGATGGAAAGGTCCAATAGAATCTCTTAAGATACCCCATACAACCACAAGCACAACACTCCATCAGGTCTCTATCACACTAAGGATTCAGATGCCCCATCTATCCATACTAATGGAATACAATGGAGCTTCCAGTGTAGTTACTCTAACCACCACTGCTCTAATGTGATACCTCAAGGGAACACTTCCTACTATTAGAAGAAATACTACCCTATCTCATCACTAAACCTTTATTCCTAGAACCATCACCTTCCCTCAGGATGTGTTCAGTTATAAGTGATTGATTGAAAATATTTGAGAAAGTATGAAGGTGAAAGGAATTCACCTTAGTAAGGATGGAATACCTAAGCTCATCCTCGAAGCGTCTAGTATGTGATAGCTCATCACTGTCTAGAAGAGGTGCAAAGTACTTCAAATCAATAAAACGCACTGAATAAAACATGACTAACATGGAACCTTGCTCTAGATGCATAAACTCTCTGGCTTATTCAACCCTCATCATCTGAGGAAAAAAGTGATCGTAAAAGATGGTCTAGAAGTATTCCCAGACTATACCCTGATGATGACCAGCCTAGGTAATCACATCCCACCATCAATTTTCTAAATTATGAAGCATATAGGTGGAAATATTGACCCTCTTCTCTAGAGGCATATCCATATGCTCAAATATAGATAAATTGGCCTCTAGCTAAGACTTAATAGTATGTGGTCCTCTATCCCCTGAAAAGGTGAGAGGATACTGCTACTATAACTCATGAGTTAGATCAGTCATAGTATGTGTCGATCATGGAGCACCCTATATGGACTGCATCATTTATAAAAAACCCTCTCAAAACCAAGTGATAGTGCGTAAATCAGGTATAGAATGTGGTTCCTCAGGTAGAAATATAGGAGGAATCACTAATATCTCAGGGCCCACCACCTTCAAAGTGTGGTCATCTGCACCCTCCTGGTTTATGACATGTGGACATTATGGTGGAATGGCTCTAAAAATGTCAAGAACACACCTTAGAATAGGATTTGAAACAGATATAAGCACTAGTATAAACAAAAAATAAGAAAAGGGTTCACTACCCAAGGTATACTACCCCAACTACATGCTTAGAAGGACATGTATTGGTAAGTGTTCAAGTTTAAATTATAAGGGTTCTAGTGGGTGAATGGTCAACAAAACCTTGACTCTTTATTTACTAGCAAACATTTTATTTTATAAGTAAAATTTTACATTTAATTTTGCATTTTATTATATGGATATATCAAGGATTGATTAAAATGGATCTCCATTCCTAGTGAATGATGGACCATACACCTTATCACTGAAATCGACACCTACTTAATTTCTATTTAACCTTGTCTACATTTGGTCTCAAAATGTAATAGGTAATATATGATGGATTGAATCGGTAAACTACCCATTCCAATCAACATGGGCCCATAAACCTTGTGAATTAGAATTGGAAATCACCCAATTGCAACCAAGGAGCAGCCCATGTAACCAAAGGTACATTGCTTACATGGGTAGAAACTGGTTATTTAAGATGCCACCATCAACCTGTACAAGAGAACACTATTTAAATTGATGGTGACAATTTAAATAACCAATCCCCTACCCCGTAATAAAATTTTAGCAATGTAAGCATATATAAAAAGCATGGCCCACTGAATAATCACAGGAAATACCAACAAATGAAAGTAGTGAAATGCACCTATATGGCATGGAATATGCATTACATGTGAATTCTAGGTGACTATAATGATTCATGATGGATGTTTCCTTTCACTCGTCTCTTCAATCCATGGATAAATGAAATCCTCAATCATCATAATAATAAAAACCATCACACAACATGTGCATCACCCCACGGTGAAAGTATATCAACTATAATAAGCAGAATACTGAACTACATTTCTTATTTCAGGAAACTCGACATTTACCCCAAACTTGGGTTATTTATGCACAAGAATGTCTTATAACCAAGTTCCTAAGTGTTTTTAATCTTATTTATATTTTCTCATAATAGTAAAGCAAGAAAAGAACTACTCTGATACCACTTTATGATGTCCCGGACCTAGGTTCCACTAAATGGTGCCTCGAGCCTGGTTGGCCACATGACCTCAGGTGCACCTCCTCATACACCAGAGGCTATTGACTAGAATTGAGGACCTAGGGTGCATCATTGGGGAGACTATTACCTCATGGAAGAGTGTATCACAATAGATATAATAACATGGTAAAATAGTGGAAGTGGTATAATGAATAAACAAACTAGAAGTGAAAGGTAAAGATACACATCCAATCACTAAATAATAATAAAAATCCAAAAATGAATCATATACAAAATTATGATGATAAATGTAATGTCTATAGAAATGAGGAAAATTGGTATACATGGCAGCAAGAAATACTTGCTATATAAAAGAATAAAAAAGAAGCCAAAAACTATCCAAGCATCCTAAGCACTGGCCCGATCATCTACTACCAGGCTCCATCCTATGTGAGAAATTGAGATTAGGTGTCCAAAATGGGATGTTTTCCCTTATCATCACCTTCATACATATAATATTCATGGGTACCATCAGCGGACAAAATAGGGTGTGAGATAAATCATAATAGTCCACTACCAATGACTTCTATACCATATAGTATATAAATATAAACTGACAAAGTTCAAGTATATAAATGTAAGGTAATACAATAATGTAAATACTCTGATACCTACTTCACCATCAATTGATATTCCTCTGAACAAGTAATCATTTAATTAATTAATTTTAGTTTAGTCAATATAAGTAAGTCATGTGAGATATAACAACATTGAAAATGTATCATTATAATGATATTAGTAAAGGAACCAAGTTGTAACAAGGAATCCTATGATGATGATGATAATGAAAGAGGATCCAAGGTAATAACCAATGAATCCTTGACCTCAAGGGTCGATCCAACTTAGTACAAACTCATAGACTGACTATAAGGGGTCTGAGTGTTATCCAAGGGGCATCACCTAAGGCATTCTACTATAATATATTCTAACCAAGTCCAAGGATCTTTTTTAAGTTAAAACAAGTTAAGTATGATTGGTCCCAATGGGGTGTATCCATGGTGCCACATGTCCGAAGACATCAAGCAAGATCCAAGTACTGTATCCATGGAATCCTAATATTTGGAAGATAATGAAGCGGTCCTATGACATCATTTTGGGAATCTGCTAGTAGAAAATGAACATGTTCAAAGGTGGGTATCTCCCTTGGAAATTGGGTCCTTAAATTAGAATGGAATCCTATGATTGTTCAAGGAATTACCTTGATAATCCAAGGTTGGCTCAAGTCTGACCACTCCAATAAATATGAAAAGGTACATATGCAGTAGGCACCTGATATATAATTAATTCTTTAATTAAGACCATGTAATACTCATGCCTTTTAATAATTCAGTTGGTTTATTCCATTACCTTCAATACTAAGTTCAAAGGCTTAATAGTACATGGAACCCTTTATTGCTTTAATTACATTTCATTTATTATGTTTATGCCTTTACCTTTCATGGTCAAGGAAATACGGGCTAAGGACATGCTGTCACAACCCGTCCTCGGGGTCCGTGTCGTGGCTACCCCAAGCCCTCCTTCCCTAAGCCAGGGGCTGGCGACTAGCACCAAGGCGTAAATCCCGGAAAAAGGGAAGGCATTGCCTTTATAAAATTAAACAAACACAACAGAGTACACAAGTGAAATAAGCACTAAGTAAAACTGTGTACAAAGTAAGTGTTGAAAATTAAATGGGCCAGTATACAAACCCAACTGAAAGTACAATACAGTACAACTGAAAAGAAAGTACAACAACAGTAAAGTAAAACAGTAACACCGAGTCGTCCTCCGGAAATCCCACCTGAAGGGTGGGTACATATAGTCTCCTCAGCTCCTCGGGTCCGTTCGTCCACTCTGTGTACGTCCCGCAAAGTGGTCCACCTCCGGGTACCATCAAGCTCCACAAGCCTCCACCTCGATCAGTGATGTCCGTCGTCTGCATCCAACACAACGTAGTGTGGGCATAGCCCATGTAGGGGTGAGTATACGATACTCAGTAGGGACCCCGAGACCCCCGAAGGTCTCTCAGAATCCACGAAGGATAAACCAAAAAGGAAAGATACAATCACGAAGTATCAACTAAATCTACTTAGGTGTATGCCCATACATATGCCTAAGTCATCAATTACAGTTCGGCTCCCACTCTCGAGCCCAAGCACAACCTAGTCCACACTGGAAAACACATCTCAGTCCACACAGGAAAGCAAGTCAATCACATCGATGATAATGATTGAGAATCAAGACTCAACTCACACAGGTACACGTCGTTCTTATAGCGATAGAGATGATCAGATGTAGCCACTGATTCATCTAAGCTATCGGACCCACACAGGATACAAGTCCAGCTAAGTTGTCGGACCCACACATGATACAAGACCAGCTACTCCGCCGGACCCACATAGGATACAAGTACAGAGGTCAATACTGTCGGACCCACATAGGATAAAAGAACAGTAGTCATCACTGTCGAACCCACGGAGGATCCCAGTACGGTAGTCGTCGCTGTCAAACCCACGGAGGATTCCAGTACAGTAGTCGATGCAGTCGCAGCCACCTCTAGGGTTCCCGCACACAGCATGATCAATTCTGGGAGGGTCCACTCCTTGATAAAGAGATTCGATACATCAACTTTCACGAATTTCAGAGTTGATGTATCCCAAAGTTCTGTCTCGTCAAAAGAAACCCAACGCGGCAGACGGTGCGTCAATCGGACGTCTGGTCTGAGAGTTATTGGCTTTTTCGTTCCAGGGGCCCAGTTGGTTTTTAAGATAAAACCAACCCGAACGTACTCCAGATGTATCCAAACCTCAAGTGGAGTATTCCAAAATAACCTTCTCAACAAAATGAATTCAACTTAGTTGTCTTCACGTCAATCGGATGTCTGGTCCTTAAGTTATAAACATTTCCGATCCAAGGGCCCAGTTGGTTTCGGGTTCGAACCAACCCATTCATACAAAAACTTTTCAGAAACCTCAAGTGTAATATACCTAAACTACCGTATCGATCCAAGGATTCCTACGCAACTGAATTTTCATCGATTGGAGGTCTGTAGCTCAAGTTATGGGCAAAAGACCGAAAATGGTCCGAAGTGGGGGGTATGGGCCCGGTCCGACCCGGCCGGAGCGGCCTGGTCCGCGTGACCCACCCCGGGCCAGCTAGGTGGTACGCTGGCTTGGCCAAAAAGTCGAGCGGGGGAGGGGGGGCTCAACCCCCTGTTCCACTGACGCGGCGCCAGGCTGGCGCCGCGGTCTCCCCCGAATCCCGCGCGGCCGCAGGATCCTCCGCCCTCGCCGCTGCGGCCGATGTCGCGGCGGGCTTCTTCCAGTGGCGCGCTGGGGCGCCACCGGCAAACCGTTCCACCATTGTACTCCTCGGGCCACCGGAGTCATTCCTATGGTCCGTTTTTGCTCCAACCTGCGCCTGCGGCTGTCACGGGACCCGAGCTCCACTGCGAAGGCTCTGATTTGTTGTTGCGGTCTCGTTTCGTCGTCGCCAATCACCCCGCGCATCAAGAACAAAATAGCGGTGGGTCCAGGCTTGTTCGTTAACCCGCACCCACCGTGTTATAGGTTCAATTTGTCGCCCAACAAATTAAACACCAAGTACGGGGGTATAATACTCATAAAAGAAAAATATACAAATTTTTCCCCTACCTCAACAATTGATGTCGAATGTCGATGTCACGGGGAAAAGAGATCGTAGGCGATGTCGGAGTGCACCGAGGAGGAAGCGGCGTCTCCTCTCTTGTCGCGGAGAATAGAATGGGTGGCGCGTCATCGTTCTTCGAGGAACTGAAATTCTTCGTCGAATGAGACGCTGTTCTTCGTCGGAGGCCGGCGTTCTTCCAAAAGCTCAAGATTTCTTCTGATCTTCCTCACACAATGAAAGATCTTCCACAAAATTAAATAATAGGATCCTCCTATTATTTAATTACACATGCAAAGAAACTCCCAAAATTTAAATCACCATATTTAATAACGTGTTGAAAATTGATTAAAGGAAGGGAGAGGTAGATCCCCATTAATTAAATGTGTTGGAAAATAATTAATAGGGAGGGTTTGCCAAAATTTAAGAGGGGGTTTTAAAGAGTTAGAGGTAAATTGAATGGTTGGGGATCGTGTGGGCCCCACATCCCTAACATCCACCCTTGGGTAGTTAGGTGGTTGTGGTTCCCACCCTTAACTACCCTTGGGAGAAATTTAACCTCCCTACAATAAAATTGTACAAACAACTTTATTTACTTCTTAATTAAATCCCAAAATATAACTTCAAACCCACTTAAAACGCAATTGTGGTAAATATCCCCTTAAGCAATTATCGGCACTACGAGTTCATCGGTGCCCTCGAATTTCAATTCCACGCACCGGTTCAAAAGATAGAAAAACCCGCTCGTTCGTTCACTGAACTTACCCGAGCTAAACTTCGGAAATTGATTCTGAGCACACCGGGCCTTGGAATCAAGTGTCGTCAGAAGCCACAGACTCGTAAAATTCCAAAGTATTTAAAAAAATTCATTGAAAATTCAGGGTCTTTACATTACTCCCAACTTAGGGCTTTACGTCCCCGTAAAGCTACAACATAAACTAAAGAAACAAATGAGGTTATTGAGCATGCATCTGAGCCTCCCGCTCCCATGTGCTCTCCTGGAGGTTCTCATGCTGCCAACGAATGCGCACCAGAGGAATCGACCATCCACGTAGGACCTACTCCTGTCAAATCTCGATCTCCACCAGGACCTCCACAAAAGTTGCCCCGTCATTGATGTCCAGCTCCCCGTGGTCGATGATATGCATCGGGTCATGCACGTATCTCCTCAACTGAGATACGTGGAAGACGTTGTGTACCTGGTGCATCTGAGGTGGAAGGGACAGGCGGTAAGCCACCTCGCCTACTCTACTGAGGACCTGAAAAGGCCCGATGAAGCGCGGTGATAACTTGCCGCCTCTGCCAAATCTCCACAATCCACGCCGAGGTGAGACCTGTAAGAAAACTTGGTCTCCATCCCCGAACTCCAGTGGCCTCCGTCTCCTATCAGCATAGGACTTTTGTCTACTTCGTGCAGTCCTCATCCACTCCTGGATGATCTGCACCTTCTCCGTCATAGCCTGAACAATCTCTGGTCTTACGAGCGCTGACTCCCCCGGGTCATTCCAGCACAGAGGTGATCTGCATGGTCGGTTGTACAGTGCCTCGTAAGGTGGCATCCCGATGGTGGAGTGGTATTTGTTGTTGTACGCAAACTCCACCAAGGGTAGGTGATCCTCCCAACTGTGACCGAAGTCAAGGACACATGCACAGAGTATGTCCTCGAGTGTCTGAATGGTCCTCTCCGTCTAGCCATCCGTCTGCGGGTGAAACGTAGTGCTCAGGCGTAGAGGTGTCCCAAGCTCTCCACTGAGCCCTGCTTCCTGGTCGGTAGGAAGTGGGCCGACTTGGTGAGTCGGTCGACAATCACCCATATAGAGTCGTTCCCTCTGAAAGTACGTGGAAGCCTCGTAACGAAATCCATGGATATCCCGTCCCACTTCCACTTCGGGACCTCTAATGGCTGTACCAAGCCTGCAGGTACCTGGTGTGCTGCCTTCACTTGCTGACAAGTGAGGCATCGAGAAACGAACTCTGCTACGACCTTCCTCATACCTGGCCACTAGTGCTGTCGTCTGAGATCCTGATACATCTTCACTACCCCTAGATGTACTGCTAGAGGGGAAGTGTGGAACTCCCTCAGCACCTCCTCCTACAGTGCAACTGGTACCATGGTACGTTCCCTGAAGAGGATGACATGCTCCTTGCCTTCAGAAAATCCATCGGGTGCCAGCCTTGAGGATATCTGAGCACATCATGCCTCAAAGTCAACGTCCCCACGCTATGCCTCTCTGACATGATAAAGTAGTGGAGGAGTGACTGTGAGGGACTGTAGATAGGTTGCCCCATCTCTATCCACGAAGGATATCTTCAAAGCGGCTAACTGCTTAGTCGACTCTCTAAGTAGCTGAAAACCCGATCTCCTACTGAGAGCATCAACCAAAACATTCCCCTTCCTAGGAGTATAGACAATATAAAAGTCATAATCCTAGAGGAACTCGAGCCATCGCTTATGTCTCAGGTTTAGGTCCTTCTGTGAGAAAATGTACCTGAGACTCTGGTAGTCAGAGTAGACTGTAAAGAGCTCGCCCATCAGATAGTGCCACCACATCTTCAGGGTGAAGACCACTACTGCTAACTCCAGGTCATGGGTAGTGTAGTTCTTCTCGTGCTATCTCACCTGCCATGAACCGTAAGCGATCATTTCTCGCTCCTGCATCAGGACAAACCCGAGTCTGGTCCCTGATGCGTCACAGTAAACTACGTACTCTATGCCTTCCTTTGGCAGCCTCAAGATGGATGCATTGGTCAACCTTCACCTCAGCTCTTGGAAGCTCTACTGACATCTGTCTGACCACACGAAGGGTTTCCCCTTCTTATTCAAAGCTGTAAGTGGTGCTGCAACTCTGGAGAAGTCTGGCACAAATATCTGATAGTACCCAGCCAAACCTAGGAAACTCCGCACCTCTGTCCCGCCCCTGGGTGGATCCCAAGCAAGTACTGCCTCGATCTTCGCGGGATCCACTGCAACTCCAGCCTCTGAGATGACGTGCCCCAATAAGTGAACCTCTCGAATCCAGAACTGGTACTTAGAGAGCTTACCATAAAGATGGTTCTCTCTGAGTGTATCCAGTACAACCCGCAAGTGGTAGGCATGCTCCTCCTCGGTAGTCAAGTAAATCAGTATGTCGTCAATGAAGACTATGACAAACCGATCAAGGTAAGGCTATAATATCCTGTCCATGAGACTCGTGAACACTACTGGAGTGTTGGTCATGCCAAAGTGCATAACAAAGAAATCGTAGTAGCCATACCGACACCTGAATGCCGTCTTTTGCACATCCTCGTCTCAAACTCTGAGCTGGTGATAGCTTGACCTGAGGTCTATCTTTGAGAACCATCGTGCTCCCTTGAGCTGATCGAAGAGGTCTTCAATCCTCGAAAGGGGGTACTTGTTCCTCACAGTCACCTAGTTCAGGCGACGATAGTCGACACACAGTCACAATCTCCCATCCACCTTCTTGGCAAATAAAATCGGAGAAGCCCAGGGTGAAACACTGGGTCGTATGAAACATTTCCCCTGTAAGTCCTCCAGCTGTACCCATAGATCACGAAGCTCAGCGGGAGACATCTGATATGCTGGATTAGATATTGGTGATGTCCTGGGGTACAGGTCTATGTAGAAGTCTACCTCCCTATAAGGAAGTAGCCCTGGAACATTGTCTGGAAAAACGTCTGCATACTGATCCACCACAACAGGAAAACTCGGACTCCGTACGTCAACTGCTCTGAGGATGAGACTAGCCAACTGATGTGTGATCGGATTTCATATCCTCTGCGTAAGTCCATCCTGTGCTATGAAGGTTCACTTCTCGTGGTGAAGGTGAACCTGGTTCCATCCATGTGTACACACCGCACTTTGCGCCTAATACAGTCGATCTGAGCATAGACTGTAGATAACCATTCCATACCCAAGATAACGTCATAAGGCCTCGACGCCACTACAAGAAGATTCCAGCCGAAGCTCTCGCCTCCTAGAGTAAGCTCATACTGCCGAAACCAGTTCATAATCGTCGAGTCTACTCCCATAGGAGTCTCTATCCGTAAGGATTGAGCCAATGGCTCCGTCGGAATCTCTAAGCTCCGAACAAGGGCAGCGGCAATAAAAGAATGACTCGTACCTGTGTCTATAAGAACTGTAGCAATGGTAGAGTAGACACAGATAGTACCTAGAATCATCTCAGGTGCGTCGTGGTCGTAAGCCTCCACTGCTTGGAGCTGAGCTTTCCTCTGCCCGCTAGCTCCCTGTGGTCGGGGTGGACCTCCTAGGGGTGGTGGTGGTAGATCCTTGAAACGTCGTCCACCACCCGCTGCTCGGCCAACCCCTCTGCCTCGTCCGCCTGCTCCCTACGGACCGCCACGGTCGAACCTCTGCCTCTGCCTGGGAGGTCCCTCCATTTTCTGTTGCTCGTCTACATGGAGGGTCGGGCAGTCACGAGCCATGTGGCCCTACCCGCCGCATGCATAGCACTGTCTGCTCCTCATAAGTCTGTCTCTGTGTCGTGTGCCCCACGCACAGCCGAACCTATATCCTGAGGTCGCCCACCTGACGGCCTGGTCCGCTTGGACCCCTGCGACATCTGTCGACTACCGGCTGCAGAAGACTCTGCTCTGTGCCATCCTACGGTGGGTCTCGCTACTGATGGTTGCTCGGTGAGAAAGCTCTCCACTAAAAGGGCTCGCTCCAGCACCCCCGTCTGCGTCAGGATGCTGAGGGGAACCGTCAAAGCTCTGATCTCATGCCTCAGTCCCAGCTCAAAGGTCTGGGCCCAGAAGAATAGGTCCCATACCATGTCCATGGAGTAGTGCGAGAGGTCGGTAAATATCGCCGAGTACTGGGCTACTGACATGCTGCCCTGCCGCAACTGTAGTAACTCCTGGATGTGCACCGCGCGGAGGGTGGCTGGAACAAACTCCGAGCGGAAGATGATCTCGAAGTCTGTCCAAAGTAGAGATGCCTCCTCGTGTACTTGGAGCATCAGGCTCCACCATCTACCTGCTGCTGCATGTAGGAGGCTCGTGGCAAGGACCACCATAAGGTCTGCTTGTGTCCCTACCAATCTGAAGACTCTAACGATAGCCTCCAACCAATCCTCAGCTACTTGAGGATCCATCTCTCCGCAGAACCGGGGCGGCCTCTATCTCTGAAACTCGTGCAACGTGCTCAGGCGGCATGCACTCTCTACCGTTGGGGCTGGTAGCATCGGTGGCTCAGCGGGTAGTGGTACCACTGGTGCCTCAGCTGTAATGGGGCCCTGTATCGAGGCCTCGTCGCTCGGTGGGCTGCCATCCCGCACGTAACTAGAAACCCTGGCTGGATGCCTTCGTGGGGCCATCCTTAAAAGAAACAGGTGCGCCACAGTCAAATAGTATACCTAGTGAGCTGACACAAAGTAATCACAAAGAAAACTTTTGAAAGGAAACACACACGCAATCTGTGTTTTCATGCACTGAGTCGGAAATCAGAGGTCAGGGTCTTGGTGTATGGATACATCGGCCGCCGCACCAACACTGGACTCCCTAGACTGAAAACCACAGTCAATACTCTTAACACTATTTCTTCACAGAAAGGAAAGATCAGAGTCCTGAGTTCTGCGGTAGAACTGACTCCTCTAATACCAATTTGTCACGACCTGTCCTCGGGGCCCGTGCCGTGACGACCCCAAGCCCGCCTTCCATAGGCCAGGGCTGGTGACTATCACTAAGGCATAAATCCCAGAAAATGGGAAGACATTGCCTTTATAAAAGTAAACAAACACAACAGAGTACACAAGTGAAGTAAGAACTAAGTAAAACTGGGTACAAAGTAAGTGCTGAAAAGTAAATGGGCCAGTATACAAACCCAACTGAAAGTACAGTACAGTACAACTTAAAAGAAAGTACAGCAATAGTAAAGTAAAACAGCAACACCGAGTCATCCTCCAGAAATCCCACCTGAAGGGTGGGTACATATTGTCTCCTCAGCTCCTTGGGTCCGGTCGTCCGCTCCGTGTGCATCCCGCCAAGTGGTCCACCTCCAGGTACCATCCATCTCCACAAGCCTCCACCTCGATCAGTGCTATCCATCGTCTGCATCCAACACAATGTAGTGCAGGCATAGCCCGTGCAGGGGTGAGTATACGATACTCAGTAGGGACCCCGAGACCCCCGAAGGTCTCTCAGAATCCACGAAGGATAAACCAAAAAGGAAAGATACAATCACAAAGTATCAACTGACTCTACTTAGGTGTATTCCTATACATATACCTAATTCATCAATTACAGTTCGGCTCCCACTCTCGAGCCCAAGCACAACCTAGTCCACACAGGAAAACACATCCCAGTCCACACAGGAAAGCAAGTCAATCACATCGATGATAATGATTGAAAATCAAGACTCAACTCACACAGGTACACATCTTTCGTATAGAGATAGAGATGATCAGATGTAGCCACTGATTCATCTAAGTTGTCGGACCCACACAGGATACAAGTCCAGATAAGCTATCGGACCCACATAGGATACAAGACCAGCTACTATGTCGGACCCACACATGATACAAGTACAGTGGTCAATACTGTCGGACCCACACAGGATACAAGAACAGTAGTCATCGACGTCAAACCCAAGGAGTATCCCAGTACGGTAGTCGTCGTTGTCAAACCCACGGATTCCAGTACAGTAGTCAATGCAGTCGCAGCCAACTCTAAGGTTCCCGCACACAGCATGCTCGATTCCAGGAGGGTCCGATCCTTGAGAAAGAGAGTCGATACATCAACTGTCAAGAAGTCTAGAGTTGATGTATCCCAAAGTTCCATCTTGTCAAAAGAAACCCAACGCGATAGACGGCGCGTCAATCGAACGCTCGGTCTGAGAGTTATTGGCTTTTTCGTTCCAGGGGACCAGTTGGTTTCTAAGCTAAAACCAACCCAACCGTACTCCAGCTGCATCCAAACCTCAAGTAGAGTATTCCAAAAGAACCATCTCAACAAAATAAATTCAATGCAGTTGACGGAACGTCAATCGGACGTCTGGTCCTTAAGTTATAGGCGTTTCCGCTCCAAGGGCCCGGTTGGTTTCAGGTTCAAACCAACCTGGACGTACCAAAACTTTGCGGAAACCTCAAGTGTAATATACAAAAACGACTGTCTCGATCCAAGGATTACTACGCAACTGACGGTGCATCGATCAAAGGTTCGTAGCTCTGGTTATGGTCAAAAGACCGAAAATGGTCTGAAGTGGGGGGTCTGGGCCCGGTCCGACCCGGCCCAACCCCCCTGGGTTGGCCCGAACCGGGACGACCCGACCCGGGTCCAGTTCTGGCCCGGATGGGCGCGGTCTGGCCCAGCCCGGTCCGTGGGACCCGCCCCGGCCCGGTCGGGGGGTACGCTGGCTCGGCCAGCGAGCCGAGCGGGGGGGTGGGGGGGCTTCCCCCTGTTCCGCGGACGTAGCGCCAGGCTGGCGCCGCTGTCTCCCCCAGATCCCACGCGGCCATGGGATCCTTTGCCCTCGCTACCATGGCTGATGCCGCGGCGGGCTTCTGCCGGCGGCCCGCGCCGCCGCGGTACTCCACGGGCCACCAGAGTCATTCCGGTGGTCCGTTTTTTCTCCTGTCTGCGCCTGCGGCCGTCTCGGGACCCGAGCTCCACTGCGAAGGCTCTGATTTGCCGTTGCGGTCCCATTTTGTCGTCGCCAATCACCCCACGCATCAAGAACAAAATATCGGTGGGTTCATGCTTATTCGTTAACCCGCACCCACCGTGTTAGAGGTTCAATTCGTCGCCCAACAAATTAAACGCCAAGTACGAGGGTATAATTCTCATAAAAGAAAAATATACAAATTTTTCCCCTACCTCAACAATTGATGTCGAACGTCGGCATCGCGGGGAAAAGAGATCGTAGGCGATGTCGGAGTACGTCGTGGAGGAAGCAGCGTCTCCTCTCTTGTTGTGGAGAATAGAATGGGTGGCGTGTCATCGTTCTTCGAGGAATCAGCGTTCTTCGTCGAAGGAGACACCGTTCTTCGTCGGAGGCCAGCATTCTTTCAAAAGCTCAAGAGCTCTTCTGATCTTACTCACACAATGAAAGTGCTTCCACAAAATTAAATAATAGGCTCCTCCTATTATTTAATTACACATGTAAAGAAACTCCCAAAATTTAAATCACCATATTTAATAACGTGTTGAAAATTGATTAAAGGAAGGGAGAGGTAGATCCCCATTAATTAAATGTGTTGGAAAATAATTAATAGGGAGGGTTTGCGAAAATTTAAGAGGGGGTTTTAAAGAGTTAGAGGAAAATTGAATGGTTGGGGCTCGTGCGGGCCCCACCTCCCTAACATCCACTCTTGGATAGTTAGGTGGTTGTGGGTCCCACTCTTAACTACCCTTGGGAGAAATTTAACCTCCCTACAATAAAATTGTACAAAAAAATTTATTTACCTCTTAATTAAACCCCAAAATATAACTCCAAACCCACTTAAAACGCAACTGTGGTAAATGTCCCCTTAAGAAATTACCAGCGCTGCGAGTTCATCGATGCCCTCAGATTTCAATTCTGAGCACCGGTTCAAAAGATAGAAAAACCCGCTCGTTCGTTCACTGAACGTACCCGAGCTAAACTTCGAAAATTGATTCCAGGCACACCGGGCCTCAGAATCAAGTGTCGTCAGAATCCATAGACTCGTAAAATTACGAAGTATTTAAAAAAAATCCTTGAAAATTTAGGGTCTTTACACATGCAACCAATGCTAATTAATTAAATTTAACTAGGATAAGTGATATATATAGACATACTTTCCATTTAACCAGTAAAATTTTCATTAATTAATATGAATAACTTACCATAAAATGGTCAAATGATATATAATTTAATAGCCATTAACAATTCATTCATTTAATTATAACACTTACCTTTATAAAGGCCAAGTCAAAGCGCACCTGAATTGTGGTGCAGATAGACCCACATGGGTCACCAAGGAGTAATTATAGGAACAACCTACTTAGGGTGGAAAGTGTTGAGGTCTCAACCTCTTATTGTGTGATGAAAATATATATCAAGGGCTCTATAATATAAGTATGATGAATATAATAAAGGTTCATTAATTTAAACGAAATGCCTGATGAAATCGGCATGTGCACAATGAAGATAGTTTATAAAATGGTGATAATTTAGGGATGAGTGATAAACCGCCTACCTTGAACCTATACCAATCTCCTCATCCAATATCACCCTTTAGTTTGGAATGGATCTGAAGAAATATGAAGAACAGATCAACACCCTTAAAATAGGTCATACGGGCCTTCATCAAAAAGTGCCACTGATAAGAAGAAAAATGGCGAAAGGAGCTAAAGGACTGGAGCACTTAGTGATTCACTTCCAACATGAAAGACATATCTGAAATTGGAGGTTAGATAGAGAAATGGAGGAAAATCTAGCTTAGGGATCCATGGGGTGGAACCTCCTGCTCAAGAGAGGAAAATAATGAGGGAGGGGACTGCTGTCCATAAAAATAAAAGCCTTGTCTCTTTTTCTTTTAAAAAAATAGCCTCAAGCATTTACATGGCGTGTTCACATCATTTAAAACTCATTGTCTTCCTCCCTAGAAAAACCCTTTACACGGCGTGGATTGGCCTACCTAGGTCATTACACATCGTGTATTGAATACATGTTGTGTATTCCAATTACACGGCTTGTAATTGACCCATGGATTGGTTTTAGGGTCTAGGAAAAAAAGAAAACCTCAACAAGGATTAAACTAGAAATTAAAAGGAAACATACCTAATAAGAAAAACTGGGTTCTTACATCAACTTTCATAACACTTGATTTCTTTTCAAAACCCCAAAATCTGAACCTCAAACCTTCAATTTTTCTATAATCAAAAAGGCAAAGTGGGTAGAATAATGCGGACTGAGTGAATCTAAGTGACAACATGCTATAGGAGCTGATAAAAGAGTCCTTGAAGGGAAGTTTGTCAACTTTGAGTAGTTATTTCTAACAAACCTACTATTAAATCAAGCTCTAGATTTTCATGGTTTGGAATTTATTTTCAATAGTGAAAATATTGTGTATGTTTTCAACAGTGAAGAAAAAGAGTTTTATGAATACGCCCAGTTTAAGTTTGGTGACACAGAGGACATCCTCTCCTAAAAGGTAAATAATACGAAGTTTTTGGTCTATTCAATAGAAATAGCCTAGATTTTTTAGTGTACCTCTGAAGGTGTTTCTCACTTTAATCTTTGATCTATTGGGGATGAAGATTATAAATCTGAGGATATTATGTCTTTTATTTTTTACATCCACCCTGGTATGAAAGATTTGTGTAAAAGGTCTTGAAGTTGGCCAGAAGGTACTGGTCAAATTTATTCAATCTGTAATAGTACTAAGGATTTTTGAGTTGGAAAAGTTCTCTTTCTTAATATATATATCATGTTTTTAATGTCGAGTAAAATTAAGTTAAATTTGAGTATATATATTCTGAGGTATATGCATCACTACTATCAAAAAGAGGTTAGAATTTATTTTATCCATATGGAGGGATTATTTCTCAACTTTTTTATAAAAATAATAGGATCTGTGATATTCATATGGTTATTAGATGTCATCATAGTAATAATCTTTCTATTGGCACCTTAAAAAAATCTGTTTTCTTTTGGGGAACCCTAAAAAGAAAGTTGATGCTTGTTGGTGTTGGTGATATACAAGGATCTAGTGATCATGCTTAGGGGGGGTCAATGAAATCAAAATTCAACTGGATCAGTATGGTTTTGTGGTATAGAAATTGTTTTATCAAGAATAGAGGACATTTTTTAGGCAACAAGTAGGAGACTCATGGTTGATTTCAACGAATCAAATACTACAAGAAATTTCCACTATTCTCTTGAAGAACCCTCAGGAGAAGTTAATAGTTAATATCTTATTACAAGGACTATAAAAAGAGAAGATCCTATGTTTTAAGAACAAGAGGATGAAATTTTAGAAGTTTAACAACCAGTTTTTATGTGTATAATAATTACTTATGTAAAAAATCAACTGAAAATAGAGATGAGCATGTGGAACATACAGAAGAACAGGTTGAAAAGAATGATCAAGATGGTGAGAAATTGTATACATATGTGGTTGAAACTACTTAACTAATTGAAAATAATAAAATATTTATAGTTTTAGAATTCATGGATAATTTTATTAGTGAATCTGGTGAGAAAACATAAGTTCTTAGAACTTTTTCATCATCATCCAGTTAGAAGATTGAAGGTTAGTCCCTTATTATGGTTGAAGTAGGCCAACGCTCAAGAAATCAAGAAGAGGAATATTATGATTATCTTAGTTCTAAAATTGATTATTTGGTTTTTAAATTTAATCAGATGAAAGAATTGAATACAATTTTTCAAAGTGAACAGGATGTTTCAAGAAAATATTTGGAAGATTTGAAAAGTTCAACTGTTCCAAAAGCAGAGTTAGAATCGGTTCATGATCAGCTACATGAACTAAGAGAAATTTTTATTTCCAAAAGAGATTCTAATTCATTTCAAAGAGAAATGTTGGACCAATTGGGAAACTCAAATACGAATTAGTTTCCAAGTTACATTTTGGTGAATTGAAGAAATACATTTGGAGTCAATTTGAATCAATAAGAGGTTTCTCAAATCAAGAGTGGGATTCTACTTATAGTCATCCAACTTCATTATATTTGGTAAGAAGGTTTGAATCTATTATTGTAGTATTATCTGCAATAAATTATCAGATTTAGAGTCTTCAGTGTGATAGTTTTCCACTTTACATTTTGTTGGACAATAAAAAAGATCTTGTTGAGAAATTAACATTTGATGCGCCCAATATTAAAAACCTTCTAAATCAATTAAGTGAGATGCTACATAAGTTTTTAAAGTCTATACAGACTAAACATGAGATTTTAATGGTAAATTTATTTGAAAATATAAAAATGGGATAGGAGTCATAGCTTTTAATGAAACAGTGGGCTGATATGATTAATCATAATTTTAAAGTAATGATGGTAGAGCTTAGGGATTTTCATGAGGTTGTTCGAGATTCTTTTTCATCTAACACCTCATATAAACCAAAACCTTCTCCCTCATCCAATCTTTCTACTTACCTTTTTTAGCCAAACATTTATTGTAATCAACATTTTTTTAAATTCTTTTCTTTATTATAATTATGTTTATTTGTTTATTGTTTATCTATTCAAATCTATTGACAGTATAGAAATCATTTTTGTCTTAGCTTAACAAAACATTCACTACTAGTTTTGCGCCACATTAGTTGTGTTATATACCATTTTTCAATGCTTTCTTTTTTATATCACAAAAATGGGAGAGAAAATTGGATGCACATAACATTCTTATGACTATAATATATTACAAAAGGAGAATAAGATACATTTAAATATTAAAAATAAACCTCCTTAGTTTGGTCAATATTACTTTTTATAATAATCATTGTTTATATACAGTTTATAAAACTTTAAATGAGAACTATAATTTTCATTATATCTCTTTTAGACTATATTTTATTTGTGTTTACATTTCCTATATTTTCTATAAGTTTTGATATATGGATTTTGTTATCATCAAAAAGGGGGAGGTTTTTGGGCATGTATTATCTCAACAATACCCAATGAGTCCTGTTGATTTTGATACTCACAAATACCCTTATTTGTTTTAATAATAGAATTACTTTAAGTGTTTTTAGGATTATATTTCTTGAGAAATTTATCTTGTTCTAAAGTTATTTACGAGTTAAAGTTTTATTTAAAGTATTCTAGATATCTTTATAAGTATACTAGAAACACTTTTTACACCCTACATTTGTAATCAAAACATATAGTTTTCAAACCCTATGTTTGGAGTGAACGTATGTTTCAAATACCCTATAATGTTTTAAAAGTATGGATCAGGAACCAAAATTTTGAGAGTATCCCTACATTTGAGGAACCAACATATGGATCAACAACCCAAAATTTTTTAGTTAACCATATGTTTTCAACCATACTTTTGAAGTTAGCCCTACATTTGACTTGGTCAACTATGGATTTTAAATTCAAGATATTTTTTGAGATTTCTGCAAAGGTCTTGATATGATTATTTAATCTCTTTTAAAGAAGCTTAAAGAATGATTCAAAGGATCACGTTTAATAGATTAAATCATTCTTATTTATAAGGAAGGTTATGACTTTCTTTGGATGTTTTAAATTTAAATACTCGTGATTTATCAGGCGGTAGTTTTGGATCTATTTAACCAAAATCAAATCGAGTTTATCTTGTTAAATACAAAGATTTATACCATTAAAAGGAGGAGTACATTTTGAAGAACACCATATCTACTCTTTTGAAGAGATACACTTTAGAGACATACATGTTTTGATCTTATTCTATTTGAATATCATTCTATTTTTATTACTGCCATTGTTCTTTTGTTGTATTTCTTAAAGATCATTTGCAAACATGAACTCTTCGAAGCTGTTCTTTATGGAAGAATCTTATCTAGGAAGAAAAAGATCTGTCATCTTCCAGTTTCTTCTAAAACTATGAGCTAAATATATTTCTCCTAAAATCAATTAATCTTGATTTCATGGAGTATAGACTGTTCATACTCAGTCATGGTGGAGCATCAGCTTCCCACACTAAACTATGGATTCAGAGGTTTTCTATAAAATAACCTATCTTACTATAGGGTGTCAACAGTCCGCACTTAGTTGTGGTGGTATTATGATAATAGGTCTTAATTATTGAAAATAACTAAGCTCAATGAGAGAGTGTTGCTAGAGTAGACTAGAGGATCTTTATACCCTAAACAACTATAAAAACTATTGTGTTATTATTCTCTTTTTCCCCACTGAATAACTTGCTTAAAGAAGAGAACATTGCAAATCTTCATAATATACAAAGAGGGATAAAATTTGAATCTATCAATATTTTTAGGATACAATTCACCCCCCCTGCTTATGTATCTTCATATTATTCTAAACTAACACCCAAAACACTGTCGATACTCCTCTTCATGAAGTAGTTTACCAAAACTCGATTCATTTCACCCCTTCTGAAAATTTTGTGGATGAAAGTGGAGAATAAACCCTTGAGGGCCTGGTCACACCCCTTGGATCACCCTATTTAGTGTTTTCCCTTCTTTAGTGTTTAAAATTCTACAAAATTAGTACATTTCTAGAAGTTGACAACAACCAATCCACAATTGGAAAAAAGGTGTTTCCAAGGGTATTTATTTGCTATGATGAGGGTGGAATCTTTTTCTAGATGTTTAAGTGCCCAAAAATTTCATTTTTTTATTAAAAATAAATAGGAAAACAACATGTGGTGGTTTATTGATGAAAATACACATCCTCCTAGTGATTATGAATAGTTTTTAGGAGAGTACCGGAGACTATAAACCCAGTGTTGCATAGTATGGTTTTTTATTCATTCATTTTTTTTCTTATTCAAATAAATGTTTCTAAATCTATTCCAATCGAGCTATGCAGCTGTATGGTCTCTCTTTCTAATTGTCTAGTGACGAGGATTGATTGAAACCGGGATCTGAACCCGTCACCGATTGAGGTGAATAGAGTGATCCCGAGCCTTTTCAAGCCAAACTGAATGCCTCTCTGCACTGCGATGCGGAAAGCTTGAGCGAATACTTTTAGGTTTAAACCGAAGCTTCCTTGAGATGATGAAGATGACCAGACGCCAAACGAAGAAGACTCGCTGATGTCTCGGGAGTGCCGCTTGAACCCAACGCCGAAGCAGAAGAGACACCAAGATAAACCACTTGAAGAAGAAACCCAATCCCAAATAAAGGGAATTCTCCATTTGAATGGTGAAAACAATCGAAGATTCTGATTCAAGCCTACAATTTCTGAGCTTGCGCCACCGAGCCAGATGAACCGAAGGACGAATCGATAGTGAACCGAGATGGACACGAATCTACGTTTACCTTCCATTCCGAACTTGCGCAGCTGGATAAGAAGAATTGGTGAAGATTGAAGTCGAGCCGGGGTGTGTTGATGCTAATGCGGGAAGGTGAATCGGGAACTGGATCTGCTCAAGCTCAGATGTGGGGAAGATGAACCGCATCGATATTTTTTTGTATCCAAACATGCCAGAGGTTGAAGATTTCTGATCTCAGGTAGAGTTTTCTCAATGTAGTGATTTTCCCGAAGCTAGATTTTCCTGAAATTTGTAACCAAAGCAGGTTACCGAGGATGAAATCAGAGGAACATTGCTTTCGTGAGAAGCTCGAAGGTGATTGTAGAATTCGAAGCCTCTTGATTGAAGATTCATGATCTATAAAGAATATGGTGTGTTGTTTTGATGTGTGTCACTGTGTTCCTGAGCCAAATGAATTCAGGCTTGTATTATGGTGATTTTCTGCATGTTGCTGGTTTTCAGGTTTGTGATTCAAAGAAGATGCAAGGGTTTGGTTGTTCACAATTTTGCGGCAGTAAATTTTATTTTTCATGCACTGAAGGATTTCGATGGAATGCCCAGTGAGCCCATTGAATTTGTTGTTATGTCCCAAGTGCTGGTCTGGGTTGAGTACCTGGGTATGTCATGCTTTTGTTTGAGCTGGTCTCAAATGGAAATTTACTGGTTTAATCAATGTCTAGGAGTTCAAACTTATGGATGAAACCAGTAGGGAAGTTGCGTGTATTGGATGTGGTAGTATGAAAGAATGAATATAGACCAGTAGGGTGTGTAAATTCATGATGAGCTGGAGAGTTGTCCATGCATTGGTTAGTTTCAGGAGGGAAATTATTTTTACTTTCCTGTAAGGAAATTTGGTGTTGAAAGTCAATCAGTTGCTGCTACCTAGACAAATTGACATTGAGGAAATTCCAAATAAGTGAGGGATTAAAATTCCTGGGTATTTTTTAGGAAAGGGAAGAACACAATCACTTGGATACGGAAAGTAGAGAGCAAATTCTTAGGGTTTTGGGATTGAAATGAATTGATAATTTTCTATCTATTTGATTCTTTTTCAACATTGCGTCGTTGCATTTTTCATACAATGAGCTTCATTTCGTTCTTGATGAGCATCTATTTTATGCCATTCTAAATACCGATGGGTGATGATAGCAGATCGTTTCACTCTTGAGCATCATCTGAAGTACCGATTATTAGAAAAGTGTTATATCTCTCTTTTCCATCAATGAACGTCTCCCATCCTAAAATTTGGTTTGCTGATAATTTTTAGGAGATTTCACTGTACTATGTAGATCACTTTAACGATGGTTAGGTGATTCTGCACATCTTCACTACAGTTACTGGCACAATTGTGTTAATTGAAAATAGTCAAAGAAAATCAATTTAAATCAGTTGAGGATAGTTTGAATCCCCTTAAATCTATCTTCATTCTCTCTCTCATCTCTCTTGTTTTTCTTCCACCAAGACATCATCACTTCCACAATATGTTTTTCTTTTCTTTTTTAGTTTGTTTTGGTCGCACAATTTCTACAGCCATCCATGTGGATATAATACTCTTTCATATCACTTTACTAGTTTTTAGTTTCCAACTACTTAAACTTGACACATTCTTAACGATGATGTGGTCAGTAAGCATGATTACAATGAGTGACAAGGACATTCAGCCACCTGAACCCAATGAAGTTCCATCTAAAACTAAAATAAGCAAGGTTGAGAATCTAGAGCAGATCCTTAAAGATCAATCTAGCCAACCAGAAGAAGACAAGAAAAAAAGAAGTGAAGACAAGTATTAGGAAGGAAAGACTTGAAACACCCTTGAAAAGGCAACAAAGGGAAAATAAGGACATCCCCCCACCATACCCTTTCAGGTTTACCTAGTCAAAGAATCTTGAAGAAGAACAACTTCAAAAGGAGATTCAAGAAACCTTTCAAAATGTTGAGATCAACATCCCTCACTTAGAAGCCATCCAATAATTTCCCAAGTTTTCCAAATTTCTTAAGGAAATTTGCACCAAAAGGAAGAGACTTGATGAGAATGAGTGAATCCTCCGAGCGAGGAGTGTCTCAACATTGATCACACCACCATTCTCTAAAAAGTGTCAAGATCCAAGAATGTTTTCTATTCCTTACACTATTGAATCTTTGAATTTTTCTAATGCTTTATGTGATCTTGGTGAATCAATAAATGTAATGTTTCACTCTGTATTTTCATCATTGCAAATAGGATAATGGAATCCCATGAGAGTGGTGGCCCAATTAGAAAATAGATCAACTATTTTTCCAATAAGAGTTTTAGAAGATGTTCTAGTTGGAGTGAAAGTATTAATATTCCAAGTAGACTTTTATGTGCTTACCATAGAGGAAGGAAAAACACCGGGTCATTCACCAATCATTTTGAGAAGACCATTCTTGAAGACTGACAAGAAAATAATCAATGTACATGAAGGAACCCTCACCACGAAGCTCGAAGACATCACTATTCACATTAATGTTATTGACTATGTGAAACACCCTTCAAGAAATCATTCATTCTTTTTAATTTCCTATGAAGAATTTACTGATCCCATCGAAGATTTAGGTGTGATCCATGAATTCTTAGCCTTAGGATATCACATTCCCATTGAAAACACTATAGAATAGCTGAGTGTGCAAAAATCTAGAAATTTTTATTTCAAGTTGGAAGAAGAGATAACATTTGATTTCTTTGATAGTTTATTATAAGAGGATAATATGATTTCTTTTACATGGAAGATTCAAGTGCTGGAAATGGGGAACCTAAATTCAATTTCATCTCTTAAACAACCCATGAATCTAGAATTAACCCCCCCCCCCACATGATTTGAAATATGTATACCTCATGAAAAGAGAAAAAATTTCAATAATCATTAATAATAACTTATCCAAAACCTAAGAACAAACTCTGATTGACCATCTAAAAAGTAACATATGAGCCATATGGTAGAGATTTTGAGACATCCCTGGGATTAACCCCAAAATCTACTCACATAGATTTTTTTTAGAGGGGGATTCCAAACTTCTTAAGAATCCCCAGAGAAGGCTAAACCCCACCATCATGGAAGTAGAAAAGATAGAGATATAAGATTTGTTAGCATAAGATATCATATACCTAATTTTTTATTCACAATGGTTCATCCCTATCCATATTATTCCCAAGAAAACCGGCTTCCCCATTTTGAAAAATGAGAATAATAAATTAATTTCTACCAGAGTTCAGAATAGTTGGAGAATGTGTATTGATTATAGAAATCTAAATCAAGTCACTGAAAAGACCACTTTCTCATTCCATTCATTGACCAAAATTCTAGATAGGCTAGCAAGAAGAACTCATTGTTTTTTAGATGAATTTTTAGGATATTTTCAGGTAGCAATTGCTCCAAAATATCAAGAGACGACAACCTTCACATATCTTTATGGAACCTTTTCCGGCAAAAGGATTCCTTTTGGGTTGTCCAATGCCCCACATACATTTCAAAGGTTCATGATAAGTATATTTTCAGATCATATTGAGGATTTCATGGCGGTACCTCTCACTGAATTCACTGTATTTGGTAATTATTTTGATCGCTATTCGGAAAATATTGAAAATTTCTTGAAAATTTGTATAAAAAGAATCTTGTTTTGAATTTTGAAAAGATTTACTTCATAGTTAAAAAAGGGATTATATTAGGACACATCATTTCACAAAAATGCATTCAGGTAGATAAATACAAGGTTGAAGCTATAAATTCTTTTCTATATCCAACTTTTATAAAACATGTTACATCCTTTTTTAGGCCATGTGGGATTCTATAGAAGACTAATCAAGGATTTTAGTAAGATTACTCTTCCTCTTTCTAGGTTTCTTTTAAAAGAAGTTGAATTTACTTTTAATGATGATTATAGGAAAGAATTCAATGAGCAAAAGCAAAGACTGATTGCCCCACCAATAATGAAACCACCAGATTGGAAATACCCATTTGAGATACTTTTTGATGCATCAAACCAAGCTGTGGGAGCATCACTCTCCCAAAAAATTGAATGAAGACCGCAAGTCGTAGCCAATGCCTCAAGAACTTAGATGCCACTCAACTCAATTACACAGCCACTAAAAAGGAGTTCCTTAATATTGTTTTTTTTACATTAGATAAATTCAGATCTTATTTTCTTGGAACTAATGTTGTTATCTTTTTAGGTCATGCATCCCTTTGGTACTTGATGAAGAAGGTCAATGTCAATTCCAGGCTGGTAATGTACAAAACCGGAATTTCCATGTAATTTTTTAAATATATGAGAATTTTACGAGTGCGCGAAAATTGACGGCGCGTGATTCTGAGGCCCTGTGTGCTCGGAATGAATTTCTGAAATTTTTTCCGGGTACGTTCAGTAAACGTACGAGTGTGATTTTCTAACTTTTGAACCGGTGCTCGGAATTGAAATTGGAGGGCATCATTGAACTCGCAGCGCCGATATTCACTTAGAGAGACCTTCACCTCGACCGTAGTGGGTCGAGAGTGAAAGAAGTTTTTGTGTTTTTTGTAAAAGAATGAAATAAATAAAAATGTTAACATTTTTATTTTTTTGTCGAAACCCCTCAACATGGGTTATGGTGGTGGGGACCACCCGAGCCTAAACCTCCCATGTGGATGTTTAGAGGTGGGGACCACCTGAAATAACCCCCATTTTGAATTTAGGGGCGGGGACCACCCGACCCCTCTTAATGGGGGAGAAACCTATCAACTCTCCATTAATCCTTTCCTCCCATTAATTAGAGCCAATTAATTATGCCAACTTGGGACAATTAATTGTGCCGACAAGTAATTGTGCCAACCATTTAATTTGATAAACTTAAATTAACAAGGGGATATTTTCACATTTTGGGTGGAATTGGGAGAGGAGAACCTTTTGGAGGATTATTTTCTCCAAAGAAGAATGCACTCCCCAATGAAGAACGCTCACGCCGGCAAGGAACGTCTTCAACGATAACGAACTGACAATCAAGGAAACGCTGACGTCACCGATGTCCGTATATCCCCAACGACTTCGTCTCTTTCCTCGTGACCTCTGTCGACAAATCTCCGAGGTAGGGGTTTAAATATGTGTGATTATTGTTTCCGATATTCTTCCCTTCTAAAACAAAGAACGCGGATCAACTCTCTAACTAGTTGATCCGTGGATGATTTCTTTTGTGGGTTTGGGAATAATCAATTGCGGGAGGTTTTAGAGTTTGATGTTCTTCATTCAAGTTTTTGTTGACCTGCTTGCTACCGCTCTAAAGCGGAGGGTGCGGGCCAAACAAACATGGCCTGAAACCTCCCTCATTCTTCTTGAATGGTGTGTTCTTCGTGATGGAAGAAGGCGGCTTTGTGCCACGACGACGAACAAATGCGGCGGCCGGCACATCACCGACCGTGATGAAGGAGACAGACCCGCATCCCCCCATGGCCTCACCACCTCACGACCCTCCGCGATGCCCCGCAGCCTCACCGCCTCGCGACCTCACGCTGCCCGCGACCTCCGCCGCCCCGCGGCCTCACGCCGCCCAAGGCCTTGCTGTCCCGCGGCTTCTGTGGACCCCACGACCTTGCACCGCCCTCACGCCGCCCTCGTGGCCTCCGCGGCACTCACAGACTCCACGGCCCGCGCGGCATCTGCGGCCTCCACGGCCTACACGGCCCCTGCGGCCTCGCTGCCCCGCGACCTCGCCGCCCCACGACCTCGCCACCCCGCGGTCCACGTAGCCCTCGCCCCCCCCCCCCTGCGGCCTCGCGCCACCCTCGCAGACTCTTTGGCCCCTACGGCCTCACGCCGCCCTCACGGCCTCCGCGCCGCCCAGCGCGGGCCGGGCTGGGCCAGACCCAGCGGGCTGGGTCGGTCCGACCGGGTCAGACCAGACTCGGGCCAACTTCGAACTTTTCGCTCTTTCAGTCATAACTTTGGCATCGGGCGCCCGTTTGATGAACCGTCAGCGGCGCTGAAAACCTTGGAGCAAGAAGGTCCCTTTGATTATACCCCACTAGAGATTTAGATAAAGTTGGAGTACGGTCAGGTTGGATCGAGCACGAATCCAACCGGGCCCTCAGGACTAAAAGACTAATAATTCATAGACCGGGCGTCCGATTGACGCACCGTTTATTGCATTGAGACCCCTATGGCGTGGCGGTACTTTTTGATACTTCTTCATGGGAATTCGTGGCAGTTTGAGTATCGACCAATGGATTGAGGAGCGGACCCTCCCAGAGACGAGCAAGCTTAGTGTGGTAACCCAGTAGCTGGTTGTGACATGAAGAATGAATAGCGATCCTATGTAGGTCAACACCTAGAGATCCTGTGTGGGTCTGCACCGAGAGATCCTGTGTGGGTCATCATCGAGCGATCATGTGTGGGTCAACACCGAACGATCCTGTGTGGGTTAGCACCTAGCGATCCTATGTGGGTCATCACCGAGCGATCCTGTGTGGGTTAGCAACAATGCCTCATAAAAGAGTAAGATGATTCAGTAGTTACATATAATCATCTATACTACTGTACCTAAGTTATACCTGGTGTGAGTTGATTTAGTACCTTTGTGGTATTCTTCTATGTGGCGTTCCTATGTGGTACTTACCTTCGTGGTGTTCCTTCCTTTGTGGAACAGTTGAGCTTTGAGATTTTGAGTTGGACTCTGTGTTTCCTCATGATTGAGATGGGTATACTTGATAACTTAGGTATATGTACGGGCATATACCTAAGTAGGGTTGTTAGTTGATTTCATGATTTTTGTTAAATTCTTTGTGGATTCTGTGAGACCTTGAGGGTCTCAGGGTCCCTACTGAGTATCATTATACTCACCCCTGCACGGGTTATGCCCGCACCTTGTTGTGTTTGGTGAAGATGACGGACAGTGTTGACTGAGGACGAGAGTACCGGGACTGGAGTTAGCTCAGAGGTGGACCTTAGACGAGGCATACCATAGAGATGATCGTTCTATAGCTGTACCTACCCTTCATGTACGATCCTTGGTGGGTGATCACATGATTTGTTCTAGTTTACTTGTACTTTCAGTTTCTTGTACTTTCCAGTTGGGCTTGTATCCTGGCCCCCTTTACTTATTGTACTCACTCTGTTTACTATTCAGTTTACTTGAGTCTGTTTCTTGTTTTGGGCTTGGTTTCATGTGTTTATAGGTTATAAAGGCAATGCCTTCCCAGTTTTAGGGAATATGCCTTCGGTGCTAGTCGCTAGCCCCTAGCCTATGTTAGACGAGCTTGGGGTAGTCACAATACAGGCCCTGGGGGACAGGTCGTGACATATAAGATGGATTCTAATTTTGTAAGAGTTTAAATTGGAAACCAAGGACACAAAGGGAGCTAACAATCAGGTGGAAGATCACCTTAGAAGACTTCCCAACACTACTGAAGTAGAAATTCCAAATCTGATCCTGTTAAATGATCATATACCTAGATAAAAACTTTGTATTATGGAAGGTGAATTACCATGGTATGCAGAAATAGTGAATTATTTGGTCACATCTTAGGTAACTTCTCATCTTAACTTCTATCAAAAACACAATCTAAAATATGAACCTGGATTTTTTATTTGGAAGGATCAATTCCTTTGGAAAATTTTCAATGATATTGTAATATGAAGATGTTTTCCCTCAAATTAAATTGAATATATTTTTTAATTCTATTAAACACAATACTATAGAGGCCACTTCAGACCTTAATGAACTGTGATAAATATCTTAAAATATAGAATTTATTCACCCACTTTATTTAAGAATGATCATGAATTTTGAAAGAAGTGTGAAAAGTGTCAATTCACTAGAAATATTTTAAAAATACAAGATATTCCTCAAAAACCCATTATCTTATATAAATTTTTTGAAGTTTGGGGTATTTACTTTATGTTACCCTTCCCCATGTCATTTTAAAATTCTTATATTCTACTTTTTTTTTTATTATGTTTCCAAATGGATGTAATCTAAGGACACCAAAACTGATGATTCAAAAGTTGTGTGTAATTTTTTTTCAAGTCCAACATTTTCTATAGGTTTAGAGTTCCTAGATATCTCATTAACAACCATGTGATCAACTTTTGTAATAAAATAATAGAGTTTATACTTAAAAATCATGAGGTATATCATAGGAAATA
Organism: Viscum album; assembly: GCA_963277665.1. Lineage (NCBI taxonomy): Eukaryota > Viridiplantae > Streptophyta > Magnoliopsida > Santalales > Viscaceae > Viscum > Viscum album. The sequence continues at coordinate 1,384,721,604 of OY728138.1, forward strand.
TACACCTTACCATCCCTAAACAAATGACCAAACTAAAGTGTCTAGTATGAAGATTAAATGTATTTTAGAGAAAAAAGTTAACCCTAATAAGAAATATTGGATCCATAGGTTGTAATATACCTTAAAGGCATACTAGAAAACCTATAAGACACCTTTAGGTATGACCCGTACCAACCGATTTATGGGAAAAAAGTCATCTATCGATGGAGTTGGAGAACCAAGCATATTGAGATATAAAGAAGATAAATTTGGATTTGTAGAGTGATGAAAAAGAGAAGAAACTTTTTTACAAGAGCAAGAAGAAATAAAAAAATAATCCTATGAAAATTCAAAAATTATAAATAAAGAACTTGAGTGGAACATGGAAAGCTGATCCAACAAAAAATCTTCCAACCTAGAGACCAAGTGTTTCTCTATAATTACAAAGAGAAGCTACTTCTAGGTAAACTTCATTCCAGCTGGGAAGATCCCTTTATAGTAACTAATTTCTATAATTTTTGTGCCATTTAGATTAAGAAAGAAGAATAATGAAATATATTAACTATTAGTGGTAAAAGGATGAAAATTTTCCATGGAAACATACCCCCATAACCAGTAGAGGAGATCAAACTTCTCCAACCTTTCTATTGATCAATGCTCATGATGTTAGGTCAAAATAACGATGGTAAATAATAGTGACTTTGGGAGGAAACCTGAGTTTTTAATTATTTCTTAGTATTTATTATTTTAATATGTATCCACACTTCCCTTTACCTTTTTGAACTATAATATAATGATCCTTACACTTCCCTGAGTTGTTTTCTTTTGTAGGTCCATTAAGGGAGGGAGACACAGGGTAGTTCAACAACCTGAGGAGGAGGAGGAAAAGAGATAAAGAGAATCATGTGGAAAGGTGGGTTCATTTTCAAATTCATTATCTTATCTACTTACCTGATATTTTATTGAAAAATTTATTTTGAGTTGTGCAAAGAGAATTTTCATGCCCACACTTATACTTCTTACTTTACATGACTAATTTATGAGACATGGGTTTCTTAGAAAACCTATGGTTCCATGTTTTATATTTATAAGTTAATGAATTTGAATGATTAATATTAAAAATTTAATGATTATATTGAATCATAGATGTTAATTTAATGACTCGTGATTTTAGGTAATTAGTTAATTTATTTAAATAAAATTTCCCCACCATTATTCATTCTTTGAATTTTTAAAAATCACGTGGATTGATTTTTTACTATTATTTAATACAATGAGTGACTATCCCAAATAATATATTCCATTTATGAGAGTATTTCAACACCCAATACTTTCCATTTCTATCTTGACATATTTCATAGGAGAACGTGGTGCATGCCGCCTACTAGAACTTGTATTGGAACTTCTCATAACTAGGATTGTACAAAGTCCCAATTAATATGATTGAGGAATTTTTATTTATTTATTCCTTATCCTTGAGACCAACATTTTCATTAATTCTTATTTATACATTAAAATCCATGAATGAAATTTTTAGGAATGATCTATATTATAATCCATTCATATCCATTCCTATCCTACTCTATTTATATTGCATGATATGTTAAAGTTGAAGTATGGGGGTGAGGTAAGTCATAGGAAAATGGATGAACTATATTATAATGAATAAGTATGGGGCTTCTCTATTATGGGTATTGGGAAATATTCATGATTCATTCATTGTGATTTTATTTCCCACCCTTCTTGAAAAAAATTAAAAAATAGAAAAAATAGAAAAATAGAATGGGTTGTGACTTGAGATGTCACGACCCGCCCTCGGGGTCCGTGCCGTGACTACCCCAAGCCCACCTTCCATAGGCCAGGGGCTGGCAACTAGCACCAAGGCGTAAATCCCCGTAAAAAGGGAAGGCATTGCCTTTGTAAAGTAAACAAACACCACAGATTAAGCAAGCGGAAAGTAAACACTAAGCAAAAGTAGAGTACAACTGAAAGTGCGGAAAAGTAAATGGGCCAGTATACAAACCCAAACTGAAAGTAAAGTACAACTCGAAAGGGAAAACAGAAACTGAAAAGTAAAAGCCGCTACGCCGAGCTGTCCACCGGTAATCCCACCTGAAGGGTGGGTACAGATAGCTCCACTGCTCCACGGGTCCCGCCGTCCGCTCCGAGCACGTCCCGACCAGTGGTCCACCTCCGGGTACCGTCCCGCTCTACAAGCCTCAGCCAAGGTCAATGTTGTCCGTCGTCTGCAACCAACACAACATAGTGCGGGAAAAGCCCGTGCAGGGGTGAGTATAAGCTACTCAGTAGGGACCCCGAGACCCCTGAAGGTCTCTCAAATCCACAAAGGATAAACCACAAAGAAAGGTACAATCACGAAGTAACAACTGACACTGCTTAGGTATATGCCCATACATATACCTAAGTCATCAAATTTAAATACGCTCCAACCTCAGAGCCCAAGTACTACTCAGTCCACACAGGAAAGTAAACGTATTCCACACAGGAAAGCGAAACGTAATCCACACAGGAAAACAACAGGATTCAGCTCACACAGGTATACATCTTCAAGGACGATAAAGATGATCTCTGATCCATCTAAGTCGTCGGACCCACGAAGGATCGATAGGTAACTAACCCCCGCAAAAGACCCACACAGGATCGGGCCCACACAGGACCTGTAGGCGCTGGTTCACACAGGACCGCTGAGCGCAAAGACCCACACAGGATCGGACCCACACAGGATCGGGCCCACACAGGACCTGTAGCACTGATCCACGTAGGATCGCTGAGCACTGTAGTCGTCGTCGTCGAATCCACACAGGATCGGGCCCACACAGGACCTGTAGCACTGATCCACGTAGGATCGCTGAGTGCTGTAGTCGTCGTCGTCGAATCCACACAGGATCTCTGTACTGTCGTCGTCGCAGTCACAGTAGCAGTAGTAGCAGTAGTAGTCACAGTAACAATCGCAGCCAGCACTAGGGTTCCCGCACACAGCAAGCTCGTTCGGAGGGTCCGCTCCACGAGCCGAGAGGCTGATACATCAACTGTCACAAAGTCCAGAGTTGATGTATCCAAAAGTTCTGTATCGTCAATAGGAACTCAACGCAACAGACGACGCGTCGATCGGACGCCCGGTCTGAGAGTTATTGGCATTTTCGTCCCCGGGGTCCGATCGACGTGCCGTCAGCTTTGTTGTGTTCCTCTTAGTGAGACGGATCTTTTGGCATACTCCGCCCGAGGTTTGGACGCAGGTGGAGTACGGTCGGGTTGGTTTTGCCTTAAAAACCAACCGGGCCCCGGGGACGAAAATGCCAATAACTCTCAGACCGGGCGTCCGATCGACGCGCCGTCTGTTGCGTTGAGTTCCTATTGACGATACGGAACTTTTGGATACATCAACTCTGGACTTTGTGACAGTTGATGTATCAGCCTCTCGGCTCGTGGAGCGGACCCTCCGAACGAGCTTGCTGTGTGCGGGAACCCTAGTGCTGGCTGCGATTGTTACTGTGACTACTACTGCTACTACTGCTACTATGACTGCGACGACGACAGTACAGAGATCCTGTGTGGATTCGACGACGATGACTACAGCACTCAGCGATCCTACGTGGATCAGTGCTACAGGTCCTGTGTGGGCCCGATCCTGTGTGGATTCGACGACGACGACTACCGTGCTCAGCGATCCTACGTGGATCAGTGCTACAGGTCCTGTGTGGGCCCGATCCTGTGTGGGTCTGATCCTGTGTGGGTCTTTGCGCTCAGCGGTCCTGTGTGAACCAGTGCCTACAGGTCCTGTGTGGGCCCGATCCTGTGTGGGTCTTTTGCGGGGGTTAGTTACCTATCGATCCTTCGTGGGTCCGACGACTTAGATGGATCAGAGATCATCTTTATCGTCCTTGAAGATGTATACCTGTGTGAGCTGAATCCTGTTGCTTTCCTGTGTGGATTATGTTTCACTTTCCTGTGTGGAATACGTTTACTTTCCTGTGTGGACTGAGTAGTACTTGGGCTCGAAGGTTGGAGCGTATTTAAATTTGATGACTTAGGTATATGTATGGGCATATACCTAAGCAGTGTCAGTTGTTACTTCGTGATTGTACCTTTCTTCGTGGTTTATCCTTTGTGGATTTGAGAGACCTTCAGGGGTCTCGGGGTCCCTACTGAGTAGCTTATACTCACCCCTGCACGGGCTTTTCCCGCACTACGTTGTGTTGGTTGCAGACGACGGACAACGTTGACCTTGGCTGAGGCTTGCAGAGCGGGACGGTACCCGGAGGTGGACCACTGGTCGGGACGTGCTCGGAGCGGACGGCGGGACCCGTGGAGCAGTGGAGCTATCTGTACCCACCCTTCAGGTGGGATTACCGGTGGACAGCTCAGCGTAGCGGCTTTTACTTTTCAGTTGTTGTTTTCCCTTTCGAGTTGTACTTTACTTTCAGTTTGGGTTTGTATACTGGCTCATTTACTTTTCCGCACTTTCAGTTGTACTCTACTTTTGCTTAGTGTTTACTTTCTGCTTGCTTACTCTGTGGTGTTTGTTTTACTTTACAAAGGCAATGCCTTCCCTTTTTACGGGGATTTACGCCTTGGTGCTAATCGCCAGCCCATGGCCTATGGAAGGCGGGCTTGGGGTAGTCACGGCACGGACCCCGAGGGCGGGTCGTGACAAATTGGTATCAGAGGAGTTCGGTTCTACCGCGAACTCTGATCTTTTCTCTATGAAGAAATAATGTTTAGCGTATTGAGTGTGGTTATCAGTCCAGGGAGTCCAGTGTTGGTGCGGTGGCCGACGTATCCGTACACTAGGACCCTGACTTCTGATTTCCGACTTAATGCACGAAAACATTGATTGCGTGTGTGTTTCAAAGTTTTCTTTGTGATTACTTATATCAGCTCACCAGGTATACTGTTTGACCGTGGCGCACCTGTTTCCTATTCAGGATGGCCCCACGACGGCAGCCAGCTAGGGTTCTGAGAGTCGAGTGTGACGACAGCCCACCGAGCGACGAGGCTTCGGTGGAGGGCCCTTTGTCAGCAGTGGCACCGGCGGTAGCACTACCCGCCGAGCCCCCGATGCTTCCAGCAGCAGCCGCTGACGATGAACGTCGCCTCAGCGCACTGCATGAGTTTCAGCGCCAGCGACCACCCAGGTTTCGCGGGGAGACGGATCCCCAGGCAGCAGAGGACTGGCTGGAGGCAGTAGTACGAGTGTTTAGGCTAGTGAGGACACCAGCAGACCTCATGGTGATCCTCGCTGCGAGCCTACTACACGCAGCAGCAGGACGATGGTGGAGCTTGATGCTCCAGGTGCACGATGAGGCATCTCTACTTTGGACGGACTTTGAGAGCCTTTTTCGCTCGGAGTTCGTCCCAGCCACCCTTCGTGCGGTGCGTATCCAGGAGCTTCTTCAGCTGCGGCAGGGCAGCATGACGGTCGCTCAGTACTCGGCGAGATTTACCGATCTCTCGCGCTACTCGACAGACATGGTACGGGACCACTTCTTCCGGGCCCGGACCTTCGAGCAGGGATTGATACACGAGATCAGGGCATCACTGATCTCCCTCAGCATCCCGACCCAGGCAGGAGTGCTGGAGCGGGCCCTTCTGATCGAGAGTTTCCTTGCTGAGTCTACACCAGCACAGCGACCCACCGCAGGGCGGCACGTGGCAGAGTCATCTGCAGCAGGCAGTCGACGGATGACTCAGGGGTCCAAGCAGACCATATCTTCAGGCAGACGACCTCAGGGCACTGGCTCAGCAGTGCAGGGCACACAGCGCGGAGCCAGTCTTTCGAGTGGAAGACAGTGCTATGCATGCGGCGGGCAAGGCCACATGGCTCGTGACTGCCCGACCCGCCATGCAGAGGAGCTGGCCGAGCAGCAGGTGGTGGGTGACGTTTTGATGCTCTACCACCACCACCACCAGGAGGTCCACCCCGACCACAGGGAGTAGGTGAACATGCGAGAGCTCAACATCAGGTAGCTGAGGCCTTCGATCATGGAGCTCTGGGAGCCTATGGACAGGAACAGAACTAGTGGATACATCCTTTGTACTTCTGGTTCCTTGTTGCATTTGTGTAGCGTCTTGTATTATGAGCTGCAATAATAAAAGACGCATACCTTTGTGATATTTTCGTTCCTTTCCTCTTTCGTGATGTTACTAAGAGGTTCCAGTTTTGGCTGTTGACTTGACCCTCACTTGTGAGACATCTACTGGAGGAGACCCAGTTACCACAAACTAATGCCGACAGTGTGACTCAACCCTTGGAGGCGAGAGTAACGGTTGGATCTCTTAGTAGTAGCGTCGAGGCCTTACGACGTCATCCTTGGTATGGATTAGTATCATCCATGTTAGGATTGACTGTATTAGGCGAAGAATGTGGTTCATCCAGGGGATGAGACCAGATTTCTCTTATCGGCAAAGAAGAAATCTTGCAGCTCTTGTGGGACCTGAGATGGTCCAGGTCATCCAGGGGCGGATGAGTACAGCTCAGAGCCGGCAGAAGCCTTATGCTGACAGGAGGCGGAGGCCACTGGAGTTCGAGGGTGGTGACCACGTCTTCTTGCGGGTCTCACCTCGACGTGGTATTCGGAGATTTGGCCAAGGCGGCAAGTTATCTCCGCGCTTCATCGGACCCTTCCAGGTCCTCAGCAGGATTGGCGAGGTGGCTTATCGCCTGGCTCTACCACCTCAGTTGCACCGGGTGCACGACGTCTTCCACGTATCCCAACTGAGGAGATACGTGCACGACCCGACGCACATCATTGACCATGGGGAGCTTGACGTTGACGATGAGGCGACTTTTACGGAGGTCCCGGTGGAGATAGAGGATCGACAGGAGCGGGTCCTGCGTGGGTGATCGATTCCTCTTGTGCGCATCAGATGGCAGCACGGGAATCTCCAGGAGAGCACATGGGAGCAGGAGCCTCAGATGCGTGCTCAGTACCCTCTTTTGTTTCCCTAGTTTTTGATGTATCTTTACGGGGACGTAAAGCCCTGAGGTGGGAGTAATGTAAAGACCCGTAAAATTCAAGGGAATTTTTTTCTTAATTTTCTTTGGAATTTTACAAGAGCGCGGTTTCTGACGGCACCTGATTCCGAGGCCCGGAGTGCCCGGAATTAATTTCCGAAGTTTGGCTCGGGTACGTTCAGTAAACGAACGAGCGGGATTTCCTAACTTTTGATCCGGTGCTCGGAATTGAAATCCGGGGACACCGATGAACTCGTAGCGCCGATATTCGCTTAAGGAGACCTTTCCTAAAGTTGCGTTTGCCTAGGAGGAGATGTTTAATTTTCTGGATGAAATGAAGAGTAAAATAAATTTGTTATACAATATTTATTTTATTTATCTTCTTAAGTGGTTATATCCTAAGTGTGGAAGTTGGGGTGGAATCACAAGTTCCTAACTAACCAAGTGAGGATTAAGGTGAGGTGGGGCCCACACGAGCCCCAACCCTTCACCTTCCCCTTAACTCTCTTCTACCCCCTTAAACTCCCTTGCACTTAATGTGCCAAAACCCCTCAAATTCCCTAACTCCCCTCCCTCCCTCTTAAAGGCTTGACAACTTAACTTTTAATTAATTATACAACTCATGTATAATTAATAAGTGAGTTTAATTTTGAGTTTTTGAAATTCAAACTCTTGAATTCCAAAGGTTGGGTTGTGTTAATAAATTAAGTGTAAGCTTGATTTATTTTTGGGGTTAGTTCCTTTGTTACTTGAGAGGATTGGGAGAATCGTTGAGAAACTTGAAGATCTTCTTCGTCTTCGACGAAGAACGTGAAGAACGGTTCTTCTCCGACAAAGAACATCGATCCCACGACCATCGAGACTCGGCGTCCCAGATTCTTCCGTCTTCCTCCTCGACAAGGGAGAAGTCGCCGACCGTGGTAATCATCGCCAACGACAACGTACCTCTCTTCTTCGTCTTAAGCGACAAGTGAAGAGACGTCGTTCCCTCCTCGGACGCACCCCGACGTCCACAGAATCTACGTCCGACGCCGCGACGCCTTCCTCCGCGATAACCGACGTGTGACGTCAATTTTCAAGGTAGGGGGTTTGTCCTTTTTAAATTACGTGTTTTCATTCCCTCAAACATGAAAGAATAATCCGTTGGGCGTAGTTCCAAATTTTATTAAAAATTGTGAAACATTCATTGTTGTGTTTATACGATTGGCCAACTGATATCGTTATAACGGGAGGAGACCGGACCGCACGAACACGGCCGATTCTCCTCCCCCTTCTATTCTTTCGTGTTAATTTAGCGGAGACAACACGGTGTCGTCGCAACCGCGCAGGAACAAAAGAATTAATGGTCGGAGCGAGCTGCGACGAAGAAACGCGGTGCCGACGCACCGCGTCGTTGTTTACGAAAGAGACCGCGGCCGGAGACGGGCCGCGGCGGAACAAGGAGGCGACCGGCGGCCAGCCGGGCCGCCGGCGCCGGAGATCATGAAGGGCCGCGGCCCTACGGCCGCGGCGGAGCAGGCAGGGGCGCCGGCCTCGCCGGCGCCGGAGAACAGGAAGGCCGCGGCCCTACGGCCGCGGCGGAGCAGCCAGAAGGCGGCCGGCCTCGCCGGCCGCCGGAGATCGAGGAAGAGCCGCGACTACGGCCGCGGCGGAGAAGAAGAAGGCGGCCGGCCGCGCCGGCCGCCGGTTTGGTTAGGAGGCGGGACCCGCGGGTCCCGCGTGAGAAAGAATCGGCCGGCCTTAGGCCGGCCGAGATCCGAAAAAAGGGGGGGTTTACCCCCCCCCCCCCCCCCCCCCCCCCCCGCGTGCGGCACATGCGCGGCCCCCTGGCCGCGCCGCCGCTGGCCGGGCCGCGCCGCCGCGCCGCCACAGGCCGGGCCGGGTCCAGCGGACCGGGTCGGATCCGGGTCGGGTCGACCCGGTTCGGGTCAGACCAGGGGGGGGGGGGGGGGTCGGGCCGGGTCGGCCCGGACCCAGACCCCCCGTTTTCGAGACGACTTCGGTCTTTTGGCCATAACTTGAGCCACGGACCTCCGATCGATGAACCGTCTGCGGCAACGCGATCCTTGGATCGAGACGGTCGTTTCGGTATACTATACTCAAGGCGCACCTTCTTTTTCGGGAGCCTACGTGGTTAAAACTCCGTAGTTAAGCGTGCTTGGCTTAGAGTAGTGATCAAGATGGGTGACCTCCTGGGAAGTTTCCCAGGGTGGGTGTCAGACGGAAAAGCTGATATCTTTCAGACTGGACGTCCGATTGACGAACCGTCAGCGGCGATGCGATCCTTGGATCGAGACGGTCGTTTCGGTTTATCGCACTCAAGGTTTTGGATTACTTTGAGTTCGGCCGGGTTGGTTCGTTCACGAAACCAACCGGGCCTTCGGAGCGGAAACGCTCATATCTTGAGCTACAGACGTCCGATCGACGTGCCGTCAGCTTTGTTGTGTTCCTCTTAGTGAGACGGATCTTTTGGCATACTCCGCCCGAGGTTTGGACGCAGGTGGAGTACGGTCGGGTTGGTTTTGCCTTAAAAACCAACCGGGCCCCGGGGACGAAAATGCCAATAACTCTCAGACCGGGCGTCCGATCGACGCGCCGTCTGTTGCGTTGAGTTCCTATTGACGATACAGAACTTTTGGATACATCAACTCTGGACTTTGTGACAGTTGATGTATCAGCCTCTCGGCTCGTGGAGCGTGTAACACCCCGAGATTTTATGAAAAATATTCTTTTTAATTTCATTAATGTCTTGTGTTGTACGCTACAACAAAAGAAGCTTTCACAATACGCATCCTTGACTTTCCTTCCATTACACGCAATCGCGACCTTCCATGATAGCGTGTGTTATACGCAATACCGAGTTTCACCAAACAACGATATGCTATTAAAATATTATTAAAACTAGCCGTTATGAATAGTAATAATCACTTTTTAAAATTCTGTATATCTTATTTTTCAAAATGAACTTCATTTTTGGATTCGGAGTATCGAATTTAGCCTAAGGTGAAATTTTGGTACTTTTCGGATAACTTTCATATTCTGATGAATAGTGAAAATTACTAATTTATAATTAAAAACAACTTTTTTAATCGAAATAATTAATAGTGATAAATTATTAATTTGAGTGGTTTTAATGTATATTTAGAATATATTTTTACAATTTAATACAATGTTGGTGATTGGATGTAATTTCACATTTAAACCAGACGTAATCAAATGTCAATCTTTTGATAGATATTGTTTCTTAAAAACACGCTATTTGTTTTAACAGCGGGATTTAATTATAAATTTAATTAATGCAATTTCTATGTTATGAATTTGGTAAAATAGACTTCATTTTTGAATTCGGAATATGAAATATAGCTTAGGATGAAATTTTGGCATTGTTCTGAAAAACATCAATTTTTGATGAATAGTGAAACTACTAAGTGGTAGGTTAAAAACTGAATTTTGTATAAAACTTAATTTTAGCGCTTCTGTGAATGGAATTTCAAAAATCCGAGAGACACGGTTAATATCAAGGACTAAAATGTGGTTCAATGAGATGAAAATAATTTTTGGTGAATAGTAACTTTTTACTTTTTTTTACCGCGGTTAATAGTAAATAGGGTAACTAAGGGTAAATATGATATTACTATTACCCTAACACATGTCCTAATTCTATTGGACAAGTGTAATTCGACCAAAAACAAACTTAGGAATAAAATATGACCATTTAGGCCCACTTGGATTAGATTAGGACATTTATTATTAATTTATTTAAAGAAAGGTTAAAATAGTTAAAATCAAAGTTTAATAAGTAAATCATTTTTAATATGGGGTTATACATAAGATAAATTCGATTGTAAATATTCATTAGAAAGCTAAAAAGATTTCCTACATTATGGTATTTTATTTGTAATTTTTAGACATCAAATAATTTAATTTATTTATGACACAACGATGATGCAGTAATTATCTTATTAATGAAATATTGACATAATTGATGTTATAAACACCAAAATAAATGTAATTTGAGATTTTTTATGAATTCCACTAATTTTCTAGGTTACTATGATATATTAATGTTGATTTAATCAACTTGGTTCGAACATTTAATTCTGTTATGACTTTCACAAAAATCATATATCAAATAGTGTCAAAATTGACACAAAATAGTTTTTAAATCAAATATTATATTATTAATTTTTATTTTATTCCTAAAAATCTAAGGTTCGGCCAAATGACTTAGATAAGGATATATATATTAATAATAAACAATTTGGGGTTCGTTTGACATGTTATAGTAAGTGTATTAACCATATAGTGAAAGAAAACAAAAAGACACGGTAAAAGTTAAATTATTTAACTTAGAGTTAAATATAAATGATAAGGTTTAAAATAAGATCCAAACATGTCTAAATTTGATTGGTTGATGAGATTACAATCCTATCTCATCTAATCTTCGAATATGAGTCATTTTTGGAGGTTTTTAAGTGGGGTTAGATTTATTATAAATTAATATTTTTAAGAATTCCTAAGGTGCCCCTCTCCTCCCTTATAAAAGGACACCTCCTCCCCCTCCTCCTCACACCAATTTGAGCACTCAAGCTCGGCCAAACCCTGCCAAAATCTCTTCTCCACTTCCCTAGAAACATCCTAGAGGTTCTGGTCTTCCTCAAAGACCAATTTTAGTGCCCTAAGAGGAGGTCTCAAAGAGGCGTTTCAAAGAAGAGGTAATTACCGTTACCAATTCTTTCCTCTTTATTTCTTCTTCCACTTCTTCTTCTTAGGTTGTTTCATTATGAAGTAATAACATCAGTATCACTCATATACTGATATGTTATTATAAGTATGAAACAACCATATTTCACCATCTATCCATCCTACGGAAAAAAAAAGAAATCACCGCGCGTGCGTACGTACGGAATACCGTCTCCACGCCGTGGTGTAATCTATTTTCCGCCACCACCTTAATAGGATGGGTATAATGGTGTAATGAGTAACTATATATGATTATTATAAAGTGATATTAATACTGAAATAATATGCATACACTTTAACACAATTCCACGACCATGGGAACGATATCATCGCTCGTGCGTACGTACGGACTACCGTCTCCACGACGCGATGAGATTCATTCTCCATGTTAACCATTTAAGAATGATTAAAAAGTATATATAAGAAATAATAATGAAATATATGAAATTATAAAGCTACTGGATTTATGTATATATGTATATGTATGTCATCTACTTACTTCCATTCAAGACAATAAGGAAAGGAAAACAGCGTTCATGCGTACGTACGGACTACCGTCTCCATGAACGGTGTTTTTCATTTCATTTATCTATCTTATATATATATATATACTGAATATATATGATATATAAATCATATTTTATATTCTGGAAGTAAGTAAATCATGATATAAGTAATAATAATGTCAAGAACAACAAGTCAAAACACATACGATAAATAAAACGATTTTACCCAAAACGCTTCTTTAACATGGAATTTACAAAAGAACGGGTAACATAATGTCATAAGTGAACCATATATGATATCATAACAATGAATATGATTCTGTAATAAGTCAATTACATTATTTAAATCATTATACAGGAGGTTCAGACACATACGAAGCAAATTGGACCTAAGGTAAGGGAAATATCACAATCTCATTTTTATCCGAGATTGTTTATTCGTAAGTATTTACTGGGGTGTATTTTATCATCCACATCCATGTTTCATCAAAATGTAATATTATTTCCATCCACCTACAATTGTTTAAAACCATTTTTACCCTTCATTGAGTTTTTAGTAATATGTATGAAAGGAATCTTTTGTCGTACGAGGTACTTTTTGACTTTTCCGACAAAAGTACGAAGAATGTTTTTTTTTAACTTATACGGCACGAACGGATTTATACTGTTTTATAAAGCCTTATTTTCATGAAGCTTCCTCTAAAAGATTTCATGACTATTTTCAATAAAATCTCTTTCTTTTAAAATTGCATGATGTTTTGTGAAAAGAAATTGATTTTGAAGAAGAATGGATATTTTCCTCAAGAATTCAATTCAAGTGTTTTATCAAAATTATTTTCCATATAAGATAATAAAGGGTTCTGTTTCTATCCATATTTTTTACATTGATTTGACTATGTTGTGATGGAATTATGTTTATTAATACCTTTATCTTATATGAATGGTTTTATGATGTTATGTTGTTTAAGAATCCCATTTTTATTACATGGGTTATGCAATGATGTATGATTTATGATTTTGTGGCACACATAAGAAAGGATTCATTAAGAGATGGGTGGGACCTATATCTCCCTCCAATGCATTGGGTAAAGATTTTATATCTCATGAGATAGACATGGCTGGAATGGTAGGTTATACCGGTTCAGTGAAACAGGACTGAAACGAGGATTACTCGATTCAGAAAGGGACTTTGTCCACTAAGATAGTCTTGGAAATGAGTCTTGACTAACAAGAAATGATTCTCTATGATTATGTGTGTATGCCACAATGAGTAATGTTTTAAGTTATGATTTCATTTCACTACTATGATTTATCCCATGTTATGAAATTATGCTCTCTTTTGCAGGTTAAGATTTCCAAAAATGTTATGTTCTTATGAGAATTATGTGATTGATATTTCTTTTGTTTACCCTTACTGAGCATTTGAGCTCACCCTTTTATGTTTTCTTTTCCCCAGGATATAAAGAAAGGTTTTTAGGTAAAAAAAGGGAAGATCTTTATGGGAGATTTTGAAGATCTTTCACCACGATTAGAAGATTACGTTCCGAGTTTCCAAAGACACTAAACTATTACGATCCTTTAGTGTGTGTTTTTGTTATGTACTAAGTATTCCGCAAATGTAATGTAATGTCAATGTACGTCAGGCTACGGGTCTCTACATTTGGTATCAGAGGAAAGGTTTAGTCAACCTTTGGAAACTAGGATGCGAAAACGTTAGTGAGATCCCGAGAGATATTTCTATGGTATGTCTAGGGATGTCCCTAAGGTTAAGTATACGTATAGGTTATAGTACTAGAACTACGCTAACGATCATAGAATTAAACCTAAGATGTTAGATATTGAAGGTACTCCCCCTTTATTTTGTTGTTTTCTCTAGCATGATTTTTGCCTCTCACACTATTCTTTTTTGGGTTTTAGAAAATGGCTGGAAACAAGATGATTCATGATAATGGAGGATGTGATGGACAATGGAATGCTATTCTTCATAATGAAATGGGATTTGGAAGTCCAAACATAATTATTATGCCGAATCAGCAATCTCATAATATGATCAATAAAGTAAAATTTGGTAAGTTTCCTGACTCGGCTAATAAGAGAAAGATGGAGTTTCATCATGATCATAGAGGAAAGAAAGTTCAATTTCCCCTATGTAAATCATGTGGGAAGAGGCATCAAGGAGAATGTTTCAAGGGAACTGGCAGATGCTTTGGGTGTGGAAAAGAAGGACACAAAGCAAGTAAGTGAAAAGGAAAAGGTTCAGTTAACACCATGGATGAGGATAATGGTATTGCTACGACATCAAAAATGGTTAAGTGTTTTAAATGTGACATGTATGGGCATTATGCAAACCAATGCCCAAAGGGAAAGACTCATGAAGAGAATCAGTATGGTCGTATGGGTAGTATTTATGTGGATGATGATGAAGAGACTACAAATGATATGTGAGATGAAAGAATTGTTGAAGCTCGGTTAATGGTTTAAGAATGTAGTGGAATGATTACATGTTTATCATGTGTAATTTTGTATAAGTAATCTCATGGTACTATGGAATAAAAAGACATGTAAGGATTGTTACACTGTTGTCTGATTAATGTTACCAGTATCCATGAAAGGTTATTCAAATATTTTTGGAATGTAGATGATATGCGCATAATGAAGGGATAAGGAGAAAATTAAATGTTTAATAGTATTCATGAGCTCATGATTGATATAAGGACTAAGTGATATCATGGTTTGAGTATATAGAATTTTGAGGATTTTGGTATGTGGAAAGTGTTAAATTTTAACTACATTCATGTTTTCACTAAGGTATTCAAGAGTATACATGATTAAGGACTTTGAATGTTTGGAATGTGACCAACAAAACATATCTTATGATATATGGGGATCAACGATGGTATTAAATCTCTGGTAATCGTTTTCACTATATTATGAGAGTGGACTGCAGTATTATGGATAAGCCTAAAGATTACAATGGATTATGTTGAACATAAGTTAGTATTGTTTATGGATAGAAGTTCTTTTTTCGATATTATTGATGGGATGTTATAGTAATATAGTTTTAGAAAAAGGACAACCTGCAGGACGGGCGACAACCCATCGCTTCGGACAAGGCTGTAGGAATCGAACCCACAACTGAAGTGCGACTGGCCTTTATCGCCTACCACTGACCTACAGGAAGTCCCTGTTTAGTAGAAACTAGTGTTATTATATTAAGCAGTATGATATATGAAGTATAAGCCCATTTTAGGAACCATATATGATTAATCCCACTATAGATCGACTTATGTATATAAATTTTGCTAACCTTTTGAGACAGATGGAATGACCCGTCATTCTATCCCATGATCTTCTAACACTTCACGACTAACAAATTCAACTTCATTTATTTAAGAGATGAAGTGGAAATTGTTGAAGGCACGAACAACAGTGAGATTGTACCAAAATAAAGAAAGTATTTATTCTAATTCAAATTTTCAACTTTAGGGAAATGATCTTGAAAACCAAAAATGTTGTCCTAGTGATCTTATACCTGATGAATCAGTTGGTACCCTATAACATCACAAATCTATGGATTTGTGATTACTGGCTTTTCCATAGCCATGTTCTCTACCACTCTCCATCAGAACATGATGGTTAGATTTTTCTTCCATATCCATATTTTCACCTATGTGGAAACCCAATGATTAGTTTATTTGGGTAACCGTTACGTTTCCTACTTTCGTTTTTAAAGATAAGTTTTGGTATTCCTTTTTACGATGTGGGTTTCTATCAAAGAAACTTTCAAATAGTAAACCATTTATAACCCCGACGAATTTCGAGGGAGAAATTCATTTTAAGGGGGGTAGAATGTAACACCCCGAGATTTTATGAAAAATATTCTTTTTAATTTCATTAATGTCTTGTGTTGTACGCTACAACAAAAGAAGCTTTCACAATACGCATCCTTGACTTTCCTTCCATTACACGCAATCGCGACCTTCCATGATAGCGTGTGTTATACGCAATACCGAGTTTCACCAAACAACGATATGCTATTAAAATATTATTAAAACTAGCCGTTATGAATAGTAATAATCACTTTTTAAAATTCTGTATATCTTATTTTTCAAAATGAACTTCATTTTTGGATTCGGAGTATCGAATTTAGCCTAAGGTGAAATTTTGGTACTTTTCGGATAACTTTCATATTCTGATGAATAGTGAAAATTACTAATTTATAATTAAAAACAACTTTTTTAATCGAAATAATTAATAGTGATAAATTATTAATTTGAGTGGTTTTAATGTATATTTAGAATATATTTTTACAATTTAATACAATGTTGGTGATTGGATGTAATTTCACATTTAAACCAGACGTAATCAAATGTCAATCTTTTGATAGATATTGTTTCTTAAAAACACGCTATTTGTTTTAACAGCGGGATTTAATTATAAATTTAATTAATGCAATTTCTATGTTATGAATTTGGTAAAATAGACTTCATTTTTGAATTCGGAATATGAAATATAGCTTAGGATGAAATTTTGGCATTGTTCTGAAAAACATCAATTTTTGATGAATAGTGAAACTACTAAGTGGTAGGTTAAAAACTGAATTTTGTATAAAACTTAATTTTAGCGCTTCTGTGAATGGAATTTCAAAAATCCGAGAGACACGGTTAATATCAAGGACTAAAATGTGGTTCAATGAGATGAAAATAATTTTTGGTGAATAGTAACTTTTTACTTTTTTTTACCGCGGTTAATAGTAAATAGGGTAACTAAGGGTAAATATGATATTACTATTACCCTAACACATGTCCTAATTCTATTGGACAAGTGTAATTCGACCAAAAACAAACTTAGGAATAAAATATGACCATTTAGGCCCACTTGGATTAGATTAGGACATTTATTATTAATTTATTTAAAGAAAGGTTAAAATAGTTAAAATCAAAGTTTAATAAGTAAATAATTTTTAATATGGGGTTATACATAAGATAAATTCGATTGTAAATATTCATTAGAAAGCTAAAAAGATTTCCTACATGATGGTATTTTATTTGTAATTTTTAGACATCAAATAATTTAATTTATTTATGACACAACGATGATGCAGTAATTATCTTATTAATGAAATATTGACATAATTGATGTTATAAACACCAAAATAAATGTAATTTGAGATTTTATATGAATTACACTAATTTTCTAGGTTACTATGATATATTAATGTTGATTTAATCAACTTGTTTTGAACATTTAATTCTGTTATGACTTTCACAAAAATCATATATCAAATAGTGTCAAAATTGACACAAAATAGTTTTTAAATCAAATATTATATTATTAATTTTTATTTTATTCCTAAAAATCTAAGGTTCGGCCAAATGACTTAGATAAGGATATATATATTAATAATAAACAATTTGGGGTTCGTTTGGCATGTTATAGTAAGTGTATTAACCATATAGTGAAAGAAAACAAAAAGACACGGTAAAAGTTAAATTATTTAACTTAGAGTTAAATATAAATGATAAGGTTTAAAATAAGATCCAAACATGTCTAAATTTGATTGGTTGATGAGATTACAACCCTATCTCATCTAATCTTCTAATATGAGTCATTTTTGGAGGTTTTTAAGTGGGGTTAGATTTATTATAAATTAATATTTTTAAGAATTCCTAAGGTGCCCCTCTCCTCCCTTATAAAAGGACACCTCCTCCCCCTCCTCCTCACACCAATTTGAGCACTCAAGCTCGACCAAACCCTGCCAAAATCTCTTCTCCACTTCCCTAGAAACATCCTAGAGGTTCTGGTCTTCCTCAAATACCAATTTTAGTGCCCTAAGAGGAGGTCTCAAAGAGGCGTTTCAAAGAAGAGGTAATTACCGTTACCAATTCTTTCCTCTTTATTTCTTCTTCCACTTCTTCTTCTTAGGTTGTTTCATTATGAAGTAATAACATCAGTATCACTCATATAATGATATGTTATTATAAGTATGAAACAACCATATTTCACCATCTATCCATCCTACGGAAAAAAAAAGAAATCACCGCGCGTGCGTACGTACGGAATACCGTCTCCACGCCGTGGTGTAATCTATTTTCCGCCACCAACTTAATAGGATGGGTATAATGGTGTAATGAGTAACTATATATGATTATTATAAATTGATATTAATACTGAAATAATATTCATACACTTTAACACAATTCCACGACCATGGGAACGATATCATCGCTCGTGCGTACGTACGGACTACCGTCTCCACGACGCGATGAGATTCATTCTCTATGTTAACCATTTAAGAATGATTAAAAAGTATATATAAGAAATAATAATGAAATATATGAAATTATAAAGCTACTGGATTTATGTATATATGTATATGTATGTCATCTACTTACTTCCATTCAAGACAATAAGGAAAGGAAAACAACGTTCATGCGTACGTACGGACTACCGTCTCCATGAACGGTGTTTTTCATTTCATTTATCTATCTTATATATATATATATACTGAATATATATGATATATAAATCATATTTTATATTCTGGAAGTAATTAAATCATGATATAAGTAATAATAATGTCAAGAACAACAAGTCAAAACACCTACGATAAATAAAACGATTTTACCCAAAATGCTTCTTTAACATGGAATTTACAAAAGAACGGGTAATATAATGTCATAAGTGAACCATATATGATATCATAACAATGAATATGATTCTGTAATAAGTCAATGACATTATTTAAATCATTATACAGGAGGTTCGGACACATACGAAGCAAATTGGACCTAAGGTAAGGGAAATATCACAATCTCATTTTTATCCGAGATTGTTTATTCGTAAGTATTTACTGGGGTGTATTTTATCATCCACATCCATGTTTCATCAAAATGTAATATTATTTCCATCCACCTACAATTGTTTAAAACCATTTTTACCCTTCGTTGAGTTTTTAGTAATATGTATGAAAGGAATCTTTTGTCGTACGAGGTACTTTTTGACTTTTCCGACAAAAGTACGAAGAATGTTTTTTTTAACTTATACGGCACGAACGGATTTATACTGTTTTATAAAGCCTTATTTTCATAAAGCTTCCTCTAAAATATTTCATGACTATTTTCAATAAAATCTCTTTCTTTTAAAATTGCATGATGTTTTGTGAAAAGAAATTGATTTTGAAGAAGAAAGGATATTTTCCTCAAGAATTCAATTCAAGTGTTTTATCAAAATTATTTTCCATATAAGATAATAAAGGGTTCTGTTTCTATCCATATTTTTTACATTGATTTGACTATGTTGTGATGGAATTATGTTTATGAATACCTTTATCTTATATGAATGGTTTTATGATGTTATGTTGTTTAAGAATCCCATTTTTATTACATGGGTTATGCAATGATGTATGATTTATGATTTTGTGGCACACATAAGAAAGGATTCATTAAGAGATGGGTGGGACCTATATCTCCCTCCAATGCATTGGGTAAAGATTTTATATCTCATGAGATAGACATGGCTGGAATGGTAGGTTATACCGGTTCAGTGAAACAGGACTGAAACGAGGATTACTCGATTCAGAAAGGGACTTTGTCCACTAAGATAGTCTTGGAAATGAGTCTTGACTAACAAGAAATGATTCTCTATGATTATGTGTGTATGCCACAATGAGTAATGTTTTAAGTTATGATTTCATTTCACTACTATGATTTATCCCATGTTATGAAATTATGCTCTCTTTTGCAGGTTAAGATTTCCAAAAATGTTATGTTCTTATGAGAATTATGTGATTGATATTTCTTTTGTTTACCCTTACTGAGCATTTGAGCTCACCCTTTTATGTTTTCTTTTCCCCAGGATATAAAGAAAGGTTTTTAGGTAAAAAAAGGGAAGATCTTTATGGGAGATTTTGAAGATCTTTCACCACGATTAGAAGATTACGTTCCGAGTTTCCAAAGACACTAAACTATTACGATCCTTTAGTGTGTGTTTTTGTTATGTACTAAGTATTCCGCAAATGTAATGTAATGTCAATGTACGTCAGGCTACGGGTCTCTACAGAGCGGACCCTCCGAACGAGCTTGCTGTGTGCGGGAACCCTAGTGCTGGCTGCGATTGTTACTGTAACTACTACTGCTACTACTGCTACTGTGACTGCGACGACGACAGTACAGAGATCCTGTGTGGATTCGACGACGACGACTACAGCACTCAACGATCCTACGTGGATCAGTGCTACAGGTCCTGTGTGGGCCCGATCCTGTGTGGATTCGACGACGACGACTACAGTGCTCAGCGATCCTACGTGGATCAGTGCTATAGGTCCTGTGTGGGCTCGATCCTGTGTGGGTCCGATCCTGTGTGGGTCTTTGCGCTCAGCGGTCCTGTGTGAACCAGCGCCTACAGGTCCTGTGTGGGCCCGATCCTGTGTGGGTCTTTTGCGGGGGTTAGTTACCTATCGATCCTTCGTGGGTCCGACGACTTAGATGGATCAGAGATCATCTTTATCGTCCTTGAAGATGTATACCTGTGTGAGCTGAATCCTGTTGCTTTCTTGTGTGGATTACGTTTCGCTTTCCTGTGTGGATTACGTTTCCTTTCCTGTGTGGACTGAGTAGTACTTGGGCTCGGAGGTTGGAGCGTATTTAAATTTGATGACTTAGGTATATGTATGGGCATATACCTAAGCAGTGTCGGTTGTTACTTCGTGATTGTACCTTTCTTCGTGGTTTATCCTTTGTGGATTTGAGAGACCTTCAGGGGTCTCGGGGTCCCTAATGAGTAGCTTATACTCACCCCTTCACAGGCTTTTCCCGCACTACGTTGTGTTGGTTGCAGACGACGGACAACGTTGACCTTGGCTGAGGCTTGTAGAGCGGGACGGTACCCGGAGGTGGACCACTGGTCGGGACGTGCTCGGAGCGGACGGCGGGACCCGTGGAGCAGTGGAGCTATCTGTACCCACCCTTCAGGTGGGATTACCGGTGGACAGCTCGGCGTAGCGGCTTTTACTTTTCAGTTGCTGTTTTCCCTTTCGAGTTGTACTTTACTTTCAGTTTGGGTTTGTATACTGGCCCATTTACTTTTCCGCACTTTCAGTTGTACTCTACTTTTGCTTAGTGTTTACTTTCCGCTTGCTTACTCTGTGGTGTTTGTTTACTTTACAAAGGCAATGCCTTCCCTTTTTACGGGGATTTACGCCTTGGTGCTAGTCGCCAGCCCCTGGCCTATGGAAGGCGGGCTTGGGGTAGTCACGACACGGACCCCGAGGGCGGGTCGTGACATGAGAGAATAAAAAAACCACTACCAAACTAATTATTTTATCATATGGGGTTTGGTTTTGGATGTTAGATTCATTCCAAGAATATATTTTTAGAAAATTAAAAAAACTGAAATTTATTTTGAGAAATAAAAATTTGAAAAACTAGAAAAAATTATAGAGTGTGTAAATATCTTATGATGCTTACATTTATCTGAACCTTAAATTGAGTTCTGAGAAGTGAGAGTTATAACTTTGAAGGGGATATTTATATTTAGATTTTACTTTTGATATCATGCATTATGTTTTAGAGATAAAACTTCTCTTTGAGCCTTACTATTTTCACCCCTACCAACCTTAAGCCTCAGAGTCATCTGAACCTTGATTGCAAAGTCCTCATGATTTCATATAATTTTTTTCTTTACAAAGTGGGGAATTTAGATCCTCTATAACCCTATAGAAAAAGATAATTTACGCATTGCATGATCATTAATCTACTTGAATATGTATCATGAGTAGTGAGAGAAAATAATTTATAGTGAGGTAGATCATGATTTGACATGATTAATAATAATGAATTGACAAGATTAAAGGGATGAAAGGAGAAAATCCACCATTTTCTGATGGGAAAAAAGTAAAATATTGGGGTTGATTGTTTCCTTGAAAAATCTAAATTTTAATTGATATTTGGGAACTTGAACATTTCATTTACCATTTATAATTGTTCAATTTTTTGTTTAAAATTTAAATATTGGTAACATAGGCTCCCTCTATATTTCATTATTGAGATTTAATGTTTTAGGACAATAATAATTCAAGTGTGGGTGTATTTGATGCAAATATTTTCCATGTAAATTTTTTATCATTTTATAATGAATTTTAATGTTTTTAATCATTTTCCCCATACAATTAATTTATTTATTTAAATATGGGTGATTTTCAATAAAATGATTAATTTGTAGAAAAAAGAGGAAAGTTCTTAAATTAAAGAAATTATAATTTTTTTTGATTTTTTTAACATCATGCATGTTCTAAGGACTGCGTAAGGGTAAAATGGTCTCTACCTTTATAAAGGTGAAATTTAAGGCAACACATAATGGTAACCCTTTGATTCCATGTGATACATAAAGTTACTTTAGTGTTGCATAAGGGTATCCACTATTTTCACCGCTATGTAAAGGTAAGGATATGTGATGCGTAAAGGTAAATGAAGGATATGTAAAGGTACCATGATTTTTCAAAGGGCTGTGTAAAGGTAACACAAGAGATACGTAAGGACGAACTATGAATTTTAAATGGTACATAAGGGTAAGGTTACCACTACATAAGGGTAACCATATAATTACATCCGCTACGTAAAGGTACCCATATACTTCCACTGTTGCATTAGTGTAAGATGAGGTTACATAAAGGTAATCCACAAATATATAAAGGTAAGATAGAACTGCGTAATGGTAGTATCAAGTTGTCAAAATCTAGGTAAAGGTAATGTTGTTTTTCAAAATTCTGAGTAAGGGTAATACTTATTTTCTAAAGGATTGTATAAGGGTAGGTCCCTTATACAACACCAATTGCATAAGGATAATGAATAATATTTCCATGGAATCTATTTTTGATATTGAAACACTATTTATAATATCTAATGAATACTGAAACCCACATAGATTCTATTAGAAACTTAAGAGATACCTCTTTGAAGTTTTATAAAGAGAATGAAGCCCCTTTTACTATTGGATCTTCTACAATCACCATCTTCCACTGATGTTATCATCAGCATGATCTACCATTATCTACTACCATTTCCCGAGCATACTACCATGAGTGAAACCACTTGCTACTAATTCCCTCTACCACCATAGTCATATGGTACTTCTAGTACAACACACACTACTGATGCCCGCTTCCGCTACCATCGAGTCATGCTACCTCCATCGTTCAGTCATGCTAACAAAAGGATGTTCCACCACAGCATTTCCTCCATTACATCATCATTTTCATGCCTGAGTTCACCAAGCCACCATGCTAGATGACCAATTCACCATTGAATCCACTTTCTAGCTTGAGTTTGAGCTCTTTAATCACTATGACAGAATGGAGGCACCTTGGAAGAGACCCTAGAGCTTGAACCACTACCATAAAATGTAAAATGAATAAATTAAATCCATTTATTAAATGGTGTATAATGTTATTGAGTCCTGTATGTGCAATTAATGAGTTAAGAGGGAACCAAGATCATTTATGCTTATGATCTGAGATTATGAGTCCAACATCAAAAGAAGGGTTAGAAACATCCATGCTTCACCTATGGTTGAAAATGGAAACCCAAAATTGAAGAACCCATTAAAAAATATTGTTATTCCATGTTGAATCCCATATTACACACCCATGATAGGGTTTTTGATTAGAGGAAAAAATATTAGGTTGAGAGACCCACTTTCATGCATGTGAACTTGATTGAAAATATTAAGGAAATTTTCACATGGAGATTACATGCCAAGACATATTCCACCTAGAATTGAAAGGTTTTTTGATGAAAAGGTATGAAGGAGATATGACCAAATATTTAAGATACAAAAATATGAGAAGTCAAAACTGTATTATCTCTTTCTTGGATAATTAGTGGATAAATTTAAAGGAGATATTCACAAGGAATTAAAAGAGGAAAGACTGACTGAATTCAAAGTGAAGAAAAATTCAGGTATTTTAATAGAACATTTGAATATTTAGAGAAAAAACTTTGGGAATACCAATGCCTATAAATTAAGATACATATGAAGATATAAATACACACTAAGATAAGATAGGATTTTGAAATACTCAGCATGCTACCTTGGATTATTACTATTTTCTTTCTAATTCATTTTTCTTTAATATGTATTCTACCCATCAAAACTTGGTTGTTTCTTATATAATGGGGGGGGGTATACTTCTTGAGTTATTGGGGAAGGGGAGGTGACCAGTTTATAATCATGAGTCTAGGAACTTATTTTGAATGCATTGATTTATTTTCAATTTTAATGATTTTAAATTCTTATTTTTAGAATTTAATTTGAATTAAAATTAGTTTTTGATTAATTATAATATTTAATTATTTCCTTGATTAATGAATATTTTTCTCCATCTATTTATTTTTGGATCATATCGATTGATTTGTCTAGATTCATGTGGAGAGTGTTTAGTGATTACTAAACATGTTAGGAAGAGACAGTGATCAAACATGGTTACTTGGGAATAACAATACCTTATTGGGTATTTCCTAAGTAATTTAAGAGTGGTTTGTTTTGGATTTCACAAATAAAAATGAGATTATTCCAAATCAAGGAAATTTTTAGGACTAATCTCATTATAACTAACCACGATCAAGGTTTAAAGGGGGAAGCAATTGTAAAATCTATCAAAAAATAAATTAAAAAGTGGGAGAGATTTATTTTAAAAAATATTATGATAACATTAAAGATGGGAATCCAAAACTAAACCTGAACACTTTTCTCTCATCTTGGTTATTTAAAAGTCTTTATTTCATTGTTAACTAGTCGTGAAAATCAAAATCTATTTATTTTCTTTTTCAACCGTGATAACTAGATTAGAGAACTACTCCTTTGAGATGACTTAGTTTACTAATACTAATATATCCCTCATGATGATAAATAATATTTACCATACCCCACAATAGGTGTGTGTCATCCACCAATTGAAGATAAACTATTTTGGTCATTATCTTCTCCAATACCAAGATCTTGAATATTGAGAATGACATGATGTCCACACTTGATCCATGATCATAAAAAGATTTTTAAAACTCATATGATCTAATATTAACAGAAATTGAAAACTACCAAAACTTATTTCTTCTTTAGTATACTCCTCAAAACTATGACATACCATTCTCCCATGAGAATTATTATTCCCATATCCTCAAGTTTCCCTTTTTTAGGCAAATCTATCATAAACTTATCATATGTGGGTATATTCACTAAAGTTCCAAAAAAAGTGATGTTCACATGATTTAAAAAAAAATAGAATCACACCTCTATTTTCCTCTATATTCCCATTATTATTCCTTTTCAGAAGCGGAGTGGTGGTTTTTCAGGTGGTGATACTTCCTATATATCCTTTTTCTCAACTTATTTCTCCTATTATTTTTATTTATCCTTCATCTTTTCATTTTTTTTATTTCCCTTTACTGATTGTTTCTCTTAGTGGTTTCTATTTTATTCAGCACTAGTGTACATGGTCCTTCCACTTTCTATGGTGATGGAATTCAATTCACTACATGGGTGGACCATAGTGTCACCTGGTACCACTCCTCCAGAACTCTTTTTGAGTTGATTTTCTATTTGTCAAATTTAGAATTCCAAATTATTCCTTAAAGCTTATTGATCTTTAGAATCATCCTTTAACTCATTGATGGTAGCTCTGGTGGTTATCATAAATTTTTAAAAGGTCTCCTCAAATGAATTTATTTGGATTTGAAGCGACATTCCTTGTTGTTGTTGGAACCCCAATTCTCTTTTCTAGTACCCTTAATTCGGCTATTGTGGCCTCTAGCCCTGAAAATTATTTTGATGGTTATAATAGTTTTAGTTTTAATATTTAATGTAGAAAACTTTTAGTTAGTGATTAAATGTTTTATTAGATTCTAATAAAAATTATTAGAAAAAGAAGAAGTAGTTTTTTTTTCTGAGGATCTTTTATGCATGATATATGAAACCTACATAATAATGCCACCTCCATAGTGTATCCATAGGCTGAACCTAAATCACCCAACATTCAATAGGGATCCTCTTTTCTCCCATAATGTGCTAGCATCTCAACATGAAAAGGATTAATCAAAATGAGAGCTATGGGTCTAGGGAGTTTTGGCCAAGTATGTGGAAGAACACAATCACACTTCCATCATATGGAAATTGATTTATATAATCCACCAAGATGTCCCTTGGGAAGGCACATTTACTCATGCATTCATAATGAATGAGTAAATTTCATGGTAGGTTTATGCATCAAATACATGAATATAAGTCCTCCCAAACATTTCATAAAATGAAACAGTGTAATAAATGATAGCTAATATGAGATAATAATAAATAATAATAGTTTATCATTTAAGTTTTATGGAATGATATACCATTCATGAATATCATAATTTACATTCAATATATATATATATATATCATATATATACACACACACACATACAAGGATTTAGGGTATATCTCTTTAAATTTCTCACTTGCACTAAATCCTAAAAGACTTTGTGTCATTTCACCTTATATAGCATCATATATAATAACTAGTAAAAAAAATCCAAAAATCATTTTGGATATCTTCTAAAACTCCTTTTAGAAAACTCTCATTAACTTCACATTGAATCACATCATATACAATAAATTGTGAACTCCCATATATTTTTTTTGATTAAATCTAAAACACTTTTAGTGTGTCTCTCTAGGTCAAAATCAATACCTATTCAATCAACCACAAAGTGTGACCATATGGGACTTTATAACATTGAAAAAAATATGAATCTCAAGATCTATATATGTAATCAAAGAGTGTCCCCTAGTAAAGTGTTAATGCTACTCAAGCTATAAATGGATCTAAAGTGATCTCCATCGAACACATGTATCTTTATACCTATATCCACCATTCTACATGATATGAAAATGTCAATTCTAATAGT
Source organism: Viscum album (assembly GCA_963277665.1). Classification (NCBI taxonomy): domain Eukaryota; kingdom Viridiplantae; phylum Streptophyta; class Magnoliopsida; order Santalales; family Viscaceae; genus Viscum; species Viscum album. The sequence goes on from OY728138.1 coordinate 1,384,748,747, forward strand.
TTACTTTTTTTCCAAGACATCGAGTGACCATGGGACACATAGAATGTCAATCCCATATAGCCAACTCCTATATTCTTAGAGTGAATACTAATTTGATCAATGAATACACCACAGGTCATTCATCCTTATGGATGAGAACATCACATGTCACTTATCCAGATAGATATAATACCTAGGTGTGGCTTCAAACTCCCATAGTCTATCTCAATCGAGGGAACAGATGTCATACTTGCATATAAGGGGACAGATATCATATTGGTTAAGATCCAACCAAATACATGATCAACAACATACCCAACCACCCCCTAATTAGTAAAGTTCATATGTCGACTTTTATAAGTAGGGTATCAAGGTATAAAGGCTATCATTCTAGGTATATTTTCAACCTCAGATAGCATATACTAAAATAGGATCCATGCACACCTAGTATACCAAATAAATCTATATATTACACTCCATGTGGTATACATAGTAAGTCATCAAACACACATAAAGAATATATTATACATTTTTCCCTCATGAGCATATTTTGTATCTCTATAAAAGAATCATACTCAATCCAACCTTAGTATTTCATCATAAACTATAATACTTAATGATGAAAATTGGTTAGGGATAAAATAAAAGTTGTACTTTAAGAGGTCAATTATCATTTCACTTTAAGAAATGTATATCTATATATGGATTTATGTTTCCAATATGAAAGAATAAAAAATGGAGGTCTCATTTAATATGATACATTTTATTATTCTTAAATTCTTTAATAATATTTTAAAAAACCAACATAAGAACCAATTTATCATATCATATATGATAAACTTCCAGATCAACCTTATGTTTGCTACACTTTCTAGATTTTTTCAACACATTACATCATATGTAATCCATGTCACATCTATATATGACCACATCACATCTCTATGTGACCATCTAATAAAACCTTCCCATGAAACTCTTTAGTGAGAAACATCTATTAAGTAATACAGATTGAATAATGGTGATAATTAGGAATCATATTCCAAATTTTTCATCTCTTTAAACATATTTTAAATTCTTAACTTCACAATATCAAATTTTATGATGTAAAATAATGTTTTCTACTTATAACTCTTTCTACGTTCATCATCACCAACCTTGGAATCCTATTCCATCAAAATTTTTCTTAAAAAAATGTAGCTACTTACATTATTGTTTACTGAAGTTCTAAAAGATCATTGAACCATCGAGAAGGGGGGGGGGGGGTGAATTAGTGTTTGTATTTTAAAAAATTTCCAACTTTATGAAATTTAACCCCTATAACTTGTTATAGTTATTTTCATTATCAACTTTTATAACAAAATCATAAGCATAAAAATATGAGAAAGCAAATAAGGAATACAAGATTTACATGATTTGGACTTAGTATGAGAACCTATATCCTTACCATGGAAAATATTATGGGTCCATTGAATTTCATTATTAGAGAAAAGTGAATAAAACTTTGGGCCAACTCCCATTATACTTATTCTATCTTCTGATAGGTATGATTATATTGAATCCTGTTAGTTTACAAGTTTTACTTACAAAAATTATCCCTAACAAAAAGAATAAAACTTTGTAAATTTTGCTCCAAAAATTTTTATCCAAAAATTCCATCTAATTACTCCATTCGGTGCACCCTTTTTTATATCCGATGAATGTTCCTCTTTTGCACATCAATAAAACTTGTGCTTGAAATATAACCTGATCTCTGTCTGATTAAAAAAACTAATAAAACTCACTAATTTTATGTCTAATTATTATGATATACAATAACTATCTAAAAATATCTAGACACTACCTATATATGATTACTCTGAACTGAAACTTTGTTCAATAATTTTTCTTGAAAATCTCTATATGGAACTCTTCTTCAACCTGAAATTGATCTTCAGTTGGAAACTTAGAATGACACAACTTCTATAGAAATTAATCTTTCTATACATATGAAAAGTGTAAAGTAAATTTAACTTTTAATACTTTTTATAGGTACACCATAAGTAGAAAACGTGGTAAACACATTTCACTTTCCCACTCACTCAAACTCGAATTTTGGATCTCCTTCTCATTTGTAATTCACTAGATGCTTCTCAATACCACTTGAATATTCATGAAGATTAATTGAATTATCTAGAATTTACAACCATTATCAAGCTTCCTTAACATCATATATTAATGAATTTCACATAATTTCATGATTTTGGATAGATAACAAACCACTTGAAATGATTAGCATGAACTCGTCAAACTTCAGGGCCTTATAATGTTATGTAAAGTTTCTTAGAAATATTCATCTGAAAAATATTTTTCCAAAAAAAATTTAATGAACATTTCATATTTTTATAAAAACTCCACTTCTCAATATCTTGATTCACCCGACTACTTTGGTTTCCCGATGACTTCCAAGAAAATTATTCATCTGATTATTCTATTTCTAATCATCATGACTCATCTTATAGCTTTATATGACTCTTAAGATATCTTTGTTTTGTAACATCATGAATGTTTTTATAATGTTTCGTCCGATGTTCTTTTTTTATGAAGAAACTAACTTTATAACTTTACAATTCTAAACTTCACTCAGTTTGTAAAAAAACTTTGTACATTAATCTTCATATAGACTGGATATCTAGAAATTTAGTTTTCCTTTATCCATTGCTCTTGAACTATTGGAAAATAACCACATATTTTATTATCTGTTCTTCTTGATTCACTAAAGATAGTTGATTATATTTTTAAAACTTCTAAAGAATTTAGTCACAAACAACATTATTCAACTCAAAACTCTGACTTGAACTTCTCTGAATTCTACCCCATCTCATTTTCACAGATATTAAAATCTAAATTTATATACCACTTGTACTTATTTCACATTTTAAAAAACCACAAAAACACATCAATAAAAACTTTAACCAATTATATTAGTCCAATAACCATAATTTGGTATGTTTGATGTTCTGAAACTTTTACATCTAATGAAAATGTGTAAACTGCTTACAAAAGGTTTGAAAAATGAATCAAATTTTGAAAAATTCTACACTTTTTCATCTAGTGATTAGTTGCACTACTTTTACATTTGTACAAACTACATAAAATCTATACTATCATCAACTTTTCTTACAATAAATCCATCTGAATTGTTTGTATGATAACTTACACTCTGTATGTATGGAAAACTTTGTGTAAGAAATTTATGAATGAAATCTCAATAAATTCCTTTTTAAATGAAACTCAATAATGTTTCATCCAATCAGAAACTTTGAAACTTTATTTTTTCTTACAAAAACATCATCCAGGATGTTTTTATAGTTATATTTTGTACCACTCTATATTTTATTGACTTCACCATTTGATCACATTCCTTTACATATTCATAAAATTCAGTCTAGAAACATTCATCTGGAAAGGTTTTTCTATAACTTCAACTCCCCTTTTGATCAAAATATTGTATGATTAGGTTTTCTATGAAGTTAGGAATGTTGTTATCAATATATCACCATCTGACTAAGTTAAAAAGTTCTTTAACAAATTTATGGGAACTTTCCAACTTTTTAAATTTCTTCTTCTACAACAACTTTATAACAAAATTTTCATAACAAGCATCCAATCTCTTTCTCACAAAACTTTCTTAACAATATTTTTATAATTTGCTAACAAAGAATTTATTTAACAAAATTTAGTTGTAAAAAAATATTTTTTAGAAAAACATCACAAAGGATCTACAATATCCTCCTTTATATTTGTTGACAACTTTCATTAAAAACTTTTACAACTCATCATTTTTCATCACTCAAATTTTTCACAACTCATTTTTTAAATTTTACTAAAACAAAACCTTTATCATAGATAAGGTTTTGATACCACACTATGGATAAAGTAATGTTTTTAAGGAATTACATCCCTCAGTGAAAAGTATCTTTGGGGTAATGTTAAGATAAAATATCCCTCACTTTTATCTTCTCCACTTTTTTTTATTACTTTTAAATCTCTTTTTTTACTCTCCCCTTTTCTTTTCTCTCCCCTATTCTATGATAATAAAAACTTCAGATTCATTACAAAAGGATTTGTAAAAAAATATTATGAAGTTGTTACTTTCTATCCCCCTTTTCCAAAATAATACATAGAATAGTGGGGGTGGATTACTTAACAACTTTAGGAAGTATTTGGTGGAGTCTGAACATGAAGTTGTAGCCTCAATTCCATAAATATTTCATTTGGAATAACTTTGGTGAAAACATCATTAATTTTATATTTTATAGAAATGTATTCCCACATAACATCTACACCAAGAAATTTTTCTTTTATGAAGTGATACTTAGTATAAATTTGATTTGATCTTGATTATTGATAAATATTTTTGGAAAGATCAGTTTTACTTTGGTTATCACAAATTATCTTCAATAGTTTGCAAACTTTTACTTTAAAATATTCCAAATGGACTTCCATCCACAACATTTGATTATAAGTCTTGGTAGAAAAAAAATATTGTTCTTCTACTGTACTTAAAGTCTCTAAACTATGTTTCTTACGATGATAGATCACATAATATTATCTTAAATAAAAAAATTCCTCCTGATGTTGATTTTCTATCACTACAATATCCAGCCTAATCAACATTAGTGTATCCAAGAATTTTCATATCATAAATTTTATTATAAAAAATCATATAGTAAAATGTTTCTTTAACATATTTGAAAATTATTTTTCTTGGCTAGAATATGTGATTATTTAGGATCAATCATATATATTGTACAAAAATCCACATAATAAACAATTTCAAACCTTAAATTTGTAAGATATAATAAACTTCCTATCAACTTTTTAAAATCTTTTAGATTCACACTTTTCCCAGCTTTAGATCTACTCATATTTATACCCATTAAAATTAGAGTAGAAAATTATTTGTAATCCACCATGAATTTTTTTAACAACTCCATGGAAAAATTTTCTTGAGATAAGATTATATATATATATTTTTATTGAACGTTTAAACCTGGGAAGAAGGTTAATTCACCAAGCATCAAAATTTTAAAATTCTTCTTCATTTATTCAGAAAACTCTTTAAAACCTTTTTCTCTATCCCATGAAAAAATTATTTCATCAATGTAAACAATAACAACCAGGGTTGCTAAGTTCATATCCTTCATATATAAGTTCCTACCAACATTTCCTTTAGAAAAAATCAACTTTTCAAGAAACTATCGGGTTTTGAGTTCCAAGAAAGTGGATCTTATTTCAACTCATACAAGGATTTATTCAAATTACACACCTTAGTTTCATATTCATTAATTAAATATCCATAAGGTTTCTAAATATAAAATTCTTGTCTAATTTCTCTATTTAAGAAGGATAATTTTACATCCATCTGATAAACTTTTTAATAATGATGTGAAACCACTGCCAAGAACATCTTGATAGTTTCTAATCATGAAATAGGGGAAAAGTTTATTCAAAATCCCCACCATAAACCTGTAAGTATAATTTGAAAACTAGCCATGATTTTTTTCTTGAAACTTCTCCATGTCCATTTAGCTTGTTTATGTACACAAACTTTATCCCAATAACATTCTCCCCTACTAGTCTTAGAACAAATTCCCATGTTTCATTCTTCGTAATCTAGACTAACTCTTCATTCATAGCATTAACCCATTATTTAAACTCAATAGTTTCTAAAATAGATTATCATTTAACCCGTGAGATAAGTGATTTATGATTTTATGATATCAACTTTATTCTAGTTTGAACAAAAGCTCTCTAATTTTCAATAGTATTCATAGATTGAAAGTGTTTTTTTAGAGTATAAAATTTCAGAGTTTTTCTTCTTGTATCACTTTCCTTATTTCATGATTATTTTAAATCATCATTTACCTATTTTGGATTATGTTAGTCTTTACTTTTGTTATTCTTAATGGATGTATTTAAATTATCTTCCACAACTTTTTCAAAAACTTTTGTTAAGAAGGTATATTTTTGATAACTTTAACATCATATAAATCCACCAAAATTTTTTAAATAAATTTTACTACATTTATTACTTTTTTATGTTGGAGTAATATCCCATGAAAATTCCATCCTTATAATTTTCATCAAATTTTACAAGATCTAGGTTTTTTTATCTTTAGTTAGTGAGGAATCCCAAAAACCTTGAAATATTTCATTAGAGTTTTTTTATACCACATTTCATATGAATTCATGTTAGATTCTAATCAAAACAAACATATGTTTTTTTCATGCACAATAGTTCATATATATTATCTCTAGAAAAACTTAGAAATTTTATACTCAACTAGTATTATTATTCCCATTTCCACTAAACTTATATTATTCCTTTCTAACACTCTATTTTTTTGAGGGGCATATGGAGAAATGTAATGATGTTTGATTACATGATTATTCAAATATGATTCAAAATAATTTCATGTTTAATCCTTTATATTGATGTTTCACAACTTCATTACATAAACACCAAACTCTCTCTCAACTTCTCTTTTTAAAAATATAAACATTTCTACATCCTTTGATTTATATTTCAATAACATGATATTGGTCATCTGATTGAAATCATCAATAAAATTGATAATGTAAAAATACCCTTTTATTGATTCATGTCTCATTAACCCACAAATAGCTTATTAAATAAGTTCAAGAGGTCAGGTTGACTGAAATCCAACTTTCTTATGTTTTTACCAATCATCTTTCCTTTTTAAAATGTTGTAAAAATATAATATTATTTTATTTTCAATGTTGTAAAGTTTCTTGCATCATATAATTTTTAAGGTTTATTCATAATTTCCTATATAATATTCCCAATTATTTTACACCACAACTTTTTTTCATCTTCAACACTCAAATAACATGAGTCACAAAGTTATCCAATTTAAAAGATATTTCCTCCAGTTATTTCACCCTTGGTAAAAAATTTACTATATTTCACTCTTCTGACGATACATAAATATTTTATAAATATAAATTCCTTGGGATTGTTCTGAAGTTGTCTCACACTAAGTATGTTTTTCTTGTGACCATCAATATATAAAACTTCCTTTGATTTTAGTTTCTTAACTTCTATCATATCCGTTCATATTCCTCTGATTTTTAAGAAACTTTAATCTTTAAAAGTAACTACCAATCCATCATGATTTTAAACATATTTCAAGATTTTTAAATCTCCTATCATATAAAAGGAAAAAAACTATCAAGAATCCACAATTAGTTTCTTTTTCTTGCTTTCATTACTATCCCAACAACAGAGGCTCTTTCTTTAACTTTATTCTTTCCATCTTCTTTTTATTTTCTAGAATATGAAATTATTCCTAGAAGAGTAATAATAAATTATTTAGATAAATTTACATCTTAGTCACATATTCCACCAACCTCTTCAAGTAAATAAAATTGTTTTTTCATTGTAAATTTTCTAATATATTGAGATTTTTCTTTCCAAACTTCCCGTATATTAAGAAAGTAAATCCCTTTTCTTCTACTGTTGTTTCCCCTCTTTTCATAAATACTTATATGAAGATAAATATTGTTATAATAGTTATAATATTTGTGATAAATATAATTCCACACCAAGAATATCCACTGAATCTTGGTTTTTTTTGAAATATGAACTTTTCCTATTATCAATTTACAAAAGTTTGTAACATCTTTTTTTTCTATCCTGCTATAGGGAAACTTTCTTACATATTTTGTTCTCAAAATTTATTAATGTGATATATTTCTCACATAATTTATCAATCCAATATTTCCTAAACATTTTCATGTCACTTTCATGGTTAGTAAAATCTAATGAACCTTTACATTTAGTGGGTGGAGATTTCACCTGATTTCTAAAAATTTATTTCTCAACAGCTTGAGATGATTTATATTTTACCTTTTAAGCCTTGTTGAAATTTTTATTAATATTTATTAAGTTATTTTCATACTCAATCTATTTGGATTAGGTTTTTGAAACCCAATCCTTCTTATCAATAATTTTATTACTAATATCTTATATAATCTTTAATTATTCATCAATTTTTAGTTTAAGGTTTATAACCTCCTGAATGTAATCATCTTCTAATTTATATACATATTTCTTTCCTTAAAAATATTTCCCACTTTCTTTCTTTATTATTATTATTATTTCCTTCTTGAGTTTTTTATTTTACTCAAAAAAATATACAAGTTCAGATCTGAGTAGATATTCTCTGTAAGATTCATCACCTCCTCCTTCTTCTTCACTATTTGAGAAATCTCTATTTTTCTCAACATTTGCAAAAAAGGTTATGATTTTTTATGAATTTAGATCTTTTAAAGATTTTTTATTATATTAATTATCAAATTTATTACTCAACATACATATTCTATTTCTAATGAACTTTTTCTTCATATAAGTAGATTTCTTATATTCCATAGAAGATTTGTTAAACTTCTTCCATTGAGGATTTTCTTCAGAACGGTCTTCATATTCACCAAATTTCTTCTTGGGTAAATTCATAGTAAAGTGCCTAATTCATCCACATGCAAAAATTTTGAGTGTAATTTTCTATTCATACTTTCCTCCACCTATTCGATTATTTTTAGAGATGAGAGGCATGATCATTTCATTCATTTCATTATCCTATTTTTCTTCTGAATCATTGAGATCAACATTCCCAAAATCTTGGTTTTTTATATTTATCATACCTTCAAAATCCATTTATTCCTTGATATTATTTTTTAATATTGGAGATTTCATAATTTCATAATAAATAATAAAGTTATGTAATTTACCAAGTGACAAATTATATTTATCTTATAAAGCTGATATTTTAGTAACAAAACTGTCAGCTGAGTTTCTCATGAGTTTTGTGAAAATAATATAATCTTGCAAGAAATATTTAAATAATCTGATATTAAAAAAATTCATTAACTCTAATTAAGTATTCATTAATTATTTAATCATCTCTCATTTTTATATCCTCAAACTTGTTTCTCTAGATTTGTAACCTTTCCTCATTCACTTTGGTGTTTCCCATGAAGATAATTTCAATTTTATCTCAAGTTTCCATAGCTATTTTGAGACCCATAAACTTCATGATTTTTTTTTTCTAAAAAAGATATAAGTATAAAATTTCTATATTTCCCAAAAACCACATCTTTCTTTTTTTATAAAAATTAGAAACCCAAGAGTGATGGCATCAATTACCTTAAATCCAAGAGAGAAAAAATATGATATCATTCTATTTTTTCACCCATGTTACTTCAACATAATTAATCCCTAGGTACTTGAACTGGATAATCCCATAGGGGAACAACGTGCTAGGGTTTCCCCCTCATCACTACCTCATCCTTCATCTTGGGCTGGTGTGACGCTACTTCTCATTCTCAGTGAGTTTGTGGCGACAGATCCCCTATTGTGGCGGCGTCATGATTTCTTGGGCTCGACTATCTTGGAATTTTCCACCGCTGCTGGCCTGTTCCTCACCCAGATCCCTTTTCACTGAATAGGGCTTCCATGGAAGCACTTTGACGGTCCACATCCAAGATCCAGCTTCAGCGGCCTGAGGGATGCTGCCTTGTCTTTGATGTGTGTGCAAGGTGGTTTTTCATGTCTCTATGACTGCCCCGGTTGGCGGTGATAGGATATGGCTATGATGGGACTTCCTCCTAGTATGCTAGTGATGTTCTGATTTCAATTTTTTTTCATTTGTCTTTGGTTAGGAGGTGATTCGGTGGTTCATGTTGCGCGGCGATTTTCAGCGAAGCCCCTCCGATGAGTTCTAGAGTCAGTGATGATCTTGGAAGTTTTCTTGTTTGTTGATTTTATGATTTGGTTTCGGAGTCCTAGTTCAGGTTGATTCATGGTTTTATGGGTATTTTTAATCATGAAGGCTTAATACTAGAGGAGAAATTGTGCTAATAGGTTGTGAAGGTTCGACAAGGTGTGCTTACTGTGTGATTTTGCGGTGGAACTGACAATGTTGGTGGTTCTATGATTTGTTTTTTGTTTCAGAGGTGATCTCTTCTTGGTGGTTTGAATTTCTTGGTGGTGTGATTTTATTGATGTTGTGTTGATGTTTGGCCTACAGTCTGCGGTTCAAGGGTTCATGATTCTAGATTATCTTTAGAGACTACTTTAGATGAGGTTTAGAGCTACAAGTTTTTACCAGAATTATGCGATTCAGTTTTGGATGTTTGAGAGGGTATGGCCTTGGCCATTGGTACTGGCCCATCTTTTTATGGTATACCTTTTCACACAATTTAGGAAAGGTGGAGACTGTAATTAATGTTGTTTATGAAGGGTATTGGGATTCCTTTATTTTTTATTTGGTTTTTTGGATTTTGGACCATTGGGGCATGGTTTGATGTCTTAAGTCATTGAAGTCATGTTTGGTTCCCCCTCAACCCTTAAAAGGGGCTTATGATAATAAAAAAAATTAATTTTTAGTATCATCCATGATAATTTCTTCCATAAAATTTATAAATACCTATTCTATTTACTTATTTTATATTTTCCATGATAAATATTCAACAAGGTAACCTATCCTCAGATACCAATTAAAGTTCCTAAGGACCGTTAAACTATGAAGAAGGGGTTTTGAATTGTTGGTGTTTTCTAAAAATTTCAAACTTCATGAAATTTAACCCCTGAAAATAGTTATATTTATTTTCCTTATTAACTTTTATAACAATATCTCAAGCATGAAAATATGATAAATCAAAAAAGTCATGAAATATTTACAAGGTTTGTACTCAGTGTGAGAACCTACATCATTGTCATGGCTACTCTAGTGGGGCCATGACAATTCACTATTATAAATAAGTGAATACAACTTTGATACAACTCCTGTTAGAGTCATTATATCTCATGATAGGTATGATTATACTAAATCCTGATAGTTTACAAGTTTTTCTTACAAAACTAAGACACAAAAAAATAATGAAAATTTGTAAATTCTACCCTTGAAATGTTAATATGGAAAGACTATATGATTTGACCATCTGGTAATGTTTTTATGGTGTTCCCTCTTCTATATTTGGTGAATTTTTGTCTATTGAATATCAATATAACTTGGGCATGATATATAACCTGAGCTCTATATGATTTAATAAAACCATTGTGCCTCACTATTATTTTGTCCGATGATTCTAATACATAAAAACTATATGAAAATATTTAAACACTACCTTTGTATGATTAATAAAAACTAAAACTATATCTGATACTTTTGATAAAAACCCTCTATCTATAACTCTTCATCATCCTGAAACTCATATTCAGTTGGAAAATTAGACTAACAAAACTTCTGTAGTAATTCATATTTTTGTATATATGAACAGTTGCCAATACATTGTACTTTTCACCCCTTTATATAGGTGCTCCAAAATTGGAAAAGGCAGGAAAAACATTTCACATTCTCATTTATTAAAACTTGAATTTTGGATCTCCATCTCATTTGTAATTTTATGGATGATTCTCAAGAATGCTAGAATATTCATGAAGCTTCTTTGAATTCTCCATTATTTCCAACCATTCTCAAGATTCTTTAACTTCATATTCTAAGTAACTTTTTAATATTTCATGAATTTGGATAGATAAAAAACACATTTCACTTTCTCACTCTCACCCTTAGTGACTTTACCTTTTTATCACCTTCTTTTTATATCTTTAGAAAAATCTATCTAGAAATGTTCTCCAAAAAATGTTCATCTAGAAATTTAACTTCCCTTTTAATCAAAATCTTGTATCATGAGGTTTTCTATAATGTTAGGAGATTTTATATCATCATAACATCATCTAAATTAGTTATAAATTTATTTAAAAAAGTTAAGGAAACATTCCAAATTTATAAATTTTTTATTTTCTTCCTCTCTAGAAACTTCATAACAAAATTTTCTTAAAAAATTTTATACAATTTTCTCACCAAAATTTCTGAACAAAATTTATGCAACCAGTTAAAAAAACCATTATTTAAAAAAAATTAGTTTTCAGAAAATAAAAAACCTTCTTTTTTGAATAATATCACAAAGTATATTTATCTATCGTTCTTCTTAAAATCTTTTTGGATAAAATGAAAATCAATTTAATATGGTAACTAGATTTAACTCTTTAAATTTACATTTACCGCTACAACCTAAACTCTTTTAGGACAAAGTGAAAATACTTTCTTACAATAACCAATGTAACTCTTTAAATTTCTCTTTACCACCATACCCAAAACTCATTTAGGATATCAATTATAAATAATATTTTATTTTTAATGGTATAATCCTTTAAGAAGTAGTGTTTTAATATTTCATTATAACTATATGATATTATTTAAATTTTTATTTATTTTCAAATATCCTAAACTATTTTTGGATATTGAGTGAAAAAAATATTAAACTAATATAATAGTGATATTTATTTTCTAAATGTTAACTAAGTCTAACACATTAAATTTCTCTTTTCCATTACACGTCCTAAACATTTTAGTATATTTTGTGGAAAACCCTTTTACTTAATATTTGTGTTATCCTTTATTTTTTATTTTTAAAAATTTCTAAGTCCAAATGTACTCCCATTTTCCTTTTAGAAACAATATTATTTTAAAAATATATTACTAAGATACACAAAGCCTTTTTTGTTAGAAAATAATATTTATTTCATTTTATTGGGAATATTAACAAATAAATTTTTGATTCCATATTGAATAATGTATTCTATGTGTTTGGAAGATTTTTCATTTGAAAAGAATACATTATTAAAATATACCACCAATGGGTGGAATGAACACATTCCCATAGATTTTAACAAATATATGGACAAATACTTTATCCTGGATAAACCATTTTATCCAAATAAACTTCTCAAAAAATGTAATAGAAACTTAATGAAATAAAAGCCACATGTATTTAATAAATCATCTCATGTTGTTCATAAAACTCTTTGATAGTAAACAACTTCTCTTATTATATGGTATAAATAAGATGAAGATACACATTTTTACTTAGATTCATTTAAGATTTACATTATCATTTATATTCAGATGTAGAAACTCTTTTCTTCGTGGATATAAATTTATTGATCAAAAAAATATTCCTTTGATTTTGAACTCTTGTATATTCACAACAGTTTGTAAAATATACATTTAGTATCACATACCTTTCAAAATTAATGAATTAATTTCTATAACATTTATACCTAATATGGACATTCCATGGAGTTTCATAAACTTGTCTAGATATATATTGTACAATCCAATCATATTGAATTATTACCCTTCCTACTTAAAAACCCTAGGTTTAAATGGACTTGATTGGATTCTTGATGAAAAATTATTGAACTATTCAACTAAATTTTCTTTTGCTACTTTGAAAATTTACCCACTTGTACTGCCCATATAGTACTAGAATCCATACATCACATGCCCAGTCAATCTATTCTCAACACTCTAAGAATATCAGGTAAACATTTTTTCAATTCAATCACATCTTTATAACATTTTCATAGATAAAAATAAGTTATATTCCCAAACCAGAATAATTCATTTTTAGTATCTCTTTAAAGTATGTTATAAAATTAAACAAATCATGAATCATGGGTATTATAAAAACCCATATCATTTAATATATATTTTTTACATTATCTTATTAAGTTTTGAATGAGAAAAAATAAACATCTTATGATAACTTTATCCAAAATTAAATCATTAAAGTTATTAATGTATAAATTATTTTCCCCATCACATGAAAAAAAATTCAAGCTTCAATTCTTTTCATCTTATGACCATATGTATATTTACAATAATTTATAAATCATGTAGTTAATATCATATATTTTTCATAATAATATAATTAATTTATATAACCAATAATGCTTTGAGGAAAATTTTAGCCTCAATAAGTCATTAACACATTCAATCCTATTGAATATCATTTGAAATACCCATTTATATTGATTATGTGAGACTAAAATCATTAAAGTACCCAATCATTTTGAGTACATGAGTGGATAATAATATTCTATTGGTCATTTAACATCTAATACCATTAAAAACTTTAAATGAATCACTTTATTCTTCCATAAGCATCTAGATTAACTTCTTGAAAAACTTCAACATGTGGTTAATGAAGAAGGGATTGTTCTGACACATGGAATAATTCTAAATAACTTTTCTAAAATTACAAATCTTTATTAAGATTTTTTCTTAAGTTACTAGTTTAAGGAGTAAATTAAATTAAGATTCTTCTTATCAACAATGGATTAAAAAGTTTAGTTTGATGGTGGTTATGATATTTATCTAAAATAGAAGCATTTTTCATATGAGTATCATGTATTATTAACCATTTAATAATGGATTTTATTGAGTGGGATCCCACTAAAATGATGATCCCATTAGTACATTGTATCTATTAATAGGAAAATATCCGTATTTTACTAAGTACTGAGTCTACTATGGAATTTCTCTTATCACTTAATTAGACAGGTAATGTATCATCCCAATCATGTCATATATGATTCTTCAATAGCTGAGCTGAAAACTCTTTTTTAGTTCATCATAAGGATAAAGTCATCTTCATTCCTCTGGTATCCTTCCTAGTACTTTCCTAGCTAAGTGTAACCCAAAACAAAAGTTAAAAAAATAGTAACAAAAAAAACACCAAGGGAACCCAAGGAAGATATAATCTATCCAATGATGATCCGTTTCATCCATTACTTTCTTTCCTTATATAATATAATTTAGGGTCACCTTAATAAGGCATAACCTACCTGGTTGAATGATCGATTTCTTGACAAATTCATATTTAGAAGGAATCTCACACTTTATTAGAATTGGATTTTAATCTCACCATATTATCTCATATTATTCCCTTTATTTCTGTATTTTTTTAGTATTTCAGTTTAGAATCCTCTTCCCTCCACCAAATCAATCTGTTCAAACCATATTGATGTGAAAATCTTTAAAAAACCATAATTTTGTGTAACGCACTAATAGAGATGGTATTTTATATATTTTCACTATTGGAAATATAATATTTCCCAACGGTTCACAACCGTTGGGAAAGCCCCTATAACCGTTGGTATATGATATACCAAAGGTTCTGATAACCGTAGGGAAGTAAGCCGTTGGGAAATGTTTTCCCAACGGTTTACTGGAAACCGTTGGTATAGGCTCACAAAAGCCACTCTATCCCAACGGTTCTGCCAAACCGTTGGGATAGTTTTTCCCAACGGTTTGGGAGAACCGTTGGGAAATATTATCCCTTAACTATCCCAACGGTTTTGGGATAGTTTTCCCAACGGTTCTCCCCAAACCGTTGGGATATCCCCATGGATTAACTCTTTCCCAACGGTTTAGAACCATTGGGAAAATAGATATTTACCAACGGTTCAATGAACCGTTGGTAAAAACTTCTTTAGGATTATATGCCAACGGTTTTAAACTGTTGGCATACCCTATGCTGCAAATTGCAGCAGCCTGCAATTTGCATAGCCCCTGTCCATCAGGCCCCTCTCCATCAGGCCCCTCTCCATCAGGCCTCATTTTGAACTCATTTTCAATCCAATTATTGTACCTGCAATAAAATAAAACATACATATACAATTACGAACAAATTCATACACATTTAACATATAATGGATCCTGAAACTATACACATCCATAATTAAATTAGAATTTATAATGTAATTATAAACGTACATAATTCATATAGAATTCAATTTAAAATTTAGATGACAATTATATGTGGAATCCGAAATTCAATTCATAATTTGATCGGTTTTTTCTATACCATATATTTTTACCTCAAATGATGTCCATTTTAAACAAAATACATACACCTGAAGTGATACCGGCCACACCGCACCTCAGATTGAGGCAGGGTTGACTCTTACACATCACATTTGACCCATGGATCATTGTTCTAAAGTATTGACACAATCCGAATGAGTTTGGTTGGTTTTCCGTATGCCAGTTGATGTTTTTCACTTAAAATGACGTCCTTTTGAAACAAAAGATGGACACTATGAGTGGTGCCGACCACACCGCATCTCCAATTGAGGCGGGGTTGATTCTTACACTTCACATATGACCCATGGATCATTCTCCTAAACTTTAAATGGAAACCGAATGCGTTTGGTCGGTTTTCCGTATGTACTTAAAATGTTGTCCATTTTAAACAAAAGAGTGACACTTAGACTAATCCTGACCACACCGCGACTCAGATTCATCCCGGGTTGGATCGTACATGTCACATATGACCCATGGATCGTTGTGATAAATTATCAAAAGATTCTGAATGCGTTTGGTCGGTTTTGCGTATGCCAGTTGTACTTTTCATTTATAATCATGTCCATTTTAAACAAAAGAGACAGAGTTAGAGTGGTGTCGGCCACACCGCGTCTCGGATTAAGACAAGGTTGACTTGAACACGTCACATATGACCCATGGATCGTTGTGCTAAAGTATCGATAGAATCCGAATTCATTTGGTCATTCTTCCGTATGTCAGTTGATGCCTTTCACTTAAAGTGATGTCCTTTTGAAACAAAAGACGAACACTTTGAGTGGTGTCAGCCACACCGCATGTCGGATTGAGGCGAGGATGATTCTTACACATCACATAGGACCCATGTATCATTCTCCTAAAGTTACAATGGAAACTGAATGCGTTTGGTCGGTTTTCCGTATGTACTGAAAATGGTGTCCATTTTAAACAAAAGAGAGCCATTTAGACTGATCCCGGCCACACAGCGACTCGGATTGACCCGGGTTGGCTCGTACACGTCACATATGACCCATGGATCGTTGTGATAAATTATCAAAAGATTCTGAATGCGTTTGGTCGGTTTTGCGTATGCCAGTTGTTCTTTTCACTTATAATCCTGTCCATTTTAAACAAAACAGACACAGTTAGAGCGGTGTCGGCCACACCGCGCCTCGGATTGAGGCAGGGATGATTCGTACACATCACATATGACCCATGGATCGTTCTCCTAAAGTTTCAATGTAAACCTAATGCGTTTGGTCGTTTTTCCGTATGTACTTAAAATGGTGTCCATTTTAAACAAAAGAGAGCCACTTAGACTAATCCCGGCCACACCGCAACTCGGATTGAACCCGTGTTACCTCGTACAGGTCACATATG
Source organism: Viscum album (assembly GCA_963277665.1). Taxonomy (NCBI): domain Eukaryota; kingdom Viridiplantae; phylum Streptophyta; class Magnoliopsida; order Santalales; family Viscaceae; genus Viscum; species Viscum album. Next base: position 1,384,765,858 of record OY728138.1, read on the forward strand.
ACCCATGGATCGTTGTGATAAATGATCAAAAGATTCGGAATGCGTTTGGTCGGTTTTGCGTATGCCAGTTGTTCTTTTTCACTTATAATCATGTCCATTTTAAACAGAAGAGACATAGTTAGAGCGGTTTCGGCCACACCGCGTCTCGGATTGAGACAGGGATGATTCTTACACGTCACATATGACCCATGGATCGTTCTCCTAAAGTTTAAATGGAAACCGAATGCGTTTGGTCAGTTTTGCGTATGCCTGTTCTTTTCACTTATAATCCTATCAATTTAAACAAAACAGACACAGTTAGAGCGGTGTCGGCCACACCGCGCCTCGGATTGAGGCGGGGATGATTTGTACACATCACATATGACCCATGGATCGTTCTCCTAAAGTTTCAATGGAAACCGAATGCGTTTGGTCGGTTTTCCATATGTACTTAAAATGCTGTCCATTTTAAACAAAAGAGAGACACTTAGACTGATCTCGGCCACACCGCGACTCGGATTGAGCCCGGGTTGCCTCGTACAGGTCACATATGACCGATGGATCGTTGTGATAAATTATCAACAGATTCGGAATGCGTTTGGTCGGTTTTGCGTATTCCAGTTGTTCTTTTCACTTATAATCCTGTCCATTTTAAACAAAAGAGACACAGTTAGAACGGTGTCGGCCACAACGCTCCTCGGATTGAGGAGGGATTGACTCGTACACGTCACATACGACCCATGGATCCTTGTGCTAAAGTATCGACACAGTCCGAATGCCTTTGGTCGGTTTTTCGTATGTCAATTTATGCTTTTCAGTTAAAATGACGTCTTTTTGAAACAAAAGATAGACACTTTGAGTGGTGCTGGCCACACCGCATCTCTGATTGAGTCGGGGTTGATTCTTACACGTCACATATGACCCATGGATCGTTCTCCTAAAGTTTCAACGGAAACCGAATCCGTTTGGTCGTTTTTCCGTATGTACTTAAAATGGTGTCCATTTTAAACAAAAGAGAGCCACTTAGACTTATCCTGGCCACACTGCGACTCAGATTCATCCTAGGTTGGCTCTTACACGTCACATATGACCCATGTATTGTTGGAATAAATTATCAACAGATTCTAAATGTGTTTGGTCGGTTTTCCGTATGCCATTTGATGCTTTTCACTAAAAATGACGTCCTTTTGAAACAAAAGACGGACACTTTGAGTGGTGCCGGCCACACCACGTCTCCGGATTGATCTAAAACCACCGTGAAACATTCTAATTATTATTCATGACGTGTACGCGTAGACGTCACGTGAATCGGACGTGCGGTTTGCACGGTACGACTCAATATTCGTGTTTTAAGTGATGCGCGCGCTTCGTAAACGCGCGTGAGGGGGGTCCAAACGGGCCGAATGAAGTCGGAATGGATTGAAATCAGACGAAAAATACGGGAGAGTGATTTATGAAGTGGTAGAGTAGACGACATGTCAATCGGACGTGCCGTGTACCCGCGGTGACCGACAACGCAGTTCTGGTGTCATAAACGGCCAAAACGGGCATCCAACGGTCAAATTCATAGCGAATGACCTCGGATTGAGCTGAAACCACCGTGCAACATTATAATTATTATTCGTGACGTGTACGCGCAGACGACACGTCAATCGGACGTGCGGTTTGCGCGGTACGACTCAATATTCGTATTTTAAGTGATGCGCGCGCTTCGTAAACGCGCGTGAGGGGTGTCCAAATGGGACGAACGAAGTCGGAATGGCCTGAAATCAGACGAAAAATACGGGTGAGTGATTTCTGAAGTGGTCGAGCAGACGGGACGTCAATTGGACGTGCCATGTGCCCGCGGTGACTGACAACGCAGTTCTGGTGTCATAAACGGCCAAAACGGGCGTCAAACGGTCAAATTCATAGAGGACATCCTCGGATTGATCTGAAACCACCGTGAAACATTCTAATTATTATTCTTGACGTGTATGCATAGACGGCACGTCAATCAGACGTGCGGTTTGCACGGTACGGCTCAATATTCGTGTTTTAAGTGATGTGCGCGCTTCGTAAACGCGCGTGAGGGTGGTCCAAACGGGCCGAACAATTTCAGAATGGCCTGAAATCAGACGAAAAATACGGGTGAGTGATTTATGAAGTGGTCGAGCAGACGACACGTCAATCGGACGTGCCGTGTGCCCGCGGTGACCGACAACGCAGTTCTGGTGTCATAAACGGCCAAAACGGGTGTCAAACGGTCAAATTTATAGCGGACGACCTCGAATTGAGCTGAAATCACCGTGAAACATTCTAATTATTATTCTTGACGAGTAAGCGCAGACAGAACGTCAATCGGACGTGCGGTTTGCACGGTACGACTCAATATTCATTGTTTAAGTGATGCACGTGTTTCGTAAACGCGCGTGAGGGGGGTCCAAATGGGCCAAACGAAGTCGGAATGGCCTGAAATCAGACGAAAAATATGGGTGAGTGATTTATGAAGTGGTCGAGCAGACGACACGTCAATCGGACTTGTCGTGTGCCCGCGGTGACCGACAACGCAGTTCTGGTGTCATAAACGGCCAAAACGGGCGTCCAACGGTCAAATTCATAGTGGACGACCTCGGATTGAGCTGAAACCACCGTGAAACATTCTAATTATTATTCGTGACGTGTACGCGCAGACGGCACATCAATCGGACGTGCGGTTTGCACGGTACGGCTCAATATTCGTGTTTTAAGTGATGCACGCGCTTCATAAACGCGCGTGAGGGGGGTCCAAACGGGCCAAACGAAATGGCCTGAAATCAGACAACAAATACGGGTGAGTGATTTATGAAGTGTTCGAGCAGACGACACGTCAATCGGACGTGCCATGTGCCCGCGGTGACCAACAACGCAGTTCTGGTGTCATAAACGGCCAAAACGGGCGTCCAACGGTCAAATTCATAGAGGATGACCTCGGATTGAGCTGAAACCACCGTGAAACATTCTAATTATTATTTGTGATGTGTACGCGCAAACGGTACGTCAATCGAACGTGCAGTTTACGTGGTACGGCTCAATATTCGTGTTTTAAGTGATGTGCGCGCTTCGTAAACGCGCGTGAGGGTGGTCCAAATGGGCCGAATGAAGTCGGAATGGCCTGAAATCAGACGACATATACGGGTGAGTGATTTATGAAGTGTTCGAGCAGATGGCACATCAATCGGATGTGCCGTGTGCCCGCGGTGACCGACAACGCAGTTCTGGTGTCATAAACGGGAAAAACGGGCGTCCAACGGTCAAATTCATAGCGGACGACCTCGGATTGAGCTTAAACCACTATGAAACATTATAATTATTATTTTTGATGTGTACGCGCAAACGGCACGTCAATCGGATGTGCGGTTTGCGCGGTACGGCTCAATATTCATGTTTTAAGTGATGCGCGCGCTTCGTAGACGCGCGTGAGGGTGGTCCAAACGGGCCGAACGATTTCAGAATGGCCTGAAATCAGACGACAAATACGGGTGAGTGATTTATGAAGTGGTCGAGAAGACGACACGTCAATCGGACATGCCGTGTGCCCGTGGTGACCGACAATGCAGTTCTGGTGTCATAAACGGCCAAAACGGGCGTCAAACGGTCAAATTCATAGCGGACGACCTCGGATTGAGCTGAAACCACCGTGCAACATTCTAATTATTATTCGTGACGTGTAAGCACAGACAGAACGTCAATCGGACGTGCGGTTTGTGCGGCACGGCTCAATATTCTTGTTTTAAGTGATGCGCGCGCTTCGTAAACGCACGTGAGGGGGGTCCAAACGGTCCGAACGAAGTCGGAATGGCATGAAATCTGACGAAAAATACGGGTGAGTGATTTATGAAGTGGTCGAGCAGACGGAACGTCAATCGGACTTGCCGTGTGCCCGCGGTGACCGACAACGCAGTTCTGGTGTCATAAACGGCCAAAACGGGCGTCCAACGGTCAAATTCATAGCGGACGACCTCGTATTGAGCTGAAACCACCGTGAAACATTCTAATTATTATTCGTGACGTGTACGCGTAGACGGCACGTCAATTGGACATGCGGTTTGCGCGGTACGGCTCAATATGTGTGTTTTAAGTGATGCGTGCGCTTCGTAAACGCGCGTGAGGGGGGTCCAAACAGGCCGAACAAAGTCGGAATGACCTGAAATCAGACGAAAAATACGGGTGAGTGATTTCTGAAGTGGTCGAGCAGACGACACATCAATAGGACGTGCCGTGTGCCCGCGGTGACCGACAACACAGTTCTGGTGTCATAAACGGCCAAAATGGGCGTCAACGGTCAAATTCATAGCAGACGACCTCGGATTGAGATGAAACTACTTTGAAACATTCTAATTATTATTCTTGACATGTACGCGTAGAAGACATGTCAATAGGACGTGCGGTGTGCGTGGTACGGCTCAATATGCGTGTTTTAAGTGATGCCCGCGCTTCGTAAACGCGCGTGAGGGGGGTCCAAACGGGCCGAACGAAGTCGGAATTTCCTGAAATCAGACGAAAAATACGGGTGAGTTATTTCTGAAGTGGTCGAGTAGACGGCACATCAATCGGACGTGCCATGTGCCCGCGGTGACCGACAACGCAGTTTTGGTGTCATAAACGGCCAAAACAGGCGTCAAACGGTCAAATTCATAGCGGATGACCTCAGATTCACCTGAAACCACCGTGCAACATTCTAATTATTATTCGTGATGTGTACACGCAGACGGAACGTCAATCGGACGTGCGGTGTGCGTGGTACGGCTCAATATTCGTGTTTTAAGTGATGCGCGCGCTACGTAAACGCACGTGAGGGGGGTCCGGGGAGTGTCCGGGGTCCAAAGAGCAGGGGGGGGGCTGTTCGGGTGGCTGTTCGGGTGGCTGTCTGGGGAGTGTCCGGGGGGCTGTCTGGGGTCCAGGGAGGAGGGTGGTGGGGTTGTTCGGGGGGCTGTCCGGGGGGCTGTCCGGGGTCCAGGGAGGGGGGGGGGGGGCTGTCCGGGGTCCAGGGAGGGGGGGGGGGGGGCTATCCGGGGGGCTGCTGTCCGGGGTCCAGGGAGGAGGGGGGGGCTGTCTAGGGGGGTGTTCGGAGTGTTTTCCGGGGGGTGTCCGGGGGGTGTTCGGGGGGATGTCCGTGGGGGTGTTCGGGGGGTTGTCCGGGGTACAAGGAGGTGGGTGGGGGGGCTGTCCGGGGGTTGTTCGGGGGGCTGTCCGGGGGGTGTTCGGGGGGTGTCCGGGGGGTGTCCGGGGTCCAAGGAGGAGGGTGGGGGGGGGGGGGGGCTGTTCGGGGGGCTGTCCGGGGGGTGTCCGGGGGGTTGTCCGGGGTCCAGGGAGGAGGGTGGGGGGGCTGTTCGGGGGGCTGTCCGGGGGGCTGTCCGGGGGGTGTTCGGGGGGTGTTCGGGGGGTGTCCGGGGGGTGTCCGGGGTCCAAGGAGGAGGGTGGGGTGGGGGGGGGGGGCTGTCCGGGGAGTGTCCGGGGGGTTGTTCACATAACAGCATGCCTCATCCCATAACCATATTAGTAGGGTATCATGAACATGAATAACATCAACCTTGTGCCATCCTCCTACCCTACATGACCCCAACCAAATGCCACATCTTATTATAGACTTATCACATCACACCTCACTAGAAAACACTAGGGAAATCATAGTACATCTCACCTGAAGACACATGGACAATCACATCACATCTTGCCTAAAAACACATGGTCAATCACTTTTGAAGGAAGAGTAGGGAAGACATGGTAGCTATCCAAACATATAACCATCATCCTAGATATTAGAAAAAATACCCATAACTCAAAACCTCTGATCGTTGGTAAGTTTATCCAACTCTGGTTGGGAATGTGTAGAAATAACATAAAAATACATGATATATAGATAGCACAAAATACTCAACCTATGGGTTCACATTAACTACACATAATCACACACTTCACTACTACCATAAAACACATAAACCACACCACCACCACACAAGACGCATAGCATTTCTCACATTCATTTATAAGCCACTTCATTCACACTTAAATTGTCCATTAATTTAATGTTAAATTAATTAAATCCATTTACCACACATCATACACCACAACTTCATCACACAACACCTCCACACGACACAACACCACCACACATCATCACTATCATACAACTTCACATGTCACCTCCATGCCCACTAACCATCACATTACAACCCCACATATCCCAAAGTCCAACTGGTCACCTCAATCCCCATAAAACACCCTACAACATACAATGAAACAGAACAAAAAACCTCTCATAGAGGCAACATACCCCAACTTCCACAATGTATTTATTCAAGGTCTTTTATTACATTACCCCTTTATTTATCATGGGCATTATAACACAACTGATATTCCAGGGGAAACTAATTAATTAACAACATATTCATTCATTTACCTGTTTTTCACGGTGAAATCACATCAAAATTCTAACTTAAAACAAAAATATTAGATCAATAACAATAAAAACAAGGTACCATATATGTATAAAGAATAAAATACCTGATTTGAGATGATTCAGATGGGTTTTCACCTATTCGGATGGGGAGTTCAAGATTAGCGGAGAGTTGGAGCTTGATTGATAAATTAAAACTCAAATATGAGATCAATAACAATAAAAATAAGATAGTATATGTGTATAAAGGAAAAAATACCTGATTTTAGATGAGTTTTCACCTGTTCCGATGTTCGGATGGAGGGAGTTCGTGAGAGGAGGGAGAGCAGCCCCGCTGGATAAGAAATTTAGGGTTCTTTCCGAATGGGGGGAGAGCAGGCCCGTGCCTGTATTTGGGGGAATTCTTTCCCAACGGTTCAGGGGAACCGTTGGCAAAGGGGTTCTCTAGGGGGACTTTTCCCAATGGTTCCCAAGACACCCCTTTACCAACGGTTTGGGGAAACCGTTGGAAAAGGGGTGGCCTTTCCCAACGGTTTCACTAAACCGTTGGGAAATCCTTCCCTGAACATTCCTTTGCCAACGGTTCTGTATAACCGTTGGTAAATATGTCCTAATCCCATCAACCCCAACGGTTTATGCCAACCGTTGGTAAACACCCGTTGTAAAAAATCCTATTTCCAGTAGTGTTTTAATTTTCATTTCAATGATTCAAACCCAATTTTTTTTTCATTTTATGTGAAATTTCATCATTGTTGAAATTTTGATGATTTTTGAGCTAAATTGTGAAAATGACCTAATTCTGGAATTTTAACTATTTTCCATAGCTTCTGTATTTCGGGTATATCATTTTAAATTATGACCAAACTATAATGATTATTTTTTATAAAAAATTGGAATACGGGCTTCATCTTTTTCAACTGGACCAAGTTCTCAAACATCGATATAGAGGCCCAAAAAAATCAATCTTTGTGAAAATTTGTTCTGGTCGGTAGTGTGGAACACACCATAGAAATTGGGGTATAATTCAGGATACAGGACTAAAAATAAGATTATTCCACCTATAAATGTAATAGGACTCATAGGTTCATGTGTCTTATGAGTTTCAAGTATAAATTTGATCATTATGGCACTATATGAGTGATTCAAACAAGTGGAAGATGAAGAGTCTCCTTAAGAAGAATTATATATCTTTAGTAATTAATTTATAAATTCTTCTCCACATCTCCAAATATTATTATATTTTGTATGGAGATAGAGTATTCTTGTTAGAACAACATTTATGAAGACACCTCAGCTTGATTCTGCCGTTAGAAGGCCCAAATTTGAGAAATATTTTTGGATTCACATTCTGGATAACACCCTGGCTACCCCCTTCTCCTTTATATTTTCTACTTCTATTGCATTTCAAAGGGGGGTTGGATTGAGGGAGTGAGATTTTCTAGAGAAGATATTATGTATGAGAGGATTTTTTTTCATTAATATTGAAGGCATTATGGGGTAAACTCCAAGTGGAAGTAGGAAGAAAATATCTGAAGGTGTTTCCCTTTTGAATTTGTCTTCTTTATCTTTTCTTTTGAATTGTCCTAGAATTTGTTTTTTTGAATGAAGTAGGGTTCTTTATTTATAGATTTAAATTTATTATATTTTTTATGGATTTTTATCATCTTATAAATGTAAAATTATTTACTTGTTGTTTAATTTTTTTTGGGAAAGGTCTCCCCTTGAGGACAACAAGTTCAATTAGGTTTTCTTGGAGGTCTTTGGGTAATCGTATCACATTCATGAGAAGATAAACACCCATAATTGAGGTATAATTATGGTTCCTACACATAATAGGTGTATATATTGGGTATTGTGGTATACACTGAATAATTCAATTGGAAATAAATTTTTGATATTGATAAAGGGAGTGTCTAAGGGTCGATGTTAGTCCACTGCTGACTTTTTTGATTTGTTTTCTTCAGTTCGATTTTGTTATGATTTACAATCACTAACATAGATTTCATGTTTCATTCTGATTTTATATCATTTAACATTGTTTAAATCTTTTAAAATCCCCAATTATAATTCCAAATTTAACAAAAAATTTTTAACAAAGTGATAGTTTGATAATTTGGACTGCAACCTTCTCATGAGACAACCCAGTGGTCACCACTATACTGCATTTTTAAGGGGAAAATTATTAAATAGAGTTTCATGAAAAAAACCCCATATTAAATTTGGCTCTATTACTGTGGAGGTTTCCTAATTTTTTTGACTTTATAGTATTCTAAAAACTAATTTAGAGTCTTTAAAAAAAGAAAAAAATGGATATTCACAGTGATTACTCACATGCCTTACCTGATTATCAACCATTTGAGAATTCAAGTAATGAAGAATTTTTAAAATATAAATTGAATTAAAATTATTTAATTCTATAGTAAAATAATTTCATGATCCAAAATAATGAAATTTATCTTCAACATTGAGCTTACATGATTCAATAATTAAGAGAACACATGGAGATTATTTCTAATGATTTCAAAGAATTGAAATAATTAGAAGATCAAAAATATTCTAAAGGAATGGAAAATCTTATCCCACCCAATTTTTATATTTAGGAACCTTTTTTGCATGATTTGAAAAATTATTTGGAATCTCCTTTTTCAAATTTAAAGGAATAAATTTTCATTGATCCACAAACTGATGTGTATTTTGGAAATCAAAATTATTTGGAAAATAATTGGTCTGAATTTATTGAAAATGAAATTTCATGTGAAGCCACTATTTTTGAAACTGAAAATTCAGAACCTTTGTATTAATATTTGTGTTGGACTCACATGTTTTCATAATCCCAAATCATGTTTTGATAATCCCAAATCATGTTTCCTTTATGTGATAATTATGTTTCTCTTACAGGATAATCATTTATGTAAAAATCATGTTTATATCAAAGTAATAACTATATACTTTTAATCTCACTACTCTCGTGTTTAAGCTTACAGTGAAAAATTTCTCTAAGTATAAAAGGTCACTAATGCAAAGGTCACTGATGCTAAGGTCACCGATGAAAAGGTCACCGATGCAAAGGTAACCTATGCAAAGGTTACCAATGCAAAGGTCACCGATGTAAAGGTCACCGATGCAAGGTCATCGATGCAAGGTCACCGATGCAAGGATACTATTGGGAAGGTTACCGCTAAAGGCTACCGATGAAGGTTACCGATGGAAGGTTACCGTTGAAGGTTACTACTGAAGGCTACCGATGGAAGGTTACCGTTAAAGGTCATTGATGAAGGCTGCCGATGTGCACCTACTGTTGAAGCCTACTGTTGTGAAGGCTACCACATATCAAGAGTCCATATCTGGGGATAGTACAAGGTATGAGAAATATCACATGTGATGTACTTATTCCTATTTTAGAACTCGAATATAAAAGAGAAGACCGAGGAAGAAAAGGAAAGAGTGTGGCATGAGAAGCGCGTGTCCGTTCATGTGAAGGAGCATACTTGCTAGATCAAAAAGGAACCATTCAACGCTTACACTGTGAACCAAATAACCTCAAGAAGATCATTTCAGGAGAACAATTTCAAGGTTTCCTTCTGTGATTAATCAAATCTCAATAAACACAAGAAGCAAAACACTCAATTCCTGAAAGCTAGAACCTGATGTTGCGACACTCTGTTTTAGAGACAACTTCTAGAGAAAGACTCGAACAGAAAATTCTTCACTCCAAGGAGTCAAGAGATGATATGGAAACACAAAGAGATTTCTAAACTCAATATTATAATCTTAGATCTATTATGTTCCTTCATTTTACATTTCTGAGAAGTGTGTGTGTCTGTCTATTACACATACTATCTCATGTTCTTGAACTAGAGGATACTGAATATCCTCACATAAAACTTCACTTACATCTTGTTTCCCACGTATAACTATGGAAGAGACCAGGTTTGGTATGTATTGTTTTTTTACAATTAAGAATTATGGTAGAGGGTGTGAACCCTGGATAGTTTGTGAAAACTATTGTAAAGCCTGATACAAGATGTGTATCAAGTTTATTGTTAATATAAAATTCTTGGTGGTAGGTGATCACCAAGTGGAGAGGATTAAGTCTTGGCTTGTGATTGAACTTATTGTTTAACTTCACTGTGATCTATTTTCTTGTTATACTATTTTTTATCTATTTCCCGCTCCTAATAATTGCTAAAACAGAAAACCATTTTTCATTCACTTTGGTAGTTAGTTTTGGTTAGTGTGTGTATGTGTTTAATTCAGTAAACTTGTTTCAAAGTTGAAGAAGTGTATTAAACTAATTTAACTGAGTACTAATCACCATTTGAGAAACCTGTTGACCAACTAAACATTTATATCTCTGCAACCTTATTTAACTGGGCTGTTTCAAAATTTGGGGAATCTTTATAATAAAGTTTTTTATAGAAATTTTAAGTAGGAAATAAATTCACCCCCTATTGAGATTCCACTCCGACCAACATTTGGTATCAGAGGTTAAATTTTTGTTGTTACTATCTGAACTATTGTGCAAGTTGTCAAATTCATTTCAACTGTGATTTTTTTGTATCTTAAAGATCTTAAAATTTATGTCATATATATATTTCTAATTCTCTAAAATTATTGTTAACAATTGATAATAGAGTTGAGGGTGATTATACTAACAAGACACCATTCTTTAATGGTAATATCTATGCTCAGTGGAAAATAAAAAAGAAAATGTATCTAGAGAGCATGGGTCCTGAAATCTGGGACATAATTGTAGAAAAACATGCATTACCTGCTACTGCTAGGGACACATGGTCTCAGTTGACTAAAGAAACATATATAAATAACGGTAAATAAATGAATGCATTGTACTATTCTTTAGGTGATTAAGAATTAAATAGAATATATGCCTATAAAACTGCATATGAAATTTGGGATACTTTAGTTGTCTCTCATGAGGGAACAACCAATGTTAAAGAAATGAGATTAAATACGTATACTATTAAATATGATAATTTTAAAATGAATCATGATGAACCTATCTATGAAATGTATCTCAGGTTAAATTAAATAGTAAATACCATGAGTCTTATTGGGAAACTAGTGGATAACAAGGATCAGATTATGAGATTACTTTGATGCCTTCCTGACAGATAGAGAGGAACTTCTGTTTCTATCCGAGAATCTTGTGACATAGGAAAGCTACCAGTAAAGTAACTAATTGGAAAACTTATTATGTATGAAGAATAACTTAAGGTAAATCAAGAAGCAGACAAAGAACCAAGAAATAAATCTGTATCATTCAAGACTGCTACCTCAAAGAGCAAAGACAAATAAAAAGGAAAATCTCCTATAGACACTTCCACCAGTGAAGATTCAGATTCTGACAGTGATGATGAGATGGATATTCTTGATATAAGGTTCAAGAAGCTCTACCTAAAGAAGAATTTCTTTATAAAATTAAACTATAAAGGAAGGTATGATAATAAAGGACATTGGAAAAAGGACCGAAAATGGAATGACAACACAAGTGAGATAGTCTGCTATGAGTGTAAACGAAAAGTCCATGTGAAGGTTGATTTCCCCAAGATGAAATTTAAGAATAAATATGAATACAAGGGAATGGGATATAAAAAGGCTATTAAATCTACTTGGAGTGACTTAGAAGATAGCTTAAGTGGATCTAACACTTTAGATGTTGAGAAGAACAAACATGCAAATCTATGTTTCATGACAGCAACATCTAAGGTAACACCCAATTCCCCTATACCTAATGCTTACTATTCTGGGAATGAAAGTGAATCAAATAATGATGAGAATATGACTAAGGATAAACTATTTGAATACTATGGAATTATTGATGATACCTTTAATGAACTCAAGGATAAATAAAAATTATTTAAAAGACAACATGATTTAAATAACAATTAAAAGTCTGATCTGGATATTGAAAAAGAAAAATGTGATCAGTTGTTAAAAGAAAATACTAAACTTAAATTATCAAATGAGAAATTAAAAAGGGATTTGGAAAATTTTACTGCAGGTAGAGATACCTTGACTCAGTTTCTAGGAAAAAAAATTTCTCCAAAATATACAACTGGTCTAGGATATCAACCAGGACAGAGAAGGATTGTTAAAAATAATTTTTTTCCAAAATCTGGATAGTTCACTACTAGTTCAAGTTCTAGACCATATTTTGAAAAATAATTCTCTAAAGGACATAACAAAGTGTTCATGTCTCAAAAAATATCTTTTGATTATATGAAACCTATGAGACAAGTATGGGTTCCCAAATATTTACTTACTAACCTCTATGGACCCAAGAAAATCTGGGTAGCAAAGTTACCCTGCACTTAATCTGTTTTATAGGAAAATTGTGTGAAGAGATCCTGTAAAACTCTATGGTACTTGGACAGTGGATGTTCAAGACATACGACATGAGACTATTCATTCTTCAAGATCCTAATTAAATTTGATGGTGGAAATGTCACATTCGGTGATAATGCTAAAGGGAAGATCGTCGACTTAGGCCAAATTGGTAACCCTAACACTATATTAATTTCAAAAGTACTTTTTGTTGATGGGTTAAAATAAAATTTACTAAGTATCTCTCAGTTTTGTGATGATGGATTCAATGTTAAATTTGAAAATGATGCATGCAATGTTTTTAATTCTAAAAATGATTTAATATTTACTGATCTTAGAAATGAAAATGTATATGTTGTTGATTTAAACTCCTTAGCTAAGAAAAATGTTTCATGTTTAAATGCATTTCATAAGGAATCTTGGTTATGACATAGAATATTAGGACACTTCAATGTGAAATCACTTAGGAAACTAACTAGGAAAGGCTTAGTTAGAGACTTACCTAAATTGGAATTCCCACATAACAAAGTTTGTAATCCTTGTCAAAAGGGAAAAAACACAAAGTTCATTTCAAACCAAAGAAAGAAGTTTCTACTTCTCAACCACTTGAGTTGGTTCACATGGATTTGTTTGGACTATCTAAAGTTTCAAGTTTAAATGTGAAGAATTATGTTTATGTTCTTGTAGATGATTTTTCTATATATACTTGGGTATACTTTCTAGCTTAAAAAAGTGAAGCATACTTCATTAAATATTCCAAGTATGTATAAAATCTTAGTGGACTTAAAATTAAGACCTTGAGAAGTGATCATGGCTGTGAGTTTGAAAATCAGGAATTTGAATCTTTTTTCTCACAAAATGGCTATACTCACAATTTCTCTACTCCTAGAACACCTAAAAAAATAGAGTTGTAGAAAGAATAAATAGAACACTTCAAGAGATTTCATAGACTATGATAAATGATTATAATCTACTTTTCTATTTTTGGGCTGAAGCTGTTAATACAGCCCGTTACATTATCAATAGAGTCTTAATTCGACCTATTCTTAAGAAGAACCCTTATGAGATCTGGAATAATAGGAAGCCTAAGGTTAATTACATTATAGTTTTTGGTTGCAAAGTCTTCATCCTTAACACTAAGGACAATCTTGACAAGTTTTCGTCAAAAAGTGATGAAGGAATTTTCTTAGTTTACTCAATATCTAGTAAATATTATATAGTATTCAATAAGAGAACCAAATGTATGGAAGAATCAGTTCATGTCAAATTTGATGAGACTGATCCACATGAACCCACAACCTCTGTTGAACACCTTGAGGAAGATATGTCAATTATGGACCTTAATGATAAAGACAGTGATCCCTTAGTGAAAACAACCAGTTTTTGAAATTTTCCAGAATCTATGCATGGTGAATCTGAACCTATAGACAATCATGAGGATTCTAGTTCAACTCTTTCTAGAGGTATTAAAACTCTCAAGAATCATACTTTAGATTCTGTAGTAGGAGATCTAAATAGAGTAACACAAACTAGATATTCTCTGAGAAATTAGGTTGAAAATCAAGCCTTTCTTTCACAGCTTGAACTTAAAAATATCAATGATGAAATCAATGATGAATTTTGGGTGATAGCTATGAAAGAAGAATTAAATCAGTTTGAAAGAAACAAGGTTTGGGAATTAGTAGAGAGACCTAAAGACACTTTGACCATAGGCACTAAATGGGTATTTATAAATAAAGTTGATAAATATGGAAACATAGTTAGAAAAAAGTCTAGACTAGTTGCACAAGGATATAATCAAGAAGAAGGAATATACTATGAAGAAACCTTTGCACCTGTAACTAGACTAGAATCCATTAGGATACTACTTACTTATAAAACTCATCTGAATTTCAAACTTTATCAAATGGATGTCAAAAGTTCATTTTTAAATGGGTACATAGTTGAGGATGTATTTGTTGAAAAACCCCCTAGTTTTACAAAATCCCCATTTTTCAAATCATGTCTTTAAACTGTATAAAACCTTATATGGTCTAAAACAAGCTCCAAGAGCTTGGTATGATAGACTTAGTTATTTTCTTATTTCAAAAGGTTTTACTAAAGGAATAGCGGATCCTACTCTTTTTGTTAAAAGGATTTACAAAGATGTTCTAATAGTATAGATTTATGTAGATGACATTATTTTTAGATCCTTTAAAAATTATTTATGTACCGATTTCTCAAAAATGATGCAAGATGAATTCAAAATGAGTTTAATGGGGGAACTTAAATTTTTTTCCTTCAATTTCAAAATTTTCAAAATAAAAATGGTATTATTTTAAATCAGAGTAAATATACTAAATATATTTTGAAATTTTTTGGTTTAGACTACAATAAAGGTAGTAATACACCTATGAGTACCACCTATAAGTTGGATACTGATGAAAATGGTAAACCAGTGGATCAAACCAATTATAGAGGTATGATTGGGAGTCTTCTCTATCTTACTACTAGAAGGCTTGATATTATGTTTAGTGTATGCATGTGTGCTCTCTTTCAAGACAATTCTAAAGAGTCCCATTTAACTACTGTTAAAAATATTTTTAAATATCTCAAGTATACTACAAACTTATGACTATTTTATCCAAGAGGACAATCATTTGATTTAATAATTTATTCGGATGCTGACTTTTCCGGATGCAAGTTATATAGAAAGAGCACCTCTAGAACATGTCACTTTTTAGGCAAGTCACTAGTATCATGGTGTAGTAAGAAAAAGAACTATGTTGTGTTATCTACTGCCGAAGCTGAATATATAGCTACTGGTAGTTGTTTTTCTCAAATTCTATATATGAAACACAATTTAGTAGACTATGGATATCAATTCAAACATGTCTATATAAAGTGTGATAATACAAGTTCTATTAACATCTCTAAAAATCCAGTATCTCATGCTAGGACAAAGCACATTGATGTGACACATCACTTCTTGAGTGATTATTATCAAAGAGGTGATATCACTCTTGAATTCATTGGCACTGAACACCAATTGGATGATATATTCACAAATCCTTTGAATTCTGAGAGGTTAAATTACATCAAATATGAGTTAGGTATGATAAACTGTTAAGCATTGAAATATCATCGTTAGGACCTAACTATTAGATCTCGCTAATAAACCTCACCGTTGAAACCTCACCGTTAGGACTTCATCATTAGACCTCACAGATAGACCTCATCGTTAAGAACTCACTGATAGACCTCACCGTTAGGACCTCACCGATAGAACTCACCATTAAGGCCTCACAGTTAGGACCTCATCGATAGACCTCACCATTATGACCTCACCGATAGACCTCACCGTTAGGACCTCACCGATAGACCTCATCGATAGACCTCACCGTTGTCACCTTACTGATAGTTGAACTTTTCCAGGACTTAGAGTTTTCTCTATCGGGATCTGAAACATTTTCTATATTATTTATTTCTTTTATCTGATTTGTTTTTTGATCCCTAAGTGATAACATTAAAAGAACATTCCACATTTCGATCCACTTCTCTCTCAAACCTCTTGTTCTCTAACCTAAGAACCTCACCTCCTGCTAAAACCCTCGAACCGCTCCAGATCGATGGTAAGGTTGAAGAGACCATTGGTCAGTGATGAAGGAGATGCGTCAAATCCTAAGAAACCTCAAGATGAGTCCAGGAGTGGAACCCAAGTAGTATAAAATCTGATCAAACTTCATCTGTCTAAGAGGGAAATCATGGTTGAAAATGAGCTAAGTTCCGAATGGTTGCTAATGACCAGATCTTTAGTGTTGAAGGCACTTGAAGCTCAATGCTGGGTCAAATGATTTTCAAACAACAATGGACCATATTACCCAAAGTTATTGAAGGAGTTTTATGAATTTTTGAAGTTTGAACAAACTGAGGATGAGAAAAAAATGTATTCAAGGGTAAATAGAGTTAGTGTAAGCTTCTCCTCTATTGAATGGGATGAGTGTCTGAGAGTACCACATGAAGGGATTTATGATTTTTACTCAGGAGTGGTGCCTCCCACTACTGAGTTTTTCTGTTATGAAGAATCCTTAACCGAACTGACAGGGATTGGGATCCCTAAGAAAGTCATTACTGCTGAGATGGATAGAGAAGAAAAGCTACTGTTTAAGTTTTTCCAGCATGTCTTGAGTCCCAGGAGTGGGGACTTTGCTACCTTGAATTATTAAGACGTATTTATTTTTTATTTGTTGAAGCATGGACAGAAGATAAACTTTTGTAGGCTGTTGATGATTCAATTAGAAGATATGACAAAGCCTAGTTCTAAGTCCAATACCTTGTTTCATGCCAGATTGATATCCTTGATGTTGAAGGTGAAATGAGTTACTGGAAATAAGGAGGAAACAGTTATAGTAAGGGAAACTTTCTGCATTACAAAGGTGATTTTCAAGTTGATGAAGATAAATTAGAACCCTTGTAAAATAAGATGGGTGCATGATGAGGCTAATCTATATGAGGAATTCAACCCTGTTACTCATCCTACTAGGACTAAGGATAATAGAGATCCTGGTCTAATTCCCGATGAAGTGAATCCTGCTTATTTAGATGAAGTAAAAGAGGCTGCTACTATGCAAGAAAGAGAGGATTCTCCTATAGATGACAGAAGTGATCCTGACCATCCCTCAAATCCTCTTGCTAATACTATATCCTTTGGTGAGACCAGTCCACCAAAGATATTTCCTATAAGGGATACAATCCTAAGGGATAGTGATGATGAAGAGACTAGTGAAGAAGGAGCAGAAAATGTCTTAAGATACATTAGAGAGGCCTCATATGAGGATGAGGAAACTGAATCTAGTCATGATGACTTTGAGACAGCTGCTGGTGAAAGTGAAGAATAAGGACTAAGTCTCAGTCCCTTGATAGGGCATACAAAAATTGTTGAAAGATTAGATGAAGAGGTTGCTGATTCAGGTGAAGATAGAATTGTTTTGGACGTTGTTGAAGATTCTGTCAAGGAAGTGGTAGTGGACCCTTCCGTTGATATAGTAGATCAAAGAGGTATGGCTTTAGTGAATGTGGTTGACCAGAAGATTTCTCAAAGTGAGGGGGAGGAACCTCTTTCCACAGGTTCAGTTGTTGTTGCTCATGAGATATAAGAATGGTCAAAAGACCTTGGATTTGTGGTTTTAGGTTTAGACTATGGATATTTTGATGATGACCAGCCTATCAGAAGTCCTCCAATCCCTTCAGTTACAGAGACTACTATTGTACAACTAGTAGTTATTTTTCCTCAATACTATGTGAAGAAGTATGATTTGTAATCAATAAAATCAGATCCGAAGAGCCACTTTGATTAGAAATTTTTTAGGTTAGAGAGGTCTATGACTCACAGTCAAGAAGTTGTAACTTTTACAGTGGAAAGGCTAGTTTATACCTCTCACTCCATCCTACTACAAGAAGTAAAAGACTGTCAGAATCATATCAGAACATTGGAAGATTCGATGGAATCTATGAAACCGTCTATTTCCAGTTTATAATCCTATATGGATTTAAGGGATTATGTGGAAAAAGATCTTCAATATGTTAAAAGTTTGGTTCAGTAAATGGTCACTATGTTTTAGTACTTTAAGAAGTCCATGGAGACACATGTGAGTGGACAAGATGATGATGTGAAGAGGTTGATCAGTGGGATGACCAAATCCTTTAAGGATATAGTGGCTTTAACTATGACACCTCTGTGTGCATCTGATTCATCTTTAGCTGCTCCTCCTGTTGATCTATAAGCTTTCAAATCAGTTGTCAGAGAATAAGTGGAGAAGTTCTCTGGTTCTAGTACCTCAGACCCTCATTCTATGACTCAGGTCATTTCTACCACCAGAGAAATTCATAACCATGTGGGAAATTATTTAAGGGAAGCTGCTCAGTATCATAAATCCATCAAAGAGAAAGTTGATTTCTACTACAAAAGGGTGTATATTAAGAATCATATGGATGTTCACTTTAAGTTGTTTTTGGAGAACTTGAGGATTCCTCCTGTCACTCAAGAATTTAAGGATCAAGTTAGCAGGCTCAAAGAGTTGACTCCTGCCTTAGAGAAATTCATGGAGAATAAGGATGATTTTATTTCAGCTATGTAAATAGGAGGAAGTATTATTATGGATTTCATAAATCTTATTCTACCCTTTCTCCATGTGGACTGCACTCCCATCATTGTTCCTCCAACCTTGCCTTCTACCTCAACTGCTTCAGGATCTACCAGTGCTTCACCAATGATGACTCTTGCATAGGACATCAGAAGTTTGACCCCTATGATTCCTCAGATATCCACTCACTATATGTCTAATGATGCCTCTGTTGTAGCTCCTCCAACCCTGATGACTACCATACCTAGGCCTATCCCTCCATCTTCAGAACATGCCTCCTCAACTTCCAAAGACAAAGATCCCTTGGACATATCTAATGTAGATTGAATGTGGGATTTCTTAGTTTATAGGGATATTTGTAACATTTTTTTTGCATATTGTACTATTGATTCCTTAATGGAAAATCCTCTTATGTTTCTTTATGTCTTTCATTCTTTTTGTTAATCACAAAGGGGGAGAAAGTCTAAGTTAGTTTAAGTTTTAAGCTGCCTAAACTGAAAGGATAAGAAGTTTTTAAGTGTGTTTTTATATAGATATACTATATATATATTATTCCATAATAAAAATGGTTCAAATATTCTTAGACACACCTTTGAAGATATTATAAAATGTGCTTAACCCTGATTCAAACATACTGACATAATTTGTGATTATCAAAAAGGGGGAGATTGTTGGACTCACCTATTTTGATAATCCCAAATCATGTTTTGATAATCCCAAATCATGTTTCCTTTATGTGATAATTATGTTTCTATTATAGGATAATCATTTATGTGAAAATCATGTTTATATCAAATAAATAACTATGTAATTTTAATCTCACTGCTCTCGTGTTTAAGCTTACAATTCAAAATTTCTCTAAGTATAAAAGGTCACCAATGAAAAGGTCACTGATGCAAAGGTTATCGATTCAAGGTCACCAATGCAAGTCTACTATTGGTAAGGTTACCGCTGAAGGCTATCGATGAAGGTTATCGATGGAAAATTATGGTTGAAGGTTACCGCTGAAGGCTACTGATGAAAGGTTATCATTAAAGGTTATCGATGAAGGCTGCCAATGTGCACCTACTGTTGAAGCCTAACATTGTGAAGGTTAACACATATCAAGAGACCATATATGGGGATGATATAAGGTATGAGAAAGATCTCATGTGATGTACTTATTCCTATTGTCGGACCACAAATATAAAAGTGAAGACTGAGGAAGAAAAGGAAGGAGTGTGGCATGAGAAGCGTGTGTCAGTGCATGTGAAGGAGCTTACTTTATAGATCAAAAAGGAACCATTCAATGCTTACACTGTGAACCCAAGAACCTCAAGAAGATAATTTCAGGAGAACAATTTCAAGGCTTCCTTCTGTGCTTCATCAACTCTCGATAAACACAAGAAGCAGAACACTCAATTCCTGAAAGCTAGAACCTGGAGTTGCGACACTCTTTTTTGGAGACAACTTCTAGAGAAAGACTTGAAAAATATATTCTTCACTCCAAGGAGTCAAGAGATGAACTGAAAACACATAGATATTTATAAACTCAAGATTATAATCTTATCTCTATTGTGTTCCTTCATTTTACATTTCTGAGAAGTGTGTGTGTCTGTCTGTTACATACACTATATCATGTGCTTGAACTGGATGATACTAAATATCCTCACATAAAAATTCACTTACATCTTGTTTCCCATGTATAACTGTGGAAGAAATTGTGTTTGGTTTGTATTGTTTGTTTTTTCTATGAAGAACTGTGGTAGAGGGTTTGAACCCTGGACAGTTTGTGAAAACTGTTGTAAAGCTGGATACAGGCTGTGTATCAAGTTTAAACTACTTGGTGGTAGGTGATCACCAAGTGGAGAGGATTAAGTCATGACTTGAGACTGAACCTCTTATTTAACTTCACTGTTCTCTATTTTCTTGTTATACTCTGTTTTATCTATTTTCCACTGCTTATAATTGCTAAAACAGAAAACTTTTTTTCATTCACTTTGATAGTTAGTTTTAGTTAGTGCGTGTATATGTTTAATTCAGTAAACTTGTTTCAAAAGTTGAAGACGTGTTTTAAACTAATTAAACTAAGGACTAATCACCCTTTGAGAAACTTGTTGACCAAATAAACAGTTATATATCTACTGCCTTAATTAATTGGGCCATTTCAAAATTTAGGGAATCTTTATAATATAGTTTTTTTACAGAAATTTTAAGTAGGAACTCAATTCACCCCCTCTTGAGATTCCACTCTGACCAACAATTTGGATAATAGGAAGATAAACATGATCCATTAATTTTTGAAGAGCATATAAAGAAACCTCAATTACTGCCCACTTTAAATGACATTATTTTTGACTCACAGAAAGAGTTGGAACCTGAGAATCCACAAGGAGATGTCTCAAATTTTGATCCATATTTTCTTGATCATTTTGATAATAATTTTATAACTGCTTCTCCCTATGTAGATTTAGTTCCCATTTCTTTTGAGTGGATTTATTTTTTATATGATGAGGTTATCAAGGAATAAATTTAATAAAGAATGGTGTTCTAGTTCGAGTACAATGGTATACATGAGGGTGGTGGTACCGAGCTATTTTTCAACAAATAAATAATTTTTAAAGATAAAAATGAAGATGAACCACATTCTAGAATTTAACTTCAAAAACTAGTAGAGGTAATTTGTGATGATAAAATCTTGGGAATTTTCCCTTATATTTTGTTCCCACTTCCACTATATCATTTGATTCACAATTTCATGGAGGTGAACTTGAATATATCTAATTTTGTGAAAATTTAAAATTTTTTTGAGCTGAATAAGATTTAAGAGATTCCATTTTGGTGGTTCATGAAGAAGAAACTACACCCACCTTCAAATTGGGATAATCTACTGGAACTACCTAACTAGAGGTAGAGAAATCCTAGTACCCACTTGGGGGTTCATACCAAGTCTCTTTGAACTTATTTTCTTTTTTATTTTTATTTCTTTTAATTCAATAAAATTTTGATTCTTTGTTTTGTTTTTCATGAAAGTTTCCAAGTTTTAGATTTTTGGAGGCTAGCTCAAGGACACTTCAGCTCAATAAAAAACCAGGTCGTGTCTTTCCTTTCTACTTGTTTTTGTCATGTATTATCTTTTTTATTTTCATTTCTCATATAATATATGCACAATGAGGAAATTATACAAAATAAGCATGGGGGAGGATCATCCTTGTTAGATTAAGATTTTTTGTGTTTTATTTTTTATTTTTGTGTGTTTCATTTTAAATTCTGTGTAAAAAAAACTTATGAGATTCAAATTTATATTCTTTGTGAATTGATTTTTTTTTCAATGGAATGAACTAACTTGATTCATGGAACTGAACTTAAATTATTTCTGAAATGTTCTTTTTTGGATTCAAGTTTTATAAATTCATGAAAAGACCATTGAATTTTGAATTTCATGCAATGACTGCTATCCAATATAGTAAATCACTTTATCGTAAGGATTATGAACCAATTTTTATTCTTCTTCAAATTCACCCCACTTCATGAGTGAACCAAAGAATTCATATTTTCACTATAACTTTTCTTTTTTTCTGTTAAAACCTACGAGCTTTAATGAAGTAGTGTTCAAAATGATTGAGGCAATTCGTTTTTGATTTAAAGCACCCTTTTCCTAAGAATCTTTTTATTCTATAAAAACTTGTACATTTGAACTTTATGAGAACTTAGTAGCCATTTACTTCATATTAGATATCCACATTATAAGATAGTTTCCCTATCCAACATTCTCTTGAAGTATATTGCATGATTTTAGTAAAGCTTAAGTGTGGGGGAGATGCTTTGTGGTGTGATACATCATTTGGTGCTATGTTGGGTAGAAATTAAGATTATGAAGAGATGTTTATTGATGATAAAAATAAATTTTTGAGAGCTTTTCCCATCTAGATCTCTCAAATGAAATGTAGTTTTTCCTTTCTTGATCTCTTAATGGAAGAATGTTGTGCCATATCTGGTGCTTTCCAAAAAAAAAGGGAGAAGAAAAAAAAGTCATTTTTGATACTTAAATATTGATGGAATGGGATGTAAAGGATATTCTTAGAGATTATTAGAGATAATTTTATTTAGAGGAGAGTAATGAGGAGACCATGCTTAAGTGAAAACTGAAATCATGTAATTTTTCTTCATCAAAGAGCCAAACCATCTCTCTCTGCCTGAGATTTTTTTTTCACATTTAAAAACCCACCAATATTAAACTCTCATAAAAACTCTTTCTAGGTCTTCCTAATGGATACAAATATTTGAATCAATTGGGTGCATATTTATATTTTTTTTCAATCCAATGGTTACCCTTTCATTTATTTTGATCAGAAAAGATTTGTTCAAAATCAAAATCTTGTGTTAAGAGGAAAAAAAGTGAGGTAGACATAATTGTGCATGGAGGAATGAATTAAATGGGAATGTAATGAATGAACATACTGAATAATTTGGAATTGAATCTGTTAAAGAGGAATGATGAGTTTGGTGCATTGATTTTGAGCTTGTGAATTTCATTGACATATGTTTTGAATTTTCATTAGAAATTTATGTTGAAGTGCTCAATTGTCTGGGAGACCAAGTGTTAAGTGTAGGGGATTTATAGAGTTGATATTTTAAATATTTTTCATTTTAATTTATATGATTCAAACCTTTTTTTTCATTTTATGATAAATTTCATCATTTTTTGAATTTTGATAAGTTTTGAGCTAAATTGTGAAAATTCCCTAATTCTTGAATTTTAACTATTTTCTATAACTTCTATATTTTGGGTATATCATATTCAATTATGATCCAATTAGAATGATTCTTTTTTTAGGAACCCCTAGAAGATTGGATTCATATTTTTTAACTAGACCAAGTTCCGAAACATCCATATAGAGACCCAAAAAAATCAATCTTTCTAAAAAGTTTTTCTGGTTGGTAGTGTGGACCCCACCATAGTAATTGGGGTATAATTAATGATACATGACCCCAAATTAGATTATTACACCTGGAGATGCAATAGGACTCACATGTTCACGTTTTTGTTGAGTTTCAAGGATAAATTTGATCAATATGGAATTATGTGAGTGATTAAAACAAGTGGAAGATGAAGAGTCTCCTCGAGAAGAACGATATATATTTAGTAATTAATTCATAACTTCTTATCCACATGTACAAATATTCTAAGATTTTGTATAGAGATATAGAACTCATGTTATAACAACCTTTATGAAGAAACTTTATATTTATTCGGCTGGTAAGAGGCCCAAATTTGATAAATATTTCGAGATACACATGATGTACAATACCCTGGCCACCCCCTTCTACTTTATATTTTATACTTCTATTACATTTCAAGGGGGAGGGGGTTGGATTGAGGGAGTGAGATTTTATAGAGAATATATTATGGAGAATAGGAGTTTTTCATGAAGATAATTAGGTCATGATGGGATAAACTCCATGTGGTTGTGGGAATCAAAGATCTGAAGGTGTTTTCCTTTGAGTTTGTGTTCTTCATTGTAACTCTTTTCTTTTGAATTATCCTAGAATTTGTTTCCTTGAATTATGTAGGGTTATTTCTTTATGGATATCAATTTATTATATTTTTTATGTATTTTTTATCATCTTATTAATGTAAAATTATTGACTTGTTGTTTAAACATCTTTGGGAAAGGTCTCCCCTTGAGCACAACAATTTCAATTAGGTTTTATTTCTTAGAGTTTCTTGGGTAATAGTATCACATTCATGAGTGGATTTACACCTATAATTGAGGTATCATTATGGTTTATAGACATAATAGGTGTATATATTGAGGTGTTGTGGTATACACTGGATAATTCAATTGGAAATAAATTTTTGACAATGATAAAGGGAGTGTTTGAGGATCGATGTTAGTCCACCACTGCCTTCTTCGATTTGTTTTCTTCAATTCGATTTTCTTATGATTTCCAATCACTAACATAGATTTCTTGTTTGATTCTGATTTTATGTCATTTAACATTGTTTAACTCTTTTCAAATCTCTAATTTTAATTTTGACTTTAATAAAAACAAATTAACAAAGTGACAATTTGAAAATTTAGTCTGCAACCTCCTCATGAGAAAACCCCGTAGTCACCACTATACTGCATTTTTAAGAGGAAAATTATTAAAAAAATTTATGACATAAAATCCATCATAACTTACCCAAAAAACACAATTCAAACATATTCATACATTTCAAGATGCATCATATTCATAAGGTACATGGATACTTAAGGTAAAGGAATATAGTTATCCTCATGATTAAACCCGGATTGGCAGATATCCAACCCCATTCACCAACCTAGATAAGGCATAAACCTCCAGGTAGGTGGGTAGTCCATCCCTAAGTCCCTCTACCCGTGGATACTTTACTAAATAGAGAATCAGATTCACCATAACTCTAAAACCTAATATGAACAAATTATATTCAAAAAATAAATTCAAGTTCATAACTTTAGTTACAAACCAATGTCAAGGTATATGAAAAAATAAATTAATTATAGAGTCAATCCTAGAATGTGATACAAGGATTTATCCTAGAATCAGTTTAACATTTTAAACTAAAGAATAAACCACTCTTCATATAAAGAATTTATAACTATGAATACAATAAGGAATAATATTTTTAAATAAATTAACAATTCAAATATTTAAACACGAGATAATTTTTTTTGAATAATTCATTAATCAAATAAAATTATAAACCCTTTTATAATTTAACAAATTTAAGATTATAGACATTCTATAATTTTTTTATATAAAAATTTTATATTCATTCAAATATAAACACTTTCATATTTATAAAGATATGGTATTTTCATTTTAAATATATGATATTATATGAATTATAAACTATTTATAATTCAATTTCTATTATTTAAATATTTTACATAACCAAATATCAAATATTTAATCATCATTTAACCTTTTTTTCATATTAATAATCAAAAAACTTTTTGATGTTCCCTAAATAATGTTTCAAATAAGGCCTCTTTAATTTGTACATTTTCAAATTAATTAATTATGAATAAATCTTAATTTAAATATAAAATTTTTATATTATGACCTTATTTAATAATTTATAACCCATTATAAATTATCCCTTATTCTTTATAAATAAACACTTTTATTTTTATGTCATAAGTAATGTCATATAATTTGTAAGAGGTATTATAAATATTAACGTTTAATATTTGAGAATAAAAGGTTTCACAAAAATTAATTTAATTGTAAACAATTTATAATTAAATAATTTATAAACATTTTATAAATTAAAATATCCTAAAATACATTTTATAAAGATTTATAAACATTTTATAAACCATTAAAATAATTTAATATGTTTATTTTTTTAATAAAATTTATGTTTACCCTTACGTAGGAACCCCTTCCTACATAAAGGTAATATTGCTCTACCCTTATGTAGATACTTTGTGAATGGGT
Source organism: Viscum album (assembly GCA_963277665.1). Classification (NCBI taxonomy): domain Eukaryota; kingdom Viridiplantae; phylum Streptophyta; class Magnoliopsida; order Santalales; family Viscaceae; genus Viscum; species Viscum album. Next base: position 1,384,792,171 of record OY728138.1, read on the forward strand.
AAACTGATTCAGGCACCATTGTGTAAATGTAATTCTACCCTTACCTTTACATACCTTAAATTTATCACGCTGTGTAAAGGTAATATGAAGATTACCTTTACAAAGCTCAATCAGCATATGGGTAAGACCCTTACATGAATTATTCACATAATGGTAATTAATTGTATACCTTTTTATATCCTTTTGGAACTTCTATGTAAGGGTATTACTTTCACATAGTTGTCTTTCAAATGGTATGAACCTTAGATAGACCTATTTTGTGTAAGGGTAAGCAGTTAGTTACATTTATATAGATTTACAAAAAAATCAACTACCTTTACATAGAGACCTGTTACCCTAACATGATCCTACACCGCCTTTACATGTAAGGGTAATCAACAATATACAATTATGTAATACCTTTACAAAAACCATTTACATAAGAGTTACTATACATACTACCTTTATTAGGACACATCATATAAAGGTAAGCCTCTAATATCTTATCTAATATAAGGGTAATGATATGGTTACCCTTGCTCATCTCAGTTGTGTAAGGGTTAGGCCTCAATTAACTTTACATAGACCTGATGTGTAAGGATAAAATTGATTTCTATATTTTTTTAAAACCTGAAATAAGCTGCTATGTTCTTCACTCTTTCTTCATTTCAAGTAATATTTCATACATATTAAGAATAACCTATCATTGATACCACTGAAAGGTTTTCTTAGATTCTAATATTGATTAGTAGAACAAGTGTAAGTGATTAAAACCTTTGTTGGGTATATTTTATGCATGATATATAAACCCTGCATAATAATAGAAATGAAGAACATGTTGTAAATATGTGTAACTTAAATCGAATAAGACACTAAAACACCATTTATCTCCTTCTAAGGAGTTTGAGAGAGATTAAAAAGTGAAAAAATAAGCATCCCACCTCTATAGTGAATCCAATGGATTCTCCTGAATCCATTGATATTTGAGTGGGATCCTCCTTTCTCCTATGATGTGTTAGAATCTTGACATGAAAAGGAAAAATTAAAATAGAGTTATGGGTATAGGTATTTTTTTTCTAAGAATGAGGAGGCACACACTCACACTTCTATTGTATGGAAGTAGAATTAAATTTTCCACAAGGATTCTCCTTGTGAAGTTACATTTACTCATATATTTATAACACATGAGTAAATTAAATGGTCTATTCATGTATCATATTTATGAATTTAAGTCCTCCCACACATTTCATCAAATGAAATGGTATAATAAATGATATCTAATAAGTGATTATAATAAATGATAATATTTTATTATTTAATTTTCATGGAATTATATACCATGCATGAAAATCATAATCTTCATGAAATATATATATATATATACACACACACACAAATATTTAAGGTATATCTATTTCAGGTGCATGGGCATCATTGAGTCCATTTTCTTTGTCAATTCCTTAATTTGTGCAACCATCCATCCATTTTTTTCAACAATGTGGACTCCTCTCTTTTAGACTCCTTTAATTTTCCATTGAAAGCTATTATTGTACATCGCATCAAATAATTCATATCTCTCTTTAGGAATATTCTTTATCAATGATCCACCAGTGGCAGAATCCATAATCGATCAATTCCCCTCAGACGGATCCTTATAAGTTGTTTGGATTAGTAGATACATTTCTATTCCACAATGGGGAAATTTTCTTAACAATTATTTGAACCTATTCCAATAATTTTAAAGAGATTCATCATCAAATTGTTTAAAATTTAAAATGTCAATAAAAATGTTCATAGATTTTGAAGGAGAAAGATTCATATTAGGAACTTTCTTATCAATTCATCCCATGTTATTATGTAATGTGGTTCCAATATTTGGATCTACTCTTTAGATTTATCATTTAATGAAAATAAAAACAACCTCAACCTTACCGCATTTCTAGAGACATTGTTAAATTAGAAGGTTTTCTAGATTTCAAGGAAATTTCACATGTTTGTGTTTGAATATTCATATAGTAGACCGATAAATTGAATTAAAATTGAGATCATTTTTATAATATATGACTTTATTTTAAAGTTATTTTTATCCACCAAAGGCACTAGAGTACTTGGTCAGACCCCAAACATGAAGTTTGATCATAATCTATCAACATTTATTTCATCGACTCTATCCCTTACACCACTTATTTAACACCTTTTTTATCTCTATACCCCAACCATGATGTATTTATTGTTTTGTTTCTTTTGAATTATTTCTAACTTGGGATCACACTCAAGCACTTATATTCTCTTCCTTCAAGTTTTTTAAATTTTCATCAACAATTTTACCTAAAAACACAACATGATAAAACCAATAATAATCGAGAAAATAAAAACTAAAATGAAAAATAAAAATATAATTAACCTAAGTTTCCTAAAGAATATTACCCAATAATGACTCCAAAATATCTTCCACCTGTAGGGAATTGTTAATTATTATAGGTTTATCAAGTTTGAAATTTATAATATACTCTTACTAATAACTAATTAGTAAGCATAATGAGTGGTATTCTGAGGTCGAACCCACAAAGACAAATTTAGGAATAATTTAAAAGAATTCGGAATTATGGAAAATAAAATAAAGTAACTTAGGAAACTTCAATTGAAGATAAATGTACCTGGCATAATTAATCCAAATTCATGCACTAGTCAAATGATAAATAATAATAATATAGTTATTTTATCATAAAAAATGATTTTAAGTGAATCATTGGTCTTAAAACTCAATATTTAACATAAAGATTAACCTTTTCTTATGGTAAAATAATTTGGTTGGTCAATAAAATAATTGACCCAAAACCATATTTAAATGCAACTACCCCATCCCACTAAATGTCCATTCATGAATAAATGTTTTAATTTAATGAATTAAATGACATATCAACATAAAATTATAATGATTATTCATAGAGAAGGATATAATATTGTGAACAATAGAATAAATGAAAAAAATAATCTTGAAATTATCATAAAAATGAATACTTTACAAGATACAATTACCCTTTAATACATGCTTGAAACTAAATGATATCAACCCCTCATGTTAGTCATTAGAGATTCTAAAAATAGAAAGTTGGAAAAAACCTACCTTCTAAAACATGAAAACTCCAGAAAAGGCTTGATTATCCAACGAAATTAAAATTCCCAAGTGCAGTTCCTACCTCATCTATTTATAGGTAGATTCCATAATCTTCATATATTCAAATATCTCCTTATATCTTTAGTATATATTGTACCTATCAATCTCTATGTTCAAATCCATGTAGATAGGTGATAAAAATGGTGTGTCATAACCCTTGTATATCTCCCTAAAATTATATCTCTAACATAATGTAGGGAGATAATCAATAAACATTAATTTATCTTATAAATATAAAAAATCACGACATGACTTTCATTTCATGACACAAACCATGACCCCATCAAACTCCTCCTTGATATTAAATGCATAAACATAGTGTGATAGGGAAACTACGACACCAACAAAACTCATCTTCAGTATCCTCTCATGGATCCTATATGAACACAACATAACCCTTCATGTATGTTATGAAATCTTCTTCCATAAATATGAATCTTCACTACCTTCATGCAATGCACCATGACACCAATGAATCGTGATGTAAACCAAACTTCATCAAAAACCTTTACAAGTATCTCCATCTCCATAGTCTCAAAATTTATGCTCTATGGTATGATGACTTCTTTAGGAACTCCCACACCCATTACTTATATATCTATGTTCATTCACTTTATACCACATGGTAAGACATATTGTGTAACTCTAGCTCATTCCACCTAGCAAACATCCACTAAGAATTAATACTCAGACATATAATGACAACCAAACTCAAGATTTCGTAAAATAAATCACCTTACACATTAAATATCTTGAAAATTATTATTAAAAATAATTTTCTCTTTGAAATTATTATTACATACCAACATCTTATGTGATCCATAAGGCTTTTTGGTCTTCATACAACAACAATGACATGATCATGAGCTTCCCAACATCATCCTTAGAATTTCATCATTGTTTTTGGCATGATGTAAGATTGTTTTCCTAGAAAAAAACATAATTAGTGAGAAAGATTATGGTAATGATGACATTTCAGTTACTAATGTGCATGTTTTAAAACATGCATAGTATTACATTTCATTCATCCCACATCATACTTCCACTTGGTATGACCACTCTTTTATCATCCTAAGTACCACCATAGCTCTTTGTTTCCTCCCTTGGTACCGCCCCACACTATGACCATCACTACCTAAAGATGGCTAGTATAAGTTTCTCCCACCATAATAACATAACATTAAAATAATGATTAATTTGGAAATAATTACTTTTAATCAATGAAAATATTCCTAAAAAATTCATATCTACAACATAAACACATGGATTAACTAATGTGTTACAATTTTGATGGTGATTCTATACTATGTTGAGAACAAAATTTATCATGTTTTGGATTTAATTATCCACTATTGAGGTATCAACTTTTTCATTTTGATAGCTAACATAACTACTCAAAAACAATCAAGGTTTTATTCTTCATGCTAAATCCCCCACACTTGTTGAGAATGAAATTATATCAATACCGAGTGATTAAATACTTTATCTATCTTTAACCATCATCAGAATTTACATTTAGTATATGAAAATTTTATTCTTCTGTCAACATATTATTTTGTAATTGAAAAAATACAAAAACACCACTAGACCTTTAACATACTGAGGTGTGTTCTAATGTAACATAACCTAAACTTTATTCAAAACTAATATTTAACCTACATATTCAAATAAAAAATAATTTTACATAAGTATAAAATAATAAAATAGTATATTTTAGTTAAAATTTACTAAAAGTAACTATTTTTCAGATGTTTTATGATTTTATTTTGTGATGTAATAGAACTATTATTCTATAATTCACACATCATTAATATTATGTCACTCATAACATTTTAAATCCTATAACGTACACATAAAATTAACTCTTTACAAAAAAACTTAATTTAAAATAAAATTTATAATATATAGAATAAAAAATGAATCATTAAAATAGTAATAATAATATTGTATCAGTAATTAGAACAAAATTTTTATTTTTATACCTCATATATACATTTATGGTAAATTTTTACAATCAATCATTCTATAGTCAAGGTTATAAATAACTAGATAGTAGTTTTTTAAATACAACCACCACACCTAGAAAACTAAGTTCATTTTTTAAACACATCTCTTTGTCATAGTAATTATCATCTATGAAATATATACCAGGTTATACCTTAATTTTGATCAATGATAATTACTATGCAAAAGAGATATGTTTATAAAAAAATTAATCCACGTTATTTGGTGTAATAGTTTGATTCAACAAATGCTACCAACTAGTTATTGAAATTATCATATCATCACCATACACATATCCCTTTTTAGATAAAAAATTTATTTTAATTCTTCAATGAATTTAATATTTTGGGTATAATGCACATAAGCAAGTGTACAATAAAAAATAAATAAAAAATATAGATGAAAATATATTATAGTTATGAATATGATACAAATTTATCAAAAATTATTTTTGAAAAAAATTCATAACAATACACGTGTGTGCTTATACTCAATCACCCTCACATGGTATAGATAACAAAAAAAGGTAGAGAAAAACATAGTAGAGGTCAACTATAATTAAAAATATTATAATAAAACAAATAAGTAACTAAAAATAAGAGTGACATTTCTTGTTCTAATATATTGTATCAAAGATGATTTTATATAAAATTTTTATCATCTTCTCATCTCATATCATGTATCTCAAACAGATAAAAGATCACCAATCTAACACAATTTTTTCATTATCAAATAAAAATTAAATTAATTTCTTGAGATCAATGACATAAATCAAGTTTACATATAAATTCATAGAGACCTTGGAATAAATAAGTGAACTTCAATTCCATAAGAATGTCTCATTCACATAAGTTCAATGAGACATTTTTATATTATAAATTAGAGTATCGTTAAAAAAAGACACTTAAGTGTGTTCTTGGAGTTTTTAGGTTGTGTTTATTGACAAATAATGTTCAATTTTTTTTATAAAATGTGAATATTAATGAGATAATGAAATGATGGTTTCTGGAGGTGTTTATAATTTTTTCTATGATGGTCATGAAAGTTTGGAGTAAAGGTAGAGTTTTAGTTAAAAATCCAAAGCAAAGGAAGAAATATGATGAAATGATTATATAAGTTTGTGAAAGAATTATGTGGATTCAAAGATGGAGAAAAGGAATAAATCCTATGAAAGAATATGTAAGACCATGAATGTTTTACATGGTGGAGCTTGTATAGAAAATTATGGAATTCTCTTAAGGAATTACATGGAAGAAAAATTCCATGAAATAATTTCACTAAGGATTTTTTTGCATAAGACTTATGAAAAAACACATAATATTCATGTGGGGAGATTTTAAATAGATGAAATTAATCTAACAATATAACTATTTGAGACCACAAAAGAATAATATAGATATTTTTTTATGAAGGATGAATCTTATGTGAAATCTATAAAGGATAATATTTTTGAAAAGAATATAGAAGGATCAAAAAGGTGGAAAAGGATTAATGAAATAATTTTATAGAGTCAACACCATTTTTAAAAGAGAGGCATTGGTTCTCAATAGTTGTGAAAGTAAATTATTATATGAACACTGTATAACATGGAAGAAAATGAACATTTTAATTTTAAGTTGTTTTGGACAAATGGAAAAATTAAATATTATTAAAAGATCATTTTATTTTTTCATTTTTCTATAAATATACACCTATGAAATTTTTTAATGATAGAATAATGCATTGGAGAAATATTCGAGCGAGTAAATTTATTTATTTTCTTAAAGTGGGATATTGTGAAGAAACTACATAGAGAGTAGTATACCATAAATAATGTATGTGGTCAGTAGACTTCCATAAAGAAAATATGTGGTAAGAATGACACTATGAAGAACTTATATAGTAAATAGTGAATCATGGAGAAACTATATAGAAGTTAGATCATGAATAAACTACATCAATTTTAGACTATAAATAAATTACATGGTTAATTTTATATGGAATAGATTTTGCATGGAAGTGAATTTTTGATGAAAAAATATTATACAGTAAAGGAAAAATTATATTATTAATGAAAAGGTGATTCATATCATAAAAATGTCAGTGTGAACCATTTTAGAGATAATTTAGATTATCCAAAAATTCTTTAAGAGGAGCATCAATTTCACTTTATTTGAGAGAGATATGTGTTCTTAGATGTAATTGGTTATAAATTGGGGGTAATGGGTCCTCTCTAAACTTGTAATGAGAAGTGTGCTTTAGTGAATTTTAGTAAACTGACACATTTCCATTTTTATGCTCCTTAGATGCATCCAAGTGCATGTGAACCAAGTAAAAATTGTTTTCATTTCTTGCATTATTTTATTTTTATTATAAATTTTTGCACATTAAAGAGAAAAATTTGTTTTTTCTCATGATGTAAAAATATTGTGTATTTTTTTAAAATCACCATATCTTGATCCCCTCCCCCTCTTACGGTATTTTATCTAGTGTTGGATCAATAAGTGGTATCAGTAATGAAGGTTCAAATATATAGAATTATTCTCAATTAGAATTCATGGAAGTAGTGAATCAAAAAGGGTTTTTGATATTTGATGAAAATAATTTTTAGTTATGGAAGAATTAGATGAAACAATACTTTTGATTATTAGTAATTAATGTTTATATAGTTTTTATTCATGGAATCTCAGTTAATATAAACAGTGGATATTTATTAGAGGGGTGGAATAAATATATGGTTGTTAATTAAAGAGGAAACGTCATTTTAATGGGATATTTATCAGATGTTATCTTTATGAACATGATTTCATGTTAATCCTAACATACCATTTAGGAATAGTTTCTAAATATCTATAAAGGTGAATCAAAGGTGCATTGTAATGGACTGGGTCAACCTGCCACATCACCAAGAACGCTCTTCCATAAGTCCCAAAGTTCATTTTTTATCATTGTTTTATGGTTAAAATAACCAAGGTATCAAATATAACTATGTGGGAATAGTTTGAATCTCAAACAATAATAAAAAACAGTGAAAAATTTACTAAGTATTCAGCATGGAATGTACATATATTGGATTTTTGTGTACATAAAATAAATAATTATAGGTAAATAATCAAGACAAAAATGGCCCAATACAAATACTAACAAATAAAACCACTTTTAAAATATAACACATCTAAAATTTTTCATAACCAAAACCAATATAAAAGAAACCAAAATACAATTTCATAATAAGAAAAAAAACAAGAGATACCAAAAATAAAATACAACTAGCTGAATTATCTGATATATCATCATACCAAGATATACCATAAACCAAAAAAACTACAAAACCACATCCATGTGACCCATTCCCGCTACCACATCCTAAAATATCTATCAATAGACCAATATAAACAAATTGAAATCAGAGGTCAAAACTTGGGAACCTGTATAAAACATAGGATCTATACACACATGAAGTTGTTTAAGTAGGGCGTGAGATAAATAGGACTAGAAGTATTTCACTAAAGATTCAATGTAATTAATTTTAGAAGAAAATTCATAAATTTTAGTTTGAACATAATTTAGTTAATAAATTTTCTCATGAGAAATCATATACAAAACAAATATCATAGCCTTTTTTTAAAACTACCTTTCAGATCCCTTTTCCTTTATAAATCAAAAGTGAAACCACCTATAATTCCCCAACATGAATAACCTAATCTGGTCTAGAGTGTGATATGACCCCATACATGCCTCCCAATACACAATAGGTTACTTACTAGAAGTTAGGGTCTAAATGGTGAAATGGAGAGACTATACCATCAGTAATTAAAGATATACACTAAAATCACAATAAAGACTAAATAAACATCCTAGAACAAGCACAATGAAAAATAAAAGAATATCATCATTCTATAACAAATAGAATCCAAGTTATAATATAAAAAAATACTCATAATGTGGTAGGTCAACCAATGTATGATAATTAAGGGAAATAAACTAAAAACATGGTAGAAATATTGTAGAGTCTATCCCAACATCACCTCCATCCTCTAAGCTCCACCTACTCAGCTCCTTGATGTAGGACCCTTTCCCTTAGCTGGATCACTAACCATGAAATCTGTATGTGCATCGAGATTCCCATATAGTGTGGGAGTATAAACATAACAGGATAACACCAATGAATCCTCAACATATAGTGCACATGTATATATAAGTTTATTTCATGGTGGTATGAAAATTCAAAAATAAGAAATCAACCATATATTGAGAGACCATGTGCTGAGAAGGCTCCCATGAGCCCCTCCCATACCTTCTTTGGCTTCATCCTAGAAGTAATGTCTCATTTTTCATTACATATTAGGTCAGGCCATAAGGAAAACACATGTCTCAGATCAAGGCCCATAACCAATAAAGCCTCAAGTTAGTCAAAAATTCCCTCTCACCCCTATCCCAACCTTGGGTCAGGCCATAATGTTATTGTGCCCCTAAAAACTATCTCAGGTTGGGCTAAAAGGCTGTCACCCCCTAGCTCAACTGTGGTTTAGGACACATTATAAGATCCAAGTTTTTATCTTAAGGTATAAACCCTTTAATTATTGGTTTAAGTCTTGATTTTATCCTTAAAAATGTTCCCTATGGTATAAGGAAGGCCTTAGAAGCATATGGATATTGTTTGGTGCCCGTATCTTTGAGTTGTGGAGAAAAACATTGGGCACATGGTTTTACTAAAACATTCAATGTAGGATATATGGTTTGGAAAAACTATGCGAGATGCTATAGGGATCCATATAGGGGATCACACAAGTAGAGCATAGTTATACAAATCATGCTCCCTAAACATGTAGGGATTTTTTCCATGGACAGTAGTTGTAACATGGTTGGAGCACAATTTGGAAAACCATGCGGCCAAACAATGCTCTTCATAAAAGTAGGAAAAATTACCTTTTCAACCATCATTATTTTAAAAGGGGATAATCCTTTTCTTCTTCCTTTGTTTCTAGCAGACACACAACAACTCGCCTCCCTTGAATCACCTTCCATGACATAAGCAAGATTCTTTAGGTTATCTTCCATTAAGAATTATATTTAAGTACCATCTTTCAAGTTGGATCGCCACCTGTAATATCTCCATTACTTTATTTACTTTCATCATTCATTTTCCAATATATGGAGTTATTTTAGTGAAAGATCATATTCTATATTTTTAGGTTATTTTTTTCTTCCATTTTCTTTTTATATAGACCAATATAAGGATTGATACTAGATGAGTGATCTAATATAGGCATAATGTAGATGGTCTATAGATTTTCCCTCATGTCTCACTATTTATTAATTGTTTTAATTGTGTCAAAAATTGGTTTAACCATGTGTTTCCTATACATTAATATTCTTTAAATTTAATTGACTAAATTTTAATCTAAATCCATAATGAGAGCAATTCACATCATTGGAGGTTGATTCCCTAATGCTAACTTTCCAATTATGGTTCATTATTTGTTATGACTTTAATAACTAATGTTGCGACTACCCAAAACATTATTTGGATGTGATTGACTTGAACTTTATTATATAAAGTCCTTATTTAAATTAAATTAAATATAAATTATTAAATGGAAAGAATAAATCACTCATCTTTTATTATATATAGTTAAATTGTTATAGTTTTATATCCCTCATTGACCCTTGTCAAATTAATGAAAGGTGGCAGAATGAACCTAAGTAAATTTTAATAGGCATGGTTATTTCATTTTGTCTATAATGACTTATGAATATATATAAACATGAGTATATTGTTCTTAACACATATAGACCATTTTATATTTATAGGAATATTCAAACTTTAGCCTACATTGGATTCCTGAGGGAATGCCTTGAGCACTCAGAGGACACCATTCTAATTCGTTGATCTAGTTTCCAAGGGAGATAACAACCTTAGAACTACTTCCATATATAATAGTGTATTATTTTTGTGATACTATAGGATCACTATCCTCCTCTAGAAAATTATAATTTCTTAGATTCACTCCATGTATTCAGTGTGATGTCTAAGGACATGAGACACCTTGGATTATTCCCCTTGGGACCCAATCATTCTTAGCCCAAGATTTACCTTAGACTTGATCCATGGAAAGGTTTTAAAATATTTCTATTCTAATTCCATGGGTATACCCCTTTTATTACACATATCCCTTATTGATAGGATGCATGGTTGTTTACCATGAGCTAGCCTGACCTTCTAAGGTCAAGGGTTCCTTGATTCCTCTTGGATCCTTTTTAGTATTTTCATCATTACTTACCATGGTCACTAGAATTATATTCCCTAATACCTTAACTAAATGATTAAATAAACAAATTCTTAGATACATCCAACATAGTATGAAGTCGGAATGATCATCTAGGTGACATGTGAGGAACCTGAGACCGACTTGGGTTGTATTTATTTCTTATTTTACTTTGATACACCTTCACACATTTCAGTTTATATTCATAGAATGGATCTATATAGACATCATTGGTGGTGGCCTACTAAGTTTATATCACACCCTATTCAGGTTGGTGATTGTACTTAGGAAGGTTATATGATTTTAGGTTTGGATAAGGGGAAGACTCGAGTTATGGATGAGTGAATTATTGTATTAGGATGGAAACTCAGTAGTAGATGACTGGTTCAGTGTTCGAGATTCTTGGACACTTTTTTATCTTTTTTATCTTTTTTATTTTTATTTTTCCATGTATACTTGATCTTTTGTAGAGACATGAAATCATTATTGTATATGGTATTTTTTGGTCGAAGTATGACAATCAAGAGGGGGTGAATTGAGTTCCTATAAAAATTTCGATCAAAAATATTTATTTAAAATTTACCCAATTTGAAATACAAAACAACCCATTTAACCAAAGTAGAAAATTTATAAAAGTTTTGATCTTTTAAAATATTTCTCAAAGAGTGATTAATTATCGATTGAAATAATAAGAAATATTATTTTAACTTTTGAAATAAATTTACTAAAACAAATTCTAATATAAACACTATATAAGATTAAATATCAAAGTGAAAGAAATGTTTTCTTCTATGAATATATAAAATAGTGAAAAGAGAACTTTGAAAGGCATAGTGGGAATAACAACAAGAGGTTCGATATAAAACTAAGACTTATTCTATTCACTTGTTTATCACCCACCACCAAGTAGTTTATATAAATAAACAATGATACACACCCTGGAATGGGGTAAACAATAGTATACACAACCGTCCCGGTCAACTAGGCCTATTCCATAGTTTTCATGGGAGTAAAAAAACAAAACAGGCCTCGTAGGGACCTATTACACTATTATATGTTGGATTGTAAAGTGTAAAAGGATAGTTTGTGAAGATATCTATGTATCTTCTAGTTTTTCATAGGAGTTAGTTTGTGTTCATAAGACTGATAAACACACACTACTCATAATGTGAAAAACAATACACAAGTAGAGAAAAATAACGAGAAAGGAGTTAAAAATCTCTGTGTGATTGGAAATGAAACTTGCGACTCTTTAAAGTTATCATTAATTGCAGCTTAAGTTGAATTCTAGAAATAGACAACAAAACAGAGTATCATGAGAGCTTTTGTCTTCTGTTTCTAGTGAGTTATTTTTGTGCTCGATGATTTATTCTCATTTTATAGTTTTTTTGCTACAAAAATTTCTTTGGTTAGAGTTCTTAACAGTTCATCCATAGCTAGAAACTCTTGTTTTCTCAGGTGCACGAATTCACTACTCACTGCAAAGATATCTTCCCTTTTGATAAGGTATTTTCTTTATATGCTACAGCTGACAAGAAGAATGATCTTGATCACATCTAGGTACCTCGTACCTTGTACTATAGTCTGACATCGATTTAATGGTTGTCTAAAAAAAATATAAAAATTCATTAAAATAAATAGAAGTAATAAGTTTCACAAATATGAATTTTATAAATAAATTTGAATTTAAATGAAAAATTAATAAGTAATGGTGTCTCTGAATGGTGTCTTAGAAATTGTGTCTTAAGAAAGGTGTCTCAAACTTTGTATTATATAATCAGGAACACTGTGTTAAGTATCAGTGACTCAATAATGGTAAGTCACTATGATGGTAGGTCTGCTTGACGGTGACTTAGCTATCAGTAGCTTATACCTTGAAAAAATTATGGATATCTATAAGTCTCTCTTTTGGTAGCTTGATGTGATGATGTCTCGTCCTTTAAAAAAAATTATAAGTTGAGATATCAATAGGTTGACTTTAAAGTGACTCATACTTAATGGTAACTCATACTTATAGTGATTCTGTCGATATTTTGATGTAATGGTGACTCGTCCTTTATTATAATTCAGCATATGTGTTGATGGTGAGACAACTGAAAGTGAGACATATTAACTATAGGTTTATATTACCAGTAGCTCATACTTAACCAATTTTATATCATCAGTGATTTCTCCAATAGCGAGTCCAACCTAATGGTGTCTTAGGCAGAACGATGATAGTGATTCCACCTTAACAGTGACTCATACTTAGCCAAATTCTTTCAACCAGTATTATAATGTAAAAAACTGAAAAAATAGATTAAGATTATATGTAGACATAATTAGACATGATTAAACATAATTTAACTTGATGAATCATGATTAAGCATGATTTGTGAGCATTAAACTAGAGGAGGCCAATAATCTCCCCCTTTTTGATGATCAAAAATCAAAACATTAAAAATTTATTCAAAATGATCAAATTACAAAAGAAAACTATTCTACTTAACATATCATATAGATTGTGAGAGATTAAATTATAATATAAACATAATCAAGTAAAATTAAATACCATAATTAATCTCATTCTTAGGTTAAATTCCATACTTATTCTCCCCCTTTTGGGATTATCAAAAAGAGAAAAAATATATGAGATGATAAAGAAAAAATAGCAAGAACATAAAGTAGATGAAAATAGATAATATATTTCATGATGAAAAGAGAGTACATTGGATGAGAAAAAGAACCAAAATACATCCCTATCAAAGAACAATCCAAAATCAATTCTTCTATAAGGAAGTGTCCATGGGTGCTTTTACCTTATCAGTATAATTAGATGGAGAAACAATAGGTACAAGAGGAGTAGAGGTATATACCTGATGAATGGGAACTCTAGAAGGTATAATAGGGGTAATAATATGAGGATAAGAGGTAGGAGCTGTCATTTCCCAATAGATCATAGGCCACAAATAGATAAGAGCCTGATCTAGAGACATGGGAAATGATTGAAGGGTGTCAGGAAGAAGAGAAAAAGGGTTTTGAGTGACAAAATCTCTGAATTGGTGATAAATTGACTAGTAGACTGAAATTGAATGCATATTCTCAGGCATAAAATGAATAGGGAAGGCCTCTGGTGCTACAATTTCTATACTTTGGAAATTAAAATAGAGATTCATAAGGTTGATGAAATCCATGATTATCTACCCACCTTTCTCCATTTACTTTTTTGAAATCATATTTTTTCACCATGAACATATGAAGGGTAAGAGTAAGCTCCATGAGTTGTCTCAATTGTTCCTTCAAGGATTGTGTAACAAGAGGTATCATCAAATTTTGAATTAGGTATTTGAAATGACTACACAACCGATGTTTGGTATCAATCATTTTAAAGTAAAAATATACTTTCTTGGTGATTTCTTCTTGAGAATTGGTGGCCCATTTAATATAAAACCTAACCATGTCATGAACATGATTACTGTTCTATCGAATTTCACTTAATCTCTTTCGATCTGAACTACCCAAAAAAGACTGAAGATCTTCTTGTATCGCTATTATGATAATATCACTATCAGAAGGATAAACAGGAACAACAGAGGTTTAGGCATCATTGACTACATCCTTGAAAAAGGATCTTAAGATATTCAGATCAATATTTGGAGGTGGAGGAGTATCATCCTTAGAAGATGCATCTTCAAGATTTTTTTCAACTTTTTCCAAAGATGTTGTATACTCAGATGACATGCCTTTAAAAATAGGAAGAAGAGAAGCTAGTTCATCACTTAACCTCTTATTCTCTACTCTTACTTCTTGAAGCTTAGAAAACACTTGAGGTTTAATCTAGGAGACAAATTTCTATAAAAGTATGGAAATATTTGTTTCACTAAGACTTTACGCTAGTTCTTGTTGAGGTTGTATTATTTCTCTAAAATCTAATAATAAATATTATTTAAAAACTTTGAGATCATTTTGACTTACATAGTCAGCTAGCAAGGGTGAAACTGAAGGAGAAGGAGCAAGAGTAGGAAGCACTACTGGATCTATTTCAATAATAACTATCTGAGCATGATCCAACTCTTTAATCAGTTATCCCTTAGGATTAGATGCTTCATCATCTAAATCTAGATAGTCTACGATGAGAGTGACATATCCAGTGTATTTTTCCCATTTAGCTACTACACTCCAATCATAAGAAGTAAGAGTATCCACCTTGACTCTTTGATATAGATTCTCCCCCTTAATAGGTTCTTCCCTCTCAATAGGTGATTTATTTATAGTATAATCTTGTTCTTTAACTTAAGTAATTGGAGTTTATTCTTCAACTAAAACTAACACAGTTGCCTTTTGAGGTTCCAAAACTAGTTCCTTTTCCACTAAAACATTTTTCGCATGATCTGTAGGTTCTGCAACAAGAACTTGATCCATATCAGTAGGATTAGCTACATCACCAGTTTCACCATCATTTTTAACATTTTTTTCTTTTTCTTCTTCTTCATCTGCATCAATTTATTCCTCTTCATAACTAGTTTCTTCTTCCTCTTCTTCTTCATCTTCCTAATTTTAATTTTCTTCCTCTTATTCATCCTCTTTCTCTTCATTATTATATTATTTTTCTTCACTTCCACTTCCAATGGAATATTCACCATCCTCAGATTCTTCAGTTTCCTCCTCCTCCTCCTCATCCCTTAGGATAGATTCTCTTGTAGGAAGAGATTTTGAAGGGCTAGGCGATCCATAAGTAATTCTTTCTGGACTTCCTGCAATATTTGGGTCACTTATGTCATCAACATGAGATTATTTTACTTTATCTGCCTCAGTTTCATTCTCCTCCTCATATGAATACTCCACAACTTCATTTGGTCCTAGTCCAGGGTCAGCCATATCCTTTGGTCTTGAATGGTGTTGCAATGGATCAAATTCTTCATAAAGTTTCTCATTACCTTCCACCCAATTTTTCTTATAGGGATTCCAGTTTATCCTAATTCTTTTGAATATAGCCTTTATGATACAAAATCCACCACAATCCATCATAGTTTCTTCATCTTCGATCCCCACTCCTTTAGATTTCAGCATTACAGAAATCATTTTGAATATAATATGGAGTTTGAATTGGAGTGAGGCTTTATCATATCACTCATATGAACCATAAGGTATCAGAAGAGGTTGATATTGTGTCCTTAGTTCATCAGATACAACAAATAAATATCTTAATATTTCAAGGAAGCAAAGTCCCATTTACTTGGAAAAAGTTGGCGCTGAATAAAATTAAATAGTAACCTACATTCTCCATCCAGTTCTGTTGAAATAGGTCTTTTGGAAATTCAATCACTGGTCAACTCAGTCAAGGCTATATCATAACTAAAAATATCACTAGTAGTAGGAGCACTACCTTGATAATCTTAAAAAATTCCTTCATGAGGTACATTTATACATTCATCCCAGTGCTTAAAAGAAAAGGAAATCCTTTTTCTATTTACTCAATACTTGATCTGACATCTGTGCCCCCCAGAATAAACTCTACATATAAATAAAACTCATGAACTAACTTTGGATAGAGATACTTCTTATTGTTGGAGAACCATTCAAACCAACCTTGTTCTTAAAAAACTTTTAACATGGGATACTTACTTAAAAAGATCCAATCTTCATGCACTTCCTTTTCCATAGTGACTACTTGATTTGAAAGGTTTGGGTTTAGGATGACTCGATTATACCATTTGTTTCTTATAAGGAAAATACTCCTCTAGATATGTATCAGATAATAACTTCACTCTAGTGATTTGAAAGATTCAAAAGGTTCAGTTTGAGGGAAGAAAAAAGAAGAGGTTTGGGAGAGAAAGTTTCGAGAGAAAGAGAGAGTAAGTGAGAAAGTGATTCGGATTGATTCAATTTGTATCATTTAGGGATCTTAAAACCATAAATCACAAATGAGGTATAAAATAAAAAGAAATAAATAAAACAATGATTTTAAATCCGAGCTAGAAAAATTACTAAGTAAATAACGATAAGTCACAACGGTGAGTCCTATTGACGAGTCATCATAAGTGAGTCACAATGGTGAGTCATCAATGATGGGTCCCAATGGAGAGTCATCAATGGTGAGTCCCAAAAGTGAGTCATCAATGGTGAGTCCCAATGGGGATTCATCAATGGTGAGTCCCAATGGTAAGTCATCAATGGTGAGTCCCAACAGTGAGTGATCAATGGCGAATCATCAACGTTGAGTCCCAATGGAGAGTCATAAACAATGATTCCCAATTGCAAGTCATCAATAGTTAGTCATAAACTAGCGAGTCAATCAAAGATGATCATACCCAAATCATGTCTGATGTAACTCATTCTCTCATAAGTTAATGGATTAGTAAAAATATCAGCAAGCTAATGTTTCGTACCAATGAACTCAAGAGTTATATCACCTTTTTTTACAATGATAACTCAAAAAGCGATGTTTTACATCGATATGTTTTGTTCTTGAATGAGAAACTGGATCTTATAAATGTTAATAGAACTTGTTTTGTCATAGTTTATAGTTAAATGTCTAAATTTATATCCATAATCTAGTAATGTGTGTTTCATCCACAAAATTTGAGCAAAAAAACTAAAAGTATCTAAGTATTCATCTTCGAAGTAGATAATGATTTTTTTTACTAAACCATGAAACTAGATACTTTTCCAAAAAGTGTCATGTTCCAGAGGTGTTTTTTCTATCTAACTTGAAACCACCAAATTCATTATCAAAATAACTAACTAAGTAAAATGGTTATCCTCTAGGATAGAATAGTCCTAAGTTGGTAATATATTTGAGGTATATTTGAAAATTCTGTTAATAGTAAGTAGATGTAACTCTTTAGGATTTACTTGAAAATGAGCACACATACACACACTAAACATTATATCAGGTCAGCTAGAAGATAAGTAAAGAAGACTTCCAATAATACCTCTATAATTGGTTTGATCTACAGATTTTATATCTTTATCAAGATCCAATTTTCATGTGGTACTCATAAGAGTAACATTAATTTTAGTGCTATATATATTAAAATGTTTTAAAATATATTTATTATATTTAATTTGATTTAAAATAATACCTTTCTTATTTTTAAAAATTTGAAATCCAAGAAAGAATTTGAGTTTACCCATTAAACTCATTTCAAACTCATTTTGCATCATTTTTGAAAAACCAGTACATAAATAATTTTTTAAAGATCCAAAAATAATATCATCAATATATATTTGAACAACTAAAACATATTTATAGATTATTTTTATGAAAAGTGTAGGATTAACTATACCTTTATAAAAACATTTAAAAATAATAAAAGTGTCGAGACTATCATAATAATTTATTGGTTCTTATTTTAAACCATACGAAGCTTTTGTTAATGTGAAAACATGATTAGGAAAATGATTATTTATAAAACTAGGGGGCTGTTCAAAAAAAACATCCTCAACTATATAACCATTCGGGAATGAAATTTTGAAATCCATTTGATATTGTTTGAAATTAAAATGTGATTCATAATCTATAAGTATTCTAATGTCTTAAAGTTGAGCCATAGGTGCAAAGGTTTATTTATAGTCTATTATTTCTTCTTGAATATAACCTTGTGCAACTAGTGAGGATTTTTTTTACTATATTTCCAGCTTCATCCACTTTGTTCCTAAACACCCACTTAGTGCCTATGGTCAAGATGTATTTGGGTCTATAAAAAAGTTTCAAAACATTGTTTCTTTCAAAATGATTTAATTATTCTTTCATATCCATTATCCAGAAATCATCATTGATTGCATCAATGACGTTTTTAGGTTCAAGTTGTGACAAAAATATATTATGTTCAACCTAGTTTCTTAGAGACACTCCAGTCTGTGTTACTTTATCTAAGTATCCAACTACAATATCTAAAGTATGATTCTTAAGAGTCCTAATAGGTCTAGTGAAAGAAGGGCTGGTAACTTCAGGTTTATCTATATGTTAGAGTTCCTTTTGATTAGAATCTATAGATTTTCTAGAACTGTCTGCTTGTTTCATAATAGAATTATAATTTGACATATTATTCTCAATTTTTTATAAGTAGGTCTTGGATTAATGTGGACGTGTTTCATAAAATTTGACATGCACATATTCTTACACCATTTTTTCCCTTATTAAATACTTTATAGGATTTACTAGAGATTGAATAACCAAGGAAAATTCATTCATCACTTTTACAGGAAAATTTTTTAAGATTATATTTTTTATTGAGAATAGAGACTTTGAAACCAAAAAATTTGAAGTAATTAACCTTTGTATTTCTATTATTACACATCTCATAGGGGGTTTTCTTTAGGATAGGTCTAATTAAAACTCTATTAATTATATATGAAGTTTTATTAACAGATTCTACCAAAAAATAAACAGGTAGATCATATCCATTAAGCATAGTTTGAGCTATCTCTTGTAAGGTTATATTTATCCTTTTTATGAATCTATTCTACTGGGGTGTGCTAGAAGCAAAGAAGTTATGACTATAACCATTATGTGAGAAATAATATTCAAAATATTGATTTTCAAACTCATGACTGTGGTCACTTATTAAGGTTTTGATTCTAAGTCCACTTATGTTCTCTAATGATCTATCATACTTGGTGAAATAAGAATAAGACTCACTCTTGTGAGCTAGAAAGAAGGTCCAAGTATACCTAGAAAAGGAATCTACTAGAACATAGACATAGTGATTCCCATTTAAATTTAAAACTCTTGAAGCTCCAAACAAATCCATGTGAACCAACTCAAGAGAATGATAATTTGAAACTTCTTTCTTAGGTTTGAAAGATAATTAATGTTGTTTTACTTTTTGAAAGAGATTACAAACTTTATCATTTGGAAACTTTGAATAATTCGTTTATAGTGATATTTTTGAGAGAGTGAATGTAATAGTGTCCTAGTATCTTATTCCAAAGACAATAATCTTTATAAAAGACACTTAAGCAAGAAAAATTATGAGAAACTAAGGAATATATATTTACAACATAATTTTTTTTATAAAATAATTAATGACTAAATCATTCTTAAAATTGAAAAAATTACAAGCATAATTTTCAAATTTAACATGAAATCTAACTTCACATAATTTTGAGATACTAAGAAGATTGTACTTTAGACCATCAATAAAAATAACTTCAGAAATTAAAATTGAGTTAGTGTTACCGATTTATCAAAAGCCAATAATTTTTCCTTTTTCACTATCACCAAAGGTGACATGTCCACCATCAATCTTTATGAGGTTATTGAAGCTATAGTAGTCCCCTGTCATGTGTCTTGAACACCCACTATCCAAGTACCATAAGCTTTTACATGAACTCTTCAAATAGATTTCCTATAAAAATAGTTTAAGTATGAAAAGAATTTGGTACCTAGATTTTCTTAGGTCTAGTAATATTAGTAATTAAATCTATAAGAACCCAAATTTTATTCATGGGTTTCCTATAAATATTTTTTAAGGTTTTAGAAAAATAAAATCTTTTAGTTCTAGAAGAACTAGAAGTAGTAAAAGATGTTCCAACACTAAAACTTTTAGAAAATTTCTCTGATCTGGGCATAAAACCAGATTTTCCAGATTTAGATACAAAATTAGTTTTAACATAATTTCATTGTCCAGGTTGATAACCAATCCTAGTAGTATATTTAAGAGAAGTTTGTTTTCCAAGAATTTGAGTTAAGGTATCTTTACCATTTTTAAATTTCTCCAAATCCTTCTTTAATTTCTCATTATAACGTTTAAGTTCAATATTCACATGGAGAAGTTGATCATTTTTTTCCTTTTCTATAGTGAGTTCATATTTAATAGTATCAAAAATAATATGAAGTTTTTTGAGAGATTTATATTTATCTTTCAACTCACTTCAGGTATCCTCAAGCAATTTGCAGTATTCAAACATTTCTTCATTGGTCATATTTTTAGAATTTTAATATTTAAATTCATCTCTAGAATAATAATAATTATGTGTAGAATATACTAAGGTTACCTCAGATGTGTTTTTAATAAAACAAATTTTGTCTTTGTATACCTTTTAATCATGAGATGATTTAGATTCACTAGAGCTGTCCTGAGAAGCACTCTAGGTAGCCTTCATAGCCTTCTTTTATTTTCTATCCTCATTATCATATTTATTCTTGTACCTTATCTTTGGATAGTCATCCTTCATAGGTTAATTTCTTTTGCATTCACAACATACTATCTCATTGGTATTCTCACTTCTTTTCCAATCCTTTTTCCAGTTACCCTTATTTTTATATTTCCCTCTTTAGCTAGGATTTCTAAATAAATTCTTCTTTCTGTAAAATTTCTTAAATCTCATGGATATCTGATCCATATCCTCATCACCATCACTTTATTAATCTTAATTGTTGTAACTTTTAGTATAAACTTGAATTTTATCCTTTTGTTTGGATGTAGTGGTTTTGAAAGACACTGACTTCCTTCTAGGTTCATCATCATATTCTCTATTAATATTCATTTTTTCCTTATACATCATCAATTTACCTATCAAATCCTTTACAAGTAGTGCATTTATGTCACAATATTCTCTAATTGATACTGAGGTCCCTATCCACATTTCTGGAATACATCTCAAGATTTGCATGCTCTGTTCTTTTTCAGTGATCTTATTTCCCAGTGAGATCATTGTATTTACAATCTCATTGGACCCAAGATACATGTCAAAAATAGGTTCGTCATTCTTCATTTCAAAATTATCATATTTAATAGTATATGTGTTAAGCCTCATTTCTTTTACATTAGTGGTTCCTTCATGTGAAACAACTAAAGTATCCCAAATTTCAAAGGCTATTTTACATGCAGAAATCCTATTGAATTATTCATCACCTAAAGCACAATATAATGCATTCATAGCTTTGTAATTATTGTTATATACTACCTTAGTTTTATCAATTCAAGTTTTTCTAGTAGTATTAGGAATTTTATATTCATCTACAATTGTAGACCATATTTCAAAACCCATGCTTTATAAATGCATTTTAATTTTCATTTTCCATTAGCATAATTTGTGCCATTGAAATATGGAGGTCTGTTGGTAGCAGAACCTTCCTGTTTATTATCTATGTTAAAGAATAAAAACAATTTTTAGATAACTAATTTTTTTAAACTGACATAAATTTTGAGATCTTTAAAACACAACTAAAATCATAGTTGAAGAGATTTGAAAAACTTTAAAAACTTTGAAACTCAAAAAGTAAAACCTATGATACCAAATGTTTTTTAGAGTAGGACACTCAAGTGGAGGTGAATTGATTTCTTATAATTTTTTTATCAAAAATATTTATTTAAAATTTCCTTAATTCGAAATAAAAAATGGAACAGTTAACCAAAGTAGTGGATTTATAAAAGTTGTGGTATTTTAAAATATTTCTTAAAGAGTGATTAGTTATTAGTTTAAATAATAAGAAATAATATTTTAACTTTTTAAATCAATTTACTAAAGAAAATTATAATAAAAAAAATATCTAAGATTAAATATCAAATTTAAAGAATTTTCTTTTGTGAATAGATAAAATATTGAAAACAGAACTTTGAAATGCATATCAAAAATAAAAACAAGAGGTTCAGTCTCAAGATGAGACTTAGTCCTCTTCACTTGGTGATCACCTACCACCAAGAAATTTATAAAAATAAACAATGATCCACACCCTGGAATGGGGTAAAAAATAGTATACACAACTTTCCAGGTCAACTATACCTCTTCCACAATTTTTTTAGGAGTAAAAAAACAAAATAGGTCTCATAGGGACCACTTCCACTGTTATCCCTAGGAGTGTAAGGTGTAAAAGGATAGTTTTTGAAGATATCTATGTATCTTCTAGTTTTTCATAGGAGTTAGCGTGTGTTCATAATACACACCTAAACACACTACTCTTAAATGTAAAAAATAGTACACAAGAAGAGAAAAAATAACGATAAATGAGTTAGAAGGCTCTATGTGATTGGCAATGCAACTTGAAACTCTTGAATGTTGTCTTAAAGTGCATCATGAGTTGACTTCTAGAAAAATAAAAAAAAAATAGTTTCGTGGGAGCATCTATCTTCTGTTTCCAATGATGTATTGATTTTCTCGATGAGTTATTCTCATTTCTTAGTTTTTTTTTTCTGTAAATTTTTTTTCAATTAGATTTCTTAGATATTTATCCATAATTAGAAACTATTTTTTTCTCAGGTGCACAACATAACCACTCACTGCATAGATATCTTACCTTTTGATCAAGCATTTTATTTATACACTGAAGTTGATAAGAAGTATGATCTTAATTACATATAAGTACCTCATACCTCATACTGTAGTCTGACATCAATTTAAAGGTTGTCTATAAAAGTTATGAAAAGTAATTAAAATAAATAGAAGCACTAATTTTCACAAATATGACCGTTAGAAATAAAATTGAATTTAAATGATAAAGTAAGAAGTGATGGTGTCTCTAAATGGTGTCTCAGGAATGGTGTCTCAGACTTTGTGTTCTGTAATCTGGAATTGTGTGTCAAGTAGTAGTGAATCAGGAATGGTAAGTTTCTCTAAAGGTAGGTTCACTTGATGGTGACTCAGCTATCAGTAGCTCATACTTTGTGGAAATTATGGATATCAGTAAGTTTTTTATCGGTATCTTGATGCGACTATATCTCACCCTTTGTGAAAATTATGAGTTGAGATATCAATAGGTTGACTTGATGATGACCCATACTTATCGGTATCTCATAATTATAGTGAGTCTATTGGTATATTGATGTAATGATGACTCATACTTTGTCAGAATTCAGAATCTGTACTGACAATGAGTCAACTTATAGTGATACATATTAACTGTAGGTCTGTATAAATGGTATCTCATACTTAGCTAATTTTATTTCATCAGTGAGTTTTTCAACAGTGAGTCCAACCTAATGGTGTCTTATCTAGAATGGTGATAGTGAGTCCACATTAATGGCGACTCATACTTAAACAAAAAATTTCAACCTTTCTTATAATATACAATACTAACAGAATATATTAAGATTATATGTAGACATAATTAAATATGATTAAACATAATTTAACTTAATGAATCATTATTAATCATGATTTGTGATCATTAAAACTATAGGAGGGAAAGAGTATTATTTCATCTTTTGAGTTCATTATTTATGACTCAAATGTTTATAATTGTTCGACTACCTTATTCATTATTATTTCATATATTAGCCATTATTTATTTATACATTGTTTAGTATTATGTTCCAATATAATCATGAGGGCATATTCTCCCCACCGTAACATCATTGACCCATGGAGATGCATTCTTGAGGTCATGTAGACAACCAGTTTGGTTACTATTACCTGGTGAGTTGGGTAAAGATATCAAAAAGTGGTATCAAAGGGTTTATTTTTCCCTTGTCTTACTGTTTGGTTTGGAAGATAGGAGACTAAGATGTTTCATAATTTTTAATGAGCCTCTCTATATGATTAGATAACCCATATAAGGGTAAAATAAAAATTTTCTCATATGGGATTTGATATTCTGGATTATGTCTATTAATGTTTCACTAATTTTACTGATTTTACTATTAGGTAACACACATGAGGTGAAATATTGATTTTATTATTACTGGTTCCTATTTATCCTTATCCCAGAGTGGCATTGAAAAATTTATCATACATCATTATAGGAACCTTAAAAATAAAATTTCATGCATTATGCCATTCTATGTAGGTTTAATTGTTTGAAAATATGATATCTATTATATATTCCTTGAGTAATATATCTGTAATGAAACTAACATTTCTATCAGAAAAGGGATATTGAATAATTGGTTATTAAAGTGTATGAATAAACTAAAATGATGTTATCATATATAGTTTGATGATTCCGCCTTAGTTAACCAATTATCAAATGTTTGAGTTATGTAACTGAGTTCACATAGACTAAAATGTCATTTGATTTTGAATACATGGATTTCATTTGTAATTTAAATAGTATATGTACCTCTATAAATTGGGAATGATGATTCATTTAGTAACATCATCTTATACTACCTGTTACATTTTTATAACAAATGTAAAGGTCTGGATATAGTTAAATTAACTACTAATTATAATTTATAAAGAAAGTACTTGTATAAATTGGGAATGGTATTTCATTTAACTAGACTATAATAAGAATACAAGAACTAATAAATCCAAAATTAAAATGTGTTTTCCATTAAATGGGGACACCATTTACAAATTAAAGGCCATTTTCCTCTAATAACTTGTAATTGATACTCCATATATCGATACCCATGGATAAAATATAAATCTTGACCTGAACACGACCTTAGTAGCAGGTAGTAGATAATGTCTCTTGTGGTCCATTATGATCTAAAACATTTCCCAGACCTAGATTTAGGAGAATTCAGAGGGGTGTGAATTACTTATAGGAAGGCTTGTACCATCTCAGTGATTGTGAATCAATAACTTATTACCAAACAAAATCTAAGGGAAGCTGATGGTATGGGTCATGGTGTCTTAGTAACAAGATAGGGTAGTGGTTCCTCTAGTTCCCATAAATATAATCATGATAATTATTAGCTGGGTAGTGGTAGCTAAAGAATCCACACTAGAAGTTTATTAGTACGCTATAAATATGGGAGAAAATTACACTTGAAGAATCAGTGTGACAAGAACCCAATCAAGTGCAGGGCTCATGACCAAATGGAACATCTTCAAAATATCTATTAGACATTCCCATCTATTTCCAATGGTAGAGGATCTACGCTAGCTCCACTTTCTTGAGTAGGATCAATAGAAATATGTTAGGAAGGGAACTAGGGTGGAGCTAACTGATCCGGTCAAGTAATAGGTCATGGTTGTGGTATTCAGAAATCTATTTTTCAGCATCAATAGAGCATAATTTCTTAGGTTAGTCCAACTATAAATCAGGACCATAGATCATTCCCATTTAATGATTTATAGCCGACACCCAAGGAGAAGAGCATAGGGATATCTACAATGTGAGTTACTAATTTATTAACCTCTAAAATCATGTATTATTTGTTTTATATAGGCTCCTCACACTCATTTATTTCTATATCTATCATGGAAAGTCTTGGGCTTGAAATTTAGTGCCTTTATGGTATGATGAAACTTGATATACTATTAAAAATTTGATCAAAGTGTGTAATTTAGTGTAAGGAATTACCCCTTGAGGTATGAAGTTATAATTTCATATGGGAAATCTTCATCCACAAAATTACAATATCTAATTTCATTCTTATGATGGATAGTTTGGTCCACTATCATGCTTATATGGATTTATAACATCACAGGGTATCATTCACATCACCAGAGGGAGATGATTATCTTCACAAGGTAGAATGGTATGTCTAGGAAAGTGGAGTTGGATCAGAGCATCATGGGATGGGTGGAGTGATAGCCCATATTTATTTACTTTATATAGAGGATTAGGGAATATTTTAGGATGATTTTCCTCTTGTATTAAATCATTTTAGGGATGTCTTCCCCAATTATTTTTCTTGGTTACCTCTTGAGATATAGGTGGAGTTCTCTATAAATATAGTTCTAGGAGTAGCACTAGTAAACATTCCTCCTCATAGGATGGATAATACTGAGTTTTAGGAGCTCAAGAGGTAGCTAGAGGACTTAGAATATAAGGGTTTTATTTGACCTAGTACACCACTTTGGGGTTCACCCATGCTTTTCAACAAGAAGGTGGATGGGACCCTTAGGATATGTGTGTATTTCCGAAAATTGAACCAGCTTACAGTTGAGAATTGGTATCCATTTCATCACATAGATGGTCTTTTAAATTATCTTCGAGAAGATAGAGTATTCTTGAAGATCGATCTATGGTCAATATTTCATCAAGTATGTGTTAGAACTTTATAAATACCTTGTACAATGTTTTTTAGAATTTATGGTATTTATGAGTATTTTTTATGTCAGTCGGTCTTATGAACATGCTTGTCATTTTCACGGCTATGATGAATCAGGTTTTCCACCCATTTTTGGATTCATCTATGGTAGTATTTATGGATGAAATCTTTGTATATTCTAATACTCAACGTGACCATGAAAACCATATTGAGATCATTGTAAATACACTAAGAGATAATCATTTTTAGGCCAAGCTCACTAAATTCCACTTTTGAATCGATAAGTTGAACTTCCTGGGTAACATTATCTCAAAGGCAGTAGTATTAGTTGGCTTAGAGAAGGTGTGGACCATAGTTTCCTAGGAAATTCCTAAGATTTTTTTTGGAATAAGAAGTTTCTTGGGGATGATTATACATTACAAAAATTTTATATTAGATTTATCCCATCATTTAGAACTACTTATAGTATTTACCTAGAATGGCATAAAGTTTATATGTTCTAAATCACGTGATAAATAATCTCAGGAGTTGAAGGGAGGAATTACCTCAACCTCAATCCTGATCCTACCTAAGTCTGTAAGAGGCTATTCAATGTTTTGTGATGACTTAGGCACCAGGATAGGTGTAGTTCTAATGTAGGAATATTGAGTTGTTGTGTATGGGTCTTGTTAGTTGATTCCTCATGAGCATAAATACCCAACACATGATCTTGATCTGTTGGTATTTTTCCATGTCTTACATTGTTGGAGAAACTATTTTCTAGGAGAGTGCTTCAGGGTGTATACAAATAAAAAAATCCTTAAGTATGTCTTGAAATAGTGTGACTTGAACCCCATATAATAGAGATGAGTTGAATAACTTCAGTCCTTTAATTGTGATCTTGCCTATATACTTGGTGAGGGTAATGTAGTTACTGATGATCTGAGATAGAATACTCAAATACAATCTATTAAAGAATATAGTAATGAATAGAGGTTGATGGATTTTATTTATATGATGCATCTATTGGATTAGGAGAGTTATAAGAAACCTTTTCTTACAACCTTAGTGGCAGCCTCATCACTTCTGGATAGAGTGAAGAGGAGACAATTCTCCGATCCTGAAGGTTTGGTCTTGAGGGATATTATTTCATGTGTAGACCCACCACTGAATTAGTTAGTTTATAGAGATAAAATCTTACTTATTCATGGGTGTATTGGGGTGCCTATAGATATGTGATAAGAAATAATGTGAGAATCCCATGATTCAAAATGGGAAATGCACCAAGGGATTTACAAGATGTATCATGAAATGCACCTCCAGTATTGTTGGTCTAGGATGAAAGATCAGATTATAGGTTTTATCACAATGTGTTCCACTTTGTAATAGGTGAAGGCATATAACCAGTTTCCTACTATCATGTTATATCTATTACCAGTATTAGAAAGAAAATAAGATGATATCACAATAGATTTTTTGACTAGTTTTCTAAGTTCGCCTCAATTTAGCAATGCAATTTTTCTAGTTGTGGATAGGTTGATGAAGGTATCCCACTTCCTTACTATTTGGGAGACATTCCTAGCTAATGATCTGAGGAGGATGCACATCTATGTTATTATACACTTATACAGGGTCCCTCATACCATCATTTTTAATAGGGATTCCCATTTCATGTCTGAGTTATTCTATGGGTTGCAGAAAGCACTAGGTATATAGGCACATATGAGTAATTCTTACCACCCTCAGACTGACGACTAGTCATAATGGACAATATAGGTTTTAAAGGACATGATTCAAGTAAGTGTCCTTGATTTTAGAGGTTTATGGGAGAAAATATACAACTTTTTGAGTTTTCCTACAATAATAGCTATCAGGTGACCATATAGATGGATCCTTATGAGGATTTATATGGGAAGTCATGTTGACCACCTTAGTGTTGGCTAGAGGTAGGAGAGGCAGTGCTACTAGGACCACATATCATCTAAGAGACCTCAGAGCGGGTGCAAATTATCAGGAAGCTTATGGTTACTACTCATTCTAGATAAAAATATTATGTCATTCACCTTTTTCGACCTCTAAAGTTTGAGGTTGGGGATAATGTTTTCTTGAGGGTTTCCCCTAGACTAAGGTATAGACAGATACTGAGGCAAGTGAAGATGACTCATAAGTTCATTGGACCTTTTGATATATTGGAGAGAGTTGGGATGGTATCCTATCGAATATATCTTCCTAAGAGGTACCAATAAATGAAAAATGTCTTCCATATATAATATATTCACTAATATTATGCTAACCAATCTCATACTTCTGATCCTGAGGATATTGAATTATATCTCGATGCTTCTTTTGAAGTATATCATGTTCATATTGTGGATTAGAGCATGAAGATTCTTTGAGTCTGTTCTATCCCTTTAGTATAGGTGTCATGGAAGCACAACCATGTACATTATGAGACTTGGGAGTGAGAGGCCGATGTAGATGCTCAGTGTTCAGAGTTATTCTCAGATGATGTTTTACAACCCTTGGAAGGGAAACTTGGGGATGAGTTTCTTTAAGGGACAAAGATTGTAACATCTAGGTTTTTTCTGTAAGGTAAGGAACCTTTAATTCTTGACTTAAACCCTTTATTTTATCCTTATAAATCTAATATATGGAAAAATAAAGGTCTCTAGAGCATTTAGGTCTTGTTTGGATCCTGAATATTTGAGTTATGGAGGAAAAGGAAAAATGCATGGTTTGACGAAACTGTGCACTAGAGGCTATATGGTTTTAGAAACTATGTGGGGGTGTTATAGGGATCTATATAGGGTGTAAATGAGTATATAAAGGTTAAAAAAATCCATTCTCCCTAGATGTGAAGGGCTCTATCCATGAATAGTTGATGGTGCATGGTTGGTGCATGGTTTTCCCAACAGTGTGGACAAACCATGCACCTCTTAAAAAGTAGGTGAAATGATCTTTTCACCCCTAATTTTTTTAAAAAGGGCTAACCCTTTTATTCTTCCTTTGTCTCAAATATATGAAAAATATCTCTTCTCTCTTGAATCACCTTCCATGGCCTAATCTAGGTTCCGTAGGTTCTCTTCTGTCCATACTCTGATTTGAGTATCATCTGTCATGTTGGATAACCACTGGTAAGCTCTCCATTACTTTAGATCCTTTCATCATTCATATTCCTATCAATGGAGTTATTTTGGTGTGATATAATTTTCGTTATTTTCAAGGTGTTTGTATTTTATTTCATTTTATTCTAATATAGACTAAAAAAAGGGACAAAACTAGACGAGTTCTCTATTATAGGTATAAGGTAGGTTTTCTATGACTTTTCCCTCAATTATAGCCATTTATGAATTGTTTCCATTGTGCCACACATTATTTTAATCACTATTTTCCTATAAAATTAATATTATTTAAATTAAATTGAGTAAATTTTAATATAAATCTCTAATGAGACCAATTGAAATTTTCGGAGGTCTATACCTCAACGCTAACCACCTAATTAGGGAACATTCATTATTATTCCTTTAATGACCAACATTGTGACTACCTAGAATATCATTTGGGTGTTCTTGAGTTGAACTATATTATGGTAATACCATATTATAATTAAAATAATTATAAATCAATAAATGTAAATCCTCAATCACTTGTATGTTATTATTTATAGTTAAGTTTGTTTGGTTTCATATCCCTCATTGACCCCTGTCAACTTAATGAAAGGTGTCATAATAAACCTAAGTAAATTGTAATATTCATGGTTATTACATGGAATATGATGACTTATGAATATTTATAAACATGAGTATATAGTTCCTAACACATATGAACCTTTTTATCTTTATAATAATAGTCATACTTGAGCCTGCCTTTGATTCCTGGGGGAATGACTTGAGCAATCAGAGGACACCATTCTGATTCATTGAGCTAGTTGCCAAGGGATATACCTACCCTAGACTCAGTCCTTGTCTATTAGTGGATGCTTGAAGTGACACCATAGGATCCCTATCCTCCTATAGACAATTAAAATTCCTTGGATCCACTCCTTGTATTTAGCATGATTTCTTAGGACATGTGATGCCTTGGATTATTCTCTTTGGGATCTAGTAATTCTTTAATAGGGATTTACCTTGAACTTGATCCACAGACTTAGTTTGACATATTTAGAGTAGAATTACTTGGGTATACCCCTTGGATTACCATTATCCTATATTTCTAGGATTTATAGTTGTGTACTATGAGCTATCCTAACCTTATAAGGTCAAGGATGCCTTTATTCCTCTTGGATCCTTTTTAGTATTATCATCATTACTTCCTATGTTCACTAGTATTATATTACCTAATCCATTGAATAAATGATTAAATGAACACATGCCTAGAGAAATCCAACATAGGATGAATATGTTATGTTTGGATAGGTGTCCCATGAGGAACATAAGCTCGACTATAGTGGTATTTATCTCTTTTTTTACTTTGATATACCTGCACACTATTACAGGTTATATTCACAGACTGGATTTGTATAGATTTTGTTGGTGGTGGACAAATGAGTTTATCTCACACCCTATGTAGGCCTAAAATGGTACCCGTGTAGGTTATATGATTGTAGGTGTGGATAAGAGGAAACATCCATTTATGGATGCATGAATTCTTATATTATTATGAAATCTTGGTAGAAGATGACTGGGACAGTGATCGGGATGATTGGATAGTTCTTGTTCTTTTGAATCTTTTATATATGTCTTCTACCATGTATCCTTAATCTTTTTACAGAGACATGAAATCATTATTGTATATGGTATTATTTTATCTTTTGAGTTGATTATTTATGAATCAAATGTTTAGACTTATTCTACTACCTTATTCATTATTATTTCACCTTTTAATCATTATTTATTTATACATTTTTTCTATTGTTTTCCACTCTAATCATGATGGAATAGTCTCTCCACCATATCACCTTTGAACCTAGATTCTATTTGGTATATTCTATCATATGTGGAGGCACACTTGCGGCTATGTGGCCAACCAGTTTAGTAAATGTTACCGGTGAGCCAGTGCAAGACATCACACACATGGCCATCATACCCTTTCTCTCTCTATGGGTCCTATCGTCGTTATAAGCACCATATCACATTATAACATGTTAACTAATCCATGATTATCCCACCCATAACTTTGATACAACCTCCAAAATACAAGAAATAATACACAGTAGGGAATAGCACCTATGGGAACAATTATAACACATAATGAATAGGTCTCAAAGGCCACACACACAAAACATATGAAAATCAAAAAAATAACATATCACATAGTAGTTATCATTGATATTAATGAATCCATATATATTCCCATCATTACATTAAACTTTAAGAAAATTCCTTCTGTGATAATAACTTCCTACCTCAAGAGTTTTGATTCCCAAGGTCTGGAATTGTCATTTGAACCATTCTTGTACAAAAAATATGCCTATAACCATCCCTAAACAACACATGAGGACTATAAAATCAATATCCAAGAAGAATAACACAATAAGGTTGAAATTTTGATTATTATCACTAACCAAGAAACATCACCACTAATGGATCAAGAATCAATCAAGGGAAGATTGCAATTCTCTAGATCTGGTTTCTTATCCATTGATAAAATTAGAATTCCTTATTAAATAACATTATAATTAATATATCTATACATTAAAACACAAACATATAATTAATTCCAATAATAAGATGGGATATATGTAGGAAAAAAAAGAATAATATAGGATAATGACCTCTTACCTTGAATTATCATGAGATAAAGCCTCTAGATCCAATGAAATAAGATTTTTGAAGGAGTGGAATCACCAAGAACCACCACTTGAGTCCCTAGTTTAGAGCTTCCTAGGTTTAGGAGGATTAATTAATGGTTTAATGGAGGTTTTAGGTTAAAATCCTAATTTTTAGATAAATTAAATTATTGTGAATAGTTTTATCATACTGTTTACTTAACTATGTGCAAACCATGTGAGGATCACTACCTCTTCATGGCACCTACATGATTTGGTAAACTATTTTCCAACCATTATTTTTTCCTCTAGAACAAGTCACATAGTTTTCTATAGAATATCACATGTTTATCTTTAACCATGTTCCAAACATGTGCCATCAATGACCCATCTCCAATAAGGCGCATAGTTTTCTGGGGAGAACCGCACAATTTTCTCAAACTGTGCTCAAACCATGAACCCCATTAAATGTCTCTAAAATCATCTAAATACATCTAAAAGTTACCTAATAATTCAAACAAGGAAATTAGAACTCAAAAATAATTATAAAAGGGCTTAAATAATGGTGTAATATACCTAAAGTGTTAGGGACATTAAAATATTCCCCTTTAAGGAATTATCATCCTTGAGAAGTTTCTATAGAGTTATTACTCAAATAAATCAGGTGGATGATCCCATACATTTGATTCCCACTCCTATTTCTCATATTATATGTTCCCATGCTACCAAAAAACTCAAAAAATAGTATCATCTTCCCCTGCAACACTTTCTCACTTTATTCCCCAATCTGTACTAGTCACTCTAAAAATGATGTATCTAATTCGAAATCAACATCCTCACTATCAATAACATGTATGTGATCATTATTATACATTTGAAGATTATCCACATTGAATATATTATGCATACCTTTATATTATATAGGGAGGTCCAATTAGTCAACCACTATCCTGATATGCTCAATAATATTAAATGATCCCACAAACTGTGCACTATTACAAATACGCCTTTTATTAGCGCTAAAAATGGACTTTAACAGTGCTATAAAAGCGTTATTAAAGCTGGTGAAGATAAGGGGGGGGGGGGGTCCCCTTTATCAGGTCTTTCTTTTTAGAACTGATAAAATACCCCTTTTATCGGTGCTTTTTTTAGAGCTGATAAAAGTAAAAAAAATTTAAATTTTTTTAAAAAAATCCTACCAATCGGGGGGGGGGGGGGCTTTTATAGTGCTTGATCCCCCCTTTTAACAGCGCTTTCCAGCCCCTCAAGTGCCTGCACACCCCCCCTCCACCCTATATCAGCGCTACACCCACCCCCTTTATCAGCTCTAGCCCCCGAATCCACCCCTATGCGCGCACCCTTGCCTCCACCAAGATTTGATCTCAAAACCCCCCCTTGCGTGCCTAAAGCCTTTACCACTCTGCCATATTTATTTGTTCTCTAGTTAATGAGATATCTATTTATATATATATATATATATTTAGTTATATTTATTCGTATAGTAATATATAGTTATATTAATATATATATATATAGTTATATTAATATATATATTTATAGTGATATTAATATATATATATTTATAGTTATATCAATATATATATGTAGTTATATTAATATATATATATATAGTTAGATTAATATATAGGTATATAAATATTTATATATTGGTATTTTAAATAAAATTGATATTAGTTATTATTTTGATAAATCTAATATATTTTATATGTAAATGGTATATAAATATTTATATATTGGAAACTCAATGTGACCATTTGAATGAGACTTTAGGACCCCTATAGGTCAAGTGATATTTTCATTGTTCCTAATGGCTTCTCATGGATGATAAGTTCTAAGGGGGGAGGTTGTAATGACCCGTGTTTTCAATACAAGGTATCATTCCATGGGAAATTGAAATTTTGGCATTTAGTGGATTGACCATTCTTTTAACTGAGCTTCAAAACATAATATGTAGTTATATTAATATATATATAGTTAGATTAATATAGTTATATTATATATATATAGTTATATTGATATATATATATATTTATATCAATATATATATTTATAGTGACATTAATATATATATTTATAGTATATCAATATATATATATATATGTAGTTATATTAATATATATATATATAGTTAGATTAATATATATGTATATAAATATTTATATATTGGTATTTTAAATAAAATGGATATTAGTTATTATTTAGATAAATCTAATATATTTTGTATGTAAATATATTTTATTATTTATATTTATAATTAAATTTTTTTGTGTGAATATATAAAAAATATGTATATATTGTTATATATTTGATTATAAATAGCAGTAAATTATAAAAAAAGATAAAATTTCAAATAAATAATATCAATATGAATGTAATACCTTGGAATAAATTCAGTCCCCACCAAAAAAAGCCAATAATACCCCCTTAAACGAGGCTGAAAATCTACAAAATGTTAAAAAATCGGGGTACCCCGACTAAAAACTCAGTTTTGGAGGCCTTATGGGACAATTTTAGCCTCGAAAAAACCTTAACTGGGGGCTCCTCAGTCACATGGGTGTAGATATCATCGCATGATTCGATTTGATATGTGGTAGAGATCAAACGGACACCCGAATCAAAAGCTATGGTCGTTTGAAGTTCGAGTTGCGTTTTCAACATATTTTGGATCTTTTTTTAATTTTTTTAGTCTTAAAATTGTTATTAAATGACTATTACTCCATAATAATTATCAAATTACTAATTAAAAATATATTTTTTAATTTTTTTATAAGCTATTTTCACTAAATATGTTATGTATTAAGTATATTAAGTGTAAATGTATATTTATACTTATATAAAATATATTTAAAAATTACATATTATATTGATATCAATATAACTATATTTATATATTTATATATTATTTTTAATTAATTTTTTTTGAAGTCGACCCTTTATCAGTGCTTTTTCGTTAGCGCTGATAAGGATTGGCGCCGAGAAAAACTGTTTTTGTGGTAGTGGTGGCTCCAACTTCCTCAATTCCCACAAATGTCAATTCCCCAATCAAGGGGACGCTTATAATAAAACACAATCAAACATAGTGAAATATAAAGGTTATAAACTCTTGTTAGCATATGAGTGATTCATGATATGATTGATCGCTACCTTATTTTGAATCTACTAGACTTAATCAGAGGTATCCTACAATATACTAGGTCTGAAAATAGTTTCCTCACCTACCTCATTCCAATATAGTGGTGAATGACACAACCAAAAATAGAGAGCCTTGAATGGTTCCATATGAATCAATGAATGGTTAATATTATTTTATGAGAACTCTTTTAATGACAAATGAACATCCCGTGCTCCATATAAATAAAGGATGCATGATCAAAGAATATCCTCCAAAATCTGGATCATCCTCTTAGACTGCCCATTAGTCTATGGATGATATTCCACACTCATCCTCAACTGAGATCCCATTTAATTCTATAATCATTCCAAAAACATGATGTTAAAAGAGTGTCTTGGTTATATACTATGCTCATGGGCACCGTATACATCCATAAAATATCTCACATATAGAGCATGTATAACTATTTGATAAAATAATTCTATTGAATCAGTAAGAAATGTGATACATTCATAATCTAATAAAACACAACCCATAAGGAATCTTGACTTCTTTTTGTCTTAAGAAAACTATTAAAAAAGTCCATATTCACTTTATCCCAAATCCACATGGTCATGATAAGATGCTAAATCATTCCACTTGGTCTCTAATTCTTGGTCTTAATCCTCTGACAGGTAAGGTATGTAGAGACAAAACCGGTGATGTCCTTACTCATACCTAACTACCGAAAGAGATTCCTACTATCATGGTTCATCTTTGTTAAACCAAGTGAACTTACCATTGAGAGGCATGGGAGAACTTCATCAACTCTTCCCTGATGAAAGTAGGAACCAAAAATCTCCCATGAACATAGATCACACCATCACTATCCATTGACCAACCTAGAATTGATTCACTTCCCACTAAACCTTCCTACATCACTAAGAATTCAGGATCCAACTCCTGGTTGAATTTTAACCAATCCACTAATGTAGAAGTGGTAACTAAAGGATAAAAATTCATTACCTCCATTCCTTAATGCATCCACTAACCACTCATCCAATAAGATTATTAACCATAATTCCTCCAATGAGGGCCACTCTCTAAGTTCCTACATTTTCTTGATGGGATAATCTAAAAAAAAATTACCATTTCCAAGAGAATAATCCATATCAAAGTCAAAATTCTATATATACTCAACCCAATGACTCTATAAAAGATTTAATTTCCACTAAAATAAGATTTATTGCAAGATCTTGTGGTCCACGTAGATAAAAAACCTATTACCAATGAGATAATGACACCAACATTTCATGTCATAGACCATAGGTTCCAAATACAAGTCATGTATAGGGTAGTTCCACTAATGGGGTCATAGCTGGTATGATCTATAATCTTCTACCCAATCCATATATATTATCATAGCTCCAAAACCAATGTTTTAGGAAATGTAGTAAACCATATATCCAATCCCAAGATCTGAAAATATAAATATCAAATCTATCACCAATCTTCTCTTAAACTCTAGAAAAGAATCTATACACTGATCCAACCACTATAAAATCACCCCTTATTGGTAAGACTAGTCATTAGTGATTATAAATGGGATAAATCCTAAATAAACTAACTATAGTATCTGAAAAAACTAAAAAACTTCTGATATAGAATGTGACCCTAGGGAATTACCAAGAAATCACCACATCTACCTTCTCCGGATCAATTGAGATTCTCACCTTAGGAATCAAATGCCTAAGGAAGAAAACCCCTTAAATCCAAAAGTGACACTTTAAAAGCTTAACATAAAGCTAGCATGATTTAAGTGTACTAAAAAAGATCCCATAGTTCTTAACATGGATCTCCAGGGTCTATTATTATATCATAGTATCATCATTGAATACAATGAAAAAAGAGTCAATATATAGATGGAATACCCTATTCATGATATCCATGAACACCATTATAGTGTTTGTAAACCTAAAAGGCATGAAAATATACTCATATAATCCATAATTTCTCCTAAACATTGTCTTTGGTATATCCTCTGCTCTAACCCACAACTGGTGTTAACCTAATCATGTGTCAATCTTAGAGAACTACCAATCTCCCCACAACTAATCAAACAAGGAATTGAGCCATGAAAATTAGTACATATTATTTACTTTGAATTGATTCATATTTCTATATTCCACACATAATAAATTACTTCATTTCACATTTTTAGTGAACAAAATTTGTGAACCCCAAGGATAAGTGATCGGTTTGATAAATCCCTTTGCCTATAGATCCCCAAGATGCACTATGATTTCATTCAAATTAGATGATTCCATATGATATAGAGGGAATGATCTGGGTTATTCTCCTGACATTAGTTTTATCTCATAATCAATTCCTCTATTAGGAGAAATTCCTAAGAAATCATCTGTAAATATATCTTGGTAACTATCCACCACTGGTGAAAAAGGGGAGGGGTTTACTACCTGGTTTCCCAAAAGATCCCTGACCACTACCTATGATATAATAGATCCAAATTAGATAAGGTATGGTCCCATTATTCCTACCCAAACATTTAATTCTCCATAAAAAAACTGATCTTCCTTAGGCATAGTAAATTATACACATCTTCTATAGCAGTTGATGTGCGTTAAATAACTAGTCAACTAGTATATACTAAAAATCACATCAATGATATTATCAAAGATCATGAAACACCATAAGTATGAATAACCAGAAACTAATACAAAAAACATTATACATCTCAAGATAAGTTCTATCCAATTTCTTAAGGGTGTATTGAGAGAAATTGAACAAGAATACAATTTAACTAGAAGTTATATCTTCGCAATGACTTGAGAATATATAATAGAATGAGAAACACCTGTATCATACAAAGAAGTAGAAAGTGTAGAAGTAATAAGAAACATACCTCTAGCTATAGAATGTCTCTTTGCACCATCATCCATAACTTATTCCATGATATACACACTACCTACATCAATACCATGACTCTATCCTAATAACCCCTAACTCGACCGATTCATTTTCCCTTGTGGGATCTGGGCCTACTAATGTGATCCCCAATTAGTCCCACGAATCAAAATCCATGTATTCCTCACACATGTATAAAAACCTAATTATAGTTCCCTTAAATAGTTTATAAAATATTCCCCATCATTCCACATTGAGGAAACGTTTTATGAGATTTAGGGAAAAACATGTGATAGTGCCTACTCTATCCAAAATTAAAGAAAAGGGTGACACCTAATTCCTTAGAGGTTGCTAAAGAAAAATATATTTACTCTGACTACCTATTTCCATAGGCTATACCTCATCATAATTCCTCTTCCTGCTACCGATAAAAGTGATCACTACATCACTAGAATTTCTGATCATTGGTGTAGCAAGGGATGAAAGAATACATGCTACCTTGTTTTCCTACATACTATTCTTGATCACTGAGGCCTTGTATAGAACCTCAAAATACCCCATCAGGTTGAGGCTCCTTACCTAGATAATTATTTCTAATTGAAGGATAGTCTCATACTTTCAGGCCATCTACACCTTATTCCCAACCAAAATAGGAGCGAAGTGAAAATAATACATGGAATGATAGGATAGGAAGATACCAACATCATCCCTTACAGAAGCTCTATAAAATCCTATGATCAATCAAAATTCAGTGAATTAAATAAAATATCCTCAAATAATAGATTCTTTAAGGTCTTTTAATTTAGGCCCTCGTGTATCCCCACCTAGTTTATGACACCCCACTATCTCTTCAGGATTCCTTAAAGAATAAAAGAATCTAACTAAACCCATAAATCTTCCAGCATCTCCACTAAATAAAAGATTCATTTAATGATATCAATCCAATACTTAGTATTATAGGGTCCTATAATACCCTAAAAAGACAAGGTATATTGAAGTTTTAAATCCTGAACATAATTAACCATCATCCTACGATCTCCTCCACCATGAGTATGTACTATATGAAAGACTCCAGGTTGAAGCGTTTCTGCTTCCTAAACCAATAGAGAGATTGTATTATCATTCTCAACTACACCCTTATACATGTTTAGAGGAACTATAGGAGATAAATCCCTTATAAAAGTATCTTCACCCACTTCTCTAGGTGGTTCTATAAGATGGCGTCATGGAAGAATTATTTGAAATCCCAAACAAATGCTAAGAAATTATCTCAACTACTTAATTAACTACACCTATGAATAAATTATAGTCACATGAAAAATATCACTATAGGAAGACTCATCCTAAGAGGCTACACATTTCTAAAAAGCACAACCCCCTTAGTACTACCCAAGTACTAACCATGTATTTCACACTTGCACATTAGTTATAGACATATATTAATAACAAAACATAACATTATTGGTTAAATTAATTAAAAGTTTCAATATAGATGTATCATAGAATAATTGAAATTTAATAAATTGGATTAACATGTATGAAAATAAATTATATATATGACATGTGACCCTGTGTGCCTAGCTATGATGCATGAATGAACCCAAATACCGTAAACTATAACAACAAAATAACACTCAGCATCAACATGAAATTGTAATATGAAAATCAATAATATAAATCCCATCACAGGTAATTCATATATCTATTACATAAGATCTGGCAAGGCACTTAAATGAATCCCCTACCCAAGTTACACACATATTATCTCCATTTTACCTTTCCCCAAACATAGTCAAGAAGAAATAAAATAAATGAAAGGAAAACCTCCTCTAATACCAATTTATAATTCCCTGACCTAAATCACTTGGTCCAAGATAGAGTGAAATATAACCTCATGTATGCCTCCCTATACACAAGAGGATTCCAACTAGAATTTAGGGTCTGAATAGATACAAGGAGATACTATACCCTTAGTAAAAAATACATACACTAGAATCATAATAAAGAGTAAATACATATCCCACAACAAGGATAGTGTAAACTAAAAGAATATCATCATGCTATAAAAAATCTAATCCAAGTCATACAATATAAAACAAATTCCCCTAATATGGTAGTTCAACTAATGTATGATAACCAAAGGATATAAAATAAAAACATGGTAGTGATAATATAGAGTTTGTCCCATCATCACCTCCATCCTCTAAGATCCACCTTCTTAGCTCCTCTATGTAGGGCCCTTCCCTTAGCTGGACTGCTGACCATGAAATCAACATGCATATCAATATAAACCTATAGGGTGTGAGTATAAAACCATTAAAAAACCACCAATGTGTAATTAACATAAAGTGACCATGTATATAAAGGTTTCGGTCATAATGGTAAGTAAATTAAAGAAAATCAAGCATATGTCAAGTGATCCTTCACTAACCAGGATATCAGGAGCCCTGAACTCACTTTCTTCGGCTTCATGCTAGAAGGAAAGTTTCTTGTGTCATCATATCTTAGGTTAGTCCATAAGGCTAAAAAATCTCTCAAATCATTTCCAATATCTGACCAAGTCTTGGGTCAGGCCACAAGTCCGTTACACCCCTTGCTCAACCTCAGACCAAGCCACAAGGTTTTCATTCCCTTACAAACTATATCAGGTTGATCTATAAGGCCATAATACCCCATCCTCTATCTCAGGTTAAGAAACAAGTTCATAATACCCCAACATTGTCTCTAGTTCTAATAATCATTATCATCAACACCACATCTCACTATCACATACTAATCGAGCAATGAATATCCGACCTTTCACTTTGATACAACCCCCACAGGCTAAGAATTCATATACAATATGTCAAAAAACAGATGGGAATAGTTATAACACACAATTCTAAGGTATCATGGTCCACACATGCACACCATATACAAATAAAAAACTTTCTATATCACATATTATCTCTCATGGATATGTATGCATGAATACTCATTCCAATCACACCATTCAACTTTAAACATAGGCCCTATGTTATAAAGACTTACTACCTCAAGAGTTTTGATGCCCAAAATATAGAATTTTCACTTGGACCATGCCCACACA
This sequence comes from Viscum album, assembly GCA_963277665.1. Lineage (NCBI taxonomy): Eukaryota > Viridiplantae > Streptophyta > Magnoliopsida > Santalales > Viscaceae > Viscum > Viscum album. The sequence goes on from OY728138.1 coordinate 1,384,834,323, forward strand.
CTAAAAATTCTTAGAACCATCCCAAAGAAACACATGAGTCTTATAAATTAAAGATCTAAAAAGAACACCATAACAAGGTTAAGAATTTGATTAGTCTTACCCAATGAGAAACACTACAACCAATGGATCTAGAATAGATCAAGGGAATATATAAATTCTCTAGATCTAGACTGTTATCCATAGATAAAATGATAATTACTCATTAGATCTCATTATAATTCATAGATCTATCCATGATATCCTGAATCAATTATTCCTTCCTAGAAGAGGAAACAAGCTCTATAAGAAACATAAATAATAGAGGATAATGACTACTTACCTTGAATTATCATGAGATAGTGCCTCTAGATCAATTGAAATTGGTGTTTAGTGGTAGAGGAATCATCCTGTACCACCATTGGATTACATAGATTTGAGATACCTTGGTGTAGGGGGGAGAATGAATGGTTTCAGGGAGGTTTTGGGTCAAAATCTCAATTTTCATATTAATTAAATTACCACACACAGTTTGGTCACACAAATTTCCAAACCGTACACCAATTGTGCATGGCTCACTACCTCTTCAGAGAATACACACATTTTGGCCACATGGATTGGTAAAACATGAACAAACCATGATTTTAAATCATTCTCAAGTCACATGGTTTCCTATATAATTCCACATGGTTATCTCTAACCATGTGCTAAACATGCACCATCTATTGTACCTCTTCAACAAGCTACATGGTTTCCTGGGGAGAACCTCATGGTTTTACCAAACTATTATCAAACCATGAACCCCTTTAAGGGAAAATAATCCCATCCAAAACCATCTATAAATTACCCATTAATTAATAAAATAATTTCAAAACTAAAAAACACTCAGATAAGGTAAAAAATCAAGGAATAATATGAATTAAAATTCATGTCTATTACACCACCACATATATTTAAAACACTTTAAACATCAAGAAGGGGAAATTTGAATTTATAAATAATAAAACCATATATTTTTATTAATTTTAATAATTCTAAAACAACCTGATTAACAACCCATGAGGTAAAATCTATTTTGTAAATAAAAAACCTTTGGAACTTATAAATAAGTCTTTAAAACTTATAAAGATAAAAAAATTATTCTTTAATTTAAAACCATTCTTTCAAATTCACCTTCAAAAAACATTAAAAAGGTAAACCAAACCATCTAATAAAAATAACATAAACTTAATAAATAATCATAATACCAAATAAACATGGAAGGAGTAAAAATGATAATATAAATGGTGTCTCATAAATAAAGAAGAGAGAAGGTATAAAAACAAGTATGAGATGAGAATCCCCTAAATAGAATCATCAACATATGAAATAAACATCATGGGAAACTCACTAGGGCCTAGTATAATATTTTTATGGATCTCACTCATGGAGAACCTAAGAATCGACCAACCTATAATGGTACTAATAGAAACCCAACCCTTGATTTCCCCCTATGCTTCATAGGTGACATATCCCAATCCAGTGAAATAATATAAACTGGTGAAATTAAATAGACCAGTAATATAATCTAGTGGATCATGTATCATTATATTCTACTTTTCTACCTAGGGTTCCCATGAAATCAAAGTAGAGTTGAGTAAACAATGAATCACGTTATCAACTCATATATCAATAATAAATCATAAAAGATAAACCTCATCTTACTTCCAATAACCACTCAAGAAATATCCCCTTTCATATTATATGAGTGTTACATAACAATTTAAATCATCACAAAGAGGGAAAATGTTTATACAATACATAACATAAAGGAAAAAAATTAGGATGTCACAACCATCAAGAAAAATCTTTTTATAAGGTTCTAATCAGTATTTTAAAACTAAATTAGAAAAACATATTACATTACCATTTTTTGAAAAACAAACCATGGAAACATCTCTTAGAAATAATTTTGAAATTACACATTCCTTTAAAACATTTTAAAACACAAAAAATACTCACAAGTATCAATAAAAATAAATCAAGGGACAAACACAACCCTTTTTAAAAAACAACACTCTGAAAACATGAATCACAATCTTTGAAAAAAAACTATTGTTATGTACCTCTTTTATCATTAAATTAATTTGAAATAATAATATATGAAATTTTCACAAACACTTGGAATTCATAAACATTTAAGTTCAAAAAAATACTAAAAATACTTGAAAAAAACTTTATGAAAAATATATAAATCCGTAAAAATATTTTAAAAACCCATGAGGGATATCACATTAAGTATAACCTAATAAGAATTTTTTTTATAAAGGCCAATAATTTCAATAATTTTCAATAAATATAATCACACAAAATAATATACTTATTTTTTTTAAAACAATTTTCCCTAAATAAATATAGAAAAATAAGAAATATTATGACCTCTACAATACCTAAAAAACTAAACACCTATGATTATATCAATTAAACCAATATGTTTGACCAATATGTCCATTAGGATTTATTAGATAAGATGAAACCAATAGGAGATGGAAGAGGGAAGTAGAGTGAAGAGAAAAATAGGACATTACCTTCCAAATACACTTGAAATCTAAGAAAAAAAAGGCTTTGAGAGCTTGAGGAAGAACAATGGAATCTCCCTTGACATCACCTATGTTTGACTACATGAATGGGGAAGAAAAGGAATGACAAAAAATATTAAACTAAGTATGTATAGATAAAAAATTCACATTTTAAAATTTTAGGTAGATTTCATAGTTTAACCACAAATTTACCAAACTTTATGATAATCATGTAGTGTCCACTAGAATCAAGAAAAACCTCTCTCACAGTTAGTTTACATGATTCTCCAAACTGTGTGAAAACCACTAAAAAATTATCATATGTGTAAAGTTCAGTCACATAGTTACTATTGATACCTATACAGTTTACTCAATTTTGTTGATAACTATGCACTATAAGGAAAACTTAGACATAAGTTCCAATCACACGATTTCCACTATATGTAAATTTTTTTTCACAACCATATTATAAACATGTTCCATATAGAAGAGTCATACATGATATTAACCCACATGATTATCCCCCATATGTAATTTTTTTCTACACAATTCATCATAAACCATACACTACACATGAATCAGTTGCTAAAGTAAACTTTTATGTATGAATAGGAATTCATGGTTAATCTTATGTGTGTGGTAGTTTCATGGTAATTTTGTAATAGATAAAATTATCAAAAATTAAATATTTAAAATCAATGAACTCTCAAAAATTAAAAATAAACTGAATTTATATAATATATTACACAATAGTGACATGAGGGTGTCAAAATTCTCCCCACCATTCCACATTATGACCCCAAAAATTATTCAATAAAATTTTTAAGCAACAATTAACAAAAAAACCACTTCACCCAAGTATACAAGGTGGGAGGGTGGGGTAAAAAATAGAAAATCTAGAAAGGTAAGGGAACACTAGAAAAATTTTGATTCCTCAAGATAAATTAAAATAATATTTATAAATAATAAAAAATCCCAATCATAACCCACATCACCAACAATATGGATGAATCTCATAGAATAGAGAGACTTACAATAACACCTTAAGATTTTGGAATATATATTTTCTCTAAATTAATACTATGTTTGATAGATTTATCCACACTCTACAAAAAAATAAAATGAACTCAAACATATTGGATGAATGTTATTAATAAAATTTATGAATAATTAAACCACTATTAAATAAAAATATTGTAATGAATTATAATCTCATAAAAATTAAGATTAATAACACTTAAGTTTTTAAAAGGGAGTTATTCAATAAAAGAAGATTTTCTTTATATTTTCATTTGAGAGTAAACTTTATAAATTTTAGAATTTGAATTTTGTAAAATTGAATTCAATTTTTAATTCTTCATTTCAGAATTATTTCAGGGTGATTTTTTGATATTGTTCTAAAATGATTTATTTTATGTGAATAGTGAAAAAATATCAATTTTTCTTATACTATCACTTTTATGACATTATCATAATAAAAGAATGAATTATTATTTTTAAAAACTTTTCATATAAAAATATATATTTAAAAAGTAAAATAAATTATTTAAAAATACTATGTTGTATTTATAAAAACCATGTTTAACATTTTGGAAACTTAAGTAATATTTTACTCTAAAAACTATTTTTATTCGCTTATTTTAAAATTTAGTTTTCATAATTTGTAGAAATTAAATATAGAAAAATAGATATCATATTTTATATCAATATTTTCATATTATATAATAATTTCAATTTCATTTTTAGGTATAAAATAATGATTAATAAGATTAAATTTGACGGATATAATAACGGTGAAAGGGTTATATTCAAAGAATTGTTTTATCAAGGTCGTGTAATTTTTATATAGTATATTAAATTGATAAATTTTATATATTGAATTTTATATGATTTTTACACCCATATAAAAATATATTATCACCCATTTAATGGGTAAATAATTTTATACAAGATTAATAACAATTAATGTTGGAAACAATATTTTTCTACAAAAGAGTTTTTTTATATATTAAATGTTTTAATTTAAATATTAATTTAATATTATTTTTAAATTTAAATAGATCATATAGAGATTAAATTTAGGTTAATAAAATAATAAAAATTTGATAAGTGTTACTTTATATTTTTAATAAAATATAAATTACTTGGGGTAAAAACTATTTACTAAGGGAAGAAACCAAAATTGTAAAATGTTAAAATCTAGTGGTAAAATACTTGAAACATGTTTAAAAACTAATTTTATATGCTTTACAGCCCTAATATCAGACCAAACTTAATTATTTCCCACTTTTGGATCCATTTAACCTTGAATATTGTCATTCTGTCATTGAGAAAGTAATGGGTGTTTACAAAAAAATCCATTTTCGTTACTTAGAAAAGGAGATCATTTCCACCAAATTTATAGAAAATTTACATAGAATTGCCTATACCAAAACTCTAAAATATTCAATCATAAAATCTCTCCCCTAATCCTAGAATTATTTTCCTTTCCAAAAGAACATGCTAATGAGACTTAGGGTGTTACCCAAGGGAGAGCATCCAAAGGGAGAGGTAATGTTCTCAACCGAGCTCTCTCAATTATTCTCCTAGAATACCACATAAGTCATATTATATCACTAAAATTATGATAAAATACATATTAATAAAATTATAGATGTTATTACACTGATGTAATACCCATTTTCTACCCTCCTTCCCATCCATCTAAAAAATGAAACTGTTGTTTGTGTTACATATGAACTATCGCCTCCATAAGAGACGTGATCCATTTTTCATAAAATCCTTATAGGTATTTTTCAAAAGGTTTATTTATTGAATAAATATGATATTTATAAAATTATTAATACTTTTAAAAAATGAACCAATTCCTACCTCTTATGTTATATGCAAACAAACGTGTGTTTCGTGCGTACATGCATACTACCTCATCCACAAAAGTGACATATTTTATTTTTAATCTAGTATTTCATTTGTTATAATATTTTAAAATATGATTAAAAACCATAAAATATCTAAATAATATCATTATGATTTTTTAATAATGATATTTTTCCAACAGATTTATTTTCTTAACCATACTCACCCATAGATTATAGCATATTCTTACTTGGGTCGGTTTAACCACATACTTGAACAATGCTATAAATTTGTATCATGGATGACTATGTAAACTTATATAGTTATGTTATTAGACATTAATGATAAAATAATTACTATATTAGGGTTATTGAAATATTAAATTATTATTAATAATACTCTTTATTTGTTAAAAATTTCCAAAATATGCTCGCCACCAACTTCATTACCACGAATCATAACCAAAATAATAAAAAAATTAAATTAGAGAATTATAAACCATTATAAAAAATCTATTAAATTATCTATAATGATCTCATAATTATGAAATTTTAATCTATAAATAATAATCAACACTGCCATTATGAAACTAGTACTAAACAAATAATTGAAGCTAATAATATTCAATGATGGAAATACAATATGACTAAATATTATATTTGTAATAATTTATAATAAATGAAGTTTATAAACGGTTATAGTTATTAATAATTTCATAAAATTGGTGATTAGGATATTTAAATTTTTTATAAATGATTTTATATCATGTTCTACTAAGTGGGATTAAAGGTAAGGGTTTCTGAATCTCAATTATGTTTCATCGAGATATGACGTGTATTCACCACTTGTTTCATTTTTTCAGTGTATATATTGGACCAGAATTTATTTTATCACATTTTTAATCAAATATAAGGTATTTAAAAATCAATATAATGTTCCATTTTCCATGTATTTTCAATTCAAAAGATTATGATGTTGTAAGAGTGTTTCACTTCAATATTTGTTATACAAGATATGAATTTTTATGAACATAATTTCATTTAAATGTTATTTATTATAAATTTTAGATATATAATATCAAGAATTATCTTTTATTAATGTAATTTTAACATTTATTTCAATCCATAATTTTCAAGGGGTTTTTATGAAAATGTTTCTTAAGATATAAATGATATTGACACCTCAAACTTCTTTCTTTGAGTTATGATATTTCTTATTGCACTTATTTCATCCATGATTTGGTACATAAACCATAAAATTGTATTACATAGTATTTTTTTCTTCCTATATGGGGGAAAATGAATTTTTAGTTCAATTCTCCTTCCAGGATGAATTTATTTCTCATAAAATTATAACATCGTTAATAATAATTCTCATCCTTCCCATATAATCTATTTTTCTTCCCTATACATGTTTACTTTTCCTGCCAATGTTATCCTTTATATTTGGAAAATAAATTACATGCTATCACATTTGTTTTTTACATTTACATTTTAATATTTTAAAACAAACCATTATTACCCTTTTTATGATGTGAGATTTCAACAAATTTATTTCAAAATATTAAATTTTTTTTCCTTTCATGTTCGTTTATTTTATCTTTCACTCCATACTCCTTATGATAGTTTATTGTATTTTTCAAGGATCCACCATTTAATATTACTTTTAAAAATATTTTTTTTTTCAAAAACATTCTCTTCATAATTTTAAAAATTACTTTTTGAATGTGACTTGTAACTTCAATTTTTACAACAATGATTAAAACATTTTCTAAAAAACTCTTTTATGGTTTAGCTTTCTTTTCCTATTTATCCTTAAAATATTTATTTCCCTAGAATTTATTTTTCATGATAAATTTATAAATTACCTTTTTAAATAATCTTTTGGGGTGATTTAATTTTGGGTATCAACCATTCAAATTTTTGAGGTCAATTTTTATGATGCCATATAGAAATCTTACAAAGCCCAATTTTATTTCCATGGGTTATTTATGCTATGATGAATGAATATTTTCAACTAGAAAACATATGTAAGGATGATTTATGGGTGTATATTTTATCCCCATCCAATGAATTGGTTAATATTTTATATCCCATGATATAATGTAGTGGGGAACTTCTTGGATTACGCTAATAAATTGAAGGGTTAGCCTTATTAGATTACAATCACAACATAAAGGGTGTGACCTCTTGGATTACAAATCAAAATAAAGGGTGATAATTCTTGGATTACACTCAAAACATAGAGTGTGAGCCTTATTATCTTACAATTTAAACATATAGGGTGGTCCTACTTGAATATTCTCACAATATGGTTATTCAATGTTCTTGTTTTTTTGTGCCATATTTCCTTGTTATTATATATTTTCATGGAATGGTACATTTTTTTTCATATTCCGATGATTATTCTTTACAAATCATGTTTATTATCTCACACTATTATTCCATGTTACATTTTTATTAATTGATATTACATGACTTACTATCATAACTTATGAATAACACTTATTATCCCATGGTTTTTTAATATGATATTTCTCCCATGCTCATGTTTCTTCATATGCTTATGATTTAACCCTTGAAAACATGTTGACATGATTTACATTATAATACATTTTAACTCACCCCTTTCTGATGATTCTATTCCCTAGGTTATGAAGATGATAATAACTTATTAGAAGTCTAGAAGAAAGTATATCTTGGATCAATTATGGATAAATATTCACCGATATCATATAATAAGGCTCTTATTTACCTGATACTCAAAGACACTAAATCTTATGTTCTTGGAATTGTGTGTTATTTTTGAGATATAAATTTTAAATTATTTAAATGATGTAAAATAAAGATATGTTTAGATTGTGTGGAACCTTTCAGTTCATTGGTATGTATTTTTTGACTTTTAATTTGTTCTTTTATTATTTCTTGGAGTTCCCAGGTGCTGAGGGTTGGGATCTTGGTTTTTGGAGAGAACAACCCAGGCACATGGTCGATGTATAGTTTTTCTAACCACAAGGATAATCACGTGAGAATGTTCGTTTTGGGGACAATGATATTTTTAACAGTTTAATAATGATTTTCAAAACTTTGTGAGGCTCCATAGTAACTGGAAATCTTTAGTTTGGGGGAGATAGCATCACCCACACAGTTAACATATAGGTTTTCTAACTGTGCATCCAAACCATGTGAGTTGTCTGGGTCATTAATTTTTTTCATAAAATAACCCTTTTCCCTTAAGGGATTTTAAGTCTCTCACCCTCTTTTATCTCAAATTTCATATGTATCTTCTTCCCCAAGATTTAGAGCATCTTCCTCTTCATTTTTGGTGGATTTTCCTTGGATACTTAGTGGTTTGGTATGAGTTAATCCTCAATCTTCGTGATTTATTCATTCTTTCCCCTATTCTTCTCTTTCTCTTACATTTCTATGCATTATGAAAACCCTATATGGTGTTATGAATGAATATAAGGGTGTTAATGGGGGGGTGGGGGTGGGGGGGGGGGGGGTTGGAATGATTTATTATGGTTTAGCTATGTGAGGACTTACTCTTCCTAAATCTAGAATTTTTTGTTGAATTTGATGAGGTTGGAACAAATTAAGAGGTAGGTCTCCCTATTTAAGGGTGTTTTTCATAGATAACCTTTAATACTTTATCACCTTTGGTTTTTTTTATTAAATTTAGTTTTAATTTATTTATGATTTGTGATTTTTTTATGTTTATGTGATATATTTTTTTTGGGAATTTGATGTTTTAAAGTTTATTTTCAAAGTGAATTGGATTAAATGAACTAAAAATGTTTGATAAAATGGATTAAAGAGGTTTTTTGGTTTTAAATAGATTTTTGATTTTTTTTACCTTGAGCAATGTGTTTTATAAAAATGGACTTGTTGGTTTATTAAATTGGATTTTGAAATGGATTTTAAGAATGGAAATTTTTATGTTGATGTGTTTGGAAGTGAGTAGCACATGGGGACCTAGGGTGTTAGGGTGTTCATGAATTAGATCAAGTGTGTTGTCTAAGGGATTTATATAGACTTTGATAAGGAAGATCGAGGAATATTTCATAATATTTTCCATGGAATTAAGAGAAACTTTGGGAAGAATTCCAACTATGTTTCCAACTTTCTTACCAAGGGATTGAGTGTGATCTTGTGAGTTTTTGACTGGGAATACTAACATATCTTCCAACATGTTTATATACATATTCGACTATAAAATTGATTTTTTTGTAGTCTAAGTCACACTAGAACCTTATGGTTATAGCCCATTTTTCCTATTTATTATGTTCGGTTGATTTATATGATTTTATGAATTGTGTTAGTGACTTTTTTAATTGAGATACCTTATGTTATGCCCAATTACATTTATTTGGTTATGTGTTAGTAATTAAGTTTATGCTCACTTTTACACCATGTGTGGGTGTGTATAGTATTTCATGTTGGGTGGATTTTTTATTTATTTGAGCTTTGTTATATTCATGTGTTGGATACATGTTATATTTTGAGAAAATAAAATGGGTCTTAAAAAGGGAAAATAGTTTTGAGGGAACTTATTTTAAAAGTTAACTTGGTTTTCAAAATATAATTCAAATTGGATTTATTGGTTTCATGGTTAAAATACTTATATAGATTCATGGTGGTATCTTGATGGTATTTATACCTCAAAAATTGGTTATGCCTTTGGGAATGGGAAGGATTTTTTTTATAGGACACGAGTAATGGTAAGGGAACCATACATATGAGAGGATATTATTGATTACTATCATCTGAGATTATTTTATATTGGAGAATAAATGGTCTCATGGATTTGTTCATGAAGAGTTTTTTTTTGTGTTTTTTGTATCCTAGGATGTATGTGTTGGTTGTTTGGGTCTTGACCCTTGTTTTTAGTTTTGATCATTGACTTCATATATAATATATTTATTAATCGTGTATAACATGATATGAGTGGTGATGTGATGCTATTTATGATATTATTTATTAGCCATTGAAACTTTTAATTTAGTTCTATATTTATATTTTTTTATTATAGTTATTCATAAAGTGTGGCCATCCAATTAATAGATGGTTAATTCTCGGTTACTAAGGGTAAATCCAAACCCAAATGGTATATTGTAATTTATTGGTACTTATCACCATCCCATAGTGATTGGGAACATGATTCAGGCCTTATGGTGTTTCTGAATTGGGTGATGGGTCATGTTGAACCCAGTTGGTTCACTGAAAAATAGTATTAGTGAAATTTTTATTTGGGGTTCAGTAGTAGACTAGATCTAGGGCCATCCGTACTCAAGAGGTAGGAGAAAAAAAGTTCCTCACCATGTATTCTTTGCGTTAAACCTTGAGTTTACATGGGTATTTAAGTATTTATTTATTTATTTATCTTGGTTATGGTTTTTTATTTTGTATTTGATGTATTTACCTATTTATTATGAGTTATAGGGTAAACCCATGAGTTATTTTGACTTTTGTGGTGAAACATGGAGGATAATAGGATGACATGGTTGGAAATGACCATAAGAAAACCATTTTACCATGATTGTTAACTTCCAATGGCACTTGTATAGTTAATGGAAGGTTTTTCTAACTATGTTGAAAAACCACACATGGTTATAAAATGTTTAAAAATAATTATGTTTTCTCACCTTTTTCTGTTGAAGTTATTATTGATCATAATTCTATTTGTTGAGACCTGTTATAAGGGTTCCTTTTTGTTTAATTATGTATTTTTTAGAGATAAATTTGGTCTAATTAATGATGTTTGAGATTCAAGTGTGTGTTGATTGAGATTGTGTTTTTTGTTTTGTAGACAATTCCTTTTAGAAGGGCCTCATCTAGGCATAAAGAGGGAGTTGCGGAGCATGTACCATGGGAGAAACATCTAGTTGATCTATCTTTGGTGGAGTCGGTGATCTATATGATCTAGTCCCTAGGCCATGAGGGCATCCTAGATCAAGCAGGGATGGTAGACCACACTTAGGATTTTACCAAGAAACACCATTTGATTTTCCATGGAGATAAGGGGAACCTAGAATCCTAAGGAGCATCTAGAATTGATCAATCATATCTTTCATCTTTTGAAGAACCCTTAGACCTTGATGGTGGGATTATACACTAATATATTGTATGCAATGGGTAGGAAATGTTATAAATCCATGGTTCTAGAAAATAGGTATGAGTATCTGACATAGAATGCATTTAAAGTGGTGGTTTTTAATCTACAATTCTATCTAGAAAAATTAAGGGTGGAAAAGGATTGTGAGTTCAGAATGGTGGATCAAGGGAAATGTTCAATGATGGATTATGTTTCTTAGTTTTCCAAGTTGGTTCATATGTCTCTTGATCTCCTTGTGAACAATTATCTTAAATCATAAAATTTTTAAATGGGTTTAAAGGATGAAATATGGTTGATGCTTATCCTACATTATTTGTCAACCTACATTGAGGTGGTTGATAAGGAAGATATATCAAAGGTTGACATGGATAGGAATATAGGTCTCAATGGGGTTCCTTTAGTTAGTGGTAGAAAGAGTTATTCATATATCCATAAAAGGAAGTGCGATGGACCTCATCGGTGTAATGGGAAGAGTGCATTTTAGTCATCGGGTACCGTACTAGTGGTTTCTTCTGGGCATGTGCAGGTGGTGTTTTATCAGTGTGGGAAGTATGGTTATACCAAACCTACTTGTTCAAATGTTCCAAGTACATTACAATAGTGTGGGCATCTGAGTTATCTATATATATTCTATAAGAATCTCACATAAGAGAGTGGAGTTGGTTCCTCATTTTCCACTACATGAAAGATAGAAGATAGAGGTGGTATATTTTTGGGTTTAGTAATGGTTTTAACCACATATAAAAGGTTTCATGTTGGTTTTTTAAATTCTTTGTAAAATGGAGATTTGTTAAATATTTAACAGTGTATTTTTTTTTCATGATAGTTTCATTTTTACTGAAGAAATTAATTTTTATCGATGGTTCTGTTTTAATTAGAGGCTATTCTTTTGTGGTGAAAATTTTAGTGGTGGTTTTTTTTATTAGTGGATATTTATGGAGAAAAATATTTATAAGTTGTTTAAATTGAAACTAAATATGGAAATTTACCATATTGCTGCCTAATCCACAAAAAAAATAGTACACAAAAAATATATACAAAAAATTAAAAAACCAATAAAATATAACACAAATAGTAACATCCATAAATCAATAAAAATTACATTATATATAATAAAACAACATTAAATTACATCATATTTTACAAAATTTCATGTTTTATAAAATGTTAACCCTAAACAAGATTTCTGAATACTCTACTGAGATGAATTCCCCTCACCCCCCATTACTCATTCATGCTAATTCTCGTCACATCATTCCCCACTTTATACCTATGGTACCATCATTTAAATTAGTTAACCACACATCAGTAATGATAATATTAAATGAATAATAAATGACATACAATTTAAACAATATATGATTTGATCTAAATTCAGTTTATGTAAAGGTAAAATAATGAATAATTGGTATCCATTTGCAGGATTAGAATTATCATAATATGTTATAGCCTCATTTAAGTTTGAAGATACATGGAATGATATAGTATGGAAATCCAATATTGTATTATCATAACATACAATAACCTCAATTTAGTTCAACATCCTATACCTTTCGTACTATATATTATTTTTGTAAACATATAAAATTATTGAAATAGAATCTCTTCATTTAAAATTAGATCTTTAATATCCTCAAACACTAATTAAAACTTTCCACATCAGTTTCATGTTATGGTAACCTTATCAACTGATATTTATAGCCATGATGATAATTTGATCAATGTGAAAACTATATTTAGAAACTTTACATTTAGGGACTATAGCTAGAATTTGATTATAATTAATTAACTTAAATATTCAATGAACAATATTCATTCAGTTATCTTAAGTTAAAACATACTAAACATGATAGAAATCTTATTAATTATAATAATTTTCCCATATGTGATTAAAAGTATAAACATCAACTCAGTAGTGTCTTTCATATATTTGATATTGAAAGAAAATTTTCATGTTAAAATCACACACACATCTCCATGTTTCCTCTGGTCAACCTTATCCTATTTATCATTCCTAATAATCACTTGTTTAACACTAGATAATGATTAATTCATGTCTACTTTGTATAAATACTCCTTTATTTTAAATCTTATAGAAACATAAATATATCAGGTCAAACCTATAAATCATTTGACTTAGAATATTTACTAAAAAACTGTTAAAATGAATAATATAATGGTAAATTTATAAAATTGAATTCCTCTTCACCCCCGATGAGTGTTTTTATTTCTTCATGAATACTTTCAGACATCTTATGAAACACAATAGACAATGTGATCTCCAATGTCGAGACCAAAACATTTTGTGTAATGTTTGATTCCTCAACATCATCTTTAAAAGTCATACATGTGGATGGAAGTTTATTATAATAAGATGACATGGTATCAAAAAAGTTTGGAAGGTATGTTATAAGTTATACCTTATGTTATAGAGGTATAATGATAACCCTATGACATAGAGAAGGTATAATCACTAAACCTAATCTGGTACAACATACCAAAGAAAAATTTCTTTAATTTATTATTATAAAAATAGTATTTTCATTTATTAATATTAAGAAAACATTCCATGCATTTATTAATATAATTTTTTTTTAAAAATTATATTCCCAGTTTGTTATATTTTTTCAGGTTCCATTATTAATATTAGTTTTTCTTATTTTGTTTGTTCTACTTCTTCTTCACTCTCCCTCCCAGGAAAGAAATTTTTAATATCTTTAGGTATAAAAAATTATGCATATTTTTGTTGGTGGGGTTCACTGCCAAAAATTACTTCTCCTTCATCATCCATATCATACATGCCTCTCATTTTGATATGGACAACAACGCTCCACCCTTCATACACTATATTATCAACATAACATACCATTTTTTCTTGGGAATCCATAATAAATGGATTGTGTTCTTCTAAATCACTATTATCAATCAACCCAGAGAAATTGAAATAGGTAAATTCTCTTGAGTCTTTGTTTATACCCCCTGTTAATATTGACCCAGTTATATTTAAATACCACAAATGAAAATTTCCCATGATAATTTAACTTGACAATATCAACCAAATTTCCATAATAACCTTGACCTGAAACTATGAATATACCACTCTTTTTTTATTTCAAACCTTCCTCTCAGTCAATGGTACAAAACTTAAAACTACCAACATTGTAATAATTGAATCTCCCAACACGCTTCAAAGGAAATCAAGATAAAAAATTTAAATATTCATATAGTTTAGCTCGATTATCATCATTAATTTCATATAAAAGTTTATATAAAAAAGTGTTACATAATTTATATAATTTTCAACATATTCAAACTATGTATTAGATTAAGCACTTACATTACATAAAAACCATTAAACAGTTTATTTGGAAACAATTTTTTTTATCTCTCTCTCATTCCAATTTCATCTCTTAAGTCATTTTTTCATTTGTGTATTAAATTATTAGACATAGGGATCAATAATATCAACATTGAGTAGCACATATATGTGTGATTATATTAACTTCATATCTTTCAATGAAAATGAATAGATTTTTCTAACTTTTCAACCTAATTATAAAATCTAAATGCATTGAACAGAAGGTTGAAAACTCTTTGGAAAGGTAACTTTCCACAATAGAACCTTATGGATGAGCTTTATTTTTCACATAATACTTCAAATGACCAAGTTTCATAATGATAAAAGGTAAGAAATTAATAAATAAATTATTTAAATACTGAATAAGAAAATTAAAATTTATTGATGAAAATAATATTAAAATAAAATACCTCACCATGGGATACATTCACCGATAATGTATGGGCCCTTTTAGCCTCTTTGAAAAAATGCATCATCAGATGAGTCATCCTAGTGAAAAATGAAGGGGAAATAATATCTCTAAATTTCAGAGTGTCCATACAATTCATTCATGAAATTTATCTAATTCATTAGGGTTTAATGTCTTCTCATTAAGTTGTCTAAAAAATTTCAAAATTTTAATTAGAATGGTGGTTATTTTTAAGGTAAAAAATTATGCATTTCCAAAGGTATAAACTTTTCCATAAATACATGTGAGGTATGAATTTTTAATCCATGTATCTTATGAGGATTAAAATAAACACATCTTGAAATATTACTAGAATATCCATTAGAAAATTTCACATTTTTTAATCTTATGGAAAAAATATTTTTGATGAATTTTCATTACATAAAAAGATGCAAGATAGTTTTCATTCTCATTTTTTCATATATCACATTTGAAATTGATTTTTTCTATGTCCTTGTGATAATTTAAAATATCCATTGATTTTCCATTCTCATTAAGTAATGTAAATAACACATTATCACACACATTCTTCTCAATGTGCATAATGTCCAGAATATAATGTAACAAATTAAATTCCCAAGTATTAAAGTTTGAAAATATACTATTTTCCTTCTATTTTTGTGCAATAATTGTAACTGAAGGTGTTCTAATCCTTTTTACACTTTTATCCATCTTAAAAACTTTTCCAAACTCTACACCAATATTTGATAACTATTCCAATATATGTGATCTTGAAAATAATTTTTTGGAAGCCTATAATCAGTTTTTTTTCATTGAAATGAGACTTTTAAAACCAAAATTTATTAGGTGTATCAAGGAAGAGATGGATACACATGAAACACCATTTTTTTCTATAATGTATCCATTAAAACTGAAAATCAAAGTTACAAACTGGAAAACCAAACTGATGTGTATGTTCTAACTAAAAATATTTTCATGTGTATGAAAGTCACTAATGGTCCAAATAAGGGAATCATATATTTTGAACATTTTCATAGTAGATTAATCATATATTTCCACACTATAATTCAATAAGTAATTTAATTATTGAATAAGAGGATGAAGGTAGACATAAATGTCATTTTCAATACATTTTTCTAAGAATAATCATTGATATGATTAATTAAGTCTATTTCATACACATCGAGAGAGGTAGATTATAAGGAATAAAAAAACTAACCAAATAATGTAAATTCTTCTTAAAGTCCCAAAAGGATTAAATCCACTAGATGCTAATCCCATACATACATTTATAGGATCAGAAGATAAATATGGATGTAATGAATCAAAGTTATTACATGTTTTAAATATCTTGGATGTTTCATGAACTCATCATTATTATTATGAAAATCATGCCACATTATATGTTCAATGATTTTAAATAACATAAATAATATTTTAAAACATGGTATTATTGGAAAGTAATGTAAAACATTCACAACAATTTTCTTTTTCTATTTCTTTTTTATAGTTCATAGATTCAAATTAACATAATTATTTATTGATTTCCATCTAGAAGTAAAAAATATTTTTCACTTTTATCTATTCTAATTTTCTTCCCAATAAAGTATAAAATCATTGGGACATGAATGTATCTTAGTATAATTGATTCCAAGATTGATAATAATCATCACCATATCATAAAATTATATAGGGATATTTGTTTTAGTAAATACATCAAACAACACTTCCAATATCATGGAAATTACTTTATTTGTAATCCCATATAAACATTTATTGTGGCATAACTTCATAAAAAACAATTTCGAATATTTAACACATCATTCATAAAATTATTGATTTTCATGTACAACTAATTTATAAGACTCAATTGTTTTCTATGTTGTGTTTTCCCTTGTATTAGTCTACTTATCATCATCCATTAATATGTTATCTTCTTTATTAGGATATCAATGAGTTTTGAAATCATTATTAATATCCAAAAAATCAATAAATAAATCAAATGATTTGTTAAATTGTTTATAATGTTTCCTTACTATTCTAAAAGCATCATTTATAATGTTTTTAATTTCATTATGCACTATTGGGGCATTCACTTGTTCATTTTTAATGTATACATAACTGGTCAAATTTTCTATAATGTTCAATTCTCCATGCCAAAACCAACACACATAATGAGGAGTAAATTGTATCAATATTAAGTGTTCAAACAATTCATCTGTAGTCAATCATCATATGAATTTTTAATCAGGACATGGACATTTTCTTCTTCCATCCAAAGATTGATTTTCAAATGAAAAATCAAAAAACATGTTATAACTCGTAACATACTGAGATGTGTTCCAAGGTAAGATAATTTAACTTTTATCCATATTTACTTGACTTATGACACTCTCAAATATAAAATATAACTATATTATTATATATAAAAATAAAATATATTTAATTTCCAAATAGAAGACAATTTCAATTTTTTAAATTTGGATAAATATATTAAGACACATAATTTAGACATTCATATGAATTTTTATTTATAAATTTATATTATATGATTATATAACCAATATAACATGAAATAAATATATTTCTATAATTAATACACACAATTTATAATCAAACACTCATTTTATGATTTATTTAACTATTTATAACAATACAACTCACTATAAAAAACAAAATAGCACTAAAAAAATAATTCAATAACACATAAATTTATTATTAATTATTATAATAATGTTAACATAAACTTCATGAATTATTTCACTATTTACCAAATTAAACTTATTTTTTACATGTAATTACACTTTATTTTCCTTAAAAAAATTTCATATATAATTTTTATTTAGTATTAATAATTTTAAAATAATTTTCAATCAATTGAACTCAATTCTAAAATCATTAAGTTCACCCTAAAAATTCAAACATAAGAGTTGTTCACATTTAATATAAAATCATCAAAATAAATATCATAATTTCCTAGAGGTTACCCATATTAAACAAAAAAATCAAAACCAATAATGGAACCCAAAATATCCCTTAAACACAAATAATGCATAATTTTACTACACTGCAATCTTTAAAGAAGAATTAGAATAGATAAATTACTAAATCTAACTCTATTTAATAATTCTTCCCTATAATAGAACAAAAAATCAACTACCTATGATTAGGGTGAAATAAATTTGGGAGAGTGCGACCTAAATCACAACAAGGGTTTGATGGTGTAGAGTTATAGAAGGAATCAAAGAGTGGGATATGGCATTGAGTCTGAGAGGGAAGTCGTTCTGACATGAGTGATATCGAATGAGAGGCCAAGAGGGGGTTTGGTATAGAGAAATGGATAGGGGGAGGCTAAAATGGGTATGACATCAAGTAGCAATGAGGATTATTATGATGTATATCTGATAGCCTCAGATTGGAATCAAGTGGTTGTGAAGAGGGGTCTGAGGTTAAGAGGGTTTTGGGTGGGTGTAGAGGCTACAATGATTTTTTTAAATATAATTGTGATTTTAATCAAAACCACCGCTAGATAGTTATTAAAAAAATCATGGAATTTTGTTTTTAAAACCACTGGTAAATTTTTGATGCTTTAAAAAAACATTATTAAAAATGGAGCAGAATATAGTTTTTTTCATTTAGAAGTAGATTCTAAAACCATCACAAGAAAAATGATGCAATTTATTATAATTCATAAGGTGTTCCAAGGGTTCTTAGTTGTGTTTTGATGATTTTTAGGGTGAAGGATCTCAACCTTAGGCTAAACGGGTTTCTCACTAGGTGAAGAGGGCTCAATGAGGGATAGAGTTAGGATATCTCTATGAAATATATGGTGGACCAAAGGACTCTGAGTCTAGGATGGCCACCGCGAGAGGTATAGTTTTTATTTATTTTCTTATGGATTCATTTTTATTTGAAATGGGTGGTTACAATTCATTTATCTAATTAAATATTCTCAATTTTGGGTATGTGAGTAGAAATGATTCCTTTTGTGTTGAATTTACTTACTCCATTAAGTAGAAAGGATGAGAAAAGTTTTATGTTCCCAGAGTGTTGTGCTTGAACCACTAACCTAGAATTCATTTGGGATTTCCTTATGTTGGACCTAGATGTTTTTTATCTAATCATAATTATAGATTGGTTGATTATCTTCAATGTAAATATTTATTTTTATCACCATAGGGTCTATTTTTTATCTCTATATAGGATCAATCATGTCTTCTAGGGTGAGTGGGATTTGCAATCGGGGAGGGAAGGGACCATTTTTTTGGGATGGTATTGATATTGTGTCATATTTCCAAATTGTTCTTTGATTCCATAGAGAAAGGTTCAGTTGGTTTTATTCCAGTGGTCGTGTAATGGTACCTCTATTTTTTCTGAATGATTTTTTTAGGTTATCTCCTCAGTGGTAGGTCAAGTTTACTATTGATTAACTCTATAGGGAGAGACCTATTTCTTAATTATCTTTATATATAGATTTGGATGAGTTGAAATAGTTGAATGTGAAGTTGTAGGACCTTGGTATAAATGGATTTATTCATCCAGAAATTTCCCCATGGGTGTATCGAATACTATTTTCAATAAAGTTAGATGGGAGTATCTGAATTTGTAGATCTAAGTGGATTATTTGTTTTCAAAGATTGACTTGAGATTAGGGTACCCCCAATTGAGGTTATGGGAGGGAAATATCCCTAAGACCACCTTTTAAAGATGGTATAGAAACTTTGGGTATTTTTTTATTCTATTTGGCCTTAACAATACTCCCATAGAATTTATGGCCTTTATGAACTAGATCTTCCATCACTTTTTGGACTCATTTGTGGTCGTCTTTGTTGATTTCATATTACTATATTAAAATATAGAGAAGGACCAAAATGATTATCTGGAGGTTGTTTTAGGAATATTGGGAGGTAAATTTCAATATGAATATATATCCCAATTATATTTTGGATTCATGAGGTGAATATCTTGGTCCACATTATTTTCAAGAGAAGTGTTTTAGTGGATCCCAAGAAGATTCAAGTAGTCATGTTTTGGAAGAAACCTAAGAATGTGTTTTAGATCAGGAGATTTTTATCTTCACTGGGTATTATAGATGTTTTTTTGGGAATTCTCCAGGATATAATCTCCCTTGAATGTGTTGGTGAGGAAAAGGGTGAAGTTTTAATGGAGTGTAAAGTGTCAACAATATTTTGGGGATTTGTAGGCCTCTTTGACATCTACAATGATAGTTATTCTTTAGAATCTTGAGAAAGCATATGCAATGTTTAATGAAACCTCAAGAGTGGGGATGAGGTGTATGATAATGCATGATAACTATGTAGTGGCTTATGGATCAAATAATCTATTCCCACTTGAGAATAATCACCCCACCTACAACTTGGATTTAGAAATCATGATACATACATTGAAGACATGGAAACTTTAACTCTTTAGTGTGTGTTTTATAGTTGAATCATATCATAAAAGTATTAAGTATATCTTCACCTAGTAGTAATTGAACATTAGGTTATGATTTTAAGTACAATGTCTCTATATTTTTTGTTTTAATATAGATTATACCATCAGGAAGGATAATTCTATCATCAATGATTTGAGAATAAAGTTTTTAGCCTAGGATATTTGGGAATCATATGATGAGTGGGGATTGATGATTTTATTTGATGGTCTAAGTTTGGAGGCATAGGAGTATGAAGAGAAGTTGGTTTTGACCAATGTGTAGGCCACTCCCTCTCTTGTTTATTAGGTTTGGAGTGAGAAGTAATTTTACCATGAGTGCCAAAATATTATCAAAGTTTTAAATGGTGGGGAGACCTTAGGTGATTACTCTCAATCTCCTGATGGTTCTCTTCTTTTCAGTAGGTAGCTAGTAGTTCCATTGAATTTGATGTGGGAGGTGATTAAAAAGGTTAACCATTCTAGTTATTTTATATACCCCATGTACACCAAGATTTTTTGTATCTTAAGGAGTAGGTATTTGTGAATCGGGATGAAGTGATAAGTTTCCTATTTTGTTTCCCAATATTTCACCTTATAGAGAATAAAAGCTGATCATTAGTGACCAAATGGGTTGTTGAAACCTATCCTCATTCTAGTTTGGAAGTTGGATGAAATATATATGGATTTTTTGATCTTCCTATCTCATAATATGAGTGGTAAAGACACTTTATGGGTGATTATAAATTTTTTGACCATGTTAGTCCATTTAATTCCCATTAGAGAGTTAACAAATGTAGAGGATCTTGGGAACTTGTATATATGAGAGGTTTTTAGGATTTATAGAAGTCACTTAGAAATAGTTTCTAATTGGGATTACTATTTAATTACATGGTTTTGGAAGGTACTTCAATAATATTTGGGATCCTAGATGAGGTAGAGCATAACATACCATCTGTAGATGGATAGCCAATCTGAACGGTCCATCCAATCTCTCAAAGATATGATTCAAGAATGTGTTATTGAATTCAAGGATTCATGGGACAAGAACCTATCACTAGATGAATTTTCTTATAATAATATTTATTGTTCCTTTATTAGGATAGACCCATTTGAGGAATTATATTGGTGATTTTTCCAGTCCCCTTTATGCTGGGATGAGGTGGGTGAGAATTCATTGTTTGGACCAAGTCTCATCTAAGAGATGATAGAGAAAGTGTGGATGATTAAAAAAATGTTAGAAACAACCTAGAGTCACCATAAATCATAAAATAATGGAATTTTTTACCTTATTGAGTTTTATATTGATGACCAACTATTTTATCAGGTACCCATTCAACTAGTACATCATTTCTTGAGAAAGTAGGGCAAGTTGGAACCATGTTATGTTGAACCATTTTTTAATTGTAGAACATATATGTAAGGTAACATACCAATTAGAGTTACCACTATATATGACCTTGATTCATGATGTATTTCATGTTTCTTAGTTGAAGAGATATCATCTAGACCCATATCATGTGATAGAGTGGGATAATTTGTACATGATGCCTAATATAACTATTGTGGATAATCTTGTTTGTATATTGGATTTTTAGAATAAGGTGCTTCATGGAAAATATATCACATTAGTTATTTTAATTTTTAAGAGTGGTGGTGATATACAAAATACTTGGGATTGAGAATCCTTGGTGAGGGAGAAGTGGACTTACCTTTATTTTACTAAGTATGACTTAGGAATTTCTGGGGGAAAAAGTTACATGGGGAGAGGTTTGTGACACATATCAGGTCACTGGTACATATTATTTGAGTTTTTTATTTGTCCTTTATCTATTCTTGGATTTAATGAGTTTCAAGGGCCAGTATTTTGGTTTTTAAAAAAGATAGACCATGGTGCATGATTAGCGCATTGTTTCTCTAACAGCGAGGCTAACCATGCGAGGGTGTTGGTTTTGGGGATAGTGAGATTTTTTGTGGTTTAAGAATGGTTTTTAAAATTTTATGAGGCTCAATAGTATCTGTATGGATTCATTTTTTGGATATAGTGGAACCAATATTGTTGCAACATAATTTATCAAACCGTGCAGCCAAACTATGCAAGTTTTCTAGGTCATTAAAATTTTCATAAAATTACCATTTTACCTTATGATATTTTAAGTATCTCACCCTATTTTCTATTCCATTTTTTGTGAAGCTTCTTCCTCAATCTTGGTAGATTCTTCCTCTTTATTTTTTTGGATTCTCTTTGGTTCCTTGGTGGTTTGGTTTTAGGTAAACCTTAATATTCATGATTTCTTCATCATTCTGCCTATTCTTTACTCGTTCTATCATTCCCATGGAAGGTGAAAAAACTATATGGCATGAAGGATGAATATAAGGGTTTTAATGGGGGGTTTTGGTTTGATTTGTTTTATTTTAGGTGTGTGAATACCTCTTATTTATAAATCTAGTATATTTTTGTGAAGTTAATGATGTTGGAATCGATTTGGAGAAATATGTTTATATTTAATGGATTTTTCCATGGATAAACTTTAATCCCTTATCTTATTTTTTTTATTTAGTAAATTTCCTTTGAATTGATTTCTGATTTATTCTTGTTCCATGTCTGGTGTGACATGTTTTTTTAGGAATTTTATTTTTTAACGTGGATTTTCAAAGGGATTTTTTATAAATTACCTCTAAGTATTTGATAAAATTACTTAAAGTTGTTTTGTGGGTTTAAATAGATTTATAAATAGATTTTATAAATAGTTTTACATATTCTAAAAAAATGGGAATTTCAATTTATTAAATTTTCTTTTGAAATGGAATTTAATAATGACACTTGTTTATGTTGACATGTTTGGAAATGATTAAGACATGGGGACCTAGGGATTTAGGGTGTTCATGACTTAAATAGAGTGTGATTTCCAAGGGACCAAGATAGACTTTGGGGATAAATACTATGAGAGCTTCTATAATATTTTCTAAGGGACCTATAAAACCTTTGGGAGGATGATTGAGTGAGATCCCAACTTGTTTAACAATGTACTAGTATTTTTCTTGGGATTTTGGGCCCATGATGATTGAAAGAGATTCTGACATATCTATATTATTAGTTAGCTAGAAAATTATATTTTTAGTGTAAGTCACACTATACCCTAATGATCAAATTCAATTTTTCATATTACTTATGATTAGTTGATTTAAATACTTTTATTCATTATGTTAGTGCCTTTTTTAGTTGCGATACCTTGTGTTATTCCCATTTTCATGTATTTGGTTATGTGTTGGTGATTTTGATTATGCTCACTTTTTTTCTATGTGTGGGTGTGTTGATAATGTTATGATAGGTGTATTTTTTATTTATTTGATCCTTGTTATATTCATGTGTTAGAAACATGTTTTCTTTTGAGAAAACCCAAAGGGGATTAAAAATGGGATTTTTTTTAAATTTAACTTGTTTAAAAAAGTGAACTTGGTTTTGAAAATATGTTTCAAATTGGATTTATTAGTTACATAGTAAAAATTATTATATATATTCCAAATGGTATCCTACTGGGATTTGCACTTTACACCCTTATTTTGTCATTGGGATGGGTATTTTTTTTCAGGATACAAGTAAAGAAAATGGAACCATGTATATTGGATACTCCTATTGATTACCTCCAACCAAAGTTATTTTATGTTTGAGGAGATGTGGTCTTATTGGGTTATCTCATTAGGGGTCATTTTTGAGATTTTTTATCTTATGATATATATATTGGTCATTTGGGATATTAAGTAATTAAACCTTGAGTATGAAATGTTATATATGGTGATGTGATGTTTTTTATGATATATTTTATTGTTCATTATTTCTTTCACTCTAGTTTTATGTTTATATATATTGATCTTGATTATTTAAAAGGTGTGTTCATAAAATTAATGGATAGTTAATTCTTAGTTACTAAGAAAAAAACCATTCCTAAGTGTTTTATTAAGATTCCCTGGTTTTTGTTGGAAACTTGTGGAAATCAGGAACATGCTTTAGGCCTTATGGTTTGATAGCTCTGGTGACAGGTCAAGTTAACCTAGGTTTATTCACTACAGCTTGGGTCACCTAAGTTTATATCAAATCCAATGTATAAATAATTTTTTTACAAATAGATATGGGTGTGTGGGTTTAGAGCACTATATTTGGCATTAGACCAAGGTTTATTTGTTTTTTAGGATTAATTTAGTTATTTATGGGTATCACTATTAGATAATTTTAGTAAAAACAATATGGATGATTCTCAGTGTAGTATAACATTTTGAAATATTAGTGAATTTTTGAGTAATTTGTTTTCCTAGGAATTAAAAACTTTTCTAGATAGTGGAAAGTGGATAGGTTTGTGGTATAAATTCACCTAGGGGTAATAACCCTGAAAAAATATGGTTATGTATTAACTCAATATTCACTTGGTGAATTATGAATGACCCTATGAATGTACTACTAGGAAGACTCTATTAATGGATATTCTTTATAAATTCACGTGATCTTTATGAAAAATTATGAATGATTTTAATAAATTTAGGTTTGATAAACTAATAAGAAAATAACCATGGATAAAATAGATAAAAATGTAGAGATCCATAAGTTAAAGTATATATTAATTAACATGTTTTTTATGGACCACAAATATGTTCAATTTTGAGAGCCTATATTATTATGTTTTTTTGGTTTGGAATATTTTAAAAATGTTCATAATTATTTTGGGATACCTATTTAATAAACTAGGATAATAATTATAATAGAAACCAACATAAATAAAACTATATTAAATTGAAAACGATTTAGGTTAAACTGAAAGCTAATATGATAGTGATAAAGAGTAAGACATTTTGAGATGAATTTTCTATGTAATTATATTAAAATAGTTATATTGTGGTGTTAATTTTTCATCATGAATGTTAAATCCTTTTATTTTTAATAATGGATGAAGCATGGAGGAACCAAGTTAAAAATGGATTCCATGGAAAATGCAGTGATTATCCCAATGAGAAACCTAACAGGATAAGATTTTGAGTGATAAATCTTGTGGTTATTACCAACAAGATATCATGAATTATTATTAACAATATGAACTTATTTTAGGTTTCAATCACAAAAAATAATAGAAGGATGAATTCTCATGTAATTTTAGGTGATAAAGATGATGAAGGAAAAAACATTTAGTTTCCTATATGTCAAAATTGTGGGAAGAAACACCTAAGGGAATGTCTTAAACAAACATAAAATATTTCAAGTATGGAAGGATTTTCCATTAATATAATGATTTTAAAAGAGAGATAAAGAGGCTGTACAATCCATTGTAAAGTACAAAAGTCTCAACTCATACACCATCCGCACTACAATGCTTTAAATGAAATGAGTTTAGAAAATATGAAAATTGATGCCTTAACCCTGGACTACTGAGGATAATAGGAATTAGTGACCTCATAGACTAAGGTAATAAGAAAAATCCTATAAATTACTACTATTTAATTAAATGACGATAATTAATTGGATCTAGTTACACTTATTCTTAAATCTATATTTGTGGATGTCTTATGTTGTGTCAGTTTTCACTAACTATTAGTTCTTGAATTATAAATAAAAAACATGGTGGTATCATTATTATATCCAAGGTATATGAATCTTCTTCATGGATTGTGGGATTATGATCCATTCAAGTCTAATTATACTTCCTTTAGATGAATTTGATGTGATTTTGGAAAAATATTATCTATATCCACATAGAATCTATATTAATTAATGAAATAAAAAAATCACACTGTATATCTCAAAAAAACATATTATCAACTATCAGTGTAAGTATTACTATAAGATATCTTGTAAAACTAATTCTATTATAGGATTCATAATACCCAATCATGAGGTGTTTTTAGCTCAAATGATAGAATAAAAATTCAATATTAAGAGTAAGCCTATTTTGATGGAAAAAGTTATATTCTCTAATTTGTTAAGGTTTACACTTCTCTAGAAATTATACCTTTAATAATGACTATATTTTAATTTCCCTTAATTTTTTATTTATTATTTGATAGTTAAAATTTTTAGTATATGATTTATTGAAGGGAGAGGAATGAAACACCCTGAGATTTTGGAATATATTTCGTCTCTAAATTAATACTATATTCGATAGATTTCTCCACATGCAACACCAAACTAAAATGATCCATGACATATTAGATTTATATTATTAAAAAAATGAAGAATAATAAAACCTATATTAAATAAAATTATTGTAACCAGTTATAAATTCATAAAAAATAGGATTAAGAACACTTAGAGTTTTAAAAGGGCATTTTTCAATAAAATCAAATTTTCTTTATATTTTATTTTATAAGAAAAATTTCTCAATTAATAATTTTTAATTTTTTAAAATAAATTTCATTTTTGAATTTAAATTTTCAAAATTATCTTATGGATAATTTTGATATATTTCTAAAATAATTCATTTTTAGGTTAATTGTAAAAAATACAAATTTTTCTAATACAATCACTTTTATGAAATCATCATAATACAAGAATGATTTAAATATTTTGAAACATTTTTTATATAAAAAATATAAATTTATAAATTAAAATAAATTATTTAAAAATATAATATTCAATTTGTAAAACACAAGTTTAACATTTTTCAAACTTAAGTAATATTTAACTATAAAAAACTATTTTTATTTTCTTATTTTAAAAAATTAGTATTCATCACTTTTAGAAGTTAAATATAAAAAATGGGTTTAATATCTTAGATTAATATGTAAAAAATATTTAATAAGGAAATATTATTTTTATGAATAAATATATGATTACAAAGATTGAAGTTATGACCATAATAATGGTGATAGAGTAATTTTCAAAGAATTGTTTTACTAATGTTGTTTAATTTTTATTCAATAAATTAAATTGATATATTATATACAATTAATCTGAAATTATTTTTACACATATATAAAAATATATTATTACTATTTTAATTGGTAATTAATGTTATATGAGATTAAGAAGACTTAATGGTGAAAACAATATTTTTCTAAAAAAAAGTTTTTCTATATTTTAAATGTTTTAATTTAAAATTGATATTTATATTATTTAGAAATTTAATTTGATCATATGGATATTAAATGTATATTCATAACATCAAAATTTGGTAACTAGTTTTTCCTTATATTTTTAATTAAATATAGATTACTTGAGTAAAAACTAGTTACCATGGTAAAAACAAAAAATGCAAAAATATAAAAATATTGTGGTAAGAGACTTGAAACATGTGTAAATTTGTATTATAGAGGATTTATAAACCTTATATTACCGAAAAATTCATTATATTACACTTTTTTGTTCTATTTACCCTTTAATATTAGTATTCCATAATTGAAAAATTTAGGGGTATTTAAAAAAAATGTCATTTTCTTCAATTATAAAAGGAGATCAGTTCCACCACATTTATAAACCATTTAAAAAGAATTATATCTACCAAAAATATTCCCTATAATATCCTAAAATATTTCCCCACTTACTAGGATCCTTGGTATTTCCAAAATATTAAGTTAAGGAGCCTTAAGGTGTTACCCAAGTGAGAACATCCAAAGGGTGAGGTAATGTTCTCAACCGAGCTCTCTCAATTATTTTCTTCTTATACCATTTGAAACCAATTATATCAATTAATTTATGATAAAATAAGTATAAATAATATTCTAAAATGTTATTATACTGATGTAATATCCATTTACTACCCTACACCCATCCATTCAAAAAATGAAAATGTTGGTTGTGTTATGTGTGGACTTACACCTCCATAAATGACATGATCTATTTTTCATAAATGCATTACAATTATGATTAAAATTTAATTTTTATTGAAGAAATATTATATTTAAAACATTATTAATATTTTGAAAATATAATCCAATTCCTTCCTCCATTATGTTCTATGTAAAAAACATGTCATTTGTACGGACGTGTGGACTACCGCCTCCATGAAAGCGACATATTTATTTTTACACATATATTTTAATCATTATAAAACAATATTAAAATATTATTAACCAAATTAAAAAATATAAATAATATCATTATGATTCTATAATAATGATATTATTCCAAAATAATCACTTTTTTAACAATACCCACCCATAGATTATAACATGTTCTTATTTGGGTCGGTTTAACCATCTACATGAACAATGCAATAAATTTTTATCATGGATGACTATGGAAATGTAAATAATGGTATTATTATAAATTAATAAGAAAATAGTTTTTGGTACATGGTTTTTTAAATCTTATATTAATATTTAAATTATTATTAACACCATTCTTTATTCATTAAAAATTACAAAAATAAGATCACCGCCAACTTTGTCATCAGGAATCATAACCAAAATTCTTAATAAATTAAATTATAACATTATAAATAATAATAAAACATATATTAAAATAACTATATTGACTCAAGAATTATGAAATTTTAATATATAAGCAATAATCTACACCTCTATAACAAAATTCTACGAAGAAAACGATTGAAGTTAATTACATATGATGATGAAAATAAAATATAACCAATTATTATATTTTTAATTAATGATTATAAATTAAGTAAATAAAAGTTTAAAGGTATTTATAAGTTTTTTAATTAGTTTATTAAGATATTTTTTATATACGTGGTTAGAGTACGTTCGTATAAGCACGACTAAAGGTAAAGGTTTTTACATCTCAAATATTCTTCATTGAGATATGATGTTTGTTCACTACTTATATTTTTAATGGTTTATATATTGACCATGGATTTATTTTATAAATTTTTTTAATGAAATATAAGGTTTTTCCAAATACATCTTATATTATTATTTCCATGTATTTTCAATTCCTAATATTATGTTGTTGTAAGAGTGTTTCATCTCAATTTTCTTTGTTTGAGTCATGTTTTGTTTATGCACCAAATTTCATTTAAATTGTGATTATTTTTCATTTTGGATATATTATATCATGAATTATATTATATTTATTGTGTTTTACATTCAATTTCAATCCCTATCTTCCAGTAGGTTTTTTATAAAAATGTTCTTACGTTATAAAGGATATTGATAACTCAAAACTTCTTTCTTTGAGTTTTGATATTTATCCTTGAACTTATTTCTCTATTAATTTAGTAATTCCACTATAAAATCTTATTATATTTTATTTTATATTACTTTACGAGGAAGTATAAATGTTTAATTCAATGCTATTTCTATGGTGAATTTCTTTATCATAAAATTTTAATGTTGTTAAAAATAATTCTCATCCTTCCCATATAATCTCTCTGCCATCCATTTCTATGTTTTCTATTACCTCTAATATTATCATTTATATTTTGAAACAAAATTTTTTATTATATCTTGTGATCTTCATATTTCAATTTTTATAAATTCAAAAGGTTGTTTTATTACCCTTTTCATGATGTGGGATTTCAATAAATGTATTTTCAAATATTAAAAAAAATTTCATTCCATATTCATTTTTTTATCTTTCACTTCACACTTCATTAAGATAATATTTATGTATATTTAAAGAATAAAAAATTTAATATTACTTTTAAAAGTAAATGTTTTTTAAAAATTTCACTTCAAATTTTTAAAAAATGATTTTTTAATGTGTCCTATAACTTCATCTTTTATAATAACAATAAAAATGTTTTCTAAAAAAATATTTTATAGTTTAAATTCCATTTTGTTATTTAACTTTAAAGTATTTATTTCATCAGATATAATTTTTCATGAATAAATATCTAAATTCACTTTTGAAATAATCTTTTTGTGTGATTGAATGTTGGGTATCAACTATTTACATTATTAAGGTCAATTTTAATGATACCATCTATAAATGTTATAAAACCCATTTTTCTTACCATGTGTTTTTTATAATGTTATGAATGATTTTTTCAAGTGGAACACATCTATATGAATGATTGGTAGGTGGATTTATATATCACACTCCATTGAATTGGTTAAGGTTTTATATCTCATGAGATAATGTAGTGTGGAACATATTGGATTACACCCACAAATTAAAGGGGGATCCTTCTTGGTTTGTGCTCAAAACATAAAGGGTATGCCTTCTTAGAGTACACTCACAACATTAAGTGTGAGCCTTTTTGGATTATGATCACAACATAAAGGGTGATTCTTCTTTAATTAACCCGAATAGCCCGAAGGCCTTATTTTTTATTGATTTTTGATAACCCCCTTTCAATGGATGAGGGGGGACCCTTACAAGGCTCGTAGTCTTAGAGATTACATGAGCCGTAGGTCTTAGGAATTATATAGACTATACTTGTAACCCCTCCTCCTAGCTTCTTCATCATGATATAAGCTCTCCATATTCACATGGTTGTTCATCTAGGCTTTCTATACAAGCACATGTTGGTCCCGATGAAAATTTCATACCCTCTCTTTCAGAAAAATATTCTTATCTTATGATATGGTGAATGCGCCTGCTCTGAGTCCCCATCTGGAGTCTTCTCCTTGTAGATTTTGTCTGATCATTGAACAAAATTTTAGGTGTCCCGAAGGAATTGAGGTGGCCCGAAGTCCTTGAAGTGTCTTGAAGGCCTTGAGGTGTCCCAAAATCCTTACTAGTCCGAAGTCCTTGGGGGCCCAAAGGCCTTAAATGAACCGAGGCCCAAACCAGTGGCCATAAAGCCCAAACAGATGAATAGTTCCAGTTACTATAGTACTGAACAGTGCCTGCTACAATACTGCTACAATTCCTACTATAGTGCCTGCTATATTACTTCTACAGTGCTGTTATAGTAACCTGAAAATATGTCTCCACCCGGTTTTGAACTCAGGTCACTTGGATGCACTTTTCGAGTCTTTACCAACTGGGTTGTGGCTCTTCTGCCTTATTTAATTACACTCACAAAATAAATTTTGTTCAATCTTAGATATGCTCTCAATATAATGATTCTATGTTCTTGTGTTTTTGTTCCATATTTCCTTATTATTATACATTTCCATGATATGCCACATTTTTACATCATATACCTATGATTATGCTTCATGGACCATGTTTATTATCTCACACTCATATTCCATGGTACATGTTTGTACATTGATATTATATTTCATAATATCAAAACTTATGATCAACTATTATTGTCTCATGTTATTTTTTACAAGATATTTACCCCATTCTCATGTTTTTCTCATATTCTTATGATCTAACCCTTTATTACATGTTGATAAGTTTTCCCTTATTGATATTTTAAGCTCACCCCACTCTTATGTTCCCATTATAAAGTTTATGAATATGAGTATAACTTATGAGATGTTTTTAAGGGAGTCTAATATGTCTTAATTATCGATAAATGTTCACAAGTATTATAGAATAAGTTGATTTTGTACCTGATACTCAGGGATGTTAAACCTACTATTCTTGGTATTATGTGTTATTTATGAGATATAACGTTTAACTTATGGAAATAATTTAAAATAAATAAATATTTATCTTGTTTTGATTACATTTATATCAAATATAGTGTATAAATAAAGTTTTTTTATCAATAGTTATGGGGGTACAAGTTAGGGGTTATATACTTACTATAGGTCTCCCTGACATTTATAATTCATCTAACATAGTGAGGTAACCAACCAACACTCTTATAAGGAAACATCATCAAAACCAAAATGTCTCCACAAAACATCACATGATCCAATAACCTCTTACAAACAAAAAATAACCATATATGAAATCCATAGTCCTTTAGTGAACCAAATAAAATCCCATTTGGATCATAATACTTACTCTAGGAATTAGCTTGTGCTTAATCTAAACTGGTGTATCACTCATCTCAATTACCTGATCACATACTCAAGGCTTACGATTATAAATTCATCAAATCAATAATCTCATCACATGGATAACATCATATATAAATCTCCAGAGAAAAACCAATCATTTAGGAATGATCATAAATAAAAAATAACTAATATCTCATGAGATATAAATAATGGAGTTACCCAATAAATGTACCAAGAAAAATGACCTCAAAATATTCAATCTCATCTAAACAAATCGAGTAAAAATTCCAAAAATAGATTTCACTATATACTTGAATGTATTCAAGAATCTATCCTCTTCCATAAATAATTCAACATATATAATTTTAGAAGATGAATGTGGTGGATACATCAAATACACATCTTCAGAGAATTCAAGAAATATGTCTTAGAGTTCCTAGGTGTTCCATAATGAATAATGTTAAACATCATCAAGAAAATTCCATGTAAATTTTAATATTTGGACCCTTTTTATATTTCTATATGCGTGTTTATATATATATATTTGGATTTTTATTTGGAGTTGTAATGGTGTTAATGGTGTTATAGGACCCCATAATTGATATATTAAAAATATTAAATATATTAAACCGTGTTTAGGCATATTTTCAAAATAAATGATTTTTCCATCAATCTAAGTCTTGAATGAGGAAACTGAGATTGTTGTTGAATTTGGAATGTGAAGTTTACCTGATAAGTGACATAATTTTCATACTCATCATGTTTTGGGATGATGTGTTGGTGTGCAAAAATTAAAATTAATAAAATTAATTAATTAATTTTATTTGTTTAAAATTCCTAACCTAGCGCTAACCCCTATATAATATCATTGATAGAAAAACTATGGGGTTAGATGCATAACCCTAGGATATTGAGAGGTAAAAGAGATATCACTTTGGTGAAAGACCTTTGATGATCTAATAGAGGAAAAATCAAGTATTGACATTATGTGATCATGGGAAATTGTGTAATGAATGAAGAATATAATAGATTATTCAATGTCATCACTGGTGAGAATGTTCATTTCTAATTATTGGTCTATTCTTGAGGTATGAACTTTTATTTATGTATTTTATCCCCCAATATTTATTATTTTATCAATGATTTCATAATCCATCTTTCTAGGTTAAATTTTAATTCTTCACCCAATTTGCGAATTTATTCATTACGATTAAATCCTTCTAATTTAATATTTTTTACTATAATTATGATTGATGGTTGGGATAAAAACAACATTAAATGATACCACATTGATTTATTATTCCCTTATCCCTAATTTATTTATATTATCATCATTTAAATGGGTTAGGTAGATGATTCAATGGATAATATAGTTCAAGAAGCAATCAAACCTGGATTCAGATTTTTTGGTTTAATTGTTGATGGATATAGTGGTTGATAGAATAAATAAGGATCATTGATGACTGTAGGTTGATTTTGAAATAAATGATGGAGGGATAAACTCTAAGGAAATGATAAAATCATGAAATACTATTAATGGGATGATAATAATTCCATTTTTCAACCACTTAAGGTAAGAGATCAATGAACATATATGGTTTATTTTTGATTGGGTCCTTAGACATGAAATAAATTGAGATTTTTAGTGGAAACAATAAATTTGTTAAGATTAGGGAGACCATAATTTAATGTCTATGAAAAACCCAAATACATGCCATGTATTTTGTAATAACACACAATGTGTAGTCCTATTTCTATTTTGATAGGGTTTCAATACCGAGTGAAATATCACATGGTTGTGTGATAGGATCACATGTCATGTGACTCTACCTGGGTGATTGAACTGTGTCTAGGGATAACGTTCCTAGGACCCCAAGTGGTCACACACAGCATGTAGCTTTGATCACATGTATTTTTCATGGGATTTTACACACCAAGTGGGGTAGCGAGATAAAAAAAAATAGATACTTGGGAGTATATCCCACATACACCAAGGGACATTCCATGTACTTTTCCTACAATTGTATACCTTTTATATCTCTTTAAAGACTCAGATTGTTCTTATAAGTAGTCCATTATGATTATAGTTTTTTCATAAAACATGATGGTTTCCTGTGTTCAACATCAGAGATATGAATCGAGGTGATGTGAGTGATAGGATTATTCTAGTGATGCTTTGTATAATGACATGTATCAAATGTGATCATTAGAGTGATGTTGGGGTTAGTACTCCCCTAAAATATGGGTTTTACAAGTCATGGGTCTCCCATATCATATGTATCAGTAAAGTTGGTACTCCCCCACATTATTAAGGCATGAGTCCTCTATCTGATAATTTTGTACTCCCCCGTCATTGAGATCCAATGGGGATCACCACTAGAGTTGGTAATCCATCAACCAAGACATATTCCAATGAGGTGTGGGTCCTCCATTGTATTATGTTGAGGTTTTTTAGGGACTATGACAATGGGACAACATTGGTTCTTAATGCTTTGAAAAAACTCATCTTTCTTAGCTGGTGATAAAGATCATGATTTCTATATATTCAACTAGTGATTCTTGTTTAGGATAATATCTGATTTGGGTTTCCTTACCCTCTTTTCTAGTGGGTTCATATGACTATATTATTTTTATTTATCCCTTAATATAGTTCATATAATCATACTAGGTATGTATATACTCACACCTATATGGGAATTTTCCCCACATGTCGTGTCTTATTCAGATGATAGGTAACTTGGTGGAGACTTTAGTAGACCCATAGTAGGTGGATCTTAGTTTTAAAAAAAGATTATGACAAAAAACAATGGTATATTTTTGAGATTGTGAGGAGGGATATATTCTTCATCCTCAACAAACTTTTTTAGTTAATATTCTTTTCTTTTATTTGGTGTGTACTCTTCTATGATTTTTTATTGGATTCTATTATTAAGCTCTAATGTTTACCTAGAGGCTGTTTCACCCATATGATTACATTGAGGTTTTAGAATTTATTATCATCTCTATACTATTTTATGGTGATGTGTGTGTGTGTGTGCATGTATTATAGGTTAAGGCATCCCATCATGTAAGATATACCTACTTGGCACTAGCATCCAGTCCTTGGATTATTGGAGGTGGGATTGGGATGTCATTCTAAGCTTAATGCCAGCCCAGGTGGGGCCTTGATGGGTGAGATTGCAACATAATGGTATAATAGTAGGTCTATACTAGGGACAATGTTTTTATATATATGTGTTGTGAGTATTTGTTTTGGGATATAAGGTAATAGTGTTCAAGTTTCTTGATTTCGGATCTAAAACTTGGGAACCTAGTGATTGTGTAATGACGGATGTATTCATACACTATGACTCTAACTACCTACTTGTCGAATCAGAATTCTAAGGGAACTGATTATAGGGACATAATGATGACTAATTGAGTGATGATCCATAATATCAAGTAAATATCTATGGGGTCTTCCCTTCATGTGAGTAGAGAGAAGTTCACCCACCTGATGAGCATAATTTAGACCTACATCCAACAGTTTCGGTTGACATTCATCTACTTGTTGAGCCCTCAATTATTGCAGCATGATAGGACAACAATGCACATAGGCTAAGTGTACTATGAATGATACACCCCAATATTTTATGAAATATTTCTCTATAAATAAATTTAATTTTTTTGATATCTTGTGTTATACTCAACACTCAGTTTAAATAAACTATGATATACTATTAAAATATTATTATTTAATGTGGTATTTATCATTTAGCCATTGGATTAGAGGGTATGAATAGGGATAATTAAATTATGATAAAATTATGGTTTAAATATGTATAAAATTAATTAATTGGTTATCAATTAATTAAAAATGAGAATAAAAAAATATTTTAATATAAAAGAGATGGTTTTATGGAAAAACAATTTTTATGCACACAATGCATTTTTTATATTAATAAATTAAATTAATAACTATTTGTAAATAATTTTAATAAAATGTAAATATTATATATTTATAAAAGTTTTTTATTATTTACCTAATATTTCTTATAGGATTGGGATAAGAATAAAACTAGTATTATACTTAAAAATGTATTTTTATAAAAAATATTTTTTTCGTCGCATTTTGTGCTCATATTAATTTAAAATAAATTTATGTAACTTACATAAATTGAATTTTAAAAAATAAAATTCATATTTTTAATCAAGAGGTTTAAATTTGGTAAATATATCCTTTTTATTTTTAGGCATTATGTATAGTAACCATGGTACAATTAATCACCTCGATAAAGGGTAAATCGGGTTAAACTAGGTTAAAAATAAATGTTAAGGTCACCAATTTTCATATAAATTAATATTGGATGAATTAAATTAGACCCTTACCACCTTAGGCTCTAAATTTAATTTTTTAATAGACACTTATCCATGAAAATAACCTATATAATATTTAAAACAAATAAAGTTACAAAGCATCACTCTCTTTTAAATATCTATTATGTGTCCATATAAGGAAAAAATAAAGTTATGAATGATTTTAAATTTATATTTTTATAATAATGAAATTATTTTCATATTGAAAATTTATTTTAAATTTTTAGTAATTATTTAATATTCTTGAATGTTTATGCAACACTGACATATAATTTATTTAATTAATAAAAAAATAAAATAAAAGATTTTAGAAATATTAAAAGTAATATAATTTGAGTGAATTATAATGTTTCATAAATTTTTTATATAAATATTACATATTAGTTATTTTTAAATGGACTATATTCTAATTTTATTTTTTTCTTGGTGTCTTTAAAGTCAAAATAAATGAGTAGTTACAAAATTAACATTAATGAATTTTATAATAAATAATATTTTATTAAATGATTTAAAATTCATAAAAATATTATATTTGAACATGTTAATTTAATATGGTTTAACACATCATAAATGGTATATTTATGAGTCACATGTATGTTTATGATAATATTCTAAATCCTTTAGGGTTAAAATAATTGTTACTCACTAATGGTCAAAAATAATTTAAAAGGGGTTAATAAAAAAGATAATTTTTAAAATGACAAAAAACATATATAAATTTCATAAGATGATATTATTTCAACCCTTACCACTTTTTATTCAAATTTAATTCCATTAAAATCATTTTTTTGAGAATTAATTTATTATATTTTAATCTTTTATAAAATTCTAAGTGCATCCTCTCCCTCATAAAATGATTCCCTACCTTCATATTAATTTCAACAATTTGATCCATATATATAAACCATTTCCTACAAAAATCCCTTCTAAAATTACTTATCCATATTCTGGAGGATTTTTTCTTCCAAAAAGACCAACCCTAGGATCTTTAAGAGAAGATATAAATGTGTTTTTTCAAAAAAGTGATAATCGCCTAAACTATCACTTTCTTTTTAACTATTATTTTAACTCCGATAAATATTTTATATTTATCATAAAATAATATTCAGTATAAATAATATACTAAAATGTTATTATGATTATTAAATAACTATTATCCACCCTCTCTCCCATCAAATGGGAAGTGAAAGTATAGCTCATGTACGCGTATGGCTTACCATTTCTACATAGTGATTCAATTCATTTTCCACCACCATATTTCATGGATGGTTATTATTATTGGTTTTATATTTATATATTATAATTATGAAATAATTATATATCTATAATTATAATATCACATCTACCTTCTTACCTTCAAATCCATTGGAAAACTATAACTTTGCTCGTGAGTATGTGTGGACTACCACCTACACAAAGTGATGTGATTTGTTTTTAATTTACATTTTAAATGGATGGTAATAAGGATATATTTAATTAATATATATTATTTCTATGATATATTATTTACCTTTATTTCATTCTATCTATTGAAAAGTGAAAACAACATTCATTCATACATATAACCTACCATCTCTATGAATAGTGTAATTCATTTTTCTATTTAAAAATTTTATAGATGAATCTCTCTCTCTATATATATAATGAAAATTTATGATACTTAAATCATTATTAACATTATTTATATTATTTAACCATGATAAAAGTACAAGTAGTTTAACTAATTAACTGAAATACTCATGATAAAAGAAACAATTAACACCCAAACATGATAATTTTAATAATGAATTACTGATAAATGGGTGTTGAAATGTTATAAAGGGAGAATATATGATATTATAAGAATTTAAATGATGTTGGTATACAATTATAATAAATTTAAATTTATTATATAGGAGGTTAGAGTGATTTCGAATCAAGTGAAACTTGAGGCAAGGGTTTATCATTCCAAATTATCTTCTTTGGGGCATATATTAGGTCATGCATCTATCTTATTTTATGACATGTATATAATATCCTTTTAAAATTTATATAATGATTATCCTTATGTTCATGATATTTAATTGTACAGACCCAAAGCTTGACTTACATAGACATTACATTACTTTTTTCGTAATACTTAATACATAACAAAAATAAACACACAAGGACCGTAATAGTTTAGTGTCTTTGGAAACTTGGAAAAATAATCTTCTAATCATGGTGAAAGATCTTCAACATCTCCCATAAATATCTCCCCCTTTTGTTTTCTTACCTAAAACCTTTATTTATATCCTGTGGAAAAGAAAACATAAAAAGGGTGAGCTCAAATGCTCAGTAAGGGTAAGCATGTAGAAAATAAAACAAACCATATACATTTGAACTTCAAAACATGAACATAAAGTTTAAACATCAAAATATTGAGTTGTGATATAAATCTTGGTAGTTCGTAAGGCATATGTCATAAAGGAATATCAATCATGATAAAATATCATGGGAATAAAACATTTAATTGTGTAAATCCATTAAGCACATGATATGATTTCCATAGTAGCCAAGGTATTGCTGCCAAGACCATCTTAGTGGACAAAGTCCCTTTCTGAATCGAGTTCACTCCTCATTCCAGTCCTGTATCACTGAACCGAATTAACTTACCATTCTAGCCATGTTTATATCATGAGATATAAATCTTTACTCAATGAATTGGATGGAGATATAGGTCCCACCCATCTCATATTGAAATCATTCTTACGTGTGCCACAATATAAACATAAATCATTCATCATAACCCAAAGAATAAAATGGGTTTCATAAACATCATCCCATCATAACATAATCCATATAAAACAAATGGATATAATTTCATCATAAGAAAAGTGGAACCATTTAAATCATAGATAAATTATACTTGAAACATATACATATGAAATAATGTCATCTTAGATGGAAAATGGTTTTGATAAAACACTTGAAATGAATTCTTGATGAAAATATCCTTTATTCTTCAAAATCATTTTCTTTTCACAAAATTCCATGAAATTTTAAAAGAAAATGATTTTATTTAAAATAATAATTAAATATTGTATAGTAAGATTAATGAAAATAAGGTTTTATAAAACCGTAAAAATCCATTCATGCCGTATAAGTTAAAAAAACATTCTTCTCGTACTTTTTCCGAAAAAGTCAAAAAGTACCTTATATGGTAAACAAAAGAAAGATTCCTTCCATAACACAAAGTAAAAGTCAAAGAGGGGTAAACATGACTTTAAAAATACATGAAATAATATTAAACACTTTATGAAAAACATTTTTATGTACATGGATGAAAAATATAACCCCAGTAAATACTTACGTATAAGAAATCTCGGATAAAAACGAGATTACAAAATTATCCCTTACCTTAGGTCCGATATGCTTCGTACGTATCCGAACCTCCTGTATAATGATTTAAATAATGTCATTGACTTATTATAGAATCATATTCATTGTTATGAGATCATATATGGTTCACTTATGACTTTATATTACCCGTTCTTTTTTAAATTCCATGTTAAAGCAGCGTTTTGGGTAAAATCGTTTTATTTATCGTATGTGTTTGGACATGTTGTTCTTGATATTATTATTACTTATATCATGATTTATTTACTTCCAGAATGTAAATCATGATTTATATATCATATATATTCAGTATATATATATATATAATAGATAGATAAATGAAATGAAATACACCGTTCATGGAGACGGTAGGCCGTACGTACGCATGAACGCTGTTTTCCTTTCCTTATTGACTTGAATGGAATTAAGTAAATGAAACATATATGTACATAAATAAAGTATAATTATTATTTAATATCTTTAATTATTATTTATTATATATAATTTATAATCATACTTTAATGGTTAATCATGAAAAATGAATCTCATCACGTTCGTGGAGACGGTAGTCCGCACGTACGCACGAGTGATGATATCATTCCCATAATTATTGAATTGAATTGGAGTGGATGATATAATATCTCAGAATCAGTATGATGTTATAATAACTATATATAGTTATTCTTTACACCATTATACCAATCCAAGTAAGGTGGTGGTGGAAAAACAGATTACACCACGACGTGGAGATGGTATTTCGTACGTACGCACGCGCGGTGATTTCATTTTCTGTAGGATGGATAGAAGGTGAAATGGGGTTGTTTCATATTTATAATAACATATTAGTATATTATTGATAATGATGTTATTAATTTATAATAAACAACTAAATAAGAAGATTTTTAAGAAAAAAGAAACTTGAAAGAATCGGTAGAAGAGATTACCTCTTCTTCGACGCACCTCTTTTAAGCTTCTTCTTAAGGCATTAGAGTTGGTATTTTGAGGAGACCATAACCTTTATAATGTTTCTAGGGAATTTGATAAGGGAAATGGGTAGGGGTTGGCAGATCTTGAAGGATAAAAATTGTGTAAAGAGAAGAGGGAGGAGGTGCCCTTTTATAAGGGAGGAGAGGGGCACTTTAGGAAAAACTTAAAATATTATTTTATAAAAAAGTCATATTCGGTTTATAATAGCTCCAAATTGATTTATTTCAAATCTAAAGTGGGTATGGGTCGAAAAAATTTCAACAAATAGGTTTTATATAAGTTTATGTTACTATTTTAACCCTGTCATTTAGATTTAACTCTAAGTTAAATAATTTACCTTTTACTGTGTCTTCTTGTTTTCTTACACTATATGGTTAATAAACTTACTATAACAAGCCAAAAGAACACCAAGTGGTTCATCATTAATATATATAACCTTATATATGTCATTTTTCCGAACCTTAGATTTTTATAAATAGAATAACAATTAATAATATAATATTTGTTTTAAAAACTATTTTATGTCAATTTTGACACTATTTGGTAATTGATTTTTGTGAAAATCATAACAGAATGATTAGTTAGAAAAAAGTTAATTGAATCAATACTAACATGTCATATTAACCTAAAAATTAGTGTAATTTATAAAAATTCTCAAATTACATTTATTTGGGTATTTATAACATCAATTATGTTAATATTTCATTAATAAGGTAATTACTGCATCATCATTGTGTCATAAATAAATTAAATTATTTAATGTCTAAAAATTATAAATAAAATACCATTATGTAGGAAATAATTTTATATTTATAATGAATATTTATAGTCGAATTTATCTTATGTATAACCCTATATTAAAAATGTTTTAATTATTAAACTTTGATTTAACTATTTTAACTCTTCTTTAAATAAAATAGTAATAAATGTCCTAATCAAATTCAAGTGGACCTAAAGGGTAATATTTTATTCCTAAGGTTGTTTTTGGTCGAATTACACTTATCCAATATAATTAGGACTTGTTTTAGGGTAATAATAATATCATTTTTACCCTTAATTATCCTATTTACTTTTAACCATTGTAAATAAAAGTAAAAAGTTACTATTCGCCAAAAATTATTTTTATCTTATTGAACCACATTTTACTCCTTGATATTAACCGTGTCTCTCGGATTTTAGAAATTCCACTCATAGAAGCGGTAAAATTAAGTTTCATGTAAATTTTCAAATTCTCCTAGGAGGTGGGTAAAAGACGGTGAAAAATTCAATAAAATTTTTATATATCTAAAATTATTATAAAATGACTCCAATGAATTACATTGAAATTATATAGGTATTATGTATCAATTTTTACCTAAAATAAATTTAAAGAAAATAAATAATTATTTAAATAAAAATTCGGTTTTTAAATAGTAACCTAGTGTTTTCACTATTCATCAAAAATTGAAAGTTTTCAGAAAAATACCAAAAATTCACCATAGACTAATTTCTATATTCCGAATCCAAAAATGAAGTCCATTTTGAAATTTAAAATTTATAATATTTCAAAAAATGGGTATTACTATTCATAACGGCTAGTTCTTAATAATATTATAGTAATATCTTGTTTAGTGAAACTCGGTATTGTGTATAACAGACGCTATCGAGGAAGATTGCTCGGAGTAAAAAACAAGCCTAGAATGGTGTTTGCGTATACTGAAAGCTAATATGGTGTTTCATATAGCGCAAGTTAATCTTGGTGTAGCGTATAAGACATCAATGAAATTAAAAAAAATATTTCTCATAAAATCTCGGGGTGTTACATTAATGTTTCATTTTAAGTCATTATTTTAGGGGTATTATTATTAAAATTATACCAAAGCGGTAAGGGTTTTTATTCTACAATATCATTTTTATAAAGATTATTTATGATTAAGTTTTCGATGATGAAATATTATAATGTAACTATCAATAAAATCTTGAATTTTCTTATACTATTGTTATATCATTAAAATAATTTTTTACTCTAATTTTCCTCACATTATGTACTCAAGATACAAAAAATATTTTTTAAGGAAAACCAACTTTATTACTCCCCTAAGTCAAAAAACCTTTTTATTCCATATATATGTTTTTTCAAAATTTTTTAAACAATGTTTTTAATATTTTACTATGATTTTTTAAAGTCATTTTTTCCTATTATTGATTTATTTTAAAATGAATATTCTTTTCATTTTCCCAATATGGTACTTTTTGAATTTTATAGAAGTATGAAAGGAATGTTTTATTTTAACTTATACGATATGAATATAATTTACCACCATCATGAACACTCAATAATTTTAAGCTTAATTTTTAAGTTTCAATGGATATTTTCAAATAAAATATTTTATTTAATATTTTGGAAATTTTTAGAGTTTAAATAAGGGATTTCAAATTTAAAAGTATATTTTCCTCAATAAATTTTCCAAGTGATATTTATAAGAATTTTTATATAATATGACAAAATTTGATGTTTCATAACCATTACTAGGGATATGATCCAATGATACCATCCTTATTATTTCTCTATGTGGTTTATAATTCTGATTACAAGATTAGTTTGAATCCCATTCCTTTTACATGGGTTATTCTATGATGAATTGATGAAATATTTATGAAACCTTCTACTTTTACATGGGTTATTTTATGATAAAATGTTTATCAAACCCATTTTTTTTCATGGTTTGTGATATGATGAATGTTTTAAAATCTGGTGTAACACATCTATATGATTTCCATTATGTGATAGGTGGGATTGGAATTATATATCCCTCCAATTAATTAAGTAAATATATATATATATCATGAGATAAAAATGACTATAATAGGGAGTGAACCCATTTTAGTAATGGAATTTTTCCACTATGATAGTCTTGATAGTGAATCTTGATAACAAAGATAGTTTGGGGAGTGAACCCAATCCACTATTGTAGTCTTAGTAATGAGACATAACTATTAAGGAAATTATTTTCTATACATATGTGTATACCAAAAACTAAAGTCTCATTCTAATTTTATGATATCATGAATCATGTTCATTTATTTTTATATGATTCATGTCTTATGGACTCGAAATATTTATGTCATGACCTAATATTTTGATATATGATATATAGGGTATGAATTTAAAATATTATGCTCATGTTATTATACCCTCATTCTCATGTTATGTTGAAGTGATCATTAATATCTCTCTTGTTTACCCTTACTAAGCATCTGATCTAACTCTTTCTTATAGTTACTTTTCCCTATGTTTCAAAGAAAGGTACTAATAATGATATGTCTAAGAAGGGTTATAATTATTAATATTTTAGTGGGTAATGATGTAGTACACATATGAATTAGATTTTTATGTATCCAATTTTTCAAAGATACTAGACCTATACAATTATGGTGAGGATCGTTATGTTATATATTGAGTATTCATCTAGAAAGATGTAATATCTATGTATAAAAAGTACAGATCACTATAGTTGGTATTAGATTATTGTTTAGTTAACCTTTTGAAACTATAAATCAAAAAATTTATTAAGAACCTTGGTTACGGGTATAAGTATAGGATAACATCCAAAAGTTTTTGTAATAATCATGAATGTTCTAGGTTAAACCTAATTTTTCGTAGATTTAAAATAAGGTGTATTGATTTAAACATCCTATAAATTATTTTTATGGATTATGTGGTTTCCCACTTGGATTATTATTTCTCACACAATGCTTTTTAGTTTTACTTAATGGAT
The DNA here is from genome assembly GCA_963277665.1 of Viscum album. Classification (NCBI taxonomy): domain Eukaryota; kingdom Viridiplantae; phylum Streptophyta; class Magnoliopsida; order Santalales; family Viscaceae; genus Viscum; species Viscum album. The sequence goes on from OY728138.1 coordinate 1,384,879,278, forward strand.
GGAAACTAGAGGAATCATGTTAATACTGAATGAGATGGACAATTCAATGATTTTAATCCTAAGAAACCAAATGTTATGGGAGATAGAAATAAAATATCATTGAAATAGTTACACAGATTTCTTAATCTATGAATCAACCTGAACTTCCAAATGAGAAAATAAGGAAAAACATTCTATTGAGTCCTTTATTATATAAGGTCTACCATCTTTTAGTGTTTCCATTTATCCACTAGTCGTTGAGAAATGGATCAGTACCACAAAAAATATATTTTTAATTATCCATAGTTCAAAACATGAAATAATCATTTTTGTTGTATATCATTTATAGTAAATGAATATCAATGGTGGAATCTTATTAAGAACACAAGGTAACATGAAGAAATTGACTCCATAGAGTGGGATAAGTTTAAAATCTTGTACTTCAGTAATCAATTTCCTTGTATTTTTCATATAAAAATAGATAAATAATTTCTTGAGATGTAAAAAAGGATGATATATATGTTGGTACCTATGAGGAAAATTTTATGAGACTTATGAGGTACACTTCTGGTATTATCATCCAACCTAAAATTAATTTTGATCAGTTATTGAGTGTTTTAAAACCAAGTCTCTTAAATTAATTCGCCATGAGAGAATTTATTAGCTATGAATAAATCATTCAATGGGATATAAATGTGGAAACGTATATTGGAGTTACCTATCCATCTTATAGTTTTTATAGAAAAGAAATATGGAATCTAAAGGAAATTATAAAAATCACTGGGAGAAGAAGATGATATTTAATTTATGAACGAACTGTGGAAGAAAACATGGTGGAAATTTTCTTAAGGGGACTAGTAAATATTTTAAGTGTTGAAAGGAGGGTCATAAAATAATCGAATGTTGAAGTTATGGTTAGAAGTTAGGTAATGATGCGAATAGAGAGAAGGAACCATAGAATTCACCACCCACACTCTAGTGTTTAAAATGCAAGGATTATGGTCATTATGATAACAAATTCTCAAACCTAAAGGTTAAAAATGATGATAAATATCATAAACCTATTAAGCTCAAGGATAAATAGAAATATCATGTGATTGTTATTTCCAATGTAGAGTATGATAATGAATTAGTGAAAGGTACACTTACCAGCCACTCAAAAACTATGAATGTATTATTTGATTATGGATCTACCCACTCTTTTATATCCAAATAATTTTTAAGGGTATCATAATACCACCTAAAATATTATATGTTTATTTAGTAGTAAAAACCACTAATGGTACGATGATCATATCACAAGTCTATTATTCTTCTACGATTGATGTTTGTAGGAATGTGCTTCCTAAAAATCATGTTATTATTCGTATAGTTGAATTTTAAGTTATTTTGGGAATGTATTTTCATTAATTACATAAATCCCACACCAATTTATGAGTAATAAAAGTTACATTTGATATTCTGAACAAACTTGTGATCATCTATTAGTGCAATTACAAAGATTAACTTTTGATGAAAATTACATCCATTGTATAGGTCTTGATTCCTATTTAAAAAGGGTGTTTATCTCAAATGGTTGGGGATGAAATCAAAATAAAATATATTCCTATTGTGTGAGATTTTATTGATTTAGTTTTTGAATAATTTTATGGTCTTCCACTGAATAGTGAAGCTGATTTCTCAACAGAACTCATGCCTGGTGCTAAACCTATTTCAAATACCCAATAAAAGATGACCACAATTGAGTTATATGAATTAAATAAGAAACTCCAAGAGAATATTTATAAGGGATTCATTCATCCTAGTGCATCACCTTAGGGTTAAACTATTATTTTTATTAACAATAAATATGGATCAATGAAAATCAGAATTGACAAACAAGAACTTAACAAAATGAGTATCAAGAACTGGTATCATTTACCCCATATTTATGATTTGTTTGATCAATTACACAGAGCTAAATGATTTTATAGGATTGATATTCATTATGTATATTATCAATTTTGGTTCAAGAAGGCTGATATACCCATGAAATGCTTCCATATTAGGCATAAATACTATGAATTTATAGTGATTCCATTTGGTCTTACTAATTCCCCATATATCTTTATGGAATTAATGAATATAGTCTTTATAGATTACCTTGATCATTTTGTGGTAGTCTTTATAGATTATATTATTATATATTCAAATAGTAAGGAAGAACATTAATATTATTTGAGGATTATTTTGAGGACCTATATGAAGGATAATTTGTATGAAAAATTTATCAAATGTGAATTTTGGATTCAAAAAGTTTCATTCATGGGTCATATAATATCAATTGAGGGTATATCAGTGGATCCATCAAATATGGATGTTATTGAATAATTTCCTAGACCAACCAATGTGACTAAGATCTATATTTTTCTTGGTTTGGAGGGATATTATCAATTACTTGTGGATAAATTCTCATGACCGTCTAATTCACTCACTAATTTAACTTTAAAGGGAGCTAAGTTCCTCTATAATGATGAATGTGAAGATAATTCCAAGTAAATGAAGATAAAGTTAGTCACTACACCTATGATTAATTTACCCTATAGTTTAGAGGGGTTTTTAATCTATAGTGATGCATCAAAGAAGGTAATGGGATGAATTCTCATACATAATGATATGGTGATAGTTTATACATCACTCTAGTTGAAGGTTTATGATAAAAATTACCCAACTAATGATTTCGAGTTAGTTGTGGTAAATTTTGAATTAAAAATGTAGGGGAATTATCTTTATAGAAAATGGTGGGATATATATTCTAATCATAAATGTTTAAATATTAATTTCACACAAAAAAGGTTGAATATGTACTATAGAAGATGATTGGAGATGATTAAAGATCTTGTCTTCTCAATAAATTACCAAAATGGGAAAATAAAAAAGGTGGTCAATGATTTGAGTTGAAAGGATAATGATAGTTTATCTTTTATGAGGATAAAAAATATCCAATATTTATATATTTTCAATAGTTATATCTATAAATATTAAAGGGGGAAATCATATCTTGCTCAAATGTTTGTTTAACCATCTATCCAAGTAAAGATTAAAGAGGTGAAAAAGGAAGATGTGGAACTGAAAAACAAGGATAGAAATGTTCCTAAGTTTAAACTTTATTATAATGGAATGATAAAGCTCAGTAAAAGTGTATTTATTATTTCCATACTAGATTTGAAGAAGGAGTTATCTGTTGAGGCTCATAGTTCATCATTATCTATTCATCCTAGTAGTACAAATATGTATAGATACCTGAAAGAGTATTTATAATGGAAAAATAAAGATATATATTGAAGAATATATATCTTGGTGATTGGTATTTCATAAATTTAAGGCTAAGATATAGAATTATAACAGGATTTCATAACCATTACCTATACCATAACAAAAATTTGAAAACATCACCGTGGATTTTGTCATTAGGCTCCCGAAAACTTCTAAGCGCCATAATGCCATTTGGGTTATCGTTAATCATGTTATAAAGTTGGTACACTTAATTTATATTATATAATACTTATCTCTTGATCATATTTCCATAATAAACATTAAGTAAGAGGTAAAGTTTCATGGAGTACCACATTCTATTGTATCTAATCAGGATCCGAGTTTACCTTCAAGTTTTGGAGAATTCTTCAGCTAGATCTGGATATATAGTTAAGTTTTAGAACTTTCTATCAACCTTAGATAGATGGTCAGTATGATAGAACCATTCAAACCATATAGGATATGTTTAGATATTGTTCTCTTGATTTTAAATATAATTGGGATCAACAACTTCCTTTAGTCGAGTTTTCTTACAATAATGGATTTCACTTGAGAATTTAGATGGATCCTTATGAATGTCATTAGAGAAATAAGTGTAGAACTACAATGTTCTAGGATGAAGTTGGATAAATAAAGCTAATAGAACATGATATAGCTGAGAAAATTGAAGATAAAGTTATATATATTCAACAACACATCAAGGCTTCATGGAGTTGATATAATTTTGTAGTGATAATCATTAGCACGATCTAGAATTTGAATTTGGTGAGAAGGTTTTTATATGAATTTATTCATAGAACAAGGTTATGATTTTCATAAATAAGGGAAATATGATCCATAGGTATATTTTCCTTTTTGATTTTCTTGATTAAGTATGTACATTAGTTTATCTCTTGGATCTTCCACTAAACCTCTCTCAAGTTCTTGACTTGTTCGATGTATCAATACTGATGAAGTACATACTTAATACCTCACATGCACTGAAAACCTAGGATGAACCATTAGAGAATGATATTTCCTATAAGGAATAATTATTATAAATCTTGGATCATAGAGATAAATTACTATGGAACAACACTATTCACCTGTTAAAGTTCTCTATAGAAATTAGAAATTTGAAGAAGCAACACGGGAACCAAAGGATGTGATGAAAAAAAGATATCCTCATTTATTTCTACCAGAGTGATTGAATTTTGAGGGAAAATTTTATTTTAAGGGGGTTATAATGTAACACCCCAATATTTTATAAAATATTTATCTATAAATAAATTTTGTTTCTTTGATATCTTACATTACATGCAACATCGAGTTTAAACAAACCATGATATACTATTAAAATGTTATTATTTAATGTGATGATTATTGCATAGACATTGGATTGGAGGTTTTGAATATGTATAAATAAATTATGACAAACATATGGTTTACATATGTGAAAAATGAATTCATTGGTTATTAATCAATTGAAAATGAAAATAAAAAATCATTTGAAAATAAAGATGTTTTTTTAAAAAACTATTTTTATGCATACAATGTATTTTTTATCTTAATAAATTAAATTAATCACTATTTATGAATTATTTTAATGAAATTTTTATATTATATATTCAATAATGTGTTTTATCATGTATCTAATATTATTTTCTTGGTTTGGGATAAGAATAAAACAAATCTTCTACTTAAAAATGCATTTTTCTAAAAAGTGTTGTTTCATTGTGTTTTGTGGACTTATTTTTTTAAAATTATATTTTGCACTTATATAAATTTAATTTTTGAAAATTGATTACATATTTACAATTAGGAGGTACAAATTTGGTAAATAAGTTCCTTTTATTTTTAGTCATTATGAATAGTAAATGTGGTAAAATTTATCACCTCGGTAAATGGTAAATCGGGTTAAACTAGGATAAAACTAAATGTTAAGGTAACCATTTTTCCTATAAATTCATATTAGATGAATTTAATTATACCATTATCACCTTATGATTTAAATTTGATTGTTTAAGAGACACTTGTCCCTCAAAATGACCAATATCATATTTATAGAAAAGAAATCTACAAAGTGTCACTCTCTTAATTTTAAATATATATTATGTGTTCACACATGAAAAAATAAAATTTATGAACAAATATAAATGTCTATTTTGATAATAATGAAATTATTTTCATGATTGAAAATTATTTCTAATTTTTAGTAATTATTTTATTGACTTAAATTCTTCTGCAACACCGATATTGTATTTATTCAATTAATAAAAAATAAAATAAATGATTTTTAAAATATTAAAAGTAATATAATTTGAGTGAATTATAGTGTTATAGTATTTTTTTTATATAAATATAATATATTAGTGATGTTTAAATAGAATATATTTTAATTCAATCTCTTTATTGGTGTCTTTAATGTCAAATTAAATGAATAGCTTCAAAATTGACATTAATGAAATTTTATAGTAAAAAATATTTTGTTAAATGATTTCAAATTAATAAAAACATTATATGAGGAAATGTTAATGTAATATGGTTTAAAAAATTATACATGGTCTATTTATGATTCAATTATCTATTTATGATAAAATTCTTAATCCTTTTATGGTTAAAATTTTTGTTACTGCGGTTAATGTAAAAAATAATTAACAAAGGAGTTAATAAAAAAGGAAAGATTTAAAATGATACCAAAACCTATCTAAATTTAATTATATTGTTTTATTTCAACCCTAGAAAATTTTTATTCAAATTAATGTCCATTTGTAATTATTTTTCTTTATAATTACATTATTATATTTTAATCTTTTAATAAATTCTAAATGTGTCCTATCACTCACTTATAAAAGGACACCCCTCCTTCCTATTCCTTACAAAACTTTGAGCCAGTTATCCTAACCATAAACTTACAAAATCCCTTATAAAATTAATTATACACATTCTATAGGTTCTATTATTCCCAAAATACCAAACCCTATGATCCTTAAGAGAATATCTAAACGACTTGTGTCAAAATAAGTTTCAATAATAGATACCACCTGAGTTTCATAGAGAGCCAGAACCTCATGAATTAAAAGATAGGATTGAGACAGTGGATCAAGTTTTATAAATCATGAATTCCTCATCCAACCAAATGGTTTCACATGCAATTATTTTTCCTCATGGAGTAACAGGATGCTGGTGGATTCTGGTCACTCAGACCCATGATGTTGCATCAATTTAATGAGATGAGTTTCAACACTTGTTATGAAAGAATTATTACACTTAGACCCTGTTATTTATATATATTCTAGAGATTTGGGGTTTCATCAAGGTTATATTACTATTTTAGGGTATGACCCAAGGTTTATTGACTTCCTGTACTACTCTCCCCACATGGTGCAAGATGGATACTTCCAGGTGTGGAAGTTTGAGAAGGGACTATGTAGGGACATCCAAGCTAAAATAATATATCTATAAATTACCACATATGCCGAGTTTCTAGAGTGGTCCTTGGTGATAAAGATAATCATGGTATATAACCATCAAACAGATAGAGTAGACAATATAAAACATGGTATATAGTCGTCTGTTACTGCTGGAAGATGACTGACTTCAGGATCTTGACCCAATAGACATACTTATGCCTGGACTCAAACGTAAGGATTTTTAGCATAAGGGTTTCATTAATGATCCATTAATCTTGGATATGGATTATGTTATTCTTATGAAGGGAAATTAACATAGATCATGATTCTTGACCTGATGCAATGTAGATGGTGTTCATATAATAGACATACCACAACACCAAAGACAACATCATGACGAAGGATCTCCTAGAACTACTGAAAATTTTACCTTTTACAATGGTTTGAAACCATTGGGATATCACCTAAAACCATTGGGATAGGGTATCCCAATGGTTTTCAGAATCATTGCCAAGTTGGGCATTGCAATAGCCCTATACCAACAGTTTCTATGAAACTGTTGGTATAAGGATATCTAAAGTTACTTTATTCCAATGATTTATATGAAACTGTTGGGATATAATTATACCAACAGTTAAAGAACCATTGGTATACATACTTCTTAGAGAACTGTTCGATTCCAAGAAACCTTTGGAATATATGTATACCAACGGTTCAAGAACCGTTGGAATACATACTGCCCAACGACACTGCTATATTCCAACGATTTTATTAAAACTGTTGGGGTATATATCTCCCCAAATGTATACCAATGGTTCAGAGAACCATTGGTATATCCACTTTTCCACAAAAAAAATAATAGGTAGAAGAGATAACCTACCATCCAAAACTTGTAAAAAACTTATAGGTCCACTACAGCACTCCCCACTCCACTATTGCAACCCCCACTCCACTACAACATCCCCCACACTCTACTATACCGCTTCCCCACTCACACTCCCTGTAAAAAACTTACACATCCACTGCAGCACTCCCCACTCCACTATTGTAGCCCCCACTCTACTACAACATCCTCTGCTACCCCACTTCCCACTGCCCCACTACGCCACTCCCCTGCAACACCCCCCACTCCACTACAACATCCCCATTTCACCACTGGACTACCCCACTTCCCACATTCCCCACTCCACTGCAACATCTCCACTGCCCCAATACACTGCCCCACTGCCCCACTCCCCACTCCCCACTCCCCTACAACACCCCCCACTCCACTACAGCATCTCCACTTCTCTGCAGCATCCCCTACTCCACTTCATCATCCCCCACTCCCCCACTCCCCGCTCCCCACTCCCCACTCCACACTACACTGAACCACTCCCCACTCCCCTACATCATCCCCCACTCCACTGTAGCATCCTCACTTCTCTATATCATCCCCCAATCCACTTCAAAATCCCCCAATACCCACTTCACTTCAGCATCCCACCACTACAATGCATCATCCATCCCACCAATCTAATATAGTATCCCACTCACAATAAAAAAACGTACAACAATGAAACATTCCACAGAAAACACTCCACACCATCCCATAATGTTATAAGATTCCAAATTATGGTTTAATTATTGAATGTTTTCTTTGAAGATCCTGGATGACACCCCCCACGTTCGTTCATCTCCTCCTAGAGATCTAGGTCCCTCTGGTTAGTGGACTCCTTCCCTAGGATCCCCCTATAGTTTGTTATCATATTTATATAATTCTCAAGAATACTCAGATAGCCTTCTAGACCAGGCCTCACAAGTGTAATCTCTTCACATGGGAGTTTCCCAATCCCTCATGTATGCAAGTGTGTGTACCGGGTTCACCCCAATGTGTGATGTTCCCAGCCTATCTCCACAATATTTTTATAGTGTGTCAAAGGGGGATAAATTTCAAACATAGGTTCTCTCAACTCCTACAACATTATCTTCACTTCAGAATAATGGAGTGTGTTTGAGATCTCAATACAAACACACTCAAGATCCATGTTCTTATTAGATGAAATGGGATATGATGAATAGGACCAAAGTCAGGAGTCAACAAGATTAATAATCCCAATACGAACACCACAAGCCTGGGTTATTGGGTAAAAATAGATTTTATCACTACTAAAATTCAGAATAGTAAGGATTCCATCGTTTCTATGCTCAATCCAAATGAAATATCTTCCAAAATCAGCAAGTATGCGCATAGAATAATAATGTGTTCATCCATTCATGACAACCCTCAAAACTTATTTATATGGGTAGATAAGAGAATCCATGCGACATGGGATATGATCCTTTGATCCAGGGGAATTCATGTGGATTTTTGTAGGAGACTTAAATATCTTTTCAGATCTGAATGAAAATACAGGGAGAGGAGTATTCCTTCAAAATTCCAGCATAGAATTTGTCTAGATCTTGGATAGTAATGGGCTTATGGATATGGGGTACACTAGGGATAAGTTCACATGGTGAAATAACTAGAGGGGGGGGGGGGTGGTATTAGAACTTATAGTTTTCTAGATCGATGACTTTTGAATGTCATGAAATATCTACCTATCATAATGCAAAGGTAACTCACCTGGTACAAAGCATATCCGATCATTCACCACTTCTGGTTTCTTTTCCCTCTAGTTAGGAGAGGGCCAAGTGATTCAACTTCTCTAATATGTGGACTAGCACTCCAAAATATTATCAGGTCATGAGTGAATTAGGGAAGGGAAGTTCATGTATTGGGCTCCACAAAAGGCATGTAAGACCCCCCCCCAATTCTCAAGAGATGAATGTGTATTCAAGATGGATATCAACTGACTGAAATCTAGTCTCAAAGACTATTGTAATGACACATTGTTCGGTGAACTCACTAGCAATAAGGACATACTAGGGGACATGATTCTTATGAAAGAACGACTAGTGCACAAAAAATCGAGAATAAAGTGGATCCAGGAAGGTGATTAGAATACAGAATACTTCCATGCATGAATCAGGGAGAAACGAAGCATCATAATACCTAATATACTATTGGAGGGAGACAACTATACTGAAGATAAGGGTGTGGTTGGTGGCATGGCTGAGTCTTACTTCAAGGTGCTTCATGTAGGAGATAATTCCCATATTCCTAAAGGCTACCAGGGAGGCCATGCAGTGATCCTGGATGTGGTACCGCACATTGTATCCAAAAAATACAATGTGTTCTTTGAAGAAATTTTCAACAACAAAGAGATACATGAGGTGATATTGGGACTTAACTATGAGAGTGCTCTGGGACCAGATGTGTTTTTTGAATAAAATCAACCGTTTAAGGAATGAATGATGTGTCATAAATCATGGTACCCATGTTATGGGATTCATAATTATAGTTTAAGGTGGAAAAGGTTTCTAGACATGGAAGAAGGATTTAGAAGGACAATACCATGTTGTAAAATCATATTACCATAATATGGAGTTAGTGGCATGGTTTTCATGTAGATATGGAATATTAAAGGGATAATCGAAACATATACATGTTAGGGGATCTCACAAGATCCATTTAACAAGTAATTACATTATTTTAAAAAAGTGTCACACTAGTATAGGTTTTGTCCCTAAAACCAAAAATCTAAGGATCATCATAACCTTTCTCAAGATGATACATGAATGATGAAGTGGATTGTATGATGGTCTGGTATATGAGAGGTTATGGATTGATGGTTTTTTTGAAATATATGCTAGGTGAGATTTCCACTAGATGACTGATGGAATTATAGAGAAATAATGAAAATTTTCTTCAAGTGGTAGATTTTTGGAATTGACTTACAAAAAAATTCTCAAGTTGGTGATTGATTGTTCTTTTATTGGGGTAACTATTGAAATATCTAGACAACAAGTCACCTAATTTTATGATTTGGAAATCAAGATAGAGACAATACATGTTTTTCATGGGACTTCCAGATTCATGCCAACAGAATCCTTCCCTTGACATGAACAGACAATATTCAGTAGATACAATAGGGCCAGTTAAATGAACAATCTTCAGCATGACCCATCCATACATCGAGTGTCCACACCGAAGGAAAATAAAATAAACAAAAGCAACACATTATAAAAGTGTACAAAAATGAAATTGACTAATTAATCTATATACTACCCCGATCTCCTTCCCCTACAAATAAAACCATGAAGTCGCCTCTAATTCCCTTCTGGCCCCCTTCGCAGAATATAACTACCCTCCATCTGTAGGAAGCGGTAAAAGGCCTAAGTGGCTGATGTGATAAATAAAATAAAATAACAAATAAACTAAAAAATACATATCTCTTGTGACTATACAAGTCACCACCCAACATATAAGAACCACAATTCCCCATGTTTCAAATCCTGCTTTTGCAAGCAAGGGGGAAACATATCCAAGTTTTGACATGATGCTATCAAATAGTACATTCATATTAATTAAAAATCACTCTTCCTTTTAATGGTATATAATAAGTTTGGATCATGTTTCATCTTAGTTTGGTTTTGTTTGATATAAGTTGGTTTGGTAATTTTCATTAGATTTAGTTAGTATTATTTTTTTATATTATCTTGGGAAATTTCATTCATTTGAGTTCTAATCGATTCAGTTTGATTACATTTGGTTTATATCAGTTTGATCTAGTTCAGTTTAGTTCATGTTGTTTGCAATCATATACGTTTGAATTCATTATATTTCATCCAATTTGATTCATCATTTGTAATATCAAATTAGTTCAAGTTAGATTAGTATGACTTTTTCCAATTTAGTTTCATTCAATTTTTTCTATTTGAATTCTATTTTCCTGATTTTGATCATTCTAGATCTATTTGGGTTGATCGGATTTACATTTATACCAATAATATTTGGTTAGTTTGTGAATGTTTTTTTAAAGAAATCTATTTTTTATTTGGTTTTATTCTATCCATTGTGGTTTTGTATTGTGTCACTTTATTTAGTTCAACTCATTTTCGGTTTACTCTTCATAATATTATTTAATTTGGTTTTTTATTGGAATCAGGTTAGACTAATTCAATTTGATTGAATTCAATTTGAATGAGTTCATGTTAAGAGAGAGACAACTCTTGTAATAGTGTTGTTCAAAAAGGGGCAAGGAAAATATAAAGGAAAACACTCTTTATGGTGTTATAAATGTAAATGTGTTGTGAATTTCACCTCAAACTATGAAAATAAGAACATTGAATTTGAGTTAGATATACTAGAATAAAATTATTCATGTAGTGAATAATCATCTTGGAGAAGATATGAAAAAAATACACAAGTAGCTATTCAATGATGAAGAAATGATCATTAATAATAGAAAATAAAAATATGATGAGTAGAGTACCAGTTGATAAATAATTTTCATTGAGTGAATCTAATGATTAAGGTTTCTCTCACAAACAAAAACCCTTCATTTCTCAAGTTTAAAAACCTATATATTCTCTAAGTAATGATGAGGGATGAGAAGAGACCTATAATGAGTACATTCCAAGAACAAAATTGGATTTTTTCCTTGAGAAAAATACCCAACATAAAAATTAAATTAGAAGGAATGATAAATAAGGAATAAAGGTGGATGTAAATAAGAGTGATCTCATTAAAAAGATCATAACATCCATAGTAATAATTGCAGATAATGACAGAATCTTGAATGAACATAATGATAATCTTGTTTTAAAAGAGAAAGAATTGAACGAGGCACAATCTTGATGGATTAATTCTGAAAATAAATTCAAGAATATTATATAATATTATGATAGAGAAGTAGAGAGTTAAGCTAAATTATCCAAGTTTTCAAAGAAGAATAGCCCAAAGGGAATGGTACAAAACTCTTGATTTTTCAAATCACAATGATTCTTTTTTCTCTGAAATTATATATTCTAAAGAAAAATAATTTTTTGTTTGGGATAAAGAAAGATGGGATAAGGTTACTCCAACATAAGGGAAAATTTATGTGAAAGAAAACCAAGAATACTGCCTCCAGAGAAGGCTAAATAAAGGTTGCATGATGTTTGGACATAAAGTATAATTTCTTATATAGACTCACCAATATGTTCTAAGATCAAAGTTTAAAGGGTAAAAATTGGTGTTGTGGGATATTTTGGCACAAATAATTTAATTATTATAAGAAAATGTGATTAACATATAATTAGAATGGATCTATGGGATAAATCCAAGAAAAAGAAGAATAAATTTTATGAGAAATAGAAATAATACCAGAATGTAGAAATATATAAGTGAGAAGTCAAAAAAGTCTCCAATGATTTCTAAACATTAGAAGAGTCAAATAGTATGTATAAAATCTGTTCAAAATTACAGGAGAAAAATAGGGATCTAATTAAAGAACAAAATGTTGTTTATGAGGAAATAAAATAAGGAAAACCTAATGTTTAAGACAATGGAAGGTAACTAGTCATGTTGTAAAGGACAGTATGACATTCCTACCAAGAAAAAAGGAAAATATGAAGAAAAATAATCAGCATATAAGGTTTCATTTCACTTTTTTTTACATTCAATAAAAGAGGTGACACACAATAAACATGTTGAGAAAAGTGAGAACAACAGGTTTTCTAAAAAGATAAATGATGATTCAATTAGGAAAAGATGATTAAATATTATCCCATTTATAAAGTTGGGATGTATGGAAGATATTAATAGAAATAAATCTATCAACATTCCATGACTAATTAAAAAGAAAAGTACCCCCTCCCTATCCTCTTTCGTTTGATGCTTACTAACATGTAGGGAATTAAAAGAATCAAATATTGGGAAATTTTGAAGAGGCTATCACTACTGTATAATAATATAATATTCTCATCATTGAGTATGTAAACTACCATGATGATGATAAAGTGGGTTCATCCCTTTCAAGGGAGGAAAACATGTTAAAATTATTTCAAAGTGTTCAAAATCATGAAATCTGTAATTATCTAAACATCATTAAAAATATGAAATAATAGGTATTCCAATAAAACAATTTACCCCTTTTTTATTATAATAAATGTTTTTATAAAGGGGGTATTGTCAATGTCAAGGAGAAAGTGAGAGTTTTATACCTTGAACAATATATTTTTTATTTACTTGTAGGGATGTGAAATAAATGAGAACACATATTCAATTTAGAGGTGTGTTGTGGTATTGAAAACAATTACAAGGGTAGATTTAAGTTCCCATGTATGATTATATTTTTCATCATTATGAATGATATAAGAATCTTTCAACATGTACATGAAGATGTTCTGGAGTTTTTGAGTTTGATTCAATCATAAATGTAAATGAGACTATGTATTGATTCTTAAAGACCTTGGTTGGATAGACTTAATGTATAATTCTGTGTAATTTTGATAATTGTTGGTGAGGTAGAATTTAAATAATTAAAGACAACTATTTTAGGGGTAAAAACTTTCTCTTCTGTATATATCATGATGTTTTGAGAGTATTTAGAGTGTTACAGAAGTCCTCGAGTTGAGTTGAAAAGGTTCTATATTCTAAATTGATGAAGTCTGGAATTACAGTATTTGCATAAGGTTAAAAGTAGTGGATACATATAAAAAAGTTGGGTTGGAAAATACATGTTTGAAGATAATTTACTATTTTCATAGCAGTAAATTACTACTTTTTAGAGGTAATCAAGAGGTGCATGAGGGAAAATATAAAATCAAGGACATTTTTAATTGTCATCTAGTGTCCATGTAATATTAAACCAGTGTGTTGTGTAAAGGTAACACTAAAATTCCAAAGCTACATTAGGGTCACTACACTCCACCAAAATATAATCTAGAATATTGTAGAGTTTTATAAGGGTCATTCCCTGATATAATACATTTTGTAATGATTATCTCTGATCTGTATGGAGGTCTGTTAATCCTATGTAAAGGTCACACTAATGTTGAGTGTTTTTCTGAATGAGGACCAATGTATGTCGGTTTATGTTGTGTGTAAGAGTGAATTGAGTTTTTGAATTATTCATCAAGAATAGAGTATGTGTCATTGATTGTAGAATAGGTTTCATCCAACACTTACTAAATTATGATTAATGTTTCAAACACAATAAAATTCAGCTTTTAGTGAAAAGGTAATATAAAAGTTAATTTTACATAGAACCATTCTGCTTAAGGGTAATTTAATTTAGCTTTTTAAAAAAACATTAAACATAAGGGTGATTTCATTTATCTTGACAAGGGTAAAACAGAATGATCCTTATACAATTTGTTCTATATAAGGATAATATTGGGTTATCCTTACATAGACTTCATTATAAAAGGGTAAGTGGAGATGTCACATATGTATACCATTCAGGGTAAAACAAATAACCATTAGGTAGATCCAAAATACATAAAGGTAAATAGAACTTTCTATAAAACTGAAAATAATGTCCTCTTTTTATTTTCTTCTTCATATCATGGAAGTATTCATAAATCAAATTCATGGTATGGCTAAGATACCACTGTTGTGATTTAAATAATTATAATAACAATTATTAGATTCTATAGAAGCATATAAAATCCCATATGGATTATCTACCATTCTAGAAATATGAAAAATGCATAAGAAACTAAAATGAAGAAATCCTGCAAAATGTGTACCATTTATTGAAGAATCCACCATATCATCTTAAACACCAGCATATGGGTTTGAAATAGATAACTGAAATTACATCCAAAATACATAACACATTTGGAGGTATCCATGGGTCATTCCAAATCGTTCGATTCTCAAATGAGATCCAATCTATATCCACAGAATGCCACTGTATTTAACAAAAAGGAGAAGAATGAAGAGATCTTTGGGTGATAGGGAGTTCAGTCAAGGCATAGTGCTGACGTCTATACAAACCACTAACACATGAGCTAGAATGCATCCCATCTGCCGGTGGATGGCCAAACAACCAATAAGAAACTACCATGAACCCTAAACACCAATGAAACCAAACAAATTTGGTCAACCCCTTGAACTAGGGTTTGATGAAACCAAAATAGAGAAGGAGAAACCTACAAGGAAAAAAGGAAAAATGAATTGGAGACCCAAAAACTTGGTGATCAATCCATAAACCCTGAAGATCACACCATAAACTGGGATTTGAGTGTTAATGGGGAGGATGGAAGACCAATATGGAATGGCGGGATCAGAAGGAAATGGAGTGTCGAGGTAGGGTTTTGGATTTCAGTGGTATGATCGCAAAAGACCAAGATGGAACTGTGGAATCATAAAAAGAGAGGAATCAGGGGGGGTTGGCAGGGGAGAAGAGGGCTGGTGTTGGGGATGAGTGTGGTGGATAATCGGGGATGGATTGGTGGGGGAGATGGTTTTTGGGGTAGATAGTTTTCTGGGGAGAGGGTTTGCGGGGGAACACAAGATGAGCTTGATAGAATTAGATTTGAGGTAGGATATACCTACGATTTTATTAAAACCGTAGGTATAGAAAATATATTCCAACGGTTTTTGTAAACCATTGGAATAGATCCGTTGGTAAAAAACCCATTTTTAGTAGTGTAGTGGTGGACCCCATAGAGCCGGTGTGAAAAAATGGGATAGAAAAACCTAGGGAGGAGGAGTTTTATTTTTATGTATATGATATAAACCACTTCCACCACCACCCATTGATATTCCAAAGTAGACCCAAAGAGTTATAGGAAGAGGGTGTGGTTGGTTACATGCTATGGAGGGATATAATCAGGATATGCATGAGATGATTTGAGTTATGATATTTTACTTTTCTACTTTATCTCTGGTAATTTTAGACATAGGTTCGATTCATTCCTTCATTTTTATATCCCTTGTGAAATATTTAGAGATTATTTTAAAATATTTAGACCATCAGTTGTGGCTGGAGGTTCCTACAAGTAGAAATTATTCTGTTTTACACATATGTTGATAATGGGTGTTAGAACTCAATGAGGAGATTTTTACGTAGGGAATATTGGTTGTTGAAATGAAATTTTATGTTGTTATTATGGGTATATACTGGATATCCATAGATTTCACATAGATAAACTATCATCACAGGGAGTTAGATGTTCATGGGAAGATGTAATGATATTTTTCTTTAATAATGATAAGGATCAGTTGGAAGAATGAGTAGGGATCGAGAGTAGGAAACTATAACCTATCTCCTATTAATTGGAGATTTTAGACCTTTTTGAAATGTCTTCTTAGATATCTAGCTTCTAGTTATAGTGGATTAGTACATGGATGACTTCCCCAAAGTTATTCTAAGACTACCTATTTCTATAGTGAATTTCACCCCAATATAGGAATAATATATTATAAAACATATTATATGGCCCCTTATAATATCTAAGAGAAGAGGGTACAGTTGGAGGACCTTTAGGGGAAGTGTTTTATCAAACCCAGTGTGTACCCCTGGGGAGATTCGGTGTTTTAAATCAAGAAGGAAGATGAGATATTGACACTATGAATTGGTTATTGATGCCTAAATCATGTGATGATAAAAAATATTCACCCCTTATCTAGGATATAAGAACTTTTCAACCAACTATAATATGAGAAATTGTTCTCAAATATTTCTCTAAGGTTTGATTACAACCATTTGCAAGGATGAAATTTTTAAGACCAAATTATAATGTTGTTATAGTCATTATAATTTTCTCATGATTCCATTTGGTATGATGGATGCCCATGCTATTTTCATGGGCTTATGAATTAGATATTTTTTCTATTCTTGGATTTTGGTGTGGCTTTGTTCATCGATGGCATTCTCATTTACTCTGTATTATAAGAGAATAAAATTGATCATTTGAGGATGGTCCTAGACTTTATTTAGGAGCACCAATTATATGATAATCTCTAAAAGTGTTAGTTATGAATTATATATGTTACAATTTTAAGGCATTTTGTCTCTAAAAAAGGTGTACTCATGGACCTGATGAAAATAGAGGAAGTGAAATCTTTCAAACCACCCAAGATCATGTCGAAGGTTTATAATTTCTTTGGATTGGAAGGGTACTATCAGATTTTATGGTCGACTTTTCTAGGATTGTATCCCTTTTTAATAATTTGAAATTTAAAGTTTGTTCATTCAATTGGACCAAAAGTTATCAAAAAAAGTTTGAGGAGATGAGGTAGATATTTACCAGTGCTCTTATGTTGATACTACTAGAGGAGGGTGTCAAGTAAGTAGTGTTATTTAATGCCTCTAAATACAGACTTAGGTGTATATTGATGTAGAGGAATGTAGTGATTGTGTATGGGTTGAGGTATTTTATACCCAATGATAATAACTACATGACCCATGATTTGGATTTGGCAGTATTAGTCTTTTCCTTGAGGATGTAGAGTCAATATTTTTTTGCAAGCACTTTGTGGTTTAATCATACCACCAGAGTCTCAGGTATATATTTTCACAAAGTGACCATAACCTAAGATATGGATGTTGTATGTAGATCATGTAGGATTATTATATCAAGATAGTCCATACTCTAGGAAAGTGCTACATTCTGAAATATGGACATGGCCAGAAATCCTAGCCTCTCTTAGTAGAGGAAACAACAAAGTATTTGTCCAATTTATAGCTGATCCTGATGAATTATAGAGGGAAAATTTATCTCTATTTTTTAGTATTGAATCCAAAACTTCTTTATAATGTGATAGAAAATTAGTTAGGAGGAACCGATTTTTAATTTATATGTGATCAAATATCTTTAATAGATACATTAGAATATTTTTCTAAAGGCGGGGAGCACTCCATACTTTCTTGAGGATATAAAATGGTTTTGATCGCATTCTGTGAAGAGGTGATGATTTATTTACATACCTCCTCATAGATATATACTAGATTTGAAAATATATACTAGGATCTCCAATAATAGTTATGGTGGGTAGTAATGAGGAATAACGTTGTCAAGTTTGTTTCTCAATATCTCACATGTCAGCAGGTAAAGGTAGAACATCAGGATCCAATAGGCTTGAATTAACCTCTTGAGATCCTAGAATATAAGTGGGATGTAACATTGACGGATTTTGTGATATGGATTCCATGAATAGTCATATTCCATGATGTTATCTTGGTATTTGTTCATCGACTTTCCAAATTGGATAACTACCTTGCTGTCAAGGAGTAAAGTTCAGTTTAGAGTGTGAGGTACTTGTATATGCATGGGGTCATTCAAATTCATGGGGAACCCTTTATTATTATCACAAAATAGGAATCTTGGTTTACATAATGGTCATAGAGAGGTTTTTAGGAGGTATTTAGGTCCGAGTTACAATTGAGCATGATGTTTCGCCACCAGATAGATGGTCAGATTAAGCAAACTATCCAGGTTTTAGAGGATATGCTGAGAGAATTCATAATGGAATTACATATGAGTTGGGATGATCACCTAACATTTTTGGAATTTTTTCTAATAATATCTATCACTCTCTTATCATCATGGCACCATTAAAATATTTATTCAAAATACACTGTAGGTTACCCTTATGTTGGATGAAGATAGAAGGGTAAATACTTATGGGACCAGAGTTGGTGCATAAAATGATTGAGAAAATTAAAGTGATCTAGAAGCTAATGAAGACCATTCAAAGTTAACAGAAATATTATGTATAATGATGTTGTAGGCCCTTGCAGTTTTAGAAGGTATACCATGTGTTCCATAAAGTCTCTACATGATAATGTTTTTGGAGGTTCAGTTATGGTAAAAAGTTATCCATGAGGTTCATTAGGCCATTCTAGATGATGTGTAGGGTTAGGGAAGTTATTTATCACCTAGATGTACCCCCAAAGATGGATCAGGTGCATGAAATCTTCCATGTGTCACAAATGAAGAGATACATGCATGAACTATCACACGTTATTGACTGAGGCAAGATAGACATCAAGGCGGGAGACACCTTTTTAGAGTAACTGATGTCACTTTAGGATCAATATGACAGGATCCTTCATAGGTGAGATATCCCACTATTTTGAGTTCCTTGGAAACATGGTAACCTCCAATAAAGCTCGTGGGAGTGCAAGAACTAAATGAAATCATAGTACCATCACCTTTTAGAGTAGGTTTTTTCATTTTGGGGTGAAAAGCCTTAACGGTGAGGTGAATGTAATGAATTTGGTTTTGACATTTGGACCCTTTGGATATATATATATAGGTTTTTATTTGGATTTGTATTGATGTTATTGGTGTCAAAGGACCCCCAAATTGATATATTAATAATATTAAATATATTAAACTATTCATATGTATATTTTTATAATAAATGTTTTCCCCATTAATAAGAGTTTTAAATTGTAAAAATAAGACCTTAGTTGAATCTAGAAAATGGGTATTAATTTTGGTGTAATATAGGTTTCAAACACATTGGGTTGTAAGATGATGTACTGAATAAAAATTAATTAATTAAATTTATTTGCTTTAAATGATTAATTTAGTAGAGACCCATATATAATTACCTTTTTACCTAATATTTAAGGTTACCAGTATAACCCTATAATATTGATAGGTAGAGGAGGCATCACTAATTGGAAGGACCTTTAATGATCAAATAATGAAGGAATCAATGATTAGTGTCATGTGGTCATGGGGAATTATGGAATTAATGATGAACACATCAGATTCTTCAAATACATCATTAGTGAATATGTTATTTTCCAATAATAAATCTATTCTTGTGGTTGAGATTTATTATTTATGAATTTTCTACCAAATTATTTATGGTTTGAGTATTGATTTCATAATATATATTTCTGTTTTAAATTCTTATTCTTCACAAAATCTAGTATTTATTCATTACAATAAAATACATTTGATTTCATATTTATTTCCATAATTATGATTGATGGTTAGGATCATAATTACTATCTATTATATCACCTTCATTTAGTATCAATTTCTCTCTTTTTTATTTACATGATCATCATCATCTTATGGTAGGATGGTGATTTAATGGATAATCATGTTTAAGACATGATCAAACCCAAATTCACATTGTTTATTGTGATAGGTGATGAAGATAGTGGTTTATAGAAGAAATGAGAATTGTTAATGATCAACGGTTTCTTTAAGAAAGAAAGATATAGGTATGAATCCTTGGGTGATGATAGAGGTTCCAATAACTATGCGTGGTATGATGAAAATTCATTTTTTTGACCATTGGATGACAGAGAACAATATCCATATATGATTTCTTCATGATTGGGTCCTTATAAAAGACATTTGGTGATATATGTGATATAAATATTGGACACATGAAGATCCAAGAGATGAAACTCTACTGCCTATGAAAAACTTAACCACACACCATGTAGTCCACTTTCTATGGAAAATAGGGTTTTGATACTGAGTTAAATATCACACGACCATGTGTAAGGCTCACATGTCATGTGAATATACTTGAGTAGTCAAGATGAATCTAGAGAGAATATGTCCAAGACTCTGGGTTGTACCAAACACCATGTGACTCCAAGAATATTCCATGTACAAGGGCTTTTATACACCATGTATCTCTAAGAACATTCCATGTACATGGGTTTTTACAAACCATGTGGGGAAGTAGGACATGTCTTGATATATACTTGGGGTTACACCCCATGTACACCAAGGGAAACACTAAATACTTTTCCTATGATTTTATATCTTTCATATCTTCTTCTTTAGGACTCCGATTTAGGCCTTTGAGTAGTCCATTTTGAGTAAAATTTTACTTGAATTTAATGGTATCCTTTGTTTTAGTATCATGAAATTGGGATGAGGTTATGTGAGTGGGATTCATCTTATAACGATGTTTAGACAATGAAAGGGCTCAAGTGTGGTCATTAGAGAGATACTGGGGTTGGTACTCCCCTGATTGTTGTGTTTTCTAAAGCAAAGTTCCCCCATATCATATTTTCTAGTATAGTTGGTACTCCCATACATTACTAAGGAATTATTATTATTTTTTATGATTTTCACTCCTCTATAATTGTGCTCCATTTGGGATCAGGTCTTTCACTACAGTCGATACTCAGTCAACTAAGAAATCTCCCGGTGACGTGTAGGTCCTCCATTATATTCTTCTGAGTCTTTTTTGTGCCACTAGAATCAAGATAAAAATGGATCTTTGAGTTTTTGATATACTCATATTTCTTTTTTGTTTATGAATATCAAGATTCCTATATCTTCAATAGATGATTTTTCTTTATGAGCATATATGCATTGGGTTTCCTTCACTTCTTGACTTGTGGGTTGCTTTGATTATTTTCTTTTTATTTATCCATTTATATTGTTTGGGGAATACTACTAGGTATGTATATATCCACCCCTATATGAGATTTTACCACACATTTTTTTATCTTATTTAGAAAATAGGAATCTTGGTGAAGACCTTAGTGGACCTATAATAGGCAGAGATTAGTTTTATATGGAGACTGTGGTTGTATTGTGGTCAATTTTCAAGATCATGAGTAGGGATCTCTCATTCATCCTTAGTAGTATTTTCAAGTTGATATACTTTACTCTTTTTGGTGTGTATTTTTCACCTCTTTATACTTAGATTCCATTATTGTACACCTATGTTTACCTAGAGGTTTGTGTTGGAATTTTATTAGACTATAAATATTTCAACATGCATTATTATCCCTTTATTATTATATGTTTATGTGTGCATGTGTATATGAACTATAGGCCAATGCCTCCAATCATGTGAGATATTCCTACTTGGAACCTATTGGTATCCCCTGGCCTGTTAGAGGTGGGCTTGCAGTGTTACTTTTAGCATACTGTCAGCCCACGTGGGGACCTAGTGGGTCAGGTTGTGACATTTGAAAATTATGTTTATCTTTATCTTGATTCAATTCCACCATCATGGAATATTTCAACCAATTAATTATAAGATGTGAGGATATATTCAAAAATAACAAATTTGAGGTTTTGGGAAAAGACCTCCCTTAAATAATTGAATATTTAAAGATTCATTAGTGACTAAGGAGATAAGAACACTAACTCAGAGAAATGATCGACATACCCCTTCATCATTTTCTCACCCTGGTAAAGGATCATGAATTCAACATATTTATTCACCTTTACATCCTTATAATAATTCATTGAATAAATAAGGTCTTAAATAATTCCTATGAAATATCATCATGAAGCTATGATGGAACGATATTTTATAATGACACTTGACTCAGTCTATCAATAAATCTTACAATAAATATTGTCCTTAAATTATTATGAGTTTATATAGAATTAAATATTCCATAGATCCTATCTAACCTCTATACCACCTCAATAAGACCTTATTCAATATGAAAAGAAGGAATTCATTGATTCAAAAGTTCTCAGATAGGGTCCAAGAGAGGAGAAGGTTTTGACTCTACAAGTTTATTCAAATTTTGGGGAGAGTCAACAACTATAAGGATCATTCCCAAACCATGAGAGGAATCACCATGAGAATAATACCTTGTAACATAATTTCAAAATTTTATCAAGACTTTTCTGGGAGGCATAGAAAAATAACATGAGATGCGAACCCAACCTATTCATGTCCCATAACTAAAATAACATATTCTCATTAAAAACCAAGGGATAAATCCAAAATCATAACTCACCATGTCAAAACACAATTGTAACATATAGTAAAAACCTCCATTTTAAACCATAAGAATTTAATAAACAATTTAGAAAATATCTTTACAAAATCATGCACACTTAGATAATATTTCTGCTCATTTAGAAAACAAAAATGGAAACTCAATTTACAACTGCACTAAAAATCGAAATTCTAGTTCATTCCAACCACCCAACTAAAAACTTTAAATCACTTTCATAAAAAAAACTTCATTTCCGAAAAAATTGCCAAATTTAATTATTAAATCAATTATTTTCGAAGAAAATTCATAAAAAATAAATATATTGTTACAAATACTCTATAAAACCCCACTTTTATCTAAAAACATTTCATAAAATTATATTTTAACACAAAAAACCATAAACATGAATCCAAATAACATTAATACATCACAAAACATATTTGATTAATATAAAAGGAATAATAATCAATATTGGTGAAATTTGGAAATCAAAAGAGGTCTAAACAACAAATTAAAAAGGCATGTAGAACTGTATACAATTTAGATGAATGGTTTGGCAGACTATGTGTCAACTATATAATAGCCCCTATCAAGTTTCTAGAACCACGTGCAAGGGATATGTATAGTTTTCTAGATCATTAGAGATAACTATTACCCTCTAAATTTTTCATATATTTTCACACAAAATCTCAATAAAATATTTAAAGTATCTGATATAAATTAATGAGGATCAAAAAAATCAGAATTTCAAATCAAAATACATCAAAAATAATTAAACAAAATTTAAATTCAAGCCTCAAATCTAAATAACACATAGAAACTAACGTTTTTTCAATAAAGGTAGTGATTATGAAACTAATCATGAATTATGTACCTACTAAGTCTTGAAAATTCTACCTCCATACTACCATGACACACCCAATTAACAAGAGGGAACTTTGATATCATTTTAAAATGAACTAACCCACGTCACCTAAACCACTCTGTCATAAGGCTTGAAGTGCATTCTCGATTGGTACTAGCTGGAGGAAAGCACTGTGAAATCAAATATAACCAATTGGGAATTGTTTCACCCTTATATAATAATAAAAAAGTAGAAGAACTTTACTAATAATTAAACATTGTATTCAATACATTTCACTACCATTCACATAAAATAAATAGTTATAAGTAAATAACCAAGTCAAGCATGGAATAATCCAAATAATAAAATTGAACCCACTTTTAAAATATACCACATCTCAAAGTGAACATAACCAAAACTAATAAAATAGAAACCAAAATAGGAGAGACCAAAAGTAAAATACAATTGGATAAATTATTCAATACATTATGGTGTTAAGAAAATCCAAAAACACAAAAAACTGAAAAACCACCTCCATGTGACCCATGAAAACCACTAAATACCAAAAATTTATATCAGTATACTAACATGAATAAATTCTAATCATAGTTAAAAACTTTTGCACCTATATAAAACATAAGAGTTACACACACATGAAGGAGTTTTTTAGGTTTTTAGATAACATTCCCAACATGATTCCACCAAAGAATTTATGAAATTAATTTTAGAAGAAAATCCATAAATTATAGTTTTATCCATATTTAGTAAATATATTTTCACATAATAAAGAATAAATAAAATAAGTATCATAATCTTTTCTTTAAAACTACCTTGAAAATTAGTTTTCCTTTATAGATAAAAGATGGAACAACCACTTATAATATAAAACACATTAAAAACTTAAAAGAGGAACCTTTGAGTTTATGATAACAAGAAAAATTCTTTTTCTTCATTTAAATAATTTTTCACACAA
Source organism: Viscum album (assembly GCA_963277665.1). NCBI lineage: Eukaryota > Viridiplantae > Streptophyta > Magnoliopsida > Santalales > Viscaceae > Viscum > Viscum album. Next base: position 1,384,904,295 of record OY728138.1, read on the forward strand.
CATCATACACAACCCATGAGGTAAGATTCATTTTTTAAATAAAAAACCTTCAAATCATAGGAAAAAATCTTTTTAAACTTATAAATTTAAAATGAAAGTTATTATTTCCTTTAAAATAATTATTTTAAAATTCACTTTCAAAACCCATTAAAAAGTTAAACAAAAACATGAAATAAATAAAACATAAACTTCAGTTGGAACCATAATACCAAATAAGCATAGTAAGGGTGAACAATGATACTATAAATGGTTTCAAAAAACCAAATAAGAGAGAGGGTATATAAACCAATATGAAGTGGAAATCTCTAAAATATAAATATCAATATATAAAACAAACATCATGGGTAAATAACTAGGTCCTAGTGTAATATGATCATGGGACTCACTCATGGAACACCTAATAATTTATTAACCTATGGAGGTCTTAAAAAACTCAACCTTAAATCACCACTTGACCTCCTCAAGTATCATTCTCCTAGAAAATGATATAATATCTACTAGGGAGTTAGCTATTGTAGTATTTTAAACTATTAGAGCATGTATCTTGATAATCTACTTGGCTACCTAGGGGTTCCCATGAAGTCAATAAAGTAAAGGTGACTAAAAATGAACCATATAATCAACACAGATATCAGTAATAAATCATAAAACACACATCTCACCTCTAACTAGCTCTCAAGAACCAAACTATTTCATATTATAAAATAATCACAAAACAAATTAAATCATACCATATAGGGAAAATCCTATAAAAGAAATAATATAAAGGGGTTTTAAATTTGGGTGGCATAACTATTAAGAAAAATATTTGTATAATGTACCAACTGAGCTATTAAAACAAAATTGGAAAAAAAATTACATTAACATTCTTTGAAAACCCAACCATAGAAATATAACATACAAATAATTTTAAAATAAAACATTCAATTAAAACATATTAAAACCCCATAAAGACTCACAAATATTAATAAATATAAATTAAGGACCCAACACACCATTTTTTTATAATGTAATCCATTAAAAACATGAGTCACCAACTTTGAAAAACAAATTGGTGTCAAACACCTCTTTCATCTTTAAATTCATTTGAAAGAAACTAATATGGAATTTTCACAAACACTTGGCATGTATAAACATTTATATTGAAAAATAATACTAAAAGTCCATGAAAAATACTTTAATATAAGCATAGAAATCATTGAAAACATTTTAAAGACCCTCAAAATGTATAATATATAAGTATAACTTGATAAAGAATAGTTTTAGAAAGATTAATCATTTCATGAAATTTCCATTAATGTAATTACACAAAAAACATACCTAAATTCACTGGAAACAACTCCTCCTCAACAAATATACTGAAACTATGTAATAATACACCTTCTAAAAGACATAGAAAAATATTCCTATGATTAAATCAAATTAAAAGTCTAGATTTTATCATTATAACACTTAGGGTATCTAGGATAATGGGAAACCAAGAGGAAATGTAAGAGGGGAGGGGATTGAAAAATAAAAAGTGTTTCTTACCTTATAAATCCACTTGATATCCAATAAATATGGTATTTATGAGCTTTATAAAAAATAAGGGAAGATCCCTTGAGATATCCTATATTTGGTCACAAGAATGAGGAGGAAAAGGAAGGACAAATGTGGTTAAATTGAGTAGCAGTAGATAGATAGATTAAAATTTTGGGAAAATAAAATAGTTTGGCCACACATTTTACCAAAACATGCACCAACCATGTAGCCTTCAATAGAATCAAGATACATACTTAACATAGTTATCATTCATAAATCTTAAAACCATTAGTCTATATAGTTCTTCATATCATGCAAAAACTATGTGCCCAACACTAAAAAATTCCCTCATATATAAAGATAAATTTTATAGTTACTACTATAATATTTATGGTTTAATAAAACTATTCACTAACTATGTTCTATAAGGTATACCCATAAATAATACCCACACATATGTTTTACCCATTATGTAATATTTTCTACATGACCATGTGTTAATCATGAACTGTATGGAAAACTCATACATAAGATTCACCCACATGGTGTACTCCCTATAGAATATTTTCCACATGGTTCACCATTAATGGTGAAATAATCATGCTTCATTCACTAAAGAAAACTCTTATGTATAAATATTATTACACAGTTACTCCAAATAATGGGGTATATGTAAGATAACCGTGCACTAGATAAATTTCTCAAAAAAAGTCTAAAATCCAATAACTATTAAAAATTCAAAAGATCATGAATTTATATAATAAATTAAAAAAAAGTGATGTGAGGGGGTAATATACATGAAGCTAAAGTGTATGTTATATGGAAAAATTGTGAGGATTTGAGGATTCACACAAATGAATACATTGGCGAATTTTTTGATCAGGTGGATAAGATTATAGAGAAATGAATGAACTAAAAGAGACCATAGATGATGATAAAATTTTAAAGATAATCCTAAGAATAATTAAACCTTGATTCAATATAAAAGTTTCAATGATCGAGGATAATAATGAAAAAGAGATCACATTGAATAGTCTTTATAAAATTCTTATTGAATCTAAAATGAGGAACAATGAAAATAATGTTGTTGAAAAAGGGATGTCTTAAGAATTGGAATTCAAGGAAATGAAGAATCTCCCAGTTTAATATGATCTTAAATAAATGTATGTAGATGAAGAAATGTTATTATTTTCCTAAATTTTGGAAAGGGTAAGAGTAAATTATAAAGGTAAAATTTTAATCATATAGTTTTAGAGAGGAAAGGTTTAGCACATCATTGTTAAGTGCCCAAAGAAATTACAAGATGATATTGACAATGATGAATTTCCCATGATGTAATATCTAAATTATATGAAAGTAACAACTATTACTAAGAATAATTTCTTCAAAAAGAATAACTTTATTTCACAAGAAGATAATACCTTGAAAGAATCATAAGTAGAGGATATTTATAATTTTAAGGAACTCAGTGAATAATTTGTTTTGGTTATTGTAGACAATATAAAAATAGTGGGAGAAAATAGAAATTGTTTAGCATAAGTAGATAATATATTTAACCTCAAATAAGAGTTAGTGGTTAAACATGATGATATAGATTCATGTATATCAAGGGAAAATATATCTAATAGATTGGTTCTTGATGTAAAACTCTACATTTAGAAATAAGAAGAAGATAATTTTGAGTTGAATATTGAAAATGAAAATCCAGAAATATCAGAGAAGGTTATTAATTATAAACCCAAGACCAAATAAATGACATATATTATCGATTATTTCACTAACATAGTGAAAGATCAAGAAAAAAATATCAAATATATTGAGGGAGAAATCAATTTTTTGTAGTTAAAATCAAAGATCAAGAGAGTCTCTTGGTTCATGGTATGATATAAGAAAATAAAATAAAATGGGACTCAAAAAAGTTAAATGAGAAGCATGGAGATCTAATAAGGTAGTTAGATAAATTTCCCTAGAAAAAAAAGACACATAAAAATGAAAAAGATATTACAAGTTTTTATTGTATCTAGAAGTAATTGATGGTCGATTATAAGCTACAAGAATCCACTCCAAAATTGAAGGTTAATTTAGGTGTGAATCAGAATAAAAACACCCAGAAAACCCATAATATGAATTGTGTTTTCTAAAATACACATATTATTACACCACAAATAAGGTATTTTTATTATATAAATATGATACATTCTCAAAATGTGTGTTCCACAAGAAAGAATTACTAGGTGGCATGAGAGTGGGAGAACTAGTCAAGAAACATTCAACATTATAAGTATGATTTGGATGTATAATAATTCTAGAATGGTGGATATGGAAATATTTCTAGGTATTTCTCTTCGATTATGAAAATAAATGTGCGTAGGGAGACTCTAAGTGGTTTTACATAGAATTTCAAGGAATCACCAATTGAGATAAAAATGCAAAATCAATTTTATGCTTTGAAAGATGAAGTTGGTCCATCATATTTAAAACTGGATCAAATGTATCACTCATAACTGGTTGTGAAGTTAATGAAATTAATAAAAAAAGAAATACATGAGATAAAAGTAGTTGAAATGATTTCTCTAAAAGTAACTGATTGAGCTGGATTATGGATCCTTGATAGTGGATGTAGTTCCCATATGAAAAAATAAGGATCTTGTCACAAACATCAATTACGCCAAGTAAGGTGTCGTTATATTTGGATATTATTAAGGATTAAAGATCATTGGCTCTATGAAAACCAAAATTGGATGCAAATACATGATTCATGTAGACTTATTGATTTATAAAGGCCTTAGTTGTAACTTTATAAGTTTAAGTCAGTCATGTGACATAGTGTAAGTAATAAATTTTATTAAAAAGACATGTATCATAAAGGGAAAGAATGGTAAAATTATAATGAATGGGATGTGAATAAAGGTAAATATCTACCTTATTAGTGGATAATATGATATGTATTTCTTATCTAGTGAAGAATAAAATATATAGTGTCATAAAAGGCTTGGACATTTGATAAAAAATACATGGAAGATATTATGATGAATGATGGAGCTCATGATATCCATAGACTGTCACATGATCATACTTACAGATGCAACACTTATCAAAAGGGAAATATAACTCAACAAAGTTATAAGTTCAAGTATATTAATTCAATGATGTTATAATAATGGGTTCATATGGATGGGTGATCCAAATTTTTTATTTAAACATGATTTTGAAGATGGATTTCCCCAATGCTTTGAATATTCCACACACGCCTATGTGACTTTTAAAATCTTAATGGTTGGATGGGTATTTATCATCACACTCTAACTTACCCTGGAAATATTCTATTTGGATTTTGTAATTATCTTCACTTATCAACCTATGGTTTATTAAATTAACCAATGGTGTTCATCATCCCCCCCTTTATCAGATGGTCTTTCCCCCCTACATACCAGGCAACAATAGTTTATGACTTTCATCCCTCCATCCTCCAGTACCCTATTAGTGAATTCCACAATGGATTTGTTTAGGTTTAACACATTAGTGGGATCTAACCCTATAATAACTCCTCTTTCCTTTAAATATTTATTAACTAGCATCTTGACCTCCATGTTGACTGTGTTCTCCCAATCACCCTTAATGTTTCTTGGAAGATCAAGGTCCCAAAGTGTTATAAAAGTGGGTTCCCTAGACTGAAATTAAATAGTGTTATTTGATTATCATATCATGCATAAAATTTTTTATTCATGATTTATACTTACCATAATTTTATTGATATATTTGGATCCACTATTTGAATGGTAATTTCTATATATTATTTGTCATATCAAAAGATTATAACAATTCCCATGATATAATGAAAATCTAGATATACAATGATAGTGATCTAAAACATATGTTCTATGGTCTAGATATATCATGATGAGTGGGAATATATTATTTATTTCCATTAGGTGTTGGGGGATAATAATTATTAATACTTCTTCTCATAAAGTTCTCACTTGGTGATCTCGAGTAGATAAGATCATGAGGACTGAACCTCCAATAGGAACACCACATGTTTAAGGTGTTATTGGTAGTTTCTATATGTGAACACATGTTCTGGTCTCTTGACATAATAATATTATAAGTGTATACTATTTGATCATTTATATTGATTCATGGAGAAACTATGAAATTTATTTCATGGAGAGGTATCTTGTGTTGGATATTCCATTAGTGGCATGACATTGATTGAATAATCAAGATATAATTTTTCTCTTATAAAAGGAAGTGATATCTTAGGAATATTTGATCGATATTGTAGTACATTCACTAAATCCATGGCCATGGAATAAGAAGGTAATTCCAACCAATTAGGTCAATGAATAATAAATCAAGAAAGGATGATGATACAAAATGTGAATCATGTTTTATGAGATATCATGAGATAAAGAAATTATATTACATAGTGAGTGTTTATAGAAAATGTTTTCATTGATATGAATATACCTTATCTCTTTTAGGGCCTTTATGGGTTTCTATACTCTTCTCTTATTCTGTGAATAACATTCACTACTATCAAGACAAGGACCTAGAGGGTTACACAATAAGTCTATTAAAAAATGCACCATATTCTAATAAATAGGAGTTTAGGACATTGTGGGCCCCACCACTGGGGTGTTGGGATGTCTGAGAATATATGATATCCACAAAATAAATAAATTCATATTATTAATGTTTATAATAGTTGTATTATAATATATTTATTGAAATTATTCACATAATATTAAGTGAATACATGAAACATATTTAATAAAAAAGTATTATTTTAATATTAAATGTTCATTTAATATTTTTCAAGGATTATAAGTAGAGTTAATGAATATATTTTCTCACATAATATATTTATTATATTAATTTTTTTTATAAAAACATAAATTACATTTACAACCTAGTTAGTTATTCATAACATCTAGTTTATGGATTATTTAATTGTAAAAAATATATGGGGATCCATTTTGAGGTATTTTGAACCTTGCTATATAAGTGGGAAGATGCACTCATTAGTAAGACTATTTATCATGATAATTTGAGAGACTCTCTCTCCTATATCCTATATCCTTGAGAGATAATCTCTCTATCCAAGTTATCGGTCCAAGTTCTCTTTCACGAATCTAAGGATCGATGAAGCGATTGTTATAAGAATGTTGAAGACTTAATAATATCATCATAATAAAATTTTAATTTAAATTAATGATGTTTTCATAGACTTTAAAATTGCATGTAGATGATCTATAGGGATATATATTAAATTTATTTGAGTAACGGTCACTTGTGATGAATATTTTTCGAGCACAGCTTCAAATCAAATTAGTTTTTTTAATTTAATTTTGAACTTAAAATTATTTATGTGAGATCCTAATCTATTATATTGGGTTAGGAATCACCAATTAGGATGTAGTTATTTCATTTGGTGATGAAATTTTTTAATTATCCATCCCATATTCTTCTGTTGTGCTTCTGGGTACCTTCAATAGGTATCAGAGCAATCGTGTGAAATTTTAAGCCAAGAAAAAATAATTTTCCATTAAATTCATGAAGATGGAAATTCTACAACACTAAATTCAAAGGTCCCACTTTTATTTGACCATCGATGGCCAATTTATATCCATATGAAGATAGACATTGGATCAAAATGTTTTTGTATGTGTGTTTAAATATTGAAGAATATATATGTTAATATTTTATAAATAGGTTATTTTTTACTCAGAATCATTTTTTGGTGCCAGATTCTAGTGAACCCATGTGTTCCATTTGATATTATGATTGATAAAATATGGTTTTTTACACAATATACTTTTAATAATGGGAAACTATTACACACATATGTGGAATAATATAATTTTTTCATCGAGACTAAGAATAATAGGATTTTGGAAAAAGGGACAAAAAAAAAATTGACTCAGCCCGAGGGGGGGGGGGGGTAACATATTTTTTAGCCTATAGGGGTATCCATGATGAACCCAAAATTGTTTTATCTAGTGTGGGAATCATTCCATAAGAATGTTTGGATATTTTTTAATAGGATTCCCTTGTCTTTATTTATTTTAGGCCCCCTTAATCCCTTTATTTATGTTTCTTTCCCACCTTTTTGCATGTTTGTTGTGACTTGTTTTCTTTGTGCGAATAAAATAAAAATTGTTGTGTTAAAAGGGAAAAGGGTAAGTAGTGCCACCACCCCTCTATAATTCCTGGGATCACCTCATCAGACACCCACCTACCTTAGTAACCCACCATATCTCACTGCCATTCTCCCTATTGCATCGAATTTTCCCTACTGGAGTCCTCCATGTATGACCTGACCATCTCTATCAGCCTTGTCTACTACTCCCTAAACACACCTCAAACCCACCTCCCTGTCAAATCCCCACCATGATTTGGTCCTGTTATCGATGGTACCATCAATCAACCTCCTATCAACCCACTCCAGCAACATCCCAATTGACCTACACCCTATCCTCATCTCTCACTATCTCCCACGAGTGGCCTTCCTTGTGCACCATCACTCACCTTGGCATATCTTGGTGCCACCTAACACTATTTATACCCCCCATGTCAGTATCTCAGCCTAAATTTGTCCTCATTCTTCACCTACCTATTGATGGAGAACTCCCTAGTTACCTCCCATATTCCTAAACAGTGCCTCCAACCGGCCGACCTATAACCAATCCAGGTCAGTCCAACCTGGTCTGGGGTGGGTTTGTCCCTACCCAGCCATACATGCCCATTTCATAACAAATATATAACTGAAAACATTAAAATATATTTTCTAGGGTACCCATGGATTAGATTTTTTTTAATTATTTAAAAAATTAATTTAAATGTTTTGTAATTAAAATTAAATTTTAATTTAGATTGTGTGACATTTTTTTATTTGATTTTAAAATTAGGATGAAATATTTTAATTCTTTTAATGCACTAGATAATTTTAATTGCTCATTTAATTTTCATGTTAGCTGATCTTGAAAATATACTAACCAATGTATGTATGAAATTTTATATATTTAATAAATTAATGCAATTTCATTTAGTATGTAATAATTAATTGATTTTTTGATGGTATATGCATCATCTTTCATTAATTTGTATAAGGGTATATCTATCCATGAGAGCTATATTTCATGTATATTACACATTCATAAGACCCCCTAACCTATGAGTTAGTTTTTATGAATTATGAAGAGGATGTTATGATACACAAACCACACCAAGATGAGGTGGTATTCCAAATATGATTTGGATACATTGGACCAGGGTGTGACCTACTATACGAGTCAAACACAACTCAAGTATAATTATCCCATGTGTCATGATTGGTATATTGAGTTTAAATGGTTCAGACAGTAATAAATGATCAAGATAATTTAAATTTATTTAATTTATTCATTTTATTATTATTATTTTGTGAATATACTCCTGATCACATTAAAAAATTATCTATAATGTATAGATTAAATCAAATTATGATGTAGCGAATGTTTTCTATTTTCTACATGGTCAAGTTGTTATCACATGGTAAATTCATATATATCATATAGAAAATGAATTAATTCATCAAGAAATGATAAAACACTCAAAAAAATATTAAGTCACGATGCCTTCTATCATTTGAATTTAAACAAAACCAGGTGTGTGAGGGTACTCTACAACCCTAGTTAATAGTTTATACAACAACTGGTGAGTTCTTATGAAATAGATGTGTTGAATTAACTAAATATGGTATATTATAAGTAGTCATAGAATTATTGTTGCATCTATAGAGGGAAATCATTGAGGGAATGGAGTTTATGATTTTAGAAGCTGGGAATTCACTCAAAAGTTCAAGGAGTTGTGAGTTAATGAAGTTATCCAATCAGACACCTATCTTTAAACTCTTTGAGAAGTGGATTATCCATAGATTAAACTATGAATACAGATTTTAGGGATATTTTCAACTAGAATACTCAAGTAACTGGGTATTGTGAATCTAGTAGTGAGGGTTACCAGGGTTCGATAAAATATTTGGATACATTTAATGATTTAATAAATCAATAATGTATAATAAAGTAATCAATATAATATAATTATATGATAATATTTTATATAATAATGGAAATAATAACACAAGTTCATTGTGGTCAATTATAGAAAAATAACTTGTCCAACTAGCATGAATTTCCAAGAGTAGTACAATCACTTGTGCAAAGTACTTTGATTTTGTAAATTCTATGTGATGGAGTCCCCACTACCTGTTGATTCGGCTAACAAAGCGTGGTTGTGAAGTTTATTATAGGAGAATTATGTATGATTCATTTTTTTCTTACATAATAATGCTATCATTGGTTTCATTTGAGTTTTTTTAACAACATCACGACATAGATGATTTTACATATTGTCTTATCTCCTAGAAGCTTGTGTGGAAAAAGTAAGTGATAAATTTAATGAGATGATGATTTCACTAAACATAAGTAAGTTCAAAGTTGTTCCCATTAATTTTATATTTATCACCAACTTACTCCATTTTCATTGAAGATTACAAAAGTAATAGTATTGAGAAAATCTTCATTTCCTTTTGGGTATTTTTTCCAAGAAAATAAGAACCTAAAGAAATATGAGTCTTTAGTTATTATAGTGAACAAACTGAAATTAAAAAGTGAAAATGCCAATAGAAAATTTAATTCCAAAGAAACCTTCACAACCAATTTAAAATAATAGAGGTAGATCATTACATCAGAGGTTATTTTCTTCGTATGTCATGAGATAAGTCTATTGAAGAATAAATGTAATGAATTGAAGTAGAAGAAATCAGAGGCTTCCACATAGTATATGTTCATCATTATATATAATTTTTATATCATATTTATTTAGTATTAAATAAAATATGCCTATAAAATATGTGTATTTAAATATAGTAACCAAGTAAGTTAAGAAACATTACAAGAACTAAGGTGAACTCCCTAAGAGGCTGAGAAAGGGTGATTCCTAAGTAAGTGGTGAGAAGTACACAACTTATAATTAACAAACTTTATGATTCTAGTCTAACTTTTATTGAGTATTACCAATACATTTATCTCACATTTCCATTGTAAACAAGGAGTCAATATTCCATTTTTTGGGATGGATTATGTTTGTGGTGTATCATTCTCAACTAATAGTTCAATGATGCTTAAATCATTGGCAATAACTGATGAATATAAAATGTAAGACTCTAATTCCCAGTCGTCAAAATATTATTCTTTATCCATTAAAACTAATTAATTTCCAAGGATATCCTCATTATGGTTTTTATATTATTTGGAGCTAAACACTATAGGTATTATTAATACTTTTATGTTTTTAGCTTTGGACAAAGAAACTTTAGAAATAATGGTCAGCCATAAAGATTTTTGAATTAGTTCAACTAGAGTATGTGGACTATTATAAGGTAATGATAGTGGTAAATTTAACACCCAAATCTTCCACAATATAATTCTCTTTGAATAATACAATAGCTTGCGTTGTATGCAACTTCGAGTTCTAACACACTACGACCAACCAAACTAGCCATTATGAATAGTAATACCCACTTTTTGAAATTTTATAAATTTTATTTTTCAGAATGGACTTCATTTTTGGATTCATAATATCAAAATTATCTTATGGTGAATTTTTGGTATTTTTCTAAAAACTTTCAATTTTTGATGAATAGTGAAAACACTACGTTATTGTTTAAAACCAACTTTTTATTTAAATAATTAATTATTTTATTTAAATTTATTTTAGGTAAAAATTTATAAATAATACCTATATATGTTCAATGTAATTCATTGGATTCATTTTATAATAATATTAGATATATAAAATTTTATTGAACTTTTTACCGTCTTTTACCCACCTTCTAGGCGTATTTAAATTTTTTTATAAAATGTAATTTTACCGCTTCTGTGAATTGAATTTCAAAATTCTGAGAGACACAGTTGAAATCATTAAGTAAAATGTGGTTCAATAAGATGAAAATAATTTTTGGTGAATAGTAACTTTTGACTTTTATTTACCACTGTTAAAAGTAAATAGGGTAATTAAAGGTAAACGGTGATATTATAATTACCCTAACACATATCCTAATTCTATTAGATATGTTTATTTCGACCAAAACAACCTTAGGAATATAATATGATCCTTTGGGTTCACTTGGATTAGATTAGGACATTTATTATTATTTTATTTATAGAAGACTTAAAAGTGTTAAAACTAAAAGTTTCATAACTAAAATTTTTTTAATATAGGGTTAAACATAAGATAAATTAGACTATAAATATTCAGTAGAAAGATAAATATATTTCCTACATAATGGTATTTTATTTATAATTTTTAGACATTATATAATTAAATTTATTTATGAAAAACTAATGATGCAATAATTTCTTTATTAATGAAATATTACAATAATTGATATTATAAATATCCAAATAAATGTAAATTGAGACTTTTGATGAATTACACTAATTTTATAGGTTAACATGACATGTTAGGGTTGATTAAATGAATTTTTTCTAAATAATCAAGTTGTTATGACTTTCAAAAAAACAAAATATCAAATAGTGTAAAAATCGACATAAATGAGTTTTTAAAACAAATACTATATTGTTAATTGATATAATATTACTAAAAATATAAGGATCAGAAAAAATAATTAGATAAGGTTAGATATATCAATAATTAACCACTTGGGGGTTCTCTTGGCAGTTTATAGTAAGTTTATTAACCATATAATATAAAAGTACAAGGAGACATGGTAAATGTCAAACTATTTAGCTAAGAGTTAAATCTAAAAGATAAGGTTAATATGGTGACCTAAACCTGTATAAAACTTATTGGTTGAGATATTTTAGAATCATCCCCACCTTATACTCTAAATAATTTTTTTTATCCATTATAAACAGAAAATTATTTTATTATAAAATAATATTTCAAACTTTTCTTAAAGTGACCCTCACCTCTCTTATAAAAGGTCACTTCCCCTTATCTCAAAATCACACTTCCAAATACATTTGGCTCGGCCAAAATCTATCCAAATATCATCCCAAATACCCTTAATTTATCCTAGAGGCCTTAATTTTATCATAAATCCAACCCAATGATCCCTTTTGATCAAATCAAAAGGAAGCACCCAAAGAAGAGATAATTATTTCACCACCTCTTTCAAGTTCTTTTCTTCTTCCACATCCTATTTATTTCTTATTACCATAAAAAAATAATAAATATAGTACCTTATTCACAATGTGATGTTATTATAAATATGTTACAACCATATTCATTATTATATCCATTCTATGAATGTCAAAGTCACCATACGTGCGTACACACGACTTACCGTCTCCACGTTGTGGAGTAGTTTATTATTCAACCACTTCATTATTTGGATGGGTATAATAATGAGTATAATTGATTTAAATAATATATATAACATATTAATGATTCTGTATATATGATATAACAACTAATTACATACGATTTCACCATTAGTAGAATGATATTGTCACTCGTGCGTACGTACGGATTACCATCTCTATGAATGTGATGAGATTCATTCCCCATCAAAATAATTCAAGAGTAAATTTCATTTTATGATTAAAAAAATAATTTTTAAGAACTTAATATCATTCTGGATATGAATCAAATACATCTTATCCATAACAAACATGACTTATGTAACAAAACATATAATGTAAAATGAATCAGTTAACATCCGAAATGATGATACTACTAAAATATTATTAACAAATCAATATTAGAAGATCATATATGATATCATATTTATGTATGTAGTTATTTTATAATTTAGTAACAATTATTTAAATATTATATAGGAGGTTAACATACCCTCAACCAAGGAAAAGTAGAAGTTAAAGTTTAATTCCACAATCTCTTCATTATCTAAGGTTGTTTATACGTGAGTATCTACATGGACCTCTTTATCATCCACCTTCATGTTTCTTAAAAATGTATTTCAAAACATTTTTTAATATTTTCTAGAATGTGGTTTAAATTAATTTATAAGCTTGTTTGAATTTTTATAAAATGTTTATAAATGATTCTTTCCGTCTTTTTGCAAAAAATGTACTTTACGACCTTTTCGACAAAATTATGGAAGGAATGTTTTTTAACTTATATAGCAGGTGCGGCTATTTTCCACCGTTATAAAACTTTCAAAGATTCCCTTACAAGATTATATAAATATTTTCAAAATAAATGTTTTATTTTATAATTATGTGAATTTTAAATGATTTTTAATAGAAAGATATATTTCTCTCAAATAGTTTTGATTTCATCTATTTCAACATCCTTTCAAGGATTTTATACTTGTTTTAAGTTAATTTATTATGATAAAATATTCCATATTATATTAAAGGTTTTTTGATATTTTCGACTGTGGATGTGTCATTTTTATACCATTCATAGTTTATGGTTAAATTATTAACATTTCGTATGCTAGTTTTAATATGAATGTTTATGTTATGTTTCAATTTTTCATATGAGGAATGTATTAGACTTAGTAAGTAATGGGTGGAGCCTACTATTTCTCCTTGATGCATCGGTAGGTATCATGAGACAAAATAGTGTCTTGGAATAAGGGCTTGAAAAAATCTTATTTGTAGTCTTGGCACGAGGCCTTGACTATGTGGTTATGAAGTCTAGTATTATGCATTCCATCATTATGAAATTGGATATTGATATTACATGTGATTATTCAACTAGTAGAATATCCATGTGAATAATTAAATGGAATTATTTGATTTATCTTTTCCATATTATGCTGAAGTTTAAGTTTAAAAGTCTTATGTTTTATTCTTACAAATTACCTTAAATGTTTATGAATATTTATGAAAGTTTATGCTATATTTTTATCCTTACTAAGAATCTGAGATCACCCTTCTCTATGTTTTATTATTCCTAATATGTGAAGAAGTATTTTATGGTTGAACTATAGGGATAGGATAAGGGACATAAGTGGGTTCAAAGGGGAAAAAATATTTTTGTTGTTTTTATCTCATGATGTAATGTAAAACTTATGTTTGTATCTAGTACTTACAAGGCTACTAAACTGATCAGTCTTTTGGGACTTGATCCCTTGTGATCATGCCAATGTTATGTAATAATGTACCGACTCTAGGTAACTAATGTTAGGGTGTTACAGTTGGTATCAGAGGAAGTTTAGTAAAAACCTTGGAAGCTAGATTTAGAAAAACTCTCATTAGAGAACATTATCCTAAGATAGACTTTGAGGATTTGTATAGAAGAACTTCCTAGAATTTTGGTAATGTAGAGATTTTTTGAGTTTTCTAAGAAATACATCCCTGTCTAGATACGAGTAGGTATACGAAGCTCTGGTACATATGTACCTAGAAGTGAAAACTCTGATAAGGAGTTTTAGGCTTGACCCGGGGTATCCTAGTACACAACAACAGGCCTTGCTGCACTCTTGGTTATGACACTCCCAGGGGATATGATTAGGATAATTCAAATTTTCTTTAAAAACCATTATGAATGATTTATGAGTATATACCTCCTCAAGAAAAACGTTTTTATGATTATGGATTATATCCATAAACTGTTCAATTTATGTTAAGTGTTTTACAAGTTTGTAATTATGTATTTCTATTCATAAATTAATCTAGTGTATGCCATTGTTTAGAAATGGTTTCTAGTGGAAGAAATGGAAACCATATAAATGCACATAATCCATGTAGGGATTTCCCTCCTATTAAAGATAATTATAGTGGAGATAGTGATGCAACTAGTGCTAATTAGCTTATCACCATACTTGGACAACTAACTCAGGTTATGAATAATAACCTTACCTGTATGGATCACCCTAATTCACAATGTGGAGGATCAATGTTAGACAACTTCATGAGGCAAAAAAAACCAACATTCAATGGGAATACAAATCCATTTGTATCTGATCAATGGATAAGTTCCTTATAGAAAATATTTCATGCTTTGGGGAGTAGTGAAAGTGAAAAAAATTTCATGGAAGTTTATCTCCTCATGAGAGATACAGATCAATGGTGATCATTGATTAAAAACACAAATCAAGATGATGAAGTATCAAATATATAATGGAGGGAGTTTAAAGATATTTTATTAGAAAAATACTTTCCTCGTGACCATCGAGCGGATATGGAAAGACAATATATGAGTTTGAGGAAAAAGGAGGATGAGAATGTCACAAAGTATGAGGCTAACTTTACAAGGTTAGAAAGGCATGAAGCATATTATATACGTAACCCAAAGAGTAATATTGATAGATTCTTTAATGGGATAAAACCATTTCTTTGTCGATCATTAGTCTCACAATAATTCTTATCATACGAAGATATTGTCTCATGTGCTATCAAGAAAAAAAAGTAATTCTCTATGTCTTATGACTTTAAAGAAAAGAAATAGAAAAATCTATCTGCTAAAAACTCTAGAAATGTAAATAAAGGGTAGAAGGGAAAAGTTTAATATCCATCCTATGGTAAATTTGGGAAGAAACACCCCAGTACTTTCCTGAAGGGAATGAGAGTCTGTTACAAGTGTGGTGAAAAAGGGAACTAAGCTCATGATTTCAAGGGAAGTAAATAGGCTTTCAATGTTGAACGCTACAATTGTAGAGAAATAGGGAATTATGGAAATGAATTTCCTAAACTCCAAGGAAAATTACCTCAGAAAAGGCCAAGGGAGAAAGGCCAATATTATGAGATCACTACTGCTGAGGTTGAAGCTCTGAAAGACATGGTGGCAGGTAATTTAATGGTTTCCTCAAATTTAGCCAATGCTTTATTTGATTCTGGATCATCTCATTGTTTCATATCTTCATAGTTTGATATAAAAATTATATATTTCCAATTTGATTTAACAAGGGAGTTTTCATTAAAAACCCATAAGGAAAGTATTATTTCAATAAAGTTTTGTGAATCATTTCCCATTAGGGAATATAAATGTTCTTTATCTACTAATCTTATCATCATACCCATGATTTAATTTGATATAATCCTTGGAATGGATGGGATTTCATACCATGATGCGAAAATTTATTGTAAGAAGAAGAAGGTTACAATTTTCGATGATGATAAAGAGTACCTTATCTTTAGATCAGAAACATCACCATCTGATTCTTATCTAGATCCACCCCCAGTAGCTCTACTAAATTCAATTACTAGGGAGGAAGAGAGTAAAATAACTAAGGGAGAGGAAAGGAATGTTAAAATAGAGGATGTAATTGTTATTCAAGAATATGCTAATGTGTTTATAGAGGATTTAACTAGACATCCTCTAGAATGAGAAATTGAATTTTCTATTGATTTAATTCCTAGTTCAAGGCCCATTTTGAAGACCCCTTATAGAACAGATACAATGGAATTAGTAGAACAAAAGAAACAACTAGATTAACTGAGTAATATAGGATTTATTCACCCTAGTGTTTCTCCATGGGGATCCACTGTTCTTTTTGTTAAGAAGAAATATGGATCTATGAGGTTGTGCATTGACTACAGGGATATCAATGCTATAATAATAAAGAAAAAGTATCCCCTACCTCGCATTGATGATTTATTCAATCAACTTTATGTAGTTAAATATTTTTCAAAGATTGACCTTCGATATAGGTATCATCAGTTGTGTGTGAATAAGGAATATATTCCAAAGATAGCATTTCATACCAGGTATGGATTATGAGTTTATAGTATTGCCTTTTAGACTGACTAATTAAACCGTTGTCTTCATGGATCTAATGAACAAAGTTTTCAAGGAATATCTTGATGACTTTGTAGTGGTATTTATTGATGATATATTGGTATAATCTAAAAGCTATTAAGATCATGAAAATCAATTATGCACTATTCTAAATAATCTTAGAAGAAATGAATTGTATGGGAACTTCAGCAAGTGTGAATTATGGCTTCAACATATTTCATTTCTTGTCCATATTGTCTCTAGGGATGGAATCTCTGTTCATCCTTCAAATACCAAGGCAATCCAATAATGTCCAGCACCGATGAGTATAACTGAGGTATGCAATTTTATTAGTTTAACAGGTTATTATCGGCATTTCGTCCAGAATTTTTCCCGATTGGATAACCCATTAACCAAGCTCACACTTAAATGGGTTAAATGTTTTTTGGACAAAAGAGTGTGATGAATGTTTTGAAGAACTAAAGAGAAGATTAGTCAATTCTCCTATATTGACTCTACCATCGAGGAATGATGGGTTTGTTATTTATAGTGATGCTTCAAAGAAAGGACTTGGTTGTGTCCTTATTTATAATGATAGAGTTATTTCCTATGTATCACAACAACTAAAAATTCATGAGCAAAACTATCCCACTCATGATCTTGAGTTAGCAGCTGTAATCTTTGATCTGAAAATATGGAGAAACTATCTATATGGTGAAAAATGTGAGATTTATATTGATCACAAGAGTTTAAAGTATATTTTCTCACAAAAATAACTCAACATGAGGTAAAGGTGATGGATTGAACTACTCAAGGATTATGATTTTACTATACACTACCACCCGGGAAAGGAAAATAAGGTAGAAGATGCTTTGAGCAGAAAGGATCATGGAGTTTTGAAAAAGATTAGAGTTTAAAGGGATCCTATTTTCATGGATCTAGTAAATATAGATATGGGAATAACCATGGAAGGTAAAACATCAATAATTTTTCAAATGGTTTCAAAAAAATCTTTACTAGAAAAGATAAAGAGTTATCAAACTGATGATGAGGAGTTTCAAAAGAAGATTAAAGGTGTGAATGATGGGAGATTAAGTAACTTCATATATGAGGATGGAATTTTAAAATCTAGGAAGAGACATTGTGTTCTCAAAATACCTGATCTAAAAAGGTAATTGTTGGATGATTCTCATAGCTCCAATTTCTCTATACACCCTGGTAGCACTAATATGTATAGAGATTTGAAGGAACATTTTTGGTGGGACAACATGAAGAGGGAGATTTCTGATTTTGTGTCAAGATGTATGGTTTTTCAACAGGTGAAATCTAGAAGACAACATCCTAGAGGAGTCATGCAACCTCTTCCCATACCTAAGTTAAAATGGGAAGATATTACATTGGACTTTGTCATGGGACTACCAAGGACTCCTATAAGGAATGATACAATATGTGTCATTGTTGATCGTTTTACCAAGTCAGCACATTTTCTTGCTATAAGATAAGATTTACCACTTGAACGTTCAGTAAGACTATATATTAATGAAGTTGTAAGACTTCATGGTGTACCCCTATCGATTGGTTCTGATCGTGATCCCTATTTTACATCAAGATTTTGGAAAAGCCTTCAGAAGGCCCTAGATACTAAACTTAATTTGAGCACTGCCTACCACCCTCTAACTGATGGAAAATCAGAATGAACTATTCAAGCCTTAGAAGACATGTTGAGATCTTGCTCACATGACTTTCAAGTTATATGGGATCAATATTTACCATCGGTATAATTTTTTTATAACAATAGCTTCCATTCAAGTATTTAGATGGAACCTTATGAAGCGTTATATGGAAAGAGATGTCACACACCAACTTGTTGGGGTGATATTGGTGAACAAAAATTCGTAGGCCTAGAACCTGTTGGGGAAACAATGGAAAAGGTGAAGGTTATCCAAACCCACATCAAAGTAGCTCAAAGTAGGAAAAATATCTATATCGATAATCGAAGGAACGATTTGGAATTTCAATTAGGATAACATGTTTTCTTGAAGGTATCTCCAAGGAAGGGTGTTATATGTTTCAGTAAGAAAGGTAAATTGAGTCCCAAGTACATCAGACCTTTTGAAATTCTTGAATGAATTGTAGTTGTAGCTTATCGTTTTTCAATGCCACCAAGTCTCTCCAAAGTTCATGCTGTGTTCCACATATCACTGTTGAGAAAATAAATGCCTGACCCAACGCATGTACTCACCTATAAAGAAATAGAACTAGAACCTGGCCTCTCTTATTGCGAAGAGCCTATCAGAATTCTTGATACCAGGGAACAAGTGTTGAGAAACCAGACGAGTCGTCTTGTGAAATTTCTGTGGAGAAACCATAAGATGAAAGAGGCAACGTGGGAACCCGTGGAACATATGATGAAGAACCACCAAAATCTTTTGTATAGTAGTATTTTAGAAATTCATAGAATGAAATTATTTGAAGGATGGAATAATGTAACACCCCAATCTTCCACAATACACTTCTCTTTGAATAATACAATAGCTTGCGTTGTACGCAACTTTGAGTTCTAACACACCATGACCAACAAACTAGCCATTATGAATAGTAATACCCACTTTTTGAAAATTTATAAATTTTATCTTTCAAAATGGAATTCATTTTTGGATTCAGAATATCAAAATTAGATTAGGGTGAATTTTTGGTATTTTTATGAAAACTTTCAATTTTTGAGGGATAGTGAAAAACACTGCATTATTGTTTAAAACTGACTTTTTATTTAAATAATTAATTATTTTATTTAAATTTATATTAGGTAAAAATATATACATAATACCTATATATGTTCAATGTAATTCATTGGAGTCATTTTATAATAATATTAGATATATAAAATTTTATTGAACTTTTTACCGTTTTTTACCCACCTTCTAGGCACATATGAAAATTTGCATAAAACGTAATTTTACCACTTCTGTGAATTAAATTTCAGAAATACAAGAGACATGATTGACATTAGTAACTAAAATTTGGTTCAATAAGATGAAAATAATTTTTGGTGTATAGTAACTTTTGACTTTTATTTACCACGGTTAAAAGTAAATAGGGTAATTAAAGGTAAAAAATGACATTATAATTACCCTAACACATGTAATAATTCTACTGGATAAGTGTATTTCGACAAAAAAAAAACCTTAGGAATAAAATATGATCCTTTGGGTCCACTTGGATTAGATTAGTACATTTATTAATATTTTATTTAAAGAAGAGTTAAAAGTGTTAAAATTCAAATTTTCATAACTAAAACATTTTTAATATAGGGTTCCACAAAAGATAAATTAGACTATAAATATTAATTAGATATATAAAATAATTTCATACATAAGGGTTTTTTATTTATATTTTTTTAGACATTAAATAATTAAATTTATTTATGACACAATAATGATGTAGTAATTACTTTATTAATAAAAGATTAAAATAATTGATATTATTAATATCTAAGTAAATGTAAATTGAGAATTTTGATAAATTACACGAATTTTATAGGTTAATATGACATGTTAGGGTTGATTAAATGATTTTTTTCTAAGTAATCAAGTTGTTATGATTTTCACACAAAAAAATACCAAATATTTTCAAAATTGACATAAATGAGTTTTTAAAACAAATACTATATTATTAATTGATATAATATACCTCAAAATATAAGGTTTGGAAAAAGGACTTATATAAGGTTATATATATCAATAATAAACCACTTGTGGTTCTCTTGGTAGTTTATAGTATGTTTATTAACCATATAATATAAAAATACAAGGAGACATGGTAAATGTCAAACTATTTAACTAAGAGTTAAATCTAAAAGATAAGGTTAATATGGTGACCTAAACCTGTATAAAACCCATTAGTTGAGATATTTTCGACCCATAACCACCTTATAATCTATATAAATCCTTTTGGAGCCATTATAAACCTAAAATTATTTTATTATAAAATAATATTTCAAGCTTTTCCTAAAGTGACCCTCACCTCTCTTATAAAATGGCACTTCCCCTTCTCTCAAAATCACACCTCAAAATCCATTTTTATCAGCCAAAACCTACACAAATATTTTCCCAACTACCCTCAATTAATACTAGTGGACTTACTTTGATCATAAATCCAACATAAGGATCCCTTTTGATCAAATCAAAAGGAAGAACCCGAAGAAGAGGTAATTATATCACCACCTCTTTCAAGTTATTTTTTTCCCACTTCCTCTATTTATTAATCCCATACCAAAATAATAACTACATTACATTATTAATACTTTGATACAATTATAAATATGGTATAAACATATTCATTATTCTATTCATCCTATGAATGACAAAGTCACCATACGTGCGTATGCATGACTTACTATCTCCTCGTCGTGGTGTAGTTTGTTATTCAAACACTTCATTATTTGGATGGGTATAATAATGAGTATACATAATGTAAATAATAAATATAACATGATAATTATTCTGTATATATGATATAAAATCCAATTACATATGATTTCACCATCAATAAAATGATATTGTTTCTCATGCATACGTACGGATTACCGTCTCCACGAACGTGATGAGATTCATTCCCCATCGTAATCATTAAAAAATAAATTTCATTTTATTATTAAAAAAATAATGTTTAAGAAATTAATATCATTATGGATATTAATCAAATACATCTTATCCATAAGAAACATGACTTATGTAACAAAACATATAAAGTAAAATGAATCAGTTAACACCCAAAACGATGATAATACTGAAATGTTATTAACACAATAATATTAGAAGATCATATATGATATAATATTTATGTATATTTTTCTTGTATAATTTAATAAAAATTATTTAACTATTATATATGAGGTTAACGTACCCTTGACCAAGGAAAATTACAAGGTAAGGGTTAATTCCACAATCTCTTCATTATCCGAGGTTGTTTATACGTGAGTGTCTACCGGGAACTCTTTATCATCCACACCCATGTTTCTTAAAAATGTATGTAAAAACATTTTTAATATTTCCTAGAATATAGTTTAAATTCATTTATACCCTTTTTTTACTTTTTATAAAATTATTATAAAGGAATATTTCCATCATTTTCCAAACAAGGTACTTTCCGACCTTTTTGACAAAATTAAGGAAATATTTTTTTTAACTTATACGGCGGGTGCAGATATTTTTTGGAGTTATAACACCTTAGAAGCTTCCCTTACAATATTATAAGAATATTTTCAAAATAAATGTTTTCTTTTATAATTGTGTGACTTTTAAATGATTTCAAAATTGAAAGATATATTTCTCTCAAATAGTTTTGATTTCATCTATGTCAACATCCTTTGATGGATTTTACACTTGTTTGAAGTTTATTTATTATGATACAATATTCCATATTTTATTAAAGGTTTTGTGATATGTTTGACTATGGATGTGTTATTTTTAACCATTCATGGTTTATGGTTAAAGTATTAACATTTTGTATTCTAGTTTCAATCTTTTTATATAAGGAATAAAATAAACTTAGTAAGTGACGAGTGGAGCCCGCTATAGCTCCTTGATGCATTGGAAGGTCTCATTAGACAAACTAGTGTCTTGGAACAAGGCCTTAACAAAAAATTATTTTTAGTCTTGGCATGAGGCCTTGACTATGTGGTTATGAAGTCTGGCATTATGCATTCCATCATTATGAAATTGGCTATTGATATTACATGTGATTATTCGACTAGTGGAATATCCATGTGAATAAGTAAATGGAATTATTTGATTTATCTTTGCCATATTATGCTGTAGTTTATGTTTAAAAGGCTTATGTTTTAGTCTTATACATTTCCTTAAATGTTTACGCTTATTTATGAAAGTTTATGTTATATTGTTATCTATACTGAGCATGTGAGCTCACCCCTTTCTATGTTTTATTTTTCCCAGGATGTGAATAAGTATTTTATGGTTGACCTACAGGGATAGGTTAAGGGATATAAGTTTGTTAAAATGGAAAAAAAAATTTGTTGTTTTTATCTCATGATATAATGTAAAACTTATGTTTATATCTAGTACTTCCAAGGCTACTAAACTGATCGGTCTTTCGGGACTTGATCCCTTGTGATCATGCCAATGTTATGTAATAATGCATTGACTCTGGGTAACTAGGGTCAGGGAATTATATTAAATATACAATATGAGATACCATTAATAGTTTTAAGTAATTTAAAAGTGAAGTATGAAATATTAATGGTTAGAATATATGAGTTTCTCAGGTCCCACGTGATGAAGAATATCTTGACCAGACATCCATTGATCATGAAAATATAGAGTGGAGTAATTATTAAATGCACATTTCCTTAGAAAAATCACAACTATGATGTAAGTATAGTGGATTCATTATGAGAATTACATGAAAACATTGATTATTAAAATGTATTAAGGAGTATTTACTAAATTCACATTTACTTATATACATTAGAGTAATGATGCAAGTTAAAGGAGAATCAATTTTGAGATTCATATGCATCATAGAAAATTCTATTATTTCTCAAAAAAATCATCACAAATGACAATATTATCCCATAACCATATAACAAATATAATGATAAATGGATATAATATGAGTTATAGTATGATATAAATCCATTATTTCATAAGATAATTTTTTTAGAGGATTTTTTTTATTAAGGATATTAACAAATATACATCAGGAAAAAAACAATGTGCATCTTTGATAGTATCCTAATATATAAATCCATGTCATAGAAAATGTATATAAAATATAGAGAGAGTATATTTATATAAAAGGTTTCACATCTCTATTTGAGATAGTGGAAGAAATATTGAATTGGATTTATTCAATGCTAAAGATCTACAAATAGTTGGTATACGAACAAGTTCCACAAGAGACTATGGAAAAGGAATGTTCCAAAGAAAAATACTTCATTGGAAGGATAAAACCATGGTAATGGTTTTACATTAACTATGGATGATGATACATTATTAGTTGAGAATAAGAAATCCTATAAGTAAGAAATATATGGAAATAATATATGATTTATATGTTTATTAAAATTAAATAATGGATTCCATGTATCAAATAACTCGAGCTTAGTATTGTGAATGTTTCAAATCTTGATATTACGTAAATATTTAAGAGAAACATTACACGGGTGTCACAAGAGTGATACCAATAAGGATCGATTGGTTATACCAATTCATCATTCCTAAATAAATTAGAATTCTACTTCTCATGGATACTTTCAATCATCATTTTATTAGGAATTGTATGTTAATACTACCTTCCTTGAAAGTTTCTATTTGTTATTACTAGAGAGATTTAGTGACACCATATAATGCCAATAAAAGGCGAAAGTTATTAAAATATGGTTTTTTATTTCTTGAATAACAATATCATAGAGTATTAATTTAGAATAATTTTTTATGTGTCTATAATAAGTTAGTGGGAGAATAATTGTTTTCTAAGAAAAAATATGTTCGATAAAATATATAAAACAAAAATAGGACTTGTAGTTAGTTAAAACCACAATGAAAATAAATATCCATAGACTGAATTAATGCATAAACCTAAGTTTTAGGTAACAAGATATATTAAGGTAGATCTAATGGATGTATTATACCAATTCAAAGTACATATGATGATAGGGTATTGAAAAATATAAGTTGGAATAATTTGAAATTGAATTGCTACAAATTTCACTATAATAAATCACTATAATAAGACATGCATAAGACATAAGTGGAGATTAATGCGGTGAGTTAAATTCCATACAATTATGTGACAGATCAATCATATATTCCATGCTATTTACAAGATATGATATTTTCAACATATACATCATGGTAGGAAAATATCAGTTATATCCAGAAGAACTGCATGGAAAGTAGTATAAAATATCCAGTTGTACTGGAGAGAGTACAAGTTATATGTTACTAGTACATGGAGAGAAAGTGACACTAGTTAAATGGGGCTAAAAACTAGTATTCTATTTGATCAATATGATCTAGTATCATAGTTAGGCTAATATTATGATCAATAGAAGCTCATTCAAACAAGTTGTAGAAATATATACAGATACAGAGTGAGTTGTGGATTCTAATGTAGCTTAACAAGAAGTGTAAGATACAATTTTTTTTATAGTTTTTGGAATCACACCTAGTAATTAAAGTTTTATCATAATAGAAATTATGACACTCTTATTATTGATACTATACAAGATATCAAGTTTGGATAGTGGACAAAAGGAATATGCTTAGGGATGTCATCTCTTGAGGAGTCTTACTAAAGGAGGTAAAGTCTCGTATAGTAGAGCTTCCATGTAGCATAGATGTGGAAAGACCAATGAATAAATCCATAACTCAATAGAATAATGATTTAATCATGTGAGATCTAATTAGGATAGTTATCAAGTTGGATCTAGTGTTAGTGGGAGTGTTGTAAAAGTGGGTTCCCTAGGTCCAACTTAAACAATATTTTTTTATTACCATATCATGTATACAGTGTGTTATGAATGATGTATACTTACCATAGCAATGTTTATATTTCCGCATCCACTATTTAAATGGTATCTTCCATAGATTATTTGTTGTATCAAAAGGTTATAATAGTTCCTTGGCTATAATGGAAAACTAAATATACCATGATAATAATCTTAAACATATGTTCTATGGTATAGATAAATCATGATGATTGGAAACAAATTATGTATAACCATCAGGTGTTGGGGGATCATAATCAATGAAAATTATTCCCATGAAGTTAGAACTTGTTGATATCGAGTAGATTAGATCATGAGGACTGGCCCACCAATTGGTTCACCACATGTTTCAGGTGTTATTGGTAGTTTCTATCTTAAAACACATGTAATGGTATCTTGAATTAAAATTATTATCTATTTATACAATTTTATCATGTACTTTTATGCGAGTATAAACTGTAAAATTTATGTTATGATGAGGTAGCTTGCATTGGGTGCACCATTGGTGGTATGACACTGATTGAATAATCAAGAAGGAATTTTTTCTTATTAAATGAAGTAATAACTTTGGCCTAATTAATCCAGATGGTAGTACCTTCATTGAATCCATGGTCATGGTAGAAAAACATAAGTCCATCCAGTTAGGTCAACAAATAATAAATCCAGAAAGGATAATGACACAAAGTGTGCATCCTACTTTTTGAGATATCATAAGGCAAATAGAATATATTACATAGAATGTGTTTGTAGGAAATGTCATCATTGCTGTGACTATACCATGTCTACTTAGGGGCCTTGATAGGTTTCTAATCTCTACTCTTGGTCTGTGAATAATATTCACTACTCTCAAGATAAGGGCCTAGAGGGTTACACATTAAGTGTATTAAAAATTATGACCTATTTTAATTAATAAGAGTTTAGGACATGGTGGGCCCCACCAATGGGGTCTAGGGATGTCCGAGAATATAAAATCTCCATGAAATGAATAAATTCATATTATTCAAGTATAGAATAACTAGAGTTACATTTATTTATTTAATTTATTCATAATATATTAAGTGAATACATGGAAAAATTTAATAACCAAATATTATTTTAATATTCAAGGTTCAGTTAATATTTGATTTAATTACAAGTTAAGTTAATGAATCACTTTTATCATTTAATATATTTATTATATTAAAAGAAATTGATAAAAACATAAATGATTTTTATGACCCAATTAGTTGGTCAATACATGTCGTTTATGGATTATTTAGTTTGAAATAAATATTTAGGGGATAGGGATCCATTTATAGGTGTTTTATCCCATGATATATAAGTGGGAATATGATCTCATTCATATGAAAATTCATCAAGAAAATTTTAAAGCCTCTCTATCCTATTTCCTACACCCTAGAGAGAAAATATCTCAATCCAAGTTACCATTTGGAGTTCTCCTTCATGGATTGAAGGATCAATGTAGTTGGGATCAACATGGTATCAGAGGCTTCGTCTTATCTCCACACTGGCACTCGGGTTTATATGAAAGTTGTTCCTAAAAACATTTAAAGTGATCGTGATGATTTAAAGGGGTCTAAAATTGATTCTTTCAAGAAAATTTCACCAAAGATGAATGGTTGTAGTGCATGGATTCAGATCAAATAAAGTAATTGTTCATTTTTTTATTCCTAAAATTCTTCACATAAGATCCTCTCCTATTATACTAAGCTACATATCACTGATAAAGATGTAGTTATGACGGTTGATGATGGAATTTTTTAATTCCCCAATCTATCTACTTCCAATGTGCTTCCAATTACATTCAGGAAGTACGTTGACATCAGTTTATATTTTCTTGCTAGAGGCAGTCTCAGTTCTCAACTATTGATCCATATGTATTCACCTCTTCTACCATGAGGAATTCATTAAGGCCCAGACCTAGGAGTTTAAGACCTGTTGTAGATGAAGGTTTGTAACACCCTAATATTTTAGTATGAATTTCCATTTAAAAAATATATTGTGTTGAATAACTTCTTTAATAGGAAACATCAAACTAAAAAGAACCTTGATATATGTTATTGAGATGAAATATTACGATGAAAGATAAATATATATATATATATTATAATAATGAAATATAAAACATCATTAAGAAAAATACAAGAGGAATAAATCTATAAGTAAATAAAAATACCACAAACATACAATATTTATCCCTATGGTTTTCCATGGAAATCATTTTACATATTAAAAATATAGAAAAAATTCAAAACATTATAAATATAATAAACATGTTGATAGATAAGTAAATAGAATTACTGATTTTTGTGATGTTTGTAAGGACATATATAAGAATGAAATATGACTGTTATATATATGGTCATTTTATATATGGACATTGAAAATATGGTTGGAAGAAATATGGTCAATAGATATAGGGTGTTTGGGAATTCATGTATCAAATATTTATATTTAAGTTATGTAATCTTTATTAAATAATTTAAAATAATAGAAAATTACATAATGAAATAAATAGATAAAATTTAATTAATATATTTTATTATAAAAAATGTATTTTTATGCAATAAATATTATTATTATTAAATAATGATTTGATATATTTAAAAAATTAAAATAAATATTTTAATAGATTGATAATATTTTATGGTTAGAAGTTAAATAATTCATTTTAAGGGGATGCGATTAAAATCATTTCATGGTAAAAAGGGATATTTTTCAAAGGATTTTTTAAGTGTTATGTATCATTATCATGATGAATTAAATTTATCACTTTTAAATTATTTTTTAAATAAAATTTCTTAATGTATAAAACAATATATTAACACTCATTTAATTATTAATTGATATAAAATAGGATTAAGAACATATAATTTTTTTAAAAAAAATGGAACAAATTCTAAGATTTTATTATACACAGTAATTGAAGCACAATACAGTAAGAAAAAATAAAAAACCTATAGAAAACCAAAATGAAAAACAACCAAAGCTCCAATAATAATATGTTTCATCAAATCCATTGATCAAAGAGTTAGTTCCACAATATTTTTTAACCAAATATAGATTTCGATTTACATGAAAGAATCAACCAACAAGCACTAATGGACTAAACCAAAAAAATAATAGAGAAATACAACCTAGGACCAACAAAAACATGAGTAAAATCCCAAAATAAACACATAATAATACCATTCCATAAAAAATTCCCAACATTCAACACATGAATCACCACTTACAACACTATAAAGCCACTAAAAAACATGCCATCTGACAAACAAAAAACATAGAACAAGAAAAAACAAAATAAAAGAAACGCCACATATTCAACCAATAATATAAAAGTATAAAACAAATAAACCTAATAATAAGTTAAAATTTACTTCACAGAAATTCCGATGGAGATCGAAATATAGATTTCATGGTAATGGATTCACCTGACTATGTTAGATATGAAAGGGTTGATGTCCATTCCATATCAAAATTAGAAGTTCCACCATTATTAAATCCCATAGATCCTAATATATAGATGTTCCTCAAACAACATAATTATAATTTATAACAAATCTGACTTTTCAAACAAAGGCATATGGGGCCCTACCCACATTATCTCTAAAAAGATATTTTTATATATTTTATGTTTTTATTTAAAAATATAAAATTACAATATTTAGAATTTGAATTAGATTTAATGAAGTAAAAATATATAATCAATATGTAAAAAATATCTAAGTAGTTCAATTTCTTTTTGTTTATGAAAATAAATTTCTAAGGTAAAAATTGATTTACCACAGTAAATGTAAAACGGGGTAAAAGGGGGTTAAATTAAGTGGTAAAAGCTTAAAATATCATAAAACACTATCTCTAAATATGTTTATAAGGTATTTATTAAAGAAAAATTATCTCATCTCTATTATTTTCCACTTTTACCCACTTTCCTTTTAAAATGAAAAATTTACACATTAAGGAATGAGAATTTGTAGATTTGATACTCATAACACACATATAAAATGGCCCCTTAACTACCCCCTCCCAAAACTATCAAAATATTTGAATATATATTGAATAACTATATATTTTTTATCTCTTAAATAATTCTTATAAATTTTTTAGCCTTAGTTCCCATGAAGGAAGGCTAAATCCTTCATTCTAAATGAACCTGTATTGAGAAAGGGAAAATTTATCAAAGTATCTAGTTCTTCCCAATATTTTACAATTAAATTCCCATATCAACTATTTATACATCTCATTAACTAATGTAATGATGTTTTTTAACATTTTTATTCTTGTGATAAAATTATAGTTCTATTATATGACTTTATACTCTTATTCTTTCTTTAGTATAGCTTGCACTTTTTATGGTTGGTTTAACCATCTACATGAACAATGTTAAACCAACATCATAATTTTCATCATAAAAAAGTATCATGAAATAAATTAGTGATATATGATATTAATTATTAATTTTTTTAAGAATATTATTCTGTAAAGATTAAACAAAACAATAATGGTCATTATAATGTAACTTGTTGTTATCGGTAAGTTACTAGAGTCATTCTCATTATAGATTTTGTTTTCATAAACCATACCCATAACATCCATTAAATGAACTGGGGAGTACCTAAATAATGGAATAAAAATTATTATAACACCTTTAATAATCTGGGAATTTTTAGATTTTTATCAAATAATTAGTATTCAAATCATCATTACAAAACTTGTAAGAAAAAATAAACTTTACTAACATCTATTGATGAAAATAAACCATAACTAACTAATATACGTGTAATTAATTATTATAATTGAAGAGTATAAAAGTTAATATATATTAATAAGGTTCTAAAATAATTTATTAATATAGTTATTTTTATTATACATTAGGTTAAACCTTTTTCTTTGAATTCAAGAGAAAAGGTATGGGTTTTATCATCATAATTTTATTTCATTGAGATATGTTACATATTCACAACCCATATTATTTTATATAGTGTATATAGTACCCATGGATGTGTTTCATCATATTTTTTTATGAAATTAAACATATTAAAAATTCTACATGAGGTTGTATCTTTTAATGTATTTTGATTTAAAATTCATCAATGTTTTAATTGTTTCTTTACTAATCACATTTTGAAATTGAGATTGTTTATGTTTGAAGTTCCATCTGGGAAATTTTATATTATTTTTTCTAAAAAAACTTCTATATTTTATTCTTCTATGGTTATTTCTTTATTTTACACATCTTATTACCATTTCAACTTCATTTGGTAAATAATTCAATGGAAAAGATGTTTTTTAGTGGACTTGATTGTATCTCTAATTTTTTTAGGTAATATTTTTCCTCAATATACATATTATCTATATTATTTTATATGTATTCACTTATCTATAATTATATGATTTATTAAGGTCTTTTTTCAATTTACTTCGCTTTCATTACAAAAGGAATCTTCTTTTAACATATTTGGCATAATCGTTTTCCTCCAATATTGACCTTCTTTACAAAAGTGTGAAAGGAATATCCTTTTTAAAAAAATTCACATAAATTCATTTGATCTCATTCTTCTTAAATTTTATTTTAAAATATTTTTGTCCAAGTTTTTATTATTTTATAATGTAATTTCTATTCTTATTGTTTTGTGAATTTTTCCCTTTGAAATATAATTTTTCAAAATGTATTTATTCTCATTTTCAAAAGTAATTTTCTAGTTCACTTATAAAGTGTTTATTATCCCTATAAATATATTTTAATTTTTCTTATGATTCACTGGAGTTATCTCTAATGATACGATCCACCTTATTTAAATGGATGTATTATGATCATGTTTCATATAAATTTTCATGAAACCCATTTATTTCTCATGATTTAATCTTGTTATGATAAGATTAGGAATGTTTTAATTTTCAAATGACACAAATATGTATGGTTTCACATTATATGGTGGGTGGGTATAATATAACCCTCCAATTCATTGGGTAATTATTTATATCTCATGAGATAATGAGGTTATGCATGGAAGTTATTATTATGTTCACAACTCTATGTGTTGTCATTATTGTTATTTTCACAACCCAATGTATGGACATAATTGTTATGTTAAAAAATTTATGCATATAAATAATTAAATTTATATATGTGTACAATGTTGTGATTTACCATCCTTATCCTTATGGAATATTTCTATGTTATTTTACATGTTAATGATTTTATCCATGACTTGTGATTATTGTATCATGTATATACATTCTTATGACATGGTATATGTATAATCCTTTGGGTTTATATTCCCTTACCTCTTGGATTATGGAAAACTCATATGATTCTATATTATTTTAAATAAAATATTTTATCCATGCTTTTGTTTTCTCACAAGCATATGATCTAACCCTTTATAACTCAATGATATGATTTTCCCTTAATGTTATTTTGATCTCACCCCTTCTTTTGTTTGGATTACCAAAATAATGAATAATGGTATTAATAATAATGTGTCTATAAAGATAACATGTGAGAAATATATTTAGGGGATATTTTTAAGAAATAGTGTGAAATAATACATTTATATAGCTAGTCTACAAAGACACTAAATATTTGGGTTTTGGGATTGTGTGAATTTATGAGATGTAAAGTTTAAATTATAGAAATGATGTAAAATATATGTGATTTATGATTCGGTCACCTCACTTAGTATCAAAGAATATTTTTGGAATTTTTATATTGGCATCCAATCTGGTAGTGTTGGTATAGGCCACTTCAGTTGTAATTGGAGTGGGGTTTAGTTATTTTTTGGGGATTAGAATAATGTGATAAAACCTAATAAAACCTATGAGGAACTAAATGTGATGTAGGATGAACATAAATTTTTTTATGTTAAAATGAATTAGTTTTAGTTTATGATATATAAGGATTGATTTCCCTTAACATATGATTTCTTACTCTGATTATTATATCTTGATACTCATACTAACCTTTTGGGTTCTAGTAAATGGAACGAATTAAGAGGAACTGAGTTGATAATGAGTGTGATGGATAATATAGTGATTTTCCCAATAAGAAACCAAATTGGAAGGGGTAAGGACGGAAAAACTTCATAGAAATGTTATATAATATTATAAACAATAATCTAAACCATTTCAGTCTCCTAAATTAACCAAATAAGGAGTAACATATTATTGATTATTTTATGAGTCAATTAATATCAATCTTTAGAGGATATTATGATCCACTAATTTTTGAGTAGTATATTAATGTGAAAGAAAAAATATTTTATTTTCTTCTATAATCAGAGAAATAAAAGGTAATTTTTGTTGTCCAACAGTTAGAAGGTGATACAGACCGATGGTGGAATTTGATATAGAACATGAGGCCCAATGAAGAAATCAACTCCATGAAATGGAAAGAGTTTAACATGGTATTTTTCAATAAATATTTTCCCCAAACTCAACACACTATAATGGAGAGAAAATTCTTTAAAGTAGAAAAAATGAGGATGAATCCATTTGTACCTATGAAAAAATATTACAAGCTATTTAAGGTGTGATTATGGTTTTATTTTTGACCTCAAAATCTAATTTGAAAATTTTTATAGTGGATTAAAACTGATTCTATAAAAGTAATTGAATAAAGAGACTTTAGTTGTTATGACTATATTTGTTCAATGTGATCTCAAGGTATAAATGGAGATTGTTAACTCTCATTATTATCATAGTTTTGAGGAAAAGAAGAGAAAAATCAAGTTTTAAGAAAACTTAAATGATAAAATCCATGGATGAAATAAATTTAATCTTCATATATACTGAATATATGGGAATAAGTATGGGGTGATTACCTAAAAGGAATAGTTAAATGCTTCAAGTGTGGGGTATTAGGTCATCAAGTATATGCAGGTCAAAGGGATATAAAGAATGAAAATAATGATCAAACTAATGCACCACACACAATCCAATTATTTAATTATAAGGAGTTTGGACATTTCACCCACCAATGCACTAATCCAATGGATAATGATGAGTAACATCATACCACAATTAAAAAATGGAAAGCATGTGTAATCACAACTACAGAAGTGGGTTAAGAAAACAAATACTTTAAAGTTACACTTATCATAATTTAAAATGACTTGTTTCATCCTAGATATACCCACTTATTTGTATATGAGAGGTTTTCTAAGAGTATAAAATTAAAATCTCAATAATTAGATATTAAATCATCAGTAAAAACTCTTGATGGTTTTATAATTGTACCCCAAGTATAGAACTATTCATTTTTTAAGTTTTGTGGGAATATTAATCTTATAAATCTTATTAGCCTCCATTTGTTCAAATTTGATATTATTTTAAGAATGGATTGACTCTCTCTACATAGTGATTATATCAATTTGTGGAAAAAGGAAATCACATTTCATATCACAAATAAACTTATGATCATCCATCAATGTTAATTTGACTATAAAATCTCAATCAAAATTAATTACATTATATAGTTCATAATACCTAATCATAAGAGGTGTTTTTATGAAATGATTAGAAAAAATATTAGTTTATTAGTATTCCCCATTTTAGTAAAGAAGATATCTCATTAAAAATTATATATTCAGTCTTGTTTATATTATGGATACCCTTAACTTTTTTAAATAGTGAGAGATAATTAAAATTGTTAGGATGTAATTTATTTTAGTGGGGTAGAATTTAACACCTCGAGATTTTAATATGAATTTTAATTTAAATAAATCATGCGTTGAATATATTGATTCACACACAATAATAAACTAAAATTAATTGTGATAAATTTTATTGAAATAAAATATTAAAATGCAAGATAAGAATAAATACATTATGAGAATACAATATGGGAATTAATTAAGAAATTTAAAAGAGGTATAAATATGCAAGTAAATAAAAATACCATGAATATAAAATCATTATCCTCATGGTTTTATATGAAGATCATTATACTTTTTCAAATATTAAAATAAGTAAAAATATTAGAAATGTAATGGACATGTTGACAATGGAGTAAATATAATGAATAGTTTGAGTAATGTTTGTAATTCTATATATAGGAATGAAATATGACTCCTATATATATGGTCATTGGATATATGTCCATTAGAAATGTGATCATTGGAAATATATTCATTGGATATAGGGTTGTTGTGTATGCTTGTATCCAATAGGTATATTGAATTTTTATAGTCTTTATTAAAAAATTGAAAATAATTTATAATTTTAGAATTAAATAAAGAAATAAAATTTAATTGGAATATATTATTATAAAAAATACTTTTATGTGTTATAAAAGGAAATCACATTTCATATCCCAAATTAAAATATGATCATATATCAGTGCAAGTTTGGATGAGAAAAATCTATCAAAATTAATTTTATTTATAGGTCATAATACCTAATCATAAGAGTTATCTTGCTGAATTGGTTAGGAAAAAGATGCGTTTATTAGTCTTTATCAAGATAATAAGTTAGATATATCATTAGAAATTATATCTTTGGCCTTTCCTATCTTATTGATACCCTCAACAATTTTCATCAATGCAAGATAATTAAAACTGTGAGGATATAATTTATTTAAGTGGGGTAGAATGTAACACCCTCATATTTTAGTACGAATTTCTATTTAAATAAATCCCATGTTGAATAGATTATTTCACACAAAGTACTAAAATAAAACAAAACTTGATAAATTTTATTGAAATAAAATATTGAAATGTAAGATAAATATTAATATATTATGAGAATACAATAAGAAATTTCACTAAGGTAGGTCCAAGAGGAATAAATCCAAAGGTAAATAAAAATAAAATGAATATAAAATCATTATCCTCATAGTTTTATATGATTATTATAAACCCTATTGCAACTATGAAAATAAGGAAGAATGTTATAAATATAATAGACATATTGAGAAATAAGTAAATAGAATAAATGATTTTACTGATTTCTATAAGGCTATATATAGGAATGAAATATGAATCCTATATATAGTCATTAGATATACGA
Organism: Viscum album; assembly: GCA_963277665.1. Lineage (NCBI taxonomy): Eukaryota > Viridiplantae > Streptophyta > Magnoliopsida > Santalales > Viscaceae > Viscum > Viscum album. Next base: position 1,384,940,035 of record OY728138.1, read on the forward strand.
TCATCATAAATATTATCATTGAAAATATGGTTGTTGGATATAGGGTTATTGAATATGTATATATTCAATAATTATATTTAATTTGTGTAATCTAAATAATAAATAATTCTATAATTAAATAAAGTGATAAAAGTTAATTATAATATGTTATTATAAAAATATATTTTTATGTATTTCATACTATTATTATTAAAGAAGGATTTTATGTATTTATAAAATAAAAATAAATTTTCTAATGAATTTATAAAAATTAATGTTCAGAAAATAAATAATTAATTTTAAGGTGATGTGATGAAAATAATTTAACGATGAAAGTGGATATTTTTTAAATGAATGATTTTTAAAGTGTTGTGTATTTTTATATTAATAAATTAAATTTATAAATTTAAAATGATAATTATAATAAAATATTTAAATTTATGAACCAATAAATTAATATTAATTTAATGTTTTATTGATATGAAATGGAACTACGAACATAAAATGTTTAAAAATATATTTTTTTCTACAGAAATTATTTTTTTTATATTTTATGCTTTCATTTAAAAGAAAAATATTCCATATTTAGACATTGAATTAGATTAAATAGATCCTAATTTCTTTTATTTGAATGTTGAAATTAGTTTAGGATATCAATTTCGTCTTTAGGTATACAAATAAATTACTGAGGTACAAATTATGTTACCATGATAAAGGTAAAATGTGGTAAAGGGGGGTTAAACTAAGTGGTAATGACTTAAAATATCATGAAACTATATTTATAAATGAAATTATAAGGTATTTATCATCAAAAAATTATATCATATCCATTATTTTACACTTTTTATCCAAATCCATTTTAAAATGATAACCATATATGTTAAGGAATGAGGATTTGCAGAAATCCCACTCAAAAATCACATATAAAAGGACCACTACTACATCCCTCCAAAACCAATAAAAAATCATATATATATTGAAAACCTACCCATTTTTCTTCAATTAAGTCCTTCTTAGACTTTTGGTAGCCTCTTATCCCAAGAAGGAAGCCTAAATCCTTCATTCGAAAGGAACCTGTATCGAGAAGGAGAGAATATGTCAAACAAAGTATCTAGTTCTTCAACATAATTTTCAATTAAATTCATATACCCACTATTTAAAAATATCATTCCCCATTATCGTGGTGTTATATTATCATCCATATGTTTTTGAGAAAATAATATTACTATCATATAACTATCTACTCTTGCTCATTCATTAGTATAACATGATCTTACTTTTGTCGGTTCACCAGCATACATGGAAAAGGATATACCAAAATCATCATTTTCATCATGAATAAGTATAAATACATAAATAATAGTGATATATGATATTAAAAATTATTTTTTTCCATGTATATTATTTTGAAAGGATTACTCAAAAAAAGAATTTTCATTATAATGTAACTCATTATTATCAGTAAATTAACCGAATCATGCTTGTCGTGGATTCCATTATCATGAACCATACCCATAACTTCCATAAATTTAACTTGGTACCAATTAATTAATTAATTAAAAATGATTATAATACCTTTATTATTCTAGAATTGATGAACTTTGCATCAAATAATGAGGATCCACATCGGCATTACAAAACATGTATGAAATAATCATAATTACAAATACATGATCATGAAAATAAAAAATAATTAATATATGTGTAATGAATGATTAAAATTAAGAGTAAAAAAGTAAAGGATATGAACACAGATCTGAAAAAATTGATTAATTTGGTTAATTTTATTATACAAGAGGTTAAATCAATTTTGTGGAAATCAGGAGTAAAGTTAATAGTTTTATTATCTTAATTTTATTTCTTTGAGATATGTTCCATAATTACTACCTAACTTATTTTATGTGGTTTATATACTAACCATGGGTTTGTTTCATCATGATTTTCATGATATTAAAGGGATTTAAAACTTCATGTCACATTCCTTCCAAGTAAACCCATCCAATAAGGTCCCGAACTAAAATGAGGCATGACCCGAAGGGTGTTCCTGATCCCCACAAGATGATGATTACCATCCAGGAATCGAACAAAAATTAATGGGAATTATTTCACCCAACTTGAAACGAAATATATGTTATATATATACACAATTTAAAAAAGTATCTAGAATAGATATATACCATATATTGAGAAAGGCAGTGGTAGCGGTACAACCCAAAAGCAGAAAAATAAAACCTAAGGTATGTGTCCAACAACCAAAAATTACAACCAAATTGGAAACAACTACTCCATGTGATAAGTGGTCAATGTACCATAATCGCACCACTAAATACTCATATGTAGCTAACATGAACCTCACCACCTCATTGAAACACCTTGTATTTTCCTATATCAAAATACAAGACAAGGTCTACACATACCAAAGGAAATGTGAAAGGTATAACCTAAATAGACTCAGTATTATCCCAACTAGGTGTTAAATTTCAAAACTCTATACAATAATCCAAATATTCTCAATTTATAGAAAACATGGAATGATAAATAGTTAATTAATTTTATATTAAAATCATGGTAAACAATTCCCTTATTTATATAGTTTGAAAATAAATCTAGGTAAAATAGTTTCCAATCAAAATTTCCAATGAACCATTTACTTTTATCAAAGAAAATATATCAAATCCAAAATAGAACAAGACAAATAAAAATGGTAAAACATGCCTAGGATCCCAAAGGTTGAGATAGCTAGATCACTTGTATAATTACAACAATTGAAGACCAGTGTGCAATTAAGTCCCTATAACTCGTACATCAAAGTCTAGGGAATATAGAAACACCACAGAAAGTAAACCACCTATAATTTCAATAAGGTTATAGAACACATGCATCTATGGTTTTTTTATAGAAAATCACTTATCAAACCTAACTTCCCTATAAATTCAATGGATAAGTTCCAATACTAAACCCTCCACCTATGTACCCAATGATCTCTTGTGCTGTATATATCAAAAAAATTTAAAAGGGATTTTCACATTTCCTAAAACTTTCTAAAAAAACCTTTATCATTCAAAAAATTCTTTAAAAATCCATTTAATAATTCATTTTAAAATGAATTGAATAAAAAAAATCCTTTTATAAAAACATGGGGAACACCATATTTTCTAAAAAACCCATTTAAACACACAAATCAATCAATCATGTCAATTAATTTATAAACATAATTAAAATACTAAGAGTAATTATGGTTCATATTCCTAAGATAGAGATGAAACTACCTACCTCTAACTTAGGTTTCACTACAATAAAAATGGGATCCACATACTAAGAGTATAAAGGGAACACAAGAGAAATAAATTGAGAAAATAATAGTGATTATCACATATTTTAATCAAATTACACAAAAAAGGGTTTGAAGAGATGTTAGATCCCCACATACCTCAAGAAAATATTGTTCCACTAACACATGCTTGTTGTGTGGTGTAGAAAAAATAATTATTTCCTATATTAAAATTGAAAAAAATTGGTTAACATAGGTTTTCTCTAGAGTGTATTGCACAAAAATAAAGGTATCACATTTAATTAGAGGGAAATTGGGTGCTTTTGAAATTGATGTATTTTGAAATGAAAAGAAACTAAAAAAATGAAATAAGTTTAAGGAAATATTGAAATTTTTTTGATAAAACAAGTGATTAAAAACTATTATATGAGATGGTGATCAGGCCGGGGTCTGGTTTATAATTATAATTCTATCATAGTTCCAATTTATCAAATTCTCTTCTACTAAGTAGGTAAAAGTGAGATTCCAAAATCGATTAATCTCACTCCTTTGGTCAAAATAGTAATGGTAATAATAAACCTCAAAAAAATATTATCTTGTTCTACAATCCTTCCAATGTGTTATAGAGTTATAGAGAATACCCCCAATTGACTTAGACAATTACTAATCGGGTCTTGTTTATCCTAAATAATCAAGAATATGAACTACCCCTCTCACACGTACTGATGATCATCAAGTACTTAACCACTAATCCTTGATCAATTACATTGTATATAGACCAAAACCAAGTGTAGGGAGATAATGATCACTGACTAAAGAAATACCAACAACAAAATCTAAAATCAATTAAAATAGTACATGATAATAAAAAACTCTATTAAAAATTAAAACTAATTTTGCAGAAGAGAAAAAAATATCTAAAACCATTAAGTGAAAGAAATCAAGAATTAAAAATGGAAAACCTCTCCTTAACTAATCACATAAAAGTTTACTGCTATATGTGAAGGTTATAATTAATTAATGGGTTATAATAATACATTATAAAATTAAGAAGAAAAAAAGAGAGAAAATAAATAACAAACTTTTTCTCCTCCAGAATCTGTTTTCTAGAAGTTTCCTTTGGTTTTGTTCACCAGATGGCCAAAACATTCCATATTCCCTTATTATAAGATGTTTGTAATTGAGTAGGGTATCTAACTTTAAAATTTGAAATCTTTTGGAGTTTTGTATAAGAAGTTATAGCCAAATATATATAACTCACTTTTTCTAGATGTTGAATACTATTGCACCAACCCCACGACAGAGGTGCGCTTGGTTGTATCGGCACATGGGAGCGCTTGGTTGTAGCGGCAGACCCACGACAGAGGTGCGCTTGGTTGTAGTGGCACATGGGAGTGCTTGGTTGTAGCAGCTGGCCCGCAGTACTCGATGGGTGGAGTTCTTCAGCAGTCTTAGGTTAGTGAGCAGTACCTCGGAGTCGTGACAGGACCACTGTACACTCCAGAGACGGAGCTCTTCAGCAGTTACGGTTTCGATAATGAACATCCTGGTTTGAGCTGAGACTTTTGACCTTGTGTTTACCTCATGATTGAGATGGGTCACTTGCTAACTTAGGTATATGTATGGGCATATACCCAGGTAGTGGTTATCCGTTGATTTCACAATCCTTGTGTTTCCTCATGATTGAGATGGGTTACTTGATAACTTAGGTATATGTATGGGCATATATCTAAGTAGAGGTTATCTGTTGAGATCTTCTTTGTGGTTATCCTTGTTGGTTTAGTGAGACCTTGAGGGTATCGGGGTCCCTACTGAGTATCGTTATACTCACCCCTGCACGGGCTATGCCCGCACCTCGTTGTGTTGGTTGCAGACGACGGGCAGTGCTGACAGAAGCCGAGTGTTCGAGGACTAGACAGTACCTGGAGGTGGACTATACGAAGAGATGGTACCCGGAGGAGGACCTCACGACGAGGCGGTACCCAGAGGTGGATGTGACGACGAGGCGGTACCCGGAGGTGGACCACTGGGCGAGACATACTCGGAGCAGACGGTGGGACCTGGGGAGCAGAGGAGCTATCTGTACCCACCCTTCAGGTGGGATTTCCAGTGGACAGCTCGGCGTATCAGCTTTACTTTCAGTTGTTGTTTTCCCTTTCGAGTTGTACTTTACAGTTGGGCTTGTATTTCCGGCCCCTTTTTACTTTCTGCACTTACTGTTGTACTCAGTTTTTACTTAGTGTTTACTTCTTCCACTTGTACTCTGTGGTGCTTGTTTTCTTTTATAAAGGCAATGCCTTCCCAGTTATCGGGATTTTACGCCTTAAGTGCTAGTCGCCAGCCCCTGGCCTATGGAAGGCGGGTTTGGGGTCCGTGCCGTGAATACCCCAAGCCCGCCTTCCATAGGCCAGGGGCTGGCGACTAGCACCAAGGCGTAAATCCCGGTAAAAAGGGAAGTCATTGCCTTTGTAAAGTAAACAAACACCACAGAGTAAGCAAGCGGAAAGTAAACACTAAGCAAAAGAAGAGTACAACTGAAAGTGCGGAAAAGTAAATGGGCCAGTATACAAACCCAAACTGAAAGTAAAGTACAACTCGAAAGGGAAAACAACAACTAAAAAGTAAAAGCCGCTACACCGAGCTGTCCACTGGAAATCCCACCTGAAGGGTGCGTACAGATAGCTCCACTGCTCCACGGGTCCCGCTGTCCGCTCCGAGCACGTCCCGCCCAGTGGTCCACCTCCAGGTACCGTCCTGCTCTGCAAGGCTCAGCTAAGATCAACGCTGTCCATCGTCTGCAACCAACACAACGTAGTGCGGGCAAAGCCCGTGCAGGGGTGAGTATAAGCTACTCAGTAGGGACCCCGAGACCCCTGAAGGTCTCTCAAATCCACAAAGGATAAACCACGAAGAAAGGTACAATCACGAAGTAACAACCGACACTGCTTAGGTATATGCCCATACATATACCTAAGTCATCAATTTCAAATACGCTCCAACCTCCGAGCCCAAGTACAACTCATTCCACACAGGAAAGTAAACGTATTCCACACAGGAAAGCAAAACGAAATCCACACAGGATAGCACAACACAATCCACACAGGAAAGCAACAGGATTCAGCTCACACAGGTATACTTCTTCGAAAGACGATAAAGATGATCTCTGATCCATCTAAGTCGTCGGACCCACGAAGGATCGATAGGTAACTAACCCCCGCAAAAGACCAACACAGGATCGGGCCCACGTAGGACCTGTAGGCGCTGGTTCACACAGGACCGCTGAGCGCAAAGACCCACACAAGATCGGACCCACACAGGATCGGGCCTACACAGGACCTGTAGCACTGATCCACATAGGATCACTGAGTGCTGTAGTCGTCTTCGTCGAATCCACACAGGATCTCTGTACTGTCGTCGTCGCAGTCACAGTAGCAGTAGTAGCAGTCACAGTCGCAGTAACAGTCGCAGCCAGCACTAGGGTTCCCGCACACAGCAAGCTCGTTCGGAGGGTCCGCTCCACGAGCCGAGAGGCTGATACATCAACTGTCACAAAGTCCAGAGTTGATGTATCCAAAAGTTCCGAATCGTTAACAGGAACTCAACGCAACAGACGGCGCGTCGATCGGACGCCCGGTCTGAGAGTTATTGACATTTTCGTCCCCGGGGCCCGGTTGGTTTTTAAGGAAAAACCAACCCGACCGTACTCCACCTGCGTCCAAACCTCGGACGGAGTATGCCAAAAGATCCGTCTCACTAAGAGGAACACAACAAAGCTGACGACACGTCAATCGGACGTCCGTAGCTCAAGATATGAGCGTTTCCGCTCCGAAGGCCCGGTTGGTTTCGTGAACGAACCAACCCGGCCGAACTCAAAGTATTCCGAAACTTTGAGTGCGATATACCGAAACGACCGTCTCAATCCAAGGATCGCGTTTCCGCAGATGGTTCGTCAATCGGAGGTCCGTGGCTCAAGTTATGTCCAAAATACCGAAACCGATTCGAAACAGGGGGTCCGGGTCCGGGCCGACCCGGCCCGACCCCCCCTGGGTCGGCCCGAACCGGGTCGACCTGACCCGGGTCCGACCCGGCCCGGCCGGCCGGCCCGCGGCGCGGCGGCCTGGCGCCGCACGGAGGCAGCGCGCGGGGGCTAAGCCCCCGCTTGATTGGGATGGCGGCGCGACATAAGTGTCGCGCCCTTTTGGAATCCGGCCCCCCTCGTGGGGGCCTGCTTGAAGAAACCGGGGGGGCCGCCTACCCCCCTCAAGGAAACCGCCCCCCAATTAAATGGGGGGGCTTTAGTTCTGGCCGGGGGATTAATTTCCCCCGGATTTTGACCATCCGGCCGGCCACCTGGCCGGCCGGTTTTTCTCCAACGGGACCGGTAAACCGGTCCCCTTTTTCCGGCTTCCGACGCCGGCGGCCCGGCCGCCGGTCTTCTCGTCCCGCCGCGGCCCGGAACCGGCTGCGGTGTTCGTCGTCTGGCACGGTGCGATGGCACCGCGCCCCTCCGCCGCGCCTTTGATTCCCTTCGACGCAGCGCGACGACGTCGCGTTCTTGATGATTCTTCCATGGCGCGGCGCGACGGCACCGCGCAATAAAATCGGGCGAATAACCGCATGGTGCGACGGCACCATGCCACCTTGTTTCATCCGCAATATAAAACATCAAGAACGAAGGAGGGGGTTCGGCCGTGTTCATGCGGTCCGGCCCCCTCACGTTAAACAATAACACATATTTAAAATCCTCACGTTAGTCATGCTAGAACCACGAACAATGATATATAAATAAATAAACAATTAACAACAACCCCTACCTTGGGTTCAAGTTCGAAGATTGTCAACGACCCGCGGAAGACAACGTCGCGGAGGTCGGGCGTCGCGGTAGTCGTTCGTCAAATCCGATGACGAAGAGGTACGTCCTAAGAGGTACGTCATTGAAGAATCTTCGTATGCCGACGAAGGAAGTCCGAGGAGGAAGCGTTGTTCCCTTTCGTTGACACGGAAGACGAAGAAGAGAGGAGCGACGTTCTTCGTCGGAGCTTGAGCGTTCTTCGTCAAGCTTGAGCGTTCTTCGTCAAAGTTTGAAGAAGAAAGGAAAGCTCTCAATCCTCTCAAGATGGAAAAACAAAACTAACCTAATAAAATAAGATAGAGACTTATTTTATTCACAAACTTAACAAAATGAATTTCAAAGGTTTGAAATTCAAAAAGGATAACTCCAAAATTAAATAACAATTTGTCATGTCATTTAAAGAGGGGTTAAGGGAGTTTGAGAGAAGATGAAAAGTTTAGGGTTCGTGTGGTCCCCACCACACTTAATCCTCTCAAGGGAGGTTAAGTGGGTGTGGGTCCCACCCCTAACTTCCTTTGAGAGAAGTTAACCAACAAGTTTAAATAAAAAATTTGTAATCCACAATTTTTATTTTACTTATTCTAAACTCCCAAAAACTAACTCTCAACCCGAAATAAACGCAACCTCGGAAAAGGTCTCCTTAAGCGAATATCGGCGCTGCGAGTTCATCGGTGTCCTCAGATTTCAATTCCGAGCACTGGATCAAAAGTTAGAAATTCCCGCTCGTTCGTTCACTGAACGTACCCGAGCCAAACTTCGGAAATTGATTCCGGGCACACCGGGCCTCGGAATCAGGTGCCGTCAGAAACCGCGCTCTTGTAAAATTCCAAAGAAAATTGAGAAAAAAAATTTCCCTTGAATTTTAAGGTTCTTTACATTACTCTCACCTCAGGGCTTTACGTCCCCGTAAAGATACATCAAAAACTAGGGAAACAAATGAGGGTACTGAGCACGCATCTGAGCCTCCCGCTCCCATGTGCTCTCCTGGAGATTCTCGTGCTGCCATCTGATGCGTACAAGAGGAATCGATCGCCCACGTAGGACCCGCTCCTGTCGATCCTCTATCTCCACCGGGACCTCCGTAAAAGTCGCTCCATCGTCAACGTCAAGCTCCCCATTGTCAATGATGTGCGTCGGGTCGTGCACGTATCTCCTCAGCTGAGACACGTGGAAGACATCGTGAACTCGGTGCAACTGAGGTGGTAGAGCCAGACGATAAGCCACCTCACCAATCCTGTTGAGGACCTGGAAGGGTCCGATGAAGCGCGGAGATAACTTGCCGCCTCGGCCAAATCTCCGAATACCACGTCGAGGTGAGACCCGCAAGAAGACGTGGTCGCCATCCTCGAACTCCAGTGGCCTCCGCCTCCTGTCAGCATAAGACTTCTGCCGGCTCTGAGCTATCCTCATCCGCTCCTGGATGACCTGGACCTTCTCTGTCGTGGCCTGGACCATCTCCGGTCCCACAAGTGCTGACTCCCCAGGGTCTGTCCAGCACAAAGGTGATCTACAAGGTCGGCCGTACAATGCCTCGTACGGTGCCATCCCGATGGTGGAGTGGTAGCTGTTGTTGTACGCAAACTCCACCAAGGGTAGGTGGTCCTCCCAGCTACGACCAAAGTCGAGGACACATGCACGGAGCATGTCCTCGAGAGTCTGAATGGTCCTCTCCGTCTGACCATCCGTCTGAGGGTGGAAGGCTGTGCTCAGACGTAGCTGCGTCCCGAACGCCTCCTGTAACCCCTTCCAAAGCCGGGAAGTAAAGCGAGCATCTCGATTGGAGACGATAGAAGATGGCACACCGTGGAGCCGCACAATCTCCGGAACGTAGAGACGTCCCAAGCTCTCCACTGAGCCCTGCTCTCTGATGGGTAAGAAGTGTGCCGACTTGGTGAGTCGGTCAACAATCACCCAGATGGAGTCGTGACCTCTGGAAGTGCGTGGAAGTCCAGTCACGAAGTCCATAGATATGTCGTCCCACTTCCACTCCGGAACCTCCAAGGGCTGTACCAAGCCCGCTGGTACCTGATGCTCTGCCTTCACCTGCTGGCAGGTGAGGCATCGAGAAACGAACTCTGCTACTACCTTCTTCATGCCCGGCCACCAGTACTGTCGTCTGAGGTCCTGGTACATCTTCGCCACTCCAGGATGTACCGCCAAAGGATAAGTGTGAAACTCTCTCAGCACTTCCTCTCGCAAAGCGACTGGTACCATGGTACGTCCTCTGAAAAGGATGTCGTGCTCTGCTCCAAGGGAGAAACCATCAGATGTCTGTCCCGAGGATATCTGTGCACGCCATGTCTCACAGTCAGCGTCCCCACGCTGTGCCTCCCTGACTCGCTGCAGTAGTGGAGGGGTGACTGTGAGAGACTGGAAGAAGGCTGATCCATCTCTATCCACGAAGGATATCTGTAAAGAGGCTAGCTGCTCCGTCGCCTCCTCAAGTAGCTGAATTCCCGTCCTCCTGCTAAGGGCATCGGCTACTACGTTCCCCTTCCCAGGAGTATAGACTATCTCAAAGTCATAGTCCTGGAGGAACTCAAGCCATCGCCGCTGTCTCAGGTTCAGGTCCTTCTGCGAGAAGATATACCTGAGACTCTGATGATCGGAAAAGACTGTAAAGCGCTCGCCCATCAGATAGTGTCGCCAAGTCTTCAGAGAGAAGACCACTGCTGCTAACTCCAGGTCATGGGTAGCGTAGTTCTGCTCATGCGGCCTCAACTGACGTGATCCATAGGCGATCACTGCCCGCTCCTTCATCAGAACACATCCGAGTCCGGTCCCTGATGCATCGCAGTAAACTACGTACCCTACTCCCTCCTCGGGCAACCTCAAGACAGGTGGGCTGGTCAATTTCTCCCTCAGCTCCTGGAAGCTCTGATGACATCTGTCTGACCACACGAAGGGTTTCCCCTTCTTCGTCAAAGCTGTGAGTGGTGCCGAAACTCTAGAGAATTCCGGCACGAATCTCCGATAGTATCCAGCTAGTCCCAAGAAACTCCGAACCTCAGTCACGCTCCTGGGTGGCTCCCATGCTAACACAGCCTCGATCTTCGCAGGATCCACTGCAACTCCCGCCTCAGAGATAACGTGTCCCAAGAAGTGGACCTCATGTATCCAGAACTGGCACTTCGAGAGCTTACCATAAAGCTGGTGCTCTCGGAGTGTGCCTAGTATAAATCGCAAGTGATATGCGTGCTCCTCCTCAGTCGTAGAGTAAATCAGAATGTCGTCGATGAAGACCACGACAAACCGATCGAGGTATGGCTGAAAGATCCTGTTCATGAGAGCCATGAACACTGCTGGAGCATTGGTTACACCGAAAGGCATAACCAAGAACTCATAGTGGCCATACCGACATCTGAAGGCCGTCTTCTGCACATCCTCGTCTCTGACTCTGAGCTGATGATAGCCTGACCTGAGGTCTATCTTCGAGAACCAATGTGCTCCCTTGAGCTGATCAAAGAGGTCATCAATCCTCGGTAGCGGATACCTGTTCATCACTGTCACCTGGTTCAGGCGACGATAGTCAACACAAAGCCGCAGGCTCCCGTCCGCCTTCTTGGCGAACAAAATCGGGGAAGCCCAGGGTGAAACAGTGGATCGGATGAACCCCTTGCCCTGCAAGTCCTCCAACTATACCCGTAGCTCTCAAAGATCGGCGGGGGCCATACGATATGCTGGAGTGGATATCGGGGCTGTCCCGGGGTACAAGTCAATATAAAAGTCTACCTCTCTGCGAGGAGGTATCCCTGGAACGTCATCGGGAAAAAACGTCCGGAAACTGATCCACCACTGCAGGAAAACCAGGACTCCGCACGTCAACTGCTCCAAGGATGAGGCTAGCCAAATGATGAGTGATGGGCTGTCCTCTCCTCCGCGGAAGTCCATTCTGTGCTGCAAAGGCTCCCTTCTCGCCGGTGAAGGTGAACCTGCTCCCGTCGGTGCGTACACATCGCACCTTGCGCCTAAAACAGTCAATCTGCGCATGGACCGTAGATAGCCAATCTGTAACAGCCCGAGATTTTATGAAAAATATTCTTTTTTTTACTAATGTCTTGTGTTATACGCTACACCAAAAGGAGCTTGCACAACACGCATCCTTGACTTTCCTTGCATTACACGCAATCGCAACCTTCCTCGATAGCGTGTGTGGTACGTAATCCTGAGTTTCACGAAATAATGATATGCTATTAAAATATTATTAAAACTAGCCGTTATGAATAGTAATAACCACTTTTTAAATTTTAGAAATTTTAACTCTCAAAATGGACTTCATTTTTGGATTCGGAGTATCGAATTTAGCCTAAGGTGAAATTTTGGTACTTTTCGGATAACTTTCATATTCTGATGAATAGTGAAAATTACTAAATTATAATTAAAAACAAATTTTTTAATCGAAATAATTAATAGTGATAAATCATTAATTTGAGTGGTTTTAAAGTATATTTAGAATATATTTTTACAATTTAATACAATGTTGGTCATTGGATGTAATTTCACATTTAAACTAGACATAAACAAGTGTCAATCTTTTGATAGATATTGTTTCTTAAAAACACGCTATTTGTTTTAACAGCGGGATTTAATTATAAAATTAATTAATGCAACTTTTATGTTATGAATTTGGTAAAATAGACTTCATTTTTGAATTCGGAATATGAAATATAGCTTGGGATGAAATTTTGGCATTGTTCTGAAAAACATCAATTTTTGATGAATAGTGAAACTACTAAGTGGTAGGTTAAAAACTGAATTTTGCATAAAACTTAATTTTACCGCTTCTGTGAATGGAATTTCAAAAATCCGAGAGACACGGTTAATATCAAGGACTAAAATGTGGTTCAATGAGATGAAAATAATTTTTTGGTGAATAGTAACTTTTTACTTTTTTTACCACGGTTAATAGTAAATAAGGTAACTAAGGGTAAATATGATATTAATATTACCCTAACACATGTCCTAATTCTATTGGACAAGTGTAATTCGACCAAAAACAAACTTAGGAATAAAATATGACCATTTAGGCCCACTTGGATTAGATTAGGACATTTATTATTAATTTATTTAAAGAAGGGTTAAAATAGTTAAAATCAAAGTTTAATAAGTAAATCATTTTTAATATGGGGTTATACATAAGATAAATTCGACTATAAATATTCATTAGAAAGATAAAAAGATTTCCTACATGATGGTATTTTATTTGTAATTTTTAGACATCAAATAATATAATTTATTTATGACACAAAAATGATGCAGTAATTATCTTATTAATGAAATATTGACATAATTGATAATATAAATACCAAAATAAATGTAATTTAAGACTTTTTATGAATTCCACTAATTTTCTAGGTTACTATGATATATTAATGTTGATTTAATCAACTTGGTTCGAACATTTAATTCTGTTATGACTTTCACAAAAATCATATATCAAATAGTGTCAAAATTGACACAAAATAGTTTTTAAATCAAATATTATATTACTAATTGTTATTTTATTCCTAAAAATCTAAGGTTCGGCCAAATGACTTAGATAAGGATATATATATTAATAATAAACAATTTGGGGTTCGTTTGGCATGTTATAGTAAGTGTATTAACCATATAGTGAAAGAAAACAAAAAGACACGGTAAAAGTTAAATTAATTAACTTAGAGTTAAATCTAATTGATAAGGTTAAAATAATATCTTAAACTTGTCTAAATTCTATTTGTTGATAGGATTTCGACCCATCCTTACTTTAGCTTCGAAATAAGACCCTTTGGAACCATTATAAACCGATTTTGACTTTAATATAAAATAATATTTTGAGATATTCCTAAGGTGCCCCTCTCCTCCCTTATAAAAGGGCACCTCCTCCCCCTCCTCCTCACACCAATTTGAGCACTCAAGCTCGGCCAACCCCTGCCATTTTCCCTTCTCCACTTCCCTAGAATAATCCTAGAGGTCCTGGTCTTCTCCAAAGACCAATCTTAGTTCCTTAAGTGGAGGATTCAAAAAGGCGTTCCAAAGAAGAGGTAATATCCATTACCGATCTTTTCAATTTCTTTCTTCTTCAACTTCTTCTTCTTTAGTTGTTTCATGATAAAGTAATAACATCAGTATTACTTACATACTGATATGTTATTATAAATATGAAACAACCCTAATTCACCTTCTATCCATCCTACGGAAAAATGAAATCACCGCGCGTGCGTACGTACGGAATACCGTCTCCATGCCGTGGTGTAATCTATTTTCCACCACCACCTTACATGGATGGGTATAATGGTGTAAATAATAACTATACATAGTTATTACAACATCATATTGATTCTGATATATTGTATAATCCACTCCAATTCAATTCAATATTTATAGAAATGATATCATCGCTCGTGCGTACGTACGGACTACCGTCTCCACGACGCGATGAGATTCATTCTCCATGTTAACCATTTAAGAATGATTATAATGTATATATAAGAAATAATAATGAAATATATGACATTATAAAGCTAATGGATTTATGTATATATATACATATGTATGTCATCTACTTACTTCCATTTCAAGACAATAAGGAAAGGAAAACAGCGTTCATGCGTACGTATGGACTACCGTCTCCATGAACGGTGTTTTCATTTTATTTATCTACCTATTGTATATATATATACTGAATATATATGATATATAAATCATATTTTATATTCTGGAAGTAAGTAAATCATGATATAAGTAATAATGATGTCAAGAACAACAAGTCAAAACACCTACGATAAATGAAACGATTTTACCCAAAACGCTTCTTTAACATGGAATTTACAAAAGAACGGGTAATATAATGTCATAAGTGAACCATATATGATATCATAACAATGAATATGATTCTGTAATAAGTCAATAACATGATTTAAATCATTATACAGGAGGTTTGGACACTTACAAAGCAAGTCGGACCTAAGGTAAGGGAAATATCACAATCTCATTTTTATCCGAGATTGTTTATCCATAAGTATTTACTGGGGTGTATTTTGTCATCCACATCCATGTTCCCTCAATATGTAATATTGTTTCCATCCACTTGCAATAGTTTAAATCCAATTTTACCCTTAGGTGAGTTTTTAGTAAAGAATATGAAAGGAATCTTTTGTCGTTTTTCCGTACGAGGTATTTTTTGACTTTTCCGACAAAAGTACGAAGAATGTTTTTTTAACTTATACGGCACGAACGGATTTCTACTGTTTTATAAAGCCTTATTTTCATGAAGCTTCCTCTAAAAGATTTCATGACTATTTTCAATAAAATCTCTTTCTTTTAAAATTGCATGATGTTTTGTGAAAAGAAATTGATTTTGAAGAAGAAAGGATATTTTCCTCAAGAATTCAATTCAAGTGTTTTATCAAAATTATTTTCCATCTAAGATAATAAAGGGTTCTGTTTCTATCCATATTTTTACATTGATTTGACTATGTTGAGATGGAATTATGTTTATTAATTCCTTTATCTTATATGAATTGATTTATGATGTCATGATGTTTCAAGAATCCCATTTTTATTACATGGGTTATGCGATGATGTATGATTTATGATTTTGTGGAACACATAAGAAAGGATTCATTAAGAGATGGGTGGGACCTATATCTCCCTCCAATGCATTGGGTAAAGATTTTATATCTCATGAGATAGACATGGCTGGAATGGTAGGTTATACCGGTTCAGTGAAACAGGACTGAAACGAGGATTACTCGATTCAGAAAGGGACTTTGTCCACTAAGATAGTCTTGGCAATGAGTCTTGACTAACAAGAAATGATTCTCTATGATTATGTGTGTATGCCACAAAGTTCCATGTTTTATGTTATGATTATTGTGATTACATTTCACTGCCATGATTTATCCCATGTTATGAAATTATGCTCTCTTTTGCAGGTTATGATTTCCAAAATGTTATGTTCTTATGAATATGATGTGATTGATATTTCTTTTGTTTACCCTTACTGAGCATTTGAGCTCACCCTTTTATGTTTTCTTTTCCCCAGGATATAAAGAAAGGTTTTTAGGTAAAAAAAAAAGAAGATCTTTATGGGAGATGTTGAAGATCTTTCACCACGATTAGAAGATTATAGTCCGAGTTTTCAAAGACACTAAACTATTACGGTCCTTGTGTGTGTGTTTTTGTAATGTACTAAGTATTCCGCAAAAGTAATGTAAAGTCCATGTACGTCAGGCTTCGGGTCTCTACAGTTGGTATCAGAGGAAAGGTTTAGTCAACCTTTGGAAACTAGGACGCGAAAACATTAGTGAGATCCCTAGAGATATTTCTAAGGTATGTCTAGGGATGCCCCTAAGGATAAGTATACGTATAGGATATAGTCCTAGAACTATGGTAACGATATTAGATTAAACCAAAGATGTTAGATATTTAAGTTACTCCCCCTTTATTATGATTTTTGCCTCTCACACTATTCTTTTTGGGTTTTAGAATATGGCTGGAAACAAGATGTTTCACGATAATGGAGGATATGATGGACAATGGAATGATATTCTTCATGAGCAACCAAATGAAATGGGATTTGGATGCCCAAACATCATTATTATGCCGAATCAGCAATCTCACAACATGATCAATAAAGTAAAATTTGGTAAGTTTCCTGACTCGACTAATAAGAGAAAGATGGAGTTCCATGATGATCATAGAGGAAAGAAAGTTCAATTTCCCCTATGTAAATCATGTGGGAAGAGGCATCAAGGAGAATGTTTCAAGGGAACTGGAAGATGCTTTGGGTGTGGAAAAGAAGGACACAAAGCAAGTAAGTGCAAAGGAAAAGGGTCGGTTAACACCATGGATGAGGATAATGGTATTGCTACGACATCAAAAATGGTTAAGTGTTTTAAATGTGGAATGTATGGGCATTATGCAAACAAATGCCCTAAGGGAAAGACTCATGAAGAGAATCAGTATGGTCATATGGGTAGTATTTATGTGGATGATGATGAAGAGACTACAAATGATATGTGAGATGAAAGAATTTTTGAAGCTCGGTCAATGGTTTGAGAATGTAGTGGAATGATTACATGTTTATCATGTGTAATTTTGGAATAAAGAGACATCTATGGATTGTTACACTGTTGTCTTTCCTTGTGTTTTGAAAGTGTATGATTAATGTTACTAGTATCCATGAAAGGTTATTCAGATATTTTTGGAATTTAGATGATATGCGCATAATAAAGGGATAAGGAGAAAATTAAATGTTTAATAGTATTCATGAGCTCATGATTGATATAAGGACTAAGTGATATCATGGTTTGAGTATATAGAATTTTGAGGATTTTGGTATGTGGAAAGTGTTAACTTTTAACTGCACTCATGTTTTCACTAAGGTATTCAAGAGAATACACGATTAAGGACTTTGAATGTTTGGAATGTGACCAACAAGACATATCTTATGATATGTGGGGATCAACGACAGTATTAAATCTCTGGTACTCGTTGTCACTATATTATGAGAGTGGACTGCAGTATTATGTATAAGCCTAAAGATTAGATTGGATTATGTTGGACATAAGTTAGTATTGTTTAAGGATAGAAGATTTTCGATATTATTGATGGGATGTTATAGTAACGTAGTTTTAGAAAAAGGGACAACCTGCAGGACGGGCGACAGCCCATCGCTTCGGACAAGGCTGTAGGAATCGAACCCACAACCAAAGTGCGACTGGCCTTTATCGCCTACCACTGGCCTACAGGAAGTCCCTGTTTAGTAGAAACTAGTTTTATTATATTAATCAGCATGATATATGAAGTATAAGTCCATTTTAGGAACCATATATGATTAATCTCACTATAGAATGACTTATGTATATTTAATAACTTTTGCTAACCTTTTGTTTGAGACAGAGGGAATGAACAGTCATTCTATCACATGATCTTCTAACACTTCACAAATAACAAATTCAACTTCATTTAAGAGATGAAGTAGAAATTGTTCAAGGCACGAACAAAAGTGAGATTGTACCAAAATAAACTAAGTATTTATTCTAAGAAAATTTTCAACTTTAGGGAAATGATCTTGAAAACCAAAAATGTTGTCCTAGTGATCTTATACCTGATGAATCAGATGGTACCTTATATCATCACAAATCTATGGATTTGTGATTACTGGCTTTTCCATAGCCATGTTCTCTACCACTCTCCATCAGAACATGATGGTTAGATTTCTCTTCCATATCCATATTTTCACCTATGTGGAAACCCAGTGATTAGTTTATTTGGGTAATCGTTACATTTCATACTTTATTTTTTTAAAGCCAAGTTTTGGTATTCCCTTTTACGATGTGGGTTTCTATTAAAGAAACTTTCGAATAGTAAACCATTTATAACCCCGACGAATTTCGAGGGCGAAATTCATTTTAAGGGGGGTAGAATGTAACAGCCCGAGATTTTATGAAAAATATTCTTTTTTTTTACTAATGTCTTGTGTTATACGCTACACCAAAAGGAGCTTGCACAACACGCATCCTTGACTTGCCTTGCATTACACGCAATCGCAACCTTCCTCGATAGCGTGTGTGGTACGTAATCCTGAGTTTCACGAAACAATGATATGCTATTAAAATATTATTAAAACTAGCCGTTATGAATAGTAATAACCACTTTTTAAATTTTAGAAATTTTAACTCTCAAAATGGACTTCATTTTTGGATTCGGAGTATCGAATTTAGCCTAAGGTGAAATTTTGGTACTTTTCGGATAACTTTCATATTCTGATGAATAGTGAAAATTACTAAATTATAATTAAAAACAACTTTTTTAATCGAAATAATTAATAGTGATAAATCATTAATTTGAGTGGTTTTAAAGTATATTTAGAATATATTTTTACAATTTAATACAATGTTGGTCATTGTATGTAATTTCACATTTAAACTAGACATAAACAAGTGTCAATCTTTTGATAGATATTGTTTCTTAAAAACACGCTATTTGTTTTAACAGCGGGATTTAATTATAAAATTAATTAATGCAACTTTTATGTTATGAATTTGGTAAAATAGACTTCATTTTTGAATTCGGAATATGAAATATAGCTTGGGATGAAATTTTGGCATTGTTCTGAAAAACATCAATTTTTGATGAATAGTGAAACTACTAAGTGGTAGGTTAAAAACTGAATTTTTGCATAAAACTTAATTTTACCGCTTCTGTGAATGGAATTTCAAAAATCCGAGAGACACGGTTAATATCAAGGACTAAAATGTGGTTCAATGAGATGAAAATAATTTTTTGGTGAATAGTAATTTTTTACTTTTTTTACCACGGTTAATAGTAAATAAGGTAACTAAGGGTAAATATGATATTAATATTACCCTAACACATGTCCTAATTCTATTGGACAAGTGTAATTCGACCAAAAACAAACTTAGGAATAAAATATGACCATTTAGGCCCACTTGGATTAGATTAGGACATTTATTATTAATTTATTTAAAGAAGGGTTAAAATAGTTAAAATCAAAGTTTAATAAGTAAATCATTTTTAATATGGGGTTATACATAAGATAAATTCGACTATAAATATTCATTAGAAAGCTAAAAAGATTTCCTACATGATGGTATTTTATTTGTAATTTTTAGACATCAAATAATATAATTTATTTATGACACAAAAATGATGCAGTAATTATCTTATTAATGAAATATTGACATAATTGATAATATAAATACAAAAATAAATGTAATTTAAGACTTTTTATGAATTCCACTAATTTTCTAGGTTACTATGATATATTAATGTTGATTTAATCAACTTGGTTCGAACATTTAATTCTGTTATGACTTTCACAAAAATCATATATCAAATAGTGTCAAAATTGACACAAAATAGTTTTTAAATCAAATATTATATTACTAATTGTTATTTTATTCCTAAAAATCTAAGGTTCGGCCCAATGACTTAGATAAGGATATATATATTAATAATAAACAATTTGGGGTTCGTTTGGCATGTTATAGTAAGTGTATTAACCATATAGTGAAAGAAAACAAAAAGACACGGTAAAAGTTAAATTAATTAACTTAGAGTTAAATCTAATTGATAAGGTTAAAATAATATCTTAAACTTGTCTAAATTCTATTGGTTGATAGGATTTCGACCCATCCTTACTTTAGCTTCGAAATAAGACCCTTTGGAACCATTATAAACCGATTTTGACTTTAATATAAAATAATATTTTGAGATATTCCTAAGGTGCCCCTCTCCTCCCTTATAAAAGGGCACCTCCTCCCCCTCCTCCTCACACCAAGTTGAGCACTCAAGCTCGGCCAACCCCTGCCATTTTCCCTTCTCCACTTCCCTAGAATAATCCTAGAGATCCTGGTCTTCTCCAAAGACCAATCTTAGTTCCTTAAGTGGAGGATTCAAAAAGGCGTTCCAAAGAAGAGGTAATATCCATTACCGATCTTTTCAATTTCTTTCTTCTTCAACTTCTTCTTCTTTAGTTGTTTCATGATAAAGTAATAACATCAGTATTACTTACATACTGATATGTTATTATAAATATGAAACAACCCTAATTCACCTTCTATCCATCCTACGGAAAAATGAAATCACCGCGCGTGCGTACGTACGGAATACCGTCTCCACGCCGTGGTGTAATCTATTTTCCACCACCACCTTACATGGATGGGTATAATGGTGTAAAGAATAACTATACATAGTTATTACAACATCATATTGATTCTGATATATTGTATAATCCACTCCAATTCAATTCAATATTTATAGAAATGATATCATCGCTCGTGCGTACGTACGGACTACCGTCTCCACGACGCGATGAGATTCATTCTCCATGTTAACCATTTAAGAATGATTATAATGTATATATAAGAAATAATAATGAAATATATGACATTATAAAGCTACTGGATTTATGTATATATATACATATGTATGTCATCTACTTACTTCCATTTCAAGACAATAAGGAAAGGAAAACAGCGTTCATGCGTACGTATGGACTACCGTCTCCATGAACGGTGTTTTTCATTTTATTTATCTACCTATTGTATATATATATACTGAATATATATGATATATAAATCATATTTTATATTCTGGAAGTAAGTAAATCATGATATAAGTAATAATGATGTCAAGAACAACAAGTCAAAACACCTACGATAAATGAAACGATTTTACCCAAAACGCTTCTTTAACATGGAATTTACAAAAGAACGGGTAATATAATGTCATAAGTGAACCATATATGATATCATAACAATGAATATGATTCTGTAATAAGTCAATAACATGATTTAAATCATTATACAGGAGGTTCGGACACTTACAAAGCAAGTCGGACCTAAGGTAAGGGAAATATCACAATCTCATTTTTATCCGAGATTGTTTATCCGTAAGTATTTACTGGGGTGTATTTTGTCATCCACATCCATGTTCCCTCAATATGTAATATTGTTTCCATCCACTTGCAATAGTTTAAATCCAATTTTACCCTTAGGTGAGTTTTTAGTAAAGAATATGAAAGGAATCTTTTGTCGTTTTTCCGTACGAGGTATTTTTTGACTTTTCCGACAAAAGTACGAAGAATGTTTTTTTAACTTATACGGAACGAACGGATTTCTACTATTTTATAAAGCCTTATTTTCATGAAGCTTCCTCTAAAATATTTCATGACTATTTTCAATAAAATCTCTTTCTTTTAAAATTGCATGATGTTTTGTGAAAAGAAATTGATTTTGAAGAAGAAAGGATATTTTCCTCAAGAATTCAATTCAAGTGTTTTATCAAAATTATTTTCCATCTAAGATAATAAAGGGTTCTGTTTCTATCCATATTTTTACGTTGATTTGACTATGTTGAGATGGAATTATTTTTATGAATTCCTTTATCTTATATGAATTGATTTATGATGTCATGATGTTTCAAGAATCCCATTTTTATTACATGGGTTATGCGATGATGTATGATTTATGATTTTGTGGCACACATAAGAAAGGATTCATTAAGAGATGGGTGGGACCTATATCTCCCTCCAATGCATTGGGTAAAGATTTTATATCTCATGAGATAGACATGGCTGGAATGGTAGGTTATACCGGTTCAGTGAAACAGGACTGAAACGAGGATTACTCGATTCAGAAAGGGACTTTGTCCACTAAGATAGTCTTGGCAATGAGTCTTGACTAACAAGAAATGATTCTCTATGATTATGTGTGTATGCCACAAAGTTCCATGTTTTATGTTATGATTATTGTGATTACATTTCACTGCCATGATTTATCCCATGTTATGAAATTATGCTCTCTTTTGCAGGTTATGATTTCCAAAATGTTATGTTCTTATGAATATGATGTGATTGATATTTCTTTTGTTTACCCTTACTGAGCATTTGAGCTCACCCTTTTATGTTTTCTTTTCCCCAGGATATAAAGAAAGGTTTTTAGGTAAAAAAAAAGAAGATCTTTATGGGAGATGTTGAAGATCTTTCACCACGATTAGAAGATTATAGTCCGAGTTTCCAAAGACACTAAACTATTACGGTCCTTGTGTGTGTGTTTTTGTAATGTACTAAGTATTCCGCAAAAGTAATGTAAAGTCCATGTACGTCAGGCTTCGGGTCTCTACACAATCCATGCCCAAGACGACGTCGTAAGGCCTCGACGCTGCTACAAGAAGATCCCAGCCGAATCTATCGCCTCCTAGAGTAAGCTCACACTGCCGGCACCAGTGCGTAATCGTCGAGTCTGCTCCCGTAGGAGTCTCTAGCCGTAAGGATCGAGACAACGGCTCTGTCGGAATCTCCGAGCTCCGAACAAGGGCAACGACTATGAAAGAGTGACTCGCTCCTGTGTCTATAAGTACTAAAGCAAGGGTAGAATAGACACAGATAGTACCTCGAATCATCTCGGGTGCGCCGTGGTCGTAGGCCTCTGCTGCCTGGAGCTGTGCCTGTCTCTGCCCGCCAGCTCCCTGTGGTCGGGGTGGACCTCCTGGTGGTGGTGGTGGCAGAGCCTCAAAGCGTCGCCCACCACCTGCTGCTCGGACAGCTCCTCTGCCTCGTCCGCCTCCTCCCTGCGGACCGCCACGGTCGACCCTCTGCCTCTGCCTCGGTGGTCCCTCAACTGTCAGCTGCTCCTCGGCACGGCGGGTCGGGCAGTCACGAGCCATGTGGCTCTGCCCGCCGCACGAGTAGCACTGTCTGCCTCTCGAAAGACTGGCTCCGCGCTGTGTGCTCCGCACTGCTGATCCAATGTCCTGAGGTCGTCTGCCCGAAGTTCTGGTCTGCCTGGACCCCTGAGTCATCCGTCGACTGCCTGCTACAGATGACTCTGCCACGTGCCGCCCTGCGGTGAGTCGCTGTGCTGGTGTAGACTCAGTAAGGAAGCTCTCGATCAGAAGGGCCCGCTCCAGTACTCCTGTCTGAGTCGGTATGCTGAGGGAGATCAGCGATGCCCTGATCTCGTGTCTCAAACCCTGCTCGAAGGTCCGGGCCCGGAAGAATGGGTCCCGTACCATGTAGGTCGAGTAGCGCAAGAGATCAGTAAATCTCGCCGAGTACTGAGAGACCATCATGCTGCCCTGCCGCAGCTGAAGAAGCTCCTGGATACGCACCGCACGAAGGGTGGCTGGGACGAACTCCGAGCGAAAGAGGCTCTCAAAGTCCGTCCATAGTAGAGATGCCTCATCGTGCACCTGGTGCATCAAGCTCCACCATCGTCCTGCTGCTGCATGTAGTAGGCTCGTAGCGAGGATCACCATGAAGTCTGCTGGTGTCCTCACTAGCCTAAACACACGTACCACTGCCTCCAGCCAGTCCTCTGCTGCCTGGGGATCCGTCTCCCCGCGAAACCTAGGTGGTCGCTGGCGCTGAAACTCATGCAGTGCGCTGAGGCGACGTGCATCGTCAGCGGCTGGTGCTGGAAGTATCGATGGCTCGACGGGTAGAGCTACCGCCGGTGCCACTGCTGACAAAGGGCCCTGCACTGAGGCCTCGTCGCTCGGTGGGCTGTCGTCACACTCGACTCTCGGAACCCTAGCTGGCTGCCGTCATGGGGCCATCCTGAAAAGGAAACAGGTGCGCCACGGTCAGAACAGTATACCTGGTGAGCTGATATAAGTAATCACAAATAAAACTTTGAAACACACACGTAATCAATGTTTTCGTGCATTAAGTCAGAAATCAGAAGTCAGGGTCCTGGTGTACGGATACGTCGGCCGCCGCACCAACACTAAACTCCCTAGACTGATAACCACAATCAATACGCTAAACATTATTGCTCCACATAGAAAAGATCAGAGTTCGCGGTAGAACCGAACTCCTCTGATACCAATTTGTCACGACCCGCCCTCGGGGTCCGTGCCGTGACTACCCCAAGCCCGCCTTCCATAGGCCAGGGGCTGGCGACTAGCACCAAGGCGTAAATCCCGGTAAAAAGGGAAGGCATTGCCTTTGTAAAGTAAACAAACACCACATAGTAAGCAAGCGGAAAGTAAACACTAAGCAAAAGCAGAGTACAACTGAAAGTGCGGAAAAGTAAATGGGCCAGTATACAAACCCAAACTGAAAGTAAAGTACAACTCGAAAGGGAAAACAGCAACTGAAAAGTAAAAGCCGCTACACCGAGCTGTCCACTGGAAATCCCACCTGAAGGGTGCGTACAGATAGCTCCACTGCTCCACGGGTCCCGCCGTCCGCTCCGAGCACATCCCGCCCAGTGGTCCACCTCCAGGTACCGTCCTGCTCTGCAAGGCTCAGCTAAGATCAACGCTGTCCGTCGTCTGCAACCAACACAACGTAGTGCGGGCAAAGCCCGTGCAGGGGTGAGTATAAGCTACTCAGTAGGGACCCCGAGACCCCTGAAGGTCTCTCAAATCCACAAAGGATAAACCACGAAGAAAGGTACAATCACGAAGTAACAACCGACACTGCTTAGGTATATGCCCATACATATACCTAAGTCATCAATTTCAAATACGCTCCAACCTCCGAGCCCAAGTACAACTCATTCCACGCAGGAAAGTAAACGTATTCCACACAGGAAAGCAAAACGAAATCCACACAGGATAGCACAACACAATCCACACAGGAAAGCAACAGGATTCAGCTCACACAGGTATACTTCTTCGAAAGACGATAAAGATGATCTCTGATCCATCTAAGTCGTCGGACCCACGAAGGATCGATAGGTAACTAACCCCCGCAAAAGACCCACACAGGATCGGGCCCACGTAGGACCTGTAGGCGCTGGTTCACACAGGACCGCTGAGCGCAAAGACCCACACAGGATCGGACCCACAGAGGATCGGGCCCACACAGGACCTGTAGCACTGATCCACGTAGGATCGCTGAGTGTTGTAGTCGTCGTCGTCGAATCCACACAGGATCTCTGTACTGTCGTCGTCGCAGTCACAGTAGCAGTAGTAGCAGTCACAGTAGCAGTAGTAGCAGTCACAGTAGCAGTAGTAGCAGTCACAGTCGCAGTAACAGTCGCAGCCAGCACTAGGGTTCCCGCACACAGCAAGCTCGTTCGGAGGGTCCGCTCCACGAGCCGAGAGGCTGATACATCAACTGCCACAAAGTCCAGAGTTGATGTATCCAAAAGTTCCAAATCGTTAACAGGAACTCAACGCAATAGACGGCGCATCGATCGGACGACCGGTCTGAGAGTTATTGGCATTTTCGTCCCCGGGGCCCGGTTGGTTTTTAAGGAAAAACCAACCCGACCGTACTCCACCTGCGTCCAAACCTCGGGCGGAGTATGCCAAAAGATCCGTCTCACTAAGAGGAACACAACAAAGCTGACGGCACGTCAATCGGACGTCCGTAGCTCAAGATATGAGCGTTTCCGCTCCGAAGGCCCGGTTGGTTTCGTGAACGAACCAACCCGGCCGAACTCAAATTATTCCGAAACTTTGAGTGCGATATACCGAAACGACCGTCTCAATCCAAGGATCGCGTTTCCGCAGACGGTTCTTCAATCGGAGGTCCGTGTCTCAAGTTATGGCCAAAAGACCGAAACCGATTCGAAACGGGGGGTCCGGGTCCAGGACGACCCGGCCCGACCCCCCCTGGGTCGGCCCGAACCGGGTCGACCTGACCCGGGTCTGACCCGGCCCGGCCGGCCGGCCGGCGGCGCGGCGGCCTGGCGCCGCACGGAGGCAGCGCGCGGGGGCTAAGCCCCCGCTTGATTGGGATAGCGGCACGGCATAAGTGTCACGCCCTTTTGGAATCCGGCCCCCCTCGTGGGGGCCTGCTTGAAGAAACCGGGGGGGCCGCCTGCCCCCCTCAAGGAAAACGCCCCCCAATTAAATGGGGGGGCTTTAGTGCTGGCCGGGGGATTAATTTCCCCCGGATTTTGACCATCCGGCCGGCCACCTGGCCGACCGGTTTTTCTCCAACGGGACCGGTAAACCGGTCCCCTTTTTCCGGCTTCCGACGCCGGCGGCCCGGCCGCCGGTCTTCTCGTCCCGCCGCGGCCCGGAACCGGCCGCGGTGTTCGTCGTCCGGCACGGTGCGACGGCACCGCGCCCCTCCGCCGCGCCTTTTATTCCCTTCGACGCGGCGCGACGGCGTCGCGTTCTTGATGATTCTTCCATGGCGCGGCGCGATGGCGCCGCGCAATAAAATCGGGCGAATAACCGCGTGGTGCGACGGCACCACGCCACCTTGTTTCATCCGCAATATAAAACATCAAGAACGAAGGAGGGGGTTCGGCCGTGTTCATGCGGTCCGGCCCCCTCACGTTAAACAATAACACATATTTAAAATCCTCACGTTAGTCATGCTAGAACCACGAACAATGATATATAAATAAATAAACAATTAACAACAACCCCTACCTTGGGTTCAAGTTCGAAGATTGTCAACGACCCGCGGAAGACAACGTCGCGGAGGTCGGGCGTCGCGGTAGTCGTTCGTTAAATCCGATGACGAAGAGGTACGTCCGAAGAGGTACGTCGTTGGTGAATCTTCGTATGCCGACGAAGGAAGTCCGAGGAGGAAGCGGCGTTCCCTTTCGTTGACACGGAAGACGAAGAAGAGAGGATCGGCGTTCTTCGTCGGAGCTTGAGCGTTCTTCGTCAAGCTTGAGCGTTCTTTGTCAAAGTTTGAAGAAGAAAGAAAAGCTCTCAATCCTCTCAAGATGGCAAAACAAAACTAACCCAATAAAATAAGATAGAGACTTATTTTATTCACAAACTTAACAAAATGAATTTCAAAGGTTTGAAATTCAAAAAGGATAACTCCAAAATTAAATAACAATTTGTCATGTCATTTAAAGAGGGGTTAAGGGAGTTTGAGAGAAGATGAAAAGTTTAGGGTTCGTGTGGGCCCCACCACACTTAATACTCTCAATGGAGGTTAAGTGGGTGTGGGTACCACCCCTAACTTCCTTTGAGAGAAGTTAACCAACAAGTTTAAATAAAAAATTTGTAATCCACAATTTTTATTTAACTTATTCTAAACTCCCAAAAACTAACTCTCAACCCGAAATAAACGCAACCTCGGAAAAGGTCTCCTTAAGCGAATATCGGAGCTGCGAGTTCATCGGTGTCCTCGGATTTCAATTCCGAGCACTGGATCAAAAGTTAGAAATTCCCGCTCGTTCGTTCACTGAACGTACCCGAGCCAAACTTCGGAAATTGATTCCGGGAACACCAGGCCTCGGAATCAGGTGCCGTCAGAAACCGCGCTCTTGTAAAATTCCAAATAAAATTAAGAAAAAAAATTTCCCTTGAATTTTACGGGTCTTTACAATGAAATTTAATTTAAATATTCTTCTTTGAGTTATATTTTTAACCCAGTTGGAATAATACCATTGGGATGTCGACAACTCAAGATATACCTATTGGTAAGAGTATAGTACTCAAGAGGGGAGTGAATTGAGTATCTATAAAAATTTCTGTTAAAAAGTTCACTTAAAAATATTCCCCAATAAAAATGAATACAGGACAATTAATCAAGGTTATACAATTATAATAGTTTGACTATTCAAATAAATTCTCAAAAGATTGATTAATTCTTAGAAATATAAATGTGAGTTATTGATACAACTTTTGAATCTATTCTAATAAGGAAAATATTTATAAATTCTATCCAAGACTAACTATCAAAGTAAAATCTAGTTTTCTAAAATATACAGTAAAGTAAAGTAAATCTAAATTAAAAGACACAGTGAATAAAAAAAGTGGTTCATTCTCAAGCTGAGACTTAATCCACTCCACTTGGTGATCACCTTCCACTATGTATTTTATATTAATAAACTTGATCCACACACAAGATCATAGTAAACAATAGTACACAGGACGGTCCAAGTCGAACAACCTCTTCTACTATTCTTTATGGAAATAAGATTCCATGACACACAATGACCTCTTCCACACTTTTCCATGTGATTAAACAGATGTTAGAAGATATGAGAGGAAGGATATCTTGTATCCTTTAGTTTGATATAGGATACAATGTGTGTTTTAATACAAAAATGCACACACTGCTCGAAGGCTAAAAATAGTACACAACAGATAAAAGATGTTGAAAAAGGATTATAAGTCATATGAGTGTTAATCTATGCAGCTCTGAAATTGTAGGATGAAGCAGGTGAAAGTATCAAGTACACTTGTGAAAAATAGAGTATCACAAGTTTGGCATTCTGGTTTCTAGTTTGATGATGCGAGCTATGTACATTGTGTTCTTCTTTGATTTGATACTTCAAAAATGTTTTAAGCTCTAATATATGGTATTCCATCCTTTAGGGATCGAGAGTGATTTTTGTGTTCTTCTGTGGTATGTTGTTGCATGCATGACTTTAATTTTCCACTATTCGCTTATTTATTATCTCGAGCCACACTTATCTTTTTTTTAATCAGGTGTGTACATGTTGAATCCGACATTATGCATGTATTATGCACCTCATACCACGTACTTTCAAGTGACATGTCTAAAAAGAAACATTAATGATGTTAGTGTCATTTAATATCTTAAATATGATCGTTAGAAATTAAATTGAAAACGAAAAAAAATATATATTAAAGAACGGTGTCACAGTTTGTCTTGAAATAGTGTCACTTGGAAACAATGTCACTTGGAAATGATATCAAATGGAAACAGTGTCATTTGGAAACGATGTCACTTGGAAACAATGTCTTCTCATTTACCTTTGATAGGTGAGATAGTTACAATGCCACAACTACATTGACATCTAGAACCAGTAGCACAGATGTAGTGTTAGGATCATGGTGTCTTTGGTAGGGGTGTCTAGTCCTTTGTTAAAACTTTGAATGGTGATTGAGTCACGGTATCAGGGTTACAGTTTCTAGGTTACGGCGTCCGGGTCACAGTGTCTGGGTCACGGTGTCTAGGTCATGGTGTCTAGGTGAAAATATCAAGGTCACAGTGTCTGGTTTATGTCGTCTGGGTCATGGTGTCTAGGAATTTTCGAAAATCTAGAACTGATGTCAGACTTACAGTTTCTCAAACTTAGCCAAATATATGTAAAGAGTATTAAGTATTAATCTTCATAGAATGGATTAAAATTAATTTTTGGTATAATAAAACATAATATAACAAGATTAAGAATAAGTTTTAGAACTAGTAAGCATGGAATCATAAGAATACCGACATGATTTAAACATGATTAGCATGAATAAACATGATTAGTATAATTTTCATGATTTGTGAGCATTAAAAAATGATCAAACAGGAGGATTCCAATAATCACCCTTTTTTTTATGATCACAAATCATGTCATGTATGAACTATCAAAAAGTGAATAAATCCTTTCTTATTTCTCCCCCTTTTGGGATTATCAAAAATAAAATAAGAAGCAAAAAATAAGAAGTGAATAAAGGCTAAAGTTAAGCAATAATAAGGCACTTTTTATTGGAAAATAAGATATAATCTAGTACAGACATAAGAAAAAAAGACAAAATAGAGAACATTCATATTAAATAAAGATCCTTCACTTCTCTTTAGTGGTATTAGACTTCTTTTTTCCCTTGGAAAAATCAGCAGGAGGACCCATAGGAGAAGAAAAGGAGGTGGTAGCTGCGAGTGATTCAATAGTGAGAGAAGGAAGAGGCACACCTTCGAAAACATAAGGTGTGAGAGTGGGTTTGGTTGAATATTGAGGCATGGATTTACCAAGTATAATAGGTCTTATCGGGCTAAGAGCCTGAGAGATAGACATGGTAGTAGGAGTAAAGGCAGACAAAGAAGAAGAGGTGGAACGAGGCCTCATGGGAGTAGCTACAGGAGACACTATAGTAGTTCTTTTCACATAGAGATAGGGCTTTAGAAAATTGATGAAATCAGTGATTACCTCACCACCATACTGCATTGCCTTCTCAAAATCATCTTTATTATCAATAAAATTCTCCAAGATAGGTGTAAACTCTTTTATTTTCTGTACTTGGTCCTTACACGCTTGAGCCACATGAGGCATTTTCAAATTCTCTATATGATACTTGAAATGAATTTTCAATTGATGCTTTGTATAAATCCTTTTGAAGTATAAATCCAATTTCTTTTTAATCTCATCATAATCTATAGAAGAATTTTTAGAGTATAGTCGAACAATTTCATGGACATGTTCACTATTTTAAACAATTTTAGAGAGGATTTCCTGAATAGATGGAATTTTCAAAAATTTAATCTCTTCTAGAAAAACCTTTCTCATAACTACACTTTTTGACAACTGAGATGATTGAGAAGTCTTGGATAAGGAGGAAGGAGATGAGATTGCTACATATGGTGTAGGAAGACATGTGACAACAGTTTCAACAGATTCCTTGAAGATACTAGGCAAGGCATCAATTTAGGATGCTAGTTTTCGAATTTCTTCTGCCAATTTGTCATTATTTACTATTATTTTCTCAACAGAAGAGACCAGATTTGGTCGAATAAGTGCTAAAACCTTTTTGGATATCTTTCTAGAATCTTTTGTACTGAATCAAGAGACATGAGGTTCAATAGTTTCAAAATATTTCTTTAATTCCTCCACCAAAGACTTTAAATATTTTATTTCCTCACTTAGCTGCTGATTTTCAATTCTTACTTCTTGAATTTCATTCAACATTCAAGGTTGAGTTTTCCAAATAAGTTTCTCCAAAATCATACTACCATCCTGTTCACTTAGATGAGTTACAAGAAGAGTTTGAGCTTTTAAAATCTTCTCAAATCCATCTAACATATTTTCACAAAATACCTTTAAGTCCTCATGGCTTACATATCTTGGAGCTTCTTAAGCAATCTCTGGTAGAAAACCCACAATAGATTTAGGCTCCTTAGTAGGTATTACTCCTGGTAGAGAAAAATATTTCAATTGAAAATCTATTGTAAGATCGATTCTTCTCATTGAGACCACTTGAGAGTATGAGACATCAAAATAGCTAGGGAATTTATACACATTGTTCATAGGACTTGTCTCAACAGAGATTTGTACTTGAGTACTTTTCAGAATGGGGTTTTGATCCACCTCAATTTTTTCATCAACTATAAGAGTGATAGAACCATACTCTTTCTCTATTTCCAAACTTTCATCAAATTCAGGCTCACCCATATCTGTTCTCACTTGACTAAAGGCTTGGTCTATTATTTCTTCAGCTGATAGGATTAATTGAAGATCAAATTTTTCTTCAGACTTTTCCACATCTGCAGGACATTTCTCAACAATAGTTTCTTCTATATGTTCCTTAGGAACATATTTCTCTTCTAGAATAGTAGTAGGTACTTCTTTATCAACAAATCCTTCATCAACTATTTCTTCACCAACTTGTTGTTCATCAACTTTTTGATCATCAACTTGTTGTTCAGGTAAGCCAAAATCCTCTTTTAAGACAGTCATTTCCACATATGTGGCTTCTTTATCCTCTTCTTCTTGACTTGATTATTCTATCAACTCATCAAATTATAGGCATGGTTCACACTTTTCTTTAGGCCTTGAGATATTTTCAATGGGATTGAAATTTTCATACAGCCTGTCATTGTCCTCTACCCATTAATTTTTCCAAGGATTACAACTTATCTTCATTATTCTGATTGTAACCATTTAGATACAGAACTTACAACCTTAAATGAATTATTCATTCTGGTCAACTACTCCTTTAGAAGATAAAATTACAGAGATTACTCTTTAATAGAACAAAGAGGTAGACTTTAAAGTTTTCTTGATCAATTCACACATGTAAAGTATAATATACTTACATAGATTAATCTTGTGCCCATTTTTCATAAGATGTATCAAGAATACAACTTGATACTTAAGAGTATAAAAATACCCTTTCCTTGGAATAATAGGATTCTAGATAAACATAAATAACAACCTTTTCTCACCATCAAACTCACCAACAATTTCCCTTCTTTTATTCTTATTTCCAGTTAGACTTTCCAAATCATCTTCCAAGATGAAAATATCGCTAGGAGGAGGAGGTTATCAGTGATAATCCTCACATATTCCTTTATGAGTTATCCCTAGGTATCCATCCCATAACCTCGAGGAAAAATTACACCTCTGACCATTAATCCAACTCCTTACAACAAAGTCATATTTAGTATCGAATAAAAACTGGACATACTGATAAAACTGAGAAAAAAGTTTTGGATAAATGGGTCATTTTTCTTTAGTAAACCAATCCAACTAGCCTTTTTCAGTAATAAATTTCAGAAGAAGTGACTTACTTAACAGTAGACAATTCAGACATACTTCTTTTTCAGGAATGACTATTATATTTACGAGACAATGATTCAGCGGTCCTTCAGGTTTTATTCACATCACCTTCCTTGCTTTCTTGTAAGACCTTCGCTTCTCAAGAGTCGACGAAGACGGTCGCTTCATTCTAGGAATAAAATTTTAGGTTCAATAATGAGAAATATTTGAAGGAGATAAGGATATTTGGAAGTCAAGAGCTTCAATTTCAATATAGGAAAGCTCAAGTGAAGAGATAAGTGAAAAATATCAGGTTCTTTTATTATTTAAGGAAGTCCAAACATCATAAAAAAAGTGAGATAAAAGAAAAATAAAATAATTAACATAGTGATATGGGAAATACAATTAAAGAAAATAGAAAACTAATTCATTTCAGTGAGACCAGAAGAGGTTGTCATAGTGTCATCTTTATAGTGTGACAACAAATGGTGCGATAGTAATGTTGAGACAGAAAGTGTAAAACAATGACTTGTGAAACCGTGAAACATGAAACTGTAACCTGTGAAATAGTAATTTCAAGACCGTAATCCTTTCACTTAAAACTTATCATCCCTAATTCATGTATGATGTAAATTATTCTTTTAGAATTTAATGGTTTGTGAATATATCAGCAAGTTGATATTCAGTTCCAATGAATTTCAAAGTGATATCACCTTTTTATAATGGTATCTCAAAAATTAATGTCTTATATTAATATGGTTTTTCCTAGAGTGTGAAACATGATTCTTTGAAATGTTAATATCACTTGTATTATCACAATTTATAGGTACATGTATGAATTGGTATCTATAGTCTAGTAATGTGTGTTTCATCCACAAAATTTTTTCATAACAACTACCAATAACTATGTATTCAGCTTCAGTAGTAGATAATGAAATAGAGTTTTTTTCTTACTACACCATGACACTAGTGACTTGCCTAAAACGTGACATGTTCTAGAGGTGCTTTTTCTATCTAACTTAATGACACAAAAATCATCATCAGAATAGATAACTGACTCAAATGATTTTCCTCTTGGATAGAACAATCCTAGATTGGGTGTATGTTTTAGGTAATTTAAAATCCTTTTAACTGCATTTAAATGAGACTCTTTAGGGTTTTCATTAAAGTGAGCACACATATATACACTAAACATAATATTAGGTCGGCTAAAAGGTAAGTATAGTAAGATTCCAATCATTCCTATGTAAGTGGTTTAATCAACAAATTTTCTATCATCATCAAGATCCAACTTACAAGTAGTACTCATTGGAGTATCACTACTTTTAGTGTTGTCCGAGGAAAAACGTTTTATAATATCTTTAGTATATTTTCTTTGATTTAAAATAATACCATTTTTATTTTGAAAGATTTGAAATCCAATAAAGAATTTTAGTTCACCATTAAACTCATTTAAAATTCATTTTTCATTATTTTATAAAACTCAATACATAAAGAATTTTTTGAAGATCCAAAAATAATATCATCTACATAAATTTGAACTACTAAAACATCATTGGAAATTAGTTTTATAAAAAGTGTAGGATCAGCTATACCTTTTGTAAAACATTTGTAAATAATAAAAGTACTTAATCTATCATACCAATCTCTTGGAGCTTGTTTTAAACCATACAAATATTTTGATAATTTAAAAACATGATTTGGAAAGTGAGGATTTGTGAAACCAGGGGGTTGTTCAACAAAAAACATCCTCAACTATATAACCATTTAGGAATGAACTCTTGGAATCTATTTTATATAGTTTGAAATTCAGATTTTTTGTATATGCAAGCAATATTATAATGTCTTAAAGTATAGCTATTGGTGAAAAGTTCTTCTCATAGTCAATTCCTTCTTCTTGACTATAGTATTATTTAACCAATATATCTTTGTTTCTAACTATGTTACCATCTTCATCTACTTTATTTCTAAACACCCACTTATTACCTATAGTAAAAATGTCTTTGGGTCTATCAAAAAGTTTCCAAATTTTGTTCCTTTTAAACTGATTAAGTTCTTCTTGCATAGACATCACCCAAAATTCATCATTAATTGAATCATTGATATTTCTAGGTTCAAGTTGTGATAAGAAATCTTTATTTCCAAACTGATTTATAAGAGAAGCTCTAGTTTTTGTTCCTCTATCTAGATCTCCAACGACAACATCTAAATGATGGTTATTAAGGGTTCTAGTTGGTATAGAGAAGGTAGGGATAGTTATTTCATGTTCATCACTTGGTTATTGTTCATTATGGATTGAATCTAGAGAGTTTCCAGAACTATAAGTTTTCATATATTCCTTTACAAGATGGTTATAGGATTTAGCATTAATGTATAGATCTGACATATCATCCTCAAGATTATATAGAGAGGTCTTAGGTTCAGGTGGATCTGTCTCATCAAACTTGGCATGGACAAATTCCCCCACACATTTAGTTCTTTTGTTAAAAACTATATTGGATTTTCTAGAGATTGAATATCCTAGAAATATTCCTTCATCACTCTTAGATTCAAATTTGTCAAGATTTTTATTGGTATTAAGGATATAAAATTTTCAACCAAAGACTTTGAAGTAGTTTACTTTGGGTTTTCTATTGTTCCAAAATTGATATGGATTTATTTTAAGAATAGGTCCAATCAACACTCTATTAATAATATATCATGTTGTATTTACAGCTTCAGCCCAAAAAAATAGGTAAGTAATATTCACTAAGCATGGTTCTAGAAATTTCTTGTAAGGTCATATTTCTCCTTTCTACAACTCCATTTTGTTGAGGTTTTCTAGGGGAATAGAAATTATGACTATAGCTATTTTGTGAGAAAAAGGGTTCAAACTCTTGATTTTCAAACTCACAGCCATGGTCACTTCTTATAAATTTAATTTTAAGTCTGCAAATATTTTCTATAGTTTTATCATACTTAATGAAATGAGAGAAGGCTTTACTTTTGTTATCCAAGAAAAAAGTCCAGGTATACCTAGAAAATTCATATACAAGAACATAAAAACAGTGCTTCCCATTTAAACATAAAACTCTAGATGGTCCAAATAAATCCATGTGAACAAACTAGAGAGGTTGAAAAGTTGATACTTATTTCTTTGGTTTGAAGAAATTTTTTTGCTTCTTTCCCTTTTGACAAGGATTATACACTTTATCATTTGTAAACTCTTTTTTGGGTAGATCTTTGACTAAATTTTTTCTAGTTAGCTTTCTAAGGGAGTAAATATTGCAGTGTCCTGGTTTTCTATTCCAGAGCCAAGACTCTTTGTGAAACACACTTAAACATGAAGCATTTTGAGAAACTAAAGAATCTAAGATAATAGAATATACATTCTCATTTCCTAATGTAGAAAATACTAATTTATTTTTACAATTAAAGACATAATAAGAATCATTTTTAAATTTAACATGAAATCCATCATCACATAGTTGTAAAATACTGAGTATATTATATTTCAGTCCATAAAAAAATTACTTTAGAAATTAAAACTAAGTTATAGTTACTGATTTGGCCTAGAACAATGATTTTTCCTTTATCATTGTCACTAAAGGTGACATGCCCACAACAAATATTTATTAGGTTCTTGAAACAAGATTAATCTCCTATCATGTGTCTTGAAAACGCACTGTCCAGGTACCATAAACTTTTACAGAAGATCTTAAAACAAATTTCCTATAAAATAGTCAAATAAAAATAGACTTTGGTACCCATATTTGTTTAGGTCTAGTAATATTAGTAACTAGTGCTTTAGGAACCCACATCTACCTCATAGGTTTCCTATAATAATTATATAAAGTATTTGAGAAATAAAATTTATTTGGTCCAGAAAAAATCAAAATAGTAGAGAATTTATCATAATTTGAACTAGAAAAATGTTTTTCCAAATTGGTAATAAAGCTGTATAATCTAGATTTAGAAACAAATTTGGTTTTTCAAAATTTTATTTCACCATGTGAATAGCTAATACCATTAGTGTATTTAGGGAAAATTTATTAACCTATAATTTGTACTAATACATCTTTACCATTAGTAAACCTTTCAAGGTCCTTTTTCAATTTCTCAATAGATATATTTAATTCATTGTTTTCTTTGAGTAATTGATCATTTTTCTCTCTTTCTACAGCAAGTTTAGATTTAACAGTTTAGGAAAGATCATATTGACTCTTTAAAAACTTGTATTTGTCTGTTAGTTCATTACATGTCTATTCAACCATATTGTAATAATCAGACATTTATTCTTTATAAATATTTTCAAAATTGCTTTCATCTCTAGAATAATAAGAATTTTGTATAGGAGAGTATAGGGTTACCTCATATGTTCTTCTCATGAAACACATGTTGGCTTTGTTAGTATATTCATCATGTGAAGACTCTGAGTCACTTGAACTATCCTCATAAGCACTCCAAGTTTCTTTCATTTCCTTTTTATACTTTCTATCTTTGTACTCAAATTTCCTTTTATACTTGAGCTTGGAAAAATCATCCATTACATGTCCCCTTCACTTACATTCATAACATACTATCTTATCAGACTTTTCATCTCTTTTCCAATCCTTCTTCCAACTTCCTTTTTGATCATATCTTCCTTTGAAGTTAGGATTTATGAAGAATTTATTCCTTTTGTAAAATTTCTTAAACCTTATGGATAATTGATCCATCTCCTAATCATTTTATGGTGATGATTTTTCACTACTGGAAATTTCTATAGAGGCTTGTAGTTTCTCCTTTTCTTTGTGTTTAGAGGAAGTGGTCTCAAATGCCACATATTTTTTGTTGGGTTCATCCTCCTCCTCCATGTTGAATTTCAGCTCTTCTATATACATCATTAGTTTACAAATGAGTTCTTTGATAGGTAATTTGATGATGTCACATGAATCTATAATAGAGATAGAAGTTCCATTCCATATATCAGGTAGGCATCTGAGAATCATCATGATTTATTATTTGGATGTAACCTCTCTTCCCAAAGATATCATTGTGTTGAAAATTTTGTTGAACCTAAGATACATATCATAAGTAGGATTATAAAGATTCATCTTAAAATTTTCATATTTAAAAGTATAAGTATTATTCCTCATTTGTTTCACATTAGTGGTTCCCTCATGGGAAACAGACAAAGTATCTGAAATTTTATGGGCTGTTTTACATACATAAATTATATTAAATTCCTCATCTCCTAAAGAGTAGTATAATACATTCATGGATATGTAGTTATTACTGTAAGAAGTCTTATATGGATCATCCAAAGTAGTTATATCTATATCAAAAATCTTATAGTCATCTACAATCAAATACCAAATTTCAAAACCCATAATTTCTAAATGCATTTTCATCTTAATTTTCCATTGGGCATAATTAGTTACATTAAAAAATGAAGGTATATTTTTTGAAACACCTTCTTGTATATTATCCATAATAAAGAAATACTTTTAAAGAGCTAGAAATTTAGAACTAACAGAAATTTACAATTTTTTAATGTACAACTAAAATCATAGTTGAAAAGATTCTAAAACAGAGTCTTAATAGGAAAAAAATCATTTGATACCGAATGATGGTTGGAGTAGAGTACTCAAGAGGGGGTAAATTGAGTATCTATAAAAATTTATAATAAAAAGTTTACTTAAAAATATTCCCCAATTAAAATGAATACATTCTAATTAATCAAGATAATAAAGTTATAATCGTTTCATTGTTCGAATAACTCCTCAGAAGATTGGTTAATTATCAGTAATATAAATATGAGTTATTGATACAACTTTTGAAGCTATTATAAAAGTAAAAATAGTTATAAC
Organism: Viscum album; assembly: GCA_963277665.1. Lineage (NCBI taxonomy): Eukaryota > Viridiplantae > Streptophyta > Magnoliopsida > Santalales > Viscaceae > Viscum > Viscum album. Next base: position 1,384,978,618 of record OY728138.1, read on the forward strand.
TTCTATCTAATACTAAATATCAAAGTAAAATCTATTTTTCTAAAATATAAAATAAAGTAGAGAAAAACTAAATTAAAAGACACAGTAGATAAAACAAGTGGTTTAGTCTCAATCCGAGACTTAATCCAATCCAATTAGTGATCACCTTCCACTAAGAAGTTTATATTAATAAACTTTATCCACACCCTAGATTGGGGTAGAAAATAGTACACATGATTGTCCAGGTCACACAACCTCTTCCACTGTTCTTCATGGGAATAAGCTACCAAGCCACACAAGGAGCACTTCCACACTTATCCATGGGAGTAAACAGATTTAAGAAGATATGAGAGGAAGGATATCTTTTATATTTTAGTTTAATATATGAGACAATTTGTGTTTTAATACAGACACACACACTTCTCTAATGATAAAAATAGTACACAATAGGATAAAGATTATGAGAAAGGATTAGAAGTGCTATGAGTGTTATTATATGCAGCTTTGGACATGTAGGATGAAGCAGATGCAAGTATCAAGTCCTATTGTGAAAAACATAGTATCACAAGTTTGGCTCTCTATTTTCCAATTTGATGATATGAGTTATGCAACTTTTGTTCTTCTTTGAGTTGATACTATGAAAATGTTTGAATCTCTGATCTATGGTAGTCCAGCCTTTAGGGATTGAGAGTGATTCGTGTGTTCTTCTGTGGTATGTTATTACATGCAAGAGTTATCTTTTCCATGGTTCACTTCTATATTATCTTGATCCACACTTATCTTCCTTTTAATTAGGGGTGCACATGTTCAAGCTAACAGGATGCATGTATTCTGTACCTCGTACCTCATACTGGTAGTTTAAATGTCTACACAGAAACATTAATGATGTCAGTGTCATTTAATAACTTGAATATGACCGTTCAAAATAAAACTGAAAACAAACAAAAATATATATTAAATAATGGTGTAACTATTTGTCTTGAAATGGTGTCACTTGGAAACAGTGTCACTTGGAAATGGTGTCTTCTCCTTTTCCTTTTATAGGTGAGATAGATACAGTTACACAATTGCCTTGACATCTTAAACCGGTAGCACATATGTGGTGTTAGGATCACGGTGTCTCTGGCAGTAGTGTCTAGTCCTTTATTAAAACTTTGAACGATGATTGAGTCACGATATCAAGGTTATTGTGTCTGGGTCATGACATCTAGGTCATGGTGTCTGGGTCATGGTGTGTGGGTCATGGTGTTTGGGTTACGGTATCTGGGTCACAGTGTCTGGGTCACGATGTCTGGGTCACGGTGTCTGGGAATTTTCCAAAATCCAGAACCAATGTCAGACTTAGAATTTCTCAGACTTATCCAAATATCTGTAAATAGTATTAAGAGGTAATATTCATAGAATGGATTAAACTTAATTTTCTGTATAATAAAACATAATATAAAAAGATTTAGCATAACTTTTAGAACTAGTAATCATGGAGTTATAAGAAGACCAAAATGATTTAAACATTATTAGCAAGAATAAACATGATTAGTATGATTTTCATGATTTGGGAGCATTAAAACATGATCAAATAGGAGGAGTCCAACAATACCTCATTTAATGAGGTAGGGTCCATTCTACCAACCAGAATATGTTTTCACATTGATCAATTTTTTTGGGCTAGTGGGAGTTCAAATGGGCTCATGGTCCAAAAGAAGAATTTGTATCCCATGAAAATGGTATCCTAAAAAAAGGATCACTCAAATTGGATACAAATTTTAAAAGTGATGCATGAAATACATTGGTGAAAGAAATTTTTTAAATTTATAGAATTAACCAATTTTCACATTTAAGCTCAAAACTCACCAAAAATAATCAAATGTTAAAAATAAGCTCAAATTGATTAATTGGTAGGGATTAAATCATTTAAAAACATATTAAGAATTATGAAAATATTTTCTCTATCAATTCCCCTACACTTAGAACTTGTACTTCTGGAAAATTCAGAATCAAAATCAAATCAAAGTAAATCCAAAACACATTCTCATGAGATCCACAAATTTGGAAACAAGAAACAAAATATATCATGCATCTTAAAAAACCATTATTTCAAGTTCTTAACTTCATATAATTCAATATATTTCCTATTAATTTCTTCCCCATTTCACAAAAAACATCCACCTAACATGAATTTTCTCTCAAATAACAAATGTTAATTTTAAACAATGTCTTTATCATCCAAACTCACACAAGGGTAACCATAGGCTTGATAAATTCCTAAATATCCACCCAATGTGAGTCAAGGATATGTGTTTATCATGATGAATTTTTAGCGTTTTCATGTGGCTTTAGGTTGGTAGTATTTTGATGTGAAAAATTCTAAGGCCGAATGAAGAGGGTTTGTATATTTTTGAACCAAAATTGTATTATTCTAATTTTCACTCAATTATGGTCTCCTCCTCACTCCCCTTAGCAGTAAATAAGCTCCAAAACATCTTTGAAAATTCAAGTAATTTTCACACCATTCAAAATTTAAGCATTAAAAATGTCAATCATCACAAACATGATTTTACTTGAAAGCTCCAAAAAAGAACATATTTTTTTGTCATAAAATTTCTAGAAAAGGAACAAATTTTAATAGAATGAAATTTTCAGTAGAAAAATCATCTCTTAAATATTTTATTTTTCACCAAAAGTATCACCAAATGTGGTATCACAACACATGACAGCTCCCCCAACACTTTAGTACAACTAGATCCTACAATTTCACTTCAAGAACATGTTGGATAGGGAAAATTGGATTGTAATGTGGCTAACCTAGCATGATTTTCAGGGATTATAAGGGATAAAAGGATTAAATGTGTAAGGTAGGATATTATAAAAAGTATTCTTATAAAATATGGGGATTTAAAACCAAATAAATTCCTTAATCATTTAAAACAAAAGTACCTCAAATCCTTAAGTTTTGAATGGAATAAATCAAATTATAGTTAAATAAAGCATGATTTGGTTCTCTCAATAAGTGGGGTGAATAAAAATACTATGAAAAAATGGTTCTGAAGCTATATAGGAAAGTGATTTTAAAGAGAAAGATAGTGAGATATGGCATGGGATTCAAAATTCATAGTAATTTTCATGAAATTCTCAAAGATTTTAACTTAAAAAAAGTCATTTTGAATAGTCATTTATGCTCAGTTTCACGGGATAAATTGTTTCACTCATATAAATAGGTTTTAAAAATGGAAAAGATAATAATTTTAGCTCAAAAGTTTAATAAAACAAAAAAAAATTAAAAAATAAACACAAAAAATTTAAAAAACACACAATTTATTTCAAAAATAGGATAACAAACAATAAATAAAAAACCTAAGCTACAAAGGTTCCCTCCCACACACTTAAATGATTCAGTGTCCGCAATGAATTCAAATGGATTTAACATGTAATAATATTTGAAAAATAAATCACAACAAGAAAGAAAGTGCAAAGGAGATGTATGAATTGGTGTATTTTATTGATAATTAGGATGGAGAAGTGTGTTCACATTCACTGGATCTGATGTAATGGTCCCATGGAATTTCTTCAGCCTATGTCCATTAATAGTGAATGGATCATGATCTCTATCCTTCACAATATGAACAAAACTGAAAGGATATACATGAGTAACTGTAAATGGACCTTCCCACCTAGAACGAAGTTTATCTGGCATCATATTGAGTCTTGAGTTAATAACAACACTCATAAGTAGAAATAGTGGCTCCAACGTCGAATCTACAACATCGTTTTTTTATAAAATGATGAAATGTATCCGCGAGAATGTTTTGGGATTGGTTTTAACATAAACTGACACTAAAAAATGTTTATGTTGAAATTTTTTGTTGGTTTTTTAAAAAACTGATATCAGAAATACCTCCAAAATAATTTATAGCATCAGGTTTTTAGAAAAACTAATGTCATAAATGAAAAAAAATTAGCTTTGGGTTTTATATAAACTGATGAAATAAATGTAAAAAAAAATTCAGTTTCGGTTTCACAAAAACTAATGTTGTAAACATAAAAAAAATTGGCATTAGTTTTTATAAAAACTGATTCTTAAAACATTTAAAAAAACACTAAATCATGAAACCTTTCATTTTTTAGATCTATAAAACCTTATCTCGACTCACGATGATCCTCACAGTGACCCTGGGATCCCAACAACCATTTTTGTTTATTTTCTTTGTTTTTTATCACCATTTCACCATATTTGGTCTCAATTATTCATCTTCTATCATTATTTCATCATCCATAGAAGTATTTCTCTTCAGAAACAATTTTCTGTCTGACCATCATCTGTGGTTTGATTTTATTTCATTTTTCTTGTTCATTGTTCATTTCTATAAACATTTTTTTACGATCTTGAAGTTTTTTTCTTCCAACAAATTTGAGGGAGTAATTAAAAAAATTAAGGATCTATTTTCCTTGGTGAACTCTAAATTTTTTAAGTTTTTTAATATTTTAAAGTTAAATTATTTTTTATTTAGTTATATTGACGAGTTATCTTTTAAATTATTTGTATTTAGTTGATTCTTATTGGTAAATTTTTTTCTTAAAGTTTTATTATTTTCATAAACTTTTTATTTGTTGAAATTATCAAATGGTCTTGATGATATTATGCAATGAACACTGATATATTATGTCATCATTTAGCAATATAATATACATCATATGTAAGGAATCTATATTTTTCACCCATTAAATTAATACAATCTTCAAATGGTCGAAAAAATATTTTTGTATATAAACTAATATATTATCATTAATTAATTTTCATATTCCTTTGAAATAATATTACAAAATAAAAATGTTCAAATGGTTATATTTCAATAAAAGTTTTTCTTCATTATATATAATAATTCATTTAAAAAAAGTAATTGTATAATTTTAATTTTATTAAATGAACTTCAATTACAGATTTATAATTTCAATATTATCATAGTATAACTTTGTGGGATTTTTTTGGAAATAATTTATTTTCTTGTAAATAATAATTAATATAGTTTTTACTAAAAATAGGTTTTCGATAGCAGTTGTGGTCTAAAAAGTTACAATGGGGAAACTATACCCCCTATATTAGTGTAAAATCCCAAGTAAGAAATGAATAATAGATATTTTTATCTATGTCTATTAATGAATTAGATAGTGTTTTAGAGGCTTAAAATGAAAATAAATCCAATCTTAAGCATGGAATACACTAATATTTTTTAAAGGATTGTTTTACTACCTTTTGATGGCAAACCATTTTTAAATCTATATTTTGACAATTTTATAAGCTATGTTTTTCAAAATAAACTTATTCTTTATGATTGTAACATCAAAATTTACTTTGTGTGAATTTTTGGTATTTTTCTGACAATATTCATTTTTTTATGAATAGTGAAAAATACTGTATTTTACATCAAAACTGCTTTTTAATCTACTTTATTTATATGATTATATTATCTTTTGAATTGGTTTTATTGTTAAATTAGAATATATTTTTATCATTTAATCCAATGGTGGTCATTAGGATTAATTTCACCGTGGAATTGGGCATAAACTAATTCCAAACTTTTCATAGATATTGTTTAAAAAAAACCCGCTATTTGTTTTGACAACGGGAATTATTTTCAAATCAATTATTGAAATTTCTGTGTTTGGAATTTGGTAAAATGGATTACATATTTTGAATCAGAAGGTCCAAATTATGTAATCAAGACTCTTTTGTTTTTGGACATTATGAATAGAAACGACGGTAATTATCTTTAATTATCTTGATTAATGAGTAATCAGGTAGTTAAGGATAATAAAATTAATATCATAATAATACAAAAAGACCACAACATGTGTCCTAAGGATACTGGTTGTCTAATGGCCGACCATGGGATTCCTTGTGCCAAACTTGGGGGCCCCATGTAATCACTTTTGTGAGAAAGTAACTTTTTATCTTTTTATTTTTAAAGAATGTTAAATGTGACAAAGAATGTATCACCTAAGTAAAATATTTTTACTTTTGTCTAAATAAATGATCTTTTGGACTATAAATATTCATTATAAAGCTAAAAATATTTCATACATCATGATATTTTTTTATAATTTTTAGACATTAAATTTATTAAATTATTTATGACATCATTGTGATGCAGCGATTACCTCATTGATAAAGGATTTAAATAAAATGATATGATAATGTGAAATCTATGACCTACACATGTCCAAAACCTATTGGATGGGTTGATTTTGAACCCTTATCACCTTACCCTCGAATTATATCAATGTGGGACAATTTGAATCCGAAAATCATTTTCAAATAAAGTAACATTTCTTTACTTTCCAAGAGTGACCCTTCTCTCCTTTTATAAAAGGCCCCCACCTCTACCTCCTTACCCACACTCCCAAAGCCTTTGGCTCGGTCAACCCCTGCCCATTTTGTCTCTCCACATCCCTCTCTTACTCCTTGAAGCCTCACTTTGGGCAGAAGTCTTCCCAAGGAAGCCTTTGAGCTCAAACCAAAGGGAGTTACCCGATTTTGAGGTAATGTCTTCACTTGAGTCCTTTTGTTTTATTTTGCTTATCCAACCCCCTAAACTATTCTTATTAATTTATTTTTTAATAACTACAGTATCATAAATATACTAGGATGTTGTTATAATAAGTATTCGAGCTACACTTACACACACCTACATCGAATGGTTAAAGGACATACTGTTTCCGTGGATGGTGAATTTATGGCTCCCGAAATGAGGATTGTTCAACATTATTTTAACACCTTCAAAGGTGGCCATTAAGATGTCACTATATTTATATATGATATATAATATGTTTATGTTTTCCTTAAGCTTCTGTATTTTTCATTTTGGGTATACCTTTATGGTTTCCATTATGGGTAAACGCGATATCTTTATTTAAGGAAGTGCGAACTACCGCCCCTCAAAGTGATTTGATTCGTTAAATACCATATGTGGGACGTATAAATGATGGAACTATGATATTATATATGATATTATACTAGAATTATAATATACGTTTATATCATTATGATTCCATTCTATAAAATACGAAATAGAAATGAAATTAGCGTTCATGCGTACGTACGACTTACCGTCTCCATGAACAGTGCATTTCATTTCTTACCTCTAAATGATTATGTAATTTTATAAATGAATGTATATATTGAATATATATGATATATACATCATGATTATAATCCTGGATATAATGGATACATGAACAACTTGTAATTATAAAGGTTTTATTTTTGACTCAAGTACCATTGATCGTTAAAACGACCGTTATTAACTTAAATAATTACATAGTGTTCATGACATGGAAATAAGTGATATAAAAGGAATAATGAACTTGAAAAAGGTTCTTAAGATAGTAGAAATTAACTCAAGTTTATTATTCAGGACATTAAAGAACGATCGAGTCAATTCGGACCCAAGGTATGGGACTTCGTCTCAATCTCTTTTCATTGAGGCATATTTTGTTTTATACACAACCTTATTTTATACGGTGTATAAACTCCTTTTACTTTTACATTTATTCAAAAGGAATATTTTTTATACGAAGCATTTACTAAAAGACAAAAGAGAATGTTTTTGTCGTACGTATGCGGCGACAACGACTTCTCCGCCGCCGTGACCATTATTTGAGTTTCGGCTTCCTCTACAAGCTCTACCTTTTTTTAAAAGAAAAATAAATACCATGTTTTACTTTTCTTTTATTTTGGTATTGAAAATGTTTTTCATAATGTTTTTATATCAATGTGTTGTATTGATATCTTGTGATTGAAAGGTGGAAATGTTATGTTTCCTTTATGCATGTTTTATGTGATACGATTATGTTGAGGTTCTTGGGAATTATTATGAAGACGAGTGGTTCCGTGATAAACTAAGTGCGAGTGAGCCCGATATAGCTCTCCAATGCATTGGGTTACACGAAGGAGTGAAACGTTAAGGTTTCTCCGAAGAGATTTAGGGAATATACTATGATGGGTATTCCAAACGTAACCAAGAGGGTTACTCCCTACGTAAGAATGTTATGAATGCCTCAAGTTACCTTTATGTCTTATGATTTCTATGATTTATTCATGATTTTATGAGGTATGTTAAAGTGCTTATGTTTTATGGGTAAAGTATGATTTCATTCTTATGTATATATGTACCCATGTTTCCTTTCCATATTTTTATATCCCTTACTGAGCTTTTTATACTCATCCTAAGTTTTTTGAAATGTTTTTCACAGGTCAAGGGAAAGGTACATGATATGATGATAGTGTCAAGGAAGTGTCAAGAAAGAATCCATGTTTTATTTTAAATATGTTTCCATTGATGGTAAAGAAGAATACTATCTTTATGTAACCACTTTGTTTATATGTGGAATGTAATGCAAGTTTTATGATCTAATTCTCTAAAACTCTAAACCCGAAAAGATCCTCAATGTGTAATCTTGTAATAACTCAATATTAAGTAAGGTTTAAGGGTGGGGCCTTATATTTGGTATCAAAGGTCGATTTAGATAACTTTAGGAGTTAGAATTCTATTAAATGATTATCCAAAAATATTTTTTTTATGGTAAAATTGAAGTGATATAGTATTTGAAGATTACCATGTTGCTTCATCTAAGACATGTTTGTTCAGAATGGTTTTCCGCAGAGGAAACAGGAAAGCAGTGCTAGGAAGGAATACAGAAGGAAATAACCTTCCGAATCAGCATCCTGAGATGGTCAGAATTGGAACTGAATAGTTTGTTGCAGTAATGGAATAGTTGACTCAAGCGATAAATGGTGGTGGTATCCATGCACGAGATCAGCTAGATCAACCGCAGAGGAACATGTCAGTGGTGGAACATTTCATGAGGCAACATCCCCCATCATTCAGAGGATCATCTGACCCTGTGATAGCTGAAGGGTTGATTGAATCACTGGAGAAGATTTTCTATGTCATGGGGTGTTCAGACAATCAAAAGGTTAGTCTTGCTATTTACCGTTTGGAGGGTGAAGCAGATCAGTGGTGGTCGATGATTAAAAATATCAGGGATGCTGATGAGATTGATGCTCTCGACTGGGATGAATTCAAAGGTATGTTTCTTGAAAAGTATTTTCCTAAGGCTATTCGACTTATGATGTAAAAAAATTCTTGGAATTGAGGAAAGAGGAAGACTCAGTGGCTACCTATGAAGAAAGGTTCACTCGATTGGAAAGGTATGCTCCAAATTTTATCCGAGACCTTGATAGTAAAATCAATCGTTTTTACTCAGGATTAAAGCCAAAATATCGAAGGGAATTAGCTTCTTGTGAGTTTAAAAGTTATGAAAAGCTTGTTCGATGTGCTGAGAAGGTGGAAATGGAGTTTTCTGATGATCAAGTGTTCTATAACAACCAGCAGAAGAAGAGACCAAGGTGGCAGGAGAAAGGGAAGAATTCTTCAAAAAAGTCTGATGGTAAGAAATCTAAGTTTCCAGTTTGTGATAAATGTGGAAAAAGGCATGCTGGGGAATGTCTTCTGAATTCTAGAAAGTGCTACCGATGTGGTAAGATGGGACATAAGGCTCGTGATTGCACTGAAAATGATCAAGGTGAAGGTAAGACCAAATTTGATTTACAGTTAGTGAAATGTTTTAAGTGCAATGAGATGGGTCACTATGAAAACGAGTGTCCGACAAAGAGCTTGAGTGATGGGAAGTAGTTAGAATACAAGCAGAAAGGGGTGGTGAAATCCTTTGCAACTACTTCAACAGATGTCGGGCCATCAAATAAAGTTGTATCAGGTACTTTGTTTGTTTTCTCAAATTATGCCAGTGTGTTGTTGGATTCGGGGTCCACACATTCTTTCATCTCTGAAACCTTTTCTAGTAAAATGGGAATACCATATCAAGAAATGACTCCTGAACTTTTGGTAAAAACACCTAGGGGAAATGTTGAGGCAAAAAGAATTTATAAGAATCTTCCTATCCTTATCTGTGGAAAGAACCTACTTCCAAACCTTATTGTTCTACCTCTAGTAGAGTTTGATTTTATCATGGGTATGGATTGGCTCTCTATTTACCATGCTAAGATTGACTGTAGAGCTAAAGAAGTTTCTTTTCAGAAAGACTTTCAGTTTGTGTACAATAATGAACCCTTAATGTTGATAACTTATCAAGAGGCCAAGAAACTTGTAAAAGATGGAAATGAATGTAACCTTGCACACATTGTTGAAAACAAGGGAACTATTCAGATTAATGATGTGCCAGTGGTAAATGAGTATCCTGATGTTTTTCCTGATGAGTTTCCTAGAATAATACCAGATCGGGAAGTTGAGTTTACTGTTGACTTAATTCCTGATGCTAAGCCAATTTAAAAACCCCCTTATCGAATGGCTCAAATTGAACTTTTAGAGTTGAATGAGCAATTGCAATATTTATTAGAGAAAGTTTTCATTTGACATAGCACATCACCATGGGGTGCTTCTGTTTTATTTGTCAAAAAGAAAGATGGTTTAATGAGACTTTGCATTGATTATAGAGCCTTGAATAACATCACTGTTAAGAACAAATATCCTTTGCCTCATATCGATGATTTGTTTGATCAGCTCGAGGGAGCTCAGTATTTTTCAAAGATTGACTTGAGATCGGGGTACCATCAGCTGAAGGTAAAGGAAGCAGATGTTCTGAATACCGCGTTCCATACAAGATATGGCCATTATGAATTTGTAGTAATGCCTTTTGGGATAACCAATGCACCTGCTGTATTCATGGACTTAATGAATAGAATTTTCCATGAGTTCTTGGATAAGTTTGTGGTGGTTTTCATTGATGATATTTTGGTGTTTTCTAAAAGTAAAGAGGAGCATGAAAGACATTTAAGGGTTATCTTGAAAACCTTAAATAAAAAGAAAATGTATGGAAAATTCAGAAAGTGTGAGTTTTGGTTGCAACAAATTTCTTTCCTTGGTCACATTGTTTCTAAAGATGGGATAACTGTTGATCCTGAAAAAACAAAAGTTGTGGAAGACTGGCCAAGACCCACAAATTTAACTGAGATTCGTAGTTTCCTTGGTTTGGCAGGCTATTACCCAAGGTTTGTTAGAAATTTTTCACGGTTATCTATTCCAATGACTAAGCTAATTCGGAAGGGTGTTAAGTTTATCTGGACAAAAGAATGTGATGATTCTTTTCAGGAATTGAAAAGAAGATTGGTGAATGCTCCAGTTTTGGCACTGCCTTCCAGGAATGGTGAGTTTGTTATCTATAGTGATGCTTCATTGAAAGGACTTGGTTGCGTCCTAATTCATAATGATCAGGTAATTGCTTATGCTTCACGACAGTTTAAAACTCATGAGGTAAGTTACCCTACACATGATTTGGAATTAGCTACTGTTGTTTTCGCTTTAAAAATTTGGTGGCATCATTTGTATGGAGTAAAGTGTGAAATATATACTGATCACAAAAGTTTAAAGTATATATTCACTCAGAAAGAGTTAAACATGAGACAGAGAAGATGGCTGGAATTAATCAAGGATCATGATTGTACAATTCATTACCATCCGGGAAAAGAAAATAAAGTGGCTGATGATTTAAGTCGAAAAATTAATGCTTCATTAGTAATATTGCGTTTGGAACGTGATCCTTTGGTTAAGGATTTGATGAACTTTGGTATAGAATTTATTGGTGCAGGAAGTTCTTCTGTTTTGTTTCAGGTATCAGTGAGATCATCTCTTTTAGACAGAATCATGCAAGCACAGAAGCAAGATAGTGAGTTGCAGAAAAAGGTAGAGTTGGTTTAGAAGGGTAAGTTTCCTGAATTCAACATTGATAATGATTGCATTTTGAGATTTGGGAAGAGATTGTGTGTGCCTTGTGATTCACAGTTGAAGAGAGAGTTGTTATGTGAAGCTCATAGTTCTCCGTTTTCAGTTCATCCTGGCAGTACTAAGATGTACAGAGATCTGCGGGAGTATTACTGGTGGGATGGAATGAAAAGAGATATTGCTGATTTTACTGTGAAGTGTTTGACATGTCAACAGGTTAAAGTAGATCGGCAGTTACCGAAAGGGATGCTTCAGCCTTTACCAGTGCCAGAGTGGAAATGAGAGAATATATCCATGGACTTTGTTGTGGGATTACCGAAGACATCTCAAGGTAATAATGCAATCTGGGTTATTGTTGATCGCTTGATGAAATCTGCTCATTTCCTTGCTATACAAGATACTTTTTCCCTAGATCAACTTTCCCGTTTGTATCTTAAAGAGATATTCAAGTTACATGGATTTCCCCTCTCCATTGTATCTGACCGTGATCCCAGGTTCACTTCTAACTTTTGGAAAGGCCTTCAGAAGTCGTTGGATACTGAATTAAATTTTAGTACAGCATTTCATCCTCAATCAGATGGGCAGTCAGAACGAACAATTCAGACCTTAGAGGATATGCTACGATCTTGTTCGATGGATTATAAGGGAAGTTGGGACCAACATCTTTCTTTGGTTGAATTTTCATATAATAACAGTTTTCATTCCAGTATACAGATGGCACCATTTCAGGCATTATATGGGAAGCGGTGTCGAACTCCAGCTTTCTGGGATGAAGTGGGTGAAAGGAAGTTGATGGGACCAAAATTGGTAGAAGAGATGGCAAAAAAAGTTCAGCTGATTCAGAAACCCATTAGAACAGCTCAGAGTAGGCAGAAGAGTTATGCAGACAATAGGAGGAAGGATCTAACTTTTGAGGTAAGTGATCATGTTTTTCTCAAATTCTCACCATGGAAAAGTGTGATGAGATTTGGTAAGAAAGGAAAACTGAGTCCAAGGTTCATTGGACCATATGAAATTCTGGAGAGAGTTGGATCAGTTTCATACCAGGTGGCTTTACCTCCGAGTTTATCTCAGGTACACAATGTTTTTCATGTTTCGATGTTGAGAAAGTATATGCCAGATCTATCTCATGTTTTGAGTCCAGAGGTAGTTCAGTTGGAAGAGAACCTATCTTATGAGGAACAACCGATCCAGATTCTTGACCACAGGGAGCAAGTGTTACGAAATAAGTTGATTAATCAGGTAAAGGTTTTGTGGAAAAACCACATGATGGAAGAGGCAACATGAGAATCTGAAAATGCAATGATGGATAAGTACCCCCATTTATTCGATAAGTAAATAAATTGTGGGGATGTAATTTTCTAAAGGGGGGAAGGATGTAACATCACAAGTAATTAATGAATAATAGATATTTTTATCTATGTCTATTAATGAATTAGATAGTGTTTTAGAGGCTTAAAATGAAAATAAATCCAATCTTAAGCATGGAATACACTAATATTTTTTTAAAGGATTGTTTTACTGCCTTTTGAAGGAAAACCATTTTTAAATCTATATTTTGAAAATTTTATAAGCTATTTTTGTCAAAATAAACCTATTATTTATGATTGGGACATCAAAATTTACTTTGTGTGAATTTTTGGTATTTTTCTGACAATGTTTATTTTTTTATGAATAGTGAAAAATACTGTATTTTACATCAAAACTGCTTTTTAATCTACTTTATTTATATGATTAGATTATATTTTGAATTGGTTTTAAAGTTAAATTAGAATATATTTTTACCATTGAATCCAATGGTGTTCATTAGGATTAATTTCACTTTGGAATTGGGCATAAACTAATGCCAAACTTTTCATAGATATTGTTTCAAAAAAAAACCCGCTATTTGTTTTGACAATGAGAATTATTTTTAAATCAATTATTGCAATTTATGTGTTTGGAATTTGGTAAAATGTATTAAATATTTGGAATCAGAAGGTCCAAATTATGTAATCAAGACTCTTTTGTTTTTGGACATTATGAATAGTAACGACGGTAATTATCTTTAGTTATCTTGATTAATGAGTAATCAGGTAGTTAAGGATAATAAAATGATATCATAATAATACAAAAAGATCACAACATGTGTCCTAAGGCTACTGGTTGTCTCATGGCTGACCATGGGATTCCTTTTTCCAAACTTGGGGGCCCCATGGAATAACTTTTGTGAGAAAGTGACTTTTTATCTTTTTATTTTTAAAGAATGTTAAATGTGACAAAGAATGTATCACCTAAGTAAAATATTTTTAATTTTGTCTACATAAATTATCTTTTGGACTATAAATATTCATTAGAAAGATAAAAATATTTCCTACATCATGATATTTTTTTTTATAAATTTTAGACATTAAATTTATTAAATTATTTATGACATCATGATGATGCAGCGATTACCTCATTAATAAAGGATTTAAATAAAATGAAATGATAATGTGAAATCTATGACCTACACATGTCGAAAACCTATTGAATGTGTGTATTTATAACCCTTATCACCTTACCCTCAAATTATATCAATGTGGAACCTTTTGAATCTGAAAATCATTTTCAAATAAAGTAACATTTCTTTACTTTCCAAGAGTGCCCCTCCTCTCCTCTTATAAAAGGCTCCCAACTCTACCTCCTTACCCACACTCCCAAAGACTTTGGCTCGGCCAAAACCTACCCATTTTGTCTTTCCACATCCCTCTCTTACTCCTTGAAGCCTCACTTTGGGAGAAGTATTCCCAAGGAATCCTTTGAGCTCAAACCAAAGGGAGTTACCTGATTTTGAGGTAATGTTTTCACTTGAGTCCTTTTGTTTTATTTTGCTTCTCCAACCCCCTAAAATCTTCTTATTCATTTCTTTTGTAACAACTACAGTATCTTAAATATACTAGTATGTTGTTATAAGAAGGATTCAATCTACACTTACACACACCTACATCTAATGGTTAAAGGACATACTGTTTCCGTGGATGGTGAATTTATGCCTCCCGAAACGATGATTGTTCAACATTATTTTAACACCTTAAAAGGTGGCCATTAAGATGTCACTATATTTATATATGATATATAATATGTTTATGTTTTCCTTAAGCTTCTGTATTTTTCATTTTGGGCATACCTTTATGGTTTCCATTATGGGTAAACGCGATATCTTCATTTAAGGAAGTGCGGACTACCGCCCCCTCAAAGTGATTTGATTCGTTAAATACCATATGTGGGACGTATAAAGGATGAAACTATGATATTATATATGATATTATACTGGAATTATAATATACCTTAATATAATTATTATTCCATTCTATAAAATATGAAATAGAAATGAAAGTAGCGTTCATGCGTACGTACGGCTTACCGTCTCCATGAACGGTGCATTTCATTTCTTACCTCTAAATGATTATGTAATATTATAAATGCATGTATATACTGGATATATATGATATATACATCATTATTATAATTCTGGATATAATGGATACATGAACAACTTGTAATTATAAAGGGTTTATTTTTGACTCAAGTACCATTGATCGTTAAAACGACCGTTATTAACTTAAATAATTACATAGTGTTCAGGACATAGAAATAAGTGATATAAAAGGAATAATGAACTTGAAAAAGGTTTTTAATCAAGTAGAAATTAACTCAAGTTTATTATTCAGGACATTAAAGAACGATTGAGTCAAGTCGGACCCGAGATATGGGACTTCATCTCAATCTCCTTTCATTGAGGCATATTTTGTTTTATACACAACCTTCTTTTATACGGTGTATAAACTCCTTTGACTTTTAAGTTTATTCAAAAGGAATATTTTTTATACGAAGCACTTACTAAATGACAAAAGAGAATGTTTTTGTCATACGTATATGGCGACAACGACTTCTCCGCCGTCGTGACCATTATTTGAGTTTCGGCTTCCTCTACAAGCCCTACCTTTTTTTTAAAAGAAAAATAAATACCATGTTTTACTTTTATTTTATTTTGGTATTGAAAATGGTTTTCATAATGTTTTTATATCAATGTGTTGTATTGATATCTTGTGATTGAAAGGTGGAAATGTTATGTTTCCTTTATGCATGTTTTATGTGATACGATTATGTTGAGGTTCTTGGGCATTATTATGAAGACGGGTGGTTCCGTGATAAACTAAGGGCAGGTGAGCCCGATATAGATCTCCTATGCATTGGGTAAAGTGAATAAGTGAAACGTTAAAGTTTCTCCGAAGAGATTTAGGGAATATACTGTGATGGGTATTCTAAACATAACCAAGAGGGTTACTCCCTACGTAAGAATGTTATGAATGCCTCAAGTTACATGAATGTCTTATGATTTCTATGATTTATTCATGATTTGATGAGGTATGTTAAAGTGCTTATGTTTTATGGGTAAAGTATGATTTCATTCTTATGTATATATGTACCCATGTTTCCTTTCCATATTTTTATATCCCTTACTGAGCTTTTTATGCTCATCCCAAGTTTTTTGAAATGTTTTTCACAGGTCAAGGGAAAGGTACATGATATGATGATAGTGTCAAGGAAGTGTCAAGAAAGAATCCATGTTTTATTTTAAATATGTTTCCATTGATGGGAAAGAAGAATACTATCTTTATGTAACCACTTTGTTTATATGTGGAATGTAATGCAAGTTTTATGATCTAATTCTCTAAAACTCTAAACCCAAAAAGATACTCAATGTGTAATCTTGTAATAACTCAAGATTAAGTAAGGTTTAAGGCTGGGGCCTTATAATTAGAATGTTAATTAGTAAAATAAGTAACCATTTATCATACACAACCAAAAACATTAGGGTGTGAAATTAAATAAACATCTAAAAATATGTGGTGTGGAAAAATATATATAGTTACAAAATCCTAATTTTATACTAGTAGATTAGTTTTTATTTTATTCCTAATAATATTTGATGTTTTCTATTTAATTACCAATCATTTTTATTGATTTTTTATGTTTAAATTTTATCTGTTTATATATAATTTTAAATTTTTATATGTCATAATATATTCAAAGATTATATTAAAATATCAGGTATTGAATGGATCATAATTGGATAAATTTATGAATAACCACTAGTGAATATGAAAATAGAGTTGATTAATTCTTGGAATTTGGTAAAAAAATATTCAGAACAAAAATTTTATTTTATATCCATGTGTGAAGTGTTTGAAAATGAGAAATTTAAACTTTATAGAAATCAAGGATCATCTCATTTGTTATGGTTTTATCCTTGATTATAAACATTGGATCTAGCATAGTGAAACAATTGAAAATTCAACATCTAATGTTGATGAGAATTTTCATAATTAGCCATAGGATCATATTGAAGAATTAATTCATGATTTAGGTTTTAAAACCATAAAAAACAACAACTATTGAATGATTTTATAGAGATTTTGAGAAACCATCATTCCCAGGTTGAAGTAAATATACAATGTTATCAGCTATTTTAAGATTAGTTAACTCGAAAACATGAAATGGATAGAGTGATAAAAGTTTCTCCAACTTACATGAGCTTTTAAAAGAGTGACTTCTAAAAGGCTACGAGCTTCCATATACCAATTATGAGGCAAAGAAAATATTATGTCCAATGGGATTGGGGTATAAAAAGATACATGTTTTCCCTAATTATTGTGTGTTGTATAAGAAATAACATGAAATTTTATCAAGTTTTACTACATGTGGGACATCACACTATAATATGGATAAAAATTTCAACTCAGATTCATTCTCAGGTACTAATATCTAACATCCTAAAAAATAAATTTTGTGTTTTCTAATGATATCATCCAATAATTCCATCATATAATTCTGATAATTCAACGATGATTCATTTTTAGGTACTAGAATCAATTATCCTGGTAAATCAATTTTCTACCTTCCAATAATTCATCATTTGAAGCATTTATTTTCATATTAAATTGATGAAAAAAGGTTAATATGGAATTTAGATGAGTGCATCCCTGATGGTAACTTACGTCACCCTGTTGATTCACCAGAGTGGAAGATATTTGATAAAAAAATTTGATTTTGGAAGTGAAGTTAGAAATATTATAATAGGATTGTGTACTGATATAATGAATCCTTATTAGATCCTAAGTAGCCAATATAGTTTATGGTATGTTTTTTGGTAGTTTACAACTTATCCTCACATATATATATATAAATAAAAAATATTTTATGATGAGATTGATGACTTATGGACCAAAATATTTGGGAAATGATATTTATTCATATCTTTCACCACTGATTGATGATTTGAAACTAATATGGGAGACACTTGTTAAAGTTTTTGATGCATACAAGAAAGAGTATTTTATTTTATGTGTTATGACAATGTTCACTATAAACGAATTTACAGCATATGAAAACGTTTTTGGATACAATGTTAAGGGACAAAAATCATGTCTAATTTTTGAAGAAGAGACATCATATTATCAATTTTATAATGGAAGAAGGACAATGTACATGGGACCTCATATATTTTTTTGAATTGATCACCCTTATTATATATTGAAAAAATAATTTAACGGTTTATTTGAATAAAATATTCTCCCATGAACATTGTTAGTTGAAGAATATTATGATAGGGTGAAAAATATTTATTCTATCTTTGTAAAGAAAAGAAATTCTGGTCTTTAAAAAATATCTGGAAGGAACAGTCTATCCATTTCGAACTACCTTATTAGAGGTTTTTAAAGATAAAATATAACATTGATGTTATGAATGTTGAGAAAAACATATGTGAAAGTTTGATTCTAACTTAGTTAGATATAAAAGGATATAAAAAAGATGGATTTCATGCTAGATTAAACTTGATATCAATTGGAATACATTTGGAGTTAGATCCCACTATGAAAGGAAATAGAACATATTTACCTTTGACTTGTCACACACTAAGAAATATTGAGAAGATGAATTTTTTTCAGTGTCTTCATGGTATTAAATTACCTAGTGGTTATTCTTAAAATGTGAAGAATTTGGTGTCATTGAATAGTTGTAAATTAATAGGTATAAAATCTATTGATTTTAATGTATTGATACAACAACTTCTACCAGTCTCATTGTGTGGTATATTGCCAACAACTATCAGAAATACTATCATCAGGTTATGTAATTTTTTTCAAATACAATTCTAGAAAAAAATTTGGTCCAAATTAGTTAGATGTGTTGGAGAATAAAGATTCTCTTATTCTTTGTCAACTAGAAATGTATTTACCACCTATGTTTTTTATATAATGGTTCATCTGGTGATTCATTTGGTGTGTGAGATAAGAATATGTCAGACTATTTATTTATGATGGATGTATCCTTTTGAAATATATATGAAAATTTTAAAAGGATATGTTAAAAACATTATCGATTTGAGGCCTCTTTTATTCAAAAATATGTATCAGAAGAGGTGATTGAGTTATGTAATGATTATTTGTATGAAGTGGAGCATATGGGTCTCCCTATATATTGACATATGGACGTTGATAGTGAAGGTAAAGGTATTAGAGGCTTAAAGTTAGAGTTCATTCCATATGACTAATTGATACAGGAAAATTTATACATTTTGAACAACACAAATGAGTTTTAATCATACATCTCATCACATATTCCAGAATTAAGGTTAAGATGTCTGAAAATAAATGAAAAGTGGATGATGACTGAGCATACAAAGATATTTTTCATGGTTTTAAAGATAATGTCATCATAGATATATCTGCATCAGAAACATTGAAACGGTTGGAATGGAGACTATATCTTAATATGATCACATGTTTTTGTTTTGATATTAATGGGTACACATTTTATAGAAAGAAGCTATATGAAAAGATTACCATTCAAAATTGTGGTGTGATGGTTGTCGTTGAAGCACTACATTTTTCGAGTGAAAAAGATAAAAACTAAATTTCGGCATCAACACCATATTGTGGAGTTCTTGATGACATATGGGAAATTGATTATATTAAATTTTGAGTACCATGTTTAAGTGTAATTAAGTTTAAACTGGTTGATTTGAAAATATTTTGTTGTAATGAGGAAATATTTATCCTGGCCACACATGCAAAGTAAATATTTTATGTCATTGATCCATCGAATGACCAGTGGTCCATCATTTTTTTTCAAGGGAAAAGAATCTATTTGGATCGTGTGGATGATGTTGATGATGTTATTAATTTATATGAGGCTTATTCATCTATTACATGATTTCAAAATAATAATTATTATAATGAAGACATAGTGCATACAATACGAAATGATCATGTTGGAGGGATATGAAAAAACACTAAATTACTCTCCTAATTAATCTGGTAATTATTTACATTATATTTATTATTTGAAATTTACATGTGTAAAAACTGTATTATTTAATAACTATTGGATATTTAACTATATATATTTGATTATTTATTTGATTTTTTGTGTTAAATTTTTTATATTCCAAGGTTATGGTTAAACATTTTTTCATTGAAAAACCAGACGTACATTATTATATTTTGGTTTAATTTACACATATGAGAATAGATTTTCAAAATTTTATATTTAAAGTTTTTAATGTTTAAATCTTTTTAGAAGTAATGTTTATATTTAATAGTTCACCTTGCATTTTTTTGGTTAAGAAGCATAACATCATAGTTATTTTTAAAACTACACATGCATGCCACTTTTTTTACATGAATATTTATGTTTTCCTATTTTCTAATTACTAACTTGTCTAATAATATTTTGGTACTCAATAATTTCATTAAATTTTCATGATGTAATGACAGATAAAGATTCAGAGATGGAGGAACCTCTACCAAGGTATTTGTATTTTTTCATATTGTTAAATATTTAGTAATATAATTATTTATAGGAAGAAAACTTTTTATTTATAAAAAAATAATTTCAAGTCTAATGATGAGACTTTAGTGGTGGAGTCTTCTAATTTTAGTATTTGGAAATAAAATTCTAGAGTTGGTAAATGTGGAATTACATGTTTACCAAAAATGTCACTTTCTCATAGAGACGAGTGATTAAATATTAGTTTTAATGATAATGATAATGCAACTAGCCCAAATGCAACACAGTTTATTAGTTATATCAGCATGTAAATCCATTTCAAGATTATCATTTTATATCCTAATTATAAGTCTATCAAAAAGATGAAAATAGATTAACTTTGGGAGGTTGTAAAGGTAAAATATATTAATTAATTTTTTATCTCATTTTTTGAATATGATATATTTTAAATGACTAATATTTATTTTATGAAATTACGGATGAAATTAAATTATGAATAAATAAAATAAGTTAAGAAAATATGTCTTAATTTAGTGGTGGTTCGATAGAGGAATTTCAAACCGAAGTTGAAAAAAATTATGTGTTTGAAAAGAAACAAAATGAAATCCCATGCCATAAGTATCCATTTTTAGATGAAGATACATGGAAGAAATTTGTTTCCAACCGACATGATGAAAAATTTTAGGTTTGATAATTATATTATATTATATTAAAAAATTTCTTATATATATACATAATTAATCATTAGTTTAGATTTTATATAACAGGCCTCCAGAAAATCCCATCAAGACATCCATTTGAATAATGTATACCCACATGATTCATCATGTGGAGGGTATCATTTATTAGAGAAAAAAAATGATTGAGGAAAAGTTTAAAGCACTAATAACTCACTCCACTAGTGGTTCTGATGAGGTCTGATTCGGTTCTCTATCTCTAACCACTCACCATGAGAAATGGAAAAGATAGAGAAAAAGAAAAAATGTAAAGTGTCTTAGAGAGAAATCTAAGGAAGTAATTGAAATAATTTTAAGTAAATAATTATTATTTTTCATGAATTTTTGTAATTTATAAATTAAAAACACTAATATACCATTTTAATTTTTCATTTCATGATGAACTTCAGGAGCAATTGACATAGGGAACTTTTATCCCTGAGGGTTAGATGAATATCCTAGAAACTGCTTTAGGAAAGCCAGAACACCCTGATTGCATAATATGATATGAGGTGGGTGTTAGTATTAGGAATGTTTTTTCATAAATGAAAACATAAAGAGACCCATAAGTCAAATCCTTTAAAGCTCAGCTGAAAAATATGAAGTTTTCCATGGACGATCAAATTCAAGAAGCTGTGCATCAAGCTATATTAGAACAATTGATGAGACTATCACAATATATGCAACTTTCCCAACCTAACCATCCCACCCAGCATTCCTACTCAGATCCTCCACCTCCTTGCTCAGACCCAACCTTATACTATGATTTATATGTTGGAGACTCTTATGTATATATTGAAGCATTTATAGTCGTTCATTTTTTAGGTATTCTATACATAACCAACCTATTCATATGGGTTGGGTCAGAGTGTCAGTACATGATATTATTGATCCTACCACTCTATTACCATTCCCTACCATAGAGGTTACCGGATTTAGGGATTTTATGATTCATTTATTACTTTTTCCATCTATCCTTCTTCATTATATTTTGTAAGAGGTATGCATTTTTTTAAATATTAATTACATATTATTGAAAATTACTTATAATGTTTTATGATATTTAACTTATATAGGAGTAACTAAAATCCAAATAAATGGAATGAATTAAACAAAAGGTTCATGAACAATAAACTATTCATACTTCAGATATTTTTTGTGGGATAGAAAGATTATATCAGGTTTCTTATTCCTTGGATAATATATATGAGTTTCAGATGTCATCTGATATATGTGGAAGTTAGTATCCATTGAGAATATTTATAAAAGATATCATGGATATAATTAATTTTAAAGAGCTCAGTGTGCATGTGTAATAGTTTTTTCCATGTAGATAAATTTACATTTTATTTTTTTATTTTTTTAATTAAAGATGGTTTAAATTGACTAAATCTATTACTTTTTAATTAGGTATCTACACACATTTCTTTTTCAAAATTATACCATATATGTTTATGATTTTATAGATCTAGAATACATTTCAATGTTTGTGCAATATGTGTCAAATGAAAATACGGTGGCATGTATATGTGAGAGGTTATCAATGACAAATATTGGGTGTCGGTTTTTCAAATTTTTCGATGGGTAAGAAAAGAAACATAATAATGAACTAATTTTCATTATAATTTCATTAAATGTATACTTTTTCTATTTTAGGGGGGGAATTGGCTGTTAGGCATATTCTACCCAAGTGAAGACACATTATATTGGGTTTTCTCATTATTAGGTGGTGTTCATAAAAAAATTTCAACCTTGTTAGACTAGTTTTTTTTTTATAAGATCATTATGTTTAATACTCATTGTTTATATATGAATTATTAGTTTATATATATGAAAATACAGATCATGGAAAAAAATTAACAAAAATAACTTGTCAATAATGAAGCCAAACACAATCAAATATGTGAAAGTAAAGGTAATTATTTTTTTATATTAAACATTACTTTGATTTCTGGATACATATATATAAATATATATTATAAAGTTACTGTTTTATTAACTATAGTTTCATTTCCAATAATGAAATATTGAATGTGGTTATTATACTCTAAGATTCATATATGAGATAATCATAACTAGGGTGACAACTGACTATTATGAGGTTAGTCATATTAATTATTTTATATTGTCTATTGTAGTGTTTTTTTAATATTATATCATTCAATGTTATTATATAAATTCAATTATGTTGATTTGTGCATGAAATATGAACTTAACCATCTTCGATCTTTGTTTTTGAGCTTTTTGTTACGTATTATTATGATTTAAGGTAGGTATATTCTAATGTTATTGATTAGTATTAAAATTTCTTAAAAACAAGTGTTCAAAAATGAATGGTTTTGTCATAATAGGTGTTTGAACCTAATGATATCAAATGAATGATTTATCAATTACCAACAATGATTATGTTGCAAATTTCATGTATGTGTTTTTTAATTGTACTATATAATACAAATGTGTAAATAATTTTTTGATTAACATGTTAAAATTATGTGTGATTTTATAGATTTTTAGTCAATGATAAATGTTGTTTAATATTTTTCTATTAAATGTATTTTTATTTTTATGGGTGTGTAATATTTTAAATTTTCTATTTTTTAAAACATTCAGTGTCAGTTTTTGCCATCAGTTTTTTATGAAAACCAACATCGAAAATGAATCCACTTCTCATTTTGGCATCCTTTTTTAAAAAACCGACACCAAAAACTTTATTTTTAACATCAACTTTATATAATTTGATTAAAAATCAATGTTAATAGTGAAAAAACTGACATTAAACCATGTTTTTTCACTTGTGACTATGTCTCTAGGATGGAAATCTTTCGGCCAGATCATCTTGTCAAGAGTCGCTCTTGTTCTCTCTTTGTAAATCTTGTAATTTTCAAAATCTACCTCTATAATTTCTTCCATCTCTTAAAACTGAATATTCTCTCTTTCCTAGAACTTTCAAGATCCAAATTTATCTTTCTCACAACCCAATATTCCTTATGCTCCAATTCTACAAGAAGATGGAATCTTTTCCCATAAATCAACTTATATAGACTCATTCCAATTTCAGTTTTATAATTTGTCACATAAGCCCATAATGTATCTTCCAACCTTTGGCTCCAACCAGTCTTGGTTGGATTAACAGTCTTTTCCAAAATTCCTTTGATTTCCCAATTGGAAACTTTAGATTTCTTATTAGTCTGTAGATGATTGGGAGTTGATGTTTTTGATTCACCCCATAATTTTTTAGTAAATCCATCATTCTACTATTAAAAAAGTGACTCCCTTGATCATTGATGATGGATTTGGTAACTATAAACCTATAAAATATGTTAGTCCTAACAAAATCACAAACAACTTTAGCATTATTAGTCTTGGTGGATTTTGCTTCCCCCAATTTGGAAACATAATCAACTATAAGAAAGATATAATAATTTCCAAATGACATTGGGAAAGGGCCCATAAAATTTATCCCCCAAACATTAAAAATTTCACAAAAATTCTGTGAATTTTGTGTAATTTTCTTGTCTCCTTGATATATTTCCAGAAAACTAAATATTTTCACACCTTTTTCAATATTCATGAGAATATTTAAAAAGTATGGGTTAATAAATTCTAGATTATAAAACCTTCCTTATTGTACTTTGAGGTACAAAGTGGCCTCCACAATATAAATTGTGATAAAGATTAAAAATAGAATCAATTTTACTTTTTGGAAAATATCTTCTTATCACTTGGTCATTGAAAATATTCCAAAGAAATGAACCATCCTAGATGTAATATCTAGATTCATATTTCATATTTTTAATTTGGTAGGAATTTAAATGAGATGAGACCTGATATGTTACTAGATAATTGACCATGTCAGCATGCCAAGGTACTTCTCCATCAATCAAGTACAACTGCTCTCCTGGAAGGTGATCAGTCAGTGGTTCTCTATATAGAATTTCAACTTCAGTAGTGTTGGGTGGTCTACTTAAGTGATCAACCACTTGGTTCTCAGTTCCCTTATTATCTTTTATTTCTATGTTAAACTCCTATAGTAATAGAATCTATATCACTAGCCTTAGTTTAGCTTCTACATTCTTCATAAAGTACTTAAGAGCTGCATGATCAGAAAACATTATGACTTTAGTTCTAAGTAGATATGATCTAAATATTTCTAAAGCAAATAAAACGGCTAAAAACTCTTTTTTGTGGTTTTGTAATTTAATTAAACCATATCTAAGGTTCTCAAGTCATAGGAAATGACTTATGTCCTGCCCTCAATTTTTTGAGAATGTACTACACCATGTGTTTTGTGAGAAGCATCACAAAGTATTTAGAATGGTTCTTCCCAATTTAGTGGATGAATCACTGGTAGTGTAATAAATATATTATTAAACTAATAAAAGGATTACCTACATGAACCATTGAAATCAAAATCATCATATTCCAAAAGTAATCTAGAGATATGGAGATAAATCTTACTGAAATATTTCATAAACCTCCTTTATAATCCTACATGTCCTAAAAATGATCTAACATGATTCACACAAGTTGGGTAAGGCAAAGAATTTATCAATTCATTTTTTAATTTATAAACTTCAATTCAATTTTTGGAAATGACATTCCCAAGGAAAATTCCTCTCTCAACCATGAAATGACACTTTTCAAAATTCAAAACATGATTCTTTTCACTGCATGTTTTTAAAACTTTTTCCATATTTTTCAAACAATGGTCAAAATAATTTCCAAAATCTATGAAATAATCCAAGAAAAACTCTAAGAAATATTCAATGTGATAAAAAAATACTTACCATACACCTATGAAATGTACCTGGAGCATTAAGTAATTAAAATGGCATCCTTTTGTATGCAAAAGTGCTGAAGGGACAAGTAAAGGTAGTATTTTCTTGATCTTCAGGAGAAATTGGTACCTATAAATAACCAAAAAATACATAAAAAAAGAAATAATGAGTTCACCCTACCAATATATATAACATATGATCAATGAAGGTGATAGGGAAATGATCTTTTTGAGTGAACTGATTCAACTTTCTAAAATCTATACACACTCTCTAGCTATTCTGAGTTCTTACAGGGATTAATTCATTTATCTCATTCCTTAAAATGGTTAAGCCAATTTTTTTTGGAAATACACGGATGGGGATAAACCATTGTGAATATAATATGGGACATATGATCCCACATTCTGAGCTCTTCTCAATCATCTTCTTCATAACCTCCATCAGGGTGGGGTTCAACCACATTTGGGGATGTCTAATAGCTTGGAATCTCCCTCAAGAAGAATTATATGTAGGCATATTTTTGGGTTTATTCCTGGGATATCACCTAATATTTACCCTATTTTATATAAATTTTCTCTCAAAAGAGCAATCAATGATTTTTCTTTGGTTTTAGACAAATTATTAGCAATTGTCACTGGTAATTTCTCTCCATCCATAAGATAGATATATTTTAAATTAGTAGGGAGTGGTTTTGATTCCAAATCAAGGGGATGATAAAGGAATGAAATTAATTTTAGGTTCCCCACTTCAAAATTTTTGACCTCCTAGAAATAAGAAATCATATCATCTTCTTCATCATTTAAGAAATCATCAAAGAAATCAGATTTTACCTCGTTTTCCCACATAAAATCAGAATCTATAGCATTTTGGGAATCCATATGCTTAGTGATATTTTAAATTAAATAAGTGTCTCCTAAGGATAATAATTCATGGAACATATTTTATTCTTCAATTGGTTCAGTACCAACTTCATGGGAGAGTGAGAAGAGTGAGTGATCATCTAATGGGTGCCTTATGGATTCAAAAATATTGAAGTGGATAGTGCTATCTCCGAACTCCATGTTGAAGGCCACTTCATGGAAATTGATGATGGTTTTGGACTTATTAAAAAATGGTACCCCTAAAATTATGGTTTAGTGTGATAGGATCTTATCATCTTTCATATTCAGCACATTGAAGTCACCTGGGAAAAATAGATCTTTTACTTTCATAAGGACATCCTCTAGATAACCAGTTGGGAAAACTGTGGATCTGTTTGCAAGCTGAACCACCACTCTTGTGGGATTCAAGTATCCCATATGAAAATAAGTGTATAATTAGAAAAAAAATACATTAATTGAAGTGCCTATATAACATCCTGAACTCGGATGCCACCTGAAACGATGCTCCAACCCAGTTAGCCACATGGCCTCAATCACATCTCCCCAAACGCCAGAGCCTGTCGACTAGTTGCAAGGGACTAAGCGAGTCTTTGGGGAGACTATGCCCTTATTACTAGAGTATCATAGTGGATGTAAAATATAATAAATAATGTAAGTGAAATAAATAGTAGAAAACTAAAGTAAACCATGAAAGCAAGAAAAGTACACATAACAATAACTAGAAGTGTCTCATATACAAAATGGTGTAGCTGGTACATGTATCTAGAAAGTATCCAAAGAAGTACATAAAAATTCAATATAGTACAAATGTATCAAAATAAAAAAGGAGAAAAAGGTATCCCAGTAGCATCACAAGCCTCAAATTGGTCCTAGTATCCCCTTCTCTAAAGAAATAGTCAACAACCTGCATCATGGAACTTTCCGCTATCATCAAATGCAACCATATAATCTATTTGGGTCCCCAAGGAGGCCCAAAAATGGTGTGAGATAAATATAACAGTAGTTAAACACCAAGGGTCTATAAAGTTCTAAAAGTAATATAAAAATTTATAGAAAGTGTAAATAAATCAGTAAAGTAAGTGAATTCTCATGGCATAAGTCTACTATAAAGTAAAACCAAAAAACCCCAAAATGATACCTACAACAAGAGTCAGCTCCTAACAAGGGAGCTACAAAAAAGTAAACAAGTAACAAGTAACAAAACTTCCCCATACTCCTATCCATATCAAGTAACCCACAACCATTCCATATAAAGAAGTGTATACCACCAGGGCCAAATCCAAGGTGTCATGTACCAAGGCATCCAAGTAAGAAGTGTAGACCATGAAGGGTCGCATCCAAGGTGCAACAGACCAAAGGTATCAACATCAAGTCCCATGGGAATCCTAGTTGAAACTCGGTATAGGCACTAGTTGGAGTCCTAGGAGCATGTGTGATGACATTTCCTATGCAAGTCCAAGAAATATGGATCCAGAGGGTAGAAAGCCCCAAGGAATCCCATGGAATCAAGACCCAAGGGGAAGAGTCAACCCAAGGTTTCCACTACCTCATTCCAAATCCATGGAGAGTAGTCCATATCATCTATCAAACCATTCATTAAATTTATTAAAATTAAAAAATTAAACCCATGTGAGTATACCCACTCACATAAACAAGCACAAGACATGAGTATACCCACTCAAGAATTCCATTTATCATTTACAATGCATGTGGGCATACCCTCCCATATTACCCATTTAACATGAAATTAATTAATTCATATAGGTGTACCCATCCATATCATCATAATATATCACTAATCAATGAGGTAGTACATCTCACAGGCAAGCTATTCAAAACCATTAAGGAATTAATGAGCTTCATTTAACTAGGAAAGCACAAGCACACACCCCTTAGGTGGTCTAACAAGGAATAAACAGGTTAAATCCATTAGGCGCACCTCATGGGTGACCTTGAATTGAGAAATGGGTGAAAACTCACCTAAATAGAACCTATAGAAAGCCTCACAAGGTCCAACTAAGCCTACTACAAGAAGATCACTCAAAATGGGGTCACACCAAAAAGATTGATGGGTGACATATAGGTCTATTGCTTGAAAAGCACTAGAAAAATAAAAGAAAAGCATAGAAAACCTACATAATCTTGGTAAAAGAGAGCTCATCCAGTATCAAGTCATGAATCATCCTAGTTTAGGAGAAATCTGAATTATAGATGAAGAACAGAATATTAGGGCATATGATCCTAGAAACAAATTTCACAATAAATCACCAAAATAATCGAATATAGCTAAAAAATAATATATACCTTACCGATACGGATCTAATGAGATGTTCCATGTTCAAAAAGGAGTCCAGATGGAAAAATGGGCTCAAATCCTATGTTAGGCACCTAAAGGGGAAGCTCCACAGTGATGGTTATGTCTAACAATAGGAAGAAGAAATAATTTTAAGTTTTAAAAAATTTATCAGAAAATGGTATTTTTACCTTAAAAACTATGTCACACTATTAAGGTGAATGGTTTACCTAACTTTCCATCATTTTCTATGGTTACTATAAGATCCCAGGGGGGCTCACATGGTTACTATCCATGGTATGACTAACCATGTGGTAGCTCTCTGCCAAAAGTTTGAAACTTTTTCAACTTACTGCAAGGTTGTGTGGATACTACCACATGGTTTTTGAAACCATATAGAAGCTAATACATCATCTCAATCGTATATTCTAACCATGTGGCCTACCCGACACGGCTTCTCCTAACTATGAGCCAGGCCTAAAACACCCATAAAACTCAGCTCCGGTCTCTGAACGAGCCCCAAACACCTCCAAAGCACCCGTGATAATAAGGGGTACATACATAAGACCCAAAAATCATTTAAATAGAAAATAAAAGGATTAGTACCTTGTAATAAAACCTTGATTATTAAAATATTCCCCACTTATAGTAATTCATCCCTGAATTACTCTATGAAGGGTGTCCAAGATTCATCTGAGGATAACTCTGGCCACTGGGCACCTACGTCGGCCTCCCTATCCCAAATCTCATATTGTAAACTGTCATGCTGGCATAGCACCCATACTAGAAGAATTGACCAGACTCAGAGAACCTTCATGCTCCTATCAATGGTACAAATCAAATGCTCCTCAAAGTATGCACCAACCTAAAGCCCATCCTCCTCAA
This sequence comes from Viscum album, assembly GCA_963277665.1. Classification (NCBI taxonomy): domain Eukaryota; kingdom Viridiplantae; phylum Streptophyta; class Magnoliopsida; order Santalales; family Viscaceae; genus Viscum; species Viscum album. Next base: position 1,385,008,759 of record OY728138.1, read on the forward strand.
CCTACAAATCACGAGATGAGTCCAAATGATAGTGGAATAGATGATATACATGGAAGAAATCATGCATGGATCAATAACTTTGAGGCAACTTCAACCGATAGGAAACAAAACCAACTCTCTCCAGAATCTCGAACGGCCCGACATACAGTGATGAAATTTTACACTATATCTTAATTCACCTGTGTCCCAACCTCAGTGAAACACATAGGAAAACACAATCCCAGACCTCGAACTCCAGATTTCATCTGCAGTGATTGACATAATATTTATGAAGAGACTTCATTGTGTCAATCTGCTTCGGAATCAACTGGACCTGCTCATAAGTCTCCTGCATGAGACGTGGTCCCAAAAAGGCTACCTCACCTACCTCTAACCAGAACAAGGGAGAACAACATGGCCTACCGTATAAATCTTCATAAGGTGTAATATGTATCACCAAATGATGACTGTTGTTGTAGGTGAACTCAACCAGGGGAATGTTCCTCACCCAAGAGACCCCCAAAATCTAGGATGCATGCTCGAAACATGTCTTCTAATACCTATATCGTACGCTCTGACTGGTCATCAGTCTGAGGGTGATATGATATGCTCATAAGCGCCTATGTACCTAGTTACCTATGAAAACTCTTCCAAAAATGAGTTGTAATGAGGACATACCTATCTAAAAAGATAGTGTACATGACCCCGTGAAGTTGTACTATCTCATAGATATAAAAATTTCCAAGATCATCAACACTGAAGCTCTCCTTGATTAGTAATAAATGAGAAAATATTATAATACTATCAATGAAAACCCACAAAACATAATTACCTAAAGGTGACCTCAGTAAACAAGTAACGAAATCCATCACAACATCATTCCATTTCCATTCTAAAATATGTAACTACTGTAAAAGAATGGATGGTCGCTGATATTCCACCTTCACCTACTAACAAGTGGAACACCTCATAATATGACCAAATACCTCATGTTTCATTCTTGGCCACCAGTGTTGATGGATCAAGTCACGATACATAATGGGTACCCCAGGATGCACTGCTCAAGCTGAAGCATGAGAATCATGTATTAGCTCTTCATGTATATCCACTAGAACCCAAACACATATATGGATATAAATAATATCATCCTCTCATACCATCCAACCAAGAGGAGGGTCCTCACTTTCCACACACTCTAACAGAACCAGGCCTTCAAAATCCAATAACTACCTCATCCGAACTCTGTCTAGTAGGGTAGAGGTTATAGCTAAGGATGATAGATAAGTCTACCACTATCTATTGTGTACCTCTAGATGAATCTCATATAACAATTTCATAAGCTACCACTCGTTACTGGCCTGCTTCACTACCTATATCTAAGTCCTTCTGATAGGTGCATTAGCCTCTATAATACCCTTACTAGGCATCTAAGCAAGCTCAAAGTCAAAGGACTATAGGTACTCCACCCAACTTCTTTGCCTCAGATTCAGATCTTGTTGTGTAAAAATATACTTGAGGATTTTTTGTTTTGTGTTCACAAAAAAATTATCTCCCAGTAAGTAATGTCTCCAATAGTGTAAAGCATGAAAAACTCCAGCTAACTTCAGATTGTGTATCGGGTAATTCCTCTCTTGAGGACTCACCTGCCGAGACCCATACACCTTGACTCAATCCCCCAACATCAGTTTTGCCCCTATCCCAATATCTGAAGTGTCAGAATACACCATATAGCTCTTTCCCTGCTCAAGAAATATCAGGACTGATACTGATGTCAAACTCCCTTTCATCTTCTGAAAGGATATCTCACAAGATTATGACAACACAAATTTCACACCCTTCTTAGTCAATCCCATTAATGGCACTGTTAAGGATGAGAAGTTCGGTATAAAATGTATGTAGTAACCAAATATCCCCAAGAAACTCTATATGTCAAAAATGTTCTTGGGATGTTCCTAGGAAACTACTGCTCTTACCTTCTCTAGGTTCACTGACACTCCTGTCTCTAAGATGATGTGACCTAGGAAGTGAATATGATCCATCTAGGAGGGGCATTTTGTGAACATGGTATATAATTGATGCTCTCTTAGTGTATTCAAAATGATCTCAATATGGTTATCTTGATTGTGTCTATTGTGATAATACACCCAGATATTGTCCTTGAAAACCATAAAAAAGAGTCAAGATAAGGATGGAACACCCGATTCATCAATTCCATGAAAACTGCATGCACGTTCGTGAGAATGAACGACGTAACTAGATAATCATATAGACCATAACTATTACGAAAGACTTTACGAGGTATGTTTGTAGGTCGAACACACACATAGTGATATCCTAACCTCAAGTTGATCTTTAAGAACACTCGAGCTTCTAGAAGCTAATCAAACTGGTCATTTAACCATGGAAAGGGATATTGGTTTTTAACTATCAGCTAGTTCAACTTCCAATAGTCCACACATAGCCTAAGGGTACCATCCACCTTTTTCACAAAAAGGACCGAAAACCCACATGGAGAAGTAGTGGGTATGATAAACCCCTTTTCCTCCAAATCCTCTAGCAATATCTTGAGCTCCTATAACTCATTCATAGATATCCTATAAGGAAGAGTGGATCTGATGTATCTCATGGCACTAGCTCGATGGAAAACTCCACCTATCTCTTGGGAGGTAAACAAAAAAATTCATCCGGAATGATGTCCACGAAGTGATCAACCACTAGAGGAAATTTATCCTGACTTAATACCAGATCATCCAGATACAAACTAGCAATCTTGGAAATCATCTCGCCCAGCCAATGATGCTGAGGTCTATCTTAGCTGGCCTAGACATCCTAGTCACCCTTGTGAGTAAACACTGCACCCTTTAGTGATGTAAAAGTCACCTTCCGAAGATAACAGTCAACAAAATCTTGATAAGACAGTAAACAATCCATATTGAGAATGATGTTAAACCTAGTCATCTCGAGGAGATAAAGATCCCAAATGAAGTGGAACCCACCATCCTTAAGGGGGAACTCCATACAGAGGATCACATCACCCTTTCTGATTCCCAACAGTGTGTCTAGCATCATAAAAACCTCAAGAAGAATAAAAACAAGCTTGAGGCTTTTAACCACTGGTGCATATATAAAACTATGTGATACACCTGTATCAAAGAGAGCAGATGTAATTGTAGAAGATACTATAATCTTACCTCTCACTATAGATGGTATGATATCCTTCTCATGTTGGGTCTATTTCACTGCATAAGTCTGTCATGTATTATGGACTTTGACACTTCCTGGATACTTTGTGCTGATCCACCTAGCTGTCTTTGAGAAACTAACATATAGATACCACAACCATGACCACCAATTCCTTGGATTGACCATCCTACACTAATCCATCTCCTATCCTGACACGGATATGAAGAATATTCTCTTGAATTTGACATCAGATCTAACCCCTTACCACACATAGCTAGAGGTAAGGTCCTGCAAAATCGATGATTGTGACCTATCATGCCACTAGATTGACACTCGATTGGTTCATGGTCACACAGATTCTTCATGTGGCCTCACCTACCACACTGAGGGAAATACACCAATCAGCATGCACCCATAGCATGACTAGCACTCATGTCATGGTAAGCCTCAAAATGGTGCTTCCTTCCTGAAGATGTTGATCCACTAGGTCGAGAAACATCACTCCCTTATAATATACCCCCATCTTCCCTCAGGTTTCACTCTATGATAAGTTTCTGATTCATGATCTCAGTGATAAAAGTCAATATGAACCCATTGACCAGAGATTTGATAGCATGTATGAGACCTTCCTCGAAGCATTTCTCTCTTGACATCTTGTCAATAAGATACATTAGCGCAAAACAATGAAACTATGTGAATCATGCCGATTATTCCATAATTGTCATAGCACCCTAATCCTAACATATAAACTCACTAGCCTTCTTTGATCATAGAGTTTCAAGGTAAAAGCATTCAAAGAAGTGAGTATGTAAATCAGACCAACCCATATCTCTCAACCCGTCAACCTGATTCAAAACATCGCACTAGTGCTCTATTGCTCCACATAGCATATAAGAAGTGATATTGACCCACCTCTCAGGAGGCATCTATAGATTCTCAAAAATCACTAACTTGGTCTTGAGCCACAACTCTATAGCACGTAGACCTCCATCCCTAGAAAATGTGGGCTACTGCTACTGTTGGAACACCTGTATCAGCTTAGCCACAGACAAAGCAGGATAAAAGTAATCCCTAGAAGAACTATGCCTCAGAACCTATGTTCGGAACATCCCCTATTACCTTAGATGTCACTAAAGAAGGATCGACTAGTAGCCCACGACCCACCGTCTCTAAATTATGTCCACCTCCACCCTCATAGAGTACCACTAGAGTTTGTCATAGAAGTATGTCTCTACAATTCCAAACACACGCCTCAGAGAAGAACGACATCACACAACTTAAAAGTGTTGGATAGGTCAAAACCTTCCTAGAAACCAAGTTAACCCATATCCTTCTCCTAAATCCAAGACTGTATAAAGAACATCCATCAAACCACTTGAAACTAGGCCTCCTACCCACTCAAAATTCGGGTCTAGGTTAAGTATCTATCATTATTTCACATTTAGTTATCTAGGAAAATCCACCATGGGTTTACCAATTCTGAATCCATGAGGTCCTACAACACCTCATGAACCAAAAACTTGGTTACCATTCAAAGCATACATATATCAAGTTCATTTATCATTTTCATTTCATTGGTGAGTCATTTCCCAATTCATAAGGGCACATACTCTTTATGAGTTTAAAGGTTATACTAATACTTTATCTACTACACCGAAAGTAATAAAACAGAAGGAACAACTATCACATCAACTTTCAGAACAACATATAATAACTAATGCATCCTAAATGGCATAGAAAAATTCAAGGAATGTGATTTCTAACAAGTACCTATCTGATGCATGAGATGAAATACCCTCATCTCATCAGGTTTCAACATAAATAGAACTCACAATTGCATCAATAGTAACAACATAAATCATGTTCATCACTCAATGGTGAAATAAAATAAACTATAATATTAAAAATATAGAAGATAACAATCTCATTCTAGGAAATTTGGATTTTCCCTATACGCATGGTAGCTAATCCCAAGCACAACTTATTACTAAATTTTATTTTCTTCCTACCCATATCTATTATCACCAAACAGTAATAAAAACCATAAAAATCACTTTGATATCCCTTTATAACATCCCGAACTCATATACCACCTGAAACGGTGCAGGGAACCTATTGACCACATGGCCCCAAACACATCTCCCCAAACACTAGAGGCTACTGACTAGCAGCGAGGGCTTAAGTGAGTTTGTGGGGAGATTATGCCCTCATTACTAGAGTATCATAGTGGAAGTAAAATAAAACAAATAGATGAAGTGAAATAAATAATAGTCAATTGAAGTAAACTAGGAAATAAAGAAAATAGCACATAGAAATAACTATAAGTGTCTCATAAACAAAATGGTGTATATGGTACATCTATCTAGAAATAACCCAAATAAGTACATGAAAATTTAATACAATTTAGAAGTCTCAAAAGAACAAAAGGAAAAAAAGGTATCCCAGTAGCATCACAAGCCTCATCTTAGTCTTATTCTCCCCTAATCTAAATAAATAGTCAACAACATTCACCTGGGCACTTTCCCCTATCATCACCTACAACCATATAATCTTTTGGGTCCCCGAGGAGGAACAAATAAGGTTTGAGATAAACATACCAGTAGGTAACCACCCGAGGTCTATACAGTTATAACAATAACATAAAAAGTGCTAGAAAGTGTAAGTAAGGAAGTAAAGTAAGTGAATGAACATGGAATAAGTCTGCTGCAAAGTAAAACCAAACAGACCCACAAGGCTACCTACAACAAGAGTCATCTCCTAATAAGGAAGCTACAAAAAAGTAAAAAAGTAATAAGTAACATTGCCCCTCCATACACCCATATATATCATGTAACCCATGTCCATGACGTATAAATAAGTGTAAAACACAATGTCCATATCCAAGGTTTCACGTACCAAGGCATCCATGTAATAAGTATAGACCATGAATGTCTAAATCCAAGGTATTGTATAACAATGGCATCCAAATTGATTCCCATGGGCATCCTAGTGGAAACATAGTCTATGCACTAGTTAAAGACCTAGGAGCATGTGTACTGACATGTCCTACATGAGTCCCAACAAGCTGGATCCATGGGGTATCAAGGCCCGAGGCATCCCACAGAATCAAGACCCATGGGGAAGAGTTAACCCAAGGCATCCACTACCTCATTCTAGATCCATAGAGATTAGTCCATGGAATCTATCAAACCATTCATTCAATTCATTCATCATATATAATTTTTTTTTATTAAGAAGCACTTTTGAGGAAAAAGTGGGAAACCATAAAGTAAAAAACCATCAAGCAATCTCATAAGAAATGGCCGAATCTCCAAATTGAAATTTAAGTCTTTTAGATCCCTTACCTCTGAGAAGACCCCACTGAGGATTTGTGGCGCACCCTTCCGATCTGTCTTTGAGGAGGTCTTCAAAATAAATTGTCATCTTGTCCCAAGATTGAATGATCTTCCCCACTGAGATATTCTTTCTATTAAATCCACGAGCCAAGATACCACATTGTTTGTTGATCCAAGATTCCTGCTCAGTGGTTAGGTTAAAATTTATGCTCCTCTCAACCAATCTCTCAAAGTCTTCTTGCGAAGAATAAACCTTTATATAATTCTCTAAGAATTATTCATTACCATCAATGATATTTTCCCACTCCTTACATTCCTCCAGTTCCATTCCAACCTGGAGGCAAGCATTATACACAGCACCATTTTCTTCAGGCACCAGATGCTTATCGAAATCCTTTTCTTTACTCAGAGAGAGATTTCCAGAGCTTTTGGAAATATTCATCAATGCCTTGCTATTTCTTGAGGATCTAGTAACCGGAGGTTCTGGAAGATCTGAATAGTCTTTCCAGCAACGCGGCCTCTGGGTGCGCTTAATAAAACCATCAGGGTCAATGATAGATATTTAACCTTTCCTTGAGGAGGATCTAAGGTAGTCCTCTGCCATATTATCTTCCTTGGACTCGGCAGGGGAATATGAGGAGTACTGAAAATCCTCATGGGAGGTCTCCAATTCATGTCCATCCCCATAAGCTTGGAACTCTACTTCTCCCAACACAACAAACCGATTCTGGGAGTTAGAGTCCATTCCTCCATACTTCACCTTCTCAGCATAAGACTGTTTGGCCATTAGGGCATGTACTGATTTTTACAAAACTCCTGGCTGCTCGAAACCACGACCCATATACTGAAATTGAGAATCCGCCAATACTGGACGCAGTGGATCCTTACCCATATTATCACAAGATATCACTAAGAAAGGTGGTAGAACATCCCCTAGGTAAGCTATTTAAAACTATTAAGTCATTAACAGGCTTCCTCTAACTAAGAAATCACAAGCACACACCCCTCAGGTGGTCTAACAAGGCATAAACAGGTTAAATCCATTAGGAACACCTCATGGATGACCCTGAATCAAGCAAAAATTTCCAATTAACCTAAACCGAACCTATAAGAATCCTCCCTAGGTCCGACTAATCCTACTACAAGTAGCTCGCTCAAAAATGTGGTCATGTTGGAAAGTCTGATGGGAGGAATATCGGTCAAACACCTGAAAAGCACCAAAAAATCTGAAGAAAATCATAGACCACCTAACTCAGCTCAGTAGTATAGAGCTCATCTAATATTAATTCCTAACTCATCCAGGTTTAGGAGAAATATAAATAATAGACGAATAACAGGATATTAGGGCATATGATCCTAAAATAAAATAGTGCAATTTCTTTCCATAAGAATTGAATATGGATAAAAAAGAATGTAGGCCTTACCAATAAAGATCCAATGAGATGATCCAGGGTCAAAATAGACGTTGGATGGTAAAACGGGCTCAAAGCCTATGCTAGTCACCTAAAGGGGGATCTCCATGAAGATGGTTTTATCCAACAAGAGGAAGAAGAAATAATTTTAGGTATCAAAAAAATCGGAGAAAAATGGTGATTTTTCCCTTAAAAATGGTTTGCATGGTTAAGGTGCACGATGTTCCTAACCATGTGTTGTTTTGCATGGTTACTGTAAGAGCCTGGGGGGATCACATGGTTACTCCTCACGATATGACTAACCGTGCAGTAGATTTCTGCCAAAAGTTTGTAACATTTTAGACTTACCACATGGCTATGTGGCCACTACCATATGGTTTTTGTAACCATACAGAAGCCATTGGATATCCTTGAATGTTTAGTCTAATTATACGACCTACCCCGCATAGTTTCTCCAAACCATGCGCTATGCCTAAAACACTGCTAAAACTCAGCTTCAGCCTCTGAACGATCCCGAATCACCTCTAAAACACCTATGATAACATGGGGTACATACGTAAGGCCACAACAAAGAATTTAAACTAAAAATAAAAGGATTCGTACCTCATACAAAAACTTGGGTTCTTATAACCTAGATCACACAAATCGTTTGATAAATTTAAAGAACAAATGACGCATGGAATAGAAAACATCCCTAGATCATAGTTTTTTTGGAAACTATAGTGTGATAATGGTTGAGACACTTCTTACCAAATTTATCCTCTCATTCCCTTGAATTATCTTATTTTTTCTGCAATGATTCTTAAAAAATTTAGCATGCTTTGGAATTTGTTTGAGTGCTTCAAGTAGGGGGTATTGATTTCCACTATCTGGAAGGTGTCCATAATTTATTTTTGTAGAACTTCTTCCTAAAACCTATTTGATTCAATCATATTTTATAGAAATAGTGGGGGAATTCTTTATTATCCCTTTGTTTCATTTCCAATGGTGTTTCTTATCTCTACTTCCTTGGATTTTTCTTCTCTTCCTCCTCTTTCTTTTATTATTCATGGTGTATTTTCAAGGAATTTTTTGAATTCCCAACTTCATTATCCCTTATCCCAAGTGGTATTGTTTCAATATCAATGGTGGCTAGTGTTGGGAGTTATTTTCCACTTCTTTTTTTATCATTATGACATTCTCATTTGTGTTTGGGATTGTTTGGGAAGGGAGTATCTTTGGTTTTTTGGTTAGGAATTCCTTGAGACTTTCAAACTTGTTGTAAAAATATTTTACAGTGACTTTGAACCCCTCAAACTCAGATTTATACTATTGATTTATACTATTGGTTTTGAATTGGAGTTTTTTTACAGTGACTTTGAACCCCTTAACCAATGCTTGTTGGTCACTCACTTGTTTTTGGGCCATCTATCTAACCATACCGGTTATATCATCAATCTTACTTTCCCATAAATGTGATGGATAAGAACTTATTAACTCATGAATACCTTTTGTTCCAGTACCTCTTATACCAAATTGTTACGAGTTTTGAGAAATTTTCTCAATCAAGTCCTTGGCATATTCTTGTGACTTATCAGTCATTGCGACTTCAGATGATGTATCTAGAAGGTTTTTTTCACTAAACAATAATCCTTGATAAAATAATACAAGAAAGTGATGCTCTTAAATTTCCTTATGTGGGCATCTGTCACATAGATTCTTCAATCTCTCCCAGTACTAGTAAAGAGTTTTTCCAGATGACTCTTTGATGGCATAGATTTCCTTTTGGATGGTTGTGCTCCTGGAGGTAGGAAAGAATATATCCATGAATAATCTTACCTAGTCATTCCAATCATTTACATATTTGGGTTGTATTCTATAGAACCATTATTTGTCAGCTCCTTCCAATGAAAATGGGAACGCCTTTCACTTTACCTTCTCCCCAGCTACTCCTCAGGGTCTGAAAGTAGAGAAGACATTTGTGAAATATTTAATATGTTTGTTTGGGTCTTCTCATGCCAAGACATGACATTTTGGGAGTAATGGAATCATGTTAAGTTTCCTCTCAAAATAATTTTTGTAAAAATGGCATGGAAAGTTTATTGTTTGGATTAAGGAATTGTGGTGTATAGAGGTATCTAAGGGTTTGGTTTTGATTTCCATCCATGATGAAAGGCGTAAAGTGAACACTTTAAGTTTCAAATAAGTCTAAAAGAGAAATTTACTCAAATTTAGATTGAAAATAAAGGTTTCTAAGTCTATTAAACAAGTTTCATTCAATTTTAGGATCTATGGGGGAAGGGTAAGGGTTTGTGATTCTAGTCATGCAATATAAGAAAAAAAATGTTGGCACTAACTCCCCACCAACAACGCCAAATTTTTACAAGTTCCTATAATGGAGTGTGGTAAAAAAATTATTTCCTATGTTAAAAATTCAATAAAGTGGTGAACATAGGTTGTCTCTAAGAGTAGAGAACATAATAATCAAGTTGTTGCCTTTAATTAGAGGGAAAATGAGATGTTTTTGAAATTGATTGATATTGAAATGAAAAAAAAACAAAATAAAGGAAATAAATTTTAAAAAATAATGAGAAAACATCGATAAAAATTATTGAGAAATATCATATGAGATGGTTATTAGGTCAGGGTTGGTATCTAATTGTAATTATATCATATTTCCAATTTATCCAATTATCTTCTTCTAAGTCAATAAAAGTGATATTCTACCATATATTTATCTAACTACTTTGGTCAAATATTAATGGTAAGAATAAACATTAAAAAATCATATATTGGTCTACATTCCTTTTAATGTGTGATATATTTGAAGTGAATTCCCCCAATTGACTTAGGCAATTTCTGATCGGGTCTTGTTTATCCCAAACAATCAAGAATATGAACTACCCATCTCACACGTACTGACGATCATCGAGTACTTCACCACTAATCTCTAATATATTCCATCATATATAGACTAGAAACTAGTATTTATAATTGAGAAAATAAATAGAAACAAAAAATATAATATCAAATACAATGGTAAATGATAATAAAAACTTCTATTAAAAATTGAATCTGTTTTCACAGAAGAGAGATAATGATATTAAACCATAAAGTTAAAGAACCCATGAATTAAAAAAGTAAAAACTTATCCTTACATAATAACACACAATTTTACCCCTCCATGAGGAGGTTATCCTTAAATAAGGTGGGAGAATAAGACATTACACAATTAAGAAGAAGAAAATAGAGAAAAGAAAGAACAAAAATTTTCTTCTCCGGAATCTGTCCACCATAAGTTTGCTTCGGTTCTATCCAAAATATGAAAAAAAATTCCATGTTACATTCTTATAATATTCTTTTAATTTATTTGGATATCTAATATTGAAATTTAAAATATTTTGGAGTAGTTTACAAAAACTTATGGCTGAATTAATAGAACATACTTTTTCTGGATGGAAAATACTATTCCACCTACCCCACTTTAACTAGTTCAAGAGAGACTTTAATGAAATAATTTCTAAATAAAATTTAATTTTAATATTTCCATTTGAGTTAAATTTATAACCATCTATAATCATCTCATTTGGATGTTTTTATCCCAATATATACCTCATTTAATGATGTAGGATGTATTCTGCCTACTAGAATAAGTTTTCACATTGATCGGTTATTTTAGGCTTGTGTCAGTTTAAATGTGATCTTATTCTAGAAGAAGAATTTGTAGTCCAAAAAAATGGAATCCTAAAAAAAGGAATCACTGAAATTGGATCCAAAATTTAAAAGTGATATCTGAAATACATAGGTGAAAGAGAACTGTTAAATTTACATAATTTACTAATTTTCACATTTAAGCTCAAAACTCACCAAAAATCATAAAATGATGAAAATGAGCTCAAATTGATTAATTATAAGATATTTAATCATTTAAAAATATATTAATAATTATTAAAATATTTTATCTATCATCCACACTACAACCAACATAATATTTTTCCTTTGTAAGACTATCACACAATGGAAAATACAATGGACTAGAGAAGAAGAATCATCACATGATAAAAATACCATAAACATAGCCCAACACCACTTTAAAATCCTATAGAATCATATAAATAGAGAATAGAATGATATAAATTACTAAAATAATAGCAACCAACCAATATGGAGACCAAAGTTCCAAAAGGAGGAGCCTAAAAGAGAAGAATCCACCCATCAACACCTGGAGCAGCCCTAGGGTTTGAGAGAGGAAACAAAATCCAAATGTGGAATGACTTTGGTGTAAAGTGAATAAAAACACATTGGTTAGAAAGGATTCACATTTTTAATTATGGATTCATGACTTAAATACTCTTGTTTGAATATACAATGAAAAAGGTATCACCTCAGATTAAAAATCCTGAGTGAGCCATTCATGATGTGAACATCATTCATGACCTAAAATCTTTTCATTATTTAAACGAAAATCATGGCTTATACCTATATTAAATTCACATTTTGAATATATGATTCATAATTTCAACCTATCCTATAGCCATTCCCTATTCCCAATTTCATTATAAAACGTCCCAGGTTGTTTTTGAAACCCTCTGAACTCAAACTATAAGCTCTCAACCACTAAAAAGAGAGTGAACTATAAATAGTATGTTAAAATTATCCCCACCATAGGAATTTTCATCACTAAAAAATAATGAAGAAGAAGTATAATCTATAAATAGGTGAGGCCACTTCTCCCTCACTAAGGATTCATGCTCCCAGGTCTTGTGAGAATCTGATCTATACCACAAAAACACTTTGAACAATGAAATAGACTTCCAATGTAAGGATTTAATCTAAAAGTAAACAATATATACTAGTTTTTAAAAAATAGAAACATATGGATCCTACTCAATCACCTCTAAACTCAAAATATGTGATATATTAGCGAGAAACTTATCAATTTTAGATATTTTCAAAACATCATGAATACTTGTCAATTAAGCTGGTAACACCAATCAATAGAAAACCTAACCAGGCTTCTCAGTGACCTCAAATTTTACAACATATATTGGAGCTAGATTTAACCATTTCTTCATCCTATGGTGACCTAGATGAGCTGGAACTTTCAATAAAACCAATTCACCAATGAAAAACACCAAAGGACTATGTCAATGATCCATATACGATTTCTACCAACTCTGAGTTAAAACCAAGAATTTATATATATCTTAAATCATCATTGATGTCTCATTAATGAGACCTGGTACCACAAGAGAGGGCTCACCCACATTTTAACAAAAAATTGTTGACCTTATGGGGGACCAAACAAATCTTCAAAGGGTTATATTCTAATAGATGACTAGTAACTATTATTATTAGAGAACTGAACTAGTCCTAGATGGTTTTACCGTAATGCACCAAAATATAGGATTATGGTAGAAATCATATCCTACATGATCTAAATAGAACACTTCAAATGATTTTTCATATGTGGATGGTAAGTCGTAATCAATTTTATCTAATTCCCCATCACCTCTTGGAGACTCTTCTAGAATTTAGAATTAAAATAGAATCCCTCTCTAAGAGAATAGCATAGGGGACCCTATGTAACCTCATAATAGCCTTAACATACAACTTACTGAGATCTAAAATATTAGGTGAGTCTTTCATCATAATAAAATGATCTTATTTCATCAACCAATAAATCACCACCTAGATATAATTCTTTCATCTCAGAGTATGTAGTAATTTAATAAGGAAGTCTATGTAAACCTCATACAATTTCCAAACTATCACTAGAAGAGGTTAAAGAAGACCAAAAGGCTTCAAGTGATCTTCCTTCATCTACTGGTAAGTGTAACAGTGGGACAAATAATCAATGAAGTCATGCTTCATACCTATCCACTATAAATTTTTTATCATTTCATAATACATCATTATAGATCCAGGGTAAACAACCCATTAATAACTATGAAAATCATGAAACACTCAATTTCTTGTATATAATGGGACATAAAAACGTTTCTCATAGTGGATAATATCATCAAATGAGAGACACTAACCAAAAATGGTCTCCCCACCATAAATTATTTCCCTTATTTCAATGAACTCATCATCCCTTGGAATAAACTCAACGATAGAAAAGCCCTATAATGTTCCACTTGCAAGATAGCCTATGGTGGAACATTTCTACTAAGAGATTCTATAACAACATTCTCCTACCCTATGGTGTAGGTGATGTTGAAGTCAAAAATTTGGAGGTATTCCATCTACAATCACTACATAATATTCAATTAATTATATGAAAATATATATCTTAGGATATTATAATTAGAAAAAACAATGAACCTCCCCCAAAAAAGGTAGTGTCGCTAACACTTAAGCACATGTAATACTGTTGAAAGCTCCAAATCATGAGTGGAGTAATTTTTCTCATATAGATTAATATTAATAGAGTAATAGGCCATAACATGATCATCCTATATAATCATGATACCCTGGACATCACAAGAATAATCACAGTACACCACATACTCCTTGTCATGCTCATGCATAATCAAAATTGAGCTGGTCTCAGAAGTCATTTCATCTCATCTGAATAAGTATAACATTTAGTATCCCATATAAACTTCACCCATTTATTAGTAAGGTCAATCAAGGGTGATTTCATATTGGATAAATACTTGAAAAATACCAATAATATCCATCCATACCTAGGAATCTTCATATCTTAAAGATGTTTTGTGGCACTTCACATGAAAAAAATCCTTCACCTTCTCATGATCGAATGATATTCCACATTCCAAAATCATGTTCCACAAAAATATCACTTATTTAATTGATAAATGTAATTTTTAAAGATTAAAATAAATGTGATTAATCTACAAGATCTCCAAAAAAAGTTTCAGATAGTTCTTACGATCACTATTGAATCTAGAATAAACCATAAAATATTCCACAAACTCAAAGATAAAGGTGTTGAGATACTGATGGAATATTTGATTCATAAAATCCATAAAAACTACAAGAGAATTAGTTAGAAAAAAATTCATTATAAGATATACATAATGGTCATACTAGCTCCTAAAATCATCCTTTGGGATATCAGACTCCCATACTCAGAGCTGATGATAACCTGATTGAATATCAATCTTTCAAAACCACTTCACCCCCTTTAATAGATCAAACATGCCATCTACATGGAAAAAAGGTACTTATTCTTAACAGTCACCTGATAAAACTTATGATATTCCATGAAAAAAATTAATTCAATCATTAGACTTCCCGGAAAAGAGCATGGGGGGTTCCCATGATGAAACACTATGGTGAAGAAAACATTTCCACATTAGATAAACCAACTAGATCTTGATCAATTTCAAATATTCTAGTTCCAAATGATAATAGGTTATAGAAATAATTTTCATACCTAGAACCATATCAATCATGAACTTTAACTTTCTTTCTAGAGTAAGATTAGATAACTCACCCGGGAAGATATCAAGGAAGTCCCTAATAACAATGAGAAGATCACTAGGAGAAGAAACATATTTGGGATCAATTGAAATGTTAGAAAAAAAACTTCAGATCTATGGGTGAGAAGGTCCTGCAAGAGCGAACCTCAAGTCCTAATCTCCCTAAAAAACATGAGATCTCTCATTGGTGGTAGATAATGAAATATTCCATGATAACAATCAATCTTTGTGAGATGAGAAACTAGAAAATACTTATCGATGATGACATCAAACTAATCCAGATCAAGAACTAAGAAATACCAAACTAAAATTGTGTCTACTATTGATAGAGAACTATATGGTCATCAAACCCATCCTTTTTCATTTTTCTAATAGGCATCACCAACTCTATAACAAAGTTCATGATCACTATTAGAATTTCTATCACATAAAAAAATGTCACTTATAAATGAGTGTGAGGAACATGTATCAAACAAATTGTATATTATAGAAGATGTAATGAAGATGGTACCTCTCACTATTATCACTCTCGTGTCAACATACAAAGAAAACTCATCCACTGTGTGAATAATATGTAATCCAAAGTCCTATGGATAGATCTCTATAGAGTTTCAAGCATCTGGTTATGCTATAGTGACCTTGGGAACTGATGACCCCTAACCAAAATAGAGAATAGACATGGCATGAAAGTACCTATTTAGATAGATTCAGTGACCAAAATAATTTAAAATATTCACAGGTGTGGGAAAACAACATCAGGTTTTCCATACATTACCACAATCATATCATTTCAGGGGCGCATTACTGGCTACTGCTGATGGTGTATAGAGACCCCACTATTGAGAACCCCTACCCTGCCCTTGTTACTATCCATCCACTTCCTATTATTTCCTAGTGCACCATTGAAGCTACCACAGTATTGAAGAGAAAAACTAGAGAAGCTTATCTTTCCCTTCATATCAGTTTCCTCTATATCCTTGTCAAAATTTTTAGCAAGGGTAGTATGATTCAATATATATACATTTGATCATATATATAGTTTCAATACATGTAGGTATTTTTGTGATCTCAGTTGATAATTCATCACAACCTCTAGAGTAAAAGGAACTATCTCTACAAAATGGTTGGTGTATTTAAACACTGAATTACCTCCCTGATACAATGAGAGGAACTACAAAAAATTCCTTATCATCCAAGACTCTGGAAATAATTAGTGAAATAATATATTCTTGAAACCCTTACAATCCAATACCATAGGATAATTTTCCTATACCATATAATCCCACCACTAATTTATGAGAACTTCAATCTTGAACATTGGAAATTTCACCTTGATATCCTGAGGTGGTCTTAGAAGTTGAAGACCAAGTCAATCTGGTTCAATCAATCCTCTTCCTCTTATATTTCATTCATACCCTTAAAGGATGGGGGTTTCTTATATAGGAACATGCAAGAGTGATCATTGTCTGCCTCATATCTTGGTTGTGCCTCAACAACTAGGTTCTAAAATCATAGTATATTCTGGTCCATGACGTGAACAACCTTAACGATAGATTCTAGAATATGCTTATCAAAAGGAAGAGTCCCTTGATAAGAATCTCTTGTTGTACCCTCCTATCAGAACCTTGGATTAAATCTTAGAGGCATAATACTACACATTAAAAATAGAAGAAAATGATCATACAAAAAAACAATCGAAGTTTAAATCGGAAAGATATAAGTAGAAACTGAGACTAAGGTCAAAACCCAAAACAAGAAAAAAACGTCCCAAAATCCCATGGTAACTTGAGGTTAATCATAGGAAGAGTTGTCCCGACACTCACTACAGCCTACCTATAGAGTTATGAAGATCTTATCTCTTGTCTACCAGATATCTTAAGATAATAAAACTTGAGGAAAAACCTAATCTAATTCCAAATTTTCACATCCCAGTCTAGAAAAATCATTCAATGTGATCCCATACTAAAATATGGAAGGAACTTAAGGTCATTATAAATCTCCATAGGCAAACGACTAGCACCCAGGCATCACACAAAAATGAAAGTGAATTATTTCACCCAACTTGAAACATGATATATGAAATATACATACATAGTGGAAATGAGTAACTAGAAGAGATATATTCTATAAATAGGGATAGATAGAGGTAGTGATACAAACGTACAATAGATAGATAAAACCCAAGGTACATGTCCGACAACCAAGAAGGAAAACTAAACTGGAAAAAACTACTCCATGTGATAAGTGGGCAATGTCCCACCATCTCACCACCAGCTACCCATACCTAGCTAACAGGAACCTTCCCACCTCACTATGGAACCTTTCCTTTTCCTACATCAAAAGACAATAATAGGTCTATACATTCCCAAGGTAATATGTTGGGTGTGAGCTAAATCAGCACAATATGATACCACCTAGGTGCTCTATTTCACGTCTCTATACAATAATCCCAATATGGTGAATTTTCATAAAATATGGCATGAAAAATAATTTTCTATTAAAATCAAGGTAAATAGTTTCCCTTTTCCATAGTTCCAAAAAAAAATCCTGTAAAAATATTTTCAAATTATATTTTCCAATAAGACATTTACATTTATCAAATAAGGTATATCAAATCCAAAATAGAAAAATTAAAATCATAATGGTAAAAATGACTAAGATCACAAAGGTTAGGGATAGGTAGATCAATTGTGCCAAAAAAATAATTGATTAATAGTGCACACTCAAGTCCCAATAAGATTAGAGGAAAACCCCATAAAGTGATCCTCCTACAATGTTAATCATTTCATATATCCCATGCATCTATGATCTAGTATTGGAAATCACCTATCAATGTGAACTTTCCAAAAAATTTAAAAGAAAATGTCTAATACTGAACCATCCACCTAGGTACCCAAGGATCCCATGTGATTTATATATCAAATCAATTTTAAATAGATTTTCATATTTCATAAACTATCCCAAAAAACCTTTTACCATTCAAAAACATGTACTAAAAACCCATTTAACAATTTATTTCACAATTCTTTAAAAACACTTTTCTTTTACCAAAATGAGGGGAAAACCATATTTTCTAAAAAAAACCCATTTACACACCCAAATCAATAAACCATTAAAATTAATTTATAAAATAATTTATAAAACCAAGAGTAATTATGGTTCATATTCCATAGGCTAGATATGGAACCACCTACCCCAAACTTAGGTCGCACTCACTACTGGAAATACAGCCTTTCCCAACGGTTTAGAAACGTTGGGAAAGGCTGCAAAGCCCTTGGTATATGTTATACCAAAGTTTCTACAAACCGTAGGGAAGTAAGCTGTTGGGAAAGGTTTTCCAAACAGTTTACTGTGAACCGTTGGGATAGGGTGGGGAAAGCCTAACCTATCCCAACGGTTGTGCCAAACTGTTGGGATAGTTTTTCCCAACGGTTTGGCTTGAACTGTTGGGAAATCCCAAGGATTCCCCTATTTCCAAATGGTTCAATGAACCGTTGGGAAAGGATTTTTACCAAAGTTTCAATGAACTGTTGGTAAAAAAAGGAATCAAGATTCTATGCCAGCGGTTTTGAACCGTTGGCATAGCCTATGCTGTGCAGATTGCACAGCAGCCTGCAATTTGCACTGCAGGTCTGCAATTTGCACAGCAGGCCTCATTTTGTGCCCTCCCATTTTCAATATAATTATTGTACCTGAAATAAACTAACACATACATATACAATTATTGTACCTGTAATAACCAACTAACACATACATATAGAGAACAAATTCATACACATTTAATATATATTGCATCCTGGAACTATACACATCCATAATTAAATTAGAATTCATAACGTAATTATAAACATACATAATTCATTTAGAATTAAATTTAAAATTTAGATGATAATTATATGTGTAATCCAGAAGTCAATTCATAATTTGATCGGTTTTTTGTATACCATATATTTTTACCTAAAATGATGTCCATTTTAAACAAAATATATACACCTGGAGTGATACCGGACACACTGCACCTCGGATTGAGGCAGGGTTGACTCGTACACATCACATATGACCCATGGATCATTGTGATAAAGTATCTACACAATACGAATGCGTTTGGTCGGTTTTCCGTATGCCAGTTGATTTTTTTCAATTAAAATGACGTCCTTTTGAAACAATAGGCATACACTTTGAGTGGTTCCAGCCACACCACATCTCAAATTGAGGTGTGGTTGATTATTAAACTTCACATATGACCCATGGATCGTTCTCCTAAATTTTCTATGGAAACCTAAAGAGTTTGGTCGGTTTTCCGTATGTACTTAAAATGTTGTCCATTTTAAACAAAAGAGAGCCACTTAGAGTGATTCCGGCCACACCATGCCTCCAATTAAGGTGGGGTTGAATCATAAACATCAAATATGACCCATGGATAGTTTTTCTAAAGTATCGACACAATACGAATGCTTTTGGTCAGTTTTCTGTATGCCAGTTGATGTTTTTCACTTAAAATGACGTCCTTTTGAAACAAAAGACAGACAATTTGAGTGGTGGCAGCCACAACGTGCCTCGGATTGAGATGGGGTTGACTCTTAAATGTCACATATGACCCATGGATCATTGTGTTAATTTATTGACACAATCCGAATGCGTTTGGTCAGTTTTTCGTTTTCCAGTTGATGTTTTTCAATTAAAATGACGTCCTTTTGAAACAAAAGGCAGACACTTTGAGTGGTTCCAGCCACACTGCGGCTTGGATTAAGGAAGAATTGATTCATACACATCACATATAACCCATGAATCATTCTCCTAAAGTTTCAATGTAAACCGAATTCATTTGGTTAGTTTTCCGTATGTACTTAAAATGTTGTCCATTTTAAACAAAAGAGAGCCACTTAGAGTGATTATGGCCACACCATGCCTTAGATTAAGGTGGGTTTGACTCGTACACATCACATATGACCCATGTATCGTTGTGCTAAATTATATACACAATAAGAATGCGTTTGGTCAATTTTCCGTATGCCAGTTGAAGTTGTTCACTTAAAATGACGTCCTTTTGAATCAAAAGATAGACACTTTGAGTGGTGGCAGCCACACTGCACCTCAGATTGAGGCGGGGTTGACTCTTACACGTCAAATATGACCCATGTATCGTTTTTCTAAAGTATCGACACAATACGAATGCATTTGGTCGGTTTTCCGTATGCCAGTGGATGTTTTTCAATTAAAATGGCGTCCTTTTGAAACTAAAGGCAGACACTTTGAGAGGTGGCAGCCACACTGCACCTCTAATTGAGGCGGTTTTGACTCGTACACATAACATATGACCCATGGATCGTTGTGATAAAGTATCGACACAATCCGAATGTGTTTGGTCGGTTTTTCGTATGCCAGTTGATGTTTTTCAATTAAAATGACGTCCTTTTGAAACAAAAGGCAGACACTTTGAGTGGTGCCAGACGCACTGCATCTCAGATTGAGGCGGTTTTTATTTGAACACATCAAATATGACCCATGAACATTATCCTAATGTTTCAATGGAAACCAAATGCATTTTGTCGGTTTTCCATATATTCTTAAAATGTTGTCCATTTTAAACAAAAGAGATTCACTTAGAGTGATTATGGACACAATGTGCCTCAGATTAAGGAGGGGTTGACTCGTACACATCACATATGACCCATGGATCTTTTTTCTAAAGTATCGACACAATACGAATGCGTTTGGTCAGTTTTTCGTATGCCAGTTGATATTTTTCACTTATAATGACGTCCTTTTGAAACAAAAGACAAACACTTTGAGAGGTGGCGGCCACACCACACCTCATATTGAGGCAAGGTTGACTCGTTCACATCACATATGACCCATGTATCGTTCTTCTAAAGTATCGACACAATCCGAATGCGTTTGGTCAGTTTTCCATATGCCAATTGATGTTTTTCAATTAAAATGACGTCCTTTTGAAACAAAAGGCAGACACTTTGAGTGGTGGTGGCCACACCGTGCCTCAGATTGAGGCGAGGTTGACTCGTACATGTCACATATGACCCATGGATCGTTTTTCTAAAGTATCAACAAAATCTGAGTGCGTTTGGTCAGTTTTCCATATGCCAGTTGATGTTTTTCAATTAAAATGACGTCCTTTTGAAACAAAAGGCAGATACTTTGAGTGGTTCCGTCCACACCGCATCTCAGATTGAGGCGTGGTTGATTCGTACACGTCACATATGACTCATGAATCATTCTCCTAAAGTTTCAATGGAAACCGAATGCGTTTGGTCGGTTTTCCGTATGTACTTAAAATGTTGTCCATTTTAAACAAAAGAGAAGCACATAGAGTGATTCCGGCCACACCATGCCTCAGATTAAGGCGGGGATGACTTTAACATGTCACATATGAAACATGGATCGTTGCGCTAAAGTATCGACACAATCCGAATGCGTTTGGTCAGTTTTCCGTATGCTAGTTGATGTTTTTCACTTAAAATGGCGTCCTTTTGAAACAAAAGACAGACACTTTGAGTGGTGGCAGCCACACCGTATGACCCATGGATAATTGTGCTAAAGTATCAACACAATCCAAATGCGTTTGGTTGGTTTTTCGTATTCCATTTGATGTTTTTCAATTAAAATGACGTCCTTTTGAAACAAAAGACAGACACTTTGAGTGGTGCCAGCCACACCGTATCTCAGATTGAGGCAGTGTTGATTTTTACATGTCACATATTACCCATGAATTGTTCTCCTAAAGTTTCAATTGAAAACTAATGCGTTTGGTCAGTTTTTCGTATGTACTTAAAATGTTGTCCATTTTAAACAAAAGAGAGCCACTTAGAGTATAGACACAATCCGAATGCGTTTGGTCAGTTTTCTGCATGCCAGTTGATGTTTTTCACTTAAAATGTTGTCCTTTTGAAACAAAAGACAGACACTTTGAGTGGTGTCGGCCACACCGTGCCTCGGATTGAGGCCGGGTTAACTCATAGATGTCACATATGACCCATGGATCATTGTGCTAAAGTATCGACACAATCTGAATGCTTTTGGTCGGTTTTCTGTATGCCAGTTGATGTTTTTCAATTAAAATGACGTCATTTTGAAACAAAAGGAATACACTGTGAGTGGTGGAGGCCACACCGCTCATCCTATTGAGGAGGGGTTGACTCGTATATGTCACATATGACCCATGGATCTTTGTGCTAAAGTATCAACACAATATGAATGCGTTTGGTCGGTTTTCCGTATATTAGTTGATTTTTTTCAATTAAAGTGACATCCTTTTGAAACAGAAGACATACACTTTGAGTGGTTCTGGCCACAACGCATCTCATATTGAGGCGGGGTTGATTCATACACGTCACATATGACCCATGAATCATTCTACTAAAGTTTCAACGAAAACCGAATGCGTTTGGTCGGTTTTTTATATGTACTTAAAATGTTATCGATTTGAAACAAAAGACAGACACTTTGAGTGGTGGAGGCCACACCGCTCTTCTGTTTGAGTCAGGTTTGACTCTTACATGACACATATGAACCATGGATCATTGTGCTAAAGTATCAACACAATACTAACGCGTTTGGTCGGTTTTCCGTATACCAGTTTATGTTTTTCAATTAAAATGACGTTCTTTTGAAATAAAAGGCAGACACTTTGAGTGGTATCGGCCACACCACATCTCATATTGAGGCGGGGTTTACTCGTACACGTCACATATGACCCATGAATCGTTCTCCTAAAGTTTCAATGGAAACCGAATGAGTTTGGTCGGTTTTCTGTTTGTACTTAAAATGTTGTCCATTTTAAACAAAAGAGAGCCACTTAGAGTGATTCTGGCCACACTGTGCCTCATATTAAGGCTGGGTTGACTCATACATGTCACATATGACCCATGGATCATTGTGATAAAGTATCGACACAATACGAATGTTTTGGTCGGTTTTCCATATGCCAGTTGATGTTTTTCACTTAAAATGACGTCCTTTTGAAACAAAAGACAGACACTTTGAGTGGTGGAAGGCACAACGCACCTCAGATTGAGGCAGGGTTGACTCGTACACTTCACATATGACCCATGGATTGTCTTTCTAAAGTATCGACACAATCCGAATGCGTTGGGTCATTTTTCCGTATGCCAGTTGATGTTTTTCAATTAAAATGATGTCCTTTTGAAACAAAAGGCAGACACTTTGAGTGGTGTCGGCCACACCGTGTCTCAAATTGAGGCGGGGTTGATTTTTACACGTCACATATGCCCCATGAATCTTTCTCCTAAAGTTTCAATGGAAACCGAATGCGTTTGGTCGGTTTTCCGTATGTACTTAAAATGTTGTCCATTTTAAACAAAAGAGAGCCACTTAGAGTGATTACGGCCACACCGTGCCTCATATTAAGATGAGGTTGACTCGTACATGTCACATATGACCCATGGATCATTGTGCTAGAGTATCGACACAATACGAATGCATTTGGTCAGTTTTTTATATGTCTGTTTATGTTTTTCACTTAAAATGACATCCTTTTGAAACAAAAGACAGACACTTTGAGTGGTGGTGGCCACACCGCACCTCGGATTGAGGAGGGGTTGACTATTACACATCCATATGAACCATGGATCGTTGTGCTAAAGTATCGACACAATATAAATGTGTTTGGTCGGTTTTCCTTATGCCAGTTGATGTTTTCCAATTAAAATGACGTCCTTTTGAAACAAAAGGCATACACTTTGAGTGGTGGAGGACACACCACACCTCGGATTGAGGTGGGGTTGACTTTTACACGTCACATATGACCCATGGATCGTTGTTCTAAAGTATCGACACAATCCAAATGCGTTTGGTTGGTTTTCTGTATTCCAGTTTATGTTTTTCAATTAAAATGACGTCCTTTTGAAATAGAAGACAGACACGTTGAGTGGTGCTGGCCACACCGCATCTCAGATTGAGGCAGGGTTGATTCGTACACATCACATATGACCCATGAATCGTTCTCCTAAAGTTTCAATGAAAACCGAATGTGTTTGATCTGTTTTCCATATGTACTTAAAATGTTGTCCATTTTAAACAAAAGACAGACACTTTGAGTGGTGACGGCCACACCGCGCCTCAGATTAATGCGGGGTTGACTCGTACATGTCACATATGACCCATGGATAATTGTTCTAAAGTATCTACGCAATCCGAATGCGTTTGGTCGGTTTTCTGTATGCCATTTGATGTTTTTCACTTAAAATGATGTCCTTTTGAAACAAAAGATAGAAACCTTGAGTGGTGCTGGCCACACCGCATCTCATATTGAGGCGGGGTTGACTCGTACACGTCACATATGACCCATGAATCATTATCCTAAAGTTTCAATAGAAACTGAATACGTTTGGTCGGTTTTCCGTATGCCATTTGATGTTTTTCAATTAAAATGACGTCCTTTTGAAACAGAAGACAGACACTTTGAGTGGTGACGGCCACACCGCATCTCAGATTGAGGCGGGGTTGATTCGTACACGTCACATATGACCCATGAATCGTTCTCCTAAAGTTTCAACGGAAACCGAATGTTTTTGGTCGGTTTTCCGTATGTACTTAAAATGTTGTCCATTTTATGAGAATCTTCATGTGTCTATTAGTGGAATGGTATTTACTTAAAATCTTGTGGACATTCATATAAAATATTTTTATATCATTCTTAGTATGGATTAGATTTTAGTTTATCATGCTATGAAACATTTCGGAGCTTACAATGTCATACCCAATGAATACATCTCTTTTATAACATACCAAGAATCTATGATATTGATTAGATGTGTAAATGTGATTTACATTGATTATCATGATGAAAATAAATAAAATATATATTATAGAATTTATAGTATTAAATGAAATCAAGGAGGGTGGGGGGGATGTCCGGCAGGGCTGTCCGGGGGGCTGTCCGGTGGGTGTCTGGGGGGCTATCCGGGGACCAAGGAGGAGGGTGGGGGGGCTGTGCGGGGGGATCTCTAGGGGGTGTTCGGAGGGGGGGGGGGGGGGGGTTGTCCATGGTCCAAGGAGGAGGGTGGGGGGGATGTCTGGGGGGCTGTCTGGGGTCCAGGGAGGAGGGTGGGGGGCTGTCTGGCGGGCTATTCGGGGGGCTGTCTGGGGGGTGTCCGGGGGGTGTTCGGGGGGTTGTCTGGGGTCCAAGGAAGACGGGGGGGGGGGGGGGGGGCTGTCCGAGGGGCTGTCTGGGGGGCTGTTTGGGAGGCTGTCCGGGGTCCTGAGAGGAGGGTGGGGGGGCTGTCCGGGGGGGGTGTCTGGGGTCCAAGGAGGATGGCGGGGGGGTTGTCCAGGGTCCAGGAAGGAGGGGGATTCCCAAACACACAACCACTAAAAGACAACAACATCCATAAAAATAGAAAATATATAAAAATAACTCAACTCCAATACTATACTACGAGTCTAGATAAAACCAACAACTAGAATAGATTAAATATCAAATCTCAGTAATATTAGTCAAAAATGCAATGGATTAATTTTTCCCACATCACCATCAGCATCATCACCATCATCATCACCCTCGTCCTCGTCCCCATCATCATAATCACCCTCCTCAGTGCCCTCCTCCTCGCCCTCAACCTCCTCCTCACCCTCGCCACCCGCCTCGCCCTCCTCCTCTCCCTCCTCTTCCGCATCAGACTCCTTGCCATCATCATCGTCAAGATGGACATCGTCTTGACCACCACTAGAACTGCCACCCGGTGCACCATATATAGAATGTATCGACGATATATATTCATCAAAATCTAGGCTAGCCTCTGCTGGAAGTGTTAGATGTAGAACTTCAATAAATTTCATAAACGCACTGTTTGCCCTAACAGACTGTTCTGCCGTCTCTGTGGCCCTTTTCTCAGCCTGTTCTGCCTGTGCCCTAACTTTTTGTAGCTCAGTGTCACTATAGCTCATACCTAAGGAGGGCCAATACCTCGTCGGGGCTATCCTAGGTCGGCAGTGTACTCTGCCACAATGATCCTCTCCCAACACCTGATGTAAGTGATCTGTTGGCCCAAAATTGTCTGGTTCTTGGGCATCAAGGGCCTCTAAAGCAACCTGTTACAAATATAAATATATCATTAAGTTACAAAATAGATATTAAAATATAAATTCAATAGATTAAAACTTACAATATGCTGCTGAGTCGCTTCATTGACGACACTTGCATCCTTTTTCCGTCTACTCGAGCAAAACAATTTTGCTCGAGGCACACGTCCTTCAATATTCTGTATTTGCCTCTAAAATGACATTGAAAACTAAATTTATATGAAAACTTTAGCAAAATATTAAATAATTGAGGAAACAAAAGAAAGTGTAAGTCGTAAAGAAAACTTATAAACAATTGTCATACCTACGTCCTCTCATGATCATGCATCATAGTGTGTCCCGGTGTGTGGAGGTATTTTTTTGCATCAATGTTCTTTTTACTTTTTCCAGATGATTCCTAAATAAAATTCGAAAATGAAACAAATAGTATTAATGCAAAACATGAAAGTTATTATTTAAATACCTAAAATGTTATTAATACCTTAAACTGGGTACTCGCCCAATGAGTAATCATATGACGATACTGCTCTATAGGACAATCATCCACCACTGGTACCACCTCTAACTTAGTGCCAACTCTAGCAACCTATCCAATATACAACTCATGCTTGTAGGCTCTCCAAAGCTCGCCTAAATCCTTTAGACGTTCCGGTCGTGTACCCTCACCATCGGGAAAATTAAATAGAAGTTGAAATCAAAATATTAATTTATATAAATACAAAAATAATTCATGGAATTAAATAGAACAGATTTTTTTACCCATATCTCTGCCCAAGCTCTATCCTTGACCTCATGTGGCAAATGTCTCAACGATAGTAGGCTGACAGGAATGATGTCAGAGTATTTGGAAAGCGTCGCCAAAAAACTTCGACATTGATGCCCTGTTTTCTCAACCATTTGGTTGTCTTCATTATAATCCACCATAACCTGTGTGCGGCAGTTCCATACCGAACGCATGCGTGTACGCCCCCGCCCAAACCTCATGTCAGTAGATGTATCTGTCAAGAAATAAAAACAAATATTTTATCAAACCATGTTATAATGAAAATAAATATTGCTATAAAATTTGTTAGGGTTCTATAAATATACCTTTGCCGGTCTGATCGCTAAGCACTGCTAGATCCACAAAAACTGATAGAACAACCTTTGGTGGAACAAGAGTCAAAGATGATGGAATATATAAGTTCAGAGAGATAGAAGTAGAAGTAAAAGAAGATGGGACAGCTGTCTGACCAGATGCTGACTGGGGAGTGGGAATCATCATGGGATGTGAAAATGATGGGCCAGAAGATGTAGAAGGTAGCGAAAACATGGGAGGCCTAAATATCCCATGTGTCCCTAATGACACACCAGGATCAGAATGTGGGAAGGATGACATGTCAGTGGGAGGGGCAGGGTCTAGTCGGGTATGCGCAGCTGCTCTTCCACCTCTGGTACGAAACCTCCTCGTACCACCGGCCTGAGTACTAGGACCAGTACTAGGATCCTCGTCAAATAACTGTCAATGTATAGGTGGCTCCTACAAAAATGTTTACAAAAAAATTAATCACATGACATTATATATTCTTTAAATATATCAATTTGAAATAAAGTACTCACTGCAGGCACTAATGATGGAATTCCCAACTCCGTCATTCGACGATTGTTCTACATCATTTTTTCCTTTGTCTCTCTTCAATTGGATTCATTTCCTGCTTTTGAAAACAAATATTTAATTAATTAGAAAAATAAAACTAATGTGTAACCCAAAAAACTAAATATATGAGGGAATAGGGGGATTCATTGGTAATTTAGCTATCAATTATTTTAGACGAGCTTGAATGGATTTAATAAATCATACAAGTTGTAATGTTCACCAAGTTAGAAATATTGTTTGACTATGTTTGAATACAGTTCAATTCCAAATTAGAAAATGAAATTCAAATAAAACTGTAACCAATAAACATTGAAAATTCACATAATGGTCAAGTCAATTATAAATTGTTTTAGAAGATCTTGAATGGATTTAATAAATCATACAAGTTGTAATGTTCACCAAGTTAGAAATATTGTTTGACTATGTTTGAATACAGTTAAATTCCAAATTAGAAAATGCAATTCAAATAAAACTGCAACCAATAAACATTGAAAATTCACATAACGATCAAGTCAGCTATCAATTGTTTTATAAGATCTTGAATGGATTTAATAAATCATAAAAGTTGTAATGTTCACCAAGTTAGAAATATTTTTTGACTAGGTTTGAATACAGTTCAATTCCAAATTATAAAATTCAATTCAAATAAAACTACAACCAATAAACAATGAAAATTTACATAATGGTCAAGTCAGCTAAAACATATTTGTGATCAATACTAAATCAATTTGAATATTACCAACCTTAACAACACAAATCGAGGTAAACCAAAAGAATTGAGAACATGGATGAATGATTCTATATATTTTCAACCACAACTTTAGGTTCACAATCAACTCTGACAATTGAGCTATTGGAGTCACCAAAAGAAATAAATGGATTGGTTCCAATGGAACTAGGGACAGTGTCAATTCCATCATCACCATCATCAAAAATATGTCTTGGAATTACTTCAACTATGACACCAAATTCAGGTCGAAGTTGGTCTTTGACAAAAAAAACTTGTTTATCCATTTATGCCAATACATATGGTTCTTAGGTAGCAAGAGTGTGAGTCATATTAATTACTCAAAATCCACAATCATTAATAAATGTGCCATGTATCATCATTGATTCAAACCAATGACATTTTAGCATTGTGACTCGTCCATGAGAGTAATAATCCAATATTATTATTTTATCAAAAAATCTATAATAACCCATATTTTCAAATCACGGTCTACTATATGATGCAATGGCATAAAAATCTATTGTGGAAGTAACCATAACACCATCATGTTGTGTTCTCATGTTCTTTGCTCGTTCAGGGACAATAAATTTGTACCCATTGATAACAATTGATTTACAGTCACGAACCACGGTATTAGGACCAAAAACCAAAGCTCTTATTTCCTCAGAGATAGAGTCAGCGGACAAACTCAATACATGCAATATAAATGACTATTAAACTTAATTAAATATTGATATAATTATTTTAAACATTAATTTTTTTACCTTCGATTTTAACCAAGCAGAAAACTCTTTGCTATGCAAAGTCTCTCTGCTTCTCAAAGATAAAGAACGATGCTTCCTATTTATCATTGTTTTATGTTCCCTGTAGATAAAAAATATGAATAGTTTAACAGATATATATGTAAGATATACATAATCAATTTAGTTACCTGATATAGTTATCGAACAAATCACAGTAGAACAAAACTGTGCGATGTGCCATCTCTCGCTCTTCATGGCTTAATGTCTTCAATGTATATGATCTAGGATTTCCTCCCTTTTGAGGAAGTGATGGAAAATAGGTTCAATTTTCTCATACTGTTCTTCTTAATTTCTCATTGGTCTATTCAATCTTGTACTAAGATCAGAAAAATACATCGAGCAAAAATCCATACATTCTTGAGCCAGGTAACCGTTCACGATAAAACCTTCAGGATGATTTCTGTTTCGGACATAAGACTTTAATGTGAACATATTTCTTTTAGTTGGATACATCCAACAAAAAGAAACAGGTCCTTCGAGAAGTATTTCAGTGGGAATATGGAAAGTCAGATGCAACATGCATGTGAAAAATGATGGAGGAAATATTTTCTCCAACTTACACAAAATTAATGGGGTATCTGTTAACATTTTTTGCAAGAAAGACTTGGACAACTTCTTATCACAAAGATCTCTAAACAAATGGCACAACCGAATAACAACCACCATTACATTATTGGACAGAAGATGATAGATTTTTATTGGAATCAACTCATGCAGTAGAACGTGATAATCATGAGTCTTCAAAGATTTTAGCTTTAACTCTCTTCTGTTGACCCGTTTAGATATGTTGCTTGAATATCCATTAGGAACTCTAATAGTCTCTAATACTTCCAGAAATTGTTTTTTTCCGTAGGTGTCATCACATAAGAAGCACATGGAAGTTTCCATTTATTTTCACTGATACGCACAGGATGCAATTCTGGTCTGATGCTCCAATCCACCAAGTCACGCCGAGATTGTAAATCATCTTTTGTCTTCCCATTGACATTTAGAAGAACCAAAAGCAACATTTTACATATATTCTTTTCAATATGCATTACGTATAAGCAATGACGTAACAAATTGGTTGACCAATAAGGCAAATCAAAAAAGATACTCCTCTTCCTCCAATTGTAATAGGTTTCAGTGGAAACATTCTTTCTCTTTCCAGATTTCATTTGACCCTTCCTGAACGAAAAACTGAAATCTTTCAATTGATTAAGCACGTCAGTTCCAGACATACGCTGAGGTGGATCATCGGTCTCTATGGTATTATCAAATCTTCGACGATTCATTCTATATGGATGATCCTTTGGTGGCAAGAATCGTCAATGTCCATAAAAATGAAACTACAACGATGTTTCAGTCTTCTGGATCGTGTATTCTTCATACAAACTAGACATGACAGTTTTCCCTTCGTGCTCCATCCAGACATCATTTCCTAAGCTGGAAAATCATTGATCATCCACATAAGTGTAGCACGCATCTAAAATATTTCTTTCGAACATGCATCGTATGTGCGCACACCCACATCCCAAAGAAGTTTCAACTATTTTATTAAAGGTTGCATGTATACATCAATATCAATGTCGGGATCAGAAGGACCAGATATGAGTATACTCATGAAAGTGAAAGGTTTTTTCATACACAACCATGGGGGAAGATTATAAATGTGTATAAAAACTGGCCATGTGCTGTGCGAAGTAAGCATCTTCCCAAAGGGATTACAACCGTCACATGAAAGACCCAGCCTCACATTACGCACGTCAGCTGCAAAATCAGGATGTTGAGCATCAAATCTCTGCCATGCAAATCCATCTACAGGATGAACTAACTCATCATTAGTCTTCTTTCTCTCGGTATCATTCCATCTCATTTTTATTGATATGCCATCAAACATAAAAAGATTCTGGAGTCTGGGGATCAATGGAAAGTGCCACATTACTTTCTGTGGAACGCGGGATGGTGTTCCATCAGATTTTGACTTCCAGCGGGATGTGCCACATTTTATACAATCATTTTGTTCAGCGGATTCCTCCCAGAATAAACTGCAATCTTTCTGGAAAACATGAATTTTGTTTCTTAAAAATCCAAGTCCCTCAACTAACTTCCATGACATATAGTGGTTTGAGGAAATATCTGCATCATCTGGAAGTAAATACTTCAAGAGGGTAACAATATAATCGATTGC
The DNA here is from genome assembly GCA_963277665.1 of Viscum album. Lineage (NCBI taxonomy): Eukaryota > Viridiplantae > Streptophyta > Magnoliopsida > Santalales > Viscaceae > Viscum > Viscum album. Next base: position 1,385,040,495 of record OY728138.1, read on the forward strand.
TATATTAGAAATCCCATACATAGTTTTCCCATGAAACAATCAGATTAAAAATTCCATCTTTTTCATTTTATCGCATTGTCGATATACTGGAGTCGTGGCAACATCATTCAATTTTTTCACCCTATAAATATCATCATTTTCAATAGATTCATCAGTTGTTCTCATATCGAAGTCTTCTTGAGTCGAAATCCTTTCTTTTTTATGATGAAGAATAAACGGAAACCGATCATCTAACAAATTATCCATTCCAGTCCTTTCATTTCGATCATCACCATTTTGAGATTTCATTTTCTCCCCATTGTGATACCACACAAAGTAGTTTTCTTGAAAACCATTTTTGGTTATGTGGTAGCTGACTTCTTCACGGCTCAACCAAGGTCTACCAACACAATTGGAACATGGACAATGTATGTGACCACTATCTGAAGCATTGTGAAATGAAAAATATATAAAGCTCTCTAAATTATTTTGAAAATCGCTTGAGATCCGATCGGTTTCATACATCCAACTTCTGTCCATTCTGTAAAAAGAATTTACATAAGTCGTTTTCTCATAAACAATTAAATAGGATTGAACTTTTATAGAAAATACATTTAAGTAAACGATAAAGGAATAAGTTTCTAGTCGATGTAGTAAACTATTAAAATAATGTAAAGAACAAGTACTCATAAATTAAATTAAAATTTATTTATATTAATTTTCATTAGGTCTATAAGAGGCACATACCTCAGGTCCCATCATGTGTTATAGGCATCCCAAATCATTCACTCATGTTTAATAACTCATTATTGACACCTTTATGGACATACCTTTCATTACCCAGTTACTTCCCCAAGTCAAGCGCACCCCATGGGTGAATAAATTTTAGGCTTCTACACTAATAGTTTGTTCATGGCTTGTAAAAAGATTTAATTTCATTAAGTATAGACAAAAACATTTATTTTTTAATTTCAAATTCTTAATAAAGTATGTCAATGATAACAACATTACTGAATTAAACTTGTGACTAATCTAACATTTTTATGGCTGTCTACACATGCCAGAATGGGTAGTGAAAAGAACCCCACCCTCATAAAAGTGAGTATTGGCCAAGAAGGACACATAATATACAATGTACAATGAGAACCATATTTAGTTGACCCTAAAGTTATATTAGTATAGTCATCTTGGGGGAAATGGAATATATGATCCTGGTTAACTGATGAATTCAAAAGATCATATTCTATATGTTGGACACTATCTAAGGTAAGAAATCATGTGAGGATGGGTTTACATCATTCAATTTCTTACATGCTAGTGAGAATGAAGGCTTAAATTAATGACTTGAGTTCACTGATTAAATGAGGGTAGAGGTTGAATAAGCCGTGTAAATAGAATGATTAAATAAGTGTAGATGTTGCATACATTGTGCATGGTGGGGGAGTCTCATCCGATTTGGAAACTAAAATAAATTCCCATCATAGGTAACAATAAGAAACATTACCATCAAAAGAAACTCCAAATAAAAAAGGACTAAAAACATCAAAAATTTCAAGAATTCACTACTATGTAGGGTTTATCCACATGTTTAGCAGTAATTATATGTCTTAATCATGAACCACCTCTACAACTCCTAGTTTTCACCAATAAACATAAGGTAAATATCAAAAAATATCTTTAAAACAACTCATTAATAGTGTAATGGCCCGAACCTGTCCGGTCCATTACTTTGTGAAAATGTGGTGTTGGTGGTGTTCCAGGAGGTCAAGGTGACTTATCCCCCAGTCGCACCCTACCGGTAGCTCGGTCTACCGGTAGCCACTACCTACTGGTAGTTCGGTCTACCGGTAGCCGCTGCCTACCGGTAGCTCGGTCTACCCGTAGCCGCTGCCTACCGGTAGCTCGGTCTACTGGTAGCCGCCGCCTACCGGTACCTCGGTCTACCGGTAGCCGCAGTCTAGCAGTAGCTCGGCTAACACTTTGCCAAAATTCATGTGTGAATAGTGTTTCCACCTTTGCCAAATTTCACGTGTGAACAGTGTTTCCAAAATCCTAAGAGTTACCGATTCATTCCCTTGCCAAATTTCACGTTTGAACAGTGTTTCCAGAATCCTAAGAGCTAACGATTCCTTCCTTTTCCAAATTTCACGTTTGAACAGTGTTTCCAGAATCCTAAGAGCTAACGATTCCTTCCTTTGCCAAATTTCACGTTTGAACAGTGTTTCCAGAATCCTAAGAGCTACCGATTCCTTCCTTTTCCAAATTTCAAGTTTGAACAGTGTTTCCAGAATCCTAAGAGCTACCGATTCCTTTGCCAAATTTCACTTTTGAACAGTGTTTCCAGAATCCTAAGAGCTACTGATTCCTTCCTTTTCCAAATTTCACGTTTGAATAGTGTTTCCAGAATCCTAACAGCTACCAATTCCTTCCTTTGCCAAATTTTGAGTATGTGAATAGTGTTTCCAGCTTCCAACAGTTTCGCCCCTTTGACATTTTCTTTGACGTAACCTTATTTTAAGGACTTTAAGGCCTATTCAAAGGCCATTCATCCTATATTAATTATTCCTAAGGCCGGGATGTTTTTACTTGGTCAAACTGCGTGGGTTAATGCGGTCCATTTTCAATTGGAGAATAAATTGGATCTTAAACTGTCGCCTCTCTAATTTTTTTTAAAAGGAACGAGATATCACTCTTCATTGTTCTTCCTCATGGTTCTCATCTACGAGACGTTAGAACCTTGCAATCATTCCCGTAGGAGTTTCACAATCAAACGTTACTCGGATCAGTTCCACTCTGTTTGATGCAACCAAGATGTGTCGATCATTCTTCCATATAAGTTGACGTGAGAGAAGGATTGTGGCCCAATGTGTGGATAAAGGACGTCAATAAATCTTCGAGGTAGGGGATTCATGGCTTCTCTAATTGTGTATGTGCAATCGTAGAATTAACATGATTTAGTCCTTTGGATCACAATGAAATTGACCTAATTAAATACTTGAACCGGATTAAAAGAATTGGTTGATCGTATAATGTTGCTTTATACCGTGGTAATGGTTTGCCTCATGTTTTCTAGTAAGAGTGATATCTATGTTTTCTTTGATTTGTTGTTCGTTCATGATAGAAATTGATAATGAACGTAAAGCTGGAATTAATTGGCTAAAGATAAAGAGGCATGTAAATTAATCTGGTTGTTTCTGTTGTTGTAGTTGTTCTAATTTTGAGGATAATCAAATTAGGGAAGTAAGCATGGTTATTTAAATTGTGATAGATTACTGATCAGGTCTCCCGTAATTGGATCCTACGAATAACTAATCTTCTAGTTCAATATGGATTAATGAACAGATTGTGTGAGAATTTCTAAAAGGGTTCTGAGTTACCATCTTGTTGTTAAAGGGTCAAGAGCCATGGTTGTGATTGTTGTTTTCCTACTTCTTGTACTCTGATGTGATCCTGGATGGGTGTGGTGATATGTGGAGGCCTAGAGGCCTTGTGGTTGTGGTAGCGGATGATGCCTAAAGTGGCGAGACGCATCAGTTTATGCATGTGGGTGTCGGGGAGGACACCGAGGGTGATGGAATGGGATGGATGTGGTTGTTGGATTCTTGTGGGTTCTTTGAATGTTTATCTGTTTTGTTTTTCCCCACTACTCAAGGCAGCTGGTCTTGCTTGCCCTTCTTCTGAAGGAGGCAAAGACGCGCGGGGTATGCCACGTGCTTTCCGTGTTTAGCCTCTCGAGGGAGAATGGGTCTGTTCTCTTTCTATAGGCGGCAAGGACTCGACGGGTAGTATATCTACTCACCGTGTTGAGCCTCCTTTGTGTTTAGTAGCATATGATTCTTTTCTAGAATGACTGGGAATGTGGGAAAGTAACTCTATAATGAATGTTTGATTAAATGGTGATAATCCACGGGGATGGAGGTGCTGGAATTTCAAAGGTGATGTGAATCTAAAAAGGAGCAGTTGATTTTGAATGTGATTCCATTTCAGTTTAATGTGGAATTGTTCATTCTTAATTAATGTTTAAAGAATTAATTAACGTACAATGGAACTGGTAAAATGAGAATGGAGTAATCTAATAAAGCTCTTCAAATGTTTGTGTGCTTATAGGATACCTAGTCTTTGAAGTAGCAGCCTGGAGTCTGAGAGACGTTAGCTGCAGTTGTATCTAAGACTAGGTAATGCCCATAGTGTGGATGTGAGTTACATATATATTCTGTACTTTTTGTGTTTCTATACGCTACTCCACCCTGTCAGTAAGGGCTACTGACACCCCGGGGATTCTGAGCCCTGGGGGGGGGGTGTTTTCCCCAACATTCTGATGGGAGGTTGAATGGATGACTACCCCCCTTTGGCCTCGCTCTCTTCTCTTGGTAGATACTTATGCCATGAGGAAAAGCGGTTATTTACCCCATATATGTGTGTAGAGGGCTGTAATGGCTTGTGGTTATTCACACACATATATTCTGGATATAGTATCCTATGGACTACTATAGGTGTAATGTGTATAGGCTATGATGGCTTGAGGATCCTTACTCGGAGTATGGGATGTAATGGGTTGAGGTATTATACCCGATGTATGATACACGTTATGAGGGTTGTGGTGGCTCCCGGAAACTACCTGGTTACTTTTGGTTGTGAGGACGGTGTGGTGCTTCGCCCAGGTGTCTACGGGTAAGCCTATGTGGTGCACGATGTGCAGATTGTGGAGCTTAGCCCAGGTGTCTGCGGGCAAGACTTTGGAGAGAGATGCACAGGACGTATGTCGTTGGGGAAAAGCGGAAAACCAGGGGGGGAGTAGTAGCGGGGTACCCTTGATATTTTTTACTATATGCTATATTCTTGTATGCGTTACTTGGTGAGAGTATCCATGGTGAGGTTGGGAACATAGTATACCTGTTTAGGTTACGAGTTAGTTTCACTTGTTGTTCACTGGGCTTTAGCATGCTTTCTTTACTTTTTCATGAGAGGCTTGGGGAGGATCCTACTGAGTATACTGTTATACTCACCCTATGTACATATAAACTTTTTTTCAGGTCACTTGGAGCCGGTTGGAGATCAAGCTGGTTACTACTAGCTTGCGGTTGGAGGAGGAGTTGTTCGGGCTTGTGGTCGCTGTTGTTTTAATTTCTTTTGGGTACTTTTAGTTTTCCCTTTCAATTGTAGTACTTTTGCATGACATTTCATATATGTACTTGGGTTTCTTTTATATTTCAGTTATGAGTTGGAGTTGGTTGGAGTCTATTATATCTCTCTATTCTGCATGTGTTCTCTTAGAGGGTAATGCCTCCCATTTTGTATGGTTATTATACCCTCGGTGCTAGTCGCCAACCCGGGGCCTACTGGAGGCGGGACTTGGGGGTCATTATCTCCCTTCTCACATTGCCAGCCCAGGGGGGTAAACATTGTGGGGAGGGGGTCGTGACAGAGTGGTATCAGAGGTCTGGTTGAGGGATAGGATGGAGTTTGTAGTTAGGCACAGGTGAGGATGAATGGGATGGTAAGGTAACAGTGTCATTCATGTTTAGCAAGTGGGGTAAACACTGGAGACCGGTAGGGACATAGGCATTTAGGGCCCCCTATGATCTGTTGCACGGACCTTTAAGTTTTCGATGGCTACTGAACAAAGTGATATCGATTGCAGGGTAGAGACCTAGGAAATGATCATGCATCATTATTCTTTGTGCCTGTGTTTGAATGGGTAGACCTTGGGATAGGTAACCTAAACTTAATAAAACAAAACAATTAATTAATGTTGAGTCTTCCATATTCCAGGCTTAGGAGTTATAACAGTTGTTATTTTACAGGTATGGCTCTAGGTCGACGTCCTCGTCAGGTTTGCGCAGAAGATGCCCAGCAGGCTGTTCCAGCAGATCACCGCCAAGTAGAGGTTGACGAAGATGACACTTGGAGGAAGAAAATTCTAGAGTTTCAGCGCCAGATTCTACAGAAGTATGAGGGCTCCGTTTCAGATGCAGTCACAGAATACTGGTTGGAGGAGGTCGAGATAGGCTTCAGTTCGATTCGTGCTCGGAAGGAACACTAGGTGTCCTTGGTTGTGACGATGCAGCGCGGAGTAGTGAGGAAGTGGTGGTTCTTGTTCCTTGGGGATCATGAGGAGTCAGCGATCTCATGGGAGGAGTTTCGAGACAGGTTTAGAGTCGAGTTTCATTCATCAACTGCGAAGGTGTCCAGTCGCCAGGAGCTTCTCACCCTTCGATAGGGGAGCTCCAGTGTTCGAGAGTTTGGAATCCATTTCAGGAACCTTCTACGATATGCTTCAGACCTTTTACCAGATGATGAGGCCAGGGCGAGGCATTTCGAGGAGGCTTTGCGTCTAGAGATCCAGCGCCAGGTCACCCCATTTATGCTGAAGACATATCTTGAGGTGTTGGCAAGGGCATAGGTTGTTGAGAGGACTTTGGCCAGGACTGGATCATCACGAGAGGGGAATCATCATTATTCCTCACGAAGCAGAGCTGTGGTCCAGGGTTCCCGGTTTTCAGGACAGAAGAGTTTTCGTTCACCTGGGGGTAGGTCCCAGCCCTTCCCATCTCGTTTCTCCGGAGGCAGCAACTCTCAGGCATATGCCAAGGGATCAGGCACTTGTTTTTCTTGTGGTGGTCGTGGTCATCAGCAGCGGTAGTGCCCGAATTTTTAGAGCAGTCATCGTGCACCGGGCGCCCCACTCCAGGTTCCTCTGTTGAGGCAGTTCCAGCCGAGGCAGTAGCAGTAGGTTGCACCAGTTTTAGATCACCAGAGGGTAGATGGAGCAGGCAGAGGACAGTCCCATGACGCTTCTCATCCTCAGAGAGCAGAGTGAGGCCTTAGTGGTGGTCGTAATCAGGGTCAGAGAGGCCGTGGGGGAGGTCGTGGTCAGCTCCATGCTCTAGCGTTGCCAGCCCCAAGCAAACCATATGTCGTTCAAGGTACCCTTTGCTTGTTCTCTACCTTGGTGTATGCCTTGTTTGATTCAGGAGCAACACACTCCTTCATATCACCTACCCTTGTCCATGCTTTGGGACTTGATGTAGAGAGGCTTCCAGTGCCCTTGGCGTTGACTACGCCAGTTGGAGGTCGATCTGACTTGTTTAAAGTATGTAGAGATTGTGAGATAGTGTTGGGGCAACACCGCTCTTGGGGAGATTTCCTATGTTTATGAATACAACCATATGATGTCATACTCGGCATGGATTGGTTGTATTCGGTGCAGGCTGTTGTGGATTGCTACAGGAAGAAGGCCGTTTTCCTTGATGCATATGGAGAGAAAGTGGTGTTTGTTGGTGAGAGAGATCCTTGGATGAGTCATAGACGAGTTTCATCCTTATCGTCCATGATGGCTGGGATGATGCTGAGTTCTTTAGAGGTTCAACAGTTGGCGTTTCCTAGGGTCATAGAGGAGTACCCTGACGTCTTTCCAGGAGAGGTTGTATCCTTACCCCCTCGACGAGAGATCGAGTTTGGGATCGAGCTACAGCCAGGATCGTCCCCTATCTCTATGTCTCCATATAGGATGTCCCCTTCTGAGTTACGAGAGCTACGTATTCAGCTTGATGGTCAGTTGCAGTGTGGTTTTGTTCAGCCAAGTGTGTCACCTTGGGGTGCACCAGTTTTGTTTGTGAAAAAGGCTGATGGAAGTTTGCGGTTGTGCGTCGATTATCGTCGAATAAACAAAGTGACAATAACGAACCGCTATCCTCTCCCGCGGATTGATGACTTATTCGATCAACTGAAGGGTTCAAGTTGGTTCTCAGAGATCGACTTGCGGTCAGGATATCACCAAATGCGTTTAAAGGATGAGGATATCCCAAAGACTGCTTTCCGTTGTCGTCATGGGCATTATGAGTTTGTTGTAATGCCATCCGGCGTGACGAATGCTCCAGCTGTTTTCATGGGGTTGATGAATGATGTGTTCCATGAATTCCTGGACAAGTTTGTTGTGTTTTTCATCGATGACATCCTTGTGTACTCCACATCTGAAGAAGAGCATGCAGAGCATCTACGAGCCGTTTTGGGAGATCTTCGCCAACATCAGTTGTTTGGGAAGTTGTCCAAGTGTGAGTTTTGGGCTCGAGAAGTTAGTTTCTTAGGGAATGTTGTGTCCCAACAGGGAGTAGCTGTGGATCCATCTAAGATAGAAGCAGTAGTGTCTTGGGCATCCCCCAAGACCGTGTCAGAGGTGCAAAGTTTCCTTGGTCTCGCAGGCTATTATAGGAGGTTTGTAGCTAATTTCTCTTGAGTTGCAACTCCTCTGACAGCTTTGACCAGGAAGGATCAAGCGTTCATATGGACTGATCAGTGTCAGGCAGCTTTTGAGTATCTAAAGGAGAAGTTGGTAAGTGCTCCAGTCCTTTGTCTTCCAGCGGAGGGAGTCCAGTTTGATGTTTTCTGTGATACTTCACATCTGGGGCTAGGCTGTGTTCTCATGCAGCAAAGGTCAGTTGTTTCTTATGGGTCTCGGCAGTTGCGTCCCCATGAATTCAACTATGACACCCATGATCTTGAGTTGGTAGCCGTGGTGTTTGCTCTAAAGTTGTGGAGACATTACTTCATTGGTGAGCACTTTGTGGTTTTCACCGATCATAAGAGTTTGAGGTATGTTTTCTCCCAACATGACTTGAACTTGAGGTAGCGTCGGTGGATGGAGTTCTTGAAGGAATATGACTTTGAAATATTATATACACCTGGAAAAGGGAATGTTGTAGCTGATGCACTAAGCCGAAAGACACGTAATGATGTTGTGCATGAATCTGGTGATTCCTAGAGAGTTATGGAAGAGCTATCAGCTATGCATCTTGATATGGGAGAAGTTGGGAGTAGAGGTTGTATTTTCCAGATGACGGTGTAGTCATCCCTGATGCATAAGGTGGAAGAGTCTCAGTTGGGTGATCTAGAGGTGGAAGTTTGGAGAGACAGAGTTGTTTGTGGTGAGGCCCCTGATGGTTGGTCGGAGGATGAACAACAGTGAGTGTTGTATCATGGCAGGATTTTTGTCCCCTTGGCGATGTGCGAGACGGTTCTCCGAGAGTTCCATAGTTCACCCTTGTCAGTACATCCTGTTGTGACGAAGATGTACCGATCCTTGAGGAGTCAGTTTTGGTGGCCTGGGCTGAAGCGTACGGTTGCAGAATGTGTGTCTCGATGTTTAGTCTTCCAGAAGGTGAAGGCCGAACACCGTGTTCCTGCTGGTCTTCTCCAGCACATAGAGATTCCTCAGTGGAAGTGGGAGGACATCTCGATGGACTTTGTTACAGGTTTACCTCGAGCTCTGGGAGGACTTGATGCTATATGGGTGGTAGTGGATCGTTTAACAAAGTCGACCCACTTCATAGCGATCAAGGATTCGAGCTCAGTGGAGGTTTTGTCGAGGCAATATCTAGAAGATGTGGTGAGACTCCATGGAGTACCTAGGACGATAATTTCTGATAGAGATCCTCGTTTTACCTCTAGGGTGTGAAGAGGTCTCCAGCATGCTTTTGGCTCTCAACTGTTCGTTAGCACTGCTTTTCATCCTCAAACGGATGGTCAGACAGAGCGAACCATCCAGACTCCTGAAGACATGTTGCGCTCTTGTGTTCTTGATTTTGGAGGTTCATGGACAAAGCACTTACCCTTGGTAGAGTTCTCTTACAATAATAGTTTTCACTCTACCATCGGTATGGCGCCATTTAATGACTTGTATGTTCGGCCATGTCGTTCTGTGTTTTGCTGGACTGGGGTCGGAGAGTCAGCAATTCTCGGACCAGAACTAGTGCAGAATACAACAGAGATGATTCAGGTGATTCTTGAGAGGATGAAGATAGCACAAGATCGTCAGAAATCGTATGCTAATCAAAGAAGGAGACCCTTAGAGTTTAATGTTGGGGATCATGTGTTTCTGAAGGTGACTCCCCGTCGTGGGCAGCGAAGGTTTGGTTGTGGAAGTAAGCTTTGTCCCCGGTTTGTTGGTCCTTTCGAGGTGTTAGCTCGTGTTGGAGCTGTGGCATATCGAGTAGCAATTCCCCCTTAGATGAGTCGGATACATGATGTTTTCCATGTATCACAGCTCCGTCGTTATCTTCATGATGAATCTCATGTTATCGATTGGGGAGAGATCGATATTGACGATGATGCAACCTTCAAGGAGCGACCTGTGGAGATCCAAGACCGCAAGGAGAAGGTGTTGCGTGGGCATTATATCCCCTTAGTTCGTGTCTTGTGGTGACACGGTGGCATGGAGGAGAGTACCTGGGAACGTGAGTCACATATACGTGCTCAGTACCCAGAGTTGTTTAATGTTTAACTCTTTTCATGTAATGAAGTTTCCTTAGTGGTTAGACCTTTCATATTTTATTTATGTACCTTTTGTGTGATGTTATGATTGAATTGTTTGGATATGGATTGTTTGTTTCCATACTCTCGGATGTTGTAGTTTTGTTCCAGCTTTCGAACAACTCATGGTGGTTTTCCCCTAAGAGGTATCTTATGGGGTGGTTGTTCGGACCCCTCTTTTCTTCTGGGTTGGTTTTTAATTCTCGAGGACGAGTATGTTTTGAGAGGTATCTAATGTAATGGCCCGGACCTCTCTGGTCCATTACTTTGTGAAAATGTGGAGTTGGAGGTGTTCCGGGAGGTCAAGGTGACTTATCCCCCAGTCGTACCCTACCGGTAGCTCGGTCTACCGGTAGCCGCTGCCTACCGGTAGCTCGGTCTACCGGTAGCTCGGTCTACCGATAGTTGCCGCCTACCGGTACCTCGGTCTACCGGTAGCCACAGTCTAGCAGTAGCTCAGCTAACACTTTTCCAAATTTCACGTGTGAACAGTGTTTCCAGAATCCTAAGAGCTACTGATTCCTTCCTTTGCCAAATTTCACGTGTGAACAGTGTTTCCAGAATCCTAAGAGAAACTGATTCCTTCCTTTTCCAAATTTCATGTTTGAACAGTGTTTCCAGAATCCAAAGAGCTACTGATTCCTTCCTTTTCCAAATTTCACATTTGAACAGTGTTTCCATAATCCTAAGAGCTACTGATTCCTTCCTTTTCCAAATTTCACGTTTGAACAGTGTTTCCAGAATCCCAAGAGCTACCGATTCCTTCCTTTGCCAAATTTCATGTTTGAACAGTGTTTCTAGAATCTTAAGAGCTACCGATTCCTTCCTTTTCCAAATTTCATGTTTGAACAGTGTTTCCAGAATCCTAAGAGCTACTGATTCCTTCCTTTGCCAAAATTTTGAGTATGTGAATAGTGTTTCTAGCTTCCAACAGTTTTGCCCCTTTGACATTTTCTTTGACGTAACTTTATTTTAAGGACTTTAAGGCCGATTCAAAGGCCATAAATCCTATATTAATTATTCCTAAGGCCGGGATGTTTTTACTTGGTCAAACCGCGTGGGTTATTGCGATCCATTTTTAATGGAGAATAAATCGGATCGTAAACCGTCGCCTCTCTAATTTTTTTTAAAAGGAACGAGATATCATTCTTCGTTGTTCATCCTCCTGGTTCTCATCTACGAGACGTTAGAACCCCGCAATCATTCCTGTAGGAGTTTCACAATCAAACGTTACTCGGATCAGTTCCGCTCTGTTTGATGCAACCAAGATGTGTCGATCATTCTTCTATATAAGTTGACGCGAGAGAAGGATTGTGGCCTGTTGTGTGGATAAAGGACGTCAAGAACTCTTCGAGGTAGGGGATTCATGGCTTCTCTAATTGTGTATGTGAAATCGTAGAATTAACATGATTTAGTCCATTGGATCACAATGAAATTGACCTAATTAAATACTTGAACTGGATTAAAAGAATTGGTTGATCGTATAATGTTGCTTTATACCATGGTAACGGTTTGTCTCATGTTTTCTAGTTAGAGTGATATCTATGTTTTCTTTGATTTTTTGTTCGTTCATGATAGAAATTGATAATGAACGTAAAGCTGGAATTAATTGGATAAAGATAAAGAGGCATGTAAATTAATCTGGTTATTGCTGTTGTTGTAGTTGTTCTAATTTTGAGGATAATAAAATTAGGGAAGTATGCATGGTTATTTAAATTGTGATAGATTACTGATTAGGTCTCCTGTAATTGGATCCTACGAATAACTAATCTTCCAGTTCAATATGGATTAATGAACAGATTGTGTGAGAATTTCTAAAAGGGTTCTGAGTTACCCTCTTGTTGTTAAAGGGTCAAGAGCCATGGTTGTGATTGTTGTTTTCCTACTGCTTGTACTGTGATGTGAGCCTGGATGGGTGTGGTGATATGTGGAGGCCTGGAGGCCTTGTGGTTGTGGTAGAGGATGAAGCCTAGAGTGGTGAGATGCATCAGTTTATGCATATGGGTGTCGGGGAGGACACCGAGGGTGATGGAATGGGATGGATGTGGTTGTTGGATTTTTGTGGGTTCTTTGAATGTTTATCTGTTTTGTTTTTCCCCACTGCTCAAGGCAGCTGTTCTTGCTTGCCCTTCTTCTGAAGGAGGCAAAGACGCGCGGGGTATGCCATGTGCTTTCCGTGTTTAGCCTCTTGAGGGAGAATGGGTCTGTGCTCTTTCTATAGGTGGCAAGGACTTGACGGGTAGTATATCTACTCACCGTGTTGATCCTCCTTTGTGTTTAGTAGCATATGATGCTTTTCTAGAATGCCTGGGAATGTGGGAAAGTAACTCTATAATGAATGTTTGATTAAATGGTGACAATCCACGGGGATGGAGGTGCTGGAATTTCAAAGGTGATGTGAATCTAAAAAGGAGCAGTTGATTTTGAATGTGATGACATTTCAGTTTAATGTGGAATTGTTCATTCTTAATTAATGTTTAAAGAATTAATTAATGTACAGTGGAACTAGTAAAATGAGAATGGAGTAATCTAATAAAGCTCTTCAAATGTTTGTGTGCTTATAGGATACCTAGTCTTTGAAGTAGCAGCCTGGAGTCTGAGAGACGTTAGCTACAGTTGTATCTAAGACTAGGTAATTCCCATAGTGTGGATGTGAGTTACATATATATTCTGTACTTTTTGTGTTTCTATACGCTACTCCACCCTATCGGTAAGGGAAACTGACACCCCGGTGATTCTGAGCCCTGGGGGGGTGTTTCCCCTAACATTCTGATGGGAGGTTGAATGGATGACTACCCCCCTTTGGACCCACTCTCTTCTCTTGGTAGATACTTGTGCCATGAGGCACAATGGTTAGTTACCCCATATATGTGTGTAGAGGGATGTAATGGCTTGTGGTTATTCACACACATATATTCTGGATATAGTATCCTATGGACTACAATAGGTGTAATGTGTATAGGCTATGATGGCTTGAGGATCCTTACTCGGAGTATGGGCTGTAATGGCTTGAGGTATTATACCCGATGTATGATACACGTTATGCGGGTTGTGGTGACTCCCGGAAACTACCTGGTTACTTTTGGTTGTGAGGACGGTGTGGTGCTTCACCCAGGTGTCTGTGGGCAAGCATATGTGGTGCACGAGGTGCAGATTGTGGAGCTTAGCCCAGGTGTCTTCGGGCAAGCCTCTGGAGAGAGATGCACAGGACTTATGTCATTGGGGCAAAGAGGAAAACCAGTGGGGATTTAGTAGCGGGGTACCCTTGATATTCTTTACTATATGCTATATTCTTGTATGCGTTACTTGGTGAGAGTAGCCATGGTGAGGTTGGGAACATAGTATACCTGTTTAGGTTACGAGTTAGTTTCACTTGTTGTTCACTGGGCTTTAGCATGCTTTCTTTACTTTTTCACGAGAGGCTTGGGGAGGATCCTATTGAGTATACTGTTATACTCACCCTATGTATATATAAACTGTTTTTCAGGTCACTTGGAGCAGGTTGGAGATCAAGCTGGTTACTACTAGCTTGCGGTTGGAGGAGGAGCTGTTCGGGCATGTGGTCACTGCCATTTTACTTTCTTTTGGGTACTTTTAGTTTTCCCTTTCAGTTGTAGTACTTTTGCATGACATTTCATATATGAAATTGGGTTTCTTTTATATTTCAGTTATGAGTTGGAGTTGGTTGGAGTCTATTCTATCTCTCTCTTCTGCATGTGTTCTCTTAGAGGGTAATGCCTCCCATTTTGTATGGTTATTATACCCTCGGTGCTAGTCGCCAACCCGGGGCCTACTGGAGGCGGGACTCGGGGGTCATTATCTCCCTTCTCACATTGACAGCCCAGGGGGGTACACATTGTGGGGAGGGGGTCATGAAAAATAGGATCTAAATTTAAATATTATCTTGAATCAACCATGGAATCTCTTTCACAACACATTATCACACACCAGTTATCTCATGTGTTACTAAATACCAAACATATTCACATAGTGTACTATAAAAAATTACATTACACAATCCTTATTAAAAAAAATTAATTTTAATAAAACACTTTCCTCAATGAATTTTAAGGAAAAAATTCATAAAAACATTGCTAAAAATTATTAAACACATATAAATAAATTTCCAAGTAACAATTAATTACAAGATGGAAAAAAAGAATAAAAACACATACTTAGAAAATCTAGAATCCAACAGAAATAAATTTGAGATGATTCTTCTTCGATGGAGGGTTAAGGATTTAATTAATTAAATGGATTGGAATGGATAAAGTCTAGATTTTATCAAAACACAAAAAATGATATACACATCAAAATAAAAACTTAAAACTAAAATATGAGATGAATAACAATAAAAACAAGGTAGCACTTAAATATTTTATGTGTATGAAGAATAGAATACTTGATTTGAGATGATTTGGATGTAGTTTGACAGGTTTAGATGGGGGAAGTCATGAGAGCAGCGGAGCCGTGGACAAATTAGGGTTTCATCGCGAATGGGGAAGAGAGTGGCCGATTCTGTATTTGGGGAAAATCTTTCCCAATGGTTTTTAAAAACCATTGGGAAAGGGGTGTCCAAGAGACTCTTTACCAATGGTTTAAACAAACCGTTGGTAAAGGGTGACCATTTCCCAACGGTTCTACCCAACGAAAAACCGTTGGGAAAGGGCTTCTTTACCAACTATTTGTTTAAACCGTTGGTAAAGAAGCATTGGGAAAGGGGTAGTTTTCAGTGGTGACTCCAACCGTGATGGTATATACATGCCAAGAGTGTAAAGGAAACATGAATTAAATAAATAGAGTACCTAACAATGATTCTCACATCTTATAATAAAATTCCATAAAAAATGGCTGACAGTGAAGTTAGATCAACACATACCTCAAGAAAATCTCATGCCTCACCATAACCAGTACAAGATACAACCTTTAGAAGATAATCACATAATAGAAACTACAAAGTACAAAAGAAGAATCATAATCACATGTTCATGGATCCCATAAATGAAACCAAACACAATTTTCATAACCCCTTGAAGTGAAAAAAATGAAAATCAAATGATCACACTTACCAAAAGAAGATTATCCAACCAAGTGGGAGACTGAAGTGCTATAAAGACAAGCTTGGAAGTGAAAAATCAACCCAATTATGCCTGAAGATGGCCTAAGATTCAAGAGAGGTAACAAAAGTCTAATTAGGAAGGACTTGGGTGTGTAGTTCATACAAAAATCGGGTAGAAAGGATTCACATCATGAATCATGGATTCATGATGTGAATAATCTAGTTTTCATGTATTCTAAAAAAGGTTTCACCTCAGATTAAAAATCCTTATCAACCCATTCATGACATGAATAACATTCACTACCTGAATGCTTCTCACCCTTCTAACTAAACTAGTGGATTCTACCCAAAGTTAATTCGCATTATGAATGCATAATTCATGGAATAAAAATGTCCTATAACTAGTTCCTAGCCCTAGTTCCTTTATAAATACACCCGGACTATTTTTGACACCCTCAAAATCAAGAGTACAAACTCATAAACATTAAAAAAGATCATACCATAACAATAATGTTATAGTCTGTCTCAAGTTCTCTATTTAAAAGGAATTTATTCAAAATTTAACAAAGATATAAGGTTTTATTTATCAATCTCATTTAAAGTTGATATTATTTATGTCTAGACTTCTATATTAGGGATTGTATATAATTTTTCTTAAAACCCCATCTATATTTTTCTCTTATGGTTTTTATTTGGGGTTTATGATGGGATGTGAAGATTACTTCAAGTCACTAGATTTCACTCACTATAAGTCTAGTATATTGTAGTTTTCTTCAGTCTTGTTAGAGAAAGAAAAAAATCAATATTCAGACTACTTGTGTGTTTACCGGAAAATGGAAAGATACTAATGGGTTGAGAAAATAGATCTATGGTAATTTTTATAGTGTACTAGTTGAAATCATTGGTTCTATGTTGGATACTGTAGAATAGTGAATTCAGCAGATGGTTGACCATGATTCTAGAATGGAAATTCAATAGGTTTCTTGATTGAGGATCTATATAAAAGAGAAGTGGGAATAGCTGTTAATGAGTATCTGTACAACAAATCAAAGTGTAACACTAGCTCCTATACTACAGTGCCCATAATTATTTATAATTCTGGTAATATAAGAGTTTCTAGTGTTATATCATGGGAATAGAATTAATATTCAAACCAAGTAATCTTGTGTGTCTATTTCTTTCCCTATTTATCTATATTTGTAAGTTTGTGTATGGAGTGTGTCTTGTAAATGGTTATTAGGGTGAAGTAATATTCCTAATTCTGATTCTCTAAGAAGGAATGGAAATAACTGATATTCTAAATTCTATATCGTTGAAATACTGGTGGATATGAATTTCAAGTGAACTAAGGTTAAGACATACATTGTTTATATTGTTATTTTTATCATGATTCCTAATAATTGGTATCATATCTTAGTTTCACACATTTAGAAACTCATGTAAATTTCTCACTTTCCTTAAATTCAAATTGACTTCAGTTGATTTTATATTCATGAGGAGGTATGAAAATGAAATAAGGAAAGGTTTAGATTAGTTATTTTAATGGAACTAACTATGGATACCATTGGATTCTGAAATAATACTATATAATTCATAAGGATCTTGAACTTCTATGGGGTGCAGATGAACCTAACAATATAAAGAAGGTTGAATAAAAAAACATCACAAAAAGGCACTTGGTTTATTAAGGATGATGTTGGCATGGAACATAACATTCAACATCTAAGAGAATAAGACCACAACTAGAATTATGGAATGCCTAGTGGAAATGTATGAAAATATAACTAACTTAAATAAAGTTTTATTGTTGAGACACATGTTTATCTTAAGGTTATCATAATGATAGTCAGTGATAGATCATTTGAATGAATTTAACATGATCATAAGTTATCTTGAAGTAGTGAAAGTGACTTCCATGTAATGTATATAGTCAAATTTACTACTTGAAGATTTACCAAAATCATGGGATGGAATGGTTATTATAGTATGTAATTAGTATAGAATATATGATATTTTTTTTGTAAATGTCTCAAATTTCATCCTCAATGAGGTGATTTGGAGAAGAGAGGACCAAGTACCTTCCAGTAATTCTCTTTACACTAGAAGAAGGTTTTATCACCTCAAATAAAGAATTGAAGATGATAGAAAGGGAAGTATAGATAAGAGAATAATGGAAATTTGGATGGTATAAGACTTACTAATTGGAATTATGGTAAATAAGGACATCTCTAAAAGAATTAAAAAAATTCAAGGAAGGTACCAGAATAATGGACTTCAAAAGTATAAATTTTACAAGTTCAATGGATATAGGTGACATTATAAAAATCAATATTCAAAATACTATAGATTTATAGGTGTTTGACTATGTTTAATTTTTTCAGTCAATATTTGATCATGGATTCATGATGAACTACGTGTTTAATTTTTTTTTGTAAATCATATCTAGAAGATGATGAAGATCTGAAAGTGATTAGAAAGAGATATGTAAATATCTGGATAAATAATAAGTGCTACCTAAAATTTATGGGAGTGAATAACATTACTTGTTTCTAGATAAATATTATCTCAGTGGGTAAAATGGATGATATTGGATATGAAATGACTTTCTCCAATAGATTTTGGAAAGTAACAAAATGGTATTCAGTTGTGGTGTGAGGTGTAAATACTTGTGTCTCTTAGAGTGTGATAATTCCATAGGTAATTTTAATTTTAAATTTATAGGATGGGTCATTCTGAGAAATAGAATTTTGACTGAGGTTCCAAGAGTTTGAAAATCCCAAAATAGTGTTTTAGAAGTGCTTTACATTTTAGGGGATGTCTTCAGGGTTGAGTGAGTTCCTAAGGAGTTTCTAGGGGATGGGCTGATGAAAAGTGTAGTTGTTCTCCATTCACAGTGTGAATAGGTCATTCATACCATGAATGTAGTTTATGGGGTGCTCTAAGGGAAATTTAGGTTGTGAAAAAAGTTTGGTCAATGGATTTGGAGGAATTTCTTGAAAAATAAAACCGCGCCCCCTATAATCACACTGTGACACATGGCTGATGAGATTTATTTTTAATTGAAAAGTGGGATCACCCCCCCCCCCCCCACCATCCCTTATTCATTTGATGGACATGAAACATTTGTAGGGCTCAGCCAAATCTCACCTCCATCCCTTATCCTCCATTTTGGGTGATTCTAGGTGGGATTCGATGGTGTGAGAGGTAATATTCTTCCTCCTCCTTCCCTTCTACCTGTTTTTTCTCAATTATTATAATTTTTAGCACAAAAAAATTTAGTTTATATCACTAATTCCATAGAATCATGGTTTAATCAGTTGTTTCTGATGGAGATTTTTCTCAGCCAAGATACAGGGGAACTCAAGATGTTGTCCACATACTTTCGTGCATTGTTTTGGTAAAGGTACATCACCTCATGATTTTATTTAAGGTTTTTTCCTAATTTGGATAAAATTAAATATATAATCGGTGATGATAATTTTTAATTTCATGTTTCTTTTCCCAAGAGGTGATTTGGGAGTGGACCACACCTCATTCTTACTAGTTTTAGTGCGATGTAATGACTTAGTGAGTTTTTATGAATTTAGGCGAAATTGAATTTAATGGGAAATTAATTGTAAAATTTATAAATTAATTAAATTATTTATTATTTATTATTTATTATTTATAATTAATTTTTATATATTTTTATGTGAGTTAGGATCATATGAGTTTTGGGTGATGGATGATAGACTTGGATGATCCTGGGTGAGGTCGGGCAGTGGGTTGTTTGGCTATGTAAAAAGTAGAAGAATCTCCTAAAATGAGATATTTGGTCCTAATACTCACCCTATGGTTTAATTATTATTTAGTTTTGATGCATTCTAAAATGTGGTATCGCCACTAAGGGTGATGACCTAGTTAATTAAGTTAACAACCCAATAGAAATGGAAAACCTACAATTGTAATGAATTAAATTATTTAATTAATTAAATGAGATCCTTTAGACCATATGGAGAGATAAGGTCCATTATGGTCCATTACTCTCTGGCTATATGCCTTAGTCACTGATGGAAAAGTCCATTACCATTTTTTGAGTTGGCCTTCACACCATCACTCTGAGGCATGATCCATGTTTTAAATTGAAATGGTTACAATGTGGTGGCCCTTCATGTGAGCCATCGACGCCTCCAAGAGAGGGTGTGAGTGGATATATGATGATAGCCCCAAGTGATCCAAGTAATAACATTATGATTTCTTAGAGACAATAAGATCAACATACTAACCTAGGGTAAGCATTCCTCCCCCTTTTTATGTAACTAGACCTGGTTGGATAGACCTTAGGTAGACCTGGATTGAGTTTCATGAGCAGACCAAACTAGAGTGACCTTAAGGACCAAAATAGGTCATGGTAGATATCCTGATTATTTCCTATGTGGATAATACCAATGTATCCAATGAGTTTATGCTACCCTATAGATAATTTCTAGGTATGAAACAAAATTAGAGCATAAATTATTGACCCAATACTAGATTATACCAAGGAATCTGAGTTGAGTGCCTCCATTTGTGTTAGTCGATGGGACCCCAATGGCTTCCCAGTGATGGACCAACCCTAAGAAAGTGTATGAGATATGTGTAGTGATAACCGTGGGTGTCACCTTATAACAATAATCATGTTCTAATCCAAGAAGGATATGGTGGATTCGGTGGTCCAAGAACGAGGTTGAGCCCTTGTTTCTGTTTACATGATTGTTCTTGAAACCTCAGGGAAATGCATCCCTTGAGCATATGATTTCTTTTACAATTCATTTTTCTTGTTATGTGGATGGGTATGTTACCCCAAATACCTGAATTCGGATGGATAAGTGATGGGTATATTACCCTTTATGATCAACTATGCAATGAGGATGGGTATATTACCCCCATTTGGTTTTTCCTGCATGCTATAGGTATGGTTATATTAACACCAATAGGCCATTGATCTCTAGATTATCCGAGGATGGTTATATTTCCACAAAATGGTGTTAAACATTTGGTGGTTTTTATATGCAATGAGGATGTTAGTTGAGCTCGTGTCCCATAGGGATATGTATTTTTTCCTTAGTAGGATTATTCTCTATGGATTAGCTAGGATTTTCTATGGATTGGTTAGTGTCCATGTTGGTTGGAATGGTTCACACAAAATTTTCAGAGAAACCCCAAATTTGGATAAAGAAGGTATGGTTGATTGAGGTATTCAACCCGATGATCATAACTAAATACTATGTTGGTGCATTCATCATGATGAGTTCAGATACATTACAACATTTTTTCAAAGAAGAAATTTTTTATTTTTTGTTTACATGGTTATTGTATTTCGGTTTTTCAGCTGAGCATGTCACATGAACATATCAAAGCTTGCACCGGTTAGTATGGGATTGATTTGGTGGTTAACTATAGAGTTATGTACTCACACCTTGCTCTATATTCCATTTCACATGTGTACCTTGGAAACTCTCATGTGGTTTTTGAAGGCATGGGTTAAGACGAGGCAGGATTTTGTGGCTTTGAGTTGGAGCACATCTAATGGAGTCAAGAGATATAAGGTGAGGCCTAAAGCTAGGGTTAGGACCACATTGGCATCCTTGTTTATTTTTTATTTATTTACCCCTGTATATGTGATCGCCCTGGTGTGAATTTAGTCTTGTATGAAAGTATGTTTTTCAAGGTTAGTATTACCTTCATATTAATTTACTATTTATTGATATGTTTATTTATTTTGCATACTTTGGTGTGATGATGTAGAACTTATTGGGTTATTTATCCATGATTTAACACTGTGATACATGGGGTATAGTATCCTCATAGTACTATCCTACACCCCTAATACTAGTCAGCAGCCTATAGCATATGAGGAGGCATTCTTGAGGTTATTTTTCACCACTAATTCAGTTAATATTCTGAGAAATCTAGGAAAGGAGTGGAAAATTTATAATATTTTTTTTCTTTTTCTTACTCTTTCGGGATTTGGTAGGATTAAGATAATGGAATTTGTGGGATCTTGTGATGGAACTTGGACTGGTGCATCGAGAACACATTTTCCAATGAAATTCTTAGTTACTAGGGTCTATGATTGTAGTCCATGGTATTTTATATTATGGTTGTATATGATTTTCACATTAAGTGACTCACATGGATGTTTGGGGTTCTAGATTTACTATGTATTTTGTCTCTTGGTCTTATAGGTAAGAGGTGTCTCATTCATAATATTAGTCATATAGGATTTACATGATATATTGGTATACTAGTGTCACTATTTCCATTGAATATTGAGGCTCATCTATTTAAAGTGTCAAAAAATACTCATATGGAAATTAATCATACAATTAATTGGTGGAATTATACTCTTTTGAAGAAAATTTTATATGTATGTTTTAATTTCAGGGTAGGTCTTATGGAACCTACAATGATAATGGTGATATAGTCACTTTAAGAGGGGATGTGTAGAGACCTTGAGGGGATAGTAAGGGGGAATTTAAAGCCCAGAATATGAACCCCTTAGGGGTAAATTTTGTGTAGGTTTAGTTATTTAAAGTATCAGTAACAACCTATGTGGTATTTTCACATATATATTGGAATGGTGTTTTATCTAACCAAACATCATGACTATGGTTCCTTGAAAAATATCATCTTAGGTTAATCTATGGGGGTCAGCCTAAGTTGTGATTCTTGAGGGAGAAATTATGTGTTTGGATACTCAGTGAGAACCAATTACTTGGTGGAATGTTGGGTTGAAATGTGAAACAATTTTATAGATAATAACCTTTAGAGGGTGTTTGCATGTGATATTTATTATGGTTATAGAAAGTAACATAAGATGTTTCATGTGATTTTGACCTCTGATGAGACTTGATTTGCAGGATAGGTGGAAGGACCTAGAGAACATGAGACATGAATAAACTTTTTGTAAGTTGGTAAGTTGTATTTTATGTGAGGGAAACCCTTTAAAGGGGTTATCCTAATGTTTCTTAGTGTATTATAATTAAAAATAATGGGTACATGAAATATTTTGAGATTTAGAAATGGGAGGTGCAATATAGTTGTGGAATGGGCATGGTTATTCCCTATGAATTCTTAATAAAAGAACATTGATTGCTAGTGCATTGGAATTTGAGGTATGGGAGTGCCATGGTGTTGAGGTTAGAAATTTTGGGGATGACTATTCAGGTGTATGAAACTATTTTTATTGATGCGTTTAGTACATGGAAAACATGATGTGGTAAAATGATAAATTATTTGTAATGGCACTAAATTGTGGCTAAGTGTGTTTTTTTCTTAACGAGAAGTCCTTTTAGGAATATTGGTCAATTATGTTGGAATTTTAGTCTATTTATGATGTAATGTGACTCATGGGAATGTAATTAATCATATATTTTCTAGTGGTATGTGAGAATAAACCCATTTAATTTGGATGAGTTTGTGGTGGCACGTGCTGGTTGTGCGAGATGTCATTGAATTGTAGACCAGCGACTGATTTTGTGTTAGATGAGGGAAAATGGTTTGGATAAAAATTTTATAGCATGGTTTCCTAATAGTGTTGATGAAATGAGAAGTTTACCTCCATGGTAGGGGATACATCGGTAATGGAATGATCATGGTGATATGGTCAATCTAGGAGAAATTAAATTCAAGTGTTTCCTAGGGTGGAATGAGCATGGATTGAGAGGAGTATCTTGCATGTTTGGAAATTGATATTATTGATATTGTGCTCAAGGATTTGTATGAGGATAGATGTATGGTGGGTATTCCACCATAGGATATTGGAGGGTGACCTTCAGTACATAATGTCAATTTAGCAGGTGTTGAGGATGAATTCCCAATGAATTGGGATCAAGTAGCAACGAATGGTTTTGTTGATAATCAAGTACAAGAAACACTAGTCATTTTTTTAGTAATGGATGAAGTGTGGGCCTTTGAGGCATGAACCTTATAATGAAATGGTTATTGGCATGGTTAGACTAGGTGTTTGATGGTCGGGGTGGCTCTTATATATTGATGAGGTGTGAATCCAATTTTATCTGACCCCAAGATAAATTCTAGATTTGAGGTTTGGATGAGGTATTGGATGAGTAAGTTCATTAGTATCATAATTGTGATAGTTATAGTATGATCTGATAGTGGTTTGTAAGGTGAATTGTGGTTTTTAACATGTTTCAAGGGGTGAAATAGTTTTTTGACATGGTCTAGGGGTGAAACAGTTCCGTCTCTAGGTTCATAGGGTGAAACTATTTTTTATCATGGTTTAGGGTGTGAAAAAATTATTTTTGAAATTTTTTATGGGTGTAACTATTTTGTGACAAGGTTTATGGGTGAACCTATTTTGTCACAAGATTCAAGGTGTAAAACATGTGAAAACCCCAGTAAAGGTGTATGATGATATGAAAATTCTTGGTAAATCAAGGGAATTTGGTACCATGATTCAGGAGCATCATATTTCGTATGATGGGGATATTCCAAGGTTTGGTTGACACCTTTCAAGGAAAGGTTAGTATATGTGGTCCCTATTCCTGGGAAAAGCATACTCATCTTATTCAGTTTGGAATCAAAGATGATAGGCAGTATCATCTTCTAGTGGGTGTTATTTATATGTGGTTGGGTGTAGTGAAATTGAAACCACATATAATGGATTATTAAACCACTGATAATGTGTTTGATAGGATATTTTGGTGGTAAAAAAGTGTTGTGGGTCAGAATCAGCTACGATGAGTTGAGTTCTATGGTGGAGAGAACCATGAACTAGAGAAGTGGTTGATGGCATAGGGGTTTTCTAATACAGATAGTGTTGTATATAGGTTTCTATGTTGGTTACAAGTGGTGGATTGGTTTTTGATAAATTATGAACCTTGTGTTTGGAGTTCCATAGTGGGAGCTCATTCAACATTCTGGACTAGAGCATGGTGCACTGAGCATGGATCTGTGACCCAAGTCATTCAGTTTTGTGATTGAATGGTTAAAGGGACTTCCCAAATATGAGAAGTGTTATGGTGGGGTATTTTTTAAAACCCACATCTGTTTATGTGTGGTAATTGTAGAGGGAATTTTAATTTTCAATTTAAAATATTGGTCATTCTGAGAACAGGAATTACGAATGAGGTTCTGAGAGTTTGAACATCCCAAAATGATCTTTTTGGACATGGTTTAGGGTTTTAAGGATGGCCTGATTGTTTTGGTGAGTGTTGAAAAAGTGGATGGGGGATACTAAAAAGGTAACTACCAGACATTCATGGTTTTAATAGGTCATTCATGCCGTGAATATGGTTTATGGTGTGTACAAAGACAAATTTAGGATGTGAAAGAAGACTCGCTAAGAGATCTGATGAAATTACCCAAAAAAACATGGTGTGACCCCTATGGTCAAACCATTATACATTAATAATGAGTTTTTTTAATTTAAAAGGGGGATTCCCCCCCCCCCTCTATTTATTATATAAACATGGAGTGTGAGGAAGGATTAGATGGAGATCCCCCTCCCACATTCTTCTCTATTTTGGGTGGTTCCAAGTCTGATTTGATGGTGCCTTAGGTAAGATTCCTCCTCCTCCTTCACTTCTCCATGTTTTTCATTCATTATTCTGTTTTTACTGGAAATCGGTCAATGTTTTAACACTAATTTCACCAAATCATGGTGTAATTGGCCATTTATTATGGTTATTTTTCTCATTCTAAATATAGGGTAACCCGAGTCAATTTCCACACACTATCTCACATTTTTTTGGAAAAGCTACACCACTCGATGATTTTATTAAATTTTTTTCCAAAATTGGATAAAATTAGACATTGAATCAATGGTATTAATTTAATATTTACTATATCTTAGTCCTGGAGGTGTGTTTAGAGTGGACCACAAATTGTTTTTGTTGGCTTCAACATGATGGGATTATCTGGTGAGTTTTTTTTAATTTAGGCCTAATTGAACTAAATGGTAAATTAATCATAAATTGTTTAAATAAATAAATTATAAATGATTTATAATTAATTATTGAATTTTTTGATGTGATTTTGGGTTATATGTGTTTTAGGACATGTTTGATGGACTTGTAAGATCCTGACAATGTTTGGCCAGTGGTTTTTAGAGCTGTGTAAAAAGAAGAAGAAGCTCGTAAAATGAGGTAGGTTGTCCTGGTGCTCGCCATATGGTATAATGATTATTTAGTTTTGATGCATTATGACATGAAGTCTTTCCAATGAGGGTACTGAACTGGTTAATCAAGATAATGGACTAAGATAAATGGACTTCTTAGAATTGTAATGAATTAATTTTTAAATTAATTAAATGAGATCCCTTGGAACCTATAGAGAGACAATGTCCATTACGCGCCCTTTATCTCTATCTAGATGACCTAGACACCGATGGATGAGGAAATAACCATCACCATAACCCTAAGGGTTACTCCTTATTTTAAATTGGAATACTTATGATGTGTTGGCCCTCCATGTGAGTCGTAGACACCTCCAAGAGGGGGGGGTGAGTGGATATATGATGGAAACCCAAAGTGGAACTAGTAAGAACCTTATGATGTCTTAGGTCCAATATGCTTAAAGTAAAGACCCAGGGTGAGTATTCCTCCCCCTTTATATGTGACCAAGCCTGGGTGGACAGACCATTGGTAATCCTTGATTGGGTTGGGTGAGCTAACCGACCCAGAGTGATCTTGAGGATAGAGATATGTCATGGTCCATCTCTTAACTATTTCTAATGTGGAAAATCCCCATGTATCCAGTGAGTCTATTCTACCCTATTTATGATACCTAGGGATGTTAAATCCTTATAGTATTAGGTTTTTATACAATACCATATTGAGGTCAAGTCCTCCAAGTGAAGTTTCTCTGTTAATGTTGACCAAGGGGGCCCTAGTGGGTGCTTAGTGATAGAATGGCCTTAAGAGGGTGGATACGTGATAGGTACTGAATACTATGTGTGTCACCTTATAACCCTAGTCACGTTCTTATCTTAGAAGGATATGGTGGATTAGGTGGGTTAGTAGTATGGATAACACCTTATGAGTGTCACTTTAGAGCCCCAGACATCTTATCACTAACCAAAGTAGGTATGGTCAATAAAGGTATTGTACCCTAGGAAATACATTTATTACTATGTTTTTGTGATTATCATGACATACACAAATATATTTCAAGCATGGAATATAGTGTTACAACATGTACAATTTTATTGTGTGATAAAAAATAATATTTTATTTTTAATTATAAAATTATTTCCTCTACATTATAAAATGTCTAATAAATGTTTAATTTTGTAATGGATAACATGATGTAATGGAACATAGATTGTGTTTTTTTATTATAGAATCATGTTTCCTTAGCAATCAAATGTTTAACTAAATATTTCAAGCCTGATTTGTAGTACCACAACATGTGCAATTATTTTCTTTAACTTGGATAGAAGTTAATGTTTTTTGCATGAATTTAATGATGATATCCAAGAAAATTAAATGTAAATGTTTATTTTTTTTTCATTTCCCTATTTATGGATTATTTTCATTTAAGTGTTAATATTAATTACTTAAAACCCATTTCTAAATTATAAAAAGAGGTTTTAAAAACTATTTATGAATAGTATATCCCATTATAAAGACTAAGTTGTGAATATTTTTATATTTTTGTCATCAGAGCGGTGTGATCATTGAGATGATGTTTATTGATATTGTGAAAATTTACGCCTCTTGTGATTATGTGTTAGGATATGGTTGTATTTATGGAATCACATAACTCCCACAAAATGGTATCCACTTAAAGGTAAAAAAAGGTTGTTTGGAATTTTTTTGAAATTGATTAATATAATCATGCTTTCCATACCTAATTTATTCTAAAGAAATTATCGGTTTCTATATATTATTGATTGGGTTTATTGTGTTTGATCTTATTTTGGTGGAATGTGTTATGGATTCAATCATATGAAGAGATATAAATCCCTTCCCCATCAATACATGTTATATTTATGACATATTTTAAAATTTTGTGGATGAGTCAGGGCCTCCCAAGGTGTAGAATATTTTAATATGGTGGGTAGGTTCCATTTATTTGTCTGATTGAGGCATTATTGTGTGATTATTGTGGAGGTTTTTGGATTGGTCTATATAGTAGTTTAAATGGATGTTTGAATAGTTATGTGAGAGAATATTTTTATTTTTTATGATGTGATATGGCTTGGGTTGATGATTACTAGATTTTATGGTATGTTTATTTATTTGTATTCAGGTGATACAGGTGATGTGTTATATGGATGGTGTGGTGATATGATTGATGGAGGATGGATATGTGTCCTTGGATTGATGTGCTTCTTTGCTATTTTCTTATGTTCTTTGTGTGTTGATTAGTGTGCTTGTGTGACTTATTCTAACCTCATTGTTTCCTAGTTTGAATCTATATTTTCAAAATTCCATTGATGTTTGGGGTGTGTAATGGAAGAGAGGTCTTACAATAAATCATTATTATAAGGCCCCAGCCTTAAAACTTGCTTAATCTTGAGTTATTACAAGATTACACATTGAGGATCTTTTCAGGTTTAGAGTTTTAGAGAATTAGATCATAAAACTTTCATTACATTCCACATTTAAACAAAGTGGTTACATAAAAGATAGTATTCATTTCCCCATCAATAGAAACATATTTAAAATAAAACATGGATTCTTTCTTGACACTTTCTTGACACTATCATCATATCATGTACCAATCCCTTGACTTGTGAAAACATTTCAAAAACTTGGGATGAGCATAAAAATATCAGTAAGGGTTATAAAAAGTATGGAAAGGTAACATGAGTATATATATACATAAGAATGAAATCATACTTTACCCATAAAACATAGGCACTTTAAGATACTTCAACAAATCATTAATAAATCATAGAAATCATAAGACATAAAAGGTAACTTGAGGCATTCATAACATTCCTACGTAGGGAGTAACCCTCTTGGTTATGTTTAGAATACCCACCACAGTATATTCCCTAAATCTCTTCGGAGAAACCTTAACGTTTCACTCCTTCATGTTACCCAATGCATTGGAGAGCTATATCTGGCTCACCCGCCCTTAGTTTATCACGGAACCACCCATCTTCATAACAATACCCAAGAACCATAATATAATCTTATCACATAAAACATGCATAAAGGAAACATAACATTTCCACCTTTCAATAACAAGATATCAATACAACACATTGATATAAAAACATTATGAAAACCATTTTCAAAACCAAAATAAAATAAAAGTAAAACATGGTATTTATTTTTCTTTTAAAAAGTAGGTATGGCTTGTAGAGGAGGCCGAAACTCAAATAATGGTCACGGCGGCGGAGAAGTCGTTGTCGCCGCATACGTACGACAAAAACATTCCCTTCTGTCGTTTAGTAAACGCTTCATATAAAAAAGATTCCTTTTGAATAAACATAAAAGTCAAAGGGGTTTATACACCGTATAAAAGAAGGTTTTGTATAAAATAAAATATTCCTCAATGAAAGGAGATTGAGACGAAGTCCCATACAAAGACGATATCCTTGGTTTAAGGATAAATCAATTACATAATTATGTGTGAAAACAAATACACCAAATATAAGTGGATATTAAGTGTAAAACAATCAGAGGTTATTCACACATATTCATAGAATTACATATTCAAGGAGTACAAGTTTATCCCAAAAATCAAATTTGGGATAAGAAGTTCCCTTGCAAAAATTTGACAACCTAACGACGTCACTTCAAAATTCAGGAAAAGAGTTGATGAGAGATAAAAAGGGTATCTCATCACTTGGACATACAATTTACATCAATAAGGATATATAATAACATATCCCAACATAACAATATGTAAATTAAAAGACCTAACAAAAGAAGTCTTTTAAAAAGAGGAGGGTGAAAGGTTCCCTTACCGACTTGGGTATCTTTCGAAACATACACCCTATGAAAGAAGGACAACACATAATTGATGTAAATACTCATAAACAAAATTATATTACACAAATAGTAGAATAAAGTGCAGTACATACACCACTCAAAATAAAATTTTGGCAAATGTAGCATAAATCTCACGGGAATAAAAGTGAGATGAAAAATCCCTTACGAAAACTTGGCAGCCTAACGGCGCCACTTAAGACTTCCAAAATGGATTGATGAGAGGAAATAGGGTCTCTCATCATATTAACATAAAGTTTACAGAAAGAGTAATATAAAATAACATCCCCCAAAATAACAAAGAGGATATTAAAATAAGTGACATAAAAGAGAGTACTTAAAAAGAAATAGAGGGGTTAGATCTCTTACGAAAATTCGGCAGCCTAACGGCGCCACTCAAAACTTCAAAAATAGATTGATGAGAGAGAATAGGGTCTCTCATCATATGAACATAAAAATTACAGTAATAGTAATATAAGAGAAAATCCTAATAACAGGAAATATGATCTTTAAAAGGAATGACATACAAGAGTGTACTTAAAAAAAAAGAGAGGAGTAGGATCCCTTACCTCAAACCCGACTTGTCTTGTTCGTTTCTTTATATTCCTGAATAATAAACTTTGGTAAATTTATAATTGAATAAGGACATCATTTAAAGATTATTATTAAGTTCATATCACATATTTTAATGTTATAATAATTGGTTAATGATATGAGTTCATAACAGACGTTTTTGGCGATGTTTGGTACATGAGTCAAAAATAAACTTGTTTGAAAAAATGATTGCCCATGTAGTTATAAGTAAATAATTACAGAATAGTATTATTGATTACAATATCATATATATCCAGTACATATTTATTTTATACTATTCCATATCATTTGGAGATAAAAAATGAAAAGCACCGTTCATGGAGACGGTAGGTCGTACGTACGCATGAACACTACTTTAATTTTTTTCTTTTTCATATTAATAGAATTAAAAATAAATGATATATATATATATTATAATTACAGTATAATATATATGTTATATAGGTCACATATGTTCATTAATTTCATTCTTTATACATTCCATGTATTGCATGTACGAGTCACATCACTTGAGGGGGCGGTAGTCCACACTTCCTCATATGAAATTATCGCATTTACACAACATGAAAAGAATAAAGGTATGGTTTAAATATAAAATAAAGAAGCATATAGTAAACATAAATACCATATATATCATATATAAAATACAGTGACATCATAATGTCCACCTTTAAAGGTGTTAAAAGAATATTGAACAATCATCGTTTTGTGAGGCAGAAAATCGCCAACCACCGAAACAGTATGTTCTTTAACCATTAGACGAAGGTGTGTGTAAGTGTAGCTCGAATAATTCTTATAAAAACATCCTAGTATATTGAAGATACTGGATTTGTTACAAAAGAAATGAATAAAAATAGTTTAGGGGGTTGGAGAAGCAAAATAAAACAAAAAGACTCAAGTGAAGACATTACCTTAAAATCGGGTAACTCCCTTTGGTTTGAGCTCAAAGGCTTTCTTAGGAAGACTTCTGCCCAAATTGAGTCTTCAAGGAGTTATAGAGGGATGTAAAGAGACAAAATTGGTAGGGGTTTGCTGATAAAAAGTCTTTGGAAGTGTGGGTAAGGAGGTAGAGGTGGGGGCCTTTTATAAGAGGAGAGGAGGGGCACTCTTGGAAAGTAAAGAAATGTTACTTTATTTTAGAATGAGTTTCGGATTTTAATGGTCCCACATTGATGTGTTTTGAGGATAAGGTTATAAGGGTTCGAAATCCACCCATCCAATAGGTTTTGGACATGTGTAGGTCTTAGAGTTTACATTATCTTCCCATTTTATTTAAATCGTTAAATAATGAGGTAATCGCTGCATCGTCATGATGTCATAAATAATTTAATTTATTTAATATCTAAAAATTATAAAAAAAATACTATGATGTAGGAAATATTTTTTTATTTCCAATAACTATTTAGAGTAAAAAATATAACTTGTATAACCCCATGTAAAAATTGTTTTAGTAAACCATCTCATGTTTGTGTCATTTTTACTTTAACATTAAATAAAAAGGTATTTATGTCATTTTCCAACCAAAGTGGCTCCATGGGGTCCCCAAGTTGACCCATGAATTTTCCTGGTCGGCCATGACACATCCAATGAGGGTATGACATGTGTCTAGGTCATTTAATTTTATTAAAACATTATTCTTACCTTAAACTACACTAATTACCTCTAATCGCGATTAAAAACTTAATAAGTTACTATTCACCAAAAAATTATTCTAATCCCATTGAACTAAATTTTACTTCTTAATGACAACCATGTATGTCAGATTTTTGAAATTCAAAAAACAAATATGGAAAAATTTCATTTAAATGGAAAAATCAGTTTTTATAAGTACCACTTTGTGGTTTCATTATTCATCAAAATTTGAAGTTTTTCAGAAAATTACCAAAAATTCACCCTAAGCTATATTTGATATTCCGAATTCAAAAATGATGTCTATTTTACAAAATTCAAAACATATAAGTTTCATTAATTAATTTAATAATTAATTCCCGTTGTCAAAACAAATAGCGTGTTTTTATGAAACAAAATGTATCAAAAAGATTGATACTAGTTTAAGTCCGATTTCAAAGTGAAATTAATTCCAATGACCACTATTGGATTAAATGGTAAAAATATATTCTAATTTCACTTTAAAACCAATTCAAAATATAATCAAATCATATAAATAAATTAGATTAAAAAGAGGTTTTGAATTAAAATACAACATTTTTCACTATTCATTAAAAATTGAACTTTTTCGGAAAAATACCAAAAATTTACACAAAGTAAATTTTGATGTCCCAATTCTAAAGAAGAATTTTATTTTGTCAAATATAACACATAAAATTGTCAAAAAGTGTATTTAAAAGAGGTTCGCCATCAAAAGGCAGTTAATCGACCTTTTAAAGAATATTGG
The DNA here is from genome assembly GCA_963277665.1 of Viscum album. Lineage (NCBI taxonomy): Eukaryota > Viridiplantae > Streptophyta > Magnoliopsida > Santalales > Viscaceae > Viscum > Viscum album. Next base: position 1,385,072,761 of record OY728138.1, read on the forward strand.
AATGTTTACGCTTACAATTGGATTCATTCGCATTTTTAATCCTTTAACAAATATTTGAAAAACATATATAATCATTTTGTAGTTAGTTCTGTTCATTCCCTCCATTACAACGGCTAGGCGTTAACTACCATTTAAAATAATATTATTTTATTATTAGAGTGCAACACAAGATTCCTAAGAAACTCATTGTTGCGTGTTGGGTACGCCATAGTGCATAGCATCCCGTTTAAAGTAATATTAATATTTTATTCAAAAATATGGATAAATATGAAAATGTCATATTCTTTATTTACCTGGGGTGTTACATCCTTCTCCCCTTTTGGGAATTGCGTCCTCACAATTTTAAAATTGGGCTTGGAAACTTCATTGAAAATCACACATCAAAACAATAGTCAGTAAAACAATCACCTTAAAATAAAGAAAGAGAAGTACAAAGGTCACCTGAGTTAACCCATACTAGGATTCCATGTAAGAAAATACGGATATGTAGGAGAAAACAAAGGGTCATGTTCTGATGGAGAGTGATAGTAAACATGTCTAGGAGAAAGTTTACCATAAGAAAATCACAAACTTGTGATGGGTTAAACAATATTCGATTCCCCAATAGGAAAAGTTAACAGAAAACATTTTTGTTTTAAGTTACTCTTCATTGAGGAATTTTTTTTGAGCTTAACTAAATCATAATGAAACATACTTACTTTTCATGTAGACTTTCAACTTTTACTAGATTCCTTAATCAAACTCATATTTTCTCCAAAAGACGAGTATTTAGGAAGACTTTTTCGCATTAAGAGTACTATAATCAACTTCTTGAGAATCACCTAATCCACAAAAGAGAACTATATATTTCCCATGTCTTTAGACAAAATCCAAAACCAAAATTGTTAGTATGAGGTCAGAGAATCCACAAAAGTATAATCCTTTATAAAAAGAAAATCTATTCTTAATCTCCAAAATTTGTCCCAAAAAAACCCAAAGTTCAACGAAGACCATTCGATAAACAATTGTCCATAAAATTCTTCAAAGTAAACCAAACTAAGATTGAAACCCAAATATTTGAAGGATTTAATCACATAGTCTTCCAAGGTACAAATTAACTTTTATCTCCAAATAACATCAGTTGCTCTTAAATTCTCATATTGAAAAGTAATTAACCTAATCACATATCCTCCATGATAGGTTAATCATTTCCATAGATAACCCAAAATAAACTTACTCTTGATTCCTAAAATCATCTAACTAAAAAGAATTAGTCAAACTAACCAGGGACTTCACGTAGTCCAGTGGTAGGCGATAAATACCAGTCACACTTTGGTTGTGGGTTCGATTCCCGCAGCTTTGTCCGACGCGACGGGTTGTCACATGGTATGCGGGTTGTCCTTTTCCCAAAACTATATAATTCTTAAAACATTCCCCAAAACGAGATAAAATCTTCAAAAATGATCATAAAATATTTTAACCTCAAGTTTATCTCATTCCTTTCATTTTCCATCATATCATAGAGTAACCCATAATTACCTAAAAAGTGAGGATCATATAATCCCTAATGGTTACCTTAATAATTATTACCTGAACTTCCACATCGAGTTGTCCATCTCGTACATGATGCATTAGAGAACATACCAAGGTACAAGTGGTTGATCATGACTCCTTGATAGTTGGTTTAGAACAACCAAGAGTTTCCTCATTGAATCCCCCATTTCATCCAGTCTCTTAATCAGAGAACCACCACAGTTTCCTTCAAACCTATTGTCACTTTGGTGCCTGCTAGATCCATCCATTCACTAAAAATAGAAATGTCAGTGTGAGTATATCAACAAAAACATCATGTACTAATGAGGAAGATAACCACTAAGATATACTTACTCATTCACATTATCTAAAACTAGGACTCTTCCTGAAATCCTATCCATTATGGTACTGTAACTTATGCTTAGAGAATACCCTAACCTCTAAAGTTATCTAAACCGACCTCTGATACCAACTATAAGGCCCCAGCCTTAAACATTGCTTAATCTTGAGTTATTACAAGATTACACATTGAGGATCTTTTCAGGTTTAGTGTTTTAGAGAATTAGATCATAAAACTTGCATTACATTCCACATTTAAACAAAGTGGTTACATAAAAGATAGAATTAATTTTCCCATCAATGGAAACATATTTAAAATAAAACATGGATTCTTTCTTGACACTTCCTTGACACTATCATCATATCATGTACCAAACCCTTGACCTGTGAAAACATTTCAAAAACTTGGGATGAGCATAAAAAGCTCAGTAAGGGTTATAAAAAGTATGGAAAGGTAACATGAGTACATATATACATAAGAATGAAATCATACATTACCCATAAAACATAGGCACTTTAACATACTTCATCAAATCATGAATAAATCATATAAATCATAAGACATAAAAGGTAACTTGAGGCATTCATAACATTCTTACGTAGGGAGTAACCCTCTTGGTTACGTTTGGAATACCCACCACAGTATATTCCCTAAATCTCTTCAGAGAAACCTTAACGTTTCACTCCTTCGCGTTACCCAATGCATTGGAGATCTATATCGGGCTCACCCACCCTTATTTTATCACAGAACCACCCGTCTTCATAACAATGCCCAAGAATCATAATATAATCTTATTACATAAAACATGCATAAAGGAAACATAATATTTCCACCTTTCAATAACAAGATATCAATACAACACATTGATATAAAAACATTATGAAAACCATTTTCAATACCAAAATAAAAGAAAAGTAAAACATGGTATTTTTTTTAAAAAAGAAGGTATGGCTTGTAGAGGAGGCCGAAACACAAATAATGGTCACGGTGGCGGAGAAGTCGTTGTCACCACATACGTAAAAAAACATTCCCTTTTGTTGTTTAGTAAACGATACGTATAAAAAAGATTCCTTTTGAATAAACATAAAAGTCAAATGGGTTTATACACCATATAAAAGAAGGTTGTGTATAAAATAAAATATACCTCAATGAAAGGAGATTGAGATGAAGTCCCATACAAAGACGGTATCCTTGGTTTAATGATAAATAAATTACATAATTATGTGTGAAAAAAATACACCAAATATAAGTGGATATTAAGTGTAAAACAATCAGAGTTTATTCACACATATTCATAGAACGACATATTCAAGGAGTACAAGTTTATCCCAAAAATCAAATTTGGGTTAAGAAGTTCCCTTGCAAAAATTTGACAGCCTAACAACGCCACTTCAAAATTCAGGAAAAGAGTTGATGAGAGATAAAAAGGGTATCTCATCACTTGGACATACAATTTACATCAATAAGGATATATAAGAACATATCCCAACATAAAAATATGTAAATTAAAATACCTAACAAAAGAAGTCTTTTAAAAAGAGGAGGGTGAAAGGTTCCCTTACCGACTTGGGTATCTTTCGAAACATACACCCCATGAAAGAAGGACAATACATCATTGATGTAAATACTAATAAACGAAATTATATTACAAAAAGAGTAGAATAATGGGCAGTACATACACCATTCAAAGTAAATTGTGGAAAATGTAGCATAAATCTCACTGGAATAAAAGTGAGATGAAAAATCCCTTACAAAAACTCGGCAGCCTAACGGCGCCACTTAAGACTTCAAAAATGGATTGATGAGATGAAATAGGGTCTCTAATAATATTAACATAAAGTTTACAGAAAGAGGAATATAAAATAACATCCCCCAACATAACAAAGATAAGATTAAAATAAGTGACATAAAGGAGAGTACTTAAAAAGAAAGAGAGGGGTTAGATCTCTTACGAAAATTTGGCAGCCTAACGGCGCCACTCAAAACTTCCAAAATGAATTGATGAGAGAGAATAGGGTCTCTCATCATATGAAAATAAAAATTACAGTAATAGTAATATAAAAGAACATCCTAATAACAAGAAATATGGTCTTTAAAAGGAATGACATAAAAGAGTGCACTTAAAAAGAAAGAGAGGAGTAGGATCTCTTACCTCAAGTCCAACTTGTCTTGTTCGTTTATTTATATTATTGAATAATAAAATTTGTTAAATTTATAATTTCCCAAGTACCTACTTTAAATATTATTATTCAGTTCATATCACATATTTTAATGTTATAATAATTGATTAATAATATGAGTTCATAACAGACGTTTTTGCCGATGTTTGGTACATGAGTCAAAAATGAACTTGTTTGAAAAAATGATTACCCATGTAGTTATTAGTAAATAATTCCAGAATATTATTATTGATTAAAATATCATATATATCTAGTACATATTCATTTTATACTATTTCATATCATTTGGATATAAAAAACGAAAAGCATCGTTCATGGAGACGGTAGGCCGTACGTACGCATGAACGCTACTTTCATTTTTTCTTTGTCATATTAATGGAATTTAAAATAAATGATATATATATATATATTATAATTACAGTATAATATATATTTTATATAGGTCACATATGTTCATTAATTTCATTCTTTATACATTCCATGTATTGCATGTACGAGTCACATCACTTGAGGGGGCGGTAGTCCACACTTCCTCATATGAAATTATCACATTTACACAACATGAAAAGAATAAAGGTATGGTTTAAATATAATATAAATAAGCATATAATAAACATAAATACCATATATATCATATATAAAATACATTGACATCATAATGGCCACCTTTAAAGGTGTTAAAAGAATATTGAACAATCATCGTTTCGTGAGGCAGAAAATCACCAAGCACAGAAACAGTATGTTCTTTAACAATTAGACGAAGGTGTGTGTAAGTGTATCTCGAATCCTTATTATAAAAACATCCTAGTATATTGAATATACTGTAGTTTTTACAAAATAAATGAATAAAAAGAGTTTAGGAGGTTGGAGAAGCAAAATAAAACAAAAGGACTCAAGTGAAGACATTACCTTAAAATCGGGTAACTCCCTTTGGTTTGAGCTCAAAGGATTCCTTGGGAAGACTTCTGCCCAAAGTGAGGCTTCAAGGAGTTATAGAGTGATGTGGAGAGACAAAATTGGCAGGTTTTGGCTGAGACAAAGGCTTTGGAAGTGTGGGTAAGGAGGTAGAGGTGGGGGCCTTTTATGAGAGGAGAGGAGGGGCACTCTTGGAAAGTAAATAAATGTTACTTTATTTTAGAATGAGTTTCGGATTTTAATGGTCCCACATTTATGTGTTTGGAGGATAAGGATATAAGGGTTCTAAATCCACCCATACAATAGGTTTTGGACATGTGTAGATCTTAGATTTTACATTATCTTTCCATTTTATTTAAATCGTTAAATAATGAGGTAATCGCTGCATCATCATGATGTCATAAATAATTTAATTTATTTAATGTCTAAAAATTATAAAAAAATACTATGATGTAGGAAAGATTTTTAGATTTCCAATGACTATTTATAGTCAAAAATCTGAATTGTATAACACCATGTAAAAATTGTTTTAGTAAAACATTTCATGTTTGTGTCATTTTTTACTTTAACATTAAATAAAAAGGTATTTATGTCATTTTCCAACCAAAGTGGTTCCATGGGGTCCCCAAGTTGACCCATGGATTGTCTTGGTCTCCCATGACACATACAATTAGTGTAGTACATGTTTTTAGGTCATTTCATTTTATTAAAACTTTATTCTTACCTTAAACTACACTAATTACCTCTAATCGCGATTAAAAACTTAATAAGTTACTATTCATCAAAAAATTATTCTAATCCCATTGAACTACATTTTAATTCTTAATGACAACCATGTATGTCGGATTTTTGAAATTCAAAACACAAAGATGGAAAATTTTCATTTAAACGGAAAAATCAGTTTTTATAAGTACCACATAGTGGTTTCACTATTCATCAAAAATTGAAGTTTTTCAGAAAATTACCAAAAATTCACCCTAAGCTATATTTGATATTCTGAATTCAAAAATGATTTCTATTTTACAAAATTCAAAACATATAAGTTTCATTAATTAGTTTAATAATTAATTCCTGCTGTCAAAACAAATAGCGTGTTTTTATGAAACAAAATGTATCAAAAGATTGACACTAGTTTAAGTCTGATTTCAAAGTGAAATTAATTCCAATGACCACTATTGGATTAAATAGTAAAAATATATTCTAATTTCACTTTAAAACCAATTCAAAAGATAATCTAATCATATAAATAAATTATATTAAAAAGAGGTTTTGAATTAAAATACAACATTTTTCACTATTCATTAAAAATTGAACTTTTCGGAAAAATACCAAAAATTTACACAAAGTAAATTCTGATGTCCCGATTATAAAGAAGAATTTTATTTTGTCAAATATAACACATAAAATTTTCAAAAATTGGATTTAAAAGAGGTTCTCCATCAAAAGGCGGTTAATCGACCTTTTAAAGAATATTGGAATGTTTATGCTTAAAATTGGATTCATTCGCATTTTTAATCCTATAAAAAATATTTGACAAACATATATAATCATTTTGTAGTTAGTTCTGTTAATTCCCTCCATTACAACGGCTAGGAATTAACTACCATTTAAAATAATATTATTTTATTATTAGAGTGCAACGTAAGATTCCCAAGAAACTCATTGTTGCGTATTGGGTACGCCATAGTGCATAGTGTCCCGTTTAAAATAATATTAATATTTTATTCAAAAATATGGATAAATAAGAAAATGTCATATTCTTTATTTACCTAGGTTGTTACAATTATTGATATTCCAAGGGCATGAAGTGATGTATTTGTTCAGTGGGTCCTCCAGTACTAACACTATGGATTAGTTAGAGGAGGTTGAGGTTGCTTCGGGGTTAGTGAAGATCCTTCTTGAGTGGTTTTGAAGTTGGAATTGAATACTCTAGGTTGTGTGTACTTAGATTTAAAAAGGAATAATGTAACAGCCCAATATTTTTATGATATATATATTTTTTAAATAATTTTATTTCTTTGATGTCTTGCATTATATACAACACCGACTTAGCTTGTGTCATATAGAACACTGAGTTTTTACGAAACATTATTTTATTATTATACTTATTTTAAAAAGGCAATTATAACCTAGAAATTAGAATAGAGGGTATGAACGTGGTTACATAAATTATAAAATTATGGTTTACACATAAATCTTTGAGCTGTTAATTATAAATGAATGTAAAAAGATTTTAAAATAGGAGGAAATGTTTTTCTAAAAAATTATTTAAATATGAAAAAGTATGTTTTATACTAATAAATAAAAAAATCACACTTTATGAGTTATATTAATGATATATATATATATATATATATATAATAAAATTTAATAATTAATATTCATCTTATCTGTTTTTTAGACATGATATAAGAACAAATCAAATTGTATGCTTAAAAGAAGTATTTTTCTAAAAAGGTAGTTTTGCCGCCTTTTAATGGAGAACCAAATTAAAATCTAATTTTGACACTTCTATAATTTTTATATGAAAAAATAAAATTATTATTTTAAATAGGGATATCAAAATTAAAGTTTTTTTTGAATTTTTTGTATTTTTCTAAAAAGTTATATTTTTTATGAATTGTAAAAAATACTGAATTTTAATTGAAGGAAACTTTTTCATTGAAATAATTTATAGAGATAAATTATATATTTGATTATATATAAAGTATAATGAGATACTTTTTATCATTTAATATAGTTTAGTTCATTGGAATCAGTTTCACGTTGAATTTGGATTTAAAAATTTGTCAATCTTTTGGATGTTCTCACTTTAAAAACTCATTTTCTCATTCCATCAACAAGAATATTTTTAAATTAATTTTATAAAATTATGTGTTTTTAATTATGAAGAATGGATTTATTATTTGAAATTATAATTTAAAAATTTATTAAATAGGTTCCTTTAATTTTTTGCCAATATGAATAGTAACTTTGACAATTTTCATCACCATGTTAAACGGAAAATTGGGTAATTTAAGTAAAAAATAATGTGATAAGAACTATATAATGGCCATAACACTTCACCAAACGTTATTTGATGAATTTAATTCCACAATTAACACATAATTATTGAAATTTCATAATATAATGGAAACTTGTCTGTGAAAATGACTTGGATATTATCAAAATCAAAGAGAGGGACAAAATGTCACACTCTTACTTTTAATAAGTATAATATTTTAATATGGGGATAAATATAAGATATTCTCAACTATATATATTATTATTAAATATAAAACATTTATCTACATCATTTAATTTATTATAAATTTTAGTGAATAAATAATTATCGTAAATAATTACAATTGGATGATGCTGTAATTATTCAATTAATAAAATAATCAATTAAATGATATTAAAAATATTAAAAGAAATATAATTTTAGTTAATTAAGGCGATACAAGAATTTAAGAGGTTAATTTTACATTTTAGGGGTGTATTAAGTAAAGTTATTCAAAGTTATCCTACTATATTGATTTTATTAAAGTTAAAGTAAAGAATAGTGTCAAAATTGACACTTATGATATTTTATGAAAATTATATTTTACTAAATTATTTAGAAATCATAAAAATATTCAATAATTACAAAGTGGATTATATATGATCTAAAATATCATGAATTGTAAATTTATGGTTCAATTGAAACTTTATAAGTAAAAATTACATCCTCTTAGTATAGAAGAATTTGTTATCATAGTTAAAATTAAAATGGGTTAATTAAGAGTTAATTAAAATTGTAAGGATTAAAATAAAACCAAAAATTGTATAAAATATTTTTTTTATTATATTACAACCTTATCATATCTTATATTCTAATAAATATAATTTTTGAGGTATTTGGATTGATATTGAATTTATTATAAATTAATATTTTGAGAAATTCTAAAAGTTCACATCCCCTCTCTTATCAAAGGAAAACTCTTCTTCTCTTTTACTCACAATTTAGAATCTATTTGTTTTAGAAAAAATATTTCTAAATATTCTCCAAAATTCCCTTAGTTTATCCTAGAATTCTTAATTTTGTAAAAACTTCCACCAAATAAGTCCTTTTTGCAAATCAAAAGGAGATACCCAAAGGAATGGTAATCTTCATCAACAAACATTTACATTTTATTTCTTCCATGAACCCCCTAAATTATTATTATTAAATGTTTATATAATAACATAATTTTCCTAAATATATTTATTTGTTTTTATTATAAAGTTTAAACCTACAATTACACACACTTCCATCTAATGGGTAACGAACTTACCGTTCTTGTGTACGTCGAACTACCTCCTCAGAAAATGATGTTGTTCATTTTTTACTTTACCACTTTCATTGTTAGTAATTATAATGTAAAATCTATTTTTATATGATATATATGTTATTTATGATTTATTTATTATTATTTAATTATTATATAAAATATACCTTCATGATTTTTATTTTGTGCAAATATGATAGCTTCATTTTTGGATGTGCAGACTACCGCCTCCTCAAAGAGATTTGAATCATTCACACATTACAAGGAATGTATTAAGGATGGGTTTAGTAAATTTATATTATATATATGAAATAATAATTCTAATAGAATTAAATTATATATATATATATATATATATAAATTTAATTTACTTTCATTCTTTCAATATATCAAGAAAATGGAAACATCATTCATGCGTATGTACGACCTACCGTCTCCATGACTGATGTATTTCATTTTATATTTATATATTTTATCAATTATTATAAATACATATATACTGAATATATATGATATTTATATAATTTTTATCATTATATAAATTATAAAATCATTATATAAGTATTAGGAAAAAAAATATAACAAATCAAAACACATACGAAAAACAAAGCGGTTATTACCTGAACCATAACTTTAACATGGAATTGTTGATAAACACATAATAAAAGGAAAAAATTAAATCATATATGATATGATATTATTGAATAAGGTTATATAATATATTTATAATAAATTTATATTTATTATACATTATTTCTTCATGAGTATGATAAGAGTCAAGGAATAAGGTAATGGATGTATGTCTCACTTTTATTTCTATGGGACACATGCTTTATACACTAATTGTTTCTTATATGTGGTGTATATACTACCCATGAATATATTTGAAGATTCTTATCTAAAATATTATGGTATTTTCATATCCATTTTATTTTCTTTCTTTTATGTGGCATACAATTCTACTAATTATAAAGTGATCTCATCTTCGAGATTATTTTATTTTAAGTCTCTATTAGGGAATCTTTCAATTCCATGTACATGTTTTCTATAATTTTTTTAAAAAAGGTTTTTACTATTATAATGTGGATTTATAAATTAATTTTTACCCATTTTTTTCTTTTTACTAAACATTTTGAATGAAATATTTTATTTTGTTTCCCAAACGAGTTACTTTATGACTTTTCTCGAAAAAGTATTAAAGAAATATTTTTTTAACTTCTATTGAATGAATATATTTTTATAGTTTCATGATGCCTTAATTATTTAAAGATTCATTTATAATATTCCAAGCTTATTTCCAAATGAATTTTTTTCTATTAAAATTGTGCAGTATTTTAAGAAAATTATATGTTTTCAAAGCCGAAAGGATATTTTCCTCAAAAATTATTTTCAAGTGAACTCTCAAAATTATTTTCCATTACGATAACATTATTTGAGGTTACTTATGATTTACTAGGAATGTTTTTCAAGGATAATATCTGTTTTATTAATATGTTTGGTTTATGTTTATGATGGAATGATATTTAAGAAACTCATTTCTTTTCCATGGGTTATGAATGATTGAATGATGTTAATAAAACCCATTTTATTCCATGGGTTTTGATATAATGAATGGTTATGTTCTTTTATCACAAATATACGTGGTTTTAATTATATGATGGGTGGTACCTATATATCCCTCTAATTCATTGGGTAATGATTTATATCCCATGATACAGACACAACTTGAATGGGGAGTGAACTCATTTCGGTAAGCGGTTTTTTCCAGTAAGATTGTCTTGAGAGTGAACCTTGACTATTAAGACGATCATGGGAGTGAAACATGACTACCATGATGGTATGTGGAGTGAAATCATAATAATAACATATCCTTATAAGTTATTTATTTACTACTATAGAAATTATTTCATATTCTTATATGTATGCCACAATTCCATTTCTTCTGTTATGATTTCATAGAATATTTTATTTGATTATTTAAACAAATTCTATGATTTATTCCATTAAAAAATATCAAGATATTTGATATATATGATATGACATTAAATTTTTTTATGCATATATTTTTTATTATTATGTTAAGAATGATCTCTCCCTTTCTTACCCTTACTAAGCATTTGATCTCACACTTTCTTATGTTTAATTTTCCTAGGATAAGAAGAAAGGTATTAAGTATGATATGTCAAAAATGGCTCTAGTTATTAAGAAATATGTGGGATAAGAAGTATATGTGTTATGAACCAGATTTTTATGTTTCCATGTTTTCAAAGGCGCTAAACTAATATAATCTTTGGGTGTGTGATTGTGTAATGTATGAAATGTTCTGAAAAAAATGAAGCAATGTCAATGTACATTAAGATTCGGTCATTATAGTTGGTTTTGTAGAAAAGTTTTAGTTAACCTTTGTAAACCAGGATGAGAAAATTATAGTGAGATCCCTATAGATATTTTTAAGGTTATGTCCTTGGGTGTCTCTAAGGATAAGTCTAAGTATAGTTTACAATCCTATAATTTTGGTAAGAATCATGAAAACCCTAGGATTAAACCTAATATGTTATAGATTGAAAGAAAATTTCCTTGATTATTTGTTTTTTTCACTATTAATAGTGTTAATCGCATTATAATATTGTTTTATTCAATGTTAGGAACCAAAGAAACCAAGTTAATGATGAATTTAATGGGAAATACAACAATTTTCCTCTTGAGCAACCAAATGTTATGGGAGTTGGAATGAAAGATCTTATCACTATACTCACACAAACTATGAATAATTTTGGTCATATAAATGAGTAGAGGAGGGAAATATTTCTATTGTGTCCTTCATAGGATACTTCCACCTTCTTTCAGTGGTTCTTCTAATCCAACTCTTACTGAACAATATAATAATACCACTAAAAATATATTTTCCATCCTTCGGTGTTCGAAACATGATAAATTAATTTTAATTGTTTATCATTTAGAAAGATAAGTAGACTAGTGGTGGAATATAATAAATAATATGAGGTAGAAAGATGAAGTTAAATCCTTGGATTGGGATGAGTTCAATAACTTACTCTTCAATATGTACTTTCCTCATGTTCTTCATACAACGATAGGTAAAGATTTCCTTGAGTTAAAGAAAAGGGATGATGAGTTTGTTCGTACTCATTAGGATAATTTTACAATATTTTGAAGGTACTCTTCTGGTATTATCTTACAACCAGAAAGTAAAGTTGATATATTCTTCAATGGATTCAAACCAAGTCTTCAAAGGGTGTTATTCATAAGATACTTCAGTAGCTATGAAGAGATTGTGTGTTGTACTATCAAGGTGGAAATGGATGTTGGAGTTACATATAAATATCATGGTTTTGATAATAAATAGAAGGTAGAGATCAAATAAAAAACCAAACACCATAGAGAAAAGAATATGAGATTTCTTTTATGATCAAAATGTGAAAAGAAAAATGGAGGAAATTATATTAAGGTAATTGGTAGACGTTTTAAGTGTGGGAAATCAGGTTATTAAGAATTTGACTGCTGAAGTGATGGTAAAATATTATATAATGACGTGAATAGAGAGAAGGATACACAGAATTCACCCAGACACTTAAATACTTCAAGTATAAGGAACATAGGCATTATGCTAATCAATTCCCGAATATAATGGTCAATGATGACGATGGACATCAACAACCTCTTAATGCTAAATATAAAATAAAATGTCATGTAATCACTATTGGCGATGTGCGGTATGATAAGGATGTGGTGGAATTATTGATTTTTTATGTATTAAAATTAAATAATAATGTTGTAGAAATAATTTTTTGGCATTACAGAATAATGAAATATATAAGTATTGGTCCACTGTAGTTTTTCCTTAAGGATTTGAAATTATATGTTGAATGGTATTAGTAAGAATTAAAAGTAAATGATGTGGTAGGGTGGTATTTTTTGAGAACACATTATTCAGGGAAGGATAACCCTTAATATGTGCATGATGTTTGGATAAAAATAGGATAAATAGATGTTTGATTATGTGATTATATAAATAGAATAGTATTGATGACCTTAACAATGTTTAGTAACATGATGATAAGGTGGTTTATGGATTTAGATTATAGATTCATTGTATGAGTAAAGAGTTAATTTTTGAAATAATGCATGCTTTCACTAAGGTTTTATGATAATTTAGGATATTACCATGTTTTAAGAGAGTACACAATAATGGTATTCACATGTTTGGTGTGTGACAATTAAGAGATATATCAAGCTGTTTAGCAGATTAATAATTTTTTAAATTTAGTTACCTTCTTTTTAAAGTTTTGGATTTTAATATTTTGGAAGGATCATAAATTTTACCATTTATGAAATTGTTTATGTTGAAATTTGGATTAGATTTTAGATATTAAATTATTATCTATACATATAAGGATTTATGCATATTGGATAAAAATTTTAATCATTTTTGTTGTGATGTTAAGAATAATGGAATAATCTATCATTATATTGATTTCATGATCTTATAATGAATCAAGAATGACAAATTCACCTTTATTTATTGTAATAAGAGATGAAGTGTCAATTAATACGGGAACAATAAAAGGTTGATATTAGGATTATGAAATGTTAAGAAATCAAGTAAGTATTTCATCTCATAAAAATTATTCAATTCTAGGGAAAGAATATTGAAACCAAAAACCATATCCTAGTATGTTATTTTCTAATTAATCAAATGGTTTCTTAGATCATCACATATTTATGGCATTGTGATTGTTAACTTTCTCCTAACCACGTTCTTTATCACTCTCCATCAGAACTTGATAGTTATATTTATCTTCCATGTCTATGTTTTCACTTCCCACCTATGTTCACATACTTGTAAACCTAGTTATGAGTTACTTTGGTTAACCATTAATTTTTTAACTTTCCCTTTTTAAAATAAAGTTTTATTATTTATTTTTACGATGTGGGTTTCTATGAAAGCAACATTACAGTATTTAAACTTTGATGTCCTAGATGAATTTAAAGGGAGAAATTAATCTTAAAGGGGTATAATGTTACACCATGATATTTGTTTGAGATATTTAAAAAAAATTGATTTCTTTGATGACTTGGGTTACATGCAACACTAGTTTATCTTACGTTATATGCAAAAATGAGTTTCTATGAAACATAAATTTATTATTGTAATTATTTAAACAAGACAATTATAACATAACCATTATAATGGAAAGTAAAAATAGGATTTAATAAATTATGAAATTATGGTTTAAAAAAAACTTTAACCAATTAATTATAAATTAATTTAGAAAGTTTTTAAAATAAAAGGAAATGTTTTTCTGAAAAATTATTTAAATATGACCAGGTATGTTTTATACGAATAAATAAACAAATCACACTTTTAGAATTATATTAATTATCTATATATATATAATATGTTAAATTTAATGTTTAACATTCATCTTGTTTGTTTTCTAAAATGATATAAGAATAAATCAAATGTTTCGCATAAAAGAAGTATTTTTCTAAAATGGCAGATTTGCCTTATTTTAATAGAGAACCCATTTTAAATCTAATTTTGACACTTTTATAATTTTTATATGAAAAAAAACTTCTTATTTGAAAGTGAGATATAAAAATTTACTTTTGTTGATTTTTGGTATTTTTCTAACAAGTTTCATGTTTTTGATGGATAGAGAAAAATACTAAATATTAATTGAAAATAGTTTTTCATTGACTTTTTAGTGTTAAATTATATATTTGATTGGTCATAAAGTATAATTAGATAAAACAATTATCATTTAATCCATATTAGTTAATTTTAATCAATTTCACATTGAATTTGGATATAAAAACCTATCAGTCTTTTGGATGCTTTCACTTTAAAAACATATTTTCTCATTCTATCAACAGGATAAATTTTAAATTAATTTTAAAAAATTATGTATTTTGAATTATTTAGAATTAATTTCATATTTTTAATCACAATTTAAAAATTTATTAAATAGGTCCCTTTAATTTTTGGCCAATATGAATAGTAATGTTGGCAATTTGTATTACCATGGTAAAGGGAAAATTGGGTAATTTAAGTAAACAATAAAGTCTTAAGAACTATAAAATGACCATAACACTTGAAAAAACTTTATTGGATGAAGTTAATTTGAATATTAACACATAATTATTAAAATTGAATAATTTAATGTATGTTTTTTCATGAAAATGACATGGATATTATTAAAATCAAAGAGAGAGACAAAATGTCACACTCTTACTTTTAATAAGTATAATATTTTAATATGTGGTTAAATATAATATATTATAGACTATATTTATTATTATTAAATATAAAATTCTTATCTAAATTGTAGAAATTTATTTTTAATTTTTAATGAAGAATTAATTATCATAAATAATTAAAAAATGATTATGTAGTAATTATTCAATTAATGAAACAATCAATTAATTGGTATTAAAAATAATAAAAGAAATATAATTTGAATTAATTAAGTTGATATAATAATTTTCAAGGTGAATATTACATTTTATAGGTGTATTAAGTTAATTGGTTTTAATTTATCTTGTTATAATTATTTTCTTAAATTCAAAGTAATGAATAGTGTCAAAATTTACACTTATGATATTTTAAGAAAATAATATTTTATTTAATTATATAGAAATAATAAAAATATTAAATAAGGAAAAAAGGGGTGATATATGGTCTAAAATATAAAAAATTTCCCATTTATGTTTAAATTTACACTTTATAATTAAAAATTACATCCTCTTAGTATTGAAGAATTTGTTACCATAGTTAAAATTTAAATTGGTTAATTAAGAGTTAATTAAAATGATAAGGATTAAAATAACACAAAAAATTGTCTAAAATATATTAATTGATTTTATTAAAACCTTATCAGATATTATCTTCTAATAAATGGCCATTTGGAAGTAATTTTATTGATATTGAATTTATTATAAATTAATCTTTTGAGAAATTTCAAAAGTGACCCTCCCATCTCTTATAAAAGGCCACATATTCTTCTATATCACTCACATATAAAAAATATTTTTTTCGGCCAAAATCTATCCAAATATTCTCCAAAATTTCTTAAATTCATCCTCAAATCCTTAATTTTGGAATAATTCGAACCAAATAATTCCTTTTGTGAAAATCAAAAGGAGATACCCATAGAAGAGGTAATGTTCATCAACAAACATTTTCATTTTATTTCTTGTTTAAACCCCATAAATTATTATGATAACATGTTTATATAATAACCTTAATATCATAAATATAATTATATGTTGTTATTATTATTTTTATACCTACAATTACACACACTTCCATCTAATGGGTAACGAACTTACTGTTCTTGTGTACGATGAACTACCACCTCACGAAACGATGTTATTCATTTTTCCTTTAACACCTCCCATGGTAAGGAATTATTATATAAAATCTATTTTTATATGATATATATGGTATTTATGATATATTTATTCTTTTTTGACTGTTATATAAAACATACCTTCATGCTTTCCATTTTGTGGAAATAAGATAACTTCGTCTGTGGATGTATGGACTATCACCTCCTCAAAGTGTTGTGATTCGTTCACACTTTACATGGAATGTATTAATGATAGGTTTAGTGAAATTAAATGATATATATGAAATAATAATTCAATTGTAATTGTATATTATATATATATATATATATATACTTATATTTCATTTAATTTTTTTCTTTCAATACGTCAAGAAAATGGAAACAATGTTCATGCATACGTACGGCCTATCGTCTCTATGACCAGGGTATTTCATTTTCTATTTAAATGTTTTATATATTATTATAAATAAATATATAATGAATATTTATGATATTTAGTTCATTTATATAATTCTATAAATGTTGAAATCAATATATAATTATGAGGACCAAAAATAAAACAAATCGAAACACATACGAAAAATAAATAAATTATTACCTGAAACATAACATTTACATGGAATTGTTGATAAATAGGTAATATAAGACCATAATTAAATAATATATGATATTATAAAATTTAAAATTTTTCTATAATATATGTATAATAAATTTACATTTATTAAATAGGAGGTTTTCACGAGTACAAAGAGAGTCAAGATATAAGGTAAGGGGTTTATGTCTCACTTTTATTTATGTGGGACACATACCTTATACACTAATTTTTTCATATGCATGGTGTATATACTACCCATAAATGTATTTTATGATTATTATCCAAAATATTTTGGTATTTTCATTACCCATATTATTTTCTTTCTTTCATGGGGCATATGATTCTAATGATTATAAAGTGATCTCATCTTTGAGATTCTTTCATTTTAGGTCTCTGTTGGGGAATCTTTCTCTTCCATTTCCATGTTTTATATAAATGTTTTCAATGTTTTTTTTAATATTCTCCTATATATTTTTAAATTAATTTTTACATCTTTTTTAATTTTTACTATATGGTTTGAAAGGAATCTTTGTATCATTTTTCCAATGAGATACTTTGTGAAATTTCCAACAAAAGTATGAAAGGAATGTTTTTTAAATTATACAATATGAATGGATTTTTTCTTTCATAAAATCTTAATTATTTTATTATTCCTTTAAAATGTTCCAAGTTTATTTACAAATAAAATTTTTCTTTTAATTTTTTTTGTCATTTTAAGAAAATAAAATGTTTTCAAAGAAGAAAGTATATTTTCCTCAAAATTTATTTTTAAGTGAACTCTCAAAATTATTTTCCATATAGGATAAAATTCTTTTAGGTTAACTATACTTTAATGGAGATATTTTTCAAGGATACTATCCTTATTCTTCATATGGTTTGTTTATGTTTATTATGGAATGATATTTATGAAACCTATTTCTTTTCCATGGGTTATGTATGGTTGAATGATGTTTATGAACCCTATTTCATTCCATGGGTTTTGATATTATGAATGGTTGTGTTCTTGTATCACACATATGTATGGTTTTCATTATTTGATGGATGGTACCTACATCTCCTTGTAATTCACTGGGTAAAGATTTATATCTCATGAGATAAAAATGACTTGAATGGGGAGTGAACTCATTTAAGTAAAGGGTTTTGTCTTCTAATATGGTCTTGGGAGTGAACCTTGACTACTAAGATTGTCATGGAAGTGAACCATGACTACCATGATGGTATGGGTAGTGAACTCATAATAATAATATATCCTTGGAAGTCATTCCTTGACTATTATGGAAATAATTTTATACTTATGTTTATGCTAAAATTCCATGTCTTATGTTATTCTCTCATATAATATGTTCTTTGATTCTTCATGAACTTATATGATTTATTCTATGAAATGATATAAGGATCTTTGATATAAAAGATATGATTTTGAAAAGTTTTTTATGTACATATTCTTTATGATTATGTTAATATTGATCTCTCCCTTGTTTACGCTTACTGAGTATCTGAACTCACCCACTATTATGTTTGTTTTCCACAAGATATGAAGAAAGGTATTAAGTATGATATTTTAAAAAGGTTTCTAGTTATGAATAAATATATAGAATAATAAGTATATGTGTTATGAACCAGTTGTTTATTTTTCTAATTTTCCAAAGGCACTAAACTAATACGGTTTTTAAGAATATTATTTTGTAATGTATGAAATATTCCACAAAAATGACATAATTTCAATGTATGTTAATATTGGTTCATTATAAAGACAGTGAGGTGGTATTCTAAGGCTATGGTGAATCTTGGTGCTCTATAGTTGAGTGGTTCAATGTGTCTTATGTTTAGCAGTCTAATTTGTTTCTGATGTGATACTTTGGGAATCTTCGGTATAATTATCCCAAGATTCAGCATGTTTTCCATTCTTCATTGGAGAGTTATTAGATGAGGGTGTCTAGATTTAGTCAAAATCCTTTCAATAAACCCTTGTAATATATTTTGATTTTTTTTTGAAATTGGGTTTAACGGTTTGGAAATTTTACTGTTTATATTTTTATGAAAATACTTGAACATATCTTCTCAAATGGGGAGGAATTTTTTAAATAAGGTGAAGAAATTGTTTACTAATGTTTGGATGTATTCAAACCTTGGTTAACACTGAAGCAGTAGATTTTAAAACTTGGTGGTGAGTGATGATAATGGTTATACTTTAGCTTCACAAGGTGGTGGTGCTCTATTTGAGAAGTATCTCTAGTAACCATGAGGGTTTTGGGAGATATTATGTGGAAGGATCATAGTTTGATTCTTGTTGAGGTATTTGATAGTAGGTTGGTTATATTTGAGATGTATCTTCCAAGGTATTGTTTTTATAGTAGTTATCTTCCTCTTGGGGTTTAGTTTTCATTTTCTCGGATCAGAATCATTTGATAGGTTTCTGATATAACATGATATAACTCTTTGAACCATTACTATATAATTTTTAGGTGTTGGAGGTTTCTATATATTTTTTTATGGTGAAGGTAAGAGCTTATAGTTTAGGTCCTGGCTAGAGAAGTTCGTTGTGGTTTGGTAGTGTTCATAGCATTGTGGGTGTGGTTTTTGTTTCTTGAGGTAGAGTTTTATAGTTTATAACCTTATAGAGGGGGTTTTTGTGGTTTTAGTGGGTTAGTGGTTAACACCAGGGGTGTTGGGCTAAGTATGGAGTCATATAGGATCTTTTTGGGTAGTTCTTGTGGTTTTATTGATCACAAGGTAGCTAGGACATGGACCTTAAGTTTCATCATGGATGAACCTTTAATATAAGTTATATGGTGTAATGGATACCATATAGTTTGGAGACCAAGAGGTATATTTGGGGGTTATTCCTATTTTGGGGTCATTGCACCGTAGAGATGGGTTGCGGTGTGGTCTTATTTTTTAACTTTTGAATTATGTGATGTGGAGTTTCCCTTGAACCATGGTGTATTTATAGGTTTACATGATTTCATCATGGACTATTCCATGTTTCTTAGATGTATTTTTGACTATCCCCATTAAAAAATGGTATTCTTCATTTCATAGTGAAACCTGTTTCACATTAACATATTGAGGTGTAATATGGGGTGTTGTGTCATGACCTTTTAAATGGGATTCTGGGTATAAATTTAAAAACCCCTCGAAAACCTATCATTAAACCACTTTTCTCTCTAACCTTGAGTGTATTGGGTGGATCCTTTAGGGGTTTTTATCCCCCTCTTATAGTATTTTAACCCTGATCTTGGTAGATAAATCCTTATTGATTCTAGGTGATTTTTCATTATTTATTTTTTGTTTTCTTTCCATTCTTTATATTTAGATGGTTATCATTGTAGAAACTATTGGTTTGGGTGATATTATAGATAAAGGTTTATGATGGGTGGTTTATTCTAGGTTATTGGTCCCTCTTTGGTGTGGTTCTATCCTTGTGTGTGTCCTCTCTTCACTACATCTTCATGTAGTAGTTTTTTAAGCACTAGTTATGGTAAGGGATGTTGATCCTTATCATTTATATTCTTTAATTAATATTCTCAAATATGTTTGTTTTATTTTCTCCTAATTATGATGTTGTGATTTCATTTGGTGTTTTTTTATGGGAAAGTGTAGAATACATGAAAAACCTAACCTTAAAGGAAATTTTAATTTAATAGATATAAAGAAGTGGGTATGGGGATTTGGGTGTAACTTATGATTACCATATTGTTGTGATATATTTATTTATATAATGAATTTCATTTTGTGGATTCTTTTTATTATTTCCATTGGAAACGATTCCACCCTTTTAAATTAATTGATTACTTAAAGAAGGCAATGAGGAAAAAAATCTAGAAAACTGAACTTAGAATATATGTTGATGAATTTTTTAATGTTTAATACTTTGATTTCTACTATGTTACTTTATCATAAAGTGGTGTTAGAAATAAAGAATTATTTAATTTAAGGTTGCTATATTTTTTATTGTTTGTTTATCATGCTTCTCATGTATTTAATGAATAGGTTTATGGGTTAAAAAGAAAATAGAATCAAGGTTGAGAATATAAAGATTATGGGCTAGACTTGGAAATATAATATGTTATTAATTAAAATTGTAAAGGTTGTAAATGAATAATGGTGGTATATTAAAAAAATAATGATTGTATGTGTTAATATGGATAATTAATGTGATAGATGAAGGTTTCATGGCTTGAACTGGTATTTGAAATTATGAAAGGGTGGTATGAATATTTTATTGTATTTTTGAAGTTAATAAGGAATTTTTGTTATATTTAATTATACTATACATTTTTACAATAAGATATTGATTCATTATCATTCTACTATTTTGATGTTATTATTGGTGCAGTTTTGGGGAATTGTTTTGGAGAAGGAGAGATGATGCCTTGGAATTTATATGGGCTATAATGGATTAGTGTTGGAATATACACATGAGTTGTGTTGTCTGGAAGTTGTAGTGAATTAGAGGTGATGATTTACACGGGATTTAATGGAATGGTGTTGGAATATACACATAGGATGTGATACCTTGTGGTTATACTGCATTAGAGGTTATGATTTACATAGGATTTGGTGGCTTGAGGTAGGAATATATGCATGAGTTGTTATGGATTATGATTATAGTTCACTAGAGGTTATGAATGACAAGAGGAGGAAGTTTTTTATAGTGGGGGTTGTTTATGTTAGGGATAGAGAATGAGGTTGATTACTTATATATTCATGATAACATACTATTGAGAATGGGATAGTGTTGGTAGAGGATGCACATGGAAGGATGAGGGAACATGGTTTATTTCCTCAATGTTTACAATTCCTTATCGATAGATGGTTGGGAAGTGGTGGAATTGTGGTGATTGAAGTAATATAGTTGTAGATGACTAATAATATAGGCATGGATATGTGGAGACATGGGGATATTATCATAGATGCATGGAATGATGTTTGATGATATGTTTTTGGTGTTGTGACTAAAGGTACTAGGGCCCGTAGCAGAAGCTGTTGGGTCAGGGATTTTAAACTTTTCATCGATGACACGACTAAAATTGTCGACGCAGATTATCTAAGCCCTAATAAGGTCCAAGGATCTCATGTAAATTAAAATAGAATGTAAATTAAAACTGAGAGCATACCTATTCATACATGAAGGCACGGTCGACGTCAACTCATTGTCAGTGATTGTTGCTTGAAGGATCCATAGCAGAATCACTTTATATCATCCACACGTGCTTAAAAAATCCATAGAAGTGTCGATCATTGAATTCCGGGTGCTAGAGCGGCAATCTGATGATATCTTAGATGTCCCGATGATCACTGTGATCCTCTGCCTTCGATGCTTGAATTAAAAAACTTAGATCGACACTCGAGAGGGAGATATTATCTCTCTAGAAAGTGGGAGGAGAGAGATTCTCTCATTCATAAATGAATGAATAGTTCATTGGAATAGAGAATCTCTCTCTATTTATAGTAGAACTCTTAAATACCTAGTTGGGTCCCACCATATCCAATATACCTATTCATCTAAATAGGGTGAAATCTCGAATACGCTTTTGTGTTTGACCCTCTAGGCCATTATCTCAATAGCAGTGAATAAAATCAACAGACCAAGAGTAGAGTCTAGCAATCCATGAAGGCCCCTAAAGAGATAATAATTGTCATGGAAATGAAAACCATCCTATGAACACTAACTGTGTATTATAATCTATTTTTCTTTTAATTAATATCTCATAAAGAAATATCACACTTGTGTCATTTCCCTTTACATGCTTTATTATTTCTTGATCTATCCAAATGAATTTACCTTTAGACTACTTTGTCCAAAGACTTATGAATCTATCACCTTCCTGATCAACCAATCCTCAGATATATAACTTCATTAATGTGGAAGCGACAAATCATTTCTTGACCATTCAACCAATGTCGCACCAATAATGACACACCCAACACAAGATAACTCACCAAGATTTAAATATCATGTTTGTTTCCTTGCATCAAATTACGCAATCAAATGGTACACACTAGTAATGATCTCAATTCAAGAGACCAATACACATGGTCATAGATATGAACAACCAATGACACCCAAAACATGTGGTGTTCCTATTAGTGGGTCTATCCATACAATCTCACTATTATAGATTACCAATTGAAAACATAATTAGAAGAAGTATCAATAATTATGAGTCCCCAACACCTAAGAGTCAAACATCTACTGTGTCCAGTCAGTAAGATGCATCTAAACTATGTGAACTTTGTTTAAGATTAATATCACAGTATCTCAAGGTTCTCATTAGAGCATGGGATCTACTATAACCTTTTGGTACGACAATTAATATAGTACATTACCATTAAATAGTGGACGCATAAAAGTCTACACTATAATGGTAAGAATTCATCTTGTATAACTAACTGTATACACGATATGGTAATCAAAAGTGTTGTATATTTGGGTCTAGAAAACCCACTATTTTAACACTCCCACTTTCACTAGAGATAACTTGCTAACCATGCTTTCTACCTACTCACATGATGAAGATCATGTTTCTTCAGAGTGATGGATTTATCTGTTGGGCCTGCCACA
Organism: Viscum album; assembly: GCA_963277665.1. Taxonomy (NCBI): domain Eukaryota; kingdom Viridiplantae; phylum Streptophyta; class Magnoliopsida; order Santalales; family Viscaceae; genus Viscum; species Viscum album. The sequence continues at coordinate 1,385,096,530 of OY728138.1, forward strand.
TTTCTATTATGTGGCTATTCTACTATATGAGACCTCATCTCCTTGAGTAAACCTTCTCAAGATATGGTATCCTCGAGTATATCCTTTTGGTCCACTATCATAAATTTTCATATTGGCTAGTAAGAATATCATAATTTACATTATGATAATACTTTACTTACCAGGTGTGATTTCGAAAACCAGAACAAATCATTTCATTTAATAAATTCTTCTTAGCTTCCTTAGAAGCTGCAACGTATTCGTTATTTATATGTATGTATACCATTGGAATTTATGAGCTTGAATCACTCATCACCTTATCCTAACTATGATACTAGATCTAATTGATCAAAGACAAATCTATGTACCATAAAAACTAGTATCCTTTCTGTTTCACATACCAGGTGGATATCATTTGTACATGCTTAAGTATAATCAGATATTTTGACTTCATCACTTATAGTGATCTTGGTTATAATTGATATTTTCCTACTATAGAGTATATTTTTTAAATATCATATCTTGTACATATCATGGAATATGTGATTGATCCATCGCTTAATTGTATGGAACTAAACTAACAATTTTAATCTCCTCCCACGTTCCGAATATATCAACCTAGAGAGATTATGCCATGTGACATTGGAAACAATTCTTAACTTGAATTGTTCCAACTTGTATTTTTCAATAACATTTCACTATATGTACTATTAACTAGGTCCAAGAAACTGATAGATCTACCTTATTAGATCTTGTTCCCTAGAATGTAGGTTTCTACTTTAATTCAATCACTGGAGAATTATTTTTTTCCTTGTCTTAACTAACAGTAAGACCAATAGTTTTTTTTCATATGTTTCCAAACATAATTTTCTTTGAAAACTATGGCACTCCCACTAACCTTTTGTGGACACATGGAAAAGATTCATTCCAAATTAATACTCTAATATCTTTTTTATTTAATCCATAATTGGATTTCAGTAACTAGAAACTGTTTTTGGAATCCAATGGTGTCATAATCTCTTTTTGGTTGCTTTATATAGACACCTTCCATGAAATATGATCTTGACATCAAATGTCCAATTTAATGATCTTAGAATTTAGCTATGAAAAGTAGTATTCTAATGGATTTAGGAAAACCGACATAGTATAACCAATCAATCCTTATTGGTAATTTAATTTTACCACCCATGTATCTATTCATTTGAATACCCACTATAGTATTAAATTTACATGCCCCTTTTCACCTTGATACATGGAATCCATTATTTAATTTTATTAGTCTTTTAAATCTTATATAATTTCCATATACTTCCCACATGTAGGAATTATTATTCTTAATGAATAATTTATCACCAACCGTAGTGAACTCAAAAGCATAACCATGGTTTTAAACCTTTATACGCAGTATGTGTATCTGGAACATTCCTCTTCCACATGAACTTGTGGAACTTATTCCTATTCCAACCATTAATGCATAACAAGAATTAACTAAATCCAAGACAATCTAGCTCCCACTATCTCAAGTATAGATTTGCACCCTCTTGATAGAAATTTAGTCTATCACTTGACTACCACTTTTCTATCTTAGGGATTTATATAATATCTTAATAAACTATTAGGATAATTACCTTAGATGTACAATGTGTTTAAATTGATGCATGTTTTTTTAAATCATAACAAACTCTTTTCATCTAAACACATGTCCTATAACATAATGGATTTACATCATACTATGACTTGTATGATATCCATTCGTCATTTTTTTAGTTGACATATTGGTTATGGGTTTTCACCGTTATTTTCAAATAATGTCTTGAAATATAATGGAAGTTACTGAAAATTGTAACATTGATACTACTTACATCATTACTTTGATGTATAAAGTGTGAATTTCGGAATTGTTCCATGCTACATTTTTTATTAGTATTAACATGTATGAATAATAATCAATACTCTTTATGAACATCAATATTGTGATTTAGATAAAGTAATGTGTGTTTAGGAATTAATTCACACTACATTATCATGATCAATGATTGCTTGGTCAAGATATTTTTCATCATGACAATCTGAAACAACTTATATCTTCTGACCATGCTTATACTTCACTATCACATTCCTTAATAACTTAAAAGAATAATAGGAAGTATCTTTATCAATAGATTTCCTTTGAAATAGTTCACGCTCACTTGTTAAACTAATTCCATAAGATTTGTGACATACCTTTATCTATAAAGGTTTCTTTGTCCAATATAAATACATCAATTATACCAAATGTATTTATCTGTGCCAAGCCTAAATACCATACTCGGTATATACTTGATGTATGCTTTTAGTTTTTCCTTGACAAAGGATTATCTTTCCACTAATGGGTAAAAGTATTGCATATTTATTATATTCATCACTTATTGACTATGATTCAAGTGCCACTGAACTATTTTTTGTGTATGTTACCCAAAACAACATTCATTATAGATTGAGGAATAATGTCTCATTATGTCCAAAGGGTATGTGAGATAATTTTTTTGGTTATACTCAATAACTTTTTCAACTTGAATTAATCACTTTGAAATTATAAGTTATGTGTTTCCCACTATTGACTTAGGAATCACCCTTTCTCAGCTGCTTGGAGAAGACACCCTATTTCTTGTATTGTTTCTATACTTATTTATTGCATTTAGATACACATATGTGACCATCATATTGTATTTAATACAAATAAGTATGTCAAAAATAATTCATTTTAATTAATGAATATACACTGAAGAAGAAGTGGGTTCTTGCTTCTTTGATTCAGTTCATTGCATTGTAAACTTCTATAAATTTATTTCAAGATATGTGATGAAAATAACATCTTGTCTAATAACCAACCTCTATTCATTGAAAAACATTAAGAATTCTCTTTTAGAATGACCTTTAATTGGCCTTTTCAGATTTCCTTTTTAATTTGTTTTTCTATAAGAATTAAAAATAGTGTTATCTATAATATTCTTATTGATTGGCGAACCTTACCTAAAATGTAATGAATCACTTACTCAATACTATTCATTAGTATACTTAAAAAAAAACTAGAGTAATTAGGTGAAAAGGTTTTAATAATGAGATGTTATGAAAGATCATAATCTGCATTTCATGTTTACACAAAGCTAGTGTAATCATCACATTCAGATCTTGCTTAACTTCCTCCTTGGAAACTTCTCAGATATGAGACTACATGTGATATCATCCATGTCATGATATAGTGACTGCAATTAACATTTGATTTTGATCATATCATTATTAAAGAACCATCATATTCTTGATTCATGAGTATCCTATAAGAATTTTAATACCCAATATTACTGAGGTGGCTTAATAGGTATAGGGACACCTACACCTTGAATTTACGATATAGTAGTATTGTGTACAAGCGCCTACACTATAATTTGGAAATTCATGCCAGTTTGGACATTTAAATTTGTCCAATATTAATCACAATTATTACTTATGGTATTTCATTCCATTTTCTACAAAAAATAAACTTTATCATATTAGTACTTTTATGTGATTATCGGATTATAAATAACCAATTAATTTAATCAATAAATGTCTACCACTATTTTATCAAATTATAGGAACCCTTTGTACTAGAATTGGAATACATTGTAGCTTTAGTATTCAAGTGGAAAGGATCTTTGAACCTCCCCTTAAAGTCTACAATGGCTATGCCACTACTCAGAGAGTTCAAAGTAAGATTTTTGGCTATCCAACTACATTAACTCGTGGTTCCATGATCTTTTGAGTGAATTCCTAACTTCTAAAATATTAATCTTGATTTAATCAATGCTTTCATTTAAAATTAAAAAAAGATAGATTTGGATATTTCTTTGCTTCAGTTTTAGTTAAGTCAACCTAACAATCTTATAAGAACACCCTAGTAGTAAGAGGAACCCTCATATTTTGCATGAAAAACACCCCAAACACCTGGTTTTATTCAAACTTGAATGATGGAAGGTGATATTGACTTAATATTACTTTAAGTATTTTTTATGTTTTTCTCTCGATAAATGTAATTTATTTCTATTAATATTGTTAATCTATGTTTTCCCTCTCACAACTGAACATTAATAGAAAAAAACACACCGCTTCTTTATAAATTTTATTATTTATTATTTTATGTATTTATCCCATTGTTATAAAATGTACAAAATAATAAATAAATTCATAAAGGTAAACAACTACCTGACTGGTCTTGAGCATCTAAATGACCTAGGGGCATCATACCTGAGTCATTTCTTGACTCTTGATGCATCTCACACTGTCCTGTATGTCTTCTTCTCATCTAGAGTGTTGCTTTGTCTTGGTGAGGTCCACATCACTTCTTGGACGACCACCTCCTCTTGGTGGGATCCGCATCACATCTTGCATCATCTTGATCAACGTACACTACTTACATCAAATATACAATAATAATCATGCGTATGTGAGGGGGACTAGGGGTGTAAATGTACATCGAATGGAATAGACATGCAAACCCTTATACAAATTGACCGAAAAAAAGATGATGTGCATACCATCATTTAATTAATTACAATCATCGCATGTAGATAAAATAATTAATTAAATAAAAGTAAACATATATTGGTTGGTGTTGAAGGCCACTAGTCGGGTATACTAATTCCCGATAAAAAAGTTAAATTACATTAAATAAGTATGAGGGTAAATTTAATTAAATTAAATGAATTAAATAATTCAAAAAAATTATTTATTTAACGGTCCACTAATTAATTTAATCTTAATACCTAAAGTTAAATTGATTTTTTATTCCCGGGTAATAAAATTTATTATTTTAAACCACAATTAATATATTAATTAATTTAATTTAATTTAACCTGGGCTCTGAAACACCTGTTATGTCCCATTGCAAGTTGTGTTGATTGGTACAGCCCCATAACGTGCCGAAAAAAGCCCGTTATTAGATTTTCTAGGCCAGGAAGGTTCGTCCCAAACCATTCTAGGTTGGGAAGACACGCTCAGGCCTTATTCGGGATGTTTCTATTGGGAAATATGGGAAAGAAAAAAATGCGCAAACAATTGAAAACCAAACGTGAAATGGAAATAAAATCTTTCCCCCCAAATAAAACGGATGCGCATCGACCCGAAATTAAATGTGCAGAAAATAAAGTTGAAACTAGAAATTTTTAAGTGGAAAACCTGAAAGGGAAAAACCACCGGACCTATTCCAGAAAGAGGGATACACTAAAATCAAGAGGTATATGGTAGATACTCCCCAAAAATGGAAGTGATATAAAAATTAATACTCAATAATAAAATTGTGGATCAAAAGATAGAGAGCAGTAAAGATGATAGTCGAAGAAAGGCGATCACCAAATGGGATTTTCTCTTGTTGTTGTTTCTTTCGGTGATGTTGAAATGCCTTGCCCCATCCTCCTTATATAGGAAGAAGAATCCATGTCAAATAATATCGCTGCATCAAAAGAGTGTCACCATGAGAATTAATTCACGCGGTCTTGGCCCGCATTAAAAACACCACATTAAAAAAAAGAAACCATGTGGGCACCATTTGAGGAGGTGTTACGCGGTGCGCCAACTAGGAAGGCGCTTAATAAACTCCCCCTCCGACTCAAGTGGGGATCACCGCCAACCCTATAATCTGTCGAAAAGTCTCAAATTTTCCTCTGGTTAAACTCTTGGTCAACATGTCTGACCCGTTGTCATCAGTGTGGATCTTCTCAAGCTCTAAATGTCATGAATCAAGGATGTTGCAGATCCAATGATATCGAACATCGATATGTTTCAACCTGCCATGAAAATTGGAATTATTTCCCAAACAAATAGCACTCTGACTATCACAAAATAAAACATACCTATCCTGATTTAAGCTGAGCTCTTGAATAAAAGTTTTCATCCACAATAATTCTTTGCTTGCCTCAGTAGCTGTAATAAACTTTGACTCCATGGTAGATAAAGCAAAACATCTCTACAATCTAGACCACCAAGATATAGCTCCCCCTGCAAAAGTGATCAAAGAGCTTGAAGTAGACTTCCTCAAATCGATATCTCCTACCATATCTGAATCTGTAAAGCAATAAAGCATAATTTCCCATTTTCCAAAACACAATCTAAGATCATAAGTACCACGAAGATAATGATAAATGTACTTAACTACTCTTAAATTCTCTCTACCTAGATTTGATAGAAAATGACTGACCACACCAACTGCATGAGCTATATCAGGTCTAGTACATACCAATGCATACATCAAACAACCAACGATAAATGAATAAGTTATGTGCTGAATATCCTCTATCTCTTCATCAGTAGGAGGTGAATGACTGGTACTGAGCATAAAATGTAAATCAAGAGGAGTACTAAACACTTTCACTCTATCCATAGAAAATCTTTGAAGAACCTTCTCAATGTATCTCTCCTGAGATAACCACAACTTCTTGGCCTTCCTGTCACGGGAGATCGTCATGCCAAGGATCTGTCGTCCTAGCCCCAAGCCTTTCATTGCAAAAGACTGAAAAATATCCTTCTTAAATCTATCAATTATAGAAGTATCATGGCCAAGAATGTTCATATCATCAACATACAGAAATAGTATAATAAAATCATCATCATTAAATCTCTGAACAAAAACACAATGATCAGAAGATATCTTCCTAAAACCCTGATGAGAAATGATAGATCCAAACTTCTTATACCACTACCTTGGATCTTGCTTCAAACCATAAAAACTCTTCTTCAACCTACAAATGTGATTTTCTTTACCTATTTCAACAAAACCCTTTGCCTGCTCCATATAAATATTCTCCTCTAAATCTCCATGGAGGAAAGTTGTCTTCACATACTTATGCTCAATATGCATATCTAAATTAGTAGCCAAACCAAGAACAACCCGAATGGAAGACGTTTTGACAATATGTGAGAAAATATCATCAAAATCAATACCTTTCTTCTGACAGAATCCTTTGACAACTAACCTTGACTTGTATCATGGAAGGGAACTAGATTATTTATTTTTAATCCGATAAATCCATCGATTTTGTAAATCTCTCTTCCCTATCGGTAACTTCACCATCTCAAAAGTGTCGTTGTCATGTAATGATGTCATCTTGTCATCCATTGCCGCAAACCATCTATCATTCTATTCACTCTCCATTGCCTCATCAAACGATTATGGTTCTCCCCCTTCAGCGAGGATCACATACTCATCTGGTGAATATCGAGGGGAAGCAATGCGATGCCGAGATGACCTCCAGAGTGGAACTATGGGTTCATTAATAACCCCTGGAACCAGATCACCAAAAACAAAAGGTGAATCAAAAACATCAAATCCAACCTATTCACCTTGAGCATCATTCTTTATATCAACATGATCATTAGAATCAACAATATGAGGTAAATGTGAATCAGAACCTGGATCAAGACTGAAAAAACCATCAGAAGTTCGAGAAGCATCTTTTTCTCCCTTATCAATGTCTGTAATTGTATGATCCTCCTTAAACACTACATCATGGATTCTAAAAAGTTTCTTAAAAATAGGATCATAGAACCTATACCCAAACTCATCATGTCTATAGCCAATAAAAATACACTGGCATGTCTTACCATCCATGTTGGATCTCTCATCTTTAGGTACATGAACAAAACCTTGCAACCAAAAAACACGCAAGTGCTCGTACCTGATCTCTTTTCCATACCAAAATTTGTAAGGAGTGTCTGTCTGCAAAGCAACCACATGTGATAAATTGATAATATAAGCAATAGTAAGTAAAGACTCACCCCAAAAATGTCCCTGAAGTTTTTCTTCCGAAAGAAAACAAAGAACTCTTTCCAACAAAGTCCTATTCATCTGCTCAGTAACACCATTCAACTGAGGTGTCTTGGGCGGAGTTTTCTTGATGCCGAATACCTTCCTTCTTGAAATACTGATCAAAAGGACCACAATACTCTCCTTCATCTTCAGTTCAAATACAATTCAATTTCTTTCCTGATTTCTTCTCAATAGAAACATGAAATTACTTAAAAACACTAAGCACCTGACTTTTGGCATTCAAAACATAAACCTAGAGCTTTCATGAGTAGTCATCAATAAATGTAACAAAATAAAGACCGCCACTAAAGGTCTTATATTTCAAAGGAACACAAACATTAGAATGTACCAATTCAAGTACCTGTGACATCTTGTGTGGAGGATGACGGCTAAAACTCACTCTAATATGTTTTCCATCCATGCAATGATCACATGTGTCCAATTTGACACTCTTAAAATTTGGAAAGAAGATTTATCTTGGACAAACAACCAAGACCTTTATCACTGACGTGACTGATTCTGTTATTCCACAACATGGACGAAACACTGCACTCAACAACGCAATCAGTATCACAAGAAATATAAGCTCTAGTCCATTACAAACCAGATTGCTTCTTCCCTCAAGCCACGATCAAAGATCCTTTGTAAAGCTTCCATTAGAAATCTCCAAAATTACTAATAAACTCTTCATTATCAAGAACACTATTAGAAATGAGATTCAAGAGAACATCAGGTGCATGTCGAACATTCTTCAAAATCAGCTTACTTCCTATACTAGTCTTTAAAAAAACAATCCTCATGCCTACAACGTTAGTATGGACATCATTTCCCATCTTCAAAATCCCAAAATTACTTGGGTTATAAGATGTAAATAACTCTTTCTTTGATGTCACGTGAAAATAGGAACCACTGTCAACAACCCAGCAAGAATCATCCGAAGCAATGTTAATGGAGTCATAAATAAAAACAATATCACCCCTGTAGCAATGCTGACATGATCATTTCCATCGCCATTTTTCTTATATGTATTTTCCTTCAATCTGTTCTCTCTTTTTAGCTGATAAAAAATTTTCATAACATACCCCTTCTTACAACAATTATGACATTCTAAATCTCTCTGCTTTGGTCTGTATTTGCTTCTGCCTCTGCTCTTACCTCGACTGCTCTGCCCCGGGTCCTGGCATCTCCCCCTGTTCTCTGTGACTAATAGATCTAAAGAATATTTCTCCTAAGTACATATCCTAACTTCTTCAATTAAAATAGAAGTCTTTACAAAAATAAATGTCACTGCACCATTAAGAGCAGAACTTGTTAGATTAACATGTAAATTCTCCTATGAATTGGGTAAAGTGTTAAGCAGAAAAATAGTTAAAACATCATCTTCAAAATCGATACCATTCTAGACAACTGATCAAAAAATCCTTGATATTAACTTAAATAATCAGAAATATACATACCTTCTAGGTACCTCAAGTTTATCATTTTCTTGAGAAGAAACATTTTATTGTTTCCCGTCTTGGAAGCGTAGGTCATCTCAAGCTTCTCCCACAAATTTCTGGCATGAGAGATGTTGACATTATGGTTCATCACGTTGTCTTCGACCCATTGATGAATGAAGCCACAAAACATCTCATGCTCGAATTCCCATTCTTATTCTGACATCCTCTCTAGATTCTGGGTACTAAAAACTAGAAGATTAATTCTCTTTACAAAAATTATATCCTTTCTTTTAAGTCGCCACATATGGTAGTTGGTACCATTCAGTAAAATCATCCAACTGTAATTTCCCTCTATAATAAATATGAAATAAAAAACCAAAACCATTGATTCCAGATGTTGGGAATGATGGTAAAGAAACAAACACGCAAAAAATTGAAAAGAAAATGTGCAACGGAAATAAAATATTTCCCCCCAAATAAAACGGATGCGCAACGACCCGAAATTAAATGTGAAGAAAATAAAGTTGACACCAGAAATTTTTACGTGGAAAAATCGAAAGGGAAAAACTACGGGACCTATTCCAGAAAGGGGTATCCACTAAAATCAAGAGGTACATGATAGAAACTCCCCAAAAATGGAAGGGATCTCAAAATTAATACTCAAGAATAAAAGTGTGGATCAAAAGATGGAGAGCAGTAAAGATGATAGTCGAAGAAAGGTGATCACCAAATAGGATTTTCTCTCATTGTTTTTGCTGCCGGTGATGTTGAAATTTCTTTCCCCTACCTCCTTATATAGGAAGAAGAATTTGCATCAAATAATTTTTCCGCATTAAAAGAGTGTCACTGCGTGAATTAATTCACGCGGTCTTGGCCCGTATTTAAAACACTACATTAAAAAAAGAAACCGCGTGGGCACCATTTGAGGAGGCATTATGTGGTGCACCAACTAGGAAGGAACCCAATAGTTTCTGGTCCAGAAAATTACCTCAGGCCTTTTCTATCGAGGCGGTTGAGGATCTAGTATGTATAAGCTCACGTAGGCTACCCGGTGCAGCAGTGGGGCCATGCTGCGATGGGAGAAAGGGTACAGTTGGGACCTAGTGGAAACTATCTTCTATCGCGATGGCCAAGGAACTGTTGGGGAGATGACCTGTGGAAGAGATTGCGTGAGAAGTTTTTAGTGGAAAAGAAAGGAGGCTCCCCGACAGAGGGTTTGTCTAGAGTGGTAGCAAGGGGATGGCCCCGCAGTGGTCGATCTGCCAGATCTAGCCTGGGAAAGTCCCGGGAGGTGCTGACTCATCGGAGCAACCCGCGGCCGCTAGAGGAGGCACGTGAGCAGGGGTTGGATCTAGAATAGGGCCCACTATAGGAGGTAGGGCACTATGGGTCCAGAAAAACAATAAGTAGCTAGGAGACCAACCAGGGCACCATGGGGCAGTTACCGCACAGGTCGTGGGGAGGAACCAAATAAAACGTCGGCGGTCTGGACTCACTAGATCTGTAGTGCATGGAATTACTGGTGAACTTCGGCAATAGGAGGGATACTAGGTGGCCAAAGTGGAGCATGCTAGGCAGGTCTGGTAGAGAAGGGCAGAGCATGGAGGCGGGTGTCTGGGAGGGCCACTGTGAAGGAGCATGATCGGTGAAGGGAGGTTGCATGGACGCTACTCGTGAAGGGTGATCCCATCTTAGGGAGGAGGGAAACAAGGGGGGGGGGGTCCACACCAACCCACTATTTGGTCTTTTTTTATTCTTCTTTTTTTTTTAAAAAGTCAAGTATCCCCTTAAAAAATTGTTTGGTGTGTGGATTTCCACACTCACCCATCCAAAATTGTCTTGTGTGAGATTTTTCTTTCAAAGTATACAATTTTCCAAAGGCTAATGAATTAGCCTTAATATAATAATAAAAAAACTATTATAATAAAATAAAAATTTATTATTATTATTATATTATTATAAAAAAAATATTAATATTATTATAATAATAAAATTTTTGTGCAAAATAAAAAATTTTAAAAATAAAAATTTTTAACAATATAATTTTCATAGGATTTGAATTATTTATGATGAACTAACACCGATCATAACTTGACCGGTTCTTCAGGATCATTGAATATAGTGAATAAAATTTTAAAACTAGAGATCAAATTGCAAATTTGATCCGTATCTAAAATTTTAAATTACCATAACTTGACTATTTGAAATCAGATCAATGCATGATTTGAACTATTGGGACCGAAATTAAAACCTCTATTTAATATAATGAAAATTAATTTTAATTTTCATCAGAAATTTTACATAATCACCCTTATACAATTTGAAGGTATTAGGGTCTACAGCGGATTCTAGTGGGGTGGGGATTTTAAAATTTTCATCGACGACATGACTGAACTTGTCAACACCAACGATCTGAGCCCCGATAAGTTCTGAGGATCTTGCGTAAATTAAAAGAGAACATAAATTAAAACTGAGAACATACCTATTTAGATCTTATTGCGTAGTCAAATGAAATTAGTTTTTGGAAATATTTTCTTGAAGGATTTATATCATAATACCTCTAGATCATCCACACACACTTCAAAAATCTGCGGGAGCGACGATCTTCGAATATCAGGTGCTAGAGCGGTGATCTGACGATATCTTCAACATCCTGATGATCCCCACAATCCTCTGCCATCGATGCTTGCAGGTGGAACATGGATCAACACTTGATAGGTAGAGAATCTCTCTCTAGAAAGCGGTAGTAGAGAGAGACTCTCATTCACAAATAAATGAATAGAGTGTTGGAAGAGGGACTCTCTCTATTTATAGTGGAACTCCAAAATAACCGGTTTAGTTCCCCGACCACCATTTATTTAATGTACACTAAATAAATAATTACTATGAAGTAAACTACATCAATATTTTTATTATTTTATCACATACCTATAATATATATAAAACATATTACATGATAAAATCAATTCATTTAACTCGACTCGCTATTCCCGCTTAATATTAAACAAACCTTGAAAATTAAAATAATATTCTTCTGATTACTAGTTTTATTGTATTTACATAACTTGTAAATACATTAAAAAAATTCAATCATAACTTAAATAATAATGAATTTATTTATTTCTTTGTTGATTGATATCTTGGAAAATACTTGAACCCCATGGTGGGTCTCACTATGTTCAATATACTTATTCGATTGAATAGGATGGATTCTCGAATACACTATTTTGTGTGGCCCTCTAAGCCCTTATCTAAATAGTAGTGTATAAAATATATAGAATAAGAGTGGAGTCTAGAAACCCTTTAAGACCCCTAAAGAGATGAGTATTTTCATGGAAATGAAAACCATCCTACGGACATCGACTGTGTATTATAAAATCTTTGTCTTCAAATATCTCATAAAGCATGACACACACTTGTGTCATCACCCTTTACCTACATTATTATTTTTTGATCTATCCGAATGTATTTTCCTTTATATTTGTTTGTTCAAATAATTCTGAAGGTAGCACCTTCCTAGTCAACCATGCTTGAGATATATAAAATCCTTAACTTAGAAGAAACAAATCCTTTTTTTAACCATTCAACTAATGTCATACCACCAATGATGCACTCAACATAGGCTACCTCGCTAGGATTTTAATATCATGGTTTTTTTCTTTCATCAAATTGTGAAATAAAATGGTACACACTACTAATGATATCAAGTCAGGAGACCAATACACATTTCTATAGATATTAGCAACCAATGACACCCAAAACATGTGATGTTCCTATTGGTGGGTTTGTCCTCATTATCTCACTACTAGAGATCACCAAGTGCGAACTTGATGATAAGAAGTCTCAATGCTTATGACCCCCCATCACTTGATAGTCAAACATATACTGTTTCAAGTTAGTAAGATGCATCTAGACCATAGAACCTTTGTTTAATATTAATGTTACGGTATCTCGAGGTTCTCATTATAGAATGGAATCTACTCAAACATTTTAGTACAACAATTAATCTAGGATATTTCTATTAAATAGTGGATGCAGAAAATTCTACACTATAATGGTAAGAATACATCATGTATAACTAACTGTATACATGATATGGTAATAAAAAATGGTGCATAGTTGGGTCTAGGGTGCCCAATATTTCAACAGTTCCATACTCACATCCCTTTACTTATCGAGGAGGTGATCCTACTAGCCTAGTATGAGTTTTATTGGAAGTGTCCCTGAGTTGATAGGTTAGAGGCGAGATGAATAGATAATGGGCCTAAGGATATTGAAATAGGCTATTACTTATAATTTAGGTTACATTCTTAATATTATTCCTGGTCTAGATGTTCTATATGGTAGGATTTGGTGGTAGTGGGAGTTTGATGATGGCGATGCTTGTGACCTTTCTATTCATTTTCTCATGTATGTGTGTTTTCTATTTTTCTTTCTTGGATGATTTCAGTCTTACTTTTATTGAATATTTATTTCACATGAATGTTGATTTTTTTTAGAGGGATGATCCTACTAAGCACTCCCAAAAGCTCACCCCAATATAGTTATCTATGTTTTATATAATAAACCACCATATTTCAGATTTATTATTCGGGTAGTTGGAGTAGATTATGAGTGTTCGACTTTAATTATTTTGGAAATATTGGATTTGTTCATGTCGTTTCCTTTCAATGTGAGAAATTTATTACTCTTAACTTATTTTATGGATTTGACCTATTGTTTTTTTATCTTTTTTCCTTGGTATTAGGAAGGCAATGTCTCTTATATTTTTGTTTTATACCCTCGGTGCTAATTGCAAACTTTAAGCCTATCGAAGTTGGTCCTCGAGGGTCACTCACATATTTTATTCTAACCTAGGATGAGTTTCTAATAGGGTGGTTCACGAGTAAAAAATCATATGATAAAATGGAATGTAACATGATTTTAATGCTTATGAGGATTTTTTATTTTCTATAGTAGGTTTGCTCTATATTCTTTTAGATCTGATCCTCACATTGGTTCTTTATTTCTTTAATAAGAATAAATTTTTGTTTCTTTGAGACTATATGTGGCCTCACCCAATGAGATCTTATTTATATTATTCTATTCATCTCAACTCAAAACTTACATAGTATGAATCTCAACAAAGTTATGTCTAATGGGGAGGTACTTCCACTAGGATCCAGGTATGGTCTCAGAGGTATCTCACATATGTTTTATGGTATACTCTTATTTCTAAATAGTAGGCACTGAACTATCCATAGTTTCTTGGTAATTTTGAAAACTTATTGTTTTCTAATCTCACAAGTATTATTAAAGAGAAAATTAATTTGTTTATTTCTATTGGTTTCTCCCTAAATTCTCTCAACATATTGAAAAATGTATTGGATTTATTATCCTATGATCTATCTCATAGTTCCATTGGATACTAGAAGGATTCACATCCACCATTTTGGTAATCAGTTGAGGGGGTTCAGAGGGATGATCACTAACTGGAAAAGTCTATTTTTTTCTTTGGAAGTATAGATTACTCACATCAGTCATGTTTTTTCTTCTATGCCTATTCATGTTTTATCGGTTATTAGATTTCCCAAAAATATCATCAGGAATATTGAGAAAAAATACCAATAGTTTCCTTTGGGTCTCCCAGTAAGACAGTTTCTACTACTGCATGAGCTGGCCTCTACTAGTGAAACCTATTGAATAAGAAAGTATCAACATTTAAAGGATAAAAAATTGCATGTAAATCATGCATAATAATATTTAATGGGATGTGTTGGAGGTTCGATTAATGTGCTTAAATTTTATTAAGTCCAAATATGGTAGTATTCTTGATACTATATGTAATGATAGTGTAGGGGATTCTCGTATCTGACATATCCTTCAAAGCACCCTATATTCTCTCTTCAATCATTTGAGATGAATCATAGGATATGAGAATATTCTATTTTGGCATGATAATTATGTTGGAAACTCTCCCTACTTTCAAGGTGTCTACATCTTGGTTTAAAATTTTATGATTCATTTGATCACTTGCGGCTCCTCGATGTAGTGCAGGTTGATGATCATAATGGCCTTTTTCTAATATCGGGTTCAATGATGAACCAGATTGATGTGTTTTCACCCCTTTCAATTTGGGTATTTTTAGAACCTATGACTTTTTTAAAACCATTAATGTTCGTAAATGTATAAATCCATGGTCTAAATCATTTCATGAGAAAACCATTCCTTCTAAGGTTAGCTTCATTGTTTGGCATGTGTGACACAAATCTATACCAACCATTAATTAGATCTGGCATAAATATATCTTCTTGATATCTAAATTATCTTTCTATTATAACCCCATATAGAAATAAATGATTCATTTATTTCTCAATAGGGAGTGAAAAAATTTCTTATGGAACTTTTTGGGAAGTATATTAGGGATCTCTATAGATCTCAGATTTATTGAAAATCACTTGATGCATTGGTTCCATAATGTGGATGTCACTTCTAGTAAGGGTAGATCTCATAGTACAGTTCTTGTTTTTGAATTTTGGGTTATTTTGGATGTGCATAAAGAGGAATGTCATCTTAGTACTTGGACGAATATAGTTCATATGGAAACTATGGCTCTTCTCTTGATCATCGATCTTGGTTGGTTGTGCATAGGGGGTTCCTATACTATGTGTATCCTACTCCATCTCTTATTTTAGTCCTATAATGGAATGTTTGGCATGGTTTAATTCCATTTGGTAGATTTTAGGAATCATAATGAGGGACTTAAACTCAATACAAATGATTATTGTTCTAACAGAATCATTCAAGGGGGTGGTCTCTGATGGATTTACACTAAAATGGTCACCACTCAATTATAGTGGTACAAATGGCGTCATGGTTGGTGAAAATGATTGGTTGTTACATGAATGTGATGCATGTGTGGTTCCATATATCTCTCATGTGATTTTAAATAGTTTAAAACTAAAGAGATGGTTTTTATGGTCGGTATACCTCATACATTGAAGTGTTTAATGAATGAATGCTAATGAGATAAAACTGGTGGATTATATGTGATATAAACTGAGTTATCACGTATGGTTGATGGTATTAATCTAATGAAGAGTTTCAAGGATTTATATAAGTGTGTGTGATCTGATCATGTTGGGTTCATGGTTTGTGTGTGTGATAAATTGAGTTATAACTGAAACTCTCTTTCTTCTTGAAGCTTGTTCATCACCTTGAGAAGGTGCTAGCACCCATTTAGATGTTTAAGAGTCCTCATAAAGCATTCATGGATCCATTGAATAGTTTTATCCCCTCAAAGGTAGGAGGAATTCAAATACTATTTCTTGTTATCATTATCAAGAATAATACATCGATTAAAAAAAGGAAGCACTAATTTTTGGGAATTTAAGCTACGCTATTCTATACTCTATTTTTGGATACACGTATATGTTTGATCCTTAGAGATAGATTTTTATATATTTTGGATTTTATTCTATTTACAAGGGTCATATTAAGATATAAAAAAACCCATCACTGATATCAAAGAAATTTTCTTCAAGTATTGAATTTTATTATTCCATTTTTTCTAAAAAACATCACCATCACCATGACATTCTAGTTCCCATGGTGTAGCCGTGGTGAATTCAAAATGCCCAGATCACCATCACCATGGAATAGTGAAACACGTGGTGGTTCTTTGATAGATTTCTCTAGGAACCAAGACCTTATCTATATAAAATTGTTCCTTGTGGTGTTCTTTGTTTCACATCTCATGGATCTCTTATCCAAAACATCCAAAACTTGGTCCCCATGGAATTCTTTAAAGCTATAGTGAAGGATTAAAATGTTTAAAATCTAATTATTAATTTTTTTAATTTAAATGGTTTATAAAGTTTTTATAAATCATTATAAAAGGTTTCTTAATATATTTTAATTTATAAAATTTTTATAAATTAATTAATTGTAAAAAATATTATAATTAATTAAATGTTATTCAAACATTTAAAATATTTCTAAATATTAAATTTTAATATTTAAAATACCTTTTCCTAAATTATATGGCATGTATTGTGATCTTTAAATATTATTTTTAAAATCATATGAAAAAATGTATAAAAGGGTATTAGATTATGAAATAAGGCGTAAATATAATTTTTTTATATTTATAATTATGAATTGTTCATAATTAATTATTTTGAGATTATTCAAATTAAAAGTAAAACCTTATTTGAAGATAATATTTAGACCACATCAAAATTATTTTTAGGATTAATATTATTAATGGTCAAAATAATATTTAAAATTTCATATAATGATAATATTAAAGATTTCATATTAATTTTGAATGTAAAGTGTTTATATTAATGTTTTAAACAATTTATAAAATTCTTATAGTCATATTATATTTATTAATAATTTATAATTTTCCCATGTTTTGGAAAATAAATTAAATGTTTATATATATTTTTATGTTCCTTTGATATTTAGGATTAATAAATTGTTTAAGAAATGTGAATATTTTGCATATTTTTTTAACTGTCAAACTACTTCATAGAGCTAGAGCCTTGAATTACATGCTAGGCACAACTCCATAAAATTTATTTTTCATCTGACATGACCTCCATTTTTATTTTGTTTTATGAGCTTGAGAATATTTATTGAATATAGTATATGTATATTAGGTGTTAGAGATATCATGAATTGAGTTCACACCTAAGCAAAGTCTCCCTAGGTAGAGTGACTTTGGATCGGACCACATATCATCCTATTGTCTATCTTATGTCTAGAAAGGTGAATATGGTTGCCTATGTATCGTTTCATGATTAATCATGTGTATATTGTCCATATCATATTACTATAAACATTTACATGAAGATTTCATGTACCTTATATATATATGATGTATTCATATATATATATGAATATGTTTAGATACTATTTTTGGGTGAGTAACACAAACATATGGGTTATGTAAAGAGTTACATAATTAACATGGTTTGAAAAAATTATTTTTTTTGTTGGGATATGGATTCTAAAACTAATACATTAGAAGAATGCATACCCAAAAAGAATAAAACATGAGATGATATAGATTTTATAAGATATAGTAGTTATGATTTTAATATGAATATGATGTATATTAAATTAGTGAGGATGTAAAACCCCTCAATACTAAGTGTGAGGTTGTTTACAAAGAGACACTTTTTAATACCTCAATCATTCATCCAAGTAGGTTCTTCCAAAGTAGGGCTCCCCAAAATTATCTTGTGTAAGGAAATCGATTAAAAGGTAACATTGGATAATCTTCGAGAATGTTATACTAAAGTAAGGTTCTCCTATATTATTCATTGTTATAATGTTCTTAGTAATTTATTTGGGTTGTAATTATCTTGTAAACCCATGGGAAGGATAAAAAATAAATATAGTTGAGTGAATATATATGATGGATTTGGATAAAGGTTTATCCTCTCAAATATCCAAGAATCATAATTTTTTTGATTGTGATGATTCTATATCTAAATAAATAAGTAATTATAGGATTTTCAAGAAGACTCATTTCTCAGTTAAATATAGATATTGGATCACTAAATGGATATTATGTTTGATTTCATCATTTTTAGTGGGATAAAATTCATTTGAAGTCCTTAATGAAATGATATAATACATGATACCCACCCACTAATATGTCTTTGTTATAGATTATAACATTATTAATCCCAATCATATTGAGACCACTAATAGGTATGATCTATAAATATTTTTAGATTGGAATCTAAGGTTTAGAAGTGTCCTCATGGAGAAACATTGTGATCATCTAAATTTGAATGTCATATAGATTTATTTCACCAACTCTGACTCGTGAGTGTTAGTGCAGTTCCCCAGAACCACACTCCCAAATCTGATTCCTAATATACATACATTACATAATGAATTCAATACCAACTATACATAACTGATCCATAATTACACGAATTAAACAAAAAATTGCATTATATAAATTCTTAATACCTTTTAGGTTTAGAGATTTAGAGAATTAGAAAAAATTATAAACTAAATAAGCCCATGACTTTCTCAAATAATGGAAATGTTTTATACTATATAAGAAACTATTTAATCCATAATATGTATTCAAAATCTTCTATAAATTCTCCATAAAATCTATCTAGTTTGAAATGTCACATGTATTTATTTTATTCAAAACATGGGGAAATGGAAACATTAGAAGGGGTGAGACCAAATGCACAGTAATTAAAAAAATACAACTGAGACAATCATGGAATTAATTTTATGCTAGGAATAAGTAATCATTATAATTTCATAATCAACTAAAAATGAGAGAATAATATATCCATGGATAGAAATGAAAATAAATATATCACATGGATATAAATAAATAGTTCATTATCATTGAAATACATAATGACATACATCTGATTTTATAGCATAAACCAAGATATCAATATCTTATATAACATGATCTTACTATCAAGAAAATATCGTATTTTGGGTATACATGCACCAAAATAACCAAGATAGTTTGTCTTATGAGACCTACAAATGCATAGAGGGGATATATAATGTCTAGACCCACCCATAAGTAGTTTAAGTCTAATGGATTCATCATATGAGATAGTGATTAAATAATAAAAAATTAACTTTTCCCATAATAATCTATATTGGAATAATAATATACGGAACCCAAATAATTTTCCCATGTCAATAAAAGGTAAAACATGATTATAACCTATTCGTAGGGAGAATGTGGATGGATAAATAATATATACCCAACTTTCCAATAATCATTAATATTTAAATAACAACATAAAAAATGAAAATACTTTTCCCCATATTAATAAAAGGGATAACATGATCATAACCCATCTGGAGAAAGAAGGTGGATGGTTAAAAAATAAACAACCAACTTAATAATAAACACCCATACTAAAATAAAAACATAAAAACACAATTTGTTTTCCCTATCCCAATAGAATAATATTCTTTCTAGGTGAACATTGTCCAATATAAATTATATAAAATTTGATATTGACACCATATAGAGAAATAGGTATATTTATAATTCAATACTAGAATAACATGATCATAATACATCTAGAGAAAAAAAGTTTAATAGTTTAAAAAGAATATATCCCCAATGTAACAAATGAAACTCATACGGGTACTGACATAGATAAAAAACACCCTTAAAAATAATTCTTTTAATGATATTAGAAATATAGGGGTTAGGAATCGAATTTTTTGGTTCCATGAGTTAAAACCCCCAAAAGATAAATATATATTAGAGGATAAATCAGTAAACATGAACCCTATAAGGGTAAATCATTTTGAATATGATATGGAATATATAAGTAAAAACATAGAAGAGTTTTTTAAAAAATAGTTTTAACATTATCGTAAGGGATTAACTTAAGGGTCGTTTTGAAAGTAATTTTAGAAAGGGTGAATTAAAAACTTTTGAAAACATTTACTTTTAAATAGAATTTATAATAATGGATTATATAAATTGAATAATTTTTTACAAAAATAAATATGGTGTGGAATATAAAAAACATGGTTTTGAATGTAAAACCCTTTTAAAACATATTAATATAGCTTTTTTTAAAATCCCACATTATAAAAAGAGTAGTAAAATATTATTTATATTAAAAAAATTTCCAAAATAAGATTATAAAATACCATATAATAAAATATTATGGTGGAAAAACCTGATCATTGAAGAAAAAATTCTAAGATAAAACTTTGTAACTCAAAGAAAGAGATTTTAATTACTAATAACCCTTATGGGAAACATATCCCAAGAAGTAATAAATATTTTTCAAAGGTTTTATGTGTTAGGAATGAATATTTATATAAAACAATGAGATAATACCAAATGAAACAATAAAAGAGAAGAATCTAGAAAACTTTTATAAATTAAGTTCAAGATAATGATAATAACTCAATGAATGAAAGTTGAGTAACCAAAAATAATTACTATAGGGGAAACTATTGAGTCAATAACTAATTTAATAAGGGGACATTATTTGGATAGTAAATCTCATGAAGTAAAAAATGTATGATAAAAATACATCCATGGGTATAAAATATACCATATAAAGAAAATATAGTGCCCAAAATGTATTATGCCTCAATGAATAATAATTTAGATCAATAAAACTATTATAACCATATATTACAAATATATTTACTCATTATAGTTTATTTTCATCATTGGGTGTTAGAACCTTTGGTTGTTTGTTTGGTTAAAACTTTTCTGAAGAAAAGATTGATTATCATTATGTGGTTTCAAGTTTATCATTATTATATAATTAAAGATACAATAATCATTGTTTTTAATGATTATTTAATGCCCATTTTTATTAGGTGAAATACATTAATATGTCTTTTCAAAATATAAATCGTGATGAATTAGTTTTCGACGTTCATAATGATCAAAATGTGATATATTAATAAATATTTTAAATATTAACAACACATTTATAAAATATTTAAAATGTATTAAATATATAATTATTAAATTATATTAACATTATATTGCATCCCATAATAATTTATGACATAATATTTATAACAACATTTACATAGGTAGTTAAATCGACCCAAATGATAAAGTGTTATAATGTTTTAATGAGCAATGGGGTGTATTTATATAATGATAATGTGATATATAAATAAGATTAACATTTTCATAAAAGTAATATATGTTTATTAAATATATTTTAGAAACCATTAATTATATGCGGTGATGAAAAAAATTGTTGTTTGTGGAGGCGGTAGTCTGTCATATGCACGATTAACGATCCCATTTTTCAATGAATGGATGGAATGGTTGTATATGTAAAATGGTCATTTAATAATTTTATTTGTAACAAATAAAAAATATTTATTCATAAAATCCATCCTTGATACCATCTTTGAGAGGCGGTGATGAAAAATTAACAACATCAGTTCATGGAGGTGGTAGTCTTCACATACACACGATTGATGTTATTTTATTTTCTTAGTGGATAGAAAATATTAAATAATTATTTTCCAATTAATATAATGAAACTTCATTATACTAATGATAATAATTTCATTATATTAAAAACGTTTTAGGTGATTTAGAAAGGATTAGAGTAAAATAAAAGAGTGAGTGAAAGTAATACTCATGTTGGAAGCTTAAGTTTT
The DNA here is from genome assembly GCA_963277665.1 of Viscum album. Classification (NCBI taxonomy): domain Eukaryota; kingdom Viridiplantae; phylum Streptophyta; class Magnoliopsida; order Santalales; family Viscaceae; genus Viscum; species Viscum album. The sequence continues at coordinate 1,385,118,919 of OY728138.1, forward strand.
CTCTTGCTAATGTCCTTGGAAATAAAGGCCTTAAGAAAAGTAAAGGTGGCCAAAAGCTTATAAATATGGGTAAGGGTTTTAAGAGTAGAAAATTAGAATATTTTAAAAATGAAAATCAAAGGATATGTGAGTCTTGAATTGGTATAAGTGTTTCCATTTTATAAGTGAATTGAAGGTTGTTTTGGAAGTAACCATTACATTTTAAATAATGTAAAGTTACTATTTAAAGAGCAATGGAAAAAAATGTAAAAAAGAGGGGGGGGGAGTGAGTTTGGGTCGGAAATAACCTCAAACAGTCATTTTTTAGAAAATCATGAGTGTTTTAGGTTTTTTTTCATTTAAATTTTTCACTTTTACCCTAATTTACATTTACCTTGGTAATTAATTTTTGACCTTGGTAATTAGTTTAAATGAAAAAAAATTAATATTAACCCTTTTACCTAATTTGAACCTTATAATTTCAAAATTTTAAATCATTTTATCAAATAATTTTTCTACGGGTTTGAAAAGTTAATTTTAAGATAAACACACCTAATACATAGTGTTTTAGTAAAAATATGCTATTAAGTTAAAAATTTAGTTACAAGATAATATTATCATATATAATAAATTTTATTACATAAATTGTGTGACATCCCAAGCCTCCAAATTCATATACAATGCTAAAAACATCAAATTTAAATTTCTTGGGTTAATACCGATAAACATGACCCAAATTCCACCATCCAAAATATATAACATCAAATTGAAATATTAGATCACTTACATACCAAAATAAATTTTAGGTCTATATTTTTATATAATTGGTACAAAATCATACATAACTACTTGGATACATAAAATACTAGTTCAAAAAATGTAGATCATCTCCCGCTACATTTTTCACATCTAATAACCTTCTTAAGAATAACATACTTAAAATCAGGCATCATAACCTTGGGAAAAGGATGCATAAGAAGGGTAATATCAAATACTAAATAAGGGTAAACATAATCATTAATAATTGAATGCATCAGTGAGGATAATATGAGAATAAGGGTATGATGACATAATCAAAGTGCATGATCACAATATATAAGAATTTATAACAACTAAAAACTGAATCATAAAACATGAGTCATGGAATAATGATTTAAAAAATGAAAGAGTAATATAAATCAGTAATCACAAGTTATGTAATGTCAGTATTGATCAACAGTGTTGACCTCACCTGTTTTGATAATCTCAATCATGTATTCATATGTGCTGAAAATCCCAATTATGTTTTCATTCTATATGATATTTTTAAGTATCATTGATCTCTACTTTAATTCTTTCAAATATGTGATCAAACCAATAATAATTTTTAAAATAGTCTTTGGAATATGTTAATCATCATTTATCCATGTTCATACAAGTTATAAATTGATTCTAATACAATCGGATGTGTTCTGCATAAAACATAAGTAATCTGCCTATAGCTACTGATAAAGAGCTACCGGTAACCAGTCTACCGATAGACTTAGTCTACCGACAGACAGCTACCGATAGACTTAACACAGAGCTACCGATGTGCTTATAAATATAAGCTACTAACTTACAGACAACTACCGATACAAATATAGAGATACCGGTGTAAGTATAAATAGCTACCGATGGAATAAGAGTCACCGATGGACAAAGCTACTGACAGACTCAAAGTTACCAATACACGCATGAAGCTACCAACGCATGAAGCTACCGACGCATGAAGCTACTGACGCATGAAGCTACCGACGAATGGAGCTACCGATAAACAAAGTCACTGATACAAGCATGTACCAACCGACGCATAGAGCCACCGATAGAGTCAAAGCAACTAATGACATTGAGCTACCGATGTTCGAGCTACCGATGTTCGAGATACCGATGTTCAAGCTACCGATGTTCAAGCTACCGATGCTGATTACCTACCGATCACTCGACTCACTGTTTGAATTTCTTTATTCCCTATATTTAATCTATCTAACGGTCATATCATGTACATTTTAATGATTTGTCAAATATCTGATAAAGGTTGTCGGATGTCAGGAACCCGTACCTCGTACCTGCTGAAAAGAAATCTTTTCTGTCCCCTGATGGGAGATAAATACGAGAAGACTACATACCAGAAACACGCGAACGTGTGAAGAAAAAAACAAACAACAACAAGAAGCGAACCAGAAAAGTGCGGTGCATCCAATATACCAAAAACGACACAAGCACGAGAAGAACACATAGAAGCTCATAGACAATCAAGCATACTCGAGAAGTGTTCTGTGCATACAAGAAGAACTTCATCGACTACATTCTCACTACCTGTGAACCTGGAGCATACGACACTCTGTTTCTCAAACATAAACGAGAAGAGGACTCAAACTCACTTGCGATCGAATCCAAAGAAGTCCAGAGCTACACTGAAATCACCAGAACCACTTCTAAACTCTACAACTCTTGTTCTGTGATTTATTATTACTCTTTTCGAGCAGTGTGTGTTATCTGCAGTATCTAACACATACACTGTCTCCTGTACTCAAACTGAAGGATTTGAAAATCCTTACCAAACTCTTTCATTCTTTCTTTCCCACGAAGAACAGTGGTAGAGGTCGTGTGTGACCTGGACAGCTGGTTGCTGTTGTACTGTTTCCCACGAAGAACAGTGGTAGAGGTCTTGGACCTGGACAGTTGTAAACTGTTGAACCCCGATCCAGGGTGTGGATCATTTTTATATAAACTTTTGAGAGGACTAAGTCTCGGCTTGAGACTGAACCTCTTGGTTACATTGTTGTGCCATCTCTTTCAAAGTTTTATTCCGCTGCTAATCACTTTAAAACCAATACTGTTTTTAAAGTTACTTTGAAAATTAAATTAGCAAGTGTTTATGTTAAGTGTAGATTAGTAAGTTAGTTTCAAAAGATAATCACACACTCCTGTGTTGATTAACTGGGAATTAATCAATCCCTTGAGAATCTGACAGAACCTCTACTTTAATATAAATTCACTACAGTTTAATTTATTATTTTATTTGGGGGTCTTTAAGACACTGTTTTTAAATTACAGAAATTTTAATTGGTACTCAATTCACCCCCCTCTTGAGTAAACCACTCCGACCAACACTTGGTATCAGAGGTTGAAAATACTTTCTAAAAGTACTCTGCTTTTGAACTGTGATTTTAGTTGTATTTTAAAGTTCTTAAAATTTCTGTTATTTCTAAATTTTTATCTCTTTAAATTTTTTTTTCATCATGGACAATAGACTTGAGGGTGCTGCTACTAACCGGCCACCTTTCTTCAATGGAACCAATTATGCTCAGTGGAAACTGAAAATGAAAATTCATCTAGAAAGTATAGGTTTTGATATTTGGACTGCTATTGAATCAGAATACAAAATTCCTACTACTGCTAGATCTACTTGGGATGAACCTACAAAGACTGCTTACAATAACAATTGTAAAGCTATGAATGCCTTGTACTGTGCTCTAGGAGATGAAGAATTTAATAGAATTTCTTCTTGTAAAAATTCATATGAAATTTGGGATACTTTAGTTGTTTCTCATGAATGAACAACGAATGTTAAAGAAATGAGATTGAACACTTATACTATCAAGTATGAGAATTTTAAAATGAAGCCTGACGAACCCATTTCTGACATGTATCTCAGGTTCAATGAAATTTTCAATACAATGATCTTGCTGGGAAAGGATGTCTCATCGAAGGAACAAATTATGAGAATTTTGAGATGTCTACCTGATAGATGGAAAGGCACATCTATCTCAATCAGAGAATCATGTGACATAGCTGCTCTACCTGTCAAGGAACTAATTGGAAAGCTGATGATGTATGAAGAAGAGCTTAAAGTGAACAAAGAGGAAGAAAATGAACCTGCAAGAAAGTCTGTCGCTTTCAAATCCTCAACTTCAAAGAATAAGGACAAAGAAAAGCTTCAAGCTGTAGTTGAAAGTTCAAGCTGTGAAGACAGTGAAAGTGATTCTGACAGTGATGCTGAGATGGCTCACATTGCTAGAAGATTTAAGAAATTTTATAGGAAAAAGAAGTTCTTCAGAAAAACAAACTATAAGGGTAAGTATGATCACCAAGGCAAATGGAAAAAGGATTGGAAGAATAATGACAAGTCAGATGATGTTGTCTGCTATGAGTGCAAGAGAAAAGGACACATCAAAGCCGACTGTCCAAAGCTAAAGTATAAAAAGAAATATGAATATAAGGACAATAAGTTTAAGAAAGCCATGAAGGATACTTGGAGTGCTTCAGAAGACAGCACAAGTGGAGCTGAATCTTCAGACTCTGAAAGGAATCGAGCCAACATGTGTTTTATGACAAACACTTCTGAGGTAACTGCTGAAACTCCTGCTTCAAATTCATATTATTCTGGAGATGATTCTGAAGGTGATAACATGTCTAAATCTGAACTGTTTGAATACTGTAATATGATGTAAGAGACATGTAATGAACTTAAGGATAAATACAAGTCATTAAAGAAACAGCATGCTCTCACCACTACAGTTAAAACCGAACTCACTATTGAAAAAGAGAAGAATGCTCAGTTGCTTAAGGAAAACACTGAACTGAAACTATCTAATGAGCAACTCAAGAAAGACTTAGAGAAGTTCACCAATGGCAAGAATACTCTAACACAGATGCTAGGAAAGCAAGTAGCACCTAAATATACTACTGGTATAGGATACCAACCTGGACTAAGGAAAATTGCTAAAACTAGATTCATTTCTAAATCTGGACAGAATGAAGGTAATTCTAGAACTTCATATGCTTCAACCAGTTATATACATAGCTATGGATCTAATAAAGTTTATCTTTCAAAGCATGTCAATTCTATAAATTATATGAGACCCATTAGGCAAATATGGGTACCTAAAGTGTTATTGGCTAACCTGTCTGGACCCAAGAAAATCTGGGTACCAAAATCATCTCCCATCTAAATCTGTTTTGTAGGGAACTTGCTTGAAGAGCTCCTGTAAAGAGACATGGTATTTGGACAGTGGATTTTCAAGACATATGTCAGGATACTTCTCTTATTTCAAGAGTTTAATAAAAGTTGATGGAGGCTTTGTCACCTTTGGTGATAATTCAAAAGGGAAAATCATCGGCCTAGGCCAGATTGGTAACACTGATTCAATTTTGATCTCTAAAGTTTTATTTGTCGATGGCCTTAAATACAATCTATTAAGTATTTCTCAGTTATGTGATGATGGTTTTCATGTTAAATTTGAAAATGATTCTTGCAAAGTTTTTAATTCTAAGAATGTTTTAGTATTCTCTGCCTTAAGAAATGAGAATGTTTATGTTGTTAATCTGAATTCTTTAGCTAAGCAGAATATTACTTGTTTGAATGCTTTTCATAAAGAATCTTGGCTATGGCATAGAAGATTAGTACATTGCAACATTCACTCACTTAGAAAACTTTCTAGGAAAAACCTAGTTAGAGACCTACCTAAATTAGAATTCCCAAATGATAGAGTGTGTAACCCCTGTCAAAAGGGAAAACAACACAAAGTTTCTTTTAAATCAAATAAAGAAGTTTCAACTTCTCAACCACATGAATTGGTTCACATGGATTTGTTTGGACCATCAAGAGTTTCTAGTTTAAATGGGAAGCACTATGTTTATGTTCTTGTAGATGACTTTTCTAGATATACATGGGTATATTTTCTAGCTCACAAAAGTGAATCTTGTTCTTAATTTGTCAAATACTCCAAGTCTGTAGAGAACCTTAGTGGACTTAAGATTAAAACCCTGAGGAGTGATCATGGTCGTGAGTTTGAAAATCAAGATTTTGAATCTTATTGCTCACACAATGGCTATACTTATAACTTTTCTGCCCCTAGAACACCCCAACAGAATGGTGTAGTAGAATGACGAAACAGAACCCCGCAAGAAATTGCTAGAACCATGCTCAATGAATATGATCTGCCTATTTATTTTTGGGCTGAAGCTGTAAATACAGCTTGTTATGTCATTAATAGAGTCTTAATCAGACCTGTTCTTAAGAAAACCCCTTATGAATTGTGGAACAATATAAATCCTAAGGTTAATTACTTTAAAGTTTTTGGTTGCAAAGTATTTATTCTGAATACTAAAGATAATCTGGATAAGTTTGATTCCAAAAGTGATGAAGGAATTTTTCTGGGTTACTCTATTTCAAGTAAAGCCTATAGAGTATTCAATAAGAAAACCAAATGTGTGGAAGAATCTGTTGACATCAATTTTGATGAAACTGATCCACATGAGCCTAAAACCTCTCTTGAGAATCTTGAAGAAGACTTATCTATTCTGGACCTTAATGATAAATCTAAAGAACCTGTTATAAAAGTATCCAGTTCTGGACTTTCTCCAGAATCTGCTTCTGTTGAACCTGAACCTATAGATGAACCTGAAATTTCTAGTCCAACCTTTACCAGATCAACAAGGATTCTAAAGAATCATCCTTTAGAAGTTGTTGTCGGTAATCTTGATAGAGGAACACAAACTAGAGCTTCTCTAAGAAACCAGGTTGAACATCAAGCCTTTCTTTCACAGATGGAACCCAAAAATATCAATGATGCTATCAATGATGAATTCTGGGTAATGGCTATGCAAGAAGAATTAAATCAGTTTGAAAGAAACAAAGTCTGGGAATTAGTTGACAGACCTAAGGACACCTTGACAATAGGCACAAAATGGGTTTTTAGAAATAAAGTAGATGAATCTGGAAATATAGTTAGAAACAAAGCTAGACTAGTTGCACAAGGATATAGTCAAGAAGAAGGTATAGACTATGAGGAAACTTTTTCACCTGTAGCTAGACTAGAAGCCATTAGGATCTTACTTGCATATGCTGCACATCTGGATTTCAAGTTGTATCAAATGGATGTGAAAAGCGCATTTCTAAATGGTTTTATAATTGAAGATGTTTTTGTAGAACAACCACCTGGATTTACTAACCCCCATTTTCCAAATCAAGTTTTTAAACTTTCTAAAGCTTTGTATGGTTTAAAACAAGCTCCAAGAGCTTGGTATGATAGACTTAGCAATTTCCTTATTTCAAAAGGTTTTACTAAAGGGATTGCTGATCCAACTCTTTTCATTAAAAGAATTTCTAAAGATGTTTTAGTTGTACAAATATATGTTGATGATATTATTTTTGGATCTTCTAAACACTCTTTATGTACTGATTTTTCAAAAAGTATGCAAAATGAATTTGAAATGAGCTTAATGGGAGAGCTTAAGTACTTTCTTGGATTTCAAGTATTTCAAAATGAAAATGGTATTGTTTTGAATCAAAGTAAATATACAAAGGATCTTTTAAAACGTTTTGGTCTGGATAGTATCAAGGAAAGTGAAACTCCTATGAGTACTACCTGTAAATTGGATGCAGATGAAACTGGGAAACCAGTTGATCAAACAAATTATAGAGGTATGATTGGTAGTTTACTTTATCTTACTGCTAGTCGACCTGATATTATGTTTAGTGTGTGTATGTGTGCTAGATTTCAAGCTAGTCCAAAAGAATATCATTTTCTTGCTGTTAAAAGAATTTTTAAATATCTCAAACACACGGTTAACTTAGGTTTGTTTTACCCAAAAGGGAAATCCTTTGAGTTAATGAGTTATTCAGATGCTGACTTTGCTGGTTGTAAGTTAGATAGAAAAAGCACATCAGGAACATGTCATTTGCTTGGAAAATCCTTAGTTTCTTGGTGTAGTAAGAAACAGAACTCAGTTGCATTATCTACTGCCGAAGCAGAATATATAGCTGCTGGTAGTTGCTGTGCACAAATTCTGTGGATGAAACACACTCTTTTGGACTATGGATATGTTTTTAAACATGTTTCAATCAACTGTGATAACACCAGTGCAATAAACATCTCTAAGAATCCTGTATCTCACTCTATAACCAAACACATAGATGTAAGACACCATTTCCTAAGAGATCACTATCAAAAAGGTGATATTTCTCTTGAATTTATTGGCACTGAACATCAATTGGCTGATATTTTCACTAAACCATTAAGTTCGGATAGGCTAAGTTACATAAGACACGAACTGGGAACGTTTAATCACAACCGGTGTGAAAATCCTCACTGATGTGAAATTCTCACCGATGTGAAAATTCTCACTGATGTGAAATTCTCACCGATGTGAAAATTCTCACTGATGTGAAATTCTCACCGATGTGAAACTCTCACCGATGTGAAAATTCTCACCGATGTAAGTTTCTCACCGACGTAGAAATTCTCACCGATTTGTTTTTCTCACCGATGATTAACTCACACCGATGCAATGTTTTTAAAACATCTGTCTACCGCCAAGAATACGAATCGTTTTATTTTATTTTTATTACTCTATTTCAGTCGTTTATTTGGAATTCCTAAATGATAAAACTTAGTCTAAGCCACTTCTTACCTCACCGAGCTCAAAACCTCTCACCTTCGAACCTTACCTCCCAAATCGGCCAAGAACCCTAAACCCGCGATGGCAAAAACCAAGCTTCCTATCGTCAGAGATGAAAGTGTAGAACCAAATGCTAAGAAGCAGAAGACACAGCATAAAGCCAGTGTTAGTGAAGTCAAAACTAGATCGGGAAGGCGACCAGTGAATCCTCACTTGCAGAATAGAGACATAGTAATCGAGAAGGAACTGTGCGTGGAATGGCTACTGCCTAGCAAATCCTTAGTACTCGAGATTCAGGAAGACCAGAAATGGGTGGATTGTTTCTCGAATAACAATGGCCCATACTACCCGAAGTTGGTAAAGCAGTTCTACGAGTTTGTAACTTTCGAGAAGTCTGAGAATGAGAATCGGGTTAGCTCTTTTGTAAATGGAAAAGAGATGTCTTTTTCTTCAGTAGAGTGGGCTGAGAGTTTGAAAGTACCACATGAAGGTGTCTCTGGGTATGTATCAAGAGCAATGCCACCTAGTAGTGATATCTTTGATTATGAAACCGCCTTAAAAGAGCTGACTGGAAATGGAAATCAAAGGCAAGTGGTTGCTTCTGAAATGGATGGAGAGAATCGACTGCTTTTCAAGTTTGTTCAGCATGTGTTGATACCGAGGAGAGGAGATTTTGCAAATCTGAGATATCAAGATATCTGTCTTCTTCATTTGCTAAGACATGGTGTGAAGATCAATCTGTGCAGATTGCTAATGCTTCAAATGGAAGACATGATTAGACCAAAGTCAAAGACTAATGATTTGTTCTTTGCCAAGCTGATTTCAGTGATGATAAAAGTGAAAGAAATAGCTGAGTCTCAGGATGAGACAGTTGTAGTCAAGAATAATTTCTGTATCACCTCGACTGTTTGCAAGTACATGAAAATTAACTGGAACCCATGGAAGGGTGAATGGGTCAGTGATGATCAGAAGATTTATGATAGGTTTAACCCTGTGGATCATCCCTCAAGACCAAAGGATATGAGAGATCCGAGTCTGAGACCTGATGAAGAGGAACCTGCTTATAGTGATGAAACAGAAGAAGAAGAAGAAGAAACTCCTATGGATGTTGGAGGAGATCCAGACTTTCCCCCAAGTCCTGTTGCAGAATCGGTTTATTCTAGGAAAGGAAAAGTAGAGGAAATTGTATCTACTCATGAGGAAGACCAGTCTGTACCTCACCAAGAAGAAGAGGAAAAGGAAAATGTATCTGAATTGTCTGCTTCTGGTAGTTTAAGTATGAGCCCTTTGATTGGGAACTCAGCTATGCCTGCTGATGAAGTAGAAAGAGTTACAGAAGAAGTTGTACCTGTATCAGAAAATCTTCAAGATGCTGCACCTGTGGAACTTATAGTGGAAGATTCTGATGAAGAAAGGCCAGCAGAAAAAGCGGTTGTGATACATGAGAATGCACCCATTGAGGGGGAGCATCCGTCTGTGCTTGGAAATGTTACAGTAGCTGTTGAACTTGGAGACTGGGTAGAAGACCCAGGGTTTATAGTCTGTGGATTGGATTATCCATATTCAGATGATGAGGTGTCTATGAATAGACCAAAGACCAATTATGATCTTGCTTCTGAGATTTTTCCAGATGATGTGGTCAGATTTCATGATTTGAATAAGCTGAAAGAGGACCTCAAAACCAGTTTTGTTGAAGAAGTGAAGTTAATGGAAACCTCTCTTGCTTCCTCAATTAATTCAATAATGACTACTTCTGTAGTTGATTTGGCCTCAGCAAGGGGATCTGCTGCAGTTATCCCAAGTGATTTTGTCTCCAAATCAGATCTTGAATCCATGAAGAATGATCTGAAAGAAACATTCAGTGTATCAGTTGCTGAGATGAAGCAAAGCTTTTATGAAGAAATGAAAATGTTAGAGAGATCTTTCGAGCTATCTTTGGCTTGAAATTTATCTTCATTTGTGTTTGAGATTATGGAAGAAGTGAAAGAGTTCCAGACTCAGTCTTCAAGAATCGAATCAGATCTGGAAGCTCTCAAGACATCAGTTGTTACTTTGGATTCCTATATGAGCTCCAAGTCTCAAGCTGACAAGGACCTAGCTTATGTGAAGAGTGTAGTAAGACAGTTTATCTCAGTGTTTGAAAGTTTCAAAACCTCAGTGAAGGATCATGTTCAGTTACAAGACTCTCAAGTTCAAAGTCTAATCAGTGGTCTGTCTAAGAGTTTCAAAGAAACTGTTTCCTTCTCTCTTGGCCCTCTCACATCCAAACTGTCAGTTGACCTGAATCAAGTTCGAGCAATGTTGAAGGAGGAGATTGGCTCTATTTCTACCAGTGGCTCTGTGGAATCATCAGAGTTGAGCCGAGTGGTGCTTTCTACAAGAGATTCTGCCAGAGAAATAATGAAGATTGTTCAAGACTATATGAGAGAAGCCTCTGCCTCTCAGGAAGCCATTAAAAGCAAAGTGGACTACTACTTCTCCAAAATTTTCACAAAGCATCAACTCGAACACCACTTCAAGCTAATGTTGGAACACATGAAGCTCCCTCCAGTCACTCAAGCTTTCAGAGAACAAGTGAGCAAGCTACGAGAACTGACTCCTGCCTTAGAGAAATTCATGGAGAACAAAGATGATTTCATCTCTGCTATGGAAAGAGGAGGAGTAATTATTATGGATTTTAGAAATCTGCTGCTTCCCTTCTTGCATGTTGATGCCAGACCAGTCATCATCCCTCCTGCTTTCCCTGCTTCTGCCTCAGCTGCTTCCACAGTCCAGCTGACTCCTGCTCAAGCTATTCGCAGCCTCACACCGATGATCACCCAAAGATCTTCAACCTACAGGCCTGACTCTGTGTCAGTGGCCCAGCCTCCTTTGATCTTTTCTGGGATTCCAAAGCCTTCACCTACATCCTCCCCACCCTAACCTTCTTCTGATCCCAAAGGAAAAACTCACGTGGAAGAGGTGGAATGATCCAGTGGCCAAGATTTTTGATAGGAATTCCTTTGTATTCTGTTTTTGTACTTTTTGACTACTCTAATACAGAACTCTTTTTACTTCTCATGTGTTATTTGTCTCCTATATATATATATATATATATGCTTTCCCACTTTTTGATTATCACAAAGGGGGAGAACAAACTGGGAGAATAAGGGGGAGAACAAAATGTGAGAATAAGGGGGAGAACAAAGAGAATGAAAAATATTTTCAATGGAGAAAAATAAGGAATAAGGGGAGACACTTTACCCTTCTGTTCATTTTTTTTCCCTCTAATATTATGTCTATTTAGTACCTTATGATTGTTACCTCTGATAACTTATGTCTATATCATACTATTTTTATTATCTCTGATGCTATTTTCTCTGAGAAAATTGAATTCAATATTATACTCTTTACTATTATATTTTCACTATGTTAAATGCCCATATCATAAATTGTGATTATCAAAAAGGGGGAGATTGTTGACCTCACCTGTTTTGATAATCTCAATCATGTATTCATATGTGTTGAAAATCCCAATTATGTTTTCATTCTATATGATATTTTTAAGTATCATTGATCTCTACTTTAATTCTTTCAAATATGTGATCAAACCAATAATAATTTTTAAAATAGTCTTTGGAATATGTTAATCATCATTTATCCATGTTCATACAAGTTATAAATTGATTCTAATACAATCGGATGTGTTCTGCATAAAACATATGTAATCTGCCTATAGCTACTGATAAAGAGCTACCGGTAACCAGTCTACCGATAGACTTAGTCTACCGACAGACAGCTACCGATAGACTTAACACAGAGCTACCGATGTGCTTATAAATATAAGCTACTGACTTACAGACAGCTACCGATACAAATATAGTGCTACCGGTGTAAGTATAAATAGCTACCGATGGAATAAGAGTCACCGATGGACAAAGCTACTGACAGACTCAAAGTTACCGATACACGCATGAAGCTACCAACGCATGAAGCTACCGACGCATGAAGCTACCGACGCATGAAGCTACCGACGAATGGAGCTACCGATAAACAAAGTCACCGATACAAGCATGTACCAACCGACGCATAGAGCCACCGATAGAGTCAAAGAAACTAATGACATTGAGCTACCGATGTTCGAGCTACCGATGTTCGAGCTACCGATGTTCAAGCTACCGATGTTCAAGCTACTGATGCTGATTACCTACCGATCACTCGACTCACTGTTTGAATTTCTTTATTCCCTATATTTAATCTATCTAACGGTCATATCATGTACATTTTAATGATTTGTCAAATATCTGATAAAGGTTGTCGGATGTCAGGAACCCGTACCTCGTACCTGCTGAAAAGAAATCTTTTCTGTCCCCTGATGGGAGATAAATACGAGAAGACTACATACCAGAAACACGCGAACGTGTGAAGAAAAAAAACAAACAACAACAAGAAGCGAACCAGAAAAGTACGGTGCATCCAATATACCAAAAACGACACAAGCACGAGAAGAACACAGAGAAGCTCATAGACAATCAAGCATACTCGAGAAGTGTTCTGTGCATACAAGAAGAACTTCATCGACTACATTCTCACTACCTGTGAACCTGGAGCATACGACACTCTGTTTCTCAAACAGAAACGAGAAGAGGACTCAAACTCACTTGCGATCGAATCCAAAGAAGTCCAGAGCTACACTGAAATCACCAGAACCACTTCTAAACTCTACAACTCTTGTTCTGTGATTTATTATTACTCTTTTCGAGCAGTGTGTGTTATCTGCAGTATCTAACACATACACTGTCTCCTGTACTCAAACTGAAGGATTTGAAAATCCTTACCAAACTCTTTCATTCTTTCTTTCCCACGAAGAACAGTGGTAGAGGTCGTGTGTGACCTAGACAGCCGGTTGTTGTTGTACTGTTTCCCATGAAGAACAGTGGTAGAGGTCTTGGACCTGGACAGTTGTAAACTGTTGAACCCCGATCCAGGGTGTGGATCATTTTTATATAAACTTTTGAGAGGACTAAGTCTCGGCTTGAGACTGAACCTCTTGGTTATATTGTTGTGCCATCTATTTCAAAGTTATATTCCGCTGCTAATCACTTTAAAACCAATACTGTTTTTAAAGTTACTTTGAAAATTAAATTAGCAAGTGTTTATGTTAAGTGTAGATTAGTAAGTTAGTTTCAAAAGATAATCACACACTCCTGTGTTGATTAACTGGGAATTAATCAATCCCTTGAGAATCTGACAGAACCTCTACTTTAATATAAATTCACTACAGTGTAATTTATTATTTTATTTGGGGGTCTTTAAGACACTGTTTTTAAATTACAGAAATTTTAATTGGTACTCAATTCACCCCCCTCTTGAGTAAACCACTCCGACCAACAAACAGAAATAGTAAAAACCCATAGAAACCATAAAAAATGCGTTATTATATTAGAGAAGTATCTTCATAACCTTTTTTAGAAACAACTAAAGCCTAGTTAAATCCATATGATAATCCTACCTGGTTAACTCCCTACTTTCATTTAAAGATAAGGAATATTACCCAATTAATTGGATACCTATATTATGATCACATATCATATTAGTTATATCATGCTCACCCATCATATAAGTTGTATCTGGTTCACCCATCGTATAATTTGTATTGGGATAACCCATCATCATGGACTATATCAGGCTCACCCATCATCATCAATAATGTACCACAATTCTTCATGAATAAAACATTTATAATCTTTCACCTTTGAACATAACACCCTTGAAAACAACCGTTATTACTGTATATCTTGGTTAACTCATGGAAAAGAAATAGGTTTCATGATAATCTCTTTAAAATAATAATAATCCATCCACATAAATAATTAGGATGTTATAATTATAACATATCCTTAGTCGAGAATAAGTAAATCTAGGGTTGTTTTCATTGGTGAATATAAATACCATTAAAACTTCATTAAAAACATTCTTGAATAAAATATCCTTTCTAATTTTAAAATCACTTTTAAAAAATAAAAAATTACAAAATATTGTGAAAATAATTTTATTTTAGAATAAAATTTCAGAATTATAAATTATTTTTTAAATAAAATAATAGTCATAATGGTGGGAAATATTTTCTTATCCTAAAATTTTAAAAAAATATTCTTTTCGAACTTTTATATATAGAGTTAAAAGTGACACATTTGGAAAATGTTTTGAAGGTTCTATTTAAAATATCTTAAAATAAGTTCAATGTTCATGTAAAATAAATTTAGTAAATACTTTATGTTTATAAAATTAAATTATTTAAAAGATTTTATAAAACATGGATATAAAATAGAATAATTCCATATTAAAAAGAAGATAGAAGATTGATATCACATACAAACAACTTCCTTGATGTTTTTTAATCAATAAGGGAAGAAATTGAAAAAAACCATATAAACCAAATTCATTTATTAATTATAAGAAAATAGATGTGGTTCAATAAACAAAGAGCATATTATTTCCTTAGAGGGACCTTAAATGTAAAAAATCTCTAAAATAAAGAAGATTGTAACATAATTCTTTTATCACTAGGGTAAATTTCAAATCAAATGTCATTGAAAAAAATATTCTGATTTGGATTTGTAATTACCATAAATTTCATGAAGTAATATTCCAAAATTTATTCATTTGGTAGTAAGTACACCATTTAAGGAAATCGTGGTTCATGGTAAGAATCATGTCTCAGGAAAATGAGATTGAGACAAAGAAACCCCTTATAAAGATCATAATTTTTGAAGTGAAAAATAATTCTTGAAGTCCTTATGTGTACATATTTAATTACACATGAAAAACGTGTAAATAAATAAAAAAAATTATAAATAAATTCACATATAATCATCTCATAAAAAATTCAATAAAGTATAATTATAACTCAATGAATGGAAATTGAGTTAAGAAACACCTTACCACTTGGTAGCTTTCAGGTCAAATCCATTTGAATGAATCAATTTTAATAATAACATAAAATACCATTAAGTATAAATTATTAGTGATATAAAATTTTAATGGGGAATTATATACACTATGTAAAATAAATCAAGTGCATAACATTAAAATATGCCTCAATTATTAAAATAAATTGAGATTAAATCTGTTACCATGAGTCCAGTCTTGCTATGTATGTCCTTTAACAGTCATATAATACATTTATATGAATTATTTTATTTATTAATAAAATTTTATAGGATTAATACCTTATCCTAAAACCATTTATTTCATTTATTTAATGACATATTTAAATACATAATTGATTTTTTCCATGTAGGGTATTTTGAGGTTGTTCAATTCATAATTTCAAAATAGATTCAATGTGTTGTTCATGGTAAAATTGGTCATTATTACATAATATATAGATTAATAATCATGAAATAATTATAATTTTTACACTTAAAGATCCATTTTTCAGCCAATTAATAACAAAATAACATCTTAAAATCACTCTAAAATTTATATAGGTATTATTTTGGGTATAATTCCAACCTTAGAGGGCATAATGTGTAAAGTAAAAGAGTTTGTCCGAAGAAGAGAGTTAGTTTTTAACTGAATGTTTTAGTTTTATTTATTTTTATACCTCATTAAAATGTTACTCATACATGATGAAATAATAACAAAAGTATATTACATAAAATGATATGTTTTTATGTCAATGTAATAACCTATATCCATCTCCTGCTTCTATCAAATGGGAGATGAATCCATCGTTCACGTGTACGACAGACTAGCACTTCGTGAAACTAATGTAATTCTTTTTCCATCATGACCTCTCATAAATGATTATAATTATGGATTCAATGAGTATATATATATATATTATTAATAAAACAATTATCATTATATAAATATAACATATCATTTATTTTCTTACCTTTCCATATATTAATTGGATGAAAAATGTATCTTTAAGTGTGAATAGGGGAGGATATGGGGTTCTCTTTTATAAGTGAGGGGAGGGGAATTATTTAAAATTATTAAAGTATTAAATTAACATAAATTAATTTTTCATGTTTAGATGGCTCAAAATTGATATTATTATAATATAGAATGATTATGGATCGAAAAGAGATCATAAAATAAAATTTGGACAAGTTATTATTATTATTTTTTCCCTTACCACATTGTTTTAACCTCTCTTAACCCTTTTGACAATTATTGTGATATCAATGTTTTTTAATATTTAACGGTCAAGAAAGTTACTATAAAAGAAATAATTATCCATAAATAGATTTTGGTTTTGTTTCAATTTTAAACCATATATCATTAATTTTTTTGAATAAATTATTTTTATTAATTTTAAATCATTTAATAAAATATGTTTTTTATAAAATATCATAAATTCTATTTTTGTAAAGACATGAAATATTAAAATATAATACGTGTCTAAATCATGTAAAATGGTTCCAAAAGTACATGGATTATAATATAAAGATTATATGGTTTTAATTTAATCATCCAATTAAATTTATACAGGTTTATATATTATTTTAAACCTTATCTTTTGGTTTCACCGATTGGTTAACTAATTTTAACCTTAATCGTGTTAATAAACTTTTCAATATTAAAGGGTTATAATTTTTCTTATAAGCTGATAACTGTATCATAAATGGAAAATATATAAAATTTTATACTATTTATAATCATAATTTCTATAGCTATATTTTTATTATTTTTAAATAAATTAATAAAAATATATTTAAAAAAAATATCATTAACATAATTTTTGACACTGCTCATTTAATTTGATGTTGCAAACAATATAAAAGAAAATTAATTATAATATAAACCTTTAAAACATCCCTAATATGTTATATTTATCTATAAAATTTATGGGGCACTATAAATAACTCAAACAAAATTACTTGTAGAGTTTTTAACATCATTTATTTGATTTTTATACTACTCGCACAAGCACTAACTCAATATTTCATCAGTATTTAAGGTAATTATTTTAGCACTAAAATTTAAAAAAATAACATAAAAAGAAAATAATTTATATTTAAAATAAAAATTTATAACAAAAAATAATTTTTTTATCCCTGTCACAAAATATTATATATATATATATATATATTAAAAGCAAGTGAGTAACATTTTTTACTTTATTATTTACTTGAAATAATATATTAGTCGTTTTCAAAGAAAAATATCACATAATTAATCTAAATTAAAATATTGTATGAGTATGGTAGAACCCCACTTATATAATAGATTAAAATAAATTTTTATATTTATTTTTTGTACTTATCATATTATTTTTAACCTAAATTACCTGATTTAAACCTTATAGAGGTGACAAATATTTATTGAGATTACTATTCATATTGAAAAAAATAAATGGGAAATATTTACCAATTTAGAATTATTGATTCAAAATATGGAATATATTTTTTGACATTCAATTTATAGAAGTGGAAGAAATTAATATAAGATTAAAGAATAGAATGAAATGAAAAACTGTTTTCAGATAAAATGCACCTTTAATCCATAAAATGAACTTATACCAAAATAAGGTATAATTATGATGACCATGTAATGGATTATATTATTTAAAATTAAAGTATACTTATTTTACTTTAAGATAAATTTTAAAATTTAAATTCCATTATTTAATGGAAATAAATGATATTTTTACAAAAAATGGTGCCTTTCATTATTCACTGAAAAATTAATATTTCTAGGAAAATATAAAAATTTCACCCTAAGATAATTTTGACATGATGAATTCAAAAATGATATAATTTTTATCAAATAAAATTTATAAAATTTATATAAATTAATTAAAATATTTGCACACAAAAATAAATAAAAACTATTTTTGAAGAAGACATATTTTTGAAGGATAAAATGGATTCATTAAAAAATTAAGTTCTTATTTCCTTAGAATTATTAAATACATTTTATTTGAGTAGGAACTTTATATATATATTTCATAATATAGTTATTCCTATTCATTACCACCAACTTAATATCTGGGTTATAAATATAGCATTTAAATAATTATATTTCATGGTTAGTTTAAGCTTAGGATTGTGTGTTACATATAATATTGAATAAAGTGTTCTTTTAAATAAAGGGATTTTATATTATTATCCCCCCACACACTTTAATAATTTGTTCCTTTAATTTTTAAATTGAGCTCATTAAACAAGGGTTTGACATTTAAAAATTCCTTTTTGGAAATATCACATCATAAAAAGGGATAATAAAACATCCTTTTGAAAAGAGGAAAAAGGAAATATAAAGTTCATTTGAAATAACATATAACTAGGATTCTAAATATGAGAAAAATATGGGGAAGTTAAGGTATGGACATGGGGGGAAACATAATGTAAAAATAGTTATCAATGGAAATATATAACATTCATTACAATAAAGTTAATGATCAAGAGAAATTTAATGACCACAAAACTATAAATCAAAGAGCTGTAAAAATAGCCATAAATTCATTGAAAACAAAGGTAATGCGATAATTTTTTTTTTCAAGATACTTTTACTATAATTGATTAATTCCTTTACCATATTGACTAAGAACATAAGTAAATATACCTATTTGAAAAGTAAAATCCCATCATTTAATCAATTTCAACCATAATATTATATTTTTCTCTAAATGATGAGTATTCAAGATGAATTTTTCATTCCTGAATCACTAAAATCAACTTCTATCAGATTACATATTCCACAAAATGTAAGATAATATACAAAATATATAAACCATTATATGAAAAAATATTACATTAATCTCAAAAATTAAACAATAACACAAGAGGTTAAACATAGATAATTCCATAAATAAATAACATTGTATCCCAAATAACCTCAATAATATCAATATTAAATAAAGTTTGATCCTCAAAGGTTATCTCATATTTTTTAGTATACATCCCCAAAAATATAATATATTTCTTCCAAAATAATACTTTATGTTAAACCAAGGGTTTTATATACCTCAACCCAATAAAATTTCTCCCAAAATGTCATTAATCACCTCAAAATCCCATCACTTAATACCTTAAAAGGGGTTTCTATGATTTTAAACTTATGATAATCCTTAAACTTATAAACTTGGGATATTATCCATAACTATTATGTTATCCTCACATGAAAACATCCTAATATTAAAATTTTTATAAACCCTTCTCTAATACCTACTGTGATAGCCCAGACCAAACTTCTAGATTCATTGAAAAAACATCATCTTTATATTTTTTTTCTTTGATACTGATAAAACTATCCTAATTTTCTCCATCCAAAACATATAACATAAAACTGAAATATTAGATCACTTAAATACCCAAGGAACTTTTAAGTTTATATTTTTATTTAATTATAAAAAAATTATTACATAAAAACATGGATTTATAAACAACTAGTTTATAAAAATATACATCATCTCCCATTAATTTCTTCACATCTAGTAACATTCATAAACATAACATACTTAAAACCCTTCTTCACAACCTAGAGAAAAGGAAACACGAGTATGGTGAGTTTTAATACTCATTAATGGTAAACATAATCATTGACAATTTAATATCACCAATGAGAATAATATGGTCATAAAGTTATGATAACATAATCAAAGTGCATGAGCACAATATAAGAGACTTTTTACCCATTAAAACCTGGATCCTAAAACATGATATATGTATAAAATATTTAAAATAGGAAATATTCATAAAAATCAATAATCATGATCAATGTGATTTCATTCTTGATGAAAGGAATCATTAAAACCTCATAGAAATCATAAAGAAAACTTGTTGGTATCTTGGAACATTATCCTCATAAACCATGTCAGAAAAAATAGGATCCTATTTAAATTAATTGGTGAAACCTCCCAATTTAAACCCCTCCTTATTTCCTTTAAATAAAAGTAAAATTATCCATTTCATTGTAGATATATATTTGGATCACTTGTTGTATAATTTGAATCAGCCTCACCCCTTGTATAAGTTGTATCTGGATCACCAATCGTGTATAAGTTGTATCAGGATCACCCATTATAATTAGCTATATCAGGATCACCTTTCATAATAAATAATTTCCAAGTAAAATTAAAAAATAAATAATTTTAAATCTCACACCTTTCAACATAACACCGTTGAAAAAAACCATCATTACTTTATAGCTTGGTTAACCCATGGAAAATAAATGAGTTTCATGAAAATATATTTAAAATAATCATAATCAATCTAGAGAAAGGGTTAGGATGGTATCATTACAACATATCTATGGTGTAGAATAATTAACATCAAAGAATTTTTTTCATTATTGAATATAAATACCATGAAAATATCATTAAAAACATCCTAAGGAAAATACCCTTTCCACTTTGAAAATCAATATTAAAAAGTAAAAAATTCACAAAATATTGTGAAAATTATTTTATTTGAAAATAACCTTTAAAAATTATAAGATAGTCTTCAAATAAAATAACATTCATTATTGTGATAAAATATACTAATTTCCTAAACATTAAAAATAAAAATTATTTTCAAACTTTTGAAAAACGAGTCAAAAGTGACCCATGGGGGAAACGTTAAGAAGTTTCCTTTTAATGCCTTTTAAATTAAGTTCAATGTTCATGTAAAATAACATTAAGAAATAATTTTTGTTTACAATATAACATTCTTGGAAAATTTTTAGAAAACATGGATATGAAAGAAAAATATTTCTTTATCTAAAATAGAATACAATATCGGTACCACATAAAAACAACTTACTTGATGTAAGATCCCATGTTAGGATGGGTTGAAAATTCAGAATGAATTTGAATTTATATTACTAATTTTAGGGATTTTTAATCAAGACTTTGAATTTTAATAAAAGATTTATAATGCTTAAAATTTTTGTTTTGAGATGAGGAATGAGGATTTAGATTTCACGACCCGTATTATAGGGCCCGGACATGACTACCCCAAGCCCGCCTTCCATAGGCCAGGGGTTGGTGACTAGCACCTGAAGGATTTTCCCAAATAGAGAAGGAATTTCCATAGAGAACTTTACACACTCAAAAAGGGAAACTGAAGTAAAAAACCCACAAAAGTAAGGTATTACCGTGAGAGTAAAGTACAACCACAAGCATAACTATAAATTGAAAAAAGTGTGCCGGAATACAAGACCTAGAAACTGAAAAGAAAGTAAACAGTTGTCGCATCTTCCCAAGATCTCTTCCTGGAGGGTAGTAGCTATATGTTTGAAGTTGAAGAAGTGGATCTTATCTGCTCCCATCGCACCAAGCTCCACCAAGTCCCAAACCTCCAAAGTCTACCTCAGAGCATCAGTAGTCTGCACCAGACACACGCGTGCAGGAGGAAATCATGCAGGGGTGAGTATAACAACTCAATAGGGGACCCCAAGACCCCCAAAGGTCTCTCAGTGATGCAATAAATAAAAAATCACAAGAAATACCACAAAGGTAATATCACAAGTATGATCTAAATCATGAAGCATAAACAAAAGAGACAGCTCACTCTAACAGTATAACTTCATGGTTACTGGGACAGGGATGACTAGTCATAAAGCAAAATCATCCTATCCATATTAACTCTACTGCTGACCCGTATAGGTCACTGTAAGCTGACCCGTATTGATTGCTGGATGCTGACCCATATTTGCCGCTGGTGCTGACCCGTGTTGGTTGCTGGTGTTGACCCGTATTGGTTGCTGGTGCTAACCGGTATTGGTCGTTGGTGCTGACCCATATTGGTCACTGATGCTAACTCGTATTGGTCACTGGTAAAAAAGTAGGGATTATTAGTTGTATAGCTTGATCATCCAACTCAGAAGTTTTTGATGTTGACCAGTATTGGTCGCTCTTCTTCTTCATAACACAACCAACCACTGGATTCCCACACGTAGCACGCCTGATATCTAGAAGATTCTACTCCCCAATCCATTGGTCAAACTTCAACTGGTACGAAGTCCCATAAAAAGCATACCCAAGGTACTTCCCTATAATAGGGGTCCTAACGTGATAGACGACGCGTCAATCGGATGCCCAGTCTGTGAGATATGGGTGCTTTTGTAAAAAAGTACCAGTTGGAATCATGTCTGATCCAACTGAGGTCACATATCAAACTCCATAAAAACTGACTTAGAGTATCTATAAAGGACCATCTTGTCACAAGGGTCCTTATTCAATAGACGGTGTGGTGATCGGATGTCAGGTCTGTTAGTTACACCCCTTTCTGTAAAACGGGGTTGATAGCACCTCGGCCCGGCTCAGCTCGGTCAGGCCTACCAAAATATTCCAAAGGGAATGCTTATAAAAAATAGGTCCAGATTCCACTGATGGTGTGTCAAATAGACACTTTGTTCTTCAGTTACAGACGTTTCTTTATTCGGGGGCAGTTGGGTCTGGGGTCTATCCGACTCGGTCAGGCCAACCCGACGCAACAGGTCCCGGGGTCTACCTGACCCCACCTAGGTCTGTCCTGTTAAGGGTCGGCTTGATTCACTGGGTCCGGCCCATTGGGGTCAGCCCGGCTGGTTCGTGGGCCTGAGCCATGGTTGGCCCAACCCGCTGGGTGGGGCTCGTCCCACCCGCACTGGCCCACTGGGCCGCGGGTCTGACCCATTTAGTCATCCCTCATCCACCTGATGGTGGACTGTTTCTCTAGCTATCCTCGCAGATGCAGGGCCGTTTTTTCCGGCTAGTGGGGCACTGTCCCACCATGTACAACGATCGGCCAGATGGTTAACCGGTCTCCAGCCGACGCAGCGCGGCGTGGGGCTGTGCCACCCCTCCTGCCGTAGCCCACTGCCTGCGGCTGTTGCCGCCAGCGACGCCTGTGGGCGCCGCCATTCTCCCACGCGACTGGCTCGGTCCTGCTACCTCTGGCCACCGCGGCATGTGACGGCGCGCTGCCTTCCCACTGCCCATGGCTGGTTGTTGTGGGCCTCCTCCAGCCACCGCCGGTCGTAGCTGGCATGGCGCCCTGGAAGTTCTTTCCACGGGCCACCAGATGTTCTCTAGTGGTCCATTCATGGCGTCTTCTGTGCTTACGAGCATCTCATATTGATGCAGTCACAGTGAGACCCTCTTTCTCACGTTTCCATGAAATTTGAGGAATGTTTCCATCGAATAATGCAACATGAACGAAGAGGCAGAGGGTCCGGGCCTTATTTGTTCAGTCCTCACCCTCCACATTAACATGATAACAAGTGGGAGAATATTTATATAACACTAAAGATTAAATAAACTCTTTTAAGTTATTTTAAACCCAAACCAAACATAGACCCCCTACCTTGAGATCTGTTGGAAGTGTCACGGTTGCGGAGGGAGGAGCATCTACATTGGATGGAGTCATCGGCGTTCGTCGATCCCATATCATTGTCGCCCAATATTTCATCCTCTGTTAGTGGATGTTGCCACAAAACTCTGCCAGAGTTTCCTCGCTTGAAGAAGTCGTGCCAAAACCCCAACCTAAGCCCCATTTAAATAGGAGGGGGGAAAGGTGAGTAACGTGTTGAAGAATTAATGTGTTTCATTGAATTAATTAATGAACCTCTTTTAATTCATGACTGTTGAGTTACATAATTGGTGAGTCAAGCCATTAAATGGCTTGACAAGTCACCATTCCTGTAACCACTACTCATTCATTGGAGAAAAAGAAAATAAAATAACAATTACATGTTAATTTATTATTCTTTAAAAAGTAAAAAAACTATCTTTTTTCTCCCAACCAACTACAGTCGAAGTGAATCTTTGCTTAATAAAATCCCAACGTTGCAGATTCAGTGATGCCCCCAGATTTTTAATCTGAGCACCAGTTCAGAAGATTAAAAATGTTTCCCTCACGTTTATGGAGCGTACCTAAACAAAAGTTTAAAAATTCATCTCATGCACAATGGGCGTCAGAATCATGTGTTGTCAATTTTTGTAAACTCGAAATAATCCCAAATAATTAAAAAAAAATAAATGGAATTTTTCAGGTCTTTACATTAGAGGTAACTAAGGTGTTTTGACAAGTATCAGAGTCTTTGGTTTATGTTTTAAGAGTTTAGTAGTTTTTTAGAAAGGGTGTACAGTTTAGTCTGCATGGTTTAGGTTAAATCAAGGGACACCTAGATGCTCAAGAATTTTTTAGATCATTTTTAACTAAGAAGGGTTGTGTTTCATGGTTATCGCATGGTTAATGGAAAACTGTGTGTGTTCGAAGGTGAAACCATCTGAGGATGAGGAGGGCTTAGGGCATGGTGCATGTCATGCACACTGTTTTAGACAAATTGTGTTCCCTGCTAAAAAGAGGTCCATTAGGGTGAATATATTGGACACATTGTTTGGCCAAATGTGGGGACAAACCATGAAAATGGGTTCACCTTGGATAGATCCAACAACAAGATTAGCGTATAGTTTTTAAAACTATACAACCAAACTGTGTGGCTACCTAGTATTTATTAAAAAGGCAGAAAGGACCAAAATGACCCCTTGGGGTTTTTATCCTCTCCACCTCCTTTCTATTAAATTTTATTTGTACAAACCATGCAGTTTCAAAACCTCTTTATCCTCATCCCTATTTCTATTTTGGGGTGTTTTCATGGTGTTTCTTTAGTATTTTGAGGTAAGATCCAACCCCTAGTGTATTTCTTTGCTTCTTCCTCTCCCTTAATTCTACTTTTGGGGATCTATTTTTTAGGTATTGTTGATTATTCTAATGGATAATTTTTAAATCATCCATTTATTATGGGGGTTTTGGATGAATTGGGTAGATAAGATCCCTATACGGATTATAAACATTATTGTGTGGCATTTCATTAAGAATTGTGTTAGTGGTGAATTTTCATTGATTTTTCTAGTTAAAATAACATATTTGACTATGAAAATAGTATCAACTATTCAGGATTTTTCTCAGGAAGGGTTTAAGGAGTCCTTGTTGACCTTTTGTGGTATTTTCTTGGAGTTTTGATAATATTTGATCAACCGAATGATTTTTCCGACATTATTTTAAGGTGAGGTTTAATTCATTAATTAATTATAATTGTTATAATTAATTAATTTTTGTTTCTTAGTGTGAGGTTGATGCCTGGGTGGTTGAGATGAACTAATTTCGATACCATGGAGTTGTGGTGTGGGTTGGATGGGCCTTGACAAGGTCCCCATTATTTGGAAATGTTTAGGAAAGATTCATTAATTAGGTAGGTGGTATAAGAGATTTACCCATACTCTTAATAATATTTTTATATGTGAATTGAAGTATGTGCCTTAAATCCCTTGGGTTGTCTGTTTTACCCTTGGTTTAGGTTAATGTCTTTAGGTTTTCCATGTTGCTTTAGACATTCCAAAGATCTTATTGGACCTATAGTGCTGTGAGACTGGACCTATAGCCACCCTTGGGGTGTTCCCGCCTTTAAGATATGGAATGTTTTGGTGTTAAGTTTTGGTAAAAATTTATGAGGCATTTTTAAAAGGGTTAAATGTGGTGTTTTGGATTTTGATTTAGTTTTTCATTTCAACATTATAAAATCATGTTTTAAAATGGATTTTATTTCAAAATAGGTGTTTGGTGACAACTTTGATGAAAATGTCTTGATGGATATTTACATGATTTTCATGAAACATGAAGTTATTGGAGCTTATTTGGATTTCCAATGAAAAAGACCCATGTTTTAAGGGTTGTCCTCAAAGTGTTTTATTATGATGTTTTTTCTTGTGTTTTATGTAATATGAAAAAGGGTTTGGTTTTATTTAAGCCATGTGTTGATTTAAAAGAACTGTTGAGACCATGATAATTTTTTATGAGGGTGTTTTTAATAATTAAATGGTTTGAATAGCATTTAAATAATATGTATTTGGGTAAAATATGAAATGGTTTAATTGTGAATTCTGTTTTATATAATGAAATTAATAGACCATGGAAATGTGGAAGGAAATGGTAATGATGAATAATGAAATGATTGGGGATGGTAGGACATGTTGTGCTAAATTCTAGTTGGATACTTGGATTGATTATCCTTTTTTAAAACCTTTGAATAATGGTTTTGGGATGATAGACTGGCACTTCACTCCCTAGTTTCGGACAGGACAGACTGATGCTCCAGGTACACCAGTGCACCATAGTTTTTGGAGGATGGTATGATTTTCCTGACTCCAAGGGTATGGACATAGTTTTCAATATTAGGTTTAGGATATTCAAACATGGTTTTTGATTCCTAGTTGGATACTTGGAATGATGATCATTATTTTTTGACTTGTGACCAAGTGGTTGGGATTGTTGAACATGGCGTACCAGATCCCAATTAAATACTTGGATTGAGGATCCTTGTTTTCCAACCATTGACCCCTGTGATATATGGCTCAGAAAATTAGATTTTGATGAGACATAATGATATAATTGGTTAATACTATGAATTATGATCAAAATTAATTAATTGGAATATTATTATATAATGAAACCTATTTTATTTACCTACCTGTATACAGTTATTCCATCCTCTACATGCACTATTGAATGACTGGTATTTTCTTTAGAAATAATTAGTGGTGGACTACTAAGTTTTAATCACACCCTTCTCAGATCGCTATAGTACTTGGGTAGTCGAGCATCTCTCATAAGTTTATTGTAGGCACAAGTCTGGTTTGAGGCCCATGTTGAGTATCATTTGGTTGATTAAAAATTTTCGAGTGGTATCAGATGACTGGATGGGTTTGGATTGGTGATGTAGTGGATCCATATTTTATTTTCTTTTATTTTGGTATGTTATGTAACCGGAATAGTGTGGAGTCAGTTGTTTATATGACATGGACATTCGGGCCTTTATTATAGTTCATTTTATTATTTTTTGCTCTTTTTTCAGTGTATTTATTCTTTCCACTTACTCTGATATGAATGATATTTGGTTATCTACTTATGGTTATTTACTCTGATATGGGTTGTATTATCCTCATAGTTCCACTTTATACTCATGATTCTAGTTGGAAGCCACTAGCATATTAGGAGGCATGCTTGAGGTCATGTGGCAGTTCGGATCAGGGCATCGATTTTAGTAGTACCTGGGCAAGGATGTTACACTTGATGTATATTTAATAAATAAGGGGATAAAATAAAAAAACATGTAACTCACATTAATAACCAAAGGATAAGAAAATATATTTGTTTTAAGAAATAAATTGAATATTATTTCCCCATAGTAACTATGAACATAAACAATTTTGAAAATAAAGGAGATTCTAACATAAATCATTTACCACTTTGGTAACTTTCAAATAAAAAATCATTGAAAATAAGAGAATGATATGAATATATAAATACCTTTAATTTCATGAAGTAATATTAAAAAATTAATTCATGAGGCAGTAAGTGCACTATACAAGAAAATCATGGTGCATGACATGAATTGTGTCTCGGGAAAATGAGATTGAGATAATGAAAACCCTTAAAATATCATAAATATTCAAGTGATAATTAACCCCTGATGTGATTATGTGTACATATGTAAACCCACATAAAACAAGTTTAAATATAAAATAAACTAATTTAGATATAAATTCACACATAATCATGGCATAATAAAAGTCAATTAAGTAGGAGTACAACCCAATGAATGGAAATTGAGTTAAGAAACTCATTACCACTTGGTAAATTTTAAGTCAAATTCCATTGAATCGAGTAATTTTAATTGTAAAATAATATACCATAAATCATAAACGATTCATGATATAAAATTTAGAAAGGGAATTATATAAACTATATAAAATAAATTAGGTGCATAACATTAAAATATGCCTCAATAAAAATAAATTGAGATGAAATCCCTTATCTCGATTCAAGACCTACTATGTATGTCCTTTAACACCTGCATAATAAACTTATATCAATTATTTTATTTCTTAAAAAAATTAGGATTAATAACTCATATTAAAACCATTTATTTAATTTATTTAATGATATATTTAATTACTTAATCTATTATGTTCAATTCGGGTGTCTTAAGGACGTTCCATTCATGATTTTTAAATGTATTTGGTGTGTTGATTATGGTCAAAGGGGCCATTGTTCCATCATATATAGAATAATAATCATGAAATAATAATTATTTTTATATATCAATTATACATTTAAAACCAATCATGAAATATTTTTATGAAAAATTAACTATATTATAATCACGGAGACAATAAGTATTATTTTATAGTAATGTTTTTTTAAGGGGTCATTGTTCCATCATATATAGTAACGTTTTTATTTTTTAAAGAGCATGAGGAAAAATTTGAGTATTATTTTATCTTTATAGAATAATTATTCTATAATAAATATAATATTAACTCTTTAAATACTTTATATATTCTATCCATGTGATTCTCTTATTAAAAAGAATCACATCACTTCATGGAGGTGGTAATCCACACATATGCATGAACGACGTTATCATTTTTCAATAGATGGAAAGATATTAAACTAGATGATATATTATCTTCATATAATAAAAAATATTTAATTAATATAATATATATTTATATATATAAAAAATTAAATATGAAATTATAATCATCAATGTGAGGTGGTGATGGAAAACAAAATTACATTAGTTTTTCATGGCAGTAGTCCACCATACACATGAATGATGGATTCATTTCCCATTTTATGGAAGAAGGATATGGATATAGATTATGAAATTAATATAAAAACTTTTAATTATATTTAATATAATGGTGTTATTATTTCATTGTTTTTAATAATATTTGAAGGAGTATAATATTAAATAAAACTAAAGCATTCGATTAAAATCTATAACTCTTCTTTGGACAACCTCATTTTATTTAAATCTTAAGCCCTAAAAGGTTTGTATTCTACCAAAAATAATAATACTCTCATTAAATAAAATGGAGAAAAATTTATATAATTAAAATATAAAATTATTATTATCTTAATACTCTCATTCAATAAAATTTGGACAAGATTTTATTATGTTTTTACTCTTATATCTTTGTTTTAACCCTCGTTAACCCTCTTGACAATTACCAAGATATCAATGTTTTTTACTTTTTAGGGGTTAATAAAGTTACTATAAAATGAAAAATAACTCATAAATGGAATATGGTTTATATTTTCAACCATATCCTATTAAATTGGATAAAAATAAGATATTTATTAATTTTAAATCATTTTAAAAAATATTGTTTACTATAAGATTTCATTAATGTAATTTTTGAAAGTACATGAAAATTATAATATAATATCTATCTAAATCATGTTAAATGGTTAAAAAATGACATTTTTTAGAATATAAGGATTATAAGTTCTCCATTTAATCATCCAATCAAATTTACATAGGTTTAGATATTATTTTAAACCTTATCTTTTAGTTTAACCCCTTAGTTAACCAATTCTAACCTTAACTGTGGTAATGAACTTTTCAATATTAAAGGGTTATAATTTTATATATAAATTGAAAGTTGGATCATAAATGGAAAATGAATGAAATTTTAGAAAATTTATCATCCTAATTTTTATCTTACAATATTTTTATTATTTTTAACTAATTTTAAAAAAATATTTGACAAAAAATATCATCATAATCATTTTTTGACACTATTAATTTAATTTAACTTTGAAAACAACATGCCAATAAAGTAATTTAAACCTAAAACTATAACACATCCCTCATAAGTTATATGTATCTATAAAATATTTTTAAAGATATAAATCACCCAAATAAAATTACTTTTAGAGTTTTAAAAATGATTATATGATTTTTTATTTCTTGCACAAGCACTATGCCCGTGTTGTGTAATAATTTAAGGTACTTATTTCATCGCTAAAAATTAAAAATAGATTAACATAAAAAATAATAATTTATATTTAAAATAACTATTTATAACTAAAGATAACTTTTATATATACTTAGAAAAAAATATTATATACATTAAAAGTTAGAGAGTAACATTTTTTACATTATATTTACTTAAAAAATATATAATCCATTTTTATTGAAAATGGAAAAACATTTCCAAAAGTTTGAATATTGGATTAGGATATTATAACCCCACACATAAAAAATATTAAAAGAAAGTTTTAAAATAATTTCTAGTTTTATCGTATTATTTTTAACCTTTATTACTTGATTTAAACCTCACCAAGGTGACAAATAATTAGTATTATTACTATTCATAATGACCAAAAATAAAAGGAACCAAATATGGAATCTATTTTTCACTGGAATTTTAGTATTTACAGAAAAATAAAAAAATAACCCTAATATAATTTATATATTATGAATTAAAAAGTTATATCATTTTTTTAAATAACTATTTATAGAAGTCCTATAAATTAATTATAATATTTTCTCGCAAAATTAATAAAAATCATCTTTGAAGAAAACATATTTTTGAAGCATAAAATGTATTTATTGAAATATTTAATGCATATTTCCTAAGAACTAATCAATATATTTGTATTGAGTAGTAAAATTATATATATTTCATAATATGGTTAATACTATTAATTCTTACCAATTTAAAGGCAAGGTTATAACTATAATATTTAAGTAATAATATTTCATGGTTTGTTTAAGCTCGATGTGGTGTGTTGTATATGTTATCGAACTTAGTGTTCTTTTAAAATAAAAACATATTTAAAATTGGTTTAATATAAAAAAAATAAAAGTTAGGTGGATTTCAAATCAAGGTAAACTTAAATTTCACCATCAAAATAATTAATTAGAATAAAATATCGAAAACGGTGTTTATTAAAGTAACATTTTACTTTAGTTATAAAAATATTAAACATATGCTTTATAAGTTCAAATAATATTTTAAAATGAATAATTTTATTCCTTAAATACATATTTTATTACTTAAAAGGTTATTTTATCTTCTAGGATATGCCTACATAATTATAAAATCATAAAAATTATAATTTATGAAAAAATTATATTTTTCGATCGAAAATAAATATTTTTTAGAAAAAAACACAAATTATCCTCTTAAGATAATATTTTTATTATAAATCCCAAAATTATTTCCATATTTTATTATTAAATTTATAAAATTTAAAAATTCAATTTTTTAATAAAATTATAATATATAATGAAAACCAATTTTTATTAGAAAATTACATTTTCAAATTTTTTCTTTTATTATTCTCATTTCATATAATTTACCAACTAAATTAGTGTTAAATGATTATTAATAAAAACATAATTTATCATAGTTAATAATATATTTTTTAAAATATAAATGTATATCGCATAAAAGGAAACTTTTTAGAAAAATTATTTTCTAACAATAAAAGTTATTATTAGTCACATTAGGTAAACTAATTGGATTTCATTCATATTAAAATTATCCTTTATTTTATTTATAAAAATATTTCCTAAAATATTTATTCATGTTCTTTCCCACTAATTCAAGGGATAGTTTTTAATGATCATTCTTAAATATTTATATTTTATCTAAATATATCATATTTTTGTTTAAGTTCTGTGTTACGTGGGAAGCAAGGTATAAAACAAATTAACTAATTTAAAGGTAATCATATATTAACATCTTCAGGTTCTACCACCACCACCACCCCCACACACACTAAAATAAAACATTTTCTTAAAATTTTAATTATTACTCACTAATAAAATTAAGTGAGGGCATTCTTAACATATTCATCGTTTAGGATATATCCTCTAATGTGACATCTACCTTACATTATTAGGTTATATAAAGTTATTTATCTTTCCTAAAACAATATTAATCATTTATAAAATCATATAACCAAGTATTTATAAACCATAATCATATATTCTCAATAAAATACCTTTCCCAAAACCATATAAATCTTTAAGACATTAAACCACAATGAGATCATATATTCCATCAAAAAATAACTGTTATCTTTAAACACTAGTTAATAAAGTCACATTCAAGTCTATATATATCATAATCACAAAAATTAGATAATAATGACAAAAAAAATCATGTAATTATTATTCTTAAAATTAATAATCAATTCCAAGGATATCAATACTATCTAACTCACTTTTCTAAAAATAAATTAACCATTTATTACCTCAAAATAAAGAATATATTAATCCTAATAGTTATTCATGCCTCTAATTTTTTCTTAAATATTTTTCCACAAAACAATAATTTTTTTATAAAATCACTTTTCAAGGTTGTTGAATCCATTTTATAGATTTTTCCATGCATTTAAAGTAAAACTACTAAAGAAAAATCCTCATATTTATCACATAATCCACATAACTTTTTGAATATACCATAATGTCATTGATAAATATCAATCACAAATGAAAATATCTAAGAGTATCAAGATTTAATTTCTATTAAGATATCAACCTCACTACTTTAGGTAAGACTAGGAAACTCCCTTTTTCTATTATAATAGGCATATACTAAACCTTTAAAAAATTTAACTATACTCCTTTATTTTGTTATAATACATAGTTGTTTCTAGATACATTCCTTTCTTCACTTCATTTCTATGATACAGTTTCAAAACAATACTAAAACC
Organism: Viscum album; assembly: GCA_963277665.1. Lineage (NCBI taxonomy): Eukaryota > Viridiplantae > Streptophyta > Magnoliopsida > Santalales > Viscaceae > Viscum > Viscum album. Next base: position 1,385,151,807 of record OY728138.1, read on the forward strand.
CAAAATGGTTATCAATAAAATCGAATTAAACAATCATATGAAAATTAAAGTTCAAACCTAATATGTATTCTTTAATAAACCCTCTATTTCATTCTTTAATACTTACATTCTGATCTAATTTTCATTAAGTTATGTTCTCTTTTACTTCTTAACACAATCCCTTAATTTAATTAATAAATAAATCCTTCATATAGTTTTTTATAGATAATGTGATTGAACAAATCATATCCAATCAAATGTCTCTAGCCAGGTGTATAGTCTTAGGCCTATTCACTATGCACTAGAGTGAAGATCAAGTCAATACTAAATCATCCTTTTAGGGGTGATTAACCCTAGATGTATCTATGAAAAAACTGAATCCCATTTACAATATCTAGAAAATTATTTAATCTCTAAGAGAACCATGCAATCTCTACATTTCCAAAACTTTGGGTTGTTATTCATAGTATTTTCACTAAATTTAACTTTTCATAATCCTAAAATAAAATGTGAATTATTACCTAAACATTAAATATCATACTATCCTAAAGGGTTATCTATAAATTTGAAATTTTAATAAACCATAACTTATCAAACCTTAAATTACCCTCAACAAACATCTAAATCTCTAAAGTTATGAAAAACCATATTTAATACCAACTATAGTACCTCAGACCCACACTCTTGGATATGTTTCCCAAAACACATGCATTATATATTGTCCTCAATACCAACTATAGATAACTAATCCATAATTGAATGAATTAAATACAACATTAAATTATATACATTCCCAACACCTTTTAGGTTTATAGATTTAAATAATTAAGATAAATAATAAACTAAATAATATCATGTATTTCTCAACTAATGGGCATTTTTTACACTTTATAAGAAACTACTTAATACATAACATGTATTCAATATATCCCATAAATTATTTACACAAGATATATTTTTAGCTATATAATGTCTAATGATTTTATTTATAACCTGGGAAAATTGAAACATAAGAAGGGGTGAGCTTAACTGCTCGGTAAGGGAAAATATACAAATGAGTGAATATTGGAATAAACATGGCATAAATATTATGTAATGAATAAGTAATCATCATAATTTCTTAATCAATTTAAACTATGAGCATAATATATTCATGGATAGTAATGAAAATAAATAAATCACATGGAAAACAATAACTAGTTCATTAGAGATGAAATGTATAGTGTCTGATAGATAATTCCATATCATAAGCTAAGAAATCATGATCATAGACATCATGATCTTACCACCAAGAAATATATTTTTCTCGACCAAAATACACCAAAAAAATCATTCTAGTTTGTCTCATGAGACCTATTGATGCATCTAGGGGTTATATGATATTGGACCGCACCCATAAATTGTTTAATTCTAATGAATTCATTATATTAGATAGTGATTAAACAATACATAATTAAATTTTCCAATAAATATTTATATTGGAATAAAAAAAATATGAAACACCGCTAATTTTCTCATGTCAATAAAAGGGATAAAATTACCATAACTCAACTATATAAATAATGTGAATGGTTAAACAATATATAGTCAACTTGCCAATAATTACCCATATTGGAATAAAAACATATAGAATACAACTAATTTTCTCAACACCAATAAAAGGGATAACATGATCATAAACCATCCGGAGAAATAATTTAGATGGTTAAACAATATATATCCAACATTTAAATAATTATCCGCATTAGAATAATATACGGAACACTAATAATTTTCTATATGTCAATATGTTAACATTATTTCTAGGTAAACATAATCTAATCTGAATTATATAAAGGTGATATTCATACCATATAGAGAATTGAGTATATGGACAATTTAATACTATAATAAAATAATCATGATCTATCTAGATAATTAAGGTGGATTATTTCAAAGGAACATATCTCCAATGTAACAAAGTAAAATCATAAGTATGTTTACATAGATAAAAAACATCCTTGTAAAAAATGCTTTAAACAGTATCAGACAAGAAGGGGCCAGGAATCAAATTGTTTTATATCTATAGTTAAAACCCCCAAAATATAAATATATATTAGATGATAAATCATGAAATTTGAACCCCATGATGGTAAATAATTTTTGATATGATAAGAAGAAAAGAAATGAAAAAATAAAAGACTTTTTAGAAAATATTCTTAACATTGTCTTAAGGAAAAAAGTGAGGGTTCACATTAGAGAGTAATTTTCAAAAGGGTATAGAAATTTTATTTGAAAAAATTTACATTTAAAATTAATCTCTCATAATTAATCACTAAAAATTACCTAATGGTTTCCAAAAATAAATATTTTATGTAATATAGACCACACAGTTTTGAAAGGGAAATCCTTTTAAAATATCTCAATATAGCCTTGTTTAGAAAATCATGCTGTAAAAAGAGTAGTAAAACCTTATTTGAATTAAAAATAAATTTTCCTAAAGAGTATTGTAAAATAAAAAATAATATATTATTATTCTGTAATAACCTAATCAAGGAAGATAAAATTCCAAGATAAAACTTTGTAACTCAATAATGGTTATTTGACTTACTAATAACCCATATGAGAAACATATCCCAAGAAGTGAGAAATATTTTTCAAATATTTTTTCTGTTTTAAATTTATATCCCAGGAAAAAAAGATAGTATACCATATAAAAAAATCAAATGGTGGAACATAACCAACTTATATGAATTAATTTTAAGAGAATGATCATAACTTAATGAATGAAAGTTGAGTTACCAAAAATTATTACTTCTAGAGAAACAACATAATAAATAGCTACTTGAATAAGAGAAAATGATATGTCTAGTAAATTACATGAAGTAAAAATTTATGTTAAAAATACATCCATGGGTATAAAATACACCATAAAAAGAAAACATGTATCACAAAATGAATTATGTCTTGAAGAATTAGAATTGAGACTAAGAAAACCCTTTTTCCATTAGAAATTTTTTGATGAAATCCCGTTGAAAGATAAAAATTGTAATTAAACATAAAATATCATGATTAAAGATAATTCATGATATAATATATCAAATATGTAGTATTTTTAAATTATAAATGAAATTCAGTGCATGATAAAAAACATGTCTCAAATGAACAAATTTGAGATGAAAACCATTACCTTTATTTCTTCTTAGTCGAAATGTGCTCTATCCTCCTATATAAAGAGCATAAATTTCTTAATAAATTATATTAAAACATTAATACAAACATTCTATTATTTTATATCCATATAATACAAATATATAAATTGATTATAGTTTATTTTCATCATCAGGTGATAGAACTTTAGGTTTTTTGTTTTATAAAAAACTCTATAAACATGGGATAAATTCTTATTAAGTGGTGTTAAGTTCATCATTTACATATCATTAAATAGAGAATAATCATTTTTTTAATTATTTATTATGTCCAATTTTCATTAGTTTAAATACATGACTATGGATTGTGAAAATTAAAATCATAAAGAATTTGTTTCTGACATGTTTACCAATTGAAAGGTGATATATAAATAGATATTTTAAATATTTCAACACCTTCACATAATTTTTAGAAAAAATAAACATATCACTATTTCATGATATTACCATTATATGGAATCCCATAATAATTTATAACATAATTGTTATGTCATCATTTATATTGGTTTTTAAATTAACCAAATGATAATGTGTTATAATAATTTAATGACGAATGGGGTTTATTTTGATAATGATAATGTGACATATAAAAAATATTAAGCATTTTATAAATATCATATATCCTCATTAAATCCATTTTAGGAACCATAAATTATGGGTGGAGATGAAAAATTAATTTTTTTGTTCATGTAGGAACTAGTCTACCATATGCATGATTAATGATCCCATTTTTCAATGAATACATGGAATGAGGGTATGTCATGACCCAAACCGAACAACCCATCCAACTAGGATTAAAACTATATTATAGAAAGACCTAAAGGATATTCTTGATCCCCATGGTTTAGTGATAAGCACCCAAACATCCAAAAAAAATAGAGGGAACAATTTTACCAACGTAAAATAAGATACATGGAATACAAATAGAGAATATAAATATAAAATAAATATTCCATAGTCAAAAGAGTAAAAGTAGTTGCAAGATAGTTGAGGTAGTGTGTACAAAACCAAAATAAACATCTAAAAAACAAAACAAAAGGATATCCCAAACTAAATATAGTTACTCCATGTGATATGCAAGAAATATTCCAATGTCGTACTCCCAGCTACCCATGCCCATCTGACATAAACCTCTTTACCTCACTACGGCAAAATTCCCTTTCTAAATGTCTACATAACCCAGAGGGAGTATATAGGTTTTGATCTAACAAGCTCAGTGGGATCTAACCCAGATGTTCCATAAAAAGTCTTTGTCAAGTAATCCCAATATTATTAATATAAGAAAATATTTTCATGAACAATAGGTTTCCTAGTCATGTGAAAATCATGGTAAAACAATTATTATTTTTCAACAGTTCTAAAAAAATTCAGAAAATATAGTTTCAAATAAAATTTAAAATTAACCATTTTTCATTTATCAAATAATAAATCATATATTATATCAAAGATAAAACAATAAAAATAAAATCATAATGGAGATCACCTCTAGGATAACATAGGTACAAGACATCTAGGTCACTCATACCTCAATTAAAAATCTTGACTAGTACACACATAAATTCCCTAGAGACAAAGAATCTATGATCTAGGGATGTAAGAACATACCATAAAGGGAACCCACTATGGTTCCAAGATAATGTTACTACTTTCAATGAACCTATCATCTAGGAACATAGGAACACCCTAGAAAGTGAACCCCCCTTATGATATCAAAGGATGAGGCCTGAAAGAAAACTCTTACCAAGGTACCTAAGTTTCCTATGTGTTGCATATGTCAAAACATTTCAAAGGGTTTATCACATTTCACAAACCATCCCCAAAAAATAATTTTATATAAAAAAATATGATTTGAAAACCCATTTGCACAATTATTTCATAATTATTTGAAAACAACTTTTGTTTACCAAAAAAAAGTTTAAAATCCATATTTTATCAAAAAACCCATTTATGCACACATATCAAAAAATTCAATGATCATGCCAATTATAATTTAAAAACCATTTAGAAAACCAAGATCATTCCTAGTTCATCAAACATAGTCTAGAGATAGAAACACTTACCTAACACTTAGGTTAAACACTAACCACAATGATATATATACACTAAAAGTGAAGAAAAAAACAATGTAAAATAGGATAAGGCCCCTAAATATTTACCACAACTTAAAATTTAATTCCATAAAAAATGTTTGGAGGATAAGATAAATCAACACATACCTCAAGGATCTCACACATCTCACCAATAAAAATAAAATATTCTACCTCCAAAAGGAAAACATGTGAAGAATACATAAAAAGAGTTGAAATAGATTATTACATGAACAATGGAGTCCAATAACCTAGACTAGAACCACTTCTAATTCCAATATATCAAGAAATAATGGGGAGAGATCGGTAAAACTTACTAAAGCATTAACAACTGATTAAACTGAGATTAAAACACTAAGTGGAGAAGATATAAGGAGTGTAGAACACTAAAAGAAAGCCTCTCTATGAGAAATAGTTGAATTAAATTCTATAAAGAGAGATTAATGGGTTAGTTATGGGTGTTGGGGATTAAAATTACTAAAACACACATAGTTATCTAGCCCGGCCCAAGGACACCAGTAACTCGATGGTGGCCATAGGCTGGCTGGTGGACACTATAGATGTGCAATGGATATTAGCTAGTGTATACAGGTGTAATTCATGTAGTTTGGGGTGTTTATCCTAAATATAAGATAAAATATATCCAATAAGGGGGTGAATTGTAATTTTTAAAAAAATAAATTTAGTGGCTATATCAGAGTTTAATGTTAAGTTAATGTAGAAGAAAAATAAAACAAATGGACATGGTGATTTATATAGTGGTTTGAATCTAAATGATCCTAGCCTAATATTCATCCCTCTCATGAAATAATAGATATATAACCCAGTATATCTATTATAATGGAATCTTACAATGAATTTTTCACACCTGGAGTCACAACCTAATTACAAAACATTTTTCCCCTAGAGGTTTAAACCCAAAAAAGACCCACAATTTTCCAACACGGAGGCATAACCCAATGTCTAACTTTTTTTGGAGTCACAACCCCTATCCTAATTTTTAATGGGTAGTATAACCCTTTACAATTACATACACAAACAAATAATAAGAAAATGTAAAACAATAAAACTAGATGAATACTTCATAGCCAAGGAGTCAAGGTAGCAAGAAACTATCCAACAATAAAGGATCGAATGATTTTAGTTTTTCTAGGAGATATAGTTGATCCCTAAATAATAAAACACTTGTATAGTTTTAATAAAATCCTTAACCTTGTTTTCACTTTTTTCACTAGTTATATAACTCTATGTATAAAGTTTATTTATGCATAGAAGATTTAAAATTTGAGACCTATTGCATATTTATTTTTCCAATGAACAACTTCATATTTTTCTATGATTGTTTCCCAAATAATATTCCATGTCTAAATATTTTATAAATAAAAATTAATAACCATGTGATTATTTCTCAATATTTAGTAAAAAACAACATCCAGTATAATAGAACTCATTAGAATAATTAATATGGTAGTAAATAAAAATTATTAATATCCTTGAAAATCTAAATGATTATATTCAATATTGACTCTTCATATTTTAGTATATGTGAATTTGGATATTTTTATTTATATAATTTCAAGATGAAAAAAGTATATGTAAATATTAGGAAGATATTATTTAATTTATAATAAAACAATTTAAAACATGTTCACAAAGAATATAAATAATTAATAAGTAATTTTAGAATAAAAAACATTAATTATATTCATAATAAACTTAAAGTAAGTGTAAAAATGAAATAATATGAAAAAAGGTGTATAATTTCTTGTTTTAGAACATCATGTGGATAATAGGTAAAAAATAAGAAAATTTGAGTTACCCTTATGTGAAACATTCCCACCACATAAGAGTAATAAAATTTTACCAATAAAAAGATTTCTACCCATATGTAACTATTAAAAAACTTGGCTTGCCTTTATGTGAGACTTTGGTTACCCTTACATGTGTATTATAAATAGTCTGTTACCCTTACGTAGGTATACTAGTACCCTTACGCAATTATTAAAAATATACTGGTACCCTTACATGAGTATGTCTTACCCAAACTTGAGCCTCAGTTTACCCTTACATGAGCTATAGAATTTACAGGCTACCCTTACGTAAGGTTCTATTACCTTTACATGAGATTTAAATAGCCTTATGTATATTCATATTACCATTAAAAGAGGAATTTACCTTTATTTAAACACTTATGTACCTTTATGTAAGTAATAACTTACCTTTATGTAAGTAATAAATTATCTTTATGCAACTAATAGAATTTTCAAGTTAAACTTACATAAGTAATATAATTCACTAGTTACCCTTACACAACTATGAAAATGTGTTGGTTTCCCTTATATAACTCTAAAAATTCAATATTTTCCTTATATATCCCATAAGAAATTAGTTCTATCTTTATAAAATTCAATAAAATTCAATCTAACCTTACTTGACCAATTTAAAGTGAAGGTTAACTTTACGTAAGAAATAAAAATTAATGGTTACACTTATATAACTCTAAAAAACAAAATTTTACCCTTATGTAACATATTTAAACTCAATATTACATTTATAAAAGAGCACTTACCCTTATGTTACCTATACAAACATAATGTTACCTTTACATACCACTGTAAAATAATGTAAAATGTTATTTAAGGGTCCAAATGACATAATTATCCTAGGAACTCAACATGAAACTTATAAAAGTGTTATAAACAACTAATAAAATAAATATAAAATATTTTTAGAAAATTATAATAAAATATAGCCAAATTTTAACATGATAAATATAACACTTAATAAATATGTGAAAATTATAATTAACCATTAATAAGATATTTTTTAATTATCAAAACATAATTAAATAAATGTGATACAAGGAGATACATCAACATTATCCCTATTTTTGATAATTATAAAATAAATTCTGATTTTAAAAACTCTAATCCTTTTTTAAATTATCAAAAATCTATAAGTTTTAAAAGAATTTTCTTCCTAAATTTATACATCTCTTAGAGTGTTACATTTTATTGAATAAATATTCAAAAATTAACTTCCATTAAATTTAAATATGCTTTAAAACACATTTGTATTTTTAAAAAATGAATCTAAATAGTGTATAAAACTTTCTTAAAAATTAAAATTTTAAAACATATGTCAAGGAGCCACTATAAAACCTTCTAGCATTATAAAGTTAGTATAATTTTAAAAATAATTTTTAAAAATAATAACAAACCCTTCATAAACTATCCTTCTGTGAAAAATAAAAATTTAAATAGTAAGTTGATATCATCTATTATATATGAAAATACATAAAATAGATATATAACAAACAAATATTAATAGAAATTAACCAATATTAAACTAAAAAATATATTCCATAATGTACATATTCCATGTAAATCTATAAATTTTAGCATATAAACATACTCAAAATCCCCCTATATTCATTATAGATAAATATTGATGTTAAATATAATCATACTAAGTTAAAAATTTATTTTCTAAAATTATTAAAGTATGGGGGCATACTAAATATATCAACAAGTTTATTTTTTTTAGAAATAAATTCCAGATTTATATTTCCTTTTTGAACATGATCTCTAAGAAAATGAAATTTAACATCAATATGCTTAGTCCAATAGTGTTTTAAGGGATTTTTAGAAATATAATCAATTTAATTATTTTCATAGAAAATAGGAATCTTATTAAAATAAAAACCAAAATCATAATATATTTTCTTAATCCATAAATATTGATTAAAATAAGATACAATAACTATATATTTAGATTCAGTAGTTAAAAGAGAAATAGAATTTTGTTTCTTTTAATACCAAGAAACTAAATATGATCCAAGTAAATGAAACATACCTGAAGGTATTTTTCTATCAATATTTCATAAACCAAAATCAAAATCAAAATATCGTTTCAAATAAAAATTAGTTTTAGTATGATAAAATAATCCAAGATTAAAATATACTTTAACACATCTAATAACCCTTTTAATAGATTTAATGTGAATTTACTTAGGATCACTTTGAAATCTTGTATATATTCAAATTGAAAACATTAAATTGGGCCTAGAAGTGGTTAATTATAAAAAACTTCCAATCATGCTTCTATAAGTTTTAACTTCAACAAATTTTATAGATTTACCTAAATTTAATTTTAAAGTATTACTCATGGTGGTATCATCACATTTAGAAGATTCTAAACAAAATAACTTAACTAAATCTTTAGTATACTTGAATTGATTTTGAAAATAACATCATTTCTTTGAAATATTTTTAAATAAAGGAAGAATTTTAATTCCCCCATAATACTAATATAAAACTCATAATTCATTAATTCTAAAAATTTATAAAAAATATTTTTACATGAATATAAAAAATTAATATTATCAACATAAATTTAAACAATCAAGATATCATTATAATTTTTCTTAATAAATAAAGTAGGATCAACATTTCCCTTCTCAAAAAACATTTCTAAAAGAAAAGAAGTTAAAATTTCATACCAAGCTTGAGGAGCATGTTTCAAACCATATAAATACTTATATAGTTTAAAAACATGATTATTTTTCTTTTAATTTTCAAAATGAGGTGGTTTTCTAACATATACTTCTTCATAAATATAACCATTTAGAAAAGATATTTTGATATCCATTTGAAATAATTTAAATCCATGAAAAGTGGTATAATATAGTAATATTATAATTTATTCTAATAAATAAACATGTACTAAATAATATTCAAAATAAATATCCTCTTCTTTAGAATATCCTTTATTAACTAATATATATTTATTTTTAACTATATTTTTATATTCATCAATCTTGTTTCAAAAGATCTATTTTGTTAAAATAACATGAGAATAATTTGATGGAAAAAATAAAGATCACACATTATTTCTAGTAAAATGATTTAATTCATTTTTCACATCTAATATTTGATTAGAATCATTAAAATCCTAATTAAAATTTTTATATAAAAATTAGATACAAAATCATGATAAGCACAAATATTCATAATAGATTTTCAATTTTTAATATTTTATTCAACATTACCAATCACATTATCTATAGGATAATCTATATGAGTCTTAAAATATCTATCATGAATAGGTTTATATTTATATGAAGTATTCTCCCCCTAAATATGTACATATTTGTCTTAATGTTATTCCACGTCAAAATTAAAATATCTAAATCCATCATCTAGTTGATCAATATCAACATCTCTTTTATTCAAATGTTTTTCATCAAACTTTACATGAATTGATTCTTAAAAAACTATGGTTCTTTTAATGTATATACTATATGCCTTACTATTATTTTAATATTGTATGAAACAAAATTCATCATCTTTTTCATCAAATTTATCTTAGTCATTTATTTTATTAAGAATGAAAACTTTACACCCAAAGACTCTAAAAAAGCCAATTTTAGTTTTTCTTCCTTTCCAAAGATCATAAGGTTTAATTTTCAAAAAATTTCATAAAATAATTCTATTAGTAACATAAAAAATGTATTCATAGCTTCATCACAGAAATATTTAGGTATATTAAACTCATTTAACATTTTCTTAGCCATTTCTTGAATTGTTCTATTAATCCTTCCTACTACACCATTTTTTGTGGTGTTTTGGGGGATGAAATTTATCAAAATACCCATTTTCATTACAAAACATGATAAATTAAAAATTATATAATTCAAAACCATGATCACTTATATTTGATTTAATTAATTGTTATTTATCACTTTGAACCAATTGAGTTTTTTTGAAAAACTTAGATAAAGTTTAAAATTTAAGTGTAAGAAAATAAACCCATGTATATTAAGTAAAATAATAAATAATAAAAAAATTATATATCTTACCACAAAAACTAGTAGAATTTATATGACCAAATAAATCCAAATGAATAAGATTAATAGGCCTTATATTTTTTACTTCTTTAATTAACTTGAAACTGCTTTTGTATTGTTTACCTTTAAAGCAAGATTCACAAACTAGGCGTTGTCTACTTCTAGTCATTGTAAATTTTTTGGTTCTTTGAAATATTGTGCATAAACCTTAAATTATAATTTTTTAATCTCTTGTTTCATATAATGTTATTATATTATATATAATAAAAAAACTTACATTTTGATAAGTTAATTCAGAAAAATTAATTGAATAAATAGTGTATTTTATATTTTTATAAATAAAAATAGATTTATCCTTAAACATAATTAATTTATTACTTTGAAATTTAAAAAATATTCCATAATCACATAGTTTTGAAATGATTATTAAATTAAATTTTGGTCCTTCAAAATAAAAAAATTTGGAAATAATAATAAGATTTGAAAATTCAACCTCACTGAAACCTTTTACCTTTCTTTTAGAATTAACACTAAAATTAACATTACCTCCATCACATTTATTGGATGATAGAAAATTTTATATATCACTAGTAATATTTTTTATGCATCCACTATCCATTTATCAAAAAATCTTTTTAATTCTCTTAACACATATTTTCTACAAAAATAGATTTATTATAGCTTTGGTGCTAAAGAAAATTTGGCTCCATTTGTATTATCATATAAATTATAGGTAATCCAAAATGACTTGAAAAACATATTTACGGAAAATATAGATTATAAATATTTAGAGATAAAATCCTTAGTATGTTCAAGAGATTGCGTAAATATCAAGGAACAATCATTTAGTTAATGACATTTCATATGACATCTAAAACATGCAGTGGTAGATGTACTTCCATTAGTACTTTTAAAAAATAGACTTATAAATTTTGGATAAATTATTTTCATAAACTAGACCAGATAATTTTTTGTTCATTTTATTTAAACTCATAATTTTATCAATTTTTTCTCTACCTTGAACAAAAAAAAGATAGATTTTAATTTAAAAATTCAACTTTACATTTGAGCAAATTATTCTCCTTAATAGAATTATTAAAATTCATTACTTCAATATCATGAAACTTTGACAATAAATAAATTTATATTTTTAATTTTTCATCTTAATTGAGAGTATAATTTAGTTTTAATTGAGTAATTTACATATTTGAATGTGAAAACTTTATGTCATTCTGGATAGATTTCTTTATATTTTTATATAACTTAAAAAACATTATATTGAATCATAAAGTTCATGTTTAAACCAGTGATATTTTCAAATTCATGATCATGTCTTTAAATATATTTAATTAATTCATATATATTGGGTTATTTATAATCATATTTATAGGAAGAATAATAATTTTAATCACTTAATTGATTTGATGAAGCCATTAAGCATACATTTTCTGCATCCTTTTTTGAATTGGTTTCCTCATTCGAACTTGAATCCTCTATGAAAATCCATTTGTATTCCATTGCCTTATTTTATTTATTGTATTTATGCCAATTATTTTTTCCTTTTTTAATCTTTATAAATTAGTCTTTATGTTCCCCCTTTTCCTACAATCATAAAAAATTACATCCCAATCATTTTTAGAAATAAAATTACCTTTATTCTTCTCCTTATAATAATTTTGAGGACAATCTTTTTGAGATCTTCTTGAGTATAATTTGTTTTTTACATATCATCCCATTGTAACATATGTTGTATCATTCATGTCACTACTTTTTAACTTAGAATCAAAAGAGTAATTAAAAAAATCATAAATAAACCCTCTTTTTCTTTGAATTATCTTCTTTATTAGGATTTTTAATCTCTTACTAATATTGTAATAATGATACAATAATTTCATCAAGTTTATATTCCTTTAAGTTCTTACTTTTATCTATATAAACCTTTTATCATACCACTTATCATGAGGTCATTTAATTAGTCTTTTAATAAGAACAAAATTTTCTAGAGTTTCACTTAAATAACCCATACCATTTAAAATACTTGTAAGACTATGGAACATTTGATTAATAATTCCATATGACTCCATTTTAAATTCTTGGTATTAATCTTTTAACATGCCCAAATTTATTCTAATAACATTATATGATCCAAGATGTGTAGATTTCAGAATTTTCCAGATGTCATGATAATTTTACATGCAAATAAATAACTATACATATTTTTATTTATTTCATAATATAAAATATTTATCAACTTGTAAATTAGAACAAACATTACCACACCATTTCCAACTAATGATTCAATTCACGTTTCTAGTATCTTGTAAGTTTTTTCCATGATTATACAATGATTAAAGCTAAGTCTATTTAAAAATTCATCCATATGATATTTTCAATACCCATAATTAGTTCCATTAATATTTGTTAGTTTTTTAGGTATCCATCCATCATTAGAGTGAGTTCTTGTCATCTAAAAATGATATTTTTTACACTATGATTAATTAAGGAAGTGATTATCAAGAGTATATATATATATATTGAACTTTGTTTTAATATTTGATACCAACTATTGGTCCCAAAGGGAAGATAGAAGATATAAAATAGGGGGGTGAATTTGAAATTTAAAATAAAATAAATTTGGATGTTATGTCATAGTTTAAAGTTAAGTTAATGAAGTGGAAAAATAAAAATAAATGGATACAATGATTTTTATAGTGGTTCAGATCTAAATGATCCATGTCCACTCTTTACCCCTCTCATGAACTAAGAGATATGGTAACCACTATATCCACTATAATGGAATCTCGCAATGACTTTTTCACACATAGAGTCACAACCCAATTGCAAATAATTTTCCCCTAGGAGTATTAAACCCAAAATAGACCTTCCTTTTTTTACTTAGAGGTGAAACCCAAAAAGTATTCCTTTTCCACCTAGAGGAATAACCCAATGCCTGAATTTTTTTTAGGAGTTACAACCCACTATTCTACCTTTTAATGGGTAGTATAACCCTTTAAAATTATGCACATAGAAAGAAGAATAGGAAAAAGAAAAAAAATATAACCAGATAAATTTTTCACCATCTAAGAGTCTAGGTAGTATTAAACTCTACAACAACAAAGGATAAAATTATTTTAGGTTAGTTGGGTGTAGTAGTTGATCACTAAATAACACAACACTTGTATTGTTTTAAGAAAATCATTAACCTCATTCCAACTTTTTCACTAGTTTTATTAACTCTAAATATAGAGTTTATTTATTCACATCATCTTTCAAATTTTAAATATATTGCATATTTCATTTTCCAATGAACTACTTTAGTGTTTTTGATTCTTATTTACCAAATAATATTCCACATGTAAATCTTCTATAGATAAAAAAATTAATATATATGTGAGTCTTTCTTGATATTTTATAAAACAAACAATATCTCATACAATGGAACTTGTTAGAAAAATTAATACATTAGTAAATAAAAATTATTAATATCCTTTAAAAACTCTATGATTATATTCAAGATTGACTCTTCATATTTCATAAAGTTTTAATTTGTATATCATTGTCAACAATAATTTATGTAAAAATTATAAATATCTCATTTAATTTATCATAAAAAAAATTAAAACATGTTTACATATATTTTACATAATTAATAAGTAATTTTTGAATAAAAAACATTAAATATATTCCTAATAAACTTATAGTAAGTGTAAATTTTAAAAAAATATGAAAAATAGATTATAATTTCAAGTTTAAAAGCATCTTGTGGATCATAGGTAGAAAATAATAAAATTTAAGTTAACCTTAGATGAAACTTACCCACTACATAATAGTAACAAAATTTTACCATTACATATATTTATAACCTTACATAACTATAAGAAAACCATTCTATGATTATGTGAGACTTAGGTTACCCTTATGTGGGTATTTGAAATATTATGGTACCCTTACATTAGTACACTAGTACCCTTACACAAATATTAAAAAATATAATGGTATCCTTACGTGATTATGGATTACCCTTAAAGAGCCTTAGGTTACCCTTTCATGGGCTATAGAATTTATAGGTTACCCTTGCATAAGGTTTCGTAACCTTTATGGAAGCATGAAATACCCTTACACAAATTCAATTTACCTTTACGTAGACACTGAAGTACCTTTATTTAATTACTAAACTACCCTTACCCAAGTAATGAATTACCTTCATGAAACTAATCGAATTTTAAAGTTACCTTTACATAAATAGATTTTACTAGTTACCCTTAAGAAACTATGGAAATTTTCTAGTTACCTTTACATAACTATGAAAATTAAACACTTACCCTTATATATCATAAAGAAAATTAGTTCTAGCTTTACAAAACTCCATAAAAAATCTAATCTTATGTAACCTATTTAAATTTAAGGCTACCTTTACATAACTAATAAAAATTAATGGTAACCCTTACATAACTCTATAAAACAAAATTTTATCCTTATATAAAAAATTGAAACTCAATGTTACCTTTATACAAAATCACTTATTATGTAACCTATAATAACATGAGGTTACCTTTATATAACACTATAAAAACATTCAAAATGATATTTTAGGGTATAAATGACATAATTATCCTAGGAAATAAACATGAAACTTATATAACATGTTATAAAAAATTAATACATTAAATATAAAGACATATTTAATAAAGGATAATAAAATATAACCAAATTTGAACACGCTAAAGATAGCACTTAATAAAGATGTGAAATAATAATTAACCATTAATATGATATTTTTTAAATATAAAAAAATTAAATAATTGTGATCCAAGGAGCAACTTAAACGTGTAACTCTCTACTGGATGGTTGATGGAATACCACAAATGGGCCAATAGAGTTCCTTTATGAAACCCATTCATTAATCATGCCACTGGCTAGATGGTGGAATTATAAAGCTACCAAAGTAGGATAAGGCCTCTTGAAACTCTAAAAAGTCACCTATGATTCCCCCTAAACCTAAAAAAAATTAAACATAAAAAAATGGAATATACCAAAACCAATATGTCAAAATTCTCAACACTATAGGACCTTTTTCTCCCATAAATTCACACAGAAGAAGGATGCTCTAAAAAATAGTGAGTCCACTACTCCCTCACTAATGACTCGCACTCCCAAGTCTCATGATAATATGTTTTTTTATCGAAATAAAACCTTAAACAATGGAATAAACTTGAAATATATAAATTTCTTATGATTTTCAATTATCTCCACTAGTTGTTCCACAATTAAAACATCTTATCCAACTCAATATCCTCCCAAATCAGAACATGGGATAGATTGGGATGATACTTATTGAGCTAATATATGTGGAAAACATCATGAATACCTATAAAATGTGCTGATAATTCCAACTAATAAACAACCTATCGAACCCACTCAGTGATATAAGAAGTTATAATAAATAACTTGGAGATGAATTTACCTACTTACAAAGTTGACGGTGACCCAACTGAAGAGAAACCTTCAATAAGACCTGATCCTCAATGGAAAACTACAAATTATGGCATCTAATATACTCATGTGATTTATGATAACTTTGAGATAAAACCAAGATTCAACATATATCCTATATCATCATCAATATCTCATAAATGAGACTCAGTCCCACTAGAGAGGCCTCACCCACCTCTGACCAATAGAGAGGTGACCCACATAGGCAACCACAAAAAGCCTCTAAGGGGTCATTCTAATTCAATACTAGTAATTTTGATAATATGAAAACTCAAATAGTACCAAATGATTACCCCAATATCTATATAATTCCATGACATAAGCAAGAGGAATGCCTTTAATAATATATATAGCATGCTTTGTCGGTCCATCTATATTTGGATGATAATATATACTCAATATGACCTATGTTTCAATCAACTCTTAGAGACTCCTCCAAAACTATAAAGTAGACATGTGAACCTTATTAGTGACAATGGAAGAGGGGACCTTATAAAACCTCACAATTTCCTGTACATACATCTTACCCAGATCTTTAACCATGGTGGTGTCCCTAATTGGAATGAAATGAGATGATTTCACCAACCAATCAATCACCACCCATAAAAAATTATTTCATATGGGAATACATGGTAATACAACTATGAATCCCATGGACACCTTTTCCCATTTCCATAACATCACTAGAAGAATTTGGAGCGGACCAAAAGCCTTCAGCTGCTCTGCCTTAATATACTACTATGTTCAATAGAATAATATATAATCAGAAATGTCCTACATCATACTTGACCACCAGAAACATCATATCATGTCATAAAACATCTTCATATTTTCTAGATGAATTTACCTTTAAGATCTATGACAATCATGATACAAATAATTCTTGAAAAATTATTTACTGATGAACTGATTCCTAAAATAAATAATTTTTACAGAGTGGATTGACCAACCAGGGATGGTCTCCCCACCATATAAAGATTCACTTATTCTTATGAACTCATAATCCTAATTTCAATCATATATAATAGACTTAAGGAGAGATGATAACGACTAAAAACTAGTTATAACCATACCTGAATCATCCTCCTTTGCATTCAAATGAAACTGAGTGAAAATCCACATAAGGTTACACTCCACTTTGGATTCCAAGATATCTTGAGAAGGTAATTTCCTATTGATAGTGTCTTTGATGACATTACCCTTCTTCTAGGAGTAGGTTATATCAAAATAAAATTTATAAAGGTCTTCCACCCATCACCTATGCCTGAAGTTTAGGTCCTTTTTATAGAATATATCACTCAGGAACTTATTATCTGAAAATATTAAGAACCTTTCCCCAAAAATATAGTGTCGCCAACACTTAATAGAATATATAACAGTAGTGATATTTAACTCATCAGTGGGGTGGTTCCTTTTATGTGGCTGAAGCTATCAAGAACCATATGTTACAACATGGTCATTCTGCATAATCACACACCCCAAAATAGAACCAAAAACATAAAAGTAAACCACATAGCCCTTAATAGGTTCTAATAATATCAATATAGAATCCAATGTCATATTTAACTTTAAATCATCCAAATAGGCCTATCACTTATCATCCCATTACAGTTTTACCCCATTCTTGGTAAGAGCGGTCAACAGTGATGATAAATTTTAGAAATCCTTGATAGCCGATAATATCCAGCTAGGCCTAAGAAGTTGTGTATCGCAAATAAATTCCACAGTTCTTCCATGAAAACAAAACCTTTAATTTTTTAGGATCGACTGAGACACCATGTTCTAAAATCACATGATTCAAGAACTTCACCTCTCAGATCTAGAAATTATATATTTGTAGTTTCCCATAAAGACAGTGACTACTCAATATTTCCAAATCCAACTTCAAATGGTTCTCATTCTCTCAATCAGATCTTGAATAAACAAATATATCATCCACAAATACCACAACAAATATATTAATATAGTGGTGGAATATCTAGTTCATAAAATTCATAAACACTATAGGGCCATTAGTTGGGCCAAAAGAAATAAAGATTTATTTATAGTGGTCATACCTGGTCCTGAAAGTGTTCTTTGAGATATTTGATTCTTTAACTCTGAGTTGAGGATAACCTGACCGAATATAAATTTTCAAAAACTAGATCTCCCCATTTAACTAATCAAACAAGTAATTGATACAGTTAAAGGGTTACTTATACTCAATAGTTATCTTACTTATCTTTTGATAGTCTACACAAATATTAAGATAACTATTATCATTATTGTAAAAGAGAATAGGATTCAAGCATATAAAAACACTAGGATGAAAAAATAATTTCTCTAACTGGTCGTATAACTTAATATTTAGATCCTTCAACTTAGTAGGTTTCATATAATAAAAGGTTTTTGAGATTATCTGAGTACTAGGAACCAAATTGATAGAGAAATCTACCTCACTCTCTAGAGAAAGATCAAATAATTCACCTAGTAATACCTTAGGAATGTTTCAAACAACCAAGAGAATATCATTATGAGAGGAAACATTATTGGGATTAATCATAGTGGTAGAAAACAAACTTTTGAGATATATGAGAGAAGGTCCTACAAGTATATGATTTCAATCTCACTCTCTATATAACACTCAAGATCTCCCATTGGAAGCAAAGAACAAAACATGCTGATGATAATAATTAATATTAACTCAGTGGGAAACCATCCAATCCATATCGATGTTGACATAAAAAAAATCTAGATCCATAACCAAAACGTCCTAGACTAACTCTACATCAACTATCAAAATATATCATGAAGAAAAACGAAACCCATTCTCTTTCTTATTATCAAGAGGTGAATCTAACACCATAACAAAGGACACAATCTCCATCGGTAGTTTCAACACATATGTGAAATGGAAATATATAAATGAGTGAAAGGAACTTATATCAAATAGAGTGGTTTCTATAAAAGTAACAACAAAAATAGTATCTCTCACAATAGTCAGGCCTACATAAAATTGTTCTGAAAACTCATTCACCACATGAAGATTCTTTACTCAAGAGGCATATGGCTAGAGCCTTATTTACTTTGAAACTTATGAATACACAATAGTTTCCTTTTAAGATGAATATATTTGACTATATCAGGGCATATATAGTTCTCCATAAGAACTGCTAGTCTTCTAAGGTGTGGGAAAATGTATTTGAGTCTTCCCCACCTTTCCAAACTAGTATAAAGTCAATGAAACACTATTTGTCTACTATTTATGGTGTAGAAAAAGTATGCTACTAAGAACCACCTACACCATTCTCAGGATCATCATACCACTTCCTCTTCTTCTCATGTGAACTAATAGAACTACCACTGAGTGGAAGGGGACACTACATCATTATTCACCTTTAGCGGCGTTTTATTAAAAACTGCTGCTACACTTGTTTTTTTATAGGCATGACCCTTATCACCCCCCCTGACTCCCCCGACTCCCCCGACACCCCCGATCGCCCAACCCCTATGACCCCTCAAAACCCTAGGTGTGACCCTAAAGACACTTGTGACCCTGGTGACCCCTGCGACCCCTGCGACCCCCATTGACCCATGTGAATCTGATGACCCCTTGACCCCATCACAACCCCCGCGACCCCATCACAACCCCCGCGACCCCATCACAACCCCCGCGACCCCTGAAAGCCCTAGGATCCCTCAACCCCAGCGACCCCCGTGACCCTGGATACCCCGGTTGTAACATCCCAAGTAAGTAATGAATAATATATATTTTTATCTATGTCTATTAATGAATTAGATAATGTTTTAGAGGCTTAAAATGAAAATAAATCCAATCTTAAGCATGAAATACACTAATACTTTTTTAAAGGATTGTTTTACTACCTTTTGATGGAAAACCATTTTTAAATCTATCTTTTGAAAATTTTATAAGCTATTTTTGTCAAAATAAAATTATTCTTTATGATTGGGACATCAAAATTTACTTTGTGTGAATTTTTGGTATTTTTCTGACAATGTTCATTTTTTTATGAATAGTGAAAAATACTGTATTTTACAACAAAACTGCTTTTTAATCTACTCTATTTATATTATTAGATTATATTTTGAATTGATTTTAAAGTTAAATTAGAATATATTTTTACCATTTAATCCAATGGTGGTAATTAGGATTAATTTCACTTTGGAATTGGGCATAAACTAATGCCAAACTTTTCATAGATATTATTTCAAAAAAAACCCCGCTATTTGTTTTGACAACGAGAATTATTTTTAAATCAATTATTGCAATTTATGTGTTTGGAATTTGGTAAAATGGATTAAATATTTGGAATCATAAGGTCCAAATTATGTAATCAAGACTCTTTTGTTTTTGGACATTATGAATAGTAATGACGGTAATTATCTCTAATTATCTTGATTAATGAGTAATTAGGTAGTTAAGGATAATAAAATGATATCATAATAATACAAAAAGACCACAACATGTGTCATAAGACTACTTTTTGTCTCATGGTAGACCATGGTATGCCTTGTGCCAAACTTGGGGGCCCCATGGAATCACTTTTGTGAGAAAGTGACTTTTTATCTTTTTATTTTTAAAGAATGTTAAATGTGATAAAGAATGTATCACCTAAGTAAAATATTTTTAATTTTGTCTAAATAAATGATATTTTAGACTATAAATATTCATTAGAAATATAAAAATATTTCCTACATCATGATATTTTTTTTATAATTTTTAGACATTAAATTTATTAAATTATTTATGACATCATGATAATGTAGTGATTACCTCATTAATAAAGGATTTAAATAAAATGAAATGATAATGTGAAATCTATGACCTACACATGTCCAAAACCTATTGTATGGGTGGATTTTGAACCCTTATCACCTTACCCTCGAATTATATCAATGTGGGACTTTTTGAATCCGAAAATCATTTTCAAATAAAGTAACATTTCTTTACATTCCAAGAGTGCCCCTCCTCTCCTCTTATAAAAGGCCCCCAGCGCTACCTCCTTACCCACACTCCCAAAGCCTTTGGATCAGCCAAACACTGCCCGTTTTGTCTCTCCACATCCCTCTATTACTTCTTGAAGCCTCACTTTGGGCATAAGTCTTCCCAAGGAAGCCTTTGAGCTCAAACCAAAGGGAGTTACCTGATTTTAAGGTAATGTCTTCACTTGAGTCCTTTTTTTTATTTTGCTTCTCCAACCCCCTAAATTCTTTTTATTCATTTATTTTGTAACAAATCCAGTATCTTAAATATACTAGTATGTTGTTATAAGAAGTATTCGAGCTACACTTACACACACCTACATCTAATGGTTAAAGGACATACTGTTTCCGTGGATGGTGAATTTATGCCTCCCGAAACGATGATTGGTAAAAATTCTTTTAACACCTTCAAAGGTGGCCATTAAGATGTCACTATATTTATATATGATATATAATATGTTTATGTTTTCCTTAAGATTCTTTATTTTTCATTTTGGGCATACATTTATGGTTTCTATTATGGGTAAACGCGATATGTTCATTTAAGGAAGTGCGGACTACCGCCCCCTCAAAGTGATTTGATTTGTTAAATACCATATGTGGGACGTATAAATGATGGAACTATTATATTATATATGATATTATACTGTAATTATAATATACCTTTATATAATTATGATTCCATTCTATAAAATACGAAATAGAAATGAAAGTAGCGTTCATGCGTACGTACGGCTTACCATCTCCATGAACGGTGCATTTCATTTCTTACCTCTAAATGATTATGTAATATTATAAATGCATGTATATAATTTATATATATGATATATACATCATGATTATAATTCTTTATATAATGTATACATGAACAACTTGTAATTATAAAGGGTTTATTTTTGACTCAAGTACCATTGATCGTTAAAACGACCGTTATTAACTTTAATAATTACATACTGTTCATGACATGGAAATAAGTGATATAAAAGGAATAATGAACTTGAAAAAGGTTCTTAAGCAAGTATAAATTAACTCAAGTTTATTATTCAGGACATTAAAGAACGATCGAGTCAAGTCGGACCCGAGGTATGGGACTTCGTCTCAATCTCCTTTCATTGAGGCATATTTTGTTTTATACACAACATTCTTTTATATGGTGTATAAACCCCTTTGACTTTTATGTTTATCCAAAATGAATCTTTTTTATATGTAGCATTTTACTAAAAGACAAAAGGTAATTTTTTTGTCGTATATATGCGGCGACAATGACTTCTCTGCCGCCGTGACTGTTATTTGAGTTTCGGCTTCCTCTACAAGCCATACATTTTTTTAAAGAAAAATAAATACCATGTTTTAATTTTCTTTTATTTTGGTATTGAAAATGGTTTTCAAAATGTTTTTATATCAATGTGTTGTATTGATATCTTTTGATTGAAATGTGGAAATGTTATGTTTCCTTTATGCATGTTTTATGTGATATGATTATGTTGAGGTTCTTGGGCATTATTATGAAGACGGGTAGTTTCGTGATAAACTAAGGGCGGGTGAGCCCGATATAGCTCTCCAATGCATTGAGTAATGCGAAGGAGTGAAACGTTAAGGTTTCTCCGAAGAGATTTAGGGAATATACTGTGATGGGTATTCCAAACGTAACCAAGAGGGTTACTTCCTACATAAGAATGTTATGAATGACTCAAGTTACCTTTATGTCTTATGATTTCTATGATTTATTCATGATTTGATGAGTTATATTAAAGTGCTTATGTTTTATGGGTAAAGTATGATTTCATTCTTATGTATATATGTACCCATGTTTCCTTTCCATATTTTTATATCCCTTACTGAGCTTTTTATGCTCATCCCAAGTTTTTTGAAATGTTTTTCACAAGTCAAGGGAAAGGTACATGATATGATGATAGTGTCAAGGATGTGTCAAGAAAGAATACATGTTTTATTTTAAATATGTTTCCATTGATGGGAAAGAATAATACTATCTTTATGTAACCACTTTGTTTATATGTGGAATGTAATGCAAGTTTTATGATCTAATTCTCTAAAACTCTAAACCCGAAAATATCTTCAATGTGTAATCCTGTAATAACTCAATATTAAGTAAGGTTTAAGGCTGGGGCCTTATAGTTGGTATCAAAGGTCAGTTTAGATAACTTTAGGAGTTATAATTCTATTAAATAATTATCCAAAAATATTTTTTTATGGTCAAATTGAAGTGATATAGTATTTGAAGATTACCATGTTTCTTCATCTAAGACATGTTTGTTCGGAATCGTTTTCCGCAGAGGAAACAGGGAAGCAGTGCTAGGAAGGCATACAGAAAGAAATAACCTTCCGAATCAGCATCCTGAGATGGTCGGAATTGGAACTAAACAGTTTGTTGCAGTAATGGCGCAGTTGACTCAAGCGATAAATGGTGGTGGTATCCATGCATGAGATCAGCCCGATAAACCGCTGAGGAACATGTTAATGGATACCTATGAAGAAAGGTTCACTCGATTGGCAAGGTATGATTCAAATTTTATCCAAGACCTTGATAGTAAAATCAATCGTTTTTACTCAGGGTTAAAGCCAAAATATCGAAGGGCATTAGCTTATCGTGAGTTTAAAAGTTATAAAAAGCTTGTTTGATGTGCTGAGAAGGTGGAAATGGAGTTTTCCGATGATCAAGTGTTCTATAACAACCAACATAAGAAGAGACCAAGGTGGCAGGAGAAAGGGAATAATTCATCAAAAAAGTATGATGGTAAGAAATCGAAGTTTCCAGTTTGTGATAAATGTGGCAAAAGGCATTCTGGGGAATGTCTTCTGAATTCTGGAAAGTGCTACCGATGTGGTAAGATGGGACATAAGGCTCGTGATTTCATTGAAAAAGATCAAGGTGAAGGTAAGACCAAATTTGATTTACAGTTAGTGAAATGTTTTAAGTGAAATTAGATGGGTCACTATGCAAATGAGTGCCCGACAAAGAGCTTGAGTGATGGGAAGCAGTTAGACTACAAGCAGAAAGGGGTGGTGAAATCCTTTGCAACTACTTCAGCAGATGTCGGGCCATCAAATGAAGTTGTATCAGGTACTTTGTTTGTTTTTTCAGATTATGCCAGTGTGTTGTTTTATTCGGGGTCCACACATTCCTTCATCTCTGAATCCTTTTCTAGTAAAATGGGAATACCATCTCAAGAAATGACTCCTGAAATTTTGGTAAAAACACCTGGGGGAAATGTTGAGGCAAAAAGAATTTATAAGAATCTTCTTATCCTTATCTGTGGAAAGAACCTACTTGCAAACCTTATTGTTCTACCTCTAGTAGAGTTTTATGTTATCCTGGGTATGGATTGGCTCTCTATTTACCATGCTAATATTGACTGTAGAGCTAAAGAAGTTTCTTTTCAGAAAGACTTTCAGTTTGTGTACAAGAATGAACCCTTACTGTTGATAACTTATCAAGAGGCCAAAAAACTTGTAAAATATGGAAATGAATGTTACCTTGCACACATTTTTGAAAACAAGGGAACTGTTCAGATTAATGATGTGCCAGTGGTAAATGAGTATCCTGATGTTTTTCCTGATGAGTTGCCTGGAATAATACCAGATCAGGAAGTTGAGTTTACTGTTGACTTAGTTCCTGATGCTAAGACAATTTCAAAACCCCCTTATCGAATGGCTCAAATTGAACTTTTAGAGTTGAAGGAGCAATTGAAAGATTTATTAGAGAAAGGTTTCATTCGACCTAGCACATCACCATGGGGTGCTCTCGTTTTATTTGTTAAAAAGAAAGATGGTTCAATGAGACTTTGCATTGATTATAGAGCCTTGAATAACATCACTATTAAGAACAAATATCCTTTGCCTCATATCGATGATTTTTTTGATCAGCTCCAGGGAGCTCAGTATTTTTCAAAGATTGACTTGAGATCGGGGTACCATCAGTTGAAGGTAAAGGAAGCAGATGTTCCGAAGACCGCGTTCCGTACAAGATATGGACATTATGAATTTGTAGTAATTCCTTTTGGGCTAACCAATTCACCTGCTGTATTCATGGACTTAATGAATATAATTTTCCATGATTTCTTGGATAAGTTTGTGGTGGTTTTCATTGATTATATTTTGGTTTTTTCTAAAAGTAAAGAGGAGCATGAAATACATTTAAGGGTTATCTTGAAAACCTTAAAAGAAAATAAACTGTATGGAAAATTCAGCAAGTGTGAGTTTTGGTTGCAACAAATTTCTTTCCTTGGTCACATTGTTTCTAAAGATGGGATAACTGTTGATCCTGTAAAAACAAAAGTTGTGGAAGACTGGCCAAGACCCACGAATGTAACTGAGATTCGTAGCTTCCTTGGTTTGGCAGGCTATTACCGAAGGTTTGTTAGAAATTTTTCACGGTTATCTAGTCCAATGACTAAGCTAACTCGGAAGGGTGTTAAGTTTATCGGGACAAAAGAATGTGATGATTGTTTTCAGGAATTGAAAAGAAGATTGGTGAATGCTCCAGTTTTGGCACTACCTTCCAGGAATGGTGAGTTTGTTATCTACAGTGATGCTTCATTGAAAGGACTTGGTTGCATCCTAATGCAGAATGATCAGGTAATTGCTTATGCTTCACGACAGTTGAAAAATCATGAGGTAAATTACCCTACACATGATTTGGAATTAGCTGCTGTTGTTTTCGCTTTAAAAATTTGGAGGCATCATTTGTGTGGAGTAAAGTGTGAAATATATACTGATCACAAAAGTTTAAAGTATATATTTACTCAGAAAGAGTTAAACATGAGACAGAGGAGATGGCTGGAATTAATCAAGGATTATGATTGTACAATTCATTACAATCCAGGAAAAGTAAATAAAGTGTCTGATGCTTTGAGTCAAAAAAGTAATGCTTCATTAGCAATGTTGTGTTTGGAACATGACCCTTTGGTTAAGGATTTGATGAAATTTGGCATAGAAGTTGTTGGTGTAGGAATTTCTTCAGTTTTGTTTCAGGTATCAGTGAGATCATCTCTATCAGATAGAATCAAGCAAGCACAGAAGCAAGATAGTGAGTTGCAGAAAAAGGTAGAGCTGGTTCAGAAAGGTAAGTTGCCTGAATTCAACATTGATAATGATTGCATTTTGAGATTTGGGAATAGATTGTGTGTGCCTTTTGATTCACAGTTGAAGAGAGAGTTGTTATGTGAAGCTCATAGTTCTCCGCTTTCAGTTCATCCTAGAAGTACTAAGATGTACAGAGATCTGCGGGAGTATTACTGGTGGGATAGAATGAAAAGAGATATTGTTGATTTTACTGTGAAGTGTTTGACATGTCAACAGGTTAAAGTAGAGCGACAGTTACCGAAAGGGATGCTTCAGCCTTTACCAGTGCCAGAGTGGAAATGGGAGAATATATCCATGGACTTTGTTGTGGGATTATCGAAGACATCTTGAGGTAATAATGCAATCTGGGTTATTGTTGATCGCTTGACTAAATCTTCTCATTTCCTTTCTATACGAGATACTTTTTCCCTAGATCAACTTTCCCGTTTGTATCTTAAAGAGATAGTCAGGTTACATGGAGTTCCCCTCTCCATTGTATCTGATTATGATCACAGTTTCACTTCTAACTTTTGGAAAGGCCTTCAGAAGTCGTTGGGTACTAAATTAAATTTTAGTACAGCATTTCATCCTCAATCAGATGGGCAGTCAGAATGAACAATTCAGACCTTGGAGGATATGCTACGAGCTTGTTCGATGGATTATCAGGGAAGTTGGGACCAACATCTTTCTTTGGTTGAATTTTCATATAATAACAGTTTTCATTCCAGTATAAAGATGGAAACATTTCAGGCATTATATGGGAAGCGGTTTCGAACTCCAGCTTTCTGGGATGAAGTGGGTGAAAGGAAGTTGATGGGACCAGAATTGGTAGAAGAGATGGCAGAAAAAGTTCAGCTGATTCAGAAACACATGAGAACAACTCAAAGTAGGCAGAAGAGTTATATAGACAACAGGAGGAAAGATCTAACTTTTGAGGTAGGTGATCATGTATTTATCAAAGTCTCACCATGGAAAAGTGTGATGAGATTTGGTAAGAAAGGAAAGTTGAGTCCAAGGTTCATTGGACTATATGAAATTCTGGAGAGAGTTGGATCAGTTGCATACCGGGTGGATTTACCTCCGAGTTTATCTCAAGTACACAATGTTTTTTACGTTTCGCTGTTGAGAAAGTATATGCCAGATCCATCTCATGTTTTGAGTTCAGAGGTAGTTCAGCTGGAAGAGAACCTATCTTATGAGGAACAACCAGTCCAGATTCTTGACCACAGGGAGCAAGTGTTACGAAAAAGGTGACTAATCAGGTAAAGGTTTTTTGGAAAAACCACATGATGGAAGAGGCAACATGGGAATCTGAAAATGCAATGAGGGATAAGTACCCCCATTTATTCGATAAGTAAATAAATTGTGGGGACGCAATTTTCTAAAGGGGGGAAGGATGTTACATCCCAAGTAAGTAATGAATAATAGATATTTTTATCTATGTCTATTAATGAATTAGATAGAGTTTTAGAGGCTTAAAATGAAAATAAATCCAATCTTAAGCATGGAATATACTAATATTTTTTTAAAGGATTGTTTTACTGCCTTTTGATGGAAAACCATTTTTAAATCTATCTTTTGACTATTTTATAAGCTATGTTTGTCAAAATAAACTTATTATTTATGATTGGGACATCAAAATTTACTTTGTGTGAATTTTTGGTATTTTTCTGACAATGTTCATTTTTTTATGAATAGTGAAAAATACTGTATTTTACATCAAAACTGCTTTTTAATCTACTTTATTTATATTATTAGATTATATTTTGAATTGGTTTTAAAGTTAAATTAGAATATATTTTTACCATTTAATCCAATGGTGGGCATTAGGATTAATTTCACTTTGGAATTGGGCATAAACTAATGCCAAACTTTTCGTAGATATTGTTTCAAAAAAAAACCCGCTATTTGTTTTGACAACAGGAATTATTTTTAAATCAATTATTGCAATTTCTGTGTTTGGAATTTGGTAAAATGGATTACATATTTGGAATCAGAAGGTCCAAATTATGTAATCAATACTCTTGTTTTTGGACATTATGAATAGTAACGACGGTAATTATCTTTAATTATCTTGATTAATGAGTAATCAGGTAGTTAAGGATAATAAATTGATATCATAATAATACAAAAATACCACAACATGTGTCCTAAGGCTACTGGTTGTCTCATGGCCGACCATGGGATGCCTTGTGCCAAACTTAGGGGGCCCATGGAATCACTTTTGTGAGAAAGTGACTTTTTATATTTTTTATTTTTAAAAAATGTTAAATGTGACAAAGAATGTATCACCTAAGTAAAATATTTTTAATTTTGTCTACATAAATTATTGTTTAGACTATAAATATTCATTAGAAATCAAAAAATATTTCCTACATAATGATATTTTCTTTATAATTTTTACACATTAAATTTATTAAATTATTTATGACATCATGATGATGCAGTGATTACCTCATTAATAAAGGATTTAAATAAAATGAAATGATAATGTGAAATCTATGACCTACACATGTCCAAAACCTATTTTATGGGTGTAATTCTAACCCTTATCACCTTACCCTCGAATTATATCAATGTGGGACCTTTTGAATCCAAAAATCATTTTCAAATAAAGTAACATTTCTTTACTTTCTAAGAGTGCCCCTCCTCTCCTCTTATAAAATGCCCCCACCTCTACCTCCTTACCCACACTCACAAAGAATTTGGCTCGGCCACCCCTACCCATTTTGTCTCTCCACATCCCTCTCTTACTCCTTGAAGCCTCACTTTGTGAAGAAGTCTTCCCAAGGAAGCCTTTGAGCTCAAACCAAAGGGAATTACCCGATTTTAAGGTAATGTCTTCACTTGAGTCCTTTTGTTTTATTTTGCTTCTCCAACCCCCTAAACACTTTTCATTCATTTATTTTGTAACAACTCCAGTATCTTCATTATACTAGGATGTTGTTATAAGAAGGATTCGAGCTACACTTACACACACCTACATCTAATGGTTAAAGGACATACTGTTTCTGTGGATGATGAATTTATGCCTCCCGAAACGATGATTGTTAAACATTATTTTAACACCTTCAAAGGTGGCCATTAAGATGTCACTATATTTATATATGATATATAATATGTTTATGTTTTCCTTAAGCTTCTGTATTTTTCATTTTGGGCATACATTTATGGTTTCCATTATGGGTAAACGCGATATCTTCATTTAAGAAAGTGTGGACTACCGCCCCCTCAAAGTGATTTGATTCGTTAAATACCATATGTGGGAAGTATAAAGGATGGAACTATGATATTATATATGATATTATACTGGAATTATAATATAACTTTATATCATTATAATTCCATTCTATAAAATATGAAATAGAAATGAAAGTAGCGTTCATGCGTACGTACGGCTTACCGTCTCCATGAATGTTACATTTCATTTATTACCTCTAAATGATTATGTAATATTATAAATGCATGTATATACTGGATATATATGATATATATATCATGATTATAATTTTGGATATAATGGATACATGAACAACTTGTAATTATAAAGGGTTTATTTTTTATTCAAGTACCATTGATCGTTAAAACGACCGTTATTAACTTAAATAATTACATAGTGTTCATGACATGGAAATAAGTGATATAAAAGGAATAATGAACTTGAAAAATGTTCTTAAGCAAGTAGAAATTAACTCAAGTTTATTATTCAGGACATTAAATAATGATCGAGTCAAGTCAGACCCGAGGTATGGGACTTCGTCTCAATCTCCTTTCATTGAGGCATATTTTGTTTTATACACAACCTTCTTTTATACGGTGTATAAACACCTTTGACTTTTATGTTTATCCAAAAGGAATCTTTTTTATACGTAGCATTTTACTAAACGACAAAAAGGGAATGTTTTTGTCATACGTATGTGGCGACAACGACTTCTCCGCCGCCGTGACCGTTATTTGAGTTTCGGCTTCCTCTACAAGCCATACATTTTTTTTAAAAGAAAAATAAATACCATGTCTTAATTTTCTTTTATTTTGGTATTGAAAATGGGTTTCAAAATTTTTTTATATCAATATGTTGTATTTATATCTTGTGATTGAAATGTGGAAATGTTATGTTTCCTTTATGCATGTTTTATGTGTTATGATTATGTTGAGGTTCTTGGGAATTATTATGAAGACGGGTGGTTCCGTGATAAAATAAGGGCGGGTGAGCCCGATATAGCTCTCCAATTCATTAGGTAACGCGAAGAAGTGAAACGTTAAGGTTTCTCTGAAGAGATTTAGGGAATATAATGTGATGGGTATTCCAAACGTAACCAAGAGGGTTACTCCCTACATAAGAATGTTATGAATGCCTCAAGTTACCTTTATGTCTTATGATTTCTATGATTTATTCATGATTTGATGAGGTATGTTAAAGTGATTATGTTTTATGGGTAAAGTATGATTTCATTCTTATGTATATATGTACCCATGTTTCCTTTCCATATTTTTATATCCCTTACTGAGCTTTTTATGCTCATCCCAAGTTTTTTGAAATTTTTTTCACAGGTCAAGGGAAAGGTACATGATATGATGATAGTGTCAAGGAGGTGTCAAGAAAGAATCCTTGTTTTATTTTAAATATGTTTCCATTAATGGGAAAGAAGAATACTATCTTTATGTAACCACTTTGTTTATATGTGGAATGTAATGCAAGTTTTATGATCTAATTCTCTAAAACTCTAAACCCGAAAAGATCCTCAATGTGTAATCTTGTGATAACTCAAGATTAAGTAAGGTTTAAGGCTGGGGCCTTATACCGGTGATCCCAAAGACCGCCCCCCCCTGGAATCCCTCGACGCATCTCGCTGCCTCTCACCATGCATCGCCACTCATCGCTTCCAGTCAGTACCTTCGCCTCCCCTCTACACAGGTATGTATACCTTTTTTGTGACGTTGTGGTATGATTTTGGGTTGGTTTGTTTGAATATTAGAGCAATTACAATGCACAACGTTAAATTGTAGTATCCATTACTCTAAAATAGTACAGAAATTGGAAGAAGCTCCAACGAGCACCAAATTTTACACTAAATCTTGAAAAGAAGATAGCGTATGAACAAGGGTGTGTCAAATATAGCACGTTACTATGGTTTCACTTCAAAATAAAATTGTAAATGGCACCTGGTCGGAGTAGAATCACTAATCCATTTTAAAATTTTCACACTAAAATGTAATGGTTTTTAGATGGTCTTCAATCTTTATTTTCAATATTGATTGTTGTTGTATGATCTTTCAATTATAGTTCCCTTTGTGGTGTTGCTATGGTTTTCCACAAGATTCTGGAAGTTTCCAAGCTTATGGTATGTGATTCTATAATTTAACATTTTTTTTTGAAAAGAAGGATAGATAACATTAATGATGATGATCAGACGACGTACAAATGAAAATCCATGAAGGAAAATTGTCCAGTCATAGCAGGTTGACATCAAGGGGGCCTAAGGCCACCAGCTGATGGGACGCATTGTTTCCTTCCCTTTTGGTAAAGGAGAATGTGCATCGAGAAAAGCCTTGGCGAAGCGAGCAAATTCTCCTGATGATGAAGCCAAATGACTTGAGTTCTCCGTCGTTGTGGTTGATAGCATTGAAAACGGTGAGGCAGTTAGACTCGATGATGATATCAACCCATCCACATTCCATAGAAAGAATCATACTTGCCAGGATGGCAGAGGTCTCAACAACTGCAGGTTCCCAGAAGGCATGATGTGACTCATGTTTTGCAGCCATGATTTCCCCCAGATGATTTCTGTCCAGGAGACCGAGAGCGACAAACCCATCCTTGGGGAGAGACGCGTCCACGTTTAGCTTAAGAATCTCTTCCGGTGGGGGATTCCAATGAGGGGGACATGAGTGGGTTACACCTGGCAAAAAGTTCCCTTTGTGGTTCTTCCAGCCCTCAATCCATGACATGGCCCATTTAAACCAGAATTCAGGAGGTTTATGAACGTGGTGAAAAACAGCATCGTTATGTCGGACCCTAATGATCCATGCCAGGGTGCAAAGTGAGCCTACGTTGTTCGGAGAGAGAGAGGAGCACCAACGCATCAGAATATTAGGGAGGTCATAGGCAATGTCAAGTGAAGCATCTGAAGTTGGGCCCCATTTATTCCAAATTTCCTTAGCTCTCGGGCAGTGAATGATAGCGTGCAAAGGAGTTTTGGGAATATTCGAGCAGAAGGGGCAGGACTCAGCACTGTCCATATGTCGGTAAATGAGCATGCTCATGGTAGGGAGGGTGCTCGTGCACACCTGCCACCAAAATTGGCGTATTTTTTGGGGGACGTTGAGCTTCCAAAACGATTTCCATGGTCCCTCTTCTTGGTCTCCAGAGTGGTTTCCAAGAGTAAGTCTGTAACCGGATCTCACCATGTAGTCGCCCGAAATGTCATTGGTCCAGAAAATATGGTTGGGGCCTGTATCTGGGACCCAGGGGATGCTCAGTATAATTCTTCGGTATCTTTCATTAAACCATTCATGTATCTTTTCCACCCACCACCCTGACCCCTGGTCTGAAAGGAGGTAGCTGACAGTGGCGTATTCAAGATCCAGTTGGGCAGAAGATATAGCCCGCATACCATCCTTATCGATCAGCCAGGGATCGGTCCAGATGTTGACGGATGATCCATTCCCAATCCTCCATCCAAGACCTTTTTCTAGGAGATTTTGTTCCCCCCAAATGCTTCTACAGAGGGAGCTAGGATGGGGGCCAAGAGAGGAAACATGGAAGTCTGTGTGGGGAAATTATTAGCTCAGAGAACCCGTGCATAGAGAGATGATGGATGGTTAATAAGGCACCATCCTTTCTTGGCCAACAGTGCGTCATTGAAGAGAAGCAGATTCCGTAATCCCATCCCTCCCTCCGACTTGGGTTTGAAGAGCTTCTCCCAGGCCATCTAGTGGGGTCTATTCCTTCCATCATTTTTCTCCCACCAGAAGTTGGCAGTACGTGTATGGATCTGATTGACGATGTCCACTGGGAGCTTAAACAGGGAAATAAAATAGCTGGGGATAGATTGGATGACAGCTTTAATGAGGGTTTCTTTGCCTGCTTTGGAGATTCTTTTTGGGGTCTAGCCTTGATTTTTTTTCACAATCCTATCCACCAGATATGCAAATATTTCTTTTTTGGACCGGCCAATCACCGTGGGTAGACCGAGATACTCCTGGTGTTTATCGACCATATGTATGTCAGCCGATGCACAAAGTTCATCTCTCTTGGCAATAGGAACCCCTACGCTGAAGGAGATTTCTAATTTGACTTGATTGATAGACTGTCCAAACGCCCTCTCATACTGCTGTATCGCATGGCTAATCACCAGAAATTAATTTAAAGTTTCTCTAGAGAAAAAGAGGTAGTCATCAGCAAATAAGAGATACGACACTTGTGGGATTTCATGGAATACCTTTTCCCCATGAATAGAATTAGAGGATAGAGCCATGGAAATAAGGTTAGAAAAAACATCAGCCACCAAGATGAAGAGAAATGGGGAGAGGGGGTCTCTCTGGTGCAGGCCTCGGGTTGGGGCAAATACTCGGGTGATATCCCCATTGACCTTGATTCTGAAGGAGATGGTCAAAATATAGTGCATGAATATAACTATCCATTTAGTACAAAACCCCATTTTCAGCATCATGACTCTAAGAAAATGTCATTCCACTTTATCATAAGCTTTGGTCATATCCATTTTCTAGTCCATGGTTCCTCTTTTTGCGGTGGAGCATGTTTTTATAGAGTGGAACACTTCATGGGCCACAATTGCATTATTAGTGATCAGTCTCTTGGCAACGAAGGCACTCTGGTTTTCAGAGATAATATTAGGAAGCCAAGGGCATAGCCAATTGACAAGGATCTTTGAGAAGATCTTATAAGAAACATTAAAGAGGCTGATAGGTCTAAAATCAGGGATGGCTAGAGGTTTCTTGATTTTGGGAATGAGGATGAGGACCGTTTCATTGATGGAATAAATTCTTGTATTCCCCACCCAAATATTTTTTATCATTTTGTAGATGTCGGGACCGATGATGTGCCAGTATTGTTTAAATAATAGGGTTTGGAATCCATCCAGTCTCGGGGCCTTAGTAGGGTGGATATGTTTTAGAGCCAGGCGTATCTCTTCATTCGTCACATCTATTGAGAGTTGCTGATTGATCTCTTCGGTGATCACAGGTCTGATACATTCTTCTACCTCAGCAAACATGAAAGGAGTTCCTGTAGAGAAAAGGTTACAAAATTAGCATGTCAATGCATCGTGAATTCCGATAGTGTCAGAGACTTTTCTTCCATCAGGTTGTGAGATACACGTGATAGAGTTTTTCCAGCATCTATATGAAGCTTTCTGGTGAAAATACCTTGTATTAGCGTCCCCTTCTTTAATGTGTATGTCCCACGCCCGCATAGCCCAGAAACGTTCCTTAACACGTAGGGCCATGTCCATATCTCTTTGAGTGGCTTAAATCTTGGAGATAATGCAATTGGATGAGGATTTACTTTGTAGGTTTTGTAGTTTCTTTTCAAGGGCATCACAATGCCTGTTAGGGTGGTGGAATTTCTTGTTGCTCCAAGATCTCAGATCGGATGCTACCTATTAGATATTGAGGACAACATCTTCGTGAGAACTCTTCTAGCTTGATCGGACCACCTATTCGCATTCCTGGTCTTTTTAATAGAAGCTCTCAAATATGAAGGGTCTGCTGGAATGCCTGTTACAATCGCCTTGAGTGTAGTCAATTAAAATTGGGTAGTGGTCCGAACAGTTGAGCGTCATGTGGCCAGCGTGGAACATGCTGAAGAGATTTATCCAATCAGTTGAGCCCAAAAATCTGTCAAGTCGCTCAGCGATGTGGGTGCCATCCGTATTACCTCAGAACCATGTGAAGGGATTACTCGTGTATCCCAGATCGATCAGGTCCGCCCTAGAGACTGCGTCCTTGAAATTAAACATCGGCGCATAGGGTCGGGCAATTCCACCTTGCTTTTCCTTGTGGAACATAATCTCATTGAAGTCCCCTCCAAAGAGAATAGTGCTTGTGAGATCATGATGCAGTTTTCATAGAAGATCCCATGATTTCCCCTTCTCATTATGGGATGGCCAGCCATAGAATCCCACAAACGTCCAAGGTGGGGTATGGTCTACCTGAATGGTTGCCGCCACATGGTGCGAGGAGAATGACAAAATCTTGACGTCGATGTTTTCCTTCCATAGGAGACAGATTCCCCCAGAATGGCCTTGTCTGGAAACCGGGAGGCAGCCTTGGAAGCCGAATTTGAGAGCAAGGCCAGTGGTGTCCTTGTTTTCCAGTATCGTTTTGGACATGAAAACCATATCGGGACGACTTTGGGCACAATTGTGCTGGATCATGGGAACCGTTCGTGGGTTGCCAAGCCCACGACAGTTCTAGCATAAGACAATCATTGATCTAGGTGGGGCTGGGTCTCACCCGCCTCCACCTTTGAGCTCTCTGGACATGAATTTCCACCCATCGTTTTCCATCTTTTTGGGGAGTTCCCTATTTACTGGCTTGTTTCAATTCATCTTTTCAGTTCCCTGTATTTAGGTTCTACCAGTTTATCGTCTCTTTATTCATGCTGCACCCTTTTCCAAGCTTGACGGGTGATTGGTCTAGGTGGTGGAGTTCATTTCATCCCGTATTCACCATATGGTAGGATGTATGACTTGGTCTTTTCTGGATCAGGGTCAGGGTCAGGTGGTTCAAAGTGAGTCTTCTTTTGCTTCGGGCCTTTTTCTGGTTGGACTTCTAGCGTCGTCACCAGCTTTGTAGATGTTGGGACAGTTCCCTTTAGGGAGTTAGGATATATTTCAGTTTCCCTCTAAGTGGTGGGACCATCTTTAGGGATTTTTGGTGGTCCAATCATGAAGACTTTTTCCTATATAGTTTCCTCCCATCTGGTATGGGCCCATGTGAGACGGTCGCAGTCCTTTTGTTTCTCCATCTCAGGGATGAAGGCATATCTAGTCGATTTGGCTCAGATCCATGGGCCATATTGAAGGATGAGAATACATGAATCATTCATTTTCTTTGAGACACATGCTCTTTCCAGATAGCCGAGTCGTCCACAAAAGAAACATAAGATTGGTATTTTCTCGAACTCGAATGATATCCAGGTGTTGGTGTCATCGAATTTCAAAAACATTCCCCTCATTAGCGAATCTGACACTTCCATTTCGGCCTTAATTCGAACCTCAGGCCCCCATTGGATAGGGTCTGAGCAGTCCCAATCAAGGAATTGGTCAATGCTATCCCTGATTTCTCTCATAACTCATTCCGTTCATGCGTGAAAGGGGATTCCTTTGATATGAATCTAGAAGGGGGATTGTGTGATATTAATGTGTTTTATATCATCCCCCTTTGTATTATTCCATGAGGAGGAGTTGATTGTCGAAGGACTGTGGTCTACCTCTCAGGATTTTATCTTTATCTCTCTCATTGAAGAACTAAAAAACAATGTGGTTGTTCCCTGCTTCCCAAATAGCTACACCAGCTTCAAATTTCTAGAGATTTTGGAGGGTGTTTTTTAGGGCCCCCTGATTAACTGAGATATTCTCCATGAAATTTTTGACCACTAGCAGAGACATACGTTTTTCCAATAGTGTATCTTCATTTTCCTGGGCCTTGATTGTTGCCTTCTCTCTATCCGTCAAGGATAACCTCTTCCATTGGATCACTAAATCCTCCTCCATGGATTAGTGCACGTGGTTTTGGAAAGAGCTGCAAACAAAGTTCTCGGACCTCATCAAAATAGGGAAAAAATGCGGCCCGACCCAGTTCAAAGTCACACTGTCCAGGCCCGGTCCAATAAAAGGGCCTTGGATCGGAACCCCCCTCCACGGACAATATCCGCAACCAGTCTTGCATAATCAAAACATTCGTGATGGGCCTTCACGGTCCATAGTCAGGGCTACTATGACCTCACTCACTCACGGATTGAGCTCGCCACGACGCACTCCAGCGTTTGCGGAACGGCTCAACGCGACATGATCTTCATGATCTTTCTTCACGACTGGATCTTCGCAGATAATTCTACGCAGGTCAATCACAACACGGCAGATCCTTCACGAACAAAGATTCTTCGCGGCGGCTTCTTCGCGAGAAAAACCCAATGCGGCGGTTCTGGGAAAATGACCCAACACGGCAGCTTCTTCGCAGACAATGATTCTTTTCCAACGCGGTGGCTTCTTCGCGAACAATGATTCTTCACGGTGGCTTCTTCGCAAGACAAACCTAACGTGGAAGATTCTTCATGAACAAGGATTCTTCGCGGCGGCTTCTTCGCGAGACAACCCAACACGGAGGGACTAAGGATTCTTTGCGAATAATGATTCTTCACGGTGGATTCTTCGCGAGACAAACCCAATGCGGCGGATCAGGAGGATTCAGCTTCGCGACCTGGAATCCCACCTCACCACCAACCTATGGGTGGCGCCTTTCACGTACCAAGCAGATTACCGACAACTGAAAATCACGGATCTTGAAAATGACCAGCCCAGTATGGCTATCGCGAATCACGGATCTGGGGGAACGACCTCCTAGAATGAAAATTGATCAGAAAATCACCTTTTCCAAACCGAACCTCCAAGAGATATCTTCGATAGTCTAGGTGATCGACACCGGAGTCATCACCGATTTTCTGATCCATAGTGTAGCGTGAAAGGTCGTCATCAAGACCTTCTTCGTGAAATATGAAGAAGCTCGTCCATTCTCAAGATGTCAGAATCAAATCTGTGGTTCTTCCCCTCTGACTCAAAGGTGTTGAGGGCCGAGGTCAAACACGGGCCAATGAAATCGGGACTGGTAAACCCCTCAGCACAAGGGAGCCATGTTTGAGATTCGGGATCTGATGGGACTTAGAAGATACAGAGACAGCGGAGGCCTGGTCAGTGGGTGGGGAAAAGGATTTGTGGGTGGAAGAGGGGATCAGGGGAAGAAGGCTAGATCACTGGGAAGCTGATGACCGTCGCATGTCTGGTCAAACAATGAACTAGATGCGACCTCTGTGAGCGGGGCAGGAGAGAACCACGAAACCCAGGTTTCATGTGTGCCTTCTTTTTTATGATTTCTAAATGTTTTTAAGGAGAATATGGGTTGAAATATGAATTTTAAAATGAAATTTGTTAGGTTTCATGTGTGCCTTCTTTTTTATTCTTTCTAAATGTTTTCTATGAATTATGTCAATATGAGTAATTATAGTTGGATTCTTGAGTATTGAATAAATGATATTGGGTTATATCATGATATTAATGAATAATGTCTTTTCCAATATGTTATGAGAATCAAGTGTTAATGCATACTTCACTATATTAGGGGAAACATGTACTGATATCTAATATGCTATGTTATGATTCACTATGATTATTTCTATGTAACAATTTTATGTCATGCTCTTTAGTTCCTACATTATGATAAATGGATCATATTTATTATATTATGTTCCCATAATCTTACATTATGTTTTATGTTTGGTCATTTGAGATCACATTTCCTTCTATCATGACATGTGATCAACTCTCATGAATCCATGACATTTTTAATAAGTTATTTTTTCCATGCTCATGTTTACCATATACTTATGATCTAACCATTAATGGTATATTGATATGTTTTGGGAATTGAATATTTTAATTGAATTCTATAAAACTATGGATTTAATAGGTTATCCCACTTTCTATAATTGAAACAAAATTAAATGAAAATTGAAAAGGTATATTGACAACAATAATTTTCAGTGTTATTCTAGGATCTATTTTGGGAAATTTAATATACATGATTTAATTTATATTAGTCATTTCATATTTCCTTTGATTTTGGAAACAAATACCTTACTCATAATCCTTGGATTCATCTACCCTAGTCGTTAATCCTTTCACCTGATGATTCCTGGCATGTTATACATCTTGGTTACCCATGTATTTTATAAAGTAGTGAGTCATGTTTAAGGTAGAAGTTTGTTTCCATTTCATATTCCTAACTTCTATTCAATTATTATACGATTTATCAAGCCCTTACCTTAGTGATATCAAAGTTGTTTCATCATCATTTTGTCCATATGTTTTGATGTAGCATGACATACAAAAAACTATAGGGATGGGATTCTTGTTCTCCTCTTCTTTTATGGATCTTTTTAATTTTCATGATTTGGTTTTCTAGTGGGTGGGTTCATTATTTACCATATATATTTATATAGGAAAACCTTATTTAACATATTTATATTTTTTTCAACTAGTATATATGAATCTCTTTTCCTATTTAGTAATAGTTATTTTTTTTAATA
Source organism: Viscum album (assembly GCA_963277665.1). Taxonomy (NCBI): domain Eukaryota; kingdom Viridiplantae; phylum Streptophyta; class Magnoliopsida; order Santalales; family Viscaceae; genus Viscum; species Viscum album. Next base: position 1,385,191,794 of record OY728138.1, read on the forward strand.
ATATGTAGGCAAATTGTGACATACATGGATAAAAGATAGATCACATTTCTGAGGAACACACCTCAGTATGCTATGGGTTTGTATGATTTTTTAGATTTTGAAATTTACAATTGATACATTGACGGGAGAATAAGATGTCCATGTCCTAATTATAAATATAAAAGATGGTTGAAGAGATATAATGTTTATGAACATTTAATATTAAAGAAATTTCCTGCTCAATATTTGTGTTGGATTTGGCACGGAGAATTGAACGTTACAGAAAAGTTGAGCATTGATGTCAATCCACATAAAGAGCTCCCAAATCTGTCGACAATGGAAAATGAAATGAAGAACCTTATAAATGATTCATTAAATATTTCAATACACCAATATCAACATAAAAATATAGCAGAACAACCAGATGAGGGTGCTACAAATACTAACGTGACAAGTGATGTTTTTGAGACTATAAGACAACTAGATCAAGATTGTAACATATCATTAGATCCTCATCTTGATTTTGTGGAGACTAATGTAAGAGAAAACTTCACTGAGTAAAATACATTTCATGGTTTAGTTTATGATGGAAATAAATAGTTTTATATTGGATGTTTGAAATATTCAAAACATTATTTTATGTTGAAGTTGTACCATATCAAATGCCTATGTGGAATTAAAAATAAGGAAATGTCCATGATATTGGAATTGTTGCATGATGTGTTTCCTGAAGCAAACCTCCCCGAGTATTTTTATGATATGAAAAAAGTTGTTAACAGGCTTGGTCTGAATTATACAAAAATACATGTGTGTCCCAATGATTGTATGCTTTATTGGTGAGAGGATTCAAGTAGATGGGATTGTAAAAAATGTTATTATTCTATATGGAAGTCAATGGGTGATGTTAGAAGTCTGAATGAACATACTACCATGAAGAAGATGAAAAGGAACACACCTAAAAAGGGTTTTCCTTAATTTACTTTAAATCCTCGATTGCAAAAATTATTCATGTCATCGAAAAACGTTGAACACATGAAATATAATTTTGTAGATAATAACAATGATGGGTTAATGAGACATCAATGAAATTCACAATCGTGGAAGGCATTTGATTCATTAAATTTATATTTCTCAGCTAATCCTATGAATTATTGATTGGGATTGGCTTCTAATGGATTCAACCCATTTGGGACTTTGAGTACCAGTTATAGCATTTGGCCAGTTGTTTGGATCCCTTACAATCTGCCTCCATGGATGTGTATGCAACAAATGTCTTTTACCATTTCAATGATTATTCCTAGAAAAAAATGCCTAGAAATGATATTGATGTATACTTGTAGCCTTTAATTGAATAATTATAGGATTTATGGAGTAACGGTATTGATACATATGATGATTCTTATAAAAAATGTTCAAAATGCATGTTGGTCTAATGTGGACCATTAGTGACTTCCCTGAACATGGGAATTTATCTGGTTGGAACACTTACATGGGTTTGGATTGTCCTATTTGTAACTTTTATTTTCATCCCAAACAGCTACCACACAGTAGAAAATGATGCTTCTTGTTCCATTGAATATTTCTCACTGTATCTCATAGATTTCAGCTAAACAGATCAAAATTCAACGGTTTCATTGATTGTAGACTGCCTCCAATGTTGTTAACCTGTTCTGAAATATTGGCACAACTTGGAAATGTTGAAACAGAATTTAAAAAGGTGCATAATTTGAATGATAGTGGGAAATGAGTTCAAATTGCATCGTCAAGTGAAATAGGAATGCAACAATGGAATAAAAAACATATATTTTTCAAACTTCTATATTGAGAATTTAATTTTTTGTGGAATAATATTGATGTGATGCATATTGAGAATAATGTTTGTGATAATTTTATATTTACATTGTTTAATGAGCATGGAAATTTGAAGGATTATCTCAATGATTGGAAAGTCTCAAAAGTAATGAACATAAAACGTGATCTCTGGCTAGATGAGAATGAAAAGTATGCTCTGGTAATTTTTGCAATGAAAAATAGGGATAAAGATACATTCCTTTGAATTTTGAAGCATGAGAAGGTATCTGATGGGTATTCAAGTAACATATCAAGGTGTGTTGACTTAAATTATTTTAGGTTACATGGTTTGAAAAGTTTCGATTCGCATATTTTGTTACAACAGTTACTACCATTGGCATTGCGTACATTATTACCTGAAAAAGTTATTTCTATTGTACTCCAATTCTACACATTTAACAAACAACTATGTGAGAAAACTCTATATCCATTTTATCTTGAAAACATTTTGGAGAGGTTTGTATTGACACTTTGTGAAATAGAGATGATCTTTCCTCCATTTTTTTATTGTCATGATGCATTTAACTGTACATGTAGTTGAGGAAGCTAAATTAGGACGACCTTTACATTATCGATGGATGTATCAAATTGAAAGGTACTATATTTATATGTTTTCAGTTAATCATACAATTCTTGTAAATTAATTAAATGCATAATTAGGTTTGTTTATTTTATTTAATAGATATCTTGGGCATTTGAATTCATACATTATAAATAAAGCTCAACCTGAAAGCTCTATTACTGAAGGCTATTTGGTAGAGGAGTGTCTTAACTTTTGTTCTAAATACTTGGATGATATTCAGACCATATTTAATCGAGTTGAACATGTTGATGACACATATACTGAATATCAAATATCTAGGAAATAAAAAATATTTCCTGCTATTGGTCGACCAGTTAGGAGGACCTCAAATATTACACTGACAGAAATGAAATTATTACAGGCACATAGATATGTGCTGCTGAATAGTGAAATTTCAAATCCATTTATTAAATATTTGAAGATAAAAACAAAGAGAATAATGAGAGTATGAACATAAAATGAAAAATATATAACAAAATCTGTTAATAAAGAGCTTATAGAATGGTTTACATGATGTGTAAGTTCTTAAATATTGAAATAAATACAGATATTAGGTTGAAATATATATTTTTTAAACATAATAATGTTTTATTTTTTTAGATCATGAATATAGATACTCGATAAGAGTTTTCAAAATATTTGAAGTTTCTTTCTCTAGGTCCTCTAAAACAAGTTAGAAAGTTTAACGCTTACAATAGGAAATGGATTTAGATTTCATACAGTCGATCGAGAAGAGGGTTTGAAAACATAGAATAGTGGTATATCTTATCATTTTACAGTCGATCGAGAATATGATTTTAAACTACCACAGGCATTTTTTTTAATTGTTTTATTCAAATTCAATTGGTTCGATATTACCAGAGGTGTTAAAAGATATTCCTTGCAATTTACTTCTATGAAATTCTCTTACTTGATGGATGTGGGTGATCATGAACAGAATGATCTATATATCTTATCATTGTAAGAGAAATTGGTATATTATTTGAATGATGTTTTGGATAAAGGTCGGAGTGTAGTTTCTCATTTAAAACAAATAGATTTGTATGATATGGCAGATGAAGTGGAAGATTTTACCTTTGACATTGAATCTCATCAAAAGAAAGAAGCAGACTTATTTTTCCATCATGATATTGAAAATATTAGTCTAGAAATGATGGATCAAGTGGATGAAGTAATGGAGTAGGAACATGACATGATTGAAGGGGAAAATGAGTGTATGTACAGTTATGTATTCATTTAGAAACCAGTTATTTCATTTGTTCAGTAATTCATTCTCATTGTTATGCGTATTTTTTTATTAGTACTATACATCTATTATCATTTTTATTTTTATTTTTTGCATAATTATTTTTGAAATATATGTTCTGAACTTAATTTTATTTTATTAAATGACAGAAATTACAAGGAGTAAGCATTAAACTATTTTATCGACCACACCGATAGATGATGATCCATCTATCTCCCTCCCTACAACATTTGATCCACCATATGCTTTCCCCTCTACACCATCTCCCATGCACCATCCCTTACACCCTCTGTGAGCGTCCCATTAGCATCTTAGTTATCGTCTCCCCATTCTGTAGCCTCAGTAGTGAGGGAGTAGCATGCCACGTCTAGTTCTTCCCAGGGATTCTGTAGGGTGACTTTCATAGGAACAAATTTTAATATGAATAAATTTATTGCACTTTTTTATACTAACTATTTATTCATTAAAGATGGAAACAATGAAACTATGGAAAAAATATAAAAAGTTCATATGTATGGAATATGATTATAAAGAATATCATTGTCCCATTTGATTCATATGGGGTCCCTACGGATGAGGTCGTAGGATTACTTGGCCAGATTCTTGGCCAGCTGACCGAGAAGTCGGTTTCCCTTCCTATTTCATATGATGATTAGAGGCATATGCATTCAACATGAAAAAATAAAGTTTTTGATTCACAAATAAAGTTAATTTTAATACATTATGGTATAATTTAATTTCATTATGTTATTAAATTATAATATTTTCAAAATGAATTTTTGTGTATAGATGTTTTTTCACTTTACGGTTGCAGATGTGCTAGAATGAAAGTGGACATTGAAAAATATAGGCAAGAAATTTGAATACTTTAAGTGGATATTGTGGAGAAATGTCAATGATACTTCATTGACTGCCCAACAGAATTATACCAAGCTACCTGATGGGGTACCCAAAGAGCAATGGAAAGTTTTTTTTGACAGGCACCGTGATGAGAAGCAGATGGTATTTAAATATATATTATTATATTAATCTCATTTTATATTTATAAATGTATATGAAGAGGAAATGACATTGAATAAATTAATATTAAATTATATTTTATTTATTTCATTATCTTTTAAGTAATAATGCATCAAGCTGAGTTAAGCAAGTCATCCCTCACACTGCGGGGTCAAAGAGTTTTTCTAGAAGTCAATCGGCTCTGGTAATATTTTCATTATTTTAAATATTTATAAGACAATATTATATGTTTAATATATTAAATATTTTATTTATATTTGTTTAATACAATCAAAAAGTTTAGGACACCCAACATCTTGAACAGAATTGTAGTTGAATGTTCACAAAAAAAATCTGATGGAAGTTTTGTTAATGAACCTTCCAAAGAAGTTGGGGGGTAGGAACTCATTTTTCATTAGAATAGCTTATTACTAGTTGTCACTATGTTAATATATATTGCTTATAATATGAATGATATTTTATTTATTGGTAAAAATTAAAGAACTATGGGATTTCAATCCTGCACAGTCCAACTCAGTCTCCCAGGATGACCTAGTTGCTAAAGTTCTTGGGAAAGAGCATCCTATTCAAGAGCATAGGATGGGTATGGGACCCATACCATCTAAGGTCTTTGGCATGCCATTAGGGATTTCAGCTGCATCTACTCCTGGTTGTAGTTAGTCTATACCCCGAGATACTCAAAGAGAGATTTTTTTCTCTACAAAACATAGTTCAGGAATAGGGGACTCAGATATCCGCTTTGCAGAAATTCGTGATTGATTTATATCATAAGAATACTGGATATGACCCTGGTGGTATTGCATCGACTGGTGGTATGTAAATCAAAAAAATTCAGAATCATTTAGTTTTTAAATATTTCTTGGTTTTAAGTTTAAATATAAATATACAACAATATTTAATTTTCAATATAATGTTCATATAGGTGGTAGCAGGAAGTAGAGATGGAGGTGGATAGGGTGATGAGCTATGTTCATCAACGGACAGTGATTAGTTGTATTATTGATATGTTGGAAAAATATTGAAATAGTTGGTTTTTATATGTATCATGTGTGGCACATATTTTTCACTTAACATTTTCATGACCTAACATTTTCTTGATTTCTTATATTTCCTTTTATGTATTATGAACCCAGTCTTCCAAAGACATTAGAAATTTACAATACTAATGTTGTATTAATGAATATTTATATTTATGAATCATATATGGATCAAAATTGGACAATTATTGGAGAATTCAATACTATCTCAAGACCATATAAAAAGATTGGACCAAACCTTTCTCAAACTATTGTAGATGATTTCTGTTACTACTTAGATCAGTGTTACCTAACTGAAGTTACTATTTATAGAACTAAATTTACATGGAGAAGGTTCACTATAAATGGAAGATAGGCAAGTAAACTTGATATATGTTTCTTTTAGATCAATTAAAGAGGTTCCCCCACTGAAATATCTTGGTTTACTCTTCTAAAGTTCATCTCGGATCATAACCCTCTTATTATTGATCTTCAGGAGAGTACCATGAGGTCAGCACTGATGCCCTTAAAATTTAAAAATACATGGATTACAATTCTCGATGGTAGGGAAGTGGTCATCAATGGCTAGAATAACACCTTTCATGGTAGCCCTCTACCTCCATATCAAACAAATCATGAACCTCTCCCTTCTCTATTCGTAATTCCTAAACAAGTGAAAAAAAGGATTCAGGAAGAAATTATAAAAGAAGAGTCATATATTTGATGTTTAAGATTTGAATATTTACCTGGTAGATATTAGTAGCGGTGTTTATGGCCATAATCACCTTCACTTGGCTAGTAGGGTGGATTTCATTTACTAATTAATTGATCAGATCCACATGCTCCATTACATACCACACTGCCACATCATGGTGAATGTGAAAGCCTAATATGGAATGGACTAGCTCGATGATACACATCCCATCTATATTGAGTTGTTTCTATATATCATGGATATTAGTTAACATTCTATGGATAACCCCATTATCTTAGCTAGGATTCCGCAAAAATGGCATCGTTAAGGATATTCACATGGCACAAAAACTTCCCTAAACCATTGAAAAATGTACTTATAGACTACCAAATAGGGATCTCCTTCATCATATTATCACATTCCCAAGAGTGTTGATCCTTTATATATTGTTCTCCCTATGGATCCCACTTGTTCAGTGACACAAATTTCCTATAAAACTGATACATAATAACACACTGGGATGACTATGCCTCCCTAATGAGTGTCACCTGCTGCTTTCCCTTGATCATATTGTTGTGGGGCCACTCCTTCCTCAGCCTTTGTTGTAACGACCCAAAGTTTTTAAATGGAAATTACCTTCTTATATTTATGTCATAAAATCTCATGAAAACACAACATAATGAACTAATAAGTGATAAGTGACCTTTAAACATAATTTTGTCACTTCTGTGTTTGGAATTTCGAAAATCCGGCATACACGGTTGTGTTCAAGATGTTTTTTGGAGTCTAATAAAACAAAAATAATTTTTGGTGAGTAGTAACCAACCCTAATGAATAGTAACATACTCTTATGAATAGTGATATACCCTAATTAGTATTAACCTCGCCTATGGTGGTATAAAAATAATATTCAAGTTGGTTGTATGATATACCTATATTTTAGAAAGAGTTAATGAATGTTTTAAAACTGGTTTTGATAATAAATTATTATTTTAACTAAATATTAAAATAATCATATTTAGAAAATTATTTTTGAAAAATGGACTTCATTTTTGGATTATACACGTTGAAAAATGGTTAGGGAGAATTTTTTGGATTTTTCTGAAATACTTGAAATTTTGATGAATAGTGAAATACGATAATTCACAAAATAAGAAAAATACGTTAATTATGAATTCATGATGATTTTCTACTAATTTAAGCCCAATATTTTCGGATTCACATGCTATATTTACAATTTTTGATCAAGGAATCATCACTATTCCTTGTCTTGAGGGAAATTAATAAACTATGGAATAAACAATTGGGAAAACCCTCTCCTCCCTCACTATAAATACCCCCTCTCCTTACCTATTTTCCTCACACCTCTCAAACCTGTTTCCTAGAAAAAATTCTACCCAAATCCCTCCCAAGATCCTTCCCCACGTCCAAGGCTTTCTGGTCTTTCCAAAAGACCAAAATCAAATCCCCTAAGAGGAGTCTCAAAGAGATGAGATCAAAGGGTAAGAACCCTCTTTCGTTTTCAAGTGTTTTGTTTTCATTTTCTTTCTTTTCTTATACCCTCTTCTCCTTCCCTTATTCAAAAGGCATGAAAGCTCCATAATATCTTATATTCTGGATTCTAATCATGTTTATGGAAAATTTCAAGAATCATACTTCTTCTCATCTCCCTCACGTTCTAGAATTAAAATATCGTCTGTGATGTGTCGAATTACCGACATCATGGATAATGTGTTTTCAAATTATTTTATCATTTTGTTTCTGTTCATGAAACCATTTATGTTATGGTTGAACCAGATTATTATATATTTTATATGTTCTATTTAAGGTTATGTAATCCTCTTACACTCATGATGTAAAACAATAATACAAAACAAGTCAATTATGGGAAAAATTGTTAAGATTAATTCAAGTGTTTATCATTAATGTTTAATGTAAAGGTTCTCTTTCACTCTAATTAACCGAATGAATTTTGTAGCCATGTAACCTACTGTATGTCCACTAATGTTATATAACTTCAATTCTGGAAAACCACTTTCATCTTACAATTTATTTGAACCTAAATACAATTGAACCGATCATTAAAATAAATGAAACAAACAGACCTGAACAATGAAATTGAACCTTGTAATCAATCCAAATGGGTATAAATGAACATAAAACAGTTATACTGAATCTTTTACTTTTAGATAATGTTCTGGAACTATTGATTAATAAACCTAATTTGACTATTCATGTCATTAATATCAAGTGGATAACACCAACGGACCTAAGGTAAGGGATCCTCTCAATTTCACCCTTATTCAAGATTGTTCACTATGTTAGGACATGTTGTGTGTAATTATTAATTATGGGGTGTGATTTAGAACCTCCCCCATACTGAACTCTTTATTTATAAGTGATTATAATTCTCTTTCCTCTCTCACTAAGCCCCCTCAAGTACTCCTGATACCATGCCGTTAATCCGTAAAGAATTCTACCTGAACCTCTTTTATTTCTTCGGGATGTCTTATCTACCTTTCTACCAAAATGATGTTATCTTATATTTTCTTGTGCATACTCTAAATATTGTTTAAATGTTCCAATTTTATTTATCAAGTCTCTTTCATCACTCTCTTTCAGGGATATGCATTCTTTTAAGTGATTCTCTCCTCATTACTTCCCGATAAGTGAACCCATTTTTAGGGAACTTCCCGAATTCTTTCCTATTATCAAGTGTACTCTATCCTCTGTTTTACGTAACCTTTGTCTTTATAAAATCAGTCTTTTTATTATGAAAAACCTCCTGGTTTACTTCTGGTTTTATAAAAAATATTATTTCTCTTTTCGTTTTAAGAGATATTCGATGTTTTCTTAAACCACACTAAAAGGTTTTGACTCAAAGATTCCTAAAAACTATTTTTACATGTTATCACTTCAGGTTGTTACCTCTTGTCATGATTTATGCCTTTATAAATTATTAATGTATGTTTATGATTTAATTCTTTTCGTTCATGGACACTTGTATGTTACGTCCCTTTTTATTATGTTTCATGACATGATTGTGTGCCCATTTCTTTCCTTGGGTACTCTTATGTTTATGTATGATTGATTTTGTGAGATTATTTATGTGGAAAGCATATACATGAATAATATTATATGGGTGCACCCAGATAGTGCTCTAATGCATTGGGTAAAGTTAATATCTCATAAGAAGATTATGGGCAAATGGTCTGGGTGGTTAGCCCTGGCTTGTGCTACTATGGGAAACGAGATTGGCAGTTAGCCTTGACTCGTACTAAAGTCATGTTTAAAGTTGCTACCACATCTCTATAAAACTATTCTTATATAATCTCATGCTTATATGATCCCATTATTATTTTATTCCATGTTTTTATGATCCCTTGTTTATATGTTATGTATCCATTTGTTCCATGCTTCCTATATCATTATGTCAAGCCTCCTAATTCATGTGCTTAAATTTTATTCTTATGTTCTTTCCCTTACTGGGATTTTTAGCTCATCTCTTTGTTCATGTGTTCCCCAGGGTACCCTATGTAGATGTAAGGGCTCAAAGGAAGTTAGGAGCTCATTATGAAGATTAAATAAAGAAGTGTTTTTAGCCCCATGTTTTGTGATATATGTACCAAGTCATCCAAGACAATAGAATTAAAGATCCTTGGCTTGTACTCTAATGATGAATTATATATAAAATCATGAAATGTTATGTGTAAAAGGTTAGGGTCTCTATAGTTGGTATCAGAGGATGGTCAAGTTATTTTTGGAGATTAAGAATATAGCACCTTAGTGAGAACCTTAAGGATGAGACTAAGTATTAGAAAACATTCCCAAATTTTGGTGAGTATTGAGTAAGAGGTTTATCAAGAAAATACATCCCTGTCTGGATACGAGAAAGTAGAGGCGGCTCTGGCACAGATGTATCCTAGGGGTAAAACCTGAAAACACTGCTTTGAGCTTGACTCAAACAGGAACTGGTGCACGACAATGGGCCTTACTGCACTCTTGGTTATGACACTCCCATGGGATAAGCTTTGGTAGATTCACGAGCTTAGTACAAACCATTATTAAGGGAAAAATACCATAAGAATATAATTTAAGGAATATATTGAGGATAACCTAGATATAAACCTAAGGAATCACAAGTTAGGATGTACTTCTTCTTTATAATTTTATCCTTTAATGTTCAAAGTTTCCTTTCTATGCTCAATAGATAAGTATTCAAGACCTATAATTATACATTCTTTTTCTTAGTTAATGGAGGTAAATAGAAGAACAAGTTCTAACAACCAATGTGATAGGAAATGGGATGATTGCCCTAATGACATGACTGATGTGATGGAAGCGGGTGCTCAAAACTTCATGGCAGTACTTGCTCAGCTGGCACAAGTTATTAATAATAACTTGAATCAGGTGGAATGTTCCCCTCCTCCAAGGAAATAGCAAGTTGTCATAGAATCCTTCATGAAGAAAAGGCCTCCCATGTTTAACGGGTCTTCTGATCCCCTCCTTGTAGAACAATGGATTAACTCCATTGAAAAGATTTTCTCTATCCTCCAGTGATCGGAAGAAGAGAAAGTTGTACTGGAAGTCTATCGTTTTGATGGGGAAGCTGATCATTGGTGGACACTGATCAAGAATACAAAGTCTCAAGAAGAAATTGATTCCATAGATTGGGAGGAATTCAAGAGGATGTTTTTCAACAAATATTTTCCTCAAACCCTCAGTATCAAGATGGAAAGAGAGTTCCTCTGACTCAAGTAGAAGGAAGATGAGTCCATCGAGGCGTATGAAGCAAACTTTACAAGGCTTGAAAGGTATGCCTCTGGCTTTGTCATGAACACTGAAATAAAAGTTTATCGCTTCTTTAGCGGACTAAATATGAGTCTACGAAAAGTATTGGCGATTCGAGACTTCGACAGTTATGAGTACATTGTCCGTTCCGCCCTCAAGGTAGAAATGGAGATTGGATACTCTCAGTGGTATTATGAGCCCAGTGACAAGAAGTGGAAAATGGAGAAGAACATGGGTGTTCCATCAAACAAATCCCATGATGGAAAGAATCCCAACTTTCCCCTTTTCAAAAAATGTGGTAAGAAGCATCCTGGTAACTGTCTGAAGGGAACCAATAATTGCTTCAAATGTAGAATGTTTGGTCATCTAGACAAGAACTGCCAAAGGGGTATGAAAAATCCCGCTAATGTTGAATAAGAAAGGAAGGTTCAGATCAACACTCAGCCTACAATGCAGTGTTACAACTGCAAGTATCTTGGTCATTATGCGAACAATTTCCCTAAGTCGAGGGTCGTCGGAGGCAATCAACAACAACCTCCAAGGAACCAAGGAAGGGATTATGCTATCACTACTGCTGAGGTGGAGCCGGAAAATGATGTGGTGACAGGTACGCTTGTTATTCATTCAAGAATAGCGAACGTACTATTTGATTCTGGTTCTATGCATTCTTTCATATCTTGCAAGTTTAGTAGAACTATTCAAACACCACCTCAAAATTTGGAGGAAAAGTTATCTTTGAGAACATCAAATGGGGTAATTATTGCATCCATGGTTTATAACTCCTCCTCAGTTAATGTTTGTGGACTGAACCTCCCAAAAAATCTTGTCATACTTCCTTTAGTGTAATTTGATGCTATCTTGGGCATGGATTGGCTATCTTTGTACAAGGCCAACATCAACTGCCGGGAAAAGGAGATTACTCTTCATATCCTGAAGCATCCTATGATTATTTACAAGTTCAAGGAGAAAGTTTAATCTCCTTTCAAATCATTGTCTCAAGTGTGGATATTGCTTCCTTATGGGCATCCATATCTAGCTCAAATGATTGAGACTAAGGAGAGAATCATTCTTGAAGATATGACCATCGTGAGGGATTACACTGATATATTCCCTGAAGAGTTTCCTGGTCTTCCTCCTAACTGAGAGGTTGAGTTCTCAATTGAACTATCCCTAGATCTCTACCAATCTCAAAGACACTTTACAGAATCGCCACCATAGACCTAGAAAATCTAAAGAAGTAGTTACAGGAGAATATGGAGAAGGGTTTTATACACCTGAGTGCTTCACCGTGGGGTGCTCCAGTCCTCTTCATCAAGAATAAGGATGGATCAACGCGCCTCTGCATTTATTATCGTGATCTCAATAAAATCACAATAAAGAAAAAGTATCAACTTCCACGGATAGATGACTTGATCGATCAGCTACATGGGGCTAGTTATTTCTCTAAGGTGGACCTTCGGTCAGGATATCACCAACTAAAGGTAAGGAAGGAAGATATTCCCAAGACTGTCTTTTGAATGAGGTATGGACACTATGAGTTCATAGTGATGCCCTTCGGACTCACTAATGCTCTAGAAATTTAAATGGATTTAATGAATAGAGTCTTTAGATATTACCTCGACAAATTTATGGTAGTCTTTATTGATGATATTCTGATATACTCCAAGAGCAAGGAGGAACATGTGGAGCATTTGGAAAATATGTTAAAGACTTTGCGAAGGGAGAAGTTGCATGAAAAGTACAGTAAATGTGATTTCTGGATGGAGGAAGTATCATTCTTGGGGCATGTTATCACCATCAAAGGGATATTTGTGGACCCTTTCAAGATGAAGGCAATTGAAGAGTGGACCAGACCAACTTCTATAACGGAGATCCGCAGCTTTTTGGATCTAGCTGGGTATTATAGATGATTTGTGAAGAACTTTTCATGATTGTCAAACCCAATTACCAAGATGACACAGAAGGGAGTAAATTGTTTCTGGACACAGGAGTGTAAAGACTGTTTCAAGGAGTTGAAAAAGAGTCTTATCACTACGCCAGTACTCACACTCCCTACCAATAGAGAAATATTTGTGGTGTATAGTGATTCTTCTAAGAAGTTATTAGGTTGTGTACTGATGCAAAATGATTAATTTATAGCTTATGCCTCAAGGCAGCTGAACATCCATGAGAAAAACTATCCAACGTATGATCTCGAGTTAGCGGATGTGATCTTTGCCTTGAAAATCTGGCGGTATTATCTCTATGGGAAAAAATGTGAGATATATATGGACCACAAAAGTCTCAAATATATATTCACATAGAAAGAGTTTAATATGTGCCAATGAAGATGGATAGATCTCATCAAGGATTATGACTGCTCAATCCACTACCATCCCAATAAGGAAAACAATGTGGAAGATGCTCTAAGTAGAAAATATCATGCATCTTTATCAATGATGAGAATAGAAAAGGATCCGATCTTCTTAGATTTTCAAAGGATGGACATGGGAATCATTAAGGGAGGAACATCATCAATCCTTTCTCAAATGATTGTTCAACTGTAGAGACCCAGAGCTTGACGTACATGGACATTACATTGCTTTTGCGGAATACATAATACATAACAAAAACCAAAACTCAAGGATTGTAATAGTTTAGTGTCTTTGGAAAGTCGGAACAAAATCTTCTAATCGTGGTGAAAGATCTTCAACATCTCCCATAAAGATCTTCCCCTTTTGTTTTCTTACCTAAAAACCATTATTTATATCCTAGGGAAAATAAAACATATAAAGGGTGAGCTAAAATGCTCAATAATGGTAATCATGGTGAAAAATAAAACAAACCATATATATTTTAACTTAAAAACATGAACATAATGTTTAAACATCAAAACCTTGAGCAATGACATAAAACATTGAAGTACATAAGGCATAGATCATAATCTAACATCAATCATGAAAAAATGGTTTGGGAATAAAACTTGTAATTATGGAAAATCATAAATCACATGATATGATTTACATAGTATCCAAGGAATTGCTGCCAAGACCATCTTAGTGGACAAAGTCCCTTTCTGAATCAAGTTCACTCCTTGTTTCAGTCCTGTAACACTGAACCGGATTAACTTATTGTTCCATCCATGTCTATATCATGAGATATAAATTTTTACCCAATGCATTGGAGGGAGATATAGGTCCCACCCATCTCATAATGATACCATTCTTATGTGTGCCACAAAATCATAAATCATACATCATTTCATAACCCATGTAATAAAAATGGGATTCTTAAATATCGTGAGATCATAAAAAAATTCATATAAGATAAAGGAATTCATAAAAATAATTCCATCACAACATAATAAAATCAATGTAATAATAGGGATAGAAACATAAACCTATATTATCTTAGATGGAAAATAATTTTGATAAAACACTTGAAAAGAATTCTAAGGAAAATATCCTTTCTTCTTGAAAATCATTTTCTTTTCACAAAATGCCATTAAATTTTAAAATAAAGAGATTTTGTTGAAGATAGTCATGAAATATTTTTGAGGAATATTCATGAAAATAAGGCTTTATAAAACCATAAAAATCTGTTCGTGCCGTATAAGTTAAAAAAACATTATTCTCGTACTTTTTCCGAAAAAGTAAAAAAGTACCTCGTATGGTAAAAAAAAGAATAATTCCATACATGCCATGTAGTAAAAGTAAAAAATGGGTAAAAAGGACTTTAAACATACATAAAATCTTCTTTTAGAAAACATGGGCTTGGATGATAACAATAACCCCAGTACATACTTACAAATAAACAATCTCGGATAAAAACGATATTGGAAAAGTTATCCCTTACCTTAGGTCCGATATGCTTCGTATGGATCCGAACCTCCTGTATAATGATTTAAATAATGTCATTGACTTATTACATAATAATATTCATTGTTATTATATCATATATGTTTCACTTATGACTTTATATTACCCGTTCTTTTGTAAATTTCATGTAAAAGCAGCGTTTTGGGTAAAATCATTTCATTTATCGTATGTGTTTCGACTTGTCGTTCTTGATATTATTACTTATATCCTGATTTACATAATTCCAGAATGTAAAACATGATTTATATATAATATATATTCATCATATAAATATATATTATAGATCGATAAAAGGAATGAAATACACCATTCATGGAGACGGTAGGTCGTACGTATGCATGAACGTTGTTTTCGTTTCCTTATTGAATTGAATGAAATTAAATAAATGACATATATATATGTATACATAAATAAAGTAGAATTATTATGTCATATATTTCATTATTATTCATTATATATACTTTATAATCATTCTTGAATGGTTAATCATGGAAAATGAATCTCATCGCGTTCGTGGAGACGGTAGTCCGTACGTACGCACGAGTGATGATATCATTCCCATGATCGTGGAATTGTATTGGAGTGTATGTATACTATTAAAGAATCAATATCACTTTACAATAATAATATATAGTCATTATTTACACCATTATACCCATCCAAGTATGTTGGTGGTGGAAAATAGATTACACCACGGCGTGGAGACGGTATTCCGTATGTACGCATGCACGGTAATTTCATTTTCCGTAGGATGAATAGATGGTGAAATAGGTTTTTTTAATACTTATAATAACATATCAGTATATTATTGATACTTATGTTATTACTTGATAATAAAACAACTAAATAAGAAGAAGTAGAAGAAGAAATAAAGTTGAAAGAATTGGTAACGGACATTACCTCTTCTTTGAAGGGCCTCTTTGAGACCACCTCTTAGGGCACTAAAATTGGTCTTTGAAGAAGACCAGGACCTGTAGGATGTTTCTATGGAAGTTGGAAAGTGAAATGGGAAGGGTTTGGCTGAGCTTGAAGGCTCAAATCGGTGTGAGGAGGAGAGGGAGGAGGTGCCCTTTTATAAGGGAGGAGAGGGGCACCTTTGGAAATATAAGAAATATTAGTTTATATTAAATCCAATCCCCACTTAAAAACTTCCAAAATGACTCATATCCGAATATTAGATGATATAGGGTTGTAATATCATCAACCAATAAAATATAGACATGTTAGGAATTTATTTTAAACATTATCAACTTGATTTATCCTTATGTAATCAATTTAATTTTATTTGTGGTAATAACATTCTAAATTTTAAATTATAACAAATAATTACTTATTTGTTGTGAATTTTCCATAATTGGATACTTTATAACATTTAAGACCATATAAATTTAAATTTATAATTTTAAATATTTTTTTTTTATTTTTAAACAATTTTATAATATGTTATTTTTATAAAATAACAATAGTGTCAATTTTGACACTCTTCATTTATTTAAATTTAAATAAAATATATAAAGAAGATATGTTCGAAATAAAAGCTTTAATAGATTCATAAAAGGTCATATGTATCTATAAAATTAGTTTATAACATTAAATAGTTCATATACTATTTATTTTATTATTTTTAAAACCATTTATTTGGTTTATATCTTAATAAAATAATTACTACAACACTTTTGTATAATTATTTAATATACTTATTTGTTGCATAAAAATTAAAACTATAATCCTATGATGAAGATAAATCTATTAACTTTCACAATAATACTTTTACATGAATTTATCATCTTAAAATCACAATATTTAAATTGTTATATTTACTAAATTATGAAGGTGACAACTTTGGCATCATTTAAAATAAAATAATATAAGTGTCATAATCGCCTTAATAAGGATCCAAATGGTCAAAAATTATGACATTGGATGATTAAGGTTTATATATACACTAATAATAAGTTTTTTTCAGATTTTTGGGCCTTTTTATATGTATTACTATTTCAATAAAAACTATATTCTTGATTTTTCACTAAATAAATAATTTCTGCATCATTAATGTATAAGATAATAAGGAAATTAAATAACTCTTAAAAATTACAAATAAATTACCATGATAAAGAAAAAAAATTATATTTCAAATGATTATTTTTAACCAAATTTATATTCTGTATAAAATTATATTAAAAATACTTTAATTATTAAAGTTGAGTGAGACATATTTCACTTTCCTTTAAATAAAATAAACTAAAGGTCTTAATCACCTCCAAGTGGGTTCTAATGGATTCCATTTGAACCCAAATATGGATTAGGACAAATTATAATCATAAAATTGTATTAAGACAAGTATTAGGATAATTTATAATATTATATTTACCCTTAATTACCCAATTTACCTTTTACTATGGTAAATAAAATTTACCATTGTTACTATTCATAAAGCCCAAAAATAAAAAGTAGTCTATTAATATAATTTGAACCCACTGATTCCAAATATGGAATCCATTTTTCCAAATTCAATACACAGAAGTTTCAGAAATTAAATTAAAATTAATCTTGTTGTCGAAAGAAAATGAGTTTTTGTTTAAAACATTACAAAAGATTGAATTTATTTAACCTACGAATTCAATGTAAAATCAATGCTAATGACATAAATTATATTAAATGGTAAAAATCTATTCTATTTATACTTTAAAACCATTAAATATTATAATTTAACCACATAAGTTATTACGATGAAAAAAGTAGTTTTTAATTAAAATATAGCGTGTTTTTACTATTCATTAAAATATGAAAGTTATCAGAATAATATGAAAATTTTATCCAAGGTAAAATTTTATATCCTGATTCCAAATAATAATTTTATTTTGTAAAATTGAACTTATAAAAATTTCAAAAACTAGATTTAAAGTGGGTGCGCCATCAAAAGGCGACAAAACTGCATTTTTTGAAACATACTTATTTTACATGAAAAATTTATTTTGTTCTTATACCATGTTCTAGAAAATGTGTAAGATGAATAATAATGTTATAAAATTAAAATTTTAGTTAATACTATTCATAACGGCTAGTTAATAATAATATTATAATAATATATCATTGTTTAGTAAAACCCGGTATTGCGTAAAACACACGCTATCGAGGAAGGTCGTGATTGCGTGTAATTCAAGCCATGTTAGGGTTGCGTATACTACAAGCTAATGCGGTGTTACGTATAGTACAAGATAATCTTGGTGTAGTGTATAATAGAAGATATGAAAGAAATTAAAAAGAATATATCTTATAAAATCTCAGGTTGTTACATTCTACCCCACTTAAAATGAATTTCGCCCTCAAAATTCATCGGGGTTATAAATCATTTACTATTCATAGAAACCCACATCGTAAAAAATAATATTAAAACTTAATTTTAAAAACTAAAGTATGAAACATAATGATTACCCAAAGTAACTCATCATTGGGTTTTTATTTAGGAGAACATAGTTGAAAATATGGATATGGAAGAGAAATCTAAACAACAAGTTCTGATGGAGAGTGGTAGAGAACATGGCTCTGAAAAAGCCAAAAATCACAAAGCCATAAATTTGTGATGATCTAAGGTACCATCTGATTCATCAGATATAAGGACACTAGGACAACATTTTTTTTATATTCAAGATCATTTTCCTAAAGTTGAAGAAATTGGAATTAGAAGAAATACGTTCTTGATTTTGGTACAATCTCACCGTTGGTCGTTCCTTGGATAATTTCCACTTCATCTCTTAAATAAATGAAGTTGAATTTTTCATTCGCGAAGTGTTAGCAGATCATATTATAGAATGACAGGTCATTCCATTTGCCTCAAACAAAAAGTTTGCAAAAGTTATGAAATATACATAAGTCCATCTATAGTGAGATTAATCGTATATGATTCCAAAAATGGACTTATACTTCATCTATCATACTGATTAATAAAATAAAACTAGTTTCTACTAACTAGAGACTTCCTGTAGGCCAGTGGTAGGTGATAAAGTCCATTCGCACTTCGGTTGTGGGTTCGATTCCCACAACCTTGTCCAACGCGATGGGATGTCGCTCGTCCTGCAGGTTGTCCTTTTGTTTTTAAAAATACATTATTATAACTTTCCAACAATAATATCGAAAAAGTTCTAGACTTAAACAATACTAAATTATTTCCAATATAATCCATTCCAATCTTTAGGCTTATCCAAAATACTGCTGTCCAATCTCATATTATAGTGAAAACGATTACCAGAGAGTTCATATAACAATCATGTTAATACCATCGTTGATCCCCATATATCATAAGATATGTCTTGTTGGTCACATTCTAAACATTCAAAGTCCTTAATCACGTATTCTCTTGAAAAAAATGAATACCCATTGAACCTTAGTGAAAACATGAATGCAGTTAAAAGTTAACACTTTCCACATACCAAAATCCTCAAAATTCTATATACTCAAACCATGATATCACTTAGTCCTTATATCAATCATGAGCTCATAAATACTGTCAAACATTTCATTTTCTCCTTATCCCTTCATTATGCGCATATCATCTGCTTTCCAAAATATTTGAATCACTTTTCATGGTTACCGGTACCATAAAATTATTGAAAACCACAATAGACTAATACAAAAATATTTTAATACACCATAAAAGTACCTCAACAACATTATTCTTGAATACCAATATATAAAAACTTTAATCCATCCTCTTCAATGATTGTCCTGGAATAAGTCCTTCCTTTATTTAGAAGTAACTTTTTAGGTCAGGGCATTGAGTTGGGTAATGCCCATGTTCTCCACAAATAAGACATTGAACTCCATAACAGTCTGTCACTCTATGACCCTTTTCTCCACATAGATAACATATGTCCCTCCATTTGAGGTATTCCTCAAGGTTATTCTTCCCTTCTTTAGAAATCTCGATCTTCTTCTCTTTATGCTCCTCAACATGCGAACATGCATAAAAGTCTATCTTCCTCTTATTTGATGAATTAGGAATACCACTAAATTTCACCTTGTTAATCATATATCAAAATGACTGATTCGGCATAATCACAATATCTTTCTCTCTAGGCATTACGCAATTTTGTTGCTCATAGTCACCAATTTTTTCATTAGATTCAATGTTAATCGAATTCCTTCTGGTTCCCTCCATTGACTAAAACACAAAAAGAATTATGTGAGAGGCAAAAATCATACAAGGAAAATAACATAATCAATGGGAAGTACCTTCAACATCTATCATCTTATGATTAATTCTAATATCGTTACCGTAATTATAGGACCACAACCTATACCTATACTTAACCTTAGGGACATCCCTAGACATACCTTAGAAATATCTCTAGGGATCTCACTATAGTTTTCGCATCCTTGTTTCCAAAGGTTGACTAAACCTTTCCTCTGATACCAACTGTAGAGACCCAGAGCTTGACGTACATGGACATTAAATTACGTTTGCAGAATACTTAATACATAATAAAAACCAAAACTCAAGGATCGTAATAGTTTAGTGTCTTTGGAAATTCGGAACAAAATCTTCTAATCGTGGTGAAAGATCTTCAACATCTCCCAAAAAGATCTTCCCCTATTATTTTCTTACCTAAAAACCATTCTTTATATCATGGGGAAAAGAAAACATATAAAGTCTGATCTCAAATGCTCAGTAAGGGTAAGCATGGTGAAAATAAAACAAACCATATACATTTGAACTTAAAAACATGAACATAATGTTTAAACATCAAAACCTTGAGTAATGACATAAAACATGGAAGTACATAAGGCATAGATCATAATGGAACATCAATCATGAAAAATGGTTTGGGAATAAAACTTGTAATTGTAGAAAAGTATAAAGCACATGATACGATTTCCATAGTAGCCAAGGCATTGCTTCCAAGACCATCTTAGTGGACAAAGTCCCTTTCTGAATCTAGTTCACTCCTCATTTCAGTCCTGTAACACTGAACCGGATTAACTTACCGTTCCATCCATGTCTATCTCATGAGATATAAATCTTTACCCAATTCATTGGAGGGAGATATTGGTCCCACCCATCCCATAATGATACCATTCTTATGTGTGCCACAAAATCATAAATCATACATCATTGCATAACCCATGTAATAAAAATGGGATTCCTAAACATCATGACATCATAAAACAATTCATATAAGATAAAAAAATTAAAAAAAATAATTCCATCACAACATAATAAAATCAATGTAATAATAGGGATAGAAATAGAACCCTATATTATCTTATATGGAAAATAATTTTCATAAAACACTAGAAATGAATTCTTAAGGAAAATATTCTTTCTTCTTGAAAATCATTTTCTTTTCACAAAATGCCATTAAATTTTAAAAGAAAGAGATTTTGTTGAAGATAGTCATGAAATATTTTGGAGGAAGATTCATGAAAATAATTCTTTATAAAACCGTAAAAATCCGTTCGTGTCGTATAAGTTAAAAAACATTATTCTCATACTTTTACCGAAAAAGTCAAAAAGTACCTCGTATGGTAAAAAAAGGATAATTCCATACATACCATGTAGTAAAAGTCCAAAATGGGTAAAAAGGACTTTAAACATACATAAAAGCATCTTTTAGAAAACATGGGCTTGGATGATAACAATAACCCCAGTACATACTTACGAATAAACAATCTCGGATAAAAACGATATTGGAAAAGTTATCCCTTACCTTAGGTCTGATATGATTTGTATGGATCCGAACCTCCTGTATAATGATTTAAATAATGTCATTGACTTATTACATAATCATATTAATTGTTATGATATCATATATGTTTCACTTATGACTTTATATTACTCGTTCTTTTGTAAATTCCATGTAAAAGCAGCGTTTTGGGTAAAATCATTTCATTTATTGTATGTGTTTCGACTTGTCGTTCCTGATATTATTACTTATATCCAGATTTACATAATTCCAGAATGTAAAATATGATTTATATATAATATATATTCATCATAAACATGTATATTATAGATCTATAAAAGGAATGAAATACACCGTTCATGGAGACTGTAGGCCGTACGTACGCATGAACGCTGTTTTCGTTTCCTTATTGAATTGAATGAAATTAAATAGATGACATACATATATATATACATAAATACAGTAGAATTATTATGTCATATATTTAATTATTATTCATTATATATACTTTATAATCATTCTTGAATGTTTAATCATGGAAAATGAATCTCATCGCGTTCGTGGAGACGGTAGTCTGTACGTACGCACGAGCGATGATATCATTCTCATGATCGTGGAATTGTATTGGAGTGTATGTATACTATTTCGGAATCCATATCACTTTACAATAATCATATATAGTCATTATTTACACCATTATACCCATCAAAGTATGTTGGTGGTGTAAAATAGATTAAACCACGGCGTGGAGACGGTATTCCGTACGTACGCACGCGCGGTGATTTCATTTTCCGTAGGATAGATAAATGGTGAAATAGGGTGTTTCATAATTATAATAACATATCTTTATATTATTGATACTGATGTTATTACTTCATAATTAAATGACTAAAGAAGAATAAGTAGAAGAAGAAATAAAGGTGAAAGAATCGGTAACGGACATTACCTCTTCTTTGAAGCGCCTCTTTGAGACCTCCTCTTAGGGCACTAAAATTGGTCTTTGAAGAAGACCAGGACCTCTAGGATGTTTCTAGGGACGTGGGGAAGTAAAATGGGCAGGAGTTGTCCAAGATTTAAGGCTCAAATTGGTGTGAGGAGGAGAGGGAGGAGGTGCCCTTTTATAAGGGAGGAGAGGGGCACCTTTGGAAATATAAGAAATATTAGTTTATATTAAATCCCAACCCCACTTAAAAACTTCCCAAATGACTCATATCCGAATATTATATGATATAGGGTTGTAATATAATAAACCACTAAAATTTAGACATGTTATAAATTTATTTTAAACATTATCAACTTGATTTATCCTTATTTAATCAATTTAATTTTATTTGTGGTAATAACATTCTAAATTTTAAATTATAACAAATAATTACTTTTTTGTTGTGAATTGTCCATAATTGGATACTTTATAAAATTTTAGACCATATAAATTTAAAATTATAATTTTTAAATATTTTTGTGATTTTTAAACAATTTTATAATACGTTATTTTTATAAAATAACAATAGTGTCAATTTTGACACTATTCATTTATTTGAATTTAAATAAAAAATATACAGAAGATATGTTCAAAATAAAAGATTTTATATATTCATAAAAGGTCATATGTATCTATAAAATTAGTGTAGCACATTAAATAGTTCATATAATATTTATTTTATTATTTTTAAAACCATTTATTTGGTTTATCTCTTAATAAAATAATTACTACAACACTTTTTTATAATTATTTAATATAATTATTTGTTGAATAAAAATTAAAAATAAAATCCTATGATTAAGATAAATCTATTAAATTTAACAATAATAATTTTACTCTAATTTATCATCCTAAAATCACAATATTTAAATTGTTATATTTATTAAATTATGAAGGTGACAATTGTTTCATCATTTAAAATAAAATAATATAAGTGTCATAATCGCCTTAATAAGGATCCAAATGGTCAACAATTTGGCCATTGGATGATTAGGGTTTATATATACACTAATAATAATTTTTTTGCAGATTGTTGGGCCTTTTGATATGTATTACTATTTCAATAAAAACTATATTATTGATTTTTCACTAAATAAATAATTTCTGCATCATTAATGTATAAGATAATAAGGTAATTAAATAACTCTTAAAAATTTCAAATAAATTACCATGATAAAGAAAAACATTTTATCTTTAAAATGAGTATTTATAACCGAATTTATATTCTGTATAAACTTATATTAAAAATACTTTAATTATTAAAGTTGAGTGAGACATATTTCACTTTCCTTTAAATAAAATAAACTAAAGGTCTTAATCACCTCCAAGTGGGTTCTAATGGATTCCATTTCGACCCAAATATGACTTAAGACAACTTATAATCATCCAATTGTATTAATACATATATTAGGATAATTTTATAATATTATATTTACCCTTAATTACCCATTTTACCTTTTACTATGGTAAATAAAATTTACCGTTGTTACTATTAATAAAGCCCAAAAATAAAAAGTAGTCTATTAATATAATTTGGACCCACTGATTCAAAATATGGAATCCATTTTTCCAAATTCAATACACAGAAATTGAAAAAATTAAATTAAAATTAATCCCGTTGTCGAAAATAAACGGGTTTTTGTTTAAAACATTGCAAAAGATTTAATTTATTTAACATACGAATTCAATGTAAAATAAATGCTAATAAAAAAATTATATTAAACGGTAAAAATATATTATATTTATACTTTAAAACCATTCAATATTATAATTTTACCACATAATTTATTACGATGAAAAAAGTTGTTTTTAATTAAAATATAGCGTGTTTTTACTATTTATTAAAATATGAAAGTAATCAGAATAATATGAAAAATTTATCCAAGGTAAAATTTTATATCCTGATTCCAAAGAATAATTTTATTTTGTAAAATTGAACTTATTAACATTTCAAAAACTAGATTTAAAGTGGGTGCGCCATCAAAAGGCGGCAAAACTGCATTTTTTGAAAAATACTTATTTTACCTGAAAAATTTATTTTGTTCTTATACCATGTTCTAGAAAATTTGTAAGATGAATAATAATGTTATAAAATTAAAAATTTAGTTAATACTATTTATAACGGCTATTTTATAATAATATTATAATAATATATCATTGTTTAGTAAAACCTGGTATTGCGTACAACACACGCTATCGAGGAAGGTCGTGATTGCGTGTAATGCAAGCCAAGTCAGGGTTGCGTATACTACAAGCTAATGTGGTGTTGCGTATAGTACAAGCTAATATTGTTGTAGTGTATAATAGAAGATATGAAAGAAATTAAAAAGAATATATCTTATTAAATCTTGGGTTGTTACATCAACCATCCATTATGAAGAAAATAAAGGTTGCGCAAAGAAAGGATGTGGAAATTCAGAAAAGGGTGGAAGCTGTTAAATATGGGAAATCCTCCAATTTCAAAATTGATGAGGAAGGAGTTGTAATATTTGGGACACGATTATGTGTACCATCTGATCTAGAGATAAAGAAGGAGCTATTGAATGATGCACATAGCTCGACCTTCTCTATCCATCCTGGGAGTACCAAAATGTACCGTGATCTCCGAGAACACTTCTGGTGGGATAACATGAATAAGGAGATTGCGGAATATATATCAAGGTGCTTGGTATTTTATCAAGTTAAAACTGAGCGACAAAAGTCCAAAGGTATGAAATAGCCATTGCCTATACCCATGTGGAAATGGAAAAATGTTACTATGGACTTTGTCATGGGTCTCCCAAAGACGTCGAAGGGAAATAATACGATATGGGTTGTGGTTGAATGACTCACCAAGACATCCCATTTAATCGCTATTCGGGAAGATCTTTCTCTTGAAAAAATTGCAAAGTTATATGTGAAGGAAGTGGTGAGATTGCACGGTGTTCCACTCTCAATTGTCTCTGACCGTGATCCAAAGTTCACATATAAATTCTGGAGGAGCCTTCAACATTCTTTAAGTACTGAATTAAATTTCAACATGGCCTATCACCCCCAAACTGATGGCCAGTCTAAAAGAACTATTAATACGCTTAAAGATATGCTTAGAGCCTGCTCTCTAGAATTTAAAGGTGGATGGGATCAACATCTCCCATTGGTTGAGTTCTCATACAACAATAGATTCCACTCGAGTATTCTAATGGCTCTATAAGAAGCTCTGTATTTAAAGCGATGTAGAACACCAACCTGTTGGGATGAAGTTGGAGAAAGAAAGATACTTGGACCCGATCTTGTTCAAGAGATGACAGAGAAGGTTCAAGTCATCCCGAAACACATCAAAGCTGCTCAAAGTCGGCAAAAGAGCTATGCTGACAATCGTCGAAGGGACTTGGAGTTCGACATTGGAGATAAAGTCTTACTTTGAATATCTCCATGGAAGAAAGTCATGTGATTCGAGAAGAAAGGGAAGATAAGCCCAAGGTATATTGGCCCCTTTCAGATCCTTGACCGCATAGGAGTCGTGGCCTATCAGCGTTCACTTCCACCGAATATGGCTCGAGTTCATGATGTTTTTCATGTATCACTCTTGAGGAAGTACATACCTGATCCCTCACATGTACTAAACTCAGAGTTGGTGCTGCTAGAAGATGATCTCTCCTATGAGGAGTAGCCAGTAAAGATTATGGATCAGAGAGATAAGGTTCTACGCAACAAGACAACCCATCTTTTCAAAGTGTTGTGGAGGAACCATAATTTTGAAGAAGCAACATGGGAATTGGAGGAAACAATGAAGGAAAAGTACCGGCACCTATTTTTGGATTAGTATGTAAAACGAAATTTTGAGGGCGAAATTTCATAAGGGGGGAAGAATATAACGACCCAATGTTTTTAAATGGAAATTCCCTTCTTATATTTATGTCATAAAATCTCATGAAATCACAACATAATGAACTACTAAGTGATAAGTGACCTTTAAACATAATGTTGTCACTTCTGTGTTTGGAATTTTGAAAATATGACATACACGGTTGTGTTCAAGATGTTTTTTGGAGTCTAATAAAACAAAAATAATTTTTGGGGAATATTAACCAACCCTAATAGTAACATACCCTTGTGAATAGTGATATACCCTAATGAATAGTAACCTCACCTATGGTGGTATAAAAATAATATTCATGTTGGAAGTACGATATACCTATATTTTAGAATGAGTTAATGAATGTTTTAAAACTGGTTTTGATAATAAATTATTATTTTAATTAAATATTAAAATAATCATATTTAGAAAATTATTTTTGAAAAATGGACTTCATTTTTGGATTCTACATGCCGAAAAATGGTTAGGGATAATTTTTGGGATTTTTCTGAAATACTTGAAATTTTGATGAATAGTGAAATACGATAATTCACAAAATAAGAAAAATACATTAATTATGAAGTAGTGATGATGTTATACTAATGTAAGCCCAATTGGTTCGGATTAACATGATAAATTTACTATTTTTGTTCAAGGAATCATCACTATTCCTTATCTTGAGGGAAATTAATAAACTATTGAATAAACAATTGGGAAAACCCTCTCCTCCCTCACTATAAATACCCCCTCTCCTTACCTCTTTTCCTCACACCTCTCAAGACTTTTTCCTAGCCAAAATTCTGCCCAAATCACTCCCAATATCCTTCCCCATGTCCAAGGCTTGGTGGTCTTTCCAAAAGACCAAAATCAAATCCCCTAAGAGAAGTCTCAAAGAGAGGAGATCAAAGGGTAAGAACCCTCTTTCATTTTCAAGTGTTTTGTTTTCATTTTCTTTCTTTTCTTATACCCTATTCCCATTACCTTATCCAAAAGTCATGAAAGCTCCATAATATCAAATATTCTAGATTCTAATCATGTTTATGGAAAATTTCAATCATCATACTTCTCCTCCTCTCCCTGACGTTCTAGAATTAAAATATCATCTGTTATGTGTCGAATTACCGACATCATGGATAATGTGTTTTCAAATTATTTTATCATTTTGTTTCTGGTCATGAAACAATTTATGTTATGGTTTAACCAGATTATTATATATTTTATATGTCCTATTTAAGGTTCTTTAATCCTCTTACACTCATTATATAAAACAATAATAAAAAACAAGTCAATTATGGGAAACATCGTTAAGATTAATTCAAGTGTTTATCATTAATATTTAATGTAAAGTTTCTCTTTCACTATAATTAACCAAATGAATTTTGTAACCATGTAACCTACTTTATGTCCACTAATGTTATATAACTTCAATTCTGGACAACCACTTTCATCTTACAATTTATTTGAACCTAAATACAATTGAACTGATCATTAAAATAAATGAAACAAACGGACCCGAACAATGAAATTGAACCATATAATCAATAAAAATGGGTATAAATGAACTTAAAAAGGTTATAATGAATCTTTTACTTTTATATAAGGTTCTAGAACTGTTGATTAATAAACCTAATTTGACTATTCAGGTCATTAATATCAAGTGGAGAACACCAACAGACCTAAGGTAAGGGATCCTCTCAATTTCACCCTTATTCAAGATTGTTCACTATGTTAGGACATGTTGTGTGTAATTATTAATTATGGGGTATGATTTCACACCTCCCCCATACTGAATTATTTATTTATAAGTGATTTTAATTCCCTTTATTCTCTCACTAAGCCCCCTCAAGTACTCCCGATACCATGCCGGTAATCTGTAAAGAATTCTACCCGAACCTCTTTTATTTCTTCGAGATGTCTTATCTACCTTTCTACCAAAATGATGTTATCTTATATTTTCTTGTGCATACTCTAAATTTTGTTTACATGTTCCATTTTTATTTATCAAGACTCTTTCATCACTCTCTTTCAGGTATATGCATGATTTTAAGTGATTCTCTCCTTATTACTTCCTGATAAGTGAACCCGTTTTTAGGGAACTTCCCGAATTCTTTTCTATTATAAAGATTACTCCATCCTATGTTTTAAGTAAACTTTGTCTTTATAAAATCAGTCATTTTATTACGAAAACCCTCCTGGTTTACTTCTGGTTTTATAAAAAATATTATGCCGCTTTTTCGTTTTAAGATATATTCGATGTTTTCTTAAACCGCACTAAAATGTTTTGACTCAAAGATTCCTAAAAAACATTTTTACATGTTATCACTTCAGTTTGTTATCTCTTGTCATGATTTATGAATTTATACATTATTAATTTCTATTTATGATTTAATTCCTTTATTTAATGGATGATTTTATGTTACGACCCTTTTTATTATGTTTCATGACGTGATTGTGTGCCCATTTCTTTCCTTGTGTACTTTTATGTTTATCTATGATTGATTATGTGAGATTATTTATATGGAAATCAGATACATAAATGAGCTTAGATGGGTTCATCCATATATATCTCCAATGCATTGGGTAAAGTTAATTTCTCATGAGAAGATTATGGGCAAACGGTATGGGCGGTTAGCCTTGGCTTGTGCTACTATGGGAAACAACATTGGAGGTTAGCCTTGACTCGTACTAAAGTCATGTTTAAAGTTGATACCACCTCTCTATGAAACTATTCTTATATAATCTCATGCTTATATGATCCCATGCTTATTTTATCCCATGTTTATATATTATTATTCTATTTGTTCCATGCTTCCTATATCATTATGTCAAGCCTCCTAATTCATGTGCTTAAAGTTTATTCTTATGTTCTTTCCCTTAATAGGATTTTTAGCTCATACCTTTGTTCATGTGTTCCCCGGGGTACCCTATGCAGATGTAAGGGCTCAAAGTAAGTTAGGAGCACATTATGAATATTAAATAAAGAAGTGTTTGTAGCCCCATGTTTTGTGATATATGTACCTAGTCTTCCAAGACACTAGACTTAACGATCCTTGGCTTGTACTCTGATGATGAATTATGTATAAAATCATGAAATGTTATGTGTAAAAGGTTAGGGTCGCTATATTTTTAGTCTATCACTTTATCATCTATCCTAATAAACATTCTCTCCCTATACTATGTGTACTCATGGATAAGCATGTAGGAAGAAGTTGGTGGTGGGAGATCTTATCTCCCTTTTTCCATCCTTATACATGAATATGTTCTATATTATACTCAAGATTGGAGGTTGGAATTTGTAACATATGCCACTATACACATTTGGAGTCAGTCACAACATACACTTGAAATAAATTTTCAAACTAATGTGGATTGTATAGATCACATCTTAGCTAGCAATCATCCCTCACCACTGGTACCTCACCTCATAAGGTCATGAGGTACGCCCGTTTCTTAATGGTCCTTGTAACATCATCATTAACCATCCATGTTGGGAGGGGGAATGGGTGGAACATGATTTGTTCTCTTGACCAGACCATTTTAAGAACATCTATAGGGTCTGACATGAGTGGGAAGCTTCATGCGATGTTCCGAATTGTTGGATGGAAATTGGTGTAGTGTGGAGAGATATGGTCTCAATAATCATATCCCCCTATGAATGATAATACATAGAAATATAAGAAGTTAAAGGGACTTCATACATGGAGTATAGTCTACCCTTGGATGATCTAATATAGCACATTGTATAACTCCTCTGATATAGGAACATCTAGATTTATGGGCTACCCCGTATCAAACATCACCACCTTGATGATGGTCCTTGACCACACCCCCATGTGTGCATCCCTCACAGGAAGAATCCAACTATAGATCAGCATAGAAATTAACCTCGTAAGCCCAAACATGGTAGAATTAGACATTATTTTATATACCCACATCATCCACTATCTCTTAAATATAATATTTATGTACATTTTATCCTTCCCCATTTGAATAAACAAGGGAATGTGTTCTAACACCCTAATATATTTTCATCTAGATCATTCAAGAATTAGTTCAAATAATTCTTGAATGGGATGTATTTTACTCATAGCTTGTTGCATTGTTCCTTTTCACCAAACATGCAAATGGCCACAAAAGAGTTGGAATTTTCTCCTGGTCCTCCCACATATTCTCTATAGGGCGGAACTCATCATATATCACACCTTGAATCTAGATCCCAACAAATTGCTAAATATACCATAGGAAAAAATGGTATGAGTTATAGATTGATTAGTACATGTCCCTTCCGACTTTATAATTGAAATGGCGTGGTAAGTCCTTCCATGTAATGATCTTCTTCCTTTAGAACTCTTACAGTGAAATTTTTAGAACACAATGTGGTATCCTAAAATATCAAATTTCTTCACCCTACCATATTCTTTATCTCTATTATGTGTTTCCAAATTGAAAATTTGGGTGGATTTGAAAGTAATTTTTCTTATAAAAATGTTGGTTTCCTTATATTCTTTTGGATGTAGGATGTATGTGCATGTGAAATTAGCATGTTTTTTTAGGGAACTGGTATTGGGGTTGTAGAATCAGTTTTATTTTTTTATAAATCTACCTTTAGCGGTTGTTTAAACCACCACTAATTAAATTGATGATTTTTAGTAGCGGTTTTAACCGCCACTATAATTTTGTGTCTTACTACAAGAGGTGGTTAAAACTACCACTACATACAATAATTTAGCGGTGATTAAAACTGCTTCAAGATAGATTTCATTTTCCATTACCATTTCACAGTGGTTGGTCATGGGTTTAGCAGCAGTTGTCCCGAATAGAAGGATTTTTCTTTTCACATTGTTTTAAACTACCGTGAAAAAAAACATTTTTTCCGTGAAAATCGCCGCTAAACCCATGACCAACCACTGCGAAATGTGATCTCTATGATAGTTACCAAAAACCACCACCAATTTGAAGAAAACTCCGTGTATTGTATGCCGACACACAATTTGGTAGAGGTTTTTGGAAACCTCTGCATAAGAATATGATGGCGGTTTAAACCACCACTATGTGGTGATTTTCCTATAGTGGGAGTCCAAAATAAGATTATCTTTCCTGTCATATCAATTTCTATCATAATAGACCTATTGACTGTCTCAACATAGGTGGTGAGATTTAATATATATATTTTCAATCAAATGTATAGTCACAAGCCATACAAATATTTATGATCCTTTAGCTGATCATTCATCACCACATTTTGAGAAAAATAAATCAACTTAGTAAAATGGTTGGGGTAATATGTCGCTTAATTATCTCCCTATTGTAAAAAGATGAAATCCATATAATTCACCATCATCAAATATTTCAATATAAATTATAAAAGAAAAGGGTATTTAATCCTTTCCACTACAAGACCACATATATATTCACCTAAATAATAAATATCCAACACCTATTTCTATGAACCTCAGACATAAACATCACACACTTCACCTTGAAAGATTCAGGTGTCTCTAGGAATTAAAATACTTGATCAATCTTTTCTAACCAGTCCACCACCTTCTGAGGTTCATTGTTACCCTTAAAATATGGGGGATTGTGGCATATGATCTCTCACATTTGATTCTTATCTTCTCTAACTCCTGTTTTTACTTCAATAGCTTGGTTTTGAATAGGTGGTACATTTTGGTCTATGGGACGAACATCCCTCATTATAGCCTCTAGGAGATTCTAATCAAGAAAAGTTTTGCCTTGAGGATTATTTCCCATTAAACCCTCCTGAGGAAACCTTGAAATATGTATTGGGGGAATATTTCTTCATATCAAAAAAATAATAAAATAATCATACAATGAAACAATCACAGTGTAAACTCAATAAAACACAAGTGGAAACTGAGATTTAGATACAAAATCCAACACCATGCGATGACTTTATTCTTTTCATGCCAATAAATGGGTAGGAACTCACTGCAACTAACCTATCAAGTCCTAATAATCTTATAAATATTTCATCAACTTCAAAAGGTTGTTTATAACCTAGATCTGATACTAAATTATCATGACCCAACCCAGAAAACCCGTTTAACTATGATATAAACTGGACCATGAAAAAACCTGAAGGGAGTTCCTGATCCCCATGGGCTGGTGATAAGAACCCAAGAATCCAATGATGAACAGAGGAAATGATTTTCTAAACCTAAAACAATATACATGGAATACACATAGAGAATATAACGATAAAATAAATATTCCATAGTCAAAATATTAACAATAATAGTAATACAACCATGGTAGAAAGTCAAAAACCGAAATAAATGTCGCAAAAAACCAAAAAAAAATAAAAAACTGATAGTAGAAACTCTAAGGGATGCATGGGAAACATCCCACTATCTCACCTCCAACTTCCCATGCCCATGTGACATAAAAATTATCATATCACTATAGAGCCTTTCCCTTTCCTACATCAGAAAAAACTAGGTCCACACATCCTCACGGGACTGTGTAGGTTGTGAGATAACAGGATCAGTAGGATACCTCCCAAGTGTTTCATAATAAGTATCTATAAAAAAATATAAATATGATCAATATAATAAAATAATTTCATGATAAATAGGTATCATAGATATATAAAAAGTAGGGTAAAACAATTCACCATTTTCTACAGTTCAAAAACAAAGCTAGATGATACACTTTCAATGAACATTTCAAATAAACCATTTTACATTTATCAAAGCATGCATAATATATCATATCAAAGCTAAAACAATACAAATTTAAGCGTAATTAAGATATCTCCTAGGATAACATAGGTATAGTCTATCTAGGTTGCTCGTACCTCAATAAAAAATCATGACTAGTGTACATATCAAGTCCCTATAGAAAAAGCATCAATGATATAGGGACAAATGAACACCCAAAAAGTGAACCCCCTATTATTTCAAGATAAAATACTTAGATCCAATTCATCTATGACCTAGGAATGGAGTGAAACCCCAAAAATTAAACCCCCTTATGGTGTTAAAGGACAAGTCCCAATACTAAACCACCACCTAGGTTCCCAAGGATCCCATGTGTTGCATATGTCAAAAAAAATTCACAGACTTATCACATTTTAAAAATAATTCCCAAAAAAAATTTATATCTAAAAAAATGCATTGAAAACCAATTTTAATGAACCATTTTGTAATTCTTTGAAAGCCTCTTTAATTTTCCAAAATAATGGGAAAATCCATATTTTATCAAAAACCTATTTATTCATGAAAATAAAACAATTCAAGGATCATTATAATTATCATTTAAAAACCATTTGTAAAATAAATATAATTAATGGTTCATAAAGAATAGTCTAGAGATAGAACCACCTACCTCATACTTGGGTTGAACTACAAACAAAATGGGATCCACACACCAAAATGGAATGAATCATAAGATAAAATGAGAGGAGTTTATAAATAAAAAATCCCTCAAATTAGAAAAAAATTACATAAAAAAGTTTAGAAGAGAAGATAGATTGACACATACCTTAATGATCTCACGCACTGCACCACAACCAACAAAATATCTATCATATGAAATAAAAATCCACTATAAATCTATAAATAGTTGAGAGAGATCAGGACATGATTAATAAACACCAAAAATAAATCCTAGAACTATTTACAATTCTGGGAGATCAAGATAGAATTTTAAAATATCAATCAAACATACTAAATTATTGAAAAATGATCGAACCAAGATCGAAACACAATGGGAATAATATAAAAGTATCCTAGAATACTAAATTAAAGCCTCTCCAAGAGTACTGGTCAGATTAGGTTCAACAAAGAAATATAAGGGGTTAATTAGGGGTTTGGGGGATTAAAAGTAATAAAACTCCCTTAGTTAACATCCTAGTCAAAGGCCACTGGCTACCCAGTTATGACTAGATATTGGTCGATGGCCACTATAGATGTGTAATAGCCACAAGCTGGCCTATAGGATTGTCGTTGGAGGCTCATCGACTATCCAGTGGAGTACTTATAGGAACCCCATTCTACTAGAATACAACCAGATGGATGTTGGATCCCATTAGTGGGTTTTTGGCCTTTTGAAACCACCAAATAGAACCAAGACCTCATGAAACTCCAAAAAATTTTCTCTAACACCCCAAAACCCAAAAAATAACCTCATAAACATAAAAATGGAATGTTCCTGAACTAGTATGTTACATGGTATATGAAAAAAGATCAGTTAATAAATTTTTTTGGGTCATAGAAAAAATATTTATTTATCAAGTTTATCCTTTAAACTAGACTTGATAGGTGGTGATGAAAAATGAACAACAATGCTTTTTGAAGGCAGTAGTCTGCACATATGCACAATTGGTGTTATTTTGTTTTCTTAGTGGATGGAATGAATTGAATAATTGTCTTAAAATTAATATAATTACATTTTATATTACTAATGATACATATTTAATTATATTAATAAGTTTTTACATGATTTATGAAGGTGTAGAGTTAAATAAAAGAGTAAGTTAAAGTAATACTAATATTGGAAACTTGAGTTTTCACTTGGAAAATTACTTATAAATGAAGGAACTAAGTAAAATAAAAGTGAATAAAAAATTTTGGATGTAGGATAAGGTTCTATGAGGAGAAAATTGGCATATTTTCAACAATAAATTTAAAGGAGAGTTGATCCTTGATGTGGTGTAAGTGTTACTTTTTTATAAGTGAAGATAAGGGTAGTTTTTTGAAGGAATCATTACATTTTAAATTATAGAAAGTTAATATTCATGGGTAAATGGATAAAAACGTAAAAATAGGAGTTGAAAGTGAGATTGGGTTGAAACTCCCCTCAATTAATCATTTTGGATACAACCCTTAGTGTTTTATGGATTTTTTCTTTTAAATTTTTAACTTTTACCCTAATTTACTTTTACCTTGGTAATTAATTTTTAACAATAGTAATTAGTTTTAATTAAAAATATTAATATTAATACTTTTATGTAATTTTAATCTTTTGATTTTAAATTTTTAAATCGTTTTATCAAATAAAATTTCTAAGGTTTTGAAATTTTAGTTTTAATATTAGCGCACATAATACATAAAAATAGTTTTTTTAGGAAAAGTGCATTATTAAGTTTAAAAATTTCGATACAAGATAATATTATTATAGATACTTATTTTAATGAAATAAATTGTTTTATCATTAAAATATTAAATGGAATGGGGCTTTAAAATCATGTAAAAACTGGATTTCACCATCAAAACACTTAATTAGAAAGAATATTGAAAACTATTTTTATTAAAGTAACTTTTTAAATTTAGTTCTAAAAAAATTACATGGGATTTTTAAGTTCAATTAATTATTTTAAATGCATAATTTTATTCCTTAAATATATATTTTATTACTTAAAAATTGTTTTAATCTTCTAGGATATGCTTACATGATGATAAAATCATAAAAATTATAATTTTGGAAAAAAAATATTTTTTGACTAAAAATAAATATTTTATAAAACCAAAAATTTAATCATAAGATAATATTTTATTTTAAATCCAAAAATTATTTCCATATTTTCATATTATAATTCTAAAATTTATAAATTCATTTTTTGAATAAAACCATAAAATATAATTAAAAATCATTTTTATTGGAAAATGAAATTTTCCAACATTAAATGTTATTATTATAATTTAATACCACTTACCAACTAAATTAGTGTTAACAAATTATTAATATAAAACATAATTTATCATCATTAATCAATTTTTTTTGAAATAGAAATGAAAATCGTATAAAAACACGATTTTATAAAAAAAACATTTCTAAACAATAAATGTTATTATTAGTTATTTTTGGTAAAGTAATGAAATTAAATTCGTATTAAAAGTATAATTTATCTTATTTATACTCCTATGCATTATCATTAATTCAATGGCTAGTTTTTAATGGATGTGCTTAAATATTTGTATTTTATATAAATATATCATGGTTTCGTTTAATATTGGTGTTGTATGAAGAGAAAGCTATCGAACACATGGAATTATTTAATGATAATCATATATTAAATTCTTTGGATGTTGCTATTAGATATCAGGTGTGCATGTAATGACACAAAATTTTATAAATAAAACTCCATTTGTGGTTTTATTAAATGTATTATTATATATTTTGGATATAGAAAACACATGAACATATTTGGTTTTGTTATATCAGATTTAAAATACCATAAGTATCATTACCATTGATAATATATTCATTTAATGTTTATCCTATTATTAGAATAAATATAGGGTTTTGAAAAATCCAATTAACACAGACAAAGTAAGTGATGACCTTAACCAATAGGATTGTACCATATGAGTACCATTTATTGGAGCTTACAAGGGAGATAGCATCACCGGGATTTTCCCTTGACCAAGCCCAAGATGAGATCCAATAACTTAAGAATAATTGAATTTGTTTACAGAAGAATCTCAAGCTCGTTGAGATCAGGCCCAAACCATGTGCATCGAACCACCCCATGAAAGTCTCATCATCGTGCACCTTACCTGTAGGGTTGTTGCTGGTTTATTAAATGGATATGTATTAAGAACATAGAAATATGAGTATTTATATTATTTTTTATATAATAATGAATATATTTTTATCCTATTATTGTTACTTTATAAATGATTTTTATTTTGATACAATAAAACAAAATTTGTATTTTTGGGTAATATTAAAATTCAATAAGGAATTTTTTTAATAAATTAATATATTTAAGAAATAAATAATATTTTAAAAAATATTATTATCAAATATTTTTTAATAAATATAAATGATCATATAGTTTTTATGAAGTGAAATCTAATTTTTAGAAGGGTTCAAAAACTGTTATTATCAAGAAACTAAGAATTTATCAATAAATGTTGATTATGATTTTAAAATTAAAAATTAAATTTTAAAAAATATTATTTATACAAAATGAATATTATTTTTTTAATCATAAATTTAAAATTTTCCAACTGTGAATTTTCCATAATTTTCTAATGTGGTCAAATTTTTAGGTAAAAATTAAATACAGTATAAATATACAATGTGTATTATTACATCATGATGACCCAAAATGATGTAATAAATACTATAAATGTTTTAAAAACCAAATTTATGTTTTAAATTTAAAATAATATGATTTTTAGGTTATTTTATTAATTTTATAAAGTCATTATGAATCCTTTAAAACCTATGTTTGAGAAATGATAAAGAATTCCCCACTCATTTCCTATATAAACTCTCCCAAGATCACATTTCTATTCAACAAAAAACCTTTAATAACATCATTAATTTTTTATGCCCTTTATATATTCCTTTCATGTTTCCCCAAATCTCTCAAGAAGCTCCTCCCAATCATTTGGAATCACCCTCTCAAGGAAAGGGATCATCTTCTTCTCCTCTTTATTCAACTATCTTCTTTTTATTATTTCTTATATATCTAATTCTTATTGATCAGATATGTTCTTAAATATCCCAATTACTATACATTTTATTTATAAATAATGATACTTTCCTATCAATCTCATCAATCCCTTCCATGAACATTCATACACACCTATTATGTTGCTGAAATTTCACCACAACTTTCTATGCCAAACAATTATGTACTGAATACCTGTACCCATTTCCTATCAAGGGTGTTCAACTTTATTCACATATACTTATTGATTAGGGAATTAAATTTATTCATTCCAAACTTCTTTATTATGTAATAAAATATTATAATGAATGAATCCATGTTGTATGATCTATGTGGAACACTTAATCCTGAGAACGAAATAAAGTGATAGGTATGCCCATAATTATTGAGAGATCCAATGAATTAGGTAATGTTTTAGTATCATGAGACATCGTTCAAGGGATTAGGGAGTGAACCAAATATATGATTGTAATTTTTATAACATTATGTCTTGGTAATTAGTTTTGACCTATGTTTATGATGCAGTTTTTTAGGTTGTTTCCACATTTCCCATGTTGCATTTATATCACCATGATATATCATGCCTTATTAATCATGTTTATTATTCTCACTCCATTTATGCCCCAATGATATTCCTATTCTATAAAATGCATTAATTATTCATGTAATTCCATGTTTATTACCTTACTAGGTTTTATAGCTCAACCCTTTCTTATGTATATACCCAAGTTATCCCATAAAGTTTTAAGTTTGAAGGAATATTATGATCATATTAATGAAGTTTTCAATAATGGTGATGTATTACCTATTTTAAGTTGTTATATAATGTACCTAATTCCTAAATAATATTACAGGTTTTATTATGTGTAATCTTATGTAATAAATCATGAATTAATGTGTAATAAAGAGTAGGGTTTTCATAGTTGGTATCAAAGGACAAGTTTAGTTATTTTTGAGAATAGGATTAGAAAACTATAGAAAAATCCTTAGGGATAAGAATAAGTATAATAAAACATCCCTAAATTTTTCTAAGTACATAGTAAGTCGTTTATCAATAAAATACATCTCTATCTAGATATGACATTTGGATGTGGCTCTGTCACAAATATGCATAGGGATAAAACCCAAAAACACCACATTGATCTATACTCAACTAGGAACTGGTGCATGAAAATAGGCATTACTGTATACCTGGTTTGAAACTCCTAGGGGATATGATTTAGTAAATTTAAAATCTCATTACTAACCATTATTAATGAAAAAAAAAATCCTATAAGAGTATATGTTAAGAAATAGATCATGGATAACATATATTGAATCCTATAAATTCATAGGTTAAGAAATATTTTTCATTTATAAGTTATCCCTTTAAAGTCATTTAATTCCCATTTATTTGTTTAATATTTTAAAAATACTCATACCTAATTTTCCTTTTATTCTAGCCAATCGATATAAATAGGAAGAATTAGGTAAACAACCAATGTTAAGAGAAATTTGATGACTACTAAAATAATATTCCACACCATATGGGAGAAGGAATAGTAAAATTTAGGAAGATACTCTCTTAAAGGACTCAGGTTATGAATAGAAACCTATATTAGAAGGAGTTCCCAAATCCCCCTAAGAAAAAACAATCTATAATTGAGACCTTTATGTGACCAAGGCCTCTAACATTCAATGGATCATCTGATCTGTTAATCGTGGAACAATGGATAAACTCCATTGAGAAGATCTTATCTATCCTTTAATTTTCTTAATAAGAGAATGTTCTAATTTTTTTATTATATGGGGGAATAAGTTGATCATTTGTGGACATTGATCAAGAATATAAATCTTGATGAAGAGATTTAAGTGATGGGGTGGAAGTAATTCCATAAAATGTTTTTTAAAAATATTTCCCTCACACTCTCTAACTTAAAATGGAAAGGGATTTCCTTTTCATTAAGAAAAAAAATGACTAATCTATAAGGTCGTACGAGGAAAAATTCAAAATACTTGCATGATAGGCCTTTGTCTTTTTCAATTCCCCGGAATTTAAGGTCGAGCGCTTCTTTGGTGGGCTAAAAAATAATCTATGAAAAGCCTTGGAGATCCAAGACTTTGATAGCTCTAAAGAAATTATCTGATGTTCCATCAAAGTCAAAATAAATATTGTATAATCTCAAGGGTATCATGAGTATAAGAAGTAGAAAGTGGATTTTAATTCTATTGTTCTAATGGGGGAATCTAATGGTTCTAATAAATTTCAACATACCACTTGTTAAAGGTGTCTAAATAATCACCAAAAAAATTTAATAAGGGGTTGAGGAAATGATTTAGGTGTAGGAAGGAGGGATACCTAGCTAGTGATTGCTAAAAAGAGAACCCCACTAATGTGATGGAGGAAAGGAATGATCTGCTCAAACCTTAGTGCACTGGTCATTTCTTGAATTTCAAGGAACTAGGGAACTTTACAAACCAATTCACTAAGCTAAGGGTTTTCAAAGACAACCAAAAACCTCCAAGTTTACAAGGGAAATCTTTTTCCAACACCACCACTTAGGTGGATATTGAAAACAAATTAATGACAGGTACACTAGTTATTCATTCAAGAATAGTGAATATATTATTTTATTCTGGTCCTTTGAATTCTTTAATATCATGAAAGTTTAGTATAACTATTCAAACACCACCACAAATCATGGAAGTAAAGCTGTCGGTGAAAATGGAAAATGGGAAATTATTTCATCCTGAGTATATTACTCATCCCCTATCAAAATTTGTGGGTTTAACTTCCCCA
This sequence comes from Viscum album, assembly GCA_963277665.1. Taxonomy (NCBI): domain Eukaryota; kingdom Viridiplantae; phylum Streptophyta; class Magnoliopsida; order Santalales; family Viscaceae; genus Viscum; species Viscum album. The sequence continues at coordinate 1,385,232,538 of OY728138.1, forward strand.
AAAAATTTATGATAATATATTTAGTTTAATTTTATGTAATTATATGTATGGATTGGCTATAACTTTATAGAGACAACATAAATTTTCATGAGAAGAAAATCACTCTTTGTATTATGAATCGACCCCCAATTCTATATAAGTGAAAGGAGGAGGATGAATCTTATTTAGTACCAACATCTCAAGAATGGATATTATTTCCCTACAATAAATATTATATAGATAAAATTATTTAGTCTAAGGAAAATATATTCCTCAAAGATATGCCCATTATGAGGGAATATGTTAATGTATTTCCTAAAGAATTGTCAAATCCTCCTCTTTACCGAGAGGCTGAATTTTCAATCTAGGTTATACTTGGAGAATTACCATTATACAAAAATCTATATAGAATGATGGTTGTGGAACTTTAGGAGATAAAGAAACAAATATAGGAGAATCTGGATAATTGGTTCATATGCCCAAGTGCTTCACCTTGGGGTGCACCAATCCTCTTCATCAAAAAGAAGGAAGGTTCAATTCACCTTTACATTGATTATCGTGAGCTTGAAAATATCAAGATAAAGAATAGGTATCCTCTATAATGGATTGATGAATTGATTGATCATTTATGTGGAGAACAATACTTCCAAAAGTTGTATCTTTTATTTGGATATTATCAAGTAAGGTGAGGAAGGAGTATATCCCCAAGACCACTTTTTTTACAATGAAAGAGAACTATGAGTTCATAGTAATTTCATTTAGACTTATTAATGCTCCATAAATCTTCATGTAATTTATGAATAGATACTTCATAGATTACCTAGATAAATATTTGGTGGTATTTATAGATTATATTATAATATAACACAAAATAAATTAGGGTAATGAGGAGAATTTAAGCACTGTGCTAAAGACCTTATGAAAGGAGAAGCATTATGAAAAGTATATAAAATGTGAGTTCTGGTAAAATGAAGTATCATTATTGAGGAATTTTTCCATAATAAATGGGATAACTATGGACCCTTTAAATACAAAAGCAATTGAAGTATTACCAAGGCCAATATCTGTGATATATATACATATTTTCCATAGATTAGATTGTTATTATCATTGATTTGTGAGAAATTTCTCACAATTTTCAAACCCTCTAACCAAGATAACTTATAAGGGAGTCAAGTTTTCTTTGAAAGATTAATGTGAGGAGAGCTTCAAGGATTTGTAAAATAGGCTTATCATTTCACATTTTCTCACACTACACACAAGTGGAGAACTTTTCATGGTATTCAACGATGCTTTGAAGAAGGAATTGGGTTGTGTGTTAATTAATATTGACAAATTGATAGCCTATGCCTCAACAAAATTAAAATTTCATGAAAAATCTACCAAATGCATGATCTAGAATTGGCTACAATGATCTTTTCATTGAAAATATGGCAGCATTATCTCTTTTGGTAGAATTGTGAAACATATATGGTTAAAAAAACCTCAAGTATATATTCACACAAAAAGAGTTGAATATGATCCAATGAATATGGTTAGATCTAATAAAGTGTTATGACTACTCAATCCACTACCATATAGGGAAAGTGAATAAAGTATATGATTTTCTAAGTAGAAAGGATCCAGAAATTTTATCATTGTTAAGAATTGAGAAGGATTTGATCTTCCTAGATTTGAAAAAGATGTCTATGGTAATCATAAAGGAAGGAACATCATCAATCCTTTATTTTCAAAAATAATTACTCAACCATACCTTCTAGAGAAGATAAAGGATTCTAAAATAGATTATATGGGAATTTAAAAAAAATGGAAGCTATAAGAAAATGGAAATCCTCATAGTTTGATGTTAACGAAGACAGAGTTGTGAAATATGGGTCACAACTATGTGTGCCATAAAATGACGAGTTAAATAAGTGTTTGTTGTAAGATGCACATATTTAAACTTTATACATACATACAAGAAGCATAAAGGTGTATCGAGATCTCCAAGAGTACTATTGGTGGGATAATATGAAGAAGAAGATCATTGAATATACATCAAGATGTTATGTATGCCAGTAAATGAAGGTCGAAAGAATAAAATACAAGGGGATGATGAAACCATTAACTATACCTAAATGAAAATGGGAAAACATCACCATGGACTTTGTCACTAATCTTCTAAATAAATCACTAGAAAATAATTCTATATGGGTTATATTGGATCGTCTTAAAAAGATTACTCACTTCATTGTAATTGTAGAGGACTTCTCACTTGATCAACTTGAAAGAATATACATTAGATAAGTGGTGAGGCTGCATGGAACACCACTATCAATTGTATCTAATTGATACCTAAGATTTAACTTTAGGTTCTGGAAGAGTCTCTAAAATGATATAAATACTAAGTTAAACTTTAACAGAGCTTATCACCCCTAAACTGATGGCCAATCTGAGCATATTATCCAGATACTAGAGGATATGTTGAGATCATTATCAAATGAATTTAAAGGAGGATCGTATCAAAATCTTCCTCTGGTTGAGTTCTTATACAATAACAGTTTCCAATAAACCATAAAAATGGAACCCTATAAATCCCTTTATGAGAAGATGTGAAGAAAACATGAATTTTGGGATGAAGTTAGGGAATGCACACTGCTAGGTCCTAAAATGGTCAAGGAAATGGTGGAAAAGGTCAACACCATTCATCAGCACATCATGGCTTCTCATAGTTGAAAAAAATATATTTTCATAGTTGTTTATGAGACCTATATTTTAAGGTTGTAGACATGTTATTCCTTTATATATCTCTATGAAATAAAATCATTATATTTGGGAAGAAGTGAAATCTTAGTCCAAGATATAAAGACCCCTTTGATATCCTTGATTGCATCAGAGCGGTGGCCTATTGACTACCCTCCAACCTAACCTATCTCAATTACATGATATATTCCATGTATCCCTCTTGGAGAAGTACATACCAAAACCCTCACATGTACTCAATCCATATGTGGTACCATTGGAGAATGATCTTTCCTATGAGGATCAGTCAATAGAACTCTTATAATGTAGAGACAAATTTCTATGAAATTAGACAATGCATATGGTCAAAGATTTGTAGAGAAACCACAAGTTTGAATAATAAACATAGGAAGTAGAGGATATGATGAAACAAATTTACCCTCGTCTATTTTAATATGTTGAATGAAAATTTCATGGGTGAAATTTCTAATGGAGGGGAAGATTATAACAATAAAAACATTTATAAATAAAACTCCCTTTGTGGTTCAATTAATTGAATTATTATATATTATGGATATAGAAAATTCATGAACTTATTTGGTTTTATTATATCAAATTTAAAAGACCATTAAGTATCATTACCATTGATAATATAACAGTTTAATAGTGAACATATGATTATTATAAATATAAGGTTTTGATAAATCTAATTGAAACGAGAAAAGGAAGTGATGGCCTTAACTAGTAGGATCCTACCCTATGAATCCCATTTATCGAAGCATACAAGGGAGATAAAATCATTGATCTTTTCACTTGACCAAGACCAAGTTGATATCTAACAACTTAAGCATGAGAAAACCCATTTATAGGAGAATTTGAAGATCACTGAGATCACAACCCAAACCATGTATGTAGAACCACCCCATGGAAGTCTCATTATCATGCACCTTAACCTTGGGTATTTTTTGGCGTATTAAATGGATATGTATCAAGACCCTATAAATATAAATGTTTACATATTCTGGAATCATAATTTTAAAATCATACAATGGTAAATTTTTCATAATTTTCTGAGATAGTCAAATTTTTAGATGAAAATTAAATACGGTATAAATATACAGTGAGTATTATGACATCATAATGACCCAAAATGATATAATAAATACTATAAATGGTATCCATGACCAAATATATGTTTTAAATTTAAAAAAAATATTTTTTTTAAGTTATTTTATTAATTTTATAATGTCATTATGAATCCTCCAAAACCTATAATATATTTTAAGTTTTTAAAATCATTACTTTAAGGACATGACTCACTTCCACATCATCAAGGGTATTATTTTAATAAGTTTAGAACTTTTAATAATAAAATAATTAAAAAAACACTTTGATAGAAACCATGGTAAGTTTCATGGTTTTTTTCAATTTATTATATAGAGTTTAAAACCTAAATTTGAGAAATGATAAAGAACTCCCCACTCATTTCTTATATAAAACCACACATGATACAATTTATATTCACTAAAAAACCTTGGATCACATCCTTAATCTTTTTCCCCTGTCTATATTCCTCCCAAGTTTCCCTCAATCTCTCAATAATATCCTCCCAAGAATTTGGAATCACTCTATCAAGGTAAGGGATCTTCTTATTCTCTTTTTTCAAGTATCTTCTTTATCTTATGTCTTATATCTCTATTTAATATTGTTGTTATATGTTCTTATATATACCCATTATTTTTTATTTTATGTATAAATTATTATATTATCCCATCACTCTCATCAATCCCTTCCATGAACATTCATACACCCCTGTTATGCTGTCAAAATTTCACTGTGATTTTCCATACCAAACAATTGTATAGTGAATACCCACACCCATTTCCTATCAAGGATGTTCACCTTTATGCACTTATATTTCTTAATTTTGGACTTACATGTATGTATTCAATAATACATGATCATATAATAAAATATTATGATGAATTAATCCATGTTGTATGATCTATGTGGCATACTTAAGCATGAGAATGAAATGAAAGTGACTGGTGCACTCAGAATTATATAGTGCTTCAATGCATTGGGTAATTTTTTAGTCTCATGAGACTACATGCAAGAGATTAGGTAGTGAACCAAATATATAATGGTAATTTTTACAACATTATTCCTTAGAAATTATCCTTGAACTATGTTTATGATATAGTGTTTTAGTTTGTTGCCACATTTCCCATATTTCCTTTATCACTCTATATCATGCTTTATTATTCATGTTTATGATTCTCACCCCTTTTTTCCCATTGATATTACTATTGTATAACATGTATTAATTATTCATGTTATTCCATTATTATTCCCTTACTAGGATTTATATCTCACTCCTTTCTTATGTATGTTCCCAAGTTATCCCATGCAATTTTAAGTTTGAAGGAATATTATGATCATGTTAACAAATTTTTCAATAATGGTTATGTATTCCCTATTTTAAGTTTTTGTGTAATGTAAATAATTCCCAAAGACACTATATATATCAATATTCAGGGTTTTATTATGTGTAATATTATGTTATACATCATTAATTAATGTGTAATAAAGATAAGAGTTGTTATAGTGCATCACATATTTGTACTGATAAGAACAAACACAAAAATATGACGGAATTGATGAAGGGTGAAGTATATCTTCATTTTGATAAGGGGGAAATATTTATTGCATTATAATTATAAACTTATGATCTAAGTATACCCATTTACTTAGTCCTAGAATTGAAAAATTGTTATTATGTTCCCTCTATAAATAAGAATTTGATTTCTAAATCTTATTTAGACAAGATGATATTTTCATTCCTTATAAAGAAAACAAGTTTTTATATGTATAAGAATGAATTTTATTATATCATTTGAAATATAATGATTGGTTTTTATATTCTATATTTGGATAATCCTATTTATAGATTTAAGAATAAAATTTTTAGGTTTTATAATCCTACCTACCTTTATTACTATCTCCATGGACATATAAATGATAAACATGTTAAAATATCCATATATATTGATTTTTGGACTCATTTTATTATTAATAGGTTGATACATGTGAATCCTATTTAATGTGAAAATGACTAAGGAAAACTTTGGTAGAAAAGTTGAAAGGGATTGTGGACTATTGTATCTTATACATAGTGATGTATGTGGACCAATGAGTACTCAAGAAAGTTATGATTTTAGGTATTTTATTACTTTTACCAATGACTTTAGTCGATATGGTTATGTGTTTCTGATAAAAAATAAGTATGAAAATTATTAAAAGTTCAAAGAGTTTCATAATGAAGTAAGGAAATGGTTGGGAAAGAGTACTATGATTCTCTAATAAAATTGGGGTGGTTAATACTTAATCTTGTAATTCATAGATCATCTGAGAGATTGTTGAATTTTTTTCACAACTCACTTCACATCGAATACAATAATGGAATGATGTGTCTTAAAGAAGTAATAATACCCTATTAGATATGGTTTGATTAATATTTAGTCTATGTGACCTTCCTATTTTATTTTGGGGTTATTATCTATATTTTTTATATTCTTACTAAAAATATTTCCATCTAAATTAGTCATAAAGACACCATATGCGATATAGACTATGAAACACCTTTTTTGTATTTTATGAGGATTTAGGGTTATAAATCATTCATATGATGATTGGATTCAGAAAAAATTGACCCTAAATCAAATAAATACTTATTTGTTGGTTATCTCAAGGAAACAAAGGGACACTATTTACTGAGCACAAAGTGTTTGTGGCTTTATTTGTTATTGTCCTTGAGAAGGAATATATAATTCAAGGTTCTTGTGGGAGGAAATTTGAACTTAGATAAGTTCAAAAACAACAAATGTAAAGTGTTCATGAGATATAAATTTATTTGGTGTTGTAAAGGGTTGTAGAAGAAGAACTAGCTCAAGTTATAGAAGAACCTAAAAGTTCTGGTAGGATTCATCAGGAACCCAATAAATATGGATTTATTATGGAAAATGATAGTAAATTAACGTTCATAATATATGAATCTATTTACTACAAATAGTCTATTGAGAGTTTTAATTTTGATAATTGGTTAAAATCTATGGAATATGAGATGGAATCCATATACACTAACCATGCTTGGAACTTGGAAGATGCACCTAAAAGGGTATGGACCATAGGGTGAAAGTGAGTTTTATACAACAAAAATTCTATTGATGGGGGAGAATCTACCTATAAAGAATTACTGGTGGAAAAGGGTTACAAAAAAAATCATGTTATTGACTATGAAGATACCTTTTCACTTGTCTCAATGAGAAAGTCCCTTCAGATTTTTCTAGCCATAAAATCTCATTGTAATTATGATATATATCAAATTTGTTTGAAAATCGCTTTCCTTAATGATAATTTTTTCGATGACATGTATATGATACAACTTGATGGTTCTGAATTCCAAAATGAATCTGTTAAGTTATGAAACTTGTAACATTCTATTTATGGATTGAAACAATATTCTCAGAGTTAGAATATCCAGTTTTATGATGTACTCAAAGATTTTGGTTATATTAAGAATTAAGATGATTCCTGTGTATATAATAGGGTTAGTGGGAGTATAATAGTTATTTTTATATTTTATGTAGATGATATATTTCTCATCATAATTGATTTTCATATGCTTTACTCTGTAAAGTGTGGTTGGGTAAATGTTTTTCAATGAAAGACATGGGTGAATCAGCCTACATAATGGGTATAAAGATAAATATAAATAAATCTAATATGGTTCTTATATTGAGTTAAAACACATATATTGGTAAAGTGTTGAAGCTATTTATCATGGATAAGTTTAAAAGGGTATCTATACCAGTATTTCATTGTATGATTCTTAGGAAGATTTAGGATCCTTTTAAAGAGTTTGAAAGGATGGACGGGATTCCTTATGCATCTTCTATAGGGTCTATCATGTATACCATGTTATGTACTTGAAAAAATGTCTCTTATGCTTTAACCATAGCTGGTATATACCAATCCAATGCTAGTGATATTTACTCAATTAATGTTCAATACATTCTTAAGTACTTGAGAATAACTAAGGATATATTCATAGTCTTTGTGGTAGAGGATGAACTTTTTGTAAATGGTTACACATATTCTAGTTTCAAATATGATAAAGATGATATGAAATATCAATTTGTAATCATTATTTAACAAAATGGTGGGGATATTAGTTATAAGAGTTACAAAAAATTCACTATAGAGGAATCGAAAATAGAGGTAGAGAATATCACTACATCAGATGTTGTGAAGGAAGTTGTTTGGATCAAGAAGCTCATTTATGAACTTGGAATAGTTCCTAGTGTTGGGGGGTCATCAAGTTATATTATGACTACAATAGGGTTGTTTCTCAGGCTAAGTAACCTTGATCTCACCAAAAAAAATAAACACATCATTTATAAATACCATATCACATAGGTCTTAATTGATAGGGGTAATATAAATATTATATGAGTGTCTATATAGGAGAATGTAGTGGATTCATTGATGAAACCATTATTTCAGTAAAAACATGAGGATCATGTAGAATCTTTATGTTTAAGGCACATGAGGGATTGGTTGTAATAGTTGTGAATGTATCATGTTATTTTAATAGTGTAAATATCAAATTATTATTCATTCATGTGTGTTGGGTTTTATTTTACATGAATGGTCAAATGGTAATATCCTCTCAAATGCACCTTTGAGTTATCTATAATGATGATCATCACAGAGTATTATAGGTTGTAATGATATGTTAATATTAGCATGAATAGAATATTGTACTTGTTGTAAAGAGTTTTATATAAGATATGAATATTATATTCATGATATGATAAGTAGATAATTATTACTTGGGTTGTCCAATCAAATTTTATCTCACGAAATTTCATACAGTAATCAATATACTTAAGGGTGTATGATTATTATTAATCATTCTTACCAGAGTATGGAGATATGCCTAGAAAAGATAACCTTTATACTTTGATACCCTATTTACAAAAGTTTTAAAATAACTTAGATAATATATGGGTGGTTGGGTATATTGATGATCAAGTCATCGGTTGGAGCTTAACCAATATGGGATTTTTACACTTGTATAACAAGAAAATACATATTCCCCTCTATTGAATTAGACTGAGAAAATAAATTTCAATGCGTAGTAGAGTCATATATAATGTTTTCAACTACATAGATTAGCTTCATGTGATGCACTAATATGTGAGATGAATTACAGGTGATGTATTCATCAACTTGGTCATCATTTTTCAAAGAATCAATAAAAGATGAGTTGACATATACTAAATTTACATGTTCCATGTCTAGTGGTCACTCGATTTCATAAAAAAAGGGATTCTATTAGAATAAATCTAATGTATATGATAAATCTTATGATAGAAATGTTCATATAGATATATGAGTATGTTTTATGGAGATCAGACTAGACCCCCTAGTAGATTGATTAGTATTGATGATTTAGTAGACTCCTGTATTTGATTACATCTATGAAATATGGATTTCATATTTTTTATCAATGATTCGAAATCCTGAAGGGTCATAGAGTTAGTTCCTTGGATAAGGATTAAATTTTAGACAAATTTTTTGTTCCAAAATGAAGATATTTTAATGAAACTATGTCCAAAGGACTTTGGATAGATTCATAAAGAGTTGAGAAATTTTTCATAAATTCCTTTTGGGATTTTAGTGCAAGTGAGAGATTATTGGATGTGCAATAAAATGGAAACCACTACTTTATTATGGTTCATATGGTTTCATGATTGAAAAACATTATTGGTTTTTATGTACATGTAATACATATGTGGTACCATATCTCACTCATAGGATTTTATCAATTATAAACCATAGATTCGGTTTATTTATGGTTACTGAACCTCATTCATTGAAGTGTTCAATGAATGAACACCAACTGGATGAAACAGATGGATGTCATGCGATGGAACTAGAGACATCACATATGGAAAATATAATTTATTTAATTAAGATCACTGAGGATGTTTATAAGAGGGTGTGAGCCTATTCTATTTGGTGTGTAGTTCATATGTGTGATATGATTGATCCATACCTATACTCTCTTCTTTCCCAAATCTTTTTCATCACTTGTTGAAAGTGATATCACCCCTTCAGGCATTTAGGATTCTTCATGAAGTGTTTGTAGATCCATCAGTTGGTGTTCCCACTCATAGGTAGGAGGAATTTGTTTATTTCTCATTTTTATCTTTATCATGCATACTCCATCGATGAAGAAGATTGAATCTACTGATACTCAATAATTTACGGTACATGATTTTATGATTTTTTTTGTGGACACACTTATGTGTTTGTTCCTTGGAAATATATTCTTACATGTTTTGGTTTTGGTTCCATTTCCAAATTTCATATGATGATACAATGAAACACATTAGTCTCATTTATGATGCCTAGGGGTCAATGGTTTCAGTGTTCAATGTTGTTATGGGGTGGTGAATTCACTCATCATAGAATCATGGGTCATGCTAGTTGTTATTCCTATTTGTAGTCTTGTGATTTCAAATTCACTATTTTGGAATTTGACTCATCACTTCTTGTTAAGTTTTTGATGGGTCACACTCTCATCCACTGGTCTATTTATTATCTTATAAAGTAATTTAGAAGGATTACTATCCATAATATAGTAATTGTTCACACCTAGTGTGAGGGAAATTATATAGTTGATATCTTGGATTCTAATGTTAGTCTTGTTAACACACTTTATTTTTTCTAGTAAAGGGTCCCATACCCCAAAACTTAACAACATTATCCTAGAGGATTCCCTTAGAATTCACTATTTTAGAACCTCATGGAATTGGTTTTTGGCATTCTTCACCTCTTAATAAAATTTTATATTCTATCTGGTTCACATTGATGCTTGTGAGTTGATATCACTGAGAACCACTGATTAAAATAAGTATAATGTGATTTTTATTGATTATTTCCATAGGATGACATGGTTGATAATGATCACCCACAAGTTTGAGATGTTAAGTTACATTAATCAATGTCATAAGATAGATGAAAAAAATTATTGGGTAGATAATTCTAAACTTTCAAACCAATAATGGCATAAAGTTTACCAATAAAGAGGTGGAGGGTTATTTCCATAAGCATGGGATAATGCACCAATTCTCAAAATTGATAATTCCTCAAAAAAATTGTGTAGTTAAGAGGTGAAAATAGATCATAAACAATATGGTCAGAATAATTCTTTTTGATAAATACTTACCAGATAGGTTTTGGAAGATATTAGTCCTAATATCGATCAATATTACTATCATATATTTTTTTGTATGAGATAAGAAAAATATTCTATACAAATGTGTTATGGGAAGAAACCAACTTTGAAAAAATTTCAAATATTCAGAATTCATTGCTTCATTTTTTATAAGTAAAAACACATAAAGTTTTAGTATCATAAAGATAAAGAAATTTTCATTAGATACTCATTCAATATAAAGTCATTTAATTTTTTTTAAATTCATAGAAGGATTATCAAAATCCAAGACATCATTGTGGTCTAAAATGACCAGAATATTTAGTGTAATAGCAAGAAAGTTATAAAGGAAAGTGGTAAGAAATTAAGAAGATTAAGGTGAGCATAAGGGGTTGATGTTGATTCTAAATAAGACATTGATGATTATTAGAATGAATTTATATCAAAAAATACACAAAATATGAGAATTATAGATTAAAATGATCAGTATAATATCATTAGTGCCAAGAGAACACCAGTGAAAATATGAAGAATAATTTTTTTACAAAAAACTTCACTTCTATCTCATGTTTAATCCAAATTGTTTTGAAGAGGTTTCTTTTGGTTAATGGAATTCATGAATAGTTTTAACAAGTCAAGAAGAATCAAACATGGGAGATTATTTCAAGGCCGGTGTATAAGAACACCATCAAGACCAAACAGTTTTTCTATAAAAAACTAAATGAATATTGCATGATGCTTCATAACAAGGTATAACTTGTGTGAAATGACACTCCCATATTGAAGGTATAAATATAGATGAAACATTTTAAATTGTGTATATATTGGAAAAAATTTGAGTATGCTTGACCATACCAGTGAAAAGGAGGTTCAAGGTTTTCCAGATAAGATGTCAAATGAAAATTTATTAATGAATTTCTTAAATAAGTGGTTTACATTGAGTATCCAAATGGTTTTATTGTGAATAAAGATGAGAAAACGTATGTTTATTGGATAAGGTGCTTTATAGGATGAAGAAATAACCAAGATCATAGTATTCTAGACTAGATCAGAACTTAAATAAGATCATTTTTCATCATGGGGGAGTTAATTATAATATTTATATCAAAAATTTATTAATCAAAGGATGATGGATCTCATATATTCTTAAAAAATAATTTTTTGTGAATTGAATGAAATGTAAATCAAGGTTTTTTTAGAATTAATGAAATATGAGTTTGAAATTTTGATGAATAGAGTGTTAAAAATTTTCCTTAGCTTGAAAGTTATACAAGTAAGGCATGAAACATTAATATTTCAATCCAAATATTCCAAGGAGTTTCTGAAAATATTTGTAATGGAGGATTCTGAGTAAATGACAATATCGATTGCTTCCCATTTGAAGTTATCAAGGGATGACTATGGAAAAGAGGTCAAAAACATATATTATAGGTAGATTATTGGGATCTTATAGTAATTAACCACAAAAAGACTTGAATTTTTTTTAATACTTGTTAAACCGCAAGGTATCGTCCCCAGGAATGGAACTTGAAAGTGGTAAATAAAATGTCGTGGTATATCAAAGGCACGGTGGATTTAAGCTTTCTTAATAAAGAAAACTTTCATTAGGAGTTATTAGGATATATATATATGTAATTATAATGGTTTCACAGATGATATAAATTCAAAATTAGGTGATAAATTCTATATTATAGGTTTGTTCACTTCATAGATTTTCAACAAACATGATTTTATTTTAATGAGCACTGTAGAAGATAAATATATTTCATCCAACCAAGATTTCATGAAATTGTTATGGATAAAAAAATATCTTGAGGATATTGGACTTGAAGCGAAATATCACATCAAAATAAAATATGACAATTCAAGTTCCATCAATTTTAGAAAAAATATTGTTCATCACTTCAAGATGAATCACATTAAAATCAAGTATCACTTCTTAAATGATAAATTAAAGCATGGGTTAGTGAAAAATGATTATGTGCATACCAAAATTAAATTCATTGATATCATAAAAAAGTTTTTAACCAATAATACATTAGATAAATATCATCTAGCTCTCAAATTCTAGATAACCCTTCACACCTAAATAGTGAGGATTTCGAATCCCTTCCCCCCAAGGAATTTCATAGATTCCCTCATGTGTTATAACCCATAAAGTAATAACATTTGGGTTTATTGTAAAAGGGGTAGATACTACTCAAACATTATGATTAGATGGGGAGATTTTATTTAGAAAGCTAACTAAAGAGGACAACACTTCAATGTTGATTCAATGGGAGAAATGACATAGGGGAAGAATTGTTTCCATAGTTTTAGTGGATATTCAAGCACAAAATGGTAATTGATTAGAATAAAGTGATCCATTGATCAAATTTGTGTGTTAATATTATTTCTCATAATGATAATGAATTATGCAGGATTATGGTACATGTTAAGGGAATTTATGATCACAATATATAGTTCCAAAGAGTGAATGGTTCTGGAAGTAGAAAACATAGAATCTTTTTTTAACAAGTTGATCAAGAATTTTGATGTATTTTCAACAAACACAAAGAGATAGATTATTAGAAAAAATCCCTCAAGTGAGTTTTTAGAGTTTTTTTGTTTGTGTTTGTAGAAAAATAATATTGATAAAATTATAGAATGAGTAAATCTTTATTTATTAATAAAGATATGGTTTCTATATATATTTGGAGTTGGTTTTTTAATGGTTACAAAATCTTGGAGTCAAAGGAAAAGTTTAAAAAAAATCATATTAATGGAAAAAATCCCACTAAATAATTATATGAGACAATGAAATAATTACACAAATTCAAATCTTTATTAGAGGAATAAATATTTGGAAATAATAAAGTCTAACAATGAAATTCTTCCAAGGTGTATTTTTTAAAGAAAAGAAATGAATTTTGTAAATGAATTACATAGAGGAATAAATCCATGAAAAATTTTTATGAGGGTATAATTTTTTCATTATAATTATATGAAACCACATAAGATTTATGTACATGATATTTTAGATAAAAGGAAAGAATCTCACAAAATAACTATAAGATACCGCAAAATAATTATGTAGAGAAAGATATTTTTACGAAGGATGAATCCTATATAGAATTCACAAAGGAAATCATTTGAAAAAATATGGTATAAGATTCATATTGGCCCCAAAGGATTAGGGAAAGAATTTTGTGGATTCAGAATCATTTGTAAAAGAGATTCAGTGGGTCTCATGGTCCATAAAAGACAAATCTTATGAAACCTCTACAAATCATGAAACTAAAGGATAATTTTTATGTGAATTAGTTTTATGTGAATGGAAATAATGTAATCTTATATGGAGTATATTTTTTAGGTTCATTTTCTTATAAATATACCCCTAAGAACTTCATTAAAGATAGAATAAGGCATCAGTAAAATATTAGAGTGAGTAAATAACTACATTTGTGTAAAGTGATATCTTGTGAATAAACTACATGTAAAAAAGTATACCATGAAGAAATTATGTAGTAAAAAAACTACCATGAAGAACTAGTTCAATAATAAAGTACCTAAAAAGTAATTTTGAGATGAGTATGGAAACATGAAGAAACTACATATAATATATATGGCAAATAAACTACATAGAATTTAGGTTTCAAAGAAACTATACATTCAATTTTATGTAGACTGGATTTTACAGGGAAGTGAATTTTCAAAGGGAAAATTTTATAATATAAATGGGAATTCATATCATTGATAAAAAATGAGCTTTATATTATTATAATAATAGTTTAAACCATTTAAAAGATTATTTAGATCATCTAAATATTCTTCTAGAGTAGTGAGTTCACTTCTATTGAGAGAGGAGTTCATTCACAGTTGTAATTTGTTGTAGACTAGGGGTAGTGAGTCTACTATAAACTTGTAAACAACAATGTGATTAAGTAAATTTTGGTACACTAAAACATTTACATGTGTATGATTCTTGGAAATATCCTATTGATGGTGAACCAAGTAAAATTTAGATATATTTTTCATTCTTTTATTTTTAATATATATTTCTATGAGATAATAGGAGAATTGTGTTTTTGTCTCATGATAAAATAGGAACAATAGAGAATTTTTTTAAAATTATCATACCCTAATTCACCCCCCTTTTTGGATTATTTTCCCTAGTGTTGAACCAATAAGTATCATCACAGTACCTTTAAAAAGATCAATATCAATTGGATTAAATTAATATAAAAATAGATTAATTAATTAAAAATAGTTATTACTTTTAAAATACTACTTTTAACATTATTATAAAAAATTTAACAGTAGTAATAATTTTTAGGTTTGGTTATAAAATCATTTTACTTATTAAGAAAATAAACTAAAAATGGAGTGATTCTAAAATTTTAATTTTTGATGCTTGGATGGAAAAGGTGGAGCAGTACCGACAAAGTCAAGAAGTCTTGAAATTAATAGACAAGATAGCAGTCAGAAGTAGGAAATCATGACTTATCCTTTGACAATTTTTAATGAGGAAGTGTGGAGATGTAAAGGACTTATATAAGATTCTTTTTGCAGGATGTGTGAGAGTTTTTACTTAAAGGACTTTCGGAAAATGGAATGTGTAAGAGTCTTCAGGATGTTATGTAGGAATAAATTCATGAGATTTCTTAAAGAATGCACTGTGTTAGTTCAAGTAGGATGGAAAGATGGGGTGAATTTCCTTTTAAAAATTAAAATAAATACAATGATGAAATTAAATCGATTGTAAGAATTTTAAAATTGTAAGTGAACTATAGATTAAAAGACAAAGTATAATGGAAATTAAAATGACATGGAAAGATGATAAAGGAGTTCGACCAATACTCAAAATGAGTGCCTATGTCTCCTCCCCTCAAGAGTCTTGAGAGGGTTATATTAGTCCCTTATCTTTAACCAAAGCCAAGTTATCAAAAAAAAATTCTTTTTAATGGTGTAATAAATAAACTCAATACAACACTTTATTTTAAGTTGATAAAGTAAGAAAGTCAATATAACATTTTATTTTAGGTGGAGAAAGAAAGAAACCCAAGAACTCTCACATTGGTGATAGTGAGAACCCAAGTAGAAGAATATGAGGGGGGTTTTATTCACACAAACCCATTATAATCTACCCTTAATCACTTACAAGGAAATGAAAATGAAAAAAGAAAACTGAGATAGAGAGAGATAAAGGTGATAGGGAGCAAGAATTACAACAAAATGGCTCAAAATAGATAAAAAAGTATACATATAGAAGATGTTGATTCCCAAACCTTCCAAGGGAATATTTATAACCTCTAGAGGTCCCATGTTGATTATTGAGACTTTGGGGGTCTAATAGAGCCATTGGAAGGAAAAATATGTTGGAGGGGACCACCCACAATGAATATTTTTTCTTTATGGAAAAACATCACTATTTTGTTGTTAGGGTCCACCATCTAGCTAATGGGATACCTAGAGCTCACTGGGGATGTCTAGGTTTCACCCGCCAACCGGTGGAGCTCCACCAGATAGATGGTGGACCTAGCAGTGCCCAGGTGCTACTTGACAAGCCACCAATTGGTCAATGGCCTGCCAATAGCTGGCCGGTGGACTTGATCAATGCCCAAATGAGCTTTGATGCCCTACCGATTGGATGGTGGTTTTACTATAGGAAAAGTCATTTTTTGTGATGTTTTTTCATGACCTGTCCTAGTGGGGCCCACACCGTGACTCCCCAAGCCCACCTCCAATAGGCCAGAAGCTGGTGACTAGCACTGAGTAGGCATATTACTAACATGGGAGTAATTTCCTAAGTACTTGTACACACGCACACACCTCCAAGTCCACAAATGTTGTAATGTAAATACCACTAAGGAACAAAATGCATGAATACAACTAAACTCAACCAACAGAGTATGAAGGAAAGTAATGTACTGAAAGTAAACAGGGCCAAAATACTAGACCACTAAAAACAAGAGTCTGAAATCTACAAAGTCTAACCTGTAAGCACAAGGAGGTATTGGGACTGTTTCTTGTAGCCGTAGGAACACATTGGCTAGTAGGGAACTCAAAAAGCTCGGTCATGTCCTCGTCCACCCTGGACTCCATAAAAAGGTTTCTCATCTTCACAAGACACTAAACGTATGGGCAAAGTCTATGTTTGGGTGAGTATAACAATACTTAGTAGAGGACCTTGAAAACCCCAAAGAAATACACAAAGTAAAGGAACAGTCATCTTTACATGATATATGTCTACTTAACATATAAGAAGAGTAACGCAATCTATATATACTCAAAACCTAGACCCGTAGTCTATAGAAAAGTCACACAACAGCATACCCCTGCTAGGGATTCAGTTCAAAGATTCCATGAAACACTCATCTGGGAGAACTTACCCCACAAGTCTGATAACTCTAATGTCGTCCGTCTGAGAAGTATTGTACATCAAAAAAATCCATGAGATATAGATACACTCATTCTAGGAGAACACACTCCTGAGTGGCGAAATATCACGATACATAGATGAGGATCACTGCCAGGGCCTTGGCAGATACTGCGACTCATCCAGATTCACCTGCTAAGTAGAGGATCGGTGTCCTGTAAGAGTAGTCACGTCGATACCTGACTCTACCTAGGGTCAAGAATGGATAGATGATTTCAATATGGGCCTCTCGGAGGGATACCTGACTCTATCTCAGAAAGTCCTGATGAAGGGATCATACTCCTAGGGATGGAAATGATACCTGAACTTTAGGGGAATGACCAAAAGGGGAACTAACCCAAATGAAACTTGTCTAAGGAGCGATGGACAAGAGGATCAATCCATGTACTGAAAAGTACACAACGTGTAGAAGGGTCACATGTGGTGTCCTCTGACCCTAGGTACTGCCCGTGTACAATAGCCCATGTAGAAAGGCTCATCATGCAGAAGAAGGTATACACTGCATGTAATAGAGTGACACATCATGTTCCTCTATCCGAGGAGGACTCTGTGTACGCTGGCTATGTGCCCGTACATGGATTCAACCCATGTGTTACAACCCGTGTAACTAGTACGCGGTGTAACCCATGCAGCTAGCTTGGTCTTGTCGTGTGGTGTGGTAGACGGCCGTGTACTCTACCCCATGTCTATGTATCCCATGGATAACCCTAAGCCCCACGTAAGGACAAAAACACTGTGTTCTTTTGAGAACACATAGTTTCATTGATTCGTGCATCGCGAAACCCTAGCCGTTGTTGACCCGGTCCCATATGGCGTGTTCTTCGGGATACATGTCGTGTTCTTCATAAATTTCTAGAGATGTTGTTCTTTGTTGGCACATCTCTCATGATGCTCTGTTCTTTGATTCGATCATCCAATCACCATGAAACTCAAGTTTTTAGGTCGCCCTGACATCACAAAGACGATTCCATCAGTTTCAGGCCTTTGATCATCCCCAAAACACATTCTAATTCTCCTACATGAAGAATGCTCAAAGAACAAGAACTCCCGAACTGTTGTGATTCGTCCATCACCATCATTTTTGCACCTCCTTTGGTTCATCACAATGTTGAATCTCAAATTTGGGATTGTTGTGTCGTGAAACAGTTGCGCAAAGATCCATTGTTTATAACCCCGCAAAGAATGCAAAGAACGCGGGGTTAAAAGAAGGATGAAATCAAATAAATCAATTAGAGGAACGAACCTCCACCATCGTTCATCATGGAATTGATCTGATCCTATTATAAGGATTAAATATGGAAAATAAAAAACAATACAACAATTAATATGAGGTTGAATCCTGAATTAAAACCGCAAAATAAATAGAATTAACACCTCCCACAAGAATGCACGATCTGTGGGTCAACCTATTTTTGGGTTGATATGCGTTTGTCTTTTAATCCAAGAAAGTGGAAAGGAAGAATCTAAATAACAACCCCTACCTAGATTCGGTCAAATAAAGATCACCGCATAGCATTCTTTGGTGAGGTTCACTGAATATGGGATGCGTCGATCAATCGTGTCGTCGTCGTCTACCAATGGGTTATCCTCCAAATCTCCAATGGAAAATCTTCAATTTGTAGGGTTATGCGCCGAACATTGTGAACTTTCCATAAGAATATATTAATATGGGGATTATGTCGCTGCAAAAAAATGGAAACATTTAAAATAAAATAATTTATTAATTTATTTTATTTCCATTAAAATGTCCAAAACTAAATCTTGCAGCTGACCCGCGCCAGTCGATGTTAGGCCCCGCCTAAGGTAAATTCGCTGCTCTGAATGCAACGGTGCCCTCATATTTTTTATCTGGGCACCTGTTTAAAACATATTCCATTTTTTTAGGAAAACTGCTTGTGGGCTCTATTTAAAAGTTTAATTTATTTCAAACATTTATTATGGGCACTTTGGACCTCGAAATCGCACGCTGTCAAAAAGCCTGGTCTCGTAATAATTTCATATAATATTTAAAAAAAATACAAATAAAATCTGAGACATTACATTCTCCCCACCTTAGGGCTTCACATCCCCAAAAATATAAAACAAGGATACTAAAAAAGATGTGGGTATTGGGAACAGATCTGATCCTCTTGATCCCACATGCTCTCTTGAAGATTCTTGTGTTGCCACCAGATGCGCACCAAGGGAATCAATCACCCTTGAAGGATCCTCTCCTGCTAATCCTCGTTCTCCACTAGGTACTCAACAAAGATTTCTCCATCCTAGATGTCCATCTCACCTCAGTTGATGATGTGTGATGGGTCATGCACGTACCTCCTCAGCTGTGAAACATGGAAGACCTCATGTACCCAGTATAACTACAGTGGTAGAGCAAGGTAGTACACCACCTCTCCAACTCTGTGCAGTATCTGAAAAGTTCTGATGAACCTTAGAGATAGCTTTTTGCCTCGGCCAAATCTCTATAACCCTCGTCGAGGTGAGACCCAAAGGAAGACGTGGTCTCCCTCCTTGAACTCTAGAGATCTCTGTCGCCCATCAGCATAAGACTTCTATTGGCTTTGTGCATCCTTCATTAACTTCTTTATGATCTTCATCTTCTTAGTTGTAGCTCGTACCAACTCTAGACTCATGAGTGTTGACTCTTCGGGGTCGGTCCAGTAAAGCGGAGACTGGAAGGGTCTCCCATATAAAGCCTTTAACGGTGCCATACAAATAGTGGAGTGGTAGATATTATTGTACACAAAATCTGCCAATGGTAGGTGGTCCTCCCAACTGTGACCAAAGTTCAAGATATAGGCTCACAACATATCCTCCATAACCTGAATGGTCTTATCTATCTGACCATCGTTCTGGGGATGGAACGTCGTGCTCAAGCGTAGTTGGTTCCCAAAATCCTCCTACAATCCCTTCTACAACTAGGATGTGAAGTGGGCATCTCGATCTGAGACTATTATCGAAGGGAAACATTGAATCCAAACTATCTCCTACACATAGAGGCATCCCAATATTTCTACGGAACTCTGCTCCCTTATAGCTAGGAATTAGGCCGACTTGGTGAGTTGGTCAACGATCACCAAGTTGGAATCATGCCCCTTGGATGTCTGTGGTAAGACTGTCATGAATTCCATCAATATTTCATCCCACTTCCACTCTATAACTTCTAGGGCTGAGCTAATCCCATTGGAACCTGGTGCTCAGCCTTCACCTGCTGGCATGTAAGGCATCGAGAAATGAACTTTTCTACTGTCTTCTTCATGCCTAAACACTAGAGTTGTCATCAAAGATCCTGGTACATCTTCACCACTTTAGGATGTACCTCCAAGGGGGGGTTATGAAACTCCCTCAAGAACTCCTCCTGCAATGGAACTTGTGCAACATTGCATCCTCTAAAAAGAATTATGTTCTCCCCACCTTGTGAATATCCATCAAGATCATGTCTTGTGGATAACTGAGAATGTAAAACCTCATAGTAGACATCCCTAGGTTGTACCTCCCTAAATTTTTGTAAGATTGGATCAATGACAACCATCTACTAAAGGTAAGTTTCATCCTCTCTGTCCATGAAGGATAATTTTAATGAGGCTAACTATTCAGTTGCCTCACTCAACATTTATGAGCTCAATCTTCTACTAATATCTTCTTCCACCTTGTTCCCCTTCCTAGGAGTATAGATGATATTGAAATCATAGTCATGGAGGAACTATAGCGAATTCCTATATATCAGATTTAGATCCTTCTGTGAGAAGATGTACTTGAGGCTCTTGTGGTCAGAGTAGACGATAAACTACTCGCCCATAAGGTAGTGTCGCCACATCTTCTACAAGAAGACCATCGTTGCCAACTAAAGATAATGGGTCGCATATTTCTTCTCATGTAGCCTAAGATGGCGTGAACCATAAGCAATCACTACCTATCTCTCCATCAGGACACAGCCTAGCCTGGTCCTAGATGCATCGTAGAAAACTACATACTTGAAACCCTCCTAAGGCAATCTTAAAATCGGGCCACTCTTCAAACTCTGTCTCAACTTCTTGAAAGCCTGTTGGCACTTCTCTGTCCACATGAAGGGTGGACCCTTTCTGGTGAAGTCCATCAACGGTGCTGATATCTGAGAGAAACCAAGAATTGATCTTCGATAATATCCTACCAACCCAAGGAAGCTACGCACCTCTGTCACGTTCCGAGGTGGCTACCATGCTAACACAGCCTTCACCTTGGTTGGGTCCATAACTACTCCATCTGCTGAGATGACATGTCCTAGAAAGTGAACCTATTGAATCTATAACTAGAACTTCGAGAGCTTTCCATAAATCTGGTGCTCCTGGAGTACGTCTAGAACCATTCGCAGCTGTCTCACGTGCTCCTCCTCTGAGGCCGAGTACACAAGGATGTCATCGATGAAGACCACTAAGAACTGGTCTAAGTACAGCTAAAAGATACGGTTCATCAGTCCCACAAACACTACAGGGGAATTTGTCACACCGAAAGGAATCAACAAGTACTCATAGTGACCGTAGCGGCATCTGAATTTTGTCTTTGGTATGTCCTCATCCCGTACCCACAACTGGTGGTAACATGAACGAAGATCAACCTTCAAGAACCAATGTGCCCCTCTCAGCTGATCAAAGAGGTCATTGATTCTTAGTAGTGGATACTTGTTATTCACTGTTACCTGATTTAGGCGTTGATAATCCATTCACAACCTCAAACTCCCATCTGCCTTCTTGGAAAATAAAACTGGGGCCGCCCAGGGTAAAACTTTGGGTCATACAAAACCCTTACTTTACAAATATTCCAACTGCACCTTCAGCTTGAAAATCTCTGTGGGATACATTCGATGTGCTGGTGAGGAAATCAGTGCCTTCCCAGGGTGTAAGTCGATGAAGAAGTCAATTTCCCAGTGGGTAGGTAGTCCCAAAACATCTTCAGGAAAAACTTCCTCATACTCTACCACTACTATTGGGAACTAGGAGCTCACAACATCTACTGCTCTGAGGGTAAGGCTATCCAAATCATGAGTGATTGACTACACCCTTATATGAATTAGCCCATTCTATGCTACCTAGGTCTCCCTTTCTTCGACAAAGGAAAACCTCATCCCATCATTGTGGTCACACCACACTCTTCGCCTAAAGTAGTCAATCTGGGCATGGACTGAATATAACCAATCCATATCGAGAATGATGTCATAAGGCCTCAACGCTACCACCAAGAGGTTACAAATAAAACTATCACCTCTAATTGTAAGATCACACTGTCTGCAAAGGTGCGTGATCATCGAGTCTCCTCCTGTAGGTGCCTCCAAGCGTAAGGGTTGAGTCAATGGATCTACTGGAATCCTAAGGTTTTGCACAAGACATGTGGCAAGGAAGTAATGGTTAGAACCTATGTCTTTAAGTATGGAAGCTAAGGTAGAGTAGATTCATATCATACCTCATATTATCCCTGGAGTCCCAGGGTCGTATACCTCGACCGCATGCATCTTTCCTCGCCATTTCCCCCATCTCCCTAATCCTATTGCAGACCTCCTGGGGGTGGTGGTGGAAGTAGATCAAAGGGTATGCCACCACCTATAGCTCTCCCTACTCCTCTTCCATGTCCGCTACCTGGTAGTTCTATCTACTCTACTCTCTGCCTCTGCCTTGGTGGTCCATCCACCGCTTCCCTATCAGCATCTCGATAGGTCAGACAATCCCTAGCGAGATGTCTACTACCATCTCACGAGTAGTACCACATCTCCCTAGGCTGATTGGATCCATCCTGAGAGCCCTGGACTGTCGATCCCCTGTCCTAGGTCCTCCTATGATGTCTCCCACATCCAGATCCATGTTCCTAACATT
The DNA here is from genome assembly GCA_963277665.1 of Viscum album. Taxonomy (NCBI): domain Eukaryota; kingdom Viridiplantae; phylum Streptophyta; class Magnoliopsida; order Santalales; family Viscaceae; genus Viscum; species Viscum album. The sequence continues at coordinate 1,385,255,783 of OY728138.1, forward strand.
GGTTCCCTTCTTCCAAGGTCTCCGCACTTGTCTGCCTGCTGCTAACTGTTGTTGGTTGTCTCTGCTCTGCCAAGAAGCTATCGATCACCAAGGAACTCTCGAGTACTCCAGCATATGTTGAAATGAATATAGGCACGACACTAGCTCAGATTTCCTTTTGTAGACCTCACTCAAATGTCTGAACTCTGAAGTACTGATCCCTAACCATATCCATCGAGTACCTGGTGAGGTTGGTGAACCTCGATAAATAGTCATCCATCATCAAACTACTCTACTAGAGCTAAAGAAGCTCCTGGATAGGCACTTCTCTTAGTATAACTGGAGAGAACTCCTTTATGAAGAGTCACTCAAACTCCATCCACAAAAGAGTCTCCTCTTCATGAGTCTTTGTGCTTAGACTCCACCATAATCCCACCAAACCCTGAAGAAGGATCACTCCTAGGAACACCATCTGGTCTACTAGTGTCCTCACTAGATGGAAAACTCTCGTCACCACCTCAAGCCAGTATTCAGCCGCCAGAGGGTCGGTCTCACCTTGGAACCTGATGGGTCTCTGTATTTGGAACTCATGGAGCACACTCATCATGCACCCCTCATCGGTCGGTACTGCAGGTACCACGGGCTGCACACCACTTGGAGGAAGCACCTGGGGAATTGGTCCATGTATCTAAGTCACATCACTAAGGGGGTCATCCTTGTGATCGTGTTGTATAATACTTGTGGGTATACATCGTGGAGTCATCCTGTAATAAAACAAGGTGTACCATGATTAACGAGTATATCTGGATAACTGACACAAAGGACATGGAAAACACAACTCATTCCTATATGATGCATGTACCATTATCTTATTTCCCCGCAACTAGTTTTTTCATGTACCGAGTCGAAAAGCAAGTTATCAGAGTCCTGGTGTATGGATGCATCGGACGCCCGCACCAACACTAGAGTCTCTATCTTGAATGTTGAGCTCAAAACACTTAACAATGTTGCCCCAAACCAATCTTACAGACTCTTGATGGAGTGCCCAGAATAAATGTTTGAAATAAATTAAACTTTTAAATAGATTTCACAAGAAGTTTTCTAGAAAAAAATATAATATCTTTTAAACAGGTTCCCAAATAAAAAATCTATAGGCATCGTTACATTCAAAGCAGTGAATTTACCTTAGGCGAGGCCTAAAATTGACTAGTGTGGGTCAGCTGTAAGAGTTAGTTTTGGACGTTTTAATGGAAGTAAAATAAATTAATAATTTATTTTATTTTAAATGTTTCCTTTTAGTGAAATGACCTAATCCTCCCCTATTAATAACTGCTTGTGGAAAGTTCGCAGGGTTATCCACATAACCTTGTGAATTAAAGATTTTTCATTGGAGCTTTGGAGGAGAACCTCTTGGTGAACGACAACGACGTGATCGATCGACGCATCCCTAATTCGATGAACCTCGCCAACGAACGCGACGCGACTACCGTTATTCAATTGAATCAAGGTAGGGGTTATTTTTTAGATTCTTTCTTTCCTTGTTCTTGGATTAAATGATGAACGCAGATCAACCCACAAACAGGTTGACCTATGGATTGTGCGTTCTTGCAGGAGGGTGTTATTTTCATTTCTTTTGGGGTTTTAATTCAGGATTTGACCTCATGTTAATTGTTGTATTGTTTTTTATTTTCCCTATTTAATCTTTCTAATGGGATCAGATCAAAGTTGTGATGAACGATGGTGTAGGTTCATTTCTCAAATTGGTTTATTTGATTTCTTCCTTCTTTTAACACAGCGGTCTTCACGTTATTCACGAGGTTATAAACAACAGATCGTTACGTGTCTGTTTCACGATGCAATGATCCCAAATTTGAGATTCGACATCATGATGACCCAATGGAGGTACGACGACGATGGTGACAAACGAATTAGAATGGTTTGGGAGTTCTTGTTCTTTGATCATTCTTCATGCAGGAGAATCAAAATGTGTTTTCAGGGAAAATCGGAGGCCCGAAACCAATGGAATCATCTTCGTGATGTTGGGGTGACCTAAACCCTTAAGTTTCATAGTGATCGGACAGCTGGATCAAAGAACAGAACATATTGGGAGGTGCTCTATAGAAGAATAGCATCTCTAGAAATTTGAGAGGAACACGATGTGTATCCCAAAGAACACGCCGTGTAAGACCGGCTCGGTGGTGGAAAGGGTTCCACGATGCACGAAGCGATGAAATGACGTGTTCTCTGAAGAACATGACATGTGGGTCCTTATGCGGGACTCAGCATGTATCCAAGGGACACATGGACACGGGGTGGAGTACATGGTCGTGTACCCCACCACACCACCAGACCAGGCTGGCTGCATGGGTTACCCTATGTACCAGTTACACGGGTTGTAACACATGAGTAGAAGCTGTGTACGGGCACATGGCTAGTGTACCCAATGTCCTCCCAAAAAAGAGGAACACGACATGTCACTCTCTTACACGTCATGTATACCTTCTTCTACATGACAAGCCTTGTGATAGGCGTCTTTGTACACAGGAAGTACCCAGGGTTAGAGGGCATGGCATGTGACCCCTCTACACACCGTGTACTTTTCATAACATGGATCGATCCTCTTATCCACCATTACTTGGACAAGTTTTGTTTGGTTTAGTTCCCCTTTTTCTCGTTCCCCTAAAGGTCAGTTATCGTTTCCATCCACAAGAGTATGATCCCTTCAGCGGGACTTTTTGTGGTAAAGTCAGGTATCCCTCTGAGAGGCCCGGAGTGAGATCCTCTATCTATTCTTGACCCTAGGTAGAGTCAGGTATCGACGTGACCACTCTTACAAGACATTGATCATCTACTTAGCAGGTGAATCCGAATGAGTCGTGGTATCCACCAAGGCCCTAGCAGTGATACTCATCTGTGTATCATGATTCTACCCACTCAAAAGTGTGTTCTCCCCCCCCCCCCCCGAATGGACCAAAGGCCTTCTTTTTTATTTTATTATAGATAATCCCCCTTTTAAGGGTTAAATGGGAACCCATACATGACCCGTAGGCCCAAGGCACCAGGCCCGACATGACCAGTAATACATGACCCGAAGGCCCCGAGGCATACCATGCCCATTACATGAGCCGTAGGCCCAGTCCTCTAGAACTTCCCCTCCCCAGCATCTTGAATCATTGATCTCCTTAGCTCCCCACCTTGCATTGAGGATCGGGTAGCATTTCCCCGTACAAAGTTGCACGGTGCCTGGTCCCGATGGCGGCTGCCATACCCTCTCATTCTTCCAATCCGGTTAGCTCTGCATCTGGTGGCTGCTACTCCTGTTGGTCTGATCCTCTTCTAGGTCATGTTCTATGTGAACTGGGCTACTCCATGGTCTACGTGGCCCGAAGGCCCTGTGGCCCGAAGGCCTTGGATGACCTGAAGGCCCTGGAGACCCGTAGGCCCAAACTGGTGGCCCGAAAATCCAAATCAGGTGAATAGTTCCGGTTGCTACAGTACCGAATAGTAACTTCTATGGTGCTGCTACTATGACCCAGAAATTAGCCTCCACCGGGTTTTGAACTCGGGTCTCTTGGATACCAAGAAGGAGCCCTTACCACTCGGGTACGAACTATTTGGCAGCAGTGTGTTCTCTCGGAATGAGTGTCTTTGTCTCTCATGGATTTTTCTGATGAATAATACTTCTCGGACGGACGACATCAGAGCTATCAGACTCATGGAGTGAGTTCTCCCAGACGAGTGCTTCATGGAATCTTCGAACTCAATCCTTAGTGGGGGTATGATGTTGTGTGACCTATCTCTAGACTACGGGTCTAGGTTTTGAGTATATCTCGATTGTGTTACTCTTGTTATATGTTCAGTAGACATATATTGTGTAGAGATGATTGTACCTTTCCTTTGTGTATTGCTTTGTGGTTTTCAGGGTCCTCTACTAAGTATTGTTATACTCATATCTGCACAGGATTTGCCCGCACGTGTCGTGTCTTGTGCATATGAGCATCCTTTTGACGGAGTCTAGGGTGGATCAGGACAGGATCAAGCTTTCTGAGTTCCCTACAGGCCGAGGTGCTCCTACAGCTACGAGCAGCAGTCTCAATACCTCCTTGTGCTTACAGGTTGGACTTTGTAGTTTTTATACTCTTGTTTTTGGTGGGATTCTATTCTAGCCAAGTTTACTTTTAGTACATTACTTTCTGTCGTACTCTGTTGGTTGAGTTTAGTTGTATGCATGCATTTTGTTCCTTAGTGGTTTTTACATTTTAGCATTTTTGGTCTTAGAGATGTGTGTCTGTGTACAAGTACTTAGGCAATGCCTCCCATGTTAGTAATATGCCTACTAGGTTCTAGTCACCATACCCTGGCCTATTGGAGGTGGGCTTAAGGAGTCATGACATAGGCCCCACTAGGACGGTACGTGACATGGTTATTTACGATTGATTGAAAATTCATTACAAATAATTCTGTGGGATTTGTTTTCAATGGATAAGAAATTCCATCGCAAAAAAAATCCTAATGGATTATAACGACGGAATACCTAGTCCATCGTAAAAGGTTTGGAGCAACTGACTGTGCTATGGAAAGAAAAAATTGGGACAAATTTCTGAATATGTCACAAAAAGGTTTCAAGGAAATTCTTTTTTGTGACAAACCCATCACAAATAACCTAGTGGCTAGTTTTTTGTGACAAACGGTCCATCGTAAAATGTTTTTGGCTAAGTAGAAAATATTTTTTTAGGGTGAATTTTTGTGATGGAAATTTATTCCATCACAAAAAAACCGCTACAAATACATCGTTTATCACAAATATCCATCACAATAAAATACTTTTTACGATGAACATCCATCGCAAAAAAACTATCATAAAAAATCTAACTATAAAGATACCTCCACCCCCCCCCCCAAATTCTCTCTCGCACACTTCTATTCTCTCATTCTCTCAAAAGTGTTTAGATTTCCAACCTAATAATTTTAGGTATTTTTTACATTATTAAACTTTATCAGTTTTTTCTTTTTAATTGTTTAATTGTTTAATTGTTATTAATTTTTTTTATTTAGTTTTTTTATTTATGTATTTTTTTTAAATGTTGAAAAAAAATCTAAATTAATAAATATTAGTATAAATAACTAAATACAAATATAAATTATTAACACAATGTCATTCATTTAATATACTAAATAAACAATTAGTATAAATAAATATAAATTAACAAAAAATTTGTATGATAAAATAAATATTAGTATAAATTAAATAAAAAATATAATAAAGCAGTATAAATTAATAAAAATTCTTATAAACCAACAAAAAAATATTTAAATTATTATAAATTAGCATATATTTTAAAAAAGTAGTATAAATTAGTATAAATTGTAATAAAGTTGTCATCAATTGGTATAAATTATCACTAATTACTTAAAAAATTATAAATTGGAATAAGTTACAATAAATTCATATAAATTACTAAAAAATAATATAAATCATTAAAAATTAGTATAAATCTTTCACTGATTAGAATAATTAATAAAAAAATTAGTATAAATTATTAAAATTACTGGAAATTAATAAAAACAATCAAAAATTAAAAAAATGGTATAAAATAATTAAATTACTACAAATAAATAAAATTGTGTATAAATAAATAAAAATATTCTAAATTAATAAAAATATATAAATAAATAAAAATATTTTAAATTATTATAAATAATGATAAATTAATAAAATTACTATAATTTAATAAAGAATGGTTTAAATTATTATAAAATAAGATAAATTAATAAATATTAGTATAAAATAGTATAAATTAATAAAAATTAATATAAATTACAAAAAATACTCTAAATTAATACAAGTGGTAAAAAATTAATAAAATTTTAAAATAAAATCAATAAAAATAGTTTAAATATAAAATATTATAAATTAATAAAAATTTGAATAAAATAATGAAAATAAGTAAAAATTTGTATTTAATTCATAAATTTAATTTAAATAAAAAAAATATGTATAAATTAATAAAAAAAGTCCAACTTGTTATAAAATATGATAAATTAAAAAATATTAGTATAAATTAATAAAAACTTTCAAAAAGTAACAATAACTATTATAAATTAGTATGAATTTTATAAAATCAATTTAAATTAATAAAAAAATTTATAAATTAATAAAGAATATTTTAAATTATTATAAAATATGATAAATTTAATAAAATTAATTATAATTAACAAAAATTTCTATAAATTAATAAAAGTTGGTATAAATTACTATAAATTATTTTAAATTAATAAATATCATTACAAATTAGTATAAATTAATAAAAATAGTAAACATACTTAAAAATTAGTATAAATATATTACTGATTATTATAATTAATAAAAAAATAGTTAAAATAAATTTAAATTCATACAATTTTCTATAAATTATCATAAAGTCATTTCCAACTGGTATAAATAATCATAAATTAATAAAAAATTCTATAAATTGATATAATTTAAAATAAATTGATATAAAGAATTAAAATTAGTAAAATTGAGTATAAATTAATAAAAATCAATTTAAATTAGTATAAATTAGTAAAAATATAATCAAATTAATTTAAATTAATAAATAAATATAAATAAATAAAATATAGTTTAAATTATCTTAAATTAAGATAAATTTTAAATAATAGTATAAATCTAATAAAATTATTTCTAACTAAAAAAATTACAATAAATTAATAAAAAATAGTTTAAATTTTAAAATAATATGAAAAAATAATATATATTATTATAAATAAGTTTAAATTAATAAAAATTATTACAAATTAAAAAAATTATAATAAATTGATAAAAAATAATAAAAAATTAAATTTAAATTAATAAAAAATATAAATTAATAAAAATGTTTGAAATTATTATAAAATATGAAAAATTAATAAATATTAGTATAAATTTGTATACATTAATAAAAATTAGAATAAATTAATAAAAATTAGTATAAATAAGTGTAAATTTAAAAAAAATTAATTAAAATTAATACAAAATTTTTATAAATTAATAAAAATAGTTAATTTTTTATAAAATATTATTAATTTAAATAAATTAGTTTAAACTAATAAATAATTTTATGAATTAATAAAAATTAGTATAAATATTATAAAATATGATAAATTAATAAATTTTAGTAACAATAGTATAAATTAATAAAAAACGAGTAGAAATTATAAAAATTTAGTTGAAATTTGTAAAAATTAGTGGATAGTATTAAAATGGGGTTTTTATTACAATACATGCAAGAAGGAAACAGGCTCGGGGACTCGACCCCACGACCTCCGCCCCAAACTCCAAACCCCCCAGCCACCACAACCGACTATGTGGGGCTAGTGGATAGTGTTAAATATTAGTATAAATCTACTGATAATGAGAATAATTAATAAAAAATCAGTATAAATGATAAAAAAAGAGTATAAATTAATTTAAATTATCGTATATTTGTCGCTAACTAGTATAAATTATCACAAATTAGTAAAAATTGTAAAAATCGATATAATTTACAATAACTTGACATAAATTAATTAAAATTAGTAAAAATGAGTATAAATTAATGAAAATTAATATAATTTATTGAAAATTATTATAAATTATAAAAAATAAATGATTAATAAGGAAAATTAATAAAAAAAACTTGTATAATTGTGTATCTGTTAATTTAAATTATTATATACTTGTTGAAATTAGTATAAATTAATAAAAAAATAATATAAATTTATATGATTAAATGAATAATTATTTACAATTGTTTTAGATAATTATAGACCAAGGACATAGACAATATTTTTTATTATGATATTATGATTAGATAAATCATTAAAAATTTAAATGGTTGTGGTATAAATATTGTCTACATCAAGGGTGTCGAAGCATCAAGGGTGTGGTATAAGCATCAATGAAATAAGTTTAATCTGAGAAGATATAAATCATTTGATAATGTTGCATTTCATCTTTTTTAGTTTGGTTTTCAGAGTGATTGTAACTTTTGGTATCAATACATTGAACATAATTTAGTAGGAATTTTATTTTTTTTAGTTCTAGAACCATCAAAATTTAGTACATGATTTCATTGGACCATCCTTCCAAACAAAAATTCAAAATGAAAATTTGAATCTTAAATTAGAACAATCAGTATTTTATGATTTTTTGAAATCTAAAAAGCAAACTTTATATCCCAAATTTAGGATACAGAAATTTGAAGCTGTTACAATATTTATGGCTATTAAATATGATTTTGGAATGTAAAATTTTTGTTTTTATCGAATATTTTATTTGGTTAAGTCTTTGTTTCTAGAAGGGAATACATTTCCTACAAATATTTATGAGACCAAAGGTCGGTTCATAATTTGGGACTCAGTTACCAAAAGCTTCATGCATGATCAAATGAATGCATCTTATATTATGATAGATATGATTTATTGGTTAATTTTCTAACATGTATACAATCAAGGGATCGATAGGTACAAAAAGGAAATTTAGATTTATTCCTGTTAAAATTTTGATCTATTTTCCAATTACACTTAGACCGTAACATCTATTTATGTCTCACAACGTAGCTATATTGATGACATGGCATAAATCCAATATTTCTATTGATAAAATATTAAATCATCATTATGATGGTGATTCTTGGAAAAACGTTATTTAGGTGCATCATTATTTTACTTTTGAACCTCGAAATATATGGTTGGGAAATCTATAGATGGCTTCTATCCATTTCGTGCTTATAATAGATAGTATTCTTATTGGTCTATTTTCATAACTTCGTACAAAATAACTCCTTGGTTATTGATGAATGGACCATATATATAGTTTTCATTGTTAATTCTAGGACAACCAAAGAAGAATATTGATGTTTATTTGAATTCATTGATTTATGAATTAATTTTATTGTGGAATGATAATGTATTTATATATGATGTAGTTGTTGATCAGGATTTTATACTTAAAGTTGTATTAAAATGGAAAATCAATGACTTTACAAAATATGGCATGATATATGGATGTAGTATGCATAGTCCAAAATCTTGTTCATATTGTATGGTTGAAAGTAAATAATTTATGATTGTTAATGTAATAAATCGATATTTTTTTGAATATCATCGTAGATTTCTTCCTACAGATCACCCATTTTGACAAAATAAAAAAATTGCATAAGGTAAAATTGAAAAAAAAAACCACCGGTAGTTCTCTCAGGTATTAAGGTCAAATATATTTTATCTTAATTACCACCCATTAGTTTTTGACCCACTATAGTCCAACAAAAAATAGGTGGTTTGGGAGAGATCAAAATTGGATAAAATGGAGTATTTTTGGGGAGTTTTCATATTGGTTTGATTTGTTGATTCTTCATATGTTATATGTAATTCATATTGAAATGAACTACATTGATAACATATTTTATATTATGTTGGAAAATCCTAGTAAGATCAAAGATATTATAAAGTCAAGGTTAGATATTTCATAAATTTATAGGCATGTTGAAATTTAGTTATTTGAAAATGAAAGATCACAAAATTTGATGAATACAAAAGAAAGTTGTGAACTTTCTAAAAAATACATTTTTTATTATATTATTATATTATATATTTGATGTTACCATATGGTTATGCCTCTAATTTTTCGTGTTTCAATAAAAATGGACATATTACTAGGTAAAAAACCCATGATTATCCTATCATAATGAAAATATTACTTCCTATTGTCCTTAAAGGTATATCGAATACTTCAATATGAGATGTGTTGACTAAAATATCATATTTATTCTAAGACATTTGTCCCAAAAAAAATTATGATGCACTGGATACCCTACAAAAAGAATTTGTTATAATTTTATATAAATTAAAAAAACATTTCCACCAACCTTCTTTGATTCAATGAACAATTTAATATTTTATTTTTCATATGAAGCTAAATGTGGAGGACCAGTACAATTCCAATGGATGTACACATTCAGGAGATGTGTGATAAAATTGAAGAAGAAGGTATGTAATCAAGAATATATTGAAGGTTAAATTTCTAAATTGTACTTACAGGAAAAAATTTAAAGATTATACTCTAATTATTTTCAATCTGATTATCCTTCAAAACATAATCGAATAGTTAATAATACGGGAAATGTTGATGACATCACAGACCATCAATTATCAGAATTTAATCATCCTGAAGTTGGTTTTTTTTGTAATCATGGATAATGGATTTTAGATGAATAACTACACATATCTCATACATATATTCTACTCAATTATGAAGAAATAACCATTTGTACAATAAATAATATTTTTGTACATATATTTTTTAAAAATAATTGTTAAAAGTACATTTATATGATTTTTTTAAAATTACATGATGATCATATCAAAAAATAGTTCATGCATATTACCCTGGCTACTCTTGAATAATGTTGACAGTGTAATTATACCTACTAGTTTCAAAGAATTATATGTAAAATTGTTTATGATCGAACATATGAATTCAATTCATTATTTGATATATAAATTTTCATTTGTTTATTTATTCATGTATCAAAACATGGAGATAAATTTCATAGATGATTATGTTCAAAGAGTAATATTCCATCTAAATTGGTCAAATATTATTATGATTATACAGTTAATGGATTTCTATTTCATACATGGGTATTTGGAGAGTCAATAAAATCAACGAACAATGGTGTTTCTTTAAAATAATATCATCATAAAGAAAGTGAAGTCGAATTTTATGGCATGATGGATGAAATAATTGATTTATATTATTTGGGTCAAAATTATGTAATAATGATTGAATTTAATTGGTTTGATACTGATGGAGGGTTGTGTGTTCATTTATGACATGGAATCATTTATTTTAAATATAAAAGTGTTATTGTAGAAAATGAACCATTTTTGTTTTCATATTTACGTACTCAATTTTCATGAATAATTTTAAACATTTTTTATGGATATTGGAGGATTTTAATATAAAATTCCCATGGATTTCAATGTTTTACTAAATTATATGAAATTTAAAATAAGGTATTGAAATGATTTTAAATAAATGAAATTATTGAAGAATTTAAATTAAGTTTTTTTATCTCAATACTCTTGAATTTTTTATAAGTAATTTATATATTTTTTTAGGTATTTTTTTACCTAAAAAGGGTCCATTCATGGCTATCCCTCAACCACAACCACCACCAACCACATAGTTAGCTTCTAGTGTCTAACCAGCTAAGAAATGATATGGGAGAGGATAAACATAGTGGAAGATCATAGGGGAATTAAGCCTGTGTGATAGCTCATGGGGATTCAAGCCCACGAGGAGTACGATTGGTCCAAGGCATGTATGGGTTGTGATGTACCATGTATGTGTGTGTGTACCAGGAGACCATCCCCAGATCAAGCTTTAGAGCTAGGGATGTGGCACATTTCATTATAATAAATCCTAGAGAAGTATCCCACTTCCGATGTGGGAAAGGATTCATATGGTTTTTGTTCAACTAACCAAAACAATGGCACTTATCTTTGGTCCCGCATAGCCATATATCGAACACATCCCATCACCAAGATCCATTTTCTTCCACCTTCATATTCATCCCACCACCAATTTTAATTTTCAAAGAACACCATTTCCAATGCTATAGAAGCTCTAGCACAAGATCTTTTCCACTACTGAGACCTTCCAACACCATGGATCACCTTTGGTTCTGGTTCTAAACACCTTGATCTTACATTAGAAGGTGTTTATACCTTGTAAGATAATGAATCTCCCTTAATCCATTGTGAAATCCATAGGAGTTGATTATGGACATTATTGAGGTCTGGACCACCATGGATCATCCTATACACCTTTGTAGACCTCTTTGTTTCATACTTTAATGAGGAATGAAGCCTTGCACACTCAACATCTCGATGAAGAACCTTTCTTCCTCCACTACCTCACCACCTACGGTTCATGTACATTATTATCATATGAAACTTTTGGAATCAACAATAGTACTTGTGCTACCACTAGGTCAATGGTAGAAATTTTGCTACATCTAAAACAATAGTAGAATATCTGTTACTGCCAAGATAACGGCAGCACATGTGCTACTATCAGGGAACATGAATCTCAATGCTCTACTATCCACTATAGACAAAGTTTCTAGGACCACTTACATTGCTTGAACTAGTGTGTTACCTCAGTTCCCTCCACAACTACTTTTGTTTCCACCAAAAGTCTTGGTCATGACTCCCATGCACCAAGAATTACTATTAGCCAAGCCAGCATTGAGCCAATGTTAGATCTAAATAAATAATTCACCCTCTCCACTGAAATCTCCACCACCATCACCAATATTGTGTAGTGGATATACTATGAAGAACGCTTGCATCTCCATGAATAACTTGACCCTATATGGGAGGTGTTGTCATCATTAAAAGGAAGGGGTCAAATTAACATATGAAATAGGATCATCTATTGAGCATTATGCAATAAAAAAAGATGAGGAATGGAATCCTTTCATATGTTGGTGATGTTACTACCATTTCTGGGGCATTTTTAGTTAACATGGTGTATGATCTAAAGAGGATGTGTAGGAAATTGTTCTCATACATGAAAGAGAATCCAACTATTAATATTTCTATGTTGATATGTATTACCATGTAAGGAAGAAGGAGATAGCGTGAATGTTAATAAATTATTAATTCTATTTTTGACCCAAAGGTAGCACATGTGTTACCACCAGACCAACAGTAGCATATGTGTTACCACCAGAATAACGGTAGAACAAGCTATCATTGAGCTAATGGTAGAATTTGGAGGAACCATCACTGATCATACTCCCTTCTCACTAGGAACCCCACTACATCCACTTGAAGCCCAAGCTTGGTCATGAAGATCTCTAGAATCCCACTACTATAATTCACTACCAATGGTATAAAATGATCTACTGTTAGGCCAACGATGGGTGTCCAATGGTGGATGATGCTACCATCACAAAGAAATTTTATCTCCATGCCTGAATTTAAAAATACCCAAGAATTAAACAAATTCAATACTAAATATATTTTAAAATATATATTCAACATTCATAAGATTACGAAAAATTCAGATGAGATATATTGAGAGGTTACCTCCCTCTATAAACAAAAGGATTAAACTCCAAAAAAAGATTAGAGGATCAAGGATAAAACACCCATTGCTGCTGTTGGATACTATTTTTTCATTATTTTTATTTATTTTTTTATTTTATAATGAATTTTTCCATGTTTACCCCCATTATTTACCTTTAATAGAGTGTTAAACCCTTTCTTTGGTTGGGAGAAGAGAAGGTAACCTGATGTAATACTAGAGTCCTAGTTTTATCAAATTATTTTGTCTATTTTTATTCATAAAATCGTTTTTGACTTATGATTTCAAAATTTTAATGGGATATATTTTATTTTTATTTCAAATCTGAATATTCCAAAATTATTTGATTAAGAAAATTATTCTCCCTCTTCTTGATATTGGATCACACCGATTGGGTGATTTTGGGGTCAGGTAGATAAGTGTTTAATGATTACTAAACACATGGGGAAGACATGGTATACATATTTGGGAACTTGGGATACTCTATTATTGATATGGAATTTCCAAGGTAATCCATATGAGAACTAGTATGCCTTTCACACATTGGAAGAAGGATAATTAAACCAAGTAAATTAGGTGGATTATTCTCACTATCAATTCAATATTAATCAAGGGTGAAAAAAAGATAAATTATTATTAATCCATTCATTAAACCAATTAATAAAAAAATTAATTTCAAAAGAACCATGATAGCATTCCATAAAGGCAAAAAAATTTAAATCCAATCACTTTTCTTTATCTGATCTTCACAAACCAAGTTCTTTATTTCCAATTCATTTAATTCTTATTATTTAATTTACTTTCACATTCATGAAATATTGATTCAAGGCACTCTTGGGAGATGACTTATGTCATTAATACTACTACATATTTATGGGGGGACTAATTATATTTTTCAACACCCCACAATATGTGTGTTTCAAAACTTGGGATTGTTGTTAGGGTGTAGGTGTTAAATCAAACCCATAGATTTCATGACTAGGATCTCTAATGAGGAAATATTTGATCTTGGACCTAAGATAGAGAGGAATTTACTTTATATATTTAGGACTCTTAACCTTTAAAATCAATTTCAAAAAAAAAAGTTATAGGACTCAAGTGAAACATCAAGTTCTCACTCTGAGCCAACAAACATGGAAATTAACCCACAACATACCCTAGGGGACCTTTTTTCCCCACAAATTTCCAATAATAATAATCAATGGACCATGAATGTACAACAAAATGACTTTAACTATGAGTCAGTATGATTTCTATCTTACCCAACTTTCATGGCCTTATAGGAGAGGGTCTTAACAAGCACATTCATGATTTCAGCTATGTTTGTTTGATCTCAAGCCTAGAGGAGTGGCTGAGGAATATTTTAAGTGGATTTAATTACCCTTTTCACTTAAGTGATATGAAAAATATTTATTTTACATCCAAAAACCAAGAGAAATATATCACTAGGATGATCTCTAAAGAATCTTCAACTAGACATTCTTCCCATCCTCCTAAAGCACTATAATAAGAAAAGAGATTTATTCTATAAGTCAAGATACTGGAGAGACCCTCTACAAATATTGGGAAAGATTAAAAAATATTTGTGAAATCTATCATCCCTAAGATATAGAAGATCATCACTTACTAGTATTTTTATACCAAGGGATACTAGAAAATTAGATAAACCTCCAAGATGAATCATCTAGAGGATATTTGATCGATAAGTCACCCATGGAAGCTAGGATCCAAATCGAGAAAATTTATCCGAATTCACAACAATTTGAAATAAGTTGTATAAGCACTATAGGAATCTATTAGGTAAAAGAATATGACTCATCACCATTTATTGAAACCAAATTATAATAAATGACAAGCCTTATAATATGGTTGAATTTATAACCTGGCCCACCTTAGGTATGTGGTTTATGTTCATCACCCCATCACTTCACTGATCAATGTGCTAAGGTGTATAGTATGAAAGGATATGTAGCTTCATTACAACCAATATAGTTTCAAAATACCCAACCATAGAGATAATGTCAAACCCAATAGGTATTTGGAGGTCAACAATTCTAGACTTGATCTCCTTTCTAGTGGAAATTTGAGAATCCACCCCCTTTTCAACAACTATACAAGTAGCATTACCAACAACAAGACTACCATCTATCTAATTTTAAACAAAAACCCTATGGAAAACCCTCATCTAGTTCCCTACCAGTTGAATGAATTCAAGGAACAGAGATGGAGGATCTGTATAATACAATAAAGGATTTGTACAATAAATTTGAGAATCTTATGGCTATGTTGTCCAAAAACCCTGGAAAAATCCCACCTCAAACATCCCAAACCCAAAGGAAAGTGTGAGAATGATCATAATAAGGACTAGAAAGGATATATATCCACCATAACCTAATAAATCCCAATATTACCCAGAATAAGGTGAGTCTAGAAAATCTAGAAATTTAGTACAAATTATAAAAGTGAAAACCACCCCACCTGCACAAGAGGAAAGAAGGTAGAGGAAGAAACGACATAAATATTTAGGAAGGAAATATAGTCAACTCCATTATAAAGATATAAAAGGGATAATAAATACATCTCCATTCCATTTTGTTAGTCCCATAAGTCTAAATACCCTAATAGGGGGGTGAATCAGGGTATGATAGATTTAAACCTCTACCCCTTTGGATCTTGTTTTGCTGTTAAGAAAAACTCTCTTCTCTCTCTTTCCTGTACCAAAGAATAAATAGAAATTAAATCATATATAGGACTCATAAATTTTTACTTGGATCACCCTAACTAGGCTACGTCTAAGAATCATACACTGGCGATGTGTTGATGTACCAAATCCACTATAAGCGCACTGTTGTTTATAATGTTCGAAGTGAACTCACTGTCCCTTATGGTTTACAACCAATCACAATATGAAAGCTCACTACTCTCTCAACTAAAGTGTGATCACTGATTCTTCAGAATATCCGCTCACAATTTAAAGACTTGTAGGTCCTTTTATTATCAAAAATGAATGCATCTTTCTCTGTATATAGATTCTCTATTGATGAAAAATATTCACCCATAAATGAATCTTACATTGCATCGAAGGTACTGGGAAATCTTCAAACTTTCACACAACCCAAGAATGACAGGTGTGCTTCTCTAAGCCTAGCATACTTCTCTATGATTTGGTGCGCTTCTCCAAGCTTGGTGTGCATGTTTCACCTAACCACTTATGTGAAAATCCCTTCGCCAACTCATAACATGGGTGACTCACACCCTTTTACGCCCAAACCAATATTGGTGTGAAACTATCAATTGGCGCACAACTTCTGAATAACCATATACTTGCGCACCCACACCACCACTTGCACAACCAACCCTACTTGCGCGAATAGAGATAAAATTTTCTCTAAGTGTTGAACTATATGAAAAATGAGAAGGGGTGGACCTCTATTTATAGGAATTTTGGACACCCTGAGTGTCGGCGCGCAAGTCTCCTCTCGGTGTGCAAGTCCAGCCACCCTATTCTTTGTTGACTTAGTCATCTTGGGCACCCAAACCAAAACTTGGGTGACCCTATTTCCTTTTCCATATTTTGATGATCTGATCTTGAAAAACATTTGGCATGCAAGTTTTAAAGACTCCAATACACCGGCACACAAGTCCCTTTTCCAAAAACAACTTTCTCTATTTGTCAATTTTGTGGCCCAAAAATTTCGTACACTTGAAAATGATGCCACCTTGTATCTGTTATTTTTTTACTACCTTCAAATCATTCATTCCTTTATCAAGGTTCTTATTGTAAAACATGGATTGTCAACAAAATATCCTGAACTTGAAAACTCACCATGTAAACCCTCATTGTCAACAAATTGAACATTGTGGTCTGCTTTTTCAACAAACAGAATCACCTCAAAAAGGCTTTAATGATACCTTGAGGGATTTTTTTCCAACACATTCCCTTCCAGATTTATAGAATCCAATATTTTTTAGGAATAGTAACTTAAAAAAGAGATCCAGGAGAAATTTTGAAAGGTTGATATTAATATACTTCTCTTGGGATCCATTAGAAAAATCCTCGAATATGCTAAATTCTAAAAAAATCACCAAGAGGAAGAGGATAGACAAGAATGAAAGATTAAAACTTGGGAGAAGTATTTCAGACATGATTACACCACTATTACCAAAAAAAATTCAGGATCCATGGACATTATCTATTCTCTAAACCATTGGTTCTTTAAAAAAAATTAATGTCATGTGTGATCTTGGTTGTGTGTTCATTTATGACATGTAATCTTTTATTTTAAATATAAAAGTGTTATTGCAGAAAATCTGTTTTTGTTTTCATATTTACGTACTCAATTTTCATGAATAATTTTAAACATTTTTTACGGATATTGGAAGATTTTAATATAGAATTCACATGGATTTCAATGCTTTACTAAATTATGGGAAATTTAAAATAAGGTATTGAAATGATTTTAAATAAATGAAATTATAGAATAATTTAAATTAAGTTTTTTTATCTGATTACTCTTGAATTTTTTCTAAGTAATTTTTATATTTTTTTAGGTATTATTTTACCTAAAAAGGGTCTATTCATGAATATCCCTCAACCACAGCCACCACCAACCACATAGTTATCTTCTAGTGTCCAACCAGCTAAGAAATGATATGGGAGAGGCTGAACATGGGGGAAGATCATAGGGGAATTTGGCCTGTGTGATAGCCCATGGGGATTCAAGCCCATGAGGAGTAGGATTGGGCCAAGGCATGTATGGGTTGTGATGTCCCATGTATGTGTGTGTGTACCGGGAGACCATCCCCATATCAATATTCAGAGCTAGGGATGTGGCACATTTCATTATAATAAATCCTAGAGAAGTATCCCTCTTCCGATGTGGGAAAGGATTTATATGGTTTTTGTTCAACTAACCAAAATAATGGCACTTATCATTGGTCTTGCATAGTCATATCTCGAACACATCCCATCACCAAGCTCCATTTTCTTCCACCTTCATATTCATCCCACCACCAATTGTATTTTTAAAATAACACAATTTCCAATGCTATAGAAGCTCTAGAACAAGATCTTTTCCTCTCCTGAGACCTTCCAACACCACAGATCACCTTTGGTTACGGTTCTGAACACCTTGAGCCCACATTAGAAGGTGTTTATACCTTTTATGATAATGAATCTCCCTTAATCCATTGTTAAATCCATAGGAGTTGATTATAGACATTATTGAGGTTTGGACCACCATGGATCATCCTATCCACCTTTTTAGACCTCTTTGTTTCATACTTTAATGAGGAATGAAGCCTTGCTCACTCGAGATCTCGATGAAGAACCTTTCTTCCTCCACTGCCTCACCACCTACGGTTCATGTACATTACTATCATATGAAACTTTTGTAATCAACAATAGTACTTGTGCTACCACTAGGTCAATGGTAGAAATTGTGATACATCTAAAACAATAGAAGAATATTTGTTATTGCCAAGCTAACGGCAGCACATGTACTACTATCAGGAAACATGAAGCCCAATGCTCTACTATCCACTATAGAGAATGTTTCTAGGACCACTTACATTACTTGAACTAGTGTGTTACGTCAGTTCCCTCCACTACTACTTTTTTTTCTACCAAAAGTCATGGTCATGACTCCCATGCACCAAGAATCACTATCAGCCAAGCCAGTATTAAGCCAATGTTAGATCTAAATAAATAATTCACCCTGGCCACTGAAATCTCCACCACCATCACCAATATTTTGTAGTGGATATACTGTGAAGAACGCTTGCATCTCCATAAATAACTTCACCCTATATGGGAGGTGTTATCATCATTAAAAAGAGGGGGTCAAATGCACATATCAAATAGGATCATCTACTGAGCATTATAAAATAAAAAAAGATGAGGAATGGAATCCTTTCATATGTTGCTGGTGTTACTACCATTTCTGGGGCATTTGTAGTTAACATGGTGTATTATCTAAAGAGGATGTGTATGAAATTGTTCTCATACATGAAATAGCATCCCAATGTTAGTATTTATATGTTTATATGTAGTACAATGTAGGGAAGAAGGTGCTAGAGTGAATGTTAAAAAAAATTTAATGCTATTGTTGACCCAATGGTAGCACATGCGTTACCTCCAGACCAACAGTAGCATATGTGTTACCACGAAAATAATGGTAGAACACGCTATCGTTGAGATAATGGTAGAATTTAACGGAGCCATCACTGATCATACTCACTTCTCACTGGGAACCCCACTACTTCCACTTGAAGCCTAAGCTTGGTCATGAAGATATCTAGAATCCCACTACTACAATTCACTACCAATGGTATAAAATGATATACTATTAGGCCAACGATGGGTGTCCAATGGTGGATGATGCTACCACCACAAAGAAATTTTATATCCCTGCATGAATTTAAAAATACCCAAGAATTAAAAAAATTCAATACTGAATATATTTTAAAATATATATTCAACATTCATAAGATTAGGAAAAATTCAGATGAGATATATTGGGAGGTTACCTCCCTCTATAAACAAAAGGATTAAACTCCAAAAAAAGATTAGAGGATCAAGGATAAAATACCCATTGCTATTGTTGGATACTATTTTTTCATTATTTTTATTTATTTTTTTATTTCATAATGATTTTTTCTATGTTTACACCCATTATTTACCTTTAATGGAGTGTTAAACCCTTTCTTTGGTTGGGATAAGGGAAGGTTACCTGATGTAATACTGGAGTCCTAGTTTTATCAAATTCTTTTGTCTATTTTTATTCATAAAATCGTTTTTGACTTATGATTTCAAAATTTTAATGGGATTTATTTTATTTTTATTTCAAATCTAAATATTCTAAAATTCTTTGATTAAGAAAATTATTCTCCCTCTTCTTGGTTTTGGATCACACTGAGTGGGTGATTTTGGGGTCAGGTAGATAAGTGTATAATGATTACTAAACACATGGGGAAGACATGGTAGACTTATTTGGGAACTTGGGATACTCAATTATTGATTTGGAATTTCCAAGGTAATCTATAGAAGAACTAGTATGCATTTCACACATTGGAAGAAGGATAATTAAACCAAGTAAATTAGGTGGATTATTCTCACTATCAATTCAATATTAATCAAGGATGAAATAAAGATAAATTATTATTAATCCATTCATTAAACCAATTAATAAAAAATATTTAATTTCAAAAGAACCATGATAGCATTCTATAAAGGAAAACAATTTTAAATCCAATCACTTTTCTTTATCTGATCTTCACAAACCAAGTTCTTTATTACCAAGTCATTTAATTCTTATTATTTAATTTAATTTCACATTAATGAAATCTTGATTCAAGGCACTCTTGGGAGATGACTTATATCACTAATACTACTACATATTTATGGGGGGAATAATTATATTTTTCCACACCCCATAATATGTGTGTTTCAAAAATTGGGACCGTTGTCAGGGTGTACGTGATAATCAAACCCATAGATTTCATGACTAGGATCTCTAATGAGGAAATATTTGATCTTGGTCCTAATATGGAGATGAATTTACTATATATACTCAGGACTCTTAACCTTTAAAATCAATTTCAAAAAAATAAAGTTATAGGACTCAAGTGAAACATCAAGTTCTCACTCTGAGCCAACAAACATTGAAATTAAGCCACAACATACCCTAGGGGACCTTTTTTTCCCACAATTTTCCAATAATAATAATCAATGGACCATGAATATTCAACAAAATGATTTTAAATATGATTCAATATGATTTCTATCTTACCCAAGTTTCATGGCCTTATAGGAGAGGATCTTAACAAGCACATTCATGATTTCAGCTATGTTTGTTTGATCTCAAGCCTAGAGGAGTGGATGAGGAATATTTTTAGTGGATTGAATTACCCTTTTCACTTAAGGGATATGACAAATATTGATTTTACATCCAACAACAAAGAGAAATATATCACTAGGATGATCTCTAAAGAATCTTCATCTAGAGATTCTTCCCATCCTCCTAAAGCACTATAATAAGAAAAAAGATTTATTCTATAAGTCAAGATACTGGAGAGACCCTCTACAAATACTGGGAAAGATTAAAAAATATTTGTGAAATCTATCCTTACTAAGATATAGAAGATCCTCACTTACTAGTCTTTTTATACTAAGGGATACTAGAAAATTAGATAAACCTCCAAGATGCATCATCTAGAGGAGATTTGATCGATAAGTCACCCATGGAAGCTAGGATCCAAATCGAGAAAATTTCTCAGAATTCACAAGAATTTGAAATAAGTTGTATAAGCACTATAGGAATCTATTAGGTAAAAGAATCCAACTCATCACTATTTATTGAAATCAAATTATAATAAATGACAAGCCTTATAATATATATGACGGTGAAATAATTGAATTTATAACCTGACCCACCTTAGGTATGTGGTTTATTTTCATCACCCCATCACTTCACTGGTCAATGTGCTAAGGTATAGAGTATGGAAGGATAGGTAGCTTCATTACAACCAATATAGTTTCAAAATACCCAACCATAGAGATAAGGGAAAACCCAAGAGGGATTTGGAGGTCAAAAAATCTAGACTTGATCTCCTTTCTAGGGGAAATTTGAGAATCCACCCCCTTTTCAACAACTGTACAAGTAGAATTACCAACAACAAGCCTACCATCTATCTCATTTTCAACAAAAACCCTATGGACAACCCTCATCTAGTTAGCAACCAGTTGAATGAAGTCAAGGAATAGAGATGGAGGAGCTGTAAAATACAATAAATGATTTGTACAATAAATTTGAGAATCTCATGGCTATGTTGTCCAAAAAACCATGGAAAAATCCCACCTCAAACATCCCAAATCCAGATTAAAGTGTGAGAATGATCATAATAAGGACTAGAAAGGATATATATCCACCATAACCTAATAGATCCCAATATTAGTCTGGAAAATCTAGAAATTCAGTACAAATTATAAAAGAGAAAACCACCCCACCTGCACAAGAGGAAAGAAGGTAGAGGAAGAACCTACATAAATATTTAGGAAGGAAATATAGTAAACTCCATTCTAAAGATAGAAAAGGGATAAGAAATACATCTCCATTCCATTTTTTTAGTCCCATAAGTCTAAATACCCTGAGAGGGGGGTGAATCAGGGAATGATAGATCTAAACCTCTACCCCTTTGGATCTTGTTTTGCTGTTAAGAAAAACTCTCTTCTCTCTCTTTCCTGTAGCAAAGTATAAATAGAAATTAAATCATATACATGACTCATAAATTTTTACTTGGTTCACCCTAACTAGGCTACATCTAAGAAGCATACACCAATGATGTGTCGATGTACCAAATCCATAATAAGTGCACTGTTGTTTATAATGTTCAAAACGAACTCACTGTCTCTTATGGTTTACAACCAATCACAATATGAAAGCTCACTACTCTCTCAACTAAAGTGTGATAACTGATTCTTCAAAATATCCACTCACAGTTTAAATAGTTTTAGGTCCCTTCATTATCAAAAATGATTGCATCTTTCTCTGTATATAGATTCTCTATTGATGAAAAACTTTCACCCAAAGATGAATCTTACATTGCATCGAAGGTACTGGGAAATCTTCCAACTTTCACGCAGCCCAAGAATGATAGGTGTGATTTTCTAAGCCTATCATGCTTCTCTATGATTTAGTGCGCTTCTCCAAGCCTGGTACGCAATTGTAACCTAACCAATTATGTGAAACTCCCTTCGCCAACTCATAACTTGGATGACTCACAGCCTTTTATGCCCAAACCAATATTGGTGTGAAACTATCAACTGGCGCGCAACTTATGAATAACCTTATACTTGTGCACCCACACCACCACTTGCACGACCAACCCTACTTGCATGAATAGAGATAAAATTTTCTCTAAGTTTAGAACTCTATGAAAAATGAGGAGAGGTGGACCTCTATTTATAGTCATTTTTGACACCCAGAGCGCCGGTGCGCAAGTCTCCTCTCGGCATGCAAGTCCAGCCGCCCTAGTCTTTGTTGAACTAGTCACCTTGCGCGCCCAAACCAAAACTTGGGTGACCCTATTTCCTTTTCCATATTTTGATGTTCTAATCTTGAAAAACATATGGCATTCAAGTTTCCAAGACTCCAAGACATCGGCGCACAATTCCCTTTTCCAAAAACACCTTTCTATATTTGTCAATTTTGAGGCCCAAAAATTTCGCAAACACTGGAAAATGGTGCCACCTTGTATCTGTTATGTTTATACTACCTCCAGATCATTCATTCATTTATCAAAGGTCTTCTTGTAAATCATGTATTGTCAACAACATATCCTGAACTTGACAACTCACTATGTAAACCCTCATTGTCAAAAAATTGAACATCGTGGTCTGCTTTATCAACAAACACAATCACCTCAAAAAGGATTTAATGATACCTTGAGGGATTTTTTCCAATACATTCCCTTCTATATTTATATAATCCAATATTTTTTAGGAATAGTAACTTAAAATTTGGATCCAGGAGAAATTTTGAAAGGTTGAAATTAATATACCTCTCTTGGGATCCATTAGAAAAATCCCCAAATATGCTAAATTCTAAAACAAAATTTTCACCAAGAGGAAGAGGATGGACAAGAATGAAAGATTAAAAATTGGGAGAAGTATTTCAGCCATGATTACACCACTATTAACAAAAAAAATGTCAAGATCAATGGAAATTATCTATTCTCTACACCATTGGTTCTTTAAAAAAAATATGTCATGTGTGATCTTGGTTATTAAATTAATTTCATGTATAAATCTTTCTATATATATTTGAAAATATGTAATCTAAATCCCATAAGATTTTTTGTCTAACTGGCCAACAGATCTACTATTTTTCCAGCGGGAGTTTTGGACGATGTGCTGGTAGGAGTTGAAGGACTACTTTTTACAGTAGACTTTTATTTGATCACCATGGATGAAGATATAGCCTTAGGTAATTCACCCATTATTTCTGGAACACCATTCCTAAATATGGATAAAAAATCATTAATATACATGAAGGAACACTTAACATGGAGTTAGGATACAGAAAGGTTTACTTCAAGGTTTGTTAATCCAAGAGGAATCCTTCGAACAATTATACACTCATTTTAGTCTTTCATGAAGATAGTATTGAGACCATTGAATACTCAGGTGTTCTAAGATAATTTTTAGCCCAAAGATAAACCCTTGATGCTGAAAACACAAATGAATAAGTGAGTACTCAAAAATTTATAAATTTTATTTCAAATGATCAAGAAGAAATAACATATAAATTATTTGATAATTTTTTATAAGAAAATAATATGATACCCTTTATTAAAAAGATTCAAGGTTTTGTAGTAGGAAATTTAAAATCAATCTTATTTCTAGAACAACCCCCAAACCTATAAATAAAACTTCTCCTTTGAGAATTAAAATATGTGTATATTATAGAAGTAGAAAAATTTCTAGAGATAATAGATAACCACCCATACCAATACTAAGAGAAAATTTTAATTGAATTTTTGAAATGAAACATTCAATCCATAGGCTGGATCCTTGGAGAAATCCATGGAATAAACCCCAAGGTCTAGTCCAATAGAATTTTTCTAGAGGAAGACTCAAGAACTATTTGGAATCCCTAGATGAAACTTAACCCAAACATCATGTAAGTTATTAAAAAGGTATTAAAAAATTGGCAGCTGACATAATATACCCAATTTATGACTCACAATGGGTCAGCCCCATCCATGTAGTTTTTAAGAAAATTGGTTTGACAATTGTGAAAAATGGGAGTAATGAAAAGTTCTAATGAGAGTCTAGAATAGTTGTAGGGTATGTATTGACTACATAAAACTCAACTAAGTCACCAGAAAAGATAATTTCCCCATCACATTCATAGATCAAATTCTATAAAGTTTAGAAGGTAGGACACGTTACTGTTTCTTGTGTGGATTATTTGGTAATGTTCAGGTACCCATTTTCCTATAATACTAAGATAAGACAACATTAACCTACCCATTTGGGTCCTTTTCCTACATAAATATTCATTTATCATTATTAAATACTCTAATTACATTCTAATAGTGTATGTGTGGCATTTGATGAGCTGAATGAAAAGTTGATTACACCACCAATTATGTAGCCCCCAAACTAGGAGAACCTATTTGAGTTTCTTTGTGATTCATCAAACCAAGATATAGGAGTAGTGATCTCCCAATTAATTAAAGTAAAACCACAAGTCATAACATATTCCTCAATAACCTTATATGCAAATCAACTCAATTACATAACTACATAAAAATAATTCCTCAAGATTGTGTTTTCATTGGATGAATTTAGATCTTATATTATGTGAACTAAAGTGGTTGTAATTTTTGATCATGCATCACTTAGGTACTTGATGAAAAAAATTTATGCCAAACCAAGGTTGGTGATATGGATAGTACTCTTTCAAGAGTTCAACCTAGAGATCAAGTACAAGAATGTAGCTAAAAATTTGGTGGAATATCACCTTAGTATACTCCCAAAAACTACTGAAATAAATATTCCAGAACTGAGACCTCTCAATGAACACATACTTGGAGAGTAACTATATATAGTTGAAGGTAAAGTTCCATGGTATGCTAATTTAGTTAATTATGTGGCCACCCCTCAGGTACCTTCTCACCTTAACTATCATCAAAATAACAAACATAATGTTGAAGACATATTCTATATCTAGGAAGATCCCTTTCTATGGAAAATTTTTAATGATCATGTAGGAGATGAATACTTGAAAGTCAAACAAGATCTATATTTGAATTTTTTTCATACATTTTATTATGGACGACACTTTGTACCACAAAGAACATCTAGAAAATTGTTGGAATATAGAATTTATTGTCCAAACTTATTTAAAGATACTCATGAATATTGTAAAAAATGTGATAAGTATCAATATTCTGCAAACATTTAAAAAAGACAAGAGATTTATAAAAAAAACCCATCATTTTTTGTGAAATATTTGAAGTACAGGTCATTGATTTTATGGTAATGTTTCCTATATATTTTTGGTAATTATTATATTATACTTGATGTGGATTATTTCTCTAAATGGGTGGAAGATAAGGCCACCAATCCTGATAATTCCAAAGTTGTATGTGATTTTTCCGGACTAATATCTTTTGTAGGTTTGGAGTGACAAGTGCCATAATCAGTGACCAAGAGACCCATTTTTTCAATAGAATTATGGATTCTATGCTTAAATTTTATGGGGTCCACCACATTAAATCTACACCTTACCAACCTAAAATAATGGCCAAACTGAATTTTCCAATCAAAAGATTAAAGGTGTTTTGAAGAAAATGGTTAAACCAAACTAAAAGGATTGGAACCAAAGGATTGAGGATACCTTATGGGCATATTAGACATCATAAAAAACACTTATAGGTATGATTCCCTACAATATTTTTTATAGAAAGAGTTTTCATCTACTAGTAGAGTTATAGAACCAAGCCTATTGGGATGTAAAACATATGAATTTGGATTTTATGAGTGCTAGAAAAGAGATAAAGCTTCAGTTACAAGATTCAGAGGAAATCTGAAGATAGTCTTTCGAAAACTCAAGAGTTTATAAGGAGAGAACCAGAGTGGCACATGAAAAACTAATCTAACAAAAGGAATTCAAAACTGAATACCAAGTCCTAATCTACAATTCTAGACTAAAGTTAATTCTAGGTAAGATACATTCAATGTGGGGAGTACCTTTTATAGTTAATAATGTCTATCCCTTTGGTTCAAATCAGATAAAGATATAAGAATAAGAAAACCCATTTATTGTCAATGGGCAGAAGATAAAAATGTTCTATGGGAATATACCTTAAGAACGGGTGGAGGATCTTGGACTTCTCCAACCTATATACTAATTTTATCCCATAAGGTTAAGTCGATCCGACAACATTAATCAAAGGATCCTTTAGGAGGAAACCTAAGTGTTACTGTTTTCTTAATATTTAGGATTTTTCACCTCTTCCCTTTATCTTGTGAGCATTAATGGAATGAATATTACACTGTTATGAGTTTCTTAAAGGACCTCTAAAAAGGTAGTCAATAAGCTACCCCCAAAATTGAAAAGGGAATAGAGAAAAAGCTACATGATAATAAAGAGATCATTCTTTCATTATTTTTGTTTATGACTTCTGGCATGTTTTGAAAAATCTATTTTAAACTAGAAATTTCAGTAGCTATGTTAACCTGAATATTACATGGATATGCTTGAATTTATGATTTAATTAGCTTATCTAGGAGACATGACTGTATTATGAATCTCATGATTCCGTGTTTTATATTTAAATTTAAATTTCAATTAAATTTAATTATAAAAATTAATAATTTAATTATTAAGGTTAATCATGGATATTAAAATGAGGACTCGTGATTTGAGGGAATTATTTGATTCAAGTAAATTAAATTTCCCTATCATTTTTCATACTTTGAATTTCTAAAATTCATGTGAATAGATTTATTATTATTAATTAAAAAGTGATTTTTAAATATAAAATTTCACATTCATGAGAGTATTTATAGACCAAGTACTTCCTATTTATTCTTGAACATATTTATTGAGTGATCTTGGGACATTTCACCTACCAGAACTTTAATTTGAACTTTTTAAAGATAATTAATGAGCAAAAAAGACTTTTAAAATTACTGAGGAATCTTTTGAAAAACCCCTATCCTTGAATACTGTCATTACATTAATCCTTTTTTATCCCATATTAACTATGAATGACCTTGTTAGGAATGAGGCACATTTCAAGCCATTTTTATCCAGTCCTACCATACTCTTAATATTTTGAATGATATTTTAAAGACAAAGTGTGGGGGTTAGGAAATCCATGGTGTAAGGGATGAAATTTATTGTAAGGAAAAATTGTGGGGGTGTTGTATATGGGTATTAAGAAAGTTTTTTAATTTATTTATTATTATTTATAGTTTTCCTTATTTAAAAAAATAAATAGTTTGTGTCTTCGAATAATCAAAAAATCACATTACTAGTCAAATTATTTTTATCATGTGTAGTTAGGTGGTGGGTGTGAGATTAATTTTAAGAATAAATTTCAAAAAAAATAAAAAAAATACTTTAAAAATAGTATAAAATTATTGGAAAAATGAATAAGGTTCACAAATCATTCATTATGATTAATTTTGATCATGAACTTACTTTGAGTTTGAGAAGTGGTAGTTATATATTGATAGGGATAATTTCAATGAGATTTTACTTTTGATATCATTCACTTTACTTTATAGATTAACCTCTTCTTTGATCCTTAATTTTTAAACATAAATTCCTACCAACCATAATCCATAGAGTCATCAAAACCTTGATTGAAAAGACCTCATGATTTTATGTGTCTTTTGTTTTTACAAAGTGTAGAAAGTAGTTCCTTTACAATATTATGGATTAGGAGAATGTTTTCATGATTTGATCATAACTCTAGTAGAATTTTATCATGAGAGATGGGTGAAAATATTCAAGAGGGGTAGATTGTTGTTTGGAATGTTTAATAATAAGGAATTGATGAACTTTAATTGATAAAATAAGAAGTTGCACTAATTTCAAAAGGGAAAAGGTGAAATACTAGATTTAATTTTTTTTTCTTTGAAATTTGAGAATTTGAATTGATATTTTATGTGGATTTTTGAAATTTTGATTTCAAATTTATAAAAATTTAATTTAATTTTATTTATTTGAATAATGGTAACATTGGTGTCCTCTAATTTTCAATGTTGAGATTTTATGCTTGGGGAAAATCATAGTTCATGTTTTTGGGTTTTTGACATATTCAATTTTCATGCATAATTTTAAACATTTTTTTAAGGATATTGGAGGATTTTAATATAGAATGCCCAAGGATTTTAATGTTTTACTAAATTATGGGAAATTTCAAATAAGGGATTGAAATTATTTTAAATAAATGATATTTTTGAATAATTTAAATTTGGTATTTTTATCTCATTTCTCTTGAAGTAATTTTCATATTAATTTTTAGGTATGTTTTTACCCAAAAAAAACGGGTTAGTTATAGCTAAACCTCAACCACACCCACCACCAATAACATAGCCATCCCATAGGGGTCGACTAGACAAGAAGGTTTATAGAAGAGACCATACATATTGTCATAGAATGGGAGCATCAAGGCCATGTGGTGGCATGTGGGGAGTAGGGTTGGGTCAAGGCTTGTGTGGGTTGTGGGGGTATGTGTGTTTTTGTGTGTATTGGGATCCCATAACTAGATTAGGCTTCTAAGCCAAGGATGTGATTCATTCCATTATAATCTCCCTAGAGAATAATATCACTTCCTATGCGGGAAAATATTCATATATTTACTATTCAACTAACCAAAATGGTGTTGCTTCACTTCAGTCCTATGTGGCCACCTCTCGGACACATCCGCCACCAAGCTCCACTATCTTTTACCTTAATCCTTGGGCCACAACCACCTATGTTAATCTAGTAACACTATTTCCAACATTAGATAAGCTCTAGCATGATCTGTTTTCTAATGCTGAGACCTTCTAACACCATGGATCACCTAGAGTGCTTATTTCGACCACCTTATACCCACTTTCAAAGGTGATGACTCCTTTTATGATAATTAATCTACCTCCATCCAGTGTAAAGGATGGAGGGGTTTATGATATCCATTAATGAGGTTGGGACCACCATGGACTGTCCTCTCCACCTGTGTATACCTTGGTGATCTAAACATTTATTAAGAACAAAGCCTTGATCGCTCGAGATATCTAGGAAGAAACTTTCTACCTCCATTGCCTCTCCACCTTCCATTCATGCATGTAGTGGGAACATGCCACCTCTAGAACCAACGATAACACTTCTGCTACCATTCGGCTAATGGTAGCATGTGTGCTACCTCTTAGACAACGATGGAACCTTTTCTACCTCCACACCAATAGTATCACCCATTCTACCACCAGGCCACATGAATCCCAATGTTCTTCTATCTACCATAGTAATAGTTTCTAAAACTACTAATACTTATTAAACCATGGTGTTGCATCATTTCCTTCCACTACCACCGTTGTTGGAACCAAAATCCATTTCTATAATGCCCATGCACTATAAAGCACTACCAGTCAGGCTAGCATTGATCCAGCGGTATATCTGAATAAATCCTCCACCCTCACCACTGAAATATTCAACACCATCACCACTACTATTTTGTGGCTCCTCTTTGAATAATGTTTATTCTTCTATGAAGATTTTTACCCCACATTGGAGGCTTTTCTATCGCTGGAATGAGTTGGATGAATACACATGTAAAGAAGAATCGGATGGTGATCATTATAAAATAAAAAAATATGAGGAATTGTGTCCTTTCATATGACGGTGATGTTACTACTATTTCATGGGAAGTTAGAGATAATACAGTTTAAGATCCAAGGAGTAGGTCGAGGAAGTTGATCCCATATATGAAAGAGTAGCCCACAGTTAATATTTTTATGATGACATGTAGTACCATGAAAGGAAGAATGATTTGGATTAAATGTTTAAAAAATAATTCATTCTATTGTTGGCCCAATGTTAACACCTTCACTATTTCCATACCAATGGTTTCACAATATACCATTGAGATAATGATAGCATCTAGAGTATCCACCATTGATTATCCTACCTTCTCATTAGGAACCCCGCTACTTCCACCTGAAGCCCGAGCTTGGAAATGAATAAATCTAGAATCCAATTCCTTCAATTCACCACCAATGATATCACATGATCTATGATTAGGACACTAGAGTATGTCCAATGGTCGTTAATACTACCATCGCTAAGAAATTTTATCTCCACTATAATTTTAAAATACCTAAGAATTCATAAGATTTGATGTTGAATAACCTTTAAAATATATATTCAACATTCCTAAATATTTGGAAATATTTAGATGAGATATATTGATAGGTTAACTCCCTATATAAATACAAGTAGGGTGCCCCAAAAAAAGGGATTAGAGGATCAAGGATAAAATACCTACTGATGCTCCTGGATACTCTGTTTCCATTGTTTTTTTATTTCATAAAGACTTCTGCCTCATCTACCCCCATTGTTTCCCTTTTAATGGGGGGGTAAACCCTTTATGTGGTTGGGTGAAGTGGAGGTGACCTGATGTAATGTTGGATTCCTAATTTTATAAAATTATTATATCTCATTTTATTTTTAAAATGGATTTTGACTTATGATTTTATAATTTTAAAGAAATACCATTTTATTTTTATTTCAAATATGAATATTCTAAATTTTGTTGATTAATAAAATTATTCTACCTCTTCCCAGTTTTGGATCACACTAATTGGGTGATCTAGGGTCAATGAGGTAAGTTTTTATTGATTATTAAACACATTTGGAAGGCATAGTGGA
Organism: Viscum album; assembly: GCA_963277665.1. Lineage (NCBI taxonomy): Eukaryota > Viridiplantae > Streptophyta > Magnoliopsida > Santalales > Viscaceae > Viscum > Viscum album. The sequence goes on from OY728138.1 coordinate 1,385,287,310, forward strand.
CTGATTTAGACACTTGGGGTACTCAATTCTTGATTCAGAATTGCCAAGGTGATCCATAGGAGAACCACCATGCCTTTCATACTTTGGAAGAGGATAATATAACTAAAAAAATTGGGTTTATTATTGTCACTATCAAATAAATATTAATCAAGTTTGAAAAAAAGATAAAATATTGTTAATACATTCATTAAACCAATTAATAAAAACAAAAGATTCAATTTCAAAAAAACTATGAAAGAATTACAGAAGGGAAACCAAGCCTAAACCCAATCTCTTTTCTCAAATATGATCTTCACAAAAAAAATCCTTGCTACTTAGTCATTTAATTATTATTATTTAATTTACTTTTTCATTTGTGACATATTTATTCAAAACACTACTCTTGCGAGATGACTTAGTTCATTACTACCATTATATCCTTAGGGTAAATAATTAGCTTTTACCACACCCCACGATAGGTGTTTATCAAATATCATGAACATCAAGATTATTTTGAAAATTAATGTTTCATCTGATAGATTTAAATGATTTTTGGAGTGTAATAAAAATGAAATCTCAAGATAATCAATTTATAGAACATGATAGTAGTTTTGATGAAGTGAAAGATCTGATTTTTTTTTAAAAAAGGTTGATTAATATATCTATTAATTAAATTTATATAAATACTAATGATGATACCCCGTCGTTAATGGGTGATGGTTTTGATAATGTTAATGATGTAACTAGTGACTTTGATATTACAAGAGATGATGAAATTGAGGATCATATGGAAGTTGGTGATGAGGAGGAGGAAGGTGAAGATATTGACACCAATTAAACTGAAACTGGAGATGAAGACATAGATGAAGAATATGGATGATGTATTATTTGTTTTTAATAAATATTATTATATTTTTATATTCTATATCAGTGTTAAAAATTCATTATAGGTAACACATTTTCAACCCATTGATTTTAAAAAAAAGTTTTACAATTTTTAAATTGCTTCTATTTTTTAGAAGTCATAATTTATTATAAATTTTTACATATTTTTTAGAGGGCTCAAAATTATGATGAATTTATTCATTATTTGATTGATTATCTATTACCTAATGATGAGAGTCCTTACTTTACAATTGAGGGTTTTGACATGATGACACCTACTGGGAAGGTTAGGGGCCTTGTGCAATTGATGATTCTAGGTCCCATCCCAGAGTGATGTTCATTTATTGATTTTGATTCTCATCAGATGAAGTTAGTTTCGATAAAAAAATTATTTAGTTTCTATTTATTTTAATTTATTTATAGTTTATATTACTAATTATTGTTATTTTTATATTTTTTCATATATAGTTATTAGTTAGGATAGCTCTATTTTGAGAAACAATTTTTCAGATCCAAGGGTATCATGTGAACATGTTCTTATAGAGTTATGTCACTTTATGTTTGATTATTAGTTTGTATATAAAAAACAATGAATATTAATTTAAATTTATAAATTTTATAGTTGAATATATTTTTAAATATTTTCCGGTTTTGTGGTCTCCTATTACTAATAGCATGAGAGTCTCTATTTGGGAGGCATGGGAAGCATGCTTGTGTGATCACTTCCCTCAGTTTTCACAAAATGTTCAAAGGATAACTATGAAGAGATCATCAATGATTGTATTTGATGATTATTATAGGCCTCATAGACTTTATTGTGTCCCCATTCAGTCTTGGTAGAGATTATGCACATACTAGATCAGAGAGGCTTTCTAGAGGATATCCAGTTCTAGTCGCTAGAATCAGGGGTGGAAGGATATCACACACAAATCAGGGAGTCATACTTTCAATATACATCATCTTCATTTAGTAAGTAATATTATATAATGATTTTATATATTTATATTTATATTTATATTTATATTAATATTTATATTTATATTTATATTTATATTTATATTTATATTTATATTTATATTTATATTTATATTTATATTTATATTTATATTTATATTTATATTTATATTTATATTTATATTTATATTTATATTTATATTTATATTTATATTTATATTTATATTTATATTTATATATATATTTATATTTATATTTATATTTATATTTATATTTATATTTATATTTATATTTATATTTATATTTATATTTATATTTATATTTATATTTATATTTATATTTATATTTATATTTATATTTATATTTATATTCATATTTATATATTTATATATATATTTATATTTATATTTATATTTATATTTAATACCAAATTTATTTGATAAATTTATGTAGTCTATAGCTAATCCAAACACTACTGAGTTTGATGTGTACAAAGGGTTGTGAAATGATAATATTGGAAATACTATTAGTAAGAGAAAACGACATATTATGGTCAGTATTTTTTTCATTTTTTTAATTAACATAATGTTTATGTATCTTCTTAATTTCTATTCATACAGTTGGAGGAGACATATGATTAAGAGGTTTATCTTATGTGTGTGATTTGGTCTAGGATAGATGGTGGATATCAGGGCTCGTGGGAGTCAAATTTTCATGAGTTTTCTTGGATGCGAGTAACAATGAGTGTCCTTAAGAAAGGATGACTGGTCAGTATTGGTTCATGATTGACCCAAACTAGTTATTATGGCATTGAATTGATGTCATAATATAGCTCAAAGGTAACAACTTCGTCATCATCATTTACTGATATAGAGTATGAGGTGAGGTTGTGAGATTAGGATGAGGTAATATAATGATTTACCAAAGAGAAGGAAGAGAAGAGACGACAGTGAGATCAGTAACATGAGGAGATGATAGATTATATATAGCAGCTCACATGTGGTTTAGGGATGGATTTCTCTCCTCCAGTTGGAACAGATTTCCAACCCTCTGCTAGACCTGATCTCCAACCCCTTCTATGACATTTTGTGATTTATTTTATATGAAATTATTTTTATGTTATATTTTGGTTTTGATTTTATAATGAATAATTTTTATTTGTATTTTTATTATTCACTATTTTTTTGACTATTTACAATGGAATAAAATTCTCAGGGAAAATAATTATTTTTGGCAGAATAAAACTTCCATCATAAGTAATTTCCGACCAATACTGTTTACGATGGGAAATTCCAAATAGTAATATTTTTGATGGACCACCACAAATAGTAATATTTTGTGACGTAATTAACCACAATGGACTATTTGTGATGGGTCGCCATCATAAATAAATTTTTTAATTGTAAATCCATTGTCAATAGTTCATCATAAAAAATTTGAATTTTTGTAGTGTCTCCATCCAACTAGTTGGTGTTTTTCCAAAAAAAGGATTTGAAGATGGCCTTTGATACACCTCTGACCCTTTATTTTGGCTGGTATATTCCCTAAAATAATTATCAAATATGATGACTAAAAATACATGAAATAAAATGGTTAAAACACCAAATGATTTTTTTGATCCTTAATACACTAAGAGAGTGATGGTTCCAATAATATCCCCCTTTTTTATGATCACAAACAATTTAAAATAAGAGATACGCTAGGAATTCTGTAAACAATATATATTTCAAATGAATTAACTAAGAGAATTTATAAATAAATTTCAATATTTCATAATGAAATTTAAAATGATATTTTGAAATTATTATGAATAAAAAAACTTTAAAGAAATTCAAAATTATTAAATATAAAAAAAAAATTAAAAAATCAAAAAAAATTGAAATTTTAAGAGGATTTAAATAAAATAAAATATTTTAATCATTAAAATTTTAAGAGTATGTGAAACAAATAAAATATTTAAACAACTAAGAATAATAAAATTAAAAAAATAGTAATCAAACCTTAATAAAAAATTATAGCATCTAAGTTTTTCTCGCCCTTTGGAGAAACCAAATCCTTCTCCCCATTTGGAGGAACAAAAACATTCTTCCCATTTATAATTATCAATAAAACTGATAATAAGGGTTGTATAAATGTAAGATAAGAAAATATCCATGCATAAATGAATTCATACATAAAAGATATCCGATCATAATACTTAAGATATATTCAAACATAACCATACCAAATTCATATAAAGACAAAGGATTTTTATAGAGGATGTAGCTCACCCTAAAATAGATAATTATTTTAAGGAGGTGAGAATATATATAAACATAATGAATATAATAATATCAAAATCAAAAGAAGGATTAAAAAATATCATTCATGATTAAAAATTTATAATCTTAAAAAACTTAATTCAATTAAATAATCAAATATTGAATTTCTAAAATATTAGAAAAAAATAAGGAAATGAAGATACCTAAATCTTTCCTTAGTTAAATGAGATTGTTCACAATCTTTTCATTTATAACTCTCGATTAATAAAATTAAAATGTTTGAGAGTGAGGGTTTTAGTAAAGATATCGGATAATTGAATATTTGTACTTAAGAATTCTAGCATGATGTCTCCCTTTTGAGAGTGGTTTCTTAATAATTGGTGTCTAAGTTAAATATGCTTATATTTAGAGTGTTCAATTTGATTCCCAAAAATACTAATATCACAAGTGTCTTTACACTTAATAGGAACATGATCAAATTTTATCCCATAATCTAAGAGAGTGTTTTTCATCCAAATAATTTGGGTGCAACAACTTCCCATGACTATATATTCCACTTAGTCTATAAAAAGAGAAACATATTTTTGAATCTTACTACTTTAAGAGACTATTTATTTTCCATGTTTTTGACTATTACCTCTTGTAGTTTTCCTATTTAATTGGAATCCACCAAAATTGGAATCCAGAAAACTTGTAAGTTCAAAAGAAGTATCTTTTGGATAAAATTAACCAAAATATTTAGAACCTTTTAAATATTAGTAAATTTTATTAAGATTTTTTAAACGTGACACTTTTTTATTGGTTTGAAAAATGAGAATAAATACAAACACTAAACATAATGTATGGTCAAGTTATGGAAAGGTAAATAAGACTCTCAATCATACCTCTATAAAGATTGTTGTTAACAATTTTACCAGTTTTATCCAACGTTATCTTACAATAAGTACTCATAGGTGTACTTATTTACTTATGCTTATCCATGATAAAATGTTTTAAAAGTTTTTTAGTGTAATTTTCATGGTAATAAAAATACATTCCTTGTTTTTAGATATTTGAAAACCAAGAAAGAGTTTTAATTTTCCCATTAAAATGATTTCAAATTCTTTTCTCATTAAATATAAAAATTAATTTCAAAGAGATTCTTTTGTAGAAAAAAAATAACATCATAAAAATATATGTTAAAAATCAATAAATCATTTTAAAAATGTTTAAAAATAAATTTGAATTGGATTTTTCCATTTTAAAATCATTCCATAATAGTTACTCATCTAACTTGTTCCTAAAACCCCATTTGGTACTAGTAATTAGATAATCATCATGAATTTCAACAAGAGTCCAAACATTATTCCTTTTGAATTGTTAAAACTCATCTTTCATTGAAAGTACCCAATTTTCATCAATAATTACATCATTAGTATTTTGGGGTTCTAGGTGTGAAACCAAAGTATTATGTTTAACCTCATTTAAAACAGAACTTCTAGTATGAGTAATGGCTTTAAAATCAATTATAACATCTTTTAAAGGGTGGTCTTTAAACATTACCCATGCCTTAGGTAAATGGATATATAGTGGTTCTTCCACTACTTTAATTTATTTATATTTAGGTGGTTCATTCAAGGATAACCTTTTTAGGTCTGCCTCAACATAATTAATTTGGGGATGAGGTTTAGGAAAATTATCAACAAATTTGATGTGAATTTATTCTTCTATGGTCTTGGTCTTTTTATAAAAAACGGGTATGCATTACTCAATTTAGAGTAACTAATAAAAATACCTTAATAAGATTTGAGGTCAAATTTATCCAAGTTGTATTTGGTATTAAGAATGTATAATTTTCACCTAAACACCTTAAAATATCCAAATTTATGTTTTTTCTTTCTTTCCAATACTCATAGGGGGTCTTCTTAAGGATGGTTCTCATGAGAACATGGTTAAAGGTATAACAAGAGGTATTTAACATCTTGGAATAGAAATATTTATGGAGTTCAAATTCATTTAACAGAGTTCTCACAATCACTTGTAGAGTTTTATTTAGTCTTTCAAAAACCATGTTTTATTAGGGATTCCTAGGAGCATAAAAAGAATAATTATAACCTCCTAAAGTAAAAAATTTATCAAAATTTTTATTTGTAAACTCTATCCCATGATCACTTTTAATAGATATAATCTTATACCATTTTTAATTTTTTTTAACATCTTTTTATATTTAATAAATAATTTATAAGCCTCATTTTTATGAGATAAGAAACAAACTCAAGTAAATATTATATAATCGTCAACAATTACAAAATTGTATGATTTACCACTTATACATGCAACTTGGGTTGGTATAAATAAATCAATGTGTACAATTTCAATGGATTTATAAGTGAAAACATTATTTTTATATTTAATGGAATATTTTTGTTTCTTACCATGTTCAAAAGTCTCATACACAATGTAATTTATGAAATGAAATTTTCAAAAATATCATAATAGTTGTTTTCAAATGATATTGACAAGTGTGTGTGTGCTAAAATGACCAATGTTTCTATGCCATAACCATGAATTTTTATCATGTGTGCTTAAAAATTTAACATGTTGTTTGGAAAGGTATTTTAAATATATAACATAAACATTTTGAAATTGATAGGCTGGAAATAAAAGATTTCCTTTGAAGTCAAAAACATTATATGCCTAATTTTCAAAAGAAACTTTAAAACCACTATCACACAATTGAATAATAATTAATTAAATATGTTTTAAACCCTGAACATATAAAAGATATTTAATAATCATAGGAATTAAAAAACCAATATTTCATATACCAATGATCTTACTATTTAAGTTATCACCAAAGGCGACATGGCCTCCATCAATATTTTCTTAATGGTTGAACTCAGAGTAATCGTCACAGATATTTATTGAGCACCCACTATCCATATACCATATATCTATATGATATTTTCCCTTGATACAATTTTCTAAAAAAATAATCAAATACCAAAGCCTTTGGTAACCAAATAAATTCAGGTCTACTAATTTTATCTAAAAGTAATTTTGGAACACATATTTATTTTTTTATGATATTTTCCAGATGAAATATTATAATAGAGATGTTATCTTCTGGTTTAACCATATCGATCATTTTATAATAACATTTATAAATATGACACTTGGTTTTATGATAATAATTAAAAATTTATTTTGAGGGCATCCTTTTACAAAAAAAAATCATTTTTAAAGGGATTATGTTGATTTTAAAATCAAAATCCAAAATTATTCTTCACATGGCTTTGGAAACCTAAAATTTTATTTAAATTATTCTTTTTTGGTCAGATCGGTGTTTCACAATGACTCTATAGGGGTTGTTAATTGAGTTCTTAAAAAATCACTTAAAAATAATCTTTTATTAAGAAATGAATGATTATGATATTACCTTAACAAAAATAATAAATGTAATGAAAAATGGTAAGATAAAGATAGATCATAAAGGATTTATAGTGTTTTGGGGAAAAATATCCCCTAGTCTGCTCCACCAACACTCTAATCCTCAAGTTTAGTGATTTTCACTATACCATACCTTTCTTTGGGGGATTCCCAGCTAAGTGAAATAATTTGTTAGTTGTTAAAAAGTTCCAAGATATTTTAACTATACTATCCATTTACAAGTCCTATCAATAGTATTAGATCACTCAGAAAAATGATTGTGAGTCAATACAAAGATGAAAATAACGATTTATGTAGTTTTAGTACATAGTTGCAAGCAGCAACTGAAAGAAGAAGAGGAAGTGTCCAGAGAAAAAAAATATTTTCAAATATTGTCTATTTATGTTCTTTAATTTCAAATAAATAACCTTGTATTCATAACAATAGAGATTATCAAGAATTGATTGTGCAGTAGAGAAAAGAGTATGTGTGTCTATCAGTATGTGTCTCTTGTATATCTTCACTATTTTCATGCATTAGTGTGCTTTCCTTTTTATATCTCCTATTTTGACTTTGAACAAAGCACACATGTTTATCCAATGGTTAATTTAGATAATCATTTTGAAATATAAAGCGATAATATATTAATCAACATGTTTCTTTCTTTTCCAAATAATCCACGAATAGATATAAAATGTCATAGAAATTTGTATATTCATCAGATCTTTCCATTCTTGGGAAAAATAGATCTATCCAAATCATCCTTTCCTTATTTAGAAAAAATCTTTTTTGATGCACATAAAATCATTATTTTAATTTTCCGAAGATACGATAATGGAAAAGAGTTTAAATGAATGATACTCTAACTCTAAGGATGTGAAACGATCCTCTATAAGATAATTAAATATATGTAAGATAAATTACTAGAAGTATTGTTCTTATAGGATAATTTCAACATCATAAGATAAAATAGATTCCATAAGAAAAAAATAATTATCATATATTTGAATTGATGGGATGTAATATAATTTACTTATAAAGTTTTTTTCATAAGATAAATCGAGATTCATGTGAGAGAAAATTCTTAACTGAATATAAATCTACTTCATCTTTATAAGCATGATTTATTTCCATAAGATAATTCATTTAATCCAAAAGATAATTTACTTATATTGTTCAAACATTAGATAAAATCCTTTATAAGAAACTGAATTTTTAATTATGTATTGAGACTCTCTATAAGAGAATTATTTAGCACATAATATAAATTCATACACCTAATAGAAATTCCTTAGAAAATTTCTCACTGATAGATCAAAGCATTCAAACAAATAAAAAAAATAAGATATGATCCTGAAACAATTAAGACAAACATATTATTAAAACAAATGAGGAATTTGTGACCTTCAAAATATAAGTGAATTTAAGAGATATGGTGGAAAAACATAAGCATGTCCAACAATATCCCCCTTTTTGATAATCACGAATCCAAAAAAATAAAACTACTAACTGAATCTTACAAATACTCTCCTCAAAGAAAAATATTGAAAATGTTATTTTGTCTTATAAACCTTTCCACAAATAATCCCCCATTTTTATATAAAAAAGAAAAATAATTTAAATGAATATGTTTTGGCATGGACTTAATAATAAAAACATAAACATGCAAACAAAAATGATAAAATAATAATAATTGATGAAAGGATAAACATTCAAAGGACATATAGGAAACATTTAAATAAAAACATTTATAGAATGAGAATTCATACATTAAAATACCATAAAAAACCAATAGTTAAATAGAATATATAGAATAAATTTCAGTCTTTCATTATAACATCAATAGGTTACTTTTGGGTAGTGAATTTTTGAATGATTAAGGTTAGATGGGTGGTAAAGATGAGGTAGGAAAAGGAGTAGCAGAACTTTCCCCACAAATATCACCAAGTGGGACATAAAACTAAATTAACCATTGAGACTAAATCTATCATATAGAATGTTCTTGATAGTACATTACTCAATTATAGAACATGCTTCTTGATATTTGGCTAAATCATATATGTATTTATGATAGAACTAAATATTTGACTGGGTAGAAGGAGCAGTTGTAAATTATGTGGCTTTAAGAATGAGCTTTTAATTCTCTTTTTCATAAATTTAAGTAAGATAAAAGATTAATTTTAATCATTGTGAATTTGTAGAGTGAAGATAGGAAATAAAAAGTCCCAAAAAAATTTTTCCATGTAACTGAAAGAGTGCATCAACACACATATTGATCCTCTTCACAATATCATTCTGGTAGAAGTCCAGTAGAATAGTAAAACCTTTCCTTGATTTTTGGCCAAATGTACTGATATAACTTTGAAAATAAAACTTCTTGGAACAATTAGAGATTGGCCTTTTTATTATTTCCATCTACCCATATGAAATACTAACAACATTGTTTGAAGGGTAAGATACAACCAGAATAGCCTGAGTGGTAACCAAAACAAGTTCATTGATCTTCTTAGCATTAGGTATCTATGATAGTTTACTGAAGTAATCTTATTCACATAAAGAAGAATTATATAAAATAAACCAATAAACCAACTGATGAATTTCCATGAGCTTCTTTTATAATAAATAAATTTTTTTGGAATGTTAATCATCTATATTACTTAGTTAGGTTAAAATGAATCTTACATCATTCAATGTTTTTATATAAGTTTATTTGAATGAAGATACATTATCTTAAACAACACTTACTAATTATTTCAATGTATTTTTTAGATTCTCGAAATCAATTTTTAGAAATCCAGGAATACTCTGAATATCCACAAATAAAGTTTTGTCAACTACTTGAGAGTAATTTGGAGAAATAAGGTCACATTACACTAAGGAAATTATGGCAGACAAATAATCAAGGGAAACAGAGACATATTCCAATTTCTCTTCTATCATAGCTTGAGCAGTTGATCATTGTGTGCTTAGTTCAAAAATAGGGGCTCCCTAAGATTCCAAGTGTGATTGGATTAATCTCTTCAAATGTTGAAAATATATCTTTTAGAATATATTTAGTTGACTGGTTGGTATTCTTTTAATGTACACAAACTTTGATACCAACATCTTTATTAAGGATAAAATATCGTCCTTTAAAAATAAATTCTTATTAAGAATCTGAACTTCAACTCTAGATTATGATAACACGGCCTTAAAAGAATTAACTTCATCTAATAAAACATCAAACTGAGATAGAATTCAATCACTTCAATTAACAACATTAATTGTGTGCACCTCAATGCTACGATGATCTACTTATATAAGAATAGGATTAAATTATTGATTCTCTTATACTTATTTATTTTATTATAATTGAGTGGGTTTTACCAAAAATATATTCTTATTTATCATTGATACGATGGGAATATCCCTCTCAGCTACACCTTTTACTTCTTCTTATCCCAAAAAATCAATCCCATTAAAATGAATTGTCTCCCTTTTAATTTTTCTTTTAGCATCAATGGGTCTAGATACTTCAAACTAGGGAACTACACCCACAACTATAGATATGGTACTTTATTGATCAATACTAATAATACCATTGATGCCTATAAACACACCTTATTTAGTAGAATAAATTTTCAAAACATTCTTAGAAACATGGTTTGAAAGATTTTAATCTTTCTAGACTCAAGGATATGCATCTTCAATTGAATGCATATGAACTAAAACATGATTTACCATAGATTCAAATTCTTGAGTAGTGTCATCAGATCTAGTAGCAACTTCAGGTTGAATATCATCATAGATAACCACTCTTAATCTTCTTCTCCAATCGACAATAGTTAAGTCATCTAATGAGTGAACCTCAATTCAATACCCCACTCATCCAAGCCATGTGCACATGATTATTTATCATTCACCATAAAACACCATATCACAATAACATAAGCAACATTGTTTACAATCATCACAATAATCTCAATAAATGGGAAATTAAATTTTTGCCTCAATCCATTAACACTTTCATTATTCATAATAATTAACCCCTTTATCTCCATTCCCATTTTCCATTCCTATCTCACTAAGAATATTAAAGTATAAAGCTAATCGCTAGCATTTTCCCATTTATCCATTTAACCCTTTTTTCGTTCCAACCAAACAACCCCTTAGGTAATTACCCAACCTAACTGTATTACTAGACACCAATTTAATTTTCTTTAATTATATTAACATATTCATCAAGGGCTCTACATTATTTCACAACGGCCTACACTTACTTAGCTAACTCTAAGTCCGAAAAATATCGCACACCCATCATGTGGACCTAATTTGGTCGATTCATTCTCCTTGCATCCCATGGGGATAAAGTGGGGTTAAATTATCCATTTATACACCACTATATCACATAATGTCAAAGGCACCAATAACTCTTGAAAATAGAGCAAGAACAAAAACCCTACATGCATAAATCTACACAAAACCCAAGAAATATAATTTGTAGACCACCTACCTTAAATCTGTTGGCGAACGCAATCCCAACCAAAGACTTAGATCCTGATTCAACACCCCTTTGAATCCTTAACCTAGATCTCACTGAAAAATAGAGAGTTGAGAGATTTAAATGGAAATCACCCAAAATACAAGACCTAAATTGGAAAAGAGAGAGTAGAAGAAGATTAGACTCACCCGGATCTTCAATTTGCATCCAACAGCACTCCAAACGGCTAATAATTGAAATAGATTGATCATTGGGAGCTCTTGGTCCCTTTGGATCATTTTTGGGGTTGAAATAGAGGAGGATAAGGAAAATCCCGAGTGGGTTATAAAATCCTGGAGTGGAAATTTTGTAATATTTTAAATTTGCATTGGGTCGTACGGTTTACCCACATGGTTTTCCAAACCGTGTGTAAACCATGTGAATGCTTATGTCCAAAAGATCCCCCCTCGCACGACTTTCCTGCATGTTTTTCCAAACCATGCGCAAGCCATGAAGATGCTTCTATCTGAAAATCTTACTCTCACACGGTTTACCTGGGGCTTCCCACACAGTTATCACTAACCATGCGCAGACCGTGCAGCTATCCCATAAACTCATTTCCCCCCTTTTTCATGTCCCAAACCCCTAAAACAACCCCAATCTTCCTCAAGTACTTTGGAAAGAACTTAATTAACTCAAATAAAGGGTCTAAAATTAAACATAAGTAAAACATACCTTATGGAGAAATATGGGATCTTACAACCTCACCACCTTATAACGGCTCATCTTCGAGACACTCTTCCCGAGCATCATTGAGTTTCTAAAGAAAATAGATTGGTCCACTGGACCCACATATCAGATTTCTACACCCAAGCTTCCTCCTGAACGTGTACATGTTTCTATAGACCACAAACCAAGGGCACAACCTTACCCTGCAAAACTTTCTCGCTATGATCCACAATACGAACTGGGTGCTCCTTAAAGGACGCATCAGCCTCAAGCTCGACATCTTCAGCATCTATCACATGATATGGGTCTGGGTGATATTGTCAGAGTTTTGAAACATGGAAAACATCATGCATACAACTATACCACTATGGAAGATCCAATTGGTAAGCCACCAGTCTGATCCTCTCCACAATCTCAAAACCAACATATCTAGGCTCCAACTTGCCCTGCCTTCGAATTCGATGGTGACCCAACCTTGGAGACACCCGAAGAAACACACTATCACCCACCATGAACTCAAGAGGTCTATGACACTAATTTTCATATGAATTATACCTACTATGAGCTGTTTCCATACGCTTTTGAATCAAACAAACCTTCTCTGATGACTCCTGCACAAGACTCAGCCCTAACAACTCAAACTCTATAGCCTCTAACCAACACAACGGAGATCTACATAGTCTCCCATAAAGTGCCTCAAAAGGTTCTATCTGAGTTGTATCCTGAAAATTGTGGTTATAAGAAAACTCAACAAGAAAAAAGTGATTTTCCCACGAGCCACCGAAATCCAGAACACATGCTCTATATATGTCTTCTAATACCAAAATTGTACGCTCTAACTACCCATCAGAATGGGTGGTAATCCATACTCAGAAACGCCTGGGTACCAAGTGAAATCTATAGTCCCTTAGAAAAGTGTGAGGTGAAATTCAAATCATGATCTGAAACTATGGTTCTAAGCACACCGTGAAACCATACTATTTCTCGAACATACAATTCCCCCAACTGGTCAACTGTATAGGTTTCTTGAATCATCATGAAATGGTCATATTTGGTCATTCGATCTACCACCACTCAAATGAAATCATTCGTATGAGGCATCCTCAGAAGACCCACTACGAAGTCTATCATGACGTCATTACATTTCCACTTTGGAATAGGCAATGACTGCAACAACCCACCTGGGCGCTGATGTTCGGCCTTCACCTGCTAACAGATAAGGCATCATGCCACAAAACTCATCACTTTATTCTTTATTACTGGCCACCAAAACTACCTATGTAGGCCGTGGTACATCTTAGTCAAGCCCGAATTCACTTTCCACTGTGATGAATGGAACTCTTGCATAAACTCTTCCCATACATCTGTCGGCACCACAACACGACCATGATCATAAGAAACTCCATCAGTACCAAAGGTCCAACCAAAAGGTGACTCCCCACCTTTAAGATTGTATTTCATAGCCAAGCACTATAGATTAACCAACTAAATCACCTTAACTCAGCTAAAAAGTGCGAACTCAACTTCTATAGATCCAAGTTTCATCTACTCATTCCCCTCCTGTACCTCCAAATGCATCTGCAAACAAGGCCATCATCACCCACTCTAAACTAGATTCCTGAACCACTTGATTCTTAGTCTTCTGGCTAAGAGCATCAGCAACACTATTTCCTTTTCCCAGTGTGTAAACCAATTCAAAATCATAAGACTACAAGTACTCAACCCATTGTCACTGTCAAAGATTCAAATCTAGCTAAGAGAAGATTTATTTGAGACTTTTGTGGTCGGTAAACACCGTAAAGGGTTCTCCCAACAAGCAATGCCTCTAAAACATTAAGTCATGAACCATAGAAGCTAGCTCCAAGTCATGAGTAGGATAATTTATTTCATGTGGCCTCAATTGTCTCGACCCATAAGCTATAACCCAATCATCCTCCATCAACACTACCCCAAGTCCAACACTGGACACATCACAGAAAAAGGTATATTTATTACCTATTTTGGGTAAGATCGAAATTGGTGTGGTGGTCAACTGCTTCTTTAGCTCCTATAAATCACTCTCAAAAGCCTCTGAACAAATGAACTTAACAACCTTCTTGGTTAGTCTTATGAGAGGCACTACCAAAAAAGAGAAATCTCTAATAAGACTTAGGTAATAACCAACCAAACCCAAAAAACTTTGAATATCAGAGAGGTTCTTGGGATGTTCCTAAGACACCACAGCCTACAACTTTTCTGGATCCACTGACATGCCTGAATCAGATATGATGTGTCCCAAAAAGTGTACCTCATCAATACAAAACTTACATTTTGATAGCTTATCAGAAATTATATGCTTTTTTAGTGTACTCAAGATGATGTCAATATGTTTGGCATGATCTCCATGAATTCTAGAGTACACCAAGATGTCATCAGTGAAAACAACTACAAACTAATCTAGATATGGGTGGAATATCCAGTTCATCAAGGCCATGAACACCACTGGTGCATTGGTCAAACCAAACGGCATTACCAGAAATTAATACAACTTGTACTTACTTCGGAAAGCCATCTGGGGTATGTCAGAAGGTATCACCATCAAGTGATAGTATCACAATCTCAAATCAATACTGAAAAACACTGAGGCACCTCTAATATGATCAAATAGATCATCAATTCTAGGAATAGGGTATCTATTTTTAACTGTCATCTGGTTTAACTTCCTATAATCGACACATAGCCTCATTGATCTGTCAGCCTTCTTAGAAAACATCATAGGAGATCCCCAAGGTGATATACTAGGGAATATAAACCCCTTACACTCCAATTCCTCTAACTGAACCTTCAGTTCATGGAGCTCTGCTGACACCATTCGGTAAGGTGGAATAAAAATTGTCTCTTATCCAGGAAACAATTTGATCATAAACTCAAAATCTCTCTCAGGTGGTAACCCTAAGAATCACTCAAGAAACACATCCTGAAACTGGTCCACAACAAAAGGGAAGACTAATTGTACTTCCTCCCCATAATTTATCATAAGGAATGCCACTTGGGTTGTGATCTCCCCCACCTGATGTCGTAGTGGTCCTGCATGGCTCGCTCGAGTATCCCACTCACCACGAAGGACATAAGTGCTCCCATCAAGAGATCTGAATGTCACCCGACATCGTTAGTAGTCGATATGGGATTGATATAACACCAACCAATCCATTCCCAAGATTATGTCAAACCTGACATATCTAAGACAAACATATCCCACAGAAAACGATACCCACCAACCTCAAAATCACTACCCTTACACTGCCTAATGTCTTCGACTCGCACCCCTAGTGGAGTATCAAGCGATATTACCCCACATACAGTCTATACGACTAATCCCAACACAACTACAAACTGAGTAGAAATAAAGGAATGTGTAGCACCTGTATCAAATAAAGCACTAGAAAGCATGGAAGCTACAAGAATTGTACCTCAAACAGTAGATGGTCTAGCCTCACCACCCTTAGGTGTAGCTTGAAATGTGTGGAGATGACCTGCCCCTTTACCCTGGGCTCCAGCCTGAGTACCCTACACTGCACTACTCTGCTGTTAAGGGTGATCTCGCCCCGAAGTTCCACGTTCACCTCCCTTACTAGTATGGCCAGTGGAGATCCAACTTTCTACCTGATACGGGGTAAACAACCCAATTCCTACACTTGACATCTACCTATGACCTCCATCATTCCTAGACTGTAACGGGTTCCTACAGAATCTTTACATGTGGCCTAGCCTACCGTATTCTCAGCACTCAACTGGTGGGTAGGGACACTGGTCACACTTGTGCCCCGGACTGTCACATTGAAAAAAAAGACCCGGTCACCCCCCTGAGAAGCTAACCCTCTCTTCTAACTTCTTTGCGTGCTTCCAACCTACAAAAATGTTCCAATGTGGCACTTCCTGCAATCAGAATCCACACCACTTTCTTGCCCAGCCGACGCCACAAGTTCACTACCTGAATCTATCTTTAGGTTTCCTTATAAGACAAGGGATTGATCCACCACTTCAGAAAACCTTTTTAGTCGAACTATATTCACCTGAGATCTAATCTTGTGTCTCAGCCCATCCTGGAAGCGTTTCACCACAATTGCCTCATCTCCCGTCAACGTCAGAATGAAGCATATCAAATAGGTGAAACAGCTAGTATAGTCCATCACCGACATTGTCCCTTAAGTCAAACTCATAAAATCTACAGACTTCTCATGCCTCAAGGTTTTTGGATAGAAATTATCAAGAAACTTCTTTAGAAAATCTTTCCACATCATCCCCTAAGCCTACTCTGTCTGAACCATAATGTCCCACCAATGCTTTTCTTTCCCCTTCAACATATAGGCCACTAAATTGACTCGATTATCGAGAGGATCCTCTAGATGGCAGAGAATAGTTTGGATGGACTTAATCTAGAACTCTGATGCTTCTGGACCATGCTCTCTGGTGAAGGTCAGAGGATGCTACAACTGAAACTCCCTGGTCATCTCAAACATGCTCAGTACAACCCTCCCTAGGTATCATTCCATAATCTACATAAAGAGAGAAAATTTCTCATAGAACTGATCTTCCCTATCCCCTTGTATAACCAAGTTCTCTTGCTCCAATACTGTAGGAGCGTTCTTGGAAATTTCCTCATGTCATCGAATCGGTGCACATCTTCAAGGTGGCATTTCTCTACAATGCCAAACAAAAGCTTTAGAACGCAACCATAAATCTTTTGTGATAAGGAAGGGATATAGATAGGATTTTCACTTGTAATAACCAAACATGTTCTCATACACTACCCAAAAGAGCCTACTCATGACCGAGTCACTACCCTTATCCATCTCCCTAAGTCTATTGTCAACACGGTATCTAATTATCAAGGTTACAAGCCTTATATTCTACTCCCATTCAAACCATTTTCATATTCCAATTTACCCCTACAAAAAATTATTCCACTTTTACTTCTTTATCAAAAACCATTTTCTAATTACTAATAGATATTTTTTCTTTCCCTTTTTACTCATTCATACCATATTATTAGGCATAATTCATTACTTTTAAGACAACATAAGCATCCTAACCTTTACATCTCGCACACCCATCCTGTGTGTGTGCCTATCACGATGCATGTCACCTTCCTATATAGGTGCCTATAATTATTCATGAATGCACAACCTCATACCTTTCTGGTCATGATAGAAATATCATGAAACTGTCAAATCACACAACAAGTGCATCAACCAATGGTGAAATATCATCAAACGTAACAACACAAAACAAGAACAACAATCCCTTCCCAGGGTGACTTGGGATTTCCCCCGTACATGGGTTAGCTACTCCTAAGTATGAGCTCATTACCAAGGCTTGAAACATTCCTAATCTCCTGTGTACTATCCCCAAATAGTGAGAAATAGAAAATAACTCCTTTGATGCTACTTTGTAATGTCCCCGACCTAGGAGCCACTAAATCGGTGCTCCGAGCTGGGTAGTTACATGACCTCAAGTGCACCTCCCTGTATGCTATAGATTTCTGACTAACAGCGAGGGTCCAATAGGTCACATGGGGAGACTGTACCCTCAATACCAGAGTAATAAATAGTATATAATAATGAAAATAGCATAACATAAGGGAACAATGTAACATCCCAAGTAAGTAATGAATAATAGATATTTTTATCTATGTCTATTAATGAATTAGATAGTGTTTTAGAGGCTTAAAATGAAAATAAATCCAATCTTAAGCACGGAATACAATAATATTTTTTAAAGGATTGTTTTACTGCCTTTTGATGGAAAACCATTTTTAAATATATCTTTTGACAATTTTATAATCTATTTTTGTCAAAATAAACTTATTCTTTATGATTGGGACATCAAATTTTACTTTGTGTGAATTTTTGGTATTTTTCTGACAATGTTCATTTTTTTTATGAATAGTGAAAAATATTGTATTTTACATCAAAACTGCTTTTTAATCTACTTTATTTGTATGATTAGATTATCTTTTGAATTGGTTTTAAAGTTAAATTAGAATATATTTTTACTATTTAATACAATGGTGGTTATTAGGATTAATTTCACTTTGAAATTAGGCATAAACTAATGCCAAACTTTTCATAGATATTGTTTCAAAAAAACCCGCTATTTGTTTTGACAACGAGAATTATTTTAAATCAATTATTGCAATTTTTGTGTTTGGAATTTGGTAAAATTAATTACATATTTGGAATAATAAGGTCCAAATTATGTAATCAAGACTCTTTTGTTTTTGGACATTATGAATAGTAACGACGGTAATTATCTTTAATTATCTTGATTAATGAGTAATCAGGTAGTTAAGGATAATAAAATGATATCATAATAATACAAAAAGACCACAAAATGTTTCCTAAGGCTACTGGTTGTCTCATGGCCGACCATGGGATTCCTTGTGACAAACTTGGGGGGCCCATGGAATCACTTTTGTGAGAAAGTGACTTTTTATCTTTTTATTTTTAAAGAATGTTAAATGTGACAAAGAATGTATCACCTAAGTAAAATATTTTTAATTTTGTCTACATAAATGATAATTTGGACTATAAATATTCATTAGAAAGATAAAAAGATTTCCTACATCATGATATTTTTTTTATAATTTTTAGACATTAAATTTATTAAATTATATATGACATCATGATGATGCATCGATTACCTCATTAATAAAGGATTTAAATAAAATGAAAATATAATGTGAAATCTATGACCTACACATGTCCAAAACCTATTTTATGGGTGGATTTAGAACACCTATCACCTTAAACTCGAATTATATCAATGTGGGACCTTTTGAATCCGAAAATCATTTTCAAATAAAGTAACATTTCTTTACTTTCCAAGAGTGCCCCTCCTCTCCTCTTATAAAAGGCCCCCACCTCTACCTCCTTACCCACACTCCCAAAGCCTTTGTCTCGGCCAACCCCTGCCCATTTTGTCTATCCACATCCCTATCTTACTCCTTTAAGCCTCACTTTGGGCAGAAGTCTTCCCAAGGAAGCCTTTGAGCTCAAACCAAAGGGAGTTACCCGATTTTAAGGTAATGTCTTCACTTGAGTCCTTTTGTTTTATTTTGCTTCTCCAACCCCATAAACTCTTTTTATTCGTTTATTTTGTAATAACTCCAGTATATTCAATATACTAGTATGTTTTTATAAGAAGTATTCGAGCTACACTTACACACACCTACATCTAATGGTTAAAGGACATACTGTTTCCGTGGATGGTGAATTTATGCCTCCCGAAACGATGATTGTTCAACATTCTTTTAACACCTTCAAAGGTGGCCATTAAGATGTCACTATATTTATATATGATATATAATATGTTTATGTTTTCCTTAAACTTCTTTATTTTTCATTTTGGGCATACCTTTATGGTTTCCATTATGGGTAAACGCGATATCTTCATTTAAGGAAGTGCGGACTACCGCCCCCTCAAAGTGATTTGATGCATTAAATACCATATGTGGGACGTATAAAGGATGGAACTATGATATTATATATGATATTATACTTGAATTATAATATACCTTTATATCATTATGATTCCATTCTATAAAATACGAAATAGAAATGAAAGTAGCGTTCATGCGTACGTACGGCTTACCGTCTCCATGAACGGTGCATTTCATTTCTTACCTCTAAATGATTATGTAATATTATAAATGCATGTATATACTGGATATATATTATATATACATAATGATTATAATTATGGATATAATGGATACATGAACAACTTGTAATTATAAAGGGTTTATTTTTTACTCAAGTACCATTGATCGTTAAAACGACCGTTATTAACTTAAATAATTACATAGTGTTCATGACATGGAAATAAGTGATATAAAAGGAATAATGAACTTGAAAAAGGTTCTTAAGAAAGTATAAATTAACTCAATTTTATTATTCAGGACATTAAAGAACGATCGAGTCAAGTCGGACCTGAGGTATGGGACTTCGTCTCAATCTCCTTTCATTGAGGCATATTTTGTTTTATACACAACCTTATTTTATATGATGTATAAACCCCTTTGAATTTTATGTTTATTCAAAAGGAATCTTTTTTATACGAAGTGTTTACTAAATGACAAAATATAATGTTTTTGTCGTACGTATGCGGCGACAACGACTTCTCCACCGCCGTGACCATTATTTGAGTTTCGGCTTCCTCTACAAGACCTACCTTTTTTAAAAGAAAAATAAATAACATGTTTTACTTTTATTTTATTTTGGTATTGAAAATGGTTTTCATAATTTTTTTATATCAATGTGTTGTATTGATATCTTGTGATTGAAAGGTGGAAATGTTATGTTTCCTTTATACATGTTTTATGTGATACGATTATGTTGAGGTTCTTGGGAATTATTATGAATACGGGTGGTTCCGTGATAAACTAAGGGCGAGTGAGCCCGATATAGCTCTCCAATGCATTGGGTAATGCGAAGGAGTGAAATGTTAAGGTTTCTCTGAAGAGATTTAGATAATATACTGTGATGGGTATTCCAAACGAAACCAAGAGGGTTACTCCCTACGTAAGAATGATATGAATGCCTCAAGTTACCTTTATGTCTTATGATTTCTATGATTTATTCATGATTTGATGAGGTATATTAAAGTGCTTATGTTTTATGGGTAAAGTATGATTTCATTCTTATGTATATATGTACCCATGTTTCCTTTCCATATTTTTATATCCCTTACTGAGCTTTTTATGCTCATCCCAAGTTTTTTGAAATGTTTTTCACAGGTCAAGGGAAAGGTACATGATATGATGATAGTGTCAAGGAAGTGTCAAGAAAGAATCCATGTTTTATTTTAAATATATTTCCATTGATGGGAAAGAAGGATACTATTTTTATGTAAGAACTTTGTTTATATGTGGAATGTAATGCATGTTTTGTGATCTAATTCTCTAAAACTCTAAACCCGAAAAGATCCTCAATGTGTAATCTTGTAATAACTCAAGATTAAGTAAGGCTTAAGGTTGGGGCCTTATAGTTGGTATCAGAGGTTGGTTTAGATAACTTTAGGAGTTAGAATTATATTAAATGATTATCCAAAAATATTTTTTTTATGGTCAAATTGAAGTGATATAGTATTTGAATATTACCATGTTGCTTCATCTAAGACATGTTTGTTCAGAATGGTTTTCCGCAGAGGAAACAGGGAAGCAGTGCTAGGAAGGCATACAGAAGGAAATAACCTTACGAATCAGCATCTTGAGATGGTCGGAATTGGAATTGAACAGTTTGTTGCAGTAATGGAGCAGTTGACTCAAGCGATAAATGGTGGTGGTATCCATGCACGAGATCAGCCAGATCAACCGCAGAGGAACATGTCAGTGGTGGAACATTTCATGAGGCAACATCCCTCATCATTCAGAGGATCATCTGACCCTGTGCTAGCTGAAGGGTGGATTAAAGCACTAGAGAAGATTTTCTATGTCATGGGGTGTTCAGAAAATCAAAAGTTTAGTCTTGCTATTTACCATTTGGAGGGTGAAGCAGATCAGTGGTGGTCGATGGTTAAAAATATCAGGGATGCTGATGAGATTGATGCTCTCGACTAGGATGAATTCAAAGGTATGTTTCTTGAAAGGTATTTTCCTAAGGTTGTTCGACTTAGGATGGAAAAACAATTCTTGGAATTGAGGCAAGAGGAAGACTCAGTGGCTACCTATGAAGAAAGGTTCACTCGATTGGCAAGGTATGATCCAAATTTTATCCGAGACCTTGATAGTAAAATCAATCATTTTTACTCCGTATTAAAGCCAAAATATCGAAGGGCATTAGCTTCTCGTTAGTTTAAAAGTTATGAAAAGCTTGTTCGATGTGCTGAGAAGGTAGAAATGGAGTTTTTCGATGATTAAGTGTTCTATAACAACCAGCAGAAGAAGAGACCAAGGTGGCAGGAGAAAGGGAAGAATTCTTCAAAAAAGTCTGATGGTAAGAAATCTAAGTTTCCAGTTTGTGATAAATGTGGCAAAAGGAATGCTGGGGAATGTCTTCTGAATTCTGTAAAGTGCTACCGATGTGGTAAGATGGGACATAAGGCTCGTGATTGCACTGAAAAAGATCAAGGTGAAGGTAAGACCAAATTTGATTTACAGTTAGTGAAATGTTTTAAGTGCAATGAGATGGGTCACTATGCAAACGAGTGCCCGACAAAGAGCTTGAGTGATGGGAAGCAGTTAGACTACAAGCAGAAAGGGGTGGTGAAATCCTTTTCAACTACTTCAGCAGATGTCGGGCCATCAAATGACGTTGTATCAGGTACCTTGTTTGTTTTTTCAGATTATGCCAGTGTGTTGTTTGATTCGGGGTCCACACATTCTTTCATCTCTGAAACCTTTTCTAGTAAAATGGGAATACCATCTCAAGAAATGACTCCTGAACTTTTGGTAAAAACACCTGGGGGAAATGTTGAGGCAAAAAGAATTTATAAGAATCTTCCTATCCTTATCTGTGGAAAGAACCTACTTGCAAACCTTATTTTTCTACCTCTAGTAGAGTTTGATGTTATCCTGGGTATGGATTGGATCTCTATTTACCATGCTAAGATTTATTGTAGAGCTAAAGAAGTTTCTTTTCAGAAAGACTTTCAGTTTGTGTACAAGAATGAACCCTTACTGTTGATAACTTATCAAGAGGCCAAGAAACATGTAAAAGATGGAAATGAATGTTACCTTGCACACATTGTTGAAAACAATGGAACTATTTAGATTAATGATGTGCCAGTGGTAAATGAGTATCCTTATGTTTTTCCTGATGAGTTGCCTGGAATAATACCAGATCGGGAAGTTGAGTTTACTGTTGACTTAGTTCCTGATGCTAAGCCAATTTCAAAACCCCATTATCGAATGGCTCAAATTGAACTTTTAGAGTTGATGGAGCAATTGTAAGATTTATTAGAGAAAGGTTTCATTCGACCTAGCACATCACCATGGGGTGCTCCTGTTTTATTTGTTAAAAAGAAATATGGTTCAATGAGACTTTGCATTGATTATAGAGCCTTGAATAACATCACTGTTAAGAACAAATATCCTTTGACTCATATCGATGATTTGTTTGATCAGCTCTAGGGAGCTCAGTATTTTTCAAAGATTGACTTGAGATCAGGGTACCATCAGCTGAAGGTAAAGGAAGCAGATGTTCCGAAGACCGCGTTCCGTACAAGATATGGCCATTATGAATTTGTAGTAATGCCTTTTGGGCTAACCAATGAACCTGCTGTATTCATGGACTTAATGAATAGAATTTTCCATGAGTTCATGGATAAGTTTGTGGTGGTTTTCATTGATGATATTTTGGTGTTTTCTAAAAGTAAAGAGGAGGATGAAAGACATTTAAGGGTTATCTTGTAAACCTTAAAAAAAAGAAACTGTATGGAAAATTCAGCAAGTGTGATTTTTGGTTGCAACAAATTTCTTTCCTTGGTCACATTGTTTCTAAAGATGGGATAACTGTTGATCCTACAAAAACAAAGGTTATTGAAGAATGGCCAAGACCCACAAATGTAACTGAGATTCGTAGCTTCCTTGGTTTGGCGGGCTATTACCGAAGGTTTGTTAGAAATTTTTCACGGTTATCTATTCCAATGACTAAGCTAACTCGGAAGGGTGTTAAGTTTATCTGGACAAAAGAATGTGATGATTGTTTTCAGGAATTGAAAAGAAGATTGGTGAATGCTCCAGTTTTGGCACTACCTTCCAGGAATGGTGAGTTTGTTATATACAGTGATGCTTCATTGAAAGGACTTGGTTGCGTCCTAATGCAGAATGATTAGGTAACTACTTATGCTTCACGATAGTTGAAAACTCCTGAGGTAAATTACCCTACACATGATTTGGAATTGGCTGCTGTTGTTTTCACTTTAAAAATTTGGAGGCATCATTTGTATGGAGTAAATTGTGAAATATATACTGATCACAAAAGTTTAAAGTATATATTCACTCAGAAAGAGTTAAACATGAGATAGAGGAGATGGCTAGAATTAATCAATAATTATGATTGTACAATTCATTACCATCCGGGAAAAAGCAAATAAAGTGGTTGATGCTTTGAGTCAAAAAAGTAATGCTTCATTAGAAATGTTGTGTTTGGAACGTGATCCTTTGGTTAAGGATTTGATGAACTTTGGCATAGAAGTTGTTGGTGTAGGAAGTTCTTCTGTTTTGTTTCAGGTATCAATGAGATCATCTCAATCAGACAGAATCAAGCAAGCACAGAAGCAAGACAGTGAGTTGCAGAAAAAGGTAGATTTGGTTCAGAAGGGTAATTTGCCTGAATTCAACATTGATAATGATTGTGTTTTGAGATTTGGGAAGAGATTGTGTGTGCCTTGTGATTCACAGTTGAAGAGAGAGTTGTTATTTGAAGCTCATATTCTCCGCTTTCAGTTCATCCTGGCAGTACTAAGATGTACAAAGATCTGTGGGAGTATTACTGGTGGGATGGAATTAAAAGAGATATTACTGATTTTACTGTGAAGTGTTTGACATGTCAACAGGTTAAAGCAGAGCGACAGTTACCGAAAGGGATGCTTCAGCCTTTACCAGTGCCAGAGTGGAAATGGGAGAATATATCCATGGACTTTGTGGTGGGATTACCAAAGACATCTCGAGGTAATAATGCAATCTGGGTTATTGTTTATCACTTGACTAAATCTGCTCATTTCCTTGCTATACGAGATACTTTTTCCCTAGATCAACTTTCCCGTTTGTATCTTAAAGAGATAGTCAGGTTACATGGAGTTCCCCTCTCTATTGAATCTGATCGTGATCCCAGGTTCACTTCTAACTTTTGGAAAGGCCTTCAGAAGTTGTTGGGTACTGAATTAAATTTTAGTAAAACATTTCATCCTTAATCAGATTGGCAGTCAGAAGGAAAAATTCATACCTTGGAGGATATGCTACGAGCTTGTTCGATGGATTATCAGGGAAGTTGGGACCAACATCTTTCTTTGGTTGAATTTTCATATAATAACAGTTTTCATTCCAGTATACAGATGGCACCATTTCAGGAATTATATGGGAAGCAGTGTCGAACTCCAGATTTTTGGGATGAAGTGGGTGAAAAGAAGTTGATGGGACCAAAATTGGTAGAAGAGTTGGTAGAAAAAGTTCAGCTGATACAGAAACACATGAGAATAGCTCAGAGTAGGCAGAAGAGTTATGCAGACAATAGGAGGAAGGATCTAACTTTTGAGGTAGGTGATCATGTTTTTCTCAAAGTCTCACCATGGAAAAGTGTGATGAGATTTGGTAAGAAAGGAAAGCTGAGTCCAAGGTTCATTGGACCATATGAAATTCTGGATAGAGTTGGATCAGTTTCATACCGGGTGGCTTTACCTCCGATTTTATCTCAGGTACAAAATGTTTTTCACGTTTTGATGTTGAAAAAGTATATGTCAGATCCATCTCATGTTTTGAGTCCAGAGGTAGTTCAGCTGGAAGAGAACCTATCTTATGAGGAACAATCGGTCCAGATTCTTGACCATAGGGAGCAAGTGTTATGAATTAAGGTGATTAATTAGTTAAAGGTGTTGGGGAAAAACCACATGATGGAAGAGGCAACATGGGAATTTGAAAATGCAATGAGGGATAAGTACCCCCATTTATTCGATAAGTAAATAAATTTCGGGGACACAATTTTCTAAAGGGGGGAAGGATGTAACATACCAAGTAAGTAATTAATAATATATATTTTTATCTATGTCTATTAATGAATTATATAGTGTTTTAGAGGCTTAAAATGAAAATAAATCCAATCTTAAGCACGGAATACACTAATATTTTTTAAAGGATTGTTTTATTGCCTTTTGATGGCAAACCATTTTTAAATCTATCTTTTGACAATTTTATAAGTTATGTTTGTCAAAATAAACTTATTCATTATGATTGGGACATCAAAATTTACTTTGTGTAAATTTTTGGTATTTTTCTGACAATGTTCATTTTTTTATGAATAGTGAAAAATACTATATTTTACATCAAAACTGCTTTTTAATCTACTTTATTTATATGATTAGATTATCTTTTTAATTGGTTTTAAAGTTAAATTAGAATATATTTTTACCATTTAATCCAATGGTGGTCATTAGGATTAATTTCACTTTGGAATTGGGCATAAACTAATGTCAAACTTGTCATAGATATTGTTTCAAAAAAAACCCGCTATTTGTTTTGACAAAGGGAATTATTTTTAAATAAATTATTGCAATTTCAGTGTTTGGAATTTGGTAAAATTAATTACATATCTGGAATCAGAAGCTCCAAATTATGTAATCAAGACTCTTTTTTTTTTTGACATTATGAATAGTAATGACGGTAATTATCTTTAATTATCTTGATTAATGAGTAATCAGGTAGTTAAGGATAATAAAATGATATCATAATAATACAAAAAAGACCAAAACATGTGTCCTAAGGCTACTGGTTGTCTCATGGCCGACCATGGGATGCCTTGTGCCAAACTTGGGGGCCCCATTGAATCACTTTTGTGAGAAAGTGACTTTTTATCTTTTTATTTTTAAAGATTGTTAAATGTGACAAAGAATGTATCACCTAAGTAAAATATTTTTAATTTTGTCTACATAAATGATCTTTTGGACTATAAATATTAATTATAAAGATAAAAATATTTCCTACATCATGATATTTTTTTTATAATTTTTAGACATTAAATTTATTAAATTATTTATGACATCATGATGATGCAGCGATTACCTCATTAATAAAGGATTTAAATAAAATGAAATGATAATGTGAAATCTATTCCCTACACATGTCCAAAACCTATTGTATGGGTGTATTTAGAACCCTTATCACCTTAATCTCAAATTATATCAATGTGGGACCTTTTGAATCCGAAAATCATTTTCAAATAAAGTAACATTTCTTTACTTTCCAAGAGTGCCCCTCCTCTCCTCTTATAAAAGGCCCCCACCTATACCTCCTTACCCACACTCCCAAAGCCTTTGGCTCGGCCAACCCCTGCCCATTTTGTCTCTCCACATCCCTCTCTTACTTCTTGAAGCCTCACTTTGGGCAGAAGTCTTCCCAAGGAAGCCTTTGATCTCAAACCAAAGGGAGTTACCCGATTTTAAGGTAATGTCTTCACTTGAGTCCTTTTGTTTTATTTTGATTCTCCAACCCCATAAACTCTTTTTATTCATTTATTTTGTAACAAATACAGTATCTTAAATATACTAGGATGTTTTTATAATAAGTATTCGAGCTACACTTACACACACCTACATCTAATGGTTAAAGGACATACTGTTTCCGTGGATGGTGAATTTATGCCTCCCGAAATGATGATTGTTCAACATTCTTTTAACACCTTCAAAGGTGGCCATTAAGATGTAACTATATTTATATATGATATATAATATGTTTATGTTTTCCTTAAGCTTCTGTATTTTTCATTTTGGGCATACCTTTATGGTTTCCATTATGGGTAAACGCGATATCTTCATTTAAGGAAGTGCGGACTACCGCCCCCTCAAAGTGATTTGATTCGTTAAATACCATATGTGGGACGTATAAAGGATGGAACTATGATATTATATATGATATTATACTGTAATTATAATATACCTTAATATCATTATGAATCCATTCTATAAAATATGAAATAGAAATGAAAATAGCGTTCATGCGTACGTACGGCTTACCGTCTCCATGAACGGTGCATTTCATTTCTTACCTCTAAATGATTATGTAATATTATAAATGCATGTATATACTGGATATATATGATATATACATCATGATTATAATTCTAGATATAATGGATACATGAAAAACTTGTAATTATAAAGGGTTTATTTTTGACTCAAGTACCATTGATCGTTAAAACGACCGTTATTAACTTAAATAATTACATAGTGTTCATGACATGGAAATAAGTGATATAAAAGGAATAATTAACTTGAAAAAGGTTCTTGAGCAAGTATAAATTAACTCAAGTTTATTATTCAGGACATTAAAGAATGATCGGTTCAAGTCGGACCCGAGGTATGGGACTTCGTCTCAATCTCCTTTCATTGAGGCATATTTTGTTTTTACACAACCTTATTTTATACGGTGTATAAACCCCTTTGAATTTTACGTTTATTCAAAATGAATCATTTTTATACGAATCGTTTACTAAATGAAAAAATAGAATGTTTTTGTCGTACGTATGTGGTGACAACGACTTCTCCGCCGTCGTGACCATTATTTGAGTTTCGGCTTCCTCTACAAACCCTACCTTTTTTTAAAGAAAAATAAATACCATGTTTTAATTTTATTTTATTTTGGTATTGAAAATGGTTTTCATAATGTTTTTATATCAATGTGTTGTATTGATATCTTGTGATTGAAATGTGGAAATGTTATGTTTCCTTTATACATGTTTTATGTGATACGATTATGTTGAGGTTCTTGGGAATTATTATGAAGACGGGTGGTTCCGTGATAAACTAATGGCGGGTGAGCCCGATATAGCTCTCCAATGCATTGGGTAATGCGAAGGAGTGAAACGTTAAGGTTTCTCTGAAGAGATTTAGGGAATATACTGTGATGGGTATTCCAAACGTAACCAAGAGGGTTACTCCCTACGTAAGAATGTTATGAATGCATCAAGTTACCTTTATGTCTTATGATTTCTATGATTTATTCATGATTTGATGAGGTATGTTAAAGTGCTTATGTTTTATGGGTAAAGTATGATTTCATTCTTATGTATATATGTACCCATGTTTTCTTTACATATTTTTATATCCCTTACTGATCTTTTTATGCTCATCCCAAGTTTTTTGAAATGTTTTTCACAGGTCAAGGGAAAGTTACATGATATGATGATAGTGTCAAGGAAGTGTCAAGAAAGAATCCATGTTTTATTTTAAATATGTTTCCATTGATGGGAAATAAGAATAATATCTTTATGTAAGCACTTTGTTTATATGTGGAATGTAATGCAAGTTTTATGATCTAATTCTCTAAAACTCTAAACCTGAAAAGATCCTCAATGTGTAATCTTGTAATAACTCAAGATTAAGTAAGGTTTAAGGCTGGGGCCTTATAAACAATCCATAACAAGAATAAATAACCAAATCCCAAAACTGGGTACAATCATAAACAATAATAAATATGTCTTGTCATGCTACAATGTTAAGTGAAAAAAACCCAAAATAAAGAAAATAGTAGAATCCCCAAAATGGGCTGCACTCCAATCTTGGAACCTCACCCAAACATGTCCCATGTCCAACTCATCTCCCTAGAATAGGGCCCTTACCCTTGTCCTGACCTACAAGCATGAAATCTTCTCAGGTACCCAATGGCAGCAGGAGCAGGGTGTGAGTATAACTCAGTAGGACACCACCAACGGTGTCTACAAAATATCCACCAAGGTAGAGAGTGCATGAAAATGATAATAATGGAAAAATAAAGGTAAACATTTCAATAGTTCATTCTAAACTATGTTCATTTTATTTATACTACCAATGAATTCGGGTTCACTACTCAGGCATTTCATTATTCAATATCCCCTTTTTATGTGTTCAATGGATTAGACATATTCAATGTTCTCAAGCATATATAAATACAATCAAGCCTTATCTCACTAGGCATTACATTATAACAATCTCATAATCCTCACCTCAAAGCCTTAGTCTGGGTGGAATGCAACCGTTAGGGGAATAGAACTCTGTCCCCTTCCCTAACCCATGCATTTAGGGGAGGATCTAGAACCTCGGTCCAACTAGACCCATGGGCATAGAACCTCAATTCAATACCCCACTCATAAAATCCATGTGCACATGCTTATTTATCATTCACCACAAAACACCACATCACAACAACATAACCAATATCGTTTACAATCATCACAATAATCTCAACAAATGGGAAATTACATTTTTTTTCTCAATCCATTAACACTTTCATTATTCATATTACTTAACCCCTTTATCCCCATTCCCATTTTCCATGCCTATATCACTAATGATATTCAAGTATAAAGCTAATCCCTAGCATTTTCCCATTTATCCATTTAACCCTTTTCGTGCCAACCAAACAACCTCTTAGGTAATTACCCAACCTAGGTGTATTACTAGACATCAATCTCATTTACTTTAATAATATTAACATATTAATCAAGGGATCTATGTTCTTGAATAATGGCCTACACTTACTTAGCTAACTCTAAGTTTGGAAAATATTGGCACGCCCCTCAGGTGGCCCTAATTTGGTCAAGTCATTCTTCTTGCATCCCATGGGGATCAAGTGGGGTTAAATTAAACATTTAGACGCCAATACATCACATCATGTAAAATGCACCAAGAACTCTTGAAAATAGAGAAAGAAGAAAACTCTATATGCACAAATCTACACAAAACCCAAAGTATATAATTTTTAGACCACCTACCTTGAATATTTTGGTGAACACACTCCCAAACAAAGCCTTAGATTCCGATTCAACACCCCTTTTAAGCCTCAACCAATATCTCACTGAAAAAAGAGAGTTTAGATCTTCAAATAAAAATCTACCAAAATACAAGACCTAACCCGGAAAAGAGAGAGGAGTAGGAGATTAGACTCACTCAGATCTTCGATTTGCATCCAACGGAACTCCAAACGGACAAGAATTGAAGGAGATTGATCCTTGGGATCTCTTGGTCCCTTTGGTTAGTTACTAGGGTTTAAAGATAGGAGGAGAAGGAAAATCCTGAGTGGGTTATAAAATCCCAGAGTGAAAATTTTGTAATATTTTAACAGTTTTTGGGATGCACAATTTACCCTCACAATTTGTCAAAGCATGTGCAAACCATGTGGATGCTTCTGTCTAAAAGCTCCCCCCTCACACGGCTTGCCCGCATGGTTTTTCAAACTATGCACAAGCCTTGCGGATGCTTCTATCCGAAAATCTTACTCCTGTACAGTTTACCTGGGCTGTCCGCACAGTTATCACTAACCGTGCATAGACCATGTGTCTAGCCCAGAAACTCATCCCCCCCCCCATTTTTCGTGTCCCGAACACCTGAAACAACCTCGAGCCTCCTCAAGGACTTTTTAAAGAACTTAATTGACTCAAATAAGGGTCTTAAACTGAAACATAAGTAAAACATACCTTATGGGGAAATCTGGGATCTTAAAATGGAATTTTGACAACATGGACAATTTATAATTATATTAAGTTCATTTTTGACTCAAGTACTGAATATCAAAAAAACGATCGATATGAACTTAAATAATTATGTAATTTTTTAATAAGTTATATAAAATGAATAATAAACTTGAAAAAGGTTCTGAATCAATTATTAATTAACTTAAGTTTATTATTCAAGAATATAAAGAATGAACGAGACAAGTCAGACTCAAGGTAAGGGAACCTTTCACCCTCCTCTTTAAGTCAAAGACTTATTTTATGTTATGTATTTTAATTTCCATTTTCTTATGTTGAGCTATGTTCTTCTATATATTTATTGTTTTCCATTTTATTTCCAAGTTATGAGAGACCATTTTATCTCTCATCATCTCATTTTCTAGATTTTTAACTAACGTTGTTAGGCTTCTGAATTTTTGTAAGGGAATTTCTAAAATCAATTTCCACTCATTGATTTTTTCACATACTTCATCAATTATATTATGTCAAGATTATGTGTGTAATCACAATTTATTTATTTATGATGTAATTTCCACTTCCCATTGTGTGGATATACTATTTCTACACATAATCACCCCATTAATAAATTCTTACATCATTTATAAGAACTTTGTAAGACAAATCTTAACTCAATATCCTTTTATTGAGTTAAATATCCATGTCATTGGTTTTTTTTCAAAGAATATGTCTAAATGAAATCTGATTGATTTACACTGAATATCCACTTATATTGAGTGTATTTATATTTTTCACACATAATTATGTCATTGATTTATCCTTAATCTTAGGATACGATCAGTGTAAAGGATTTTGTCTCAATTTACATTCCATTGAGACTTATTTTTTGTTATGCACAAATTTAATTTTATATGGTGTATATAATTAACTTTGTCATATTATATCATAAATTTCCTTATTCTCATGATATTATAAGTTTTTTTAATGTTATTATTTAATTATTTTTATTCAAGTGTTTATCAAGTGGTAAGGGATTCTTTAACTAAAACATCATTTTAAATGTTTTAAAGATTTATTATTCTAAATATTTCTCAATAATGTCCATGTTTTCAAAATGTTTTAAAGGATTTATTTATATGGAAATTAGTTTTTTAAAGTTTAAATTCCTTTTAAATGTCTCAAAGTGGTATGGGAAACTTTTATTCAAAAATATATTTATTAAATGTTTTAAATGGTTTTGAAAATGTATTGAATATTTCTATATCTTGAATTGATTTCTTGTGATTTATGAGTGAAATATTGATAATTTTCATCTTTTATGAGTTCTGATTATGTAATGGTACTTGGAAATTTGATGGGTGATTACGTGATAAACCAAATACGGATGGTTCCATGATAAACCTTGGGCGGGTGAGCCCGAGATAGCTCTCCAATGCATTGGGTGATGTGGTGGAGGTAAACATTAATGTTTATCCTAAGAGATTTAGGGAATATATTTGATGGGTATTCTAAATGTAACTCCCTGTGTTTCTATGAAAGCTACAATGTAAGTATGTTATAGATTCCCCAAGTTACCTTTATGATTTATGGTTTCTATGTGTTATTCATAAATATTATTATTTCATGAGGTATGTTAAAGAGATTATGTTTTATGATTGAAAATTATGGTTTCATTTATTTGTATATATTGATGTACTAATGTTATCTTTCCTTATTTTATATCCTTTACTGAGCTTCTTTTCTCATACCAAGTTTTTGAAATGGTTTTCACAGGGTATAAGGAAGGGTAAGAGAAAGGAAGAATTCAAGAGGATTTATATCAAGAAAATAATTCTTGTTTTATTTAAAGAGTTTTATTTTTATGGAAAAAATGGATAAAGAATAAGTGTCTAATTTTTAATTTTTGAGATGTAATATAAAATTTATGGCCTAATTATCCAAAATTATAAACCTGAAAATATCCTCAATGTGAATTCTTGAAATAACTCAAGATTATGTAATGTTTAAGGCTTGGGCCTTATAGATAATGATAATTTTCAAAAGAAAATTAAATCCATTAAGGATGGAAGATTGGAAGACTTCGTGTATGAGGATGGAATTCTAAAATTTAGAAAGAGGATATGAGT
The DNA here is from genome assembly GCA_963277665.1 of Viscum album. Taxonomy (NCBI): domain Eukaryota; kingdom Viridiplantae; phylum Streptophyta; class Magnoliopsida; order Santalales; family Viscaceae; genus Viscum; species Viscum album. The sequence goes on from OY728138.1 coordinate 1,385,321,247, forward strand.
TTCATCAATATATAATCTAAAAAGGGAACTTTTAGATAATGCTCATAGCTCAAATTTCTCTATACACCCTGGTAGTACCAAGATTTATAATATATATGAAGGAAAATTTTTGGTGGGATGATATAAAGCCATAAATTTCTGACTATGTGTCAAGTTGTCTAGTTTTTCAACAAGTGAAGACTAAGAGACTGCATCCTAGAGGATTTATGCAACCTCTACTTATTCCTATGTGTAAGTGGGGTGATATTACAATGGAATTTGTCATAGGACTACCAAGGGAACCCATAAAGAATAATGAAATATGGGTTATTGTTGGTCACCTTATAGAAACAACACATTTTAGTACTATAAGAGAATATTTACCTCTTAAGCGACTAGAAAGACTCTATATTAATGAAGTTATAAGAATTTATGGTTCAAATATATCGATTTTTTTTTATCGAGATCCCTAATTTACATCAAAATTATGGAAGAGTCTTCAGAGGGCTTTGGATACTGAGCTTCCTTTGAGTACTAATTATCACCCTCAAACTGATGGACAGTCAGAAAGGACTATTAAAACATTATAAGACATGTTTAGATCATTCTCACTTGACTTTAAAGGTATGTGGGATCAATATTTACCTTTGGTAAAAAATTTCTACAATAATAGTTTTTATTCTAGTATTCAAATGGTGCTATATGAAGTATTATATGGAAATAGATGTCAAACTCCAACTTGTTGGGATCAAGTTGGTGAGAGGAAACTTATATTCCTAGAACTTATTGAACATACAATGACAAAGGTAATGACTATTTAGGCTCATATTAAGTCATCTCAACATAGAAAAAAGAGTTATTATGACAACTGGAGAAAGAATTTATAATTTCAAGTGAGTGATCATGTCTTTTTGAAAGTATCTATGTGGAAGGGTGTCATAAGGTTAGGTAAGAAAGGTAAATTGACCCCCAAGTACATCGGATCATTTGAAATTTTGGAAAGAATTGGATCTGTATCTTACCAATTAGTAATGCCACCAAGTCTCTCCAAAATTCATGATGTGTTCCACATATAATTTTTAAATAATTATATGTCATGCCCAATTCATGTACTCACCTATGAAGAAATGGAACTAGAACCAAATTTTTCTTACTATGAAGATCCTGTCAAAATTATTGACACAAGAGAACAAGTATTGAGAAATCAGACAACTCGACTGGTAAAGGTTCTTTGGAGAAACCATAAAATGGAAGAATCTATATGGGAACCTAAATATGTTATGAAGAAGAACCACTCACATCTGTTTAAAGGGAAATATTTGTGAAAAAAATTCAAGGATGAAATTTCTGAAGGAGGGAAGAATATAACACCCCAAGATTTTATAGTATGTATCCTCTTAAATAAATTCAATTCATTTGATATCTTAAATTACACATGAATTTTTTTTAATATAGTATAAATCACATATAGAACACAAAACAAACTTTATAAATGAAGAATGAATGAAATAAGAGGCTTTTTCTAAAAATTACTGAACATATATCAATGAAATAGTAACTTGGCCTTTGGAATAGTAATGTGACCCTTAGGAATAGTAATTAGGCCAATAGAATAGTAACCTTACCTATGAAAGTATAAATAAAATCTCGGTATCTTATAATTATTTTTCTAAGGTTGGAGTCGAAGCCTCATTTTATTATTTAAAGAAAAGCAAAGACCTCTTTTGACTGGGTAGAGGGAGACCCATTACATATCCTGAAGGCCTAGGGGCCTAAAAGCCCATATTTTTTACACAAAGGGCCCACCGGTGAATAGTACTACTATAGTACCTTGTCTACTATAGTATATGCTATAGTACTGCCACTACTATAAAACCTACGTCGTTACAGCGTCCCTGTCACTACAGTTCTGACGCTACTACAGTACTTCTACAGTGACTTGGGAATTTCATCCCTTCCCAAAATTGATCCTAGGTATTTTTGGATGCCAAGCAGGATCCTTATAATTGGTAATATGATATAATTATATTAGTATAAGTAAATAAATGTTTTAGAAATTATTAATTAAGTTTTGATATTTTTTTATAAATATAAATGTTTATTTTTAATTTTATAATTAATATAAATATTTAAAAGAAAATTTATTTTCATAAAATGTGTTCATAAATTAATATTTTTGTTTATTATTATTATAAGATAATTTTATGATACCTTAATTAATTTTTCAAAGTGTTATAAAATTAGATATAATTTCAAAATTGGTATTTTGCAAGTAAATGATGATTTTAATTAAAAATTAAATTTCCAATATATATAAAATTATTTCCATAAAACGGATCTCATTTTTTAATTTTATACATTAAAAATTGGTTAGGTTTAATTTTTTGTATTTTTCTAAAATACTTGAATTTTTGTGAATAGTGAAATTTGGTAATTTACGGTATATATACATTAAAAGTTAAATACACTATTTCTTGAATCATTGTTGGTGTAATCACAATAATCTAAAACTAACCTTAATTATTTTAATAAATTTAGTGATAATTATCAAACTACTCATAGTCTTAAGGAAAAATAATAAAGTAATGAATAAGATAATGAGAAAACACATCTCTCCTCTACTATAAATACCACCCCTCCCCACCTCCTCTCCTTATGCCTATTAAACCTTTAATATTGTCCAATTCCTTCCCAATACTCTCCCCAAGTATCTTCCCCACATCCAAGATCCTTTTGTCTCACCAAAATACCAATACCAAGCCCCTTAAGGAGGCTCTCAAGGAGAAGAAATTCAAAAGGTAAAATCCTCTTTCGTTTTACTTTATTTTCTTTTCAATTTCATTTATTTTATTATACTTCCATCACCTCCTCTATAAAAAATCCATGATAACTATGATATATTATATATATACTATAATTGTATTGTGTTAATGGAAAATTAATCATCAATCCTTTTATCCTCTCCCTTTTATTCTAAAAATGAAAATATCATCCATGATGTGCTGATTTACTACCATCTTGGATGATGCTTTTCATTTTCCATTACCACCTAAAATTATGGTTATAAAACCACTATTATGGTTAAATAAGATTTTATTATAAAATTATATTCCATATAATGTTCTATAACTCGTATATATACCTAATATTAACTAATAAAACAAAACTAGTTTGTGATAATCAAAAATTCACCAAAATAAACTAACATTCATCATTAATGTGTCATCTAATGAATCATCCTCGTATTTAGAAAAAATGATATATAATACCATTTAATATTACTTAATCTCGTTAATAACATATAATTTAAATTATGGTTAACTAATTCAATTTTTACATGAACTCCCACACATCTATACAAGTGAACCAATCATGAAAACCAAGGAAACAAACACTCGTGAATGAATAAAAATGAATCTTATAAATCATCAAAAATGACACGAATAAACTTAATAAAATTATAATAACTAAAATAAATATTTAATATGTTCTTAATTAAAATATTAATGAATCTAATTTCATTATACAGGATATTAAGTGTAAGTGCATAACACTTTCGTACATAAGGTGAGGGATTCCCCCTGAACCTCTATTTTTCATTCGGGTTGTGATTTCTCTCTATTTACCCAAATATAATTCTTAATTATTCTTATGTACTCATCATAAATTTTTTATTATGTTCTAAACATATTAACCTAGGTCAATTATTCTTTATTTTATAGGTAAATATATTTTTTATAAGAATCCCTTTTCAATTCTTCATGATAAGCAATCTCGGTTAAAGGGAACTTCCCAATTTCTTGCCCATTTTCAAGTACCATACATAATCGGTTTTAAGCTACTAATATTTTTCTAAAATCACTTTTTTTTTCATGAAAAAATATCTTAGTTTATTTCTAGTTTTATAGAAACAATTATTGTTTTTCCTTTTTAAAGTCTTTTTAATATTTTCCTTTAACTCCACTAAAGAGAATGGTTTCCAAAGTTTCTTAAACACTCTTTTTACATGATTTTACTTAAGTTGAACATAATTTATCATAATATATGCTTATTTTCCCTTATTAATGTCTGAATATGATTTAAATCTACTATTTCATGGAAACCATTATGATATTCCCTTTGGTTATGTCCCATTCACCAATTATTCCTTCTGTGTTGTGTATGTATACTACCCTTTTATTTTCATCATTAATTGAAAATTTCATTAAATATCCATTTTTCTTGGATATGATTATTGTCTTATGTATATAAAATTTTTAGATACAGTGTTCTCTTTGAATTTTTTTATTGAATTGAATCTATGTATGAATAATGCTTTAGACTTGCAGTGACAGGTGGGGCCCAGTTATAGATAGCACATTGATGCATTGATAGGTCTCATGAGACAAAATAGTTGGCGATAAACCCTTTCTATATTTTTTAAAATATAATCATATATGTTTTTACCTACATACTTAAATCATCTTTATGGTATAATGGTTCATGTTCCAGATACATTATTTCTAATAAATAAGCATTTTCTTCATTTTGTATTCATTTATTACTTTCCATAAGGTTTTAATTATGAAAAAATATATGGATTCATTTTCATTATTAGTGTACTAATGGCATGTGTTTTTTAGATTATTTACCTTGTTATAATGTCTATCCCTTATTGAATTTTCTTCATTTATGATTGTCTCATATAACCCTTACTGGGTATTTTTTCTCACCCTTTAATTTGTTTTCCTTCCCCAAGTTGTGAAGATGAAATCTTTGAATAAGTGAAAAGAAGAAGTTTATTTTCTTTTATTATGTTATATGTTTAATTACCAATGTAATAAAGGAACCAAGTATGTATATATTTCTTCAAGACTAATAAATTTATAGATGTTTGGTGATGTGATCTCTTATATCTATTCCATTATAATAAAATGACCATTGAATCTAGGTTACTGGGGTTCGGGTTTTCTATCATTGAAAGTTTAGTAGAAACCTTGGGAACTAGTTATTAAATAAACATGAGAATTATAATAACTCATTGTGGTGAACTTTTGACTCAATACTCATGATTATTATGAGCTAACTTAGTGTGTATCATCATATAGTGATGTCTCTTAATGGAAGGAAAAGAATCAATACCCACAGACAATATAGGGATTACCCTACTGAGAAAGTCAACACAGTTAGTGTTAGAGATGAGCAGATCATTTCCATATTATTACATCTTACACAGTTTATGATTAATAACCATACTTCATCTATCTTGTATTGTTTCATGTGGAAGAATCCCCCATATTTTAGTGGGACTACTAACCTAGTGGTAGCTGAGAAATGGATCAAATCCCTTGAAAAGATATTTCTGGATTTGAAATATAATGAAAATGAAAAGGTGGTATTGTTATTCTATTGTATCAAGAGATATGTTAATCAATGTTGGTCTTTGATCCATAATACTAAGGAGAAATATAAAATATAAGACATGGAATGGATAACTTTTAAAGAAACATTCTTAGAAAAATATTTCCCATGTGAGAAATGAACTAAAATGAAAATAAAAATACTTTGCTAAAGGAAAGGGAAGAAGAGAGTGTTTCAGATTAAGAGGATACTTTTAAAAGACTATATAGGTAAGATATTGACCACATACATGATTTGGAAGACAATATTGATCATTTCTTTTAAGTTCTTAAGCCAAGTCTCTAAAGACAACTGGCTTATCAAACATTTTCATCATATGCTGAAATAGTATTAAGTTCCATCAAAATGGAGAATTAATTTTCTATATCCTATAAATTTAAGGTAAATCAAGAGAATAATAGGTCTTTAGATAACTATTGAAAAGTTGAAGCATCAAATAAAAATAAGGGAATGGATTGATTTCAATTATTTAGAAATTTTGGAAAGAAACATCCTAGTAAATTCTTTAAAGGCATCAGATTTTACTATAAGTGTGGATAAAAGGATCATCGAGATAATGATTTAAAGGGTAAGAAACAAATAGATTATGTTAAATGCTTCAATTGTAATTAAATGGCGCATTATTCAAATAAATATCCCAAGTGTCAGGGGAATATAATACAGAAGTGGCCAAGGGGAGATGTCTAAGCTTATACAATCACAACAGCTGAAGTAAAAGTACCTAATGATATGGTGTAAGGTACATTAATATTATATTAAAATATAGACAATGATTTATTTGATTTTTGGATCATCAAACTCTTTTATATCTACCTAATTTTCCATAAAAATTAGATATTTACCTTTTGATTTAATAAGGGATTTTTCAGTCAAAAACCCATAAGGTAAGTCTCATTACAACAAAAATGTGTCAGGTAGTTTCCATTATGGAACATAAACATGATTTATTTACTAATTGTATCATCATAAAAGTGGTTGAATTTTATATAATCCTTTTAATGTACTAACTTTCAAAATATGATGTGGGAATTTATTAAAAGAAGAAAGAGGGAGATATAGAATCCCTTATCTTTAGAGTAGAAACTTCATTATCTAATTCTTATCTAGATCCACACGTAGTAGATATACTGAATGAAATTATTAGTCATGAAGATAAAATAATATCTAGGGATGAGGAAATTCATCTTCAAATTAAGGATGTACCAAATGTGTAGGAATACATTGATGTATTTCCTGAGGAATTACTTGGGAACCCCCTAAAGCATGAAGTTGAATTTACCATTGATCTAATTCCTAATGAAAGAACAATATCAAAGATTCCTTATAGGATAGAAACTATGTAATTAGTGGATCTAAATAATCTAGTTTATTCTTTAGATCCACTAATTCTATAGTTTCTATCCTATAAGGAATCTTTGATATTGTTCTTTCATTAGGAATTAGATCAATGGTAAATATAGATCTTTGAGGTTGTGCATTGACTATAGAGAAATCAATGCTATTACAATAAAGAACAAGTATCCTCTACCTCATATTAATGATTTATTTGATCAACTTCATGAAGCTAAATATTTATCAAAGATTGACCTTCATTCTAGGTATCATCAATTTCAAGTAAAGAAGGAAGATATTCTGAAGACATCTTTTTAGATAAGGTATGGACATTAAGAGTTCACGGTAATGCCATTTGTATTGACTAATGAATCCTCTATTTTCATGGATCTAATTGATAGAGTATTCAAGGAATATCATGAATATTTTTTTATAGTATTCATTGATGATATTATAGTGTATTCTAAATGCTATTAAGACTTTGAGAATCACTTGAAGATTATTCTTGAGACTCTTAGAAGGAAAGAGTTATATGGTAAATTTAAAAAGTGTGAATTCTAGCTTCAATAAATTTCTTTTATAATCCATATTGCCTCTAAGGATGGAATCTCAGTTGATCCTACCAAGACAAAGGAAATCCAAGAATATCCTAATTCAACAAACATAACCGAGTTACATAGTTTCATTAGTTTAGATGGTTACTATTAGCATTTTGTTCAAAAAAATTCCCAATTGGATAATTTGTTAAACAAGATAACTTGTAAAGGGGTTAAGTTCATATGGTAAAAATAATGTATAAAATGATTTGAATAATTGAATAGAATATTATTCAATGCTCTGATTTTGAATATACTATTAGGAAATGATGGGTTTTTGAAATACAGTGATGCATAGAAGAAAGGACATGGTTGTGTCCTTATACAAAATGATAAATTCATTTCATAAGCATCATGGTAGTTGAAGGCTCAGGAAAAAAATTATCCAACTCAAGAACTTGAGTTAGCTTCCATAGTATTTTCTATGAAGACATAAAGACACTATTTATATAGTGAAATATGTGATATATATATGGATCACAAGATTTTTAAATACATATTTACACATAAAAAACTCAACATGAGGAAAAGGTGATGGATAGAATTACTAAAAGATTGTTATTGCACAATACACTACAATACAAGAAAAGAAAATAAGGTGTCATATGCATTAAGTAGGAAAGATCATGAAATTATTACGTAAATAAGGATTGAGAAAGATCCTATATTTATGGATTTAGTCAAGATGTATATAGAGATTGTTGAGGAAAGGGAAACATAAATTCTTTTTCAAATTATTGATAAACCATATTTAATAGAGAAGATAAAAATATCTCAATCTGATGATGAGAATTTTCAAAAGAATATTAAATTCTTTAAGGATGGAATATTGGAAGACTTTATGTATGAGGATGGAATTATGAAATTTGTAAAGATTTTATGTATTATATAAATACCTAAGATAAAAAGGGAACTATTAGATGATGATCATATCTCAAATTTCTCTATACAACAAGGTAGTACCAATATGTATAGAGATTAGAAGGAACATTTTTGGTAGGAAAATATGAAGTGGTAAATTGATGACTATGTGTCAAGGTGTCTGGTTTGTCAACTAGTGAAGGATGAGAGATAGAATCCTAGATGATTCATGTAGCCTCTACCTATTTCTATGTGTAATTGGGATGACATTATGATGGAATTTGTCAAAGGACTACCAATGACACTAATAAGGAAAAATGAGATATGGGATATTGTTGATCATCTTACAAAAAAACACATTTTATTTATATAAGATAATATTTACCTCTTGAGATCTTAGAAAGACTCTATATTAATGAAGTTTTAAGACTTAATGGTGTGCCTTTATTTATTGTGTCTAATCGAGATCACTGATTTTCATCAAAATTTTGGAAGAGTCTTCAGAGGGCTTTGGATACTAAGCTTCATTTGAGTACTTCTTTCACCCTCAAATTCAGGGATAGCCTAAAAGAACTATTAAAACATTGGAATACATGTTTAGATCATGCTCACTTGACTTTCAAGGTATATGATATTAGTATTTACCTTTGGTGTGATTTTCCTAAAATAATATTTTCCATTATAATATTTAAATAGTGTCATATGAAGCATTATATGGAAAGTGATGTTAAACCCCAACTTGTTGGGATGAAGTTGATGAGAGGAAACTTATATTCCCATAACTTATTGAAGATACAATGACAAAAGTAAATACTATTCAAGCTTATATTAAAGTAGCTCAAACTAGAAAAAAAGAGTTATGCTGACAACTAGAGAAAATATTTGGAATTTCAAGTGAGAGATATTGTATTTCCGAAAGTATCTCTATGGAATGGTGTCATAAGGTTTGGTAAGAAAGGGAAACTAAGCCCCAGGTATATTGGGCCATTTGAAATTCTAGAAAGAATTGGATTTGTTGCTTACCGATGAGCAATTCCACCATGTATCTCTAAAGTTCATGATGTGTTCAACATATAATTGTTAAATAAGTACATTCTAGATCCAATGCATGTACTAACCTATAAAGAAATATAACTAGAACCAGATTCTCCTTACTATGGAGATCATATCGAAATTCTTGACACAAGAGAGAAAGTATTGAGAAATTGAACGACTCGACTGGTAAAGGTTATTTGGAGAAACCATTAAATAGAGAAGAAGCATGGGAACTTGAATAAGTTATGAAGAATAACAATACACGTCTTTTTAGAGGGAAATATTCATTAAAAATTTTAAGGACAAAATTTCTGAAGGAGGGAAGAATATAACACCCCAAACTTTTATGGTATGTATCCTCTTAAAGAAATTCAATTCATTTGATAGCTTAAATTATATGGAAAATTATTTCATATTAGTATAAATCATATAAAATCACATAGAGAACACAAAACAAACTTTATAAATGAAGAATTAATGAAATTAGAGGCTTTTTCTAGAAATTAAAGAATATATATCAATGAAATAGTAACTTGGCCTTTAGAATAGTAATGTGACTATTAGGAATATTAATTCAGCAAATAGAATAGTAAATTTACCTATAAAAGTACAAATAATGTTTAGAAATATTATAAATGGTAAATTATATAATTATATCATTATAAGTAAATAAATTTTTTAGAAATTATTAATTAAGTATTGATATTTTTTTAAAAAACATAAATGTTTATTTTCAATTTTATAATTAATATAATGATTTATAAGAAAATTTATTTTTATAAAATGTATTCAAAATTTAATATTTTTTTCTTATTATTATAAAATAATTTTATGTTACCTTAATTAATTTTTCAAAGTGTTATAAAATTAGTTATAATTTTAAAATTAGGATTTTCCAAGTAAATGATCATTTTAATTAAAAATTTAATTTATCATATTTAGAAAATTATTTTCATAAAATGGAGTCCATTTTTAAATTCTAAACATTTAAAAATGGTTAGGGTGAATTTTTGTGATTTTTCTAAAATAATTGAATTTTTGGTGAATAATGAAATATTGTATTTATGGTATATATACATTAAAAGTTAAATACACTATTTCTTGAGTAATTGTTGATGTAATCAAAATAATCTAAAAATAACCTTAATTATTTTAATATATTTAGTGATAATTCTGAAACTATTAAAAATCTTTAGGAAAAATAATAAACTAATGAATAAAATAATTAGAAAGCATTCATCTCCTCTACTATAAATACCACCCCTTGCCACCTCTTCTCCTCACACATCTTAAGTCTTTAATATTATCCAATTCCTTCCTAATAATCTCCCCAACTCTCTTCCCCGCATAAAATATCCTTTAATATCACTAAAATACCAATCACAATCCCCTTAAGGAGGTTCTTAAGGAGAAGAAATTCCAAAGGTAAAATCCTCTTTCGTTTTCCATTATTTTCTTTTAAATTTAATTTATTTTCTTATCCTTCCCAAAACTTCTCTATCTAAACATAAATGATAAATATATTATCTTATATATACTCTAATTTTGATTTATTTTAATGTAAAATTCATCATCAATCCCCTTCTCCTCTCCCTTTTATTTTAAAAATGAAAATATCATCCATGATGTGTCGATTTACTACCATCATGGACGATGCGTTTTCATTTTCCATTACTATCTTCAAGTCTGGTAATAAAACAATTATTATGGTCAAATAATATTTTATTATACATATTATAATTCATATAATGTTCTAGAACCAATATATGTATATATATATATAATATTAATTAATAAAACAAAACTAGTTCTTGATAACCAAAAATTCACCAAAATAAACTAACAGTCATCATTAATGTTTTATCTAATGAATAATTTTCATATCAAGAAACAAATGGTAAATAAGTCCTTTTAATATTATTAAATTTCATTAATAACATATAATTTAAACTCTGGATAATTAATCCCATTTTTACATGAACTTCCATACATGTATACAAGTGAACCAATCCTGAAAACCAAGGAAATAAACACTCCCAAATGACGAAAATAAATCTTATAACTCATAAAAAAAGTTCATGAATAAACTTAATAAAATTATAATAAATAAAATAAACATTTAATAGGTTTTAAATTAAATTATTAATGAATCTAATTTCATTATCCAGGACATTAAGTGCAAGTGAAGAACACTTTCGAACATAAGGTAAGAGTTTCCCTCGAACCTCAATTTTTCATTCGGGTTATGATTTATCTCTCTTTACCCAAATTTAATTCTTAATTATTATTATTATTTTCTATTAATAAATTATATGTGTATGTTCCAAACATACTAACCTAACTCAATTCTTCTTAATTTTATGGAGAAATATATGTTTTATAATAATCTCTTTTCAATTCCTCCCGATAAGCAAACCCGATTAAAGAAAACTTCCCAATTTCTTACCCATTTTCAAGTACCATCCATAATATTTTTTAAGATACCAATATTTTTATAAAATCACTCATTTTATCTTGAAAAACTATATTTTCTCATTTTTGGTTTTATACAAAAAATTATTCCTTTTTTGTTTTAATGACTCTAATATTCTCCTTAAACCGTACTAAAAAGGCTCATTTCCAAAGTTTCTTAAACACTATTTTTACATGATTTAACTTAATTTGGACATTATTTATCATTATATATGACTATTTTCCCTTATAAATGTATAAGTATTATTTAAATACATTCTTTCATGGAAACTATTATGATATTCCCTTTGGTTGTGCCTCATTCACCACTTATTCATTGTGTGTGGTGTATGTATATTTCACTTTTATTGTCATAATTCATTGAAAATTCCATTAAAGATCCATATTTCTTATATATGATTATTTTCTTAGTCGTATACTATTTTTATACATGTTGTTCTCTTTTAATTTTTTTATTGAATTGAATCTATGTATTAATAATTCTTTAGACTTGGAGTAACGGGTGGGGCCCAGTTATAAATAGCCACTTGATGCATCGACAGGTCTCATGAGACGAAAAAGTTGGTGAAAACCCCTTCATGTTTGTTTACAAATCGAATCAGATGGGTTTTTACCCACAAAACTTAATCATCTTGATGATATAATGGTTCAGGTTTCAGATACCCAACGTCCAATAAATAATCATTTTCTTCATTCAGTATTCAGTTATTACTTTCAATGAGGTTTTCATTATGAAAAAATCTATGGATTTATTTTAATTCTTATTGTACTGATACATGTTTTTTATATTATTTAACCTATCATAATTTTTATGCCTTATTTACTTTGCTTCATTTATTATTGTCTCATATATCTCTTAGTGAGCGTTTGATCTCACCCTTTTATTTGTTTTCTTTCCCATGGTTGTGAATATGAAATCTTTGAATAATTGAAAATAATAAGTTTATTTTCTTTTTTTATGTTATATTTTTAATTACTAATGTAATAAAGGAACCAAGTATGTATCTAGTTTTTCAAGACTATTAAACTGATCGATCCTCGGTGATTTGATCTCATATGTCTATGCCATTGTAATAAAATGAACACAGACTCTAGGTTAATGGGGTTGGGGTTGTTAAAAATTTTACATTAAAAAAAATTTAAAATATAATTTTACCTTATAAATAATTTAAATGAAAAGTCATTTTTTAATTAAAATTCAATATTTTCACTATTCATCGAAAAATGAAACATTTCAGAAAAAACCCAAAAATTTACCCTAAGATAATTTTGAAATGTAGATTTCAAAAATTAAGTTTAATTTGTCAAATAAATTTTCTAAATGTGTTAAAAATTAATTATAAATTATGTGTGAAAAGCGCAACTAAACCGCTATTTAGAAAAATACAGTTTTTTAGAAAAAAATTCTTTTTTTCTTTCAAATAGTTCTAATTTTGTCTACACTTATTAGATATCCATTTTATTTAATTTATACATGTTTAAAATATATAATTTTCATAATTTAGTAATCATTATTCATACCCTCCAATATAATGGCTAGGTTATAATGGTAATTTTTAAATAATAATATTTTAATAAAGTATCATGTTTCATTCAAACCCGGTGTTGCGTATATAGCAAGTCATCAAAGAGATTGAATTTATTCAAAAATAAATATATTGTAAAGTCTTAGGATGTTATATTCCATTTTATTCTTGGTGTTTCATGTCATACATATTATTAAATATGATTTTCATATTTTAAAATCCAAAAGTGTTATATTCTACCCCCTTAAATAAATTGCATTCTTGTAATTTAATCTTTGTCTTGGTGATCATGGGTTTGATATTTAAAAATGAATTTATTGGAAACCCACATTATAAAAAGGGTAAATAAAACATCCTCTTGATAAAAAAGAAAGGTATATGATAAGCTCATTAGGAATAATACATAATAGGTCTCCAAATTAGAGAACATAGGTGGAAAGTGAATATTTGGACATGGAAGAAAAGCATAATTCCCAAATAATGATGGAGAGTGATAGAGATAATTGATTTTAAGAAAGTGAATGATCTTTTGAAAATAAAAAAATAAAAAACCATAAACCAAATAGGTGTGAAAATTCCATTTATATCATGAGAAATGATGGTAATATGATAGAATTTTATTTCAACATCTTTTTCCAAAAGTTAATGATTTTTCATGAGAAAATATACTTACATGATTTCATTCCATTTCATAAGAATAATCTCATCCTTTGGTTATATATTAATCAATTTTACCTTAATATATTAATCTAATAAATGAAGATGAATTTTTCATTCCATAAGAACTAATGGATCATAAGATCTATAATATAATGATAATTTATTCCTTCGATCTCTGGTTATCATTTTAAAAAAATGGTTAGCACAGGTTATCTAATATTCATAAATCATTATATGGTGAAGTAATACATTAATATATAAAACCTCATCTAAATATAAACTTAAACAATTTCATAAAGGGTTAACCTTATAACCCTTACAAAATATTAATATCTAAAACTTTAGAAATAAGGTAACTAAATTTCCAAATTGAACTTATCATTAATCCCCCAAACAAAATGAAGTAACTCTTAATAATCACATACCAACCACATGAATACCTTCATCATGTATTCTCTTTAATTGTGGTAATAACTTAAATTACCATAAAACATTATTTAAAACATTCATGTATCAATATTCATTAAATAAACCACTGATTATTAGATGTATTCCTAAAATCCAAAAAAGTTGGCAACTCCATCAGTGATAGTATAAACCACTTTTTCAACAAATCATTAATCAGTTCCAAGGTAGTTAGTACTATCCAATTTACTTTATAAATATAAATAATCTATTTAAACCAACATCATTATCTCAATGTTAGGAAAATATTAAGAGCTATCTTTCCCTTAATCATCTATTTTCTAAGAAGTTAAGTTTCTACTGAATCATTTTTCTTGGTCATCGATACTATTTAACAAATGCTTTCAAATCCAAAATGAATAATTATGGAAGCACAATAATAATAAATTTAATAATTATTATAACTAGGATGTAATTGATAAAATACTTAAATTACACAATTCTTGAATCTAAACACAGTCATATTAATCATTCCACTTCGTTAATGGTGATAGCATAAACTTAGACATGATCCATTATCTAATTTTAAGATATATTCCTTTGATGATTAAGGAATTGTTTTTCATAGTGACCCATATCTTTATAGTTGAAGAATTTACAATAAGAAACATTTTTCTTTCCCTTGGAATCATGATCATAGTGTCCTTTCTCACCACACTTTTATAAAACCCTCATTCCCTTTAAGCAAGTACGATGGTGTTTCTTTCCAAAATTATCACTTGTGGGTAAATACATCAATCCATTCTTCCCTTTATCCATGTTTTATATGATTTAATATTATTATATTACTTCCCTTAAAATACATAACACTTAGATAATTATTTATATGTCTTTTTAGCATGTGATTTTATGTCCTTATAGGATGATAATGTTTGGGAGACTAGTTCCTCTTGAAAGATTGGCTTAAAACCATCAAAAAATGATCATCCTTATATATGAAATTGATTCCAATGACCTAAAATATTTAAATTTTAATATAATTGAACTAATTTTACTTCAAAAACAATTTAAAATATATTTTAAATTTTTAAATAATTTAAACTAAAAGGCTATTTTTAGTAAAAATTGGTATTTTTCACTATTAATCAAAAAATGAAACATTTCAGAAAATTCCTAAAAATTTACCCTAAGATAATTTTGATATCTTAATTTCAAAAATGAAGTTTATTTTTAAAAATATATTTTCTAAAATTGTTAAAAATTAATGATAAATTATGTGTTCAAAGCATGACTAAACCACCTTTTAGAATAATATAGTTTTTCAAAAAAACATTTGTTTTTATTTCAAATGGTTCTAATTTTATCTCTAATAAATATATATCCATTTTATTTATTTTATACATGTGTAAAATATATATTTTTCATAATTTAGTTATTAATATTCATACCTTCCAATTTAATGTGTAGGTTATAATGGTAATATTCAAATAATAATATTTTAATAGAGTGACCTGTTTTATTCAAACCTGTTGTTGCATGCATTGAAAGTTATTTAAGAGGATGAATTTATTTAAAAATAATTATATTATAAAGTCTCATGATATTATATTCCATTATACACTTGGTGTTTTGTTTCATACACTCTATCGAATAAGACGTTCATTTTTTTAAAATCTAAGGGTGTTACATTTTTTCCCTTAAATAAATTATGTCCCCATAATTTAATCTTGAGCATGGAAATCAAGGGTTTATCATTTGAAATTACCCTTCTTTGAATACCACACAGTGATAAGGGTTAATAAAATATACTCTTGATAAGAGATAAGTGAAATGAAAACATTATATGGAATAATAAATAACAAGGTTTCTATGTTTAAGAACATTGGTGGAAAGTGAATATGTGGATATAGAAGAAAAGTGTAAATAATTATAGATACTGATGGAGGTCATTGATTATAAGAAAGTAAATGACAAATGGAGAGTCAAGGACCTCAAAACCATAAATCTATGAAGATTTAAAATATCACAAGTTTAACAAAAATAAAGGTATTAGGATAACATTTTTTCCAATATCCTTTTCCTAGAGTTTAGAAATTACTTTAAAATCTATACTAAAAATATATTAAAATTTACTTACCTGATATCTTTTTATTTACTAGGTACAATTTCATCTTTTTGTTATGGTTTGATCATTTTCCACTTCATTTATTACTACAATAAATGAATATCCAAGATGAATTTTTTTATGCCTAAAGCACTAAAATTAACTTTTAATGGATCATAATATCCCTAATAGAATGATAAGTCGTTACTTTGATATCTAGTTATTATTATAATAAAATAGTTAGTACAGTTTATCTAATATGCATAAATCTTCATATGGTGAAGTAATACGTTAATATCTAAAATATCATCCAAAGTTCAACTTAAAACATTTCATAAATTGTTAAAACATCACCCATTAAAAATATTAAGATCTATAACATTAGAAATAAGGTCACTAAATTTTCAAAAATTAACTTATCATTAACCCTTAAAACAATATTAAGTTTCTCTTAATCTTCACATACCAAACATGTTAATACCTTTATCATGTATTCTCTTGAAACATGGTAATAAAATAAATTACCATAAAACCTTATTGAAAACATGCATGATTACTTATTCCATAAATAAAACATAGATTATTATATATATTACTTAAATACAAAAATGTTGTAAACTCCATCAATGATAGCATAAGACAGTTTTTTAACAAATCGTTAATCGGTTACAAGGTAGTCAGTATTATCTAATTTACTTTATCCATATCAATCATATCTTTATCCTGACATCATTATATTAACATCAAGAACATATTAAGGGTTATCTTTCCCTAAATCAAGTGTTTTTCAATAAGTAAAACTTTCCACTAAATCATTTTTCTTGTTTATCAGTATCCTTCAATATATGCCTTCAAATACTTCATAAAAAATTACTATAGTACAATCTTAAAATATTTCATAATTCTTATAACCAATATATCATTGATAAAATTCTAAAATTAAATAATTCTTGAATCCAAGCATAAAAAAATTAATGATTACCTTTTTAGTAGTAATAGTATAATCTTGAACATGATCTATTAGCATATTTTGAGTTATATTCTTTTTGACTCTTGGGGAATTCATTTTTATAGTGCTCCATCTTCTTACAGTTAAAGCATTAAACATTAAAAACTTTTTTCTTTCCCTTTCAATAAATATCATGGTTTAATTTCCCTCCATACTTATATAAAACTCCAATTCCCTTTAATTAAGTACCATGGTGTTTCATACCACAATTATCACATGTGGGGAAATCATTTTTCCCTTCTTCCCTTTATCCATATTTTTCTTTATCATCCTATTCTTATATTTCTTCCATTAAAAGTAATAATACTAATTTAGTTCTTTATATATCTTGTTATCATGTGATATTATGTACTCATATGATGATAATTTTTGGGAGACTAGTTCCCTTCAAAATATTGGCTTAATCCCATCAAAGAAATAATCATTATTACTCTTTAAATTAATTTAATTTATGTGATTATCATTCATTATGCTAAGAGTTATTTCTAAATAATGAAATATACTAGATTATATCATATCATTATGAAAAATAATGTATAATCCCAAAACAAGTGAAAAAGTTAACATAAAATGAAAAAAATTTACATAGATAACCTCATAATCATAAAAATGGTTTCTTTGGGTTTATCTTTATTTTCAACTCCTCTATAATGGTTTTTAAATAATGTGTGAATTATCCTAAGCACTTGTCCAGGAGTTTTAAAGTAAGTATGCAGTAAGGATCATTGTTGTGAACCAGGTGCCAATCAGGAAAAGCCAAATATTCTCTTTTCAGAGTTATTACCCCTAGATACATCTGTTCTATAACCATGTCCACTTGTAGTATCCAAATAGGGGTGTATTTTCTAGAAAAAATCACAAAATATCTTCATTACCAAAACATTAGGATATTATTATATACTTATCTGAAAATTATATCATAGGGTTATGTTCACTAATCTATATTTTTCTAAATCTACTTCCCAAGATTACTAAACTTCCCTCAAATACCAATTGTATTGCCCCAACCCCAAAATCCTGAATCCAATGTCTACTTTATTAATTTGGAATAAGATAAAAGGAATAACATTCTAAAGGACCGAACAGTTAAGTAGTCTTGGTAAACTAGATGCATACTTGAAATTCAAATAATATTTTAAAACAAAAAATATACAAAGTATTTTCTTTGAGAACACCATTATCCCCCTTAGAGTATTCCTACATATCGATCAAAAAACACTTCCTCACATCCTAGGGAAAATAAAACATAATAAAGGGATGATATAGGATGCTTAGTAAGGGTAAGCATACAAAGAAATCCATAAATAAATAAGGCATAATAAATATGTCAAGGTAAATAACTGAAACACATGCCATTTAATTAATAAATTGAGCATAATATGATAGGAATTAATTATTATCAAATAATTCTATATAAATAATCACATATGCATGAAACTTAACCATGGATATTATAACTAATAAAATAATCACATGTAATATCAATAACTGAATTCATAATGATATAATACATAATGTTGGACATCTAAAACATACATTTGAGGCCAAATTCCAAGAAATATAATACCATTGAGCCCTTATTATAAGACATCTAATATTATTGAGGCCTTGTCCCAAGACATATAAATAAATGGGTAAGGCATTATCAAAAACTCAATCTAGTTTGTCTCATAAGACCTATCGATTCATTGAGGGGCTATACCAGGCCCTACCAATCAATTACTGAGTCTAATGCATTCCTAATATGAAAAGGGTGAAATATAATCCACAAAAACATTTATATTTAAACAATAAAAACATTCCCCAATTAATAAACATAATCATAAACCATTCAGAAAAAAATGAATAGTATCGACAATGTATTACACTAGTCACATTGATCATAAACCATCTAAATAAATAATAAGGATTATATCAACATAACATATCCCTATTTTATCATAAGTACAATAAATGGTTGATTTAATTTATGAATATAAATACCTTAATAATGACATTAAGAACATTTTTAAGGAAAATATCCTTTACACTTAAAAAATTTCCATTTAAAACAAAAAAGTTCACAAAAAAATTTGAAAATACTTTTCTTTGGATATAACCTTTGAAAACTTGTAAAATAACATTTAAAACATTTAGTTTTCATGAAGGTGGAAAATTCCATTCATGTTGTACACATTAAAAGAAGATTTCCTTTCACATTTTTTGGTAAAACCTAAACAGGCATTATTTAGAAAAAGACATGGATATTCATCTTTAAAAAATAAAAAAATAAAAAATGGGTAAAAATTTCTTTAATGAATAATTTTTAAAATGTTAAAAAAATTAAAATAAAAATTATAAAACATGGGTTTTGGTGAAAAATGATTTTTGACCAAAGAGATAAATAAAGTCGGGTTTTCTTAAAAACATTTTCTCAATCATTTTAAGTACCAAAGAGTGTAAAAGTGGGACTATTGCTTAAAAAGTTTATAAATTTCTAGAGGAGAATAAAGAATATTTATTTTAAGATAAAAAAAATTCTCCCAAGGGAGATGAAAACATAAATAATTCTGAATAATGATGAGATTGTGAAATAAACTCTTACCGCTTTGGTAACTTTTGAATCATAAACCCAATAAAAGAAATAAATTTAAATGAAATTATAAATACCATGTATATAAATTAATTCATGATATAATATACCAATATGGTATTATATACAACACACAAAATAAATAAGTGGTGAATATTGTGAATGCCTCATGGAAGTAAAAGTGAGATGAGAAAACCATACCTCAGTTCTGATTTCCCTTGTACATTCCATAACCTAAAGTATAATGGTTTTAATAATGTTATTAATTTAAAACATAACCATAATTATATTTATAATATCATATATGATCCCCTTATAAAATTTTACCACCCATTTGTTAATAATATTTCATTTTTTTCATTGTTTTAGGTGTTAATTATTTGGTTTTCTCATGCGTGTTTTGTCATGAACATTCTAGGTATTGTACATAGGATGTATATATATCATATCAAGAATTATAATAATGTTATATATATCATATTTACACATTATATATATTTTATAACCATTTATGAATTTTGGACATGGAAAATGAATCGCATCACTTTGTGGAGACGGTAGGTCGTATGTACGCACGAACAACGATATCATTCTCTTAACGAGTGAAAGGGTAAGTAATTAGGTGATATATTAATTTTATATTATAAATATAATCTCATTTATATAATAAATATTCATTAATTTTATTCTTATTACATTTAATGTAAATTATAAGTGAAAAACATATCACATCCCTTTATGAGGTGGTAGTTTGTAGTACACACAAGCAACGTTGTCGTATTTGAAACAGAATGGAACCTAAAAAGTTATATGTGATATTAAAATTAAAAAAATTATAATAATATCATAAATTTCATATATATGTGGTAAATACTTCATTATATTCATCCTTGAATGGTAGTGATGGAAAATAAACTGCATCAGTTCGTGGGGCGGTAGTCCGCAGTACACCCGATCGAGGATTTCATTTCCCATTTTATGGAAGTGTAGATGGATAAATATTATTCCATAAAACATAATAAAATCTCAATATACGGTTTACACTATTTTTATTATGTTTTATGTGTTAATACATAATTGAATTTGGAAAAATAAGAAAGAAAATAAAAGAGCTTTGTTAGGATAATTACCTTTTCTAAGAGAAACCTCCTTTGGATCTCCTCTTAAGAACCCTAGGGATAGTCTTTTGGGAGGAACAAAAGATCTAGAATTTGTATAAGGTTGTTTGGGAGATATTTAATAAGTTTTTTTAGACAAATTTCTTTATGGGTGTGAATAAGTGAGGGTAGGGAGTGACATTTTATAAGTTGGTAAAGGGAACCCTTTTGGAAATTACTTGGAAATTTTCCAAAATATTCAAAATGATAAATTTATTCACATGAAAAAAGATTCAAAATAAATTTAGGTTCCAATTTAAGATATTATAAGGTGTAAATATGTCTATCCAATAAAATTTTGACAAGTTGGTAGGTTAATTTAACCCTTATCTTCTTAGTTTAACCCCATGATAAACCCATATTTAACTTTAACCATGGTAATTAAATTTTACGATTTTCACTATTCATTTTAGTCAAAAATTAAGTTTACCTTATTAGATAATAAAAATTATGATGATTAAAAATAAAGAATCTATTTTTAAAAATTAAATTCATAGAATCAATAGAATTCAATTTAAAATTATATTTATAGCTGTGATGAAAAGGTTGGTTTTCAAAGAGAAAATTATCGTTAGTATATAAGGTTTTAATATCAAAATTCAATATAAAATTGATTAAAATGAACTAAATTAGTCCAATTTTAATATAATGTAACTAATTTTACTTTAAAAAAAATTAAAATATATTTTAACTATGTAAATAATTTAAATGAAAAGACGGGTTTTAATAAAAATCGATATTTTT
This sequence comes from Viscum album, assembly GCA_963277665.1. Classification (NCBI taxonomy): domain Eukaryota; kingdom Viridiplantae; phylum Streptophyta; class Magnoliopsida; order Santalales; family Viscaceae; genus Viscum; species Viscum album. The sequence goes on from OY728138.1 coordinate 1,385,343,099, forward strand.
CACTATTTATCGAAAAATGAAACACTTCAGAAAAATTCCAAAAATTCACCCTCTCATAATTTTGATTTTATTATTTAAAAAATAAAGTTTATTTTTTCAAAAAAAATTATAAAAGTGGTAAAATTTAATTATAAATTAGGTTTATAGAGCCTGACTAAACCTCTATTTACAAAAATACAGTTTTTCAGAAAATATTTCTTTTTTTATTTCAAATGGTTTTAATTTTATCTCTAATAAAATGATATCCATTTTATTTATTTTATACATGTGTCAACCATTTAATTTTTATAATTTATTTATTACTATTCATACCCTCCAACATGAATATCCCCATTGGATCATAAATACAATAAATTGTTGATTTCATCGATGAATAGAAATACCATAAGAATTTCATTAAAAAAATTGCGGAAACTATCCATTGCACTTTGAAAATAACATTTTAAAAAAATTTCACTAAAAATTTTGAAAAATAATTTAAAATAACCGTTTAAAACATGTAAAATGACCTTTAAAACATTTATTTGTCATGGAAGTGTAAAATTTTGTTCATGTAGTACACGTTAAAATAAAGATTCCTTTTACATTTTCAGTAAAATCCAAATGAGAATTATTTTAAAAATTACATGAATATTTCTTTCAAAAAAAATTTAAAATTAAAAATGGATTAAAATTTATTTAATAAAAAAATTGAAAAGGCTAAAAACATTTTTTAATTTTTTTTTGGAAAACATGGGTTTTGATGAAAAGAGGTTTCTGATCGAAATGAGTAATAAAGTCGTATTTTCTTAAAAACACTTTCTCAATAATTTTGAGTACCAAAGAGTGGGAAAATGTTATTATTTCTTTAAAATCTCATGAATCACTAAAGAAGAAAAAAATATAGTGATTTAAAGATATCAAATAATTTCCCCAAGGGATATGTAAACATAAACAATCGTAAATAATTATGATATTATGAAATAAACTCTAAACACTTTGGTAACTTTTGAATTATAGTCCCCATGTAAGAAATAACATTAAATGAAACTTTAAATACCATGAAGATAAATGAATTCAAGATATAACATTAAAATAGCAGTGTATACACCGCAAAAAAAAATAGGTGGTGAATATGGCATATTTATCATGGAAGTAAAAGTGATATGAGAAACCCTTACTTCGTGTCTGATTTCCTTCATACATGTTTGTACTTCTTTCTCTAAGAGAAACCTCCTTTGGATCTCCTCTTAATGGCCCTAGGGATAGTCTTTTGGGAGGATCAGAAGCTCTAAAATATTTATAAGGATGTTGGGGAGATATTTTGGAAGGCTTTGGTTGAGAAAAAGGGATTTATGGGTGTGAATAAGTGAGGGGAGAGAGTATCCTTTTATTAGTGGGGAAAGGGAACCCTCTTGTAAATTACTTTAAAATTTTCCAAAAAATCCAAAATGACAAATTCATTTACATTTCAAAAGCTTCCAAATAACCTTGTGTTTTAATTTGGGATAGGATAAGGTTGAAATATGGCCATAAATAAAGATTTTTACAAGTTGGTTAATTATTTTAACCCATATCTTCTTAGTTTAACCTCACGGTAAACCCATTTTTACCTTAACTGCGGTAATAAATTTTTTCTATTTTTACTATTCATTTTTGTAACAAATTAAGTTTACCATATTAAATAATATGAATTATGATGATTCAAAATATTTAATATATTTTTTCAAATTTAATTCACATAAGTGGTAGAATTCAATTTAAAATTATACCCACGGACTCGATGAAAAAGTGGGGTTTCAAAGAGAAATTTATCATAAACATAGAAGGTTTTATTATCGAATTTTAATATGAAATTGATTAAAATGAAAAAAAATATTTAAATTGTAATATAATTGAACTATTTTTACTTTAAAACCAATTTAACAATATTTTAACTTTTTAAATAATTTAAATCCAAAGGAAAGTTTTAGTAAAAATAATATTTTCACTATTCATAAAAAATGAAACATTTCGAAAAAAACCTAAAAATTAACCCTAAAATAATTTTAATATGATTATTTCTAAAATTAAGTTCATTTAATAAAATATATATTCTAAAATTGGTAAAAAAATGATTATAAATTATGTGTAAAGCGCGACTAAACTGCCTTTTAGAAAAATACAGTTTTTCAGAAAACATTTATTTTTATTTTAAAAGGTTCTAATTTTATCTATAATAAATAAATATCTATTTTATCTATTTTATACATATGTAAACCATATAATTTTCATAATTTTTTTAGTACTATTCATACTCATCAATTTAAGAACTAGGTTATAATGGTAATGTTTAAATAATAATATATTAATAGAGTAATGTGTTTCATTCAAACCCAGTGTTGCGAGCATTGAAAGATATCAAAGAGATTGAATTTATTTAAAAATAAATATATCGTAAAGTCTCAATATGTTATATTATCTTCTACTGTTGTTGTTCCATGTCATACATTCTATTGAATATGATGTTCATATTTTAAAATCTCAGGGTGTTACATTTTACCCCCTTAAATAAATTTCATCTACTCAATTTAATCTTGATCTAAAAAATCAAGGGTTTTTTATTTGAAAATACCCTTCTTGGAATCCCACATCATGAGAATGGTTAATAAAACATCCTATGGAAAATAGAGAAGTTAAATAAAAAGGTTGTATGTAATAATAGATAAATAGGTTTCTAAGTAGGTGAACATTGGTTGAAAGTGAAGATGTAGACATAAGAAAAAAGTATAAATAATTATATAGAATGATAGATATTATTGATCAGAATAAAGTAAATGGTCAATGGAAATTTAAAGACCTCATAACCATAAATTTTTGATGATTTAAAAGACGGTGGGTTTAACATAAATAAAGGTATTAGGATAACATTTTTTTACTATCCTTTTCCTAGAGTTGAGGAATTCCTTTACCATATAGACTAAGAATATATGAAAATATACTTACTTGATATCTTTATATGTCATAGGTACAATCTCATATTTTGGTAGGGACTCTATCATTTTCAACTTCATTTATTACTATAAGAAATGAATATCTAAGATGAATTTTTTTATGCTTAAAGCACTAAAATTCACTTTTAATGGATTGAAATATCCATAATAGAATAAAAAATCATTAATTACATCTATAGTAATTATTATAAAAAATGGTTAGTATAGGTTAGCCAATTTGAATAAATATTCATATGATGAATTAATACAATAATCTCTAAAACCTCATCAAAAGTTCAATTTAAACCATTTCATAACGGTTAACCTTGTGACCCTTCAAAAAGATTAATATCCAAAAAATTAGAAAAATGGTCACTAAATTTACAAAATGAACTTATCATTAATCCCTAAAACAACATGAAGTAGAACTTAATCATCACATACCAAATCATGTGTTTAATTTATATCCTAACATCATTATGTCAACATAAAGAACATATTAAGGGTTATATTTCCCTAAATCATGTGTTTTACGAGAAGTTTACCTTTACACTAAATCATTTTTCTTGGTCATAAGTACCATTCAACATACTCTTTCAAATACTTAATAAAATATTACTATATTACAATCCTTATACATTTCATAATTATTATAACTTGGATGTCATTAATAAAATAACCAAATGAAATAATTCTGGAATCCAAACATAAGAACATTAATCACCCCTCTTCATTAGTAGTAATATTATAAGATTTTCCTTGATCCATTAGCTTATTTTGAGGTATATTCCTTTAACACTTTGGGAATTCGTTTGTGTAGTGCCCCACCTCCTTAAAGTTGATCGTATTGGGACCATAGCCTATCGCTTGGCACTTTTAATGAAACTCTCTCAGGTTCACAATGTGTTCAATGTATCTCATCTAAAAAGGTACATACCTAATTAATCACATGTAATGAACTCAGAGTTCATACCACTGGAACATCATATTTCTTATAAGGAATAATTGGTTAAGATTCTAGATTGAATAGAGAAAGTGAAACAAAACAATACCACCCACTTGGTCAATGTTTTGTGGTGAATCCAAAATCTTGAAGAAGCTATATGATAACATGATGATGAAATTATATATAAGTATACTTAGTTTTTAGTACCAAAGTGATGAATTTTGGGGGAGAAAATAATTTTAAGGGGCATAGAATGTGACACCCTGAGATTTCATGAAATATATTTTTTCAGATAAATTTAATCTTTTTAATATTTTTTTACAAAAAAAATGAGTTTATCTTTTTTTTCATAAAACATTGAGTTTATCTTCACTACTAGAAATGAACCCTTTACTAATGGTTCCAAACAGTTAGTAAAGGCTGGATAACCATTGGTATAATATATACCAACGGTTTTCCAAGCCATAGGGAAGTAAGTCGTAGGGAAACACATATTCCAACGGTTTCTAGAAAACTGCTGGTATATGTTAGGAAATCTACATTATACAAATGGTTATGTCAAACCGTTGGTATAACTTTTCACCAATAGTTTGAAACCATTGGTAAACATACTATTCCAATAGTTTCAAACCGTTGGAATATAGTTCTGTATAGATTTTTATCAATGGTTTGTGTAAACTATTGGTAAAGGCAGGACATTTTACTATACCCCAATGGTTTGTAAACCATTGGGAAAGTGTTTTTACCAATGGTTCTCTTAGAACCATTGGTAAAAACACATTCACAACCCTATGCCAATAGTTTACAACCATTGACATAGGCTTTGCTGTGCAATTCAGGCAGCAGCCTGCTGCAAGCTTCCCTTTCTATATTTCCAGCTTCCTAACTCCAATTAACTGCAATAACCAACTATAAAACTTACATATACAAAATTAATTAATATAGATTTAACACATAATTCACCCTGTAACTATAAACATATAGAATTATGACATAATTCATAAGGTATTTATAAACATACATAATTGATTTAGAATTAAATTAATAATTGAGATGACAATTACATGTGAAATCCATAATTCAATTAATAATTGAAGACTGAATTGAATACATACATAATTTAATTATCAATTATGAATAAAATACATAAAAACTGAATACGTAATTATATGTGTTATACATAATTAAGAATATATACAAAATTTCATTTTGTATAACATATACATGATTGAATTCAGAAATTAGAAGCTAATAACCCCAAAATAATGAAATGGATAAATGACTTCAACTAAACAGAAATATAATGTCCCATGGTTTGGGGCGGGTGTCTTTGAACTTAATGATGATGATAATGGGTGTATATCAATGAGCTTGTGTGACTTAGGGAATATAGTTGTCCTTGGTGTATTAAATGTCATGTGTTTTAGAATAGGGGTAGGAGTTCCTCACATGAGAAGTGGATTGTGTGAGGCTGGACCATGGATCCTTGTGCTAAAGTATCAACACAATATGAATACATTTGTTTAGTTTTCTGTATGCCACTTGTTTGTACTTAAAAGGATGTCCATTTTAAACAAAAGATAAACACTTCGAGTGATACTAGATACACTGTGCCTCATATTGAGGTGGGGTTGACTCGTATACGTCACATATGACCCATGGATCGTTTTCCTAAAGTATCAAGACAATATAAACGAGTTTGGTTAGTTTTCTGTATGCCAGTTGTTGTTTTCACTTAAAATTTTGTCCATTTCAAATAAAAGTGAGACACTTTGAGTGGTACCAGTCACACCATGCCTTGGATTGAGTTATGGTTGACTCGTACACATCAAAAATGACCCATGGATCATTGTGCTATAGTATCAACACAATCCGAATACGTTTGGTCACTTTTCCGTATGCCAGTTGTTTTTACTTAAAAGAGTGTCCATTTTAAACAAAAGAAAGACACTTTGAGTGATACTGGCCACACCATGACTTGGATTGAGGTGGAGTTGACTAGTACAGGTCACAAATGACCCATGTATCATTTTCTTAAAGTATCAATAGAATCTGAATGTGTTTGTTCAGTTTTCCATATGCCAGTTGTTGTTTTCACTTAAAATGTTGTCCATTTAAAATAAAAGTGAGACACTTTGAGTGGTACCGGACACACTGTGCCTTGTATTATTGTGGGGTTGACTCTTGCACATCAAAAATGACCCATGGATCCTTGTTATTAAGTATCAACACAATCCGAATACGTTTGGTTGGTTTTATGTATGCCAATTGTTTTTACTTAAAAGGGTGTCCATTTTAAAAAAAAAGACACTACGAGTGATACCAGCCACACTGCACCTTGGATTGGGGAGTAGTTGACTCATACAAATCACATATAATCCATGGATAATTTTCATATACTATCAACAAAATATGAATGTGTTTGGTTAGTTTTCCATATGCTAGTTGTTATTTTCACTTAAAATGTTGTCCATTTCAAATAAAAGTGAGACACTTTGAGTGGTACTGGACACATTGTTCCTCGGATCGAGGTGGGGTTGACTCATACACCTCAAAAATGAACCATAGATCCTTGTGATAAAGTATCAACACAATCTGAATATGTTTGGTCAATTTTCCGTATGCCATTTGTTGTTTTTACTTAAAAGGGTGTCCATTTTAAAAAAAGAAAGACACTTAGAGTGATACCAGCCACACCGTGCCTTGTATTGAGGTGGGGTTGACTCGTACACATCACATATGACCCATGGATCATTTTCCTAAAGTATAAACACAATCCTAATTCGTTATGTCAGTTTTCCATATGCCAGTTGTTGTTTTTACTTAAAATGTTGTCCATTTCAAACAAAAGAAAGACACTTCGAGTGATACCGGCCACACTGTGCCTCATATTGAGGCAGGATTGACTCGTACGTGTCATATATGACCCATGGATCGTTTTTATAAAGTATCCACTGAATTCGAATGTGTTTGGTTGGTTTTTCGTATGTCAGTTGTTGTTTTCACTTAAAATGTTATCCATTTGAAATAAAAGTGAGACACTTTGAGTGGTACCGGCCACACCGTGCCTCAGATTGAGGTGGGGTTGACTCGTACACATCAAAAATGAAATATGGATCCTTGTGCTAAAGTATCAATGCAATCTGAAGATGTTTGTTCAGTTTTCCATATGTTGGTTGTTTTTTCTTAAAAGGGTGTCCATTTTAAACAAAAGAAAGACACTTCGAGTGATACCGACCACACCATGACTCAGATTGAGGAGGGGTTGACCCGTACACTTCACATATGACCCATGGATCGTTTTCCTAATGTATCAACACAATATGAATGTGTTAGGTCAGTTTTTTGTATCCCAATTTTTGTTTTTACTCAAAATGTTTTCCATTTCAAATAAAGGTGAGACACTTTAAGTGGTACCAGCCACACCATGCCTCAGATTGAGGTGGAGTTGACTTGTAAATGTCACAAATGACCCATGTATCATTGTGATAAAGTATTAACACAATCAAAACACGTTTGGTCGGTTTTCCATATTTTTTTTGTTTTTACTTAAAATAGTGTCCATTTTAAACAAAAGAGAGACACTTTGAGAGATACCAGCCACACCATGCCCCAGATTGAAGCAGGTTGACTCGTACACATCGAAAATGAGCCATGAATCATTTTTATGAGGTATCAATACAATCAGAAAGCATTTGTTTAGTTTTCCATATGCTAGTGGTTGTTTTTACTTAAAATGTTGTCCATTTCAAATAAAAATGAGACACTTTGAGTGGAACTGGCCCCACCTTGCCTCGTATTAAAGTGGGGTTGACTCGTACGCATCATAAATGACCCATGGATACTTTTTATAAAGTATCAATACAATCCGAATATGTTAGGTTGGTTTTATATATGCCAGTTGTTTTTACTTAAAAGGGTGTCCATTTTAAACAAAAGAAAGACACTTCCAATGATACCAGACACACGATACCTCGGATTGAGACTGGGTTGACTTGTACACATCACATATGACCCATGGATCGTTGTCCTAAATTATCAACAGAATCCGAATACATTTGATCAGTTTTCCGTATGCTAGTTTTTGTTTTCACTTAAAATGTTGTCCATTTCAAATAAAAGTGTGACACATTGAGTGGTATTGGCCACACCATGCCTCTGATTGAGGAGGGGTTGACTCATACACATCAAAAATGACCTCTGGATCCTTTTTCTAAAGTATTAACACAATCTGAATATGTTTGGTCAGTTTTATGTATGCCAGTTGTTTTTACTTAAAAGGGTGCCCATTTTAAACAAAAGAAAGACACTTCGAGTGATACCGGCCACACTATACCTTATATTGAGGTGGGGTTGACTCTCACACGTCACATATGACCCATAGATAATTTTCATAAAGTATTAACACAATACTAATGTTTTTGGTTGGTTTTCCATATTCCAGTTGTTGTTTTCACTTAAAATGTTGTCCATTTCAAATAAAAGTGAGACACTTTGAGTGGTACCGGCCACACCGTGCCTTAGATTGAGGAAGGTTTGACTCGTACACCTCAAAAATGACCCAGGGAGGCTTATTATAAATTATCAATGCAATCCTAATACGTTTGGTTGGTTTTCCATGTGCCAGTTGTTTTTACTTAAAAGGGTGTCCATTTTAAACAAAAGAAAGACTCTTCGAGTGATACTGGCCACACCATGCCTCGGATTGAGGCGGGGTTGACACGTATACGTCACATATGACACATGGATCGTTTTCCTAATGTATCAACACAATTAGAATGAGTTAGGTTAGTTTTCTATATGCCAGTTGTGGTTTTTACTTAAAATGTTGTCCATTTCAAATAAAGGTGAGACACTTTGAGTGGTACCGGCCATACCGTGCATCGTATTGAGAAGGGGTTGAATCGTACATGTCAAAAATGATCCATGTATCATTGTTCTAAAGTATCAACACAATCAGAATACGTTTGGTTGGTTTTCCGTGTGTCTATTTTTTTTACTTAAAACAGTGTCCATTTTAAACAAAAGAGAGACACTTTGAGTGATACTGGCCACACCGTGCCTTGGATTGAGTCGGGTTGACTCGTACATGTCACAAATGACCCATGAATATTTTTCCTAAAGTATAAATACAATTAGAAAGTGTTTGGTCAGTTTTCTGTATGCAAGTTGTTGTTTTCACTTAAAATCTTGTCCATTTCAAATAAAAGTGAGACAGTTTGAGTGGTAATGGACACAACGTGCCTCGGATTTAGGTGGAGTTGAATCGTACACATCACAAATTACCCATAGATCATTTTCCTAAATTATAAATAGAATCCGAATGCTTTTGGTCGGTTTTCTGTATGACAGTTGTTGTTTTCACTTAAAATGTTGTCCATTTCAAATAAAAGTGGGACACTTTGAGTGGTACCGGCCACACTATGCCTCGAATTGAGTTGGGGATTACTTGTACACGTCACAAATGACCCATGGATCCTTGTGATAAAGTATCAATATTATCCAAAGATCTCAAGAGCTCTTAAGGGTGGATCTCCTTTGATCCTTGGGTGTTTTGAGTTCCATCAAGTGCAGATTGAAGATCCTGGTGAGTCTAATCCTCTCCTTTCATTATCTTTTAGATTAGGGTTTTCACTCTTCTCTCATATTCTTCTAAAGCTCTAAAACCCTCTTTACATTGGGATTTAGGGTGAATCTTGAAAAGAGATTAGATTGGGATCTGAGACGCTGAATTAAGAGTGTGATTGTCTCCGAAATCAAGGTAGGTGGTCCCTAGCCTTTAGTTAATTGTCGTGATGTTTTATATATTCTGAATCGCCACTCACCCAATGTTGGGGTGTCGGGTCGGGGGGCTGTTCGAGATCCAGGGAGGAATGTGGGGGGCTATCTAGGGTCTAGGGAGGAGGGTGGGGGGGATGTCCGGGGTCCAGGGAGGAGGGTGGGGGGGCTTTCCAGGGTCAAGGAAGGAGGGGGGGCTATCCAGGGTCCAGGGAGGAGGGTGGGGGATATTTGGGGGGTTGTCTGAGGGGTTGTCCGGGGTCCAGGGAAGAGGGTGGGGGTTGTTTGAGGGGCTGTCCGGGGGGCTTTCTGGGGGGCTGTCCGGGGTCCAGGGAGGAAGGTGTGGGCTGTCTGGGGGCTGTCCGGGGTCCAGGAAGGAGGGTGGGGAGGTTGTTTGGCGTCCAGGGAGGAGGTTGGGGGATGTCCGGGGGGCTGTCTGGGGGGCTGTCCGGGGGGTTGTCAGGGGTCCAGGGAGGAAGGTGGTGGTTGTCCTAGGGGCTGTCTAGTGGGCTTTCCGGGGGTCTAAGAAGGAGGGTGGGGAGGATATCTGGGGGGATTTCTGGGGGGTGTCTAAGGTCCAGGGAGGAGGGTGGGGGTTGTCTGAGGGGTTGTCCAGGGTCCAGGAAGGAGGGTAGGGAGGCTATCCGGGGGGCTTTTTGGGGTCCAGGGAGGAGGGTGGGGGGCTGTCCGGGGGGCTGTTTGGGGTCTAGGAAGTAGGGTGGGGAGGCTATTCGGGGTCCAGGAAGGAGGGTGGGAAGGTTGTCCGGGGGCTGTTCGGAGTCCAGGGAGGAGGGTGGGGGCTATCCGGGGGGTTGTCCGGGGTCCTGGAAGGAGGGTGGGGGGTTTTCCAGGGTCTAAGAAGAAGGGTGGGGGATGTACAGGGTCCAGGAAGGAGGGGGGCTATCTGGGGTCCAGGGAGGAGGGTGGGGGGCTATCCTTGGGATGTCTGGGTGGCTGTCTGGGGGGCTGTCCGGGGTCCAGGGAGGAGGGTGGGGGTTGTCCAGGGGGTTGTTCGGGGGGATGTCTGGGGTCCAAGAAGGAGGTGGGGAGGCTGTCTCGGGGGTTGTCTGGGGGGGCTGTCTAGGGTCCAAGGTGGAGGGTGGGGGTTGTATGGGGGGATGTCCGGGGTCCAGGAAGGAGGGTGGGGAGGCTGTCTGGGGGCTCTCTGGGGGGATCTCTGGGGTCTAGTAAGGAGGTTGGGGAGGCTCACCAGGGGGTTGTCTGGGGGGCTATCTGGGATCCAGGAAGGAGGTTGGGGAGGCTATCCAAGGGGTTGTCCGGGGGGTTGTTTAGGGTCCAAGGAGGAGGGTGGGGGTTGTTTGGGGTCTAGGGAGAAGCGTCGGGGGCTGTCTGGGGGGCTGTCCAAGGGGTTGCCTTGGGTTCATGGGATGGTATTTACATATTTTCTAAGAAAATTATTTCAAGGTTAAAAAATAATTTCATTATATCAACTTTTAATCAAACCACCAATTTTCTAAATTCCAATAAAAATTTACAATTTCATTAAAATAGGGGGATTTCATAGTAAATCATTAAGTTAAGTTTTATTATTTATAGATAAAAAAATAAAGATAATGTGACCTACCTAATCACACATATATTCAGGCACAACAAATCAATAAACATCAAAGGTCAGTAATATTAGTCAAAAATGTAATGGATCAATCTTCCCCTCATCACCATCACTATCATCACCATCATCTTCACCCTCACCCTCATCCTCATCGTCATCCCCATCATCTTCCCCACCCTCCTTCTCACCCTCATACTCATCCTCAGCCTCCTCATCACCCTCCTCCTCCGCCTCAGCCTCCTCCTCTCCATCCTCCTCCATCTCAGCCTCCTCCTCACCCTCCTCCTCCTCTACCTCAGCCTCCTCCTTGCCATCATCTCTAACAACACTAAAACTGCCACCTGGTGTACCATATATAGAACGCATAGATGACATATATTAATCACAAGCAGTGTTGGCCTCTAGTGGAAGTGTTGGACGTAAAACTTCCATCAGTTTCATAAATGCAGTGTTTTCCCTAGCAGACTATCATGCTATCTCTATGGCCCTTTTTTCAGCCTGTTCTGCCTGTTCCTTAACCTACTGTAACTCAATGGCACTAAAACTCATACCTGATGAGGTCCAATACCTCATTATAAATATACTCTTCCCAGTTCAGTAGTGTACTCTACCAAGGTGCTTATCTCCCAACACCTGATGTAAGTGGTCATTTGGCCCAAAATTGTCAGGTTCCTAGGCATTAAGAGCCTCTAAAGAATCCTGTTACAAATATAAATATATTATTAAGTTGAAAATAGAGATTAAAATTTTAAATCTACAAATTAAAATTTACATTCTGCTACTGAGTCGGTTCATTAACCACACTTCCATCTTTCTTCTTTCTACTCAAGCAAAACAGTTTTGCTCAAGGCACATGTCCTTCTATATTCAATTTATACCTCTAAAATGACATTGAATGTAAGAAAACATAATTAAAAATAGGATACCAAAAAACAGAAATTACATAACTAAAATTATATAACAAATTTATCAATCGAATAAATTATGGAGGAATCAATAGAAAGTGCAAGTCGTAAAAAAAGATTATAAACCGTCATACCTATTGTCTCTCATGATTTGGCATCGTAGTACATCCCAATGTGTGGATTTATTTCTTAGCATCAATGTTTTTTTATTTCTTCCAGATGCATCCAAAATAAAATTCAATAATTAGTATTAACAAAAAAAACATGAAAATTTTCATTTAAATACCTATAATTTGATTAATACCACAAATTGGATAGTCGTCTAATGAGTAATCATCTATTGGTACTATTCTAACGGACAATCATCCATGACAGGGACCGCTTCTAACTTTGCTCCCACTCTATCATGCTATCCAATGTACAACTTATGCTTATAATCTCTCAAATGCTTGCCTAAATTCTTTAGATGTGTTGGTCATGCACCCTCACCATCGGGGAAATTAAACCGCAGCTAACACCAAAATATTAATTCATATAATTACAAAAATTAATATATTTCATTAAATACAACAGATTTTTGTACCCATATATCTGCTCATACTTTATCCTTGACTTCATTTGGCATTTGTCTCCATGAGATCGGGCTGACAAGAATGATGTCAGAGTATTTGGCAAGCGTCGCCAAAAAACTCCGACATTGCTACCATGATTTTTCAATCATCTGACTATCTTCATTGTATTCCACCATCAACTGTATGTGGCGATTCCACACCACACGCATGCATGTACGCCCCCGCCCCTGCCTCCTATCAGTAAATGTATTTGTTATGAAAGAAAAAAAAATATTTTATCAATACATGTTATAATGAAAATAAATAATGGTGTAACAATTTGTTAAGGTTGTATAACTATACCTACGGTAGTCTGATCAATGGGCACCATTGGATCTGTAGAAACTGAAGGAACACCCTGTATAGATGGAGTGAGTCCCAATGTATGCTCTACAAGGACAGACTCTGGTAGAGCAGGAGTCAAAGAATATGGAATATAAAAACCCATAGAGAACGAAGCAAAAGTAAAAGAAGATGACAGGTATGGCTAGCCAAATGCTGGATGGGAAGTGGGCATCATCATCAGATATGGGACAGATGGGTGAGGAGTGTCAGATGTAAAGGGTGGTGAAAACATGGGAGGCCTAAATATCATGTCTGTCCCTAACGGCACATCGGGATTAGAATGTGGGATGGATGGTATGTTAGTGAGAGGGGTAGGGTCTAATCAGGTATGTCAACCAGATCATCTAGCTCTCGTACCACCCCCCTTGTATGAACACCCCGAGTACGGGACTACTACTAGGTTTCTCATCAAATAATTGTCACTTAATATATGGATCCTGAAAAAATGTTTAAAAAAAATTATTCACATGACATTATATATTATTTAAATAAATATATTTGAAATAAATTACTCACTGCAGACACTAGTGGTGGAATTCCCAGCTCAGTCATGCGATGATTGTTTTCTATAATCTGTTTTCATATCATCTCTTCAATTGGTTTCATTTCCTGCATTTGAAAAAAAAATATGGAAGTAAATATAAAAGGATAACTAATGTGTAACCCAAAAAACAAAATAAATGAGAGGGAATAGAGGGATTCATGGATAATTTAACTAACCATTGTTTTAAGTGAGCTTGAACAAATATATAATGAAGTCAATAAATTTTATAAGATGTAATAAAGAAATTTAATTTTTAGTATGTTGAATATTTACTAAGTGTCATCAGTCTATTAAAATCATGGAACATTGATTCTACCAGATTTATAAGTGGTAAAGCAATTGTCAAAATTAAGGAAAAATTTAATTTATTTAGCTTAGGTGGATGATGCAGGTTTTAATACATGTTTTGCAGAAGAATAAAAACCATCATGTTCATTAGCTGGTAAAATGTTAAAGAGAGGTCTTAGATTCATAAAAATTTTATACAAATCACAGTTGAAGCATTGAAATGTTCACCATGTTAGAAATTTTGGTTCTATAGGTTTAAATACAATTCAATTCCAAATTATAAAATGCAATTCAAATAAAAATTTCAACTAATAAACATTGAAAATTCGCATAACGGTCAAGTCAGATACAAAATATATGTAATCAATATTAAATAAATTTGAATAGAACAAACCTTAAAAACCCAACTCGAGGTAAACAAAAATAATTGAGAACATGAATGGGTGATTTTATATATTTCCCACCACAACTTTAGGTTCACAGTCAACTCTGACAATTGAGCTATCAGAGTCATCAAAAGAAATAAATGGATCGGTTTCAATGGAAGTAGGGATGGTGTCAATTCCATCATCACCATCATCAAAAATATGTCTTGGAATTACTTCAACTATGACACCAAATTAAGTTCGAAGTTGGTCTTTGATATAAAAAAAAAATTTAGCCATTGATGCCAATACATATGGTTCTTCGGTAGCAAGAGTATGGGTCATATTAATTACTCAAAATCCGCAATCATCAATAAATGTGCCATGTATCATCATCGAATCAAACCATTGGAATTTCATCATCATGACTCATCCATGAGAGTAATAATCCAATATTATTATTATTTCAATGACTCCATAGTAACCCACATTTTCAAATCGTAGTTTTCTATTTGATGCACTGGCATAAAAATATTTTGTGGTAATAACCATAACACCATCATGTTGTGTTCTCATGTTCTTTTTTCGTTCATTGACAATAAATATGTACCAATTGATAACAATTGATTTATAGTCACGAACCACGGTATTAGGACCAAAAGCCAAAGCTCTTATTTCCTTAGAGATAGAGTCAGCAGGAAAACTCAATACCTGAAATATAAATGAATATTAAACTTAATTAAATATTGATTTAATTATTTTAAAAAGTGATATTTTTACCTTCAATTTTAACCAAGAATAAAACTCTTTGATATGAAAAGTATCCCTCCTTGTCAAAGATAAATAAGGATTATTTCTATTTATCATTGTTTTATGTTCCCTGTAGATAAAAAAAATATGAATAGTTTAATAGATGTATATGTAAGATATACATATTCAATTTAGTTACCTGATGTAGTCATTGAAAAAATCACATTTGAACAAAACTGTGCAATGTGCCATCTCCCGCTATTCAAGGCTTAATGTCTTCAATGTATATGATCCAGGAATTCCTCCTATTTGAGGAAGTGATGGAAAACTGGGTTCAATTTTCTCATAATGTTTCTCTTCATTTCTCATTGTTCTATTCATTATTTTAGTAAGATCATATAAATACATTGAGCATAAATCCATACATTCTTGAGCCAAGTAACCGTTCACGATAGAACCTTCGGGATGATTCATGTTTCAGGCATAAGATTTTAATTTGTACATATTTATTTCAGTTGGATACATCCAATGAAAAGAAACAGGTCCTCTGAGAAGTATTTTAGTGGAAATATGGACATTCAGATGCAGTATGCATGTGAAAAAATATGGAGGAAATATTTTCTCCAACTCACACAAAATTAATGGGGCATCTATCAACATATTTTGAAAGAAATACTTGGACAACTTATTAGCACAAAGATCTATAAAAAAATGGAACAACCGAATAACTTTCACCCTTAGATTATTAGAAAAAAGATGACGGATTCCTATTGTAATCAACTCATGCAGAAGAACGTGATAATCATGAGTCTTTAAAGATTTTAGCTTCAACACTCTTCTATTGACCCATTTATATATGTTGCATGAATATCCATCAAGAACTCTGATATTCTCTAATACTTCTAGAAATTTATTTTTTCATAAGTTTCATCACATAAGAAGCACGTGTAACTTGCCATTTATTTTCACTGATACCCACAAGATGCAATTCTGGTCTGATGCCACAATACACCAAGTCATGCCGAAACCGTAAATCATCTTTTGTCTTTCCCTTAACATTTAGAAGTATAGAAAGCAACATTTTACATATATTTTTTTCAATGTGCATTACATCTAAGAAATGACGTAACAAATTGGTTAACCAATAAGGAAAATCAAAAAAGATAATTCTCTTCCTCCAATTGTAACAAGTTTTAGTGGAAACATTCTTTCTCTTTCAAGATTTCATTTGACCCTTCTTGAATGAAAAAACTGAAATCTTTCAATTCATTAAGCACATCAGTTCCAGACATATGCTGAGTTGGATCATTGGTCTCTATGGTATTATCAAATCTTCGATGATTATTTATATATGGATGGTCCATTGGCAAGAATCATCAATATCCCATAAAACTGAAACTACAATGATGTTTCAGTATTCTGGATAGGTTTTCTTCATACAAATAGGACATGATAGTTTTCCCTTCATGCTCTATCCATAAATCATTGCATAAGCTGGAAAATCATTGATCTTCCACATAAGCACAGCACGTATCTAAAATATTTCTTTCGAATATGCATTGTATGTGCACACACCCACATCCCAAATAAGTTTCAACTATTTTATTAAAGGTTTCATGTATACGTTAATATCAATGCTAAGATCAGAAGGGCCAGATATGAGTATAATCATGAAAGTGAAAGGTTTTTTCATACACAACCATGGGGGAAGATTATAAATGTGTATAAAAACTGTCCATGTGATGTGTGAAGCATCTTCTGAAATGGATTAAAACCGTAACATCAAAGACCCAACCTCACATTACACACATCAACTGAAAAATCAGGATATAAAGCATCAAATCTCTTCCATACAAATCCATCTACAGGGTGAACCAACTCATCATTAGTCTTCTTTCACTCGGTGTCATTCCATCTCATTTTTATTGATATTTCATCAGACATAAAAATATTTTGGAGTCTAGGTATCAATAGAAAGTGCCACATTGCTTTATGTGGCATGCGGGATGGTGTTCCATCAGATTTTGACTTCCAGTGGGATGTTCCACATTTTATACAATCATTTCGTTCAGAGGTTTCCTCCCAAAATAAACTTTAATCTTTTGGGCAAGCATGAATTTTGTTTCTTAAAAATCTAAGTTCCTCAACTAACTTCTATGACATATGGTGGTTTGAGGGAATATTTGAATCATCTGGAAGTAAATCCTTTAAGAAGGTAAGAATGTAATCGATTGTTGTATTATAAATCCCATACATAGTTTTCCCATGAAACAATCGGATTAAAAATTCCATCTTTTTCATTTTATCACACTGTTGATATACAGGAGTCATGGAAGCATCATTCAATTTTTTCACCCTGATAATATCATCGTTTTCATTAGATGCATCATCTTTCCTCATATCAAAGTCTTCTTGAGTAGAAATGCTTTTTTTCATAATGATGAATAAATGGAAACCGGTCATCTAAAAAATTCTTCAATCTAGTCCTATCATTTTGATCATCAGCAATTTGATATTTCATTTTCTCCCCATTCTGACACCACACATAGTAGTTTGCTTGAAAACCATATTTGGTTATGTGGTAGCTAACTTCTTAATGGCTCTACCAAGGTCTACAAACACAATTGGAACATGGGTAGTGTATGTGACCACTATTTGAAGTATTGTGAAATGAAAACTCTAAAAAGCTCTCCAAATTGTTTTGAAAATAGTTTGAGATACAATCGGTTTCATACATCCAACTTCTATCCATTCTGTAAAAATAATTGTTATAAGTCATTTCATCATAATCAATTCAATAAGATTGAAGTTTAATCGAAAATATATTTAGGTAAACGATAAAGGAAGGAATTTCTAGTTGATGTAGTGAACTGTTAAAACAATGTAAAGATATATTAATTTAGTTATGTGTGCCTAAATTTTAGGTGATATGTGTTTTGTAATTTTTTTATTTATCACATACAAGGAGACACCATAGACCTAATAGAACATTGTTCAAGATATTACAAAGTGAATTCTTTTCATGAAAGATGCATAATGTTTAAAGAGAGTTTTTTAAATAAATTATTGATGCTAAAAAATGGAAATATTGTCAAAATTTAGTACATTTCATAACACCCAAACTAAAGTCCACATAAAGTACCATATCACCCCACTAAAAAAAGAAAAACCACCTACCCCACTACCCCAACCATCTCCAATAACTTCACATGGATCATACTTATATCCATTACCCACCTTGAGAAAATATGACTAAACAAACCATTTACCAACTTTGAGTGGGGATACATCTCACCAGCACCTCCATTAGTCAATATGATTCACTAACTACATAAAAGGAGTGGCTATGAAGACATAAAATCAAGTTGATTAATATAATCATGACCCTTGAATTGTAAAATAAAAATAGAAAACAAATCAAACTACACTTATTGGGTATGTCATGCCACACAAGTCACCACCTGGTTTAGGTCAAATCAAAATATTAATAAAGAATAATAGATGCAAAACATTAAAAATAAGTTAATCCTTACTGATTTGGAGTGTAGAACTAAAAAATTGATTGACTTTAGATGGATTTATAGGGAGGAAGGAGTTCCCAGCCTATGTAAAGAGAGAGGCCTCTAGTTTATAATCTAAGGGGGACTTCCCTAAGGCTTCCTAAATCATAATCACTATGAATCCAAGGTAGATTTCCCCAAGGTATTTTAAACCAAATCATAATGAATCCAAGGGGTTTTCCAAATGGAATTAAAAGATATGTTTTTAACATGAATCCTTGGTTGGTTTCTTCAAGAAATTCCAAATCATTAATCAAAGAACAAGTACTCAAAAATTAAATTAAAATTTATTTATATTCCTTTTCAATAGGTCTCATATAAGAGGCACATGCCTCATATCCCATTATGTGTGATAGGCATCCCAAATCATTCACTCATGTTCAATAATTCATTATTATCACCCCTATAGTTATACCTTTCATTACCCAATTAGTTCCCCAAGTCAAGCACACCCCATGGGTGGATAAAGTTTAGGCTTCTACACTAATAGGTTATTCATGGATCGTAAAGAGGTTTAATTTCATAAATTATAGACAAAAACATTTTTTTTTTAAATTTGAGATTAATAATGAAGTATATCAATGATACTACACATCATAAAGAACAAAAAACAATGATACTTTTAAGGGATAGTTTATAAACCATCCTCCATATACTCACTGACATCTACCAATCAAGTATTAGTCATTGATTCAATATCAAATAGTGTGAATCATAAAATTTTCCAAAATCCCTATAAATAGTGAATAATGGCGTGATCTTTCTAGATAGTGAAATAAATGGATAAAGATTGATAATAGAAGGATATCCGCTCATAGTTGGGATAAACAACACTAGAAACGGATAAGATACCTCAACTCACCATGTTAGGTCACAGAGTTTGGTAGACCACACACCAACTATTTCAATTACCTCAATGAGGGATTCTATGTCGTTATTTGGGAAGAGGTTTAAGGAGTCTAACCTGTATGGGGGAGTTGTAGCCGATCAGATGGAAGACCTCAGGTTAGGGTTCACCTGCACGGGGACATCTAGAAATCGGGGGAAATGTCTGGCTTCTGTGTAATCGGGGGTCGGGGTACTATAATTGGGGGGGACTTTTCTTAATGGTTTTTAAAAACCACTGGGATAAGCATGGACTTTACCAATGGTTTGTACAAACTGTTGGTAAAGGGAGAAAAATTTGTAGATTTCCCAATAGTTTCTTCAAACCGTTGGGAAATCCTTTACTTACTCAACCTTTACCAACGGTTTGAATAAGTCATTGGTAAAGGACCCCTATACCAACGATTCTATTGAACCGTTGGTATAAAAGTGTTGGGAAAGCCCAAATTTCCAATAGTTCTTGTGTTATTCACAACATTAAGTGTAACTTTTGATACATGCTACATCAAGTTTAAATGAGATGTAACATACTATTAAAATATTATTATAGTTATCACTTAGCCAT
This sequence comes from Viscum album, assembly GCA_963277665.1. Lineage (NCBI taxonomy): Eukaryota > Viridiplantae > Streptophyta > Magnoliopsida > Santalales > Viscaceae > Viscum > Viscum album. Next base: position 1,385,363,165 of record OY728138.1, read on the forward strand.
TGAAATGGAGGGTATGAATAGGATTAACTAAATTATGAAAATATATAGTCTAAAAATTGTATAAAATAAATTATTTAGTGAAAATTAATTATAAATTAAAATAAAAACTATTTGGAAATAAAGGAATTTTTTCTGAAAAACTATTTTATACACACAAAATCATTTTTTCTTAATAAATTAAACAAATCACTTTGGGTGAATTATTTTAATGAAATTTATATATTATATTTTCAATCAAATTTTTATCTTTCATATTTTTTGTTTTATATATAAGAGAAAATAATAAATCCAAATTTTTTCTTAAAAACTATTTTTTCTAAAAAGTAGTTTTGTCACCTTTTTACGCATTTACTTTAAAAATAATTTTTGACACTTTTATAAAATTTATTTGTAAAAATAAATTTCATTTATGAAATCATAATTGAAAATTTATCTTAGGTTTAATTTGTTATAATTTTCTGAAAAGATAATTTTTTTGATGAATAGTGAAAAATAATGAATTTTAATTGAAAACTTCCTTTTTGTTTAATTTATTTATAAAGTTAAATTATATTTTAAATTAGTTTTAAATTAATTTTTTTCAATTATATATTTATTAATACAATTTATTTCATGTTAATCAATTTTATATTTAAATTTTATATAAAAACATTATAATTCTTTTTAACATTTTCTCTTTTAAAACCCATTTTCTCATCGTGTTTGTGGGATTAATTTTAAATTAAACTTTTCCAATTATATTAATGGAATTTTTAAAAATAGATTTAATTTTTGGAATCATAATAATTTATAAAATCTAATAAGTTCATCTTAATATTTTTTCAAAATGAATTGTGAAAACAATAAAAATTAATTATCATGGTTAATGTGAAAATGGGTTTACCATGGTGGTTAAACTATGGAGATAAGGGTTAAAATGACTTACCAACTTGTCAAAATATTATTTTATGTCCATATTTACACCATATAATATCCCAAATTTTAACATATTGTTATTTATGATCTTTTTTTATGTGAATGAATTTATTATTTTGGATTCTTTTGGGAAATTTCCAAGTAATTTCCAAGAGGGTTCCCTTTCCCCACTGATAAAAGGGAACTCCCTCCCCTTAATTATTCACACCCCTCAAGCCCTTTTTTTAGACCAAATCCTAAAAAAATATCTCCCCAATATACTTGTACATATTCTAAAGCTATTAGTCCTCCCAAAATACCATCCTTAGTGTTCTTAAGAGGAGATCCAAATGAGGTTTCTACAAGATAAGGTAATTATCTTTACAAAGATATTTCATTTTATTACTTTTTTCCACCTTAAATTATATATTAACACATCCAATATAATATCACTATAATATCCCATATACTGATATGTTATTATGTTGATGGAATAACATTTATCCATCTCCACTTCCATTAGATGGGAAAAAAAATCATCAATTATGTGTATGGTAGACAACAGCCTCACAAACCGATGTAGTTCATTTTACATCACCATATGTAACATCCTATTACTGATTTTCATGTACTCCTCAATCCTCCTCTTTTTACTAGTCTTTGGTTGGGATTTTTTTTGGTTTTTTTAGGTGGAAAGTTGAAATTTTTGGAAATTTCTAGGTTTTTCACAGTTGGCATACAGTTTTTCTAAAGTGTACGCCCACCCAGTAGAAACTGTGAACCCCAGTAAATGGGTGCAAGGGTAGGGTGAATAGTTTTTCTAACTGTGAAACCCTTCCCATCCAACCATGTGGACAGTATTCTTTTATTCTAATAATTCTTTTAAAAAATTCCCCAACCCCCGTTTAAACATCCACTCAAACCTAACTCAACCTAGAATAAATTCCTAGGTCTTAGAGGCTCTTAATAACCCTTTTTGGCTCCTCAAACCCAATTCCTAAGAGAATAAAAGCATGAAGGATCTCATTTGTTCCCTCCCCAATAAGTATTTATCCTCTCATTCCTTCTCTTATGCTCTCTCTTTCTTTTCTCCATAGGGTTTATTAGATCATCACACGTTTTCTGGATATAAACTCAATTGATTTGAATATTGAGTCTGTAATATTTCTATATCTTTATTTTCATCATTCATCATTAGAAAATCCCACTTTGGGTGTTGGGTATTAATACCATGAAAAAAGTAGGTTGTTTCACATAAGATTGGACAATTGATTAAACCTTGAATTGATTGATTATTTTAAATTTATTTGAATTAAATTATGAAAACCAAATTTGATGCAAATTGGATTAGAATTTATTTGGTATGAAATTTTGGGAAACCCCCCAAATTCCAATGGAATTAGAATTTGGGGTGTGATATGAAATTGATGGAATTTTTTAATTGATTTGTGAATTGATTTTGGAAAAATGGATTAAATTAAATTATTGAAAACCTATTATTAGTTTTATTTTTAAAAGGCATGAATTGATGAAAAATCCATGTTTTTGGTTTTGAAAGTGAATTAGCATTTTGAAAAAGGAAAATGGGAAATTGAACCATAAATGATGATTTATTTGAAGTAAATTATTTTATCTTTTTCAATTAATTCATTGATTGAGCACATGAAAGACTGGGAAGTAAGTGGTTTATTTGGGACAAGAATTGTAATAGCCCAGACCTCTCTGGTCTCTTCCTCTATGAAAATCTAGTGTTTGGGTGTTTTGGTGGTCAAGGTGGATTTTCTCCAACACTTTTTTGAATTTCCAATTTTGTGAACAGTTCCACTTGTGAGGGAATAGTTCCACTGGTGAGTGAATAGTTCCAATGGTAGACCGATAGTTCCAACGGTAGACCACTATCAATAGATCCAACGGTAGACCATTGTGAATAGTTCCAACGGTAGACCGCTGTGAATAGTTCCAACAGTAGACCAATGTGAACAGTTCCAATGGTAGACCTCTCTAAATATTTTCAATGGTAGACTGATGTGAACAGTTCCAACGGTAAATCGATGTGAAAAGTTCCAACAGTAGACCGATGTGAACAGTTCCAACAGTAGACCAATGTGAACAGTTCCAATGGTAGATCAATGTGAACAGTTCTAATGGTAGACCAATGTGAACAGTTCCAATGGTAGACCGATGTGAACAGTTCCAACAGTAGACTTATGTGAATATTTCCAACAGTAGACCGATGTGAACAGTTCCAATGGTAGACTTATATGAATAGTTCCAATGGTAGACCTATGTTAATAGTTCCAATGGTAGACCGATGTGAACAGTTCAAACGATAGACTTATGTGAACATTTCCAATAGTAGACTGATGTGAACAGTTCTAATGGTAGACCGATGTGAACTGTTCCAACGGTACACCGATGTGAACAGTCCAATAGTAGACTGATGTGAATAGTTCCAACGGTAGACTTATATGAACAGTTCCAACGGTAGACGTATGTGAACAGTTCCAATGGTAGACCGGTGTGAATAGTTCCAACAATAAACTTATGTAAACTATTCCAATAGTAGACCGATTTGAACAGTTCCAATGGTAGACTTATGTGAATAGTTTTTCCAAATTGGTGAGGTTCCAACAGCAACCTCTATTTCCTTTTTCAAATTTCTAGTTTGGTGTACAGTGTTTCCAACTTCCTATAGTTTCACCCCTTTGATGTTTCCTTTGACATAAAATGCATTTAAAGCCTCGTTTTCAGGACTCTAAGGCCGATTCAAAGTCCATAACTCCTATACTAATTTTCCTAAGGCTCGGGATGTTTTTACATGGTCAAACTGCATGGTTTAATGGTGTCCTCTTTTAATGGAAAATCCAGCGTATCTTAAATCGTTGCTCCATTAAATCTTCTAAATGGATATGATATCTTCCTCTCTAGTTCTTACTCCTTGTTCTTTGGTGTGAGATGCGTGAACCTTTCATTCCTTCTCGTAGGTGTTTTGAAATAAAACTTTCTTCCTTGGATTGGTTCCCCTCTGTTTTTGATGCAACCAAGTAGTATCGATCAATCTTTGATATAAGGTATGATCTATTGTCATTCTTTTGGGTTCATATCCTTCTGTTTATCTTTTCCCTTTTATGTAATGTTATCTCCATGTTCCTAATTACTTTTATTGGGTGTTGACTAGTGTAGTGGTGTCTCTGCATCCTCAGGTCGATAAAGTTGTCATGGGGGGAAGAGATGGTAACCCGTTATGTGGCTCGTTCTCGTATAAAGAACTTCAAGAACTATTTTAGGTAGGGGATTAATTTCTTCTATATTATTTTATGTGAAACTACAAAGTTATCATGTTTTATCTCACTGGATCACAATGGAATTGACATATTAAATATTTGAACCAAATAAATAAATTGACATCGATCATATGTTATTACCTCTTGTTTTGATAGATAGTATAATATCTATGCTTGCTTTGTTAGCTTTTCTTTCTTAATGTAAATTGGTAATGAACGTAAAGATTGAATTAATTGATAATTGTTTGGTTAAATATAAAGAGGCATGTAAATGAATCTGGTTGTTGTTGCTTTAATTTGAGGTTAATTAAATTGATGTAGTAAGCATGTTTAATCAATTTGTGATAGCTTACTGTTTAGGTTTCTCAAAGCTGGAACCTACGAATAATAAATCAGTTAATTCAAGATGGATTAAAAAACTAGGTGTTTGATAAAAGATAATTCCTTGTAGGGTTCTGAGTTACCCTCTTGCTTATTTAAGGGCCAACATCCTAGTTGATATGATGTTTTTTTTCCTGCTTCTTGTGTTGTGATGTGATCCTGGAAGCCTGTTGTGATATGTGGGGGCAGGGAGGACTATTTATTATGGCAGCAATTGATGGCTAGAGTGGTGAGATGCATCATTTTATGCATGTGGGTGTCAATGAGGACACTGGAGATGATGGAATGGTTTGGATGTGAATGTTTGGATGCTTTCTATTTCTTGTTGGTTTTTTATCTTATTTACTTTCCCCTCTGCTCAAGGTAGATGGTTTTCTTACCCTTCTTCCAAAAGGGGTGAAGACGCACGGGGTATGCCACTTGATTTTCGTGTTTAGATTTCTAAGGGAGGATGGATCTATGCTCTTTCTATAGGTGGAAAATACTCGATGGGTAGTTCACCTACTCAGCGTGTTGAGCCCCTTTTTTTAGTAGCTTAGAATGTTTTTCTAGAATGCCTGGGAATATGGAAAAATAATTCTGATAATAAATGATTGAATAAATGATGTTAACCCATGGGGTTGAAGCTTGCTGGGACATAATGCTGAGGTTTTAATTTTAAAGGAACAGTGGACTTTGGGTGTGATGCTAATGAAATATAATTTGGAAATTGTTAATGGTTAATTAATTTTTAAAGAATTAATTAACCTAAAGTGTAAGTAATAAAAAAATGGGAATGAAGTAATGTAATAATGCTTCTTAAATGGTTGTGTGCTTATAGGAAACCTAGTCTTAGAAGTGGCAGCTGGGAATCTGAGATACATTAGTTGCAGTTTAGTCTAAGACTAGGTTATGTGTGTGGTTGTGAGCTATAGTATATTCTGTACTTTTTTTGTTTTTATATGCTACTTCAACCCGTTAGTTAGGGAAACTTAAACCCTAGGGATTCTGGACCTGGGGGGTTTTCCCCAACATTCCGGTGGGGGGATGGATGGTTGACTACCCCCTTTGTCCCCACTCTCTTCTATTGGTAGTTACTTGCGTTGGTAGACACAACAGTTAGTTTTCCCCATATATGTGTGTAGAGGGATGTAATGGTTTGTGTTTATTCACACACATATATTCTGGATACAGTTTCCTATGGAATACTATAGGTATAACATGTATAGGCTGTGATGGCTTTAGGATCCTTACTCAGTGTATGGGTTGTAATGGCTTGAGGTATAATGCTTGACATATGATACATGTTATGCGAGTTGTGGTGGATCCCAGAAACTACCTGGTTACTTTTCTTGCATGGACTTGGTGGTTTTGTTCCACAAGGTTCATGTTGTGGTGCTTCACCTAGGTGTCTGTGGGCAAGCCTTTTTGGAGAGAGATGGCTTAGGATGTGCGACATTAGGGAAAAGTGGAAAACCAGTGGGGAAGTAGTAGCGAGGTACCCTTGATATTCTTCATTATATTATATACTCTTATATGTGATACTTGGTGAGAATAGTCATGGTGAGGTTGGGAACTTATTATACCTGTTTAGGTGACGAGTTAGTTTCACTTGTTGTTTACTATGCTTTAGAATGTTTTCTTTACTTTTGTATGAGAGGCTCTGGGGAGGATCCTACTGAGTATACTGTTATACTCACCCTATTTCTATATAAACTGTTTTCAGGTCACTTGGAGAAGGTTGGAGATCACGCTGGTTTCTACTAGCTTGGTGTTGTAGGAGTTGTTTGGGCTTTGTGTTTGCTGTTGTTTTTACTTTCTTTTGGGTATTTGTAGTTTTTCCCCTTTCAGTTATAGTAGTTTTTCATGACATTACATATGTGTACTTGGGATTTATTTTATATTATTGTCTTATTTAGAGTTGGTTGGTGTATGTCTTATCTCTCTCTTCCGCATGTGTTCTCTTCGAGGGTAATGCCTCCCATTTGTGTGTTTACTATACCCTTGGTGCAAGTCGCCAACCCGGGGCCTACTAGATGTGGGACACAGGGGTCATTATCTCCCTTCTCACATTGTCGGCCTAGGAGGGGTACACCTTGTGGGGAGGGGGTCATGACAATCATGCTATGATTTTAATTCCATATAAATGGATTGACGATGATAACTCTTAAAAAACTAGTTAGTCAGGTCATATTTCTGATAGAACATTCATGATTCTTATTTAGTATAAGCCCAAGGGGCGTGTGTACACATATTCCATGATCATTAATATAAGAGTGTAAGGATATTATAACTAGAAACTTTCATACTAAATGGTATATGACCATGGTTCTTACTGTGACTCTTTTTATTATAAATTCCATTGATTGTGAAACTTATTTACTCGTGCCTAGTGATTTATATAAACTGTTTTATATAAAGTTTTTATTTAATCTGTGTTTGAAATGTTTTCCATCATTATAAAGTGAAAATCATGTTTTGTTTTAAATATTAAATTTTATCTCCATGCCTTTATTATTTAAAATTGAAAACATGATTTGGTTTATTTGTATGGAATCTTTTTATTAAACACTTAGTGACAACCTACTGGGATTTTTAGCTCACACCCTACATTTTCCTTCAGTCATTTGTAGATTTTATTCTGTTGGGTCTGAGAAAAGTGAAGGTGACTTTAGGAGGAGGTGGATGTTATTGATCATTTGGGGATTGTATTGATGTTTCCTTTTGTATTTGGGGATATCTTTTCTATTTATGGTACTTTTATGATGTAATGTTTTGGGTTTTAATATACCTTTTTGGTTTCTAGTGCATTCTCCCTTTGGAGTTTTGAGTATAATGATTTGTATCATTGTCTTATTTTGTGTTTTGGAAAACCATTCCCTCTTTTATCTTTTTATGATGTTATTTTCTAGTCACTAACTCATGGGTATCAGTAAATCCCTTCAGGCTATATTGATTCCAGCTCAGGTTTTGGGGTACTAGTGTATCTGGCCCAGTTCGTAACACCACCTTTCAAGGATGTATATAATGATGGATTTACTAAATTTATATGATATTTATTATATTATTATACTTATTTAATTTTAATATCACATATACCTTTTTAAATCCCATTCTGTTTCAAATACGATAATGTCACCCATGTGTACAGCAGAATATTGTCCCACGAAGCGATGTGATTCATTTTTCACTTACACTTTACAAGGAATGTAATAAGGATAAAATTAATGAATATATGTGATATATATAAGATGATAGTGATTCTATAAATTTAATATATCACCCAATTTCTTACTATTTCACTCATTAAGGAAATTATATCGTCGTTCATGCGTACGTACGACCTACCATCTCCATGAAGCGATGCGATTCATTTTCTATGTCCAACTTTCATAAATGGTTCTAAAAATGTACATATTGACTAAATATAATATTTATAACACTATTATAATTATTTATATGATATATATATTATACAAAAGAACAAAAACTTTTAGGATAAAAAGTACATGAGAAAACAAGAAAATTAACACCTAAAACAATGAAAATAATGAAATGTTATTAACAAATGGGTGATAAAATGGTATAATAGGATCATATATGATATTATAAATATGATTATGGTATTTTTTATAAATTAATAACATTATTAAAACTATTATAAATTAATTTCAAACATGTACAAAGGAAATCAGAACTGAGGTAAGGGTTTCCCGCCTCACTTTTACTTCTGGGAGACATACACCATATTCACCACTTATTTATTTTGTGTGGTATAGATACTATCCCTTTTTTATTTTATATCATTAATTAATTTATATTAAAGGTATTTCAAGTTCTGTTTAAATTTATTTCTTTAATGGGTTATATGATTCAAAATTTACCAAAGTGGTAACGGTTTAGATCACAATCTCATCATTATATGGGATTATTTATGTTTACATATCCCTTGGGGAATTATTTGATATTTATATCCTAAAATAAATATATTTTATTATCCTCTATTTATTCATGAACTTTTAAATAAATAGTACCATTTTTTACTCTTTGTTACTAAAAATGTTTAAGATTTTTTTATGAAAATTTGAATTATTTCTCTCTTTGGTCAGAAATCCTTTTTGATAAAAACTAATTTTTGATAAAAATGTTTTCAAAAATGATTTTAAACTTCTAAAAATGGATTATTAAATAATTTTTTACCCATTTTAACTTTTTTTTTTAAAAATTTAAAGGAATCTTCATGTCATTTTTAAAACGTGCATGTTTAGATTTTACTAAAAAGGTGAAAGGAAAAATAGTTTTAATGTGTATGGAATGAAGGTAATTTTTCACCGTCATGACCAAAAAAAAATTTAAAGGCTATTTTACAAGTTTTAAAAGCTTATTTTCAAAGAAAATTATTTTCAATTTTTTTTTGAACTTTTTGTTTTAAAAATATTTTCAAAGTGAAATGGTTATTTTATTTAAAAAATATTAAAGATCTTTTTGTGGTATTTCTACTAATTAATGACATAAACACTTAATTGAACTTATGATCCTTTGATTATATTTTATTCTGATATCATCTGTATTATTTATTTGGATGTTTTATGATTATTTTTACTGAGAATGTACAATTTTATCACCATTAACCATATTACTCTCAATGTTTTATGATTATTTTTATTGATTAGGGAAAGTATTAACATTTTGTATGATAGGTTTTCAATATGAGTATTTATTTTGATTATGTTTCACCCCTTTTATATGAGGAATTAATTAGAATCTATAAGTGACTAGTTTGGCCCAATATATCCCCTTGATGCATCGGTGAGTCTCATGAGACAAACTAGATTGGGTTTTGGCCAATGATTTACCCATTTATATAGATGTATTGACACAAGGCCTCGATAGTATTAGATGTATTAGCACAAGGCCTTGATGGTATTATATGTCATGGAACAAGGCCTATATGGTATGTCTTAGATGTCCAATATTATTTATTTTTTCATTATAAATTCAGTTATTGATATTCCATGTGATTATTAGATTTGTTAGAATATCCATGGTTAATTTTCATGATCATGTGATTATTTATATAAAATTATTTGATCATTATTAGTTCCTACCATATTATGCTCAAGTTATTTCTTAAATGACATTTTTTCATTTATTTAATTTTTCATATTAATTATGCCTTATTTATTAGTCTCTTTTGTACTCTTATCCTTACTAAGCATCTGATATCACCAGTTTCTTATGTTTTATTTTCCCAAATATATGAGGAAGTGGTTTTTGATTGATATGTAGGGATACACTAGGGGAATAATGGAATTATCAAAGAAAATACTTTGTGTATTTTTTGTTTTAAAATATAATGTTAACACTATGGGAAAATGGGTATTTGCGACGGGGGTATTTACCCGTCGCAAATAATTAGGCTTTTGCGACGGGATTGCTTTCCCCGTCGCAAATAGTTTTCCCGCGATGCGCGCCAAATCGCGGGAAAACTATTTGCGACGGGGGAATATTCCCGTCGCAAATAACCGGCGGCGGTAAAAGGTATTTGCGACGGGAATATTCCCCCGTCGCAAATAGTATGTCGGCAGGTGGTTATTTGCGACGGGACCCGTTGCAAATAACTATTTAACCGTTGACCGTAATAAATGTTGGCTAAAGTATTTGCGACGGGTACCGTCGCAAATAACACTATTTGCGACGGGAATCCCGTCGCAAATGGACCCGTCGCAACTAATCTAACCTATAAATACCCCCATCCGTTTTTTTCAAATCATTCTCATTCTCTATCTTCTCCTGCTCTCAAACTTGTGTTTCTAAAGTTGAGTTTTTCTTCAGTTTAATTTTTTTCTTCGGAGCTGATATTAAAGTTTTGAAGAACGATCAGAGCAGATCAGTTTTCAAGGTATTTATGTTCATTTTAATTTAATATTTATTTTTAATTTTTTATTAGTTTCAATTATTCTTAATTAGTTGTAATTTAATTATGTTTATATTGTTTTCTTACTTAATAAATTTAAATTATTAGTATTGTTCATAGTTAATGGTAATTAGTAATAATTAGTAATAATTTTTAATAATTAAGAATAAATATTAATAATTAGTAATAAATACCAATAATTAGGAATAATAACATTATTACATTATTAGTATATTTTATTATTAATATTAAAATAATATAATTTTTTATATATATACAATTCTTTTTTCATCTGTGTGTTTACTGTCTTCACATGTATTATTTGTATGTGGAGATAGAAAACGCACAGATGAAAGGAGAATTGTATATAAATCAGAAAATTATATTATTTTAATATTAATAATAAAATATACTAATAATGTTATTATTTGTAATTATTGGTAATTATTCCTAATTATTGGTAATTATTCATTTAATTACTAATAATTAGGAACAATTATCAATAATTATCAATAATTATCAATAATTAAGAATATTTAGTAATAATTAGTAATAATTACCAATAATTAGTAATAATTAGTAATAATTATCAATAATTAGTAATAATTAGTAATAATTACCAATAAGTAGTAATAATTAGTAATAATTACCAATAAGTAGTAATAATTAGTAATAATTACCAATAAGTAGTAATAATTAGTAATAATTACCAATAAGTAGTAATAATTACCAATAAGTAGTAATAATTATGTATAATTTGGAATAATTACCAATAATTAACAATAATTAGTAATAATTAGTAATAATTAGTAATAATTACCAATAATTACCAATAATTACCAATAATTAGTAATAATTAGTAATAATTACCAATAATTGCCAATAATTACCAATAATTAGGAATAATTAGGAATAATTAGGAATAATTAGGAATAATTAGGAATAATTAGGAATAATTAGGAATAATTAGGAATAATTAGGAATAATTAGGAATAATTATCAATAATTATCAATAATTAGTAATAATTAGGAACAATTATCAATAATTAGGAATAATTAGGAACAATTATCAATAATTAGGAATAATTAAGAATAATTATCAATAATTATCAATAATTAGGAATAATTAGGAATAATTAGGAATAATTAGGAACAATTATCAATAATTATCAATAATTAAGAATAATTAGTAATAATTAGGAACAATTATCAATAATTATCAATAATTAAGAATAATTTGTAATAATTAGTAATAATTGCCAATAATTACCAATAATTACCAATAATTAGGAATAATTAAAAATAATTAAGAATAATTAGGAATAATTAGTAATAATTAGTAATAATTAGGAATAATTATTAATAATTCGTAATAATTCGTAATAATTAGTAATAATTAGGAATAATTAGGAATAATTAGTAATAATTATTTATAATTAGTAATAATTATTTATAATTATTTATAATTATTTATAATTAATTTTTAATTACCAATAATTACCAATAATTTCAATAATTACCAATAATTACCAATAATTACCAATAATTACCAATAATTACCAATAATTACCAATAATTTCCAATAATTTCCAATAATTTCCAATAATTAGAAATAATTAACAATAATTAGCAATAATTAACAATAATTAACAATAATTACCAATAATTACCAATAATTTCCAATAATTTCCAATAATTAGCAATAATTAACAATAATTAACAATAATTACCAATAATTACCAATAATTACCAATAATTTGCAATAATTAGTAATAATTAGTAATAAATACCTAAAATTAGGAAAAATTAGAAAAAATTAGGAAAAATTAGAAAAAATTAAGAAAAATTAAGAAAAATTAGGAAAAATTCTCAATAATTAGTAATAATTACCAATAATTAGTAATAATTACCTATAATTAGTATTAATTACCAATAATTAGTATTAATTACCAATAATTAGTAATGATTAGGAATAATTAACAATAATTAGTAATAATTATCAATAATTAGTAATAATTATCAATAATTAACAATAATTAGTAATAATTAACAATAATTACCAATATTTAGTAATAATTAACAATAATTGCCAATAATTAACAATAATTGCCAATAATTACCAATATTTAGTAATAATTAACAATAATTGCCAATAATTACCAATAATTGCCAATAATTACCAATAATTGCCAATAATTACCAATAATTAGTAATAATTATGAATAATTAGTAATAATTACGAATAATTAGTAATAATTACGAATAATTAGTAATAATTACGAATAATTAGTAATAATTACGAATAATTAGTAATAATTACCAATAATTAGTAATAATTACTAATAATTATCAATAATTACTAATAATTATCAATAATTACTAATAATTATCAATAATTACTAATAATTTGGAATAATTACCAATAATTTGGAATAATTACCAATAATTTGAAATAATTACCAATAATTAGGAATAATTACCTTATTAAATTATTTGTATATTTTGTTATTAATATTAAAATAATATAATTTTCTATATTATATACAATTCTCTTTTCTTCTGTGTTTTTTCTGTCTCCACATGTAATATTGGCATTCTTTTTCAAAATTATCAACCTACTCGCCAATGGAGAGGTGAAAGTGAATGTCAATATTACATGTGGAGACAGAATGTGAAACACACAGATGAAAGGAGAATTGTATATAATATAGAAAATTATATTATTTTAATATTAATAATAAAATATACTAACAATGTAATGATGTTATTATTATATAATTAATATTTATGAAAAAAATTATATTAGTATTATTAAAAAAAATAAAAAATCAATATAATATTAAAATTATCAATATTTGTAACAGGTTTTGCTTTATTCTCAATATATTCAATCCTTGCTTGTGTTTTTTCTAACAAATTATTCAAAACCATTAATGCTTTTATATTTTATAGAAAAATATGGAACAACGAGGTCGTCAACAGTCATTATTAGATGACCGCATATGGATAAATCAACGTAGAAATCCAAATGGTTCTGGTTTAAATCCAGTATATATAGAGGGTGTGGAGATTTTTTTATCATTTGCGGCATCAAATCCAGAATTTGTTTCAGAAGGAAAGATAAAATGCCCTTGTAGAAAATGTGCATTGAGAACGTTTGACACGTTTGACAAAGTGGGGGAACATCTCTTGCGTTTTGGTTTTCAAGTAGATTATGTTTTTTGGTATCAACACGGTGAATGCAGTTCCAGAGCAGGTGATACCAACTTGATTCCGGATCCATCCCAGTTTCAAGATTTAGTACATGATGTTGCAGGTTCATCTGTTCAACATACAGAAACTCCGGCTGATATAGCTTCAAATCCTGAGTTGGGACCATTTGAATTTTATGAGTTGTTGAAGTCTGCTGAGGATGCATTATATCCTGGCTGCAAGATGAGCAAATTAGAAGCAGTTGCAAAATTTATGGCTATCAAATCAGATAACGGAATGTCAAACACCTGTTTTGACCAGATATTTTCTTTGCTGAAAACACTGTTACCCGAAGGAAATGTTTTACCTGCAAATTACTATGAAAGTAAGAGGTTGGTTCGAAATTTGGGACTTACTTGTCAGAAGATTCATGCATGTTCAAATGACTGCATTTTATATTCTGGGGAAAATGAGTCGTTGGATAGTTGTCCCACATGTGGGCAACTGAGATATAAAGAAGGACAACACGGGAAGTCTGGTTTGATTCCTGTAAAACAGTTGAGATATTTTCCGCTTACATCCAGACTTCAGCGTTTATTCATGTCTAAGAATACAGCGACAATGATGTCATGGCATAAAGAGAATAGTTCAACCGATAAAAGCTTGAATCATCCAGCCGATGGTGATTCATGGAAACATTTTGATAGAGTGCATCCATCCTTTGCTTTAGAAGCTAGAAATGTTCGACTGGGCCTTTCCACTGATGGTTTCTGTCCGTTTGGATCTTATGGTAGTCAATATTCATGTTGGCCTGTTTTTTTAACTCCGTACAATTTACCTCCATGGATGTTGATGAAGGAACCATATATCTTTTTGACTTTACTAATTCCAGGACATCCGAAGAAAAATATTGATGTTTATTTGAAGCCATTGATTGATGAATTAAATTTATTGTGGAGTACTGGTGTCAGTACATATGATGTTGCAACGAAACAGAATTTCATACTGAGAGCAGCATTGATGTGGACAATAAGTGACTTCCCGGCTTATGGGATGTTATCTGGCTGGAGTACACATGGTCAGAAATCATGTCCTTACTGTATGGGAGAGAACAAAGCATTTATGCTCATTCATGGAAAGAAACCTTGTTATTTTGACTTTCATCGCAGATTTCTTCCAGCTGATCATCCTTTTCGCAGAAACAGATCTCATTTCAGAAAAGGAACAGCTGAAAGGGATGGACCTCCAAAAATGCTATCAGGTTCGGAGTTAAAATCGGTTGTATTTTCATTACCTCCCATCACTTTTGGTCCCACAATAAACCAACAGAAAATTTCTGGTTTTGGGAAAGAACACAATTGGATTAAACGTAGCATATTTTGGGATTTGCCATTTGGTCTGATTTGTTGGTCTGACACATGTTAGATGTCATGCATATTGAGAAGAACTGTTTTGATAATTTGTTTCATACAGTTTTGGATACGCCAGGAAAGAGCAAAGACAATGTAAATGCACGTTTAGATCTTGCCCAAATTTGCAGGCGTCCAGAATTGGAACTATTTGAGAATGTCAGAACAGAAAGGTTACTGAAACCAAAAGCAGCTTATACACTGTCTAAAGAAAACCGTTTATTATTTTGTCAGTGGATTGCAGATTTGAGACTTCCAGATGGCTGTGCTTCCAATTTGGGTAGATGTGTAAAGAATGGTCATATTACTGGATTAAAAAGTCATGATTGTCATGTTATAATGGAGAGACTTCTACCCATTGGATTAAGAGGTCTGTTGAATTCTGTGATTTGGGATTCCATAACAGACATGTCTCATTTTTTTCGGGAAATTTGTGCGGCTACGGCAGATTATGATGCTCTAGGAAAACTTGAAAAAGATGTTGTTGTAATTATATGTAAACTGGAAAAAATATTTCCTCCGTCTTTCTTCGACTCAATGGAACATTTGATGTTACATTTTCCATATGAATCCAAATGTGGAGGTCCGGTACAGTTTCGATGGATGTACCCATTTGAAAGATGCATGCAAAAATTTAAAAGAAAAGTACGCAACAAAGCATCTGTTGAAGGATCTATTGCAGAAGCTTATTTGCAAGAGGAAATATCTTTTTTCTGCTCCCATTATTTTGAATCTGAGTATCCTTCAAAACACAACCGAATGGGACGGAATGAGAGGAATATTGATGAAATCGACAATCAATTATCTGTTTTCAACCAGTCAGAGGTTGGTTTTGGTGGAGTTTCTGAACGCTGGCTTTCAGATGATGAACATCATAGAGCTCATACAT
Source organism: Viscum album (assembly GCA_963277665.1). Classification (NCBI taxonomy): domain Eukaryota; kingdom Viridiplantae; phylum Streptophyta; class Magnoliopsida; order Santalales; family Viscaceae; genus Viscum; species Viscum album. The sequence goes on from OY728138.1 coordinate 1,385,379,110, forward strand.
ATGTTCTGCTCAACTATGAAGAGATGACATCAGTTGTACTGTAAGTGTTTATATCACTTATTCTATCATTTATGTTACAGTAAATAACTTTGGTTTTTATAGGTTGTATGATAATCATATCAAGAAACAAATTCCACAAATTACAGCAGCTGCTCTCGAAGAACGTCGACTGAAAAATTTCTCTCAGTGGTTTCAAAAACTGGTAACATAAATTCTTTATCTTTTAGCAACTCATTCAATGTATAGTTTACTATATTGATAATTATTTCACAAATTTTCAGGTGTCTTGACATGCTGATAAAATTGACAAACGGCTGTGTGTATTGAGTAACCCACCTTCCAAACTTGTTAAAACTTATAATGCATATGTGGTGAATGGATTTCGATTCCACACACATGCATATGGGGAATCGAAAAAAACAATGAACAGTGGAGTTAGCTTGAGAGGATCTCATCATCGAGAAAATGAAGTTGACTTTTATGGCATACTTGATGAAATCATTGAACTCTGTTATCTTGGACAACATTACATAACCATGTTCAAATGTCGGTGGTTGGATACAGAGAGAGGCGTGCGTGTTCATCCGACTCATGGAATCATCGATATTAAATGTAAAAGTGTTCTCGCAGTAAATGAACCATTCTTATTGGCTCAACAGGCATATCAAGTTTATTATGCAAAGTATTGTGCAACATCAAGAGACTTGACTGATTGGTGGAGTGTAATAAAAATCAAAATTCGAGACAATCAGTTTATTCAAAGTGAATGTGCTTTCACTGATGTGCAAAGAATTGAATTTTTTCAAGAGAGTACTCAAAATAAATCTTTTTTACAAAGAGACATGAGTATCGATGACGACACCCCACATTTAAGAGTCGGTGATGACGATGATGTTAATGATGTCACACATGAATTTGAAATGGTAAGAGATGAAGAAACTGCAACTCAAATGGATATCGATGATGTTGAGGAGGAATATGAAGATGACATTGACATATATGAAGATGATGATGAAGATGAACACTTATATAATTCCATGGTATTTATATACAATCATAATATGTATATATGTATATATAATAGTAATTATCAATTATTTGCTAACATTAACATTTTCTGTTTCAGATGGACGAGGCCACATTTCGTGTGTTGGCGGATGCTGACCTGCCTTTCGATGCGGATGAATTGCTGGCAGATGACCCTCAGCCTGCAGGCGCTCCAGGGAGTACGCGGAGGGGGCGCGGTCTTGCACGATTGATGATTCCTGACCCCGTCCCCGAGCGACGTCCACGTCTTGGGTTTGATCCGCGCACCCGGAGGTGTGATAACCTGTGTGATAACTTGTGGATTTGACTAAGATTTCATTAATCTATTCACATAATAAATGTTTATTATTTTTTTCAGTTTTCCGCATATAGCAGTCAGACAGGGCAGCACTATTTTGCGCAACTATTTCTCTCAGCCGTGGACCACATGGGAGCAGATTCCCATTGATGTGCAGCAGGCCATGTTCGGCCATTGGTTGGTACGTACGTAAATAAATAATTTTTATTTTGAAAATTATTTCATTTATAACTTGATATTTTGATTTATTTGTAGGGTTTATGGTATCCGATCGAGGATACCATGCGTGACGCCATCCATGAGGCATGGGAGGTGGCCATGCGTGATCGTCTTCGTCAGTTTTTGCACAATTTAAGAAAAGCTGCGATGAAGAAAGCAGGAGTGTCAGATTTTGAGGAGTCATGTAGAGCACACCTACCAGAGTATATTTCATCCCATGTATGGGATGGATTATGTGCGCACTGGTTGAGTGGTGCCTTTCAGAGGAGATCATCGGTGGGGAGGCAGAATCGGGGGAGACAGGAGGTGACTCATCGAGCTGGGATTCGTTCTTTCAGTACTCATAGACAGCATCTGGTACGTACATTATTTATAAATATTTTATATAACTATAAATATTAACAGTTTATTTTTTATTCTTATAGGCTGTCGAGCACCCCGATATTACAGAGTACGACGTATATCGGAGGATGTATAGTGATCCTGCTACTGGGGAGCTCAGAGGTGATCGTCAGCATCACATCGTGGTCAGTATTATTTGTTTTCAAGTTTAAAAAGTAACTGCATATAATATATTCACAATTTTAATTTTAAATTGCAACTATAGGAGTCATATGAGGCCGCAGCGGCACAGGCCCGGCCTGAGAGTCAGGCCGAGTCATCAGATCAGACCACTGCCCGTCAGTTTGATGAGGCGGCATGGATGCAGGCCACCCAGTATGCCTTCGAGAAGGGCCGGGTAGTTGGTATCGGCTCTCGACTGACTCCCGGAGATTATTATGGCAGTGCTGCGATGTCGGCGTCCAGCTCGAGAGGAGCTCGTGCATCTTCTTCTACACAGTATGAGGATCAGTTGCGATCTCAGACTGCACAGATAGAGAGTCTCTGACAGGAGCAGGAGCAGATGCGTCAGCAGCATGAGGAGGAGCGTCGACGCCAGCAGCAGTTGTACGAGGAGCAGGCGAGTCGGTGGCAGCAGCAGCATCAGGAGCAGATGGAGTACATGCTCCGACTCACTCATGCTTTAGGGATGGAGTTTCCTCCACCACCATCTGCAGATCCCCCACCCCCCCCTCCCCCCCCCCCTCCTTCAGATTAGAGTTTGTATTTCTGTTATAAAATTTTTGAAATCAAAATATTTTTTTCTATTCGTAGTTTCTGTCTCATTATAAAATATTAATAATATTATATTTTTAAATAACAATATTAATATGAATAATAATATTATTTATATTTTATAATATTAAATTTTATATATATTAAAATTTTATATATATATTAAAATTTTATATATATATTAAAATTTTATAATATTATAATTTAATTATTTTTTTTGTAATACTTGAATTATTTTAATATTTGAATGTAAAATAATTCTATTATTTTTATATTAATTAAAATAACTTATTAATATTTTTTTTATTTATGAATTATAATTGTAATATTATTATATTAATTAAATCATTTATTAATATTCTATTATTTTTTATTTTTGAATTATAATTCTACTATTATTATAGTAATTAAAATAATTTATTATTTTCATTTGTAAATTATAATTCTATTATTATATTAATTAAAATAATTTATTAATAATTTATTTTTTTTATTTTTTTTATAGTATTTGCGACGGGATACTATGCCCGTCGCAAATACTAGTATTATTAATAGTTTTTTATTTTTTTTTAAAAATAGTATTTGCGACGGGTCCCGTCGCAAATACTATTTATACTATTTGCGATGGGATACTATTCCCGTCGTAAATACTAGTATTATTATTATTTTTTATTTTTAAAAAAAAATAGTTTTTGCGACGGAACCGTCGCAAAAACTATTTTAAAAGTTTTTTACAAAAATACGGAATACTATTTGTGACGGGGAGAATGTCCGTCGCAAAAAAAGGCTTTAGCGACGGGTCCGTCGCAAATAAGTGTAGTTGCGATGGCGTTTTCAGCAACGGGCTATTTGCGACGGGACCCCGTCTCAAATGGCTATTTGCGACGGGATCCCGTCGCAAATAGCTGTTTTTCTAGTAGTGTAATTTCAAGTATGTATCTATTTTACCAAGACTAATAAACTATATGGTCCTTCAAGATGTAATTCCTTGTATCATATGCCAATGTAATAAAGTATACATTAACTTTGGGCTACTGGGGTTAGGGTTCTAAAGTTGTTATTGGAGTAAGTTTAGTGAAAACCTTGGGAACTAGATTTAGGAAAACATAGATTGAGGAATATAACTCTATGATAGAATTTAAGGATAAGTATAGAATAACATTATAAAGTTTTAGTAAGGAATATGTTATATGTATTTTCCTATCAAATACATCTCTGTAAAGAAACTATAAGTGGATGTGGTTCTAGAATAGATGTACCTACGGGTAATAAATCTAAAAGGGGAGCATTAGGCTTGACTCAATCATCATCTGGTGTATGATAATGGGCCTTACTGTGCACCTAGTTTGACACTCTTAGGAGATATTCTTGGGATAAATCACATTTTATTTACAAAACATTATTAAGTATTTGAAAATAAATATATCCCTAAAGAAAACATGTTTATGATTATGATATTATCTATGCATAAATTTTTCAATTCATGTTAAATATTTCACTAGTTTTTGTATTATACATTATGTTTCATAATGATATGATCTAATATAGTGTATTTCATTATTTATAAATGGAACCTAGTAGAAGTAATGGGAACCACATCAATACATGTAATCTAAAGAGTAAGAATGATCATTTATTTGATGGGATTGAGCCAATCTTTCAAAGGGAACTAGTCTCCCAAAAATTCTCATCATATGAGGATATAATATCATGTTCTAACAATATAGAGAAATAATTATCTAAGCATTGTGGATTTTAAGGGAAGCAATATATGAAGAGGATGGTAGAGAAAAATACGGATAAAGGGAATAAGGGAAATAAGGATTTTTTTCACTTGTAATAATTGTGGAAAGAAACACCATGGTATATGATTAAATGGAAAATTATTTTTGCTTCAAGTGTGGATAAAAATATCAGTATGATTATAATTTCAAGGAAAATAAATTAGCTAACGATGTGAAATGTTTCCATTATAAGGAGATGGGGCACTACGTAAATGAATTTTTTAAGCATCAAGGGAATATACCTGAAAATAAGTTAATAGATCATATTCAAGATTATATTATTACCATAGACGAAGTGGAATGATTAATGAGATTGTGTTTGGATTCAATAATTATGTCATTTGAGTATTTTATCAATGATATCATGGTTATAATAATTATGAAATGTATAAGGATTATATTGTGGTATTATTTCTTAAAGGATTTGAGAGAATATGTTTAATGGTATTGATGACCAAGAAATGTGATTTAGTGAAAAGTTAAACTTCTTTAAAAACACATGATTTAAGGAAAGATAACCCTTAATATGTTTCTGATGTTAATATAATTATGTTGGGATAAAGAGATGATTGGTATGGATAAAGTAAATTGTATAGTACTGACTACCTTGGAACTGATTAATGATTTTTTGAAAAAGTGGTTTATGATATCATTGATAAAGTTAACAAAAAAAATTATTTAAGTGATATGTACAATAATATATTTTTTATTTAATGAATAAGGAAACATGCATTCTTTAAATAAGGTTTTATGGTAATTTAGGTTATTACCATGTTTTAAGAGAATACATGATGAAGTTATTCACATGTTTGGTATGTAATGATTAAAATCTACTTCATGTTTTTTGGGGTGTTAATGATAAGTTCATTTTGTAAATTTAATGACCTTCTTTCTAAAGTTTTGGATATTCATATTTTTTTAAGGTTCATAAGGTTAACCATTTATGAGATTTTTTAAGTTTAACTTTGGATGATGTTTTAGAGATTAATTTATTACCTCACCATATGAAGATCTATGCATATTGGATAACCTATACTAACCATTTTTTTATAATAATAACTGTAGGTTGAAGAAATGACTTATCATTCTATTATAGATCAAATGATCCATTAAAATTGAATTTTAGTGATTTAGTAATAAAAAAATAATATTGTATATTCATTTCTTGTAGTAAGAAATGAAGTGAAAAATTATCAAAGTACAACCAAAAGATGAAATTGAGCCTATAAAAAATACATCATGTCACTATATTTTCTTATGTTCTCAGTCTAGATGGTAAAATAATTCCCAAACTCTAGGAAAAGGATATTGAAATGAAAATTTTAACCGAGTACCTTCATTTATAATAAATCAAATGATCTCTTAACTCATCACATATTTATGGTCTTTTGGTCATTAACCTTCTCTGGATCACCCAATTTTTTGTGATCAATGATCTTTATCACTCTCTATTAATCCTTAGGTGTTAGTATTCTCTTTCAAATCTATGTTTTCATTTCCCACCTATGTTCTTATACTTAGAAACCTAGTTATGTGATTATTCCAGATGACCCTCATAAGTATGTTTCATTAAACCTTCTCACAATGCGGTATTTCAAGGAGGTAATTTTCAAATTTCAAACCTTTGATTACCGAGATCAGGATTAAATTACGAGGACACAATTTATTTAAGGGGGTGGAATGTAAAACCTTGAAATTTTAAAATATGAACATTATTTTCAATAGAATTTATGGAATGAAACACCAATATTAGAAGAAAATAAAACACCATGAGAGTTTATGATATATTTATTTTTAAATAAATTAAATTTCTTCAATGAATTGCAATGCATACAACACCAAGTTTGAATGAAACACGATACTCTATTAAAATATTACTATTTAAAAATGACCATTATAACCAATAAATTAAGTTAGAGGGTATTTATATTACTAATTAAATTATGAAAATTAAGATTATCAATTTCTTATAAATAAAATAATAAACTTTTAAAATAAAAATAAATGTTTTATAAAAAACTGTATTTTTCTAAAAGACGGTTTAGTCACGCTTTTCATACATGATTTAATATTAATTTTTATCAATTTTGTAAAATTTATTCAATAAAATGAAATTAATTTCTGAAATTAGAATATGAAAATTTTCTTAGGTAGAAGTTTTGTAAATTTTCAGAAAATTTTCATTTTTTTATAAATAGTGAAAAATACTGAATTTTAATTGAAAACTACTTTTTCATTTAAATTATTTAGAAAGTTAGATTATATTTTAAATTGTTTTAAAATTAAAATTAGTTCAATTATATATATATTAATTCAATTTAGGTAATTGTAATCATTTTTATATTGAATTTTGATATAAAAACTTTATAAACTTTTGAACAATTTCTCTTTAAAACCCCACTTTCTCGTCCCATCTAAAGGGTTAATTTTAAATTAAATTTTTTCACTTATGTGAATTTAATTTGGAAAAATGGATTCCATATTTTTAATCAGAATAATTTATATTATCTAATAAGGTCAACTTAAGTTTTTACCATAATGAATAGTAAAAATAGTAAAAATTATTTACCATGGTTAAAGTAAAAAAGGGTTTACCAAGGGGTTAAACTGAAAAATAAGGGTCAAAATGATCTAACAACTTGAAAAAATCTTATTGAATGGAAATATTTCCACATTATAATAACCCAAATTCCAACCCAAGGTTATTTTGAAGCTTTTTTCATGCAAATTACTTTATCATTTTGGATTTTTTAGGGAAATTTCCAAGTAATTTCCAAGAGGATTCCCTTTCCCCACTTATAAAAGGGTACTCCCTCCCCTCACTTATTCACGCCCCTAAATCCCTTTGTATCGACTAAACCCTTCAAAAATATATCCCCAACATAATTATACATATTATAGAGCTTCTTTTCCTCCAAAAACACTATCCATAGGGTTCTTAAGAGGGGATCCAAAAGAGGTTTCTCTTGAAGAGGGTAATTATCTTAACAAAGCTCTTTCATTTTATTTCTTATTTTTTAACCTTAAATTATGTATTAACACTTAAAATATAATAACACCAGTATATAATTATATGATATTATGTTTATTTCAAAATATTTATCCATCTCCACTTCCATCAAATGGGAAACTAAATCATCGATTGTGTGTACGGTGGATTACCACCTCACGAACCGATGTAGTTTTTTTTTCATCACCACCTTTAAAGGATGGATATAATTATGTATTTAACAAATTTATAATATTTTTATGATATTATTATACTTATTTAATTTTAATATCACATATACCTTTTTACATTCCATTCTGTTTCAAATATGATAATATCGCTCGTGTGTACGGAGGACTACTGTCTCACAAAGCGATGTGATTCGTTTTTCACTTACACTTTACATGAAATGTAATAAGGAGAAAATTAATGAAAATATGAGATATATATGATATGATATTAATTATGTAAAATTAATATATCACCTGCTTCCTTACTCTTTCACTCGTTAAGGGAGTTATATCATCGCTCGTGTGTACGTATGGCCTACCCTCTCCACGAAGTGATGTAATTCATTTTTCATGTCCAACATTCATAAATAGTTATAAAAATGTATATACTAAGTAAATATTGTATTTATAACATTATTATAATTATATATATGATATATATATATATCCTATGCACAATAACTAGAACATTCATGATAAAATGTGCATGACAAAAGCAAGCAATTAACACCTGAAACAATGAAAATAATGAAATATTATTAACAAATAGATGGTAAAATGTTATAATATAATCATATATGATATTATAAATATTATTTTGGTTATTTTTTAAATTAATAACACGATTAAATATATTATATAGGAGGTATGGACATGTATAAAGGAAATCAAACCTAAGGTAAGGGTTTCTCATCTCACTTTTATATATGTGAGACATATGTCATATTCACAGTTTTTTTGTGTATATAGTTTCATTTTTGTATATTATATCATAAATTCATTTATATTTACATTATTTAAAGTTTTATTTAAATTTATTTCTTTCATGGGGCTTATGATCCAAATATTACCAAAGTGGTGAGGGTTTATTTCACGATCTCATCCTTATTAGAGAATATTTATGTTTATGTATCCTTTGAGGGAATTATTTGATATTTCTATCTTAAAATCAATAGATTTTATTCTACTATGATTATTCATGTAATTTTGAAGATTTAGTACCATTTTTACACTATTTGGTACTTAAAATGATTGAGAAATTTTTTTAAGAAAAATGACTCTATTTCTCTCTTTGGTAGGAAATAATTTTTCATCAAAACCCATGTTTTCTAAAAATGTTTTTAACCTTTTAAAAATGTTTTATTAAAGAAATTTTTACCCATGTTTAATTTTTATGGAAAAAAATTGAATGGAATATTTGTTTCGTTTTCAAAACAATGCATGTTTGTCTTTTACTAAAAATGTGAAAGGAATCTTTGTCATGACCCCCTCCCTCCAAAGATACCTTGATGAGGGGAGAGAGATAATGAACCCCCAAGTCTCACATGCAGTAGGCCCTGGGTTTTCATCTAGAATTGAGGGTAGTATTGGAGGCATTACCCACTATAATATAAATAGGATCAGAAGATAAGATGAATCAATTATAAGAAACTCCATGACATAATATAAAATAAATCCAAAAACCATACCTTAATGAATGTATAAATAAAACTGATATAGATAAAAGTATCTAAAGAAAATAACCAAAAGTAAAATTATAGCAGCAACGCAATAACTATCCAAATATCTGAGCTGTTAATGTCTAGCATGGTCCACATAGTTCTCCTGGAAACCTGAAAATCAATTTATATAAATAGGGTGAGCATATAGGTATACTCATTAGGAAAACCAAAGACTCTTGAACACATATGAAAAAAGAATATTAATTCACCCATGAGAAAACAATAGAACCAAACAAAACCTGTATAGGTATTCTAACCAAACCCATCCTCACCATGTCTCACTCACTAAATAACACATCCAAGTATAATAACATAATATGAAGCATATCAATAAAGGTTACCCTGAACCTCTTTCCCACTAATTTGCTTCTATCACACCCCAATGATGAACATCCCAATGCTCCCACCCCTTCTGTATAACATCACAACACATCAAATCACATCCCACCCACAGACACGTAGTCCATCACATAACATCTCACCCGAAGATGCCTAGGCCATCGTTCCACATCATATCTCATAACTAGACAGTGGAACTTTTGAATTATATCCTTCACAACCCATGCATGTCACCATGGCCTAGAAGAGGAAGTAAGGAAGAGAAGGTATCCATCCATCCATCCATCCATTGAGATGTTGGTAAAAACGCCCCAAATATATATATATATACACAAATATATATATATGTGTGTGGGTTTCAGAACATGGTTCTCAAAATGAGTGGGGAACATATATAAAATCATAATAATATACAATGTATATACATATAGAGTCACAGTATGCAAGCCCCATTCTAAGGTCACACAACAAAGGAATAATCCATCTCATAGGATCCACCACTTCTGCTACTAAAACTAAATGCACAACCACACACAATCAAAACACAAGGCACAATTACCTTTCAACTTTTAAATCTACCTTTATCCAATTTCCATATTTCACACTAACAATTAATTCCATTTTCACAACCCCTTTAATTCATGCATTAAACATTCTTTATCATTATATTTCATTTATATAGGCACCTTGCTTCATATTTCTAGTAATCATTTAAATGACACATCCCTTAATTAAATTCATTCATTAAACATGCCCATATGATATTTTTACTATGTATTTAATTACATTACTACTCAGGATACTAGTGTAGCACATAATATCATAGAAATAAATAGCCCAAATTCAACATACTAACAATCTGACCACCACTTTCACAACCCCACTGCACAACTGCACCACAACCACCATTATAGCCCCACTGCATACACGTCACAATATATCCAATATCCAATCATCACATCAACAGAACCATGAAAAAACACACATATTATTCCATAAACACATTCCACACCACACACATAGAATTTTATAGATTAGGCCTAGGTTATTTAATTCATTTCCACTTCTTTATTTAAATTTATTATCGGACAAACCATACGATCCTAGGGAATCCAATTCATTAAACAAGTATACGTAATTATCCAATTATATTTTAAGTTATATAAATAACCACACAAGATGAATTCCAAAAAATCACATCATATTAGTGCAAGTAAGGTCCCCCAATGACCACAATTTTTATCAAACATTTGGCCTATAAAATTTAAATAAAAAAACTATATCAAAATAGTAAGAACATTCTTGCATTCCCCTTCCCCTTATTAAATTAATTTAACCAATTAATTTATCTTTTTTAATTTGGATGCAACCATTTCCACATAGATAAACACAATAAACCTTCCCTTCAATACATATAAAGAAGAAATAAAGGAATTACTACCTGGAAGAATGAATCTTTACACAAATGATAACACCAAAAATAGGGTGTGCACATATAAGAGGAAACCAACTTCAGGGAATAATTTGAACCAACACCAACAATAAGAATCTATAACTCCAAGGTAAAAAGGATTGGGAACCTCCCATATCAAGAGAAAGTAATATTTAAGGAACTGATGAAAGGTATTCTCTTTAGAATGAATAGATCTGAAACCAATGGGATTTGATACGGTTTTAATTGACCATTAAAGTCATATATCATAAAATCAAAATGATATAAACGTTTAAAAAGTCTCCTAACTTTTAAGGAAAAAAGATATGATTAACCACCTCTAAAACGGCTTTAAATTCCATTATTTAATGCATTAAAACTATTTTTCATCAAAAAAACATCAAAAGGGAAAAACTATAAATTTTAGAAAAACAACTAAATTCATTGTAGATCTTCCACCAATGATCTATCTTTGGGATCCATCATTAGTTCAGTAATATACTTATAGTTTAGTGATCTTCCATCAGTTCAGTGATCTATCTCTAGTTCAATGATATACTACCATTTTAGTGATCTATCATTGGTGATCTATCGCTATAATGGTCTACCATTTGTGATATACCACTAAAGATCTACCGTTGTTGATCTACTACTAGGATGATATACCATTGGTGATCTACCACCATAATGATCTACCATTGGTGATATACCACCTGAATGATCTACTATTTTTTATCTATCATTAGAGATCTATTGTTGTTGATCTAATTCTATAATGATCTATCATTGGTGATCTACCTCCAGGATCAACCATCATCCTCTAAAACACCCATTTTTTCTCTAAAACACCTCAAAATCCTCCATTCCTTTACCCAACACCTATGGAGTTTCCATGGACACCTTAATGATCAGATTTACCATAAATTAACAGGCTATAAGTTTTGATCTGATACATAATATACCTCTCAAACTATTATCACCCTTGAGAATTCAAAACCAACCCAAAAGGAAAGAGAGAAAAGGATTAAACAACCATCCCTCAAGATACCTCTCAAGGATCTCATTGTATTTGAAACACCACTACCAACCAAACTATCTCTTCACAATCCCCCCATCTTCCACATAACCTCTTGAAAAAACCCTTCCAACCCCCAAAAATTCACAAGACAAAAACTACCACACCCAACAAACAGAAGATCCCTAAGTACACAAGGCATGTAATTCCATATCTTATGTTAAGATACTATCCTCTTTGGGTAGTACTAACTTACTTGAATGGTTTTAATAATTTCAAGGTATAACACATCTTGATTAGGGATCAGGTCTTCCCTTTCTTGAATGCATTGAATCATTAATCACACATCATGTCATCAAGGAAGAATCACAATTCATATCAAATAGCAAGGTCCAAACATCACATCATGAAAGTAAGACCAAAAAAATAAAAGAAACACAAAATGGTTTTGGGAATTGGGAAGCATTTGTATATCATGCTCATAGGTACTCTCCTCCAGACCATCATGCCTCCATAACACACGAACCAAAGGAATGGTTCATCCTCACAACACCATCTCTAAATTGTCTTGGATCTACACTAGATTCTTCATGAACATCGCATCATCCCCGATATCCAAATATACCCATTAAATTACAAGGCATTCATCATGAAGATATAGATGGAGATGAGAGATTTAGAATACATCATGGATCAAATATGATCATGTAAAAAGTGCCAATCGATAATCCACCTTGCCAATGTACCCCAACACCTCGAAAGGCCAAAAAAACCAAGGCGAGATCTTACACCCATTATCAATCCTCCATTACCTAAATCAAGGGAAAAACATCAATAACACATGGTATACAACCTCAAAATATAATTTCCTCCACCTACGATCAGTATAATACTTCTTCCCGTTCTTCACTGATTCCATCCTCTCTGAAACCAACTGAACCTTCTATATCGGGCTTTATACCACATCGAGTCCAAGAACTACTGACTCCACAATATTATCCCAGCTCAATGGAAAATGACATAAACACCAATAAAAATTCTCAAATAGGTTGATTCCAATAGATGAGTGATAATTACTTTTATAAGAAAACCTAATCAAGGGAAGGTGTCATGACCACAATTTATCGAAGTCTTAGACACGCACCTACAACATGGCCTCCAAGTTTGGATAGTCTTATCTATCTTCCTATAAATCAGAGGGTGGAAAGAATTGTTATGGTTTAACTGAGTTCCAAAATCATGTTGCAATTCCCTCTAAAATTTTGAGGTAAAACATGCAACACGATCCAAGACAATGGACCCTGGGACTCCATGCAGTCGTACCACATCAACCAAATAAATTTTTCCAAAACGTCTATTATGATTGAATACTTAATTACTAGTAAGTGATATGATTTTGTTAACTAGTACATTATTACACATATATCATCACAACCTTCCCAATATTAGGGTAACCCTAAGACCAAATCCATCGAGATGTCATCCTATTTTCACTTGGGAACATTCAACAACTACAACAACCCATCAACAGTATTATTCTCTATCACACCCCAACCCCAGATTTATTTTATTTAATTTATTTTAATATAACACTTGGTTTTTGATATTTTTTTTGAGTTTTAGGTTGATCTTCCAATTAGTGTTTTTGAGTTTTGGTTTTTTTTTTGTCTGGTTTTTTTCCTATGCACGGTCAGTATGCATAGTTTGGGTAGAAACCATGAATCTAGTGAAGGTGGGGGTGTTTTTAGTTCATTTTGTTCTTAAATAATTTTATTTCATGGTTTTCACATGATTTTGATCAAACTATGTGAGAAAAATTAGTAATTGTACATATTTTTGGTGGTTTATGGTACTTAGCACATGGCTTGCACATGGTTAGAGGGAACCATGTGGAAAACGTGTAAGGGAACAAATCATTTTGAAAGATTTGGTTTGTATAGTTGGTGCATGGTTTCCCAAACCATGCATCTATCCTATTTAGGTCTCCCTTCCTTCTAGTATGGTGCACATAGTTTGGAAAAATATGTGTCCAAACTGTGCAACTGACCCAAATTCTTAAAAACTTGAAATTAAAAGTTTTTTTCCTATTGTGTTTTAACCCTATTTTAGGTTTCTCCTATCCCATTTTCCCTAGACACACCATGGGACTCCCAAACCCCTCTCCTCTTGGCTCTCTTTCCTCCATTGATGTTCCTCCAACATTCTTAGGTAATTTTCTTTTTATTTTCGATCATTTTTCTCCTCTCCCTCGCTTTTTCTCATGTTCTTCTTATTTATCTTACCTTGGATCCTTCTTGGATAAACCCTAGTATGAGGGTTTGATTATGTGGGTTGATTTATTTTATGTTATGGGGTTTGTTTCTCTCCTCATTCCTTCTTATTCTTTCTCTTGTATTTTCATCGTATTCCAACGTCATTTAAGGTGGGTGTTTCCTTCCATTTCCCTTTTAAAACATTCCATTTGATGCTTGAGATATATTAAATAATTTTTGGATATTGTATTCATTTTTTTAATGTGATATTTTCATTTTTATGGTGTTTCCACATTAATAATTTGATGAAAATGGGTTTTCAAAGGACTTTCTTAGTTATGATTATATGTATATGTATACATGATGTTTGATAAAATAACAATTTCCCTTAAAATTTATTTGAGTATTTTGAGATTTTGAGTGACCTTTTTTGAGATTTGGTAATTGGGTGTCAGGTGAAATGAGCTTTGTGTGTGGGTTTTAGTGCCTCTTTATGGCTTGGTGTTTATGTGTGGATCCTTATGATTTTTTGTAATGATAATTGTGATTCCTTAATTGGAACCTTGGGTATTTTTATAGTTCTCTATATATATTTCATTGGATGGGGGAATATCCATATTTTCACAGTGTGCATATATGGATATTCACATGCATATATATGGTATTCTTTAAAATTTTCCATTTTAAACCTTAGTTTTCAAAACACTCTTATTCAATTTTTATTTCTCTCTTCCACTCCATCTTTCAAATATTTTTTTCTAAAAACTAAGAATGTTTTCTAAATGGATACTTGGTTTTTAAATAACATAAAATGATGTTTCAAAGTATGTTTTCTAAATCTTGTCCTGGTTGGCCCATTATAAGCATGTTTTAATGATCAACTTTCTTGTAGGACCATTTGAGATATTCTGAGCATGATTAATGTTTCACTTTGGTCTTGGTAATGGTTTTGGAAGGAAAGTTATTTTCACTAGAAATGGTTTTTTATTTGAAAATGTTATGATCCAGTTGGTACTTTGTGATTTTTTGTAAATTGGATGTAAATTCATATAATATATAGTCTTAGTTATCACTTTTAAAAGGTTCTATGTATGATGGTCATCTCTATGGTCATCCTTCTAATGTGAGGGATTTCTCATAGATGGTGTCAGAGATTAGGTAAGGAATGCACAATGGAATCTATGAGTTATGTCTAATACCAAGCGTGTGATTACCTCCTCAATCTCCTTTATACTATTATCATGGGATTTATGGAAATATTTTATATGGTCAAGTGATGATTACTTTCTATTCCGGATAAGAAGGACTAGAACCCCCTAAAAAGAGGATAATTAGGGTGGTTTTTTCCATTAGTGAGGCTAGTTTAGAGTAGCATGGTTGGTAATTGACTATGGAGGTGCACCATATGTCAGTAGGTGGGTTCAAACCGTTTATGTCTAGGGATTTATTTTATGGATGTTTAGGAAATTCCCATGATTATATATGTGTATGTTCTTGTTTTATATTACATCACCTTGGATACTTGATCTTTTGGCATCTATCTTCTTTTACTTGTACTATTTCCCTTTATTTATAGATTTGTTTGATTTACCCTATTGTTTATGTTTAGTTTGTTTTTACTTTTATTTTGTACTTACTTCAGGTTGATTTTCCACTTTCCATTTTTATTTTCAAATTGGGATTAAAAAGGAAAAAATTGTTTTCCCCTTTAAAATTTTAAAAACCTATTTCCTTAAATGTATTTCAAACTAGCATATGTGGATTATTTCAGGAAAGGACATGTATAGATTTTGTGTTGTATACCTACTGATTTGTTTTATGTTCACATCCTACTTGTGACACTTGGTGTTGGTATAATCAAGTTATTCTATAGGTTCTAATTTTGTTTAGGTAAGCCTGTGGATTTGGATAGTCTTATGGATGGTGGTGACCAAGAGGTCACATAAAGATCATGTTGGGTTCTAATAGATTTTATCTTTATTTTTTATTTTATTTTTGTTATGCAGCTGTTGTATATAGATCTATTTGTGTATTTATCTGTGCTCATTGATCTTTAGTTTATCCTATTAATGGTGTGCATTCTATTGAATTTTATTTATGTCTTTTGTTTGATGGGATAAATAATTCTCACTTGTGTTATCTTTGATGCTCGGTACTAGTTACCAGACTAGGAGGATCAGGAATGCCTCTCATGCCTTGTCATTGATCAGCATGGGTGACTAGTTTAGGATTGACCTGGGTTGGTTTGTGACATGCTCATACTTTTCTTATAAGAAAATCATACAATGATCCACAAACTTTTCCACTACTCATTTCATCCCAGGTGATAAAATTATGCCCTCAATCCATGACACATTTTGGAAACTCCTAGGTGTAATGCAAAAGGTGATCTATGAAACTCATGAAGGACTCCCTCATGAATCACCATCAAAACAAACAACCTCCCATAAAACATCATCTAGTTCCAACCATCCTCTAACCATCCCTCCGAAGCATCACTATGCCCAACATGATTGTGCATCACATCTGCTTCTGAGTCTCCCCACTGAGAATCCTCCACCTACCACATCAGAGAAGATTGTACCATCATCTGAAACAAGAAACCTCCTCTATCAAACCCCCTTTCATCTAAGTGTATGGTTTTTAACTCCTCTATCACTCTACAAGCATCCCTGGATTCTTGAAAAACATCCTTCCATGAATTCTTGCTTAAATCATCAACCACAAAATTTCATTTTCCTAAGGTATAAGAGATATAAAAATCATAATATTGAAGAAAATCTATCTACATTTACTTTAAAATATTCAAATCAAGCTGATAAAAGATACACCTCAATCTTTTATGATCCATGAAGACCACAAAGTGCTTCCCAGTGAGGTAATTCCACCACAACTGCATCAAAAACATGACCACTACTAGCTCCAAATCATGAGTGTAATAGTTACACTTATGGGGGAATAAATACCTAGATATATAAGATATCACTTCCCTATGATACTTCAAAATGAATCCCAAACCCAAATGGGAAGTGTCAAAAAACACCCCAAACATCATACCCTCCTCAAGTAACTGAAGCACTAGAGCACTGGCCAACTTTCCCTTCAGTTAACTGAACACTGCCTGGAAATGATCAGTTTACACAAAATCCTAGTCCTTCATGGTAAAAACTATTAACAAGGATTAAAATCAAGATAAATCATGAACAAACCACTAATAATATATTATGAGACCAAGAAAACTGCAAACCTCTTCCATGTTCTTGGGTGTTTTCCAAGAAACAACTACTTGAACTTAAAAAGGTCAACTTCCACACCCTATTGAGACACCACATACATAAGGAAATGAACCTCTCATGTACAAAACTTACACTTGGATAACTTTCCATAGATATGGGGGTGTTTATGAAACTATAAAATAGCTTTGAGATACTCAGCATTCTTCTCCTCTAACCTTGAGTAGATCAATATGTCGTTAATGAACACAACTGCAAACAAATCTATGAATTCATGGAACATGGATTTCATGAGCTCCATCAAAAAAAATTCTATATTAGTGAAATTGAAAGGCATGACCATGAACTCAAATTTCACATACCTACATCTGAAGGAAATATTTAGGACATCACCCTCCTCCACCCTCAACTGGTGATATCTAAACCAAAGATAAATCTTAGAAAACCAATTCACCCCTCTCAACTGGTCTAATATATATTCTATCCTCATAGGAGGGTAATTAATTTTTGACCATCACATAATTCAACCTCTGGTAGCCTATGAACAACCTCATAATATCATCTTCCTTCTTAGTGAATAACACTAGAGCACCCCACAGTGACACACTAGGTCAGATGAAACCCTTATTCATTAGATAATCTATTTGAATATTCAATTCTCACAACTCATAAGGTGTCTTCTGATAAGGATCCATTGATATCGGAGAATCACTAGGTTAAATTCTATCATAAACTCAATGTCATGTTGAGGATTTAGTATCATAAACTCCACTGGTAAAACATTCAGGAACTCATACACAACCTTGGGAACACCCCTAACTTAATATTCTACTGAAATTTCTACCATCAATGAAATAAGGGGATCCACAATTCAACTTCCCACCTAACAACCACACTCACCAATGAAAACCACATGTTGTTTATCTATATCTGAGAACATGACTCTCCTCTAGAATAATTTGATAATATCATGTATGAAATAAAACCAATTGATGTCAAGGATGAAATCATATGCCTACATTTTTAGCAAGAAAATATCTCCATAGGACTGATGTTTCCCTATAATCAGTATACGCCCCTGACACGCATCAAACAAGTAGGTCTAGCCTCCAACAGACGTATCCAACACCAATAGAATAAAAATCCTCTCTATGTACAGTTCCAATGCATGGACTAGAGTAGGTGTAATAAAGGAGTATGAAGCTTCTGAATCAAACAAATCATGGACAAGGGGAGGTGATAAATTGATCATACCTCTAATGATATATAACCCATATAGTGTTGTTTTCTATGCTATATGAAACTAAACACACACATCTCCTCTATCTCTCTACTAATGGATGCCTCCATGAACATGAACAGATCAAGGTCCCTGAACTCTAGGAACATCCTAAGGTCAGCCTCTACCTACACCCATCTACTCTGTTTAGAGCATAAAACTAGTTCCCCTGCTTCTAAAACAACCTCACTAGCAACTAATGTTAAGTATAACACTAAGCCTATCCACACCTACTAAATTGAGCTTGAGTAGCCACTAGGCGTTGATATTGACAATTTTCATGAACCCCAAAAATCAAACACACTATTTTGAAGTCCATAGGAAGAGCACAGAAACCACTGGCTCCACAAGTCTTGAAGGGATACCACTAAGGTCAGCTCCCTATTAGTTGAAACCTCTAAGGCCCTGGAACCTGAGACCTACTGCTAAAAACTCTAATTCTCAAGGAAACTTATTGGTTCCCCTCTTGTGGTAAAACTTCTTATGATTTCATCTGTTCAATCACATCCAAATTCTTCTAAACCTCCAGATACATTGGAAATGTGAAAGGAGTCACTACATACTGGATTAAATGATGGATTGCCTCCTCAAGACATATCATATGAGACTCGTCATTAGGAAAAATATCTAGGGTGAAATGCAGAAGGTCCTCGAACTTGATCAAAATATCCTACACATACATACTCTCTTACTAAAGGGAGAGTAGTTCCTTCCTCTTCATATCCTTCATGGGTGATTAAAGGAACTCTTCCTAGAACTCCATCTGGAATTCGACCCATGAAACATCTTCCTCCTTCCACTCACCAAGGTATAGCATCCAAAACTGATGTAAATCCCCTAAAATATGACTAACTATCAAGGGGAGCCAATACTACATTGTGGCCTAGATCAAACTGAAATCAATCTCCATTTCCTCTATCTATCTCTCTATCTATACATAAGAAATGCTTCAATCATACTTCCCCAGATCCTTCTACTGAAAAAATCACAACATTCAATGTCACTGATCATCATCCTCAACTAGATTAACCCTCCAATGATCAACTAGTTCAGCCTATTGGACCTCCACTGCCTAAGCCACACAGGGATAACGACCAGGAGCTATAGCTAAAAAGAGAAATAAATATTTCTTAAGACCAATAGTATGGAGTTTTATTTAGATTCATTTTAATTTAAATTATTCATTTTAACATTACCAAAAAAACCCAACTCAAACAAGAACACAAGTCATCATGATACATGTACCTCACCTAGGTATCTACCCTTCAAGTAGGTCCACCTCACTTGGTCATTCAACAAGATCAGATTTTGTGCATTAGATCAAAAGGGGGGGCTAAAATTTCGTGTTCTACTTGGTATCTCTAGCATATGTCACACACCAAGGTAAACTAGAATTGTTGCATAACAAACCCATGAAATCCTCACTATGCCTAACTCTAAACTCAATCCTATCTCTAAAACATCACCTCTGATATCACTCTGTCCTAAACCCCTCCCTTAAAAGATATTGTAGTGATGGAAGAGAGATAATAACCCCTAAGTCCCACCACTAGTAGGCACCAGGTTGGAAACTAGCACTGAGGGTATAAAAATATCATTTATGGGAGGTATTGCCCTTTATAATATAAATAGAATCAAGAGATAAGATGGATAAACTACAACAAAATCCATGACATAATATAAAATAAATCAAAAAACCATCCCATAATGCATGTATAAATAAATCTGATATAGGTAAAAGTCTCCAAATAAAATACCCAAAAGTAAAACTAAAGAAGTAACATAGAAACTATCCAAAGATATGAGCTAGTAATGTATAGCACGGTTCACATAATCCTCTTAGAAACCTGAAAATTATTTTATATACATAGGGTGATCATACCAATTTTCTCAGTAAGAAAATCAAATACTCTCATGAACATGTGAAAAGATCATAATGATGCACTTATGGGAAAACAACAAAACCAAAAAGCAACTATATAGGTATACTGACCAAACTCATCCTCACCATGGCTCACTCACCAAATAACACATTCAAGTATAATGACATAATATAAAGAATATCGATAAAGGGTACCCCTCACCTCTTTCCCACTAATTTTCTGATCTCACACCCCCAACAACGAACATCCTATTACTCCCACCCTTTCTATATAACATCACAACACATCACATCACATACCACCCATAGACACCTGGGTCATCAAATCATATTACATCTTGCTCGAAGACACCTAGGCCATCACACCACATCACATCTCATAATCATACAACAACACTTTTGACTTTTGTCCATCACAACCTATGCATTTCACCATTGTTTGGAAGAGGGAGCAAGGAAGAGTGGGTATCCATCCATCCAGCCTCCTACCAGGATATTGGAAAAACCCCACCAAATATATAAATATATATATATATGGGTGTTAGCACCTGGCACTCAAAATGGGTGAGACACCTATAGAAAATAACAAGAATACACAATGTATGTACATATAGAGTCACTGCACGCTAGCCCTATCCTAAGGGTTCTCAACCAAGGAATAGTATATCACATAGGATCCTCTACTTCCATTTTCAAAACTAAATACAAAACCCCACATAAGAAAAAACAATCCATAATTCACTTTCTAATTTTAAATACACATTTATCCAATTTTAAACTTTCACACTAATAATTAATTCCAATTTAACAACCACTTTCATTCATGTGTTCAACATTCTTTATCATTCTATTTCATTTAGATAAGCACCTTACTTCATATTTCTCATAATCATTTAAACCACAAATTTCTTTGTTAAATTCAAGCGTTAAACATTAAAATTTGAAATCTTAAAAATTTATTTAATTCCATTACTACTTAGTAAACTAGAGTAACACATCATATCATAGAAATAAATAACCCAACTTCTATATACCAATAATTCGACCTCTACTTTCATAGCCCCACCGCACAGTCTCACCAAAAACATCACTGCAACCCTGTTGCACACACATCACAATGTATCCATTGTCCAAGAATCACATCAACATGACCAATCCACAACACACTTTCTATTCCACAAATACATTCCATAACAAACACATAGGGTAAGTTTGTAGTGAAATAAATCATAAATTAATGAGAATAATAAATATGTAAAGGTAAATAACTAAACACGCTTTCCATTTAAATAATTAGATAAGGCATAATTAATATGTCAAGGAAAATATCTGAAACACATGTCATTTAATCAATAAACTGAGAATAAAAAGCATCCATAGATAATGTCAAAGAAAAAATATCATGGATAAATAATAACTAAATATTAATGAAGTAAATGATTTATTATTGGATTTTGTGTTTCCTAGGTACATTATACCTTTACCATCAAGATCTATTCTCAATAGAGTTTAAATTACTCTGATTTGGCCAACCAATTTGTCTCATGAGAACCTATCAATGCATCAAGGGGATATCTATAATTAGGACCCACCCATTTCATACCAATAAAAATAATTCCTCATATATAAAATAATTAATTAAATTAATAAACAATGTGTCTTATCATAAAATATCCATATTGAATAAATAATATGAATTTATCAATAATTCCCTAGTTGATCAAATAATTTTAAAAGTAAATGTCATATGTAAAAATGGAATAAGGTTTAGGAAATAATTATATCCATAATATAAGAATATGTATATTTAATATAAATTTAATTTCCAATGAAAAATTATTACAATAAAGTTATTTTTTAAAGATAAAGTTAATAATCACAAAAGAAAGTGAGATTGCAAAGATAACTTTTACCACTTGGTAATTTTCAAGTTAAAACCACTTAGATGATATAGTTAAAAGTGAAAAGTAAAATACCAAAAATTATGATTTAATTGTGATATTAAATAAAAATTTAGTATTATATACACCACATTAAAGTTAATTGGTTCATAATAACAAATAAGTGTCAATGAAATGTAAATAGAGACGAAACCCCTTACCAAACGCACTATTTTGGTTAAACACCATTTAACCTCCATTGTAATGGTTTTAAATATTTTATTAACTTATAAAAAAACCATATTAATATTTATGATATCATATATGATCTTATTATAACATATTATTACCCATTTGTTAATAATATTTCACTATTTTCACTATTTTGAGTGTTAATTGCCTAGTTTTTTTAGTACGTCCCTATTTGTTATTTTTTATTCCTATTAATTAGATCATGATTTCATAATTTCCAGAATTTAAACCATGATTTAAATGTTATATATATTCATTATATATGTAATTATATTAATCCGTAAAATTTTGAGATAGGAAATGAAAAACACCATTCATGGAGATGGTAGGTTGTACGTACGCATGAATGTTATTTCCATTTTATTATCATATTAAAAGAATGAAAATTAAATAGTATATATGTATATTATAATTATAGTATCATATAAATTTAATATTTATCATAAATTTTAATTAAAACCATACTTAATACATTTTATTTAATGCGTGAACGAATCGTGTCACTTTGAGAGTGTGGTAATCCATACGTCCACAAATGATGTTATCATATTCCCACAAAATGAAAAGTATGAAGGTATGTATTATATAAAAATTAAAAAACCATAATGATATAATAAATATCAAATATATTATATATAAACTATAAATATTTCATTATTCAAACCTTGAAAGGTGATAATGGAAGAACAAACGACATCAGTTCGCGATGTGGTAGTCTATCATACAAACAAACAATGATTGTGTATCCCATTTGATGGAAGTTTGTAAAGGTGTAGGTCATACCCTTAAAATAAAATAAAATATGTATATTATTATACATATGTTATTATATAATCAATATATAAAAATAATTTAAGGGGTGGATAAATAAATGAAACAAAAGTGATTGTTGAAGAATGTTATATCTAATTCGGGTAACTCCTTTTGGTTTATAAAAAAATCCTTCCTTGGTTGGATTTATTCCCAAATTGAGGAATATAGTATTATGGTATGGATTTTAAGATATTATTTGGTCAGTTTTTTGATGAGACAAAGTGGATTTAAAGGTGTAAGGAAGGGTAAGAATGAATGCCTTTTACAGTGGAGGAGGAGTGGCATTCTTATAAATACTAAAAGATAAACACTATTAGGGGTATAAATTAGCTCATATGCTTAAAAATATAAAAAAATGGATTAAATAAGAATTATGGTCTATAAAAACTCAAAAAATTCAAAAATAAAATCATTTTTATCATCTTGTTCCTTATCTTCTAAGTTCCCTTAGTTTTTTAATTCTGGTTTTTCACTTAGGTAACTAGTTTTATAACTTGTGTAATTTTACCATTAATACTAAATTAAAGTGATATTCATTAGAAAATATATAACCACTGAATTATAAATATTATATATAATTTAAAAAATGAAAAACTCATGTGTGTTGGAAATTAATTCTAATAGAAGCGTATGTAACGCACAAAAACATTGTTTCAACTCGAACCGTGCTAACAATGTTTTCTCTATTTAGGGGTCAATGTGTTAATTATAAAAGATAAATTGGAATATAAATAGAAAATATTTTATCTTTCTTAAAATTTAAAAATCAATTTTCATAATATAATATTTTTTAGTAAATTTTAAATCTTTAAATAAATTATCATTTATTATAAAATGACATTAATGTCAATTTTGACATTATTTACTTAATTTAAATTTAAAAATATAAAGACAATGATATAATTCAAATATATTAATTTAAAATATATTTAAAATGACATATCAATATACAAAGAAAATGCAACATCATAATTCATTTAATTTTCTTCACTTTTAATATCTTTAGTATCATTTATTTTATTTTATTAGTAACTAAATAATCATTGCTTTGGTGTTTATTAAGAATTTAATGTATTTATATCATATATGAAAATTAAAGATAAATTATAATTATAAAAAAAATAATTTAAATTTAAAAAATATTTTTATAACCAAAACTATGTAGCTTCTTCCATACTCCAAAGCTTTATAGGAATTAAAATCACGGAAGGTACATTTTTTGTCTTTTTCTTTACTTAACTTATTATATGGGTCACTTTTATGAACATTTGTCCCATTAACTCATAAAATTAAAACCTAATGGGGTATATAGTATAAATATGGGCATATAAGGGCTTTTAGATAAGTGTATAGGCCATTTTTTTCAGAAGATTAATGTTTAACCATTGAGTAAACTAATTTTTACCTTAATCGTTGTAATTAATTTTAATTACTTTCACTAATATTTTTGGTCAAAACTAAGTTTATATTATTAGAATATAAATATTATACTAATTATAACCATTTATATCCATTTTTACAAATTCAATTTATAGAAGTGGAAAAATTAAATTTAAAGCCAATCTCACATATGCAATGAGAAAACAGGTTTTTTTAGTAAAAATGTTTAAAAGTTCATTAAGTCTTATATATAAATTAAACATAATAATTATTCTAATGAACTAAATTATATTAATAGATTTATTATTGATATATTTTGACTTTAAAAACAATTTAAAATATAATTTAACTATATAAATAAATTATACATAAAATCATTTTTCAATTAAAATTCAGTATTTTTCACTATTCATCAAAAAATGAAACGTCACAGAAAAATACCAAAAAAATACCTTAAGATAATTTTTAAACTATGAATTCAAAAATTAAGTTTATTTTTATAAATAAAAAATCATAAAAGAGTCAAAATTTATTTTTAAAATATGGTAAAACTCCTTTTAGAAAAATATAGTTTTTTATACCTAAAACTGGATTTTTTTTCTTATCATATGTCTATAAAATCTATTGGATAGTTGTCAAAACATTTTATAATATAAGAATTAATATATAATAAAGTCTTAGTATGTTATATAAACTTCTAATATTAGACTTTTGTGTCTTATGCACTGTCAAAGGAACTCAGTATTGTGTGTAACACAAGCCAACTTAGTGTTACGCATAATAGAAGAAAAATTAAATTTATTCTAAAAGAAAAATAGTTTATTGTATTTGGGTGTTACATTCTCTCCACCGTAATTAAATTTCATCCTCGTAATTTAAAATTTATCTCGGTAATCAAGGGTTTTATATTTGAAAATACTATTGTTGAAAAACCTACATCGTAAATAGGGTTAATAACACATATTATTAATAAGAGGGAAAATAAAATGAAATGTTCACCGCAAAACTAGGCTTTTAAATAGAATAACATTAGTAAAAACTTGGACATAGAAGAGAAATATAACTATCAAGTTATAATAGAGAGTGATATAGAATATGTTCAGCTGAAATTTAATGACCACAAAGACATAAACCAAAGTTAAGAAAAAGGTCACTGGAATTGTAAAAAATGATGATAATAGGAAAAAAATTGTTTCAAGACTATTTTTCCTAGAGTTGGGGAATTATTTAACTCTTTAATAATATAAGAAAATATGTATTTTAATTTCATAAGCACAATCTTATCCTTTGTTTTTCCCTTGAACTATTTCTACTTTATTTATTAGCATAGGTTTCATCATTTAGTGAAGTAATACATTAGTCTCTAAAACATCATTCAAATATCAACTTAAATCATTTCATAATTGGTAAAATTTTCCAAATGATTAGTATCCAACACTTTTATAAATAAGGTCTCTAAATTTCCTAAATGAACTTATTATTAATCCAAATAATATGAAGTAGGTCTAAATTATCACATACCAAACATGTGAATACCTTTTCATGTATTCTCTTGAAAAATGGTAATAACTTTAATTATCATAAAACATTATTAGAAACATTAATTATTCCTTATTAATTAAGTAAAACACATGTTATTGGATATATTACTTAAATCCAAAAGTGTTTTAAATTCCATCAATAATATCATAAACCACATTGTCAACAAATAATTAATCAATTCCAAGGTAGTTTATAATATCAAATTAAATTTATCCATATATATAATATCTTTATCCAAACATCATTGTCTTAAAATCATTAAAATGTTAAGGGTTATCTTTCCCCCAACCATGTGTTTTCCAAAATGTTTAACTTGAAACTGAATCACTTTTCTTAGTACCATTCTGTATACGCATTCAAATCCTTAAATAAAAGTTACTATAGTAAAATAATTATATATTTTACAATCCTCATGACCGGTACCTTAATCAAATGACATAATTCTTGAATCTAAACACAATAATATTACTCACTCCTTCTCGTCAATGGTAGTTTAAAAAGCTTGGCCATGATACATTAGTCTCTTTTGAGTTATATTCCATTGACACTTGAGACGTTGATTTTTGTACTATCTCATATCCTTGAAATTGAACCAGTGTAAATTGGAAACCTTTTTCTTATCCTTTCAATCACAAACATAGTGTTATTTATCTACACACTTGTAGAGAACTCTCATTCCTTTTAAGAAAGTACCAGGGTGATTATTTCTACAATTATTACATATGTGGAAATAGTTATTCCCCTTATTCCCTTTATTATAGTGACTCTAGAAATTATGGTTATAGTGATGATGTTCAGAGTGGATGGTGAAAATGTGATGATGAAAATGAGTTATGATAATGGCAACAGTGATTTAGACATGTTATCCATGATGAAGTGGCCGCATGATTTGCAGGATCTTTCACTAACATGGCGGTTCCCGTGGTGATGACTCACATTTCAAATTTTAAATTTGTGGACTATTTTTGAATTTTGGATATGTATCCTACTATATGGTGTTTTTTTCATGTTTATTTACCACTTTTTCCAAAAAGTAGATTTTATAATAATAAAAAATGATTTTTATTATTCTTCCCTTTATCCATCTTTTTCCCAACTATCTACTTGTTATTTTTTTCCTCTGAATCCATAATAATTAGATAATTCTTTATCTATCTCATTATCACATGATACTATTTACTCATATGATTAGAATAATTGGGAGGATAGTTCCCTTCAAAATATTGTATTAAGACCATAAAATAAATTATCACTATTACTCTTGTGATCATGTGCATTGGTGAGGTTCGCATTCCTTCTGTTAGGTGCCAATGATGACATAGACTCAATTGTATCTTATCATGTATAATCCCAAAACTAGTGAAATTCATTATATAAATTGAAAAAATTATGCATAACTAATATCATAATAATAAACATGGTTTCCTTGGGATGTTCATATATACTTATCCAAAAAGTCTATTATAGTCTTATGTTCTATAATCCATGTTTTCCTAAATCTGGTTTCCAAGATTTCTACTAAACTTCCTTTAATACCAACTGTAACACCCCAACCCTAGAAACTCAGAGTTAGTTCCTTACTTTATTACATTAGAATGATTACAAGGAATCAAATCCCAAAGGACAAAAAAATTTATCAGTTTTGGAAAACCAAATTAAATACATGATTTCATTTTTATATTGTGAATATAAATTAAAACATAATACGTAACAAAATCTAATAAACTGCATCCTGAAAACTCCTTCCAAGAATTCAACTTAATATCTCGGGGAAAGTAAACAAAATAAGGGTGGGATAAAATGCTAAGTAAGGGTAGTAATACAATATATTAAATAATTAATCAATGATAATAATAAATACTGAAAGGTAAATAACTGAACAAACTTTCTATTTAAACAACTGGATAATGCATAAACAATATGGAAAGGTAAATAATTGAAACATGTGTTATTTAATCAATAAAATAAGAATAAAATGAATCCATAGATAATATTAAATAAAAATATCATGGATAAATAATAATTTTATCTAAATGAAGTAAATTCTTGATTATTATATGTCATGTTTCCTATGTATATTATACCTTAACCGTTAAGATCTATTCTCAAGATAGTTTAAACTAACCTGATTTGGCCAACTAATTTGTCTCATGAGAACCTATCATTGTATCAAGGTGATATTTATAACTAGGACCCATCCCTTTAATACTAGTACAAATAATTCATCATATATAAAATAATCAATTTAATTATTAAACAATATGTATTTTCATCAAATATCCATATTGAATAAATAATACAAATTTATCAATAATTGCCTAGTTAATCAAATAACTTTCAAAGTAAACATTGTATGTAAAAATGGAATACAGTTTAGAAAATAATCATATCCATTAGAAAATAATATGTATATTTAATATAAATTTAATTTCAAATGAAAATTTATTACAATGAAATTATTTTTCCATGACAAAGTTAACAATCACAAAAGAAAGTGAGATTGCAAAGATAACTTTTACCACTTGGTAATTTTCAAGCTAAAAACCCTTGGATGAGATAGTTTAGAGTGAAACTTAAAATACCATGAATTATCAGTGAATAATTATATTAAATTAAATATTTGTAGTATATACACCATATTAAAGTGAATTGGTGCATAATAAAAAATAAGTCTCAATGGAATGTAAATTGAGACAAAATCCCTTACCTTATGCACTCTTTTGATTGAATGTCTTTTAATATTATGTATAATAGTTTTAAGAATGTTATTAACTTATAAAATAACCATATTAATATTTATGATATCATATATGATCCTCTTATGACATATTATTACCCATTTGTTAATAATATTTTATTATTTTCACTATTTTGTGTTTTAATTGCCTAGTTTTTCGAGTGTGTGCCTATTTTTTATTTTCCATTTCTATTAATTATATCATTATTTAATAAAATAAATAATTTAAACTATGATTTAAATGTTATATATATTCATTATATATTTATTTATAGTAATCCATAAATTTTGGAAATAGGAAATTAAAGACATCTTTCATGGAGAAAGTAGGTCGTACGTATGCATGAACGTTGTTTCCATTTTCTTTTCAAATTAAAAGAATGAAAATAAAATGGTATATATTTATATTATAATTAAAATATAATATTAATGTAATATTTATCACATATGTTAATTAAATCCATCCTAATATATTCCATGTAATTCATGAACGAATCACATCACTTTGAGGAGGCGGTAGTCCACATGTCCACAAATGATGTTATCATATTCCCACAAAATGGAAATCATGAAGGTATGTATTATATAAAAATTAAAAAAATATAAATACCTAATATATATAATATATATAATATATAAACTATAAATATATAATTATTATAACATAAAAAAGTGGTAATGGAAGAATAAATGACATCGGTTCATGAGGCGGTAGTCCGTCGTACACACGAACAATGATCGTGTATCCCATTTGATGGAAGTGTGTGAAGGTTTTGGACATAAACTTAATATAAAAACATATTATTATATTTATTATACTTATTTAATTATATAATCAATATATAAAATACTTTAGGGTGTGGATAAATAAATGAAACAAAAGTGATCATTGAAGAATGTTACCGCTTATTCGGGTAACTACTTTTGGTATATAATAAAATAATTCATTGGTTTGATTTATTCCCAAATTTAAGCCTCTATAATTATTTTAGGGATTTTTGGAAATTATTTTTTTAGGTTTTGGATGATCCAAAGTGTCTTAAGAGTTGTTAGGAAGGGGAAGAGTGAATGCCTTTTTATAGTGGATGAGGAGTTGAATTATTGTAAATACCAAAAGGTGAGCACTATTTGGAGCTCTCCCTTACCTCATGTTCTTAAAAAATGGGAAAATAATGTATTATAGGGTAATTATGGTCTATCCAAACTCACACTACAAAAAAATAAAATCATTTTTATCATTTTTTTTCTTTAGCTTCTAAGTTTCTTTATTTTTTCATTTTGGTTTTTCATTTAGGTAACTAGTTTTCTAACCTATGTAATTTAAGAATTAAAAATAAATTGAAGTTATATTTACTAAAAAATATATACCCACTTAATTATAAATATTAAATATAATTTAAAAAATAAAAAACTCATGTTTGTTGGAAATTAATTTTAACTGAAGCGTACGTAACGCGTAAAAACACTACTTTAACCAGAACTGTTCTTACAATGTTTTCATTATTTAGGGGTCAATATGTTCATTATAAAATATAAATTGATCCATAAATAGAACATGTTTTATATTTATTAAAATTTAAAAATAAATTGGCTTAATATATTATTTTTAGTAAATATTAAATCTTTAAATAAAATATTATTTATTATAAAATGACATTAATGTCAATTTTGAAATTATTTACTTAATTTAAATTTAAAAACATAATGAAAATTATGGAATTAAAATATATTAAGTTCAGAGATATATAAAATGGCATATTAATCTAAAAAAGTAATGTAACGCCTCATTTAATTTTCTTCACTTTTAATATTTTTAGTATCATTTATTTTATTTAATAATTAACTAAATAATCACTATGTTTGCATTTCTTAAGCATTTAATATAATTATATCAGCTATAAAAATTAAAGTTAAATTATCATGATAAAAAACTCATTTACCTTTTAAAATAATATTTATAACCAAAACTATGTATCTTATTTCACGCTGTAAAGCTTTATAGGAATTAAAAGGAAGGTGTATTTTTTGTCTTTTTCTTTACTTAATTTATTATATCAGTCAATTTCATAAACATGTGTCACAATAACTCATAAAATTAAAACAAAATTGGTTGTATGGTATAAATATGGTCATAAAATGGATTTTTTACAAGTTTATAGGCCATTTTTTCCCTTAAGATTAAAGTTTAACCAATATGTAAACTAATTTTTACCTTAATCGTTATAATTAATTGTAATAATTAATAATTAAAACTAAGTTGATATGATTAGTCTATAAATATTATATTAATTAAAACAATATATATCTATTTTTCCAAATTCAATTCATAGAAATGGAAAATTAAATTTAAATCTAATCCAGCAGACATGGTGAAAAAGAGGGTTTTTAAAGTAAAAATGTTCAAAATTTCATTAAGTTTTTATATATAAATTAAATATAATAATTATTAAAATGTACTTAACTGGATTAATATATGTATTATTGATCTATTTTTACTTTAAAACTAATTTTAAATATAATTTAACTATATAAATAAATTAGAATAAAAATAATTTTTTAATTAAAATTCAGTATTTTTCACTATTCATCAAAAAATGAAACTTCACAGAAAAATACCAAAAAATAATCTTAAGATAATTTTGAAATTAAACATTCAAAAATTTAGTTTATTTTAAAAAATAAAATTTATATAATGGTGAAATTTTATTTTTAAAATGGGTGCGTCATTAAAAGGCGGTAAAGCTCCCTTTAGAAAAAAATACAGTTTTTATGCCTAAAACTGGATTTGTTCTTATCATATGTCTATAGAATCTATTGGATGGTTGTAAAAACATTTTATGATACAAAAATAAATATATCATAAAGTATTATGATGTTATATACACTTCTAATCTTGGTCTTTCATGTCTTATATGCTATCGATGGAACTTGGTATTGTGTGTAACACAAGCCAACTTAGTGTTGCATATAAAAAAACTAGAAGAAAAATTAAATTTTTCTAAAATAAAAATATTTTAATGTATTGGGGTGATATAGATAATGATGTGTGGTTACCTCTATATCCCATAAATGTATTGGTATGTCTCATGCGATAAACTATATTGGTTTTTTATTGAGGCCTTACCCATTTATATAGATGTCTTGGCACAAGGCCTTGACAGTATTAGATGTATTAGAACAAGGACTAAATGGTATGTTTTATATGTCCAACATTATTCATTCTATCATTATAAATTCAGTTATTTATATTCCATGTGATTATTCAATTAGTTATAATATCCATGGTTAAGTTTCATGCTCATGTGATTATTTATATGGAATTATTTAATCGTTATTTATTCCTCCTATATTATGATCAAGTTATTGATTAAATGGAATTTGTTTCATTTATTTATCTTTTTATATTTATTATGTATTATTTATTTATTGGTTAGTATATAAACTTACCCTTATTGAGCATCTGAGCTTGCCTTTTATGTTTTATTTTCATCAAGATATGAGGAAGTGTTTTGTGATTAATATAGAGGGATACACTAATGGGAATAATGGTGTTCTCAAAGAAAATACTTTGTTTTTTTTTAAATTTAATATTAATTTCAAGTATATATATAGTTTACAAATACTACTAAACTACTTTTTATTTTGTTATGTGATTCTTTATATCTTATGCTAATGTAATAAAGCAAACACCGGCTCCAGGCTACTGGGGTCGGGGTGCTATAGTTGGTATTATAGGGAGGTTTAGTAGAAACCTTGGGAACTAGGTTTAAGAAAACATAGATTAAGAACCATAAATCTATGATATAATTTTAGGATAAGTATAGATTAACATCCTAAAAAAATTTAAGGTAGATATTATGTGGTTTTTTCTTGCAAAACATCTCTACATGGATTTCACAAGTGGACTTGGTTATGGAATAGATGAAACTAGGGAGAATAACTCTAAAAAGGGCACATTAGTATTGACCAGATCATCACCTAGTGCAAGAAAATGGGAGTTAACACACACCTGGTTTGTCACTCTTAATGGATATTTTTAGGATAATTCACATTTTCTTCAAAAATCATTATGAAGGAGTTGAAAATAAAGATATTCCTAAAGAAATCATATTTATAATATGAGGTTATCTATACATATATTTTTTAATTTATGTTCAGTGTTTCACTATTTTTGGGATTATACATTATATTTTGTAATGATATGGTCTAATCTAGTGTATACAATCATTTATAAATGGTGCTTAGAAGAAGGAATGGGAACCACATCAATTCTCGTAATCTAAAGAGTAATAATGATCATTTATTTGATGGGGTTAAGATAATATTTAAAAGGGAACTATCCTCCCAAAAATTCTCAGCATATGAGGACATAGTATCATATTTTAACAATATAGAGAAATAATTCTATAAGTATTATGGATTCTAAGGGGAGTAAGAGAAGAATAGGACGACATAGAAAAATGTGGATAAAAGAGAAAAGGTAAAGAAATATTTTCCTAAATGTGATAGTTGTTGAAAGAAACACCCTAGTACTTTCTTAAAGGGAATGGGAGTTTTATAAAATTATGGAGAGAAAGGACACCATGCTTTTGATTATAAGGGTAAGAAAAAAAATTCAAATTTTCAATGCTTCAACTATAAGAATATAGGGTACTACACAAACGAATACCTCAAGCGTCAAAATAATATACCTCAAAAGAAGATAATGGGTCATTTTCAAGCTTATGTTATTACCATATATGAAGTGAAATTATTAATGTGTTTTTTCTTGGATTCAATAATTATTTAATTTGATTATTTTATCAATGATATTCTGGTTATAAGAATTATAAAATGTATAAGGATTGTATTGTACTAAGTTTTCATTAAGGATTTGAAAGCGTATGTTGAACGGTACTGATGACTAGGAAAATGATTCATTGGTAAGTTTAAATTCTTGGAAAACATATTATTTAAGGAAAGATAACCCTTAATATGTTCCTGGTGTTGAGATAATTATGTGGGAATAAATAGATGAGTAATATAGATAAATAAAATTGGATATTACTGACTACTTTGGAACTGATTATTAATTTATTGAAAAAATAGTTTATGATATCATTGATGGAGTTAGAAACACTTTTATATTTAAGTAATATATCCAATAATTTTTGTTTTATTTAAGGAATAATAAATCAAGTATGTTTTCAATAAGTTTTTATGGTAATTCAGTTTATTAATATGTTTCAAAAGACTACATGATGAAGGTATTCACATGTTTGGTATGTGAGGACTAAGAGATACTTCATGTTGTTTGAGGGATTAATGATAAGTTCATTTTGTAAATTTAGTGACCGTATTTCTAATGTTTTGGATCATAATATTTTGAAAGTTCATAAGGTTAGCTATTTATGAAATGTTTTAAGTTGAACTTTGGATGAGGTCTTAGATATTAATGTATTACTTCACCATATGAAGATTTATGCATATTGGATAACTTGTACTAACTATTTTTTTATAATAATAACTATAGATCAAAGGAATGACTTATCATTCTATTGTGGGTCTTATGATCCATTAAAAGGAAATTTTAGTGCTTCAACCATAAAAAAAATCCATCTTGGATATTTATTTTTTTATAGTGATAAATGATGTGGAAAATGATAAAAGCACAAACAAAATATGAAATTGTACATAGAAATAGAAATATATCAAGTAAGTATATTTTTATGTATTCTTAGTCAAGATAGTAAATGAATTCCTCAACTCTAAGAAAAGGATATTGAAACAAAATATTATCTTAATACCTTCATTTATGTTCAAATTATGGTATTTTAAATCATCAAAAATTTATGTTTTTGAGGACCTTAAATTTCCATTCATCATTTAATTTATTTTGATCAATGACCTATATCATTATCTATAATTATTTATTCTTTTCTTTAATGTATACATATTCACTTTCCACCAATGTTCTCATACTTAGAAACCCAGTTATCCATTATTCCATATGAAATTTTTATTTACCTTGTCTCTTATCAACATGATGTTTTATTAAACCTTATCATGATGTGGGATTCCAAGAAGGGTATTTTCAAATCAAAAACTGTATATTTTTCAAGATCAGGATTAAATTACTAGGATTCAATTTATTTAAGGGGGGTTGAATGTAACGCCTCAATATTTTAAAATATAAACATCATATTCAATAGAGTTTATGACACGCAACATCAAGAATGGAATAGAATATAACATCTTGATACTTTATGAAATATTTATTTTTAAATAAATTAAATCTCTTCAATATCTTGCAATGCATGCAACACTAGGTTTGAACAAAACATGACACTCTATTAAAATATAATTATTTAAACGTTACCATTATAACCTAGCCATTAAATTGGAGGGAATGAATATTAATAACTAAATTATAAAAATTATATGTTTTATACATTTATAAAATAAATAAAATAGATATCTATTTATTATAAATAAAATTATAACCATTTTAATGAAAAAGAAATGATTTCTGAAAACTCTATTTTTTTAAAAGGTGGTTTAATCACTCTTTGTGCACATAATTTATAATTGACTTTAAATGATATTATGAAATTTATTTGAGATGATAAAATTCATTTTTTAAATCAGAATATAAAAATTATCTTAGGGTGAATTTTTTTTATTTTTTCTAAAAAAATTTATTTTTTGATGAATAATGAAAAATATTGAATTCTAATTGAAAACTACCTTTTAGTTTAAATTATTTATAAAGTTAAATTATATTTTATATTGTTTTTAAATTAAAATTATTTCAATTATATATATATTAATCCAATTTAGGTCATTTTAGTCAATTTCATATTGAATTTTGATATTAAAACCTTCTATACTTATGAGCATTTTCTCTTTGAAAACCCACTTTTTCATCATGTCTACGGATATAATTTTAAATAAAGTTAGGCCAATTATATGAATTGAATTTAGAAAAATGGATTTCATATTTTTAATTATAATAATTTATACTATATGATACGTTCAACTTAATTTTTTATCAAAATGAATAGTGAAAACAATAAAAATTAATTACCTCATTTAAGGTAAAATAGGCTTATAGTGGGGTTAAACTAAGAAGATAAGGGTTAAAATGAACTAAAATTTTGTCAAAATATTATTGGATGGCCATATTTTCACCTTATACTATCCCAAATTTAAATTCAAGGTTATTTGGAATCTTTTTCTCTATGAATGACTTTATCCTTTTATATTCTCATAGGAAATTTCTAAGTAATTTCCAAGAGGGTTCCATTTCCCCAATTATAAATGGGAACTACATATCTTTACTTATTCACACCTATCAAGTCATTTGGATCCACCAAACCCTGGAAAAAATCACTCTCCAACATCCTTAGGAATATTATTTAGCTACTGGTCCTCCCAAAATTCCATCCCTAGGGTCCTTAAGAGGATATCCAAAGGAGGTTTCTCTTAGAGAAGGTAATTATATTAACAAATATCTTTCATTTTCTTTCTTATTTTTACACCTTCAATTATGTATTAACACTTCCAATATAATAAAACTTGTATATCTATAAGATCCCATATTTTTCTTCTTAAGTTATGACTTTTTTTATGTTTCAGTTGAGTTTATTTTGTTAAAATAAGTTCTCTCTAAGTTCATGAGAGGGATTGGGGGTGTTCCAAGGGTTTAGGACATTAAAGAGGATGAAAAATGAGTTTTCGGGGCATGTTTCATGGTTTTTTCATGCTTAGTGAAAATTGTGCGAAGCATCCCAAGAAACCATGTGAGGTGGGTGATTTTGGGACAATGGCCCACGCACGGTTTAGAAAACCATGTGAGGTGGGTGATTTTGGGATAGTGGCTCAAGAATGGTTTGTGAACAATTTGGAAAACTGTGCGGGTAAACTATATGAGGTGGTGATTTTGGTACAGTGGCTCATGCATGTTTTTCACATGGTTTGGCAAACCAAGCAGGTAAACCGTGTGGCCCAAAAAAGTTGGAAAATTTACAAAAAATCCCATTATGGGATTTTTATGCTCCACTAGATATTCACTCTCGTTGCTTCTCTTTTCCAGATTAGGATTTGTAGTTCCTCCCATCTTCTTATGAAGCTAAAAAACCCTCTTTTTCTTGTGGAACCTAGTTTGGAGCTTCAAATATTGTTTGAATATGGATCTAAGGATATGATTGAGAGTGCATTAATCATCATATTTAAGGTAGGTGTTCTACAAGTTATATCTCATATTTTTGTTATAGATTTGTGTATATGTGATAAGATATTATTTTTTTCTTGTAGTTAATTCATTTCCTTGAGTATTATTCCATAAAATAGTTGTATAATTAACGATTTAAACCCATCATGTTCCCCTAGGTATGCGTTGAGGGTGATTAGAATGATTTAGGGCCACCCATGGGGTGTGTTGGCCTTCCCAAACCTAGTAATTGGTAAGTTAAGTGTAGAGTTGGTGTGCGATAATGTAGAGACCATAAAGATAATGTTTTTATGGTTTGTTAAATTGAAAACAAAATATTGATAGTTGTTCCTAGGTTTTTATAATGGCATTAGGGTTTTGGTGAGACTTGAAAATGGGTTATTTGGGGTTAATTGATATTGTGTCAAATGGTTTATGAATTATATTGAAATTATAAAAAGGGTTGATACATATGAACTAATGAACATGTTAGATTTAAAATGGATTATGAATTGAAGAATATGTAATGAGGTCACATAAGGAAAATTATGAATATGAGGAATGGCTAAATACATGGGAATTATGAGGTAAACCTAATGGGTTGAACTTAATAAAGTGATTGTGCTAAGTGATATAAGAATTGTACTTGAAGTAAATAAGTGGTAAAATTATTATGAAATGTCAAGTGGGATAAATGGGTTTATGTGTGGTAATTGATGAATATTTTCCAATAAATGGGACTTTTTAATATACTTGATGGGTTAGGGCATGATAATGTAAATTGGGCTAGATGGATATGTAATGTAAATGGAAAATGTGTTGATGAGTTATAGTGTAGTATTAATTTATATATTTATGGTTATGGAATGTGATTTATATTTGTATTGGTTGTGTTTGGTTGTGATATGTAATGTGTGAATAATAGTTTTGAGAGGTTATACTTATGCTCCACTCCCTAGTGCACCATGGTTTTCAAGGGAAGGATTGACGCTCCTGAACCCAAGGGTATAAACATGGCATTCCATATTGAGGTTGGGATGGTCAAACATGGTGTTCTGAGTCACTGTTGGATTCATGGATTGATTCTACATGTTTACCGACTTATAAGCTAGTGCTTGGGGATGGCCAAACATGGCATATCAGATCCTGATTGGATACTTGGAATGAGGCTCCTTATGTGTTGACTAGTGTCCTTTTTAAATTATAGTTAAGATGTCGCAATGATGCTTTATTCCCCAATGGTTTCATTTGATGAACTACCTGGATTGAGCCTCCAGGGTAGGTTTGATGTATTTTTAGTAAATGTTATTCCCTAGGGAGATAGGGAACTTGACTTATCCCCTTATGAATAGCGAGTGATTTCCTTAAACCTATGCTTAAATGATGTGTATTCCTAACCCATGAAACACATGATGAAAAGGGATTAAGTAATGAAGACAATATCAATTATAAAATTTTTAATAAAGATAATAACTGATTAAGTGTAATTGGTTAACTAATGGTACCCGAGTTGTTCTTTTATTTATATTATAATTTTCTTTAACCTTTCATGCACTATCTGTTAGACTATATATTTTTTAGAAATTATTGGTGATGGCCTACTGAGTTGTAATCACACCCTGCTCGGGCTATCATTGGGTACCAGAGCAGACTTCATTTTTGCATGTTCAGATAAGGGTAATGGCCCCTTGCTAGAGAGTTGAGTCTGGCTTAGAACATGCATGGATGGGGTTTCAGACTTGGTGTTAGGACCATTTTGGGATTCTGTTTTTTTTCATTATTTTTGGGTTTTTTTCACCTGACGTTGTAACAGGACATGACATGTTTACTGATTGACCATGGTTTGTACCCATTTTTGGATATGGTTATTTATACTTGTTCATTGATTAGATTTTTTTATTTTCACTATTTTATGTGTTTACTACTGTGGATTACTCTGAAAAAGAGGGTATAGTCTCCCAACATAACATTTAGATCCTCACTGCTAGTTGGCAACCTCTGGAATATGGGGAGGCGATCTTGAGGTCATGTGATGACCCAGCTCGGGGTACCAGTTTAGTGTCACCCAGGGAAGAGATGTTACAATATACCATATACTTATATGTTATTATTTTGATGGAATAATATTTATTCATCTCTACTTCTATAAAATGGGAAACCAAATCACCAATCCTGTGTACGATGGACTACTCCCTCACGAACTGATGTAGTTTATTTTCCATCACCACCTTTCATGGCTAGAAATAATGATGGATTTAACAAATTTAAATTATATTTGTGATATTATTATACTTATTTAATTTTAATATAACATATACCTTTTTATGTTCCATTCAATTTCAAATATGATAACATCACTCGTGTGTACGGCGAACTACTACCTCACGAAGTGATGTGATTCATTTTTTATTTAAGATTTACATGGAATATAATAAGAATAAAATTAATGAATATATGTGATATATATGAGATGATATTTATTTTTTAAAATTAATATATTATCCAATTCCTTACCCTTTCACTTTTTAATAAAATGATATCATCGCTCGTGTATACGTATGACCTACCATCTCCACAAAGCGATGTGATTCATTTTCCATGTCCAATATTCATAAAAGGTTATAAAAATGTATATAATAAGTAAATATTATATTTATAACATTATTATAATTCTTTAAATAGTATATATATATATATATTATTCAAAATAATCTAAACATTCATGAAAAAACATGCATGAGAAAACTAGGTAATCAACACTCAAAACAATGAAAATAATGAAATATTATTAATTAATGGGTGGTAAAATGTTATAATAGGAAATATATGATATTATAAATATGATTACGGTTATATATTAAATTAATAACATGTTTAAAACCATTATAAAATAGTTATGGACATGTATGAAGGAAATCAGACCTGAGGTAGGGGTTTCTCGTCTCACTTTTACTTTCATGCAACAAACGCCATATTCACCACTTAATTATTTTTTGTGGGGTATATGCTACCATTTTTTCTATTATATCATGAATTAATTTATATTCATCATATTTAAAGTTTCATTTAAATTTATTTCTTTCATGGGGCTTATGATTCAAAAGTTTCCAAAGTGGTAAGCGTTTATTTCACAATCTCATTGTTATTCAGGATTGCTTATGTTTATGTCCCCCTTGGGGGAATTATTTGATATTTATATCTTGAAATCAATATATTTTCTTCTATTTCTATTATTTGGGAAATTTTAAATAAATATTATCATTTTGACACTCTTTGGTACTTAAAATTATTGAGAAAATGTTTTTAAGAAAATTTGACATTATTTCTCTCTTCAGTCGGAAATCTTTTTTCATCAAAACCCATGTTTTCTAAAAATGGTTTAAAAAATATTTTTAATATTTTCAAAGTAATTTATTAAATAAATTTTACCCATTTTTTATTTTTTTTAAAATGTTTTTAAAGGAATCTTCATGTCATTTTCAAAACAATTCCCCTTTGGATTTTAATGAAAATGTGAAAATAATTTTGATTTAATGTATACGGCATGAACAGAATTTTCAATCATCTTGACCAATTAATTTTTTAAAGGTTATTTTACAAGTTTCAAAATTATATTTTCATATAAAAATATTTTCAAAAAAATTGAACTTTTTTTCAGGTTATTTTTAAAGTGAAAAGGATATTTTCCTCAAAAATGTTTTTAATGACATTCTTATGGTATTTATATTCATCAAAAAAACCATTTATATTAATTATGATCCAATGGGGATATGTTATGTTGATATCATTATTATTATTATTTTTATATTTTATGGTTAGTTTGACAAGGGAAGTACTATGTTGATGTCATTCATTTTACCCTAGATGGATTATGATTATGTTTATTGATTGGGGAAAGTATTTTCATTTTGTATGCTTGTTTAAATATAAATGTTTATGTGGATTATGTTTAAAAAACTTCATATGAGTAATGAATTGGAATTATTATGTGACAGCAATGGTCCACTATAACCCCTCGATTCATCGGTAGGTCTCATCAATCGCATCGCTTTGTGGAGACGGTGGGTTATACGTATGCACGAGCGAAGATATCATTCCCTTAAAAAGTGAAATTGTAAGGAATCAGGTGATATATTAATTTTCCATAATAAATATAATTTCATATTTATCACATATATTCATTAATTGTATCCTTATTATATTCCATGTAAATAGTAAGTGAAAAATGAATCACATCGGTTCACGAGTCGGTAGTCTGTCGTCCACACGAGGGATGTTATCGAATTTGAAAGGGAATGGAATGTAAAAAGTTATATGTGGTATTAAAATTTCATAAGTATAATAATATCATAAATATAATATAAAGGTGTTAAATCCATAATTATATCCAACCTTGAAATGTAGTGATGGAAAATGAACTACATTTGTTCATGAGGAAGTAATCCACTGTACACATGATCAATGACTTTTGTTTCTCATTTGTTGGAGGTGGAGATGAATAAATCTTATACCATCAACATAATAACATATTATTATATGTTATATACTAGTTTTATTATATTGTTATTTTTAATACATTATTTAATGTGAAAAAATAGGAAATAAAATAAAAGAGCATTGTTAATAAAATTATCTTTTCTAAGAGAAACCTCCTTTGGATCTCCTCTTAAATACCCTAGGGATGGTATTTTGGGAGGAATAGGAGATATAGAATATGTATAAGGATTTTGTGAAGATATTATTTTAGGTTTAGGTCAAGCCAAAGGGATTTAGGGGTGTGAATAATTTAGGGGAGTGAATGCCCATTTATAAGTGGGGAAAGGGAACCCTATTGGAAATTACTTGGAAATTTCCCAAAAGAATCCAAAAATGATAAAGTTATTCACATGAAAAAATCTTAAAAATAAACTTATTTTTGAATTTAGGATAGGATTAAGGTGTAAATATATCCATAAAATAACATTTTTACAAGTTTTTGGGTCATTTTTAAACCTTATCTTCTTAGTTTAACCACACGGTAAACCCATTTTTACCTTAACCGTGATAATTAATTTTTACTGTTTTCAATATTCATTTTGGTCAAAAATTAAATTGAACCTATTAGATAATATTAATTATTATGATTCAAAATATGGAATATATTTTTACAAATTCAATTCACATAAGTGGTAGAATTAAATTTAAAATTATACCCATAGACGCGATGAAAAATCAGGTTTTCAAAGAGAAAATTCTCATAAGTATATAAGGTTTTTGATATCAACATTAAATATTAAAATGATTCCAATGACCTAAATTATTTAAATTGTAATATAATTGAACTAATTTTAATTTAAAACTAATTTAAAATATA
This sequence comes from Viscum album, assembly GCA_963277665.1. Classification (NCBI taxonomy): domain Eukaryota; kingdom Viridiplantae; phylum Streptophyta; class Magnoliopsida; order Santalales; family Viscaceae; genus Viscum; species Viscum album. The sequence goes on from OY728138.1 coordinate 1,385,421,875, forward strand.
TATTAACTTTGTAAATATTTTAAATGAAAAGGTATTTTTTAGTAAAAATCGATATTTTTTACTATTCATCAAAAAATGAAACATTTCAGAAAAAATACAAAAAAAATCACCCTGATATAATTTTTGATATTATGATTTCAAAAATTAAGTTTATTTTTTTAGATAAATTTTCTAAAATTGGTAAAAATTAATTATAAATTATGTGTGAAAGATGTGACAAAACCGCCTTTTAGAAAAATATAGTTTTTTAGAAAACATTTCTTTTTCTTTCAAATAGTTCCAAAATTATATCTAATTAATAGGTATCCATTTTATTTATTTTATACATGTATAAACTATATAATTTTAATAAATTAATTATTACTATTCATACCCACCAATTTAAAATTTAAGTTATGATGGTAGTGTTTAAATAATAATATTTTAAGAGTATCGTGTTTCGTTAAAACCCAGTACTATGTCCATTAAAAGCTATCAAATAGATTTAATTTATTTAAAAATTAATATATCATAAAGTCTCAATATGTTTTATTCCCTTTTATTCTTAGTTTTTCATCTCATACAACTTATTGAATACGATGCTCATATTTTAAAATATCATAGTGTTACATTATACCCTCTTAAATAAATTGTGTCCCCAAAATTTAATCTTGATGTCCAAAATCAATTGTTTGTCACTTAAAAATATCCTTATTGGAATCCAAAATCATAAAAAGGGTTAATAAACCATCCACTTGATAAAATAAAGGGGAAATTCAAAGGTTATATGGAATAACAGATAACTAGGTTTCTAATTAGAAGAACATTGGTAGAAAGTGAATATGTGGACATGGAATAAAAGCCTAAATAATTATAGAGAATGATAGATTTCATTGATCACAATAAATTAAATAACCAATGGAAAGATAAGGACCTAAAAACTATAAATTCTTTGATGATTTTAAAGACCATCAATTTAAAATAAATAAAGGTATTGGGATAACATTTTGTTTTAATATCCTTTCCCTAGAGTTTAGGAATTACTGTACAATCTAGACTAATAATATATGAAAATGTACTTACTTGATATATTTCTATTTCATAGGTACAATTTCATATTTTATTTGTGCTTCTATCATTTTTTACATCATTTCTTACTATAGGAAGTGAATATCTAAGTTGATTTTTTCTATTCCTGAAGTGCTAAAATTCACTTTTAATTGATCATAAGATCCATAATATAATGATAAGTGATTAATTTGATATCCAGTTATTATTATAACAAAAAAATTTATACAGGTTTTCTAATATACATAAATCTTCATATGGTTAATTAATACATTAATCCATAAAATATCATCTAAATTTCAACTTAACCATTTCATAAATGGTTAATCTTATAATCCTTACAAAATATTAAGATCCAAAACATTAGAAATAAGGTCACTAAATTAAAAAAATGAACTTATCATTAATCCCTCAAACTACATAAATACCAAATATGTGAATATCTTCATCATGTATTCTCATGAAACATGGTAATAACTTGAATTACCATAAAACCTTATTAAAAACATGTATGATTTATTATTACTTAAATAAAACATAAATTATTGGATAGATTTCTTAAATCCAAAAATTATTTAAACTCCATCAATGATCGCATAAAACACTTTTTCAACAAATCATTAATCATTTCCAAAGTATTCAATATTATCCAATTTACTTTATCTATATCAATCATCTATTTATACCAATATAATTATCTCAACATTATGAAAATATTAAGTGTTATATTTCCCTAAATCATATGTTTTCCAAGAATTTAAACTTTCCACTAAATCATTTTTCTTGGTCATCATTACCATTCAACATACGCTTTCAAATAATTAATGAAAAAGTACTTCAGTACAATCCTTATACATTTCATAATTCTTATAACCAGGATATCATTTATAAAATACTTAGATGAAATAATTCTTGAATAAAAAAATAATCACATTAATCATTAATCTTAATCTATAGTGTTAGCATAATCATGACCATTATCCATTAGCTTCTTTTGAAGTATATTTCTTTGATGTTTGGGGCATTCATTTGTGAACTACCCCATCTCCTTACAATTGAATCATTGAACATTGGAACCTTTTTTCTTTACCTTGAAACCATGAGCTTGGTGTAATTTCTCTCCAAACTTACAGAAAACTCCCATTCCCTTTAATCAAGTATCAGGGTTTTTCTTTCCATAGTTATCACATGTGGGAAAATTCTTCTTTCCCTTATTCTCTTTATCTATATTTTTCTCTATCATCCTCTTCTTCTCTTGCTTCCCTTTGAAGACATAATACTTATAGAATTATTACTTTGTCTTGTTATCATATGATACTATGTCATCATATGATAAAACTATTTGGTAGAATAGTTCCCTTCTAAAGATTGGCTTAATACCATTAAATAAGAAATCATTATTACTCTTTAGATTGTGTGCATTGATGTAGTTATAATTCCTTATACTAAGTGAAATTTATAAGTGATGGAATACACTAGATTAGATCATATAATTATGAAACATAATTTATAATCCTAAAAATAGTAAAACAAAAAAATAAATTAAAAAATTTATGAATATATAACATCATAATCATAAATATGGTTTCTTTGAGGCTATCTTTTTTTCAACTCCTTCAAAATGGTTTGTAAAGAAAATGTGAATTATCCTAAGAATATCACCCCAGGAGTGTCAAAATGGGTGTATAGTAAGGAACATTATAATTCAATAGGTGATTATATATTCAATCCCAATTCAACCTTTTTAGAGTTATTAACACTAGTTGCATCTATGTTAGAACCATGTCCACTTGTAGTATGTATCACTAAAGTAAAAGTGAGATGAGAAACCCTTACCTCAGGTCTGATTTCCTTCATACGTGATTTTAAATCCTATATAATGGTTTTAATAATGTTATTAATTTAAAATATAATCATAAATGTATTTATAATATCATATATGACCTTATTATCACATTTTACCACTCGTTTGTTAATAATATTTCATTGTTTTCATTGTTTTGGGTGTCAATTTCCTTATTTTCTCATGCGTGTTTTGTTATGAATGTTTTAGTTATTGTGTATAGGATATATATATCACTTGTATAATGATAATAATTTTAAAAAAATATTTACTTATTAGATACATTTTTATAACTTTTTATGAATTTTTAACATGTAAAATGAATCACATCACTTCGTGGAGACGGTAGGGCGTACGTACGCATGAGCGATGATATAATTCCCCTAACGGGTGAAAGATTAAGGAAGTGGGTGATATATTAATTTTCTAGAATCAATATAAAATTATATATATCACATATATTTATTAATTTCATATTTATTACTTTATATATAAAGCATAAGTGAGAAATGAATCACATTACTTCGCGAGGCGGTAGTTCATCAAACACTCGAGCGACATTATCGTATTTAAAACAGAATGGAATGTAAAAAGGTATATATGATATTAAAATTAAATAAGAATAATAATATCATAAATATCATATAAATTTTTTAAATCTATCATTATATCTATCCTTGAAATTTGGTGATGGAAAACGAACTACATCGTTTTGTGAGGCAGTAGTCCGTCGTACACATGATCAATGATTTTGTTTCCCATTTGATGGAAATGGAGATGGATAAATATTATACCATCAACATAATAACATATAATTATATTTTATATAGTTTTGTTATTATATTGTAAGTTTTATGACATAATTGAATGTGGAAAATGAATAAATAAAATGAAACATCTTTGTTAAGATAAATACCTTCTCTAAGAGAAACCTCCTTTGGATCTACTCTTAAGGACCATATGGGTGGTCTTTTGGGAGGACTTGAAGCTCTAGAATGTGTATAATGATATTGGGGAAATATTTTGGAAGTTTTTTATTAATTAAAAGGGATTTATGGGTGTTAATAAGTGAGTGGAGGGAGTGCCATTTTAGAAGTGGGGAAAGGGAACCCTCTTGGAAATTATTTGAAAATTTTCTAAAAGAATTCAAAATGATAAATTCATTCACATGATAAAAGATAAAAAATAACATTAGTTTATAATTTGGTATGGATAAGGTCTAAATATGGTCATCGAATAATATTTTGTCATATTGGTAGGTTATTTTAACCCTTTTCTACTTAGTTTAACCCCACTATAAACTCATTTATACCTTTAATGCGGTAATTAATTTTTTTTCACTATTAATTTTGGTCAAAAATTAAGTTAACATTATTAAATAATATAAATTATTATTATTATAAATTTTAAATCCATTTTTATAAATTTCATTCACATAATTGTCAAAATTTAATTAAAAATTAATCCTACAAACGCGTTGAGAAAGCGGGTTTTCAAAGAGAAAATGTTCAAAAGATTAAAAACACTTAATAATAAAATTCAATATGAAAATTATTACAATGAAATAAATTGGATTAATAGATATATAATTTAACTAATTTTACTTTTAAACCAATTTTAAATATAATTTAACTTTATAAATAATTTAAACAAAAGGCAATTTTCAATTAAAATTCAGTATTTTCACTATTCATCAAAAAAAAGAAACTTTTCAAAAAAATACAAAAAATTAACCCTAATATGATTTTGATATGATTATATAAATAACTAAGTTAATTTTATCAAATAATTTTTTTAAAATAGATAAAAATTAATTTTAAATTGTGTGCGCAAAGCACGACTAAACCGTATTTTAGAATAATACAGTTTTTCAGAAAATATTTTTTTTACTTTAAATGATTTTTATCTTATTTATAATCAATAGATAACCATAATTTTTATAATTTAGTTATTATTATTCATTCTCTCAAAATTAACTACTTTTTTATAATGGTCATGTTTAAATAATAATATTTTAATAGAGTATCATGTTTCGTTCAAACCTAGTGTTGTGTGCGTTGCAAGCTATCAAAGATATTGAATTTGTTTAAAAATAAATATATCACAAAGTCTTATGGTGTTGTATTTTATTCTAATCATGGGGTCCCATGTCATACACACTATTGAACATGATGTTTTTATTTTAAAATCTTGGGATGTTACATTCTACCCCCTAAATAAATTATGTCCTCGTAATTTAATCCTAATCTCAATAATCAAGGGTTTGAAATTTGAAAAACCCCTTCTTGAAATCCCACATCGTGAGAAGTTTTAATAAAAAATCATCTTTATAAGAGATAATGGGAAGTATGAATGTCATCTTGAATAATCACATAACTAGGTTTCCATGTAGGAGAACATAGGTTGGAATTGAAAACATGGACATGGAAGAGAATACTAACGCCCAAGGATTAATAGAGATTGATAAAGATCATTGATGCTAGAGATATTAATTTTAATAGTTACACATCTACTTAAAGTTGAAGCATTAAACATTATAAACTTTTTTTATACCCTTAAAAACATGAGCATGGTGTAGTTTCTCTCCACGCTTATAGAAATATCCCATTCCCTTTAAGCAAGTACCTGGGTTTTTTTCCATAATTATCACATGTGGGAAATTCCTTCTTTCCCTTATTCCCTTTATCCATATTTTTCTCCATTATACTATTCTTATATTTCTTCCCTTCAATGTTATAATACTTATAGAATTATTTATCTATCTTATTGGTATATAATATCATGTCCTCATATGGTGAGAATGTCTGGGAGACTAGTTCCCTTTGAAATATTGGCTTAATCCCATCAAAGAAATGGTCATTCTTACTCTTTAGATTACATGAATTGATGTAGTTTCTATTTCATATGTTGGTAACCATTTCTAAATGATGTAATATACTAGATTAGATTATATCATTATGAAACAAAATATATAATCCCAAAACTAGTGAAACACTTCACATGAATTAAAAATGTATGCATATATAACCACATAATCATAAACATTGTTTCTTTAGGGATATCTTTATTTTCAACTTCTTCATAATGGTTTATAAAAAATTTGAATTATCCAATGTATATTCTCTGGGATTTTCAAACCAGGTTCATAGTAAGGCCCATTATCATGCACTAGGTGATAATTTGGTGAATCACAATACACACTTCTCAGAGTTATTACCCCTAGGTACATTTGTGACAAAACCATATCCACTTTTAATATCCTAAAAGGGATGTATTTTATAGTAAAACCCACATAATATCTTCATAACAAAAACTTTAGGATGTTTTTCTATACTTATTCTCAAATTATATCATAGGGTTATGATTACTAATCTATGTTTTCCTAAATCTAGTTCTAAAGGTTACCATTAAACTTATTGTGATACCAAATGTAGCACCTCACTATCCTAGATCCAGTGTCTAATTTATTACATTGGAATAATATATAAGAAATTTCATCCCAAAAAGACTAAATGGTTTAGTAGTATTGGTAAACTAGATACATAATTAAAATTCACATTACATTTTAAAACAAAAAATACACAAAGTATTTTCTTTAAGAATTCCATTATTCCCCTTAGTATATCTCTGCATATCAATCATAAAATAGTTCATCATATCCTGATAAAAATAAAACATAATAAAGGGGTAAGATCAGATGCTCGGTACGGGTAATCATACATCATAAAATATGAATAAATAATACATAATCAATATAGCATGGTAAATAATTGAAACATATTTTATTTGATCAATAACTTGAGTATAATATGGTATAAATAAATGATGATTAAATAATCACATATAAATACTCACATGATCATTAAACTTAACCATGTATATTCTAACTAATCAAATAATCACATAGAATATCAATAACTAAATTCATAATGATTTAATACATAATGTTGGACATCAAAAATATACCATCAAGGCCTTATGCCAAGATATCAAATACTATTGAGGCCTTTTTCTAAGACTTATAATACCATCTAGGTCTTATTTCAAGAAATTTAGTACCTTTTATACCTTGTTCCAATATATATATATATATAAATGGGTAAGTCCTTAGCCAAAACCCAATCTAATTTATCTCATGAGACCTACTGATGCATCGAGAGGCTATATAGGGCACAACCCATCACTTACTAAGTTTAATTCATTCCTCATATAAAATTGGTAAAACGTAATCAACATAAACATTTTTATTTAAACTATAATATGAAATATAAATACTTTCCCCAATCAATAAACATAATTGTAAACCATATATAGTAAAATAAATGGTATCAACGTAGTACTTACCCAATCAAACTGATCATAAATCATCCAAATAAAGAATAAGGATGATATAAACATAAATTATCCCTATTGAATAAAAATTACAATAAATGTTTTATTTTTTAGATGAATATAAATACCATAATAATTTTATTAAAAACATTTTTGAGGAAAATATCCTTTACACTTTAAAAATCACATTTTAAAATAAAAAGTTCACAAAACATTTTAAAAATACTTTTCTTTGAAAATAACCTTTAAAAACTTTAAAATAAAATTTAAAACATTTATTGGTCATTATAATAGAAAATTCCATTCATTTAATACACATTAAAACAAATATTCCTTTCACCATTTTGGTAAAATACAAACGGGAATTGTTTTAAAAACTATATGAAGATTCCTTTCAAAAAAAAATTTAAAAAGTAAAAATGGGTAAAAATTCCTTTAATAAACCATTTTGAAAATTTTAAAATCATTTTTGAAAAAAAAAATAGAAAACAAGGGTTTTTATGAAAAAAGGATTTTTTATTGAAGAGAAAAATAAAGTATCGGTGGAGGAAAAAATTATGGGGGTACTATAGTAGTGGTGGAGCTGTTGCTGTGGTTTCACTGTAGTAGCGGAGGTACTGTAGCAAGTATTGTAGTGGTGGTACTGTAGCAGGCACTGCAGCAACGCAGGTACTGTAGCAGTACTGTTCACTTAGGGGCCCTTTGGGCCAAAAAAATGGGCTTTCAAGCCTTTTATTCAAGAAACTTGGCCTTAGGACTTCAGGATATGTAATGTGTCTCCCTCTACCCACACTAAAGAAGTCTTTTATTTAAATAATAAATTGAATCTTCAGCCCTAAACTTTTTTTAAAAAAAAGTAGGATTTTCTTAAAAATATTTTCTCATTCATTTTAAGTTCCAAAGAGTGAAAAAATGGTACTATTTCTTCAAAAATTCATGAACCACTAGAATAGAAGAAAATATATTAATTTCAATATATAAATATCAAATAATTCTCTCAAGGGATACATAAACATAAAAAATAATGAATAATGATAAGATTTTGAAATATACCATTACCACTTTGGTAACTTTTGAATCATAATACCCATGAAATAAATAACTTTAAATGAAACTTTAAATAACATGAGTATAAATTAAATCATGATATAGCATAAACAAATATAAGTATATACACCTCATATAAGAAATAATTGGTGAATATTATGTATGTCTCATGGAAGTAAAAGTGAGACGAGAAACTCTTACCCCGAGTCTGATTTCATTCGTATATGTTCATAACTTATATATAATGGTTTTAATCATGTTATTAATTTAAAATAGAACCATAATAATATTTATAATATCATATATTATCCTATAATAATATTTTACCACCCATTTGTAAATAATATTTCATTATTTGCATTGTTTCATGTGTTAATGACATGGTTTTATCATGCGTGTTTTACATGAATGTTTTGGTTTCTATGCATAGGATATATATATATATATATATATCATATACATATTGATAATAATGTTATATATAACATATTTACTCAGTATATACATTTTTATAACCATTTATAAATATTGTACATGTAAAATGAATCACATCGCTTCGTGGAGACAGTAGGCCATACATACTCAAGAGCGACAATATCATTCACCTAATGAGTGAAAGGGTAAGGAATTGGGTGATATATTAATTTTACATAGTCATTATCATATCATATATGTCACATATATCATTAATTTTATTCTTATTACATTCCATGTAAAGTGTAAGTGAAAAAAGAATCACATCGCTTCACGAGGTGGTAGTCTGATGTACAAACGAGGGACGTTATCATATTTGAAAAATAATGAAACATAAAAAGGTATATTTGATATTAAAATACCATAATTATAATAATATCATAAATATAATATAAATGTGGTAAATCTGTCATTATTTCCATCCTTTAAATTTTTTGATGGAAAACGAACTACATCAATTCGTGAGGCAGTAGTTCATCATACACACGATCGATGATTTTGTTTCCAATTTGATAGAAGTAGAGATGGATAAATATTATACCATAAACATAATAAAATATAATTATATGGTATATAATGTTATTATTATATTTTAAGTTTTAATACATAATTTAAGGTGGAAAATGAAGAAAAAAATGAAAGATATTTCTTAAGATGATTACCTTCTCTAAGAAAACCCTCATTTGGATCTCATCTTAAGGACCATAAGGATGGTATTTTGGGAGGAAAAACAGCTCTAGAATATGTATAAGGATGTTTATGATAGATTTTAATAGGTTTTGATTTATCAAAATAGCATTATGGGTGTGAATAAGTGAGGGGAGGGAGTGTCTTTTAGCATATCCCTACGTATCAATCACAAAAAACTTCCACATATCCTAGGGAAAATAAAACATAAAAAGGGGGTGAGCTTAGATTCTTATTAAGGGTAAGAATACAGTAGAATATATTAATAAACAATTTAAAAATAAATATAGAAATATAAATTACCAAAGCATGTTCCATTTAATCAATAACTTGTGAATAATATGGCAGGAATAAATGGTGATGAAATAATGCCATATAAATAATCACATGAGCTTAAAACTTAACCATGGATATTCTAACTAATAAAATAATCAAATGGAATATAAATAAATAAATTCATAATAATATAATGTATAATTTTATACATCTAAAACATATCGTTAAGTCATTGTTCTAAGACTTCTTATACCATTGAGGTCATGTGCCAAGACATCTATATAAACGGGTAAGGCCTCAGCCAAAACCCAATCTAGTTTGTCTCATTAGACCTATCGATGAATTTAGGGGATATAGTGGGCCCTTCCTATTACTTAAAAATTAAAATTAATTCCACATATGAAATGGTTTAAACATGATCAATATAAATATTTGTATTGAAAAACTAGCACTTAAAATGATGATACTTTCCCCAATCAATAAACATAATCATAAACCATCTAGAGTAATATGGTGAATGGTAATAAAATTATATATCCTCAAACAAACTGATCATAACCCATAAAAATAAATAATAAGTATTATATCAATACAATATATTCTCGTTGGATCATGAGTTCAATAAATTTTTGATGTCATTGGTGAGTATAAATACAATAAAAATATCTTTAAAAACATTTTTGAGAAAAATAAACTTTTTGGTTTGAAAATATTTTTAAAACTAAAAGTTAAAAAAAATATTTTAAAAAACCTTTTATTTTAAAATAACCTTTTAAAACTTGTAAAACAATCTTTAAAAGATTTATTTGTCATGACAGTGGAAAATTATGTTCGTGTAGTACACATTAAAAAAAATATTCCTTTCACATTTTTAGTAAAATCCAAATAAGCATTATTTTGAAAAATACATAAAGATTAATTCCAAAATATTTTTTAAAATTTAAAAATGGTTTAATAAATAATTTTTAAAATTTTAAAAATATTTTTGAAAACATTTTCAGAAAACATAGGTTTGATGAAAAAGTATTTCTGATCAAAGAGGGAAATAAAGTTATATTTTCTTAAAAACATTTTCTCAATCCATTTAAGTACCAAAGAGTGGGAAAATGGTACAATTTCTTTAAAATTTCATGAATAAATAGAGTTTAATAAAATATATTTATTTATATATATATATATATCAAATAATTCCTCAAAAAAGAGATGTAAACATAAACAATCCTGAATAATGATGAGATTTTGAAATAAATCCTTACTACTTTGGTAACTTTTGAATTATAATACCAATGAATTAAATAACATTAAATAGAATTTTAAATACTATGAATAGAAATAAATTCATGATATAACATAAAAAATTGTAATTATATACACCATATAAAATAAATAAATGGTGAATATGGTGTATGTCCCACAAAAGTAAAAGTGAGATGAGAAACCCTTACCTCGAGTCTGATTTCCTTCATACATGTCAGTACCTCCTATATAATAGTTTTAATCATGTAATTAATTTATAATAGAACAATAATAAAATTTATAATATCATAGATGGTCCTATTATAACATTTTACCACCAGTTTGTTAATAATATTTCATTATTTTCACTGTTTTGGGTGTTAATTGTCTTGTTTTCTTATACGTCTTTTTTCATGAAAGATTTGGTTTTTGGAAATAGGATATATATATATATATATATATATATCATATCAAAAATGATAATAATTGTATAAATATCATATTTACATAGTATATTAATTTTTATAATCATTTATGAATTTAGACATTGAAAATGAATTGCATCGCTTCGTGGAGACGGTAGGTCGTATGTAGGCACGAACGACAATATCATTCCATTAACAAGTGAAAAGGTAAGTAATTGGGTGATATACTAATTTTCAAGAATAAATATCATCTTATATATATCACATATATCAATTAATTTTATTCTTATTATATTCTGTGTAAATCGTAAGTGAAAATGAAACACATCGTTTTGTGAGGTTGTAGTCCATCATACACACGAGTGATTTTGTTATATTTGAAATAGAATGGAACGTAAAAAAAGGTATATGTGATATTAAAATTCTATAAGTATAATAATATAATTAATATCATATAAATGTGTTAAATCCATCATTATATCCATCTTTAAAACTTGTGATGGAAAATGAACTACATCAGTTCGCGAGGTGATAGTCCATCATACACATGATTGATGATTTTGTTTCCCATTTGATGGAATTAGAGATAGATAAATATTATTCCATCAACATAATAACATCTAAGTATATTTTAGATACATTTTTATTATATTTTAAGTGTTAATACATAATTTAAGGTGGTAAATAATAAACAAAATGGAAGTACTTTGTTAAGATAATAACATTCTCTTAGAGAATCCTCTTTGGTTCCCCTCCTAAGGACCCTAGGTATGGACTTTTGGGAGGATCAGAAGCTCTATAATGTGAATAAGGATATTGGGGAGATAATTTTTTAGTTTTATGTTGAGAAAAAGTGCTTAGGAGGTGTGAATAATTGAGGATGTGGAGTGCACTTTTATAAGTATGGAAAGGGAGCCCTCTTGGAAATTACTTGGAAATTTCCCAAAACAATCCAAAATAATAAAGTGATTCAAATGAAAAAAAGCTTTCAAATGACCCTGTATTCTAATTTTAGATGTATAATATTAAAATATTTTCATATAATAAGATTTTTACAAGTTTTTATGTCATTTATAAACCTAATCTTCTTAGTTTAACCCCACAGTAACCCACTTTTACCTTAACAGTAGTAATTATTTTTTGCTATTTTAACTATTCATTTTGATCAAAAATAGAATTAAATTTATTAGATAATATAAATTATTATAATTCTAAATATGGAATAATTTATTTCATATTCAATTCATATAATGTTTATAAATAAATTTAAAATTATTCCAGTAGACATGATGAAAAAGAGGGTTTTCAAATAGAAAAATTCTCATAAGTATGGAAGGTTTTAATATCAAGATTCAATATAAAATTGATTATAATGAAAAAAAAAAGTTAAAATTTTAATATAATTGAACTAATGTTACTTTAAAAACAATTTAAAATATATTTTTACTTGTAAATAATTTTTAAAAAGGCAATTTTTAGTAAAAAATAGTATTTTTCACTATTTATCGAAAAATGAAACATTTCAGAAAAATCCATAAAAATCACCCTAAGATAATATTGATATGATGATTTAAAAAATTAAGTTTATTTTTTAAAATAAATTTTCTAAAATTAGTAAAAAATAATTATAAATTATGTGTTCAAAACATGACTAAACTTCCTTTTAGAAAAATACAGTTTTTCAGAAAACATTTCTTTTCTTTTAAATGGTTATAATTTTATCTCTAATAAATATATATATATAAATTTTATTTATTTTATACAAGTTTAAACCATATTATTTTAATAATTTAGTTATTTTTATTCATACTCTCTAATTTAACAGATAGGTTATGATGGTAATGTTTAAATAATAATATTTTAATAGAGTATCGCATTTCGTTCAAACCTAATGTTGTGTGCATTGTAAGCTATAAAATAGATTGAATTTATTTAAAAATAAATATATAATAATGTATCAAGTTTTTATATTCCCTTATATGCTTGGTGTTTCATGTCATACATGATATCAAATATGATGTTCATATTTTAAAATAAATATATAATAAAGTATCAAGTTGTTAAATAAATTACATCCCCACAATTTAATCTTGATCTTGAAAATAAAGGATTTTCCATTTCAAAATACCCTTATTATAATCCCACATTGTTATAATGGTTAATATAACATCTTATTGATAAAATAGAATGAAAATAAAAAGGTTATATGGAATAACAAATAACTAGGTTTCTAAGTAGGAGAACATTAGTGGAAATTCAGGATGTGGACATGGAAGAAAAGAATAAATAATTATAGTGAATGATAAAATTAATTGATCACAATAAATTAAATTATCAATGGAAATTTAAGGAACTCAAAACCATAAATTGGTGATGATTTAAAAGACCGTCAATTTAACATAAATGTATGTATTAGGATAACATTTTGTTTCAATATCCTTTTACAAGAGTTAAGGAATTCCTTTACCATATAGAATGAGAATATATATAAATATACTTACTTGATATCTTTATATTTCATATGTACAATTTCATCTTTTCATTTTTCTTCTATCATTTTTCACTTCATTTATTATTATAAGAAATTAATATCCAAGATGAATTATTTTATGCCTTAAGCACTAAAATTTACTTTTAATGAATCATAAGATCTATAATATAATGATAAGTAATTCCTTATATCACTAATTATTATTATAAAAAAATGGTTAGTGTGGGTTATCCAATAGGCATAAATCTTCATATGGTGAAGTAATACATTAATCTCTAAAACATTGTCCAATGTTCAACTTAAACCATTTCATAAATGGTTAACCTTATGACCCTTCAAAAATATTAAGATTAAAAACATTATAAAGAAGGTCACAAAATTTCCAAAAATGAACTTATCATTAATTCCTAAAACAACATGAAGTGTCTATTAATCATCGCATTCTAAACATGTGAATACCTTCATCATGTATTCTCTTGAAATATGTTAATAACCTTAATTACCATAAAACTTTATTGGAAACATGAATGCTTCCTTATTCCCTAAATAAAACATAGATTATTGGATATATTCCTTACATCAAAAAATGTTTTAAACTCCATCAATGATAGCATAAACCACTATATCAACAAATCATTAATAATTTCTAAGGTAGTTAGTACTATCCAATTTACTTTATCCATATTAATCATATCTTCATACTAACATCATTATCTCAATATCATGAACATATTAAGGGTTATATTTCCCTTAATAATGTTTTTTCTAAGAATTTAAACTTTCCACTGAATCATTTTTCTTGGTTATTAGTACCGTTCAATATATGTTTTCAATTACTTAATAAAAAGTATTATAATACGATCCATATACATTTCCTAAATATTATAACCAGGATATCATTTATAAAATACTCAAATGATATAATTATTAAATCCAAACACAACCACATTAATAATTTATCTTCATCTGTAGTAATATAATAAGATTAACCATGATCCATTAGCTTCTTTTGAGGTATATTATTTGAAACTTGGTGAATTAGTTTTCATAGTTCCCCAATCCTTACAGTTGAAGCATTGAACATTGGAAACTTTTTTATTTCTCTTGTAACCATGACCATGGTGGCCTTTCTCTTCACACATATAGAAAACTCTCATTCCCTTTAACAAAGTACCTAGATTTTTTTCACAATTATCACATGTGGGAAAATCCTTCTTTCCCATCTTCCTTTTATCCATATTATATAATACTTAGTGACCTTAATTCTAAATTATTAGATCTTAATCTTTTATATGGGTCATAAGGTTAATCATTTATGAAATGGTTTAAGTTGAACTTTGGGTGAGGTTTTATATATTAATGTATTAATTCACTATATGAATATTTATAGATATTGGATAACCAATTATTACCATTTTTATAATAATAAATAGATATCTAAATAATAACTTATCATTCTATTATGCATATTAAAATCCATTAAAATTGAATTTTAGTGCTTTAGGAATAAAAAAATCATCTTGGATATTTATTTATTATTGTAATAAATGAAGTGTAAAATGATGGAAGCGCAAAAAAAGATTAAATTTTACTTATGAAATAGAAATTTATCAAGTAAGTATATTTTCATATATTCCCGATCTAGATGGTAAAGGAATTACTTAACTTAAGGGAAAAGATATTGAAACAAAATGGTATACTAATACCTTCATTTGTGTTAAACTGATGGAATTTTAAATCATAAAAAAATTATGGTTTTGAGGTCCTTAACTTTCCATTGATCATTAAATTTATTGTTATAAATGATCACTATAATTATATGTAATTATTTATGTTTTTCTTTCATGTCTGCATCTTCACTTGCTAAAAATTATATCATACATTGAAACCTAGTTATATGTTATTCCATATAAACTTTGTATTTACCTTCTCTCTTATCAATAGGATGTTTTATTAACCCTTCTCATGATGTGGTATTCCAAGAAGGGAATTTTCAAATGACAAAACCTTGATTTATGAAATCAAGATTAAATTGCAGGGATGCAATTTATTTAAGAGGGTAGAATATAACACATAAAGATTTTAAAATAGGAACATCATATTCAATATCATGTATGATGCACATGAGCTTCAACCCGGTTGGTGAGGACTCACCAAGTGCATCCACGAGACCCAGGTTCGAATCCAGGAGGAGGCATAATTTTGGGTATTGTATTAGTTACTATAGAAGGTACTATTCAGTACTATAGATGCTAGAACTATTCACCTTTAGGCCACCAGTTTGGGTCGGAGTCCTTAAGTCCTTCGGGACACCCAAGCCTTTGGATCAGTAAGGATTTAGGGCCACCTCAAGGCCTTCAAGCCACTTGATGTGCAGATGCAAACCAGAAAGATTATACAAGGAACAAGCTATATAGGGGGATTAAGAGAAAGTCACTTTCACCAGAGTAGATTAAATAGATTTTTAAGAATGATAGTGTATGTAATTTTTCATCGGTACCAGGCTTGTGCATCTCTGCATAGGACAGAAAGCTAAACATCCATGTAAAGGGGGAGAGATGATCAGGATGCAGATGCTAGGGAGGGGCAGTTTCAAGTAATTATAGTCTATAATGAATTCTTTTAAGGACTTTGGGTCCTGTAATGTCATGAAGCCTACAGGCCATGTAAGGGTTCCCCGTCAACCCTTAAAATGGGGGGTTATCAAAAAATGAATAAAAAATGAAGGCCTTCGGCCCATAAAAAATAGCATGTATGACATGAAACACCACGAATAGAAAGGAATATAATATACTCAGACTTTAAGATATATATTTTTTTAAATAAATTCAATCTCTCAAATATCTTGCAATGCACACAACACTGAGTTTGAACGAAATGTGACACTCTATTAAAATGTTATTATTTAAACATTACCATTATAACCTAACCATTAAATTGTTTGGTATGAATAGTAACAACTAAATTATGAAAATTATATGTTTTAAACATATATAAAATAAATAAAATATATATCTATATATTAAAGATAAAATTAGAATAATTTTAAAGAAAAATAAATATTTTCTGAAAAAACTATATTTTTCTAAAAGGCAGTTTAGTCAAGATTTACGTACATAATTTATAATAAATGTTTACCAATTTTAGAAAATTTATTTGAAAAAAATATACTTTATTTTTTAAATCAGCATATTAAACTTATCTTAAGGTAAATTTTTGGTATTTTTCTGAAATGTTTCATTTTTCAATGAATAGTGAAAATACTGATTTTTACTAAAACTGCCTTTTCATTTAAATTATTCACAAAGTTAAAATTTATTTTAAATTGTTTTTAAAGTAAAATTAGTTAAAATATATTATAATTTAACTTATTTAGGTCACTATAATAAATTTCATATTGAATTTTGATATTAAAACCTTCTATACTTATGAGGATTTTTGCTTTGAAAACCCACTTTTTTATCTCACCTATGGGTATAATTTTAAATTAAATTCTTCCACTTATATGAATTAAATTTGAAAAAATAGATTCCATATTTTTAATGATCATAATTTATATTTTCTTATAAGTCCAACTTAATTTTTTGACTAAAATTAATAGTAAAAATAATAAAAATTAATTATCGTAGTAAAGCTTTAAATGGGTTTATCGTGAGGCTAAACTAAGAAGATAGGGGTTAAAATGACCTACCAACTTATAAAAATCTTATTTTATGTCCATATTTTTACCTTATACTATCCCAAAGTCAAGCCTAAGGTTATTTGGAAGCTTTTTTCATGTGAATGACTTTATCATTTTTTATTCTTTTGGGAAATTTTCAAGTAATTTCCAAGAGAGTTCCCTTTCCCCACTTATAAAAGGGCACTCCCTTACCTCAATTATTCATACACATAAATCCATTTGGATTGATAAACCCCTGAAATAATCTCTATCTAACATCCTTATACATATTCTAGATCTATTGTTCCTCCCAAAAGATCATCCCTAGGGTCCTTAAAAGGATATCCAAATGAGTTTTCTCTTAGAGAAGGTAATTATCTTAACAAATCTCTTTCATTTTATTTATTTATTTTCAACATTATATTATGTTTTAACACTTCTAATATAATAAAAAATATATTTACTATATACTAATATTATATTATATTTATGGAATAATCTTTATCCATATCCACTTCCATCAAATGGGAAATAAAATCATTGACCATGTGTACAGCGGACTACCGCCTTGTGAACTAGTGTAGTTTGTTTTCTATCACCACATTTCAAGGATATATACAATGATGGGTTTAACATATATATATTATAATATCCAATCCTTTTATTAAGATTTATCACACTCATTTTTAGGTACACTTTTTCCTTTTTTTAAGTATATATTGTTTGTGTTTTACCTTGGGGTTTTGGGTGAAATTGGAGAATTTTAGAAGGAAATGGGGCAGTGCACGATTAGCGTACAATTTTCCCAAAATGTGCACCAAGGACAAAAAACAGTGCAAACCCAAATAGAGGGGATTCACATAGTTGGTGCATGGTTTTTCAAATTGTGTTCCCTCTCAATTTTAATTATGCGACCTCTGGGAGGAGACACATAGTTGTGCTTACGGTTAGGGAAAATTGTGCGCATAGAAATTTAAATCCCTAAAAAAATAAAATAAAATCCCAAACCCCCATTATAAATCCCTAATCACACCCACTCAGACCTAAACTGATTCCTATGAATTTTAAAGACTCCTAGATGAGTTCCAAGTCATTATAACCTCCATTCTTGATGAATCAAATATCAGATTGAAGAATATGCACCTCTTTGGGTATGTGATCTATTCTTGGTTATTTTTATCTATCTCCCATATCACATTCTTGATAAAGAGGGGATAGTTTTACTCAATTGAAGATGCTTTAAACCTATGTTTTCTTTTATTTTGATCCATTCTATCTTATTTATAGGATTTGGTTCTAGATCTCGTTCTTCATCGTGTTCTCAATTGTTCCACTTTAATTTGAGGATTTTATTTGGTGAGCATTCATCGTTAATCTTGAGGTAGGTGCTCTAAATTTCAAATCCTATAGTCTTGATTTAATTATGTGTATTTAATTGTGAAATTTAAATTTACATTATTAGGAAATTACATCAAATATTGAATTGATTTAATTTAATTGGAATTTGATAATGAATTGGGATAAATTTGGGGCAATTGAAATTGGTGGAATTGGATTAATTAACTAGTTAATTAATTAATGGAATATTGTGACTATGGAATTGATAGGAAATTTTGGTTGTGTAATTAGTAAATTATTGTAATTATGAACTAATTGACAATGAGGATTATGATATGTATGGATTAACCTTAATGGTTTAATGGTTTATATGGTTTAAATAATTCAAAATGGTTTAATGGTGAATTTTTCATGTTATTCCATGCAATTAAATTGAGCAACCATGTTTTTTGTGATAAATTATAATGGTATACCATGATTTGAAATAGTGATAAAAAGGTTTAACGTTGATTTACCTTGAATGATGTGATATATGTGATATATGTGTGATTGATTGATATAAGAGTATGGGACACAGACTGATGATCCAAATACTCATATGTGATTGACCGATATATGAGTGCGGGACACATACTGATGCTCCAAATACCCATATGTGATTGATTGATAAATAGGGTATGAGATATGGACTGATGCTCCAAATAATCATGGGGTGCTAGACATGGTGTTCTAAGCCCAAAATGTTGGCATTGGACTATGGTTCAAATTAGCCATAATATGAATTGAAATGAAATGATAATTGATCACTATGGTATTGTGATATGTGATATACCTTGGGGATAGTTCATACTCCAACACTAGACAAAGTAGGTATTGATAGTATGGGTGTCATTATGAGACATAGAAATTATGTAGTTAATTAAATAATAATTGAAAATGTGATATTTTATTGCTTATTAATTGTAATTTATTCTTTATACAACTATATACACTATTATTCGACTTGATATTATTTTAAACATTGTCGGTGGTGGCCTGATAAGTTGTACTCACACCCTAATTGGGTTGCATGATCAGTACCCGAATAGAATTCATGTTTTTAGGACAAGATAAGGTAAATATCCTTATATTAGATGGTTGATTTGGGGTGGAGAATGGATAAGGGAACTGGACATGGTGTCAATGCCCAATTGGAGTTGTTAGTGTATTTATTTTTAGTTTTACATTAAACACTTGACACTTATTGTGGCGTGAAATATCTACTATTTTGGTTTGGATATTGTATTCCTATTTTGGTCATCATGTGATACTGGTATTTTTCTAGTTATGGTTATATCATTTAGTTACTATTTATTTATTTTCATTGTTGTGCTTCTTTGGTAAAGAAGGTATAGACTCCCTATGATCAATTTTAGACCCTCTCGATTATTCAGAAGCCTCTAGCATATGGGGAGGTGTGCCTGAGTTTATATGGACAATCGTCTCAGGGCATCGGTGTGTGGAACCCAAGTCGGGATGTCACAAACTAGTATCAAAGGTGGTTTGTATTGTTATTTGTAAAAGGTATATAGGAGAATAAGAATAGTATGACTTTGTACATGAGTTGATTCATAAGATTAATTAACCCATGTACGGGGGGAAACCCAATTACCCAGGGTGGGATTGTTGTTATTGTTGGTTTCTAATACGATTGGATGTTATTTCACCTCAAGTGATGCACTTTTTGTGTGATGTGATCATTTTTTCTGATATTTTCTGAGACTTGACTCATGGACCAATAAGGAACAAGATTTTTGTATGCATTCATCATTTTAGGCACTTAGTAATTATTATGACATGCATCATTTTAGGCACGCATGAGAAAAACAGGTTTTGGGTAAGTTGTTAAATAAAAATGATTTTATTTTCTTGTGTAATGTAAATGATGCAAGTTGTGATAAATGAAAATAAAAATTGGGTGTCTAATGAGAAACATGAATAATGAGACTATTTTTACCCTTTTTTAACTTATACCTAGATGAGGGGTGGTTAAGGGTAGTGATAGCACTTCGGTTTTTACCATGTGGTGGGGTTTGGGGGAATGGATTGTTATAGATTATTGTGAGTCCCACTTATTTAAATGTGTTAATGTTGTGTAATTATTCATGAAACGTGTGTTTGTCATTATAGAAATATTCCTCCATGAAGATTCTTATTGATAGGACGATGGGAGTTGATGGTTGGAGATGATCCACCAGTGGAACCTAAGGCAGAAATAGTGTTGGGTGAGGAATTCGAAGAGAATTTCTATGAGAACTTTGCTCAGTTTATGAAATTTATGGAAATATACCTAGGGTGGGTTGTGAAGAGTATGTCCAACTTAATGAGGGGGTTTCAGTTATAGCACCCTCTAATGTTTACTGTAGTAGTAAATCAAGCTCTCATTTCCGAGGGGAACCTGAAGGAGGCTTTCAGTGGAGGACAGGTGTTTCTGCTAGATGGTTAGGAGGTGTGAATTCTGAGAGAAGTAATCATCATTATAAGAATGTTGACTGGAATAGTGGAAAGTAGAGTTGCTAGGGGGAATGATCAATTACTTAGGATCTTACTCGAATGATCTGTCACCGGTGTGGGAGGTTGGGTCACTTTCATAGATAGTTCCCCCAACCACTGGTAGAGTAAAAAACTTGTGGCAGTATGACACATATATAGAAGTTCTATAGGAACCCACAATAGATGGGTAATTAGGGAGGATCTAGGAAAAATCAGGGTGCTTAAAGGGGTCTTTAACTCCATATCATTCTGGTAGTTATAGTTCTACTGGTCATGGATGTTGAGGTAGTAGATGGGGTACTTCTAGGAATGAGAACCTGTATCAGAAGGGTGGTTCAACCTATAGGACTTGGACTGCATCATAGGGAAGAGGTATGTGAAAGTTTCATGAAGTTTAACCTATACTTGTAGATAGAAAGGCTAGACCATCAACAGTTAGTGGAAATATTATTGTAGCTTCTATTCTAGCTAGTTCCTTATTTGATACTGATGCTTCTCATTATTTTATATATGTAAAAATTTTAATGGGTTAAAATTGATAGTGGAGTTTGTGATTTGGGTGATGACGATAAATACATAGTTGGGAGTGAGATTGGTAGACATCTATTTGTGCAAGGGGTGTTTTCTTGAGGTTGGGGAGTGTCATTTTCTTTAGGATCTTTATGTCCTTGACATGTTAGGATTTAAATTAATTATGGGTATGGACTGGTTAGTGGTATACTGAGCCCACATAGATTGTTACTGCAAGAGAGTGACTTTTATGTCTTCTAAGGGTGACAATTATATTCACCATGGAGAGTGGTATATCGAGGTGGTCTATACAGGTCCAGTTCATCAACAGATGGGGGAGATCACCATCTAGGTTTCTAGTCTATTTCTGGATAAAAGATGTGTAAAGTAGGATGTCTTTCCACCTTTAGCGGATAGATTACAGGATGTATTTCCTGAAGACTTATCAGGTTTACCACCTAGGAGAGATGTGAAATTTATAATTGAGCTCATGTTGGGGGTTGAGCCAATTTTTATTCCACTATATAGAATAGAACCAACAAATATTTAAGAGCTTAATACTCAATTGGAAGAGTTTATGGATAAGGGGTTTATCCTACCAAGTACGTCTCCTTGGGGTTCCTTGGTGTTTGAAAATAAGGCTGATGGAACCTTATGCTTATGTGTGGACTACCAAAATTTGAACTGGATGATAGTGAATAACTGGTATCCTCTTCCATGTATCGATAACCTTTTTTTCCAGTTAAGAGTTGCTTTTATTTTCTCTAAGATAAACTTGAGATCATGTTATCATCATTTGATAGTTTGAACTTCGGATGTATCGCTTACTACATTTAGAAGTAGTTATGGTCTATATGAGTTTATCATGATGTAATTCGGGTTGACGAATGTACCAACAGTGTTTATGGCCTTGATGAACAAAATCTTCAACCTATACATGGATCAGTTTGTAGTTTTGTTTGTGGATGACATCTTAGTGTACTCCAAGACTCAATACAATCATTTCCAACATCTTAACATCATCTTGAGTACACTGATATAGAATCACCATATTCCAAGCTATATAAGTGCTAGTTTTATATTGATCAAGTACACTTCTTGGGTCACATAATCTCATTGGAAGGTGTGTAAGTGGACCCATAGAAAGTTTAGGCAATGGTTTCTTGAGATCATCCCAATAATTTTTTCGATATTTTTAGTTTTCTAGGATTAGTGGGTTCTTATCAAAGGTTTATCCAGGACTTTTTCTATTTGGAAGCACCACTTTCAAGATTGACCAATAAGGGGATAAAGTTTGAATTGTATGGAGCATGTGAGAATGATTTCTAAGAGCTAAAGAATCATTTTACTACTACACCGATCTTGATTATACTAATGCCAAGTGAGGATTATACAATGTTTTTTGATGCTTCTAGAATATGGTTTAGAGTAGTGGTGATATAGGTCGATCAATTTGTGGTGTATGGTTCATATCAGTTGAGACCACATGAATAGAACTACCTTATCAATGACCTCAAGTTAGCATTAGTGGTTTATGCTTTGAAGTATTAGCAGCATTGTCTCTTGGGAAATAAGTTTACAATGTATATTGATCATAAGATATTAAATTATATCTTTTCCCAATGAGATTTGAATCTCTAATAGCATAGATGGGTTGAGTATATGCATTAATTTGATTTTGAACTAGAATATACACCTAGGAAGGTAAATAGTATTGTTTATGCTTTGATCCAAAAAACTAAGACCTATGAAGTTAATGAATCTAACTCTGAGTGGAATATTAAAGCCTTATTATCTGATATACATGTTGCAGTTTAGGAGGACCAGGAGAAGATGACTCTCATATCGGTTTCAATTGATTCTAATATTTTGATTCATATCAGGGAAAGACAATATCAAGATCCAAAATGTTTAGCCTTGAGGAAAATCTTTGAAGGTGGGGATTCACCTTTCAATTAGATCATACATGAGGATGAGATAATATATGTCAGGAATCATATTATTGTTCTTATGAGTATGAAATAGGAGATGATGCATGAATTTCATGCCTCAAATTGGGTAGTACATCCAGGTTTAACCAAATGTATTGTGAACTACGTCAATAATATTGGTTGTCAGGCATTAAAATAGAGATAGCAGGGTTTGTGACATAATGATACACCTTTCAATAGGTGAAGACCGAGCATCAACAACCTAGTGGTTTACTACAACCATTTCCCATTATATAATAGAAGTGGGATAACTTTACCATGGAATTTATAGTGGTTCTTCTAATGACATCTTAGGAGAATGATGTTATATGGGTGGTTGTGGACCGACTAATGAAAGTGGCACATTTCTTGCCTATACAAGAGACTTTCTTAATGGATCGGTTGGGAGACTTATACGTTTAGAAGATAGTCTATCTGCATGGGGTTCCACAGAGTATAGTTTCAGACCATGACTCACATTTTACTTTATGCTTCTAGTAGGGTTTTTAGAATGTGCTTGGTACATAGGTTTTATTGAGTATTTATTTCCACCCACATATAGATGGGAAGTTAGAGTGTACTATATAGGTGCTTGAGGATATTCTATGAGCATTTGTTCTTTAATTTGGTGGGTCTTATGATAAGAACCTAGCATTGGTGGAGTTTTCCTATAACAACAGTTATTGTGAGACTATTCATATGGAACCATACAAGTCTCTTTTTTTATGTCATGTAAATCACCTCTATGTTGGGTGGAGGTAGGTGAGTCAGATATATTAGGACCAGGTCCTGTGCAGGAGACATCGAAGAAGGTTCAGCTAATTTAGAAACATATAGCTAAGACTCTGAGTATACATAATTCATATACTGATAGACAACTCAGACCCCTCGATTTTGTAGTGGGTGATCGTGTGTTCCTTCAGGTGTCGCCTGGTTGGGTCACTATAGGATTTAGAGATAGGGAAAGTTTGTGCCTAGGTTTGTTGGTCCATTTAAGGTTGTAGAGAGAATCAAGTTGGTGGCATAATAATTGGATATTCCACAGAGGTATAGTGTTATGCATGATGTTTTTCATGTGTCACAACTTCAGCAGTATCACCCTAACCCTTCTTATATGGTTGATGTGGATGATGTTGAACTTTATACTAATGCGTCCTTTAAGGAGAATCTAATATGTATTCTAGATCGCAGTGATTAAGTGTTTCAGGGAAAGATCATGCTGATAGTTCAAGTATTGTGGAAATATGGGCGTGTTCAGGAGGAAATATGGGAGATAGAAGCAGATATGAGGGCTCAGTGTCCTGATCATTTTACCTCTAAATCTTATAGATTCTTGGGAATATAGCTCAAGTATGAGCTATTATAAGGAGAGGAGATTGTAAGATCCCAACCTTTTCTAGATATGTATCATTATTTTTTTTAAGTAATCTTTTTTCTTGTTTTGAGTATATATTTTTTGGGTTTTGCCTTGGGGGTTTTTGGGTGAAATTGAATAATTTTGGAAGGAATAGGGTCAGTCCACAGTTATCACATGGTTTTCCCAAACCATGCACTCAGACCAACAAACCATGAAAACCCAAACATAGGGTATTCACATGGTTGGTTCATGGTTTTTCAAACCATACACCCTCTCAGTAGTAGTCATGTGACCTCTGGGAGGAGGCACATGGTTAGAGAAAAATGTGTTCCCGACACAGGAAACCATGCATGCGGAAATCTAAACCCCTAAAAAATTAAAATAAAATATTAAACCCATTGATATTAATCCCTAATCACCCCCACTTCGACCTAAATTGATTCCTATTAATTTTAGAGACTCTTGGATGAGTTATAAGTCATTAAAACCTCCGTTATTGATTAATAAAATACCATATTAAAGAATTTTTACCTCTCCGGGCATTTTATCTCTTCCTAATTAGTTTTATCTCTCTCCTGACTCTCTTCCCTGATGAAGAGGTGATAGTTTTCCTATATTGTAAATGGTTTAAACTTTGGTTTTCTTGGATCCTGATCCATTCAATATTTTTTCTAGTATTTGGTTATATATCTCATTCTCCATCATGTTCTTGATCATTCTAATTCAATTTGGGGATTTTTGTTGGAAAGTGTTTGTCGTCAATCTTGTGGTAGGTGGTCTAAATTAAAAATCTCATAGTCTTTATTTAATTACGTGTATGTAATTGTGAAATTTTAATTTCCATGATTGGGAAATTACATCGCATATTGAATTGATTTAGTTTAATTTTCATGTGATAATGAATTGGGATAAATTTGGGGCAATTAGAATTGGTGGAATTAGATTAATTAATTGGTTAATTAATTAATGGAATATTGTGATTTTTTAATTGATGGGAAATTGGGATTGTGTAATTTGTTAATTATTGTGATTATGAATTAATTGAAAATAAGGATTATGAGATAGTTGGCTTAACCTTAATGGGTTAATGGTTTATATGGTTTAAATAATGCAAAATTGTTTAATAGTGAATTATTCATATTATCCCATGTGATTAAATTGAGGAACCATGTTTGTTGTGATAAATTGTAATGGTATACCATGATATGAAATGGTGATAATATAATTTAATGTTTATTTACCTTTAATGATGTAATATATGTGATATATGTTTGATTGATTGATATAATAGTGTGGGACACTGATTGATGCTCCAAATACCCTTATGTGATTGACTGATATATAGGTGTGGGACACAAAATTATGCTTCAAACACTCATATGTGATTGAATTATATACAATTGTGGTACATGGATTGATTCTCCAAATACCCATATGTTATTGACTAATAAATTGGGTGTGAGATAGGGATCGATGATCCAAATACTCACGGGGTTATAGGCATGGTGTTCTAGGCCCAAAAATGTTGGCATTGGACTATGATTAAAATTGTATATAATATAAATTTAAATGATATGATAATTGATGATCATGGTATTATGATATGTGATATACCTTGAGGATAGTTCAGACTCCATTATGGCATGAAAAAAGTATTGATAGTATGGTTTTCATTGTGAACCCTAGAAATTATGTGGTTAATTGAATAATAATTGAAAATGTGATAAATATTTGTGTATGCATTGTACTTTATTCTTTATACAACTGCATACACTTTTATTTTACTAGATATTATTTTAGACGTCATTGGTGGTGGCCTACTAAGTTCTACTCACACCATAGTCAGGATACCTGATCGGTACCTGAATAGACTTTATGTTTGCAGAACAGGATAAGGGGAAAAGGCCTATATTAGATATTTGAGTTGGGGTGGATCATGGATGAGGGAACCAAACATGGTTTCAGGAACTGCTTGGAGTTTTCAATGTCATTGTTTTTTATTTCATTAGACACTTGACACTTACTATAGCATGACATATCTACTATTTTGGTTTGGATATTATATTCCTGTTTTGGTCATCATGGGATATTGGTATTGATCTGGTTGTTATTATATAATTTGGATTCTTTTTATTTATTCTCATTTTTGTTATATTTTGGTAAAGAGGGTATAGTCTCCCCATGATCGATTTTATACCCTTGATACTAGTCAGCAGCCTCTAGCATACAAGGAGGTTCTCTTGAGGTCATGTGGAAAACCGGATCAGGGCACCAGTGTATAGAACCCAAGTTGGGATGCCACATATATGATATTTATTATATTATTATACTTATGGAATTTTTGTCACGACCCGTCCTTAGGGCCCGTGTCGTGACTACCCCAAACCCGCCTTCCATAGGTCAGGGGCTGGTGACTAGCACCAAAGGCGTAAATCCCAATAAAAAGGGAAGGCATTGCCATTAGAAAGAAAACAAACACCACAGAGTACGCAAGCTGAGTAAACACTAAGTGAACTGAGTACAAAAGTAAGTGCTGGAAAGTAAATGGGCCAGAATACAAACCCAACTATAAGTAAAGTACAACTGAAATGAAAGTACAAAAACTGAAAAGTAAAGCAGCGAGTTCGAGCCATCCTCTGGGAATCCCACCTGAAGGGTGGGTATAGATAGTCTCCTCTACTCCTCGGCTCCAGTCGTCCGCTCCGAGTATGTCCCGTCCAGTGATCCACCTCCAGGTACCATCCAGCTCCACGAGCTCCCACCTCGATCAGTGTTGTTTGTCGTCTGCATCCAACACAACGTAGTGCAGGCATATCCCATGCAGGGGTGAGTATACACTACTCAGTAGGGACCCCAAGACCCTCTAAGGTCTCCCAGAATCCACGAAGGATAAACCACAAAGGAAAGATACAATCACGAAGTGACAACCAACTCTACTTAGGTATATGCTCATACATATACTTAAGTCATCATTTCCATCTCAGCTTCAGCACACGAGCCCAAGTACAACCCAGTCAACACAGGAAAACATAACCCATTCCACATAGGAATTCACAACCCAATCCACATAGGAAAGCACAACAATCATATCGATGATATTGATTGTAAGTTAAGACTCAACTCACACAGGTATACACTTCGTAAGATGATAGAGATGATCAGATGTAGCCACTGATTCATCTAAGTTGTCGGACCCACATAGGATACAAGACCAGGTAAGCTATCGCACCCAAAAAGGATACAAGACCAGCTACTCTGTCGGACCCACATATGATACAAGTACAGAGTCAAATACTGTCGGACGCACATAGGATACAAGAATAGTAGTCAAGTAATGTCGGACCCACATAGGATACAATAATAGTAGTCATCACCGTCGAACCCACGGAGGATTCCAGTACGGTCTTCGTCACTGTCGAACCCATAGATGATTTCAGTACAGTCGTCGTCGTCATCACAGTCACAGCCAGCTCTAGGGTTCCCGCACACAGCATGCTCGATTCCGGGAGGGTCCGCTCCACGAGCTAACGGGTTAGATACATAAACTGTCACGAAGTCCATAGTTGATGTATCACAAAGTTCCCTCTCATCAAAAGGAACTCAACGCGACAAACGGCGCGTCAATCGGAGGCCCGGTCTGAGAGTTATTGGCTTTTTCGTCCTAGGGTCCCGGTTGGTTTTAAGTCAAAAACAACCCGACCATACTCCAGCTATGTCCAAACCTCGAGCAGAGTAATCCAAAAGAACCATCTCACTAATAGGAAACCAACAAAGTTGACGGCACGTCAATCGGACGTCCAGAGCTTAAGTTATAAGTGTTTCTGCTCCGAGGGTCCGGTTGGTTTTGTGTTTGAACCAACCAGGTCATACACAAAGTTCTCCGAAACCTTGATTTTAATATACCAAAATGACCGTATTGATCCAAGGATCGCTATGAAACTGACGTTGCGTCAATCGTAAGTCTGTATCCCAAGTTATGGGCGTTTGAACAGATCTGTCTCGAAATAGGGGGTTTGGGCCCAGTCCGACCCGGCCCAATACCCCCTGGGTCGGCCCGAACCGGGGCGACCCGACCCGGGTCTGGGTCCGGCCCGGGTGGCCGTGGCCCAGCCCAGCTGGCATAGCCCGGCCCAGCCGGGGAGGGCCGGCCCGGCGCGGGGGTTCGGCACGGCCCGGCGCGGGCGCCCGCGCGCTGAGTGGACGCGGAAGGGGGGAGGGCGCCGCCCCCTTCAAACCGAACGGCAGACCCCACAGGGTCCTCCCTATCCGTTGACCGGGGGTTTCAACCCCTGGTTTTCTAGGGTAGCGGCCAGCCTTAATGGTCGGCCGTTCAGTTCATGCGGGACCCGTGGGGGTCCCGCCTCCATGGTGTGCCAGCGGCCGGCTCAGTCGGCCGCCTCCCAGAACTGTCGTGGCCCTTGGCTGTCCGGCATGGCGTGATAGCGCTGCGCCCCTTCGCCGCAGCCCTCTCTCGGCTGCGGTCTCCTTCTTCTTCTCCGGCGTGGCACGACGGCGCCACGCTCCTTCATCGCAGCCCGCACCGGCCGCGGTTCTCTCGTTCCCGTGCACTACGACGGCACCGTGTCGCCTCTGTTCCAATCCATAACGAACTACAACAACAATGGGGAGGAGGGTCGGTCGTGTTTGTGTGGTCCGGCCTCCTCTCATTAATTTGATAACAAGCGGCTAATTATTTTACGATGAACGCCAAATTAATCATGAACGTAAAACAATCCCCTACCTTGAAGAAGTTGTCGAACGATGATCATCGCGGGAAACGGCATCGCGAGGTGAAGCTCCGTATATGTTGACGAAGAACGTCCGAGGAGAAGCGGTGTCTCCCTTCCTTTGACACGAGAAGAAGATCGAAAGAGGTCATGTCGTCGTTCTTTGGGAAAATTGTCACACACCGGCTGTGGAGAGGAGAAGGGACGGCACGTCGATCTCTCCTTGCGGTGACGGCGTTCTTCATCGAAGTCTTGGCGTTCTTCGCAAATAAGATGAAGTTCTTCAGACTTAGAGAATTATCTCCAAAGATCCTCACACAACTAAACAACCCCCAAATAAAATAAGGGATTCCTTATTTTATTAACACATGTCATGCGTTTTCAAATCTTCAAAAACTCAAACTCAAAATTAAATTAATTTAATAGCTTTAATCAATCAATTTAATGCGAGAGTTGACATGCAATTAAAGAGGGAGAGTGGGTGAGTTACAAATTAATGGGGGGTTTTCCAACTTTAAGATAGGGTTAGAGAAATTTGAAAAGGTGGGGATCATGTGGGTCCCACCTCACTAATATCCTATCAAGAGGAGTTAGGATTTATTGGGTCCCACCTCAACTTCCACACATAGGTTATAATTACTTAGAGTAGAAATAAAATTGTAAGTATTTTATTTCACTCTTCAATTAAACCACTTCATTTTTAATAACACCTCCCGAGCAAACGCAACTCCAGAGAAAGTCATATTAAGTAATTACCGGTGTTGTGGTTTCATTGGTTCCCTCGGATTTTGATTCTGAGCAACGGTTCAAAAGTTAGAAAAACCCGCTCGTTTGTTCACTGAACGTACCCGAGCTAAACTTCAAAAATTAATTCTGGGCACATCGGGCCTCAGAATCAGGTTCCGTCAGAAACTGCGTACTCGTAAAATCTCAAAGAATTTAAGAAAAACATTTCCTTGAAATTTACATGTCTTTACATTACTCTCACATCATGTCTTTACGTCCCCATAAAGTTACATCACAAACTAGGGGAACAAATGAGGGTATTGTGCACGCATCTGAGCCTCCCGCTCCCAAGTTCTCTCCTGAAGGTTCCTATGTTGCCACCTAATGCTCACTAGATGGATCGACTGCCCACGTAGGAACCACTCCTGTCGATCCTAGATCTCCACCAGTACCTCCACAAAAGTCGCCCTGTCATCAATGTCCAGCTCCCCATGGTCGATGATATGCATCGGGTCGTGCACGTATCTCCTCAGCTAAGATACGTGGAAGACGTCATGCACCCGGTACAACTGAGGTGGAAGAGCCAGAAGATAAGACACCTTGTCTATCCTGCTGAGAACCTAGAATGGTCCGATGAAGTGCAAAGATAACTTTTCACCCCAGCCAAATCTCTGTAATCCACATCAAGGTGAGACCCGTAAAAAGCGTGGTCTCCACCCTTGAACTTTGGTGGTCTTCGCCTCCTGTGAGCATAAGACTCCTGTCTGCTCTGAGCTGTCCTCATCCGCTCCTGGATGACCTCGACCTTCTCTATCATGGCCTGGACCATCTTTGGTCCCACAAATTTTGACTCTCTAGGGTCTTTCCAGCAGAGAGGTGATCTGCAAGGTCGGTCGTACAATGTCTCGTATGGTGCCATCCCGATGGTGGAGTGGTAGCTGTTGTTGTACGCAAACTCCACCAAGGGTAGGTGATCCTCCCAGCTACGACCAAATTCTAGGACACATGCACGGAGCATGTCCTCAAGAGTCTGAATGGTCCTCTCCGTTTGACCATCCGTCTAAGGGTGAAAGGCGGTGCTCAGGCATAACTGCGTCCCAAAAGCCTCATGCAACCCCTTCCAAAGCTGGGAAGTAAAACAAGCATCTCAATCGGAGACGATAGATGATGGCGCACCATGAAGTCATACGATATCCTGAACGTAGAGATGTCCCAAGATCTCCACTGTGCCCTGCTCCCTGATGGGTAAGAAGTGGGCCGACTTGGTGAGTCGGTCGACGATCACCCAAATGGAGTCATGTCCTCTGGAAGTACGTGGAAGCCCAGTCATGAAATCCATAGATATCTCATCCCACTTTCACTCTGGGACCTCCAAGGGTTGTACTAAGCCTACTGGTACCTGGTGCTCCGCCTTCACCTGCTGGAAGGTGAGACATCGAGAAACGAACTCTGCCACATCCTTCTTCATACCCGGCCACCAGTGTTATCGTCTGAGATCCTAGTACATCTTCACCACTCCTGGATGTACCACTAAAGGGGAAGTGTGAAACTCTCTCAGCACCTCCTCCTATAATGCAGCTGGTACCATGGTACATCCTCTGAAAAGGATGACATGCTCTCCTCCTATAGAGAATCCATAAGGTACCTGTCCTAAGGAAATCTGTGCACACCGCGTCTCATAGTCAACGTCCCCACACTGTGCCTCTCTGACCCACTGAAGAAGTGGAGGAGTGACTATGAGTGACTAAAGAAAGGTTGCTCCATCTTTATCCACAAAGGATATTTGAAAAGCGGCTAGCTACTTTGTCGCCTCTCCAAGTAGCTGAATGCCCGTCCTCCTGCTGAGAGCATCAGCTACTACGTTCCCCTTTCTAGGAGTATATACTATCTCAAAGTCATAGTACTGGAGGAACTCGAGCCATTGCCGCTGTCTCAGGTTCAGGTCCTTCTGTGAGAAGATGTACTAGAGACTCCGGTGGTCAAAGTAGACTGTAAAGCACTCACCCATCAGATAGTGCTGCCACATCTTCAGGGCGAAGACTACTGCTGCTAACTCCAGGTCATGGGTAGCGTAGTTCTGCTCATGCTGCATAACTGTCGTGATCCATAGGCGATCACTTCCCACTCTTGCATCAGGAAACACCCGAGTTCGGTCCCTGATGCATCGCAGTAGACTACGTACCCTACTCCCTTCTCTGGTAGCCTCAAGATGGGTGCACTGGTCAATCTCTGTCTCAGCTTCTGGAAGCTCTGCTGACATCTATCTGACCACACGAAGGGTCTCCCCTTCTTCATCAATGCTGAAAGTAGTGCTATAACTCTGGAGAAGTTTGGCACAAATCTCCGGTAGTACCCATCCAAACCTAGGAAACTCCGCACCTCCGTTACCCTCCTGGGTGGCTCCCAAGCTAGCACTGCCTCGATCTTTGCAGGATCCACCGCAACTCCCCCCTCAGAGATGACATGTCCTAAGAAGTGGACCTCACGTATCCAGAACTGACACTTTGAGAGCTTACCATAAATCTGGTGCTCTCAGAGTGTATCCAGTACAACCCTCAAATGGTAGGTGTGCTCCTCCTCAGTAGTTAAGTAAATCAATATGTCGTCGATGAAGACTATGACAAATCGATCAAGGTAAGGCTGGAAGATCCTGTTCATGAGGCTCATGAACACTGTTGGAGCATTGGTTACGCCGAAAGTCATAACGTAAAACTCATAGTGGCCATACCGACACCTGAAGGCCGTCTTCTACACATCCTCGTCTCGAACTCTGAGCTGATGATAGCCTGACCTGAGGTCTATCTTTGAGAACCATCATGATCCCTTGAGCTGATCGAAGAGGTCTTCAATCCACAGAAGTGGATACTTGTTCTTCACGTTCACCTAGTTCAGGTGACGGTAATCGACACACAGTCACAAGCTCTCGTCCGCCTTCTCGGCGAACAAAATCAGGGATGCCCAGGGTGAAACACTGGGTCAGATGAATCCCTTGCCCTGCAAGTCCTCCAGCTGTACCTGTAGCTCTCGAAGCTCAGCAGGAGCCATCCGATATGCTGGAGTAGATATCGGGGTCGTCCCGGGGTACATGTCAATATAGAATTCTACCTCTCTGTGAGGAGGTAGTCCTGGAACATCATCAGGAAAAACGTCTGCAAACTGATCTGCCACTATAGGAAAACTCAGACTCCGCACGTCAACTGCTCCCAGGATAAGACTAGACAACTGATGAGTGATCGGTTGTCCTCTCCTCTATGTGAGTCCATCCTGCGCTGCAAAGGCTCCCTTCTCGCCGGTGAAAGTGAACATGCTCTCATCAGTGCGAACACATCGCACCTTGCGCACAGTCGATCTGAATATGGACCGTAGATAACCAATCCATGCCCAAGATGACGTCGTAAGGCCTCGACGCCACTACAAGAAGATCTCAGCCGAAGCGCTCGCCTCCTAGAGTAAGTTCACACTGTTGGCACCAGTGCGTAATCATCGAGTCTGCTCCCGTAGGAGTCTCTAGCCATAAGGATCGAGCCAACGGCTCCGTCGGAATCTCCGAGCTCCGAACAAGGGCAGTGGCAATGAAAGAATGACTCGCTCTTGTGTCTATAAGAACTGCAGCAAGGGTGGAATAGACACAGATAGTACCTCGAATCATCTCTGGTGCGCTGTGGTCATAGGCCTCCACTCCCTGAAGTTGAGCCTGTCTCTGTCCGCCGGCTCCCTGTGGTCGGGGCGGACCTCCTGGTGGTGGTGGTGGTAGATCCTCAAAGCATCGCCCACCACCTACTGCTCGGCCAGCTCCTCTGCCTCGTCCGCCTGATCCCTGCGGACCGCCATGGTCGAACCTCTGCCTTTGCCTGGGAGGTCCCTCCACGGTCTGTTGCTCGTCTGCATGTCAAGTCAGGTAGTCACGAGCCATGTGGCCCTGCCCGCCGCATGCATAGCACTATCTGTTCCTCGGAAGGCTGGCTCTGCGTCGTGTGCCCCGCACCTCTGAGCCAGTATCCTGAGGTCGTCCGCCCGATGGTCTGGTCCGCTTGGACCCCTGTGACATCCGTCGACTGCCAGCTACAGAAGACTCTACTACGTGCCGCCCTGGGGTAGGTCTCACTGCTGGTGTAGGCTCAGCAAGAAAGCTCTCTACAAGAAGGGATCACTCCAGTACTCTCACTACGGGAAAAATGGCTATTTGCGACGGGTTATTTGCGACGGGAATAAATCCCGTCGCAAATAGTCCCGTTAGAAACTTATTTGCGACGGGGGAATTTGCCCGTCGCAAATAACTACTTATTTGCGACGGGTGAGCTTACCCCGTCGCAAAAGGACTGGCGCGGTTTGCGCGCCAAATCGCGGGAAAGTTATTTGCGACGGGCGGTTACCGCCCGTCGCAAATAACCGGCGGCGGTAAAAGCTATTTGCGAC
Source organism: Viscum album (assembly GCA_963277665.1). Taxonomy (NCBI): domain Eukaryota; kingdom Viridiplantae; phylum Streptophyta; class Magnoliopsida; order Santalales; family Viscaceae; genus Viscum; species Viscum album. Next base: position 1,385,456,970 of record OY728138.1, read on the forward strand.
GGGAATATACCCCCGTCGCAAACAGTATGTCGGCAGGTTATTATTTGCGACGGGTCCCGTCGCAAATAACTATTTAACCGTTGACCGTAATAAATGATGGCTAAGGCATTTGCGACGGGTACCGTCGCAAATAATATTATTTGCGACGGGTATCCCGTCGCAAATAATCTAACCTATAAATACCCCCATCCGTTTTTTTCAATTCATTCTGAAACTCCATCTTCTCCTTCTCTCAAAATTCTATTTCTAGAGTTCAGCATTTCTTAAGTTTAATTTTTTTTCCGGAGTTGATATTGAAGTTTTCAAGAACGATCAGAGATCAACCTCAGATCAATTTTAAAGGTATTTATGTTCATTTTAATTTAAAATTTATTTTAAATTTTTTATTAGTTTCAATTATTCTTAATTAGTCGTAATTTAATTATGTTTACATTGTTTTGTTACTTAATAAATTTAAATTATTAGTATTGTTCATAGTTAATGGTAATTAGGAATAATTAGTAATAATTTTCAATAATTAAGAATAAATGCTAATAATTAGTAATAAATACCAATAATTAGGAATAATTACATTATTACATTATTAGTATATTTTATTATTAATATTAAAATAATATAATTTTTTATATTATATACAATTCTCCTTTCATTTGTGTGTTTTTTGTCTCCACATGTAATATTTGTATGTGGAGACAGAAAACACACAGATGAAAGGGGAATTGTATATAATATAGAAAATTATATTATTTTAATATTAATAATAAAATATACTAATAATGTTATTATTCCTAATTATTGGTAATTATTCCTAATTATTGGTAATTATATGAATAATTACCAATAATTAGCAATAATTAGGAATAATTAGTAATAATTAGTAATAATTACCAATAATTAGTAATAATTAACAATAATTAGTAATAATTACCAATAATTAGTAATAATTAGTAATAATTATCAATAATTTTCAATAATTAGTAATAATTAGTAATAATTACTAATAATTACCACTAATTAGTAATAATTAGTAATAATTAGGAATAATTACCGATAATTAGTCATAATTAGTAATAATTAGTAATAATTAGTAATAATTAGTAATAATTAGTAATAATTAGTAATAATTACCAATAATTAGTAATAATTACCAATAATTATCAATAATTACCGATAATTACCAATAATTAGGAATAATTACCAATAATTAGAAATAATTACCAATAATTAGGAATAATTACCAATAATTAGGAATAATTAGTAATAATTAGGAATAATTACCAATAATTAGTAATAATTAGTAATAATTACCAATAATTAGTAATAATTAGTAATAATTAGTAATAATTAGTAATAATTACCAATAATTCGTAATAATTAATAATAATTAGTAATAATTACCAATAATTAGTAATAATTACCAATAATTAGTAATAATTACCAATAATTAGTAATAATTACCAATAATTAGTAATAATTACCAATAATTAGTAATAATTACCAATAATTAGTAATAATTACCAATAATTAGTAATAATTACCAATAATTAGTAATAATTACCAATAATTAGGAATAATTAGTAATAATAAGTAATAATTACCAATAATTAGTAATAATTAGTAATAATTACCAATAATTAGTAATAATCAACAATAATTAGCAATAATTAGTAATAATTAACAATAATTAGTAACAATTAGTAATAATTAGTAATAATTACCAATAATTACCAATAATTACCGATAATTACCAATAATTAGGAATAATTACCAATAATTAGTAATAATTAGTAATAATTACCAATAATTAGTAATAATTACCAATAATTACCGATAATTACCAATAATTACCAATAATTACCGATAATTAGTAATAATTAGTAATAATTAGGAATAATTACCAATAATTAGTAATAATTAGTAATAATTACCAATAATTAACAATAATTACCGATAATTACCTATAATTAGGAATAATTACCAATAATTAGGAATAATTACCAATAATTAGGAATAATTACCAATAATTACCAATAATTAGTAATAATTACCAATAATTAGTAATAATTACCAATAATTAGTAATAATTACCAATAATTACCGATAATTACCGATAATCAGGAATAATTACCGATAATTAGGAATAATTACCAATAATTAGGAATAATTACCAATAATTAGTAATAATTACCAATAATTAGTAATAATTACCAATAATTAGTAATAATTACCAATAATTACCAACAATTACTGATAATTACCAATAATTAGGAATAATTACCAATAATTAGGAATAATTACAAATAATTAGGAATAATTAGTAATAATTACCAATAATTAATAATAATTACCAATAATTAGTAATAATTACCAATAATTACCAATAATTACCGATAATTAGTAATAATTGGTAATAATTAGGAATAATTACCAATAATTAGTAATAATTACCAATAATTAGTAATAATTACCAATAATTATCAATAATTACCGATAATTACCAATAATTAGGAATAATTACCAATAATTACCAATAATTAGGAATAATTACCAATAATTAGGAATAATTACCAATAATTAGGAATAATTACAAATAATTAGTAATAATTAGTAATAATTAGGAATAATTACCAATAATTAGTAATAATTAGGAATAATTACCAATAATTAGTAATAATTAGTAATAATTACCAATAATTAGTAATAATTAGTAATAATTAGTAATAATTACCAATAATTAGTAATAATTAGTAATAATTATAATAATTAGTAATAATTACCAGTAATTAGTAATAATTACCAATAATTAGTAATAATTACCAATAATTAGTAATAATTACCAATAATTTGGAATAATTACCAATAATTACCAATAATTACTGATAATTAGTAATAATTAGTAATAATTAGGAATAATTACCAATAATTAGTAATAATTAGGAATAGTTACCAATAATTAGTAATAATTAGTAATAATTAGTAATAATTACCAATAATTAGTAATAATTAGTAATAATTAGTAATAATTACCAATAATTAGTAATAATTCGTAATAATTAGTAATAATTAGTAATAATTACCAATAATTAGTAATAATTACCAATAATTAGTAATAATTACCAATAATTAGGAATAATTACCAATAATTACCAATAATTACCGATAATTAGTAATAATTAGTAATAATTAAGAATAATTACCAATAATTAGTAATAATTAGTAATAATTAACAATAATTAGTAATAATTACCAATAATTAGTAATAATTAGTAATAATTAGTAATAATTACCGATGATTAGGAATAATTACCAATAATTACCTATAATTACTGATAATTAGTAATAATTAGTAATAATTAGTAATAATTACCAATAATTAGTAATAATTAGTAATAATTACCAATAATTAGTAATAATTACCAATAATTAGTAATAATTAGTAATAATTACCAATAATTAGTAATAATTACCAATAATTAGTAATAATTACCAATAATTAGTTATAATTACCAATAATTACCAATAATTACCGATAATTACCCATAATTAGGAATAATTACCAATAATTAAGAATAATTACCAATAATTAGGAATAATTACCAATAATATTAGTACTATGAAAATAATAAAAAATTTATATAATATTAAAATTATCAATATTTGTAACAGGTTTTGCTTTATTCTCAACATATTCAATTCTTAAAGGGTCAATTTTTAGGTCTATCTCAATAAAAAGTTTGCGTTAGTCGTGTATGATATAAACTCTATAATTATCCTTACTTGAGTGTTTTTTCTAACAAATTATTCAAAACCAGTAATGATTTTATATTTTATAGAAAAATATGGAACAATGAGGTCATCAACAATCATTATTAGGTGACCCCATATGGATAAATCAACGTAGAAATCCAAACGGTTCTGGTTTAAATCAAGTATATGTAGAGGGTGTGGAGACTTTTTTATCATTTGCGGCATCAAATCCAGAATTTGTTTCAGAAGGCAAAATAAAATGCCCTTGTAGAAAATGTGCATTGAGAACGTTTGACACGTTTGACAAAGTAGGGGGACATCTCTTGCGTTTTGGTTTTCAACCAGATTATGTTTTTTGGTATCAACACGGTGAACGCAGTTCCGGAGCAGGTGATACCAACTTGATTCCGGATCCATCCCGGTTTCAAGATTTAGTACATGATGTTTCAGGTTCATCTCTTCAACATACAGAAACTCCGGCTGATATAGCTTCAAATCCTGAGTTGGCACCGTCTGAATTTTATGAGTTGTTGAGGTCTGCTGAGGATGCATTATATCCTGGCTGCAAGATGAGCAAATTAGAAGCAGTTGCAAAATTTATGGCTATCAAATCAGATAACAGAATTTCAAACACCTGTTTTGACCAGATATTTTCTTTGCTTAAAACACTGTTACCCAAAGGAAATGTTTTTCCTACAAATTACTATAAGAGTAAGAGGCTGGTTTGAAATTTGGGACTTACTTGTCAGAAGATTCATGCATGTTCAAATGACTGCATTTTGTATTCTGGGGAAAATGAGTCGTTGGATAGTTGTCCCACATGTGGGCAACTGAGATATAAAGAAGGACAACATGGGAAGTCTGGTTTGATTCCTGTAAAACAGTTGAGATATTTTCCGCTTACATCCAAACTTCAGCGTTTATTCATGTCTAAGAATACAGCGACAATGATGTCATGGCATAAAGAGAATATTTCAACCGATAAAAGCTTGAATCATCCAGCCGATGGTGATTCATGGAAACACTTTGATAGAGTGCATCCATCCTTTGCTTTAGAAGCTAAAAATGTTCGACCGGGCCTTTCCACTGATGGTTTATGTCCGTTCGGATCTTATGGTAGTCAATATTCATGTTGTCCTATTTTTTTAACTCCGTACAATTTACCTCCATGGATGTTGATGAAGGAGCCATATATCTTTTTGACTTTACTAATTCCAGGACATCCGAAGAAAAATATTGATGTTTATTTGAAACCATTGATTGATGAATTAAGTTTATTGTGGAGTACTGGTGTCAGTACATATGATGTTGCAATGAAACAGAATTTCATACTGAGATCAGCATTGATGTGGAAAATTAGTGACTTCCCGGCTTATGGGATGTTATCTGGCTGGAGTACACATGGTCAGAAATCATGTCCTTACTGTATGGGAGAGAACAAAGCATTTATGCTCATTCATGGAAAGAAACCTTGTTATTTTGACTTTCAACGCAGATTTCTTCCAGCTGATCATCCTTTTCGCAGAAACAGATCTCATTTCAGAAAAGGAACAGTTGAAAGGGATAGACCTCCAAAAATGCTATCAGGTTCGGAGTTAAAATCAGTTGTATTTTCATTACCTCCCATCACTTTTGGTCCCACAATAAACCAACAAAAAATTTCTGGTTTTGGGAAAGAACACAATTGGATTAAACGTAGCATATTTTGGGATTTTCCATATTGGTCTGATTTGTTGGTCCGACACATGTTAGATGTCATGCACATTGAGAAAAACTTTTTTGATAATTTGTTTCATATAGTTTTGGATACGCCAGGAAAGAGAAAAGACAATGTAAATGCACGTTTAGATCTTGCCCAAATTTGCAGGCGTCCAGAACTGAAACTGTTTGATAATGTCAGAACAGAAAGGTTACTGAAACCAAAAGCAACTTATACACTGTCTAAAGAAAACCATTTATTATTTTGTCAGTGGATTGCAGATTTGAGACTTCCAAATGGTTGTGCTTCCAATTTGGGTAGATGTGTAAAGAATGGTCATATTACTGGATTAAAAAGTCATGATTTTCATGTTATAATGGAAAGACTTCTATCCATTCGATTAAGAGGTCTGTTGAATTCTGTGATTTGGGATTCCATAACAGACATGTCTCATTTTTTTTGGGAAATTTGTGCGGCTACAGCAGATTATGATGCTCTATGCAAACTTGAAGAAGATGTTGTTGTAATTATATGTAAACTGGAAAAAATATTTCCGCCGTCTTTCTTCGACTCAATGGAACATTTGATGTTACATTTTCCATATGAATCCAAATGTGGTGGTCCAGTATAGTTTCGATGGATGTACCCATTTGAAAGATGCATGCAAAAATTGAAAAGAAAAGTACATAACAAAGCATCTGTTGAAGGATCTATTACAAAAACTTATTTGCAAGAGGAAATATCTTTTTTCTACTCCCATTATTTTGAATATGAGTATCCTTCAAAACACAACCGAATGGGACGGAACGAGAGGAATATTGATGAAATCGACAATCAATTATCTGTTTTCAACTAGCCAGAGCTTGGTTTTGGTGGAGTTTATGAACGCTGGCTTTCAGATGATGAACATCACAGAGCTCATACGTATGTTCTTATCAACTGTGAAGAGATGACATCAGTTGTACTATAAGTGTTTATATCACTTATTCTATCATTTATGTTACAGTAAATAACTTTGGTTTTTTTAGGTTGTATGATAATCATATCAAGAAACAAATTCCACAAATTACAGCAGCTGCTCTCGAAGAACGCTGACTGAAAAATTTCTCTCAATGGTTTCAAAAACTGGTAACATAAATTCTTTATCTTTTAGCAACTCATTCAATGTATAGTTTACTATATTGATAATTATTTCACAACTTTTCAGGTGTCTCGACATGATGATAAAATTGACAAACGGCTGTGTATATTGAGTAACCCACCTTGCAAATTTGTTAAAACTTATAATGCATATGTGGTGAATGGATTTCGATTTCACACACATGCATATGGGGAATCGAAAAAAACAATGAACAGTGGAGTTAGCTTGAGAGGATCTCATCATCGAGAAAATGAAGTTGACTTTTATGGCATACTTGATGAAATCATTAAACTCTGTTATCTTGGACAACATTACATAACCATGTTCAAATGTCGGTGGTTGGATACAAAGAGAGCTGTGCGTGTTCATCCGAATCATGGAATCATCGATATTAAATGTAAAAGTGTTCTCGCAGTAAATGAACCATTCTTATTGGCTCAACAGGCACATCAAGTTTATTACGCAAAGTACTGTGCTACATCAAGAGACTTGACTGATTGGTGGAGTGTAATAAAAATCAAAATTTGAGACAATCAGTTTATTCAAAGTGAATGTGCTTTCACTGATGTGCAAAGAATTGAAGTTTTTCAAGAGAGTCATCAAAATCAATCTTTTTTACAAAGAGACATGAGTATCGATGACGACACCCCATATTTAAGATTCGGTGATGACGATGATGTTAATGATGTCACATATGAATTTGAAATGGTAAGAGATGAAGCAACTGGAACTCGAATGGATATCGATGATGTTGAGGAGGAATATGAAGATGACATTGACATATATGAAGATGATGATGAATATGAACACTGATAGAATTCCATGTTAGTTATATACAATCATAATATATATATATATATAATAGTAATTATCAATTATTTGCTAACAACATTAACATTTTTTGTTTCAGATGGACGACGAGACATTTTGTGAGTTGGCGGATGTTGACCTGCATTTCGATGCGGATGAGTTGCTGGCAGATGACCCTCATCCTGCAGGCGCTCCAGGGAGTACGCGGAGGGGGCGCGGTCTTGCACGATTGATGACTCCTGAACCCGTCCCCGAGCGACGTCCACGTCTTGGGTTTGATCCACGCACACGGAGGTGTGATAACCTATGTGATAATCTGTGTATTTGACTAAGATTTCATTAATCTATTCACATAATAAATGTTTATTATTTTTACAGTTTTCCGCATATAGCAGTCGGACAGGGCAGTGCTATTTTTCACAACTATATCTCTCAGCCGTGGACCACATGGGAGCAGATTCCCATTGATGTGTAGTAGGCCATGTTCGGCCATTGGTTGGTACGTACGTAAATAAATAATTTTTATTTTGAAAATTATTTCATTTCTAACTTGATATTTTGATTTATTTGTAGGGTTTATGGTATCCGATAGAGGATACCATGTGTGACGCCATCCACAAGGCATGGGAGGTGGCCATGCGTGATCACTTTCGTTAGTTTTTTCACAATTTGAGAAAAGCAGCCATGAAGAAAGCAGGAGTGTCAGATTTTGACGAGTCATGTAGAGCACACCGACCAGAGTGCATTTCATCCCATGTATGGGATGGATTATGTGTGCACTGGTTGAGTGGTGCCTTTCAGAGGAGATCATCGGTGGGGAGGCAGAATCGGGGGAGACAGGAGGTGACTCATCGAGCTGGGAGTCGTTCTTTCAGTACTCATAGATAGCATCTGGTACGTACATTATTTATAAATATTTTATATAACTATAAATATTAACAGTTTATTTTTTATTCTTATAGGCTGTCGAGCACCCCGACATTACGGAGTACGACGTATATCAGAGGATGTATAGTGATCCTGCTACTGGGGAGCTCAGAGGTGATCGTCAGCATCACATCGTGGTCAGTATTATTTGTTTTCAAGTTTAAAAATTAACTGCATATAATATATTCACAATTTTAATTTTAAATTGCAACTACATGAGTCATATGAGGCTGCAGCGTCACAGACCCAGCCTGAGAGTCAGGCCGAGTCATTAGATCAGACCACTGGCCGTCAGTTTAATGAGGTGGCATGGATGCAGGCCACCCAGTATGCTTTTGAGAAGGGCCGGGTAGTTGGTATTAGCTCTCGACTGACTCCCGGAGATTATTATGGCAGTGCTGCGATGTCGGCGTCCAGCTCGAGAGGAGCTCTTGCATCTTCTTATGCTACACAGTATGAGGATCAGTTGCGATCTTAGACTGCATTGATAGAGAGTCTCTGACAGGAGCATGAGCAGATGCGTCAGCAGCAGCAGCAGCATGAGGAGCAGCGTCGACGCCAGCAGCAGTTGTACGAGGAGCAGATGAGTCGGTGGCAGCAGCAGCACCAGAAGCAGATGGAGTACATGCGCCGACTCACTCATGCTTTAGGGATGGAGTTTCCTCCACCAGCATCTGCAGATCCCCCCCTCCCCCCCTCCCCCCTCCTTCAGATTAGAGTTTGTTTTTATGTTATAAAGTTTGTTAAATCAAAATATGAATTTTTTTCTATTCGTAGTTTCTGTCTCATTATAAAATATTAATAATATTATATTTTGAAATAACAATATTAATATGAATAATAGTATTATTTATATTTTATAATATTAAATTTTATATATATATTAAAATTTTGTAATATTATAATTTAATTATATTTTTTTGTAATATTTGAATTATTTTAATATTTGAATGTAAAATAATTCTATTATTTTTATATTAATTAAAATAACTTATTAATATTTTTTTTATTTATGAATTATAATTCTAATATTATTATATTAATTAAATCATTTATTAATATTCTATTATTTTTTATTTTTGAATTATAATTCTATTATTATTATATAAATTAAAATAATTTATTAATAATTTATTATTTTTATTTGTGAATTATAATTCTATTATTATATTAATTAAAATCATTTATTAATATTTTATTATTTTTTATTTTTGAATTATAATTGGATTATTATTATATTAATTAAAATAATTTATTAATAATTTTTTTTTATTTTTTTTTATAATATTTGCGACGGGATACTATGCCCGTCGCAAATAGTATTATTATTATATCCATTAAAATAATTTAATAATTTTTTTTTAAAAAGCAATTGCGACAGGGCCCGTCGCAATTACTATTTGCGACGGGCCCATCGCAAATCACTGTTGCGACGGGGCCCGTCGCAATTACCTTTTTTAAAAGCTTTTACAAATATACAGAGTATTATTTGCGACAGGAAGGATCCCTGTCGCAAATAATAGCTTCAACGACGGGCCCGTCGCAAATAATTGTTGTTGCGACGGCGTTTTCCGCAACGGGCGATTTGCGACGGGCCCTCGTCGTAAAAGGCCATTTGCGACGGGATCCCGTCACAAATACTCATTTTTCCCGTAGTGTCTTGCCTATGTCGGAATGCTGAGGGAGATCATTAAAGCCCTGATCTCATGCCTCAGTCCCTGCTCGAAGTTCTGGGCCCGGAAGAATAGGTCACATACCATGTCCGTGGAGTAGCACGAGAGATCAGTAAATCTCGCCGAGTACTGGGCTACTGTCATGCTGCCCTGCCGCAGCTGTAGTATCTCCTGAATGCGCACCGCACAGAGGGTTCCTGGAACAAACTCCGAGAAGAAGAGGCTCTCGAAGTCTGTCCAAAGTAAAGATGCCTCACTGTGCACCTGGAGCATCAGGCTCCACCATCTACCTGTTGTCGTGTGCAGGAGACTCGCTGTAAGGATCACCAAGAGGTCATATGGTGTCCCCACTAACCTGAAAACTCGTACAACAGCCTCCAGCCAATCCTCGGCTTCCTGAGGGTCTGTCTCCCTGCGGAACTTGGGCGGTCTCTGACACTGAAACTCATGTAGTGCACTAAGGCGACGTGCACTCTCAGCGGCTGAGGCTGGTAGCATCGGTGGCTCGGCAGGTAGAGGTACTGTCGGTGCCTCCGCTGTAATAGGGCCCTGCACCAAGGCCTCATCGCTCGGTGGGTTTTCATCTCGCACAAAGCTCGAAACCCTAGCTGGTTGTCGTCATGGGGCCATCCTGAAAAGAAACAGGAGCGCCACGGTCAATACAGTATACCTGGTGACCTGACACAAGTAATCACAAAGAAAACTTCTGAAACACACATGCAATCAATACTTTCGTGCATTGAGTTGGAAATCAGAATTCAGGGTCCTGGTGTATGGATACGTCGGCCACCGCACCAACACTGGACTCCTTGTACTGATAACCACACTCAATACCCTTAACACTCTTTCTTCACATAGAAGAACAATCAGAGTCCTGAGTTCTGTGGTAGAACCAAACTCCTCTGATACCAATTTGTCATGACACGTCCTCAGGGCCCATGTCGTGACTACCCCAAGCCCGACTTCCATAGGCCAGGGGTTGGCGACTAGCACTAAAGGCGTAAATCCCGATAAAAAGGGAAGGCATTTCCTTTAGAAAGAAAACAAACACCATAGAGTACGCAAGCTGAGTAAACACTAAGTAAACTGAGTACAAAAGTAAGTGTTGGAAAGTAAATGGGCCAGAATACAAACCCAAATGTAAGTAAAGTACAACTGAAATGAAAGTATAGCAACTAAAAAGTAAAGTAGCGAGTCTGAGCCGTCCTCTGGGAATCCCACCTGAAGGGTGGGTACAGATAGTCTCCTCTGCTCCTCAGCTCCAGCTGTCTGCTCCGAGTACGTCCCATCCTGTGATCCACCTCCAGGTACCGTCCAGCTCCACGAGCTCCCACCTTGATCAATATTGTCCGTCATCTGTATCCAACACAACGTAGTGCGGGCATAGCCCATGCAGGGGTGAGTATACGCTACTCAGTAGGGACCCTGAGACCCCTGAAGGTCTCCCAGAATCCATGAAGGATAAACCACAAAGGAAAGAAACAATCACGAAGTAATAACCAACTCTACTTAGGTATATTCCCATACATATACCTAAGTCATCATTTCTAGCTTGGCTCCAGCACATGATCCCAAGTACAACCTAGTCCACACAGGAAAACATAACCCATTCCACATAGGAATTCACAACCCAATCCACACAGAAAAGTACAACAATCATATCGATGATATTGATTGTAAGTTAAGACTCAGCTCACACAGGTATACACTTCGTAAGACGATAGAGATGATCAGATGTAGCCACTGATTCATCTAAGCTATCGGACCCACATAGGATACAAGACCAGCTAAGCTGTCAGACCCACAATGGATACAAGACCAACTACTCTGTCGGACCCACATAAGATACAAGTACAGAGTCAAATACTGTCGGACCCACATAGAATACAAGAACAGTAGTCAAGTACTGCCGGACCCACATAGGATACAAGAATAGTAGTCATCGTTGTCGAACCCAGGGAGGATTCCAGTACGATCGTCGTCGATGTCGAACCCACGGGGTATTTCCGTACAGTCGTCGTCGTCGTCACAGTTGCATCCAGCTCTAGGGTTCCTGCACACAGCACGCTCGATTCTGGGAGGGTCCGCTCCATGAGCTAAGGGGGTTGATACATCAAATGTCAGGAAGTCCAGAGTTCATGTATCCCAAAGTTCCGTCTCGTCAAAAGGAACTCAACGCGACAGATGGTGCATCAATCGGACGCCCGATCTGAGAGTTATTGGATTCTTCGTCCTAGGGGCCCGGTTGGTTTTTAAGTCAAAACCAACCTGACTGTACTCTAGCTATGTCCAAATCTCGAGTGGAGTAATCCAAAAGAACCACCTCACTAAGAGGAAACCAACAAAGATGATGGCACGTCAATCGGACGTCCGGAGCTTAAGTTATAAGCGTTTCCGCTCTGAGGGCCCGGTTGGTTTCGTGTTCGAACCAACCCGACCATACCCAAAGTTCTCCGAAACCTTGAGTGTAATATACTGAAATGACCGTCTCGATCCAAGGATCTCTACACAACTGATGGTGCGTCGATCAGATGTTCGTAGCCCAAGTTATGGGCATTTGAACAGATCTGTTCGGAAATAGAGGATTGGGCCCGGTCCGACCCGGCCCAATACCCCCTAGGTCGGTCCGAACCGGGTCGACCCGACCCGGGTCCAGGTCCATCCCGGTTGGGCGCAGACCGGCCCGGCTGGCGTGGCCCGGCCCGGCCCGGCGCGGGGGTCCGGCCCGGCGCGGGCGGCCCGATCCAGTGCGGGCGGCCCGAACCGGCGTGGGCGGTCCGGCCCGGCATAGCTAGTTCGGCCCGGGGCAGGCGCCCGCATGCTGAGAGGATGCGGAAGGGGAGAGGGCGCCGCCCCCTTTGAACCGAATAGCGGACACCACGGGGTCCGCCCTGTCCGTTGACTGGGGTTTCAACCCCCGGTTTTCCAGGGTAGCGGCCGGCCTTTATGGTCGGCCGTTCGGTTCATGCAGGACCCGTGGGGGTCCCGCCTCCAGGGGGTTCCGGCGGCCGGATCAGCCGGCCGCCTCCCAGAACCACCGCTTTGGTCGTCCAGCGCGGTGTGACGGCACCGCACCCCTTCGTCGCGGCCCGCTCTCGGCCGCGGCCTCCTTCGGCTTCTCCGGCATAGAATGAGGGCGCCGTGCTCCTTCGCCGCAGCCCGCACCGGACGCGGTTCTCTCATTCCCGCGTGATGCGACGGCACCGCGTCACCTCCGTTCCAATCCATAACGAAGTACAACAACAATGGGGAGGAGGGTCGGCCGTGTTTGTGCGGTCCGGCCTCCTCCCGTTAATTCGATAACAAGCCGATAATTATTTAACGATGAATGAAAAATTAATCACGAACATAAAACAATCCTCTACCTCGAAGAAGTTGTCGAACGATGATCATCGCGGGAAACGGTGTCGCGAGGTGAAGCTTCGTATATGTTGATGGAGAACGTCCGAGGAGGAGCGGTATCTCCCTTCCTTTGACGTGGGAAGAAGATCGGAAGAGGGCGTGTCATCGTTCTTCGGGGAAAGTCGTCACACACCGGCTATGGAGAGGAGAAGGGACGACACGTCGATCTCTCCTTGCGGTGACGGTGTTCTTCGTAGAAGTCTTGGCATTCTTCGCGAAGAAGATAAAGTTCTTCAGACTTAGAGAATTCTCTCCAAAGATCCTCACACAACTAAACAACCCCCAAATAAAATAAGGGCTTACTTATTTTATTAACACATGCCATGCGTTTTCAAATCTTCAAAAACTAAAACTCAAAATTAAATTAATTGAATAGCTTTAATCAATCAATTTAATGCGAGAGTTGACATGCAATTAAAGTGGGAGAGTGGGTAAGTTACAAATTAATGGGGGGTTTTCCAAATTTAAGAGCGGGTTAGAGGAATTTGAAAAGGTGGGGGTCATGTGGGGCCCACCTCACTAATATCTTATCAAGAGGAGTTAGGATTTAGTGGGTCCCATCTCAACTTCCACACGTAGGTTATAATTACTTAGAGTAGAAATAAAATTGCAAGTATTTTATTTCACTCTTCAATTAAACCACTTCATTTTTAATAACACCTCCCGAGCAAACGCAACTCCAACGAAAGTCATATTAAGCAATTACTGGCACTGCGGTTTCATTGGTGCCCTTGGATTTCGATTCCGAGCACTGGTTCAAAAGTTAGAAAACTCCGCTCTTTCGTTCACTGAACGTACCCGAGCTAAACTTCGGAAATTGATTCCGGGCACACCGGGCCTCGGAATTAGGTGCCGTCAGAAACTGCGTACTCGTAAAATCTCAAAGAATTTAAGAAAAAAAATTCCTTGAAATTTACGGGTCTTTAAAATTTTAATATCACATATACCTTTCTACATTCCACTCCTTTTAAAATATGATAATGTCACTCATGTGTACGACATATTACCACCTCGCGAAGCGATGTGATTCATTTTTCACTTACGCTTTACATAGAATATAATAATGATAAAATTAATGAATATATGAGATATGTATGAGATGATATTTATTATGGAAAATTAATATATCACCCACTTTCTTACCCTTTCACTCATTAAGTTAATTATATCATCGCTCGTACGTGCATATGGCATATCGTCTCTACGAATCGATGTGATTCATTTTCCTTGTCCAATAATCATAAATAGTTATAAAAAAGTATATAATAAGTAAATATTTTATTTATAACATTATTATAATTATGGATATGATAGATATATATCTTATCCACAAGTACTGGAATATTCATGACATAACATGCATGAGAAAATAAGGTAATTAACACACAAAACAATGAAAATAATGAAATATTATTAACAAACGGGTGGTAAATTGTTATAAGAGGGTAATATATGATATTATAAATATTATTATTTTTTTGGTTTAAATTATTAACATGATTAAAACCATTATACAATAGGTAAAAACACATACAAATCAAATCATACCTAAAGTAAGGGTTTTTCGTCTCACTTTTACTTCTGTGGGACATATGTCATATTCACCAATTATTTCCTTTGTGTGGTGTATATACTTCCCCTTTGATATGTTATATGATGAATATATTTTTATTTATGGTATTTAAATTTTTATTTGATTTCATTTCTTTTATGAGGCTTATAATTCAGAAATTATCAAAGTGGTGAGGGTTTATTTCATAATCTCATCATTATTAATGATTGTTTATGTTTACCTATCACTAGGGGGTATTATTTGATATTTTTATATTAAAATAAATATATTTTCTTCACCATTGGTTATTCATGAACTCTACAAAGTAATATTACCATTTTTATACTCTTTGATACTTAAAATTATTGAGAAAATGTTTTTAATAAAATCTGACTTTATTTCTCTCTTTGGTCAGAAATCCTTTTTCATCAAAACCCATGTTTTTTAAAAATGATTTCAAAAATGTTTTTAAACTTTTAAAAATGATTTATTAAATAAATTTTACCCATTTTTACTTTTTACAAAAAAAAATATAAAGTCGTCTTTATTTTATTTTTAAAACAATGCTCATTTGGATTTTACTGAAAATGTGAAAGGGGGCTTTGTTTTAACATGTACTGCATGAACCAAATTTTCAACCATAATGATAACTCATGTTTTAAAGATTATATTAAAAGTTTTAAAAGGTTATTTTCAAATAAAATTATTTTCAAATTGTTTTGTGATTTTTTTTAAAGGTGATTTTCAAAGTGAAAAGGTTATTTTTCTCAAAAAAAAAATTAATGACGTTTTTATGGTATTTCTATTCATCAATGGCATTGAAACATTTATTTAACTTTTTATCTACTAGTTATATATTGTATTAATATCATACTTATTGTTTCTTTAGATTTTTTATGATCATTTTGACTGAGGATGTACAATTTTATTACCATACACCATATTACTCTAAATGGTTTATGATTTGTTTTATTAATTGGGAAAAGTATTAACATTTTTTATGCTAGTTTTTTATTATGAATGTTTATGTTGATTATGTTTCACCCCTTTAATATGAGGAATTCATTAAACTTAATAAGTTATGGGTGGGGTCCTCTATAGCCCCTTGATTTATCAGTATGTCTCATGAGACAAACTAGATTGGGTTTTGGTTGAGGCCTTACCCATTTATATAGATGTCTTGGCACAAGACCTCGACAGTATTAGTTGTTTTGAAAAAATACCTTGATGGTATATTTTAGATGTACATAATTATACATTACATCCTTATGAATTCAATTATTTATATTCCATGTGATTATTTGATTAGTTAGAATATACGTTGTTAAGTTTCATGCTCATATGATTATTTATAAAAAATTATTTGATCATAATTTATTCATGCCATATTATTCTCAAGTTATTGATTAAATGAAATGTGTTTTAGTTATTTAGTTTTCCATATTGATTATGCCTTATTTATTCATAGATTACATTATACGATTACCCTTACTGAGTATCTGAGATCACCCCTTTATTATGTTTTATTTTCCTCTAGATATGAGGAAGTGTTTTGTGATTGATATGCAGGGATACACTAAGGGTAATAATGTCATTATCAAAGAAAATACTTATTATATTTTATGTTTTAAAATGTAATTTTAATTTCAAGTATGTATCCAGTTTAATAAGACTATTAAACTATTTTATCCTATGGAATGTGATTCCTAGTATCTTATGTTAATGTAATAAAGTAGACATCAGCTCTGGGCTACTTGGGTCGAGTCGCTATAGTTGGTATTAGAGGAAATTTATTAGAAACCTTAGTAACTAGATTTGGTAAAACATGGATTAGGGAATATAACCCTAAGATATAATTTGAGGGTATGTATAGAATAACATACAAGAGTTTTGGTAAGGAATATATTATGTGGTTTTTCCTACAAAATACATCCCTATATGGATACTACAAGTTGACGTTGTTCTGGTATAGATGTAACTAGGGGTAATAACACTGAAAATGGTGCATTCGGCTTGACCCGATCATCAATTGGTTTACAAAAATAGGCCTTACTACGCACTTGGTTTGACACTCATGGGGGATATACTTAGGATAATTCATATTTTCTTTACAAACAATTATAAAGGGGTTGAAAATAAATATATCCCCAAAGAAACAATTTTTATGATTATGAGGTGATCTATGCTTAAATTTTTTAATTTATGCCAAGTGTTTCAATAGTTTTGGGATTATATATTATGTTTCATAATAATATAATATAATCTTGTGTATTTCATTATTTATAAATGGTTCCTAGAAGAAGGAATGGGAATGACATCAATGCACGTAATCTAAAGAGTAAGAATGATCATTTATTTGATGGGATTAAGCCAAAATTTCAAAGGTAAATAGCCACCCCAAACATTCTCATTATATGAGGACATAGTATCATATGCTAAAAATACTGAGAAATAATTCTATAAGTATTATGGATTCAAGGGGAAGAAATATAAGAAGAGTAAGATAGAGAAAATGATGGATAAAGGGATGAAGAGAAAGAAGGATTTACCCACATGTGATAATTTTAGAAAGAACCACTATAATGAACCATACTTTACCTACATTTTTATTACTTCAGAATTGAAGTATACTTATTACAACATATAACAAAACCATGAAAGGGTCGTATAGGTATAGTGTCTTTAGAAACTGGGAAACAAAAACAACTGGTTCATAAATCATCTACATTGTCTCCCATTTATTTCATCATATCTAGAGTCCATTTTGGCATATCCTACTTAATGCCCTTCTTCATGACCTGGGGAAAAGAAAACATACAAAAGGGTGAGCTCAAATGTTCAGTAAGGGTAACAAAAGAAATATCAATCATATCATATTCATAAGAACATAACATTTTGAAAATATTAACACGCAGAAGAGATCATAATATCATAACATGGTATAAATCATAGTAGTGAAATGTAATCCCAATAATCATAACATGAAACTTTTTGTAATACACACATAATCATAGAGAATCATTTCTTAGTATTCAAGACTCATTTCCAAGACTATCCTAGCGGACAAAGTTCATTTCTGAACCGAGTTCACTCCTCGTTTCAGTCCTGTATCACTGAACCGGATTAACCTGTCGTTCCAGCCATGTCTATCTCATGAGATATAAATCTTTACCCAATGCATTGGAGGGAGATATAGGTCCCACCCATCTCATAATGATATCAGTCTTATGTGTGCCACAAGATCATAAATCATATATCATAGCATAATCCATGTAATAAAAATGGGATTCTTAAACATCATGTCATCATAACATAATCCATATAAGATAAAAGGACATCATAAAAATAATTCCATAATAACATAATCAAATAAATGTAAAAATAGGGATAGAAACATAACCCTATATTAACTTATATGGAAAATAAATTTGATAAAACGCTTGAAGTCCATTCTTGAGGAAAATATCCTTTCTACTTCAAAAACATTTTTTTCTTTCTTTAAATGTCATACAATTTTAAACTAAAAGAAGTTGATTAAAAATAAACTTGAAAACTTTTAAAGGATGATTCATTGAAATAATGTTCTATTAAATCATAAAAATCCATTCATTTCATATAAGTTAAAAAACATTTTTCTCATACTTTGGCCGGAAAAGTCAAAAAAGTACCTCGTACTAAAAACGACAAAAGATTCCTTTCATATCTTTTAATAAAAATTCACCAATGAGTAAAATTGGATTTAAAAAATTATAGGAGGATACAAATAATACTACATATTGATGAAACATGTATGTGGATGATAAATATTTCCCATTAAATTCTGAAGTATAAACAATCTCGGATAAAAATGAGATTGGGAGATTTTCCCTTACCTTAGGTCCAATTTGCTTCGTACGTATCTGAACCTCCTGTATAATGATTTAAATAATTTAATTGACTTATTAAAGAATCATATTCATTGTCATGATATCATATATGTTCATAGTTTTATCTTCTTATTAGTAATATTTCATTTCTACTTGTTATTCGGGTGTCCATTGCTTTATGTTCTTATGCATGTTTTGTTGAATAAATTCTTATTCTTATTTTTAGGTTATAGATACCTCATTTCCATAATATTATTAGTGTAATTTATATCATATTTATTCATTCAATTTATTTATATAATCATTATTCAATGAAGATCATGTAGAACGAGTCGCATCACATCGTGGAGACGATAGGCCGTACGTACGCACGAGCGATGATATCATTCCCATGATCGTGGAATTGTATTAAAGTGTATGTATACTATTTCAGAATCAATATCACATTAAAATAATCACATATAGTTATTATTTACACCATTATACCCATTCAAGTATGGTGGTGGTGGAAAATAGGTTACACCACGGCGTGGAGACGGTATTCCGTACGTACGCACGCGCGGTGATTTTGTTTTCCGTAGGATGGATAGAAGGTGAAATAGGGTTATTTAATATTTATAATAACATATCAGTATATGAGTGATACTTATGTTATTATTTTATTATGAAACAACAAAAGAAGAATAAGTAGAAGAAGAAATTAATTTGAAAGAGTTTGTAAAGGATGTTACCTCTTCTTTGACGCGCCTCTTCTAAACCTCCTATAAGGGTACTAAAGTTGGTCTTTGAAGAAGCCCAGAACCTTTATTATGTTTATAGGGATGTTGAAAAGGTAAATGGGCAGGGTTTGGATGAGATTTAAGTCTCTAAATTGTGTAAATAGGAGAGGGAGGAGGTGCCCTTTTATAAGGGAGGAGAGGGTCACCTTAGGAAAAACTTAAAATATTATTTTATAATAAAGTCATATTTAGTTTTTAATAGATTAAAATTGATTTATTTTGAAACTAAGGTGGTTATGGGTCGAAATCCTCTCAAAAAATAGTTTTTAGAAAAGTTTAGGTTACTATTTTAACCTTATCATTTAGATTTAACTCTAAGTTAAAAAAATTAACTTTTACTGTGTCTTCTTTTTTTCTTACACTATATGATTAATAAACTTACTATAAAAAGAAAAACGAACCCCAAGTGGTTCATTATTAATATATAACCTTATATAAGTCATTTTTACAAACCTTATATTTTTAGGAATAAAATAACAATTAATAATATAATATTTGTTTTAAAAACTATTTTATGTCAATTTTGAAACTATTTGGTAATATATTTTTTTGAAAATTATAACAGCATTATTAGTTCGAAAAAAGTTAATTAAATCAATAATAACATGTCATATTAACCTATAAAATTAGTTTTATTCATAAAAAGTCTCAAATTACATTTATTTGGGTATTTATAACATCAATTATGTTAATATTTCATTAATAAGGTAATTATTATATCATCATTGTGTCAAAAATAAATTAAATTATTTAATGTATAAAAATTATAAATAAAATACCATTATGTAGGAAATATTTTTATCTTTATAATGAATATTTATAGTCGAATTTATCTTATGTATAACCCCATATTAAAAATGTTTTTAGTTATTAAAATTTGATTTTAACTCTTTTAACTCTTCTTTAAATAAAAGTGTCCTAATCTAATCCAAGTGGACCTAAATGGTCATATTTTATTCCTAAGGTTATTTTTGGTCGAATTAAACTCATAAAATAGAATTAGGACATGTGTTAGGGTAATAATAATATCATTTTTACCCTTAATTACCCAATTTACTTTTAATTGTGGTAAATAAAAGTAAAAGTTACTATTCACAAAAAATTGTTTTTATCTTATTAAACCACATTTTAATCCTTGATATTAACCGTGTCTCTCATATTTTTAAAATTCAACTCAGATAAGTGGTAAAATTAAGTTTTATGTACAATTGCAAATGCTCCTAGGAGGTGGGTAAAAGACGGTAAAAAGTTCAATAAAATTTTTATATATCTAAAATTATTATAAAATTACTCCAATGAATTAAATTGAACTTATATAAGTATTATGTATCTATTTTGACCTAACATAAATTTAAATAAAATAAATGATTATTTAAATAAAAATTCGGTTTTAACCAATAACTCAGTGTTTTCACTATTCATCAAAAATTGAAAGTTTTCAGAAAAATACCAAAATTTCACCCTAGGATAATTTCAATATTCTGAATCCAAAAATGAAGTCCATTTTGAAAGATGAAATTTATAAAATTTCAAAAAGTGGGTATTACTATTCATAATGGCTAGTTTATATAATATTTTAATAAAATATCGTTGTTTAGTGAATCTTAGTATTGCGTACAACGCAAGCTATTGAGGAAGGTTGCTCTTGCGTATAATGCAAGACAAGACAGTGTTGTTTGTAGTGAAAGATTCCTTTAGTGATGCATATAACATAAAAACAAAATATTTCTCATAAAATCTCGGGTGTTACATTCTACCCCCCTTAAAATGAATTTCTCCCTCGAAATTCGTCACTTTGTAACAAACAGATGAGGATACCTCTCCCTCATCATATCCTCAAGTTCCCATGTAGCTTCTTCTAATTGGTGGTTCCTCCATAAAACTTTCACCAAGCGAGTGGAATTATTCCATAGAAATTTTTTGCTATGATCCAGAATCTTTATCGGTTGTTCTTCATAAGAAAGATCTTACTCCAGCGGTACAACTTCTGAGCTTAGTACATGTAAAGGATCGGGTATGTACTTTATCAGGAGAGATACATGGAACACATCGTGAACTTGAGAGAGATTCGGTGGAAGCACCAATCGGTAAGCTACCTTCCCAACATGATCTAGTATTTCGAAAGGACCAATATACCTAGGGCTCAACTTTCCCTTTTCAAATCTCATTACTCTCTTCCAAGGAGATACTAGTAAGAACACTTTATCACCCACTTCAAACTCTAGGTCTTTTGTTCGGTTGTCGGCATAAATTTTTTGTCGACTCTGAGCTGCTCTTATGTGTTGTTGAATAGATCTGACCTTTTCTCCCATCTCATCAATAAGATCAGGTCCTAATAGCTTTCTTTCCCCAACTTCATCCCAGTAAGTTGGAGTCCTGTATTTCTTTCCCTAGAGAGATTCATAAGGAGCCATCTGAATACTGGAGTGAAATCTATTATTATAAGAAAATTCCACCAAAGGTAGGTGTTGATCCCAACCACCTTTCAAATCCATAGAGCAAGCTCTTAACATATCTTCTAGAGTTTGAATTGTTCTCTCAGACTGACCATCTATCTGAGGATGATAAGCAGTGCTGAAACTCAACCCTGTATCTAAATTATGCTGAAGACTTCGCCAGAACTTCAAGTTAAACCTCGGATCCCGATCAGATATAATGGAAAGTGGTAATCCATGCAATCTTACCACTTCCTTTATATATATCATGGTAAGATGATTCAGAGATAAATATTCTCTAATAGAAATGATGTGTGACGACTTTGTAAGATGATCAACTATAACCCAGATAGCATTATTGCCTTTGGATGTTTTAGGAAGTTCAGTGACAAAGTCCATAGTGATGTTTTCCCATTTCCATTCGGGTATGGGTAATGGTTGTAACATCACCTTAGACTTCTGTCTCTCATCTTTAACTTTCTGACAAACCAAGCATTGAGAGACATATTCAGAAACATCTCTTTTCATGCCATACCACCAGAAGTACTCCTTCAGGTTCCTATACATCTTCGTGCTTCCAGGATGAATAGAGAATGAAGAACTATGAGCCTCATCCAGCAGCTCCTTCTTTAATTCTGGTATGGGAGGAACACAAACCCGATTCCTGAACCTTATTATTTCATCACAATCAAAGTGAAATTCAGGAACATTTCTCACCTTTTTTGTAACTTCACATCTTCTTTATGTGCCTCTTTAATCTTCCCATGTATAGATGGTTAAACATTCATTTGAGAAAGATAAGATTTTTCCCCTTCCATTATAATTCCAAGATCCATCCTTTTTAAATCCATAAATATTGGATCTTTTTTGATCCTCATCATGGATAAGCTAGCATGGTCTTGTCGACTTAATGCATCTGCCACTTTGTTTTCTTTCCCAAATGATAATGAATTGAGCATTCATAATCGTTAATCAGCTCCAACCATCTTCTTTGGCTCATATTCAGCTCCTTTTGTGTGAAAATATACTTTAAACTTTTATGATCAGTATAAATATCACACCTTTCACCATAAAGATAATGCCTCCAAATCTTTAATGCAAAGATTACTGCAGCTAATTCCAAATCATGAGTTGGGTAATTTTTCTCATTGATTTTCAACTGTCGTGAGGCATAATCTATTACCATATCATTTTGCATGAGAACACACCCCAATCCCTTCTTAGATGCATCACTGTAGATCACAAACCTTTCTCCACTACAAGGCAGTGTGAGCACAGGTGCACTGGATAACCTTCTTTTTAACTCCTTGAAATTCTCTTCACACTCCTCCGTCCAAACGAACTTAACTCCTTTTCGAGTCAACCTGGTGAGTGGATTAGATAATCATGGAAAATATTTCGCAAAACGTCGGTAATATCCAGCCAAACCAAGAAAACTTCAGATCTCAGTTACTATTGTCGGTCTCGACCATCTTTCGATAACCTCTATTTTTGTTGAATCCATAGATATCCCCTATTTTGAGATTATATGACCCAAAAATGAAACTTTTTGAATCCAAAATTAACACTTGGTAAATTTGGAATAAATCTTCTCCTTTCTTAGGGTCTTTAATACAATTCTCAAGAGATATTCATGTTCTTCCTTGATCTTTTAATATACAAGAATATCATCTATAAAGACTACCATAAACTAATCAAGATAGTCTCTAAAGACTTTATTCATCAGATACATGAAGATAACAGGGGAATTAGTAAGACCAAATGGAATCACTATAAATTCATAGTGTTCATACCTTGTATGGAAAGCCGTCTTTGGTATATAATCCCTTTTGAACCTTAATTGATGATATCCTGAACAAAGATCAATCTTGGAAAAGTATTGAGCTCCGCATAGTTGGTCAAATAAGTTATCAATGCATGGGAGAGGATATTTGTTCTTGATAGTGATCTTATTAAGTTCTCGATAATCAATGCAGAGTCTCATTGATCCATCTTTCTTCTTAATGAACAAAACAGGTGCTCACCAAGGTGATGCACTAGGGTGTATGAATCCCTTATCAAGATTCTCTTGGAGTTGCTTATTCAATTCCTGCAACTCAATTGGGGCCATTCTATAAGGTGTCTTTGAAATGGGCATAGCACCCGGTATGAGTTCTATTAAAAACTCAACTTCACGATTTGGTGGAAGACCTGGAAATTCCTCTAGAAAGACATCATCAAACTCCCGTACAATGGGTGTATTCTTAATCGTGAGTTTCTCTCCAACCATTTTAGATAAATAACCTTCATTTATTAGAATAAAGACCCATAAGAAGGAATAAATTTCCACTGGAAGGTTATATTCATTCTTGAATCGATAGATGATAGTAGATTGATCGGGAATATTAAATGTGATTTATCTTCTTTGGAAATTGATATGAGCTCCGTATAAAGAAAGCAAATCCATGCCAAGAATCACATCAAATTCCACTATAGGAAGGATCACAAGATTTACAGGAAGTAATTTCCCATAAACATCAATTGGAGAAGAATTATAAACTTTTGATGAAACCGTTGTGCCATTAGGAGTTTTCACAGCTAACTCAACATCTAACTGCTGAGGTAATATGGTGATACCCTTAGAAAATTATTCATAAATAAAAGAGTGGGTGGATCCAGAATCAAATAAAACATTTGCTACTTTAGAGTGGATGGTAAGTGTACATTTCACCACTTCGTTATCATACTCCACATCACTGATAGAAATTGCATGTGACTTTCCTTTGTCTTTGGCCTTAAGAGTTTGTTGATGTCAATCATCATCAACAACCCTTGTATTAGGGAATTGATTGTCATAATGTCGCATTTCCTTGCACTTGAAACATTTAAGTTTAGGAGGTTCATTTTGTGTATCCCTTTCTTTGTTGGCATCATTAGACATCTCCTACCCAATATTTTAACATTCAACTGCCCGGTGACCTTCTTTTCCACACTTAAAACATTTACTTGTCCCTTTAAGACAATTCCCTCCATGTTTCTTTCCACATTTTTAGCATAATGAAAAACTCATCTTCTTTTTATTGTGGTCTTTAGATTTCCCTTTTAATTCCATTTTCCCCTTCTTATCAAACCCATATGTCTGATGGCTTACTCCAATCTCCATCCCAACCTTGAGAGCACATTGAACAATTTCCTCATAGCTATTGAAGTCCCTTATGGCTAACGCCCTTCGAAGACTTGGTTTTAAGCCACTAAAGAATCGATCGATTTTACTCTCAGGTTGGATAATAATTCCAGAAGCTTACCTTGAAAGTATTGTAAAATTTTCTTCGTAGGTACCAACAGATTCACCATCCTTTTGATTCAGTTCAAGAAACTCCTTTTCCATCTTTGTTCGAAGAATACAAGGTAAGTACATATTGAAAAATAAGTTCTTGAACTCGTCCCATTCCATGGACTCAATTTCATCCCTTTGCCTCTTATTCTTAATAAAATTCCACCATTGATCAGCTTCACCTTCTAAACGATATACTGCTAAGATGACTTTATCATGTTCAAAACATTGTAGAACTGAAAATATCTTTTTTGTGGTACTGATCCATTGTTCAGCCACTAATGGATCAGTAGACCCTCTGAATGAGGGTGGACGCTGCCTCATGAAGGATTCAACAGAATGTTTCTCCTTCCTTTGATCGTTTTGAATTCATGCATGGTTCATAGCTTGAGAAAGTTGTGTGAGCATGGCTAGAAGATTTTTCATTCCAACTCCCATAACGTTTGGTTGCTCAGGGGGACAATCATTGCATTTCCTGTCACATTTAGCATTAACATGGTTCCTTCGGGTTCCATCCATTGACTAAAACCAATAAGCATAGTGTGAGAACCACTAATCAGAACAGGAAAACCACATAATCAAGAATAAAATTTCACACTTATGGTCTTATAATAGGTTATTCATAGCCATTTCAAAAACACTAAGATTTTTTCCTATTCTTAGACATATCCTAAGGGTTTTTACTAAGGCTTTCACATCCTAGTTTCCAAAGGTTGACTATACCTTTCCTCAGATACCAACTATAACAACCCATACTTTACATACATTGTTATTACTTCAGAACTTAAGCATACTTATTACAACATATAACAAAACCATGAAAGGACCGTATAAGTATAGTGTCTTTAGAAACTGGGAAACATAAACAACTAGTTCATAAATCATCTACATTGTCTCCCATTTATTTTATCATATCTAGAGTCCCTTTTGGAATATCCTACTTAATACCCTTCTTCCTGGCATGGGTAAAAGAAAACATACAAAAGGGTGAGCTCAAATGCTCTGTAAGGGTAACAAAAGAAACATCAATCATATCATATTCATAAGAACATAACATTTTGAAAATCTTAACCTGCAAAAGAGATCATAATATCATAACATGGGATAAATCATGGTAGTGAAATGTAATCCCAATAATCATAACATGAAACTTTGTGTCATACACACATAATCATAGATAATCATTTCTTAGTAGTTAAGACTCATTTTCAATACTATCCTAATGGACAAAGTTCATTTCTGAACCAAGTTCACTCCTCGTTTCAGTCATGTATCACTGAACCGGATTAACCTGCCATTCCAGCCATGTCTATCTCATGAGATATAAATCTTTACCCAATGCATTGGAGGGAGATATAGGTCTCACTCATCTCATAATGATACCATTCTTATGTGTTCTACAATATCATAAATCATACATCATAGCATAACCCATGTAATAAAATGGGATTCTTAAACATTATGCCATCATAACATAATCCATATAAGATAAAAGGACATCATAAAAATAATTACACATTAACATAATAAAATAAATGTAAAAATAGGTATATAAATAGAACCCTATATTATCTTAGATGGAAAATAATTTTGATAAAATGCTTGAACTCCATTCTTGAGGAAAATTTCCTTTCTACTTTAAAAACATTTTTTTCTTTCTTTACATGTCATACAATTTTAAACTAAAAGAAGTTGATTAAAAATAAACTTGAAAACTTGTAAATGAAGCTTCATGGAAATAATTTTCTTTGAAATCATAAAAATCCATTCATTCCATATAAGTTAAAAGAACATTTTTCTTGTACTTTTTTCGAAAAAGTCAAAAAGTAACTCATACTAAAAAAGACAAAAGATTCTTTTCATATCTTTTACTAAAAATTCACCAATGAGTAAAATTAGATTTAAACAATTTCATGAGGATAAAAATAATATTACATATTGAGGAAACAAGGATTTGGATGATAAATATTCCCCAGTAAATTCTGAAGTATAAAAAATCTCAGATAAAAATGAGATTGCGAGATTTTCCCTTACCTTAGGTCCGATTTGCTTCGTACATATCCTAACATCTTGTATAATGATTTAAATAATTTCATTGACTTATTAAAGAATCATATTCATTTTTATGATATCATATATGGTCATATTCTTATATTCTTATTAGTAATATTTCATTGCTACTTGTTATTCGGGTGTTCATTGGTTTATGTTCTTATGCATGTTTTGTCGAATAAATTATTATTCTTCTTTTTAGGTTATAGATACCTCATTTACAGAATGGTATTAGTGTAATTTATATCATATTTATTCATTCAATTCATTTATATAATTATTATTCAATGAAGATCATGTAGAACGAGTCACATCACATCGTGGAGACGGTAGGCCGTACGTACGCACGAGCGATGATATCATTCTCATGATCGTGGAATTGTATTGAAGTGTATGTATACTATTTAAGAATCAATATAAATTTAAAATAATCATATATATTTATTATTTACACTATTATACCCATCCAAGTAAGTTGGTGGTGGAAAACAGATTACACCACGGCCCGGAGACAGTATTCGGTACGTACGCACGCGCGGTGATTTCGTTTTCCATAGGATGGATAGAAGGTGAAATAGGGTTGTTTCATATTTATAATAACA
The DNA here is from genome assembly GCA_963277665.1 of Viscum album. Lineage (NCBI taxonomy): Eukaryota > Viridiplantae > Streptophyta > Magnoliopsida > Santalales > Viscaceae > Viscum > Viscum album. The sequence continues at coordinate 1,385,484,968 of OY728138.1, forward strand.
TATCATTATATGAGTGATACTGATGTTATTACTTTATTATGAAACAACAAAAGAAGAATAAGTAGAAGAAGAAATTAATTTGAAAGAATTGGTAAAGGATATTACCTCTTCTTTGACGCGCCTCTTCTAAACCTCCTATAAGGGAACTAAAGTTGGTCTTTGAAGAAGAAAAAAGCCTCTATTATGTTTCTAGGGATGTTGAGAAGGGAAATGGGTAGGTTTTTGCTGATCTTTAAGGCTCTAAATCATGTAAAGAGGAGAGGGAGGAGGTGCCCTTTTATAAGGGAGGAGAAGGGCACCTTAGGAAAAACTTAAAATATTATTTTATAATAAAGTCATATTTAGTTATTAATAGATCAAAATTGATTTATTTAGAAACTAAGATGGGGATGAGTCTAAATACTCTCAACCAATAGGTTTTAGATAATTTTAGGTTACTATTTTAACCTTATCATTTAGATTTAACTTTAAGTTAAATAATTTAACTTTTACTGTGTCTTCTTGTTTTCTTACACTATATGGTTAATAAACTTACTATAACAAGAAAAACGAACCCCAAGTGGTTCATTGTTAATATATAACCTTATCTAAGTCATTTTTCAAAACCTTATATTTTTAGGAATAAAATAACAATTAATAATATAATATTTGTTTTAAAAACTATTTTATGTCAATTTTGAAACTATTTGGTAATCGATTTTTTTGAAAATCATAACAGCGTGATTAGTTAAAAAAATTTAATTAAATCAATACTAACATGTCATATTAACTTATAAAATTATTTTTATTCATAAAAAGTCTCAAATTACATTTATTTGGGTATTTGTAACATCCATTATGTTAATATTTCATTAATAAGGTAATTACTGCATCATCATTATGTCAAAAATAAATTAAATTATTTAATGTATAAAAATTATAAATAAAATACCATTATATAGGAAATCTTTTATCTTTATAATGAATATTTATAGTCAAATTTATCTTATGTATAACCCTATATTAAAAATGTTTTTATTTATTAAACTTTGATTTTAACTCTTTTAACTCTTCTTTAAATAAAATAATAATAAGTGTCCTAATCTAATCCAAGTGGACCTAAATAATCATATTTTATTCCTAAGGTTATTTTTGGCCAAATTAAACTCATTCAATAGAATTAGGACATGTGTTAGGGTAATAATACTATCATTTTTACCCTTAATTACCCTATTTACTTTTAACCGTGGTAAATAAAAGTAAAAAGTTACTATTCACCAAAAATTATTTTTATCTTATTGAACCACATTTTACTCCTTGATATTAACCATGTCTCTCGTATTTTCGAAATTAAACTCACATAAGCGGTAAAATTAAGTTTCATGCACAATTGCAAATGCTCCTTGGAGGTGGGTAAAAGACTGTGAAAAGTTCAATAAAATTTTTATATATCTAAAATTATTATAAAATTAATCCAATGAATTACATTGAACTTATATAAGTATTATGTATCTATTTTGACCTAAAATAATTTTAAATAAAATAAATGATTATTTAAATAAAAAGTTGGTTTTAACCAATAACTCAGTGTTTTCACTATTCATCAAAAATTGAAAGTTTTCAGAAAAATGCCAAAATTTCACCCTATGCTAATTTTGATATTCCGAATCCAAAAATGAAGTCCATTTTGAAAGATAAAATTTATAAAATTTCAAAAAATTTGTATTACTATTCATAACATCTATTTTATATAATATTTTAATAACATATCGTTATTTAGTGAAACTCAATATTGCGTACAACGCAAGCTATCGAGGAAGGTTGCTCGTGCGTATAACGCAAGCCGAGACAGTGTTGTGTGTAGTGAAAGATTCCTTTGGTGATTCATATAACATAAAAACAAAATATTTCTCATAAAATCTCGGGTGTTACATTCTACCCCCCTTAAAATGAATTTCTCCCTCAAAATTTGTCACTTTGTAACAAACAGATGAGGATACCTCTCCCTCATCATATCCTAAAGTTCCCATGTAGCTTCTTCTAATTGGTGGTTCCTCCATAAAACTTTCACCAAGTGAGTGGTCTTGTTCTATAGAACTTTTTCGCTACGATCCAGAATCTCTATTAGTTGTTCTTCATAAGAAAGATCTTGCTCCAGCGGTACAACTTCTGATCTTAGTACATGTGAAGGATCAGGTATGTACTTTCTCAGGAGAGATACATGGAACACATCGTGAACTTGAGAGAGATTCGGTGGAAGCTCCAATTGGTAAGCTACCTTCCCAACATGATCCATTATTTCGAAAGGACCGATATACCTAGGGCTTAGCTTTCCCTTCTTTCCAAATCTCATTACTCTCTTCCAAGGAGATATTTGTAAGAACACTTTATCACCCACTTCAAACTCTAGGCCTTTTCTTCGGTTGTTGGCATAAATTTTTTTTCGACTCTGAGCTGCTCTTATGTGTTGTTGAATAGATCTGACCTTTTCTGCCATCTCATCAATAAGATCAGCTCCTAATAGATTTCTTTCCCCAACTTTATCTCAGCAAGTTGGAGTCCTGCATTTCTTTCCATAGAGAGCTTCATAAGGAGCCATCTGAATACTGGAGTAAAAGCTATTATTATAAGAAAATTCCACCAAAGGTAGGTGTTGATCCCAACCACCTTTGAAATCCATAGAGCAAGCTCTTAAAATATCTTTTAGAGTTTGAATTGTTCTCTCAGACTGACCGTCTGTGTGAGGATGATAAGCAGTGCTGAAACTCAACTCTGTATCTAATGTATGCTGAAGACTTCGCCATAACTTCAAGGTAAACCTCGGATCCCAATCAGATATAATGGAAAGTGGTACTCCATGCAATCTTACCACTTCCTTTACATATATCCTGGAAAGATGATTCAGAGAGAAATCTTCTCTAATAGAAATGAAGTGTGCCGACTTCGTAAGACGATCAACTATAACCAAGATACCATTATTGCCTTTAGATGTTTTAGGAAGTCCAGTAACAGAGTCCATAGTGATGTTTTCCCATTTCCATTTGGGTATGGGTAATGGTTGTAACATCCCCTTAGACTTCTGTCTCTCAGCTTTAACTTGCTGACAAACCAAGCATCGAGAGACATATTCAGCAACATCTCTTTTCATGTCATCCCATCAGAAGTACTCCTTCAGGTCCCTATACATCTTTGTGCTTCCAGGATGAATAGAGAATGAAGAACTAGGAGTCTCATCCAGTATCTCCATCTTTAATTCTGGTATGGGAGGAACACAAACCCGGTTCCTGAACCTTATTATTTCAGCACAATCAAAGTGAAATTCAGGAACATTTCTCACCTTTTTTTGTAACTCTACATCTTCTTTCTGTGCCTCTTTAATCTTCGCATGTATAGATGGTCCAACATTCATTTGAGAAAGATAATATTTTCCCCCTTCCATTATAATTCCAAGATCCATCCTTTGTAAATCCATAAATATTGGATCTTTTGTGATTCTCATCATGGATAAGCTAGCATGGTTTTGTCGACTTAATGCATCTTCCACCTTGTTTGCTTTCCCAGGATGATAATGAATTGAGCAGTCATAATCCTTAATCAGCTTCAACCATCTTCTTTGGCGCATATTCATCTCCTTTTGTGTGAAAATATACTTTAAACTTTTATGATCAGTATAAATATCACACCTTTCACCATAAAGACAATGCCTCCAAATCTTTAATGCAAATATTACCGCAGCTAATTAAAAATCATGAGTTGCGTAATTTTGCTCATGGATTTTCAACTGCCCTGAGGCATAAGCTATCACCATATCATTTTTCATGAGAACACACCCCAATCCCTTCTTGGATGCATCACTGTAGATCACAAACCTTTCTCCACTACAAGGCAGTGTGAGCACAGCTGAACTGGATAACCTTATTTTTAACTCCTTGAAATTCTCTTCACACTCCTCTATCCAAACGAACTTAACTCTTTTTCAAGTCAACATGGTGAGTGGATTAGATAATCATGAAAAATCTTTCACAAAACATCGGTAATATCCATCCAAACCAAGAAAAATTTGGATCTCAGTTACTGTGGTTGGTCTCGACCATCTTTTGATAACCTCTATTTTTGCTGGATCCACAGATATCCCCTCTTTTGAGATTATATGACCCAAAAATGAAAATTTTTTAATCCAAAATTCACACTTGGTAAATTTTTCATAAAGCTTATCCTTTCTTAGGGTCTTTAATACAATTCTCAAGTGATATTCATGTTCTTCCTTGATCTTTTAATAGAAAATAATATCATCTATAAAGACAACCATAAACTGATCAAGATAATCTCTAAAGACTCTATTCATCATATCCATAAAGATAGCAGGGGCATTAGTAAGACCAAATGGCATCACTATAAATTCATAGTGTTCATACCTTGTACGGAAATTCATATTTAGTATATCCTCCCTTTTGACCCTTAATTGATGATACCCTGAACGAAGATCAATCTTGGAAAAGTATTGAGCTCCGCGTAGTTGGTCAAATAAGTCATAAATGCATGGGAGAGGATATTTTTTCTTGACAGTGATCTTGTTAAATTCTCAATAATCAATTCAAATTATCATTGATCCATCTTTCTTACTAATGAAAAAAATAGCTGCTCCCCAAGGTGATGCGCGAGGGCATATGAATCCCTTATCAAGATTCTCTTGGAGTTGCTTCTTCAATTCTTGCAACTCAATTGGGTCCATTCTATAAGGTGTCTTTGAAATGTGCATTTCACCCTATATGTGTTATATTGAAAACTCAACTTCACGATTTGGTGGAAGACCTGGAAATTCCTCTAGAAAGACATCATCAAACCCCCTTACAATGGGTGTATTCTTAATCGTGAGTTTCTCTCCAACCATTTGAGATAAATAACCTTCATTTATTGGAATCAAGACCCATAAGATGAAAGAAATTTCCATTGGAAGGTTATATTCATCCTTGTATCAATAGATGATAGTAGATTGATCGGGAATATTAAATGTGATTTCCCTTCTTTGGAAATTGATATGAGCTCCATATAAAGAAATTCAATCCATGCCAAGAATCACATAAAATTCCACTATAGGAAGGATCACAAGATTTGCAGGAAGCACTTTCCCACAAACATCAATTGGAGTAGAATTATAAACTTTTGAGGTAACCGTTGTGCCATTAGGAGTTGTCACAGCTAACTCAACAACTAACTGCTGAGGTAATATGCCGATACCCTTATAAAATTATTCATAAATAAAAGAGTGGGTGGATCCAGAATCAAATAAAACATTTTCTACTTTAGAGTGGATGGTAATTGTACCTTTCACCACTTCGTTATCATACTCCACATCGCCGATAGAAATTGCATGTGAATTTCCTTTTTCATTGGCCTTAAGAGTTTGTTCACGTCGATCATCATAAAAAACCCTTGTATTAGGGAATTTATTGGCATAATTCCCTATTTCCTTTCACTTGAAACATTGAAGGGTAAGAGGTGCATTATGTGTATCCCTTTCTTTGTTCGCATCATTAGACATATCCTTCCCATTATTTTGACATTCAACTGCCCAATGACCTTCTTTTCCACACTTAAAACATTTACTTATCCCTTTAAGACAATTCCCTCCATGTTTCTTTCTACACTTTGAGCATAAGGGAAAACTCATCTTCTTTTCATTGTGGTCTTTAGATTTCCCTTTGAATTCCATTTTACTCTTCTTATCAAACCCATATGTCTGATGGCTTACTCCAATCTCCATCTCAACCTTGAGAGCACATCGAACAATTTCCTCGTAGCTATTGAAGTCCCTTATGGATAAATCCCTTCGGAGACTTGGTTTTAAGCCACTAAATAATTGATCGATTTTACTCTCAGGTTGGATAATAATTCTGGAAGCATACCTTGCAAGTCTTGTAAAATTTTCTTCGTAGGTACCAACAGATTCACCATCCTTTTGCTTCAGTTCAAGAAACTCCTTCTCCATCTTTGTTAGAATAATACGAGGGAAGTACTTATTAAAAAATAAGTTCTTGAACTCGTCCCATTCCATGGACTAAATTTCATCCATTTGACTCTTATTCTTAATAATATTACACCATTGATCAGCTTCACCTTCGAAATGATATACTGATAATATGACTTTATCATGTTCATAACATTGTATAACTGAAAATATCTTTGCAGTGGTATTGATCCATTGTTCATACACTAATGGATTAGTAGACCCGTTGAATGAGGCTGGACGCTACCTCATGAAGGATTCAACAGAATTTTTCTCCTTCCTTTGCTCGTTTGGAAGTCCTGCATGGTTCATAGCTTGAGAAAGTTGTGTGATCATGGCTACAAGATTTTGCATTACATCTCCCATAACGTTTGGTTTCTCAGGGGGATAATCATTGCATTTCCCATCACATTCAGCATTAACACGGTTCCTTCGGGTTCTATCCATTGACTAAAACCAATAATCATAGTGTGAGAAGCACTAATCAGAATAGGAAAACCACATAATCAAGAATAAAATTTCACACTTAAGGTATTATCATAGGTTATTCATAGCCATTTCTAAAGCACTGCGATTTTGTCCTATGCTTAGACATATCCTTAGGGTTCTTACTAAGGCTTTCACATCCTAGTTTTCAAAGGTTAACTATACCTTTCCTCTGATACCAACTATAAGGACCCATACTTTACATACATTATTATTGCTTCAGAATTGAAGCATACTTATTACAACATATAACAAAACCATGAAAGGATCATATAGGTATAGTTTCTTTAGAAACTGGGAAACATAAACAACTGGTTCATAAATAAGCTACATTGTCTCCTATTTATTTCATCATATCTAGAGTCCCTTTTGGAATATCCTACTTAAAACCCTTATTCATGACCTGGGGAAAAACATACAAAAGGGTGAGCTCAAATGCTCAGTAAGGGTAACAAAAGAAATATCAATCATATCATATTCATAAGAACATAACATTTTGAAAATCTTAACCTGAAAAAGAGATCATAATATCATAACATGGGATAAATCATGGTAGTGAAATGTAATCCCAATAATCATAACATGAAATTTTTTTTCATACACACATAATCATAGAGAATCATTTCTTAGTATTCAAGACTCATTTCCAAGACTATCCTAGTAGACAAAGTTCATTTCTGAACCGAGTTCACTCCTCGTTTCAGTCCTGTATCATTGAACCGGATTAAGCTGTCGTTCCAGCCATGTCTATCTCATGAGATATAAATATTTAACAAATTCATTGGAGGGAGATATAGGTCCCACCCATCTCATAATGATATCATTCTTATGTGTTCCACAAGATCATAAATCATACATCATAGCATAACCCATGTAATAAAAATGGGATTCTTAAACATCATGCCATCATAACATAATCCATATAAGATAAAAGGACATCATAAAAATAATTTCATCATAACATAATCAAATAAATGTAAAAATAGGGATAGAAACAGAACCCTATATTATCTTATATGGAAAATAATTTTGATAAAACGCTTGAACTCCATTCTTGAGGAAAATATCCTTTCTACTTCAAAAACATTTTTTTCTTTCTTTACATGTCATACAATTTTAAACTAAAAGAAGTTGATTGAAAATAAACTTGAAAACTTGTAAAGGCAGCTTCATGGAAATAATGTTCTATGAAATCATAAAATCCATTCATGTCGTATAAGTTAGAAAAACATTTTTCTCATACTTTGGCCAGAAAATTCAAAAAGTACCTCGTACTAAAAACGACAAAAGATTACTTTCATATCTTTTACTAAAAATTCACCAATGAGTAAAATTGGATTTAAAAAATTTTAGGAGGATAGAAATAATATTACATATTTAGGAAACATGTATGTGGATGATAAATATTCCCCAGTAAATTCTGAAGTATAAACAATCTCGGATAAAAATGAGATTGCTAGATTTTCCCTTACCTTAGGTCTGATTTGCTTCGTACGTATTTGAACCTCCTTTATAATTATTTAAATAATGTCATTGAATTATTAAAGAATCATATTCATTGTTATGATATCATATATGGTCATATTCTTATCTTCTTATTAGTAATATTTCATTGCTACTTGTTATTCGGGTGTTCATTGCTTTATGTTCTTATGTATGTTTTTTCGAATAAATTCTTATTCTTATATTTAGGTTATAGATACCTCATTTACAGAATGGTATTAGTGTAATTTATATCATATTTATTCATTCAATTCATTTATATAATCATTATTCAATGAAGATCATGTATAATGATTCACATCACATCGTGGAGACGGTAGGCCGTACGTACGCACGAGTGATGATATCGTTCCCATGATCGTGGAATTGTATTGAAGTGTATGTATACTATTTAAGAATAAATATCAATTTAAAATAATCATATATATTTATTCTTTACACCATTATATCCATCCAAGTAAGGTGGTGGTGGAAAACAGATTATACCACGACGTGGAGACGGTATTCCGTACGTACGCACGCGCGGTGATTTCGTTTTCCGTAGGATGGATAGAAGGTGAAATATGGTTGTTTCATATTTATAATAAAATATCAGTATATGAGTGATACTGATTTTATTACTTTATTATGAAACAAAAAAATAAGAATAAGTATAAGAAGAAATGAATTTGAAATAATTGGTAAAGGATATTACCTCTTCTTTGACGCGCCTCTTCTAAACCTCCTATAAGGGCACTAAAGTTGGTCTTTAAAGAAGACCAGAACCTCTATTATGTTTCTAGGTATGTTTATAAGGGAACTTTTCCGGGTTTGGTCGAGCTTGAAGGCTCTAAATTGTGTAAATAGGAGAGGGAGGAGGTGCCCTTTTATAAGGGAGGAGAGGGGCACCTTAGAAAAAACTTAAAATATTATTTTATAATAAAGTCATATTCAGTTTTTAATAGCTCCAAATTGATTTATTTAGAATCTAAGGTGGGGATTGGTCGAAATCCTATCAACCAATAGGTTTTAGACAAGTTTAGTTTACTATTTTAACCTTATCATTTATATTTAACTCTAAGTTAAATAATTTAACTTTTACTGTGTCTTCTTGTTTTCTTACACTATATGGTTAATAAACTTACTATAACAAGCCAAACAAACCCCAAGTGGTTCATTATTAATATATAACCTTATCTAAGTCATTTGGATGAACCTTAGATTTTTAGGAATAAAATAACAATTAATAATATAATATTTGTTTTAAAAACTATTTTATGTCAATTTTGAAACTATTTGGTAATTGATTTTTTTGAAAATCATAACAGCATGATTAGTTCAAAAAAAGTAAATTAAATAAATAATAACATATCATATTAACCTATAAAATTAGTTTTATTCATAAAAAGTCTCAAATTACATTTATTTGGGTATTTATAACATCAATTATGTTAATATTTTATTAATAAGGTAATTACTGCATCATCATTGTGTCAAAAATAAATTAAATTATTTAATGTCAAAAAAATATAAATAAAATACCATTATATAGGAAATATTTTTATATTTCTAATTAATATTTATATTCTAATTTATCTTATGTATAACCCTATATTAAAAATATTTTTAATTATTAAACTTTGATTTTAACTCTTTTAACTCTTCTTTAAATAAAATAATAATAAGTGTCCTAATCTAATCCAAGTGGACCTAAATGGTCATATTTTATTCCTAAGGTTATTTTTGGTCGAATTAAACTCATCCAACAGAATTAGTACATGTGTTAGGTAATAATAATATCATTTTTACCCTTAATTACCCTATTTACTTTTAACCGTGGTAAATAAAAGTAAAAAGTTACTATTCACCTAAAATTATTTTTATCTTATTGAACCACATTTTACTCCTTGATATTAACTGTGTTTCTCGGATTTTCTAAATTCAACTCACATAAGCGGTAAAATTAAGATTTATGTACAATTGCAAATGCTCCTAGGAGGTGGGTAAAAGACGGTGAAAAGTTCAATAAAATTTTTATATATCTAAAATTATTATAAAATTACTCCAATGAATTACATTGAACTTATATAAGTATTATGTATCTATTTTGACCTAAAATAAATTTAAATAAAATAAATGATTATTTAAATAAAAATTCAGTTTTAACCAATAACTCAGTGTTTTCACTATTCATCAAAAATTTGAAAGTTTTCAGAAAAATACCAAAATTTCACCCTAGGCTAATTTTGATATTCCAAATCCAAAAATGAAGTCTATTTTGAAATATAAAATTTATAAAATTTCAAAAAGTGTGTATTACTATTCATAACAGCAATTTTATATAATATTTTAATAACATATCATTGTTTCGTGAAACTCGGTATTGCGTACAACGTAAGTTATTGAGGAAGGTTGCTCATGCGTATAATTCAAGCCAAGACAGTGTTGTGTGTAGTGAAATATTCCTTTGGTGATGCATATAACATAAAAACAAAATATTTCTCATAAAATCTCAGGTGTTACAAACACCCTAGTACTTTATTAAAGAGAACAAGAGTTTTCTACAAGTGTAGAGAGAAAGGGCACCATGATCATGATTGAAAGGTCCATAAAAAAGTTTCCAATGTTGAATGCTTCAACTATAAGGAGATTTGACACTATGAAAACAGATGTCACAAGCATCAAATGAATATACCATAAAAGAATATAATGGATCATGTTCAATCTTATGTTATTACTATAAATAAAGAGGAATTATTAATGTTCTTGTGTTTGGATTCAAGAATTATTTCATTTGAGTATTTTATCAATGATATCATGGTTATAATAGTTATAAAATGTATAATAATTGTATTATAGTACTTTTCCATCAAGGATTTAAAATCAGTGTTGAACGGTACTGATAAACAAGAAAAATGATTCAGTGGAAAGTTTAACTTCTTGGAATATACATGATTGAGGGAAATATAACCCTTAATATGTTCTTGATGTTTAGATAATGATGTTGGGATTAAAATATGATTAATATGGATAAAGTAAATTGGATAATAATAACTACCTTGGAACTGATTAATGATTTGTTGACAATGTGGTTTATGTTATCATTGATGGAATTTATAGCATTTTATATTTAAGTAATATATCCAATAATATGTTTTTTATTTAAAGAATAAGGAATCATTCATGTTTTCAATAAGGTTTTATGGTAATTTAGATTATTACCATGTTTTAAGAGAATACATGATTAAGGTATTCACATGTTTAGTATGTGATTATTAAGAGCTACTGCATATTATTTAAGGGATTGATGATAATTTAATTTTGTAAATTTAGTGACCTTATTTATAATGTTTTGGATATTAATATTTTGGAAGGGTTATAAGGTTAACCATTTATGAAATGGTTTAAGTTGAACTTTGGATGAGTTTTTAGAGATTAATATATTACTTCACTATATAAATATTTATGAATATTGGATAACCTATACTAACCATTTTGTTATAATAATAAATAGAGCTATAAGGAATGACTTATCATTCTATTATGTATCATATGATCTATTAAAAGTGAATTTTATTTCTTCAAGCATAAAAAAATTCATCATGGATATTAATTTCTTATAGTAAGAAATGAAGTGGAAATTGATCGAATCATAAAAAAATAATGAAATTATACTTATAAAATAAAAATATATCTAGTAAGTATATTTTCATATATTCTCAATCTATATGGTAAATAAATTCCTCAACTCTAGGAAAATGATATTGAAATAAAATGTTATCCTAATACCTTCATTTATGTTAAACCGATGGTCTTTTAAATCATTACCGATTTATGGTTTTTAGGTTATTAACTTTTAATTGATCATTTAATTTCTTATGATCAATGACCTCTATAATTCTCTATAATTATTTACATTTTTCTTCCATGTCTAAATTTTCACTTTCCACCAATGTTATCCTACTTATAAACCCAGTTATTTTTTATTCCATGTGAACTTGATATTTACCTTCTTTCTTATCAATGAGATGTTTTATTAACCCTTTTAATGATTTTGGATTCCAATAATGGTATTTTCAAATGAAAGACCCTTGATTTTTTAGATCAATATTAAATTTTGGGGATGCAATTTATTTAAGGGGGTAGAATGTAACACCCTAAGATTTTAAAATATAAACATCATATTCGATAGCATATATAACATGCAAAAAAAGAGTGTAAGGGAATATAATATCCTGATAATTTAAGATATATTTATTTTTTAAATAAATTCAATCTCTCTGATAGCTTTTAATACATGCAATACTAGGTTTGAACGAAACACGATACTATATTAAAATATTATTATTTAAACATTACCATTATAACCTAGATGTTAAATTCAAGAGTATGAATAGTAATAAATAAATTATGAAAATTATATGGTTTTAACATGTATAAAATAAATTAAATGGATACATATTTATTAAAAATAAAATAATAATCCTTTGAAAGAAAAAAGAAATGTTTTCTAAAAAACTGTATTTTTCTAAAAGGCAGTTTAGTCGCGCTTTGTGCACATAATTGATAATTAATTTTTGCCACTTTTAGAAAATTTATTTGAAAAAATAAAATTCTTTTTTAAATCATCGTATCAAAATTATATTATGTTTAATTTTTTGGATTTTTCTAAAAAGTTTCATTTTTTTATGAATAGTGAAAAATTATGCCTGAATGGCCCGAAGGCCTTCATTTTTCATTGATTTTTGATAAACCCCATTTAATTGAAAGTTTCCTTTTCGTTTAAATTATTTATAAATTTAAATTATATTTTAAATTAGTTTCAAAGTAAAATTAGTTACATTATATATCTATTAATCTAATTTTTGTCATTATAATCATTTTTATATTTAATTTTGATATAAAAACTTTGTAAACTTTTAAATATTTTCTCTTTGAAAACCAACTTTCTCATCACGTATGTGGGATTAATTTTAAATTAAATTTTTCACCTTTATGAATTAAATTTATAAAAATAGATTAAATAATTTTAATAAGAATAATTTATATTATCTAATAATTTCAACTTAATTTTTGATCATAATGAAGAGTGAAAATAGTAAAAATTAATTGTCGTGGTTAAGGTAAAAATGGGTTTACCGTGGGGTTAAACTAAGAAGATAAGGGTCCAAATGACCTACCAAATTGTCAAAATATTATTGAATAGACATATTTACACCTTATTTTATCCCAAATTATAACCTAAGGTAATTTTTAATCTTTTTAAATGTGAATGACTTTATCATTTTGGATTATTTTGGGAATTTTTCAAGTAATTTCCAAGAGGGTTCCCTTTCCCCACTTATAAAAGGGAACCCCTTCCCCTCACTTCTTCACACCCCTAAAGACCTTTAGATCTACCAAAAACTACTAAAATATCTCACCAACATCCTTATACATATTATATAGATTCTATTCTTCCAAAAATATCATCCCTAGGGTCCTTAATATGAGATCCAAATGAGGTTTCTCTTAGAAAAGGTAATTATTTTACCAAAACTATTTCATTTTCTTTATTCTTTTTCCACCTTCAATTATGTATTAACGCTTAAAATATAATAACACCAGTATATTTCATATACTAAAATTTTATTATTATTATGTAATAATATTTATTCATCTCCACTTCCATCAAATGGGAAATAAAATCATCGATTGTGTGCACGGCAGACTACCCCCTCGTGAACCGATGTAGTTTGTTTTCCATCACCACCTTTCAAGGATAGATATAATAATGGATTTTACACATTTATATTGTATTTATGATATTATTAAACTTATTTAATTTTAATATCACATATACCTTTTTACATTCCATTTTTTTCAAATATGATAATATCGCTCATGTGCACGGCGGACTACCACCTCACGAAGCGATGTGATTCATTTTTCACTTATGATTTACATGGAATGAAGTAGGGATAAAATTAATGAATATATGTGATATATATGTAATGATATTAATTTTTAAAAATTAACATATCACCCAATCCTTACCCTTTCACTTATTAGGGGAATGATATCATCGCTCGTGTGTATGTACAACCTACCATTTCCACGAAGTGATATGATTCATTTTCCATGTCCAACTTTCATAAATGGTTCTAAAAATGTATATACATAGTAAATAGGATATATATAACATTATTATAATTCTAGATATGATATATATATATATATATCCTATACACAATAAACACAACTTTCATGACAAAACACGTATGAGAAAACAAGGCAATTAACACTCGAAATAATAAAAATAATGAAATATTATTAACAAATGGGTGGTAAAATATTGTAATAGGATCATATATGATTTTATAAATATTATTATGGTTCTATTTTAAATTAATATCATGAATAAAACTATTATACATGAGTTACAAACACGTGCAAAGGAAATCAGACTTGAGGTAAGGGTTTCTTATCTCACTTTTACTTCCGTGAGACATATGTCATATTCACCACTTAGTATAAAAGTAATGGTTTGGAAAACTTTTAAGATTAAGTGTTTTTTAAAGATAATATAAGAGATAAAAATTTTATTTTGAGGTTATAGTTAATTAAATTTTAGGCAACTCCTAAGAATATAATATTTTAGTGATTTTGGTTTTTCAAATTCTAAAAATGAAAATTCAGAATTTTCCTTGGGTACAACAAAATAATTTTGAGGGAAAATTTTATTTATGGGGGTATAATATAAAATCCAAGAAAATTATAATCATATTTTTCTTTTTTTAATAATTATTTTTCATAAATAGATATTTAATATTATTGTGTAGCAATATGTTACCTTAAATATTGGTCAAATATTAATTTGATATTAAAATTAATAATGTAACGTATATTAAAAAAAATAAATTTTTTATTTTAATTCTTAAGTAATTTTATGTTTTACTTATATAGAAAATTATAAGAGTATATAAAAAATATATATTTATCCTTTTAATAAAAAATTTAAATTTATGGTTAGTGTTTTTTTAGGTTCTTATAAATATATAAGAATATATAAATATACATATATAGAAAATATGTTAATATATATATGTGTGTGGTAAACCAAAATAATAACCATGTATGTATATATATATATATATATGTATGTATGTATGTATGTATGTAAAATGTGCAATTAAAATTAAAATTTATGGTTATGTTTATATATGTAAAAAAGAGTTATAATATTGTGTTTAATATATATGTACATATATATATGTACAGGATATATATGTATATATATACTTATATTTGGTATGTATATATATACACATATATAAGATGTTGATTGTATTAAAAAAATAATATGAATATATTTTTATGTGGTGCATGAGAATTATTTTTAAGAGGTTGATTTTATAAATAATGATAATAATAATAATAATATATAATACTTAAAGAAGTAAATAATTTTAAAAAAATGAATAAAAAATAAATGAAAAAGAGGTAGAGAGTGATGTGTGGTGTGTGGTGGAAGGAACCCATAAAAAACATGTGGTATGTAGTGGAAGGAACCCCCAAAAATGTGAGGTGTGTTAAGTATATGGAGTAACGAACCAATGTGGGTATATATATGATATATATGTATATATATACTTTAAAACATACATGTTATAAATATGCTAATATATCTTATATTATATGTTATTTATATGTTAAATATATATGTGTGTGTGTGTGTGTTAAATATATATATATACATTAAAATATATGTGTGTCAGAATATATATATAGGTGTTGAGTCAATAAGGTTTTCCTTATGACTTTTCCATTCCTTCTTGTTTTGAAAATCACAAACATCTTATCTTAAGGAGAATTGCTTTATAAGGAAAATTGCTTTTATAAGGAAAATTTCTTTTATAAGGAAAATGGTTTTTATAAGAAAAATTATCCTTATCATATTTTCATCCATATTTTTCTTAAGTATAAGATTCGGATTCATTTTCTCGGAATCATTAAAACTTTGATATAAAGAATTCTGTTTAGTATTCGGATTCTGGATAAAGAACTATAAGGAAGTCTCATTCCGAATTCCGGATATGATCTCTGACTAAGTTCTATTCCAGATTCAGGATACGAATTCTGAAGAAGAATTCTCATTACGAATTCTAATAAAAAAATCCCATTCCGAATTCTCATTACGAATTCCAATGAAGAATTCTCATTACGAATTCTAATGAAGAAATCTCATTCCGAATTCTCATTACGAATTCTGATAAAGAATTCTCATTACGAATTCTGATGACGAATTCTCATTACGAATTCTGATGACGAATTCTCGTTACGAATTCTGATGATGAATTCTCATTACAATTTCTGATGACGAATTCTCATTACGAATTCTGATGACGAATTCTCATTACGAATTCTAATGACGAATTCTCATTACGAATTCTGATGATGAATTCTCATTACGATTTCTGATGACGAATTCCTATTCCAAATTCTCATTCCGAATTCATCTATTAAACAGAATCTGATTATCATTGTTTTATACACTCTGAATTTATTCACTCCGAACTTTCACTCCGAAGTTTTCATTCCGAACTTTTATGTTAGAGTTTAAAACGATGTCGTACATTCTGTTACACTTGTTTTGTTATAAAACGATGTCGTCCATTTTGTTATAAACTAACTTTTGTCTAAGTGACACGTGTACAGGTCCCTCCGATCTTTAAGGAAAATATGACCGTTAGAGAAGGAGCCGACCTTACCTATAAATAGGAGCTCATTTGAAAAAGCTCGCAACGGATGGATGAACAATTTGGACTTTGTGCATACATGCTGTTGAAGTGATTTCTAGAGAGAGAGACTCTTATTAACTCTCAAAGCTTCGTGCGACTCCGAATGTTGGTGATTACATTCGAGGGCTTCCGGGTATAGGAAGACAGAGGTGCCGACTACCTTAAAGTTCGAGGGCTTCCTTGCTGAGGAGGACAGAGGTTGCCAACTACCTTGAAGTTGAGGGCTTGCGGGGATAGCAAGACAGAGACTCTGATCTTCGTATCGAGGGCTTACCCTGGTGTGGGTAAGACATACTTGCTTGAAAGTATAAATCAAGGGACCTTTATCCAAGGTTGTTGGATACCCTTCTCTTTGGGTTAAAAGACTATTATCTTGTTACTAGTAGTTTTACTACTTGTTTTTTATTCCGCTGCAATTTGTATCTTAAGGAAAGTATAACTTTCTTATACTTCCTTACTTACTCTGATTCATTTAGATTCTATACGCTTTAAGGTAGAATCTCATATTGTAACTTTTGTTAAGTTTCAATTCCGAAACCATATTTCCGGAACCTACTTTTGGAATATCTTTCCAAGTTTAGTTCGGTGTTAGAGGTGTTGTGAATTTACTTAGTTTAACTTTGTTAAACTTAGCCCTTTCCTTTTCTTAAGGAAACTTTAGTTATTCATAACTAACTTTAAAGGTTCCAAAGGAATTTTTAAAGTATACAATTCACCCCCCCCCCTCTTGTATATTGAGCATATCATATTATATTTCGATCCTACAATTGGTATCAGAGCAGGTTACTGAAATACTTGTACTCACATACAAGTTTTTCTTGCTCACTTTTCCATTCCGAACTTTGTCATACCGATTTATCCATTCCGAACTTTTCTCTACTTTGTGATTACGATTCTAAGCTACTAACAAGTTTGTGTGCAAAGTTATTTCTAGTATGGCAGGAATTAATGTTGGATCTATTGACAATCTGAATCCTACAAGACCACCTATATTTGATGGTAATGACTATGAATACTGGAGAGATCGTATGAAGACATTTGTTATCAATACTGGAGTAGACAACTTTGTTATGCTTACTGGTGATTATAAAATTCCTGACAAGGAAGTCAGAACCTTTACTAACCAGGAAAAGCAATAATATCAACTCAACTATAAGGTACGCAATACTTTACTGTGTTCAATGACCAGAAATATATATAGCCAAATTTCTTCTTGTGAAGCAGCTAACTGTATACGGAAGAAGTTAGAGGTTACACACTTTGGGACTTCTAAGGTGATTGAGACTAGAAGAGCTATGCTTAGAGCTGAATATCATGGCTTCAATTTTCCTTATGGAGAACCTATCTGTAAAGTTCAACAAAGGTTTATGACTATTGTCAACAGTCTGTAGTCTATGGGAGAGAAAGGTTTAGATGATGAAGCTCTTGTGGACAAGATAATTGACATTATGCCCAATGAGTGGGAATCCAAGAGAACAGCTATAGATGAGAACAGGAAGGTCACTCAAATTACTCTTGATGAATTATTTGGAACTCTTCTACAACATGAAACAAAAATGAAGAGAGATGCTGAAAACATCAAGAAAAAGAATGGAAATGGTACTGTTGCTTTTACTACAACGTCGAATCAGATGAAAGCTAAGACTCCTGAGAGAGTAACCAGATCCAAGTCTAAGAAAGTCATTTTCCAATCCGAATCTAGTGAGAGTGAAGTCTCAGAAAATGAATTAGCCAATATTGCTCGAAGGATGAACAAGATAGCTGGACAGAGAAACTTTTAATCCAAGTATAAGAAGAAGGACAGGAAAGATAAGAAAGATGGAGAAGTAACTTGTTATGAATGCAAAAGAGCTGGACATATTAGACCAGATTGCCCTATGCTCAAAAAGAAAGAAAGAAAGGAAAGGCATTCAGACAGGAACAGGAAGAAGTATTATAAATCCAAAGCTAAGAAAGTTCTGAAAGTTAATGACACCTGGAGTGCCAGTGGTGGTGACTCTTCAGATGAATCTTCTGATTATGAATCTTCAGGACAGAAGAATCTTGGTGTCACGACCCGCCCTCGGGGTCCGTGCCGTGACTACCCCAAGCCCGCCTTCCATAGGCCAGGGGCTGGCGACTAGCACCGAGGCGTAAATCCCAGAAAAAGGGAAGGCATTGCCTTTGAAAGTAAACACACACCACAGAGTAAACAAGCGGAAAGTAAACACTAAGCAAGCAGAGTACAACTGAAAGTGCAGAAAAGTAAATGGGCCAGTATACAAACCCAAACTGAAAGTAAAGTACAACTCGAAAAGGGAAAAACAGCAACTGAAAAGTAAAAGCCGCTACTCTGAGCTGTCCACTGGAAATCCCACCTGAAGGGTGGGTACAGAAAGCTCCTCTGCTCCACGGGTCCCGCCGTCCGCTCCGAGCACGTCCCGCCCAGTGGTCCACCTCCGGGTACCGTCCCGCTGTGCAAGCCTCAGCTAAGGTCAACGCTGTCCGTCGTCTGCAACCAACACAACGTAGTGCGGGCAAAGCCCGTGCAGGGGTGAGTATAAGCTACTCAGTAGGGACCCCGAGACCCCTGAAGGTCTCTCAAATCCACAAAGGATAAACCACGAAGAAAAGTACAATCACGAAGTAACAACCGACACTGCTTAGGTATATGCCCATACATATACCTAAGTCATCAATTAAAATACGCTCCAACCTCCGAGCCCAAGTACAACTCAGTCCACGCAGGAAAGTATACGTATTCCACATAGGAAAGCAAAACATAATCCACACAGGATTGCACAACACAATCCACACAGGAAAGCAACAGGATTCAGCTCACACAGGTATACTTCTTCAAGGACGATAAAGATGATCACTGATCCATCTAAGTCGTCGGACCCACGAAGGATCGATAGGTAACTAACCCCCGCAGAAGACCCACACAGGATCGGGCTCACACAGAACCTGTAGGCGCTGGCTCACACAGAACCACTGAGCGCAAGGACCCACACAGGATCGGGCCCACACAGGACCTGTAGCACTGATCCACGTAGGATCGCTGAGTGCTGAAGTCGTCGTCGTCGAATCCACATAGGATCTCTGTACTGTCGTCGTCGAATCCACACAGGATCTCTGTACTGTCGTCGTCGCAGTCACAGTAGCAGTCGTAGCAGAAGAACAGTCGCAGCCAGCACTAGGGTTCCCGCACACAGCAAGCTCGTACGGAGGGTCCGCTCCACGAGCCGAGAGGCTGATACATCAACTGTCACAAAGACCAGAGTTGATGTATCCAAAAGTTCCGTATCGTCAACAGGAACTCAACGCAACAGACGGCGCGTCGATCGGACGCCCGGTCTGAGAGTTATTGGCATTTTCGTCTCCGGGGCCCGGTTGGTTTTTAAGGCAAAACCAACCCGACCGTACTCCACCTGCGTCCAAACCTCGGGCGGAGTATGCCAAAAGATCCGTCTCACTAAGAGGAACATTACGCGACTGACAGCACGTCAATCGGACGTCCGTAGCTCAAGATATGAGCGTTTCCGCTCCGAAGGCCCGGTTGGTTTCGTGAACGAACCAACCCGGCCGAACTCAAAGTAACCCGAAACCTTGAGTGCGATATACCGAAACGACCGTCTCGATCCAAGGATCGCGTTTCCGCTGACGGTTCGTTGATCGGAGGTCCGAGGCTCAAGTTATGAGCCAAAAACCAAATCTGGTTCGAAACGGGGGGGTCCGGGTCCGGGCCGACCCGGCCCGACCCCCCCCCCCCGGGGTGGCGCGGCGGCGGCGCGGCGGCCGGCGGCGGCGGCGTGCGGCGGCGCGGCGGCCTGGCGCCGCGAGGAGGCTGCGCACGCGGGGGCAATCAAGCCCCCGGTTCTTGGATGGCGGCGCGGCTTTGTCGCGCCGTTTTTTGTAAAACAACGGCCCCCCTCCTGGGGGCCCGCTTTGAAGGAGATCCGGGGGAGCCGCCTGCCCCCCCCCCCCCCCCCCCCGTGGAAACCGCTCCCCCCCTCATAAAGAGGGGGGTTTTAAGTGAAGGCCGGGGGATTAATTCCCCCGGTTTTTAAGACATCCGGCCGGCCAGCTGGCCGGCCGGTTTTCTCAAACGGGACCGGAATTTCCGGTCCCCTCCTTCGGCTTCCGACGCCGGCGGCCCGGCCGCCGGCCTTCTCTTCCGCCGCGGCCCGGAACCGTCCGCGGTCTTCTCGTCCCGCTGCGGCCCGGAACCGGCCGCGGTCTCCTCGTCCCGCCGCAGCCCGGAACCGGCCGCGGTGTTCGTCGTCCGGCGCGGTGCGACGGCACCGCGCCCCTTTCGCCGTGCCATGATATTCATTTAACGCGGCGCGACGGCGTCGCGTTCTTGTTGTTTCTTCCAAGGTGCGCGCGACGGCATCGCGTAAGATATTTGTACGTTCATCCGCGTGGTGCGACGGCACCACGCCACTTGCTTTCCTCCGCAAAATAATTAAACAAGAACGATGGAGGGGGGTTTCGGCCGTGTTCGTGCGGTCCGCCCCCCCCCCCCCCCCCCTCACGTTAAAATAATAACGCAACTTAAAACATTTTAAAAGTCTCATGTTTGACATGCGAAATCCAGGATCAAGAAATGGAATAAATAAAAATGAATCAACAACCCCTACCTCGGGTTAAAGATTCGAAGATTCGTCTACGTTCCGCGGAAGACGGCGTCGCGGAGGTCGGGCGTCGCGGTCGTCGTTCGTCAAATCCGTTGACGAAGAGTTATGCCCGAAGAGACACGTCGTTGGCGGATCTTCGTTTGCCGACGAAGAAGGTCCGAGGAGGAAGCGGCGTTCCCTCTTGTTGACACCGAGGACGAAGAAGAGAGGCGTCGTTCTTCGACGGAGTTTGAGCGTTCTTCGTTCTTCGTCAGAGCTTGAAGATGAAGAGGAAGCTCTCCAAAAGCTCTCAAGGAGACAAACAAACAACCCATCATAAAATAAGATAACATCTTATTTTATTATTACAAAACACATAAGAATTTCAAAAGTTTGAAATTCAAAAAGGGTTTAACTCCCAAAATTAATTAAGAGTAACTTAAGCCAATTAAGAGGGGGTTAAGGGAACTTGAAAAGTCTAGGGGTTCGTGTGGGACCCACCACACTTAATCCTCCCAAGGGAGGTTAAGTGGGTGTGGGTCCCACTTCCAACCCCCTTTGGTAGGTTTTTAACAAACTAAAAATAAAATTTGTCTTACACAAATTTTATTTAACTCAACTGAAAACCCCAAAACTTATCTTTCAACCCGCAACAAACGCAACTCCCGAAAAGGTCTCTTTAAGAGAATATTGGCGCTGCGAGTTCATCGGTGCCCTCGGATTTCAATTCCGAGCACCGGATCAAAAGTTAGGAATTCTCGCTCGTTCGTTCACTGAACGTACCCGAGCCAAACTTCAGAAATTAATTCCGGGCACTCCGGGCCTCGGAATCAGGTGCCGTCTGAAACCGCGCTCTTGTAAAATTCTAAAGAAAATTAAGAAAAAATTTCCCTTGAATTTTACGGGTCTTTACATTACTCCCACCTCAGGGCTTTACGTCCCCGTAAAGATACATCAAAACTAGGGAAACAAATGAGGGTACTGAGCACGCATCTGAGCCTCCCGCTCCCATGTGCTCTCCTGGAGATTCCCGTGCTGCCATCTGATGCGCACAAGAGGAATCGATCGCCCACGCAGGACCCGCTCCTGTCGATCCTCTATCTCCACCGGGACCTCCGTAAAAGTCGCCCCATCGTCAACGTCAAGCTCCCCATGGTCAATGATGTGCGTCGGGTCGTGCACGTATCTCCTCAGCTGGGATACGTGGAAGACGTCGTGCACCCGGTGCAACTGAGGTGGTAGAGCCAGGCGATAAGCCACCTCACCAATCCTGCTAAGAATCTGGAAAGGTCCGATGAAGCGCGGAGATAACTTGCCGCCTCGGCCAAATCTCCGAATACCACGTCGAGGTGAGACCCGCAAGAAGACGTGGTCGCCATCCTCGAACTCCAGTGGCCTCCGTCTCCTGTCAGCATATGACTTCTGCCGGCTCTGAGCTGTCATCATCCGCTCCTGGATGACCTGGACCTTCTCTGTCGTGGCCTGGACCATCTCCGGTCCCACCAGTGCTGACTCCCCAGGGTCTGTCCAGCACAAAGGAGATCTACATGGTCGGCCGTACAACGCCTCGTACGGTGCCATACCGATGGTGGAGTGGTAGCTGTTATTGTACGCGAACTCCACCAAGGGTAGGTGGTCCTCCCAGCTACGACCAAAGTCGAGGACACATGCGCGGAGCATGTCCTCGAGAGTCTGAATGGTCCTCTCCGTCTGACCATCCGTCTGAGGGTGAAAAGCTGTGCTAAGACGTAGCTGTGTACCGAACGCCTCCTGTAACCCCTTCCAAAGCCGGGAAGTAAAGCGGGCATCTCGATCGGAAACGATAGATGATGGCACGCCGTGGAGCCGCACAATCTCCTGAATGTAGAGACGTCCCAATCCCTCCACTGAGCCCTGCTCTCTGATGGGTAAGAAGTGTGCCGACTTGGTGAGTCGGTCAACAATCACCCAGATGGAGTCGTGACCTCTGGAAGTGCGTGGAAGTCCAGTCAAGAAGTCCATAGATATGTCGTCCCACTTCCACTCCGGAACCTCCAAGGGTTGTACCAAGCCTGCTGGTACCTGATGCTCTGCCTTCACCTGCTGACAGGTGAGGCATCGAGAAACAAACTCTGCTACAGCCTTCTTCATGCCCGGCCACCAGTTTTGTCGTTTGAGGTCCTGGTACATCTTCGCCACTCCAGGATGTACCGCCAAAGGAGAAGTGTGAAACTCCCTCAGCACTTCCTCTCACAAAGCGACTGGTACCATGGTACATCCTCTGAAAAGGATGTTGTGCTCTGCTCCAAGGGAGAAACCATCAGGTGCCTGTCCCGAGGATATCTGTGCACGTCGTGTCTCACAGTCAGCGTCCCCGTGTTGTGCCTCCCTGACTCGCTGCAGTAGTAGAGGAATGACTGTGAGAGACTGAAGAAAGGCTGCTCCATCTCTATCCACGAAGGATATCTGCAAAGAGGCTAGCTGCTCCGTTGCCTCCTCGAGTAGCTGAATGCCCGTCCTCCTGCTGAGGGCATCGGCTACTACGTTCCCCTTCCCAGGGGTATAGACTATCTCAAAGTCATAGTCCTGGAGGAACTCGAGCCATCGTCGCTGTCTCAGGTTCAGGTCCTTCTGCGAGAAGATATACCTGAGACTCTGATGATCGGAAAAGACTGTAAAGCGCTCGCCCATCAGATAGTGTCGCCATGTCTTCAGAGCGAAGACCACTGCTGCTAACTCCAGGTCATGGGTAGCGTAGTTCTGCTCATGCGGCCTCAACTGTCATGATCCATAGGTGATCACTGCCCGCTCCTGCATCAGAACACATCCGAGTCCGGTCCCTGATGCATCGCAGTAGACTACGTACCCTACTCCCTCCTCAGGCAACCTCAAGATAGGTGTGCTAGTCAATCTCTGTCTCAGCTCCTGGAAGCTCTGCTGACATCTGTCTGACCACACGAAGGGTTTCCCCTTCTTCGTCAAAGCTGTGAGTGATGCCGCAACTCTGGAGAAGTTCGGTACAAATCTCCGATAGTATCCAGCTAGTCCCAAGAAACTCCGAACCTCAGTCACGCTCCTGGGTGGCTCCCAAGCTAACACAGCCTCAATCTTCGCGGGATCCACTGCAACTCCCGCCTCAGAGATAACGTGTCCCAAAAAGTGGACCTCACGTATCCAGAACTGGCACTTCGAGAGCTTACCATAAAGCTGGTGCTCTCGGAGTGTGTCAAGGACAACTCGCAAGTGATAGGCGTGCTCCTCCTCTGTCGTAGAGTAAATCAGAATGTCGTCGATGAAGACCACGACAAACCGATCGAGGTATGGCTGAAAGATCCTGTTCATGAGAGCCATGAACACTTCTGGAGCATTGGTTACACCGAAAGGCATAACCAAGAACTCATAGTGGCCATACCGACATCTGAAGGCCGTCTTCTGCACATCCTCGTCTCTGACTCTGAGCTGATGATAGCCTGACCTGAGGTCTATCTTCGAGAACCACCGTGCTCCCTTGAGCTGATCAAAGAGGTCATCAATCCTCGGTAGCGGATACTTGTTCCTCACTATCACCTGGTTCAGGCGACGATAGTCAACACAAAGTCGTAAGCTCCCGTCCGCCTTCTTGGCGAACAATATCGGGGAAGCCCAGGGTGAAACACTGGGTCGGATGAACCCCTTGCCCTGCAAGTCCTCCAACTGTACCCGTAGCTCTCGAAGCTCGGCGGGGGCCATCCGATATGCTGAAGTGGATATCGGGGCTGTCCCGGGGTACAAGTCAATATAAAAGTCTACCTCTCTGCGAGGAGGTAGCCCTGGAACGTCGTCGGGAAAAACGTCCGCAAACTGATCAACCACTGCAGGAAAACCAGGACTCCGCACGTCAACTGCTCCAAGGATAAGGCTAGCCAACTGATGAGTGATGGGTTGTCCTCTCCTCCGCGGAAGTCCATCCTGTGCTGCTAAGGCTCCCTTCTCGCCGGTGAAGGTGAACCTGCTCCCGTCGGTGCGTACACATCGTACCTTGCGCCTAAAACAGTCAATCTGTGCATGGACCGTAGACAACCAATCCATGCCCAAGATGACGTCGTAAGGCCTCGACGCTGCTACAAGAAGATCCCAGCCGAAGCTCTCGCCTCCTAGAGTAAGCTCACACTGCCGGCACCAGTGCGTAATCGTCGAGTCTGCTCCCGTAGGAGTCTCTAGCCGTAAGGATCGAGCCAACGGCTCTGTCGGAATCTCCGAGCTCCGAACAAGGGCAGCGGCTATGAAAGAGTGACTCGCTCCTGTGTCTATAAGAACTGCAGCAAGGGTGGAATAGACACAGATAGTACCTCGAATCATCTCAGGTGCGCCGTGGTCGTAGGCCTCTGCTGCCTGGAGCTGTGCCTGTCGCTGCCCGCCAGCTCCCTGTGGTCGGGGTGGACCTCCTGGTGGTGGTGGTGGTAGAGCCTCAAAGCGTCGGCCACCACCAGTTGCTCGTCCAGCTCCTCTGCCTCGTCCGCCTCCTCCCTGCGGACCGCCACGGTCGACCCTCTGCCTCTGCCTCGGTGGTCCATCAACTGACTGCTGCTCCTCGGCACGACGGGTCGGGCAGTCGCGAGCCATGTGGCCCTGTCCGCCGCACGAGTAGCACTGTCTGCCTCTCGTAAGACTGGCTCCGCGCTGTGTGCCCCGCACTGCTGAGCCAGTGCCCTGAGGTCGTCTGCCTGAAGGTCTGGTCTGCCTGGACTCCTGAGTCATCCGTCGACTGCCTACTGCAGATGACTCTACCACGTGCCGCCCTGCGGTGGGTCTCTGTGCTGGTGTAGACTCAGCAAGGAAGCTCTCGATCAGAAGGGCCCGCTCCAGTACTCCTGTCTGAGTCGGTATGCTGAGGGAGATCAGCGATGCCCTGATCTCGTGTCTCAAACCCTGCTCGAAGGTCCGGGCCCGGAAGAATGGGTCTCGTACCATGTCGGTCGAGTAGCGCGAGAGATCGGTAAATCTCGCCGAGTACTGAGCGACCGTCATGCTGCCCTGCCGCAGCTGTAGAAGCTCCTGGATGCGCACCGCTCGGAGGGTGGCCGGGACGAACTCCGAGCGGAAGAGGCTCTCAAAGTCCGTCCAAAGTAGAGATGCCTCATCGTGCACCTGGAGCATCAAGCTCCACCATCGTCCAGCTGCTGCGTGTAATAGGCTCGCAGCGAGGATCACCATGAGGTCTGCTGGTGTCCTCACTAGCCTAAACACTCGAACCACTGCCTCCAGCCAGTCCTCTGCTGCCTGGGGATCCGTCTCCCCGCGAAACCTTGGTGGTCGCTGGCGCTGAAACTCATGTAGTGCACTGAGGCGACGTGCATCGTCAGCGGCTGCTGCTGGAAGCATCGGGGGCTCGGCGGGTAAAGCTACCGCCGGTGCCACTACTGAAAAAGGGCCCTGTACCGAGGCCTCGTCGCTCGGTGGGCTGTCGTCTCGCTCGACTCTCGGAACCCTAGCTGGCTGCCGTCGTGGGGCCATCCTGAAAAGGAAACAGGTGCGCCATGGTCAGAACAGTATACCTGGTGAGCTGATATAAGTAATCACAAAGAAAACTTTGAAACACACACGCAATCAATGTTTTCGTGCATTAAGACGGAAATCAGAAGTCAGGGTCCTGGTGTACGGATACGTCGGCCGCCGCACCAACACTGGACTCCCTGGACTGATATCCACACTCAATACGCTAAACATTATTGCTTCACATAGAAAAGATCAGAGTTCGCGGTAGAACCGAACTCCTCTGATACCAATTTGTCACGACCCGCCCTCGGGGTCCGTGCCGTGACTACCCCAAGCCCGCCTTCCATAGGCCAGGGGCTGGCGACTAGCACCGAGGCGTAAATCCCAGAAAAAGGGAAGGCATTGCCTTTGAAAGTAAACACACACCACAGAGTAAACAAGCGGAAAGTAAACACTAAGCAAGCAGAGTACAACTGAAAGTGCAGAAAAGTAAATGGGCCAGTATACAAACCCAAACTGAAAGTAAAGTACAACTCGAAAAGGGAAAAACAGCAACTGAAAAGTAAAAGCCGCTACTCCGAGCTGTCCACTGGAAATCCCACCTGAAGGGTGGGTACAGAAAGCTCCTCTGCTCCACGGGTCCCGTCGTCCGCTCCGAGCACGTCCCGCCCAGTGGTCCACCTCCGGGTACCGTCCCGCTGTGCAAGCCTCAGCTAAGGTCAACGCTGTCCGTCGTCTACAACCAACACAACGTAGTGCGGGCAAAGCCCGTGCAGGGGTGAGTATAAGCTACTCAGTAGGGACCCCGAGACCCCTGAAGGTCTCTCAAATCCACAAAGGATAAACCACGAAGAAAAGTACAATCATGAAGTAACAACCGACACTGCTTAGGTATATGCCCATACATATACCTAAGTCATCAATTAAAATACGCTCCAACCTCCGAGCCCAAGTACAACTCAGTCCACGCAGGAAAGTATACGTATTCCACATAGGAAAGCAAAACATAATCCACACAGGATTGCACAACACAATCCACACAGGAAAGCAACAGGATTCAGCTCACACAGGTATACTTCTTCAAGGACGATAAAGATGATCACTGATCCATCTAAGTCGTCGGACCCACGAAGGATCGATAGGTAACTAACCCCCGCAGAAGACCCACACAGGATCGGGCTCACACAGAACCTGTAGGCGCTGGCTCACACAGAACCACTGAGCGCAAGGACCCACACAGGATCGGGCCCACACAGGACCTGTAGCACTGATCCACGTAGGATCGCTGAGTGCTGAAGTCGTCGTCGTCGAATCCACATAGGATCTCTGTACTGTCGTCGTCGAATCCACACAGGATCTCTGTACTGTCGTCGTCGCAGTCACAGTAGCAGTCGTAGCAGAAGAACAGTCGCAGCCAGCACTAGGGTTCCCGCACACAGCAAGCTCGTACGGAGGGTCCGCTCCACGAGCCAAGAGGCTGATACATCAACTGTCACAAAGACCAGAGTTGATGTATCCAAAAGTTCCGTATCGTCAACAGGAACTCAACGCAAAAGACGGCGCGTCGATCGGACGCCCGGTCTGAGAGTTATTGGCATTTTCGTCTCCGGGGCCCGGTTGGTTTTTAAGGCAAAACCAACCCGACCGTACTCCACCTGCGTCCAAACCTCGGGCGGAGTATGCCAAAAGATCCGTCTCACTAAGAGGAACACTACGCGACTGACGGCACGTCAATCGGACGTCCGTAGCTCAAGATATGAGCGTTTCCGCTCCGAAGGCCCGGTTGGTTTCGTGAACGAACCAACCCGGCCGAACTCAAAGTAACCCGAAACCTTGAGTGCGATATACCGAAACGACCGTCTCGATCCAAGGATCGCGTTGCCGCTGACGGTTCGTCGATCGGAGGTCCGAGGCTCAAGTTATGATCCAAAAACCAAATCTGGTTCGAAACGGGGGGGTCCGGGCCGACCCGGCCCGACCCCCCCCCCCCCCCCCCCCGGGGTGGCGCGCGGCGGCGCGGCGGCCTGGCGCCGCGAGGAGGCTGCGCACGCGGGGGAAATCAAGCCCCCGGTTCTTGGATGGCGGCGCGGCTTTGCCGCGCCGTTTTTTGTAAAACAACGGCCCCCCTCCTGGGGGCCCGCTTTGAAGGAGATCCGGGGGAGCCGCCTGCCCCCCCCCCCCCCCCCCCCGTGGAAACCGCTCCCCCCCTCATAAAGAGGGGGGTTTTAAGTGAAGGCCGGGGGATTAATTCCCCCGGTTTTTAAGACATCCGGCCGGCCAGCTGGCCGGCCGGTTTTCTCAAACGGGACCGGAATTTCCGGTCCCCTCCTTCGGCTTCCGACGCCGGCGGCCCGGCCGCCGGCCTTCTCTTCCGCCGCGGCCCGGAACCGGCCGCGGTCTTCTCGTCCCGCTGCGGCCCGGAACCGGCCGCGGTCTCCTCGTCCCGCCGCGGCCCGGAACCGGCCGCGGTGTTTGTCGTCCGGCGCGGTGCGACGGCACCGCGCCCCTTTCGCCGTGCCATGATATTCATTTAACGCGGCGCGACGGCGTCGCGTTCTTGTTGTTTCTTCCAAGGTGCGCGCGACGGCATCGCGTAAGATATTTGTACGTTCATCCGCGTGGTGCGACGGCACCACGCCACTTGCTTTCCTCCGCAAAATAATTAAACAAGAACGATGGAGGGGGGTTTCGGCCGTGTTCGTGCGGTCCGGCCCCCCCCCCCCCTCACGTTAAAATAATAACGCAACTTAAAACATTTTAAAAGTCTCATGTTTGACATGCGAAATCCAGGATCAAGAAATGGAATAAATAAAAATGAATCAACAACCCCTACCTCGGGTTAAAGATTCGAAGATTCGTCTACGTTCCGCGGAAGACGGCGTCGCGGAGGTCGGGCGTCGCGGTCGTCGTTCGTCAAATCCGTTGAAGAAGAGTTATGCCCGAAGAGACACGTCGTTGGCGGATCTTCGTTTGCCGACGAAGAAGGTCCGAGGAGGAAGCGGCGTTCCCTCTTGTTGACACCGAGGACGAAGAAGAGAGGCGTCGTTCTTCGACGGAGTTTGAGCGTTCTTCGTTCTTCGTCAGAGCTTGAAGATGAAGAGGAAGCTCTCCAAAAGCTCTCAAGGAGACAAACAAACAACCCATCATAAAATAAGATAACATCTTATTTTATTATTACAAAACACATAAGAATTTCAAAAGTTTGAAATTCAAAAAGGGTTTAACTCCCAAAATTAATTAAGAGTAACTTAAGCCAATTAAGAGGGGGTTAAGGGAACTTGAAAAGTCTAGGGGTTCGTGTGGGCCCCACCACACTTAATCCTCCCAAGGGAGGTTAAGTGGGTGTGGGTCCCACTTCCAACCCCCTTTGGTAGGTTTTTAACAAACTAAAAATAAAATTTGTCTTACACAAATTTTATTTAACTCAACTGAAAACCCCAAAACTTATCTTTCAACCCGCAACAAACGCAACTCCCGAAAAGGTCTCTTTAAGCGAATATTGGCGCTGCGAGTTCATCGGTGCCCTCGGATTTCAATTCCGAGCACCGGATCAAAAGTTAGGAATTCTCGCTCGTTCGTTCACTGAACGTACCCGAGCCAAACTTCAGAAATTAATTCCGGGCACTCCGGGCCTCGGAATCAGGTGCCGTCTGAAACCGCGCTCTTGTAAAATTCTAAAGAAAATTAAGAAAAAATTTCCCTTGAATTTTACGGGTCTTTACACTTGGTCTTATAGCCAAATTGCCTATTGATAATCATTGTCTTATGGCTAAGGTACGAAATGCTGAATCATTGACCAATGTTTCTTTAAATACTAATGATAGTAAGTATTATAACTCTTCTGATGAAGAATCATCTTCTGATGAGGAAAATACTTTACCTACTTTTGAAGAAGTCTCTAGGTTTGCTGAACTTCTTGAGATTGAGAATTCCAAACTCAGTAAGAAACTTGATAAAGCAAACTCTAGGAATTCTATTCTTACAAAAGAGATATCAGATCTTTCTAAAGATCTTGATAAGAAAAATGCTGATTTTGAAAGTATTTCAAAAAATCTTGAGGAAGTAAGTTCTGAGAAGAATAAACTTTCTAAAGAATTAGAAAAAGTAATTTCTAATAAAAATATTTTCGAGCCTAACTCTAGTTCTAAAACTAATGATTTTGAGGATAAAAACTTGGTTGTAAAACTCAAGTCAGAAATTTTTTCCTTAAAGAAGTGTTTATCAAACTTTACCCATGGTAAGGAAAATTTTGATAAGATGTATTCCCAAATACGACCTTTAAGAAATAAATCCGGATTTGGTTATACCCATGCAAAACCAGTTTTCAGTAACAATTATTTTGTTCCTCAAAGTGCCCCATTTTGTACCAAGTGTCAATGTGGTGGTCACTGGGCAAAGAATTGTTCCTTAAATAAAACCCAATCTCTAGGATTCCACAAAGCCTACTTTTCTAAGAAAATGTGGATACCTAAAATTTTGTTGTCTGGAAATCTCGGATCCAAGCAAGTTTGGATTCCGAAAATCTAACTTTGTTCTTAATTTCAGGAAAATAAAGAAAGTTCCAGCAACAATATATGGTACATGGATAGTGAATGTTCCCGGCACATGACTGGTAACAAAAGCTTTTTTGAAAAGATTATCAAAACGAAAGGAAGAAAGGTAACTTTCGGAGACAATGCTAAGGGAGAGATTGTTGGTATTGGTAATATTGTTCTTTTAGGTAAAACCTTAATTTCAAATGTTCTTTTTGTTAAAGGTCTTAAGCACAACCTCATTAGCATAAGTCAATTATGTGATGAAGGTTACCTTGTGAATTTTAGGAATGATAAATGCTTAGTTCACAATTCCAAGGAAGAATTTATTCTCTCAGCCAATAGGCAAGAGAATGTCTACACTTTGAATCTAGAAGACCTCAGAAGCCAAGATTTACCTTGCCTAAGTGCAATGGAAGATCACTCTTGGATATGGCATAGAAGATTAGGACACTGTAATATAAGAAACCTATGTAAACTCTCTAAGAAGAAACTTGTTAAGGATCTACCGGAGCTTAGATTTGATTATTCTAAAGTTTGTGATCCTTGTCAATATGGCAAGAAACATAAATCTAGTTTTAAGTCAATCGGTGAAGTCTCAACAACTGATGCATTACAGTTGGTGCACATGGATCTTTTTGGTCCAACACAAACTGGAAGTATTGGAGGCAAATACTATGTGTTTGTTTTAGTTGATGATTACACTAGATTTACTTGGGTCTATTTTCTAGCAAAGAAATCTGAAGCTTTTTCCTATTTGAAAAGTTTTAGAGATCAAGTTAAAAATGAGAAAAACCTTCCATTGAAAACTATTCATAGTGATCATGGAGGAGAATTTCAAAATTCTGATTTTGAAACTTTTTGTAGTAAGAAAGGTATTACTCACAATTTTTCAGCACCTAGAACTCCTCAACAGAATGGTGTTGTTGAAAGAAGAAATAGAATTCTTCAAGAAATAACAAGAACCATGTTGAGTGAATATTATATTGCTAGACATTTCTGGGCTGAAGCTGTAAGTACTGCTTGTTATACTATAAATCGAGTTTTGATTAGACCTTTTCTTAATAAAACTCCTTATGAGTTATGGAATGGTAGAAAACCTAGACTTTCCTACTTCAAGGTTTTTGGTTGCAAAGTATTCATTTTGAATACTAAAGATAACTTACATAAATTTGCACCAAAATCAGATGAAGGGATTTTCTTAGGTTATTCCACAACCTCTAAGGCTTATAGAGTTTTTAATAAAAATACTTGCACTGTTAAGGAAACAGTACATGTAAAATTTGATGAGTCAGATCCTTTTGTTTTTAAACCATCTCAACCTACATCTTCGGATGTGTTTTCAAAAACTGATTATCAACCTTTGATAGAAGAACCTTCTGATAAGGAAATTGTTCTAGAAGATACTTCTGAAACATTTACCCCAGAAGACTTTCTACCCTATGTTGATGAACAGGTTTTACAAAACCCAAATCAGGTGTTTCTGAAGAATCATCCTAGTGATAGTATCATTGGTGATGTAAATCAACCTGTAAGGACTAGAAGTTCCTTAAGAAATGAAGTATAACATCTAGCATTTCTTTCCCAATTATAACCTAAAAGCACTGATGAAGCTTTAAGTGATGATGATTGGATCAAAGCAATGCAAGATGAACTAAATGAATTCGAAAGGAATAAAGTCTGGACCTTGGTTGAAAGACCTAAGGAAACTTCTGTTATTGGTGTAAAATGGGTTTTCAGAAATAAATGTGATGAAAATGGATTCATTGTTAGGAATAAAGCTAGACTCGTTGCTAAAGGCTATAATCAGCAAGAAGGAATAGACTATGAAGAAACCTATGCTCCAGTAGCTAGACTTGAATCTATCCGTATTCTACTTGCTTTTGCAGCATTCTTTAATTTCAAACTTTATCAAATGGATGTGAAATGTGCTTTTCTTAACGGTTATGTTCAAGAGGAAGTTTTTGTTGAACAACCTCCTGGATTTGAAGATACAAAACATCCAGAACATGTTTTTAGACTTACCAAAGCTTTGTATGGCCTTAAACAAGCCCCACGAGCATGGTATGATAGACTCACTGGATTTTTGCTTCAAAATAACTATGTTAAGGGAAATGCAGATCCAACCCTTTTTATAAAGAAAGATAAGAAAAATGTTTTGATTGTTCAAATTTATATTGATGACATTATATTTGGTTCAACTCAGCAATCTTTGACTGACTCTTTTGCTAGTCTAATGAAATCTGAGTTTGAAATGAGTATGATGGGTGAGTTAACATTTTTCCTTGGTTTTCAAATTTCTCAAAAACCAGAAGGAACTTACATATCTCAACATAAGTATATTAAAGATCTTCTTAAAAAGTATGGTTATGACAACACTAAGAGTATAAGTACTCCCATTGGTACCTCAAACTCTTTAGATCTTGACGAAGCTGCGAAACCAGTAGATCAAACATCTTTTAGAGGTATGATAGGAAGTCTACTTTACTTAACAGCTAGTCGACCAGACTTAATGTTTTCAGTATTCTTATGTGCAAGATATCAATCCAATCCTAAAGAATCTCACTTAAAGGCAGTAAAAAGAATTTTTCGCTACCTTAAGGGAACCATGGATCTAGGATTATTTTATACTTCTGGAAATGATTTCGTTCTAAAAAGCTTTTCTGATGCTGACTTTGGTGGATGTAGAATGGATAGAAAAAGTACATCCGGAACTTGTCATTTATTAGGAGATTCATTAGTTTCTTGGTCCTGCAAGAAGCAACATTCTGTAGCACTCTCCACTGCTGAAGCTGAATATGTAGCAGCTGGAAGTTGTTGTGCACAAGTGTTGTGGATGCAACACACACTCACAGACTATGGCTTGAGTTTTACCAAAACTCAAATTTTGTGTGATAACACAAGTGCCATTTCTCTTAGTAAGAACCCTGCACATCACTCCCGTGCAAAACACATAGATATTAGGCATCACTTTCTTAAGGATCACACACATAAAGGAGATATTATTCTTCATTTTATCGGAACACAAGATCAACTTGCTGATATTTTTACAAAATATTTGCCTTCTGATAGATTTGAATATATTAAATAGAAGTTAGGAATGATAACCGTAAGGTAATCTTCCTTAATTAACTTTTTGTTGAAAAATTCTCCTTACAGTAATAAACTCCTTTTCATAGGGGGAGTACATTTAATTGTTTGGTTAACAAAGTTTTTCAAAATTAGTTTTCAAACTTTTCGGAACGAAGATTTCCGGAATGGAACTTCCGGAACTACAATTTTCCAGAATGGATATTTTCGCACAGAATACTTCTGGAATGGAAGTATTCGTATTGAAAATTTCCGGAATAGAAAACTTTCGTACTGGTATTTTCATAAGGGAACTTTCACACTAAATCTTCCATAATAAGTTTTTAGTTTTCAAATTTTGTAATATATTTCTCGTACTAAGTTTTTCGTATTTATTTTTTTTTAAGTTTATTTTTTGTACTGAGTTTTCTATAATGAAAGTTTCTTAAATTGGTTTTCGTATTGAGTTTTTCGTACTAAGTTTTTTTTTAAATTTTTTTTGCGAAATCTGCCATTACGAATAATCCCCTAAGCCAATCCGAAAGGTATGATTTCCTTACTCAAGTTTTTACTTGCTGGCATTTTCTTTATGTTTTCGGATTTTAGATTTCTTAATTCTTTGTTTTAATAAAACCTCAAAAAGATCGGATTCGAGTTTTCAACCGTCAGATCTGATCGCAGCTCATTCCAACCGTTAGATCAACTATGGAATGTGAACCGTCATCCCATTGCCTATATAAAGGGGACCATAATTTCTAGTCCCACATTGGTTTCAAGCTTTCGCGTGCTGAAGCTCTGCCTCTCTGTTTTAAGGCCGTTCCGAATTTCAGTCTTCTCTGTTCCGAACTTCCCAGAGAACATCTAGTTAGTTCATCCGACTTTCTTCAGCAACTACGATTCTATCATCTCAAAGAACATCAAGTTGAATGGCTGGGAGGATGTTGCGGTATCTAAAACCGGGAATCAAGATGAAGTATATTCTGATTTGCTTGTCGAATTTTATGAATCCGTTTCTTTCTTTAAGGAAGATGATAGAGAGAAGTTTTCTTTCAAATCGTATGGAAAGACATATAAACTTTCTTACACCAAGGCTGCAAGCTTGGTAGGGTTAAGTTATCAAGGTGAAGCTGAGTTTATTTCTCATGTATTGCCAGACTCTATGGGTAGTTTCAACAAGGAAAAGGCCTTAGAAACTCTCGGATTGGCTGATGACAAGGCTCCGAAGATTGCAACTCTATCAACAAACTTCCGGATTCTGGAATTATGGGTGCAAGGACTTATCGTACCGAGAAAAGGTGATAAGGATAGCTTGAAGAAGAGTGAGATCTATATCTTAGATTTCCTGATAAATCTAAGGAAGTTTAACTTGATGAAGCATATTCTTCTTAATATTGAGAATTTGAAGAAGGGGAATCTGAGAGCTCAGATTATTATGTATCCAGCAATCCTCTCCAAGTTGATTGTTCGGTGTTTTGAGTCTTTCAAGGAGGCTTGAAAATCTAAGCCGAGAGTTTGCAAGATCATGCTGCTTAGTGATGGCACGCTTAAAAGAATGAATATAGCTTTTGACAAGAAGTCTGGAAAGTTTATTGATCTACCTCCTCAAGAAGAAGTAGCTCCGAAATCTGCTGATCTGGAATCATCCAAGCCAGTAAGGAAGAGAAAGCTGAAAGAAGTGGAAGAACAAGGAGAAAATCCCAAGTCTAAGGAAGTCCACTCCGCACCACCAAATCCTAAGAAGAAGAAGACCTATCCTGATGAGGTTGTTACAAAATGGAGAGCTGACAAAGATAAGAGGAAAGAAGGGGATCCGCAGTTCGGATTGAACCATGCGGAGGCTAAGGCTTTGAAGGAGAAAACGGCTGATGAGCTTGAAAAGCAAGCAAAGGAGAAGAAGCTTAAGAAGAAGATGTCAGAAGCTGAGGCTGTTCAAGCGTTGTTAAAGTTCAACGAAATGGTTTCAGCAACAATTCCAGTTCCGAGATCTTTCTCCATGGAATCTCTACCTGAGACTCTAGGAAGAAATCTCGTTGCTTCGGAACAAGCTGTTGCTACGAATACTGAGGAAATAGAGCAAGTAGAACAAGTAAAAGAAGCTGCTGAAGGAAGTAGTGAGACAGGAGATGTGCTAAAACAAGTAGATGAGTATAAGGGAACTCCTTCGGAACACTTATCACTCCGGACTTCAGAAGCTCAATCTTCAAAGATATTTACTCCTGAATTGGAAGAAGAGAAAGGAGAAGAAGAAGTTGCCTATCATGGAGAAGAAGAACAACTTTTACATGATATTGCTCAGATGAAAAACGTAGAGGTTGGTGTTCAGGAAGTTGCTGATGAGGAAGATATTGTCGTTCAAGTTTCTGACAGTGAGAAGAGAACTCTGGAACAGGTTTCAATTCCAAAAAAAGATAAGGGGAAAAAATTCTTGCTGATACTCCGAGTTCAGAAAAGAGGATGAGAAAGGCAGCTGGTAGTTCTTCTAAGAGGAAGTTGGAGCTTATTGAGGAAGAAAACTCTCCGAGCAAGATTTCAGATTTGGAGTCATCTTCGTTGGGGCATGATTTTGTTGTTCAGTCTTTGAAGAAGTTGGTGGGAACCATTCTGACCTTCTCAAGTATTGATTCACGATTCCAGATGCTCCAACATGCGTTGAATCAGAAAACAGACTCCGTATCCATGGTTATGGATAAGTGTGTTGAGATTGAAGCCTAGTTCAAAAACTTCTTTATTGGTTACGAAGCCCATAAAAGATCTTGCAAGAGGATGACAAGCTGGTCTAAGAAGACTGTGGAAGAGATGAGGCTTTTCGATGAGTTTCAAGATAATGTTAAGGATGCCTTTGAAACCGAGGACAATAAGTTTAATGAGCTGACTGCATCCTTTGAAGAGAAGTTGACAGAGGAAAAGAACTTTCGGATTCACGAAGTGAGAGATCTGAATGGGAAGCTCAATTCCGTTTCTCGAAATTGGAAATTTGAAAGAGATCATTGGATCGATTTTGAAGAAAGGATGAAGGCTCAGGAAGAGAAGATGAAAGCTCAGGAAGAAAAGTTGAAGGCTCAGGAAGAAATAATAGAATCTCAATCTGCAAGAATAGTGGTCTTAGATAAGCAAGCCGAAGAAGATCATAAAGACCTCAAGAAGATCAAGACTATTCTAAAGGGCCTCATGTCTAAGGAAAAAGATCCGAAATAACCCAATCCGATCTTTTTGTTGTAATTTTTTTGTTGTTGCTGAGATTACAAATTTTAATGAAAATTGTGTCTCTTGTTTCTTTTTGTAGTCATTACTAATCTTTCAGGTACTTCATTATTTTTTTTCCATTCCCTCCAATTCTTTTTGAAAATCACAAAGGGGGAGAAGGAAAAGATCCTTAAGAAAAAGAGGAACTCTAATAAGAGTTTATCAAAGGGGGAGAAAGAAAAAATACCCAAGGAAAAAAAAACTCTAATAAGAGTTTGTTTAAGGGGGGGGGGTTTCTTAAAGAAGACCTTCTTATGAAATATCACTCCGGAAATATGAATACGATCCTTAGAGTTTCAAAGCCTAAGGGGGAGTTAGTCGTATTCATCTATATCCTTAAAACAAGGGAGATAAGCATTAATATGTTTCTTTCTTCTTAGAATTTTTGTTTTTCGTAAGGATGTTTGTGCTTTCCAAAAAGGGGGAGATTGTTGAGTCAATAAGGTTTTCCTTATGACTTTTCCATTCCTTCTTGTTTTGAAAATCACAAACATCTTATCTTAAGGAAAATTGCTTTTATAAGGAAAATTGCTTTTATAAGGAAAATTGATTTTATAAGGAAAATGGTTTTTATAAGAAAAATTATCCTTATCATATTTTCATCCATATTTTTCTTAAGTATGAGATTCGGATTCATTTTCTCGGAATCATTAAAACTTTGATATAAAGCATTTTGTTTAGTATTCGGATTCTGGATAAAGAACTATAAGGAAGTCTCATTCCGAATTCCGGATATGATCTCTGACTAAGTTCTATTCCAGATTCAGGATACGAATTCTGAAGAAGAATTCTCATTACGAATTCTAATAAAAAAATCCCATTCCGAATTCTCATTATGAATTCCAATGAAGAATTCCCATTACGAATTCTAATGAAGAAATCTCATTCTGAATTCTCATTACGAATTCTGATAAAGAATTCTCATTACGAATTCTGATGACGAATTCTCATTACAAATTCTGATGACGAATTCTCATTACGAATTCTGATGATGAATTCTCATTACAATTTCTGATGACGAATTCTCATTACGAATTCTGATGACGAATTCTCATTACGAATTCTGATGATGAATTCTCATTACGAATTCTGATGATGAATTCTCATTACGATTTCTGATGACGAATTCCTATTCCGAATTCTCATTCCGAATTCATCTATTAAACAGAATCTGATTATCATTGTTTTATACACTCTGAATTTATTCACTCCGAACTTTCACTCCGAATTTTTCATTCCGAACTTTTATGTTAGAGTTTAAAATGATTTCGTACATTCTGTTACACTTGTTTTGTTATAAAACGATGTCATCCATTTTGTTATAAACTAACCGTTGTCTAAGTGACACGTGTACAGGTCCCTCCGATCTTTAAGGAAAATATGACCGTTAGAGAAGGCGCCGACCTTACCTATAAATAGGAGCTCATTTGAAAAAGCTCGCAACGGATGGATGAACAATTTGGACTTTGTGCATACATGCTGTTGAAGTGATTTCTAGAGAGAGAGACTCTTATTAACTCTCAAAGCTTCGTGCGACTCCGAATGTTGGTGATTACATTCGAGGGCTTCCGGGGATAGGAAGACAGAGGTGCCGACTACCTTAAAGTTCGAGGGCTTCCTTGCTGAGGAGGACAGAGGTTGCCAACTACCTTGAAGTTGAGGGCTTACGGGGATAGTAAGACAGAGACTCTGATCTTCGTATCGAGGGCTTACCCTGGTGTGGGTAAGACAGACTTGCTTGAAAGTATAAATCAAGGGACCTTTATCCAAGGTTGTTGGATACCCTTCTCTTTGGGTTAAAAGACTATTATCTTGTTACTAGTAGTTTTACTACTTGTTTTTTATTCCGCTGCAATTTGTATCTTAAGGAAAGTATAACTTTCTTATACTTCCTTACTTACTCTGATTCATTTAGATTCTATATGCTTTAAGGTAGAATCTCATATTGTAACTTTTGTTAAGTTTCAATTCCGAAACCATATTTCCGGAACCTACTTTTGGAATCTCTTTCCAAGTTTAGTTCGGTG
The DNA here is from genome assembly GCA_963277665.1 of Viscum album. Lineage (NCBI taxonomy): Eukaryota > Viridiplantae > Streptophyta > Magnoliopsida > Santalales > Viscaceae > Viscum > Viscum album. The sequence continues at coordinate 1,385,524,625 of OY728138.1, forward strand.
TTAGAGGTGTTGTGAATTTACTTAGTTTAACTTTGTTAAACTTAGCCCTTTCCTTTTCTTAAGGAAACTTTAGTTATTCATAACTAACTTTAAAGGTTCCAAAGGAATTTTTAAAGTATACAATTCACCCCCCCCCCCTCTTGTATATTGAGCATCTCATATTATATTTCGATCCTACAATAGGTGTGTGTGTGTGTGGTTATATGTATTTTTTATAAATATATATAAGTTATAAAAGTTATGTTAAAATATAATTGTCATAAATATATGTTATATATGTGTGTTATATATGTGTGTGTGTGTGTTATACACATGATAAAATAAAGTTCCTTAAAGTTTAAGGAATAAAAAAAAGAAAACTAAAATAAAAAAATAAAATAAAATAATATATTATTTTTATTAATGGGAAAGCAAAATATTTGGACAAAATCACCACTATTTTAAAGTTTTTCCAAATAGTTTCTTAAAAAATAAATAATTAAATTATTTTTTAAAATTTTATGGCTTATAAATATGATCCATTCCCTTAGTTTTTTCATTAAACAACACTTTTTCAGACACCCTTATTAAAAAAATACCTGAGTTTCTCTTATTGTGGAGATAGTGTGAGGGTGAGAACGAAACCCGATACTCTATTAAAATATTATTATTTAAACATTACCATTATAATCAAGTTTCTAAATTTGTGGGTATGAAAAGTACTAAATAAATTATGAAAATTATATGGTTTACACATGTATAAAATAAATAAAATTTATATATAATTATTATAGATAAAATTAGAACCATTTAAAAGAAAAATGAATGTTTTCTGAAAAACTGTATTTTTTTCTAAAAGACGGATTAGTCACACTTTGTGAATATAATTTATAATTAATTTTTAACAAAATTAGAAAATTTATTTGAAAAAAATAAACTTAATTTTTTGAATCTACATGTAAAAATTATCTTAGGGTGATTTTTTTTATATTTTTCTGAAAAGTTTCATTTTTTGATAAATAGTGAAAATACGAAATTTTATTTGAAAACTTCCTTTTCATTTAAATAGATTATAAAGTTAAATTATATTTTAAATTGGTTTTAGGGTAAAATTAGTTCAATTATATATCTATTAATCCAATTTAAGTCATTTTAATCATTTTTATATTGAATTTTGATATAAAAAATTGTAAATTTTGAACATTTTCTCCTTGAAAACCCACCTTTCATCACATCTATGTGATTAATTTTAAATTATATTTTGCCACTTATATGAATTGAATTTATAAAAATTTATTACATATTTTTAATAGGTATAATTTATATTATATAATAAATTCATCTTAATTTTTAACCAAAAGGAATAGTGAAAACAGTAAAAAATATTTACCGTGGTTAAGGTAAAAATGAGTTTACCGTGGGGTTAAACTAAAAAGATAATGGTTAAAATGACCTAAAAAATTGTAAAAAAATTATTTTATGGACATATTTACACCTTATACTATCCTAAGTTTTAAAATAAGTTTATTTGGAGTCTTTTATCATGTGAATGACTTTATCATTTTGGATTCTTTTGGGAAATTTCCAAGTAATTTCCATGAGGGTTCCCTTTCCCCACTTATAAAAAGGAACCCAATTCCATCACTTATTAACACCCATAAAACCATTTGTATTAACCAAAACATTCCAAAATATCTCCCCAATATCCTTATATATATTCTAGAGCTGATTTTCTTCCCAAAAGACCGTCCCTAGGGTCCTTAAGAGGAGATCCAAAGGAGGTTTCTCTTTGAGAAGGTAATTATCTTAACAAATCTCTTTCAATTTCTTCTTATTTTATCACCTTAAATTATGTATTAAAACTTATAATATAATAAATCCATTATATATCATATGATTATATTTTATTATGTTTATGACATAATATTTATCTATCTCCACTTCCATCAAATGGAAAACAAAATCATCAATCGTGTGTACCACGAACTACCACCTCACGAACCGATGTAATTAATTTTCCATCACCACCTTTAAAAGATGGATATAATGATGCATTTATCACATATATATGATATTTATGATATTATTATACTTATTAAACTTTATTATCACATATACCATTTTATATTCCATTCTATTTCAAATACGATAATGTCGCTCGTGTGTATGGCTCACTACCGCCTCATGAAGCAATGTTATTAATTTTTCACTTATGATTTACATGAAATGTAATAAGAATAAAATTAATGAATATATATGATATATATTACATGATATAGATTCTGAAAAATTAATATATCACTCACTTCCTTACCCTTTCACTCATTAATGGGATGATATCATCGCTCGTGCGTGCATATGACCCATCATCTCCACGAAATGATGTGATTTGTTTTCCATGTAAAATAATAATAAATGGGTATAAAAATGTATCTAATAAGTAAATATAATATTTATAACATTATTATCATTCTGAAGATGATATATATATATATATATATCCTATGCACAAGAACCAGAACATTCATGACAAAATGCACATGATAAAACCAGGAAATTAACTCCTGAAACAATGAAAATAATAAAATATTATTAACAAACAGGTGGTAAAATGTTATAAGAGGATCATATATTATGTTATAAATATTATTACGGTTCTGGTTTGAATTAATAACATTCCTAAAACCATTATAAGGGATGTAAAGACATGTATGAAGGAAATCGGACCTGAGTTAAGGGTTTCTCATCTCACTTCTAATTCTACAAAATATAAGTCATATTCACCACTTATTTATTTTTTGTAGAGTGTATACTAACATTTTTGTAAAGTCATTTTTACCTTAACCATGGTAAATAATTTTTACTATTTTCACTATTCATTTTAGCCAAAAATTAAGTTGACCTTATTAGATAATATAAATTGTGCCAATTCCAAATATGGAATAAATTTTTCCAAATTCCATTCATAAAATTATTAAAATTTGATTTAAAATTAATCCTATAAACGTGATGAGAAAGTGGGTTTTCAAAGCAAAAATGTTCAAAAGTTTATAAAGTTTTTATATCAAAATTTGATATGAAAATGATTCCAATTAAATAAATTGGATTAATAGATATATAATTTAATTAATTTTACTTTAAAAACAATTTAAAATATAATTTAACTTTATAAATAATTTAAAATAAAAGATAATTTTTAATTAAGATTCAGTATTTTTCACTATTCATTGAAAATGAAATATTTCATTAAAATCCCAAAAATTCACCCTAAGATAATTTTGATATTCTGATTTAAAAAATGGATTTTATTTAATCGAATAAATTTTCTAAAAGTGATAAAAATTAATTTTAAATTGTGTATGCAAATCACGACTACCATCTTTTAGAAAAAAATAGAGTTTTTCATAAAACATTTACTTTTCTTTTAAATGATTCTTATTTTATTTATAAACAAAAGATAACCATAATTTTCATAATTTAATTATTAATATTAATACCCATAAAATTAATGGTTAGGTTATAATGGTAATGTTTAAATAATAATATTTTAATAGAGTCATGTTTCGTTCAAACCCGGTATTGTGTGCATTGCAAGTTATCGAAGAGATTGAATTTATTTAAAAATATATATATCATAAAGTCTTGGGTTATTATATTCCCTTTTAAACTTGGTGTTTCACATCATACATGATATTGAATATGATGATTATATTTTAAAATCTTAGGGTATTGCATATAAAGTTACCATTGGTTCACTATATTTCCTCTCCTTCTTAGCATGATGGAATGATTTCTTCTTCTTCATAAAATTGTTCATCTTTTTTTCCAATTGTAAAATTTCATCATCACTTTTGTTTGAGTCATAATCAATTTACATAAATATAATAGTCTTATTATCATTGACCTCCTTTTATTCTTTTTTTACTTTTCATTTCATGGTAATCTCATAAGTCATGATAGACCCAATGATATCTTCTATCGATATATTCTTGATGTCCTTAAATTTTTGAATCAACATTACCTTGGGTACCCAATAACTTGGAAAACCCCAAAGTAACTTCTTTACATGATTTTTTATAGAAATAAAATCACCAAGATATTTTATAACATTGAAAATGTTAGTAAAATGGGTGGGAATTTTATTTATAAACTCATTAGTATATATGTTAAAACATTCAAAATATCGACGATGCATGTCAAGTATAGTGTCATTGAATTGGTCAGTGCCTTTGTGTGTAACTTAAAGAAGTTTTAAAATTTCATGTGTATTTTTTCATGTGTATATAAGATTAAATTCATTTCCATATATCCAAAAATGAAGAGCATTCATGGATTTTCCATCAGGATTAAAAGTTATAATAACATCAAGAGTCTATTTGTCTTTTGATTCCTTAGTGGGTGTATAACCATGCATGAAAATTTTCCAAACAGGATAACCAATGCTTCTAAGAAATATATACATGAAAGTATTCTAATAACTATAATACGATCCATCAAAGAAAAGAGATAGACCCATTGATTTTCCTTTTGGATCACATTGGATGTTAGAGGAAGTGGTCATCCTTTATGATCATTCCTTGAAATTGATGAAGGTTTAGAAAAAAGGATATCTCTTATACCAATTGTTTGTTTAAGTGGGATGGAAAGAGGTGGGGTGAATTTATTTTTAAAAATTAAAATAAATACAATGATAAAATTAAAGGTATTGTAATAATTCTAAAATTTTAAGCATGATATATATGAATTAAAAGAGTAAGCATAGTGTAATATAGATTATAAGACAAATTGAAATGAAAAATAAAATGATAAGGCAATATAATAAAAGTTTTTGACCAATACTCAAAATGAGTGCCCGTGTCTCCTCCCCTCAAGAGGATTGAGTGATTTATATTAGTCCCTTGGTTTTAACACTAGCCAAGTAACCCAAAAAGAAATAAGAAACTTTATTTTTAATAGTGTGATCAAGAAACCTAATAAAACACTTACTTTCAAGTATATAAATTAAGAAACACAATACAAAACTTAATTTTTAAGTGGATAAATAAAGAAACCCAAGAACTCTCACTTTAGTGACAGTGAACGCCCAAGAAGAAGAGGAAGGAGGTTTGATTAAAAAACCCCTTTATAATCCAATATTAATCTATATTAAGGAAATTTAAAATAAAAATTGAGAGAAATAGAGACAAAGGTAACATGGAGAAAGACTTACAACAAAGTGGCTCAAAATAGCTCAAGAATGATCAATATATTAATTATTGGTGTGCAAGACTTTTAAGGTCGTATTTATAGCCTCTGGAGGTACTGTGGTAATTATTGAGGCCTTGGGGGTCAAATAGAGCCATTGGAAGAAAAAACAGGCTGGTGGGGACCACCCACAACAACTATTTTTTTCTTTTTGGAAAATCCTCCCTAGATATCCACTAGAGTCCACCATCTAGATGATGGGATACATGTAACTCACAAGAGTTTTCTAGATTCCATTGGCCAGTTGGTGGGCTTGGAAGTTTCTAATTACCATTAGACAAGCCACAAGATGGCTCGTGGACTTGAGAAGTGCCCAAGTGAGAACGGACTCCCCACCAGCTAGTCAGTGGTCTTCCTCCGACTGTTTAGTGTCATTTCCTAGAAAATGATTTGAAGATGCTATTCAATGAACCTATTTATATATTAATTTGTTTGGTAGGCTCCCTATGAACATACTCAAATATTATGACTAAAAATACATGAAATTAAATGTTTAGAACACCAAAATGTGTTTGTTATCATTAAAACACTAAGAGAGAAACGGGTATAACACATTGTTCATCATAAGTGTAAGCTAATGTGGTGGTAGAATTTTAATGAGTGAAGTGTCACCCATGAAGATCATATCCAAGTGGAATCATTCTTTACGAATATCAAAAGGTGGTGGCATCAGTTTCACATGTTGGGATCTACTATAAAAGTATAGTGGATTCATTTGTTTTATGAATTTGATTTAATTGATTATAATAATAATTTATTCCTTAATAAAATAGATTGTATCATTCACCCCATGGGTTAGGATTAATTCTAAATCATGTAAAATACTTGTGTTTTTATTTTTCTTTATTTATTTATTTTCATTTTCCTTTTAGAAGTTATTATCTTGGTTTGTTTCAAAGACTGTATTGTGGTGTAGTGACTTAGGTGTGGTGTGTCTTCTAAGTTCTGATATATTAACAATATAGGTTTATTATGGTTCTTTATTTCTGCATAGTAAGTTATAAAGGATAACTTATGGTGTTTAGATGTTTTTTGTGGACCCAACAAGTGTTATCAGAGCTTTGGTTGTAGTATTTCGGATGAACAAACTCGGATCATGGTGTCTCAGAGATCTATTAAACATAATCATTATGCCATTGGTCATGTACAAGAATATTGATAATTGGTTCTTGATGATTCTTATGTGTTTCAAAATTTTATGGGAGTTCAGTTGTTCTAAAAGTTATGGTGTTAGAGGAGAATAAAGTCTTCGTGGAGAAGTTTGATAGGAATGATTTCAGATTCTAAAAGATGAAAATAGGGTATCTCCCACCACATAAGAATCTTGATTGTACCAATATTGAAGAGATGCATAAGGTAGAATGGGAAAGGCTATATAATAAAGCACTCATAGTGATCTAGATGTCACCAACTCATAACATATCTTATAACATTCCTGAGTTGAAGAAAACATAAGGACTTATGAATGTACTAACTCATATCTATGAGAAATCAAAAAAATGAACAAGGCGTTTCTATTTTATAGGTTATTTGACATGAGAATATTAGAAGATAAACCAATAAAAAATTATAACAATTATGAGATTATCTCTGGTTCACTTGGTTCTTAGATTATAGAATCTAAATCCTCTTTTTACTCTATATGTGAGAGAGGAAGTATAAGGAATTATACTTCTAGGAGATAGAACAAGGTACATCTTTCAAATGGTGGATCTCTCAATAATATGGGAAAGGGTGATATTTCCATCTGAACAAAGAACAAAATATTGCTAGAATTGTAAAGAGTGAGACACATGCCGAGTTAATTAAGAGGTTAATTTACATGGGATAGTTATATGATTCAAGTTTCTATACAACCTTGGTGGATAGAGTTTGGATATTTACACACAATTCCATGGAGTGAAGGATTGAACTTTTTACTAAACAGAAGTTTTGAAGGTGCAATTCATGTTGAAAAAATAACTTCTAAAAATCTATGACATGGTCATCTAGGTTAATTAAGTGAGAAAGGGATGAAAATTATAGCTACTAAATTAATTCTGAAGATTAGTATCATGGAGTACAAAACATGTGAAGAATGAATTCTTATAAATAAGTGGAAGGAAGGTTTCCTTCCAAACAGAAGGTAAAATTTCAATAGATCAAAATCTAGCACTAGTTCATGTGGATTTATATGGACCAGATCTAACCTATTATTGTGAAGGGATGTTGTATTATGTTACCTTCATTGATGATGCAACATATAATTCATGGGTGTTCTTTCTCAAGAACAAGTCTGAGGTATTCATAACCTTCATTCGATGGAGATATATGGTGGAAAAAGAGACTAGAAGAAAACTAAAGTGTTTAAGGTATGATAATGGTGGGAAATATAGAAGTATATAGTTCTAGAGTTTTTTATGTAAATACATATAGTTTGAGAAGACCATACCAGGTACTCCGAAACAAAATAGAGTAATATAGAGAATAAATTGTATGATAGTTGAAAAAGTAAGGATCAAGAGAATTCATGTTGGTTTTCCTAATGAGTTTTAGGATGAAGACATAAATTGTGTGGACTAATTAATTAACATGAGTCCTTATACATTATTTAAGGAACTTACCAAACCATGTTAGTCTAGAAGAAATATTTAACTCACTCATCTCAAAGTCTTTAGTTCCCTTTCCTATATCCATATTGATGATAGGGAAAGGGATAAGATAGATTCTAAGTCTCTAGTGTGTTAATTTTTAGGATATGATGATGAAGAATTAGGTTTTTGGATTTGGGATAACAACTCTAATAATGTTATTAGAATCTAAAATGTAATCTTCAATGAAGATATCTTATAGAAAGATCATAACCAAGTAGAAATTGATGATTAGAACAATGTATCATTGCAAGTAGAGGTTCATATAAATTGAAGTATAAAAGTTATGGATGTTCTAGGAGGTTTAGGGAGAACATAAGTTATGGAATATTCTTATCATTTAGAAGAATTTTTATAAGAAGGTAAAGTTGTGGTGGTGTTTTCAAGGCCAGAATTACTAGAAAGATTAGGGACTGCAGAAGATCAAGGTAGAGATCTAGAAGAGGAAGTTCTGGAAGTAGTGGTTCTAGAAGGAGTAGATCCATAGGGACAACTATAAAGATATTTTAGGATTTTTCTTTAAGTGAAAAAATATGAAATTAATTTTTACTATTTCTTTTTCAAGGACAATAGAGAGCCCAAGATCCCGAAAGAGGTTGTAAGTTGGAAATACTTGAATCAGTGGTAGATAGCGATGAGTGATGAAATTGATTCCTTAGATGTGTCAATAACATGGGATCTAATATAATTACTGACTGGAAATAAAGTACTTAAGAATAAATAGGTTTATCAATTTAAGGAAGAAACTGATGCTAGATAAAGGCACAAGGCATGACTTGTCGTGAAGGGGTTTCAACAAATGGAAGGAATATATTTTTATAATATTTTTATCTAGTTTTTAAATAAAGGACTATTATGATGGTGCTCAATATGGTTTCCATGGAAGCCCTATATTTGGAATGGTCGGGAATGAAGAATTAATTTCTTCATGGGGGCTTTGATGAAGAAATCTACATAGAGTATATAAATAGAACAAAAATCATGTGTGCAAGATGAAACAGAACCTTTACATATTAAATCAAGAACCAAGGTAGTGGAACCAAAATTTAAATGCCTTTATGGAAGAATGAAAGTTCATATGAATCAATATTGATCATTTCTTTTACCATAAGGTGTATGATGAAAAAAACTTCATTATCTTACTTCTCTATGTTGATGAAATGCTTATTTTTAATCTGGTGAAGGACATGATTGATGAGATTAGATTTTTATTTTCTTGAAGTTTGGAGATGAAGGATATTTTTTTAACTAAACATATTTTGAGGATAGAAATATTAAGGGACTTAAAGTCCAAAAATTTGTTCTTGAATCGGCCTAATTACATCTAGAAGACAGTGAAATATTTTATAATGAGCAAGGTGAAACCGGTTACCACTCCTCTGGTTGGACATTTCAAATTAATTAAGGCGAATAAATCATAAATGGAAGCAGTTTTTTAGTACATAGAAAATGTTCCTTATGCATAAGTAGTAGGAATATTGATTTATGCAATGGTTTGTACTTGGTCATACATTGTGCATGCAGTGGGAGTAGTTAATAGATTCATAGAAAATGACATAAGAGATAACTATGAAGCAGTAAAGTGGATTTTATAGCATTTGAAAGGTTACAAAATTCTATCTCACTATTTCAAAATTGATAAAGCGATGTATAGGTTTGTAGACTCAGATTTTGTGGGATATTTAGGTGCTTAGAAGAGTATCACATACTATGTGTTCACTTTTGGAGGCACAACTATGAGTTGGATTCCAAAGATTCAACTAATAGTAGAACTTTAGACAATGGAGTTGGATTACATTACATTAATTGAATATGGTAAAGAGTTAGTATGGTTGAAGGGGTTTTTAGAGGATCTCAGAATAAGGTAGTATAACAGGGTGTTCTTTTGTGACTCATAAAGTTTAATTCACCTAGCCAACAATCCATTGTTTCAATCCTAAACAAAGTATATTTAGTTGAAGTATAACTTTATCCAGAATTTGTTGAAGGACAAGGTTTGATATATATGGAAGATATATGGAGTTTAGAATTTAGTATATATACTAACAAAGGTTTTAGTTCAGTATATGTTGAGGTGGTGTTACAAATCAGTTGGGTTGGGATAACTAGATTCGTGGTAGGGGAACTATATAGGTGTAATAAAAATTATGTGAGAAAATGAAGTACTTAATAGTGAATCTTGAAAATGATTATCAAGTGGTAGATTGTTATGTTTGGCTCTAAAAACATTTTCTAACATAGGAACTTAAATTAATGAAAGGAGTGATTCTGGAGGCCTAAATTCTAATACCTTCTAAAAGTAGGCAATCAAAACTTATCCCTAGATGAGGTTGAAGGAATAAGTATGGAGATACAAATTAATTGCATGAGAGTCATTATAAAGCATACATAAGAGTCTTTTCTTAACAATATTTTAGTAAAGGTAATACATAAGATCCTTCATGATGTTATATAAGAATAAATCCATGATATTTCTCTAAGCATAAACTATTCTTCAGAAGAATAATTTAAGGTGGTGAGAGTCTTTGATTTTTTTTAGGGTCATCCATGAAGATTAGTGTTGGTTGGAGTAAAAATGGAAATAGGGGGATTTCCTTTTAAAAAATTAAAGCAATAAATGAAAAGGGTAATTAAAAATTAAATTGAAATGATAAAGCAATTAAATCATTGAAATTAATAGAGTGGTAAATGATAAATTTGATTTTTATAATAAATTTAATGTCAAAGTTAAGTAAATGAGTAATAATAACGTAAAGCGAATGAATTTAATTTATGCAATTTATGTATATAAAAATTGGATGATGCGAAGTATAAAATAAAATAGAGAACAATCATAATTTTATAAGGAGTTTGGAAATAGATCAATGTGAGCCCCTACATCTCCAATCCTCAACTTGAGAGATATGTCGTATTAGACCCTATATTTTAATGAATATCAAGTAACCAAGCTTCCCTTGATTTTTAATAGAGATATAAAGAAACCAACTTCCATTTCTTTTATTTTTTATGGATATATCAAGAAACAAACTTCCCTTTCTTTTTTAAGAAGATAGTAAGAAATAAAATTCCCTTTATTTTTTATGAATATAGAAAGAAACCAAAAGTAGAATATGGGATGAGAATAAGATACTTTTTTACACAAATCCATTACAATTTTGGTCTCGTATCTCTCTATAAATATTGAACAATATGAGAGATAGATAAAGAGAGAGAGAGGTGAGTGACTTTGATATTTGGAAAATAAAAAAATGGAACTTTGTGAGAAGCGCTTAGAGATTGTTAGATATTTGGAATTGAATCAATCAGGAAGCATTATTAGTGATCAACTATCTCTTTCAAGTTTACTGGGATCACCTTTAATAGGATTCAAAAGGTTCTAAAGCTTATGTAATTCTCCTGGGGCATTAAAGATCAATAATATCACATTAAAATAATTTTTTGAACATGTTAAATTTTTTCATAGAGCTACTACCTTGATGCCATTAAATGCCTGACAGTCTTCACTGGGTAGCTAGTGGACCACCAAGAAAACATTGCGCTTCTAGAACTGGTATCAGCTAGCTTGAGCTCCTCTACCAATGAGATGGTGGAATCCTATCATATAAGAGATCTTTTTCCTTCCCCACCAGCTATTCGGTGGGACTTCTTCACACTAGGGGATCTTCCATCATGGCACCAGCTGGCTAGTGTAGCCTACTGCCTACCAACACCACCTTTTACCTACTAAATTTTTTTTTCTATGATTGGTCATTCCTACTTCTATATATGAAGTCAAACCATGATTAAATTCTATTAAATACTTCAAACGATATCGTACATGATTCTTCAAGGTTATTCTTCAAGGATCTTTAATATTTCATCAAGATATTAAGAAATTATCATTAATCTCAAGATTAAGATATAACTAAAAATCACTAAATGAAAATATTAGATACACAAGAGAATGTTTGTGATTATAAAAATACCATGGGATAGATAGTGGTACAACAATATCCCCCTTTTATGATCACAAACACTTAACATAAAAAAGATAAATTAAGTATAAATCAAGATTAAAACATATATTCATAGTAATTATAGATGTCATAATTTAAGATATTCAACATGATCAAGACATAAACTAAAATTAACCCCCTTAAAACCAATAAACATATCTACCTTTGAGATATAAATCCCCCCCCCTAACATAGAAGTATCTCCCCCTTTGTGATTATCAAAAAGGAAACAAGGAAGTAAAAAAGAGAAGATTATAATAAGAGAATAAGGTAAAACAATAGATATATGAAAAAAATAATATCCACCTTTTACCAAATACAAAGATATTGAAAAAAACTATTAAAAGAGAATTTAAAATTTTCAAAAGAGAAATATATGATATATTCTCAAGAATTTAAAAAGATTTAAAAGATTTTGAAAATTAATTTTGAATAATAAAATTAAAAAGATATTAAAAATGAAATTTGAAATTTTGAAATAGGTAAGAAAAAGGAAATTGAAAAAAAATATTGATTTTGAAAACAATATTATGAGAAAGAAAAAAAATAAAAAAAAATAAAAAATTAAATAAAATATAACATTTACTCTTTTAAGAAATCATAAGTGAGAGAGAGAGAGAGTAGAGGTCTAGAAAATATATTTTATAGAAAATTAAAATTTAAAGAGATTCAAAAAACCTTTTCCGTGTAGATCATCCCATAACTTCACCAAAAATATAAAAAATGTTAAGTTACCCTTTAATTGGAGCATTTAACAATGAGCTCAATATGGAAAGTTTTGATAAAAAAATTCAAGAGTTTTAAGCACCATTTTATTTATAAGTCATCATATGAAGGATCAATGAAGTTTAGTGGCATGTCCCTACAAAATATCAAAAGCAAGTTTCATTTGGTACCCAAATTTTAGGTTTGACGGTGTTAGCTAATAAATATTGAGATGGTGAAACAATTTTGGGTCCACTAAGATTATATAATAAATATTTATGAACCCAAACTTGTTTGGTATGAGGTTTTTAAGGAATATTAAAATAAATATGGATACTTTTAGGTCTACCATATCAATCATTTTTACAATCACACTCTTATATAAGATGATCATATTTTTGACAATATTTACAAAATTTATTTAGAGAAATACCTTTTAAAAATTAGTATTTTTAGAATAAGTCTCATTATTTCAAAAACCAAAACCATGATTGTTTATTTTAATATAATGAGGATAAATAATCAAATCAGGATTTTTTTCACCATGGTTGAATTTAGGAAGAGGGATTTGAAGATCCTTGATTTCATATTTGAAAACTTCAACATCTAGTTGATTTTTTAATTTCAAAACCACATCATCTTTTTCTTTTGAAAGAAGATCATTTTCATTAAAAAGTTGATTTATCTCATTAATAACTTGGTTATATTTCTTATGAAGGTATTTATATAAACATTAAAGTTTATGGAAACCATTTTTGAGATGATCATGGGCATATTTTAGGTCTTCATAATTAAGGTAGCTTGAGGAGTAAGAAAAAGAAGAAGAAGAGTGAGAAGTATAGTGAGACAATGGATAACTAACCTCATCACCTTCCCCGATATATACCATGAGGGATTTAGGACTTGAGCCACTTGAGTAGGATGAGACCATGGAGTTATCACTAGTACTCCAAGTTAAATATTTAAAAGATTTCTTAATTTTATTCTTTTCTTTCAACTTATTTTTATAGATGGGAAAATCTGGTATAACATAACCCTTTTTGTTGCATTTATATCATGTCACTTATAGTGATTAAAATTCTTTTTCATTTTCAGAATGTTGAGATTATTTCTTCTTTTTGTTTAACTTTTTCAATATCTTGATCAAGTGCTCAATATCACCTTTTTCATTGGTGTTACTTCTAATAGATTCATTGTCTTTGATTGCTTTAAAAGCTAAGTTCTTCTTGGTTTCCTTGGATTCCATTCCTTCTTTTACTGCTTGGAATTTCATGGTGATTTTATACACCATTATAGATATGATTAGTTATTAAAAAACTATATTCTTTATATCCTTGGATTCTTGGATAATATTTAATTTGGTATCCCAAAAACTAAGTAAAACCCATAGGAATGGGAATTTTGCCGACAAATCATCACCAAGAAACTTTCTCCCATTGTATATGTTATTAAAGTGAGTAAATATATTGGTGATGTATTCATTTGGATGTATAATTTTTTTAAACTCTTGATGATACATATCTAATCTAGTATCTTTAAATTTTTTGTTTCTTCATGAGTAACTTCTAGCAATTTCCAAATTTCAGAAGTCGTTTTACATATAGAAACACAATTAAATTCATTTCAATCAATACCACAATGTAAAACATTCATAGCATTTATATTAAGTTTAAATTTTTTAACATCATCATGAGTCCACTTATCTTCATGTTATTTAGTTATAATATATTCATGCATAACCATTTTCCAAACAGGGTAACTAATACTACCAAGAAAGATTATTATATGATTTTTTTGATAAGGATGATCAATGACATCAAAAACATGAGTAATAGAATAAAATTCCATTATAAAAATATCAAGCTTTGAAATTGATTAATAATTTAAAACAAAATTAAAATACAATTTTGAAAACAAATAATTTTTAGAAATAAACAAAGGTCTCCTTTGTTACCAATTATTAGTTAGAGTAAAAATAGTAAGAGGGGGTAAATTTTAAAAAAAATAATAAATGAAAAGGAAAATTTAAAATGATATTGAAATGATAAAGTGATTAAAGTTTTGAAATTAATATAGAGATAAATGATAAATTTGATTTTTATAATAAATTTAATATCAAAGTTAATTAAGCGAGCAATCATAGTGGAAAGCGAACGAATCAAATTTATGCAATTTATGTGTATTGATATTGGATGATTCAAATCATAAAATACAATAGAGAACAAACACAATTTGATATGGTGTTAGACAATATCCCGATGTGAAACCCTATGTATTTACCCCTCGACTTGAGATATATGTCTTATTATACCCTTGATTTTAATGAAGATCAAATAACCAAACTTCCCTTGATTTTTAATGAAGATAGAAAGAAAAAAAAAGTAAAAGGTGGGATGAGAAGAAAAGATTTTCTTGGTGAAAATCTGTTACAATTTTGGTCTCGTATCTCTCTAGAATTATTGAACAAGATGAGATAGAGCATGAGATGATAACCTTTTATATTTAGAAAAGAAGAATGGTTCTTTGAGAGTATGGCTTGAATATTTCTATAGATTCAGTGTTAAATCTATTAGAGAGCATTGTTGGTGTTTAAGTATCTCTTCCAAGCCACCTAGGATCTCCTTTTATAGGCTCCAGAAGCCCTAGAAGCTTCTAGAATTTTTCAAGGGCATTAACACTGAAGATGTCCAAATTCAAATCAATTTTGACCAAATTAAATGTTATCATAGAGTTGCTACCTTGGAACCAAAAAATAACCAATAGCCTCTATTGGGTATACAATAGAACACCTAGAAAACAATCTGATTCTTGAACTGGTATCGGCTAGCCGATGCTCCTCCACTGGCTAACCAGTGGACTCCTACTGGATGAGAGAGCTTGTACCTTCACCATTGGCTAGTCGATGGGACTTTTGCACACCAAGGGATCTTTCATCATGGAACCATCTGGTCGGTGCCCTACAATGCATATCCTATTCAACATGTTGCCTACCAAACACCACCTTTTACCTTCTAACTTCATTCTTCTTCTATGATTTTTCATTCCTACTTCCATCCATGAAATCAAAGCATGATAAAATTCACTTCAAGATCTCAACCAAGATCTGACATGATTATTAAAGGTGATTCTTCAATCCAATTTAAGATTTCATTAATATATTAAAAAATTATCATTAATCTCAAGATTTTGAGATAATTGAAAATCAATCAATGAAAAAATTGGATACACGTACAATAATAAGATCCAGGTAGACTCATTCTCTATGAAGATCGGTAGGCAATGACACTGGTAGGGATCTACTATAAAAGTATGGTGGAGTCATTTGTTTTATAAATTTTATTTTTATGATTTTAATAATACTTAATTAATTAATAAAATATATTTTTGTGTCCCCCCCTGTAGATTGGGACTAAGCTCGAACCATGTAAAATACTTGTGTCGTTCTTTGTATCTATTTATTTTCTTTTCCTTTAAAAATTCCTTATCTTGGTTTGTTCTAAAGAGTGTATTGTGGTCCGATGACTTAGGTGAGGATAGTCTTCTATGTTCTGGTATATTGATAACACATGTTCATTATGGTTCTTTATTTCCAACTAGTAAGTTTCAAAGGATAAATTCTCATGTTCAAGAGTTTGTAATAGACCCAATAATGAAATTTGTAAAATTATATTTTTGTTAAATAATTTATTTAAATTTAAGATCCTTGGTTATTAAAATTAACATATTTTATTTGAAATTAAAATTTTAACCCAAATTTTAATATATAAGTTTTTTACATTACATCTACATGAATAACAAAAAATTATTACCCTAGAAAAATGAATGTCCAATATAGGTCTCGAAAATATTCTTCAAAAAAAAATCGGGCATATAAAATGTTTGTAATAATTTTGATTTCAAATAATAATAATAATAATAACCCCTAGGGGTGTAACCTTGTGGTTATGCTTTTTAGGGGTCTTGTGGGAGGTTTCTGAGTCAAGTCTCCCCAAGTACTTGTAAGCGTCTTAGTTTTCTTTGTTTCTTTGTAATCCCCCTCCCCAAAATGTTGTAGTAATAATAATAATATATATATATATATATAAATTATACTAATTTGAATTTACTTGGGTGTGGAAGAGGTACGAAAAGGTTGCGGTGAAGAAATCCATCAATAATCGAGAGAGGAAGAAGTGGGGGAGGCAACGGGGGGTGGGGATGACATGGGGGACAACTATGGTAGTAAGGGGATCGTCGATGATGGAAAGCGGAATGGTCAATGAAAGAAGGGGTATGGTCTGCGATTAGTGGGGGTGATGAAAGGGGTGAGTGCGACTAATTAAATAATTTAATGGTGGTTAACCACGATGAAACATTAAGTTTGGAGGCAGTTTTTAAGATCACCACTAAAAAATAACAAAATCTAATAAATTAAACATTTAACAACGGTTTCAAAAATGGTTTCAAAAAAACCAGTGTTGTTTATATATTTTTCTATAGTGTTCATTATTAATAATGAGTAAAAACTCAAAAAAAACATGAACTCTAACTAAAAATTCTAATGGTTATTTATTTTGATTTGAATACAGTTTTTTGTCTATTCTTAGAAGTCCTCATGAACTTGTGAATAATATGCATCTTCCCTATCATGTCTTAAACCAATTCCATTCTAATAATAGTCAACTCACCAATATCAACCTAACATCACAGTGAATGACATCGTCTTCCATACAATTCCTCATGTGGGGTCATGCCAAAAGAAAAATAGTTGTTATTATAATAAAACTCAACCAATGATAAATAAATGACCCATGGCCCACCAAAATTCAAAATTAATGATCGTAACATGTCATATAAATTTTGGATTGATCACTTAGTGGTTCATTTATTTGTGGTTAAAATGATATAGGTAGACTTAAATGAGTACCAAAATCCATATTTCATGCTCTAAATAGAAAAATTCTCTAGGTCAGCAAGATTTGATCTGATTTCATCATTTTATCCACAATGAGTGAAATAATGTCAAATACTCTAAGAACACAACACTACTACAAAATCATGCATATTCAGTGCTCAAAATGGGATTTTTCAACACTAAAAAGTGTTAACAGGCTAAGTAACCATAAAATCCCATGACCTTTATCACTGCTAACAAAACTACTAATAAAGGTCACCTTTATCGGTGCTAAAAACAGTAATAAAGACTGCCTTTATCAGCATTTTTTGAGCACTGATAAAGACTCTATTTATCAACACTGATAAAATTAGAAAAATATTTTTATTTTTTTCTCCTGCTCATACCCCCACCCCCACCCCTTTACCAGTGTTTGAGCACCCTTTTTTTAGTACTCTCGAATATCTCCCGCTCCTGCTCATGCATGATGTTAGTTAGCACTTCTTTTATTAGTGCTCGCGACCCTCTTTTGTTAGAGCTCGATGACTGCCCCACTACCTGCCCACCCACGCGCGCTTGGATTTGAAAATGAGACCTATATGTGCAAAGTGAACCCCTTTAGTGTTTCTCTACCTTGTTTTCTTCTATTTTTTGTGATATTTCTATTTATTTATATATATTTACATATATATTTTTTATCCATATATTTACATATATTTTACAATTATTTTTAAATACATTTTAAAAATATGTTTATATATTATATATTTAGATGTAAGTTTTATACATATTTACATATATATTTATATGTCTATATATTTACATATATATATTTATACATATTGACATATAATTGTATATTTAGATATAATTTTTTTATAATACACTATAAATATTTATTGTAAATATTTTTATATATTATATTTAATGATAATTATATATTTATAAAAATGAATTTATATATAATGTATTTACACAATATTCACACAAACATACACGTACATATTTACACAAACACGTACAGATTTATATTTCACATATGCACGCACAAATATTTACAAATATGTATTTATTTACATATATTATAATATACACATAAATATATATTTATTTATTGACACGCGCATGTTTATATATAAATATTACTTGTATAGGTGTGTGTGTGTGTGTGTGCGTGTTAATGAATTTTTTATAAGGTAAATAAAATGGATAATTTTTTATTTTAAATAAAATAAATAATAAATATTTATTTCCATTCAGTTTATATATAAAAATATGTTTTTATGTAAATATGTTTCAATATTTATTTGAGCAATTGATTTATTATATGTAAATATATGAAAATATGTATATATTTAATTATAAATAACACTGAAATATAAAAAATGGTAAAATTTAAACACTATAATATCGATCTGATTGTAAGACTTGATAATAAATGTAGTCCCCATTCAAAAAATACAAGAAGACCCCATTAAACAAGACAGTAATTACATCAAATGTTTAAAAATTAAAGTGGCTCGATAAAAAAATCAGTTTTGGAGACCTTTTTGACCTCGAAAAAATGATTATCATGATTTTTCCTCAGTCACTATTTTGGAGATATTTTTTGCAAACTTTGATTTGATATGTGGTAGATTTTAAACAGACACCCGGATTAAAAGTTATGTTTGTTTGATATTCAAGTCATGTATTCAAATTATCTTAGATAATTTATTAATTTATTGAATTTTTATATCATTAAATTGTTATTAAATGACTATTACTCAATAATAATTATCAAATTATTAATTAATATTAATTTTCAATTATTTTATAAGTCATTTGTCACTAAATATCTTATATATTAAGTTTAAATGCATATTTAGTCATATATAAATCATATTTAATAAAATATATTATATTTATATCAATATAAATATATTTATATAGTAATATGTAACACCCCAAGATTTTAAGGTATGCTTTTTTTAAAATAATTCAATAGCTTGCGTTGCACGTAACACCGAGTTCGAGCGCACCACGACCTATCAAACTATCCATTTAAAAAACAGTTATGAATATTATTAACCAAATTATGAAATTTATAAATTTTATTTTTCAAAATAGACTTAATTTTTTAATTCATAACATCGAAATTATCTTAGGGTAAATTTTTTATATTTTTCTAAAAAGTTTCAATTTTTGATGAATAGTGAAAAATACTACATTGTTGTTAAAAACTGACTTTTTCATTTAAATAATTATTTTGCTGTAAATTGATTTTAAAGTCACAATATATAAATAATGCATATATTAATTCAATATAGTTCATTGGAATCATTTAATAATAGAATTATATATAAAAATTTATTGAACTTTTGAACATCTCTTTTACTCGCCTTCTAGCCACATCTATGGGATTTGTATTAAACATAATTTTATCACTTCTATGAATTGAATTTAGAAAAACAGAAATACATGGTTTTAATTAGTATGAAAAAAAATTTCTAATAGGATCAAAATAATCTTTAGCTAATAGTAACTTTTAGATTTTATTTACCATGGTTAAAGGTAAATAGGGTGATTAAATGTAAAAATAATATTATAATAATATAATATTACCCTAACATTTGTCCTAATTTCATTGGATAAGTTTTTTTCAACCAAAATTAACCTTAGGTCTAAAATATGATCCTTTTTAATCCACTTTTGTTAGATTAAGACATTTATTATATTTTATTTAAAGAAGAGTTAAAAATGTCATATTCAAATTTTAATAACCATATCATTTTTAATGTGAGGTTATATAATTGATATGGTAAACTATAAATTGTATTTAGATATATAAAATCTTTATATACATAATGGTAATTTATTTATAATTTTATAAAATAAATAATTAAATTAAATGGTGACACAATAATGATGCAGTATTTGAATTATTAAAGGAAGAATCAATTAAATGATATTAAAAATATTAAAATAAATATAATTTGACTTAATTAATGACATACACAAATTTTATAGATAGAATAGAAATTTTAGTGGCATATTTTAAGTATTGTTTTGAATTTATCATGTTGTTTTAATATTTTTAAAAATAAAAAAAAATTGAATAGTGTCAAAATTTACATAAATGATACTTTAAAATATTTAATATTTTATTAAATGTTATAAAATTCATAAAAATATAAGGTTAATAAAAATAACTATTATAATGTTAAATGTGTCATAAATGGTCCAATTTGGGTTCATTTGACATTTTATAGTAACTATATTAACCCTATATTATAAAAAGACAAGTAAACACGGTAAGAGTTAAACTGTTTAACTAAAGGTTAAATCCAAAAATATAAAGTTAATTTTGTGACCTAAACTTGTATAAAAATTATTTTTTGAGAGGATTTAGACCCATACTCATCTTATCCTATAAATAACACACTTTGTATCTATTTAAAACGAAAAATCAATTTATAATAAATTAATAGTTTTGGAGTTTCCAAAAGTGCCACTCCCCTCTCTTTTAAAAGAGAACCTCTCATTCTCTTTTATTCACACCTATAAAGACATTTTTATTGGAAAAACCCTACCAAAGTATCCTCCCAAATTTCCTAAATTCATCCTATATGCCATATTTTGTGTATAAATTCATCCTAATGAGTCATTTTATGCAAATCAAAAGGATATACTCGAAGAAAAGGTAATTTTTTTACCATTTCAATTAAATTTATTTTATTCTTATAATTCTTATTACTATGTTGTTTTCATACTAAAGTAATAAATCCAGTATAATATATATTATGATATGTTATTATAATTATTATACACTCATATTCATCCTTTTATCCATCCTACGAATAACAATATCATCATGTTTGTGTACGTACAACTTACCATCTCCACGTCGTGGTGTAATTTGTTATTCAACGCTACTTTATTTGGATGGGTATAATGGTGAGTATAATAGATATAAATAATTAATATAACATGATAATTATTCTGTATAATTAATATATCATCCAATTTCACACCATTTAACCATCAAGGTAATGATACTGACACCCGTGCGTACATACGGTATACCGTCTCCACAATGCAATGAGATTCATTCTCTGCATTAACCATTCAAGAATGATTATAAAATCTATATGATAAGTACAAATAATGATTATGAACTTTATATCATTATTTATATGAATAAAATATATCTTATGTATAAAAAAGATGACTTATGCAACAAAACATGCATAGGAAAATGAAATAGTTAACACCTGAAATAATAGTAATACTGAAATATTATTAACAAAATGATATAAGAGGATAATATATGATATTATAAATATGGATATGGTTTTGGTTTTGGTACAATTTAATAACATATTTTAACAACTATACAGGAGGTTAACTCACCCTCAACTAAAGTAAAGTATAAGGTAATGGTTAATTTCACAACCACATTATTATTCGAGGTTGTTAATAGGTAAGTATCTACTGAGACATCTTTATCATCAATGTCCATGTTTCTTAAAATATATTTCAAAATATTATCTATAATTTTTTAAAGTCATTTTACCCATGTTTTAATTTTTATAAAATGTTTTGAAAATAATCTTTCCATCATTTTCCAAACGAGGTACTTTATGATCCTTTTCGACAAATTAAGGAAAGAATGTTTTTTAACTTATACAGCATGAGCAGCTAATTTATTTCCTTATGATGCCTTACCATTTTGAAGTTTCCCTTAAAATTTTACAAATTTATTTTCATAAGAAATTTTTTCTTTTATAATTGTGCGGCTTTTAAATAATTTCAAAGTAAAAATGGGATATTTCTCTCGAAGAGTTTTAATGAATTTATTAGATTATTTTCATCTATGTCAATATCCTTTGTTAGATTTTATACTTGATTGAGGTTGATTTATTATGATACAATCTTCCATATTTTATTGAAGTTTTTATGATATATTTGACTGTGGATGTGCTATTTTTATACCATTCATGGTTTATAGTTAAAGTATTAACATTTTGTATGATAATTTTAATACAAATGTTTATGTTATGTTTCAATATTTTCATATGAGAAATTCATTAGACTTAGTAAGTGATGAACGGGTCCTACTATAGTCCCTCGATGTATCAGTAGGTCACATGAGACAAACTAGTTTGGGTTTTTACCCGTTTATGTATGGTTTTGGCATGAGTCCTTGACGGCGTGGTTATGATGTTCGATATTATGCATTCTATCATTATGAGATCAGTCATTGATATTTCATGTGATTATTCAACTAGTAGAATATCATGTGAATTTTTAAAGGGAATTATTTGATATATTATTGTTATATTATTCTAAAAAATATATTTAAAAGACTTGTGTTTCAATTTTATACCTTTCCTTAAAAGTTTGTGCTTATTTATGATAGCTTCTGTTATATTTTTTATCCTTAATTAGCATCTGATATCACCTATTTCTTATGTTTCATTTTTTCCCAGGGTGCGAAGAAGTATATTATGACTAACCTATAGGGATAATCTAAGGGATATGAGTGTTTTCAAATGAGACACTATGTTATTTTTCATTTCAAGATGTAATGTAAAACTTATGTTTGTATCTAGTTTTT
The DNA here is from genome assembly GCA_963277665.1 of Viscum album. Classification (NCBI taxonomy): domain Eukaryota; kingdom Viridiplantae; phylum Streptophyta; class Magnoliopsida; order Santalales; family Viscaceae; genus Viscum; species Viscum album. Next base: position 1,385,547,650 of record OY728138.1, read on the forward strand.
CCAAGGCTACTAAACTGATCGGTCCTTCAGGATTTGATTTCTTGTGATCATGATAATGTAATAAAATAATACACTGACTCTGGAAAATTGGGGTCAGGGAATTACATAATATATTATTTTCAATAATAGATAATTTTTTTATGAAATATATCTTTTATTAACACTAAAAAACACTGATAAAAGTGACATTTATCAGTGCTTTTAACTAGCGCTGGAAAAGATATCATTTTGTCACTGTTTTTTTTTTTCTAACGCTGGTAAATGATAAGGATTAATAATGCACAATTTTTATTATTCCAGGGTAATCACAAAAACCATTCAAATCTATAAATGAATACGCACAATAATTATTTAAATTAAAATTTCAATTAAAATTTCAATTCAATATGATTAAATATATTGTAAATTTTATATGTTCATGTATTATTCATGTGTGTTGAGTTTTAAATGTGATAAAAAATAATCTACATATATATAAAATATATATAAATAATATAATGTTAAAAATTAACACACAGAGATAGAGATATGTACTTGAAATTTGATTTAAATAAAATACTAGATTTCATCTAAGTGTTGACAATGATATACCTTTATCATATATTTGATTTTAACGTTGATAAAGACAACAATTATGAATGATTAATTTTTAGGCCTTTGTGATAATGTTTTCTTGAAATATAAATTCACTCACTCATGAAAACAAGAAACTCTCAAACTTGGAAACTTCACAAATTTTAACAATGTTTCATTAATGAAAATAACATCCAATCCATAGATTCCAAAAATGTTTGATTATATTATCTAAACAATATTTTTTTCCAATAGTGAAACAAATCTTTACAACCTTTTATAAGCTAAAACTTCAGATAGCTGACTAACTACCATGGTGACATAAACTGTGAATTGATGACTTAAAACAAACCTTTAATTATAGTAGGGCTAATTTGAATTTATTTTTCCTTCAAGAACATTAAGTTTTATGCCTCAACAACTTTAAATGATTAAAAATAACCAAAAAAGATATTAACTCAAATATATAATTATTATTTTGATGCATTCACTACCACATATTTGGCTTTATCCATCGCTATCTTTTATCAACACTAAAAAAAGTGCTAATAAAGGGGTTAATTTTATGGGTGATGCTAAAAGGTTATTTTATAGACGCTAAAAACACTAATAAAAGTACCCTTTAGTCTGCATGTTTTTTAGCATTGATAAAAGTACCTTTTATAAGCGTTTTTCTTAGCACTAATAAAAGTAGGTCATTTATCAGTGCTAAAACGATTGTTTTAAGCACTGATAAAAAATATATGTCATAAAAAAATTATATATCATTAAAAATAATATATAAATATATCTATATTGATATAAATATAATATATTTTATAAAATATGATTTATATAATACTAAATATGTAATCACACTTAATATATATGATATTTAGTTGAAATGGTTTATAAAATAATTTAAAAATAATATTAATTAATAAAATTATAATTATTATTAAGTAATAGTCATTTAATAATAATTTAAAGATAGAAAAAATCAATAAATTAATAAATGATCTAAAATAAGTTAAAAACATGACTTGAAATTCAAACAATCATAACTTTTTATCTCTGTGTATGTTTGAGCTCTGTCACACATCAAATCGAAGCTTTTGATTACACCATGGTGATGGGGGTACTACAATCATCATTTTTTTGGTCAAAAAAGGCTCGAAAGTCCTCCAAAATTGAGTTTTTTGTTGGGTTACTCCCATTTTTTAACATTTGATGGCATTTAATCCTCGTCTAAGATAGTTTTCTTGTAGTTTTTTGGTGGGGACTCAATTTATTCTCAAGGATTACACTCATAAGAATATTATGAAGTTCAAATTTTATCATTTTTTATAATATATTGTTATTTATAATTAAATATATACACATATATACATATTTTTATATATTTTACATAAAATTTTAATTTTATAAATAAATATGTAAACATATTTATATATAAAATATCTTTCTAAATATATAAACCAGAATTAAAAAAACAATCCATTTTATTTAAAATAAAAATGTATGAATATTTATATACCTGTATAATGTGTATATATATATAAATATATTTTTTGTGTGTGTTTGTATTAATAAACTGATATAAATAATATATATTCTAATATAAGTATATAAATATTAATATATAATATATGTGAATAAATATAAATATGTATAATTATATTTAGAGACACACACATACATATAATATGTGTGTGTGTGTGTGTTTATTTATTTATTTATTAGCACACACATAAAGAAAACATATTCTATAAATGTATTTAAAAATAATCATATAAATATATATTAATATAAAAATAAGTATATGAATAAAAAATATAACTGAATATATAAATAGATAGATATATATATCATAAATTAGAAAATTATAATGTCCCAAAATTTCCATGTAAACTTTTTAAAAAATTATATGGATTATTTCAAAAATAGGTGTTGAGACGGCACGTGATTCTGAGGCCCGGGGTGCCCGGAATAAAATGTTTGAACCTTTTTTTAAGCGTGCATGTGTGGTTTTAGTAACTTCTAAACTGGTGCTTGGATCAAAAATATGAGGGCATCGTTGCATCTAGAATGGTGACTTTACCTTAGGCAGGGCCTAACCTCGACCGGCACAGGTCGAGGGAAAAAGTTATTTTTTGATGTTTTAAAAAAACTTAAAGAAGTTTATTTTATTTCTTCTTAAAACGTCTCGCAGCGGTGCTACGACGCAACGACCAATAAGTTGTTACCCTTCATAAATGAAGTAGTGTGGCGACGTTGTATCTCGGTGAAATAGCAATGCTGAAATGTGTTTCTTTAATTAATAGTTTGAAAGGGATGCAAGGTCTAGGGACGATCCTGGAGAATTCCCTGAAACCTCTGGAGAAATAATGTGGGCGAATGACGAGTGGTGAAAAATGAAGAATCGCCAATGGTGATGGAGACGCAGATCGATATTGTTCTTCAATGAATCATCAACAACGAATCCATGAAAACAGACGATCTAATCCCAGACAGGGGTTTATTTCTATGTGATTTCATTTTCCCCCATTCTTTCTTTTTAAATGATGAATGCAGATCAACCCACTAAAAGACTGATCTGTGGATCGATCTTTTATGCAGGATGAATTTTGTTGCAGTGAGATTTGAAGGGGGTGCGTCTTAGTGGTTATTAGTATGATTTCCTTCCCCTTTTTCTAAAGGGATGAATGAAGTTTGAACAAACAAGGACGACATTTGTTCCTTTGGTGTTCATGGTGCTCTCTCTCTCTCTCTCTCTCTTGCGCTCTTCATCGACGGACCCTTGTGGTTGCGTCAGATTCTTTCCGGGAGGTTTCCAACGTGGTCGGACCCCCAGATCAATGATGAGACAATTTCGAGCACACGACAGTGGATATGGAGACCCATGGATTGCAAGGGTACTCACAGTTCGGAAAATGGACCACCACGGTGATGGTGGTGACTCGAAGAAGGAGGGCCACCGGCGGCGGCACGTGGCGGCACTGGTGGTGGCGCGCGACAGCACGACAACCCGGAGGTTGTCGTCGGTAGTGGCAGAGATCCCCGCGGCAACTGTTGTGGGGTGGCGGACAAGGGCGGCCAGCAGGTGGCCAGAGGTGGGATTCGATGGACGTGGAAGGGGGGTCGCGTCACGTGGCTAAGGGTTCATGGTCCAGCTGTACCGCAGGGTGGTCACACAGTGGCCGCCCCATGTTGACTGGATAGGGATGCAGCGCATGTCATGTCCCAGGTGGAGCGAACCGGACCACTCCAGCGGGCTGGGCTGGGTAGGGGGCCGACACCGAGCTAGGCCAGTGGGTGAAGTAGGTGGTCCGGACCCATCAAATCGGGTCGACCCGATGGGTCGGGGTTGACAGGACCCAAGTCAGTCTGACCGAGTCAGATCGGACCCAGACCTAACCAGGCCCTTTTCACTAAATTGCTCATAACTTTCAAACTGTGTGTCTGTTTGACAAGCCATTTGTGGTATTGGGACCCCTGTGATGAGGAGGTTATTTTGATATACTCTAAGTGGGTTTTTGTGTAAGCCAGCATATGAACTTTGGCTTGAAGATAAGGTTCTTCCAGAACAAGCACGCTACGAGTGGAATCTTGTGGCTGGCTGTGATGTGGAAACTATGACTTGATGTATATATGAATTCAAGACTAAGTATCTCCAGGTCTAAGTGACTCGTTGGGTCTAAGTGATTCATTAGGGCTGAGAGTCTCAATGATATTGGGTGCCTCGTCAATACTGAGTGTTCTGTTATTACGTCTAGAAATCTTGATTTTCATGCTCTAGAATTATACTTATGTGAGTTGACTATACTTTTTGTGTTATTTCCTTTTTGGTCTTTCATTTGTGGTTTCAGTACGTCCTACTGAGTACTGTTTTACTCACCCTTGCATGGGATTTTCTCACATGTGGCATGTCTTGTGGAGATGACTGATGTTTTGACAGAGACCTAGGTGGTCCAGGACTGGGTGGTACCCAGTGAGATCAGAAAGACGCGGCATACTCCTGAAACTTTAGGAAGTTTCCCTTCATCTATCCTTCAGGTAGGTTTTTCTGTAGACGAGCTTCAGTGTTTGCGTTACAGACTTTTCCTTTTTGGTGGGCTTATATTCTGGCCCGGTCCACCCTATTGTATTTTACTTTCTGTTTCACTATGGTTTTATTATCCTTAGTGGTTTTCATGCATGGTTTACTTAGTGTTTTACTTTCATCATTGTGTGTGTGCGTACAAGTGCATAGGAAATGCCTCCCATATTAGTGATATGCCTACTCGGTACTAGTCACCAGACCCTGGCCTATTGGAGTCAGGATTAGGGAGTCACGGCATGGACCCCTCTAGGACAGGTCCTGAGAGAGTGGTATCAAAGCAATAGGTTTAGTTCCACATTAGGACTGGGAGTTTGTGAGGTTCGTTTAGAGAAACCGTGTTAAATGTTTCGGGTCCGGATTTCAGGATAGGGACTCCAGTGTTGGTGCGGAGACTGATGTATACATACACCAGGACTCTAGACACCTTCTTTCCAACTCAGTACATGGAAACACTAGTTGAGGGAAAATAAATAGTACATGCATCATATTGGATTTTGAGTGTGTCCTCTTGTCCTTATTGAGTCAGCTCACCAAGTATACTCTATTGACTGTGGTTCATATTGATCTATTTCAGGATTCCTCCACACAGACAACCAGCCAAGATTCTATTGTATGACCATGAGGATGATATGCCTAGCGATGAGGTGTCAGTATAGGGACCAGTACCAGAGATATCCCCACTGGGTGGTGCACTAGTAATACCACCACCCACTGATCAGAAGTTGCTACCAATGCTACTGGTAGAGGATACAGGCAGGCTCAGTTCATGAGTTCCAGAGGTAGATACCTCCCAGGCTCATGGGTGATATTAACCCCTAGGTAGCTGAGGATTGGTTGGAGATGTCACATGTGTATTTCACCTTGTGAGGACACTGCCCGATCAGATGACAGCCCTAGTTTTGATCCTTTTATAGGGCTCAGCAGGATGATGGTGGAGCTTAGTGATTTATATGCATGATGAGATGACTCTCTCTTAAGCCGACTTTGAGCGCCTCTTTAAGGAGGAGTTCTTTCCAGCAACGTTATGCTCTATGTGTATACAGGATCTACTACACCTATAGTAGGGCAGCCATTTAGTAGCAAGGTACTCGGCGAGATTCACAGATCTTTCTATCTACCCCACCAATATGGTGTGGGGCCCATTCTTTAGGGATCGTACCTTCGAGAAAGGACTACATTGGGAGATCATAGAGTTGATGATATCCCTTAGCATTTCTACTTAGACTGGGGTACTTGAGAGAACTATGCTTATGGAGAGATTCCTGGTGGAGCAGGTGCTAGTAGCGGGAGCTACCAATAGACACCAGGTAGTGGAGCCTTCAGCAGTGGGTAGCAGGTAGCAAACGAAGGGAACTAAGTAGGTCAAGCCATCCATGGGATGACCCTAGGACACAGGGTTAGTAGTATGAGACTATAAGGATAGAGGGAGTCAGGAGAAGAAAAGGTAGTTCTACTCATGTGGCGGTCGGGGGCACATGGCTCGTGATTGTCCGACTCACCGCACAGATGATCAGTAGATGGTCGAGGGACCACCAAGTCAGGGGCATAAGTTCAATCAGGGTGGTTCACATGGTGTCAGACATGGTGGGGAAGTAGGTAGAGTAGTAGGCAATGGGTGTATGTTCGAGGTACTTCCACCACCACCCCTAGGTGGTCCACCATGCGCTCCGGGAGCCGGTGGACAGGGACAGGACCAATTTCAGGTGATAGAGGCTTATGATCCTGATGCTACAGAGATGATTAGAGGTATAATCTGTGTCTTCTCCACCCTAGATGTAGTTCTTATAGACACAGTTTCTATTCACTCTTTCCTTATCATGGACCTTGTTCGGAGCTTGGAGATTCTGGTGGAGTCATTGGCTCAATCCTTATGATTAGAGACTCCTAGAAAAGGGGATTCAATGATAACACACTAGTGTCGGTAGTGTGAGCTTACTCTTAGAGGTGAGAGTTTCGGTTGGGATCTCCTAGTAGAATCATCGAGGCCTTATGACATTATTCTCAGTATGAACTGGTTATCCACAGTACATGCTCAGATTGACTATTTTAGGAGTAGAGTACGATGTGTCAGTAGAGATGGGACCATGTTTTCCTTTACCAGTGAAAAGGGAATGCTAGAAGCGTAGGACAGAATTTCTCAAATGAGGGTGTATCTGATTACTCACCAGTTAGCTAGCCTTACCCTCAGCGTGGTGGATGAGAGGAGTCCTCAATTTCTTACAGTGGTGGATGAGTACGAGAACATCTTCCTAGAGGATGTTCTGAGATTACCTCATCATAGGAATGTTGAATTTTATATTAACTTGTACCCTAGTATGACACCAATATCCACACTAGCATATCGGATGACTCCCATGGAGCTTCATGAGCTAGGGGTACAGCTAGAGGACCTCTAGAGGAAGGGTGTCATGAGGCTCAGTGTTTCACCCTGGGCGGCCCTGGTATTGTTTATCAAGAATGCAGATGTGAGCTTGAGACTATGTGTGGACTACCGGTGCCTGAACCAAGTGACTATGAAGAACAAATATCCACTACTGAGAATTGATGACCTCTTTGATCAGATGAAGGGAGCGAGTTGGTTCTCTAAGATAGACATCATGTAATGGCTCATAAAATGACTCATTAAGGAGTTTGCCAAAAAAAACTCGGTTCCATCAAATGGTTCCACCGAAACAGTGGCACTGGTCATGGTCTCACACTGAAATGGTGGCAACGTGACATTTGTACCGTCACAATCGCACACCGAAGCGGTGGCACCGTGAGGGTGGAACTGTAATGGTGGCACCGTAATGGTCGCACCATCATGGTCGCACACCGAAAAGGTGGAACCGCTAACGGTGGCACCATAATGGTGGCACCGTAATAGTCACACTATCATGGTCGCACACCAAAATGGTGTCGCCACTTATGGTGGCACCGTGAGGGTGGCACCGTGACCATGGAACTGCTTATGGTGTCTCACCAAATGGTGTACCACCCTTGTTTCTTTTTCCAGTTCTACTCCCAAAACGTATCTTTTGAAGTAGGATCATTTTAATACCCATTTAAAATCCATTTAAATCCCATAAATGATATCTAAAATTCACCAAGAGTCGGGAAACCCTTGATATACAAAAATGTGTGGCTTTTCCTCAGTGTCACATCTTTTCCTGTACTTTCTAGTTCCGCCCCTATTATGCATTTTCCTCTGATTAAAGAAAACTATTTAACGCACAGCTGTTATGGCCACCTCTCCAATGATAATTATTAAATGACAATTAATTCCATCATTTGTAACCGCCCAACCGCGTGGGGAAACCATGATCCACCTTTTTATTCATTCAAAATTCATATCCCGTAAACTCCATGATCTCATGTAATGGCCCGGACCTCTCTGGCCCTTTACTTTGTCAAAAAGAGGGTCTTGAAGTGTTCTGGAGAGTAAAATGGACTTTTCCCACACTTTCTATAATTTTGTAAGTACACGCCGTGTAGTGTGAGTACACACCGTGTACCACCTTGCCGAGTATACCCCGTGTTCAAGGTTTTGTCCTTGTCGTGTGAAAGAAATGAGTATATGCTGTGTACCCCAAACTACACGCCGTGTACCCCAAACTACAAGCCATGTACCCCCTTGTTGGGTATACCCCGTGTGGAAGGTCATGTATTTGCCGTGTGAAGTAAATGGGTACACATCGTGTACCCTAAACTACACGTCGTGTAGTCCCTCCCCGCATACGCGTTACCAGTCAACGGTCGTGTGCCGTGTTGAAGCCGTGTCTTTGCCGTGTGAAATAAATGGGCACACATCGTGTGTCCAAACTACACACCGTGTTGTCCTTCCCCGCGTATATGTTACCCTCAAACCGTGTGTTGACCAGTCAACGGCTGCGGGGCCGTGTTGGAAGCCACGTGGAGACCGTGTGAAATAACCGAGTACATGCCATGTACCATAAAGTACACACCGTGTACTTTTTCTTTTCTCGCCTATAAAAGGAGGGGTCCCCCCCCCTCCTTTTCAAGACACCCCTCTCCTCCCCTCTCCTCTGAGCAGAGCTCTTCCAAGAGACTCGAAAGCTCCTTTTTCTTCCATAACTTCTTCGTCCGAGCTCCGATTTATGATCCGTCAGTGGCCATGGGATCGTAACGATGAGGTGGAACTTCTGAGCTTGGATCCGTCAGCCTTTCCTTCTTAAATTCCACCCAAGGAGGTTTTTCTGGGTTTTTACAGAAGCGAAGGATGCCTACGGACATCTTCTAAAGTTGATACAGGGGAGCATTGTGATCAGAACTTGTTGAGGTAGGGATATTACCTTCGTCTCTCTCTAAATTGTGCATCATGTGGGGTGGGTTTCCTCTTGTTTACGTGAAACACATTTGAACCGGTTTAATGAAGATAATAACTGTCTTATATAACGGGGATGGGAAGTTTTGAATGCAATTACTTTATTGTATATCCTGTGATATTATGTTGTGAATTGAATAGGCTTATGCCTACTGAAAATCACGGTTGTTGGGGGCCTTTTCTTGCGCAATTAAATTTTTCCCTATCTTTCTAGAGCGTTTTTGTGAATGGAACTTTGTTGAATGTAGAATTTTTGTTAATCACGTAAATTTGGCTGATTTAAAATCTGAAACCCTTGTGTGATCACCCCGGTTGAAAAATGGAATAATGAACATGTGGGTGTTGGTTTGGATGCATGGCATGTGATGGGGGTGTTTTTTGGGTTGTTGTGGATTGGGTGAGCAGTGGGGATGCAGTTGTCTTGGTTGTGGGTTGGTGTGAATGCTATGTTGGTGATGGGTAGTGGGGCTGCGATAAATGGTATTAAAGGGATAATGATGTATGGTGTGGTTGTGGTTATGGTGGTTGGCAGCGGGGCTACAGGGATGGGTTTGAATGTGAATGAACTATGGGTTGTAAATAATAAATAAAATCGGAAGAGTTAATGAATGGTGGGTCCTGGTAATGAAATGGGAATAATAATCAATGGGTTGATTGGTTGTTAAGAAGGGATTTGTTGTGCTTCTTGTGTTTTCCTAACTTGATTTGTGGATGGCAGGGATATGTTTTATGAATGATCATTGTGGTTAGTTGTGGATAGTTGCCCAGTAGTTAAGGAACTAATAAACTGATTTTTTTGAAACATGAAAACCTAAATGGGGTTGGGGTTGTTTGTTGTATGCATACTTTGTAGTAGCAGTGCTGAGGCACATGCTCAGCTCTCTATTTAGAAGTTATAGGTTGGGCTGAGTGTTTAGTATATAAATATATATCTTTGTGTTTTATCGCACCCCACCCATGTTGAGCACTTAGTGCCGAACACTCCCATTTCATGGGAGAGGATATTTTCCCCTAGTTACTAGCTCCTTCCTGCTCCTTCCCTAGGCTGTGATGGCTTGAGGTGACCTTACACCTAAGACCCTTCAGGTAGGTTTTGATTGGGGTGGTTTTGGCCCAAGACTCTTCAGGCAGGTTTGTTTTCCCAAGAATCTTCGGGATGAGGCCCAGGTGTGTGCGGGTGGGATACGTGGTGGTGAGGACCAGCTGTGTGCGGGCAGGATACGTGGTGGTGAGGCCCAGGTGTGTACGGGCGGGATATGTGGTGGTGAGGACCAGGTGTGTGCGGGCGGGATATGTGGTTGTGAGGCCCAGGTGTGTGTGGGAGGGATACGTGGTGGTGAGGCCCAGGTGTGTGTGGGCGGGAAGAGTGTGGTAGCATCAGGACGTTTTCCATTAGGAAGAGCAGCTAGCTAGTGGGGGAAAATGGTGCGGGGTACCCAATACTTTTGTTCTTATATACTACTACCTGTTGTTTGTGTTTTTGGTGAGAGTGGCTGGTGAGGTTGGGTGGATAGAATTCCTTGTTAGGTTTTGGTTTCTTCTGTTGTTCTCACGGGACATTAGGATGTCTCCCCACTTGTGCACGAGAGATTTCGGTTTCCCTACTGAGTATACTTGTATGCTCACCCTACATTTACTTTCAGGTTTCCAGGAGGACTACCAGGGTCGTACGGGACCCTACTAGTTGGGATAGTTGGAGTTGTTGCAGTTTGTTGTACTTGTTTCTTTTGGTATTGTACTTTTGAGCTTTCTTGTACTTGTACCTTGTTTCAAAACTATTTAAACATGCATGTGGGCTTGGTTTGGGTTTATTTCTATACACTTGTTCTTTTCCTTTTTGGTGGTTGACTTGTCCTATTTCCTGATATTAAATAATAAAAATGGTAATGCCTCCCATATTTGTGAAAACTCATACCCTTGGTGCTAGTCGCCACCCCTGGGCCTACTGAAGGTGGGACTCGGGGGGTCATTATCTACCTTTCACCATTGCCAGCTTAGGAGGGGAATCTTTGGTGGGTGGGGGTCATGACAGAATGGTGTCAGAGGCAGGTTGAGAGATAGGATAGAGTCTGGAGTTAGGCACAGTGAGGATTGCATGGGATGGTAGGGCAACAGTGTTGGTTGATCTTGGTGCATGACATAGGCCAGGGAAGATTGGCTAGGACATGAAATTTTAGGGCCCCCCATGATCCGATGCAAGGACTCTGAGCCTACCGAACGACCAAGTGAGGCCACATTGATTGCAGGGTAGAGATCCTAGGGAAGGTACATGGATCATCATGATTGTGTTTTACTTGATTTGGGCATTCTGGGAAAGAAATTAAAATAATGTGATAAAATAAAACCTTGAGAAATTTCCTTACTACTTGGGCTTACGCAATCTTTGTTTACCGTACAGCTATGGCACCTAGACGTCGTCCCCGGGTGACTCAGATGGCCGAGGCCCAGCAGATCCAGGTGGTCGATCTGGTGAGGATTGATCGAGAGGAGGAAGATAGCCAGTGGCAGAAGACTCTCCGTTCTTTCCAGCGGCAGAACCTCAAGAAGTACGAGGGTAGTACTTCGGATACGGAGACAGATGGGTGGTTCGAGGAGCTGGGGATCGCTTTTACCTTGATCCATGCTCTGAGGGAGTACTAGGTTCCCCTAGTAGTCAGTCATATGATAGGTGCGGCGTGACAATGGTGGATGCTCTACCTCGGAGAGAGGATAAGGGCAGAGGTTCTGTGGGCTGACTTTGAGAAGGATTTCTGAGAGGAATTCCTTTCTTCCATGATCAAGGCAGAGAAGCGGCCGGAGTTACTCTCCCTTCAGCAGGGGATTATGACAGTACAAGAGTTTGGGATCAAGTTCAAGGATCTCCTGTACTTTGCTCTGGATCTCTTTTCGGATGAGGAGTCTCGGGCGAGACATTTGGAGGAGGCGCTTCATCCTTCGCTCCAGTATGATGTCACCCCCTTCACCCTTCCGACGTACTTGGCGGTATAGAAGAAGGAAGAGGTTGTAGAGAGGATGAACTCACTGGGAGGTGCACCACATGAGGGGTTTCAGACAGGTTCGTCGAAGGGGAAGGCAGTCAGCAGTAGGTCTCCTACGACAGGACCTTCCAGGTTCAGGCCAGTGGGGAGCAGGCCCTCGCACTTCCAGTTCAGATCTTCAAGTCCTCGTCCCTTTTCCACGATCCCAAGACCGAAGTGTTTTTCTTGTGGAGTTTTTGGGCACATTTAGAGTCGGTGCCTGACCCGAGATCAGTACGGTAGAGGTGGGCAGGTTCAGCGCCCACCTCAGCAGCACCAGTTGTTGGAAAGGCCCTTCCAGCAGCAGCAGGACCATGCTCCTCTGAGGGCAGACTTTTCGGGAGGAGGCCAACCTCAGGGTTCTCCTCAAGGACCTCGACCAGGGTGTGGTCGGGGAGGTGGAAGACATCATAGAGGTAGAGGATCTGGGCGTGGATAGTTTCACGCAGCAGAGTTGGTAGCTCCAGCAGGACTAGAGGTGGTGCAAGGTACGATTTGTTTGTTCAGCACTCTCGTTTCTACTTTGATCGATTCAGGAGCTTCTCACTCTTTTGTTGCACCTGTTCTAGCCCACGCTATGGAACTAGACATAGAGAGACTTTCCATACCACTGGTGCTGAGTACACCAGTTGGAGGCCAGACCAGCGTATCTTGTGTTTTCCAGGTATGTGGGCTGACATTGGGACCACATAGATCTAGTGGGGATCTTATTTTGCTATAGATGCATCCATACGATGTCATCCTAGGCATCGATTGGTTGTTTTATGTTAGTTCCATTATCGACTGCTTCCAGATAAGAGTCATGTTCTCCGACGTGGACGGGCAGCGTGTAGCTTTTGTTGGTGAGAGGATCTATCAGGTGGGAAGCCGGCGTGTGTAGCCTCTCCTTTCTTTGTTAGGCGGGTTATCAGTGGTTCCAGCTGATATGGAGATGATGGATATCCCAGAGGTTGTTGGGTAGTTCCTCGATGTTTTTCCCAAGGAGGTTGTGACTCTACCCCCCCCCCCCCCCCCCGACGTGATGTTGAGTTCGGGATAGACTTACAGCCTGGTGCCCGTCCGATTTCGATGGCCCCTTATCGGATGACACCCTCGGAGTTGCGAGAGTTGTGGATTCAGATTGACGATCTGATGGAGAAGGGTTTTGTTTGACCCAGCGTGTCACTATGGGGTGCTCCAGTTTTGTTCATGAAGAAGGAAGATTGTGGTCTCAGGTTATGTATAGACTACCTAAGGTTGAACTAGGTAACGGTCAAGAACCGTTACGCCCTTCCAAGGATAGATGATCTCTTCAACCAGCTGAGGGGAGCAGTTTGGTTTTCTAAGATTGATCTATGATCGGGATATCATCAGCTGAGGGTGAAGGACAGTGACATCTCAAAGATGGATTTCAGGTGTAGGTATGGGCACTTCGACTTTGTAGTGATGCCATTTGGAGTTACGAATGCACCAGCTGTGTTCATGGGACTTATGAACTTTGTCTTCAGAGAGTTTCTGGACCGGTTCGTCGTTGTGTTTATCGATGACATCTTGATATACTCAAGATCAGAGGAGGAGCACGTTGAGCATCTCAGGGCAGTCTTGGAATTCCTTTGACACCACCAGCTTTATGGGAAATTGTCGAAGTGTAAGTTCTTGACGCAAGAAATACACTTCCTTGGGCACATGGTGTCTCAGCATGGAGTGTCAGTGGACCCATCGAAGGTGGAAGCAGTTGTTTATTGGGAAGCACCCAAGAGTGTGGCAGAAGTTCGTAGTTTCCTGGGGTTATCAGGTTACTATCGGAGGTTCGTTTCAGACTTCTCTCGAGTTTCTTATGACAACCCTGCTTTTTATTACAACTTAAACATGATTTATTACATAAAACTTCACTTGATACAACAAAGAAGATCGAGTGCTTTAGTGTCTTTTGGGATTAGGATCATTAAATAAAAACTTAAAACATGAAATACAACATCTTTATTGAAAACTTCCTTTTCATGACCACTACATTCCTTCGTACTTAGCATTGCATGGGATAACCTGAGCACATGCATAAGAAAAGGGTGAGCTATAAAGCCCAGTAAGGGAGTACACATGGAATAACATGAGGAGTACAATACATGTTATAAAATAGGCGTAATCAATAGATCATAAAAGAAACATGAACATAAAGGCATGATAAATCATGATAATCATAACATGGAGATGTGGCAACAACACTTATCATGGAATTAGCATGAGCCAAGGCTCATTGCACATGGAGCATGAGTAAACCCTCATTGCACATAAAGCACGAGTAAACCCTCATTGCACTTGAATTATCATGATTCAACACTCATTGTATATTATGTATCATGATACTATACTTTACCCAATGCATTGGAGCGCTATAAGGGCGCACCCTTCTTAAACATTTCATTTCATGCATAAGTGTGCCACATGGATCATAAAACATGGATTCATAAAACATAATCATTTATTCCATGATAAAGTAATGTGGAATTCATACATGAAACTTTACGATCAATAAGTAAATGTGCATAAAGGTGAATACCCTTGATGGAGAAATGGGCATGGTATTCACTACACAATGACATTGGCTTAGAAAATCGGTGTGATTTCGGCAGCGTAACGGCGTGACATAAGAATTCATAAAAAAGGTTGATGAGAGAGAAAGGGGTTCCTAATAATATTTACATGTAATGGACAGTAAGGAGTTCATATAGATACATGTCCCAACAATTTTAATGGAATTTAGATTCATGATACAAAAGTATTGCTTGAATGTAAAAGAAGAGAGAGAAGTTCCTTTCAGAATTTCGGCATAGTAACGGGTGTACATGGGAGGCATTTAATGAGAGATAAAGGGGTATCCCATCATTAAAACAATAATAGGGAAGTATGGGGGAGGTTCAAAACCATACCCCAACATTCATAATTGAAATTAAAAGGGAAATACAACTTAAAGAAAATTGAAAAAAATGAGAAAGGAAGAAAAAACCCTTACTTGGAAGTGTGCTTCCAAAGGCTAGAGAGAGGCTTGTGAGAGGCTTCTTGGGAGATTGGGGAACCTTGGGAGGATTCTAGAGAGAGTATGGAATAGGTTGGATGAACCCCAAGGGATTTTAGTGAGGAGTAAGTGGGATCTTGGGTGGGTTTATATAGGAAAGGTGAGGGAATTCTTTATTATTTAGGTTTGGGTCCCCTTACATTAAATTAATCCAAACCACAAACCATCCCATGGTTTTTGCCCATGGTTTTTGAAAAAGGTAAGAGTAAAAAAATATTTTATAATTCCCAAGTCCTAAATTCTTAAAATAATAAGGTTGCTTATGTGGAGGTGAGTCACACTCCCATGGAAATTAATTTAAAATGGCAAAGTGTTGAATAAGTCTTGAGGGGTCCATTAATGCTTTGAAAAATAAGTCAAACAAACCCAAAATAACTTTATTTTAATGGTAAAACATATATTATCAGAAAATAAGGATTATATTATTTTATTACATCACCATTGGGTCATTATGATGTCATAAAACACATTATATATTTAAACGGTATTTAATTTTTACCCAAAAATTTGACTGTCTCAGAAAATTATGAAAAATTCACCATTGGATAATTTCGATGTACTGATTCCAAAAATGAAATTTATTTTATCTAAAAAAATTTATAAATATATTGATTTTCACTTTTAAAATAAAAACCAACATTTATTGAAAATTCACGGGTTTTGACAGAAATGGATTTCAAACCTTAATAAAAATTTTAATTGCATTCATAAAATTATAAGATCATTTATATTTAATAAAAAATTAATTTAATAATATTATTATTATTTTATTAAAATAATATTTAATTCAAAAATCCCTTAATTTAATAAAATATATTTCTTAACTAAATAATAACTAAAAACACCATTTGTACTTTAAAAACTATTTACAATGTATCAAAAATGACTAGAAATTATATTCATTATTATATACAAAAATAATGTACATTAACATAGTACTACTTATTTGTTACATAACCCCTTAAAACAGCCGTATAAGACCTAAGGGTAAGGTGTGCGATGGTGACAGACTCTTGGGGTGGCTCAGATAACATCGCTCAAGTGGTAATTTCAATCAACTTCCAATTTTCCCGTAGACGGTCACGTTCGAGCTTGACATGATGAAGATCAGCTTGGGCTTGGTTAAGAGCGAAGCCCAAGGATTCCACCTCTTTTCTGAGCTCCGAAAAATTGGCTTCGTATGAAGCAATTCTACTGGATGTGGTCATCTCTTCCTTTGTCTGTGTAAATTGGATTTGTTAAAGTCCTATATTTATACTAATCATGTGATCACTGTTCAACGGCTATATTAGCAACGGTCAAAATTCTTAACATAAAACCAAAGAAGTTGACATCTTATAAAAACATTTTTCATAAAGAGACATTTAATTAGATCAAGAGGGATTTCCATTAATGAAACTTTGGGTCATTACATTGATACTCCATTGACAGCTTTGACTAAGAAGAACCAGGTCTTCCTATGGAGCGAGCAGTGCCAAAAATCTTTCGACTACCTAAAGGAGAAGTTGGTCAGTGCTCTCGTACTCCAGTTTCCAGAGGAAGGGTTGGTGTATGAGGTGTTTTGTGATGCTTCTGGCCTTGGTCTGGGGTGTGTGCTGATACAGAAGAAGGGAGTGATCTGTTATGGGTCTAGGCAGTTGCGCCCTCACGAGCATAACTATGCCACCCATGACCTGGATCTTGCAGAAGTAGTGTTCGCACTGAAGTTTTGGTGATATTACCTCTTTGGGGAGTGCTTTGTGGTCTTATCAGATCACAAGAGCCTGCGTTATATCTTCTCCCAACGTGACTTGAACTTGCGGCAGTGGAGATGGGTTGATTTTCTCCAAGACTATGACTTTGAGATATCTTACACTGAAGGTAAGGGAAACATTGTGGATGATGCCCTGAGCAGGAAGTCACATAAGGAAGTGGTTCGGGAATCCACTGATGCTTGGAAAGCAATGGTAGAGTTAGCTGCCTTGCACTTGGATGTAAGGGTAGAGGGTGTTAGAGCCTGTTTGTTTCAGATGACGGTGCAGACCTCCTTGTTGCAGTAGGTGTAAGAGTCTCAGTGGGGGGACTATGAGGTGGAAGTAATGCGGGATCATGTCGATCAGGGAAACGCTCCAGAGGGATGGTCATAGGATAGCCGACATCAGATGCTTTTCCATGTAAGGTTGTTTGTTTCGGAGGCGATGCGTGAAGGAGTTCTCCGTGAGTTCCATAGCTCAGCCTTGGAAGTACATTTGGGATTTTCAAAAATGTACCAAGGCCTGAGGGAACAATTTTGGTGGCCTGGGGTGAAACGGGTAGTGGTAGAGTTTGTGGCTAATTGCCTTGTGTATCAGTAGATAAAGGTTGAACACCATGTTCCCAGTGGTTTGTTGCATCCTTTAGATGTCCCCGAGTGGAAGTGGGATGACATCTCGATGGACTTCGTCACATGACTACCCAGATCTCAGGGTGGTTATGTTGCTATCTGGGTGGTGGTGGATCGTCTGACGAAATCAGCTCAATTCTTAGCAATTAAGGAGTTAGGCCCGGTGAGTACCTTAGCATAGAGGTACATAGACGAGGTGGTGCGTTTTCATGGAGTTATGAAGACTATCGTCTCAGACCGGGATACTCAGTTTATCTCACAAGTCTGGAGGGGGTTACAGCATGCTTTTGGAACCCAGCTACGCCTTAGCACTACTTTCCACCCCCAGACCGATGGGCAGATAGAGTGGACTATCCAGATGTTGGAGGACATGCTGCAAGCATGCGTTCTGGATTTTGGAGGATCATGGGTATGACACTTGCCTTTAGTAGAGTTTTCCTACAACAACAGCTTCCACTCTACTATTGTCATGGCACCGTTTGAGGATTTGTATGGAAGACCGTGTAGTTCACCCATTTGTTGGGCAGAGGTTGGTGAGACAGGTGATCTTGGGCCAGAGGTAGTGCAGAGCACCACAGAGAAAGTCCAGCTTGTGCGTGAGAGGATGAAAGCGGCTTAGGACCGACAGAAGTCTTATGCTGATCTTCGGAGGAGAACCTTGCAGTTCGAGGTGGTAGATCATGTGTTCTTGAAGGTTTCCCCTCAACGGGGTCAGAGGAGGTTTGGGAAAGGGAGAAAGCTCTCACCTAGGTTCATCGGACCTTTTGATGTGCTAAGGTGATTCAGCGAGGTGGCATATCAGCTGGCCCTGCCACCTCAGTTGGAGAAAGTTCATGACGTCTTCCACGTATCCCAGATTCATTGTTACTTACACGACGACTCTCACGTTATCGACTGGGGAGAGTTAGATATGGGAGACAATGGTACCTTCAAGGAACGACCAGTCAGAATCAGAGATCATAAAGAGAAGGTGCTCCGTGGATGAACCATTCCCTTGGTTCGTGTGTTGTGGAGGCATGGCGTCCTCGAAGAGATCACTTGGGAGCGGGAGACCCAGATGCATGCTCAGTACCCGGATTTGTTTTGACTTGTGTTTTCCCTTGTTCTTCTGAGCTTTCTATTGATGTTATACTCTGTACCTTTTATATATGGAATGCTTGGCATGCCGGTTGTGAGACCTTTTGTTTCCTTGTTCTCTGGGAGTGTGTAACATGTTCGGGCGTGTGGGGAAGGGAAAAACCTGATCCTTAATCGAGACGCATTAGTGCGGATGCGATTAAACCCATACAGGCGAGATAGTGCCGCCTAAAGCGGATAATATCTCAACATAGGAAAAGGAATTTTCCCCAAACCACATGTTCGGGCAGTGTGTGGGTTGTGCGGTGTTGGGGCAGTGTGAGTTGAAAAATCCTAATGTATGGAAGTGGGAAGACCTGATTCTTAATCGAGATGCATTAATGAGGATGCGATTAAACCCATGCAGGCGAGTCAGTGCCGCCTAAAGCGGATAATATCTCGACATAGGAGAATGAATTCCTAACACCTGTAATTAGGTTTGGTGGTTGGGATCCTGTTATAACAAGATCCCTAAGAGATATCTTGTTGGGTTCCTCTGGGATGGTTTTGAATTCTCGGGGATGATAATGTTTTAAGAGGTATCTAATGTAATGGCCTGGACCTCTCCGGCCCATTCCTTTGTCAAAAAGAGGGTCTTGAAGTGTTCTGAAGAGTAAAATGGACTTTACCCACACTTTCCATAATTTTGTAAGTACACACCGTGTAGTGTGAGTACACGCCGTGTACCACCTTGCCGAGTATACCCTGTGTTCAAGGTCGTGTCCTTGCCGTGTGAAAGAAATGAGTACACGCTGTGTACCCCAAACTACACGCCATGTACCCCAAACTACACGCCATGTACCCCCTCACCGGGTATACCCCATGTGGAAGGCCGTGTCTTTGTCGTGTGAAGTAAATGGGTACACGTCGTGTACCCTAAACTACACGCCATGTAGTCCCTCCCCGTGTACGCATTACCAGTCAACGGTCGTGTGCCGTGTTGAAGCCGTGTCTTTGCCGTGTGAAATAAATGGGTACACGTTGTGTGTCCAAACTACACACCATGTTGTCCTTCCCCACGTATGCGTTACCCTCAAACCGTGTGTTGACCATTCAACGGTCGCGGAGCCATGTTGGAAGCTGCGTGGAGACCGTGTGAAATAACTGAGTACACGCCGTGTACCATAAAGTACACACCGTGTACTTTTGATTTTCTCACCTATAAAAGGAGGGGTCCCCCCCCCCTCCTTTTCAACACACCCCTCTCCTCCCCTCTCCTCTGAGCAGAGATCTCCCAAGAGACTCGAAGGCTCCTTTTTATTCCATAACTTCTTCATCCGAGTTCTGATTTACGATCCGTCAGCGGCCACGGGATTATAACTACGAGGTGGAACTTCTGAGCTTGGATCCGTCGGCCTTTCCTTCCCAGCTTCCACCCAAGGAGGTTTTTCCAGGTTTTTCCAGAAGCAACGGACGCCGACAGACATCTTCTAAAGTTGATACGGGGGAGCGTTCTGATCAGAACCTGTTGAGGTAGGGATCTTACCTTCGTCTCTCTCTAAATTGTGCATCATGCGGGGTGGGTTTCCTCTTGTTTACGTGAAACACATTTGAACCGGTTTAATAAAGATAATAATTGGATTATATAATAGGGATGGGAAGTTGTGAATGTAGTTTCTTTATTGTATATCATGTGATATTATGTTGTGAATTGAATAGGCTTGTGCCTACTGAAAATCACGGTCGTTGGGGGCCTTTGCTTGCGAAATTAAATGTTGCCCTATATTTCTAGACCGTTTTTGTGAATGGAACTTTGTTGAATGTGGAATTTTTGTTAATCATGTAAAGTTGGCTGATTTAAAATCCGAAACCCTTGTGTGATCACCCTGGTTGAACAAAATGGAATAATGAACATGTGGGTGTTGGTTTGGATACGTGGCATGTGATGGGGGTGTTTTTGTGGGTTGTTGTAGATTGGGTGAGCAGCAGGGCTGCGGTTGGCTTGGTTGTGGGTTGGTGTGAATGTTATGTTGGTGATGGGCAGTGGGGCTGCGATAAATGGTATTAAAGGGATAATGATGTATGGTGTGGTTGTGGTTATGGTGGTTGGAAGCGGGGCTATAGGGATGGGTTTGAATGTGAACGAACTATGGGTTGTAAATAATAAATAAAAGTGGAAGAGTTAATGAATGGTGGGGCGTGGTAATGAAATGGGAATAATAATCAATGGGTTGGTTGGTTGTTAAGAAGGGATTTGTTGTGCTGGTTGTGTTTTCCTAACTTGATTTGTGGATGGTAGGGATATGTTTTACGAATGATCATTGTGGTTAGTTGTGGATAGTTTCACAGTAGTTAAGGAACTAATAAACTAATCCTTTTGAAACATGAAAACCTAAATGGGGTTGGGGTTGTTTGTTGTATGCATGATTCGTAGTAGCAGTGCCGAGGAACATGCTCAGTTCTCTATTTAGAAGCCATAGATTGGGATGAGTGTTTGGTATATATATATATATATATATATATATATATATATATCTGTATCTTTGTGTTTTATCGCACCACACCCATGTTGAGAACTTAGTGCCAAACACTCCCATTTCATGGGAGAGGGTGTTTTCCCCTAGTTACTAGCTCCTTCCTGATCCTTCTTCCCTAGGCTGTGATGGCTTGAGGTGACCTTACACCTAAGACCCTTCAGGTAGGTTTCTATTGGGGTGTTTTTGGCCCAAGACTCTTCGGGAAGGTTTGTTTTCCCAAGAATCTTCAGGATGAGGCCCAGGTGTGTGCGGGCGGGATACGTGGTGGTGAGGCCCAGGTGTGTGTGGGCGGGATACGTGGTGGTGAGGCCCAGGTGTGTGCGGGCGGGATACGTGGTTGTGAGGCCCAGGTGTGTGCGGGCGGGATACGTGGTGGTGAGGCCCAGGTGTGTGCGGGCGGGAAGAGTGTGGAAGCATCAGGACGTTCGTCGTTAGGAAGAGTAGCTAGCTAGTGGGGGAAAATGGTGTGGGGTACCCAATACTTTTGTTCTTATATACTACTACCTGTTGTTTGTGTTTTTGGTGAGAGTGGCTGGTGAGGTTGGGTGGATAGAATTCCTTGTTAGGTTTTGGTTTCTTCTGTTGTTCTCACGGGACATTAGTATGTCTCCCCACTTGTGCACAATAGATTTTGGTTTCCCTACTGAGTATACTTGTATGCTCACCCTATGTTTACTTTTAGGTTTCCAGGAGGACTACTAGGGCCATACAGGACCCTACTAGTCGGGACAGTTGGAGTTGCTGCAGTTTGCTGTACTTGTTTCTTTTGGTATTGTACTTTTGAGATTTATTATACTTGTACCTTGTTTCAGAACTATTTAAACATGCATGTGGGCTTGGTTTGGGTTTATTTCTATACACTTGTTATTTTCCTTTTTGGTGGTTGACTTTTCCTATTTCCTGATCTTAAATAATAAAAAGGGTAATGCCTCCCATATTTGTGAAAACTCATACCCTTGGTGCTAGTCGCCACCCCGAGGCCTACTGGAGGTGGGACTCGGGGGTCATTATCTCCCTTTCACCATTTCCAGCTCAGGAGGGGCATCTTTGGTGGGAGGTGGTCATGACATATCACCTTTTTATCACATGGGAATTTCTTCTTCTTCTTCTTCTTAGCTGGTCTCTTTTCCTTTCTTGGGTGCGTTTGGATTCCTCCTTCCCAAGGCAAGTATTGCGCCTGTGCTGAAGCCTTTTTTCTCACTCTTGGAGTCCTCAGAGTTCCTCCCCTGTAATTCGTACATTCCCAATTCTTAGCATGTGGAGAGAAACTTCAATCGTTGATCATCCAAGTAGGGTTCTTCCTTCGTCTCTCTTTACTATATATCATGCGGGGTGGGTTTTCTAATGTTTCTATAGGGATGGATGAAACCGAGCCTTAATGAAGATAATAAACATAATTTTAAAAATTGAAGGGGTGTGTATGATGATGTTTTTTTACTCTTTTACCCTTTCTTATATGTTGTGAACTATATGGGCTTATGTCCACTGAAAATCATGGTCGTTGGTGGTCTTTCCTTGCACACTAATGGACCCCTGTCTTCTATGATGATTGAATGTCAGTAACATGGAAATTGGTTAACCATGTAAACTCAGTTGATTAAATGAATGTCCAGTGAACAAGAATCTTTGTGTGAACACCCCTGGTTAACCAAACGAAAAGAAGAAACTCACTGAATGGTGTGATAGAATCTAGAAACTCCCTTGATCTATCTTGGTAATATGTGGGGTTGTTCTGCTTGATTCTTGTGGGGTGACATGGATGGGGATGGGATCCCCTGTTGTGGTGCAGTTGTTGGTTTATGGATCTAAGGTCGTGTGGGGACATATAGTGGGGCTTGGTTTGGTTCTAGTACTTTTAGGGATCTCACGGATCCCTTTTGTTGTTGTGACTTTATAAGAGAACCAGGTGTGAATGCTTAATCTGCTTCTTGGTTGTTTTTCCTTCCTTGGCTTGTGGCTATGCCTATTAGTTGCCCAGTAGTGAAGAATTATTTAAATTAGAACCACTCGAATGTGATAATAAGAACGGGTTCAATGGGAAATTGTTTTCTAGGAATGAGTTGTGACTTGGCTGTGGGTGGTGTGCTTTTTATGAATGAATAGTAACAAGGGTGTTTGTGTATAGGTTGTTTTAGAACCCATAGGTTGGGATGAGTGCTTGTTTACCTATATGTATAATTTATTTCATATGTTTCTTATTCATGCCCCACCCAAGTTGAGAACTTCATGTCAAACACCTCCATTTCAATGGGGGGTGTTTTTCACAACACTCTTATGAGTGGCTGGTTATTAGCTCCTTTTATGCTCCCTTTCCCAAGTATCCCAAGACTCTTTGGGCAGGCTGTGATGGACTGAGGTCCATTATAGCCCAATATTATTTAGGCATGGTAGTTGTAGTGGTTGGCCCAGGTGTGTGGGCAAGTTATTTCCCAAGTGTCTTCGGGATGAGGCCCAGGTGTCTTCGGGCATGGTAGGAGTTGTTCGGGCCCAGGTGTCTTTGGGAATGGTGATATTTGTTCTATACCAGGTGTCTTTGGGTGTGGTTATGTGTGGTGGTTATGGACAAGGTGTGTGTGGTTGGGATGTGTGGTTATGGTAGCCCAGGTGTGTGCGAGTGGGGTATGGCAGTGGGACTGCGGTGAGAATGGAGGGAGAGGTATGACGCATAGGATGACTTCAATAACCAGTGGAAAAGTGGTGCGGGGTACCCAAATATCAATGTACTATTACTATTACTATTACTTTACTTAACTTGTTTTATTTTGGGAGTTTGCCTTGGTGAGGTTGTGTGGATAGTTTCCTTGCTAGGTGCTTCGGTTATCTCCTTTTTCTCACAAGGGCATTATAATTCCTCCCCACTTGTACATGAGAGATTTTGGTTTTCCCTACTAAGTATACCTATATACTCACCCTACATATATAAAACTTTTTTCAAGTTTCTAGGAGGACTTTGAGGATTGTGTAGGACCGTATTAGCTTGGACGTCGGGATCGTTGACATTTCTGTTTTTCTTTTCTTTTGGTATTTTACCTTTGAAGTTTTCTTGTATTGTAGCACTTATTATTGAAACATGAAAATGGGAATGTATTGTTTGGGATTTACTTTTACTTCTAGTTTTGGTGTTGTTTGGGACTTACTATCTTATCTCCCGATCCTACTAAATAAAAAAGGTAATACCTTCCATTTTGCACGTAATTCCATACCCTTGGTGCTAGTTGCCACTCTAGGACCTATTGAAGGCGGGTCTTGGGGGTCATTATCCCTTCTTCAACTTGAAGAAGGAAGGGTATGGAAATTTTTTGTCCCTTCCCTCATCTTGGTGAAGGCAGGTCAGGACAGAATGGTATCAATGGAAGGTTGAGAGATAGGATGAATTCCAGAGTTAGGCACAGTTAGGATTGCGTGGGATGGTAGGGAAATAGTGTTAGGCAATCTTGGTGCATGGAATAGGCCAGGGAAGACCGGCTAGGACACGGGATTTTAGGTCCCCCCATGATCTGATGCAAGGACCTTGGGCTTACCGAACGACCAAGTGAGGCTACACTGATTGTAGGGTAGAGGCCCTAGGAAAGTTACATGCATCATAATGACTTGTGTTCTTGTGTTTCTTGGGTATTATGGGGATTTAAAATTAATAAGAAGTCTAAGAAAAATTAAAAAACAATATTCTACACTACTCGAGCTTAGGCATTCCTTGTTTACATTGCATCTATGGAACATGGATGATGACCATGAGTAGTGCGAGCGATCGAGGCCTAGGAGGCTGATATGGCTGATCAGCAGAGTGATGACCAAGAGGAGAAGGATGATCAGTGGCAGAGGAAACTTTGTGCCTTTTAGCAAAAGACCCTCAAGAAGTACGAGGTAAGCGTCTCAGATATGAAGACAGAGAGATATCTCGAGGAGCTAGTGATAGCTTTCATCTTGATCCAGGCTCCGACAAAGTACTGGGTTCCTCTGGTTGTAATCTAGATACAGGGAGTAGTTCATCAGTGGTGGACGCTCTATCTTGGGGAGAAGAGGGAGACTGGGGTTACGTGGACTAACTTTGAGAGGGAGTTCTGAGTAGAATTCCTCTCTTCCATGATGAAGGCTGAGAAGAGGTAGGATCTACTCTCTCTTCTGCATGGGGTATGTTAGTGAGATAGTTGGGTATCAAGTTCAAGTATCTCCTTCTGTTTGCTCTGGACTTCTTTCCAGACAAGTATTCTCAGGCGAGACATTTAGAGGAGGCACTCCGGCCTTCTCTCTAGTATTTTGTTACTCCCTTCACTCTATCGATATACTTAGAGGTCCAAAATAAGGATGAAGTGGTAGAAAGGATGCACACTCTGGGATGTGTGCCGCGAGAGGGGAGCCAGTTGGTATCGTCAAAGGGGGAGGTCGTTAGCAACAGGCCTCCAGCATCAGGGCCTTCTAGGTTTCAACTAGTGGGGAGCAAACCCCAGCAGTTCCAGTTTTGATATCCCAGTCATCGCCCTTTCCTTTTAGGCCCAGGACCGAGATTCTTCATTTTTAGTAGTCGTGGGAACCTTAGAAATCAGTTCCCAGACCGAGTGCAGTATAGTGGGGGGTGGGTCAGTTCAACGCCCACCTCAGCAGCAGTAGTTTCCAGCCAGGACCTTTCAGCAGCAACAGCAGGGACAGCGAGCTCCCGCTCCTCCAAGAGCAAATGTTGTAGGAAAAGGTCGAGCTCAGGACGCTCCTTAGGGACCTCGACCAGGGCGTGTTTAGGGAGTCGGCCGACATCCTAGGGGTAGGGGAGTTTGGCGTGGGCAGTTGCACACTGCAAAGGTAGCCGTTCCAGCTGGGCCAAAAGTCATCTGAGGTACGATCGACTTGTTTAGCACTATTGCATGCACCTTGTTTGATTCAAGAGCTTAAAACTCCTTTGTTGCGTCTAGTCTAGCCCATACTTTGGGTCTAGACACAAAGACACTTTCTGTACCCCTGGTTTTGAGTATGCCAGTCAGAGGTCAGACCAGCTTTTCTCGTGTTTTCCAATAATGTAGACTAATTTTGGGACCACATCAGTCCAGTGGGGACCTTCTTTTGCTGCAGATGTAGCCATATGATGTCATTCTAGGCATCGACTGGCTGTTCTCTATATGTACTTTTATTAACTACTTCCAAATAAGGATCGTGTTTTCAGATGTGGGTGGACAACATGTGACCTTCGTCGGTGGGTGGGGATGTCATAAGGGTAGCCGGTGAGTGGAGCCCCTTCTTTCCTTGTTAGCTGATCTATTAGTAGAGTCAGAAAATATAGAGATGGTGGATGTCTCGGGGGTTTTCAGTGAGTTCATTGACGTATTCTCTAAGAAGGTGGTGACTCTACCCCCTTGATGTGACATTGATTTCGGGATAGACTTGCAACCTGGTGCCTGTCCGATTTCAATGGATCCCTATTGGATGGCGCCTTCTGAGCTGTGGGAGTTATGGATTCAGATTGATGATATGATGAAGAAAGGTTTTGTTTGACCAAGCGCATCACCATGGGGCATTCCAATCTTGTTCGCGAAGAAGGCAGATGGTGGTCTCAGGCTATGCATAGACTACTGGAGACTAAATCAGGTAATGGTCAAGAATCGTTACCCTCTCCCGAGGATAGATGACCTCTTTGACCAATTGAAGGGGGCGAGATGGTTCTCCAAGATAGACTTTTGGTCAGGATATCACCAGTTAATGGTGAAGGAGGGTGACATCTCGAAGACTGCCTTCAAGTGAAGATATGGGCACTTTGAGTTCATAGTCATGTCGTTCAGTGCTATGAACGCACCAGCCATGTTCATGGGGCTCATGAACTTCATCTTTCGGGAATATCTAGATTGGTTTGTAGTTGTGTTTATTGATGAGATCCTGATCTACTAAAGATCATAGGAGGATCATGCTGAGCATGTGAGGATGGTTTTATAGGTCCTCCAACAGCACCAGCTCTACGGGAAATTGTCCAAGTGCAAGTTCTGGATGCGAGAAGTACACTTCCTTGAACACGTGGTGTCCGAGCAGGGAATAGCAGTGGACCCATCAAAGTTCTAGGTGATTGTTTCTTGGGTGGCACCCAATAATGTGATAGAGTTTCATAGTTTCTTGGGCCTAACAGGTTACTACTGAAGATTCATGCCCAAATTATCCTGAGTTACGGCACCTTTGATAGCCTTGACCAAGAAGGACTAGGCTTTCATGTGGAATAGGCAGTACGAGGAAACCTTCAGTTATCTGAAGGGGAAGTTGGTTAGTGCCCCAATACTGAGGTTTCTAGAAGAGGTAGTGACGTTTGAGGTATTCTGTGATGCTTAAGGCAAAGGATTTGGGTGTGTGCTGATGCAACAGTAGGGGGTGATCTCTTATGGGTCTAGGTAGTTACGTCCCCATGAGCGTAACTATGCCACCCATGATCTGGATCTTTCAGTGGTCATGTTAACACTAAAGTTGTGGTGGAATTACCTCATTCGGGAGCACTTAGTGGTCTTCACGGGTCACAAGATCTTGAGGTATATCTTCTCCCAGTGATACCTAAACTTACAGCAGTGGAGGTGGATAGAGTTTCTTCAGGACTATGACTTCAAAATCTCTTACACTAAAGGTAAGGGAAATGTGGTGGCTAATGCCTTGAGCAGGAAGTCACAGAAGGATGTTGTTCAATGGTTGGCAAATTCTTAGAAGGCGATGGAGGAGTTGGATTCCCTACACCTGGATGAAAGGGTGGAGGATGGCAGAGGTTGTATGTTCAGATGACAGTCCAGTCCTCTCTGTTGTAGTAGGTAGAGGAATCTCAGTGGGGGCACTTAGAGGCTGAAGTGATGCGCGATCATGTTATCTAGAGTGATGATTCAGGAGGATGTTTAGAAGACATGTAGAATTGGATGATGTTTCTTGGGAAGTTTTTCATCCTGATGGATATTTGCAAGAGAGTTCTTGGTGAGTTTTACACCTCACCCCTGTTGGTGCACCCAAGAGTTTCCAAAATGTACTGGTGCTTGAGGGGTCAGTTTTGGCAACCCAGGGTGAAGTGGGTAGTGGTAGAGTTTGTGGTGAAGTGTCTCGTATGTCAGCAGGTGAAGGTTGAACACCGCATTCCAAGGGGTCTGTTACAACCTTTAGATGTCCCCAAGTGGAAGTGGGATGACATATCAATGGATTTCGTCACAGGACTACCCATAGTTCAAGGGGGTTGTGATTCCATCTGTGTAGTGGTGGACCGGCTGACGAAATAAATTCACTTCTTAGCAATCAAGGAGTCGAATGTGGTGGATTCCCTAGCACAGCGGTACGTGGATGAAGTGATGCAGTTGCATGGAGTTCTGAGGTCCATAATCTCCAATCGGGATACCTGTTTTACCTCACGGCTCTAGAAAGGTTTTCAACATGCTTTTAGCACCCAACTATGCCTCAGCACTACCTTCCACCCCCAGACAGATGGGCAGATAGAGCGCACCATCCAGACATTGGAGGATATGATACGGGCATATGTTTTTAACTTTAGGGGATTGTGGGTATGACACTTGCCTCTGGTAGAGTTTGCCTACAACAATAGCTATCACTCTACCATTGGCATGGATCCATTTGAAGCTTTGTACGGGATGTCGTGTCGCTCACCTGTGTCCTAGGCAGAGGTTGGGGAAGTAGATGTTCTTGGCCCGAAAGTGGTGTGAAGCATGACGGAGAAGGTTCAGCTTATACGAGAGAGGATGAAGGCGGCTTAGGACCGATAGAAGTCATATTCTAATAATAGGATGAGACCCTTGGAGTTCTAGGTCGGGGACCACGTGTTCTTGAAGGTCTCCCCTTGGCATGGACAACAGAGGTTCAGTAGGGGGAGTAAACTTTCTTCTAGGTTCTTCAAACCCTTTGAGGTGTTGCGGCAGGTTAGAAAAGTGTCTTATCATCTCGCTCTACCACCGCCGCTACTGAGAGTGCACGTCGTCTTCCATGTGTCTCATCTTCATCAGTATCTACAAGATGATTCACACGTCCTCAACTAGGTAAAGATGTATATTGAGGATGATGTGACGTTTATAGATCGACCAGTGATGATTGAAGGTCGTGAGGAGAAGGTGCTATGTGGATGAACCATCCCCTTGGTTCGTGTGTTATGGAGGCATGGTGGCTTCGAGGAGTGTCCCTGGGAATGGGAGGCACAAATGCGCACCCAGTACCCAGAGCTGTTTTGAGTTTTATCCTATTTTGTTTCGTACTTGTTTGTGATGTAGTGCTTAACCTTGTTAACTATGAAGTGTGTTGTTTTCTTTATTCTCTGAATGTGTGTGAAGATTCCTGACTATGGGGAAGGGAGGACTCGATCCCTAATCAAAATGCATTAATTTGGATGCGATTAAACCCGTGCGGGTGAGTCAGTGCCGCCTAAAGCGGATAGTATCTTGACATGGGGGAAAGAAATCCCTAATACATATATTTGGATAGTGTCACCTTTATATGTTGTGTGGTTACTTGAGGCAGATATTCTCCTAGATTTCGAGGAGGTTTTCTCCTGAGAGGTATCTTTTGAGGTGGTTTTTCAGACCCCTCTCTTTTCTTTTGGTCTAGTTTTGATTCTCGAGGGTTAGAATAGTTTGAGAGGTATCTGATGTAATGGCCCAGACAACGACTCATTAAGGAGTTTTCCAAAAAAAACTTGGTTCCATCAAATGGTTCCACTGAAATGGTGGCATCAGTCATGGTCTCACACCAAAATGGTGGCATCGTGACGTTCGTACCATCACAGTTGCACACCAAAGCGGTGGCACTACTGACGGTGGCAACATGATAGTGGCACCATGATGGTGGTATCGTAATGTCTACACCGTCATGGTCGCACACCAAAGCGGTGGCACCATGACGATGGAACCATGAGGGAAACACCGTGATGGTGGCACCATAATGGTCACACAGTCACGATCACACACCGAAATGGTGGCACCACTTACAGTGGCACCGTGAGGGTGGCACCGTGAGGGTGGCACCATGAGGGTGGAACCGTGATGGTGGCACTGTGAGGGTGGCACCGTGAGGGTAGCACTGTAAAGGTGGCACCGTGAGGGTGGCATCATGAGGGTGGCGCCGTGATGGTGTCATCGTGAGGGTGGCACCGTGACCGTGGCACCGCTTATGGTGTCTTACCAAATGGTGTCCCACCCTTGTTTCTTTTTCTAGTTCTTCTCCCGCAATGCATCTTTTGATGTAAGAGCATTTTAATACCCCTTTCAAATCTATTTAAAGACCATATATGATATATAAAATTTCCCAAGAGTCGAGAAACCCTTGACTTACCAAAATGTGTGGCTTTTCCTTGGTGTCACACCTTTTCTCGTACTTTCTAGTTCTGTCCCTATTATGTGTTTTCCTCCGATTAAAGGAAACCGTTTAATGCACAACTATTATGGATACCTCTCCGATGATAATTATTAAATAAAAATTAATTCCATCATGTGTAACCATCCAACCGCGTGGTGAAACCATGATCCTCCTTTTTAGTTGTTCAAAATTCATAACTCGTAAACTCCATGATCTCACCTTTTTATCACACAAGAATTTCTACTTCTTCTTATTCTTATTCTTCATGGATGGTCTCTTTTCCCTTCCTGGGTGCGTTTGGAGACCCCTTCCTAAGGCAAGTGGTGCACCTGTTCTAGATCCTTTCTACTCACTCTTGGAGTACTCGGAGTTTCTCCCATGCAAGTCGCGCATCCCCAATTCTTGGCGCGTGGAGAGAAACTTCAATCATTGGCCATCCAAGTAGGGTTCTTCCTTCGTCTCTCTTTACTGTGTATCATGCGAGGTGGGTATTCTAATGTTTCTATGGAGATGGATGAAATCGAGCCTTAATGGAGATAATAAACGGACTTTTAAAAAATGAAGGGGTGTGTTTGATGATGTTGTTGTACTCTTCTACCCTTTCTTATATATTGTGAACTGTATGGGCTTGTGTCCACTGAAAATCATGGTTGTTGGTGGTCTTTCCTTGTGTGCTAATGGAACCCTATCTTCTGTGATGATTGAATGGTTGTAACATGGAAATTGGTTAATCATGTAAACTTTGTTGATTAAATGAATGTTCAGTGAACAAGAATCTTTGTGTGAACACCCCAGTTAACCAAACAAAATGAAGAAACTAGATGAATGGTGTGATAGAATATGGAAACTCCCTTGCTCTGTCTTGGTAATATGTGGGGTTGTTCTGCTTGATTCTGATGGGGTTACATGGATGGGGATGGGATCCCCTATTGTGGTGCAGTTGTTAGTTTGTGGATCTAAGGAAGTGTGGGGCTATATGGTGGGGCTTGGTTTGGTTCTAGTACTTTGAGGGATCTCATGGATCCCTTTTGTTGTTGTGACTTTACAAGAGAACTAGGTGTGAATGCTTAATTTGATGCTTGGTTGTTTTTCCTTCCTTGGCTTGTGGTTATGCATGTTAGTTGCCCAGTAGTGGAGAATTATTTAAAATAGAACCACTTGAATGTGATAACAAGAACGAGTTCAATGGGGAATTGTTTTCTGGGAATGAGTTGTGACTTGGATGTGGGTGGTGTGTTTTTTATGAATGAATAGTAATAAGGGTGTTTGTGTATAGGCTGGTTTTGGAACCCCTAGGTTGGGATGAGTGCTTTTTTACCTATATTTATAATTTAGTTCTTATGTTTCTTATTTGTGCCCCACCCAAGTTGAGCTCTTCATGCCAAACACCACCATTTCAATGGGGGAGGGTGTTTTTTCCAACACTCCTATGAGTGGCTGGTTATTAGATCATTTTCTGCTCCCTTTCTCGAGTATCCCAAGACTCTTCGGGCAGGATTTGATGGCCTAAGGTCCATTATAGCCCAAGATTATTTGGGCAGGGTAGTTGTGGTGGTTGGATCAGGTGTGTGTGCGGGCAGGTTGTTTCCCAATTGTCTTCGGGATGAGGCCCAAGTGTCTTCGGGCATGACAGTAGTTATTCGGTCTCAGGTGTCTTCAGCTGTGGTGGTAGTTGTTCTGGCCTAGGTGTCTACAGGTGTGGTTACGTGTGGTGGTTGTGACTCAGGTGTTTATAGGCGGGATGTGTGGTTATGGTAGCCCAGGTGTGTGCAGACGGGGTATGGTAGTGGGACTATGGTGAGAATGGCGGGAGTGGTCTGAAGCGTAGGATGACTTCAATAACCAGTGAGAAAGTGGTGCGGGGTACCCAAATATTGATGTGATGTTACTATTACTTTACTTGACTTGTGTTATTTGGGGAGTGTGCCTTGGTGAGGTTGGGTGGATAGTTTCTTTGCTGGGTGCTTTGGTTATCTCTTTTTTCTCACAGGGCATTATAATGTCTCCCACTTGTGCATGAGAGCTTTTGGTTTTCTCTACTGAGTATACCTGTATACTCACCCTACATATATAAAACTACTTTTAGGTTTCTAGGAGGACTTCGAGGACCGTGCGGGACCGTATTAGCTCGGACGTTGGGACCATTAAAGTTTTTGTTTTTCTTTTCTTTTGGTACTTTACCTTTGGAGTTTTCTTGTATTTTAGCACTTATTATTGAAACATGCATATGGGAATGGATTGTTTGGGATTTACTTTTACTTCTAGTTTTGGTGTTGTTTGAGACTTATTATCTTATCTCTTGATCCTACTAAATAAAAAGGGTAATGCCTTATATTTTGTGCGTAATTCCATACCCTTGGTGCTAGGGTGGATTTTTGTATGCAAACTCTACACATCGAAAAATTGTTAGGGTGGAGTTTTGAGATTTTTCTGAAATACTTCAATTTTTGAGTGAATAGTAAAAATACAGTTTTTCACATAACTAGTGTATCTTAAATTGCATCATTCATGATGTAATGATGACATAAACTTTATATAACTTTAGATTCGGCCATTTTATATTTAATTTCATAAATGGTTTTTTAAAATACAATAAACTCAATTTCTAAACCTAAAAAATAACATTCCAAAACCTAAAGTCAAAAGGTGATTCCTTAAAGTATCTTTTTCTCTTTCTTTCACTTTCCTTTTAATAAATTAATGAATTTGAATTATAAAGATAATTTAAAGTCTAAAACAAATTATATTATATTAATATATGATTTATTATGTCAAAAAACTAATATTACAAGTCTAACATTTGATGTATTATTTTATTTAATATTTTATTCTAAAAACACCCCCTCTTTATGTATAAATAACCCCTCTCCCTCCCCTTGACAAACCACACCTCTAAAGCTTCAAGACTTGTATAAAATCTGCCCAAGAATCATCCCTATTCCCTCTCCCACGTCCAAGAGCTTTTGGTCTCATAAAGAGACCAATCCTAGCTTCCTTAAGGAGGGTCTCAAGAGGAGGATTCAAGAGGTAATTCCTCTCTCTCTCTCTCTTTTCCTTTAATTTCCTTTCAATTTCAAGTTCTTTTATTATTATCTCCCCACCTATATTAATAAACATGGTATGGTAACTCCATTATTATACATATACTATAATTTTATTATACTAATGGGATATTATATCATCCAACCCCCTTCTCCTCTTCTTTTTATTTTTGAAAGGAAAATGTTGTTCGTGTGGTGTTAATTTATCACCTTCAAGAACGACATGTTTTAAATTTTCTTTTCCTCCTTCAAATATAGTCATGAAACCATTTTTATGTTTTAACCAGATTATGTTATATTTATTATATCCTATTTAATTTTTTGGAACTAAATTATGTACATATTACTAAATTATTAAAAGAAACAAGTTCGTTGTGGACGAAAAACCGCCTGAATTAACCCAAACGATCATCATTAAATTCTTATTTAATGATTCATCCACATGGTATATAAAATAATTCATTTGAAGATAATTTAAACTTTTTTAATATCATTAATAACATGTAATATCAGTTTTTTATGTCTATACATGTTCTACATGAACTTCCATTCATGAATACAAGTGAACCGCTCAAGAAAACCAAAAAAACGAACATTCCTGAACAATGTTTTTAAACTATATAACTCATCCAAAGGACCATAAAATAACTTAATGAAACTATAATTAACCATATTCATGTACAAAAGGTTCTTTAATTGTTAATTAATGAATCTAATGTGATTATACAGGACATTAAAGTGACGGAAGCGTTTGGATACAGGGTAAGGGGAAATTCTCGAACCTAACTTTCTTTCTTCGGGTTCTCCCTCTTTCACTCCATTTTTGGTATGGTTAATCATTAAAAATAATTTTTTCCATCATTATATTTCCTATTCTGGGATATACATGTTTTCTACTAGAGTTTATGTCAAAAAAATGTTTTCTAAAAGAACTCTTCTTTCAAAAACGCGCCTTTTACTTCTCACTCAAGGCGGATGGTTCTTGTATCATGTATGTTATTCCCACTTTATTTTGGGAACCCAATGATTATGAATGTGTTCTTATGAGATGAAACTCATTCCTTTTTGTGGGTCATTTATGTTCATTTTTTATATATGTTCTATGTGGCATTCATGATAATGATAATGTTATGGTGTAACAGGTGCGCCTGGAATTATATAGCGCAAAATGAATGTTATGATGTGACGGGTGTGTCTGGAATTATACAGCACTCTAATGAATTGGGTAAAGTGATGAATCTCATGAGTTAAATTGAAATGACGTGTGAATAAGGTGTTATCTTTGTTCACAACTATGTGTGGTAGTTAACCACTGAGACATGATGTTTCATTTTTTATGCATTTCCACATTTCAAGTCTTTTATTAATGATTCCTATCATGTTCACGATCCATTACCTATGTTATGATTATGCTCACTCATTTTTATATTGTTAATATATATCCTCTTACTGGGATTTTAGCTCACCCTTTTTTGATGTATATCCTCGAGTGACTACATGTACTAAAGATAGGTCAAGTTCTAATAAGAAGATAGAGAAGAAGGAATTAAATAAATGTTTACATTTGATGTTGTAAATGTTATGTTTGGTCCTAGTTTTCCCAGGACACTAAACCTTTGGATCCTCGTGGTGTAATAAAATTATGTTTTGTATCTTTATAATGATGTAATAGTAATGTAAGAAAATCCAAGGTCACTATAGTCGTGGTCTTCATTAATGACATTTGGGTGTACTCGGCTTCTGAGGGGGAGCACATGACACACCTAAGGATGGTCTTGGATACACTCTGAGAGCACCAGCTTTATGAGAAGCTCTTGAAGTATCAGTTTAGGATTCGGGAGGTCCACTTTTTGGGACACGTCATTTCAGAGGCTGGAGTTGCAGTGGATCCGACAAAGATAGAGGCGGTGCTTGCTTGGGACCCACCCAAGAACGTGACTGAGGTGCATAACTTCTTGGGGTTGGCTGGGTACTACTGGAGGTTTGTAACCAACTTTTACAGGACGGAAGCAACCTTATCAGCTTTGATGTAAAAGGAAAAAAGCCTTCGTGTGGACGGAGAAATGTCAGCAGAGTTTTCAGGAGCTAAAGCAGAGGTTGACGAGCACCCCCATATTGAGACTGCTAGAGGAGGGAGTTGGGTATGTAGTGTTATGAGATGCATTAGGGACCGGACCGGATTTTGTCCTGATGCAGGGGAAAGTGGTAATTTCCTATGGTTCACGGTAGTTGAGCCATCATGAACAGAACTATGTGACCCATGATCTTGAGCTAATAGTAGTGGTCTTTTCTTTGAAGATGTGGCAGCACTACTTGATGGGTGAGCGGTTTACCGTCTACTCTGACCACAAAAGTCTCAAGTATATCTTATCCTAGAAGGATCTGAACTTGAGACAGAGGTGGTAGATATATTTCCTCCAGAATTATGACTTCAAGACTGTCTATACTCCTGGGAATGGGAACGTGGTGAAGGACACGCTTAACAGGAGATTCAGCTTGCAGTTGCTGAGTGAGGCATTAGATCAGTTAGCTGCGATGTAGATATCCTTCGTGGATGGTGATGGATTAGCTTACCTCTAGTCAATGATTACCACTCCTCCACTCTTACAACAAGTTATGGAGGCACAAATTGGGGATTTCAACTGCGAGACCTGATGTGCTCAGTTATCCTCATGGAAATCCCCTGATAGATATTCGATAGGGGGGAGCATGTCATTCTTTTCAGAGGTCACATCATTGTACAAGCGGCGATGCAAGAGGAGGTTTTGAGAGAGTTTCACACATCTCCTTTAGTGGTACATACGGGTGTGACAAAGATGTATCGGGACCTCTGACGTTAGTTATGGTGGCCATGGATGAAGAAGGCAGTGGCAGAGTTTGTTTCTCAGTGCCTCACTTGTCGGCAAGTTAAGGTAGAGCATCAGGTTCTAACAGGCTTGGCTCATCCACTTGAGGTGCTATAGTGGAAGTGGGATGGAATGTTGATAGACTTCATAATGGTTTTACAATGTACATCTAGGGGATGCGATACCTTACAACATACATCTAGGGGATCCATCTGGGTGATCGTTAATCGACTCACCAAGTCCGACCACTTCTTACCCACCCGGGAGCAGGGTTCAGTAGAGGGCTTGAGACGCCTCTACGTTCAGGAGATAGTTCGGCTTCACGGGGTGCCTTCGACGATTGTTTCAAACCGTGATGCTCGCTTCACATCCCGACTATGGAGGGGATTTCAAGAGGCTTTCGAGACTCAGTTGCGCTTGAGTGTGGAATTTCATCCCCAAACAGATGGTCAGACAGAGAGAACCATCTAGGTTCTAGAGGACGTGCTACGTGCTTGCATCCTGAACTTTGGTTGTCACGACCCGTCCTCGGGGCCCGTGTCGTGACTACCCCAAGCCCGCCTCCCATAGGCCAGGGGCTGGAGACTAGCACCAAAGGCGTAAATCCTGATAAAAAGGGGAGGCATTGCCTTTATAAAGTAAACAAACACCACAGAGTAAGCAAGATGAAGTAAACACTAAGTAAACCGGGTACAACTGTAAGTGCTGGAAAGTAAATGGGCCAGAATACAAACTCAACTGAAGTAAAGTACAACTGAAAAGAAAGTACAGCAACTGAAAAGTAAAGCAGCAATGTCGATCCGTCCACTAGAAATCCCACCTGAAGTGTGGGTACAGATAGCCTCCTCAGCTCCTCAGGTCCATCCATCTGCTCCGTGTGCGTCCCACCCAGTGGTCCACCTCCAGGTACCGACTTTCTCCACAAGCCTCAACCATGATCAGCGTTGTCCGTCGTCTGCATCCAGCACAACATAGTGCGGGCACAGCCCGTGCAGGGGTGAGTATACGCTACTCAGTAGGGACCCCGAGACCCCCGAAGGTCTCACAGAATCCACAAAAGATAATCCAAAAAGGAAAGATGCAATCACGAAGTAACAACCAAAACTACTTACGTATATTCCCATACATATACCTAAGTCATCAATTCCAGTTCGGCTCCAACATATGAGCCCAAGTTCGATCTAGTCCACACAGGATAACACAACCCAATCCACTTAGGATAACAAGTCAATCATATCAAATATAATGATTGAAAGTCAAGACTCAGCTCACACAGGTATACTTATTCGTAAGGTGATAGAGATGATCAGATGTAGCCACTAATTCATCTAATTTGGGACCCACGTAGGATACAAGACTAGCAAAGTTGTCGGACCCACAAAGGATACAAGACCAGCCACTCTGTCGGACCCACGTAGGATACAAGTACAGAGTCAAATACTGCC
Organism: Viscum album; assembly: GCA_963277665.1. Lineage (NCBI taxonomy): Eukaryota > Viridiplantae > Streptophyta > Magnoliopsida > Santalales > Viscaceae > Viscum > Viscum album. The sequence goes on from OY728138.1 coordinate 1,385,585,278, forward strand.
GGACCCACGTAGGATACAAGAACAGTAGTACTGCCAGACCCGCATAGGATACAAGAACAGTAGTCATCGTTGTCGAACCCACGGAGGATTTCAGTATGGTCGTCGTCACTGCCGAACTCACGGAGGATTTCAGTACAGTCATCATCGTCATCGCAGTCGCAGCCATCTCTAGGGTTCCCGCACACAGCATGCTCGATTTCGGGAGGATCCACTCCACGATCCAAGGGGGGTCGATACATCAACTGACATGTAGTCCGAATTTTATGTATCCCAAAGTTCAGTCTCGTCAAAAGGAACTCAACGTGACCGACGGCGCGTCAATCGGACGCCCGGTCTGAGAGTTATTGGTTTTTTCGTTCCAGGGGCCTGGTTGGTTTTTAAGTCAAAAACAACCCAACCATACTCCAACTGCATCCAAACCTCGAGCGGAGTAAGCCAAAAGGATCTGTCTCAGTAAGAGGAATCCAAAAAAGTCGACGACACGTCAATCGGACATCCGGAGCTCAAGTTATAGGTGTTTCCGCTCCGAGGGCCCGGTTGGTTTCGTGTTCGAACCAACCCATACATACACAAAGTTCTCTAAAACCTTGATTTTAATATACCGAAACGACCGTCTCGATCCAAGGATTGCATTGCAACTTACGGTGCGTCGATCGGAGGTCCGCAGCTTAATTTACGGGCGTTTGAACGAACCTGTCTGTTTTTTGGGGGTTTTGGGCCCGGTCTGACCTGGCCCGAGACCCCCTGGGTCGGCCCGAAACAGGTCAACCTGACCCGGGTCTGGGTCCGGCCCATCAGGGCGTGGCCCGGCCCGGCGCGGGTGCCGCGTGCCGCGTGAGAGCGGAGTGGGGGGAACCGCCACCCCCTTCAAACCGGACGGCAGACCCGCGGGGGGTCTGCCCTGCTGCGTTGACCGGGGGTTCAAACCCCCGGTTTTCTGAATCTAGCCGGCCATAAGGGTCATCCAGTGTGTCGCGCGGGACCAGCCAGTCCCTCCTGAGCACCAGCAGCCAGCGGCTCCGGCCGCCCTCCCCTGCTCCACCGTGGCCAAAGGCCACTGCCTTGGTCCTACCGGCGCGGCGCGACGGCGTTGCGCCCCTCCGTCGTGGCCCGCCCCGGCCGTGGCCCTTCGTGATGCTCTGGTGCGGCACGATGGCACCGCGCTCCTCCACCACGGCCCCACTCCGGCTGCGGCCTCTTTCGGCCTCAACGGCGCAGCGTGATAGCGCCGCGCTTCTTCGTTGCGTTCCTCCTTGTTTCCGTGTGGTGCCGTTGCACCGCGCTGCCTTCATTCGAGCCGCAACGAATACAACAACAAAAGGGGGAGCAGGATCAGCCGTGTTCGGGCGGTCCGACCTCCTCCTGTTAAATTGATAACAGGTGGCCCAAATATTTAACGAAGAACGCAAAGAATAATCACTTCGTAAAAACACACCCCTACCTCAAGAAGTTGTCGAAAGAAGATATTTCACGGAAAAACGACGTCGCGAGGGGGGTTCAAAGACAGCGTTGGCGAACGTCCAAGAAGAGGATGTTGTCCCACACCAGTTGCAGAGAAGGGAGAGGTCGGCACGTCGTCTCTCCTTGGTTCTCTGGCGTTCTTCAAGTTCTTCAACGAGGAAGAAGACGTTCTTCAAGACTAGAGTCCTCCTCTCCAAAGAAATCTCCACACAACGATTCAACAATAATAAAATAAGGCTTTCCTTATTTTATTACTCATGCCAACCCTTTTCAAATTTCAAAATGAATTCACTGAATTAATTGACGTGTGTTTTCCACTTAATGATGCGTTTTATTGGCATGTATGTTAATGTGGAGGAGATACAAAATTAAAGGGGGGTTTGCCAAATTTAAGGGAGGTTTGAGGAAATTAAAAAGGTGGGGCTCCTGTGGGGCCCACCTCACTAATATCCTATCAAGAGGAGTTAGGATTTAGTGGGTCCCACCTCAACTTCCTTACGTAGGTTATAATTACACATAGTAGAAATAGAATTGCAGCACGTATTTTATTTCACTCTTTAATTAAACCAATTCATTTTTAACATCACCTCCCGAGCAAACGAAACTCCAGAGAAAGTCTCCTTCAGAAAAAACCAGTGCTGCGGTTTCATCGATGCCCTCGGATTTCGATTCCGAGCACCGGTTCAAAATTTAGAAAAAGCTGCTCGTTCGTTTCACTGAACGTACCCAAGCTAGACTTCAGAAATTGATTCTGGGCACACCGGGCCTCGGAATCAGGTGCCGTCAGAAATAGCATACTCGTAAAATCCCAAATAAAAGTAAGAAAAAATTTCCTTTAAATTTACGGGTCTTTACATTACTCCCACCTCAGGTATTTACATCCCCGTAAAGATACAACACAAACTAGGGGAACAAATGAGGGTACTGAGTACGCATCTGAGCCTCCTGCTCCCAAGTGCTATCTGGGAGGTTCCCGTGCTGTCATCTGATGTGCACTAGAGGAATTGACTGCCCACTTAGGACCTGCTCCTATCGATCCTCGATCTCCACCCGGACCTCCGCAAAAGTCGCCCCGTCATCAATGTCTAGCTCCCCATGGTCGATGATATGTGTCGGGTCGTGCACGTATCTCCTCAGTTGAGATACGTGGAAGACATCGTGCACCCGGTGCAACTGAGGTGGTATATACAAGCGATAAGCCACCTTTCCTATCATTATGAGAACCTGGAATGGTCTGATGAAGCTTGGAGATAACTTGTCACCCCAGCCAAATCTCTGCAATCCTCGTCGAGGTGAGACCCGCAAGAATACGTGGTCGCCATCCTCAAACTCTAGTGGTCTCCACCTCCTATCATCATAAGAATTCTGTCGGCTCTAAGCTATCCTCATCCGCTCCTGGATGACCTGGACCTTCTCTTTCATGGCCTGGACCATCTCCAGACCCACATGTGCTGACTCCCCAGGGTCTGTCCAGCACAGCAGTGATCTGCAAGGTCGGTCGTACAATGCCTCGTATGGTGCCATCCTGATGGTGGAGTGGTAGCTGTTGTTGTAAAAAACCTCCACCAAGGGTAGGTGATCCTCCCAGCTCTGACCAAAGTCAAGGACACATGCACAGAGCATGTTCTTGAGAGTCTGAATGGTCCTCTCCATCTGACCGTCCGTCTGAGGTTGAAAGGCGGTGCTCAGACGTAGTTGCGTCCTGAATGCCTCCTGCAACCCCTTCCAAAGCCGGGAAGTAAAGAGAGCATCTCGATCGGAGATGATATATGATGGAACACCATGAAGTCGTATAATATCCTGAACGTAGAGACGTCCCAAGCTCTCTACTGAGCCCTTCTCTCTGATGGGTAAGAAGTGGGCTGACTTGGTGAGTCGGTCGACAATCACCCAAATGGGGTCGTGACCTCTGGAAGTACGTGGTAGTCCAGTCACAAAATCCATAGATATACCGTCCCACTTCCACTCCGGGACCTCCAAGGGTTGTACCAAGCCTGCTGGTACCTGGTACTCCACCTTCACCTGCTGGCAGGTGAGGCATCGAGAAACGAACTCCACTACAGCCTTCTTCATACATGGCCACCAGTGCTGTCGTCTGAGATCCTGGTACATCTTCGCCACTCCTGGATGTACCACTAAAGGGGAAGTGTGAAAATCTCTCATCACCTCCTCCTGTAAAGCAGCTGGTACTATGGTACGTCCTCTGAAAAGGACGACGTGCTCTCCTCCCATGGAAAAACCATCAGGTGCCCTGTCCTGTGGAAATCTGTGCACGTCGTGTCTCACAGTTAGTGTCCCCACGATGTGCCTCTCTGACCCACTACAGTAGTGGAGGAGTGACTGTGAGTGACTGAAGAAAGGTTGCTCCATCTCTATCCATGAAGGATATATGTAAAGTAGCTAGCTGCTCTGTCGCTTCCCCAAGTAACTAAATGCTCATCCTCCTGCTGAGAGCATCAGCTAATACGTTCCCCTTTCCAGGAGTATAGACTATCTCAAAGTCATAGTCCTGGAGAAACTTGGGCCATCGCCACTGTCTCAAATTCAGGTCCTTCTGCAAGAAGATGTACCTGAGTATCTGGTGGTCATAGTAGACTGTAAAGCGCTCACCCATCAGATAGTGTTGCCACATCTTCAGAGCGAAGACCACTACTGCTAACTCCAGGTCATGAGTAGCGTAGTTCTGCTCATGCTGCCTCAAATGTCGTGATCCATTGGCGATCACTACCCACTCCTACATCAGGAAACATCTGAGTCTGGTCCCTGATGCATCGCAGTAGACTACGTACCCTACTCCCTACTATGGTAGCCTCAAGATAGGTGCACTGGTCAATCTCTGTCTCAGCTCCTGAAAGCTCTGCTGACATCTGTCTGACCACACGAAGGGTTTCCCCTTCTTCGTCAAAGCTGAAAATGGTTCCATAACTCTGGAGAAGTCTGGAACAAACCTCCGGTAGTACCCAGCTAGACCCAAGAAACTCCGCACCTCTATCACGCTCCTGGGTGGCTCCCAAGATAGCACTGCCTCGATCTTCACAGCATCCACCGCAACTCCCACCTCAGAGATGATGTGTCCCAAGAAGTGGACCTCACGTATCCAGAACTGACACTTCGAGAGATTACCATAAAGCCGGTGCTCTCGGAGTGTGTCCAGTACAACCCGCAAGTGGTAGTCGTGCTCCTCCTCAGAAGTCAAGTATATCAAAATGTCGTCGATGAAGACCATGACAAATCGATTGAGGTAAGGCTGGAAGATCCTGTTCATGAGGCTCATGAACACATCTGGAGAATTGGTTATGCCGAAGGGAATAACCAAGAACTCATAGTGGCCATACCGACATCTGAAGGTCGTCTTCTGCACGTCCTCGTCCCGAACTCTGAGCTGATGACAGCCTGACCTGAGGTCTATTTTCGAGAACCACCATGCTCCCTTGAGCTGATCGAAGAGGTCGTAAATCCTTAGTAGCGGATACTTGTTCCTCACGGTCACCTAGTTCAGGCGACGATAATTGAAACACTGTCACAAGCTCCCGTCCGCCTTCTTGGCGAACAAAATCGGGGAAGCCCAGGGTGAAACACTAGGTCGGATGAATCTCTTGCCCTGCAAGTCCTCCAGTTGTACCCGTAGCTCTCGAAGCTCAGCGGGAGCCATCCGATATGCTAGAGTGGATATCGGGGTTGTCTCGGGGTATAGGTCAATATAGAAGTCTACCTCTCTGTGAGGAGGTAGTCCTAGAATGTCGTCAGGAAAAATGTCTGTGTACTGATCCACCACTACAGGAAAACTCAGACTCCACACGTCAAATGCTCCTAGGATGAGGCTATCCAACTGATGAGTGATTGGCTATCCTCTCCTCTGCGTGAGTCCATCCTGCGCTGCAAAGGCTCCCTTCTTGCTGGTGAAGGTGAACCTGCTCCCATCGGTGCGAACACACCGCACCTTGCGCCTAATACAGTCGATCTGAGCATGGACTGTAGATAACTAATCCATGCCCAAGATGACATCGTAAGGCATCGACGCTGTTATAAGAAGATCCCAGCCGAAGATCTCGCCTCCTAGAGTAATCTCACACTGCTGACACCAGTGTGTAATCGTCGAGTCTGCTCCCGTAGGAGTCTCTATCCATAAGGATCGATCCAACGGCTCCGTCGGAATCTCTGAGCTCCGAACAAGGGCACCGGCAATAAAAGAATGACTCGCTCATGTGTCTATAAGAACTGCGGAAAGGGTGGAGTAGACACAGATAGTACCTCAAATCATCTATGGCGCGCCGTGGTCATAGGCCTCCACTACCTGAAGCTGAGTCTGCCTCTGTCTGCCAGCTCCCGGTGGTCGGGGTGGACCTCCTGGTGGTGGTGGTGGTAGAGCCTCAAAGCATCGCCCACCACCTGCTACTCGGCCAGCTTCTCTGCCTCATCCTCCTGCTCCCTGAGGACCGCCACGGTCGACCCTCTACCTCTACCTGGGTGGTCCCTCAACCGTATACTACTCCTCTGCACGGTGGTTCGAGCAGTCACGAGCCATGTGGCCCTGCCTGCCACATGCGTAGCACTGTCTGCTCCTCAGTAGGCTGGCTCTGCGCCGTGTGCCCCGCACCTCTAAGCCAGTGTCCTGAGGTCATCTGCCTACTGGTCTGGTCCTCCTGGACCCCTATGACGTCCGTTGACTGCCAGCTGTAGAAGACTCTGTTACGTGCCGCCCTGCGGTAGGTCTCGCTGCTGGTGTAGGCTCAGCAAGAAAGCTCTCTATGAGAAGGGTTCGCTCCAGTACTCCTACCTGCGTCAGAATGCTTAGGGATATCATCGATGCCCTGATCTCATGCCTCAGTCCCTGCTCGAAGGTCCAGGATCGGAAGAATGGGTCTCATACCATGTCCGTAGAATAGTGCGAGAGATCGGTAAATCTCGCCGAGTACTGGGCTACCGTCATGCTGCTCTGCCGCAGCTGTAGTAGCTCCTGAATGTGCACCGCACGTAGGGTGGTTGGGACGAACTTTGAGTGGAAGAGGCTCTCAAAGTCCGCCCAGAGGAGAGATGTCTCTTCATGCACCTGGAGCATCAGGCTCCACCATCTGCCTGTTGCCGCGTCCAGAAGGCTCGCTGCAAGGATCACCATGAGGTCAGTTGGTGTCCCCACTAACCTGAAAACTCAAACTACAGCCTCCAGCCAATCCTCAGCTGCCTGAGGGTCCATCTCCCCACGGAACCTGGGCGGTCTCTGATGCTAGAACTCGTGCAGTGCACTAAGGTGACGTGCACTCTCAGCGGCTGGGGCTGGTGGCATCGGTGGCTCGGCAGGTAGAGGTACCGTCAGTGCCTTCGCTGTAAAAGGGCCCTGCACCGAGGCCTCGTCGCTCGGTGGGTAGTCGTCTCGTACAAAGCTCTAAACCCTAGTTGGCTGCCATCATGGGGCCATCCTGAAAAAGGAATAGGTGCGCCAAAGTCAAAATAGTATACCTGGTGAGCTGACACAAAGTAATCACAAAGAAAACTTTTGAAACACACATGCAAACAATGTTTTCGTGCACTGAGTCGGAAATCAGAAGTCAGGGTCCTGATGTATGGATACGTTGGCCGCTGCACCAACACTGGATTCCCTGGACTGATAACCACACTCAATACCCTTAACATTATTGCTTCACATAGAAGAAATATCAGAGTCCTGAGTTCTGTTGTAGAACCGAACTCCTCTGATACCAATTTGTCACGACCCATCCTCGGGGCTCGTGCCGTGATTACCCCAAGCCCGCCTCCCATAGGCCAGGGGCTGGCGACTAGCACCAAAGGCATAAATCCTGATAAAAAGGGGAGGCATTGCCTTTATAAATTAAACAAACACCACATAGTAAGAAAGATGAAGTAAACACTAAGTAAACCGAGTACAACTGTAAATGCTGGAAAGTAAATGGGCCAGAATACAAACCCAACTGAAGTAAAGTACAACTGAAAAGAACGTACAGCAACTGAAAAGTAAAGCAGCAACACCGAGCCATCCACTGAAAATCCCACCTGAAGGGTGGGTATAAATAGCCTCCTCAGATCCTCGGGTCCAGTCGTCTGCTCCGTGTGCATCCCACCCAGTGGTCCACCTCCAGGTACTGACTTGCTCCACAAGCCTCAACCACGATCAGCGTTGTCCGTCGTCTGCATCCAACACAATGTAGTGCGGGCATAGCCCATGCAAGGGTGAGTATACGCTACTCAGTAGGGACCCCGAGACCCCCAAAGGTCTCACAGAATCCACAAAGGATAATCCACAAAGGATAATACACAAAGAAAAGATACAATCACGAAGTAACAACCAACACTACTTAGGTATATGCCCATACATATACCTAAGTCATCAATTCCAGTTCGGCTCCAACATCCGAGCCCAAGTTCGATCTAGTCCACACAGGATAGCACAACCAATCCACACAGGATAACACATCCCAATCCACTTAGGATAGCAAGTCAATCATATCGAAGATAATGATTGAAAGTCAGGACTCATCTCACACAGGTATACTTCTTCGTAAGGTGATAAAGATGATCAAATGTAGCCATTGATTCATATAAGATGGGACCCACATAGGATACAAGACCAGCTAAGTTATCGGACCCACAAAGGATACAAGACCAGCCACTTTGTCGGACCCACGTAGGATACAAGTACAGAGTCAAATACTGCTGGACCCACATAGGATACAAGAACAGTAGTACTATCAGACCCACATAGGATACAAAAACAGTAGTCATCGTCGTCGAACCCATGGAGGATTTTAGTACGGTCGTCGTCGCTGCCGAACCCATGGAGGATTTCAGTGCAGTCGTCGTCGCTGCCGAACCCACGAAGGATTTCAGTACAGTCGTCATCATTGTCGCAGTCGTAGCCAACTCTAGGGTTCCCACACACAGCATGCTCGATTCTGGGAGGGTCCACTCCACGAGCCAAGGGGGTCGATACATCAACTGACACGTAGTCTGGATTTGATGTATCCCAAAGTTCTGTCTTGTCAAAAGGAACTCAATGTGACCGACGGTGCGTCAATCGGACACCCGGTCTGAGAGTTATTGGTTTTTTCGTTCCAGGGGCCTAGTTAGTTTTTAAGTCAAAACCAACCCGAAAGTACTCCAACTGTATCCAAACCTCGAGCAGAGTAAGACAAAAGGGTCTGTCTCACTAAGAAGAATCCAACAAAGTCGACGGCACGTCAATCGGACGTCCGGAGATCAAGTTATAGGCGTTTCCGTTCCGAGGGCCCGGTTGGTTTCGTGTTCGAACCAACCCGGCCGTACCCAAAGTTCTCCAAAACCTTGAGTGTAATATACCAAAACAACTTTCTCGATCCAAGGATTGCATCGCAACTGATGGTGCATCGATCAGAGGTTCGTAGCCCAAGTTACGAGCGTTTGAACAAACCTGTCCGTTTTTAGGGGGTTTTGGGCCCGGTCTGACCCGGCCCGAGACCCCCTGGGTCACCCCGAATTGGGTCGACCCGACCCGAGTCCGAGTCCGGCCCAGTCGGCGCAGGCGGCCCAGCACGGCACGACAGCGCCGCGCTTCTTTGTCGCGTTCTTCCTTATTTCCGCGCGGTGCCATTGCACCGCGCCACCGTCGTTCAAGCCGCAACGAATACAACAACAAAAGGGGGAGGAGGATCAGCTGTGTTCGGGTGGTCCGAACTCCTCCCATTAAATTGATAACAGGCTGCCCAAATATTTAACGAAAAATGCAAAGAATAATCACTTCATAAAAACACACCCCTACCTCAAGAAGTTGTTGAAAGAAGATTTGTCGCGGAAAAACAGCGTCACGAGGGGGGTTCGAAGACGGCGTTGGCGAACGTCCAAGAAGAGGATGTCATCCCACACCAGTTGCAGAGAAGGGAGAGGTCGGCATGTCGTCTCTCCTTGGTGCTCTGATGTTCTTCGCGTTCTTCAATGAGGAAGAAGACGTTCTTCAAGACTAGAGTCATCCTCTCCAAAGAAATCTCCACACAACGATTCAACAATAATAAAATAAGGCTTTCCTTATTTTATTACTCATGCCAACCCTTTTCAAAATTCAAAATTAATTCACCGAATTAATTAATGTGCGTTGTCCACTTAATGAGGCGTTTTATTGGCATGTATTTTAATGTGGAGGAGATACAAAATTAAAGGGGGGTTTTCCAACTTTAAGGGAGGTTTGAGGAAATTGAAAAGGTGGGGCTCGTGTGGGGCCCACCTCACTAATATCCTATCAAGAGGAGTTAGGATTTAGTGGGTCCTACCTCAACTTCCTTACATAGGTTATAATTACACAGAGTAGAAATAAAATTGCAGCACGTATTTTATTTCACTCTTCAATTAACCCACTTCATTTTTAACATCACCTCCTGTGCAAACGCAACTCCAGAGAAAGTCTCCTTAAGAAAAAACCGATGTTGCGATTTCATCGGTGCCCTCATATTTCGATTCCGAGCACCGGTTCAAAAGTTAGAAAAACCCGCTCGTTCGTTTCACTGAACGTACCCGAGCTAGACTTCGAAAATTGATTCTGGGCACACCGGACCTCGGAATCAGGTGCCATCAGAAACAGCGTACTCGTAAAATCCCAAAGAAAAGTAAGAAAAAAATTTCCTTGAAATTTACGTGTCTTTACATTGGTCGTAGTTGGGAGGATCACCTACCTCTGGTAGAGTTTGCATACAAGAACATATATCACTCCACCATTGATACGACACCGTTCGAGGCCTTGTGTGGGCGACCATGCAGGTCATCTAGGAGCAGATGAGGACTGCACAGAGCAGACAGAAATCATATGTTGACAGGAGATGGAGACCCTTAGAGTTTGAGGAGGGAGACCATGTGTTTTTTTTTTCAGGTCTCACCTCGACGAGAGTTGTAGAGATTTGGTCGGGGCGGCAAGTTGTCTTTGAGATTCCTTAGCCCTTTTTCAGATTCTGAGTAGAGTTGGTGAGGTGGCGTACTGCCTAGCTCTACCCCCACAGATGCATTGGGTGCATGATGTCTTTCACATGTCGCAGATGAGGAAGTACGTGCATGATCCATCACACATCATCGATTGGGGCGAGCTGGACATTGACGATGGGGTGACGTTTGCGGAATTCCCGGTGGAGATAGATGATCAATAGGAGCAGGTCCTTCTTGGATGGTTGATTCATCTAGTGCGCATTTGGTGGTAGCACGAGAATCTCCAAGAGAGCACATGGGATCGGGAGGCTCAGATTCATGCTTAATATCCCTATTTGTTTTTTTGGACCTTTTTTTGGATTTTGGGGACATAAATCTCTAGGTGGGGAGAATGTAATGTCTTGGAATTTCCATGTAATTTTTAAAAAAAATTATACGGATTATTTCGAAAACAGGTGGTGAGACGGCACGTGATTTTGAGGCCCAAGGTGCCTGAAATAAAATGATTGGACCTTTTTTTAAGCACACGTGCACGGTTTTAGTAAATTCTAAATCGGTGTCCGAATAAAAAATTTGAGGGAACCGTTACGTCCAGAATGATGACTTTACCTTAAGCGGGGCCTAACCTCGACCGACGCAGGTCAAGAGAAAAAATTATTTTTTGGATGTTTTAAAGAAAAATAAAATAAACTTAAAAGAAGATTATTTTATCTCTTCTTAAAACGTCTCGTGATGGCACTGAGACGCAACAACCAAGTAGTCGTTTATCCTTCATAAATGAAGCAGTGTGGCGACGGTGCATCTTAATGAAATAGCAACGCTGAAATGCATTTCTTCAATTAATAGTTTGACATGGATGTGAGATATGGGGATGATCCTGGAAATTTTCCTGCAACCTCTGGAGAAATAATGTGGGCCGATGACGAGCGGCGAGGAACGACGAATCACCAACGGCGACGGAGGTGCAGATCGAGATCGCTCTTCAACGGATCGTAAATAATGAATCCACAACAACAGACGATCCAATCCCAGGTAAGGGTTTATTTTTATGTGATTTCATTTTCCCCCTGTTCTTTCTTTCAAAACGACGAGCGCGAATCAACCCACTATCAGGATGATCCCACTACAAAAAAATTGGATGATTGGAAGGAGTTTTTTTCATTTAAAAGGGACCCCTTCTAAACACTTTAGCGGCGGTTATGGATAACCACCGCTAAAGTGACGGCCTACTTTGATTAAAGGCGGTTCTGGCTAAGGGCTGGTAAAATGGTTCTGTGATTAGCAATAGTTGGATTAGAGGGGGTTTTAACCCCCTCTAATTTTGCCCAAATTTCACCATAATCGAGCAAACTAGGGGCGGTTCGAACCGCCGCTAATTTAATTTCCCCCCCTTTACACCCCCTGACACCCCAGCCTCAGGCCCCCTGACACCCGACGAACACACACACACCCCGACACACCCCAACCCACATGACACCCCACCCCCTGACACCCCGATAAGCCCCACGACACCCCCGAGTCGCGCCTCCATGGACATCCGACAAGCCCCTTGACACCCCTGAGTCACGCCCCCATGGACACCCGACACCCCCCCTATATAAATAATTATATTTACATCTCTGGTATATATTTATACTTTTATATTTTTGTGAGTGTTTGTGTATATTTATGTATTTATATAATATTTATAGATATAATATAATTATAGTATATATATTTATATAATTATTTTTATATACTTATATATATGTGTGTGTGTAACAATAATATTATTAATTATTATTATTATTACATATATTTTTTAAACTACAACAATTATATGTTGGTTTTATAAATATTGTAAATTTATATATTTTATGATTTATATTATACATATATTATATTAAATGCATTTATATTATATATTTATGTATGTGATATATACATTTATATTATATAATGTATACACATATATATACACACAAAATTAAATAAATTCATATAATTGGAAATATATAATATAATTAAATGATATATATATATATACTAAATTAATTTATAATTAATATGGTATACTAAAATATATATAAAATAATTATATAATATATATAAATTTATATATAATAAAATATTTATAATATAACACATGTAATATAAATATATAATATTTATATTTAATTTTTTCTATATTATATATATTTGTATACATGATACAATATAAATGTATTTATACATATACAATAAAAATGTATTAAATATAATATATGTACAATACAAATCATAATATAAATGTATTGTATTTAAAAACTGTATATAAATTTTATATATTTGAATAAATATATTTAGAATTACATTTATATTATGTATATCAATATTATATATGCATACATTTTTTGTTTATATGTATAAGTATTTATTTAAAGTATTTATATAATATCTCTACATGTGTATATATATCTTTATAATGCATTTAAATACATTTATATAATGTGATTATGTAATATAAATATATACAGACATGCGCACACACACACATATTATAAAATTTGAATTTATATGAGATTTATTTTAAAAAATAAATAAAAAATAAGTCAGAGTTAAAATACCCCTCTAATCAAATGGATTAACGGAGGTTCATGAACCCCCTCTAATTTATTAAATTAGAGGGGGTTGACAACCCCCTCTACGCACTAGTGTTAGAGGGAAACCCTCTGTCACATTTTTCGAGAGTAAAAATGGCCCATAAGGCCTCCAACATAGAGTTTTTAGACGGGGTGCCCAATTTTTTAACATTGGATAAAATTTCAACCTTATTTAATGGGGTATTTTTAGCCATTTTCAGTGGGGACTAAATTTATTCCTAGGGTTTACATTCATATTGATATTATGGTTTTGAAATTTTATCGCTTTTCACAATGTAATGTTATTTATAATCAAATATATAACAATATATACATATTTTTTATATATTCATACATAAAAATTTAATCTTATAAATAAATAATTAAATGTATTTACATATAAAATATATTTTTCAATATACAAACCTTATCTAAATAAAAAATAATATCCATTTTATTTAAAATACAAATGTATGAATATTTATATACATACACAATTAATGTATGTATAATGTTTTTATATATATATATGTGTGTATTGAAAAACACACACACACACACACATATACATATTCTAGTATATGTATATAAATATTAATATATAAGTATAATTATATTTATAGACACACATGTATATATAAGTATATGTAGTTGAGTGACAAAGACACGAAATTAGGAGGGGGAGGTCTCATGTTCAAAACCTATCAAAGGCAGGGGTGCGCGCGGGCGGGTGAGACATATGTCTAGTGATGTTAAAGGTGGGGTGGGCTAGTTCCTAGCGTTGTTGGGTGGGGGGGGGGGGCGAGACAAGTGTTGCTAAGGGGGGGGGGGGGTCGGGCGGGTTGGTCCACCCTCTGAATTTACAGTAAAAAAATCATTTTTTTGACTTTTATTAACATTGATAAAAGGGGGGTGGGAGGCAAGACCATTGATGTTAGGGGGGGTCGAGCGCTGATAAAAGGGGTTGGTCCACCCTCCAAATTTGTAGAATTGTTATTTTTTTTAGAAAAAATTATTTTTTTGTCTTTTATCAAGGTTTTTTAACGCTGATAAAAAGGGGTTTTATAACTATTTTTTAGCGTTAATAAAATGGACCCTCTTTTTAATAGACCTTCGATTATCATCGATTTTTAGCACTTTTTATGCGCTTTTAAAGACCATGTCTATAGTAGTGAGTAGTAAAGATCCGCGTGAAGGTGAGGTCTCAAATTCAAATCCAAAGAGAGACAACACAAGTGTGGTCATGAGTGATCAGTTCTCTAACATTGATAAAAGGCAAAAAAAGGGCTAGACAAGCGTTGCTAAAAGAGGGATAGACAGGCGTTCCTAAAAGAGGACTGGTTTAAATATCGGTGATAAAAATGATTCTATTTAAACGACACTTACGTCAACAATAGTTTTTTAATATTGATAAAATATTATTTTAGCGGACCGGTTTAACACCGATTTTTTTTAGAAATGAATGCGAGACCCGAAACATAAAGATGCATGCTTATGTTCGTGTTCTAATTGAAGATGCAGCAATGGAGTATCGGCGGGAATATTTTTTCACCTCTCTACAATCATCCTCTCATTATGCATTAAACAATGGAGTTAGGGAGGTCAAGATCTTCCTACTCCTCTTCTTCCTCCCTTTTCTTTCACTGGGGCAGAGATGGTGGGGTGGAAGCCTTGAGTACTGAGTGGAATTAATATATCGACACTGCAAAAAGCGATAATATAACAGCATCTCAAAACCACCTCACCCCGTCGCGCATTGGCATGATGGCATCAATGGGTTGGAGATGTTCTAAAAGTGAGAGGCGTGCTCTCGCTGTCTTCATCATCTCACAATTCTGACCGATGAACTCGACTTTAATGCATTCATGAAGCCAATTATGCTGCATCATTCCCTCCACCGGCGCGTCCTACCTGTTCTTCCAATTATAAAATGATTTTCCTAGGCTTCACCTCAGGGGAGGGAAAGGAGGAGGTAGGGAGAGCCCTCACGCGCAGTTGTGTGCGCGTGGGAGTTGCGGGACCGACGTTGATGCTTCAAAGCCAAGGTCCAAAGGGTCACACACCCAGAGTTCATGAAATGTATTATTGGGGTGTGTGCCTTGGTGAGGTTGGGTGGATAGTTTCTTTTCTAGGTGTTTCAGTTATCTCCTTTTTCTCATAGGGCATTATAATGTCTCCCCACTTGTGCACGAGAGCTTTTGGTTTTCTCTACTGAGTATACCTGTATACTCACCCTACATATATAAAACTACTTTTAGGTTTCCAGGAGGACTTTGAGAATCATACAGGACCGTATTAGCTCAGACACTGGGACCATTGACGTTTTTGTTTTTCTTTTCTTTTGGTACTTTACCTTTGGAGTTTTCTTGTATTGTAGCACTTATTATTGAAACATTCATATGAGAATGGATTGTTTGAGATTTACTTTTACTTCTAGTTTTGGTGTTGTTTGAGACTTATTATCTTATCTCCTGATCCTACTAAATAAAAAGGGTAATGCCTTCTATTTTGTGTGTAATTCCATACCCTTGGTGCTAATCGCCACTTCAAGACCTGTTGAAGGTGGGTCTATGGGGTCATTATCCCTCCTTTAACTTGAAAAAGGAAGGGTCTAGAAATCTGTTGTCCCTTCCCTCATCTTGGTGAAGGCGGGTCGTGACACCTCAGGTATGGCTATCATCAGCTTCATGTACGAGATGAGGATGTACCGAAGACAGCCTTCAGATGTCGGTATGAGCACTATGAGTTCTTGTTGATGTCGTTAGGTGTGACAATACCCCAGCAATATTCATGGGACTCATGAACATGATCTTCCAGCCTTACTTAGACTGGTTGTAATGACCTAAAGTTTTATCAATGGAATACCCTTTTTATAATTATGCCTTATAGTATAATCACATTAGGAATCACAATGAAATATAATGATAATAAATATTATGTGACCATTAAACATAATTTTTCCACTTCTATGTTTTGAATTTCAAAAATCTGACATACATGATTGTGTTCAAGATGATTTTTGGAGTCTAATAAAACAAACATAATTTTTGGTGAATAGTAACATACCCTTATGAATATCAACCTACCCTTATGAATATTAATATGACCCTTATGAATAATTATAGTATAAAAATTAATAGTAACCTTACCCTTGAAATATTAAATAAACTTTAGGCATCTTATAAGGGACAATTTGATCTTAGTAAAAATATTGGTATTTTTGTAAGTCATACAAAAATAATTACAATTAATTAATTAATTTAAAAGAAAATTTATTTTCTTAAAATGTGTTCATAAATTAACAATTCTATGTCTTCTAGTTTTAAGATAATTTTATAAGACCTTTTGTAATTTTTGAAAACATTATAAAATCAGTTTTAATTTTAAAAACTGTATTTTTCAAGTAAATTATGATTTTAATTAAATATTAAATTAATAATATTTATAAAATTATTTTTGAAAAATGGAATTCATTTTTTGATTCTACACGTCGAAAAATTTTTAGGGTGGATTTTTGAGATTTTTCTGAAATACTTCAATTTTCGAGTGAATAGTAAAAATACAGTTTTTCACATAACTAGTGTATCTTAAATTGCATCATTCATGATGTAATGATGACATAAACTTTATATAACTTTAGATTAGGCCATTTTATATTTAATTTCATAAATGTTTCTTTAAAATACAATAAACTCAATTTATAAACCTAAAAAAGAACTTTCCAAAACCTAAAGTCAAAAGGTGATTCCTTAAAGTATCTTTTTCTCTTTCTTTCACTTTCCTTTTAATAAATTAATAAATTCGAATTATAAAGATAATTTAAAGTCTAAAACAAATTATATTATATTAATATATGATTTATTATGTCAAAAAACTAATATTACAAGTCTAACATTTGATGTATTATTTTATTTAATATTTTATTCTAAAAACACCCCCTCTTTATGTATAAATAACCCATCTCCCTCCCCTTGACAAACCACACCTATAAAGCTTCAAGACTTCTATAAAATCTGCCCAAGCATCATCCCTATTCCCTCTCCCACGTCTAAGAGCTTTTGGTCTCATCAAAAGACCGATCCTAGCTTTCTTAAGGAGGGTCTCAAGAGGAGGATTCAAGAGGTAATTCATCTCTCTCTCTCTCTTTTCCTTTAATTTCCTTTCAATTTCAAGTTCTTTTCTTATTATCTCCCCACCTATATTCATAAAAATGGTATGGTAACTCCATTATTATACCTATACTATAATTTTATTATACTAATGGGATATTATATCATCCAACCCCCTTCTCCTCTTCTTTTTATTTTCGAAAGGAAAATGTTGTTCGTGTGGTGTTAATTTATCACCTTCAAGAACAACATGTTTTAAATTTTCTTTTCCTCCTTCAAATCTAGTCATGAAACAATTTTTATGTTTTAACCAGATTATGTTATATTTATTATATCCTATTTAATTTTTTGGAACTAAATTATGTACATATTACTAAATTATTAAAAGAAACAAGTTCATTGTGGACGAAAAACCGCCCGAATTAACCCAAACGATCATCATTAAATTCTTATTTAATGATTCATCCACATGGTATATAACATAATTCATTTTAAGATAATTTAAACTTTTTTAATATCATTAATAACATGTAATATCAGTTTTTTATGTCTATACATGTTCTACATGAACTTCCATTCATGAATACAAGTGAACCGCTCAAGAAAACCAAAAAAACGAACATTCCCGAACAATGTTTTTAAACTATATAACTCATCCAAAGGACCATAAAATAACTTAATGAAACTATAATAAACCATATTCATGTAAAAAAGGTTCTGGAATTGTTAATTAATGAATCTAAAGTGATTATACAGGACATTAAAGTGACGGAAGCATTTGGATACAGGGTAAGGGGAAATTCTCGAACCTAACTTTCTTTATTCGGGTTCTCCCTCTTTCACTCCATTTTTGGTATGGTTAATCATTAAAAATAATTTTTTTCATCATTATATTTCCTATTCTGGGATATACATGTTTTCCACTAGATTTTATGTCAAACAAATGTTTTCTAAAAGAACTCTTCTTTCAAAAACACGCCTTTTACTTCTCACTCAAGGTGGATGGTTCTTGTATCAAGTATGTTATTCCCACTTTATTTTTGGAACCCAATGATTATGAATATGTTCTTATGAGATGAAACTCATTCCTTTATTTGGGTCATTTATGTTCATTTTTTATATATGTTCTATGTGGCATGCATGATAATGATAATGTTATGGTGTGACGGGTGCGCCTGGAATTATATAGCGCAAAATGAATGTTATGATGTGACGGGTGTGTCTGGAATTATACAGCGCTCCAATGAATTGGGTAAAGTGATGAATCTCGTGAGTTAAAGTTAAATGACGTGTGAATAAGGTGTTATCTTTGTTCACAACTATGTGTGGTAGTTAACCACTGAGACATGATGTTTCATTTTTTATGCATTGCCACATTTCAAGTCTTTTATTAATGATTCATATCATATTCATGATCCATTACCTATGTTATGATTATGCTCACTCATTGTTATATTGTTCATATCTATCCTCTTACTGGGATTTTAGATCACCCTTTTTTGATGTATATCCTCAAGTGACTACATGTACTAAAGATAGGTCAAGTTCCAATAAGAAGCTAGAGAAGAAGGAATTAAATAAATGTTTACGTTTGATGTTGTAAATGTTATGTTTGGTCCTAGTTTTCCCGAGACACTAAACCTCTGGATCCTTGTGGTGTAATACTATTATGTTTTTTATCTTTATAATGATGTAATAGTAATGTAAGAAAATCCAGGGTCACTATAGTCATGGTCTTCAATAATGACATTTGGGTGTACTCAGCTTCCGAGGGGGAGCACATGACACACCTGAGGATGGTCTTGGATACACTCTAAGAGCACCAACTTTATGAGAAGCTCTTGAAGTATCAGTTTAGGATTTGGGAGGTCCACTTTATGGGACACGTCATTTCAGAGGCTGGAGTTGCAGTGGATCCGACTAAGATAGAGGCGGTGCTTGCTTGGGACCCACCCAAGAACGTGACTGAGGTGCATAGCTTCTTGGGGTTGGCTGGGTACTATTGGAGGCTTGTACCCAACTTTTACAGGGCGGAAGCACCCTTATCAGCTTTGATGAAAAAGGGAAAAGCCTTCATGTGGACGAAGAAATGTCAGCAGAGTTTCCAGGAGCTAAAGCAGAGGTTGACGAGCACCCCCATCTTGAGACTTCTAGAGGAGGGCGTTGGGTATATAGTGTTATGCGATGCATTAGGGACCGGACTGGGTTGTGTCCTGATGTAGGGGAAAGTGGTAATTGACTACGGTTCGTGGTAGTTGAGCCATCATGAACAGAACTACGCGACCCATGAACTTGAGCTGATAGTAGTGGTCTTTGCTTTGAAGATGTGGCAGCACTACTTGATGGGTGAGCGGTTTACCGTCTACTCTGACCACAAAAGTCTCAAGTATATCTTCTCCTAGAAGGATCTGAACTTGAGACAGAGGTGGTGGCTAGATTTCCTCCAGAATTATGACTTCAAGACAGTCTATACTCTTGGGAATGGGAACGTGTTGAAGGACACGCTTAACAGGAGATTCAGCTTGCAGTTGCTGAGTGAGGCGTTAGAGAAGTTAGTCGTGATGTAGATATCCTTCGTGGATGGTGATGGATCAGCTTACCTCTAGTCAATGATTACCACTCCTCCACTCTTACAATAAGTTAGGGAGGCACAAATTGGGGATGTCAACTGCGAGACCTGATGTGCTCAGTTATTTGCATGGAAATCCCCTGATGGATATTCGATAGGTGGGGAGCACGTTATTCTTTTTAGAGGGCGCATCGTTGTACAAGCGGCATTGCAAGAGGAGGTTTTGAGGGAGTTTCACAAATCTCATTTGGCAGTACATACGGGTGTGACAAAGATATATCAGGACCTCTGACGTTAGTTATGGTGGCCATGGATGAAGAAGGTAGTGGCAGAATTTGTTTCTCAGTGCCTCACTTGTCGGCAAGTTAAGGCAGAGCATCAGGTTCTAACAGGCTTGGCTCATCCACTTGAGGTGCTAAAGTGGAAGTGGGATGGAATGTTGATAGACTTCGTAATGGTTTTACGACATACATCTAGGGGATGCGATACCTTAAAAAATACATCTAGGGGATCCATCTGGGTGATTGTTAATCGACTCACCAAGTCGGACCACTTCTTACCCACCCGGGAGTAGGGTTCGGTAGAGGGCTTGAGACGCCTCTACGTTCAGGAGATAGTTCGGCTTCACGGGGTTCCTTCGACGATCATTTCAGACCGTGACGCTCGCTTCACATCCCGACTATGGAGGGGATTTCAAGAGGTGTTCGAGACTCAGTTGCGCTTGAGCGCAGCGTTTCATCCCCAAACAGATGGTCAGATAGAGAGAACCATCTAGGTTCTAGAGGACATGCTACGTGCTTGCATCCTGAACTTTGGTTGTCACGGCCTGTCCTCGGGGCCCGTGTCGTGACTACCCCAAGCCCGCCTCTCATAGGCCAGGGGCTGGAGACTAGCACCAAAGGTGTAAATACCGATAAAAAGGGGAGGAATTGCCTTTATAAAGTAAACAAACACCACAGAGTAAGCAATCTGAAGTAACACTAAGTAAACCGGGTACAACTGTAAGTGCTGGAAAATAAATGGGCCAGAATACAAACCCAACTGAAGTAAAGTACAACTAAAAAGAAAGTACAGAAACTGAAAAGTAAAGCAGCAATGCCGAGCCATCCACTGGAAATCCCACCTGAAGGGTGGGTACAGATAGCCTCCTCAGCTCCTCAGGTCCAACCGTCCGCTCCGTGTGCGTCCCGCCCAGTGGTCCACCTCCAGGTACCGACTTGCTCCACAAGCCTCAACCACGAACAGCGTTGTCCGTCATCTGCATCCAACACAACGTAGTGCGGGCATAGCTCGTGCAAGGGTGAGTATACGCTACTCAGTAGGGGCCCTGAGACCCCCGAAGGTCTCACAGAATCCACAAAATATAATCCACAAAGGAAAGATGCAATCACGAAGTAACAACCAAAACTACTTACGTATATGCCCATACATATACCTAAGTCATCAATTCCAGTTCGGCTCCAACATCTGAGCCCAAGTTCGATCTAGTCCACACAGGATAACACAACCAATCCTCACAGGATAACACAACCCAATCCACTTAGGATAGCAAGTCAATCATATCGAAGATAATGATTGAAATTCCAGACTCAGATCACACAGGTATACTTCTTCGTAAGGTGATAGAGATGATCAGATGTAGCCACTGATTCATATAAGCTGGGACCCACGTAGGATACAAGACCAGCTAAGCTGTCGGACCCACAAAGGATATAAGACCAGCCACTTTGTCAGACCCACGTAGGATACAAGTACAGAGTCAAATACTGTCGGACCCATGTAGGATACAAGAACAGTAGTACTGCCGGACCCACATAGGATACAAGAACAGTAGTCATCGCCCTCGAACCCATGGAGGATTTCAGTACAGTCGTCATCGTCGTCGCAGTCGCAGTCAGCTCAAGGGTTCCCACACATAGCATGTTCGATTCCGGGAGGGTCCGCTCCACGAGCCAAGGGGGGTCGATACATCAAATGACACATAGTCCGGAGTTGATGTATCCCAAAGTTCTCTCTCGTCTAAATGAACTCAATGTGACCGACGGCGCATCAATCGGACGCCCGGTCTGAGAGTTATTGGCTTTTTCGTTCCAGGGGCTCGGTTGGTTTTTAAGTCAAAACTGACCCGACCATACTCCAACTGCGTCCAAACCTCGATCGGAGTAATCCAAAAGGGTCTGTCTCACTAAGAGGAATCCAAAAAAGTCGATGACACATCAATCGGACGTCCGGAGCTCAAGTTATAGGTGTTTCTGCTCCGAGGGCCCAGTTGGTTTCGTGTTCGAACCAACCCAGCTGTATCCAAAGTTCTACGAAACCTTGAGTGTAATATACTGAAATGACCGCCTCGGTCAAAGGATTTCATCTCAACTGACGGTGCATTGATCGGAGTTATGTATCCCAATTTACGGGCGTTTGAATGAACCTAACTGTTTTTAGGGGGTTTTGGGCCCGGTCCGACCCGGTCCGAGACCCCCTGGGTCGGCCCGAACCGGGTCGACCTGACCCGGGTCCGGTTCTGGCCCATCAGGTCGTGGCCCGGCCTGGCTGGCATGGCCTGGCCCAGCCGGCGCAACCTGGCCCGTCGCGGGCGGCCTGGCCCGGCGCGGGCGCCGCGCGCCGCGTGAGTGCAGAAGGGGGGGAACCGCCACCCCCTTCAAACCGGATGGCAGACCCGAGGGGGGTTCGCCCTGCTGCATTGACCGGGGTTTCAAACCCCTAGTTTTCTGAATCTATCTGGCCGTAACAGCCGGCCAGTGTGACATGCGGGACCAGCCGGTCCCTCCTCCTGAGCACCAGCGACCGGCAGCTCCGACCGCCCTCCCCTGCTCCGCCGCGGCCAAAGGTCATGGCCTTGGTCCGACCGGCGCAGCGCGACGGCGTTGCGCCCCTCCGCCAAGGCCCGCCCCAGCCGTGCCCCTTCGTGATGCTCTGGCATGGCGCGATGGCGCCGCGCTCCTCCACCGCGGCCCCGCTCCGGACGCGGCCTCTTTCGGCCTCAATGACGCGGCATGACAGCGCCGCGCTTCTTCGTCGCGTTCCTCCTTATTTCTGTGCAGTGTCGTTGCACCGCGCCGCCTTAATTCGAGCCGCAACGAATACAACAACAAAAGGGGGAGGAGGATCAGTCATGTTCGGGCGGTCCGACCTCCTCCCGTTAAATTGATAACAGGCGGCCCAAATATTTAACGAAGAATGCAAAGAATAATCACTTCATAAAAACACACCCCTACCTCAAGAAGTTGTTGAAAGAAGATATTTCGCGGAAAAACGACGTCGTAAGGGGGGTTCAAAGACGGCGTTGGCGAACGTCCAAGAAGAGGATTTCGTCCCACACCGGTTGCAGAGAAGGGAGAGGTCGGCACGTCGTCTCTCCTTGGTGCTCCGGCGTTCTTCGCGTTCTTCAACGAGGAAGAAGACGTTCTTCAATACTAGAGTCCTCCTCTCCAAAGAAATCTCCACACAATGATTCAACAATAATAAAATAAGGATTTCCTTATTTTATTACTCATGCCAACCCTTTTCAAAATTCAAAATGAATTCACCGAATTAATTAACGTGTGTTGTCCACTTAATGATGCGTTTTATTGGCATGTATTTTAATGTGGAGGAGATACAAAATTAAAGGGGGGGTTTGCCAACTTTAAGGGAGGTTTGAGGAAATTGAAAAGGTGGGGATCATGTGGGGCCTACCTCACTAATATCCTATCAAGAGGAGTTAGGATTTAGTGGGTTCCACCTCAACTTCCTTACATAGGTTATAATTACACAGAGTAGAAATAAAATTGCAGCACGTATTTTATTTCACTCTTTAATTAAACCACTTTATTTTTAACATCACCTCCCGAGAAAACGCAACTCTAGAGAAAGACTCCTTAAGAAAAAACTGGTGATGCGGTTTCATCGGTGCCCTCAGATTTTGATTCTGAGCACCGGTTCAAAAGTTAGAAAAACCCGCTCGTTCGTTTCACTGAACGTACCCAAGCTAGACTTTAGAAATTGATTCCGGGCACACCGGGCCTCGGAATCAGGTGCCGTCAGAAACAACGTACTCGTAAAATCCCAAAGAAAAGTAAGAAAAACATTTCCTTGAAATTTACGGGTCTTTACATTACTCCCACCTCAGGGCTTTATGTCCCCGTAAATATACAACACAAACTAGGGGAACAAATGAGGGTACTGAGCACGCATCTGAGCCTCCCGCTCCCAAGTACTCTCCTGGAGGTTCCTGTGCTGTCATCTGATGCGCACTAGAGGAATCGACTACCCACATAGGAACCGCTCCCGTCAATCCTCGATCTCCACCCGGACCTCCGCAAAAGTCGCCATGTCATCAATGTCCAGCTCCCCATGGTCGATGATATGTGTCGGGTCGTGCGCGTATCTCCTCAGCTGAGATACGTGGAAGACGTTGTGCACCTGGTGCAACTGAAGTGGTAGATCCAGGCGATAAGCCACCTTGCCTATCATGCTGAGAACCTGGAATGGTTCGATGAAGCGCGGAGATAACATGTCGTCCCGGCCAAATCTCTGCAATCCTCGTCGAGGTGAGACCCGCAAGAAGACGTGGTCGCCATCCTCGAACTCTAGTGGTCTCCGCCTCCTATCAGCATAAGACTTATGTTGGCTCTGATCTGTCCTCATCTGCTCCTGGATGACCTGGACCTTCTCTGTCATGGCCTGGACCATCTCCGGTCCCACAAGTGCTGACTTCCCTGGGTCTGTCCAGCACAGCGGTGATCTGCAAGGTCGGTCGTACAATGCCTCGTATGGTGCCTTCCCGATGGTGGAGTGGTAGTTGTTGTTGTACACAAATTCCACCAAGGGTAGGTGATCCTCCCATCTGCGACCAAAGTCGAGGACACATGCACAGAGCATGTCCTCGAGAGTCTGAATTGTCCTCTCCGTCTGACCGTCCGTCTGAGGGTGAAAGGCGGTGCTCAGACGTAGCTGTGTCCCGAATGCCTCCTGCAACCCCTTCCAAAGTTGAGAAGTAAAGCGAGCATCTCGATCGGAGACGATAGATGATGGAACACCATGAAGTCGTACAATCTTTTGAACGTAGTGACGTCTCAAGCTCTCTACTGAGCTCTGCTCTCTGATGGGTAAGAAGTGGGCCGACTTGGTGAGTCGGTCGACAATCACCCAAATGGAGTCGTGACCTCTGGAAGTACGTGGTAGTCCAGTCACAAAATCCATAGATATACCGTCCCACTTCCACTCCGGGACCTCCAAGGGTTGTACCAATCCTGTTGGTACCTGGTGTTCCGCCTTCACCTGCTGGCAGGTGAGGCATCGAGAAACAAACTCCGCTACAACCTTCTTCATACCCGGCCACCAGTGTTGTCGTCTGAGATCCTGGTACATCTTCGCTACTTCTGGATGTACCACTAAAGGGGAAGTGTGAAACTCTCTCATCACCTCCTCCTGTAAAGCAGCTGGTACTATGGCACGTCCTTTGAAAAGGACGACGTGCTCTCCTCCCATGGAAAAACCATCAGGTGCCTGTCCTGTGGAAATATGTGCACGTTGTGTCTCACAATCAGTGTCCCCACGCTGTGCCTCTCTGACCCGCTGCAGTAGTGGAGGAGTGACTGTGAGTGACTGAAGAAAGGTTGCTCCATCTCTATCCATGAAGGATATCTTCAAAGTGGCTAGCTTCTTTGTCGCCTCCCCAAGTAGCTGAATGCCCGTCCTCCTGTTGAGAGCATCAGCTACTACGTTCCCCTTTCCAGGAGTATAGACTATCTCAAAGTCATAGTCCTGGAGGAACTCGAGCCATCGTCATTGTCTCAGGTTCAGGTCATTCTGCGAGAAGATGTACCTGAGACTCTGGTGGTCATAGTAGACTGTAAAGCGCTCACCCATCAGATAGTGTCGCCACATCTTCAGAGAGAAGACCACTACTGCTAACTCTAGGTCATGGGTAGCGTAGTTTTGCTCATGTTGCATCAACTGTCGTGATCCATAGGCAATCACTACCCGCTCCTGCATCAGGACACATCCGAGTCCGGTCCCTGATGCATCGCAGTAGACTACGTACCCTACTCCCTACTCTGGTAGCCTCAAGATAGGTGCGCTGGTCAATCTCTGTCTCAGCTCTTGAAAGCTCTACTGAAATCTGTCTGACCACACGAAGGGTTTACCCTTCTTCGTCAAAGCTGAAAGTGGTGCCACAACTCTGGAGAAGTCTGGCACAAACCTTCAGTAGTACCCAGCTAGACCCAAGAAACTCCGCACCTCCGTCACGCTCCTGGGTGGCTCCCAAGCTAGCACTGCCTCGATCTTCGCAGCATCCACCACAACTCCCGCCTCAGAGATGAAATGTCCCAATAAGTGGACCTCACGTATCCAGATTTGACACTTAGAGAGCTTACCATAAAGCTGGTTCTCTCAGAGTGTGTCCAATACAACCCGTAAGTGGTAGGCGTGCTCCTCCTCAGAAGTCGAGTATATCAAAATGTCATTGATGAAGACCATGAAAAATCGATCGAGATAAGGATGGAATATCTTGTTCATGACGCTCATGAACATAGCTGGAGCATTGGTTATGCTGAAGGGCATAACCAAGAACTCATAGTGGCCATACCGACATCTGAAGGTCGCCTTCTGCAAGTCCTCACCCCGAACTCTGAGCTAATGATAGCCTGACCTGAGGTCTATTTTCGAGAACCACCGTGCTCCCTTGAGCTGATCGAAGAGGTCGTCAATCCTCAGTAGTGGATACTTGTTCCTTATGGTCACCTGGTTCAGGCGATGATAATCGACACACAGTCGCAAGCTCCCGTTCGCCTTCTTGGCGAACAAAATCGGGGAAGCCCAGGGTGAAACATTGGGTCGGATGAATCTCTTGCCCTGCAAGTCCTCCAGCTGTACCCGTAGCTCTCGAAGCTCAGCGGGAGCCATTCGATATGCTGGAGTGGATATCAGGGTTGTCCCAGGGTACAGGTCAATATATAAGTCTACCTCTCTGCGAGGAGGTAGTCCTGGAACGTCGTCAGGAAAAACGTCCGTGTATTGATCCACCACTGCAGGAAAACTCGGACTCTGCACGTCAACTGCTCCTAGGATGAGGCTAGCCAACTGATGAGTGATCGGTTGTCCTCTCCTCTACGTGAGTCCATCCTGCGCTGCAAAGGCTCCCTTCTTACCGGTGAAGGTGAACCTGCTCCCATCGGTGCGAACACACCGCACCTTGCGCCTAATATACTCGATCTGAGCATGGACTGTAGATAACTAATCCTTGCCCAAGATGACATCGTAAGGCCTCGACGCCGCTACAAGAAGATCCAAGCTGAAGCTCTCGCCTCCTAGAGTAAGCTCACACTGCCGACACCAGTGTGTAATCATCGAGTCTGCTCCCGTAGGAGTCTCTAGCCATAAGGATCAAGCCAACGGCTCCGTCAGAATCTCTGAGCTCCGAACAAGGGCAACGACAATAAAAGAATGACTCGCGCATGTGTCTATAAGAACTACAGCAAGGGTGGAGTAGATACATATAGTACCTCGAATCATCTATGGTGCGTCGTGGTCATAGGCCTCCACTACCTGAAGCTGAGCCTGCCTCTGTCCGCCAGCTCCCGGTGGTCGGGGTGGACCTCCTGGTGGTGGTGGTGGTAGAGCCTCAAAGCGTCGCCCACCACCTGCTGTTCGGCCAGCTTCTCTACCTCATCCTCCTACTCCCTGCGGACCGCCACGGTCGACCCTCTGCCTCTGCCTGGGTGGTCCCTCAACCGTCTGCTACTCCTCTGCACGGCGGGTCGGGCAGTCACGAGCCATGTGGCCCTGACTGCCACATGCGTAGCACTGTCTGCTCCTTGGTAGGTTGGCTCTGTGCCGTGTGCCCCGCACCTCTGAGCCAGTGTCCTGAGGTCATCCGCCTACTGGTCTGGTCCTCCTGGACCCCTGTGACGTTCGTCGACTTCCAGCTGCAGAAGACTCTATTACGTGCCGCCCTGCGGTAGGTCTCGCTGCTGGTGTATGCTCAGCAAGAAAGCTCTCTATGAGAAGGGTTTGCTCCAGTACTCCTGTTTGCATCGTAATGCTGAGTGAGATCATCGATGCCCTGATCTCATGCCTCAGTCCCTGCTCGAAGGTCCGAGACCGGAAGAATGGGTCCCGTACCATGTCTGTGGAATAGCGCGAGAGATCGGTAAATATCGCCGAGTACTGGGCTACCGTCATGCTGCCCTGCCGCATCTGTAGTAGCTCCTGAATGCGCATCGCGCGTAGGGTGGCTGGGATGAACTCTGAGTGGAAGAGGCTCTCAAAGTCCGTCCAGAGCAGAGATGCCTTATCGTGCACCTGGAGCATCAGGCTCCACCATCTGTCTGATGCTGCGTCTAGGAGGCTCGCTGGAAGGATCACCATGAGGTCAGCTAGTGTCCCCACTAACCTGAAAACTCGAACTACAGCCTTCATCCAATCCTCGGCTGCCTGAGGGTCCGTCTCCCCGCGGAACCTGGGCGGTCTCTGATGCTGGAACTCGTGCAGTGCACTAAGGCGACGTGCACTCTCAACGGCTAGGGATGGTGGCATCGGTGGCTCGGCGGGTAGAGGTACCGTCGGTGCCTCCGCTGTAAAAGGGCCCTGCACCGAGGCCTCGTCGCTCGGTGGGTTGTCGTCTCGTACAAAGCTCTGAACCCTAGTTGGCTGCCGTTGTGGGGCCATCCTGAAAAGGAACAGGTGCGCCACAGTCAAAACAATATACCTAGTGAGCTGACACAAAGTAATCACAAAGAAAACTTTTGAAACACACATGCAAATAATGTTTTCGTGCACTGAGTCGGAAATCAGAAGTCAGGGTCCTGATGTATGGATACGTCGGCTGCCGCACCAACAATGGATTCCCTGGACTGATAATCACACTCAATACCCTTAACATTATTGCTTCACATAGAAGAAAGATCAGAGCCCTGAGTTCTGCGATAGAACCGAACTCCTCTGATACCAATTTGTCACGACCCGTCCTCGGGGCCCGTGCCGTGATTACCCCAAGCCCGCCTCCCATAGGCCAGGGGCTGGTGACTAGCACCAAAGGCGTAAATCCCGATAAAAAGGGGAGGCATTGCCTTTATAAAGTAAACAAACACCACAGAGTAAGCAAGCTGAAGTAAACACTAAGTAAACCGGGTACAACTGTAAATGCTGGAAAGTAAATGGGCCAGAATACAAACCCAACTGAAGTAAAGTACAACTGAAAAGAAAGTACAGCAACTGAAAAGTAAAGCAGCAACACTGAGTCATCCACTGGAAATCCCACCTGAAGGGTGGGTACAGATAGTCTCCTCAGCTCCTCGGGTCCAGTCATCTGCTCCGTGTGCGTCCCGCCCAGTGGTCCACCTCCAGGTACCGACTTGCTCCACAAGCCTCAACCACGATCAGCGTTGTCCGTCGTCTGCATCCAACACAACGTAGTGCGGGCATAGCCCGTGCAGGGGTGAGTATACGCTACTCAGTAGGGACCCTGAGACCCTCAAAGGTCTCACAGAATCCACAAAGGATAATCCACAAAGGAAAGATACAATCACGAAGTAACAACCAACACTACTTAGGTATATGCCCATACATATACCTAAGTCATCAATTCCAGTTCGGCTCCAACATTCGAGCCCAAGTTCGATCTAGTCCACACAGGATAGCACAACCAATCCACACAGGATAACACAACCCAATCCACTTAGGATAGCAAGTCAATCATATTGAAGATAATGATTGAAAGTCGGGACTCGGCTCACACAGGTATACTTTTTCATAAGGTGATACAGATGATCAGATGTAGCCACTGATTCATCTAAGCTGGGACCCACGTAGGATACAAGACCAGCTAAGCTGTCGGACCCACAAAGGATACAAGACCAGCCACTCTGTCGGAGCCACGTAGGATACAAGTACAGAGTCAAATACTGTCGGACCCACGTAGGATACAAGAATAGTAGTACCGTCGGACCCACA
Organism: Viscum album; assembly: GCA_963277665.1. Lineage (NCBI taxonomy): Eukaryota > Viridiplantae > Streptophyta > Magnoliopsida > Santalales > Viscaceae > Viscum > Viscum album. The sequence continues at coordinate 1,385,614,869 of OY728138.1, forward strand.
TAGGATACAAGAACAGTAGTCATCGTCGTCGAACCCACGGAGGATTTCAGTACGGTCGTCGTCGCTGCCGAACCCACGGAGGATTTCAGTGCAGTCGTCGTCGCTGCAGAACCCACGGAGGATTTCAGTACAGTCGTCATCATCGTCGCAGTCACAGCCAGCTCTAGGGTTCCCGCACACAGCATGCTCGATTCCGGGAGGGTCCGCTCCACGAGCCAAGGGGGTCGATACATCAACTGACACGTAGTCTGAATTTGATGTATCCCAAAGTTCTGTCTCATCAAAAGGAACTCAATGTGACCGACAGCGCGTCAATCGGACGCCCGGTCTGAGAGTTATTGGTTTTCTCGTTTGAGGAGCCCAGTTAATTTTTAAGTCAAAACCAACCCGACCGTACTTCAACTGCGTCCAAAACTTGAGTGTAGTAAGCCAAAAGGGTCTGTCTCACTAAAAGGAATTCAACAAAGTTGATGGCACGTCAATCGGACGTCCGGAGATCAAGTTATAGGCGTTTCCGCTCCGAGGGCCCGGTTGGTTTCGTGTTCGAACCAAACCGGCCATACCCAAAGTTCTCTGAAACCTTGAGTGTAATATACCAAAACGACCGACTCGATCCAAGGATTTCATCGCAACTGACGGTGCGTCGATCGGAGGTCCGTAGCGCAATTTACGAGCGTTTGAACAAACCTTCCCGTTTTTAGGGGGTTTTGGGCCCGGTCCGACCCGGCCCGAGATCCCCTGGGTCGGCCCGAACCGGGTCGACCCGACCCGGGTCCGGGTCCGGCCCAGCCGGCGCGGCGCGACAGCGCCGCGCTTCTTTGCCGCGTTCCTCCTTGTTTCTGCGCGGTGTCGTTGCACCGCGCCGCCTTCGTTCAAGCCACAACGAATACAACAACAAAAGGGGGAGGAGGATCGGTCGTGTTCGGGCGGTCCGACCTCCTCCCGTTAAATTGATAACAGGCTGCCCAAATATTTAACGAAGATCGCAAAGAATAATCACTTCGTAAAAACACACCCCTACCTCAAGAAGTTGTCGAAAGAAGATTTGTCGCGGAAAAACGGCGTCGCGAGGGGGGTTCGAAGACGGCGTTGGCGAACGTCCAAGAAGATGATGTCCTCCCACACCGGTTGCTGAGAAGGGAGAGGTCGGCACGTCGTCTCTCCTTGGTGCTCCGACGTTCTTCGCGTTCTTTAACGAGGAAGAAGACGTTCTTCAAGACTAGAGTCCTCCTCTCCAAAGAAATCTCCACACAACGATTCAACAATAATAAAATAAGGCTTTCCTTATTTTATTACTCATGTCAACCTTTTCAAAATTCAAAATGAATTCACCGAATTAATTAACGTGTGTTGTCCACTTAATGAGGCGTTTTATTGGCATGAATTTTAATGTGGAGGAGATACAAAATTAAAGGGGGGTTTGCCAACTTTAAGGGAGGTTTGAGGAAATTGAAAAGGGGGGGCTCGTGTGGGGCCCACCTCACTAATATCCTATCAAGATGAGTTAGGATTTAGTAGTTCCTACCTCAACTTCCTTACGTAGGTTATAATTACACAGAGTATAAATAAAATTGCAACACGTATTTTATTTCACTCTTTAATTAAACCACTTCATTTTTAGCATCACCTCCCGAGCAAACGCAACTCTAGAGAAAGTCTCCTTAAGAAAAAATCGGTGCTGCGGTTTCATCGGTGCCCTCAGATTTCGATTCCGAGCATCGGTTCAAAAGTTAGAAAAATCCGCTCGTTCGTTTCACTGAACGTACCCGATCTAGACTTCGGAAATTGATTCCGGGCACACCGGACCTCGGAATCAGGTGCTGTCAGAAACAACGTACTCGTAAAATCCCAAAGAAAAGTAAGAAAAAAATTTCCTTGAAATTTACGGGTCTTTACATTGGTCGTAGTTGGGAGGATCACCTACCTCTGGTAGAGTTTTCATACAATAACATATATCACTCCACCATTGATACGACACCGTTCGAGGCCTTGTGTGGGCGACCATGCAGGTCACTGCTATGCTGGACAGACGCAGGGGAGTCAACACTCATGGGTCCATAGTGGGTATGAGCTACCACCGAGAAGGTGCAGGTCATCCAGGAGCGGATGAGGACTGCACAGAGCAGACAGAAATCGTATGTTGACAGGAGACGGAGACCCTTAGAGTTTGAGGAGGGAACCCATGTGTTTTTTTTCAGGTCTCACCTCGACGAGAGTTGTAGAGATTTGGTCGGGGCGGCAAGTTGTCTTTGAGATTCCTTGGCCCTTTTTCAGATTCTGAGTAGAGTTGGTGAAGTGGCATACTGCCTAGCTCTACCCCCACAGATGCATTGGGTGCATGATGTCTTTCACGTGTCGCAACTGAGGAAGTACGTGCATGATCCATCACACGTCATCGATTGGGGCGAGTTGGACATTGACGATGGGGTGACGTTTGCGGAATTCCCGGTGGAGATAGATGATCGATAGGAGCAGGTCCTTCTTGGATGGTTGATTCTTCTAGTGCGCGTTTGGTGGCAGCACGAGAATCTCCAAGAGAGCACATGAGAGCGAGAGGCTCAGATTCATGCTTAATATCCCTATTTGTTTGTTTGGACCTTGTTTTGGATTTCGGGGACATAAATCTCTAGGTGGGGAGAATGTAATGTCTTGGAATTTCCATGTAATTTTTTAAAAAAATTATACGGATTATTTCGAAAACAGGTGGTGAGACGACACGTGATTTTGAGGCCCAAGGTGCCTGAAATAAAATGATTGGACCTTTTTTTAAGCACACGTGCACGGTTTTAGTAAATTCTAAATCGGTGTCCGGATAAAAAATCTGAGGGAATCGTTACGTCCAGAACGACGACTTTACCTTAAGCGGGGCCTAACCTCGACCGACGCAGGTCAAGAGAAAAAATTATTTTTTGGATGTTTTAAAGAAAAATAAAATAAACTTAAAAGAAGATTATTTTATCTCTTCTTAAAACGTCTCGTGACGGCACTGAGACGCAACAACCAAGAAGTCGTTTATCCTTCATAAATGAAGCAGTGTGGCGACGGTGCATCTTAACGAAATAGCAACACTGAAATGCATTTCTTCAATTAATAGTTTGACATGGATGCGGGATATGGGGATGATCCTGGAAATTTTCCTGCAACCTTTGGAGAAATAATGTGGGCAGACGACGAGCGGCGAGGAACAACGAATCACCAACGCCGACGAAGGTGCAGATTGAGATCGCTCTTCAACGGATCATCAACAATGAATCCACAACAACATACGATCCAATCCCAGGTAAGGGTTTATTTTTATGTGATTTCATTTTCCCCCTGTTCTTTCTTTCAAAACGACGAGCACGGATCAACCCACTATCAGGATGATCCCACTACAAAAAAATTGGACGATTGGAAGGAGTTTTTTTTTTTCATTTAGAAGGGACCCCTTCTAAACACTTTAGCGGCAGTTATGGATAACCGCCGCTAAAGTGACCGCCTACTTTGATTAAAGGCGGTTCTGGGTAAGCGCTGGTAAAATGGTTCTGTGATTAGCAACGGTTGGATTAGAGGGGTTTTAACCCCCTCTAATTTTGCCCAAATTTCACCATAATCGAGCAAATTAGGGGCGGTTCTAACCGCCACTAATTTAATTGCCCCCCTTGACACCCCCCGACACCCCAACCTCAGGCCCCCCGACACCCGACGAACACACACACACCCCGACACACCCCAACCCACATGACACCCCACCCCTTGACAGCCCGATAAGCCCCAAGACACCCCCGAGTCGCGCCTCCATGGACATCCGACAAGCCCCTTGACACCCCTGAGTCGTGCCCCCATGGACACTCGACACCCCCCCTATATAAATAATTATATTTACATCTCTGATATATATTTATACTTTTATATTTTTGTGAGTGTTTGTGTATATTTATGTATTTATATAATATTTATAGATATAATATAATTACATTATATATATTTATATAATTATTTTTATATACTTATATATATATGTGTGTGTGTAACAATAATATTATTAATTATTATTATTATTACATATATTTTTTAAACTACAACAATTATATGTTGGTTTTATAAATATTGTAAATTTATATATTTTATGATTTATATTATACATATATTATATTAAATGCATTTATATTATATATTTATGTATGTGATATATACATTTATATTATATAATGTATACACATATATATACACACAAAATTAAATAAATTCATATAATTGGAAATATATAATATAATTAAATGATATATATATATACTAAATTAATTTATAATTAATATGGTATACTAAAATATATATAAAATAATTATATAATATATATAAATTTATATATAATAAAATATTTATAATATAACACATGTAATATAAATATATAATATTTATATTTAATTTTGTCTATATTATATATATTTGTATACATGATATAATATAAATGTATTTATACATATACAATAAAAATGTATTAAATATAATATATGTACAATACAAATCATAATATAAATGTATTGTATTTATAAAACCGTATATAAATTTTATATATTTGAATAAATATATTTAGAATTACATTTATATTATGTATATCAATATTATATATGCATACATTTTTTGTTTATATGTATAAGTATTTATTTAAAGTATTTATATAATATCTCTACATGTGTATATATATCTTTATAATGCATTTAAATACATTTATATAATGTGATTATGTAATATAAATATATACAGACATGCTCACACACACACATATTATAAAATTTGAATTTATATGAGATTTATTTTAAAAAATAAATAAAAATTAAGTCAGAGTTAAAATACCCCTCTAATCAAATGGATTAACGGAGGTTCATGAACCCCCTCTAATTTATTAAATTAGAGGGGGTTGACAACCCCCTCTACGCACTAGTGTTTGAGGGAAACCTTATGTCACATTTTTCGAGAGTAAAAAAGGTCCCTAAGGCCTCCAACATAGAGTTTTTAGACGGGGTGCCCAATTTTTTAACATTCGATAAAATTTCAACCTTATTTAAGGGGGTATTTTTAGCCGTTTTCAGCGGGGACTAAATTTATTCCTAGGGTTTACATTCATATTGATATTATGGTTTTGAAATTTTATCGCTTTTCACAATGTAATGTTATTTATAATCAAATATATAACAATATATACATATTTTTTATATATTCATACATAAAAATTTAATCTTATAAATAAATAATTAAACATATTTACATATAAAATATATTTTTCAATATACAAACCTTATCTAAATAAAAAATAATATCCATTTTATTTAAAATACAAATGTATGAATATTTATATACATACACAATTAATGTATGTATAATGTTTATATATATATATATATATATATATTTATGTGTATTGACACACACACACACACATATACATATTCTAGTATATGTATATAAATATTAATATATAAGTATACTTATATTTATAGACACACATGTATATATAAGTATATATAGGTGAGTGACAAAGACACGAAATTAGGAGGGGGAGGTCTCATGTTCAAAACCTATCAAAGGCAGGGGTGCGCGCGGGCGGGTGAGACATATGTCTAGTGATGTTAAAGGTGGGGTGGGCTAGTTCCTAGCGTTGTTGGGTGGGGGGGGGGGCTAGACAAGTGTTGCTAAAGGAGGAGGGGGGTCGGGCGGGTTGGTCCACCCTTTGAATTTACAGTTAAAAAAAAATCATTTTTTTGACTTTTATCAACGTTGATAAAAAAGGGGTGGGTGGCAAGACCATTGATGTTAGGGGGGGGGGTCGGGTGGTGATAAAAGGGGGTTGGTCCACCCTCCAAATTTGTAGAATTGTTTTTTTTTATAGAAAAAATCATTTTTTTTTGTCTTTTATCAAGGTTTTTTAACGCTGATAAAAAGAGGTTTTATAACTGTTTTTTTAGTGTTCATAAAATGGACCCTCTTTTTAATAGACATTCGATTATCATCGATTTTTTAGCACTTTTTATGCACTTTTAAAGACCATGTCTATAGTAGTGAGTCGTAAAGATCCTCATGAAGGTGAGGTCTCAAATTCGAATCCAAAGAGAGACAACACAAGTGTGGTCATGAGTGATGAGTTCTCTAACATTGATAAAAGGCAAAAAAAGGGCTAGACAATCGTTGCTAAAAGAGGGCTAGACAGGCGTTTCTAAAAGAGGACCGGTTTAAATAGCGGTGATAAAAATGATTCTATTTAAACGACACTTACGTCAACAATAGTTTTTTAATATTGATAAAATATTATTTTAGCGGACCGGTTTAACACCGATTTTTTTTAGAAATGAATGCGAGAGACCCGAAACATAAAGATGCACGCTTATGTTCGTGTTCTAATTGAAGATGCAGCAATGGAGTATCGGAGGGAATATTTGTTCACCTCTCTGCAATCATCCTCTCATGATGCATTAAATAATGGAGTTAGGGAGGTCAAGATCTTCCTACTCCTCTTCTTCCTCCCTTTTCTTTCACCCTACATCACCTGTTTTTCCTGGAGCAGAGATGGTGGGGTGGAAGCCTCGAGTACTGAGTGGAATTAATATATCGACACTCCAAAAAGCGATAATACAACAGCATCTCAAAACCACCTCACCCCGCCGCGCATTGGCATGATGGCATCAATGGGTTGGAGATGGTCTAAAAGTGAGAGGCGTGCTCTCGCTGTCTTCATCATCTCACAATTCTGACCGATGAACTCGACTTTAATGCATTCATGAAGCCAATTATGCGGCATCATTCCTCCACCGGCGCGTCCTACCTGTTCTTCCAATTATAAAAAGATTTTCCCAGGCTTCACCTCGGGGGAGGGAAAGGAGGGGGCAGGGAGAGCCCTCACGCGCAGTTGCGTGCGCGTGGGAGTTGCGGGACCGACGTTGATGCTTCAAAGCCGAGGTCCAAAAGGGTCACACACCCAGGGTTCGTGAAACGTATTATTCTCCCTCCCTCTTTCTATTTATTCGGAACACGTCGCCATCAACGTGACCGGCGCGCGGGCCGGGTCCCCTCCCCGGTCGCCGGTCCGTCGTCATCATCATCGCATGATTCAACACATCCATCATACATCCGCCACTACGTATTCCAAAACATCGATAACATGCATGGATGGATCGCGGAGGGCGCGCGATCATGACGCTGGATCTGGGACGAGTCGCTCGCCGCCGTGGATGCCTCGCCGTTGCGAAAAAACCGCCGGAGAAGACACCGAGCCAAAGCGCCGAAGAGGTAGGGGAAGAAATAAGAGTTGCGTAACAGTAACGGCAACTGGAGGAGACCCGAGCGGAAACCAGTAGGACGATGACTTATTCCGGGGAGTGCGAGACGACTCCGTCGCCGGCGACCGCCGTGAAAGATGACTTCGGGAGCTCCCCTCATCCAATCCCATTCCGCCACGTACCACTTCCGTCTGTGTGCTGACCGTTCGCCCGTCGCAGCGAATCTCTCCGGGCGATGATGTACGGCGACAGACGCACCAGCCTCATTCCGTTTATGAACGGAATGAAATAAAAATAAACAACAAATCCAAACAAAAATATGAATGGAATATTAAAAAAAAGGGTTTATTTTGATATATATATATAAATTAAAACAATCGACGATGCAGAAGTCACTGTCAGTCATTATAACTTCAGAAAAAGCGAAGCTGGAAATGGGACTGAACTCAACTCACCGCCTCACCCCCTCACCCCCTCACCCCCTCACCACCACCCAGCAGCCATCTACCGAGGTCCCTCTTTCTTCCAACGATCTGACACCGATAGATGCCCTAAACTCTCTCCGTCTCCCCTCTCTCCTCTCAGAATCGGGAGTTCGTTTATCCTTTCTGTCATCTCCAGCTTGGATCGGTTGCCATGCTTCAAGATAGGAGACGCGGTTCCTGTGATCTCTCATGTTTTGGACGAGGGTTTGTCTGGTAATTTGCTGAATCCTCCCGTGTCACCACCTCTCTCCTCCGTTCCATCATCGCATTCAGTGCGTATCACTTCTCAACTAGTCTTCGTTGCCTCCTCACTGCCATCGATTATTATTGGCTTCGCTCTCTTTCCTCGAACCACATACGCCCGATGCTGCTCGAAGGTTTCGCGCGTTGTTTGTCGTCTCTTCTTCACCGCCATCGCCGGTTGCTTTTCGGATTCGGCTCGCTTTAGCACCCCCCCTCTCTCTAGCTTTCTCGATCGTTTTCACTTTATCGCTCTAGCTTTCTCTCCGTCGCCTTAAGACGGCAAGTGTGCTTCCGTGTTCCGCTTCCGTCCTCTTGACGTTAAAGCCATATTCCTGCGCCGAGATACTTAGCCGCTCGTCGTCCTATTGACGATTTGCTGCACGAACCATGGCCATATCCCTCGAGCGCTTCTCAATTCGGTACGTTTTTTTAATCCCCAAATTATACTGTTGAATTTATATGCCCGAAATTTGTAGTTAGATCTTTGATTTCCTTATATATCGTAACTGGATTAATCAACACACTGTTATCGATGCCGCTTTTGGCGGTTTGGGTTTGCTCTCCACTGTGCAGAGAATACGCTTCGAAGATGAGGACCCACGACGCTGCCAAATGCTGGCCGTTCCGTGAGGATTCCAGCGACTTCGCCGCGTGTGCGATCCTCCCTCCGATAACCGTTGCCAAGTTCCGGTGGTGGGCCGACGAGCTTGACCTCCCGAGATCAAAGCAACCGACCGGCGAAGATGAAAGTAAATCTGCCCAGGTTCCTGAAAGCCAAGAACAATCCGAAATCCCTGATGGTAAAAGCGGTTCAGCCGTGGTGGACGAGTCTGCTGGCGCGTCGTCGTCCGGAGTGGTTTGTGGTCGGACTGACGACGGATTGGATGTGCGTTGCCCAATTCGTGAACACTTATCAGCCTCCACGGTAGGGTGCCTCGGTCGTCGCGGGTCTCCGCCGAGGGAGGAGTTGAAGCGACGCCGGGAGACGGCGGGACCCTCGCCATCCAAATCGAAGGTTCGGATTCCCAAGAAAAGATCGATCGTTGAGATTTTTGCTGTTTCGCCCCAGATCCAAACATTGGATTTTGATGACGAAGAGGACGAGGATAGTGGCCCAAACGACTGTGATGTCCTTGGTCGGCCGAAGGTTGCGAATTCGACCGTTCTTACGTCCATTGAGAAGAATAAGAGGAAGAATGGGAACGATACACGTTGCAGCCTGAAGGCTGGCGCGGCCGCCGTCACGAGCAATATTAAAGAGGCGAAGCTCTCGAATTTCGTCAAGAAGAGCAAGAAGGGAAAGCTGGATCCGCCTGCGCAGAAGAAGGTACGCCATTTTTCTCATAAAATATAAAAGCTTTCTCTATTACTGTTGCGAAAGTACTCGTGAAAATGAACGCTCCTGAGTCAACCCAAGTTTGGGCGAAGATAGCCTGCTACAGTGCAACGCAGCGATGAAAATTCATAATAGACGGAGAAACGTTAAAAGCTAGAAAGAGAAGGATGTGATCTTTACGGAAGGTCTCAACATGTCTTGGATAGTGCGGATAGTGCGGTTGTGTGCGTGGCAGCGGTGCTCCAGCTGGAGAGTACGGGCTGGACAGCTGGGGGTTCCACTTAGGGGCGGGTTTTGACCTTTGCTGCGCAAATGTAGATATAATATCATTACAACACTGTGGATATATAGCGGGAGCATTTTTTCTGGATTATGATGACATCTATCGGGTGGTGTTCGATGACACTATATCTCGATGATAGATTTCATATTCAGTATTACTCATTGAGTCGCTGCCATTGTGGATAACAGTAACAGTGCCAACTCTAATGAGTTACCGCGCGTACCATCTGCTCCATGGGCGGTTAGGGGGACCATTTTCGTGGGTTGTGACCATCGATTATTCTGTGTTTTATTTTTTGACAAAAGGAGACCTGGGCTAGCGTGGAAACGAGGAATCTTTGTTGAGGGCACGGGGATGGTGGTGGAAGGTGGAATCTTTTTATACGTTGATGAACTGTGTGTTGAGGTTTAGATTATATCATTTGTTTCTCTAGGGTTTGCAAGCTTCAAAACTACAGGTCCCATTGCCGTATAACCCTTAGATACAGAGCACATTATAATCTTACCGTGTAACTTTACAAGCAAGTGTCATAAAACAACAATCTTACATGAATCATGTCGCAATCTCATACTTGTGTATGCTATTACTGTTGTGTGGATTTCACTCGATAGAAATCATGCACTCAAGCTCCAAAAAAAAAAAAGGGAGAATTTACGTGGTTCAGTCGGAAGACCTACGTCCACGGGGAGGATGGGAACTTTCTAATCAAAATAGGGAATACAAACAGGTAGTTTTCACACATTTTTTTATCTTGCCCACACATCGACACATTTTTATAGGGCGAGAGAATGAACAAATGGCCGCTGCAAGTTTTTCATCAGGCAGTCACCAATTCCTCCAAAAATTTATCTGGGTTGCACTTGCCCTTGCCGCAGGTCTTCTTTGGCGACCACCATGTGGGCAGTGGTTTTTCCATCAATATTCAACAAACTCTGCATTGATGATAAATATCACCAAGTGATGTTGTTTAAACAATTCTTCCTATTGTCTTTCTAATATCCGTAGGCATCTGAAGTACGAGAGCTGTTGATCATGTCCAAATAGTGTTGGAACTTAATCCCTGTAACCATCTTCATCAGCATGTCTGTTGGGTTTTCCATTGTTATGATCTTTTGAAGTGAGATACACCTTTCATTTATAATCTCTCGAATGAAATGGAACCGAACATCAATATGTTTGGTTTGACTGTGATTAGACCTGTCAAAAAATCCGCAAGACCGCGGGCCGATCCGTTAGCCCGTGGATTTATGTGGTTTAGAGCCTTGAAAATTTAGGTTCGCAAACATTCGAACTGCATTTGATCCAACCCACAAAACCCGCAGCCCGCGCGGACTAGCCCGCCGGGTGTCTGCGGGTCCCGTTTGACCCGCAATTTTAAGTAGTATTACAAAAAATTATTCTTGAAAAATATAACAAAATAATGTAATGCAATAAATTAACATGAGAGTGAAAAAAATAGATCAAGTTTAATACAACCATACATAAATCAGGAAAAATATTGACTCATCGGTAAGGTTGGCCGTGAGATAGATGACGCGCGTGTGGTTATTTGGAGCATAATAGGATCGATGTATTAAAAAATTGATGCAATAATTATGAAAATGGATATACAAGACTACCATTTTGTTTATAATACAACGCTTTACTAATATTTTGATTTATGTATTTTAATTTTATTATTTTATAGTGTTTGGAAATATAAAATAATGCCTAACATTTTATTTTAAATTAGAATATATGTTAACATAAGTTTTTTATTTTTATAATTTTTGATAACATCATACAATTAAAAAAATTTAACGTCCATTATTTCATTTTAACAAAAAAAACTATTCATATATATTATTATGAGTTTTTAAAAGTAATTTAGAAAAAATTAATAAATAAGAAACAATAATAATAAATATATAATAATATTATGTATTAATATATTTGAATTGAAAATCCAAACATGTATTTATTTTAAAATTTTGATAATCAAGTCTCCGATACAAATTTTCAGTGTAAATTTTCAGTGCAAATTTTGAGTACTGATTTGCACTCATAAGAGTAAAATTTCAACACATAGAAAATATAATTTGATGATTTAAATTAGACATTTAAATGAAAATTTTTACTATAATTTCTAATGAAAATTTCCATTCATAGTTTCCGATGTAAATTTTCAATGTAAATTTATGATGAAATTTTATAGTTTTTATTTATGTATCATTATATTTTTATTGTAGTTTTAAGTGGACGTTTCTAGTGGAAGTTTACTGTAAAAGTTTTTAATACAAAATTTAAATGTAATTTTTCAGTGAAAATTTACATTTTTCATTTGTGTTTTAATGTGTCTACATTGTAATTTTAATGGAAAAATCGAACTGCGGATTTTCTGTGAAAATTTGAACTGAGAATTTTCAGTGGCAGTTTTCACTGGAAAATTCAATAATAAAATCTGAGCATGCATTTATTTTAGAAGTTTGTTAATCAAATTTTCAGTATAATTATAATAAAAGTCAAATAGAAATTTGTATTAGAAATTTAAGTGGAAATTTGAACTAAACTTTTCTAGTGAAAATCTTTACTAAAAGTTTTTCGTGCAAATTTCCAATGAAAATTATCCGTTAAATTTTACATTTCTTATAGATGTATTAATATATTTTTATTTTAGTTTTAATTTGTTGAAAAATTAATTTTTTTATTTATATTTTAATATATCTACATTGTAATTTTATGTGAAAAATTAAAATGCAAATTTCTAGTGAAAATTTGCAATGCAAATTTCCAACAGAAGTTTGCATTGAAATTTTTCATAGAAAATTTGCAGTTCAAATTTTTAATGTAAAATTAAATTATTTATTTATGTGTTAATATATTTAAACTAAAAATTTAATCATGCATTTATTTTAGAATTTTGTTAATCAAATTTTCAGTATAATTATAATAAAAAACTAGTTGAATTTAACATAAAAAATTTAAGTGGAGATTCAAATTAATTTTTCAATGGAAGTTTATATTAAACATTTTTTGTCAAAAATTTGCAATGAAAATTTCTATTGATTTTTTTTTTTTATTTATGTATTAATATATTTTCATTATAATTTTAAGTAAAAATTTGAAGTGTAGATTTTCATTGGAAATTTACACATGAAATTTCCAATATAAATTTACACAAAAAAATTTCAATGGAAATTTTCATTGAAAATTTTCGTATGTATATATAATAAATAATATATATTACATGTATATGTAATAAATATATTATATGTATTAAATAAATTTATATAATAAATAATAGATATTATTATATGTATATGTAATAAATATTATATACATGAGTTGCAGTGTTAACAAGAGGCGCAAGAGTATTGTTGTCCATAAACTGGTTTGGACGGTCAAGTTAAATGACCCACCTGAGACGATATTAATTCCATAAATCATCAAAGATATAATATTTTAATGGTTGTTGTTGTTAGGGATATTGTTAATTAAAAACTAAATATTTTCACGAAATCTCAAACATTTCTATTTTTTTGCTGCACTTTATCATGATTCTTGAAGAAAAAAATATTTTTATATATTATTTTTTTTAAGCCTGTGGGCCAGCCCGTTAGTCCGCGGGTCCCACATGGTAGGGCCAAAATTTTATTCTTTAAGCCCGCATTATTTGTGGACTGGGCCGGACTACTCAATAAAATCCACAATCCGCATGATTCGCCCCATGGGCCGACCCACCTTGCCCCGTTAACACCTGTAACTGTGATGATCCCGATTCTTCAAGAGGAAAATAACTATCACAAAAAACATCAATGTTCTTCTAGACGAGCCCTAAATCTCTGATCAGTTTATGTAGCCAGATAGCTTCTTTGAAAGCTTCTGTCACTGCCATATGTTCTGCTTCCACGGTAAACAAAGCCCCCGTTGATTGTAGAGTCGATCTCCAGCTCATTGGTCCTCTCGCCATAGTGAAAACATAACCAATAGTGGATCATCACTTGTTCAGGTCTCTTGCATAATCAGAATCAATATATCCAACAAGAAATCTTTCAATATTTGCATCTCGTAAATTTCGAACCAATATCTTTAGTATTTTTGATATACCGTAAAATCCATCTGACTGTTTATCAATGACCTTTACCGGGGTTATGCATGTACTAACTTACCATACTCGCTGCATGTGAAATATCAGGTCTCATACACACCATCAAATACGTCAATGCTCCCACCACACTTGCATATGGAACACGATCTATTTGTTGCCTCGCTCCATCTCTTTTAAAAATATTTGACTTTGCCATTACAAATTCATCAAATTTGACGCCATGACTCCGAATGATCCTCTTTGCTTCTAAATCCCATAGTCGGAAAGCCTTAAATGTTGGAGGTGCCCTAGAACCAACTACTTTGTATTTTGGATTTTCTATATATTCATGGACTCAAATATTAATAAATACCTTATTACATATTGATTATTCTTCTGCGTAGCATAAATATGATAATGTCTTAGAATATCCGTCGTATTGAAAAAGTTATTTCAGGTCCCCGCTATGATGAAAACTTTGAAGTGTCATGACAATATTCATAAATATTGTTCTACGATCGGATAACATTCTATGATGACACACATAGTATGTTGACTGTCAGGTGCGAGTACTTGTAACCAGATGAAGCTTTATCTCATAAAGTTTGCATTTGGTAATTTCCAAAATGAGAGATTATGAGAATAGTTTCGCTTGTAGGAATTCCGCATGTTTATGTGTCATCAGATATTTCTATCTGCGAGCTTATGTAACGGTCATTAGACTCTAAGATTATTATTAATACATGTCATGACTCACACACTTTGATATATTGCCATAAACCATGATGAGACAGTTCATGGTGAAACTCAGTATGTTGGGGTGTGGCACAAATAATGTGTTATTAATGAATAAGTCGAGAAAGAATGTCTCTTTCATCTTTATGGAAGTTGATTTTATGGAAGTTGATATCTTGACTCTTTGATTGAAATGAAATCGTCGTATTAAATTCCACGACTATTGTGTAACAACGAGTTTATTTTAGATAGTCAAAGAAAGATGTATCAAACATATAAGTTAATGACACAAGTGTACAACTTGCTTGATGAGATATCACAATAAAGAGATTATATTACACGGTGTGCGTTCGTATATGGTTATTGTCATTGCGACGCATCCTCTTCCTCTATAGTTGCTTTGACCTATTGCCAGACAGTAATTTTTAACTTTAGGCAAGACCGCCTAATGCCATTAAGAAAGAAGATTAGAGGGTCATATACAAAGTGTTTCCTTTGATTTCAATTAAATATAATTTATATTTATATTTAATAGTTGGAATAAAGATTATTCTCTAGCCAAAAAATAATATTTATTCAAGATTTATTAAATGATCACAAATATTAAATAAATATTTATTCTCATGGTGATTATTTAATTACATGAATATATATTTATCTCTTGTGTAATAAATAATTATTTATTCATTAATAAATAATTTATTATGCGAATATCAAAATAAATATTTTATTCGTCAGATCGTGAATATAATATTTATTTATTTATCGAATGTATAATATTTATCTTTTGTTATTCGCAAGACAAAAAATAATTATTTATTAGTAAATAATTTATTTAATCACGCGAATATTAAAATGAATATTTTATTTGTCAGACAGTGAATATAAAATTTATTTACGATATTTATTCGAAAATTCAATAAATATCAAGAAGGATGAGCAAATATAGTTATTGGTTCAATGATAAATATTTATTTACTAGCTGTAAATAATATTTATCGTTGCGCGAATGAGCGCACTCCATGGAATAAAATAATAATAATAATATTTCACATGACATGAGGTTCCTTTTGAGTTTAACATATTATTAAGGGTCTTTGTGCAATTAATTAATATGAAACTCTGGGTCTATAAATAGACTATTATGAGAATTGTGAGTGGTTGGTCGTTGTGCATAACATTTTCCTCCCTAAAGATCTCACTCTCAACGAAGAACTTCTCTAGGGTTTTATCTCAAGCTCGAGAGATTCTTTCTTCCTCCATTTCTCTCAAGCCCGAGAGATAAGAGAAGATCCTTTCCAGATTGAAGAGATTGTGGTTGCGATCAAGGGAGTGATACAAGATGATTGGTACCGCCGTGCTAGCACCTGGAGTACCGTCAATGACGTTCTAAGATAAAAGGAGCACGTGTGGAGCACCGTTAGAGTAGCTCTACTTTGAGTCCTCATCAACGCAATGAAAATACAACCAAACGGTCTTCGGACGATCAACACTTACATCCAAGAAAGTACTAAAGATCAAGGTATTTTTTATGTTATTAAATTAATTATAAATTAACGTGAAAAGATTTTCTCTCTTGGTTCCGATAAAAATATTCGTTAATATTTTTTCGGAGAAATTTCGTTGGTCATGACGTTCATGTCATGTACATTGCGGATGATTCATTGAATCCGACAAAAGTCGAGTTGACCATAGACCCACCAGGCGCTTCTGCTGTGTTCAAAACCATAAGTGTTATCAGAGCGGTCACATTAAATTTATAATTATTTATTGTTGACCATAGACCCACTAGGTGCCTTCCCATACGCCAGAGGCTGCCGACTAGCAGCGAGGGTGTAAAGGTGATACGATGGGGAGACTATACCCTCATATCCGAGTGATACAACAGATAACCACAATAAACAGACAATAGCGGAAGCATGATATAAACAGACACTAAATGACAGTGTCAAAAACCACTAGGCAATGTCATATACATGGATGCATGATAGGGGTGTCCATGGGTCGGGTTGAGGGCTATTTTGGACCCGACCCACGCAAAATAGGTCGGGTCGGGTCAGAGATGTTTTTGTATTCAGACCAGACCCGACCCGACCCGTCTCAAATCGGGTTGGGTCGGGTCGGGTTGATCGGGTTAAGGAAAAAAAAATTGTTTGGTATTTTTTTATGATCCCAACCCGCAGGTTGACCGGGTTACGACAAAAAAAATTATTCAGTTCTTTTTTTGGCTATTGCCCCTAGGGTTGATCGGGTTACGTATTCCTCTGCTTCATCTTCTTCGCCACACTAGGGAACGCCCGCATCCTCCGCCCTGTAATAAATCAACCCCAAAAAAAAAACATCAGCCTGCGACTCGATGGTGTGATGTGATTAGCTAGCCTGCAAGTAGTTATCAAGGCTTGAGGAGGTTCAAGGTGAGGCCAAGAGGGTGATGAGAATTTGGTAGTGCCTGACGCCGATAGATTTGGCACCGCACACAGTCGCGATGGAGATGGAGGTGGTGGCAGAGGCAGGGGTACATGCAGGTGCGGCGCGGTGGATACACTGGACTGGTGAGTGTGAGGGAGATGTTCAATGATCGTTTTCTTAGTTGATCCTCCACCTTCGGATCTTCGAATCATTATAATTGTTCTACCTTCCTTTGGTTTTTTGCTTGTTCTTTAGTTTTCGTAGCAAAATCGAATGAAATCCAGTTATCTTCATGTTTTTGTTTGTTGATCGGGCATTGTTTTTCTGCTGATTTTACATGTCTCGATTCCGTTGAATTTCTTTTATGTTTGTCTTAGAAATGTCATGGAAGATTCAATCATCTATGCGATTAATAGAGTATTCATGTAATGGTGGACGATGGAATGGACTCAATGGATGGTGTAAGAAAGGAGAAAGACAGTGGCGTGGGGCGAGGGTGAGGGGGAATTGGTTCGAGAGGCAAGGGGAGAGGGCGAAGTCTGAAGAGGCGAATCACAGTAGTCGGGTTGGTTGGGTCGGGTTGGGTCAATTTTTTCCCAACCCGTGACCCGACCCAACCCGACCATGATATAACCCAACCCGACCCAACCCGTGGTATAATTTTTTTAACCCAACCCAACCCGATCGGGTCGAGTCGGGTTGGTCGGGTTGGGTCGGGTCTGGACGCCCCTAATGCATGACATACTGATATACAAAAGGGGAACAGGGGACAGGCATATACAATCATGCTATACAAAAACTACAAAAAGACAAAAGGCTACTCCATTAGCATCTTGAGTATATGCTCGGTCCTCTGCTCCTATGCTCCATACCTACAGACAAGTAATCTACTTGGGTACCGAAGGCGGCCTGAGTAGGGTGTGGGATAAAATCCCACACCACCAACGATGTCTAAAAGTAATCCAAACAGTGCTCATAGCTAAACAATGTGCAAGTATAAATGAAATAATAAACAATGCTGAATAAATAAGTACCAGCTCAGGTTCCTAAGGGACACCTGGCGGCTCTACCTGCTTCGACTCAATGGCCGGAATGAGTGTCTGATCAATAACTATATATATAGTAATAGTATATATATATAGTATAGTTATATATTGCATCTACCTATATGGACCAAGTAAGTGCGAAGGTGTTGGCTGGACCGGGGCGTAACTCAGACATCCATGACCAGTCTAAACAAGCCTATAAGCTCAAGAAAAAAGGGTACATGCTCTACATCTCATGATGAATGAGAGACGTCATGCTCGTCACTCGAGATTGTGGGTGACTCGTCATGTCAAACACCCGAAACAAGGGACGTGGTGCGTCATGCCCACCGTTCAAATAGTGTCAATGGTGTGAGGTGTCATGCTCAACACCTAAGGTAAGGGAGCATGGAACGTCATGCACAACAGAACCCTTAACCATCATCCACAATCTATATCAAATGCGTAATCATATTAATAACAATAGCCATGAGACATTACCTCTCATGCATTATGTTAATCAAGCCCAAACATATCCAAGGGCCTCAAAATTCATATAAGAACATTTAATAAAGCATTTAACGATCGGCGCGGCCTTGCCACCCTTTAATAATTCATTTCCGTTCAACCATTTAATTCATTTAAGCAAACTTATCGTCATGAAGCGGGCCATCCAATACAACCAATCCATTTAATTAACCAACACATGACAATTAATTTTACTAGGCTCAATGCAGCACTTAGAAGGTGTCATTGGCAATTAGGCAACTACCTACAAGGGCAATTCCATTTCTAAAGCAAGACCAACACTTACGTGGTGCTTGGGTTCAATCAACATTTATATAAACGAGGCAATTCAATTTATAATCCCAGCCAAATTCTTAGGTGTTCCGGGCATTTAATCAGTTAATTATAAAGGGGCAATTTAAACCGGCACACCCAAGGGGTGTCCGTGATCGAGGTTGACATTCTCAAATTACTAAACAACGATCCTCAGGATTATATCAAGGTGCGTAAATCGATTTAGAATGAAGAAATCAATTTTAAGGCGACGCGCGACAAAAGTTGGTGTGCGACATAACGACGAGGCTATGAAACACCAAAACTTTTGGGAAAAACACCGAGACCACCTACCTTAAGGCCGTTGACGACTCATTGTCCGATGGCGGCCTCAAATTCAAAGTAGATTGGGAGAAATCGAAGAAACGATCCAACGCCCTAGCCCTGAAAATAGGGCAAGAGAGCTTGCACCTAAATAGTGCAACGAATCCGAAGATAAACTTAGATCAAAGGGAAGAGGACTCGAGAACATACCTCTAGTTATCCAATGCCTTCGACTGATCTTGATTTGGACTTCAGATCGAGAAGTTATCTCATTACCTTGGTTGAAGAAGATGGGAGCTCATGGGAGAAAGAACCCAAGGCCATCCACCGGAATGAAGAGGGAGGAAAGGAAAATTAGGTTTATTATTTCATTAAGGGTGAAATAGTAATTTCATCCTAAATTACAGGGGTCCACGGTTTGGCCAAACTGTGTGAAACCGTGCTAAGCCCACCGCCAAGAGAGAGACCCCGCACGGTTAAGGCGCACGGTTTTCCTAACCGTGCGCAAACCGTGCAAAAAGATTTTGTCCAACCTCTATAGTTTTTCGCACGGGTGTGCGCCTGAGGTCGCACGGTTGTAGACAAACCGTATAGCCCTCTGCTGCTCAAAGGTGCCCCGCATGGTTACCCCGCATAGTTACTATTAACGGTGCGATAATCGTGCAACCTACACTTTTTGCCCAGTTTTTGGAACTCCAGCTTCTGAATAAGCCCCGAATGCTCCTGGGACCTTAGGCCGTAACACACGTTTACCAAGTTAAAGAAAGGATTCAAACTCAAAAACAAATGAGCTGTACCTTTGTGAAAAGACGAGTAGTTACATGCATCACCAATAAGCGGGTCTTCGGGTTATGAATGCGAATCCAGCTTCGCACATCCTCGCGCACCCCATGGAAGAAGTACCCAACATATCGAGATTCCGGCTGGCGTGGAATGAGAGACGCCAGAAACTCAAAATGTTCAATGTATTCCTGGACCGTACTGTGCTGCCGATTTGCGGCTAATTCTTCATAAGGATTTTGTACTTCTAATCCACTAAATCGTTTCATTAACTCCTTCTTGAATTGGTGTTAAGACAACCATGGATGCACCTCTTCCAACACGGTAAACCAATGTATAGCCACCCCTTCCATACTCACCCGAGCCAGTGAAAATTTGGCATGTTCGTGCGTTTGATTTATCCGAAAGTTTAGCTTAGCTCTGTTTATCCAACCTCGAGGATCCTGACCATCAAAAACAGGTAGTTCAACCCGATGCACTGCCAGCATCGGTACAGAACCATCACCAACGACTTCCCCCGACCCATGCGTCCCCTCGATCGGGCCGACGTGCAGTACAGGCCACAAGCATTCAGCCCAATCGGATCGGGCTACACCAATCCAACACGGGAGACGCGGGACATAACCGGGAGGTGCCGTCGGGATCGGGCAGCGCCGGACAGAATGGGGAGGCCGCCTGGGAAACGAGCCCGGAAGGGCGGTGGCTGAAAAAAAAATACTAGCCCCACCGGAGATGGCCCCCCCCCCCAAGGGGGGATTCTGGAAAACCTAAGGCAGAAAAAAAAAGGGTGGAAGAGTTCGGGTTTAAAGACCACCCTCTGATGCCATGTAGAAGTAAAAAAAGAGGTAGACCCGAATCCTCAAGGTGCTATCTAAAGGAGGCCTTGAGGTTCTTTTATAATGAATAATAAAGACTACATCGGACCACAAGTCCGATGTGAGATGCAGACTCCAACAATAATAATAATTGGTTGATAATAATAATTGTTTTTCTCAAAATTAGTTATCCCTGTCATTTGGTTGGCTTAATGTGATAAAAAAATATCTTTGAAAGATTTACAGCTTTTAATTTGAACCAACTGATAGTGTTATCAATGACAGTTGTAGGATGTTTTGCCATTTACTGTATTTTTTGGGATTGAAATTCAACGAGTGTGAGCATCATGCAAGTTGTTGGAGTCTGTATCCCACATCGGACCACAAGTCCGATGTGGAGTTTATCATTCATTATAAAAGAATGCCTCCGCCTCACTTTGAGGTAAGGAGGTAAGGGGGTTTCCTCATTCTACATGGTATCAGAGGAGGTTTGATCTCTCCCTCACATTTTTTTTTTCTTTCTGATCTAGGGTTCTTTGTAATCCCCCCGTGGGGGGCGACGACCTCAAAGCCCCGTAGGGTTACCGCCGCCGCCCCTCCGCCTCTGCCCCACGCGGCTCCTGCCGGTCATCATTCCCGGCGGCCCTCCTGCCTGACGCGGCTCCCGGCTCCCCGGCGTCCTGGCTCCCCGCGTCGCCCTCCCGTGGCTCCCGTGCCTCCTCCGGCTTCCAGCGCCGCCTCCCGCTGTCCTGCTCCCTCTCCTCCTGCGCTCCTCTTCCGGCAGCCAGTCGGCTCCAGTTTCTCCCAGCGGCTGTCCAACTTCAGTTTCGGCTCTCCGGCACCTCCTGCGGCATCCCCGCCTCGCCGGCATCTCCCGACGACTCCCGGCAGCCGCATCTCTGTCCGCCGGCACGTCCATTCGCTGGCGCAGTGGCTCGACCACCTAGGATTTGGGCCCGTTGGCGCCGCCAGCCCCGCAACAATTCTGCGGAATCCCCGCCTCCCGTTGCCGGCCCCGCAAATGCGGTTTTCTCGGTGCTAGTTTGGATTTCCCGGCGTTTCATCGACCGGCCCCACTAGTGCGGCGTTCCTGGCGCTCCGTCCATCGGCCCGGTTTGAGTGGTTCATCTATTGCGTCCGCGACATCATCCATCCATCATCCTGCGGAGGAGCTTTGATCGTGGGGGGGAGCAGCAGCCTTTTGCAGTTTTTTTTTTTTATTTCGTCTGTTTTGTAATCAAGCTGGGTCTGTCCAGCTTGAGGGGGAGTGTTAACGTCTGTTTTGTTGCTTTCTTTTCATTATCTGTCCAACCTAGGTACACCTAGCTTGAGGGGGAGTGTTGGAGTCTGTATCCCACATCGGACTTGTGGTCCGATGTGGAGTTTATCATTCATTATAAAAGAATGTCTCCGCTTCACTTTGAGGTAAGGAGGTAAGGGGTTTCCTCATTCTACACAAGTAAACATCTAAGTCTCAAATTTTTGAATCACAGTTGCGCAATTTGTTTGGTCCCCTGACGTGATTGGTGAAATATGGTTCACATCACTATGATTTAACTGATAGCGAATGCCACACGCTAATCACTATTTCTAGGAAACTTGAATGGGGATACGAGCTCTTGGTCGTGCACTTTATAATTAAATTTTGTTAGCATTGAAAAAATATAATGAAATGAAGCCCTTAGGTGCTGCTTTATCATGTTCTACACTGTTTTCTTATCAAACTTTGAAGCTTTTTAAAGCTAGCCAATAATGACCTTTAGCTTTTGCTTCAACATATGTATTTCTTTCGTATTTTATAGTCCATAAGGTATGTTGATGATACATTGTTTTACATGATGATACAAGAGACTAAGGGCAGTATCGTGTGCATGAAATGAACCTTCAAATCATTTTGGTGGAATGTGAGGTTTCCATGTGTTTGTGCATGCATGTGTCAATTTTTTAATGGGTCAGCTTTGCAACTATTATTTATCAGGGAGGCTTTAATATTATAATGTCACGGTCGTACAGATTTTTAATGGGTCAGCTTTGCAACTTTTATTCATCAGAGAGGCTTTAATATTATAAGGTCATGGTTGCACCTTTCTTGTCTCTCCAATTAGAACATGTAATCTTTGCGAGCACCTGTGGTAACACTGAGTCATAATCTGTATGGATAAAGGAATATGCAAAGAGGAGGAAGGATGACGAAATGCCATCTTTTCAATAGTGAACTTCGTATGTTGTATTGCAGATGAATAAAAACATTGTAAATGGATTTTCTTTAAAACAAATAGTTTTTTTATGTTCCATATTATGTTTTTTTGGACATATATGTTATGTGACTTGTTTTTGTAGGCATCACTCACTTTTTACAGAAATGTCGATGGATCAACTTATGGTATGAAGCCTTCAAAGAGCAACACGACAGCCGTTTCTGCTCATAAAAAGAAACCAAGCTTGAAATTTGTACCCGTGGAAAAGATGCGCAAAATCCAAGCTTCCAAATCTATTGCATCAGCACAAAACCCAGTTCCCCCCATTCATGGTATTCTCAAAAATCAAAGCAAAGCTATTTTGAAGCGGAGATCATCCACATCATGCAAATCACAAGGTCAAGTTCCAGTAAATAGCTGTAGTCGCAAACTGCCAGGCAGGCATGTCAGGTTTTCTGAAGAGGATGCCACACCGGGAGCGAGCTGCACATATTTTGGTTCCATTGGCTCTCCTAAAAGCACATGTAGTCTATTTTCAGATGATATCGCAACATCATTTGTAAATGAAAGGTTGGCAGAAGGTATTGAAGAATCAAATGTTATAGAGGTGAGTGAAAGTGATGATGATATTTCTGGTGACAAGGTAGATGAATGTGAGGATCAACCAGTGGTTGAAACTGAATTGGCTGTTGGTGATAACATTGACACATTACGTTCTCTGCAGCAACATATTAATTTGATCAAAGAAGTGCATCGGTG
This sequence comes from Viscum album, assembly GCA_963277665.1. Lineage (NCBI taxonomy): Eukaryota > Viridiplantae > Streptophyta > Magnoliopsida > Santalales > Viscaceae > Viscum > Viscum album. Next base: position 1,385,638,360 of record OY728138.1, read on the forward strand.
TTCAGATAATTCTGTATTCCCTAATCAAGCTGCTGCAGTTGGTGATGATTCACATGTTTTTTTTCAAGGTGAGAAAATGGATAGACATCATTCTTCACATTATGCGGGCAACCAAGCCATGCCACCCAAACCCTCATATGCTGGAGGTGAGTGTTCTGTTCCTGTCATCAGTGACCAAACAAGTGGTTATTTTCATAGAGCTTCATGTGGCAGTGGCAAGATGATAAATTATACTTGGGATCCTCCCTCAAATATTGATCTGATGAGTGCAACAGAAAATATGAAAGTGCCCCCACTATCTTCTCCATGTTTCACTGCAGACCAGCTTTCAAACCAGTGGCTCCCATTTTTTCCACAGGTTCCTGCTCAAACTTGTAATGTCCATCCTCTGCGGCAGCAACTATTCTGTTATCCTTCAGCTGAAGAATCAAAGGGACAAGCAGTTATGTTTCGAGAAAGATGCAGTGACGGGGAATTTTTTGGCCTGCCACTCAACTCTCGAGGCGAGCTAATTCAGTTGAATTCAAGTGGGAGATGTTGTTTTAACAAGCAGAAACCTTCTCATTGTTGTCCATCTTTGTCCGACAGAGCACTTCCAAAATCTCAACTAAAATTTTTCCCCTTAAAGAACTGTGAAAAGCCAGAGCTTGATTATCCCGTGCCATCTGGGTTGTGTAATGCCGAGTTCCAAGGTATGGGAGGAGCACTTTTTTCCAGTAGCGGAAATCACCTCTCCTGTGATGCAAATTCAGAATTGAATCACGAAAACATCCCTTGTCCTGGGTGTAGACACCATGGAAAGTTTAAGAGTGAAACAGAATGTTTAAGAAATTCGGAGCATGCCACTCAACCAACAATGCGGCTAATGGGTAAAGATGTTATTGTTGGCAAAAACGATGTTATTGTTGGCAAAAACAGCAAAGTCTCGCAAGCATCTGATGATGATAATATTTGGACTGATAAGGAGATTGTAGTACAACATCATCCTGCCAATACTGTTGTCGACAGCTTCTCAAAAAGGAGGATAGAAAATTTTAATGAAGCTGCGACGTGGTCATCGGAGATTCCATGTAATCAAGCTTCCAAAAGCACATTACAGATCAAGGCGGCAGAAGCTGGGCTTGCTCATTCCGCCTTTCACCGGCAAACTCATAAGGTGTCTCCATATGGCTGTTCTACTGTTGAAAGCTCCAATTTGAATGCACGCCCTTCTTTCGGTCCACCTGCTTCTTCCTCGATATTCAACCAGATTCCCTTCATATCCTGCTCTGAATCTAGTAAATCAGGCTTTGGTGTACCTTCCTTCAACATTCAGCAACAGATGCATCCAAATTCTGCAGAATTCAAGTTCAAGGATGGTCCGCCTCATGTTTCAAAACCATTCATGGAATATCCCATCCCTCGTCAAGAGTGCCAGGAGCATGCCTATCCAGTTTATTTTCATAATTTGTCGGATGGCCATCCTCCGTGGTTATTACATCCGACGGGGCAGAGCGAAACTGCAATTCCTTCGCATCCTTATTCACATTTGGCTGGCAGACATAACTTCATGAAATTCCCTTGTGCACCTCATTCATCAGCAGTCTCTCATCCTTACAATTCTGTGAGCTATGCGTTGAATTCAAAGAATTCATCAGGATCGGAAGCCTGTTTTCTTCCTCCCCTCATCCCCGTCCCTCCTGGATCAAAACCGGCTCCCATGAGCATGAGCTGCAAAAGCAGAACTAAGGTAAAAGGCAGGATGAAGGACAAACCTTTCAGCCTTAGAGAATCTGATCTTGGCAGCAAAACCATGAAGAGGCTCCCATGTAGATCACATAAAAGAAAGCTTGCTAAGTTACCCAACTTAGGAAGGAGACAAGATTCTGGTGCCTTTGCACCTTTGGATTCAATAGGAGAGGTTACTAATGATAGTCGATGCAATTCCAGAGCATTTGGAGACGAAGCTCCTTTTGCTTCAGTGACTAACTGCAGGATGAGCACACATGTTGAAACCTATCCTATTTATGGATCAGGATGACTCTTGGCTAACCCATCTGACTGTTCCTTATAATTCCACTGTACTAGCCAGGATAACTCCCGGGGGCTACCAAATGAATCATTCGTTTTGATTTTGTAGCCGAACCTCTCAGTGCATCAGGATCCCAAAGTAATGGAAAGGATGACAGGCTTGCCCATCTTGCTGTTTATGTAGGTCCCTTGGATCTATTAGGGATGCAGAATTCCAAAAGAAATCAACAAATATATGGAGTTTTTAGCTGTAAGCCAGGTTAGACTGCCAGTTTTTTGTTCTGTTTGTGGAGATTACTGAAGCATATATGTATATATCTGTTTCTCAGGTTGTGAATGATGCTGCTATTGCTGTTATTTTCAGCTGAAGTACAATATGTTCAATGAAAGATTATTCTGGAAAATCAAATGCTTATCTGAATCTTTACATTTTTGTGACCACAAGCTACATGCAGAGAGAAACTTTTTTATTATGCTTTATAATATGTATAATCCAAGTAATTAGTCACAGTAGTTATCTTTGTTTCCTTGCAACCCCCCTTTCCAAACTGTTTGTAATATAATCCAAGAAGGTTCTCTTTCATGATCTATGTAAAATAACATCGACATGCTTCTTGGCTCCTATTTTTACTATGTTTCATGTAACTTTTTTGTTGCGGAAACATCGGGAGCAACGAAGCGAAAAAACGATTCACATAAGAGGGGGAAAAATAAAAGAAGAAGATCCTGGACATAGAGATTTACGTGGTTCGAGAAATGATCTCCACGTTGACGGAGAGGTAGAATTTCACTATGATTCGGGATCCCAATTTACAGGGAGATTTCAGAGTTCCAAACACACAAAAAAACCTAACCCAAAATGGGCTAATAAAGAAGATGAATCACTATTTCACCAACCGCAAAGTATGACATGCTACAGTAGTCATGTCAAAAGTCTGCACTGCTATAGTGCTCTTGTCGGTGTTGGTCGGTCAGTTTTGCTACAGTGTCAGAGTTGCTACAGTACCCCCAAATTTGGGCCGGGACCCTTCGTCCTTGGATCCCCGAAACAGGGGTGCGTTGCCCCCTGCAACCCCCAACAAGCTCACCGCGAAGCTCGACCTGCGGAGTTGTGGTCAGGTGCGCAGTATGGGTTGGAAGCATTCGGCCCAACCATCATCCAGAACAGATCAGACTACACCAATCCAACACTTTTTTCCTTTGTGAAATTGTTGGTCAATTTACCATTTTTTTTCTTTGTTTACATGTACATCATAACTGATGCTCCTTGGTGCATTGCTGGGGAATTTGTATGGAACTTTTTTGGCACTTCTCAAAGTCTTGAAGAAACAGGAGTTCAGTCTTTGTTTTGCTAATATTAGAAAAACAGTAATCACTACACATTTGAGTGCATTAATTGGTTTGAGAAATGCTAGAAGATAAGAAAATGTCATTATAGTATAATTTTGCATGTTATTTCATAAATACTCACCTTGCACTATATAGAAAATTTTCATATGGCTCGAGAGGAGTATTAATGCTGTTACTATGTGACTATTTCTTATAACAGGTTTAAGACATATTTTCACTGAGATAGGAAAATACATTTCGAATATTGAGAGACCAATATTCGCGTGAAGTACTTTAGTTAACCCAGGCTCTGTATGAAAATTGTGATAGGCCTTGAGATGATCAATATCCATCAAATTGATGCTTATTATCATAATATCATCCACACAAACATCTAACAAAAGACTACTAGTAGTTGTTTGCTGATAAACATCGGGGAATCCTTTGAGCTTTGGGTGATACTAGAATTAGTCACAACAACACAAAAACGACCAAATTAGGCGTGTTGGGATTGTTTGAGTCCATATATTTGAAAGATATATGCTCTAAAACTATGTATCAGTGTGTTATTTGACTGAGAATTATTATTTTTATTAAGATAGACCCCTTTTAATGGGTAAGGGGGAACCCAACGACTTCAAAGACATAATAAGATAATCAAGCCTACAATATGTGGTATCATACTACTTCGGGTAAACTCCTCATTCTATGCATGTTATCATGTTTTGTTTAGTTACCACATCATTTGGTGATGTGTAAAGTAAGTTTATGAGGTGTTTGGTGAATTGACGAAGTGCTCAACAATTAGTGAAGGTTCAAGTTATTTAATGAAGTACATTATAAATGTTATAACGCTGAGTGTTTCTGAAACTCATTAAATGTTGGAGCCTCATTCATTTAATAAAAGAGTGCTATAAAAGGAAAGATAAGTCTTATTGCAACAAACTCATTTGACTTGAACTCTTCTTCATATGAAGCTCTTTCTCTCCGTACTTTACTGTAAAATGGTGCTAGCACACTTAAGTAAAATTTGTGAGCACAAACTATATATTCACATGCATATAATAGCTGAAGTTCCTTGGAGCATTGTTGTGAACCGTGCATGGAAACTTTTTTAGCACTTCTCAAAGCCTTAAAGAAAAAAGAGTTGTATGATGACCCATAATTCAAATGCATAATTTCTAAATCATAGACATATTATTACACATCCCATAATCAAAAGGGTTTAGTGTCTTTAAAATTAGGTACATATTACATCAACCTATATAATACCTCATCAACATGTATAATACCATAAAAATTTAAATTAAAGCCTCCATTGCAAACCTCATTTAAATTAACCACACTCTTCTTAATACATGAGATCCCTTGAGGGTGTATATCAAAATGAAAGAATGAACTAAAAAGTTTAGGAAGGGGGTATGTAATGGAAAGCATGAACGAGAAATCATCACAAAGCATAGAGAGATTGTGACTAGCATATTATAAGAATGTGTCACAAATATAATAATGGAATATTATAAGTTCAGACTCACTACCAAGACAATATAACATAGTTGAGCTATACTCGCTACTCATGACTCATACATAGCATCTCATGAGATATAAACATTACCCAATTGATTGAGAGTTGTATAATTCTGGAATCACCCGTCACATCAAAATATGTAAAAAACACGTCTTTCACTTAGAAAGAAAATTATGCAAGAATTATAAATAATAATTATAACATGGATAACCCATGAGTAAAAATGAATGGGCTTCATAACAATCTTATACATCATTGCATAAAATTAATCAAAGAGAAAAAGCATAAAGAGATGTAAATCCATATGAAAGTAAAATTCATAAGGAATAAGATACCTTTTTGTTTTAGATAAATAGAATTAGAGAAGTGGGAGACTAAAATAATAATTTAGAAGAAGATCCCAGAAAGAATCAAGAAGAGAGTTTAGAAAAGTTCATATTGCAACTTTATACTGCATGAAGTTGAAACCAATGAAAGATAGAAAAAGGATATGTAAATCCCCAGAAATCAAGGAAAGATGGAATACAACACATCCAAAATATGATACATACATAATATAGAAAATGATTGATAAAGAAAAGAGAATCTTGAACAAAACGAAGAGAGATCATGAGAGAACCACTTGCAATATCATAGTCAATCAAAGGGAAAATGGTGAAAAGACATAAAAATACTAATAAAAGAAGTGTAAAATAGAATAATGGGCATCCAAAGGACAAAATATACATGACATAAAAGAATATTGGTTAAGGGAGAAATTTTAAATCAATAATGAGAAGATCAAGGAAGATTCACCCTACCTTAAGTCTCAAGTTGCTTGAAAAAACTCTAATTTCCTATATAACCAATTTTTATTTATCAAAACATCACTTTATAATCTTATTTATGTTCATTTAACTTATTATTTATTATTTATGTCAATTATTAATCAGTTACTAGTCATTCATTATCAATATGAGTCATTGAGAGGTGTTTGCTCAAAAAATTCCACGGTCAATTTGGTATCATGATCTCAGTCATCGATCTTTGCTAATGAGTTCCATATCTCTAGAAATGTCAAGGTAATAGTTTTATGATAGTTCCATGAGTTCTGGATTTATATGAATAATTCATCAAATGGATAGATTCGATTCGCAAAAATAAGCATTTTACAATTTGGCAGTTCTATGCGGTTTAATTGTCCATAAAAAAAATTATTCAAGAAATCATATGAATATGAATTCAATCATTACATTAAGTTAAAAATGAATTAAATAACATATTCATATAGAAGTTACATGATACTAATTTGTCATAAATTCAATGATAATTATAGAAAGACTTTGTCCATGGAAATAAAATAGAGTAATTAAATGTTGTTCTCTCTTTTGATGAAATAATCATTTATTTTTTAACCTTTTAAGATTTGGATATTAGGGTTCCCTTGTGATCATGGGCTCACCAATGTGTGGAAGAGGTCTGGGAGTAAGCATTTGGGTAGAGTTTGAGTATAGGAAGGAGTTTTAAAACTAGTTTACAAGTGAGAGTGAAATATGGTATTTATAGGTAAAAGAGGAGGGTATTTTGGAATAAAATATTGAATAAACTATAATTTAATGACCAAGACTTGCAATAGTGATTTACTTCGTGACTATAAAAAATATTCCACAACCCTCAAATGAACATAAGTCATGCTTACATATGATAAAATATGTTGATATAATGATGTCGTTATATAATTTTGCATCATATTTTGCCGATTAATTTATCTTTATATTAAAATTACCAAAACTTTACTCTAACCAAAGTATTGATTCCAAATATAAACCTCAATTTTTGAAAATAAATGTCTAAATTTGAGAAATTCATTTTAAAAAAAATTTAATACTTTAAAAATCATGTTTTCATAGAGAGATATTTTCTAAAATTTTAAAATTATATTTATTATTTTATAAAACATCATCATCCTTTTTAGGATAATAACTAATATTTATATGAAACCATTTTATTATTCGTAATGTTTAATAGGTATTTATATCTTATATATAATGGTTACTCCTAATTTTATAATTAGTCATATAACTATTTTTCATTATATCTGATGGTCACATGTCCAATGGTCATATGTACTATGGTCGTACAACCTCTTACTATCCTACACATTATCTTAAATCCTTCACCCAAACCACTCTTCTCATTTATAAAGTTCTCTCTCAAAATTTTATATTTCTTCTACAATATGCCTACCAGAATCCTAATATCCTGCTTTCTTAGTATAATGAACATTTCAAGTAAGATATTTATGGGAAACCATGATCCATTGAATTTCTAATTTCAAGTTTTGATGTTTATTTGTTTCTATTATCCCATTTTATTTTTATCATCCATATGAAATTAATTTTCTTATAATATTATATTATGTATTGATAAAGTAATATTTATTTTTGGATTTATTGATTCAACAAGAAAGAAATTCATTTAATTATAACACACATATATCTTAAGTAAAAAAATTCATATTAAAATTTTTTGGTCATTACATCCCTCCTAGATATTTCACCCTTGAAATTTTAATTTGAACCCTCAGATGAGAACAGATAGGACTACTTTTGATTCCTTACATCTTTAGGTTTCCATTTCTTCTCTTCATACTTTTGATTCTCGCATAGAACTTTTGCATGGTGAGTAAACCTATTTCATATCACTTTATTCTTATAATCGAAGATATTCATTGGTTGTTCCTCATATGAGAGGTCATGCTCTAATTTTACCACCTCTGAATTCATTATATGTGAGGGATATGGTATTTATTTTCACAAAAGTGATACTTGATATATATTATTACTTGAGAAAGGTTTGGTGGAAGTTTTAGTTGATAGGTCACATGTGAGGGCCCATATCCTTTTATCTCCTTTACGTGTTTTCGAGGTCCTTGGTCTTGGAGGAAGCCTAAAGCAGGATCAATGGAGTTTGGGAGCTAGAATCTAGAAGCATAAGAAGTTCACGACATGAATTAAACCCAAGTTTATTGGATCTGGGTGATGTGTTTTTTTGGTGGGTGTTAAATTTAGGTTTACTATGTGAATGAACCATTCACGATATAAAAGTATGTTTTCTAGAATCCCTATAAATCTAATCGCACCCTTAAATTTTTAAAAAACCCTCCAATTTTCTCCCAACTCTAGGAATCCAGAGGAGATCTTTCAAGGCATTTTGAATCCCTTTCGAAAGGGATTGATTCCCGGATTTCTATGTTCGATTTGTAGTGATCAAAGTTGAGTTTTCCCTCTATTTCTTGTGGTTTCTTCTTTGATTGATCTTGTTTTCTCCCATTATTTCTTTCCATGCTATGGTGGTTGATCTTCTTTGTTCTTATAGATTTCTTTTGATGTTTGTTGTTGTAGTTGTGGTGTGACATTCTTTGAGGGTTGCAGTTTCCATGTAGGAGTGGTGACTAGAGATCTGCGTTGCTGTTCCGTTCTCGATTAAAGAATGTTGAAAACCTTAAGGTAGGGGATTCGTTGATTCTCCTATTATTTTTTGTACAAAATAAAGTTATCATGCTTCATCTCTTTGGGTGATGGTGGAATTAACTATAATGAAGATAAAACCAAAATAATGTTTAAGAAATGGTTTATGGTTGTATTGATTGCATACGTGTTTCCACCGTGATAATGATTTTCCTCTTGATTTTCTAGATAGTGTGTTATCTATGCTTATTATTTTTTTAACATGTTTGTTATGCTATGGTTTAGCATGTTTAATTTGATGAAAATAGTTAAAAAAACATAAATCTAGTAATGATTGGCTGGCTAAAGAATTAAATAGTCATGTTTATTAAATACATTTTCTATTTAAAAAAAGTTGGAGCTGAAGAGAGAGCCTATTTTCATGTGAAGGCCAAATGCATTGTTTTTAGGGCCTATACACCCTGTTGGATTTGTTTTTTATTTACCAACTTTATTGATTTCTTTGGATGCGATCCTTGTTGTGCAACATGATGTGATCTTGGGATGACTGATAATTTGGCGAGATATGGGCGGGGAGGCTCGGGTTTGTGCCAACAGTTGACGCCTGTGATAGCAGGATCCATTCTGAATTGCATGGAGATATGCATTACAATATGCACAGTGGTTTCGGGGATGAAACCAAGATTAATGGAATGGGTTGAAGTTGAGCTTTCCCATTATAATGCTAAAAGACGAGATGCTTTCTTTGTAACATCTTTTTTTCCATGTAAAGCTTTCAAATATACCAAATAATATTTTCAGAGCCAGTCGCTGAGACGATGTGGGACTATGAGGCCCGAAGAAGCTTGATATTGATATTATATAAATATTAAATATATTAATATCAAGCATGCACATTTTTTCCTAAAGTAATTGAATAACTCCCGAATAGAGTCTCAGATTGGAAATTTGAGACCGCTATTGAATTCGAAATTCGGGTTTTATTCTAGGCGCGACATAATCTTGGTTAGTGTTAGGTGTTTGGCTTGGGTGCCATCGTGGAAAAAATAATTAAATAAATTTAAATATTTATTTAATTATTTCAATTAAATCCTAACCCAATTATCCTTTATAAATACACGCTTATATACAATTTGTAGGGTTAGCCACATAACCCTGGGAATTGAGAGGAAAGCATGGAGGATCATTGGCGGATGTCGGGATCATGGATCGACGATCAGTATATCGCAAGGATTGAAAACGACATCAGAGTTAGTGGATCTTTCCAAAAACAAAAATGCAGATCTGTTCTTCATCAACAATCAATCCTAACTCAAGGTAGGATGTTCTTTTATGTGGATTTATATCCCCATTTTTTTATCCCACATCAAAAAAAAAATCAATACTTCTTACAGTTTGATTCACAGGTCGATCATGTTGTGCGGGTGTGAGTTTTATCTTCCTGTATTTTTGGGAATTGATATTTTATTTGATTACTTTTTGTTCATCATTGTAAAGACAAAAAATCGAGTCCAACCTAAACAATGGTCAAGGTTCATTCATTAGTTTTTGTATTATTCTTTTCTCCCTCATTCTTTGCATGTTCATCACTTGTGTTTCTTTGACTAATGATTCAATGATTACCTAGTAGGTGATCGTCACACAATCTCTTTTTGGCACAATGGATTGATACCGTGGGTTTGGATTTGAGATTGACTTCATGGTAGCGATGCATGACGATGGCAGTCTTGGTTCACAGTTTGTCATGCGACAATGAAGCGATGTGATAGAGGTGTTTTCCTGGTCAGATTTGGTGGCCAGAATCTGACCACTAATGATGATGAGGCTCGATCAAGGTCTGATCCAAATTTATTAGGTGTGATTGATGATAGGAGTGGCAAAAATGGCGGCATGAGAAGAAGACCTGTGAGGAAACTATAGGTTTTGAAAAATCCCACGTTATATGATGTGTACCTCGAAGAACACATGCCGTGTGGGGACCTGGCCATGGTGATAGAGTTTACACATAGATGAAAATATCACACGCTGTGTGACATGTGTCACACCCTGTGTGACTTGGTGCTGGCGGCTCGGTGTATACCCTAAAGGGTACATGAGCACATACACGACCAGACACACGAGCATAAGTAGAATACACGAGCATGATTGTGTACTCATATACAACCAGAGGAAACAAAAAAATACATGTACCCAGACATGGCCAGGTACATGGGCACAACTAGAGGTACACAGGCATGGGTCATAGTACATAGGCAGACCCAGTACTAATGAGACACTCCATGTACTAATAGTACATTCAGTGTACTTTTTCCAGGGTAGTGTGAGGCCCTCCATCTCTTCAGTATAGACTAGGTTTAGTTAAGTGCGATTACTTGGTCTATACTTATTAGGTTACAATGTGAAATTACATCCTGAGTATAGCATTTTGATCCCCTATATGGTTTTTTTCTCTAATTGAGTTCGGTGTACCCCCCCATGTGACCAGGGTGGGATCCTCTATCATTCCTTCTTTTTCCTACGTAGGGTTTTTTGGTATCGGTGTGACCACCATGCATAGGGTGTTAATCCCCTATCTAGAAGGTTTATCCAATAGGGTTTGTGGAATCCCACAACAGTCTTGGGTGTGATTTACCATTTGTGCATTGAGAACTTCAAAGTTCCAGTGAGTAATTATTCAACGAGACTTGATGAGCATAACCTCTCGGATGAGCTCCATAAGTGAAAACATGCCAAATGAGCATTACCTTGAATCCTCAAGCAGAATCCTATGGATGGTAGTATGGTTGAGACCTCTTGAGATTTGAATTCTGTGATGAGTATATCTAAGTTTTAAATATCATTATGTCTCATATCTTGATTGACATACCTGTATATTGATGATATGACTACTCTTGATGCTTTATGTTTAGTGATTTTAGAGTGTCCTACTGGGTATTGTTATATTTACCTCTGCATGGGCTCTACCAGAACATGTCATGTCTTATGCAGATAACATACCTTTTGACGGAGTCCTAGGAGGAATCACTACTAGGAAATTGAGCCATAGCCATGCCTATAAAGCCACGGATTAAAAAATCCGTGGCTACACCCCCAAAATTAGCCACGACTCCATGGATGAATACCTCGACCCGTTCATTTCTTCTTCCTTCCGCTCGATCCATCCTCCACGAAACCCTTGAACAGCTCGATGCCCTCCCCGATGCCTCCTCATCGCGACCCTCCTCATCCAGAGAAGTTGCTCCGAGCGGCCTCCCCACCTCCTCTCTTCCTTCCCGACGCCTCCCTGATGCCTCCTCCCCGACACCTCCTCGCCAACAACCCTCAATACCCACGACGACTCATCGCCGTGACCCTCCTCCCCACGACCCTCCTCCTCTAGCGAAGCTGCTCTGAGCGGCCTCCCCACCTCCTTCCTTCCTTCCCGACGACTCTCCCCCACAACCCTCAACACCCCGGACACCGAGGTCGACACCCCCATGCCCTATCATCAAGGTATTTGAAAATTTCTTTGACTTGTTTCATTCTTTATTAAATATGAAACTAATACTGGATGTGGAGTGAACTACGAAGCTATGGTAGATGGTCTTGTTCTTTTTCAATTAATGACTCAATGGTCCTATTTATTTGTTAAAGGATGTTTTCCATTTTGGGTTCATTCCTTATTCAACACGTTTTGGTGCAGTGGTAAATAATGATAGAGGGAATTCAGAATAAATTTCATACATTATCTTGTTGTGAGATGGGATTTTGGATGATTTTATAGATGGAGTAACCATTTTAGATCCTTTTGATCCTTATAGGTTCTCACGATAATTTTGTCGTTTAAAACAGGTTAAATATTTACCTCTAATCAATATTTAGAGATAATGTAACCCATTTTTCCTTTATGAAATGTAGCTGACGATGATGCATGAGGATTCTGACATAGAAATTTCATTACATCTTGAGAATGGTCCAAATAAATTTTCATGGGGTTATTCCATGTTGTGGTTTGAATACTATACTGATGGGGTATTGGGGAAACCAGTCTGATGGGTGTATAAAAAATTGAATTCTCAAAGATCCTTTCATGTCATACTATCCTTATAATTTATTGGGGAAAAAATAATTATGTCCCAACATTCTAATAATTTTGAGGGAGTTTCATCCTCATGATATTTTTTTTGGGATTGGTGAAGACTCCACATGTTTGAATACTAGTGTTGGAATACCTAATTACACTTTTCCCAATGGAATAGTGTTAGGTAGTGTTGGAATACCTAATTACATTTTTCCCAATGGAACAGTGTTAGGTATTCATCTGATCAATGCTAAACTATCAAGTTCAATCCCTAAAGTTAAACATGAGTCAATGATGGAGGACTTTCTTACAACTATGACACAATTTAAAGAAGACATGTCCATGAAAAATAAAATTCTGGATTATATACCTATAGTGGAAGGTGAACAGAGTCTGGGTCCCAATATTATCATCTAGAATCAGGTTGAATGAAAGTGGTATTGGTGCAAGGTTTAAACTATTATTATATAAAATCCTTTAGAGAAAATTTCTGATAAAGATGACAACCTTCAACAACGTTCCTTGGCCTAGGCGTAGGTGTGTTTTATTATCGACACTGGCACATCCTTGTTCATAATGTTCTCATTTATTGAGAGGATTTAGCCACCCATGAATATGATCTCATCAAGTTTATTTTTCCAACCATCATACAATATATTTAAAGGATAAAACTAATGATTTAAATCTCTTAACTATAGAGGAAGTGAAACTTCATGATTTTATTTCTATACAGACTGTAGAGATGCACGAATATGTGGCTCACATGGACAGAATAAAGGCACAAATATCATAAAAAAACATAGGGCTAGAATCCATAAAATAGAAAATACAAGAGCTAAACACCTTTGTTACACAAATTCATACTCTATCACAATATGGAGCTAGTCATAGAACCAATCTCGAGTAGGCCCTTAACACCTTTTGTTAGGAATTAGCATATCTATTGAATCAGGTAGTTCAAATTTCACTATAGTCACATCATTTTCATTTAATTTCCTAATAAGGTCAAGAGAGACTCTAGGATGTGGATACTCATCCATAGTTTTTTCAATGAATGGAATATTTTATGCTCTCAATCATCTATCCCTTTGTTACAACTTTCCATTGAAATTTTAATAGGAATAATGGATTAGACATATTTTCTTGTCAGAATGTCTAAATATTAGCATGTTAAGCTTATAATAATGGTAACATGAAAAAGACTCTAAAATTTGGGATTTTAGGGCCTTATAAGACCAAATTACACTAATGTTTTAGGATGAATGGATTTTACTGATAGTTATTAGGGTAATTACACCATCCAAGGTTTTTTATTCCATGAATATGAGATTCCCTACATAGATATGACTCATGTGTAGGGAGATAGAAATTTTCTTTTTCTATATTCTTAGCATGTGTCCAAAAATAGAGGAACATGTTTTAGAATATTCTATACCAATCAAAATCATATGAAAAATGCATACATGTGTAAGTGTAAAGGGGTATATTCAAGTATAAACATATATCTAAGGACCCCTTATGCATATTTGGACATGAAAATATGTACATAGGTGCTAGGTGTCATTATATATATATGAAGTTGCATATGCATGCAAGTGGAAAAAAGGAAGATTCGAGTTGTCATCGTCAAAAGCAATGCGTCTTGAGGTTGAGGTAGGTTCCCTCTACCTAAACCTTTAATTTGAATTCTATAATTTCCTGATTGTTTTAAAAACTTGTTTTCATAATTGCTTTATTGTTTTAAAAAATGGTTTTCTAATAACCACTAGATTTGTCAAGGAAGAATATGAATATAACCATTGATCATGTGCACATATATGCTGTAGGGAACCTAAAAATAATTATTAATAAATTTATTATACTTTTATTAATGATTCATGGGATTATACTGATAAATATTTGAGAACCAAGGATCACTCCCCCTCATAATTAGATCCCTTCAAGATGAAAAGATTTTAATTTTGAATAGAATATTGTTTGAGTATGAATATGGATCAATGAAGTGTGAGTACCCATGTTTTAGGAATCTGAATCTTTGGTTAAAACATGGGAAATAATTCTCTTGAAGTCATGGGCATCCATTTTACCGGTGATGTGATCTTATACTTATAGAGATGTCGGCACATGAATTATTGAAAAGTATAAGATTTATTATGTGATAATAATAGGATGATTCACCTTTCCTAATGCATCATAATCCCATCCTTCCTTATGCGATGAGCATGGAATTCCTTGGGTGATGAGCCTCGAGTTCATTAGGTGATGAGACTAAAATACCTCAGGTGACTAGCCTATAGAGGATGAGTATCATTGGGAATCAACTTCAGGGATTGGTGAACCCGTTAAGAATTTTGTATCCTTAAAAAATGATATAATGAGTAACATAGGGCATATTAGTCATCATAATCATAAAAAAATACTCAAATTTTGATTCAAATTATCTTATGGAATTCCAAGAAATAGATTTGATAGGTGAGGTTACCCAACCATTTCTAATAGGTGTAGGGGTAGAATAAGTTCCCATAATTCTACTAAAACCCATGATCACCCAAACATGGAAATTTCATGCCTCTATTATGATGAAATGACTGCTATCGCCCTCACCCGCTTTCCCTTATGGAGATCATGCAGTGGAGGGTTATCAATACATTGGTCAACCACTATGAGTAGAAAGAAATCATACCCACCAGGAAAATGGCTAGGGATGATCTAGAATCCATGGTTCCACATTAAAACAACCAATAGAAAATACCCTACATGGGGGTACTGGCAGGGGGGCAGGGGGCTGTCCAGGAGGGTCTGCAGGGGGGGTAAGGGGGTCTGTAGGGGGGGTTGTGTAGGGGGGAGGGGAAGGGGGGTCTGAGTAGGATAAAACCTCATATGTTTATTGATCCTCCTTCAGCTTCTTCCTACAAATCAATTCCACAGCCTCCCTAGCCTTGGAAAAATAGATTTTCACTGTATAAGGGAGATCAGAGTCCCCTTCTAGTGCCAAACCTGCTCTCCCCCTCGACAACAACATGCCTAATGAATTAATAGATTCACCTATGGTACACCCATCCATCCATTTGTTTATGATTATTGAATTTGCAACTTGTATACTGAATACTTTTAGTCATTTTTTGCACCTGTTCTTTTCAGGTATTTGAGGATGCATATAAGTCACAATTAAGCATCATAATCCTTGATGACATTGAGAGGTAATTACAATCAGTTTCAACGTAATACTACTTTTGGTCCTTTAATTCGATAACTGCTGTTCTGTTCTTTTTAGTACAGGATTTTGGAGTACATTTCCATTGGACCTCATTTTTCCAATATTATTTTTCACATGATGATGGTCCTTTTGAAACGGCTACCTCCCTAGTAATTCTTCTCACCCCTTTTATTAGTATAACTCATTCCTAATATATCTTTATGAGGTTTTATTTGTCTCAATGTCTTCACAAGAACTGGATTTCTTATGTGATGCTTTCACATGATAGGCTATGTCTGTGGATAGGGATGCATTCTATGCAGAGAACCAACAACAAAACATATCCCATGCTTATGCATGTGAGCATATATATAAGGATCCTCTTGTGGTAGTTTATTCTTATATAGCTTGTTTGACATTATTACATTTATGTTTTCCATTTTAATCCTTACTCCCCTCATTTGAGACACCACAAGCATCTCCAAAGATTTTTTTTGACTCACAGGGGTGTGTGTAGGCTAGGGGGGATGGTGTAGGCTAGGGGGTGGTGCAGGCTAGGGGGGATGGTGCAGGGTAGGGGGCTGGGGGGGGGGGGTGCAGGGGGGGTTGTGCAGGCTAGGGGCTGGGTGGAGGGGGGGGAGGGGGGGGGGCAGGGGGCAGGGGGGTAGGAGGCAGGGGGCAGGGGGGAGGGGACAGGGGGGAGGGTGGAGGGGGGAAGGGGGCAGGGGGAAAGGGGGAGGTCTGCAGAACAGGGGGTAGGGGGCAGGGGGTGGGTGGAGGGGGGTATGGGCAGGGGGTAGGGTGGAGGGGGGTAAGGTGGAGGGGGGGTAGGGGGTAGGGGGTAGGGGGGATGTCTGCAGGGCAGGGGGGAGGGGGGTGGGGGGGGGGAGGTCTGCAGGGTAGGGGGAGGGGGTGGGTGGAGGGGGCAGGGTGGAGTGGGGAGGTCTGCAGGGCAGTGGGGCAGGGGGTGGTCTGTAGGGGGGTCTACAGGGCAGGGGGAGGGGGGTGGGGAAGTGGGGCAGTGGGGCAAGGGGGCTGGGGCAGGGAGTGTAGTTAGTCTCTATAGGTTTCTTTAATCTTAGATAAGGTTGAATAACCATTACAATCCATCTCTAACTCCCCCATTTCTTCATGATTAGGTTTCTCCAAATATTCCCTCCTATTTACAACAGATTTCTTTCACTAAATCTTGGCTTGATATTAGTTGCAACAAATCAGATTTTGTATGATACCACTAGTTGTTATTGGTATGTCTTTAACACCTTTTATTTTAAAAATCCAGACCATTATGTCCACTTTTTTTAATTATATCTTATAAAGATAGATTTGGATCCTACAATCTGTCCTCCTTTTGGTGGGTTGATTCCACTACCACATTGCATGAATTTACCTATACATATCTAGATTAAATATGATAATTTAAATTACATTCACTGGTGGAAATCTCACTTATACCAACACCATCATACCAACGGTTTGAAAAAACCATTGGTTTAAGTAATAATTTGATGTGTTTTCCCAAAGATTTCATTAAACCGTTAGGAATAGATTACATTAGACAATATTTTCCGACGGTTTTTAGAAACCGTAGGGAACCCCCCCAAATAATATTTCACTATGGTTTTAGAAACCATTGGGAAAACCCCCAAATAATTGTAGCTAACCCGCGAACAGATATCTCCACACATTGTTGAACAGATCTCTCCTCTGTCGAACCCTACTTCCCGAGCACGAACCCGCGAGCTCACTTCCTTTGTCGAATAGAATCTCTCCTTGAAAAGATCTCTCCACTAAATAAGATCTCCTCTTCCAATGAGATCTCTCCTCCAACCCTACCTCCCGAGCATGAACTCTACTTGGAGAGCTCACTTCCTCCATCGCGATCTCACTCTCTCCAGAACAGATTTATCCAGGCTTTCAACCCTAATTCATGTCTACCTCATTTGTAAGATACCTTGAATTATAGATCTCTCAATCCATTCTTCGATTCAAACATCTATATTCATTGTGTTCTGCTCGAAATTGGTGAATTCCTTTTATTTTCTACTTTGATATTCTTCTAATGGACTTGATGTGGTGTATTTATCAGTTTCCATATGGGATTATGGTGGATTACATCCATCAAAATTTTATGTTTTCAGATTAATATTATTTTCATTAAGGTGGGTGATTTGAAAAATCTCTCTAATGTCTTCATTGGTTTTATAGTATCTGCATCATGTATGATAGTGTCATCATGTCGTGTGTGTGACCTCTTCTATTTATAATCCATGGGAATTTCTCAAATCCTCACTGTTAGACCTTCCACATATCCTGTTAGGTCCATTGGTGATGAAGACCATGATCCTTTGGCCACCAAAGAGGTGTTCTTATCTATAACCTTGAGTTAGAGCATATATGGTATGAGTTTAGTTCCTTATACCTGGAATGAGAAATTGATTAAGGAATGAATAGAATTGTGAATTGAATTTGTTCTTCTCATGACATGTGAAATAGAATTTGTAATTATCAGTATGTGAATTGGAATTGACACAATTGAAACGTGAATTGATAATGTAGCATGTAACTGTATAATTGGTATGAAATTGGAAAAGACACAATGTTATATTGACAAGAAATGATATTTGACATAATGGAATATGAGGAATGAGAATTGGTAATTTTAATGAATTAAAAAATGTTTCATATGTCAAAATATTTGTCATGTTTTGGTGTTTTTTTAGGGGCTTTGCTCTTGGTTTTTCTTGATGCATGGTTATATAATACCTAGAATGTAGAATGGTTACTCCACACTTAGCATTATTTATTCCCCTTGGTAATGTAATCTTTTCTATAATGAGAATTCACAGAAAGTACATTAACCCATGGAAGATGAGAGATATCCCTAGAATTGGTAATGTGTGTTAGATCAGTGGTCCATGGAATGGGTAATATAACTTGTCATGGTTCCTTGTCAAGGAAATCATCCTGGATAATGGTAGGCATAGACAGACATATATGGAACTCTATTGAATCAAGTTTGGCAAACCACCGGTTGTCAACCTAGAGCTCGAGTGTTGGCAGGATAATTTGATGTTCAACATTACATTAATGAATTCATGAAAATCAATACCATACAGTTGAATGGGTAACCATATTTTATTAAATTATAAAGTTTTATCTAGATGAAAAGTTCCCTATAAATATGGCATTAACTCATGGGAAAGGTGTTGAAACTTTTTTAGAGATGTGATTAACAAGAATGTATTTTTCGTATTTTCTTCATGTTGATTTTTTCAATGGAATAACAACACTATATGAAGGATTCATTTTGAAAAATTATTTTCCTTCAAAAAAATATATATGTGAAGTGCGTGTTATGTGACATTTCCATTTGAGTGTTGTTTTATATCAACAAGTATGGTAATAAGATGGGTTTATCAACTTCTAAGTTATTAGGCTTTTTTCTCAACACTGGAGCACTTTTCTTTGTAGCTCAAAAGTGTTTGATTTTCTTTGCGCTTTCTTATTTCTCACATTCTAAACATTTATGTTGAGGAAACATGGTTTTTCTCATCTTTCACATGTTTATTATTGTTTGAAAATTTTCATATTCACTTGAGCAATTAGAAAACTCCCAATGTTTTTCATTTTTTGGTTTATCCTTTTATACTCATCAGACTATATGATCAAACATTATTTCTTATCATGTTCAACCTTCTTCATTGGTGTGGATCCATTTTTTATTATGAGTATATTCTATTTGATTAGAAATTGTGTCCTCTAGTAAACTTTTATTATCAGGTGGGATAAAACTTGTATCGAACAAAACCAAATTAAGTTGAAACTCAAGCCAAACTAATTATATACCATTAATAGAAAGAATAATTGTTAATTAATAGGAATTTACTATTTGATAGTATCATTTTGAAACATGGATCTATTTCCCCTTGCTTGCAAAAACATGATTTGACCCATGGGGCAATGTGGTTCTTATATGTTGGGTGGTGACGTGTATAGTCACATGAGACAAGTATGTTTTAGTTTAGTTTTTATTTTATTTTCTTTATCGCATTGGCTACTTAGGTCTTTTACTTCTTTCTATGGACAAAGGGTAATTATATTCTACGAAGGGGGGCAAATGGGGTTCAAATTGATTAAGTCTGCCGGCTTTGATTAGAGGTAAGATTATATGGTTACTACTTGTCCTCTCACCTCATGTATTTGGGGATTTCAGTGTTTTTGACTCCATATTATGTTTTTCAGTAGGGTGTTGGATCATTTCGTGTTGGTTTGGGTGGATTTGGTTCTCTCATTCGAGGGTAAGTCTTTAATTCCATTGGTTGGTGTTCTCACTAGTTATGTAGCATCCTTTATGTGTTTTAATGTTCCTAATATCCTTTGTGTAGTGCGTTGATCCCTTCTCGTTGGTTTCGAGTATCCAAGTTAAGGCGACTCGCTTGCGTGTGCATAGGTAAGAAAAGTATATGTATGTGGGTTCCCCCATTACGTGTATAGTCAACCCTGGCAGTGATTATGCACGTATGGGGCTATGTGTGCCCATGTATATATATATAAATGCATACTCAGGTGAGTGGAGACTAGTATATGCATATAAGCATATGTCCAAGGATCCCCTTGCACATGCTCATGGCCATGCAGGTGTGTGCATAGGAGCTAGGTGTCCTTGCATGTGTGTGAAGGTGCGTATACCCAGTGGTGGAGCAGCAAATTTTAGTTAGAAAGCTCCAAGAGCCGAAGTTGATGGTTTGGTTCCACCTTGAGGTAGGATCCCTCTACTAGCCTCTTTAATTCAAGAATGCTTTAAATTGAATTTAGCTTATTTCTTAATTCTTTTTAATTATATTAAATTTCATATCTTGAATAAGTGTTCTTTAATATAATTATTTCATTTGATAAATAAAGTCATATTTTTATAATAAAACCCCTCCAATGGAGGTGCGCTGTCTGTAAAAACTCACAGTGATAGTTATGTTGATCTAGTTGCTTAAATTATTGCATTTGATTTGTGTTAAAAAAGTTTTAGAATAAATGTTAAATATAATTAAATGAATTGTGTGATAAAGCAATGCCATGATTTTATAATAAAACCCCTCCAATGGAGGTGTGTTGTCTTCTAAACCAAAGAGTAGTGATAGTTATTTGTATCATGTTTAGATTTGGTTGGAGTCTTTCATATGCCTCTTGTTGGTGTTTGTTTTGTGGCTAGTTATTTTTTGTTTTCTTTGAATAATATAAATTGGCTTATCATACTCGTTTAAATCAAATGACATTGCCCGAGTAGGCATATGCCTTGACCATGACACTTTCCTTTTCACGCTTTGAATATTATAAATAAAATTTCCATCTTTAGGAAAAGTGACTGAATTTGTAAATGGTTTGTGTAGGGTGTATGATTCTTTTCTGTCATTTTTTTCCCTTTATACGTTGTGTCATTGTGCCGCTTGCTACAACCTTCTATGGAGATCCATTATTATAGCATATTAAATAGTTGATCTGTTCTATCATCTGCTGGTGGGGTGACGGTTGGAATGTTGCCCCACCTCCTCCCGCTCCCTTCACTCCTGGCCGATAGATGCTGCCCCGCGGATGTCGCTGGACCGAGCCAACATGCTGCGGTCATGCCTCGGTCATTCCGCGGTCATGCTGCGGTCACGCTACGGTCACGCCGTAGTCACGCTGCGGTCATGTCGTGATTTGGACATACTTCAGGACAACACCCCACAATGGTTCACAGTGATAGTATTCCATGAGTCTTGTGATCAATGTTGAGATTGACTAATCACAATTTCTGCCGGCGGGGCAACGACCGGAATTTTTCCCCACAACCTCCCGCTCCCTTCGCTCCTGGCCGGAAGATGCTGCCCTGCGGATGTCACTGGACCGGGCCAACACGCCGCGGTCACGTCGTGATTTGGCCCTACTCCAGGACGAGAACCCACGAAAGTTCGCAGTGATAGTATTCCATGAGTCTTGTGATCAATGTTGAGATTGACTAATCACAATTTCTACTGGCGGGGCAATGACCAGAATGTTTCCTTGCCTCCTCCCGCTCCCTTCGCTCCTGGCCGGAAGATGCTGCCCCGCAGATGTTGCTGGACCGGGCCAACACACCGCGGTCACACCGTGGTCACGCCGCGATCATGCCTTGGTAATGCCGTGATTTGGCCCTACTCCAGGAATAAACCCCGCAACAGTTCATAGTGATAGTATTCCATGAGTCTTGTGATCAATGTTGAGACTAAATAATCACAATTTCTATCAGTGGGGCGATGACCGGAATGTTTCCCCGCCTCCTCCCACTCCCTTCGCTCCTGGCCGAAAGATGTTGCCCCGTGGATGTCGCTGGACCGGGACAACACACCGCGGTCACACCGCGGTCACGCCGCGGTCACGCCGCGATCACGCCATGGTAACGCCGCGGTCATGCCATGATTTGGCCCTGCTCTAGGACGACAACCCGCGACAGTTCGTAGTGATAGTATTCCATGAGTCTTGTAATCAATGTTGAGACTGATTAATCACAATTTCTGCCGGAAGGGCGACAACCAGAATGTTGCCCCACCTCCTCCCACTCCCTTCGCTCCTGGCTGGAAGATGCTGCCCCGTGGATGTCACTTGATTGAGCCAACACGCCGCAGTCATGCCGTGGTAATGTCGTGATTTGTCCCTACTCCAGGACGACACCCTGCGGCGGTTCACAGTGATAGTATTCCATGAGTCATGTGATCAATGTTGAGAATGACTAATCACAATTTTTTCCAGTGGGGTGATGACCAGAATGTTTCCCCGCCTCCTCCCACTCCCTTCGCTCCTGGTCGGAAGATGCTACCCTGCGGATGTCGCTGGACCGGGCTAACACGCTGCGGTCACGCCGCGATAATGCCGTGATTTGACCCCACTCCAGCCACATCCAGCCCACACCAGCCCCCTTCCACCTTCATTTCAGCCCGCTACCACCAACATTCCATCCTGCAACAGCCCCCCTACCACCTTCGAATCAGCCCGCACCATCCCCCCATCACCTGCAACCAGCCCCCTTCCACCAGCATTCTAGCCCCCTTCCACCTGCATTCGAGCCCGCACCATCCCCCAACCACTTGCAATCCAGCCCGCACCAGCCACCACACCAGCCACCACACCAGCCACCACACCAGCCACCACCCCCAGCCTCCTGCAAAACACTCATGCCATCCCTCTTCCACCTGCAAAACAGCCCCAACCACCAGTTCCAAGCCTCAACAGCCCCCAGCCTCCTACATCCCAGCCTGCACCAGCCCCTGCCACATGCCCAACAACCCCCAGCCACCTGCAATCCATCCCACACCAGCCCCCTACCACCTATTCCAGCCCGCACCAGCCCCCTGCCATCCCCCTGCCGCCTGCCTTCCCACCCGCACCAGCCACTCCAGCCCGCACTATCCCCTAGCCACCTACATTCCAGGATGCACGAGAAAAACTCCATGAAAATCAAAAAAAAGGAAAGGTGAAAGTGGATCCCCTTGCCTGATCCCTCTTTTCCTCGAAAAGTAGCCATATAATCTGCCATTAATGTTCACCGAGAACATTGGGGTAGAGATGCATCTTTTAACCCAAGACGAGAACCTAGACAGAAAGCCAAGAAGATCCAAAGCATCCCATAAGAAGTCCCACCTGACCGAATCAAAAGCCTTGAATAAATCGATATTGAAGGCACACCTAGGAACCCCAGAATCAAGATGCACTACTAAAAATATGGCTGATAATAGCGCTAAAAACAGCCTTTAACAGCGCTAAAAAAGCACTATTAATCTCAGCGAAGATAGGGGGGTCCCCTTTATCAGCGCTAAGCAAGCGCTGATAAAGGTAGTTTTTATCAGCGCTATTTTCAACCCTGATAAATGTATAATATATCAGTGCTAAAAATAGCGCAAATAAACACTACCTTTATCAGCACTATTTTTAGTGCTGATAAAAACTACCTTTATTAGTGCTCAAAATAGCACTGATATATTATCCATTTATCAGCGCTTAACTAGCACTGATAAAGGCCAAAGATCCTGTGCAAAAACCAGAACCTGCACAGAATCTGCCCAGCACCTGCACACATTACAGCACCTGAACAGAGCACAAACAACACCTGCACACAGCACAAACAACACCCACACACAAAGCATAGAAGAACAAAAATGATACATACATTTACTTGAAATCATGAATACAAAACAACACACTGCTATATACATTTCAAATAATGTTTAATTTGGTTATAATTACATTTATCCAACAAATAGTTAAAAAACAATGATGTTCCATCCTTTTTTCATCCATCCGCTCTAAAAAATTGTCGTCCATGGCGGCGGTTTCCGAACAAAGCATTCGAACTGAGGAAAAAGATTTCACCTACATAATAAAACAAATATTATGTTAGTAATACAATAATGAAATAAAGAATGGGGTTGCTAAATGGAATTATACTAGTGAGGCACAAAACATAAAATAACCAATTAACGAAATTGGTGCATGGTTAGGGCTAATCATCTATAATAATCATATGTCCCAATGTTTAGTAGAACATGGGCTATTTAATGATTTGAGGGGGAATAGATAAACCTACAGTTTGGTTCTAAGGTTATGATGGTCTCACATTGATGGTTAATAGTTTGTAAAATAATGTGATGAACTTGTGTAAGGTATGAGTTTTTGGGGAAGTATCTCTATATGGTTGAATAATGGATTGTAAGACACTCAATGAAACTATACGGATTAGAATCGTGTGTATATTGATTCCCACATTGTTGGAAAATGATTTATTTTACCCTTATGACTAATAATTCACCTAATTAATGAGTGGAATTAACAAATTTTCACTATCAAACATTAAAGCGGGCTACCCTCATATATCCCTCATTCCACTCAACAAAATTCTTTACACGCACTCTCCTCCTTCTCCCTCCCCCCATGGGATATCTCCCTTACTTTTGAGATAAATCAAATATTATCAGTTACATTAAAAGAGTGGTGGAATATCTTCAACCCTATTATCCTCCTCTATATTCTTCTCCTTCTTCCCCTAACTTTGGTTTCAACTATTAGGGATTTTGGTCTCCATTCCACAGCATCATGATGCTATTGGATACCAATGATGGGGATTCTAGTCTGACTATGAAATGGGTTATTCTAGACTTTTTATTTTATTGAAAACATTCATTTTTTATGTGGTACACCAATTTTATGAGTTATGTAGTGGTATTTCATAAGTTAAAATAATATAATAACTGTGCTAACATCCTTGGATAGGTATTTTATTTATAATTATTAAAAGGGTACCCTAGAGACCTATTTCCCATTGCCGCTCATATTTTCATCAATCGATAGGTATCTGATGCGATATCTCTAGTTATTCATTTTTGGACTTTTTAAATTTTTTATTTCATTTATCATTGATATATTGGAATTTTCTTTATCTTTCCAAAGATAGGTAGATTTGTGGAAGCTGATGTAGATTTGCATGTACATCAACATACTTGGTTGATTCATATAGATCATGGATCGATCTATTTAGAGATATATATAAATGGTTCACATCTTTTTTAATGTAGTTGTTCTATCGTACCTATATGATTGTATCCATTTATGTTTATGGAGCATGTTAATTTTCACAAACCAATATGGGATTTATTATAACCCGACACCAAGTTGGGTTCAAAACATTTCCCAAAGGGTGTTCCCAATCACCACGGGATGGAAAATATTGAATGGCTATTAACAAGGTGGTTTGGGAATGATATTACCCATTTATATAACCACAAATAGAAAAAATTAATAAAAATCACATAAACCGAATAAACATAACCAAACAAAGAACACCATTTTTGATTTTCAAGGTTGAAAACATAAAAAAAACCCAAAAGTAATACAATGGTATGGGAACAAGGACAATATCCTAAAAATTTCCTGTAATAATAGGACAATCATCCTCAAGCCACCAGCACCAACATCTAAAAGAAATAGAACACAAAAATTTGGATCCACCTTTATCACCATGTTACATATTTCCTTTATCTAGGCCATACATAACAAAATCTACATACCCACAAAGCTGTATGTAGGGTATGAGTGAGAGGACAGTAGGATGACACCCAAAAGAGGGATTTCATGACATATCATTAGAATAATATTGATTATGCATATTATATGAAAGAACATGGAAACATTTTTAACCCAAAAACATAATAAAATGTATTTCATGAAATAATCTTTTCTAATTATCATATGATTAAGGTCCCTCATATGAAAATGGTATGAGAAACATCAACGGATCACCATAGGAAATCCCTAATTGTACGAGAACTATTGAGGCATTAGGATCCTCATATACCTTTGAATCATTATACAACAACCATAATCCTCAATGTTTTCGTGCATGAGCCACTAGAGAGGACTTAATCCAATTTTCTAGCAGTATCCAATCGTCATCATAATTTTGTTAGTGCTGTAATCATAAATCCACGATGATTAATATGGGTTAAGACACTTCCAAATAAACTGGTGTACATGTCATAGTCTACTCACCTAGATAGCTTGTATGGAAATTGTGCTCAATTTACATTATACACATCATATATATCAACACATTCTTATGTACTTTCATTCAATGTAAATACACATATATAGACTCTCTACATCTCATAAGAAAACCCTCTTTAAAATTCACAAACACATTAAATCCATTTGAAAACACCCATCACACAACTTTCTCATTTCTTCAAACACATTTAGAGGACTTAAGCATGAAAATCCACAAGAAATAAAACCGCATTCATTTTAAAAATAACTTTCAAGTCTATACACACCCCAAATTCCTTTGATAACACATTTTAACCACACAAACATTTCATATAGTACACTTAGCAAGCAAATACAGCATAATAAAATCATCATATAATGTAAAATCATGGAATCACCTACATAAAGCTTGGAATCTTCCGAAATCTGCTGGAAAACATATAACCACACCTCCACAATACCTTAATAAGGACTGATTAAACATTAATATTGAATATATTAATGGAAACCCATGTTTAACTTGTGGTATTCCATGAGTTTAACAACCCACAAGGATAGAGGTTCATGATTTAATGTCTTACAGAGATGTAATGGGTGGATAAAAACACTTATAAAGGTGGATCAGGTAGGTACATCTCTAGGAGGGAGCACCTGGAATGTTTACTTGATAGATAGATCAAAACGCCCAATGAGGTCTGACCCAAGTGTGGTGTATCCCATAAAGGCAAGGTTTCTCATTTTGAAGACTTATTCGGATGCCACTAAGGGAAATACAGGAGGTAAAATAAGCGAAGGTGTACCCCAGTGAGGGGGTCACCATGGTTTACCATTGGTTGGGATTTAACCTCATAGAGGCTTCCTACGTACCCTATTTAGAATACAAGGATCAAAACCCATATATTTAAAAGAGGTATGGTGTGGGTATTACCCATGGTTAGCTTCCCTTCACACTAGGAATACTCTTGGTTGGATGAGTATGGGTTTTGTGGGGCTTATGCATTGTCAGATTCCCAGGTTCTTTCAAGAGTAGCAATGGGATGAATGGGACATACGTGCTAAGATGGACCATGTGAATGGCGTGATCCTTATAAAGAGGCACGAGGCACAAAAAACATGTAGATCTGTCTGTAAACATTATTTATGGTGGCCATGGGGCTCATCAGACTCCCCATACCTTCCATAAACACCTCAAAACATCACGAGGACCAGATTCTACATGATGGTGCATCATAAGGTTGATTCTTTTGATAATGTACTGGTCGTTTAATCTTGGATTTCATCTCAACCAACCTTTCCCTTACTTGAATTATCCTGGGACACATATTTTGGTTCCAAAAAAATCCTTCAACAATACCGATTATCTCATGCATCTACCTAGAAATAATTGTACAAGTCAAACAACAACACATGTGCTCAAATACAAGTTCAAACAAACGAGATACATAACATTGAAATTTCTTAAAAATGAACCAAGGGGTACACATGTGCTCAAATACTATCTCTGCATGTTGAATCTGATCCCTCTACTTTAATTTCAGCAATATTTATATTTAAGCCCTATATCTAACTGAAAATGGTGGATATAGACCATATTTGTTGTTTCCATACATCGTTTGTTGGAAAATGGATTTTGTTGATCCTCGGTGGTTTCGTTGTTCACCCCATACGCACTGCACACCATCATGCCTTACTTCAATATTGATTTGTTCAAAGATCAATAATATGAATTCGGGGATAGAAAACATTGAGTAATAAATTAATATTTCAATAAATCAGAGCATTATCAATTTACCAAAGAAGGTTGGAGGATAATAAATGATCATATATAGATAACATAAGTAGTAGGAATTCACCTTCATCTTATTTGTGTACAATCTTCCATCAGGTATGTTGCCCATTCGTTTCTAAACACATGTATATCATCTTCTGAATATGAGTTTTTGCGACAGTCATGGTAGTAATGAAAAAATATAAATACACAAAGGATTAATAAATATTTTAAATGAACTCATAATTATTTTTGAAAATACCTCATCAGGGATGATAATTTGTTGATGAAATACCATCTCTTTCATAAATTTACAAACATAATAACCACATTACTTTCCGTTTGTTTGTTTTGGACACTACAGAAACATCGACAACAATAAGTAATTTGTTTTGATATGTGTTTGGATAGTGCAATGTTATCATATATACCCAGATACTTTTCCAGTTGTAGATCTTGTAGGCGTGCTCATCCTTATGCCCTGGATTCATTCCATGTATTAGACGATATTGATGCACCACCCTATCATAACAGAATCCTCATTAAAATATAACATAAATTATATAACTAGATGTTTAGTTTTAAAATGTTGGATCTAGTGTATTACAAATTAACAAATGCCATCACGCGCGGTCGGTTTGTTGGATATCCATGCGTTGAATCCAGAAAATAAATCTTTGGAGTATCCAAATTGACTGTAATCAGCATCCAATGCTCCCTAAAAATACAAAAAGGAATAAGTAAATAAAGAAATGAAAATATAGTTGATATGATTAAATTGTAGAGTTTTACCCCTGCATCGTTGGTATTAAAAAGAGTCTATCATCCGTAATTTTGTTTTCAAACGATTTGAGCAAGGATGAAATTATTGCAGCCTCTTTATCAGAATCTATTTTGTCTTTTGAAGAGGTGGTGTGAGGACTAACGAGTCCAAATTTTTGTTCATGGGGAAATCCCTTCAATCGTTTTTCATATATACGTCTGCAACAAATATAAAATGTATTTAGTCATAATTATCAGAGTACATCAGCTTTTGTAAAATCAAATCATGAAAACTTACCTCATGTATACATTTACAACTGAGGTGACTAGCCATTCATACTTGAGGAGTTCATTTACATTTTCAGCACTAATGAAATTTTATGTTTCATCTCCATACATATATTTTTCAAAATCAACTATGTGAGTACTGTTGTCTTTCAACTTTGTATCCACATGAGCCTGCAATGATATTAACTGTGGATATAGAACGGGTGGGGTGAAGGTTCTCTCAGTAGACCGTTTCAATCGATTGGTTGATCCTTGAGATAGTTTTGAGATGATATTTCATTTCACCCCACAGTCTTTGTCATTATGTAATAAAATTCACCGGTTTAGAACTTTTTTCATTTAATGTTAAAGGTCCAGCTTGAAAAATAAATTGGAAATGAATACCTTTTTGTCGACATGTTTTTTTACAAGAACTGTCGGCCATGCGATGAATGTTCCAACAGCTTGTTCAACTATATGAATGTCTTCATCGTCATTTGGAATAGGTAGCTCGACACTCGGCTCATTATCTATGTTAATTGACACTCTAAGATGATCTTTTGGAAGCTGTCTATTGTGTAGCATGTCGTTTTGTGTATTGAACACCGTAGCCCTCGCTACAAGGCGATAGGTGGGAGTTGATAAATATAAATCACAGTCATTTTCACCCTGTGGAATATTAGTACAGGAAAGGTATCAATGTCTATGTAAATCAAATTTCACAGAAACAATTATTAAAACATTGATTACCTCATCTAAGTCAGGTTTTTTTAGGGGAATGGCTCACCTCAAAGCTGGTGGGGGGTGGGGTGGGATCGTCACGCACGGGTTGTTATTGAGTTGTTTCTTTTCTTTGCCTCCCCCCCATCAATTTTTCCATCATCTCTCTCTGGTATTGTAATTCTTCTTGAAAAATAGATAATTGTTCTTGCAGCTTTTCCATTTTTTCATTTTGATCCTCTTCTTGTTTTTGTTTTTGAAAATATGTTCATGGTGTCACCCCAAAACCCACACCTCTGACGCGACCATACTGTTCTGGCTGCTTCAAGGCTACTGAAAGTATGTCTGCATCTGGTGTGGTTGTTGTTGATTCTTGTGACTATGTCAGATAGAAAATATAGAAAAATAAGTAGTTATTGTAATGTAATAGCGATTTAAAGCAAATCAAATTTATATTATGTCATACTTACACATGTTTCCCACAATTTTTGTGTGTTTTCATCTATCAGTATCCCCTATTTATTTACACAAGCCTCCTTCCATAGCACATGGCGTGGGATGGATATGGATTTTTATTTTGATTCATAAATCTGCATATAAACAGAGAAACATGGTTATGGTGTTGTTTTATGTCACATACTAGTAATAGGCTAGATTTAAAAGACGTACCATTTTTTTCTCAAGTTCAGCGTACCCCATCCTTGCTTTACGGTAAGGGTACACTGAATCTGTTGTGCGCTTTTTATTTTCTGCACTCAGTAGCTGTTTCATAAATAAAAAACTGTCAATCAGAGTGATGAGTACAAGCAAACGTCAAACAACGTATTACCCCACACAATGTACCTGAAAATTCTGCTCCCCATGACGGTTTCTAAATGCATCCCACTCTCCTTGGGATATCAAGTGTGCATAAAGAGGAGGTGGGTGCGGCTTGATTTTCCCTTCTGCATCTTTAAGATGATATTTCGTTAAAATTGTGCGGAAACCTCTATGAATCCTTCCTGAAACTCTTAATACATATTCCTTGTGTGAGGCATCTACTATAAATGCACTCTATAATGGATGATGAAGAGTAAGTCAATGTTTTGGTATTTTATTTTATTTTAATAAATTAAAAAAATGATATCATAATGTTATCGTAATCTCTTCCCACATTAGTGTCTTCAGCCCGAAGACAACATGGTGCCACGACTGTACATCAATCGGCACGTGTTTCCGAGTGACGATTCCAATGTATCTACTAAAGATGTCTCTATTGGGGTTAACATGTTGGCCTCGCTTATTCCATCCCACCTCAAATTTGATGCCTTTTGCTTTTGCCTTAAGGATTTTGGCTAACACTGTCAAACTACGACACTCTTATTTTATTTGCGCTTTCAGGGTTTTATTTCCTACCATTTCCTCAGAAGTAGCATCAATATCTTCCCCTGGAGTGATAGTATCGTCAATGGGACCAGTAGCAACAGGTTGAGAAACCTGTTGTACCTCAGCACTGAGACCAGCAACAACATGTTGAGAAACCTATTGTTGCTCTACATTGGGACCACCAACTGCTGGTTGAGAGACCTTTTGTGCCTCGGGATTGGGCGCATCAGCAGGTGCAGAAGTCATTATCTACAGAAGTGGTTTAATATTTAATTTAGATTACATAAAAACAGAAGCGAACAGATAATAACATAATGTAACACAATGTATGTTACAATAAATAAATAACCTGATTATTGTACTCTCTTTTTTTTCTTTAAAGAATGAAGAGATTTGAATCCTCTATCGACTATGTAAATCCCTTCATTGTGGTCTCCTCTGACATACAAAACACCATCTACATTGGAACCACTGCGAAATGATTGTGAAGTCCCTATAAAAGGGTCAACCTCTGTTGAACTTTCATCTGACCCTTTAGTTGTTTTGGTTGATAACAGAACAATTGACCAATTTCGGTTTGCGGGGTCTGGAACATAAAATACTTGTACTGCCTGTGATGCCATTATAAATGGTTCTTCTTTCTCCCCTTCCTTACTGAAATCAACTTTCACGAATCCTAATGCATCTATTTTAACAACACTCCTGTTATCAACCCACTTGCATTGAAAAATTGGCACTTTGAATTTCGTATAATCCAACTCCCATATTTGTTTGATGATGCCAAAGTATGAAATATTCGCATAAATTGGATTTTTATCCTTAGCACTGGAAACATGCATCGCCTCATCCACAAGTGTAACCCCACTATTCTGCATGGTACTGTCTTCATCATGTTCATTAGTATAGAATGTATAACCATTAACTACATAAGCATTGTAAGATAATACGTACACACTTGCTCCTCCGGCTAGCCATCGAAGTCGTTCTGAAATTAAGTCTGGATTTTCATCTAACTGCTTAAAAATATGGTCTCAAAACCATCCTATAAACTGTCGATTATGTGTATCTAATATCCATTTTTATCCCTATAAGGATTCAAATGCCTAAGAATTTATTTGTGGATTTGAACATATGGGTTAACGTAGAAACTATTATGAAAAACGTAAAGGTGGGCCTGCTCCCGATCTGTAATATTTATTGTGACAACCTCTCTTCCAGAAATTACTTCACCCTCAAGTCGCTCAGTGTGATGAGATTTCATTAGGCCAACAATTTCCACACCAGATAGGTATTCAGTACAAAATTCAATAGCTTCCTCAACAATATATTGCTCCACAATACAACCCTCTGGCCGACTTCGGTTTTTGACATACCCTTTCAAAATCTTCATATACCGTTCAATGGGGTACATCCATATATAATGTACATGACCACATAGTCGAATCTCTCTCACCAAATGAACCATAAAATGAACCATCATATCAAAAAATGTCAGCGGGAAGAACATTTCCAATTCACATAATATGACGAAAATTTCTCTTTCCATAGTTGGAAATTTCGCCGGGTCTATAACTTTGCTACATATAGATTTGAAGAAGAAACAAAGCTTCGTTAATGTATAACAGACATTCTTGGGCAAAATGCAACGTAAATCTATAGGAATTATATCTTGAATCAAAACATTGTAGTCATGTGATTTCAGACCCTTTAATTTTAAATCGCCCATTGACATGATGTTCTTGATATTTGATGAATACCCCTCTGGAACCTTTACGTCATTCAAGAAATTGAAAAACTGATATCTCTCCTACCTTGAAAGAGTGTAAGCAGCAGGAGGAAGAAATGTTCGTTTTTCACCCTTCACTGGTGCCAACTCTTCTCGTATTCCCACCTCAACCATGTCCAATCTAGCCTTAATTCCATCCTTTGTTTTGCTGGGTGCATTTCGCAACGTGCCGATGACACTATCACATACATTTTTTTCAACATGCATAACATCAAGAAAATGTCTGACATACAGACAATTCTAGTATAGTAATTCAAAAAAAAAAACTAATCTCTTTTTCCAACCAGTTTTTATAAGGTTTTTCGAAAATGGTTTACCAAAAGTAGTGTCCAAATCTTTTACTTTCTCAAACAATTGATCACCTGTTAGTGGAGATGGTGCTGTACGTTCTTCTGAACTTCCGTCGAATGATGTCGTCCAAGATCGGTACTTATGTCGTCGAGATAGAAATCTGTGATGTCCTAGAAACACAGTTTTCGATGAATGTTTCAACCTAATTGACTGTGTACCTTGTTCGTAAATGGGACACCCTTGAGTTCCTTTAATGCTATATCCTAAAAAATTTACATAAGCAGGAAAGTCATTTATCATCCCTTAAAACATGGATTTTAAAGTGAAATGTTCATTTTTGTAAGTATTATACAACGTAACACTTGAATCCCACAATATTTTCAAATCCTCGATCAATGGGTCCAAATAAACATCAATATCATTACCCGGTTATTTTGGTCCTAATATAATCATAGATAACATGATGTATTTTCATTTCATGCATAACCATGATGGTAAGTTATAGTTTACCAATATAACCGGCCATGTACTGTGACTGTTGCTTTGAAAACCAAAAGGATTCACCCCATCTGTAGATAACGCCAGACGAAGGTTTATCGGATCGTTCCCAAATTCAGGATACTCATGATCAATTCTCTTCCACTAAGGAGAGTCTACCGGGTGACGTAGTTTCCCATCTTTAATTCTTGTATCTACATGCCATGTCAATTGTCTTGCAATCTTCTCACTTCCATATAGGCGTCTAAACCTAGTAATGATTGGAAAGTACCATACTACTTTCATAGGACTAGAATCATCTTTCTTGTATCAGGAAGCACCACACTTTGTGAATTCTTTAAGTGATTTGTGGTCCTTGCGAAACAATATACAGTCATTCGGGAAAGCATGTATTATTTCAGAGATCATACCCATCGATCGTAGCATTCATTTGTCATTGTATGTTCATCTTGGGAGTTCATTATCTTCTGGGAGCATGTCATTCAGGAGAGCAAGTAGTTCTGTAAAACTAGTGTCACTCTACCCATTGCCTGCTTTCAAATTATACAACTTCAATTCAGATGAAAATGCTGTATATTTAGTGCAACCAACATACAATGTCGTTTTTGCACAACTCTTTAACTTCTCAAACAATTTTGGGCAATCACGAAGTTCATCTTCAACTGTCCTTGTCATTTCCTCAATACGATCTTCATCATCATTCACATATGTAATCACACCCTCAATACGATCTTCATCATCATTATCTTCACTGTTCATGCTTCTAATCATATCAGATGATCTATAAAATTTCGTCTTCTCTGAGTCACTACCTACATTTGTTTTTTCCTCGTGTTTATTCCAACATGTATAACTTTGATCTATTCCGTGACAGATCAGGTGTTCTTACAACTCCTCTGGACTAATTTTTCTTGAATAAAAACAACATAAACATGGACAAAGGATTTGAGAAGGGTCACATGCATGATCTTCTGCAAACTTGATAAACTCTTTCACTCCATCTTCATACTCTTTTGTCAACTGATTGGCATTCATCCATTCTTTATTCATATTCATCGTCTTTATGGGTTCGATCTCGAGAACTTGCCTAATATTATTTTTTAATTAATCAGGTAGCATTGTTTGGGTTTTATAAAAACAAATCATGGTACAAATGCCTTTAAACATGTGTGAAATCCATATACATGGTGTGTCCAGTAGGGTGAACATCGTGTATGTATAAGATACCTGATTTAATCTGACATATATAAAATTTATTCCAAGTTAGTCTTACAAAGACTGAATGATTCCTTTGAAAATACATGACATTTAGAACAACTTGAGCTACAGGCGTGTACTTTAGATACATATTGAGTCACCTCACCAGCTATGCATCACATTTTTGTGGAATACACGGTGTGTAGTCCTTACATGAACACTAGGGGTGTATAGTCTATACATATCAAGTCTCTATGGTATCTATACATGGTGTGAGTGAAGTAAAAAACATGTCATATGGTTCTACCATTATTTCATGGCATGTACATGGTTTCATGCTGAAGTATATGTCTTGGAGATACATTGTGTGTGACCTAGGTTCACATGACATGTAACATTTAAAATGAAACTTATTCCAAGTTTGAGTCAGAAGATTATTCTAACAACCGCAACACCATACAAAAACACAATCGTGATCACTATCGCAACACCATACAAACCAAACAATCAAAATTTTATATTTTACAAAGCATCCCTTATTCAATTTTGTTTGTTAATTCAGGGGTTATCACAAAATTTTTATCATCCGGGGGTGTTCATTCATAAGTCAAGTATACGTAAATTACCAATTTATATATTCCAATGTTCAACAAGAACCAACCAACATTCAATTCATTTAGTGCGCAAAGAAGGACCACCAACGACCACGATTTTCAGCAGGGTGTTTAGCCCGTACATTTCACATTATAACCATCAATATCAAATAGTAATAACATGCGAACAAGAGGAAACCAATGAGTAACAAGAGAAAACTCACCACGAAGGTGTCGTCTGGAACACGGCAGAGGAGCATTCGTGGAAGAGGAGAGGCGCACAGTAGAGGATATTTCCAACTAAAAAGAAAACATAAAATAGGGGAAACCCATGAGAATAAAATAATCTAAAACCGAGTACACCATTTACCACATCCCACAAACCCCAAAAGACAATGCATGCAAATAAATGATAACCACCAATTATCTTGCATCATAACTACTTTGAGTCTAATTCCTAATGCAATTTAGTACACATAATATTATTTACCAAGAATAGGTAATGTGGGGGTAGATGCAGAGGTCAACCTCCCATTGATCACCTAAAAAGATCACTAACATGAATTTGAGAAAAAAAACATCACTCCATTTATGGTCATCCATAAAATCCGTGCTATGAGCTGTGAGAAAGAATTGATATAGTACAAATAATAACATAGTAAACCAATAAATATCACAATTTCACATACATTTTTGATATTTTACCATGCTACCACAACTACAACTTCCTATAGGACCACTAGTAATCTAGATTCTGATATGACATGGACCAAGAAGTGCACTTTATCAATCCAGATACTACATTTGGTTATCTTGTCATAAATATGATGCTATCTCAATGTATTCAAGGTAATGATAAGATGTTGGTCAAGATCAAATCTGGGTTGGGAGTACACTAATATTTAATTGAAAAAAACTACTAAAAATTGATCCAGAAAAGGATGAAAT
This sequence comes from Viscum album, assembly GCA_963277665.1. NCBI lineage: Eukaryota > Viridiplantae > Streptophyta > Magnoliopsida > Santalales > Viscaceae > Viscum > Viscum album. Next base: position 1,385,674,675 of record OY728138.1, read on the forward strand.
ATCCTATTCATCAAGTCCATTAATACAACCAATGCATTAGTTAAACCAAATATCATTGATAAAAATTCATACAGGCCATAACTACTCCTAAAATCAATCCATGGTAGGTCCATCGATGTCCAACTCATCTAATGGTATCCTAATGTCAAATCTATCTTGGAGAAGATCATAGAACCTCATAGATGATCAATGTGACAATCAATGCGTGGATGAGGATACAGATTCATGACTCTCATCAGGTTCAATCTCTAATAGTCCAAAAAAATAATAAATACCAATCAACCGTCTATTTTAGAGAACTATAAAACCCCATGGTAAAGTACTATACCATATGAAACCATTATATTCTATATCATCAAATTGTAATTCAAACAACTGATGCTCTTTTGGTTCTATTTTATAAATTGTGATAGAAACTAAATTTTCTCCCAAAAATAACTAGATTATAAAGTTTATCTCTTTATTAAGAAGTAAATTTTATACCTCATCAGTGAAAACATCCTAAAAATGTACTACCATTGGGGAAAAAGAATCCTACAACATTCTAGAAACATCTACAATATGCCTGAATATTTGAGCCATGAGAAAATTAAATATAGATTGAATTGGTTCTACATGACCAGATAGAAGATTCCTCTCATCCAAGTGAAAATAACTCTATCTATTTTAGAGATAAAAAGGTAACTTTCATCTGGGAACAAATGATTTTGGATTGTTATAAAACAAACTAATCCACAACAAAACTAAAATAAAATATTATCATATAAAGCATGGGTGGTTCACAAAATAAATGATAACCACCAATATCTAGAGATCATTCCTTGCAACATGTTATATTCTTGGACTATAATACCAATAGTGTGTCGATGGTTATAACACTATCCAAGCTTTACACCTCCAAGCCTAAAACATTTACAAAAAGAGTGGAAAAAAGGAATGTGATTCTATTTTATAAAAAATAAAATAAAGGGTAGATGATATAGGAATTGTACCATTGAAAGTAGATGATAAATAATCCACAATATCCATAGTAGACTACATAAAATGCATATAACCAGATATAACAAAAGTTTCAACCTCATGACCCTCAATAAGCTACCATTATACTGAGCATCCAAATGATCCATAAGATATACATGAAACTAAATTTATATAATGTTTGGAGTGTGCTGATTACCAATATCTTGGCACTCAACCTAAGTAAAATCAGGATGAATCTTTTCTAAAATACAAACACAATCCTTAGAGCACTATCTATAACAAAAATTTCAACCTCAAAAGGTAACATCAATAGATAACCAATATTCGATCATGTTTCTTGAAGTGAAACCAAAAATAGAAGAACCAACATAGAAAATCATCTAACCACACCCACCTTGTCGGTGGCAGCGGCGGTAGAGGCGGAGGCGGTGGCGGTGGCAGAGGCGACAGCAGGGGTGGCGGTGGTCGTGACAGCGGGGGTGGAGGCGGCAGAGGCAGCCGCGGTCGCGACAGCGGGAGAGGGGGAGGAGGCGGCAATGGTGGAGGAGGAGGAGGGGGACGAGGAGGAGGGGGATGAGGAGGAGGGGGAAAAGGAGGAGGAGGATGAGGAGGAGGGGGAAAAGGAGGAGGAGGATGAGGAGGATGAGGAGGAGGAGGACGAGGAGGAGGAGGAGGAGGTCGCGGCGGCGAGGGGCCTGGTTCAGCTTCTGCGAAAGCTTGACCACGTGCGAGCAAGGATGGCCTGTTAGGGTTATTAAATAAAAATCGACAGAACCTTTATCAGTGCTCGTTAAAAGCACTGATAAAGGTATGTTTTATCAGTGCTAAAATAAAAGCACTGATAAAAAATCCATTTATTAGCGCTTTTTTAGCGCTGATAAAGTGATACCTTTATCATCGCTAAAAAGAGCGTTGATAAAGGAATACCCCTTTATCAGCACTTTCTGTTTAGCGCTGATAAAGGGCAGCACTTCCCTTGCCCTGTTTTGTGGTAGTGATGGTATCCCCACAATAATTCCTAGGTAACAAGATTCTTAGGATGAATTGGTTTTGGTAATGAAGGTTGAGGATATTTTTATCCAGCTTTAGATTTATGAGTCTCTTAAGGTTGTTTTTGTAACCATCCTACTAGAGGGTCTGAGTTATAAGTGGTGGAAGTCTATTATTCATACTAATCCTGAAAAAGACTATTCTTGGAAAAGTTTCAAGGCATTGTTCATTTAGCATTATTTTATAATGAAGTGAAGGTACTGATGGATATAGAATTTTCTAGGAGGGGCTGTCCAGGTGGGGTGTCCAAGGGCTGTTTGGGGGGGGGGGTGCCGGGGGGGGGGGGGGGTCTGCAGGGTAGGGGGAGGGTGCAGGTGGGGTGTCTAGGAGGGGCTGTCTAGGGGGGTGTCTAAGGGCTGTTCGGGGGGGAGGGGGGGGGGGGGGTCTGCAGGGCAGGGTGCAGGTGGGGTGTCCAAGGGCTTTCCGGGGGGGGGGGGGGTGCCGAGGGGTCTGTAGGGTAGGGGGAGGGTGCAGGTGGGGTTTCTAGGAGGGTCTGTCTAGGGGGGGGGGTGTCCAAGGGCTGTCTGGGGGGGGGGAGTTCAGGGGGGTCTGTAAGGAAGGGGGCAGGGTGCAGGTGGGGTTTCTAGGGGGGATGTCCAGGGGGTGTCCAAGGGCTATCTGGGGGACTGATTTGAATAGATAAACCCATGAGCAATGGGACCTAACCTCATAGAAATAATTTTTCTAATGATTTTTGGAAAGGTATTCCCAATAGCAATAGGTTTGAAATCCTTTACATCCATAACATTTTCCTTATTTGGGATCAGGGCAATAAAATTGGAGTTGATTCCATAGGGAATTGAGGCATGGTTAAAGAACTCCCTCATAGAGTTAAGGATCTCATCACGAACTACGTCCCAGTAGAACATAAAGAATTAATTTGTGAACCCATCAGGACCAGCCACACTCTAAAGATTTAGAGAAAAAAGGGCACTCTTAACCTCCTTCTCATCAAGGGATGCAACAAGGGAGATTGTTGGATTTGTGTAGCCCGATCCAGTTGGGTATGATGTCATATAAAATATCCTTACCTATAGTTTGATATTCGGATGGTGGGATATCTAGAACATACAAGCCTTTTGGGCCTTGATTGCAGCCAAAAATTGGACAAATCATGGTAGCTCTATGAAAAAAGAAGATTACACAAATACATTTCTAAGGCTCTTCTGCATCTCCATAAACACATGGTAATAGTCCAACTTCATCATGTTAGTAATTTATTTTTCATGGAAAAACTCCATGAATGTTTTCTATGAATTATCGTCCTGTCTTCTATCTTTATTAATGGTATCCCACCATCAAATGGTTTATTTATGGAAAATGGAGGTCTCTAGCATCACTCTCTCATCCACATATGTTATCTATCTTGATTAATGGTATTCCACCATCAAATGGTTAATTTATGGAAAATGGAGGTCTCTAGCATCACTCTCTCATCCACAAATGTCTGGACTTGAGAAAAAATGCACTTGTTGTTTTCTATCCAATCATTTTCATCCTACATGCCTGTAATACATATAAAGGGTGGTGGATGTGGGAGATAGAACACCTAATTATGTCTGGTCATGGAATTTATAATGTTTTCACCTTAAACAAGAACAATCTAATAAAATACTTAGTAAACTAGCTCTGTAACATGAGTCACCAGAGACTGTACAGGGTGGGGGGGGGGGGGAGGAGGCCAGGGGTGGGGTGTGTAGGGGGGGAAGGGGTTGGGTGTGCAGGGGGTGTGTGCAAGGGGGGAAGGGGTGGGGTGTGTAGGGGGGAAGGGGGTGTGTGCATGATACCAACTGATTCTAATTCCCATGACTCATTTAGGGGCTGTTCAGATGTCCTCAAGTTGAAACCAAATAATGCCAATTGATATCTTCATTCTTTTTTTGAATTAAAACCTGATATATTGCACTCATCTCAATACACATGTTGAAAACATTCAAGTACATGTAGCAGGTTTTAGAAATCAGCCTTGAGATCTCAAATTTCCTCAACTTATTGTCATTGATTAATTCAATTTCTCCCCCTTAATATCAGACTTTATTTGGTCATTAACAGGGATGAGATAAATTCATACCTCATCAATGATTTTTTCAAGCACTTTCCAGAAATTCCATATTTGTATGGAATAAATAAGTCTCGTAGCTTCTCAAGGGTCTTCTCCACTCATCTCCCCATAAAGGAGACACACTATCTTCACTCCATCAAGGCAGATCTTTCCTTCTGATGTTCTTTGGAATACCATTTGATAAATCATACCAAGATGGTGACTTTTTTTCAGATCTGGAATAGTTATTCCAGCTTACTTCCCTTCATTTTCTCTCCTCTTGAGAACTAGTTTCACCTTCAATTACCTGCATTGTATGGAACACTAATAACACAAAAATAATAAATAATTAGGGATTAATGTGGATGTACTTGCTCATCAATGTGAGAAGTTGGGTTGAGAAAATTTTCTCAACTATTTTTTCCTTTCCAATTTATCTCCAAGTCTGGATGGACTCTTCATGCATGCACTTCTGGATTTTGAAGCAGCCTTGGGCAGCATGGATTTATTTCTTCCCTCCTCGTGTGAGATTTTATTTTTAACATGATGATAGTGCATGGGCTACTCCAGGACCATGAAAGGTTTATTTCTAGCTTGGGAGGAGGGCAGCAACTAAGGTGGACCCTCCAACACAGCTGGCAGTGAGCCCTCTCCTAGCCTCTTTAATTCAAGAATTTTTTAAATTGTATTTAGATACCTTCTTGATTCTGCTTGTTTATATTAAATTGAAATTCTTGATCAAGTGTTAGTTAAAATAATTGTTTCATTTGATAAACAAGTCATGGTTTTGTAATAAAACCCTTCCAATGGAGGTGTGCTATCTTCAAAAACTCACAGTGGTAGTTTATGCTTATATAGCTTGTTTGACATTATTGCATTTATGTTTTCCATTTTAATCCTTACCCCTTCTTCTCTCATTTGAGACACCATGGGCATCTCCAAAGATTTTTTTGACTCATAGGGGGGTGTGCAAGGTGGGGTGGGGGGTGTGAAAGGTGGGGTGAGGGGTGGGGTGGGGTGGGGTGGGGTTGTGGGCTACTGCAGGAGTTGGGGGGGGGGGGTGCAAGGGGGCTGTCCAGGGGGGGAATGGGGGTGCAGGGGGGCTGTCTAGGGGGGGGGGGGTACAAGGGCTGTCTAGGGGGTTCAAGGGGCTGTCCAAGGGGGGCTATCTAGGGGGGTGCAATGGATTTCCAGGGGGTGCAAGGGGGATGTCTAGGGAGGGTGTGTAAGGTGGGGTCGGGGGTGTGCTGGGGGGTCTACACGAGGGGGGGATGAAGGGTGGGGGTGGGGGTACAGGGAGGGGGGTGGGGTTGTGGGCTACTGTAGGAGTTGGGGGGGGGGGTGCAAGGGGGCTGTATAGGGGGGCATGGGGGTGCAGGGGGGCTGTCCAGGGGAGGGGGGGTGCAAGGGCTATCTAGGGGGGTGCAAGGGGCTGTCCAAGGGGGGCTGTCCAGGGGGGTGCAAGGTTTGTCCAGGGGGGTGCAAGGGGGATTTCCAGAGAGGGTGTGAAAGGTGGGGGGGGGGGTGTTCTAGGGGGTCTGCACAAGGGGGGGGGGCTACTGTAGGAGTGGGGGGGGGGGGGGGGGGCAAGGGGGCTGTCCAGGGGGGTCTGCCCGGGGGGGGGGGGGGTGCATGGAGGGGGTGGGGTGGTGGGCTACTGTAGGAGTGGGGGGTGGGGTGGGGTGGGGGGGAAAGGGGGCTATCCAGGGGGGGTGCAAGGGGGGTGTTTAGGGGGGGGCATGGGGGTGTAGGGGGGCTGTCCAGGGGGGGTGCAAGGGCTGTCCAGGGGGGTGCAAGGGCTGTCTAGGGGGGGGGGGGGGTGCAAGGGGGCTGCCCAGGGGGGCATGGGGGTGCAGGGGGGGCTGTCTAGAGGGTGCAAGGGCTGTCCAGGGGGGGGGGGTGCAAGGCGACTTTCTAGGGGGGTGCAAGGGGGCTATCTGGGGGGGGGGGTGTAAGGGGGATGTCCAAGGGGGGTATGAGGGTGCAGGGGGGGGGGGGTGTCCAGGGGGTGCAAGGGCTATCCAAGGGGGACATGGGGGTGTAGGGGGGTGTAAGGGGGCTGCCCAGGGGTGCAGGGGGGCTATTCAGGGGGGGGGGGGCTATGGGTTTTTTTTAATGAAACATGAAGCCCTAGAGCCATAATTTTAAACCGTGGCTGTATGACTAAAGCCACCGTTTTAAACCATGGATAAAGCTATATAGCCATGGTTTTGAACAGTGGCTATAGGATTTTTGCAGCTTAATGTTCTGCCATGGTTTGAAACTGTGGCTATAGGTCTTTCCCTATAGCCACACCATTACCAGCCATGGTTCGTTGAACTGTGGCTATAACCTATAGCCACAGTTTTGGGAATTATAGCCATGGTTTGAAACTGTGGCTATAGCCTAAATTTTCAGTAGTGAATGGGATTAGGAAAAGCATATTTTTGGGCTAGACATACTGAGGTTTATACCAATGTTGCATTTGACGGCAGTCAGGGCCGGCCCAGGAAATTTTATTTCCCAAGATGGGTCTTCAAAATGTTTCCCTTTACCATGTGAAGATTAATATAAAATATAAATCAATAATGATAGCAATAAAATTACATACCGCTTGACGAATGAACCCAATCACTTGCTACTTGACGAACAAACCTATTTTAATCACCATTTCACATTTATAGTAAGGGAGGCACGATAAGGGAGGCATTTGCAGGGTGATACAGACAGATGACATTGGGGAAGGTGTGTGGTGGAGGGAAAAAGGGAGGTGAGGTGGCCCAATGAGGACTTGAATCTGCAGGGAGAAAGCTAGGCAAGAAGATAGACAGGTATATAGGGATGTTGTGTTGTAGATAGAGATTCATCAAAGTGTAGGGGTGAATATGTGCAAAGAAGCAAGAGGACCCACACACCACCGTTGTTGATTGTGGAACCTAAAACTGCATCATGCATCCCAGCGTCGTCGTTACCACCATCAATTGGGATTTGAAGTTAGGGCACCGAGAATGCACATATTAATAGAGTAGACGTATCCGCCAGAGATAGAAGCAACTGCTGAAAAAAAAACACCACTCTACCATCATCAGAAAGAGCTAAGGGGGGCACCGATGTGAGCCGATTCTGGGTGCGTGGTAAGGGTTGGAGGACAGTGAAGGCTAGTTGATCAAATGATGTTGTAGGGAGAGGTTGGGAATCAAAATAGTGGAGGAAATGCGAGGAGCATCCAGTGCTGGTTGCGATTGGGGATAGGGCAACCACTTTCCCCTTTAAAGGTTGTTTCCCTAGATCGGGGGCTCGCGGGACTTACCCTTGGACTAGGCCTGACGACACTCCCCTCCTTCTGTGTAGGTTGAAATTTATTTATAGTTTTGGTGGGTGTGTATTAGGCCATTATGCTCTCTATTACTTTTCATACTCTGATTGTGGGATATAGATTCATGCATGAATTTAGTATTAGTTGTACTTTAATTTCAGCATTGTATGGCCTTAGAGATGTGTGCATGTATTTAGGTACTTAGGCTAATTCCTACCATATGTGTGATATTCCTACTCAGTGATGGTTTCCAATTCTTGTCCTATTGGAGGTGATATTGGGGTGTCAAACTTAGCTTACCACCAGGCAGGCAGGCCCGGGTGGGTCAGGTCATGACATGCTTGTAATGTGCCACTTTAAAGGATGGATGGACGAGTTTCTTGTTTACTTGAATTTCTTTCCCCACTGCTTGAGGTAGCTGGTTGTTCTTGGTTATGAATCTCTTTTATGGTAGCTTAGGATATTTCCTAGAGTATCTTTAATTATGGAATGATAATTATTAATAAATATTTTAACCCATTGGGTTGGTGTTTGAATGGAATGTAAATGTTGATGATCTTGTGGAACTGTGTAATGGGTTGGATTATGCCTAGAGGGCATGGAATTTCTTTGTGGATAATGAGACATGAATATAATAATGTTAATTAACAGCTAATGAATTAATTAACTTAAAGAGAAATGTTAAAAGTAAAGAATTAATTAATGAATTCTTCTTGAATACTTGTGTGCATAAAGGATATCAAGTACTTAGCGGTGGTATCCGGGTGTTCGAGAGATGATAACTATAGTTGAGCCTAAGACTAGGATAATAACCATAATATGATTATAAGCTACATTATATCCTATATGTTTTGTTATTTCATATTCCACCCACCCATGTTGATAGGGTGACTGATATCCAGTGGACTCTAGGATGGTGTTTTTCCCAACATCCAGGTTAGCGAGGAACTGATGACTAACTACCCCCTCTAACCCCACTATCTTCTCCTGGTAGTATTATGTGATAACATTCACATTAGTTATGTTTCCCCATATATTTATGTAGAGGTATGTAATTAAATTTTGTTATTTTCACACACATGTATCTCAAGATATATTATCTTAAGGATTATTATAGGTATGAAGAGTATGGGATGTGATGGATTGAGGTATAATATATGGAATACAGGCTGTGGTGGCTCTCGAAAACTAATTGGGTTACTATTTGGAAATGTGGCATGGAATGACATGATAATGTGATGCATGGGGTGCATGATATGTGATTATGAGATGATGTGATACATGTGATGAATGTTATGACGCTTTATCCTAGGTGTCTTCGAGCTAAATTCTTTTGGAGTGAGATGACCCAAGATGTGCAATGTTGGGGAAAAGTGAAAAACCAATTGGGAAGTGGAAGTGGGGTACCTTATTTTGATATTATATTATATGATCTATTGCATGCAATACTTGGTGATAGATAGTCTTGGTAAAACTGAGAACTCAGTATACCTTTTTAGATGATGAGTTAGTTTCACTTATTGTTCATTGGGATTTAGCATTCTTTCTTAATATATTGCATGATAGGCTTTGGGGAGGATCCCATTGAGTGTACCTATTATGATGACCCTACAGATATATAAACTATTTTTTAGGTCAACAGGAGCATGTTGGTGATTGGGATAGACTTTACTAGCTCATGGGTTGCTCAGGAGCTGTTTGTCCTTTCGTGGACACTACCAAGTTTATCTTTTGGTTCTTTTAGTTTCCTTTTTTCAATTGTTCCAGTGGTATGACATTACATGCATGTACTTGGGATTATTTATTTTATTTTTTCTTGATAAAAAATTATTGGGTTTTTTCATCTTATCTCTCTTGTTTCTCAAATATTAGAGGGTAATGCCTCCCATCTGTGTGTATGATATACCCTCAGTGCTTGTTTCCAACTCATGAATTATTGGAGGTGGTATTCATGTGTCATTATCTTCCTTATCTCATTTTCAACCTAGGAGGGGTACCTTTTGGGGGAGGGGGTTGTGATAGAGTGATAGCAAAGGTTCAGGTTGAGGGATATGATGAAGTTCATAGGTAGGCATAGGTAAGGACTGCATGGGTTGGTAGGGAAACGATGTCAACTAAGTTTAGTAAGTAGTGTAAACAAGGAAGAATGGATGATACATGGGTATTTAGGGTCCCCTATTATCCATTGCATGAAACTTAAGTTTACTGATCCTACTAAGAGAAGTGATATTGGTTGTAGGGTAGAGACCTAGGAAAGGATCACACATCATTCTTATTTGTGCCTGTATTTGAAATGAGTAGACCTTGAGACCAGGTTAAAACTTGGATGAATAAATAAATAAATCTTAAATGATCCATATTATAGGTTTATGAGTCCCTAATTGTTTTTTCTTTTGAAGGTATGGCTCCAGGTCGATGTCCTCATCAAGTTCATGCTGAATATGTTCAACATAATATTCTAGAAGATCACTGCATAATAGAGGTCAACAGTGATGAAATTTGGTGGAGTACACTCTAAGAGTTTCAATGATAGAATTTTAAAAAGTATGAGGGCTTCATTTTAGACTCAGTGGTTGAGGACTGGTTGGAGGAGGTGGAGATTACCTTTAATTCGTTCCTTGCTCGGAAGGAATATTAGGTTTCATTAGTGGTGATGATACTACGGGGAGTAGTAAGGAAGTGATGGTTCTTATTCCTTAGGGATCATAATGAGTATTCTACCTCATGGGAGAAGTTATGAGATGGATCATTTTTGAGAAAAGTTTCTTTCTTTGACCACAAAGGCATCCAGTCTCCAGGATCCACTTACCCTTTGATAGGGGATTTTTAACATGTAGGAGTTTGGGATCCATTTCAGGATTCTTATCCATTATGCTTCAAACCTGTTGTCATATGAGGAGGCCAAGAAAAGATATTTCAAGGAGACTTTTCATATAGAAATACAGTGCTAGGTCACCCCATTTATGCTGTCAATGTATCTTGAGGTACTGGCGAGATCAGAGGACATTGAGAGGACACTTTCCAGAACTATATCATCACGGGGGGGGGGGGGGGATTCACCCGGTTTCTCCACCTCATAGAGCTATAGTATGGGGTTCCCAGTTTTCTAGATAGAATATATTTTGAACTATTGGGGGTTGGTCCCGACCCTCATCATCTCATTTCTCCAGGGGTGGCAGATCTCAGGTCCCTACCAAGGTATCTGAAGTTTATTTTTCTTGTGGTGTCCGAGGTCATCAGTGATGAGAGTGCCTGACCTTTCTAAGTGGGAAACATGAAACAAATGTTCCACTTTAGGTTCCTCCATTGAGGTAATTTCAACTGAGGTATGGGTGCTCCATCTTGGGATTAGGATAGAGGAGACAAGGTAGGAAGAGTACAACCTCGAGTTGCTCCCTATTATCAGAGAGCAGATCTCGACCATGATGGTGGTCACCGTCAGGATCAGAGAATCCATGGAGTAGGCTATTGTTAGCTGTATTCTTTGGAGTTTCCAATTCCATATTATCTAGACATTATTTGACGTACCCTTTTATTGTTTTTTTACTTGGGTTCATGCTTATTTTGATTTAGAAGCTACATAATCCTTCATATCACCTTCCCAAGTCCATTATTTGGGAGTTGATGTGGAGAGGATTCCAGTTCCCTTGGCATTAAATACATCAGTTGGAGGTTGAGATTATTTTTATGAAGCATGTAGATACATTGATCTATTTCTAGGGTAGCACCACTCTTAGGGAAATTCCTATGTTTATGGATATAGGAATACGACATCATCATCAGCATGGACCAATTGTATTTAGTGTAGGATATTTTGGATTGATTCAGGAGGAGGATTGTGTTCTATAGTTCTAATGGAGAGCCTATAATGTTCATTGGTGAGCGATATCCTTAGATGAGTCAGTGGAATATTCCATCCCTATCTTCCTTGATGGACTAGCTAATTCTAAGTTCATCAGAGGCTCAGTGGGTAGTATTTCCTAAGGTTTTAAAAGATTACCATGGTGTCTTTCCTAAGGATTTTGGAGCATTACCCCCTCAATGGGAGATTGAGTTTGAGTTAGATCTATATCTAGGTTCTTCTACGATCTCAATGTCTATATATATGATGACACCTTTTGAGTTGTAAGAGCTGCAGATACAGATCAATGATATTTTTCTACGATATTTTTTTGGATGAGTGTGTCACCTTGGGGTACTCTAGTTCTATTTGTGAAGAAGGTCAATGAAAGATTACCTCTCTATATCAATTATTATTTCTTAAATTAGGTGATGGTAAAGAAAAACTATCCTTTTATATAGATTGATGATTTATTCAATTAATTGAAAGGAGTTAGTTGGTTCCTGAAGATCAATCTGTGGTAAGGATACCATCATATACAGGCGAAGGATGAGGATATTCCGAAGACCACTTTCCAATTTCATTATAGGAATTAAGATTTCATTGTGATGCTTTTCATTGTGATGAATTATTAAACCGTGTTCATGGGTTTGATGAATGAAATGTTCATAGAACTCATGGATCAGATCTTTGTGGTTTTTATTGACGACATCCTTATATACTCCATGTGTGAGGAGGAGCACAAAAAGAATTTATGTGCCATTTTGGGAGTTCTTCATCATCAGAAACTATTTGGGAAGCTATCAAAGTGAAATTTATGGGATCATAAATATTGTTTCTTGGGCTATGTCGTGTCCCAACATGGTGTATCTATTAATCATTTGAAGAATGAGGTGGTCACTTCTTTGGTATCCCTAAGAAAGTTATATAGGTACATAGTTTCCTTGATCTTTTAGGCTATTATAGGTGGTTCATAGCTGATTTATCTCATGTTTCAACTCCTATGATAGCCTTGATCCAAAAGTAATAGGCATTATTATGGGATGATCGATGTTAATAAGCTTTTGATTACTTGAAGGAGAAGTTGTTCATATCTTCGGTTCTTCATTTTCTAGAAAAGGGAGTTTAGTTTGAGGTTTTCTATGACATTTCACATATTGGGTTAGGCTATGTTTTGATGTAGTAGAGATAAATTATTTCTTATGGGTCTCAAAATTTATGTCTTCATGAGTATAACTATGCCACCCATGATCTGGAGTTGGCATTAATCATGTTTTCCTTGAAGTTGTGGTAAAATTACCTCATTGATGAGAATTTTTTGGTTTTTACCAATCATAATATCACGAGGTATGTATTATCTCAGTGTGACCTAAACTCACGATAGTGAAGGTGGATGAAATTCTTATAGGATTAAAACTTTTAGATTTCGTATAATCCGGGAAAGGGTAATGTTGTAGCTGATGTGCTGAGAAAGAAGTTACATAGTGATGTTATTCATGAATTTGGAGACTCCTGGAGAGTGATGTAAGAGCTCTCAATGATGTGTCTTGAGACATGAGAGGTTAGTGGTAATGGTTTCCTTTTTTAGATGAAAATTAAATCATATTTGGTGCAGAAGGAGGAGGAGTCCAAACTAGGGGATTCCAAGGTGGAGGTCTGGAGTGAACAAGTTGTCTGTGGGGATTCCCCTGATGGATGGCCTGAGTATGAACAACATTGGGTGTTATTATAGGGGAGGAAGTTTATTCCTTTGATGATGAATAAGGCGGTTCTCTGTGAGTTCCATAGATCACCCTTGTTGGTACATCATGGCATGAAAAAGTTACATCGAGCTTTGAGAGGTTAGTTTTGGTGGCTTGGGTTGAAGCATTCAGTTGTAGAGTTCGTGTCTCGATGTTTGGTTTGTCAGAAGGTGAAGGTCGAGCACCGTGTTCCTATTGGTTTTCTCCATCCATTAGATGTTCCTCAATGGAAGTTGGAGGATATTTCTTTGGACTTAAACACTGGTTTACCTCAATATCAAGGGTTGTTAAATGCTATATGGGTGATAATGGACAATTTTATGAAATCAACCCACTTTATAGTGATCAAGTAGTTAAGATTAATGGAGTTTTTGTCGAGGAATTACCTAGAGGATGTGGTGAGACTCCACAGAGTCCTAAGGATGATCATCTCTGATCATAATCCTCATTTTACCTCAATAGTTTGGAGAGGTATCCAACATGATTTGAATATCATTTATACCTTAACACTACTTTTTATTCATAGTTGGATAGTCAAAAAAGTGGACTATCTAGAATCTTGAAGACATGTTGTTCCCCTATGTCCTAGATTTTGGTGGTTTGTGGATGAGGAACCCACCTTTGGTCGATTTTTCATACAATAATATTTTTCACTTCACCATTGGTATAAAACTATTTGAATCTTTTTATGAATGAACTTTCCATTATTTTTTGTGATGGATTGGGGCCAGGGAGTTAACAATTCTTAGGTTAGAACTAGTGCATAACATGAAAAATATGGTTCAAGTGATTCACGAGAGGGTGAAGACAATGAAAGATCATCATAATTCCTATTCTGATCATAGGAGGAGACCTATATAGTTCAACATTTATGATCATGTTTTACTACAGGTATCTCCTCATTGTGGGTAGAAAAGGTTTGGACATGGGAGTAATCTTTCTCCCTGTATTTTTGGACCTTTCGAGGTGTTGACTCGTGTTAGAGCTATTTCATATCAGATAACACTTCTCCCAAAAATGAACTAGATACATGATTTCTTTCATGTGTCACAAATTCACTGTTATCTTCATGATGACTCTCACATCATTGATTGGGGGTGAGATAGATGTTGAAGATAGTTCAACCTTCTAGGAGAAGCGTGTAGAGATCCAATATTGTTAGGAGAAGGTGTTGTGTAGGCATGTTATTCCCTTGGTTTGTGTTCTGTGGTAGAAAGGTGGCATAAAGGATATAACTTCACAGACGATCACTCAGTATCTCGAGTTGTTTAATGTTGATCTCTTCTCTTATAGCGATGCTTGTTTTATGGTTATTGACCTTTTTCTGGTTTATGTGATGGTTTCTCTCCTTGGATTCTTTATTAGTGGATTTGATCTTGTTTGAGAGGTATCTACCCCATGTGAGGGTTTAGGATATAGTTGTTAGTGTTGCATAATTTTGTACATTATTCTTATAAGTTTGGTGGTTGATCTCCTATGACGGTGAGATTATTTAGAGGTATCTCATGGGGTGGCTGTTCAGAAAACCCCTTTTTATTTATTTCTCTATGAGTTTGTTTTTGAATTATTGATGATGAAAATTGTTTCATAGATATCATATGGGAGGGATCATATCCTTATAGGACATTCTTTTGCATGTTTCCAAAGTCTCTGGTGCTTAGAGAAAGCCTATAGTAGGATCAGTGGAGTTTGGGAGCTGGAATCTGAAAGTAGAATAAGTTCACAACATGAATTGTAAATTCATGATGTGAGAGTTCAGTTCATGAACCAAATAGGAATTCATGGCCTAAGTAGATAAGTTCACAGGGTGTGATTCACAATGTATATGATACATTCACGACTTGAATGGATTGTGGTTTGGACCTGATGATTATCTATCCAAAAACTCAATACATGACCATGAAGTTCATCACATAAATTAAACCCAGGTTTGTTGGATCTAGGTGATGTGTTTTTAGTGGGTGTTAAATTCAGAAAATTCATGATGTGAATAAACCATTCATGCTATGAAAGTCATTTTTCTAGAATTCCTATAAATCTAATTGCACCCTAAAATTTCTGAGAAACCCTACATTTTTCTCCCAACTATAGGAATCCAAAGGAGCTATCTCAAGGTGTTTTGAAGCTATTTTGAAAGGGATTGATTCCTGAGTTCCTGTGTTCGATCTATGGCGATACAAGGCAAGTTTTTCCTCTTTTTCTTGTGGTTTATTCTCTCATTGGTCATGTTTTCTCTCGTTCCTTCTTTCCATGCTATGGCTATTGATCTCCATTTTTCTTATGGAGTTATTTTTTTGTTTATTGGAATGGAATTCTTGGAGGGCTGTAGTTTTATTATGGGAGATGTGATCAAAGATCTACATAGGGATGTGACATGAATTACATATGGATGTAATTATAAGAAAGGAAATATCTATTTATCATTCATTAATGTGTGCTGCAAATTTACTTTACATGAATGGTCAAATGATTAATATCCCCTCAAAGTAAAAACTTGAGTTTCCTTGAATCAATGATCATCACAGAGTATTATGGGTTGTGATGATATGTTAATATTATATTGAATAGATTATTGTACACATTACAGTGGGTTGTATACGAGATACAAATAATAGTTTCATGAGGTAATAAGTAGATACTTTTTACTTGGACTGAATCGCTAAGGTATATCTCATGAAATTTAATACAGTCATAGGTATACATAGGGGTGTATGCTTATTATCAATAATTATTACCTGAGGTTGGAGAGATACATAATATAAGAACATTAAAAATTTGATACCCTAATTATGAAAGTCAAAATATGAACTTAGATAATTAGGGGATGGTTGGGTATTTTATTGATAATGTCATCGATTGGAGTGCAACTAAGATGGGATTTTCCCACTTGTATGACAAGAAAATACATATAACCCTTGATTTAATAGGTCTAAGGAAATTAATGGTCATGATTAGTTGAGTTAAATATGATGTTTTCAACAAATTGGATGAGGGGCATGTGATGCACTCATTTATCAGATAAATGACATGTGATGTATTCATCAGCTTGGTCAGTCTTTTCTAGAGAATCAAGAAAATATGATTCGACTATACTAGATTGAAATGTTTTATGTGTATTGGTCACTCGATGTCATGGGAAAAAGGATTTTATATGTATACATATGATTTATATGATATATTTAGTGGTAGACATATTAGTATAGAGATATGATTATGTTTGATAGAGATTACAACAGAACCCTTAGTAGATTGAGTAACACTGGTGCTTTGCTAGAGGTCACTATTTTCTTACATATATGAAATATAAATTTCATATTTTTTGTCAATGCTGATAAGTGTTAATCCCAAGAGGTTCTGAGATGGTTTTTGTGTTAAGTAAGGTTGAAGAATTAGTGAAGAGGATATGATTGAGTGTGTTGGATTTTGTTGTCAATACATAAATCATATTCTAATTTTTAATCATATGAAGCCATGTGAAATGATATTCATGGTTATAAAAATAATGATTGGTTCATCATGATTCAAGTATTTCATGAAGTGGTGAAGTCTCTTAGGAGAAATGTGGATGAAGCTAGGAAGGTTACACCGATAGTGGAAGGAATGTTAGAGAATCTAGAAAAGGCCACACATAAGGCATAAAGTTTGTTGTGGTCTTCATGTACAAAATGGGAAACTAGAAAGGGACTATGACCATGGTGGTAACCATGGTGATATTCTATTATGCTTGTGTGAAACGACCAATGAAAAAATGGCTCTAGTGAGGAACATAATGCATATATTTTTTCCTTATGAGAAATGAAGACACCTAAAATGGTTGTGGTGGTGTCTATTGGTGTTCATGTTTGAAAGGCGAAGCTACTTGACACAACAGTCATATACAAGAGACCACATCCATGGAAAAACAAGATAGGGTCGACAGGTGAAGTGGAAGGACAAAACAAGCATAAAGAAGAGGACTACGCCCATGGTACTCGACGTTTTAAAGGAAAAACAGACAAGTATTTTTCACCAGGACATAGTGTAAGCCATATCAAGAGGATTTTTTTAGTTATGAGAAATTTTGATGATGTGGATTCATAGGAGTTTCAAGGGATCTCCAATTCGATCTATGAGGTCATTTTTGGAAGCATCAACGAAATCTATAAGATTAATCAAGATCCAATGGCTCAAAATGAAGTGGGAGTGGTTGAGTTGGTTGAAGGTAGTTATTGGTTTGAATTCAAATTTGAACATTTGAATTGGATATTATACTTTTTAGTTTTTATTGGGAAAAGTGTGTGTGTGGTGAATGAAAAAAAGAGTATGTTGTAGGTGAAGTGGTAGAATAGATAAGGAATAAGATAGAAAGAAGAAAAAGAGAAGTAGAAATAGAATTGGCTGTGAAAATTTCCATGAAGTGAAGAGTTCATACCTGAATTTCTATAGGACAAAGAAGAAGAGTAAGAGAATAATTGCATCAAAAAATAAAGGCTATGTCTAGAAGGATTTATTATTTTTGATATCACGTTCTTTATCATTATAATAGTGTGGGAAGCACTATCACAATCAGGAGACTTATTGTAACATGAGTACAAGGATAAACACTACTCATTGTACTTACATGTTGAAACTGGTGGGTAGTATGGTATCTGTGAGATCCAGATCATGTTAAGGACCATCCTTCTCATTTTGAGAGGTGAACCTTATAAATATAGTTTTCCTTCATGTATGTGTGTGTGTGCTAGATAGTGATCACGATTCACATTTCCCAGTGACAAGGGAATTTTCACCAAGGGAAATTAATTTTTTTTGGATAATTTATTCACCCTCACCCTAATCAGTGATTCTTCAATGATATAATAGGTTCATTTTCAAGTGGTATTAGAGAAATAAGTTCCCCTCATTGGTGATTTATTATTTGAATTTTAAAAAGGAGTTTCTCTCTATTTGAAGTGTTTGTCACTGAATTTATAGTGTATGTCATGGAAAATCATAATTCAGTGAATGAAATGGGGATTCCTATATTTTATGAGAAAATATATCACATATGGGAAGACATGAAGTCTCTATAACTATTATCTATTAGTTATGATGTTTTGGAAGTTACAACTGATGGGTTTGTTACCCGAGTTGAAGATGTTTGTATGATAGTGACATGTAAGAGGAATTTGGAAAATGATGATCATGCAATAAATGTTATTTTATCATCACTCCTAGAAAGTGAGTTTTTGAAATTCAAAGGACTAAAAACCAAAAAATAAATTTAGGATATATTTCAAAATATCTATGATGGAATGACCAAAGTGAAGTGAGATAAATTTCAGTTTTAGATACTTAAGTATAAAGATCTTCAGATTCATGATGATGAAACTATTGAAAATTTCTTCACAAGGGTGAATGAAGTTGTGAGAATAATTAGATTATGGTGAGAAGTTTGAAGATGATGATATTGTTAAAAATATTTTTCATATCTTTCTAGATACGTTTGATTCTAAAGTCTCTGCTTTAGAATAAAAATATCCATGTGATATTTCTCTTGATGACTTGCATATTGTTTTAATATATTGTAAAATGAGGAAAGACAATTCTATAAAGAATAAGGTGAAGTATGGAAAAGAAATATCTTTTAAGGCCTCAAAGAATAAGAAGCATAAGAGGAAGGTTGATGATGGATATGTTGATTATTATGATTTTGATTCTGATATGGATTAGAAGCTTTATAAGATGAAGTCTCTAATATCTAGAAATTTGAGAAGAGGAAAAGGAAGTTCTAAAGGTAAAATTCAACTAAAATTATTAAGGTATGGATTAGTTGGAAATTTTATAGTAAATTATCCTAAGTTAAAAGAAGATGAAGTCAGTGGTGAAGAAGAAGAATCACTAGAAAGATTATTTAAGAGGTGACCATCAAAGTTTAAAAAATTAAGGGTTTATTTTAAAGGTAATAGAAATAATTTTTCAAAATCCAGGAAGGTAAATTTCATATATAAGTGTGAAAATAATTATAGTAGTGATGAATAAGATAAAATGGACATTCCAAGAGATTTTGATGAAAAATTTCTCATTGACAAGATGAATGAAGTAGAATTCACTAGTGAAGGTTGTAGTGAAGTCAAGGAAAATGAATAAATTGAGTTGGAATTATTTTTGAAAAAATAACTTAAGGAGTTCCAATCAATGATCTCTAAATTGGAAAATTAAATAAAAAATATTAAGAAAGAAAATCAAATCTCTTGAAACAATGAATCAATTCACATTGAAGAGAAATTAAAGTTATAGAAATAATTTGATGAATTGAATAGACTTTTTTTTGAATAGAAAAGTTCAAGAATTAATATAGAAGGAGTGAAAGAGAAATATAATGATTTTAATCTTTTACAAAAAAAATTGCGAGTATGGAAAAAGAGTTTGAAAAAATTTAAGTTGGATTTCCAGAACTCTGTTTATGAAGTTAGGGAAGATTAAGTAAAGATGAGGCTCATGGAAATCATAAAGTAACAATCAAAAATAAAGATAAACACATTGATATAACTTTTGATATTTTTTATAATAAGAACCAAATCAATAATTTTAAGTTTTTATAAAAATCAAGTGATTTTACAGATTCTGGAAATTATGAGTGTATTTAGTTTAATGAAAAAATCACTAAAAATCATAAAGGAAAAATGACTGAAAAGAAGATGGATATGAAGAAGAAAGAGTCATGAGTTCACTAAAATTTTATTTTTCAAAAAATATCTAAGATTAAGGGTGTGAAAAAGGTTGAAATAAAGGTTCACAGTTATGGACAACATGATGGTTTTAATGAAAATTGTTCCTTTTATGGTAGTTGTTGGCATTATAGAGCTTTAGGGAACATGAAAATGATTTTTTTGGTTTAATTACCAATATAATGATGAGTTTATATGGTTTGGAAGAAAAAAATTAAGGGGGAGTCACCCATTTCAAAGGAAAACACTTTAGATACAATATAAGAAATCTAGATTGAAAATTGAAAATAGATTTCAACCATTGAAATATTTTTTGTGAATGATGTGAGAAACCTGATTATATTGAAAAAGGGTGTATTTTTATGAAACCAAAACAAATTTTCTTGAAATATAGTGATGATAATTATAATAATAAGAAAGGATAAAGGAAAATACAAAGCTGTGGTTTGTAAAGTTTCTTATAAATCATCCAAAAGAGTCTATAGATTTTGGATAGTGGTTGTTCCTCACATATGATGAGAGATTTTAATCTCCCTAATTATGTTGAAAATGTAAAAAATGATTTGTAAAATTTGAAAATGATAGGTCACTAAAAATTAAAGGTGTTGGATCAATATTTATTGGTAAAGATCAATTGAAACCCAAGGGAACATTGTATGTTGAAGGACTGAAACAAAATATTCTTAGTGTGCGTCAGTTATGTGATAAAGTAAATAAAGTGATATTTCATAAATATGGGTATGTTATGAAGAGATTGAAAGATAGATGAATCTTGAAAAGAGGTAAACAGACAATAAGAAATCTGTTTCTAATTGGTGATGCTATAAATTATTTTTATTTAAGAATTAAAGAAGAAAATAAACTGTGGAATCGAAGACATGGTCATCTTGGCCAAAAGAATATGTGTAAGATTATTCACGAAGACAATTTCCTTTATGTTATTATGTTGAAAAGAGAAAGTAATTTGATATATTCCACTTGTAAAAAGGGAAATATTGTGAATACTACACACAAGAATGTTTAAATACAATCTACTCATCCTTTGGAGTTAATTCACTCTGACATTTGTGGGCCTATCAGGAAGCAATCAATAAATTGAGATAAGTATTTTATTTCCTTTATTGATGACCTTACTCTCATTACATGTATTATTTTTATAAATCATAAATCAAAGGCTTTAAAAAGGTTTAATATTTTTAGTTGAATTATAAATAAATAATGTGGTTACTCTTTGAAGAAGATTCAAATAGATAATGGTGCTAAGTATACAAGTGGAAGATTTGAAGCATATCTTGCAAAACATGGTATTTTCCATTGGTGGTCAACCTGGACTGAAGGACTTTGAGTTATTTATTTATTTATTGGATAATACCCCATTTTTTGACTAAGTTAAAAGGGAACAATTACATGGAACATATACCTAAAGGTATAAGTCCTAATACATAACCCGGAATCATAGAGGCACAAGGTCCAATACATGAATTGAAGGCCCAAAGACCCGACTATAATAAAACTGCCCCTCCCCAGTATCTTCATCATTAAAGGTGAATATCTCCACATATTTCTTGGTTATTCGGCTAGAATTTATCCATGTAGAGTTACACAGTGCCTGGTACCAATGGTGATTGACATACCCTCTCGTTCTTCCAATCTGGTTAACTCTAATCTGGTGGCTTCTAATTTCTCTACATCCACTTCTAAGGCCTGCTCATATGTGTTCTTCCTAAACTGCTTCATGGTTAGGTAGCTCAAAATACCATTTCTCAGAGTCCATAGATGGCCCATAGGCCCTGTGTCCTGAAGTCCAATGATTTCCCTAAGGCCCTATGGCCCATAGGCCCAAATAGGTTTCCCAAAAGTCTCAAACTAGATGAATAGTTCCAAATGCTACAATGATTCATAGTACCTACTATAGTAATACTATAATAGCCAGAAAATTCCCCTCCACTAGGATTTGATTATGGGTTTCATTAACTTAGTTCACCATACACACATCAACAAAATGGTATAGCTAAATGAAAGAATAGAATTCTTATGGAGATGGCTTGAACTATATTGTTATAGTATGGTATTTCTCATTATTTCTGGTGAAAAGATATTGGAGAAGTGATTCATATTTAAAATTATTTTATTTATAGGAAAAATTATGATATGTCATCCAATGAGATGTATTATAATAAATATTCAAGTTTTATATATCTAAAAGTGTTTGTAAACCCTTACATTATCAAATTTAAAGGTGAAAATTTGGGCCAATTTGAAAGAAGAGGTGTTGATAGTATCTTCCTAGTTTATCCACTAAATGGAAGAGGATATCATTATTACAAAAAATAAGTAGGGAATATTATTGATTTTTTGGTGTGAAAGTGATAGAACACATGAATAAAGTGAACTCACATAAATAAGAAAGTTCCATAAATTGTGTTGATGAAATTATTTTCATGAAAAAACAAGGTGAAGTTTTAGAAAATGGTGAGAATTATAAATAAGTTCAAGTTAAAGAAGTTGATTCAGAAAATTAAAGTGATGAAGAACAAAATTTTTCACATCATCCAAGACTGAGAAGGAAAGTTTTAGTTCAAAATATCATTGGTAATAATGAACAACAGATTCAAACTAGAAGAACTTTGAGGATAGCCTCTCATATCTCATTGTTCTCTGAAGTTAAACCAAAAGGAGTGTAAGAAGCAAGGAAAAAATCAATATTGGATTGATTATACGAATGAAGAGTTAGATTATATATAAAATAATGATACTTGGGAGTTGGTACCCAAACCCAGAGAAAAGAACATTATTGAGACAAAGTGGGTGCTCCAAAATAATATGAATAAAAAAGGTAAAGTTGTGAGAAATAAATCCAGATTGGTGTGTAAAAGAAATTTTCAAGTTGAAGGAGTTGAATTCAATGTGATATTTTTACCTATTAAAAGTCTTAAAACCATGTGAATTTTTCTTTACATTACAAAATAATGGAAATGAATGATCTTTAAAATAGGTTTTAAGTCAACCTTCCTCAATGGTGAATTGGAAGAGGAGGTGTATATTGAACAACCATGTGGTTTATTGCTTGGTGAATATGATAATTGTGTTTGAAAGTTAAAAAATGCTTTATATGGGATAAAGAAAGCCTCAAGAACTTGGTATTATAAGATGGACACCTGTTTGAAGAAGTTGCAATTCAGAAAAGGAAGAGTTGACAACAATATCTATATTAAAGATTATAAGGAAGAATTTCTCTTTGTTATAATTTATATAGATGATATCATTTTTTTGGAAATGATTAAGAATTTTGTGAAGAGTTTTCTAAAGAAATGAATAATATTTTTGAAATGTCTATGCTCGGTGAGATGAGATATTTTCTTGGCCTACAAATTTCTCAAGAAAAGGATTCCATTTTTCAATCTCAAGAGAATATGCTAATGAAATGTTGAATAAGTTTGGTATTAAGGATTCAAATCCTATTTCTACAAAAATTTTAGTGGAAAAAAAGTTAATTAAATATGAATAGGGAAAGGAAGTTGATCCAATAGAATTCTAGAAGCTGGTTAGAAGTTTACTTTACTTGACAGGTTCAAGACTAAATATAGTTTATGTTGTTACACTTTTTTCCAGATATCAAAGTATACCAAAAGTGTCTCATTTCAAGGATATAAATAGTATACTTGGATACATCAAAGTCACATTGAAAAATCAATTTAAATATGAAAAAAAGGGAACCTTGATATTTTTTTCTTAGATGTAGATTAGGTAGGAAGAGTTTATGATAGGAGGTCTACATCTGGAGGATATTTATATTTTAGAGAAAGGTATGTTTTCTAAAATTCAAGGAAGTAGAATTCAGTCACCTTGAGAATTTATAAGGATAAATATGTGGATACCACCCATGACTCAACACAACTTATGTGGAGAAGACTCAGTGGGAAGATTTGAAAGATGAAGTGAAATTTCCATTACTATTGGGATGTGATAATCAATGTGTTATTAATCTTTTAAAGAATCATGTTCACCATTCAAGATCCATGCATACTAAATTTCAATATCCCTTCATCAAAGAGATAGTGGGGAAGAATGAGTTGAAATTGGAATTTTTTTCTATAAAGGAGTATATTATTGACGTGTTCACCAAGCCACTATCAAAAGAAGCATCTCATAATATGAGGTTGAACTTAGTTGTTTAACATCATTAATTATAGGGATACGATATGATGTTTTCATGTCCTCCCTCATCTTGTATTTGAATATTGTTGTCAAAGTGGGAGAAAAATGACAACAAAAATCTTTCTTTATCTTCCTTTTTCTTGTCAAAGGGTGGGGGGAAGGGGTAAATAATATAGGGGGAGTATCCATTAATATGTTTTCATTTATCTAAAAAAATAATCTATTTAGAGAGATTTTTTAAAATGGGTAAGCTGTGATTTTTTCATGTGATGAACTTCTTTAATAGTTTACTGTAAGTGGTTATAGAAATTTTTTAGGTTTGAAATGTTGATGATGTTATTATGAAGTTCTAATTTAATTTTTTGAGGTTTTTGTTAAGGAATCTATGTATAGATCTTTATCTTATGAAAACATGGTATTATTTATTCAATGTTCTTATTTTCTACATTAAGTTTTCTCATGTAGGATTAAAATTATTGAATGGTGGAATATTACTAAGTTTTCAGAGTTTTATAGTGATTTATTTTATTTGTTTGATAAAAAAATAAAAAGGGGGAGATTGTTGAGTCCAAGAGGTGTTGAGATTGTTATTGTGTTAAGTAAGGTTAAAGAATTGGTGAATATGATATGATTGAGTGTGTTGGATTTTGTTGTCAATACATAAATTGTATTATAAGTTTTAATCAGATGATTCCATGTGAAATAAATTTCAAGGTTATAAAAAATATGATTGGTTCATCATGATTCAAGAATTTCATGAAGTGGTGAAGGATCTTGGGATAAAAGAGGACCAATCCAGGAAGGCATCATCAATGGTGGAAGGCTTGTTAGAGAATCTAGGAAAGGCCAAACCCATAAAATGGGTCATTTTGTGGTGTTAATTACTAAAATGAGAAACTATAAAGGTACCGCACCCATGGTTTTCCCATTGGTGATATTTAAACGTGCCTGTGAAAAATGGACAAGAAAAAAATGGTCACGGGGAAGGTCATGGTGCTTATATTGTCTCCCTGTGTGAAACAAGGACACCCAAAACAGCCGTGGTGGTGTCCACTGGTGGTTGTGGTATATAAGTGAGGTTTCTTGACACAACAGTCAAATGAAAGATACCATGCATCTAGTATAATAAAATTTGGTTTATAGGTGAAGTATCAAGAAAAAACAGGCATAAAGAAGAGGACTACGCCTATGGTGCTCAACATTTTGAAGATAAAACTGTAACACCCCAAGATTTTAAAAAGGGGAACATCATGTTCGATAACATGTGTTACATG
The DNA here is from genome assembly GCA_963277665.1 of Viscum album. Taxonomy (NCBI): domain Eukaryota; kingdom Viridiplantae; phylum Streptophyta; class Magnoliopsida; order Santalales; family Viscaceae; genus Viscum; species Viscum album. The sequence goes on from OY728138.1 coordinate 1,385,699,746, forward strand.
AAACACAAATATTAAAAGATAATATAAAAACCCAATTATTTATGATATATTTATTTAATTTCAATCACTTCAATAGTTTTCGATACACGCGATGCTGGGTTAAAACGAAACATGATACTCTATTAAAATATTATTATTTAAACACGACCATTATAACCTAGCCATTAAGATAGAGCATATGAATAGTAGTAACTAAATTATGAAAATAATATGGTTTACATATGTATAAAATAAATTCAATAGTTATTTATTTATTATAAATAAAATAAGAACCATTTGAAAGAGAAAGAAATGTTTTCTGAAAAACTATGTTTTTTGGAAAGGTAGATTAATCGACCTTTGAATTCATAATTTAAAATTATTTTTTACCAATTTTGAAAAGTTTATTTGAAAAGATAACCTTCATTTTCTTAAATATACATGTCAAAATTATATTTGGGTGATTTTTTTAGAATTTTATGAAAATATTATTTTTTGATAAATAGTGAAAATATTGATTTTTATTGAAAACAGTCTTTTCACTTAAACTATTTAAAAAGTTAAATTATATTTTCAATTATTTTTATAGTAAAATTTGTTCAATTATAATAAAATTTAACTAATTTAGGTTATTTTAATTAATTTTATATTTTATTTTGATATTAAAACATTCCATACTTATGACAATTTTCTCTTTGGAAAACCGCTCTTTCATTCCGTCAGTGTTTTAATTTTAAATTGAATTATTCAACATTTTTGAATTGAATTTGGAAAAATGGATTACATATTTGGAATCAAAATAATTTACATTATCTAATAAGATCAAATTATGTTTTTACCATAATGAATAATGAAAATATTAAAAATCATTTACCATAGTTAAGGTTAAAATGGGTTTAACAAGGGGGTTAAACTAAGAAGATACAGGTTGAAAATGAAATAAAACTTCTACAACACCAATTGTATGGACTTGTTTCGACCTTATCACCTATAAGGTTCTGTAATGACCCATTTTAGAGGCTTTTGTCTTTATAAAAACATGGGTATCACTTTATCTTTTAAAAAATTCCATGTGTGTCCTCCCCCATTTATAAAAGGCAACCTCCTCTCCTCCCCTATTCACAATTAAAAAACCCTTTGGTTTAGCCGATACATACCCAAATATTTTAATTACTTCCATACACACATCCTATAAGACTTATTTTTATTAGGAATACCACCCATGAAAGCTTTATGTATAAACCTAAAGAGGCTCTATGAAGAAGTGGTAAAATCCTTAAACATACGTATTTGTTTTATTTCTTATCCAACCTCCTTAAAACCTTATTCAACTATGATAATATAATAAAACTAGTATCTAATATATAAAGAGATGTTATTTTTTTAATTTCATAACCCAGATCCATCTCCTCTTCCATCAAATGAGAAACAAAACCATCGACCGTGTGTACGACAGACTACTGCCTCACGAACCAATGTAATTCATTTTCCATCACCACATTTCATGACTGGATATAATTATGGATTTAATACATTTATATGAAATATATTAATTTATTATACTTATGTAATTATGATATCACATATTCCTTATCACTTTCTATTCTGTGGTGGATAGGATAACGTCGCTTGTGTGTACGACGAACTACCACCACGCGAAGCGATGTGATTTGTTTTTCACTTATGCATTACATTAAGGTTATTAAGGGTAAAATTAATAAATATATGTGATATTTATTACCTAAAAATAATTATATATATATAATATCACATCTAACTTATTACCTTCCAATCATTTGGAAAATAATAACGTCGTTTGTGCGTACGTGTAGACTACCACCTCTATGCAATGATGTGAAATGTTTTTCATTTTTTTACATGGATGGTAATAAGGATGTAATTGATTAATATAAATGATATATATGAAATAATAATGATTATTTAAAGGTTAATTAATATTTATTTTCATTTTTTTTATCTATCGAGAAAAATGGAAACAACATTCATACATACGTATGACCTACCATCTCCATAAAATGTGTAATCCATTTTCCATATCAAACTTTAATAGATTATTATAAATAAATATATAATTAATATATATGATATTTATATCATGGTTAAAATTATGGAGATTATTTAATTCTGTGATACATACACCATATTCACCACTTATTCCTTTAGGTGGTGTATATACTGCCTCTTTGATATGTTGTATTATAAATGTATTTATCTTAATTGTATTTAAATTTTATTTGATGATTATTTATTTTATGGGGGTTAAGATTCATAAGTTACCATAGTGGTATTGGTTTATTTTACAATCTCATCATTATTGAGGTTTGTTTTTGTTTAAGTCTCCTTTGGGGGGATTATTTGATATTTCTATCTTAAACTCAATATATTTTATTCTCATCTGGTTATTATTGAGATTTTTCAAGTAATAGTATCATTTTTACACTCTTTGGTACTTAATTTTTTTGATAAAATGTTTTTAATAAAACACAAATTTATTTCTCTCTTCGGTCAAAAATCATTTTTCATCAAAATCCATGTTTTCTAAAAATATTTACAAAAATATTTTTTTCCTTTTCCAAATGATTTATCAAATAAATTTTTACCTATTTTTAATTTTTAATTTTTTTAAAGGAATCTTCATGTCATTTAAAAAAAAGGTCGATTTGACTTTTACCAAAAAAGTGAAAAGAATATTGGTTTTAACATGTATGGAATGAACATATTTTTCTATCATCATGACCACTTAATTTTTTAAATATTATTTTACAATTTTTCAAATTTTTATTTTCAAAGAAAATTATTTTCAAATTATTTTTTAAACTTTTTTTTAAAAATATTTTTAAAGTGAAAAAGTTATTTTCCTCAAAAAAATTTTAATGAAATTTTTATGGTATTTTTATTCATCAATGACATAAAAAATTTATTGTACTTATGATCCATTGGGTATATAATGTATTAATATCATCCTTATTCTTTATTTTTATGGTTTATGATGAGTTTCATTGAGGATGCACAATTTTATTTCTATTCACCATATTACTCTGGATGGTTTACGATTATGTTTATTTGATTGGGGTAAGTATTATCATTTAATATATCAGTTTTTCAATACAAATTTTTATGTTGATTATGTTTCACCCCTTTCATATGAGGAATGTATTGGAATTAGTAAGTGATGAGTGCATTACAGTTATAAATATCCCCATAATGCATCGATAGGTCTCATGAGACAAATTAGCTGGTCAAATTAGACAGGTTTCTACCCACAAATTTAAACTGTCTTGTAAAATGTATTAATAGTTTTAGATATCTGAAATTATGTATTCCACCATTATGAGATCAGTTATTGATGTCAATGTTATTATCCTATTAATTATAGTATACATGGATACGTTTCAAGATCATGTGATTATTTATATGGATTCATTTGATCATCATTTATTTATTCCATATTATGCTCCATTTTTTGATTAAATGGAATTTTTTTCAGTTACTTACCCAACCATATTGATTATGCTTATTTATTAATGATAAATTATGCTGTATTTTTACCCTTATTGAGCATCTGATTTCACCCCTTTATTATGTTTTATTTTCCCCAGGATATCAGGAAGTGTTTTGTGATTGATATGTAGGGATATGCTATGGGGAATAATGGTGTTCTCAAAGAAAACACTTTGTGTATTTTATTTTTTCAATTATAATGTGAATTTAAAGTATGTATCAAGTTTACCAAGACTAATAAACTATTTGGTTATTTGTAATGTGATTCCTTATATCTTTTTTCCAATGTAATAAAGTAACCACCGACTCTAGGATACTAGGGTTAAGGTCTTTATAATTGGTATAAGAGGAAGTTTAGTAGAAACCTTGAAAAATAGATTTAAGAAAATATAGATTAGGTATTATAACCCTATGATAGGGATTGATGTTAAGTATAGAAGAACATCCTAAAGTTTTGGTAAGATAGATACTATAAGGTTTTTACTAACAATACACCTCTTTTTGGATACTAAAAGTATACATGGTTCTGGTACAGATGTACCTAGGGGTAATAACTCTGAAAAAGGCATGTCAGGCTTGACTTGAGTATTACTTGGAAGATGAAAATGGGACTTATTGTACACTTGGTTTGACACTCTCGGGGGATATTCTTTGGTTAATTCACATTTTCTTTATAAACCATCATGAAGGATTTGAATTGATGATGACTATGAATGACCTAGGATAAACCTAAGGTATCATATATTGATAATAAATTGTTATGATTTATACATACTATAAATGATTCTTTATGACTATGTGATTTATCACCATGATTAGTGTTGCACACACTATGATTTTTTTTTATTTTAGTCAATGGATGGAACTAAAAGGATATGAGTTAGCACTGAATATGGTAGAAAATGTGTTGATGGAAAACCAAATGGGATGATGAATGGGGTGAAGGATATTGTGATTATTCCTAATCAGTTATCATGATATATTATTAAAAAATTTCACCTTAACTAACTCTCAGAATCACCGAAGAAGATATAGATGGAGTCCTTTGAGATATTGAATAGTGGAAACCATATAGTAAAGAAGGATTGCTTTCCTTCATGTCAGAAATGTGGAAAGAGACACTGAGGAGAGTGTCTCAAATTAATAGTAAAATGATTTATGTATGGAAAGGAAATACACAAATCAAGTAATTGATGAGGAAAAATGAAAATTTTGGTTAAAAATAGATTATAATAATGGTCTCCCTAAGGTATTATTGATGGATGAATGTTTTAAACGTGAAAGTATGAGAATTATACAAATCAATGTCCTAGGGGAAATATAATTAAGAGAATTAAAAAGGTTATATGAGTAATGGTTATATTACTGATGACGAAGAGACTACAAATGACATATAAAAGGAAGGAGGTATTAAGGAATAAGATCCTAGTTAATGGTTTAAGAATGAATTTGAATGAATAATGTTATTATGTTTGGATTAAAGTATTATGTTATAGGGTTATTTAATCAATGATATTATTGTTTTAAGAATCATAAAATGTATAAGAGTTGTACTACAATACCTTAAATTTAAGGATCTGAAAGCATATGATGAATAATACTGATATCTAAGAAAAGTGATTATATTGCTAGTTTATCTTTTTAGAAAAAACATGATTGAGGGAAAATAACCCTTAATATGTGGTCAATGTTGATATAATATTGATAAGGAGATGTTTATGGGATAATATTGGAAAATTTAAAACTTGTTAGTGATTTATTTAAGAGTTTATTGGATGTTTGGATTTATGGAATATATTCAACAACTTGAGATTTTATTTTTGGAAGAATTCATGTTTTCATTAAGGCTTTATAGTGATCAAGGTATTCAAATATTTGAAATGTGACATTAAGAGCCATTTTATATTGTCTAGGGAATATAATGTTGATTTAGTGACATCCCTTCTAAATTTTTGGACTTTTAATTTGGTTAGACATATTTTGGATTATTCTTAAGTTTAACTATTTATGGAATGTATTAAGTTGAACTTCAGGTATTATTGGATAACTTTTTCTAACCATTTTGGTCTTGGAAAATATATATAGAGAGGAAGAATGACATGTCATTCTTTAATTAAGATAATGATCCATTAAATGTTAATTTTAGTGCTCCAAGAATAAAAAATTACCATTAGATATTCATTTTTTAGAGTAGGAGATGAAGTTTTAATTTATCAAAGAACAACAAAAGGATGAAATTTTTAGTATATTTTCTAGTGTTCTCAATCATAATGTAACAGAATCCCTTAACTTTATGAAAATGATCTTCAGACAAAATTTTTTTCCTATTAATTTCATTTCTATATAATCAATGGTATTTTAAATCAAAAGAAATTTGTGGGTTTTCGATGGATAACTTTCTCATCACCATGTTATCTATCACTCTATATTAATCCTTGGGCGTTAGTATTCTCTTCCATGTCTAAGTTTTCATTTCCCACCAATATTCTTCTATTTAAAACATAGTAATGTGTTATTATGGATGAAATTTGTATTTCCCTTCATCTCTTATCAAGTGGAATTTTTATTGACCATTTTTATGTATTTTTTCAATAAATATATTTTTAAATGTTGGACCCTTGATTTTCTAGATCAAGATTAAATTTTGAGGATGCAATTTATTTAAGGGGTAGAATGTAAACCCTGAGATTTTAAAAAGAGGAACGTAATATTCGATAACATGTGTGACATGAAGCACTAAGTTTATAAGATAATATAACACCCAGATACTTTATGATATATATTTTTAAATTCAATCACTTTGATAGTATGTGATGTACATAATGTCAGGTTTAAATGAAACACGATACCCTATTAAAATATAATTATTTAAACATGACCATTATAAAATAACTGTTAAGATGGTGGGTATGAATATAAATAAATAAATAATGAAAATTATATTTTTTACACATGTATAAAATAAATTAATTTTCTATATATTTATTATAAATAAAATAATAACCATTTTAAAGAGAAAGAAATGTTTTCTGAAAAATTGTATTTTTCTAAAAGGAGGATTAGTCACACTTTATGGAAATATTTTAAAATTAATATTTATCATTTTTAGAAAATTTATCTATAAAAGTAAACTTAATTTTAGAAATATAAATTTCAAAATTATATTTGGTTTAATCTTTTAGAATAATTTGAAAATATTAATTTTTTGATGAATAATGAAACATGCTAATTTTTATTAAAAAAATATTTTTCGTTTAAATTATTTAAAAATTTTAATTAAATTTTAAATTTATTTTAAAGTTAAATTATATTACAATTTAACTAATTTATTCCATTTTAATCAATTCCATATTTAATTTTTATATTTAAACATTATATACTTATAAAAATTTTCTCATTGGAAAAGCGCACTTTCATCGCATTTGTGGTTTAATTTTAAATTTAATTCTAAATTTTTTGTAAATTTAATTTTGAAAAATGAATTCCATATTTGGAATTATCATAATTTATATTATATAATAAGGTAAAATTAATTTTTTTACCATAATTAATAGTGAAAATAGTAAAAATTAATCACTGTAGTTAAGGTAAAAATGGGTTTACCAGGGGTTAAAATAAGAAGATAAGAGTTAAAAATGACATAAAACTTATCCATAACCTATTTTATGGACATATTTAGAACTTATTTCCTAAAATGTTTTATAATGACCCATTTGGAGGATTTTGACATGATAAAATGTTGGTATCACTTTATCTTTAATTCCAAAAACTCTATATGTGTCCTCTCCCCCACTTATAAAAGGCCACCACCTCTCCTCTCCTCTTCACACTTAAAAAAACATTTGGATTGGACAATAACTACAAAAATACCTTACTTAATTCCCTCCACACATATTATAGTCCTTATTTTTACTAGGAAGACCTCCTAAGAAGGCGTTAGGTATAAACCTAAAGAGGCTCTCCGAAGAAGAGGTAAAATTCTTTAACACATGTATTTGTTTTATTTATTATTCCACCTCCTTCAAAACTTATTCAAAAATGATAATATAATAAAAATATTATATCCTATATAATGATATATTATTATGTTAATGGAATAAAATATATCCATCTCCACTTACATCAAATGGGAAACAAAACTTTTGATCGTGTGTACGACGAACTACTGCCTCGAGAATCAATGTAATTCATTTTCCATCATCAACTTTAAATTATATATATAATAACATATTTAACATATGTATATTATATTTATGAGATTAATATACTTATATAATTATTAAATCACATATACCTTCGTACTTTCTATTATGTGGGGGATATAATAACGTTTCTCGTGTGTACAGTGGACTAATGCCTCACAAAGCGATGTGATTCGTTTTTTGATTACGCTTTACATGAAAGAGAGTAACGGTAAAATTAATGAATATATGTGATATTTATGATCTAAAAATACTTATTTAAATATAATATCATATATAACTTCTTACCTTCTAATCCTTTAGAAAACAATAATGTTGTTCGTGCGTACGTGTGGACTACCGCCTCCACGTAGCGATGTGAAATGTTTTCCATTTTATTTTTACATGGATGGTAATAAAGATTTATTTTATTAATATAAATGATACATATGAAATAAGAATGATTCTATAAATGTTAATTAATATTTATTTTCTTTTTCTTACATATGTCTAGAAAAATAGAAACAACGTTCATGCGTACATATGACCTACCATATCCATGAACAGTGTAATCCATTTTCTATCTCTAACTATAATTGATTACTATAAATACATATGTGATGAATATATATTATATTTGTATAATTTTTAACATTATATATATTATTTAACCACGATCAAATTAAAATGACCAAAATTATCGAATTAAAACAGACATGAAAACAAAGAAATTATCACGTGAAACAGTGATTTTAACAAAGAATTGTTAATAAATAGGCGATAAAAGACTATAAGTAAATAATATATGGTATTAGATATATTATTATGTTTATATACTATATTTATAATAAAAATATATTTATTATACATGAGGTTTGGACACATACAAAGGAAGTCAAACCTAGGGTAAAGGTTTCTCATCTCACTTTTACTTCCGTGATACATACACCATATTCACTACTCATTCCTTTGTGTGGTGTATATAATTACCATTTTATATGTTATATCATGAATATATTTATATTAATGGTGTTTAAAGTTTCATTTTATTATTATTTATTTTATAGGTCTTATGATTCAGAAGTTACCAAAGTGGTAAGGGTTTATTTCACAATCTCATTATTATTTGGGATTATTTTTGTTTATGTATAAATTAGGGTAATTATTTGATATTTCTATATTAAAATAAATATATTATATTATATTATATTTATTTACGACCTTTTTAAATTAATAGTACCATTTTTACACTCTTTAGTACTTAAAATTGTTAAGAAAATATTTTAAAGAAAATCTGACATTATTTCTCTCTTCAGATGAAAGTCCATTTTCATCAAAATCCATGTTTTATAAAAATATTTTCAAAAATATTTTAACCTTTTCCAAATTATTTACTAAATAAATTTTAACTCATTTTTATTTTTTAATTTTTTTGATAGGAATATTCATGTATTTTTTAAAACATGGTTTGTTTGGCCTTTACCAAAAATGTGAAAGGAATATTTGTTTTAACATTTACGACATGAATGGAATTTTATGCCATCATGACCAATAAATATTTTAAATATTATTTTATATGTTTTAAAAGTTTGTTTTCAAATAAAATTATTTTCAATATTTTTTTAACTTTTTGTTTAAAAAATATTTTCAAAGTGAAACAGTTATTTTCTTCAGAAATGTTTTTAATGACATTTTTATAGAATTTCTATTCATCAATGGCATAAAAACTTTATTTTAATTATGATCCATTGGGAATTTTTTGTATCTATATCATCATCATTCTTTATTTGGATGGTTTATGACCAGTTTCACTATGGATATACAATTTTATTACCTTTCACCATATTAATCTAGATAGTTTATGATTATGTTTATTTTATTGGGGTAAGTATTAACATTTAATATATTAATTTTTCAATACAAATATTTATATTGATTATATTTCACCCGTTTTATATATGGAATGCATTGGACTTAGTAAGTGGTGGGTGGGTCCTAGTTATAGATATACCTTCAATGCATCGACATGTCTCATGAGACAAACCAGTTGGCTAAATTAGATGGGTTTCTACCTACAAATTTAAACTATCTTGTGAAAGGTCTTGATAATTTTAGATTTCTTACATTTTTCATTTTCTCGTTATGAGATCAATTATTGATTTCCATGTGATTATTCTATTATTTAGAATATATATGGATAATTTTCAAGATTATGTGATTATTTTTATGTATTTATTTGTTCATCATTTATTTCTGCCATATTATGCTCTGTTTATTGATTAAATGGAATGTGTTTCAGTTATTTACCTTGACATATTGATTTTGATTATTTATTAATGATAAATTTTGTTGTATGATTTCCCTTACTGAGCATCTGATCTCACCCATTTATTATGTTTTATTTTCCCCAGGATAACATGAAGTATTTTGTGATTGATATGAAGGGATACACATTGAGAAATAATGGCATTCTCAAAGAAAACACTTTGTGTATTTTATGTTTTAAATTGTAATGTAAATTTCAAGTATGTATCTAGTTTACCAATACTACTAAACTATTGGGTATTTCATGATTTGATTCCTTGTATATTATGATAATGTAATAAAGTAACCACTAGCTCTGGGCTATTAGGGTCAGGGTCTTTACAAACATGACCAATTATTTTGCACCAGGTTGTGGTGCAAGACATGTAAGAAGGATTGTTTCAATTGTGAGTTGTTTTTATGATGTGTCTTCATTAGTGTTTCAGGGGATCTCAAACTTGATCTATGAGGTATTTTTCAGAAGCATCAATGGTATATAGAATATCTAATAAGATCTAATGGCTTAAAATGAAGCAGTAGTAGTTGAGTTGGTTGAATCTAGATATTGTTTTGAATTCAAATTTAAAAATTTAAAACAGATATTATACTTGGAAATTGATTCTATAAAAAGTGTGTGTGGTGAATGAAAAAAAGGAGTGAATTTCATGTAAATTGGTATAATATATAAGGAATAAGAGAGCAGTAATAAAAAGATAAGTGGAAATAGAAGTGGTTGTGGAAATCAAAAAAGAGTGAAGAGTTTATACCTAAAATCTAAAGGTTTAAGAAGAAGTGGAATATAAGCACTACATCACAAAATTAAGGATATGTATAGAAAGATTTTTTTCTTATTTATATCAATTTATTTATCATTGAAATGGTTTTATAATCCCTATCATAGTCGATATATTTTTGGTAACATGTGTACAAGGATAAACCCTGCTCATTGTACCAACATGTTGAAACTAGTGGTTAGTATGGAATCAATGAAATATGGATCATGACAAGTTCATTTTAAGAGGAAAATCTTGTACATATTCTTTTCCCTTCATGTGTGTGTTATAAAGTGTTCAATATTCACTTTAACCAATGATTAGGGTTGTTTCACTAAGGAAACTTAAATATAAATTATATCACTGATTCACCCCAGGGATTCTTCATTGATCCTGGAGGGTCCTTTTCACTAAGGCCTGTAAGGTCACACAGTTAGGCCTATAGATAAGGATTAAGTTTTATAAAAAGTGTTTGTTCCAAAATGAATAGAGTTTAATGAAGTTTTATCCAAAATGTTTTTAGATGGATTCACAATGGGTTGTGAATTTTGGTATAAATTAATTATGGATTTTAATGCAAGTGAGAGATTGTAGGATATCTAAACTAAAATTTATTTGATACATAATTAATGTAGGCTTGAGTAATTCATTTGACACCTCATTCCCATGAAGTTTCATTCTAATTTATCAATTAATTGTGAATATATTAAATGGATTGAATATTAATTGAATAATATTCAATGCATTAATGAAAAAGGGAATAAATGTATATGGATACATTGAATATGGTCAAAAAATTTCATTAAATTAAATAAATCATGGATGGTTATATAAAGGGATAATATCCCTCCTATTATTGACAATAAAGTTTATACAAAACTCTATAATATATCTTCCTTCCCATAGCTTGATAATCACCTTTGGTGAAGATGATAAAACCTCTTCAAGTATAGGTTGGTGTACCACCTTCAGAGGCAGGAGGATTTTTTCTGATTCCCCCATGATCTTCATCAAGCACAATACATCGATGTTTGGAGATATATTTTTCTATAATCATGGTATAAATTTATGCTCTTAATTTATTACATGTTGATTCATTTAAATATAGATCATATATATTTTGATTTTTATTCTGCATCCATGTCCATGTGATGGAAATTTAAAAACTAAAAAACATGATATATGGGACTCAAAAGATATCTAGGATTATACCCCAATAGTCTGAGTAATGTCATTTACTAAAACACGATGTGACCTCTCAAACTACAGTGCAACCCAACCATAAATAGTGTTCTCTTCAATGCTACACACAATGTGACAGTTAATGCTATAGTGAAACCTTATCCACCAACTGAAGGTAGAAAAAGATGCGTTCTTAGAGGCCAAATGTTGTGTGATATTTAACTCCTTCATGAAAACCATATCTTAAATTGAAACTAAACATGGCATGTTATCTAAAACTATAAATCATTTGATCATCTCTTCTTTGTCAAATAAAATTTATTTGTTGTTTGGTTTGGTGTTGTGACATCTATGTTTTTTATCACCATCCATTCCTAACACCATGACTTACACTCCTTGGATCATCTGCCTCTCCTAAGGTGGTCTCCCATGCTTTATTCTATCAACATCATTGCCTTTAGGTCGATCCCATGCGCCTAAAATCACCTATAGCCCAACCCACACCTGATATTTTGTTTAGGGGTATTTTATTACACTTTGTCTATATCCATTACATAATGATGGTTTACCCTTCAAAACTGTCATGCCTCATTGATGTAGATATCTCTACACCACTATTCGGGACTCCCTCTTGGGTTTTCATCATTGAACCAATGACCATTTAAAAGATCTAAGTTGAAATTTTTTCATGATAAATAGAAGGGAGGTAGGTTAAAATGAAAGTTATAAATGGTTAGTGTGATTCTAACCACCCAAAGTTCTATTTTTAGCATGTTCATCAACAAATATCTACGATCAAGGATTCACAATGATAACCAAGGAAAAAATATTATCAAATTCAATGAATTAAGAAATAATCATGAAGGATAATTATCAATAATTAACTAAAAGATAAAAAGTATAAATAATTAAAAAAATTAATCCCAATAATCCATGATATATAAAATAATTCTACAATAAAAATTCTATATTAAATTGAGTGAAAGAGGAAAGGAATAAAATTAAGATCCCTACCTTGTTGATGATCTTCCAGTGCTTCAAGATTCAACCTCAATCTATGAGTTCAACAGCTCCATGAAGAATGATCCTCACAAATATCTTGTCTCCTCGGTTCCTAGTGATGATGGACAATACTATCCAAAGAGTATTTTAGATCTATTTATAACATCAATTTAGGTTAACCAAGTGATTAAAATAAAAACCTAAAAAGGATCATTCATGGGACCATAACCTAGACAAAAAAATTACTCCTCTTCTAGGTGAAAACCCCTATTTCAAACACACCTATGATGTCAGAAATTATTTTTTGGGATTCATTTGGGAGATATAAAATATTTAATTAATTTAAATTTACATGAGCTAAAATAATATTTTTAAAATATGAAATATTTTTCAAAGACCTGCGACACTTTGAAATAAAGACCATGGATGTGAAAACCTTAATAAACATTATTAAAAATATTTAAATGTTCTGAAAAAAATTCATGGTCGCTATAATCACAAGAAAAAATATGATGATAGATTTTACACTAAGGTTTCCATTTAATATATATCAATGATCACATATCATTTATGCATGTGTGATATTTTAAAATAATAATATATGAGTTCCCATGACTCCTACTAATAATTATATTATCCAATCTATTTATTTAAATATTAATAAAAATAATTAAATAACCAAAAAATAGGATTTTTTATAAATTAATATATTATTTAGTGGTTTAAAACTATATATATGTAAATCTATAGATATTAAATAATTTTGAAGTTATAAATAAGTGGTATGATGTATTATGAAAGTAAATATAGTGTTTAGAGAGTCACAATTGTATCATTTCTTAGAGACAAGAAGTAAAAAATATAGTTTCATGTTGGAGGTTCAAATGAAACAGGATATAGAGTGAAGAATATTTAATTAACCACATGTCAAAAACATGGGAAGAAACACTTATTGAGTTCTTTTAAGAGAACTAAGAAATGTTTAAAGTGAAACAAAGGGTGGCATCAAACATAAGAATATCTAAGGTATATAAAGAGGAAAATCAATATAATTGAGGAAGAGAAGGGTCTATTAAATTCATTTCCCATGATTCAATGATTCAATTACAAGGAACTTGGGAATTATGCTCAAAATTCACTAAACCAAGGGTCTTTGAGGAAATTAACACCATAAATCACCAAAGACAAGGGAGAAAGGAAAATTTTATATCATTAATATCATTGATTTGGTTTAAAAAAATGAAGATATGATAGGTAGAATTATCATAGAATCAAGAATGAATAATTAATTATTTGATAATGTTTTGAATCATTCTTTAATATAATGCACATTTACCAAAGATATTGAATCACCTCTTCAATACATTAAAGTTAATATATCTGTGAAAACACTTGATGGTGTAATTAATATATCCCAAGTGTATAACTCTTTCATAGTTAATATTTATAGGATGATCCTTACTTTGGGATAATTAAATTAAATAATGGAAATGAATTGACTCTACTTATATATAGACCATATCAACAATTGGGAAAATAAAATCTCATTTCACACCCCAAACCATCACATGTTTATAAATAAATGTAAGTAGAATTATGAATCTAATTCTAAAATATGAATCTTGTTAGAAATTGAAGAATAATATTTGACATAAATGGATGAGATTAAGTAAAAGTTTAACCTCAAAGGAATAAATATTTTTGGAGAATATGGTAATGTATTCCCATAATAGTTTCCTAGTCTTCCCAAAAATTATAAGGTATAGTTCTCAATAGAACTTATATGTGGTTCAATACCTATAAAAAAACCCAATATAAAATGTCATTGATAGAACTGTAGGGGTGCACCAATCCTAATTATCAATACGGGGGCGAGTATATATATATTTGAATCAATTATTAAGAGATTAATATGATCATGATAAAGAACAAGTGTTATATATCTATCATTGATGACTTGTTTGATCAATTTCATAAAGCTAAATACTTTTAAAAAGAAAATATCCATTCTAGATATCATTATCTAAAGGTGAAAAGATATTATATTAAAAATATATTCTTTCACACAAAATATGAACAACATGAATTCATAATGATTCTATTTAATCTTACAAGTGATTCAAAATTAGTTATGAACTTTATGAAAAAAGTATTTATAGATAACTCAATAATTTTTTGGTCATATTTATTTAAAATATTCTTATATACTCTAAAATAAAGGATATTATGATTATTATTTGTGAATTGTGCTAAAAAATCTAGGAAAGGATAATGTTTTCACAAAATTCAGAAAGTATTACTTTTTTATGTAGAAAGTGCCATTGTTGAGGAACATGATAACTACTAATGTAATTTCTATGGATTATCCAAAGATAAAGGTGATTAAATAATTACTCATATCAATAACTATGATAAATATCAATTGTTTTATTTTATTAGTTAGGTAATATTAACACTTTTTGAGAAAGTTCTCATAATCATCTAACTCACTAAGTTAACGCAGAAGGGGTGAATTTATGTCTAGAAAAAATATTTTGAAGAAATATCCAAGGATCTTAAGTTATTCATTATACCTATACTCACAATACCCCTAGGTAGAGAAGGATTTTTATATACAATTATGTTTTAAATAAGGTCTTTTGGATTTCTTCAAGCATCCCTCTAGATCCAAAAAATTGACCAGCCTTCCAGGTCCCCATTGGTTCCTTTTCTCTTTTTATAATTTAAATATTCAATTTTTTATTTTTATCCTAGTCTGGTTTTATTAGTATTTATATAGATGGGTTGGTTGTTGTGAGGGTTCCCACTTTACCATAAAAGTGGTTTATTTTAGAGAAAACCCCCAAAAAAGGTATTTAGAGATAATTAAGGTCTTAGGATTCATCCTTATGAAAAATGATGAAGTAATAATCTAGGAATAATGATAATTAATGATCCGTGAGAAAAATTACATGGAACATGATTTAAATTTAGCGACAGGGATCTTTGTATTAAAGATTTATTGGAATCACCTATATGGAGAGAATTTATATATATATATATATATATTGATCATAAAAACTTAGCATGCATATTCACACAAAATGAGTCAAACATGTGACAAAAAAGATGATTATAATTGATCAAAGGTTATGATTTCTTTATACATTAACATTCCAAAAAATAAAATAAGGTGATATATGATTTTAGTGTAAATTAACTTATTAAACTATCTATTATGAGAATTTCAAAATTATAAATTTTCATGGATATGAAAAGGATTGGTATGGAAATCATAAAGTCGAGGATGATATCCTACTTTTCCCAAATGATTCCCTAACTATTTATTTAAGAGAAAATCTAGGAGGTGTAAAATAATGATTTGGATCTACATAATAAGTTTAAAACAATTAACAAAGATAAGATTCATAAATTAAACATCTATAAATAAGGATTCATAAGGTCTAGATCATGATTTTGTGTTACATAAACATAAATATTAAATTATAAGCTATTGGATTATGCACATAGATCATTTTTTTCAATCCTCCCATAATTCACCCAACAATATAAACATATTTAGGTTCACTTATGGTTGTTTAATATGGAAAAAGGAGATTTTGTAATACACATCAAGGTGTTTGGTATGCCATTTAGTTAAGGTAGAACATTATAAGTCCAAGGGTATAGTGAAACCATTACCTATCCCATGATGGAAATGGTATAAATTCACCATAAATTTCATCATGGTTCTTACAAATACCACCAAAGGTAGCAACTATTTATGATTTTTGGTTGATTTACTTTCAAGTACTTATCACTTTATCTCCAATAGAGAGTATTAAGCACTTGACCAAATTTTAAGATATATATAAAGGAAGTGTTGTGGTTTCATGAGACACCACTTTCAATTATATTTGATCAAGATATGAATTTTACCTCGATGTTTTGGAGGATTCTCTAATAAGTATTAAACATAGAGTTGAAATTTAGTATGAACTATGATACATAAATATATGTTCAATCTAAAAGAAAATTTTATACACTTGAATACATGCTTAAAGAATTCCCGATGGACTTAAAAGGAGGTTCAGATTAACATATTACATTGATTGATATATCATATAATAAGAGTTTTTAATCAAGCATACTGATTAAAATATATAGAGATTTGTATCAAAAGATATGTAGAAATATGAATTTTTAGGATGGAGTTAGTGAAAAGAAGATTTTGGGACCTAATAAAACAAGAAATTATAGATAAAGTCTAAGTCATTAATCAATATATCAAAGCAATATAGATCTGATAAAAAAGTTATGTTGATAATCATTGAAAAGACCTAGATTTCAATATTGGAGAAAACTATTCCTTTCAATATCTCATTGGAAGAGAGTTATGATATTTAAGAAGGGAAGGAGAAGTTTAATGTATATTAACCTATTTAAAATTATTTATTGTGTGGGGGGGTTGTGATGTAATGACCCATCCCCTCAAAGTTATCCCTCCTTGACCGGTAATGAAAAAAGAGAGATAATATTGCTCAAATCCCACCTCTAATTGGCCATGGTTTGGAGACAATAACCAAGAGTATATCATACAAAAAATAAGAGGTATTAACCTCTAGGATTTGAGAAATGAGAGAGATAATATATCAATAACCAATAACTCCTACTCAAGATAAAAGTAAACAAATAATCCCAAGTACATGCATGTAATGTCATACAACTAAAATAATTACAAAATGGAAATTATTGGGCATGTATTGTACAAAA
The DNA here is from genome assembly GCA_963277665.1 of Viscum album. Classification (NCBI taxonomy): domain Eukaryota; kingdom Viridiplantae; phylum Streptophyta; class Magnoliopsida; order Santalales; family Viscaceae; genus Viscum; species Viscum album. The sequence continues at coordinate 1,385,717,441 of OY728138.1, forward strand.
AATACTATATGATTTATGATGATTTTTATGATAAAAAATACCCTTTTTTTTTTCTAATGAAGTTTTTTAAGTGAGCTTTACATGAATTTATATTTTGTTTTAAAGTTTTTAGAATTATATAATGATTCTGGAAACACTATTTTCATACCTATGTTATGATAGAAAAGATAACATTTGCATATGGTATCAAACCTATGCTGCACTAAATTGTTTACATTTGGAACAACATTCCCACATGCAGAAATCGGTAAGTGTATGGATCAACAACCCTTCATTGGAGTCTGGATTTACTGTTATCAACCCTAAGTTTTAGAAATTTGAATGTATGGTTCATTAATGCTATGTTCGGGATTTTATACTAACAAGGATAAATGTATGGATTGTCATCCCTATTCTACATTGTTCCCAACATTACATAAAGATGAATGTATGAAGAAGGAAACCTACTCTATGTGAAGGAACCATACACTATGTGAAGGAACCCTACACTACACAGTTCAACCCCATGCTGTATTCTCAATAGTGAAGTTCTTCAAGCCATGTTTTCAATTTGATATTGGTGCAATGGTCAAATCATAATTAAATACCAATTCAAGGATCATTTTGATTGTTTAAAAGAACAGAGTTTATCAAAAAAAATCATTCCTATTTCTAAGGGAAGTTGCGACTCTCCTAGTTAATTGAAATTTTAATTTCTATGACCAATCATGCTAAGCTTTTGGATTTGAAATATAGAAGCAAGTCATATGATCTATATATTCTTTAAAAATATCTCTTCAAAATATATAAGATAGGTGATTTACATACAAGACTGATTTATTGAAATTATTTTGACAGTGCTATAGAAAATGAACAACTCTGTTAAAGGACTAAATTTTGAAGATATATACATCTTATCTTGTTATACTATAAGTTTAATACTACTCTATTTTTTTGCTTCTTTTAAATAAAATATCTTTTTGCAACCAGATCACATCAGACTATTTCAATCTTGAAGATATTATTTTCTAAAGAAGAATATCCATATTCTGTCAGTTTCATTCTACTACAAATATAATTATAAATCTGTTTCAACAAATCAAATCTATTTTTGATTTATTTGAGGTTTGGATGCTCGTACTCAGTCGTGGTAGAGTGTCAACTTATCATACTAAGATATGGATGATCAGTTCTCTATTTAGAACCAAAAGAATTTGTTTTTAGTCTTAATTGTAAAAGTGTCAACTACCTACACTCAGTTGTTGGAATTTCGGTCTTATGATAGGAGGACTAGACTAGTGAAATTCACCAAGATCACAAAGAGAGCTTCTGGTGGAGTGGACTAGGGGATATTTGTGCCCCGAACCACTATAAAAGTTGTGTTCTTTATTTCTATTTATCTACTACATATTTTCATAATAGAAAGAAAAACACTACTTATCCACACTAATTAAAAGAGGGTGTTTAAATTCAGAATCAGAGAATAATTTTTGAGAAAACACAATTCACCCCCCTCTTGTGTGTTTTTCATATTCCGTCCTAACAATTGGTATTAAAGGAAAGCTTTTGAAAAAATCTATAGCAAGATGAAAAGTTTAATATCTATAAAAATATGGAAATGGATGATCCTAGAGAAGGAATGTCAATGGTTCGTGCTATATATTTCAATGGTGAAAATTATGGATGTTGGAAATCAAAGATGATTATTTATCTTTAAAATCTTGAATTCAGAGTTTATTCAAAGATCATTACTCCATATAAGATTCATGAGAAACCAAAAACATGGGATGCTGAAACTAAAGATGAATATGATATGAATTCAAAAGTAATGAATGCTATTATCTATGGTCTCAGAGCAAATGAATTCAATCATGTATCACAATGTCCAAATGCTTATGAAATGTGGAAAACTATTTCAGTTTCCTATGAAGGTATAGATAATGTGAGACAAATGAATTATGCTACAAATAAATTGAAATTTGACACATTTATGATGTTTTATGGAGAAATAATTAATTAGATGAATGAAAGGCTTACAGAAATTATCAACAATATTACATCCTTAGTAGAACCCATTAAACAATCTGATCAACCTTTGAAATTACTGAGAGTAATACCTTTTAAATGGAATGGTATATTTGATGCTATTCGACAATAATTACCCATCAAAGAGATGAAAATGAAAGAATTAATTGGGAAATTGATGATGTATGAAGATAAAATGAAATCCAAAGATGAAGATCATATAATAATTGTGAAAAAAAGAACACTGCTCTAAAGGTAACATCTCAAAATCCAAACAGAAAAATGAAACAAGAAGACAAAAAAGGAGAAGAATTATGATTCATCTGATTCTGAAATAGAACTGGCACAGTTATCTAGAAAGTTTATCAAGTTTTATAATAAGAATAAATGATTCATAAAATCCTTCAAGAAGGATTGGGGAGATTCAAAAGAAGTTAGATTCTATTAATGCAATAAATTAGGTCATATTAGACCTAATTGTCCTTATCTAAGAGATGAAAAAAGAAAAACAGATAAGAGATATCAGAAAAATATTTATTATAAACATAAAGGCATAATAGAAATGGAAGCAACATGGAGTGTTTCTAAAGAATCCATAATTTCATCTAAATATGATTCAGAAAAAGAAAAATTAAATTTGAAATCCAATACGTGCTTCATGGTTGAAGAGGAAAAGGTACAAACTTATTATTCATCCAATTCTGATTCTGATTCTTCCAATTGCTCAAACATTAAATTATCTTCCTAATATTCAATGTTATAAGAGAAATATAACTCTTTATTAAAAAGTAAAAATATTTAAGAATATCCATAATTTTATTTTAGGAGAAAGAGATGCCTTGCTGAAACAACAACATGAGTTAGTTGATAAATTTAACTCATCTACTTCAAACTTCCTTGATCATGAGAATAAAATTAAAGCATTACAAGATGAATTAAAAACTTATAAAAGTACTAATATTTTCTTTACAAAAGGATAAAATATTCTAAATAAAATTCTTGGTAATAATTTCATGAAAAAAGAAATATTTGGTATATGAAGTAAGGTTGAGAAATCTAAATTGTATAAGAATTATTTTGTTCCCAATTTAAAAAATGAAACTTTTTATTTTTGTGGAATAAAAGGGAATGTAACAAATAACTATTATTTAAGAAATCATTAAATCAGTGGTATTAAAAGAACCTTTATTTCAAAGAGTTTATATGAATCTAATGATATAATCTTTGGAAAAACAAATCAGGTATGGATTCCAAGATCTTTGCTAGTTAACACTGCTGAACCCAAGAAAATATGGGTACCAAAATAAATATTTGTTTAATTGTTTTTGTATAAAATAGGCCACATGAATATAAATTCTATATGGTATATAGACAGTGGCTATTCCAGGCATATGAGTGGAGGTCCATCAAATTTTCACACCCTGAATCAAATGGATGGAGGTCATGTTACTTTTGGTGACAATGCCAAAGGAAAAATAATTAGAGTTAGAACTTTTGGAGATCCTAAGATCATATCTATCAACAAAGTAATATATGTACAAGTATTGAGGCAAAATATGATAAGTATTTATCATATTTGTAATGATGGATTTTATATTAAATTTTCTAACAATTTCTATTTTGTGTTTAAAGATAAACTACTTAATTTTAGAGTACTTAGAAATGATAATGTTAATAATTTGGATTTAAATTCCTTATATAAACAGAAAGTGAATTGTTTAACTGCTAATACAAATGAATTTTATATTTGGAATATATGACTTGGACACTGTAATATTTATTCTTTACATAGATTATCTAAGAAACAACTAGTTTCTTATTTTCCTAGTCTTAAGTTTAACAATGACAGATTCTATGATGCATGCCAACTTGGAAAGTATCACAAATCTTCCTTCAAATATATTAACAAAATTTCTACATCTAAACCTTTAGAACTTATCTATATAGATTTATTTGTACCATAAAGATTATAAATATTGGATGGTAAATTATATGTGTATGTTTTATTATATGATTATACCAGATTTACCTGAGTTTATTTTCTAAAAATCAAAAGTGATTCTTTTGGTATTTTTGAAAGTTCTTGTAAAATTGTTCAAAATTAAAAAGGTTTTAAAATAATTTCATTGAGAAGTGATCATGGAGGAGAATTTTGAAATCAATAATTAAATTATTTTTTCTCAAATTTGGGTATTAAAAACACATTCTCTATACTAAGAACACCTAAAAAAATGAAATTATTGAAAGAAGAAATAGAACTATTAAAGAAATGGATAAGGCTATACTGAATGAATATAGTCTTCCTACTTATTTTTGGGAAGAAGCTGTAAGCACAACCTGCTATATCATGAATATATTTTTAATTCGGCCTATTTTCAAAAAGACACCTTATGAAATTTGGAATAACAGAAAACCTAAATTAAAGTACTTTAAAGTTTTTTGATGCAAGGTATATATCTTGAATACTATGGAAAACCTTGGTAAGTTCAATCCAAAGGTTGATAAAGGAATATTTTTTAGGATATTCTGCTACTTCTAAATCTTATAGAGTGTTTAATAAAAATTCAATGATTGTTGAAGAATCAATTCATGTGAAGTTTGATGAAATTGACCCTTTTATTAAAGAAAATGATCAAATAGATGAAGTCACTGACTCTTTTGATAACATGAGACTTGAAATCTATAAAAATGATTTTGAAGATGATATTAATAAAGTTTAGTTCAGTTCAGAAGTACATGAAACTAAAGAACCTAAAAGTGTTCTGCCTAGATAGTCTAGAATCCTAAAGAACCACCCTTTATAAACTGTTATAGGAGACCTATAAATAGGAATAAGAACTAGAATAAATGTAGGAAACCTATCTGAATTATCTACCTTTCTATCACAATTAGAACCTAAAACTATTTAATAATCCTTAAAAGATGAGATTTGGATGTTAGCAATTCAAGAAGAGCTAAACCAGTTCAAAAGGAATGAAGTTTGGTAACTTGTAGAGAGACCAAACAATTATCAAGTTATAGGAACTAAGTGGGTCTTTAGAAATAAATATGACGATAAAAGGATCATAACCAAAAACAAATCTATATTAGTATCCAAAGGTTATAATTAGGAATAAGGTATAGATTATGATGAGACCTTTTCCCCTGTAGCTAGATTAGAAGAAATTATAATCCTTTTAGCCTATGAATCTTATATAAATTTTAAATTATATCAGATAGATGTTAAATATGCCTTTTTAAATGGTTATTTGATGGAGGAAGTTTATGTTGAACAACCTACTAGTTTTGAAAAACCTCAAAAACCCAACTATGTTTTTAAACATACTGAAGATCTCTATGGCCTTAAACAAGAACCTAGATATTGGTATGAAAGATTGAGTTCTTTTCTTTTAAAAAATGGTTTTACTGTCGGTTTGATAGATCCAACACTTTTTATGAAAACTATTTTTTCTAATATTTTATTAGTTCAAATTTATGTTTATGATGTTATTTTTGGTTCAACTAATAAATTTTTTTTTCATGATTTTTCAAAATTAATGCAAAAAGAATTTGAAATGAGTATGATGGGAGAAATGAATTTATTTTTAGGATTTCAAATTTATCAAAAAAATTATGGAAATATTTTAAATAAAAATAAGTATATTATATATTTATTGAAAAAATTTGGGCTTGAAAATAGAAAGATATACACAACTCACATGTTTACTAATATAAAACCTGATTTGGATGAAGTAGGGAAACTAATTGACAACAAGTTATATAGAGGTATGATTGGTAGCTTGTTATATCTTACTGTTACCAGACTAGGCATCATGTTTTCAGTATGTATTTGTGTTATATTTCAATAAAATACAAAAGAATACAATTTTACTTTTTTCAAAATTATTTTTAGATATTTAAAAGTAACTGTTTTTAAATATCTTCTTTACCCCAAAACTTCTGATTTTAATTTAATTTCATATTCAGATATTCATTTTGGAGGGTGTAGATTAGATAGAAAAAGTATCTCAGGAACTTTCACTTCTTAGGAAAATCCTTAGTTTCTTGGTCTAGTAATAAACAACACTCTATTTCTATGTCAACCACTGAGGCATAATATGTATCTGCTGGCAGTTGTTGTGCATAAGTTTTGTGGATGAAAAACACTCTACTGGACTTTGGACTAAACTTTAATAGTATACCTATTTTATATGATAATACTAGTACTATTAATATTTCTAAAAATCCTATAAGTCATTTTAAGACTAAGCACATTGATATACAACATCATTTTCTAAGAGATCATGTACTTAAAAATGATATATCTTTATAATTTATTAATACTGAATATCAATTAGCTGATATTTTTACTAAACCACTTCCCAGTGCTAGTTTTGATTTTATTAAGGGGGAGTTAGGATTATTTTAGTTTAAGTGATTGTTTATTAATTTATTTTTAGTTCTCTGTTTTTATATTAGTAAGACTAATCTAATCTGTTTGAATTATTTTTTATGTATTTTATTTGATTTCGTTTTAATTTATTTTGAAAATATTTTTTTTCAATTTTGTTTTAAATTAATTAATTAAAAAAATGATAATGAGTACATCCTCGATCAGCATGAGAAAACCGATTTCCTTCTCCCACTCACTTTCTCCTCTTCTACACATCCTTTTGACTTACATAATACCTATCTCTTTAATTTATAGTCTATCAAAAACCTCAATCCTTTAATCCCTTCTATTTCAAAACCTTCAGAAATGGAAACTTCACAAAGATCTATTGATGCTGAGTTGGAAAATAGTATGTATGCTTTAGGAAAATATTACAAAGTTTTTTAAGGAAATATTATAGATTTTGGATATCTAGATTCTATGAATTTATTACTTAAGGAAGATATGAAATTTCAAGGCCTGGTTTACAATTTTGGAGAGGAAAATATGCCAATGGTTTATGAAATAGAAGTTAAAGAATTTGGTAAGAATGCTATTTTAGTTTTGGTTTTGATAAAGATTCTATTCTATCTAATATTGATAATAAGAAGTTTTATTTATCCTCTATGTAAATGGATGAGATGTTGAAATGTCCTCATGAGGGAGAGTTTTAGTTTAATTTATGAAACATTGTTAATTGAAGACATGCGTTTGAAGACATCATGTTTCCTTTGTTTGGGACAAAATGTGTCAAGAAAGTGTTTACAAAAGAAATTTCTTCTGATTTCCATGTGTTGATGAAGTTTATTCAATCATGGATTTTTCCTAGGACCACTGAGCTTAAGAAGTTCCTCTATCTATACATGTATATCATGTTTCTGTTTCTGAATCATATTAAGTTTAATTTTCCTTAATTTATGATAAGGTATCTAAATCACTACTACCACCTAGATACCAAGATGGGATATTATCCCTATGGTAGGATTCTTTCCTTATTTATGAAAATAAAAGTAAAGATAGTAAATATGTTTTTTGAAGATCATATCATCACAATAACATATTGAATGATGGAATAATAAAGAATATTTGTTTTTTCTGGAGTAACTCATGAAATAGTTTTCTACCAGTTGGAGTGGAACAACAACATATATTGTTAGCATCTTCGCAGGGGGAGAAAAGGGTTATCCCTTCAGTAGGATCTATGAGATATATGCCTAAAGATGAAGGAGATTGAAATCCAAAAGGATCTCTTAATCAAAGAAGACGAGTGTCTGTTAATATTCCAGAAGTTATTTCTGAGGATGAGGTTTGAAATGTGGATATATTTCCACCTGGTGAGAAAGGTGAAGCTATTGGTCATGAGAACCCAATAGATAAGAAAATAGAGGAGGTTCAAATTCAAGAGATCCCTAATATTAAAACTCAAATTATTCCTGATCCTGGTGTTTTAGGAAGATCTGGTTTGGGCTATAGACCAAAAGGAGTTGGTGAGCCAAGTCTGGCTTTAGTTGAAGTTGATCAAGCTGGAGTATATTCTCTAGAATATTTTTATTATTAATCCAATTCTCAAGTTATAATGATACAATTTTTTGAGGCTCAGAATTCGTTTTTAAGAGAATAGTTATAAGCTGAGAAGAAAAAGTTTGAAGAATACAAGGTTGTTTCTATACCAAGATCAGAGTATAAAGATCAGAATCTTAATTTGAGGGAATTCAAAGAAAATATCATTTCAGTTGGAGATCTTAAGGAAATAATAGGAAAAATATAAAGAGAATTTTGTGCATTAGAAGACAAATCTATAAAAAAGATAGAGTTTGATGAATTTAAGGTAATGGTTGGAAGAGAGTTTCAGTCTCTCAAGGAAAGCAATAAAGCTTATACCTATTATCAATAGACGCCACCAGAACTGCTCAGGAAGTTTGAGGCAATTAATTCTATTTTGGATGAATTTAATGAAAAGATATACACTCTTTAGTATGATATCATTCCTTTGAATGTTTTTTTGGATAATCAAAAGCATTTGATAATTCATCTCACTTCTAATGAATACTAGTTGGGACCAGTGATTAATCAAGTCAAGGACAAGCTTAACTCTTTCATTCAGTCTGAAGAAGCTATGAATTATTTTATGAAGATCAATTTGGTTAAGAGATTAAAAATTGGAAATGATTCCAAGAAGCTACTTCAGCATTGGACATAAGTGTTCAATAACCATTTTTAGAGCCTTCTGTTGAAGCGAATTGATCTTAGCAGTGCTATTCATGCCATTCCTCATCTAGAAGAACCCCCTGTTCCTGCTGAAACTGAACTCTAAAACCATTATTTTTGAAGGTCCATGTTGATTATGGATTGTAATATAAAATTTTAATGCCTATTTAACTTAAATTTAATTTCTTCATATCTAGATTTATTTATATTTATTTTGGTTCAATACTTCACTTCCAATATTAGATTTATTTTTCTATGACATAATTCAGAAATATTCTTTTTTAGTTCTGTGCTACATTAACTGTGGTTTATTTCATTTATTATTTGATTAACCATATTTTTGATATCACAAAAAAGGGGAGAATATTTAAGATTGAAAACCAAAAATTTCATTTATTTAATTTTTTTTCATTATTGAAATAATTCTGTGATATCAAAATTTTGAGAAAATTTGTATATCTATTTTTGTGTTTTAAAAATCCTAAATTTTCTTTTTTTAAGTATTATTTTATGGGTTTTGTGATCATAAAAAAGGGGGAGATTGTTGGGCATGTATTGTCTCAAAAATAATCTATGATTTATGATGATTTTGATGCTCACAAATACCCTTGTTTATTTTATAATGATTTTTTGTTAAGTGATATTTATAGGAATTTATATTACGTTTTAGAGTTTTTAGCATTATAGAATGATTATAGAAACACTATTTTCATCCCTAAATTACGCTAGAAAAGATACCGTTTGCATACGGTATCAACCCTACGCTACGATAAATTGTTTGCGTTTGGAACAACATCCCTATATGAGAAAATCAACAAGAGTATGGATCAACAACCCTATGTTGGATTCTGGATTTACTGTTTAAAAACCTATGTTTGGGAAAGTTGAATGTATGATTCATCAATTATATGTTAGGGATTTTATGCTGATAAGGATAAACATATGGATCATCATCCCTACGCTACTTTGTTCTCTATGTTACGTAAAGATGAATGTATGAAGAAGGAACCCTATGCTATGCGAAGTAACCCTACGCTATGTGAAGGAAACCTACACCATGTGAAGGAACCCTACAATACACGAAGGAACTCTACGCTACGTGAAATAACCCTACGCTACGTGAAAGAAACCTACGCTATGTGAAGGAACCCTACGCTACGCGAAGGAACCCTACGCTACGCGAAGGAACCCTACGTTACTACGCTACATGAAGGAACCCTATGCTACACGAAGAAACCCTACGCTATGTGAAGGAACCCTATGCTACATAGTTCAACCCTACATTGTATTCTCAATGGAAAAGTTCTTCAAGATGCATTTTCAATTCGATATTTCTGCAATGGTCAAGTCAAAATTAAAGATTTATTCAAGGATCATTTTGATTATTTCAAAGAACTGATTTTATCATAGAAAATAATTCCTATTTCTAAGGGAATTCGTGACTCTCCTAATTAATTGAAATTTTATTTTTTATGACCAATCGGGTAATTCTTTTGGATCTAGAATATTGAAGCAAGTCATCTGCTCTATATATTACTTCAGAATATCTCATCAAAATATATGAGATAGGTGATTCACATACAAGACTACTTTATTGAAATTATTTTCACAGTGATATAGAAAAGGAACAACCCTGTTAAAGGACTACATTTTGGAGATATATACGTCCTATCTTGTTATACTGTAAGTTTACGACTGATCTGTTCTGTTACTACTTTTAAATCAAAGATCTTTTTGCAACTGGATCACTTTAGACTATTTCAATCTTGAAGATATTGTTTTTTGAAGAAGAAGATCCATCTAATGTCAGTTGCGTGCTGTTGTAACTATGAAGATCAATCTATTTCAACAAATCAAATGTCTTTTTAATTTATTTGAGTTTTGGATGCTCATACTCAGTCATGGTAGAGTTTCAGCTTCTCAGACTAAGCTGTGGATGATCAGTTCTCTGTTTAGAACTAGAATACTTTGTTTTTAGTCTTAATTGTAATGGTGTCAACTACCTGCACTCAGTTGTTAGAATTTCAGTCTTGTGATAAGAGGACCAAACTAGTGAAATTCATTAAGCTTGGAGAGAGAGCTTCTGGTGGAGTGGACTATGGGATATTTGTGCCCCAAACCACTATAAAAAGTTATGTTCTATATTTCTGCTTATCCGCTGTATATTTTCATAACAGAAGGAAAGGCACTAATTATCCACGCTAATTAAAATAGGGTGTTTAAATTCATAATTGGAGAATATTTTTTTGATAAAACACAATTCACCCCCTCTTTTGTGTTTTGTATATTCCTTCCTAATAGAAACTACTAGCACCAAAAGATAAACTCGACAATGGACACAAAATCTCAAACACCTTATAAGCAACCCATGAGATAGTAAAGTCTAGCCCGATCATGAACCTGCTCCTAATGACTTGAAAAAAAGTTTTTATATATTTTGGGTGATCATAATAGGTATATTTAGTATGATTCTCACTTGAGCCTCTCAGGTAAAAGACAAAGAAAGCATGCTAAATCCTAGTGAAAAATAAGTGAAACTAAATCATCACCTAAATATGTATACTAAGTTCTAGGTCCCATTATGGACATCTCTCACCAAGTATCACATACAAGAGATTATATAATATAATATCAAAAGAAGGTACCCTACTACCACTTCCCCACTAGTTTTCCTCTCTTCCCCAATATTGCACATCTTGATTCATCTATCTCTAAAAGAAGACATCCTGAAGACACCGAGGATAAAGCATCATAACATTCATCTCATGCATAGCATCATCTCATCATCACATACCATGAAACTCATGCATCACATCACCATGTCATCCCATACCACATCTTGATATAGTAATCGAGTAGTTTTTGGGATCCCACACAACCCGTATATGATGTATTATATCTCAATTCATCACAACTCATACAAATAATACCTATAATAATACTTAAGATACTATATATAGAGCTAAAAGTGTGTTAAAATAACAACAATCCATTACATACCTCTACAATCATATATGGGGAAAGATAATCACAATGCATACCATCACATAATACTAACAGGAGAAGAGATTGTGGTCAGAGGGGGTAGTCATCTATCTATTCCTCACTAACCTAGATGTTGTGAAAAAAACCCTTCCAAAGTCTACTCGGTGTCATTCTCCCTACCAACATGGATGGGGTAGCATATGAAATCATAAAACATACAAGATATAATATATCTCACAACCACACTATGGACATTAACATAGTCTTAAGCTCAACTGTAATTATCATCTCCTGGACACTCGACTACCACCACTAAGAACTAGATATCATATAATCACAAAAGCATTCAATAAGAATTAATTAATTAATTATTTCATTTTAACATTTCACTTTACATTAATTAATTAATTATCCATTAATTAACACTATTTAACTCATATTTCATTATCCAATAGGAAAGGCCATGCCCTCCAGGCATAATTTAACCGTTTTCATGGTTCATTAAGATCATCAACATTTTCATTCCATTCAAGCACCAACCCTATGGGTTAAGAAATTTATTGATCATTATCATTCCATAATTCTAGGTACTATAGGAAACATAATAATCTATTGTAAAAGTGATTCATAACCAATCACAACCAACTACCTCAAGAAGTAGGGAAGGGAATGTAGGTAAACATGAAACTTGGTCATCCAACCTTCAAAGTAGAACATTAACAAGAAAGTATCCCAGTTTTTGAAACAAAAACAGAAAATCCCAGCTTCAACCCATTCCATAAATCCTTGTTCCACCCCTAAAACTACCATGCATATCTCCATGCATATTATCATGCATCCTTCCATCCTAGATGTCTACTGATGCCACAAAATCAGGCCTCCCCATCCATATATTACTAAACCATCAACCATACTAGGATCACTCATGTTGTACAATAAGACTAAAATCCAAAGAAATCACAGAAGGTAGAATAAAATAAATAGAGCTAACAGGGCATCTAGGCTCTAAAAACTAGGTATACTACCTCTATGTGAAAATGGGCTCTCCCACCACTAAACATTTATCTTTATTAAAAAACCAAATTTATTACCATATTGAATTAACCTATTCATTTATTAAAGGTTAAAACTATGGGTTACCTAAGGCATAAACTATTGAAAACTATAAATTATTTAAACATGATCTCAAGAATAACTTCCAAATTAAATAGACATTAATGAATAACAATCTCATTTATCACCCCCCTTTAGTTTTATAAAAAAATTATTTCTAGATTAATGTTCTTTAGAGAATTCCATTAGCATATGGAATACCAATTAAATTAAATATGTATTAAGTACCATATGATTTTCATCAAATTATAAGAATCAACAGATTCAACAAACACACCTCTTTAATTCTTTAGCTAACCAATCATTACTAGATTTATGTTCTTTAACCATTTTCATCAAATTAGACCTACTAAACCATAGCATAACAAATATTCTAAAAAAATAATAAACATATGTAGAACACTATCTAGAAAATCAAGAGGAAAAACATTATCATTTTGGAAACACTTATGCAATTGTTACAATCATAAAACATTTTTTTTCATTATTTAAGTTTAATCATCATTATGGTTAATTCCAATACATCCAAAGATCTAAAGCATGATAAATTTATAATTGTATAAAAAATAATAAGATAATCAATGAATCCCCTACCTTAAGGATTTCAATGTTATTCAATCAATAATGGAACATAAATGCTGAAAATTTGATAAAATAATCTCAATAACCTCTTAGTGAGTAATATTTATGAAGAAATATAGTTTGAATAATGGTGAGACTTAGGAATCATATTCCTTAAGTTCAGATATTTGAACTTATATTCAAACTCTTTAACTTCATAAAATAAAATGTTATGATGTCAACTTTTATTATCTATATAAAACTATTTCTAAGTTTATATTCATTATCCTTTGGAACCTATTCCATAAACTTATATTCAAAATAAATGCAACTATTTACTTTTTTATTATAAGAATATCCTAAAATATGTTAGAATAAAGTCACATTCACTTAATTATGGTAAAAAAATCTAACCATTTACGTTCTTCATTACCATTATGACCTAAAATATTTTCATACATCAAATGAATTTAACTTTGTAAATGAGTTGAAAAAATAGTGATATTCACTTTATTACATTAACTAAATATAACTATTTACATTTTATTTACTTTAACATATCCCAACTCTTTAGGATATTAAGTGAATAATCAATCACTATTATATTGGTAAAATACTTTAGTTAATAGTGATATTCACTTTCTCATAGTAACTAAATGAAACTATTTACATTTTTCTTTACTATTATATATCCCAATTCTTTAGGATATTAAGTGAAAAATCACTCAAACTTATATTGGGAAAATATTTTATTTATTAAATTTAAACTTTTACAAGTCTAAAAATACTCTGAGTAGCCTATTAGAAATTATTTATCTCTTGAATATATTTTTAAGAGTTAATACAAACTAATTTGTATTTTAAGAAATAATACTTATTTAATTTTTGTAAGAATATCTAAAAAATAAACTATTGTTTCTAAATATCATATGAAATAAATTTTGTTTAGATTATTTTATTGAAAAATAATATTTTAATCATTTAAATACACCACTACTGGGTGGGAATCATATTCCATCACATTTTAAAAAATATTTGTATAAACACTTTATCTTGGATAAAACACTTTATTTATATATTCTTATCAAAACATGTTATAGAATCCAATGAATAATAAACCATGTGTATATAATTAATCATCTCATTTTTTTTCATAATGAATCTTGGTTAATGATTAACATCTATTATCCTATAATAGAAATAATATGAAGATACACATCCTTTTCTAAGATTCATTAGATATTGAAACATTCTTTTACATTTAAATCCTAGATGTAGTACCTTATTACATTATCTATTAGATATAAACTAAAAGATATATAGAATATTTTTATGATTTTGAACTTCTATATATTCAAAAAACTTATAAAGTATACATTTGGTATCATATACCCTTCAAAACCAAATAATCAATTTATATAACATTAATACCTAACATGGATATTCTATGGAGTTTAATAAAACTCCTTTAGGTATTAAGTATAATATGATTTTATGGAATTATAAATACTCCTTCCCAAAAACTCTAGGTTTCAATGACCTTTGTTATCTTTCCAAAGAAACATTGTTTTACCTTTCCAACTATCTTATCTTCTTATTTTTTTAACTTTTACCCACTTATATTTTCTACAGAGCACTGAAACTTAAGTATCATATGCCTATTTTGAATATTCTCAACACTTTGAGAATATTAGGTGAACTTTTATAGATTTAATTTATATTTTCTTAACGTTTCCTTATATGAAAAAAATTAATTCCTTAATAAGAATAATAAGAGAAATCCTTTTAGAGTATTCAGGGTTAAGTTTTACATGAATGATAATCAATTATTGGTTATAGTAACTAGAACAACCGACATGGTTTCATTGATTTTATTTTAACTAACAATATTTTTAAGAGAAATCATTATAGTGTGTAGTTTTTTTATTCAAATGACTAATTTTTATCATTTGTTTTGAAAATAACAATACACATTATTTAAATTTATTTTAACATCATGTTTTTTATGTTTATCTCAAATTAAAGGAACATCTGATTCGATGTTATGTCAACAGAGTTGATTTATATAATTCATGGAACAACATGAAGTCACAATAAACCAGTTCAATAGAATATAGACATATATATTTTAATATTTTGTGTATGCATGACATATCATGATATCCAAATAAAGTATACTTTTCATTCATATTTTTAAAGGGGTGATCTTGGTCTTAGTTAGATAATGGGAAATAGTTCAGATATTGATCAACGTAGCAATTTTTTCAATGGAATGAACCCTACTTAGTTACAAAACTTGGGTAGAATACACCATTATATTTTTATCCCATAAAAATAATATCATATACATATAAAAAATCAAAAATTGATACATCTTTATCATATTTAATGTATAGTCCATTTTCTGTACTTCCATCATTAAATATTAATTGTTTTAAGAATGTATCTAAATTTAAATACCAAGCTATTGAGTCTTATCCTAACCCATATAGATCCTTATTTAACCTAAAAAAATTAATTTATCTTTACCAAGATAGACACTTTATCTTCCAACTCTCAATTTAGGAATACATATTTGATATGTTTTAGAACATTCATGTGTTTCATTATTGCTAAAGTATGATGGTCATATAATTTATTTCATTATTTATATTTTTTTTGTGAGAAATAATAATTTATTTGATTTATGTTTTTATATTATAAGTTTATTAATAAAAATTTAATCATTTAATTCATCCCATTTTCCTTTATAGTTGTTATGAAAGAGTCAATGGCGAAGTTGGGTGATATTTAATTTTGATTGTACCTATTTAATTAAAAATTTATATATTTATATATAAATGTATAGGGAGAATACAATTCAACACTTATGGATAAACTTTGGATTAATTAACCTTGAAACTCACCTCAATGTTCCAAGGGTTTAGAATAATTTTTATATTACACAATTTCAAATCGATCAGTGTATGGTAGAATAAAATGTCCGTGTCCTGATTATAAATTCAAGCGATGGTTGAATATAAAAGAAGTATATGAGAATTTGATATTGAAATAGTTTCCTACTCGATATGTATGTTGGATTTTATATGGTGAATCAAATTTTATGGAAAGTAAAAATAATGAAAATACTATCAATGAAATACAAAGTGACCTGGAAGAGGATAATTCCATTATAAATTTGTTAAATGATACACTTGTTTTTTCAGAACATAATGCAAAAAATTTTAATAGATCAACAAAACCTTCAGTTGATCCTAAGAAGGTTAATATTGATCTGAAATTCAGTGAAAAAAATGATTTTTATGAATTAGTTAAAGATGGACAATAAGAACTGTATGAAGCATGTGCCAAGCATTCAAAGTTTTATTTTCTACTTAAGTTTTATCATATAAAGTGTATTTGTGGAATTACTAACAAAACAGTGTCTATGAATTTAGAGTTTATTCATGATGCATTTAGTGAATCTAATATCTATTCATTATTTTATGATATGAAGAAATTCATTAACAAACTTGGAATTGATTATACAATGATACATACATTCCCTAATGATTGCATGATTTATTAGGGAGAAGATTCCAATAAAGAAGAATGCATAAGATTTTATACAAGTAGATGGAATTCAATAAAAAAATGAGAGTATAAATCAATTTAACCCTAGGAAGAAATAGAAGAATAAAACCCCTGGAAAGGTATTGTATTACTTTCCTATGAAACCACACTTTCAAAGATTATTCATGTCATCTAAGACTGCATACGACATGAAGTGGCATGCTTAGGATAGTAATGATGGCTTAACGATACATCCAAAAATTCAACATCATGGAAGATATTTGATTCACTATATCTAAATTGTTCATCAGATCCTAGTAATGTACATTTGGGATTGGATTCTCATGGTTTTAACCCTTTTGGTATGTTAAATACTAATTATATAATTTAGCCTGTAATGACCCTAAATTTTATTAATTGAAATTCCCTTCATATAATTATTTCATATAGTATAAATCACATAAAATCACATAGAGAACACAATATTTTTTTAAAATTAATAATGAATGAAATAAGTGTTATTTTTAGAAGTTAAGGAACCTTTACCAATGGAATAGTAACTTGAAGTTTGAAATAGTAATGTGACCATTAGGAATAGTAAATAGGTCAATAGAATAGTAGCTACATCTATGAAATTATAAATAAAATTTAGGAATCTTATAAATGATACTATGATATAATTATATCATAGTATAAGTATATAAATATTTTAAAAATTATTAATTAAGTGTTAGTATTTTTATAAAACATAAATGATTATTTATAATTTTATAACTAATATAATTATTTAAAAGAAAATTTATTTTTATAAAATAGATTCATAAATTAGTATTTTTTTTCTTATGATTATAATATAATTTTATGGGACCTTAATTAATTTTTCAATGTGTCATAAAATGAGTTATAAATTTAAAATTGATTTTTTGAATAAATGATCAATTTAATTAAAAATTAAATTTCACATACATAGAAAATTATTTTTATAAAATGGACTTCATTTTTTAATTCTACACATAGAAAAATGGTTAGGGTAAATTTTTGGAGTTTTTCTAAAATACTTAATTTTTGGTGAATAGTAAAATACAATAATTTACAATAAAAACTAAATACATGAATTATTGAGTTGTAGATGATGTATGGCTTATTTAAGCCCAAAATATTGAACTATACTTCATTATTTTAATATATGTTTTGATAATTCTCAAAATATTCATATTCTTGAGCCAAAATAATAAACTAACGAATAAAATAATGAGAAAACACCCCTCTCCTCCCCTATAAACACCACCTACCACCTATTCTACTCACACCTTCCAAGATTTGATCCTTTAAAAAATTCTTCCCAAAACTATTCCCAAGATCCTCCTCCATGTCTAGTATCCCTTTGTCTCATCAAAATACCAAACCCTTTTCCCTAAGGAGGTTTCCAAGGAGGAGAACATCAATAGGTAAAATCCTCTTTCCTTTTCTTTTAATTTATTTTTCAATTTCATTTATTTTATTATCCTATACTCAACTCCAATTATCCAAGTGAAATGATAACTTCAGTATCTCTAATATACTATAATTTTATTATGTTAATGGAATAATTCATCTTCAAACCTATTTCCATTTTTCTTATATTCTAAAAATGAAATTATCCTCTACGGTGTGTCGATTTACCACCACCATGGACGATGCATTTTCATTTTTATTTACTACCTTCAAGGATGGTCATAAAACCATCATTATGGTTTAAAAATATTTTATTATACATATTATAAGTTATATAATGTTATGGAATCTATATATAAATATGATGTTAAATAAAATGATATAATATTATAATGGTCATAAAACCGCCAAAATTAATTAAATCATTTTAATTAATGTTAAATATAATAAATCATACTCATACCATATAAAAAAAGATATATAATACCAATTATAATTATTTATGTTCATTAATAAAAATTTTGGAGTATCATTATCATTTTACATGAACTTACATACGCATATACAAGCGAACTGATCATGAAAACCAATAAAATGAACACTCCCAAATGATCAAATTAAACTATATAACTCATAAAAATTCCATAAATGAACTTGATAAAACTATAATGACTCATAATCATGTATAAAAGTTTTTTTATTTTTTAATTAATGAATTTAATTTGATTATCCAGGATATTAAAGTGAAGAAATCATTCAGACACAAGGTAAGGGGATTTTCGAACCCACCTCTCTTCCTTTAGGTTTTCCCTCTTTCAATACATTTTCCATATGAATGTTCTATTAATGTTAGTTAAATGTAATTTCTTTATCCTTCACCTTTTCTTTTCTAGATATACATGTTTCCAATATGATTTTATGATGCAATGATTTTTCTAAAAGAACTCTTCCTTCTAAAATCAAAACTTTTACTTATCATGAGATTGTTTCTTATTCACTCAAGATTGATGATTCTTATACTAATTATGTTATTACCTATTTATTTTGAAAATCCCAATTTTATTCATGAATTTATACTTTATTAAATTAATCCCATTCCTTTCCATGAGTTATTTTATGTTCAATATTTATATACATTCTATGTGGGATGTATGATAATATAAATGTTATCATGTAATGGGTGCGCCCAGAATTATATAGCGTATGAAAATGTTATGATGTGATGGGTGTGCCAAGAATTATATAATGCTCTAATGAATTTGGTAATGTGATGTATCTCATGATAAAAAGTGAAATATGTGTGAACATGATGATATCTTTGTTCACAACTATGTGTGGTATTTGACCACTAAGACATTATGTTTCATTTTTATGAATTGACTCATTCCATGTATTTATATAATGTTTAATCTCATGATTATGATTATGATAATTTACTTATGTTATGATGATAATTATCACCCATGTTTCATGTCTCTTATTAATCCTTTTACTGGGATTTTAGATCACCCCTTATTTTGATGTATATCCTCAAGTGAATACTTGTAATAAAGAAAACATGAGGGACAATAAGAAGCTAGAGAAGAAGGAATTGAATAAATGCTTATGTTTTATTATGTAAAAGTTAGGTATGATCCTAATTTTCCTAAGATACTAAACCTTTGGATCCTGGTTCTATAACCTTTTTTTTATCTTTAAAATAATGCAATAACCATGTAAGAAAAGTAGGGTCACTATAGTTGGTATCAGAGCATGGTTTATTTAATTTTATAATTAGTATTAGAAAAATTTAGTGAAAACCCTTAGTGTGAGACTAAGTAAGCACCAAATAATCATTATTTTAGAAAAATTCTAAACATAGGGGTACAATAGGATATTCCTTTAAAATTAATTTTATAAAGGAATAATTTATTTATTTATAACTTATTGACTTATTTTTTGTTCTAATCTTTTCTATTTTAGAAAATGGTGGGAACCGGGAGAAACCATTCCAACAAACTATGTGAGGGACACCACAACAATTACTCGAATGAAATCCCCAATGATTTGTGATGCAAATTTCAAAATTTCATGGTGACGCTTACCCAGATGTCTCAGGCTATAAATAATAACCTGAATAATGTAGAACGTCCTCCTTAACCTAAGTGGGAGAAATAGGCTATCGAGTCTTTATACAACAATGACCACTGACATTTAGTGTATCTTCCGATCCTCTAGTCACAGAATAGTGAGTCAACTCAATGTAGAAGATCATTTCTGTGCTCCACTATTATGAGAAGGATAAGGTGAATCTAGCTATTTAACATCTATATGGAGAGGCTGATCAATAGTGTACATTTATTAAAACCACCAAGATGAAGGATGAAATTTAAGAGATGGAGTGGGAAAACTTTAAGATAATGTTTCTCAATAAGTATTTTACTCAAACTCTTTATAAAAAGATGGAGAGAGAATTAATAGAGCTAAAGCAAAAGGAAGGATAATCTATCATGACCTATGAAGAAAATTTCAAAAGTCTTGAAAGGTACTCTTTGGGTTTTCTTATAAACAATGATAGTAAAATTTATAGATTCTTTAGTGGTTTAAAAACCCACCTTAGAAAGGCTCTGGCTATATGAGACTTTGGGATTTATGAAGAAGTTGTTCGATGTGATCTCAAAGTGGAGATAGAGTTTGGAGAATGGTCCCATGGATATGTTGATAATAAAATAAATATAGAGTTCTAAGTTGGGGGATATAATGGGAAAGGTGGAAAGAAATCTTAGCCACTCACATGTCAAAAATGTGGGAAGAAGAATCATGGGAATTGCCTCAAAGGGATGGGAAAATGATATAAGTGTGGGAGATAAGGCCACCAATATCATGAATTTAAAAGAGACATAAATAATCCAACTGATATAATGGAAGAAAGGTGACCACCACCCATAGTTCAATGCTTCAACTGTAGGGAGAAAGGGCACTATTAAAGCTAGTGCACTAAACCTTATGTCCTCAAGGGTAATCAACATCATAAACCACCAAATCCAAAGAAGAAAGGGAAGTCTTATTCCATCACTATTTATAAGGTGGATCCCAAAAATGATGTTGTGATAGGTATACTAGTTATTCATTCAAGAATAATGAACATACTATTTGATTCTAGTTCTATGATTTTTTTTCATATCTTGCAAGTTTAGTAGAACTATTCAAATAACACCTCAAAATATGGAGGTTGAGTTATCTGTGATAACAAAAAATGGGAAAATTATTGAATCCAAAGTATATAACTCCACCCTAGTTAATGTTTATGGATTTAACCTACCAAAAAATCATTACTTACTTCCTTTGGTAGAGTTTGATTCTATATTGGGCATGAATTGACTATCTTTACACAAATCTAACATCAACTATCGAGAAAGGGGGATCAATATTCACATCTTGAGGCATCCTACAATTATTTACAAGTGTAAGGAGGTGGATAAATCTTATTTGGAGCCATCATCTCAAGTATGGATATCATTTCCTTATGAGC
Source organism: Viscum album (assembly GCA_963277665.1). Taxonomy (NCBI): domain Eukaryota; kingdom Viridiplantae; phylum Streptophyta; class Magnoliopsida; order Santalales; family Viscaceae; genus Viscum; species Viscum album. Next base: position 1,385,739,220 of record OY728138.1, read on the forward strand.
AAGAATATATATCTCAAATGATTGAGACAAATGAGAGAATCATGCTTGAATACATGCCTATTGTGAGGGACTACACTAATGTTTTCCCCGAATAATTGCTTGGTATTCCTCCGGATTAAGATGTTTATTTATCGATTTAACTTATTCTTGGATCTCTTATTATATAAAAGAAACCTTATATAATGGACACCATTGAGTTGGAGTAATTAAAGAAGCAATTGCAAGAGAATCTGGACAAGAGTTTTATATGCCCAAGTGATTCACCATGGAGTGCACTGGTCCTCTTCATCAAGAAGAAGGATGTATTAATGCACCTATGCATTGATTATTGAGAGCTAAAAAAAAATCATGATATAGAAAAAGTATCCCCATCCACAGATATATGAATTGTTAGATAAACTATATGGGGTCAAGTATTTCTCTAAGGTGGAACTTCGATCAGGATATCACCAATTAAAGGTGAGGAAGGAAGATATTCCCTAGAATACATTTTGAATGAGGTATGGACACTACGAGTTCATAGTGATTACTTTAAGACTCACTAATTCTCCTACAATATTCATGGAATTAATGAATAGAGACTTTAGAGATTACCTCAATAAATTTGTGGTAGTCTTTATTGATGATATTATGATATACTTTAAGAGAAAGTGGGAACATGAGAAGCATTTGAATACCATGGTAAATACTTTTTGAAGGGAGAAAATTTATGCAAAGTACAATAAATGTGAGTTCTAGATGGAGGAAGTATCTTTATTAGTTCATGTTATCACCAGTAAAGGAATATCTGTGGACCCTTTTAAGAAAAATTCAATCAAAGAGTGGACTAGGAGAACATATTTAATGAATATCCATAGTTTCCTTGGTCTAGCTAGGTATTATTAGTGATTTGTGAAGAACTTATCACAACTATAAAACCCAATAACCAAGATTACTCAGAAGGGAGAAATTTTTTCATGGACTAGTGAATGTGAAGATTGCTTTAAAGAGCTAAAAGGAGGCTTATCACCATGCAAGTACTCTCACTTATGAAAAGTGGGGAAATCTTTGTGGTATAAAATGATGCTTAAAAGAAGGTATTAGGCTATGTACTAATGAAAAATGAAAAAGTGATAGCATACTCATCAAGGTATGTGAAAATTCATGAGAAAAACTATCCTATACATGATCTGGAGTTGGAAGCTATGGTCTTTGCATTGAAAATATGGAGACATTATCTCTATGGGGAGAAGTGTGAAATTTATACTAACCATAAGCGACTCAAATATATATTCACATAGAAGGATCTTAATATGAACCAGTGAAGATGGTTAGATCTCATCAAGGATTACGACTACTCAATCCACTACCATCCTAGCAAAGTGAATAAAGTGGAAGATGCTCTAAGTAGAAAGGATCCTACAACATTATCAATGATAAGAATTGAGAAGGATATAATCTTCTTATATTTTAAAAGGATAGACATGGGAATAATTAAGGAATAAAAATTTACAATACTCTCTCAAATGATTTATCAACCACCCCTCTTGGAGAAAATAAAGGATGCTCAAATAAATGATATGGAAATTCAGAAGAAGGTGGAATCTGTCAAAAATGGGAAATCCTTAGAGTTCAAAATTGATGAGGAAGGAATTATAAGATTTGGGTCATCACTATGTGTACCATTTTATCTAGAGATAAATAAGTAGCCTATGAATGACGCACATAGCTCAACCTTATCTATTCATCCAAAAAGAACAAAAATGTATAGAGATATCTAAGAGAACTACTGGTGGGAAAATATAAAGAAGGATATTGCTGAATATACTTCAAGGTGCCTGGTATTTCAACAAGTGAAGGCTAAAAGACAAAAGTCTAATGATATGATGAAACCATTACCCATACAAATATAGAAATGGGAAAACATCACCAAGGACTTTGTCACTGGACTTCCAAAGACATTCAGAGGAAACAATGCTATATGTGTTGTTGTGGATCTTCTTACAAAGAAAACTCACTTTATCACAATTTGAGAGGAATTATCACTTAATCAACTTGAACGAATATATATCAGATAAGTGGAAAGTCTACATGGAGTACCACTATTGATTGTATCCAATCAAGATCTGATATTTACTGCCAAGTTATAGAAAAGTATCCAACATGATCTAAAAGGTGAGCTAAACTTCAATATGGCTTATCACCCTCAAACTTATGGCCAATATGAATAGACTATTCAGACACTAGAAGATATTTTGAGAGCATGTTATATGGACTTCAAAAGAGGATGATACCAACATATTCCTCTGGTTGAGTTCTCTTACAACAAAAATTTCCACTCTAGCATCCAAATGGCTCCATATGAATCCCTTTATGGGAAAATATATAGAACAATGGCATGATGTGATGAAGTTTGTGAACGTAAGATGCTAGAACACGAAATGGTAAAAGAAATGGTGAAAAAGGTGAAAACCATTCAACATCATATCAAGGTAGCCCAGATTTGATAAAAGAGATATTCATACAATCATCAACATGACCTAGAGTTTAAGGTTGGAGACATGTTATTCCTCTGCATATCTCCATGGAAGAAGATCATGAGATTTGTGAATAAAGGAAATATGAGTCCCAGGTATATATTGTAACGACCCGAAATTTTGAATAAATCTTGTTTCCTAATTTCATGTGTTATTTTATTTTATTTTTATACTCAACAAAAATGTTTTATTTGATAAACATGATTATAATTAAAATGAGACCAGTGGGTTTTGACTGTTATATGACCATCGGTCAATATGACCACTGTGAACAAAATGTTTTGATTATTGTCTCTAAATACAAGTAATCTTGGTTAATTATTATAGAAAGAAGATTCAATGGCCTCACCTAGTAGTCTTGGACCGATCGAAGCCCATATAACAGAACTTGGGAAGGAGGTAGCACCATTGGGCTTTGATCTGGACCAAACCCAAGCCGAACTTCATCATGTGAAGCTAGAACGGAATCTCCTTCGTGAGAAGTTCAAACTGATAGAAATTACTACTCGGGCAATGTTGACCGAGCCGCTCCAAGATTATATCACCCTAGCACACCTTACTCTTAGGTCCTATGCTGGTATTATAAGGGGATATGTAACATGACCGTAACTGCCTTGTGTAATCCTTTGTTTTAAATAAAAATTGGGATTTCTTCTTATGACGATGTTTATGAATTTTCAAATGACTGGATAAATATAGTATGCATATTTTTGATGAATTTTAGAAAAAGATATTTTAAAAATGTTTATGTAAACCTTAAATAATTAAAAATGTGTAATGATTTTCAAAAAATGGTCTTCTAAAATTATGTTCAGTACGAAATTTGGAGTCTAATAAGATCAACTTGATTTTTGATGAATAGTAAATTATGAATAGTGATTTTATGATTAGGATTAGTAATATGACCAAATGGATTAGTAATCTCACTTAAAGAAAGTTTTAAAATAATCTAGGCACCTTGATAAAGTAATGTGATTCGATAAAATGGTTAAATAACGGTTTCATAAATTATTATTCAAGTATTAGTTTTTTCAGGTGAATAGTGTTTTTTAATTAAAAATTTAAATTAAAAATATTTAGAAAATTATTTTTATAAAATGGATATCATTTTTGAACTCAGAGCACCAATATTATGTTATGGTAAATTTTGGGGTTTTTTCTGAAAAAATGAATTTTTGGTGAATAGTGTATTTATTTAAAAATAAATTAAAAATATTTAGAAAATTATTTTTATAAAATGGAGTTCATTTTTGAAATCAGAGCATTGATATTTGGTTAGTGTGAAATTTTGGGATTTTTCTGAGAAAGTTGAATTTTTAGTGAATAGTAAAAATGCAGTTTTAGGGTTTCGGTAGGTTTAATGACATCATAACTGTGTCATGATGATTTCATGAGATATTTTAAGGGTTGTCCGGCCAAGGGTGATGAATTATTGTTTTGGGGGCCCCATGTGGCCTAACTCCATGGTAAATGCCAAGGGAGAGCACATGGGTTTGAGAAAAGCACATGTGAGGTGTCCCTTGGCCATTAATGCCTTGTCCCCTCACTTTCCCTATAAATACCAAGCCCTCCTCTCATACATTCGACTCCCCACTCTTCCCCAACGAAGTTATGGTCTCATTACCTCCCAAGGAGTCCTCCCAAGGTGCCCCCAATCCCTCAAGTTCCCAACCTTTGAGGTTTAAGAGTTACATTTTAAGGTAAGGGATCCGACCCCTCTCTTTCTTTTCAAGTGATCTCTTTTATGTCATTCCTTTTATGCTCCATGTTCTTATGTTGGAGGATGTTCTTTTACACTCCTATTACTGCCCTTTTTATGTTAATATAATGAGAGATCCTCTCTTACTCTCATTATTTCGTTTTATGAAGTTTTAAGTGGCGCCGTTAGGCTGCCGAAATTTTTGTAACAGATTCTTTCTCCCTTCTCATTTTTCAAGATCTATTTTCATGTAAAGTATTTCAAGTTCTTTTTTATCATGTTGGGGTATGATCTCTAAATTTATCATACTGATATTTTATGATCATATGATGAGAGACCCCATTTTATCTCTTCAATTCAGCATTTTGAAGTTTTAAGTGGCGCCATTAGGCTGCCGAATTTTTGAGGGATTCTTTCACCCTCCTCTCTTTCAAAGTTCTACATTCATGTCAAGTCTTTCATGTTCCTTTGTATTATGTTGGGGTATGATATCTATATCTATCATACTGGACTTTTATGTTCATATAATGAGATATCCCCTCTTACTCTCATTATTTCGTTTTATGAAGTTTTAAGTGGCGCCGTTAGGCTGCTGAAATTTTTGTAACAGATTATTTCTCCCTTCTCATTTTTCAAGATCTATTTTCATATAAAGTATTTCAAGTTATTTTTTATCATGTTGGGGTATGATCTCTAAATTTATCATACTGATCTTTTATGATCATATGATCTCTAAATTTATCATACTGATCTTTTATGCTTTAAGTCCCTTTTCATGATTATTGGTTAAGTATTTAAGCCTCTAATTATACTTTATCTTCTTAGTTAATGGTGGGAAATGGAATAATGTGTCCCAACAACCAATGTGATAGGAAATGCGACGATTTCCGTATTAATATGACATAGATGATTAGGGGATTAAAATATGATTATTATTTTGGAAGACGTTCACTATTTTGGGGACCCTATATGATCGAGGTAAATAGATTACTATAGTATTTTCATTGAGGAGTAAGGTTGACTTATATTTTGAAGAATTGATGAATTTCAGGTGGACTTATAGTAATTTAGGTTACTTATGGGAATGATTAACCTATCTTGGGTAAAATATGTTTAGGTTAGCTACTTTTTTTATAAGATGTTAGGAGTGGTTGATGTTGTCTGGAGATGAACAATGAAGTTGTTTTGGAAGACTATGTTATCAAATCCTTCTTGTATTTGGGTTTCAATCTTAGTTTGGTTTATTTTGAGGAATTTTAAGGACCGTTATTTATGGAATGGTCTATGATGAACTTTGGGTAGTACCATGAAACTTTGAAGATTTAAAAGTAGTTTCCATTCCTATGGGATTCTTTCTTTTTAAAGAGTTGTTTTACCTTAACCTTTCTGTTTTTGGGATAATGTTTAAAGATAGAAGAAATAGATAGTTAATCTTTTGTAGATTATGTGATTCTCTAGAAGATGATTCTTGTGATTTTATGAGACCAAGTGTTTTTGAATTCTTATCATTTGGAGAAAATATTAGTGTTGGTAGGGACTTATTAAAGGATGTAACTCTACTTGAAGGTAGATATATTTTCTTATGTTTTTGTTCTATGTAGTAAATGAATTCCTCAAAATTATGAAAAGAAACGTAAAACAAAAATGTTGTTGGTTTACGTTTCCTACTAGGTAATCAAATACCGTTTACACACATCATAAGTTTGGGATTTTCTTATGGTTAACTTTCTCCTAATAATGTTCTCTATCACTCTCCCTCAGAACTTGACCCTTTGTTTTCTCCTCCATGTCCATGTTTTCCTACATGGAATCCTAGTGTGGGTTAACTCGGGTGACCTTTGTAATTCCCTTTCTTTCTTTTAAAGTAATAGTTTTACTGACTCCTTTTCTGATGTGGTACTTTCAATGAAATTTCAAAACCCAATTTTAAAAATTGCGAGGACGCAATTTCTTAAGGGGGGAAGATTTCAATGACCAGAAATTTTAAATAAATATTGTTTCCTAATTTTATGTGTTATTTTATTTTATTTTTATACTCAACAAAAATGTTTCATTTGATAACATGAGTATAATTAAAATGAGACTGTTGGGTTTTGACTGTTATTTGACCATTGGTCAATATGACCGCTGGAAACTAAACGTTTTGACTATTGTCTCTAAATACAAGCAATCTTGGTTAATTAATATAGAAAGAAGATTCGATGGCCTCACCCAGTAGTCTTGGACCGATCGAAGCCCATCTAACAGAACTTGGTAAGGAGGTAGCACCACTGGGCTTTGCTCTGGACCAAACCCAAGCTGAACTTCATTGTATAAAGCTAGAACGGGATCACCTTCGTGATAAGTTCAAACTAATAGAAATTACTACTCGTGTGATGTTGGCCGAGCCTCCCTCGGATTCTCTCACCTTAGCACACCTTACACTTAGGTCCTATGCTGGTGTGATAAGGGGCTATGTAAGGAGACCGTAACTGTCTTGTGTAATCCTTTGTTTTAAATAAAAATTTCAATTTCTTTTATGAATTTTCAAATGACCGGATAAATATAGTATGCATATTTTTGATGAATTTTAGAAAAAGGATATTTTAAAAATGTTTATTTAAACCTTAAATAATTAAAAATGTGTAATGATTTTCAAATAATGGTCTTCTACAATTATGTTCAGTACGAAATTTAGAGTCTAATAAGATTAACTTGATTTTTGATGAATAGTAAATTATGAATAGTGATTTTATGATTAGGATTAATAATGTTTCCAAATGGATTAGTAATCTCACTTAAAGAAAGTATTAAAATAAGCTAGGCACTTTTATTAAGTAATGTGATTCAATAAAATGGTTAAATAACGGTTTCATAAATTATTATTCAAGTATTAGTTTTTTCGGATGAATAATGTTTTTTAATTAAAATTTTAATTAAAAATATTTAGAAAATTATTTTTATAAAATGGACTTCATTTTTGAACTCAGAGCATCGATATTATGTTAAGGTAATTTTTGGGGATTTTTCTGAAAAAAATAAATTTTCGATGAATAGTGTTTTTAATTAAAAATTTAATTAAAAATATTTAGAAAATTATTTTTATAAAATATATTTTATTTTTGAAATCAGAGCATTGATATTTGGTTAAGGTGAAATTTTGGGATTATTCTGAGAAAGTTGAATTTTCAATGAATAGTGAAAATACAGTTTTTAAGTTACAGGTGTTTAATGACATCATTAAATGATGTATTAAGTATGTAATCAATATGGTCGACTTATGAATAGTAAGATAAGGTATGAGGTGTCCCAAGTGTCCAATACCATGGGAAAATACCATGGGCAAGCCCATGGTTTTGCCAAAACCACTAATGAGGTGTCCCTTGGCCATTAATGCCTTGTCCCCTCACTTTCCCTATAAATACCAAGCCATCCTCTCATCCATTCGACTCCCCACTCTCCCCAAACGAATTTCTGGTCTCCTTACCTCCTAAGGAGTCCTCCCAAGGTGCACCCAAGCCCTCAAGGTCCAAACCTTTGTGTTTTAAGAGTTACATTTTAAGGTAAGGGATCCGATCTCTCTCTTTCTTTTCAAGAAATCTCTTTTATGTAATTTCTTTTATGCTCCATGTTCTTATGTTAAAGGGTGTTCTTTTATAATCCTCTTACTTCCCTTTTCATGTTCACATAATGAGAGATCCCCTCTTACTCTCATTATTTCGTTTTATGAAGTTTTAAGTGGCGCCGTTAGGCTGCCGAAATTTTTGTAACGGATTCTTTCTCCCTTCTCATTTTTCAAGATCTATTATCATGTAAAGTATTTCAAGTTCCTTTTTATTATGTTGGGGTATGATCTCTAAATTTATTATACTGATATTTTATGATCATATTATGAGATACCCCATTTGATCTCTTCAATTTAGTATTTTGAAGTTTTAAGTGGCGCCGTTAGGTTGCCGAATTTTTAAGTGGTTCTTCACCCTTCTCATTTTGAAGTTCTACTTTCATGTCAATTTTTTCAAGTTCCTTTTTGTTATGTTGGGGTAGATCTCTATATCTATCATAATGTACTCTTATTTTCATATGATGAGAGACCCTATTTGATCTCATCAATTCATTTTTTTTGAAGTTTAAGTGACGCCGTTAGGCTGCCGAATTTTTAAGGGATTCGTTCGCCCTTCTCATTTTTTCAAAGATCAACTTTCATGTAAAGTGTTTCAAGTTTCTTTTGTATTATTTTGGGGTATGATCTCTATATCTATCATACTGATCTTTTATTTTCATATGATGAGAGACCCTATTTTATCTCATCAATTCATTTTTGGTTGAAGTTTATGTGACGCCGTTAGGCTGCCGAGTTTTCATAAGAGAAATTTTATTTTTGTCTTCCTTTCATGATCTTAATTTCATATGGTACATATTTAAAATTTCATTACCATGTTCATATATCCTTCATATTATTTCCCTATACTGTTTTATGGATCATTTATGAGTTTGTGACCCATTTCCCTTCTCTTTTTAATGTCTTCTAAAACCTCGTAACATAGCCGTTATGCTGCAGAATTTCCGTCTCAAAATGTATCTCTCTTTTTCTAAAGTTCTTTTATATTATTAAGTGAATACTCAAAGATCTTTCTTCTAAAGGTGTATTCAAATATATACCAAAATGTTCTATTTTAAATTCTGGGATTTACGTACATGAGACCCACCTTCCTTTTCTGTGGGTTTTAAAGTGACGTAAAGATCATGTCTTTAAAGCAGTTTTTAAAACGTTATGATTATGAAATGAAACCCATTTATTTTATGCTATATGGGTTATTTATGAAATTTTTGATGATGATATATGTAGCTCACATGATAATAAAGTCAAATTTTAGGGTGCTCTCTGATATCGCTCCAATGCATTGGGTAAAGACTTAATCTCTAGAGATGACCATTTTTAACGACGCCTTGGTGAATAACCTTGGTAATTTTTAACGACACCTTGGGGATGGATCTTGGTGAAACGAAACGATTGTCAATATTAAATGTTGAAGCCACATCTTCAAGTTATGAAAATGTTATTTTTATTATGATATTCCTCATGATTTCATTTTCATGCCTTAAAGTTCTTTTCATGACTTTATTGATGTATCTCAAGTTCATATGTAAAATGTTTCACTTGTTTCCCTTGCTGGGCCTTCTGCTCACCCTTTCTTTTGATGTATGTCCCCAGGTTATGAGATGCAGTAATGAGCCTAGGGTGAACATGAGGAGAATCCTTTCAAGTGTTTAAGAAGAATGTTTTTTTTTGTTTCATGTTTTATGTTCCTTGTTAAGGTAAGGGATCCGACTCCTCTCTTTCTTTTTAAGTACACTCTTTTATGTCATTCCTTCTAAGCTCATCTTTCTTGTGATTGGGATGTTCTTTTATATTAATATTACTGTAATTTTTATGTTCATATGATGAGAGACCCTATTCTCTCTCATCAATCCATTTTGGAAGTTTTGAGTGGCGTCATTAGGCTGCCGAATTCTCACAAGAGAAATCTTATTTTTGTCTTCCTTTAATATTCTTCATTTCATATGGTATATTTTCAAATTTCATTACCATGTTATTAAATCCATTATATTTTGTACCTCTACTATTTTATGGGTCATTTATGAATGTTTGACCCATGTCCCCTCTCTTCTCAATGTTTTCTAAAACCTTGTAACATAGCCGTTATGCTGCAGAATTTTCGTCTCAAAGTGCCTCTCTCTCTTTTCTAAAAATTATTTTATGTTATAAAGTGAATACTCAAAGCTCTTATTTCTACAGGGGTATTCACATATATATCAAAATGTTCTATTTTAAATTCTGGGATTTACATACATGAAAACCTCTTTCCCTTTCCGTGGGTTTAAAGTGACATAAAGATCATGTCTTTAAAGCAGTTTTTAAAATGTTATGATTATGGAACGAAACCCATTTCTTTTATGCTATATGGGTTTTTTATGAAATGATTGATGATGATATATGTAGCTCACATGATAATAAAGGAAAATTTAAGGGTGCGCCCTGATATTGCCCCATTGCATTGGATAATGATGTAACCACAAGAGATTACAGTTTAAGGGTGCGCCCAGATAGCGCTCTAATGCATTGGGTAAAGACTTAATCTCTAGAGATGACCTTTTTTTAACGACGCCATGGTGAATAAACTTGGTAATTTTTAATGAAACCTTGGGGATGGACCTTGGTGAAACGAAACTATTGTCAATATTAAATGTTGTAGCCACATCTTCAAGTTATGAAAAAATGTTATTTTTATTATGATGTATCTCATTATTTCTTTCTCATGCCTTAAAGTTCTTCTCATATCCTTATTGATGTATCTCAAGATCACATGTAAAATGTTTCTCTTGTTTCCCTTACTGGGCCTTCTGCTCACCCTTTCTTTTGATGTATGTCCCCAGGTTATGAGATGCAATAATGAACCTAGGATGAACTTAAGGAGAAGCCTTTCAAGTGTTTAAGAAGAATGTTTTATGTTGTTTTCATGTATTATGTTCCTTGTTTCCAAGACACTAAACCTTAAAGATCCTCAGTTCCATGTAATGAAATGAAAGTTTATGTTATAAAAAGACGGGATGCTATAGTTGGTATCAAAGGATGGTTTAGTTATTTGTGGAAATTAGGATATGAAAACTTTAGGAAGAACCCTATAGAAAAGTTTAAATATAGGAAATCTTCCTGGTATTTTGGTGAGTATTGAGTAAGGGTTTTCCAAGAAAATACATCCCTGTCTGGGTACGAGCAGGTAGAGGTGACTTTGGCACAGATGTACATAGGGGTAAAACCTGAAAACACCACTTTGGGCTAGACTCGAACGAGAACTGGTACACGACAATGGGCCTTGCTGCACTCTTGGTTACGACACTCCCGAGGGATATGCTTTGGTAAATTCATAAGCTTAGTATGAACCATTGTTAAAGGAACAAAGATTCACATAAGAATATATGATCATGGATAACCTAGGTTGGAACCTAGGGGATCACAAGTTAGGGTATACTTTTCTTCTACAAGTTATCCTTATATGCTTTAAGCTCCTTTTCATGATTATTGGTTAAGTATTTAAGCCTCTAATTATAATTTCTCCTCTTAGTTAATGGTGTGAGATGGAAGAACATGTCCCAATAACCAATGTGATAGGAAATGCAACGATTTCCATATTAATATGAAAGAGATTATTATGGGATTAAAAGATGATTATTATTTTGGAAGACATTCATTAATTTGGGAACTGTATGTGATCGAGGTAAATAGATTACTACGGTATTTTCATTGAGGAGTAAGTTTGACTTATATTTTGAAGAATCGATGAATTTAAGGTGGACTTATAGTAATTTAGGTTACTTATGGAAATGATTAACCTATCTTGGGTAAAATATGTTTAGTTTAGCTTCTTTTGTTATAAGATGTTAGGAGTGGTTGATACTGTTTGGAGATGAACAATGAAGTTTATTTTGGAAGACTATGTTATCAAATCCTTCTTGTATTTGGGTTTCAATGTTAGTTTGGTTTAATTTGAGGAATCTTAATGACCGTTATTTATGGAATGGTCAATGATGAACTATGGGTAGTACCATGGAACTTTGAAGATTTAAAGGTAGTTTCCATTACTATGGGATTCTTTCTTTTTGAAGAGTTGTTTTACCTTACCCTTTCTGTTTTTGGGATAATGTTTAAAGATAGAAGAAATAGATAGTTGATCTTTTTTGGATTATGTGATTCTCTAGAAGATGATTCTTGTGTTTTGATGAGACCAAGTAGTTTTGAATGCTCATCATTTAGAGAAAAGATTAGTTTTGGTAGAAACATATTAAAGTATGAAACACTACATGAAGGTAGATATATTTCCTTATGTTTTTGTTTTATGTTGTAAATGAATTCCTCAAAGTTATGAAAAGGAACGTAAAACAAAAACGTTGTTGGTTTACATTTCCTACTAGGTAATCAAAGACCGCTTACATACATCATAATTTTGGGATTTTCTGGTGGTTAACTTCCTCCTAATCATGTTTTCTATCACTCTCCTTTAGAACGTGACCCTTTGTTTTCTCCTCCATGTCCATGTTTCCTACATGGAATCCTAGTATGAGTAAACTCAGGTGGCCTTTGTACTTCCTTGTCTTTCTTTTAAAGTAATGGGGTTACTGACTCTTTTTCCGATGTGGGACTTTTAATGAAATTTCAAAACCCAATTTTAAAAATTTTGAGGACGCAATTTCTTAAGGGGGGAAGATTGTAACGACCCGAAATTTTGAATAAATCTTGTTTCCTAATTTCATGTGTTATTTTATTTTATTTTTATACTCAACAAAAATTTTTTATTTGATAAACATGATTATAATTAAAATGAGACCAGTGGGTTTTGACTGTTATATGACCATCGGTCAATATGACCACTATGAACAAAATGTTTTGATTATTGTCTCTAAATACAAGTAATCTTGGTTAATTATTATAGAAATAAGATTCGATGGCCTCACCTAGTAGTCTTGGACCGATCGAAGCCCATCTAACAGAACTTGGGAAGGAGGTAGCACCATTGGGATTTGCTCTGGACCAAACCCAAGCCGAACTTCATCATGTGAAGCTAGAACGGAATCGCCTTCGCGAGAAGTTCAAACTGATAGAAATTACTACTTGGGCAATGTTGACCGAGCCGCCCCAAGATTCTATCACCCTAGCACACCTTACTCTTAGGTCCTATGCTGGTATTATAAGGGGATATGTAACAAGACCGTAACTGCCTTGTGTAATCCTTTGTTTTAAATAAAAATTGGGATTTCTTCTTATGATGATGTTTATGAATTTTCAAATGACCGGATAAATATAGTATGCATATTTTTGATGAATTTTAGAAAAAGATATTTTAAAAATGTTTATGTAAACCTTAAATAATTAAAAATGTGTAATGATTTTCAAAAAATGGTCTTCTAAAATTATGTTCAGTACGAAATTTGGAGTCTAATAAGATCAACTTGATTTTTGATGAATAGTAAATTATGAATAGTGTTTTTTTGATTAGGATTAGTAATATGACCAAATGTATTAGTAATCTCACTTAAAGAAAGTTTTAAAATAATCTAGGCACCTTGATAAAGTAATGTGATTCGATAAAATGGTTAAATAACGGTTTCATAAATTATTATTCAAGTATTAGTTTTTTCGGGTGAATAGTGTTTTTTAATTAAAAATTTAAATTAAAAATATTTAGAAAATTATTTTTATAAAATAGATTTCATTTTTGAACTCAGAGCACCGATATTATGTTATGGTAATTTTTGGGGTTTTTTCTGAAAAAATGAATTTTCGGTGAATAGTGTATTTATTTAAAAATAAATTAAAAATATTTAGAAAATTATTTTTATAAAATGGAGTTCATTTTTGAAATCAGAGCATTGATATTTGGTTAGTGTGAAATTTTGGGATTTTTCTGAGAAAGTTGAATTTTCAGTGAATAGTAAAAATACAGTTTTAGGGTTTCAGTAGGTTTAATGACATCATAACTGTGTCATGATGATGTCATGAGATATTTTAAGGGTTGGCCAGACAAGGGTGATGAATTATTGTTTTGGGGGCCCCATGTGGCCTAACTCCATGGTAAATGCCAAGGGAGAGCACATGGGTTTGAGAAAAGCACATGTGAGGTGTCCCTTGGCCATTAATGCCTTGTCCCCTCACTTTCCCTATAAATACCAAGCCCTCCTCTCATCCATTCGACTCCCCACTCTTCCCAAATGAAGTTAGGGTCTCATTACCTCCCAAGGAGTCCTCCCAAGGTGCCCCAAGCCCTCAAGGTCCCAATCTTTGAGGTTTAAGAGTTACATTTTAAGGTAAGGGATCCGACCCCTCTCTTTCTTTTCAAGTGATCTCTTTTATGTCATTCCGTTTATGCTCCATGTTATTATGTTTTAGGATGCTCTTTTACACTCCTATTACTGCCCTTTTTATGTTCATATAATGATAGATCCCTTCTTACTCTCATTATTTCGTTTTATGAAGTTTTAAGTGGCACCGTTAGGCTGCCGAAATTTTTGTAACAGATTTTTTCTCCCTTCTCATTTTTCAAGATCTATTTTCATGTAAAGTATTTCAAGTTCTTTTTTATCATGTTGGGGTATGATCTATAAATTTATTATACTGATCTTTTATGATCATATGATGAGAGACCCCATTTTATCTCTTCAATTCAGCATTTTGAAGTTTTAAGTGGCGCTGTTAGGCTGCCGAATTTTTGAGGGATTCTTTCACCCTCCTCTCTTTCAAAGTTCTACTTTCATGTCAAGTCTTTCATGTTCATTTGTATTATGTTGGGGTATGATCTCTAAATCTATCATACTGTACTTTTATGTTCATATAATGAGAGATTCCCTCTTACTCTCATTATTTCATTTTATGAAGTTTTAAGTGGCGCCGTTAGGCTGCCGAAATTTTTGTAACAGATTCTTTCTCCCTTCTCATTTTTCAAGATCTATTTTCATGTAAAGTATTTCAAGTTCTTTTTTATCATGTTGGGGTATTATCTCTAAATTTATCATAATGATCTTTTATGATCATATGATGAGAGACCCCATTTTATCTCTTCAATTCAGCCTTTTGAAGTTTTAAGTGGCGCCGTTAGGCTGCCGAATTTTTGAGGGATTCTTTCACCCTCCTCTCTTTCAAAGTTCTACTTTCATGTCAAGTCTTTCATGTTACTTTGTATTATGTTGGGGTATGATCTCTATATCTATCATACTGGACTCTTATGTTCATATGATGAGAGACCCTATTTGACCTTGTCAATTCATTTTTGTTGAAGTTTAAGTGACGCCGTTAGGCTGCCAAATTCTCACAAGAGAAATCTTATTTTTTGTTTTCCTTTAATATTCTTCATTTCATATGGTATATTTTCAAATTTCATTACCATGTTCTTAAATCCTTTATATTTTTTACCTCTACTATTTGATGGGTCATTTATGAATGTTTGACTCATGTCCCCTCTCTTCTCAATGTTTTCTAAAACCTTGTAACATAGCCGTTATGCTGCAGAATTTTCGTCTCAAAGTGCCTCTCTCTCTTTTCTAAAAATTATTTTATGTTATAAAGTGAATACTCAAAGCTCTTATTTCTACAGGGGTATTCACATATATATCAAAATGTTCTATTTTAAATTCTGGGATTTACATACATGAAACCCTCTTTCCCTTTCCGTGGGTTTAAAGTGACATAAAGATCATGTCTTTAAAGAAGTTTTTAAAACGTTATGATTATGGAACGAAACCCATTTCTTTTATGATATATGGGTTGTTTATGAAATTATTGATGATGATATATGTGGCTCACATGATAATAAAGGAAAATTTAAGGGTGCGCCCTGATAGCGCCCCATTACATTGGATAATGATGTAACCACAAGAGATTACAGTTTAAGGGTGCGCCCAGATAGCGCTCTAATGCATTGGGTAAAGACTTAATCTCTAGAGATGACCTTTTTTTTAACAACGCCATGGTGAATAACCTTGGTAATTTTTAACGAAACCTTGGGGATGGACCTTGGTGAAATGAAACGATTGTCAATATTAAATGTTGCAGCCACATCTTCAAGTTATGAAAAATGTTATTTTTATTATGATGTATCTCATTATTTCTTTCTCATGCCTTAAAGTTCTTCTCATGTCTTTATTGATGTATCTCAAGATCACATGTAAAATGTTTCTATTGTTTCCCTTACTGGGCCTTCTGCTCACCCTTTCTTTTGATGTATGTCCCCAGGTTATGAGATGCAGTAATGAACCTAGTATGAACTTAAGGAGAATCCTTTCAAGTGTTTAAGAAGAATGTTTTATGTTGTTTTCATGTATTATGTTCCTTGTTTCCAAGATACTAAACCTTAAATATCCTCAGTTCCGTGTAATGAAATGAAAGTTTATGTTATAAAAAGACGGGATGCTATATATATGCCCCTTTGAGATTCTTGTCGTGTTAGAGCTATGACCTATAGACTAGTACTACCACCAACCATATCTCAAGTAAATAATGTATTCAATGTATCCCTATTATAGAAGTAAATACCAAATCCCTCACATGTACTAAATCCATAGGTGGTATAGTTTTAAAATGATCTCTCTTACGAGGAGTAGCCAGTAAAGATCTTAGACCATAGAGATAAAGTTCCGTACAATAAGACTACTTATCTGGTCAATGTACTATGGTGAAACCATAAGTACAAAGAGGAAAAATGGGAACTGAAGGAAGAGATGATAGAGACATACCCTCAATTTTTTTCACCATAGTATGTAAAATAAAATTTTAAGGGAGAAATTTCATAAGGGAGAAGAATGTAACAACCCAAAATTTTATCAATGCAAATTCCATTCTTATAATTATTTCATATAGTATAAATCACCAAAAATAATATAGAGAACATAATACAGACTTTTTAAATGAATAATTAATGAAATAAGATCTATTTATATAAGTTAATAAACCCTTACCAATGGAATATTAACTTTACATTTGGAATAGTAATGTGACCATTAGGAATAGTAAATTGGCCTATAGAATAATAACCTTATCTATGAAATTATAAATACAATTTTAGAATCTTATAAATGATATTATGATATAATTATATCATAATATAAGTAAATAAACATTTTAAAAATTATTAATTAAGTGTTGGTATTTTTATAAAACATAAATGTTTAGTTATAATTTTATAATTAATATAATTATTTAAAAAAAATTATTTTCATAAAATAGATTCATAAATTAGTATTTTGTTGTATTATGATTATACAATTATGTTATGAGACCTTAATTATTTTTTCAAAGTGTCATAAAATCAGTTATAATTTTAAAATTGTTTTTTTTGAATAAATGATGATTTTAATTAAAAATTAATTTTCACAAACTTAGAAATTTATTTTCATCAAATTGAATTAAATTTTAAATTATACATGTTGAAAAATTGTTAGGGTGATTTTTTGGTATTTTTCTAAAATACATGATTTTTTGATGAATAATAAAATACAATAACTTATGATAAAAACTAAATACATGAATTATTGAGTCGTAGATGGTGTATGGATTATTTAAGACCAAAATATTGAAATATAATTCATTTTTTAATATATTTTGTGATAATTCTTAAACTATTCATAGTCTTGAGAAAAAAATAATAAACCAATGAATAAAATAGTGAGAAAACACCCCTCTCCTCCAATGGCCCGAAGGCCTTCATTTTTTTATTGATTGATAATCCACCTTTCAAGGGATTAGGTGGAACCCTATTACATGCCCTTAGGCCATTTTTTAGGAACCAATGCCCGTAGGCACAAACATACCATACAACCCAAACAGACAACTTAGAACTTGCTCCTCCCCAGCATCTTCATCTTTGAAATCAGCTCTTCACCTTCGCATGGCTGTTCGGCTTGGCATTCCCATGCATGAACATGCTTGTCCTGATGGCAGGTGCCATACCCTCTCATTCTTGCAATCCGTTAGCTCCTACTGTGGTGAAAGCTCCTTTGCCCATCCTCCTTGTAGAGCTTGTTCCTTGTAGTTTTTGGTGTGGTGTTTGTATCTGCAGGTGACTCGAAGGCCATATGGATAGCCCGAAGGCCCAACTGACCCGAAGGCCTTGGTGCCCGAAGGCCAATGAAGTACCCAGGGACCAAATCTGATGCCCGAAGGCCCAAACGGGGGCATATTCCCGGCTGCTACAGTGCCAAATAGTGCCTGTTATAGTACTGCTACAGTAACCGCTACAGTTCCTGCTATAGTACTGCTACAGTAACCCGGAAATCCTACCTCCGCCTGGTTTTGATCCCTGGTCGCTTGGATGCACCATCAGAGACCTTGCCAACCGGGCTAAGGCTCATGTGCAGAAAACACCCCTCTCCTCCCCTATAAATACCACCCCACCACATCTTCTACTCACACCTTTAAAGATTTTATCCTTTTAAAAATTTTACTCAATCCCCTTCCAAATTCCCTCCCCCATGTACATGATCCCTTTTTCTCATCCAAATACCAAACCCTTTTCCCTAAGGAGGTTCTCAAGGAGGAGAAAATCAAGAGGTAAAATCCTCTTTCTTTTTCTTTTAATTTATTTTCAATTTAATTTCTTTTCTTATCCTATACTCAAATAAAATTATCCAAGTGGAATGATAAATTTATTAAATTTTATATACTATAATTTTATTATGTTAATATAATAATTCATCTTCCAACCTCTCCCCTTTTTCCTTTTATTCCAAAAATGAAATTATCATCCGTGATGGGTTGATTTACCAACACCATGGACGATGCATTTTCATTTTTATCTACCAACTTCAAGGATGGTCATAAAACCATAATTATGGTTAAAAAAGATTTTATTATACATATTATAATTTATATAATTTTCTAGAAGCAATATATAAACACGATGTTAAGTAAAATGCTATAAGCTTATAATGGTCGTAAACCGCCAAAATTAATTAAATCATTTTCATTAACATTCAATCTAATAAATCATCCTCATAAAATATAAAAAAATATATATAATACTAATTAAACTTATTTATTTTCATTAATAAAAATTCTGGAGAATTATTCTCATTTTACATGAACTTTCATACTCATATACAAGCAAACCGATCATGAAAACCAAGAAAACAAACACTCCTGAACAATGAAATTCAACTCTATAACTCATCAAAAATCCTATAAGTGATCTTAATAAAACTATAATGAATCAAATTCATGTATAAAAGGTTCTAGATTTTTTAATTAATGAATTTAATTTGATTATCTAGGATATTAAAGTGAAGAAAGTATTCAGACATAAGGTAAGGGGATTCTCAAACCCAACTCTCTTCCTTTAGGTTTTCCCTCTTTCACTGCATTTTTGTATAAATGTTCCATTAATGTTCCATTAATGTTACTTAAATGTAATTTATTTATACTTGATATTTTTATTTCTTAGATATACATGTTTCCAATTTGATTTTATGAAAAATGCAAAGATTTTTCCAAAACAACTCTTCCTTCTAAATACAAAACTTTTACTTTTTGTGTGATTGTTTCTTCCTCACTCAAGATTAATGATTTTTATACCAATTATTTTATTCTCTATTTCTTCTAGTAATCCAAAAGTTTATTCATGAATGTATACTTTATTAAATTAAACCCATTTTTTCCATGATTTATTTTATTTCCAAGATTGATATATGTTCTATGTGGAATGCATGATAATGTAAATGTTATGATGTGACGGGTGCACCCTAAATTATATGGTGAATGAAAATTTTATGATGTTGTGGGTAAACCCATAATTATATATCGCTCTAATGAACTGGGTAATGTGATGTATCTCATTATAGAAACTAAAATATGTGTGAACATGATGTTAGATTTGTTCACAATTATGTGTGGTATTTGACCACTAAGACACAATGTTTCATTTTTATAAATGAAAAAATTCCATGAATTTATATAATGTTTCCTATCATGATTATGATGATGATACTCAACTTATGTTATGATGAAAATAATTATTCTCACCCATGTTTTATTTCTCTTATTCATCCAATTACTGGGATTTTAGATCACCTTTCTTTTGATGTATATCTTCAGATGAATACTTGTACTAAGGAGAATATGAGGGACAATAAGAAGCTAGAGAAGAAGGAATTAAATAAATGTTTATGTTTTAGTACGTAAAAGTTATGTATATTCATAATTTTTCCAAGATACTAAACCTTTGGATCTTGGTTGTGTAACCTTTTATGTTTTTTATCTTTAAAATGATGTAATAACCATGTAAGAAAAGTAGGGTTTCTATATGGCTAGTTATTTTGATCCCCTATAATCTGCCTCCATGGATGTGTATGAAGAAGACTTATTTCATTATTTTGATGATTATTCCTAGAAAGAAACTGTTTGTAAATGAAATTGATTTATACCTTCAACCTATAATTAAAGAATTGAAAGAATTATGGGATGATGGTGTGGAAACATATGATGATTTAATGAGACAACTATTCAAAATGCATGATACTTTAATGTGTAAAATTAGCGACTTTCTTGGACTAGGAAGTTTATGTGGTTTGAACACTTATATAGGCTTGGATTTTTCAGTTTTTAATTTTGATTTTTGAACCTCAATGATTAACTCATAGTAGAAAATGGTGTTTTATGTTTCATATTTTATTTATTTATGATTCTCATAAATTTAGGTTTAACAAGACAGAATTACAAAGAGATATTGAAATGATAAAGTCACCAAAGGTGTTATCTTGTTCATAAATCTTGGGACAATTAATGAATGTCACTGAAGAATTTGTAAAATGTAACCAGTTTAAATAAGGGGGGGGGGGAAGGGTATGAGGTACAATATCCAAAGAATATGGAACACAACAATGGAAGAAAAAGATTATATTCTCTAAACTTATTTATTGGGAGTTTATTTTGATACATCATAATCTTGACATAATGCATATTGAGAAGAACTTCTGTGACAATGTAATTTTATAGTGCTTAATGAGTAGGGTAAATCGAAGGATTACCTTAATGCTCGTAAGGATTTGGAGTCAAATAATATAAAACATGGTTTGTGGGAAAATGATAATGGAAAGTATCCTTTGGATATTTTTACAATTAAAAATCATGATAAAGACGTATTCCTTTGAACTTTAAAGAATGTAAAAGTTCAATATGGATATCCAAGTAACATATCAAGGTGAATTGACTTAAATCATTAAAATTTACATGGATTGAAAATTTATGAATCACATATTTTGATGGATAAATTATTTTCATTAGATTTTCATAATACTTTACATAAAAAAGGAACTGCAGTTCTAGTTGAGTTTTATAACTTTTTCAGAGAGCTTTGTGAAAAAACTCTAAATTCAACTTAGCTTGATACAATTCAAGAAATAATTGTTTTGACACTATGTCATTTGGAGATGTTATTTCCCACTTAATTATTCATTATCATGATTCATTTGACCGTTTATTTGGTTGAAGAAGATAAAATTGGTGGAATGGTACACTATCGAAGAATTATCCAATTGAGAGGTACGATGATATATTTTTTATTTTCATTGGTGAATTTGATTTTATCAAATAATTGTATAATTTTTTTTAATATTTTTCTTATTTTTTTCATCAGGTACTTAGGTTATTTAAACTTATATTTTAGGAATAAATATCAACTAGAAGAATTTATTATTTAAGGTTACATAGATGAAGAGTTCTTGACATTATCTTCTTGGTATTTGAATGGTATTGAGACTAGATTCAATTGCGTTAGATGTGATGAAGACATATCCACTAATTATTATTCTGAAATTCAGTCTTCGGTATTTCCAATTATTGGACGACCAATTGGAATGGGGTCAAATTTTACACTAAGTGAATTGGAGTTACTATAAGAACATAGACATTTTCTACTCAATAGTGTTATTGCAGATCTATTTATTAAATGTATAAATTTGTAATGAAAATATATTAAAATTTATCATTGATAAGTGTTTCATAAATATATACATATAACATGAAATATTATAATAATTGATGTCCCTAACTCTGTTTCACACCCATGGACTTTGAAAATTTTGGGCAAGAAATATAGAGATTTTAAATGGAGACTATGGAATGGTTTTAATGATACTTATCTGAGCTTCCAATAAATATAAGACAAAGTTCCTGAAGGAGTTTCTCATGATCAATTTAATCTCTTTGTCATTATCAATAGAGATGAATATCATGATGTAATTAAATATTTTATAGTATCTTAAAAACATAAACATAATAAAATTATAATTTTTATTAATGTTTCTATTTTTAGTAGGAATTATCTAAAAAAATACTAGGAATCATGAGAAGCAAGTTATTCCTCACATTATTGGGTCTCAAAGTTTTTCTAGAAAAAGAACATTTTTTTTATTTTATTAATTATTAATTATATAATTTTATTATAAATCAAGGTTTTTTCTAACTTGTTTATATTTTTTGATAAAGGCTAATGATTCAGGTCACTCTATTGGCTAAATAGCGATGTGGTATAAATTTCATAGGAAACCTGATGAAAATTTTGTAAATGACCCTACCAAAGATGTTAGAGTAAGTAATTTTCATTACCATTTCATATTATTTCATTACCATAAAAACATAATAATGAAAAATATATTATAAAAACTAACAAGAATTAAACCTAATTAAATGGGGATAACTACATGGATAAAATGATGCTAATTTTGAATCATTTGATACATCTATCCAACCCTAATTAATTAGGTTTAAGTATTATTTTTTGTTACAATATAATTTTCATTATTATGTTTTTATAGTTTTGAAATAACAATAAATACTAATGAAAAATTTATTAATTAGATAACATTATGAAGTTTGGATATTTCAAAAATAATTGTTAATATTTTTTATTAACAGGTTTAAATTCAAGAATTATTGGATGAAAACCCTTCACAATCATCATCGGTTTCCCAGAATGATGCAGTTGGAATAATTTTAGGGAAGGAGAATCTCGGATGTGTATGAGGGATGGGTTCTGGTCCTACTCCAGCAGCTTTCTTTAGTAGGGTGGTTTCATCCATTACTTCTACACCCATTGGGGGTTTGAGTTGTTTTGTTGATCAGGAATCACAAAGATAAATTTAAATATTGAAATAAAAAGTGAAAGAACAAGAATATTTTGGAAAATACAGGATTAGTGGTGGTCTTAAATTGAAAATTATTTAGTTTTTATATTTTAGCGGATG
The DNA here is from genome assembly GCA_963277665.1 of Viscum album. Taxonomy (NCBI): domain Eukaryota; kingdom Viridiplantae; phylum Streptophyta; class Magnoliopsida; order Santalales; family Viscaceae; genus Viscum; species Viscum album. The sequence goes on from OY728138.1 coordinate 1,385,762,200, forward strand.
ACTGGCATGATCCCTAAGGAAATTTCTGGTCTTATAGATCATCTGACTGAGGTTAATTTAAAATTCCATAGATCATTCACACATTTTTAAAGAACACATACAACATCCATAAATAAAACTAAAATGACACTTTTATATAGAAAACATACATTTCAAGTCATAAAAATCACATCTTGAGCCAGATTAATGAGTGGTTTATTCTTACATGTCAAAAAGGAATTATATATTGTTATCCATAAGTTTGAAAAAAATTCGAGTTTGTTTTCTTGGTTTTGATTTGGTAAACACTTATGAAAGGTGAAAAACCCTTTGAAAACAAGTGTTGGGGGGTCAAAACTAAAGGAATGATTTTGTATTGCCCTAAAATAATGGGACAACAACTTTATATTTAATTATGAAATATAGGAACCAACAACACATGATTATGAATTACGGTTTTCCTATTATGGCTGTAAATGTGTTTTTAGTGTTTTAAAACACTAAAACATGTGTGGAATGGTCAAAACCATAGAAAACAAGATCATATTGATGTGAAATCATGTGAAAACCATTGATGAGTTTTTTTTTGACATGTAATCACAAAAAAAACATCAATTTGACTAGTGGTGTGGTCAAAATTACTCAGTATACACTTCTGAACGGTACAAAAGCCTTTAAAAACAAGTGTCGGGGGGGGGGGGGGGGGGGGTCAAAACCAATAAAATGATGTCATATTTCCCTGAAGTCCTGGGAAAATGAATGTAGATTTAATTTTGAAATGTATGAACTGATTTCATGTCATTCTGAATTATAGTTTTTCTGTTATGTCTATAAAACATTTTTTTGTTTTAAAACACTAAAACGTGTATGGAATGGTCAACACCATAGAAAATGACCTCAAATTGATATAAAATCATGTTAAAACTACCAATTATTTGTTTTTGATGTTTATTATTAGACAAAATATCAATATAATGTGCAGTGTGGTTGGAATTTCTCGATATACACTTCTGAAAGGCACAAAAGCATTTAAAATCCAGTGTTAGGGGGGTAAAAACTAGGAAAACGATGTTGTATTTCCCTGAAATCATGGTACAATGAATATGGATTTAATTTTGAAATATAGGAACTGGTGACATGTCATTCTAAATTACTATTTTCCTATTATGGTAGTGAATTCATTTTTAGTGTTCAAAAACACTAAAACATGCGTGTAATGGTCAAAACCATATAAAATGACCTCATATTGATGTAAAATCACGGGGAAACCACTGATGAGTTATTTTGGAATATAGAACATTCTATGATATTAAAATCATTAAAATTTGTTTATTAAGTAAATTTCAAGTACATTTCACATCACTTTAAAAATAAATTAGAATATTTACTTATCCTTTTTCAGTTTAAAGTGTTGAATATTATATTAAATATGTATGTTTATGTTTTCAATGTGTTTTTCATTATATATTATTTATTTTTGTTAAAATTTATTCTTTTTTGTTAACAAAACAACAAATTTTATGTGTAATATTTTGAAAATAGTATATCTCTTTTCTCTTTAACATTTCTTTTCTTAAATTGTATGGTTTTTATTGTAGGTGGAAGATGCTGACAATAGGTAGGAGGTTTACCATTCTGATCCATGACATTCTTCAGAAGGCATCTGTGATGGTTATCAGTTTTTTTGGTATGTTAAAATTTTATCAATTATTCTACTGTAATTATGATTTATTATGTTTAGTTTTATTTTTTGTTTCCTTTTTTATTATAGTTGGTGAGATGATATTGTCAGTTTTAGTTGATAAGATGATGTGGTGACAAATAGATGTAGTGGATGTCATGAAATGGATGTATATGGGGCATAATTTGTTGTTAGAAATATTTTATATGTATATATTTATGAAAACAGTATTGTTTGAAAAATGTATGGGTTGACAGAGATTGAGGTTATGGTGAATGGATATTTGTATATGACTGTGGATGATTGATATATGTATGATGGGTTTATCATATATTTATCGTTTAGTTTATTACATGCTAGTTTTTTTATATATATAGTTTTTATTAAATATTAAAAAAAAATCTAATTTAGTGGCGGTTTTAAGTAACCGCCACTAAATACATTAAATATAATATGTTTAGCAGTGGTTATGATTAACCACCGCTAAAAGAAACCACTACTAATATGTTTCATAGAGGTTTATTTTATTTTATTTATATTTCTACTAGATATTTTTTTATAAGATAACCATTGCTAAATAAACAAGTAACCACCGCTAAATTCTCAAAAAATGACACATAAAAAAACCACCACAAAATTAAAGAAACCACCGCTAAATGAATAGTAACCATGCAATATGCAGAAATTTTAATAACCACCACTAAACTATTAGGCAGCGGTTTAAACCACTGCTAGTCTACGAAAAAATAGCCTCTACTGCCCCTTTTTTATAGTGAGACATGTTGATACTATGGAATAGGTCCTATACTAATGAGATCCAATATTTTAATATTTTTTTCTACTTTTGAATGAGAATTAACCTCATAATTATTCTAAAATCCAGGAAAATGATTGATTTTTGTTACTTTTATAGAATCTACACTTTATCGGATAAATGGATTAAACATGATTTTTAATGATTTATTTAGTTTTTTGATTTAATGGAAATTCTGCACATTAATTTAGAGAATTGGATTTTATTATTCAAAGGCTTTTTAGTTTGATTTTAATTGCTTTAGTTGATTTTAATCATTACTGGAAAATCCTATTTTTAATTCCATTTTCACTATTACTAGATAGAATAATTCTATACAATTGACCAAGAGTTTCCTTGATATGTTCAATCAAACAAATGCTCCTCTAGATTTAACGTGCCTTACAATAAGATAGGTGACCATGCATTCATTCATGGATCGACCATGCAATACAAGTGACTATTGAAAATCAACATAATGTGAGGAGACAACTAACTGCACAATAAATACATGCTTCCAACATGCTATGTAATAGTCCTTCTGAGAAATTTAATGTCAAATAAGGGGAAGGATCTCACTCTAAATCTTGTGAAAGAGTAAACCATAAGCTATATAAGTGTAAATTATAGGCTATATAAAGATAGGAACCCACACCACTAAGTCAACATAATGTTCAGATAAATGTATCAAGGACCAATGTAAAGGTTAATACCAGATTTAAAATTCTATATAATGGTAAATATTGTACCCTATGAATTTCATAATGATCATAACACCACTACCACTCATTTAAGGCTACCCATGAGGATTAAAATTGAAATTCCCAAATCGGATTAGCTAGACCTAAAATCAATATCACGTGTCATTTTTCTAGTCTAGAAAAATAAAATAAGAATCTCTCCAGTGTATCCATGTGGTAATTATCCAAATGAAGAAGAATATGAAGATCATGGGATGAATGATGAGAAATCTAAAATAATCACAACCCTTAGTGTTGTACACATGGAGTCAATCTAAGGTAGAATGGAACCACTTCCTTGACACAAATTTTCAGAAGAAGGGGAAAAAAGGTTCTTTGATTCTTATAAATATTATTCCTAATTACCATTGTAAATGATTCAAACCTTGTCCTTCTACCTCAAATATAATAGGTTTAGTATTTTTAGTTTCATAATTTTAATTCATTTTATTTTCTTTCTATGTTGTAAGGTTTTTATCTCCCACTTTTATTCATGGTTCCTAAACCACTGTGATGTACTCAGTGATCCTAAACTCCATGATTATAGAGAGATAACTCATCATAGGTGGTCCAAGGGGAGTTAAATTGGGATTTATTAAATTTATAAATTTCAATTTTCAACTTATTTCTATGATTCTAGTGTGATAGTAAAGATAAAGTGTAGAGGAGGTTAATATCACTCTATATTCCATTGACACTATCATAGACATAAACTTTTTGTGCATTAAATTCCCCCTCCAATCAGATCACACTTCATACTAGTGGAGTTGTGTGGTTTAAAGGAAGAATGGTGAGATATTTTTTCCATGTGTGTGATTAGGATCATTCATTTCATTGAGTAGTTCTTTTAACCATTTACCATGGAGAAAAAATGGGACGACTAATTTGTTTGAGGATTACCTAAGTAAATTAGTGGTTTCATACAAAAGAAAATTATCTATGATGATTAGATGAATAGTATTAAATTTTCTCATTTAATTAGGTGTGTTAGGATAAATGTAAATACTGATTGAACCCATTGGAATTTACCCTAGTAAAATCTACCTTTATTGCATTCAATATGTTCTAAATTTAATTTTCTATTGCATGCATGAACCTTATTTATCTATTTATCTAAAAATCACAGAAAATAATAAAAATAAATATAAAGTTATAGGAGATTGATTTTTTAGGATCATAAGAGTATATAGATGATTAAAGGGGGAGGGGGGGGGGGGTTAATAATAGTTTATAAAATAATTTTTTTTACTCATCCTCTATATAAAAATATTTAGGATAAACCTTTGTCCGATTTAAAAGAAAGTGACCAGATATACTTTTGTACAAATACTTTATAAAATTATAGTTTTGGAAAATTTTATAAAAAATAGTATGTAACTTTCCTTAAACATGTACAATAGAAATAATAAACTTGTAAAAATAAGTTATTACAAAACTTAATAAAGTTATGATGAAAACTTATAGAAACATTATAAAAAGAATATCCACACTTTTACCTTCAGTGTAAAGGAATAAAATAGCAATGAATTTAGGTATCAATTTTTTTTATCAAACCATAAAGGTATATATTACTTCAAAAAGGAATCCCTGAATATTATGATTGGAATAAACTCTGTTTCTCTAGCCTTGAGAACCCCCAATCAGTAAGATTAAAATCTATGTCTTCCTAAACCTCAAAAACCCTTTAACAAGATTGATCATAGAAATAATTACAAACATAAAAATTCTTAATGAATTTATAGAATATCCTAATTTTGGATTCCTTAATAAAAATACTCACTAAATAATTATATTGAATCAATTATAAAGTAACAAGACATTATAAAAAATTTCACTACAACTTTTAGATTGTTAGTGATGAAGAATATTCCTCCTCCTAAAATACTACTTATATTTTTAAGAATTTATTCAATATTCACATTCCAAATTCTTCATAATTGGTTGCAATTAATTTGGATGAAATAAATTTTCTATTGAAAGGTTTATCATAGATTTATCCGATGGTCTCCTTGATAGCACTGTTATAGTGCTATATAATTCTGTCTAGTAGAATGAACTTCATTCACATGATGGAATGAACTTTTTTCATCTGATGGGATGGAAAATTTTCATTTAGTAAAATAGAATTATTCATTTGATAGATTTTATGTATGTTCATCTAGAAATCTTGTATTCATCCATTGATGATTTTTTTGGTAGTCTTTGTAAAATTTCATCCTATAGGCTTTGTTATTCTGAAACTTTTTTCATCTAATAAAGTTTATAATCATCCATCCAATACATGTATGTTCGATTACAGAAAGACTCTATCTGATAAAAAAGTGTTTCTACATTTGGTAAAATTAATTTTCTAAAAAACGTTCTAAAACTAGGGAATTATAAAAGTTATTAAAATAAATCATTTAAGGAAGCATGTTGCGATTTTCAAAACTAAGGTTAGAAAGTGTTGAAATTAAACTTTTGACTTAATAGAATTATATTATACTTAAATACTTAATATTATACCTTGTATATCTAGTAGGATAAATTATTGGTTTTCATAAATTTTGTTTGATGATGCCCTTTGACAAGCCTATCATCAAATTGGCACCATTTCTGGGTAGCTAGGCTGTGTTTTTCACTATCTTAGCACAATTATAAATATTTTTTTTTCAATTTTTTTTATTTCTTTCCTATTTATTTTATTTTTTAGTTATTTATTCTCTATAATATGAGGTAAGAATCAAATTGAGACGATTATATAATGGATAATCACATATATTCCTAGTTTAAATTCCTACAGGAGCTTGAGGAAGAGAAAATTCAAGAGGACCAATAGGAGAAAATTATGGTACGAATGGGTGGGATGATGAACACTAATACCATAATGAAGAATAAAATAAATAATAAACCCCCACACCATCAAACCTTAGATGTACCCACACTATAGGACATTAAAGTATACATCATAGATCCTTTTAGTTTGGATAAAATTTGAAGGATCAACAATAAGAATTGAGAGAGTTGGAGAAAATGATGGATGTGATAGTCGCCACACTATAAGAACTCATGGAGAAAAGACAATAATAATAAGAAAAATAGGATTAAGAGGTGATTGAAGAAGATAAACCTGAGGTTTATCCATTGATTTTATCAACTAAATAGGTGATAAAATTACTTGAAGAACCCTCTCTCCATTAAATTTATGAGATGTTACTTAACTCCCTCATGGAGAAACAAGATATACAAACTAAAAACTTGGGGGGGGGATCAAACTCTAAACTATATTGTCTTTAATTTTTATTAATTCATATGAAAACTCACCCCATTATTTTAATGATAAATATTAAACACTTAAAGTGCATTATTTGAAGGAATAATAGAAGGAGATTCTACGAATTGAAGAAAATTTGATGGATCCACTTCCTCTTACTAAAGAAACTAGTCCAGAGGCATACCTTAAATAGCTTGAGGCTAAGACACTCAAGGGAGTTGATCTTTATCTGGACACACTTTTATTTTATTTTTCACTTCTTTAATTATAATCTAAATCCTCTAATGTTAAGTTTATAAATTTAGTCGAACCATATTTTTCCATGTACATTGAATATGAACCTGAGGAAGCCAACTTAGAAGAAAAAATGGAGCTATAAATTAAATAAAAATTTTTCTTATAAAGAAGAGGAGATGGATAAATAATTATTTGATAATCTGCTCAGATCTACTATAGAATTAGTTATACTAATGGTTAGATAAGATGAAACAAACCATCATACTAATCATATTAAAGAGAAAAACACACAAAAAACCATGGAGAGTGAACATAAAACCATACAAGAGGTGGATTATAATAAAGAATAAGATTTGAGACCTGTGGAGAAGACACTACCCCATTAATATTACCATGAACATAAAATTAAGGAGGATATTGCAATCAATAATTAGGACCCTTCTTTTTTATTCCCTCCTCCCGACCATTCATTCTATTCTTAAATTTTGGGGTTGGGACTATTTTACTCTTTTCATGGGGTTCTCCAAAACCAATGAACATTCATGGAAATTGGTAAAAATAAAATTTGGTGATTTCTATTAAATAAACCAAACCTCTTATTGATTGGGTTTGACCAAATAAATTATTACTAGGGGAAGTAAAAGACCCAATACCCACTTGGGCGGTCAAACCAAGTTCTCTTATTTTTTACTAGTTTTCAATACAATTACCTATGTTTAGTCTATTTTTTATATTGGTTTGTTTAAGTGGAAAACAACATAGGAGGCTAGATCATATTTTCTACCAATAATATAGGGAAGAGGATAAATCAACATGCTAGATAAATAAAAACTAGGTTGTTTCTATCATCTTATAATTGTCTATTTACTAAAAATATTTGTTGATTTTTACGAGCTTTAAAATTATAGTGATGAATAAGTGTGGGGAATTTATTCAAAGTTATTAATAGTAATTAATAAATTTTTTATATTTTTTTGTAAGTGTTTTATCGGAATATATAATTTAAAATTTTCATACTACTTCTTTTTAAATTTTAGTGTTCTCAGGATAGGAAAACTGAACTTCAATGCTATCCTACCTAGTAGAAAATAACATGCTAGTGTTGAGGATTTAATTGATTATGAAATTACGGTATTTGAATGATTTTTGAGTTAATTTGATGATTTTTTTGGAAATTATATTTGAGAATTATAGAATTTAAATTTTAACATAAGGGAACTAGATTTTTAAACTTTAACCTAGGAAACTTAGCGTTTGAAAAATAGAATACATCAGAAAAAAATAAAAAGATAGTAATATAAGTCCTTTTAATCAAGAGTAAAATGGGAAATTTAGATCCAAAAATGAATTTATGATACATTAAGAAATGAGTGTTTGAGTAAATAAAATCCATTTATAAATCTAATAATTTATTTTCATATACATGGCTGGGAAAAAAATAAAATAAAGTGCCTAATTGTCAAAAATGATTTTTTAGACGAGGGGAATATTGAACCCAAATGAAGAAGGGTGTAATTGACTTATAAGAATATAATTTAAATTGTATCAAGGATTTGGAAAATGGATCTTGGGTATACAGAACCTAGAAGAGAGTGATAATAGAAATTGATTCTTGCTAAAGTTTTTATTCCACTAAAATCTATGCATTTATCTCATGGAACTGGAACTTTGAATAAATTTAAGTAAGATGGTAGAATATAGTCACATAAGAGGCAAGTAATTTTTAGTAATGGAAGGTTCTGTGCTTTCTTTCACTTCTGGTATACATATTTAAATTTAATAGGGACAAATATTTTTTTAGAATGAATTCATTATATTGTATGAAAGTGAAATAGTGTATGTGTGGAGGAGTTATGAGAGCCAAAATTTCCATATTTTTGTCTTTTTTCATTGATAATTAACACCATAATTAATTTAAAACCTATGAAAATCATTAATTTTTGTTACTTTTCAAGAATCTAGAATTTATATGTTAAATGTCTTAAAACATTATTTTTAATGATTTATTTAGTTTTTTCATTTAATGTAAAAGCCATAAATTTATTTGTAGAATTGGTTTTTTTGTTCAAAGGTTTTTTGATATATTTTTTTATTTTTTTATTTGATTATGATCATTATAATAAAACACCACTTATAATTTTATTCTCTATTTTAGGCTAGAAAAATGGCAGGAAATCGAGAACGAATTTCCTTAATAAGGCCAATCAACTGACTGTGACTATAGATCTACCATGCTTTCCAAGAAGACAATAAATCACTTTTTCATTCCAATATTGACCAAAATTCCATAATTGAACATGAAAAACAAGTAAATGTGGTAACTCAATCGACCATGAGGATACAATCGGCTATAAAACAAAGCCACAATTTCAATGCACTACATAAAGGTCATCCTAAGAATTTAGAGGCTATATAATTGTAAGGATCTCTATCTAAAGGATATGAAAGGGTAACCTAGAATCTATAGAAGGTTAAAGTTTAGGATACATAAAGATAGGATCCCACTCCATCGAAGATGCATAATGGAAAGATAAACTCCCCGGGGTGCTATGTAAATGCCAATAGAACATTTTAAATTCCTCTAAAGGGTAAATTCTATGCCCTGAGACTTGTTTAAGTGTCATCACACCACTTTTTCTTGTGAAAGAGAGCCCATATGTATTAAAACTGAATTTCCCAAATCAGATAAAATTTAACCAAAATCAAATTTACATATTATTATTTTAGTTTGGATGAATCCAGGAATAATCATTCTACTAAATCCACACAGAGATCATCTAAATAAATAATAATATGGAGATTGTGAGAGGAATGTTGAGTAAGATGGAAAAATCACAACCCATGGTGCTGTACATATGGAATCAATACGAGGAAGAAGAAAATCAATAATCATAACATTGATTTTAAAGAGAAGGGTGATAATAGTTATTTGATTCTTATAAATATTATTTCCCTCTCCCATTGTAAAGGATTTAAACCTTGGTCTTTTGTCTTTACTATATTAGGTTTAGTCTTTGTAATTTTATCATTTTAATTAATTTTGTTTGTTTTATATGTTTTGTGATTCTATTATCCCCTATTTCTTCATGTTTCCTCAACCCCTGTGATGTATATAGTGATATAAAAATCCATGATAATAGAGAGATAACCCATTATCGGTTATCTAATGGAAGTTACAATCGGTTTTTAAGAATTTACACATTTTAATTCTCAACCTCTTTATCTAATTCTGGTGTGACAGTGAAGATGGAGTGTAAAAGAGGCATCTTCCACTCAATATTCCATTGAAATTACTCTATTTTACACTTGTTTTTTATAATGTATACCTTAAATCATATCACACTTACTAGTGGAGTTTTGTGGTTGGATAGGAAGAATGAATAGTGCTTACTTCTAGGTGTGTGAGTAGGGTCATTCACTTAGTTGAGGAGTGTTCTTGCGCATTCATGAAGGAGAAAAAATGGAATCATTGGTTTATTTGAGTATTCGTTGATAAAATTATTGGTTTTATACAAAATTAAATAGTAGAGTATGATTAAGTGAATGTTATTTAATCTTCTCATTGAATTTGGTGAGTTAGGACAAATGAAAATAATGATCGAACCCATCGAAATTCACCCTATAACCATCTACCTTTCTTGCATTCAATATATTCTACACTTAATTTCATATTTCATGAATCACCCTTATTTATCTCTTTCTATTAGAATCATATAAAACAAAATAAATAAACATAAAGTGTTAGGATAGTGAATTCTCTTAGGCCTACCACCTTAATATATGACCATGTTTAGACATTAAGATGTATTCCAAGTTTTCATAAATTCTATTTGATGAGGCCATGCGATACACATATCATTATCTTCAAACTTCATAGAGTAATTATCCCTCATGGAATCTAAGAATGATCCCTCTATTTTGGGCACTTTGGGTATGGGTTCATTACACCCTTGACCCTGAAAAGGAACAAGTCCCTTATAAGATATATGAAGAAGGTAACCCCCCCTACGTTATGGGGTGAAAGTACTCTATTCATGGATTAAGTAACCCCCTTGAATGATATATACTTCCCTTGATGAGGTATGAGTCATTTATAGGTGTTGGTAACCCTTTTAATGATATACTTATCTCAGGTAAGTGTGTGTTCCCCACTGTGATTTCATAGAGATGATAAGGAATCTATGAGAGTTAGGTAGTTTGATTGTTTTGGGATTAAAAAATTATTGGATATCTCTATTTACATAGAATCATGATTTTGGTGGATCTAAGATATGGTAATGGTACTCCATTATATAACTGGGTTACCTACCCCTAAAGCATATCTATCTTAATCTTTGGTTATTATGAATATTCTTCATTCTAGGGTTATGAGATAAATTGTTATTTCACTTCTTATTTTAGTTTCTGAAACATCCTATAAGGTATTATTATACTCATCTATGCATGGGTTTTTGTGAACAAACATGTTGTATCTATACATAGGATGAATTTTCAAAAGTGGCTATTGTAGATGTAGAGCTGGGGGAGCTTGAGTTTAGTGGAACTTGGCGGTAACTATTTTTGTATGTGTTAATGTGTCGGGAGTTGGTGTGATGTAGAGTTTTACATCTCAATTGTTCAAATTTTATTTTTATTATGGGATGTTGGGCCCTTTTATTTTCCTTTAATTTATGGTGTTTAATTTTTTGTATTATTATAGATATTTATCACATGCCACATGTATATTACATTAAAATTGTTTTTTTGGTTCTATATTATTATATAATGTTTGAGAGATCTATGGTTATTTGAAGGTTCATTAGGATAAGGCCTCTTATGTGGGTGATATTCTTTTTTGCTGTTATCTACTAGCCCTTGTATTATTCAAGGTGGGATTATCATGGCAGAAATGTCCTAATACCGGCCCATGTGTGGTCTCAGTGGGTCAGGGCATGTCAAAATGGTATTAGAGAAGTTATATATTAGAAATAGATTTTAGGGTTTTGTGTCTTGCGAGGTTTGGTTCTATAAAATTATGGGAAATATTTCAAGGGGTGTTGAGTTTAGTTAATAAAATAGGGAACCTATCATAGGTGAGAGTGACCTATATATCCTTTTACCAGGACCGTGATAATCAATTAGTTGAATTAGAACTCTAAGGCATCATTTGTAGGGTAAAATGAAATAGTACATGCATTCTGTAGTGTGTAAATTATAATTTTCCTATATCATTCTTGGTTCATATAAACCAAATATATTTTAATAACCATGAGTTTATCTTTTCAAATACAGTATGACACTCTATAAACAACTATCCAAAATTTAGAGGTAGCGTTATGATGAGTCCATGCCATTTCTACAACCTCTAGTTTCCAATTAGGTGAGTAATGAGGAATCATTTTAGGGACTTGATCTGAAGGTATATCTATCTTTTGAGAATAGGGAAGACCATATACCTATTGTGAATATAGAATACACTCTAATAAAGGAGTATATGATGGTTAATGTTGAACATAATGAGACTACCTAAAGGATGAGATCATTGCATCTATTTCAATGTTAGAGGCCTCCTAGATTTTGAGGTTATACATATCCTTAGGCTATAAATTATTTTATGGAGTTAATGAATCTTTTATTATATATGATTTGAAAAATCACCAACCAAATTATGATCCTTGCATTGAGTCTTCTTCAGGGCACAACTAACCATTGCTGGACATTAACTACCCAAACTTACAATGAGGAGGCCACTCTACACTGGTCGGAGTTTGAGTGATTATTTAGAGAGGACTAATATATGGTGAATTTGAGTATGGTATTAGTTTATGAGTTTATATATATTTAGTAGGTAAGTATGACTATAGATAGATATTCATAGTAGTTCATAGACCTCATAACATTCTCCTTGAACATTGTGTGTGAGGAATTTTTCTTTGAGCTTGGAAGTTCGAGAAAGGAATATAGAGGGAGATTCAAGGTGGATCTATACCATTATATATCCCCAAATATTCTCTATACTTTTAGTGATAATTAGTAATTTGGATCTTCTTGAAAGAGGTGCGGTCTCATGTTAGAGAAGTTCCAGGTTTCCCTAAAGAAGATTCATCAACAACAACCAACCAATGATAGTATTTAGGATCCTATCATTGGGGGTATCCTGATAAATTATCCTTATCAAGGGGATCAATAATATATGGATCCTATAAAAGGTTTATATAATAAGGAGACAAGAAAAGTTATGATTTTGGAGGCATAGAACATATAACCCTTGTTTTTTAGACCATATGAACACCAAAAGATATCCAGGGTGATACTATGGATTGAAAATTACATTAGAAGCACTATCAGGATCAAGATCCTCATCTAGGAAAAAAAGGTGTACACCATAGAGGTAGATTTATATTAGGATCATTTGGAATAATAAGGGGTTATATAGGTTGATGTTTCTTTGATTCACTCCCATCCCCACCACCACTAGGTAGTCCTTGTTAGGAATAGGGTACTGGTGTCCATAGTCATGGAAAAATGTGTACGATAGAGTGAAACTATTAGGCAATGATAAATATGGTTTGAGTTATGATTTTTATATTATCTACATTGATACTCATACACATAATCATAATCATTGGAATGAGCTATTATTTTTATTGAGTAAACTTTATTTAACATGAATTTTGTTTTAATTATTGATTTTATAAAAAATTTATTTATGATAAATGAAATACTTGAAAACATAACAAAGATTTATGAAAATATATTAGTCATAATTTTCTTAATAGATTACGTTCACCAGATTTAAAACACTGTAGCAATTCATAAAAAACTCATCATTAGATAAATAAACATTCTAAGATCATTTGAAGATGAAAAAGTTATTTCTGATCATGTTATAACTAAATCCAAAATTTATAGAACTCAATAATTGAATTTTGTTACAATGTTGTCTATAAATAGAGCCTCACATCAATCATTTTAAGTAGAGATGAATAAATAGATTCATTAATAGATAAAAAAGCTAATAAATTGAGAAAGATTGCAATCTATTGAAGTATTCAACAACTTGATGACCTAATTTACTTTTGAATGATTTAATTTCTAAGTGATTTATAAAAGATATGTCTTGTGAGGATTTATTGTAAAGATTATGGTATTTATATTGTAATTTTTGTTTTACCAATCCTATGTGATCATGGGAATATAGAGATAGGAAGATAAATGATCTTTTGATATGGCATGATTGAGAAATTCAAGGGATATGAAGAATGATTATTAAGGGATAGAACACTATACCTATAAATATGTTAATTTGAGGTATTTTTAGGATAGGTTGAGAGACCTTTTGATATGTATAAAACTGAAGATACTATATGAGTAGTTTAAAGTCATGAATATCATGGATAAAGTCTATAGATCCTCTTTAAACTTTGGTTTAAATTTGTGGTTTAAATATATCATTTAAAGGAGTATTTTGTTTTCTAACTAATAATTTTTGCATTTATTTTTAAACCTATATTGTATTCATTTATGAATTATTATTGATTTAAATTTTCTATTTCCACTACTTAGATAATAATTATTGTATTTTCATAAAATTTTAGAAAAAATATTTCTGTTTTATGAACTATTTTACTCTAATATTTAAATTGATTATTATTTTATAAATTTGATAAAATTAGAACATGAGGGTTGGATGAATCTTTTAAGTTAATTTTCAAACTAAAATTAACCCCCTCTTATATATTACTACCAACCATCCTTGGGGAAAAATTTTGTATCAGATTTTTTTGATGCCAACATTTTGTATCATAGAAAGTGTCTACTTGATTTTGAGTTAGTTTTTATTTTATTTTAGTTCATTATAATTTCATCTCGGTTTACTAACACTAACTGTGTTGGTAGAGGAAATATTCCTTTTGTGATAGAAGGTTTCCTAGTTGTAATACTTGAAAATTTTAATCCAACCAGACTATATATCTTTGATGGATAATATTATAATTACTAGAATGATCATATGAATTATTATATCATTTACACTAGATTTGAAAACTTTATTATGATAACTTAGAGTTAACGAGTTATATAGAAATAAATTGTTCATTTTTATCATGAGGAAAATATGGAGTATGAGGTAAATTATAAAGTTTATAATAATTAGTTATATTCTATGACAATGAACATTTATATCTAGATATCATCTTTTTAAATGGTGAATGGTATTTAGAAGAAGCTAGAAACTACTCATTTTGGAACTACCAAAGTTTTGTAAACTTGAAGATCTATGTTAAGAGAAGGTTACCAAGACTTTTATTTTCTACCTAGTGAAATAGTAATCCAAATGTATCAATTATTTATGAATATTGTAAATAATTTACAATATTTCAGTGGTAAAGTGTTATCATAAGATCAGTTTATTGAAAATGTTAGTAACATAATGTTGAAAGTGTGAGAGTAAAAAAATACAACTTTGATGACACTAAACATTTGACTAAATCGACTCTGGATGATTTTATTGGCACATTAATATAATATGAAATCAGACTGAAAAGAGATGCTGAGAAAGAGAAGAAGAATAATGGAGTAAAATTTTCATCCACTTCGGTTATTCCTACTTATAATAATTTTAATTCTTATGATAATGATTCTAAATATTAGGCTTCAAATAACAATTTTAGGCATTAAATTTGATGTAGTTCAAGTGAAAGTGATAATGAACTTTCTAAAATTTTAATAAGAATGAATTAACTTATCGGTAATACAAATTTTCAGAATATATATTAGAGAGATAAAAAAGATAGATATGATAAAAGGTATTCTTCAGATGTGATTTTCTATGAATGCAAGAAAATATGTCATATTATATAAGATTTTCCTAAGTTAAAAAATATGGATAGAAAGTAAAAAATATATTTTAAAATAAAATAGAAAATAAACATGAATTATATGGACATGTGGTGTTCTAATGAAAGTGAAATATCCTATGATAGTTCATCAAAAGAAAGAGGTAATGATAGTCATGGTCTAAATGGATCAAAGGCCTTATATTTTTATTAATTTTTAAACAATACCCTTTTTAACTAGGTTGAGAGGGAATTGTTACATGACCTGGAGGCTCATAGAAACAAATCTTGAATTACATGGCCCATAGGACCAAAGGGAAAATCTATTATATCTATTTGAAATATCTGATTACACTGAAAACCCCCTCCCCAGTACTTCTTCAAGTCTGCATCAAGCCCACCACATTGACATTTACACTAGCATGCAATGCCCATGTTCATATATGTATGGTATGATGATATGTCTGTCATATCTCTACTTTATTCATTGGACTTGGTTGGATCCACCTTGGTGACTAGTTCTTCTTTAATATACCCTCTCAGGGTTGCTACAATAATTTGGATCTTTACTTATTTATGTCTCATAGATCCTGTGTCCTAAAGGAATTTGATGGCCAGAAGTCCCTGCATCCTGAAGTTCAAATATGTGTCCCAAAAATCCCATTCAGGATTAATAGTACTACTGCTATAGTACCCTGCACAGTACCTCGTTATAGTACTAGCACTTCTACAGTGATATAGTACTGCTATAATGCTTACTACAATACTGCTACAGTACCTATAGAAATTCACTCCCACTTGGATTTGAACCTAGGTATGATATATGATTATAGGGAATCTTTACCACTCATGTAATCTCCCAACTAGATAACGTGTGAATGGGTAACACTAAACTCACATTAGGGTGCCTAACCAACCCCAGAGTGTAGTGCATGTTACCCATATACGAAGATGGTTTTGAATTTCTCTGTTTATAATATGAATAGTGACTAAGACTAGTAAAACTCAAGCTTGGGCTAGTTCCCCTGGTTAGTGAGAGGTAATGATAGTTATAAAATATATAGATTCTATGAAAACATTTCAAAGAATTAAAAGTGTTACATAGATAGGTTACTGATGAATCTCTTACAAATTTAACTCTAGTTTCTAAATTTTCTTATAATTATAAGTATGATTATTCCACCTCATAAAATGATGAAAAATTAAATTCATTGGATAATAAAAGTGTAATTGCATCGAAAGATGAAGAATCATTAAATACCTTTAATAAAATGACCATATATGTAACTCTCATGGAAAAAGAAAATTATAAGTTGGATAATAACTATTAGTTTTCTAAAGAAAAACTTATTAAATCTCATAAAATAATTTTGAAATTAACCATTGATATTTCATAACATTCAACAAAATTATATTCAAAAACCAATTATATTGTTAATTTCATTGATATGAAACTTATTGATTGAAAAAATTATATTTATAACTTAGTTGATTGGAATTTTTTTATTCAACTTAAATTTGATGTTAGTATCCTAAATAATTTTTTTTTTCTAATTTTAATTTTTCTAAATAATTTTTCGATAAGATTTATAAAAAAATTAAACCTTATATAACTTAAAATGGGATATGTCATACTTCAAATCAATATAATTTCCAATAAAATTACTTTATACATAAAATTCACCATTTTCACTAAATTTCAAGTGGATGTCATTAGAATAAATATTTGTCTTTAAAAAAAGTTTAATCTTTTGGTTTTCATGATGCATTTATTTCTAAATAACTAGTAGATATTAAACATAGAAGAGTTGGGAATATGCAGGTTCCTGAATTTGAATGAAGGATGAGTTACTTTTAGAGACAATGAACATGGTGAAATAATCATAATTGGTGATGTTTCTTTTCTAGTTAAAACTTTAATTTTTATTATTTTATATTTTTTATGTCTTAAGAAAAAACTTATCAGAATTATTTAACTATGTGATGAGGCTTATATTGTGAAATTTGGGAATGATAAATGTACTGTTCAAAGTTCTGATGGTACTTTCATTCTATTTTATGAAAGGCATGAGAATGTATACACTCTTAACCAAGAATATTTATGTCATTGGAATTTAACTTGTTTAAGTACAACTGAAGATCTATATTGGTTATGGAATAAAATACCAGGACACTGTAACTTTCATATTTTATCTAAAATTTCTTGGAAAGGACATGTTAGGGATCAACTGGAACTTTAGCTTATTTCAACCCGAGTTTGTGATCCTTTTCAATTTGGTAAGAAACAAGTCTTGTTTTAATTCTAAAAGTGGAGTCTCAAATTTTGAAGATTTAAATTTAGTGCACATGAATTTATTTGGTCATACAAAAACTGGAAGTTTTGGGTGAAAACATTATTTTTATGTATTATTTGATGAACATAGTCAATTTACTTTGGTTTATTTTCTCTCTAAAAAATATAAAGATCTTAATCATTTTAATTCTATTAAAAATTAGAAAAACATACCTTTTATTAGTATTTAGAGTGATCATGGTGGTGAGTTTTTGAAATATTTTTTTTAATTTTTTTAGTAAGAATAGTATTTCTCATAATTTTCATAACCTAGAACACCAAATTAAAATAATGTGGTCAAAAAAATAAATAGAATTCTTCAGGAAATTACTTAAAATTTTATAAGTGATAATTCTTCTACTATAATGTTTTTGGAATGAGGATATGATTACTTCATGATATACTATAAATTATATTTTACCTAAACCATTTCTTAACGAAACTCATCATTAGTTGTGTGTTGAAAAAAGCCAAAAAATTTCTTACTTGAGAGATTTCGATGTAAAGTATTCATCTTGAGTAATCAAAATTAAATTTATAAATTTGTTCATAAGGACGATGAATGAATATTTATTGAGTATTATATAACTAGTAATGATTATAGAGTTTTTAATAAAATAACCAATATTTTTGATGAAATAGTTCATATAAAGTTTGATGAATATGATCATATTGTTTTTGAAAAATATCTATAATTACATCTTATGTATGATGTTTTTGAAATTAATCCTTTCAGTTTACTAAAAGTTTATTCACAACTACTGATAATAAATCCTATAGAATTTATACCATCAGATTTTCAACATCTAGAAATTACTTAAATGGAAGATATATGTATGATAGTTTATTATCAACTTACCACTTTTCCAAAAAACTATTCAATCTTAAGGATTCATCCTTCCAATAATATTATTGGTGATGTAAGTCAAACAGTTAGAACTATAATTTATTTAAAATCAATGTGAGTATCATGCATTCTTATCACAGTTCGAACTAAAATGGGTGATGGTGACTTAGGTGATAAAAGTTATATAAGGTATATGAAAGAAGATATCAATAAATTTGAAAGGAATCATGTTTGTTCCTTAGTTTAATGACCTAAATATCTTTTAGTAATTAGAGTAAAATGGGGTTTTAGAAACAAGTGTGGTGAAAATGGAACTATTGTTAGAAATAAAGCAATACTTGCTGCTAAAGGTTACTGTCAAGGAGAATTCATAGACTATGGTGAAACCTTTTCATTGGTAACAAGATAAAAATCTATCTTAATCTTACTATACTTTACAAAACATCTGAATTTTACTTTATTTCAAATAGACCTTAAAGTACTTTTCTTAATTGATACGTTTAAGATAATTTTTATGTTGAAAAACCTAATAGTTTTTAGAGATGTTAAATTTCTAAAAAATGTATTTAAACATACCAAATCACTATATGGGCTTACATAATCTTCAAGATCATGGTATAATAGATTTATAAGATATTTAATTCAAAATAATTTCATTAAAGGAAGTGTTGATCAAGCCCTTCTTATAAGGAAATTTTTTAAATACACTATCATTATTTCGATTTATATAGATGAAACTATTTTTACTTTAACTCAAAAATCTATTTTTGATAGTTTTTCTAAACATATGAAAAATGGGTCTGAAATGAGCATGATGGGTGAAATCAACTTTTTCCTTGGTTTTCAAATTTCTCAAAAACTAGAAGGAAATATCTTAACTCAACATAAACATATTAAATATTTACTCAAATGTTTTGGTTTCGATAATGCTTCCAGTATAAGTATTCTGGATATCAGCTTATATCAAACTTGATCTTGATGAATCTAGTGAATTAGTAAATCAAAAAATTTAAAGAATTTTGATAGAAAGTTTACTATACCTTATATAAAATAGACCAAAATTTATGTTTTTAGTATGTTTATGTGTGGTATATCAAGTAAATCCATTGGAATAAAATTTAAAAGTGGTGAAATTTATTTTCCATCACCTTAAATTTACTTTAGAACTTGGTTTTTTTATTCTTATGGAAATGATTTTTTTCTTCAATTTACTTATAGTTAAAAACATATCCTAATATTGAAAGAATCTTCAATTGATCAGAGATATTTGTTTTCCTTCATCAAATTTTCATCTTTATTTCATTAGGTTTTCATATTTCTTTCATTCTATATTTTATTGGTTTTAAATTCTTTATTTCATTGGTATTTTATTTTTTTATGTTTTCATCAATTTTTTATTTTTATTACCATCAGTTTTACATATTTTTTTCCTTTATCTTTATATAAATATTCTATTGGTTTCATTTTGGTTTTCTATGAAAGATAAACCATGATAGATAAAATTCTCCTTGAACCATCCTTGTAAGAAGAAGATCATATATTTTTATTGGAGGATAACTTCAGGAATGTTTAATACACACACACACACACACACACATATTTATGATTTTATATTCTCATTATATCATTGTTTATCAAAGGGGGATATTTTTTTTAAACTCATAGAAGGTAATATCTCTTGATTTATTATTAATATTTATA
Organism: Viscum album; assembly: GCA_963277665.1. Classification (NCBI taxonomy): domain Eukaryota; kingdom Viridiplantae; phylum Streptophyta; class Magnoliopsida; order Santalales; family Viscaceae; genus Viscum; species Viscum album. The sequence continues at coordinate 1,385,782,579 of OY728138.1, forward strand.
GGGATAATGTTTATTGTTAAATATTTAGTTTAATGGTAATAAATATTTTGAAATGAACAAATTATAAATTTAAATAGGAAAATAACTTGTATGAAATATGTTTTGTACATAATTCTCGATGAGAATCATTATATATTATTCATATAATAAAGGATAAATTATTGGATTATAAAATAGAAAATTTATGTATAAGGGCTGAAATATCAAATGTTTTAATCACACTCAATTTCCTATCTTCTTAAATCTTTATTATTTGTTGAAATAGATTTCAATGGATGCATATCTAAGAGAAATTATTAGAATAAGTCCAAAAATCCATCTATAGAGCTCAAATTTCCTTCTTATAAAATAGTCATACCATCAGATCTAGTTGAAGAACTCTCATTGATATTTCCTAAATAAGGTGAAGTTCAAAGTTCAATAATACATAAAGATATCTTCTATTATAAGGAAAATCCTAATTAGATCTATAATACTAGTGTAGATGATGAAGTTCAACATATGAACTCATCATAAAAGATCTTTTCATATATAAAATCATGGTTGAAAATGAATTAATATTGATTTTTTTTCTTAAAGATATGAAGAGATGAAAAAATTTCCGAAGGAAACAAAAAATATGATCAGAAAATTCTTGAAAGAACTAAATTTATATTTTTTAGTTTTATTTTTTTACAATTATTTTTCATTATTTTAAGTTTTTTGTTTCTTTATTTATTCCTTTATTTCATTTTTAAAATCATGAAGGGGGATAAATTTATGAAGACTGAGAAAATTTAAAAGGAGGGTTATTTTCGTTTCTCCAATCGTATTTCTTATATCATGTTTATGACTAATTAGTTTATTTTGAAGTGTTTTAAGAAAAAGAAAGATAAATTCATTGGAAAATTATTATTTTAAATTAATATGAAATTTTCTTTGAATTTTAGTTGAAGTTTTAAATTTTTATTGTGTGTTTTTTACTTTAAAAAAAGGTTTATATTTTTGAGTATTTGACTTAACTGTTTTTATTTGTTTTGGAAATCATGATGCACATTATATAAACTTTATTTCAATGGTTTTTTATTTTAGTTGTTGTGTTTATATAGAATTTAATTCTATTAATCAAAATATTTGAGAAATTAATAAATATTTGATTTTTTTGCCTAAAATTTCATGATAGATTACCTTCTATAGATTTATAACATTAAAGTGGTGCCTGAAAAAATCACTAGTAGATAAAGAAACATGTTATGATCACCAGGAGATGAAAAAGTTGATATCGATGCTGTTATAAATATCTCAAAAATTTTCTGAACTCAACCATTGAATTTTGTTACAATGATGCATATAAATATAATCACACCTCAATCATTATTATTAGAGGAAGATAAAGAGACAACTAAATGAATACACAAGTTATGAACTCAATAGATATTGAAATCACTTGAAGTATTCAACAAATTACTGACTTAATGTAATTTCAATTGTTTTACCTTTTGAGTTCTTATTAAGTGAAATTTCCTATGAGGTTTTATTATAAATCTATTTGTATTTCTATTGTAATTATTATTTTAACAATCCTATGTGACCAAGATATTTTTGGGAATAGAAGATATAGGATCTGCTGATCATGTATTATCGGGGACTCTTGGGACTAGGAAGATAGAGTGTTCAAGGATAAAACACTATACCTACTGATAGATTAATATGAGATTATGAGGATAGGAAGATAAACCTTATGTTAGGTATAAAATAAGGGATATCTTATAAAAGGTTTAAATTCATGGATATATTAGATATAGTCTATAGATCCACCTTACACTTTGGTTTAAAAGTGTGGTTTAAATATATCCTTTAAAGAAGTATTTTGTTTCTAACTAATACTCTATGAATTTGTTTTTAAAAGCCTTATATAATCATTTTTAATTAAAACTAATTTAAATTTTATATTTCATGTACTTAGATAACTATTATTATATTTTCATAAACTTCCCACAAATATATTTCCACTGTGCTTACTGTATTCTGCATAGTTCATATTTTCTCTACATGCACTATTTTACTTTGATCTTTAAATTGATCAGTATTTTTTAAATATGATCAACTTAAAACTTGAGGGTTATATGAATATTTTAAGTTAAATTTTAAACTAAAATCCACACCCCTATTATAGATTACTTCCATTAATACATGGTACATCACTTTTATTATTTTAGTATTAGGCTTAGAGTCGAGAATACTAGTGGAGCTCTTAGTCTGACCACATCATATGGAGACTCCTACTAGTGGTGATCATTCTACCACCAAAATTAGTATTCAACATGATATTTCACTAGTAATAAAGATTTTTTATTGAGATTAATTCATGGTGGATATGATAATCCATGATTTCATTATTTTCATGGACTTCTAATCAATAATCCATGATTGGGTGGATTTTATCATTGCAGGGTAATTTATAGTCAAAATAATGGGTCCATGATCAATTTTATTGGTTATTGGGTCCTTAAAAAAGTGTGAATAAGGATAACCCTTTAGAAGTAATGTCTGATTTATCACTAGTAGTTAGTATATATTTTTATGTCGTAGATTATTTTTAGGATCATCTTCCCACTATTTGGGAGGATTATAAGGATGATTTTCTATAATACTTCCTTAGATTAACTTCTTATGAAGATATATATTTATGTACTGACTTGTATCCTGAGGCCACACCAATATATATTATGTCCTATCATATGGACTTGACCAAGTACAAGGTGTTTAAGGGGAAGTTTTATGAACTTTTGGATAAAGGATTTACCAGGGATAGTGTGTCCCCTTAGAGAGATCATGCTCTTATTTATAAGAAGTTAGATAAGATTTTGAGGATTTATATTAACCATCACTGCCTAAACCATGTGTAAATCAAGAAAAATATTCTATTATAAGGAATAAAAACCTTTTTGACCAACTAAAAGGTGAACAATAGTTTTTCAAGATAGACCTCAGGCCCAAATATCATCATCTTTGGGTTTATGGGGAATTAATCCCAAAAACGATAATCAAGTGTTGTTACAAATATTATGAGTTCCAAAATATGCCATTCAGAGTAACGAATACCTATATCATGTTCATGAGACTCATTAATAATATCTTATATCCATTTATATACCATTTCATGATGATTTTAATCAATGAAATCCTTATATTTTATAGGATAGAGGATGCATATTTCAAACATCTAATGATTATTTTTAACATGCTTCAGGAGAACTGATTTTATGGTAAATTATTAAAATTATTTTTTAGATTAAATAGGATCATTTCATAGGGAATCACATATTTAAGGGTTTATTATCTATCAACTCCATGAATATTGAGGCTGTGGGATCTTGAGAGCCACCCAAGACTTTATTATAGGTGAAAAATTATATTGGAATAACAATATATTATTGAAGATTCATAATGGAATTATCTAAGATTTTATTTCCCAATAAAACCATTACAAAAAAGGGTTAGCCTTTAATTTATAATTAGTGATGTTAGAGATTCCTCGAGGTGCTAAAGCAAAGGTTGGCTAGTGCCCTTGTTCAGTGATCACTGGAGGAAAGAGTTGAGTACATGGTGCTCTACAACGCCTCTAGAACTGGGATTATATTTTTACAAATAAAGAGGTAAGTATTGATTAATTATGGGTTTAGGTATCTAAAAACCCATGAGTATAACTATTAAATCCATGATTTATAACTTTTGTGGAATTGTTTTCCTTAAAAACCTGAGGGCACTACCTTTTTGGTGACCCATTCATAGTTTACACAGACCAGATGAGTTGTAGGTATATCTTCTCCCAATGACATTTTAACTCGATCCATATGTGGTGGCTAGAGTTATTATAGGATTATAAATTTGAGATATTCTACACTCTATATAAAGTTAATGTGGTGGTTTATTCCCTTAGTAATAAATCTTGTGATCATCTGGTACAAAAGGTGATTGAGAAGCTAGACTCGATTCAGTTAACCTTGGTAGAGTAAGGAAATGTTGTTTATATACAATATATCATGGTGTCCTTATACTAATTCATTGGGTGATGTAAGAACAACATTGAGATATCTATTATGAGGTTTTTTGTGACTAGGTATTATCAAAATACACATATGACATATTCTCTAAGGTTGGGGACCATATCATCATCTTCTAGGGGAATATAGTTGTTTTAGTTGGGCTGTATAAGGAGGTGTTGGGGGGGGGGAATCATACATCCAATTTGGAAGTATATCTTAGTGTATGGAAGATATAACAGGATATAAAATATCATTTTTTTTATAGGAATGAAGGAGAGTATCGCCAATTTTGGGTCTTAGTGGCTCACCTATCAGTAGTAGACGACTGAGAACCATGTCCCCATCATTTTGAGTTTTCCACATGAGGTTATAGAGTGGAAGTGGGAAAAATATGTTAATGGATTTCATGATTATACTTATATGTTCAATGAATATCTATGATATTTTCTAGGTGATCATCGACCGACTAACCGTGTTGACTTACTACCATCCGATTTGGTAGAAGATTTCACTGGATATCTTGGGATGACAATACACAGAAGATATTGTATAGTTACTTAGAGTACCCTCAATGATAATTTCCAACCAAGATTATCAATTAAAACATTAGATATGAAGGATATTATAGTAGGATTCTAGAACTTAGTTACAGTTGAGTGTGGTGCTCGATCCCTAGATGGATGACAATACAGAGAATACCATTCAGGTTCTCAAAGATATGGTGTGAGATTGTGTGTTTGATTTTTATAGGTTCTATGTTGATCACCCACCATTTGTAGATTTTATATATAAAAATAACTACCACTACACTATTGTTATTATTCCTTTTAAGGGATTATATGAAATACCCTCTAGGTTTCCTATTTATTGGATAGAGATGGACGAGTCATCTCTAATGGTGCTGGAGCTAGTTTAGTTGATGAAAAAGAAAGTATGAGTGGTCTATGAGTCGATGAGGATAGATAATAGCAATCATAAGTCATAAACCTACCAAATATATAGGACTTTGGAGTTCTAGGAGAGATACCATGTGTTCTTAAAAGTATCACCATGACACCTCTTGAGGATATTTTATTGAGGAAGAAAAATATTCCCAAATTTCTTCAGGTTATTCAAGATTCTATGTAGGGTAGGTGAGTTTTATTACTACATATCAATACCCTCATAGTTATATTGAGTTCACAACATAATTCATGTTTTATGAATGAGGATATATGTATATAACCCATAGTATATTATTGACTTGGGTGAGCTAGACTTTAGAGATGACACCACCTTTACAGAGTAAATGGTGGAAATTAAGGAATGAAAAGAGAATAAACTTAATGGGTGAGTGATCCCATTGGTTAAAATCCTTTGGAAACATGAGAATATTTAGGATATATCATGGGAGTGTAATAATATGATTCAATCTTATTAACCTCACAATTTTGAGTGAGTTTTTCTTTTCGGGACAAAATATTTGAAGGTAGGGAGGATATATCAACTCTATTTTTTTTTGTTTTGAAACCTTTGAATATTTTTAATAATTTTTATTAAGTTTTTTCTCATTCCTAGTTTTTATTTTTAAGTGTCATAGGTCATTGAAAAATATTTATTATTTTTATCCCATTCACGTGAAAACAACTTAAATAATTTATATATCCTAAATAGATCCTCTAAAAGAACTTATAACATTAGGGGTGTATCCTAAATGGGTAGTTTTACCTAGGAGAGGACTAATTTTTGTATTTGGGTTGTAGTACCTAAATTTAGACTTTTTGAGTTTTTATTTTAATCATATGATTAACATAAATTGATGTTATAAATATATTTCTAATCCTATTTTGAGATAATTAGCCTTTTTTAATAGGAACCAAGGAGACTAGGGATTTTAGAGGACCATTATTCATGGAGCTGAAAAATTTATGGATCAAGATTGAAACTTATAGAACCAATGAATCACAAATTAGGTAGAGCTATCTATGTTATTATTTGAATTGTTATTCCAAAAATTTAATATTACAGTATATTTATTAGAATCATTTGATATCTCATGGATTATTGAGATTTTTTTTGATTATTAATATTTATGATTTTTGGTGAATTATTGATAATTATTCTTTATGATTTTATCATGACATGTTGAATTTGAGAATATCTTTTCTATGGTTATCATTTAGAGTCCTTGATCTTACATTCTTATTGATTAATGTGACTTTAATAGATGTTTGGATGGCTAGAAACACATTAACCACTGATTCATTTTTTTCCATCATATTTATTCCATTTCTCCCAATGAATGCACACCATAAATATTTGTAATGACCAGAGGTTTGAAAATGGAAAACTAGGAGGGTGGCCTGGTTAGTGGTGTGGGTATGGAGGCACTAGTGAGATGAAATAACAATGAATGGAATTCCACTATTGTGGCGTGGTGATGGACGATGTGTAGTGGAGGAACTTGGGTAGAAACTTGGGTGTGGGTTTATGGGGACCTAACATCGATCACTAAATCTTGACCCAAATGTGAAGTTGGTGATGAGATATAGTGTGGATAACCGCTAGTGTCGGGGAAATAGTGTGAGGCCATGGAATTATGTGTATATAACATTGAAAAACGTGGTAGTCATGATGGAAGAAAAATGATAAAAACCTAGATTCAGTGAAGAAGAAATGATTACATGAGATGTAGTCCCATAGTTTACAAAATATGTAGTTTTGGATTTTGGATAGGGTTTTCATAGAGGAGTATGATATCTCATAACATGTGACCTCTTAGTAAACATCATGTCTCACCTTTAGTTGGTGGATAATGTTTCACTAGAGCATTAAATATCACAAGGTTCATAACATCAATGACCATGATGTGTATGGATGGGTTACATGATCTGAGGTGCACTAGAGTATATGTACGACTACCCCCTAACTAGACATACTATTTAGGATAATGGGACACATTATATTTTATTAAATGGAATGACTCATGCTACAAAGGTACATGCTTTACTATCCCCAAGTCCCACACACTGTGTCACATTATTGGCATGCTGTATAAGATAAACCCACATGATAGAATGATGGAAATACATAAAAAACACCTATATAAGGATCAGTTAATGTATATATAAAAATATATTTTATGCACTATGTGTTATTTAGTGTTCCTAGTTTCTTCTCACCTGAGTGTCAGAATTAGACACGAAGATAGTCTATTTTTAGAATTTTCCCACATAAGAAATGATGGGGTGATTCTCTTGGTCATCAAAGACCAATCATGAGTTTTTTCAGTTATTTTGAGGATATTGTTTCTATAGATATGATGAAAACATTTAGGTAAGATGTTCATCACTATCACAAAGTCAATAACCCTCCTAGTGGCTTGCTAATACCAGGGTGTGGGTCCATCACACTTTTTATGGAGACAATACTCCCTTGAAAATTCATGTTGTGGGTGATCTATTTCTATTACTTTAGGAATGGGGTTGGTACCCCCTTGAACTTAAAGAGCCACATGAAACCCATAACATAGATATAATAGGTAACCCACCTACATTAAGGGTTGTGGGTACTCTTTTCATGGATTAGGTTACCCCCTTGATTAATAAACACTTCCCTCAATGAGGTGTGGGTCCTTAATAGGATTTGATAGCCCCTGAAATGAAATACCCATCTTAACATGGTGCATGTCCCCTACCATGGTTTTAGAGTGATAATATAGAATCTATCAGAGTTGTGTAGTTTGGGGTTTTCAGGTTAAATGAATTATTGGATATCCCTATTTCTTTAGAGGCAAAACCTTGGTGGAGCTATGATGTGATGACTGGGACTCCCAAATATCCTTGGGTTCCCTATCCCAGAGGAATATCTATATTATCATCAGTTATTCTAATTATTCTTCATTCTTGTTTTATGAGATGAATTGTTGTTTTATCCCTTTGGTTTTTAGGGAATCCTACTGGGTATTATTATACTCTCCCTTTCATGGGACTTTATTACCATATGTGTTGTGTCTCTATAGATGATGAATAGTTTAGAGGTTACTATGATGTATGTGGAGTTGGATATTAGTATAACTTGGTGGTGATGGTTGATGTTGGTGTTCTCATTTCAAGAGAAAGTGTGATGTGGAGTTAATCTTTTCAGTTGTTTGAGGTTTGGTTTCATTGTGGGATATTTGGACCTTTTATTTGACCCTCCTTTCTACTATTGTAGTTTTTGTATTTTTATGATTGTTTATAATTTTCTTTATGCATATTATTTTATAGACGGATTTTATGTTTTGTTCTATATTATTATATACTAATTTAAATATTTGTGTCTATGTGCACATTCATTAGGCTAAGGTATCCCATGTGTGTGATATGCCTGCTTGGTGCTACTCACTAACCCTTGGGCTATTGTAAGTGGGATTAGGGTGGGGCACTCGACTTAACACCAACCCATATGGTGTCTTGGTGGGTTAGTTCATGATAGGGATAAATAGTTTTATCTAGAGTAAGTATAAATTTTAAATGGGTTTCAAACTCTAGTCTGGGACCATTCATCATAGTAATTAAATATTTGAATAATATCCCTAATTATGGGATTAACCATTTTGAAATTTCAATTATGGGAGGTTAAGTCTTGGAGGTTTTATTTTAGGAAATGAATTTTGAATCCTTTCAGAAAAGGTGGACCCCCTCCAGACATGGATTTATTTATCTTTTTTCACCTGTTATTCATGTTCCATTCATTTTTTATTTAACCAAATATCATTTTAAGAATGTTCAATTTTTAGGTTTAATAATTTGTGATTTTTCCATCAAAATCTAATATTTATTGGTTTTTTAAATGTATTAATGAAATGGGTTAGAGGATTGGGTGGTCGAACCCCCAAAAGCCACCACAGCTCTCCCCCTATCCCTAGTCACACATCCCAATGAGGGGTATGTGTGTAATAGAATATACCTTGATCTATACTGGCCATCAATGCATGTAAACCCCTCCCACATCTCTCTTTCTCCCCCTCAAGAGATAGACCATACCAACGAAGCTCTACCGGTGGTGAGCTATGGCCACAATGAAGGTGGATTGGATCGATGATGATGGAGGCTTGGGAGTTCAGTGGTGACAGTGGAAGATCCAAGAGATGGAGATGGTAGATTGAGATGGTGGTGAAACATGATGGATATGATAAGAGATACTAGAAATGGTATCATGAAATAGTGGACATGATGAGAGAGGAGTAATAGTGAAGTCAGTGGCTGCTCTAGAATGAGGTTGGTAGAGTTTCCTTGGGAGTGGAAAAGGGATAGTTAAGAGAGTAAAACCCTGGAAATTGGATCATTTAGGGGTGGATCATGGGTTATCTGACCATGTGGTTAGAGGATGAGGGGAATTTGGTGGTTTGATATCACTAGTGGATGCCAACCTAGCACCCTGTTCTAGGTCGAGCAGTGAAAGCTAGTAATACAATGGACCAAGGCCCGACTTAGGAGACCAAGTGGGATCAATAAGTGATATAACTTCCCTAAATGGCCTAGTAAATTTATCCAGGTGGTCCATGGTAGTGGGTTTAGTTCACTATGACCCAACCCCCAGGAGATGGTGTGAGTGGAACACCACATGCCCACACCCTCCCACACATAGGCAGTAGGATTTTATAAGTTTTTTTAAAAACAACATAAAATTTCTATAGATACTTAGATTAAACTAATAAATAGTAGGTGTCATTATAGAGACCATAATTTTTAGTTAATTAAATTAAATATTTATCAGTTCTTGATTTATTTTAATTTTTTATAATTAATTGAAAATAAACCAAAACTGATCGAATGACATATCAAAAACTATGTACTACTCTATTAGTGTCATTTCATTTATATGAATTGATTATAAATTAAAACTAATTACTCTACTAGAATATTTGATTATGTATATTGTTAAGAGGGAAAAGGATAAATATAATTACTCATTTTCCCTCTTTGAATTGTCCCATCTTCTACTCATTTATATCACCCCACCATCCCATTTTATTCCCCATCATTATTAATCAATTTCCTCTTCCAAATATAATTCCTAATATCATTCCCTTTCTATTATATTCACCTCCACATCATCCTAACTCCCTCACTATTCTAAATAGTTATCCCCTCTCCAAGAAGTCTCGATCATAGACCCACTCCTATCCTTCCCATTATGATCCTCGATCTCTCCTCCCCATTTCAACCGATGACCCACCCCTCCATCACACCTAATTTATTTCAAAAATATCTCATGACACAATGTTCCTAATATATATAAACCTATACACTATCTCATTTTACATCCATTTTTTTACTCTCCAACATTTAAATCCACAACCCGTTCCATTTGATCTCCCCCTATTGTGAAACCTCCCCCTCTATTAGATGTAAGGTATTTTTATTAGCACAAGGTATTGATATATTTTATGATTCTTAATTTACTTCATGTTAGTGATGCTTAATCCACTTAAAAATTTCATGAATATAAAATTTTCTTATACATCTTACTATGTCATGAACATTTCTTAAATATTACATTTCCTACACATATTAATTTTCAAATATATTTTCAAGATGTTGTAACATCATAGGGATTTACCTCATCCCACACATGGGATTCACCATTCTTTATGAGTAGAGGTGAGTATAATACAATTTAAAATATTCTTAGTCTTGTGTAATGGAACATTCTTGGTAGTGAAACTAGTTTTATGTGAGATCAAAAAATTATTTTAAAAAAATTATAATGTTAATTATGAACTATGGAAAATAAACTCATTTAATAAAAATTATAAAATACATTACTATCATATGAAACTAACACTAAACACATCAACTTTCTACATGGATGGTAGGAAAAATATTTCTAAAAGATGTAAATATTTATTTTTTATGTTTTTTGACCCTTAAAATTTGGTTCAAACTGATGGTTTGGCTTAATAGGATTATAATCCAATCATTGATTTAGTTTTGGATTTTCTATTTATCAAATCAGTTTCAATTGTTTAGTTTAAACCATTTTCCTTAATCAGTTTATACTTACCTTACATAACTTTATTGGGTGGCCACACATAGCTTGGGGGACCACCCTCCCCCTTTCCTAGTGCCATGTGTCACACTTAGGTCCACCACATGGACTAATACACCCTTTTTAGTGTGTTTTTCACATATTTTCACATTGGTATCAAAATCAAACCATTAAATAGTCGATTTCAAGTTATTTTCCATGTAGATTTCAATTAAAGGTCCCACTTCTTTATTAGAGTGCATTCATAATGTGTTTTGTAAAGTTTTATTATTTTAGCACTATATGTAGTAATGTTTTGGTTTAGGTGAGATATTTAGAGTTGATAAATTGTAGGACACTCCTTTTTCAACATACTAATGACATGGGTTACCACTAAACCATAAAAGTGGATTTTAAAATTGAATAAAAATTTAATTTGGAAGGAACATACTAATGAAAATGTGTGAGTCCCTTACATACATTATGGAGTAGGCTACTCCCTGGAGGATAAATACCATGAACTAACTCAAATAACCTACTAGATCGGAACCTAAATCAGCCTTGAAATGGATCAAAGTGCATTCTTAATCCCCATGGTTTAACTAATAGTTTGTGGGAATCAAAAAAAAAACAATAAGGAATTATTTCACTATAATAATAACCAAAAATAAATTAGGGGATAATAATCCATAAATAGTCAATATACCAAAAAAATCATTAAGATTAAAGTACCAAAAAATAGATAGGAATCCATAGACATCATAAAACACAAAAATTGAATCATTTCATTATCTCCTCGTAACAAGTGGATCACATATTCTACTTATCACCACCAAATATAAAGGTTATTCTATGAAGAACACACAACACCTCCAAGAATTTCTTTTCTTTTTCATAGACCATGCAAAAGATAGTATACAAAAACTTAAAGGCAAAAGTAGGATGTGAGAAAAACTATCCTAGTAGGATCTCAACAAACATTCAATAAGTAATCCATATCAATTAAACTAAATATGAATAATTTAGATAAAATATGGAATGGTAATCATTTTCAAAAGCTATATTAAAACGATATTTCAAAATCATTTCAATAGAAAGAATAATCAGGTGCAAATAAGCATTTCCATAAAAATAGGCATGAATAAACATTTCTATCAAATATACATGAATAAATAATTTTATAAACATTATAATAGATAAATAATTTCTTAAGATTTCATTTTTAATTAGAAAACTAGGGTTAAGAGTCTCAAGGCCCAGTTTGTACAAGTTTTCTCACACTCTTGGTGAAGTTGAGGATCTTGGTGTTCACACATTCCTAGATATCAAGCCTAGATGGAATAGGAGAACATCCTAATGAATGTGCTTCCTGCCCTCATCATAGTTTAGTTAGATTTTTCATCAAAAATTTATTTCTAGTTAAATATAATACATTCCTAGAATGTGTTATTACCACATCACTACCTAGTCTCCCATGTGTTTTAAGTAAATGAAACATACAAGGGGATATCTTTCATTTCAACCAATCTTAAGTCATTTCAATCAATCATTTAAAATTATCCCCAAGTTAAATTTTTCAACATTCCATTTCTTTTCAAAACCAATATAAATGGTTTTCATAAAAACTCATTCCTTTAAAAAAAATTCATTTAAATTTGAAATCAAAAAACATTTCATGCCTTAATTTTCTCAAAAAAATCTTCAAAATCATTCTTAAAATCATCCATTTTATCTTAAGAGAATTTTCCAAAATTCAACACTTTATTTCAAAATCCATTGTCAAATAGATTTAAAAACACACATACACACACCATTCCATTTGAAAATTTATATTAAGAATATAAAATCATGTTTTTTAAATTAATTAGAAATATATTTTAAATTTAAAAATAAATAATGGTTTCAATTAACAACGACAAGATTATGAAACCACCTACCTTAAACACAATGTCATCAAAAACCCAACAAGGGTTCCATAACTAGAAATAATGCATAATACACAATTATTACCACAAAAATATCAAGTAAACCCAAATTATAATCCCCTTTCACCAATATACATCAAGGAAGATCAATAATCATTCCAAGAAGGAAATCATATTCTATAAAAGATGGATTTCCCAAAACCCCTTCCAAGAACTCATTCAGTCAGAAATATGAGCCAAAGGATGGAGAAATATTGTTTTAATAGAGGTAATATGATTTAATAGATGTAGTGAAAACCTCCATAAATGATTCACATGGATGAAGTAAACATCCCATAAGTTTAATAAATCATTCAACCATTTTAATTTTTGAAACCCTCATCACCATGCCATAAACCATGACCTGGTGAAAAATTATAGGCCATATTGGGCATAACCATGACCCCCAACATGACCTAGTAAATATTTTTTGGCTGTGGTGGATAGGGAGACCAAAATATTCCACACCCTAGATGACAAAATTCTTTGGGCATGGTGACTGTACTCATTTTACGCAGGTGACACCCAAGTGAAGAACGACTTGGACAAGGGCATGATCCAACTCATTTTCCACTAAAAAATTCTAAAAACCACATTTAAGCTGCCAAGATCCTAAAATTATACTGAGACCAAGATTAAAAAACTTAAGTCTCAAAATAAAACAAGATAAACCAAATAAATTAATTTAAAGAAAAGGTTGAGATGTTATAATGCTACCCACCATAAATGCTTTCTATCCCCAGAAATACTCATTAAGAAGATATGTCTACAAATAGATGATGTGAAAAATATCTCATCATCATATCATGCTCCCACATCCCATGAGAATTCAATCAATACTACCATATATCTTAGACCAAAGGTACAGACTTCCCATGAATAACATTCATCTAAAAATCAATAATCTGAACTAACTGCTTATTCATGGTCATATCATGTTCCACATAAAGGTGCTCCCAATTCAAAGAATGAGATGTGTCTGAAAGATATTTCTTTATATGATACATGTGAAATATGTTATGGATCAAAGTCATATATAGTATAAATTATAAATGGTATTCCAATTTTCTAATCCACTCAACGACCTAAAAAGGCCCCACACATCTCAGAGAAAACTTCCCTTATTTTCCAATATGTTGGTGACCGAGTTTAGGTGAGACTTTTAAGAACAATCAGTCACCAATAAAGTACTTAAAAAGATGATGATGATAGTTTTTGGAAGATTTATACTAGCTCTAATTCATCAATAACCTTTGATGGATCATATATATTTTTTCATCATCTCCTTGACCAATCTAGGCCCACTAGGGAATCTTCACCATTCCTTGACCAACAAAGTGGAGACATAAAAGGATAGTTATAAAAGTCCTATAAGGATAAAATTTTAATTGAAAAAAAATAACTATTGTTTTAGTAAAACTAAAAACTCCCAAATAGAAATATCAAGATCCTCTAAAGTTAAGAAAACAAGCATAAAACATGTATTCAAGAATATATAGAGCTTATTCTATCTAACCATATGACTAAGGATGATAAACTATGCTTGACTTAACCTAGGATACCATCACCTATTATAGGTATATACTAAAACATGAAGTGAATTGGGGATACCTATCAGTAATAAAAACAGATGGAACTTTGTTAAATTTTAAAATATCCTACAGATATAGTTTTATCAAATCCTTAACTTTGGTAGTATTATGAATAGGAATGATGTGAGAAAATTTGGTCAATAAATCAATAACTAACCAAAATTGCATTATTTCCACAATAAATATGGGTAAAAAAACAAAAATTCCATCTATATCTCATACCACTTTTAAGTCAACATAAGAAGAGATTAAAGTAGACCCAAAAGCTTCTGATGCTCGAATATGATCTATTAACAGGTATAAAAATGTGAAAAAAATCAGTGATATCTCATTTCATAATTGGAAACTATAATAAATTATTCATGTTAAAAAAAATATTTGTCATTCCTAGGTGAACCACCCAATTGGAATGATGACAATCCCTAACCTTATCCATCCATATAGGTGGAAGAACAACGTAATATATTCTAAAGAAAAGAATCCCCTTTTGAGATATAGACCCTTAACCGATGGTCTCCCCACCATATAAATAATTCATGATACCATGAAACTCATCATCAATCCACTACTACTATATTATCATCTCAAAAATAGGGGATGCCAATGGAATATTCACTAGAACAACCTTGGTCTTATCCTCTCAAACTCCCAAATGTATGTGAGAAAAGAGTTCCATGAGGTTATGCTCCTTTGATTATCCTTCACAACCTGGGATGGTAAATTACTACTCATAACATCAACAAAAATGTTCTCCATTCGAGGCTTGTAGGAAATTTCAAAGTCAAAAAACCATAGGCACTCCACCTATCACCTCTATCAGAGATTTAAATATTTTTATGAGAATATAAAACTCAATCTTTTTTTTATTGGAGTAAATGATAAAAATTTATCTAAAAAGGTAGTGCCTATAGATATTAAGGGTGTGAATCATTGTTTCAATTTATAGATCATGTGTGAGATAGTTATTCTCATGTTTCCTAAGATATCAAGAACCATAAGACACCACATAAAATAGTTTCACTTCCTACCTGTGAAAATGTGCCCCACGTGCCACTAGTGTTTTCAAATTTTTAGACCATTACACTCCCACCTGATTGGTTGCTAAATGATCCTATTTATTGGAAAACCTTAAATCCTGGCATTTCCCAGGCCCTCTCTGCTCCCCTAGGGCTAGAAGCCCCGTTGTGGCCCCTTTCTCGTCCCTCAGATGCTAATAACTTGGTGTCTCCCGATCCTTCGACCCCAGCTACTGGGTTTCCCCCTGCAGCTCCTTTGGTTGATGGAGGCTCCTCCCCCACAACTTCCCGCCTTGGTTTCTTTATATATGCCCTTTGTGGCTTGCTTTGTGCTCCCCCCAACCCTGCTTCCCAGATATCAATGTGTCACTCCCAAAGGCCTCGAGGGAAGGGTATTATCCCTCCTTAGACATCCTAGTGTCTACTTTTGCGGAGGCATAAACATGAATGAATTGGACTTTGGTATCCAGCTTTGGGTCCTCAAAATCCACCATTTCGGTCTTCCAACACTTTGTTCTCTCATGGGGTCTCCAACACCCAGTTTTAATTTTAGTGGTGCACATGAACTCTTTCTACCTCATACTATCCCCATAAGAAGATTTCATTCATGAGTGGTGTATAAAACCATTCTACTTTAGATACTAGAGCTTAATATTATCATGGTGGTCACTTGATGTCCATAGGGGCAAGGAATTCCCTCTCGCGGTGGTATGGCTTCACTTCCCGGGGGCCCCGCTCCCTTTTCAGAATGGTGGTTTCCTCAAGGCTATTGGAAATGCCCTTGGTGGATTTATGTTCATAGATTTCAGGACTAATTTTTGTGAGGGCGTGTATATGGATCACATTTGTTTGGAACTAGACATATCCCTCCCCCTACCGGATAAGATCATGCTTCGTGTGTAGGATGCCTTCAGTTGGATCCTGAATATTTCTTACTCAGTCTTCCCTAGATTATGTTCTCACTGTCTTATATAGGGTCACTCAATCAAAGTTTGTAGAAAGAGACGGCATTTTTCTTGGTATAGATCCAAGTCCACTGATCCCAGGGATAAAACGTTATAATCCTCAAGTTCTTCTTCCCATGAAGTTTCTCATATGGCATCCCCATCGCCTATTGTTCCAGTGTTGGTTCTCCTAGCCTTCCATGTTCCGGTTCCCAAGTTGGTATTTCCCCCCCTTCTCAAAGGCGATTTGGTGGACTCTAAGGTCCTCTTCCCCTTAATTACAATAATTTTTCCATTCTACAATTCTGTCTTGGTGGTCCCTCCCCTGCTATGCTTGTTTTTATCACAGGGTTTGTGGATGGAGAAGAGCATGCCTAGACTCTTGTGCAGATCACCTAGCATCCTGGCCCTGCCGCCCCCACCCATGGTTCTATACTTTATCCCTCAGGGTGGCTCCTATGAGGGGTGTGATGATGAATATAACATCCTACCTCAGCATCCCCTTGTGGTGGGTTCATCTTCGCTGGCCCTGGTGCATCCCTCGAAAGAAGTCTTGCGGCCCAAGGTTTTAGAGCGGTCTCCTACGCCCTCTCCCAAGTCCAAACTCCATTCCAACTCCCATCCCCCAGAATCTCCTCCCCCTCATCCATGATATTTCCCTATAGTGTGGGAATATACACACATTCTAAATCTAGAAAAATAAAGGAGCGATAGATCTCCCACTTCAAGAAGGATATATATTCTAGAGCCAGTTCCAAGAAATTTTACTACCAATGATCCCTATTCTCATTTGGAATGCATGTGGACTCAGTGCTCAGGTCAAGGAATATTTTCTCACCACAGAAGTCATAAAACACAAGGCCATGGTTGTGGACATACTTGATCATAAACAGAACCTCTCCAAAATTAGTGAATTCTCATGGAAGATAAAATTGTAGGGATCCATGCATGCCGACCCCTCCAACCGGAACATATGGATCTTATGAAACATGAGCTACTATGTTATTATGGTTTAGTAAAGAAACTAGTATATCACAACCAAAGTGACAAAGGGTGGAACATATTTCTTCATGTACTTTATTTATAGAATCTAGGATTCCATCCAAAGGGAAAAATTATGGAGTGATCTTAATGGATTCAATCTAAGTAACCTCCCATAGGTTGTTGGGGGGATATTTTAATTTAATTTCTAACCTAGATGAAAGGAAAGGTAGGGGACCTTTCCAGAGGAAAGAAATTATGGATTTTTCTCAGTTTATATCGAAGAAAGGTCTCACGGATCTCAGTTTTACAGGTGATCGGTTCACCTGGTGTAACAACCAAAGGGAAAACTGGATTTTGTGGAACTGCCTTGATAGGTGTCTGGCCAACATGAAAGCCACTACAATGTTATCCAATGATAAACTGTGTCATTTAGTTTGGTGTTTTTATGATCATTCTCTATTCTTTATTTCCCTTTTTTATGGAAAATATCATCAGGAAATATTCTGTTTCTATAATCAGTGGTCCAACACTTTGGGGTTTCATGATCTAGTAAGAAAACTTTGAAATGAATCCTCTCAGGGTCACATGTGGGTCGATATTCATAAAAAACTATGGTGGATTAAATAACGCCTCCAGATATGGGTGAAAGAATTAACCCTCATGGATAGTTTCATTGATGATGACATGCAGGAGGTTGATCGCCTCGAGAAGAGGTTGGAAGAGGTATGGGATGATAGTGTTTTTGAGGAGCTCTCTAAAAGGAAGGAGTCTTTGGCAGACATTATCATGAAACAGGAACGTATGGAAAGGGATGATGCAAGAATTAAATGGATCAAGGAGGCTGATATGAACATTGTGTTTTTCCATGCGTGCATTATAGAGAGGAAGTGTCCTATCAAATCTAATATTCCCTTGGAATACGACACCTACACAAACAACAGGGATGTGGTGGGAGGCCTAGCGCATACCTTTTTCAAGGATCTTCTCACTAGCCCTAACACTTGGATTCCTAATGGATACCTAGGGGAGGATATATAGATCTTAAAGGTGATCCCCAACTTATTCTCTGATCAGGATAATGAGGCTCTAAGTTCCATAGCTGATGAAAAGGAGGTCCATGATGTGATGCTACGCCTTAATCCAGACAGTACCTCGGGACCAGATGGTTTCCCACGTTCCTTCTGCAAGGCTGTGTGGGATGTGGTGAAGGAAGATATCATCTCGGCTATA
The DNA here is from genome assembly GCA_963277665.1 of Viscum album. NCBI lineage: Eukaryota > Viridiplantae > Streptophyta > Magnoliopsida > Santalales > Viscaceae > Viscum > Viscum album. The sequence continues at coordinate 1,385,801,330 of OY728138.1, forward strand.
CAAGATTTCTTTCGGGGAGGTAGCCTACCACGGGTTGCCTGTGTCACCACTATGGTGATCCTTCCTAAAACCAAGAACCCTTACTCTATCATTCACTATAGACCAGTGAGTATGTACAAATTTCCATAAAAAATTCTTTCCAGAATCATCAATACCAGACTGTCCACCCATCTACCTCGGTGGATATCCATGGAACAACATGGGTCTGTGAAGGTAAATTCGATACATGGAACCATAGATCTTGAAAAATAGATGATTATAGATATCAAATTCAATATCCATGGTTCAAACATGGCCATCGAGTTGGATATGAACATAGCATATAATCATGAGTTGGGATTCATTAACAAGGTGGTGGAAGGTATGGGTTTCTATCCCTGGAATACTAACCTACTATTAAGGTGTTTCAGCTCCCCGTGGATGGCAGTGATGTTTATGGGAAAGTACTATTGGTTTTTTCAAGGCTACCCATGACCTTAGGCAAGGAGATCTGATATCCTTTAGTATCTTTATCCTCTCCCAGGATGTCCTCAGCCACCTCATCTTTAGAAGTATCAACAATGGTGATATTATACCTTACTAGAGGATTATAATATCTCAATACATTTCCCATTTGATGTTTGAAGATGATACTATGATATCCATGAATACTAGAAGAAAGTCGATCAGAGGCCCGAATAAGGTGGTGGAGGAATACTACCACTAGAGTGGCCATGTGATTAACAAATACAAGATCCACTTCCACATTTTTAACTAATTCATGTCTAGTAGGATCTTTTTAGTTCAACTAGACCTTAACATGAATAGAGGAGAATTTCCCATGGAGTATCTTGGGGTCCTCATCTCCCCAGGTATGCTTCATATCTGAGATTTTTATTTCCCGATTAACAATATAGCAGATCACATCCTCAACTGAAAAAATCGATACATCTCCTTTGGTGGTCGCATAACGCTCACTAATAGTGTCCTTATGTAAACACTTTTTTACACTCTATCTACTTTAACAACCCTGAAGGGCATCATCATAAACATTGAAAAACTATTGGCAGGATTCACATGGGACCTGTTATCGATAGGAAAATGTCACTGGGCCTCCTGGAGGAGAGTGGAAAGGCTGGCTAGTGAAGTCAACATCAATGTCCACAGCTTGGAAGAAACCCTCCTCTACATGCATGTAAATATGGAATGGGATGTCCTGGAGCATCATACTTTGTGGGGTAAAACCATGTATAACTCTCACTATGGGAATATGAACATGACTAAGGGTTATGGGTCTCTATTTTGGTCTATCATCACCCCTATCATCATTGAGCTTCAACCTTTATCCCGATGGATTGTGGGGAGGGTTAAATATCCTTCTAGAACCACAACTGAACTGAGGAGGCCATTATTTTTCTAGGCTATCCTGATCATACCATTTATTTCAAGGAGGCCAACGCATATCCAACTTTCATCAAGGTAGTTCTGGATGAGAACCAACATGACACTTTCAACTTCATTGATCTATCCCTAGATCCTAATAAATGAATTTTTACTCCTTGTTCCTCAGGGATATTCACTGCGTGGGACTTTCACCTCACCCAAGACATGGAGAAGAGTACTGGTAGGTGGGATGATACTCTTTGGTCTAAATTTATCCCATAAAAACACAATTTTCTATCTTAGAGGATAAGAAATAGGGCTATTCCCACATGCGATAACATCAAACATTGCGGGATCCTGATGCCTTCGAGATCCTCAGGCTACAATTCTTATTAAGAGGAGAGTGTAAACCAACTTTTCTTTAGGAGTGGCTGGGAATGTGTAGTGTGGAGATTCTCAGGTGAGTTCATTGCTCTCCATGTTCATAACTTGGAAGATCTACCATTCTTAGACAGGTGGTATCATGGCTCGAGCGATAGGGCCCCAGAGAAGTTGGCTCATACCATGATCATGCATGAAGGATGTTGGTGCATCTGGAAGGCCAGAAACAAGGTGATTCATGATGGGGTCTATTCCTATGGAAGATCCATTATCATCAGAACTAAGAACCTTCTTCTTGATATGGTTGGTATCATCAACAACTGGTGGGAGGATCCACCCCTTCATCTTCTCCAAGGGAGCTCAAACATCAACTAGCCCATACCCACCAATGTCAATAGCCTCTGGGTTTTATGGAAGTCCCATTACAGGGGCCTCAAACTCAATACATATGGATCATGCAACATGGGGATGATCCGAGGACGAGGGGTTGTTCACGACTCCCATGGTTCGGTTTTTCTGGCATTTTCCTCCCGCCTGGGCCATGGAACCTCTTTTTAGGCCGAGGATAAAGCCTTGTATCTGGGGTTAAAATTATGTCATTAGAATAGAATCACATTAGTGGAGTATGAAACTGATTAAAAGATTCTCCACGACACCTTACATGGCCTCTGCCCCACCCCGTGGTTGATCTCCTACATCATTAAAAGGTACAGAGGCATGCTTTCCAACAACACAAAAGTGGTGCACTCCAGGCATGAGGGTAATAAAGCTGCAGACTACCTTTACTCTCTTGATGTCCTTGGCTCAGATCCCATTTGTATTCATAATTTTCACACCTTGAAACCCAATGGGGTTAATCTAGTCAAAGGGGATTCCCTTAGCCTCCATTACTTCCACCCCTAGGTGAAAGCTACCCGGTTTTCCCCCCTTTTGTTTTGTTTTCTTTTTATTTTCCATAATAATAAAAATTCATGTTATGATGATAATAATCCACCACATGATCACCCTGTATGAGAATGTATCCCAAACCCAAACTTGAAGCATAAAAAAGACCATGTATCCCTACCCATTCACCGAAATAGTAATCACTGGAGATATAGTAAAATGGTGCTTCAAATCATCAAAGGAATCTTGGTATTTTTAATCCCAAACAATTTCACTTAATTCCATGTGAGAGTAGTAAATAGAGATACAAAATTGGGGAAATAATTTAGAAACCAACGATAATACCCTTATAAACCCAAAAATAACTATATCTAAAAGACATTTCAAGGTTCCTCCAATGAAATTAAAACTTGCACATTTTAGGATCATACGAGATACCATGTTTATAAACTATTTTACCTAAGAACTTCACCCCCCAAATCTAGAATTGGAACTTCGATACTTTGGAATAAAGTTAGTGAGTCCTCAAGATGTCCAAAACTACTCTTAAATGAAGTACATAATCCTCCTAAATTTTTAAATAAACTAAAATTTCATCCATGAATACCACAATAAAAGATTTTAGACACTAGTGGAAAATCCTGTTCATAAGCTCCATCAACACAATAAGATCATTGGTCAAGTCAAATGGAATAACAAGATACTCATAGTGGATATACCTACTCTAGAAAGTGGTCTTTGGGATATCAAACTCTTTTATCCCAATATTGTGGTAACCAAACCAAAGATCAATATTATAGAAACAATTCACCCCATCTAAATTGATCAAAAAAATCATCAATTTGGGAAAATATATACCTTTCTTTTTTCCATAAAATTATTTATATTCTAGTAGTAAACAAACAGGTAAAGGGTTCCATTGACCTTCTTGTTCAAAAGAACTGGTGATGCCCAAGGTGACACATTGGGTCAAATAAATCCTATGTACATCAATTTATCCAATAGATCCTTAAGCTCATTTATTTCAACAAGTTATATATTGTAGGAGGGAATAAATACTATCTAAGTACCCAAAAGTAATTCAATAGATAGCTCTACCTCTTTCTCTAGTGGTAGGCTAGAAAAGTATGATGGGAACATATACACAAATTCAATAGCTACTAGAGGAGGTTCATTACAAGAGGATTCCTACTCTATTTCAACAACAAACATGGATATAAACCTAACCAACTCTAGAATAGGAGGCCTGGATCAACTAGACCTTAGGTCCCATTCTCCCTAAAAAACATGTTAGTCCCCATCGGGGGAAGTAAAGGTTTTCCACCAATGATAACAATCAATCTAAGATTTATGGGAAACCAACTAGTCTATTCCAGGAATAAAATACAGATGTTTCATTTCAAGAACCAAAAAGTCCCAAACAATCTCAACCCCTGATAAATAAGAAACATAATAGGGGAATCAGAGACCCTTCTCTCACTTTATCCTAAGAGGCATCGCAATTTCCATCAAATAAGGCATGATCTCTATAGGAATATTAAATAGATCCAAAATATGGGTTGATATGAAAGAATGCGGGTCACTATTATCAAATAAATTAGTTACTAAAGTTGAAGATGCCAACAAGCTTGTAGCCAAGTGGTACAAGCTTCTGCTTGGCATCCAAAAGACCTAGAATCAAATCTGGGCAGGGAAAAAATTTTAGGTTACTGTAACAGCGGCGACTGTAGCAATGGTGACACTATAGAGGCGAAGAAACTATATAGGTGAAGGTACTATAGTAGGAACTATAGCAGAGGTGGTACTATAGCAGGTATTATAACAGCATGGGTACTATAATAGTACTATTCACCGAAGGGTCCTTTGGGCCAAAAATGGGCTTTGAAGCCTAGTATTCAGCCACTTGGCCTTGGGCCTTTGGGCTATGTAATGGGTCTCCCTATACTCAGTCAAAATAAGTCTTTTCTTTAATATAAAATGAGGCATAAACCCCATCCTTTTAAAAAAAAAGTTACTAAAGTTGAAGAAATAGTAATGGTACCTCTCACTATCATATGACCCACATCAATTCCCACTAGAGACTCATCCATTGCGTGAGGTAGATTCGTTCTTGGTGTCTATGGATAGAATTCCATTATTCATGAAGAATATGATTTTACCAAAGTTTTTATTAATATTTATGATACCGTAACACCATGTGGGATAGTACAAATATGGTAAAACATTGCAATTATCCTGAATGCTAGCATGAGATGCAAATATTGGGTGCCTCAGTGCAAGAATTTTTCAAGTTCCCAATCAAAAACAAGTTAGTGGGACTTTACCAGTCACTACAGTAGATCTGGAAGATTTATTTTTAGGACCAATACTACTGTTTCCACAATGATTCTCATTTCACTTTCATTTCACTTTAAAGGAACTTCTAAAACTACCACTAAAAGTTGGAGGTACTCTAGTCAACACTGACTTACCAGTCATGCCAATTTTTTCCATCATCACCTTATCCAAAATATTGACATAAGAGGTAAGATTTACCAAAAAGACATGAAATTAGAAATCTGATCAAATTACCATCTTAAATATCTAGGACTTCAGCATATCATTCGACACCACCTCTGGTGAAAACTAATAAAGTTAAAAAAATAAAATATTCATATTGAGTCACTAAACAATCACTCACATAAAGGTTAAGAAACTCCATGGAATTATCCAATACCATAGACTCTGGATAAAATTTCTCTATAAAGAGAGCCTTGAAGTTTTCCCACTCCAAGCCCTCATTTTTATTTTATAGAACTATAGAAACCCACCATCTCCTTCTAGGCCCCTCAAGTTTGATGATGAAACCCTTTACACTAATAGAATTCAATAACTCCAAGAACTCGATGAGTCTTTCAATATTTACTAAAAAATCATCTACCTCCTAAAGATCATTAATTCCCTGTAAATATAGTGGTTTATAATGAAAAAACTCATGGTCATGTTATTTTCCATCATCTCATTGAGGTTCCACCATTAGATCCTGAATAGGAATAATTTAAACTCTTTAACCTAGAGCTTGGACTGTGCACATTACTACCTCTACAAGTTTTTATTCAACTAAAGGGTTTTCTAACTGTGGTTTATTAGAAAATACATTTTGAAGCCTGATCTAACATATTCTTGGAGGCATGGACCATACAACATCAATAGATAACATAAAAAAATCAGTTAAAAAGAACACATCAAATTGATCAATTGAAACTCAACTTAGAAAAACAAAACGTTGATCTATGTTTTTGAAAATTATAGAATCATATGAAATAACTCCTCAAGGAAACCTTTTCTTAACCCCCATGGAAACTTAAGACTCACTACAATGAGATCTATCCAGGTACTCACTTATAACCCACCGCTTAAGTCCTAAAAATCCTATATCCTATCTACCAAGACATTTAAAACTATATTCTAACATCCAAGGAGTAAAAAAATTTACTTTAAAACAAAATTTTCACAAACTATCCTAGATAACTCTATAAACCGGAACCCAAATCGACCCTTACATAGCTTGAAGGGCATTCCCAATCCCTATGGGATGACAAATAGCTCATGGGAAACAAAAAAACAAGTGAGAATTATTTTTTCATAAGAATAACAACAAGTAATGTAGAATATAAGAATCCATCAATAGTTAGTATGCTAAAATAGTCATCAAGAGTAGAGTAACACAAAATAGACAAGAATCCATAAGCATCACAAAAACCAAAGATAACATCATCTCAAGATCTCCTCATAAAAAATGGATCAAATACTCCTCTTTTCACCACTAGATACCAAGTTTCCACTATCAAAACACCCACCTCCTCCAAGAGATACTTTCCCATTTCCTAGACCTATAAAAATACTATCTACAAATTAACAAAGAAAAAAGTAGGGTGTGAGAAACTCTAGACCAGTAATATCTTTCTAATAATTCCATAGGTAATCTATATCAATTAAAATAAATATACTGAATTTAGATAAAAGGAATGATAATCATTTTCAAAATCTATAATAAAACATTCTTTTCAAATCATTTTAATAGAAAGTATAAATAGGCGAAAATAATCATATCTATAAAAATAGTTATGAATAGAAAAATCTATCAAAGAGGCATGAATAAATCATTTCATATACATTGGCATGGATAAATTATTTCTCAAGAGTTCATTTTCAAGAATAGTACCATGGTTAAGAGTCCCAAGGGTATGTTTTTAAGGATTTTCACACTCTTGGTGAAGTTATGGCACTTGGTGTGCACACATTCCTAGATATAAATCCTAAGGGGAATATGAGAACAACCCAATGAATGAACTCCCTATACTCATCATAGTTTAGTTAGAATTGTCATCATCAATCCATTTCTAGGTACAACTAATACATTGCTAGAATGTTTTCTTCCCACCTAATTACCCCATATTTCACGTGATTTAAGGAAATCAAACATATAATATTCTATATTTCATTTCAATCAGTCATAAATAATTTTAATAAATCATTTAAAATCACACCAAATTTCTAGTTTTCAACATTCCATTTCTTTTCAAAACCAACATCAAATGGTTTCATAAAAACTCACGTCTTTTAAAATAATTCATTTCATTTGAAATTATAAATTATTTCATGCCTCATTTTCTCAAAAAAATAATCAAAATCAATCTTAAATTTTTTCGTTTCAACTAAATATCATTTTACCGAATTCAACACTTTATTTTAAAATCCATTTTCAATGATATTTCAACACACACACACGCCATTATATTCAAAAATGTTTATCAAAAACCTAAAATCATGTTTTTTAAATCCATTTAAAATCAAAAAAGAAACAATGATTTCTATTTTTAGGGAAAAGATTATGAAACCACCTACCTTAAACATGGTTGAACAGCCAATAAGGGAACCACAACCAGAAAAAAGGGAGAACCCACAATGATTTTTTCATGAAGCTCAAATAAATATAACCTCTAATTCCCTTTCACTGATCTCCAACAAGGAAGAATAAGAACCAAGATGAGAGGAATTAAATCACCATCTAAAAAAATGGAATGCCTAAAACCCCTTCCAAGAAAACATTCAATAAAAAATCTGATCCCAAGGAAAGAGAACGATTGTTTTAATAGAAGGAAAATGAGTTAAGATATGAATTAAAACCCACCATCAATGATACACATAGCTTGAGTAACTACCCAGTAAGTTTAATCAGTCTTTCAACCATTTCAATTATTAAAACCCCCATCAACACACCCTTGTCAACACCCTAGTACAAAAGTACAAGCAATTTTGGGCCTCACCATGGGCTCCACTATGTTCTAGTGGATCCTTGTTGGATATGGTGGATAGGGTGACAAACAAATATATAGAACTTTGACCATTCCCTTCTTTGGGTGTAGTGTCTATGCCCATTTTACATAGGTGACACCCAAGTGAAAAACAGCTTGGATCGGGGCATGCTCCGAGCCATTTTGCATAGGATAAGTCTAAAAACCACCTTTAAGCCACCAATATCATCAAACACTACTAAAAATAATATTAAACAGATCAAATCTCAAAATAAAATGAGTTAAACCAAAGAATATACCTAAAAGTAAAGTTCGAGATGTTATAATTAGGGAACGAGTCCAATATTTCAGCATGGGGTTAGGTACTCCCTTTATCACTTCACTCATGATAAGATACAGGTCACCCCAAATAAATGATGGGGAAAGAAACTCTCCCATGATATATGGTGAACATTTTTTATCTATAGATTTTATTCTCCCTTATTCAAGTTATTTATCCTCTATAAGGTATGGGTCCTTCATATGAGGTTATTACTCCATCACCTAACATGCATAACTTAGAGAGGTGTGGGTCCACTACTATGGATTCAAATAGGTGATGTGGAATTAATGAGGCTAGGATTTTTGTGTATTATGGATCTTTTTATTTTCTAGGCATCATTATTTAACTATGAAATAAAATCTTAGTGGAGCTAGGATTTGAAGTTAGGGATTCATTGTAGCATAATTTCTATAATCCTTAAATTATATTTGGGTCTTACCTTTGAATTAATATATTACCAATATTGTATCTCTATTTTTGGGGGGTATCATACTAGAAATTTATATACTCACCCCTATATAGGAATTATTATACACACGTGTTGTGTCTATTTAGAAGATATAGAGTTAAGGGCCAATCTTAGAGGATGATAAGTTAGAGGAGATGGTGCTTAGTGGGGATTCTATGTGAAAAATATTATCATAGTTCATGTTGAGAGAACGGTTAATGAGGAGGATTATTTTGTTCTTACAATAGTTTTATCATTACTTTGAGACATTTTCCTCTGGTTTTTACTTTTATTTACAAAGTTTTACTTTATGAAATAATTATGGATCATTGGTTTCTAGTGCATATATACCATACTAAATTTTGGATTTTTCACCTAATATTACATTAATGATGGTTGAATTTATTTAGAATATATATAATTATTGTTTTATTATAGGTTATTAGGCTAAGGAATCCCATTTTTATTTTCCCCTATAGATGGTAGTCACCAGCTCCTAGACTATTGGAGGCGGATTTGGGGTGGTACCCTCAGCCTAGTTGCTTCCCCAAGTTGGTCCTTAGTAGGGAAGGTCATACCAAAGTGGTTCCATAGAGTGGTTTTTAGTACTAGGTTTAGAGTTTGGTGAATTTTGAGTTTTGGTTTTAGAAATCTAGGAAAACGTATCAAGATGTCTTGAGTTTGGTTTTTAGACCAAGGAACCCAGTGTTTGGTGTGGGAGGTTAATGCATCATTACACCAATACTATGATAACATGTTAATCAATTAATAACCCCTAAGAAATTGTTTTATTGGTATATTCAGGATGGAACATACATCATATAGTGGTAAAATGTGAATTTCTATATCCTACCTATGTAAAATATTCTAGATATGCTAAATGATCATGGGTTAATCTTATCAAATACAGGATGCCACACTATAGACAACCAACTGAGATTTAGAGTTAGGGTTTTGATGAGATAGTTCTAATGCTATAGTCTTCTGATACTAATCAGTTGAGCAATAAAGCATCTATTTAAGGACCCAATCAAAAGGTATCTATACTAGGTGAACTGAGAGAAGATCCTCTACCTATTATGTTGAGGGAAGATACTACACCTATTATGTAGGGGGATATCCCCAACCCACTGAGTAAAGGATAGTTCTATTTGATCAAAATAAGATGATTCATATATTGACCACTCTACACAAGTTATAATGTTATAGGTCACCTAGGTTTTAATACGGGTATGATTCATAGGCTATTAAGGACTCGATAGAGGAAGAAACCTGAGTGTTCTTCTTAGACCAGGTTCATGTTGACCAGATAGTGATTACAATGTTGAACCTCTAACATGGTGTAGTGAGTCATTAGTGGTATTTTACTACATAAAAACATGATGAGGATACCTTACCCTGATTAGAGTTTGAAAAACTCTACAAGAAGAAATACTATCCATCCAATTTGAGGACGACCAGAGTGTAAGATTTGTTGGACCTTCACTAGGGTAGTATGTTCATATCTAGGTATGCATTGAGGTTCACATACCTCATAATATACTACCTAGATATGGTGCACTATGTTTCTCAATGATCATGAAAGTTTGAGCGGGGCCTATAGAGATACATTTGAGTTTGTTGGTTCCTTTATGAATTACCACCTATATCGAGGTCCTATAAAGAGTGATAATGATCAGTAGATTTCAATGAGAGACAAAAATTAGAGTTGGGGTTGATTTAGGTTTTCCTATGGTAGAGCTATCAACTAAAGATAGATGATGAAAAGTGTTAGGATCTTACCAACATATGAATATGTATTGATGATACCGTTATCTAGGATTAGTAATGAGGGAATCTCATAGAGGATAAAATAAGAAAGGAGACAAGATTTTTTATGCTTTTGAGGGATGAGGCCATATGGAATGAGACTATCTGACCATATGGGAAGCTGGGGGTAGCTAAGGAAACATTGTGGGAAAAACTTTATGTTAGAGGTGGTGTTGATACTAACCCCCCTCATAGCGGTTAGGAAATCCCTCTAGGAGAAAGTTTTAGTAAAGGATCTGGAAATTCAACTGGAGGACTTAGAGGCAGATGAATCTTCAATCCAATTACACCACCACCACCTCTAAGTGGTCCTTTCTAAGCCCAAGAAACTGGTTAATAGGGCCACAAATAGGTACATACTATGGAGGTATTTGACTAATAAGAAATAGATATGGTTTGAGGTATGATTTCTATCTTTTCCATTATACCACCCATACAGATCGACACCAATTCTAGCCACTCTTTTACCACTATATCGATTTTCCGAGAGTTAGAAATTCCTGTGAAGCCCCTAACCCTACCTATTTAGTTAGATACTCCTACTAGGGGTGACCACATGATAACCCACATATGTAGATGGCATGTTATTACTATTATTAGAGAGAGGTTTTTTGGTACCTCATTATAGTGGGAATAGATCCTTATGATTTCATCCTTGGTATAGAATAGATATCTTTGGTCTAAGTTTGGGTGTATTTTTATCATTGGAGAGTGGTTTAATTTTGATATGATAGGTCAAGGTTCTATTTCTTCAGTGAGTAGGATATATAGGTAAGATGAGCTGATCTTTCCCATTGGAAGTTTCAATTTACCACCCCCCAGTTGGTGAGGTTAGTTTTTTGTGCCGCATATGATTTTGAGGAACAAATTCTTGTAATTGTAGATGAGTACATTGATATTTTTCTAGAATATGTACTAGGGTTTCCCTCTCATTGAGAGATTAACTTTTATATATAATTGTATCTTTTAAAAACATTAATATTTTAAATAGCCTATTAGATGGCCCTAATCAATATTAGGGAGTTGAAGGTTTAGTTAGAGGACCTTTTGGAGAAAGGTTTTATCAAAACTAGAATTTTCCTTATCTAAATCCTTTTTTATTCTCCAAAAAGGCAGATAGGAGCCTAAGGATTTGTATCAGCTATCACCACCTGAACCAGGTGAAAATCAAGGAAAAATACCTTATACCAAGGATTGATTATCTATTTGACTATCTAAAAGTGGAGATGTAATGTCCCCGACCTGGAAGCCACTAAACCAGTGCTCTGAGCTGGGTGGTTACATGACCTTAAGCACGCCTTCCCGTATGCCAAAGGTTTCCAACTAGCAGCGGAGTCCAAATAGTCAATTGGGGAGACTATACCCCTTTTTTATGAGAGTAAGACACAATAGAAGATAAACAAAATAGTGGAATAATAACCAATGATATAAGAGCATGCATAAAGAACCATTCCCCAGACGGGGTAAATCCATGTCTAACAGTAAATATGCCATGTCATGCTACAAGTGAAAAAGTGGAAAAAACCCAAAATAAAGACAAAATAAAAAATCCCCAAAATATTCTCAACACCAACTCCGGGTCCTCCTCCATATACACCCATGCCAACCCAACTCCCTAGCAAGAGCCCTTGCCCTTGTCCTGACTTGAAAACATGAAGTCTGCTCGGGTACCCAATGGCGGCCCGAGCAGGGTGTGAGTAGAACTCAGTAGTCCACCACCAATGGTGTCTATAAAATATTTGGTATAAACAATTTTGAATGCAAGAGGAAAATGAATAATAAATGACAAAGAAAATATTAAGTTCCTTAACAAGTTTAGGTCCATTTCCGACATTTATTACCATTTTCTTATCTTACAATTTCAACCCATTTCCCATTACTTACTATTTCCAATTCAATTACCATGGGTTCATCAAACATAACAAGTTATATGGGCTTAAAGTAAAAAAACACATGCATGAGGAAAAAAAAACTGTTATCTTATCTCACTAGGACTAACTTACTCATGTAAACCATATCCTCACCTCGAATCCTAAGTTTGGGTGGATGAAACCATTAGGGGAATAGAGCCTCAGTCCTCTTCCCTAACCCATGCATTAGGGGTGGAGTTTAGAGCCTCAGTCCAACTCTACCCATGGGTGTAGAACCTCAAGTCAATACCCCACTCTACCATGCCATGTTCACATGCTATATATATATATATATATATATCTATCAACCATTCACACAACATCGAAATCATTTCCCAATAAAAACATAATGATAACAATAACATGAGATTTAATACCATGCCTTAACCCATTAATACAATTACCGCATTTCAAACCATTTATCCATTTATCAAAATTCCCTTTTATTATGCTTATCTCACTAAGCATTCATTTATTGTGCCTATCACACTAGGCTTAGCTCATTATTCCTAACTCCCCATGATTCATTATAAAGATCATAATCCATTACATTATGGTTTTTAATCATTTACACACATTAAACCAATATCCATTAGGTTATTATTAATCCTAGGTGAATCACCTAGATTCTATTCCAACAAAAAAAAGCACATCAACATGTTTATTAAGGGATCTACATAAATACTCAACAATCTCACTTGTTCGTCATGATTCCCAAGGCCCGAGAAAGTCCGCACACCCCATGGGTGTCCCTAGATTAGCCTCATCACCCTAGAAAAATCCCATGGGGATCGTGAGGGTTTCAATTTACCTTATTAATAACCATTTTACCTAAACATTCCAAGGGTGATCAAAACATACCAAGAGACACCCAAGAACAAAACCACACATGCAAAAATCCACAAATAAACCATGGGATATAACTTGTAGACCACCTACCACGATTATGTGGGTGAAAACACTCTTAATAGATACCTTATATTCCACTTCAACCAACCCTTGAAGCCTCAAACTAGATCTTACAAAAATAGTAGGGTTTTAGAGATTCATAAGGAGAGGAGAAGAAGATACAACCCCTAAACTCAAAAAGAGAAGTAATGATGGGATTATCCTTACTCAGAGCTTTAATATGCAACCAACGAAAAAAAAATTCTTATAAATGAGGTAGATCTATCTCTTGGAGATCTTGGGAGATTTGGTTCGTTACTAGGGTGACGAGAGGATAATGGGAAGGAAATCCCTAGTTGGGTTTAAAATCTAAGAGTGGAAAAATTGTAATGTTTTAAAAGTTTTTGGGCCGCACAGTTTACCCACACAGTTTTCCAAACCATGCACAAATCGTGCAGAGGCCACTATCTAAAATCCCACCTCCTTCACAATTTCTTGGGTTGTCCGCACGGTTAACACTAACCATGCGACCTATCCAGAAAACCCCCCCTTCTCCATTTTTCATGTCTCAAACCCTCAGAACACTCCCGATCCTCTTTGAGGACTTGGTTAAGCACTTAATTAACCAAAATAAGGGATTAAAACCAAAACTTAAATGAGATCATACCTTTCTAAGATCTGGGAACACACAGGAGAAGTGGTTCTTGAAGATCAATCAAAAGTCTAGATATCATCAGCTCTGAGTCCACATGGAGGATATCATAAATATTATGTTTAGGTGCCAAAATGATACATATGAGTTTTTAGTTATTTGGAGTGATGAATACCCCATTTTTTTCATGGGACTAATGAATCAAATCTTCCTACAATTATTATACCAATTTGTGATGGTCCTAATCAATGTCATCCTTATATATTTTGAGATCAAGGATAGACATACTGAGCATTTGGGGATCTTCCTGAATATTCTATGAGGGAACCAATGATATTTTAAACTCTCAAAGTGAAAATTTCATATTTTATAATCCTACTTATTTTGGAATGTAATCTTAAAGGTAAGGGTTGTTGGCACTAGGTATGTAGTGGAAGTAGATGGACTAGGGTTTTTTAAAAATTTATCATAAATTTGACATAATAATGCCAAATCTAGTGACGTGATACCTGATAAGAAACCCAAGGACCCCAGGTGAAATAATTTAAGAACAAAATTTGAATGAATATATACCTTATTCAATTTGAAGGAATCGGGGAAGACTACTTGTCATCGGTGACTATTTCTCAAAAGATCCAACATCAGATCCCTCTAGATCATCCACACATGCTTAAAAATACAAAAAATACATTGATCATCAATATTTGGCTTCTATAATGGAAAATAAATGATTCAATTTATTTAATAATGATAACCTCTATGCTATTGGTTTTATCATAAAAGAATAACTTAGATCAATTCTTGGAATGGTCCGCATACATCTCTAGGAAGCAGGAGAGATAAGAAAGGAGCTTGTTAGAACCACAACCATTCTATGAATGAAATGGAGTATGGTTTGTGTTTTTTGTCAATCCTCATTATAAGTTCAAAATGTTTTCCAGGAAAGGGATCATACAGTTCATGTGGACAACAGTATTGAAGGTGGTGTCATTTCTCAGTGTTTTCCAGTTTTTTTGGGCATGAATATCAGAAAATGGAGAAAATTATGTTTGGAAAAGGAAGTTGCATGCAATATTGTAGATGTTTTGGAATATTTTGTGCAAGGAATGATTCATGATCAAAATGTCAAAAAATAGAAAAGGCATGAGATGTGTGAAAAATCTGGAGATGTGCGCGGAAAATGGTTCCTGCGCGAAAAAGCACTACTCGCAGAATCAGAGTTTTGTGCGACACGGTGGGTTTTTCGTGTGGGGGTCGGCAGTGACTATAAATAATATGTGACCCCCCTCATTATACAGAGCTAAATACTTAGATAATATCCTAGTTCTAATGCTCTCAAATAGTGTACTAAAAGGGAGGTGCGTGGAAAAGTTAGAGTTGTGTGGAAAATTTACGTCTGCGCGGAAAAGATAGAGTTTCACGGAAAAATTACTAATGCATGGAAAATATTAAATTTGCATGCAAAAAGTTACAATTGTGTGTAAAGGTTATAGTTGCATGATTTTTTTTCATGCGAAAAGAAAATCTTGCATGCAAAAGAAATATCTTGCGTACACAGGGTATGTGTTGCGCGCAATTGTTGGTATAAGCTGATTACATGATTTAAGTATCCAATTTGTGTGTTTAGTGCTTTCAAGTGCATCAATTACGGACTTAAATGTAAATAGTGTCTCATGTTTAACAGATACAATGAATTCAATGCAAATATGTTGAAGTGACCTTCATGTCGTTAAACTGTGTTTGACTTATCTCAAGGTAGTGAGTTAGGGGGAGTCAAGGAAAGTGATATGAGGGATGCAGTGATCCATTCCTGAAACTTTATAAAGGTAGTGTTCCTAGAATAGAGTGACTATGACCAAACCTTGTAATCCTAAAACTAGTAAAGATTATTGGATTTAGGTACGACCAACACACTGTTGGCGTATTCTCTTTGGATGTATCACTTTATGGTGAACCAAGTAAAAGTGATGTGTCATATCCCTACTTTCATTTGTTTGAAAGATTTAACAAGTTCCTACCAATGTGGGAACAAGATCCCCAACTTTAAAAATAAAAATTTGACACCCTGATTCACCCCACCCCTATCAGGGTGTTCTGGGGTCCTTCAAGTGGTATCAGAGCCAGGTTGCTGGTGTTTGATCTGTCTTATACCATCATGGAGAATTTAAATAGTGTTAGGGGAGTCCCCCTATTTGATAGAAGTAATTTTCATATTTATAAGAATAGAATGAGATCTCATATAAGATCCCTTGGAATAAAAGTCCTATTTTTCACTTTGTAAGGTAAACAATTTACTAATTCAACAGGGCTAGCTATGACTGATGCAAATAGAAAAATTCTTAATACAAATGCTAAAGTACAGAATGCTCTCACCGAAACCCGTTCTGATCAGATATATCTAAAGGTGATGAGTTTCAACTCAGTAAAGACCATGTGGGATAAACTTGAAAATATTTATGAAGGAGATAAAAAAGTGAAGGAGGTGAAACTACAAGTCCTACACAATAGGTTTGATGATCTGAAGATGCATCCTGATGAGAATGCAGACTCCTTCTTCAATCGAATTACTGACGTGGTTAGAGCAATTTGGGGTTTAGGGGATGAAATCAATGATGTTGACATTGTAAAGAAAATATTGAGAATACTTACACCCCTGTACAATGAAAAGGTGTCATCCCTTGAAGAAATATATCTTTCCAAACTTTCTCTGAATGATCTGCTGAGCAGCTTGGTGGCATATTAAATGAGAGTCAAACTAGAAGATGCTATGATTCGAGTGAGCAAGGAAATGGCATTCAAAGCCATGGAGAAACTGAAAATTTCAAAAGATAGTAGTGGTGAATACAATGAGGGAAAATAAATTCTTTCTCTCATTGCCAAGAAGTTACACAAGGGAAAATGGAAATTCAAAGGTAAGTTACCTCTAGCTTGCTTTCGTTGTGGAAAAGTTGGGCACATTGACTCTCAGTGCTTAAGAAAGATCGATGATGAAGATAGAAAAGCTAAAAACATTAAGAAGCATCAGAAAAGGTTTTTAAAAAATTGAGACATCAAATCTAGAAAGAAAGTACCAAATAAGATTTTTGTCTGTAAAGAGGAAGATGATGATAATGAATTCAGTAAAGAAGAAGAACCAGAATCTAAAACTAGAAACCATGCTTCTATGATGGCCACTATTGAAAAATCAAAAGATAATGGTGGAGACAATAAGTTGAAAACTAGTTCTAATCCTAAGTTTCAACCTAAGGATTTTGTTAGTAAGATTAATATTAAATGTAAGAGTTGAAATAAGTGGAAATAAATTGTAGAAGAATCATCTGAATATGTTGATTAGATCGAAGCTGAAATTGAATGACTAGAAGAATTTGTGAAAGTACAGTCTAAAATACTTAAAATTAATGATGATGTAGTGGATCTGAAGCTGAGAGTTAAAGAGCAGGAAAAGGTCATCAATGACCTCACCTCTAGACTAGAAGAAAATTCCAAGACTACTGAGGGTCTTGAGGAGGAATTTATTACTCTTAGGAGTAAACTTGAGAGTGAATCAATTTCAAAAGAATCAAGGTAGAAAATAAAGTTTGGAAGGTTCTCAGATGATGAGCTATTGGATAGATAAAAACATGGCTCTAATGGAGTTGAAAATATTTTAAATGATCAAAGACCTTCTTACATGGGAAATAGTGGAATTGGTTGTGAGGTCGAATCATCAAATGCTACAAATAAAGGTGACCAAAATAAAGGTAATATGAAAGTGGGTCATGTAGAAAAGTCACCGGAAGTACTGAAAGAGAAACCCCCAATTCAATCTGAAAGAAAAACAGATGACCATCCTCGAGCCTCCAGGAAGAAGAGGCACTCAAACTATTATCCCATGGAAGAATGAATGAGGATAAATAGAACTGAGAAGACATTTACTCTCATGAAGTGTCAGTTCTGTGGATATCTAGGCCATACCATGTCTTATTGAGAAGATATAAGAAGCTATTTAAATGGAGAAGATATGGGAGTTCAACAAAGGAGAACAAATTCATATCCTAATTCTTTTAGAAGAAACAATTTATATGGATATTTTTTTCATTGTTCTAACTTTGGACATAAGGCCATTGATTTTAGGCAGATAAGGGACATGGACACATCATACTAGATTCTGAGACAAGTCAAAACTTGTCAACAAGACAATGTTTCTCTTATAAACAGTTTTTCTCCCCTGGAAGAAGATTTCGACTATGAATAACCCATTTACACAGAAGAGAGAATTGAAAGTCCATCAATGTTATACACTCAATCCAATGTATCATGGAAATAAAAGAAGAAAATTTAGAAATACAACCTTGTAGAGGTATCCCTCAAAGCTTCAAAAAAACAACAACACTTGGATTCTGGATAGAGGTTGTTTTTCTCATATGACAGGTAATGCAGGCCTGTTAACCGATGTCAAGAGGAGGGTTGATGGAATAGTACGATTTGGTAATGATGGAGCTCTGAATATAAAAGGCAATGGAAGTAATGAAATAGATAATAGAGAGATAAAGAAAACTGAAGTACTTTATATTGATGGCCTACATCATAATCTCTTCAGTATGAGTCAACTTTGTGACTCAGGACTTATAGTTACTTTTAATTAGAAAGGCTACACTAGCAAGGGAAAGACATGAAATTCACTTATGAAGGGATATAGAACAGAAGGAAACTTATATCAGGTTGACTATAAAGAGAACATTTTCTAAATGAATATTGAGGCATAAAATAACCTGTGGCATCAGATATTGGGGCATATCAATCAACAAGACATGGACAAATATCAAAACTAAAGATTGTCATAGACATTCCCAAACTTAAGCGTGAACGTGAAAAGTATTGTGATGCTTGAATTTAGGGGAAGATGGTCTGTAGTTCATATTTTCCAAAGAATAAAAGGGAATGTCATCTTCTTAATCTCATTTATATAGATGTGTGTGGGATGATAAATGTTGCCGGAACTCATGGAGAAAGGTATTTCATCCTTTTCATATATGATTATAGAAGAATGGAATGTGTAATGGTTATAAACACGAAATGAAAAGTGCTTGACTGTATGAAAACATATCGGTGAATCTTCGATAATGATACTGGATGAACAATTAAAGTGTTAAAATCTAAAAATAGAGGTGAATACATGTCTATTGAATTTGAAAATTACCTGGAGAAGCATGGGATACAACATAAGATAGCTACTGTGACAAATCCACATCAAAATGGAGTTGTTGAGTGTAGGAATAAACTGGTTAACAACATGGAAAGAACTATGCTGATTGAGAGTCGTATTCCACGACATTACTGGAAAGAGGCCGTTCTAGCTGTAGTGTATATTCAAAATCGAACAAGGATTTATATGGGTGAGACGAAGACACCATATGAATTATGGCATGGAAGGAAGACATATTTGAAGTGATTTCATGTTTTTTAAAGAAAATGCTTCATCATAAACAAAGAAGGAAATCAAGTAAAGTACGATGATAATGCAGATGAAGGAATTTTCCTTGGATACTCAATGAATAGAAAAGCCTACAAGTGTTTCAAAAATAACTTTGAAAGGATTGTGGAAATCAGCTATGTTAAGATCATTGAAGAGAAAACCAAAAATTCTTCAAGGATTTCATATGCTAATGTGATAAAAAATGAGGAAGAAAGTGAACATGCTGTAAATGAAAATACAGAAATAGAGGAAGGTGTACAAAACACTCAGGAGTCACATCATGATGCTGACTTAGAAGAATAATCTGAAGAGGAAACCTTTGCTGGAGAGTATGCAGTTGAATCTAGAAGGAGGAATCAAAGAGAAAAAATTGATCAATACAACATTATTGGGGATTGGACTGCACCCACATAAAAAAGTAGAATAAGGGATAACACACAGTCTATATTTCTATTATTTGTGGAACCATCCTCATTTGAAGAATCTACAAAGGATGAATCATGGGTGAATTCCATGAATTAAGATTTAGATCAGATTGACAAGAATCAGACATGGGATCTAGTCAAGAGACATAAAGGTCACAATGTGATTGGTACAAAGTGAATTTTCAAGAACAAGTTTGATGAGCATGGAAGTGTTATCAGAAACAAGGAATGACTGGTATATAAAGGATATTCACATATTGAAGGTGTCAATGTTGGAGAAACCTTTTCTCTAGTGGCTAGACTAGAGTCAATCATGATTTTTCTTGCCATAGAAATCCAAAGAAGATATAAAGTATATCAAATGGATATCAAGACAACATTATTCAATGGTGTTCTCGAAGAAGAATTCTACATCGAACAACTAGTGGGTTTTCTTCTTGGTACTGATGAAACAAAGGTTTGTAAAATAAAGAAGGCTCTCTATGGTTTGAAGTAGGCACCATGAGCATGGTCTTCCCAACTAGATTCTTATCTCAAGAAGCTGGAATTAAAAATAGGAGGAGTAAATCACAATCTATATGTGAAGAATTCTCCAAAAGATCAATTCATGGTTCTAGTTTATGTTGATGACATTATATTTGGTGGAATCAAGAAGAAATAAGTGGATTAATTTTCCAATCACATAAAATCAAAATTTGAAATGTCTATGATTGGGGAGCTCACATATTTCTTAGGGCTATAGGTGACTCAAAAGAAGGACTACACATTCATTTCTTAGGAAAAGTATGCAAGAGAGTTGCTGAAGAGATTTAATATGCATGAATCCAAACCAATGTCAACTCTGATTACAGTTGGAACCAAACTTGAAAAGCATAAGGATAGGACCTCTATAGATATCACCATGTTTAGGAGGATTATTGGAATATTACTATACCTAACGACAACACGACCTAATATTTTCTTTGAAACTTGCTTAGCGGCCCAATTTCAGAGTAATCCGAAAGAAGAACATATGACAGGAGTAAAAATAATCATGAGGTACATTCAAGGTACTTATAATTATGGGTTATACTTTGTTTTAGGAAGGGATAGTGAATTATCATAATTTTTTTATGCTTACTAGGCTGAATATATAGTGGAAAGAAAGTCCACCAGTGGTGGAGTATTCTATATTGGGCAAAAATGTGTTGTTTAGTTGAACAAGAGACAAGAAATTACATATCTTAGTACTGTTGAAGCTGAGTATATCTCCGCTATAGAGACATGCACTCAACTACTATAGATGAAGCAACAACTGAAAGATATTGGTGATGAGGTGAAACAACCAATGGTGATTTACTGTGATAATAAGAGTGCAATTAATCTTAAAAAGAATCCTATTCAACATTCTCTTACAAAAAATATTGAAATCAGATATCACTTTATCAAGGAAAAAGTTGAATAAGGCATGATTAAAATGGATCATGTGGGAACCGATGATCAAGTGGATGATATCCTGACCAAGCCATTATCATCGACTGTGTTTGAGAAACATCGGTTGAACCTCGGTTTTCAGCCACCTCCCAGTGCATAAGAAGATTATGAAATTCCCATCTCCTTATTTATGTTTACTATTTTTAATCTGTTTGTGGATGTGATGCAAGTTTATGAGGGAGATACTATCTAGGGGGTGTTTTGAGCTGTACAATGAAAAAATACTGGTGTTTGGGTTTATTGTCAATGGGAGAGAAGGAATAAATTTAGGACATGTAATGAACATGTATTTCTTCTATGACATGATGATAATTCCATGATAGTATGAGAAGGAATACATTTGACAAGTAATGCTTCTATGAAACAATGAGAATTCGGTGTTAGGAGGAGAAGGAATACATTTAGAGTATGCATGGGAACCCAATTCAAGCTTCCCCTCTTTTTTTTCTACACCGATCATTGCTCACGTATACTTAGAGTGTTGGATGATTTTATTCTTGTATTTCAGGTTTTGATAGTGGATGGTTCTCTATTGAATTTATCTGGAGATTGACAACAAACCCAAAGGGGGATATTGTTGGAACCACGACTACTCTATGCAAGAAATGGAGTATAGTTTGTGTTTTTTTTCAATCATAATTGTAAGTTTAGAATGTTTTCCAAGAAAGGGATTATACAGTTCAAGTGGACAATAGTATTGAAGGTGGCGTCATTTCCCAGTGTTTACCAATTTTTTTGGGTCTGAAAATCAGAAAATAGAGAAAAGTGTGTTTGGAAAAGGAAGTTTCGCGCAAGATTTTAGGTGTTTTGGAAACTTGTGCGCAAGGCATGATTCAGGATCAGAATGTCGAAAAATGGAAAAGGAATGAGTTGCGTGAAAAATTTGGAGATGTGGGTGGAAAATGGTTCCTGCGTGAAAAGGCATTGCACACAGAATGGGAGTTTTGTGCTACATGGTGGGTTTTGCGCGCAGGGGTCCTCAGTGATTATAAATAAGAGGTGACCTCCCTTATTATATAGAGTTGAAGAATTAGAGAAGATCCAAGTTCTGATGTGCGTAAATAGTGCGTGAAAAGGGAGGTGCGCGGAAAAGTTAGAGTTGCATAGAAAATTTATGGCTGCACGGAAAAGATAGAGTTGCGCAGAAAAATTACTGTTGCATGGAAAATATTAAAGTTTCATGAAAAAAGTTACAGTTGTGCATAAAGGTTGTAGTTGCATGAAAGTTTTTCACGTGAAAAGAAAATCTTGTGTGCAAAATCAATATCTTGAGCGCACATGGTATGTGTTGCATGCAATTGTCTGTATAAGCTGATTACATGCTTTGAGTATCCAGTTTGTGTGTTTAGTTCTTTCAAGTGCATCAATTCTGGGCTTCTATGTAAGCATTGTCTCGTGTTGAACATAGACAATGAATTCAATGAAAATATATTGAAGTGACCTTCAATTTGATAAACTGCGTTTGACTTCTCTCAAGGTAGTGAGCTAGGAGGAGTCCAGAGAAGTGATCCAAGGGACACAATGAGCCATCCCTGAACCTTTGTAAAGGAAGTGTGCCTAGCACAGAGTGACTATGACCAAATATTGTAATCCTAAAACTAGTAAAGATTAGTAGATTTAGGTATGAATGAAACACTGTCGGCATATGCTCCTTGGACATATACCTTTGTGGTGAACCAAGTAAAAGTGATGTGTCATTTGCCTGCTTTCATTTGTTTGAAAGATTTAACAAGTTCCTACCAACGTGGGAACAAGATCCAAAACTTTAAAAAGAAAAATTTGACACCCTGATTCACCCCTCCCCTCTCAGGGTGTTCTAGGGTCCTTCAGAGCTATCATATTTGAGTATATTAATAGTCGCTCAAATTAGATCTTACTCTTTCTTAAATAGTGATGTTAAAATACCCATAAATGAATTTATAGCCCTTAAATATATATTAAATACTAAATAATCCATACATGACATCTTATAACCTATTAAATGTTTCATACACATCATTTATATTTTTATCACCTACTAGTACTATAATAAATATATTACTTTATAAAAGCGAGCCATTAACTTGACTCGTTATTCATGAAAATATTAAATGAACCTTAAATATTAAAATAACATTTGTTCATTAAATATTTTTCCTTATATTCACTATATAACTTGTAAATACTATTAATAAATAAATTCAATACCAATTATTCTAAACTCGAATAGTATAAATTTATTTATTTCAAGGTTATCGTTCAAATACAGACATCATATGTACCCTGTAGTGGGACCCGCCATGTCCTTCACTCTTATTTATAATAATAGGCTAGAATTTTGAATACGATAAGTGTGTGAACCTCTAGGACCTTATCTCTAAAGCAATGATTACTACTCATATACTAGGATAAGAGTAAAAAAAACTCATCAATTCCCCTAAATAGATAAGGTATATTCATAACAATCACAACCCTTCCAACCAACACATGCCATGTAATTTAATATCCTTATCTCATGACATCTCATAAAGCATGAGACACACTTTATGTAATAATCCTTTATTAATTTATTATCCATTAACCTTATTAGATAGACATACCTTCTTCTACCATGGTCATGGATTTAGTGAAGTTACTAACAACCCGATCAAATGGGACCAATATATCACTTCCTTTCAGAAGCAAAAAATTCTATCTTGATCATTCAATCAATGCCATACCACTAATGAAGCATTGAACACAAGCTACCTCACCATGAAATAAATGTAATGGTTTTCATATTACACTAAATTACATAATCAAATGATTCACACTGATAATAATTACAAGTTATTAGACCAATACACACATTTTTAGATAGGAACTACCAATGAAACTTGAAAAATGTGATGTTAATATTGTTGGGATAGTCCTCATGACCTCATCTACTCAATATCACTAAGTGATAATTTTATGGGAAGAATATCAATGCGTATGATCCCCCAACACCTAATAGTCACACATCATCTATGTACTGTCAGCATGATGTATCTAAAGCATAGGAAATAAGTTTAAGATTAATTTAATGGTATCTATAGGTTATCATTATGGATTGGGGACTAATATAACCTTTTGATATGACATATAATCTAAGGAAATTACCATACAAATAGTGTATTTAGAAGTATCTATGCTATAATGGTATGAGAAACACATGTATATATATCAAAATATATAAATTTAATGGTAATCAAAGTATATAAAGTATTTGGGTCTAGGGAACCCACTCACAACAATCCTAATTGCACTAGAGCTAGATTATAACAATCTTCAGACTGATAGCTCTCATATGAGAATCATTATTTGTTTTAGATATGAATTTAGTTATGGGGAATGACACATTATCCTCTGTGGAAACTATGATAACTAAAATTTTACCTCTCTGAGTAAAATACCTCAAGAGATAAAACTTTCCAAGTATATTCTTTTCCCTATAGTGTAACCTGAGATCCTTAGAAAGTAACACTAAAGTAGTGTTATCATAATAAACAGGAACATGGTATTCACTACTAGGTACACCACCAAAATCCTAGAAATATCTACATATATATACTATATCCTTAGTTATAGTGAAAGCTTCTTTATACTCACATTATACTATAGAATCAGTGACCACAGGTTTCTTTGATCTTCTATAGCTCACTGAACCACCATTCAAGAAAAAGACATAGCCTAACAATGATTTCATATCATCATGATCTATCTAGAATGTTTCACCACTGTATCCCCTCACAACTAGTTCCTCATCTTTTCCATACACCAAGAATACATCCTTTTAACATTTTAAGTACTTTATGATAGTTTTCATATGTAGAATCCCCATCCCAGTTCTCCCTCACCTGACTGAGACAAGTTTCCATGAAACCTCAATCATGCCTCCCCATACACTAGAGGTTGTTGACAAGTAGTGAGGGTTTAATAACTATAGAGGGGATACAATTCCCACATATATCAAATAAAAATAACAAAGAAAACATGATAAATAAATAAATATAAATAAACTCTAGTAGATAAATAGGAAAAATCCAATCCAAACCAATATAATCAAACCATTCCATGTCATACTAAATGTTGTTCTAAATGAAATACAATCAACCAATAGAAAGGACGAATCCAAAATATAGACTTCCAAAACCAATTATAAACCTCTCACTCAGTCCCTACTCCAAGTTCCAGTCTCAGTTAGTAAAGAAAACAATCAATCATAGGTCCCCTTGATCTTATCCAAACCTATAACCATGAAGTCTATTTGGGTACCAAATGGAAACCCAAATAGGGTGTGAGTAAAAATAAGTAGGCCACCAATAATAGTGTCTATAAAAATATAGTCTAAGTAATAGTTCATGCGATAGTACAATATATACAGGAAAAAAATTCATAAATTAAATACAGATCATCAAAATAAACCTGTCGAAACTCAAGCTCTAGGTTGAATCCTGAGGTCAACCATACCTACTATAACATAATGTCAGATGTATCTTTCCATACTCACCATTAATTTTAGGATGATTCCTATGACAAGGACCAATCACACATTTGGTTCACAACCAATCCAAGGTAGAATACAATTAAAAGGGTGAATTATATATTTCAAGTATCAATGGAACCATTATGAATTACCATTCCATGACAACTTACATTCTTAGTGGACATCATACCCATTGTGAATTCCTATGATAGGGCTGATTTCTCATTCAAAATATTAAAAATCAACAAGATACAATTCATACCAAGTTACTAAACATTCCAAACATGTCAATATATTATATACTAGTTAATTGATGAAAATTACTAATTATCTTTCTAATTTCAATTACATTTAATTATTCCTTTAATCTAAATACCAGTTTCATGCCAACATACCAATGACACACCAATTACTAATTGTACAAAATGCAATGTCTCGACTTTTTATAAAGGTACAAACCATTTTTTGTTTTCGGTTTAATTTATTTTTTTGGACCTAATATTGATGCCTAATTAGTCAAGATATTTCAAGGGTTTCTGAGACTTGTTTGGAGCTGGGAACCCCAAAAACTAAAGAGATAGACTGGGCTGCACGGTTAGTGAAAACTGTGTAGCCCAGTTCATACGGCTTCTTTAACCATGCGGTTGCAGACTATGGGGTTTTGGGAGATACATAGTTTATTTACAAGCATTTGAAACTAGGAACATACCTATGTAACCAACTATAGGTTTTTTTATAGAGAGTTTTTACATGGTTAGGTAAACCATGCACCTAATCGTGTGGGGTTCCCCTTTTAAGTATAACTTGGCGCACGTTTGGTGCACAGTTTGGCCAACCATGTGGCCAAACCATATGAACTTTCTTTTTCGGGTAAAATTACATTTTACCCCTCATAAATTATTTAACTATTTCTTTATTCATCCCCTCTTGTTTACAATGGGCTCCTCCTCCACCTTCACATGGATATCTCCTCCCTATCCACCTAGGGATCAAGATATGTACTCTATCTGGCATCCATTTCAGTCACCATCAGATCTAATGGAATTCTATCAATAAGATCATTAATAATATCCCATCTATTTCAAGTTTCTCTTCCCTTATGTTGTGTTATATAAATGCAATATCATTTCCCCATTTTCAGAGCATTTGAAAATTTATTTGATTTTTTCCATTCTAACTTGAATAAGT
Source organism: Viscum album (assembly GCA_963277665.1). Lineage (NCBI taxonomy): Eukaryota > Viridiplantae > Streptophyta > Magnoliopsida > Santalales > Viscaceae > Viscum > Viscum album. The sequence continues at coordinate 1,385,828,311 of OY728138.1, forward strand.
AGTCGAAATTGGATGAGGGAATCTCTATGAGGCCAAGGTAGGTGGTCCAGGTCCTTTACCCTCATATGTTTGTGTTATATAAAATGATCTGTTGTGTCATGATCTAGAACCTTATAGCGTCACCTCAATTTTTTTTAAATTAAATTAAAATAGAAGCCTTACCTTGCCAATTTCGACCCGTGATATTGGGGAATCAACTTCTTGGGTTTATTGCCTTGAGTTATGTCACCCCTAATGAATGAGATCCTCTATTGAATCATAATTCCCCTTTTGACTTAGTTGTTTAAATACCCATGAGGTTGTTTCCCTATAATTTATTACTTGATATGATTATTTAAATTGATTTGTGTGATGAGTTAAGTGTTAGTCCCCAATACTTTATGTCATAAATTAAATGGTTTAATTAAATGAATGGTAAAAGTTCTTAATTCATTATAAATCATGCCATAAATGGACCTCTAAATGATAATTCCTTGACCCATAATATGTTCATGATAAATTCTTTCTTGTTAAATGGAATGGATTTCTAACCCAGTCATATTCTTATTTAGTACCATGGATGATAAAATGGGTTCTAAATTAAGGACCCAAAAATGGGATCAATGTGCCTTATATTTATAGTTTTTATGCTTTGTAAACATGATGAGGTAACACTATCTATTACTAGGATAGTCACACCATGCATTTTCTGTTTTACCTCCAAATGTTTGATGTTGGTTCCCTAGGAGAGACTCCTTGTATGGGCTCAATAGAATGCTGGTTGTACCATGCCATGAGAGATATTTGAGCCTCCACATGAAATTTAGGTAAAAACTATTTACATCATCACACCATGCCTAGAGTGACACATGGGACTTCATTCTTGGGTCACCTTGGATGGACTCCATGGCATTGGTCTTTTACCAAGCCCCTTGAGCGATACAAGGAAATTCTCATTGAATTTCCATTGATTATATTAGGGTAACTCTATATATTTTATAAAGAGTTTTTAAATTGAATTGAAAAGATAAATGAACAATTTAAAATCACAAATGATCTTTTTGTTATGGAAACATAGGGATGTGTCCTCCAAGACCAATCACAATCTTGGGTACAGTACACATTCTCACATATCATTCCACTTACTTTACCTTTTCATTTTATCTTGGTTTAGACTCACATGATAAGGATTAAGAAGGTAAAATTGGATGGGTTTCCTAATGGACCCTGAATGGTTATTTATTTATTTTACTTTTGTCTTGAATTTATTATTATGGTACACAGTTCATTATTTATTGAATAAAATGGGTTGGCCTAGAAATCATGGGTAACAGCCTATTGATATTGTATCTCACACCCTGCTTGGGACAAATTTGGTATCCAATAAGACTTTATGGTTGTAGTTATAGATAAAAGGAAGCGTGAAACTTCTGATGCTTGATTGATTCATAACTTTAGGATGGAGTATGAGGGTAGATGACCGAGCCTATGCTTGAGATAATAGTTGTAGAAGTTTTTAGTCTTTTTGTATATTTTTTAGCATGTGGTATATTCCTATATCCCCTAACCCTTGCATATTCATTTTTTCATATCATTATAATAATTAACATCTATTAACATTATTTAGCTTCTGTCAGTTATCTATTTGTCTTTCATGATTATGTATTTATTTCTACTGTTATCTTTTACTATTTCTTATATTATATATATTTATATATATTGATAAAATCCACTCGGATAAATGAGGGTATATTCTCTGCATGGACAAACCCTAGGCCCTCCCTACTGGTTGGAATCCTATGGTATTTAGGGAGGCTCATTTGAGGTCTTGTGGCCCAACCTCTCATAGACCATCTAAGTGGAATCTAGGGTGGGATGCTACAAATTGGTATTGGTTCTTTTTACCTTTTTCTTACTTTTTGGGTTTATACAGGAGAATATGATATTGAAATTTGGTAATGAGCCTGTTCCTGGGAGCAGCTACCTCATGTATAGGGAAACCCAAATTTCATGGGATGGGTAAATGATGTTATTGATTTAGTTGTTACATTTTCTTGGATTTCACCAAAGGGTGATGCACTTACTTTGCATTGTTATTATATTTATGGGATTTATTTTACCTCTAGCCTGATGATATGATGGAATATTAGAATCATGTATCATACTAGGTACCATAGGATTAGAAAAATGTCATACATTATTCCATGCAATATTTACTTTCCTACGTGCATCGTCTGTATTTCATGTGATTGTTGTTTTCACCTTATTTGTTATTCCATGCAGTTATTTGATTATTATATATAGAAATGTTCCATTTATCCTTTCAGGACTAAAAAAATAACTGACACTTAAAGTTTCCACCTTAACCTAACAATTGTTTCCTATATAGATTAAAGAATACACCTTTATTAGTTGGTTATGGAATGTTGGTCCATGAACCATTGGTCTCATGAGTTGGAATGTGTTGTGGTTAGGATTAAATAGACACCACCATCTGATTTATAAGGTGTATATGCCCTTATAAATTGTATATAGATATTCATCTAATTCAAACAATTAAATAAATTTAAATACATTAACGAATCAAAATGAACACAACCTTTAAAATGAAATGTAACCCCTTTATATGAGTAATACGAGAACTTTAACCTAACACGACATAAGTAGTGGGGAGTAGTACATGTCTCTTATGATCTTTCATTGACCTTTTCTGATCACCCATACCTGGATCTTAGATATGGATAAGGGTAGTGACATTTTTTAGGAAGGATTATACCCATCCTTCTTAATGATTTCCCTATCTGTTATAAATTATATCTAAGGAATGTACTTGGAAAATGTAGAGCTATGAAACCATAATGAACTCAAGATTCATGTCAAGAGAGTGGTGATGAGAATAATCCATAGGTGGTGGAACTTGATCCACCCATGATAACTTCTATAATTCCACTGAGGAACCTCCTTCTGATCTTTCACTGGGTGTTGATGCCTAATTCCATGATAGATTCTTTCAGTTCATGCAGACTGTTCTGGGTGCTCCCCAAACTACCCCTTTTATGGAAGATCTAACTCATGTGTTCCACTAGAATAATATTTTCACATTCTAGAGGGATGACATAACTCAGGCTAAGGAGTCATATATAGAGGCCATACAGTCCATCTTTGAGTATATTAATACACCTCCATAGAAGAGAGTCAATATTGCGACTTATATGCTACGTTATTCCACCAAACGTTTGTGGGGAATTTTGATTTAGGATAGTTGACACCAAGGTATGGTATGGGTTTATTTATAGACAAAAATTTTCAACTAATTATTTCCTTGTACCTTGAGAACTGATCACGTTTGGGAATTCATGAACCTTTATCAAGGTGACATGTAAATAATGGAATATTCAGATCGCTTCACTGAATTACAACACTTTACACCAACTTTTACCAATGAAGATTCAAATAATATGAGTAGATTTGAGTATGGGACCATGTATTCCATCTACTCATAGGTGGAAATATTTCAACTGACCACCATTTCAGAGATAGTGAACCATGACCTCCTAACTAAGCAGAACCTTAGGGAATTAGACGATGTGAAGCAGGGTAGTTCAGTTTCCAGAAGAGTAGTGGGTTATCTAGTTGCAGGAAGTAATGTTTTAAGTATACACATAGGGGAGATACTATCCAGGTGGTATAAACTAACAAAAATGTAAATTTTCACTAGTACGACGAGCTAGGACATAAAAATACCTAGTGTACGAAGAACCCGATAGAGTGCTTGGCTTGCAGAAGGATGGGTCACCTTCAACATTTTTGATGATCCTTTCCACCAGTTCCAAGTGATTAGGGTTCTATTCTATCACTATATTGAGGTGTAGGATCAGTGACTCCTCATTAGGCAGGTATCATGTCTTCTATACGATGTTTGGTATGAGAAGGTGGTTAGGGATAAGATAGTCAAGACTAAGAGTTTATACATCAATAGAGTAGACCTACTCAGGCTACTTAGGCAGAATTTTAGGGTTGTGGTTTAGGACATATCTATTATGAACAACCTACACCCGAGGAGTAGAGTCATGAGCTATCTACAGTTAGAGGTACCATTTTGGTAGCCCTACACTATAGTTTCATCCTTTTTTATACAGGTTCATTTCACTCTTTCTATCTGCTAAAACTATGGGATATATAGGTTTAGTGGTATAATACTCTCATGGTGTTATGACCCTTGAAACACCATTAGGAGTTTGAGTGAAATGAGTACCCCCTTGAAATAGGTGGGTAGTTTTTTTCTGTTGAGTTTCTTCATCCTTTAGATGACTGGTTTCAACGTTATTATCGGTATGGATTGTCTTGTTCCTTATCGAGCTCAGGTGGATTTCTATCACTATAGGGTATCTTCCACATCATATGAGGGTATCACATAAATTCATAAGGGTGAATTAGATATATAGTTGATTTGAGATGGAACTAAGCATACCGAGCTAGGTGAAGTGACAACCCAGAAGCCCAGTCTCTTTATGAGTGATTGATGGATGTAGCTTGTGGAATTTTATCCTATCATTGATCACTTTAGGTACATCTTATATGAAAAATTATTTATATGACCTCTAGAGATAGTGTTCAATTTCACCATTTAGGTTGTTCTAGGTGCAACACCTATGTCTATTCCTTTGAATAATATGGCGCCGACAGAGCTCTAGGAACTCAAAAATCAACTCGAACACTTAGAGGATAATGATTTTATCCAAACCAACACATCACCATGGGGTTCACCTATCATTTTATCCAATAATAAAGAAAATAAACTTATATTTGTCATAGATTACTACCGAATTAACCAATTAATAGTGAGAAAATGGTATCCAATTCCTTGTATATATGAACTCTTCGACCATCTCTAAGGAGCAATGATTTTTTCTAAGGTCGATTTGAGGTCAAACTACCACCATGCTTGAGTGAGGCACTAATACATAACACGTATAGTGTTCTAGAGTAGGTATGAATTGTATGAGTATCTCTTCATGTCGTTCGGTCTGAAGAATGCACCGATAGCCTTCACGGACTTGATGAATCAGGTTTTCCACCTGTATTTTGATTCCTTTACGAGGGTCTTTGTAGATGAAATCTTAGTGTACTCATGCACTATACATGACCATTACAACCATCTTGAGATCATACCGAGTATAGTGAGAGATAAAAATCTATATGTGAATCTTAGTAAATGCATTTTTTGGATCAACAAGGTTCACTTATTGGGTCATATCATATCTGTGGCTGACGTATCAGTTGAACCAGAGAAGGAGAGAGCCATGGTTTCTTGAGATTAGCCCAAGAATGTGTTTGAGATACATAGATTCTTAGGGATGTATGTATTTTATAGGCGGTTCATATAGGAATTATCATGCTTTGCAGTTCTGTTTAGATAAGGGCATGAAAATTGACTAGAATGAAGTTTGAGAGATAAATTTTCAAGAGTTAAAGGGAAGACTGACTTCAGTGTCGATCCTGATTATGCCCGATCTAGGAAAAATCTATATTGTTTATTATGACACTTTAGGAATTGGGTTTGGGTAGTTTTGATGCATGGTTACTGGGTTATAGATTACAGGATATTCCAGATAAGACCTAACGAGCTAAACAATCCTACGTATAACCATAAACTATCAGCCGTGGTTCATAACCAATGATGTTGGAGGCACTAATTATTTGGTGTGAGGTTAATTATTTACATGAATCATAAAATTATCAAATACATATACACACAGTGAGACTTAAATTTGAGGCAACGCATGTGGGTGGATTACCTGAAATCATTCAGCTTTCATCTTTCTTACACACTGGGAAAAGTTAATGCTACAAATGATGAATTGAGGAATAAGACTTAGAAACAAGCTACCAAGAAGGAAAAAAACGAGTGGTAGTTGATGGATCTGTTCTTTGATATGCAACTTAAGGTTAAGTAATAGTATGGGAAACCAGTTCTAGAATCTCTAGCAGTGACATCCTCCCTTCTGGAGTGGGTCTAGATGAGGTAGCTATCTGATTCTGAGGGCCTCATTTTGAGGGAGAGCATCACAAGAGAGAACCAACATCTTAGTTGGGTTGTTGATGGATGTGAAACCTTACTCTTCTATGGGTGTGCATGGGTGACTTAAGATATAAGGGAAGAGTTTATGAGGTAATCACACACCTATATTTAGGAAGTTCATCCTAGGATTACCAAGATGTACAGAGATATACATCATTAGTTTTAGTGGCCAGGTATGAAGAAAAATATAGAAGGTTTTATCACTCGGTGCTCCACCTATGAACAGGTGAAGGTAGAGCACTGGTGACCTGCTGGACTTCTACATTCTCTCTCCATTCATAAGTGGAAATGGAATAACATCACCATGGGTTTTTTGATAGGACTTTTGAGACCCCCTCAAGGTAGCGATGCTGTATGGGTGACCATCGACTTACTGACCAAGGTTTCACACTTTTTTCTGATCCATGAGACCTTCTATGTCAATGCTTTACAAATGATTTATATTCAAGAGATAGTATGACTTCATGGATTTCCCCATTATATGATTTTGAACCAAAAATCATAGTTTAGATTGCTATTTTGGAAAGGGTTGTATAAGGAACTAGGTTCATAGGTGCTCTTGAGTACAACACATGAACCTCAGACTGATTGGCAGTCCAATAAGACAATAAAGGTGTTAGAGGATATGATTCAGGCCTTCATCCATGATTTTGGAGGTTTATGGGAAAATCATATCCCTCTGGTTGAGTTTTCCTACAACAACAGTTTTTAGGAAATGATTTAGATGGATCCATATGAGGCCCTTTATGGTATTCAGTTCCATTCACCTCTATGCTAGCTATAGGTAGGTGAGACAACTCTACTGGATCTTCATCTTATGCACAATACTTTAGATAAAGTGAAAATGATTCAAAAGCATATGAATACAGCTTAGTCTAGAAAAAAGTCTTATATCGACAGTCTATGTAGACCTCTAGAGTTTGAGGTGGGACATCAGGTTTCTCTACTTGTATTGACTAGATTAGGTCAGAGACAAATTAGGAGATAGAGAAAGTTATCATGTTGATATGTCTGGAATTTTGAGATAGTGGAGATAGTTGGGTTGATAACCTATTAGTTGTAGTTACATTAGAGGTACCAATCGATGCATGATTTCTTCCATGTATCACATCTTTGATAGTATTATCCCAACCTGTCTCATTCATTTGACCCTAATGATATTGAGATATAGGCAGATACATCCTTCAAGGATCATCTGATACGTATCATGGATTGAAGCATGAAGGTTATACAAGGTAGGTTAGTTCCTCTAGTTCAGGTTCTATGGTAGCACATATGTGTACTGGACGAGACATAGGAGTGGGAAGCTGATGTACATGCATAGTGCCTTGAACTTTTCTCAAATGATGTTCTACCACCCTCGGAAGGGAAACTCAGGGATGATTTATCTTAAGGAGGGGAGGTTGTAATGTCCTGTATTTTTACAAAGGTAATTTTTTTTTAGTTTAATTTATTTTTTGACCCAAATATTGATTCCTAATGATTCAAGGAGTTATAGAGGGTGTCTAGGTCTGATTAGAAGCCCTGAAAACTAAAGAGATAAACTAGGAATCATGATTAGTATAAACCATATAGCCTATCCCACATGGTTTCTTTAACCGTGAGACAATGGGGTTCTGGGGTCCGTACAGTTTTTATACAACCGTGTGACCCTAGGAACATTACCATGTGACCATATTTAGGTTTTTGACATAATAGTTTTGTAGGGTTTGTGCATGTTTAGATAAAATGTGTGCCTAACCATGTGGGGTGCCCCTTTTTTGTAGAACTTGGAACACAATTGGCGCAAAGTTTGGCCAATGAAGCGGTCAAACTGTACAACCTTGTTTTTATGGTGGAATTACATTTTCCACTCTTAAATGAATTAACTCCTTCTTTCTTCCTCCCCTATTCATTTTTAGCAGGCTCCTCCTCCTTCATGTGGAGCTTTCCTCCCTCTCAATTTAGGGATCAAGAAACCTCCTCCATATGACATCCATTTCACTCACAATCAGATCCGTTGGAATGCTCTCAGTAATATCCTCAATACTCTTCTATATATTTTAATTTTCTCTCCCACTCTATTGTGCTATCTCAAAGAAATATAATTTTCCCTATTTTTAGGGAATTTGATGTTTTATTTAATTTCTTATGTTTTAGTTCGAATAAAAGGTCGAAACTAGATGAGAGAAGATCTATGAGGTTAAGGTAGGTGGTCCAGGTCCTTTCCCATCATTTCATTGCATTATATAAAATTATCTATTGTTCTATGAGATAGAACCTTTCGATTTCGCCTCATATTTGTTAAATTAAATTAAAATGGAATCCTTACCATGCCAATCATAACCTGAGAGAGTGGATACTAAACCCCTTGGGTTGATCACCCTAATTTATGTCACCCCTAATGGGAATGTTCCTCCATTGAAGAAAAATTACCCTTATGCCTTAGTTTTTTAAATATCCATGAGGGTGTTCCCCTATAATTTATACCTTGAGGAAAGTAATTAAATTGGTTTGGGTGATGATCTAGGTGTTATGACCCAATACCGTTTGAAATAAATGAAATGGTTGAATTAAATGAATTGGTCAAGTGCTTAATTCCTTACACCTCATTCCATAAATGGACCTCTAAATGAGAATTCCTTGAACCATAATACATTCATGATAAATGTTTTCCTATTAAATGGAATTTACTTACTAACCAAGTCATATTCTCATTTAGTTACATGGACTATAAAATGGGTTCCTAATTAAGGACCCATTGAATAGGCTCAATGTGCCTTATAGTTAGAATTTTTTTATGCATTGAAAACATACCAGGAGATACACTATATATTCCTAGGATGGGATTTCCATGCATTTTCTATTTTTCCTCTAGATGAGTAACACTGGTTCCATAGGGGAGACCCCTTGGTCGAGATCGATGTGACGATGGTTGTACCATTCCATGAGAGAGACTCGATCCCCTACATGCGATACCAGGTATAGACTCAGAGGTTAGTTCTTGATGTTATCACACCATGTCTGGAATGACACATGAAACTTTAGTCTTGGGTAACCTTGGATGAGTTCCATGGAATTGGTGTTTTATCGAGACCCTCAAGTGATACTTGGAAATTATAATTGAATTTCCATGGATAGGATCATGGGGACTCTCTATATTTTATGAAGAGGTTTTAAATTTAATTTGAAAGATAAATGAATGATTTAAAATGAGAAAATATCCTTTGGTTATGGAAACATAGAGATGTGTCCTCCAAGACTAATAAAAAGATTGGGGACAATCCACCTTATCAAATATCATTCCATTTACTTTAACTTTTTAGGCTCTCTTGGTTCAGACTCACCAGCTTAGGCCAATGTAGGTAAAATTGGATGGGTGTCCTAATGGATCCCGACTAGTTATTTATTTATTTTACATCTATCTCGCATTTATTATTATGGAAAACAATAAATTATTTATTGCATTAAATGGGTTGGACTAGACACCATGGGTGGAGGCCTACTAATATTGTATATTACACCCTACTTGGGCCGTCTTTAGTACCCAAGAATACTTTATGGTTTTAGGTATTGATAAAGGAAAGAGTGCGACTTATGATGAATGATTTATTCACAACTTTAGTGTGGAGTATGGGGGAAGAGTACCGAGACCATCCTCAAGATTCTAGTTATAGGAGTTTTGGGTATTTTTGTATATTTTGTTAGCATGTGGTATATTACAGTATACCTTTCCCCTTTCATATTTATTTTTGTAGAACATTATCATCATTGAAATCTGTTATCATTATTTATATTCCTTCGGTTATCTATTTGTCTTGCATGATTATGTATTTATTTACAACAGTGAAAGTGCCCAATCAGGATAATAATATCACTAAGAGGGGGAGGGGGTGAATTTGTGATACTTTTTATTTTATGTTTTCTTACAATTGAAACAACCTTAACCTCTTGTTAAAGATTTATTTATCTGCTAAAAATAAAACAAACACACTGTTGATGCCAAAATTGGGGACATATAAGTACAAACTAAAGCATCAATGAGATGCCTCGCGAAGACCGTTTATAGAGCCCACATGGCCCCATGGCCGCCACGGAGCAAGGTTGCGGGAGGCTCTACGAGCCAATTTGACGTTCATGAGCCCGTCGCGGAGCAAGGAGGCAGGAGGCTCCACGAACCCCATTGGTGTTCGCAAGCCCACTGTGGTGCAAGGAGGTGGGAGTCTCCATGAGCCAATGTGACATTCGCGAGCCCGCAATGGAGTAAGGAGGTGGGACGCACTGCGAACCCCATTGATGTTCGTGAGCCCGCCGCAGAGCAAAATCCATATTCACGCCGAGCGAGCTCTGCTTCACGGTGCCTCTTGCCTATAAATACAGGGCTCCCCTCGATCTCAAATGATGGACCATACGACTTTTCAATTCCTAGCTCCCAAATCACGAAGCACTCTCTGCTATGAAAACCATGAGCTACGCGAGGTATTTTTGCATCGCAAAATGCCTCCCCCTTGCATTAATTCCTCCCCTCTTTAATAAGGGATGCCTTTCGTGGAGCCTATGGGACTCTGTGAAGGAAGGGGAAATCCAAGGGGACCCCGGTCATCGCGGAGCATTTATGCTTCACGAAACACCCCTCACACACATGTGACCCATATTCTAAGGCAGGGCCATTGTGCCTCATAAAGCACATTGCTTCACAACACATTACCTCACAAGGCACCCTTTCTTTGCAAGTCATTGCTTTGAAAATGCCTTTACACTCTGTGAAGCTCCTCACATATGCGCTTATTCCATATGCCTAGGCTAGAAAACTTCACTTCACAAAGCACATCCCTTTACGAAGCCCTTACACTTCATGGAGCACCAGAGCTTCACAATGCTTCTACATATAAACCCCTCTTCCCTGCAACTCCTTTTTTCGTGTCTCCCTTCAGGTTTTCACAAAGAAATTTTAATGTACCTTGAATGATACTACCCATTGCATTGATTCGCCTCATGCTTCTTCTCATAGGCATGATAACAGCTATTGCTTATTCACATAGCCACGCTGATGTGGACCCCCCAATGGTTCGATCCATAACACCACCAACCACGGCATTGACGATGCCTTCCTTCCCTCAATGGAAGGTGAGTATCGTTTATGTAAGTCCTAAGGGTGGGGAGTGAATCCACCTCGTCCGAGTTGCAAGATGTTAAACTGCCAAGAACCTTCTACCTCAGCACATGAAGTTAAACTTCCACCTCTCCCCATGCCTTGCACGTGGGGTGCCCCATCTAGGACATTCTCTATGACCACTGGTATCCACGACAGTGAAATCATTCCTCACATGGAATGATATCCTCTTTATTAGAGCGACATCTTTCTGTGGGGAAAGGGTAACCACCCTGGTATAAGCCCCTAGCTTTTCTTACAGGAGGTATTATCCCTACTCATCCTCCCTTCCTGGGTGCCAAGTCCCTCTCCCGATGGGCTTTTCCAACATCTGGGCCTCCACCCTGTAGTAAGTCCCAATCTCCATCACTTGGGATGCTAACCATGTGTAATCCCCTATTTCCTCTTTGGACCACCAACTATGCGTGGCCCCTGTCTACTTCCCACGTACACACCTTTTGCGATGTGATAATCAGGTCTTTGCTGTCTCTTGTTTCTCACATTGAGCATGACTCATGTGGGTTTAGAGCAAGCATCGAGCATGAAATCCACCCTGGGCAGCCTAGAGTGTAAGCCTCACACCCATACGTGAACTATGAGGTCTTTGATCCTTGCCAAAGCGAGGTACGTAGAAAGCCTCCCTAAGGTTCAATCCCAACACCCGGTCATTCTGACCATCTTCACGTCGGTTCACCAACACCCCGGGCATCCTAGAGTGTAAGACCCACACCCAAACCTGAACTACGTGGTCTTTGATCCTTACCAAGGCGAGGTACGTAGGAATCCTCCCTGAGGTTCAAGCCCAACACCCGGTTGTTCTGACCATCTTCACGTCGGTTCACCAATACCCCAGGTAGCCTAGAGTGTAAGCCCCACAACCATACCTGAACTATAAGGTATTTGATCCTTTCCAAGGTAGGGTACATAGGAAGCCTCCACGAGGTTCAATCCCAACACCCGATCATTCCAACCCCCTTCACATCAATTCCCACACCACCTGAACTAAGATGTATTTGATCCTTTCCAAGAAAAGGTATGTAAGAATCCTCCACGAGGTTCAATCCCACCATCTATATGGGCCCCAGGTCCTTCTTCACATCGGTTCACCCCCCATCCTGTATGACATTAAACTGTGAACCTCAATTAGCGGTAATTCATTATCTCCCTCAATCAGTAGTAAGCCTTTGTTTCCCCCAGTCAGCGGTAAGCCATTTTACCCACCTGAACTACATGGACTTTGATCCTCGCTAAGGCAAGGTACATAGGAATCCTCCCTGAGGTTCAAGGCCACCACCCATTGGTTCCGACCCCATTCATGTCGGTTCACACAAATCCTCCATGAACTACGAGGTCTTTGATCCTTTCCAAGGCATGGTACGTAGGAAGCCTCCATAAGGTTCAAGCCCACCGTCCATTTGGACCCCAGGTCCTCCTTTGCGTCGGTCCAATGACCCCCATCCCATGTTAACTATGTGGGTTTGATCTTTGTCTCCTAGACAGGGTATATAGGAATCTTCCATGAGGATCAACCCCATCCAGCGGTAAGCTGTTGTGACCCCACCTGGTGGTGAGCCGTTGTGACCCTATCCAGTGGTAAGCCATTGTGACCTCAATCAGTGGTAAGCCGTTGCGTCCCCTACTCAGTGGAAAATCGTTGTAATCCCATTTTCTAGGACCCTCATCTTTGGTCTGTCCTAGTGGCGTCAAAACAACTTGGACCGCTAACCATGCGTCATCCCTATACACATCATTAGGTTGTCTTCCTATGTGTATGCCCCCAATTCAAGTCCATTTCCTGGTCTTCCCTTCGAGCCTATGTGTTTCAGGAAGGTCGGGCCCCAACCTAGAGGTTCTATTTCCTCTAGGTCTAATACACACATCCATTATCATGGGCCACCTCCTTAGGCATCTCTTCACCCTACTAAACTATACAAACTTTGATTCCTTGCCATAGGGATACATAGGAAGTCTCCTCGAGAATCAAGCCCAAAATTACCGTCTTCATCACGGTGGTTTCATCCCATTCACCATACACTTCATTCAAACACTCTATCATCCATATTGATTCTTACTTGGGCCGTGACATCCCGGTGAGGTCATGAAAGCTCACCCCCCAACATCAGTGTTCCCTCCAGAGGTTGCACCCATTTGATCCAATTTAATCAATGTTATGATTAGTCCGATCTGTCTCCTCCGGACGTTAAACATGTGGAATAACCTGTGTTAAACATGAGAAGGTGAGAAAAATATCAGATATATGCCTATGGAATATTATTACCTATGTTCGACATGGGATTCCTCGGGCTTTCGGGCCCTCGAGAAGCCCTATAATAAGGGGAAGAAACCCAGACGCACTAGTTTTTCAACGTCCAGACACTCCAGTGATTTTCAACTTGACTACTCCCCTAACTGAAGGTTGCTGCCCTGACCGGACCCTTTGGAATGTCCCGATAGAAGTAGTGTAATTAACTGGTGTCCATGAAGATATGGAACTTGGAAGAGTTTCATGAACAACGTCTTTAATCTATAAGGGAGACCCGAACTAGGTGACGAGGTCCGAGGAGGAATCCATAGAAGGAAGAACCGACATACCATCATCCCATTTCGATCAAGGAGAGAACATCCCTGAATAAGCAACAAATTCCACCCGCCTTTGGAAAGCAGGAATGTGGGGCAACAAAACCGCACCTTTTGTCCTCAAACAAGACAGAGCTGTGTGCCCCAAAAAAAGCATCGGAACAAGAAATGGTGAACTTGACATGAATGTATTCTCCTCAATATGGAGATTAGTAGCATTCTAGACATTAGTGGATTAGCATGTCACTAGATCCAGCTATCCGGCACTGGGTCCCACCAAGAAAATAGTGTGCCTGGGGTGAAACTCACCAGAAGTTGGGGAAGTATAATGTTGGACGTCCCGATCTGCGACATTGTCAGCATGGATCCATCTTACAAACCATGGAAGACGGAATGGCACCGAGACACTGGTTGTTGATTTCCTTTTTCTTTTAGCACTGATGATTTAATCTCCCTGCATTCAGAAACCAAGCTACTGCACCCGGAACTCGGTCACCGCCTGCCCACCGATGCAGGTGCAGGGGCAGTACCATCACGACAGTCCCACATGGTTCTACCTCTTCTGCGACAGTCTCAATGGCCACAACCATGAGGCGCCCATGCCCCATATACCCATCCAAGGTCACCCAACAAAGGGTGATCAATGACCTCATATGCCCGTACGAGGAGTAGGGTATTATCCCGAATCAGGATATGGACCACCTAGATTTAGAGGCGTTTGTGCTTCATCATCAACACTGCCCTCAAGGGCCGTGCAGGGAGCCACTTCTCCCCACTCCAACATAAAACCGTTTTGGGAACCTCTCCTCAGAACGTCTTGATGACTCCCTGCTTTACGCCGACGAGGTCATGGATATCCGGGTCAGCCTAGCCAGAATCCCATTCTAGGGTCCCCTAGCAAGGGATCCCACCCAGCCGCGTCAGCACTTCCACCCGGTCTTACTATACAAGGAGCAGGTAAGATACATACCTGCACCACCGACTCCGGTCTGTCTAACCCGACACCAGCGTCAGGCACAAGCCGAAGAGGACGTCTGCCAAGGGGCGTCAACATCAACAGCTACTGTGGCCCGAGCCACCACTGACACATATCACCAAATCCTTGTATATGTTGAATAGGGATATTCATATGCCTGACGTTGATCGAGGCCCCAACCGCCCCATGGGTAGGATGGGTCGACTCTCTTGGTCGCCGACACAGGCAGTGGCCACCACAGACCAACCCGTAACGATGCCAATTAATACAGAGGTCCTTCCTGTACCACTACCATGGAGAATGTGGGCCTTCCCCACTTCCAGGCTTGGCATGGAGGTATTATCCATGCCACATTCATTCAAAACAAGGGTTATCCCCGTGGTAGTGATGCTCACTACGAAAGTCTCTCCTGTGCCCACTACACTGGATATGGAGTCATTCCTCCCGCCAAAGACTGTTGGTATGGGGACGTTGCACATCCGGTCCCTCTTCAACGTGGAGACCCTCCTCGTGTCCTCGTAGCATCTAGATAAGGTCCTCCTCACCTCATCAATCAGAAGAGTGAGGGCCAAATTTACCTCACTAGCACCCAACACGGAGGTCCTACCCATGTTCAGATTGACCAGTGTGAGGCCCCTCCTCATACTGATGTCATCAGAGGGAACAACATGGGGGTCCCACCCATGCTCTGATGGGCTCGAGTAGAGGTCCTACCCATATATCAACCCTTACTTTTCTTACATTACTATTACGTCATTTTAAAGATAAATAACATAGTAGTATTACACATAGAGGATCCAAAGGTTTAGTGTCTTGGGAAAACTAGGACCATACAAAACAAGTACAACATCAAGAATAAACATTTATTTAATTTCTTCTTCTCTAGATTCTCATTGGAACTGGTCCTCTCCTTAGTACATGTAGCCACCTGGGGATATAAATCAAAAGGGGTGAGCTAAAAGCCTAGTAAGAGGATAGATAAGAAGAATATAGCATGGGGTGAGCATAATCATGACATAGGAAAAAGATCATGAACATGAGATGAGCATAAATAAAAGTCTTGAAATGTGGAAATACATAAAAATAAAACATCATGTATTAGTGGTTAATTACCACACATACTTGTGAACCAAGATAACATCTTGTTCACACATCATTTCACATTTACTCATGGGATTCATCACTTTACCCAATGCATTAGAGCTCTGTATAATTCCAGGTGCACCCGTCACATTCAAACATTCATATTGACATCATAACATTATCATTATCATGCTTTCCACATGGAACATATATCAAAAGTGAACATAACTAACCAATGTAAAGGAATGGGTTACATATCATAAGAACACATTCATAAACCTTGGGTTACCAAAAGAAAGAGGGAATAATATACATGTTATAAGAACTGTCCACCTTGAGAGAGAAGTAATAGGTGTGTTCTTAAAAGAAGTGTTCTTTTGGAAAACATTTTGTTTGATAGATAAACCAATGACAAACAACTATATCCTAGAAATGGAAGTAAAATGTTGAAAAAAGTTATTTTTAAGGAGTAACCATATCAAGAAAAATGGAGTGAAATAGGGAGAACCCGAAGGATGAATGTTGGGTTCGAGAATTTACCCTTACCTTGTATCTGAATGCTTACTTCTCTTTAATGTCCTGTATAATGAAATTATATTCATTAATTAGAAATAAAGAACCTTTATTTACATTAAAATGGTTCATTATGGTTTTATTAAGTGATTTTATGTGCCTTTGGATGAGTTATAGGGTTTAAAAAACATTGTTCTGGAATGTTTGTTTTTATGATTTTCTTGAGTGGTTCACTTGTATTCTTAAATTAAAGTTCGGGTAGAACATGGGTAAACATCCAGAACTGATATTACATTTTATTAATGATATTATAGGAGTTTTAATTATCTTATAATGAATTATATTATATCCATGTGGATGAATCATTAGATAATAATTAAGTGACGATTGTTTGGGTTAATTTGAGCGATTTTTTTGATCATAATGAACTTGTTTTATTTTATCACTAAAAATATGGTCATAAGTTAGTTAAAGAACTTTAAATATAAGATAATACATATAAAATATTCTGGTCCAACAATAAAAATGGTTTCATGACCAGATCTGAAGGTAGAAATGGAAGAAGAAAACATGTCGTTCTTGAAGGTGATAAATTAACACCACACGAACAACCTTCTCCTTAATAAAATAAAATGAAGAGGGAAAGGGGGGATGGATGATATAATATCTCATTAGCATCATAAAATTACATTAAATGTATAAAACTGGATTTACAATACCATTTGGATGGAGATAGGTGGGGAGAGATCAAGAAATGAACTTGAACTTGAAAGGAAATTAAAGGAGAAGAGGAAGAGAAATTACCTCTTAAATCCTCCGCTTGAGATCCTCATTAAGGAAGCTAGGATTGGTCTTTTGATGAGACCAGAATCTCTTTAAAGTGGGAAAGGTTCTAGGGAGGATTTTTGGGTAGATTTTAGATAATTCTTGGAGCTTGAGAGGTGTGAGTAAATGAGGGTGTGAAGGGTGGTTTTTATAGTGGAGGGGAGAGGGGTTTTCTTAATATAAAATTCATTAGTTTATTATTTCCTCAAAAGACAAGGAATAGTAAGTCATCGATGACCAAGAATATTAAATAAGGCACGTGAGTTCAGAATTTGGGTGCTTACATCACTTGTGATTTTTAGGAATAGTGGGTTTTAATTATAATGTTTTTATACGCCAAATTAATGTATTTTACTATTCACCAAAAATTCAAGAATTTTATAAAAATCCAAAAAATTCACCCCAACCATTTTTGACATGTAGAAACCAAAAATAAAGTCCATTTATCAAAAATAATTTTCTAAATATTATTAATTTAATATTTAATTAAAATCATAATTTACTTAAAAAAACAGTTTTTAAAATTAAAACTGATTTTATAGTGCTTTGAAAAATTATGTAGGGTCTTATAAAATTATCTAAAAACTATAATAAATTGATTTGATAATTAATGAACACATTTTAAGAAAATAAATTTTATTTTAAATTAATTAATTAATTATAATTAATTATTTATGACTTACAAAATACCAAAACATTTACTAAGGTGAAATTGTCACTTTCTAAGATGTCTAAATTTTATTTAATTATTCATGGGTAAGGTTACTATTATGTTGGATGATTTACTATTCATAAGGTTCATATTACTATTCATAAGGGTAGGTTTCTATTCACAAGGGTACATTACTATTCACTGAAAATTATTTTTGTTTCATTAGATTCCAAAAATCATCTTGAACACAACCGTCTATGTAGGATTTTTGAAATTCAAAACACAGAAGTGAGAAACTTATGTTTAAAGGTCACTTAGCACTTAGTAGTTCATTATGTTGTGTTTTTATGTGATTTTATGAAATATTTATAAGAAGGGAAATTCCATTGAAAAAAATTGGGTCGTTACAACCCGCTCCGACACTTCCCATAGAGGTCCTCCCCATATCCCTTTTGATATCTGCCTCGGTGCTCCTCACACCCAAACTTTCTCGGGTGGAAGACCTCCCTGCCCCAACACCAGTATGGCCGAAGGACCTCCTCATGTCAGAAATATGACCTGTCCAAAAGAGCAATCCAGGGACAGGAAGGCATGTCATCACCGCCATAAGAAGGATTCAGGGAAGGTCCGGATAGAGATCAAACCAGTCCGCTTCTCAGACTCCGAAGCAGAGTACAACTCAGCGTAGGAACCCTCCCCTCGCTCCTCCTAACCAAAGGATAGGGTGGGAACAAGGTGCATCAGCCTATTACTCCTAGAATGTGAGGTCCATCGGATTTCCACCTCCCTCCACTGGTATATCCAGAAAAATGAAAATTTGGCAACCCCACAGGTTACGGTCGTGAAATCACCACCATCGTAACCAGAAGCACTCTCTACCTCGACTAGAGATCACAAAGAGCTATTATGGGAACCAATGGCGGGCGAGAAGAAGCGCGACCTATCGCCAGTAGCCCTAGCCCCTATGCCAGGAACTGCTTCCATCAGCTCATCCTACCGTGATGTGGTGGTTGAGTCACAACACTCTTCAGAGGACATCCCGAGATTCAGAGGCCAGTTAGCCCGTTCTCTATATTCCCCACCAACTAGCCTGCCCTCCCAGTGGTCTGCCTCAGTACCGTTGCCAGTTCCTCAGCCACCCATAGTTTACGAATGGGGAAATCAAGGGACAAACCCTAAATTAAATCTAAGGAGCTTATGGAATATCCTCGCAGCGGACCACTTCCCCGAGATGTTCTGGCCCGTGGCAGTGCCGAATTTCTGCATGCCGGAATCCCTCACCTCAGAGGAAGTTGAGTGTTTCTGCCAAACCATCTGGGTGACACACTTCTGCCTTCTTCATCAGTGAGTGTTTCACCCCAAGAACCATGTGAATTTTGAATACATTGATGAGAAATGCCATCTAGTTGATTTGGCCGCACTCCCTATGGCCCAGCGCCCTGACTCACCAGGCCACCGTAAGGCCCTTCAACAACAATGCGTTCAGAGTTTCAAGGTACTCCGAAATATTATCAAGGAGGATTCCCCCCATGTGAAAATCCATGGATGGGGGAAGTATGATACCCTCTTCTTCAGTTGTATCTGACGACAGCCCAACTCACTAGGTGATATTGAGGGCATGCCCTCAGGAAGGGTCACGATCAACATGGATGACATAGCAGATGAGGAGAATGATATGGAGCTTATTGACAAGGACTTACCCCCTGAGGGTGTCCCACACTACTGGATCAATTGATAAGAGTTACTCGCCAGAAGAGGAATCTACTAGGTCTCCCTGCGCCCACTGAGGCATTGGTCCTTAGCCGAAATCACGGTAAGGGTAAAGAGAACCTCAGAGCTGCCAAAAACTCTGACCCATCTGCCTCAATGCAGAAGATGGAAGAGGACCCTAAGAAGGTCATGTTGCACCAAGAACTTGCTGAATGGAAGAAGTTGATCGATGAAATCCTCACTAAATGCGTTGCAGAGCGACGACCAAACTACGACAATCCTAGGCCAGGGCAGCAGGGGCAGGAACAACTTCCCCTCAGCGAGCTGCCTCTAGGTGACCCTGACCATCCTGACCCCAAAGATAGGGTTGAGGCCAGAACTTATGGCAATAGGGCGCGGTATGTCTCACCAAACCCTCCGAAATGGCACAGTAATCCAAGGAACCCAGCTCGAGTTCCCCTAGCTGCCCCGCAGGTGTCCCCATCAGCCGTGCCATGATCTGTTGAGCCGATTTACCATGTTGAATAACCCACCAATGTGATCATGGTTAGGGATCCCCGTCAAGACAGGGACCCTCGTCCAGATGATCCAATGACGACACTCATTGGCTACCTTGAGGCGTTGGAAACACGATAGGTGGAACTCCCACCTGATGGAAAGCCATATCCAGCATGGGTGGATGATATGCTGGAACCTCTAGGTTTTTGGAATCCCACCTTTTCCCCCTTCAATGGGATAGGAGACCTGCCACAACATCTGACCCACTTTACATCAAGGTGTGGGCCCATGTTAGGGACTCCATCATAGCAAGAGTCTTCCAAGCTTCGATGTTTTGTGCAGACATTGGAGGGGTCTGCATTTTTCTGGTACAACCAGCTCCCCATCAGATTAGTGACTAGCTGGGAGGACCTATTTTGGCAATTACTCTACCAGTTCATCTCCACCATGTGGAAAACGAGCATCGCAGACCTCTTCAAGTGAAAATAGAGGCCTGATGAGCGTGTCACAGACTTTATCACCCAGTGGAAGGGGCTTAGATACTCCCTTGACATGCCATTGACTCAGGAACAATTACTGATGATGTGTGTATGGAATGTTAAAACAGAACTAGTTCCCTCTCTTATCACCCAGAACTACCCTGGAGGATTCTGAGACTTCTCTGATAAGGCCCAACGCTTGAAAGAATCCCTAAAATAGGCCATCCATGAACGTCTGTTTCCCCCTATAATTCCCACAAGGAGGGATTCCAGAGTCGAGCCCACCACAGTGGCCCAAATAGATGCCCCTAGATAGCTGGAATTATTACCAGTGGAGCCAACTCCGCAACCTCTTAGAGGCCCGCCACCATGAGCGCAGCCTCCAGCCCAACAATGGCCGCCTCAAAATCAGAAGGTGCCCCCGCGTAATGTGCCACCACTACCTAGGCGGGACAATCATTCCCTGCCTCCTTGACAGGATCCTCCAGCTCCTAGTCAAGGCCAATCTCCAAGGCCCCCCTTCTAGACATAAGAAATCAGACCTACTCGTTCAATGAGAATCAGGTCCCTGACTATTTCCGAAGTGCCTTGGAACATGGGATTGTGCGTTTTCCTGAGTGAAGAAGGCCAGAAGAGGTGAACCTCACTGATCGCCCCAACTACTGACCCTATCACCAGATCCTGGAGAACACTCTCAAGATGTGCTATGTGTTCAAAGACTGTCTCCAAGACCAGGTTGATAACAACATAGTCAGGTTGGGCCTGGCCACAACACAAGTGGCATGCGTCGTCATAAGGCCAGACAACAGCAACGACCACAAGGGCGAGTGGCAGTAGGTTTCTAACCACGGGTCCCAGAAGTACAACGACTGTATGGATCGCAAAATAGTTTCCCATGCTCATGGTATCATCCGTGCACGCCTAAATAGTCTAGATCCTTTAGAAGCTATGGCCACCACTTCTGCATCGTCATCTCAGCCGACCTATTCCCAGAAGAGAAAACACCGGCGACACAAGGGAATGAAATGTGTCCCGCCAATGCCATCGTCGTCCCGTACTCTCAGCGACTTCATACCCTCGAAGATGGGGATTCCTCCCAGAATCCTCCTAGTAGTGGATGAATCTTTGAGTGACAATCAAGGGTATGCTTTGATTAACACCGTAGAGTTGGTAAACCCCTACATGACTCCCGACGATGGGAAGCACCAGGAAGATCTCCCCAACGTTCCCAACCAATGACAACATCGGAAGAGCTGTGACTATATGGGTCATCGAGGCACATCAGTTGGCACTTCTAGCCTGGCCGTTCATGCCACTAAGACTAGAAATCAAGCCTAGCATAGATCTCAACACACACAACCTCCTTATCTGGTGTCATCAGACCCACCTCCAACTCTGTTTATGCTACTGGATTAGGTAGAGCCACCTCGACCATGCCGCAACCAGAAATTCCCTGCTATAGGCTGGTCTAAGTCTCCCGACCCTCATCCGGTATCCACTATGTGGGCTTCGACTAGTATGCAGTGGGATATGCCCAACACCAGTCAGCTGCCGACCCTTCCGGTAGGGGGCACCGTACCGCCTGTCATAGAGCGACCTCCTGCAAGCAGAAGTTCACCCCTGGCGCATAAGTATAATGTTCTCAAGCACCTTTCCATCATCCCAACAAGTATTTCTATCCTCAAGGCCCTTCGCCTATCGGCAGATATGCATGAGGCCCTTGCTGAGGCTTTAAGAAGCCCCCTCCAGTTTGAGAGGGACATAGCAACTGCAAAGGCCTTTCATGCAGAAGAAATAGATAATGATGAATTCCAGGCCATCATTTCATTCTCTGGAGAAGATAAAAGATCTCCCATACAAGTTCACATTCTCCCACTATACATCACCGGACAATTCAATGGAGTGGAGGTTCGCCGATGTCTTGTTGACACCGGATCTGGGATTAACCTTATCCCGACACGGACACTACGGATGTTGGGGTTATCTGAAGATGAATTGACTCCCTTCGACCTGAAAATATAGGGATTTGATAGGATAGAGTAGACCCCGGTTGGAAAAATCCATCTGAAGACCCAGTTCGGTGGCCTAGTTTCCAACACCGAGTTTATGGTTGTCTCCCAAGACACCGTGTATAATGCATTGATTGGCAGACCATGGCTCCACATGCATGTGGCGGTGCCCTAATCGTATCACCAGTGCCTTAAGTACTCCCTCAATGGTCGAGTGAGCGTTCTCCAAGGTGACACATCTCCTTTTGCCTCTTGTGAATCCCTCTACATAGATGCCGACTATTATAAGAGCAAGGACAAGCAGATTCAGGCCAATGAGGTCAATCATGCTGTGGTTGCAACCAAACCCTGGGAAGGTCTGTATGACGCCTAAGTCTTCCCAATCCATCAATTGGAGGCCAAAAACACCGATATGGGGAAATTTTTTGTTGTCTCTGGTACAGGGGGGAAGCTTATTATCTGGTCCAAGCGATATCGGGAGATCACATCGTATTCTTATAAAAATCAAGACTCAGTGATCCCTGAGCCCCCTACTCCCATAAGGTATCAGGATGTCTGCCCCATGTTAATGACAATACGTTATACTTTCTTGTTTTTTTGGGCTGTAATTAACCGACTCAAGTTGACGCACCACTATTGCTTTGATATCATCAAGCATGGACCCTTGGGCCGAAGACCAGATGGGATCGGGAAAACAACCTTCATTACTATGGTTTCGGTAGCACCAGAATATCCCGATGTAGTGACCATTGCTACTCAGGCTGGTATTGTCCTCCCATCAGAATCTGCTGACCCAAAGGAAGCTCCTCCCACTGGGGATCCCTCCTTCACAAGTGAAGAAGAGGATTTGGAGGATGCTCCCCCCCGATTTTTAAGAGGGTATCTCTGCCACAATCGATGAGTTGGTACAGGTGAACCTCGATAGCAAGGAAGATCTGAGACCCACCTTGATCAACGCTGCCATGCCTCCCGAGGAGCAGAAGCAGTATATAGACTTCCTGAAACAACATCACGATGTATTCTCCTAGAGTTATGATGAGATGCCAGGACTAGACCCTCAAGTATCCGTCCACCGCCTCGGTCTCCTTGCAAATCATCGTGGGTTCAAACAACCTCCCAAAAAGATTCACCCTTCTTACGGTGCCATGGTAGAGGCATAAGTTGATAAGCTCATCATATCCAATTTTGTTAAGGAGGTCCATTACCCCAAATAGCTGGCCAACATCGTACCAATTAGGAAGAAGAACAGGCAGATCAGAGTCTGCATCGACTTCTGGGATCTCAACCGTCACTGTCCTAAGGATGATTTTCCCTTTCATGTGACAGAATTATTGATCGATGCTACAGCTGGGTTCCAATCCCTCTCCTTCATGGATGGTTACTCTGGATACAATCAGATCCAAATGGCCCCTGAGGAAGAATCGTCTATAGCCTTTAGGGAACCACAAGGTACATTTTGATACTAGGTCCTGCCCTTCAGCTTAAAGAATGTAGGTTCAACCTATCAGCAGGCCATGCATTTCATATTCAAGATAATCCTCAAGACATTAGTGGAATTCTATGTGGATGATCTAGTGGTCAAATCTCACCAGCGTCAAGACCATCTCAAGGACCTTTACAAAGTTTTATACTTCTTCCATTCCCACCACCTGAAGATGAACTCATTGAAATGTGCCTTCAAGGTCACCTCTAAGAAGTTCCTTGGATTTGTTATTAGATATAGGGGCATCGAGATCGACCCAGAGAAGATCAAGGCCATCAGCCAGATGCCTCCCCAGAGCAATATTCAGGAGCTTTGAGGTTTTTAAGGATACTTAGCCTATACATGCCGATTCATTGCAAATATGGCTAGCAAGTGTAAGCCCTTTTCTCATCTCATGAAGAAAGGAACCACCTATGAGTGGGACAAAGAGTTCCAGACCATGTTTGAGGAAATCAAGCAGTCTCTGCTCCAGCCTCTAGTATTAATGCCACCCATCTCCGGAAATCCATTGGTCCTTTATGTGACCTCCCTGGAATGACCTCTCGGTGTTCTTCTTACCCAGAAGAACAATGAGGGGACATAAAACAACCTATACTACCTCAGTCGTATGCTCATTGATACGTAGACCAGATACTCCCCCATCGAAAAGAGATACCTTGCACTGGTATTCGTAGTACAAAAATTACGACATTACTTGCAGCACCATGAGGTATAGCTAGTGTCTCGGGTAGACCCACTGAAGTACATCCTAAATCACCCCATGTTGATAGGCCATCTAAATCGGTGGGTAGTGATTATTCAGCAGTTCGATATCAGGTTTGTCCCTAAGAAATCTATTAATGGGAAATCATTGGTAGAATTCCTTGCTTCCCATCCGGCTCCTGCTGACCAGTCCTTGGATCTCGATTTCCCTGATGAGGCGATTCTATCGGTGGACCAAGCCATTCCATGTTGGTAGATGCACTTCGACTGTGCTTCCTCAAGCCCCACTGGCAGGAGGCTCAATGATCCCAGGCTTAACAGGGCAGGATTGTGTATTGTCTTTATTACCCCAGCACAATCCATTCTACCATACTCATTCCTATTGTCAGAAGGCTGCACCAATAATGAGGCAGAGTAACAGGTTCTTATCACTGGCCTCGAGCTAGCTATCAAGATTGATGTTCCCCATTTGCATGTGAAATGGGATTCTGAACTAGTCATCAAACAGATTAATGGTGACTACATCGTCAGAAATCTAGAGCTCGGACCGTTGTTGGAGCACACTCTCCAGCTAATGGCCCAATTACCATATCGGCTAGAAGTTTATCATGTCATTCAGTCTCAAAATGGTCGAGCTGATGCCTTGGCTGACCGGGATGCATCACTTGCAGAGCCCAAGCAAGAGAAACTGATTATCCATGTGGCACATCGGAGATTCATTGCTTCTGTCTCCCCAAGTGATGACGATGACCTGCAGGTGATCCATCTTACCGCCAGAGCCTCCATGTTAGGTCCCTCAGATGCAGTGGTTGAAGTGACTCCCAACTGGAGGGCCCCCTTTGTCAAGTATCTCCAAAATGGTTACCTCTCAGATTATCGATCCGAGCACGAGCGAATCCAACGCCGCACGTTACAATTTACCCTTTAGGATGGCCCCAGCCTTGAACAGATCCTCTACAAGCGCAGGTTTGATGGTGTTCTCCTCCGTTGCATCCAAGGAGTTGAGATTTATTTGGTCATGTATAGGTTCACGCCGGTTCTTACGGTGCCCATCAGACCAGGCCGAAGCTATCTCACCAGATCCAGGGACTGGGGTACTTTTGGCCCTCCATGATCCATGATTGCATCGAGTTCAACAAGAGATTTCATGCGTGAAAAATTCATGCTAACTTTATGTATCAGCCACCAGATCCTCTCCACACTACCAAGTACTCTTGGACCTTCGTAGTCTGGGGACTGGATGTTGTGGGACCATATCCGCTGGTGACAGCTCGCTAATGTCGGTTAATTCTAACCGCTATAGATTTATTTTCCAAGTGGGCAGAGGCAGTTCTTCTCAAGGAGGTCAAGGCGCGTTCTATCGTTGACTTCGTGAGATCCAATATCATCTATCAATTTGGATTCCCTCATGAAATACTCATCGATAATGGAACCAACTTCCGATTATCTGAGTTGAAGAAGTTGTACGCCAAGTACAACATTCATTCTAACCATACCTCCTGCTATCATGCATAAGAAAATGGGAAGATCGAGGCATTCAACAAGACCCTCTCTAACATTTTGCAGAAAATGGTTGGTCAGAACCAGAAGAGTTGGCCAGACAAGCTCCCCAACACCCTCTGGGCTTATCAGGCGATGACTCGTAATTCCACACAGGTGACCCCATATTCCCTAATGTATGGAATAGATGCCATCCTACCTATCGAGATTCAGTTTCCTTCATTACGCACAATGGTCTATGATCAACATGCACCAGATGAAGTAGCTGAAATTTTCCTGGCTGAGTTGGAATCACTTGATGAAAATAGGCTTCGTGCCCTGCACAATATAGAAAGGCATCAAAATAAGATAGCTAGATCCTTCAGAAAAAAAAGGTTCACCTCTGCTCTTTCCTGCAAGGTGATTTAGTTTTGGCCCTCTGGACACCAATGATACCTGGCAGAAAACCACCCATGTTGGAGCCTAAATGGGAAGGACCTTTCATTGTTCACAAGGTTTACCCCAATGGTGTGTACTCACTGGTGACCATGGATGGTGAGCGTATAACTCCTCCCACTAATTACAAGTTCCGCAAGAAATACTTTGATTTAGTCCAGGGTCCCACATGACCATAAACTGTATGGTCCCACATGAACATAAACTGTATGGTCCTGCATGACCTTAAACTGGACGGTTCTGCACGACCCTAAACTGCATGATGGTTCTGCATAACCCTAAACTGCCTGGTCCTACATGACCCTAAACTGACGGGTTCTGCATGACCCTAAAATCCTTCGTCCCGCACGACGTTAAACAGTTCATCATCCTGCAAGATGTTAAACTGTATGGGTCCTCTAGAACTACGTAAGGCTTGATTCCCATCCTTATGGGATACGTAGGAATGCTCAGATGCTCGGTCCTAAGTCCATCCCCCAAACTCCCGTCTTTGAATATCCCCCCTAGGGGTAGACCTCTTGGAGGATACTTACACAACGTAGTGAAGGCTTCTTTATCCCCACTCATGTCAGGATTAGGACGGTTGCACCATGTGCACCCTCCCCGTTCTTCTATCCCCCCACGTCCTCACTACATGACGTTAAACTGCATGGCCTTTAAGAACTACACATGGCTTGATTCCCATCCTCATGGGATATGTAATAACGCCCAAACATTTTGTCTGTTTGCCCATCTTGAACTTCAGATCCCCCCTTGGGTTAGGATATATGGTGGTACGAGCTTTTTACCCAATTCACGTCGATCTCATCTTGATCCCTCCATACATCCCACTCCCTAGATATGTCCATCACTCTCACCGCCCTGCTTATCATTAAAATGAATGGCCACAGCTATGCTTCACCCAATCCTTTGATTGTGACTCCATCATCTTTCACATCCAAAAGGACCCCCGACTGGCATGGATGTTCGGCCCAAGGGCTCTCCTACCACTTCGGGACAACACCCTCAAGGATGTTGAGAAAAAAACCGATACAAGTCCCGCATTGCGAATATGGTCAGCGGTCGAGACTCATTTGTTGTTCCCATGTCAGGTCACACTACAAGGAATATGTATTTTGAACATGGTCAGTGGCTATCCTTTTTCATTGTCACCACCCCCGTAGATCCCAAAAATTGAGTCTGGTGGTTCATCCTACCCGCTGTATCTTTGAGTTGCGACTCCCTTCAGGGGATGCCTGCTATCAGACCCTTATATGATAGGGAAATCCGAATCCGACTCCTTGTTTCCCACACTGAGCACTACTCACATGGACTTAGGAGCTATGATGAGGTGGTAACCGCACAATAGGTCATATGGATACAATTAGACGAGATGCCCAACCTTAGGTCCTTCGACCCCTTCGGTCCCCTCGCCCAAGTTCTTGATTAGGATTGTGTGGTTCGGTGTGGACTCATGTCCTCATTCACGTAAGTATATTTCTCCACGCCACACATATCCCCTGGAGATATCCCTTCATTCATTTATCATCCGTTCCGCGAGCATAGGCCCTGCCGTGCTTGGCACGATCCATCGTTTGGGTTTCTGTCACCCTCTATATCCAAAAAGGTCCCCCGAATGGCATGGATGCTTGGCCCAAGGGCTCTCCTACCATTATAGGATAATGACCTTGAGGATTGTGAGTGACAATATGATGCATGTCCCGTGTTGCGAATATGGTCAATGGTCAAAACTCAATTGTTTCCCCCCCTTTGGGCCACATAAGGGTGGATACTATGTTGCGAACCTGGTCAACAGTTATCTTCAACCATCATTGCTACTTTGTGGTCTTCCATAATCATGATGATACGCCCTTTCCATCCCACACATATGACATTAAACTAGGCATATACGGTCTGAGCTCTATGACCCTAAACTAAGATCACCTTCATTATTACTGAAAGATGTTAAATTGCAAGCTGGATGGAACTTTTCATCTGAGCCCCAGCCTCAGGCCCCTTGGAATTCTTGGGCCCCTGGGCCAAGTTCTCACTTAGGGTTGTACAGTGTGGTGTGGGATTATGTCCTCATTCACGTTGGGTTACTCACCTTGCCGTACACCTCATTTGTGTGGGGTATCTTACCCATTTGCGTCCTTACCGCATGACGGTAAACTGCATGTTACCCTCTTATAGAACCACGTGTGGCTTGATTCCCATCCTCATGAGATATATTGGACTGCCCGAATGTCTAGTCTTCGGGTCCAACTTCATCTCTTAGAAATCTCCCTTCCACCTTGGCCCCTTGGCCTGCACTTCCCGAAGGAGAGGGTTATGTGGTGTGGTATGGGCTTATGTCCTCATTCACGTTGGCTCTGTAACAACCATGCCATGTACCTCTTTCTCTTGAGAAGTTCTTTATCCCCTTGTTCTATACTTATATTTTCAAATTGTCCACTCTCAAGTTGAGCCCCTTGAACCTATTCAGTGATTTACCAATGCACCCAAGAGTACTTTGGTTCAGCATCTGGAGTGTCATATTTTACCTAGACATGATTTTTCCCATCTTCCAGGCATCGTGTTCCCCTTCATTTGGGCTTCCATAATCTTTCACACCCTAAGGGACCCCAAAATGGCATGGATTCTAGGCCTAAGGGATATCCTACCATTACGGTCCAACATCCTTGAGGGTTTTAGGAAACAAATCCATACAAGTTCCGCGTTGCGAATATGGTCAGCGGTCGACACTCATTTGTCTGTCCCCATTTCAAGCTAACGCGATATGGAGGCTGTGTTTAGAACATGGTCAACAGTTATCCTCCATCGTCACACCAGCCCCCTCAAGCCTTGAATGTTGGTTACATGATTCACATTATTTTCTACCCCATCACGTCCAAATGAAATTTTGAAACTCCTGGAACCATCCCTCAGTGCACATTTACATGTTAGGGGGACAAAATCCATGGTAAAGGAATCATTCGGGGATCCACACTGATTTCCCTTTGGCATGCATTCCAGGTATTTCAAAAACCTCTTCCTCCCTTGTTTTCCACACCGATTTCCCTTTGGCGTGCATTCTATTAATTCATCTAGATCTGATGACCATCCGAATACAATGGAAATCCAAATACGATAGGCAAATGAATACGATGATTACTGAATATGATGGATAATTGAGAAACGTTGTGATCTTTCTTCTTATCTTACACTTCTCTCCATCAAAACATCTTCAAAAAAGGCTCAATATGAAAAATTATTTCTCTACCTTAAAATTCGAAGCTTCTCTCTCTTCTATAGTGAACAATATGTCAGTCAGAAAAGTGCAAAGTACACTTACCTTTTATAGGTGACCCATAAGATATTTTGGTAGGAATCCCAAAATCTTTTCTATGCACAGAAATTCTCCCAAATCTCGATTTCCCTTGAATTTAGGGTGAATCTTGACTTCATAAACTCTTCTCAAATCTTCTTGAAGCTTCTACAAACATAATATCTTCTTTAGACATTATTTTTCAATTTACATTCCAAATCTGATTTATAAATCTAATTAGATCAGTACGATTATGTTTCTCCATTCTGATTGATGAATATGATTAGTAGGATGAATCATTATCATCTCAGATATGATGGATCTTGACCCACTTGGAGAGTCAAAACATATTCTTTGAATTTCATTCTCCCCTTTACAACATATTCATCAATCTTCTTTATCTCTCTTCTAATTATTAACTTCTTCTCTTGATCCACGTGATTAATAAATAAATAAATTAAACCTATTTAAAATGGTGGAATACATTGTTGATCACATTATTTTCTCTTCATTTCATTAATTGGTCTCAAACAATTCCTCTTCTGAATACAATTGCATCCTGAGTCCGATCAGCAGGTTCTTTTTCTTCTAAATATGATATAACTTGTCAGCTTCTTTCTCTTTTCTCAACAACTTTATTCTTTCAAAACCTTCAAATTGTATCACAAATTTCTTCATGAATTTGAAAATATCGAGGATAAACTTTAACATCATCATATTTTCATTGGAAAGTAATATGACATCCCTTTCTTTCAACAATACCTATATTTTCTTCTAATCTCGAATCTGATTGTCCAGAATACAATTCCTCTAAATTTGACTAGGTTGAATATGATCTCCAACACCCTTCTTTCTTCCAATGAATCTTAATACAATCGGAAACATCTCTTTCAATCCCAATTTCTTTCATGAATCTTGAATAATAAGTTTTACAATTTACTTATGATTTATGAGAATTCAAAATCAGAAAAGAATCATCACATTTGATTTATCATATTCATACAGACTTTGATTTTTCATCAACTAGATTCAAAGTGAATACGATGACCATTTACTTCCAGCAAGATTCTTCCTTCATATGATCGATTTCTCACTCTATATTCACAATGAATCTGATGAGCCTTCTCTTCATGAATTACCTAAATATGATAGAACTTTTCAAACATTGTAAGTCTGATTCTCAAGACATTATGGCCATACCAAATTTCACCGAATACAAAGTGAGGTGAATTTCCTTTCTTCTTAAACTTCCTTGAAAACAAAAGACAACACTTGAAAACAATAACCTTACTCATAATCTTGGTCCTAAAAATCTATCCCTTTGGATTTTATTGTGAACCAAGATTGATAAATCACTCAACTTTGTATCCTTAAGAAATGGATTACATATCAAAAATTCTAAGCCTTTGTGAGATAACTCATTTTAAGAAACAAGAATCATTGAAAGCAAAACCATGATTTCCAAAATCAGTGATTATGAAAACCTTCTTCATCTTCCTCATCTTTTCTTCCTCAGTAGTTCAACTTTCCTAGAATACAAAACAAATTCTTTCCTATAATCACTCCAACAAATATTTAGAATAGTCAACACACAATACAATGGTGAATTCATAACTTACCCACAACTCCCTCTTTTTCAATGAAAAAAGGATATATTTATGAAATAATACAATTATTCTCCCCCTTGAAAATAAAATAAAAAGGTAATATGATAGAGGGGATAGAAACACATACCCCAACCTTGACATGAAAGAGGTTGGACACCCAAGGACAACCTCAATTTAGAAAAAAGATTCCTTCAGTAAAGGTTTTGTGAAAATGTCAGCAACTTGTTCCGATGTTGGAACATACTCTAGATTCAATTCACTCTTATCCACATGATATTTGATGAATTGATATTTGATATTAATATTTTTTGAATGAGAATGTTGAACTGGATTTTTGGTGAGATTTATTGTACTTTGATTATCACAACCCAAGAGCAAGGGTAAATTCACTTCAACAAGTAAATATTCCAATTGAGTTTCCACCCACATATGTTGAGTAGTGTCTTGAGTGGAAGAAACATAGTCAACTTTATCCACACTATGATTCACTAAATTATATTTATTTGAATTCCAACTAACATAATTCTTTCCTAGAAAGAATAATCCACAAAATTTGGATCTTCTATCATTAAAATTTCCTTCCCAATAATCATCTCAATACCCAAACAATTCAATACTATCTGAGTTTCTATACGTGATTATGAATTCTATTGTGCATTTTTTTGTATATTTGAATTCTTTTTCCAACAAGTAAATGTGAATCTTTTAGGTCACTCTGAAATATTGCACATAAGGTAAAAATATAAAAAATGTAGGGTCTTGAGGCAGTCAAGTACAAAAAACTTCTAATCAGCTTCTGAAATTCTTTTTGATCCACTTCTTTTCCTCCTCCATCTTTACCCAACTTTTTTCCCATTACAATCGATGTGGAAACTGGTTTTTATTTTTCCATGCTGAACCACTAGAGAAGTTCCTTTGAATAATTTTCTTGAGAAATAAAAATGTATTTCTCCTTCTAAAAAATTTGTAACCCAATAAAGTATTTCATTTCCCCCAATATGGACATTTCAAATACATTTTTCATCTCTTTATCAAATCTTTTACAACTTCTTTCATCATTCCCAGTAAAAATAATGTCATCAACATAAACATTTTTAATGAGGTAATACTCTTAATTTTCTTTGATATAAATATTGTTATCAACTCTTCCTTTTTTGAACCTCATCTTCTTTAAGAAATCATCCAATTTAGAATACCATTCCCTCAAAACTTGTTTTATACCATACAAGAACTTTTTCAATATACATACATAGCTTTCCTTTTTCCCAACAACAAAGACACAAGGTTGTTCAATACAAAATTCCTCTTCAAGATCACCATTCAGGAATGAAAATTTAACATCCATTTGAAATATCTTGTAACTTCATTGTGTCACAATAGCAATAAAAATTATCATTTTTTATAATATTTCTACTAGGGCAAAGGTTTCATCAAAATCAATAACTTCAATTTGTGAATATACTTTGTGTACCAATATTTCTTTGTTTCTTATCACTTCACCTTCTTCATTCATCTTGTTTTAGAAAACCCACTATGTACCAAAAATGTTTTTGTTTTCTGGATTGGGTATGAGTTACCATGTATAATTCTTTTCAATTTGATCCAACACATCATTAATGGCCTGAACTCAATCCAGATACTCAAAAGATTCTTTCACATCACTCAGATCCACTTTTGAATACAAAGAAGTATGTTTAATAGCATTTTTGTTCTTCTTGTTCGAACCTTCTAATGTTGATCCCCAATGAAATTATAAGATTCCACATGCTTACTCAGACTAGGATGATATTTTCTAATATCTTCCTCATCATTGGAAATATCTGAGTCTGATTCTTCTTCTTGAGTAGAAAAATGTCTGTATCTTTATCATAATCGTTTTCCTTATCTTTCTCAACTTCCTTTTCTACCTGAGTATATTTATCTCTCTCATCTCTTTCAATTACTTTTACATCAATAGAATCAACAATTATTTTTATTTCTTTTTTTAAGAATCTATATCCTCTTCCTTCTAGATCATAACCTTGAAATATTCCATCTTCACCTTTCTACTCAAACTTTTCTTGCTTTCCAAATTTCTTCTTTATAATATATTGAATTTCAAAAACACTAATATTTTCCAAACTAAGAGTTTTTCTATAAAACAATTCATATGGAGTCATATATAAATGAGGCCTATAAAAACAATGGTTATATATATAAACATCAATACTCATGGATTTCCTCCAAAAATAATGAGAAATACCATGTTCAAGTAACATGGTTCTTCCCATTTCCACCAAACTTCTATTATTTCTTTCAGAAACCCCATTTTTTTGAGGAGTGTATGGGGGTACTATACTCATGAAAAATTCCATGCTTCTCTAGATAAAATTTCAATTATTCAATTATATATTCACCAATATTTTTGGTTCTCAACTTCTTCATAGAATACTCACATTTCTTTTTAGCATTCCTTCTAAAAATTTTAAACATTTTCAAAGAATCTGATTTATGTTTCATATACTCAACACAAGTAATGTGAGTAAAATAATCAATTAAGGTGTTGAAGTACTTATCTCCATTTTTTATTGTTTTCTCATTGTCACATAAATATCAAAATGAATTAGCTTTAGGGGTTGTCTTGAAAAAGTAACAACCTTCTTATGCACAACATTTGTAAACATTCCTTTCTGCCAAATAATGTAACACCAATCTATTCTTCTTGGTAAATCAGAAATTTCATGGACACTATCTCTTTTATATAACATTATCATGTTTCTTTTAAAAATTTTTCCTAACCTTTTATGCAACAATTGGTTCTTTTCCACCATACTCATGTAATAAGAGTTTTGTATTTCAACAACCTGAAACAAGTTTCCTCTTGTACATTGGAATCTTATAACAATATTTACATATTCTTCACTTTTCATAAAAAAGCCTTCTTTTCTGAAGATAAATTTCTTACCCTCATAACAAAAATGTGAAAAACTTATAAAAATTTGTTTTATCCCATCAACATACAAGGTTTTCTTTGATTTCATCTTTTCTTTCCCAATGATGGCTGATCTAACACCTTTGATTTTTAAGAATTCACCATTTCCAAATGTCACTGTTCCTTCTTTAAAATATTTCAAATTATTCAACAATTTCAAATCTCCTATCATATGAGAATAAAATCCGTGTTTCGTTGGAAAATTATGGCATGGAATGGGTTCTGCTCGTTACGTTACCATTGCCACTTTTATCTAAAAATCCCAATGGTTCCCCCATTTGTAGCTGGGTACAAAACTTCTTTCAAAAGGCTGGAGGTCATCTGATTTTTTAGGCCAAGTGACTCTTGGGGACTCGAATTGGTCTATAGGATGGGATTTTGGGGTCATCACACCCTTTTGGTGGGAATTATTGCCTACTTTAGGACACTCTTATAGATTTAAGATATGTTCATGAAATCCTTCCCATGCCTCGATACGAGACTGGTTACCCCTGTGTAAATGACTTGATTACATAAATGTATCAATAAGGATTATCGTGTGTGTATCATGGGTTCTCTATCTCTCTCTTATTTAAATATGATGCTTTGGACCATGTCTCTTCTTGAGTTCTATAGAGTTTATTGATGTCCAGGGTCATGGTTGGCATCTTGAGGATGGGATTGAACCCCTATGAGGCATCCTGTGTATCCTATGAAGACATGAATCAGAACCCATGTAGTTCATTTGACATAGTTTAAGGTCACATGATTGGACTCATCCATGTAGTTTAACGTCACATGTTCAGGATGAAAATATCAAGATCAGACCTCAATGAGGTGTCATACATATCCTATTTAACACAGGAATCAGAGTCCATGTAGTTCTTATTATGGGCGTCTATGTCATGAGGGGTACGACAATAGAGACCCAAGGTGGGAATTATGCATATAAGATTGTCTGGTCAGCTTCATTGGGGGATATGGACCTTTGAGAAGAGGTGGGATATAATCAAGCTTATATCCCAGAGGTGAAGATCCCATGTTGGGTGGGGGGGATTCTCATAATTCCACCAGTACAATC
Source organism: Viscum album (assembly GCA_963277665.1). NCBI lineage: Eukaryota > Viridiplantae > Streptophyta > Magnoliopsida > Santalales > Viscaceae > Viscum > Viscum album. The sequence continues at coordinate 1,385,863,869 of OY728138.1, forward strand.
ACCAATAATCTCTAATCCCATGTGAGCCATACTCGATGCGAGAAACAAGTGATACCGTTAGATTGGAAACATTGCATGAGAGTATATGTGCATGGGGCTTACACATTAAAGTTTCCCTTTGGGAGGAATGCTTACCCATCTTATGGAAGATATGGTATGGAGATCAATCCTTAAGGAGGATTCCTACATATCACAAATATAATGGTAATATGAGTTCTTTTAGTTCTTATTGACCTTAACCCGCTGATAGGCTATGGTAGGTGACCATGATTGGGGACATTATAGAGATCTACGGGATTCTAGGGGCTTATACTGAAATTTATTCCCTATCAATGGGGACATATTATATCATTTATATGACCAGGGATTACACTCTAGGGTTTCCTATGGTTGGTTCACTCATGACATGCTACTGGTTGGGGCTTACACTCTAGGTATTCCCGATTGGTATGTTCATATCATATCGCTGGTCGGGGATTACACTCTAAGGCATCCTGATTGGTGTGCTCATTAGTTGGGGATTAAACTCTAGGGTTTCCTGTTGGTGCACTCATTAGTTGGGGATTACACTCTAGGGCCACCCATTGGTGAACTCATTAGATTAGTCTTATAATCTAGAGTCACCCATTGGTGCACTCATTAGTCAGGGCTTACACTCTAAGGTCACCCGTTGGTGCACTCATTAGTCGAGGCTTACACTCTAGGTATACCCATTATAGAACTCATTAGTCTAGGATTACACTCTAGAGCCACCCATTGGTGCACTCATTAGTCTGGTATTACACTCTAGGTCCACCCATTGGTGAAATCATTAGTCAGGTCTTACACTCTAGTGCCTCCTGTTGGTGCACTCATTGGTTGGGGCTTAAAATCTAGGGCCTTCCGTTGGTGCACTCATTAGTTGGGGATTACACTCTAGGCCCGCCCATTGGTGCACTCATTAGTCAGGGTTTACAATCTAGGCCCGCCCATTGGTGCACTCATTAGTTTGGGCTTACACTCTAGGGATGACCATTGGTGCACTCATTAGTCAGGGATTACACTCTAGGGTAGCCGATTGGTGCACTCATTAGTCGGGGCTTACACTCTAGGGCTGCCCATGGGTGCACTCATTCTCTATCCTCTGGCAGATTAGATAGAGGTCTATCCAAGAGTGTGACATTAGTGGGGTTTCATGAATGAATGATCTCGGCTCATCAGGGACACTTTCTTCATAGAAGGGGGATGTGGCTAAAGGTTCTTAGCTAGGTTCCACATTGAATGAGTCCAATTAGGCATGCTGTACAATTGGACACGACATATGGGTTTTCTAGATATGTATCATCTATCACTGGGAAAGTCTTGATTGTATTCCTAATATGTTGTGGCATGACTAGGTGGACATGTTAGGGATGCTTCACATGTTTGGGTGGACATGTCAGGAGTGCCTCATGTGTCCTGTTGGACATGTCAGGAGTGCTTTGCAAGTTCTGGTGGACTTGTCGGGAGTGCTTCACGTGTCCTGGTGGACATGTTAGGAGTGATTCACATGTCTTGGTGGACATGTTAGGAGGTGATTTTCATGTCCTAGTGGACATGTCAGGGGTCTCACACCTGATCAATTTACTTCTCTCGGGTGTCCCTACATGACTGAAGGGGGGAATATCCAGGGGATTGCACATGATCATATGGCTTATCTCAGGTGTCTTTTCTAGATCAAGGTGAAAATGTATGAGGGGTCATGCATGACCATGTGGACATGTCAGGCTGACTTGTTATGAGATCTTGTAGAGCTGCGCTGGGGGTGTGTTGTGTGTCTTTCATTGACTTCGAACACCACTCGACTCCCTCCTTTAAATATCCTTCAATTTATTTTATGAAGGCTGAGGATCTCACAACTTGACATGAGAAATATACATGATTTTCACTTTATTTTTTTAAGATACTTCACATGAAAGATATGGGTCACATAGAGGGTACACAATCATATCATGGACATGTCTATATTCTTGTCCTTAGGGTACCACAGGGTTGTCTGGGTGCTCTTGGAGACTTCCATCTGGCGAGGCGAACATGTACGAGGTCCTATCCTATGGATATTACATGTCAATATGGACATGTATGCAGATAATTGTATGATCATTCTCATATTTCAATTACTCCTTCGCATGATCAAAGTGCGTTGTATTAGGATGACTTTGCGTGATCGAGGTGGGCAGCTTCGAGGTTCCTCGCATGACTGGTTTGACTTGTCATTGGGTTATCTCATGACCATGGAGACACATCAAAAGGGTTGCCATGAGATCAATATGACTCATTCAAGGCTTGTATTATGATCAACATGGCATGTCCACGATTGTCTAAGGACACCATGAGACCATCTAAGGGTCTCACGGGTGTGCTTAGGGTATTGCGCTCATTAAAAATCCTCAAGTACGTATCGAAAGAGGATGATACCTTAATTTGAATAGTGGCATATGCACCCAAGTTCCCATGCTAAAGGCATACACTGTAGGGTTATCATGGTGAGGGGAGGCCCTGTCTTGGGCATCGAATGCTAGAGACTACGTTCCACATGATCGTGGGTTTTTGAAACCCCGAGGCCTTCTTTCTCATACGACTTGCATGTTTTTAAAAAAGGGTCTCATTATGGATAATTAAATCATTCCAAGGACCTGTGGGAGGTGTTTTCTGATTGGGATAGTCACATATGGTGGGATTTGTGAAGTCTCCATAGGACAAGGTCACTTGCAACATTTTCAAGATAGGGGTTTATATCTTTTTTGGTGCATATCTACGGGAACAAATATGGGTGCCTCGTGTATTCCAAGACTCACATCGCATGAGGGTCCATAGCTCATGCGATCATGTAATCTAATGGGAGGCCTTTCAAGAGGCCCCTTGAGCATTAATATGGGTCCAATAGGAAAATTCATGATCATATGAGGATCACGAGACAGGTTATTCTAAAGACATGTCCCAATAGATTCCCATGGGAAGGGGATATTTAATTACCTGGAGGCATTCCATGAAGGTGAAGGTCGATTCATTTTTCCTTTAGTTTCTCCCCTATTATCAGATCTCTTCCCCTCTCACCTTTTTTACTTTATTTTTCAGGGGTGAGGGGGATTATATAGGCTGTGTGAGACTGAGGGCAGTACTGATTTTCATGGGATGAGGGACATGTTCACATGGAGTCATGTGTCTGGGAAAAAATATGAAATAATTCAGATGAAAAACACATGGAGATAGAAGGGGTTTGTGGTCATAAAATGAACCGTGATGCCATTAGGTTGCACTTGTCTCATTCTCATGATCCATGGTGATGATACAATGTATTTAGGTTAGTCTAAATGCCCTTGTGGAAGGATACAAAGGCTTACAATGGACTATCCATAGTTGCACCGGTTTAGTCGCATGATCAGAGAATGATCACGCGACAACCTTTCATGCCAGCAGGATGTCTCATGGAAGACCAATGGATTTCAGGGTTTGGATATCATGAGATCTGCCTTGGACTCGCGATGTCATTGGAAAAGTGTCGAAGGAAGGGCAGTGACAGCGAGGATGCATCAGGTGTGCCTTAGGGTATTGAACTAGTGCGGTGGGAGGTTGAATATGAGGGTCATGCAGTGTGCATGCTTTAACTAGATTCAAGCTTGTGATATTTGGTATTTAGTGTACAACCAAGATTAGTGGGGGTGATATTTGACGGTGCAGATCATTAATAGCTTGATCGGATGTCCCTAATTTGATCTTGTAGAAACAATCCATGTCCCAAATCAAATTCCTGCACCTTCCTCTATTCAGATTATAATCCATTTGGTGGAGGATGTTAGTTCAAGCTAACAAAGGTGTCGACACCCATACCACATGCAACACTCTCCACCCAGTGGGCCATGGCCCACCTGTGTGAATGCATTCCTGTGGTAATGCACACCTCGTACCCTATACACGAGCCTGGCTAGATCCTTGAGGGATCTATGCTTCCCCTCTAGCCCACTGGTTAGCCCTGACTCCAATGGGAATGGTTGAACTAGTCCCACATGGGTCTTGGTTGAGTTGGCCTGGCTAGCTGGTGGTTTAGCCATATTTTTTGTCTAGTGGTGGTATCAAACTCTCAACTAAGAAAAATGAAATTATTAGTGGAATGTTGGGTCCAAGATATGTTTCTTTAAACCATAGGTCTTCATGTATGATCTACTCCATGTATTAAATCATTGGAATGACTCATGGATCTTTTTCGGCAAAGTGGGACATGCACAAATATCAGTTCCAACAAATAACCCCTTTAGAATTAGATTTTTTGGAAGAAATAATCTGATTTTAAGGTAAACATAGATCACTTTTCCACGCATCTAAATATAAGATGATCCATGGCATTGAACTCCTTGAGATGATCTATCCTAGGTATGTCTGAGGAGCTCTCAAGTGATATGAAGATGATACATCTAGCCACAGTTTCTCAGCTGAACCCAATATGGGAAATATATTTAACATAGGGCATTTATACCCTGAAATTGGAATGTATATGAAAATTACAAAATGAAATAGGGATAGTGTAAAATGGAACTTGTGTCTAGATTCAATGTAAAATACTTGGATGTCGCTACGTATCCCATGAGGATGGGAATCAAGCCTCACATAGTTCTGCAATATATCTCTATGCAGATCAAACTCATGAATAGGAGCATATGTACATTGATATGGAAATCTATGATGAATGTCCTTATATAGATCTAGCGCATATGTAGGAGGGTAAATGTAACTATATTGTGAAAAAATCTCTAGTGGAGAGCCATTACTTAGTGGATATATTGATCAGATCATCCACTATGCCTGTCCTTCTTATGTAATACCAAATAGATCCAATTGCATGGATCTGAGTTATTAACTTCCAACATATTTATTTTTAAGGAAAGTTCATGAATTCCCACTAACATGAAATCCTTCATTGATGCTCCTACACTAGTAGTATTGATTTTTTTGGTCTATGAGGACAATTTGGACATGGTATCCTCCCCAAATGTGGAATTTTGTAACTTTTACCTTTGTTAAGGGACTTAGTGAGCATAAATTTAATTTTCCTGAGGCCATATAGAGGACCCACAATCATTGTATATTTTCTATTTGTTGTTTTCATAACTTCTTCTTAATCTTCATATGGGGGAAGAATTAGCAGTCATGGACTTGGATTTTTCTCAGGATACCCTTCATGGGTTTTCAACCTAAAAAGTATTATGCCTATTCCATTTTATAGATGTTAAATATTTCCTGGATCACACAAAGTATATATCTAATGAACAGAGACTCAACTTTTTCCCAGGATTCCCTTATCGGGTTTCCATCCTGACGAGTATTATGTATCCTTTTATTTTAAGGTCTTTCAAGATAGACCATCATCATGCTACAGTTTATGGACTTTCAGTTCAGACCTTTGGGATTCCATCTAGTTTAAATTATTACCGCTTGGAATTTTGGTGTGACATGTAGTTTAAAGTCTTACCACCATGAATTTTGGTGTTCCTTGTAGTTTAAAGTATTATCGCCAAGACTTTTATGGAATATGGGGCTAGAAAACCAGGGGTGACACAAAAAACTATGGGGTGCTGAGTTCTATCATGGTGTTTATGGGGATTATGAGGATTGGAGTTCCTTTATTACAAGAAGGAGATGTATTTAGTTGGTGGGTTAAGTCCCTTATTCTTCAATAGCATGGCCAAGAAAATATGATCTCCACTCTTTTCCAAGGGTTATGAAAGATTCATGGGGTGGAAATGGATAAGGGTGAAATGCTAGGGAAGTTATGCTTACCTAGATAGTTGGGATGTGGGTGATATAAATCATAACCCAAAAGTTTGATCCAAGTGATATGGGATGGGATAAAAAAATTGGGTATGTACCTTAACACTATTGGGGTGTCAGGTTCCACCACAGTGTCGTTGAGGCTCACAAGGATTAGGAGGCCCTTTATACTAGGCCAAGATGTTTTTGGTTGGTGTGTTTGAGCCCTTATATCAATATCATGTCCAAGAAGAGAGATCTCTACTACTTTACAGGGACTGTGAAATATTTATGAAGGCTCAAACATCAAGATGATGAAGTTAGATATGGAATAAAGGCTATCCAGAAAGGGTTATGGCACCCTATAGAAATTTAGCTCTTAATTGAAATTCCCAAGCCCTACATCTTGTGGTTTTGAATCACAAGGTATGAGCCATAAAAATGTTAAATAGTTAAGGGAAACATTCCAACTTTGATAATGGGTACAAAACATGGTGATTCAACATCGAGGATATCAAATCTGCTTGGGTAGTCTGATTTGGAAACTGTAAATCATAGTCCAAAGCACTCTTGTCATGAGTAAGATATGGGACAATCATTATGGGGTAACCTATAATACAATGGGGTGATGGGTTCCACCTTAGTGATTTTAGGCTCATAAGAATAAAAAATCCCTTTACACTGGGCCATGATATATCTGGTTGGTGGGTTTGAGCCCTTGCTCAATTGCATGTCCAAGAGAATAAATATTTTTTCCTCTTCAGGGGAAGAAGAATGTTTTTGATGACCTGAGACACTTGATACATGAAGTGTGGTATATGGAAAATGTAAAATCCAAGAAGGGTTCGAGCACCCTTAAAGTTGCACCACCACCTGTCGAACATATTCTAACGATGAGGAAATGTGATGAATCATTGGTCTTATTTTTTCCCGGACTAGGGGGTCTAATGAGAATAACTTGGATTCTACTAGGTATATAGAGTAAAACCTATGAGATTTATTCATTATTTACTTGTTCCCTAATTTTTGCCTAAACTCTAGAGATGAAGAGTTTAACGGGTAGAGACTTGACTTTTTCTCAGGTCACCCTTTGTGGGTTTTCAACCTGACGAGTTTTGTGTCTCTTTCATTAGCCGTTTAAGGTATTGCTGTTTGGACTATTATGTGCTAGACTTTAAGGTCGTACCACTTTGGAAAAAGTGTGATAAGTTTAAGGTCATTCCACTTGGACCTGGTATGGGGATGTTAAACAAGAGGCTCATTAGGATACCTAGAGTCAAGAGTACTCTAACGTCCTTATGAGTGGGCGGAGGAGATGTAGTAAATCATCGATCAAGGTTCTTAGGTTAGGAGTGATGATATGAAAAAATCATATTGGGGTAACCTATACCACAATGGGGTGCTGGGTTCAACCTCGATGATGTCAGGATCATAAGAATCAGGAATCCCTTTATACTGGGCCAATATTTCTCTGATTGGTGGGTTTGATCCCTTGCATCAATAGCATGGAAAGGAAGAGAGATTTATTTTCCTATTCAAGGGAAGTTTAAGGTTTATGAATACCCAATAAACTTGATACGTTAAGTGTGTAACATGGATTGAGGTGATTAGAAAGATAATCGAGTCACTCTGTTCTCAGGCTGGGCAGAGTAAGGCTCTTGTGGTCATTTGATAAAGAGGGGTTATGGATGATGACTTGAATATTTTTTCATCATATAGTGGGGTGTGCTTCCATGTAGTTTAACATCTTGCGTTGAGGAATCACTTCCATGAAATTTAATGTCATGCGGTAAAGATGATGGAGGAATGACATGAATAAATATGAATGTATGAGGTATGTAAAGTATCAGGATTGAACCCTAGGGGGTTTTCTATGTATCCTAGCTGGTTGGGAATCAAATTCCCCATAGTTCTTATAGAACTATTTAGTTTAACATCATATGGTGAGGATGTAAGTTGTGGTGCAATTTATTTTCATACGGATAGGACACTAGAGGGATAATGTCCCAAATAAGGATGCACATGGTGTGGTAGAATATACCCAACATGAATGAGGAGAAAAGAGGTCCACACCACACCATGTGAAATTCTGGAGAAGACATGGGACAAGAGGCCAAAAAAGGAGATGGAATGATTTGTGGTTCATGGATCTCGACACAAAGAAAAAATGTTTGGGTATTCCTACGTATCATGTGAGGGCAGGAATCAAGACATATGTAGTTCTTGAAGGTTCCATGTAGTTTAACGTCATACTGTAAGGACGAAGGGTGCCAATGCGGTTTTTTGTCTTGCAGTTAGTAAAAAAAGGGTGATAGTTCCGAAAAGGGTATGTGTATGGCATGGTAAAACAAATCTGATGTGAATGGGGACCAAATATGTCCACACCACACCACACACTCCTAGGAGGGGACTTAGGCCAAGGGGCCAGGAATTGTCAAAGAGGAATAAGGTCAGACCCAAGGAAAAATTATTGGGCGTTCCTATGTATCCCATGAGGATGGGAATCAATCCACATGTAGTTCTTGATATTATATAAAGTTTAACATCATTCAGGGAGGATGAAGGTCACCCAAAGTGAATGGGATGGATGCCACAGGTCTGTGCAGTTTTTTGTCATGTGGTAAGAACATTGGATCACCCATCATGAAAGGAAGATAATCCTATGACTGGGCCCAAAAATAGGGATTCGAGTGTCACTAAGTATCTCATTGGGAATGAGAATCAAGACTCACATAGTTCTTGAAATCTTGGCACAGTAGGATACCGACACCAGCGATGGTGTTCCTCTCAGATAAGGTCCACAAGAGCGTACAATTTTATGTCGTATAAGGGACATTGACTGTGCAGTTTAATTTCATGTGGTGAGGAATCATGGAATCCCCTTTATCTCTCTATATTTAGTATGATAATGGGTTGATCCCAAGACTTCACACCCTATTTTGTGTGGGTAAACCCTTTTCGAAATTCCTAAGCCCGCGTGAGCTATGCTCGATGCGAGAAATAAGGAATGACAAGGACCCCTACCACTATTCTAAGGCATGGAGGATAGGATGGGATTATTTTATGTCATGTGGTTTCTAGGATAAGACATAATATGAAGGTGTCCCTATGTAACCCATAAGGATGGGAATCAAGTTGTACGTAGTTCTAGAGAGACCATGCAGTTTAACATGACACAATACGAACTTATCTACATAGTTTATTGTCATGTGCAAGACATTCCATACAGTTTAACATCTTGCAGTAAGAAATTTTCACCATAGTTTAACATCATGTTATGGGGACATACACATATAGTTTAGGGTCATGTGGCTCAAACCATAAGATGGATCTCCTAATATGGAGATGCGCAGTGGGGTGTCATGAAGAAACCCAATGTGAATGAGGACCAAAAAGGTCTCAACCACATCATGCACCTTTCTAGGAAAACTCAGGATAAAGGGAAAAAGAGTTATGTTTGTAGCTGGGATCGAAGATAAAATTCATGGGTATCACTACGTATCCTATGATGATGGGAATCAAGCCACAAGTAGTTCTGGTAAAGGAGTTACTCTACGCAGGTCTGAACCGTATGTAGAGGTGGGAATTATCTTATGTTGAAAGTTATAGCTGGTACTAGGATTGGAGATCCAGGTGTCACTACGTATCCTGTATAAGAAAAAATCAAGATATACATAGTTCTTGAAGGACTGTTTAGTTTAACGTCATGCGACAAGGACTTACTCCCATGCAGTTTAACATCATGTGGTAAAGACATATTTCTATGTAGTTTAATGTCATGTAGTAAGGACGAGACATGTTGTGCAGTTTAACTTCTTGTGGTAAGGAAGTTGGCCCCGTATTGTTTAACATCATGTGGGCAGGATGTGGAGTTCTATGGAGTTTAACATCTTGCGGTAATCCATTTAGTTTAACGTCCTGTGGTGAAGACATGGGGTCCATACAGTTTAACATTATGTGGTTAGGATGAAGGTGTCATTTATTTTAACATCTTGCGGTAAGAACGTATCACCATGTAACCTATCAGGAGTGTAGGTCATCTGAAAGATCTTAGACTAATATTTTTCATATTTCATGATTTTATGGATTTTAAACTCTATCAAGCCTATAGACACCAGTTTCTCCAACCGATCCATGAAGACAAAGAAGTTTTCTACCATGTTCCCAAGACATCGGTGGTAAGGGAAATAATCATCATAGCCTACCAACCCTACCTCATGTTATTTCCTTATTGTTGGGAGTTATATCAAAACAATTTCCATGAAGTAGTCAAAATATCTAGAGATATAATTTATTTGGAAGGAATAATCTTTTTCCAATCTTGCATCGAGAGAAGGTCTTTCTCCCTGGGATGTAGGTGACTTGTTCTCTATCGCATGATTGGTGATACCTGATTAGAATGATCAGGTGGTTGGAGTGGGGATTCAAGTGTTGGTGGTTCCAGTATCCCCATGTCCATCTACTCTTTAAGCTAGTCTTTGAAGGAAAATTAATGTTCCATGGTATTCCCAAGATGTTAATGGTAGGGGAAATAATCATCATGGTTTACCAACCTTACCTCATTCGACTTCCTCAATACTGGGAGTCTCATAAAACCATTCTCTATGGAATATTTGAAATACCTGGGAACATGTTTGGATTAGAAGGAATATATTTTTCCCTATTTGTCTTCTAGATAGGGGCAACTAGACTTCTTCTCCTGCTTGTTATCTATGCCATTGTGGGTACGTGACTAAGTCCGGAATCTGGGGTATGGTATCCCGGTCTCTATTGATATGGGGGAAGGTGTTGGAGATCTGGGGGTCTTAGATGATGTAGATTCTTCCCATTAATTAAAAGGCCTCGACTCTGCTGAATGTTTTTTGGTGACACCTGAGGTTAGATGGCTTCCTGAATACCCCTAATGTGAATGTGGAAAATATAGAAATTCCCCCAGCCCTGTGAGTTTGGGTGAGGTGGAATAGTGTTTGGATTCTTTCCGATGAGGGGATGAAAAATATGAAAATGTCCCCAATCTTGTCGATGGTCATAAGTTCATTATCCCTGATGATAGATCTCAAGAGTATTCTCACAATTGTTTCTCAGAGATCCCTATTCTATTATTTTATTTGAGTGATCTGTTATTCTAAAGATATAACCTCATCCTCTTCAAGGGGTTGGCTAGAAGGAGCTATGAAAATAACCCTTCCTCTATCAGTGTCATGGTGAGTGGATTATAATGGGGGTTCTGATGTTGATCCTAGAGACTGAATCCACTCCTTCCACTATCCATATGACCCATTATCCCGACCCTTTGGGATTCAAGTAGGGTTGGTAAGACCTTATTTAGATTCCTGGTAGAAACCATTGAACTTTTCCGATCTTATTCTAGTGGTAGGAGGTAGGCAAGACTACTGTGACCCAGATAACTATAGGAGGGTATGCTTATACTCTTTAGAAGAATGCTCGCATTAGTCTAGTGGGGAATCTCCAGATCAGAATGATATCATATTGACCGAAACAAAAGAAGGTTGGTTCCCCCCATCGATGGAGTACCTCATTTGGCAGGTCAGTTCCTAATATACCATTTGGGGGGTTGGTTCCCATGATATAATTTGGGGGGTTGGTGCCCATGATACCATTTGGGAGGTCAGTGCCATGATATCATTTGGGGGTTTGGTGCCCATGCTATCGTTTGAGGGGATTAGTGCCCATAATACCATTTGGGGGGTTTGTGGTCACGATGAAGATGATCCCATGGTAAAATATGGTAAAAATGCCCCTAGCCCTATGGGATAGGGTGCTCCCTGGGATTCTGCAGTCAATGCGGCTAGTTGAGGTGAAGCTGGAGGATCCTAACAGGTAGTGACTCAGGATTGATCATGGGACACCGTTGAGATATACTAGTGGAACTCAGTCAGGTTGGTGGTAATAGGGATATAAGCCTACTCTAGAGCTTCATTGTCTGGATATCCCAGGTGGGCTCTCCTGTCACATGCCTCATCTTGGATAGTTGGTGTAGGCACAACCTCCTATTCATCTCCTTATGAGATCATGGCCACACATCAGTGATGATGATCAGAATGGATGAGATTCCTCCCAGGAAGATCATATGTAGTTTAATTGTCGCTTTGATCATCCTTATCTACCTCTTCAACACAGGGAAGGTGCATGTTGTTGCCTTCCAGTGATAGGTTCTCAAAGCGGTTGAATGTGGTGATCAGAGTCACTTTCTCTCCCATGGTCTGACATGGGAAAAGAATTCAGTGGGAATCCATCCTCTGAAGGATTTCATGAGTCGATTCCAGAGTCATGATGGATCTGTTGATATGTTATTTCCATCACAATATGTTCAATTTATGATAGAAGTGGTGTGTTGGTAAAAATGTACGTCGGGGCCTCAGGATCAAAGCAACTTGTCCAATGATCTTGGAACCTGTTGGCACATTTGATGAAATCAGGGAAATTTCAAGGAATCTGGAGAAGCCCTGAAGGGAGGAAAAAAGACACCTTATTGGTGCAACATCATATATAATAGAACATGTTCAATTAATAACTATCATAGTTAAAGGATAAATAGGTGATCCATTATTTTTCACATGAGGTTCAGTGTGGTTAAAATAAGTTTGTTGGGTTTGAAATTTTTCTATGAAATAAGCACAACATAAACTAGCCTAACATGAATTAAGGAAACCTATCCTTTTGACCCATGAAATGGATGAAATAGTTGAAGGGTTAACATCAGCTTCACCATTTTTTTTCATTATGAAATTAGGGCGTGGAATGGGTTCTAATTGTTTCATTACCATTGTCACTTTTCCCTGAAACTCCCAATGGTTGCCCCATTCGTAGCTGGGTACAAACATGCTTTCCAAAGGTCGGAAATATTTTGGGTTTTTAGGCCCAACGACTCTTGGGGACTCTCAATGGTCGAGAGGATGGGAGGTTGGGCTCATTTCACCCTTGGGGGGGGATTGTTTCCTACTCCAAGACTCTCTTATCGATTTAAGATATGTTCGTGAAATCATTCCCAGACCTTGATATGAGACTGGTTACACCTATGTCAATGACTTGATTACATATATGTATCAATAAGGATTATCATGTGTATATCATGGGTTCTCTATCGCTCTCTTATTTAAATATGATTCTTTGGACTTTGGATCTACTCGAGATATTTGGAGTTTATTGATGTCTAGGGTCATGGTTAGTGTCCTGAGGATTGGATTGAACCCCTAAGAGGAATTCTACATGTCCTATTAAGACAGTAATCAAATCCCACATAGTTCATTTGACATAGTTTAAGGTCATATGACTAGACCCATCCATGTAGTTTAACATCATACGATAAGGACACAAATATTAGGATCAGGCCTCAATGATGTGTCTTATGTATCCTATTTAACATAGGAATCAAATTCCACATAGTTCTTATTGTGGGTGTCTATGTATCAAGGGGCATGACAATAGAGACCCTAGGAGGGACTTATGCATATAAGACTACCCCGACTACTTCATTAGGGTTATGGACCTTTGAGTATAGGTGGGATATAATCAGGCTTATATCCTAAAGGTGAAGACTCCATGTGTGTGTGTGTGTGGGGATTCTTATCATGCCACCATCAAAATCACTACTAATCTCTAAGCCTAAGTGATTCATGATCGGTGTGAGAAACAAGAGATAGCGGTAGATTGTACATGTTTCATGAGGGTATATCTGCACATGGCATACACATTAAAGTTTCCATTTGATATGAATGATTAACCATCTCATGGAAGATATGGTATAGATCTTGGTCCTTAATGAGGATTCTTACATATCCCAAATATGGTGGGAATCAGAGTTCTTTTAGTTCGTATTGACCTTAACTTGATGATAGGATAAGGTAGGTTATCATACTTGGAGACATTATAGAGATCTCCTAGATTCTAGGGGATTATACCGAAATGGATTCCCTGTCGGCGGTGAAAAATTATATCATGTAGATGACCAGGGATTACACTCTGGGGTTTACCATGATTGGTATACTCATGCCATGTTGCTGGTTGGGACTTACACTCAAGGGCTGCATGATTGGTATGTTCATATCATATCACTGGTTAGGGCTTACACTCTGAGGCTTCCTAATTGGTGTGCTCATTGGTTGGGGATTACACTATAGGGATGCCTATTGGTGTACTCATTAGTCAGGTATTATGCTCTAGGGCCACCCGTTGGTTCAATCATTAGCTAGGGCTTACAATCTAGGTCCACCCATTGGTACAATCATTAATCGGGGCTTACACTCTAGGTACACCTATTAGTTCACTCATTAGTCGGGTCTTACACTCTAGGTCTTCCCATTGGTGAACTCATTAGTCATGTCTTACACTCTATGGCTGCCCGTTGGTGCAATCATTAGTTGGGGCTTACACTCTAGGGTCGCCCATTGGTGTACTCATTAGTCAGGGCTTACACTCTTGGGCCGCTCATTGGTGCACTCATTAGTTAGGGCTTTCACTCTAGGACTGCCCTTTGGTGCACTCATTAGTCGATTATTACACTCTATGATCAGTCGTTGGTGCACTCATTAGTTGGGGCTTACACTCTAGGGTCGCCCGTTGGTGCACTCATTCTCTATCCTCTGGTGGATTAGAGAGAGGACTGTTCGAGAGTGTGACATTAGTGGTATTGCATGAATGCATGATCCCAAATCATTTGGGAAACTTCCTTCATAGAAGGGTAATGTGGTTGAAGGTTCTTATCTAGGGTCCACCTAGCATGAGATCAATTAGGCATTCCTTAAAAAGTGGACACAACATAGGGGATTTTCCTAATATGTCTCGGCCATCACTAGGAAAGTTTTGATTGTCTGCCCGATATGTTAGGGCATGACTAGGTGGACATGTCATGGATACTTCACATGTCTCGGTGGACATGTTAGGAGTGCTTCGTATGTCTCAGTGGAAATGTCATGAGTGCTTTTCATGTCCTGGTGGATATGTCAGGTGGTTATTCGTGTGTCCTGGTGGACATGTTATGGGTCTCACACCTAATCAAATGAATTTTATCAAGCTTATTTTCATGACCGAAGGGGGGAATATCTCGGGGCTTGCACAAGATTGACTGACTTGTCTCAGATGTCTTCACCTGATCAAGGTTTACATGTCTGAGGTGTCACACGTGACCAAAAGGACATGTGAGGCTGACTTGTCAGGATTTCTTTCAGAGCCATGCTAGGGGCATGCCGTGTGTATTTAATCGACCTTGAACACCACTTTACTCACTCCTTTCGATCTCCTTCGCTTTATTTTACGAAGGATTAGGATACCACAACTTGGAATAAGTAATATACATAATTTTCACTTGATTTTTGGAAGATTCTTTGCATGAACAATATGGTTCATGTATAGGGTACACAAGTATATCATGAACATGTCTATCTTCTTGTCTTTAGAGTATTTTGGGGCCTTAAGGGTGGTCAGGGACTTTCATGTGGCAAGGATGACATGTATGGGGTCCTATATTCGGGCTATCACATGTCAATATAAACATGTCTGTGGATAATCACATGATCATTCTCATGTGTCGATGAATCCTTTGCACGATCAAAGTATGTTGTATTAGGATATCTTTGTGTGATCAAGGTGGGAATATTTAAGGTACCTCGTATGATTAGTGTGACTTGTCCTTGGGTTATCTCATGACCATATAGATATGTTAAAGGTGTTTTCTTGAGATCAATCTGACTTGTCTGAGGCTTGTCTTGCGATCAACATGGAATTTACACAGTTGCCTAAGGACATTGTGAGACCATCGAAGGGCCTCGTGGGTATGGTTAGGGTATTGTGCTCATTCAAAGCCCTCAAGTGCATATCCAAAGGCGATAATGCCTTAAGTTTCATGGGGGGGGGGGGGGGCATATGCACCCAAGTTCTCATTCTTAAGGCATACACCATAGGGTTTTCATGGTGAGGGGAGGTCCTGTCTTGGGAATCGAAGGCCAGAGATGGAATTACACGTGATCATGGGTTTGAAAAACCCTGAGGCCTTCTTACTGATGTGACTCACATGTTTTTAATAGAGGGTCCCATGATGGATAAGTAAATCATGCCAAGGACTTGTGGGAGGAATTTTATGGCTGGGATGGTGACATCCGGTGGGCTTCATGAAGTCACCATAGGATAGGATGCTCAAGGTATTAACCATTTTAGGGTTTATATATTCACTAGTGAATATCTATGGGGACCAATATGGGTGCCTCGTGTATTCCTGGACTCACGTCGCATGAGGTTCCATAGCTCATAAAATTGCGTGATCTGAGAGGAGGCCTTTCAGGAGGCCCCATGAGCATTCATAGGGGTATGATAGGATATCACATTATCATATGAGGATCACACAATAGGTTCTTTCAAAGACATGCTATGATAGATTCCCATGAGAGGGGCCTATTTAATTACCTAGAGGTGTTCCTTGAAGGTGGTGGTCAACACCTCTATCCTTCAGCATTCCACCTTTTTTAGATTTCTTCCCCTCTCACCATTTTTTTCCTTTATTTTTTGGGGGGTGAGGGGACTTATATAGGTTGCGTGAGGCTGAGGGCGGTGCTAATTTTCATGGGACGAGGGACACATTCGCATGACGTTGCATGTATGGGAAAAAATACTAAATAATTTGAATGAAAAACACATGGAGACAGAAGGAGTTTGTGGTTGTAAAATGTCTCATGATGCCCTTAGGCTATCCTTTTCTCAATTTCATGATCCAGGGTGATCATGTAACATCTTTGAGTTTATCCAAAGGTGCTCACGTAAGGCTGTAAAGGCTCGCGGTGGCCTCTCCCTAGTTTCCCAAGTTCAGTCACATAATGATAAAAAACAATTTTGTTGAATATTTTATAGATAATAAATGACAAAATTTTCTCACATTGTGTTAAATATTTTTATTTATAAAATATTTGGGATTAGATCATTCATTTGAAAATTTGATGAAAATTCTAGTTTTACCCTTTACAAATTCACTGTATTATTTCAAACACAAATAATTTTATTTGAATTATTAAAACTTAAAATTTTGTAACTGTGTTACTTAATTAATGGGATACAAATTTCATTCAGTACATATGAGATAAATCGTGCATTTTATTAGACTTAATGGTCCATGAAGTCGAAGATGGGACAGACTCATCGGATTGGATATCAGTTCTGTATTTGAGCCATAAAATTTTCATACATGCTTAGATTAGGCCCAAATTTGGAGAGGATCTCTAGGACCCAGTTTTTCACAAATAATTATTCTTTAATGAAAATTGGTTCACATGTTTTGATGAAAAAACAGGTGGTGCAAGTTGAATTAATTAATTTGGCCTAATTTCCCCATCCACACTTGAAACCTCTTAAAACCTAGACTCCCCTCCACTTTATAAATTGGGTTTTTTCTCATTTGGAGTGGTTTGGACATGAATTGTGAGATTTATGGTACAATAGAATTGGTTTCAATCCATTTCTCTAGGCATTTCAAGAGGGAGAGCTTTTGAAACTAGGATCCCTTCATCAAAGCCTTCTTATTTTTCTTCACTTTGTAATATTGTTGTGATTTCAATAATATCTTAGTTTATCTTCAATTTATTATGTTATTTTCAATTTTATTCTTCTATTAATCTTTCTATTTGGTCTGGAAATCAAGAGTATAAAAAATATTGTGTTCTAACCTTTCTAAACCTTTTCACACGAAAAGTTTTTCTACGACGACTACACTGCCCATGGAAGAATATTTATTTTTAGAAACTAGTCTACCTATTACCTTATTAATTAATTTATTTTGAATCAATGAGATACTATAATTCACTTAAAATTATTTATGAATTGAGTTTTTAATTTAATTTCAATTAAGCAAGAAATTGAATGATTCATGCAAAAACACATGAGGTTGAGTAATGTGTGAATTGTTATAGCGTGACCTTAACCGATGAAACAAAATCACCTAGGATAAATTTTTAGAGTTAAAATATAATCCCTAAACACAATTCATCCTAATTTTACAGAATTTATATGTTCCCTAATTTACCACTGACCATAATCTATACTTATAATTTCAATAGAAGTAGGGTGCTACAATTGCATGTTCTAAAGCTAACGTAGGGTTTAATTCATTTCATATTTGTGGTTAAGTTAATTCCTATAGGATTTGAGGGTTAAAAAATTTAGGGATCATAATTAAGTGGATATTAATTTAAATGATAATTATTAACAATTAAATTAAGAGGAAGAGTTAGTTCGATTACACCTTCTAAAAATATTTTCTAAAAAACATTTTCTTGTTGTGTTTTATTAATCAAATTTCATTTCAAAAAAAAACAAAAAAATTACAATATTATTCCAGAATAATTATTCTTCTTTTATAAACAATAAAAACCATCATAATTTTAAATATTGTGTTTATTTTATTTTATTTTATTTCCAAAATACCTTTAATATGTTGTTTTAAATTCATTACTCCTTTGAGAGACGATCTTGGTTAGCCACTCTGCTGCACCAAAAAATATATGGAAAAATCATAATTTTGGAATGATAATCATGAGTAATATTTAATCATCAAGGCTTTATTTTTATAAAAATTGAAGTCATCAATGATATGATTGGTTGTGTCATTATAAAACCTTTTAGATTTTGAAACCATTATTTGCGATATTTGTTCATGGTAAATTGTGTCATTGATTTCTCCACACAAATTTTCACTCAACCATGAGTTGTGAAATTTTTCCTAATAAATTGAAGGTATAGTCAAGTTAGGTAAAAAAAATCATTGGTTTATCCATATGTTCATTTCTCTTCTGATCGGTTTCATTACTGTACTAGATTAACCTATGTAGTTGTACCTATTATCCTACTGTTGTACGCCCCAAAAAAATAAAAAAAGGGTTTTGTCTTGGGCAGGTAAAAAATCACTCTTCCTCGACCTTTGATCTTTTTATAAATATTACAATTAGTTTCATGAGGAGATCAAACATGGGTTGGGAGTTGAGTGTGATATTTTTTCCAAGTGAAACTAAAAAAATGAGGGGAGTAATGAAATGTACAACATGTGGGGATATCTAGGTTGAGATATTAAGGTTTGAATTTTGGGAATGATTAAGTGAGTGGGTCTTGAAATTCTATTACAAAGGAATGTAGAATAGGTTTAATGGTATATGGAAATGCATAATTTCAAAATTCATTAGTGGCATGATAATCATGAGTAAGATTTCATCATCAAGGTTTTATTTTTATAAAAATTAATGTCGTCAATGATATCATTGGTTGTGTCATTATAAAACCTTTTAGATTTTGACATCATTATTTGTGATATTTGTTCATGGTAAATCTTGTCATTGATTTGTCCACACAAATTTTAACTCAACCATGACTTGTGAAAATTTTCCTACTCAATTGAAGGTATAGTCAAGTTAGGTAAAAAAAATTCATTAGTTGATCCATATGTTCATTTATCTTCTGATCGGTTTCATTACTGTACCAAATTTACCTATGTGGGTGTACCTGTTATCTGACTATTGAACGCCCTAAACAAAACAAAAAAATTAAAAATATGGGTTGTGTCTTGAGCAATTAAAAGACCACTCTTCCTTGACCTTTGGTCTTGTTATAATTATTACAATTAGTGTCATGAAGAGATAAAACATGGGTTGAGAGTTGAGTGTGAGATTTATTCCAAGTGAAAAAAAAACAAGGGAGTGATGAAATGTACAACATATGGGGATATCTAGGTTGGGTGCTTAAGATTTGACTTTAGAGAATTATTAAGTGATTTGGTCTGGAATTTCGACTTTAAAGGAATGTAGAACAGGTTCGGTGAATTAAACGAGGTAAGAATAATTGTTTTACTTGACATAAATATATTGAATAAAGGGTGGATTTATGAACTTGGAATGGTTTTCACACACACACACATAGAGAATTAGTGGCATGATAGACCCATGAATTATTTCTCTATGATTAGTGTTATGTATCTCACTGGATTTTGTTTTGAAATAATTTATGAGACAATGAATTTAAAATTTATTGATATTTAATCTTGATGGGATTCTTACTTTACCTATATTTCCACTATGGATTGAGAAATATGAACATGCATATTTTGTCACAATTTTTTTTGAATACATGATATGAGGTTTTTCTTAGGAGTAAAAAAGGGTAAGTGTGAGGGAGTTTATAAAACACAATTTTTTAAAAATATTTTATAAATAATAAATGAAAAATTTCCTCCCATTGTGTTAAATATTTTTATTTATAAAATATTTGGGATTAGATCATTCATTTGAAAATTTGATGAAAATTCCAGTTTTACACTTTACAAATTCACTATAGTATTTCGAACATAAATAATTTAATTTGAATTATTTAAAATTAAAATTTTGTAACCATGTTTTTGAATTAATGGGATACAAATTTCATTCATGACATATGAGATAAATCGTGCATTTGATTGGACTTAATGGTCCATGAAGTCAAATATGGGCTGGACTAGGAAGATTGGAAATCAGTTCTATATTTGGGCCATAACTTTATTATGCATTCTTTTATTAGGTTAAAATTTGGAGAGGAGACCGAGTAACCATTTTAACACAAATAATTCTTCTGAAAGGATATCTGGTTCATGCGTTTTTGTGGTCAAACAGGTAGTGAAATTTGGATTAATTTATTTCCCTGAATTTCCCCATTCACACTTGAAACCTCCTAAAACCTAGACTCTACTCCAATATATAAATGGGTGTTTTTATTATTTATAGGAGTTGGGACATTAATTTTAATATTTAAGGTATAGGATAATTGGTTTCACTCCATTTCTCCAGGTATTTCAAGAGGGAGATCATTTGAAGCTAGGATCCCTTCATCGAAATCTTCTTCTTCTTCTTCACTTTGTAATATTGTTATGCTTTCAATAATATCTTAGTTTCTCTTCCATTTATTCCATTATTTTAAATTTTATTCTTCTCTTAATACTCATATTTGGTCTGGAAATAAAGTATAGAAACGATATTGGGTTCTACCTTTTATAAACCTTTTCACAGGTAAAATGTTTCTATGATGACTACACCACCCATGGAAGAGTAGTTCTTTTTAGTAATCGGTCTACCTCTTACATTCTTCATTAATTTATTTTGAATCAAATATAAAATTTAATTCACATAAAATTATTTATGAATTGAGTTTTTAATTTAATTTAATTTAATAAATCAATTGAACGATTCATGAAAAAACACACAAGGTTGAGTAATGTGTGAATTGTGAGAGCATGTACTTAACCGGTGAAATAAAAGAAGACTGAATAAATTTTTAGAGTTCAAATATAATCCCAAAAAAAATCCATACTCATTTTCCAGAATGGATATATGCCTTAATTTACCACTGATCATAATCTAGACTTAGAACATCAATCAAATCAGGGTGCTACAATTGCATGTTCTGAAGCTAACCTATGGTTTAATTCATTTCATCTTTGTGGTTAACTCCTATAGGGTTCAAGGGATAAAAAATTAAGGGATCATAATTAAGTTTATATTAATTTAAATGATAATTATTAATAATTTAATGAATAGTAAGAGTTATATCAACTACGTATTCTAAAAATATTTTCTAAAAAAATACATATTCTTGTTGTGTTTTATTAATCAAATTTCATTTCAAAAACAAAATCAAAAAAATTACTATCTTCTTCTAGAATACATTTTATTCTTTATAAAAGATAAACCCCATAATTTTAAATAGTGTGTTTATTTTATTTTATTTTATTTTCAAAAAACCCTTAATATGTTGTTTTAAATTACTTCCTCCATTGAAAGACGATCTTGGTCAGCCACTCTGATGCACCTAAATAACCCAAAACCAAATATCATTTGAGAGTTCCCATGAAATCTCCATTAAAATGATCATATAATGATCATGAAATATCCTTTCATGTAGCCAAAGAGTCTCATGAAATACTAGTGGATCTTGCATTTTGGATCTCATGAGAACTTCCTTGGACCCACGACATCATTGGCAATGTGTCGAAGGCATGGCGATGATGACGAGGAAGTGTTGGGTGTGCCTTAGGGTATGGAACCAGTGTAGAGGGAGGTTAAAGATGAGGGTAATGTGGTATTTGGGATTTATCTAGATTATAACTCACGATCGGTGAGATTGAGTGGATGATAGGGATCAATGTTGGGTGAGATCTGATGGTGTAGATCATCAATGACTTGATCAGATGACCCTGATTTGATCATGTGGAAAAAATATGCATCTCACATTAAATTCCCACACCTTCCTCCATTATTATTATAATCCATTCGATGGAGGATATTAGTTCAATC
Source organism: Viscum album (assembly GCA_963277665.1). Lineage (NCBI taxonomy): Eukaryota > Viridiplantae > Streptophyta > Magnoliopsida > Santalales > Viscaceae > Viscum > Viscum album. Next base: position 1,385,885,942 of record OY728138.1, read on the forward strand.
CAGCAACAAGGTCGACACCCCGACCACATGCAACAATCTCCACCCAGTGGGCCTCATCCCACCTATGCGAGCTCATTCCTACGAGTGTGCGCACCCCAGGCCCTATACACGGGCCTAACCATATCCTTATGGGCGCTATGCTTCCCTACTAGCCCACTAGTTAGCCCTGACTCCCATGGGAATGGTCAACCTAGTCCTGCATGGACCTTGGTTGAGTTGATCTGACTTGCTGGTGGGTTAGCCATATTTTTTTGGCTAGTGGTGGTATCAAAATATCAACTAAGAAAAATGAAATTATTAGTGGAATGTTGGGTCCAAGATATGTTTATTTAAACCGTAGGTCTTCATGTATGATCTCCTACATATTTTAATTAATTGTAATGACTCTTGGATCTTTGATGGAAAAGTGGGACATGAACAAATACTGGTGGCAACAATCCACTATCAAGAATCCAAGTTCGTTATACCTTTGTTTCTTTCAATGTGGTTTCAACAACAAGATCTTTTTTCTTATTTCTTTTCTTTCATCATCTTCATCCTCTGATAATTGTTAAGAATCTTTTTTTGTGATGGAAAAAAAATCAAGACATACTTTTTCAAGATTTATAGGTTGTTTTCATCTTTCATAAATAGTTTCTAGGGATTGGAACCTATTTTCAATCTTTACTTCAACCTTTTCAGGTTTCTTTAAAAAAACCATTTCTAAATTCTTTCTTTGAGGAGGTTGACTCCCCCTCAACCTTTTCCTTCCACAACCGGTATGATAATAGAAATGTTTTTTATTAAACCAACAAATATTTTTTATGTTTCCAAATATATCACAATACTACCAATATCCATAAAAAGATTATTTGCCTCTGAAACTTCCATACTGAGTATAATTGTGAATACATTTCTTAGATTTTTTTTATTTTTTGAGCTAGAAACCATTCTGGTATCAATCAGATTAATTTTCTTCTTATCACCTTTATCAAATTCAGAAGTATTTGATTTTTTTTCAAATCTAGTTAAAACATTTTCAGACTCATGATACTTTGAAACTTATGAATTCTTAACTTTGTCAATATTGGACACATACATAAATTTCCCAACTTTCTTCTTCTAAAAAAATTTAATCTTTATTATTACCCTTTAAAGGTTAATTTTTTTGAACCTTATTAGGATTATCATTTTAATAAATTTCACCAACTTTAGTAATAGATTTATTGAAACTTGTATTTATCATCTTGGTTTGGGATAGATTTTATTGGAAGATTTCTAAATCTTATTATTTTACTTTCAACTTCACTTCTAGAATCTCATTATGATTCTTTTTCTTCTTCAATACATTTCTTTAAATCGTCTATTTCTTTTACCAAATTCAAATTTTTATCATAAAAACATTCTTGATTTTATATTTAGAAACACTCATCTTCCAATTTTTTTTTTAATTTTTAATCCTTCTGATATTTCTCAGAAATTATTTCAATTATTCTTTCAAATGAAATTCAATTTGACTTTCTTCATCTTTAAAAACACTGCTTCCAAATTCTTCATCATTCACTTTTGTAATAAAATTATTCTCAATACCATGCTCAATTTATTTTTTGAATTTAGAATAATTTCCTTCTTCTTCTTCATATTTAGATATAAATCTTATTATTTTGGATTTCAAGAATTTAGTTTCTTTCCATATGGAATATAATTTCCCTTTATTCTCCTATTTTGTTACATAATATTAATCGCTTTCTTTATTCTCCATCATTATCCTCTTCTTTCTTTCTTTGAGGAAAAATAACTACAAAGTTTCTAATGGATCCACATTCAAATAATTTCAATATAAGTTTCCCTTTGTATTTTCCTGTACCTTATTTCACATTTTTAGAAAACAAGGATAAAATATCATCAAATTTTTTACATACCTCATTTTTTGAATTAGAATCACCAGTTTTATCTTTAATAAGAATCTTATTATAATTTAATTTTTTACAGCCTTGAAAGATATTTCTCTATCAAATTTTGTTTTTTTTTCATATCTTTCTCCCTTCTCATTTCATAAGTGATGAGAGTTCTATGAAAATCATATATAGATAATGTTTCAGGATCTCTGGCTTCCAATGAAGAAACTTTTACATCAAAATTGTCAGGAATGATTCAAAAGATCTTCTCAATAACTTTAGAATCATATAAATTTTTACCAAGACATCTAATAGTGCTGACAATGTCATTTACCCTGGTAATAAAGTCCCCAATAGATTCATATTCACCCATTTTTAAATCTTCATTCTTCAATATCCTAATTTGTAACTTTTCAATTTTTTACTTTTTTATTTCCTTCGTATATATTTTTCAATTTATCCTATATACCTTTGGCTGTAGCAATAAATTTCACCCTTAGGAATTTAATTTCATAAAGTGATGATAGTAAATCATTCTTGGATCTTTTATCATTCTCAATATTATTCTTATCAAGAGAGGTTAATTTAAATTTATCATCATTAAGAGGAAACCCAACAGTTGCAGCTTCAAGAACATCAAAACTGATAGACATGAGATAGGGAAACATCCTATCTTTCCATATATGATAATTATTTACATAAAACACTAGAATACCTTTACTTTTCACATAATTCAAATTCTCCAGTAGTAAAGAATAAGTGAAGGGAACCTACACTCTGATACCAGTTAAAAGTGCCTAGTCCATATAATTATATCACTGAGAGGGGGAGGGGGTGAATCTGTGATATGATTTATTTTATATTTCCTTGAAATTAAAAAAAACTTATCCTCCTATTAAATATTTCTTTCTCTACTAAAACAAAACAAACACACATCCACAAGAACACAATAATTTATAAGTTTCACTATTCAATAAGAATAACTACATCCTTGGTATGGTATGAAAATGATAAAATACCAAAACATACACTAGAAAAAAATCCATGAATTAAAAAAAGTAAGGCATACCCTTTCACTCGTGTATGACTATATAAAAAATAAAATAGTTCTTGTGCACCCTCTTAGCACAAATAGGGTAAAAAAATATTTGTCGAATAATTAATGTTACCTGTGCTTATTTTCAACTTCAAAAATGTATTACTTTTAAAACAATTCTTTAATTTCTTACCCATAAGATGGTAAGAACTTCAAGGAATTTGATATATAATTCAACTCGAATTTTTTATTCCAATATTTTCACTCCAATTCTCCAGATCTGACCACCCAATTTGATCTGCCTATTTCGATCATTAAATTTTATTTCCTAATATGATAGATGTAGCTCTTTTAAAATACAATTGAGACAATTTAGAACAATTCCTTCCTCGGTCCATAAAAACAAATATAAAAATCCTCGATATGATTAATTCAACTAGATCTGATGACCAACTGGATACAACAACAAGTTGAATATGATAGATAGCTGAATACGATGATTACTGAATATGATGGATAACTAAGTAACATTGAAATCTTGTCTCTTCTCTTTAACTTCTCTTTGTCAAAACTTCTTTAACAAAAGATCAGTATGAAAAATTATTTCTCTCCCTAGAAATTTATAGCTTCTCTCTCTTCTATGGTGAATAGTATGTTAGTCAAAAAAAGTTCAAAGTACACTGGCCTTTTATAGGTGACCCATAAGGGATTTTGGCGGGAATCCCAAAATTATTTCTTGATCACCCAAATTCTCCAAAATATTTATTTCACTTAAATTTTGGGTGAATCTTACCTTCATCAGATCTTCTTTAATCTTATCAAAGCTTTTCTAATCTTTATCTCTTATTTAGAATTTCTTTTTCAATTTACAGTCTAGATTTGATTTCTAAATCCGATTAGATCAGTCTAATTCTATTTATGCATTCTGATTACTGAATATGATCAATAGGATGAATCAGTATCAGCTCAGATACAATGGCTCTTGACCAACTTATATATGAAAAACATCTTATTTTAATTTCATGCTCACCCCATATTCATCAATCTCTATCATCTCTCTTCTACTTATTCACTTCTTCTCTTGACCCACTTGATTGATAAAAAATGAAATTAAACCTATTTCAAATGGTTGAATAAATTGTTTATCACATTATTTTCTATTAATTTCATTAATCATTCTCAAACAATTTCTCTTCTGAATACAATTTCATCTTGAGTCCGATCAAGAGGTTATTTTTCTTCCGAATACAGTATCACTTGTCAGCTTGTTTCTATTTTTTCTCAAAAACTTCATTCATTCACAATATTCACCTTGTATCATGACTTCTTTCATGAATTTGAACATATTTAGGATTATATTTCTCATCATCATATTTTCATTGTAAATTATTATAACTTCTCTTTATTTTAAAAACACCTATCATTCCTTCTCATCCTGAATATGATTGTATAGAATACAATTCCCCTGAATTCAATCAGGCTAAATACGATCTCCACCACCCTTCTTTCTTCCAATGAATTTTAATACAATCAGAAAAATATATTTCTTTCCCCTTTCTTTCATCAAGCTTGCATCATAAGTTTCAAAATTTAATTATGATTTATGAGAACTCTGAGATTAGTAAAGCATCATCACATTTGATTTATCGTAGTCATGTAGATTTTGATCATGTATACTCCAATTCTTCATCAACCAAATTCAGAGCGAATCCAATGACCATTTACTTATAGAAATATTCTTCCTTTATATGATCGATTTCTCACTCCAAATTCATAATGAATCCAATGAGCCTTTTCTTCCTACATTACCTGAATATGATGGACCTTTTCAAACATTGTAAGTCTGATTCTAAGAATCTAATGGCCATGCCTAATTTCACCAAATAAAAAGTGAGGTTAATTTTATTTCTTCTTAAACTTCTTTAAAAACAAAAGACAACACTTGAAAACAACCACCTTCCTCATTTACTTGCTCCTAACATCTAGGTTCATAAATTTAAGTTTCAACATAGGGTTTAGGATAGGCACACCTCTAGGGTGGGTAAAAATATAGGGTCTCATTGATAATGGGCTTGAAAAGATATTTTATAGGTCTAAGAATGTGTATTAAATCCATACTAATGAGTTACAATTCGAAGAGGTTGTGTTCATGACATTTACGCATGATCAAACAAGTTTATCATACTAGAAAACTAAAGAAGACCTTATGGAGATGGTTTAAACCACCTACCTCAATGTAGAAAAGTAGGATCTAAATATTGAACTTCCAAATCAATACAAAACACCATGATTCACTATTTAAAGTGATTGGATCATCCTTATGGGTATGGAATAAAATAATCTAGGGAGAAAATGATTTGAATTCATTGATTCTAACTAGACTTACTGATTTACGACATTTAGATCAAAACAAGGATCAAGGAACCAAGATAAATCATTAGAGAAGTTGATTAATCCTTTCGAAACCCTTATATATCAATGAAAAAAATTAATATTGAAGGAGGGGGTTTTAAGGATTTAAATGGGGGTTTTGGGTGGCATAAATATGATTCCTCCCCTTGCATTCCAGGCTAGAATGACACCACTAGCTAGCTGATAGTATCCACCATCTAGACAGTGGTTCCAGATAGATTTCCTACACCCTTGGAAACCCCATTGGATGGATGGTGGGATTATAGTATCCATTCCCAGCTTATGGACTATCCATCAGCTAGCTGGTGGAACTACATCCATTTCCTTGCTTCCTGGAACCATTAAATATTATTAGCTAACCTCCTATGAGCCGCCGGGTACCTATAAAACACCAACTTATCCAAGTATAAAGAATATTAGAAAAATTTAAAATGTTTCAATTGAAAAATTAAATGGAAAATTAATTTTATAAAATATGGTATCTTACAATGTCTCTAACATATAACAGCTCATCCTAGATCAATGATCCTAATAATCACTTAGAATCATCAATGAACAAATCAGGCCACCACACCTTTATATCTAACTCCCTCTCCCAAGCCTCATCTTAAATACGCCCATGTGTTAACTAAAATTTCACTATTTGAAGAATATTTACTTAGATTTTATTCTTAATATAGTCTATAAAACAGATTAAATTCTCCTCAAAGGACTCATCAACATCATCAACATCTATCACATGATAAGGATCAGGGTGATATCACAGAAGCTACAACACATGAAACATGTCATGAATGTAACTGTTTCACTATGGAATATCCAACCAATACACCACTAGTATGATCCTAAATATTATCTCAAATGGTTTAATAAACCTAGGAACTAGCTTTCCTTGTTTCTGGATATGGAATTTCCTCAGCCTAGGCAACACCTTCAAAATGACATAGTGAATAAAATTAAATTATAGAGGCCATATCTATTTTCTAACATAATATTTCCACTTACTATTCATGGTTCCCAACTGCATTCTAATCAACTAGAACTACTCAGATGTCACCTATATAGGACTAGGTATAATGAGTGCTGACTCACCCACCTATAACTAGCACAAATGTGAAAAAATAGTGTTTCTTATAAATCCTCAAAAGTATCCATTTTGATTGATGATTATATTATATTATTATAGGTGAAATCCATGAGATCTAGATGATTCTCCCAATAACCACTAAATTCAAGAAATTTGTGCAGGTGGTCTATCATTTTAAAGGGGAAGCTAATCATTGGTGGACACTAATTAAGAACACAAAGTCCAAGGAGGAAATTTATTCCATGGAATGGGAATATTTAAGTAAAATATTTTTCAATATATATTTTTCTCGAACCCTCTGTATTAATATGTAAATGGAGTTCCTCAAACATAATAAAAAGGAAGATACTTATATCATGGCATATGAAGACAATTTTACAATGATTTCAAAGTACTCATTTGGCTTTGTCATGAACACTAAAAGCAAGGTGTATCGCTTCTTTACTGGATTGTAGACAATTCTATGAAAAGTGTTTAAGATCTATGACTTATAAATATATTAGTAGATTTTTAATTGTGACCTTAAGGTTGGAATAGATATTATAGACTCTCAGTGGTTTCTTGGGCCCAGAGATAAAAATAGGAAAACTAAGTTTAATATGAGAGGATCAATAGATAAATCCTATGATGGAAAGAAAAAAAACATCCCATGTGTAAAAAGTGTGGGAATAAGTATCCAAGAAACTATATAAAGGGAACTAGAATATGATTAAAATGTGGAAGAGAGGGGAATCTAGATAATAATTTCCAAAGGTATATGAAGAATCCCAAAAAATTTTGAGGAAGAAGGGAAGGTTCAGATCAACACTCAGCCTATAGTGTAGTGTTTCAAATTCAAGGAACATGGGTATTATGAATGCCATTTACCTAACCCTAGGGTTATTAGTGTCAATAAACAACAACCTCTAAGATAGAAAGAAGGTAATATGATATCACTGCTTTTTAGGTGGATCCCAACAATGATTTCGTGATAGGTACACTAGTTATTCATGAAAAAATAGAAAACTTACAATTTGATTATAGTTTTATGATTTATTTCATGTCTTGAATGTTTTGTATAACTATTTAAACAACACCTAAAAATATGGAGGTTGAGCTATCTATAAGAATATAAAATTAATAAATTATTTTATTCAAAGTATATAACTTCTCCCAAGTAAATGTTTGTGGATTGAACCTACCAGAAAATCTTGTCCTACTTCCTTTAGTAGAGTTTGATGTGATATTGGGAATGTATTAGCTATGTTTATACAAATACAACATCAAATATCTAGAAATAGAGATCACTCTTCACATAATGAGGAATCTTCTAATTTTATACAATTGTAAGGATGAGGATGAATTTCCTAAAAAATTATCATCTCATGTTTAGAAATTATTACCTTATGAGCAAGTATGTCTAGCTCAAATGATAGAGACAAAGGAGAGAATTGTGCTCAAAGAAATACTAATTGTGAGGGACTACACTGATGTGTTCCCCAAATAATTTCTTGGTCTTCCTCTCGACTAAGATATTGAGTTCTCAATTGAAAATATTTCTAGATATCTCCCTATATCAAATAAACCTTATAGAATGGACACCATTATGTTTGAGGAACTAAATAAGCAGTTATAAGATAATTTGGACAAGGGTTTTATATGTCTGAGTGCTTCAACATTGGGTGTACTGATCATCTTCATCAAGAAGAGGGATAGATCAATGTACCTCTGCATTTATTACTGTGATCTCAAAAAAAAAATCATGATAAAGAAAAGGTAACCCTTCCTTGGATAGATGACTGGTTTAATCAACTATGTGGGGAAAAGTATTTCTATAAGGTGGACCTTTAGTCAAGATATCAATAACTAAAGGTGAAGAAGGAATATATTTCTAAGAATGCCTTTATAATGAGGAATGGGCACTATGATTTCATGGTGATGCCCTTCTAACTCACTAATGATATATAAAATTTCATGGACTTAATAAATAGATTCCTTCGAGTTTACTTTGACAAATTTGTTGTAGTATTTATCGACGACATTCTAATATACTCCAAAATAAAGGATGAGTATGAAGAGAATTTGAATACTATTCTAAAGCCTTTGTGAAGGGAGAAAATTTATGCAAAGTATAGAAAATGCGAGTTCTGGATGGAGGAAGTATCATTATTAGGGCATGATATCACTAGAAAAGGAATATCTATGGACTCTTCAATGATAAAGGCAATCAAAGAGTGGCCCAGAAAAACATTTTGTAATAGATATCCATAGTTTCCATGGTCTAGATAGGTATTACTGGTGATTTGTGAAGTACTTATCATGATTATCAAACCCACTAACCAAGCTGACTTGGAAGGGAGAAAAGTTTTTCAGGACTAGTTAATGTGAATAATTCCTCAAAGAGATAAAAAATAGGCTTATCACCATGCAAATACCCACACTTCTAAAAAGTGGGGAACTATTTTTGGTATACAGAGATGTTTAAAAAAATAGATTAATATTTTTACTGATTCAAAATGATAAAGTGATAGGATAAACCTCATAGAAATTGAAAATTCATGATCAAAACTATCCCATGTATGATTTGGAGTTGGAAGTAACAATCTTCATATTTAAAATATGGTGACATTATCTCTATAGAGAGATGTGTGAAATATATACTGACTATAAGATCCTAAAATATATATTCACATAGAAGGAGATTAATATAAACCATAGAATGTGGTTATAGATCATCAAGGATTATGACTGCTCAATCCACTACCATCCTGGAAAAGTGAATATAGTGGAATATTCTCTAAGTAGAAATAATCATGAAACATTATCAAGGATAACAATTAAGAAGGGTCCAATCATCTTATATTTGAAAAGGATGGGCATAGAAATCATTAAGGAAGGAACATCATCAATCCTTTCTCAAATTATTTCTCAACCATCCCTCATGGATAAAATAAAGAATGATCAAAGAAATGATGTGGAAATTCAGAAAAAGGTGGTGTCTATTAGAAATAGGGAATCCTCAGAGTTTAAAATTGATGAGGAAACATTAGTAAGATTTGGGTCATGACTATGTGTACTATTTAATCCGGATATAAAGAAAGAGATTCTAAATTATACACATAACTAAACCTTCTCTATTAACCAAAGGAGCACAAAGATGTATCTAGATATCTAAGAGAACTATTGGTGGGACAATATGAATAAGCAAATCACTGAATATACATAAAAGTTCCTGGTATGACAGTATGCAAATGCTGAAAGGAAAATGTCTAAGGGGATGATGCAACCATTACCCATACCAACATGAAAATGGGAAAACATCACCACGACCGAACTTCTAAAGAAATCCAGAGGAAATAATGCTATAATTTTTGCTGTGGACCATCTTACAATGAAAAATTACTTTATCACAATTCGATAGAAATTATCACTTGATCAGATTTCACATATATACATTAAAGAAGTGGTGGGGATACATGGAGTAACACTATGGATTTTATCTTATTGAGATCTGAGATTCACCTCCATGTTCTGGAAAAGTCCCCAACATGCTGTAACACTGAGCTGAACTTTAGTATAGCCTATCATCTTCAAAATAAAGGCCAATCTGATCAGACTATTAAGACACTAGAATACATGTTGAGATCATGTTCTATGGACTTAAAAGGAAGATGAGACCAACATATTCCCCTATTCAAGTTTTCATAAAAAAATGGTTTCCACTCAAGAATCCAAATAGATTTATATGAAGCCCTTTATGGGAAAAGATAGAAAACACTGGAATGCTGCACTGAAGTTGGTAAACATAAGCTTCTAGGACCTAAAATGGTCGAATAAGTGGTAGAAAAGGTGAAAACCATTCAACAAAATATTCAAGATACCCAAATTCGATAGAATATATATACAAAAAATCAGTGATGGGACTTGGATTTTAAGGTTAGCGAAATGATATTCCTCTACATATCTCCATGGAAGAGGATCATGAGATTTGGGAAGAAAGGAAAGATTAGTCCAAAGTACAATGCCCCATTCAAGTGATCATGTTAGAGTTGTGGTCTAACGACTATCACTTCCACCTACCATGTATTAAGTACACGATTTATTCCATATATCATCCTTAAGGAAGTATATACCTAATCCCTCACATGTACAAAATCTAGAGGTGGTACAACTGGATAACAACCTCTCATACGAAGAGCATCTAGTGAAGATCTTGGACCATAGAGATGGATTTATATGCAACAAGACTACTCACCTAGTAAAAGTACTATGGTGGAACCGTAAGTATAAAGAGGTAACATGGGAACCGGTGGAAGCAATTAAGGAGAAATACCCTCACCTATTTCCCCTTAGTTTGTAAAATAAAATTTTGAGGGTAAAATTTCTTAAGTGGGGGGGGGAGAGAATGTAACGAACCATAATTTTATCAATGGAAATTACCTTATTATAATTATGTCATGTAATATAAATCTCATAAAATCACATAGAGAACATAATAAAAAATTTATAAATAAATAATGAATGAAATAAGTGGTATTTCTAGAAATTAAAGAACCTATACCAATAGAATAGTAACTTGACTGTTGGAATAGTAATGTGACCATTAAGAGTATTAACCCATCCAATAGAATAATAAAATCACCTTTGAAATTATAAATAATATTTTTGTATCTTATAAATTAAAATATAATATATTTATATTAAGAAATAATAAAATAATTTTTTTAAAAATGATAAACTAAGTATTGGTATTTTTTTGTGAAATGAAAATGTTTACAATTTTATAATTAATATAATGATTTAAAAGATAATTTATTTTCATAAAATAGATGTATAAATTAATATTTTGTTGTCGTATTGTTATAGTATAATTTTATGAGACTTTAATTAATTTTTCAAGGTTTTATAAAATCAGTTATAATATTAAAAGAAGTATTCTTAGAATAAATGATGATTTTAATTAAAAATTAAATTTACCATATTTAGAAAATTATTTTCATAAAACGGATTCCAATTTTGAATTATACATTTCAAAAAAAATTTAAGGCAAATTTTTGGTATTTTACTAAAATAGTTGAATTTTTGGTGAAAAGTGAAATATAATAATTTATGATATCTAATAAATGCATGAATTATTATGTCTTGGATGATTTAAGACCATAATAAAAAACTATAATTGATTATTTAATATATTTAGTGATAAATACCAAAATTATTGATAGTCTTGATCCAAAATAATAAAATAATGAATATAATAATAAAAAATACCCCTTTCCTCCCCCTATAAATACTACCCCTCACCATCTCTTCTTCTCACACCTTCCAAGCCTTAAATCTTATAAGAATTCTGGCCAATACTATTCACAAGTCTCTCCCCCATTTTCATTATCCTTTTGTGTCAAAAAATTTCAAACCTAATTTCCCTAAGGAGGTTTGCAAGGGGAATAAATTCAAGTAGTAAAATCCTCTTTTTTTCTTTTAATTTCTTTTTAATTTATTTCCTTTTCTTATCCTATACCACATCCCTATCCCAAAGTGTCATGATAACTACAATATATTTTATATAACTTAATTTTATTATGTTAATGGAATATTCCATCATCAAATATATTCCCTCTTTGTTTTATTCTAAAAATGAAAACATCATCCGTGATGTGTCGATTTACCGCCATCATGGATGATGCATTTTCATTTTCCATTATAGCCTTAAAGGCTGGTCATAAAAATATTTTTATGGTTAAACCATATTATAATATTTATATTAAAGTTTATTTAATATTCTATACAAAACAAATATACATAATCTTAAATAATAAAACAAAACTAGTTTGCAATGATAAAAAACCTCCCAAATAACTTAACGTCATCATTAACATTTAATCTAAGGAATCATCCTCATGTAAAAAAATAAAATTATATAATTTAACATTTAGAATTATTTAATTATATTAATAGTATATCATTCCAGTTTTAGATTTTTTCTTCTTTTTTTACAAAAACTTTCATAATTATACACAAGAAAACCAATCATGAAACCATGAAACGAACACTCCTGGAACGATGAAATTAAATACTAAAAGTAAATAAAACAACCATAAATTAACCTAATAAAATTATAATAAATAAAATAAATGTATAATATTTTCTCAATTAATTAATTAATGGATTTAATTTGATTATCCAAGACATTATGTACAAGTGTAGAACACTTTCATACTTAAGGTAAGAGATTCTCTCTGTACCTCCCAATTACCTTTAGGTTATGCTTTCTCTCTCTTTAAAAAAATTTAAATCTAAATTATTCTTATATATATCTTCCATATTAAGTGTATATGTTCCAAAATTATGTATCCAGGTCTATTCATCCTTCTTTTATGGGGATATACATGTTTTATAATGTTCCCTTCTTGATTCTCTTGATAAACAAGCCCGATTAAAAGGAACTTCTGAATTTATTACCCATTTTAAAGTACACTCCATAATATGTTTTAATCCAAAAATATTTTTATAAAATATCCATTTTATCATGAAAAAATATCTTATTTCATTTCTATATTTATTTAAATAATTATGCCTTTTCCCGCTTTAAAGACTCTTTAATATTTTCCCTTAAACCGTACCAAAGAGGCTATTTTCGAAAGTTTCTTAAACACTATTTATACATGTTTTAACTTAATTTGAACATAATTTATCATAATATATAACAATTTTATCTTATTAATTTACATTTATGATTTAAATCTATTCTTTCATGGACACTTTTTTTGATACGCTCATTTGTTATGCTCTATGACATGATTATGATACCCATTTTTTTCCATGGGTAATCCTTATGTTTATGTTTGATCCTTCGTGTGGAAAAAATATGCATGAAAATTTTATTATGGGTGAACCTAGATATCTCTCTAATTCATTTATAAATGTTTTAGTCTCATGATATGTCATGTCGGGACAAGAAGTAAACCTGGTTCCTTTATGGGACTTTGTCCACCATGTGAAATAGTCATGGTAGTTAGCCTTTAATCATGCTTATGTCATGTTTTATGTTGCTAAAACATTCATATGATATCATGATTACATGATTTAATGTTCTACATGTTATGACTCCTTATGTTTATTCATGTTCCATACCTTTTTATGGCATCATCTTATGCCTTCTGACCCATGATCTATGTTTTATTTCTATGTTTATTCCATTACTGGTATTTTTAGCTCATTCCTTTTATATATGTATTCCAAAAGTTATCCTATGAAAATATAATATCTCAAATGATGTTAGGATATCATTATATATATTAAATATATTATGTTTTTATTTTAGTTTCATGCTTTCTAATTATGTACCTAATCTTCCAAATACACTAGATTTTACGATCCTTGGTTTGTATTTGATGGTTAATTATACTTAAAATCATGTAATAATATGTGTAAAAGGATATTCCAATTGTATTAATTTCCCTTATACTTTTCCTAAATATTAAAGCTACAAAAAAGACCCCCTTTGATACAACTTTGTAACATCCTTGACCTAGTTCTTCCTCACATGACTGTGATGGATTAACATGAAACCTCAAGCACACCTCCCTATACACTAGAGGATACTGAATATTAGTGGGGGTATAATAAATATAGTGGAAATACTATACCCTTTAATATAAAATAACAATCATAATAGGATAATGATAAATAAATCAATATAAATCAACTCTGGTAGATAAACATTTAAAGCCAAAAGAAACAAATATAATAAAATCATTCCTTGTCATAATGAATGTCATACTAAATGTCATATAATGAACCAAAATAAATAAAGAATATAGAATAAATAATCCCAAAAATAGTTCTAAATACTATACTCAGTCCTAACTCCAATATCCAGTCCTAATCAATAAATCAAACAATCAAGCATAGGGCCCCTTTCCCTTTTCCAAACCTGTAAATATGAATTTTGATCAGGTACCAAATTATGGGCCAAACAGTGTACGAGTAAAAATTAGTAAGACACCACCAATGATATTTAAATAAATATAGTCTTAATAGCAGTTCATGAAATAGTACGATATAAATAGGAATTAATTATTAAATTAAATAAAAAACATAAAAACAAATCCACTAACCCTCGAGCTCTAGGTTGACACTAAGGGTCTATCATAAATTCTATGAAACAATGAAAAATGTATCTATCTATATACACAATTGATTCTAGGTAGATACCCATGCTAAGTTCCAATCACATATTCGGTTCACAACTGACCTAATACAGAATCACATGCCATGGGTGAATTAAACATATCCAATTGTAGTGGAACCATTGCAGATTCCCATGCTAGTTCCCCTTACATGATATGTGGACATCAAACCCATTGAGAATTCCCATACTAGGTCTGATTTCTCAATCCAAGTATCAAAATCATTAAGAGAAAATACATACCAAGTTACCAATCATGTCATACATGTTAACATATTCCATATTTTTTTAATTTATTCAAGTCAACAATTATATTGATAATTTTAGTTACATTACATTATTCCTTTAATACAAATACTAGTTTGATGCCAATATACCAATGACATTCCAATTTACAATTTCACATAACTATTTTAGAAATTCCAATTCAAATTCCAATTATGCCCAATTACTATTGAACATTTCAAGACAAGTTTATATTTTCAATTTCAAACCCATAGGGTGATACATTTCACAAGGTTTAATCCAGAGATCAACCCACAATCTTGAAATTCAATTATAGTGGAACTAGTTTAAAAAATTCAGGTTTCAGCCCAGGGTTAAGGATAAGAACACCTCTCAGGTGGTTGAAAATCAATGGTCTCATTACCAATGGAGCCTATGGGATTCATGGGAGGTCTAATCATGAGGAATCAAGAAATACCAATGAATTACAATTAGAGGAGACCATGTGCATGATGTGTCGAGGCAATCAAACATGTTTCACATGCTGGAATACCAAATAATACCTTATAGATATGTTTCATACCACCTACATCAAAGTAGTGAAGAATGATCCAATAATTAAACATCCATATCAACATGAAACACCATGCTTCTCTATGGGAAGTGGTATAATCACCATATTAGGGATATAAGAATAATACACAGTAAAAATATGAGAGGAGTTCACCAATTCTAGGAAAGAATTACTAACTTAAAAAATTAAAATAGAACCATAGATCAAGGAACCAATGGAAAATATTAAAGAAGATGAGGAAGAATTTTGATCACATTCTTGATTAATAAAGACAAATTAAGGTCAAATGTGGGGTATTAAAGATTTAAACATGGGTTTTGGTTGAAAAAACATGATTCTCCCCATTCATTCCCAACATAGAATGATGCCATTAGCTATTCGGTGGGGACATAGAGATTTTCAACACCCCAAGAAACTACACCGATTGGATAGTGGTCTCCACTAGTTGGATGGTGGCCTTATTATATCCTTACTTTTCTTTTATTCCATTTTCCGACTAGCCGATATATTCCACTAACTAGCTAATGTCACTGTAACTATTTCATTACTATATGCCACTACTAGATCTTTCTTGATCACCTCATCTAATCCAATGAGAATCTCTAAAACACCAACTTAACTTGGTACATAAATCATTAATTGAATTTAAAATAGTTTAATTGAAAACTTAAAGGTAAAATTACTTGGATAAAATATGGGATATTACATTACAACTTCCTAATACATCTCTCCTGAATAAGATTGATATTTCCCCACTATTCTTAAAGTAAAAAAACTATGAAATCCAATACATAACATGTCATATATGATAGATCCCATTTTAGTTGAATAATGTATCATGATCATTTTTAAATCTCCTCCTATATTTGTGGACATATTTTCTTAAATAGTTTGATACCATGTGACATTGGAAGCAATCCTCTATTGGATTATTTCATATTTTTCCATTTGAGTAGCTTATCAATATACGTACTATGAATTGGCCCAAGAATCCACTGAGATCTATCTTTATAGACATTGATCTATATAATATAGGCTACTTCACTAATTATTTATATGGATTCATTCATTTAACAAAGTCTTAACAGACTGTAATAATTTCACTTTATTTCCTATAATTAATATGTTATCAAAATATAATACTAAGAAAAAGATGGAATTTACACTAACCTTATGATAGAAACATGGATTAATTTATTTCTTGTAAAAAACAAATTATCTTATAGCCTCATAAAAATGAATATTCCTTGTGTAACATTCCCTAATCTAGTGCTCTCTCAAATGACCAAATTGGGTTAGTTACAGAACCTCAAGTGCGCTTCCCCATACGCTAGAGGATACTAACTAGTAATTGGGGTGTAAAGAATTTAAAAAATAGAATATAAACCCTGGTATAGAGTTAATACATAATGAAATAATCAATAATAATAAATATTAGAGTAATGGAAATAGTGAAAACATTACAACATACTACTAGAAAGGAAAGAAAGAACCAAAAAATCAAATAATAATCAATAAAATTATTGGATAGAATGTATCTAATGTCAAACTGAAAGTAATAAAAAAAATAATAATATGACACAAAAAACTCAGAATTACCCAGTCTCAAAACCAACTTTGGCCCCGTATCCATGATCCAAGCCATTGAGAAAGAGACAATCAACAACAAGGTCCCCTTCCCTTGTTTAAACCTGCATCCATGTAATTTTATTGGGTACCAAACATCGAATCGAATAGGGTGTGAGTAAAATAAGTGTGTAGACACCACTATGTCTAAAAAAATAGTTTGATAATAAGTTCATGAAATAAAGTTAAAAATATGTGTATTAATCAATCAACTTAATATAATGCAATAATCATCCTGATTCAGCACCATGCCAGAATATCTCTAATCATGTAGCACAAACATGCCAACAATAACCAAAAACCATGGCATAATCACATAACCAGGAAAAAACATATGTATTAAGAATTTTATCATTTGGTCCAATACATTTATATAATCATTTTAGTATATAGGCATATCCCTCTCCATAAACATTATAACATGAAACTGGGCTAATCCCTCTATATAAAAATTTCAGTCTCTGAGCATAGCCCTATATACAAGCATTAAAACATGAAATTAGGAAAATCCAATTATATAAGAATTAAAACATGTATCACAACCCAATTCATAATATTAGGGATATCATAATATCATATCGTAATCCTTAATGGTTAATTATACAAATTACCATTTGTCTCTCAATTACACATTCATTTTTATATCAAATTATCACCTGTAATTTCAATAAAATAATCCATTCCCAAAGTGATTTTATACCAA
Organism: Viscum album; assembly: GCA_963277665.1. NCBI lineage: Eukaryota > Viridiplantae > Streptophyta > Magnoliopsida > Santalales > Viscaceae > Viscum > Viscum album. Next base: position 1,385,903,649 of record OY728138.1, read on the forward strand.
GAGATCACCTGGAGTCTCATGTCAGGATAACCACATATTAATCCATTAGATAAGAAATTATTATTCAAGGGTTATATCTCCCAAAGGGTAGCCACAAACCAGGTTTCAACACCATTGCGTCTAAAGGGATCCAAGGAATAAACCAATCACAAGGTTGTCATCATCCATTATTAAATTAATTAATGCACATGTTGCATCATCATAATCAGAATATTCCACATACTTACCAATTAAACAGACTTAAGGGTTTTTTTTAGAAAACCTACCTTAAATAGATGATCAACACAACAATTTCAATCAGTAACACCAATAAGAATAAAGGAACATAAGATTACAAGAAGATCAAGATCACATAGGATCTCAATCAACACCTATTTCCACAACAGTAAAAATATTACATCATGATAACAATAAATAAGTGGAGTATAGGGAATGAAAAAAGAAAAACAACTCACCAAGGATTGATCACTTGATCAGGATGTTCAGAATGGAAGAGGGTTCTCTAAAATCACCTAGAAAATTCCTAGGGCTCAAGAGAGGAAAAGATTCATGAGGAAGGAATGAAACCATAAATGTATAAAACTTATTATAACTAATTATCTTGAGAAATAAATGAAATTTAATTCTTAATTTATGAATTATGCTAAAATTAGTATCACCTTAGAATAATTTAACCCTTCTCAAATGTTACATGTCATGTAAAATATATTCACGCTGTGTAACCAGTTCACACCATGAATTAGTTCATGAAATGTATTCATTTAATGATATCTACATGGAGATAGTTACATGTTGTGTAATACATTTAAACAGAATGTAAAAGTCATGCAAGTAGCTTCAAGCCCGGTTTCCACAGAAGATCCCTAACCACCTACGAACCCTTCCAAACTCATGGGAATCCCTTGTAACCCCTTTAACACGTCTATACACAGAATACATTAATTCAAAAAAACATAAATCCCTAAAATTTAGGTAATTTTCCCATGATGAATCTCTCTGTATCCAAATGAGACTTGATCAACAAGGTTCAAAGATAAAGGAAAATCCAAAAAAAGAGGTTTAATGCAAAACTCAAAGTGGGATATACCTGAAAAATATGAGATCTTACAATATCCCCACCATATAATATCTTATCATTGATATGATCCAAGAATCACTATGGGGTATCAGTGAAAAAGTTTGGAAACTATGACCACATATCAGATTACCTCTCATAGATCTCCTCTTGAACATTCCCATTCTGCCACTACTGTCAAATTAGAGGTATAATATTTCCCCATAGATACTTCTCAATACGATCCACAATCAATATTAGATGCTCCAAAAAAGATAAATACATCCAAATCTAGATTCCCTCAATTTATATCACATGATAATAGTTAGGATAATATATCCAAAGCTGTGACACATGAAACATGTCGTTCATGGAACTGTAGTGTTGTGGAAGGGAAAATTGGTACACTATTGGGTCGAACCTTTCAAATATCTCAAACAACCCTACAAACCTAAGTGATTGATTTACATATTCACTATAAAAAGTTTAAGTAGTGGTAGTTTTTTTGTGAACTAGAGGTGGTTTAAATCATCGTCTCATTGTTTAGAGGCAATCATTAAAAGCATCACATATTTCATGGATTCTAGTCATTTAGCGATGGTTTTTATTATTTAGCGGTAGTTTTGTTTGGTATCATTTTTGGAGAGTTTATAATAGTTTATTTGTTTATTAAGTGGTGGTATTTTTAATTAAAAAATATATTGGGTAAATATGAATAAAATAATAAAAACCACTGCGGAACATATGAGTTGCAATTCCTTTTAGCAACGGTTAATCGTAATCCCTGATAAACATTTTTTATTCACTGTATTTAATGGAGGTTACATAAAAACTACCACTAAATTAGATTCATTTTTTTAAAATAATTAATAAACAATAATAAATATAAAAAAACTGAAATATAATAAACTAAAATGAAAATAAATGATAAGCACATCATACATATATCATACATACAATCATCCAGTCATCATAAACTCAATCCATGTAAACCCATTATACATATAAAATATATCCAACAAAAACCAATGACCAATATATATCCATTTCATGACCTCCATTGCATCTTTATGCCTCCACATTATGTCATCAACTGAAACTGACCACATCATCTCACCAACTATAACAAAAAAGTAAACAAAAAATAAAACACTATAAAATAAATCAAAATTACAGTAGAATAATTGATAAAATTTTAACATACCATGGAAAATAATAACCCTCACGACTTAATTTTTAAGAATTTCATAGATCATAATGGTTAACTTCCTACCTACTATGGGAATCTGTCACCTACAATGAAAACCAGAACATTGAAGAAAAGAAATGTGAAATAAAAAAGATACATAATTTATTTAGAATGTTGCACATAAAAATTATTATTTTGTTAACAAAACAGAATAAATTTTAACATATAAAAATAATATATAATTCAAAACACTTTGAAAACATAAACATACCTATTTAAGATAGGATTCAATAGTTGAAACTGAAAAGGGACGAGTAAAAAATCTAATTTACTTTTAAAGTGACGTGTGGTGTGCTTGAAATTTACTCAATAATAAACTTTTAAATATTTTGATATCAAAACATGTCATATATATTTAAAAAATAACTCATAAGTGGTTGTACCATGATTTCATGTCAATATGAGGTTGTTTTCTATAGTTTTGACCATTCCACATATGTTTCCGTGTTTTAAAACACAAAAAAAATGTTTACAGCCATAATGGAAAAATAGTAATTTGGAATGATGTTATATCAGTTAAAACATATCAAAATTAAATGTAAGGTTGTTTTCCCATGATTTTATGGAAATACAACATTTTTTTCTTGGTATTGACCCCCTTGACACTTATTTTTTAAGATTTTTGTAACTTTTAAAAATGTATACTGAGTAATTCTGGTCGTACCACACTTCAGATTGACATTTTGTCTATGCATACATGTTAAAAAAAACTAAGAACTGGTTTTCCCATGATTTCACATAAATCTAAGGTCAATTTATATGGTTTTGACCATTCCATGAATGTTTTAGTGTTTTAAAACATTAAAAACGTGTTTACGACCATAACGGGAAAACTGTAATTCAGAATGATGTGTCGTCAGTTCCTACATTTAAAAATTAAATTTACAGTATTTTTCCCCTGGTTTGTAGGCAATCTAACATCTTTTTTCTGGTTTTGTCCCCTCGAAACTTTTTTAAAGGCCTTTATTCCTTTCAGAAGTGTATACCGAGTAATTACGACCACACCGCACATCAGATTGATGTGTTATGTATGCGTACACGTCAAAAATAACCTAGTAGTGGGTTTTTATTGATTTCACATCAATATGAGGTTGTTTCCTATAGTTTTGACCATTCCATGAACGTTTTAGTGTTTTAAAATACTAAAAACACATTTATAACCATAATGAGAAACATGAAATTCAGAATAACGTGCTGTTGGTTCCTAAATTTAAAAATTAAATATACGGTCATTGTCCCATGATTTTAGAGAAATCCAATGATGTTTTCCTGGTTTTAACCCTATAACACTTATTTTTAAAGGCTTTTATACATTTCAAAAATGTATACCGGGTAATTATAACCACACTGCATGTCAGATTGATGTGTTTTCTACACGTACATGTCAAAAAAGACCAAGTAGTTGTTTTCTATTAATTTTACATCAATATGAGTTCTTTTATTATGGTTTTAACCATTCCACACACATTTTAGTGTTTTAAAAAACTAAAAACATGTTTATGACCATAACAAACAAACTATAATTCATAATGATATGATGTCATAACCTACATTTCAAAATTAAATCTACGGTTATTATCCCATGATTTTAGGAAAATCCAACAACATTTTCTTGGTTTTGACCCCCTTGATACCTGTTTTTAAAGAATTTTGTACCTTTCAGAATGGTATATTGTTAATTAAGAACACACCACATGTTAGATTGATTTGTTGTCTACGCATACATGTCAAAAAAACTCAACGGTGGTTTTCCCATGTTTTATCATTAATATGAGGCCATTTTCTATGGTTTTGACTTTTCTAAAAACATTTTAGTGTTTTTATATACTAAAATGTGTTTATGGAAATAATGGAAAAAACATAATTTGAAATGATGTGCTGTCAGTTACTACATTTAAAAATTAAATCTACGGTCATTGTAGCTTGATTTTAGGGAAATCTGACATCGTTTGCATGATTTTGACCCCCAACACTTGTTTTTAAAGAATTTTATACCTTTTAAAAGTGTATACTAAGTAATTAAATCCAAAAAACACATTATATTGATGTGTTTTCAATGAATAAACATAAAAAACAAATTATTAGTGATTTTCCCATGATTTCACATCAATATGAGGTCATTTTCTATGGTTTTGACTGTTCCATGCATGTTTTAGTGTTTTAAACACTAAATACATGCTTACAGATATAATGTGAAAACCATAATTCAAAATGATGTTCCGTTAGTTACAAAATTTTAAAATTAAATCTATAGTCAATGTCCCACGATTTTAGGGCAATCTGATGTCCTTTTCTTGGTTTTGACCCCCAAAACTTATTTTTAAAGGCTTTTGTACCTTTAAAAAGTGTATAATGAGTAATTACGACCACAACTCATGTAAAATTGATGTGTTATATATGAATACACATAAATTTTTTTTTACAATATTTCAAATCAATATGAGGTCGTTTTTATGGTTTTGACCGTTCCACACAAGTTTTAGTGTCTTAAAACACAAAAAACACGTTTATTTCCATAACAAAAAAAACATAATTCTAATGATGTTATGTTAATTAATACATTTAAAAATTGAATATACTATCATTTTCTGATGATTTCAGGGAAATATGACATCTTTTTCCTAGTTTTGACACCATAACGCTTGTTCTTGAAGGTTTTTGTACCTTTTAAAAGTGTATACTGAGTAATTCCAACCACATTGTACGTCAAATTGATATTTTGTCTATGAGTACATGTGAAAAAAAACTCAATAGTGGTTATAAAATTATTTAAAATCAATATAATGTTGTTTTCTATGGTTTACCTTTCCATTCAGATTATAGTGTTTTAAAACACTAAAAACGTGTTTATGGCCATAACGAAAAAACCGTAATTCAGAATTAATTTCTGTTGCACAATTAAATCTATGGTCACTATCCCATGATTTTAGGGTGATTGAAAATATAGTTATTGGTTTTTACCTCCTGAATCATGTTTCTGAAACTTTAATATCTTTGAAAATTTCTTTTTTGAGTCATTCAGAGCACACCACATGTTGAATGGACGTTTTGTTTTCTTGTAAATGTCAGAAATAATTCAATGGTGATTTACCATGATTTCATGTCAATAAGAGATACATTATTATTATTTTGATCATTAAAAATTCTTTTTAGTGTTTTAAAACACTAAAACATATTTACAGGCATCGTAGGCAAACCGTAACTTGGATTGATGTGGCATCGATTCCTACATTTTAAAAATCAATATGTGTTGTTGTTCTGTGATAAATTTTGTAATCTTATTTTTTTAAAATTATAATTTATAATTAATATATTATTAATGAAATTAATTATTTAGAACTATTTCAATGTCCATGGGCATGAAATGGAGTACGAGACATCAAAATGAAAAAACATTTAGAAATAAAAAACATAACACTTTATCAGTATATTAAAATTTATACTCATTTAGTTTAAATTATTTTTCAAGGAATATTAAATTTATATTACCTTTACTTGAGTATCAAAAACCCCATTTTTCCAAGTTGTAGTAATATAACTCCAATCTTTATAATTAATGGTAAATATCACCATCTCTTAAGTAATCTTCCTAAGAATCTACTTGTATATTCTGAAAGCCTCACTGGTAGGAACCTTGAACTCATAAAATAGAATGATAATATTGAATTATTTCAGGTCCATACATCTTCTGTGTTCATATTTGTATCCGTTCTATGGTTGTATTTATTTGTTTAAAAAATTCATAAAATAATTAATAAAATATAATGTTTTTTTTGAAAAATGACATACATACCAGTAATGTTAACTAACCAAAATCCCCTATATATAAGGGTGAAAAAATTCTCCATCACAAAAGGTAAATGAGGTGGTGGGATACCAATGACATCTGGGGAAACTAATATCTCAATAGTAGTATCAGGTATAACAAAATCACTAGGATCCATATAAAATGATGGTAGTGGTGGCATTCTCCAAGATGCTGACCGAATATGTGTTAGGTCAGAATATACAAATATACACAAGAGGGTGGGGGGTGAATTGTACCTTTTCAAAATATTTCACAATTCTGCCTTTTGATGTCAACTGATGATTATGCGGGTAAGCAATGATTATCTTCAGTATGAATTTATAAGCAGTAGATAAAAATAGAAAAATAGAACATAGTTTTTTATAGTGGTTCGAGGAATAAAGATCCCCTAGTCCACTCCACCAATTACTCTCTCTACGATTTTGGTGAATTTAACTAGTATGGTCCTCATATCATAAGACTGATCCACAACTGAGTGTAGGTAGTTGACACCTTTACAAATAAGGCTATAAATAGTGCCTTTTGTTTTTTTAACAGAGAACTGAAAAACCACAGATTATATCGAGAAGGTGATACTTCCCCACAACTGAGTGCATAGTTGAACCTCTTAATAAAAAGATATTTATAAAAAGGTTCCGGTTTAAACTTCACAGTTAAAACAAAAAATGATGGTAGATGGATCTTCTTCTTCAGAAAAATAGTTTCTTTAAGAAATAGAAGTTCTGAAGTGATTCGGTTGTAATAGATCTTTGAAATAAAAACAACAATGAATAGAAACAACATACTTACAAAAAATACTAAATTCAGCACATGTATATCTCCACTATAGCCTCTTCTGTAGAAAAAAGAGCCTGATCGATTATTATAGTAGATCTGTAAAATATCTTCACAAGAATGTAGTTTCAATTGTGAATATGTGTCACAATATATGGCTCATATATATCTCAATATACATCTTCTTCTTTAAATCATACACACATATATAGATCAAATACACTGATAGAATAAATAAATCATAGATACTGCTTTTTTAAATCCAGATCCAAGAAAATCACCTCATAAATTGTAAGAATTCAAATTATATAGAAAACTCATAGTAGTCATAACATTCCTTATGAATAGAAGATAAATTATCTACTTAATACGATTATTTGAATAAATCATAATGAACTTTGAACCATTCTAAAACAAGATTTAAATCCGCATAATATTCTGTAAATATTATTGCATGAAACTCTGATAAAATCGTAAATTCAAATCTCCAGTGATGAAAAGTCAAACATAAGGTTCTTTCATAAAATGAAAAAATACCCAATGCAGGGTTTAACTACGTTGCATTTATTCTCCTAATATAAGGTTGACAATGTAAGGTTGATCAAAAAATTATGGTTGATAATCCATATGTTTGCTTCTCAAACGTAAGGTTCCATACATATGTAGGGTTCTTTAACCATACCTTTTCTATTTTTCAAACATAAGGTTTATCCAAACATAGGGTTCCTTATCCATACATTTCTATAAATGTATGGTTGATTAACCATATGTTCTTATCTTTTAGCATAAGGTTTAATACAAATTTAGGGTTTGTTCATTACATTAAAATTTTCAACATATGGTATGAACAATGTTTCCATAACACGCTTAAGATAATTTCAGACACATTGAATAATATTTCACATGGATAATAAGCTTGAATATAATTACAAAATAAGGAATATAAAGAATATTAATTTCCTAAAATGAACTTAATGTAATATCATTAGTAAAACAAACAAGGGTATTTGTGAGAATCAAAGTCAATATGATTTATAGAGTATTGTTGATAAAATACATTCCCAAAAATCTCCCCCTTTTTTATGATCACAAAACCCATAAAATTAAGTACATAATTTATAAATTTTTAAATAATTAAAAGAAAATTATTCAAAATTCGATTTTATAGAATTATTTTGATAAAAATAAATGCTTTTTTAATCCAAAATTATCCCCCTTTTTTTGAGATAAAAAATAATATATATAAAATGAATAAAACACGTTTATTTTTTTACAGATCTGTAAGTGAATATTATAATAATATTTTTAAATAAATAAGACTGGATTTTTGGATTGAGACACAAACATATAATAATAGGAAATAAAACACACAAAAATAAAAATAAGGATATTTTATTGATTAAAAATTGTATAAATATAATAATCATTATGATTGGGAAACAAGTTTAGTCAACTGAAATGGTTAGGGTACAAAAGATTGGGTAGAAGTTGGCTTGGTTAAGGTTTTAAGGATTTTGAGCAGCTTCAAACATATCTTTCAACTATGATATCTGTAACTGAAACTTCTTCATTAGAACTGTTCCCCAATTTCATAATCAAAACTCTGGAATCATAACTAATATGAAAATTCTCAACAAGATTGAATTTCAAAAATTCACGCAAACTCTCCTCTTGCTGCATAAACTGATCTAACTTTTTTGTGATTTTTTTTCGGTGGAAATATAATACCTGGTTCATTCTGTGTAAGTTAGTCAGATAGAAATTTTTTAATTGTCCAATAAAACTGATAGAGGAGCAGTATTTAACTGAAGATTTTGAAGACGATCATTCATATCTACCATGATAGAGGTGATTTACTGAAATATTCAAATCAGATCTGGATTGGTAGTTGGAATAGAGGTAGATTTATTGGTCTAACCAACACTACTCTTTATTGATTCAAATTGACTCCCTAAATACCACTTTAGATTAGCAATGTCTGACTTAGAAACAACTTTAGACTTTATATTTCTAACTTCTTTCAACATCCTTGTCTTGAAATCATCAAATTCCTTCTTGGAAATAGAATTTTCTGTAAGATCTTGTAACTTTTTCCTGGAAACTTGTATCTATTTATGAATATTAACAATATCTTCCTAAGACTTATTAAACTTCATTACAATCTCCTCAAATTGATTTTCTAGGGAATCAGATGTCCCATTATCTAGATGTTGTGGCTGACCAACTACCACAATTTCTAGAGATCTTGAAGGAGACTTTTCCACAAACTTATCTACTGGATTTTCAATTTACTTTTCACTCAAAGAATACAAACTATCAAATTTTTTTGTTTTTTCTTCAGTTGAAGATTTATGTCCTTCATCCACATGATCAAAAATCAAGAAAAGTAAATTCTGAACAATTTTAGTAGCCACATTTTTAGATCTGATCAACTATTTCTCTTCCAGAACAGTTGGTTCTTCCTCCAATACAACTAGTTAAACAACATTATACAGACCTATTATCTTTATTTCAACCTATTAATCTTCCTCAAGAAAAGTTTCTTCCAAATGTACTATCCTGATAGCCTCATCTGAACCCAATATTGGTTCTTCAGTAGGTGGATCTACTATTTTTTTTGGCTTTAAAACCAATTCTTATTGTGAAACCTCTTCTTCCTCTTCTTCTTAAAAAAATCTCAATTTTATTTAGGTTTTTTTGGAAGGTCCTTCACCTTGGGTTTCACCAATTCCTTTATTCCCAATTTCACATTTATCTCCCTGATCAAAATATCCTGATCTTTATTGGTCATCTGCACTAACCAGAAAGAGTTTTCCATTGACTGTACTTCCGTAAAAACCTAACTTCCTCAAATTTCCCGCATTGAGTACATTTATGTGATGAAATTTTATTCGATAATATATTAAACAAATCGTTCCTTTATTAAACAAAATTTGTGAGATTATTCTTCCATAAAGATAAAAAGACATCCTAGTATCTAGTTGACAGAAGTTGTGGAAATATCTGAACACATACCTTGGAAAATTCATCTTTATTTCACTCAAAAATAGAAACATGATATACATGTCGGGATATAGAATCTTCTCCATGCCATCCATTCTAGGAGAAATTTTTGTTTGAATAAACTTAACCAATATTTTCTGGTCTTCCTTGAGATCCTTGAATTTTTTTTCCTAATGTTTGTTGTACCAAACAGAAAAGACATAATGTATTCAGACTTATGATCCTTATCTATGATAGACCTTAGATTGAAATGAAATACCCACTCATGAGGACAGTTAAAAATTTGAGAAATTTCTGTTGAAGTAACTGAAAAGTCCTTATATTCTATTCTTGTGAAAACGATATCTTCAGAATTTCCAAAACTAAACTAAAAACTGTTATAGAAAAGTTTTAGTTCTACCACATAAAGGAAATATGATTTCTACTTATTGAACATAGATTCCAATCCTTGAAAATTCAGTACTTTCTTTAGTAACAGATCTATCTCATAGAGCCATTCGAAATCAACTACTTTTCCCTATAGAATATTTATTCTGGAAAATTTCTAATGCTTCAGGTCACTGGATTCACTTTATTCAATTATCTTATTTTTTTTTCATTCCTGAGAAGTGGAAGTTATGAGGTTTTTGGGTTCTATGATTTCGAAAGAAAAAAGAGGTAAACGAAGGTAGACTAAGGTAAATGAGGGTTTCTATATTCTAAAAGGGCTTGAGAGATGAAAATGTTAGGTATTAAAATCATTTCTAACAGTCCCTTATTTCCCGTGTCATTACCTAAGATAATTTTGAAAATTTTGAAAACACACGACACCAATAAGTTTAAGATAAAATAAATTAACTAAAATATATTGCATAAAAAAATTTAAAATGAATCAAATTTAAAGTAATCAGTAAATAATTTTAAAATAAATAAACTAAAATAAATAAAATAAAATAAAATAAAATAAATATTAAAAATTAAAAATATTAAAAAGATTAACATTTATTTAAAAATTAAATAAACCTAACTCCCACTTCATAAAATCAAAACTTATAGTGGGAAGTTGTTTAGTAAAGATATCAGCTGGTTTATATTCATTATTTACAAATTCTAAAGATATATCCTTTTTAAGAACATGATCTCTTAGAAAATGGCACCTAATATCAATATGATTAGTTCTTGAATGACTTATTTGATTTTTTTGTGATATTTATAGAACTTGTATTATCACATAAAATAGGTGTACTATTAAAATTTAATCCAAATTCCATTAGAGTGTTTTTCATCCATAATACTTGTGAAAAACAAATTTCTACAGATACGTGTTATGCCTTGGCTGTTGAATGGGCAACTGAGTGTTTTTTCTTACCTGACCATTTTACTAAATATTTTCCAAAAAAGTGACATGTTCCTGAGGTACTTTTTCTATCTAATCTAAAACCTCCAAAATCAGCATCTGAATATGATATTAAATTAAAATTAGAAGTTTTTTTCAATAAAAAAGAGATTGAAAATAGTTTCCTTTAAATATCTAAAAATAATTTTGACTGCAATAAGATGAGATTCTTTAAGTTTTTTTAAAATCTAGCACATAAACATACAAAAAACATAATATCAGGGCTTCTAAAGGTAAGATATTATAAAATACCAATCATACCTCTATATAAATTGTTGTCCACTACCTTTTTAGCTTCATATAAATCAAGTTTTATATTGATACACATGGGAGTTGTATATGTCTTTCTATTCTCAAGACCAAATTTTTTCAATAAATCAGTATTATATTTACTTTTTTTTGAAATATTTCCATATTATTTTTGATAAATTTGAAGTCCTAAAAAGAAGTTCAATTTTCATATCACACTCATTTCAAATTCTTTTTTCATAAGTTCTAAAAAATCATTTCAAAGTTTTTTATTAGTTGAACAAAAAATAACATCATCAACATAGATTTGAACTAATAATATATTATAACAAATGGTTTTCTTAAAAAGATATGGATCTACCATTATAATAGTAAATTAATTTTTCAAAAGAAAATAACTTAATCATTTATACCATGTTCTAGGTGTTTGTTTAAGGCCATATAGAGCTTTAGTAAGTTGAAAAACAGAATTTGGTTTTTGAGAATTTTCAAAACTAGAAGGTTGTTAAACATAAACTTCCACTATTAAATAGGCATTTAAAAATGAAGATTTAACATCCATCTAATATAATTTAAAGTTTATATGATATGCATAAGCTAAAATAATTCTAATTTATTCTAATATAGCTATAGGGGGAAATGTTTTATCATGATCTATATCTCCTTCCTAATTATATCCTTCAGTTACTAATCTAGATTTGTTTTTAGTTATAATCCCTTGATCATCTTGTTTATTTCTAAAGACCCATTTAGTTCTTATAACTAGATAATTTGATGGTCTTTCAATTAATTCCTAAACTTCATTCCTTTTTAATTGGTTTAGATCATATTTCATTGTTAAAATCCAACTCTCATCTTCTAAAGATTCTTTAAAAGATTTAGGTTCTAGTTGAGATAGAAAGTCATAGAATTCAACTCAGTTTCCTATATTTTTTCTAGTTCTTATTCCTATGTCTAGATCTCCTATTACAGTTTCTAAAGGATGATTCTTTAGGGTTCTAGATTTTTTAAGAAAAAAACTTTTAGTTTTATCAATATCATGTTCTTATGAACTAGATTGAATTTTATTTATGTTATTTTATAAATCATTTATTAGGTTTTCAAGTCTCATGTTGTTAGAAGATTCAGTAATTTCATTAGTTTGATCTTTCTCTTTAATAAAAGGGCCAGTTTCATCAAACTTCATATGAACCGATTCTTGAGGGGGGTGTGCCTCCTATCCTTATTCTCTCCCCCCTTCCTTTTTCTATTCCCTTTCTTTGTACTTTGAACCCGAAATAAATCTAATGATGATGATGATGATATGAACCGATTCTTCAATAATGTTTGAATTTTTATTAAACACTCTATAGTCTTTATAGGTGGCAAAATATCCTAAAAATATTTCTTTATCATCTTTTGGATTGAACTTACCAATATTATACTTGGTGTTCAGGATATACACCTTACAAACAAAAACATTAAAGTAATTTACCTTAGGTTTTTTGTTATTACAATGTTTATAAGGTTTATTTTTGAAAATAGTCTGTATTAAAACTCTATTCAGGATATATTAGTCTCTTCTTATAGATTCTTCCCATAAGTATGTAGGTAGACTGTATTCATTCAGCATAGTCCTATCCATTTCTTCAATAGTTTTGTTTCTTCTTTCAAAAATTCAATTTTGTTGAGATGTTATTGGTGTAGAAAAGGTGTGTTTAATACCTAGATTTGAACAAAAGTAATTAAATTGCTGATTCTAAAATTCTTCACCATGATCAATTTTTAATGAAATTATCTTAAAGTCCTTTTCATTTTGAAAAAATTTACAGAAACTTTAAAAAATAGTAAAATATCAACTTTTAAGTTTTAGAAAATAAACCCATTTAAATCTAGAATAATCATCAAATAAAACATATAAATATAATTTTCCATCCAATATTTCTACTCTTGATGGTCCAAACATATCCATGCGGATAATTTCTAGAGGTTTAATGTATAAATTTTGTTAATATATTTGAAGGAATATTTGTGTTGCTTGCTAATTTGGCATGCATCTCAAAATTTGTCACTATCAAACTTAAGACTAGGTAAATCAGAAACTAACTGTTTCTTAGATAATTTATGTAAGGAATAAATATTACAATGACCAAGCCTCCTATTCCATATGCAAGACTCATTTATCTTAGTAGTTAAACAATTCACTTTCTGTTTACACATGGAATTTAAATCTAAATTATAAAAATTATCAGTTCTAGGTGCTCTAAAATTAAGCAGTTTATATTTAAATATAGATAAGGAATTATTATAAAAATAATCATAATATCCATCATCATAGAGTTTAGAGATACTTATCTAGTTATGCTTTATCCCTAGTACATATAGTACTTTATGGATTGAGACTATTTTTGGATCCCCAATAGTTCCAAGTCCAATTATATTTTCTTTGTCATTGTCACCAAAGGTTACTAGACATCCATCTATTTGAGTTAGTGTATTGATGTTTGATGAGATTCCACTCATATTTCTAGAGCATCCACTTTTTATATACCATATATCATTTCTATTTCCATAACCTTTTTCCTACGAAGGTAATTTAAACAAGAGTTTGTTTTGGTACCCATATATTCTTGGGTCCAGCAGTGTTAGTTAGAAAATATCTAGGAATAGAGATCTAATTTGTTTTTCCATAACTCATATCATTTTCTTCAGATAAGATATTTGAAATAAATTCCCTTTTAATTCTACTTATTTAAGGATTTCTTAAATAACAGTTTTTTGTTATATGTCCTTCCATTGCACAAAAATGACAAGTAACCGTTTTTGAGTTGAGAAAAAAATAAATCATATATAGTTTAGAATTTTCATCCTTACTTCCTATACCAAATATTTTCCTTCTAATAATATTTTTATTAGGAATTTAATTCAGAATATTTTCTACTTTTGTAAAGAAGAGTGAAATTTTTTTATAAGTTTTTACTTTATCTTGTAATGCTTTAATATTATTTTCATGATTTGCACATTTTGTGTTAGATGAGTTATATTTTTCAATTAACTCTTGATGGTTTTTATGCAAGGAATCTATTTACCCTAAAAAATAATTGTGAATATTCTTAAAGATTTTTGATTCTTTAATAAGGAGTCATATTTTCCTTCTATCATTTTGTAGTAGGTAGCCAATTCATTATTTGAATAATTTGAATTAGAATCACAATTAGATGAATAATAGGTTTATACCTTATATTCTTCTACCATGAATCACATATTTTCTTTCAGATTTGATTTTTGCTTTTCTGAATTAGATTTTGATGAGCTGTTAGATTCTTCAGAAACACTCAATGTAGCCTTCATTTATCTTCTACCTTTATGTTCATAATCAACATTTTTCTAATATGTCTTTTTTGTTTTTCTATTTTCACCTTTCAGCTGGGGATAATCTAGTATTATATTACCTAATTTATTGAATTCAAAGAATATGACTTTCCTTGATTCTTTCTTATCCCTTTTGATGGGTTTTTTGAATCCTATTTTCTTCTTATAAAACATTCTAAACTCTCTGGCTAATTAAGCCAATTATATTTCAGAATATAATGTATCTAAATTCATTTCTTCTCTGAATTCTTGCCTTATTCTTTTTTATTTTATACTGAGATGTTACCTTTATAGAAGTATTATCGTTTTTCTCTAAGACTTTATGATCTTCAACTTCATATTGCATTTCAGCTTCATACATCATCAGTGTCTCAATCAATTTTCTCATTTTCATATTTTGGATAGGTGATGATTATTTAATTGTAGCTGATATACCATTCCATTTAGTAGGTAGTAATCTTAGTACTTTAAAATTTTGGTCTTGTTGTTTGATAAGATCACCTAAAGCTGTAATATTATTAATAATATCTGCAATCCTTCCATTCATCTGAGTGATACATTCTTTATCAAACATTCTTAATGAATCAAATTTTAGTTTTACTATTGCATACCTCATTTTTCTTGCATTGTCTGTTACTTCATAGAAAAATGTAATGGTTTTCCACATTTCATAAGTATTAGTACATTTTGAGACACAATTGAATTCATCTGTTCCAAGTCCACCTATAATAGCATTCATATCTTTATTATTTATGTCATACTCAGCCTCTGTAGTAGTAGTCCAAGTTGTAGGATTTTCAAGAATTATATAATAAGTAATCATCTTATAGTAGACTTTGAATCCCAGATTATTCAAATATATAATCATCCATGATTTCCAGTATCCATAGTTTTCACCATTGAAATAAGGAGAATGAACCATTGAAATTCATTCTATCTGATTAGTAATTTCCATCTTTGTATAAACCTTATAATTTTAGCTTGTTATATCTTTTTCAAAATCTCTCTTCTGATACTAATTGTTAGGTAAGAATATACAAATATACAAAATAAGGGGGGTAAATTTTTCCCTTTCAAAATCTTTCACAATTATCCTTTTTTATGTTGATTGATGATTATGTGGGTAAGTAGTGTTTATCTTATGTATGAATTTATGAGTAGTGAATAAAAAAGAAATATAGAACATGACTGTTTATAGTGGTTTGGGGAATAAAGATATTCTAGTCCACTCCCCAAATTACTCTCTCTATAAGTTTGGTGAATTTCACTAGTCAAGTCCTCATATCATAAGACCAATCCACAATTTAGTGCAGGCAGTTGACAACTTTACAAATAAGGCTAAAATAGAGCCTTCTGGTTCTTTAATAGGGAACAAAAAAATCACATCTTAGATTGAGAAGCTGATACTCCACCACAACTCAGTATGAGTAGTTGACAATCTCAATGAAAATATATTGATAAAAAGGTTCCAGTTTTAACTTAATAGTTGAAACAACAACCGATGATAGATGGATCTTCTTCTTTAGAAAATAGTTTCTTCAAGAAAGAGAAGTTCCGATGAGATCTGATTGCAATAGATATTTGAAATAAAATTAGAAACGAATAGAAATAGTAGACTTATAGAAAATAAGAAATTTAGAACACGTATATCTCCACTGTATCCTATTCTATAGAAAACAGAGTTTGATTGATTATTGTAATAGATCTATAAAATATCTTCATAAGAATGTAGTTTAAATCGTGAATATGTGTCAAAATATATGGCTCAATATATATCTCAATATATATCTTCTTCTTTGAATCATACACACATATATACAATAAATACTCCAATATAATAAATAAATCAAATCACCTGCTTTTTTAAATCCAGATCCAAGAAAATTACCTGATAAATTTTAAGAATTCAAATTCCTAACATAGATTAGAGTAGTCATAACTTTCATTAATAATAATAGAGAAATTATATACTTAATATGACTCTTTGAATCAATCATGATGAGCTTTGAATCATTTGAAAACGAGATTTAAATCAGCCTTATATTATTTAAATACCGTTACACGAAACTCCGATAAAATCGTAAATTCAAATCTATAGTGATGAAAATTCAAAAGTAAGTTTTCTTTTTTAAAAATGAAAAAATACCAATTATAGGGTTAAACTACGTTGCATTCATTCTCCGAACATAATGTTTAAAATGTAAGTTTGATAAAAAAATTAAGGCCGATGATTCATATGTTTGCTTCTCAAATGTAAGGTTCCATACTTACGTAGGGTTGTTTAACCATACTTTATTTCTTTGTCAAACGTAAGGTTTCATTCAAATTTAGGGTTATTTATCCATACTTTTCTGTCAACATAGGGTTAATTAACCATACATGCTGATCTTTCAGCCTAAGGTTTAATAAAAACATAGTGTTTTCTCCTTACGTTACATTTTTCAACATATGGTATGAACAGTGTTTCTAGAACATGCTTAAGAGCATTTCAAACACTTTGATGAATATTCCACGTGAATAATAAGCTTGAATATAATTCCAAAATAAGGAATATAAATAATATTAATTTCCTGAAATTCACTTAAAGTAATATCATTAGTAAAACAAAAAAGGGTATTCATGATCCTCAGAATCAATAATATTTATAGAGTATTGTTGAGACAATACATGCCCAACACTAGGATATTGATTTTTTTTGTTCTTAGTATTCATTAATTTTAAATGATTAAGGATATTATTTTTATAAATTTATATTTTATAAAATTGAATAAAATTATTGGAATGTTTTCGTTGAAAAAATGAATGTTTTTTATAAACCATTTTTAATAGAGTTTTGATAGATTCCCATGGAATTATGAATTATAAAAAATAATCTTTAAAGGACTTTATTTCTTATGTGAAACTAATAAATATTCAATAAAATGGGTGAATCATATAGTGTGAATAACTGTTATATTTTAATATTCTATTTGAATATTATATATATCAAACACAACATTATAATCATAACTAAATTTGAGGGTATTTATCAGAGTCCTATGTCATATCATACAATAGATCCGTGATATACATTATGTAATATATTATTGCAAACCATATTTTCATATTGGTTATTATTAAATTATTAATAATTATAATGATTCATATAATCATTGATAATAAATATATTATCATAAGAATGTTCATAAATTATTATATAAAAACATCCATAAATTTCGGTAGCTACAAATTAGATGTATCTCCCAGGAAATGTAATTTAATGAAGTAATGAAAAATAAAGAATGTGATCCATATATATTTGTGGTAGTTTTAAAGAACCAATACTATATTATTTTATCTTTGTACCTCTTCCTTATTAATATTAAATTATAGGGTGATAAAATAAATTGTTGTGATCTATCAATCCTAACATAGTATATGTACATTTTGGTGAATGGTATAAAAACATTAGAGGCAAGAGAAAGATAACTATTTCTTAGTGATCATCATTAAATATACTTTATCGATATAGATCAGAGATTACTTATGGTACACATATTTATTTTACTTTATTTGTATTTGATTTTTGATTTCTTGATGATAGATTCATATTTAAAAGGGTTCCATCCACAATTTATGAGAATATAATCATCTCAACAAACCCATTTGAACTCATTCATGTTATAATTTAAAATAATATTTTGAAACCCTTTTAATATGGATTATAAAATGATGTTTGTGTCTTGATTGACACTGATCAATGATCATAGTCTCTCCAATTAATTTATATAAAAAATAATTATGGTTATATGAATTTGTATGCAAGAACCCACAATCATCATACACCGAAAGAGTACCATTGATACTCTATATCCTTATATCTATCTATATTTATATATAAGATATTATTATTTTTTATGAACCCAAAATCATCTATATTCATATATTTAATTCAAATATTTGGAATAAAAAAACTAACATTATTATATATAAATTAACAAAATAATACTTATTCATAATATATGTATCTATGAATTTATATCAAACTTTATTAGTAATACCACTTTCAAGATGTTATTTAATCCACAAGAAATTCCCATTCGATTGTAAATTAACTCTAAGAGTGGTAGGGTGAATCTATGTGATTCTTTTTACATTTTTCTACTCAATTTTTAATTTCTATTTCTGATATATGAACGTATATCCTAGTTATGATTTATGTAACTATTTATGCATTCTTAACATTGATGTCCACATTAAAAAAAATAAACCAGTGATAATAGATTGTATTATTTTTCAAGGATTAATCCTAATGTGGGAATATACACCATATTGTTTTTATGATGAATTTTATATAAAAATTTATCTACAATAATTTATAATTTATACAAATTCAAGATATTGTATCATCCATAACACTATAATTAAAAGGGTGTGAGAATAATGAATCCTTTATGGGGGGTCTACATTGCTGCCTAGGAGGAGATCCAAGCCAGAAAAAGGAACTCTAAGGGGGGGGGGGGTCGCATCACTACCAAAAATGGGAATCGAGCTGGGGTAAGGGTGGTCGAAGGGGGGGTTGGGGGTTGGGGTGGGGTTGCGTCACTAGAGAGCCGTCCAGAGAGAAGTTTGAATGGGGGGGGGGGGGTTGTAGGGGTTTGGGGTCGTGGGATCAGGGTCACCCCTATAGAGAATAGAGGGAGAGGGGTAGGGGGAAAGGGGGTCATAGGCTCTGGGGTCTCCACTAGGGATAGGTGAGGAATGGGTCCAGGGAGGTGGGGGTTGGTGTCGGGGTCCCATATAGGGAGTAGGGAAGGGGAGGGGATTAGGGTTTTTAAAAAAATTTAGCAGTGGTTTAATTTAAACCAATTCTAATTGAAAAAAACCACATCCATTTTATGAAACTAACTCTATATTATATATATATTTACTAGATTTATTTGGCGGTGATTATTAGAATTGATGTGAATAAACCTCCACTAACCAATGATTTTTTGTAGTGATTTCATGATATGGAGTTTCCCTAACCTAAGAAAAACCAAAATAAAAACATGATAATCAACCTCAAACTTCAGAGGTCATATACAATGGTTATCGTAAGATTTCTACATTATTTTCATAGTTACCAACTGACTCCTAATCAACTAAACCTGCTTGGATGTCATCTACATGAGACTAGGTCCAATAAAAACTTACTCACTTTCCACCAAGAAATAAATAGGTGAGTGGCACAAAATTCTATAAAATTCCTCAAAAGGTTCCGTTTTGATCAATTTATTTACTTTTTTATTATACACAAATTCTATGAGTGCCATATGCTGCTCCCACAAACCACTAAAATCCAAAACATAGGCTTGTAAAATATCCTGTAGAATCTGAAAGGTCTAGCTAGATTAATGGTTAGTATGAAGATGATATTCCATACTCAAAAGAACCTATGATCCTAGAGATTTCTGAAGACCCTTACACAATTGAGATGTGAAACAAGGATCTCTATTCAAAACTATACTCCTTGGAACACCATGAAAATGAAATATATTGAACACGTAGAGACTACATAGATCATAAATAGTGAAGGTATCCCTAATAGGAAAGAAATGGTCTACCTTCATTAGTTGATCCATGATCAACCATACCACAAAATTCTTATGGGGTGTCCTGGGTAATCCTATCATAAAATCCATAGTGACATCATCTCATTTCCACTTAGTAATGGGTAAAGGCTACAATAGTCTAGTAGGCCTCTGATGCTCATCTTTTACCTACTGACATGTGGAATATCTCTCCACGAATCTTGACACCTCCTTATTCATTTATGACCACTGGCACTATCTATATAGACCATAATACATATTTGTTGAACCAGGATGTACCACTCATATAGAAGTATGAATCTCTCTCATCAACTCCTCGCACAAGCTAGTAGGAACCCATTCTTGGCCATAAAAAAGAATATAATTTCCACTACCAAGAGACCATCCAACTAGTGGCTCCTCACCATATAATATTTATCTCAAAACTAATCCCTTCAGATTAGATAATTTATTTATCTTGATTAGGACAAGAGGCACAGGTATGATAGTTGTTTAAGTTAGAGTTACTCATATCTGTGACTTCTAAACATCTAGATGAATGTCCATAAACATTACCACCATTTACTACTCGTCGTAAGAATCCCAATCTTACTCTCTCAACATATTTCGAATCAATTCATCCAAAATGAAATTCCCCTTTCCCGGTGCATGATGCAACTCAAAGTCAAAAGACTGTAGATACTCGACCCACATCCTCTACTGAAGGTTTAAGTCCCTCTAGTAAAATATGTACCTAAGGCTCCTGTATTCCATATATAACACAAACCTCTCACCCAAAATATAGATTCACTAGAATATCAGGGAATGTATCACTCAAGATAACTCAAGATCATGAGTAGGATAATTCCTCTCATGCGATATTAGCTGTCTGAATCCATAAGCAACCATTCAATCATCTTACATTAGAACTACTCTAATTCTAGCTCCAGATGTATCACATTAAATGGTATATGACTTACTTGGTATAGGTAAAGTGAGGATATTCTATGAGGTCTTCCTTACCTTTAGATCCTAAAAATACCACTCGTAGGATCCTGGACAAACAAAATTCACCTCTTTCTTGGTCATCCTGGACATCGATGCTTCCAAATGTGAGAAATCCTGGATAAAATGTCGATAATAACCTACTAAACCCAGAAATATTAAAATCTAAAATTCATTCTTGGGTGGTTCCTAATATATCATGGCTGAAAATTTCTCTGGGTATATTAACTCTCCATCCTCTAAGATGAAATGGCCTTATAATTTCATTTTATCAATCCAGAAATTGTGTTTGGTTAGCTTGGTGTAAAGCCAATTCCCTCTCAATGTAATCAAGTTGATTTCAAGATGTTGGGTATGATCATCTGCTAACTATGAGTATAATAAGATTACATTAAAAAAACCACCAAAAACTAATCCATAAAAGGATGAAATACGTGATTCATTAAGGTCATGAATGTCGCTGGTGCGTTTTTCCAACCAAACAACATCACTATAAACTCATAAAATCAATACCTTCTCCTAAAAGAAGTCTGAGGCAAGTTTGATGGTCTCAACCTCAAATGGTGGTAACCTGATCTCAAATATATCTTAGATAAGATCTTAGAAAATCTTATATGATTTAATATATCATCAAAGTGTATAAGGGGATACCATTTCTTAAATTTCATCTGGTTCAATCTCTGATAATCCACACATAAGTGAAAAGTCCCATAAGTTTTCTTAGAGAAAATAACTAGAGAAACCTATAGATATTTACTTAGCCACATAAAACCTTTGGATTACAAATATTCCATCTCAAAAAGATCTATTGGTACCATTCTATAAAGTTTTATAGAAACCATATCTTCTCTCAACACAAATTTGATCAAGAACTTGATCTATCACTCAGGCAGTAAACTGTAGAATTCATCAAAAAATACATTCTGAAAATGGTCTAATAGTAGAGTAAAATTATCCTATTTCATTCCACCATCATCTTGATCAAGGCTTGATATTTGAGCTATGAGACAATCTAATTTTCACTGAATTGGTCATGCATGACCAGCCAAAAGATCCCACTCACCCTGGTGAAAATAGCTTCCTTCTTATAGATATAGAAAGGTAACTCTACTCCAATAATATTTGATATGATATTCATATAAAACTAACCAATACATAATAAGAAACAAATAAAAAAAAATTAATTTTCAGTATGAACGATTCCCAAAAGAAATGGAAACCACAAATTTATAGAGAACATGCCTTTCAACATTTGATATTATTTGACCACACTCCCAATGGTGTTTCAATGATTAGGAAACCACCCAATTTTTCAATAACCAAGACTAACTTGTTTGAAAAAAGAGTAGATAAAAATGAATTTTATTATCATGTATCAAAAAATGAATTTAAGGGTAGATAACACAAGAATCACACCTCTGATGGTGTAAGGTCTTTTATCCACACTAGCTGGATTAGTCTTCATAGTGTATAACTGACTAGCCCCTCTGAATTGGGATTCAGTCTGAATTCCCCATGCTATTCATTCTACCTAGTACTAATGCTTATACATTGGGGAACCATGTCCCCTCCTAGACCTGAAATTCCTATGGAACTCCAGCTACATGTCTGATAGTCCTTCCCAAACTATGGTACTTATCCTGATCACTTTCCACTGCTCTATTGCGATAAGTTCCTACAAAATTATAAAGATGAACCATACAACCACAAGAATGAGAATCCAATGTAGGGTATGGACACTGAGGTCCCTTATGTACTAACTTTCCACACTGATAGCACAACAATAATACATCATCATGATCTGGCTTCCCACTTCCCTAACTGCTCTTCTAACTATTTACTTGGAGATAATCATCATAGTGATGCTTCTTACTACCATAAGAAGAGCTCACAGTTCTCCCTGCTTAAATAATTTGGTCACTACTTGGGTCCTCTCTCATATCCCCTTTCAGGATGAGTTCCTGCTTCATCACATTTGAAAAAATACTCAGGAAAAAGACATTCACTTGTGACTTGATCTTATAGAAAAGTGAATAATGAAAATGCCTCACCCTAGAGATCTCATCTACAGCTAGAGATGACACAAATATCTATAGGTCGGTGAATCATCTGGAATAATAAATCACTAACATTCCCTCCAATGTTATATGAATGATCTTGTGATCTTCTCATCCCTCAATGTCTCTAGATAGAACTGTCTTAGGAAATTTACCTCAAATTTCTTCTAGGATAACTCCTCTTACTTCCCAGATTTCTCTAAAATGTACCAAAAACTCTTGGATGGTCTATAAAGCATATATACAGAAATATTCAACCTCATATCTATGGGTGTATCAATATTATTGAAGATCATATGCATGGAATCAATCCAGAACTTTGATTCCTGGGGTCCTACCTCCCTAGTGAACATAGTCATATGCTGTAGTTGAAACTCTCTTGTCAGCTCAGAAATTGAAGGCATGGTGTGAACAATGTGCCTTTCCATAAATCAAATTACCCTAAAAAAGCTTTCATGAATCTAAACATCCATATGATCTATAGGAGATGAAAGAAGCTCTTGATTAGATGCATTAGAAGCATGTTTATTTCTACTCTCCTAATGATCAATTCAAATATGAAATAGGGGAATTTTATCTACAATAAAAACACACTCCTTAGAAAACTGGATAAAAACAAGGTCAACCTCAACATGTGACAAAAACAGAGAACCACTAGCCATTTGTCTCTCTAAATAAGGATTACAAGTGTTTTAGAATGACATACCATTTTTTATTTCATTTATCAAATATAATAGGTATCTCATATCATAGTTCATATAGGAAAATATATCACATGCAATCAATATGTCCCTATCATGAATAATAAATGTCAAGATACATTTCTATGTGCCTATCATGATGCATTCATACTCATATTATGCCATACCAGGCCATGAGTATAAATCTCAAGAAATAATAAAAACATAAAATTTGAATCACCCTTGGTGAAATAACATCAATCATAATCAACAAACATCATGAACAACAATCCTATCCCTGGGCACTTGGATTTTCACCCATACATGGGTTAGATACCCCCATGAACAAGATTATTATCAATTCCTGACACATCCATGTATCCTTTTTTAACTTCCCCAAATAGTAAAAAAACAAAAATGAAAAAAACAAGCTCCTCTGATAGTATATTGTAACCTACCCCGATAAGATACTCTCTCATGTTACCAAATCTGGTTATTTACTGGACTTCAAGTGCACCTCCCCATATTCCAGGGGCTTCCAACTAGAAGTGGGGGTTTAATAAATATATTATGGATACTATACCCCTGGGTATAGAGTTATAACATAGTGTAATAATCAATAATAATATATATCAAAGTAATATAAATAGCATAAACAATAAAATATATGACTAGAAATGAAATGAGGAACCAATGAATCAACTAATAACCAATGTAATTATAATATAGAATGTATCTACTTCCAAACTGAAAGTAATAAAAACAAAAGAATAAGATATAAAAAAACTCAAAAGACCCCAGTCCCAAATCCCATGTCGTTCTTGTCTCCAAGCTCCAACCCATCCAACAAGAAACAAGCAACAATAAGGTCCTTTACCTTTTCCAAACCTTTATCCAGGTAATCTTATTGGGTACCAAATGGATTCCTGAATATGGTTTGAGTGGAACTCAGTAGCTTGACACAATCATGTCTAAACCAAACCATTCTAATAATAAGTTCATGCAATAAAATGATTATTAGATGTATCAATTAATCAACTTAATATGATACAACAATCAACCTACTTTGAAACCATGTCAGAATATCTATGATCATGTATAAAAACCTTTCCAACTATAACAAAAAACCCTTACATAATCACATAACATAGAAAATCCCTATGCATAATAATTTCAGTATCTAGGGAAATCCCTATATATTAGTATTTCAAAATCCCGGCCTAGACCACTATATAAACATTTTATCATCTGAGTTAATCCCTCTATATAAACATTTATACATTCGGGAATATACCTATATATAATAATTATAGCATGAAATTAATATGAGCCCTCTATATTATAATTTCAGTATCTAGGCATAGCCTTCTATATAAGCATTACAACATAAAACTAGTCCAAGACTGCTATATAATAATTACAACATGTATCACAACACAGCCCATAATACTAGGGATATAACAATATCACATTATAATCCTCAATGGTTATTTATGAAAATTACCATTTTATTTCAATTATATATTTATTTTTTATCAAATTATCAATATTCATTTAAATAAACAAAAATTCATTACCAAAGTGATTCTATACCAAGAAATCCCCAAGAGTCCCATTTCATGCTAAGAAAACTTCAATCCATTATCCAAAAAATTACTATTCAAGGGTTCACTCCCCCAATGGGTAGCCACAATCTAGATTGCAATGCCATTGAATCTAAAGGGATCCAAGGAATAAACCCAAAAAAATGTTATCATCATCTATTATTCAATTAATTAATGCACACATTGTGTTGGTGAAATCAAAATATTTCACAAAATTAATAATTAAATAGACTATAGTGTTTCATTTTAGACCACCTAATTTAAACCAGTGATAAATACAATGCTTTCAACTGGTAACACCAACAAGAATGAAGATGTAGAAGATAACATGAATAACCAAATCATACAAGATCTAAATCAATACCTGTTTCCACATTGGTCAAAATATTACACCCTGAAAATGAGAAAAAATAATAGGAGAGTTATATACCAAAGTAAAATAACTCACCAAGGATTTATCACTTGATTGGGACATAGGAAATGAAGAGGGTGATCCAAATTTACTTGGAAAATCCCTATAGATCAAGAGTGGAAAAGTTTCACATGAAAGGAATGAAAACATAAGTGTACGACACTATTTATAACTAATGATCCTAAAAAATAAATGGCATGTAATATTTACATAGAGTTTAATTATCAATTTATGAGTTATGTTGAAATTTTCATCACCTTGACTGAATTTAACCCTGATTGAATATTATATGTCATGTAAAATAGATTCACAACATGTAAACAGTTCACTTCATGAACCAGATCATGGAATTTATTAATTTCATGGAATCTTTTCGGTGACAATTACATGTCATGTAATATATTTACACTGTGAGTAAAATTCTTGCAATAATATTTAATCCCATTTTCTATAGAAGATCCCAAAACACCTCTGAATCCTTTCAAAATCATATAAAACCATCATAATCCCCTTTAATACATTTATATCTGGACTCCATTAATTTTTTTAAAAAAATATCCCCAAACATTAGGTTATTTTACCTGATAAAATATCTCTATATTTGAATGAGACATGACCACAAAGGTTCAAATACAAAGGAAAACCCAAACAAAAGAGGTTCAACACAAAAATAAAAGAGAGATATACCTGAAATAAGATGAGATATTACACCATGATCGTGATACCTAATTTTACCTATAAATGAATCTCTATATCTTACAAACTCTATTTTCACTATTTTACTTAAGGAAACCTTTAGGTTTAGTCATGTATAATTTTTTTTAACTAACTTACCATTTATAAAAGTAGTTTTGACATTCATTTTCAAAATTTCATAATCATGGAAGGCTACTATTGTAATATTTTGATGGATTTAAGCATTGAAACTGGTGAGAAGATTTCATCATAATCTATTCCTTAATATTTCATGATACCCTTCACTAGTAATTCTTTATAGGTATTTTAATTACCATTCATGTCTCACTTTTTCATGAATACCCATTTTCACCCAATGGGTTTTACGTCAGTTGAAGGGTATACCAAAATCCATAATCGATTTTGATACATGGAATCTATCTTAGAATGCATATATTATTTATATTTAGAAAAATAATTTCCATATATTTATTATGTGTATGTTAGATGTTGATCATTATCTATATGTAACATGTCACCTGATTTAGTGATAAGAAAACCATATCACTCTGGTTCTCTAAACTATAGAGTCGACCTACACAATACTTATGTATTAGGAAGTGTTTATATATGATATTATTATATATTAAAAGAGAAATTTGGATCATTAATATCATTTGAGAATTGTGTTAAAGACCTTATCAAAGGAAATTTTGTATTCCAAATTTAGTAAATGTGAATTCTGGCCGTAGAAAGTACCATTCTTGGGCCATATAATTACAATAAAGGGTATATCGATGGATCCCTCAAATATTGAAACTATTGAAAATTGGAACAAAGAAAACATGGTGATTTAAATTCATATTATTCTTTGGTTGGATTAATAATATTGATTTTTTTGAGAAATTACTGATGGAAATAAAATCGACTAACCATGTTGACATAGAAGGGATCCAAGTTCCTGTGGATAGATGAATGTGAATAAAATTTCAAGGAATTGAAGAGAATATTAGTCAGTGCACCTATTGTCACACTATACCATTGTGTATAAGAGTTTTTTATCTCTAGTGATGCATTGAATAAGGGACTAAGATAAATTATAATACATAATTATATGGTGATATCTTATGCCTCACTCCAATTTAAAATTCATGATCAAAATTTCCCGACTCATGATTTGGAACTAGTAGGAATAAATTTTTTATTTAAATATATAGAGACATTATCTTTATTATGAATGATGTGATATATATATATATTGATTAAATAAACTTGAATTTTATATTTATATATAAACAAGTGAATATGTTCTAAAGGATTTTATTGGAGTTGATTAAAGATCATGGATTCTCAATACATTACCACCCTAGGATGGTGAAAAGGTTGTTGATGCTCTAAATTGAAAGGAAAACGATAGTTTGTACATGATGATGATTGAGATAGACCCAATACTTATATATTTACTTAATATAGATCTAGAAATCATGATTAAAGTGATAAAATCATATCTTTATCAGATAAATGTTCAAACATCAATCCATGTGAGGATTAAATAGGTGCATAAAAAAGATGTAGAACTATAGAAGAAGGGGGGAATGTTCTTGAGTTTATCCATGCTTGTGAAGGAACGATAAGGTTAAAAAACTGAGTATATATCCCACTAATACCATATTTGAAGAACGATGTGATGGGTAAATCTCATAGTTTATCATTCTATATTCATCTTGGAAGTATGAAAGAGTATTTATAGTGGGAATATCTGAAAAGAAATATTATATATTATATATCTCTATGAATATTATATCAACAAGTTAAAATTGATAGATATAAGTATAATGGTATGTTACAACTATTACACATACTAGAATAAAAACATGAAAACATCATTATGGATTTCATCATCAAACTCCCCAAAACATTTAGAGGTCATAATAATATTTGGGTTCTAGTCCACCACCTTATGATGTTAACACTTTTCTTTGAAATTAAAGAATATTTATCTATTGAAATTTTTTTTAGAATATAAATTATGTAAATCATAAGGTTTCATGGAATACCATATTCTCTCATATCTGATCACGATATGAGGTTTAATGTAATGTTTTAGAGAAGTCTTCAACAAGATTTGAATATGGAGTTGTACATTAGAACTACATATCATCCTTAGATAAATTATTTAAGTGATATTAATATTCAAAACCTAGAATATATATTGATATATTTTTCTATATATTTCAAATTTTGTTGGTATCATCACCTTTATATGATTGTGTTTTCTTACAACAATAGTTTTCACTTAAGCATTCAGATGGATCCTTATGAATCCCTCTAAGGAAAGTGGAGAAAATCTCCACCGTGTTGGAATAAATTTGGGGAAAGAAATATATTAGGACCTAATATTTCTAAGGAAATAATATAGAAATTTAGATCTATTAAACAACACATCATGTAAGATCATAGTTGATAGAAAAGTTATGGCGATAATCATCAGTGAGATATAGAGTTTAAAGTAGGTTAGAAGGTTTTCCTTTAAATATATCCTTGGAATAATGTTATGATATTTGAGAAAAGGTAAAGATAAGACCTAGGTATATGGGTTTCTATGAGATTTTTGATCATATCAAGACAGTTAGTTATCTCTTGACGCTTCTACAAAATCTCTCTCAAGTTCACAACGTGTTCCATATATCTATCCTAAGAAAGTACATACCTGATCCTTTGCATGTACTTAACTTATAAGTAATTACACTCAATCATAATATATCTTATGAATAATAGATAATGGAGATTATTTATTAAATAAGGAATAAGAAAACTGACCTAGTCAAAGTTTTGTGGCGAAACCATAAATTTGAGGAAGGTATGTGGGAACTCGATGATGTGATAAGATATAAGTATCCAGAGTTGTTTATATTGGAGTGATAATATTTCAAAGGAAAAATTATTATAATGGGGTGGAATATAACACACTAATATTTTATAATATTTTCTCTTCAAATAAATTTTATTCTTTGTTATCTTGTTTTACACATAACATCAAGTTTAAACGAACCATAATATATGATTGAAATATTATTTTTAAATGTTATGGTTATCTCTTAGATGTTGGATTGGAGTTTATGAGTTGGAAAAACTAATTTATATAAAAAATATTTTAAAAATTTATAGAATTAATTCATTGGTCATAAATTGGATAGAAATAAAAATAAAAGCATTTTAAGGTAAAAAAGATATTTTCTAGAAAAAACTGTTTTTATGCACACAATGTGTTTTTATCTTAATAAATTAAATTAATTATTAATTATGAATTAATTTACATAAATTTTAATATAATATATTCAATAAAAAAATTAGTAATCATTTAATGATTTTTACTAGGAAAGTAATTAGAATAAATAATTATTTATGCTTGAAAATGCATCTCTTCTAAAAGTGGTTTTCATTACATTTTTCAAACTTATTTTAAAATGAATTTATTCCATGTATAGAAATTGAATGTGATAAAATGGTTTCAATATTTTTAATCATCATTTAAAAATTTGTTAATAAGGTTAATTTCATTTTTGGTTATTTTGAATAGCAACCGAGGTAAAAATTTATTACTATGGTAAAGGTTAAAATGGTTAATGGGGGGGGGGGTTAAAATAAAGAGATAAGGTTAAAAATTACCTAAAAATTTGTTTAAATATTATTATTTAAGTGTATTTTAACCCTCCCATATATTATATTTTAAATTTAGGATACCTTGGTGCCACATTAACTTTAATACGACTTTATTATATTTTAATGGTTTAAGTATTTACAAGAGTGCCACTCCCCTCACTTATAAAAGGGAACCTCCTATCCTAACTTATCTACACCACTTGAGAACTTTACATTGACCAAGATCTACCAAAACACCCTTCCAAGATCCTCACACATGATATTGAGGTGATATTTACCCCCAAACACCCATCCAATAAGTCTTATGATGATTTTTTATAGAGGATACCTAAAGAAAAGGAGGTTTGAAAATCTAAAAATCTAGATGGGACTTGAGGTAAGTGTTTATGTTATAATCTCATTTATTTTATGTATTCTCAATAATAAATTTCTATGAAGAGAAATTATATGATCCTTATCCTTTAAACTATAATTATTTTTCTTCACCCATGGTAAAGCATATAATTTTTAATTATTATTACCATTTTCCTATCTATGGTACTTAAAAATATTTAAGAAATGGTTTAAATAAAAACTAATATTATTTCCACTTTGGTAAATAATTTTTTTATTCCATTCCCATGTTCTTTAAAATGTTTTCACAATTGTTTTTCAATTATGAAATGAATAATTAAAGTCATTTTTAACCATGTTCAATGTAACGTCCCAGTTCTGGAAGCTGCCTAGAGGCTCCCTGTACCCAGTTGGTCACATGGCCTCAAGTGCATTTCCCCGAATGAAAAAGGATACTTACTAGCAGCGGGGGATTTGGGTCTGATAGTAGAGAAAATATGCCCTCATTGGCAGAGTAACACAGTGGAAGTAAAATAGATATACAATAGCGGAAGCAGTAATAATACCATACAATAGTAAACAATGGAATACTAAAAGTAAGAACCACTGGAGCACATATATAAATGATGCATGATAAATATGTCGATGAAAATAGCCAAACAAGTAACAATGTAGGAATAAAGTACTAAACCAAGTACAAAATAAATACAAGAATCAACTCCTCACCATCACAAGATTCATCTTGGTCCCATGCTCTCCAGCTCCAAAGCAGTCAAGTACCTGAAGTAGAAGGGTGATTTCCCTTATCTATACCTGCAACAATATAATCTGTTTGGGCCCAAAAGCATGACCTAAATAGGGTGTGAGACTAATTCTAGTAGGAAACCACCAAAAGATCTATGCCTAATAGTCAGTGAATATATATGACAAGAAATAAGTAAAAGGAAGTAGTAAACAAGGAAGTACTCAGCAGTAAACATTCATACAGTTTAAATCATTCAAACACCACATATCAAGTAAGCAGATAATCACATAAAGGTAACCCTATAAGATGTTCTCACATCCTAAACCCCTCTGGTTCTACCTAGAAAACACAAGAAACCTTCTGGGAAGTACATACAGTCTAACCCCTCTAGTTCAAGTTTAGCACAGACTCTCTGAGGAAGCACTCACCATTAATTCCCCCAACAGTCTCGCATCGGTAACTAATAGGCACTCTGGGGAAACACTTACATCACATCCCCCCTGTGGTCTACATCGAGGAACTAAAGAAACTCTGAAAAAGCACTTACGTCAATTCCCACTATGGTCTCGCATCGTAACAATAAAAACAGACACTCTGGAGAAGCCCTTACGTCCATTATTTATATGGTCTACTACAGTAGGTTCTCACGGCCCAGTGTAAGTCAAATGAGAACAAAAATGAAATACGGCCAAAGTTAACCTCATGAACTACTTGGATAATAGTCTATAGAATAAAAACATGTCAGATAAATATTAATCCATCCTACAATAATAGGCATGGTGAACAACAAGGTATCCTAACAGGCTAAGCAGGACCAAACGGTCATAAAAAAACATGCATGGAAAAAAACTTCCAAAGCATATCAATTTACCCTATTCACATTCAATTAACCTCTATTCTAGTATACAAGCATACCAGTCAATTAACATAGCTAAAACAGTAAACACACAAAACCCCATTCAAGGGTATTGAGCAATTTTTCACATACAATTCAAAGACATTATATAGAAAGGAACAAACCACCTACCTTGATGTTGTAGGATGGCTATACATGAATCTCATGCCTTGAATAACCCAAGAACACCATATATCTACAAAAATGTCAAAAAATTTCAACCCACAATATCTCACGAGAGAGAAGGAATCAGAATAAGGTGTTCAAGAAGAAGATAGAACTCACCGATGCGATTCTAACACAACTGACAGATTTCTATTTGGAGAACAGACACTTGATCGAGGTCTTGGCAAAGATCTGCATTGTACGGATGCTCTCGGTCGAGTTTGACGGAGAAGAAGACGTTTCTGTCAATTAGACGTGACCCTAGTCCGTTTAATTAAAAAAAGAAAGTACACGGTGTTTACTTTTGTGGTATACGGCGTGTACTTTCCCTTACCGAGCCTCGCTTTAGGTGTCCTCAAGGTCACCACACACAGCCATGTGCACAACCGTTACAAGGCCAACACATGGCTACCTGCGGTAACTGAGTACATGGCATGTACTCATAAATTACATAACGTGTACTTAATAAATTTCTAGAAATTTCCATAAATTCATCTTTTTCTAAAAAACACCAGAAAAAGGAAAACATACCCAAAAAGAAGATCCAGGTTCTTACAAACTCACCCCTTAATGAAATTCATCCCCGAATTTCCTTAGCAAAGCAGCGTAGAATAAGAACCCTCGAAAAGCTCCGACCACTGTGATTGTACATCGGCCTCACTCTCCCAAGTCTCGTCCTATACTCGTCCGTGTTTCCATATCACTCGTACCAGAGGAACAGACCGACCATGTAGAACCTTCACACTTTGATCAACAATCCAGATAGATTGATCCTCAAAATATGCATCCACCTCTATCTCAACTGCCTTAGGTTGAAAAGCATGATACAGGTCTGAGAAGTAATGTCGAAGCTGAGAAATGTGGAAGATGTCGTGCATTTCCCGGTACCTCTGAGGTAACTACAACCGATAGGCAACCGGCCTAACTCTCTACAACACCTCAAATGGCCCAGCATACCTCGGTGAAAGATTACCCTGCCTCCTAATCCTACTATTTCCCAACCTCAGTGTGACACACAGAAACACCTGAACTCTGACCTTGAACTCCAGAGGTCATCTCCGTCGATCAACATAAGACTTATATCACAACTGTGTAGTAGCTATCTTCTTCTGAATCAACTCGATCTACTCCATCGTCTCCTGGACAAGACGAGGTCTCAGCATAGCTACGTCTCCTTCCTCCAGCCAACATAAGGGTGATCAGCATGGCCTACCGTAAAAAGCCTCATAAGGTGTCATCTGAATAGTTTCTTGAAAACTATTATTGTAGGAAAAATCCACAAGAGGTATATGCTTCTCCTAATATCCTCCAAAATCTAGGATACATGCTCGAATCATGTCCTCAAGCACCTAAATCATACGCTCGGACTGGCCATCTGTCTGGGGATGGTAAGCTGTACTCAGAAGAACCTGTTTACCCAAAGCCTTCTGAATCCCCTGCCATACCCGAGAAGTAAAACGATCATCCCTATTAGAGACAATGGAGTGTGGAACCCCATGTAAATGTACAATCTCTCAGATGTAAAACCTTCCCAACTCATCAACACTGAAGGTCTCTTTGATCAGTAAGAAGTGAGAA
This sequence comes from Viscum album, assembly GCA_963277665.1. Classification (NCBI taxonomy): domain Eukaryota; kingdom Viridiplantae; phylum Streptophyta; class Magnoliopsida; order Santalales; family Viscaceae; genus Viscum; species Viscum album. Next base: position 1,385,937,876 of record OY728138.1, read on the forward strand.
ACCTTCATGAGTCTATCAATGAAAGCCCATACTACATCATTTCCTCGAGGCGACCTTGGGAAAACTTTCATGAAATCCATCGTGATATCATTATACTTCCACTCAAGAATGAGTAACTGTTGTAAAATCCCTTATGGTTGCTGATGCTCCGCCTTCACCTGCTGACAAGTGGAACACCTCATGACCAAACCAACAACATATCTCTTCATACCTAGCCATCAAAACTGACTGTATAAATTATGATACATCTTTGTAACACCAGGATGAACTACCCAAACTAAGTAATGAGAGTCCCACATCAGCTCCTCGCATATTTCTTCTGGAACCCATATGCACCCATGAAAATGAAAGATCTCATCCTTACCTACTATCCATCCAGGAATAGGGTCCTCTCCCGAAACACTCTCCCATAGGACTAGGCCTTCAGAATCTAATAGCTTCCTCATTCACACTTGATAAAGAAGTGTAGAGGTAATAGCTATAGTAGAAAAAAACATCTTCCCCTGTCTGTCGTGCACCTCCAAATGCATCTCAGAGAACAGAGCCATAAGAAGCTACTCACTACTGGCCTCCTAAACTGCCTATATCTGAGTCCTCCTGCTTAGTGCATCAGCCACTACATTGCCTTTCCTAAGTGTATATGCTAGCTCGAAGTCAAAGGACTGAAGGTAATCAAACCACCTTCATTGTCTCAAATTTATATCATGCTGAGTGAATATGTACATGAGACTTTTGTGGTCAGTGAAAACCACAAAATTCTCTCCCATAAGATAATGTCTCCAATAGTATAAAGCATGAACAACAGCAGCCACCTCGAGATCATGTGTTTGGTAGTTCCTCTCATGTGGCCTCAACTTCTGAGACCTGTATGCAATGACTCCTTCCCCCTACATAAGCATAGCTCCCAGATCGATACCTAAATCATCATAGTAAAAAATATAGCTCTTTCCCATCTCTGGAAATACGAGTATCGGTGCTGAAGTGAACCTCCCTTTCAGCTTCTAAAAGGTTGAATCATAAGAATCTGACCACAATAACTTCTCACCCTTCTTAGTCATACCCATCGGTGGCACTGCTAATCATGAAAAGTTCGATATTAAACATCTGTAGTATCCAGCCAGCCCTAGAAAACTTCATACCTCAAAGATTTTTTCAGATGCTCCCAATAAACTACTGCTCTCACTTTCTCTGGGTCTACTGATACTCCTATCTCTAAGATAACATGAACCAAGAAGTGAATTTGGTCCATCCAAAAGTGGCATTTTGAGAGCTTAACATATAACTGATTCTCTCTCAGTGTACTCAAAATGATCTCAAGATGGGTAACATGGTCACGTCGAGTGTGATAGTACACCAAGATATCATCCATGAAGACTACCATGAAATAATCCAAGTATGGATGGAACACTCGTTTCATCAGTTCCATGAAAACTACAGGTGAGTTCGTGAGACCGAAAGGCATAACCATATACTCGTATATACCATAACTGCTCTGAAAGGTTTTAAGAGGTATATCTGATGGTATAACGTGTAACTGATGGCAACCGGACCTCGAGTCAATCTTCAAGAACACCCGGGATCCTCAAATCTGATCAAAGAAACCATCAATCCTTGGTAAGGGATATCAGTTCTTGATTGTCTACTGGTTCAACTTCCAATAATCCACACAAATTCTGAGGGTATCGTCCAACTTATTTGCAAACAGGATAGACGAACCCCAAGGAGAAGTACTGGGTCAAATAAAACTCTTTGCCTGTAACTCCTCCAATTGCTTCTTGAGATCATACAACTCAGGTGTAGCCATACTATAAGGAGGAATAGACACCAATGACGCTCCTAGAACAATATCAATAGAAAAGTCCACCTCTCACTCTAGAGGTAAACTTGAAAAGTCCTCTTGAAATACATCCCTGAAGCGATCCAACACTGGAGGAAAGTATAACTGTGAAGTCCCCTGGTCATACAGATATAGACTAGTAATCTGGGATGTAACTCCTCCCAACCCATGATGCTCGGGTCTCGCTCTGCTCTCCTGGACATCCCATTCGCCCTTATGAAGAAACGATCTTCCCTCTGGTGATATGAAAATCACCCTACGATGATATCAATCGACAACTGCCTAGAAGAGAACTAACCACTCCATTCCAAGAATGATGTCATAGCTTGTTATATCTAAGACATAAATGTTACATAGGAAGTGACACCCACCAATATCTAGAGGGAACTCCCTGCACTGATGTACACTAGCCGTTCTAGTCACCAACGGAGTGTCTAATGTCAAGATATCAGCAGAAGAAAAGATACAGAGCCCACGGATCTCCACAACAGTGACAAATATAAATCTATGTGGAGCCCCCGTATCTATAAGAGTAGAATCTAAAACTGAGACAACTAAGATCTTACCTCAAACTGTAGAGGGTCTGGGATCCTGCTCCTGCTGGGTCTGATCCACTACAAAAGTATGACCTACACCATGGTCCTATGACCCTGCATGACCACTCTGAGCTGATCCACCCTATTGTCACTGAAAGCCTGGTGACTGACTACCACGACCACAACCACCACCTCAGCCTGAACGGCCGGAAGTACTCTAGTTCCCAGACTGGTGAGAAACTGGCGGTATTGTTCCTGAATGAAGAGTCATAGACGAACCCCTGTCACCTTCTGGTGGTGAGAAAAACTAACAGAAACGCTGAAGATGGCTCGTACTTCCATATGATTGGAATTCTAATGGGTCTCTTGGGCAATGTGTCCTTGTATGCCTGCTCTTTCCACACTGGTAGCACACAACTTAGCTAACAAAAGAAGTGTCCCGAATCATCGGATCTCCACGGGAAGACTCCCTGCGGCGCTTCCTGCTATCAGTAGGAGGGATACCAACCCTGGATGCCAAGAATTCCTGAGTCACTACTCCAGAATCCCTTATATTGCACTCCATGATCAGCGCTTGGTTGATGATAGAAGTGATGAAAGTCAACCTAATAATGTTCACCTAAGATCGGATGTTGTGCCTGAGACCATCCTCAAACTTCCTTACCAGGAATAACTCATAACCTCCTGGGATGGGTGTGAAGCACTGAAGCTCTGTGAAGCGAGAAGAATAATCCATAACAGAAAGAGTACCCTGCTCTAGACTCATGAACTCCTAGGCTCGATCGTCCCTCTAAGTCTCTGGATAGAAGTAGTCGTAGAAGGTATGCTGAAACTCATCCCATGACATAACCTGCTGGTGTCCCACCTATGAGATCACATACCACCATATCTTGGAGGAATCCTGAAGCATGTATGTAGAGAGATTGACCCTACTCTTTGGAGGCATCTCTAGATGCTCAAATATAGAAACCATGGCTTCTAACCATGACTCTGTAGCCTCAGGTCCTCCTTCCCTTGTGAAGGTGGGGGGATGCTACTGCTAGAAAAACTGCATAAGATCTACCATAGAAGGGGAAGGATGCAGTACTCCGCAGATGGTTTGCCTGAACCTTATAAAGCCCTCTCAAAATTGTGCATCAACACCTATGTCCGGAATGACGGCTGGGGCCAAGACTGGCACAACTGGAGGATCTGCTGGTAGTCCTTGATCATCCATGTCTGGCGTCTGATCACTTCCCTATAACTCATGGACAACCAGAGGATGTATCGGTGGCATGACTCTGCAAGGTCAAGCACACACCTTAGATCAAGATTAACAGGGACTGAAACCTAGAAGTGTAAGAAGGGAACAAGAGAAAGAAAGCATTCAAGTTTTTCAAAACATGGATACACGGTGTGTATAATTCCTACACGGCGTGTTCCCTTAAGCCTTTCACATGGGCATGTACTCCTGCCACAACTGGTCATGTAACACACCAAACACGCGGTGTGTTTTCCAAACACACAATGTGTACTTGAATCCTCTTCCCCTACCCAAGTTATTCTACACGGTTAAGCCACACAGTTCTCCTAAAACAAGACTACATGGCGTGTTCTGGCCAGACACGGAGTGTACTAGACAAGATTCATCAACCCGTGTTATTAATGACATAGCCCGTTACACGACTGACTCTACACGACATGTTTGTGCCAAACACGACATGCACTAGGAGACTTTTCTGACCCGTGTTGTTCATTACACGGCCAGGTACTTGGGTTACACTACACAATGTGTTCCAAGTAGACACAATGTGTATTAGAAAAGACTCAACCAACCCATGTTGTTAGTGACATGGCCAGTTACACGGTTCTATAACATGGCATGTACGTCTGGTACACAGCATGTCCTACCAAAGATTCCAAACCTTTTGTCCCCACCCGCATAGTCTGAGACACGGTTATAGACTACACAACATGTACATATAGTACACGACCTGTACTTAAGAAAAACAGTTTCTTCCCTAACATAAGAACACATGGTGTGTATTCATCATTACATTGCATGTATTCTAGGAATTTTCAGACAATAAGCCTTAGAATCTACTTCGGAACCTGGAAAAACACTGAAACAAACATCAAAGTGCCAAATTCCAATCCGTGAGGGACCATACTCCCCGTGAATCAAAGCTTAGAATCTTACACAAATCATATACAAGGGAAATAAGGCAATGATCCACCAAATTCCGGTTCATGAGGACCCATAACACCTCAAAAACCAAAGTTTGGCATTTATTCAAACAAACTTTACACAAAGTAATACCCTATCAAAAGCAGGTATTCTATCAAGGCATCTATCACAACAACATGCATATCTAGAACAACATCTATCAAAACAACATGAAATCACTAATGCACCCAAAATGGCATGGTAGGAATGCATGACATGTGATTTTTAATAAGTGCCTATATGATGCATGAGATGGAATACCCTCATCTCATCGGGTTAAAATAGAAATAAAACCTCAATAACATTAACAATAACATCACAAAACATGTGAATCACCCAAATATGAAAATCAAATCAACTATAAAATTGAAAAACCAGAAAAATTGCAATAACGAGGTAGATTGTATTTTCCCTGTACATGGGTTAGCTACTCCCAAGCACAACTTATTACTGAGTACCTATTCTATCCTATCCCTGAGTATAGGCTCCAAATAGTAATTCAGGAGTAAAGAAATACTCTGATACAACTTTGTAACATCCCGGTTCTGAAAGCCGCCTAGAGGAACCCCATACCAAGTTAGTCACATGGCCTCAAGTGCATTTCCCAGAACACCAGATGCTACCGACTAGCAGTGAGAGAATTGGGTGTGATAGTGGGGAAATGATGCCTTCATTGGCCGAGTAACACAGTGGAAATAAAACAGATATACAATAGCAGAAGTAGTAATAATACCATACAACAATAAACAATAGAAGACTAAAAGTAAGAACAACTGGAGAATATATATAAATGATGCATGATATATATGTATAAGAAAACAACCAAACAAGTCACAATGCTAGAATACAGTACTAAACCAAGTAAAAAAGAAAAACAAGAATCAATTCCTCAACATCGCAAGCCTCAGCTTGGTCCCATGCTCTACAGCTCCAAAGCAGTAAAGTACCTGAAGTAGAAGGGAGCTTTCCCTTATATATACCTACAATAATATAATCTTTTTGGTCCCTAAAGCATGACCCAAATAGGGTGTGAGACTAGTCCCAGTAGGAAACAACCAAAACATCTGTGCCTAACAGTCAGTGAATATATATAGAAGACAATAAGTAAAAGGAAGCAGTAAACAAGGAAGTACTTAGCAGTAAACATTCCTACACTTCAAAGCATTCAAACACCACATATCAAGTAAGCAAATAATCACAAAAAGGTAACCATTTGGGATTTTCTCATAGCCTAATCCCCTCTGGTCCTACCTAGAAAACACAAGCAACCCTCTGGGAAGTACACACAGTCTAACCCCTCTGGTTCTGCTTTAGCACAGACTCTCTGAGGAACCACTCACTGTCAATTCCACCTATAGTCTTGTATCGGTAACTAAAAGGCGCTATGGGGAATCACTTGTGTCACAACCCCCTATGGCCCACATCAAGAAACTACAGACACTTTGAGGAAGAACTTACGTCAATTCCCTCTATGGTATCACATCATAACAATAAAAATAAACACTCTGGAGAAGCCTTTATGTCTATTATCTATATGTTCTACTACACCAGGTTCTCAGGACCCTGTGTAAGTCAAATAAGAAAAGTAATGCAATATATCCAAATTAAACCTCAATAACCACTTGGCTAACAGTCTACACTATAACAACATGTTAGATAAATATCACTCTATCCTATAGTACTAGGCATGGTGAAAGATAAGGCATCCTAATAGGATAAGTAGGACCAAACGTTCATAAACAAATATTCTTGGGAAAAAACTTCCAAAGCATAGAAATTTACCCTATTCAAATTCAATTAACCTTTATTCTAGCATACAAGCATAATAGGAAATTAACAGGGCTAAAACAGTAAACACGTAATACCCCGTTCAAGGGTATTGTGCAATTTTTCACATATAACTCAAAGAATTTATACAAAAAGGCACATACCACCTACCGCGGAGTCGTAGGATCGCTATACGTGAATCTCAGGCCTTGAATCGCCCAAGAACACCGTAGATCTACAAAAACATCAAAAACGTTCAACCCACGATATCCCATGAGAGAGAAGAAATCATAATAATGTGTTCAAGAAGAAGACAGAACTCACCGATGTGATTCCAATGTAACCAACAAAGTTCGATTCGGAGAACAGATGCTCGATCAAGGGCTCGGCGAAGATCCGCACCATATAGATGCTCTCGATTGAGTTCAGTAGAGAATAAGATGTTTATGTCGATTAGAAGTGACCTCGATCCGTTTAATGAAAAAAATAAAGTACATGGCATGTAATTTTGAGGTACAGAGAGTGTACTTTCCCTTACCGAGCCCTGCTTTAGGCGTCCTCCAAGTCACCACACACGACCGTGTGCACAACCATTACACGACCAGGACATGGCTACCTACGGTAACCGAGTACATGGCATGTACTCATAAAGTACACAGTGTGTACTTAAGAAATTTCCATAAATTACTCTTTTTCTCAAAAACACTAGAAATAGGAAAACATATCTGAAAAAAAGATCATGATTCTTACATTCAACTTTATTTTCCATGTTTTAATATTGGTTTTTTTATAATGTTTCTCAAAAAATATATTTATAAATTTTTATAATAAGTGTGAAAGGAATATTTTTTTAACTTATATGACATGAATTAATTGTCCCACCTTCACAACTTTTATTTTATTTGAATATTCCTTTACATGTTTCCATATTTATTTTTAAAGAAAATAATTTTCTCAATATTTTGGAAATTTTTTGTTTTTAATGATACTAAAAGAAATGGGTATTTTCCCTATTTTAAAAGAAATGTTAAAATGATATACTAAAGGTATTTTCAATCTATTTAAACACCATTTAATTTTTTTTATGATTCACTAGGGATACGATCTTATGAAACCATCCACATTATTTTTCTAGATGACTTATAATGATGATAATTTAAGGGTGATTCTATAAAACCTATTTATTTACCATAGGTTAATTAAGTTATGATGAAATATTTATAAACCCATTTCTTTTTAATGATATATACAATGATGAAATAATATAATTTTTGCAAAAAGTTTTTCTATTCCACATGTTATGTTATGATGAAATGATGAATGAATTTATGATCTTATGGCACACATATGTATGATTTTAATTATATAATGGGTGAGATATAATTATATATCTATTAAATTCATTGGGTAAAGATTTATATTTAATGAGATAATATATAATTGAATTAGAGTGAAACCTATTCATTAAGGGACTCTATCCATTATGATAGTCTTGGGAGTAAACCTTGGATAAAGAAACGATGGAATGAGGAGTGAACCTAGTACACTATGATAGTTTTGGTAGTGATCCTTGACTAGGGATTTTTTTTAAACTTATTTGTATTCCACTAACCTATTTATTATGGTTATGGCATGTTCTGATAGCTTATGATTTATTATTGATGATATCACACTCTTAAGAATTATGTCTGCTGTTATTAAAAAGAATTATTCCATGATTCATGATTAAATATATTTGACATATTGAGTATGAATTCCATAATTTATGATTATGTTATCATACCCTTATTGTTATCTTATGTAAACTTATGAATATTTATAGATATTTCATATGTTAAGCCTTATTGAACATCTGAGCTTATCATTTTTATGTTTTATTTCCCTAGGTTATGAAGAAAGTTTTTAAGTAGGGTACATAAAAAATTTTACTATGTGAGAAGTAATTTACTGAATCTTTCGAACATATTTCATGAAATAAGATTATTATGTATCTATTATCCAAATACACTAAACCTTTTTGGTTTTCGGGTGTGTATTGCTATGAGATGTATTGCATATTCATCTAAAATGATGTAATATTTATATATTTTATTGTTGGGTCTCCATAGGATATATAATTTTGATTCCACTAATCACATCATAATATTCTAAAAATCATGGGTATAACATGGAAATAAAATTATGCAATAATCATACATAATAACCAGAACTTGGATAATCCATGAGTAAAAATGAACATGTTTCATAATAATACATAGAGTTAATCAATGAGAATTAAGCATAAAGATATATAAATCTAAATAAAATTAAAAGGTAATAGGATTAAGATATATTTATCAAATAGATAAATATAATTATAGAAGATGTATAAAAAAAATATCTAAGAAGTTTTAATAAGGAATCAAGAGAATAATTGATAATGTTTTTTATTATAAGTTTTAATGTGTGAAGTAAGAACTAATGAAAGAAATAATATATAAATTTTTTAATCCCACATAAATGAAGGAAAGATAAAATAAAACATGTATAAAATATAATACATATAAAATAAAGAAAAATATTGATAAAGAAGAGAGAATCTAAATTTTAATAAAGATAAATCAACAAGAAGCCTCTTACAATACCATCATAAATAAAAGAGTTAATTGCGAAAGAGAATATAAATAACCATAAAATAATAGTAAAATGGAATAATATACATAAAAATGATAAAGTTTATATATTATAAAAAATATTTATGAAAAATATGAAATTGAAATCAATATAAAAATGATCAAGGATGATTCTTAGAACCAAAAGTCCTAAGGTTCTTAAAATGGGATCCAACTTACTATATAACCAATTTTTATTTTTTAAAAAAGTTTTATAAATTATTATTTATGTAAATTAAAATTATTTTTTATCATAAATATTCATTACTAAATAATTATTAGTCATTAATTATTAACATGGGTCATTGAGAGGTGTTTATTAGGAAAGTTCCATGGTCGATTTAGTATCACAATATCAATTGTCATTATTTTCTCATGAGTTAAAAATATCTATAAATTTAAAGGTAATGGTTACATGGTATTTTTATAAGTTCTAGAATATATTAGAATTTTATTAAATGTATGGACGTGTTTAAAAAATTTAGTGTTTTATGGTTATATACTTTTTGATAGGTCAATCATCCATAAAATAAATATTTCAAGAAATTATTTAAATATACGTTTAATAATTATATAAGATTAAAAATAAATTTATTTATATATTTAAATATTATTAAAATGATACTAAATTTTTATGAAGGTAATAATAATTATATAAAAACTTTTGTTGGCTTAGTAGGCGTTGCATAATAGCTCAAGAGGGGAAAGTGAATTGAGTTCTTCAAATTTTCATGTACTTAAAACCATTATCATTGAATAATAAATAATTATTTACTTAAATTTAAATGGATAATAAGTGTAAAATTAAAAAAATAAGAAGATAAAGAGTGGAACATAAGTAATTTGTAGTGGTTCAGGGCCCAATTATCTCATATTCCACTCCACCAATAACTTTTATAATGAGATTGGTGATTTTAACTATACATGTCCTTTTTTAGGGATCTTGATAGTTATGTTCAAGAAACTGAAACTTGTCACAAAGTTTAAAAGACATTTTAACTAGTTTATCCTATTTAGAATACCCATATTTATCTTTCTCACAATCAAAATAAAGACTACATAATTTATAAATAATTAGATGAGTAAAGGTTTCATGTTCAACACATAGTTTCAAGTAATAACTAGAAATTGGTCGGACTTACCAAGAGAAAGAAACAAACTTTTAAGAATCTTTAAAGAAATTTATTTTTCTATATATGTAATTTAAATTCAAAAAAATAACAAATTTACATTTTGAGTTATACAATAGAATAAGAAAGAAAAAAAGAGTATCCACACATTTTATATATCTATTTTTTTATTAAAATATTCACTTGAATATATACAATGACAACCTTTGAAAATCAATATATCTTGAATTCAAATAGTTAGAAGTAAAAAATATACTATTAAAAAATTAATATATTAGGACCTTTATTATGAATTTATTCAGAAATAGTAAAAATAGAATATCTTGTTGGTTTAACATGTGTATTCTTTAAAACTTTTCACTTCTTGGAAATAATAGATTTAATTACTCTAACCTTTCTTTATTCAAACATCTGTACTTAAGAAAAACTAAATCAGGATTATACAATCCTTGATAAATTTCAACTATAATAATATCCACAAAACAATAATAAAATATCTCAAATTTACTTAAGAATACACACCTTCATAAGTCTTAGTCTGATTGTATGACTTTGATGATTATAGTAAGAATTTATTGAAATTCTATAAATATTTAAACATAATAATTTTCTCAGATTTTAAGACTTTAGAGTTATACCATAAGTCTTTTTTTCCTATATTTATGATTTTGTGAATTTTTTGATCATAAATATTATTTCTGATAGCAAGACTTTACTATGATCATAAATATTTATGGAAAGTGTAAGGATTTACCATAGGACTTCATAACGAGACTTCATTTTGGTTGTAAGTCTTCACTGTAAGACTTTATTATCATAAAACTTTATTATAATTCTTTATCGGATCATAAATATCGAATGTAATACCTTTTCTAATCATAATACCTCCATACTTGTAAAAAATTATAAAAAATTGAATTTTTTTAGATTGTGTACCAATCGTAAGGATTCATTGAGAGGCTTTAACACTTCATATGAATACAAGACTTATAAAAATTCTTCAACTAGAATAAAAATAGCTTATAAAAAACATATTTTGAACTTTAAAAATATTTATATACATAATTCAAGAAAAATCATTAGAAAAAAATTATTGGTTTTTTTGATCATTAAGTCTTAACATAAAATGGTATATGTTGGATAAAAATTAGTGTTTCCATCAATATCATACTTTTTAATGATAAAATACTCATAAAAATTAAAACATAAAATTTTATATATTTTACCAATAAATGATTTCAAACCATAGAAATTAAAAAATATTGAAGATTGAATTTTTGTGTGTGTTATATTCTATTTTATTTTATAACTTTTTGAGATATCAAAAAGAAGAATAAAATAATGGATAAAGTACTTAAATATGGTATAATAAATTCAATATATTTAATAATATATGAGTTTAATTAATGTGAGTTTATCATTTACCATTATAGATAGATGAAAAACTAAAACAAAATATGAAAATAGAAAATAATATCAAGTATCCAAAAAATAAAAGAGTAATCCACTACATTGAATTTAACAAACAATATAATTAAATACAATATTTAGATTATATAGAATATAAATAAAAAAATATATTATTATTTAGGATCAGGAGTGGAATTGGCTGTAGGTTTAAGTAGAGCATTATAATAGAAAATATGTACAATTGAAGAAAGTTTGGCACCTAGATCAAGAAAGAATTTTTAAAGATACAGAGTTTAGGTGTGACATGAGTCCTTTAAAATATGATAGATCCAAGGCATATTTTATCTTGGCCTCACAATTCCTACATTTATAAAATCACATCTATAATCCTTTAGAGATTATCCTCATCAACCTATTCAACTTTAGAGTACACAGGCTTAGGATGTAGAGGTGTTGATCTAGCAACAACAAAAAGTTGGCTTCAGGTAAGAGAAATAATTAGTGATTTGGGATTAAGGTACATGGTTATAAGAACAAATAATTCTTCAAAATTTCTCTTGGAATATTTATATCCATTTGGTGGAACATCACCCATATAATTTTCACTTCCCATTTCAAATATGGATTTGCAACCATATCCATCCTTCTCATAAGCCCATATGTAATGAACCAAAACTCTATCAAGGAAATTTCCATTATTATAATTATTTAATATAGTATAAATCTTAAAAAATCACTTAGATAACATAATAAAAACTTTATAAATGATTAATGAATTAAATAAGAAGTATTTATAGAAATTAAAGAACCTAAACCAATGGAATAACAACATGAAATTTGGAATAGTAATGTGACAATTAAGAATAGTTACCCAACCAATAGAATAATAACCTCACATATGGAATTATAAATAAAATTTAGAAATCTTATAAATGAAAATATAATATATTTATATCATGGTCTAAGTAAATACATGTTTTAAAAATGATAAATTAAATGTTCGTATTTTTGTAAGTAGTAAATGTTTATTTAAAATTTTATAATTATTATAATGCTTTAAAATAAAATTTAATTTAGTAAATAGATTTATAGATTAATATTTTGTTTTATTATGATTATAACACAATTTTATGAGACTTTAATTAAATTTTCAAAAGTGTCATAAAATCTGGTATAATTTTATAATCGGTATTTTTCTAATAAATGATGATTTTAATTAAAAATTAAATTTCTAATATTTAGAAAATTATTTTCATAAAATAGTGTTCATTTTTTCATTTTAAACATTGAAAAATGGTTAGTTTTAATGTTTGTTATTTTTCTAAAATAGTTAAAGTTTTAGTGAATAATGAATTATGATAATTTACAGTATAAGCTTAATACATGAATTATTGAGTCATGGATGATGTATGGATGATGTAATCACCCATGGTTAAAAATAAAATTCACTATTTACTATACTTAGTCATAAGAATCCACACAATTTATAGTCTTTTGGCACAATGATAAAAAATGAATTAAATAATAAAAAAACACCACTCTCCTCCACTATATATACCACCTCTCACCATCTCTTCTCATCACACCTAAAAATAATTTAATATTGTCAAAATTCTACCCAATACTATTCCCAAGTCTCCCCAAATGTACATGAGTCTTTGGTATCAATAAAATTCCAAACTAGAGTGCCTCAAAAATGTTCTCAAAGAGAAGAAGTTCAAGAGGTAAAATCCTCTTTCATTTTATTTTAATTTCATTTCAATTTCTTTCATTTCTTATCCTCTACTCACCTAACCATATACAAGTGACATGATAAATATATTATATTTTATATAATATAATGTTATTTTATTAGTGAAATAACCCATCATAAATTCTCTTTACCTCTCCTTTTATTTTAAAAATGAAAACATCTTCTGTGAGGTACTGATTTACCGCCTTCAGGGACGATGAGTTTTAAATTTCCATTAATGCCTTCAAGTGTGGTCATAAAACAATTTTTATAGTTAAAAATATTATAATATATGTATTATATCTTATTTAATGTTATGTAACCATTATATATACATAATAAATAAAAACTAGTTTGTGATGATCGAAAAAATGTCAAAGTAATCTAAATGGTTATCATTAACGTTTTACCTAATGAATCATACTCAAATATGGAAAAAAATGATATATAAGAACATTTAAAATTATTTAATTTCATTAATAACATTTAATTTCAATTTTGAACAAATATTCTAATTTTACATAATTTTCTATACATGAATACAGGTAAATTGATAATGAAAACCAAGAAAATGAACACTCCCAAACGATGAAATTGAATCTTATAACTTATAAAAAAGTCAATAAATTAACTTAACAAAATTATGATAAATAAAATAAATGTATAAAAGTTTCTTAATAAATTAATTAATTTATTTAATTTGATTATATAATACATCAAGATCAAATGAAAAACTGTTTCAAACATAAGGTAAGGGGATTCTCAAACCCAATTTCTTTTCTTTGGGTTATTACCCTTTTATGATAAATTGAACTGTGTCTATTATGTTAGTAGTCATAAAATATAATTTATTTCTCTTATATTTTATTTTTTGGGATATACATGTTTCCAATCTGGTTTTGTGACAAATTAAAATATTTTTCCAAAAGAACTCTTCTTTTAAAAAAAACACAACTTTTACTTCTCCTAATATTGTTTCTTATTTACTCAAGATTGATGATTCTTATAACAAGTATGTTACTCCATTTTTATTTTGGGAACCCAAATTTTTATTCATGAAATTATTCTTTATGAAATTTTCATGAAACCCATTTCCTTTCCTTGGGTTATTTTATGTCAAAGATTGTTCTACATTTTGTGTAGCATGCATGATTATGTAAATGTTATGATGTGATTGGTGCACCTAGAATTATATATCACTCTAATGAATTGGTTAATGTTTAGTCTAATGTGACATCATATGAAATGGTTTTGGTGGCTATAATTGACTCATGCTCCTCCATGTGCAATGGTCTTGGTGGTTATCCTTGACTCATGATCCCCCATGTGCAATGGTCTTGGTGGTCAGCCTTGACTCATACTCCTATATGTGAAATGGTCTTAGCGGTTAGACTTTACTCATGCTTATGTCATGTTGTATGTTTTTGGAAAATTTCTATGATTCCATGATTACAAGATCTCATGTCTATATATTATACTTCCATATGTTTATTCATGTTCAATGCCTTTTTATGTCTTCATGTTATGATTTCTAACCCATGTGCTTTTATTTATTCATATTCTTATTCCATTACGGGTATTTTTAGTACATTCCTTTGTTTATGTATTAGCCAGGTTATCCTATGACGATGTAAGAGATAAAAGGAATTTAGGTGCTCTTTATAGAGATTAAATAAAATATATTTTTATTTTAGGTTTCATGCTTTCAGTGTTATGTACCTAATCATCCAAAGACACTAGACTTTACGATCCTTGGTTTGTATTGGAAGGATAATTATTCTTAAAATCATGTAATAATATGTGTAAAATGGTATGTATATTAGAGTTTGTATCAAATCATGATCCAGTTATTTTTTTGAGATTTGGATTAGAAAACTTTAGTAAGAGCTCTAGGGATAATTCTATCACAATAGATAACCTATATTGAAACATAGAAAATCACATGTTAGGATACAATTTTCATTTATAAGCTTATCCTTATATGTTAAAAGTTTCCTTTCTTATATTCTTATTATCTAAGTATTAAGTCACCCTAATTTTTCTTTTTTATTTTATAGTCAATGACATGAAATAGGAGAATTACCCTCACATATTTTCACCGTAAAATGTAAAATGAAATTTCAAGGGTAAAATTACATAAGGGGGAAAGAATGTAATGAACCAAACTTATATCAATGAATTATCCATTCTTATAATTATTTCATATAGTATAAATCACATACAATAACTTAGAGAACACAATACAAACATTATAAATTAATAATGATTGAAATAATAAGTAATATAGAAATTAAGGAACCTAAACCAATGGAATAGTAATGTGAACTTTGGATTAGTTATGTGACCATTAAGAATAGTAACCCAGAAAATAGAATAGTAACCTCACATATGAAAGTATAAATAAAATTTAGGTATATTATAAATTAAAATATGATATATTGATATCATGGTATATGTAAATAAATGTTTTAAAAATGATCAATTAAGTGTTGATATTTTTTATCAATCGTAAATGTTTTTTTTAAATTTTATAATTAATATGATTATTTAAAATAAAAATATTTTCTATAAATATATTTATAAATTAATATTTTTGTCTAATTATTATAAGATAATATTATGATACTTGAATTAATTTTCAAAGTGTCATGAAATCAGTTATAATTTTAAAATGAATATTTTTCTAATAAATGATGAATTTAATTAAAAATTAAATTTATACTATTTATAAAATTATAATTATAAAACTTAGTTCATTTTTAAATTTCAAATTTTCATAAATGATTATAGTTAATGTTAAAATAGTTGAATTTTTGGTGAATAGTGAAATATGATAATTTATGGTATAAACTAAATACATGAATTATTGAGTCATGGATGATGTAAGCACCCTTATTTCGAACTCACATGAACTATTTACTATAATTAGTCACAAAAATTCACACTATAGATATTCTTGATCCAAAATAATAAACAAATGAATAAAATAATAAAAAAACACTCATCTCCTCCACTATAAAGACCAATCCTCACCACCACTTCTCCTCACACCCCATAAGCCTTGAATATTGTCCAAATTATGCCAAATAATATTACCAAGTATCTTACCCATGTTCATGAGCCTTTGGTCTTAATAAAATACCAAAATAAATTTCTGCAAGGAGGTTCTTAAGGAGAAGATGTTCAAGAGGTAAAATCCTATTTCGCTTTCTTTTAATTTATTTTTAGTTTCATTATTTTCTTATCCTATACTCACATAACTATATCAAAGTGAAATGATAAATATATTATCTTTTATATAATTTAATGATATCATGATAATGTAATAACCCATCATCAATTATCTTCCCTCTCATTTTATTCTAAAAATAAAAACACTATACGCGAGGTGTCGATTTACCAACTTTAAGGACAATGGGTTTTCAGTTTCCATTACCAAAATAAAGGATGGTTATAAATAATAATTTATGGTTAAAAAATATTATAATATATGTATTAAAACTTATTTAATATCATGGAACTATTATATATACATAATATTTATTAATAAAACAAAACTAGTATGTGATGATCGAAAAACACCAAAATAATATAAACAGTAATCATTAACATTTTATCTAATGAATCATCATAAAATCTAGAAAAAAATGATATATAAAACCATTTACTAATATTTATGTTCATAAGTGACATATAATTTCAATTCTGGACAACTATTCTCATTTTCCATGATTTTCCATACATGTATACAAGTAAAACGATCATCAATACCAAGGAAACAAAAACCAATGAATTATGAAATTGAATATTATAACTCATAAAAGGCCATAAATTCACTTAATAAAATTAGAATAAATAAAGTAAATTCATAATATGTTTTTAATTAATTAATTAGTATATTTAATTTGATTATCCAGAAAATTAAGATCAAGTGCAGAACAGTTTCATACATAAGTTAAAGGGATTCTAAAACCCAATTTCATTTATTTGGGTTATTCTTATTTAATGAAAAATTTAAGTGTGGATGTTATTTTAATTTTCCTAAAATATAATTTATTTTTTCTTATCTTTTATTTTCTAAGATATACAAGTTTTTAATCTTATTTTTTGACAAATGAAAATATTTTTTCAAAAGAACTCTTTTTTATAAAAAACACATAATTTACTTCCCCTAAGATTATTTCTTATTAACTCCAGATAAATTATTCTTATACTAATTATGTTATTGCATTTTTATTTTGGGAACCCAAATGTTTATTCATGAAATTATGCTTTATAGAATTCCCATGAAACCTTTTTCCATTTATTTTATAAAATAATTTTTATACATTCTATATAGAATTAATGATTAAGTAAATGTTATAATATGACAGTTGCACCCAAAATTATATAGCGTTCCAATGCATCGGGTAATGTTTAGTCTCATGAGATTTCATGTGAAATGGTATTTGTGGTTATCCTTGACACATTCTCCTCCATATTCAATGGTATTGGTGGTTAACCGTGACTTATGCTCCTCCATGTGCAATGGTCTTGGTGGTCAGCCTTGACTCATCCTCGTCCATGTGCAATGGTCTTAGTAGTCATCATTGACTCATGATTATGTCATATTATATGTTTTCTTCCAAATTTCTATGATTCCATGATTACATGATCCCATGTTCTATATTTTTTTCTTCCATATATTTATTCATGTTTCATGAATTTTTATGTCATCATGTTATGACTTGAAACCCATGTGCTATTCTTTATTCATATGATTATTATCTTATTGGGATTTTTAGTTCATCACTTTTTTCAAGTATTACCCATGTAATCCTATGCATATGTAAGATATAAAAGGAAGTTAGGAGCTCTTTATAGATATTAAACAAAATATTTTTTTTTATTTTTGGTTTCTGTTTTCAGTTTTATGTACTTAATCTTCCAAAGACACTAGAATTTACGATCCTTGGTTTGTATTTGAAATATAATTATGCTTAGAATCATGTAATAATATGTATAAAAGTTTAGGTATATTATATCATCCATAAAATAATCAAGAAATAGTATGTAAAAATTCTTCAGTACATAGTTATAATTATGCTGTGTTTTCAAAAGATTAGATCTATGGGTTATTAAGAAGAGTTGTATAGTTCCATCCAAATAATTGATCTTCTGACTAATTTTAAGAACCGGGGTCAAAAAAATATTAATGAAATTTAAAACTTCTCCAAAAAGATTATGTTGATCTATAATAGGTTTAATATAATGTTATTATGTTGGAGGAATATCAACTATACTAGTGAGAGAGGGTAAGGTAGGTTCTTAAGGATATGGGCCATCTCTAGAATAAGTCTCTAATACTCTAGAACCTACTCTCTAGGAATCTGCATGATTGGCCTCTTAATGGAAATATCTGAGAGAAAAATTAATATTCAATAGTTCTTTGGATAAAGAGTAATTCTATGGAATTATTATTCTAAGAAGTATACTATCTTTTATTTCAAATACAACTTTAACATGGTCTTATAACCTCTGTATGTATCATGGTTTAAGTAGTGAAGAAGAATAATGGATCCCTTTCTCATGTATACTTGAGTAACTCTATTAGGAATCCTAAGAAGATCAGTTTGGGATACATAATCGACTATCTACTTCTTTAAGACTTTTAACTAAGAATATAATTGAATTGGTAGAGAGAGGGATGTCTAGCCCTATGAAACAAACAAAATCTTTTTTCCTTAGAGGAATCTATTTTAACATCATAACATTCAAGAACAATTTCAAAAAAAATGGTCTAGACTTTAGAACCACCATATTATCAAGATTCTATATAATTTATTTCATATTAGTGGAAAAAATATAAAGTTATTCGGGGTTTATTATTATTCCTTTTACATCTTGAATGTGTTTTTTCTCTTAGTTGTAGAGTCCATAGTTTCGGGGAAAATTTTCTTCTTCAACTCTTGAAGATGGTCAAGGGAAACAACATCAAATTTAATTGATTGGATCATCTCATTAACCATATTTATATTTTAGTAAATAGTTATAAAATATTAAATAACTAATTCAATATCTTTGAGAGTGAAATATTTGAATCCACTTGAGTAGATGGAACTCTCTTGATGAATTCAAATTTAAAAGACACCATGCTCTTCATTTGTTAACAATATACCCTTAATATTTCTCAAAGGTATTTTTTTTCTTCTATAAATATGGATGTGATGTTATATTTAATAATTAACATATTCTTATGGACTAAATTTTTATATTTAACTGTTTATTTAAGCTAAACAAAGTGGTGTTTCTACCTATCCTAATTTCAACTCTTGCAAGTCTATTATAGAAACATGAATTTATTTTAACTTCTTTAGTTGATCCTTCAATGATTTAAATTCTTTTATAAAATTATTTTTTTACCTTCCTAAATAGGTTGAATATTTCTTATCATCTTAGTTTGTGCAGCCTTCATCTATATCATAGTAGAAAAATTATTTTTGGAGACTAAATTCTACTTCAAACATTAAAACTGAGCCTTGGAATCTTGGAACTTTTCCTTGTACACATTTATTGATACTTTCTCATTCTCAAACTCACTAAAAACCACAGATATAATGATATGAACATGGTACTCAAATTCTAAATTTTTATCATTCTGATTTACTGATTTTTTTAACACATTCCTTTTCAGTACCAAAATATAGTAACCTTTTAGTGTCACCGGATGAAGTAACTCAATATAATTGTATTTTGAAACTAGTGAAGGAATACTTTTGGAAAACTCTTGATTATTTCATTTGATAGGAGAAAATTCAACATTACCACTTGAAAAACCCTTTATATATTATCTATCCATCCAAACCACTTAAGATTCATCTATAACTATAAGAAAAGTTTCAATTAAAACACTTTCCACAACATTATCTTTAGCATAGATTTCACTAATTGTTCCAACTTTAGGTGCCTGATTCTCTGCATCAACATTTGGTTTCTCTAAAAGTGTAACCTCATCCATATTAGGTGCTCAGATAAGCTTCCCCTTAACTATAGTAGGTCTTGACTCATAAGCAACATCTATGGAATAAATATGATCTATAAATCTAGAATTCTCTCCATCAATATGAAATTATGTATTCAATAACAAAAACCTATTCTGCTTCCTTCTCCCCCTTTATTTTTAATTTCCATCCTATTTATAGAATAATTTAAGAACAATCACATGTTCATCAGTAGTACTTAAAATGGTTTGTGGTGTCTTTGATACTTGGTCACCTCATCATCAATTAGCTTGAAATCTTTATTTTTAAATATCAAGGTCAAAACACTTACATAGGGTTAAAACCTATGTATCTTCATTGGTTGGAAGCAATGATGCATATAAAAAATCATAAATATAGGAATATTCACTTTCACTTCCTTAAATAATAGAAATATCAAATTTATGTATGGAAAAGTAATTTATAAAATTCTCTAACTCTCTAAGATATGTCTAAATGAAATTAGAGAGGACCCTTTGATTAAGGTTTTAGTCTTTTTGATATTTATTATCTACAATAGGGTTTACAAATAAAGATTCCATGATTACTGGATACCTTATTTCATCATCACATATCAAGGAGTGTATATAGATATACCTACCATCATGGGGATAATGGAAAACATCAGCCATCTCCCTAGAAAAATGGTTAAGTCTTTACCATTCACTTTTGATTTAACTACATCTCCATCTTGAGAAAAATGAAAATATTAATTTATATAAAACCCACTTACTTAATTTTTGAACATAAATCCCATATTAATATCAACAAATACCCATTCCCACTTTTAAAAACTAAATACTCCCTTCATAAAATGATTACCTAAATTCAGCTAACCAAGATCCACCACTCTTCCTGGTAGCACTTATTGGTCTTGACTACTTGACTTAGATTTATTTAAACTTATTTAATCCATATAATATTTTATTTTGAATTTAAACATACTCTAGAAAGGTTAAATAGGTCAAGAAGGCATGGTATTCGGGATTGAATTTGAGAAAAATAGATAGAGAGAGCCATGAGTTTTGAAAATGAGTAGGTTTAATCCAAGAGTCCATTCAAATTCTAATGTTTTACAGACAGAAAAATATATTTTTGGATATTATAAGTGACTAGGGTTGAAATATCTTAAAATAAAATTTAAAATAAAAACCACATAATGAGAAATAAATATATAAATTTTTGAATAGTGAATACAACCAATCTTATATAAAAACATAATCTATAAATTTAATAAATCAGAACAATTAATTAATTCTAAAAAATATTTATATAAGAGTAAAATAATAATAAATTAAATAATAATAATTAACTTTTAATGAATAAAATCCATAATCCCATAAGGTATTTTTAAATATGTCTACTTTCTAATATTAATAACTAAAAAACTCTAAATAAATCTCACCATTTTATGAATAATCCCTTAATAAATGACACATCAAATCAATATGTTTTGTTCTTGAATGGATTGTTGATTTTTTTTAAATATTTATAGTATAAGTTTTGTCATATTTAATTGGTCCATGATAAGAAAATGGACCCAAAATCCATTAAGGTGTGTTTTATCTACAACACTTATGCATAAAAACTACCAGTTTCAATGTACTTAGCTTTAACTATTGACAATGAAACAACATATTGGTTTTTTACTAGACCAAAAAACTTAATATTTTCCTAAAATGTATATATTTCTAGATATATTCTTCCTATATATCCTATATCCTATAAATTCATTATTATAATATGAAATTAAATGATAATAAAAAGTTTTTATAAAAATTAATGATACAAAAATTGTTCCTTTAAAATATATTAAAATAATTTTGAATCAATTAAATGTGACTATTTTGGGTTTTCTTGAAATATAATACAGAATTAAAAAGACATAATATATTGTTTACATATAGTTAGATAAAAAAATATAACAATTATTCCTCTATATAGTTTTTTTTTTCAACTAGTTTTCCAGATTTATCCAAATCAAGTTTAATATTATAACTCGTAGGAGTAGAATAAGTAAAAATACTTTCAACTCAAAATATTTTAAGTAAATAAATTATGTATTTTATTTGATTTAAAACATTCAGAAAATATGTTTGATAAATATTTAATCTAATAAAGAAATTTAACTCACCCACCATACACATTTTATATAATTGATTTCATGATCTTTGAAAATTCATTACACAATTTATGATTTTTTTATCCAATAATAAAATCATCAATATAAATTTGAACAAAAAAGTATAATTCTATAAATTTTTAATAAAAATAGTGGGGTCCTCCAAACCCATATAAAATAAATTTTACAAAAGAAAAGAACTTATCCATCCATACCATGTTCTAGGTGTTTTTCTAAGACTATATAATGATTTGGTAAGTCCGAAAACATAATTTTAAAAAAATTGGTTTTTTAAATAAGTAGGTTATTCAACATAAACTTATTCGATTTGAAAAAAAATTAGAAAAGAATATTTTAAATCCATATAAAATAACTTGAAGTTATTATGAGATACATGTGACAGAAGGATCCTAATAGCTTCTAATACAGCTACATGGGAAAGTGTTTCTTCATAATATATTTATTCCTTATGATTATAAACTTTTTCAACTAACCTAGAATTTATTTGTAGTGATTAATCCCTGATCAAACTTCTTATTTAAAAATATCCATTATGTTCCAATAATAGGATAATCATAGGGTATATTAACCAATTCTCATACCTTGTTCCTCTTCACATAGTTTAACACTTTTTGATTGGTAACTTACCAACTATCACCAATTAAGGATACTTCTATGGTTTTTGGTTAAATATTAGATAAAAATGAAAAAATACAACAAGTTTTATGACACTTCTTCATGTTGTAACCCCCTTATTAAATCTTCATATAACAGTCTCTAAAAGGATCGGTCTTAAGGGTTCTAAGTTATCTAGGAAAAAACTCTTAGGTTATTTAGGTGTAAATATTTCAAGACTATATTGTACTTCATCAAGTTTCATATTATCATACTCTTTATAATTTAATAGAGTTTCAAGTCTCAGTTTGTCCATATAATCACTTATTCCATCAATTTGAGTATTTTTATGATCAAATGGATCAATTCTATATAATTTTACATGATTATATTCTTCAAATACATTTTTATTCTTATTTAAAAATATATAAGCTTTAGAAGTGGTAGAATAACATCGTAAGATTCCTTTATCATCCATTGAATAAAGCTTAACAAAATTTTACTTAGATTTCAATATATTAACTTTTCATTCAAAAAACCTTAATGTAACCAAGATTTGGTCTTCTATTATTCAATAACTCATAAGGTATTTTCTATACGATAAGCCTTATTAGAACTCTATTGATGACATAACATATCATGTTAATAGATTCTACCAAAACAATCAGTGGGAATGCTTTATTTAAAAAACAATGGCTTAGAAATTTCTTGAAAATAACTATTCATTATTTCAACAATTCCATTATATTGAGGCATTATAAGGGAATAAAAAGTATGTTTAATTCCATTTTTTAATAAAAATGAACGGAATTCATGATTTTTATACTCTCCTCCACGGCCACTAATCAAAGAAAATATTTTAGAATCTTTTTTTATTTTGTACTTGTTTGCACAATTTTATAAAAACAGTACATGATTCACTTTTAAGTCTTAAGAAATAAACCCTAGTAATTCAAGAAAAACCATCAACTAAAACATAAAAAAATAATTATATCTAAGTATAGTTGTTTTATATGACCCAAATAGATCCATATGAATAAGTTATAGAGGTATATAAGTAAACACCTTCATAATTGGTTTGAAATGTGATTTTTTTGTTTCCTTACCATTTTTCATACATCACATAATATTTTTGTCCTATTTTAGTTTAGGAAAATCTGAAATAAAATTTTACTTAGATACATTTATTAAATAATAGACATTAAAATTTCCGAGCATTTAATTCCAAATCCAATATTCATTAATTTAATAATGTAAATAGTTTAATTTTTTTTACACAAAGAATGTAAATATAGAGTGTAAACATTTTTAGTTCCAAGTGATTTAAACTTAAACAATTTATCATTAAAAGTAGAACATGAGTTTTTATAAAAATCAACTGAAAATCCATCATCATATAGTAGAGAGAAACTTATCATATTATGTTTCAACCCTTCAACATATAGAAGTTTTTGATAAGCATCAAGTCTATATATAAATTTGAACAAACCCTAATGATTTTCCATTTGAAATTTTTACTAATAGTTATATATCCTCCATCAATTTTAGATAATGTGTGAAGGTTTGAAAAATTTCCACTCATATTTATTTAACAACCAATAATAATAAACCGTTGAATATTTTTGTTCATGTATCTTTTTCCATATAAAAAAAATTAAACAAGTAGATGTTTTGGTACTTAAATTCTCTTGGTTTTAATAGTGTTAGATATAAAATATTTTTAATCAAAATCTGTTTACTTTTACTAGAATTTTCACCCTATAATTTATAATTTTTTTAAATAAATTCAAACTTAACACCATATTTTCTAGGTTCTTAAAATAATTTCAATAATTTCAATTTATTCCATAGTAGAAATAAGTAATATTAAACATGATTCTATATTTGTAAATATTCATAAAATAATTCTTGTATAGATTAGGTTTTTATCCATTACTACCAATGCCTTGTTTGGATTTGTTTTCTTTATTATTTTCAAGTATTTTATTAATATAATTATCTCCTTCAGTAATGATACTAATAAGATATTTTATATCTTTAACTTCATCCCTTATTCTTTTAACTTTTTGACATAGACAACACAATTACAAGTAAATGAATCTAGTTGGTATTTTATTTGATAAATATTTTTAGTTAAAACCTATTATTCATTAATAAAAATATCATATGATCTCTTGAGAGTCTTTTTATTTTTATTAAATGACTCATAGAGGTCTTCTAAAATTGAACAATAATGATTTAATTTTTCATAAATACAGATTTAAATATTTGATTCATATTTAGATTCAGTGGAAGAATAACAAATCGATTTTATATCTTATTTCCAGGTAATAAATCATGATGAATTTATGGATTTTTTTATATCATATTAACTAGAACATGAATTATTTCTGAAGTTTTCTTAAGCAATCCATGTAGCCTTTATTTACTTTTTCTACATTTTCTTATAATCATATTTATTGTTAAATATTTTCTCGTATTTATTATTATATTTTAGGTGAGAAAACTCAAGCTTAATATGATTGGTATTCTTAAATTCATATCATCTTACTTCTTTTTAATTCTATTCAAATTTATTATACATTTTTCAAGACTTATCGAATACTCTTCTCTTTTTGTAGAACTTTTTGAATTTACTTTCAAACTGAGTAAATTCACTATTATATTCTAGGAAGTTTTTCTTTTATTACCTGGATGAGTGAGATAATATTTATTATTTTTACTTTTTCTCATCATAAGAAGTATATACTTTTAAGAAAACCTTTCCTTTTTAATTATTTTTTTTTATTTTATACTTATCCCTTATTTCTTCTTAATACATCATGAGAGTGAAATTAGTTATTTTATCTCAGATTATTGACAGGATTTAATTGTCTAATAGAAGTTGATATTCCACTCAATCCAGCTGGAAATACTATTAGAACTTTCAAATATTGATCATGTTAAGAAATATGATTTCTCAAAGAACTAATTTCATTGACAATTTCTATGAGTCTACTATTAATTTGAGTTATACTATCATAATATATCATTTATAAGGTGTTGAATTTATTAATAATAGTTTTGCACCTCAGTTCCATGGCATTATCAGTTCCCATATAAGAAACTAAAATGGAATTCCACATTTCATGAGTTGTACCACATTATGAAACTAAATTAAACACATTAGGAACTAATATATAAATGATAAAATTCATATATTTAGAGTTTAGATCTTATTCAACTTCATCTATAATATTTCAATTCTCTGGTTCACCATTAAAAAATTTATATGACTTGAAAAACTTTAGATGAACTTTGAAACCAATATTCTTCAGGTAAATAATAACGAAATCTTTCCAACAACCATAATTTTATTCATTGAATTACAACAATCTAATCATAGAAAATCCTTCTTTGTAATTAAAAATTTTAGAAACTCTAAAAAAATAATCTTCATATATAAAATACAGATGTTTAAGAAGTCAAAAGTTACTTTCTTTGATATAAATTGTTTTCCCAGTAGACATTTCATAATGACAGTGGGGGGGGGGGGGGTGAATTGAGTTCTTAAAATTTTCACAAATATAAATCCACCCTCCTTACTTTCAACAGATAAACAGTGGAAATTTAAAATACAAGTGAAGGAGTCGAAAAAAATTGTTTATAGTGGTTCATGGGACAATAATACCCTAGTACACTCTATCAATCACTCTCCTAGAGCTTGGGGATTTTCATTATGTTGGTATTTCTTATGGTGATCTCAGTGGTTTAGTGCATGTAAATTCAACTTTATACAAATTTTATAAGAGATTTCAACTAGTGAATACATTTTTAAAGGCCCGTCCTTTTACTTTACACACTCAAAATAAAGATTGTATACTATATAAATAATTTTATGAACAAAGGTTACAGGTTCAGCACATAGTTTCAAGAAGAAACTGACAGTCAATCAAACTTATTCAATGAAAGAAATAAACTTCAAATAAAATCTAAAGAACTTTGTTCTTTTATCGATGTAACTTGAATGAATAAAATAAAATAAGATTTTCATTTTGATATGTATAGCTAGAATGAGAAGAAAAAATAGAGTATGTATGCATTATGTATATCTATTATTTATAGACAACTTCACTTAAATTTATACAATCGTATATTTTAAATCCAAAAATATCTATTGAATTCAAATGGTTAATATTAAATAATGTAATACTAAAAAATTAATGAATTTTTCCTTTTCATATAACTTTTTTTAAAAATATAAAAAATAGAGTATCATGTTAGTGTATCTTATGTTTTCTTTGAATTCTTTCATTTTATAGAAATAGAAGCTTTAATTATTTTGTCAATTAATTATTTAGAAATATATAATTTTGATAAAACTAATGTATCAGTAGACCTTACTTGATATATTTTAATGGTAATAATCTCCTTGAAACTAGAATAAAATATCTTAAACTTACTTAAGAATACCCAGATTTATAAGACATCTTCTGATCATAATATTTTGATGATTATCATAAGACTTTACAAATATTCCATAACTTTATGAATGCAATACATTATTTGAATTTTAATACTTTAGATGCTAACTATATGTCTTTTTCATCTGTATTTCTGACCATACGAATTGTTTGATCATAATGCTAACTTTTAATCATTGGAATTTACTGTGATCATAAGGATTTACAAATAGAGTAAGTCTTTAACATATGAAATAATCATGAGACTTAATTTTGGTCATAGGACTTTATCGTATGACTTTATGACCTCCATACTTCGATGAACGTATTTATCTGATCCTAAGTCTTGAATGTAAGACTTTTTCTCATTGTAAGACTTCAAAACTTATGAAATTTATGAAAATTGGAAATTTTCTTAGACTGTACACATATCATAAGGCTTCATCGTAAGACTTCAATACTTCACATGACTTAAATGCAAGACTTCAACACTTAAAAAATTATCTAACCATATCATAGATGGCTTATAAAAAAATATTTATAACTTCAAAAATATTTATCTACATTCTTCAATAATAATATTTAGAAACAAAAGTAAGAATTTTTGAGATATTTAAAACTTAGGTTAAAATGGGATATGTTGAAACCATATTTGTAAGAACCTGGGTTTTGAGCCTGTAAGACATTGAAATTTTCTTGATGTTATTCCAGAGCAGGGTGTTCAGACGGCGTGTGATTCCAAGACCCGGTGCGGCCAGAATTAAATTTTAAGTGCATTCACACTAGACACTCCAAATAAAAATAATAGCTCCTAAAAGGTTGATCGGATGGGGAAACTGAGGGAACCGTTGAGTCTGGAGTGTTCCGTTTACCCTAGGATGGGTATAACTTTCACAGGCGTGACCCTTCTGTGGAAAATGCCACCAGGGGCATTTTTGTAATCTCGCGGCCCCGAGCGTGAACTGTATAACTTCTGAATGGAGGCTCGGATTAAAATTTTGAGACAACCGTTGCGCTCAGAACATGGTTTTTACCCTAGGTGCGGCTTAACCTCGACCCTGTCGAGAGTTCGGGTACGGGGCTGACTGGTGGGGGTTTAAGTATTTTCTATTTAATCACATCCACCCCTCCACCTTCTTCCCCCTTGCTCTTCTTTCTGGAAGATTCTTCTCAAAAATCTCCTCTAATCTCCTCCACCTCTCTGAAAAGGTGAGACGAATCCAGTGGATCATCAGCGAAGCTACGGGATATGCCCAACGAGGTAGGCTCGTGCATTTTCAATTTTTTTAATTCTCGCAACCCCCTTCAAATGCAATTATTTGTGTCAAAATGCTGTTTAATCAACAAGAGAAGCCAATAGTTGCGTAGGTATAAACTTTATATTCCCAATGATCCTTTTGGATCGAGTTTTCGAGGCTCGGGGTGTCCGGGGTGACCCCAGGAAGGTTTCCAGCCGTTTTCTCCTTTTTCCGGCGGTTCTAATGGCGGTCAGGTGGTCGGCGCGGTGGTCTGGCGGGCTTCTAGCGACGACGGCGGTTTCCTAGATGGCGGTGCAGCGGTGGGATCCTCATCACATCAGTGAGCCTCAGTGTAGAGGTGGGCTCTAGGTGGCGGTGGCTTCGCATGGAGTGGTGGGCTCTAGGCGGTGGTCGGCTGAGGACATCGGCCGGGCGGACCGGGGTCGCGGCATGCGACCCCATGAGGGAATCGAGAACCGCCTTCGTCGGGACTCCACGCAGACCAGCCACCGGAAACGAGGTCCGGTCGGAGGTGTGGACCGCGGGTCTATGGCCGGGCCACGCGGTAGGGCCGCAGGCTGGCGCTGCGGACAGGGCCGACCGACGCGGGCCGGCCCAGGCCAGGTGGACCGGCCGGACCAGGCCGGTCCAACCTTAAGGGGGTTAGCCCCTATCTTAGAACACCCATATCTATTACTATAGGTGTTAGTTTTTGCATTCAGTCTACGGCAGTGCAATCCTCGGCTCGAGATGAAGCTTTTGAGATGGTCTCGAGAAATATTAATTCCCAAGACGGGGGCTTGGTAGTGCGTCACGCTCATTAAGTATTACACCAGGATTCTTCCTTCGGATGGCGCAGACACAACTTGAGTCCGTTTAAGGCGCTGTTAGTGGCGTTGAGACCATGTCGTCGAGACGAAGTGGTCTAGGGGGGTTTCAGGCATTGAAGTCAGAGTTGAGGTGTGGGCCCCATGGGCCGTCTTTTAATCTGTGAGCAGCGTTTTATGACTTTTTAATCAGACGTCCATTTGGGACGAATGAATAGTCATTTAGGAATGTTTTTCCAAGGGAATCACGATGACGTAGTTCACCCAACCTCTTTTGGGACCGAGGTGTGGGCCCCACGAGATGTCGTATGGGCATAAAGTAGTGTTGAATAACTTTTTTTTCGAGAGTCCATTTCCAACGAGTAAGTAGTCTATCTTGCATGTTTTTCCATGAGGATTATAGCGGTGTAATATGTTTGGGTGTGCATATCCCATTTCGAGACCTCATTAAATGTGGAAACATGAAAGGGTGTTGGTCGAAGGATCCTTTGGCACACTCTGACCTAACACACAGTCGCGATGTTAGCGACACCCAGTGATGGTATGGGAAGCGCGGAGTTATCGGACCAGTTCCAGGTTTACCCTTTAGTAGGGCTGGGCAGTGTGATACCCATTGACTTTAGTGTTTACCCTCCAGTAGGGCTGGGTAGTGGGTCACCCGACGACCTTTTAGGGTTTACCCTCAAGCAGGGCTGGGCAGTGGGTCACCCGACGACCTTTTGGGGTTTACCCTCCAGTAGGGCTGGGTAGTGGGTTAACCGATGACCTTTTGGGGTTTACCCTCCAGCAGGGCTGGGTAGTGGGTTACCCGATGAACTTTTGGGGTTTACCCTTTAGCAGGGCTGGGCAATGGGTCACCTGACAACCTTTTGGGGTTTACCCTCCAGCAGGGCTGGGCAATGGGTTACCTGATGACCTTTTCGGGTTTAACCTTCAGCAGGGATGGGTAGTGGGTCACCTGATGAACTTTTGGGGTTTACCCTCTAGTTGGACTGGGTAGTGGGTTACCCGATGAATTCTTTCGGACTCATCCTCCCGATGAGGCTAGTCAGT
Source organism: Viscum album (assembly GCA_963277665.1). Taxonomy (NCBI): domain Eukaryota; kingdom Viridiplantae; phylum Streptophyta; class Magnoliopsida; order Santalales; family Viscaceae; genus Viscum; species Viscum album. The sequence continues at coordinate 1,385,968,461 of OY728138.1, forward strand.
GGCTTTTCTCCATGGTTATCGGAGTGGGACTTTTGGTGGTACCGTTTAGTGATGAGGCAGCTTTGACGTGCGGGACTGTTGGACATCAGTGATGGCTACCCCTAGAACTGTTGGTGACTTATCTTGGGCTAAACTTGGATATAGAGATCCCATTATGCACTCGTTTATGTTTCTTATTGAGCATATATATATATAAACCCTACCTTTGTTCCCACTCCTTGGGTCCAGTTACAGTCCTTCTGGGAGGGGAAAAGACATGCGAGGTATGCCACGTGCTTTTTGTGTCTAGATCCTCTTGGTTGGGATGGGTCTACTTCCTCTATTTTGTTGGATTGAGTTTCATTCTCTCCAGTTTACTCTTACTTTGTTCTGTATATCATTTACCATTTAGTCCCTCCTTTGTTTCTCCCTCGAGCTTTTAGGGAATCCTACTAAGTATCCTTATAATCACCCTTTCTTGATCTTTTACCGCACTTGAGCTTTGCCCGCACTTGGTGTGCCCTTGCAGACGACAGACATGTCGATCGAGACTACGGAGGAGCGTAGAGGACACATGATCTTGGGGTACATTCAGTGGATGTGGTAGGACTTTCAGGTGTGAGACCCACCAACTGTTTACTTTCATTTACCTGTTTTCGGGTTGTGGAACCTTTCAGGTTGGGCACATGTTTTGTCCCTTTTTCTATTCACTATCTGTCAGTATATTTCAGCACTTTACTTTTTACTATTTAGAGGTTGATGCATGACTATGGTTGGGTTATAGTTGTTTGTCCTTTGGTTTCCTTTTTTACTCTGCACTTCTACATTGAGTGGGCTTTGTGTGTGTGTACAGGTACTTAGGCAAAGGCCTCTCTAATATTATTACGCCTTCGGTGCTTGTCGCCAGCCCCTGGCCTATGGAGGCAGTCTTGGGGTAGTTGCGGCTCAAGACCAGTAGGGTCGGGTCATGACAAATTGGTATCAGAGGTGTTTCGTTCCTTGGGGTGTTGTTCGGACGTCCCTAAAAAGGAATTGGTTGGGATTTAGGGAAATAGTGTCGATGTGTCTGGAGAGCGGTTCTCAGGCCAGGGAGTCCAATGATTGTATAGGAGGTCAACGTATCCATTCACCAGGACCCTGATAACCCACTTGTTGACTCGACACGCTGAGACATTTATTACAGAGAACTTTAGAACATGAATCTGATAGGATTGAGTATTTGACTGTCCTTGTTGATTCAGCTCCCCTTTGTGATTACTGTTATATATATATGCTCATCTGATCGCGGTAATCCTTGATAATTTTCAGGATGCCCCCACGACAGCAGCCAACCACGTTACCCTCTCCAATTCATAACGATGACCTGGTGAGCAACGAGGCGTCAGTTCAGGGACCCTCATGTGATCCCCTTCCTCTTAGTGCTTCAGCAGTAGTCCCTCCACCTGAGGAGCGGTAGTTAGTACCGACAGCACAGACCGAGGTTGAACGCAGGCTGAGTGCGCTCCGAGACTTTCAACGTCAGCGACTATAGAAGTTCCATGGAGACCCAGATCTCCAGGCAGCGGAAGACTGGCTAGAGTCTGGGGACCAACTTTTTAGGCCGGTACAGACACCAGCGGACCAGATGGTAGCTCTAGCTGCTAGCCTTTTCCACGGGATAGTCGGGCGTTGGTGGGGGTTGGTTACGCAAACCCACGAAGAGTCGTCTCTCACATGGGATAGATTCCAGCAGCTCTTCCGGGAGGATTACTCCCCCTCTTGTTTACGCTTCATTCAGATTCAAGAGATTCTGGAGCTGAAGTAGGGGGGATGACCGTGGTATAGTAATTGGCCCGATTTACCGATCTGACATGCTACTCACAGGATATGATCTGTGATAATTACTTTCGGGTGTGGAAGTTTGAGCAAGGTCTTCGTAGGGAGATCTGGGCTAGTGTAGTGCCCCTGTGCATCCCTACTTATGTCGGGGTGCTAGAGCGGGTGCTCGTGACAGAGAGCTTCTTGGCTGAGGGACGCCAGCTGACAGGGCCTAACAGTGTCCTCTTTGGAGGAGAGTCTTCGGTGACAGGAATGTGGCCGAGAGTAGAGCCTCGGTTGAGGAGGCCCTTCTTTGAGAAGACACAGGTGCAGGGTCATACACTGTAGTGGCGCCGTGGAGCACCGGGGCAGAATGGAGAGAGCCAGTGCTATGCCTGTGACGGACGAGGCCACCTTGCACGGGACTGTCCGACCAGGCGTACCGAGCAGCCGTGATAGGCAGGGGGCGCACCGCAGTGGCAGAGGCAGCGCCGTGACCAGGGATCCCCCAGGCGAGGACATGGTGGTCCTCAGGGAGGCGGTGCAGGCAGAGCGGCAAGACCTCGAGGTCTGGAATGACGTTTTGAGGTCCTTCCACCGCCACCACCGGGTAGCCCATGCTTGGATCAGGGATCTGGCGGTAGGGGCCGCGGGTAGCTTCAGACTATGGGTGTTCGTGACCCCTAGCACATGAGATGGTTCTAGGTATGATTTGTGTTTAATATAAACTTTCTTTGGTACTAGTAGACACATGCACCGACCACTCCTTTATATCGCTGCTGTTGGTATAGGTGTTAGAGCTTCCAGTAGAGGCACTGACACCTGCACTTATCCTCGAGGTTCCTATGAGAAGTGCCTCGTTAGTGACCTTTATCTGCAGATAGTGTGAAATGTCGTTCAGAGGAGGTATTTTCATGTGGGACCTACTCGTCCTCACGATGGAACCTTATAACGTCATCCTGGGCATGGATTGACTTTCTATGGTTCACGCCCAGATTGACTGTTGTCACAGATGAGTCAGAGGTGTGTTTTCTGATGGGACGAGGTTCACCATCCTTAGTGAACAAGACCTCGTGGCAGAGCAGATGGGTACTTTGAGTAGGAGACCTCGACCTTTTTTCGCACCAGTTGGCAAGAATGGCTCTTGGGGCAGCAGACGCTACAGGCACCTGGATCCCTACTGTTGTAGAGTACTACATGGACGTCTTTCCTGAGGATGTTTTGGGACTACCTCTGAGGCGAGAGATGGAGTTATGCATTGACTTGTAGCCGGGGACTGCCCCGATATCATGTGTGGATTATCGGATGGCACCCACCGAGATTTGGGAGCTACGACTTCAGTTGGACGACCTTCGTGATAAGGGATTCATCAGGCCTAGTGTGTCCCCCTGGGCAGCTTCAGTTTTGTTTGTGAAAAAGGTAGATGGGAGTCTGCGGCTTTGTGTGGATTATTGTCACCTAAATCAGGCCACGATAAAGAACAAGTACCCTTTGCCGAGGATCGAAAACCTATTCGACCATTTGAGAGGTGTGAAGTGGTTCTCCAAGACTGATCCTCGTTCCAGATACCACCAGTTGGGGGTTCGTGAGGCTGACATCCCGAAGTTGGCTTTACATTGTCGATATGGGTATTATGAGTTTCTGGTGATTCCCTTTGGCGTGACGAATTCCCCCACTGTTTTCATGGCTTTGATGAACCAGATCTTCCAGCCATACTGGGACCGGTTTATGGTTGTCTTTATTGAAGACATACTCATCTTATCTGCGACAGAAGAGGAGCACGCAGAGCATTTGAGGATGGTCCTAGACTTACTCCGAGAGTACTAGCTATATGGGAAGCTCTTGAAGTGTCAGTTCTGAATTCATGAGGTTCAATTTATGGGTAATGTCATTACGGAGTAGGGATTGGACATAGATCCCACAAAGATAGAGGCAGTTCTTGCTTGGGATCCACCCAAGAATGCATCAGAGGTAAGGATCATTTTTGGTTTGGTAGGGCACTACAGGAGGTTTGTGGAATATTTCTCTAGGATTGCTCCCCCTTTGACCTCATTGACGTGGAAGGGACGACCATTCACCTAGAATTATTAGTTCCAGAAGGTATTCGAGGATTTGAGACAGAGGTTGATGAGTGCTCTAGTTTTGAGGTTGCTAGAGGAGGGCGTTGAGTTCGTAGTGTACTGTGATTCTTTAGGAGCTGGGCTTGGGTGCGTGCTGATGTAGCAACATGCAGTGATTGCATATGGGTCGAGGCAGTTGAGGCCCCATAAGCAGAATTATGCGACTCATTATTTGGAGCTGGTAGCGGTGGTCTTCGCCTTGAGGCTATGGAGACACTACCTTCTGGGTGAGTGTTTTGTGGTCTACTCAGACCACCAGAGCCTCAAGTACATCTTCACTCAGAGGGATCTGAATCTGAGGTAGAGGCGCTGGCTGGAGTTTCTACAGAACTATGATTTCGAGATAGTCTACACTCCAGGGAAGGGAAACGTAGTAGAAGATTCCCTTATCAAGAAGTCCCAGGCTCGTTTAGTGTGGTAAGCTTTAGAACAGTTGGATTTCCTATGGCTGAGCTTGGTGGAGCAGGAGGGTACGGATTTTTTGTAGTCGATAGTGTTGAATCCTTCACTCCTTGAGCATGTGAGAGAGTCGCAGCTGGGGGATGTCGACAGAAAGGTATTTCGTGATCAGATATCCACAGGCGATGCACCCGATGGGTATTCTAAAATAGGGAATCACGAGATCCTGTTCCAAGGGCAAGCTGTAGTACCAGTGGAGATGCGGGAGGAGGTGATGCAGGAGTTCCACACTTCTCCCTTGGCTGTACATCCCAGTGTGGGGAAGATTTATAGAGACCTTCAGCAGCAGTTTTGGTGGTTTGGAATGAAGCAGAGCGTAGCTGAGTTCATTTCTTGATGTCCTACCTGTTAGCTGGTGAAGGCAGAGAATCAGGTTCCGGCAGGGTTGTTGCATCCCCTTGATATCCCGGAGTGGAAGTGGGATGGAATATCTATGGACTTCATCACAGATCTCATGCGCATAGGGAAGGGCTACGATTCCATTTGGGTGATAGTGGAATGACTCACGAAGTCGGTGAACTTCCTTTCCATCAGGGAGTAGAGCTCAGTGGAGAGTCTAGGGCAGCTGTATGTTCGGAAGATTGTCCGCCTTCATGGAGTACCCTTGACGATCGTCTCCAACCGTGATGTGTGGTTTACATCGTGATTGTGGAAAGGCCTACATGAGGCATTCAGGACCCAGTTGCGGATGAGTACAACATTTCACCCCCAGAAGGATGACAAGATAGAGCACACTATCTAGGTGTTGGAGGATATGTTCAGGGTGTGCATGTTAGACTTTGGTCCGAGCTGGGAGGATCATCTGCCCTTAGTGGAGTTCGTGTATAACAACAGTTACCACCCTACTATTGGCTTGACACATTTTGAGGCCCTCTATGGGAGACCCTGCAGGTCACTATTGTGCTGGAGAGATGTTGGGGAGACCTCCCTCATGGGCCCAGAGTTGGTTCAAGCGAAGACGGAGAAGGTGTAGGTCATTCGTGAGAGGATGAGGACAACTCAGAGTAGACATAAGTCCTGCGAAGATCGTCGTCACAGGTATTTGGATTTAGAGTAGGGGGACCATGTATTTTTGAGAGTCTCTTCGCGACATGGGACACAAAGGTTCGGCCGGGGAGGCAAGATGTCCCCGAGGTTCATCAGACCCTTTGTGATCGTGTGCAGGGTCAGTGAAGTGGCCTACCGTCTTACTCTACCCCCACAGCTGGAGAGGGTGCATGACGTCTTCCACGTGTCGCAGTTGAGGAAATATGTGCACCACACCACGCACATTATCAACTGAGGAGAGCTAGATATCGAGGATGGATCCACCTTTGCGGAGTACCCGATGGAGATTGAGGACCGTCAGGAGTGAACAGTGCGTGGATGGACCATTACTTTGGTTCGTGTGCTATGGCAGCATGGGAGAGTGTAGGAGAGCACCTGGGAATGGGAGAGCCAAATGTGAGCTCATTATCCCGAGTTGTTTTTGTAGTTTTGCCTTTTGGGGATGAACAACTTGAAGGAGGGAATGATGTAAGAACCTAGGTTTTCAGCCTGTGAGACTTTAAAATTTTCTTGATGTTATTCCAAAGAAGGGCGTTCAGACGACATGTGATTCCGAGCCCCGGTGAGGCCATAATTAAATTTTAAGTGTGTTCACACTAATCACACCAAATAAACATAATATCTCCAAAATGGTTACTCATATGGAGAAACTGAGGGCATCATTGAGTCCGGAGCGTGTTGTTTACCCTAGGAGGGGTATAAGTTTCGTGGGCGCGACCCTTCTGTAGAAAACACCTCCAGGAGCGTTTTCGTAATTTAGCGGCCCCGGTCATGAATTGTATAACTTATGAATGGAGTCTCAGATTAAAATTTTGAGACCACCATTGTGCTTATAATGTGGTTTTTACCATAGGGGCGGCTTAACCTTGACCTCGTCGAGAGTTCGGGTACGGGGCCGACTACCGGGGGGTTTAAGTGTTTTTCTATTTAAACACATCCACCCCTCCACCTTCTTCCCCCTTGATCCTCTCCCTGGAAGATTTATATAAAAAAGATCCTATCCTCTCCTCCACCTCTCCGGCAAGGCGCGGTGACTTCGACGGATCGTCGGCGAAGCTACGGGCTACGCCCAACGAGGTAGGATCGTGCATTTTCAATTTTTTTAATTCCCGCAACCCCCTTCATATGCAATTATTTGCATCGAAATGCTATTAGATCATCGATCGAAGCCCATAGTTGTGTAGGGATAAATTTTATATTCCCAACTATCCTTTTGAATCGAGTTTTTGAGTCCTGGGGTGTCAGGGGTGTCCGGGGTGACCCCGGGAAGTTTTTCGGCCATTTTTTTCCTTTTTCCAGCGGTTTCAGGGGTGGTCCGGTGGTCGGCGCGGTGGTCCGGCGAGTTTCTAGTGGTGGCGGTGGTTTCCGGGATGGCGGCTGGCTCCTCAGTGCAGCAGTGGGCCTCTGCATGGTGGTGGGCTCCAGGCGGTGGCGGCTTCGCGCATCGCAGCGGGCTCTAGGCGGTGGTCGACGGAGGTCGTCAGCCGGGCGGACCGGGGGTCGCGGTGCACGACCTCGTGAGGGAACCGAGACCCACCTTCAGCGGGTCTTCGTGCAGACCAGCAACCAGAAACAAAGGGCAGTATGCAGTGGGGACCGCGGGTCCGCGGCCGGGCCGTGCGGTAGGTCCGTGGGCCGGCCCGAGACGGGTGGACCGGCCAGACCAGGCCAGTCCAGCCCTAAGGGGGTTATCCCTCTGTCTTCGGACACCCGTATCTTTTACTAAGAGTGTCTGTTTTTCATGCCGTATATGGCAGTGCAATCCTCATCTCAAGACAAAGCTTTTGAGATAGTCTCGGGAAATTTTAATTCCCGAGACGAGGGCTCAGTAGCGCGTCACACCCATTAAGTACTACGCCAGGATTCTTCCTTCGGATGGCACGAACACATCCAGAGTCCGTTTAAGGTGTTGTCAGCGGCGTTGTGACCCTGGAATCTAGACGAAGTGGTCTAGGGTGGTTTTAGGTGTTGAAGTTGAAGTTGAGACATGGGCCCCACATACTGTCTTTTAAACTGTGAGCAACGTTTTCTGACTTTTTCATCAAATGTACGTTCAGGGCGAATGAGTAGTCGTTCGGGCATGTTTTTCCAAGTGCATCGTGATGATGAAGTTCACTTGACCTCTTTTAGGACCGAGTTGTGGGCCCCATGAGACGCCATATGAGCATAAAGCGATGTTGAATAACTTTTTTGTCGGGAGTCAGTTTCCAGCTTGTAAGTAGTCTATCTTGCGTGTTTTTCCGCAAGGATTACAGTGGTGTAATATGTTTGGGAATGCAGAGCCAATTCTGAGATCTAATTAAATGTGGAAAAATGAAAGGGCATTGGTCGAAGGATCCTTTGGCACACTCCGACCCAACACACGGTCATGATGTTAGTGACACCCAGTGGTGGTGCGGGCAGCGCAGAGTTATCAGACCAGTTCTGGGTTTACCCTCTAGTAGGTTTGGGTGTTACCCATGGACTTTAGGGTTTAACCTCCAGCAGGGCTGGGCAGTGGGTCACCCGACGACCTTTTAGGGTTTACCCTCTAGTAGGGCTTGGAAGTGGGTCACCCAACGACCTTTTTGGGCTTACCCTCGACCAGGGATGGGCAGTGGGTTACCCGAAAACCTTTTAGGGTTTACCATACAACAGGGCTGAGCAGTGGGTCACCCGACGACCTTTTGGGGTTTACCCTCCAGCAGGGTTGGGCAGTGGGTTACCCGATAACCTTTTAGGGTTTACCCTCCAGCAGTGCTGCATAGTGGGTCACCCGATGAACTTTTGGGGTTTACCCTCCAATTAGGATGGGTAGTGGGTTACCCGATGAATTCTTCCAGACTCAGCCTCCCTATGAGGATAGTAAGTGTCTTTTCTACGTGGTTACCGGAGCGGGACTTTTGGTGGTACGATTTATCGATGAGGAAGCTTTGATGTGCGAGACTATTGGGCATCAGTGACGACTACCCTTAAAACTGTTGGTGACTTATCATGGGCTGAGCTTGGAGATTGAGATCACCTTACGCACTCGTTCGGGTTTCTTGTTGAGAATATATATATATATATATATATATATAAACCCTACCTTTGTTCCCACTACTTTGGTCTATTTACTCACCTTCTAGGAGGGGCGAAAACACATGGGGTATGCCACGTGCTTTCCGTGTCTAGCTCCTCTTGGTTGGGATGGGTCTACTTCCTTTCTTTTTTTGGGTTGAGTTATATTATCTCTAGTGTAATATTACTTTTTTCTGTCTATAATTTACCGTTTAGTACCTCTTTTGTTTCTCCCTCGAGCTTTCAGGGCATCCTACTGATTATCATTATACTCACCCCTTCTTGGGCTTTGTCTGCACTTGGTGTGCCCTTGAAGATGATGGACAAGTCGATCGATACTATGGAGGAGTGTAGAGGACACAGGAGCTTGAGCTGCATTCAATGGACGTGGTAGGTCTTTCATGTGTGAGACTCACCAGCTGTTTACTTTCATTTACCTATTGCCGAGTTATGGAACCTTTCTGGTTGGGCACGTGTTTTACCCCTTTTTCTGTTCAGTATCTATCAGTACTATTCATCACTTTACTTTTTCCTATTTAGAGGTTGATGCATGATTGTGGTTGGTTTATAGTTGTTTTTCCTTTGGTTTCATTTTTAGTCTGTAGTTCTGTATTGAGTGGGTTGTGTGTGTGTGTACAAGTACTTAGTCAAAGGCCTCCCCGAGATTGTTACACCTTCGACTCTTGTCACCAGCCCCTGGCCTATGGAGGCAGGCTTGGGGTAGTTGCGTCTCGATACTGGTAGAGTTGGGTCATGACAATATTAGTGTGTCCAATAACATCTCTCTTTTAGGTGGTAAAAACTGATCATGTAAGAACATGTTGAAATATAATAAGAATAAGAATGAATTAAAATTAAAAGTTCATATTCACATTATACAGGTATTATAAAATTTATTTTCAATTCATATCATGGTTATTCATTTGAAAAAAAAGGGAATGAAATAGATTATTTAAGTGTTGTTACCTCTTTAAATGAAACAATATTACACTTTGTGACCTTTTAATCTTTGTAGATTAGGGATTTCTTACTACTAGAGGCTAAAGAACTTATGATTGAGGTTTAGTATGAAGTATTTGGGAAATATTTTAGTATAGAAAGAATTTTTAGAAGTGGTTTAAAAATTATGGTGAAAAATGTATTTACCGATAATGAATGATGATATTTTGGATTAAAATATTAAATTAAATAAAATTTATGTATAATACTTGAAATAATGATTGAATTTAGGACTATTAATATTATTCCACACAAATTTGGTGATGTTAGGTCATTTTTACATATGATATGATATTTAGATATGATGATGTCATCACGACGTAATTACCATATCATATATTACCAATTTATTTATTTTTAAGGAATATTTCAAAAAATTAACACTAAAATAAGTTAGACATCCTGACTCTAACTATGAAACCTAGTTTATGAAATTAAAATTCTAAAAAAACAAAATTAATTTTTTAAAACTTTTAATACATTAAACATCCAAACAACAAGATGAGAGACATTTATTAACATTTTAAAAATATTATTTATTTTTTCATCAAATTTCATTATTATTTTTATGATAACAAAAACTATTTATATAAAACCAATTTATTATTTATAATATTTTATTGATATATTTATCATACATAATGGTTACTCTTACTGGTTATATAATAGTTATACAATTGGTAAAATGTTGAAAAATCTCATGGTCATATTCCCAATAGTCCTATTCTCTCTTACCACTATATATATTCCCTTAATTCATTATCCCAAATGGATTTTTTGTTCACTATGTTCTCTCTCAAAGTTATATATTTCTTCTTTAATATGTCCATCTTAGTTCAAATATTTTTCTTTATTAGTACAATTATTATCATTGGTATGAAATTTTTTGGAACCATGTTCCATTTTTTCTAATTTAAATTAACTATGTTTATTTGTTTTTATTATCCCATTTTATTTTTCTTATTCAATTGGAATTTATTCATATTATAATGTTCTATTACAGAGTAATAAAATAATATTAATTTTTATATGATTCTTACAATTTATTAATAGTAAAAATTTATAATCATATTTTTTATTCAACAAGAAAGAAAATCAATTTAATCATGACACACATATATGGTAAGTTAAAAAATTTCATATTATAAAATACAGGTAATTACATTCTTTCCTCATTTAGAAATATCACCCTCAAAATTTCAATTAGAACTATTATAAGAGAATATATTGTAAAACATTAATTCTATAACATATTTAGGTTCATAATTATCCTTTTAATACTTATGATTTCATTAGATCACTTTAATTAGTGGGTTATCTTGTTTTATAGAATTTTATCTCTATAATCCAAGATTTTTATTGGTTGTTCCTCCATACAATGGCCCTAAGGCCTTCATTTTTTATTGATTTTGATAATCCACCTTCCAAGGGGTGAGGTGGAACCCTTACACCGCCGTTCAGTTCTATACATGTGATAGATATGATATATGCTTCTTAATGAGTTATACATGAAACAAATTATGAATAAGAGAAATATTTTATTAAATTTCTAGCCATTAAGTACAACTCAAGCATGATCAATAATTTCACAATGGTTGATATACCAAGGAATTAGCTTTCCATTCATTCCAAATATCATAACTCTATTCTAATAACATATTTAAAGGAATAATTTCTTCATAATATTGAAATATAAGTCTCTTTAGTGATTATTAATATTAATTTTTTATCGACTCCATGATTCTATAATACAGTTCTGAATATATGATACCTTGTTTTGTCATTTTATATTAATTCACAGGCCCCTGATTTCTTCTACTCACAAAATTTAGTCTAAAAATATAACTTTTTAAATCTATTTTCATACCTAGTTTTATATGGTTTCAGTTAACACTTGAGGGAAAGTTTTTATATGAGTGTTTTACCAGTAGAATATATTTATTACACCTTTATTTGAAACCAATTAAGGAATAATTAGACATATATTTAAGTATTTGATTGATCCTTATATATATTCTCTATTCAAGGATGATATGTCATATTTAAGTTCAAGTCTATTTTTACTACAAATTTGATAATCCTTCAAAATATTTATGTAAGCATTATATATTTATTAGGTATAATCTGAAGTGGTTTCCCATAAAACCTAAAAAGTTACTTGACACATATCTTGGAATGTTTATTGCATGAGAAATATTATTGAATAGAGGTTAATTGATCATAATTATTAATCCTATCAACCAAAAATCAAATAGAATTATTTCTTTTAGTGGTTCTTGGAAATCCCATAAAAAATTCATGATGATTTTATCTTATTTATATATTAGAATAAGTAATGGTTCCATTATCACCTTGGACTACTGAAATTATACTTTAATTTTATGGAATACCAACCACCATGATTTTTATTTTAAAATATTATTCTTTATGTTGTCCCACCAAAAGTGATTTTGAGGATATCAATACATCGTAGTGTTTTCTGAATTGATTGAGAAATTTAATATATATGAATTTTCCAATAGAACCTTCCTTTACATTGGTGCTAATTTTAAACAAAATATTATTCAAAACATCATTAAACCTTATTTAATGATATATAATTGATAATGATTCTATCACTTAATTTATTTAAACTTTATCTATACCTAAAAATCATTATTGCTCACCTTCATTATTTTCTCTTGATTTTTAAATTCATACTTTATATGTCCATGTATATTTGGTCCTTTTAAATTATCCTCATGGATTAGGTATCATAACAATTTATATTAAGAGAATCCATTAAATTATTTTACTTCCCATTATAGTATTTTATAAAAAAATCATAGTCTTGATCAATATTTACCATCTTCATTATCACATGTCCAAAAAATTATATGTGAATATAAGATTTATGTTTTTATGATCAATGTATATATATATATATTATATTCCTCTCCATGGAGCTAATGACTCTAAAACTTCAATGCACACATCACTACTGCTTACTCTAGATCATGAACTCGATATTTTTTCTCATGGATATTTAATTATCATGTGGAATAAACTATTATGTTATAATTTTTCATAAGTATGTGACCCAAATCCTTCTTTTAAGAATTATTATTTATAAAAAACCCTTTTCTATATGAGGATAGTGTGGTTATAGAGGCAGTGACTAACCTATTCATTGGATATTTTAAAATTTATTTATAATCTTTTGTTTATAAATACTACACTTCCTTACACATTAACTTAGTTAGTGGGTTGGAAAATCATAACATATTTCTCAAAATTATCGATAGAATACAATTAATATATGAAACATTCTATCATTATTTTTTTTGTTTTGGCCATTTATTTTTAACTTTATGTTTAATGGATCACTAAAAATTCTCTTTCTAGAAACCACATGCTTACACAATGTCACTTATTTCATAAAAAGTTCATATTTGATGATTTTTTTTGAAAAATTTCTCTTTTATTAGAATATTTAAGTTAATTTGTAAATCTTATTCATATTTTTCTTTTATTTTAGAGTATATAATAATATCATAAATAAAGACTACCAAAAATTTATTGAGGTAATCTTAGAAGAATCTATTCATATATTCCATCATGATTTTTTATGGAATTTGTAGCTAAAAAGGAATAATTATAAACTCATAGCATTTTAACTTGTGATTAATATTTTATTTTGAATAATTATATTTTAGCCTTTAGTTTTTATTATATTTTATAAAGATACACTTTTTGAACAATTTTTCTTCATGAAGTTAATTAAATAAATAATTAATCTAATTTAAATGGTAATTTCTCTTCATTATGATCTTATTAATCCCTCTATAATAAAAAAAGACATATTAAACCATCAATATTCATGGAAGTGAGGATTTTTTCATCCCAAGGTAATTCACTGGGTTGTATAAACCCTTTTTTTAAAATTATATAATTTTTTTTCCTTTTATTTTTTTAGTTGTATTAGGTATATTATTTGGAGGCTCTTTGATATATCAATTTCACTAAGTATATATTCTATTAATAACTCCAACATATATTCTTATGGGATACTTGAAAACTCTTTTAGTAATACATCATTATATTTAATCATAATAAGTATGCATTAGAGTTTTATTTTTATTAACTACTTTTTCCAAATATTCTTTTTCATTAGGTATTAAGACCCATATTTATGAAGGTGTTCCTAAAATAGATTTTTAATTATCTATATGTTTATATATAATAATATGATCATTTAGGATATGTAATGAAATTTCCTTTTATTGATAGTTTATATGAGATCTATATAAGGAGGTTCAATCCAATAACACCCCACATCTATACGAAGTATGATTTTGATCTAATTTTAACCAAACATTTTTGATGAATTATGATCATTATAGGTCTTTATTGGGGAATATGGTTCTATTTTAAGAGAATGAATTGAGTTTTTGGACATATTTCCACTAATAGATTCAACCAAGCACCTGGTAGATTAATAACATGTACCTAGTGGATTTGGAAATAGAGGTAGTAGCTTTAGGCTAGCCCCTGAGTGTATAATAATCCTAGAGTATGTACATAGTGGACACAAAGTTCCTGATGGATGGGTGGAGGTTAACCAATGAGTTCTTAGATTTTTTTAAATTTAAATAATTTTATTAATTTTTATTACTTCTTATTAAATTATAATCCTTTTTTTTAATTTTAGTTCCAGCAACAACCAATCTCTCTCCAAATATTCTTCTTCATTAATATTTTATAAATGTTTGATCACACATATCTTCCATCATATTTGATTCATGCCAGTCATAAGAGTTCATCATTGGTAGGGAATCAAATCCTCTTCATTTTAAGAAATATTTCACCTTTTATTTCACTGTTTATCATCGGTTATTCGTAACTCCATTTATTTTTAAAGATTTCTCAAAAATTTATTTATTAAAGATAATTTATATGGTGTTTTTTATGATCATGACCTTACTAGAAACATTTAGGTGATTCATTAAATTCTTTTACAAACATCGACAATACAAAAAAAAAGGTTTAGTAGTGGCGTTTTTTTCATGAACTAGTGGCGGTTTATATAGTGACCCTCACTTTTTATACATTAACATTACATTACTTTTTCAGAATACATAAAAAATTACATAAAAAAATTCCCAAAGACTGTATTAATACAATTACATTGGAAACGAGGAAAGAAAAACATTGGTTCATAAGTGATCTACTTTATATTTTACTAGGTTCTTCTGGGATAACATACCTCTTAGACACATCAAACATAATATGTATATTCATAACCTGGGGGGAAGGGAACATAAAAAAGTGGTGAGATCATATCATCAGTAAGGGTAAACAAGGGAGATATGTAAGCATATTCACAAGTATAAGGGTATGAGAACATGATCATGAAAATAGAAGATCATACCCTACATATCAAAGATTATAAACATGAACCTATCATAAATATTGGAAGTTCATAAGACATGAATCATAAGGAAATAAATAACATAATCCATGAAAGAATAACATATGAATAAGACATAGAATTGTGTCATAAACATAAGCATATAAATTGATTTTCATTGTAGCCAAGGAATCACTGCCAAATCCATCTTAGTTGTATGAGTTCACTTCCCATTCCATATTAGTAGTCATCATTCACTCCCACAACCATCTTGGTAGTCATGGTTCACTCCCTTAACCATATTGGTTTTCATGGTTCACTCCCATAACCATCTTAGTAGACATGGTCCTTTATGTATATCTCAGGTGATATAAATATTTACCCAATGCATTAGAGAGAGATATAGGTCACACCCATATCATAATGAAATCATACATACATGTTACAAAAAGTCATCAATAATCATATCATAACCAATGAAATGGAATGGGTTTCATAAACATGTAATCATATCATAACCTATAGAAAGGATACAGGTTTCATAAGAATTTAATAAAAAGCATAACCTTTGAAAAGAAGTGGGTTTCTTAAACATTATTCCATCAAAACATAATCCATTATGAGAAAAAATATTAATGGTATTATTGAACTATAACAATTTATGTCATATTATATGGGTAAGGATTTTTAAAGATCACTTGGAACATGGAATTTACTTAAAAATCACTTTTTGAAACATACAACACTTTAAAACCCATTTCCTTTGAAACCACATTGAAAACATATAAAGTAATAATAAAAAAAATAATATAAAACATTTCTTGAGGAAAATATCCGTTATTATTTGAAAAAAATTATTTTTGAAACATAAAACCTTTTGAAAACCATTTTCTAAAACTTATAAATTAAGCATAAAAACTTTTAAAGAAAGATTGAAAACATTTTGAAAATATTTTCCTTGAATACATATGAAGGAAGATTGAAAAACAATTTAAATACCTTTTCCTTGAAAATATATATGACAAATTATAAATTAATCCTTGATATAAAATTTAAAACATAAAACATTTGTTTAAAATTCTTTTCCTTTAAAATTTTCTTAAGATGTTTTTAAAAAATATTTGTTGAGGAAAATAATCTTTAAACATTTCAAAGTCTCCCGTACCACATTGAAACATTTAAATCATAATACCCATTAAATAATAACATTACATGAATCTTAAAATATCAATAAAATAAGTATATTACTGATATAACATGTCAAATGGTATTATATACACCTTATAAAATAATATATATGCATAACAAAACATATGTCTCAAATAAGACAAGTTAAGACAAACCTACATTAATCCTCTAGTAAATTTTGAACCATAAAAACCATTTAAATAATGATAATAAAATGGATATTTAAATACCCATAAATTAAATTATAAAAATCATATAATACATTCATGGGTAGTATGTATACAATACAAAATAAATGAGTGGTGAATAAGTCTTGTATCTCACATAAATATAATGTGAGATAAAATTCCATTACACATTTATAATCATTAGAATCGCATTCCACATGAAAGAAATAAAACTACATGGATATAAAAATAACATAATATTTTGAATAATAACAATAAAAAACATTTATAGTATTTATATACACCACACAAAATAAGCGGGTGGTGAATGTGACATGTGTCCCATTGAAATAAAAGAGAGACATAAATCCCTGACCTTAGGTACGATTTCCATCCATACATGTTGAAAAATACTTTATAGTGGTTTAAAAAATATTATTAAATTATCCTAGAATCATAATAATATTTATGATATCATATATGATTCATTTATGACTTTATATTACTTTTTTATCAACAATTCCATGTCAAGGCAACCTTTCGAGTAATAACCGCTTTGTTTATCGTACGTGTTTTGAATTTTTGTTCTTGTTACAATTACATAAATCATGATTTACTTACTTAAATAATGTAAAACATAATTTTTATATCATATATATTTAGTATATAAACATATATATGAAATGGAATACACCATTCATGGAGATGGTAAGCCATATGTACGCATGAATGCTATTTCTGTTTTCTTATCGCATTGAATGAAAGAAGGTAAATGACACACACACACACAGATATATATATACATATATATTCCTACATTAGAATTATTATTTCATATATTTCATATTTATTCATATTATAAATTTTTATAATCATTCTTTAAATGGTTAGCGTGGAAGATTAGTCTCATCACGTTGTGGAGACAATATGTCGTACGAACACCCAAGTGGTGATATAATTATGTTAATGGTAAAAGGGTGAGAAATTATATGGTATATTAATTATACACAATCAATATAATTTAATATTTATTATTTATCTCCATTATGTCCATCAGTATACCCATAAAAATAACTTAGTGATGAAAAACATATTACCCCATGGCGTGGGGACGGTAAGCCGTACCTATGCACACGTGGTACATTCATTTTTCATAGGATGAATAAAAGGTAGAATATGGTTGTTACATAATTATAAAACATCATAGAATATAGTTTTTAATGGATTTATTACTTTATAATATAATAAACACATGAACATGAAGTAGAAGAAGAAACAATTTTGATAGAGTCAGAAAGGAAATTACCTCTTCTTCAGCGATCTCCCTCTAGATCTACTCTTAGGGACCCTAGAGTTAGTATTTTTAGAATACCGGAACTTATATAATGTTACAATAGAAGTTTATAAGGGAAATTGACATATTTTGGTTGATCTTGATGTATCAAATTGATGTGAAGAAGTGAGGGAGGAGGTGACCTTTTATAATTAAGGTGTGCTGCACTTTAGAAAAATCTTAAAATATTAAGTTAATACAAATTGATTTTCATTTTAAAATATCTCTAAAGTGAGTTATTTAGAATATAATATGAGTATGAGTAAAAATAATATCAAAAAATTATATTTATACATGTTTGGGTAACAATATTAACCTTATCTTTTGGATTTCACCCTTAGTTAAACCCTTTAACTTTTACCATGATAACTTAGAGTTTTATGCATTATAATTAATATATTTACAATAAAAAATGGATAATTGATGATTTTTTTAACTTATTATAGTTATTTGGACGAATTATATATTTTTACGAATTTTTTATCATTTAATAAAATATTATTTATTTTTAATGTATCATTTATGTCAATTTAGATACTATTCATTATTTGTATTTTAACTAATATCATATTAACATGATAAATTTGAAAAAAAATTTATAATATCTCACTAATATGTAAAAATTACCTATTAAATTCTTTTATATTATTAATAATGTTAAATTATATTTATTTTAATATATATAATATCATTTATTTAATATTTTCATTAATTACCAAATTATTGCATCATCATTATAAAAGACATTAATTAAATTATTTATTCTCTAAAAATTACAAATAAACTATCACGGTTATAATAAATTTATTATATATAAAATGACTATTTATATTCTATTTTATATTCTGTTTAACCTGATATTAAAAATGATTTACTTATTAAAAATAAGACTATGACATTTTTAACTTATATTTAAATAAAATATAATAAATGTCATATTCTCACCCAAGTGGATTAAAAAATTTATAATTTTTTCATCATTTTTTTAAAAAAAAACTCATCTAATGAAATTAAGAAAAAAATTAGTGTAATTTAATAATATTATAATATTATTTTTACCATTAATTGCATGATTTACACTTATCCTTAGAAAATAAAATTTGACTAAAGTTACTATTTATAATATCCAAAAAATTAATTTGATCCCATTAGACTCTAAATACCATACTTATAATGACCATGTATATTAATTTTTTGAAATTCAAGTCACAAAAATTGGAATATTACATTTAATGCTAACCTCACAGACATGGAGAGAAGACATATAAAGAGAACGTTCAAAGTTTAATAAGTTTTTATATCTAATTTCAATATTAAAATGATTACAATTACATAAATTGGATTAATATATATATATATATATAATTGATCTATTGTGACTTTAAAAATCAATTTAATTTATGATAATTATTTAAATGAAAAACATAGTTTTTAACTACAATGTAGTATTTTTCACTATTCATCAAAAAAATATCAAAAATTCATCCTAAGATAATTTTGGCATTATTAATTTAAAAATGAAGTTTATTTTATCAAATTAAATTTATACAAGTGTACACAATTAATTTTATTGATTTTTATCGAAGGACGTGAAAATAAGTTCACCTGAGAAAATAATATTTTAGAACATATAATGATTTTACCAAAAAATATTTTTTAATTATAAATATGTTTTATTTATATTAAAAAATTATAAATAATATTTTAAAATTAGTTATTAATATTCATATTACTAAGTTTAATGGATAGGTTATAACTATCTCATTTAAATAATTATAATAGTAAGTGTTATTTTGCAGAAACTTAGTGTTGCGTGTAATGCAACCCAATTCAGTGTTACATGTAGTGCAAGATTAACTTGATATTGTTTATAATATAATCCAAAAATATTGATTTTATAACCAATATTCAATGTCGTTTGAAGTATAAAATATAAAAATATGAAATTAATTGGAAAAAATAAATTCAAAAAATTTTAGAGTATTACATTTTACCAACCTTAAAATGAATTCCACCCTAAAAATTAACTTGGGTTATCAAAGGATTAATACTTGAATGTCTTTTTCATATAAACCCACATCATAAAAATGAATACTAAAAATTCCTTTTAAAAAATAAAGCTAGAAACATAATAGTTACTTAAAGTAACTCTTTACTGGGTTTCCAAATAGAAGAACACAGGTGGAATGTGAAAAAATGGACATGGAAGAGAAATTTAACTATCACATTATGATGGAGAATGATAGAGAACATGGTTAGGAGAAAGTTAATAATCACAAAGCCAAAAATCTGTGATGACCTAAGGGACCATCCGATCATCAGAAATGAAGGTACTATGATGAAATTTTTAGTTTCAAGATCCTTTCCTTGGAGATAAATAATTTTCATGAGAATAAATACTTATTTGATTTTAGGATGTAAGAACCTGAATATTTATTTCAGGTATGGATCTTGTTTTCGAGTTGTTTTGAGGAAAAATTAAGAAAGGATGATTTTTCTAAGTACACATCGTGTAATTTTAAGTACACGCTATGTACCTAGCTTACCACGTACAACCTCATTTTGACCGTGTAATGGCTGAGTACATGGATGTGTGCTGACTTGGAAGACCCACTTAATTAGGGAGGTGGTTGAGGCTAATACACAACATGTAGTTTTATTGAACACACCATGTACTTTTTTTCTATTTTATATATCAGATATGGGTCACATCTCATGTCTAAAAACACTTTCTACTCCTCATGCTTCATACAAGAGTGCTATAGAAATACAGATGAAACCTGAACCCCCAATTCTCAATCCAAGATCTGTTTGAGACACCGTCAGGTGTGTTAGAATGCTAGAAGTGAGTTCTCTAATCCTCTTGGGACTTTCTTCCAGATTCCTCATCTCTTGTGAGTTATTAAAGGTTTATCATTTCCCCCATTTTTTATATCTACAATATTTTAGGAAGATTCAAGGGCCTACATTCAAGTATATTGATCATAGGAAATCGAGGTAGGTGGTTTGTGCCTTTCATTGTTTGTATTTGGATTATATATACTAAAAGGACTGCATACCCATGTTTGGGGTATTGAGGGATTTGGAATTTAACCCTATTTATTACCTATTATGGTTTAATTGATTGAAAAATGGTTGTTTCTTATGAGTAAGGTTATATACCTTGTTTATGGGACACCCCATGGGTGTTTTTCCCTTGATTGATTGTTTATGGATGATTAGTCTAGGATGCATTCTAGGATTGACTTTTTTCTATGCCTTGTTTTGTTAGGATGGAGTTATTTATTATATAAAATACCTGTGATATGCATTGTGAATGTTTTACCCATGGTTTATACTATGAGAACTATCCAGGTGGTCATTTATAGTTAATTTAAGGAAAGTTTGACCAAGGGGTATTGGACTGTGAGAACTTACCAAAGGGTTTATTTATATATGTTTTACTGGAATGTTTTACCCATGGGTGTTGACCCTAAGAGCTGCCCAGGTGGTCGTTAATATTTAATTAAATGAATTTTTTACTCAAGGTTTTAGACCTTGAGATCTTTCTGAGGTAGTCATTTATAATTAATTTATGTTATGTTGGATCTAAGGGGTTAGACCGTGAGAGCTTCCCAGAGGGTCATTTGTGGATAATTGAATGATTGCGACGTATCTTACATACCAAAGCACAAGCTTGGATTATGTCTTACTTGATTTTTTATATGGCCTTATGAGATGTCTATTTGGGTACTTTACACGAGGGATACAGATCTTAGGCTAGATCTTAGGGTTACATGATTCAATAGATGAATAATAAATATTAAATAAATGTAATGAAAATTTTTAGGATTGTTTAATTTGAGTACTTCCTATTTTATTACTTCATTCTTTCATATTACCTACTATATATGTTCACTGAAAGTTAGGAATAGATATTTTTTTGGTTTCCTAATGGGATTCATCTCACACCCTGTTTGGGTCCTACTTTTGGACCCAAATAGATTATATGATTACAGGTATAGATAAGGGAAAGCGCCCTTCTTCATCAGGTACTTGATTTCTATTGGAGTTAGAGAGCATGAGACCAAGATAAGTCTTGCGATGCAACTGGAGTTTACTTGTTTCTTTTGTACATTGGTTTTTGTATTTCTTTTAGAGAAGTTTCATAGGCTTAATATCTAGAAAACCCAAAAAACACATCATGTGATGTTATGAACACATTCCATGTGTTCTTCTGTTCTAGAAGAAATGATTTTTCTTAAGTACATACCATGTACTGTATGTACATGTCGTGTAGTTGTTGATCATGTGACTAACTATGTGAGAAGAGACATGGTTGGTAAAATTTTGGTAGAACACGTCGTGTAATTAGATTACATTCCATGCTGAAATCGACCGTGAATCCGACCATGTGACTAACAACACAGGTGGATATAATTTTTGAGCACACATCGTGTATAGTGTGAACACACTGTGTAGTGTTACACTAAAAAGACCATGTAGTTCTAGCTGTGTAGAAGTACCTGGACAAGAGGGGATATTCAAGTACACACCATGTCTCATTAGAAACACACCGTGTGTATGGTGTGTTACATGACCAAGTTGGCAGAGTTACAAACCAATGTTAAAGCTTAAGGGAACACACCATGTAGTGTTTCTACAATCCATGTAACCATTTTTGTAAAACTTGAATGATTTATTTCACCTGTTCCATACATACACTTTTGATTTGTAGTTCCATTAATCTCATATTGAGGTGTGAGGTTGACCATGAAGAGTCATGCCACCAAGATTTCCTCCGGTTGTGTGCCATGTATAGGGTGATGATCAAACACCAAAAATGGTAGATCTTGTACTACCAGTAGATCCTACTGTCATGCTTGTCTTGGCACCAATTGTTTTATCGGACACAGGTGATGATCACAGTTTCGTGAAGGCTTTATGAGGATAATGCAGACTTTTTAAGGAGCACCACATCCTGCTTCAACTAAGGCAGAGTTGACACGAGTGTTACACCAGCAGCATCCAACCACTTTTCCAGGGGACGGAGGACCACAAACTGCAGAGTCATGGTTAGAGGCCATGCTTTCTATCTTCAAGAATATAGATACACCACCTGAGAGGAGAGTGAATATCATGAATTACATGCTATGTGATTCCTCCAAGAGATGGTGGGATGTTATCTCACAGGCGGGATGTCATCAGGATATGGCTTGGGCATAGTTTCAGAGGACCTTCTATGATTACTTTTACCCAGAGACGTTCAGGGCCTACCATGCTCGAGAGTTCATGAATTTGGAGGAGGGTCCTCTTTCAGTGATGAATTATTCTTCTCGATTTACATAGCTTTAGCACTTCACACATGTTTTAGGAGGCAACGAGTTATCATTGGCTAGGATATTTGAGGATGGCCTTAGGTAGGAAATACGATCTTAGGTTAATGTATTCAGGATGAATTCAGTGACTAATCTAGTAAACCAGATGCTGATTATTGAGTGAAATCTGAGGCAGTTTTGATCTGAAATCCAGGGTGGTTCTACATCCAAGGTTGGTACTCCTTCGACCCATATCGGGAAGTTCCACAGGGAGATTTTATGGGATGTTTCATCAGGTAGATGAGTGGTGTGCTACCAGTGTGGAAAGAGTGTGAACACGAGACCGTAGTGCCTGAGGGACCCAGTTGAGTGCCAATATTGTAGCAAGATGGGTCATATTCAGTGTTTTTGTAGGATGTTCTCACCAGTAGAAAGTGATAGGGGATCTATTATGACTCAACATACAGGAGAGGGGCCACTAGTTTCGCCACAACCATGGAACTGGATCTCGTCAAGAAGTTCATGATGAGGATGTGGTCATGGTCGTGGAAGCCAGATGACAAGTTTTCAGCAACAACAGGGTGGATCAGCTCAGGGTAGCCAGGTAGTGTCACAGGGCTATGGTACATGTCAAACATTTGCGATGGAGCAGACCCAATAAGAGGAGGATCCTATACCCTCTATAGTTAGAGGTACGATTCTAGTTGCCTCAATTTTAGATTCTACTCTTTTTGATATAGGGGCTTCCCATAATTTTATATATTTTGTAGTTGTATAGAGCCTTGGGCTCTGTATCTGTACTTCTGATTATGTTATGATATTAGACACTCCGTTGGGGATTAAGACAACTAGAATACATCATTACAAGAAGTTCCCTTTTAAGGTTGGTGGGTGTTACTTCTTTTGGGACCTCTAAATCTTAGATATGATAGGCTTCGATGTCATTCTCAGAATGGAATGGTTGGTCTCCTTTCAGGCCTATGTTGACTGTTATCTCTAAAGGGTGAGTTTCACATCACTAAAGGGTGGATCTTTTCTACACAAGAGAGAATGGGATGTATAGGTGAGTGGAGAAGGACCTAAGAAGCATTGGTTAGGAGGAATTACAACCCATATTTATAGTTTATATTTGGATGACCATGGGAATTCACATATGTAATTTCCTCCAGTGGTGGATTGTTTCAGATATGTCTTTCCAGATGACTTTTTAGGTTTACCTCCAGAGAAAGAGGTGGATTTCTCTATTAAGCTTGTGCCAGGAGAGATACCAGTGACTATTCCTCTGTATAGGATGGATACACCAAAATTACAGGAGATTAAGATGCAATTTGTGTAGTTGTAGGAAAAGGGTTTCATCAAACCCAATACTTCTCTTTAGGGTTCGCCAGTCCTTTTTGTGAAGAAGGTGGAAAATACCCTCAGACTTTGAGTGGATTATCAGAAGCTGAATCAGTTGATGATCAAGAAATGATATCCCTTTATAAGGATTAATGGTCTCTTTGATTAGCTTCAAGGAGATCGAGTGTTATCGAATATTGAATTCAGATGTAGTTATCATTAGTTTCATGTTAGACCATCATATATACCTCTTACAACGTTTCTGAGAAGGTATGGTGTATATGAGTATTTGGTTATGCTGTTTGGTCTCACAAAAACGTCAGAAGTTTTCATGGAACTGATGAACCAAGTGTTCCATCCTTACTTGTATTATTTTGTGGTAGTCTTCGTGGACAATATCTTGGTGTAATCTCACACTCAAAACAACCATGCCACCCATCTTGAGATCATTTTAAGTAAATTGAGAGTGTTTCAGTAATATTATAAGCTCTCAAAGTGCCAATTTTTGATGGATCAGATTCATTTCTTAGGTCATTTCATCTCATAGAAAGAAGTATCAATAGACCCAGAGAATGTGAGAGCGTTAGTTTACTAGGAGTATCCGAAGAACGACTTCTAGGTATAGAGTTTTCTAGGGCTGGATGGTTACTATAGATGCTTTATTCGGGACTTTTCATGATTAGAAGTTACACTGATGGGCCTTACCAAGAAGGGTGTAAAATAATTGTGGATAGATTCCTATAATTTAGTATTTCAGGGGCAGAAAGGGAGATTGACTTCAGCAATGATCTTGATCTTTCCAGAGCCGCGAAAGAGTTACACCATTTACTACGATGCATCAGGTATCAGACTGGGAGTAGTTCTTATGCAGGGGAGAGAGTCATTGCGTATAATTCTCATCAGTTGAGGACACACGAAAGTAATTACACGACACACAATATCAAGTTAGTTGCAGTTGTGAATTCTTTACTCTATTGGAGCATTATCTTTTGGGAGAAAATTTTGTGGTATACAATGACCAAAAAAGACTAAAGTATATCTTTACTTAGCATGATTTTAATTTTATATAGTGAAGGTGGGATGAGTACATTCAGTATTTTGACTTTTAGCTTTCCTACATTCTTGGGAAATACAATGTAGTGGCTGATACTTTGAGTATGAGGACTCATATACACGCATTTGTTGAGGCTAGTAGTGAGTGACGGCTTATGGATCTATTATCTGAGATGCATTTGGAGGTGCATGATAAATAGAGACAGAAGTTTCTTTCTTCTATAGCTGTTACCTATACTCTACTGATCGAGTACTAATGAGGCAACTATTATATTATGAAGGCCTAGTCCTACAAGAGAGTGTATCAGGCGAAGATCACACTCCTGGGTGGATCGTAGATGAGGATGAGGTTTTTCATTTTCATGGGTGTGTATGGGTCTCAGTAGACATACATAAGGAGCTATTGTGATATTTTCATACCTCAGTTTGAGAAGTTCATCCTGGTGTCACCAAGATGTATTGAGATCAACATCGTCAGTATTAGTGGCCAGCAATGAAGAAGGATGTAGCTAGTTTTGTTATGAAATGTTCCACCTGTCTGTAGGTGAAGGTGGAGCATCAGTGACTAGCTGGTCTATTACAGAGGTTTCCCATTCCCTAGTGAAAGTGGAATAATGTCACGACGGATTTTGTGTGGGATTTACCAAGGTATCCTTTATAAAATGATCTTATATGATTTTTTGTTTACAGACTCACAAAATATTCACATTTCCTGCTGATCAAGGAAAACTTTAGTGTTAATGATCTTAGAATGTTGTACATCTGAGAGATATTATGTTTACATGGGGTTCTTCACTCTATCATTTCAGACATGGATGCCCAGTTTACTTCTTATGTCTATTGGGGTCTACAGAGTGCTTTGGGTATATAGGTAATTTTGAGTACAACTTACCATCCCAAGAAAAATTTCCAGTTCGAGCGCACAATTCAGGTTTTGTAGGACATGCTTCGAGTATGTGTCCTGAATTTTGGGGTCTCTTGGGAGAGACACAGACCCCTAGTGGAGTTTTCCTACAATAATATTTTTCAGGAAATGATTTAGATAGAACCTTATGAGGATTTTTATGGAAGGGCATGATGATCACCCCTATGTTGGTTGGAGTTAGGAGAAGAAGCTATGTTGGGACCTCATCTTGTCTAGGAGACCACTAAGTAGGTGGAGTTGATTTGGAAGAGGATTGATACTACACAATATCACCATAAATCTTATGCTGATTGACAGAGATGACCTATGGATTTGAAGGCCAGAGATTAGGTTTTTGAATGTGTCACACTAAGGTTATAACATATAAGGATTAGGAAATAGGGTAATCTTTCACCGAGATACATTGGTCCATTTGAGGTTTTGGAGAGAGTTAGAACATTTTACTATTGGTTGTAGTTACCTTAGAGGTACCAAGATTTGCACAGAATTTTTCATGTTTCTTATCTATGGTGTTACTTTTTAGACCCGTCACATGTTTTTCAACCCGAGGAGGTTGAGTTGGAGGTGGATGCATCCTTTGAGGAGCACCCTATTCAGATTTTGGATCACAACATGAAGGATCTCCATGGCTGGTCTGTTCCTCTGGTATGGGTGTTATGGTAGCATGAGAGAGTGAATGATGAGACTTGTAATAGGGAGGCCGATGTGCGATCACAGTGGCTGAAGTATTTCATAGATTATCCTTCACCACCCTTGGAAGGGAAATTTGGGGATGAATTACTTTAAGGGGTGAATTTTTAAGAACCGAGATCTTTATTTCTGGTATGGATCTTTTATTTGAGTTTTTTGAGGAAAAAGAAGAAAATAAGATTTTTCAATGTACACGCCGTGTACTTTTGAGTACAAACCATGTACCAAGATTACCACATACAAATGCATTTTTACCGTGTAATGACCGAGTACATGGCCGTGTGGTGACTTGGAAGACCCACTTAAGTTGGGGCCCGTTGAGGCTAATACATGATGTGTAGTTTTAATGATCACACTGTGTAATTTTATTTTTATTTGATATATCAGAGCAGGGACATGTATCATGTTTGAAAACACTTTATTCTCCCCATGTTTTCTATAGGAGCCCTCTAGAATGATAGATGAAACCCAAACCTTTGATTCTCCATATAAGATTCGATTGAGACACCGTCAGGTGTGTTGGAATCCCAACAGTGACTTCTTGAATCATCTTGTGCCTTTCTTCGTGATTCCTCCTCTCTTGTGAGTTATTAAAGGTTGATAATTTCCCCCCTTTTTGTAGATACACACTATTTTAGGCTGATTAAAGGGATACTGTTCAATTATATCGATCGTAGGTCATCAAGGTAGGTAGTTTGTGCCTTTAGTTGTTTTTTTAGATTATATATGCTGAAAGTGCCACAAACCCATGTTTGGGGTATTGCGTTATTTGGAATTTAACCCTATTTATTACCGGTTATGGTTTGATTGATTGAAGAAGGGTTGTTTCATATGCATAAGGTTATATACCTTATTTATGGGACACCCCATGGGTGCATTTACCTTGATTTAAAGCTTATGGATGATTGGTCTAGGATGAATGCTAGGCTTTCCTTGTTTTCCATGCCTTGTTTTGTTAGGATGGAGTTGTTGATTATATGAAATGCTTGTGATATGAATTGTGAATGTTTGACCTAAGGGTTAGACCATGAGAGATTCTTAGGTGGTCATTTATAATTAATTTAAGGACTGTTTTACCAAGGGGGATTGGAGTGTGATAGCTTCCCAATGGGGTCATTGATATATGTTTTACTAGAATGTTTGACCCAGGGGTGTTGACCTTGAGAGCTGCCCAGGTGGTCATTAATATTTGATTAAATAAATGTTTGAGATATGGGTTTATACCATGAGAGCTTACCTAGGTGGTCGTTTATAATTAATTGATGCTATGTTGGTCCGAAGGGGTTAGACCGTGAGATCTTCCCAGATAGTCGTTTGTCGATAATTGAATGATTATGACAAGTCTGCCAAGCCAAAGAACAAGATTGGATTCTGTCTTACTTGATTGTTTAGATAGTCTTATGAGATGTCTATTTTTGTTACTTAAATGGGGGATACATAGTTTAGGCTAGATACTAGGGTTACATGATTGAAAATATGAATAATAAATGTTAAATGAATGTAATGGAAACTATAGGATTGTTTACTTGAGTACTTACTAGTTTATTACTTCATTCTTGAATTTTACGTGTTATATATATTCACGGATAGTTAGGAACTGATATTTTTGTGGTTTCCTACTAGAATTCATATCACACCCTGTTTCAGTCATAATTTTGGAACTAAACAGATTATATGATTGCAGGTATAGAGAAGGGAAAGCTCCCTTCTTCAACAAGTACTTGATTACTGCTGGAGCTAGAGAGTATGGGACCAAGCTGAGGCTTGCGATGCTGCTGGAGTTTACTTGTTGATTTTGTACTTTGGTTTCTATATTTCTTTCTAGCATTGTGACTTGTTTTTCTATTTTCTTAGATACATATGCCATAAATTATATATATATATATATATTGTGGCTTCTATTGTATTTACTTTTAGTCTCCCTATGTTTATTTCTGTTTGGTATTATTTCTTATGCTACTGTTTACTTTTTATATTCCTCTGTTTATACTCTACCAATGAGGGTATAGTTTCCCCAATATCACACCTTGGACCTCACTACTAGTTGGAAGCCTCTAGAATTTGGGTAATTTTACTTTAGATCATGTGACCAACCAATTTCGGGGAACCTTTGGACAACACCTGGATCTGGGATGTTACATAGGACAAATTCACCATTTTTTTCCATGATCAATTTACACATTAACACTTATTTCAATAAATGAAGTGGAATTTTTCTTTCATAAAGCATTAATAGATCAAGATATCCATTAATAGAATGATAGGTCACTCTATATATCTTTATCACAACAAAAAGGTTATAACAAGTTATAAAATATGCATAAATCCATCTATGGAGAGATAATACTTTAATATCTAAAACTTAAAACAATTCCATAAATGGTTACCTTTATGATCCTTATAAAAGATTAAAATCCAAATATTTTAAAATGAGGTCACTAAATTTCTAAATTCAACCTATCAGTAATCCTCCAAACAACTTGATGTAGCTCTTAATTTTCACACACCATACATGTGAATATTTTTATCATATATTCACTTGAAACAAAGTAATAACCTAAATTACCATACATACTTATTGAAAACATTCATGTTTAATTATTCCAAAGTTTATTGAATATATTAATTTAATCCAAAAATACTATAAAATCCATTTGTGATAGCAAAAAATTCTTTATTAACAAATCCTTTATCATTTCCAAGGTAACCAGTATAGTGGAATTCACTTATTGATATCCAACATGTATCTTATCCAAACATAATTATCTTAACATTAGTAATTCATTAAGTGTTATATTTCCCTTAATCTTGTGTTTCCCATGAATATCACCTTTCCATTAAATTAATTTTCTTATCCATCGTAACTATTCAATGTATTCTTGAAAATCCTTATTGAATAAAAAATAAATAAATTGATAAATCCTTATATAATTCACCATTCATGATTCTAGAATCAAAATACACAAATACATCAATCCTTACACTAAAATGATTGGCATTGGATAGGTACTTCCTTGATTTAGAAGTAAATTCTTAGGTCAGGGCATTTAGTTGGGTATTGCCCATGTTCTTCAGAGACGATACATTGAACTCCAAGACAATTCATCACTCTATGAACCTTTTTCCTATATTTATAACATCTTCTCCACCATTTAAGGTATTCCTCAAGGTTCTTCTTCCCTTCTTCTTGATATACAGGAAACCAAATATTTATTCTTATATGTTCCTTAAAAAGTGAAAATTTATAAAAGTCCATCTTCCTATTATTCACCGTGTTTGTAATATCACAAAAGCTAACATTGTTAATCATATATCGTGATAGATGATTTGGAATAATAGAATCATGTTTCTCTTAAGTGATCATCCCATTTGACTATTCATCAACAAATTTTCATAACATTTAATGTTAAACCAGTTCCTTCTAGTTCCCTCCATTGACTAAAACCATAAATCATAACGCGAGAAACACTTATCATGGTGAAAACCATATAATCATGAACAATTACATATAGAATGTATAAATTATGACACATTACTTAATTTATGAAACCCTAGTTTTATCCTAGTTTATTCATACCAACTTATATTTAAATAATTCAATATGATTTGTGAAAAGTTTGTGAATTCTCAATGAATATTCCCTGGGAGTGTCAAACTAGGAGTGCAGTAAGGCCTGTTGTCATGTACCAGGTGACAATTGAGTTAGGCCTAATGCACCTTGTCGGAGTTGTTACCCCTAGGTAAATTTGTACCATATCCATATCCACTTTTAGTATCTGTATAGATATGTATTGATCAAGAATCACCCACTCAATCCTTTACCAAAATTCAAGGATATTTTCCTTATCCTTAGACATGTACGTAGTGTTCTCTGTAAGGTTTTTTTATCCTAGTTTCTAAAGGGTTACTAAAATT
The DNA here is from genome assembly GCA_963277665.1 of Viscum album. Taxonomy (NCBI): domain Eukaryota; kingdom Viridiplantae; phylum Streptophyta; class Magnoliopsida; order Santalales; family Viscaceae; genus Viscum; species Viscum album. The sequence goes on from OY728138.1 coordinate 1,385,999,196, forward strand.
TTACTTTGATACCAACTATAGAGACACTAAATTTTCATATATTAACATTACATTAATTTTATGTAATACTTAATACATTACATGAAAAACACCCAAATATAGTATTAGTCTATTACCTTGGGAAACATGGAAGCATAAACACTAGTGCATAAGTGATCTACATTATCTCCCACTATGTTCTTATCGACTAGAACCCTTATTATACAGATCAAAAACAATACATATCTTCATAACCTGGGAGAAAGTAAACATAAAAAAGGGTGAGCTCAGATGCTCAATAAGTGTAAATAAGGGAGATATGTAAGCATATTAACGAGTATAAATGTTTGAGAACATGATCCTAAAAATAGAAGATCATACCCTACATATCAAAGATCATAAACATGAATCATGGAATAAAGATAAGAAATTCATAATACATTAATAACAAGGATATAAATAACATAATACATTAAAGAATAACATAGGAATAATACATGAAATTGTGGAATAAACATAAAAATATAAAATGATTTTCATAGTAGTAAAGGAATTTCTACCAAATATATTATAGTAGTATGATTTTACTTCCCATACCATCTTGGTAGTAATGGTTCACTCCCATAACCATTTTTTAGCCATGGTTCACTCCTATAACCATCTTTGTAGTCATGGTTCACTCTCATAACCATCTTAGAGGATAAGGTCCTTTATGTCTATCTCATGAGACATAAATTTTTACCCAATGCATTGGAGGGAGATATAGATCCCACACATCTCATAATAAAACCATACATACATGTTCCACAAGATCATAAAAAATCATATCATAACCAAGGAAATAGAATGGGTGTCATAAACATGTAATCATATCATAACCTATATAAAAGATATAGGTTTTATAATCATTTCATAAAAAACATAACTAGTAAAATAAAGTGGGTTTCATAAAAATAATGCCATAAAAACATAATATATTTAGAAAATTAATATTAATGGTATTCTAGAACTATAATAATGAATGCCATCTTAAATGGGGAAGGATTCTGAAAAATCACTTGTAACATGACTTTTCTTTAAAAATAACTTTTAAAAACATACAAAACTTTCAAAACCCTTTCCTTTGAAACAAATTTGAAAACATATAATGAAATTAGGAAAAAAATTATTTAAAACATATATTTCAGAAACTAACCTTTCCTATTTGAAAAAAATGATTTTTGAAACATTAAAATTTTGAAAACTCTTTTTCAAAACTTAGAAAGGACGCATTATAAATAAAGATTAAAAACATTTTGAAAACCTTTTTCCTTGAAGACATATGAAGGAAAATTGGAAACACTTTGAAATACTATTTCCTTGAAAAAATATTTGAAAAATTATAAAGTAAAACTTTAGAAACACTTTAAAACATAAAATATTTCTTTAAATTCCTTTTTCTTTAAAAGGTGATTAAGTGATCTTTCAAAAACATTTCTTGAGAAAAATAATCTTTAAACATTTCAAAGTGCCCCATACGAGTTTGAAATATTTTAATCATTATACCCATGAAATAATAACATTAAATAAATCTTAAAATATCATTAATAGAAGGATATTCCTTATATACCATGTCAAATGGAAGTATATACACAATGTAAAATAATTTAGGTGCATAACCAAACATGTGTCTCAAAGAAGACAAATTAAGACAAAACTATGTTAGTCCTTTGGTAACTTTTGAACCATAAAACCTCATAAAATAGATATCATAAAATGGATAGTTAAATTCCCATAAATTAAATTATAAAAATAATATAATGAATTCATGGGTAGTGTGTTTACTACACAAAATATATGAGTGGTGAATAAGGCATGTATCTCACAGAAACAGTCCATGGTGACGGTAAGTCATACGTCTGCATGAACACGATTTCTATTTTCTTATCATACTAAATTGGAGAAGTTAAATGACATATATGTAAATATATATTATAAAATTAAAATTATTATGTCATATATTTCATATTTATTCATTATATACATTTTTATAATTATTCTTTAAATGATTAGTGTGGACGATGAATCTCATCGTGTAGACGGTAGGCCCTACGTATATACGAGTGACGATATCATTCTATTAATGGTAAAATGATTAGAAATTAGATGGTATATTAATTATACATAATAAATATAATGTAATATTTATTATTTATATCCATTATATCCATCATTATACCCATACAAATAAAGTAGTGATGAAAAAAGGATTACACCACGGTGTGAAGACAATGAGCCATACACATGCACACCTAATAATTTTGTTTTTCATAGGATGAATAAAAGGTTGAATATGGTTGTTCCATGATTTTAATAAAATATAATAATATTTTTTTATATTTGAGTTATTAATTTATAATTGAATCAACACATGAGGAAGAGGTATAATAAGAAACAGTTTTGAATGAGTCGGTAATGAGATAACCTATTCTTTGATGATCTCCATCTAGATCTCCTCTTAGATACACTAGAGTTGGTATTTTATGAATATGAAAACTTTTATAATGTTACTAGGGAAGTTTATAAAATAAATGGACAGGTTTTTGTCTATCTTGAAGGATAAAATGGATGTTAGGAAGTGAGGGAGGAGGTGCCCTTTTATAATTGAGGTGAGGGGTACTTTAGGAAACTCTTAAAATATTAAATTAATATAAAATTATTTTTGATTTAAAATAGATAAAATGTGAGTTATTTAGAATATAATATTAGTATGGGTCTAAATACTCTAAAATAATGTTTTTTAGTCTTGTCTGGGTCACAATATTAAAGTTATCCTTTGGATTTAACCCTTAGTTAATCCATTTAACTTTTACCATGACAACTTGGATTATTTTTCTTTAGGGTTAATATAGTTACTATAAAATGATATAAAAACCCCAAATGGACCATCGATGAAAAGTTTAACATTATTATAGTTATTTTGAAGAATTATTGATTTTTATGAATTTTATATCATTCAATAAAATATTATTTATTTTAAAGTATCATTTATGTCAATTTTGATACTATTCATTATTTGTATTTAAAAAAATACCATATTAACCTGATAAATTCGAAAAAACACTTATAATATCTCAATAATATGTAAAAGTTATCTCTAAAATTATTTTATGTCATTAATTATGTTAAATTATATTTATTTTAATTTTTTTATTATCATTTGTTTGATATTTCCAATAATTAAATAATTACTACATCATCATTATGCAAGTCATTAATTAAATTATTTCTTCTCTAAAAAATAAAAATAAATTATCATGATAAATATAAATTTATTATATTTTAAATGACCACTTGTAGTCTTATTTATCCTAGGTATAACACTATATTCAAAATGATTTACTTATTAAAAATATTAGTATGGCATTTTTAACTTATCTTTAAATAAAATATAATAAATGTTGTATTCTCACTCAAGTGGATTAAAAAGGTTATAATTTATTCCTAATGTTTATTTTGGTTGAAAAAAACTCATAAAATGACATTATTACAAGTGTTAAAATAATTTCAAAATTTTATAATATTATTTTTACCTTTAATTAACGAATTTACCTTTAATCGTGGTAAATAAAAATTTACTTTAATTACTATTCAATAAGATCCAAAAAATTAAGTAAATCATATTAGAATATAAATATCATACTAATTACAAAATATTTATGTTATTTTTTGAAAAATAAAATCATAGAAATGGGAAAATTAAGTCTAATGCTAATCCCGCAGGCGTGGCGAGAACGTGGGTAAAAAGAACGTTCAAAGTTCAATATGTTTTTATATCTAATTTCAATATAAAAATGATTCCAATGACCTACATTGAATTAAAATAAATATATAATTTATCTATTGTGACTTTAAAAATAAAAATAAATTATAATAATAATTTAAACTAAAAAATAGTTTTTAACTACTATGTAGTACTTTTCACTATTCATAAAAAATGAAATTTCTCAGAAAAATCTCAAAAATTTACCCCAAGATAATTTTGAAATTATGAATTAAAAAATGAATGTTATTTTATCAAATTCAATTTATAAAAGTGTATAAAATAAATTTTATTATTTTCCATAGAAGGACATGAAAAGAAGTTCAATTGAGAAAATAATATTTTTAACCATATAAATATTTTACCAAAAATTATGTTTTCCATTATGAATATGTGTTTTTTATATAAAATAATTATAAATAATTTTTTAAAATTAGTTTTTACTATTTATATTATTAAGTTTAACGGCTAGTTTATTGCTATATCATTTAAATAATTATAATAGTAAAGAGTTGATTCATAGAAACTCAGTGTTGCGTGTAACACAAGCCAAGTCAGTGTTGCGTGTAGTGTAAGATTAACTTGGTGTTTCATATAACATAATCCAAACTTAGTATTTTTACAATCTATGTTAAGTGTCACGTAAATTGAAAAATATCAAAAATTTGAAATTAATTTGAAAAATAAATTTACAAAATCTTGGGGTGTTACAGTTTAAACCACCACCTAATAGTGTAGCGACGATTATTAAAAATATCATATTTTTCACGTTTTATAGTAATTTAGTGGTGATTTTTTATGTGTTATTTTTAGAGAATTGAAAAGTGGGTTTTTAATATAAAACAATATCCTGGGAAATATAAATAAAATAAAAGAAACTACAGAAGAACATATTAGTGGCAGTTAAGCATACCTTCCTCTAAACATATTATATAAAATGTATTTAGTAGCGGTTACTTAAAACTGCCTCTAAAGCAGATTTATTTTTTTAAAAGTTTAATAAAAAATATAAATAAAAGAATTATATTTAATAAACCAAAACATAAATATATGATCAACCTATCATACACATATCATACATCTACATTCATATACAAACATCTAGTCATCATAACCTCAATCCAAGTCAACCCATACATCTATCAATATACATATACAATATGTCCAACCACAACCCATGACCAATATAAATCCATGTCATGACCTCCACTAAATCATTCTGCCTCCACATCCTGTCATCAACTAAAACCAACCACATCATCTCACCAACTATAAAAATAAAGAAAATTAAAATTAAAACTACACACAATAAATATGAATTATAGTGGAATAATTGATTTTTTTAACATAACAGGAAAAATAAGAACCATCACGACTTCCTTTTAAATAATTTCATGGATTGGAATGGTCAACCACCTACATACTACCAAAATATATCATATACAATAAAAACCAAGACATTTATGAAAACAAATGTGAAAGAGAAAAGACATAGAATATATCCAGAATATTGCACATAAAATTTGTTATTATGTTAATAAAACATAATAAATTTTAACATAAAAAAATAGTATATGATGAAAACACACTTTGAAAACACAAACATATATATTTAAGACAAAATTCAATAGTTGAAACTGATAAGGGATGAGTAAATATTCTAATTTACATTTAAAGCAACGTGTGGTGTACTTGAAATTTACTTAATATTTTTTTAAAATATTTTTATATCACAACATGTACTATATTTAAAAACCAACTCAGTAGTGGTTTTCCCAATATTGAACATTAATCTAAAGTTGTTTTCTATGGTATTGACTATTTCATGTATGTTTTTGTGTTTTAAAACACTAAAAATGCATTTATGGACATAACAGGAAAATCATAATTCATAATGATATTCCATCAGTTACTACATTTCAAAATTAAATATATGGTTGTAGTCTCATGATTTTAGAGAAATCCAATGCTGTTTTCCTAGTTTTAACCCCCTTAAACTTGTTTTAATGGCTTTTGTATCTTCTTATAAGTGTATACCAAGTAATTCTGACCACACCGTACGTCATATTGATGTGTTTTATGCAAGTACATATAAAAAAACTTAGAGGTGGTTTTTCCATTATTTCACATCAATCTGAGGTTGTTTTCTATGGTTTTGACCATTTCATGCATGTTTTAGTGTTGTAAACACTAAAAAACATTTACAACCATAATAGGAAAAACATAATTCATAATGATGTGACGTTGGTTCCAACATTTTAAAATTAAATCAACAGATATTCTCCCATGATTTTAGGGAAATCCAACATCATTTTCCTCATTTGACCCCCCGACACTTGTTTTTACAGACTTTTGTACCTTTCAAAAGTATATGAGGAGTAATTCCGACCAAAAAACACATCATATTGATGTATTGTTTGCACGTACACATAAAAGACAACTTAGATATAGTTTTCCCATGATTTGACATCAATATGAGGCCATTTTCTATGGTTTTGATAGTTCCATGCGCATTTTAGTGTTTTAAAACACTAAAAATGCATTTATGGAAATAATAGGAAAATTATAATTCATAATGAAGTGTCTTCAATTCATACATTTCAAAACTAAATCTATGGTCATTTACCCATGATTTTATGGAAACCAGACATCATTTTCATGGTTTTGACCCCCATGGGACTTGTTTTTAAAGGCTTTTATACCTTTCAGAATTGTATACTGAGTAATTTCGACGACAACGCATGCCATATTAATATTTTGTCTATATTTAAACATAAAAAACTCAATGGTGGTTTTAACATTATTAGAAATTAACATGAGGTAGTTTTCTATGGTATTGATTGTTCTATGCATGTTTTAATGTTTTAAAACACTAAAAACGTGTTTACGTCAATAACGAGCAAACCATAATTCAGAATGACGTACAATTAGTTCCTATATTTCACAATTCAATTTACAGTAATTTTATGATTATTTTCAGGCAATCTGACATCATTTTCCTAGTTTAACACCCTGACACTTGTTTTTAAAGGCTTTTGTACCTTTTAAAAGTGTATACTGTGTATTTCCAACCACACCACATGTTAGATTGGTGTTTTTTCTATGAATACACATAAAAACCAACTCATTTGTGGTTTTTCCATGATTCCAAATAAATTTGAGGCTGTTTTCTATGTTTTTACCGTTTCATGCATGTTTTAGTGTTTTAAAACACAAAAAATGCATTTACATCCAAAATAGACAAACCATAATTCTAAATTATCTAATGTCAATTCCTACTTTTAAAAATTAAATATTCCGTTTTTTCTCATGATTTCAGGGAAACAAAATGTTTTTACATGGTTTTGACCCCCACCACTTGTTTTTAAAGGCTTTTATACCTTTTAGAAGTGTATACTGAGTAATTCTAACCCCACTACATGTTGGATTGATGTGCGTTATGTGCATACACATAAAAAAAACTCAAAGGTGGTTTCCCCATGATTTGACATCAATCAGAGGTCTTTTTCTATGGTTTTAATCATTCTAGGAAAGTTATAGTGTTTTAAAACCCTAAAAATTCATTTATATACGTAATGGGGAAACCGTAATTTGGAATGATGTGCCATTGTATTTTATATTTAAAATTAAATCTACAGTCATTTTCTGATGATTTTTGGGTAATAAGATGTCATTATCCTAGTTTTGACCCCATAAAACTTGTTTTTAAAGGCTTTTATACCTTTCAAAAGTGTATACTGAGTAATTATGACCACACTACACATCTTATTGATGTGTTTTCATCATGTACACATCAAAAAAAGTGGTGATTTTATCATGATTTCACAACAATATGAGGTTTTTTCTATGGTTTTGTCCATTCTACAGACATTTTAATGTTTTAAAGCACTAAAAATGCATTTACGACCATAAATAAAAAACCGTATTTTAGAATGACATGAAATCATTTCCAAAATTTTAAAATTAAATCTATGACCATTTTCACATGATTTCAGAGCAATATGATATCCTTTCTCTGGTTTTGACCCCCCCCCCCAAATCTTGTTTTTAAATTATTTTATACATTTCAAAACTATAGACTGAGTAATTAAAACCACACCGCATGTTAAAATGACATGTTGTATGAATGTACACATTAGAAATATCTCAATGGTGGTTTCCCCTTGATTTAACATCAATACGAGGCCATTTTTTATGGTTTTGAATGTTATACACACATTTTAGTGTTTTAAAAAACTAAAAATGTATTTACAGCCATAATAGGAAAACTGTAATTCATAATGATGTGCTGTGAGTTCCTAATTTTCAAAATTAAATCTAGAGTCATTTTCCCATGAATTTAGGGAAATATTACATCGTATAACTGGTTTTGAACCCCACAAACTTTTTTAAAGGATTTTATACTTTTATAAGTGTTTACCGAGTCAAAACTGAGAAAAAAAACTCGGATTGATTTCAAACTTATGAAACATGATATATAATTTATTTTTGATGTTTAGAAATCAAAAAAACATAAATCTAGTATAATATGTGGTTAGTATGACTCAAAATTTGTGTTTTCTATATAAAAGTGTAATTTTAGTTTTATTTATGGATGTTGTATGCGTTCTTTGAAAATGTGTGAATGATTAATGGAATTTAGAATTTAACTCGGAAATATGATCTATAATATTGGAAATTTCCTCTATGATCATGTTAGTCATCTACTGAAATATAGAAATAAAATCATTTTCCAGTTGTAACCGCCACTGATCCTATGTTTGACTATAAGAGTCTTGTTCTTGCACTTTTTCTTTCAATATTTCAATTTATCTTTGTGATTCTTGATCAATAGAACTACTGAAACCCCAAATAGATGTAGAAGTAATGGATGTAACTTTCCTACCAAAGATAGATGATGGATTATGTCCATCACCCATCCCTCGTACACATCCAGGATTCTCTTTCCCTAAAACTATTCCAACTACATTATTCTTGGAAACCGATGCTGATTGTGAAGGGTTCACATCCACAAATTCTTGAATTTCAACCTATTAAAAAAATATATTAAAAATTAATTTTTTAAATATATAAACATCATAATGTTATCTAATTAATAATTTCTTTATTAGTATTTATTATTCTTTCAAAAATTGTAAAAACATAATATTAAAAATTATATTATAAGAACAAACATGATTAAAACCCAATTAATTGGGGCCATGTAGATGTATCAAATGATGCCAAATTGAAATCCTATGATCAATGTAGCTGACCAATTTTAATTGGGTTTAAGGCTTGTTATTTATTATAATATATTTCTCATTATTACATTTTTATGTTAATGAAATAATATGAAATGGTAATGAAAAGTACATACTCGAACATCTTTAGTAGGGTCATTTACAAAACTTCCCTCTGGTTTCCTATGCAATCTAAAGCACATATTTTTCATCCAAAAGAGTGACCTAATACATTATCCTTTATAAAAAAAATTAAACAAGTTAGAAAAAACATTGAGTTATAATAAAATGATATAAATAATAACAAATAAAATACAAATAAAAATTGTTTTTTTTCTTGAAAATCTACGAGACCTTGCATTGTGAGGAATGACTTGCTTCTCATAATTCATATTTTTTTAGATAATTTCTATAAAAATAGAAATATTAATAAAAATTATAATTCTATTGTGTTTATGTTGTTAAGATACTATAAAATATTCAATTACCTCATGAGATGAATCTTTTTTGATATCGATAAAGATCTTCTACTGCTCATGAGAAATGCCTTCAGACACTTTCTCATACATTTATCATGAGCTCATAGAAGTTTCATTAAACTCATGTCATAATCTCCATTTAAAAACTCACATTTATTGCAAAAAAAGTTTAATGTTTATGGGTGTGAAATAGTGTCAGGGACATCAAGATGAAAAAATCTAGAAATAAAAAAAAGAACACTTTATTAGTATATTAAAAAAATTTACTCATGTATTTTAAATTAGTTAATAAGGAATGTTAAATTAATATTATATTTACTTGAGTACCAAAGAAATAATTTTTACAATATGTAGGAATATGTCTGAAATCTTTATAATTAATGGGAAATGTCACCGCCTCTCAAGAAAGCTTCCCAAAAATCTTCTCATATATTCCAGCAGCATCACCGATAGGCACCCCAAACTCATCAAATGGAATGATAATCTTAAATTCCTTTTGGTTCCATACACATTCCTTGTTCATATTTGTATACCTTATATGTTTGTATTTATCTGTTTGACAAATTTATTAAACAATTAATAAAATATAATGTTTTTTTTGAAAAATGAAGTATATAAAAGTAATGGTAACTCACCAATATCACCTAGATGGAGGGGTGAAGAACTGCTCCATCACTAAAGGTGAATCAAGCAGTAGGATACCAATGAAATCTAGGGAAAAATATGGCTCACATGCAGTACCAGGTACAACAGAATTAATAAGATCCATAGAAGATGACGGCAGTAGTGGCGTGCTCTGAGATGTGGATCAACTAGGATCCTAAATTTATTTATTCTCATCATTCTAGTATTTCAAATGGTTTAGGTATAGTAAATATATAAAAAAAATGAAAAACTGAAATATTTTTACAAAAAATAAAAACAAAAACTAGAATAATGTATATATGTAAGAAACACTTATCAATGAAAAATTGTAATATATTTTTTAGTACCAATTTATACATTCAATTATCTTCAATGTTATAAACCTCCATTGTGAAGAGTCCTTCATTTTAACCATATATTTCATGTTCTACTATTTCTATATTGTTAGTAAAAAACTGTTCAATGTTTTTTGGTTGATGGCGTTCAATGTCAGAAAGAACCAATTGATCTTCCTCACCCATATCATATAAGTATGTCTACTCTAAGTGTAAAAAATCACTCCAACCTTCATTTATTCATTTATCCACATATTAAATCATCTTCCATTGGGAAGCCAAGATAAATGTATCACATTTTTCACACTCGTAGATATCCATCAATCTATAGAATTTGAAAGATGTAAAATGTAATGAATCTTTCATTATAACCCTATAAATGTTGGCCCACTTTCATTTTAATAAAACAACTAAAAACTGACCATGATAGTTTAATTGAATTATATCATTCAGCTTCCCATAGTATCCCACCTATTCAAATGTAAATAAAATACTATTCTTGGTTTTTAGGTCTTCGTCATGATAAATTGTACGAAACATGAAGCCATTAATATTGTAGGAATTAAATCTCTTAGCCTTCCTCAGAGGAACTCGATCCAAAAACTTCAAATAATTTTATATTTCAACTCAATTGACAAAACTAACTATATAGAAAAAAAGATATAAGTTGTTAATTTAAATATAGAAAAAATAACTACATATCAATTATATGAATATGAGTATATACTTACAGAGAGAGATAACCATTCGACTGGCTTCTTACTAACAGATTTTGTTAATTCCAACTCATTTTTATCTCGATCCCTTAGTCGTCTCTTTGTTTTTAGTCGCAATTCTTCAATAAATGGATCTATAATAAAACTATGGATTATCATATATCTATGTGGTTGTAGCAACACCAATTCAGTCAGTGTAAAATTTGATCCCATTTCAATAGGTAAACTAATAGTTGGAAATACCGATGACTAATTTTCATAATTATAATTAGTGGAGATGTTGTCAGCACATCCAGAACAACTAAATCTTATATCAATCCCATCCAAATACCTATAATATAAGGTAAGTCATTCTTTAACTATGTAACCTTCATTAATGGAGCCTTTTGGATGAGATTTATTCCTCACATATGATTTCAAATGACCTATGTACTTGATGAAAAAAAGGAAACAAATTAAAAAAATTTATGGAATGATTTGATAAAATATAATTCACTAATGAAAATAAAAATTATCAATATACCTCTCAATTAGATACATCCATTGATAGTGTACCAGTCTACCAAATTTAGCTTCTTCATCCAAATGAATAGTCAAATGAATCATGAATATAAAGAATGAAGGGGGAAATAACATCTCCAAATTACATAGTGTCAAATAAATTCGTTATTGAAGTTTATCAAGCTTAGTTGTATTTAGAGTTTTTCTAAAAATATCTCTAAAAAAGGTAAAAAAACTCAACTAGAACCATATCTACTTTTTCAGGTAAAGTATTATTCAAAGGCAACAAAAACAATTTTTCCATCAATATATGCGAGTAATTACTTTTATATCCATGTAAAATTTGATGTTTTAATTCAATTCAACTTAATATGTTACTTTAATATCCATCTTGCACTTTTATATTCTTTAAATATCAAAGGAACACATCTTTCTCATTATTTTTCATTGTAAAAATATCCAAATGATACTTTTCATTCTCATTTTCCCACAAAACATTCTTTATATTCATTAACTCTAAATCCTTACAATAATTAAGGCGATACTTAGATTCAACCTACTCATTTAGAATTGCAAAAATTAAATTGTTGCAGAAATTCTTCTAAATATGAATTACATCAAGATTATGACGTATCAAATTAAACTCCCAATCAGGAAGTTTTAAAAATACTCTTTTTATTCCATTTTTATATTCCATATTCTTTGGATACTGCACCTCATACACTTTTCCCCCTTCTTTAAACTGAAGAAATTTTCCAAATTTTTTAGTGAAATTCATTAACTATATGAAGATTTTTGAAAAAGATAAAACCTTCAGTGAATTTATCATTTAAATATGTTCATTGAATCGTGTCCTGTTAAACCAGATTTTATGAGAAGCATCAAGAAATCTATGATGACACATAAAACACAGTTTTCTTCTATGAGGTAATAATTGAGGATTAAAATCAAAATAAAAATCTAGACAAGAAAATTCAGTATGAGTGTTCCAACAGAAAAATTTACTAATCCCTAAAATCCATTAATTATCCACATTAAAGAAGTGTCCATTTTGAATAGTTATCTCATTTAATAATCATATGTTTCCATGCCATTATCCCATAATTATTGTTATTTTTTTATTAGAGTTTAAAGGTACACATCAATGTCATTTCCAAGAATATTATTTCCAAGAATAATCATCAAAATAATGGAAGAAGTATTCTTCATAAAAAACCATGGAGGTATATTATAGGGGATCAAAACAACTGTCCAAATGCTATAATTAGTAATTAAAGTACCAAAAGGGTTAAAACCATTAGAATCCAATCCCAAACATACATTCCTATGACCCAAATAAAAATATGGATATAGGAAATCAAACACATTCCACGATGTTGAATGTTTTGTATGTGTTATCAATACATTGTTACTATAATATGAATTTCACTTAATATCATATGAAATATTAGATGACATGAATAATATTTACAAGCGTGGTTTCATAGGAAAGTAACAGAATACTTTTGCTTGATTTTTCTTTTTCTATTTATTTCTTGAGTTTCATTGATTTATATTGTCATTATTGTTCATTGAAATTCATCTTCTTGTATGATATTTTGTGCATCCGTATTTATCAGACTCTTTTTCCTAGTAAAGCATGAAATCATTAGTGTGTGAATGTATCTTTGTATAGTCATGTACAAGTTTTTTTATGACTTTCTTCCTCTCATAGAATTATTTAGGGATATTAAATTCCCTAAATGTATAATGAAGAAACTCTAAATTCATGGACATTTCTTTTTCAGTAATTCCATAGGGACACTTGATATGATACAACTTAAGTAGAAAAGACAACGTAAAATACATGGTACACCCTTGATACAGTTCTTACTGGTCATCTTCAACTAATTCATAAAAATCACAATTTTTTCACTGAAGTTATGAGAAAGACTAACCTACCCAAGATCAACTAAAGTTTCTTTTGATCTATTAAAATTTGGGATATTGTATTCTATAAAACAAAATGAATCATTTAACAAATTTCGAACTGAATTATCCTTTACCAGGTCACTTTGTATTTTTTTAACAGTATTTTTATTGTTTTGACTTTCCATAACATTTGATTCACCATTCCAAATACAACATACATATTGAGTAGTAAATTGTTTCAATATAAAACTCTAATATACTTCATTCTTATTCAACCATCTCTTGAATTTACAATTAGGATACATAAATTTTATTCTACCATCCACTGATTGATTTGAAATTTCATAATCTAAACATTATTCCATACCCTTGGAATATTGAGGAGTGTTTTGAGGTCAATTAATTCAACTTTTATCCATAGGTATTGATTGTATTCTCCGTATAAATTCAGATATAAAGATATAGATGTTTAATCAAACAAGTACAATCAAAATTAAATATCTCCCAACTTCGCCATTGACTCTTTCATAAGAACTATAAATGAATAATTGGATGAATAAAATAATGAAATTTTTCTTAATAAACATATAATATAAAAACATGGATCAAATAAATTATTATATGTCACAAAAATATGTGAATAATGACATAAATTAGATGACCATCATATTTTAACACAAAGGAAACCCATGAATGTTCTAAAATATATCAAATATGTATTCCTAAATTTATAGTTGGAAGATGAAGTGTTTTTCTTTTTAAAGATAATATTAAATTTTTAGGTTAAATTAGGATCTATACGGGTTAGTATAAGACTCAAGAGTTTGGTATTTGATGTTAGATACGTGATTTAAACAATTAATATTTAATAATAGATGTGTGGAAAATATCTTCTATATTAAAGATGATAAAGATGTATCAATTTTTGATATTTTATATGTAGATGACAATATTTTTATGGGATAAAAATATAATGGTGTATTCTAACCTAGTTTTGTAACTAAAGAGGGTTTATTCGACTGAAAAATTAGCTACATTAAGTAATGTACAAACCACTTATCACGATCTAACTAAGACCAAGAGAACCCATTTAAAAATATGATTGAAAAGAATACTTTATTTGGATATTATGATATGTCATTCATACCCAAAATATTTATTTATATATATCTTTATTCTATTTAATTGGTTTTCTGTGACTTCCTATTCTTCCATGAATTATATAAATCAATTTTTTTCACACAACATCAAATCAGATGTTGCTTAAATTTGAGCTAAACATAAAAAACACAATGTTAACATAAATTTGAATAACTTTTATTGTGATTTTAAAATAAAATGATAAAAAATTATCCATTTGACTAAAAACCCAAACTACACACTATAATTTGTTCTCTTAAAAATATTGTTAGTTAAAATAAAATCAATGAAACTATGTTGTCCATTCCAGTTAGCATTACCAATAATTGATTATCATTCATGTAAAACATAACCCTAACTACTATACCATTATTTGATATATTTTATTAAACTAAATGATTCCTCAGATTCGAATAAAACATGAATCATTCTTATAAATATAAAAGGTTCTAATATCTCATTTTTAATTCCTTTACCTTTAGATACCTTTCTTGGGCTGGTGGTGAAACCATGTGTGACCCCAAACACTACCACTAATTGTTCATGAGTTGGAAAATAGTCTATGTTATTTATATATAAAAAATGGAGGCATTAACATATATAAAACAAAATGGAATTCATCAATGTAAAATATAAACCATGAAATTGTGAACGATCTATATTCTATAACCTACTTATATCATAAACAAATTTATTTTTTAAAATTAATACAACATAAATAAATTAATTATTATTATAACTCCAAAAAATAATTATAAAATACAAATAACACATTATAAACAAAAATTACATATATACATTATTTTTGAATGAATAAAAAAAATCGTATACTATTTTTATCACACATGGATTTCCATATAATGTTTTACGAGGATAGATTTAGGATGAGGATGATGCAACCTTTAGGGGGGGGGGTTGAGGAGGGGATCTGAGATAGGGAGAGGGAGGTCTATGGGGGGGGGGAGTCCACATCACCACCGATGAGGGGAACCGAGCCAGAAGAAGGTGGTAGAAGGGGGGGGGGGTCTGCATAACCAGTGTGGAGGGGACCGTGAATTGGGAGAGGGAGGTCAGAGGGTGGGGGTTGCTGGGGTCGGGGTCGGAGGGGGGTGTCGTAGGGGTAGGGGTATTAAACAAGAAGGGGGTAAGTTGGTCAAAGGGGTAGGGGAAATGGGGTCACGGGGTCGGGGTTACTGTCAAGGAAGGGAGAAGAGGAGGGCAGGGGAGGGAGGGCGTCGAAAGGGTTTGGGGTCACATAGAGGGAGTAGGGGAAGAGGCAGAATTAAGGGGTTTTTAAAACATTTAGTGGTAGTTTAATTAAAATTGATGGTAATTGTTAAAATAGTAAAAGTATATCTATTGTTTGATCAAAACAAAAATATATTACATTTTTTAACCAAATTTAATTTGCATAAGTTACTATAGTCGTCACTAATAAACCACCATTAAGCATCACTTTTTTTAGTGGGAGTACATCATATGAAATGCATGAAACACTAGTTTATTGTTTTTGTACTATTACTAATTTTAATTAGTTTCCTTAAATTAATATAGTATAAGTGAAAACCAAAAAAGCTGTAAGTGGTATTCACGGGGAATGGTTAACACTATTGGTCCCCAATGACCATTTTCCAAGTAAGTTAGAATGTGAAATCATGAATTTTGACCCAAGATAGGTGCCTATGATTTATACTTAACCCTAGGAGTCTAGCGTGGAGTCTTAGACTATTTACTTAATAAATATTAACATGATAATGTCTTAGGATAAGGGTGATATAGAATATGAATGGGGATCTGAGTGGGTTAGTTTCTTACATGCTTGACCATTATTATATTAAATAAATTTTGAGTACTTATAAGTAATTAATTTCTTACTATGGCGATGGCTTGGTGATGCATCATACACCCTTTATATGTGATTGGTAACTCATCAACCCCATGAGGCAGTTTATTCATACATAATTTACCCTAAGTCAGTTGTTGGTATCCTATCTATCCAAATTGGACCGGTGATTCATTATTCTCTATATGTTTGGATTATTATTGGTACCTTATCCACATATATCTATTTAATGGTTGTACACTTTATACCATGGAGATTTATCCCAATGGTAGATTGTATACTTAAAAAATGATACCAAAAGTGTATCATCCACCTATGGGAGTTGACTCCATGGCACCTCATCCAACTTGAGTCTAGTAATGGTGGTACATCATCAACCTAGAAATTTATGAAGGTGGTGCATCATCCACCTGAAGAGTTACTTTAAGTGGTGCATAATCCTCCCATAGTGTGTTATATTAGTAGTTCCAAAGTTTTATAATAGTGGTGTATCATCCACATAAGCATGGGTAGTAGTGGTTTAAATACCGTATAGGATCAATTCAGACAGCAAAGAGTGATGGGGGGGGGAGGGTGAGGGTGAATCAAGTGTGTCTAATTGTTTAAAAAAGTAAAAATATTCTTAAAATTGTTTACCCCCTGGGTATTTAAACATTTATTTCTGGCTAATAAAAATTGATATTTTATTTTTTATCCTAGAATAAACACCTATATGAAATATAACACAATAAATAAAGATTAGTAAATGTTTTTTACAAGGTTTATCCCCTCTTATGAAACATTATCTATGATTTTATTTGGATGTATGAGTCCTATATTCCCAACTATAATATTTTTATAAATTAAAATAGGTATGGGGAAGTATCATCCTCCACCCACACTTTATCCCACACTATTTCACTATATGAAAAAACTGAAGGTTCATTATACTATGTACCACAATATTCAGTCACCCACCTAGTATTAAAAACTTCTTTCCATCTTAAAGTATATCTTCACTGTGAACTAAATGTTACTACATCACTAATATTAGATCTAATTCTACCTCATCATAGAGTCTTTGAATTAATTAAAAAATATATTTATAAATTCTTAAAAAAAAAATATTTTTTATAAATAATAACTCCCAATTCTTGTTTAAAATCTACTCATTAGCTTCTCTCAACTCAAAACTCAAAGAATCATGACTAATAATGAATATTAGAAATAAATTTCTACACACCATCCTTTCTCAGTCACATATTCTTTTTATCTTCTTATTCTTCCTCTTCTTCTTCTTCTTATTATTCTTCTTATTCATTACTTATTTATAACGCATATTATTTTTCTTCTCTTTTATTGGATTGAAACTTCTTATTCTTCCCTAAGATTTCTTATAGTTCTCTTAGATTCACACCATTATTTTATTTCTCTATATCTCTCTCCCACTCTCTTCTTGGATTATATTTTCTCCCAAAATTAACTTATATTTACAAGCCTCTTTATATTATTTTTGGGGTGCTTTATAATTTCTATAAATAAGAACATTTCATGAATATTGTGACAGCATAACCAACAACATGCGATGACCTTATTTTCTTCCCCCCAAATCTCAATATCACTTTTCTAAACTGTTGTATCCATTAAAATTACTATAGTTACCTTATTTATTTTTATTTATCATTTTTTTATCCTTGGATTAATAGATATCCATTTTTTAAGTATTCTCAACATCTCTTCTATAAAATACATCCAAAAAATACACACTAAACATTATTTATGGTTGTATAAGTATAAAAAAACAACACTTGAAACATGGGACTCCCTCTTATAGTGTGAGAGCTTCCCATGAAACCTATTTAGATTCATATTGAAACTATAAACTCAAATTTAAACTAAAAATGATCTACTTTACTTATTCAACAAGCATCACAAAGATTTTTTGATATTTAAAACTCTCAATAATACCTCTAGAATCTTTAAATTTTACATTTCTAGATTAATTGAATTTGAAATTTCCTTATTTCAAAATTAATTACATTCTTATAAATCAATACTTATTTGAATCAATTATTCTTAGACAACCAGAGTGAATCCCAACATTTTTATGATGATATAAACCCTAAATATCAACACGAACATCAACAAATAATATTCTTCCACTCTAATTACCAAATCTAATTTTCAAATATTCTCATTTTAAAATAATTGAACAATAAAAATAATGATATTATTTCTCATATAAAATTATATTCTTCATATAATTCACGAATCATACACACTTGGAGTGTTTTTATGATTAATATAAATGAGGAACATATCTGGAATAATCTAAAATAATTTCCTCAGAATTCTAACAACTATGTAATTTCTTCAATCATAGAAAACTCAATATTTTTCTAAGTAAAACTTCATACTCAGGATTTTTTAACATATTATTCATGAACCTAGATTCTTACTTCTTCTAAATATTTTTACGTACTAACTTCATTCATCTTATGTATTTTACATAAGAGGATCACCTTTTCCATTTTTTCAAATTATTTGGATCAGATTTTTACACATTCTCAAAAAAAATCTTATGTATATAGAAAACTTCATATGTATAATTTATTTTATGAATTGTCATCTTCAAGACATACATGATTCTTATGAATTAACCATATTCCTATATGTGAATTAAACTTCATATGTATTAAATGATCTTATTATGTATTGATGCCTTTGTTAATTCTGCACCTCAAACTTAGAAAGTCTTCTTACATATTAAATAGACTTTCTACGTATCAAATAAGACATAGGAATATTCAACTCAATCTCTAAAAAAACTATCAGTTAAGGTTAAAATCCATTAAAATCATGTAATATAATTCCAAAATAATTAAAAACACTTTCAAAAAACTCTAAATAATTCAAATAATTATCAAAAGAATTCCAAATCCCTTCAACTTGTTTCCAAGATGTGGAAAATTATTTAAATACCCAAATTAGATTATTTTTTATTTGATTTAGTAAATTAAAACCTAAATATAATTTTTTTGACCTTCATCCAAGGGTAAATTATCACTAAATTTACTATCCTTATTTCCAAATAACATAGGTATGGTTTCTCCAACATTCAACTAGATTTTTCACTCCAATAGTCTCAGGTATTAAATCTCTACATTATCCATCTTCTCAAAACTAAATTGTAACATCTCTTAGACAATAACTCCAACATAGAATTTGTATTTTCCATGAAAACTAACAATATAATCATATGATTTAATATATTCCAATTTGAATCTTTCCATCTTGGTATTCCAAGATGTTACCCTCACTCTTACATTACCAAAAGATATGGGGAACACCTTCTGCTTCTTTGGGGGGAATCTCAATCTATCACCACAATT
The DNA here is from genome assembly GCA_963277665.1 of Viscum album. NCBI lineage: Eukaryota > Viridiplantae > Streptophyta > Magnoliopsida > Santalales > Viscaceae > Viscum > Viscum album. Next base: position 1,386,019,140 of record OY728138.1, read on the forward strand.
CAATAATCACATACATATTGAAACTTATTGAAAAAAATAAACCTTTGGTCAATTCAATACCCATTTATATTTTTTTTCAATACCAATAACTATTTTAGATGAATGCATATATATATATATATGTGTGTGTGTGTGTGTGTTTTTTTAATACTTTATTTTTCCTCCCCCATATTTATAATAAATAAAAAAGAGGAAAATCATTCCCCCATTTTGATACAATATATGAAGGGTAAGGGGTTTAAAGGTAAAAATATTCTCCCTCCTTACTCATTGAAGTTAAAGGAAATCATCTTCTACCTTTTTTTCCTCCTCTTTGTTTGGTCTCTCCCCCTATTTGATATAGTTAATATATTACTTGAGAGAAGGTTGATAATAAATTTTTCTTAGAAATGTTCCATAAAATAATAAAATTTAAGTCTACTTGGATTGACCTGGTGTAGAAAAAAGAGTGACTAATTTACAATATAAGGCTCTCCATAAAAAAACCAAAATGTGATACAAACTAAACCTTTCACTTCTCTATGGATGATCTAAATTTTTTTAATTTTTTTTATAAACTTACAATCAAATTCCCAAATCACAAAAAAACATTCAAGTGAAATTTTATTTTTCCCTTTATTTTTTAAGATAGTAAATCCCACTTGATAACCAGTTTAAATATAGACTGAAAAATAGTTAAGAGAGTGAAAATAATACCTCATATTGAACTTGGGTGGGGCTATCCATAATTATATATTTATTAAGTATTTTTTTTATGAAAATTTCACTTCTTTGATAGCTCTCCCTCAATAGATTATTTCCAGACTTCACCATGGTTTATCCTTCTTTAATATATAAGCTTTAAGCATTTTGATACTAGTTGAGTTTTCTGATATGAATTTATATTTAAAATAATGTGTTGCAAATATAAACAGGGATAACAATTAAAATATTCATGATAAATGAATATATTATTTAATTATTAACTTTAAATTCACTCTTCCATGATGTAAAATCACCAAGATATGGGAGTAAGGTATCCTTTCATCTTCTATTAAATTATTACCACTTGGATGATACTTGTTTCTCAACCCAAAATCCCTTTATTTTTGATCTAAGGTGTCTGGATCTCTTCATGTTTGTTTCACCTTTACGTTTCCAAATCTATTCACCTTTAGGAAGCATAGGATTCCTTTTTTTAGTTAACATTTATTCTTAGTTTAAATATTCTTCTTATCTTTAACAAGAAAGTGTTTCTTTTCATCTTTATACATATTATTTACCACTTATAATTGATATGGCCATATGGTTAGGAACTCCTTTGGACTATGTAAAACCTTCTTATTAGGTGTGGATTCATTTATAGTAACAACACTTTTACTTCTATAAGTCATTTATTTTTTCTCATTATTATTAATTTATCCATAAACAAACATCCATATAATATACATATATCCATCCTAGTTTCACCTTCCAAACATATCTTCAACAACCTTTGGGTTATCTTTATTTGATAACCTCTCATGAAATTTGTATTCCTCATCATGTATGTCAACTAATAAACCCATTATTATATCAACTTATAGAATCTATTATATTATTATTGTTTCTATGTTTCTCCCTTATTTATTGATTTTCATGTCCATTTTGAATTGATCCATGATGTGGGATATCTTAGTAAAATATAGTAATATTATCATAATATAGGTGATATCAATCATATCATTTTTTCAAACATTTTGGGAGTTTATTTTTTCATTTTCTTCTTTTATAAACTCATTATAGAAGAATTGTTTTTTTTATTCACCATTTTCTTTTACTATTGCAGATTTATTTTCTCTTTTGTATGAGATTTTTTCTTAGTTGGAAGATAAAAAACTCTTAATATAAGTTTAAATATCTATCAAAATAATCAAAGAAGTTATTAAAATAGTCAAATATTATTTCCAATAATATAATCTTTCCACTCTATGAAAACTCATTTAGTATAGTATGTTTCTTTTAAGTTCTATATTTTCTCCCCTTATGTTTAGGAATTATAAAATATTAATAGGTGACATATTGTGCCAATATTAAATGAACCTATGATCAAATATCTAGCAACAAAAATATTAAAAAAATACTTTATTTTTCTACTTGTGAACCTAGTCTAGCCAAATTTTTCTCCATGCTATTTTAGGACTGGAATTATATTATTTAGGGATCCATTTGGTGAGATTATTTTCTTAGACATTATTTCACCCACCCTTGACATATTTTTTGGTTTACCATCATTTTTCTCCATCCAAATGTTTATATAAATTTAATTCACTCCTAAACTAATAGTTAAAACAAATTCATTAAAATCTGAATTAACTAGACAAAATGATATTTTTTTATATGATCTAGTTATAGGTTTGTCAATAAATTATTACTAGATATTATTGAAACCGTTTTTAATATTCTTATATGAAATAATTTATTCTTAAACTTTTGTGGTAATATGAATTCTCTCAGCAGTCTATAAATTTATATATTGCGCAACTTCCATTTTTTTCAATTTAACTTACATCTCAAGGAAATTCATGTTGAGGTAAAAATTCGCATCATTAAATTAATTTTATATATCTTATAATTATATTTTTACCTCAAAAAAAGTATATTCATGAATTTTTTTCATACTTGTGCATGTTATAAAGCTCTTTCACTATTTTTTCTTTGATATCTGGTTGAATAGTTTTGATGTAACACCCCAAATCAAGTAACTTATATCTAGTGGTTAATTTGTTAAAAAGGTACATAATTAATAAACCATAATACACCATATCCAAAATTTTACAAGTATTAAGAATATATATAAGTAAATGAAATTATATTACATTGAAAACTTAAGGTACATGAATTGAATACATGAAAATTTATTATTTCTCCTTGAAAATCCATATGCCATAAGCAGTAATATTCATGGTTTCCTAGGAAAAAAAGAAAATATAATGGAGTGATCTCTGATACTTAGTAATGGGTAGCATACTATAGAATCTAGCATACTTAAAAACATGGAATCAATAATATCATAGAAATTAATTACATAAAAAATTGAGTTTTGAGATAATATATCCTTTAATTACATAATAAATAAATGATTGGATAAGAATAACTAATCTCATAGTGATAAAACATATAATTATGGACATCATAAACAAACCATGAAGGACACATTCCAATAAATCATAAAAAAATAGAAAATGATTATACCAAACTACTAACTACTTTGTCACATGAGGCCTGCCGATACATTGAGGGTTTATATAATTCAAAGACCCACCCATAACATAACAAGCCTAATGAATACATCATATAAAGAGAATATATAAACAATACATATCATAATTTTCCCTAAGAAACCTTATGCATAATCATGGATAAGTAATAAATAGATATATATAAGGAATGAAAGGATATACAACATTTCAATATTTCTCTATCCAATAAAATAATACATCTATCTTGGTGAATATAAAAAAATCAACTTAGAAAATATAAGATATTCAAAACATAATGGAAATTAACTTTATCAATGGAATGATAATGAAATAATGGTGTAAGGTACTTTTATGCTTCAAGGATATAAATAGTAATTAGTATGAAATAATATATTCCAATCCTTCATTATGGTTCTTAAAGATCTTATGAATCATCTAAAGCATATAACTTGGGAGTAACAGACCAGGTGTGCTGTTAAACCCTTTTGTTATGAACCGAGTGAAGATCAAGTTAATACCCAGTCAACCTTTTTATGATTATAACTCCTAGGCCCATTTGATCCAAATATAACATCTACATATAGTATACATATGTGTTTTCATTTCAAGGAAATAACACACTCTTTAATTGACCAAAATTTTAGGATGCTTTAGAGTTATCGCTTGTTTTTTTCACAAATGTTTAAGAATTATAATGGCATATGAAGGTACTGTAATGAGACTTAATGGTGATATATCTTGAAATTATGAGAAATAATTCATAATAATTAATCAGAATAACATTTAATATTGAAATGAAAATTAATTAGAGAGGATTACATAAATAAAGGATATGAAGGGATTAAAGACCCTTATATATACATAATAATGGATTTGGAAAAGGTTATAATGATAGGTAATAAGTAATGTATCAACAAAAATATATAAAATAGATGATAATACCATAGAATAAAATGCATGGAAATATATGAAAAATATTTTAAATGATATCATAACCAAATGACTATAATTAAAAAATGAAAATAAGAATTGAGAACCCTTACGTTGAATGGTATCTTTTTAAATCTTGAGAAGAGCACCTTAGAACCTTATAAACACTAAAAAGAGACTCATGGGAAAGAAAAATAGAGGATAATTGTGCTAAATAATTTTAGAGTGAATAGAAATTAGAGGATATGTGGGTATTTATAGTGAGTGAGGGGTATTTGTTTATTAATTTTAAAGCATGGGCCTTGGACCCTAGGTTAATAAGGAAAAGAAAATCATTTGACTTCCTATGGTTTTAGTTTATGGTATTTAAAATATAAGGCCTATTTTTTGGATTTCAAATTTTTTATGAACTTAAAAACATTAAAATTTATTATTCTGGTTGTGGAAAACATTTTTATTCATTAAGAATTGTTTTTAAAGTATTTAAAATATAATTATAGGTTTTGAAAGATTCTTTAAAGGTTTAGAAAATTAATTTTATTACTTTAAAATACAATATTTTAATGAATAAACTGATTTAGTCGATAAATCATTTATATTACTCATTATACCATTTTTAATTGATTATGGAGTTATAACACTTACCATATATTCATACTATATTTTAATATTTACTAAAAAAATTTGATTGTCTCATAATGTTATGAAAAATCCACCATTGTCTAATTTCGACATACTGATTCAAAACTTAAAGTACTTTATATAAAAACGATTATATATCTATATAAAATTTAATTATTAAATAAAAATACTTGTGTATTTGAAAATCATACATTTTGTGCCTAAAATTCAAAAACTCATGTCCTCTTTATTTTGAGACAAATGTGTGTAATTATATTATTATTCATAGATCTATATACACTATTAATTATTAATTATATTATTACTAAATTATTTTATATTACAAGTTTTTTATTTTATTTTAAAGTTAATTTCCTAGTTTTCTATTGTATTATAATGTGTTATAATATTATGATGAAATATTGGAATTTTTATTTTTCAATAATTGTTGTGATAAAATGGTTATATACTATAATAGAATATCAATCATTGTATTCTCCCCATAAAAATAATTTTATCCTCAAAATTTGGGGTTCACATCAATACATGAACAAATAAGGTAAATTATTCCTCATTTCTTCCTTAGGATCCCATGTTCCTCCTTACATCTTATTATTACTCCAAATAACTTTCACTAGTCCAGTTTTATAATTCGATAACAATTACTATCTAGTGTTAAGAATCTAGTTATGATCTTAATTATATGTAGGGTTATCTTCCAATTATATTTTATCGGTGGTGAGTACATATGTCGGTTCTAGAATATACTTCCATAACATTGAAATATGTAATACACCTTGTGATTTATATAGGTTAGGTGGAAATTAAAAATGATAAGATATAGATCAAATTATCTCCAAATCTCAAAAGTACCAATACAGATCAAAAATAACTTTACCTTTGCTAAAAACCTTAATACTTCCTTACATGTACATAATTTAAAGAAGACACATTATATTTGAATTAAAATTCCATTATATAATTATCATTATATATTTTATATCTTATTTGAGATGTCTTGATATGATTCTTGATAGATATAAACTTCTGAGTTGTTTCCTCAATAAGATCTGAATCAACTAACCTTCCTTCCCCAACTTCATCCTAATAAGTTAGAGTATGATATATTTTCCCATAAAAGTACTTATATAGTGAAATTTATGTACTTTAATGAAAGATATTATTGTATTCAAATTCTACTAGAGGTAGGTATTTGTGCCATATTCCTTGGATGTCAAGTGGGCATGACATCAATATATACTTTAAAGATTTTATGGTCCTCTCATAATGCCCATAGGATTGAGGATAATAACTAGTGATCAAATATATCTTGGTGTCTAAATATTTTCAAGACTTATCCAAAATTTTGATGTGAAATGAGGCTAATTATCATATATAATTGATAATGGTGTACCATGAATTATTTAAACTTTATTGATGTAGAGTCATGTAATATTAAGGGGTAGATATTATATTATTTCTAGGAAATATATAGACTTAAAATTCCAAAACATAATTAACCATATAACATTATTATTCTTAGATATCTTAGGTAGTATAATAATAATGTCCATTGTGATATTGTTTGTCTTATGCATTGGTATATAGAGAGGTTTCATGATACCCTCTAGAAGTTTTTTCTTAACCTTTACTTATTGTCATATCAAGAATATTTCCATAAAGTCTATAATTTAACACTTCATGTTCTCCCACCAGATGTTCCATTTTATATCCATATACATATTGTTACTAATAGGATGTATAGTATAGAGATGTTTGAGTTTTCCTCAGTTTCTTATCCTTTTTTTCCTACTCCTCAAGGTCTTTTCTAAAAACTCAAATTCTACACTTATAGGGATGAATATATAATTATTTATCCCAGTATCTTCTAGTTTTTTTTCATATATTTACATTATATAATTCAAATAAAAACACAAGGATAATAAAATTATGATCCAATCAATGGGATTTTTTTGGTACCAATTAAAATACCCTATAGGATTAGTGAAAACACATTGGGGTGAGTCAATTCTTTATAATTTTTTTATCAAATTATAAATTTATTTCAATTATTTAACCCCTTTAGCCTCTAAAACTATATTTATGGTTAATAAAATGGATATTTTGTTGTTTAAACTAGAATACAGATGTATATGAAATGTGCTAAGTAAATAAAGATTAACATATATGTTTTTAATGGTTCAAAACCTCCCAAGATACTTAATCCTTACCATGGTTAGGTTTTTTGAGTCCCAAACTATCCACTCTAATTTTTTAATAAATTAAAATGGGTGTAGAGAAGTATCACTCCATACCCATAGTTCATTCCCCAAAACTTCACTATATGGAATTATTGAAAGTTATTATAATGAATCCCATAGTCTTCAGTCTCCCAACTAGTATTAAAAACTTCTTATCTTATTGAAATAGATATCTACTTGGCACTAGATGCTACTTCATAACTAATATTATATTTTCTTCTTCCCAATCCAAAATTCTTAAATAGCCTTGAAAAATACCTTCCAAAAGGCATGGAACATGGCCTCTATTTTTCGGCCTAATTGCTGGATCATGCTCGAAATATGCTTGTTGAATTATCACAACTCAAAAATTTAAGGATCATATATTCCACTGAATATTTAAAATTACTTATTACAAGTTGGACTTTCATAGTATCTTCTTATTCTATTATTTTTGATACCCAAATGATTTTTGTACTTCAACATAATATCTAAACTTCTTCCTCCTCAAAATCTCATCTAGTTTTTTAGTGTCATCATCATCATCATCATCATCATCATATCTCTCTTTATATATATCTTATTGGATTATATTTTCTCTCATGATCCAATATACTATAAAATCCACCTCATTATTGTTTTTGGGTCATTTACAATTTCCATAAATTGAAATATTACAAGAATATCATGCAAACATAACCATCCTCATGAACCAACCTTAATGTATTCCCCCACAATATCAATATCACTTTCCTCAACTATTTACTAGAGTAAAATTACTAGAGATACGTCATTATTTTTTCTTTTTGAAATTTTAGTCATGAACAAATAGATCCCTATTTATTTTAGTAGGTGTTTCCGACACTTTCACTAGGGCACGCGCATCCGTCAAGTGGAGAACGTGCTGCTGTTACCCCGCATTACCGCTTTCCAAAGGTGGGCGACATCCGCTCCTTATTCAGGGGGGGCATCTGCTTCTTGATTGAAATGGGATAATGGGATGTCAATTATTCCTTATGTGGATTACTCCTCAGAGCTTGTCACCTAGTCCAGGTCTCCCTCATATATTTAAGACGTTGTTCGTGAAACTATTTCTGGCACCATATCTTCATGGACACCAGTTAATTACGCTGCTTCTGTCAGGACATTCCAAGGGGTCTGGTCAGTACAGCAACCTTCGGTTAGGGGAGTAGTCATGTTGGGCATCACCGGCGTGTCTGGACGCTGGGGTACTGACATGTCTGTCTTATGTCCCTTACTATAGGGCTTCTCAAGGGCGCGGAAGCCCGAGGCATCCCACATTGAATACAGGGAATCATATGCCATTGGCATGTATTTGAGGTTTTCATCAGCTTCCCATGTTTAACATATGGTATACCGCAAGTTTAATGTCTAGTGGAGACAGATCAGACTGATCATAACCCTGGTTAGAGTGGATCAGATGGAGGAACCCCCTGGAGGGAACACCGATACTGGGGCCAACATGTGGGTAGCTTCCCAAATACTGTCAGTGGGAACGGGAATGTGGTGGCATGATCCCACCGAGATGTGGTGGCCCGGGTAATAATCAGGATGGATGATGGCTTTGGGATTGAGCCTCAAAGAGACTTCCTACGTATCCCCATGGCGGGGAATCAAAGTACGTGTAGTTTGGTGAAACAATGGGACACTTTAGGAGGCGGCCCATGAGAAGGGACGCATGGATGGGACCTAGAGGAAGTGGAACCTCTGGGTTAGGGCATGAACTTCCCTAGACACCTGGGCTCGAGGGAGAGATCCGGATGAGTCAGGAGTGATGGGATCGAACCTCATGGAGGCTTCCTACATATCCCCATGGAAGGGAATCAAAGTCCACGTAGTTCAGGTGGCATTTGGGACTTACGCTCTGAGGCGGCCCATGGTGTCAATAAACCGATGTGAAGGTGGACCTGGGGTCTTGATGGATGGTGGGCTTGAACCTCATGGAGGCTTCCTACGTACCATGCCTTGGCATAGATCAAAGTCACCATAGTTCAGGATGGGTTGGGGATTACACTCTAAGGTGGCCCAAGGTTTTGGTGAACCAACATGATCGGAATGACCAGATGGTGGGCTTGAACCTTGTGGAGGATTCCTACGTACCTTGCATTGACATGGATCAATGTACCTGTAGTTCGGGATGGGTTGGGGCTTACACTCTAAGGCGACCCAAAGTGGTGGGTCATGTTTGGAATGATCGGATGGTGGGCTTGAAGTTCATGGTTTCTTCCTACGTACCATTCCCTGACATGGATCAAAGTCCCCATAGTTCAGGATGGGTTGGGGATTACACTCTGAGGTGGCCAAAAGTGGTGGGTCATGGTCGGAACAACTGGATAGTGGGCTTGAACTTCATAGAGGCTTCTTACTTACCATTCCTTGACATGAATCAAAGTCCCCGTAGTTCGGTATGGGTTGGGGATTACACTTTTATGCGGCCCATGGTGTTGGTTTGTGGGGCTTGAACCTCATGGAGGCTTCCTACATACCATGCCTTGCCATGGATCAAATTCCCCGTAGTTCGGGATGGTTTGGGGCTTACACTCTGAGGCGGCCCATGGTGTTGGTGAACCGACATGGTCAGAACGAATGAATGGTGGTCTTGAACCTCGTGGAGGATTTCTACGTACTATGCCTTGACATGGATCAAAGTCCCCATAGTTCGGGATGGGTTGGGGCTTACACTCTAAGGCGACCCAAAGTGGTGGGTCATGGTCGGAATGACTAGATAGTGGGATTAAACCTCATAGAGTCTTCCGACATACAATGCCTTGACATGGATCAAAGTCCCCGTAGTTTGGGATGGGTTTTGGCTTACAATCTGAGGTGGCCCAAGGTGGTGGGTCATGGCTGGTGCTTTCTCTAAGCTCACGTGAGTCATCCTCGGTGTGAGAAACAAGAGATAGCAGAGACCCGACAATCACGTCGTGAAAGGTGCATCTGTGGGAGATGGATTGGGGCTTACTCATGGAGCAAACCAAAGAGGAAACATGGGCTTACACATGGTTAGCAACCCGATAAGTCGAGGCTTACTCCAGGATGGAGGCCTGAGAGAGACAAAGCGTAGGGGGAGAGGGACTTGGTACCGAAGAAAGGAGAAGCACTGTTTTCCACCTTTCCCTTCGCTGGCCCTGGGGACTGAAGATGAAAGGAGGAGCAGAGATGATGCCTCTTGTAAGGAAAGCTGGGGGCTTACGCTGAGATGACCTCCCTTTCCCCGCGGAAAAACGCCACTCCGATAAGGATGATATCATCCCTTGTGAGGGGTGATCCAATCCCCCTAGAGATGAGCGGACGTGGAGAATGTCCAAGGTGGGGGACCATGCGTGTGTGGCATGGGTCCAGGTCACAGTTTAACATCATGTGCTGAGGACGATGGTTCTTGGCAGTTTAACATCATGCAACTCGAATGAGGTGGGTGCGCTCCGCACCCCTAGGGCTTACATAATCGGTACCCCTACTCCTTGTGGGAGGGAAGGAATCAGCAATGCCGTAGCGAGGGGGTGTGTTAGGGTGAACCATCAATGGGTCCACGTTATCATGGATATGCGAAGAAGTAATACCCGTTAGTGTGAATATGTGAAGAAGCATAAGGAGAATCAATGCAATGGGAATAATTGTCCAAGGGACTTTGAAGTTACTTCATACAAGCCTAGAAGGGCGTACGGGAAAACGATGCATGATGTGGATGCCCAGGGTGTAAGAGACACCCGTGAATAGAATCAGACACTTGCACAAAGGTATGCTTGGGGAGCACCGAGGTGAGGGGTCCCGAGGAATTGCATGTAACCTTTGAGGTTTTCACGTGAAATAAGTGGAATTGCACAAAAAACATCGAGCTAGCATGAAATCAATGAGGATTAGCATGCAAAGGGAGACGAGGTTTTTCATGCAACTGAAAGGATTGCACGCAAGGAATACCAATTGCCCTCAATTGGGAGAGGCTATGTGGAATGACTGGGGTGTGTGCAATTGAAGGGGATTGTGCACAATTGGAGGGGATTGTACGAAATTGGAATGGATTGCGCGCAAGGGGTGGATCTCGAAGGGATTGGAATTCAGTCCTAAAACAAGGGGATCTCGTGCGAAGGCGGACCCCGAGGAAACTTGGCATGAAAAAAACTATAACTGAAAGCCATCTTTGCACACAGGAAAGAAGAATTTTGCGCACGAGATCCGGTTTGGATTGTTTAGCCCCAAAGTGGGAGGGGGTCACCTTCTATTTATAGGCACCCAGGGGCACAGAATCCCGGTCGTCAAGAAAAAATAGTGCGACGCCGGCTGCATCAAGAAATGTCGACCACATGGGGCAGGGTGCGAAATCTTTCTCACCCATGCCAAATCCCTTTCGCGAATCCTAGAACATTATGCACTGGGCATAAATTTTTCGTGTACCTGTGAATTTTTTTCGTGTGACCCCTCTAGGCCCCCCGGACGGGGTCCCCGGATCCGAATATGACTTCACTTTTTCATTTGGAAACATTCTTCAACCCTTGAGCGTTTTTCGGCGTCTACAAATTCCCCCCCTCAGAATCAGATCGGAGAGGGGTCACAACGGTCAGATTCCGAGGGAAATGCTGAAATGCAGGGCTCCGTAGGGTGCACGCACGCAAAAACCCAATGTCATGCGCAAAACTCATGAATGTGTGGAATCCGGTTTTCGCGCGGGCACAGAAACTAGGCTTAGCCTATAAAATCCGCTGAGGCTCCCAGGCTCCATATGAATTTTCTTACGTGACAGAATCCATGCTATCATGTGTGAAAATTTCTCCATTCCTGCGCGCAAAACTGCTCTGGCCGCGTGTAATACCACCGACATCAGGCGTCATTTTTCCGCGAAAACCCGGGGTTTTTCGCACCGCAGTCTGAAATTTTGTGACTCTTGCTGATTTTACATGCCACCCTCTCCTATTTCGCAGCAACCACTTAATACACTTTGGAATAAGATGCCCTCAAACCAGGCTGGTGTGGGATAACCCACTGCTCGCAAGGATGAAACAGTCGCCAACCCAGAGGTTTATGGTGAAAAAAGGATTGTATCCAATAACCATACCATTTTCAATATGCTAAGACCCACCCAAAAAGAAGTACGCCCTATCTAAAAATCTGCCTCTGTGGAACTTTGGCATCCTGGAGGAGGTCCCTTTGCCGGGTTTTTAAGTGGATACACCACAGTCGTGGGTGACCCGTGTGGATGATCTCCCTAGATACAACATCACCAACAACGATCATCCTACTAGAGAAACCAGGCACATGGATGTTTACATCCTAAATTCTAGAACTAGGACCTTTTCTGGGGGTGACCCTGTTACAGATAGCTCTCCGGCCCTTTACGTAAGAACCTTTTGTCAAAATGTCACTAACAATGATAAAGGCTGGCTTCAGGACTGGGACCTGCGTTTCGGGGGAAACTTTACTAGTGAATGGGCCTGGGCGTACTGGGTTCTCCCTACATATGACCAATTTGAGGCCGAGCTGCGGCATATTGGCTTATTCGAGGTGGTGTGGACATCAAAATTTCACTTCTACTGCCAGCACTAGCTCGGGTCAGAGATGTTCATTCGGTGGTCCCATGATACCAACACCTCCCACCTCCATCATGGGGAAGTCAGTATTAGTCTCTAGTACATTCACTGCGTTGGGGGTATCCCTTTGGAGGGCCACCAATATGATTAATTCCTTCCACCAATGAGCACCTGGGGAGACACGAACCCCCATACTGAAGTGGAACCTGCTGGAGCTGGCCAAGGAGAAGTTAGGGGTCAAGGATTTTTTGAGGGACATCGCCTATAAGGACTGGTTTAGCCTATTTTCAGAGAGGGATCCAGCAATCAAGATGCCAGGGTGAGGGAGACATTGTCCAACCATGGCACATAGGAGTAAGAGCAGATCATATTGGAGGATCTTGGAGGTGGGGAACTACCAGTCATAGGGCTACATCATAAACAAGATTCGGGACCCGAATGTTTGGTATGCCAGATTTCTCACCACATTCCTAAGCGGGTGTCTCTTTCTAGTGAGGGATGCAAGGATGGGAGTCCGTCTAGCGACCCTAGTGATGGCTGGCATCATGGCCGCCAAAAAAAGATTCAATCTGGGGGTCATCATGCTGGCTCATCTGTATGCCATTTTATGATGCATTTAGAGCGAGGGTCACCTAGGAGAGTTTTTGGCCCCTTCCAGATTTTCCATGAATGGGTTACGGCTCATTGCAGTGGATACACCTTCCCAAATGCCATTAATCCTCTAGGTAATGGCCTGTGACCTTCCCTGCTGAACATTATTGGGGCCATGCTACTGACAGTCAATGGGGAGGGAGTAAGGATCTGAATTGGTAACCATTCCAACTTCTCCTTCATCCCATTCCCCACCCCGACTGGCCAGATGATAGACAATGGGAAAGAATCACTGGAGTATCAGGAGTACTTCCAGAGCATCATAGGTGGGGTGCTTGTGGCCCGGATTGATGGTAAGATCTTCTGCGAGCCTTATGTGTCGTCAAGATTCACCAGGTAGTTTGGGTGCCTCCAGCGGATGCCGAAAAGAGTATACACAGATGCCCGGGAAGAAAGGAATCCCTGTGTTCTTCGTCAACTGTGGTTAATGTTCACGACCTATGGCTCCAGTGACGTCATCACCTTTCCTCCCACCGAAGGTGACACTGACCATTCAACCAAGTATACCGAACATTGGGCCATAACATACCCTGAGGGGATTTTGCAGAAGAGGTTTTGACAACTCACGGTCTACAGTGTAGAACCCGGGTGGCGAGAGAGTAGGAAGAGTACCGTTAGAGGGGGAAGTCCAGAAGCACATTAGACAATAGGGCCCGCACAGTCCAGGACCTAAGTAGTGGGGACGTCTCATGGAGTGGCCACACCCTTGTCGCCTAGAGAAGGGTCCCACGGAGTGGCCAGAAAACTTCCCGGGAAGAAAATAAGATATCTGCTTCAACCTTCTCATGACACAATCTTCCCAGTGTTGTGGTTAGCTTGGCTAACCCTATGACAATCAGTGAGTACCGAAGACCTCTGGCAGAAGATAGTGCAAGACGAGATCCAACTGCCAGAAGTCGGGCTCGTTCGGGTTGTCGACATGGTGAACTTCCATCGATGACATGCTTATCTGACAGCCATGGACATGTACGCACACCATCAAGGTCAGTATGTGGAGCCACATTTCTTGTTGAAAGTGATGCTCAACCAGAAGCATGATCCGAAAATGATGACGTCAGGGGATGATGATAGCAATGATGAGTCGAAGGGCAGTGAGACAGAAGAGGAGAGGGAAGAAGGAGAAGGTGAAGGAGAAGGTGAAGGAGAAGAGGATCCTAAAGGTTAAGGGTCTTAGGGGGAGTCCCACCAAGGGAGGCTCCAGGAGAGTGGCGAGATCATTGGCTCTGATATGGGTGTGACTGAACTGCTCGAAGTACACTTCAACCCTTCTCAACCCTCCTCCTTTTTTCTGATTTCCTTTGAAATCCTTAATCCACACTCCTTATCTTACTCAGGATCATATTGGTGATGATCGAGCATCTCCAGTCGAAGGAGGGGGAGAAGCGCCAATGGGACAAGGTGGGGCACCGATGCCCATTATCGAGCTGATGAGAACTAAGGGATCCCCCATATGACAACTCTTGTAGCACTCAGAACACAGGAGGATGGCGCCTTTGTTTCCTATAAGTTATTTGCTTCGATACCGGTACTTACCGTCGAAGGGATCAATTGATTAGGGTGGTCCTCGTCTGTACAATGATCATAACATTGGAGGCTTGTTGGGATGCTGAGCCCGGACAATCCATGAGTGAATCAATGGAAAACGTACTGCCCTATCCAGAACAAGCCTCCCAAACCATGTTGGCCCCGACAATTGGTGATCAGAGAGTGGTGGAAATCAGTGGCGCTGCTGTCAGGGCAGGCCCGGTAGTTGATGAAGGAAACACTAGGGTCAAGGCAAGAGAGGAAGGTCACTCAGACGCTAAGGATCCTATTACCTTGGGAGGAACCTCTGAGGAAGACCCTACTGCTAGCCTGTTGGCCATATTTCCTGTCTATCGGCCCGCTGACCCCGAGGAAATCAATGATTCAGAATCGCAAGCAGACAAGGAGATCCTGATGATGCAACATAAGGGGTGGAAGTGCATCCGACATTTTATCAGTTAGCCTCAGACAGAATTGCTGAAGCAGATGGGATCACTCCACACCTGGATGCGTTTTCTGTGTGTTGGAGGGGCAGATGCTCAATGCCTTCACTTGATGGCCCATGATTACATGGCTGAGAAGATGCATGAGGGCATCTGCCGTTACAACATCACCCAGTGTCGGTAAGAGTTGGGGATTACCTGAGCATTTCTGAAGGCGAAAGAGGAGGTCCGACTTCTCGAATAATAGGCGAAAGAAAATGAGATATTCATCACAAACTATTCCAAGCTCATGGAGAAGTTGAGGGAACAGTTGGCGGAT
The DNA here is from genome assembly GCA_963277665.1 of Viscum album. Classification (NCBI taxonomy): domain Eukaryota; kingdom Viridiplantae; phylum Streptophyta; class Magnoliopsida; order Santalales; family Viscaceae; genus Viscum; species Viscum album. The sequence continues at coordinate 1,386,034,632 of OY728138.1, forward strand.
GCCCAAGAGAAACTAGTGGAAGCAAGTCACTAGATGACTGAGCTCCAAACTGAGCAGGCATGGGCACGAGCTAGAGTCATCAAACTGCGCTCTGTAGATGCTGATGAAGAGAGAGTCCTCAAAGGGTGGGAGGAAGTCCTGGAGGCCACCATCTAAAAGGTGGCAGTATTGGAAAGATCCATCCAAGAAATTGACCCCTAAAGGCCCGATTTTGGCCGAACCCATAAAATTATTTCGCCTTATTGCTTCTTGTTTTTGAACTGCATGTATGGAAAAATTTATTTACTTGTCCCTTTGGTTTAACGTGCTCAACCATAATACCAAAATAAATAGAAATCCATTTGTAAGATCATGTGGGCCGTACCCGATTTGAGAAACAAGGAATGGTTGTACCATCACTTTTTTTTGATCGTGGGAGCGTTAACCAAGCTTCAGACATTCGAAATTCGAATCAGGATTTCTGAGGAGAAGAGGGAGGCCTGATCAAAGGAAGAGGACCTCAGACCGATCGATGTATCATCTTCTTGATGTGCTCTATTGTATGAGTGGGGCAATTCCTAGGGAATTAGAATCAGTCCAAACACAGGGGAATGAAAAATGTGAATCACGTTACCCAAATTCGGAACACTATAGGAGGGGAATGGAAATAAAGGACAAATATTGAACATGTTTGAAACATAGCATCCCAATGGAGTTATCCTGAAATGGGGAAAACAAATGAGGGTTGACTGCTGACCATGTTCGCAACATGGGACCTAACTCAAATATTGTCCATCAGTCTTCCAGAACGTTGGCCCAGGATAGCAGGCGGACCATAGGTCGAGCATCCATACTGTTAGGGGGTCCCTTAAGACATGAAAGGGGATGAGGGTCCAAATAAAGGGGCATGAAAAGCGTGGAAAGTGGAGTGGTGGTTTGTTCGAACAAAATCCAAAACTCCTGAAATTACGCCACTATGGTAGAAGCACATTAGGCAGGTGCATTAATATGATCATGGATCATCCCTAATTTTATATAGGACCTCTCTGGTGAGGGAACTGTCGCTTTCCAATGTCATTATAGGGCATCCAAAACTTGTTCAGGGAAAATGCTGCAGTTACACAACTCCCCAAGGGGTCAGGCCGAGGGGCCGACAGTGGGAGAGGATGGGATTTGTGATTCCTAGGGCTGGACTCGAGATGAAATGTCTGGGCGTTCCTACATATCCCATAATGATAAGAATCAAGCCATATGTAGTTCTAGAAAGGGTCTTAGTTTAATGTCTTATAACTTAGACTGGGGATTGGTAAGGAATGCAGGGGACACATGGTAAGGTGGTTATTAAACCCAACACGAATGAGGACATAAGTTCAGATTATCATGTGCTCCTTGGGGAAGTGTTTAGGTCAAGGGACCAAACACAAAGGTTAGGCTGGGCCCATGGGGCAGTGACTGGGCGTTCCTACATATCTCATGAGAATGAGAATCAATCCATACATAGTTCTGGGAAGGAGTGTGTGGGTCTGACCCTCACACCAAAAGAAGCGATATTTGATGTATCTTGTTTGTCATTTATGGTGAATGTTTTTTTGTGTGAAGCGACAGTCCTAGGGTAGAAATTTCCAGCATCACCACAAGAATCAAGCCGTATATAGGAGTTGAAAAATGGTATGGTGGATAACCGATACCCAACATGATGTCCACTATGATGAGGTCATCACAATGTAGTGCCGTTTTTCATCATGCAGCCGAGATGATATTATCACAGTTTAGTGTCATGTGATAGGACCAAACGACAAAGTTTAAAGTCATATGGCTTGGACATGAAGGAATGAGCATGACGCGATAAAGCATACCTGATGTGAATGAGGAAGAGGTCTACATCATCACCGTGCACAATTCTGGGAGAGGAGCCTCGGGCCAAGAGGCCAGTGAGGGTCAGAGGATAAGGGGAAGGAGAAGCTAGCTTCCCGTTGACCTGGACCCGGAAACACAATGTCCGGGTGATCCCATGTATCCCATGAGGATGAGGGTCAAGATGAACATAGTGCTTAGAGAATATCCCAGTTATGGTCTTAGCGCTCAGATCGTGGGAGCCCTGAAGGACGTCGTATTGTAGCTTGTTCCCCTGACGCGCGGAGGTGAACTAAGGGATAGTGCCAAGAGTGTTGAGATCCCACCTGGGAATGATGGGGTGGAACATAATGTGAATCATGTAACTAACATTAAAGTCCTGTAGGGGCTGGTGTGACGATAAAGGATACTGCTGATCATGTTCGAAACACAGCATCCTGTCGCGTTAGCCTGAAATGGGGATAAAAAAATGAGCGTCAACTGCTGACCATGTTCGCAACGTGGGACTTGTATCAATTTGTTGTCCAAAACCCTCAGGGGCATTGTCCTGTAACGGTAGGAGAGCCCTTAGGCCTAGCATCCAAGCCATTTTGGGGTCCCTTCAGGCGTGAAAGGTAATGGGGGCCCAAATGAAGAGGAATAAGAAGCCTGACAAGTGAATGGAACCTGCCCAAGTTGAATCTGACACTCTAGGTCATAGACCAGAATACTCTTAGACACATCGGTGAACAACCAAAAAGGGTCGAGGGGGATCAACCTGGGAAGGGCTGGACCCGAAATCTAAATGTCTAGGAGGTCTTATGTATCCCATAAGGGTGGGAATCAAGCCACACATAGTTCTTGAAAATATAGTTTAATGTAATGTGGGACAACATACAGTTTAACGTCATGCAGTATGACATACAGTTTAACGTCATGTCGGATGACATACAGTTTAAAGTCACGCGGGACGACATACAGTTTAACGTCATGAGGGATGACATACAATTTAACGTCATGTGGGACAACATATAGTTTAATTTCATGAAGGATGACATACAGTTTAACGTCATACGGGACCAGAAGTTTAAGGTCATGCAGGACCATAATCTAGTTTAAGGTCATGTAGGACCCGCGTGCAGTTTAGGGTCATGAAGGACTGACCGTTTAAGGTCGTGCATGACCAGTTCCTGCTCTGGCAAAGTATTGTTTGAGGAACTTGGCATTGGTGGGAGGAGTTATATTCTCACCATCCATGAATTCCAGGGATTATGCTCCATTGGGATAAACCTTATGAATAATTAAAGTTCCTTCCCATTTGGGCTCCAACTTGGGTGATTTCCTACCAAGTATCATTGGTGTTTTCAGAGCCAGCACCAAGTCACCTTGTAGGAAAGAGCGGAGGCAAACCTTCTTGTTGAAGGCTCGAACCATCCTGCTCTGATGCCTTTCTAGATTGTGCAGGGCATGAATCTGATTCTTATCATGTGCTTCCAATTCGTCTAGACAAATTTCAGCCGCTCTATCTAGCACTTTTTGGTCATAGACTGCTGTGCGCGATGAGGGCAGTTGAACCTCGATGGGCAAGATGACCTCAGATCAGTATACCAGGGAATACGGGGTCACCTAGGTGGAATTACGAGTCGTCATCCAATAAGCCCAGAGGGCGTTGGGGAGATTATCCAGCCAAATCTTCTTGTTCTGACCAACCAGTTTTTGTAAAATGTTATAGAGGGTTTTATTGAATGACTCAATCTACCCATTCACCTGTTCTTGATAGTGAGAGGTATGGTTCTAACAGATGTTGTACTTGGCGTACAATTTCTTCAGTTTGGATGCTCGGAGGTTGGTGCCATTATCGATGAGGACAACATGAGGGACTCTAAATCAGTAGATGATGTTGGAGCTCATGAAGTCAATGATAGATCGGGCCTTGAATTCCTTGAGCAGAACTGCCTCTGCCCACTTGGAAAAGAAATCTGTAGCGGTCAGGATGAACCAACATTGGCTTGTCGTCACTGGCAGATATGGCCCTACAACATCTAATCCTCAGACTGTAAAGGGCTAAGAGTACATGGTAGTGTGGAGAGGCTCTGGTGGCCGATGCACAAAGTTATCATGAAATTAACACGCATGGCACCTCTTGGAGAACTCGATGCAGTCGTGGATCATGGAGGGACAAAAATACCCTAGCCTCTGGATATGGTGAGACAGTTTTGGCCCATCCTGAAGGGAACCACAGAAGCCGGAGTGAATCTCTTGCATGACCTGTGGAATCTCAACCCCCTTAATGAAAAAAAGGAGGATACCATCAAAACCTCACTTATAGAGGATCCACTCAAGACTGGGACCACTCTGGAGGGTAAACTGTAGCGCGCAGTGTCAGATTCGCTTGCACTTGGCTCAGTCATCTGAGAGATTACCATGTTGGAGGTACTCAACAAAAGGAGATCTCTGGTCAGGAGTCTCTTCAACCACTGTATCTGAGGGACCTGGGGGTCCTGACGTGGAGGACCTGGCGGTAAGATGGCTTACTCGTAGGCCGTCGTCATCCTCTGGGGAGACAGGGGTAATGACTCTCCAGTGTGCCACCTGTATAATCAGATCGTCCTTCTCAGGCTCTGCATGTGATGCAGCCAGGCTGGCCAAAGAGTCTACTCGACCATTTTGTGACTGAGGGACATGGGTAACCTCTGGTTGAGAATGGAACTGGGCCATTAGCTGAATAGTGCATTCCAACAATGGTATGAGCTCAGGATTCCTAAAAACATAGCAGCCATTGACCTGATTAATAACTAGCTTGGAGTCCCCTTTCACATGAAAACGGTGCACATCGATCTCAAGGGCCAACTCAAGATCAGTAATGAGGGCCTGATACTCTGCCTCATTATTGGGGAAGCCTTCCGACAGTAGGAATGAATACGGTAGAATGGCTTGCATAGGGGTAATAAAAATGATACCCAATCCCACTCTATTGAGTCGAGGATCATTGAGCCTACTACCGGTGGGGCTCCGAGATGCACCATCAAAGTGAAACTACCAACACAAAACGACTTGATCGACCGAGAGGATTTCCTCGTCGGGAAAATACAAGTCTAGGTACTAGTCCATAGAGGTTGGATGGGCAGAAAAGAAGTCTACCAATGCCTGTCCCTTGATAGCCTTCTGAGGGACGAAACTGATGTCAAACTGCTGGAGGATTACTGCCCACCATTCTAGACGACCGATCAACATGGGGTGATTTAGAATATACTTCAGCGGGTCCACCCGAGAGACCCGCTGTACCTCATGGTGTTGTAGGTAATGTCACAATTTCTATACTACGAATACCAGCATGAGGCAGCTCTTCTCGATGGGGGAGTATATGGTCTTTGTACTGGGGAGCATGTGACTGAGGTAGTAGAAACTATTCTTCATCCCCTCATTGTTATTCTGGGCGAGAAGGGCGCCGAGAGACCATTCCAAGGTAGTGACATAGAGGACTAGCGGCATCCCGAAGACGAGTGACATCAAGACCAAAGGCTAGAGAAAATATTTCTTGATTTCCCCAAAGGCGTTCTGGCACTCCTCGTCCCACTCATAAGCGATTCCCTTATTCATGAGCCGAGAGAAGGGATTACACTTGCCGGCCAGATTCATAATGAATCCGCATATGTAGGCCAAGTGGCATTGGAGACCTCGAAGCTCCTGAATATTACTCAGGGGATGCATCTGGATGATGGACTTGATCTTCTTTGGGTCGATCTTGATGCCCCGATACCTAACAACAAATCCAAGGAACTTCCTGGAGGTGCCACCGAAGACACACTTCAACGGGTTCATCTTAAAGTGGTGGGAATGGAGGAAGCCGAACACTTTCTCAAGATCCTTGAGATGGTCCTGATGCTAGAAATATTTGACCACCAGATCGTCTACATAGAATTCCACCAATGTCCCAAGGATTGGCTGGAATATGTGGTGCATGGCCCGCTGATAGGTGGCACCTGCATTCTTCATGCCGAATGGAATGACCCGGTAAAGAAAGTACCTTGGGGTGCCCTGAAAGTCGTAGACTCTTCATCCTCATGGGACATCTGGATTTGATTATATCCAGAGTAACCATCCATGAAGGAGAGGGATTGGAACCCCTCTATAGTTTCGATGAACAATTCTGTCACTGGAAGGGGAAAATCATCCTTCGGACAATGGCGGTTGAGATCTCATAAGTCAATATAGACTCTGATCTGTCTATTCTCTTTCCTGAATGGTACAATGTTGGCTAGCCCCTTGGGGTAATGAACCGCCTTGATGAAGTTGGCCTTGATGAGCATGTCAACTTCGACCTCAACAACCCTCCTCTCCAGGATTATAGGGGGCAATGAACATGCCTAGATGGCCTGTTGCAGGGCTTCTTCAAGGCGCTGGGCCTTATCTGAGATGTCTCAGAACCCTCCAAGATAGTTCTGAGTGATCAGTGGGGGAACCAGCTCTGTCTTGACATTCCCTATGTATATCATCAGTAATTTCTCCTGATTCAATGGAATGTCAAGGGAGTATGTGAGACCCTTCCACCAGGCAATAAAGTCTGTGACTCGCTCATCAGGAATTTGTTTTAACTCGAAGAGGTCTACGATACTTGTCTTCTGGGTGGTAGAGATGAACTGGCAGAGGAATTTCCTACGAAGGTCCTCCCAGCTGGTCACGGATCCGACGGGGAGCTAGTTGTACCAGACTAATGCCGACCCCTCCGGTTTCAGAACAAAACAGTAGAGCTTGGTAGCCTCATGCTATGCTGGACTCCCTATCATAGTCCCACACCTTGAGTTAAAGTGGGCCAATTACTGTGGCGGGTCCCCCATCCCATTAAAGGGGGATAAGGTGGGGTTTCCGAATCCCGGGGGTGCCAACATGTCATCCACCAATGCCGGTTATGGATTACCATCAAGTGGGATTGCCACATGTCGCATTTAGAATTCTTCTAGGCGGGTGATGAGTGCCGCCATTGGATCATCCGGATGTGGGTCCCTGTCTTGATGGGGATCCATAACCATGAGAACATTGTCAGGTTCTTCAATGTGGTAGGCAAGCCCAATGGCTCGTGGAGTGGCAGGTGGAGTGATCCTTGGGGCTGTCGGAGGATCCAGAGTGGGGTTCCTTAGATTGTCACGCCATTCAGGAGGGTTTGGAGAGACATACCGCGCCCTCTTTTGATGAGCTCCGTCTTCCTCCCTTTCAGTGAGTGTGGCATGATCAGGGTTACCTAAGGGCTGCTTTCCAAGGAGTAGTTGTCCCTGCCCCTGCTGCCCGGGCCTAGGATCACTGTATTCGGGTCGTCTCTCCTAAACGCATTCAGCCAAGAGTTCATCGACCTACTTCTTATGCTCAGCAAGCTGGTAGCACAATGTGGCATTCTCAAGATCCTCCTTCGTCTTTTTCACTGAAGCGGATGGGTCAGAGTGCTTGATAGCTTCGACGTGCTCTTTGCCTTTACTAGCATTCCGGCTGAGAACTTGTTCCTCGATGGGCGGAGGGAGACCTTGGAGGTTTCTTTGCTGCCGCTTAATTTTCCCTGACGGGTCCAGTAGTGGTGGACCGTCCTCAGGGAGAACGTTCCCATCGAGATGTTCTAGCTCGTTTTCCCCTCCAGACAGATCAGTAATGTTTACCACAACTCTTCTCGATGGCACATATTCAATGTCTCCTAGCGAGTCGGGCTGCTGGATAATAGCACTAAATAGGATGGCAGCGTACTTCCCCCAACCATAGAATTGCGCATGGGGGGTATCCTCCTTAATAACTTTGTAGAGTACTTGGAAACTCTAAACACATTTCTATTGGAGGGCCCTGTGGTGACCAGGTGACTCGGGGTGCTGAACCGCAGGGAGCGCAGCCAGATCAACCAAACGACATTGTATGCCGATGTATTCAAGGTGAACTTGTCTCCTGAGATAAGACACTCGCTGGTGGCACAGACAGAAGTGAGTCACCCATAGGGTCTGGTGGAAACATTCAAACTCCACTGGGGTGAGAGATTCCGATGCACAAAAATTTGGTCCTACGACCGACCAAAACTTCTCAGGGAAGTGGTCCACTGATAGGATGTTCCAGAAACTCCTTGGCTTAGATTTAGGGTCTGGCCTTTGATTTCCCCACTCTTCAACCAGGGGTGGCTGAGGAACTGGCAACAGCACTGAGGCAGACTGCTGGGACGGTGGGCTGGCCGGTTGAGAATACAACGAGCGGGCCGACTGGCCACCGAACCTTAGGCTGTCCTCTGAGGATTATAATGACCTGGTCGCTATATCATGATAGGATGGACTAGTGACCAAAGCTCCTGACACAACATCATCGCCTTCTGAGGGTGATCTATGCTGCGACTCTTCCACCATTGACCCCCAAAATAGCTCTCCACAGTCTCTAGCTGGGGAAGAGGGCGCTTCCGGAGATGACGACGGTGACTGTGCGGTCAGCCTCTGGGGACATGCCAGGTTCTCATACTCCTGAATATACCTTCAGAGGTAGAAATGGATCCTATGGACCTAACATTCTAGGAGTACGAGGATGATGCACCTCGTTCCTGATGTGCGCCTTGTTCCTGCCCCACCCCTTAACTCAGAGGATTGAGGGGAGGGTTCCAACATGGATTCATACTCTGCCTCAGAGTCCGAGAAGCGGACTGGTTTGATTTATGTCCATCCCTCCCTATAATTTGTCTTTTGGAGATGACCACCTGCACTCCTACCCCTAGGTGGCTCTTTGGGGCCAGGCCCACTTTCGGCACAAGGAGGTCCTTCAACCATACTGGTGCTGGGGTGAAGAGAGCTCCCTCCAGAGTGGGCCGCAGTGTGAGGAGCACTAGGGAAAATGTTGAAAGGGACACGGGGAGGACCTCCACGTCGGTGAGTGACTGTACATGCAATGTCACCATAACTGCGGTCTGAAGTAGGGGGAGTGACCCCATACACAGTGTAGTGAGCGTGGGAGAGACCCCCATACAGAGTGTTTCTGTCATGGGGGAGACCCTAGCTTGGGTTGAAGGTGTCACGAGGCAGACCTCCAAGATAAAGTTGGAAGCAGGGAGGGCCCACACCTTCTATAGTGGCGGTACAGAGTGGGCCTCTGCACTGGGTGGCATTGCCGTGGATTGGTCTGCAGTGGCCATTGCCTGTGCCGGTAACTAAGAGAGTCGACCCAGCCTGCCCATGGGGCGGTTCGGGCCTCGATCTAGGTCGGGCGTATAACTGCCCCTTCTCAACGTATGCAGGGAGTTGGGGATATGAGTCAGTGGTGGATCAGGCCATAGTAGTTGCTGATGTTGATTCCCCACGGTGGGCACCCTCTTCCATTTGCATTGGACGCTGGTGCTGGGTTAGATGAACCAGAGCCAGTGGTGCAGACGCATGGCCTACGTGCTCTTTGGCTTGGGGAACAAGGCGGCAGCGTTGACGCAGCCTGGTAGGAGTCCTCGTCAGGAGCCCTCGAAGCGGGACTCTGATCTGGCCAACCCGGACATCCCCTACCTCATTGGCGTAAGGTAAGGAGTTGTCAAGGAATTCTAGAGACAGACATCAGAAATGATTGACTGTTGGGGTGGGGAGTAGCAGATCCCTGCGCAGCCCTAGGGGGTGGCATTGAAGGCGAGGCATGGCCTCCTCGAGATCTAGATGGGCCATATCCCTGGTGGAAATGATCCCCTCTTCATCATACCTATGTACAAGGTCATTAATTACCCTTCTATGTATAATTTCTAATGAGGAGAGGGGGAGTGGGTGCCCGACAGTCGTGGTGGTTGAAGCCATCATGGAAGAGGCGGAACAACACGGGGTGGCTGCGTCGATATTTCTCCTGCCCCTGCACCGGTGGGTAGGTGGTGATCGGGTACCAGATGAAACAATTTGATTCCTGAAAGTAGGGAGATGAACTCATTAATACTGATAAGAAAAGAAATTGACAACCAGTGCCCCAATGTCGTTTCGTCTTCTGTGGCCGGTAAGAGGGATCTACGCTGACAATGTCATAGAACGAAATTCTCAGCTTCCTGACTACCCCAACATTTGGAGAGTTTCATGACAGACCCACTGTTTTCTTGGTGGGACCTGGTGCCGGATGATGAGGTCTGGTGACATGCTAATCCATTTGTTCGTCAAAAATTACTAGTCTCTATATTTAGAAAAATTCCTTTATGTCAGATTCACCATTTCTGTTTCTGACACTTTCGCAGGGGCGCACGCATCCGTTACGTGGAGGACGCACTGTTGTTACCCCGCATTCCTGCTTTCCAAAGGCGGGTGACATCTGCTTTTTATTCAGGGGGGGCATCTGCTCCTTGATCAAAACGGGATAATAGGATTTCGGTTCTTCCTTATGTGGATTCCTCCTCGAATCTCGTCACCTAGTCCGAGTCTCCCTCATATATTTAAGACGTTGTTCGTGAAACTCTTCCCGGTGCCATATCTTCATGGACACAAGTTAATTATGCTGCTTCTGTCAGGATGTTCCAAGGGGTCCGGATAGGGAAGCAACCTCCAGTTAGGGGAGTAGTCAAGTTGGGTATCACTGGCATGTTTGGATTCTGGGGGATTGGCATGTATTTCTTTTGTCCCTTATTATAGGGCTTTTCGAGGGCGCGGAAGCCTGAGGCATCCCACATCGAATGTGGAAAATCATATTCCATTGTCTTGTATATGAGGTTTTCTTCAGATTTCCATGTTTAACACAGGGTATGATGCAAGTTTAATGTCCAGCGGAGACGAATCTGACTGATCGGAACACTGGATAGAGTGGATCAGATGGAGGAACCCCCTGGAGGGAACATCGATACTGGGACCAACATGTGTGTGGCTTCCCGAATGCTGTTAGTGGGAATGGGGAATGGGGTGGCATGATCCCACCAGGATGTGGTGCCCCGGGTAAGAATCCGAATGGATGAAGGCTGTGGTCTTGAGCCTGGAAGAGACTTCCTACGTATCCCCATGGTGGGGAATCAAAGTCCGCACATTTCGGTGAAATAATGGGACAATAGAGGAGGACACCCGTGAGAATAGATGCATGGATAGGACCAAGAGGAAGTGGAAACTTCAGGTTAGGGAATGAACTTATCGAGACACCTAGGCTCGAGGGAGAGATCAGGATGAGTCATGAGTTATGGGCTCAAACCTTATGGAGGATTCCTATGTATCCCCATGGTAGGGAATCAAAGTCCACGTAGTTCATTTGGCATTTGGGGCTTACGCTCTGAGGTGTCCCATGGTGTCAGTAAACCGATGTGAAGGTGGACCTGGGGTCTTGATGGATGGTGGGATTGAACCTCATGGAGGATTCCTAAATAACAGGCCTTGGCATGGATAAAAGTCCCCATAGTTCAGGATGGGTTGGGGCTTACACTCTGAGGTGGCCCAAGGTGTTGGTGAACCAACATGGTCGGAACGACCGGATGGTGGGATTGAACCTTGTGGAGGCTTCCTACGTACCATGCCTTGACATGGATCAAAGTCCCCATAGTTCGGGATGCATTGGGCCTTAAACTCTAAGGTGGCCCAAAGTGGTGGGTCATGGTCGGAATTGTCGGATGGTGGGATTGAACCCCGTGGAGGCTTCCTAACTACCATGCCTTGACATGGATCAAATTCCCCATAGTTCGAGATGGGTTGGGGCCTACACTCCGAGGCAGCCCAAATTTATGGGTCATGGTTGGAACGACCCGATGGTGGGCTTAAACCTTGTGGAGGCTTCCTACGTACCATGTCTTGACATGGATCAAAGTCCCCGTAGTTCGGTATATTTTGGGTATTACACTCTGAGGCGGACCATGGTGTTGGTTGTGAGGCTTAAACCTCATGGAGGCTTCCTACGCACCATGACTTGACATGGATCAAAGTCCCCATAGTTCGGGATGGGTTGGGGCTTACACTCTGAGGCGACCCAAGGTGTTGGTGAACCGGCATGGTCGGAATGATCAGATGGTGGGCTTGAACCTCGTGGAGGCTTCCTACGTACCATGCCTCGACATGGATCAATGTCCATGTAATTCGGGATGGTTTGGGGATTACACTATGAGGCGACCCAAAGTGGTGGGTCATGGTCAGAACGACCAGATGGGGGTCTTGAACCTCATGGAGGCTTCCTATGTACTATGCCTTGACATAGATCAATGTCCCCGTAGTTCGGGATGGGTTGGGGCTTACACTCTGAGGCATCCCAAGGTGGTGGGTCATGGTTAGTGCTTGCTCTATGCTCACATGATTCATGCTCGGTGTGAGAAACAAGATATAGCAGAGACATGATGATCACATCACGAAAGGTGTGTCCATGAAAGATGGAGTGGGGCTTACGCATGGAGCGGCCCAAAGAGGAAATAGGGGCTTACGTGTGGTTAGCATCCCGAGAAGTCGGGGCTTACTCCAGGATGGAGGCCTGAGGGAGACAAAGTGAAATGGGAGAGGGTCTCGATGACAAAGAAAGGAGAAGCTCCGTTTCCCACCACGACCTTCGCTGTACCTGGGGACCGAAGATGAAAGGAGGAGCATAGATGCTGCCTTCTGCAAGGAAAGCTAGGGGCATACGCTAAGATGGACACCATTTCCCCGCGGACAAACGCCACTCTGATAAGGAGGATATCATCCCTTGTGAGGGGTGATCCCATCCCCGTGGAGATGAGTGGGCATGGAGAATGTCCAAGGTGGGGTACCCTACAGGCATGGCATGGGGCCAGATCATAGTTTAATGTCATGTGCTGAGGACGATGGTGCTTGGCATTTTAATGTCCTACAGTCTGGATGAGGTGGGTGGGCTCTACACCCCTAGGGATTACATAACAGGTACCTCTGCTCCTTGTGGGAGGTAAGGCATCAACAACGCCATAGCGAGGGGGTGTGTTAGGTCAAACCATTGAGGGGTCCACGTTAGCGTGGCTATTTGAAGAAGAAATATCCGTTAGCATGTCTATACGAAGAAGCATAAGCTCAAGCAACACAATAAGAAGAATCATCCAAGGGACTTTGAAGTTACTTCATATGAGCCTTGAAGGTCATATGAGAAAACGATGCATGATGTGGATGCCCAGGGTGTAAGAGACACCCGCAAATGGCATCAGACACTTGCGTAAAGGTATGCCTGGGGAGCACCGAGGTGAGGGGTCTCGGGGAAATGCACACAACCTTTGAGGTTTGCACACGAAATAAGAGAGCTTGGGAAAAAAACACCGGGCTGGTGTGAAATCAATGAGGATTAGCACGCAAAGGGAGCCGAGGTTTTGCGTGCAACTGAAAAAATTGCGTTCAAGGAATACCAATTGCGCACAATTGGGAGAAGCTGCGCGGAATGACTGGGGTGTGAACAATTGAAGGGGATTGCACGCAATTACAGGGGATTAAACAGAATTGTAATGGATTGCACACAAGGGGCAGACCCCGAAGGGATTAGAATTCAGTCTTAAACCAAGGGGATCTCACGCAAAGGTGGACCCCGAGGCGACTTGACGTGAAAAGAACCGTACCTGAAAGCCATCTTTGCATGCACGAAAGGTGAATTTTGCGCACGAGAGCCAGTTCGGATTCTTCATCCCCAAAGTGGGAGGGGGTCACCTTAGATTTATAGGTGCCCGGGGGCACGAAAACTAGGTCGGCGTGAAAAAATAGCACGACGCAGGCAGCGACACGAAATGTCGACCATGCGGGGCGGGGCACAAAAGTTTTCACGCCCACGCCGAAGCCCTTTCGCGAATCAAAGAACATTTGGTGCATGACATAATTTTTTCACTAACCTATGATTTTTTTTTCACATGACCCCTCCGAGACCCACGGACGGGGTCCCTAGATCCAAATATGACTTCTCTTTGTCATTTGGAAACCTTCTTCATCCCTTGAGAGCTTTTCGGCGTCTACAGTAGGCTCAAGAACTCTTGTCAAAAATATATATAGAAAAATATAGAGTAAACATTGTCCATGACTATATAAATATACAATATTAAAACTTATAGTGTGGGACTTGTTATTACAAAATGAGAGATTCCCATAAACCTTGTACAGATTCAACTTTAACATATAAAATCTAATATCAACTCAAAACTATGTTCATAACTTATCCAATATGTATGAAAAGGATTTTTTGATATTAATAACACTCAATAACAGCTCTATCACCTTTAAATTTTTAATTTCAAGATTTATTGAATTTGAAATTTCCTCATTCTAGGATTAATAATATTCTCATAAATTCATTATAAATTGATTTCCTAATTCTTAGAAGACCAACTTGAATAGAAACATATTTTCATGTTATGAAAAATAAAGATAAACACTATCATAAATACATATTATTCTCCCAATTTGATCACCAAATATCATCTACAAATGTTCTCAATTGAAAATATCAGAATAACAAAAAACATTGATATTATCTCACATATGATTCCAACTTCTTCAACTCAAGTTTCAATCACACACCCTTTGAGTGTTTGTGATGTTTAGTATCAATGAGGAACATCTCCAGTATCATCTAAAAAAATTCTCTAGAATTATTATAATTCTATAATTTATTCAATTTGAGAAAACTTAAAATTTTCCTAAGGAAAGATCCTTTCATATGATTTTTCTACATATTATATATGAACCTAAATGCTTATACAGGCTCAATTTTCATACGTATTCACTTGAATCATATTACATATCATATATAAGTGAATCTACCTTTCCACTATTTTAAATTACCTGGATCATATCCATAGGAATTGTTAGAAACATCTTACATATGAATAAGGATTCATATATATAATTTTCTTTTTGAATTTTAAACTTTAGATAGACATACTTCTTACACATCATTTATCTTATTATATATTATTTATTATTATGTAAAAATTTAACTTCAAACATATTCAATTTTCTTATTATATATCAATATCTTTTTAACAATTTTACCAAAATATCAAAAATTATTCTTAGGTATGAAATAAAATTCATATGTATCGAATATTACATCTGTAGATTCAGATCAGTATTTCTAGAAATTATTAAGTAAGCTCAAAATCACTTCCAATAATCTAAAATCTTTTAGAAACACATTAAAACACTTTAAGAAAGAACCAAATAATTCATGGAATTATCCAAATAATTCCATATCCCTCTATCTTGTTTCCAATGTATTGTAGCATATTTAAATACCAAAATTATATAATTTCAAGTAATTCTATAACTTAATATTTTTATCCTCAAATGTAGTTTCTCTAACATTCATCCTTAGGTATATTATCCCTAATTTCAATAATCTTCTTTCCCAAATAAAACATGGATGGTTTCTCTAAAATCCAACTTTCTTTTTCACTACCATAGTCTATGGTGTTAAATATTCTAATTAGATAGCTTCTTAAAATACCATTGTAACATGTTTTAAAAAATACATACAATTGATAATTTTTATTTTCCATTAAAACCATATCTAAAATAATCTGATGTAATAGATACTACATAGAATATATCTATCCAGTTATTCCATGGTAACATCCTCACTCATCCATTTCCCAAAGACATAGTAAACACCTTCATATTTTTTTGGTGGAATATCACTCCATCACCCAACTTCAACACTCACATATATATTAAAATGTTCTGAAAAAATACAACTAAAGTATACATTTGGGAAATTTAGTGGTGTATCATTCACCTAGGATTGATGACGCCTCATTCATTGAGTTATTTATCATTCATAATTGATATTTTATATGTGATGGATCATTTACCCTATGGGTTGTGATGGTGATGCATCATTCACCTAGAATATTAGGTCATGATAACTCATTTACCTTATTTGTGATATGAGGAGTGAAATATCATCCATTCTTGACATGTTTTCAAATCATGGGTGTATCATCCCATTCCATCACAGGATGAATTCGATATAGTCACACATGGTTTGAATTCTTGGAACTCCAATGTATGAAAAGTTATTTATTTATTGAATTATTGACATTCCATATCAAGAATGGATGTGTATTTAATGGAATTATTAAGGACATTACTGGTGGTTCCCTAATGAGTTGTACTTGCACCTGACTCAGGAATCCTAGTACCCAAGAGAAATTTATTTTTTAAAACACATATATAGGAAATGGCATTGTTAATTCAAATGGTTATGTTAGGATACCATGTAAGTTTTGGGAGATAACTAGTCCAATACTAGAGACTCATTTTGTGGATATATCATTTACTTTTAGATGATATTGTATATGATCTAATGATGATAGTTCTTGTTAACATGACATTTCTCATATGACATGTACAATAATTCCTTTTTATATATCATGGTTGTTGATATTTACTTTTGGATTTAATTTAGATATGATATCTATTCATATGCTATTGTTATACTGTGATGAATTCCTTTTAATATTTCTTCCATTGTATTTTTATTATTATATGTACTTGAGGGTATAGAATCATTACTTTTCATATGTCAAACCTTGTAACTAGTCAGTATAATCTAGAATACAAGTAGGTTTAATTGAGGTATATAAAACCCAACTCAGTTATAGATGAGGTGAACAAGACTAGGGATGTTATAAAGAGGTATCAAATCCTCGTTTTTATTTTGTCTCATTATTTGAGATATGGTAGACATGAGATAAGATATTATTAGGGATTAGATCAGAGATTATTATTTGGTGTATTTAACCCACATATGAGGGAAGTCCATGTTACTAGGGATAGGATAATTGTTTATAATTATTGAGTTCCATGGTTTTTTAGTTTTCAAAATGTGATAAGTGATTTATAGTTTATTGTTTTTACTGTTGGATTGGGGTGAAAAGAGAGTGTGCATTCTTGCATCATTCTTAGTATCTAGGTGTCACATCTTTGTATTCTTTCTAGTGATTGTTATCCTTGACTTATATTTTTTATGATGTAGTGGTGTGTTACCTAATGTGTCAATAGTAACTTATATATAATTTTTCTATATAACTTCTTAGTGGAACTCTAATTGACTGACCCATGATTTCTAACTTTTATTTTCGATATGCTATGACTGCTATATGATAATATGTATGAATTTAAATAACTTAATAGTTGGTAGGGTATGATATACATGATCATATATGTGAGACAATTTCACCATAAAGTGTGATTTTAGTGTAGATTGATATGTTCCAATTACTGATTACTCTAAACTGGGATATTTAGACTTGTTATAGATTTCAATTTGAGTTGTTACCTTGAAATTATAGAGGAATTTCACTTAAAATACCTTCTAGGAGGGTGGGGATGAGAATGCTATACTAAAATTGGATTTATAAAAATATTTTATGAATAATATTCTATCAACCATTAGAATAAAGAGAGTATTCCTTAAGTGTTACATTCTATGGGAAATAGGTCCTCGAGAGTGTGATCAATCAATTTAGACATGATGTGAAGGTTACAACTACAACACCCACCACTCTTTATGGGTGAGGGTGGACTATAGGATGATTATTTCTTGGTATAGTATATACAAAACAATTTTAATCATCTTGAGACATGACTTGAAAGATAGGTGGATATTTTTACCTACATGGTTTGGGGACTAGAAAAATACTAGTGGGATGTTTGGTCTAGGAAGACTATAATGTGGGGTTGTTGTGGAAGGATTTATAAAATCTATTATTTAATTTTTTTTCCGAGAGGCTCTAAGGATTTATAGATCTAGGGAGTTCAGGAATATAGTACACGGGTGATCGTACCACGATTCACTATTTAATTTCACCCTTATACCAATGTATTAAACTGGTTTTGTATTGAAAATTACAAGTATAATAACAAATTTAACTCCATTATTGATTCAATTATTTTGTGTTTAACAGTGGTAAAAAGGTAAATGTTACTTGTTTTGATAATTATATTGTAGGTGGAGGTGATTTGGAGGACCCATGATGACGTCCAAGAAAAATAGGTCAATCTGCACATGATCCAAGCACACCAGTGGAAAAAAATGCATGCGTCTTAAAAAAATGAACTCAAATGGGTTGAAACTTTGGGTTCAGGTCCAAATTTTAATTATCTACATTTTATATTAAGTAAATGAATCCCAATTCGTCCATTAAGAGGCCCATACAAACTGATTTGTCCAATAAAGTGGATATACACGGAGTCAACACTTTTACTCTATCCTTTATAAATACCTCTTATTATATTCCATATATGGCCGCAAAATTGTTAATGGATGTAGAAATTTTGTCTACCAACAAGTATTTAGTTTTGTTCAAAGTGATTTAATACTGTCTTACTAGCCAAAATGATAGACCAAGAGGATTTGTGAAATCCAGGTGCCCAAAACCACTTCCCACTTTTCCTATAAATTGGCACCTTAGGCACCCCATTTTGGAGTTCGATGAGGAGTCAAGGTGCCATTTTAGAGTCCCAAAGCTCTCCTTAAATAATTCCTAAAAGTTCTGGAGGCTATTGGAGGTGCTACTTCAACATCTTCTTCTTCCTCCCCTATCATGGGTTTCTAAACCCTTTGTGATCACCCGGGGAGGAACAAGATGTAATCTTGAGCTTCGTAATTGTATTATTTTGAATGGTATTTTTAATTCCAGGTTGTAAGTTGTTTTTCTTCATCCCCTATTTTTATTTAATTTATTTATATACTGGCATGTTATACTCAACTCAAATGATCATGTTTGGGGGGTACCCTTTCATGTGATGTTTCACACACCGTTCACCCCCTTTTCCTCCCTCATTCAATTGCGGTGTTTGTGTGGTTTATATTGGTCAATTGAAATAACATAAGCACTATAAATGCCATGTAAATTTATGTCATGGTATTAAATCATAATAACATACAAAACTTGAGATCACATCAAGTTCTTTGTGTGTTTTCTTGGTGAGTTTAAGTTATGAAGTCTAACACAAATCACCCAATCATCGGCGGTGTCTGGTGAATCATTGTATGTTTTCGACTGAAACCTTGGATGTATCCTAGAATAAAATAATTAAAATTGTGGTAATAGGTGTTAAAAACTTGGGATTAAAATATCTATACCCTTCCTCTTGAAGCGATGAAGGATGAGCATCATGAGACTTCCCTAGGTTGATCACGTTTAGTTAATCTTGTTTATTTCTACTTTCTTTTATCGCTTTCATTTTCGGTTTTCATATTTAATCATAAAAACCAAGTATTATAAAACTCCATTTATCTTTTTTTACTTTCAAAATCAGAACCACATTTTGTAATTAATGATCTAAGTCTCCATCAAGAGACGACCTAGGGTTGCTGCTATAGAGCAGAAATTCTAGTAAAAACTATACAACTAATTTGACATGTTCGACAACACAATCATATTTTGGCGCCACTTCCAGGGAGACAAGATCAATTTTTTTCTTTATTTCCTTTGATTTATTTATTTTACTTATTAATTAGTACTCCTTTCAATACCCCATCCCCATTTGATTGTTTTTTTGGTTTTCTATTTCTATTTTTGGTTGTTTTTTTGTGTTCTTCCTCTCTCTCTCTCTCTTATTATTCTTTTACATAACTCTCTATAATTCTGTATTATAAAATTCTATTATACTTTCACCTTTCTTAAGTTATTTTATCCATATTCAATCATAAAAAAAACAAACTTCACAACTTATTTGCATGACCCGACCAGAAAAATAAAAACTGCTTGAATTTGACCCTCATATTGAAAAATCACTCCATTCACAAATCAAGGCATCTAGAGAAGGTCAATCAAGTAATATTGAGGAACCCCTTTTGGAACATCATGTGGACATAAAAAAATAAAAAATTTAACCCAATCAAACCCAAGAAAACATGGATTCAAATAATCAAACCTTAAAAGAACTGACCACCCCAGACGTAGAGTACCAACTTGCCTACATCCAATATCCTGAGGAAGCAGACAACCTTGAGCTGAGATTAGGCCTCACCCATCTTCTTCATAAATTCAATGGTATTTTTGGTTAGGTCCCTTATAAACACCTTAAGGAGTTTCACATAGTTTTCTCCACCATGAAACCCTAAAATGTGTTTGAGGACTTAATTAAGTTTAGGGCCTTCCCTTTATCCCTTGATGGTGTAGCCAAATATTGGCTATACTATTTGACTACCATGATTGGGGGTTGGAATGACCTTAAAATAATATTTCTAGATAAGTTCTTCCCTACCACCCGAATTGAATCAATTAGGAAACAAATCTATGGAATTAGGAAGTCATGAGGAGAGACCCTTCATGAATACTGAGAGAGATTCAAAAGACATTGCTCAAGCTGCCCCCACCACTAGATTAATAAAGAACTATTAATCCAATAATTATATGAAGGAATTATCCCCATGGATCATGGAATGATTGATACTGCAGCTGGTGGTTCCCTATTTGATAAAACACCTTCTGCTACTCGCGACTTAATAACCAACATGGCTCAAAATGCACAACAATTTGGTACACGAGCTATTACACCAACCCGAGGAGATCATGAGGTAAGTCATTCATCTCTAGAAGAAAAGGTAGATAACAAGATTGATGAGATGCATACTCTTATAAGGAAATTATCTCAAACACAAGGTAACTCATAGTCTCCTCCATTTCCATTACATTGTGGTATTTTTTTTCTGAAAATACTCATTTTTCTGAGCAATGCCCACAACTTCAAGATTCACCTGAGTCTTGTGCCGCTATGTTACCCGGGCATCCATCCCAACAAGCACCTACCTTGAATCAAGAGTCATTCAGGTCAGATCCAAACCCTGGGTGGAAAGCACAACCCCAGTACCGACAAGGAGGAAACTCAAGCTACCCCAAGCATAATTGGTTTCAACAAGGATATGGTATGAAACCTTTTTATCCTTAAACTTCTCAAAAAAACCATCCCTCTCCTCCCAAATATGAACCAAGCCACAAGGATATAGTGAATAAAATGGAAACCCAGGACCTACAATTCCAACAAACCACACAATCAGCTATTTAAGACCTTCGAACTCAAGTGGGGAAATTTGTGAACACCATCGGTGAGCTTAAGATGCAAGGTTCTGAACAACTACCATCCCAAACCATTTCCAATCAGAAGGATAAAGGTAATGTTTGTGTAATTACACTTCGTAGTGGAAAAGAAATTTCTCCTTCTACTAATTCTACACAACAGGTACGTACCCCTCTTGAAAACACTCTTTCTCCACCCATAAAAGACTCTAATGAAGAAGAAAAAATAAAAATGGCAATCAAATTATCATTGATGATTCAAATGAACAATCAATTTATCTTCCTTTACCCTAAAGACTCTCTAAATCTAAGAAAAATTATGATAATGAGATTGATAATGAAATAAGGGATACATTTCAAAAATTTCAAGTTAATATTCCTTTATTGGATGCATTCAAGAAAATTTCCCGTTATGCAAAATTTATTAAAGAACATTGCACCCATAGAAGAAGGTTGAAGGGGAATGAGAGAGTCAACTTGGGGAGTAATGTATCATCCTTGATTCAACCAGTAATGCCAACCAAATGCAAGGATCTGAGAACATTCACAATACCATGTACCATAGGGGAGACCTTATTTTCTGATGATATGTTAGATTTAGGTTCTTCCATTAATGTAATGCCTCACTCCATGTATACTTATCTCTAGGTTGGAGACCTTCAACCAATAGGAATTGTTGTGAAACTTTCCAACCAGAGTACAACACATCCAATAGGAGTGATTGAGGATGTCCTTGTAAGAGTGAAGAATCTAATCTTCCCCACGGATTTCTACATTCTTGAGATGGAAGATACCAATAGCCAAGGAAATTACCCTCTCATACTTGGGAGTCCATTCCTCAAAACAAAAAATACTATCATCAACATTCACAATGGTACGTTGTCCAAGGAGTTTGGTGGAGAGAAGGTAATTTTTAACATCCTTGAGGGTATGAAACACCCTATTTAAGAGCACTCCACTCTTCATGTCTATTCAATGAAAGTGCTCTCAAATGATGCACACACACACAATTATCTCCTCAACCCATACTTTGATTCTTTTTTCTATTCTTCACCATTGGATGATTTGAGTTTTGATTCATGTTTTGAGTGTTTTGTGGGTTCTAAAAAGTTTAAATTTTGTGCTTTAATTGATGAGTGTGTTCATTATGAGGTACCCATGACCACTGATGATTCTTCAAATCACATTTCAATATATTCTCTATCTATAGAGAATAAACATGAGAAGATAGACAGTTTAATGGACCTCACTCCCCCTAAATCCCCTACCTCAGTCCAAAACCCTCAGTGTTGGAATTAAAACCACATCCATATAATTTAAAATATGCCTATTTTGTGGGTATTGACTAATTTCCCATAATTATTGCCAATAACCTCTCTCAATAGTAGGAATCAAAACTGATTGATCTTCTGAGAGACTGTAAAAAATAGAGAGGGTGGACATTGGCTGATATTCCAAGGATTACCCATCTATTTTTATGCACCATATACCTTGGGATGATGAGGCTAAGCCCGTAAGGAAAGATCAATGCCGATTAAATCCCACTCTCCTTGAAGTGGTAAAATTGGATGTCAGCAAATTACTTACTATTAGGATCATTTATCTTATATCTAATAGTAAATGGGTTAGCCCAGTGCAAATTGTGCCTAAAAAATAGGAATAACTATTGTGTCAAATGAAAGGAATTAATTGGTTCCAACACATGTGAAAAATAGTTGGAAAGTTTGTATTGACTACCGTCGACTGAATCAAGCCACATAGAAGGAATGATTTCCTCTACCTTTCATTGGCCAAATGTTAGAACTATTGGCTGGTAAGTACCATTATTGTTTCCTCAATGGCTATTTGGGTTATTTCCAAATAAATATAGCTCCCGAGGATCAAGAAAAGACAACATTTACCTATCCATTTGGAACATCTGCATATAGAAGGATGCCTTTTGGTCTTTTTCATGATCCTGGTACTTTTCAACGTTGTATGTTGAGTATATTTTCAGAGTACCTTGAGAATTGAATGTAAGTTTTTATGGATTATTTCACAGTTTATGGAACTTCTTTCAATGACTGTTTTTCACACCTAGGTTCTATCCTTCATTGTTGCATAGAAAAAGATCTTGTATTAAATTATGAGTAATTCTATTTCATGGTTGAACAAGGGATAGTTCTTGGGAATGTTATTTAAAAAGAGGGAATTCAAGTGTATAAATAAAAAATTGAATTAATTTTAACCCTTATATACCCAAAATGTGTTCGTGAGGTGTTATATTTCTTAGTTCATGCTGGTTTTTACCACCGATTCATTAAAGACTTCATTAAGATCACACTTACCTTATCCCGATTATTACAAAAGGATTATGATTTTGTTTTTGATAAAAAATATGATGATTCTTTCAATTCACTAAAAAGGAGTCTCACATCACCTCCCATCATCCAACCACCAAGGTAGGATCTACCCTTAGAACTTATGTGTGATGCCTCTAACTTTGCATTTGGGGAAGTTTTATCACAAAGGGTTGAGAAGGATCCTCATGTCATTGCATATGACTCACATACCCTTGAACCAGCCCAGGAAAACTACACAACCATTGAAAAATAACTTATTTATATTGTGTTTTCCTTGAAAAAATTTCAATCATATCTTATTAGGTTAAAAATCATTGTTTTCTCTAATCATGCTGGCCTTTTTTCCTCATAAAGAAACCTGAAGCCAAGACCCACCTCATTCGGTGGATGCACCTCCTCCAAGAGTTAGACTTTGAGATTCGTGATAAGAGACAAGTGGAATATGTGGTAGATGACCACATTAGTAGGATTTCCCCACCATTGGACCATCATGTTGACTCACCCCTAATCATTAGAGAATTCTTCCCCCATGAGAACCTTTATGATGTTGTGGACCTTAACCCATGGTATGCAGACATTGTGAATTTTCTAGCAACATCTAGGGTCCCCACTAATTTCATCACTTCACAATCACAGAGTCATAAACAGGATTATCAGTGGTACATTTGGTATGACCCATATTTGTGGAGAATTTGTGGTGACCAAGTAGTTCGTCGTTGTGTCCGTGACCACGAGTTCACCTCTTTTTGGACCTTCTGCCACACTTTGGCTTGTGGGGGTCACTTTGGATCTCAACTTATAGCTTGAAAGGTCCTTGACTCAGGTCTTTATTAACCAACATTGTATAGATATGCCCATCATTTTTATAAGTCAGACACTAGATGTCAATTCACAGGAAATATCTCCAAGAGGAATGAAATGCCCCAACAGACCATGTTATTTTGTGAGATCTTTTATGCACGGGGCATTGACTTCATGGGGCCTTTTCAAAATTCATTTGTATTTTTATACTTCTTATTGGCTATTGACTATGTATCTAAATGAGTGGAAGAAAAATCTACCAGGACCGATGACTCTCAAGTTGTTGTTGATGTTGTGAGGTCCTATATTTTTAGTAGGTTTGGTTTTCCAAGATTCATCATTAGTGACCAAGGTTCACATTTTTGCAATCGGAACATGAAAAATTTTCTTCGTAATTATGGGGTTGTTCATAAAGTCTCTACAGTATATCACCCCCAAACTAACTGATAAGAATAAATCTCAAATAGGGAAGTTAAGAGAATCTTAGAAAAAATGGTACAACCCAATAGGGAAGATTGGAGTTTGCACTTGGATGATGCACTTTGGGAATACCGTACAACTTTTAAAACCCCATTCAAAATGTCACCATACAGAATTGTGTTTGGAAAGGCTTGTCACCTCCCAGTGGAGTTAGAACACCGTGAATATTGAGATGTTAAACAATGTAATATGAATCTTTCAGTTGCAGGTGAGAACAAGAAGATGCAAATTAAAGAGTTAAAAGAAATTCGATGTGATGCATTTGATAACTTCTAGATCTATAAAGATAAGAAAAAGGTTATCCATGATAGCATGATTCATCAGAAGAAGTTTCATATTGGTGAGAAGGTTCTCATGTATAATTCCATGCTAAAGCTCTACCCATGTAAGCTTCATTCCTGATGGCTCGGTCCTTATACCATTACTGATGTTTACCATTTTGGTTCTATATAGGTTTTGCATGAGAAGAGTGTACAAAGGATTACTGTAAATGGGAAAGGGCTCAAACACCTCTATGAGGATTTTCCAAAGCATCTCGTAGAGGAAATCCAACTGATAGATGCCACATACAACACCACTTAGTAAACTGTACCTTCTCCCTACATTTACTTACTTGTATATTTATTTAACATACATTTATTGAGGGCAATGTATCTTTTAGGTGTACGGGATGATGACATGTCATAGTTAGGATTAAAAAAACCAAAAAAAATGTGTTTTGAATATTAATTTTTTTCCTTATTTTGTGTTTTTAGATAAAAAGTAATCATAAAAAGAATATCCAAAATCATTTTTCATGCTTGAGACGATTGTGTAAAAAATTCCATTATTTTTGGAAAAAATGTTTCTCAAATGAATGTTGATATATAATCTTTTTCTAGAATTTGTATTTTTAAATCATTCTTAGGTGTATAATGGATTTTGAATCCCATGCCACATTAACACTAACCAATATTTTAATCCCTTACCTCAGAGACATTCTAATCCCTTTATTGTATATTATTCCTTTTAATCACTTTCTTGAGAGTCTTGGGTCATATAGAGAAACTAGAACTTGCCTTGATTCTGTTTGAAGCCATAAGATTCAAGTATGCCACATTCATGATAGTGGGAATCATTTATTGAAATTCCCTTTGTACAATTATCATCTATTTTTGGCCACCTTTACATTTTATCCTTCTTAAGACTTAGAGACCATGAAATTCTTGTTAGGTAGTCAAATTAGAAGCTAATTTATCCCTAGCTATGAATCTATTGTGTATATTCTTGTTTATTTTCATCAAGTGTGGGTGAGAGGGTGTTTCTATGGGAATTTTGGGGAGAGAATAATTGTTTTGAGTTTATATAAAGGGTGCCTACATTTTCCCTGGGCAACAGGTTCACAATTCATATTACATCATTGTTTTATACATGTTTCCCTCTTTATCTAAAAAAAATAAAAAAATATAGTTCTGTACATCTGAAAAAAACACAGAACAAAAGAATAAAATAGAGAAAAGAGGATGTTTACTCATTATTATTCATCACTTGGTTGTGACCTACAAAAATGGACAATGGGGATAGTGAGTGGGAGGTAATATACAATTTGTGGTGTTGAGTGTGTACATTCATTATGGACACTTGCTGAATTTATACATATTATGTACATAAGAGATTAAACAATCATCTTCAGCCTCATATTTTTAAACATTAAATCCTACCAACCCTTGAACCTCCTAACAACCAATTGGAAGTCCTCTTAAGCAGCACACTAGTTTCTACTGGTAGAGAAATTTGAATCTTGGAAATTATATGGTAAGATTGTATGAACTCTAAGAAAAGATAATAACTCCTCTTTCATATTTTCCTTTAGTGAAGAGGGAAAATTTTTAGGTGAGGATGGTTGCGACATGTTTCATGGGTTAACAAATAAAGTTGAACAAATTTGAATGTGAGAAACGAGAAATGATAGAAAAATTGATTCCATAAACGAGACATGAAGAATTTCATTTCAAAAGAATCATGGATGTTTTCACACCTTTGATTAATGATTGGGATAAGATTAGGATATTATACTTTACCCAGGAGTGCAAATTTTTAGGTGAGGGGGTGTGATCATACCACGATTCACTATTTTATATCACCCATATACCAATGTATTAAACTGGTTTTGTATTGAAAATTACAAGTATAATAACAAATTTGACTCTATATTTGATTCAATTATTTTGTTTTTAACACTATTTAAAAGGTAAATGTTACTTATTTTGATAATTATATTGTAGGTAGAGGGGATTTGGAGGACCCATGATGATGTCCAAGAAAAATGGGCCAATCTGCACGTGATCCAAGCACACTAGTGGACTAAAACACATTCTTGTTATAAACCGTGCATTAAAATGGGCTGAAACATTGTGGGCTGGTCCAAATTTAATTATCTCCATTTCATATAAAGGAACCAAAGCCCAATTCGTCCATTAAGTTTCCCATACAAACTGATCTGTCCAATAAAGTGGTTCTGCATGGGGTCAAAACATTGCCTCTGTATTTTGGAAATATCTCTTATTATATTCCATATCTGGACGTAAAATTTGACATGGAGGAAGAAACATTGTCTAACAACAACTATTTTGTTTTTTCTAAAGTTATTTAAGAATATTTGAATGGAAAAAACCATGAAACAAGCAGATTCGTGAAATTAGGGTGCCCAAAACGACTTCCCACGTTTCTTGTAAATTGGAACCTTGGGCACCCCATTTTGGAGTTTGAAGAGGAGGAAAAGTGATGCCATTTTAGAGTCCCAAAGTTGTCCCCCCATAATTAATAGAAGTTATGGAGGCTATGGAAAGTTCTACTTCAACATCTTCTTCTTCCTCCCCTCCCATGGGTTTCTTAACCCCTTGTGTTCACCTGGGGAGGAACATGATGTAATCCCAAGCTTCATACTTGTATTATTTTGAATGATATTTTTAATTGCAGGTTGTATGTTGTTTCTATTCATCCCTTCTTTTTATTTAATTGAGTTATATACTTGTATGTTATACTCAACTCAAATGATCTTGTTCGGGGGTACCCTTTCATGTGATGTTTCACACACTGTTCACTCCTTTTTCCTCCCTCATTCAATTGCGGTGTTTGTGTTGTTCATATTGGTCAATTGAACTCACATAAGTACTGTCAAGGACATGTAAATTTATTTCATGGTATCATAATGAAATAACATACAAACCTGGAATGTACATTGAGTTCTTCGTGTGTTTCCTTAGTGAGTTTCAGTTATGAATTCGAACACAAATCACCCAATCATCAGCAGTGTTCGGTGAATCATTGTGTATTTTCGACTGAACCCTAGGAGGTATCATAGAATAAACTCAGTAACATTATGGTAATAGGTGCTATAAACTAGGGATTAAAATATCTATACCCCTTTTCTTGAAGCAATGAAGGATGAGCCTCACGAGACTTCCCTAGGTTGATCACATTTAGTTAGTCTTGTTTATTTCGACTTTGTTTTATTGCTTTCATTTTCTATTGTAATTTTTAATCATCAAACCAAAGTATTATAAAACCAAATTTCCATTTTTTAATTTCATAATAAGAACCAAATTTTGGAATTAATGATCTAAGGCTCTGTCGAGAGACGACCTAGCGTTGCTGCTATACTACAAAAATTCTAGTAAAAACTAAACAACTAATTTGATGTGTTCGACAACGTGATCTATGGGTCAAGCTAGTGATGGATTATACCATCCGTTTTACTTATCTATTATGATTTTAACCTATATTGTGGGTGCCAAAAACTATTAGAGTTTGGTATTTTTATAATGACCCGAGATATTATATTTAGTCATAGGTGAATATATTTTATATGATATCATTCTCAGTGGTCATAAATTATAATTTAATTATGATATAGAACTAGATAAATGGTAGATCATATGTGTAACACCCTGATCTAGTAACCCAGAGTAGATTATTACTTATTAAATTGGTATAAGATAGAAGGGATCACACCACCCAAGAATTACCATTTTATTATTCTTGGAGAACTAGATATATAATGAATTCCATATTACGTTGGAAATTAAAAACTTAGCATAAGAACCATTATTGAATAATTTAAATCTTTTTGAATATCCCTCTTCATATCCTAAGGAAAGATAAAAAATAGATGGTGAACTAATATTATTAATAAAGGTTACATATAATAGAAGCTATCATGTGTAAATAAGGAATAATCATTATGGAATAGCGGATAATCAAAACACATTCCATTAAATCAATAACTTGAGTCCAATGAAAAACCATGGATAATATCAAAATAAAAATCAAATGGATAATGGAAACTAAATTATTATGTAATAAATACGTAATTCTATACATTCATGATCATGGATTCTCAACTAAGATATCATGAATCTTACCATCAAGCCTCTCAACCAACACATCATTCTTAATAAATGGATAAGTGTAAACCAAACACCCATATAATATGGCTACATATTTTTACTCATGATACTTTTCAATGCATTGATACGCTATCTATAACTAGGACCCACCAGTCACTTTCACATCCTGTGCATTACTCATATTTTAAATGATCAATGTAATTCATTCTAAAAAACATTATAAATGAATGTTTATCTATATTGAATCAAGAATACATAATTTTACCATAATCAATGAAATAATTTATTTAATAAAAATCCTTAAACTAATACCATATATAGAAATGGTGTATGGTTGAAACATTATAAATATAATAAAAATGATATTGTATTTATCCATGATATTGAAAATTTGTACATGACTAGAAAAATAACATTCAATTAATAATGAAGAGGGATAGAAAATATGGTCATAATAAAGTGAATGATATAAAAATAAGGTATAATACATTATCAAGGAAGGATGATAAAATACCATTTATTCATTAAAAATAAAAGTTTTTTAGTAAAACTGAGACTTAAGAAATTAAAATAGAATCAATAAATTAAAAATAACTTTCTTGTAACTTCATGTAAGAATGGATCTATAAATCACTTTTCAAAATTCTTTACATTAAATTAATACGATTACACCCTTTTATTTTGATATCATTTTAAATAAAAGCTTCCAAAATATAAAGATTTTTTTCTTCATTTATAATAAATAAAGAAAATTATAAAGTAATATTCAAGGAAAAGAGTAATCATGATGATGGTGAAATAAATTCGTGCGGTGTATGTTAAAATGAATATTTTGTTCACACCTTTGGTAAAATTTACCACATTTGGAAAATGGAATGAAGATTAATTTACCTTTTTATAGAAATTAAAATATTTTTAAAATTTACTTTAATAAATATTTGGTGAATAGTAAAAACATTCTTGAAAACATTTTATGGAAAATATGGACATGGAAGAAAAATATTTGGAAGGAAGACTTCGAAAAAACATATTTTTAAAATAAATTCCCTTATATGTAATTTTTATGTTTATTCTTGATGGAACAAGGGAATAAATGGATTATAAACATGTAAAACTAAACCTAACTATAGGAGAATAAAGTATATAGGTTTTAAAATTTTATCATCATATAATTTTCTCAAAGGAAATCTGAACACAAATAATATTGAAATAGAATAAGAATGCAACAAAAATCCTTTATCGCTTTGGTAACTTTTGAATCATAACACATTTAAAAAAATAAATTAAATTGTAACATTAAATATCATTATTTAATTTTGTTAATGACATAACATATTAAATTTCTGGGGTATAAACCTCATAAAATAATATAGTTTCATAACATAACATATGTCTGAGAGAATAAAATTTGAGATGGTAAACCCTTTCCTCAAGTCCAACTTTCTTCATATGAATTCATAACCTCCTATATAATAAATATAATTTTATTTTACATTTATAAAAGAACCATATTAAAAGTTATAATATCAGATATGATTTATTTATAACATTATATCACCCATTTATTACTAATTTCATATTATCATTATCATCTAGGGTGTTAAATGTTCTATTATTCATATATATTTCGGTTTGGTAGTTATGATATTTGCATCCTGGTCCTAGTTCTGTCATAATAATAATATTAATTGTTAAATAATCATCATGTTTATACATTAGATAAATTTTTTAATCATTCATGAAATGATAACATGAGAAACAAATCACGTGACTTCATGAAGGTGGTAGTATACACATACATATGAATAACATTATTATTTTTCAACAGATAGAAGAGTAAAAAGGTAAGTAATATATTATTTTTTCAGAAAAATAATTATTTCAAGAATATTATATATAATCAGTAAATAATCATAATAATTGGCCTTGTGAGTTGGTGATGAAATATGAATTACACAACTATGTGGAGATAATAGGCCGTACGTATGCACAAGCGATATTTTCATTTTATATAGGATGAAAAGGAGATGAATAAGGGTTGTGAATCTTGCATATAAATAATTTAAGTATAAGTAAATTAATAATGTTATTATATGGGCATGGTTATACTAGATTTTAATGAGGTAAAATATGGATTAAAATGAAAATTCATGATTAAGATGATTACATCATCTTTGAAGAACCTCCTTTGGATCCCTCTTTAGGGAATATATCGATGGTCTTTTAAGATGAAAATGACATATATAATTTAGATTAGGAATTTAAGAAGTGTTTTTCAGGGTTTTATTCAAGATAATTGGCCCAATAAGTTCTAAAAAGAGAGGATAGGTGGTGTACTTTTGTAAGTGAGGGGAAGGGTTCCCTGGGAATTACTTAATGTATAAAATTAATACAAATTAGTTTTCACATTAAAGTTGAAAAAATGAATTATTTAGAATATATGATAAAGATAATTCTAAATCATCTCATAAATTAAAATATAAAAAAATTTAGATGATGTTTTAATTATCATCACTTAGTTTCAACCCCCATTAACCATATTTAACGATAATTGTGATAATAATATTTTTACACATTATGGGCCAAGAAAGTTAATATACAATGAAAAGTGAACCATAAGTGGATACTGATTGATATGATAGAACATTTTTAATTAATTTAGACAATTTAATATTTTAATAACTTTTAAATCATTTAATAAAATATTATTTAAAATAAAATACCATTAAATAAATTTTCCAGACTATTTAGATAACAAAATTTAGAAAAATAGAAGGCAGTAATGTAAATTGAATATAAACTTTTAAAAAATAAATAATACATTATATATAACTAAAAAAATTCATGTAATGCTATAAATCATACAAAATATATTTCTTTTAATTTTTTTAAAATCATCCACTTGATTTTTCTACTACATGCACAAACACTGTGTTGCTAATAAATAAGCAATTAAGGTAATTATTTTATCATGAAAAATTAAAAATAAATCACTATCACAATTTTTTTTTATTCGTATTACGAATAAAATTTTATAATCATTCATAACTTGTTTTTATCCATATAAAAAATATTATATTTATTAAAAGTAATAAAGAGACATTTTGAAACCTTTCATTACTTAGAATAATATAAAGGTTTAATCAAAGAAAAATAGAACCAAAATTACATATTTTCAAACATTGGATGATAGAACTAAAATCATACAATGAAATATTTTCAAGTGTATAGATTATTTTTAAGCCTTATTTTATTGGTTTATCCTTGGTCTATCTTCTTTACCCTTACTGTGGTGACACTATTTTTACCAAGGTTACTATTCATTATGAAAAAAATAAAGGTAATTTTTTTATGAATTTGAACCCCTAGATTTAAAATATGGAATATATTTTTCAATATTCAAGTTAAGTAAGTTTCAGAAAATAATTTTAATATAAATTCATAAAACACAATAAAAAAATATGTTTTTGAAAAAAAAATACATTTTAAGCCTAAAAATGAGCACTCATAAAAATAAAATATAATGTTGATTATTATATTATTAAGTAGATTAATTTTAATTAAACAAGGCTTATTTTAATTTATTATCAAATCCAAAACATAATGATCCTTTGAAATTACTTGATTAAAAAAATTGACAATTGTACAAAAATCAACGTCTTTCACTATTCACTCATAAATCGACATTTTAAAAAAAAATCCCAAAAATTAACTCTAAGATAATTTTGATATTATGAAACCGAAAATTACATAAGTTTTTTCCAAATTCAATTTCTAAAATTTATAAATTTATTTATTTTTAAATATGAAAAAGTTTTATTTATAGAAAAATGACCTTTTAGACTTCTTGCTCTCTTAACATATTTGATATAAATTAATAATTATATAAATGTTGTGGATCATATTTTTTTATTAGAATACTATATTATAATTGGACTTAAATATACCTAATGGATATATACCTATATATATATATGCATATATATATCAACTATGTTTCCAATGACCATATATATATAGGTCATATTACATTTCTATATATAGATTTACATGATTCACTAAAGTTTATTCATTTTATTCTCTATCATCATGTATATTATTTTCCTAATTCTTTGCCTCATTTCCATATTTATAGCTGGGATTATAGTATTAATCACGAACCATGAGGATAAATATTATATGTTTGCGGTATTTTTATAAATATGTGCATTTACTCCACTTATAATTTTCTTCCTGTTGTTTCATATTGAAATTTAATAATGTATTAGTATTGATATTTTGTTATAATATTTTATCTAAATAAACCATCAAAATTTATTTTAGTTTTATGTTGTGTGTATCCAAAGTTATAAAACATAATATTAATTTAATGGATAAATTTATATTGAAATATTGGGATGTAACATCCCTACTTACAAAAATTGCATCCCGGAAATTTGAGTTTATTATTTATAAAATGAAATTATCATATTAATTAATTAAAATATAGTTTTTATCATGTAATTTAATTTTTTAGGTCAAGATTAAGAATCTTATTATTTCATTAAAGAATGTACTACTATAAGAATTATACCCACAATTGAGTTTTTAAAATAATACCTTGATATTTTAATATTACTTTAAAAATAACACTTGATAGATTTAAAAAATTATTTTTCCATAAAGATAGATATTTTATGAAAATATACGTACATGATATATTTTCACCACTTAAGTGGAATTTAATCCTTCATTTATAGTTCAATCAATTTCAACTTCTATCTCATATCTTACTCAAAATAAAAATTATTCTCGTTGAATTTTCCAGAATTGAAGTACTAAATTCAACTTTTGATTAAATATAAGTTTAAAAAAAAGATGAAAAATTATTCCTTCTATCTAATACTGTAATGACTATCACAAGAAAAAATAATAACCAATATGAATAAACCTTCATATGAGGAATTACTGCATTAATCTCTAAATCCTCAACAATAATACTTAATGTTCAATATAAATCATTCCATAAGTAACTAACATTAAAAATTTTCAATAATATTCTTGAATAATTTGAAAAACCAAATATTATAAATATTTAATCAGATATTCTTCTGAGATCAATTTAACATTTATCTCCAAAAAACATTATCCACTCAAGAAGTGATATTCTAAAAATATATATTCCCTTTAATATAATCTATAAAATATGCTAATATTTCCTATAAATAACATGAATCATTATAAATCCATAATAAAATAATATATGGTTCCAATAGAAAACACAACCATTATTATTTAAATAAAACCCAATTTTATCTAAAAACATTCACATTAACCGTAATCATATAATGTTCCCAATATAGTGGACTTCTTCAAAAATAAAATTAACCACTTAGTCACTAAATTAATTTTTAATCCCTTGAATATATATATGATAAAACATATGCTCCTAGAATATATTAACCCTTTTATCCCAACTAACCATATTAACATCAAAGACTATATTATACCTAAAGGTTATCAATAACATTCAACTTATTTCTAAAAAATAGAAAATTATTCTTCCAAAAATAACCTTTTCACTAAAACTCATACTAAACCAAAGGGTTTTATTGCCTAAAATATCTAAAAAATGTCCATAATAATCTTAAACTCTCATCACATAAAACCTAAAAAGGGGTATCTATGAATTTAAATTTAGGATCAATCTTATACTTATACTAGGAAGGCTCATCCAGAGACAAAGTCCCTAACCATTTATTAAAATAAAAGAAAAGTACACAAAGAAAACAACACAAGACATGAAAACAGCTACATATCAGAGAAATCATACCCATCCCCATAACCATGATCCATTGCTTCATCTGTAGTAGCCAACTCCCACTTTGAGATGTCATATTGTGATAGGGTCTTGACATACTTCCTTATGAGATTTAACTTTTCCAAATATAGGAACTCCTCAGAGGACTGCATTCCTTTTTTTTGCTGACAGAGGACCTAGTAGTCATTGGCTTCACCATAGAAGAGTAATCCTTCCTTTTCTTCCTTCTTGGAGAATCAGTCCCAGCTTTCTCATTCTTGGACACATTATTCTTCCCTCCCAGAACAATCTCACTATAAGGGAGTCGGGTCCTGCCACTAGTGTTCTCCTTTTCACTATCTAAAAGATCCCCCCATTTTCTAGAGACGTGCACTTCCTGGAAACCATTATTTGCTCCTCGATATTTCTCAAAATGACTATTAGTATCAATAATTACTAGATATTTCCTGTTTTACCCACAATGAGAACTACTAGGATAAAAAAAGACTCCCTCTCCACTATTTATTCCACTTATCCTCCTTTAATAGTGACAACTTCCTGCAAGAAACCACCTTTAGTCATCTGTGGACCTTCCAGCATCAGCAGAAGCTCCTTGGACTCCAGATTCTCAAACCGATTACAGGTCACTAGTGTACCCATATTCTTAGAACCCAAAGCCGATTTGGCCAAATACTCCTGAGATACAGAAACCAACTGCAGATGGAATGCCCCATCCACTGCAGATCAGGACTCAACATCAAGGTCAACTTTCAGCCTGTCAAAAACTTGCAGCCCGGTTGGGTTCATAGACACCTACACTGCCTTCATACTACAAAAAAGGACGCGGCGCAACAGCAATAAGACCATGCCTCATCTCCCTCTCCAACTTCCCATCAGAATTATCTCTAACAAGTACCATAGTAGTTCAAGAAGCCTCCAACCGAGCTCCCTTATCTGAAGAATGTCCAGCATCAGAACACACCGCAGTTTCCATAGGAGAACTAAGATCCCCATTCACATTCCTAGACCCAACCAGAGCCGCCCCAAAGCCATCCTTCACAACCGCCTGAGGAATCCTCTCATCAACACGAAGCTCAAAGCCACAACTACACTGTGTCTCCACCACCCGTGAGAAACACCCACCCTACCACTGTGACAAATGGCCTCCAGGTGCCCAAACCATCGACATCCTACACAGAACCTCATCCAATATTCAAAGACAACCGCTTGCATCCAACGGAATTCCTTCCCATAGGTAATCCAAACACAACGCAAAGGCGGCTTGTCGACGTCGACCTCAACACAGATCCGTGAGAAAATTGGGTGTTCCACAGACTCAGTCTGTTTATCTGAGCATAAATACCTCCCAATCATGTTACCAATGGCATAGAGAATAGAAGTATTTTAAAAATAAAGCAGAAGAACAGGGATCCTTAACCAAGTTGTAATATAATAAGGATCCATACGCATGTAAAAAATCAAAGCTCCACCAGAATAAAAAGAAGGAAGATTCACCACACCTCCGAGGAGCCCTGGAACAAGCGGTAACCAAATCTTCCTCTGAGCTGAAACACACCATTATGTGACTTCGGTCAGGTAACCAGGTGAATTCTCACTCATTAAGCTTCCAAGAATCAGAGACAAACTGGTTAAACAATTCAATCAAGGGTTGATGAGGATGAAATCAATCCACCAAGGTATATTTACATAGATCCTCAGCTCTATTAAGCTCTGTCGGAAGCAGAGATAACTACGGTGCCTCCCGGAAGAGATTTGGGACTTTTAGAGAAATAAAAATCCCAAGGAAGGGTAGAGCACAATCAAAATACGAGGCATCCTTCCCAGACGCCGATGAACGCGGGCCTCCCCCCTCCGATCGGGAGGTGGGAACAAGACCTGACGACATGGATCTATGACATCAAAGAGACGACGAGCGTGATGATGAGCCAAACCGCAATCTTATACTTATCAACATCAGAAAATTTATGTTTATCCCATATCACTATAAAATATAATAGGTTACCAATGGTTATATCCTCTCATTCACCATAATAGTTTATAAATAAAATGTGAATTGAACTAAGCATATCCCCTAGGGGTGTCTATTCAAGTGTGGGATCTTATGACCACTCATCGTGCACCAATGATGACCGAGTTAATACTCAATCTGATACTTTTAGAATTTTTACCTCTAGGTGAATCTGTGTCATATATGCATCCACTTTCCAACATCTAGGTTGGGATGTATTTTCTAGAGAAACCACAAAATCTCTATTTTACTAAAGATTTGTGATATTTCTATATACATAGACTTATCCCTAGAATATATCATAGAGTTATGTTCTCTGATCTATGTTTTCCTAAATATAGTTCCCATGGGCCATACAAAACTTTCTTTGATACCAACTATAACACCCCGACTCCAATAATCCATAGCCTATGATTATTTATTACATTGATACAAGTTACAAGTGATCCCACCATCCATGATCGACCAGCTTATTAGTTTTTGAAAACTAGATAAATTCTTGAATTCTATATTAAATTATAAATTAAAATCATAATATAATAAAAATTCTCGAATCTTTGAAATCATTCCTAATTTCCCAAGGAAAGGAAACAAATAAAGGGAAATCTATTATGATCAACAAGTGTTTCATAAAATAGAAGCTATCATTAGTAAATAATTCATAATAAATATTAAAGCGTGGATAATCAAAACACATGGCATTAAATCAACAAATCTATTTCAATGAACATCCATGGATAGTTTCAACATAGAACATGGGTAATGAAAACTGAATTCTTAATTAAGAAAGTTAATAATTTTGGACATTCATTATCAAGGCCTCACAACCAAGATATCATGAATATTACCATCAATACCTGTCAACCAAGACATTATTTATAATAAAAGGTAGGTGTTAACTAAATACCAACCTAATGTGGCCACATGTTTTGTATCATGAGACCTTTCAATGCACTGGGGGGAAATCTATAACCATTCACCACCTTCTACATTCACATCCTATGAATTCCTCATATTTTTATTGATCAATAAAATTCATTCTCAATGATTAATTATAAACCAATAGTTAGCCATATTGAATCAAGAATACAAAATATTTCCCCAGTCAATAAAATAACAATATTAATAAACTTCATTCAACTGATACCATATATATAAATAGTATACGGTTGAAACATTACCAAAGTAATTAATATTTTATTTAATTAATCTATGATACTGAAAATATGGACATGAAGAAAAAACTAATGTATAATAAATAATGAATAGTGACAAAGAACACGATCATAAGAAAGTAAATGATATGAAAATATGGTATAATCCATTTTTTCTAAAGGATGATATAATACCATAAATTAATCATAAATGAATATTTTATAAAGAAACCAATCCTTTGTAAAATAAAATATAAATAGTAAATTATAAATAATATCCATGTAACTTTTTCTAAGAATAAAGTCATAAATAACTTTTCAAAATTATTTACGTTCATTTAAGAAAACAATACCATTTTATTTTGATATCATTTTAAATAAAAAGTTTCAAAATAATTTGAAAAAGATTTTATTTTAAAATGACCAAGAAAAATTATAACGAAACCTTCAAAGCATAGAGTAGTCTTGATGGTGGGGAAATCTGTTCATATGGTGTATGTTAAAATAAATATTTCATTTACACCTTTGATAAAAAGTAAATTGTTTGGAAAAAGACAAGAATAAACCCTTTAAAATATTTTATATAAAGTAAATATGGGTTAAAATAAAATAAATTAAAATTTATAGAATATTAAAAAAATTATTGAAAACATTTTAAATAAAATATGGACATGGAAGAAAAAGAGTTGGAAGGAAGACTTCAAAATAATATTCCTAAAAGAGAGTATGTTACATATACCTTGTTGATCCATGATCCAACAAGAAAAGAAATTAAATATAAAAATATAAACCCAAACATAAACATAAGAAAATAAAATAAAGTGGGTTTTTATAATATTACGATCATATATTTTTTCCCAAAGGGTATCTGAACAAAAATAATTTTGAAATAAATTGAGATTGTAATAAAAATATCTTACCACTTTGGTAACTTTTGAATCATAATAAATTGGATTAAATAAATTTAATTGTAACTTTAAATATCATTATTTAATAATTATTCATGATATAAAATGTTAAATGGTATGCATATACACCTCAAAATAGAAGATATGTTCATAACAAAACATATGTCCCATAGAGAACAATTTGAGAAGAAAAACTCTAACCTAGAGTCCAACTTGCTTCATATGTGCTATTAGATTTCTATATAATAAATTTATATTTATTATAAATATATAACAGAACCATATTCATAGTTATTATACCATATATTCTTCACTTATTACATTCAATAACTCATTTATTAATAATTCATTTTTAACATCATTATCAAGAGTATAAACTCTTCCATTTTTCATAAATGTTTGAATTAAGTAGTTATAGTCCTTGAATATTGGTCATGATTTAGTCATATAGATACTATTAAGAATTAAATAATTATTATTTCTATACATTAAATAAAAAATTAAAATTATTTAGGAATTAAATGAAGGGTAAATGAATCACATCGCTTTATAGAGGTGGTAGTCCACATGTAAGCACAAACGATGTTATCATTTCACAATGAGTTGAAGGGTAAGAAGGTAAGAAATATATTTTCATTTTAGAATCATAATTATGTTGTTAAATCATATATATTAATTAAATCCAACATAATAACCATCCTTGTGTGGTGGTGATGAAAAATTAATTACACTGTTTTGTGGACATAGTAGGCTGTATGTACGCACGAGTGATGTTTTCATTTTTCATAAGATGGAAAGGAGATGAATAAGGGTTGTTACTCCAGAATAATAAAATTTTATTATATTTAAGATACTTATCTTGTTATATGATCAGGGTTATATAATATTTTAAGTATTTATAAGAATAATAAAATGAAAATTATTGGTTAAGATGATTACATTCCTTTTGAATAACCTCCTTTGGATCTTTACTTAAGGACACTAGGGATGGTCTTTTAAGAATACCATAACCTATATAATGTATCTAAGGAAGTTAATAAGATTTTTTCTATATTTTTGTTTAGATAAGTGGATCAGGAAGTGTGAGTAATAGAGGACATGTGGTGTCCTTCAATATGTTAGGGGAGGAGAACCCTTGGAATTACTCAAAGTATTAAATTAATATAAATTAATTTTCAAATTCAAGTAGAAAAAATTGATATGGTTTGAATATAGTATATATATAAGTCTGAATAATATCATAAAATAAAATTTAGACAATTTTATGTTATGTTTAAATTCTTATCTCTTAGTTTTTACACTCCTTTAACTCAATTTAACAATTATCGTGATAATAAGTTTTTTTACACATTAGGGGTTATGGAAGTTACTATAAAATGAAAAGTGAACCTTAAGTAATTTTTTTTCGATTTAATAGTAAATATACCATAAAATATTCCAAATATAATATTTTTAATAATTTTAAACCATTTAATAAAATATTATTTAACATAAAATACCATTAAATTAATTTTCAGGACTATTTACATAATTTACTTTAAAAAATATCAATATAGTAATGTAGTTAATATATAAAAATTTAAAAAATGGTTAATAAACTTTATTTTTCTATGGTTTTTTGGAACACCACAAATCAACCAAAATATATTATGTCTTAGGTTTTTTTAAATCATTTACCTAATTTTTCTACTGCTTTCATAAGCCTTATGTCATCCTTATGTAAGAAATTAAGATAATTATTTAATCATTAAAAATTAAAAATAATTTACCATCATATAATTTTTATTAATATTAAAAATAACCAGGTTATAACCAGTCAAAACCTTTTTAATCCATTCTAAATTAATATGATAGATATTAATAGTAAGAAACATGAATTTTGGAATTCTTTTATGCTTAAAATAATATATATATATTTATAGAATAAATATAGAAAAAATGAAATATTTTAAAATATTTGAAGGTCTAGTAAAATTAAACTCATCCAACTAAATATAGTAAAGTGTATGGATTATTTTGAAGCCTTATTTCATAGTGTTAACCTTGTTTCTCTTTTTTTACACTTACAACGATGACAACATTTTTTCCAAAGTTACTATTCATTATGACAAAAAATAAAGTTGATATATTTACCAAATTTTATCCAACTAAATAAAAAATTGAACTAAGTTTTAAATATTTAATTTATAAAATTTGTATAAATTAAATTTAATATAAATATGCAAAATGTAACACAAAATAGTTTTTTTTTCAGAAAAATGTGTTTTCATACTGAAAAATGAGCGTACACCAAAATAAAATAAAATATTCATGATCAGGTGATTAATTATATTATTTATAATTAAATAATGATTATTTTAATCTAATAAGAAATCCAAATAAATTGAATTTCAAATTAATCTATTTAAAGTTAATAAATGAATTTTTGGGAATTTTTGGCATTTTTCACTATTCACTCACAAATCATTATTTTCAGAAAAATGCAAAAAAATCACTGTAAGATAATCCTGATATGGTAAAAAAAAGACCAAATGATTTATATCAAATTTTATTTCTAAAATTTATAATTTTTTTTCTAAAATATACAACAAAATCGCTTTTATTGAGAAATAACATTTTAGAACATTATGTGCTCTTAATCTATTTCATATACATTAATTAATATACGAGTGTTGTGAATTATATTTCTTTTTAATTTCTTATCCAAAAATTATATAACAATTGGACATAATTATACCTAACCACAATATATATATATATATATATATATATATATATATATATAACAACTATGTGCTTAACGACCATATATGTATCCATCATATTACATTCCTTTATATAACATTACATGATTGACTAAAATCAGTTTGTTCACCTCTCTCTAATCATGTTTATTATATATCTAATTCTTTTATGTATTTCTATAGTTATAGTTGGGGGTCAAAATATTAAAGGAAGGAAATGAGGATAAAGATTTTATTTTTTGGTATTTATATATACGTGTGTATTTAATTAACTTTAACTTTTATTTATAATGTTTCATATCACAACCTCATAATGTATTAGTGTTTATATTTTAGTATAATATTTTCACACAATAATAGTATCATATATCATTTTAGTTTGATTTTTCCTGTATCAAAATCTATCAAACATAATATCCATTTAAAGGAGAAATACATTTTGAAATATTAAGGTGTTACAATTTGGTCAACATGATTCATTTTCTGGGTCCAGGAGTTAGTTTTTCGAAAGTAAGCTGTGGAGGTATGGGGATTGTCACCAAGGTAAAGATATACATATTATCCAATGTAGGGGATTGTCTATTCCTTTGATAGAGATAGCTTTAGTCAAGTGTTATTAGTGATATTAGTAGTGGCATATTCAGTATAATAACGATAGAACTTCAAAGGAGTGATGATCGTATAGTGAGTTTGGGAATCTATATAATAATTATTGTATCACACATTTTCTTTCTAGTTGGTATAGATTTGGTCATACTGAGGGACCAGGAGCAAGTCCATAAGCATATACATAGTTGGTATGTTTGGGATTCTCCAACTATTCAGGTCATAGAGGAGGTCATGGTACCTAGAGGCATGGGAAGTATGGATGATAGGGAAATGTGCATCAGGGGATTTTAACATCATGATCTCAAGGATATGTTTTTATCCAAATTCATTCAATCGAACAGGAATCTTTGATACATGGTGGGAATCTATATACAATTCAAGGTATTTATCTTGTGGGATTGACCCTTGAATCTATTTTATTTGAAATGAGTGTTTCAAACACATTCATATATGAGAAACTAGTCAGTGATCAAGGGAAAGAGTTGTCGTATATATATGGAGTTATGGAAATTAGTTTACATTTAGGAGTAAATTAAAATGATTTTTAAATATTTTTAGAGTTTTCTATAGTTATTAGTGGTTGAAGGATTGTATGAGAATTATTCATGTTAGAGATACATAACTTCAATGTGATCCTCAAGATGGATTGACTGACTTGTTATTGAGCACATAATTACTTTTATGATTTAAGGGTATTTTTTTATCCATAGAGGGTGATTATTATACCTATTATATTGAGTGGGATCTATAGGTAAGTCATTTAGGAATAGAACACAGCAGTGAGAATGTCCCAGTTGAATAAAAATTACCAGAGAGATATAGATTAATCACACCAATAAGT
Source organism: Viscum album (assembly GCA_963277665.1). NCBI lineage: Eukaryota > Viridiplantae > Streptophyta > Magnoliopsida > Santalales > Viscaceae > Viscum > Viscum album. The sequence goes on from OY728138.1 coordinate 1,386,077,450, forward strand.
ATTTCCTCCCATTATTGATTATTTATATGATGTCATTCCTAATAAATTATTAGGATTTCAACCTGAGTGTGATATTGAGTTTATATTTCAGATTTTTGGTGGTACTTATATTCTATCAATTCTTACTTATAGGATGGATCATGTAGAGCTTAGAGATATGAAGGTTTAGCTTGAGGATATAAAGGATATGACATTTATTCACTCAAGCATGATTTACTAGGGATATCTTGAATTATTCAGTAATAAGGTGTAAAAACCAATGTAGTTGTGTGTGGATTACCATAGGATGAACAAAGTGAATCTTAAGGAAAAATATCATCTTACTTCTATCGATGACCTATTTGATCAGTTAACAGGAGTGACATGATTCTCCATGATTGATTTTAGATCAGTTTATCACTAGTTGAGAGTGAGGCCTTATGATATTATGTTCACTTATATTAGGAGTATACATGACTTATATGAGTATCTCATGATGTTGTTTGGATTTAAAAATGCACTGGTAGTATTTATGGACCTGATGAATAGGGTATTTCTTTAATATCTACATTTTTTCATGGTTGTATTCATTGATGATATTTTGGTATACTCCCAATTGAGGGAGGATTATTCTCTCTATTTATATATCATTTTGAGTACACATATGGTGTAGTGACTATAATACAATCTATCAAAGTGTTAGTTTTTCATTTATAGAACTCTATTATTAGGGAACATTATATCTAAGGAATTCATATTAGTGGACCTAGAGAAGGTCGAGGCTATGGTTCCTTGATATATATCAAGGAATATTTTCAATATTTTTAGTTTCCAAGATTTAGAAGGTTACTACCATATGCTTATCTAGGATTTATCTTATCACCAACCACCCCCACTGAACACCCACCCAAGTTAGCAGTGATGATAGGTGTGGCTTCTGAAGCCCTCCTTCAATAAGCCATGGGTCAAAAACTAGTACCGAGGGTTTCTATTACTCAAATAAGAGGAATTATCTTCATAAATTCCTAGTAAATATAAAACATCAACTAATAAATTCCATATAAATTAGCTTAAGAGTCAACATTTCCCATTCAAAAAATATCACTACATAAAACAAGTCTAATACAACAAAACAAAATGCATGATGACACCCTAGACTCCACTAAAACCACCTAAATAACTGCATCTCCAATATCCATCTTTCTATCCTAAAAAATAACTCAGGAAAACCATAAAACAGTTAAAATTTCAAAGTAGTCAGTAAGATTATATTTCTAAAAATTTCTATATCCATGTGAAATATTTTTTTGGGATAGATATGCATGAAATTACCAAGAAATACAACAGTTTATCCAGAATAGATATAAATATAGTAAGAAAATATTTAATTTAATGTAATATAAAAAAGTCATATAACCACCACCTTTGGAAGTAACACTTTAAAAATTTATCATTGATATCTATTATAAACATTGGAATAAATAAACGATGATCATAATAGGTTTTTCAAATCATAGTAAAATAATATAAAAGGGTATATAAATAAATCACTACTTGATGTGTCATTATAATAATTTATTCATCCCAATAATATGATTTCAATAATGTTCTTCTAATAATACTACCATATTACCAGAACCATTCAATCATCACCACATCATCACAACCATCATAAACAAAAGGTAAACATGTAAGTCTAGCTCTCAACCTGTTGAAAACGCCCGAACATCATTCCCATCACAAAAATCAAGAAAAATTGGTAATACCCTATCTCAATCAATTACAACCATTCCATCCAACATACCACCATATTGTCACCTCAATGAATTGTTTTATAACCTCAAGTCATTATATCCCAAATCATGACCTAACCCTAAGCTATCACAATTAGAAAAGAGTGTTTACATGTTATAAATTTAATCCATTACAACCCATATATGAATATAATTATCATTACCTTGAACCATTATAGCCCAAAAATATATATTCTAGTCACAAATGAAATCTATTATATCTCAGTACATATATATAATTAAATAAAAATAGATAAGAAAATATATAAACGAAAAACCTTACAAGAAAATAATGAAACTTAGAAACACAAAAATACTCAATATCACAACACACAATAAGATGTAATAACAATGAAATATCTAATAAACTAAAAATTTATAATAATATACGTCATGGAATAAATTTCTACTAAATATTTCAATAAAATTCATGTTTAAATTTATCTACCATTAATTATTTGGTTACACTACTTCACTCAATTATCTATATAATAAAGATAAACCTATAAGACACAAATTAAGATTACTAGATCTCACTTAGCATTCCCAAGACAACACTAGACAATTTATTATAGCTACCCAACACCTTAACCCTAGTACATAGAATAAAACTATAATTTTATGATAATTCCCTACACCAATACATACCCTAATTCCCTATAAAATAGAATACCTTGCCTTAGCTAATTATAAAGTATCCCAAGAACTCTAACCATAAATAATATCATTTAAATTCATATTAATGTGAGAACCATAAAAATACCATATACCCACTAAACTTAAGAAACACTTCATACTATTTAAGCCACTAAATTACTTCTATAACCATACTCACACTAGAAATATTAACTTTATATTACCTTCTTAATTATACTCATTTTAAAGATATAATCTATTATTTTAAATGCAATTTTAGGTTTACATTTTTTTACCACTTTTATTCTAATTCCCATATACATATATAATTTTAGAATAACATTATTAATACAATGTAGAGATGTATTAAAAAGGTAATAACATTTATTGAATGAAAAAACATATATTTATAATTATGATTCAGTAAATTATAAAAAAATGTAATAATATTATAACACATTTTTATACATGAGTGAAAAATAATTAATAATATTTTAATAAAGAATATAATAGCTAAACATATTATCTTTACATGTTTTCCACTATCATTTTAGATTCCATCATTTATTTCTATTTTTAGAATATCTTCCATCTCACATGGGATGTTACATTAAATTAGAAACATATAAATATAAAAATATTCCTCTATAATCTTAGAATAATTTCATAATAATATTATGATTATAAAGAAGAATTTTAAGAGGTAATGACTTTACTAAGTTAAGTATGCAACGATAAAAATAACAATTATAGAAAATAAATATAATTGTACATATGATAACCCATTTCCCAAGACTAAACAATGTTGTGAGGGAATAGTAAGGAATTAAATTAAATATATTAAATAAAAACCCATCCCTTTAGACCTAATCATCACCATTGATACCTAAAAGAGAGTGAAAACTTACCATATTTGAATTTTGGAAATGGGTAGATTTTAAAGTGTTTAATTAGTAAAAGGAATCATAATATTTAAGGTTTTAATGGGTGATTTTCAATCAATAATATGATATAAACTCTGATCATCATATTTTAAGGGGATAACAATTGATGTAAAATAATGAAAATTCAAATAATTGGGTACAAAAGGGTTAAAAATAGAAGGATGGGGTTAAATAAGGGTAGCTTGGTAATTTATGTAACATATCAAACAATATATATTTAAAAACTTAGGGGAATGTTTTATAAATCCCTAACCATAGTATCTCTTTTATTTTCCACCTTTGTTTTGCATTCACTACATGCATTTTGTGAAATACATTCTTCATACATCATTATCAATATACCACCATTCAAGGAAGAATTTTTTCAAGATATGAGGATATATATGTATACATATATATAATTTTCTATGAAACATGATATATATGCCTAATTCTTACAGTATAATCATAATCCACCAATATTAATTTCACCAAAATAACGGTTCTATAAAATTTTACATAATCCCTCAAAAAAGAAGATAAATAAATTCTTTGAATTTAATTAAATAACCATGTAAAACATAATTATGATTATTTATTTGTGAACTATTATAAAATTTGAACACATAAATGTTTTATTTAAACATTTATAATCATTTAAAATTTTAAACAATTTTCATATAAATATTTTTATATTTAATTATTTTTACATCCATTTTCCTTTTCTTTTTAAAACCACATCAATGTATTTCTATGTATATTGTTTATATTAAAATTTTAATCATTCTTAACTTATTATCTCATTATTTAAAAACATTTTATTGTCTAAAATTTTATATAGAAACATTATATATATGTATATATTATGTAATATATTCAATAAAATTATTATAATAATAAACGATATAATTCCCTAATCCCTTAGCAACTGATAAATAAAAAAGTAAGGAGTCTTGAAAATTCAATATCCTACACCAGATAATAAATAAATAATATAGTTTTATTCATGAAAATTTCAAGCATAATAAATATATTTTATATATGAGATCTTAAGTAAAATAATTCGAATAATAAATGATATACTTCCCCAGACCCTTAGCTACCAAAAAATTACCAAGTGATTTATTCTGTCCCTTATATTAGATACCTCTACAAAAATAATCATCTTAAATAATTAAAATAAAAACCATATGAAAATGGAGACCAACCCAAACAAAGAGAATGGAAACTCAGGTATTCACATCTCTCTTTTAGTAGCACCAAAGGGACCCTGACCAAGAAGAGTGTGCATTTCATGTGGTCAAAATACTTTGGGAGACCCTTTCAATAGATGAATGGAAGGTTTATATATACACTAATATAGACCTTACATGATATAGATAAGTAATAAAAATTGTATTATGATGCTTATAAAGTTGGTTTTGGGGCATTTTTGATTTAGGGTTGTCTTGGGGAACTTCAGAAGTTGGTCGCTTATGGGTCCAAACAGTTGTGTCTGCATGATAAAATACCTAAAACATGATCTGGAGTTAGTAGTGGTATTTCATGTACTGATATGTTTGTTTCACTATCTTTTAGTCTAGTGTATCTTGATTTAAACCCAATATATTATCCTTTGGTACATATTTTTTCTAAGGAAGCTAAACCTTTGACAAAAGAGGGTGGTTGAGTATCTTTAGTCATTTGATTTCAAGATGTTGTACACCCCTAAGAAAGTAATTTTGTGAATAATTCACTATTCATGAATACTTAGGTAGAGGTAGAGAAGGTGGTCATTAATAATTAGTAGGTGATAAGGAACTTTAATGAGATACACCTTGACATTTATGAGTATTAGATAAAATTGACCATAAAATAATTGATTATTACATATTTAATCCTTGAGAGATTGAAGTGGATTTAGTTATTTGACTCTGATTTCTTAGTTGTGAAGTAAAATATATATGGTGGGGAGATGATAACTGATTGGTCCTTTTCTACTGATGCAACTTGTTATCTATAGGGTAATGTGGCAGTAATTGTGATCATTCATGAGGAGATGATGCGAGATACATATGCATAGTGATAGGATATTCACATGGGAATTACCAATATGTATCATGACATTTGAAGGTAGTACTGTTGGAACTAGATAAATAAGAACATAGAAAAGTTAATTTTGTGACGCTACACCTATCACTAAGTAAAGGGTGAGAATTAGTAGGCTGCATGTCTAATTTAGTCATTACCAATTTTAATGTGGATGTGGGATGATGTGATGGTGGAATTTCTAATTGTATTATTGATTTATTATTATGATAGTGATGTAGTATCATTTATTGGGTAATTTTTAAAATAGGTTGTACATTTTATACTTTTCTAGGAGACCTTTTCTGTCAAAGAGTTGGGTTATTTGTATGTATATGCGACATTGTTTATTTATGAGGTTCCTAAGAACATAATTTATAATTGGGATTATCATTTTATAGAGATATTATGTAAATGGTTGTATAAGTATCTTGATTGGCAGGTTCACTTGAGTGATACCTAACTTCATCAGATAGACAGGAAGTCTGAGTGAACCATTCGAATGTTAGTGGATATGTTGTGGATACGTATCCTTGATTTTAATGTTTTATAGGTGAAAAATTAAGATATTTTGAATGTTTTATATAATATAAATTATCATTCTTGCTTCATATGATCCTGTTTGAGGCTTTTTATGATATACTGTATCAATCGCCTCTATGCTGGGTAAAGGTTAAGGAGTAAATGTTTATTATAAAACCCTGAGTTTGTATGAGATGCTTTTTTTTCTCGAATACATTTATTTTCATTGATTTTATGTGTTTCAAGATACAATAATTAATTTTTTTTTAATATATAATAGAAAATCAATATTTTACCACACACAACATTGACTTGGCTTGCGTCACACACAACCTGAATTTCTAGGAATCAACATTTTATTATTATAATTATTTAAATGAGATAGTTATAACATAGCCATTAAACCTAGTAATATGAGTAGTAATAAATAATTTTTAAATATTATTTATAATTTTTTTATATAGATAAATCATATTGATAATAATACATATAATTGTTTTAATAATGTTTTTATATGTTTGAAAATACTATTTTCCTAAAAGAACTTATTTTTATCTACTTCTATGAACAATAATAAAATTATTTTTAGAAACTTTTAGAAAATTAATTTTAGAAAATATGCATAATTTTTTAATATATAATGTAAAAATAAGCTTAGGGTAAATTTTTGGTATTTTTCTAAGAAACTTCATTTTTGGATGAAGAATAAAAAATATTGAATTTTAATTCAAAAATGATTTTTCATGTAATTTAATTGTATAGTAAAATTATATTTTATACTAGTTTGAAAGTCATAATAGATCAATTCTACATATATTAATCCAATTTAGTTCATTGTATTTATTATTAAATTGTATTTATATATGATTTCTTAATGAGAAATTAAACTTTCTCATTTTAAAAACCAGCTTTCTCGCCACTTCTGTGAGATTAACATTAAACATATTTTTTCCACTTTTGTCAATTGAATTTTAAAAAAAAATACACAGTTTTAATTAGTATAATATTTATAGTCTATAAATTTCTACTTGATTTTTGACCAAAAATAATAGTGAGTGTGATTAAAAATTAATTACATCGATTAAGGTAAAATTAAGCTTAACAAGAGACTAATATTAAACCTAACATCCAAAATGACCTATCCAATTGTCCAACACACATTTTCTAGACATATTTCATCCATAATACTTATATTATTGAGTTTTTTTGGTTATTTATGACTTTATTTAGGAAAAAACGTTGGTACACCTAACTTTAAAAAAAAATGCCAAGTGAGCCCCCTCCCTCCCCTATAAAAGACACAACTTATACCTTCTTCACACCTCTCAAATCACTTATGATTTTCCAATATCTGCCCAATTCACTTTCCAACATTCCTACCTTCCTAATTGAAGCCTCCTTTTGGGAATAAATCTAACCAAGGAATCCCTTTGGTAAAAATAAAAAAAAGTTACCCAAATAAGAAGGGTTTTTATGAGTATAAAGAGAGTAAATACATAATGTAAGAATATTTCTAGTCTCAATTTTATTTCTATATGATTTACCCCTAATTCACTACTTATTTATTTTATATGGTGTATATAATACCGATGAATATATTCAATTATTTTTATTCTTATATTTATGGGTAGTTATATATCCATTTGATGAACTCTATTTCTTGGGGTTTATGTTTGAAAAGTTACCAAATCGGTAAAGTAGTTTTTTTCTCAATTTTCTTTATTTGAGACACATTAAATGAACTTCAAATAACATATTTTAAAAAATGTTTTTAAAGATGATATTTTAATCCACATTTCAAGGGAAAATGATTTTGAATTTTTTTTATGGTTTTCAAAGAATATGTCTCATGTTTTCAAATTTTTTTCAAATTTTTTTTTCAAAAATATTTTCATGCTTCCTTTTCAAAGAAATGGTTTTCAAATTTTTTTTCAAGATTAATTTTTAAATAAACAGTTTTTAAAAATGTTTTCAAGATTATTTTATATGTTTTCATGTATTTTTTTAAATTTTTTTAGAATTCCATGTTATATTTTCAAAGAAAATGGGTTTTAAAAGGATTTATGTTTTAAAATAATTTTTTCAATGAAGAATGTATATTTTTCTCAAGAATTTTTTTGAAAGGAAATTTTCAAATAATCTTCCATATAATATGACATCATTTAGTGTTACTCATTATTTTATAGAAAATTATCCAAAGGATTCATTCATATTATTTCTCTGAATGGATTATGTTTTGATGGAATGATTTTTATGAAACATTTTTCTCTTTCACATGTTATATGCTTATGAAACCTGATTCGTTTCAAGGGTTATTCTTTGATAAAAATATTATGAAACCTGTATTTTTCCTAAACTTGAGATATGATTACATGTTTATGAAACCCAATTTATTTCTTGGGTTATGATAAGATGTTTATGAAACCCACATTTTTTATGGGTCATGATATGATGAAAGTTTCATTATATTATGGAACATGTACGAATGAATTTATTATGAGATAGGTGAGATAAATATCTCCCTAAAATTCATTGGTATATCGCATGAGATAATGATTGGAATAACTTTTATGGCCTGGATCCACTATAGGAAGATGGGGAAACCCTATCCCTTATAAGGAAAGGACCACAATTGGGGATAGTAGTGTATCCCACCCAGTATGTGTAGTCACCATGAATACGAAAGATGGGGAAAACTGATCAACTATGAGAATACAGGGAAACCCAATACACTATGGGAATATGGGGAAACCTGATCCTTTACAAGGAAATTATAGAGATTGAGGATTGTGGTATGTCCCTCCCAGTAGGTGTTGTCCCAATGAAGTTCCCTAATAAGTTCTAGAAATGAATCTTGACTTATATGGAATGGTATTACATGTTTATGTGTATTCCACAATTTCATATCTTATTTATATGTTATGATTTAATGGATTATACTCTTGTTTCCCTTATTATTAATTTCGTATGAACATCCAATATTTATTCCATGATTCATGTTTACGATCTTTGATATGAAGGTTATGATCTTCTAATGTCATGATCACAATATCACACCCTTATGCTTATGATTATACTTACATATATCCATTTTTTACTCTTATTGAGAATCTAAGCTAACCCATTTTTATGTTTCCTTCCCTAGTACATGAATATATATATTATGTAAAATGTGTCTAATAAGGGTTCTAGTCATGAAGAACATAGTGGGAGATAATGTATCTCACTTATGTACAAGTGTTTATGTTTCCATGTTTCTAAAGGATCTTTACTAATATAGTCTTTGGGAATCTATTCGTGTAATGTATTTAGTATTTCAAAAAAATTATATAATTTTAATGTATGAAAATATAGGTTTTCTATTGTTGGTATCATAGTGAAGGTTTAGTTAACCTTTGGAAACTAGGATGAGAAATCCATAGTGAGAAACCTAAAGACATTCCTAAGGATAAGTCTAAAGATGAGGAAAAGTGTAGGAAAATGTATTGGAATTTTGATAAAGGATATATAGGGTGGTTTAATATAAATACATCTATATATGGATACTATAAGTGGAATTGGTTCTGGTATATATGTACCTAGGAGTAATAACTCTAACAAGGTGCATCGGGCATGACTCCAGCATAACATGGTACACGACAATGGGCTTTACTATGCACCTAGATTGACACTCTCGAGGGATATTCTTTTGGAATTTAAATAATCTTCACAAACCATCATGAATAATTTAAAAATAAGTGGTCTATGAACAACATAGTATAAACATTAGGTGTCATATATTAAATAAGGTGTCATAATTTAGACATCATCTTTTTTTATGATTATGTGGTTCCTTACTATGAAAACTGTTTCTTACTCTATGATTTTTTGTTTTAGTCAATGTATGGAACTAAAACAAATTGTTTTTATAGAGATTGTCATTGAGAATAGAATGATTATTCTCCTTATAATCTAAATTCTATAGGAGTTGGAGTGAAATATTTATTGTTATTCTCACATATCTTTCTCAAGATATGAGTCATGATGAGATTCTAAATGAGAATAGAAGGTAAAAATGTTATATTGAATCCTTCATAAGAAAACATCCCCCTTATTTAAGTGGGTCTTCTAACCCACTTGTTTCTGAACACAGAATCTGTACCACTGAAGAGATATTCTATATTCCCTACTGTTTGGATCATGAGAAAGTCATTTTGGATGTTTATCAGTTAGAAGGTGAAGCAGACCAGTGGTGGACTCTAATAAAGAATATAGCTAATCAAGATGAAATTACATCCATGGATTGGTATGAGTTCACAAACTTATTATTCAATAATTACTTTCCTTATTTTATTTATACTAATATAGAAAAGGAGTTACTTGAGTTAATGAAAAAGGATAATGAATCCATCAGTACCTGCGAGGCTAATTTCACAAGACTTGTGAGGTAAAATTCTACAATGGTCATCCCACATGAAAGTAGAGTTGTTAGGTAATTAATTTGATTAAATCCATGTATCATAACAATTTTGGCCATAAGAGACTTTAGTATCTAGGAAGAGATTGTGTGTTTTTGAATCAAAGTTGAAATGGAGGTTGGAGTTACATATCAATCTCATGATTTTAACAGGAAAAAAAGTATGTACTTCAATGGAAAATCTAAAAATTATGAAGGGAAGAAGAAGAGTCTTTCTTTATGCTCTAATTTTGGAAAGAAGCATAGAGGGAATTGTCTTATGGGGTATAATAGGTGTTTTAAGTGAAGAAGGTAAGGACATAATATAATTGATAACTAGAATAATGGGAAGAAGTTGGATAATGATGCAAATGGTGGAAAAGATACATTGAATGAACCTCACACAATTTAGTTCTTTAAGTTTAAGGAGGATGGAAATTATGATACCCTATAACCAAACCCAAGGGTTGGTGATGATGATCAGCGAAGACAACCTCTTAAACTAAGGGGCATGGGGAAATCTCAGGTGATCACTATTTCTGATGAGGGGTGAGATGACAACGTGGTGAAAGGTATACTTACCTTTCACTCTAGAATTGGTAATGTCTTATTTGATTCTATATCTACCCACTATTTCATATCTAAAAAATTTTATAAGGGTATTAATATTCCACCTGAATTATTATATGTGGAATTAATAGTTAAAAACCCTAATGGTATGATGATTTCATCTCATGTCTATGATTCCTCTTTGGTTGACATTTTTGGAAATGTACTTTCTATAAATCGTATCATTCATCCATTGGTTGAATTTGATGTCATCTTAGGCATGTATTGACTTTATCTTCATAAATACCACATCAATTTTCAAGGAAAGGGAGTTAAATTTGATATTTTTAACCAACCTATGATCATCTATAAATGTGATGAAAAGTATGAACTTCCTATAGAGATTACATCCATAGTATTGGTCTTAATAACTATTTAGAAGGTGTGTTTTTCTGAAATGGTTATATAGGAATTGGGAATCAATGAGATTCATATTGTTCGGGAATATGAGGACGTGTTCCCCAAATATTTTCCTAGAATTAAACCAAAAAATGATGTTGAGTTCTTGATAGAACACATACCTGGTTCCACACCAATTTCAAAGACACCCCATAAAATGGCGCTAATTAAGTTTCTGGAATTAAAGATGAAACTACAAGAAAACCTTGATAATAGATTCATTTGGACAAGTGTGTCACCTTAGGATGAAATTATTCTATTTGTGAAAAATATGGATAGGTTAATGCGAGTTTTAATTGATTACCAAGAGTTGAACAAGATCACGATCAAGAACAAGTATTCTCTTCCTCATATTGATGACTATTTTGATCAACTACATAGAGATCAATAATTTTCCAAGATTTACCTTAATTTTGGATATCATTAATTGAGGTTCAAAAAATAGGATATACCCAAGATGAAATTCTAGAAAAGAAATGGATACTATGAATATATAGTGATGACTTTTGGTATTTCTAATGACCCTAATATTTTCACAGATTTGATGAAAAGAGTCTTTAGAGATTACCTCAATAAGTTTGTGGTAGTATTTATAGATGAAATTATTATATATTAAAATATCAAGGAAGAGAATTAAGGAAACTTGATAGTTGAACTAAATACCCTAAGGAAGTAGAAATTATATTCATAATTTACAATGTGTGAATTTTGGATGAAAACAGTTTCATTTTTGGGTCACATTATCTCAAGAGATGATATAACTTTAGATCCATCCAATATGGAGGATATTGAATGTTATCCTAGAACAAAAATGGTGACTAAGATCCATATTTGTGTTTAGATGGATATTATCAACTGTTTATTTAGAATTTCTCATGACTATCTAATCCTCTGACCAAGTTAACTTTGAATTTCAAGGAAATTAAGAGAAGGCTAGTCAGTAAACTTGTGATTACATTAACCTGTAGTAGAGAAGGGTTTTAAATCTATAGTTATTCATATAATAATGGATTGTTATTTTCTTTTATGTGGAATAAAATTCTCATCACTTATGCCTCGTGATAGTTAAATATCCATAATCAAAATTACCCAACCCATGATTTGGAGTTAGCAATGGTAGTTTTTTCATTAAATACATGGAGGAACAATATTTATAGAAAAATGTGTGATATATATAATGACCATAAAAGTCTAAAATAAATATATACAAATAAGGAGTTTAACATACACTAGAGAAGATAATTAGAGATAAAAAAGGATTATGATTTATCAATACATTATCACCCTGGGAAAGTGAACAAGGTGACTAATACTTTGAGTTGAAAGAATCATACTAGATTATCAATGATGAGGATTGAAAAAGATATAATATTTCTATATTTGAAATGGATGGATATGAAATCTTGAAGTAAGGGGAAAAATATTATCTTTCTTAATCTAATGGTCAGACCTCTATCCAATTGAATATAAAAGAGGTGAAGGAAGATGTAGAGTTGCAAAAGAAGGTTAGAGATGATCCTGAGTTTAACCTTGATCAAGATGAAATGATAAGGTTTAGGAATTATTTATTTTATAAGATATTAGATTTATTTTTAAGGTATGTATTACTTGAGTTTTAGTTTAATATCTTTATTTTTGTCAATTAAGTATTTTCCCAAGTCCTTAAGAAGGATCAAGGGTGTTCCAGGGATTCAAGACATGAAAAAGGGGGAAAATAAGTTTTCTTGTAAAGCCGTATAGTCTATGCATGGTTAGTCCAAACCGTGTAGAAAACCTAGATAAACCATGTAAAAGAGAGATTTTCGGACAATAGCATCTGTATGGTTTGCGCATAGTTTAGAAAACTGTGAGGGTAAACCATGTGGTCCAGAAACTTTTTAAAAATTACAAAAATGTCATTACGTGGTTCTTATGTTTCAATCAGGATTTACCTCCTCCTCCCCTCTTACAGGCCTAGGAACGAACCAAATCTCCAAATATCTCTTAAGGGTGATTTTCCTTCAATCCTAGTCTATTTAGAGTGCTGTCAGTTGTGAAATGAAGATCCGGGTAAGGATTAATCCCTCCTTGCTTCTTTTTATTTTTTAGGGTTGGTATCTTTCTCTTATCTCCATATGAAGCTCTAAAAAGTTTCTTTTCCTGTGAAATATATGTTGATGCTTTAATAGTGTCATGAATTAGAATATAATTCCTTCATTGAGGGTGTATTCACCAATAGATTCAAGTTAGGTGGTATATAAGTCATATCCCTTGGTTTTCAAGTAGATTTGTGTATGTAGGGTTTCATCATTGTTTCTATTCTTGACGTGTTCTTGATTCACGTAATGAGATTTGTTGTATTGGGAGTCTAAATAAATAATTAAACCCCTCTTGATCCCCATGGGATGCAAGGATAAAGGATTAACCAAATTAGGGCCACCCATGGGGTGTGTCAGCCCTCTTGATTGGGCTAATGGAAATGTATGGTATGAAATTGACTCATAATAATATAGAGACATAACTTGCAGGCTGATTGGTTTATGTAACGAGTTATAATGGAGGGTGTCTAGTTGTGTCTATTGTGGTTAAAATCTAAGGTATTGTTTGGTTGACATTTAAATGGGTTAAATGGAAAAAATAAGAATATGATAAGGAATGATGTTTACACTTGAATATACTTAGTGGGATAGGCATGGGAATTGGGAATGGGGATAAAGGGTTAAGTAATATAAATGATGAGTGTGTTAATGGATTAATGAAAAATGTTAACTTCCCATTTATAGATATATCTGTGATGTTTTAAATTATATTGGCTATTCCTGTTGTAATATGGTTAATTGTGGTGAATGATAAATAATCATGTGGACATGGATTGGTAGAGTGGGGTATAGACATAAGGTTCTATTCCCACTGGTTGATTTGGACTGAGGTACTAGCCCCACCCCCAAATTCATGGGTTAGAGAAGGGGACAAAGTTTTATTCCCCTAACGGTTGCATTCCACCTAGACTGAGGATTCAAGGTGAGGACTATGAGGTTGTTATAATGTGGTGCATAGTGAGAGAGGAATTTATTTTTATTCCCCCATGCTTGAGAATATTGAACATGTCTAATCCATTGAACACATGAAAAGGGTATATTAAAATATGAATTGTATAAGTAGTAAACCTGGAATTAATGGTTGTATAATTTATAGGAACATAGTCTAGAATGGACTATTGAACTGTTTACCTTTATTTCCATTATTTATCATTTTCATGAACTATCTACCTTTTCTAGATATTTTTTAGACACCATTGGTGGTGTCCTACTGAGTTATACTCACACCCTGCTCGGGCCAACATTGGGTACTTGAGCAGATTTCATGCTTGCAGGTCAGGGAAAGGTTAAGGGCCCTATGCTAGGGAGTTTAGTTAGACATGGGACATGTATGGGTGAGGTTCTAGACTCGGAGTCCAGATTGTTTTGGGGATCCAACATTTTTTATTTCTTTTAGGGTTTTTTAACTTTTCACTATAACAAGGCATGACATATTTATTATTGTATATGGTTGTACCCCATTTGGTAATTGGTTATTTATGCATGTTATTGATTGTTCTCTATTTTTTCCTCTATTTAAACTATTTTCTGCTATGGATTACTCTGGTAGATAGTGTATATTCTCCCCATGTATCCTATTAGACCCTCTCCACTAGTCAACAATCTCTTGTGTACAGGGAGGCATGCTTGAGGTCATGTGGAAACTTGGCTCGAGGTACTGTTAGTGGTTTCCAGGCTGGGGACGTTACAAAGTGGTATCAAAGGAGTTCTTTTCTATTTCATACTATTTGGGGATGGTAGAAAAGAGGTTATAAAATTGTCAGACTTAGTAATGAGCTCATGCTTGGGAGTATCTAACCCATATATAGGGGAAAACCCAAGTCACCCAGGGAGGGTATTGTTGTTCTCGTTGTGTGCTATTATATTTGATGTTATTTCACCACCATGTGATGCACTTGTTGTTTTATTTGACAGTTTTGTGATATTTATCTTGTGTATGGAAGGGTATGAGGTTTTACATTCATTCATCATTCTAAGAACCTATTTAGGTAAGTGAAATGCATCATTATAGGCACACACACATGTTGGGTGTGCAAGATATGAAGGTTAGGATGTGTTTTTTCTTTTAAAAGTAATAACTATTGTGCCTAATAAGATGGTATGAATGGGTAAACAGTTAAGTGAAAATGTCAAGGTAATAATTAGAAAATGGTTCTTAACAAAGAATAAAACTTTGATTAATATGTTGTGGAGTAAATTGGAATATGGAAACTGTTTTGAATTGGGTAAAAGATAAGGATTGTAACTATGTGAATTAGATATCATGTTATCCATCGCCTTAGAAGAGATGACCAAGGGTAGTGATCCAGTTGTGAGTGGGACCGTTTGGGTAGAGTATATGAACTAGTTTGGTTATGGAAAGTGATGATCCTACCTATATGTATTTTTCCCTCATAAAAGTGTTATAGTTTCATTCTAAAGCTCATGTTTGGAATTGTAGTGGAATTCCACATCGAAGACATGTGCCGGTTTGGTGATAGAAGGATGTTGCTGAGAATGCTCCTATAGTTGTATAGAAAGATAACATGGTGATCCAGGATGATAGGGAAGAGTAGTTCTATGAGAACTATTCTTGTTTTATATAGATTATAGAATAAGACCCAAAAAAGGTAGTACCAAGTATGTTTGAGCTAACCAGAGAGTTTTAGCTGTAGAACTGTCTAACCTTTACTAGAGAGGGTGGGAAAGAGATAACAGAGTTTTGGATAGAGTCCATCCAAACTATTTTTTCCCACATAGAGTCACCTATTAAGAAGGGACTTAATTTGGTGGACTATATTCTGAGGGGTTATGAAAAATGTTGCCAGAACATCATGGTCCAAACAGAGCAGGCTGAAGGGATGATATGGAAGGATTTTTAGGAGAAGTTCTGTGATAACTTCTACCTAGAAACTTTGAGGTAGGAGAAGGATACAGATTTTATGAGGTTAACATAGGGGAAAATGTCAGTAATGTACTATGTTAGTCATTTCACCAATTTGAGAGGCTTTGGTCAAATGTTGATAGGAGACAAGGCAGCCGTAGAAAAACACTTCTAGGAAGGGATAAAGCATGAGATCAGATATCAGGTGAATATATTTTTCCTAAAAAGGTTTTCTGAAGTTGTAGATAAAGCCCTTATATTAGAAGCGAACCTGAGGGGATCTTTATGTAGTGAAATTGTGGTGCCATCTGGGCGAGCAAGTGGTGCGTATTCTGATAGTAGGAATTTCCATTTTGGAAATTCTCAGTAGGGTGGAAGTGTGTAGAGTAGTTAGAAGATGGGGAAGCTTCTTAGGGTGGTGACTAGGTCTTTTGTTATAAGTGTGGAAGGCCAGAGTACAAGAATGACCAGTGTTCTATCTTACCGGTTGAGTACCGAGCATGCGACAGGTTAGGCCATGTGCAGAGGTTCTACAGAAACCCGCAACAGTCAAGGAATGATGGAGGTCAGAGGTAGATGCCGAGTGTAGTTAGGGGTTAGTTACCCTATTTTAGGAAGGTAGTTGGAGCTCCACATGTCATACTAGTAGAGTCGGTGGATGTGAAACTCTGGTGTGAGATCATCCTTAACAACAGAGTAGTGCAGTGCAACATACTCAGGCTGAAGCCCAGAGTAAAGGGGTAGGTCATCTCCATGTAATTCAGGATACATATGAAGGTGGTGAGGTAGGACCATCTACTATTCGAGGTATGATTCTTATAGATTACACACTTTCTATTACAATATTTGATACAAGTGCTACACAATCCTTTATTTCTGCACAGTTTGTAGTCGTGTATGGCTTAACCATGGAGACTACGTGTGGGGTAATGTCTATCGATACTCCTTTAGGGGTACAAGTTTAGGAAATCAGAAAGTGTAAGGGTTGTGGTCTGAAGATTGGTGGGTATCATTTTATATGGGATATATTTTTCCTAGAGATGTCATGTTTTGACTTAATCTTAGTAATGGACTGATTAGTGTTATATCAAGCTCATATAAACTATTACAGATGTCAGGTAACATTCACATATCTCAATAGAAGAACTTATGTCTTTCGTGGTGAGTGGGATACTCGAGCGGGCTGCGCAGGGCCGCTACGCTAGTAGTTGGGGGAACTAATAGCCCAAGTGGAATTTCTTATATTAGATGATGGGGAGAAAGGATAGATTGTATTCCATTTTTTTGTGGATTAGTTTTAGGATGTGTTTCCTGAGGACTTATCAGGGTTACCATCTGAGAGAGATGTTGAGTTTATGATCGAATTGTTGCTAGGAGTGGAGCCAGTTTCTATTCCACCCTATTTAATGGCACCGATAGAGCTCCAAGAACTAAAGGTTTAGTTAGATTAATTAGAGAATAATGGGTTTATACATCATATTAAATCACCTTTGGGTTCTATGGTTTTTTTGCTAAAAATTTTGACGAATCGCTGAGGCTGTGTGTCGATTATAGGATGTTGAACCAGATGGTAGTTAAGAACTGAGACCCTCTTCCTAGAATCTATGACATGTTTGATCATCTTAGAGGTGCCTCAGTGTTTTATAAGATCAATTTGAGATCTTGATACTGTCAGATGAGGTTGAGGCCTTCTGACATACCCTAGACAACTTTCTGAAGTAGGTACAGGTTGTATGAATTTCTCGTGATGCTGTTTGGATTGACCAATGCACTGATAGTGTTCATGGCATTGATGAACTATATATTTCACCCATATCAAGATCAGTTCGTAGTTGTCTTTATTGATGACATCTTGATGTACTCTAGAACTCATGATGATCATGCCAAACATCTTTACATCGTCTTGAGTACACTAAGAAAGTATAGGCATTAAGCCAAGATATTAAAATTCCTGTTGTTGATTGATGAGGAGCGCTTTCTATTAAACATCATTTTCGAGTCAGGCATGTTGGTATAACTAGAAAAGGTGTAGGCTGTGGTTTCTTGCGAGTAACCCAAGAATGTATTTGATGTTTGGAGTTTTCTAGGTTTGGACGGTTATTACCAGAGGTTTATTAGAGATTTATCTTGTTTGGTAGTGCCACTCATAGGCCTAACCATGAAATGGGTTAATTTGGATTGGTTAGAGGCTTTTGAGAATGCTTTTCGGGAGCTAAAGAAGCGGTTCAATACCGCACTGGATTTGATCTTACCCAAACAGGTAAGAGGTATACCTTCTTCTGTGATGTATCCAGTGTTGGACGTGGGGCATTATTGATACAGGATGATCAGGTTGTAGCTTATGGGTCAAGATAGTTGAGGCCGCATGAAAGGAATTATCCTACTCATGACTAAAAGCTAGCTACTATGGTTCATGACCTGAAGTGTTGGAGGAATTACTTGTTGGGAGAACCCTTCAGGTTGTTTACTGACAAAAAATGTCTCAAGTACATATTCTTTCAGTAGGATTGGAATCTTAGATAGGGAAGGTGGGTTGAGTATCTACATTATTTTGATTTTGAGTTAGTGTACACACCAGGGAAAGGGAATAGTGTTGCTGATGCTCTGAGTAAGAAGACTCAGAATCAGGTAGTTCAAGAATCTAGTTCATAGTGGGTGATAATGGCCTTGTTTGATGATATTCACTTGGAGGCATAGAATGAGAACGAGAAGATGACCCTTGCGACTATAAAAATTGGATTTGAACTTTTGAGTTGAGTTGAAGAGAGTCAGTTTGTGGATCTGAAGTGTTTGGCTATGAAGGAATGTCTTAAAGGTTGGGATTAACATTTTGATTGTACTTTTAGGGCCTATGGAGTTTCTTATGTTCATGGTCGTGTTGTAATGCCAGTAGATGTATAGGAGGAGTTGATGCGCGAGTTCCACACATCAAAGTGGGAAGTGCGTCCGAGCTTGACTAAGATGTAACACGGTATTTGTAGGAAGTTTTAGTGGTTGAGAATGAAGAATTGAGTTGCGAGTTTTGTGGAATGATGCCTTACCTATCAGTAGTTGATGACTAAACATCAGCATCTAGGTGGGTTATTGCAGTCCTTTCCTATTCCATAGCAGAAGTGGAATGAAATCACAATGTACTTTGTAGTGTTTCTTCTGAGGACGCCTCATAAGAATGATGCAATTTGGGTGGTGGTAGATCGGCTGACCAAAGTGGCTCATTTCTTGCTGATCCAAGAAACCTATAAATTCAAACAGTTGATAGAATTGTATGTTTGAGAAATAGTTCAGTTTCATGGTGATCTAAGAACCATTTTTTTTGATCATGATCCATGTTTCACCTTACACTTATGGAAGGTACTACAAAATGAACTCGTTACCCTTGTGTTTTTGAGTATGGCTTACCACCCACAGATTGACGGGAAGTTAGAATGTACAATTCAGGTATTGGAAGACATGTTGGGATCATTTTTTTTGGATTTAGGTGGTTTGTGAGAAAATCACTTGTCTCTTATTGAGTTTTCTTACAACAACAACTTCCAAACTATAGTTTAGATGGAACATTATTGAGGAACTTTATGGAAGGCTGTATAGATCTCTATTGTGTTGGTTAGAGGCTGGGTAGTCTGAGCTGTTAGGACCGAGTCCTGTGATGGAGATATCAAAGAATGTTTGTTTGATTCAAGATTATATAGAAACAACTTATAGTAGACATAATTCATATGAAGATCGGTATTGTGGAGCTTTTAAGTTCATGGTGGGTGATAGTGTGATTCTTTGGGTGTCTCCAAGGTTGGGTCACCATCAAATTCGAAAGTAGGGCATGTTGGAACCAAGATATGTGGGGATACTTGAGATTGTGGAGAGGGTCAAAATCATGGCATAATGATTTGATCTTCCATAGTGGTATAGTGGTATGAATGACGTTTTTCAAGTTTCACAACTTCGACAGTATCACCCAAATCCGTTTCATGTGTTAAATGTTGAGAATGCCAAGCTTGAGGCTGATGCGTCCTTCGAGGAACACCTGGTTTGTATTGTGGATCATATTGAGAATGTTTTGTGGGGAAATGTTGAAACCTTAGTTAGTGTTCTACGGAAGCATGTAAATGTTCAGAATAATACTTGGGAGCATGAATCAGATATGTGGGCCCCGTGGCCCGAATTCTTTTCTTCAGAAACTCAATGATGCCTAGAAGGAGTGGCTTGGGGATGAGCCGTTATAAGGTGGGGAGGTTATAAGATCCTATATTTCTCTGTAAGGTATTTTTTACTTGTGTTTCAATTTAAGCCCTTTATTTTGGTCAATTATGTGTTTTCCCATGTCCTTAAGAAGGCTCGGGGGCTGTTATGGGGGTTCAGGACATGAAAAAAAGGAAAAAAGTGTTTTTTGGGAAAGCCACGAGGTCTATGCACGGTTAGTCCAAACCATGAAGACAACCTAGGTAAACCGTGCAGGAGGAATATCTTTGGACTGTATCATTCTCACGGTTTGCGCACAGTTTGGAAAACCGTGTGGGTAAACCATGCAGCTTAGAAAGTTTTAAAAAATTACAAAAATTCCATTATAGGGTTTTTATGTTTGGCTCTGTATTTACCTCCTCCTCCCCTCTTGCAACCCTAGGAATGAACCAAAGCATCCAAGAGCTCCCAAGGGTGATTTGTGCATGTAGGGTTTCATCCTTGTTTCTCTTCTTGATGTGTTCTTGATGACCTTAACGAGATTTATTGTATTGGGTGTCTAAATAATTAATTAAACCCCTCTTGATCTCCATGGTATGAAAAGAGGATATCTTGACCAAATTAGGGCCACACATGGGGTGTGACGACCCTCCCGATTAGGCTAACAGGAATGTAAGGTGTGAAATTGACTCCTAATAATATCGTGATTTAACGAGTAGGCTGATTGGTTTATGTAATGAGTTGTAATAGAGGGTTTTTAGTTGTGTCTATTATGGTTAAAGGTTAATGTATTGTTTGGTTGAAATTTAAATGGTTTAAATGGGAAAAATTAGAATATGATAAAAAATCATGTTTATACTTGAATATGCTTAGTGGGATAGGCATGGGAATTGGGAATGGGGATAAAGGGTTGAGTAATATAAATGATGAGTGTGTTAATGGATTGAGGAAAAATGTTAACATCCCATTTATAGATATTTTTTGTGATGTAGTAAATGATATTGGCTATGCTTATTGTGATATGGTTAATTGTGGGGAAGGATAAATAATCATGTGCACATGGCTTGGTAGAGTGGGGTATAGACTTGAGGTTATACGACCACGAGTTAAGTTGGACAAAGGTTCTAGATCCACCCCAAAATGCATGGGTTAGGGAAGGGGACATAGTTCTATTCCCCTAATGGTTTCATTCCACCCAAACTAAGGCTTCAAGGTGAGTACTAGGATGTTGTTATAATGTGGTGACTAGTGAGATAGAACTTGATTTTTATTCCCACATGATCGAGAATACTGAACATTCCTAATCCATTGAACACATGAAAGGGGTATATTAAACTATGAAATGTCTAAGTTGTGAACCTGAATTCAATGGTAGTATAATTTAAATAAACATAGTCTAGAATGGCCTATTAACCTGTTTAACTTTATTACCATTATTTATCATTTGCATGAACTATCTACTTTTGAAGGATATTATGTAGACATCGTTGGTGTTGGCCTACTGAGTTATACTCACACCCTGCTCGGGCCTCTATTGGGTACCCAAGCAGATTTCATACTTGTAGGCCAAGGCCAGGGCAAGGGACCTATTCTAGGGAGTTGAGTTGGACATGGGACATGTAAGGATGAGGTTCCAGACTCGGATTTCGGAATGTTTTTGGGATACTTAATTTTTTATTTCTTTTTGGGTTTTGTTCAATTGGAATTATAGTAAGTTATGACATATTTACTGTTATATATGGTTATACCCCCTTTAGGAATTGGTTATTTATGCATTTTATTGATTATTCTATGTTTTTTCTACTATTTAAACTATTTTCTATTGTATCTTTCTCTAAAAGAGATGGTATAGTCTCTCCACATATCTTATTAGACCCTCTCCACTAGTTGTAAACCTCTAGAATATGGGGAAGCACACTTGAGGTCATGTGGCGATAAGGCTTGGGGAATCGTTAGTGGCTTCCGGGTCGGGGACATTACATATGTCTTCATTCCATACCATATTTGAAGAAGGAGGTAATTGAGGAAGGTCATAGTTATTTATTCTCTATTTACCATGAAAATATAAAGATGTATAGAGACTTTAAAGAATACTTCTGGTGGGATGGAATGAAGAGGGATGTCGCTGAGTTTATATCTCAGGGCTAGGTATGCCAATGATTTAATACATAAAGACAAAAATCTAAGGGTATGTTGCATCTATTACCCATACTAGAATAGAAATAAGAGAACATCACTGTAGATTTTTTCATTAGAATCCCCAAAACATCTAAAGGGTTTAATGATATATGGGTAGTAGTAGATTACCTTACTAAGTTAGCACAATTCATCGCTATCAGAGAATACTTATCTCTAGATCATCTTTCTAGGATATACATTAAGAAAGTAGTAAGTTTTAATAGAGTACCACATAACATTGTATATTATTGGGTTCCAGGGTTTGCCTTAAAGTTATGGTGAATCCTTCAGTAATCACTTGATATAGAATTGAGTTTTAGCACTTCTTATCATCCTTATATGTATGATCAGTCTGAAATAAAAAATCAAACCCAATAGGATATGTTGAGATCTTTCTCATTAGATTTTAAAGGTGGTTGAGATAAACACCTTCCCCTAGTTGTGATTTCTTAAAATAATATATTTAACTCAAGAATTCATTTGAATCATTAGAATGCCCAATATGGGTAGAAATATAGATCTCAAACTTTTTTGGATGAATTTGGAGAAAGAAAGCTATTTTTACCTGAGATAGATAAAGATATGGAAGATAAGTTTAGATCCATTCAGCTACATATCATGGTAACTCAAAGGCAGAAAAAAATTTATGCGGATAATAGTTGGAATGACCTAGAATTTAAATCTGTTGATAAGGTGTTTCTTTTAATTTATGCATGGAATAAGGTTATTATGTTCAAGAATATAGGGAAACTAATCCCTATATATATTGCCCCCTTTGAGATTATTGATCATATTAGAACGATTTCCTATCGCTTTGAACTTACTCAAAATCTCTCTCAAGTCCACAATGTGTTCCATGTATCTATCCTAAGGAAGTACATACCTGACCTTTCACAAGTACTAAACATAGAGTTTATATCGCTGGAGCAGGATATTTCCTTTGAGGAACAACCATTTGAAATTTTGGATCACATAAAGAAAGTTATATCAAACAGGACTACTCACCTTGTCAAAGTTTTGTGTAAAAACATATAATTATAGGAATATATGTGGGAAATTGAGGATATTATGAGGCAAAATTATCCTCATTTTTTTTGTTTCATAATGATGAATTTTGAGGGAAAAATTTATTTTAAGGGGGGAGGGGGTAGAATAGAACACCCCGAGTTTTTGTGAACCATTTTCTCTCTATTTAATAAATTGATTTTCTTTGATGTCACATGTTTTAAACTAGAATATGTCAATATTTCTTTATATTTGATACCATGTTAAGCATTCACTAGATGAAACACCGACTTAGATTGTGTTAAATGAAACCTTGAATTTCAATGAAACAATATATTATTATTATATTTATTTAAACATAATAGTTATAACTAGCCATTAAACATAGTTATATGAATAGTAATAAATAATTTAAAAATATTATTTATAATGGTTCTATATAGATAAATCATATTGATAATAATACATACAATTGTTTTAGTAATGTCTTTATATGTTAGAAAATACTATTTTCTTAAAAGAACCTCTTTTTTATGTCATTATGTGAACAATAATAAAATTAATTTTAGAAAATTTTAGAAAATTAATTTGATAAAATAAAATTAATTTTTGAATTCATAATGTCAAAATTAGTTTAGAGTGAATTTTATGTATTTTTGTGAGAAACTTCATTTTTGGATGATTAATAAAAAATACTGAATTTTAATTCAAAACTACTTTTTAATATAATTTAATTATATAGTTAAATTATATTTTATATTGGTTTTAAGGTCACAATAGATCAATTATACATATATTAATCCAATTTAGGTAATTTAAATAATTTTTATGCTGAATTTAGATATGATAGTTTAATGTACATTTGTACATTCTCACTTTAAAAACCCACTTTCTCGCTACATCTACAGGAATAACATTAGAATTAAATTTTCCACTTCTATGAATTGAATTTAGAATAATGAAAATACATGGTTATAATCAGTATAATATTTATAGTATAATAATATCAACATAATTTTTGACCAGAAATATTAGTGAAAGTGATAAAAAATTAATTACATCCATTAAGGTAAAATGAAGCTTAATAAGAGACTAAAACATAAACTTAAGGGCCAAAATGACATAGAAACTTTTCTAACACCCATTTTCTATCCATATTTTTTCCATACACATTCAATTATTATGTTTGGTTTATTTTTGATGATTTTTTAGGTAAAAACATGGGTACTCCTAACTTTTTTTCAAAAATTCAAAGTGTTTCCCCTCCCACCCCTATAGAAGGCCACTACCTCTCCCCCTTCTCCAAACCTCTCAAAACACTTATGTGCATACAATATCATCCCAATTAACTTCCCAAAATTCCTTCATTCCTCCATGAAGCCTCTTTTTGGGGTGAAATCTAACCAAGGAATCCCTTTGGTGATGACTAAAAGGAGTTACCCAAAAAAGGGGAGGGTTGTATGAGTTTAAAGAGAGTCAAGACATAAGGTAAGGGGATTTCTAGTCTAAATTTTATTTATGTTATATTTACACCTTATTCACCACTCATTGTTTTTATGAGGTGTATATTATATACACAAATATATTCTATAACTTTTATCCTTGTATTTACGGGTATGTACATATCCATTTGACGATCTCTCTTTCATGGGGTTTATATTTCAAAAGTTTCTAAATTGGTAAAGTAGTTTTTTCTCAATTTTTCTTCCTTGAGACACATGAAATGAAATTAAGAAACTATGTTTTCAAAAAAAAATTTAAACATTATCTTTTAAGGTCATTTTCAATTAAAAAGGATTTTAAAAATGTTTTATGGTTTTCAAATAATCCTTTACATGTTTTCAAATTATTGTCAATGAAATGGTTTTCAAAATTGTTTTCAAGATTCCTTTTCAAAGAAATGGTTTTCAAAAACATTTTCAAGGTTCATTTTCAAAGAAATAGTTTTAAAAAATGTTTTCAAGCTTATGTAATATATTTTTGATAGAAAATTATTTTCAAAATGTATTCAAGATTCTATTTTATGTTTTCAATGAAAAAGTTTTTCAAAAGGCCTTATGTTTTAAAATATTTTTTAGAAAGTAACAGATATTTTCCTCAAGAAATGTTTTTAATAGGAAATTTCCAAATTATTTTCCATATAATATGACATCAGTTGGTGAAAATCATGCCTTTCTGAGAAATTATCCAAAGGTTTCATTCATATTCTTTCTTTGAATGGATTATGTTTTGATGGCATGATTTGTATGAAACACGTTTCCCTTTCATAGGTTATATGCTTATGAAAACTGCTTCTTTTCATGGGTTATACTTTTATTAAATGATTATGAAACCCATATTTTCCCTCATGTTGAGATATTATTACATGTTTATGGCACCCATTTCATTTCATGGGTTATGATAGAATGTTTATGAAACCTATATATTTTTATGGGTCATGATATCATTTAAGTTTTATTATCTTGTTCACATGTATGACTGATTTTATTTTGAAATTAGTAAGACAAAGATCTCCCTCCAATACATTGGGTAAATATTTATATGTCATTAAAAAAAGATGGGAATCAAGGCTAAGAGCTTGATCAACTATGAGAATATGGGGAAAATCGATCCCTTATAAGGAAAGGAATGCGATTGGGGATGATGGTGTGTCCCACCTAGTAGGTGTAGTCACTTTTTAGATGGATGATGGGAAAATATGATCCACTGCAGGAATATGGGGAAACATAATCCACTATGGGAAGATAGGGAATCTAATCCCTAAAAAGTAAAGGGCTATGATTGGGGATGGCGGTGTGTCCCACCCAGTAGGTATAGTCCCTATAAATTTCCCTAATAAGTTATAGAAATGAATCTTGACTTATAGGGGATTATATTACATTTTTATGTATATTACATAATTCCATGTATTATTTCTATATTATCATTTCCTGGATTATTCTCTTGTTTTCTTTATGATTCATGTCTTATGAACTGCCAATATTTATGAAATGATTCATTTTTATGATCTTTGATATGTAGGGTATGATATTTTAATGTCATTATCACCTTATCATACGCTTATGCTTATGTTTATACTTATATATCTCCATTATTTAACCTTAATGAGCATATGATCTCACACATTTTTATGTATCATTCCCTAGTATATCAAGATATGTATTAAGTATGTTGTGTCTAAGAATGGTGTTAATCATGAAGAACCTAGCGGGAGATAATGTAGCTTACTTATATACCAGGGTATAAGTTCCCATGTTTCCAAATTCATTAGACTAATATGGTTATTGGCATCTATTTGAATAATTTATTCAATAGTATGAAAAAGTGATGTAATGTTAATGTATGAAAAGCGAGGGTCGCTATATTTATTGAGTCAAGTATCATACATGAATTTCCAAAGAATATATATTTTATTAGGATGTGGTTAGTGAATTAACATATAAAGAAGATATAATATTACAACTAAAGATATCATTCCTTATATTTTGAAGTGGGTGACTAGGTATTTTTATGTTTTTCACATTAGTTGGGACACTGGAAGATTCATTAGTAGGAGATGTTGGAGCCAAGCTCATTTTTTCAATTTGAAGTTATTGACAAGATCATTACAATTTCATATCAATTATAACTTCCTCATAGATATATTTCTACACATTATGTATTCTATATATCTCATAAGGGGATATATCATCCCGACCATTCCCACAAGATCACCATCGATGAGGTTGAGCTAAAACTAAAGGTATCATTTGAGGAGAAACCGATTCATATAGTGAATCCAAGTGAGAAGAATCTATGTGATAAAAAAATCCCTGTAGTATAGGTGTAGTTGTAGTACATACATATCTAGGAGGATACCTTGGTGTGAGAGTCTGATATGTAGGTGTAGTGGCCAGAGATTTTTTCCAATGGATCTTAGTGATTATTGTCAGTGAAACTTAGGGACATGATGTTATATGGTGGGGAGGTTATAAATACATACATTCATATGAGGTATGATATCAATCCAATTTTCATTGGATGTCATAACTTTCAATGAATTATGGTCATGATAGGTGCTGGTAAGGGATCTATGAACAATTTAGGGTGCATATAACATGTTATAGGACATATTTATATTTATAGATGACACTAGGTAATTAGTGGTTTAGTACTGAGTACCCAATGAAGGCAGCAGTTGAGGTAGTAGCTTCAGGTGGGCCATCAAGTGGCTAAGGACCATAGAGAATGTACTTAATGGACTGATAGTATGTACCAAGTGGTTTTCTGGATACTTCTTTGAAATTTTAAATTAATAAATTAGTTGTTACTAATTCTTATTCAATGAATAAACCTTTCTAATTTTGTGTCTAGAGGTAACAAATATCTCTCCCTCCTTTTTTTCATTCCTCTCTTCCAATGGCCGAATCACCCCTGCTCATCATTAGATTTGAGTCTCATTTATCATAATATTTCATCACTAGGAAGGATAAAAATAATCTTCCATATAATCATATTTTATCTTGTTTTTGCACTATTTATCATTATTTAGCCTAATTTTAATGATTTTTAAGAAATTAATGAAATATATCCATTAATTTGAATTAGCTGGTGGTTTCTATTGAGTAAGATCCTACTAGATCTATGTAGGTGCTTCCCTTACTTTCCAATTAGTATTTACTTTCATGGAATGTTTAGTATGAAATGAAAGAAATTAAAATTTTCTATATATTACATAGAAATAGTTTTATTTGGTTAGTTAAATTCCTACTGTATGAGTTGAAACTTGGAAGGCCATGAGTGGTCTGTGAGAGGTGTGTGTTGACACATTTGGTCATTGATGACCATTTTCCATGTGAGTTAAATATGAAATGATGTCTTTAGACATGTAACAAGTTATTATTATTGATAATTAACACTAGAATACTTGTTTGGTTTACTATATTAATTACTTTATAGGTAATAACATGATAATATGGTAGGATATGAGTGAGATATCCTAGACATGGATCTTTGGGAAGGTTATTGGGTTTTGTGAATGACCCTTATTAACGATCTATTCATTCTTATAAGTGATTAATTACTTACTATAGTGATTGATCAGAGGTAAATCATACACCCTTGACATGTTAGTGGTAACTCATCCACCCTATGAGATGGTCTTGTGGAACATCATCAACCTTGAGTTGGTTGGTGGTATATCATCCAAATGAATTAAACCTAGGATTCATCATTCACTACATGGTTGGAATTTTGGTGATACCTCATCCACCTAGATTTGGTTAGTGTTGGTGAATCATACACCCTTTAGATTGATATTAGTGGTACATCATCTACCCATAAAGTGATACTATTGGTGCATCATTTGTAACTCCCCGAGATTTTAAAAGAACACTATGTTTAATTGCATATAAAACATGCAACATCGATCTTACATGAACCAAAAAATATTATTATTTTATGACCATTATAACATAGTCATTAAATAGGAAGTTATGAATAGAATTAAACAAATTATGAAATATATATAAGTCAAAATCACTAAAAAATTATTGAAAAATCTTATTAAATAAGTACTAAATTTTTTCTAAAGTCATTTTTTGGTTTAAAATATATTTTATTCAAAATGATTTTTATTTAAAAAGTATTATTTTTTTTGTAACTTTTAAAAACATTATTTTATAAAAATAATATAATTTTGGAAATTATAATTCCAAATTAGATTAAGGTGATTTTTATATTTTCTAAAGATATTGATTTTCTAGTGAATAGTGAGAATTTTTTATTTTTATTGAAAATGCATTTTTGTTTCAATAATTTATAAAGATCTATTCTATTTTAAAATGGTTTCAAAGTAAAATTGGTTCTCTCATATTATGAATAATCCAATTAAGTTTATTTGACTCAATTTTATGTTAAAATTTAGTATAAAAACATTTTTATACATAAACAACTCATTTTTACAGAAAAACTATTTTTCATTTCATTTTATGTTTTTATTTCAGATTAATTTCCACCAACTCTAAAAAATGAATCTCGAAAAATTTATTACATATTTGGAGTAAATATTTTTCTATTTGGTAAATAGTATCTTTTATATTTGATCAATATGAATAGTAACCATATTAATTTTTTATTACCATGGTAAATCCATATTTGAAATCGATATTCCAAAATTTAGAAAATAGATCCCTTTTATTTTGGGTCAATATGAATAGTAACCATAGTAAATTTTTGTTTCCACGATATAGTTAAAATGAGTTAATATGGCTTAAAAATAATGTGATACAGCTTATTTCAAACACATTTATTTATTTCATTGGATGAATCTATTTCATACTAAATTTTTAAAACATAAAAAATATGACCTTTTGTTTTCACTTAACATTGATTTTCACCATTGTATTATTCAAGTAAAAGATTAAGTCAAAATTTCACTTTCTTTATTTTAATATCTATAATATTTGGTGATAGGGGTTAAAAAATCTTATTTCTAGTTTTAAATAGTTATTCAAAAAATGAATGAGTTTTTTATCGTTTAAATTTATTTTTAATTTTTATTGATGAAATAATTACCTTCTTACACAATACTTGTCCATATAGTAGAAAAAGCTATTAAATTATTTTAGAAACTCTAATTTTTTTTGGGAAATTTAAGGTGTCACGAAATTTTTAAGGATAAATATACAATTTATTGATGTGTGAAATGATTATATTTTAATTTAATTTATGTCATGTTTTTTTCGAAGTCAAATTATGTGAATAGTTCTTAAAATGACATTAATAGTATATAATGTTAAATAAAATTTATTAAATTATTTTAAAATCATAAAAATATTTTAAGAGGAAAATTTGGGTGGGAAATTGTAAAAATTGTCATCCCTTGGACATTTATGAGTTAATTTTGAACTAATAAGTAAAATTATAACTCTTTAATATTGAAAAAATCATTACCATAATTAAGGTTAAAATTTGTTAACCAAGGGGATAAATGAAAATATAATATTTAAAATGATATATTAATATATAAAAATTCTATAGGATGATTATATTAATAAAAAATATTCCTTATATTTGAATACATGTCATTATGGAACTATTCGACATGAGTTTTACACAAATTATATTACAATACTTTATATATTTCTAAAAATGAATTTAATGATATTTTATAATAAATAATAATTTTTTTTAAATCCATAAAAAATATTATATTTTTCAAATTGATTTGGATTTGGTTGAAAATACCAATAATGGTCAATTAATGATTCATTTTTCCATTTATCATAACATTCTTTACCATTAAAGAGTAAAAAAATTGAGGGTTAACAAGGGGTTAAAACTAAGAGATAAAGGTAAAAACATAACAAAAAATTTTCAAAATATTATTTTATTAGGGTATTTAGAATTGTAATCATCTTATTTCTAAAATATATCACTTTGGATCCATTTTCCTTTGAAAATTAATTTATTTTAGTTCAATACATTAATTAATTCCAAGAGTTCCCTTCCCATCCCTTAAAAAAGGGAAATTACTCTCAATAATTATTCACAATTTTTGAGACATATAGCTCAGATAATACCTACAATAATACCTTCATATCTTCATTCCAAAAATATTATATAATATTTTATTTCTAAAATACCCTCCTTTTAAGGAGTGTGGTGTAATCCAAAATATATTTCTCAACAGAGGTATAACTCTTAATCAAGAATTTTCGTTTTTATTTATTATTATACCTCCAAAAGATTATGTTATAAATTTTAAAATAATTATTTATCATATTAAATATTCTTTATTGTTATTATGATAATTGAATAACCATTATCCACATTCTTTCTATCCATTGGAAAAAGATAATGTCACTTGTGTGTATGTGTGGGCTATCACCTCTACAAAGTAATTAATCCCTTTTTCAATTCCTATTTACATCGATGGTAATAAGGATAAAATTTATTAATATATATAATATATATGATATAATAATGATCCTATATAGGTGAATTATTATTTACCTTCCTTTTGTTCCATCCAATGAAAATTGAAAACAACATTCATGCGTAAGTATGAACTACCATCTCCAGGAATAACGTAATTAATTTTTATATCTATAAAATTTGTGGATGAATACATATATATATATATATATATATAATATGAAATATATATAATTTTTAACATTCTTGAGATGATGGAACCATGATCAATTTATAAATACTAAAAAACTATACCAAAATTCTCATGAAAAAGTAAACAGTTAACACCTAAATATAATGATTTTAATAATTTATTATTATAAAATGGGTGTTAAAATGTCATAAGTAGATATTATATGACATTATAAGTTAGAATATTATTATTGTATGGAATTATAATAAATTTCAATTTATTATACATGATATTATACCTCTTTTTAAACAATTATAACTTGAGGTAAGGGGATTCATCATCTCACTTTTATTTCAGTGAGGCATATGACATATTCACCACTTATTTATTTTGTGAGGTGTATATAATACCCATGAATGTACATTATTTTCACTAAAATTAAGGATATTTAAAAACTATATATTATTATCTATTTTATGAGGTTTTGATTCAGAGATTACAAAATTTGTAAGGCTTCTTCATCTTAATATAATTTTGTTGAGACATGTTTCATGTTAAAAACATATTTATGTTTATGAGGTGCATGTACTTCTAATTTTAAATTTTATATAAATATTATCCTTATTTTACTAATATTTAATGTTTTATTTTATGTTATTCTTTCTTGAAGCATATGATTCAAAGTTAACAAATTTTTTAGGGATTTATTTTTCAATCTCATTTTAATCGGGATTGTTTATGCTTTAATTTCCATTGAAAGAAATTGTGTGATAATTTCATAATAAATAAATTTAATTTTATTCTAATCTGGTAATATATGTACAAAACACTGTTTCATTTTTTTTACTCACTTTAGGTACTAATGTGATCAAAATAATTTTTTAAGGAAAAATTACTTTATTTCTTTCTTTGGTCAAAAATCTATTTTCTTCTATACACATGTTTTCTAGAAATGTTTAAAAAATGTTTTTATATTCTTATATGATTTTTTAAATTCAATTTGACCCATGATTTTATTTTTAATTTTTTTAAAAGAATCTTATTATTATTTTTTGAATGAGGTACTTTCAATTTTTTATTGAAAATATGAACATAATATTTGTTTTTATTCACATGATACGAATTGAATTTCATGCCATAATTAACAATTAATGGTTTTAAGATTAATTTAAAATTTTCCAAGTTTATTTTCAAATAAAATTCATTCCTTAATATTTGGGAAATTTTTAATTTTAATATGAGACCCAAAAATGAAAAGGTTAATTTTTGTCAAGAAATATTATAGTGATATTTTAAAGGAATTTTTCATCCCTGATAATATCCTTTTATGTTACATAGTATATACTAGGTATATGATAAAATGTTACCATTTTTATTATTTATTAGGGTGATTTATTGTTATGATGATGAAATATCGATGAAAACTATTTTCTTTTCAATGAGTTAAGTAATGATGAATGTTTTTATGATCATGTGGAATAAATATGAATGTAATTATGATTATATGGAATGAGGTCCATAAATTATATTTCCATCCAATGAATTGGTTAAAAATTAATGTTCTATGAGATCAAAGGGTACACAAGAGGTTATCCCAAACCTAAAAAGGGTAAACTATAGGCTATCCCAAGCCCAAAGTAGATACATGAGTGGTTAGCACAAGACTAAGCTATTAGGAATATCTTTCTTGGTAACCTCGATATATGATTTATTTGATTATGATTACAACAAACTTATACCACTCTATTTGTTACCTAATCTTATGCCAATGTTATGTTTTTCATGGATCATGTTCTTTTATCACTTTATGATTCCTGTCTTTTAAACTATGAAGCTTTATTCTATGACTCAATATTATGATCTATGATATAATGGGAATAGTTTTAAAATATTAAGATCAATTTATCATCTCTTTATTCTCATGTTATGTTTATGTGATTATTGATATCTTCATTATTTACCCTTATTGAGCATATGAGATCACCCATTATTTAGTTTCCTTTCCAAAGGTTATTAAGAAAGGTTTTAATCAAGGATTGATATTTATGGGTGATATTTAATATATTCCATTAAATATAAATATGTTGTATCTAGTCTCTAAATAAATTAAACATTAGTGGTCCTTGGGAATGTATTTGAAAAAAATCAATGAATATTTATCTTTTGAGATGTAATATATGTGTATAAAAAGTATGGGTAACTATAGCCGGTATCAAAAAAGTATTTATTTAATATTTGGATATTGTGATTGAGACCTTTGGAGAAACCCTTGGGTATAATTATAGGTATATGATAAAATCCTAATGTAAGGAAGTGATTATGTGGTTTTCCTAGAAATACATACCTATTTGGATAATACATGTTTACATGGTTTATATATATATGAATCCATGAGTAATAAACCCAAAAAGAGTTGGTCAAGTATATCTCGACCATCATTCTTGTTAACAGTGAGTGTTCCCTTATTGTGCACCTAGTATGAAACTCCCAGGGATGTGCTTGGGTTAATTTACATTTTCATTATGAACTATTTTAAAGGATTTTAATAGATGATAATGAAGGATAGTTATAAATACTATGAATGATATTTCATGATTATATGATTCCTCACTATAACTAAGGTTACTCACATTATAATTTTTGGTTTTACACAATGGATGGAACCAAGATGAATCCTGTTAATACATAACACAATGTACAATAGAGTGATTTTCCTTATGAGAAACTAAATGAAATTGAAACTAGAAGATAAAGACTTATTATTATTTATAATAAGATATCTCATTTTATATTTAACAATAACAACTTGGGTAAGTTTCATAACACATGTAAGAAGGGAAACATAAATATTTAAGAAGTCTATAGAGGGAATAAGATTCAACTTCTAACATGTTAATAATGTGGGAAGAAGATATCAGGTAAATGTATCATATGAATAAGAAGATATTTAATATTATACAATATGGTAAGAGAGAAATTATTTTATAAAAAAAATAAATAGTTCTATGGAGTGAAACAAATTTCATCCTAATTTACCATTTATAGTTATATGTCTTATGTGTGTCGAATATGGGCATCATCTAAGACAATACCCCAATTAAAGGGTTAAATTATATTCCAAGGAAGGAAATATGTTATTAAAATTTTTGAAGTGCAATTATTTAAGTATTTATGTATTAGGATATGATAATTATGTTGTTGAGGTGTTATATCAATGAAATTATTTATATAAGATCCATGAAACATCTAAGGAATGTTTCATAGTAGTTTTTTTTATGCATTTGAAAACATATGTTGAATTGTATCGATAACAGAGATAGTGATTTAGTGGCAAGGTGACAATTTTTAGTTGGGATAAGAAGATTATTAACATTGACGAATTAAGTTGGATATTATTGGTGACGTTTAAATTGGTTAGTGATTTTATGAAAAAGTGAATTAGGTAATATTTGATGAAGTTTATTTATTATTTTAGATTTATGGAATATATTCAATAGTCTATGATTTTATTTTAGGAATAAGGATTTTGTTAATTTTTGGAAAAATATATTTTTCATATGAGGTTGACTTAATAGTAATGGATAATATCAAGGGTATATAAGTTTAAGGTAGATCATAAGTTCAAAGGTACATATACCCATTTTTTTAGGATCTAAGTGATGGGATTTTGAGGCCATTTGAAACATTCACTGGGTTTTAGGAAGAATACTCTATTTATGTTTAAATAACACTTTGGGTTACAATATGAATTTATTTTATATTAATTATGGTCTATTGGATAGTGGGATATAGATAATCTTGATGATTGAAAAGTTATTCATTTACAAGGTGATATTTTAAGAGATATTTATGGTCAAGCTAAGAATTTCCTTTCATATAGGAACCCATAATTTTTATAAATAGTTATTACATCTTAATAGATTAATATTCAATGAATAACATAATAATACATGCCATAATTTTATAGGTTTATTACCTTTAGAATCCTAGAAATATAAACTACAGATTCATAATAATTCTACATCATCTCCCACTTAGATCTTCATAAATAGAATCCTTATTATAAATATCATACTTAATACCATTATTAATAACATGGGTAAAGGAAACATAAAAAAAGGGTGAGATCATATTCCTAGTAAGGGTAAAGAGTGGAGATATCAATGATTATATAAGCATAATATGAGAAAAGGGTATGAGAATATGAGATTAACATTTTAAAAACATTCCCTACATATCATAAATTATATTATTGAGTCATGGAATAAATATTAATTGTTTATAAGATATTAATCATAAATTCGTTGATGAAAATAGACCATGAACGTTTACCATAGTCATAATATACTCATTTTTGGAATATATGTAAGCATAAAAAATCATCTCCTTAGTAGTCAAGGTTCATTACCAAAGCTATCATAGTGGAATGGGTTCACTACCCAAACTATCATAGTAGTCAAGGATCACTCCCAACACTATCATAATAGACATAGTCCCTTACTTAATTGGTATCAATCCCCATTCAAATCCCATTTATCTCATATGATACCAATATTTACCCAATGCATTGGAAGGAGATATAGGTCCCACCTATCACATAATAAAAAGCATATATAGGTGTGCCACAATATTATAAATAATCAATCATATCAAAACCCTTGAAATTATTGGGTTTCATAAAAATTTCATCATAGCGTAACCCATGGAAAATAAATTTGTTTCATAAAAATTATGTCATAATATTAATAAACCATCCAGAGAGAGAATGAGGATGGTATACTTGGATAAAATCCCTAATAAATTATATAATAAATCTAGGGTTTTTGTATTTTATGAATAAAAGTACCAATAAAGTATCATTAAAATATTGTTAGGGAAAATAAAATTTTCATTTTAATGTCACTTTCTAAAAAACTGCACAAATATAAAGGATTTTTTTATGAAAAATCTTTTTAAACTAGTAAATAAAGTTTTAAAGATAAAGTTCGTCATGACGGTGGGAAAATCCATTCATGCTGTATAAGCTAAAAATATATTCCTTCTATATTTTTTTCATAAAATTTATAAATAACCTCATTTGGGAAATGAAAAAAAATCATTTATGACCACTTTTTAAAAAATAAAACATGGGTAAAAATTTATTTAAAATATCATAGGATAATATTAAAAAACTTCTTTAAAAAACATTTAGAAAATAGGGACATGGAAGAAGAATTTATTTTCATCCAAAGAGATAAATGAAGTCGATTTTCGTTAAAAAACATATTTTCGGTCTCTCAACTACATAAAGTGGGGAAAATGAATATAAATCCTACATTTTTAAAAAATAACCATGTTATATAGAATATTAATAATTATATTTTTAGTTATATTATACTATTTCTTCATCATAGGTACAATATTAATCAATCCCAATAAATAATGAGATTGTGAAATCAAACTCATACCTCATGTCCGCTTTGATTCAAAAGTAATTTAACATCCTATAGAAATAATTTAAATTTATTTTACTTGTGTAATAGAGTAATTTATATAATTATAATATCATTTATTATCCATTTATAACATTTTAACACCCTTTATCTAAAACTACTTATTAAAATTGTCATTTTTCGTTGTTAACTATTTTATTTATTATGATTATTTTAGTTTATTAGTTCAGGTCCTTGTACATTAATAATGGTTTCATAAAATCCAAAATATTAATCATGATATAAATTACATACATACTTAAATTCATCCATACATTTTTTATATTGAAAAATGAATTACACCATTCATAGTGATGGTAGGTTATATGTACGCATGAACACTGGTTTCATTTTTTAATGGATGGAAAAAAGAAAGGTAAATATTAACTAAAATTTAAAAGATAATTATTATATAATATAAATCATATATATTCATAAAATTAATCCTAATTTCCATAAAATTAAAATATAAATGAAAAATGAATCACATCACTTTGTGGAGGTGGTAGTCCACACGTACTCCCGAGAAAAATTATTGTTTCCTAAGGGATTGGATAATAAGAAGTTAGAAATGATATAATAAATAAAAATGTATATTTTTTCCTCAATATCATATATAAATATTAAAATCCATCAAAATAACAATACATAAAATATGGTTATGAATATTTCATTTTATCACTACGTGGAGATGGTAAGTCGTATGCTTGCACAAGAGATACTTTCACTTCTCATTTGATGGAGAGGAGTGTGCGTAATATAGTTTTCATAATAATAATAAAATTTAAGAAAATTTAGGATAATGAATTAATTATTTTATTATAAATACCATTTATTTATAGGATCTAAAGAAGAGTATAAATAGAAGTGATTGGTTAAGGTGATTAACTCTTCTTTGAACCAAATCCTTTAGTTCTCATAAAAATACATATAGGGTTAGTTTTTTGTGGAGAAAAAACACATATAATGTGGTTATTTATGTTTATAAGAGTAGGTTTCAAAGTTTTGTTAAGATAGAAGGCTAAAATTGGAGTAAATAAGTGAGTGATGAGGTGCCCTTTTATAATTGAAGTGAGGGGCACTTTTGGAATTTCACTAAAGATTAAATTACAATAACTTAATTCTTAAGACAAATGACTCTAAATAGATAGGTATTAAAATATAAGTTAGTATAGGGTTTTAATACCATCAAAAATATAATTTATCCATGTTTTTGTGTCATTTTAAACCTTATTATTTTGATTAAACCTTAGTTACTGAATTTTAATTTTAACTATAGAAACAACATTTTCAATATTAAGGGGTTGTAATCTTTACTTATAAGTTAAAAATTGTCCTATAAATT
The DNA here is from genome assembly GCA_963277665.1 of Viscum album. Taxonomy (NCBI): domain Eukaryota; kingdom Viridiplantae; phylum Streptophyta; class Magnoliopsida; order Santalales; family Viscaceae; genus Viscum; species Viscum album. Next base: position 1,386,116,018 of record OY728138.1, read on the forward strand.
GTCAAGTTATAAAATTTTATACAATATAATAATTATTTTTTCTTATTTTTGTATTTTTATTATTTTTAAATAATATAAAAATATATTATTTTGATAAAATATCATTATTGTCAATTTTGACACTTTCATTAATTTGAATTAAGATATACAAAGAAAAAGTTATAATTAGAATATAATATTTTAACAAAAAAATAATATGAAATATACATCTATAAGATTCATGAAACACTATATATATATTAGGTTGTTTGGGGGTAAAATTACATCAAACGCACACACACACACACACACACACACGTTACACACAGGATGGAAAGATAGGTCATAACCCCCCAAGGGATAACCCACCCATCAAGACTTATGTATATATATGTGGATATAATGGCTACTGGGAATGAAACCCATTTGTTAACTTCCCAAAGGTCATAACCCCATAACCTCTTGCTCCATTTCTATCTAAAATCATTTTTTTCTTTCCATTAGTGACATCATCGTCACCCCACCCAATAGCGATGCTACCATTGCCACTACACTGCAGTGGATGTCACTACCATATCCATAGTATCCACCACCTAGAAATTCCATTTCACCATCACCCACCATTCGACCAATCACCGTCCTATATTCCTACTCTTCAGCTGATCATCCACTCATCATTGTCGTGCCCACCAACCGCTATCACCTTGCAGTATAGTTTCACCAGTGCTGACCATTTGGGCGGGTCTTCATCACAGTTCTACCCAATAGTGAGACGTTCATCCACCCATTTCTCATAGTGCGTCATTTAATACTGCTAGATATGAACCTTCCTCATGACTCCCACGACCATGCCCCCCATGGAAAACTGACAACCCCCTAAACACATAAAGAATATTTATAACCAAGAGAGTGATGTTTTGTGCCTTTCTTTGATTTAAATAATACATAAATCATTTTCATGGACATGCATCCAATAAAATAATAAATTTCAAGAATAAGGTGAAAATGGTCGAATTACCTTTATCCTATAATAATTTTGATGAAAAATTATGTCCTTATCACTTTTTTTTTAATTTAGATTAACCCAATTTACCCTTTATCAAGGTGATAAATTTTACCTTAATTAATATTCATATATAAAAAAGCACCATATTTACCAAATTTGAACATTATAATTCTAAATATATAATTAATTTTTTATAATTAAATACATTTAAATGGATGAAATTATTTTTAATGTAATTATGAAAAATTCGAAAAAATTGCTTTTTAGAAAAATACACTTTAAGCATAAAAATGGATTTTTTCTAATCTTACAATGAGAAATATATTTGATAAATGTTTAAATTTTTTGATAAGTAAATAATATATTAATTTCATTAAAATAATTCATCAATAGTGACTAATTTAATTTATTTATATAAAAATACATTACGTGCATAAAAATTAATTTTTAGAAAAAACATAACTTTTATTTTCAATTTTTTAATTATAGACATTTGATAAGTAATGAATTCATCTTCTAAATGTCTAGACCATATATTTTTTATAATTTATTTATTAGTATTCATACTCACCAATATAATGACTAGGTGTTAATAGAAACATAATATTTTAATAGTGTTACATGGATCGTCTAAACTCACAGTTTCATGTAATGAAAGATTTAAAAGAAATAAAATTATGTAAAGTGAAATATTTCATAAAAATCACAAGGTGTTATATTATACCTAGTTAAAATGAATTTCTCTTTTAAGATTATTCAATTTAACATAAACAGATAAGGATACATTTTCCACATCACATCCTTAGGATCCTACATAGCTTCCTCAAATTGGTGGTTTCACCACAAAACTTTGAGCAAGTGAGTGGTATTGTTTCATAACACTTTCTCTCTATGATCCAGAATATATACTAGATATTCTTGATAAGAAATATATTGATCAAGTGGTTTGAACCCTGAGTTTTGTACATGTGAATGATCATGTATGTACTTCCTTCGGAGAGATATATAGAACACATCATGAATGTGAGAGAGATTCAGTAGTAGTGCCAATAGATAATATATCATCCCAACATGATCAGAAATATCAAAGGGACTCATATAGATAGAGATTATAATTCCTTTATTTTTAAATATCATCACCCTATTATAGTAAGATATTCATGGGAATACCTCATTAACTTTGTACTATAGATCTTTCCGATGATTATTAATATATCACTTTTTTAGTATGATCCTCTCTTATGTATTGTTGAATGACTATGACCTTATCTACCATTTACGTAACTAGATCAGGTCATAATAGCTTTATTTCTATAAATTAATTTTATCATGTTAGAGTTCTACACTTCTTTACATATAAGGATTCATAAGGAGCCATCTGAATGACAGAGTTAAAGATAATATTATAATAAAATTTTAACAAGGTAAGGTGTTTATTACAACAACCTTTGAAATCCATATAGAAAACTCTTAACATGAATTATAGAGTTTGAATGGTACTCTCTATAACACCCAGAGATTTTATGAGATATATTCTTTTTTATTTCTTTGATGTATTATATTGTACACTACTCTATGATTAGATTGTACTATACGCAACACCGTATTAGCTTGTAGTATATGCAACACTATTCTTGGCTCGTGTTACACACAATTTCAAGTTCGTTTTGTAGAAATTATTCTATGAAACATTAAGTATAATTTTTTTTAATTAATAAATGAAATATGTTTTGATTATGTTATATGAAACAGCAAAGGGATATTTCACTACACACATCACTGACTTGGCTTGCATTACACACAATTGTGGCCTTCCACGATAGCGTGTGTAATACGCAATACCAGGTTTCACTAAACAACGATATATTGTTATAATATTATTATGAACTAGCCGTTATGAATAGTATTAACCACATTTTGAATTTTATAACATTATAGTTCATCTTACACATTTTCTAGAATGAGGTATGAGAACAAAATCATTTTTTTTCAATAAATGAACTATTTTTAAAAAAATGCAGTTTTGTCACCTTTTGTTGGCGCACCCATTTTAAATAGAATTTTTGAAAAGTTTATCAGTTAAATTTTACAAAATAAACTATTTCTTTTGAATCAAGATATATAAATTTACATTGGATAAAGTTTTGATCTTTTTCTTCCCACGCTCTTATTTTGATGAATAGTAAAAACACGCTAAATGTTACTTAAAAACAACGTTTTTCATCAAGATAATTTATAAGCTTAAATTATAATAGTAAATTGTTTTGAAGTATAAATATAATATATTTTTACCATTTAATATAATTTATGTCATTATCATTGATTTTACATTGAATTAGTGGGATAAAACAATTCAATCTTTTGCAATATTTTAAACAAAAACCAATTTTTTTCGACAACATGATTAATTTTAAATTAATTACTGAAAATTATGTGTTTTGAATTTGAATAAACGGATTCCATATTTTTAATCAGTAGGTCCAAATTATGTTAATAGGATACTTTTTATTTTTTGGCATTATGAATAGTAAGTACGGTTAATTTTATTTACCATAGTTAAAGGTAAATCGTGTAATTAAGGGTAAAAATAAGATTATAAATTTACCCTAACACCTTAAAAAATTCTATTGGACGAATAAAAGTCGACCCATATCACCTAAGGGTATAAATATATTCATTTCATGGACTTTTGACAAGGAAAATGATGTAATTATTATTAAAACCAAAGAAAGTGACAACATGTCACTCTCATATATCCTATAAGTGTAATACTTTTAATTTAGTGATAGACTTCTTAAAACCATGAATATAAATAGTACCCAGAAAGAAAATAAAATTATATACATCATGAAAATTTATGTAGAATTTTTATGGATTAAATAATAGTCATAATGGTGACACAAAAGTGATGCAAAAATTGTTTATTTAGTGAAAAATCAATAATATTGTTTTTATTAAACTAATAATGACCCTAAAAGACACAAAAAACCTGACCAAAACTTACTGGTCATGTAAAGTTAAACCATAATCATCCAAGGGTCGAATATTTGACCATTTGGAGCCTTACAAAAGCGATTATGAAACTTATATTATTTTATTTTAAATGATGTCAAAGTTGTCACCTTCATACTTTAATAAAGATAAAATTTTAAACTTTTGGTTGTTTTAGAAGATAAAGTTGACTAAAAGTATTATTATGAAATATATTATATTTATATTCATCATAGTATTTTATTTTTAATTTTTATACAACAAATAAGTATATTAAATAATTATACAAAAATGTTGTATTAATTATTTTATTAAGAAAAATATCAAATAAATGATTTTAAAAGTATTAATATAGATAGTATATGAACTAATTCATGTGCTAAAATAATTTTATAGGTGAATTATACTTGTTATTAATCTATTAAATAGGTTTTTTTAAAATATATTCTCTTTTTATTTTATTTAAATTCAAATAATTGAATTGTGTAAAAATTGACACTATTGATATTTTATATTAATAAATTGTTTAAAAATCACAAAAATATTTAAAAATTACAAATTAAAATTTATATGATCTAACATGTAATAAAGTATAAAATTATTTATAATTAAAAAAACATAAGTAAGTATTTATAACCATATAAAATTTATAACATTATTACCACAAATAAAATTAAATAGATTAAATAAGGATAAATCAAAATGATAAGGTTTAAAATAAACTCCAAACATGTATAAATTTAATTCGTTGAGGATATTACAACCCTAGATTATCTAATATCCTAATTTGAGTCACTTTGGATGTTTTTATGTGGGGTTTGGGTTTATTATAAATTAATATTTTAGAGGTTTCCAAAAGTTTCCCTCTCCTCCCATATAAAAGGGAACCTCCACCCTCTCCTCTTCACACAAATTTGAGTCTTCAAACTCGGACAAACCCTGACCATTTCGCTTCTCAAATTCCATATAAACCTACTAGATATCCTGGTTTTCTTCAAAGACCAACATTAGTGCCCTAAGAGAAGGTCAAGAGGAGGTGCGTCGAAGAAGAGGTAATCTCTTCTACCGATTCTTCCAAGTTTCTTTATTCTTCTACTTCCTCTTCTTTAGTTGTTTCATTATAAAGTAATAACATAAGTATAAAACATATACTGATATGTTATTATAAATATGAAACAACCACATTTCACCTTCTATCCATCCTACGGAAAACGAAATCACCACGTGTGCGTACGTACGGAATACTTTCTCCACACCGTGGTGTAATATGTTTTTCCACCACCACCTTATTTGGATGGGTATAATGGTGTAAAGAACAACTATATATGGTTATTATAACATAATATGGATTATGAGATATTATATCATCCACTCCAATTCCATTCAATAATTATGGGAAGGATATCATCGCTCGTGCGTACGTACGAATTACCGTCTCCATGGCGCGATGAGATTCATTCTTCATGTTAACCATTCAAGAATGATTATAAAGTATATATAGTGAATAATAATGATATATATGACATAATAATGCTACTATATTTATGTATATATATATATATATATATTTCATCTACTTACTTCCATTCAATTCAACAAGGAAAGGAAAACAACGTTCATGCGTACGTACGACCTACCGTCTCCATGAACGGTGTTCTTCATTTTATTTATCTATCTATTATATATATATATATATACTGAATATATATGATATATAAATCATGGTTTATATTCTGGAAGTAATTAAATCATGATATAATTAATAATAATATCAAGAACAACAAGTCCAAACACGTACGAAAAATGAAACAAATATTACCCAAAACATTGCTTTAACATGGAATTGACAAATGAAAGGGTAATATAAAGACCTAAGTGAATAATATATGATATCATAAGAATGAATATGATTCTGGAATAAGTCAATGATGATATTTAAATCATTATACAAGAGGTTTGGATACGTATAAAGCATATCAGACCTAAGGTAAGGGATAATTTTGCAAATCTCATTTTTATCCGAGATTGCTTATACTTAAGTATTTACTGGGGTTATGTTTATCATCCATGTCCATGTTTTCTAAAAACGTTTTCATAAAATTTTTACTATTCTTCCATGTATGTTTAAAGTCATTTTTTCCCTTTTTTTACTTTTTACCATATTGTATGTAAGGAATCATTCCTTTGGATACCATATAAGGTACTTTTTGAATTTTCTGGAAGAAGTACGAGAAGAAAGTTTTTTTAAATTATACGGCATGAACGTATTTTTACAGTTTCATAACACGGTAATCAAATGAATCTTCCTCTACATGATTTATTGATTATTTTCAACAAAATCCTTTTCTTTTAAAATTTCCTGACATTTTGTGAAAAGAAAATGATTTTGAAGAAGAAAGGATATTTTCCTCAAGAATTCATTTCAAGTGTTTTATCAAAACCATTTTACATATAAGATGACATTATTTCATATGTGTATGTTTCAAGTATAATGTCTCTATGATTTACAAGGTTTCACTTTTTTTTATGATTAAATGGCATACATTTGTTTTATATGGATTATGTTATGATGGAATGATGTTTATGAAACCCATTTTATTATTTGGTTTATGATGAATGATTTACGTTTATGTTGTGGCACACGTAAGAATGATTTCATTATGAGAAGGGTGTGACCTATATCTCCCTTAAATGCATTGGGTAAATATTTATATCTCATGAGATAGACAATGATGGAATGGTAAGTTAATCCAGTTCAGTGATACAGGATTGGAACGAGGAGTGAACTCGATTCAGTAAAGGACTTTGTCCACTAGGATGGTCTTGGCAGTAATGCCTTGGCTACTATAGAAATCGTATCATGTGCTTAATGGTTTTCCATAGTTACATGTTTTATTCCCATGCTAGTTTATCATGGTTAATGTTCCTTTATGATCTATTCCTTATGCACTGCCATGATTTATGTCATTAATCATGATTTTGATGTTTTATGTTCATGTTATTACGTTCAAATGTTCAGGGATTGTTTTATATTCTCCATGTTTACCCTTACTGAGCATTTGAGCTCACCCTTTTTATGTTTTCTTTTCCCCAGGATATAAAGAATGGTTATAGGTAAGAAAAACAAAGTGGAAGATCTTTATGGGAGATGTTGAAGATCGTTCACCATGATTAAAAGATTATGTTATGTGTTTCCAAAGACACTAAACTAATACGGTCTTTGGGCATCTATTTTTTTTCATGTTTTAAGTATTTTGCAAAAGTAATGTAATATCCATGTATGTCAAGCTTCGGGTCTCTATAGTTGGTATCAGAGTGAAGGTTTAGTTAACCTTTGGAAACTAGGATGCGAAAAATTTAGATCCCTAGATATATTTCTAAGGTATGTCCCTAAGGATAAGTATAAGTATAGGTTATAGACCTAGAATTACGGTAACGATCATATAATTAAACCTAAGATGTTAGAGATTGAAAGTACTCCCCTTTATTATGTTGTTTTACTAGCATAATTTTTTCCTCTCACAATATTATTTTTGGGTTTTAGAAAATGGATGGTAAGAGGAATATTCATGTTAATGGAGAATATGATGGACAATGAAATGATATTATTACTGAGCATCCAAATGAAATGGGATTTGGAAGGTAAAACATCATTATTATTCCTAATCAGCAATCTCATAATATGATAAATAATATCAACTTTGGTATGTTTCCTAACTCGGATAATAAGAGAAAGATGGAGTTTCACGATGATCATAGAGGAAAGAAAGTTCAATTTCCCTCATGTAAATCATGTGGGAAGAGGCATCAAGGAGAATGTTTAAACAGAACTAGAAGATGCTTTGGGTGTGGAAAATAAGGACACAAATCCAGTAATTATAATGGAAAAGGTTTAGCTAACACAATGGACAAGGATAATGGTATTTCTAACACATCAACCACGGTTAAATGTTTTAAATGTTGAATATACAAGCATTATGCAAACCAATGCCCTAAGGTAAAATCGCATGAAGAGAATCAACATGGTCGTATGGGTAGTATTTATGTTGATGATGATGAAGAGACTACAAATGATATATGAGATGAAAGTAGTGTCGAGGAATAAAATAAAGAAGCTCAGTCAATGGTTTAAGAATCTAGTGGAATGATTGAATTTTTATCAAGAATAATGTATGGTACTATGGAATAATGAAAAATCTAAGGATTGTTACACTATTGTTTTTCCTTGAGTATTTGAAAGTATATGTTGAATGGTACCATTAACCATGAAAAATTATTGAAATATTTCTGTAAAGCAGATGATATGCGCATAATGAAGGGATAAGAAGAAAATAATTTGTTTGATAGTATTAATGAGCTCATGACTGATATAAGGACAAAGTTATATCACAGTTTGAGTATATAGAATTTTTGGGATTTTGGTATGTGGAAAGAGTTAAATTTTGATAGCATTCATGTTTCCACTAAGGTTCTATGATAATACATGCTTTAAAATAATACATGATTAAGGTAATCACATGTTTGTAATGTGACCAACAAGATATATCTTGTGATATATGAGGGATAAATGATGGTATTCACGTGCTTGTTATACGACCTTTTTACTAATTGTTATCATTATACTATGAGTTTGGATAGAATTATTTTGGATAAGTCTTAAGGTTGGAATGGATTAAGTTGAACATCAGATTGTATTGTTTAAGGCTAAAACTTTTTTTTCGATTTTATTTCTAAAATGTTATAATAGTATAGTTTATGAAAAGGGACAACCTGCAGGATGGATGACAAGCCATCACATCAGATAGGGTTGCGGGAATCAAACCCACAACTGAAGTGCGACATGCCTTTATCGCCTACCACTAGCCTATAGGAAGTCCCTGGTTAGTATAAACTAGTTTTATTTTATTAAGTGGTATGATAGATGAAGTATAAGTCCATTTTTGGAACCATATACGATTAATCTCACCATAGATGGACTTATGTATATAACCTTTGATAAACTTATGTTTGAGACAGATGGAATGACCTATCATTATATCTCATAATCTGCTAAAACATTGAAAAATACAAATTCAACTTCATTTCATTAAGAGATGAAGTGGAAATTGTTCAAGGCACGAGCAATGGTAATATTGTACCAAAATCAAGTAAGTATTTATTTTAATTCAAAAAATTATTCAACATTAGGGAAATGATCTTGAAAACCAAAAATGCTATCCTAGTGCCCTTATATCTGATGAATCATACGGTACCATAGATAATCACAAATTTATGGATTTGTGATTGTTGGCCTTTTCATAGCCATGTCCTCTACCACTCTTCATCAGAAGTTGATGGTTATATTTTTCTTCCATATCCAAATTTTCACCTATGTTATCCTATGTGGAAGCCCAGTAATGAGTTAATTTAGGTAACCGTTATGTTTATTACTTCACTTTTTAAAATTATGTTTTAGTATTCCTTTTTACGAAGTGGGTTTCTTATGAAAGAAACTATCAAGTAGTAAACGATTTATAACCCCGAAAAATTTCGAGGGTGAAATTAATTTTAAGGGGGGTAGAATGTAACACCTTGAGATTTCATGAGATTTATTATTTTTAATTTATTTGATGTCTTCTATTGTAAACTACACCAAGATTATCTTATACTATACACAACACCATATTATCTTGCAGTATACACAACACTATTCTTGGCTCATGTCACACACAATTTCATGTTCGTTTTGTAGAAATTATTCTATGAAACATTAAGTACAGATTTTGATTAATGCATAAATGAAATAAGTTTTGATTTTGTTATATGAAACACCAAAGGGAGATTTCACTATACGCATCCCTGACTTGAGTTGTATTACACGCAATCATGACCTTCCATGATAGCTTGTGTAGTACGCAATACCGGGTTTCACTAAACAACGATATATTGTTATAATATTATTATGAACTAGCCGTTATGAATATTATTAACCACATTTTTAATTTTATAACATTATATTTCATCTCAAAAATTTTCTATAATGTGGTATGAGAAAAAAATCATTTTTTCGAATAAAAGAACTATTTTTCAAAAAATCCAGTTTTGCCGCCTTTTGTTGGCGCACCCATTTTAATTATACTTTTTGAAAAGTTTATAAGTAAAATTTTTCAATATAAAATTCTTCTTTTGAATGAAGATATAAAAATTTACAATGGATAAAGTTTTGATATTTTTCTGACAACGTTCTTATTTTGATGAATAGTAAAAACACGCTAAATGTTACTTAAAAACAAGTTCTTTCATCAAGATAATTTATATGGTTAAATTATAATAGTAAATTTATTTAAAGTATAAATAGAATATATTTTTACCATTGAATATAATGTATGTCATTATCATTGATTTTACATTGAATTCGTAGGATAAATCAATTCAATATTTTGAAATATTTTAAACAAAAACCAGTTTTTTCGACAGTGAGATTAATTTTAAATTAATTACTGCAACTTCTATGTTTTGAATTTGGAAAAATGGATTCAATATTTGGAATTAGTAGGTTCAATTTATGTTAATAAGATAATTTTTATTTTTGGGCATTATGAAGAGTAACTACGATAAATTTTATTTACCACAGATAAAGGTAAATAGTGTAATTAAGGGTAAAAATAAGATTATAAAATTACCCTAACACCTGAAAAAATTCTATTGGATGAATAAAAGTTGACCCATATCATCTAAGGGTCGAAATAGACTCATTTAATGGACTTTTGACCAAGAAAATGATGTAATTATTATTAAAACAAAAGAAAGTGACAACATGTCACTCTTATATATCTTATAAGTGTAATAATTTTAATTTTGTGATAAACTTCATAAAAACTTGAATATAAATAGTCTGCAGAAATATAATAATATTATATACATCATAAGAATTTATTTATAATTTTTAGGGATTAAATAATAGTCATTAATGGTGACACAATAGTGATGCATAAATTGTTTATTTAGTGAAAAATCAATAATATAGTTTTTATTAAACTAATAGTGACCATAAAAGGCACAAAAAACCTAAAAAAACTTATTGTTCATGTACATGTATACCATAAGCATCCAATGGTCTAATATTTGACTATTTTGAGCCTTATAAAAGTGATTATGACACTTATATTAGATTATTTTAAATGATGTCAAAGTTGTCACCTTCATACTTTGATAAATAAAAAATTTTAAAAGTGGGTTGTTTTAGAAGATAAATTTGACTAAAATTATTATGAAATCTATTATATTTATCTTCACCATAGTATTTTATTTTTAATTTTTATACAACAAATAAGTATATTAAATAATTATACAAAAATGTTGTATTATTTATTTTATTAAGAGAAATATCAAATAAATGATTTTAAAAGTATTAAAATAAATATTATATGAACTAATTAATGTTATCCACTAATTTTATTAATGAATATGACTTGTTATTAATCTATTAAATAGTTGTTTTTAAAAATATATTCTCTTTGGAGTTTATTTAAATTCAAATAATTTAATTGTGTCAAAATTGACACTATTGATATTTTATATTACTAAATTGTTTAAAAATAACAAAAATATTTAGAAATTACAAATTAAAATTTATATGACCTAAAATGTCATAAAGTATACAATTATGTATAATTAACCTCACATAAGTAAGTATTTATAACCATATAAAATTTATTACATTATTTTCACAAATAAAATTAAATAGATTATATAACGATAAATCAAAATGATAAGGATTAAAATAAAATAAAAAAATGTATAAATTTAATTGGTTGATGATATTAAAACCATATATTATCTAATATTCTAATTTGAGTCACTTTGGAAATTTTTAAGTGGGGTTTGGGTTTATTATAAATTAATATTTTAGAGGTTTCCAAAAGTGCCCCTCTTCTCCCTTATAAAAGGGCACCTCCACCCTCTCCTCTTCACACAAATTTGAGCCTTCAAGATCGGTCAAAACCTACTCATTTAACTTTTAAAATTCCATATAACCCTACTTGAGGTCATGGTCTTCTTCAAATACCATCTTTAGTGCCCTAAGAGAAGGTTAAGAGGAGGCACGTCGAAGAAGAGACAATCTCTTCTACCGATTCTTTCATGTTTCTTTATTCTTCTACTTCCTATTATTTAGTTGTTTCATTATAAAGTAATAACATAAGTATAACTAAAATACTGATATGTTATTATAAATATGAAACAACCTCATTTCACCTTCTATCCATCCTATGGAAAACGAAATCACCGTGCGTGCGTACGTACAGAATAAAGTCTCCACGTCGTGGTGTAATCTATTTTCCCACCACCACCTTACTTGGATGGGTATAATGGTGTAAATAATAACTATATATGGTTATTATAACATCATATGGATTCTGAGATATTATATCATCCACTCCAATTCCATTCAATAATTATGGGAATGATTTCATCGCTCGTGCGTAGGTACGGATTACCGTCTCCACGACGTGATGAGATTAATTATCCATGTTAACCATTTAAGAATGATTATAAAGTATATATAATGAATAATAATTATATATATGACATACTAATGCTACTGGATTTATTTTTATATATATATGTCATATAATTACTTCCATTCAATTCAATAAGGAAAGGAAAACAACATTTATGCATACGTACGGCCTGCCGTTTCCATGAACAGTGTGTTTCATTTCATTTATATATATATATATTATATATATATACTGAATATATATGATATATAAATAATGTTTTACATTATGGAATTAAGTAAATCATTATATAAGTAATAATAATATCAAGAATAACAAGTCCAAACATGTACGATAAATGAAATGAATATTACCCAAAACATTGCTTTAACATGGAATTGACAAATGAATGGATAATATAAAGACCTAAGTGAATCATATATGATATCATACGAATGAATATGATTCTGGAATAAGTCAATGAAATTATTTAAATCATTATAAAGGAGTTTTGGATATGTACAAAGCATATCGAACCTAAGGTAAGGGATAATTTTTCAAATCTCATTTTTATCCGAGATTACTTATACGTAAGTATTTACTGGGGTTATGTTTATCATCCATGTCCATGTTTTATAAAAATGTTTTCATAAAATGTTTACTATTATTCCATGTATGTTTAAAGTCATTTTTACCCTTTGTTGACTTTTTACCACATTGTATTGAAGGAATCATTCCTTTGGATACCATATAATGTACTTTTTGACTTTTCTAGAAAAAGTACCAGAATAATTTTTTTTAACTTATATGGTGTGAACAGATTTTTATGGTTTCATAACTCCTTATTCAAATGAAGCTTCCTCTACAAGATTTCATGATTATTTTCAACAAAATCCTATTCTTTTAAAATTTCATGACATTTTTGGAAAAGAAAATGATTTTGAAGAAAAAATGATATTTTCCTCAATAATTCATTTCAAGTGTTTTATCAAAACCAATTTCCATCTAAGATGACATTATTTCATATGTGTATGTTTCAATTATAATGTCTCTATGATTTACATGGTTTCACATTTTTTATGATGAAGTGATATCCATTTGTTTTATATGGATTATGTTATGATGGAATGATGTTTATGAAACCCATTTTATTATTTGAGTTATGAGGAATGATTTATGTTTATGTTGTGGCACACATAAGAATGATTTAATTATGAGATGGGTGGGACCTATATCTCCCTCTAATTCATTGTGTAAAGATTTATATCTCATGATATAGACAAGGATAGAATGGTAAGTTAATCCGGTTTAGTGATACAAGACTGGAACGAGGAGTGAACTCGATTCAGTAAGGGACTTTGTCCAATAGGATGGTCTTGGAAGTAATGCATTGGCTACTATGGAAATCATATCATGTGATTAATGGTTTTAACAAATTACATGTTTTATTCCCATGCTATTTTATCATGGTCAATGTTCTTTTATGATCTATTCCTTATGCACAACAAATATGTATGTCATTACTCATGATTTTGATGTTTTATATTCATGTTCTTACGTTCAAATGTTCAGGGATTGTTTTATGTTCTCCATGTTTACCCTTACTGAGAATTTGAGCTCACCCTTTTTATGTTTTCTTTTCCATAGGATATAAAGAAAGGTTACAAGTAAGAAAACCCAAGTGGAAGATCTTTATGGGAGATGTTTAAGATCTTTCACCATGATTAAAAGATTATGTTCCAAGTTTCCAAAGAAACAAAACTAATACGGTCTTTGGGAATCTATTTTTGACATGTATTAAGTATTCCAAAAAAGTAATGTAATGTCTATGTACATCATGATTTGGGTATCTACACTCTCAGATTGAACATACGTGTTAGGATTATAAATAGTGATGAAAATTAACTATGTATCCAGAGCTTGCTGAAGGCATATAAAAAATATCAAGGTAAACCTATGATCTTAATAAGATAGAGTTGATAGTAGTACACCATGAAATTGTAAACGCTTACATAATGTATAATTGAGTAATTTGATCAAGATAAAAAGATTCTTTAGTGGCAATAAAGTGTGCTAAATTTATAAGGTGTTTGGCTACACTAAAAATATAATTATTTCTTTTAGATAAATTTGGGGAGTCTCATGAAAAAATCCAAGGTGATGTTTTCCCATTTCCATTATAGTATGAATAATGGCTGTAAAATCTCCTTAGACTTCTATTTCTTAGACTTAACATTCTGATATAACTAGAACTAAGAAACATACTCTATAATATCTCTCTAAATGTCATCCCACCAAAAATTCTCTTTGAATTGTCTATAAATATTCATAATTAGAAAATGAATAGAAAATGAAGAACTATGAGATTCTTCCAGCAGATCCTTCCTCAATTATGGTACTGAAGGGACACATACATGGTTATTGAATATTATTATTTCATAACAATCAAGGTTTAACTCATGAACATTTATTACCTTCATTTTTAGCTCTACATATTCTTTCTACACCTCTTTAATATTCACTTGGGATAGATGGTTGAACACTCATTTGAGAAAGATAAGATTTATACCCTTACTTCAATATTTAAATATCCAACCATTTCAATTCCAAAAAATATTGGATATTTTTTTATCCTCATCATAAATAAAAAAATGTGATCCTTTAGACTTAGATTATCTTCCACCTTGTTTTATTTCATAGGTGGTAATGTATTATTGAGTCACAATCTTTAATTGGCCCCAACATCTTCTTTGGTACATGTTCAACTTTTTCTAACTAAAAATATAATTTAATATTATATGGACATTATATATAATATACTTTTCTCCATAGAGATAATTCCTCCATATCTTTAATGAAACAATTACCATAGATAACCCCAAACCATGAGTTGGGTAATTTTTCTCACAGTCCTTCAATTTTTGTGAGGCATAAGCTATAACCATATCGTTATACGTGAGGATGCATCCCAATCCCTTATTTTAGAAGTCATTATAGATTATAAACCCTTTTAAACTACATGGTTGTATAAGCATAGGGATACTGACTAGCATTATGTTGAGTTCCTTAAAACATTTCTAAAAATTTTCCATTTAAAGGAAATTGATTCACTTTCGAGTGAACTTCATGAGTTGATTCAATAAAAATGCAAAATTATACAAAAACTTCCAATAATATCTATAAAAAAGATGAATACTACAGATCTCGTATACAATGGTTGTTTTAGGATTATGTTCAATAACTTCCATAATTCAAGGGTCTACTGATATATCTTTATTTAAGAATATATGACCTAAGAATAAAAATTTTTTATGCTAAAAATCACACTTGGTACTTTTTTCATAAATATTATCCTTCATTAAGGTCTTAAACACAATTCTAATATCATCTTCATATTCTTCCTTTCTATTTGAAAAAAATAAGAACATATTCTATAAATACTGCAAAAAATTGATCACGGTAATCTATGAAGAATTTATTCCATAAATCCATGAAGATATTAGGGGGAATTAGTACGACCAAATGACATCACTAAAAATTCATAGTGTCTATGATTTGTATAAAATGTGGTCATGGGTATATAATCATTTTTAACATCAATTTATGATATAAATAATGAAGATAAATATTGGAAAAATATTTTTTTCTATGTATTTGATCAAACATGTTATCAATACAGGGTATAAGATATTTTTTCTTGATAGTTATTTTTTAAAGTTACTGATTATCAATGCATAGATACATTGATCAATATTTATTCTTAATAAAAAGAATATGATCACTCGAAGTTGACATACATACCAAATGAATACCTTGTTAATATTCTTCTAGATATTATTATTTAATTATTGGAATAAAATCAAGGACATTCCATATAGATTCATGTAAATAGGTGTAGCACCAAGTATGTGTTCTATTGAAAACACAACTTCACAATTCTTTGGAAGACCAGAAAATTATTCTAGAAATATATCAATAAAAACCATCATAATAAGAATATCTTAGATGGTGAGTTTCTCATAAACAATCTGAGATACATTCCCATTTTTAATTAGAATCATGAACCATATGATGGATATGATTTCCATCAAAAGTTTATTTTTTTCATCACACTCATAGGAAAAAAATGGTTGGTTCTGAATATCAAGTATAACTTACCTTCCTCAGAAATTGATATGGGATTTATGTAAAGAAATAAAATACATGCCCAAAATAACATTGAATTCAATTAGTTAAATAATGAAAATATTTATATGAATAAAATCACCATAGACATCAACCAAAGAATAATCATGGACTTGTGATGCGATTATCATACCTTTAAGGGTTTTACTGCTAACTCAACACATATTTTTTTATATGGTATTGTGATACCCTTATAAAAGTATTTAGATATAAAAGAGTCGGTAGATCAAAAATCAAATAAGGAATTAATAATTATAGAGTGGATGGTATGTGTACCTTTCACCATGTTGTTATCATTACCCTCATCATAAATAGTTATTGCATGAGATTTCCCATTGTTTCTAGGATTAAGAGGTTTTATATGTCGATGATAATCATTAACATTCAATTTTGTTAACTAGCTAACATAATTCTTATACTGCTTACATTGAATGAATTAGAGTGTGGGTGGTTCATTATATAGAGCTTTCCCCATATTCAAATAATTTTATAACTTCTTCCCATCATTTAAAAATCTGATTTCTTGATAACGTTCCTTTCCACAAATGAAACATTTACCAGATCTCTAAATAAAATATCCCCCATGTTTCCGTCTATATTTCATGAATAATGGAAGTTTCATATTATTCTCTATGGTTTTTAGAGTTGTTTTTGAATTCCAGTTTTCGTTTCTTATCAAAATCATGAGATTTATGGGTAACTCCATTCTCCATATTCAACTTGAGAGAACATCAAAAAATTTCTTCATATATACAAATGTACCTTATAGATAATACCATTAGGAGACTTTGTTTTATGCCATTAAATAAAAAAGAAACCCTAATTTCATGTTGGATGACGATGACATAAGTTTACCCTGAAAGTCTTGTGAAATTTTCCATATAAGTACCAAAAGATTCATCATCCTTCTTCTTTAACTCAATTAATTTATAATCCATTTATGTTTTAAGAATATTATGAATGTACTTATTGAATTATAATATTTTAAATTCATCCCACTCCATAGATTTAACTTATTATTTTTCTCTCATGTTCTTGATAAGATTACACCAATTATCTTTTTCACCTTCTAAATGATAAATAGCTAGAATAAAACTCTAATGTTCTTAAAAATGAAGAATTGAAAATATATTTTCAATAGAAATAATCCATTACTTAGTGATTAGGGGATTAGTGAAACCACTAAAATATGGTGGACATTGTCTCATGAAGGACTCAACAAAACACTATTCTATCCTTTACTTATTTGTAAGCTAATAATGATTCATAGATTGAGAAATTTCTGTGAGAATATAAATAATATTTATCATTCTAGATCCCATAAAATTTGATTCTTAAGAAGAAAATCATTTCACTATTCATCATATTTAGTATTAACACAATTACCTTGGGTTTTATCTAATGAATAAAATAAAAAATAACAATGTGATTAACAATAATCATGGTGGGAAACAAAATAATCATGAAAAATCATTTATAGTACATCTCTATCATTAAATATTTTTCTATGAAACCTTATTTTTAACCTAGGTCATCTATGATCATTCAAAAAACAATAGGATTTTATCCTATACAAAGACTTATACCTAGTTTTCTAAGAGAAGTTTTCTCATCCTAGTTTCCAATGGTTAATTAAAAATTTCTCTGATACCAACTATATAAACTAATACTTTTCATATATAAATATTACATCTTAAAATTTGAACATTCATTTTATAACACAATGGGAAACACCATAATCAAATAGGTCTAGTGCCCTTAGAAGCATAAAAAAATAAACTAGTGGTTCTTCATATTTCTACATATTCTCCCAAATAGATATTTATTACTAGAACCATTATTAGAAATATAATACTTAATACCATTATTTATAAAATGGAGAAAGGAAATTTAAGAAAATGGTGTGCTCATATACACAGTAATGGTAAATAAGGTAGATATCAATGATCATAACAGAATAACATGATAAAAAGAGCACGAGATCATGTGTTTAACATTTGAAAATCATACCATGAGTATAATAGATCATAATCCTTAGTCATGTCATAAATATTGGTAGTTTATAAGGCATTAATCATAAATTAATCAAAAAAAATGAACTATCAAATCTTATCATCGACATACGACATTTATTTTTGGCATACGTATAATCATATAATACCATTTACTTAGTAGTCATGGATTATTCCCAAGTCTATAATAGTGGAATGATTTAACTCCGAAAACCATTATAATAGTAAATGTTCATTCCTAAGACAATCAAAATAGACATTGTCCCTTAATGAACTAGTATTACTCCGAATTCTAGTCCTATTTATCTCATGAGATATCAATCTTTACCCAATTCACTAGATAATTATATATATGTACCATCCATCAAATAATGAAAATCATATATAGGTGTACTGAAAGATCATAAATCATTCATAATATTAGAGGCCAGGGAATTAAATGGGTTTCTTAAGAATTTCATTATAACATAATCCATGGAAAAGAAATAGGTTTCATAAACATTTCATTATTTCATCATACAGTAAAAAATGGAGAAGAAATTAGTTTCATAAACATTGTGTTATAATATTGATAAACCATGCAGGGAAATAATTTGGATGTTATATTTGGCTAATATCCACAATAAATCATAAGATAAATCAAGGGTTTTTTGATGAATTGAAATACCATTAAAATATTATTAAAACATTCTTGAGTAAATTAACCATTGCATTTTTAAGTCACTTATTACAAAAAATTGCATAAATATATAGGAAAATGTGTTATTTGAAAATAACCATGTAAAATTATAAATAAATCTTAAAATAAAAAATCATTCATTTTGGTTGGAATTTTTTTTCATATATGTTAAAAAATATTCCTTCCATACTTTTGTTGAAAAATTTTCAAAGTAGGTCATTTCAAAAATGAAAAAAAGATTCCTTTAATTTTTTTTGTAAAAATTGAAACATGGGTAAAAATTAATATATAAAATCATATAATAATAGGAAAAACATTCTTTAAAAAATTATTAGAAAATGTTGATATGGAAGCAAATGGATTTTCAACTGAAGAGAAAAATTATGTCAATTTTCATTAAAAAAATATTTTTAGTCTCTTTCCTATATAAGGTGAGGAAAATGAAAGATTAAAATTTATTTTAAATAGATGACCGTAAGAGAAGAATTTTTTAGATTATATTGAGAGCTATAACATAATATTTCAACATTAAAGTCATAATAATAATCAATATCGATAAATAATGAGATTGTAACATAAAACCCTTACCTTGATTTCATCTTACTTTGAACGCATTATAACATATTTTTTAATTAATTTAAATTTATTATAATTCTATAAAAGTGTAATTTTTAAACTTATAATATCATATATGATCCATTTATAACATTTATACACCCCATTTTATATATAATTCCTTATTTTCTGGTGTTAACTGTTTCATTTATCCTGAGTTTTTTAGATCAGTAATTCTGGTCCTTGTAAATTTATCGTGGTTCCATCATTGAAAAACTATTATCCAAGATATAAATATAATATATCTTAATTATATATATATATATTTATCCATAATATATATATATAGAAAAGTGAATAAAAATGTTCATGGAGATGAGGTTATACTTTCACTTGAATGATGTTTTCAATTTTCAATAGATGGAAAAAAATAAAGGTAATTATCAATTAAACCTTAAAATATAATTATTTTATAATATATACTATATATATTCATAAAATTAATTATAATTACCATCCAAGTAAAATATAAATAAAAAATGAATCACATAACTTCATGTAGGTGGTAGGCCACGCGTATACACGAGCGACATTATCTTTTCCCAAAGGATTGTATGGTAAAAAGGTAAACTTGATATTATAATTAAAAACTTATAAATTTTTCTTAAATATTATATATAAATATTAAACCCATCATAATAACCATCTATAAAATAAGGTGATGAAAAATGAATTGTATCACAACATTGAGACAATAAGTTGTATGAACGCACGAGTGGTACTTTCACTTCACATTTGATGGGAAATAGGGTGTGTAATTGTGTTTCAATAATCATAATAAATTAAATCATATTTAGGATACTGAATTTATTATTTTATGATAAATACCATATATTTAGAGTAGGTAAAGAAAAGTAAAAAAAGAAAGTGTTCAGTTAAGGCGATTACCTCTTCTTTGAAACAAATCATTTATATCACGTCCAAATGGGAAGGGATTGAAATATAAGGTAGAATGTGGTTGTAATACCATAAAAAATAGAATATATACAATTTTTGGTATCATTTTAAAGATTATCAATTTGATTTACCTTTATATAGTCAATTTTAATTTTAACCTTGATTTTTTTCAATATTAAAGTATTGTAATTTTTACTTATAAAGTGAAAATTTTACCATAAATGTCCATGTTATGAAATTTTAATCAATATCATATTCAAATTTTCTTATTTAAATATTTTTATTATTTTTAAATAACTTAATGACATAATATTTTGATAAAATATCATTATTTCCAATTTTGATACTATTCATTTTATTTGACTTAAAATTCATAAATAAAACGATTAAATTTGAATATAATACTTAAAAAACAAATATGTCATATAAATATATGAAATTCGTTTAACACTATAAATTACTAAAATTATATCACTTTTAATATTTTTAAATGTATTAATTTTATATTTACATTAATTAAATAAATAATGTTTTGGCATTATGTAAACATTTAATTTAATCGTATAATACCTAAAATTTATAAATAAATTACCATCATTAATATAATATAATTAGAAAAATTTCTATTAAGTTTCATTAAAAACTATTTTTTATCCCTATGTGAACATATAAAAATATTTTTTAAACTAAGAGAGTGACATTTTGTAACTTTATTTGATTTAAACAATATATAAACCATTTTTATGAAAAAATGTATATTAAACTAATAATTTTAGAGCCAAAGGGTTTAAGGGTTGGATTGAATTCATCCAAAATTAATAGGGATAAAAAATTATGGTCTTATCACTTATTTTTACTCTTGATTATTCTGATTTACCCTTTACCGAGGCGAAATATTTTACCACAGTTACTATTCATATTATCCAAAAAGGGGAAAATTTACCAAATTTGAACTTCACTATTATAAATATGTAATTAATTTTATGAAATTAAATACCTACAAATAAAATTAATTACTTTTAATTTATGTTCGTAAAATACGTCAAAAAATTGCTCTTGAAAACTACATTTTCAAGAATAAAACTTAATTTATTTTTATCATATGTATAGAAAAATATTTGATGAATTTATAAAAAATTTGATCAATTAAATAATATATAATTTTTATTAAAATAATTCACCGATAGAAATTAATATAATTTTTAATATAAAAGTACATTTCATACATGAAAATAATATTTTATAAAAAACTTCACTTTTATTTAGAAATTACTTTTGTTTTTAATTATAATCATTTTATAAATAATGAAATAATTTTTTAAATGTGTAGACCATATATTTTTCATAATTTAGTTATTACTATTCATACCCACCAATCCAACCACTAGAAAATAATGAATATATAATATTTTAATAATTTTGTATGGTTTGTCTAAACTCACACTTGTATGTAACAAATGATATCAAAGAAATCAAATTATTTAAAGAGAAATATTTCATAAAATCTTGTGTTGTTAAATTTCAGTTTAGAGTTTAAATTTGATTCATGTTATTTTAATAAAGTTTACTACATTGTAAGATTATATAGTGATTTTCACAGTGATTAATGATATTTTAGTATATGATTCATAGGGTTGTGGTATATGTATCCCTTTTGTTTAACATGTGATTTAATATTAAGGAATATTTGGTAGGAACAAAATTAAAAATTTTAAGACTTAAACTGATGTGTATGATATATCCTTTTATGTTAAAACATTATTTAATATTGTGGTTATTTTGAGTGTAGGGTTATTTATTTTTGGAATGAATAAAGATAAACTATAGATTTCGAGATTAATATGAATGTTTATTCATTTTTAGAATTATCTTATCAATTTGTAGCCATTTTAAAGTTTTTTATAATACATCATGACATGAGTAAGATCATTATATCCTTTTTTGGAATCATGTTATCCATTTGAAGATGATTGTTTTTCTTCAAGAATGAAAAATTCATCTTGAATAGTCATTATTTGTAGAAATAGATGATATTATGGTGAAAACTGATTAAAGGATAAAATTATATTTTTCAAGTAGGTATATTTACTTATTTTAGTAATTTGATTCCTAAAACCTTTATTTCTGATGAATTGATGGTATTTTCACACCTATTTGGTTTACGGGTTTGTGGTATTTATCTTTATTATGATCATTAAATTTATTTTGATCAATAATCACTACCATTATCCATCATTATTTGGACATTAATATTCCTGTGTGTCCATATTTTCACTTCTCACTAATTTCTCTTATTTAGAGACATATTTATGTGTTATTCTATATGACCTTTCTTATTTCCCTTTCCCTCTTTTCAATAAGAAGTTTTATTAACCCTATTTACGACGTGGGTTTTCAATAAAGAAATTTTCAAATATTAAAACATTGATTAATAATAGAGTGTTCAAATTATTATGATGAAATTTATTGGGGGGGGGGGGTAATATAACACCCTAAGGTCTTAAAAGAACACTATTTTCAATAGTGTATGCAACACGCAACATAGAGCTTAAACGAACCATGAAATATTATTATTCTATAACTATCATAACATAGATATTGAATTTTAGTAGTCAAATTATGAAATATATATAATGTTAATAACAACTAAAAATTCATTTATAATTTATTTGGAAATAGTCGCTCAATTTTTGGTAGTCATTATATTTTTTATAATAGGTTTTCTTTACAATTGTTTTTATTGAGAGAATGTTATAATTAATTTTTAAAAATTTTAGAACTTTTATTTTATAAAAATAGTATCATTTTTAAATCATTATATAAAAATTATCTTAGTGTGAATTTATGAGATTTTTCTGAAAAGGGTTATTTTCTAGTGAATAGTGAAAAATACTAATTTTTTAATGAAAAATATTTTTTTTCAATAATTTATAAATTTACATTATGTTTTAAAATGATTAAAAATTAAAAGTAGTTCTCTCATATTATTATTAATCTAATTATGGTTATTTTAATCAATCTTATGGTCAAGTATGGTATAAAAAACATTTTTGAATTGAAAATGCATTTTTCAGAAAAATTATTTCTCATTGTGTTGTCTATTTTTATATTAAAGTAAGTTCTAAAAATTATATAAATTAGAGGTTAATAAATTTATTAAATATTTTGAATCATGTGGTAAAAATTTGGAAAATAGTTCACTTTTAGTTTTGGTCAATATGAATAGTAACCATAATAACTTTTTGTTACCACATTAAAGGTAAAATGAGTTAGTTAGAGTTAAAACTAATGTGATAAGGCTTAAAATTAATTAAAAAAATTTATTTATTTAATTGGATGTATCTATTCCTTCATTAATAATATTTTTTTTGAAAATGTGACATTTTCCCAATGAACATTAATTTTAACATTTTTAGTATTTAAGTAAAAGATAAATTAAAAAATGACACTTTTTAAATGACTATAATATTTTTTAGGGATAAGAAAACTTATTCTTAGTTATAAATGGTTATTTTAAATACTAATGAATTTTTTTCTTGGTTTTTTTAGTGATGAAATAAATACCTTAAATGCGTACACACCGTTGACACAATTCTTGCTCAAGAAATATAAAAACCAAGTAAATTCATTTTAAAACTCTAATTCTTTTTGGATGAGGTAAAGTTACTGATTAATTTTTAAAATAAATATAATTTATTTTAGTTTTGTTAAATTATTATATTAAAATTTAATTTATACCAAATTTTTTCAAAGTCAAATTATGTGAATTGTTCTTAAAATGAAATTAATAGTAATTAATTTTAAATAACATTTTTTAAAAATTATTTTAAAATCATAAAAATATTTGAAGAGTAACATAGGGATAATAAATGGTTGAAATATTTATTTATTTTCCATTTATGATCCAATTTTAACCTAATAAGTAATATTATAACTCTTTATTTTAGAATAAATCATTACCACAGTTTTGGTTAAAATTCTTTAACCAAGGGGTTAAACAAAAACATAAGAGTTAAAATGATATCTAAACTTATATAAAATTGATAGTATGATTATATTAAGACCATATATTCATTATCTTATAAAATTTTTCATTTTGGAACTATTTTACATGAGTTATACACACATTATATTATAACATTTCATGTATTCCCAAAAAATGACATTAATGATATCTTCTAAAAAATAATATTTTATTAAATGTTTTAAAATTTATGAAAAATTATATATTTTGACAATTGAATAGTTTTTGGTTGAAAATATCAACTATTTACCATTTATGAATAATTTTTCCTTTTATGGTTATATTCTTAACCATTAAAGAGTAAAAACATTGATATCATGACAATTGTCAAAGGGGTTAATGGGGGTTAAAACTAAGAGATAAGGGTGATATCATATCAAAAAATTTTAAAACTTTTATTATAAAAAAGTAGTTCAACTCATAATCATCCTTTATTATAAATTTATGAATTTTTCTTCATTTATTAATGAAAATTAATTTCTATTTATTTAATCATTTAAGTAATTCCAAGAGTTCCCATCCCCTCACTTATAAAAGGGAACCTCCACTCCTTCATTACTCAAAATGTTTTATCCTTATTTATCAGATAATACCAAGAATAATTCCTTACTATATTTATTACAAACATCCTAAAACTAATTTTCTTTCCAAAATACCATCCTTTCAAGGATTAAGTTGTGACCCAAATGAGATTTCTCAACGAAGAGGTTTAACTCTTAACCGGGTATTTTCAGTTTTATTTATTATTATACCAAATATAAATTTATGAAATATATTATAAAATAATAAATTAATTATATTTAATATGGTTAATTTTTATTATGAATAATGTAACTTCCATTATCTACATTCTTTCCATCCGTTGGAAAATGATAACGATGCTTGTGCGTACATATGTACTACCACCTCCATGAAGTGATGCGATTCATTTTTCACATTAAATTTACATGGATGTTAATAAGGATAAATTTAATGAATATATATGATATATATTATACAGTAATTATTCTTTAATGGTGAATTATTTTTTACCTTTCTTTCCTTTCTTCTTTCGAAAAGTCAGAGCAATATTCATGTGTATGTACGACCTACCATCTCCATGAATGATGTTATTAATTTATATATATATATATACCATTTATGGATAAATATATATATTTATATAAATATATAATGAATATATATTATATTCATATCATGGTTATAATTTTTTATATGATTTAACCATGTTCTAAGTGCACAGACCAAAACTTCCGAATTGAAATTCTCATAAAAAATAAAACAATCAACAACTGAAAAAATTCATTTTAATAAGGAATTATTAATAAATTAATGTTGAAATGTCATAAGTGGATAATATATTAAATTATAAGTATAAATTTGTTTTATTATATAATTATCATAAATTTAAATTTATTATACAAAATATTGGAGTTCTTTTAAAGCTAGTCGAACATAATGGAAGGGGATTTCTCATCACACTTTTTTTTTGCGATACATATGCCATATTCACTAATTATTTACTTTTTGTAGTGTATATAAAACCAATTAATGAATTTTATTATTATTTTAAATAAATTTATATTGATTTAAAAATATATATAAGGCTATCTCTTTCTTGTGGTTTTGATTTAGAGACTTTCAAAGTAGTAAGGGTTCTTCGTCTCAATATTGTTTAATTGATATATGTTTGATGTGATAAACCAATTTATTTTTATGATGTGTATGAAATTACCCTTTTATATGTTATATAATTAGTATAATTATGTTTAGTATATTTGTTGTTTCATTTTATATTATTCTTTTATGGGTGTTATGATTCAAGAATTACTAAAGTTTTAAGTGATTTATTATTCAATCTTATTTCAATCAGGATTTTTTATTCTTGAAGTTACATTAAATGAAATCATATTATCATCTGATTAATCCATTTCCTTTTATTATTCTCTTTTTTTTTCTTTATAATATTTTTTCCTTTCATTTTCCTCACTTTAAGTACTCGGGATACTGAAATAATGTTTTTAAGGAAAATAACTCTATTTCTTTCTTCGGTCAAAAATCCTTTTTATTCCATATACATGTTTTCTAAAAATATTTTTAAAAATGGTATTATATTATTATAATATTATTTAAATTTATTTTGACTTATTATTTAATTTTTATAAAATATTTTAAATTAATCCTATTTTTGGTTTCTGGATGTGGGGACTTTTTACTGAAAATTTGAAAGGAATATTTATTTCAACATACATGATATGAAAAAAATTCCTACCTTCCTAAAAAATTAATGCTTTTAGTATTAATTTATAGGTTTCCATGTTTATTTCCAATGAAAATTATTTACGTAATATTTTTGAAATATTTAGATTTTAATATGATATTTCAAAACGAAAATGGTAATATTTGTTAAGAAGTATTCTAGTGATATTTTAATATAATTTTTCATCCATGATTGTATAATTTTATGTTATAGTAGATTTATAAAGGATATGATCCAATGATAACTTATTTATTCCTTTTATGGATTTTGTATGGTTATGATGATGAAATATATATGAAATTAATTTTTTTCACAGGATAAGTTATGATAAATGTTTTCATGATCTTATAGACTATATATGAGTTAATTTATTATAATGTGATGGGTGAGAGAATAATAATCTTACCCTATAATTAATTGGATAAATATTAATCTTCTATGAGTTAAAAGGATATGTGGGGGGTTATCCCAATACTTAAAGAGGGTATATGGGAGGTTATCCCAAGAATGAAGTAGGTACATGGGAATTTATCGATGCCAAACATGTTATGAATTTATTTTTAGGTATAATTCACATAATATATATATTATTACGATTATAAAACACATATGAAAATATTTTATGACAATATATTATGAAAATGTTATGTTCTCATAAATCATGTTCCTTGATCCCTTTACCAATGATGTCTTACGAACTGCAATTCTTTATTTAACAACTTAAGATTATAATATATAATATACTGGATATGGTTTTCTATTTTTAAGATCATGTTATCAAATCATTATTCTCATTAAATTTTTAAGTGATCATTGATATCTCTCTTATTTACCCTTCCTGAGAATATGAGCTCACATTTTCATTTGTTTCATTTACCCATGTTTTGAAGAAATTTTTTATTTAGTGTTTGATATTTATTTCATAAATTAATGATCATTCAATAAATAGTAATATTGTGTATCTTGACTCCAAAACACTAAACCATTATGGTGATCAGATGTGTATTTGTAAAAATTTAATGAATATTCATATCTTACATTGTAATATCAATGAATGATAAATATGGGTTGCTATATCATCCACCTATGGGGATTGAATCAATGGTGCCTCATCCATATTGAGTTTAGTAATGAAGGTATATATTTCACCTAGAATTTGATGATATTGGTGCATCATCTACCCAATGAGTTACTTGTGATGGTGAATCATCTACCCCTGTCATGTTTTTTTGGTTTATCACCCACTTGAGTTGTGAAATAGTGATGAATTAACCAATTGAGTGTAGTTAATGGTGGTTTATCATCCATAGAGGATTGGATATTCCTTATTCGTTGGGAAATGTATTTTTCACTATTCACATTTGATTGGTGATGGATTATTCACCTAGGTGGGTTATGATGGTGATGCATCATTCACCTATCATATTTTGTGGTGATAAATCATTCACCTTATTTATGATATGAGGAGTGATATATCATTCATCCTTGATATGTGCTCATACCATGGGTGTACCATCCCATTCCAAAATTAGTTAAACTAAGTATGGGAACACATGGTTTGGGTACAACGCACTCTACAGTGCGATATGTTATTTTTTTATTATCATTTTATATCGATAATACTTGAGTATTTAATGAATTTTTTTAGAACATTGTTAAAGTGACTCACTAAGTTATACTCACACCCTTATCAAGAACCTTGGTATAGAAAATATGTTATGTTTCATGACTCGGGTAAGGGTAAGGGCCCTACTATCGTGTATGGTTGAGCTGGGATGGAGTGTTGGTGTTGGAAAATAGGACTTGCCTAAGAGTTGGGATTATTTTTTTGTTTGTTTCTTTTACTTTTGATTACTTATAAATCAGGTTGTATATGATCCACCCATGGGTGATCTTTTTTATTCTATATGACTCATATAACATGTATTATATTTCATTTTTACATAACATGGTGGTTAATATTTTCTTTTATATGTAATTTATCTATAAAATATATTATTATATTGTTATTATATTATGATGAATGCTTCTTGATATTGATTTTCTATATTTTATTCTTATCTATACTTGAGGGTATAGTCTTTTTACTTTTCATATATCGATCCAAGCTGTTAGTCAATAACCTATAGCATATAGGGAGACACTTTTGAGGTACATAGAACCAGTTTTTATCATGGAAGAGTTGAATTAGACTTGGTAAATTACAAATACTTTCCCAATATGACATAAAATTCTATTAAAATAAGAATCATAATATTTAAAGGAATAATATTTTCAAAAAAAATTTATTAGAAAAGAGTTATACACTTGGGATATAATAATTTCCTCACTATTATTTTTTATAGATATGTTAAATTTTCAATATTTAGGTGGTGATTCAATATTTATAAAAAACTTGTAAGATATTAAGGAATGCATTAAACTATAATCAAATAAATAATTAATCATTATTAATTGTATAATGAGTGAACCTAAAACCACTTTATTTCATTGATATACTTTTGCGATAGTGATTTCATAATTTTTTCATTACTATAGACTCCAAAAACGTATATATGAATGAATTTTATGATTAAAGTGATAATTAAACAAAATAATAAATAAAATCCATGATGTATACTAATGTGATGATCTGAACATGTTTGTATGATATAAATCACTAATAAGACCATCTGACACCAATGTCACTAAACATAATTTCTATTTACGCTAACCATGAAGTGAACCCATAATAAGGCACCAATGAAGTTATGCTTGCACTAACCATGCATGTCTCCAAAAATAAGACACCAATAACTACCAAGGATTCTAAATTATCTTCAATATGTTTCTTCTATCTTGGTACATGTGAAAAATTCAAAACATGCATAACCACCCTAGTGCACTAGACTGAATTACCTATATATACCCTTGGAAGACCAACAATCAAGGATCTCATTACTTCCGTTTTTGTAGAAAGGTAAATAAATACTCCCTTAAAGAAAATATTTCATCCTTAGTGTGCTATACAACCTAGAATGTTACTTTGGGATAAGAAAATTAGTATTAGGTACACGGTTGATTGAAGAAGGACCACCTAGAGCCTATGTCCTAGTGAATTGCACCTAATTCATGGGCCTAGTGTGCCTGAACCATTTTATCTATAATTATACCATATTAACTTGAGGAATTTGATAAATTCCTATCCATATAAAAAATGTTCATTCCCCTGAGAAAGGTCACATCAAATCATGTTTTTAGTGCACCATTCCAAAAACTCAAAGTTTGAGATATATCACTCACTTATAAAGATAATTTCATATATAAGAACCATTTTTGCATAAATTTAACATACATAACCACATTTCAGTAGAATAAAAAAATTATTCTCACATGGAGAAGAAGAACCTGTATATACACATATATTAATATTTACCAAAGTGATATAGCCACCTCTCCCTCATTCACCAACTGAAGACTAAGGAGTTCGGTTGGTCAAATTTGAATAGGTTTCCAACCATTCCTCAAACCTGTCACCAAGATAAAAATTCTTAAACCCTATAAGAACTAAAATCCCCTAGATAACCAATTAAGGTCAAATTCAACCTTTTTCCCTATTTTCTAAAAATAACCCGCTAGTATCCTTTCACTTAGGGAAAAACCCAAAAACATTTTTATCGCTCAAGCCTCTTCAATGTTCTCCTGATTTATATTTAATGGAAAATAGGTGCACTCATGTGACCCATTTTGGTCATGTATGCCTATGATAATGGGTGTTGGGAATCCAATAATATATATCCCATTAGATTTACTCTATAAACAATAAGATTCTTGTGGTAAAAACAATGATGTATTACCTAGATAATGAGCATTTATATTATTAAGAAAATAATAGAGCTTCTCTCGGTGTAAAATACATATCCTAGATACAATGAAATATTCCCCAAAACTTTCAAACACCTTATTGGTTTATATAGTATAGTCTATGGGCTATGAACAATAATGGGCCTATAACATAGTGTGATCCCCAATCAGATGGGCTGCAGATCTAGTGTAAGACCCAATCAAAAAGAGCAACTCAGGAATGAGTCCCACACCAACTATTTCTAGGAACCTTCAACCTAGTATTCCACCCCACATGATTTTAAATTTCTCAAAAATGGTCATAGTTATAGGGAATTAATCTATAAGGCTAGTGGTCATGGATTTATAACCTTAAAAGGAACCAAAATAGACCTTGTTACATGACATTACAAGTTACAAAGTGCCTTATAAAATGGAATCAAACAATGTGGGGTTTGATTTCATTAAAAATGATATATTAGAGGAACATCCTGTGGGACCAATCCAAACTCTAATACAACCTCAACCACCCATTGGTTAGGAGTAAATGAATCTATCTACTAGTGATAGGTTAGTGGAATCCATAAATCCATTGTCGATAGTTTTTGACATCCATCCATAAAATGGTTTAAGGATGATGACATCCATCCATCAGGTTATGGTAGTTAATTGAATTCTATTCAAAATCATGTGAAAATCTAGAGACCCCTACCCACAAATTGGTGATTGGCTAATGACATCACCCATCCACAAGTGATAGGTGAAAAAATTTCTACTTATATTAGAGATGATCGAATATAAGAATATGATATTAATGATTAAGTTGATCTAAAATCCTTGTGTTCATGATGAGTATACACATGAACCACCACCCTGGATAAAATTTATCTCATGATTTACCCTATATTGTGTCTTTAAAACAAATATTAATTATAACCATGATCATAAAAAATTCACTTTATTTTCTTCATTTTATCAATGTACTAATCGATCATTTCATTTTACATGGATATTTTCCCTACTATAGCGGTAGGTGAAGTAAAACATACTGGTATTGTTATAGATAAGGATTTCATTAATATTTATTGAATATAAAATGACGTCCTAGAGAAAAAAATAATCTCCCTGGTGATGTGAGTTTACCTCCTATGCTATTTTTTCAGAATATTATATTTGATGTGACATTATTATATTTTAATGACCACCTTCCATTGCAATGTGGCCTCATTCCCAAAAATAAGAGAAAAATAAATGAAAAAATGATGGTTAATTCAAAGTTATACCTTATCCTTTAATATATATTAACTGGTAATTCTTGTATTTTTATAATTTTTCATTTTTTGTATATTTTTTTCTAGGTTATTCCACCATATCCAGAGATAGACTCCAATGAAAAATGGGCTACTATGATCCCATGTATGTGTGGGGTGATTTAATAACTATAGGTTTCCCTAGGAATCATCTACACCTTATAAAAAACCATCATATCTATACAATTTATTTCATTTCCTATTCCAATAACATAACTAATGGGAACCATCACCCCCTTTTCTCTACTTTGTGACTTAATCACTAGATTATTAATGATTTGGTTTGAGAATATTTTCATGAATGTGTGATCGCAAAATGTAGCGATGACTAAAATAATTTTCAGGGGATGATGCCACACAATATCATAATGTGACTAAGAGATAGTATGTGACAATCACAACAAATAATTACCTTATACCACTTCAGTATCCATTCCCCTAAGCTAGATAATGGCTTACCCCATACCTGGAGGAGGCCATAGAGATTTCAACTAATATCCAGAATGCTACTTAGGAGTTACCCATTATGA
Organism: Viscum album; assembly: GCA_963277665.1. Taxonomy (NCBI): domain Eukaryota; kingdom Viridiplantae; phylum Streptophyta; class Magnoliopsida; order Santalales; family Viscaceae; genus Viscum; species Viscum album. The sequence goes on from OY728138.1 coordinate 1,386,148,808, forward strand.
TTCCCATCTATTATGGTTTTCATCACTATAAAACATTCATAGTTACCCTAGATGTGGATAATGAAACCACTTTCCTAGTTTTTTATATTTGGTCACCAAGAAAAAGATATCACTGTGAGCATATATATTAGATCAAATTTGTGTAATGTTTTATTTTTCTTTAATAAGCATGCTACCAATATTTTTTGAGAAGATAATATTGGAAGGATTTTTGAGTACCCAAGTATATCAATGGGATGATTTATTGAAGAACCCAAGATCAAATGTTTAAAGGTATTGGGTAGAGAATATTTGAGAACACCTTTGCATCATGGAGTTAGAAGGTTCCTCATTTTTGATTCATGTTAAACAATATTATCAATAAGAGGGAAAGAAGTAAGCAACAAAAATCCATTAGGGATATTACTGGAGATTCATTCACATGAGGAATATATTTTATGGGTTATTTAAAATATTTTATAAGGAATAATTAACCACTAAATATTAGAAAATATAGATAAAAGGATAAGGAAACTACTAATTAAAGGTTCATGTGTCGAATCATGTAACATCCCTGACCTGAAATCCACTAAACTGGTGCTATGAGATGAGTCATCACATGACCTCAAGCACGCCTCCCCATACAACAGAGGTTTCCGGCAAGCAACGAGGGTCTAATGAGTCATGTGGGGAGACTATACCCTCTTCACTAGTGTAAGACACAATAGAAGAAATTATAAATAGTGGATAAAATATGAACATCCAATAAACATGAACAACCAAATGTTTTCCAAATGGGGTACAAAAAAAACCAAATACAACAATGTCATGCCACACTAGAAGTTTAAGTGAATAAACCCAAAAAATAAAGGAAATATCCAAATCCACAAACAGGCCCCGACTCTATGTTTGGATCCTTCTCCTTGCATATACAAAGACCAAATGAACATCCTATAGTAGGCCCTTCACCCTTGTACTGACCTGCAACCAAGAAATCTGCTCAAGTTCCCAATGGTGGGATGAGCAGGTTGCGAGTAAAAAACTTAGTAGGCCACCACTAATAGTTTCTAAATAATATCTAGTCTAATAGATAGTTTATGAAGGTACAAAATAAATTGTTTGTAATCAAGGGATAACTCAGGCATCATTAGATAACCAAGGGTCACTTAACTAACTCCTAACAATTATCCCAATTTAATTTCTTATAACATCATCATTCCTTAACCCATTTTGATCACATGTTCCATGGGTTAGGCATAATTATCATCTATACAAGGGTCTAGACTAAATCAATCACAATAAATAGGGAAAATAAATCTTGTCCCTATCTCACTAGGGACACACATATCGCATCAACACATTATCCTCACCTCAAAGCCTTGGTCTGGGGGGAATGCACCTATTAGGGGAATATAGCCTCTATTACCTTCCCTAACCCTTTCATTTTGGGTTGGAGTTTAGTGCCTTAGTATAACTTGACCAGTGGGAATAGAACCTCAAGTCAATACCCCAATCTAAAAATCCATGTGAACATGATTATTTATTAAATCACCACAAGAATAAAATAACACAACATAGCATAACCAATGCCATTGGAAATCATCAATCAAAATTTATAACAAACAACATTGGAATTAATACTATTCCATAACCCATTAACACATTTACCAATTACAATTCGTAGTCATTTAGCCTAATTCCCATTCTCATGCCTTAACCCTTTAATTTTATTCAACAATCCCTATACCTTAGTCCATATTCATCAATTATAATATATTAAACCACTTATCTCATTCATTATTTCACAAGCATTTACCCCTTATGCACTCAAGTACAATTCTCATATCTTATAACATAACCACCTTATTACATTCAACCTATTAGGTGTACCACAACTTCCCATGTATTAACCCATTAAAAATATTTATAAATTTTTTAATTACATCCTATTAACATATTCCCTACTTACCCTTTAATAATTCCCTTATCAGTTCACTATTTAATTTTCACTAAACCCTTAGGCATTTCTAAACAAATTTTGGTAACAATTGACATAATCCCATTAGACCCAATTTTCCCATTTTCATTTTATGACAAACAACCCATAATTTCTTATCACCCTAGGAATATCTATTATAATTACCTTTATAAATTATTCAACCATTAAAACATGTTTTACATGGGTTTTACATTTTTACCAGCAACCCTTCTCCTAACTATACCCCTTTCTATGTCTGGAAATGTCGGCGCACCCCATGGGTGACCATAAATGGTAAAGTTATCCTCTACAAATCCCACGAGGATCATGAGGGTTTAAATTGGTCACTTAGACACCCATTTTTACCAAACACTCCAATAGGACCAAGAATACAATTAGGGAGAAATAAGGAAATTAACTTCCACACACCAATCCAAAAATAAAACTATGGGATAATACTTGTAGACCACCGACCTCAAATCCTATGATGAACACACTCCCAATAAAAGCCATAGATCTGGATTAAACCACCATTTGAAGTGTCAGCCTAAATCTCTCTGAAAATGAAATGTCTTAGATATTCTAAAAGAGAGAAATAAGAGATGAAATTCCTAAACCTAAAAGATAATAAAGAGTGGGATTAGCCTTACCCAGATCTTTGATCTGCGACTGAAGGCACTCAAAATGACCAAGAAACGAGGGAGATTTATCCTTGGGAGATCATATAGGATTTGGGTCATCACTAGGGTTGAGAGGGGATGAATGGAGGAAAATCCCGAGTTGTGGTTTAAAATCCCGAAGTGGCAATTTTGTAAATTTTCCAACTTTTTTGGGCTGCACGGTTTACCCGCACAGTTTTCCAAACTATGTGCAAATCATGCAGAAGATGCTACCCAAAAACACCCCTTAACATGGTTTCTTGGGTATTACACATGATTTTGTTAATAATGCACCAACTGTGCTTAAGGTTCTATCCATGGATGCATGGTTACCATGGATACTCCGCACAGTTTTCACTAACAATGTGTAAACCATACAATATTCCCAGGAACTCCCTTTTCCTCCACTTTCCATGTCTCTAAACCCCAGAACACCCCAAATACTTCACATGAACATGTGGAAACACTTATCTATCCGAAAAGAAGATTCTAAAGTAAAACTTAAAGAAAAAAATTCCTTAAGAAAATTCTGGATCATACAACCTCCCCACCTTATAACGGCTCATCCTCGAGCTGCTATTCCATGAATCACTAAACTTTTATAACTAGAGATTATTAAACTAGTCCTACCCATCCATTACCACTTTCTAAGTTTTTGGTTTCACATTACAATTCCCACCAGACAAGGATCAAGGGCATAGACTTTCCCCATATGTCTTCCTCACCAAAACCACAACACGAACCAAAAACTCCTCAAGGATACATCAACTCCAACCATAACCAACCACTATAACTTAAGAGAGAAAACATATGCAATAATTTTAGAATCACAACACATGGAAAATTAACACATAACATCACATCATCATGGAGAAAACCAATTGGAACCCCATCGGTCTAATCCTATACACCACTCGTGACCCAAATCATCTAGCATCATTTTCCTATATTTTCCAAACTTTAATGGTGACCAAACCTGATATAACCTTAAGGAAAACAAATGATCCTTCCAATGAGGTTTCCTAATGCTCTCACTCCTCAAATACACATCTAAATTCAACCCAAATCTGTCAAGTAACCCATCTCAATCATGAGGAAACACAAGGATTGAGATGGGTTACTTGACAAATTGGTATCAGAGGGAGATCAGCGATGCCCTGATCTCGTGTCTCAAACCCTGCTCGAAGGTCCGGGCCCGGAAGAATGGGTCCTGTACCATGTCGGTCGAGTAGCGCGAGAGATCAGTAAATCTCGCCGAGTACTGAGCGACCGTCATGCTGCCCTGCCGCAGCTGTAGAAGCTCCTGGATACGCACCGCACGAAGGGTGGCTGGGACGAACTCTGAGCGGAAGAGGCCCTCAAAGTCCATCCAAAGTAGAGATGCCTCATCGTGCACCTGGAGCATCAAGCTCCACCACCGTCCTGCTGCTGCGTGTAGTAGGCTCGCAGCGAGGATCACCATGAGGTCTGCTGGTGTCCTCACTAGCCTAAACACTCGTACCACTGCCTCCAGCCAGTCCTCTGCTGCCTGGGGATCCGTCTCCCCGCGAAACCTGGGCGGTGGCTGGCGCTGGAACTCATGCAGTGCGCTGAGGCGACGTGCATCGTCAGCGGCTGCTGCTGGAAGCATCGGGGGCTCGGCGGGTAGTGCTACCGCCGGTGCCACTGCTGAAAAAGGGCCCTGCACCGAGGCCTCGTCGCTCGGTGGGTTGTCGTCACGCTCGACTCTCGGAACCCTAGCTAGCTGCCGTCGTGGGGCCATCCTGAAAAGGAAACAGGTGCGCCACGGTCAGAACAGTATACCTGGTGAGCTGATATAAGTAATCACAAAGAAAACTTTGAAACACACACGCAATCAATGTTTTCGTGCATTAAGTCGGAAATCAGAAGTCAGGGTCCTGGTGTACGGATACGTCGGCCGCCGCACCAACACTGGACTCCCTGGACTGATAACCACACTCAATACGCTAAACATTATTGCTTCACATAGAAAAGATCAGAGTTCGCGGTAGAACCGAACTCCTCTGATACCAATTTATCACGACCCGTCCTCGGGGTCCGTGCCGTGACTACCCCAAGCCCGCCTTCCATAGGCCAGGGGCTGGCGACTAGCACCAAGGCTTAAATCTCGGTAAAAAGGGAAGGCATTGCCTTTGAAAAGTAAACGAACACCACAGAGTAAGCAAGCAGAAATTAAACACTAAACAAAAACAGAGTACAACTGAAAGTGCGGAAAAGTAAATGGGCCAGTATACAAACTCAAACTGAAAGTAAAGTACAACTCGAAAGGGAAAATAGCAACTGAAAAGTAAAAGCCGCTACACCGAGCTGTCCACTGGAAATCCCACCTGAAGGGTGGGTACAGATAGCTCCTCTGCTCCACGAGTCCCGCCGTCCGCTCCGTGCACGTCCCGCCCAGTGGTCCACCTCCGGGTACCGTCCTGCTCTGCAAGCCTCAGCTAAGGTCAACGCTGTCCGTCGTCTGCAACCAACACAACGTAGTGCGGGCAAAGCCCGTGCAGGGGTGAGTATAAGCTACTCAGTAGGGACCCCGAGACCCCTGAAGGTCTCTCAAATCCACAAAGGATAAACCACGAAGAAAGGTACAATCTCGAAGTAACAACCGACACTGCTTAGGTATACGCCCATACATATACCTAACTCATCAAATTCAAATACGCTCCAACCTCCGAGCCCAAGTACAACTCAGTCCACACAGGAAAGTAAATGTATTCCACACAGGAAAGCAAAACGTAATCCACACAGGATTGCTCAACACAATCCACACAGGAAAACAACAGGATTCAGCTCACACATGTATACATTTTCAAGGACGATAATGATGATCTCTGATCCATCTAAGTCGTCGGACCCACGAAGGATCGATAGGTAACTAACCCCCGCAAAAGACCCACACAGGATCGGGCCCACACAGGACCTGTAGGCGCTGGTTCACACAGGACCGCTGAGCGCAAGGACCCACACAGGATCAGACCCACACAGGATCGGACCCACACAGGATCGGGCCCACACTGGACCTGTAGCAATGATCCACGTAGGATCGCTGAGTGTTGTAGTCGTCGTCATCGAATCCACACAGGATCTCTGTACTGTCGTCGTCGCAGTCACAGTAGCAGTAGAAGTAGTAGTAGTCACAGTAACAGTCGCAGCCAGCACTAGGGTTCCCGCACACAGCAAGCTCGTTCGGAGGATCCGCTCCACGAGCCGAGAGGCTGATACATCAACTGTCACAAAGTCCAGAGTTGATGTATCCAAAAGTTCCGTATCGACAACAGGAACTCAACGCAATAGACGGCGCGTCGATCGGACGCCCGGTCTGAGAGTTAATGGCATTTTCGTCCCCGGGGCCCGATTGGTTTTTAAGGCAAAACCAACCCGACCGTACTCCACCTGCGTCCAAACCTCGGGCGGAGTATGCCAAAAGATCTGTCTCACTAAGAGGAACACAACGCGGCTGACGGCACGTCAATCGGACGTCCGTAGCTCAAGATATGAGTGTTTCCGCTCCGAAGGCCCGGTTGGTTTGGTGAACGAACCAACCCGGCCGAACTCAAAGTAATCCGAAACCTTGAGTGCGATATACCGAAACGACCGTCTCGATCCAAGGATCGCGTTGCCGCAGACGGTTCGTCGATCGGAGGTCCGTGGCTCAAGATATGGCCAAAAGACCGAAAAAGATTCGAAACGGGGGGGTCCTGGTCCTGGTCCTGGTCGACCAGGCCCGGGTCCGACCCGGCCTAGGGGGGGTCGGGCCGGGTCGACCCGGACCCGGACCCCCCCGTTTCGAATCGTTTTCGGTCTTTTGGCCATATCTTGAGCCACGGACCTCCGATCGACGAACCGTCTGCGGCAACGCGATCCTTGGATCGAGACGGTCATTTCGGTATATCGCAATCAAGGTTTCAGATTACTTTGAGTTCGGCCGGGTTGGTTCGTTCACCAAACCAACCGGGCCTTCGGAGCGGAAACACTCATATCTTGAGCTACGGACGTCCGATTGACGTGCCGTCAGTCGCGTTGTGTTCCTCTTAGTGAGACAGATCTTTTGGCATACTCCGACCGAGGTTTGGACGCAGGTGGAGTATGGTCGGGTTGGTTTTGCCTTAAAAACCAATCGGGCCCCGGGGACGAAAATGCCAATAACTCTCAGACCGGGCGTCCGATCGACGCGCTGTCTGTTGCGTTGAGTTCCTGTTGTCGATACGGAACTTTTGGATACATCAACTCTGGACTTTGTGACAGTTGATGTATCAGCTTCTCGGCTCGTGGAGCGGATCCTCCGAACGAGCTTGCTGTGTGCGGGAACCCTAGTGCTGGCTGCGACTGTTACTGTGACTACTACTGCTTCTACTGCTACTGTGACTGCGACGACGACAGTACAGAGATCCTGTGTGGATTCGACGACGACGACTACAACACTCAGCGATCCTACGTGGATCAGTGCTACAGGTCCTATGTGGGCCCGATCCTGTGTGGGTCCGATCCTGTGTGGGTCCGATCCTGTGTGGGTCCTTGCGCTCAGCGGTCCTGTGTGAACCAACGCCTACAGGTCCTGTGTGGGCCCGATCCTGTGTGGGTCTTTTGCGGGGGTTAGTTACCTATCGATCCTTCGTGGGTCCGACGACTTAGATGGATCAGAGATCATCTTTATCGTCCTTGAAAATGTATACCTGTGTGAGTTGAATCCTGTTGTTTTCCTGTGTGGATTGTGTTGAGAAATCCTGTGTGGATTACGTTTTGCTTTCCTGTGTGGAATACGTTTACTTTCCTGTGTGGACTGAGTTGTACATGGGCTCGGAGGTTGGAGCGTATTTGAATTTGATGACTTAGGTATATGTATGGGCATATACCTAAGCAGTGTCGGTTGTTACTTCGAGATTGTACCTTTCTTCGTGGTTTATCCTTTGTGGATTTGAGAGACCTTCAGGGGTCTCGGGGTCCCTACTGAGTAGCTTATACTCACCCCTGCACGGGCTTTGCCCGCACTACGTTGTGTTGGTTGCAGACGACGGACAGCGTTGACCTTAGCTGAGGCTTGCAGAGCGGGACGGTACCCGGAGGTGGACCACTGGGCGGGACGTGCACGGAGCGGACGACGGGACCCGTGGAGCAGAGGAGCTATCTGTACCCACCCTTCAGGTGGGATTTCCAGTGGACAGCTCGGTGTAGCGGCTTTTACTTTTCAGTTGCTGTTTTCCCTTTCGAGTTGTACTTTACTTTCAGTTTGAGTTTGTATACTGGCCCATTTACTTTTCCGCACTTTCAGTTGTACTCTGTTTTTGTTTAGTGTTTACTTTCCGCTTGCTTACTCTGTGGTGTTCGTTTACTTTTCAAAGGCAATTCCTTCCCTTTTTACCGGGATTTATGCCTTGGTGCTAGTCGCCAGCCCCTGGCCTATGGAAGGCGGGCTTGGGGTAGTCACGGCACGGACCCCGAGGGCGGGTCGTGACAAAATCTCTCCGGTACCCGACCAACTAAACTCGTTCCAAGGCTCTCTATCAGGGCTAACTCACCCAAACAGTGACCACTCATGTCCTTCCAACTCGAAACTCTGATATCGTCATCAACCAATAATTTATCTATTATGGTTAACTCCACCATTTTTGGTTACATGGAACACCCCCCATCAATGAATGACCAAAAAAATCAAATAAACATTCCCATAGCCTAACATGTTCCAACTCACCACACCCAAGCATCTATAGGGGCATTACCCTGCATTGGCATCCAGCCGCACTGTCAAAACCATTCAGGAGGACATTTATGCATTATACCTTCAAGGACTAAGACCAACACTACCTTACTCAGGTATAACTTCATTTAGAAAAAAGACACTTTCCACCACAACATGAACCCAGAGGTTGGTCACTCTTACCACACCCATTCATGTTTACCCTCTCCGGTCAGACCCCACTTGACTGTCTTGTCCTAGAACACCCACCTTCCACTTATGGTACGCTACCCCTTCTCACCTTGCCATGGTGATCACTAACTTGAATCCTATAATTACAATCCCATGCACCCAATAAGTCTATTTCTTGAATTCCAGTATAATTCCATCATCAGGGCATTAATTCTCTCCAGACTGTCATCGAGCTTCACCCTTGGCATGACACAACATCACAAGGCCAAGGTTCACTCAACTTCACTATAACAACCCTGATCTTTATTACATACTTAAACATGATTTATTACATAAAACCTTCACTTGATACAATATGGAAGATCGATAGGTCTAGTGACTTTGGGGCTTAGGAACATTACAGAAAAACTTAAAACATAGATTGCAACACCTTATTTAAAACTTCTTTTACATGACCACTACATTCCCTCGTACTTATCATTGCATGGGATAACCTAAGGACATGCATAAGAAAAAGGTGAGCTATAAAGCCCGATAAGATAATAAACAAGGAATAATACGAATAGTACAATACATGTTAGGAAATAGACATATCTATGGAGCATAAGAGAAACATGATAATAATGGCATGATAAAGCATGATAATCATAACATGGAAATGTGGAAATAACAGTTAACATGGAATTAGCTTGATCCAAGGATCATTGCACATAGAGCATGAGTAAACCCTCATTACACATGATTCATAAGTAAAACCTAGTTTCACTTGAATTAGAATGAGTCAACACACATTGCACATGACGTATCATGATACTATACTTTACCCAATGCATTGGAGTGCTATCCAGGCACACCCTTCTTAAACATTTCATTTCATGGATAAGTGTGCCACATGGATCATACAACATGGAATAAATCATCATCATTTATTCCAAGATAAAGGGATTTGGAATAAATACATGAATATTTATTATCAATAAGTAAAGTTTCATAAATTTGAATACCCTTGATAGAGAAATGGGCATGGTATACACTACACAATGACATTGTCTTGGAAAATCATAGTACAATTTTGGTAGCATAACATCGTGAAATAAGAACTCATACAAATTATTGATGAGATAGAAAGGAGTGTATCATCAAATTTACATGAAATAGATAGTAAGGGGTTCATATAGATACATTTCCAAACAAAGGTAATGGAATTTAGGTGCATAATACCAAATAATTACTTGGATGTAAAAGAGGATAGAGAAATCCCTCACGGAATTTTGGCATGGTAACATGTGTACATGGGAGCATTAATGAGATAGAAAGGGGTATCCAATCATCCAAACATAAATAGGTCAGTATGAGGGAGGTGAAAAATCATAACCCAATATTTTTAATTGAAAATAAAAGGGCATAAAACTTAATGAAAATTGGACTAAAATGAGAAAGGGATAAATCCCTTACATGGAAGTGTGATCCCAAAGGCTTGGGAGATGCTTGAGAGAGGCTTATTGGAAGATTGGGGTGCCTTGGGAGGATTATATAGAGAGGAGGTAAGAGGATGGATGAACTTCAAAGGCTTTGAGTGAAGAGGAAGTGGGAGCTTGGGTGTGTTTATATAGGAAAGGATGGAGAAATCTTTATTATTTTTGTTTGGGACACCACAAATTAAACAAATAAAAACCCCAAATAAGCCCATGATTTTTTCCCACAGTTTTTTCCAAATAGGAGTGAAAAAAAATATTTTATAAGGACAGTCTCTAAAATTCTTAAAATAATATGGTTGCTTATGTGGAGGCGAGTCACACTCTCAAGGAAAACAATTTAAAAAGACAAAATGTTTTATAAGTCATGGAGGGTCCACTAAAGCTTTGTAAAATAAATCAAAAAAATATAAAATCACATTATTTTAATAGTAAAACATATATTTTCTGAACATAATATTTATAGTATTTTATTACATCACTATTGGGTCACTATGATGTCATAAAACACATTATATATTTAAACGGTATTTAATTTTTACCCAAAAATTCAACTATCTCAGAAAACTTTGAAAAATTCACCATTGGATAATTTCAACTTTCTGATTCCAAAAATAATATTAATTTTATCTAAATAATTTTCTAAATATGTGAATTTTTACTTTTAAAATAAAAATTGACATTTATCGAAAATTAATGGGTTTTGACAAAAACAACTTTCAAACCATAATAAAAATTACAATTGTATTCATAAAAAATTGTATGATCATTTATATTTAATAAAAATTAATTCATTAATAATATTTTATTAAAATATTATTTAATTCAATAATCCATTAATTCATCAAAATAGATTTCTTAGTTCAATATTAACTAAAAAAATACTATTTTTTCTTTATGAACTTTTTACAAAGTAATAATAACAAAATGAATTCACATTATTTATACAAAAATAATGTACACTGTCATAGTGCTAGGGTCTTGTTACATAACCCCTTATAACACCCACATAAGACCAAAGATTAATGTTTGTGATGGTGACATACTCTTTCGGTGGCTCTGATAACATCTCTCAGGTGATAATCTCTATTAACTTCTACTTCTCCCGTAGTCGGTTCCGCTAAAGCTTAACATGTTCAAGAATGTCTTGGGATTGGTCCAGAGCGAAGCCCAATGACACTACCTTCTTTCCAAGCTTCAATAAATGGGCTTCGTACGAGGAAAGTCTACTGGATGAGGCCATCACTTCCTTTGTCTGAATAGATTGGATTTGTTAAAGCCCTATATTTATATTAATCATGTGATCACTATTAAATGGATATATTAGAAACAATAATAATTATTAATGGTATTTTAACATCCAGAAACATAAAACCAATGAAGTTAACATTTTATATAACCATAAAAATACATTTAATTAGATTAAGATAAATTTTCATTAATGAATATTTGGGTCATTACAATATTCCCCCTTAAGAAATTTCACCCTTGAAATTTACTTTTCCCACACTAAAATAGATGTGGGTGACTTTGCTTCATCACTTCCTCCGATTACCATGTCGCTTCTTCAAACTAGTGGTTTCACCACAACACCCTGACGAGGGGAATTGTCTTATTTCATAGAACACTTTCTCTACGATCTAATATCTTCAATGGTTGCTCCTTATAAGAAAGATCATCCTCTAACTATACTACCTCTGAAGAGAGTACATGTAGAGGGTCTAGTAAATACTTCCTTGAGAGGGATACATGAAAGACATCATGTACTTTGGCCATGGTAGGTGGAAGTGCTAGTCGATAGGCCATAACCCTAACACGATCAATAATTTCTAAGGTGAAGATGTATCTAGGTCTTAACTTCCCTTTCTTTCCAAACCTCATGACCTTTTTACATAGAGATATGCGTAGAAATACCTTGTCTGTAACTTGAAACTCAATGCCTCATCGACAATTATCTACATAAATCTTTTATTGACACTGGGTCTCCTTGATATGTCTGTGAATGTTTTTCACCTTATTCACCATTTCTTCTTCCATTTCTGGTCATAATGGTTTACGCTCACTGACTTCATCACAAAATTACGGTGTTCTAAAACTCTTCCCTTGTAGGGATTTATAAGGTGCCTTTCAGATGCTCGAGTAGAAAGTGTTATTGTATGAGAATTCAACTAGTGGGATATTTTGGTCCCACCCTACTTTGAAGTCCATAGAAAACGATCTTAAAATATCCTCTAATGTCTAAATAGTATGCTCAGATTTTCCATATGTTTGAGAATGATAGGCCGTACGGAAGTTCAGTTCAATATATAGAGCATGTTCAAGACTCTTCCAAAAAATAGAGGTGAATCTCGGATCTCGATCGGATACAATTGATAGTGGTACACCATGAAGCCTTACCACTCCCCTGACATATACCGATTCTAGTTGATCCAATGAGAAATCCTCCCGAATTGAAATGAAGTGTGCAGACTTTGTAAGACGGTCCACAAAAACCCAGATTTTATTATTTCCTTTGTATGTTTTCAGAAGTCCAGTGACAAATTCCATGGTGATGTTCTCATATTTACATGCTGGTATAGGGAATGGTTGCATCATCCCCTTATACTTCTGCCTCTCTACCTTCACTTGCTGACACACCAGGCACTTTGATGTATACTCAATGATCTACTTATTCATATTATCCCACCAATAATTCTCTTTACAGATCTCAATACATCTTTGTGTTTCCTGGGTGAATAGAGAAATTCAAACTATGTGCATCATCCAAAAGTTCCTTCTTCTTCTCCAGACTTGATGGAACACATAGTCTTTTCCCAAATCTCACAATTCCTTTTTCATTAACATTGAACTTAGAGAATTTTACTTTTTTGATAGCTTCCACTTTCTTCTGAATTCCCACATAATCCTTCTGAGAATCCTTTAGCGTTTCCAAAAGAGATGGCTGAGCAATAATTTTTGAAAGGATTGATAATATTGCCTTCATTATTATTCCCATGTCCATCGTCAACAAATCTAAGAATATTGGACCCTTTTCAATTCTCATCAATGATAGAATTGTTGTGTCCTTTATACTTAGAGAATCCACAACCTTGTTCGCTTTCCTAGGGTGGTAATGGATCAACCAGTCAGAGTCTTTGATCAGCTCTAACCATCTTCATTGGTGCATGCTAAACTCTTTCTATGTGAATATATAGTTGAGACTTTTGTGGTCCATATATATTTCACACTTCTCCCTAAAGATATAATGCCACAAAATTTTTAAATATAAGATCACCGCAACCATCTCCAAATCATGTGTTGGATAATTATTCTCATGAACATTCAATTGACTTGAAGTATAGGCAATGGCTTTGTCATTTTGTATCAACACACAACCCATGCCCTTCTTCAAAGCATCACTGAATACCACAAAAATTTATCCACTTGTGGGTAATGTGAACACAAGCATAGTGATAAGCCTACTTTTCAAATCCATGAAGCTTTCTTTGTATTCATCATTCCAAGAAAACAATACTCCCTTCTGATTTATCTTGGTAAGAGGGTTGTACAATCGTGAGAAATTTCAAAAAAATCGTCGGTAATATCTAGATAACCCCAAGAATCTATGGATATCCTTTACTGATGTTGGCCTCGTCCATCCCTCTATTGTAGCTATCTTGGATGGATCCACAGATATCTCATTTCTTTTGATGGTATGGCCCAATAATGAGACCTCCTTTAACCAAAAATCACACCTGTTGTACTTTGCATAGAGCTTCTCCTTTGGCAAGGTCTCTAGTAAAGTTCTTATATTCTTCTCATGATCCTCCTTGGTTTTGGAGTATATTAGAGTATAATCTATAAAGACTACCAAAAATTTGTTGAGGTAATCTCTAAAGAATCTATTCATTAAGTCCATGAAGATTTATGGAGAATTAGTGAGTCCAAAAGGCATTACTATGAATTCATAATGGCTGTATCTTGTACGAAAAGTAGTCTTGGGGACATCTTACTTATTCACCCTTACTTGATAATATCCCGACCACAATTATACCTTGGATAAGTATTGTGCTCCCTAAGGCTGATAGAACAAGTCATCAATTTGTGGGAGGTGATACTTGTTCTTTATTGTAATTTTGTTAAGCTCATGATAATCGATGCAAAGGTGCATTGACCCATCCTTCTTCTTGACGAAGAGGAATGGTGCACCCCTTGGTGAAGAAATTGGGCATATAAACCCTTTATCCAGATTATCATGTAGTTATTTTTTCAGCTCCTCAAGCTCCACAATATCCATTCTATATAGAGTCTCGGATATTATCAATGCCCCTGGTGTATGATCAATTGAGAATTAAACATCTATTCTAGGAAGAAGACCAGACAAACACTTCATCGAATTCCCTCACAATAGACATCTCCTAAAGGATGGTTACCTTCTTAGGCTCAATCTTCTGATCCAGATACGCATTCTCATAGGGTAGTAATATCCATCCTTGAGATGATAGAGCTAAAGAAGATTCATCTTCCTCCTTGCACTTGTACAAAATTAGGGGTCAATTCTTTACATTGAGAGTGATTTCCCTCTCAAAGAAATTTATGTTGGATCTATATAAGGAAATCCAATCCATGCCATGAATTGCATAAAATTCTACAAGAGGGAGTATGATTAGGTTCATTGGGAAGTTAAATCCTCCTATTAAGATAGGGGAGGAGTTATATTCATGGGATGCAATGATTGACCCATTTTCCGTACTCACCGACATCTTTACTTCCATAATTTGTGGTGGTGTTGGGATTGTTAAACTAATCTTTCGGGATATAAAAGAATGCATAGAACCTGAATCAATAAGTATGTTTTCTATTATTGAATGAATAACTAGCGTACCTATCACCATGTTGTTGTCAGGGTTCACTTCAGAAGTAGTGATGGAAAAATCTCACACTCTCTGCCTTGGAGGTTGTTGGTTGCCTCTAAAAACCCTTGGATTAGGGAACTGATTTCCAAGATGCCTTGGTTATTCATAGTTGAAGAAATGAACAATGTGTTGAGAGTCGAACAGAGCATTCCTTTCTTCTATTACAACCATAGGTTTTTCATGTCATCAGTTAATGGATAGGCGACCTTCTCTTCTACACCTAAAACATTTCCTCATCCCCTTCAAAAAATTTCTGGGGTGCTTCTTTCCACATCTTTGGCAAGTGGGGTGATGGATTTTTTTAGCACTGTTGGATTTATCCATTGGACCACCAGAATTGAAGTCCACCTTACGCTTCTTATCCCCATGATACCCCTGAAGTTATCTGATCTCTATTTCAACCTTTAGGGCACATTGGAAAAATATCTTATAGGTGTCAAAGTCATAGATCGCCAGGGATTTCAGCAGGCTAGGATTCAGCCCACCAAAAAATCAGTCAACCTTGCATTCGGGGGTAACGACAAAGCCAAAAGCGTATCATGCAGGCCTTGTGAATGTTTCCTTATATACTCTGAGAGATTCGTCATATTTTATTTTTTGGTCAAAGAAGTCCATTTCCACCATAAGCTGGAGGGTGCGCAAAAAATATTAATCAAAAAACATATTCCGAAAATCCTTCCATTCCAACGCCTCGATATCCTCCTCAGGATTTGTATTTTTGATCAATGTTCACCATTTATCAGCTTCACCCTCCATATAATAAGCAACCAGAAGAACCTTCTCTTGTTCAAAACATTGAAGGATGGAGAATATATTTTCAATGGAGTTGATATATTGTTCAGTGATTGAGGGATCAAATGATCCATTGAAAGTAGGAGGCATTTGTCTCATGAATCTCTCAATAGAGACTTGTTATTTATTGGGGGGGGGGGGTTGAATGTTCCTCTTGACCCATGTTTTTATTTAATTCTTGAGTTAACTAAGAGAGCATCATGAAAAATTTCACGATTCCCACTCCCATCGGATTGGGAATCTCATTAGAATAGTCATCACATTGGTCTTCAAATCGGTTGTTAGCCCGAGTCCTCCTATTTTCAGACATTGGCTTGAATAAAAGGAAAGTTAAGGGTAACACATAAAGGATAATCCAAAAATAGATGACTTATAAATAGATTTTATTTCCTTAACTTATGAATCTATAGGCTTCAGTCTATATTATCTGTGATCTACTTTTTAACATATATTTTTAGTGGAATTTTTTTTATTCCCTTAATAATGGTTCATACTAAGCTTGTAAATTTACCAATGCATATCCCATGGGAGTTTCATAACCTATAGTGTAGGAAGACCCATTTTTGTGTACCAGGATACCCCAGGTCAAGACTGAAACTACTTTTCGGGGTTTTCAACCCTAGGTACATCTGTTCCAGAGCCGCCTCTACCTACTCGTATCTAGACATGGATGTATTTTCTTGATAAAACACTTACTCAATACTCAAAAAAACATAGGGATATTTTTTTTATAATTAGTCTTATCCCTAAGTCTTTCACTAGGGTTTTCTAATCCTAATCCCAAAAATAGCTAAACTTATCCTCTGATACTAACTATAACAACCCTGCTCTTTATTACATACATAAACATGATTTGTTACATAAAAACTTCACTTGATACAACATGGAAGATCAAGAGTTATAGTTTCTCTGGGGCTTAGGAACATTACATAACAACTTAAAACATGGAACACAACATATTATTGAAAAATTCCTTTAAATGACCACTAAATTCCCTTGTACTTAGCATTTCTTGGGATAACTTGAGGACATGCATAAGAAAAGGGTGAGCTATAAATCTCAGTAAGGGAGTAAACAAGGAATAAAATGAAGATTACAATACATGTTAGGCAATAGTAATATCAATGTAGCACTAGAGAAATATGAACATAAAGTCATGATAAAGCATGATAACCATAACATGGAAATGTGGCAACAACACTTAACATGGAATTAGCATGAGCCAAAGATCATTGCACATGGAGCATGATTAAACCCTCATTGCACATGAATCATGAGTAAAACCTAATTGAACTTGAATTAGCATGAGTCAACACTCATTGCACATGATGTATCATGATACTATACTTTACCCAATGCATTCGAGTGCTATCAGGGCACACCTTTCTTAAACATTTCATTTCATGCATAAGTGTGCCACATGGAGCATACAACATGGAATAAATCATCATCATTTATTCCAAAATAAAGGGATGTGGAATACATACATGAATATTTATAAAAAATAAGTAAATTTTTGTAAAGGATAATACCCTTGATAGATAAATGGGAATGGTATTCACTACACAATGACATTGGCTTGGAAAATCATAGTGGTATTTTGGCAGCATAACGATGTGAAATAAGAACTCATAAAAATGGTTGATGAGAGAGAAAGGAGTATCACATCATATTTACATGAAATAGAAAGTAAGTGGGTTATATAGATATATGTCTCAACAAACATAATGGAATTTAGATGCATAATACAAAATAATTACTTGGATGTAAAAGAGAAGAGAGAAATCCCTCAAGGAATTTCAATATGGTAACATGTGTACATGAGAGGAATTAATGAGAGATAATGTTGTGTCCCATCATCCAATAATTAAGAGGGAAGTATTTTGGAGGTTCTAAATCATACCCCAACATATGTAATTTAAAACAAAAGGGCACAACCACTTAAAGAAAATTGGACAAAAAAATAAGAAAGGAAGAAATCACTTACTTGGAAGTGTGATCCCAAAGGCTTGGGAGAGGCTTGAGAGAGGCTTATTGGGAGATTGGGGATCCTTTAGAGGATTTTATAGAGAGTAGGGAGGAGGTTGGACGAACTCCAAAGGCTTTGAGTGAAGAGGAAGTGGGAGCTCGGGTGGGTTTATATAGGAAAGGAGGGGGAATTATTTATTATTTTGGTTTGGGACACCACACATTAAACTAATCAAAACCACAAACCAGCCCATGGCTTTTGCCCATGGTTTTTTCCAAATGGGAGTGGAAAAAAATATTTTATATGTATAATGGCCGAAATTCTTAAAATAATAGGGTTTCTTATGTGAAGGTGAGTCACACTCTCAAGGAAAACAATTTAAAAGTACCAAATGTTTTATAAGTATTGGAGGGTCCACTAAAGATTTGTAAAATAAATCAAAAAAATAAAAAATCACATTATTTTAATGGTATAGCATATATTGTCCGAAAATAATGTTTATAGTATTTTATTACATCACTATTGGTTCATTATGATGTCATAAAATACATTACATATTTAAATGGTATTTAATTTTTACCCAAATCTTCGACTTTCTTAGAAAATTATGAAACATTCACCATTGGATAATTTCCACATCCTGATTCCAAAAAAAATATTCATTTTATCTAAATAATTTTATCAATATGTGAATTTTTACTTTTAAAATAATAATCAGCATTTATAAAAAATTCATGCGTTTTGACAAAAACAACTTTCAAACCTTAATAATAATTACAATTGTATTCATAAAAAATTGTACGATCATTTATATTTTAAAAAAAATTAATTCATTAATAATATTTTATTAAAATAATATTTAAATAAAAAATCCATTAATTCATCAAAATATATTTCTTAGTTGAATATTAACTAAAAAATACTGTTTGTGCTTTAAAAACTATTTACAGAGTAACAATAATAAAATGAATGCACATTATTTATACAAAAATAATGTACATAGTAATAGTCCTAGGGTCTTGTTACATAACCCCTTATAAAACCCGCATAAGACCGATGGGTAAGGTGTACGATGGTGACAGACTCTTGCGGTGGCTCAGATAACATCGCTCGGGTGGTAATCTCTATTAACTTCCACTTCTCTCGTAGTCAGTTCCGCTCAAGCTTAACATGTTCAAACTCATCTTGGGATTGGTCAAGAGCAAAGCCCAATGATGCCACCACCTTTATGAGCTCTGAAAAATGGGATTCATATGAGGAAAGTCTACT
Organism: Viscum album; assembly: GCA_963277665.1. NCBI lineage: Eukaryota > Viridiplantae > Streptophyta > Magnoliopsida > Santalales > Viscaceae > Viscum > Viscum album. Next base: position 1,386,167,708 of record OY728138.1, read on the forward strand.
AGATGAGGCCATCACATCCTTTTTCTGAGTAAATTGGATATGTCAAAGCCCTATATTTATAATAATAATGTGATCACTGTTCAACGTCTATATTAGCAATGATCAAAATTCTTAATGGTATTTTAAAATATAGAAACATAAAACCAATGAAGTTCACATTTTATATAAGCATGATAAGAAATTTAATTTGATCATTAAGAATTTTCCTTAATTAATGTCTGGGTCGTTACATTCATGGTGTTCTAAAAGCACAAAAGGAGAAATTAATTGAGTCTAACCCCGATCTTCATTGGTGTTATTGAACCCAACATATCTTTCCATAACCTATTGTTATATCCAACAAAACCCCTCTATGGATTCATCACATACATAACAAGATTCTCATAGAACCATTCTATGCTCGAAGCCAACACTTGGCTCATCAGTCACCACATCCAAGTCCCACTCTACCTCTTCGAGGAACCTAACAAGCACCTTACAGGTTCCTCATTGGCATCCTAGTGACACTACACCAACTCAATATTATCATCTCCCCAACTAGTACTTACCAATCACTTCCCACCTTAAAATTGTCATTACCATTTCTCACTATGATGGATTCCAACCACTATAGATTACACTTGACCAGAATACGAACTCAAAACTTAGACATAGACATCTAGATTTTATTCCCAAAACAAGAAAACCAACATCACACAGTGCCCATTCTTGGCATCTGTGAACGACACCTATGACATTTTTCGACATTTGGCTCATCCCGAGGACCTCACCCCATGCCATATAGGGTGTAAATCCCACCATGAAGCTCCATGCATACCATTTCATTGAGCATAAAATGTGTTATGTCCCTCACCCAACCAAACTACTTCATGTCTCTTGGTGTAAAGCGAGAGCTTCTCAATATACTTGGGATGATATCAAGATACTGGGAAGGATCATCACTAGCTGAGGTACCCTAAGAAGTTGTCTAATAACAACACCACCCACTTACCAATTTCTGATGTGGAGCTATGGGACCTCATGAAATTCCAAGGATCTCAAGCTCCCCTATCGAACGCAACTCTTCAACACTTAACCACCACAACTCAAGTGTGATTTCCAACCAAGTTTAACCATTTCTCCACTACCAAATCACCAAGAATCCATGAAAAAATGTTTCATGTGGCACTACTTCCACCACACTGCTCGAGTTACTCTAATGTGTCCTTGATAGCTAACAACTGTAACGCAACAATTGAACACACCAATCAAAATAGCAGTCTCTCACAAATGACTTTTATCTATGTGTAGCCCATCACCCGCTTACTTACCTAACCATGTCTCTTGGTTAGTCAACCTCATCAGCCCTGAGGCAGTCTTTGCATCTCACCTAACAACCAAACCATTCATACAACAAGTTTATCCACATGACCACCATCACATTGGGTGCCACCATCGAGAGAAAGAATATAACCACACTTCAGTTTGTCTATTTCGCTAAAAAAAACTTCTAGGCCTCTATTAATCATCATCCAAATAGGTGAGTTAGGAATACATGCGATACAACCCTTAAAAATAAACCTTACCTATTATCCCAAAAACTAGGGTTCCGATATGAAGGAATGAGGCATAATTATACCATTCACTAAAAATTTGGGTACTTAATATGCATTGGCACCACCTCTGAAGAATCTCATATGCTTCATATTCCATGGTACCCGCACCACTCAGTTAACCTCCCATGATGTCACCCTTGATTTTCTAAAAATATCATCTCATAACCACAACTCGAGTACCACCACCAACCATCAACCTTCCCAATTACATATTCAGGCCAAAACCACACCATAAAATACTCTGAGTTCCACTACCAAAGTCCAAAAAATCTATATATCTGAGATACACCAAAAACCACTAGAGACCTTGTCTGACATCTCTCATAGGACACCATGAATTTTGAACAATACCAAATCAGTAGGCTGGAGTCACAACTAGGAAAATCCATTGGCCCTCTCTCCAAACTATTCAAATCATGAAACGAAAAAAGAAATCCTCATGAATGGAACTCTCACCCCAGTTCTGATGCACAGTATTCCTAGAGCACCAAATGAACATTTACTCCAGGATACACACCAAAGGTGTTCACATTCTTCAGCACTAAGATCCAAACATCCTCTCTAGAATTAAAAACACGACTCGTAAGGTCTCTACTCACAAGGTCACAAAGATCTCGGAACCATCCTTAGGGTCTATCATGAACATTGTAAATTCATGAACCATGATAGTTTTCACACTCACATTACCAAACAACGCCTCTTAACCCAATAGACACAAGCCTTTTAGGGGTTCCCTAAACACACCACAAAGTCCATATCATGACCAGAAAGGCCTCACAATCCAAATCCAAAGTCACAAACTAGGTCACTCTCACTGCCCAAACCACCCATACAAGGGTAAATCCGACAACACAAAGGATACCCACATTTGAACTCAATCAATCTCATTTAAAACATATCATTCACCCGACACATTGAAGAATAACCAATAGGATTTATCCACAAATGGAAAAGATCCATCATCATCAAACATAAACAACCCATCCTTCATACTTTATTCCCACAGTCCTCATTATAGTTAGAACACTACCCTCTACCATACTTGTCGTGGGTCATGGTTAACATGGGGTAAAAAATTTACTTAATCACAAGTCTTTCATCAATACATCTTCAAACCAATTCTTCTTTTACAACACAATACTTTACACTTAGTCACATTTCCAATTTCACAACTTGTTAAAATCATCATTTTAATTCATTTACACCTTTTAATAGACAAATTCATTCACAATTTTACCATCATTATGAAATCCTTCCCTTTTTGACACCACATCAAACTTTACAATTTATCACAACCCAAAATATTAACCCAGTCATGACATTTATTATTACACTATATTCCTTAACTATTCATTTTGATTATTTTATTTCACACACTTACATTATCATTGTTAGGAATCATTTTCTTCAGATTCGTCTAGGAAGTAAAATGCATTCTACTCTATATTCCATGCACACCCATCCCATGTGTTTTCCTATAAGGATGCATGCCAGCTATTTCCTTAGGTACCTAAAAGGATGCATGAATTCACAACCTCATGCCATTTTGAAAATGGAAAAATATCATAAATTTATAAAATCACACAGTATGTGCATAACCCAATGGTGAAATATCTTTCAACTGTAACAACGAACAATAAAAACAATAATTCCCACCCAGGGTGACTTGGATTTCCCCCCTACATGGGTTAGCTACTCCCAATCAGTAGCTCATTACCATGTCCCAACACATCCTAATCTAATTTCTACCATCCCTGATTAGTAAGAAAGAGAAAATAACTCCTTTGATACCACTTTTTATCATCCCTGACCCAAAACCCAATAAACCCGTGCTCAGAGTCAAGTCGTCACATGACCTCAAGCGCACCTCCCCGTGTGCTAGAGGTTGACGACTAGCGGTGATGGTCTAATGAGTCATGTGGGGAGACTATACCCTCTTCACCAGAGTAAGACAAAACAGAACACATTATAAATATGAGAGACAATATGAACAACCAATAAACATTTATAACCAAACATTTTCCAAACGGGGTACAACACAAATCAAATACAACAATTCCACGCCACACTAGTAGTAAAAGTGAATAAAACCCAAAAATAAGACAAATGAAAAAAAATCCCAAAACTGGTCCTGACTCTAAGTCTAGATCCTTCTCCATGCACATCCCTAGACCAACTCAACATCCTAGAGTAAGTCCTTCACCCTTGTCCTGACTTGTAACCAAGAAATCTACTCGATACCCAATAGTGGCCCGAGTTGTGTGTGAGTACAAAACTCAGTAGGCCACCACCAATGATGTCTACAAAATATCTAGTCTAATAGATAGTTCATGGATGTACAAAATAAATTGTATGTAAGCAAGGTAAAACATAAGTGTCATTATAAATCCATGGTTCACTTAATTAACTCCTAAAATCTATCCCAATTTCATTTCTTATACCATCATCATTCCTTAATCCATTTTGATCACATGTTCCATGGGTTAGGCATAATTATCATCTATACATGAGTCTAAGGAAATAAATCACAATTCATATGGGGAATAAATCAAGTCCCTATCTCACTAGGGATACAAATATCACATTAACACATTATCCTTACCTCGAATCCTCCTTCCGGGTGGAATGCAACTATTAAATAAATAGAGCCTTTGTCCCCTTCCCCAACCCATGAATTTTGGGGTAGAGTTTAGAGCCATAGTCTAACTCGACCTGTGGGCGTAGAACCTCAAGTCAATACCTCAATCTACCAAGACATGTGCACATGATTATTTATAAAATCACCACAAGAAAACCATAACACAACATAACATAACCAATGCCATTAGAAATCATCAATAAAAATTCATAAAAAACAACAAGGGAATTAATACTATGCCATATCCCGTTAACACATTTACCAGTTAAAATTCATAGTCATTTAGCAAAATTCCCATTCTCGTGCATTAAACATTTTTTTATTCAACAATACCCATGAATTAGTCCATATTCATCAATTACCATATATTAAACCACTTAGAATATTCATTATTTCACAAGAATTTACCCCTTGTGCACTCAAGTACAATTCTCATATCTCATAACATAACAACCTTATTACATTCAACCCGTTAGGTGTACAAAAACATCCCATGTATTAACCCATTCAACATATTCATCCATTTTATCATTAAATCCCATTAACATAGTTCCCATATCCCCTTTCATCATTCCATTATATTTCACCATTTAATATGCACTAACCCCCTTAGGCATTTCTAACCAAATTTTGTTAACAATTGACATAATCCCATTCGACCCAATTTTCTTGTTTTCATGTAATGATAACCCATTATTCCTTATAACCCTATAAATATCTATTATCATTCCATTTATAAATTAGTCAACGATTAAGCCATGTTCTATATGGGTTTCACATTGTTACTAACAACCCTTCACTTAACCCTACCCGTTTCTAGGTCCGAAAATACCGATGCATCCCATGGGTGGTTTTAAATGGAAAATTCATCCTCTACATATCCCATGGGTATTGTGAGTGTTTAAATTGGTCACTTATACAAATATTTTTATCAAAAACTCAAACAGGACCAATAACACAATTAGAGAGAAAGAAGGACACAAGCTTCTAGGCACCAATCCAAAATAAAAATATGGGATAATACTTTTAGACCACCAGCCTCAAATCTGATGGTGAATTTAATCCCAATAGAATCCATAGATCTAGATTCAACCACCCTTTGAATCCTCAACCTAAATATCGCCAAAAAAATAAAGGTTTTAGAGCATTATATAGAGAGAAATCAGGTATTAAATCCCTAAACCAAAAAGAGAAGAAAGAGTGGGATTAGCCTTACTCGGATCTTCGATCTGCAACTGAAGGCATTCCAAACGACCAATAAATAAGGTTTATTGATACTTGGGAGCTCTTGGAGGTTTTGTTTCATCACTAGGGTTAAGAGGGGAATAATGGAGGAAAATACCGAGTTGGGGTTTAAAATCCCAAAGTGTCAATTTTGTAAATTTTCTAACTTTTCTGGGCTGCACGGTTTACCCACTCAGTTTTCCAAACCATGTTTCAACCACACATAAGGCCATGACCATGGATTCATTGTTACCTGTGATAATCCACATGGTTTTCACTAACTATGTACAAAATATGCAATATTCCCAGGAACTCCCGTTTCCTCCTCTTTTCATGTCTCAAACCCCTTGAACACCCCTGAGGATTCAAAAGAACAACTAGAAACACTTATCTAGACAAAAATAAGAGGGAAAACCAAAACATAAACAGAAACATACCATAATAAAATTAAGGATCTTACAAATCAGTTTAAGAATATTTGAGGAATTTAACGAAGTCAATGTGATGATACGAGTTCCCTGGAGTATTATGGGAAAGTCCACGACCAAACAAAGTTGGTCCTAAAATTTAATCAAGAAAAGTAAAGTAAATGAATAAGGTTGTATTATAGGGGGGTTTTCATAAAAGGGAGTAAGTCACTCCCCACATATCCAAGTCAACCATAGGTGCACAATCCTAAGGATCCCTATATGACCACATGGTGATCATATCCATGATTTCATTATTTGACAGCACACATTCAACATGATTTGATTCACTATAAATATAAGATACCCTAAAATGTATCTAATTTTTCTATTGGAGTCATGAAATCCAATATGGAATTAATATCCCAGTAACCTCTCTTGTGTTATCTTTAAGGGAATGAATAACATGTTCTGAATCTGACTCAATCCATAGCAGATTCTAATTCTTGTGGACCACATGATAGATAGAATAAGTGATATCCCTTAGTTCATCTTCTTATATTGAAGCTCACCATGATATATAATATTATTATTATGATATGAAATATATTATAAATAATCAAAAATGTTAGTGGGAATTTACACCATGATACGTAACATATTTCATATGATATATAAGATATTATACTGATACATAATATATCCCAGTGCATAAAAAAGATATATGTTGAAGCTATAACTGAAAATATAAAACAGGTAGAGAAAAATCTATGGTAAAAAATATATTTGGTGTATAAAAGGGTTTTATAGAGAATATTTAATATATCGAATACGGAACATAAGATTATACTAAAGTGGAAATTGGCGATATAGAAGAGCTCATAGTAATACATATGAAATTATAGTTTTTATATAAGATATTTTAGATCTACACAAGATATTTCAGTTCACATGTAATATTTTATATTGGTACATTATAAATATTTGGAGAATTTTTGGTATAGGAATAGATCTACATTAATATATAAGAAACTTCATCTCACCACTACGATATGTAAGATATATCTTATATAAGGTTTTTCAATTTGGATAAATGAGAGAACTATAGAGTTTTAAATGTGATGATGATGCAATGTTATTCAAATCATAAATATCAGGATTTAATTAGCGATTAACTATTATTAAAGAAGAATATGAAGGAAAAATTAATTAGAAGTCATTGAGAATATCCTCGTATGATAATCGTTGGGATTTCATGTATGAATATTTGAAATCATTTTTTATGATAAAATATTTAATAATTATAATCAAATATAATTTTAAATATTTTAGTATGATGATCATGAGTTTGTGTATAAAATTAGTTAAGGATAATGGGAGGTAGTCCCATGAAATAATTTCTGAGTTTATAAATCATGGGAGAAAATTCATGTGGTTTTTTTTGCGGTATAGAAAATTACAGAAACATGATTTCTGTGCGTTGAATTAATTTTATAAATTTAATTATGGGAATTTATTTTATCTTTATGTTGAGAATATATGAATGATAAGTAGGATGAAGAATTAGTATTTAGTGTGGATTGATAGTCAAACTGACCTTATACTACTTTGATTATACTTTTAGTTGATTAAAGATAGAGAGATCCAATTTAGTGTGTAAGAAGAAAATTATTGTGCTATGAAGATAATGAAGATGAGAAGAGTGAGACCGATATGTATATTATATTCTGATTATTATACATGATAAAGGAGGATATATAGAGATGAATTACCTTTGATTTATTATATTAGAAGGCTTAAATAAAGTTTGAGATTACCATGGTGAATATTTCTATAAAAGAAGATGATAGGAATCCATTATGGATTACTGCATAACTAAGATAATTTTCCAAGATTGTTATACTGGTAAAACCCCTTGAAATTTCTTTTTTAAGGAAGAAGATAAGATCTAGTTTATTACAGAATAGAATTTTGTTTTCCTAGTAATCATTAATCAAGAGAAACCATCAAAATATGGTAATCAAAGAGGAAGATACAGTTGGTTCTAGAGTCTAATCATAGTAAGTGGGTGCTTACTTTATAGGTTGGTTCCTTGTACTCATACCAAGTTTGTTCCATTACAATGGTTTCAAATATATTCTCTTACATATCTTTATTCTTCATTATAAAAGGATTTTTGTGTGTGTTTCTTGGATAATAATCACCCTGTATTAGGGACATATTCATCTATATTAGTGGAAAATATCATTAAAAAAATACGGTGTGCCTTTTTTTCATTCCTAATTATACTATGTGAATGGAAATAAAAGGTGAGAAAAGTGTGATAAATCCACAAACTGAATAGGTTTAAAGGTAAAGAGGGAAAAAAATTTAACTAGTAAAAACTCACTTATAGTAATTCACCTTCTATTAGTGTGGTTTCATTGATCATGGTAGAAACAAATGGTATTATAGGTATGGTTCAACCTATGATTAAATTATAAATAATATGAATATCAAAAGATATCAATTTTTTAGTATCTATCCCAATGGATTTATCATTTTTATATTTGAATAATCCTATTAGTTCCTAGTTAAAGAAACCCTACTGGAAATTTATTTTATAAAATTAAAGAATAAGAATAAAAAAATTAAAAAAATTATGAAAGGCCTCATCAATGATATAACAGAACAATTATTATCTACTAATTGAAGGTTATAAAATTATAAAAAATTCAATTGTATATTTTTATAACTTTTATCATAAAGAAACTTGTGATAAGAAAATTCCCATCATGAGAACATAGAGAGAAACAATTGTTTATACATGTTGTAATCATGAAGAAATTATATCATGCATGTATAGAGGTGATTTTGTGGGAAATTACACTATTGAGAAGTTTGAAAATACTTATACCTAAAGTATTTTAAAATACTTCTTTAAGATGGGGTAATTAATATTTCATATCTATATTTTCCTTTATATATATTAATTAAAAATGGAGAAGAACATATATGAATGAATTCATAGGATGAATCAATTTTTGTTTTAAAGGACATATTACATAATTTTTTACAAATAAATATTCACTTATATTTGATGCTCTTTTAGAACAATGTAGGTGGATATTAGCTAACATGGAGATGATATTGAAAGGATGGATATATATTTTTAGAAAAAGACATCAAAATGTGAAAAAAATATAATCATATAGGATCCATAATTCCCATGAATGTGGAAATACAATAAAGGTGATATATATTTTAGGAGATGTGTATTAATATAATATAATAAATTATTAATCTAATAATGGTAATAAAGAAAATATCAATGCATTTTAAAATGTAGTTTTTGTCAAGGATGCTCAATTGGAAATCAAATCTAATAGAATAAAAGGGAATAAAAATTCATTACAAGAAAAGACAAAAATTAATGAATATTTTGAGAAGAATATTGGGAAGATAAAAAATGAGTTTTAAGAGAAATTTAAGTTACATGGGGATGAAAAAAACAATAAATATTATGTGTCTTGAATTGGAAGATAAATCAGTAAATCTTGAATGTGTTTATGCTAAGTCTTCACAAAAACCCAAGATAAGAGTTTCTTTCATACTAACTTATAAGGAGAATATTTGTTCTATAAGGAAATATGCTATGGAAATATGTTCTTGGTGACATATAATAATCAAGTTATTTAATTCTATAACCAAAAGGTACCGTTTTTTAGAAAATACTGTTTTAATGAAATCTATTTTCATGAATAGTGGAAATTATATTACAACTTTGGGGCACAAATAGTTAAAGAAAAATCATGAGAAACCATGAATTATGTTATCGGTGGATGAGAATATTTTTAATAAATATGGTTCCCAAAATAGTTCTAAAGAAAATAGTGGTTTTATATGAAAATAATAGGTAAAAAAATCTACAAGAATGCTTTTCAAATAAGAAAACTAATGCTTGTTGGCTACTTATAGTGATTTGAAAGGTTTAAGAAAAAAGAACTTGTTTATTAGAATGATATATAAACCTCTAAAATTAAAAGGAATAATATATAAAGGGGGATAAAATATGATCCAATTCAATTCATGAAAAATAATTAGAATAATCTATTGATTTACAATAGATTTAAAAGCTTAGAGAAATTATGCAGAAGCTGTAATAAAAGAATTCACAGCGAGGAAGCGTAATTTTTTAAATGAACAAAGAGGGAACCAAAAGTAACTGAGAAGATAATACCACACAAGATGAGGAAAAATAAATAAGAAAAGAAAAGTGAGTTTACCTTAGGCACTAAACAATAAAATAATGTTTTTAAAAAAAACTCAAGAAAACCAAGAAAGATTCTATACCAATAAGAAAATGACGATTATTTTTTGGAAGAAAAGGGAACAAAATATACTCTTACAAAAAATCGATGAGTATCAATGTCAATGGAAGACATTTATATCTCAAAAGAAGTATATCAATCAAATAAAGAAACTAGATTATTGTTTTGGTGGAGGATATGTCTAAAGAAGAAATAATGTCTCATGAAAAGTTTCCCAAAGTTGGTAATTTAAAGATTCATGAATATCCATGTGGAAGATCTAAGAAATATGAACATTTTTATAAAGAAAAAATGTTTATTTGGCCATTATATTTGTAAATTCAAAATAAATTGAAGGAAATGTAAGTAAAAAATTGTTCTATAGAGAAATAATTAATTCCACATGAATAAGTTAAATTTCATAAGATGTTTCTAAAATGTGATGACCAAAGAGTTCATGAGAATCAATTATAAAGGTGTAAGAAGGATGAAAATAACTAAAATAAGTAATCAAGAATATTTCTACCATATGTAGAGATTCTAAATAAGAATTAACTAGAATTGGGAGATGGGCATGTTTTTTTTATGTAATGCAAAGAAGAAAATACCACACAAATAAGTAGTTGGAAAAGGAAAGAAAACCATGCTACTCATGATGGAATTTTCATTGAAATTAAGAAAAGAAATCCAAAAAAGATGACTCAAAGATAAATATAAAATCAAATTATTATGTTTTTTAGAAGAAAATCAAAAAAATGTTTCTTTCATAAATAAACTAATGAGATATCAACTTAATTCAGTATGTTATGTATTTGTAATTTTTATATAGAGAATTTAATGTGACATCTACAGGAAGAATAAATGATGATAATGTTTTCAAAAAAATAACAATAACTAAGAGTAACCGTCTTATAATTGATCTAACATTTCTCCTCTATAATATTAATCAAGAGATCAATATTGGTGAAGTGAAATATGAGCTTACCCTTTGAGGGGGATACATTTTTCAAACTATTCCAAAACATTATATTTCATGAAATTCAGGATTTATAGGTAAGTGATTAGAATATATCATTTAAAATTTATGTTATCATATTTTCCCATCCTTATTTCATAAAAATTCATTATATTATAAGGGGGTAGTTAAATTAATCAATGTAAATATAGAAGAGATGAATTTTTAGAAATTCAAGGTCCAATTTCTGAAACTATACATGGTTGTTTTTTTTGAATGTCTTAATATATTGTTCAGATTAGTACAATAATTAAAAATTTAAAATATTATTAGAATAAATTAATCAATAGTATAATATTTAAAATAATTTTTAACACCCCATGAGAAAATAATACTGACTTTCTATCGTATTTAGGTTTGGTTACAGACAACTATGTCATCTAAGTTAGTCCATCTTGTTTTTTACACCTATCAATGATCATGTAGACCGAGGGTGGAATAATTGATGTCACATTTCATTAATTTAAATAATACCACCCTCATTGAAGATCATTTTTTATTATATAAGAGGGAGAGAGAGAAGAAAATGTAATAAAACATAACGACATACAATTTTTATATATGTATTCACAAAAAATTAAAAAGGGATATTATAGAATCCAATTAGTGTTAAGTTTTACTATTTATCAATAATAATGATGTTAATATATGTTTAGAGGATAATATTGGAAGGGGATAGGAGTACCCAAGATATTTTATGAAATTATTGAATAAAGAACCCAAGAAATGTTGTCTACTTGAAATGAGTTGAACGTACTAGAGAATACCTTTGCAATATAAAGTTGGAAGTTACCTCATATTTGATGCATGTCAAATAATACTGTTGAGAAAAAGGGAATGATTAAGTGAGATGTTTCCATTTTGTGATACATTAACATGGAAAATACATTTAGACATGTTATTATGAATATTGTATAGGGAAAACGTTTCTACTGTAGATTGTAAAATTTAGATGAAATGTTGAGGAATATGTTACTTTAAGGTTCAAGTATAGAATTAGGTAAAGATGTTTTGGTGAATTAGATGATGTTAATGTGTTGTGAAGAGTTTCATGAGGTATTAATATTATTGGAAATATAACTATGTGAAGATGATACTTTGATGATGTTTAATGAAGTACCCAAGTTATAGGGGGAGTATAATATTATTGAAGTACTCTAAGAAGTTCTTATTTATTATTGTATATTTGAGAAAACATTAACATAATTGACAAGTATTTCAGGATTATTTTCATTTATTTATAAAGGGATAGAGTGGAATGAGATTCCCTATGAAATTTAGAAGAACTTTTGAGCAAAGTTAAAGATATTTTGTAATTCTGAGTAGAGTGGGGAGACACAAGTAAGATATTGCTCAGAATCAAAAATTTGGAAAAGTTTTAAAGCTTAGTATGGTATATAATATTCCCAGGAGGAGAGGTAGGATTTTACGATGGCGATCTCCTCCACCCTTGGTGGAGAAGGATTCCGAGTAGCTCCCTCCTCCCTTGGTGGGGTGGGGGATCTTCCCTACCTCTTGATGACAATCAATGCTAATACTTCCCACCCTTATCATATCATAACTACATACCTTTGTTCCCCAAAATTTCCTTCTCTCTCAAATTTCTCTAACTCTTTTATGAGATTCTACAGCTCTCAATCTCAGTCTGGGAGTTCATTAATGCCTCTTACTTGTTGAACCTGACTCTGATTGCATTATTTAAGTAACGAAATCCATCTATGGATTTATTTGATTAATTTATATTTGATTCTTGGTTTCTACAGAAGAACAATACTATGAGTATTCTTGAATATAGGCATATCATGATTCGATTTTAATCATAAGAAGATATGATATTGGCATAGTCAACTATTCCTCAGTATTTTGATGGATCACTACTGGAATGTTGGGTTTTCCCAACACTTGTATACCAACGGTTCTACAGAACCGTTGATATAAGTGTTTTTTACTAACGGTTTGTAAAAACCATTGGTAAATCTTGGTTTCGTGAAGGCTTTCCCAATGGTTTAAAGAAACCATTGGGAAATCCAAAATTTTTGTACCATTTACCAACAGTTTGTAGTAAACCGTTGGTAAAGGCTATTTTTTTCCAACGGTTTTTACAAACCATTGGGAAAAGTCAGGATTTCCCAACGTTTTTTAAAAACCATTGGGAAAGGTCTCCTCAAATACTCCCAATTTCTAGAATCCCCTGCAACACATCACAAAACTCGTTTCCCCCAATTTCCAGAAGCCCCAGCATGCAAGTGAACCCTAACCTGAGTTCTTCCATCTGATTGGCTGAAACTCCCCCATCCATGTTAGACTCTTTAAACCTCTTCCCAAATACAAACATAAAATCCATCTTCCTCTGATTTCTACATTTATTTCAATATCTATAAATATAATGTTATTTTTTCATATTTTAGGGATTTTGGTAAATTTTATGATTCACACTATTTGATATTAAATCAATGAATAATACATGATTGGTAGATGTATGTTAGTATATAGAATATGGTTTATAAACCATAATTTAAAAGTATCACTGTTTTATGTTCTTTATGATGTGTATAGTATCATTGATATACGCTATTATTAATCTCAAATTTAAAAATAAATTTTTTTGTCTATACTTTATAAAATTAAACCTCTTTATGATCCATGAACAACCTATTATTGTAGAAGCCTAAATATTATCCACCAATGGGGTGCGATTAAATTGGAAATGTTTTCCCCCAAATACCCAGTGCCCCAACTCTTAGTAGTTTCGATTGCAGACATAATCCAGACCTCCTCCTGATGTATTCTTGGTCGCGAAATACCTTCCAGCCGAAGATACTTCTTCAATCAAACAAATTTTTATTTCTACACTTCAAATTAGTAAGTGTTATATTAGTTTTAGTGTTCTTCCTCTTTTTATCTTATGTTTGATGTTTTGATTTCAGTTAAATTAGAGTTATTGTTTTTGGAGTACCAAACTATTTGTTTGTTTTATGTTTTTTTCTACACTTCATACATCATAAATGGTCTTTTTAGTGAGGTTTTTTTAGTGCAGGGGTAAAGGGTTTGTTTTATGTTTTTGGTTTAGTGGGGGGTGGGATGTCCAGGTGGGGGGGTGTGTCCAAGGGGGGTGGGGGTGGCCTGTCCTGGACACCTCGTCCCCCTGGACAGCCCCCCACTCATGGAAATCCCCCCACCCCCTAGACCCCCCTGACCCCCTGGACAGCCCCACCACCCCCGTGGATAGCCAGCCCACCCCCTGGACACCCCGTACCCCACTAAAGAGCCCCCCACCCCTGTGGACTGCCCGCCCACCCCCTGGACACCCTGTACCCCCTGGACAGCCCCACCACCCCCATGGACGGTGCGCCCACCCACCTCATACCCCCTGGACAGCCCTGCCCACCCCCTGGACACCCTGTACCCCCTGGACATCCCCACCACCCCTAGACACCCCATCCACCTCCTGGAAACCTCATACCCCCGGAAAAACCCCCCACCCCTGGAAAGACCCCCACCCCCTGGACACCCCTGACCCCCCTGGACAGCCCCTCCACCCCCGTGGACAGCCCGTGCCCCCCTAGACAGCCCCCCACCCTTGTTGACAGCCTGCCCACCGCACCCCCAGACACCCTCCCCACCCCATGGACACCCCCATCCCCCGGATTCCCCCACCCCTGGAAATCCCCCCTACCCCCTTGACTCCCCCGACTCTACTGGATACCACCGCCACCCCCGTGGACAGCCCGACCACCCCCCGTGTACAGCCTGACCACCCCCCGTGGATAGCCCGCCCACTCCCTAGATAGCCCTCCCACCCTCTGGACACCCCAGACCCCCTGGACAGCCCCGCCACCCCATGGGAATCCCGCCCACCCCTGGACACCCCGTACCCCCCGGACAGCCCCACCCACCCCTGGACACCCCGCTCACCTCTTTGGAATGGCTGCCCACCCCCTGGACTCCTCCTACCCCCCTTAGACAGCCTGACCACCCCTGTGGACAACCCACCCACCTAGACACCCAGACCCCCTAGACACCCCCACCCCCTAGAAACCCCGCACCCCCCTTGGACAACCCAAAAACTCCCCTGATCATCATCTTACTCCTCATCCTGATCTCCCTGAAGAAGTTAAAGTATAAAACTCATGTACTCCCAACAAGACCCTTAAGGATTATGTATTCCTTGATCTAATTCGAATATCTTACTGGGAAATCCTTGAATATAGGCATTAAAAATTATGTATCTTATTTTCTTATATACACTATATTTTGTTGTATTTCTTAATATGATTCTCATATAGAGTAATGTGTCAGTTATGCTTTTATTTAAAGTAAACAATTGTCATTTACCTGAATATTTGTTTATTGAACTTAAATATTATTTAATTTCTTTGAAATGACTTATTACATTTTTTTTGCAGAATGGATAGAAGTTGTATGTATGAAACTGATCAGATTTCAACCGATTTTCAAAATAATTTGAACACATTTCTAGATTTTTCATTTGACAAGGATTCAGATAGTGGTCGCATACACTGACCATGTTCTAATTGTGTTGGAATACCTTGGTTGAGTTGTGAAGAAGTTAACTATCATATAACCAAATATGGTTTCAAAACAAACTATTATGTGTGGTATCACAATGGAGAGAAAATGGAATCTCCAAATGATGATGATCCAAATGATATGACTGAATTGGAGAGTTTGATATATGATCAGTTTCAATTTATTCGGCATCATGAGAAGGATGTCCAACCAACAAGATTTTTATACAAACACACATGATTCATCCAATGAAAATGATGATATTGATAGGGTGAAAAAATTGAATGATTTTGCGACGACTCCAGTATATCGGCAATGTGGTAAAATAAAAAAATTGGAATTTTTAACCCTATTGTTTCCTGGGAAAACTATATATGGGATTTCAAATACTAAAATTGATTACATTCTTACCTTCTTGAAGGAATTACTTCCATATGATGCAGATATTCCCTCAAACCATGATATGGCATGGAAGTTAGTTGATGAACTTGGATTCTCAAAAAAAAATTCATGCTTGCCTGAATGATTGCAACTTATTTTTGGAGGAAACTGCTAAATGAAATGATTGTATCAAATGTGGAACCTTCTGATGGAAGCCAAAAGATAATGAAACACTATCTCATGTGCCACAAAAAGTAATGTGACACTTTCCATTGATCCCCATATTACAGAACCTTTCCATGTCTGATGAAATATCAGTAACAATGCAATGACATGACACCGAGAGAAAAAAGTATAATGAAGAGTTGGTTCACCGTGTAGATAGATTTTCATAACCTAGATTTGATGCTCGATATCCTGAATTTGCAGCCGACATGCGTAATGTTAGATTGGGTCTTTCATGTGATGGTTTTAATCCATTTGGGCAGATTCTTACTTTGCACAGCACATGGCGGGTTTTCATACACATTTATAACCTTCCCCCATGGATGTGTATGAAAAAGCCTTACAATTTCTTGAGTATACTGATATCTTTCCCTTCTGATCCTGACAATGATATAGATGTATACATTCAACCTTTAATAAAAGATTTGACACTTCTTTGGGATGTGGGTGTGCCCACATATGATGCATGTTTGAAAGATATATTTTAGATGTGTGCTGCACTTATATGGATGATCAATGATTTTCCTGATTATGTAATGATGCCTGGATGGAGCACAAAAGGAAAATTGTCATGTCCTGTCTGTATGAAGAATACTCGATTGAGAAGACTGAAATATCGTCGTAGTTTAGTTTTATCGGATATCGACAATTCTTGCCAATGAACCATCCATATAGAAACAATCGTCGAAGATTTGACAATACCATGGAGGCTGACGATCCACCTCAGTGTATGTCTGGAACTGATGTGATTAATGAATTGAAAGATTTCAGTTATTCATTTGGGAAGGGTGTAATTAAATCTTGAAAGAAGAAAAATGTTACCAATGATACATGTTCCAATTGTAATAAGAAGAGTATATTCTTTGAGTTGTCGTATTTTTCAACCAACTTGTTACGTCATTTCTTAGACTTAATGTACATTGAAAAGAATTTATGTTAAATGTTGATTTAAATTCTTCTAAATGTCAAGGGGAAGACAAAATATGACTTACGATCTCGGCGTGACTTGGTAGATTGGGTGATCAGATCAAAATTTCATCCTATCTGTATCAGTGAAAATAAATGGCAAGTTCCATGTGCTTCTTATGTGATGGAACTTGCTGAGAAAAATCAATTTCTGGAAGTGCTGGAGACTATTAAAGTTATTGATGGATATTCAAGCAATATATCAAAACATGCCAACAGAAAAGAGCTAAAGCTGAAATCTTTTAAGACTTATGATTTTCACGTCCTTTTGCATGAGTTGATTCCAATAGTATCCCATCATCTCTTGTCCAATAATGTAAGAGTCTCGGTTATTTGATTGTGCTATTTGTTTAGAGATCTTTGTGCTAAGAGGTTGTCCAAATCTTTCTTGCAAAAAATGTTGGCAGAGACACCATTAATATTGTGTGAGTTAGAGAAAATATTCCCTCCATTATTTTTTACATGCATGTGGCATCTGACTGTCCATCATCCGACTGAAATACTTCTTGGAGGACCCGTTTCTTTTCGTTGGATGTATCCAACTGAAAGAAACAAGTGAACATTGAAATCATATGTTCAAAACAAGAATTATCCCTAAGGTTCTATTGTGAATGGTTATCTTGGCTCAAGAATGTATGGATTTCTGCTCAATGTATTTTTCTGATATTACTACGAGAATAAACAGACCAATGAGAAATGAAGAAAAATAGTATGGGAAAATTGAACCCAGTTTTCCATCACTTCCTCAAATAGGAGGAATTCTAGGATCATATACATTGATGACATTAAGCCTTGAAGAGCGAGAGATGGCACATCACACAGTGTTCTTTAATTGTGATTTGTTCGATGAGTATGTCAAGTAAGTAAATTGTATATGTATCTCTTATCTTATCTCTTTTTATTTTAAATATTTGTTAAACTATTATTATTTTTATCTATAGGGAACATAAATAATTGATATATAGAAAGAATCATTCTTTATCTTTGAGAAGGAAAGAGACTTTTCATAGCAAAGGGTTTTCTTCTTGGTTGAAATTGATGGTAAAAATATTTTTATAATAACTAAATAAAAACAATATTTAATTAAGTTTACTATTTGTTTATATTTCAGGTATTGAGTTTAACTATAGACCCTGTTTTTGAGGAAATAAGAGCTTTGTCTTTTGGTCTTAATACCATGGTTCGTGCTTGTAAATCACTTGTGATCAATGGATACAAATTTATTATCACCGAACGAGAAAGAATCATGAGAACACAACATGATGGTGTTATGATAACTTCCACAACAGACTGTTATGCCAGTTCATTGGATAATAGACCTCGTTCTGAATATGTATCTTATTATGGAGTCGAGGAGAAAATAATAATTTTGGATTATTACTTGCATGGTAGAGTCAGATGATAAAATGTCAATTCTTTGATTCAATGACGAGGCAATGCACATTTATTGATGATTGTGTATTTCGATTTATTGACATGAATCTCACTCTTTCCATTGATGAACCATATGTATTGGCATCAATGGTGAAACAAGTTTTTTATTTCAAATATCATCGTCATCCTAAATTTGGTTAAATTATTGAAGTAAATCCCAAACATGTTTTTGATGATGGTGATGATGAAGTTGAAACTATCGCTGCTGCAATTGGAAGCAATCTGTTTATTACTTATGATGACTCCTATAGCTCAATTGTCAGAGTTGATTGTGAACCTGAATTTGTGGTGGGAAATATATAGAATCATATAGTTTTGTTCTCACCAACATGTTTCACCTACATCATTCAGAGTGTGTATCCTAGTAATTACCTTTAAACCACCATAAATATTCTGCTTCTTTATGTTTTTTTATCAGAATGGTTTTTCTTTATTTTGTTTTTTGGGTTACACATTGGTTATCTATTACTAATTACTTCCATATTTGTTTTAATTGTAGGAAATGAAACCCATTGAAGAAAAGCGGTGGAAACATATGATAGAAAATAATCGTCGCATGACACAGATGGGCGTTCCTCCACTCATACCTGTTGTGAGTATTTTATTTCAAATATATATATTTCAATAACTTATAATACCAGGAGTTTACTTTTGTGTTAAACTTTTTTTCAGGATCCACCCCCTAGATGAGAGATATTTGACAAGGATCTTGATATTGCTCATAGTACAGAGGCTGGTGGTGGGAGGGGGGTGGTGGTGTCAGAGTTAGATGATTATCTAGTGGTCCCGGAACTGAGGTCGGTGGTATGAGGGATCATGGTGCGAGAGTTATATGATCCATTGGTTGTACCCGATTGGACTATGCCCATACCACAGATGTATCTTCTATGCCCCATTTTATTCCTGGTGCGTCTTTAGGGACACGCGGGATATTTAATCCTCTGATGTCTACACTACCAGTTGGCCAGACGTCTGTGCCATCATCTTTTTCTTCTGTTTCATCATCTCCGAGCTATTATATTCCACATTCTTTGACTCCTGCTCCGAAACAGTATGTAGCTGAGGAGCATACAATGAGGGACACTCCACCTGTACAGGATATTCCTTCAGCTTCTTCACATCCAGTGACGCCCATTGATCCGACTACAACGGGTATATTTATATAACTCTAACAAATTTTTATACCTAAATTTATATTTATTATAACTTGTACTGATATTTTTTGACTTTAATAATAGATTCATCTATTGATGGGAGGCAGGGGAGGCGGAGTACTCGCTTGTGTGTAGTATGAAACCACCGGACACAGTTGATGGTTGAATAAAATAATGATGGACAGATGATTGATAAATCTGGGCAAGAATGTCGGGGTTTTTTGGTGACGCTAGCCAAATACCCCGACATCATTCCGGTCAGCCCTCTCTCATAGAGACATCTACCACACAAAGTCAAGGATAATGCGTTGCTGAAAATATGGGTAAAAATCTATTGGATTTAATGTAGTATTTTTTTATTTATATGAATTAATCTATTGGGTGTCATCTTCGGTATAACTTCCCTAATGTTGAAGGTGCACGACCAGCACGTTTAAAAGAGCTAGGAGAGCTTTAGAGAGCTTATAAGCATGAGCTATATGTTGGATGGTGTGATAGAGTGGGAACGGAATTGGAGACATTACCTATCTTGGATGACTTCCCAATAGAGAAATATCACCAAATGATTACCCATTGGGCGACTGTCAAATTTAAGTTATTAATCCCATTTGAGGTATTTAAATGACAGTTTTCATATTTTGCATTAATATTATCTAATTTATTATTAAACATTATTTAGTAATCTTATGAAAAAAATCAAAAAAACATTGATTCAAATCAATACCTCCAAACTTTGGGGTGCACTACTATGTCAGATCATGAGAGGCATTCGGTACGATATAGTTGTTTATAATTTTTCTTTAGGACTTTCCCTTTTTACTGTTTCCTACTTAAATTATGTGATTTATTGAATATTGAATATATTATTATACTTGCACTTTATATTGTTTCAATGTCATTAAAAAATCACAAATTGAATATTGAAGGATGTATCTCTTGAGCAATTGTTTTTTGCTCGAGTATAAGGAAAAAAGATGGAACTGTGTTTAATAAATTGACACAAGAAAAGATTGTAAGTTTTAATTTGTTTATTTCAAATTTTAATATCTATTTTTAAATTTAATAATCTATTAATATTTTTAACAGGCTACTTTAGAGGCCCTTGATGCCCAAGAGCTTGACAATTTAGGGCCACTTGATCATTTATATCAGGTTTTGGGAGACGAGCACTATGGTTGAGTACGCTGCTGACCTGGTAAGAATATAGTCCCAACAAGGTATTGGTCCTCTCCAAGTGTCCATTCTAGTATCACTGAGTTGGAACAGGTCAAGGAGAATGCAAGAAAGTTTTAAAAAAGGGTCACAGAGTTGGAAGTACAAGTTCCAACAAGGGACAAAGAATTTCTAAAACTGATTAATGCTTTATCTTCATCACTTCCACTAGAGGCCAGCGTGGATTTTCATACATACATGTCGTTGATGGGTACATTATCCAAAGAACCAGGTGACAATTCTAGTGGCGATTGAGATGATGACATTCCTAGTGATGACGAGGATGCTGAAGAGGATGAGGGTGGGGATGAGGATGAGGAAGAGGGCGAGGATTGGGCCGAGGGTGAGGATTGGGTCGGGGGAGAGGATGGGGACGAGGATGAGAATGGGGACGATGACGAGGACGAAAATGAGGAGAGAGATGGTGGGGAGGATGAGGTCGATGATGACAGCTATGATGGTGATGTTGATCAGGGGCAGATTGATCCATTTCATTTATGAATCCTATATAACTCTTTATTTTTGAACCTGGTTTTTCACTCTGGTATGAATATTTTTGAATTCAGTATAACTCATTATTTTTGATCAAATATAGAAGCCTCTTTAATTTAAGAATGATTTAAATTGAATTTATATTCTTTCTTAATTCTGCTTTATTATATTGAATTGTATATCTTGAATAAGTTTTGTTTAATATAATTGTTTCATTTGATAAATAAAGTTATGTTTTTATAATAAAACCCCTCCAACGGAGGTGCGCTATCTGCGAAAACTCACAGTGATAGTTTAGGGTGTGATAATTTGACTCTCAATTAGTAGTTTAAACTACGTAGTACCACTTTTAAAAACAAAGAATATAAAATATATATCTTTATCATACCACAATCCTGAATCAAGAGTCTGTTTTTTATAACATAAGATCAGTTTCTATAATGTGAAGGACAACTACATAGGATTTATTCAGAATCCAGGCCGAAAGATACTGCTCCACGGATGTCACTGGATCGGGTCAACACACCGTGGTCACGCCGAGGTCAAGTCGCGGTCACGTCGCGGTAACACCGAGGTCACGCTGCAGTCACGTTGCGGTCACGCCATGGTCATGCCTCAGTAATGCCGTGATTTGGCCCTGCTCCAGGATGACACCCCGCGGTGGTTCACAGTCCTGTCGGAATTCAATGTATGATACCTAGATAGTGTTTTAGATACATTACCCACCCTCCTTCCCGGATAGCCCCCTAGACAGCCCCCACCTGCCTCAATCTGAGGCACGGTGTGGCCGGTACCACTCAAAGTGTCTTTATTTTGTTTAAAATGGATACTCTTTTAAGTAAAAACAACTGGAATACGGAAAACTGACCAAACGCATTCGGATTGTGTTGATAATTTAGGAAAACGATTAATGGGTCATTTGTGACATGTACGAGTCAACCTCACCTAAATCCGAGGTGTGGTGTTGCCGACACCACTAAAAGTGTCTCACTTTTATTTGAAATGGACAACATTCTATGTGAATAAAACAACTGGCATACGGAAAACTGACCAAACACATTCAGATTGTGTTGATACTTCAACACAACGATCCATGGGTGAATTGTAAAATGGTCAGCAAGACGGTACGTCAATCAGCGGTGTCGTGTGACCGTGTTGGCTAAAAATGCACTCCTCATGTCGTAAATGGCCAAAACATGGGTTTTATAGTCAAATGCATGCCGAACGACATGGTAATGACTTGAAATCACACGAAAACACCCTAATTATTATTCTTGAGGTGTACAAAGAGACGACACATCATTCGGACGTGCGGTTTGTGCGACACGACTGAATATATGTTTGTTAGGTGTTTGACGCGCTTGAAAAGCATGCATGGGGTAGTCGAAATTGGCCGAACATCTTTGGAATTCCATGAAATCGGATGACAAAAAAGGGTGGGTGAATTCTGAAATGGTCGGCCGGACGACACATCAATCAGAGGTATCGTGTGACCACGCTGGCCGAAAACGCACTCTGCATTTCATAAATGGACAAAACATGTGTTTAACGGTCAAATGCATGCCGAAAAAAATCATAATGACTTGAAATCACATGAAAAAAACCCTAATTATTATTCTTGAGGTATACGAAGAGATGACATGTCATTCAGATGTGCGGTTTGCACAGCACGACTGAATATGTGTTTGGTAGGTGTTTGGCGCGCTTAAAAAGCGTGCGTGGGTTGGTCGAAACCAGCCGAACAACCTCAGAATGCCATGAAATCAGACGACAACAAAGGGTGGGTGAATTGTGAAATGTTTGGACAAACGACACTCCAATCATAGTTATCGTGTGACAACACTGGTCGAAAACGCACTCCGCATGTCGTAAATGGCCAAAACATGCATTTAACGGTCAAATGCATGTCGAACGACATCGTAATGACTTGATATCACACGAAAAAACCCTAATTATTATTCATGAGGTGTAGGAGGAGATGGAATGTCATTCAGATGCATGGTTTGTGCGACACGACTGAATATGTGTTTGTTAAGTGTTTGGCGCGCTTGAAAAGCGTGCATGGGGTGGTTGAAATCGGCCGAACGACCTCAGAATGACATGAAATCAGACGACAATAAAGGGTGAGTGAGTTGTGAAATGGTTGTCTAGAAGACATGTCAATCAGAGGTGTTGTGTGACCGCGTAGCCCGAAAACGCACTCCGCGTGTCGTAAATGGCCAAAACATGCGTTTAACGGTCAAATGGATGCCGAAAGACATCAGAATGTCTTGAAATCACACAAAAACACCCTAATTATTATTTGTGAGTTTTATGAGAAGACGACACATTATTCAGACATGCGGTTTACACGGCATGACTGAATATGTGTTTTTAGGTGTTTGGTGTGCTTAAAATGCATGCGTGAGGTGGTCGAAATCAGCCGAACGACATCTGAATTCAATGAAATCGGATGACAACAAAGTGTGGGTGAATTGTGAAATGGATGGCTAGACGACATGTCAATCGGAGGTGTCGTGTGACCGCGCTGGCCGAAGACACACTCCCTGTGTCGTAAATGGCCAAAACATGTGTTTAACGGTCAAATGAATGCTAAATGACATCATAATGACTTGAAATCACATGAAAACACCCTAATTATTATTTGTGAGGTGTAAGAGGAGATGAAACATCATTCAGATGTGCTGTTTGCACGCCATGGCTGAATATGTGTTTTTTAGGTGTTTGGCGCGCTTGAAAAGCGTGCGTGAGGTGGTCGAAACTGGCCGAACAACCTCGAAATGCCATGAAATCAGACGACAACAAATGGTGGGTGAATTGTAAAATGGTTGGCTAGATGGCACATCAGTCGGAGGTGTCGTGTGACCGTGCTGACCAAAAACGCACTCTGTGTGTCGTAAATGGCTAAAACATGCATTTAGTTGTCAATTGCATGCCGAACGACATCAGAATGACTTGAAATCTCACGAAAACACCCTAATTATTATTTGTGAGGTGTAATAGGAGACGACACATCATTCGAACACGCGGTTTACATTGCACGACTGAATATGTGTTTTTTAGGTGTTTGACGTGCTTGAAAAGCGTGCGTGGGGTGGTTAAAACCAGCCGAATGACCTTGGAATGCCATGAAATTGTACGACAACAAAATGGTGGGTGAATTTTGAAATGGTCAGCCATATGGAATGTCAATCGGAGGTGTCGTGTGACCGCGCTGGCCGAAAATGCACTCCGCGTGTCGTAAATGGCCAAAACATGCGTTTAACGGTCAAATACATGCCGAACGATATCAGAATGACTTTAAAATTACATGAAAATACCCTAATTATTATTCTTGAGTGGTACGAGGAGACAACACATCATTCGTATGCGTGGTTTGCGCGTTACAACTGAATATGTGTTTTTTAGGTGTTTGGCGCACTTGAAAAGCATGCGTGGGGTGGTCGAAACCTACAGAACGACCTCAGATTGCCATGAAATCGGACGAAAATAAAGTGTGGGTGAATTGTGAAATGGTCGGCCAGACGACACGTCAATCGGAGGTGTCGTGTGACCGCGCTGGTCGAAAATGCACTCCACGTGTAATAAATGGCCAAAACATGCGTTTAACGGTCAAATTCATGCTGAAAAACATCAGAATGACTTGAAATCACATGAAAATATTCTAATTATTATTCGTGAGTTGTAAGAGGATACATCACGTCATTCAGATGCATGGTTTGTGCAGCACATCTGAATATGTGTTTGTTAGGTATTTGACGCGCTTGAAAAGCGTGCGTGGGGTGGTCAAAACCAGCCGAACGACCTCCGAATTCCATGAAATCAGATGAAAAAAGGGTGGGGGAATTGTGAAATGGTCGGCCAGATAGCACATCAATCGGAGGTGTCGTGTGACCGCGCTGGCCGAAAACGCACTCCACGTGTCGTAAATGGCCAAAACATGTGTTTAACAGTCAAATACATGTCGAACGATATCAGAATGACTAGAATTCACACGAAAACACTCTAATTATTATTCTTGAGGTGTATGAGGAGACGAAACGTCATTCAGATGCACAGTTTGCGTGGAACGGCTGAATATGTGTTTTTTAGGTGTTTGGCATGCTTGGAAAGCGTCCGTGGGGTGGTCGAAACCGGCTGAACAACCTCAGAATTCCATGAAATCAGACAATGACAAAGGGTGGGTGAATTGTGAAATGGTCGGCCAGACGACACATCAATTAGAAGTGTTGTGTGACCGTGCTTGCCGAAAATGCACTCCACGTGTCGTAAATGGCCAAAACATGTGTTTAATGGTCAAATGCATGCCAAACGATATCGTAATGACTTGAAATCACACGAAAACACCCTAATTATTATTCTTGAGATGCAAGAGGAGACGACATGTCATTTGGACAGGCGGTTTGCACGGTATGATTGAATATGTGTTTTTTAGGTGTTTTGGCGCGCTTGAAAAGCGTTCGTGGGGTGGTTGAAACCGGCCGAACGACCTCAGAATTCCATGAAATCGGACAGCAACAAAGGGTGGGTGAATTTTGAAATGTTCGGCTAGACATCATGTCAATCAGAGGTTTCGTGTGACCGCGCTGGACAAAAATGCACTCCGCGTGTCGTAAATGGCCAAAGCATGCATTTAACGGTAAAATGCATGCCGAACGACATTCAAATGACTTAAATCACACAGAAAACACCCTAATTATTATTTTTGAGGTGTACGAGGAGACGACAAGTCATTTGGACACGCGGTTTCCGTGGCACGACTGATTATGTGTTTTTTAGGTGTTTGTAGCACTTGAAAAGCGTGCGTGGGGTGGTCGAAACCGGCCAAACGACCTTACTTTGCCATGAAATCAGACAACAACAAAGGGTGCATGAATTGTGAAATGGTCAGATAGACAGAACTTCAATCGGATGTGTCGTGTGACAGTGCTGGCTGAAAACGCACTCTGCATGTCTTAAATGGACAAAACATGCATTTAACGGTCAAATGCATGTCGAACAACATCGGAATGACCTGAAATCACACAAAAACACATTAATTATTATTCATTATGTGTACGAGGAGATGGAACGTCATTCAGATGCGTGGTTTGTGCGACACATCTGAATATATGTTTTTTAGGTGTTTGGCTCGCTTGAAAAGTGTGTGTGGGGTGGTCTAAACCGGCCGAACGACCTCAGAATGGCATGAAGTTGGACAACAACAAAGGGTGGGTGAGTTGTGAAATTTTCGGCCAGCCGGTACGTCAATCGGAGGTGTCGTGTGACCGCAATGGCCGAAAATGTACTCCGCGTGTCATAAATTGAAAAAACATGCGTTTAATGGTCAAATGCATGCCGGACGACATCGAAATGACTTGAAATCACACGAAAACAGACTAATTATTATTCGTGAGCTGTAAAAGGAGATGACACGTCATTCGGACGCGAGGTTTGCACGACACGTCTGAATATGTGTTTTTAGGTGTCTGGCGTGCTTGAAAAGCGTACGTGGGGTGGTCAAAACTGGCCGAACGCATTCAAATTGTGTTGATACTTTAGGAAAGAGATCCATGGTTCATTTGTGACGTGTACGAGTGAACCCTGCCTCAATCCAAGGAGCTGTGTAGACGGCACCACTCAAATTGCCTCTCTTTTGTTTCAAAAGGACTTCATTTTAAGTGAATGCAACAACTGACATAAGGAAAACTGACCAAATTCATTCAGATTCTATTGAAACTTTAGTACAATGATCCATGGTTCATATGTTATGTGTATGAGTCATCTCTCACTCAATTCGAGGGCCGATGTGGCCAGTACCACTCAATGTTTTACTCTTTTGTTTTAAATGGACAAGATTTTAAGTGAAAACAACAACTGGCATACTTAAAACCAACCTAAAGCATACAAATTGTGTTTATATTTTAGTAAAATTATCCATGATTCATTTGTGACGTGTACAAGTCAACTCTTCTTCAATCCGAGGTGTGGTGTGGCTGACACCACTCGAAATGTCTCTCTTTTGTTTAAAATGGACATCATTTTATGTGAAAACAACAACTGACATATGGAAAACTGACCAAATGAATTTGGTTATGTTGAAACTTTAGGAAAATGATCCATGGGTCATTTTTGACATGCACTAGTAAGCTCTGTCTCAATCCGAGGTGTGGTGTGACCGACACCACTCAAAGTGTCTCACATTTCTTTGAAATGGACAACATTTTAAGTTAAAACAACAACTGCCATACAGAAAATGGACCAAATGCCTTTGGATTATGTTGATACTTTAGTACAACAATCCATGGGTCATTTTTGTTGTGTACGAGTCAACCCTGCCTCAATCCGAGACATAGTGTGGCAGGTACCACTCAAAGTGTCTTTATTTTGTTTAAAATGGACACGCTTTTAAGTAAAAACAACCGGCATACGGAAAACTAACCAAACACATTTGGATTTTGTTGATACTTTAGAAAAATGATCCATGAGTCATTTGTGACATGTACGAGTCAACCCCGTTTCAATCCGAGGCATGGTGTGGCCGGTACCACTCAAAGTGTATCTCTTTTGTTTCAAAAGGACATCATTTTAAGTGATTACAACAACTGAAATTTACACTCATCAACGATAGTCGCAAACTCTTTTTCATGAGTTGTGTAGTTTCAATCCTAGGGTCATAAGTTACGAAACTCATAATAAAATACATTTTCACCATATATTATAAAAAATACAAGTTCAATGAAAAATTCATCACAAATCATTACACACCAAAATCTAGGATCAGAAAAAAAATTGGGATTTGAGCCAATTTCAAACTCTTATTCAACTCTAATAAGTATTTCTCAGACTATTCGGCCTATTAGAACTTGATGGGGAGGTGGGGGGGCTATGCTAGTTTGAGGGTTGTGCAGGGGTGAGGTGAATTACTACTGGAAGAGTGGTTGTCATATGAATATTGAAATGGGTGTAAATAATGTTTGAGTTATAGAAACTGTTATTAACTCTGCTGGATGATTGTTGTCATATGAAGATTGAAATTGGGAATTATAGTACATGACATGGTTGGAAGAGTTTGATGGTTTTATGTATTTTTTGTGCTATTTTAGGTGTTTTTATGCTGTTTTTATTCTGTATGTGGTTTTTGTGATATTTTTTTATGTAGGTGTATACTGGAGGGGCTACTGGAGGGCTACTGTGAAATAGTTTTAAAAAAACACAATACCAATAGTTTTAAACCATTGGTATAATAGTTCTGAAAAAACACAATACCAACGGTTTTAAACTGTTGGTATAATAGTTCTGAAAAAACACAATGCCAATGGTTTTAAACCGTTGGTATACTTTGAAAGAAATTTAAAAACTATACCAACGGTTTTAAAACCATTGGTATAGGGTTCAGTATTCAATATATACCAACGGCTTCCATAAATCATTGGTAAAAATGTTATACAATCATATACCAATGCTTAGCTGAAAACTGTTGGTATATCCTTAAATACAGTGGGCTATACCAATGGTTTAGATCAAACCATTGGTATAAGGATTTCTTCATGGATTACTACCCTACGGTTTGGAAAACCGTTGGTATAGGCTATACCAATGGTTTTCCAGTATATACCAATGGTTTAAAACCGTTGGTATAGCCTTCTTTTCTAGTAGTGGATCTTGATTTTTCGTATTCATATAGACATATGATTATCATATGAAATGAGATTCTCTGACTACAAAAATTGGGGTAAAATTTCTAGAAATTCTGATTCCCTTTTAGAATCCATCTATTATTCGTATGCTTGTAAATCTGATTGGTCGATAAATTTGATATGATAACATAAATATGGAAATTTATCACCCAGTTTCACTGAGAATTTGTGTTGAAGTCGATGTTTAATAACCTTCGGCGATATCTTTTTTGATTTCTCTTAGTGGGGAGTTTAGGTATAAGTAGTTGGTTGTTTTGAGTCATGGTTTTATTACTTCTCCCGGTTCTTCAAAATAGGGAATCATCTAAAAATCTGAAGAATCTATAAGTTGAATCTGAAGTTGAATGTGGATGTGCTTTCCAATGAGGCCACTGATTATAGTTCCCAGTAGATGAATCAGGGTCTGGTTGGTGGGGAGTTGAGAGGTTCTGGTCCTGCTCTTGATTGTGCAACACATGGCACCTTAAGAAAGACAGATGATAAACCTTTGAACCTGAGAGATTCTGATGTGTTTGGAATACTGAATCGAAACTTACGGGTGAGAAATCTAGTTGCAATGGTGTCCAAGGACAATGAAATGGACATGGGTGCTATAATTGAAGGAGCGGTATACTTTAAGACACTTTTGAACCTTCATATTAC
Organism: Viscum album; assembly: GCA_963277665.1. Taxonomy (NCBI): domain Eukaryota; kingdom Viridiplantae; phylum Streptophyta; class Magnoliopsida; order Santalales; family Viscaceae; genus Viscum; species Viscum album. The sequence goes on from OY728138.1 coordinate 1,386,197,591, forward strand.
AATGAGGAGGTGGAAGATGATCATGCCAAAGACATGCATGCATCTTTGTAAGGTGTATTCAATGAAGATAGTGGCGAGTGGGTTAAGATTAATACTAGAATAAGCTCAATTCTAGGGAAATAGATTTCAAAAATTGATCTTATCAATTGATTTACTGGATTGGTGAATGAAGAAACAGTTTTAGAGCAGGATCGAGTAGTTCCCTTGGATGGGCAAGGAGTCCCTGAGTATGATGGGGAGTCTCATGGTCATAAATATATTTAATATGCTAATTACATACATGATAGTAAGATTCCTAGTTCAAGGAAGAATCTAAATCATAAAGTCAACAAGAAAGGGAGAAATGACGACTTTTATTTACCACTTCAGATGGGAACCTGATCCATCAAAAATTTGAAATCTAAAGCCTATGATGGTCAAAAAATGATATTGAACCTCGGGGTTTGGTTTCTAAGGATATGAATGCCCAACCACAATTTATGGGATGTGTTTTCGTACACCCGGTAAGTTTGGTGATTCCTGTGTGGGATTCAAGTGATGAGAATCATGGTATTAAGATCTGCATCAATCTTCTTGAGGCCCAAAATCCTAGTAAAGTTTATTTTAAAGATATTTTCATAAAATATGGAGTCTTAATATCTAACCCCCTAAGAGAAATCAAAGTAAGGAGAACTATAATACACCAAGGAACACAGTCACAAGATGTGCAATGGTAAGGAAGATTCATGCTAAGGTGTTCAAGTAATTCAATCTTGGTATTTAACTATCTGAATGGGAGATTTTTGAATATGGTTTTGAAAATGAATTATCTTATTATGATTTTTAATCTACTTTATGTTGGCTATGGAAAAGTTTTCTACCTCATCATTTAAATTTCTATACTTTTATTTTCTTTTTAATAAAGTTAGGTGTTTTTTGCTTAATATTCTCAGGATTATATAGAAGAAATTTTAAATAATTTTAAAATTTAGTAAGAGTTTATATAGTGATACATAAAATTTTTCATACGGTACATAAGATATTCTTAAGATATGTAATATATCCCAGTGTATATAGATGATATACGATGAATCTCAGACTAAAATCACGGTAAAGGAAAATAACACTCGATGATTAACAATATATTTGAATTAAAGAGAAGGTTTCTAAAGAATACGTAATATATTATAGATAGAACATAAGATTATGTTGGAGTGAAAATTATTGAAGTACCAGAGCTCACTATGATACAAAAGATATTTTTATTTCTATAGAAGATATTTTAGATCACACAAAAGATATTTAAATTCACAGATTATATATTCTATTAGTATATATGATAATTTTTTATGAATTTTTGAAAAATGGATTGATCTATAGTGATATTTAAGAAACATGATCTTTCCAATCTGATATAAAACATATTATATACGTAAGGTTATTCTATTTGATAAAATAAAATAACTCTATAGTTTTAAATGTGATGATGTTAAGATATTCTTTAAAACATAGTTACTAGAATATTGTTAGTGACTTAATATGATTCAAGTTGAGTTTGAAGGATGAAGTAATGTGAAATAATTTATTGGATACTTATATGATAATATATAGGATGTCAAATTTTGAATATCTTAAATAATTGATGAATATTAAATCCATAGGAATTAACAAGAAAATATATTTTATCCTTTATTAATGTGATAATCAAGGGTTTTTGTAGAATGTTAGTTTGGGATCATGGAAGGTAGACCCATGAAACTACTTTTTATTTTATGGATAATGGGAAGAAACTCACTTGGTTTTGTTAAGGTATTAAAAACTCATTAATTTTTATTTCCATTATTTAATTAGAATTTCCATAATTTAACTATTACAATTTATTATGGTTTCATAATAAAAATATATTAAAGGGTTGTAGTATGAAGGAAAAATAATGGGTGTTGATATATAGAGAAACTAACCTTCTACTACATGAATTGTTCAAGGAGGTTTTAAAAGATATAGATGTCTGACATTGTATGTGAGAAGAAAAACCTTGTGCATTAAAGATAAGGGAGAATAAAAGAGTGATACTGATATGCACATTATCTTCTAATTATAATACAGGTTGAATGAGGATACATTTATAAGACTAGCCTATGATTCCATATATCACAAGATCAAAAAAAATGTGATATAATCATGGTGAAGATTTATATAAAAATAAGAAGTGAGTTAGTCCTTATGTATTATTGTAGAACTATGATTTCTATTAAATATTACTATAATAGAGGAATCACATGCATTTTTTTCGTACCATGAAAGAATATAAAATCCTATTTACTAAAGAAGAGACTTGTGTTTTCCTTCCAATCATTATTTAAGAGGATCCATCCATATATTTTAATAAAAATGGATGACCTAGTTGGTGCCAGAGTCTAATGACGAAAAGAAGGTTTGTTGCTAGTTGGTTACATGATATTGTACAAATTTAGTGCTAGGATAATTGTTTCAATCATATAACCTTTCTTGTTCTTATTATTTATAAAAAAGGTATGTTGTGTCTATATGGGATAACAAACACAATATTCTAGGGTCATATATGTTTACATTGAAGGAAAACCTCGTATATAAACTCATATATGCCTTATTGTTTTTTATTTGTTATACTGTGTGAATGAAAAATGAAGGTGAAGAAAGTGTGTGTGATCCATTCAGTGAATAGGTTTAGAGGTAAATATGGGAAATGTTTTAGTTAGTGAAAATTCACCTGCTCTGATTCAACACCCTTTGATTATGGTGGCACTGATCTTGGTGGAACAACAACATCATCCCTGAGCCTCGTAGGGAAACTTCCTCTCACAAAGAATCACCCAGGACCCTCGAAGTTCACCCCTACATCAATGTAGATACCTAAGGGAAACCGAATTTCATGAAGCCCAAAAGTCCCTATATTTTTTACAAGGGTGTTTAGGTAACCCAATGGGTTGATTTACCCATTAGTAGAAGCTCATTTTGATGATGTTAAAATCCATGTCCTCACCAAAAAATGGCACAAAAAACATTTCCTTTCTAATGAAGAAATTAAACATAAATGTTTTTCTTATGGGATTTCTAATATTAATTGAGCTCTCCATGTCATAATAATGATTCTTGGAATGAAATGTCTCTGAAATTTTACCAATTCTCAACCTAGTTCATGGGTATGCTTATATAAGCGGAAAAATGGACCATATAATAGATACCATCTAGAAATATTTATGCACATTCCCCAAAATGATGATATCAACTATGGGATCCTCTAGTCTTGAAAATCTAGACTTTGAGATAATATATATAGCTACGAGTAAGCAATTGGATTTCCCAGTAACTATAAATAAATCGTCATACCTAGATATCATTCTAAATAATGAACCCATAACACAGATCTCTTTATAAACCAATTATTCACTATCACTGACAAAAAACACCCCAAAAGGAGTTCCTTACCTATTCCTCCATTGGAGTGTTTAACCTTGATTGAGTCTAATGACTCTTTATAAGGCCAAACCATTCTGATAAAACTATTTGGAAGTAACTAATTTGGATAGAAAATCTAGATGAAAAATCTATGAAAATTTAATCAAATTCTAATGAAATGCCTAAGGAATTATAAATATTCAATAAAACATTTGTGTACTAGATATTAATCACTTCTCATTATGCGGTTACTAAATAGATAAAGGAAGATCACTTGACCCACCCATGAAATAATTTATGGGAAATCATAATTTTTTTAGTGTCCAATATATACCATATAATAGACATGAAATTTATCTCATCATGTCAAATATGTAATGTAAATATATTGAACTTGTTATTTTTTTAAAATTTTGTAGCCTTGGATCCATGAAGTATCACAAGAATCTTCAACATGGATACATTTAAAAAATTAAAATCACCTGATGAATGATTTAATATACCTATTATATGTTTTCATTCAAGGGTGTGGAAAGTATGAAACACTTTATTTTAACCATATCATCTATTACCTATAAGATTTATAGAATTTGATGCAAATCCACTCTTTAAAATAGTCAATAGGTGAGGCATGAAATGTTGTGACATCATGTGGAACATTAAATCTAGTTGAGGATACCATTTAGTATACTCCTACACTTTTCCTAGCCTCATGGGATGAAAATAAAGGAGATCAAAGATATCAAAACATTGATAGAATCATCCCTAAATCTATTTTATTAGCAAAGGGTGTGAACGTGAAATGTAGAGACCCGTAACCTGACTTACATGGACTTTACATTACTTTTGCGGAATACTTAGTACATAACAAAAACACACACACAAGGATCGTAATAGTTTAGTGTCTTTGGAAACTTGGAACGTAATCTTCTAATCCTGGTGAAAGATCTTCAAAATCTCCCACAAAGATCTTCCTTTTTTTTTACCTAAAACCTTTCTTTATATCCTGGGGAAAAGAAAACATAAAAGGGTGAGCTCAAATGCTCAGTAAGGGTAAACAAAAGAAATATCAATCACATAATTTTCATAAGAACATAACATTTTTGGAAATCTTAACCTGCAAAAGAGAGCATAATTTCATAACATGGGATAAATCATAGTAGTGAAAATGAAACCATAACTTAAAACATTACTCATTTTGGCATACACACATAATCATAGAGAATCATTTCTTGTTAGTCAAGACTCATTGCCAAGACTATCTTAGTGGACAAAGTCCCTTTCTGAATCGAGTAATCCTCGTTTCAGTCCTGTTTCACTGAACCGGTATAACCTACCATTCCAGCCATGTCTATCTCATGAGATATGAAATCTTTACCCAATGCATTGGAGGGAGATATAGGTCCCACCCATCTTATAATGAATCCTTTCTTATGTGTGCCACATAATCATAAACCATACATCATAGCGTAACCCATGTAATAAAAATGGGATTCTTAAACAACATGACATCATAAAACAATTCATATAAGGTAAAGGAATTCATAAAAATATTTCCATCACAACATAATCAAATCCATGTAATAATAGGGATAAAAACAGAACCCTTTATTATCTTAGATGGAAAATAATTTTGATAAAACACTTGAACACCATTCTTGAGGAAAATATCCTTTCTTTTTCAAAAACATTTTTCCTTTCTTAACATGTAATACAACTTTAAACTAAAAGAAGTTGATTAAAAATAAACTTGATAACTTGTAAAGGAAGCTTCTTGGAAATAATGTTTTAAAAATCCATTCTTGCCGTATAAGTTAAAAAAAACATTCTTCGTACTTTTGTCGGAAAAGTCAAAAAGTACCTCGTATGAAAAACGACAAAAGATTCTTTTCATATCTTTTACAAAAAACTTACCAAAGGGTAAAATTGGATTTAAAACATTGTAGGTGGATGGAAATAATATTACATATTGAGGAAACATGGATGTGGATGATAAAATACACCCCAGTAAATACTTACGAATAAACAATCTCGGATAAAAATGAGATTGTGATATTTCCCTTACCTTAGGTCCGACTTGCTTTGTAAGTGTCCGAACCTCCTGTATAATGATTTAAATCATGTTATTGACTTATTACAGAATCATATTCATTGTTATGATATCATATATGGTTCACTTATGACATTATATTACCCGTTCTTTTGTAAATTCCATGTTAAAGAAGCGTTTTGGGTAAAATCGTTTCATTTATCGTAGGTGTTTTGACTTGTTGTTCTTGACATCATTATTACTTATATCATGATTTACTTACTTCAAGAATATAAAATATGATTTATATATCATATATATTCAGTATATATATATATATAATAGATAGATAAATAAAATGAAAAACACCGTTCATGGAGACGGTAGTCCGTACGTACGCATGAACACTGTTTTTCTTTCCTTATTGTCTTGAAATGGAAGTAAGTAGATGACATACATATGTATATACATACATAAATACAGTAGCTTTATAATGTCATATATTTCATTATTATTTCTTATATATACATTATAATCATTCTTAAATGGTTAACATGGAGAATGAATCTCATCGCGTCGTGGAGACGGTAGTCCGTACGTACGCACGAGCGATGATATCATTTCTATAAATATTGAATTGAATTGGAGTGGATTATACAATATATCAGAATCAATATGATGTTGTAATAACTATGTATAGTTATTCTTTACACCATTATACTCATCCATGTAAGGTGGTGGTGGAAAATAGATTACACCACGGCGTGGAGACGGTATTCCGTACGTACGCACGCGCGGTAATTTCTTTTCCCGTAGGATGGATAGATGGTGAAATAGGGTTGTTTCATACTTATAATAACATATGAGTGATACTGATGTTATTACTTCATAATGAAACAACCTAAGAAGAAGAAGTGGAAGAAGAAATAAAGATGAAAGAATTGGTAACGGTAATTACCTCTTCTTTGAAGTGCCTCTTTGAGACCTCCTCTTAGGGCACTAGAATTGGTCTTTGAGAAAGACCAGAACCTCTAGGATGTTGCTAGGGAAGTGGAGAAGAGATTTTGGCAGGGGTTGCCCGAGCTTGAGTGCTCAAATTGGTGTGAGGAGGAGGGGGAGGAGGTGTCCTTTTATAGGGGAGGAGAGGGGCACCTTAGGAATATCTCAAAATATTATTTTATATTAAAGTCAAAATCGGTTTATAATGCTTCCAAAGGGTCTTATTCCGAATATAAAGTGGGGATGGGTCGAAATCCTATCAAACAATAGGATTTAGACAAGTTTAGGGTATTATTTTAACCTTATCAATTAGATTTAACTCTAAGTTAAATAATTTAACTTTTACCGTGTCTTTTTGTTTTCTTTCACTATATGGTTAATAAACTTACTATAACATGCCAAAAGAACCCCAAATTGTATATTATTAATACATGTATCCTTATCTAAGTCATTTGGCCGAACCTTAGATTTTTAGGAATAAAATAACAATTAATAATATAATATTTGATTTAAAAACTATTTTGTGTCAATTTTGACACTATTTGATATATGATTTTTGTGAAAGTCATAACAGAATTATATGTTCGAACCAAGTTGATTAAATCAACACTAATATATCATAGTAACCTAGAAAATTAGTGGAATTCATAAAAAGTCTTAAATTACATTTATTTTGGTATTTATATTATCAATTATGTCAATATTTCATTAATAAGATAATTACTGCATCATTTTTGTGTCATAAATAAATTATATTATTTGATGTCTAAAAATTACAAATAAAATACCATCATGTAGGAAATCTTTTTATCTTTCTAATGAATATTTATAGTCTAATTTATCTTATGTATATCCCCATATTAAAAATGATTTACTTATTAAACTTTGATTTTAACTATTTTAACCCTTCTTTAAATAAATTTATAATAAATGTCCTAATCTAATCCAAGTGGGCCTAAATGGTCATATTTTATTCCTAAGTTTGTTTTTGGTCGAATTACACTTGTCCAATAGAATTAGGACATGTGTTAGGGTAATATTAATATCATATTTACCCTTAGTTACCCTATTTACTATTAACCGCGGTAAAAAAGTAAAAAGTTACTATTCACCAAAAAATTATTTTCATCTCATTGAACCACATTTTAGTCCTTGATATTAACCGTGTCTCTCGGATTTTCGAAATTCCATTCACAGAAGCGGCAAAATTAAGTTTTATGAAAAATTCAGTTTTTTTAACTACCACTTAGTAGTTTCACTATTCATCAAAAATTGATGTTTTTCAGAACAATGCCAAAATTTCATCCTAAGCTATATTTCATATTCCGAATTCAAAAATGAAATCTATTTTACCAAATTCATAACATAGAAGTTGCATTAATTAATTTTATAATTAAATCCCGCTGTTAAAATAAATAGCGTGTTTTTAGGAAACAATATATATCAAAAGATTGACACTTGATTATGTCTGGTTTAAATGTGAAATTACAACCAATGACCAACATTGTATTAAATTGTAAAAATATATTCTAAATATACTTTAAAACCACTCAAATTAATAATTTATCACTATTAATTATTTCGATTAAAAAAAGTTGTTTTTAATTATAATTTAGTAATTTTCACTATTCATCAGAATATGAAAGTTATCCGAAAAGTACCAAAATTTCAACTTAGGCTAAATTCGATACTCCGAATCCAAGAATGAAGTTAATTTTGAAAAATAAGATTTACTGGATTTCAAAAAGTGGTTATTACTATTCATAACGGCTAGTTTTAATAATATTTTTATAGCATATCGTTGTTTAGTGAAACTCGGTATTGCGTACTACACACGCTATCGAGGAAGGTCGCGATTGCGTGTAATGCAAGTTAAGTCAAGGATGTGTGTTGTGCAAGCTCCTTTTGGTATAGCGTACAACACAAGACATTAATAAAATTAAAAAGAATATTTTTTTATAAAATCTTGGGCTGTTACATTCTACCCCCCTTAAAATGAATTTCGCCCTCGAAATTCATCGGGGTTATAAATGGTTTACTATTTGAAAGTTTCTTTAATAGAAACCCACATCGTAAAAGGGAATACCAAAACTTGGCTTTAAAAACTAAAGTATGAAATGTAACGATTACCCAAATAAACTAATCACTGGGTTTCCACATAGGTGAATATATGGATATAGAAGAGAAATCTAACCATCATGTTCTGATGGAGAGTGGTAGAGAACATGACTATGGAAAATCCAGTAATCACAAATCCATAAATTTGTGACGATCTAAGGTACCATCTGATTCATCAGGTATAAGATCACTAGGACAACATTTTTGGTTTTCAAGATCATTTCCCTAAAGTTGAAAATTTGAATTAGAATAAATACTTACTTTATTTTGATACAATATCACTGTTGTTCGTGCCTTGAACAATTTCCACTTCATCTCGTAAATAAATGAAGTTGAATTTGTTATTCGTGAAGTGTTAGCAGATCATGTGATAGAATGACGGGTTATTCCATCTGTCTCAAACAAAAGGTAAACAAAAGTTATTAAATATACATAAGTCATTCTATAGTGTGATTAATCATATATAGTTCCTAAAATGGACTTATACTTCATATATCATACTGCCTAATATAATAAAACTAGTTTCTACTAAACAGGGACTTCCTGTAGGCCAGTGGTAGGCGATAAAGGCCAGTCACACTTCGGTTGTGGGTTCGATTCCTACAGCCTTGTCCGAAGCGATGGGCTATCGCCCGTCCTGCAGGTTGTCCCTTTTTCTAAAACTATGTTACTATAACATCCCATCAATAATATCGAAAATCTTCTATCCTTAAACAATACTAACTTATGTCCAACATAATCCAATCTAATCTTTAGGCTTATAATACTGTAGTCCACTCTCATAATATAGTGACAACGATTTCCAGAGATTTAATACTGTCGTTGATCCCCACATATCATAAGTTATGTCTTGTTGGTCACATTCCAAACATTCAAAGTCCTTAATCGTGTATTCTCTTGAATACCTTAGTGAAAACAAGAGTGCAGTTAAAAGTTAACACTTTCCACATACCAAAATCCTCAAAATTCTATATACTCAAACCATGATATCACTTAGTCCTTATATCAATCATGAGCTCATGAATACTATCAAACATTTAATTTTCTCCTTATCCCTTCATTATGCGCATATCATCTACATTCCAAAATTATCTGGATAACCTTTCATGGATACTGGTAACATTAATCATACACTTTCAAAACACAAGGAAAGACAACAGTGTAACAATCCATAGATGTCTCTTTATTCCAAAATTACACATGATAAACATGTAATCATTCCACTACATTCTCAAACCATTGACCGAGCTTCAAAAATTCTTTCATCTCACATATCATTTGTAGTCTCTTCATCATCATCCACATAAATACTACCCATATGACCATACTGATTCTCTTCATGAGTCTTTCCCTTAGGGCATTTGTTTGCATAATGCCCATACATTCCACATTTAAAACACTTAACCATTTTTGATGTCGTAGCAATACCATTATCCTCATCCATGGTGTTAACTGACCCTTTTCCTTTGCACTTACTTGCTTTGTGTCCTTCTTTTCCACACCCAAAGCATCTTCCAGTTCCCCTGAAACATTCTCCTTGATGCATCTTCCCACATGATGTACATAGGGGAAATTGAACTTTCTTTCCTCTATGATCATCATGGAACTCCATCTTTCTCTTATTAGTCGAGTCAGGAAACATACCAAATTTTACTTTATTGATCATGTTGTGAGATTGCTGATTCGGCATAATAATGATGTTTGGACATCCAAATCCCATTTCCTTTGGTTGCTCATGAAGAATATCATTCCATTGTCCATCATATCCTCCATTATTGTGAATCATCTTGTTTCCAGCCATTTTCTAAAACCCAAACAGAATAGTGTTAGATGAAAAAATCGTAATAAAGGGGGAGTAACTTAAATATCTATCATCTTTGGTTTAATCTAATATCGTTACCATAGTTCTAGAACTATATCCTATACGTATACTTATCCTTATGGGAATCCCTAGACATACCTTAGAAATATCTCTAGGGATCTCACTAACGTTTTCGCATCCTAGTTTCCAAAGGTTGACTAAACATTTCCTCTGATACCAACTGTAGAGACCCGTAACCTGAATTACATGGACTTTACATTACTTTTGCGGAATACTTAGTACATAACAAAAACACACACACAAGGATCGTAATAGTTTAGTGTCTTTGGAAACTTGGAACGTAATCTTCTAATCCTGGTGAAAGATCTTCAAAATCTCCCACAAAGATCTTCCTTTTTTTTACCTAAAACCTTTCTTTATATCCTGGGGAAAAGAAAACATAAAAGGGTGAGCTCAAATGCTCAGTAAGGGTAAACAAAAGAAATATCAATCACATAATTTTCATAAGAACATAACATTTTTGGAAATCTTAACCTGCAAAAGAGAGCATAATTTCATAACATGGGATAAATCATAGTAGTGAAAATGAAACCATAACTTAAAACATTACTCATTGTGGAATACACACATAATCATAGAGAATCATTTCTTGTTAGTCAAGACTCATTGCCAAGACTATCTTAGTGGACAAAGTCCCTTTCTGAATCGAGTAATCCTCGTTTCAGTCCTGTTTCACTGAACCGGTATAACCTACCATTCCAGCCATGTCTATCTCATGAGATATGAAATCTTTACCCAATGCATTGGAGGGAGATATAGGTCCCACCCATCTTATAATGAATCCTTTCTTATGTGTGCCACATAATCATAAACCATACATCATAGCGTAACCCATGTAATAAAAATGGGATTCTTAAACAACATGACATCATAAAACAATTCATATAAGGTAAAGGAATTCATAAAAATATTTCCATCACAACATAATCAAATCCATGTAATAATAGGGATAAAAACAGAACCCTTTATTATCTTAGATGGAAAATAATTTTGATAAAACACTTGAACACCATTCTTGAGGAAAATATCCTTTCTTTTTCAAAAACATTTTTCCTTTCTTAACATGTAATACAACTTTAAACTAAAAGAAGTTGATTAAAAATAAACTTGATAACTTGTAAAGGAAGCTTCTTGGAAATAATGTTTTAAAAATCCATTCTTGCCGTATAAGTTAAAAAAAACATTCTTCGTACTTTTGTCGGAAAAGTCAAAAAGTACCTCGTATGAAAAACGACAAAAGATTCTTTTCATATCTTTTACAAAAAACTTACCAAAGGGTAAAATTGGATTTAAAACATTGTAGGTGGATGGAAATAATATTACATATTGAGGAAACATGGATGTGGATGATAAAATACACCCCAGTAAATACTTACGAATAAACAATCTCGGATAAAAATGAGATTGTGATATTTCCCTTACCTTAGGTCCGACTTGCTTTGTAAGTGTCCGAACCTCCTGTATAATGATTTAAATCATGTTATTGACTTATTACAGAATCATATTCATTGTTATGATATCATATATGGTTCACTTATGACATTATATTACCCGTTCTTTTGTAAATTCCATGTTAAAGAAGCGTTTTGGGTAAAATCGTTTCATTTATCGTAGGTGTTTTGACTTGTTGTTCTTGACATCATTATTACTTATATCATGATTTACTTACTTCAAGAATATAAAATATGATTTATATATCATATATATTCAGTATATATATATATATAATAGATAGATAAATAAAATGAAAAACACCGTTCATGGAGACGGTAGTCCGTACGTACGCATGAACACTGTTTTTCTTTCCTTATTGTCTTGAAATGGAAGTAAGTAGATGACATACATATGTATATACATACATAAATACAGTAGCTTTATAATGTCATATATTTCATTATTATTTCTTATATATACATTATAATCATTCTTAAATGGTTAACATGGAGAATGAATCTCATCGCGTCGTGGAGACGGTAGTCCGTACGTACGCACGAGCGATGATATCATTTCTATAAATATTGAATTGAATTGGAGTGGATTATACAATATATCAGAATCAATATGATGTTGTAATAACTATGTATAGTTATTCTTTACACCATTATACTCATCCATGTAAGGTGGTGGTGGAAAATAGATTACACCACGGCGTGGAGACGGTATTCCGTACGTACGCACGCGCGGTAATTTCTTTTCCCGTAGGATGGATAGATGGTGAAATAGGGTTGTTTCATACTTATAATAACATATGAGTGATACTGATGTTATTACTTCATAATGAAACAACCTAAGAAGAAGAAGTGGAAGAAGAAATAAAGATGAAAGAATTGGTAACGGTAATTACCTCTTCTTTGAAGTGCCTCTTTGAGACCTCCTCTTAGGGCACTAGAATTGGTCTTTGAGAAAGACCAGAACCTCTAGGATGTTGCTAGGGAAGTGGAGAAGAGATTTTGGCAGGGGTTGCCCGAGCTTGAGTGCTCAAATTGGTGTGAGGAGGAGGGGGAGGAGGTGTCCTTTTATAGGGGAGGAGAGGGGCACCTTAGGAATATCTCAAAATATTATTTTATATTAAAGTCAAAATCGGTTTATAATGCTTCCAAAGGGTCTTATTCCGAATATAAAGTGGGGATGGGTCGAAATCCTATCAAACAATAGGATTTAGACAAGTTTAGGGTATTATTTTAACCTTATCAATTAGATTTAACTCTAAGTTAAATAATTTAACTTTTACCGTGTCTTTTTGTTTTCTTTCACTATATGGTTAATAAACTTACTATAACATGCCAAAAGAACCCCAAATTGTATATTATTAATACATGTATCCTTATCTAAGTCATTTGGCCGAACCTTAGATTTTTAGGAATAAAATAACAATTAATAATATAATATTTGATTTAAAAACTATTTTGTGTCAATTTTGACACTATTTGATATATGATTTTTGTGAAAGTCATAACAGAATTATATGTTCGAACCAAGTTGATTAAATCAACACTAATATATCATAGTAACCTAGAAAATTAGTGGAATTCATAAAAAGTCTTAAATTACATTTATTTTGGTATTTATATTATCAATTATGTCAATATTTCATTAATAAGATAATTACTGCATCATTTTTGTGTCATAAATAAATTATATTATTTGATGTCTAAAAATTACAAATAAAATACCATCATGTAGGAAATCTTTTTATCTTTCTAATGAATATTTATAGTCTAATTTATCTTATGTATATCCCCATATTAAAAATGATTTACTTATTAAACTTTGATTTTAACTATTTTAACCCTTCTTTAAATAAATTTATAATAAATGTCCTAATCTAATCCAAGTGGGCCTAAATGGTCATATTTTATTCCTAAGTTTGTTTTTGGTCGAATTACACTTGTCCAATAGAATTAGGACATGTGTTAGGGTAATATTAATATCATATTTACCCTTAGTTACCCTATTTACTATTAACCGCGGTAAAAAAGTAAAAAGTTACTATTCACCAAAAAATTATTTTCATCTCATTGAACCACATTTTAGTCCTTGATATTAACCGTGTCTCTCGGATTTTCGAAATTCCATTCACAGAAGCGGCAAAATTAAGTTTTATGAAAAATTCAGTTTTTTTAACTACCACTTAGTAGTTTCACTATTCATCAAAAATTGATGTTTTTCAGAACAATGCCAAAATTTCATCCTAAGCTATATTTCATATTCCGAATTCAAAAATGAAATCTATTTTACCAAATTCATAACATAGAAGTTGCATTAATTAATTTTATAATTAAATCCCGCTGTTAAAATAAATAGCGTGTTTTTAGGAAACAATATATATCAAAAGATTGACACTTGATTATGTCTGGTTTAAATGTGAAATTACAACCAATGACCAACATTGTATTAAATTGTAAAAATATATTCTAAATATACTTTAAAACCACTCAAATTAATAATTTATCACTATTAATTATTTCGATTAAAAAAAGTTGTTTTTAATTATAATTTAGTAATTTTCACTATTCATCAGAATATGAAAGTTATCCGAAAAGTACCAAAATTTCAACTTAGGCTAAATTCGATACTCCGAATCCAAGAATGAAGTTAATTTTGAAAAATAAGATTTACTGGATTTCAAAAAGTGGTTATTACTATTCATAACGGCTAGTTTTAATAATATTTTTATAGCATATCGTTGTTTAGTGAAACTCGGTATTGCGTACTACACACGCTATCGAGGAAGGTCGCGATTGCGTGTAATGCAAGTTAAGTCAAGGATGTGTGTTGTGCAAGCTCCTTTTGGTATAGCGTACAACACAAGACATTAATAAAATTAAAAAGAATATTTTTTTATAAAATCTTGGGCTGTTACATGAAAAGGGATAAAAACATTAAGTCCAGATCACCCTAAATAGTTGTACAACCTAAACCAAAGTGGGATATTTCAAAGAAAACCCTTAAACCAAAACTACATCCATATTACATTTGAATATAAAATAAAAATTCAAATAGGAAAAAATTCATTATAGTCACTACATTAGAGAGAAAACCCCATCGCATAGGGTCAAAAGTACCTTTTCCACAACCTCTCAAACCCTATCCCATTGGGATAGTAAAATACTTATTCAAACTATCATCACCACCTATGGATCAATGATTTTCAAGGTAGGATTGGTGATGTAACCTACTTTGTGGAAATTTAGGTTCATTATTTTGGGGGCACCGCTACCAATATCTCATACCCCTAAATTCATCCATATCTATCATTTAATAATTATGATGGGAAGCACACTTAGGATCATATCCTATTTATAATCATTTTACTTGATAAAAAATATTCAACTCCATGGAAAGTTGAAATATTATAGGGTTTATAAAGTCGTGAGTTCTTCCCACTAGCCATACATTATAGTTTATCAAGAAAATGCATGTGATGGGTATTCAGATCAAGATGAAGCTCCATAATTAATTGATTCCAAGTATGGGAGAGTAACCTCATGCTATGGTTCATTATGTTTCATACTGGGTGAGGTCACTAAAAAAACCTTAGTGATGATCTTATAGGGGAAGATCCCTGACCAAAAATCCTCCTCACACCGAGGTTGAATAGTATGGAGTGAAAACCTAACATCAATGGTGAATCCAAGACCTGGGGTGAACACAAAATGTTCCCCTGAAATCTGATACATGAATATCAAAAAATGATAAAGTTAATGGTCTTAACCAAACCTCAAGCATCCTACTCTAAAGACCATTGAGATAATCACAACCTAGGAAGAAATTTCTAAAGGTAATATAAAGATAAGAAGACATTAGTGAGCCAATGTTGATCTCTTTAAATGAAATTATCATAATATTAGTGAAGTTTAAGAAAATGGTCATCCTATTTTTATGAGTGGCCTATCATGTTAGGAGGGGAGATATCATATGATAATAGAGAAACTCGCCCTAAAAATTAGATATATGTCATGTAGGTCAAGGGAGATAACCTCATCCCCCATAGAACACTGGTGGTTTCATCCATAAAATTATTATTCTACTCGTGAATAGGAGATTCATCTAGGGTACACTATGATGAAAGGAGTAAAAATTATTCCAACTGATATGTATAAATCCATTAATTCACAGTTAGAACCTTTGGAATAAAATCACTCACCTATATATCCATAGAAGAGTCCATACCCAAAGTTGATTAATTTGATTCCTCCACAATTGAACTTTGGAAACCCTAGTTTTTTAAACATTAAATGGTATAGTGGATCTTGAGTAGCATCTCACTCACTTTTCATTATGATGTCGTCCCATGTTGGGAACCTCTGAATAGAAGGATTCGGAAAAACTTAGGTTCTTCGTACAAACATTAGATTGGTTATCTTTACTCTAGTGTAAAATCTATCCATCAAGATCAATCTTTTGATAGGATGACCTCCATGGAAAATTACAGTACCGGTTTAACTCAAAGTTGAGGAGAAAAGGTATAGGTGATCTATCTGACTATAATCAAGGGGATGTTGTAGGGATTTAAGAAATTATTTCTTACTGGAAAATCTTTATTTAATATTTTGAAATGTAGCTGCCTCATGAGAAAATTCATAGAATATGTGTATAGAACTTACAATAGAAAATGGTCACCATTATCATACCATCAAAGTACCTCGGTGGATTCAAGGAATTTTTAATTAAAAACAATTCTTGAAAGATGAACTACATCAAAACGAGTAAAAATCCTGATCAACAATTCCACTAAAAGAAAATAGATATGGAAAAGAATAAATGATCATTGCCTCACTAATATAGACAAATATGATCTCTTAGATACCCAAGATAATTAGGATGTTGGAGGAACCACCGCCTAAACCTCAACCTTAATAATAAAAACATGCATTCCTCAAACCCAAGGTGAAGATATTACCGTGGGGAGAAAATATTTAATGACTTGGAGGCTATTAATAATAGAGAATATCCTCTCTAGCCTGAGCTAGTTTTGGTTTTTTTATATCATCCATCTAGAATTACATAATCCGATTACTCGATGATTGAAATCCAAATGAGTTGGGTCTTGAAAATCATCCTAACTATTTAATTTTTCATTATATATGAGGCCAAACCATCCAAGAGTGTTTTATTTATAAATATATCCTATAAAAATTGGTCAATGAAGTGAAGTGAAACTTCTTTCTCAGAGAAAACATGTGACCCAAATGGTTAATAAGAATTCTAAAGAAAAAACAGAGTGATAGAAAGTAAAAAAAATTCACAATGGTTTGAAAACTAGGTTACTCAGAAAGTAGTTAATAATATGTATAATATAATCAGGGGATGGGTTAATAAGCTAGTGATGACTTCCATTACCTCTGCAGCTCTGATGAATACTTCTTCAATTATAAGAATTTCCCAAAGAAAACACAACTTCCATATATATACTAATATGTAGGGGGAAGAATTCCTAATTGTTCCCAAAACAATATAGTCCCTTTACGATTTCATTTCTCCAATATTTATAGGGCTAACACTATCCCACAAAACAAAACCCTCTTCATAGAAGGAAGTAAAAAATTATTTAGTCATTATTATTTTCTTGACTAGTTCAAATAAAGGAAAATATGATTCACACAAGCTGTATTAACATCATTCCACTCATGGGATAATTTATTGATGTTGAGGATGAGGTATACATAACAAAATATCACCGAGGATTTAGGGTCCATATAACACCCCAAACATTTTAAGGTATGTTTATCTTAAATAATTTCAATTCATTAGATAGCCTATATTGAATGAAACATTGAGTCTCTGTGAAACAACACTTGGTTAGTTGTAAGAGAAAGTCATAACCTAGCCATTAAACTTAAATTTTACATATCTATGTTTTGAATTTCAAAAAACGGTCATCTACAATTGTGATTAGTAATTTATTTGGAGTCTGATAGAATCAACTTGTTCTTTTGATGAATAGTAACATACCTTTATGAATAGTAATATGAACCTTATAAATAGTAAATCATATTATTATTTTATTTTCTTAAGGTTATAAGTTAATGATATGTTGATTATTTTTTCAAGATATTGAAAAATCAGTTATAGATTTAAAATTATTATTTTTGAATAAATTATGATTTTATTTAAAAATTAAATTAAAAATATCTAGAAAATTATTTTCAAAAAAATGGAGTTCTTTTTTTAATTCTACATGTATAAAAATGGTTAGAGTGAATTTTTTGTATTTTTTTAAAATACTTGAATTTTTTGTGAATAGTAAGAATACAGTTTTGAGTTTTCGGTACATTTAATGACATAATAATGAAAACAAAATGATTTAATAATTAATATAAAAGTATGGTAGAATTTTTTATAGTAATATATGACATGATGTTTGGTCTCTTTGTCAAGTGCGTCAAATTAGTTGTTTAATTTTGACGAGAATTTCTGCAGTAGAGCAGCTGCCCTAGGTCGTCTCTCGACGGAGCCTTAGATCATTAATTTAAAAAGAGGGTTTTGATTATGAAAATATAAGTGGAATGAGGTTTTGTAAAAATTAGAGGTTATATGATTAAAGATGAAGATATAAAATGAAAGTGATAAAACAAAGTAGAAATGAACAAGATTGATTAAGTGTGATCAAGCTCGGGTACTCTCATGATGTTCATCCTTCATCGCTTCATGAAATAGGGTTATGATCTTTTAATCCATGGTTTGTAACACCGAGAAACATAATGTTACTGAGTTTATACTAGTATACCTTCTATGGTTCAGTCAAAAACACACAATGATTCATCAGACACTGCCAATTATTGGGTGATTTGTGTTTGACGTTATAACTAAAACTCACCAAGGAAACACATGAAGAACTTGATGTGATCTCCAGGTTTGTATGTTATTTCATTGTGATACCTTGAAATAAATTTACATGACCTTGATAGTGCTTATTTTAGTTCAATTGACCAATATGAACCACACAAACACCGTAATTGGAAGGGGGGAAAGGAAGTGGTGAATGGTGTATGAAACATCACATGAATGGGTACCCCCAAACATGATCATATGGGTTGAGCATGACATATCAATACATAAATCAATAAAATAAGAATATAAGATGATGAAAAACAACACAAAAACCTTTAATTAAAAAGATCAATCAAATATTACAAACATGAAGCTTGGGATTTACATCACGTTCCTCTTCGGGCGATCACAAGGGGTTTAGAAACCCATGAGAGGGGAAGAAGAAAAAGATGTTGAAGTAGAACTTTCCATACCCTCCAGAACTTCTTGGTATGATGAAAAGAACTCTTTGGGACTCCAAAATGGAAGCACCTTGCCTCTGGTTCGAACTAACAAATGGGGTGCCCAAGGGGCCAATTTATAGGAAAAGTGGGAAGGTGGTTTAAGGCACCTAGATTTTTCAACACACTTATACCACTTTTTTCTGCCTCCAGACAGAATTATATCGCTCTAGATAAAATAAAAAAGTTGTATCCCCACATCTTGAATATATCCATCAAAATTTTGGCACCCTTTGGACCCATATAGCTTGAGATATTGATAAAATACAGAACACCAGATCTGACTTTGTGCAGATTTTATTCCTTGGATAGATCAGTTCAGATGTGCATTGTAGAGGCCGAATGAGGCTTTGGTTACTCAATATGAAATGTATCCCGTACAATTTTGGACCTTCCCACAAAATATGAGCCCATTTGGATGCACGAAATTTCTAAACAGGAACAACAGTGGACAGGTCTTCATGGATCCATGCAATTTTGCCCCATTTTTCTTCCACTTTTTCAAGGGCCCTCCAAATCATCTCCTCCTACATTGAAATAATAAAAACAAGTAACATCTCCCATTTTAATAGTGATTAAAAATAATTCATTGATTAAAACATAAAATTCAATTTATTATTATATTTGGAATATTCATTACAAAACCAGTTTAAAACATCAGTTTAAGGGTGGATTTGAATAGTGAATGGTTGTGTGATCAAGGTTTCCCAAGTGGCTAATACCATGGACAAATAGCATGGGCAAACCCATGTTTTTAAAAAAACCACTAATGAGGTGTCCTTTGAAATTAATAAAAAACTCCCTCTCATTTACTTTCAATACCCACTCATTACTTAGTTTTCTTTAATTTCAAACTCATTATCCTTTAAAATTTGGTAGTTTTCCTCCATAATATTCCCCCAAGGTTTACTCAATCCCCAAAGGTCCCAACCTTCATGTTTTGGGAGTTACTCTACAAGGTAAGAGAATATACGACCCTTCTCTTTTTAAAAATTTCATTTTTTGTTATTCTCTTTTATTTTAAGTTGGATTATACTGGGGTATGTCATTATATATTCCCCTTTCTATATATATTATGAAATAATAATGAGATATTTCTTTTATCTCATCAAACTATTTTATGAATGTTTAAGTGACACGGTTAGGCTACCGAATTGTCATGCGGGATTTCTCAATTTTTCTTTTATTTCAAGTTTTTTTTCTTTTATTTTTCTTTCCTCATATCCCCTAATTCAAATTCTATGAAAATTCCAGTACATTAAATTAACTTTAATTTTATTATTCTAATGGAATATTTAATCATCATCTCTATTTTCCCCATCCTCTTATAGTAAAAATGAAAACACCGTTCGAGATGTGTTAATTTATCACATTCAAGGACGACGAGTTTTCAATTTTTATTACCATATTAAATTCTAGACATGAAACCATTTTTATGGTTGAACCAGATAAATATATATGTATTTAATCTTATTTAATGTTATTAAATCCTTATAAACTCGTAATAGAAATTAATAATACAAAACAAGTTCTTTATGCACAAAACCCCCAATTTAATCCAACCATTTATCATTATCTTTTATCAAACATGTCATCCTAATAGTATGTAACCAATAATCATTATAAGATCATTTATATCTATGTACTATCAATAATAATATATATTTACAATATTTTATGTTTTACTACATTTAAAACGAATTTTCATTCATGAATACAAGAAAACCGATCATGAAAACCAAGGAAAAAAATGCTTCCAAAACAAAAAAATTTAAAACCCTTAAATCCTTCCAAAAGATCATGAATAAACCTAATAAGGTTATAATAAATTAATTAAATGTTGATGAGGTTCTAGAATCATTAATTGATGAAGCTAAATTTTATTATTCAGGTCATTAGGATCAATCAGGAACACATTTGGGCATAATGTAAGGGGTTTCTTATATCACTTTTAATTCTGTGAGATTTCCAATGATCGCCACTTATTTCTTGAATGTGGTTTATTTTTTACATGAATTTGATATATATTATCATGATTATATTTATATTCCTGGTATTTTGTGATTCATTTGGTGGTTATTATTTTTTTGTCATACGACTCAACTGATTACAACATGGAAGGGGACTTTGTCTCAATTTCCATTTCATTAAGACTTAATTGGCATTGTGCACCTCATATTTCTTATGTGGTGTATAAACATACCATTTGAGATCATTTTTCATTTTAAATTTTAAATATATTATATATTAATTTATTGGTTTCATTGATATGAATATTATCATAATCCGTATAACCTTTTACATTTGGTGTTTATTTGGAATGTTGTTTTAACTATGGAAATGATGATAAAAATGTATCCTCTAATATATATAGATATAGAGGAGTAATATATTTTGTTTTTGAAATATATGTATAAAGAATTATTTGGACTTGTAGTGATGGGTGGGGACTACTATATCCTCTTGATGCATCGATAAGTCTCATGAGACAAATCAGTTGGAGACAAACCCTTCGAGTTTGTTTCCAAAAATCAGATGGGTTTCTACCCAAATACTTAAACCATTATGAAAATATAGTGGAATCATTTTCTAGATACATGAAATAAAATTAATAAGCATTCTATTTATTCATTTTCAGTTATTACTATCTATAAGGTTTTCACTATGACATAATCTATGGAAGCAGTTTCATTATTAGTTTATTAACAGCTTGTGTTTTTCATTTATTCACAATGACATATTTTTTTATGATTCAGTTATTAATGATTTATTCTTCAACTATTAGTAACACTTACTAAGATTTTGAGCTCAACCCTTTCATTTTATTACCTTTAACATGTTATGAGTAGGAGACCATTTATTAAATTCTCATGGATGCAGTTTATTAGTTTTTGTTATGTTTTGTTTTTTGTTACCTTTTTCAATGTAATGTGAGTTTCTTGTATGTATATAGTTTTTTCAAGACTAATAAACTGAATGTTCCTTTGGGGTTTAATTCCTTTTAATCATCCCAAAGTAATAATTAATGCACCGGCTCTGAGCTTCTGAGGCAAGGGTGTTGTAGTTGGTATTAGAGGAAGTTTAGTAGCAAACATGGGAAGTAGATTAGAAAATGTAGATTACAGAACAAATCCCTAAGGTAGCAATTGAAGATAAATGTAAAATAATGTCCTAGAATTTTGGTAAGGAATAGATTATTTGGATATTTCTAGAAAATACATCCTTTTCTGGATACAAACAAGTAGAGGTGGCTCGAGCACAGATGTACTTAGGAGTGAAAACTTCGAGAAAGAGTTTCGGGCTTAACCCAAGGTATCCCGGTGCATGAAAATGGGCCTTTATGCACTCTTGGTTTGACACTCCTATGGGATATTCTTATGATACTTTAAATTTTATTTAAAATCCATTATGAATGATTTGAATGTAAATTTTTCCTTAGAGAAACCAATTTTTGATATTAGCTATGTATATAATTTCACTTTTTACTAAGTAATCTTCTATATGAGATTATAAATTATGATTCATATCCTAATCTAGTGTATACCATTATTTAAAAATGGAACCTAATGGAAGAAGGGGAATCAATACTTGTGGACAATGTAGGGATTTCTCCGCCGAGAAAGTCAACACATTCAATGTTGGAGTGGATCAGATCATGACGATATTGGAAAAACTTACTCATGTTGTGACTAATAACCATGCTATACCTGTATTGGATCGTTTCATGTGGAAGAATCCCCTATATTTTAGGGGGACTAACAATCCAATGGTAGCTAGGCAGAGATCAAGTCCCTTTAAAAGATATTCATGGAATTAAGACGCAATGAAAATGAAAAGCCAGTGCTGGAAGGGTATTGTCTCAAGGGTGATGCTGATCAATGGTAGTACTTGATCCAAAATACCACAATGGAAGAAGGAATAGAAGATATAGAATGGAGGAATTTTAAGTAAATATTTTTCGACAAATATTTCCCTTATAAGAAATGAACCAAAATGAGGAGAAAATTTCCTAGCTTCAAGAAAAGAGAAGAAGATAGTGTTGCAGAGTATGAGGATACCTTCATAGGACTATCCAGGTATTCCATAGATTACATACATGACTCAGAACAAAAGATTGATCATTTCATGGAAGGTCTTAAGCCAAGTTTTGAAGGGAACTGGCTTCCCAAACATTTTCATGATATGATGAAATTTTACTAAGTTCCATCAAATCAGAGAAGGAATTTTCATGTTAATATTTTTCAAGGGAAATAAATATAATAAGTGGTACTCAGATAACCATGAAAAATGTGAAGCATCGAAGAAAAACAAGGTAATGAAGCAATTCTAATTATTTGAAAACTGTGGAAAGAATCATCATGGGAAATACTTGAAAGGCATGAGAGTCTGCTATTAGTGTGGAGAAAAGGGTCATCGATCTAATGAATGAAAGGTGAAGAAACAATTTAATGATATTCAATGATAAAATTGTTAAGAGATGGGAAACTATTCAAATGAGTGTCTTAATAACCAAGGAAAATTGTCTAAGAAAAGGCCACGAGAGCAAGAGAAAGTTTATGCGATTACAATTGTAGAGGTTGAAGTTCCAAATGACATGGTGGTAAGTACTTTAATTGTTTCTTCAAACATAGACAATGAATTATTTGATTCCAGATCATCCCATTCATTTATATCTTCCCAGTTTTCTAAGAAAATTAGAAATGCCCAATTTTATTGAATAAATGATTTTTCGGTAAAAACTTCTAGGGGAAGTATCATTGAAAAAAGGCGTGTCGATCAGTCCCCCTCATGACAAATATACTTGATTTAGTTGATAAACTTTTCATCATACCAATTATTTACTTTGATATAATTATCAATTTGAATTGGATGTCAAATTATGATGTGAGGATCAGTTGTAAGAAAAAGGAAGTTACGATATTTGAAAATGGTGTAGAATCCCATATCTTTAGAGCAGAAACCTCACCATACGATTCTTATCTAGATCCACCCCCATTATATCTACTGAATACAATTCTTAGAGAGGAATAGAACCCAATATCCATGGGTTAGGAAATAAATAATAATAATAAATATGTATATATAGTGCAAGAATAAATTGACATATTTCTAGAGAATTTACCTGAAAATCCTCCAAAGCGAGAAGTTTAGTTCTCTATTGATTTAATTTCTAGTGCAAGACCAATATAAAAGACTCCCTATAGAATAGACACTATGTAATTAGTGAATCAAAAGAAACAAGTAGCGGAATTGAGTGAAAAAGGATTTATTTGACCTAGAATTTCTCCATGGGGAGCCCCTATCCTCTCTGTCAAGAACAAAGATGGATCGATGAGGCAATGCATTGATTACTGGGAAATCAATGCTATTAAAATAATTAATAAGTATCCCCTTCCACGAATTAATGATTTATTTGATCAATTTCATGGAGAAAAATATTTTTCAAAGATTGACCTTCGATCTGGATATCATCAACTGTGTGTGAGGAAGGAAGATATTCCAAAGACAGTGTTTCGAACGCGGTATGGGAATTATGAGTTTACAATGACGCCTTTTCAACTGACTAATGCACACTTTGTTTTCATGGATATAATTAATAGACTTTTCAAGGAATATATTGATGAATTTTTTGTGGTCTTTATCTATGATATCATGGTATACTCCAAAAGCTACGAAGACCATGAGAATCACTTTCGGATTATTTTGAAAACTCTTAGAAGAAATGAATTATATGGAAAGTTTAGAAAGTGTGAATTCTGGATTCAATCAATTTATTTCCTTGGATATATTTTATCTAAGGATATAATATTAGTTGGTCCTATGAAGACAAAAAAAATCCTAGAATGGACCACGCCAACGAACATAACCGAGGTACACAGTTTTTTTGGCTTAACAGGTTACTATCGGCGTTTTGTTCATAATTTCACCTGAATGGATAACCACCTAACCAAGATAACACATAAAGGGGTTATGTTTTTATGGATGAAAGAATGTACAAAATTATTTGAATAATTGAAAAAAATATTGGTTAATTCTCAAATTTTGACTCTTCCATATGGAAATGATGGATTTGTGATATACAATGATGCATCAAAGAATGGATTGGGCTGCTTATAACGACCCATAATTTACATACATTGTTATTACTTAATAATTGAAGTATACTTATTACAACATATAACAAAACCACAATAGGACCATATAGGTATAGTGTCTTTAGAAACTGGGAAACATAAATAACTGGTTCATAAAGCATCTACATTGTCTCCCATTTATTTCATCATATCTTGGATCCCTTTTTGGCATATCCTAATTAATACCCTTCTTCCTAACCTGGGGAAAAGAAAACATACAAAAGGGTGAGCTAAAATTCTCAATAAGGGTAAACAAAAGAAATATCAATCTCATCATATTCATAAGAACATATCATTTTGGTAATCTTAACCTGCAAAAAAGATCATAATTTCATAACATCGGATAAATCATAGTAGTGAAGTGTAACCCCAATAATCATAACTAAAAACATGAAACTTTGTGGAACACACACATAATCATACAGAATCATTTCTTAGTAGTCAAGAATCATTCCCATGACTATCCTAGGAGACAAAGTCCATTTTTGAATTCAGTTCACTCCTCGTTTCAGTCCTATATCACTAAACCAGATTTACCTTCCGTTCCAGCCATGTCTATTTCATGAGATATAAATCTTTACCCACTGCATTGGAGGGAGATATAGGTCCCACCTATCTCATAATGATACCATTATTATGTGTGCCACAAAATCATAAATCATATATCATAGCATAACCCATGTAATAAAAATGGGATTCTTAAACATTATGCCAGCATAACATAATAAATATAAGATAAATGGACATCATAAAATTAATTACATCATAACATAATCAAATAAATGTAAAAATAGTGATATAAAAAAACCCTATATTATCTTAGATGGAAAATAATTTTGATAAAACACTTGAAATCCATTCTTGAAGAAAATATCCTTTATACTTCAAAAACATTTTTCCTTTCTTAACATGTCATAAAATTTTAAACTAAATGAAGTTGATTAAAAATAAACTTGAAAACTTTTAAAGTAAGATTCATGAAAATAATGTTCTAAAAATCCATTCATGCCGTATAAGTTAAAGAAAAACATTCTTCTCGTACTTTGGCCGAAAAAGTCAAAAAAGTACCTCATACTAAAAAAGAAAAGAGATTCCTTTCATATCTTTTACTAAAAACTCACCGAAGGGTAAAATTGGATTTAAAAAATTGTAGGAGGATAGAAATAATATTACTTATTGAGGAAAAATGGATGTGGATGATAAATATTCCCCAGTAAATTCTGAAGTATCAACAATCTCGGATAAAAATGAGATTGAGAGATTTTCCCTTACCTTAGGTCCGATTTGCTTCGTACGCGTCCGAACCTATTATATAATGATTTAAATAATGTTATTTACGTATTAAAGAATCATACTCATTTTTATGATATCATATATGGTCATATTCTTAGCTTCTTATTAGTAATATTTCATTGCTACCTGTTATTTGGGTGTTTATTTCTTTTTGTTCTTATGCATGTTTTGTCGAATAAATTCTTATTATTCTTTTTTCGGTTATAGATACCTCATTTAAATAATAGTATTAGTGTAATATATATCATATTTATTCATTCAATTCATTTATATAATCATTATGAAACTAAGATCATGTTGAACGAGTCGCATCACATCGTGGAGATGGTAGGCCGTACATACGCACGAGCGATGATATCGTTCCCATGATCATGGAATTTTATTTAAGTATATGTATACTATTTCAGAATCAATATCACTTCACAATAATCATATATAGTTATTCTTTACACCATTATATCCGTCCAAGTAAGGTGGTGGTGGAAAACAGATTACACCACGGCGTGGAGATGGTATTCTGTACATACGCATGTGCGGTGATTTCGTTTTCCGTAGGATGGATAGAAGGTGAAATAGGGTTGTTTTATATTTATAATAATATATCAGTATATTAGTGATGCTGATGTTATTACATCATAATGAAAAAACTAAATAAGAATAAGTATAAGAAGAAATAAAGTTGGAAGAATCGGTAAGGAACATTACATCTTCTTTGAAGCGCCTCTTCTTAACCTCCTCTTAGGGCACTAAAGATGGTCATTGAAGAATAACAGGACCTCTAGGATGTTTCTAGGGAAGTGGAGAAGAGAAATTTGCAGGGGTTGGCTGAGCATGATGGCTCAAAGTCATTTGAGGAGGAGTGGGAGGAGGTTCTCTTTTATAAGGGAGGAGAGGGGCATCTTAGGAAAAACGTAAAATATTATTTTATAATAAATTCATATTCAGTTTTTAATAGATCCAAATTGATTTATTTCGAATCTATGTTGGGTATGGGTTGAAATAATCTCAACGAATATATTTTAGACAAGTTTATGTTACTATTTTAACCTTATCATTTAGATTTAACTATAAGTTAAATAATTTAACTTTTACCGTGTCTTCTTGTTTTCTTACACTACATGGTTAAAAAACTTACTATAACAAAAAAAACGAACCCTAATCGGTTCATTATTAATATATATAAACTTATCTAAGTCATTTGGCCGAACCTTAGATTTTTAGGAATAAAATAAAAATTAATAATATAATATTTGTTTTAAAAACTATTTTATGTCAATTTTGATACTATTTGGTAATTGATTTTTGTAAAAACCATAACAGCATTATTCGTTCGAAAAAAGTTGATAAAATCAATACTAATATGTCATATTAACCTATAAAATTCGTGTAATTCTTAAAAAGACTCAAATTAAATTTATTTGGGAATTTATAATATCAATTATGTTAATATTTCCTTAATAAGGTAATTACTGCATCATCATTGTGTCAAAAATAAATTAAATTATTTAAAGTTTAAAAATTATAAATAAAATAATATTATATAGGAAATATATTTAGCTTTCTGATTAAAATTTATAGTCAAATTTATCTTATTTATAACCCTATATTAAAAATATTTTTGTTAATAACTTTGATTTTAACTATTTTAACTATTCTTTAAATAAAATAATATTAAATGTCCTAATCTAATCAAACTAGACCTAAATGGTCATATTTTATTCCTAAGGTTGTTTTAGGTCGAATTAAACTTATCCAATAGAATTAGGACATGTCTTAGGGTAATAATAATACCATTTTCCCCTTAATTACCCTTTTTACTTTTAACCGTGGTAAATAAATGTAAAAAGTTACTATTCACCAAAAATTATTTTTATCTTATTGAACCAAATTTTACTCCTTGATATGAACCATATGTATCAGATTTTCAAAATTCCACTCACAGAAGCGGTAAAATTAGGTTTTATGTAAATTTTCAAACTCTCCTAGGAGGTGGCTAAAAGACGGTGAAAAGTTCAATAAAATTTTTATATATCTAAAATTATTATAAAATGACTCCAATGAATTACTTTGAACTTATATAGGTATTGTGTATCAATTTTGACCTAAAATAAATTTCAATAAAATAAATAATTATTTAAATAAAAAGTTAGTTTTTAAATAGTAACCTAGTGTTTTCACTATTCATCAAAAATTGAATGTTTTCGGGAAAATACCAAAAATTCACCCTAGGATAATTTATATATTCTAAATCCAAAAATGAAGTCCATTTTCAGAGATAAAA
This sequence comes from Viscum album, assembly GCA_963277665.1. NCBI lineage: Eukaryota > Viridiplantae > Streptophyta > Magnoliopsida > Santalales > Viscaceae > Viscum > Viscum album. The sequence continues at coordinate 1,386,226,518 of OY728138.1, forward strand.
CTTATAATTTTTTAAAAAGTGGGAATGAGTATTCATAACTGCTAGTTTTAATAATATTTTAATAGCATATCGTTGTTTAGTGAAACTCGGTATTGCGTACAACACAAGCTATCGAGGAAGGTTGCAATTGCGTGTAAAGAAAGACAAGCTAGTGTGGTGTGTAGTGAAAGATTCCTTTGATGATGTATATAACATAAAAAAATATTTCTCATAAAAATATCAGGTGTTACATTCTACCCCCCTTAAAATGAATTTTGCCCCCGAAATTCGTCACTTGGTAACAAACAGATGAGGATACCTCTCCCTCATCATATCCTCAAGCCCCCATGTAGCTTCTTCTAATTGGTGGTTCCTCCATAAAAATTTCACCAAGAGAGTGGTCTTGTTCTGTAGGACTTTTTCACTATGATCCAAGAATCTCTATCGGCTTTTTTTCATAAGAAAGATCTTTCTCCAGCGGTACAACTTCTGAGTTGAGTACATGTGAAGGATCAGGTATATACATTCTCAGGAGAGATACATGGAACACATCGTGAACTTGAGAGATATTCAGTGGAATAACCAATCGATAATCTACCTTACCAACACTATCCTGTATTTCGAAAGGACTGATATACCTAGGGCCCAGCTTTCCCTTCTTTCCAAATCTCATTACTCTCTTCTAAATATATATTCGTAAGAACACTTTATCACCCACTTCAAACTTTAGGTCTTTTCTTCGGTTATTGGCATAACTTTTTTGTCGACTCTGAGCTACTCTTATGTGTTGTTGAATAGATCAGACCTTTTCTACAATCTCATCAACAAGATCAGGTCCTAAGAGATTTCTTTCCCCAACTTGATCCCAACAAGTTGGAGTTCGGCATTTCTTTCCATAGAGAGCTTCATAAATAGCCATCTAAATACTGGAGTGAAAGCTATTATTATATGAAAATTCCACCAAATGTAGGTGTTGATCCCAACCACCTTTAAACTCCATAGAGTAAACTCATAACATATCTTCTAGAGTTTGAATTGTTCTCTCAGACTGTCCATCTGTCGAAGGATGATAAGAAGTGCTGAAACTCAACTCTGTATCTAATGTATTCTGAATACTTCACTAAAACATTGAGGTAAACCTCGGATCCCGATCAGATATAATGGAAAGTGGTACTCCATGCAATCTTACCACTTCTTTTACATATATCCTAGAAAGCTGATCCAGAGAGAAATCTTCTCTAATAGAAATGAAGTGTACCAACTTCGTAAGACGATCAACTATGACCCAGATAGCATTATTGATTTTGGATGTTTTAGGAATTCCGATGACAAAGTCCATAGTGATGTTTTCCCATTTCTATTTAGGTATGGGTAATGGTTCTAATATCCCCTTATACTTCTATATCTAAACTTTAACTTGCTGACAAACCAAGCATCGAGAGACATATTTAGCAACATCTATTTTCATGCTATCCCACCAGAAGTACTCTTTCAGGTCCCTATACATCTTCGTACTTCCAGGATGAATAGAGAATGAAGAACTATGAGCTTCATCCATTTTTTCATTCTTTAATTCCGGGATGGGAGGAACACAAACCCGATTCCCGAATCTTATTATTTCATCAAAATCAATGTGAAATTCCGGAACATTTCTCACCTTATTTTGTAACTCTACATCTTCTTTCTGTGCCTCTTTAATATTCACATGTATATATGGTTGAACATTCATTTGAGAATGATAATATTTCCCCCTTCCATTATAATTCCAAGATTCGTCCTTTGTAAATCCATAAATATTGGATCTTTTGTGATCCTCATCATGGATAAGCTAGCATGGTCTTGTCAACTTAATTCATCTTCCACCTTGTTTGCTTTCCCAGGGTGATAATGAATTGAGCAGTCGTAATCCTTAATCAGCTCCAACCATTTTCTTTGGCACATATTTAGCTCCTTTTGTGTGAAAATATACTTTAAACTTTTATGATCAGTATAAATATCACACCTTTCACCATAAAGATAATGCCTCCATATTTTTAATACAAAGATTACTACAACTAACTCCAAATCATGAGTTGGGTAATTTTTCTCATGGATTTTCAACTTTCGGGAGGCATAAGCTATCACTATATCATTTTTCATGAGAACACTCCCCAATCCCTTCTTTGATGCATCACTATAGATCACAAACCTTTCTCCACTATAAGGAAGTGTGAGCACAGGTGCACTGAATGACATTCTTTTTAACTCCTTGAAATTCTCTTCACACTCCTCTGTCCAAGTGAACTTAACTCCTTTTCGAGTCACCCTGGTGAGTGGATTAGATAATCGTGAAAAATATTTCACAAAACGTCGATAATATCCAACCAAACCAAGAAAACTTCGGATCTTAGTTACTGTTTTTGGTCTCGACCATCTTTCAAAAACCTCTATTTTTGCTGGATCCATGGATATCCCCTCTTTTGAGATTATGTGACCCAAAAATGCAACTTTTTGAGCGAAAATTCACACTTGGTAATTTTTTCATAAAGATTCTCATTTCTCAGGGACTTCAATACAATTCTCAAGTGATCTTCATGTTATTCCTTACTCTTTAAATAGACAAGAATATAATCTATAAATACTACCAAAAACTGATCAATATAGTATCTAATGACTCTATTCATTAGATCCATGAAGATAACAGGGGCATTAGTAAGACCAAATGGCATCACTATAAATTCATAGTGTCCATATCTTGTACGGAAAGTCGTCTTTGGTATATCCTCACTTTTTACCCTTAATTGATGATACCCTGAATGAAGATCAATCTTGGAAAATTATTGAGCTCCGTGTAGTTGGTCAAATATGTCATCAATGTGTGGGAGAGGATATTTGTTCTTGATGATGATCTTGTTAAGTTCTCGATAATCAATGCAAATTCTCATTGATCCATCTTTCTTCTTAACAAATAGAACATGTGCTCCCCAAGGTGACGCACTAGGTCATATGAATCCCTTATCAAGATTCTCTTGGATTTTCTTCTTCAATTCCTGCAACTGAATTGGGGTCATTCTATAAGGTGTCTTTGAAATAGGTAAAGCACCCGATACGAGTTCTATTGAAAACTAAACTTCACGATTTGGTGGAAGACCAGGAAATTCCTCCGGAAAGACATCATCAAACTCCTGTACAATGGGAACATTTTTAATCATGAATTTCTCACTAACCATTTGATATAAATAACCTTAATTTATTGGAATCAAGACCCATAAGATGGAAGAAATTTCCACTAGAAGGTTATGTTCATCCTAGCATCGATAGATGATCATAGATTGATCAGGAATATGAAATGAGACTTCCCTTCTTTAGAAATTGATACGAGCTCCGTATAAAGAAAGCCAATCCATGCCAAGAATCACATCAAATTCCACTATAGGAAGGATCACAAGATTTTCAGGAAGCACTTTCCCACAAACTTCAATCGGAGAAGAATTGTAAACTTTTGATGCGACTATTGTGCCATTAGGGGTTGTCACAGCTAACTCAATATCTAACTGCTGAGGTAATATGGTGATACCCTTAGAAAATTCTTCAGAAATAAAAGAGTGGGTGAATCCAGAATCAAATAAAACATTTTCTACTTTAGAGTGGTGATAAGTTTACCTTTCACCACTTCGTTATCATACTATACATCGCTGATAGAAATTGTATGTGACTTTCCTTTGTCTTTAGCCTTAAGAGTTTGTTGACATCGATCATCATCAACAACCCTTGAATTAGGGTATTGATTGGAATAATTCCCCATTTATTTGCACTTGTAACATTGAAGTGTAAGAGGTTCACTCTGTGTAGCCTTTTCTTTGTTCACATCACTAGACATCTTCTTCCCATAATTACGGCATTCAAATGCACGATGACCTTCTTTTCCACATTTGAAACATTTACTTGTACCTTTAATACAACTCCCTCCATGTTTATTTCCACACTTTTAAAATAAGGGAAAACTCATCTTCTTTTCAGTTTGTTCTTTATATTTGCCTTTGAATTCCATTTTCATCTTCTTATCAAATGAAAATTACTGATGGGTTACTCTAATCTCCATCTCAACCTTAGGAGAAAATCGAATGATTTCCTCATAGCTATTGAAGTCCCTTATGGATAACGCCCTTTGAAGACTTGTTTTTAAGCCACTAAAGAATCGATAGATTTTAGTCTCAGGTTGGATAATAATCCCAGAAGTATACCTTGAAAGTCTTGTAAAATTTTCTTCATAGGTACCAACAGATTCATTATCCTTTTGCTTCAGTTCAAGAAACTTCTTCTCCATCTTTGTTCGAAGAATACGAGGTATGTAATTATTGAATAATAAGTTCTTGAACTCGTCCTATTCCATGGACTCAATTTCATCTCTTGGCCTCATATTCTTGATAAGATTCCACCATTGATCAGCTTTACCTTCCAAATAATATACTGATAAGATGAATTTATTACATTCATAACATTGAAGAACTGAAAATATCTTTTCAGTTGTATTGATCCATTGTTTATCCACTAATGGATCAGTAGACCCACTAAATGAAGGTGGACATTGCCTCATGAAGGATTCAACAGAATTTTTCTCCTTACTTTGCTTGTTTGGAAGTACTGCATGATTCATAGCTTGAAAAAGTTGTGTGAGCATGGCTACAAGATTTTTCATTCCAGCTCCCATAACATTTTGTTGCTCAGGGGGACAATCATTGCATTTCCCGTCGCATTTCACATTAACATAGTTCTTTCGGGTTCCAGTCATTGACTAAAACAAAAAAAATAGAGTGAGAAACACTAATTATAATAGGAAAAGAACATAATCAAGAATAAAATTTCACACTTAAGGCCATATCATAGGTTTTTCATGGCCATTTCTAAAACACTAAGATAGCGGTCTATGCTTAGATATATCCTTAGGGTTCTTACTAAGGATTACACATCCTAGTTTCCAAAGGTTGACTATAACATTCCTCTGATACCAACTATAATGAACCATACTTTACACACATTATTATTACTTCATAATTGAAGCATACTTATTACAACATATAACAAAACCACAATAGGGCCGTATAGGTATAGTGTCTTTAGAAACTGGGAAACATAAGCAACTGGTTCATAAAGCATATACATTGTCTCCCATTTATTTCATCATATCTAGGATCCCTTTTTGGCATATCCTACTTAATACCCTCCGTTCTGACCTAGGGAAAAGAAAACATAAAAATGGGTGAGCTCAAATGCTCAGTAAGGGTAAACAAAAAAAATATCAATCACATCATACTCATAAGAACATAACATTTTGGAAATCTTAACTTGCAAAAGAGATCATAATTTCATAACAAGGGATAAATCATAGTAGTGAAATGTAATTCCAATAATCATAACATAAAAAATGAAACTCTGTGACAAAATCACATAATCATAGAATATCATTTCTTAGTAGTCAAGACTCATTTCCAAGACTATCCTAGCAGAAAAAGACCATTTCTGAACCGATTTCACTCCTCGTTTCAGTCTTGTATCACTGAATCAGATTAACCTCCCATTCCAGCCATGTCTATCTCATGAGATATAAATATTTACCCAATTCATTGGAGGGAGCTATAGGTCCCACATATCTCGTAATGATACCATTCTTATGTGTGCCACAAAATCATAAATCATATATCATAGCATAACCCATGTAATAAAAATGAGATTCTTAAACATCATGCCATCATAAAATAATCCATATAAGATAAAAGGACATCATAAAATTAATTACATCATAACATAATCAAATCAATGTGAAAATAGGGATAGAAACAGAACCCTATATTATCTTATATGGAAAATAATTTTGATAAAACACTTGAAATCCATTCTTGTGGAAAATATCCTTTCTACTTAAAAAACATTTTTCCTTTATTAACATGTCATAAAATTTAAAACTAAAAGAAGTTGATTAAAAATAAAATTGAAAACATGTAAAGAAAGCTTCATGGAAATAATTTTCCAAAAATCCATTCAGGCCGTATAAGTTAAAGAAAAACATTCTTCTTGTACTTTGGCCGGAAAAGTCAAAAAAGTACCTTGTGCTAAAAACGACAAAATATTCCTTTCATATCTTTTACTAAAAACTCACTGAAGGGTGAAATTGGATTTAAAAAATTGTAGAAGGATATAAATAATATTACATATTGAGGAAACATGGATGTGGATGATAAATATTCCCCAGTAAATTCTGAAGTATCAACAATCTCGGATAAAAATGAGATTGTGAGATTTTCCCTTACCTTAGGTCGGATTTTCATCGTACGTGTCCGAAACTCCTGTATAATGATTTAAATAATGTTATTGACTTATTAAATAATCTTACTCATTGTTATGATATCATATATGGTCATATTATTATCTTCTTATTAGTAATATTTCATTGCTACCTTTTATTCGGGTGTTTATTTCTTTTTGTTCTTATGCGTGTTTTATCGAATAAATTCTTATTCTTAATTTTAGGTTATAGATACCTCATTTAAAGAATGGTATTTGTGTAATATATATCATATTTATTCATTCAATTCATTAATATAATCTTTATGCAATGAAGATCATGTAGAACGAGTCGCATCACATCGTGGAGACGGTAGGCCGTACGTACGCACGAGTGATGATATCGTTCCCATGATCGTGGGATTGTATTTAATTGTATGTATAATATTTTAAAATAAATATCAGTTTAAAATAATCATATATAGTTATTCTTTACACCATTATACCCATCCAAGTAAGGTGGTGGTGGAAAACAGATTACACCACGGCGTGGAGACTGTATTCCGTACGTACACATGCACGGTGATTTCATTTTCCGTAGGATGGATAGAAGGTAAAATAGGGTTGTTTAATATTTATAATAACATATAAGTATATGATTGATGATGATGTTATTAATTAATAATGAGACAACTAATGAATAAGTAGTAGAAGAAGAAATAAAGTTGGACTAATCGGTAATGGACATTACCTCTTCTTTGAAGCGCCTCTACTTAACCTCCTCTTAGGGCACTAAAGATGGTCTTTGAAGAATACCAGGACCTCTAGAATGTTTATAGGGAATTGAAGAAGAGAACATGGAAGGTTTTTTCCGATATTGAAGGCTCAAAGTGGTGTGAGGAGGAGAGGGAGGAGGTGCCCTTTTATAAGGGAGGAGAGGGGAACCTTAAGAAACAGTTAAAATATTATTTTATAATAAAGTCATATTCGGTTTTTAATAGTTCCAAATTAATTTATTTAGAAGCTGAGGTGGGTATGGGTCGAAATCCTCTCAACAAATAGATTTTAGACAAGTTTATGTTACTATTTTAATCTTATTAGTTAGATTTAACTCTAAGTTAAATAATTTAATGTTTACCGTGACTTCTTATTTTTTACACTATATGGTTAATAAACTTAGTATAACAAGCCACAAGAACCCCAATTGGTTCATTATTAATATATATAACCTTATCTAAGTCATTTGGATGAACATTAGATTTTTAGGAAGAAAATAATAATTAATAATATAATATTTGTTTTAAAAACTATTTTATGTCAATTTTGACACTATTTGGTAATTGATTATTGTGAAAATCATAACAGCATTATTAGTTCGAAAAAAGTTAATTAAATCAATAATAATATGTCATATTAACCTATAAAATTATTTTAATTCTTAAAAAGTCTCAAATTACATTTATTTGGGTATTTATAATATCAATTATGTCAGTATTTCCTTAATAAGGTAATTACTGCATCATCATTGTGTCATAAATAAATTAAATTATTTAAAGTATAAAAATTATAAATAAAATAAAATTATGTAGGAACTAGTTTTATATTTCTAATGAATATTTATAGTCGAATTTATCTTAATTATAACCCTATATTAATAATGTTTTAGTTATTAAACTTTGATTTTAACTATTTTAACCCTTCTTTAAATAAAATAATATTAAATGTCCTAATCTAATCCAAGTGGACCTAAATGGTCATATTTTATTCCTAAGGTTGTTTCTGGTCAAATTAAACTCATCCAATTTAATTAGGACATGTGTTAGGGTAATAATAATACCATTTTTACCCTTAATTACCCTATTTACTTTTAACCGTGGTAAATAAAAGTAAAAAGTTACTATTCACCAAAAATTATTTTTATCTTATTGAATCAAATTTTACTCCTTGATATTAACCATGTCTCTCGGATTTTTGAAATTCCACTCACAGAAGCGGTGAAATTAGGTTTTATGTAAATTTTCAAACTCTCATAGGAGGTGGGTAAAAGACGGTGAAAAGTTCAATAAAATTTATATATATATAACATTATTATAAAATTACTCCAATGAATTACTTTGAACTTATATAGGTATTATGTATCAATTTTGACCTAAAATAAATTTAAATAAAATAAATAATTATTTAAATAAAAATTCGGTTTTTAAATAGTAACCCAGTGTTTTCAGTATTCATCAAAAATTGAATGTTTTCAGAAAAATACCAAAAATTCACCCTAGGCTAATTTCGATATTCAGAATCCAAAAATGAAGTCAATTTTGAAATATAAAATTTATAAAATTTCAAAAAGTGGGTATTACTATTCATAATGGATAGTTTTAATAATATTTTAATAGCATATCACTGTTTAGTGAAACTCGGTATTGCGTACAATGAAAGCTCTCAAGGAAGGCTGTGATTGTGTGTAAAGCAAGACAAGCCAGTGTTGTGTGTAGTGAAAGATTCCTTTGATGATGTATATAACATAAAAACAAAATATTTCTCATAGAAATCTCGGTTGTTACATTACTTCCTTATGAAAAATGATAAAGTTATTTCTTATGCATCAAGGCAGTTGAAGAATCATGAGAAAAATTACCCAAATCAGGATATTGAGTTAGAAACTGCAATATTTTCTATGAAAATATGGATAAATTATCTCTAGGGTGAATTATGTGAGTTATATATAGATCACTAGAGTTCCAAATACATTTGTACACCAAAAGAACTCAACATGAGGAAAAGGAGATGGATCGAGTTACTCAAAGATTATTATTTTTCAATGCACTATCACATAGGAAAGGAAAATAAAGAGGCATAAGCTTTAAGATAGAAAGATCATGGGCTTTTGACTAAAATGACGATTTAGAGAGGTACTATATTCATGGATCTACTAAATTTGGATATGGTAATTGTTAAAGAAGGGGGAACATATTTCATCTTTCAAATGATTTCTAAACCATTTTACTAGAGAAGATAAAAATACTTCAATCTAATTATGAGAATTTACACAAGAAAATTAAGGCTATTAAGGATGGGATATTGGAAAACGTCGTGTATGAGGAAGGAGTTCTGAAATTTGGGATGAGGTTATGCGTTCCATCAGTACCTGATCTAAAAATAGAACTATTAGATGATTCTCATAGCTCAAATTTTTCTATACACCCTGGTATCACTAATATGTATAGATATCTAAGGTAACATTTTTGGTGGGATAATATTAAGTGAGAAATTGTTGACTACGTATCAAGGTGTATAGTTTGTAAACAAGTGTAGGAATAGAGACAATATCCTAGAGGGGTGATACACCCTCTATTTACTTCTATATGGAAGTGGGGTGAAATTACAATAGATTTTTTAATATGAATACTGAGGAAACCTAGGAAGAATGATGCAACATGGGTAATTGTTGATTGTTTCACAAAATCAGAACATTTCCTTAATATAAGAGAGGATTTACCACTTGATTACTTGGTAATAATTTATATTAATGAAGTTGTAAGACTTCATGGTGCACCTATATAGATTGTGTCTGATCGAGATCCCCGATTTACATCAAAATTCTGGAAAATTCTTGAGAGGGCTTTGGATACAGAGCTTCATATGTGTACTGCTTAGCACCCCCAGACTGGAAGACAGTCTGAAAGGACTATAAAAACATTGGAAGACATGTTGAGATCATTCTCTTTTTACTTTCTAGTTATGTGGGATCAATACTTACCTTTGGTGTAATTTTTCAATAATAATAGTTTCCATTATTTCATTCACATGGCGCCATATGAAGCATTGAGGTGTCGAACTCCAACTTGTTGGGATGAAGTTGGTGATAGGAAACTTTTAGGCCAAAAACTTATCGAATAGACATCTGTAAAGGTAAAGAAAATTCAATCCCATATTAAATTAGCCCAAAGTAGGAAAAAGAGTTATGCTAACAACTAGAGAAAGGATTTGGAATTTCAAGAAGGAGATCATGTCTTTCTAAAAGTATATTCGTGGAAGGGTGTCTTAAGGTTTGGTAAGAAAGGGAAACTGAGCCCCAGGTACATCAGATCATTTGAAATTATGGAATGGATCAGAGCTGTAGCATACCATTTAGTAATGCCACCAAGTCTCTCCAAAGTTCATAATGTGTTCCACGTCTCATTATTAAAGAAATACATGATAGACCCAACACATGTACTCACCTATGAAGAAATAGAGCCAGAACCTGATTTTTCATACTGTGAAGAGCCTATCGAGATTCTTGACATAAGGGAGAAGGTATTGAGAAAACAGACAACTTTTCTAGTAAAGGTTATTTAGAGAAACCATAAAATGGAAGAAGTGATATGGGAACCTGAGGATGTAATGAAGAAGAACCACCCACATATTTTTGAAGGTCTTTATACATGAAAAAAATTTCAAGGATGAAATTTCCAAAGGTGGGAATAATATAACACCCCAATCATCATAAGGTATGTTTGTCTTAAATACTTTCAAATCATTAGATAACCTATACTGAATGAAGCACTAAGTCTCTATGAAACAACACTTGGTTATCTATATGATAAATTCATAACCTAGACATTAAAGTTAAATTATCCATATATGTGTTTTGAATTTCAAAAAATGGTAATCTACAGTTCTGATCAGTATGTTATTTGGAGTCTGATAGAATCAACTTGTTTTTTGATGAACAGTAACATAGCCTTATGAATAGTAATATGAATAGTAATATAACCCTCAAAAATAGTAAATCATTTTATTATTTTATTTTCTTATAGTTATAAGGTAATGAGATTTTGATTAATTTTTCATGATATTAAAAAATGATTTATTGATTTCAAATTGTTATTTTTGAAAAAATTATGATTTTAATTTAAAATTAAATTAAAAATATCTAGAAAATTATTTTCAAATAATGGAGTTCAGTATTTAATTCTACACTTCTAAAAATGGTTAGGGTAAATTTTTTGGATATTTCTAGAAAACATTATTTTTTTTGTGAAAAGTAAAAATATAGTTTTGAGTTTTTTGTACGTTTAATGACATCATAATCACATAATAATGATGTAATAATTATTATAAATGGATGGTAAACTTGTGTATAATACAATATGACATGTGGTTTCAAAAGTGGTTAATTCCCTGGAAAAATACATTGTGAAAGCCCATGGTTTTTCAAATACCACTAATGAGGTGTCCTTTGAAATTAATAAAAAAATCTCTCTCATTTACTATAAATAACCACTCATTACTTCATTTTATTTCATTACAAACTCATTATCCTAGATTATTTGGTAGTTTTACCTCCCTAGGATTCCCCCCAAGGTTTTCCCAATCCCCCAAGGTCCCACCATTAATGTTTTGGGAGTTTCTCTACAATGTAAGGGAATCTAGAACCCTTCTCTTTTTAAAGCTTTCAATTTTTTTATTCTCTTTTATTTTCAATTGGATTATACTGAAATATATCATTCCATATTTCAATTTATTTCCATATTATGTAATAATGATGATATACCCCTTTTATCTAATCAATCTATTTTTTTGAATTTTTAAGTGACATTGTTAGGCTACCGAATTTTCGTGAGGGATTTCTCAATTTTTCTTTTATTTCTAGTTGCTTTCTTTTATTTTTCTTTCCTCATATCCCCTCATCAAAATGATATGATAATTATAGTAACTTAAATGAACTGATTTTTTATTTTTCTATTGTAATATTTCATCATCACCTCTCTTTTCCTCCTCCTCTTATACTAAAAATGAAAACACCGTCTGAGATGTGTTAATTCAACACATTCAAGGATGACGAGTTCTAAATTTTTATTACCACAACAAATTATGGTCATAAAACCATTTTATGTTTGAAATAGATAAAAATATATATATTTCATCTTATTTAGTGTTATTTAATCCTTATACACATAATATAAAATAATAATACAAAACAAGTTCATTATGCTCAAAACCACCAATTTAATCGAAGCCTCTATCATTATATTTTATCAAAAAATTCAACCTCAGGGTATGTAACCAAAAATAATTATAATATAATTTCTATCTATATTCTATAAATAATAACATATATTAACAATTATGGATGCTTTACCACATTTCAAATGAATTTTCATTCATGAATACAAGTAAAGAGATCATGAAAACCAAGGAAGAAAATAATTCCAAAATAATAAAATTGAACCACTTAAACCCATAAAAAGGGCATGAATGAACCTATGAAGTTTATAATAAATCAATTAAATGTTTTTGAGGTTATGTAATAATTAATTAATGATTCTAAATTTCATTATTTAGGTCATTAAGATCAATCTAGAACACATTCGGGTATAAGGTAAGGGGTTTCATATCTTACTTTTAATTCTGTGATATTTCTATTGTTCACCAATTATTTCATGCATGTGGTGTATCATGTATTGAAATTTGATATATATTATCATGATTATATTTATATTAATTGTATTCTGTGATTAATTTGGTGTTTATTGATTTTTGGTCATACGACTCAATTAATTACAATGTGGTAAGGGACTTTGTCTCAATTTCCATTTCATTGAGACTTACTTGGTATTGTGCACCTAGAATTTCTTATGTGGTGTATGAACTACCCATTTGAGAAACTTTTTTATTTTAAATTGTAAATATATTATACATTCATATTTTTATTTCATGTATATCATTATTTTCTTAAGACATATACCCTTTTATATGTGGTGTTTATTTATAATGTTGTTTTAACAAAGGAAATAATGATGAATATATATCTTCTACTCTGTATAGATATTGAGAAGGTTTATTTTAATCATATTAAATATATGTAGAAAGAATGATTTGGACTTACAGAGATGGTTGGGGCCCTCTATATCCCCTCTATGCATCGACAGGTCTAATGAGACAAATCAGTTGGTGACAAACCATTCGAGTTTGTTTCCAAAAATCAGACGGGTTTCTACCCACAGAATAAAACCGTTTTGACAGCATAGTAGTATTAGGTTCCAGATGCATGATGTAAAATTAATAATAATTCTCTTTATTCTTTTTCATTTATTACTACCCATGAGGTTTTCACTATAGAAAAAACTATGGATGAAGTCTCATTATCAGTTTATTAATGGTGTGTGTTTTTCATTTATTCACCATTACATATTTGTTTATGATCCAATTATTGTTGATTCATGATTTCACTATTATTAACCCTTAATAAGAATTTTATCTCATCCCTTTAATTTTTTTAACTTCAATAGGTTATTAGGAGGAAACCATTTATTCAATTCTCGTGGATTTAGTTTATTAGGTTTTTTTATGTTTTGTTTTTTGTTACCTTTTTTCAATGTAATGTGAGTTTAATTTATGTAACTAGTTTTTTCAAGACTAATAAACTGAACGTTTCATCAGGTTTTCATTCCTTTTAATAATTCCAATTTAATAAGTAATGCATCGACTCCGGGCTTTTGGGGTCAGGGTGTTACTGTCCAGTCTCAGACCATGTCATCCATGCATTAGATAATAGAAGAATAGTTGTATAGCATGATCAACCAAGAGAGAGATAACTAGATTTTGGGCCTTATAAGATTTATAAATCTCTTATCTAGTTAGTTAACAACTGAATTAGTGTATAATTCCATGTTCATTACCAAATCCTTATGAATCCCACATATTGAATCCTAATTATGATGAATACCAAACCCCCCTATAATTTGGGAGTTTCATCCTATTGACCCCTAATGTTTCTCTTACATAATACATGAGAACAACTTCAAATTAAGAATAAAAATCCACTTTTCCAAGAATATAATATCTAATGCCCTGAGTTATTGAGTTGGGTCAAAATTCACTCTCGATTTGAATTTTTCAAAAAGTGGCCATGATATTTTATTTATTGTTGATTATAACTCAATTTGAAGACATAATTTAGATTTATATCATGTTTTTACATGATTTTCAAGCTTTTTCCAATTACTCAGGTGTTTATAAGAGGGTTCAAGAGCATCAGAGGATGAATGAACTGCTTTAAAGTTACAGTTCAGGGAACATATTTTAAGGTAAGCCATATGATCCCATCCAGTTAATCGTGAGACATAATTTTGAACTACCACACGGTTTGTGTAAACTATGCAAGGGAGTTTCACGACCGTGCATGAGTATCTACATATGTTGCAGAGGCTTTTACACAATTTGTGCATGTTTAGAGAAAACTTTTCAAAAGGACACATGGGTAATGCTACTTAGGCAGTATATTAACACTATAGACCTCATGGTTTGTTCAAGATTTGGAAAACCATGCGGCCTTGTAAATGAGGAAAAATTACAATTTTTCCTAAATTCTGTTTTTCTTATTTCGGTTCCTTTTCTCCTATTTCATCTCCCTTGGTCATGCACTGTATAGAAGGAAGCCCTCATTTACTCCTCTTCTCCCCTTTGAGCTATCTTCTCCATCGGTGGTCTGATCTTTGATCCGTTAGATGTTATAGAACCAAATCATTAAGGATAACCTCACATATTCTTCTTCATCATTTTTCTATTATCTCTTAGACTGTTAAATTCATTTGAGTTGTTTCACCGTATTTTTAGGGAATTTTACTGAAACTCATATATACACCAATCCACTTATAATTAAATCTCGATATCAAACATGACTAAATCTATGAGTCTAAGGTTTTTGATGCGTATTTTGTTTGTTTTTATAGACATTAATGTGGTTTAGATTTTAGTGTGCCTTTGGGAAATTGAGAGAGACCCCCACTACTTGGTATTAAATTAACAGTATTCCTTATGAGATGTCATTGGGCATGCCCTTACCTTATTCACATGAGTGAGGTAGTGTTAGAGGTCTTTTCTCCTTGGGTAAATTTTCTAGGGGTGTTAAATTAATTTAAATTGAATTTTTTAAAATAAATTGATTTAGTTATTGATTTTGAGGAATTCAAGTACTCTAGATCAAATTATTATGTTTTTTGGTTATGAAATTCAATGTTGATAAATTTAATTTATTTGGTTAAGGAGAGTTGCTTATTGATTCAGTATAAGAAATTAAATTCCATTGAATTACTTGTTGATTTAAAGGGAACTATTGATATATAATTTCTTGTGAAAAACTGTTGAGGCCCATGGGGCCGTGAGAGGCTCAACCTGAGATTGAGGTGGCTAGGTCATCCGAATTGTGGCGATGTTGATCATCTAGATGGGGTTGGACCAAATCGTTTGATTGGTATTGACCATAGGATTGGACATCATGTATTTTTGTTTGATATAGTGAGATAGTGAGGTTAGGATTATCCCATGGTATTGGGATTGAAAGGCTATCTATTTTGAGTGACATGGTCACATGGAAATTATGTGCTAGTGTTGAAGTGGCTTAGGAATTTATTTTTGTTTATTTTTAGTCAACCGTGATGGAAGAGGCATTGAATTGAGTCATGTGCACAGAGGTTGAATCCATTGATGATTTTGTTTTGAACACTAATTTAGGTAGATCCCCCTCAGTAAACACACCTTATCTGATTATTGTATGGTGGTTCCTGCTATAGAAATCCATGTGGGAGGTCAGGAGCCATCAGTTGATAGCGATGAGGCTATCAGTTGGGGGATGAGGCTTGCTGTTATTGAGTTCATGGTTCTAGATTTATTTTTAGGATATGTATTTTTGAGCTTTTACTTTTTAGGATTTGAGCTAACATGTTATTTTGATTAGTGGTTCAAGTAAATAATGATTTTTTTGGGCATTCCTTCAAGATATAAGTACATATTGAGACATGAGGTATCAGGAGGCATGTGGTGCTGGGTTAATTATAGATGTGGAACCAGATGGTTTACATAGGAAAGAAATTAGAGGTACCTTGGGCCATGGACCAAGGACCTTATTCTATTCTACGTTTCTGTTATTGTCTGAGCAAGGTGATGGTTTCCTAGTTGTTGTTGAGCATCAAGTAATCCTTGTTTTTTTATTGCACTATACTAATTACTTTTATTTATTATATCATGTCTTTTTAAAAAATTATGATGGATAAACATCTTTGGGGGGTATTCTAATGAGATTCATCTCACACCATGCATGAGTCCTTTGGGATGTGTGTAGAATTTATGAATTTACGTTCAGGTAAAGAATCATCCTCAAGAAATTGATATTAGTAGCAGTTTTCATAGAGTTTGTTTTGAGACCTTGAGGGAATTATATTTGGAAATTTACTTTTGTTTAGTTCTATTTTAGTTTAATCTCTCGTATCAACATTCCTATTAGGTTTGTAGCTACCATTAGTTTTCCACTAGCACCCCTTTTTTATTTTTATTTGTTAGGCCTGTTAGGAACTGCATGTTTTTTCTTATTTATTTTAGTAATGCTACAAGTGTTGTGTTAGGTACGTTGAATTGTTTATTTAACTTATGATACTTTGATTTATTTATTTCTTAAGCTATTGTATATTGATTGTGCTTCCTCCAATAGCGGGTCTGGTTCAATTATGCTTAGTCATTTAATTCCACTACATGTAATATTATATACTCAAACATGTATTATTATCTATCCTATATGGGTATATTATCCTAAAATTGTTAAATTACACCCTCAATTCTAGTCATAAGCCTTTGGAATATGGGGGGAGGGGGTGCGCTTATGGCTAGTGGAACATTTCCTGATAGCAATATTTAGGTGGCTAATCAGGATTAGGATGCTACAAATGGTATGAGAGGAGTTTATTTCACATAGTTTCTTAGTATTACTATTTGATTTTTGGTATAGTATAGAATAAGTAGGGTCAGAACTGGATTTTTAAATCTTGATTAGGTTCCTATAGGCCCATGTACAAGGGATGGAATCAGTTACCGTGGGTGGGATTGCAATTCTATTTTTCTCAACTTACAATTTGTATGATTTCAAACTCGAGTAGATCACTTGGAATGTGATTTTATTGGATGTGATATGCGACCCTTGACCTGGTGAGGTAAGGGATAATTTGGAACCTTATCTCGGTATGGAAAGGTGTGATTATGATTTTTTTCTTAATTGGATTTTTATAGGCACATTTTTGTGTATTCCAATTTTATAATTTCATGTATTCTTTGTAAACTATTTATATAATGTGATGAATATCACATTAAATGATATATATTTCTAATTCAATGTAATAATAGATATAAAATTGCATGTGATGTAAAATTTGGGCATGTATCTTATAAGAGTAGGCATGTCATGTGATGTGGGGTTATTTTTATCACTAGGGTGAGTGACTCGGTCGTCGTATTAATTAAGCATTGGTTGTTCGGGAGGGAATGGACAAGGGATATTAAGATACTTGTCTTTATTCAGGGTGGGTAAGGAGGCAATGATGTCGATATTCCATGTGACATGGTTGCGGTTGGGGGGGAGTAAGGGTAGTGAGGATGCACTACATTTTAATACTTTCCCTATCCATGTTATATATATCTTTTATATATATGGGTTGTATAACCATTAATGGAATTCATAGGGTTTATATTGGATGGATCAGATGGAGAATTAGGTGGGTGATAGAACAATGCTGCAGGAGCACAAGCAGGTTTAGACCCCTAAGGGTCAGTCAGAGTTGGTAAAAGCTCAGGTAAAAGTTCTAGTGTATGTGGTACAACCACTATATTTCACTACATTTGGGTCTTTTCTTGATGAGAAGCTTCATTTGATCCTATTATAGGTTATATAGGGTATCTATAGGGTTTCTTTGGGAGTAGATATATTAATGAAATACTTGGCGTGGGAATTCTAGTAATAGTACCTACCACTTTTTTAGGGTGAGTGTTGTTCATAGGTAAGTGATAATTTGATCACGATCATGTAGATTATATTCAAGAAGCTCGAGATGCCTCTAGGCTAGAGGGTCAAATTGGAGATGTATATGATCAGAGGGCCTGCCAAACACTGGTAAGATGTAAAGGTTTAGGCTGGCCGACATGAGGGTTTGTCCTGGAAATATTTTGAGGCTATATTATTTGATCATTTCATAATGGAGACACTAATGACCGAAAGATATTGAGAGTTTCTAAGCCTTTAATATAGTGGTTTGTTCGTCATGGACTATGTAGTGACATTCACCGAACTATATCGCTTCTCACCCGATATGGTGAGCGATGAAACCTTAAGGGTGAGGTACTTTGAGGTTGGTTTATGACATTCCATTTGGGTGTAAGTAAAAATATTTATATTGGAATCATTATTTGAGGTGGTAAACCAGGTTCTCACGACCAAGAGTAATTTATGGATACATTATACTTGAGGGAAAAAATGACTTCAGGAGACTTCAGTGGTGATGCTTTAGATGGAAGGAAGTGAGGCCGAGATGAGTTCTCATAGGGTGGTCAGGACAAGGAATTGAGTAGACCACCTTGGAGTGGGTCTTCTACAGTTTTCTTTTAGTGTTTGTATCTAGGACTTGTACAAACTCTATTTGAGTATCCCCCAAAGGAGTTCCAGGAATGTGAATAGGCTAGGAATCTCAAGAGTTTCTGCAAGAGGACTTCTCGTTCAGCTAGTGATCAGGTTCTGGGGTAGACTCAGGCCTCTGAGATTGGTTTGATATCAGTACCAAGTGAGGGTGTCTAAGGTTCAGCTACACGATGAGGTCATGTTAGAGACAGTGGTACCCATCATTGGGGTCAGTGGCTCGTGGATAAAGAAGCATTGTAGGCAGGCCAGGCTTTAGGAACTCTTGCCTTGGGCATGGGGTACACCATGGAGCTGCCAGGTTTTGAGAAGACTGGAGATCCGATGATAGTTAGTGGTACCCCGTGGGTATGTCCATGATTTTATTTTGTTTTCTTTTAGCATGGCCTACTGAGGCATGTTTGTTTTGGAATTTACTATTGAGGAATATATGTTTTGGTGCATCAGGTGCATGGTTTGTATATGGACTGAACAAAAACTGAATAATAGGTTTCCATCATATCATATGCATTATATATATATGAGGTGTGAGGCACAAAGTTCTATACTTGAGCACTGTGGGTGTAGGATTTTGACATGCTTGACATCATGGGCGTCGATAGTTGAATATTTCTAAGGTGATTTGGCATCAAGGCATTGAGGGTATGGTTTACTTGAGGTTCAAGGAATCTGGACAATATGATGGTGCAATACTTGACTACGATATGAGACCCCATGATTTATTTGAGAATCTGTGAAGATTTGTGACCCATAGTGTCGTATGTGACATGGGATCAAGGTGGGCACAAATGCGGTGTGGGACTTGAATGGGTGCCTTATATGGAATGAGAGCACCTGGTCAGAATAAGGAGTGATTATGTGTCATGGGAGGACCATGGGTTTGGGAAATAGGTAGATGGAACTTTTTTTTCTTTGAGTTTTTGGTTGGGTTGATACCGGGTTAGGAAATTCCTAAGGTGGGAAGCCCCCTTGAGAAAATTGGTATATACCGTTGAGAATGGGGTAGTCTGGGTTAGCTTTCACTGGGAAGGGTATGTTTGGTACCATCTTTGTGGTTCGTTTGATAGCTCAAGGACAAGCTATGCTATGGTGGGGAGATTATATCATCCCAAAATTTTGAGTCGGGTCAAAATTCACTCTAGATTTTAATTTGTTCAAATAGTGGATATGATATTTTCTCTATCATTGATTAGAACACAATTATTAGAGTTACATTAGCTTTATATAATGTTTTTACATGAGTTTAATTCTTTAGCAGAAGCCTTAGGTGTTCAGAAGTGGTTTCTGGAACATTAGAGGCTGAATGGCCTGCTTTAAAGTTGCATGTCTTGGTGCACAATATAGGGTAAACCGTGCAACCCCTTCTTATTAACCATGAGATAAAATTTTAAACTATTAAATGGGTTTTTTAAACCATGTGAGGGAGCCACAAAACTATTCATGAGTGTCTATAGATGTTGTAGAGGCTTCCATATAGGGTTTTCATGATTTCAGAAAACTGTTTGAAAGGTCACAAAGGTACTGACACTTAGGCAGCACCTCAAAACTGTAGCCTGAACCGTTTGAGCATGGTTTGGAAAATCATTCTGTTAAACCATGCAGACTAGTAAATGAGGAATAATTACATTTCCCCTAAATTCATTTTTTCTTATTTATTTTCCTTTCCTCACCATTCTTCTCCCTTGGTCGTACGCTGCACATGATGAAGCCCTCTATTCTTCCTCTTCTCTCCTTTGTGATATCTTTTCCATCGAGGATTTGATCTTTGATTTTTCAGATTCTATATTTTAACATCGGTAAGGTTAAACTCACCTATGATTCTTCTTCATTTTTCTTTCACCTCACAAAGTGATAAATCGGTTCAAGTCATTTCACCCTATTTTTAGGGCATTCGATGGAAACTCATATCTACACTAATCCGCCTCAAATTGGAGGGTGATAGCAGATGTTCCTACTTCTATGAGTCTAAGGTAGGTGGTACATATCTTGTTTTTTGTTTTTTGGACATTTCGGTGGTTTATATTTTAATGTGGTTTTGGAAAATTGAGTGAGACCCCCGCTGCTTATCATTAAATTGACTGTATTTCATATGGGATTTCGTAGGAAATGACCTTACTATATTCACACAAGAGAGTTCGGGTTTGAGGTTGTATCTCAATGGGTAAATTATATAGGAGTATTAAATTCATTTAAATTGAGTTTTTTAAATTGAGTTGAGTTGGTAATTTGAATCTAAGTCATTCAAGTCCTCTAGATTAAATTGCAATGTTTTTTGGTTATGTAATTCAATATTGTTAAATTGATTTACTTTGGTTAAAGTGAGTTTGTTATTTATTTTTTATATGAAATTAAATTCCATTGAATTTATTGTTGATTTAATGTGAATTATTGATATATAATTTCATGTGAAAAACTTCTGAGTCCCATGGAGTCGTGACGGGCTCAACCCGAGATTGATTTGGTAAGGCCATCGGGATTGAGGTAATTTTGATTGTCTGGTAGGGCTTGGACTAGATCGTTTGAGTGGTATTGACCATTGGATTAGGCATCATGGACGTCAGTTTGAGGTAGTGAGGTAGTCAGGATAGGCATGAACCATGGTATTGAGATAGAAAGGCCATCTTTTTTGAGTGACATTATCACAGGGTAATGATTTACTCTTATTTATGTGGCTTATGAATTATTTTTTAGTTATTTTCACTCACCCATGATGTACAAAGTGTTGAATTGAGTCATGTTCACACTGGTTGACTCTACTGATGATTTTGTTTTGAAAAATCATGTTGGCAGAGGCCCGTGGTATTTGTGGCTTAGGTTATTATGGTTTGGGGGTGCTTTTCATAAATATCCACATGAAAGGTGAAGATCCTTTGGTTGATATTGGTGAAGTTATTAGTTGGGGGATGAGGCTAACCATGATTTTTTCCATGGGCCTAGATTTATTTTTAAGACAAGTATCATTATACCTCCAATTATTAGTCTTTGATCCGACGTGTGATTTTGAGCAGAGGTCCGAGGGACCAGTGATTTGTTTGGGTGTACCTTCGGGACATCGATACGTATTGAGAAATGAGGTGTTAGGAGTCAAATTCTACCAGGTTACTTATTGTGGTGGAACCTTAGGGTTAACCTAGGCTTGAAATCAGTTTTACCATAGGCCATGATCCAAGGACCATATCTTATTTTGGGATTCCGGTGTTGGATGAGGACAATGATGATTTTCTGGTCACTGTTAAGAACTAATAAAGCCTTTTTTTTATTTTTTTTCATCATACTACTTACTTTTATTTATTATATCATGCCTTTTTAAACAATGAGGATGGGTATACATCTATGGGTGGTATCCTACTAAGATTAATGTCACACTGTACACGGGTCCTTCAGGACACATGTAGGATTTATGAATTTATGTTCAGGTAAAGGATCAACCTCAGTAGATAGATCTTAGTGGCTTCTTGTATGGAGTTTGGCATAGGACCTTGAGGCAATTATAGTTAATGATTTACTTCTGTTCAATTCTATTTTAGTTTACTCTCTTGTATGAGCATTCTTATTAAGTATGTAACAACTATTGGTTATCCATTGGAACTAATTTTTTATATTGACATTTAAGGCCTATTATAAAATACATATTTTTCCTCTTTATTTTTAGTAGTTCTACAAGTTAGGTGTTGGAAATGAAAGCTTGTTAATTTACCTCATGCTGCTTTTGTTTATTTATTAATACTATTATTGTATATTGGCTGCACTTCTACCAATGGAATGTCTAGTTCCAGTATTATAATTCATTTAATTCTATTGTATTTTATATTATATACATAGACTATAATTATTATCTATACCCAAATGGTATAGCTTCCCAACTTTTTAAGTGACACCATCAATGCTAGTTGGTAGCCTTTGGAATATGGGGATGAGTGCCTAAGCCCAGTGGAATAAGGCTAGATAACACTATTCAGGTGTCTAATCAGGTCATTGATGCTACACGGTGTGTTGAAACACTTGTCCATATTTTTAGAATTAATTTTAAAACTGGATTACATTCACCAATATAAGGATCTCAGAGAGACCCTTATCAAAGCATTAAAAAATACACAATAATTTGAAATTGAGGTGGCTATTAATGAGGCCTATAAAACTGATAATTAATATTATGACTAATATACTATGTTCTACTTTATATATAAATACCAAAGAAATATAATCTAAGGTAATATCTAGTTCCTCTACAGATTTGGTCAGCTAAATGAAGTTTATGATCAAATTTTTTAGTTGATAAAGGTTTTGGGATTATTGTCAACTTGTATCAAACCCTTGAATGATTTAGGTTAAATAATAACAACATGAATCCATCATGGATACTGATTGATGTTTATGAAATGTGTGATAAAAAACAACTGGTAAATATCTTGTTGAAAACCTATTCTGTGGATTTGGTTTCTAAATATGAATTCATCATTTCCATCCTAGACATAATATTCAAATAGTTTTTCAAAAAATAAAATATCTATATACATATAGTGGTATAATTATATCAATAATTCCTAAATTATTCCTCAAATGGTCAAATAGTATTTTTTAGTGGTCATAGTTCCCGTTTTGATACATTTAAAAATTGTTTTTTCAGTGTTGAGTACTATAAAACGAAGGGAAAACAATATCAAATTAAGAAATTAGTATAAATAGTTCCTCTGAATAGATTGGAAGTCACCCCAACTAACCCATAAAATTATATAAAATATAGATTATTATTTTTAATTCACTATATTGAGGCAATAAAACATGACCTAGGAATAATCCTAATGGTCATATAAAATAAAAAATATTGAAAGAATAACTTATTCTCCCATTCAGGGTAGCTAAATATGATCATTGAACCATATTATACTTCCCCAAGAGGTAAGCAAACCATTCCACCCTTGTAGATGGAGCCCTATATGAAAATATATTATCAAAAGGGTGAGATTAATAATATTTAATCGACATGGTCTATGGTGTTTGATGTAATAAAAAATCATTGAAAGAAGAATATTCATGTCTTGGAAAGCCTCACTTCTATATATATTGTATCTTTTTGAATCATTAAACACTCTATTAGATCCCAATACCAATACCCCCATTAATAACAATGTAAATGAATAAATCATAGTGTAAAACCCATTATCATGTTCTTAATTAGATGATCTTCTACACTCGCACCTTTAATGAGGAATAATTTTATGATAGTCTGACGATTTTTAAAGAATACATCATTACAACTATTAGTGATTTTATATAGATAAATTAGAGTACTATCAAATAAACTCATCCCATGTTATTAAGTTTTACTATGACTTCCATGGAGAATGAGGAATATAATACATTTCTCAAGAATCATTCAGATGTCTTCGATTGTTTTGGGAACCAATACACCTTCAGAGGGGAAGTGGAATTAGGGTGATACAATATTTAGACATTTTCTTTTTTACATTTTACCTTTTTCTTTGAGGACATTTTTACTGTGTTATCAAGAACACTTATTAAACCTATATTTTTGAAATCATCCACATATTACATCATACAAATAAAATTAATGATGTAGGACATTGGTATCTTACTTGGTTTACTCAAACAGTTTAATACAAGGAGCACACATCATTGATGTGTCAGTGTTCTAGAAAGTAATATTACTCAATGTTGTATTAAAATGATATAGTTAGTTTACAAGATCAAGTTTTCCTTTAATATCATCATAGTAAGAATGAACTATTTTCAACTCTATATCTATATAAATATACTATAAAATTCAATATGACACTCTTGTTCCTTCTCAAACTGGATGAAATAAACTTTTCATAAATGAGGCTTGAGTCTATTATTTTACATAAAACACAACAGTGCCTCATACCAAATAATGATAATTCCGAAAATTGTAACTATCCTTTGAATTAATCCTTATTTTATGGTCAGGTGCAATAGTGATATTCCCTTCTTCTCTTAGGCGTCTTGTTGTCAATATCTCCCAACTTTAAACACCATTTATGCACCAAATATTTAATGCATTCATCATCCCCTTATTTTTATTCTCCCCAAATTTTATTTTCAACATAGTTCTATCTCTCTCCCACTTTCCATCCTTTTAAATGATATATATGACTTTTACTCACTATTTTCTCATTCTAAAACTATTATCTAACTTCTCTTTCAACTTTTCTCCTCTCAAACAAGATGGGATGATGTGTTCTCTACATAAAGATATTTATAGAATAATATTATCATTTCACTCTTATATCCTTATTACTTATTCTTCAATCTATTATTTTGATAATTTACTCATTCTCTCCTTCTTCATCCTATATTATTATCCTTAAATATTCCTTGAATATTAAAATTATCTTTTTTTTTCCATATTTTGAACATAATTGTTTTTCTGTAATATCAGTCTATAGATTCATTCTATTTTTAATTCAATAAATCTCAGGATCACTTCTCTATTATTCACTATATAAAATATTTCTATATTCATAAATATAAAAAAATTCATGAAAATAACTCAAAAAAATCTTCTTATGAAGATGCATGACTCATATAAAATCCCACACATAGATTATTTCATCATATCCTTCAATTTTTCTATATAAAAAATTATTGTGTTGAATAGAGGATTAAACAAATAAAAATTTTGAGTACCACATAATTTTAACAATTATATCCATGTTTTTGAATCAATATGATTCATTATATAGCATAGAGATGTGATCATGGGTGTTTTCTATCGACTAGAGATGCTAGTTCCTTAGTCTTCAGGAAAGTAAACACATTACAAAGGTATATAATCAAAGCAATGATGTCATATTATCTTTCTATTCATGTTTTCAATAAGTGAAAAATTTTGATGCTTCTCCATCTGACATTAAAAAACCATAGATAATCCTCCTCGGTATATTAAATCAAACAAGCTATGTGATAAGAAGTAACCCTCATTATACTGACCTATACCATGGTCACTGACGCTTCATTTTCTCACCACCCTACACCATCTCTACACCCCAATATATCATGTACCTCCCCATGTTATGACTCTTCTTCACTTCTACATGAATGCCACCATATTCTAAGCAGTTTTAAAGCCCGAGCACTACCCTTCAAGGGTTGATGGTTGCTTCATCATTCTTTACTTGATTAGAATCCCTTTTTTTAACTTCTACTCATCAATACTTATCTTAAAAACTCCCATATACAATATATATATACATTTTTTCCTCTAAGAAGTAAACAGAAAAATATTCTGAATTCATTAAACATAACTTTTATATTCATCAATGAACCTCCTACAGTATCTTTTAATATATTTAACGCACTTAAAATAGAACAACATCCAAATAGTTTTTCATTTTTCATGAACTTCCATATTCTAAACATGATGTAGAATATATACTAATATGTAATAATTTCATGAAACACTTCTCAAAATTGAAATCCAGTCATAACAAATTCAATAAAAAATCAATATATATTTTCAATAAATCCAACATAACCTCATGGTTTAAAAAATATACCCCATTTTTTTTAAAAAATATCAATAAAATATATCACATGATGGTTGGTGGATTTTTTTTTGATTTTATTCCACCCTCTTTGTTAATAAAATTCAAAGGTATCTTGTGTCCTACCTTAGAAAGGTAAGGGGTATCAATAATATCTTCACACCCCCTATTTAAATATAATCCTTAAATCAAATTTTAAAGTGAAAACATCACCTATCACACCATCATGATCTCCAAATTAATAGAGACTATGATCCTTCATAGTAATTGCCTTAATATTCCACTTCAATCCATATGTTGAATAAAAGAAATACCATTGAAAATATTTTATCTAAATTATAATAACACTATAAATTATAAAACACTTCCATTAAAATTTGAATTCATTGTTATAAATCCCATTGAGAAATTTTTTCAACTTGAAAATGATTTGTCAACAAATCATCTAATCCCAGTTATTCAAAACTGAGTGTTTTAAAGAGGAGTTTTTTAATATCATCAGTGGGGTCTATATCACTCACAAAACAATAATTAAACACCTACAATATGATCAATCAAAACTCTTATACTCTCACATATACTCATAAAAAAATCATTTGAAAAAAAATTAACAAACAAAACTATGGGAAATAACACTTGTATAATCAATTAATATAACTTGTAATCACCAAAACAATGATACCATTTGAACTTCATATCTTCAAATTTCTTCTTAAATAATTTCTTATTTTAGATGAGGATAAGAATATTTTTTGTTATTATCAATAACTACCTTGAATTTAATCACATATAAACACAAATTTTAAGATAATATTATGAATGGGAAACCACTTATTGATAATAATTATTGATATTGTTATTTTCCTTCAAGAATGTTTTTTGTGTCCTAAAATAACTCAGATAATAATTTATTGTCAATTTACAAATAGATAAACCAATTACTCCTTTATGTCTATAAATACCACATCAACAATCTATATATCTATTTCTTTAATGAATGACACTATTTTATAGGGCATGATACCATTTCTGAGTCTTACAAAACTGTCTGAACACTATTGAGATGAATGAAACTTGAATTTTACACCTAGATCATGAAGGTTCCCAACACAGTGGAAGTGTGTGATGGTTTGTGCCTAATATTTATTTTTTGTCATGATCAATGATTAATCTGAGATTTACACAATGATAAGCCCTATCATCAATGAAATTGAATCAATGAATATAGAAAATGGATAAAATGTTTGAATCAAAGTATAGGATCATAACCTATTATTTATAATTTAGTTAAGAAATTAGAGAATTAACTTGCTTGAAATTATTTCTTTTTCAATGGACCTGACAAAGAATCTATGTCCTATAATATTTTCATTTTAGTAATCAATATTATATTCCCTCTAGAGGTGATCCAAAAATGTTCCACAAATATTGGAATTTCTTCATTGGACTCTATAGGTACCAACACGATAGGTCCAATCACTTGCGTCATTTTCCTTTGGTCACCCTGAGAATCACTTCCAAAGGATTATATTTGATTTCTCTTAACTCGAGAGTGGATGTTGGAGGAGGATCAATATACATTATTGAGTGTGTTCTTGGATAAGGGATCTATCTAGGGATTTGAGAGGATTTTCTATTTTTTTTGTGCACAAAAAATGAATTGTCTCTATTGAAGAATAATATAATTAGGTTTATATACAGCTAGGGTTAGAGATAAATAATTTCACAAGTTCCATTTATTTTTTATTTATTTTTTATGAACCCCATGTCTATAATAATAATATTATTTCTTGTCACGTTCAAAACTCAACAATTAAATTAAATATTACTTATTTAAATAATATTCAATATACTTTATTTATCACCAGACCATTTAAACTTAGTACACCATTCCTCCATTATATTTAGTAAGGATTGAATAATGAATATTTATTTTATAAATAAATTTCTCGACATTATTAACCAATAAATAAATAAATAATATATCCAATAAATAAAAAATAAATATTTATTAAATATTCCACTCACATAATTTTCTTTCAAATAACTAGTGATGAAATATATGTGCCCAGGAAAACATGAATAATTATAAACCACATATAGGAATAATATTATTCAATTTTTTAAATAATAAATAATAATATATTATTTAATAGAGATGCTCGATACACTTAGTGTGTGATCAACTAGGCCTATTTTCTCAATATCATTAGGTGAAGCAGCCTAAAGTCAAAGTATATAATTTAAAAACATTCTATTGAACCCATAGAGAAATAAGTTGATGCCATAATGACATAACACCTCATATGGGAACTTACTATGTAATGTAATCCCTTTATCAAGATATATCTAACCAAGCATGTTACATGCTGGTGCCATCAACTAATGTCCTTGATGTCTATTTCTTTGACTTTTCATAAATCTTACTTTCTTATAGAACACAGTGTCCATGGATTTATTTAGGATATACATGTTCTATAAATATAAACTTCCATTAAATAATAGAAGTGAAAAATCATTTTTCACATTATTCATTAATGAAATATTACTTGTGATTGACCCAACCTATCCTACCTCATCGTGAACATATGTCATCACACTTTTCATAAATACATCAAATTACGTGACTTATAACAATCATTAAAAATAATACTAATGTCTATGTATCAATACACATTTTTATAGATAATAACATCCAATGACATATATAAATGTGGATTTTATATTGGTGGGTCTCATTCTCATAATATACTGCATCTGATATTACCAAGGGAGTACACAATTAGAAGGTGACTTAATGTCCTATGAGTCTCCACCACTGATATCTGAAATCATTTTTACACCTCAAATAATTTCATTTGGCTATAATACATATATTTAATAATATTATCATGGAAATTAAGGGTTATCATCATAGTGCGGAACTTCTATGACCTTTCAGTGTGAAAAAAACTCTTAGAACATTATCACATACCATATTATGCATAAGAACAATGAAAATGTGATAAGGAGTTTATTAATATTCAAAACAATGAATATCGGTTAACATTAAGTACATAAAAGTTGGTTCTAGTGCACAAACTCCAACATAATTCCACTTGCACAAGATCCAACTACCAATAACCTTTAATCTACTTTCTCACACATGATACTAATACTTCTATAGAGATAGGCCTTTATTCATGGGGTCCACAGAGTTTTATTCTATGAGGACTCTTCTTACTACAACTTCACCCCTCTAAGAAAAATAGCTCAAGAGGTGATACTTCTAGAGTATGTTCTTAGTATATTGTTAAGAACTTGGATATTTTTCAAGAGCCACAACTATAGAATTATCATAATGCAATGTGATATGGTATTTAATTCATGGAAACACATCAAGATCCTAGAAAAATTTTCATATCCAAATGACTTACGTGACTACATAAAAAGGCTATATATACTCATACTCTGATGTAGAATCAACGACAACAATCTTCTTTGAACTCTTCCAACTCCCAACTCCTCCATTGAGACAAAAAACATATCCTAACTATAAATTTGATCATTCTGATCTATTTGAAAACTAGAATCAGTATAAACCATGGGGGATACCTTCTCATCTCCTCCATAAACCCATAAAATATCCTTAATTCTTCTCATATAATCATGGAAATACTTAATTTTAAACCAATGTTATTCTCCAGAATCAGCTTGATATCTTCCTACCTTGTTCAATACATAGGAAATATAAAGTATAATAAATATCAAAGAATATATGATTTATCCTATAAATGAAGCATATGGGTTATTACTCATTATATCTTTCTATTATTTTCTTCAAGGAAACATTTTCTTTGAAATATGTATACCATGAGACACTATAACTAACCTCGTATTGGATTTTTCCATACTAAATATTATTAGTATATGGTCAATGTATGTGCTCTGAATTATTCTAAAAAGCCTCTTGGATATTTCAAAAATGATATTGATATCTATTATATAGGATTCTTAACCTAAGTACTTAATGGAGAAACACTTGTTAACAAATTAAAAGATTGGTATGTCATTTAAAATAAGTAATATTTCATCAAAATATACTACAAGGATAATGACCACATTCCCAATAATACTATTATAAACACATGGATCACATTCATTCTTAATGAAACCATGTTATTTTATACCTTCATTGAAAAAAATATTCCATGACATTGGCCCTTCATTTAATCTATAAATCGATCTCTAGAACATAAAAATACTTTTGGAATCACCTGGAGTAACAAAACCTTCTGGTTGTGTCATATAGACATCTTCCTAAACGTCACCATTAAGGAATGTTGTCTATAAATCCATTATAGAAATTTCATAGTCATGTTAACATGCTATATAAAGTATAATTTTGATTGATTTAAATATATAATATTTTGAAAATGTATCATCATAGTCAATTACTTGATGCTGTTTAAACCCTTTATCCACTAGCCTTTATTTATAAGTATTTAATTTACTTTCCATTTCAAGTTTTCTCTTGAAAAACCATTTGTACCCTATGTAATTTATGTTATTATTTGAAAATATAATTTTTATTATAGAAACAAATTTTATGGAAAAAGTGAGAAACAATTGTTTAAGAAATAAAGTAAATAAAATAATCATTAAAGGAAAATTTAAGTCTATCAAATTTGATATTACTACATAATTTTCAAGAGATAGTACTAACATGAGAATCTGGATCATACTTAAAAAGTTCTTCGAACTACTACTCCAGCTTGTCCCAAGACTGATTTTAATCTGCTTGACTAATATTTCCATTATTGGATCCCCTAATCAGTATTAGATCATTCATTTCAATATAGTTTCTTTAATCCTTATTGGTAACCACCCTTCATGGCCTTCCTATCATCTGGTTAGATTCTTCATTTGTCGATTTAATCAGTAAAACTGATTTAACCATTTCTTCTTCTGAGTGAATAAGAAACTCCAAATAAGGCTCCATCATCACACCAAACTCTAGATGATGACCATAAGAAACCATGGGGGGAGGTGTGGATTGATTTCCATAAGCTAGGATTTAGATTTATTCATTCATGTATTCTCCCTTGGTGGTGGAAAAAATGAATAAACTATTTTCTCTTTGTAAATACCCCTTCAGTTCTTACTTCGCCTCAGGCTTAAAATATAATTAACCCGAATGCAATCTTCTATACATCATGATAAATTCTCAGAATCCTCATCACTAGACTCAGTCCCGAGGGTCTCTTAATTATCCATTGAAGGCCTAAATAGGGATATTTCAACCTCCTGGACTAGATTATCATTCAAAAACCCTTCAAACATGTTGCCTAGCATAATAGAATCCATCTCCTCATGCTTTAGAACCTTACAACCAGAAGATTCACCCTCCCTTGGTACCTTAGATGCCTTTTCTGGACCATTTCCACTAGTACCAGTCCCTGAGTGCACTTCCTCAATGTATGATGTAGACATAAGACTCTCAAATCCTTCTCCATCCACTATTTTTTAATCCATCGAATTGAGACCACTTCTAGGCTATGCCGAATCTATAGCAGGTCCCTCTTTCCTTAAAGGAGGAGGAAGAGTGGGATGAGGTTCGCCCATTTCCTTCCATAAGAAAATGAAGACATTGGTCACCAATGGATTCACTTAATATTATCCACACTTCACTTCCATTGTTAATTTATATTTAGTGTCCCCTCCCACTATATTTTATCCAGATAAGCCTACCTTAACAATGGCCTCTAGTTCCTTACCACTATCCGCACCCATTTTCATAGTGATATTCTTAGACCCTCATCTATAAGATGGTTTTGAATGTCCCAAATGATTACATATAGAAGAAAAATTATAACATAATTAATATACCATATTATACTAGTATTGAAACTCTTCACCTACTATGATCCAAACATAATAAAAAGGTAAACATGACACATCCACTTGCACACAAACTTGTGGGTTAACAACATGGAAAATAGATTCAGTGCAGCAATCCAAACATAAAAATCCACCCACTAGGTTCCCAATCATTATAATAACCTAGGTATTTTGAGATAGTAAATAATGATTATGGAAACACACCTAGATCTCCACTGAGGGAGAGTCACACTTCATATATAAGTAGTAGGTCCATTTAAATAGGTAGAACCAAGATCCGTTGAAGCTACAGGGAGTGTTAGAACCTACTCTAATAAAATCAAACTTTGATGATAATTTTATCAAAATATGATTGATGTTGAGAAAACTCCCCATTTCCATCTATTGTAAGTCCCATGACCCAAAAAATACCTATGAAATGAGTCAACCAAGGGACGTCACTGCTTGAACTGAGAAATCAAAGTAAGAATCAGATGCACTGAGGTTTTGTTGAACTTTGCGATCATGATATGAAGGATAATGAACCCATAAAACAAATTAGGGACTTTCAGACAACTAATAATTAGTCACAATCTTTTGTGACTAGAAAACTATATATCTCTAGTTCTTTTACCTCTCTAGTGCTCTTATAGAGTACTTATTTTTCAAGAACTACTTCTTCTTCAGGTACCTATGGAATCTATTCCTCTACCAACTCTTTTATATATTGATCATCAAATTCAATAAATTAAATATTTCTCACACTATAATCCTTGATGATGTTCTACCTCTCAAGAAATATGACTTTTTTAGTGACAATCACTTTGTTGTTCTAGGGGTTGTACATGTAGTATTTCTTTGTTTCCTTAGGATACCCTAAAAAATTACACTTTGTTCCCCAAGGTACTAGTTTGTTTTTTGATAAGTACTCAACAAACTCCTCACAACCCTATACGCATGTATGTTACAAAATAGATTCTTTTCTGTCCATAACTCAATGGTAATTCTATTTTCCTCTTTAGTTAGTACTCAATTTAGTGTGTATGATACAATTGGTAATGAATTTACCCAAAAGGATAATTTAATATATGTATGACTCATCATTGAAATTTTCTTATTTAAAAAGGTACAATTACTCCTTTCACTAACACCACTCCACTGTAGTGTGTAAGGTGGTGTAAGTTGAGATAAAATCCCAAAATACCATAAAAAGTAGATAAACTATTTGTTATGATATTCACCACCTCGATATGATCCAAGATTATTTATATTCATTCCATTTTGATTCTCTACACCATTCTTGAATTATTGGAATTTATCAAAGAACCTAGACGTATACCTCATTAAGAAGACATAGACATATCTACTCAAGTCATAAGTAAAAGTGATTATTTAAGAATAACCCCCACTAGATTCTACTAGAAATGATTCTTACACATCGTTGGGTACCAATCCAAAAATCTCTATGAACCTTTCACCATATCCAAAAAATGCAGGTTTGGTCGTTCCTCATTGTAAAAAATCATGACACTTTTAAAGTGGTTTTAACATTGAAGAGTATAAATAACTATCTTGATAGAGATTTGTAAAATGATTCTTATTTTCATGACCAAGATGGAGATTCCAATTTTGGGTGTTATATAATCCATGTGAACATTATTCTTTATTTATTTTCAATAATTGGTTTTCATAATTTAATACATAATGGCCATTATTTAAATGACTCATACCATATCATATGTTGTCTTTCTAAAAGAAACGAAATTTATTTAAAAACATAAAAATAAAACCCTCTACAACTAGAATTGACACAGAAATGTTGTTCTTGGTAGTAATTGTATCATAATAACAATCCCTTAAAAATAATATCATTACTTTTGTCAATTAATTCTAGGAGTCACCAATGGATATAGAAGGTAGCCTCACACTATTACAAGCTCATAAATCCACTTCTCCTTTACAAATATTTATGAATCTACTTTGTTCTTGTATTTGGATATATATGTGAGAACCAAAAATTCTATCTAATACCCAATGTGTAGATATTGATAGATTACACATGACAATGAATGTAGCTTTAGCTTCCCATTTCTTCTAGCTGTAGTTCATTATCTATTGGACTTTCTTACCATAGAATAAACATAATACCTCCTTTTCTTTACCATGCCTCTAGATATACCTCTTCTTTAAAGGAATGTACTTGAGATATTTAGACTTGTTATGAGCCTTGGGCCCCTTTTACTTATTATTAGTTTTCTTATTTACCATAAGTACTATGAGTTTTTCATGCCCCATTTCATTATCAACTTGGAGAATTAAATTAAAATTAACTGAAAGAATATTATCATTTTTTTCAGGTTATAATTAATAATTAAACTGGAGAAGGTCTTCGGTAGCGAGGAATGTATGATGTATATGTGCAATTCATTTGGGAATTTAATCCCTATGGTGTTTAGGAGTTCAATGGAGAAAATAAACGTGAATATATGAGGCCCATGTGGAACATAGTCTCCAATATTATATGTAAAAAGTGTATTTGTTATCTCATATCTCTCTTCTCTTTCTTTCTCTTGATAGAGATCCTGAAGGTGAGACATCATGGTATACATATCCATGTAATCATGTTTCTTGAAAATCCCATTGGTCATAGTTGATATCATGAAACACATAACATCTTTAGTATCATTCAAAAGTTTCTCATTGAGGGATAAATCTTCCTTAAAAGCCTCATTACTATGAGCATTCAGAATTAATTCTTTTAGCACATACAATTTCCTTTGATGGTAAAGGATAATGTGTAAACACCGATTCCAATCATGGAAATTCATACTGGAGAGGAGGTTATACTTATCATGTATAGATCATAGTGATATGTTTGAAGAAATGTTATTTATGTTTTTACAAATAAGATGAGTATAAGTTCAGTACTTTATCTGATAAAATCCCGACAAATAAATAAATATTATATTTACTAATCTCCCACTATTTTATCAAATACTAATATCCCTCAACAATGGATTCAAAATTTTCTATTTCATGGAAATTCTAATGGAAAGGATCTATATTCCCCTTCTCATCACCCTCAATTTGGATGATCAAGAAATATTAAGTATTTTGTGTAGGAATTTCAAATTCTAATGAAATTAAATTATAGTTCCTTGATCTGTTAAGTTGACTCGCTAATCATGAAATACATAAATTGGATTTCCTTAACATTTTAATCTTAGTTAAACCAAATAATTATTAATAAGGTAACCCTTGATCTGAACTAATTTAATTCAACCCAAAACATCAAGTTATAATTACCTAATAATTGAAATAATTACAACATTGGATGGTCAAGAGCTCTGAACTATAGTTTAATTTTAACTAAAGTAGTGGAGGGCTATACCGAATTAATATATATAATCGATAGATTTTTTAATTTATGTGTAAATTTATAATTATTATATTTTTTAAATTCATGTTAATATTAAGTTGATTTACTTAAGTGATCAAACATTTCTTATATAACATTTATACATAATCCAATTTTTTTAGATATAACTTTTATTCTTTTTTAATTCATTAATACATATGATCGAGACAAAACATCAATAATGACATAACCATGAAACTTGAGAGAAATAAAATAATAAAGTGCCATGATCATGACCTTTTACTAATGGTTAGTTTATAGAGTAGATTATAAACTAACCATCAACCAATAGAGATGACAACTTGAGCCAATTAAGGTCATTATGGTAGCTCTCCACCTATCAACCTATGTATCTTTTTTGGATTGGTTTTTCCTCATATCCAAAATTGAACCACCTCCACTAGCTTGGGAACTATATCCAATGCTTATGCTTTTACTCACACACAGGTGAGGGGAACCATAATATTGGTGAAGGGGTTTACATAAAAGAAACCAAGGGAACACAATTCCTCACATAATGACATGAGAGATGACACACATTCCAATAACTTAATTTAATAATAACATATAATAAACTAATCACATATAATAGTCTAGTATAGGCTCATTATCATCCACATTCTTGCAATGAATTACAAATTAAATAAAATTATCATTCAATTCCAATAGTTGTTATTTAATTTAAAACATGCATGATGAAATTTAATTATCCCCTTTAATTAATCAAATCCTTTATCTTAATTATCATCTGAATTTACTTGAGATTCTTATCCATCATAGTTTTAAAAAAATTAATTAAATTTATTTAAAACTAACTATGTACAAAAATGTACCTCGGAGGCAAGATGAGTACCCATCTAAACTACCCAACATGTATTATAGTTTTATACTATTTTCTATTGCAACATATGAAATACATGCCTTATCACATAATATCGTCACATGTACTATCAACTTAATAATCACATGGTTTAAATGATTTTGTTTTTATTTTTACGTGGTTTATAGGGCTTTAATGTTCATAGATTAATAACTATAATATGACTTATACATGATTTTTAGATATTAACATTAAGCATAAATTAATTAAATATTTATATATATAAAAGACACTTCACACGGCATGTCTTATTAACTTAATGACCACATACAAGAACATATTGATAAGGTTTGCACAATATAATAACTTAATTTAAATTATGTGTAATTTGGTAAACGTACATGGTGTGTAAATTTATTATATACATCGTATATTATTCTCACCATCTATCACTGACACACACTTGGGGAATCGACATGTAACTTTTATATGAAAAGTTTTTATAGAACATACAGTGTACATGTGCTACATGGAGAGTGGTCTCCATGTTACATAAGCACCAGTCATGTGGGATGTGTAAGAATATATCTATCCAATACATGACTAAAGGATGACATGCCGTGTATAGATGTTACATAGTGTGTACTCTAGATGACCATGTGCCATGATGCTTTGGTAAATACATGGTATATAATTAAATTCACTGCATGTAATAAATGAACATGCCTTGAGTTTATTCTGAATTAATTATTGGTGAATTAAACACAAGTAAGTGGCATATACCTGATGGTTAGATGGTGTAAAATCTTATGTTATCTGGATAGGCTCCTCAGCACCTCTAGATGAGATCGTAAAATTTATTTAGTTCATAACATTATTTGATTTGAGTATATTTATGAAAAATGAAGAGGAATAAAGAATATATTTCAATTTGGATTAAAGAATGATTAAGATGTATATAAAAACCAATATTAAATGAATAAATAAATGAATGATATTCCGATAATTATAAATAATTATGTGACCCCTCTAATACCACATGAAGGTTCTAGGCATAATAGAAGTTTGTGATATGCCATGCCCAACAATGATTTTTTTATCAAGATAGATGATTAATATGATATTTACAGGATGGTAAATACTGTGATAACCATAATTGAATCAAACAATATAGAAAATGGGGAAGGGATAAGAACCAAAGTGCAATTTGGTCATATATTATTCATAATTAATTTAAGGAAATAAATAATTAACTTACATGAAATTATTTCTTCATTGATGGATCAAACAACTAATCTATGTTATACCATCATTGTGTGGTTGGAATTAAGATTATATTCTCTCTAGCAGTGATCCAAATATGTTCTAAAAATCTATAAATGTCACCATAAGAATCTCTGGGTACTATCACAATAGATCCTATTGCTTGTGTGGTTCGCCTCTGATCACCATGATAATCAATTCAAAAGGATTCTGTTTGATCTCTCTTCACACGAGAGTGGAAGTTTGAGGAATATCACACTCAGTTATTGATATATTTCATAGAGAAGAGAGATCTATTGGCATTCTAGAGGATACTCTGGATTTCAGTATGCACAACAAAATGAATTAGCTCTATTATAAACTAATATAAATGAATTTATATACCATTATGTTTAGAAATAAATATTTTCACAAGTTACCTTTATTATTTATTTAATCCCTATGGAACCCCATTTCCATAATAATATTAATAATAATAATAATAATAATAATAATAATAATAAAATAATCGTTCATATTCACTAAAATCCGGAATTAAATTAAATATTATTTTTTCAAATAATATTCAATATATATCATTTCTCACAGGACCATTTAAACTCAGTCTGTATTTCCTCCCTCATATTTATTAGACCTTGAATAAATGATATTTATTTAATAAATAAATATAACTGCATTATTGTCTAATAAATATTTATTTTAGATTACGCTCACATAATATTGTTTCAAATAATTGGTGATAAAATTTATGTGATAGAGGAAACATTAAAAAATATTAAACCATATTCATGAATAATATTTATTTATCCTATAAAATAATATATAATAAAATATTATTTAGTGGAGATTCTAGATACACTTAGTGTGTGACCCTCTAAGCCTATTTCTCATTGGCATTAGGCGAAACAGCCTAAATTCCAAGGTTAACATCTAGAAACACGCCAAGAATCCCATAGAGAAAGAAGTTAATTTCATAATGATATAATACCTCATACAGACTCTTACTGTGTAATGTAATCCGTTTATCATAATATCTCTTATCAATCAGGTTGTATGACGATACCATTAACCCATATACTCAATGTCTCTTTCTTTTACTTTTAGGAAATCAACTTACCTATAGAACACTATGTCCATGGATATTTTTAGGCTATATCATTTCCCTCAAAGGGCCTAAGATATCAACTTCTATTAAATGATAGGAGTTAAAAATCATTTCTCTCATTATTCATTAATGAAATATTACTCATGACACAACCAATATATTCTACCTCGTTACAAAAATACATTATCACTATTTTCATCAATACAAAAATTATGTGACATATAACACTTGTTAATAATAACCTTAAAGTCCATGGATCAACAAAAACATCCACAAATAGTAATATCCAATAGAACATACAAATTTGGATTTCTTAATAGTGGATCTCATTCTAATAATATCCTATAAAGGATATTACCAAGGGTGTACACAATTATAAGGTGCCTCAAAATCCAATGAGTGTCCACCCTTGATATACTAAATCGTTCGTTTCCCTCAAATGATTTCATCCATCTATAGAACATATATTTAATAATACCATGATGAAACTTCTAGGTTCTCATTATATCTAAAAAATATTATGACCTTCTAGTGTGAAAACTACTCTTAGGACATTATCACATACTATATTATGTATAATAACTATCATATTGTGATAAATAGATTATTAATATTAAAGAAATGAATATAGTTTATCATAAAGTACATGTAATTTTGTTATAGGAAACTGACTCTAATAGATCACACCAAAAAATTCTTTATACCAACTAAACTTCATCATTCCAAAAAATATAAAAAAATTCAGAATTTATTCTTTAATGGGACTTCTCAATGTCACTTGTTTGATAGATTTAACCTTTAAACAACATTCATAGTTTCCTATTAAAATGTATTATTAGATTTATAAAGCTTCTAATTTTGATTCACATGTAGGCATTATCCCTTATGGATCATATCTTTCTCTTTATCATGCACCACTCCATTCATCATATATAGTAATAAATATAAATGGGAATGTTTACTTACCTTTTTCTCAAGTTGAGGAGTGTGTTTTGTCTTTTTAGACAGGCAGTTTTCTCCTAGTTTTCTTCCAAATTTTTTTTGTTGTGTGATTTTTTATTAAACCAGTTGTAAGAACCTCATTTTAAATGTTTTATTTAGTGTTCAACAAAAAATATTTCCAAGGAATGTCTTCTAGAGTGATACTCATTCCACTTTGGAATAATTTTTTTTTCATTTGAAAACCATCATTCCATCTTCATATGGAATACTTATTCCTCCATCAAATGGTCAATCCATTTTTTTAATTCATTCATTTATATCATATAAATACACCCACTCAATATTTATTTGTTTTTGTATTATATGATTTCGATAAAGGAAATCTATTCAATATTTTCTTCTATATATAACAATTTATTCTCTTCCATGTATGTTGTTTTTAATACACTACCTTTGGTTGTTAAAACAATATTTGTTTTCTTTATTTAGTACCATTTTTTAAAACTATAAACCTTCTTTTCACTGGAATAAATTTACTGAAAAAATTCTCCATTATTCACACTAACCAAGTTTTATTTGTGTAATGGATATTGTGAACAAGCAACTAAAGACACTTTAGACATCTTCTTTCATTCTTTACTATTTTCCATCACATTAAATCTAGTTCTAGGTGAACCAATTTTTCTATCAATATTTTAATAATTCTTATTGGTTATTAAAGTGGTGAATATTAACTTGATACCTCCTTTCCTTCCATTATTTTAGTTTCTGAAAATATGACTAGGGTTAGAAAAAAATAACATTTTTTAATGAAGTCATGTTATGAAAAATATTGTATTGTATAGAATGTGGTTTTTGGAGGTATTTATTCATTATTAATCCTTCTATATTCCATAAAAAAAATCATAGTGTGTCTAAATTTTCCAAAAAATGTAAATTTAATCTAATAATTCATTAAGAAATAGTTACATTAGTGTTAAAAAACATAGACTAACTTCTTCCAGAAACTAAATTGTTGTACTATATACCACAAGCTATAATTTCTACATAAGACTCTACACTCTTTTACTTCTTTCAAAAAATATATATCCCCACTCAATATTCTTATTCAATACATATTTATCCTTTAGTTTACCTAATAATTTATCAAACTAATAATTCCATTCACTATATACATC
This sequence comes from Viscum album, assembly GCA_963277665.1. Classification (NCBI taxonomy): domain Eukaryota; kingdom Viridiplantae; phylum Streptophyta; class Magnoliopsida; order Santalales; family Viscaceae; genus Viscum; species Viscum album. The sequence goes on from OY728138.1 coordinate 1,386,267,308, forward strand.
CTCCATCTTATCTTTAAATTGTTATTTATGGTAAATCATGAATTTTTCATGGATTTTCTTCTTTTACATGAAAAAATTCAACTTTGAAACTATTTATTCAATAACATCCCATTGATCCTTTATTTTTTCATAATTTTTGGGATGTTTTACTCTATATCTATTTTTAGGGAATAACTGATTCCTTTAGTTTTTAAGAATTGAATTTCATTTTTGAAGGCTTGAATATTCACTTATTGGATGCACAAAAAATATATAGATTTAACACATGATGTGGTAACATAATCTTCCAAAAATTATGGTGATATATAGTCTACATCAATAAATTTTAAAAAACTTCCTATATTTATAGAATCATATATGCATATCGAGTTGATTGTTCTTACCTAAATAAGAATACCTAATTTCTTGGTTGATTTCTTCTTGTCATTATTCCACTTATTTCTAGATAAATGGAATTATAATTTAATTAAATACCACATAGATTAATATATTTCACCAGTGAATCATCCTAGTTCTTTTATTTTAAGATATATTCTTTACCATATAAAACATCCATATAAGACATTCATTATTTTTCCATTTAGAGAATTGATTCCTATCAAATACACAAGCCTTCACAGTATATTAAATATCTTACATGATGTTCAATATATTTACAAACCATAAAATTTAGGTTAAATAATCATTAAACTATTTAAATTTGATACTATTTATTTGGATCGGAGACACCCTGAGTGTGTGTGTATGTGTGTGTGTGGGGGGGGGGGGGGGTGAATCAGAGTGTTAGATGTTTTAAATTGTTTTTACTAGTTTACCTATTTCTTTTAGGATTGTTTCCCCATTTTACTAAGAACACTTATTCAACCTATATTTTTGAAAGCATACAAATCAAAAATTACCCAAATTAGAAACTCCAAGGAGCACACAATATTATATTACAAGTATTTTGAATGAAAAATTATCAATCTAATTGAACTACCTCTTCTTCACTCTTCTCACTACTATTGTGAATGATATATCCAGTTTATAAACTTGATGGTCTGTTCAATATCATCATGGTATGTAAAAGTTGTTTACATATTCATCACCACATAGATGCACTAGGAAATTCAGTATTATGCTCTTATACTTCCTTAAAATAAATGAAATAAACTCTTTATAAATGAGGGATGATTCTATGAATTTTTTTAGACTATATTTGCGCCTCACCCCCAGTAATGATAATTCAACAAACTATAATTATACTTTGAAATAGTTCTTTTTCTATAGCTAGGTATAGTTGTAATATTACTATATATCAAGCCTATTACCATTAATATTTCTTGGATATGGTCACTATATATACACTAGATATTAAATTCATTTAATATTACCTTTTTCTTCTTCTACACTAATATGATATGTCGATATAGTGAACTCTCTATCTTTTTAATTGATTTTATATCAAATATCTAAATTTGGATATGAATTCTCTTATTCTAAAACTAACATTTCAATTCTATTTCAACTTATTATTCTATTTAACAATTTATGACAATAATTTCTATATTTATAGATCTTTAGGGAATTATATTATCATTACACTTTTCTATCCTTATTACATCTTATGCACACTAGTGCTGTAATAATCATCACAGAATATCCTTATTCTTCTCCTATTATTTCCCTTAAAGAGTAATTGAATATAAACATCAGATATTATTTAAATATTTATAATATAAAAGTAATACTAGAATCTTGGTCTTAATATTTTAAGTATTTGGGAACCCCTAAATATTGGTCTTTCCTTTCCATAATTCATCACATAAAATGTTTCCATATTTTTAAATATAAAAACATCTATGAAAATAGAACGGAGGAAAATATTATTTCAAAACTATATGTCTCAAGAAGGCTCCTAGACATTGATTCTCATATCATAGTCATCAAGCTATCCATAGAAAAACATCATCTATTAAATACATTACCATCTGATTAAAAACACAAAGTGATATGTTTTGTTTACCATTCTATCCCCATTTCTCAATCACCATGATTTATACTATGACATAGAGACATGATTATATGAGTTTCAAGGTGATTATAGGTGTTGGTTCCTTATTATTGATGCTTGAAAACACTGTCTATAGGTAGACGATAAAAGGAACGACACTATATTGTCTTAACACAAGAATTTTAATAAACTAAATAGTTACTATGTTTTATCCATCAAATAAAAAAACCATTCATATTGATTCTTGGTTTATTACCTTATATGCAAAATAGGATGGGTAGTAATACCCAAGTAATCAACATATACCATGAGTACTAACCATTCATTTTGGAACTTCCTTGTGCTTTTCCTACCCTCCAAACACCACACACAACCCCATGACTGCTCAATGGGTGCCTCTATTTTCTAATCATCTATAAAGAATAAATACTACCCTTCAAGGGTGTATGGAAACATTAACTTGATTTCCTTTGATTTCCTCCCTTTTTTGTAAATTCGAATCATAAATAATTATTCATAAATAACCTCTATGATATAAATATTTTTTCCATATTAGTAGTAACTATAATATATATTCTAGATTCCTCAAACATATCATCTACATTATTTAATCCACCTTATTTGGGTTATTTTAATATAAATAATTCACTTCCAATTTCAGAAAAAACTTATGAATAATTTATTCTTTTTTATACACTTCCAACATCCAGACATTGGGAATAATACCCACAAAATTATAAAAATTCAATTCAACACTTATCTTATTTAAAATAAAATCCTTACAAATAGAATAATACCTTAATATATTTTTTTAAAAAATATAACATTACATCAAGGTTTTAAAAGACTAAAAATTGTATTTTTATTATTTTAATGAATGAAAAAATAGCCCACCTATCACCAGGATCGGGAATGATGAAAGATAATGAAATCACTCTGAAAATCAAGCTTACAGTTATCAGGTAATGTCCCTACCATATTATATAACAAAATATTCCCAACTAGATACAAACAATCCATAATAAGGATTCATATATCTTATAATGTAATGGTTAAATCCATAGTGGATATATTAATCAAGGATCATTTCATTCAAAAATTTTAATACCCAAAATGTTTTGATATAATTGTACTCATAAAGAATAAGAATTGAAAATGTTGTATTTTATCAACTTTTAGTAACTCTATCAATGCTACTAAAATTATTAATTATATGAACTGATATATTTTTTTTCATCGATACAATAAGATGATTCAAATATCATTCCTTCATGCATGGATATTCCATGTATAAAAAATTTTATATGGTTCCTAAAGATAAATAATCAATGTATTTCTAGTCACAACAAGGTATGTACTACTATCTAGTGATTATTATCAGCTTGAAAAACATTTAGGCTACTAATCAGTAGGCCATGCATCAAATATTTAAGCCCTTTCTCAAAAATATAGTTTAGTTCCACATATATGATTTATTATTGAATTTATCCTAGATATATGACCAATTTGATGATTTAGAAATGGTATTCAACAAAAAAAAGGAATAACCTGAAAATGGATCCAAAGCACACTGTTGGACGTAATTTTAAAAAAAGTTTTAGGTTCTTCATTTCCCACTAAGATATCCAAGTATATCTAAAAAAGAAAAAATAAATTTTTGATATGCATTATCCTAGGAAACATTGGGAGTTAATAGGATTTCAAGGGAATATTTCTTAAATCCGGGGATTTATTAAGAATATTTCTATAAAATATCTGACCTTCACCAGATTAATGTATAAAGGACCAATCTACCAATGGGATGAAAAATTCTAAAGTTATTTTGAATGACTAATGTGGTTTCCTGTTCAAATTCTACTTTTAATGCCTCATATAGAAAAAAATATTATCTTATATGTGAAATCCCTCGAGTTGTCACTTGGTTAAATTTCAACATAAATGGATAATAAATAAAAATAACATGTTCATTATTAACTCAGTCACAATATGTTGAATATTGAGTGCGGCTATACCAAAATTGAAAAGAACTGTCTCACTTTATTCTTTGTGGTGAAGAAGTTGGGTAACTATCTAAAATAGTATGAGGTATATATGGCCTCCCTTATTGAAGTTATAAATAATATTATTTATAAAATGATTCTGACGGGGTGTTTGGAGAACTAGGTAGTAATTTTATGACAATTTGATCTCAATTTTATCTCTCAGAGGGATACTAATGGCTTAGAATTTTACGATTTCCTGACCAACCAACTCTTAATATAGGAATTAACTTTATACATGACTTTTATTATTGAATATATTTTATTCATTGATGATGTTTAAAAAATATATAGATTCAATTCAATGGATCCTTCAAAAACCCTACCAAGAAAATAATTGATGATAACAAATTCAACAGGGCCGGCCTATAAAGTATATTTAATTCTATTTGAATGTCACTCTTTCCATATTCATTCATCCTATCAGAAGGATTAACTAGAAAAGAGGTTAAATACCATGCACTAATAAATGGTTTTGATCTTTACTTTTAGATCTTAAACAATTACCCCAACATTAAAGGTGACACTAAGTTAGTGATCAAACAATTTAATAAAGAGTTCTCTAACAAGAATGAAGTGCTAATGGATCATATTAATCATACTTGAGAATTTATAGTGAACTTTCCCTTGAAACATATGATGTAATAAATCCATTTAGTCACAAACTACCCCTTAAAACACATTAGATAAATTTATACTTTTGTTGCTGACCCGAATTAGAGTGAAATTGTTATTCAAGTGGTGCATCAAAGAGAAACATATCACTTATCCAATAAAGGAGTTGATATAGTAGATGAAATAAATACTAATATTCCCAAATAATAATTTTGTATCCTTTTAAATACACTAAAAAAAGGAAAATATCCCCAATTGTGGAATATCTCCAATTTGAGGCTCTCCCATAAGATTGATATAGAAAATACGCGATCCACAGCCAAATGATGAACTTATCATCCAAGATAGCCAAATATACCCAAAAATTATTTGAAAGATTTTTTTAATGGAATCCTTATTAGGTGCATCAAACGAGGAAAACATTATAGTCATAGATGAAGTACATTATGCAATATATAGTGATCACTAAAAGGGTCAAAACTAAATTACCAGAAAATTGTGTTTTCTGGTGGTTTTCAGAACCACCGCTAAACATTTCACAGAAAATTATTTCACGATGATTTTTAGGGGTTGTTTTAAAAACCACTACTAAATGTACTTTTAATTTTTAGTGGTTCTTTTTAAAAAATAACCGCAAGAGTAGATTTTTAATTTTTTTTGTTTTTTAAAATTTAAATTTTAGCGGTGCTTTATTTAAAACCTCCGCTAAATTAATGAAACAAATATTACATATTATATTATATATATATATATATATATATTTAATTATGATTTATTAATGCTAATAATTATTTATTATTAATGAAAAGTTATTTTTTATTATTTATGGTTTTATTTAATTAGAATGTGTTAGTTATTTATTATTTATAACTATTAGTTAGTAATTATTTAAATATCAAATTGATGCTTTGATGAGTTGGGAATTTAAATTCATCATAAAATGAAGATAATTTTTGATCTTGGAGTCCATTTTAACTCCAAAACCAGTCAAATTGAATCTTACGATATGATATACAACACTAGATAATAATTTGGTAATAATTAATAGAATAAAAAATAATACAATTTTAATTGAAGTTGAAAATTGAACTTGAATTTCAAACGACCATAAATTTTGATTCTGGTGTCCATTTGGGTCCATCACATATGAAATCTATGCTTGTAACAATATCTACACTATATTGATCAAGGGTGACCAAGGTCACAAATTTTTAAGGTAAAAAGGTCTAAAAGTCCTCTAAAACAATGTTTTTAGTTTGGATAATTGATTTTTTGACCATTCTATGAGATTTTAGTTTAATTTAAGAGTGTCATTATGTGGTTTTTAGACCATCTATGATTTTATTTCATGGATTTACATTACTATTGATTTTATGGGGATCCAATTGTTGTAGTTTATCCACTTTTGGTGATTTATTATCTATTATATATATATATTTATATATTTCTATACATTTATCTACATTTATTTATACATTTTATATATTTATCTAAAATTATATATAATTGTATCCATGCATTGATATTTATATGTATATATTAATGTTTGTCTATATTTTTATACATTTGTAAATATTTATTTTTATTTATGTTTATATATTTTTATATCTTATATGTATATATATAGATATTTATATTTTCTTGTGTTCATATATATATATATATATATATATATATATTAATGTCGATTTACATACATTTATGTCCTTATTTATATTTATTTCACACAAATGTGTGTTTGTATATATTTATGTAAATTTCGAGATAGGTATATTTATATATTTATAGATATTTATATCCATTTATAATTTATAATTAATTACTTATTATTTATTCATTTATTATATATCATATATTGTAACGCCCTGACCCGAGCTACCCGGAGTCGGTGCATTACTTCGTAGCATTGGCATGACCACAAAAGATCAAGTCTCGAAAGACCGATTAATTTAGTAGCCTTGGAAACACTAGATACATTTGTAAACGTTACATTACATCATAAAGTGAAAAACTACAATAACAAAGTCTCCATAGTCTACACTCATATCTTCTTCTGACTATCCCTGCAGGACATTCATAAAATACTTCTTCACATACTGGAAAATATTAAAACATTGAAAGGGGTGAGCTCAGATGCTCAGTAAGAATAACAATATTGCGGAAGCTTTCATAAATAAACATTAAAATCTAAGGCAATGTATAACTAAAACAAAAGCCTTTTTAAACTTGAACTTCAGCATAATATGGAAAAAGTAAAATGAAATAATTCCATTTACTTACTCACACAGATATTCTACTAGTCGAATAATCACATGAAATATCAATAACCACTTTCATAATGATGGAATGCATAATGCTAGACTATCATAACCACGTAGCCAAGGCCTCGTGCCAAGACCACAAATAAGATTTTGTCAAGGCCTCGTGCCAAGACACTAGTTTGTCTCATGAGACCTACCGATGCATCGAGGAGATATAGCGGGCTCCACCCGTCACTTATTAAGTCCAATGCATTCCTCATATGAACAGGTTTAAACATATCATAAACCATAACATAATCGTATCACATAAAACATGCATAAAGGAAACATAACATTTCCACATTTCAATCACAAGATATCAATACAACACATTGATATAATAAAAATGCTTTCAAAACCATTTTCAAAACCAAAAATAGAATAAAGTTAAAACTTTGTATTAATTTTTCATTAAAAAAAGTGATGGCATGTAGAGGAAGCCGAAACTCAAATAATGGTCACAGCGGTGGAGAAGTCGTTGTCGCCACATATGTATAGAAAGAAAAACATTCCCTTTTTGTCGTTTAGTAAAATGCTTCGTATAAAAAAGATTCCTTTTGAATAAACGTAAAAGTCAAAGGGGTTTATACACCGTATAAAAGAATGTTGTGTATAAAACCAAATATGCCTCAATGAAAGGAGATTGATATGAAGTCCTTAAAAAAATAATTTTTAAAATAAAATAGATCTATTATGTGTATTCACTATAATTTCACATAAAGAAAGTACAAAAACAATATTGGACATAATAATATCATGACATAATTTGAGAGTAGGAGATTAACCCAAAGAATGGAAATTGGGTTAAGAAATTCCCTTACCTCATGTCCGACTTGACTTGATCGTTATTTAACCTCCTGAATAATAGACTAGAGTTAATTTCTATTTACTTAAGAAAATTTTTCATTTTCATTATTCCTTTTATATCACTTATTACCATGTCATGAACATTATGTAATTATTTATGTTTATAATGGTCGTTTTGTCGATCTTAGGTACTTGAGTCAAAAATAAACTTCTTATAATTACAAGTTGTTTATGTGGTAGAATATCCATTATCTCCAGAATTATATTCATGATGTAGATATCATATATATCATATATATCCAGTATATACATTCATTTACAATATTACATAACATTTAGAGGTAAGAAATGAAATGCACCGTTCATGGAGACGGTAAGCCGTACGTACGCATGAACGCTACTTTCATTTCTATTTCGTATTTAATGGAATGAAATCATAATATTATAAAGGTGTATTATAATTCCAGTATAATATCAAATAAAATATCATTTACTCCATCCTTTATACATCCTACATATGGCATTAACGGTTCAAATCACTTTGAGGGGGCGGTAGTCCGCACTTCCTAAAATGAAATTATCGCATTTACCAATAATGGAAATCATAAAGTATGCCATAAATGAGAAATACAGAATCATAAGGAAAACATAAACATATTATATATCATATATAAATATAGTGACATCTTAATGACCACCTTTGAAGGTGTTATATGAGTGTTGAACAATCATCGTTTCGTGAGGCAGAAATTCGCCATCCACAGAAACAATATGTTCTTTAACCGTTAGATGTAGGTGTGTGTAAGTGTAGCTAGAATACGTCTTATAACAATATCCTAGTATATTGAGGATACTGGTGTTGTTACAAAAGAAATGAATAAAAAGAGTTTATGGGGTTGGAGAAGAAAAATAAAACAAAATAACATAAGAGAAGACATTACCTTAAAATCGGGTAACTCTTTTGATTTGATCCAAAGGCTTCCTTGGGAAGAATTATGCCCAAATTGAGGCTTCTATGAGTAAGGTAGGGAAGTTGGGAGAGTATTTGGGAAGAGGTTGGCCGAGCCAAAAGGCTTTAATAGTGCGAGTAAGGTGGTGGAGGTGGAGGCCTTTTATAAGTGGAGAGGAGGGGAACTCTAGGAAAGTAAAGGAAAGTCAATTTATTTTAAAATGGTATTCATATTTAAGAGGTCCCACATTGATATAATTCGAGGATAAGGTGATAAGGGTTCGAAATCCACCCATACAATAGGGTTTGGACATGTTTAGGTCTTAGATATTACATTATCATTCCATTTTATTTAAATCGTTAAATAATGAGGCCATCGCTGCATCATCATGATGTCATAAATAATTTAATTTATTTAATGTCTAAAAATTATAAAAAAAATATCATGATGTCGGAAACCCTTTTAGATTTATAAGTAATATTTATAGCCAAAAATATGACTTGAATAACCCCATGTAAAAATTGTTTTAGTAAAACATTTCATGTTTGTGTCATTTTTTACTTTAACATTAAATAAAAGGTATTTATGTCATTTTCCAACTAAAGTGGCTCCATGGGGTCCCCAAGTTGACCCATGGATTGTCTTGGTCGTCCATGGAACATACAATGAGAGTAGGACATGTTTCAAGCTCATCTCATATTATTAAAACATTATTTTTACTTTAAACTACACTAATTACCTCTAATCGCGATTAAGAACTTAAAAGTTACTATTCACCAAATAATTATTTTAATCTTATTGAACCACATTTTACTTCTTAATGACAACCATGTATGTCGGATTTTTGAAATTCAAATCACAGAAGTGGTAATGTTTAATTTAAAAGAAAAATTAGTTTTTTAACTACCACTTAGTGGTTTCACTATTCATCAAAAATTGAAGTTTTTCAGAATAATGCCAAAATTTCATCCTAAGCTATAATTGATATTCCGAATTAAAAAATGATGTTTATTTTAAAAAATTCCAAACATATAAGTTGCGTTAATTAATTTTATAATTAATTCTCGCTGTCACAACAAATAGCGTGTTTTTAAGAAATAATTTCTATCAAAAGATTGGCAATTGTTTATGTTCAATTTCAAATTGAAATTAATTCTAATGAACACCGTTGGATAAAATGGTAAAAATATATTCTAATTATACTTTAAAACCACTCAATAGTATAATTTATCACTATTAATTATTTTTATTAAAAAAGTTATTTTAATTATTTTTCACTATTCATAAAAAAATTGGAAGTTCTCAGAAAAATACCCAAAATTCAACATAGGCAAATTTCGATATTACGAATCCAAAAATGAAGTCCATTTGGAAAAAAAAAGTGTATAAAATTTCAAAAATTAGGTATTACTATTCATAACGGCTACTTTGATTGGTTGTGGTGTGTGTTAGTACTCGAAGTTGCGTACACCACACACTACTGTATTATTCAAAGAGAAGAGTACCGAGGAAGCTTGGGGTGTTACATTCTCCCCTCCTTCAAATAATTTCTTCCTCGAAATTTCATATAATATCACTGTATAAAAAGACTCGGGTGATTCTTCATCATATGTTCCTCGGGTTCCCACGTTGCCTCCTCTATCTTATGGTTTCTCCATAAAACTTTTAACAGAAGAGTCGTCCGGTTTCTCAGCACTTGTTCTCTTGTATCAAGAATCCTGATGGGATCTTCGCAATAAGAAAGATCGGGTTCCAGTTCTAATTCCTCATAGGTGAGTACATGCGTTGGGTCAGGCATGTATTTTCTGAACAGTGATACGTGGAATACATCATGAACTTTGAGAGACTTGGCGGCATTTCCAAACGGTAAGCTACAACCCTAATTCGTTCTAGAATTTCGAAGGGTCCGATGTACCTGGGACTCAATTTACCCTTCTTACCGAAACATATAACTCCTTTCCATGGAGATAACTTCAAGAAAACATGATCTCCTACCAGAAATTCCAAATCCTTCCTTCGGTTGTCGGCATAGCTCTTCTGCCTACTTTGAGCTGCTTTGATGTGGTTTTGGATTACTTTCACCTTTTCCATCGTTTCCTCCACCAGTTCTGGGCCAACAAGTTTTCTTTCACCAACGTCATCCCAATAGGTTGGTGTGCGGCATCTCTTTCCGTATAAAGCTTCATATGGTGCCATCTGAATACTTGAATGGAAGCTATTGTTATAAGAAAATTCTACCAGAGGTAAATATTGATCCCACATTCCTTGAAAGTCAAGTGAGCATGATCTCAACATGTATTATAAGGTTTGAATAGTTCTTTCTGATTGTCCATCTGTTTGAGGGTGGTAAGCAGTGCTCAAACGAAGTTCAGTATCCAAGGCCTTCTGAAGACTTTTCCAGAATCTTGATGTAAAACGGGGATCTCGATCCGAGACAATCGATAGGGGTACTCCATGAAGTCTCACAACTTCATTAATATATAGTCTTTCTAGACGTTCAAGTGGTAGATCTTCCCTTATAGAAATAAAATGTGCTGACTTCGTGAGACGATCAACAATGACCCATATTGTGTCATTTCTTCTAGGAGTCTTTGGTAGTCCCATGCCAAAATACATCGTAATATTATCCCATTTCCACTCAGGTATGGGAAGGGGTTGCAATACTCCACTAGGCTGTTGCCTTCCAGCATTCACTTGTTGGCAAACCATACATCTTGACACAAAATCGACAATCTCCCTTTTCATGTTGTCCCACCAAAAATTTCCCTTTAAATCTCCATACATTTTAGTGCTCCCAGGGTGTATAGTGAAATTGGAACTATGAGCATCATCCAACAATTCCCTCTTTAAGTCAGGTATATCGGGAACACAAAGTCTCCTCCCAAATTTCAAAATTCCATCTTCACAAACAATGTCACTCAACCGCCCATCATTCACAGCTTTAATCTTCTTTTTCAACACTTCATCATCGGCATGAGAACACTTTATCCTTTCTAGTAAATATGGTTTGGCAACCATTTGAAAATTTCTTGATGTTTCACCCACCATGGTGATTCCTTATCATCATCATCAAAAATCGTAACCTCCTTCTTCTTACAATAAATCTTCGCATCATAGTCCGAAAGCCAATCCATACCGAGGATTATATCAAACTCAATCATAGGTATGATAATGAGATCAGCGGATAAAGAACAGTTATGTGCTCTAATGGGGACTGATTCACAAAACTTTGTTGCAATAATACTTCCCTTAGGAGTTTTGACTGACAATTCTCTTGTTAAATCAAACTGGAAATGTCTAATTTTCTTAGCAAACTGGGAAGATATGAAACAATGCGATGATCCAGAATCAAATAATGCATTTTCTAAACTTGAGGAAACCATTAAATTACCTGCCACCACGTCTTTTAGATTTTCAACTTCAGCAGTAGTGATAGCATAAGTTTGGCCTTGATCCCTTGGCCTCTTCTGAGTTAAGTTCCCCTGACGTTTAGGACATTCATTTGCATAATGTCCCATTTCTCTAAAATTATAGCATTCCACATTCACAAAAACTTTCTTTCCCTTGCAATCATGAGCTTGGTGGCCTTTTTCTCCACACTTGTAACATACTCCCATTCCCTTTAAGCAAGTACCAGGGTGTTTCTTCCCACATTTACTGCAGGACTGATATTCAACTCTTCCCTTCTTCCCCTTATTTCCATTTCCAGATTGATCAGAAGATCTCTTCTTCTCTTTCTTTTCTTTAAAGTCATATGACTTAGATAATTCCTTTTCCGTCTTGATAGCACACAAGACAATATCTTCGTATGTTGAGAAATATTGTGATACTAAATCTCGACGGAGAAATGGTTTTAACCCATCAAAGAAACAATAAATCTTACTTCTTGGGTTACGTATATAATCTGCATCATGCCTCGCTAACCTTGTAATGTTAGCCTCATACTTTGAGACATTCTCATCCTCCTTCTACCTTAGACTCAGAAATTGCCTTTCTATATCTGCTCGATGGTCACGAGGAAAGTATTTTTCTAAGAAAATCTCTTTGAACTCCCTCCATTCCATATTCGATACATCATCATCTTCCTTTGTGTTTTGAATCAGCGACCACCACTGATCGACATCTCCAGTGAGGCGGTAAACTGCCATGCCAACCTTCTCCCTTTCGCTACTCCCCAATTCATGGAATATTTTCTCTAAGGAGTTTATCCATTGCTCAACTACTAATGGATTTGTACCCCCATTAAATGTTGGCGGTTTTTGTATCATGAAGCGGTCTAAAATTGATCCTCCACGTTGTGGATCAGGGTGATCCATACGAGTAAGGTTATTATTCATAACCTGAGTGAGTTGACCCAGTATGGTAATAAGTTGATCAGCACCAGTTGTATCTCCAGATCCACAATAATTATTTTGAGCAGGAGGGAAATCCATACACAGAGTGCATGCATTGATACGGTTTCCATTCCTTCCACTATGCGCCATTTCTAAACAATGTCATAAACTAGATTAGTTTATGAATCAAAATACATAATTCCATACTTGTAAAATATTTAACATAAATTGAACTATTTATGGACATAATCCATAATCATAAAAATGTTTTCTCTGAGGAAGTATATACTCATAACCCTTCATAGTGGTTTGTAAAGAAAATGAGAATTATCCTAAGCGTATCCCCCAGGAGTGTCGTAACCAAGAGTGCAGCAAGGCCCGTTGTCGTGCACTAGTTCCCGTTCGAGTCTAGCTCAAAGTGGTGTTTTTGGGTTTTACCCCTAGGTACATCTGTGCCAGAGCCACCTCTACCTGCTCATATCCATACAGGGATGTATTTCTCGGAAAACTCACAAAATCTCTATAATACCAAAATTCTAGGAAGTTATTTTATTCTAATCCTTAAAGTCTATCTTCGGGCTATGTGCTCTAATCAGAGTTTATCTAAATCTAGCTTCCAAGGTTAGTACTAAACTGCCTCTGATACCAACTGTAACGCCCCGACCCCAGCTACCCAGAGTCGATGCACAACTTCGTAGCATTGGCATGATCACAAAAGATCAAGTCTCGAAAGACCGATTAGTTTAGTAGCCTTGGAAACACTAGATACATTCGTAAACGTTACATTACATCATAAAGTGAAAAACTACAATAACAAAGTCTCTATAGTCCACACTCATATCCTCTTCTGACTATCCCTGCAGTTCATTCATAAAATACTTCTTCACATCCATGGAAAATATTAAAACATTGAAATGGGTGAGCTCTGATGCTCAGTAAGGATAACAATATTGCGGAAGCTTTCATTAATAAACATTAACATTTAAGGCAATGTATAATGAAAACAAAAGCCTTTTTAAACTTGAACTTCAGTATAATATGGAAAAAGTAAAATGAAATAATTCCATTTACATACTCACATGGATATTCTACTAGTCGAATAATCACATGAAATATCAATAACCACTTTCATAATGATGGAATGCATAATGCCAGACTATCATAATCACGTAGCCAAGGCCTCGTGCCAAGACCACAAATAAGATTTTGTCAAGGCCTCATGCAAAGTCACTAGTTTGTCTCATGAGACCTACCGATGCATCGAGGAGCTATAGCGGGCTCCACCCGTCACTTATTAAGTCCAATGCATTCCTCATATGAACAGGTTTAAACATATCATAAACCATAACATAATCGTATCACATAAAACATGCATAAAGGAAACATAACATTTCCACATTTCAATCACAAGATATCAATACAATACATTGATATAATAATAATTCTTTCAAAACCATTTTCAATACCAAAATAGAAGAAAGTTAAAACTTTGTATTTATTTTTCATTAAAAAAAGCGATTGCTTGTAGAGGAAGCCGAAACTCAAATAATGGTCACGGCGGTGGAGAAGTCGTTGTCGCCGCATATGTATGGAAAGAAAAACATTCCCTTTTTTTCGTTTAGTAAAACGATTCGTATAAAAAAGATTCCTTTTGAATAAATATAAAAGTCAAAGGGTTTTATACACCGTATAAAAGAAAGTTGTGTATAAAACCAAATATGCCTCAATGAAAGGAGATTGAGACGAAGTCCTTAAAAATATCATTTTAAAATAAAATAGATCTATTATGTGTATTCACTATAAGTACACATAAAGAAAGTACAAAAACAAGATAGGACATAATAATATCATGACATAATTTGAAAGTAGGAGATTAACCCAAAGAATGGAAATTGGGTTAAGAAATTCCCTTACCTCGTGTCTGACTTGACTTGATCGTTCTTTAACATCCTGAATAATAAACTAGAGTTAATTTCTATTTAATTAAGAACATTTTTCATATTCATTATTCCTTTTATATCACTTATTACCATGTCCTGAACATTATGTAATTATTTAAGTTTATAACGGTCATTTTGTCGATCTTAGGTACTTGAGTCAAAAATAAACTTCTTATAATTACAAGTTGTTTATGTGGTAGAATATCCATTATCTCCAGAATTATATTCATGATGCAGATATCATATATATCATATATATCCAGTATATAAATTCATTTATAATATTACATAACATTTAGAGGTAAGAAATGAAATGCACCGTTCATAGAGACGGTAAGTCGTACGTACGCATGAACGCTACTTTCATTTCTATTTCGTATTTAATGGAATGAAATAATAATAGTATAAATGTGTATTATAATTCCAGTATAATATCATATAAAATATCATTTACTCCATCCTCTATACATCCCACATATGGCATTAACAATTGAAATCACTTTGAGGGGGCGGTAGTCCGCACTTCCTAAAATGAGATTATCGCGTTTACCCATAATGGAAATCATAAAGTATGCCATAAATGAGAAATACAGAAGCATAAGTAAAACATAAACATATTATATATCATATATAAATATAGTTACATCTTAATGGCCACCTTTGAAGGTGTTATATGAGTGTTGAACAATCATCGTTTCGTGAGGCAGAAATTCGCCATCCACAGAAACAATATGTTCTGTAACCATTAGATGTAGGTGTGTGTAAGTGTAGCTCGAATCCTTATTATAACAACATCCCAGTATATTGAGGATACTGGTGTTATTACAAAATAAATGAATAAAAATAGTTTATGGGGTTGTAGAAGCAAAATAAAACAAAATAACATAAGAGAAGACATTACCCTAAAATCGGGTAACTCTTTTGATTTGAGCCAAAAGCTTCCTTGGGAAGAATTCTGACCAAAGTGAGGCTTCTAGGAGTAACAGATGGAAGTTGGGAGAGTATTTGGGCAGAGGTTGGCCGAGACAAAAGACTTTGAAAGTGTGAGTAAGGTGGTGGAGGTGGGGGCATTTTATAAGTGGAGAGGAGGGGGACTCTTGGAAAGTAAAGAAAAGTCACTTTATTTTAAAATGGTATTCGGATTTAAGAGGTCCCACATAGATATAATTCGAGGATAAGGTGATAAGGGTTCTAAATCCACCCATCCAATAGGTTTTGGACATGTGTAGGTCTTAGATATTACATTATCTTTCCATTTTATTTAAATCGTTAAATAATGAGGTCATCGCTGCATCATCATGATGTCATAAATCATTTAATTTATTTAATGTAAAAAAATTATAATAAAAATATCATGATGTCGGAAATCTGTTTAGATTTCTAATGAATATTTATAGCAAAAAATATGACTTGAATAACCCCATGTAAAACTTGTTTTAGTAAAACAATTCATGTTTGTTTCATTTTTTACTTTAACATTAAATAAAATGTATTTATGTCATTTTCTAACTAAAGTGGCTCGATGGGGTCCCCAAGTTGACCCATGGATTGTCTTGGTCGTCCATGGAACATCCAATGAGGGTAGGACATGTGTAAAGCTCATCTCATATTATTAAAACATTATTTTTACCTTAAACTACACTAATTACCTCTAATTACGATTAAGAACTTAAAAGTTACTATTCACCAAAAAATTATTTTAATCTCATTGAACCACATTTTACTTCTTAATGACAACCATTTATGTCAGATTTTTGAAATTCAAATCATAGAAGTGGTAATGTTTCATTTAAACGAAAAATCAGTTTTTTAACTACCACTTAGTGGTTTCACTATTCATCAAAAATTGAAGTTTTTTGAGAATAATGCCAAAATTTCACCCTAAGCTATAATTGATATTCCGAATTCAAAAATGATGTCTATTTTAAAAAATTCCAAAAATATACGTTGAATTAATTAATTTTATAATGAATTCCCACTGTCACAACAAATAGCGTGTTTTTAAGAAACAATTTATATAAAAAGATTGGCAATTGTTTATGTCCAATTTCAAAGTGAAATTAATTCTAATGAACACCATTGGATAAAATGGTAAAAATATATTCTAATTATACTTTAAAACCACTTAATATTATAATTTATCACTATAAATTACTTTTATTAAAAAAGTTGTTTTAAGTATTTTTCACTATTCATAAAAAAATTGGAAGTTCTCAGAAAAATACCAAAAACTCAACATAGGAAACTTTCGATATTACGAATCCAAAAATGAAGTCTATTTGGAAAAATAAAGTTTATAAAATTTCAAAAATTAGGTATTACTATTCATAACAGCTACTTTGATTGGTTGTGGTGTGTGTTAGTACTCGAAGTTGCGTACAACACACGCTACTGTATTATTCAAAGAGAAGAGTACCGAGGAAGCTTGGGGTGTTACATATATTATATATTATTTAATATTTATGCTTAATTTATTATTAATTTATTATTTATTATTTATTATTTTTTCATTTATTATTTGTTATTTATTATATATTATATTATTATTTAATATTGTTTAACATTTATTACATATTATTACATAATATTTATAATTTAATAATTTAATAATAATTATTTATTATAAAATTATAATTCACTATTTATTTATTTATTTTTTATTATCTCTCTATTATTTATTTACAATTAATTTATTTGTTATTTATCTATTATTAATTTAATGTTTATATTTTTCTTAATTTAATATTATTTTATTATTTATTTATTGTTAATGTATTATTTACTATATATTTGTTATTGATTTATCTTGTATTTATTAATAATATATAATATATAATATATTATTAATTAATTAATTAATCATTAATCATTAATTATTATTTAATATTTATCATTAATTATTAATTTATCAATTAATAATTATATATTAATTTCTTATTTCTTATTAAATAATAGTTAATTTATTTATTACTCATTTAATATTTATTATATATTTATTATATATTATTTCATATTATTTATACTTTATTATTAATTTATTATCAATATCGTATTTAATTGTTATTTATTGCTAATTTATAAATGATGTATTATATATTATTTATTTATAATATATTTATAAAATATTTATAAATAATTTATAATTAATTTATTATTTATGTATTATTTATTGATTATTGATTTATTTATTATTTATTAATTATTTAATGATAAAATATTTAATTTTAATTTGTTATTATTTTATTATTAATTAATTATTTATTACTTATTATTTATTAAGGATTATTTATTAGTGATTATTAATTATTAATTAATTGGTTAATTATATATATATGTATTTATTTATATACTTATTACATATTAATTGTATATTAATTTATTCTTAATTATGAAATTATTGTTAAATTTTTTAAATATTGATTTAATGGACATATAATGGCATTAAAAACGCATTTATTGAATATTTTGCAAAATATAGTTGATACGGAAAAAAAGGCATGGCTAGAGAAGCTTCTTGATGCGTTATGGGCTGATCACACCTGTACACGCACCCCTACAAAGGTGACTTCATATTATTTAGTATATAGGATAGAGGTAGTTAGTCCAATTGAGGCCTAGCCACCATCACACAAAACTGGAATTTATGACCATTTGACCAAAGAAAAACATCCACATGTTCTAATGAAGGAGTTTGAAGGTCTTGATTGAAAAAGGTTACAAGCCCTAGATTACCTCTATGTCCATAAAAAAGAATGGATCAAGATTTCAACAATTGTTTTGGATTAATTAATTCATTAAAGGTAAATTTATATTAGTTATAATGATATCAATGATCCCAAATATGAACCCTAAAAAAATGGAACCTAAATAAATGGAACCTTACATCATAAATAAGGCATATCCCAGTAGTGTAAGTTCCTTAATCACCAAGTATGGAGAGTGTATCAAGACTCCTTCCAATATGCATTTCATAAATAAATATTTCATGTAAACTCACATCGGAAAAAATGGCCCTATTGGAAGAAAATAAACTAAAAGAAACATGGTCCTTAATTCAAGAGCATAGACTGTGAGATATATAGTCCCTGTCATATGATGTAAAGCTGCATGAAATGTGGTCCACCCTGTATGACTATTAAATTACTAGGGTGGTTCACTTTGTAAGGTCTAACCATTTCATATAATATTTTTATTCATGTAAGAATTTTCTGTGTAAGGTTTTCTAATTTTCAATAAATTTACATTGGTAACCCTATACTTTGGTAAAAATTACTCCTCCTCTCATTAGGGAATCTCTTCACATAATTTCAATTCTTCTTTTATGTGAGATGGATCTAGATAGAGATATAATCTTCCAAGAAATATTTATGTTTTGATTCACGTTATCATAAGATACGTAGTGAATTTCAGATACTCTATTTTGGTCTTAGCTGTGAATGTACATTCTCTACTTCTTCCTAGTGTGTTGGAACTTTCTAATTCACAATAGGTTTTTATAAACATTCCAACAGTAGGATGGGAAAATTCCAATTTCCCCCATGTATGATCTCAATCTATGTAGAAAAAATCCTTCCAATAACCACATGTGTCTTAATTCCTATTATCATAGGACCCATAGTGATTATTGGATTCTCTATCATAGGCTCAACAATAAATATCCCAACTTTAAAACCCCTCTTTAAGTGCATGGCCTCTTTATTAATGTCACGTTTCCTTTAGTGGCCCACACTTGATTAAACCTATCAAATTTTAAAAAGTTTGCATTTATTGATTTCTATTATTGCATGATACATAGTGAAGTATAAATCCTCTATCTTGGACCCATCCATGAATATCTATTTTTAAACTCTTTTTTAGATGATGGTTTTTTTCAATTCACAAGGATAATCGTCTTTGTCCCAATATTCAATGTCCTTTAAACTTAATACATGAACCTTTTCTTGGTTAAAGATATACATTCAAAAAAGTGTAGTATAAACCTATCTGGTTTGTATGAATCAACATCTGAATCCCCAATTCACCTCACATTGATACTCATGACATTGAGAAACTAAACATCCATTTTCAGGATTGAATTCTATGATTTAAAACTAAGATACACCCTTTTTCAAAGCTATAGGACCTGAAACATCACTACCCCATGGTAAGAAATACATGATTATAAGATGACAAAAAAAGATATGTGAAACTTGATAGGTCAAAATCTATAGTGGATGACTAGATAAAAAGACAACTCTCTTCTTGCTAAGCTAAATCAATGATAAGATTAGAATTTTTTTTAATTCATAGATAAAATATTCATAAAGCCCATGTGACCGATACTTAGATAAAAAAATACCCAATATATTACTCTCTAGGTATAATTTACTTAAGGAAAAATTATAACACTTTTTCATTCTATACACATGATATCACTTTTCACCAAAATAGGTAAACAAGAGTTTCATTTTGGGGTACTCTTGTAACACACCGAGATTTTATGAAAAATATTCTTTTAATTTCATTAATGTCTTGTGTTGTATTCTACACCAAGATTACCTTGCGCTATACACAACACCGTATTAGATTGCAGTATACGCAACACTATTCTTGGACCGTGTTACTCACAATTTTGATAATAGTTATTCTACGCAACATTGAGTATATATATATATATATTAAATGTATAAATGAAATATGGTTGGATTTTGTTATACGAAACAACGAAGGATTCTTTCATAACACGCAACCCTGACTTGGCTTGCATTACACGCAATCACGACCTTCCTCGATAGCGTGTGTTGTACGCAATACCGGGTTTTAATAAACAATATTATATTATTATAATATTGTCATGAACTAGCCATTATGAATAGTATTAACTAAATTTTTAATTTTATAACATTATTATTCATCTTACACATTTCTAAAAAATGGTATAAGAACAAAATAAATTTTTCGAGTAAAATAAGTATTTTTCAAAAAATGCAGTTTTGCCACCTTTTGATGGCACACCCACTTTAAATATAGTTTTTGACATGTTTATAAGTTCAATTTGACAAAATAAAATTCTTTTTTGGAATCAAGAAATAAAAATTTACTTTGGATAAATTTTTCATATTATTCTGATAACTTTCACATTTTAATGAATATTAAAAACACGCTATATTTTAATTAAAAACAACTTTTTTCATCGTAATATCTTATGTGGTTAAATTATAATATTGAATGGTTTTAAAGTATAAATAGAATATATTTTTACCATTTAATATAATTTATGTCATTAGCATTGATTTTACCTTGAATTCGTACGTTAAATCAATTCAATCTTTTGCAATGTTTTAAACAAAAACCCGTTTTTATTCGACAACGAGATTAATTTTAATTTAATTTCTGCAACTTCTGTGTTTTGAATTTTAAAAAATGGATTCCATATTTGGAATCAGTGGGTCCAAATTCTGTTAATAGGATACTTTTTATTTTTGGGAATTATGAATAGTAACTACGGTAAATTTTATTTACCATAGTTAAAGGTAAATCGGGTAATTAAGGGTAAATATAATATTTTAAAATTACCCTAACAAATGTCAAAATCCTATTGGATGACTAAAAAACGACCCATATCACCTAAGGGTCGGATTAGATTAATTTAATTAAATTTTGTCAATGAAAATAATTTTATTATTATTAAAACCAAAGAATGTGACAACATGTCACTATCTTAAATCTTATAAGTATAACAATTTTAATCTAGTGATAAACGTCATGAAACATCAAACATGAATAGTCTCCAGAAAGTTAATAAAATTATCTACATCATAGGAATTTAGTTAGAATTTTTAGGGATTAAATAATTATCATTTATTATGACAGAAATATGATGCAGTAATTATCTTATTAATGAAATATTGACATAATTGATGTTATAAATGCCCAAATAAATGTTATTTGAGACTTTTTATGACTTAAACTAATTTTCTAGGTTAATATGACATGTTATTGTTGATATAAGTAACTTGGTTCGAACATATCATTCTGTTATGAATTTAATAAAAATCATGTACCAAATAGTGTCAAAATTGACATAAAATAGTTTTTAAAACAAATATTATATTATTAATTGTTATTTTATTCCTAAAAATCTAAGGTTCGGCCAAATGATGTAGATAAGATTATATATATTAATAATAAACAACTTGGGGTTCTTTTGGCTTGATATAGTAATTTTATTAACCATATACTGTAAGAAAACAAAAAGACACGGTAAAAGTTAAATTATTTAACTTAGAGTTAAATCTAATTGATAAGGTTAAAATAATAACCTAAAATCGTCTAAATCCTATTGGATGAGAGGCTTTCGACCCATCTCCACTTTAGCTTCGAAATAAGACCCTTTGGAACCATTATAAACCGACATTGACTTTAATATAAAATAATATTTTGAGATATTCCTAAGGTGCCCCTCTCCTCCCTTATAAAAGGACACCTCCTCCCTCTCCTCCTCACACCAATTTGAGCATTCAAGATCGGCCACACCCTGCCAAAATTCCTTCTCCACTTCCCTAGAATAATACTATAGGTCCTGGTCTTCTTCAAAGACCAATATTAGTTCCCAAAGTGGAGGATTCAAAGAGGCGTTTCAAAGAAGAGGTAATATCCATTACCGATCTTTTCAATTTCTTTCTTCTTCAACTTATTCTTCTTTAGTTGTTTCAAGATAAAGTAATAACATCAGTATTACTTACATACTGATATGTTATTATAAATATGAAACAACCCTAATTCACCTTCTATCCATCCTACGGAAAAATGAAATCACCGCGCGTGCGTACGTAAGGAATACCTTCTCCACGACGCGATGAGATTCATTCTCAATGATTAACCATTCATGAATGATTATAAAGTATATATAATATGTAATAATGAAATATATGACATAATAATGATACTGGATTTATTTATATATTTATATGTATGTCATCTACATAATTCCATTCAATTCAATAAGGAAACGAAAACAGCGTTCATGCGTACGTACGGACTACCGTCTCCATGAACGGTGTATTTCTTTCCATTTAATGATTTATTATATATATGTATATCCTGAATATATATATATAAATCATATTTTATGTTCTGGAATTAAGTAATCATGATCTAAGTAATCATATGAATAATTACAAGTCAAAACACGGACGACAAATGAAACAATTTTACCCAAAACGCTCTTTAACATGGAATTTACAAAAGAACGGGTAATATAAAGTCATAAGTGAACCATATATGATATCATAACAATGAATATGATTCTGTAATAAGTAAATAACATTATTTAAATCATTATACAGGAGGTTCGTACACTTACGAAGCAAATCGGACCTAAGGTAAGGGAAATATCACAATCTCATTTTTATCCGAGATTGTTTATTCGTAAGTATTTACTGGGATGTATTTTATCATCCACATCCATGTTTCATCAATATGTAATATTATTTCCATCCACCTACAATTGTTTAAATCCATTTTTACACTTCTGTGAGTTTTTAGTAATATGTATGAAAGGAATCTTTTGTCGTTTTTCGTACGAGGTACTTTTTGACTTTTTCGACAAAAGTACGAAGAATGTTTTTTTAACTTATACGGCATGAATGGATTTTTAAAAAATTATTTCCAAGAAGCTTTCTTTACAAGTTTTCAAGTTTATTTTTAATCAAATTCTTTTATTTTAAAGTCGTATGACATGTTATGAAAGGAAAAATGTTTTTGAAGTAGAAAGGATATTTTCCTCAAGAATGGAGTTCAAGTATTTTATCAAAATTATTTTCCATCTAAGATAATAAAAGGGTTCTGTTTTTATCCCTATTATTACATGGATTTGATTATGTTGTGATGGAAATATTTTCATGAATTCCTTTATCTTATATGAATTGTTTTATGATGTCATGTTGTTTAAGAATTCCATTTTTATTACATGGGTTACGCTATGATGTATGGTTTATGATTATGTGGCACACATAAGAAAGGATTCATTATAAGATGGGTGGGACCTATATCTCCCTCCAATGCATTGGGTAAAGATTTTATATCTCATGAGATAGACATGGCTGAAATGGTAGGTTATACCGGTTCAGTGAAATAGGACTGAAACGAGGGTTACTCGATTCAGAAAGGGACTTTGTCCACTAAGATAGTCTTGGCAATGAGTATTGACTAAAAAGAAATGATTCTCTATGATTATGTGTGTATTCCAAAAAGTTTCATGTTTTAAGTTATGATTATTGGGATTTCATTTCACTACTATGATTTATCCCATGTTATGAAATTATGCTCTCTTTTGCAGGTTAAGATTTCCAAAAGTTATGTTCTTATGAATATGATGTGATTGATTTTTTTTTTGTTTACCTTTACTGAGCATTTGAGCTCACCCTTTTATGTTTTCTTTTCCCCAGGATATAAAGAAAGGTTTTAGGTAAAAAAAAGGGAAGATCTTTATGGGAGATATTGAAGATCTTTCACCACGATTAGAAGATTACGTTCCGAGTTTCCAACGACAGTAAACTATTACGATCCTTGTGTGTGTGTTTTTTTTATGTACTAAGTATTCCGCAAATGTAATGTAATGTCCATGTAAGTCAATCTTCGGGTCTCTATAGTTGGTATCAGAGGAAAGGTTTAGTCAACCTTTGGAAACTAGGATGTGAAAATGTTAGTGAGATCCCTAGAGATATTTCTACGGTATGTCTAGGGATGTCCCTAAGGTTAAGTATACGTATAGGTTATAGTCCTAGAATTACGCTAAAGATCTTAGAATTTAACCTAAGATGTTAGATATTGAGGGTACTTCCCCTTTACTATGTTGTTTTCTCTAGCATGATTTTTTTCTCTCACAAAATTATTTTTGTGTTTTAGTTAATGGAGGGAACCAGAAGGAATTCGGTTAACATTGAATCCAATGAAAAAATTGGTGACTATGAGCAACAAAATTGTGTAAAGCCTAGAGAGAAAGATATTGTGATTATGCCGAATCAGTCATCACGATATATGATTAAAAAGATGAAATTTAGTGGTATGCCTAATTCATCAAAGAAGAGGAAGATAGACTATTAGGCATGTTCGCATGTTGAGGAGCATAAAGAAAGGAAGATTGAGATTTCTAAAGAAGGGAAGAAGAACCTTGAGGAATACCTCAAATGGAGGGACCGATGTTATCTGTGTGAAGAAATGGGTCATAGAGTGATAGACTGTTATGGAGTTCAATGTCTTATTTGTGGAGAACATGGGCATTACCCAACTCAATGCCCGGAACTAAAAAGTTAATTCTAAATCAAGGAAGGAATTATTCCAGGACAATCATTGAACTGGATGGACTGAAGTGTTTATGTATTGGTATTCAAGAATAATGTTGTTGAGGTACTTTTATTGGAATATTTATGTATTGGTCTATTGTGGTTTTCAATAATTTTAAGGTACCGGTAACCATGATAAGTGATTCAGATATTTTGGAAAGTAGATGATATGCGCATAATGAATGGATAAGGAGAAAATGAAATGTTTGAAAGTATTCATGAGATCATGATTGATATAAGGACTAAGTGATATCATGGTTTGAGTATATAGAATTTTGAGGATTTTGGTATGTGAAAAGTGTTAACTTTTAACTGCATTCAAGTTTTCACTATGGTTCAATGGGTATTCAAGAGAATACATGATTAAGGACTTTGAATGTTTGGAATGTGACCAACAAAACATATCTTATGATATATGGGGATCAAAGATGGTATTAAATCTCGGGTAATCGTTTTCACTATGTTATGAGAGTGGACTACAATATTATGGATAAGCCTAAAGATTGAAATGGATTATGTTGGACATAAGTGAGTATTGTTTAAGGATAGAAGTTTTTTATTCGATATTATTGATGGGATGTTATAGTAATGTAGTTTTAGAAAAAGGACAACCTGCAGGACGGGCGACAGCCCATCGCGTCGGACAAGGATGTGGGAATCGAACCCACAACCAAAGTGCGACTGGCCTTTATCACCTACCACTGGCCTACAGGAAGTCCCTGTTTAGTAGAAACTAGTTCTATTATATTAAGCAGTATGATATATGAAGTATAAGTCCATTTTAGGAACCATGTATGATTAATCTCACTATAGAATGACTTATGTATATTAAATAACTTTTGCTAACCTTTTGTTTAAGACAGATGGAATGACCCGTCATTCTATCACATGATCTTCTAACACATCATGAATGACAAATTCAACATCATTTCTTTAAGAGATGAAGTGGAAATTGTTCAAGGCACGAACAACGGTGAGATTGTACCAAAATAAAGTAAGTATTTATTCAAATTCTTCAACTTTAGGGAAACGATATTGAAAACCAAAAATGTTGTCCTAGTGCTCTTATATCTGATTAATCAGATGGTACCTTAGATCGTCACAAATTTATGGATTTGTGATTTCTAGCTTTTCCATAGCCATGTTCTCCACCACTCTCCATCAGAACATGATGGTTAGATTTCTCTTCCATATCCATATTTTCACCTATGTGGAAACCCAATGATTAGTTTATTTGGGTAACCGTTACGTTTCATACTTTTGTTTTTAAAGATTGGTTTTGGTATTCCTTTTTACGATGTGGGTTTCTATCAAAGAAACTTTCAAATAGTAAACCACTTATAACCCCGACGAATTTCGAGGGAGAAATTCATTTTAAGTGGGGTAGAATGTAACACCCCGAGATTTTATGAAAAATATTCTTTTAATTTCATTAATGTCTTTTGTTGTATTCTACACCAAGATTACCTTGTGCTATACGCAACACCGTATTAGCTTGCAGTATACGCAACACTATTCTTGGACCGTGTTACTCACAATTTTGATAATAGTTATTCTACGCAACATTGAGTATATATATTTATATATTAAATGTATAAATGAAATATGGTTGGATTCTGTTATATGAAACAACGAAGGATTCTTTCACAACACGCAACCCTGACTTGGCTTGCATTACACACAATCACGACCTTCCTCGATAGCGTGTGTTGTACGCAATACCGGGTTTTAATAAACAATGTTATATTATTATAATATTGTCATGAACTAGCCGTTATGAATATTATTAACTAAATTTTTAATTTTATAACATTATTATTCATCTTACACATTTCTAGAACATGGTATAAGAACAAAATAAATTTTTCGGGTAAAATAAGTATTTTTCAAAAAATGCAGTTTTGCCGCCTTTTGATGGCGCACCCACTTTAAATCTAGTTTTTGACATGTTTATAAGTTCAATTTGACAAAATAAAATTCTTCCTTGGAATCAAGAAATAAAAATTTACTTTGGATAAATTTTTCATATTATTCTGGTAACTTTCACATTTTAATTAATAGTAAAAACACGCTATATTTTAATTAAAAACAACTTTTTACATCGTAATATCTTATGTGGTTAAATTATAATATTGAATGGTTTTAAAGTATAAATAGAATATATTTTTACCATTTAATATAATTTATGTCATTAGTATTGATTTTACCTTGAATTCGTAGGTTAAATCAATTCAATCTTTTGCAATGTTTTAAACAAAAACCCGTTTTTATTGGACAACGGGATTAATTTTAATTTAATTTCTGCATCTTCTGTGTTTTGAATTTTAAAAAATGGATTCCATATTTGGAATCAGTGGGTCCAAATTATGTTAATAGGATACTTTTTATTTTTGGGAATTATGAATAGTAACTACGGTAAATTTTATTTACCATAGTTAAAGGTAAATCGGATAATTAAGGGTAAATATAATATTTTAAAATTACCCTAACAAATGTCAAAATCCTATTGGATGACTAAAAAACGACCCATATCACCTAAGGGTCGGATTAGATTAATTTAATTAAATTTTGTCAATGAAAATAATTTAATTATTATTAAAACCAAAGAATGTGACAACATGTCACTATCTTAAATCTTATAAGTATAACAATTTTAATCTAGTGATAAAATTCATGAAACTTCAAAACTGAATAGTCTCCAGAAAGCTAATACAATTATCTACATCATAGGAATTTATTTATAATTTTTAGGGATTAAATAATTATCATTTATTATGACAGAATGATGATGCAGTAATTGTCTTATTAATGAAATATTGACATAATTTATGTTATAAATGCCCAAATAAATGTAATTTGAGACTTTTTATGACTTAAACTAATTTTATAGGTTAATATGACATGTTATTGTTGATTTAAGTAACTTGGATAGAACTTATCATTCTGTTATGAATTTAATAAAAATCATGTACCAAATAGTGTCAAAATTGACATAAAATAGTTTTTAAAACAAATATTATATTATTAATTGTTATTTTATTCCTAAAAATATAAGGTTCGGCCAAATGACTTAGATAAGATTATATATATTAATAATAAACAACTTGGGGTTCTTTTGTCTTGATATAGTAAGTTTATTAACCATATACTGTAAGAAAACAAAAAGACACGGTAAAAGTTAAATTATTTAACTTAGAGTTAAATCTAATTGATAAGGTTAAAATAATAACCTAAACTTGCCTAAATCCTATTGTATGAGAGGATTTCGACCCATCCCCACTTTAGCTTCGAAATAAGACCCTTTGGAACTATTATAAACCGATTTTGACTTTAATATAAAATAATATTTTGAGATATTCCTAAGGTGCCCCTCTCCTCCCTTAAAAAAGGACACCTCCTCCCTCTCCTCCTCACACCAATTTGAGCATTAAATCTCGGCCAACCCCTTCCAAAATTCCTTCTCCAGTTCCCTAGAATAATCCTAGAGGTCCTGGTCTTCTTCAAAGACCAATATTAGTTCCCTAAGTGGAGGATTCAAAGAGGCGTTTCAAAGAAGAGGTAATATCCATTACCGATCTTTTCAATTTCTTTCTTCTTCAACTTCTTCTTCTTTAGTTGTTTCATGATAAAGTAATAACATCATTATTACTTACATACTTATATGTTATTATAAATATGAAACAACCCTAATTCACCTTCTATCCATCCTACGGAAAAATGAAATCACCGCGCGTGCGTACGTACGGAATACCGTCTCCACGACGCGATGAGATTCATTATCAATGATTAACCATTCATGAATGATTATAAAGTATATATAATATGTAATAATGAAATATATGACATAATAATGATACTGGATTTATTTATATAGTTATATGTATTTCATCTACTTAATTCCATTCAATTCAATAAGGAAACGAAAACAACGTTCATGCGAACGTACGGACAACCGTCTCCATGAACAGTGTATTTATTTCCATTTAATGATTTATTATATATATTTATATCCTGAATATATATATATAAATCATGTTTTATGTTCTGTAATTAAGTAATCATGATCTAAGTAATCATATGAATAATTACAAGTCAAAACACGGACGACAAATGAAACAATTTTACCCAAAACGCTGTTTAACATGGAATTTACAAAAGAACGGGTAATATAAAGTCATAAGTGAACCATATATGATATCATAACAATAAATATGATTCTGTAATAAGTAAATAACATTATTTAAATCATTATACAGGATTTTTGGACACTTACGAAGCAAATCGGACCTATGGTAAGGGAAATATCACAATCTCATTTTTATCCGAGATTGTTTATTCGTAAGTATTTACTGGGGTGTATTTTATCATCCACATCCATGTTTCATCAATATATAATATTATTTCCATCCACCTACAATTGTTTAAATCCATTTTTACCCTTCGGTGAGTTTTTAGTAATATGTATGAAAGGAATCTTTTGTCGTTTTTCGTACGAGGTACTTTTTGACTTTTCCGAAAAAAGTACGAAGAATGTTTTTTTAACTTATACGGCAAGAATGGATTTTTAAAACATTATTTCCAAGAAGCTTCCTTTACAAGTTTTCAAGGTTATTTTTAATCAACTTCTTTTATTTTAAAGTCGTATGACATGTTATGAAAGGAAAAATGTTTTTGAAGTAGAAAGGATATTTTCCTCAATAATGGAGTTCAAGTATTTTATCAAAATTATTTTCCATCTAAGATAATAAAAGGGTTCTGTTTTTATCCCTATTATTACATGGATTTGATTATGTTGTGATGGAAATATTTTTATGAATTCCTTTATCTTATATGAATTGTTTTATGATGTCATGTTGTTTAAGAATTCCATTTTTATTACATGGGTTACACTATGATGTATGGTTTATGATTATGTGGCACACATAAGAAAGGATTCATTATAAGATGGGTGGGACCTATATCTCCCTCCAATGCATTGGGTAAAGATTTTATATCTCATGAGATAGACATGGCTGAAATGGTAGGTTATACCGGTTCAGTGAAACAGGACTGAAACGAGGGTTACTCGATTCAGAAAGGGACTTTGTCCACTAAGATAGTCTTGGAAATGAGTCGTGACTAAAAAGAAATGATTCTATATGATTATGTGTGTATGCCACAAAGTTTAATGTTTTAAGTTATGATTATTGGGATTTCATTTCACTACTATGATTTATCCCATTTTATGAAATTATGCTCTCTTTTGCAGGTTAAGATTTCCAAAAGTTATGTTCTTATGAATATGATGTGATTGATTTTTCTTTTGTTTACCCTTACTGAGCATTTGAGCTCACCCTTTTTTGTTTTCTTTTCCCCAGGATATAAAGAAAGGTTTTAGGTAAAAAAAGGGAAGATGTTTATGGGAGATATTGAAGATCTTTCAACACGATTAGAAGATTACGTTCCGAGTTTCCAAAGACACTAAACTATTACGATCCTTGTGTGTGTGTTTTTGTTATGTACTAAGTATTCCGAAAATGTAATGTAATGTCCATGTAAGTCAAGCTTCGGGTCTCTACAGCTCTAACCTCTCATGAAAAAATTTATCTCTATAAAACATTTTTCTCGACCAAATTTCCTTAATCCTTCAAGATCCTTTCATACCCAAATCAACTTGCCTCAGTTTATGGTGATTTTTTTAAGTCAAAATGACCTACCAATACCTTACCAAGTTCAAAAATCCTGGAAGATAATTAACTTCCATTAAATAAACTATCCTTATTTTATAATGACATAATAAACAAAAATTACTTGTTAATATCTATCTAAGTGTAAAAGCTTTAAGAATGATCAATTATCTATACCATTTTCTACACATAACTTAAATGTTTTTTAGTATAATTTTGAAGAAAATCCATCACAGCTCATGTTCTAGAGGGGGGGGGGGTTATCCTTCCCAATAGTTAATTTATCTTGAATTTATAGTGTATCATGATGAATACAAATGGGGGATAAAAAATTATCACTTTACGAAAATTTAAAAGGTTAATTCATCATTCCAACACTTTCCATATGATTCGTATAATGAACTGACCTGAACCAACTTCAAACATCACTCATCCCATCCAACAATTATGGAAAAAGGAATTCCTGATCTCCAAGTGTAGGAAACAAGTACCCAAGTATCAAAAATAGAAACTTGGGAATGATTTCACCCTTATATAGAATCATAAACAAAATCTACCATGAATTTGGAATGCACCATCTATATAATGGATTCTTATGAAAATAAAAAAATTATATTGAATAATGAAGTAATCAAAATGTGGCATGAACCAAAAAATATTCATAGTGATATATAATCAATAATAGTTACTATTAGAATTCATAAATTGAACAATTAAATTAATTTAACATCATAATAATAAATAATCATCATACTAAAAACACAAAGTAGAAGTAGGAAAGAAGAAATACACCTAGCCAAATTGTGTGATATACAAGTATCCTGAAAAAAAAAAGAAATGTGAATAGATACATCATCATATCCAAGTGATACCTTATTCAATTACTATATCACAATCTTCACAATAATTGAATGCAATAAAAAATAATAAATGTAATTAATACTTTATCACCTAAAAGAAAACATGGAAACAACACAAAAAAACACACAAAAATGTATAAGTAGCTTGTGAGATAAACATGCTTCGTAGGATTCCACCAAAGATTCTATTAAATTACATTAATACTATATTCATTAATTTCTACTTTGAAGATTTTATAAAATATGTTATATGAGAAGTCATAAGTAAATTAAGTATCAAACATTATCCTTTTCCTTCCAAAACTGATGTAATAACTTTTGTAAATCATTCCACACTCATACATACTAAAATCATAATTTTAAATCTAAACATAAAATCAAAGATCTCATTTAAAATTAATTTCAATTTATTAAAAATGACTTTTAAATTTTAAATTTAAACCAAGACCATATTTATTCCTCTTTAAAAAAACATTTTGAAATACACTTCTGAAAAAAAAACATGTTATATTCAAGAAACACATCCTCAAAAAACAATTTGATTGAAGATTAAAAATAAACCAAAATCATAGTCAAATAATAATGTAAAGATGAGTTGAAATCATGATATTAATAATGTGTGATTAATATAACCCTGAAATGTTCCCACACAACCAAAAAAGTCTAAGGGATAAAAACAAGGAAAGAAAAATTATCCCATAAAAAATCCTCAATAGGAACTAAGAATCATGGAAAAATCCATAGGGATCAAGTAATACGATCTTTATAATAGAGGTTTATATCCCTTGTTACATTTAAAAGAAGATATCTATCATCTTAGTAGTATAATTAGAGTACCAAATCTATATAATTTATCCTTTTCAGGCCACATAATCCATATAAGGGTCCTTTAGATTCTACATACCATAATCCCCTAGCTAGAGCACAATCTAAACTTGGGTACTAACCTATTAAAAAACTAAACCAGTGTATCTCTTATCCAGTCTCTAATGAGTTTCATAGTATTAAAATGGCATAAATAAAATATTATGAGAAAAAAACTAAGAGTGAAATCATCACATAAATCAAGAATAAATAATTTGTAATAAACCTCATCTCACATTCAACACCCTCTTAGGAAAATAACCTTTTTTCTATCATGCATAACATAAAAACAATCAATATACATCCATTAAATCAAATATAGGTGTATAAAAAACATAAAGGAAAGGGTATGAGATCTAAGGTGTCACATTATTTCATGAAATATTTTATTAAGTATCAAATGGACCTTTGAAAAAAATCTTCGGGTTCCAATCCATTTGACATCATTTTACATGTCACTTTAAAATATCCTTTAAACCAAATTCTAAAAACATACACTAAAATAATATTTCAAAGCATCATTTTTTACATAGAAATAATTTTTAAAACCATAAAAGACAATAAATTATTAAAATAATTTCAAAATGTAAGAGAATACCCCATTTTATGAATGATCCTCATAAATCATCAAAAGTTTATTTGAAATAAAATTTGATGTCAAACACCACTTTTAAATCATATATTTGTCTTTAGAAAACCACTTGAAAATTTTATCGAACACTTGAGATGCATAAAAATAAAATTTAAAATTAACCGTACAAGTTTCATGGAAAATTCCACCATGCCAAGTATGAAATACAACTAAAAACCATTTTCAAACCATCATGGGATGCACATATCGGTGTACATTAGATATAGAATCATTTAGAAAAAACCCAAGAAACTCATGAAAAAAATATAATGGAATGGAATGTTAGTTCAATGTTTTATTTATGAGTTTTTTGATTTTTTTTGTTTGATTGTTTTTGTAATATTAATATAATAAATACCTCACATATCATATTGTTTAGAATTATATCACATTTATTTTAAATTTAATCATTGATACTTAAATTTTTAGAGTTTATAATATTTTATCTTTAAGTTTATAATTCCAATTTTTAGTGTAAATAAATAATCCTAAAATTTATTTTACCTTGTTGTAGAAATTTTTTTGACCATTATGTAAATTATGATTTTAATAATTTACCTTTATACAACATGAAATGTGAGTATATTTATTTTCCACGGCCTGTTTGATACATTGAGGCAGTGAATATGATCTTCAATATACCTTTATATAGTACCTCACCACTCAAAGGACCACAACATATTGAATCCTCCGTCACCAGTTTCTCTATTCCCATGAAACAAGATCTCCCTAACCTCATGGTACTAAAGCAACCACCTAACTTCCATTTCATCTATCCCCATTTGTTATGACTAAACCTCCCCAAGAAAAAACTCACTACCATACTATAGGGATACCACACTCAATATTTCAAGTCACCTTTATCATTAAAAAATATTTTTACCCTTACACAGTTATTAATTTATTATTTTACATGTAATTTAATACTTTTTTCCATTAATTTTATATTTTCAGTTACTTAATTTTCATAATTTTTTTAAATATTATAGTTATTTGTAAAATAATTATTAATTATAATGATTCCATGAATTGTGATTTTTAATTTATGTAGTTAAGTATTTAGTGTTGTATAGTTCCTGATTTAGGTAAGAATAATTTTATTTGTTTTCATTATTTGTAAACATAAAAAGTTATGAATGGTTTATAAGAAACTCCAACATGGTCACAAATATATTGGATTTATTGAAGGAATCCTTATT
Source organism: Viscum album (assembly GCA_963277665.1). Lineage (NCBI taxonomy): Eukaryota > Viridiplantae > Streptophyta > Magnoliopsida > Santalales > Viscaceae > Viscum > Viscum album. The sequence goes on from OY728138.1 coordinate 1,386,301,831, forward strand.
TTTAGTTTTTTTGTTATAATTTTTTTAAAAACTAGTACTAAAATTAGTTTAAATGAAGTAACTTATAATGAGATTACTCACACATAATACAAGTCTCAATTGAAATATGATTCCTTTGTTTCAAAAGTTATACGAAATTTCAGGTGCTACATTGTTCATATATTATTGAATTGAGTTATGGGGGTTTACTGGTTTTCCATATGATTCAAATTTATTCATTTATATTAAAGAGAAAAGTGAATTTTTCCAATCTAGTGGTTTTTAGATTATATTTCTTGGGATTATTTGTTCAATACTTATTTCTGATGTCGAGTTTTATACTATATCATTGTCATCGAGTTGTAACCCAACTAACAAATGGTGGTGAATCTATCCAAAATAAAGTGTCTTGGACATAAAAAATGATTAAAAAAGGTACACATAGGTTGGGCATGGAACTAGTAAAATGTTTGGGGTTTAATATGTCTTATAATAGGTTATGTTGTTTTAAGTACCCATAAAAGGTTGTGTTAGGTTGTTAATTATACTATTTAAAAGGATATCACTATTATAATGCATACCATTAATCTCAATAAGAATAGGGGAGTTAATAGTGTATGTAGGTTAATGTTGAACCAAACTACTATAAAAATCTTGGCGTTCTTGTTCTTTTTTTATTCCTTTGGTTTATTTTCTTGAACTCAACACATACACTAGGCATGTATTATTTATTTCTCACATATGTTTATAAAATATTATGATTTTATAAGTTTTATTAAAATATTAAAAGGATAATTTAACACCTCTAGACCATATTTCTATCTCAAATAAGACCAACAGTTGGTTCCACAACTAGTCAATTTTAGAGGATTTTTAGCCTTGTTGATTATTTTTAAATATTATCTATTTTTCTGATAACAAGTATACCCCATAATTAATCGTATAAGGAAAAATAAATTTTCATAAATTAAAATTAAATAATATGATTTTTTAAATTCTTTTAGAAAACTCTATTTCAATGGAAATGATTATAGATATTGGAAGAATCAAATATAAGTATTCTTTTAAAAACCCTGGTATTAAATATTGGGTTATAACATAGAGACCTTATAAATTACTTAAAGTTTAACATAAAGAATTAAAGAAAGTAAGTAAAAAAATTTAATTTAAAAATATATGAACATTAATTATTTTCATAACTGATAGTTTTTTTAAAATAAAACTATATTTGATAGCAAATACGACATGCAACCCCAAGCCTAAAAAAACCATGAAATATTATTATTTTGATTTAACAATTATAATATAGACATAATATTATTGAGAATTAATACTATTAAATAATTTATGAAATATATATATAATGTTACTACTCCATAAAAATTATCAAAAAATTCTTAGTAAATAATCAGTCAATTTGTAGTAAATCCATTTTGTTCTTTAAAAATACAATTTCTTCAAAAATGTTTTTATTTATTTTTGTTAGTGGATAATATGATAAATTTATTTTACTTTAGGAAATAGTTTTTAAAAAAATAATATATATATTTTAAATAATAATATCAAAATCATCTTATATTTAAATTTTAGGATTTTTTTTGAAAAGGTTGATTTTACAGTGAATAATGAAAATAAAGATTTTATATTGAAAACCACATTTTTTTCAAGAATATATAAAATTATGGTTTTTTAGAATTGTTTTAAATTAAAAATATCTCTATTATAGTATTAATAATCCAATGATTGTATTTTTAATTAATTTTATAATTTAATTTGGTATAAATTTGTTTTTATACATAAAAATGTATTTTTTCTGAAAAACATTTTTCATTTCATTTTTCTAATTTAATTTTAAATTAATTTATACTGCATATATGTTTTGAATATTAATAAATAGATTCTATATTTGTAATTATGAAATATTTTTTAATATTCACCTTTTATTTTTAGTGGTTATGTATAATAACCATAGTAAATAATTTTTACAACGATAAAGGTAAAATGAGTTAATTAAGGGTAATAATAATTTGATAAGGACTAAAAAATAACCCAAACACTTGAATTAACATTATTTAATTAGTATATTTTGTCCACAATCATCATAAATTAAAATATATGACATTTTCCCCACATTTCCATTATTATGAATATTATAATACTTAATACAATGAAAAGACAAAAAAGTCATTTTCTTTGTTTTATTATCCATTTAATTTTGAAATAAGGATAAGTAGAAGGAATGATCAATTATAAATATTAATTTAAAAGATAAATAATTTTTTTAACATGGCATTTTAGTTATAATTTTTAGTTATTAAATAATTACCTTAAATGCTTATGTAATACCGATACAATAATTACTTTATTAAAATGAAAATTAAATGATTAGTTTTTTGGTATTACATAATCATTTAAGGAAATTATTTAATTAAAAGGAAAATAAAATAACTGATTTTAAAAATATTAAATGTAATATAATTTGAATAAATTATAATGTTCTAGTTTTTTGATAAATAAAAAATTTTATATAATTTTTATGGTAATTTATTCTAACTACATATTTTTATTTATGTTTTTAATGCCAAATTAAACTAATAGTTTGAAAACCCACATTAATGATATTTTATAATAAAGAATGTTTTATTAAATAATTTAACATTATTAAAAATATTATATTGGGATAAGTAAATATAATATGGTTTATAATATCAACCAATTTCCATATATTGAATTTTTTCCTTTTATATTAACTTTATTGACCCCTAATGTGTAGAAACATTAATAATGTGGCAACAGTCAAAAAGAGTTAAAACGAGTTAATATAGATAGATAAGGGTGAAAACATCAGCTAAAATTATCCAATTTTTATTGAATGAGAGTATATTAAATTAACCAAATATTATATTCAAATATTATCAATTTGGATCCAATTTAATAAGAAAAATTAATTTTTATAAATTTAATACTTTAAAAAATTCCATGACTGCCCCTCCCCTCTCATATAAAAGGGAAAATCTTATCCAATTTTCTTCACACATAAAAAACATTTTTTTTGACAAATACCCACCCAAATAACTTTTTTAGATCCCTCCAAACATCCTAGAGGAATTGGTTTGAATATAAAACCAACATAGGAAATCTTTTGGTGTGAACCGGGAGAGGTTGTCGGAAGAGAGGTATAGTTCTTAATCTAGTGTTATCTTCTTATTTTTTTCTTATAAATACAAAAAATATTATTAAAACTTGATAAAATAATAAAAAATAATATTACGTATAATTATTTTTTATTATTTTATGAAATTGACCTATATCCATCTGCTCTACCATCAAATGGGAAATGAAACCATCATCCATGTGTACATAGGACTACCTCCTCATAAACTGATTTAATTCATTTTCCATCAGTTATTCCTATGGATGGTTATAATGATAGATTAAATGTATATATATATATATATATTATATTCATGAAATTTTTATAAATATAGAAATATAATCTATCATTTAATTCATTACATTTTCTTTCCTAAAAAATGATGACATTGTTGTTACATATGTGCGGGCCACCACCTCCACGTAGTGATGTGATTCATTTATCTTCATGACATAAAATGGATTATGCATTAGTAAATTTAAAGAAATAATATGTTATTTATGATATATTTATCATTATATAAGTATAAAATAATACTTATATTTTTTTTCATCGTGATCAACAAAAAATGGAAACCTTACTCATGCATACGTATGACCTACCATATCCGTGATTGTAACATAGTTCATTTTTCATTACCATATTTTATGATTTTCTTTAAAATTATAATTTATATATAAAAATAATAAAATGTTCATGATTATTATTCTATATATTTTTAAATAATGACCTCTTTGACCATAGTCAGTCATCCAAAGTAATTTTGGAAATATGAGTGAAATATCATCAAAACGTCAAACATAAGAAAAAATGATTAATGATTTGAATATAAAGTGATTATTATCAAAATAAAAATCAATAATAATATTGAAATTTTTTATTAAAAAAGTAAATAATTAAAATTATTTTATTATTCAAAATGATAATGATTTTACATGATGATTCATACTCAAGGTAAGGGTGGTTTATTAAAAAAATCATCTTTTAATGTTTCCGTTCCCTCTCTTTTTTTCAATGTAATTTTTTTTAATTTTTTATGGATTTATTTATATAGAAATAAATATTTTATAAAGAAAATTATATGCCAGTTTTTACTTTATTTCAATGGTTTTAAAAAATAATCTATTTATATATTTCATACAAATCATTTTTATATTCTCTAAAAAATAAAAAATGAATGTTTTATTTTAACATTTATAGAGACAATAAAATTTTCCACCACTATAAAAATTATTTTAAATATTTATTTCTACATAATATTCCATGATTTCTTCAAATAAAAACCCTAATTCCTTTTTGTTATAAGAATTTTGGTTTTAAAAATGGTTTTTTAAAAGGAAAGGTTATTTTGATATCCAAAAGTGTTTTACTTATGGGTTGAAAAGATTTTTTCCTGGTTTTTATGATTAAAAGGTGAATAATTAAAATGGTTTGTTCTTGATATGGTCCTCTGAAATTTTTTTGTGATAATAGGTAATATTGATACAACATATACTTTGACATGAACCCAATTATATCTCATGGTGGATGGGTGTACCCAGTATAACTTATATGATGGGTGAGCCCCATTATAGATCTTTAATGCGTTGGGTAATAATTATGTAATCTAAAGAATTATGTTTGAATTCGACCATATAGTAATTCTAATTGTAAGGGTTCTATTTGGGTTTCATGTAGATGTTATCCTAAGCCATGTATATGATGTTTCACTACTCTCTTATCATTTTTTATGTAGGTTGTTTGATTTCATAAATTAATCCAGTGATCTTTTGTTTTAATTCAACAATTATTCTTTTTTGGGTAAAAAGCTATTTTTTTTTTGAAAAACTTTTCATGGGTTCACATTTGTTCTAAGAAACCTACATAATTATTATTTTCAATTATTTTATTTATAAAGTGTTTATGATGTAATTTTGGTAGTAAAGATCATCTCATGAGTAAGTAAAAGTTTATTTGATTTTAATGTTTATTATGTTAAATAAAAACTCTCTATTGCGATCTCATAGCTTTAAAATGACTAAAACGTTTCTTTCTTTATTTTATATGTCCCTTAATGATATTTTCTTTTCATACCACATTTGAAAATTTGTCTTAAATATAATAAGGATTGATAATAAAAAATAAGTATTCAAGTTGAAAGTTAGGGATATTTTTCATGAAAAGACAATTTTTTTTAATGGTTTTATATTGTAAAAAAATGGATAGAAATAAAAAGTTTACACTTTTTGAAATATGGGGTTTTATGTATGATTTATATCCTAATTATCATTTCTAAAATAGAAAGGTCTTTAGGTATGTATGAAAGAAAATTCTTGTCTAAAGTCACTAGATAATGTAATGTTTAAGGTTGGGTCCTTACAGTTCATAATAAATTAGAGTATTAAAACATTAAAGATTCGTATGTTTTAATGTGATGTTATATTAAGAGTTATGAGTACCATTATGGTTTTATATTTTAATGTCTATTATAAGTGTAAGGGATTATAAAATACTTTTGCGGTTTTATGTTATGGGATTTTAAGGTTATTAATGAGATATTGGGAGACATTTTATTGTGTTGAGGTATATATAACCCTTAGGTTCAACATGAATAATTATCTAAGAATAATGCTATTAAATTTTTTAGGTTGTAAGTAAAATTGTATATGATAACATTTGAGTTTAAAATATTCTTCAATTTTGAAGTCATTAATTTTATTCTTGAGGTTCTAATAGTTAATTTATTATAGGATTTACATGGGTATTATCTATATAATGACATTTTAATTTTAGCATACAATAATTAATTTCATGTTTTAATGATGTTATTCTATATGGATTAAATATCGATTATCAAGATGAAAGTAAAATGATATCACACAACCTTTTTATCAATTATATATGATTTAATCATCACTATCGTGGAAAAAGATTTTTCAAATGACTTTGAATGATTTTTGAACGTCCAAATCACATCCAATAAACTATATGATATATCTTAGACCTTATTTCTCTTCAAAAATTTTATAGATATTTGTATTTATTTAATATGATTTCATAATTTTAACTCATACATATATTTTATAAATGAAAATACTACCAAGTAGATGAATATTTTTTATAGAGTTATGGACATCATACTGGAAGATAAAGGGGATATCTACAATATATGAAGAAGACAACGATGTCTGCATTTAAGGTATGAATTATTTTATTATGTTCTAAGTACAAAAAATGTTTGATTTTATATTAATGTATAATAATGAAATATTTTATATATTTGATTGGCATGAATAAATTATTAAGGAAGAAGACAATAATGAATAGTCAAACGTTTAAGAAAGAAGTTCAATGATGTTTGTTTTATTAGTTATATTTTTATATCTATTAAATATTATGAAAATCACGAGTTAATATATAGTAGATTTTTTCTTCATAATTTTAGAACATATGTTATATGGAATTGATACCTTTGAAAAGTGGTGTATCTAAAAGGTGATAATTTTCATAGACACATAGTTAAGGAAAAATTATAAAGGGATAAATAAAATTTTGAGTAAATACGTACTTGATGATAGTCAATTAGGATTATTTTATTTTGTAAAAACACGAAATTATAGAAGTTATTCTGAGGTTAAAAAGTTATTTGATTAATAATGATATTTTTTGGGGATGATCATTATATTTTTTGGAACACTAAAGGAATTATAAAAAAATACAACTCGTTACATCCAATAATATCATAGGGATTTAACCCACAACCAAAGGGCAATAAGGGTGAACCAACTTGAACTGAAAAATGTGATTTCCTATTTAGTATGGAATTAAAAATAAATATTACTTTTATATTTGGAACATATGTTTTGTTAAATAGATTACTATGGGAATGAAAAGCTATTTAGTGATTAGGTGAATAATTTTAATCCAGAAAAGGATTACTATTTTTTGGAGCATTATCTATTTAAGGTAAATATAATCCCATGGGATTTTATTTGAGTTTTAAAGGTCGGATTATCTTTTAGAATCATAAATGATTTTAATGTGGATTTATAGTTATTCATGTCATTTATGGAAATGACTAACATATCTTGGATATTATATGACTATGATATATATTTTTTGTATGAAAATTTAAGATTTATTGATGTTATTTGAAGTTAAATATTAAATTTATCTAAGAATAATATGTAATCGATTATTTATTATAATTTTGTTGCAATATCAGTTAGAAATATTTTTAATAATTTTATAGATAGTTATTTATAGAATTATTTAGTTTTAAATTGGGGTATTATAGTTTAATTTTTGAGATAAATGTATTATTTAATCATATGAACATTTATCCATTTAAGGAATTATATTAACTTGTGATAATATTTATGGTTTTTTTAACTTTTAAATATATAAAGAATATCTTATTATCCTTTTATGGATTATGTGATCCATCAGAAGTTTATTTTAGTGCTTTATGCATGACAAATTTATCTTGAAGAGTTCATTCTTAGAGAAAGTGATGAGATTATGGTTGAAATTGATTAAAAGATGAAATTATTCTTTTCAAGTAAGTGTATTATACTTATGTTCTTAGTATTTATGATAAGGAATTACTAAACTCTAGGAAGAATATTTTAATATAAAAATTTTATCCAATTACTTTATCTTTTAAGGAATTAGTTATCTTTTTTTACAGCTCTTTAGTTTATTTATTTTTTGTTATTATAACACCCTGTTACAAATTATCAAAGAATCCTTGGCCCTTAAATTGATAATTATTTGGTTGGTTCTTGTTAATTATCATCTTGGGATAAATTTTGAGAATCATGGAGGCATTTGGTATTTTTCATAGTTAGAAAATAGTTAAGTAAAACTGTGAGATTTTCCCAAGAAAATTGTGCGCCCTTTGATGGTGCTTTAGAGGGGGTTCATGGTTTTCCCAAATCGTATGGCTAGAACCTCTAAACCATACATCCCTTTATAGAGGTATTTTTCATGTTTGGCTCATGTTTAATCAAACTATATACCCAAAAAGTAGAAACTGTGCACCCTATATAGTATGAGTGCATGGTTTGAGTGCACAATTTAATTGACCATACAACCCTACGAAAAAAACCACACATGCATATTTTTAATTCTTCTAAAATTTATATAAAAATAAATAAGAACCCTTTAAGATCCATAATAACTCTCTTCATACATAACACAATTTCCTTATCTTTAGAGGATTTCAAGAAGTGGGGTTGGCAACTTAAACCCCTTCACTTAGTGGATCGAAGTGTGGTTGATCTCATTTAATCTTTTATAGTTAAGTGGATCTCCAATAATGTAGTTTATTTATTTATATCTTTCTATCCTCCTTGTATTTTTATGGATTATCATATAATTTATTAATCTAAAATCTATTTGAATGTATCTTTATTCTAGGTTGTGCTCCTAGATCTTTTTCACCTTCATTATTTTTTGGTGAATCCCATTGTGGGTGTTTATTTTTGGATCTTCAATTTAAAGGTATGTGTTTATATAATTCTTTTACCTATGCTTGAAACAAAATATTTGTTGATTAAATATAAATGTGTTTTTAATTGATTTAAAAAAATGTATTTGAGATGATTCGATCTTTTATTTGATATGGGTATGGAATTGAGAAAAACCATAATTAAAATGTAATTGAATTTATGTGGTGGATTTATGAAACATTATTTATTGATTTATAAATAACTTTGATGAAATGATTTTATTTTGATATTTGGAAATTTTATTAAATTTAAAAGTGATTTGAAATGGCATGAAATGATTAAATCCTATGATTTTTTTGAAATGGAAAAGGCATGTTGAAAACTAGAACTAGCCAATTTTATTTTAAAATGATTAATTTCTATTTTTATTTATTTATTATTTGAAGCACATGTTAGCTTGGGTAGTTACTGGTAACTAGGAAAATAATTCTAGGATCCCAACTCCCTAAAAATAGATTGATTATTAAAACTTTAACTAAAACAAATACTACCTGAATGACAGTAATGGGTTCTCCAACTGGGGTGTAGACTGCCCTTCATGGGTTCCACTTTTTGTGGTCTATTTTTGGGGGCACACCTGACTAGAGGTGTGATAACCATGACATGTGTGGGGAAAATATTACTTGATAAACTAACTTACCATGGGGATTTGGTACATGATTCTGTGATTTACTACAAGTAATTTATTTGATATGTATTCCATGGATTTATTGAACTTCTATATTCATGCCAATTAATTTATACAAACTATTTTATATGAAAAGATCATTTAATCCTATCTGATAGTTTTTTTGATATATATTACATCTCTTTGAAATGAAATCATATTTTGGTTTTAAATATGAAATATGATATTCCATGACTTTTTTTATTTAAATTGATATCATTTGTGGTAAATTGTTATTGTATTGGTTATGGAAGAGTTGGTGATAACCTATAAGGATTTATAGCTCATAACCTACTTTTACTTTGGGCGTTTGTAGATTTTTATGCTAGGTCTGAGAAAAGGGGAGGAAACACTTATAAGTTGTGGATATTCTCGATCCTTTGGATTTTAGAGTTTTGTAGGTGACTGGTGGAGATGATATCCACTTCCTTCATGGTATTTTTGAGTTTTTATCTTCTTATATACTGATTAATTTTATGAATTTATACTTTGGATTTTGTTAAACATTTGTCTCTTATACTTATTTTTTTTTCTATTATTGATCATATTGAATTCTATCTTTTAATATCTACAATTTAGTGTAAAATACATTTCCTATTTTATCATGAACGATTCTTGGTGTTAGTCTTCAACCCATGGCGATTAGGAATACCCTTATGGCTATTTCAGTGTTGGATCAGGTACTTGGGTACCATGGTATCAGAGATGCTTTGTGAAAATGTGGTATCAAAGCTTCAATTTAAGAATCTTTCCTTGATTTTAGTATGTAATTTATGATGCCCTTTTGGGACTTAAAAGGTATTTTTATCAAGTTCATGGCCATCTCTCATCATAATGATATATAAGTAACCATGGGTGTTTGGGGAAAGACATCTTGAGAAATAATTTGATATGATTATAGTATTTTATTTTCATTAGATTTGGATAGATTGAAATCCAAATCCTGATGTTTTATCTGATGGAATTGTTTTTCCACTAATATTTTTGAGTTTTTAATTTGAGTAATCTTATGATGTGTTCAACATTGTCTATTAATGTTATGTAGTATAATGACTCTTAGAAGACATTTCAAATAGTCTCTAGGAAGAAGATACTGGTGAAACACATCGAGAAGATCCACTCATGGACCCGAATCCTGTTGATGTTTTTGTGCATGTTCTAAAATCTATGGGACATGAACCTAAACCCATTCCCATTTTGGATCTATTTGTAGAACCTAAGAGGGATGATTCTCAGAATCATTCTCAATGTTTCCTTTAGCAGAAGCCACCAACATTCCAACTCTCTAGTGATATTTAGGAGGATGAGGATTGGTTGAGAAATATATATCTTTTTTTTATTTCTTCAATGTTCCTGATTTGATTAAGGTGAAATGTTCCACCTCCAACCTAGAAGGAAATATCAAGATATTATGGAGTTAAATGGTAATGAAAAAAAATCATGATGTTTTAGAGTGGAAGGAGTTATATTTATTTTCAAATATATGTTCTATCTAGAATATATGTTGATGGAAAGGCTTTAGAGTTTTTAAACCTCCATCAGGCTAACAAGAGCATGATAGATTATGTGATATACTTCACTGAGTGTAGGTTTTACTTGAGATTATATCAAATGAGAAGATTAAAAGTAAATGATTTTATATGGGTATAAGACATAATATACATTCATATGTATTTTCAATAAATTCATTCATATAGGATGATGTACTGGATAGGGCATTGATGGTTGAGTTTGATATGGCTGGTAAGTCTGGGTTGAGGGGAGTTCCTTTTTTCTCATAGTGTCAGTTCTATGAGTTCCTATAAATTGAATAGTAAGTGTGATGTGCCTCATATTTTTTTTTGAACAGAAAGAATCGTCTAGACCTCTTTAATTTCATGGAAGAGGTCGTTTGACATGCTTATAGTATGGAATAGTTGGACATTCAAGACATGTTTGTATTGAGGCACCAAGGATCTTCACATCTTTTGGTCGCTTAGGACCCTTATATAAATTATACAATTTATTTTCTTCCCCTTTTAATGGCATCGAATCATAATCACATTAATGTAATATGGGGTAATTATATTCTTCTAGAACTATAGGGTTACAATATTAGGAATCTGGAATGAAGATTCTTCATACTATGGACGATTCTAGAGGAAGCTTATATTGGTCCAGCAACTGTAAGAGGTACCATCACCATAGATTTATCTTTATTAACTTATTTATTTGATACTATTGCTTCTCATTCATTTATATCAACTCATATTGTAAACCTATAAAGCCTTCCTGTGGATATTTTTTATTATGTGATGGATATTACTACACACCTTAGAATGAAATGAGAATAGGGTCTCTGTTGTCATGTTTCTATTTTCTATTTATTAGAGATTGGACTTTTCTGGGATTTTATGTTCTCAACATGAAACCTATTAATGTTATTTTTTTGATGGATTATCTCATTACCAAGAAATCATGAATTTATTTATATCTTTGGAGGGTATCTTTTACTACTCTTGATGGGGTGTGCAATATATTTCAGGGAGAATGGGACCCAAAGTCATGTAGCACTAAATGTTATTATCAAGAATTTGGAAAACTAACATCAACGTTTTATTTTGATCTACAGAAGTAATCTTTGGGTGATTATCTACCTATAGTTATTATTGAGTTTCCCAGCACATTTTCTTACAATTTTTTAATTTTTACAATGTTAAGAGAGGTATAGTTCTCTATTGATTTAGTGACTGGTAGTTTACCAATATCTATTACTTCTTTCCATATGGAATTAGATAAACTAAATGAGATGCAGAATTATTTGGATTAATTTCATGGGAAATTATTAATAAACCATAGTGTATCACCTTAGGGGTTTTCTATTTTCTTTTCTAATAAAGATGATTGAAAACAATTCCGTTGTGTTGATTATTAGAAGCTTAAATGGGTTACAGTAAAGAATTAGTATCCATTTCCTTGTATAGTTGATCTGTTTTACGAGTTGAAAGTGGTAAAGTGGTTATAAAATAATTATCTTAAATCTGGTTACCTTTAGTTGAGAATAAAATAATATGACATTCATAAAACCACATTCTCGAGAATCTATGGACATTATGAGTATCTTATCATCCCATTTATTCTAACCGATGCTCCTTCTAAATTTATGGAATATATGATCATTATCATCCAAGAGTATATTCCTGAATTCATGGGGGTGTGGATGAAATACTAGTTTACTCTAAGTCTAAGGAGGATCTCATACATCATCTGGGAGTAGTTTAGAAAATTCCAAAATATCACAAACATTATGCCATGCTATCAAAATGTGATTTCTGGATTTAAAAATTGAAGTTATTGGGGAACTTGTTCTCTAAAAATTGTATTTTGGTTGATCATGAGAAGGAGAAAGTTGTTATGACATGGGAACAACCATGTAAGTTTTATGAGATACAAAGATTCTTGGTCTTGGTGGGGTATTAATGTAGGTTTCGAAATGATTTCTCAATGTTGGATTCTCCGATGACTGATCTGACTTAGAATAAAGTGATTTTTTCTTGGGATGATAAATTTCAGAGTTCATTCATTGATCTAAAATGTCTTTTAACTTTTTCAATGGTGTTGCCTCTTCCATAGTCCAAGTAGTTCTATGTTGTATTTTGTGATGCATCATGTTTGGGGTTAATATTTTTTCGCATATAGGAGGATCAAATAGTCACCTATGGGTACAAAATTATTAGGCCACATGAGAATAATTGTCCAAACCACGACCAAGAACTCATAATTATGATGCATGTGCTTAATATTTGGAGGCATTACCTTTTTAGAGAAAGGTTCACCATATTTTCTGACAAAAAAATATTGACTAATATATTCTCCCAAAAATATTTGAACCATTAGTGGAGGAATTGGATGAAATACCTGATGTCTTATGAAATAAATATTTCCCACCCCCCGTGGAAGGGAAATTTTTTCGATGATTCCTTGATTAGGAAAATTCTGACCTAGGCTCTAAAATAATCTCTAGAAGAGTAGAACATGATGTATCTTTTTGCACAGTTTCATATATGTGTCTAGGAAATTGGGGAAGAGGTTTTATTGGATAGTGTTCAGTTGAATTATTCTTTTCTTGATATAATTCATAAGGAAAAAATTCATGATAATGAATTCCATGAAATTAGGGACTCTATTTACCATGGGGATACCTTTGGTAAATGGATGTTCTATTATGAGTGTGTTCCATGTTTCCAAAACCAGTAAATTTTATCAATTATATTGGTAAAATTTTTGATGTTTGGGGTTTACATAATTCTTAATGGACACTAAAACCTAAAAAAAATAAAGATTTTTTATGACATACAACGTCAATTCTGGTGTCCTGGTATGAGATGAGATATCTTAGACTTTTTTTTTCATTATTATACCACTCAACAGGCCAATGATGAGCACCACAGTCCTTTGAGTTTTATTTATACACATATAGTTCCAAATATGAGGTGGGATGAGATCTCTATGGAATTTGTGGTTTTGTTTCTAGGTACCTAGAAAAAGAAAAATGAAATATGGTTTGTGATCGATCACCTGACCAAATATGCTCACATTTTATGCATTCAAGATAAAACTAATTTTAAGGAGTTGTGAAATCTCTATGTTAATCAGATTTTTCATTTTACAGAGTCCCATATATTATAATATATGATATATAACCTTATTTTACATCTCATATTTTTCAATACTTCCAGGATAATATGAGATCTCATGTTCGTTTGAGCACGGCATACTATCCATAGATAAGTTACCAAATAGAGAGATATATACAAATTATAGAGTATTTTCTTCATGCCTATATTCTTAACTTTGGTGGATCTTATGATGATCACTTATTACTATTATGTTTTTATTATAACAATAGTTATGATTACACAGTCAAAATAGATCCTTTTAAGGAAATTTAAAGAAGTCTAGGTAAATCCCAGCTGTGTTAGTTGGAGATTATTGAAACTACCTTGGTTGTATCAATCATGGTCTAAGAGATGAAAAAATATAGTTGATTCAACATATAATTTTCATGGAAAAGGGGTTATAAAAATTTTATAATGACTATTATAGGTGATTGTTTTACTTCTCAGTTTCTGAATATGTGTTCTTGAGAGTTCATCATGGTTGTTTCATTGATGGCTTGAAAGGAAAGGGAAGATTAATCCTCATTTTATGGGACCTTTTGTGGTTTTTGAGAAGGTGAGGAAGGTGGATTAACATTTATAAATTCTATCTATTTTTGACATTGATAAATAATTTTTTTCCTTCGATCACAACTTCAAATGTATTTTTTTGACCCTTATCATGTATTGAGATGGGAGGATATTGATGTTGAGAAAGATTTATCTATTACTGAGCATCCAATCAAGACAGTCGATTCTAAGATAAATGTTCTTCATTGGAAGACGAAACCTTTTGTATATGTGATATGAAAACATATTTTTTATTCTCATGAGACTTGAGAGAATGAATCATAGAAGATAGAACAGTGGCCTCATCCCTTTGATACGGGAATCTCCTACTAGGATTTCTAGGGAAAGAATGTTTTTATTGTGGGGAGATTAAAACACCCCGTTACTTGTATTCAGGTAATCTTCAACCATATTTTTTTTATCATTGTTGGGTTAGTGATTGTTACAGTTTGTTTTGGGAGAAATTTAGAAGATTTTTGAGATTTTTGGGGCTGTGCATGGTTTGAATATAGTTAGGGAAACCATGAAATTTGTATTATAATAGCTTGTTCCCTTTGATGGTACTCTGGAGGGCATGTACAGTTTGTCCAAAATACGTGGCCAAAACCTCTAAACCATGTGGACCTAGACCAAGAGAGTTTTCAAGGTTGGGTTCTGATTAATCAAATTGTTCACCCACCAAGGTTAAATGGTGCACCCCAGATATTGGTGGCACATAGTTTGATTAAGCATGAAAACCTTCCCAGCAAAACATGCATGTAGCTTTTTAATTCAATAAAAATTTATTTTAAAATACAGAACCTCCCGTTTAAGACTTATAATCCCTCCATTTACCCCTAAAATGATTTCATTGGCTTTTTTAGGCTCTGAAGAAGTGTTTTTGGATCCTCAAACCCCTTTTATTGGAGAATCGAAGTGTGTTTGATCTCTTTTAATATCCTTAGAGTAAGTAGATATGCACTTATGTAGTTTATTCTTTATATCTTTCTCTCTTACTTATATTTTTATGGATCATAATGTAACTGATTTCTCTAAACTTGTTTTTGTTTGATCTCATTTCTATGTTGTGTTACTATATTTCTATGCCTTCATTCTTCATTGGTGAGTCTAATTGTAGATGTTTATTTTTGGATATTTGATTTAAAGGTAAGGGGTTTCATAATTATTTTCACTACACTTGAAACATTATATTGTATGACTAAATTAAAATGAGTTTTAATTTATTTAGAACATAGATTTGAGATGATTCAATATTTTATTTGAGAAGGGTATGGAAAATGAAAGAACCAAAATTTTAATGGAATTTAAATTATATGGTGGATTTCTAAAAAATAAAGTATTTATTTAAAAATAATTTTAATGAAATTATTTTATGTCGATCTTGAGAAAATTTATTAAATTTAAAAGTGATTTGAAATAGAATAAAATGATGAAAACCTATGATTGGTTTTGAAATAAAAAATACATGTTTAAAAATAGAATTGGGAAATTGTATTTGATAATCTTATAAAATGGTTGATTTCCAATTTGATTAATAGATTGTTTGAAGAATGTTTTATTCATGTTAGTTAGTTATAATTGGAAAAACCACACTAGGATGTTGACACCCTTGAAATTTATTAATGATGATAACTTTTTATAA
This sequence comes from Viscum album, assembly GCA_963277665.1. Lineage (NCBI taxonomy): Eukaryota > Viridiplantae > Streptophyta > Magnoliopsida > Santalales > Viscaceae > Viscum > Viscum album. The sequence goes on from OY728138.1 coordinate 1,386,317,972, forward strand.
AATATTTCACTTGAATAACCATAATGGGTTCCCCTATTGGGGTGTAGATTACCCTTGACAGTTTCCCCATTTTGGGATGTATTTGTGTTTGTATACCTAACTAGTTCTGTGACCAATATGAGATGTGTGAGGATCTTATCACCTAATAAACTGACTTACCATAGGGTTTATGTACATGGTGTTGTGATTTACTATGAGTTGTTGATTTGATATAAATGTCATTAATTTTTTTAATACTAATATTAATGAAAACTGATTACTATAAACTTCTTTATATAAAATTTTCATTTAGTCCAATTTATAATTTGTTTGGATATATCTTCTATATTTTTGAAATGAAAGAATTTTTTTGTTTCAAATATGCAAAATGATATGCCATGCATGGATTTATTTAAATTGATTTAATTAATGGTAAATTGTTATGGTATTGATTATGGAACACATGGTGAGACCCTATTGGGATTTATAGATCACACATAGCTTTTCCTTCGGGTGTTTGTAGATATTCTTATAGTAGGTCCAAGAAAAGGGAAAGCCCCACATGGAGGTGGTGGATTTTATTGATAATTTTGACTATAGAGTTATAGAGTTGACCAGTGAAGATGTTACCCACTTTTTTCATGGTAGGCATTAGTTTTAATATTTTGAAATGTTAAGTATATTGATAATGTACTACTTTGGGGTTTTTTATGCCTTATTTATGGTACTTTATCCTTTTGGAGTGTTGAGAATACTGAATTATATATTTTATATTTCGTTATTTTGTGAAATATTCTTTCCCTATTATATCATGCATGATGTTAGGTGCTAGTCACCAACCCATGGGGATTGGGAATCTCTTTAATTCTATATTATTTACATCTCAATTATTAGGGTACCATGGTATCTGGGATGGTTCATGATAGTTATCGCTTACTTTATCAAGATCGTTATCTTTCTTATGACTAGTGTTCTTTTTAAATCTATAAAATTAGTTAGAAATTATGAATTTATTCAATGTATATATTTTACATCTTACCATTTTTTCATACATGAGAACCTAGTTATGTATTATTATACATGGTATTTGAATTTCTTTTTCCCTCTTTTTAAGAGGATGATGTATCAACCCTTTTTACAATGTGAGTTTTCGACAAAGGTATTTTAAAAAGTAAAACCCTTAACTTCTAAGATAAGGTTAAAATCTCTAGTATTCAATTTATTAATGTGGGATAGAATTCAACACACCAAGAATTAAAAAAAATAAGAATATGTTTGATAGATAATTTGATACAGAACACCGAGCCTGAACGATCCATGAAATATTATTATTTTAACATGACCATGATAACCTACAGATTAAATTAATGGGAATTAATTGGATAAAATTACCTATAAAATATATACAAAGGTTCTAATAAATACATATTTATTGATAAATTCTATGTAAATAATCACTATATTTTTAATAAAGTCAATTTAGGCTTCAAAAAGAAGTTATCATTAAAAATGATTTTGATTTGTTTTTGAGAATAGATAATATAATAAATTTTTTATTTTTTTAAAATTTTATTTTATATAAAGGATATAATTTTTGAAATTATCATTTATAAATTTTCTTATATTGTTTTTTTGGATTTATTTGAGAAATGTTGATTTTCTAGTGAATAGTGAAAAAACTGATTTTTATTGAAAACAATATTTTTTTTTCAAGAATTTATAACATTCCATTAAATTTTCAAATTTTTTGATGTAAAATTAGTTTTATAATATTATTAATTATCCAATTATATTCTTTTTAATAATTCTTATAAATTAATTTGGTATAATTATTTTATACTTAAAATTTTTTTTTTCTAAAAAGTTATTTTTCATCGTATTTTCGTAGGTTATTTTAAAATAATTTCTATAAATTTTATGTTTTTAATATTAAAAAATGTGTTTTATATTTATAATGATGTGGCTCAATTTTATTTTAGTATTTCTCATTTATTTTTTGTCAAAAATATAGAAACCATTTAAAATAAATATTACCCCAATAATGGTAAAATCAGTTAATTAAGGATAAATATAATGTTATAAATACTAAAAAGTAATCCTTACACATTACTTAATTTTATTTGATGCATATATTTCACCCATAATCTTTAAAAATTTGATTATATAACATTTTTTCTATATGGAAATGATTATGACCTTTATAATACTTAATGTATAAAATGATAAAAATGTCATTTTCATTATTTTGTTATATTTTAGAATTTTAAATACTTATAAAGATAAGTTATGTTTAGTTATATCTATTTATTTTAAATATAAATAATTTATTTATAATATTTTAATTTACTTCTAAATTTTCGGGATGAAATTATTTCCTTAAAGGAATATGCAACGCTGATGCAATAATTATTTAATTAAAAGGAAAATAAAATAAATGATCTTATAAATACTAAACATAATATAATTTGAATAAATTATTTTATTAAAACAAATTGAGATAAATATAACATTATATGTATTTTTTGAATGTGTATATTTCAATTCCATCTTTATCTCTATGTTTTAATGTCAAATTAAACAAATTGTGTCAAAATTGATATTAATGATATTTTATAATAAATAGTGTTTTATTAAAGTATTTAAATTTTGTTTTTCATGAGACAATTAAATGTTATATGGTTTATAATGTAAAAAATGGTCCAATTATGGACTATTTTACCTTTTATATTAATATTTTTTTGATACATAAAGAGTAAAACATTTAATATCACTATAATTGTAAAAAACGATCAAAACAAAAATATAAGGGTCAAGAATCACATAAACTTGTGAAATTGTTATGTATGATAGTATTTTGACTAAAACTAATATTATATTTTAACTTTATAAATTTGGATCAATTTTTAATATAAATATAAATATTAATTTTTATTTATTTAATACATTATGAAATTTTAGGATTGCACTTCCCCTATCTTAAAAAAGGGAACCTCGTCTCTTTTTTCCTTAAAGGTTAAAAAACATTTTGGTTCAAATAATCCCAAAAATAATAAATTCTATAAATCCATACCCATGACCTATAGTCTTTTTTTGAACAATAAACTCTCCAATGAATTTTTTTTGTAATCCTTAAGAGGTAGCTTGAAGAAGAGGTATAGTTCATAATAAAGTGTTTTCATTTTATTCATTTTTATACCTCCTTTAAATATTATTAAAAAAATGTGGAAATGATAAAAAAATAGATTATATATACTAAAATATTATTATGTTAATTAAATAACCTATATCCATATACATTTCCATCAAATGAAAAATGAAACCATCATTCGTGTGTACGACAATCTACTGCCTTACAAATCAATGTATGTCGTTTTCCATCACCTCCTCCTAATGATATTTTTAATGATAAATTTAATATATATACATATATATATATTATATATATATATATGAAATAATTATCATTTTGAAAACATAATATTTCTTTTACTTTCTTAACTTTACATTCATTGAGAAATAATATTGTCGTTCGTGCGTACATGTGGCCCGCCACGTCCACGAAGCGATGTGATTATTTTATCATCACCAAATCACATAAATGATATATAAGTATATTTATATAAATAATATGGTATTTATGATATATTTATATTTCATGAATGATAAAATAACACTTACCTTCTTTCCATCACGATCCTTGAATAAAGGAAACATTACTTATATGTACGTATGAACTACCATCTCTCTGACTGTAATAGTGTTCATTTTTCATAAAAATATTTCATAATTGATTTTAAAAGTATAATTTATGTATAAAATATATCATTATTTCCAGATCATTATTTTATAATTTTTGAAATAATGATCCCTTTTACAATAGTCAATCTAGTGAAGTCAATTAGGACATATGAGCTGAATATCATCAAAACATCTCACATAATATCAAATTATCAAGTAATTGAATATAAAACTATAATTAATAAAATAAATAGTAATAATAAACTTAAAAAGGGTTATTATTAAATAATATAATTAATATATGTTTATTATTCCGAAATATAATGAATGTATGTGATGTGTTTGACTCAAGGTTAGGGGTTTTATTTTAAAAAATTCCACTTTTAATGTTTCCCTTCCAAATATTTTATTACATGCCAATATTTTTAAAATTATTTTATTGATGTATTTATATACAAATAAATGATTTATAAAGGTAATTTTATGTCACTTTTTAAATTATTTAAATGGGTTGAAGATAAATATTTTTACATATTTTGTACATAACATTTTAAAACTATCTATAAAAGACAAATAAATATTATTTTTTAATGTAAGTGGAAACGAAAATTTCTACAAATATAAAAACCATTATTTTATTTTTGGATTATATTATTAGATTCCATGTTTTATTAAAACAAAATCCCACTTTTCCTTTTGTTTTGTGGTTTTGGTTTTGAAAATGGTTTTTAAAAAAAAGAAATGGTTTTTTGATATCTTAAAGTGTTTTACTTAGGGATCCAAAATAATTTTTCCTGGGTTTTATGTTGAAAAAAATTAAATCTTAAAATGTTTTATTCATGATATGTTCCTTAGAAATTTATTATGGTAACAGGTGATCCCAATAAAGATTATATGTGGGTTGAAATCCATTATTTCTTAAGATAAATTAGTGATCCCAATATATATTGTATGATGGGTGAGACCCATTATAGCTATAAAATTCATTTGGTAATGATTATGTTTTCAGAATTAATCTTTTACTAGTCGATCCTATAACTATTCAAATTTTAAGGGTTCAGTAATAGTTTTATTAATATTATGTCCTAAGGAGACTATATTACTTTTCTTTTCTTTTTTAAGAATTTTTATGAAAATTAATTTATTTCACAAGGTATGATAAAGATTTGTTTTTCAGGAAATGGTTATTCTGTTTTTTCTTAAAAAGTTTTGTTTTTATGAAATAATTTTTCAGGGGTTCTTAGGTTTTCTAATAAAACTTCCCAATTATGATTTTTCCTTTATATATTATTATAAAGTATTTTATAAGAAACTTTGGGAAGTAAATTTGATTTCATGAGTAAGTAAAAAATTATTTTCAATTAATGGTTGTTATGTTAAAGGATACCTACATATTAATATCTCATGGTTTTAAAATGGATTAAAGTTTTATTTATATTTATTTATATGTCCCCTACTGAGTTTTTTAACCATCTCATGTTTTAATTTTTTTTCATATGGTTTAAGGATGGATAAGAACAAGGAAGAAGTCAACTTTAATGTCTTGAGTATTTATCATGAAAAGAAAATTTGTTTATTTTTAAATGTTTTATATCATGAAAACATGGATACCGATCAGAAGCTGCCAATTTGTAAAATGTGGTTTTGTTATGTATGAGTTATAATAAATTATCTAAAACACTAAACCATAAAGATCTCCAAGTTTGTAATAAAGGTAATTATAGTCTAAAATCACTAGAATATGAAATTTAGAAGGTTGGTTTCTTATATTATTGTCCTCTATATAGAAGTGTTTGTATCCATGTTTCATCTTGTCAAAAAATAGATTGTATTTGGCTGAATTAAAAATTAACTATTTGAGGAACTGACAAATTGTAGTGAACCAGCTAGATATTCACATGGTTGAGTTTTAGTAATTCATAATGATTGATTATGAGGTCCTTCATATAATGTAAAACTGATTTACAAAAATTGTGAACAACATGATTTCCCTTAGTGAAATTGTGAACAATAATGTTCTTATCAAAATTATACTTCAATAATAACCCAAAAAAGTGTAACTTAAAGAAGTTGTATATTGATGAAATTAATTTTTTTTCTAATTAAACTATATATAACCTCATTATATTTATCTAAAATATGAAACATAGATGAAGAATAATGATAATAAAGAATATGATAAAAATAATTAAGTCTTTTAAATCATCTAAACATGTTCTTTTACTCTTCTAGTGAGAATTGAAGTTCATCGAGCTCTAAATAACAACATAGGTTATATAAAATTAAAAAAATGAATTTTAGGGATCACAAGGAAAAGAAAAACTTCCAAGGTGTATAGAAGAATAAATACAAGGAAAATTTCTAAAGTAAGAACATTTCATGTAAATATAATGATGTTTTTGAGATAAATTGTTTTGAACATAGAAATATGTGTCACATTAAATTAGAATGTACAATGTTGAATCAACTATGAAAAATAATTACTATAGGAATAAATATAAGAAATAATTATACAGGTTTTGAGCTGCACAATGGAATATGAAACAATCTAGGACTATAGAAGTGAAAAACTAATAGTCATTTCTTAATTAGATACATGTTCAATGGTAATAGAATAACCTTTTATTGATTTTTAAAACCAACTTGATTGAATTATAATACTAAAAATGATTATAATTAATACGTTGGATTTTAATGTTCTAGATATGATTCTTATTGTAATAAATCATATATTAACACTTTGGAAAAAAATTAAAAGAAAATTTATTTTTTTATAATTTATAATAAGTTCACTAAGGACAATAAAAAAGTCACAAAATAAAAGAATAATATGATTCTAGAAAATAGAATGTTAAGAGAATCTATTTTCATGTTTTATAGTGAAAAGGAATAACTTAAGTTAATAATATGTGTGTATTTATTTTATGTTGGTGAATGATGTTTCATCTTCTAATTTTTTGACTTTACTGTATTTTTTTATTTTTAAATCATGAAGTAAAAAAATGAACTTAAAGTTAGGGAGGATAGTTTTTCTAATCTTTAAAAAGAGAATTTTATTTTAAAGAATGTTTCTTGACATAATAAATAAAAACTTATGATGATTTATAAATCATTCAACATGATAATTAGAAATTAAAAGTCTATTTTTAACATTTAAAAGAAGCCTTATCAGAATTCATTGTTAGATGTCAATGTCTAAATGAATTTTTTGGATTATAAAGGATAACCAAAAATACGAAAAACATGAACTATTTTGTTTTTGATGAAATATTACCCAAAATAAAATAATGTATTGTCACGACCCGTCCTCGGGGCCCGTGTCGTGACTACCCCAAGCCCACCTTCCATAGGCCAGGGGCTGGCGACTAGCACCAAGGTGTAAATCCCAACAAAAAGGGAAGACATTGCCTTTGAAAAGTAAACAAGCACCATAGAGTAAGCAAGCGGAAAAGTAAAAACTAAGTAAAAACGGTACAAGCTATGCTGAAAGTAAAAGAGGCCGGAAATACAAGCCCAACTGTAAACTACAACTGAAAGGAAAAACAACAACTGAAAGAAAAAACTGCAGCGTCAAGCCGTCCTCTGGAAGTACCACCTGAAGGGTGGGTATAGATAGCCTCCACTGCTCCTCGGGTCGACCTGACCGCTCCGAGTACGTCCCGCCTAGTGGCCCACCTCCAGGTACCGTCCTGCTCAGCACGCCTCCACCACGATCAGCGTTGTCCGTCGTCTGCAACCAACACAACATATTGCAGGCATAGCCCGTGCAGGGGTGAGTATAAGCTACTCAGTAGGGAACCCGAGACCCCCGAAGGTCTCCCGAAATCCACAAAGGATAATCCACAAAGGAAAGATACAATCACGAAGTAACAACTGACACAGATTAGGTATATGACCATATATATACCTAAGTCATCAATTCCCGTTCGGCTCCAACGTCCGAGCCCAAGCACAACCCAGTCCACACAGGAAAGCAAACGTATACCCACACAGGATAGCACAACACAATCCACAAAGGAGAGTAAACAGTAATCCACAGAGGATAGCTCAACACAATCCACAAAGGAGAGAAAACAGTAAATCCACACAGGATAGCTCAACACAATCCACAAAGGAGAGTAACACAAGATTCAGCTCACACTGGTATACTTTTTCGGATGACGATAAAGATGATCACTGATCCATCTAAGTCGTCGGACCCATGAACGATCAATAGGTAACTAACCCCCGCAATGACCCACACAGGATCGGGCCCACACAGGATCGGGCCCACACATGACCTATAGGTGCTGGCTCACACAGAACCGCTGAGCGCTGACCCACACAGGATCGGGCCCACACATGACCTGTAGCACTGATCCACGTAGGATTGCTGAGTGCAGTAGTCGTCGCAGTCCACTGAGGATCTCTGCACAGTCGTCGCCGCAGTCCACTGAGGATCTCTGCACGGTCGTCGTCGGAGTCCACGGAGGATCTCTGCACAGTCGTCGTCGCAGTCCACTGAGGATCTCTGCACGGTCGTCGCTGTCGAAGAAGCAACACAGCGAGCTCTAGGGTTCCCGCACACATCAAGCTCGTTCGGGAGGGTCCGCTCCATGAGCCGAGAGGCTGATACATCAACTGACACAGAGTCCGAAGTTGATGTATCCAAAAGTTCCATATCGTCAACAGGAACTCAACGCCGCAGACGGCGCGTCAATCGGACGCCCGGTCTGAGAGTTATTGGCCTTTTCGTCCCAGGGGCCCGGTTGGTTTTTAAGGAAAAACCAACCAGACCGTACTCCACCTGCGTCCAAAACTCAGGTGGAGCATGCCAAAAGATCCTTCTCACTTAGAGGAAAACAACAAAGCTGACGGCGCATCAATTAGACGTCCATATCTCATGATATGAGCGTTTCTGCTCCGAGGGCCCGGTTGGTTTCGTGTACGAACCAACCCGGCCAAACTCAAAGTATTCCGAAACCTTGAGTGCAATATACCAAAACGACCGTCTCGATCCAAGGATCGCGTTGCCGCTGACCGCAAGTCGTTTAGAGGCTCGTACCTCAGGATAAGGCCATTTGAACGAAAATCGTCCGAAGACGGGGGGTCCGGGCCCGGGCCGACCCGGCCCGACCCCCCCTGGGTCGGCCGAACCGGGTCAACCCGGTCCGGGCCAGCCAGGGCGTGGCCCGGCCGGTCGGACCAGCCTGGCTCCGCCAGCCCGGCTCGGCTCGGCCGCGCGGCGCGGGGGGGGGGGGGGGGAGCTGCCACCCCCGCGGAACCCGCGGGGTGTCGGTCAGACAACCGGACGCGGCTGAAGCCGCGTCCCGAGTGACGCGGGGGGGAGCCGCTGCCCCAGCGTGACACCCGCGGGACACCCGCGGGGCGTCTCCCTGGTGCTGGACGCGGCTTCAGCCGTGTCCTGCGAGTGCCGCCGCCGCGGCCGGTGCCGCGGCGGTCTCGTCCGGCGGCGCGCCGGGCGCCACCGCCGGCTTCCGCGGGCCGCCGGAGTCGCTCCGGTGGCCGGATTTTCTTCCCGTCCGCGTCGTTGCTCCTCCCGGGTTCCGTTCTTCACTGCGGGATCGCCAAACATCTGTTGCGGCACGTTTCGTCATCGCCCATCAAATCCGCACAAGAACGAAGACCGGCGGAGGGTTGTCAGGCCGTGTTCGTTTGGCCCTCACCCTCCACGTTAGATATAAACAACGGGAGAAATTAAAGTTCAACAGATGAACGCATATCCGAAACAATTTTTAATGAAATAAAATTGTTTCAATAAACAGGTTCCTCATTTGAACGGAAACAACAATTTTAATAAATTTAAAATTGTTCACAAATCCGATTCTTTAACTTTTTAAAGAAACACTTATGGGAATATAAAAAGGGGTAATTCCAAAATAATTCCCTACCTCGTAGTCGTCGCGCGTGAGCGTTCTTCATGGAATTTTTCGTCGCGGAAGAGGGGGATCGTCGCGTCTTCGCGGGAAGGCGTCACATCATCGCGGAATCCGGCGTTGAGTTGGCAAACTCAATGGACCAAGAACAACAAATTTAAATTATAAATAATTAAATCTGTGTTTCGTTTTAAACCAAAAAGAACTTTTAGAAGAAACCCGAAATCACTCACCTCAAACGGTTGGTGATCGGAGATCGTGGCGGGGAAGAACGTCTCGGATTGGAGCGTCGTCGATTTCCGCGGATGACGGCGTTCTTTGCGTTCTTCGCGAAGGAGAAAGAAGATACAAGGATTTTGTCAAATCCTCTCAACGCGCAAACTTTCAAAAGACTGGTTGGTCTTATTTTATTATTATGCCAACACACGAAAAGGGTAAGTAACGAACCATCAATTCGTTGAATTAATTCAACGAAAGAAACATCTCATTTAATTTACGAAATAAACCGCCCAGTTAAATGGTCTGTTAAGAATTTAAGAAAACGCGTCAGTTGACTTTCATAATGACGGGTTTTTGCGGGTGCGTTACTTAGCGGAAAGAAACGGAGGGGCTCGTGTGGGCCCCATCTCACAAATATCCTACCGAGGGGGTAGGATATTTCTTGGATAGAATCCTATCTGGACCAACTCAGTTTAAGCCGCTTTTAAGCGGATTCAAGTGGCTTCCAAGTGGCTTAAGTGAAATAAAATAAAGTTGTCGTAAAATTATTTTATTTCTTAACTTTAAGCCCGAAAATTAAAAACCACACCCAAGCAAACACAACTCCGGAAGAGGCGTTTCTAAGCGAATACTGGTGCTGCGATTTCATCGGTGCCCTCAGAATTCTATTCCGGGCACCGGTTTAAAAGTTAGAAAAACCCGCGCGTCCGTTCACTGGACGTACCCGAGCCAAACATAGAAAAATGATTCCGGGCACACCGGGCCTCGGAATCAGGTGCCGTCAGAGACTGCGCTCTTGTAAAATTCCAAATAAAATTAAGAAAAAAATTTCTTTGAAATTGTTGGGTCTTTAAATTACTCCCACCTCAGGGCTTTACGTCCCCGTAAAGATACATCATAAACTAGGGAAACCAATGTGGGTACTAAGCATGCATCTGAGCCTCCTGCTCCCATGTGATCTCCTAGAGGTTCCCGTGCTTCAATCTGATGCGCACAAGAGGAATCGATCGCCCACGTAGGACCCGCTCTTGTCGATCCTCTATCTCCACTGGGACCTCCGCAAAAGACGCCCCATCATCCACGTCTAGCTCCCCATAGTCAATGATGTGTGTCGGGTCATGCACGTATCTCCTTAGCTGAGATAAGTGGAAGACGTCGTGCACTCGGTGCAACTAAGGTGGCAGAGCCAAGAGATAAGCCACCTCGCCAACCCTGCTGAGGACCTAGAAGGGTCCTATGAAGCGTGGAGACAACTTGCCACCTCGGCCAAATCTCCGCAAACCACGTCGAGGTGAGACCCGCAAGAAGACGTGGTCACCATCCTCGAACTCTAGTGGCCTCCGCCTCCTGTCAGCATATGACTTCTTCCGGCTCTGTGCTGTCCTCATCCACTCCTGGATGACCTGGACCTTCTCTGTCGTGGCCCGGACCATCTCTGGTCCCACAAGTGCTGACTCCCCAGGGTCTGTCCAACACAAAGGAGATCTGCAAGGCCTGCCGTACAACGCCTCATATGGTGCCATCCTGATGGTGGAGTGGTAGCTCTTGTTGTACGCGAACTCCACCAAGGGTAGGTGGTCCTCCCAGCTGCGACCAAAGTCGAGGACACATGCGCGGAGCATGTCCTCGAGAGTCTGAATGGTCCTCTCCGTCTGACCATCCGTCTGAGGGTGAAAGGCGGTGCTCAGATGTAGTCGCGTCCCGAAGGCCTCCTTCAACCCCTTCCAAAGACGGGAAGTAAAACGAGCATCTCGATCGGAGACAATAGTCGATGGCACACCGTGAAGCCGTACAATCTCATGAACGTAGAGATGCCCCAAGCTCTCCACTGAGCCCTGCTCTCGGATGGGTAAGAAGTGTGCCGACTTGGTGAGTCGGTCAACAATAACCCAAATGGAATCATGACCTCTGGAAGTGCGTGGAAGTCCAGTCACGAAGTCCATAGATATCCCGTCCCACTTCCACTCCGGGACCTCCAAGGGCTGTACCAAGCCTAATGGTACCTGATGCTCTTCCTTCACCTGCTGGCAGGTGAGGCACCGTGAAACGAACTCTTCCATAGCCTTCTTCATGCCCGGCCACCAGTGCTATCGTCTGAGATCCTGGTACATCTTCGCCACTCCAGGATGTACCGCCAAAGGAGAAGTGTGAAACTCTATCAACACCTCCTCTCGTAAAGAAACTAGTACGAGGGTACGTCCTCTGAAAAGGACGTCGTGCTATGCTCCAAAAGAGAATCCATCAGGGGCCTGTCCCGAGGATATCGGTGCACGCTGTGTCTCACAGTCAGCATCCTCACGCTGTACCTCTCTGACCCGCTGTAGAAGTGGAGGAGAGAACGTGAGAGACTGACGGAAGGCTTCTCCATCTCTATCCACGAAGGATATCTGCAAAGCGGCTAGCTGCTCTGTCACCTCCTCAAGTAGTTGGATGCCCGTCCTCCTGCTGAGGGCATCGACAACCACGTTCCCCTTCCCAGGAGTATAGACTATCTCAAAGTCATAGTCCTGGAGGAACTCAAGCCATCGCCGTTGTCTCAGGTTCAGGTCCTTCTGAGAGAAGATGTACCTGAGACTCTGGTGGTCAGAAAAGACTATAAAGCGCTCGCCCATCAGATAGTACCGCCATGTCTTCAGAGCGAAGACCAGTGCTGCCAACTCCAGGTCATGGGTGGCGTAGTTATTCTCATGCGGCCTCAACTGACGTGATCCGTAGGCAATCACGGCCCGCTCCTGCATCAGGACACACCTGAGTCCGGTCCCTAATGCATCGCAATAGACTATGTATCCAACTCCCTCCTCAGGCAACCTCACGATAGGTGCGCTGGTCAACCTCTGCCTCAGCTCCTGGAAGCTCCGCTGACATCTCTCTGACCACACGAATGGTTTCCCCTTCTTTGTCAACGCGGAGAGTGGGGCCGCAACTCTGGAGAAGTCCGACACAAATCTCCGATATTATCCAGCTAGTCCCAAGAAACTCCGCACCTCTGTCACACTCTTGGGTGGCTCCCAAGCTAGCACTGCCTTGATCTTTGTGGGATCCACCGCAACTCCCGCCTCAGAAATGACGTGCCCCAAGAAGTGGACCTCACGTAACTAGAACTGGCACTTCGAGAGCTTTCCATAAAGCTGGTGCTCTCGGAGTGTGTCTAGTACAACCCGCAGGTGGTAGGCGTGCTCCTCCTCCGTTGTCGAGTATACCAAAATGTCGTCGATGAAGACCACGACAAATTGATCGAGGTATGGCTGGAAGATCCTGTTCATGAGGCTCATGAACACTGCTGGAGCGTTGGTTACGCCGAAAGGCATAGCCAAGAACTCATAGTGGCCATACCGACATCTGAAGGCCGTCTTCTGCACATCCTCGTCTCGAACTCTGAGCTGATGATAGCCTGACCTGAGGTCTATCTTCGAGAACCACCGTGCTCCCTTGAGCTAATCGAAGTGGCCATCAATCCTTGGTAGCGGATACTTGTTCCTCACTGTCACCTGGTTCAGGCGATGATAATCGACACACAGTCGCAAGCTCCCGTCCGCCTTCTTGGCGAATAAAATTGGCGAAGCACAGGGTGAAACACTGGGTCAGATGAACCCCTTGCCCTGCAAGTCCTCCAACTGTACCTGCAGCTCTCGAAGCTCAGCGGGGGCCATCCGATATGCTGGAGTGGATATCGGGGTTGTCCCGGGGTACAGGTCAATATAAAAGTCTACCACTCTGCGAGGAGTTATCCCTGGAACGTCGTCGGGGAAGACGTCCGCATACTGATCCACCACTGCAGGAAAAATGGGACTCCGCACGTCAACTGATCCCAGGATAAGGCTAGCCAACTGATGAGTGATGGGCTGTCCTCTTCTCTGCGTGAGTCCATCCTGTGCTGCTAAGGCTGCCTTCTCGCCGGTGAAGGTGAACCTGCTCCCATCGGTGCGCACACATCGCACCTTGCGCCTAATGCAGTAAATCTGTGCATGGACTGTAGATAACCAATCCATGCCCAAGATGACGTCGTAAGGCCTCGACGCCGCTACAAAAAGATCCTAGCCGAAGATCTCGCCTCCTAGAGTAAGCTCACACTGCTGGCACCAGTGCGTAATCGTCGAGTCTGCTCCCGTAGGAGTCTCTAGCCGTACGGATCGAGCCAATGGCTCTGTCGGAATCTCCGAGCTCCGAACAAGGGCAGTGGCTATGAAAGAGTGACTCGCACCTGTGTCTATAAGAAATGCAGCAAGGGTGGAATAGACACAGATCATACCTCGAATCATCTCTGGTGCGCCGTGGTCGTAGGCTTCTGCTGCCTTGAGCTGAGCCTGTCTCTGCCCGCCACCTCCCTGTGGTCGGGGCGGGCCTCCTGGTGGTGGTGGTGGCAGAGCCTCAAAGCGTCGCACACCACCTGCTGCTCGGCCAGCTCCCCTGCCTCGTCCGCCTCCTCCATGCGGACCGCCAGGGTCGACCCTCTGCCTCTGCCTGGGTGGCCCCTCCACCATCTGCTGCTCCTCGGTACGGCGGGTCGGGCAGTCACGAGCCATGTGGCCCTGCCCGCCGCACGAGTAGCACTGCCTGCCTCTCAGAAGGCTGGCTCCGCGCTGTGTGCCCCGCACTACTGATCCACTATCCCGAGGTCGTCTGCCGGAAGGCCTGGTCTACCTGGAACCCTGAGTCATCCGTTGGCTACCAGCTGCCGAAGACTCTGCTACCTGCTATCCTGCGGTTGGTCTCGTTGTGGACTCAGCCAGGAAGCTCTCGATCAGAAGGGATCGCTCCAGCACTCCTGCCTGGGTCGGGATGCTGAGGGAGATCAGCGATGCACTGATCTCGTGTCTCAATCCCTGCTCGAAGGTCCGGGCCCGGAAGAAGGGGTCTCGTACCATGTCTGTCGAGTAGCGAGAAAGGTCGGTGAACCTCGCCGCATACTGAGCGACCGTCAAGCTGCCCTGCCGCAGCTGAAGAAGCTCCTGAATGCGCACCGCTCGGAGGGTGGCCGGGATGAACTCTGAGCGGTAGAGCCTCTTGAAGTCTGTCCAGATGAGGGAGGCTTCATCATGTACCAGGAGCATCAAGCTCCACCATCGCCCTGCTGCTGCGTGCAGTAGGATCACTGCGAGGATCACCATGAGGTCTGCTGGTGTCCTCACTAGCCTGAAAACTCGGACGACCGCCTCCAACCAGTCCTCGGCTGCCTGGGGGTCCATCTCCCCATGGAACCTGGGTGGTCGCTGGCACTGGAACTCGTGCAGAGCTCCGAGGGGTCGTGCATCGTCAGCTGCCAGTGCTGGAAGCATCGGGGGCTCGGCGGGTAAAGGTACTGCCGGTGCCTCTGCTGTCAACGGGCCCTGTATCGAGGCCTCGTCACTCAGCGGGCTAGCGTCGCCCTCTACACTCGGAACCCTAGATGGCAGCTGTCGTCAGGCCATCCTGAAAAGGAAACAAGTGCACCACAGTTAGAACAGTATACCTGGTGAGCTGACACAAGTAATCACAATGAAAACTTGAAGCACACATGCAATCAATGTTTTCGTGCATTATGTCGGGAATCAGAAGTCAGGGTCCTGGTGTTTGGATACGTCGGCTGCCGCACCAACACTGGACTCCCTGGACTGATAACCACACTCAATACGCTAAACAATATTGCTTCACATAGAAGAAAGATCAGAGTCTGCGGTGACACCGACCGCCTCTGATACCAATTTGTCACGACCCGTCCTCGGGGCCCGTGCCGTGACTACCCCAAGCCAATCTTCCATAGGCCAGGGGCTGGCGACTAGCACCAAGGCGTAAATCCCAACAAAAAGGGAAGGCATTGCCTTTGAAAAGTAAACAAGCACCACAGAGTAAGCAAGCGGAAAAGTAAACACTAGGTAAAAATGGTACAAGCTATGTTGAAAGTAAAAGGGGCCGAAAATACAAGCCCAACTGTAAAGTACAACTGAAAGGAAAAACAACAACTGAAAGGAAAAACAGCAGCGTCGAGCCGTCCTCTGGAAGTACCACATGAAGGGTGGGTACAGATAGCCTCCACTGCTCCTCGGGTCCACCTGACCGCTCCGAGTACGTCCCGCCCAGTGGCCCACCTCCAGGTACCATCCTGCTCCGCACGCCTCCACCACGATCAGCGCTGTCCGTCATCTGCAACCAACACAACGTAGTGCGGGCATAGCCCATGCAGGGGTGAGTATAAGCTACTCAGTAGGGAACCTGAGACCCCCGAAGGTCTCCCGAAATCCACAGAGGATAATCCACAAAGGAAAGATACAATCACGAAGTAACATCTGACATGGCTTAGTTATATGCCCATACATATACCTAAGTCATCAATTCCCGTTCGGCTCCAACGTCCGAGCCCAAGCACAACCCAGTCCACACAGGAAAGCAAACGTATACCCACACAGGATAACACAACACAATCTACAAAGGAGAGTAAACAGTAATCCACATAGGATAGCTCAACAAAATCCACAATGGAAAGAAAATAGTAAATCCACACAGGATAGCTCAACACAATCCACAAAGAAGAGTAACACAAGATTCAGCTCACACAGGTATACTTCTTCGGATGACGATAAAGATGATCACTGATCCATCTAAGTCGTCGGACCCACGAAGGATTGATACGTAAATAACCCCCGCAATGACCCACACAGGATCGGGCCCACACAGGACCTGTAGGCGCTGGCTCACACAGAACCGTTGAGCGCTGACCCACACAGGATCGGACCCACACAAGATCGGGCCCACACAGGACCTGTAGCACTGATCCACGTAGGATTGCTGAGTGCAGTAGTCGTCGCAGTCCACTGAGGATCTCTGCACAGTCGTCGCCGCAGTCCACTGAGGATCTCTGCACGGTCGTCGTCGGAGTCCACGGAGGATTTCTGCACAGTCGTCGTCGCAGTCCACTGAGGATCTCTGCACGGTCGTCGCTGTCGAAGAAGCAACGCAACTAGCTCTAGGGTTCCCGCACACAGCAAGCTCGTTCGGGAGGGTCCGCTCCACGAGCCGAGAGGGTGATACATCAACTGATAGAAAGTCCGAAGTTGATGTATTCAAAAGTTCCGTATCGTCAACAGGAACTCAACGTCGCAGACGACGCGTCAATCGGACGCCCGGTCTGAGAGTTATTGGCTTTTTCGTCCGAGGGGCCCGGTTGGTTTTTAAGGAAAAACCAACCCGACCGTACTCCACCTGCGTCCAAACCTTGGGCGGAGCATGACAAACGATCCGTCTCACTTAGAGGAAAACAACAAAGCTGACGGCGCGTCAATCGGACATCCGTAGCTCAAGATATGAGCGTTTCCGCTCCGAGGGCCCGGTTGGTTTCGTGTACGAACCAACCTGGCCGAACTCAAAGTATTCCGAAACCTTGAGTGCGATATACCGAAACGACCGTCTCGATCCAAGGATCGCGTTTCTGCTGACGGCGAGTCGTTTGGAGGCCCGTAGCTCAGGATACAGCCATTTGAATGAAAACCGTCCGAAGATGGGGGGTCCGGGCCCGGGCCGACCCGGCCCGACCCCCCCTGGGTCGGCCGAACCGGGTCAACCTGGTCCGACCCGGTCGGACCAGCCTGGCTCGGCCAGCCCGGCTCGGCTCGGCCGAGCGGCGCGCGGGGGGGGGGGGGGGAGCCGCCACCCCCGCGTGACACCCCCGCGGCACCCGCGGGGTGTCAGCCAGACAACCAGACGCAGCTGAAGCCGGGTCCCGAGTGACGCGGGGGGGAGCAGCCGCCCCCTCCTGACACCAGCGGGACACCCGCAGGGTGTCTCCCTGGCGCCGAATGCAGCTTGAGCCGCGTCCTGCGAGCACCGCCGCCGCGGCGGTCTCGTCCAGCGGCGCGCCGGGCGCCGCCGGCTTCCGCGGGCCGCCGGAGTCGCTCCCGTGGCCCGATTTTCTTCCCGTCCACGTCGTTGCTCCTCCCGGGTTCCGTTCTTCACTGCGGGATCGCCAAATATCCGTTGCGGCACGTTTCGTCGTCGCCCGTCAAATCCGCACAAGAACGAAGAACGACGGAGGGTTGTCGGGCCGTGTTCGTTTGGCCCGCACCCTCCGCGTTAGATATAAACAATGGGAGAAATTAAAGTTCAACACATGAACGCATATCCGAAACAAATTTTAATGAAATAAAATTATTTCAATAAACGGGTTCCTCATTTGAACGGAAACAACAATTTTAATAAATTTAAAACTGTTCACAAATCCGGTTCTTTAACTTTTTAAAGAAACACTTACGAGAATATAAAAAGGGGTAATTCCAAAATAATTCTCTACCTCGTAGTCGTCGCGCGTGAGCATTCTTCACGGAATTGTTCGTCGCGGAAGAGGGGGATCGTCGCGTCGTCGCAGGAAAGCGTCGCGTCGTCACGGAATCCGACGTTGAGTCGGCGCAATCAACGAACCAAGAACAACAGATTTAAATTATAAATAATTAAATCTTTGTTTCGTTTTAAACCAAAAAGAACTTTTAGAAGAAACCCGAAATCACTCACCTCAAACGGTTGGTGATCGGAGATCGGGGCGGGGAAGAACGTATCGGATTGGAGCGTCGTCGATTTCCGCGGATGACGGAGTTCTTCGCATTCTTCGTGTTCTTCGCGAAGGAGAATGAAGATACAAGGATTCTGTCAAATCCTCTCAACGCGCAAACTTTCAAAATACTGGTTGGTCTTATTTTCTTATTATGCCAACACACGAAAAGGGTAAGTAACGACCCATCAATTCGTTGAATTAATTCAACAAAAGAAACATATAATTTAATTTACGAAATAAACCGCCCAATTAAATGGTCTGTTAAGAATTTAAGAAAATGCGTCAGATTACTTTCATAATGACGGGTTCTTGTGGGTGCGTTACTTAGCGGAAAGAGACGGCGGGGCTCGTGCGGGCCCCACCTCACAAATATCCTACCGAGGGGGTAGGTTATTTCCTCGATAGCATCCTATCCAGACCAACTCAATTTAAGCCGCTTTTAAGTGGCTTCAAGTGGCTTCCAAGTGGCTTAAGTGAAATAAAATAAAGTTGTCGTAAAATTATTTTATTTCTTAACTTTAAGCCCGAAAATTAAAAACCACACCCGAGCAAACGCAACTCCGGAAGAGGCGTTTCTAGGAGAATACCGGCGCTGCAATTTTAATCGGTGCCCTTAGAATTCGATTCCGGGCACCGGTTCAAAAGTTAGAAAAACCCGCTCGTCCGTTCACTGAAACTACCTGAGCCAAACATCGGAAAATGATTCCGGGCACACCAGGCCTTGGAATCAGGTGTCGTCAGAGACTGCGCTCTTGTAAAATTCCAAAAAAAATTAAGAAAACAATTTCCTTGAAATTTACGGGTCTTTACATGTATATTTATAAAAGTAAAGTCTACAATAATTTCATATATTACTTGTTTTAAATGTGGAATTTTAGTCATTTTTAAGTGAATTCTCGTTAGATTATAATTAATATATTTTTATAAAAATTATTATATTTGTAAATTTATTTTAGATTTAAAAAAAACTAATATATGTACAATATGTGTACAGAAGGGATCTTATTCAAATAATATTGGACTTAAGATAATATACATGTCTAGGTAACTATATTTTAGTTGTCCATCATATATACAATTTCATGTATTCATTAAAAAGTATGTTGATCTATTATTAAATGTATTTATTTCTATTTTCTTCGGTTAGAGAGCATGTTTACTATGTTTATTTATTTATTTACTATCTTGTTCATAATAATTGTTTTGTTTTTAATTTATTGAAAGTAATATTATAATTCATTGAATATGTTTTCAAATTTCCAAATATCAATTTAACATGTATTTTTAATTCATTTATCACACATATGTAATCTTTTATAGTTTTGGAAAGAAAGTTTTAATTTGTGGGGTTGGAGTTACCAAAATAAAGTATTATTTTAAATAAATTTAATGTTGTTTGAAATATTATGTCATTTGAAATATTATTTGATAATGTTTAGATTTTTATTTTTTAAACATTATGATATGCATCAACATATAGGGAGTTATATATTTTATAATACTAGAATTTAAGTTTGAAATTTATTTATGGAAACCTTAGTGTTTAATTTTTCTATAAATATATTTTATATATTATTTTAAAATGATTAATTTTTAGAGAATTCATATTGGAAATTTATTTTTATATCTTAGAAAAGGGGAGATATTCTTATTTTATCTATTAACATTCTGATAAATTTCAATAAGGGGGAGAAGTTTTGTAATATAGGTAAAGCTTAGTTAAGTTTTATAATTTCAAAAAAGTGAAAGTTTGTTAGTGCTAAGTTTGATTTTTATGGAGTTTTACATTTAATTTTTTTGATTGATTATTTATTTTTAATATTAAAAATATTTCACTATTAATATTTATTAGAATTATCTCATAATCATTTTATATTTAATTATTCATCTTTAAATGTTTAATGTTTATAATATTTAATGTTTAATTCAATGGTTCCTATTTTTATTCTGAATAACTAATTTTAAGATCCATCTTCCGTTGATGTAGAAGTCTTTTTTAAATTTATATTATATCAAATTTTAATAATTTACCATTACAGAACACGAAAAATCAGAATATTACCATAATATTACCTTCATATTACCTTGATGCGGTGTATATGATCATCATTTTAACTTTAAATAACACCTCACTACTCCCAAGAACACGACATAGTGAAACATATCTCATTTTTTCATTATGATTGTATAGAATAATCTCTCTCCTTATAGTACCAATGTGACCACATATTGACCATTTCAACTTTCCTCATTTTTCATAGCTAAACCTCCCTATCAAAAACAATCATTACCACATTGTAGGATCCCACTTTCACCATTTACAATAACCTTAACCGCAACGGTCTTTTTACTCTTATATAAAAATCATATTATTATTTTATATTAAATTCAATACTTTTTATATCATTTTTTTATTTTCATTTACAAAAAGTATAAACATTTATTTAAATATTTTAATGATTTTTTAAATAATTAATAATTTTAACAACCCCATGCAATGTTATGTTGAATTATATAGTTAATAATTTAGTGTAGAATAATTCCTCATAAACGTAATAATAATTTTTTTACATTAATTTTTTGAACTATGGAATGCTATGATTTTTTAAGAAACTACCATGTATTCTTAAGTATCTTGTATTTATTGAAGGAATTTTAATCATTGATTTTTTATTGTGACAACCTTTAAAAAAAGTTATATTTAGTACATTTCAAATGAGTCAACATACGATGAGAGAACTCACATGCAATATATGAATCATTTATGTCACTATTCCCTTTATTTTTAAGTGATAAGAATGTTCATACTATTCATTGACCATACCATTCTGAATCAAGTTGTTTTGGATTTCTAGTTCACTAGACATTTCAAATCTTTTCTTCAATCGTAAAAGGATGAAACAAACTGCTCTACTCCAACATTTCTTTGTTTATCTTTATTTGGCTTATTAATTATATCCTTATTTTCAACATTTAGTTTTTTGGTGGGTTGTTTTCATCACATTGTGACCAAAATCAAACATGGTTTTTCCTCTATCTAGGAGGCAGTGTTATAGTTTTATAGTCTTAATAAAAAATAAGGCACACATAGGTTAGGATTAAACATAGTAAAAAGACTGAGGTTTAATCAATCCTATAATATGCTTAGTGATTCATATGTCTATAAAAGGTTGTGTTGGGTTAGGTTTGATCCTATTTAAAAGGTATTATATCTAATAGTGAATAATATTCATCTTAAGTAAAATAAGTAAGTGAAGAGTATATATAGATTCATGTTGAACTAAACTATTATAAATGTCTTGGCGTTCTTGTTCTTTTTTATATTCATCTACTTTATTTTCTTAAAACCTGAACTTAAACTATATATTAATTATTTAATACAACTATATGATCGTAATTTACTCTATTTTTATAAGTAACTTTCAAATTTTATAAGGTATATTCAACCCACTATATACCATCTTTCTCTCTCAACTATGAAAAATATTTGTATAAATTCGCATACCTTTTATTCATTATTTACCCTTGTTGATTATTTTTTATTATTATATGTTTTTTTTCTAAAATGTGTATCCTAGTCATAAAATTTTAAGTGTAGATATATTTTTATAAATAAAAATTTAATAATTTGAGTTTTTAATTACTATTAGAACACCATATTTCAATGTAAGTGATTATGGATATTTGAAGGATCAAATTGATATATTTGTGAAAGATATTGGTATTGAATATTGGAATATAATGTATTGACCATATAAAATACATAAATTTGAATATAAAACTATAAATTGAAATTATTCTTGAAAATTTATTCTAATTTAAAATGTTATGAACATTATTTATTATTATTTAAGTAGAATTTTTTTACTTCCATATTTGATCTTGTAAAATTGATGTTAACATTTGGAGGGATATGAAAGTCACTCATCAAGAAACTAATAAACAATAGGAAACCAAGATAAGTATTCAAAAAGATGAATTTCTAGAATTAATAATGATTGAATCTAATAACATTAGTGAAATATACAATTGATTTACTATAATTTTTATTAACATATCTTAGCTTAGGGTAATGGTGAAAAATGAAGTTCTTATCAAAAGGATACATCGAGAACAACCAAAACAGATGAAATACAATAAGGTGGATATTGATGGAAGTAAATATATATTTTTGTTACACCATGGATGAACTCATTGGATCTCTTATCTACTATGAAATAGAACTTTAGAACAATGATAATGAAGTTTATGATAAAAACAAAGGGATTTTGTTTTTAATTTTTTAAACACGATTCTTATAAATATTCTTGGGAGAATACATGTTCATTTGGCTCTAAAAATTGCAGAGTTAAATTATTTTTCAAAATTCATTATGGAATCTAGAAGAAAATAAAAACATCAAAGGAAGGATGTAAGAATAAATAAAAGAAAAATTTGAAAAGAAAATGAAATCCCAATAAATATAATGATGTTTATGAGATAACATGTTATGAATATAGAAAGAAGAGTCACATTAAATCAAAATCTACAAAGTTGAATCAACTTAAAAAGATAATAACTAAATTAATAATGAGAACGAAGGATTATGGGGTTTTGGTAGTAGTATTCAATAACTTGACACCAGGAAAGAATCTTTATATAAAGAAAAAACTGCCAAAATTAGTTTAATTACCACATTTTTGAAGGAAACATATTTAATTTTTTGTTAATTTTTAAAACCCATTTTTTTAAATTATAATAATACAAATGATTCTAATTCTAATTTTTTATTTTACTCTTATAGTTCTGATTCTAATTTTAATAAATCCAGAATCATATGATAAATTAAAATTTTGATAAATATCAAGAGGAAATTGAAAGATTTTATTGGAATGTATAAGAAGTGGAATAAATAACACAATAAAGTCACAAATGGAAAGAATAATCTCATTATAAAAAATTTAAATTTAAGAGATACTATTTTTGTTTTTGAAAATTAAATGTAAAAACATATTGTTAGGAAAATGTTTTTTTATTATTGGAAAAGTTAAAATTAGTTTAAAGGATTCTACTTCACATACTAAATAAAAAACTTTGATGATCTTGAAATCATTCAAAAGGTTAATGGAAGTCTAAAATCTAAGGATATAAGTTTAAATGAATCCTTATCAAAATTCACCTTTATAAGTCAAATTATAGATGAATTTTTGAGATGATAAAGGATGAAAAAATAGACAAAATAAGAACTTGATTGGTTTTGATGAAATATTACCCCAAGAATTAATTTTTATATTTAAAGTTTAATGGAATTTCATCTATAACTTAGATTAAATGTGTATATTTTTTTGTTATACAAGTGATTACTCTTAAAATTATACTTAATATTTTACTCATACAAAGGATTAACTTTCTAAATATTTTTTCAAATTGAAAAGAACTAATTAGTGTACACCATGTGTACCTAATGGATCTTATTAAAATAATAATAGACATAATATAGCTTACATGACTAGGTAAGTACCTTTTATTTTCCCAACATGCATACCCTTTCATGGTTTAATTAAAGGGTATGTTGAAATATTCTTAAATGTTTTTATTTCTATTTATCATGGATAGTTAGAATATTTATAATGTTTTATTCTTAGTTTATTGACATGTTATTAATAAGTTATTTGGTTTCAACTTATTGAAAATATTATTCTAATTCCTCAAATATTTCAAAAATATTATGACATATATTTTAATTATAATTCTATAACACTTTTGTTTAAAATCTATAAAATTTTATATTTTTGGAAATTATGTTTTAATTTTGTGTGAGTTAACCAAATATCTTGTTATCAAATATATCTAAAATTTTCATAAATATATTTATTTTCAATTTTTTGGCCATGTTATATATTTTGTGTTTAAAAAATGGTGATATTCATGAAAATCTGGGGAGTTTTATAATTTATTATGAAAGTATTTTTCATTGAAATATTTTTTTAGAAAATTTATTATTTATTTTTAATAAAAATACAATTTTAAATATTTTATAGGAATGCTTATTTATTTGGGGAAGGTTTATATGGAATTTATTTTAAATTCTTGAAAAACTAATGTTCGATTGGTTTATTTTTTAACATTTAGATAAATCTCAAAGGGTGGTGAAGTTTTTTAATTTTGGTAAAATGTAGTTTTTTTAATTTCCAATAGGGGGAGCGATTTTTAGTGGTATGTTTGATTTATATGGATTTGTTAGTTTTCATGTTTTATTGTTTATGTATTTTGAATATAAAAAATATACCACTTTTTATATTTTTTTATAATCTTCTTACATTCATTTTATATTTAATCACTGATATTTGAATGTTTAATAATTATAATATTGGACGTTTTGTTATATAGTTAATTTTTTTATGTGAAAAGAAATAATTATATGATTTATTTTTAATTGAAATAGAATATGTTTTTATGTTTATATAAATTATGATTTTAATACATTAATATTATATAGTATGAACTTACAGTTTATTACCTTTATGTGACATGAATTCTACCTTGAGAAAACATATACGATATTTAGTTTACATTTATTCAATACATAGATATACCCAGGTTTAAGATGTGTTGAGTCATCTCAGTTTATTTTTCCTATGTCTATACAATATGATATCACTCGCCTGACATCACAAACATGACCACATGCTAATTTTTTATCTACCACCATTTTTCATAGCTAAAAATTCCTATATAAAAATCCCCACTACCTAAATATAGGGAAATAGTTATTTTAATTTCTAAGAACCTTGAAAACTAATATATATTTAGCCTTACAAAAATCATCCTTCGTGATTTTATACAAATTTGATACTTTTTTATTCAATCCTTTTTATAATTTCACTTTCTAAAAGATTAAAAATGTTGTTTTAATTGTTTTATTAATTCTTAAAATAAATATTAATTATAAAAATGTAATTCAAAGTAATTTTTAATTTTTTATTGAATTATTTAGTGATTGATAATTCCTCCTAAATATAAAAATATCATTCTGTACATTTATTATTTATAAATTGGACTGTCATGATTTTTATTCATGAAGCTCCCACATAGTCGTAAATCTCCTAGAGTTATTGAATAAATTTATGCCATTGGTTTTTGATCATGAGAACTCATTTGAAAATGATTGAATTAGATATTTAAAACGATGTAACTTATAATAAGATAACTCACACATAATACATGAATCATTAATGACACCATTACTTTGCGTCTTAAGTGAAAAGAAAGTTCCCATGTTATGTTGTTTATATTTTGATGAATCATGTTGATGTATCTTACTGGTTTTCCCAATGTCGCAACATTCATCACTGATATTAATGGGACAAAACAACAAACTCTAATCCAGTGTTTCATTGTTGATCTTTCTCTAGTTTTATCATTCTATCCTTATTTATGAAATCTAGTTTTGTAGTGTACCATTTTCAATGAGTTAAAATTCAACTCAAAAATTGTTGTGAATGTATCAAAAGGGAAGTGTCTTTGACATGAAAAAGTGATATAAAAGTATATACAAATATATTAGGCTTGAAATAAGTAAAAAACTTGAGGTTTCTTCTATCCTGAAATAGATTGATTTCTTCCCACACCTAGACAATTTTGTCTTAGGTTGGGTATGCTCCTATTTAAAAGTTTGTCTCTATTATAGTGGATACCATTCCTGTCAAGGTAAATATTGTAGTGAAGGGTAGATACATGTTCATGTGGAACTAAACTACTATAAAATTATTAGTGTTCTAATTCATTTTAATTATAATAATTTATCTTCTTGAACACTAAACATGAAATGTGCAACAATTATTTTTTTTCAACAATATTGTTTTAATATAATATTATTTTATATTTATGTTTAAAATTTTAAAAATTCTCTTAAAACTCATATAAACCATCTTTCCATCTCAACAAATATTAACATAAAATAAAAACATCTACCTCATTCTTATAAAAACAATCCACACTAATTTACTTTAATGGTGAATGCCCAACCAACCAAATAAAACAAACTTTGCAACCCATAAATCTCTAAAAACCCATAATTAAACCCACTAAAAACCCTAAAACAAACCACACAAGGGTTAATTTTTCATGGAGAAAGAAATTAAATAGAAATGAATAATGGGAGAAGGGAGGAAAAAATGGTGAGGAAAGAAGAATACATTATAAATCCACTTGAAATAAAAGGAGTGAGTCTTGTATTCAAGTATGAAGAGAGGAAAGGTGAAACATTTGGATGTATAAGGTTTGATCGAATGATAGGAGAGAATAAGGGAGACCAAAGTCCTTAAAAGTTAACAGGGAAAATGTGTCATTTAATTTTGAAGTGATTATTAGAGGTCCACATGGTTAGGAATCATAATTTAAAAAACTATGAACCAACTATACATGATCCACTTGTTTAAACCCCCACACCTTGCATTGTTTTTCTCTACGGTTTCCCTTAACCATGAAATACTCTATGGATAACCCCACCAAAAAATTGCACCATAAAGTTAGTTAGATTCCCCACAAAGATTCACAAACCATGCACCAAAATGAAAATTACACTAAGTCACATCACAAGGATTGGTTAGACTGTATGGTTTCCCATTACCATGTAACAACTATAAAAAAGTGTAAAAACCTTTAAAATTGAAAATATCAAGCCTACAACTTCCAGGAATTCTAATTACACAAAAACAATATAAAATTAAAAAAGTGACATGAGGATGTCATAATTATCCCCACCATGCTAATTTATACATATATAATTCCTAGTTATATGTAAAAGGAAACAAAAAAAATGAAACTCAATACCCGATTATAAAGGGTGTGAGGGTCGAGCTACTATAAAAGATCCCATGCATAGAAAAACCATCAATCCCAAATTATTCCTCAAACAAATAGAATGAATCCTAAATCAAAATAAAATTTATACTGATTTAACTTGTAAATATAGGAAAAACGAGACTAGGCATATGTCTCATCACTATTTATAATTCCTCTAAAATTGTTCAGTAATATATAACCTCTTATATAATGTGAGAACTACTAAAACAACCCCATTTCCAAATATCATTAATGGTAATCACAAAATCCCATCAATTGTAACTAACCAATATGAAATTGTCTCAAATCGCATAAAGGAAAACTCTTCTATGGAATATCCAAGATCCCAAAAATAGGTGAAAAAATTCACCATCAAGATTATCATTAACTTCTAATTATAATTAAAAGAAGAAACAACAGACAAACATGCTTCAGTAAGAAACAATATGGTTCAAACTTCAAGTCATAGAACTACATCAGAGGGTTACTTAGGGTTATGTTTGTGGAATAATAGATCATGGTGATCCTAACTAAAAGTTTCAAAGTGGTATCTCCCACAGTCTACTACAAAAAAACCACACTCCCTGATTACCCCTAAATGTACTCTAGGCTCTACATGTTCAAAAAATCCAACAAAAACTCAAGGCATTACTTACAACACAAATTTATCCTCACAATAAAACCACAGAGAGTAAAAAAAATGACCGCACTAGGCATCCAAAAACAACTAAAAATAAAAATGATAAAACAAAAAGGCACCCACAGAACACACCAGAAAAAACCTACCTCAAAGACACAAATGATCTAAACTCATCGAACAAGAATCATAAAACTCATTACCATTCCAAATTCATAATTACACCGAATAATATTTTTCTTCAGTGGAACTCTAAAAATCTAAGAAGGATGAAGCTCACCCATTCAACCATCAAACCAAGTATCATTGACCAATACAGATAAAATAAACTTACATTGTTCCCAAATATAGTATATGAACAAACACCAACTTTAACAATTCAAAGACACACCACTACATAATTAAGAGTGAAAGAAAAAACATACTACTCCACTAAGATCGAGGTAAGAGTTAGGAATAGAAAAGGAACCACCCCTAAAGAAAAATAACCTAACTTTACTGAAGATATTTATGGTTGTCTTACATTAAATCACATGAAAAGTGTACCAAACATAGTCATGTATCCTCAATCACATAAAAAATTCTAGATATCAATCAAGAAACAAATTACAATGAAAAATACACCAAAATAAGAATAAAACTTTAATAATATCCCTTTTAAACATGGATAAGAGTCCCAAAAGTGATTTTAAACGATTTCCCCCCAAATAATAGGTAAATATTTTAATCTTTTATGATATTTTAGAAAGACAAAACAACAAAATTTTATAATTTCAATGGAAGGTTAAAATCTAAAAATTGTTAATTGAAAGAATTCACATAAAATCCATCTTATATCTAAAAAAATTTCCCCCTTAAACTTAATTTCAAAATCATCCACTTAGTAAATGTCCATTAAGGTTAAATAACTAAAAAACAAAAAAAATTTATTATAAAGAACACAAAATTTGGTAAAATAATATTCTAACTATTTTTTTCAAGTTATACTTTATTTCAAAAATCCTATCACTTTTAAAAAACATTGTAAAAACATCCTGATTTCATTTTAAAGCTAACCACTCGAGAGGAATAATTTCAAGAGAGTCAAAATCCTTTAAAACCAAATCATCAAGTATCTTTAAAACCAATAATGATTTCCAGATATCACAAATAAATCAACCTATTTAAAAAACTATTTCATGAAAAAATAAACTTTTTAAAAAAATCACTTGTTATCATTTCAAACTAGAACCATTTTTCATGAAATACACTTTTCAAACATGAAACTAGTTTCAAAACAACCCCATAAGTATGTAAACAACAAAACCATTAACCAACATAAAATCCACCTATATAAACATATCACATGACCCACATCAATTCAATTACCAATACTAAGAATCACTGATGATTAATCCATGAATGATGGGTTTGAAAACTAAAAACAAAAGAGATGAAAATATATGATTGAATTGGATTCATGGTTCGACAAGACATGAAATAATAATCCAATAGTCCTTGAAATTTTTCCATAATTAGGTAATTAGTCATTGAATTATTTTTAGTCTACAGAAGACAACCTCATGCCTCTGATTTTCTTTTTCTATCTTTATCCCATAGATCGATTAACAACCCACAAGGAAACACATACGTTTTCAATGATAATCAAAATACTACCATCTTAATTTATATTAACACAAAAATAATAAAAATAAATACTAAATCCCTATTACCATGGTAACTTAAATATTATGGAATGAAAGATATTGTTAGACTCTTCCCACACCTACCTCTCAAGTTTCAACATTCCTATATCCAATTTATAAGAATTCCCAAATAAGAAGATAGTTATTCAAGAATCTAAGTACTCATTTAAACATATTATTTGACACTATTTGTAACAAATCAACCGAATTAGACCTGATATTCTACTCATCTCTTCCCTCAACTCGGCCTGAATGACAACCCCGACACCCGTGGGTTTGATACTAGTGCTTGTGTGTGATTAACACATGAATATTAATAGTTTAAACCTCTTAATATTGAATAAAAATTTATAGAAAATATAGAGAATCCATAATGACCCATCTATAGATTGGATGATCATGTATATAAAAAATCTAATAAATAATAATAAAGTGAGCCAAATATGGACGGAGAAAAACAAACATTCACAATAAGGCATAAAAAATAAGAGTGATTATTCTCATCTAAAAACTAAATTGTGAAATTTAGTGATTCTAACAATAATAAATAATCCATATTATCAAAATGAATATAGTAAAAAGAAAAAAATAATTACCCATATCCAAATTTGATGATATGTAAACATCCCAAAAAAGTTGAGCAGCTACAAAATCATATCCAAGTGAACCCCCAATCATTACCACATACCTATACTCATAAAATGTGCTAAAAAATCAATATAAATTATAACCAATAACAAGGATATTGAGAGAAATCATATATTCTGTATGCACACACCTACACATTAACACACTCATACTGATTTATAGGAATTGTGTTAGCTAAATATTCCATGTATGATTCACCCAAAGAGTATCTACAATTCCTTTCATAAAAGATTACATAAATTATATTTTAAAAATAGTTATATAATAGGGATTTTATATGTCCAACCACAAGGAAATAATGTATCAAATTTTATAATTTTTTTTCTACAACTAAATTAATAAATTTTGGAAATAAATTTAGGAACATAGAACCTAAAACCAATATTTTAAATTCAATATTTAAATCAATATATTTCTATAAAATTACATTCAATTTAAAAAATGATGACTTTGAAATTAAAAAGTGAAACCAAAAGATTTTTTATGCCTATTTTTAAAAAATTAACAAATATTTTTTTTTGGGATTAATAGTATTTCATGTTTAAGAATTTTTTTTTACCAAACCCCATTTGAAAGAAATTTAAAAATAGCCCAAAAATCAGAACAAAAACATAATAAAAATATGATATGTTACCATGAAATCAATAAAAGGAAACAGATATAAGAAAGAATGGGTTCCACACAACCAAATAAGTGATATGGGATACAAACATGACAAGGAAAATGATCCCTCATAAAATATTTAATAGGAACTCAGCATTAGGTGAAATCCACTAGGTTTAAAGTCATACAATTTTAGACCTGCCATCACAGTACACTAGGTTAGCCTATAAGAACTGGTATATCATCCCAATAGTAAAAATTAAGTATAAAATCCATATAACCAATCAAATTCAGCAGAAAAATACATCATAGGATTATTTTTTACTCTACATACTACAATCTTCTAGCTAGTGAACTATCTAAATTGGGGAACTAGCCTATTCAAAAAGTAATATAGTGTAGCTCTCATCCAGTTTCTACCAAATTTACAAGGATTCCCATGAAATTAATCTAAAGAAATGAGAAAAATACCAATATTTAGATCATCACATAAATCACGAATAAATAATTTTAAATAAAACTAATCTCACCTCCAACACCCACTCTAGAAACAAAACCCTTTTCTCAATCAAGAATCACGTAAACATAATCAATCCATACCCCTTAAAATGGGATCATTTGTTTACAAAAAAATTAAGTTAAGGGAATAAAAATTAATGTGTCTCATTATTTGATGAATGATTTTGTTATGTTGCAAAAATTAATTCAAAAACAAATTTTGGATGCTAAGACATTTTACATTAATTTATGTCTCACTTTAGAACAAATTTAAACAAAATAAAGATTAAATACATTAAACATTATTTGGAAATCATTTTTTTTATTATAAGACACTTTAAAACACCAAAATACTATAAATACATAAAATAATTTTACATGGCCAAATCAAGCACCATTTACAAAAAACCACTTCAAAACATCATAAATATAAATAAAATAAAAACCAGAATCAAATACACAATTTAAATAATTAATTTCTCTCTAAAAAACAACATGGAAATTTTATCAAACACTTGTAATAAATAAAACACAATTTAAAATTAGTATATATGTTTCTCGAAAAATAAAAATATTATAAATATGAAGAAAACCTTTTAAAATACCTAATAGGAAACACATATATAAATAAATTTGAAGGAAAATAAATTTAAAACATTTAGAAAAATCCTTACATATAATATAAAGGAATAAAATAGAAACACTGATATAATTAAATAAGAAACAATCCATAACATGTTTAATTTGATGGATAATTCCAAAAAAAGTAAGGAAACACAATTCCCAATTCCTAAACATTTAAATCTATATAATTAAACCAATTCCATACAACACAATCAACCTAAATATCCGTTATATTTTTAGGGAGAATACAAACTGAGGGAAAAAAATGAATGGAGAGGAGAGGAAATGAAAATTGGATCAAATATAGTTAATATTATATAAATTTGTTTAAATTGATGTAGAAAGTCCGGAAATCAAAGGGGAGGATAGGGAAGGAGCTCTCTTCACACATATAATGCTCAACTTAATGAGAGTGGATAAGAGGGGTGTAAAAAATCATTAAAATTAGACATGGTAAATAGTAAAATTTTACTTTAATGTGATTCTATAAAGGACACAAAAATGAACCACATAGTTAGGAAAATTATGCACCAACTATATATGAGACATTTGTTTAAACCCCCACACCTTACACAGTGTTTTCTTATAGTTTCCCCTAACTATTCACCAACTAGGCATGTCACCCCCACAAAAAATAAAGATACATGGTTACATGAATCCCCCATGTTATTTTATAAACCATTCACCAACAATGGAAATAATACTATTAAAAGTTGTATCACTATACACAATTAGAACACATAGTTTCTTCTAACCATGAAACAACCATGAAATAGGTGAAAAACAATAAAAATTCAAAATTTAAATATTATAGCTTTTAAAAAAATAAATTACCTTGAATCAATATAAAATAAATCACATATGTGAAACATGAGGTTAAAAATTATGTCATAATACACTTTCTTCAATATTGGATGAATATATTTCAATGAAAACAAATGAATAAGTGTTTATAGAAAAACAAATTTCCTTAGAAGTCGTTATGGTACATGAATACAAGGGGTACTGTAAAAATACAAGGATAACTTCACCACATATTTGATTTTATAAAATGTATTACCAAAGGTATCAATCTATTCCTGATACTCAGGTACCTAATAAGTAATTAATTGTTTTTGGGCCTATAGTTTATGATGTATTAGTTATCAACCACTATAGGTCTCTTTAGAAGACCTCTTCCTTGGAAGTCACTCTAAAAATATATTTTTGGCCTATGTCAGTTCAGATTAAATTCTCTTAGTATTTACTTTCAAATCATCTATCCAAGTGTGGATTTGATATTTCACCTTCACATTATATTTTATCACCTAGGTGTCTTAAAACCTTAATATTATAGTATTATTTGTAGCCTTATAATTTTTTTTAATTTGAACTATGGAATTTACCTTTGTCTCTAGAGGGTTGGAATTTTTTAACCTATTATATAAAGGTTTTGGTAGTTAAAAAACAAATTCTAGGATTCATGAGTACTTATTGGATATAACTTATATTTCAAACATCTTTGATAAAGGTGTTTTTGTGATAAAACTGTGTAATAATTACTAAGAACACTCACATACTATTAAGACATTTTTAGATATATTTTGGTAGAAATCTATTTTTTTCCAGAAATTTTGTCATAATCTGGAAATATATCAACTATAGAATACCTCTATTTAATGATTCTATCCTATGTGGTCTTTTTATATGACCCTATATGTTCTCATTATAGAAGAGAATCATAATGGTGTTGAGACCCTCGAATAATTTTATCTTAGTTTCCTAGATGGACCTCACCACTTATGATAGGAGGGAATTGATAAGCGGAGGTACCTCCTCACGCTTCTTGATAATTCAAAATCAAAGTTTCCCTGAAATCACCAACTGGGAGAGTAAATGTCTCTTTCCTTTGTGGTTACACAGTTCCACCGAGACTAAGTAATTTTTTTTATCAATTGTATTAAATTTGTTAATGCATATGACCCATGATGAATAGTGAATTATAAAAAATGGTGAACCTTACGTTCTTTAAGTAATAGGTATACTTTAACATAATGGATTATAGGTTTTAACCTTTAAGGCCCATAATATCATCCCAAATAGACCAGTAAATAACATTATCCACCATCCCTATCCCTACATAAATATTTGATTGGGACATTATTAAAGGAAAGTGGGAGGAACTCATAAAACCCATCCTGGGATATCCCCTCATTTATGATAATATAATTTCGGAAATTATTTCATTTTTTTCTTTTACAGTGACATATAGGTATGATCCCTATACCAAATATATAGATGGATGGAAGTTTTCTATTATAAATCATGAATTATAAAGATATTTAAGGATAGAGAAGAAGTGAGTCACTGAGTCCAATCATCTCGTGTATATTACCGACCCCAGGAGAAGGTGATCTTTAGGATAAAAAATTTATTGTGAGCATGAGAGGATGATAAATCCCCAAAACAATAAATAATTCTTTATCAAAGGATATATATACTATTTATGCTAATTTCAAATGAAAATATAATATTTTTTCAAACCTAGTATGTTCATTTTTATTTGAATATAGGGAACTCTAAATTTCCCTTAAGAATGAAAAACATGTGGTAGAGATAGATAATAACCAAGAGTGTTACCTTAAGAAAATCCATGGATATATATGTACTAATATTTATATAGACTATATGGTTAGTATTTTGGGTGATGGGTTAATAGGATGATAAAGAGTATTAATGGAGCCCAACCCATCTAAAGGAGTACACGAAGACTCCGAGCTAGCTTTCTATTAATATCTCTCAACCTATAACTCATTATCCTTAGCTAGTTTAGCATTATTAGAGCCATATTCAGAGCCATCCTCTTGGAAAAAGATATTTTATGCTATCATGACCCGAATGATGATTTATACTTGATTACTCACTTCTAAATTTTCATATATAGAGCATATCAGTGACTTTTGGCTACAAGATGTACATAAAGATTTCGTTAGGATCATATATGCATCCTTTTCCATCAATATTCATTATATAGAAAATCTATAGTATAATTAATCCATTTTAAATAATTTTATAGATTTATTTAAGGTTATAACCCATTTTAAATAAGGCCCATTCCACCGAAGTATCTCAGCAACTAAAATCATTTTTGATACCTAGTAAGGATGAAGAGCTATCTTACCTAAGATGCTTCCAAGAATCATTCTCAATTATACTAGAATCTATTTATTGTTCCTAAATTAATGAATATATATTCATGGGATTTCCTATATGACTCCCACCTTTAATGTCGGTTCTTGAGAAATTATAGATATAGGAAACACTAGTAGTGGATATCTCAATTGTTTTTTGGGATAACATCTATATGGATCACTAGGTGATTGTTTCTCCCATATTTACTCATCGTACTGATAGTATTGTAACCTATACAATCTCCTTAGAATAAGAAGAGTGAACACCAGGTGAAACAACCCTTTTAATAATACCTATTTGTATTTAGTCAACATTATTTGACAATAAGCTTGAAATAGGTCAATAACAATTGTCATAGGTGGTAATGAAATATTTATTCAAATGATTTGTTAGGTGAAAAAAAAATTAATTTCCAAACAATCATTAGGATATTCTCCCTATAAATTAAATAATAATGTAGGGTAATGGTGTTTTGTAGGCACCTAAATTGTCCATCCAATCAAAATAGCACATATTGCTCAAATATCACCACAACATTGACATGGGTTATGAGAAATACACCAAAAAATTGACAATAAATATGATCATTTCTCAATGTTCCATAGATACTCATCCATAATATGTCACCTTGGGATATCATAATAAGTAAAGTGAAATCATTCATAGAAACTTATTTAATAAATACATTTATCTCCTTAATTAATTATGGGTTTAACACTAATAACATTCTGAATTAATGGTTTAAATCAAGAATGGGGAACAATGACAGGGTTATATAATTGATAACTATAACACCCTAAGCTTCCACGATATACTTCTCTTTGAATAATACAGTAGCGTGTGTTGTATGCAACTTCGAGTTCTAACACACCACAACCAATCAAACTAGCTGTTATGAATAGTAATACCCACTTTTTGAAATTTTTCAAATTTTATATTTCAAAATGGACTTCATTTCTGGATTTGGAATATCGAAATTATCCAAGGGTAAAATTTTGGTATTTTTCTGAAAACTTTCAATTTTTGATGAATAGTGATAAACACCGAGTTATTGGTTAAAACTGACTTTTTTTTAAATAATTATTTATTTTATTTAAATTTATTTTTCATAAAAATAGATACATAATACCTATATAAGTTTAATTTAATTCATTGGAGTTAGTTTATAATAATTTTAGACATATAAAAATTTTATTGAAATTTTCACCGTCTTTTACCCATCTCCTAGGAGAATTTGAAAATTCACATAAAACATAATTTTACTGCTTCCGTGATTATAATTTTTAAAATACAAGAGACATGGTTAATATCAATGAGTAAAATGTGATTCAATAAGACAAAAATAATTTTTGGTGAATAGTAACTTTTTACTTTTATTTACCATGGTAAAAAGTAAATTGGGTAATTAAGGGTAAAAATGAAATTATCATTACCCTAACACATGTCCTAATTCTATTGGATAAGTATAATTCGACCGAAAAAACCTTAGGAATAAAATATGAACCTCTTTGGTCTACTTGGATTAGATTAGGACATTTATTATTATTTAATTCAAAGAAGAGTTAAAAGAGATAAAATCAAGGTTTAATAAATAAAATATTTTTAATATAGTGTTATACATAAGATAATTTCGATTATAAATACTAATTAGAAATATGAAAATATTTCCTACATAACGGTATTTTATTTATAATTTTTATACCATAAATAATTTAATTTATTAATGACACAATGGTGATGCAGTAATTACCTAATTAATGAAATATTAAAATAATTGATATTATAAATATCCAAATAAATGTAATTTTAGTGTTTCTATGAATTTAAATAATTTTCTTGGTTAATATGTCATATTAATATTGGTCATAAGTATTTTATTCGAAGTAATAATGCTGTTATGAATTTATCAAAAACAAAATACCCAATAATGTCAAAATTGACATAAAAGAGTTTTTAAAACAAATATTATATTATTAACTGATATTATATTCCTAAAAAACTAAGGTTTGGAAAAAGGACTTATATAATGATAATTTTATCATTAATGTACCACTGGGGTGTCTCTTGGAAGTATATATTAGTTTATTAACTATATAATATAAAAATACAAAGAGACATGGTAAAGGTCAAACTATTTAACTAAGAGTTAAATCTAAAAGATAAGGTTACTATAGTGATCTAAACCTGTATAAAATCTATTGGTTGAGTGGTTTTCGACCAATCCCCACATTATACTTTTAATAATACACTTTTTATCCATTAGAATCCGAATATGAATTTATTATAAATTAATTCTTTAAGTTTTTCCTAAAGAGCCCCTCCTCCCCCTTATAAAAGGACACCACTTCTAACCAATTCTTCATAACTTCAAAGCCTTTTGGTTCGGCCAAAATCTTCCCAATTACCATCTCAACTATCTTACCTTAATCTTAGAGGCCTTAATTTAGTCATAAATCCAACCTTTGTATCCCTTTTGATCAAATCAAAAGGAAGAACCCGAAGAAGAGGTAATGTTTTCACCACCCTCTTTCAAGTTCCTTTCTTCTTACACTTCTTTATTCTTTTTTATTTCCATTCTAAAATAATAACTCTAGTATATTCTATATACTGTTATGTTATTATAAATATGGTACAACCAAATTCAGTATTCTATCCATCCTTTGAATGACATGTCACGATACGTGCATACGTACGACCTACCGTCTCCACATCGTGGTGTAATTGTTATTCAATACATTATTATTTGGATGGGTATAATAATGATGTGTAATTCATGTATATAATAAATATAACATGATAATTATTCTGTATATATGATATACCATCCAATTATATATTATTTTAATATTAAAAGAATGATATTGTCGCTTGTGCGTACATACGGATTACCGTCTCCACGAACGCGATGAGATTCATTCCCCATCATCTCCATTCAAGAATAAATCTTATTTGATGATTAAAAATAGTTTTTAGAGACATGATTTCATTCTGTATTTAAATAATATACATCCAATCCATAGAAAATATGGCTCACATAACATAGAATATAAAGAAAAACTAATCCATTAACACCCGAAACGATGATAATACTAAGATATTATTAACAAATCATTTTTAAAAGATCATATATGATATCATATTAATGTATATTATTCTTATATAATTTAATAAAAATTATTTCACCATTATACAATTTGTTAACCTACCATCAACCAAGGAAAAGTTCAAGGTAAGAGTTTATTTCACAATCTCTTCATTATTCGAGGTTGTTTATTCGTAATTATCTACTAGGACCTCTTTATCATCCATATCCATGTTTCTTAAAAATGTATTTCAAAACATTTTTAATATTTACTATACTATGAGTTAAAGTCATTTATACCCTTGTTTGAATTTTTATAAAATGTTTTGAAAGGAATCTTTTCGTCATTTTCCAAACAAGGTCCTTTTTAACATTTTCGACAAATTTAAGGTAAGAACGTTTTTTAACTTATACGGTGTGTGCGGATATTTTAAAACATTATAAAGTCATTGAAGATTAACTTAAAATATTATAAGAATATTTTCAAAGTAAATTTTTTATTTTATAATTATGTGACATTTAAATTATTTTAAAAAAAAGATATTACTCTCAAAAAGATTTGTTTTCATCTATGTCAACATCCTTTGATGGATTTTAAGATTATTTGAAGTTGATTTATTATGGTACAAAACTTCCATATTGTATTGAAGGTTTTGTGATATGTTTGACTATGGATGTGTTATTTTTAATTCATTCATGGTTTATAGAGAAAGTATTGACATTTCAAATGCTAGTTTTAAAATGAATGTTTATGTTATGTTTAAACCTGTTCATATGAGGAATGCATTGGACTTAGTAAGTGACGGGTGGAGCCCTCTATAGCTCCTCGATGCATCGGTAGGTCTCATGAGAGAAACTAGTGTCTTGGAATGAGGCTTTGACAAAATCGTATTTGTAGAATTGGCACAAGGCCTTGACTATGTGTTTATGATAGTCTGGCATTATGCATTCCATCATTACGAAAGTGGTTATTGATATTGCATGTGATTATTATACTAGTAGAATATACATGTTAATAAGTAAATGGAATTATTTAATTTTAATTCTGCCATATTATTCTTAAGTTCAAGTTTAAAAAGTTATTGTTTTTATTATATATTACCTTAAATGTTTATTCATATTTATGAAAGTATCTGCTATATTGTTATCCTTACTGAGCATGTGAGATCACCCCTTTCTATGTTTTATTTTTCCCAAGATGTGAAGAAGTATTTTATAAATGACCTGTAGGGATAGTACGAGGGGATATGTGTGTGGTATAAGGAGACAATATGTTGTTGTAGTTTTTCATTTTATCATATAATGTAAGACATATAAATGTATCTTGTGATTCCAAGGCTACTAAACTAATCAGTATTTCGAGACTTGATCCTTTGTGATCATGCTAATGTTATATAATAATGCACCGACTCTGGGTAACTGGGGTTAGGGTGTTACAATAACCCCTTATATGAGATAATATACAAGTATATAAAAAATAAAATAGTTAATAAAACCAAGTTAGTAGTGCTCCAAGAATGACATGTCTTAACATTCTATAGAACTTGACCAAGACTAGAACCCCCCATGTTGAATAAAAAGCCACTATCCATCTTCTTATCCTTGAAAAAAGTAGTGACCCAGACACCCAAATAATATTTTATGATAGATGGTAACCACTAACACAAAAAAATTGTGAAAACCTAAATAATAAAATATGTAATATAACATTGCGGTGGAATCTAAATCCCAACCCTATATAATAGACAATTTCAAACTAGGGAGCGCATGGGACCTATTTTTTATTATTGAAATGAACTAAATAACTCTTTTTTATCATTAACTTAATACATTTACTATGGAATTCCATAAAGAGTATAATCTACTTTCAGAAATACATATCTTGATGAAGATAGTCACCAATCATAGCATATTATTCAATATATCATGGTAGCACATTTTTATACTCTATATTTTGTTCTTTATTTCTATAGACACTCTAAATATGTATATATTAATCATACATCACCCCTAATAAAGAGAAACTTCCTAGATTATGGAATTCCAAAAAAATACACCCTTCCATACACTTCTAGTTGAGGCTACTGGTATTTAGACACCAGTGACTGATAAACTTATAAATAAAATTCAAATTTTATTTTACTATAAAATTAGAAGTAAAAAATATCTTTTATATCCCTAAAAATTTAAAAATGTCCTCAAATACATTTTGTGTGTGATAAACTCAAAATATCAATTATCATTCAGTTATTATGTTTTCCCACGTTTGAATATTTAATTAGTCACTCAACTATTACTCTGCTCTGTAATGAAAAAACTCAATATGGTGAAATGATAAAGAATACCATGTTCATGAATTTGTTTTTTATAAGTAAATTTAGAGTAATGATTAATATGGTAGGATTTAGAGGGATATTCCTCATTGCTATTATGAATATTGGAAAACGTATTTTTCTAAATAGTTTTAGATTTATCTCTAAGCCACAGGTTCAATAAGTTTTTAAAGAAAGGTTGGAGTAACAAATCATCCAAAATTTCATGACCATATAATGAAACTTTCACTAACCCTGGTTATTATATATATTTTTAGAAATAAACATTGATAATCTATTAATCATAGGTAGATAAATGTGTCATAAAATTTTAGGGACATTCCAAACCATTATCACTCACCTTTATAAAGGACTTTGAGAAGTAGGATGAAAAGAACTAGTGACTATATCATATAAATAATTAAAAAATAGTATAAAAAGTACTAGGAAATTAATGAAATGAGAAAAATAGACAAAGAAGATGTTTTGTTAGAGTTATCCACTCATGATAATAACACATGTTCACATTAGAATATCCCATTATAATAATCAGAATTATAGACATATACTAGAATATCCCGTGAAAATGGAATCAACGTTCCAGATTTGAGTGAGAATGTCGAATTATCTTATTTAAAACATATATCCAATGATATTATTTCTTATAAGAATGGGTGATTTCAAATGATCCATATAGACCACAAGACATGTTCAAAATAAACACTCTTCAAGTCAGGATCACACAAAAAACATAGGGTGCTCAAAATAAAGAACCTCTAACCATCGAGGTCACTAATTTATCATCAATCTAGTGCCTATATCCTATAATACATGATAAATTTATTTCACAAATAGTCAATATAGTGAACTTGGCCTAGTATCTTCTAAATACACCCAGAATTAAAAAACTCGTAGATCCCTTTGATTCCATCTTTTTACAAAATAATCTAAGTACTCTTTTTGAGAAAATATATCATCCTTAGTGTCTTTTAAAATCTATCATACCAATTTGATACATGAACAAAACCTAACTCCATTACTTCCTTAGGTACATGGTTGATCAAATAATGATTTCCTAGTGCCTAATGTCTAGGGAATAGTGCATGTTAAATTGTTCTTGATTAATAAACCTATAATTAATATAAAATTTTATATCCAATAGAGCCATCTTATCTTGATGAATCCAGAATGACACTCTCTTTATAGACAAAATTCCCCCCTTGAATGGTTATACCAAAGAATGTTTTCATGGAACTATACCACAAACTCAAATAATGATATATGTTTCTCATACATAATATTTCTATCAAATATAATGACCATGTGTGCTTAAATTAGACTTCAATGAATTTATCTGATCATAAACAATACATTATTCTCTTTTAGCTAAGTAAAATATTTTCACTAATGTGAATTACCCTTTATCAAAGGGGTGTAAAAACCTTTCACCCATTCTCCATATAGGGATTGGGGATTTCTCTAGGTTAATTCTGAGAATATTACCAAAATTTCATTGGAACCATCAACTAACAATATATACACCACATTACCTTAGATGACATATCTATATTGAGTTAAATTTTCTTCCTACTAGCTCAAAATACGTTGTTGGAATTCATTAACCTTAGGAAAAACCCCTAAATACTTATCTAACCCAATTTTCTTCTATGGACTCCCAATTCATATGATAGAAACATTAAACACAATAATGATACCCTTTTAATTATATATTACTTTGATAATGTGAGTTTTTGATCTTATAAAAGATATCCCATATGATTTACTCCCTAATTGATAAGGCCATCATGGTAAAAACATTCATAAACTCCTTTGATAAGAAATATTTATATCCTATAGTGACCAATTGATCTTTTCATACACAAAGGTAGTCATCTAGGACACACAGAACCAGAACCGATAAATCTATAACACCTTATCAGTATTGATATTTAGTTGATAAGAAATATACATCAATGGTACTTTAACTTGGGTTAATCCATAATCAAATCTATAGCTGATCATTTGTAATCCTTGATAAAAAAGGGATATTAATGCTTAATTCCCACACTGCCAATTTCCAGGAACCTCTTTTCTAATAATCCATCATGTATGAATTTAAACTATATGGAAACTATCATTGTTACATGATATTAAGCTTCAAGACACATTGGAAATAGATGCATGGACATAAAATTCACCAGAATGGTTATTTACACATGATCTTAAAAGATACAACGTTCCCCATTAAATTGAACTGAACTATATAGGTTTGTATTCTATTCATAAGGAAACATTGGAAGACCATCACATGGGAGCAATCCAAAATTAAATGGAAGGTAAACCTCCCATTAGTGATGTCCTAATGGACCCATATATTAGTGAAAGGACAATTCCATTCATAATTCTACTAGAGATAGGCCAGTGGTGTCCATCATTCCACTGATGATAGTTAAGAAACACACATCCATTTTTCGTTGATAGGATAATAAAATCCATTAGTCCTCTGTTGATAGGAAAATGGAATTGTCCCATACACTAGTGATTGGATGATGACATCACCCATTCACCTTTGAAAGTCCAAAAAACTTTTACCTCTTTTGGGGATGATCTCAAAGAAAAATCACCTGGAAATGAGCTATCTGATCTAAAATCATTCTATTCATGAATAACACAAACATTAACTACCTCCCCAGATGGTGTTAAACAATTGAGTTTCTCTCTCACATGGATTTAAATTTTGGAGTATTCACATAAATGATCATGGAACACTTTACTTTATTTATATAATTTATTCAACATACATATTGATCAAACAATTTTTAATTGGTATTTATCTCACTAAATAAGTTGGTGATACAAAAAAAAACTGGTATTGTTAATGGGGAGGATTTTATGAATATTAATTAAATCTATAAGAGAGTCACATAATAAAAATTATACTCCCAAAAGAGATGAGTTATCCTCCCATCCACTAGGATGTAGTGTATGTTATTAATAGTGTCATTCATCCATTCTAACATCCACCAACCTTTGGAAAGTGGGTCAATAGGAAAGAAAAAGTAAAAAATATTTAGAGTTGTTTTTCCCTTATCTTTGGTGATTACTATCTTCAATTATCCAAAATTACTCTAGGTTTGTTTCATGTTTGGTATAATTCACATTTTTCTTGAAATTTACGAATTAGTCCATGGGTGGTGAATTGAGTGGATCCTTAATTTCTCTTATCACATTGAGTAGAATATTCATTTTACTACTAGAGTCTCATTCTTAATGCCGAATTTTTTTACACTCGACTCATTTCAATATTTTCTTAAAAAACATTCCTGGTGCTCATTCCCATATTATATATATATAAGAGATGGATTTTCCCCCATCCGTGACCCATTATATATGAACCTCAATAATGAAACTATATTATTCACTTCTTACATATAGGTTGATGAGATTATCAAGAGAATATAAACTCCATATATAATTTAAGAGAACATAAAACAAAATAATATAACCAACCTCACATAAGTTAGTTAAAATATTTCTTGTGGATGAGAATTATGTAAGGGTACAAAA
Organism: Viscum album; assembly: GCA_963277665.1. Taxonomy (NCBI): domain Eukaryota; kingdom Viridiplantae; phylum Streptophyta; class Magnoliopsida; order Santalales; family Viscaceae; genus Viscum; species Viscum album. The sequence continues at coordinate 1,386,361,955 of OY728138.1, forward strand.
TCCCAATACAAGCATTGTTATTTTATTTTTTTGGTATTTTTACACTTTTGTTTCTCTATATGTTTCAAAAATCCACTTATTTAGGTGTATTGATCACATGGAGAGTATCTTATTCAAAATTAAAATCCATTAAAAATAATCTCCATTACAGGGAAAATATCTCCTTTATTAATCATCTACTTCACCTGGTATCTACATAAATTATTATCCCTTTCACAGGGGTGGATCTCTCATTCAAGTTATGCCTCTGTTATTTACACAATAGTTTACTAATGGTTTATGGTGAGAACATTATTTTAATATATGTTTCTATAGGAATGGATTTCTCTATATGACATGGTATTCCTTATGGAGATGACTTTACTAGAATCGAATTTCTTAGAAGACTCATCAATGTGATACACTAGTGTAAACAATAATGTTGGATGGTCCTTTCAATTAGAAGCTAGTGATGTTTCCTTCAACCAATTGGTGGTATAAGTCTATCTTTACATGTGTTTATTGAGTATGTATATCTAATATGTTAGACTTTTAGTTCAAGATATTAAGTGACTTAAAAACACTTTCTTATATGTTTGAAAGTATCAAATTAATTGAGATTTCTAAACATGAGTTTTTAATGCACTAAATAATCTAAAAATTTTACATTTTTTATTAATAATTAATCTAGAGGAACATCTTGTAAGCCTACTTAAATTATTATGGTAATTCCTAATAGTTTAATTATTTTCTTAAACAAGATCTAATAATTTTCTCTCCATTTTTAAAGGAAGGTTCAAGGAAAATACTTTCTAAGAAATATATTCTTGAATTATTATTACACTATTGAGTCACTATCATCTTTTAGTTTGGTATTCTTGATAAATTACCAACATTACTAATATTATAATTAAAATTTATAGACTACCAGAGTTATATTATAATTCTCAAAATAAGAAAACAAATAAAATATAATTTCTATTATATCAATCCATTGTATCAAAACTAATGGATCAAAAAGTCTAAAATATGGTGGTCATTATTCTATCATAATAAATAAAATATACAATTTCTCTTTCTTTATAGAATATTTATGTTCGATGTGATTCATGTTACTATTCATAATTTGAGAATGTTGGTTGAGCACCACCATCTGGTTTCGAACTCCATTTATTATTAAATTAGGAAAATCATGATAAAAATCAATATATTATTTAACAATTTTTTATATCAATTCCAATAACACACAGATATTTTAAAATATATATATTTTTTCTAAATTAAAACTATGTTTGATATCTTGATTCACATGCAATACTGAACTAATCTTTATTGCAACATACAAAATGAACATTATTAAGATAATTTAAGAATAATAAAACCATTATAAAAAAATATTGTAATAAATTAGAAATATATATATTAAAATTTTTTAATAAAAAAATGGTTTTAAAAATGAATTTTCCCTTAAAAAAATATATTAATTTATTATATTTTAATTTAAAATATATATTTTTAAAATTATGAATTTTAATTTTTTAAAATTAACAACATTTTTCAACTTTTAATTCAAAAATTATCAAAGGGTGATATTTAATATTTCTCTAAGATAATTGATTTTTATGTGAATAGAGAAAAAAGGAGTTTTTACCAAAACTATAAATTTTATTACTTTATCATTATATGATAATGATCAAGAAGTTTATAAATACTTTTAAATTATTAAATATTTATTTAAGGAGTAAAACTTTGAATTTTAAAATATCATTTTTAAATTATAAAATACAGGTTTAATTTTTTGAAATTTAGTAAATTTTATTCCAATTTTAGAATAGTTTTCTGTCATTTATTATAAATAAAAATTTTATGGTAAAATTTTGTTTTTTCATTATTTGAAAACAATAAATGATTTATTTGTTTTATAATAAAAAATTTTTGTCATGTAATTTAATATAATTGATAATATTAACCCACAGATAAATTTTAAGCTTAAAATCGAACATTTTCAAAATTGTTTTAAGTGTTATGTGGGTTTATTCTAGTATTAACATTTCTAAACCTTAGAAATTTTAGTTTATACAATGGATTTAATATTTGAAACATGAATTTTAAAATTATGTAATAAAGTGTTTTTTTTAATTTTAATCATTAAAATTAATTATGAGTGTTAAAAATTTATTTCCAAATTAAAAGTACATTTTGTTGAAAGTTAAAAAAGTAAAAAAAAAAACCTAAAAATCACGCCAATTTTTATCCAAAATCACTTGTGGAGATGGGGATATGCACAATAAATATCTAAAAATTATATTTTCAACTTTTGGAACCATTGAACCGTAAATAGTAAATTCCCTTATTGAAATGTAATAAGTACTCCTAAAATTTCCCTCCTCTTCACTTATAAAAGGGGAACACGTCTACCCCCTCATGCCACTATTATTGCAAAAACTAAAACTATTGTAACCAAGAAAATATTTATTCTTTGTTAAATTTTCATAATATATAAGAGATATCATCCTAAAGACATATTTTTTAGTAGTCATGAAGAACCATATACACACATGATTACCATATTACATTATAAATATAAAAAATCATAGAATAATAAAAATTATCAAATACATTATATTATTCAAAAAATACTTCTTCATATCATTGGGAAAGGTAAAAAAATATATGTGTGAGATAAGATGCTCAGTAAGGTTTATGTACAATATAATCTGTCATTATTAAATAAGGAAAAATAAATTTGCAAAGGTGAATAAGTAAAAATAGATTCTATTTATTAAATAACTCTATCATAAAATTCTTCCAGGGATTGAATCAATTCATTAATATCATGGATAATAACAACTAAATTATTAATGAAGGAAATTATTAATATTGGATATCATGATCTTATATATCATGATATATTTACAATAAATACCTAATGTTAATAATCAATGGGTAGGAACACACCAAAAACCCATTTAATAAGTCTTGATAATTGGTTTGTCTCATGAGACCCATTGATTAATCAATGGGTTATATATAACTGGGGCCCACCAATCAATGCATTTCTAATGCATTAGTCATATATTAAATGATCAATTTAATTCATAGATTTTTTTGTATAAAAAAATATATGTATTGAGAAAAGAATATGTATTATTAATATTTTACTATTCAATAAAATAACTTTTATTGTAAAATACCATATATATATAAATTCTATATAGTTTGGATATAATCATACACATAATAAAAAAATGGATATTTAAATGAAATGTAATTTCCAATGAAAATTTATTACAATAAATTAAATGTTTCAAAAGAAATCTAATGACCACGAAATTAATCAAGAGACGAGAGATAAAAATAAATTTATCATAAACATAGGTATTGTAATAAAATCACGAACTTTGTAGAATAAAATAAAATAGAATAAAAACATAAAAATAAAATTTTGTTAAGGAATGTTCTTTGTAAAACCATTCAAAACTATTATAAGAAGATAAATATTATAAAATATTTATCATAGTGGGAAAATCTATTAACACCCAATATGTTAAAAATAAAAATTAGTTTTCACTATTTTGAAAGAATACTAAAAATTAATATTTTAAATAAAATTAGAAAGATTAATTTAAAAAAATTAAATAAGTTAAAGATAACATAATATTTATTTACTAAATAATTTGATGAAATAAAAAAGAATTTTTTAAAAACACTTTAAAAAATATGGACATAGAAGAATAAGATAACCAATCAAAAGATAAATAAGATTATATTTTCTTTTAGACACATAATTTCTTGATTCAAGTGAAAAATAAAGTAATATTTATAATAAAACATTCAGACTCGTTAAATATACATAGGATAAGAAAATTTTTGGAACCTATTAAGAATATAATATAATATTCTTTCAATGAAAATATAATCATTCCCAAAACAAAATCATATTTAAAAATAAATCCTTATTACTTTAGAACCTTTTAAATTGTAACCCCTTGAATAAGTAAGTTGAATTGAATCATTAAAATTAATGAATAATTATATTTTCATGTCAAAAAAATGAAAGGTAAAGTATATCAACCATATAAAATAAAAAATGTGCATGATACTAAACATGTCTCAATGGAGTGCATATTGAGACGAAATCCCTTACTTCAAGTTAAACTTTCTTATTAAGTGATTTTGAACTGATATAAAATAAATTTATATTTTTTATAGATAATTAAAGTTCCAATATAAATATATATAATTTCATATATGATCAATTTATAACATCTTACCACCCATTTGTTAAAAACATTTTATTATTCTCATTGTTTCAGAAGTCAACTGCTTCATTTTCTCATGTTTGTTTTGATTTTATAGTTCTGGTCCTTGTATCTTGATCATGGTTACATCATCTAAAAGAATTAAATACTAATATAAAAATCATAAATATTCATTATATACTTTTTTAAAATCATCTGTGGGAAAAAAACATGAAAAGTGAATCAAATCGTTTTGTGGAGTGAGTAGGTCGTACGTACGCACAAACAATATTATGTTTTTTAATTGGTGGAAGGGTAAGAAGGTAAATGATATATTATATTTAAAAAACCATAATTATTTCATAAATATAATTTATATATACTTTTTCAATTTTTATAATGATCCATACAAAATGGTGATGAAAAAATAATTTCACCATTGCATGGAGACAGTAAGATGTACATACCCACAAGTGATGTTTTATCATTTTATAGGTTGAAAAAGAGGTGAAAATGTTTTGTACAATGATCATAATAACATATGAGCATACATATGATATTTTATATTTTATTTATTATGGGTAAAAATTATTTATTGGAATTATAAGAAGAATGAAATTAGAAAGAGTTGGTAAAGACGATTACCTCTTCTTTAGTCGAAATCCTATAGATCTCTTATTAAAGACCTATAAAATGGTATTTTAAGACGGAAAAAACTTCTAATTCATATATAGTGATGTTTATAAGTTAATTGGGTAGTTTTTGGTTATGATTATTTTCTAAAATTAGTGTAAATAAGAGATGGAATGTGTGCCCTTTTATAAGTGAGTGGATGGACACTTTTAAAAATTCATAAAATAATATAATTTAATATGTTTCTAACTTAGGTATAATGGTTAAAAATTGAAATGTATCCAAATATAATAATGATATGGTATTAATATAATATCCCAGTTTAGTATATACATGTTTTATATATATTTAATCCATATCCTTTAGATTAACCCATTGGTTAACCAATTTTAACCTTAACTGTGCTAATGAGTTTTTCAATATTAAAGGGATATAATTCTAAGTATAAATTGAAAATTTGAACTTAAATGGAAAATGAATGAAATTTTAAAATATATCTTATCCACCATGTTCTATTTAAATATATTTATGAATTTAAATAATTTTATGACATATTATTTTTATAAAATAGGATTAATGTCATGTTTGACACTATTCATTTATTATGACGTTATTGAAATAAACAAATATGTAATTAAAAAATAATAATTTGAATAAATAATAATATATAATTACTAAACATTTGGAATAATAATTCATCCATAAATATGGTTTTAATGTTTTTTTAAAATTATTTACATTGATTTTTCAACTGCTTGTACAAGCATTACGTCGACATCATATTATATTTTAAGTTAATTATATAATAAAAAAAAATTAGGAATAAATAAAAAATATAAAAAATAATTTTATGATTTACAAAATTAATTTTAATATTCATAAAATAAATTTTAATATTCATTTATATCTTATTTTATTCCCATGTTAACATAAATGTGATGTTTAAAGTTAATATAGTTACTTTTTATATTATTCTTTACTTAAACTAATTTAAATGTCATCATAAAAGATAAATGGAACAAAAATGTGATATATTTAATGTTATCATGGATATGTTAGAATTAATAACAGTAAATTAAATAAATAAATCTGTTGTATCAATTTTTAATGCCTTATCACATTGTTTTTAACCGTAATTAAAATATTTACACTTTATAGAATTGGAAATTTTACCACAATTGCTATTAATAATGTCTGAAAATAAAAGATAACTATTTATAAAATTTTAACCACATGATTTCAAATAAGGAATAAATTTTATCAAATTCAACTCTAATCAGTTTTATAAATTAATTTAAAAATAAATGCATAAAATACGATGAAAAACGGTGTTCTAGGACATTCCTTTTTAAGGCTAAAAATTGAATTACAATAAAATAATGTAATATAATGATCCTCATGGAATTAATTTGATTATTTTAAATAAAAATCATCTCATGTAACTTTGTTACCAAATAAAAGAGATAGTATTAATTTTTAAATTCTATGATTTAAATAAAATAAATGACATTTTTACAAATAATATATTTTTTACTTTTCACTGTAAAATAATTTTTTTAGAAAAAATAAAATATAAAACCTAAGATAAAATTTAAAAATTATTAAAAAATGATATAAATTTAACATTATAATATTTTAATAGTTTTTCATTATTTTTTTAAACTTAGTGTTTTATGTGAAGAAACTATCAGTGAAATTATATTTACTTAAAGCGAAACATATCATAAAATCTTGAGGTGTTATATTCTACCCCCTTATAAGTATTTTCCCTAAAAAATTATTTCAATCACATAAAAACTACATAGGATACTTTTTTCGCATCACATCAACTGGTTACCATGAATCTTCCTCAAATTTATGGTTTCACAATTTTTTTTTAAAAAAATTAGTAGTCTGGTTTCATTGAACTTTTTATCTATGATCTAGAATCTATACTGGTTGTCCTCATAAGAATAATACTTCTATTGCAGTATGAAAATTGATTTTAGTACATGTGAAGTATTAGTTATTTACTTCCTTATGTGAGATACATGGATAACATCATGAACATGGGAGAGATTTGTTGGAAACACAATGTGATAAGCCATTATCCGGATAAGATCATGAATTTTGAAGGGAATAATAAATATAGGGATCAAATATCCCTTATTTAAAAATATGAAAACCTTATTCCAAGGATATATTCATAGTGATATATTTTCTCTAATTTTGAACTCTAGATCACTCTAATGATTGTCTGAATATATATTTTTCGACTATAAGCTATCCTTATGTGTAGTTGAATGGATCAGACCTTATCTCTCATTTCCTTATCCAGATTAGGTATCAATATCTTTCTTTCACCAAAATCATCCAAAAATATTAGATCAATTCAATTCCTTCCATATAGGGATTCATAAGGAGCCATATAATTTCTTTATTGAAATCTATGGTTATAAGAAGATTCTACCCAAAGAAGTTGTTTATCCCAACCCCCTTTGAAATACACAAAGAAGGATCTCACTATATACTCTAGAGTTTTTAGGGGAATCTTAGACTGAAAATATGTATGAAGAAAATAAGTATCACTAAAACTCAACTTCGTATCCAGATTCTACTAAAGGATTCTATAGAAATTTGATATAAACCTGAGATCCGAATTATATTTGATTGAGATTGGTACTCCATATAATCACCCAACCACCTTAATGTATAACTATGTAAGCTAATCAAAAGAGAAATATTCTATAAAAGTTACAAAATTTTATAATTTCATATGGATATCAACTACAAACCAAATAAAATTATTCTCTTTAGATGTATTAGTGAGTCTGAAGATGAAATACATTGTCATTTTTCACATTTCCATTGTGTAATTTTTAATGGTTTTGACATCCCATTTGACTTTTTTCATTGCATATGACTCACACACACTTAAACCTTCCAAATAAACCTAAACCACAATTGAAAAACCATTTCATTACATTTTGTTTTACATGTATAAATTTATGTTGCATCTTTTAGGGTCCATAGTCATTGTGTTCTCAGACCATACAACCCTTCAGTATCTCATTAAGAGACTAGAATCAAATCCATGTCTCATTCGCTTGATTCTTTCCTTTATAAATTCAATTTAAAAATTAGAGATAAAAAAGGAGTAGAGAATGTGGTGTCTGACCATATCTATATGATCCTTCCATCCTCAAAAATTGACTCATCCTCCTATATTCCCTTAAAAGATATGTTTCCAAATGAGAAATTTTATTGAGTGCAATATGTTATTCCTTAGTATTCCAAAATTGTAAACTATTTTGTAACATCTTGCATTCATGCTTATTTCAATAAAAACTTGGCCGACCATCTAAAACATGGGTTTTTTGGTACATTTTGGCTGTCCCCTACCTTTGGCGCACATGTAGTGATCAAGTCCTCATGCATTGTGTTCTTGATAGCAAGTTTTATACCATCTTTAGGTTCCTCCACACTCTTTATTGTGGGGTCCACTTTGGTCCCCAACGGACTGCTCACAATGTCCTTGATTCTAGTCACATTTGGCTAACACATTTTTCAAGATGCCCGTGATTTATTTAAATCTTTTCTTCACTATCAAAGAATGGGGAATGTATCTAAAAGAAATGAAATTCCACAACAACCCGTTTCTTCCTTGACATTTTTGATGTCTAGGGATTTGAATTTATGGGACTATTTCCAAATTCATTTGGGAACCTTTACATTCTTATGGTAGTGGATTATGTTTCAAAATGGTTAGAGGCACAAGCTACAAAGACTGATGATTACAAGGAAGTTGTGGGAATTTTAAAACCCATTTTTTTTGTTTGGATTAAATAAGTTCATCATAAGTGACCAAGGTTCTCATTTCTATAATTGAACAATTCATTCACTTTTTCATTGGTATGGGGTTGGGCATCGAGTGTCTACTACTTCTCAGCCACAAAAAATGGTCATGATGAGGTTTCTAAGATATATAATAATCAAATTCTTGAAAAAACGATTCAACCCAATATAAAATATTGAAGTCTTAGACTTGATGATTCATTATGGGTCTATCATGCCACTTTGAAAACTCCCATTGGAATGTCACCATATCAGATTGTGTTTTGAAAGGGTTTTTAACTCCCTATTGAGATTGAGCACCAGACCTATTGGGCCATCCAACAATGAAATTCTAATCATTTTGGTTCAAGTCCTAAATTGTTTTTTGATTCAAGAGGTAGAGGAAATGAAAATAGATACATATAGGAAATCTTGGATTTATAAGAAGAAAAACATGGTTGCCAATGACTGTCTCACCCGTCATCGTCAGTTCTACATTGGGCAGAAGGTCCTTCTCTACAATTAAAGGATGAATTTGTATATAGGTAAGCATCATTCCCACTCATTTGGACCATACATTATCACTAATTTCACTCTATTTGGTGTTTTTCATAATAAAAATAAATAAACCAATCAAACCTCCACTGTTAATGGGAAGTGGCTAAAGCACTTCTATGAATCCATTCCAGAGTCCCAGTTAGAGGAAATACATGTTGAAGAAGATGTATATGAATTACACCCACCATGTTTTATCCTTCCCATATTTTTTTAATTATAGAGAGAAAACTACACACTTTAGGTGTGGGGGGATGGGTATGTTCCTGGGTTAGTTAAGAATTTTTATTATATTTCATTATTTTTATCTTTTTTTATTGTTGTATAGTATTTTCACTTTCCCCCCTTATTTCCCCCTTACTTTTGTACTGAAATATTAATTTTTTATTCTCATATTATTATTAAACTTTTTTCTCATTTAATCAAGGAAGTTTTAAAAATACATGTGTAATTTCCATATTTCATGTTGATTTGTCATTCATTTTTAATAAAATGTTTATTTTTTCAAGAATTCAATACTGCGGTGTGACTTTATTTTGAAATTTGGTTCTTTGTCGATGATATAAATGGTTGTATGATTTTGAAACCTTTGATAAGAATGGTACCCTTTGAATTAATAGTTTAAGGGAAAATTGGGTCACTTAATTTATCTACACACCTCTGCACCCAACCGTGAAGAGTGAAAAAATCTTACATAATAAAAGGTAAATATAAGATAGGTTATTTCTTCTATACCTTCCAAAAATTATTTTCCACATGTTCATTCCTTATCTAATCTATTTCATTACACTACTATATTTACATATGCATGTGTACCTACTATACGACTATTCTACATCCTAAAAAACATAAAAATGGGTTGAGAGAAGTGTGGGATTTTTGTTCAATGTTGAAATTTTGAAACTAATAATAATAAATAAGGGGTGTGATGAAATGTTCAACTTATGGGGATATCTAAGTTATGAGATTATGGTTTGAATTCTAGGAGTGCTTAAGTTACTGGGTCTTGAAATTTTATTTCAAAGGATGTGGTGCCGGTTTCGTGGAAAGGATCATGTAAGTAGAAAACTTTAAAAATTACTTATATTTTCTCGGTAGAAAGTGGAAGGAATAAAAAGATATGGTAGCACACAAACTCATGGAGAATTAGCGACATGATTATATTTTGAATTATTTTCTTCTATTGTTATCATGAATCTATTATAATTTCATTATAATATAATTTTTGAGATGTCTTTTTCCATGATCACTGAGAATAACTACTCGGTGTGATTTTTTATTTAGTCAAATTTCTATTAATAATTAACGTTTCATTGAATGTTAAATATTTATGAAGTTGTAAATACCTATATAAATAATTTTTTGAAATATTAATTTTTCAAGGAGTTCAAATATTTAGGTGTGGGGGTGTGATCGCACCATGATTCACTATTTATTTTTACACTTTACACAACTAAATTAAAATGATTTTGTATTGTAAATCACAATTATCATAAAAAATTTAAATCCATATTGGAATCAATTATTTTTTGTTAATCACTATTAAAAAGGTTATTTTTACTTGTTTGTATAATTTCAATGTAGGTGGAGCTGATTTAGAGGTTCTAGGATGAAGTGTAATAAAAATAGTCCAAAATTACATGGTATCCATGAACACATGTCCATATTTGGGAATGTTAATAAAATTTGGTGAATAAAAATGTGATGATAGTATTTGGCCTGGTCTAATATTCAATGGTCTCAAAATCTTATTAAGACATCCAAACCCAATTCGAACATTAAAAGGACTAACCGACCTGATCTGTACAGAACACCGAATATTCTCAAAGTCAAAAGTGGTGTGCTATGATCTATCCATATGTTGAGATGTAGTTGTATAAATTAATAGAAACATTATTTAGAGATATTAAATAGTTTGGGATACAACTTTATAATTTTTTCCAAAGTAATATAAGACATTCTAGAGGTTGAAAATTATGTTACAAGTTGTTCTAGGAAATTTGTGTGTCCAAAAACACCTTCCACTTTTAATACAAAATTTAACCTTGGGATACTCCTTTAGAAGTTTGAACTAGAATCAATTATCTTCTATTTTGTATCCCCAAAGGATTAATCTCATAATAATAGGTTCTGGAGGCCCCTATCCTCATAGGGGGATCAAGGATGAAGAAGAAGTTCCACTTGAGCCTCCTCCTACACTCGATGGTGATCTAAATAGTGGTCGATCCTATCTAGGTAGCTACACACTCTTGGGTGGGAGTTCGAGCACTTTTTATCATAATGGATTTATGAAATTATTGTGTTAAATATTTCATTTATTTTTTATCTTGACATGCTTCTCCAATGGTTTAATTGTTTTTACATAATTAAGTGAAACACTATTTATTTCAACACTGATTGAGGGAATCTTGGGTTTTTCAATTGGACAATACATGCATCCTTTATCTCTCACTAATATATATATATATATATATGAGATTTTAGTATGAATTTTATCCCTTCTTAAACGATTTAGGACCAAAATTTAACAACACGATTGTTGTGTCAAGGGTTTCTTTTGGGTGCATTGTTTTAATGGGTAAGAGGGGAATCAAGATCATTACAACCCTTAACCAAATAATTAAGCATAACCATGTGAAATTTTCAGAAAAATGAACTATACAAGATGTGTAGTGAACATGAAAAGATATCTCTCTATCATAACTCTTAAAACACCACTATTATTCATCAACTATAAGACTCTTTAATTATGACATTTAAAAAAAAAATTCAAGCCCATCCGTCTTTCAGAAATCTTTAAGAAAAATAAACACATCAAAAATCTAACTCTCCTTAAGATATAACCTAGGGTATTCCTAGACTACAAATAAAAATTAAAAACATAATCAATTTGATGAGTCACGAAAGTGATTTCAAATATCAATTTAATCCCATACAATGAATATTAAATATTTCTTACAAAATTACGTATGTACTCTATAATATTCTTGTATAAATTTATAATTTTATCCACATAATTTTACACACCTTCTTGTTCCTTCAACTTTAAACTGAGGGAATTTATCTCTATTTCAACTCATTATTCTTAGGGGGATTATTTCTCAAAAAATATCACTTTGAAAGTTCTCCATTCCATGAATTCTATTTCATTAACGTATTTACTATTTTGGATAAATGTACACCATTGATTGATATCTCATTTCAGACAATAATATTCCAAAAAATCCCATTTAATTTCATAAAATCCCAAATATATGAAAATGTATTAGAGTTAAATAATCCATTTCTCAACTACTAATGGATTAAAAGTTCCTTTAAATGTGGATTATTCTATCACATGATGTGATCCAATATTGGTGAATTATTATACGGAATAATAAGTTTATCTATATGAGAAAGTTTAGTTATTATAACATTATTTACCTTCCCTAATGTGTCTATGATCTACTCAGTTCCCACACCATATTTATTGTTTTTCTTAGTAAGGAAATCCCTACATTGACTATGAGTGTAGATCCCCTTCATTCTAGTAGGAATGATCACTGAATAATCACATACACTGATTTAGCTCATAATCATCATTAATATTGATCTATAAAATAAATTCCCTCTTATGGTAAACGTTTTCAACTACTATAAGGTACTATCATAATTATCATGTTAGCTATGCTCATTTAAAATCTATCTTTCAATGTTTATACTAAACTTATTCTATTACCAACAATTACAACCCCAAATATAGTAACATATATATGACGTCTTATTAATTTTATTGGAAGAAGATACAAGGGTTCTCATCCTAAAGGGAGAATCAGTTTAGTAGTCATGCATAACCATATGCATATATGATTCCCATATTACATTGGAAATATAAAAAAACATTGCATAAGAAACATCCTAACATCTATGATATTATTCATAATATCCTTTCTCATATCCCTAGGAAATGTGAAAAAATAAAGTGTGACCTTAGATTCTTAATATGGGATACATATAATAGAATATATAATGAGTAAATGAAGAAATATCAATATTCCAAGGTAATTTATTGAAAACACATTCCATTTAATCAATAACTTGATCATGAAATGAAACCATGGATAATATCAATGCAGTAATATCTTGGATAATAATAACTAAATTCTCAATAATGGAAAATATTAATGTTAGATTTCATGATATCATACATCAAGATATCTTTATCATCAATACATTGTGCCAAGACAGTTTAATCGATGGATATATATACACCAAAAACCCACTTAGTAAGGCAAGATAACTAGTTTGTCTCACGAGGTCTATCGATTCATCAAAGGTCTATCTATAATTGTCCCCCACCCTCATTGAATTTCAAATTAATTCCTCATATATATATATATAATGTTTAATTAAATTATTATACAATATTCCTTATCAATAAATATCCACATTGATTAAATAATATGGAATATTAAAATTTCTTAATTAAATTAGACAATATTAATATAAAAAACAACATCAAAAAATGGTAGACATTTTAAGAGATAATAAAATCCACGATACAAAAAATATGAATATTTAAGAGAAATGAAATTTATAGTGAAAATGGATCACAAGAAAGTAAATGTTTCAAGAATAATTTAATGATAAATAATTGAGATATGACTGCCAATTAATATGAAATATACATTTTTTAATAAAATAATTTCTTTTAGAGAACACAATAAAATTTAATAAAAACATTAAAATAAGTATTCATTGATGTTTTTTATTGGTAAAACCATTTAAAACATGTAGAAAAAGATTAATAATAAAAAATGGTTATGGAGATGGAAAAATACATTAATTCCATATATTTGAAAAGAATAATTCCTTTTGGCTGTTTATAAAGAAAATCAAATTTGAATATTATTGTTAAGGTTATAAAGATTCCTTTGAAAACATTTTAAAAATAAAATATATCATAATTTGTTCTTAATAAATCTTATTAGTAACTAAAAATATGTTTTTTAAAATAATATTGAAAAATATGAAATTGGAAGAAAAATATACCCGATCAAAATAGAAATAAGATCAAATTTATGTTTCAAAATATAATTTATTAATTTAATTTTCAAAAAGACGAAAAGTTATATGAAAACATATAAAATCATTAAATATACACAAAATAATAAAATTATTTGAGCTATTAAAGGATATATTATATTATCCATTTAATGAAAATAAAAGAAATATGAAAATAGAATGAGATTGAAAAAAAATTCTAACGTATTTTGTATATTTTCAATTGAATGTAACATATCTTGTTTTTAAAAGGAAACACTATGTTCTATAGTATACATGATACTCAACATCGAGATTAAACAAACAAACAAATATTATTATTTAAATGTTACCATTAAAACCTAGCCATTTGAATTGGGAAATAAAAAATATTAACTAAATTATAAAAATATTATTTACACATTTATATATAATTAATTATTTTGGTGACCAAATAATTATAAATAAAAATAAAACTCTTTAAAAATAAAAGAAAATATTATTATAAATAACTATTTAAATACAAATAGCTGTGTTTTTAAAATAATAAAATTACTATTATTGGATTCCATTAATGATATTTATATATAATATTTAGTATAATGTTGAAAATTAATCTTATATTTTATTCATACATGATATAAGTACAAGTTCAATTTTACGGATAAAAGGAGTATTTTTATAAAAAAGGAGTTTTACATCCTTTTGACGGTCCACCTGTTATAAATCATGTTTTTGGAATTTTTATAAATTATATTTGAAAAAATAAACTTATTATTTGAAATTGGAGCATGAAAATTTAATTTGGTATAAATTTTACTATTTTTCTGATAAGATTCATTTTTTAATGAATAGTGTAAAAATACTTCATTTTAATCGAAAAATAATTTTTAAAAAATTTATTTATAGTGTTATGTTATATAATTGAATGGTTTTATAGTATAATTAAATCATATTGTTATCATATAATCTAATTTTAGTCATTAGAATCAATTTCACATTGAAATTGGTTATAAAAACCTTTTGACCTTTTGAACATTTTTTACATTAAAAACTCGTTTTCTCGATCCGTTAATGAGATTAATTTTGAATTAATTTTAAAAACATATGTGAATTGAATTTTTAAAAATTTAATATTTATTTGAAATCATAATTTCTAAATTTATAAAATATGTCCCTTTTATTTTTAGAAAATATGAATAGTAACTTTAATAATTATTTTCATTATCATATTTAAGGGTAAATCAAGTAATTAAGGGAAAAAATAATATTATAAATTATATTAAATTACCCTAACACTTTACCTAATTTTATTAGATGAGTATTTTTCCTTCCTAACCATTAAATGATCTATAATGAGACTGTTTAGGTCCTTTTGGACGAGAATATAACCTTTATAATATTATATTCAATGTAAAATAAATTTTGTCATTCTTTTATTTTTAACAAGTAAAATATTTTTAATATGTGGTTATATAAGTAATATGTTCGAATAAAAATAGTATATATAAATATAAAATGTTTATATACATAACGGTAAATTATTTATAATTTTTAGGGAGAAATTAATTTCCATAAGTGGTGACACAATAATGATGGAATAATTGTTTAATTAATTATTGAATCAAATAAATGATGTTAATAATATGAAAAAAATAAAATTTGAAATAACAAATATGATCCATGTCTTTTATGTATTAATATAACATATTAGGATGATTTAATAGAGTTTGTTTTTGAATATATAAATTTGGTATGATATATTTAAAAAATCAAACAATGAATAGTGTCGAAATTGACTTAAATGATATTTTAAAATAAACAATATTTTATAAAATGATATGAAATTTACAAAAATAACATTTTTAACCAAATTATTGAGATATGTCATAAAAATTATTAATTAATCATTTATTGGAATTTTTTCATTTTATAGTAATTATATTAACCATCAAAGTGTAAATTTCATGATTACATTGTAAGAGTTAAAAAAGGTAAAATAAGGGTAAAAAAAAATGATAAGGATTAAAAATATAATAAAAAACTATCTAATTTTCCTTGAATGAATTAGTTTTTACCCATAATCATCCAATC
The DNA here is from genome assembly GCA_963277665.1 of Viscum album. Lineage (NCBI taxonomy): Eukaryota > Viridiplantae > Streptophyta > Magnoliopsida > Santalales > Viscaceae > Viscum > Viscum album. Next base: position 1,386,378,292 of record OY728138.1, read on the forward strand.
TTCAGCATAAATCAATCTCGAGCCACATGTTATTGAAAATTAATTTGTATTAATTTAATACTTTGAAGAATTCATAGAGCTCCCATCCCCTATCTTATAAAAGGGAACAAATTATTGTCTTTTATTAACACCTAAAAACCAATTTTTTCATCCATTAATGACCTAAATACCTTCCTAGAATCTATACCAAAATTATGGAGGCCTTAGTTGTGGCATAAAATCCACCTTATAGGTGTTAAGGTGATAATCAATGGAAATCCCCCAAAGAAGAGGTAATGTTTTTATTTAAGTATTTCTATATTAGTTATTATTACACTGTAATTAGAAGTAGGTTTGGATCTCATTCTAACCAAGATCACACATCCCATCATCATTGTTAAAAACATCGCACCAGCGCTTTTCCGCTCCACGTAACATGTAAGTTGTGAGCTCGACCCTCTACTCCAAAGGTGTCTCCAAATGATCTAAAATATCTAACGTGCTCTCTAGACAAAACTCTATAGTTGGTGGTTTTCCATCCCCAGAAAATGTAGTAGGATGGTACTGCTGGGAAACCAGTTTCAGCTTAGCCATAGTCAAGTCAGGCTGTGATACTCCTTGGAAAGTTTGCATTTTGTGAAAGAAAGCCTCGCAGAACTGTGCCTCATCACCGGTTTCTAGAACATCCTCTGGTGCCATGCAGGCACTATAGGAGGATCATGTGGTAGCCCATGGCCCACCATATCTAATCTATGGTCATCATCTCCATCATGGCGTACCATTGGAGGTCGTCATGGTGGCATGTCTCAACAATTCCAAACGCACACCTCAGGAAAGAGAAAAACCAAGGAATGAAGATCAAAAGTTCGGATAGGTCAAAACCCTCCTAGAAACCAAGTCAACACACAAACTACTCTTAAAGCTATGAATTTATAAAGAACAACCATCGATCCAACAAAAACTATGCCTCTCGTCCACTCAAAATATGAGTCTATATCAAGTCTCTATTCACCATATCAAGTTTCCATTTCCATTTCAAATTCATTTATTCAGGAAATGTTACAAATGGTTTACCAATTTCTGAATCCATGAGGGCCCATAACACCTAATGAACCTGATACTTCATTCCCATTCAAACCACACATGTAACAAGTTCATTTAGCATTTACATTTTACTGGTGCATCATTTCGCAATTTATAAGGGCCCATACTCATTATGAATTGAAAGATAACCTCACACCTTTGTATACTGCACCCAACTAACAAAACAACAGGAAAAACTATCACATCATCTATCAAAACAAGATACAATATCTAATGCATCCTAGATGGAATGGCCTAATACACGGCATGTGATCCTAAAAACTCTCTATATGATGTATGATATGACACACCCTCATCTCATCAGGTTGCAACAAAAATAGAACCAAAAAATGCATCAATAGTAACAGTAGAAAATCTTGTACGTAACCTAATGGTGAAATCAAATAAAATGTAATATTAAAAATCCATAAAATCAGATCATATTTGAGGAAATTTTGGTTTTCCCTGTATGTGGGGTTTCTACTCCTAGAAAAATTTTATTAACAAATTCCATTTCGTTCTTATCCCTATATATTGTCTCTAAATACCATGTCACAATAGAGAATAAAAATCCTATGATACCACTTGGTAATGTCTTGGACCTGGATGCCACCCAAAATAGTTCCCCATGATTGGTTATTTATAACGACTCATGTGCATCTCCCAAAACTCTAGAGGCTGCGGACTAGTTGAGATAGCCTAGGTGAGTCAGTAGGGAGGCTAATCCCTCATTAATAGAGTATCACAGTGAAATTCAAATATATACAGTAGAAGAATCAAAATAAAAAACATATAACTGAATGTAATACAGACATACATGAATGGACATATCAATAACCAGAATAATCTCATATAAAAAAATTATGCAAATGGTAAAAGTGTCTAGAAATCAGTGAGAATTGTACATGTAAATACAATAAAATACAGGTACCCCCAAAAAAGACCAAAAAGGTATCCCATCATCAAATGTCTCATCTTGGTCCTATGCTCCCATTCCCTAAAGCCATAGTCAACAACTGGTACTAGGTAGCTCGCCCCTATCATCACCTGCAACCATATAATCTATTTGGTCCCCCAAGGAGACCCAAATAGGGTGTGAGAGAAACATCCTAGTAGGAAACCACCCAAGTCTATACAATTATAAAATCAATTCTACAAAGGTGGTAGTAAGTTTAAACAACTTCTATGTAAGTACATATGCCCATGGAATAAGTCTTCTATAAAGTATAACTAAACAGCCCTCAAGGATACCTACAGAAGAGAGTCATCTCCTAGCAAGGAAACTATAACCAAGTAAAAAAGTCACACGACCACGCCGTACATCTATCTGTATCAAGAAACCACAACCACAATATATAAAGTAAACAAGAATCCCGCGACCACACCGTATAATGAAGAAGCATCCCATGACTACGACGTATAGTGAAGTGTAGACCCTGTGGGATAAATCTAAGGTGTCATCAGACCAAGGCATCAAAGTAAAAATATCTAGACCATGGAGGGCCAGATACAAGGAACATTTCCAAGGAATACCATCGAGTCCCATGGGCATCCCTAGTGGAAACTCGGTTAGGAACTAGTTGGGGTCCTAGGATCATGTCAATAGCAAGTCCTATGTGAGCCCAATCAAGCTGAATCCATGGGGTAGCAAGGCATGAGTCATCCCACAGAATAAAGACCCAAGGGGTAGAGTCAAACTAAGGCATCCACTACCACATTCCAAATACAAGGAGAGCAGTCCAAGGCATCTATCAAACCATTTAATAAAGCATTCAAGCATTCAATCATTCGAGATAAACAGTTATAACCAGGTGAGTATACCCACTCACGTAAACAAGCATAATCCATGTGTATAACCACTAATAAAAACCAATTATCATAAGCATATGGGTCTACCCTCCCATATAAACCATTTAACACGTCATTAATATGTTATATATAGTTATACCCACCCATATAATCTGTTTAAAAATCCCTGATATCAAAATAGTTTTGGATTCCCAAGATATAAATATTCAAGGAGTAAGTATATCTCCTAAGAAAACTACTCAAGATATCAAGTTATATAAGGGCTTCCTCTAACTAGAAAAGCACAAGAACACACCCCTTGGGTGGTTCAAACATTCATGTACAAGTTAAACACAAAAGGCACACCCCATGGATGAAATTGAAATGAGAAACAGGTGCCAATGTACCTAAATGGAACCCATGATCAACGTCACTAGGTCCATCTATAATCATCAATAGATACTTTCTCAAAAACGAGATTTTTCTAAAAAGTCCGAAAAATGGAATTTTGGACGAATGTTCTAAATACACCATGAAAATCTGAAATAATGTATAGAGCACCTAACTCGCCTCGGTAGTAGACATCTCGCCCAGTATCGTGTCCTAATTCATCCTAGTTTTGAAGAAATCTGAAGAACGAACGAAGAACAGAAAATTAGGGCATATGATCCTAAATATAAATAGCGCAAACCTTGTTATGAATAATCAAGAACGACTAAAATAAAAACAGTTACATACTGATACTATTAAAACGTGACGAATGGTGATCGAATCAGAGTCCAGATAGCTTCAATATATGGAAAAATAGAATAAAGGGTTTTTTGGTCAAAATGCCAGAAACTGTTCTATGCATCAAAAATCAAATCTACTGCCTCTTTTATAAAAAAATATAATGGGAAGGTCCACAGTTTGTACCTAAAATACACAATGTGAACTACCATTTTTATATTTCTGAACCAAAATGGCTACATGTTGTGACAACTATGTACACAGTGTGTAGACGAAGTACACAACATGTACCTTGCATGCAGTAATATTTTAGCCGGTTTTCCCCTTTCATTTTAAAAAAACAACCCAACCGACCCATGAACTGGACTAGGGTCTAAGTGAAAAATTAATTTAAACACATTTAACAAAAAAAGGAGATATCTACCCTCTGAAAAACTTAAGATCTTACAGTCATAATGCTGGTAAATTTAGAATAAGTAACCAATCATATGATTGGTGATCAGGTGGTAATTATGATGCCACGAGCCCTCAAAATAATTTCTTTAGATCCATAAAAATTAATTTCTCACACATCATCACATATAGAATCATGCCAGAAGTCCAATACATGTCTCCGACCAAGGACCATAAGAAATCAAACCATGGTTCTGGACATAATATTATCGCACCCTAGGACATTCCTTGGATTGGGCAATAAGAACTTTATTCCATGTCACTAATATTTCATCCCACAATGTTTCCATACCCCTAGATCAGTGTATTGTCTGGATGAAAGGATGTCATTCCCTTTCCTTTATTGGTTCAGGCCACAAGTATGTCATATGATAGATTTGTCTTAGGCCTATCCATAACTCCTTGATACCCCTTCTCTATCTCTAGGTCATATTATTATCACTATATCAAGTCACACTAGAAACTTATCCCCCTTCCGGGTCTAAAAAAGACATGAAGATATAAATTATTACTTTGATCCTGGATAAAAACATCCACATTTTATGAATTGACACACAACATGGAATGATTGAAAAGGGAATAGAAATAATACACAATTCAAAGGTCTCATATGGAACACATTCAAACCATATAAAAAAACATGCATACCATATAAAAAAAAGTTCTCTTGGTTACACATGAATACACAAACTTTCTAACCATTCCAGTAAACTTTATACAAAGGACCAATATGTAAAGGACTACCTACCATAAGGGTATCAATTCCCAAAGCCATGAATTTACAACCAGATCCAACCCAAAAACTAATAATTCCCAGAACCTTCCCCAATTTATCAGATGTGGATTTTAGAATCAAGATCCTAAAAGAAGAATAAGATAAGGACTCTAATTTTATTTTTTTATCCAATAAAGACATCTACCAGTGATGGGTAGAGAATTTATTAATGGAAGATTAAAATAATCTAGACTCAGAAACTTATCCTTGTATTAAATGATAATTAATTATTGTATCACAATATAATTGATAGATCATTCCATGATAGAATAGATCTATGGTTCCTTCAAAGAAAAGAAGAGGAGATCTACAATAAAAATGAAGAAATGATGAATAATAACATCTTACCATGAATTACCATGGCCTAGTATTGTAGATTCAAAAAAATTAGAGTTCATATGGATATGAATTGTTTAGGATAGCCAATAGAGTATCTAGTATTGATATCCATTTGTGTAGAAGGAAAATGGGAGTTTGTTTTATATATTTTAGTTTAAAAATAATTTTTGTAGATTAATTAATTTTCTACACATGGTTTTCTCAAAAAATTTACTAAACTATGCACAAACCATGTGAGGCTCACTACCTTATCAGGTAACCCACATGGTTTGGATTCAATGTTTGATAATCCATTTTCTAACCACGCTTTCACATATTTTCTTGAGTTACATAATTTTCTCTGAGATTTCACACAAATGGGTCTAACCATGTGAGAATAGTTTATGGATGATTGCATCTTTTGGGAACACACATGGTTTGGATTCATGGGTTTGTAAACCATGAAAATATTTTTACATCCATTACACCTCTCCAAGAAGCTGAATATTTTTTTTGGAATAACCACACAGTTTTACAAAACTATTCTCAACCCATGTTCCCCCTTAAAACATCTCAAACCCCATAAAACCCTCAAAAACCATACATATGTTAGTGAATACTTCAACCAATAAAATCATAACAAAAAAACACATAGATAAAGGATGAAATCCATATGTAATGTTCTTGAATAGTTTAATCCATTATAATCTCCCCCTTGAAGAACTACTAACACTAAAAATGTGCCTCTAGTGTTTCTAATCAAATAACCCAGACCATTTAGACTATAGATCAGATTCACATACCTCTGTATCCTCTTAGATGCAACTGTGCTACCATAAAACTAGAAAATAGGGAACTTCAATATCTCATTGCACCTTATTTCTCTAGTATATGATCCAGATCAGATTTTTCACAAATGCTGCATCAGGTTTCAACACAATGTCATTGATGTACACCACATGTGAAGAAGTAAGCTCATAAATTTGAAGCCGAGACAGATGAACATGTTATGCATACCATAATAACATAAAAGAATGTACAATTGGTAGTAAATTATTTTGATATTCTTATAACCTATAATATTTCCACAAACTACTATTAGAACTTTCAATATTTTTTGTAATCGTTAATACCCCAACCGAGGTGTCACCCATAATAAAACGTGGTATCCCATGGAGAAATAAATGGTCTTCGAGTAACACCCTGATATTCTGTGAAGTATATATTTTTTAAAATAATTTAAATAATTTGGATTTTTTTATTTATGCACAATACATAGTTTTGCTTGTGTTACATGCAACATAGATTTTAGACTACATTACCCACAACACTAAGTGTATCTTGTAGTATACGTACAAATGGGTTTAACCAAAACATGACATACTATTAAAATATTATTATATAATATGACAACTATCACCAAGCTATTGGAATGTATTGTATGAATAGGATTAAATAAATTAGGAAAATTTATGGTTTACAAATATATAAATAATAAATTCATTGGTGACTAATTAATTATAAATGAAAATAAAAATGATTTAAAAATAAATGAAATAATTTTAGATAAAACTATATTTATTCAAAAAAATGTTTTTTATATCAATAATATAAAAAAACATTCAGTAAAATATTTTAATGAGATGTATAAATTTTATATTAAATTGTTTTTTTAAATTACGTCTTATGTGTTTTAAAGATAATAGATAGTAAAAAATCTAATTTTATGCTTAAAATGTATTTTTCAAATAAGATGTTTTGCATCCTTTTGTTTAGTAATTATAAAAATAATTTTTTAAAATTTATGTGATTTTTTAAATAATTAATTTAGTTTTTTAAATTATCATGATAAAGTAATCATAGGGTGAATTTTTGAGAATTTTTAGAACAGATAAATTTTGTCAATGAATAGTAAAAATACTCATTTTAATTAAGAATTGTTATTTCCTTTATATATTCTAAAAACATAAAAATTGTTTTAATATGTTTTTAGAAGAAAAATTAGTTCAATTAAATATATTTTAATCCAATATAGGTAATTGGATTCATTTTTATATTTAATTTTTATATAAAAACTTGTGAATCCTTTGAACATTTTCTATTTCAAAACTCACCTTCTCATCGTGTATGCGAGATTGATTTTAAATTAAATTTTCCAATTATGTGAATATAATTTGGAAACATTTATTCAATATTTTAAATCATCATAATTTATAATATCCAATAATCTCAACTTTATTATTTACCATAATTTATTGTAAAAAAGTAAACATTATTTACTATGGTTAAAGTAAAAATGGGTTTACATGGGGGGGAGGTAAACTAAATATATATGGGGTTATAAATTAACCAAAACCTATACCACACACATTTTTTTACATATCTAAACTTTATATTATATATTTTAATTAATTTAAATTTTTAGATCATTTTGGAATGTAAAAAACATGGGTAAACCATTTTATTTTAAAAAACTATAGGTGTGCTACTCACCTCACTTATAAAAGGTCATCCATCTCATCTCGTATTCACACTTCAAACACCCATTGGATCGGACAATAAATACCCAAAACGTTTCCTTACAACTCTAATATCATCCTACAATCTTCATTTTGTCCATAAAGTTAACCTATGAAGTGTTTTGGTGCAAAATAAAAGAAGTTGTCTGAAGAAGAGATAACCCCCCAACCGAGCATTTTATGTTATTTCTTCCACCACCTCCATCAATTTTTTTAAACCATTATGAAAAAATTAAACAATTATATTCAATATATGGATATGTTTTTAAGTTAATTGAATAACCTAAATCCTTCTCCTCTTCCATCAAATGGTTTACGAAATCATCAATCGTGTGTACGGAAGACTACCTCCTCTTGAACTGATGTTATTATGTTTCTGTCAAAACCAAAATGGATGGATATAATGATGTATTTTTAGTGAATATATGATATTTATGATATTATTATGAATTTTTGTATCATTATATCCCATGTTTCCTCATACTATCCATTTCGAGGGAATTTGATAACGTCATTCGTGTGTACTGCCAACCACTGCCTCACAAAGCGATGTGATTCATTCAAGAATTTCATGAAAGGAAATAAGTCAGAGTATAATTAAAATATGTTATATATAATACATAAAAATTAATCTATAATTTTAAAATATTATTTATCTTTATTTCATTATTTCTATCAGGAAAATGGAAACAATGGTAATGCATACATACGACAAATCATCTCAATGAACAGTGTATTTAATCTTATATATCAAAGTTATATGGATCACTATATACACATATATACTAAATATATAAGATATTTATATCATGTTTATAATTATAGGGATTATGGAACCATTTTTAGTTTAAGTGGACCAAAAAAATCAAAATATACATGAAAAACAATGCAGTTATTTCCTAAAATATGACTTTAACATAAAATTGATAAAAAATTATAAATAAGTGGTCATATGTAAATAATTTGTGGTGACATATATATATATATATATTAATGGGTCTATAATATATTTATATTAAACTAATATTAATTATAATGGATTTTTAAATGTTTTTGAAGGAATTTGAGACTTATGGTAAGAGATTTCTAGTGTCGCTTTTATTTATGGAAGACATAAAAATGAACCACTTGATTACTTTGTGTGGTGTATATACTGACCTTTATATATGTTATATCATGATTAATATTATTTTAATCATTTTTAAAGTTTCATTTTATGTTATTATTATTTTTTTCGGTATTATGATTCATATGATTACTAAAGCGACAAGGGATTTCCATCTCACTTGTTTCTTCTAGGAGACACATGCCATATCAACCAACAATTCCGTTTATGAGGTTTATATAATTCCTATGAATTTATTTTTTTATGATTAACCAAAAATTTATTTGGATTTACATATCCATTTCAATATCTCTCTTTTATGGGGTTTAAGGTTCAAATGTTACTAAAGCAGAAAGGGATTTTGGTCTCAATTTTCCGCCATTGAGACATATACTGTGTTATGCACCTATCTTCTTCTATGAGGTGTAAATACATCCCATTTAAAATGCAGTATCATGAATTTATATTTTATCATGATATTTTTTGTTTTATTTAATTTTATTATTTCATGCGTCTTACAATTCAATGTTACCAAAGTGGTAAGGATTTTATTTTACAATCTCATCGCTTATCAGGATTGCTCATGATTATGATTAAAATGTTGAAATAATATGATATATCTCATATTAAAATCATTTATTTTATTATCTTCTATTTATTTCTATAGAATAAATTTTCCCCATTATTTTAATATCATTTTATATACAAGAGTTCAGAATACTATTTTAAGAAAAAATACATTTATTTATATCTTCGGTAGACAAATAATTTTATTCCGAAACAGAATTTTCTAATTTTTTTTAAAATGTTTTGAATGTAATTAAAATGATTTATTAAAGAAATATTTATCCATTTTTTAATTTTTTCAAAATTTTTTAAAAAAATTCATCATGTATTTTTCCAAAAAAATTTCATTTTTCTTTTAATAAAACTGTGAAAGGAATATTTGTTTTAATGTGTATGACATGGAAATAATTTCCCACCATAATGACCATTGTTTTATTTGAAGATTAATTTATATTCATTCAATGTTATTTTCAAAGAAAACTATTTTAATTTTTTTTTCATATTTTGAAAATATATTTAATGTAGAAAATATATTTTCCTCAAAAAATGTTTTAAATGATTTTAAATCTTACATTATAAGTTTAAAAGTTTTATTTTTTAAGAATTGAATTTCAAAAATGTTTTTCAAATTTTTATTTTTAAAAAATGATTTTAAAAGTGTAAGGATACTTTACTCATGAAATGTTTTAAACGATTTTTTAAGTTTCCTTAATTTGTTTCCAAGGTTATTTTTATAGAAAATAATTTTAAAAATGTTTTGTGTTTTAAAAAGTATTGTTCGAATTTGAAAGTCTATATTCCTCAAGAAATGTTCTAAGTGACATTTTAAAATAATTTTTCATTAAAGATGACATCCTTTGATATTACTTATTCTTTACTAGGTATAATATTTAAGGATATTATCATTATTATTTCTATGCATGTTTAATGTTTATGTTGATGGAATATTTATGAAACCCATTTAATTTTCATTAGTTTTGATATGGTGAATTGACAAAATGTTTATGAAACCTATTTTCCTTACTCGAGCTATGATGTGATGATTTTATGAATGTTTTATAATGATGTGGATGAAAAAAGTATGGTGTTTATTATGTGATGGGTGAGACTTGTATCTTAATACAATTAATTGGGTAAAGATTTAAATACCATGAGATAACAATAGGAAACCAGTTAATGGGTTTTATCCACAAAGGGAAATAGGTGCATCCTGATCGATTATGGAAAAAGGTGGGTCTTGATCCACAATGGGAAACATGTGATAAGTCTTGATCCACTATGTTTATAGTCTTAGTAGTTAACATTGAAATATGAAATGGTTCTCTATATTTACTATGGTGACACATATTTATAACATGAGATTATGGTTTATGATTATTTTAAAATGGATTTCACTCTTATGGAACATTTTTTTTGAAATGATAAGGTTTTATTTCATCACTCATTTTTATGATCTATGATAGGTTAGGGAGGAAATTCACATTTTATGTTCATCTTCACATACCCTTTTGATTATCTTATGCCTTCATATGATCACAAGTTGATATATCCTAAGATTACCCTTATTGAGCATATGATCTCACCCTTTCTTATGTTTCCTATCCCATGTTATGAATAATGGTTTAGGAAGGGTATAAATAAGAGGGGTAATATGTGAGTAGATATTTATTGGAGATGTTGAAGTTATCTTGAGAAATAATAAAATTATCTTTATAGTCTCTAGATTCATAGAAAATTATGATCCTTGATAATTTATTTATGAAATGTATTTAATATTTATCTAAAAATATGTATTATTCATAGATGAAAATCTTGGTTCACTATATTTGGTATTAGAGGAAAGGTTTAGTTTACCTTTGGAAACTTGGATGAACCAAAGTTAGTGAGATACCAAGGTGGTATTTATAAATATATCTATGGATAACTACTAGTATATGTCTAAGTAAGAGTTAAAGTACAAGAAAATGTTTAGGAAGTTTGGTAAATTATAGATCTAGTGGTTTCCAAACAATTACATCCATATCTAGATACTACAAGTGGATATAGTTTGGGCACCGAGGTACCTAGGAGTAAATATTCTAAAATGAAACATTGAGCTGGACTAGATCGTCACATGGTAAATGAAAATGATCCTTAATACACACTATGTTTATAGTCCTCAGGGATATGATTTGGAAATTAAAAAACTCATTATAAATCATTAGAGAGGATTTAAATATATGATGAAAATGAATGAAAAAGGACTAACCTAAGGGATCATAGATTAAAATTAAAGTGTCATGATTTATACATACTATAAGTTATTTTTACTGATTATGTAGTTCCCCACTATGATTATTTTTACTCATAGTATTCTTTTTGGTTTTAGTAAATGGATAAAACCAGAAGGAACTAGATCAACATTTAATGTGATAGACAATGAGTTTATGTGAAACTAAATGGTTCAATAACATGAGTAAATAATATTTTGATTATCCCTAATCAGTTTTCATGATAAATATTTAATATATTTCACCTCCACCAACTCTCACACTCACTAATGTAGAGAAGAATGGATTTTGTTCAGATTTTTGGTGATTGAGATCATTGAGGAAAAAATATTCAGTTTCTTATATGTCAAGAATGTGGGAAGAAACACCATAGTTAATGGATCAACGAAATGGGATGATGTTTTGAGTTTGAAAAAATAGTACACAAAAAAGTAATTAAAAAAAATGAAAGGTTTGGTTAAGTCAATGGATTCTAATAATGGTCTCTCTAAGATATCATAGATTGTTTAATGTTTCAAATATTGAAATTATGGGAATTATTCAAATATATGTTTTAAATGGAATTCTCATGAAGATAACCAGAATGGTTTTATCAGTAATAGTTATATTGATGATCATGAAGAGATAAAAAATTACATATGAATGAAAATAAGTGTTAAGGAATATAAAGATTAATATTAGTTAATGGTTTATAAATAAATTTGGGTGATTGATGTGTTTATGTATTAAGATACAAATAATAATATTTTTATCAGTGGTAATTTGGTTATTAAAATTATGAAACATAAATGTAATGTTCCACAATAGTTTTTTATAAAGGACATAAAATAAAATGGAAAATGGTAGCGATGGCCTAGAAAAGTTATTTAATGGCATGGTGACATTTATATTAAGGTATAATAACATATAATATGTTATTTATGTTGAGAAAATGTTGTTTACTTGGGATAAAGGGATGATTTATATGAGTAAAGTAAATTGGATTATAATGATGAAATTGGATGTGAATAATTACTTTTAGACAAAGTACTTTATGTCATCATTGACTAAGTTTACAAAATTATTGGATTTATGGAATATATTCAAGATTCTATGGTTGTTTGTAAGAAATGAGAAAACATGTATGACTTCATTGAGGTCTTATAGTAATTCTGTTTGTTACCAAGATTTTTGAGAATATATGGCCAATTTATCCACATATTTTTATACGAATATTAAGAGTTACTAATTGAAATTCGGTGGATTCATGTTATGTTTATTTTGGTAAATTTTGTGACATTATTTATAATTTTTTAATTTTTTATGGGTTATAAGGGTAACTATTTATGAAATGGTTTTAGTTGAATTATGTATGAGGTCCTAGATATTAATGTACTATTTCAACATATGAATATCTATGCATAAAATGGTCTCACCATTTAGTTTTTGATAATAACTAGATATATAAGGAATTCCTTATCATTATTTTATAGATCTTATTTAGTTCTTTAAACAAGGAAAAAATCACCTCTTAGAGAAATATATGAGGTGTAAATTGATTGAAATCACAACCCAAGGATGAAAGTGTTCTTATGAAATGGAACGAAATAATTTAATTATATCCTCTCAGGAAAATTACCCAACAATAAAAAAAGGATTTTAAAATAAAATGTTATCATATTATAATCATTTTTAATGATGTTAATATTCTTTTTTACATATCTTTGCTTTTTGGATTTGTGGTCATTAACTTTCTTGTATCCATGATCTATATCACCCTCAATCATTATTTGGGTGTTAGTTTTCTCATATATGTCAATGTTTTCACTTCCCACCTATGTTCTTGTTTTTAGAAACATAATATGTATTATTATAGATTACCTTCACATATTCCTTTATCTATTTCCAAGTGGAATTTTCATTAACCTGTGTTATAGTGTGGGTTTCCCAAAAATTTATTTTCAAATGTTAAACCCTAGTTTACTAACAACAAGGTCAAATTGTGGGGACATAATGGTTAAATGTAACACCCTATGATTTTGTGAAATGTATTTTTTCAAATAAAATCAGTATTTTAGATATTTATAATTACAATAAATTCAACATTTAACTTGGGTTACATTCATCACAGAGTATATCATTCATTACATGAAACACCAGGTGTAGTTTTCATTGCACACAGAACTGAGTGTAAATGAAACGTGACATATTATTAAAATATTATTATTTAATATGGTAGTTGTCACATATGAATTGGAATGGAGGGTATAAATACTATCATCTATATAATTAAGATATATGGTTTAAAAAGGTATATATAATTTTTGTTTAGAGACCAATGAATTAAAAATGAAAATAAAAACTATTTCAAAATAACAAAAATATTTTTCTGAAAAAATCTATTTTTATGTAAACAAATGTGTTTTAAATCAATCAATTTAAAAAATAAATTTTCATGAGATATTTTAATAAAATGTTTATATTATATATTCAATAAAAAATTTTACATTCATCTTATGTGTTTTATAGAAAAGAGATAATAATAAATACAATTTTATTTTAGAATTATTTTTTTCAAAAAGAAGTTTTTTATCCTTTTGTGAAATAATTTTAAAACTAATTTTTTTAAAATTTTAGATTGTTAATTTAAAAATTATATTTATTTTTTAAATAATAATGTAAAAATTATCTTAGGGAGAAATTTTGAGAATTTATTTTAGAATATAATATTTTTAATGAATCGTGAACGTACTACTTTTTATTAATAATTCTAATTTCAACTATTACTTTTATAACATAGAAATTGTATTAAGTTTTATTAATAATAAAAATTTATTTAATTATATATATTTTAATTAAATTTTGTCTATGGTAACCATTTTTATATTGAATTTTGATATAATTGTTTTTATACTCATGAACCATTTTCTCTTTGAAAATTTGTATTCTCATCACGTTTGTGGTATTAATTATAAAATTAAATTTTCAGCTTATGTGAATGGAATTTATAAAAATTAAATAAATATTTTGAATAATAAAAATTTATAATATCTAGATGTTAAAATTCTTATTTCTCAACAATTAATAGTAAAACCTAGAAAAATTATATGCCATGGTTAATACAAAAATGATTTTACTTGGGGTTAAAATAAAAGGATATAGATATATAAGGACATAAAATAAGTAAAAAACATTTTCTTTTGAAATAATTCGATCCTATATCTTCTAGGTGTGATAATGGACCATTTTTTATACTTCTATCATGTGAAAAACATAAGTATACCTCTTTTATTTTCAAAAATTACAAGTGTGCCACTCACCTCATCTATTAAAGGTCACCCACTCTAATTTTCCCTTTACACATCCAAGAAAAATTTATTTATAAAATTAATATCCCAATAACCTAATTAATTTCATCCACATATCCTATAAACCATATTTTAGTGATAAATTTAACCTAATAAGCCTTTCGGTACAAACCAAAACAATTTTCCCAAAGAAGAGGTAACACCCCAAACTAAGAATTTGATTTTATTTCATCCCCCACCAAATTAAATTATTATTAAAACATTATGATGTAATTAAATAATTATATTACATATAATTAGATGTTATAATTTTAATTTAATAACCTAAATATTTCTTTTCTTCCATAAAATGATTTACGAAAGCATCATTCGCATGTACGGCAGACTACCGCCTCGCAAACTGATGCTATTAATTTTCCATAAAAACCTATAATACATGGATATAATTATTTATTTATTTTTTATGAATTACATTTATGATATTAATATTCTTTTTTAATCATGATATCAAAATTTTCTTCTTAATTTCTATTTTGTTGGAATACGATAACCTCATTCTATTGCATGGAAGACTACCGCTTTGCGAAGTGATGTGATTCATTCAAACTTTACATGGAAGGTAATAAAGATGGTTATAATTAAAATATGTAAAATATAATATGTAATAATTATTATATAATTTTAATAAACTATTTAACTTTATTTACTTATTTCTTTCATGAAAATGGAGACATTGTTCATGCATACGTATGACTTCTTATCTTCATAAACTGTATATTTAATTTTCTGTATATAACTTTTATAGATCTCTATAAATACATGTATTCTTAATATATATGATTTTTATATGATCTTTAAAATTATATATATTATTAAAACCATTATAAATGTTCAAAAAAAAATCAAAAATAAAAAAACATGAAAAAACAAAGCAGTTATTACCCAAAATGTGACTTTACTTGAAATTGTTAATAAATAGGTAATAAAAAGTCATAAGTAAATCATATAGCGTATGATATATATAAATTTATATTTATGTAATATATTTATAATGAACTTACATTTATCATACAGTAGGTTCTAACATGTCCGAAGGGAGTTGAGACATATGTTAAGGGATATCTAATCTCTCTTTTATTTCTGGGATACATATGAAAATTCACCACTTGTTTCATTTTTTGGTGTATATAATGCCTATATTAAATTTTATATAATGAATTTATGTATTTTAATGATATTTAATGTTGAGTTTTATGTTATTATTTAAGGAAAAGTATGATTCAAAAATTATTAAATCTTTAAGGGATTTCTGTATCACTTTTTTACTTCTGTGAGACACATGCCATATTCACCACATATTTATTTTATATGGTTTATAAACTGTACATGAATGAACTTTATGATTATTATCCTGAAAATTATTTTAATTTAAATATCATTCATACAATCTATATTTTATGGGTTTTTTGGTTCAAATGATCCCAAAGTGGTAAGGGATTTTTATCTCAATTTACCTCATTCGAGACATTTGTTGTGTTATGCGACAATATTATTTAATGATGTGTATATAAAACAATTTTGACATGTAATATCATGAATTTATTGATTCTCATGATATTCTAAAATTAATTTATTTTTATTATTCCATGGAGATTATGATTCAATGTTACAAATGTGGTAAGGATTTTATGTGACAATCTCATCGTTTATCGAGATTTCTCATGATTATACTTCAAATGATGAAATAATATGTTTTATCTCCCAAGAAACACATGTATTTTTTTTATAATATAGTTATTTATTTATAATATATATTTTTTCAATCATTTTCACCTACTTCTGTACAAAATAATTGTAAATAATTTTTTTAATAAAAATCATCTGCATTTCTCTCTTCGATCGAAAACATTTTTTTTCCATAACCATATTTTAGAAAATGTTTTAAAAAATGTGATTAAAATTCTTTAAATGATTTATTAAATAAATTTTTTCTTATTTTTAACATTTTGATTTTTTTTGAAGTAATCTTCACATCAGCTTTGAAACAATTTTTCTTTGGTTTTTAAAAAAAATGTGAAAGAAATATTTGTTTTAATGTCTACAGGATGAACCAAATTTCTCTTAATCATGACCATTATTTTCATTTAAGTTTAAATTATATTTTTTCAATGATATTTTCTAAGAAAATGATTTTGATAATTTTTTATGGTTAATTTATTAAAGTGGAATTGATATTTCCTTAAATAAATGTTTTAAATTATTTTTAAAGCTTCCTTTATAAGTTTAAAAGTTTATTTTAAATGAAATCGATTTCAAAAATCATTTATGAATTTCTAGTTTTAAAAAGTGATTTTCAAAGAGGAAATTATATTTTACTCATGAAATGTTTTAAATTATTTTAAATATTACTTAATAAGTGTGCATGTTTATTTTTAAGGAATACGATTTTGAAAATTATTTATTTTTTAAAATGTGTTTTTCTAAGTTGAAAGTATATATTCTTTAATAAATGTTACAAGTGATCTATTAAAATCATTCCCCTTCTAAGATGAAACTATTTGATGTTACTTATGATTTAATGTGGATAATATTTAATAATTCCATCCTTATTCGTTCAATTTAGGTTAAATTTTTATGTTGATGAAATATTTATAAAACTCATTTATTCTTCATGGGTTATTCTATGGTGAATTTATGAAATGTTTATGAAATATGTTTTAATTACATGGGTTATAATGTGAAGATATGATGAATATATTTTGATTTTGTTGCACACATTAGTATGGAATTTATTTTGAGACTGGTGGGACATATATCTCCCTCTAATAAATTTGATAATGTTTTATATCATATGAGATAATAATGGGAAAAAATTAAATGCGATTAATCCACTATATGAAACACGTGCATCTTAGTCCACTATGTGAAACAACTATGTCCTGATCCATAGTGGGAATCAAGTGATAAGTCATGATCTATTATGATGATGGAACTGGTCGTTAACCTTAAAATATGAAAATGTTTTTTATAGTTGTAACAGTTCCACAATTTTATGACATGATCTTTTGGGTCATTATTGATTTATGATGATTTCTCACTCTTATGGTCTATGATTTTTAATATGATAATGTTTTATTCCATGAAACATGTTTTTTATTTATGAAAAGTCAGGTAAAATCATTGTAAGTTATGTTTAAGATCACATAATACTATGATTATCTTATTTTTAATATGATCATATATTTATATCTCCTACATTTTCCCTTAATAAGATTCTATGTTAACCCATTATTATGTTTACTTCCCTAGGTTATGAATAATGGTTTAGGTGGGGTATTCCTAAGAGGAATAATATATGGTAAGATCACTATGGAGGAAATTGTATATATTTCATCAAATGAGAGTACTTTATTTCTAGTCTCTAAATACACAGAACTATCATGGTCATTGGGTATTAATTTATTAAATGTATTGAATATTTATATAAAAAGATGTTATATTTAAGCATAAAAATATCGAGACTCTATACTTCTACTTTGAGTGAAATTTTCTAACAGTTTACATTGAGTTTTAAACAACCTCACCCTAATCAATTGGACCTAATTAGAAGTCTCCTACACCATAATCAACCTCATAATAACCACCTCACCTACCCCAAACCAACAAAATAGATAATGACCTAACCAAATGTAAATATACGCAAATAGTTCTATATGAATTTATGACTAGTAATTTATATTTTACTAAAACTCTTACAATGATAAATGATTATACCATGGTATATTGAAATTTAGGTTGAATTCCCAAATAATATCCTCTAAAATTCAGATCATCCTATCAAAATACCAATTGATCTAAAGATGATATGAAATATTCATATTAAACTGAGCCCAAAACACATTCTATAATCCTTGAAAAAACAATAATGTGATATGAGTGTCCCAATCATATAATATACTCGAAGGCACTCCATGGAGTCATACGATCTCTCTATAATAATGTTTGTCCAACTCATCTACGTGAAGAGTCTCTTGAATCTGAAAGAAATATAAAATGTTTCTAAATTGATCACAAAAAATCCACACACTCTGTCAACCTATTAAGGTCTTGGAAAACCTCATAACAATTCCCATTATCACCTCATCCCAATTCCACATGAGGACAAGAAGATGATAAATAAACCCACCTAGTAAGTGTTTTTTGGCCTTAACCCTCTTACTAGTAAGAAAATGAGATAAAAATACTAAAATACCACTATTAATACTTGAACACTACAAATATCATCTTATATTATGATACATCTTCATTGATCTAGGGTGAACGTCCGACTATGAAGAGTAAGAGTTCTTCGTCAGCTCTTCTATCATGGAACCTGGAACCAAAACTCTCCCATGAACATAGATAATGTTGTCTATATATAAAGACAAAACCTAAATTATCAAATTCCTGACCAAATCCTCCCATATCACTATGGAATCCTAATAACACTCTTTTATGTATTTCAACTAGTCCACTATGGAATATGTGATAAATATGGGGGAATATTTCATCACCCCAAAAACATCAGATTGACTCAAAATACCATTAAAATAACAATGTTACTACTCTCTATTCCTCCTCTGAAGGCCACTGTCCAAGATCATTAGAATTTCCACTTTGATAATATTTAGCAACATTACCATTTCTAGTATAATAATCTATATAAAATTTGAAAGTTTGTAGATAATTTATCCAACACCTCTAATAATGGATGAAGTCCCATTGAGAGAAGATGTACTATAATATCATGGGTTTTATGTAAAAAAATAACCATCTAAAAAGATATAATATTTACAAAAGATTTGGGTTTGTGTCACATCCTCTAACATTATTTCATTCAATGGGTAGTTCTAATCACATGGTTATACATGAAGAGACTCATTAATAACTACCCGATATATCTATATTAAATCACATAAAAAACTCATGAGGAATCTAATAAACCACATATCCAATCCCAATTTTAGGTAAGATCAAAATCTAAGAGGATTTCAATATCCCATTCAGATCATGGATATACACCTTACACTTAACTATCCACAATATCATTACCACCTTCTTGGTATGGATAGTTATAGGTGTTGTCAAATTTGAGACGTCCTAAATGAAGCATATATAAAATACCTAAACAATACTAGGAAAATCCTAATCTCAAACACATTATGCAGGTAAGGCCAATAAATCACAACATAAAACTTCCCCAAATCACTTAAAACCCCTACCCTATATTTCAAATAGACAATTAATCACAACTCTTATGTCCAATGGTTACACATATCAATCTTGGAATACCGATTATGTGCTTGAAATATAATCAACAAGAACTCAAGGTGTATAACACGCATATTTTAGGTTTTTGAGTATATCAAGTTATCATTAATTAATAAAATGAAAAAAGAGTCAGGATATAGATGAAGGATTCTATTCATTTGATCCATGAACATAATAGGATTATTTGATAACCTAAAAATCATGATGAGATACTCATACAGTCTATACATACTACTAAACACTGTATAAGGAATATCCTCCTCTTTAGACATGATATGGTGGTATCCAAATAGAAAATAAATCTCAGAGAACAATAAACAACCCTTCCACTAATCATAAAAATAATCGATCCATGGAAAAGGGTACTTTATTTTCACATAAGTTGATTTAGATATTTATAGACATCACACAATCAAAGGATTTCATACCCCTTCTTAGCGAGTAAACCTAGACCACCCTAATGTTAATTTCTAGGTCTTTTAAATCCCTTCAACTCTAGATCCTAAAAATACACATTATTTCCTTTCAACATAGATAATTCCATATGATATAGAAGGATTTATATAGGATATACTCATGAGAACAGTTTGATCTCAAATTCAATTCATATATTAGGGGGAAGTCCTGAGAAATACTCTATAAATAAATCCTAGTAATGGTCCACAATTGGAGGAAAAGAAGAGGGTAATACTTTTCGATCTATTAAAAGTACCATGCCCACTACTTGTTTTGTAATACGTCTAAACTGAATCAGTTACAGTAAAATTATTGAAGCTTCAACAACCCATTCACCGGTAAACCCCCCAGACATTGTAAATAATAGGCATCTCCTTTAGTAGTTGATGTGTTTCTGATAACTTGTCAACCATACCATCATGAAAATCACATCAAAGTTAATTGTATATAATATCATGAAATATGATAAATGTTCATAAACAACTACTACTATAAGAAACTCATAAAAACACAAGAGATAGTTTACCTTCTACCCTAAGGGGGTATCATTAAAAAAAATTGGAAGATAATTTAACAGGAAATTATAACCCAATAATAAATTGATCAGATTTAACAAAATGGGAATCTCCTATATCAAAAAAGTATTATAAAGTGTTTAGGTAATAAGAACTCTAACTATATTTATATAATGTTCCACTACACCATCATCTAAAACCTAGTTCCTGGAATACACTTTTTTAGTGTTAGTCCCATAACGCTATTCTTGAGACCCCTAATTTAGATGATTCAATGACCATTTCTGAGCCAGGGCCAACTAAAAAGATCTATTGTCATTACCATGCCTCATAACCCTTATTTTATAGAACAATTTTAGAAACACACTGACAATTCCCAAAAACATACATTTTTGAAGATGTGCCATATTTACCCATTGATGGAACTTGTTATGTGTTTTAGGGAAAAAGATAAATAATGTATTATCTATCAAAAATTAAAGCATAAGGTGAAAATTCCTTTCCCCGATGGTGCTGAAGAATACCTTCCCTACTCTGACTACATATTCCACAGTGTCACATCTCTGTATCCTTCCTATTTCTAATACATAAAAAAGTTATTACTAGACCTCTAAGAGTTTCAATATTTAGTAAACTAAGGTATTTGGGACGAAATACTTATCTATCCTCATCTAGACCCCTCATAACCATGAATCATTGTATAGCACATTTGGATACATCATCAGGTCAAAGCTACTAACCTGGTTTCTTATCTCCGGTCCAAGAATAATCTATAAATTTTGGGTCCTATGAGCCTCATTACAAGACAAAATATGATATAATCTTAACTAAATTGTGAAATGATAGGAATAGGAATATACCAACATAATCCCATGTTGAATCTTCATAAAACAGTGATCTTGATTTAGGTTTAGTAAATATGGGAAAAATCTCTAAAGAGTAGATCCTTGAATTTCTAATAAGTCAAAACCACAAATATACTTTAATGACTCATGAAACCCAGCCATCTCTTCAAGGGTACCTAAACCAAGAAAATATCCATCATAATCCATCAATACTCTAAATTATTATTTATATAAATGGATCCCTTGATGATATGAATCTATTCGTCAACATTCTAGGGTTATCCAACACCCTGGATGGATGGGGGATGATGAATCTAGAAATACTAATAATAATTGACCATTATCCCATGATCTCCTCCATCTTGAACGAAATCTATCCAAAAGACTCTAGGATGAAGTGGTTCAAATTCCTAAACTACTAGAGATAGTGTATGAGCATGAAAAACTACATCCTCTTAAATGATCAGTGGTAGGATGTGAATGTTCTTCCCCGAGGGGGTATTATAACCCACTTCCCTAGGTATCTCTGTGAGATTAAATTTATTTGAAATTATCTAAAATTAAAAAAAATTAAAAAATCTGATAAAATAACATTTAAGGTAAAAATCAATCTATTTAGAGGAGAAAAAACAATTTATACTGGAATACATATCCTAGTATGCTACCAAAAATCATATAGAATAATCCCTTGAACGCTACCCAGATCCTAACACATGTTTTAGGCACATTCATATTAACCATAATCACATACATTTAAAAGACATTACAGGTCTAGTTTAGTTTATTAATAATCCAACATAGATATATAATAGAAACACATATTACATTCTACGAATGAAATATAATTAATTATATTACAATGAATGATAAGAAATAATTTTAATAAAATGTGAACCTATGTTCATAATCAAGATATCTGAATTCACCAAAATCTCATAAATTGTAAAAATACAATAGTACTCAAAATCATTATATAATGTAATAGAAAAACTAGTAAAAGAAACCCCATCACAAAAAACTATGAGTTTTATTACATAAAACTTTTTAGGAACTTATGTGACCCCTACCTAAGTTCCTCATATCTTATCTCATATTTATTTAAAAATATATTAAAAATAATTAAAGGGAAACCTCTTTAGATACCACTTTGTGATGCCCTGAACTGAATCACCCATTCCGTCTCGGAGTGCCACATGACCTCATGTGTGTCTCCCCATACACAAGAGGATTCCGAATAACTAAAAGGGTCCAAATTGTGTCGTGGGGCTACTATAACCTTAGTAACAATATCCATACACCATAATAAAAAAGGTATAATAAATATCCTAAATAAATAATAAAAACTATGATAATAGTATCATACTATGATAATATGAATCTAGGTCATAAAAATATAAATCAAAAGACTTTTAATAATATATGTTGACCAATGTATAATTACTAATGAAAGTAAACTAAAACTCTGAAGAAGTATTCTAGGGGCTTTCTTGGTATAACTTATATTCACCAAGCTCCACTATCTCGTATCTGCTATATAGGGTCCTTGATTTTACCTGGATCCCATATCACGAAATCTTCACATGCATCAAGACTCCCATGTAAGGTGTGATTATAAACCTCGAACTACAACACCAATGAATATTTAACATAAAGTTAACATGTATATAAAGGTGTATATCATTATGTAGTTAAATTTACAACAAGTAAAAAACCATATATCAGGAGATCGTTCACTGAACAGTCCACCTTCATCCCTGGTAATACTTGATTATAGATTCATACTGGAAGAAATGTCTCATACATCATTACATTTCATATCAGGATATAAAGACAATAGATGAATTAGATTAAATCTCATTGCCAATCAAGCCTAGCATCATGCTATAAGTCTAGTTTACCCTAGACTAAACCTCGAGTCTAGACACAAGGCCCTCAAAAACCTTAATCTATTGGATTTTTACACTAGGTTGTCTCACCCCTATGTTGGTCATAGGTTAGGATGCAAGGCCATAGTGACCTTTCCTCTATTGGATCAGGCTATATAAACGTTATACCCACCCTCTATATCAATTCAAGAAACAAGTCAACCATACTAATAACATATATTCTAGTCCCATCATTACTACTATAATATGCCACCTCACAAAATGCACCCCTCTAGAGGAAAACAAATCCGTGATAACCCACCCGTCACTTTGATAATGATAACAATCCTCTTCAAGAAAAATAATCACCCACATAAAGGCATAATATATAAGGGAAAAAATATTGAAAATAATGAATACATATCATTTATAACACCCCTATATTTTTTCAAATATATTTTTTGAAATTAATTTAATCTTTTTTATATTTTTCATCATTGAGTACATCTTGTGTGAACAATATGTTTTTTCTTTCGTTACACGCAACACCAAGTTTTAACGAATTATGTTATATTATTATTATATGATCATTTTTACGTAATTGTTGTAATGGAGAGTAAGAAAATAATTGAATAAATTATGTAAATACAGTTCACACAAATATTTTAAATGAATTATTTGGTGAAAAATTAATTATAAATGATAGCAAAAATGATTTGAAAATAAAATTACTTTTTTCTTGAAGAACTACTTTTATACGCACAAGTGTGTTTCACATAAATAAATTATAAAAATAAATTTTAATGAATTATATTAATAAAATGTATATATTAAATTCAATCTAATATTTTACACTAGTCTTATGTATTTTCATGACAATAGATATGAAAAATCCAATTTTACAATTAAAAATTTATTTTTCTAAGAAAGAGTTTTGCAATATTTGGTGAACTTATTTTAAAAGTAATTTTTGAACCTTTTAGAAACATAATTTGAAAAAATAAAATTCTTTTTTGAAAATTAATATCAAAATAATATCAGGATGAGTTTTTGAGAATTTCTAGAAAAAACTAATTTTTTATGAATAGTGAAAAATATAGAATTTTAATTGAAAACTACATTTTAATTAAAATAATTTATAAATATAAGTTATATTTTAAATTAGATTTAAATTAAATTTGGTAAATTAGATATTTATTAATAAAATTTCTTTCATTCTCATAAATTTCATATTCAAATTGGATATAAAAATGTTTTAAAAATTTGTACATTATTTCATTAAAAACCCTATTTGTTATCATATTTGTGAGATTAATTATAAATTAAAATTTGACACTTATGTGAAATTAATTGGAAAAATTAATTAAAATTTTTGATTAGAAATAATTTATAATTTATATGAGGTTAACTTATTTTTTTTCTAAAATTAATAGTGAAAATAGTAAAAATTAAGTTCCATAGTTAAGGTAAAAACAAATTTACATGGGGGTAAACTTAGAAGACAATGGTCAAAAATAACATACAAACTTGTAAAACACACATTTTATATCCATATTTATACCTTATATCTCATAATTTCTATAATTTTCAATTTTGGTGGCCTGAGGTTCGATGAATGTGTGGGTATGATTGAATCTTTTCAAAATATTACATGTGTGCCACTTACCTCACTTATAAAAGGCCACCTCATATCCTCTCTTATTAAAACCATAAAAAAACCTTTTGGTTCAGATAATACCAACCCAAATAACTTAAACATTTCCCCCATATTATACTATTTGTATTAGTTTTTATAGAAACTCATCCAAGGTAGTATTTTGGTGCAAACATAAGAAGGATACCTAATGAAGATGTAACTATCATCAACAAGCAATTTTTATTTATTCATCCACCTCCTTCAATAATTATTATACCATGATGATATAATAAAATTAGTATCATACACATAATTTCATGTTTTTATGTTATGGTTACAACCTACAACCATCTCCACACACATAAAATTGGTTATGAAACCATCGTTCTTGTGTACAATGGACGACCCCCCTCATGAATTGATGTTTTTAATTTTTCTATTACCACATCCCACGGTTTGGTGTGACGATGGATCTAATACACACACACACAAACACACACATATATATTATATTTATAACCTTATTATACTTATAGATTAATTATATATTATATACATTTTTACTTTATATTCAATAGGGGATATGATTAAGTCACTCATGTGTACGACGAACTACCACCTCAATAAGGGTTGCAATTCATTTTTTCACTAATGATTTACATGGAAGATAAAAAGGACCAATATATGTGTTATAAATGAAATAATATTGATATTAATGAAATATATTTCATTTTAAAATTTTAACATGTCATTTTATTTTTTACCTTTTCACTGACTAAAAGACGACAACATCGTTCTTGTATGTGGGGATTACCACCCTCATGAAGCAATGTGACTCTTTCTTTTCACCACTAAAACACATGGATTTCATGTTTATGTCCTCGTAAAAAAATAATATTGAAATTATTAAATTATTAAAATTATATAAAGATAATATATTGGTTACCACTTTTCCATAATGATCATTAAAAAATGGAAATGTTACACATGCGTACGTACGACCTACCATCTCCACAATTGTGAAATAATCCATTTCTCAAAACCAACATTAATGATTGGAAATTAAATTATAATTAGTGTATAATTAATTTAATAATTTAATTATCAATATTCTGGATATTATGTAACCATGATCTATGTAATAAGACAGAAAATAAAAATTCAAATTGTGTATGGCAAACAATAAGGTTATTACCCGAAACATGATTTTAACAAATATTTATTAATAAAATGGTAATAAAATGTCATAAGTAAATAATATATTTTATTAAATTTATAATTATGGATAATTAATTGAATTATAATAAACATATATTTATTATACATGAGGTTTCAATGAGCACAAATGAAATCAACACTTATTGTATGGGATTTCTATCTATCTTTTTTACTTCTGTGAGACACATGCCTTATTCACCACATGTTTCTTTTATGTTATTTATATACTTCCCATGAACATATTTTATGAATATTATACCTAAAAAATATTTATATTTAATAATCTATTTTATGATATCTCTTTCATGAGGTTTATAGTTTAAATGTAACCAAATCGGTGATGGACTTCTAGTATCTCTTTTATTTGTGGGAGGCAGATATAAATTCACCACTAATTTATTTTGTGTGGAGTATATAATAATACTTTAACATGTAATATATTGAATACCATTATTTTAAATATATATATATTTTCATTTGAATATAATATTTATTTGGTAATACGATTCAAAATATTACTAATGCAGTAAGATATTTTTTCTCAATATTAATTCTTTAAGTATTATGTCATGTAATAATCCTACATTATTTTAGTAGGTGTATATATATACCATTTGAAATTTAATACCATGAATTTATTTTTACTCATGATATTTTAAGTTTCATTTAATGTTATTCCTTCATGGGGTTACAATTCAAATTTACCAAATTAGTAATGATTTTATGTTATAATAACATAGTTTATCTCGATTGTTTATGACTATTTTTTCGATGACTATATATTATGAAGCATCTCTCTGGACAACCAATAATTTTCTTCTCCTATGTATATGTCATGAGAATAAAATTCTTCCCTTCATTCCCTCTCTTTATGAAATCATGAGTTTAAAAATAATGTTTTGAAGAAAAATAATATTTTCTATTGATTTTTTTCATCTAAAAAAATGTTTTAAAAAATGTTTCTAACACTTTTATAATTTTTTATATCCATTTTTACAAATGTTTTACTTTTTACGAAATTTTCTATAAAGGAATATTTATTCCATTTTCAAAAGCAATTACAATTTGTATTTTACCAAAATGTTAAAGGAATCATTGTTTTAATATTTATGTCAGAAAAAAAACATTATGAAATCATAACCATTACTTAATTTGAAGATTCTTTTATAAGTTTTCAATTTTATTTTCAAAGGAAATTATTTTAAAATTTTTTGATGATTTGAAAAGTGATTTTAATATAAGAAAATATATTTTCCACAATAAATGATTGAAATGATATTCAAAGCTACATTTATAATATTTTAATGTTATTTTTAGAGAAAATGATTTTTAAAGTGTTTTATGTTTTATAAAATGATTCTAAAAGAATGGTTATTTTTCTTAAGAAACAATCCCAATGATTTTTATTTAAAAATACATCTCCATTTAAGAAAAAATATATTAATATAATTTATTATTTATTGGGGACATGAAACAAATATTCAATTCTTATTATTTCTCTAAATGATATATGTTTATGATAAAAATATGTTTATGAAACCTGTTTCCCATCCACAGGTTATAAAATGTTAGTATGACACCCACTTCTTTTCAATATAAATAATATGATTAATTAATTAAATGATTATGAAATATGTCTATATTTAAATGTTTATTATATTATGATATTTTTATGAAACTCTTAAAATTTAATGGGTTATTATATAACGTATGTTTTAAGATCTTATGTAACTCATATGTATGATTTTCATATGTGAAGATGGCTCTGTTGTGGCCAAGAAAGATTGTATCATTATAACCAATGAAAGTGGTTTCATTGTAACCAAATATGGATTGGACCAATATCTAACTCCAATATATTGGGTAAAGATTTTTATCTCATGTGATAGACATGAACTAAATGGGGAGTGAACATATATTAGTAAGGTACTTTCTCCACTTTGATGGATAGGGGATTGAACCTTGACTACTTTGATGGTTTGGTGGGTGAATCCATTACACCATGAGGAAAGGGGTAATGGTCTATGCCATCCCATTGGTTACTTTTCTATTTTTGGTTGTTGGATGTGTTTAGTGATGGTTTTAAGAAATATTAGTGGAAAC
This sequence comes from Viscum album, assembly GCA_963277665.1. Lineage (NCBI taxonomy): Eukaryota > Viridiplantae > Streptophyta > Magnoliopsida > Santalales > Viscaceae > Viscum > Viscum album. The sequence continues at coordinate 1,386,407,113 of OY728138.1, forward strand.
TAGAGGTAAAATAAATTGTTACTAGAAATACACATCGTTTAAGTGTATTACATGATTTGAACAATGGATTCATGGATTTTATAGGGCTAGACATAATGTGAATATTTTCTAGGTTAAATAATAAAAGAGGCATGTTTTATGGTAGAACCTAGAAACCTAGGATTACACATCATGAAAGGGGATTACATGTCATGTAATTCCATGATGATGTGCAATTTTAAAGGTTTCATCCACTCAAATTTTCCAAAACCCAATGAAAAATAACACTTTTCTTGTTCTAGGAATCTAAAAACCTTCACCATCAACGTTTGGAGATTCACTTTGATGGGGATCAATCATTAGGTTCCTGTCTTTGATCCATAGTGAGTTGTCCTCTCTTATTTTTCTGTTTCCGTTCATTCTTCTTCAGGGTTTCTCTATGATGGTACGAGTTGGATTGGGTTATCTATTTTGGCTACATATTGATGTTATTTTGGTGTGGTATATGTGTATTCATTGTTACTTATAGTGCAACCATGGTTTGGGATAATTATTCTTTGTGTTGCGGTGCACAACGAGTTGAAAAGATTCTTTGAAGTACGATTTCTCTCATTTTGCTATATTGTGTATCATGTGAGAGGAGTCTAATTTTTTAACCTATGGGTTATGGTTTTTCTTTCTTATTTAATGAAACATAATTGGTTTATTTTAAATTGAAGGGTAAAGGGGTTTTTTGTATTCTTTTACATGTTTTATATTAAATTTTTATATTGTGGATTTTATGGGTTTAATGCCTCACTAAAAATTGTGGTATTTGGATGCTTTTTTTGTGTTGGATATATGTGATATGATTCCGGATTTATCTTTCATTATCTTTACAACACCCTAAAATATTGATTAAAATTAATATTTAGCTAATGAAATGATTGAACCATGATTTAGGTTTGCGTGATAATGTACCTAAAATATAGTAGAATGTGATAAAATAGACTTTAAAAATATATAAAAGAATATTTAAGTGTTATGATGTGTGGTTTGGGAATTTGAGGATGATAATTTGGGAGTCATGATTTAGGGGAAATGTGGTGACAGTTTTTGGGCCGTTCTTTTGCGGCGGTGATGTGATAGTTTGTTTTCCATGCTTTTGGGAGTGGTAAGGCGATAGTTTGTGGGCCTTTATTTTGTGGTGGAAAGGTTATGTTTTTGGGCATGATTGTTTCATTATGATATTTGGTTTTGATGTGATAAATTCCCAAGTAGTGATGGAATAAATAAATTTTTAATAATGTTTTAAATGGAATGGGTTTCTTTTTGTTAATGGTATGGGAATTTGTTAATGGAAAATTAAACGATGTGTTATATGGTTAAATTTAGATGATGATAAATAATAAATTGAACGAGTTTTAAATTTGGAGTTAATGTTAAGACACATTATATTATCAAGTCTCTTCACCTTATAAAATGACTATTGTAGATACTAATAAATTCATTTAGAGGTAGTAGCAAAGGTGACAATGTTATGAGTTGGTTAGTTTTTAGGAGAACCCAAAGGTTGGGCTTAAGTTTTTTATGATATATATATTATTATTATTATTTTTTTATTTCTATACGCACCCACCCACTATGATCACAATGTGTTAGACACCCACATAGTTACTATAGGGGTGTCTTCACTAACATCCACGTGGGAGGACGCATGGTTAGCTACCCACTCTTCCCTACTCCATATTCTAGGTGATAGTGGCTATGTGTCTTTAGGAGAGTTGTGATGTGTTGTCCCATGTTTCTTCAGGATGAGATGTGATATTTTCCCTCATGTCTCGGGGATGATATGTGATATGTTTCCCAGGTGTCTTCAGGATGAGATGTGTTGTGATATCCCAAGTGTGTGCGGGTGAGATGTGATGTGTTGTGATAGCCCATGTGTGGGTGGGTGGGATGTGGTGTGTGGCCTAGGTGTGTGGGAGGAATGATGTGTTGTGAGCCCCAGGTTTGTGTGGGAGAGATGTTTTGTGTGGCCAAGGTGTGCACATATGGGATGTGATGTGGTATCTTCTGAAGAGGTGGAAGTGTCATAATGTTTTCTATTACTGTGTGAGAGCAGCTAATCAGTGGGAAAGAGGTGTGGGGTACCATATCATCGATTTAAATTAATTTATAATATATTACTTGATGTGTATTATTTTTTGAGCATGTCATTGTTAGTTTGGGATGGTTATTATTGTTGTTTAAGTGTTTTTTGGTTATGATGTTTTCTCACACATGCATTAGTATGCTTCTTTCACATGTGCAAGAGAGACTTTGGATTTCCTTCTGAGTATAATTGTTTACTCACCATATGTATATATAACCATTTTCAGGATTCTATGAGGATTTTGTAGACCGTGAAGAACCTTACTAGCTTAGATCATTGATTGATGCTATGTCACAGCTTTCTCTGTACTTTGGGCATTTACTATGGACATTTTTTATGTATTAGTTATATTTATACATTTGTATGATATGGTATGGGTTTCTATTTTATATTATATCTTGGTGTTGTTTTTATTGAATCACTATATCATCTGATCTTGTTTTTCTTATAATGGGTAATGCCTACCATATTCTGATATTTTAGACCCTTGGTTCTAATCTCCAACTCGAGGCATACTAAAGGCCGGTCTCAGGGGTCATTATCTCCCCACCCTCACTATGGTATCATTGGAGGGTGGGGGTCATGATAGAGTGGTATAATAGGTGATGATTGAGAGATAGGGTGGATTTTAGAGTTAGAAATAATGAGGATTTTATGGGGTGGTCTAGAAACAATGATATTTGACCATGGTGTGTGATGTAGGACAGGGAGACTAGCTAGTACATGGTATTTTAGGGGGCCAAACGATCTAGTGCACATACTCTAAGTGTATTTAATTTCCAAGTGATATGAGCTTGGATGTATGATAGAGTCTTAGGAATGATACATGCATTATAATGAATTTTTTTTTCTTGTTTGAATTGGGTTCTTTTGGGAAAGTTCAAATGAATAACAAAATTAATTAAATGAGTTAAAATAAATCTTAATAAAACATTACACTGACAGGATTATGAAATCTGTATTTTCATTTCATATATATCTCTTATTCTTCATGCTTGTGTGTCTCAAGAAATTGAGGTTCAGCAGGTAGATCTGGTTAATCACTATAGGGTTGATCTAGTTGAGAATGATGATCAGTGGAAGTGGATGTTCCACGCTTTATAGGGGAAGACTTTGAGGAAGTATGAGTGTAGTGTTTCAGATGTGAATACATATAGTTTTTTAGAGGATCATGAGATAACATTCAATTTGATCTGGGCCCTGATAGAGTATTGGCTTCCTTTGGTAGTTAGTCACATGTGAGGAGAAGCATTTCAGTGCTGAACATTGTATCTGGGAGAGTGGATGGATGTATATATTTTTTGGATCGAATTATAGAAGGATTTTTCAGAAGAGTTACTTTCAACTACAATGATGGATGTGAAGATGCAAGAGATTCTTTCTCTTTATAAGGGGAGAAAGTCAGTATCAGAGATGAGAATCATGTTCAATGACTTTTTTCATTTTCCCCAAGATCTTTTTCCTAATGAGGATTATTGTGCTAGATGTCTTGTGGATGTACTCTATCTTTCTATCAAGTATTCATTAACTCCTTTTACATTATAAACATACCCGGAGGTCCATAAGAAGGAAGATGTGATTGAGTGAATTTAGTCACGAGGAGATTTGTTGTGGGAAGGAAACCTTCAGGGTTCCTCGAGGGGTAGAGTTTTCAGTTCAGGGTCTCAGGTGCGAGGGCCTTCAAGGTTTTGACCTATCAAAAGTCGACCTCAGTGGCTTCCCCTTTGACCTTCTTATTTCCATTCCATTACTATAGGTTTTGGGTTGATGTGTTTCTTCTATGGAATTTTTTTCCATCTTCCAGACTAGTTCCCCTTGGAAACTCAATCTCCTTTTGATCGTGGTGGATAGGTTCATCCTTAGCCTCAAACAAAGTTACTAGTGAGGACGTTACAGTAGTAGGGGTAGTCAGATTAAGATCTACCAGGGGAGATGAGGTAGGTATAGGATGAACATAGCATGTTCTTTTTGTTCAAGAACCACAACCAAAGTACGTAGATGGAGGTGGTCATCATTAGAAAGGCAGTATAGTTGGGTGTGTTCAGTTTCATGTAGCGGAGGCAGCAGTCCAAGAGGAGCGAGAGACCGTCAGAGCAATAATCGGTTTCTTTAGTACTCTTGTTTGTGCCTTATTTTGATTTTGTATCATTACAATCATTTTTTTAAATCCACCCTATCCCATGCTATGGTAATATATTTAGAGATATTTCTTGTAGCCCTGGTATTGACTAAACCAGTCAAAGGTTGGAACAACTCGTTTGATGCATGTCGGGGTTGTAGATTGATGGTGGGGCTGCATCAGTCCCACATGGATCTTTTCTTTATTCAAATATAGATATACGATGTCATCCTCAGCATCAGCTAGTTGTATTATATAGTTTCCATTATTAGATACTTATATAAGAGAGTCATATTTTCAGGTGTGCATGGTCAGCTTGTGGTTTTCTTCAGTGATCGGATTGGTCTGGTGGACAGTTGGCATGTAGATCACCTTCATTCTTTATTGGATGAGTTTTTGGTGGAATCAGTTGACACTGGGGTAGTAGAGGTTCCAAAGGTTATTAGTGATTTCCTGGATGTATTTTCTACGAAGTTTGGGATGCTAACCCCTCAATGTGATGTTGAGTTTTTGATATACTTGCAGTCCAATGATTCTCTAATTTTGATGGATCCATATTAGATGACACCTTATGAGTTGTGGGAGATGAGGATTCAGATAGACGATATAATACAGAAGGGATTTATTTGTCCCATTGTTCCATCATGGGGTTCTCTAGTGTTTTTCTAATTAAAGGAGGATGGTAGTATAAGGATGTGCATATACTAAAAGAGGTTTAATTGGGTTATTGTAAAAAACCATTACCCTCTTTCGAGGACATATGATCTTTTCAACCTATAAATAGGGTATAGTTGGTTTTATAAGATTTATCGGTGGTCTATATATAACTAATTGATGGTGAAGGAAGGATATAATGTGAATACTTCCTTTATATGTAGGTATGGGAACTTTGAGTCTGTAGTCATGCCATTTGGTTTTATGAATAAAAATTAGTGTTCATATGGATTATGAGCTCCATGTTCCATTAGTTATTGGATTGGTTCGACATCATGTTCATTGATGATATATTGATCTACTCAAAATTTAAAGTAGAATCATGAAAATAATCTCAAAAATATCTTGTATATTCTTCAACGCCACTATCTTTATGGAATGTTTTGAAATTTCATGTTTTGGTCATGACAGGTCCATTTTATTGGGAATGTGGTCTCTCAATAGGGTGTAGCAGTAGACGCATCAAATGATGAAGAATTTGTTTCATAGGAAGAACTCAAGAACATTGTAGAGGTGCACATTTTTCTACTTCTCATAAGATATTATCTGGGTTTTGTGCCCAATTTATCTTGAGTTAAAACCCATTTTACAACAGTGAAAAGAAAAGTCCATGCTTTTGTCTAGAGAAATAAGTTCAAGACAATGCTTGGTTACCTGCAATGGATATTGGTTAGTGATCTAGTGCTTCATTTACCTAAATAAGGGATGATGTTTGAGGTGTTTTGTGATGATCCCCATATGGGACTTATATATGTTGATGTAGTAGCAGACGACGATATCTTATTAGTCTATGAAGTTACGTACCCCTGAGAATAACTATCCCACCTATGATCTGTAGCTAGCAGTGGTCGTGTTTGCACTGATGTTGTGGCGACAATACCTTATTGGGGAGTACATTGTGGTCTTTAAAGATCTCATGATTTGGAGGTATATCTTTTCTCAGTGTGATATGAGCTTTCGGTAGTAGAGTCGGATGAAGTTTCTTTAGGATTATGATATTGAGATCTCCTATAACTCAAGAAATCGGAATTTCATGGCTGATGTTTTGAGTAGGATTTCGTGGAAGGATGTTGCTCAAGATTCTAGGGATGCATGGAGAGAAATAAAGGAGTTGGAAGCTTTTTACTTAGATGAAACCATGGATGGTGGTAGAGACAATTTGTTTTTGATGACGATGAAATATTCTCTAATGTTGCAAGAGGAGGAGTCTTAGTAGAGAGACTCATCAGAATAGGTGTTTTGTGATCATTTTTTCTAGGGTGATACTGTGGAGGGATGGTTGGAGGATAGTGGGAACCAGATTTTGTTTCAAGGAAGGTTGTTTGTTCTTGTGGAAATGCACAAGGGAGTTATTATTGAGTTTAATAGATCATGTTTTGTGAGACACCTAGAAGTTTCCAAAATGTACCATGGCTGGAGGATTTAGTATTGGTGGCTCGAGATGAAGTGAGATGTGGGAAAGTTTGCGTCATAGTTCATTGTTTTCCAGAAGGTAATGGCAGAGAATCATGTTCTTGGTGGTTTTCTTACTTACCATGGATGTTTCCAAGTGGAAATAGGGTGACATGTGGATATATTTCTCCATAGGGTTACCCAGATCATAGGGAGGTTGTGATTATATATGGGTGATAGTGGATTAGCTAATGAAATTGGCCAACTTCTTATTGGATAATGAGTCGAGCATAGTGTATTCTTTGGCTAAGAGGTTTGTGTACAAGGTGGTGCAGTTTTATGGAGTTCTGAAGACCATTGTCTTAGACAAGGATGCAATATTTACCTCACAATTATGGAGGGTATTTCAAACATCTTTTAGGACTCAGTTATTCTTCATCGCTTCTTTTCACTCACAGATAAATGGGCATATGAAACAAACTATCCAAACACTGGAAAATATGATGTGAGAATGAATATAGGACTTTTGTGGATATTGGGCACGACACTTCGCTTTGGAAGAGTTTAATTATAATAATAGATATCACTCTTCCAATGGCATGGATCTATTTGAAACTTTTTATAGAATGTGGTGTCGTTCTCTGTTGTGATGGACGATGGTTGGGCAGACAACCATTCCTAGTCCTGATATAGTACAAATATTGACAGGGAAAGTTCAGCTCGTTTATGAGAGGATGAAGAAATTGAAAGACTAGCAGAAGTATAATGCTGATTTTAGGAGGATTCCCATATGGTTCGTGGTTAGATACTATGTGTTCTTGAAGGTTTCATCTCAACATGGATAGTAGTGGATTAGAATATGAAGTAATATTTTTCCTAGGTTTTTGGGCCCCTTGAGGTGTTGGGGTGAGTTGGCAAAGTGTTATACTGGTTGGAATTTCCAACACAGTTGAATAGGATCCATGAAATCATTCACATCTCTAAGCCTCATCAGTATCTTTACAATGAATCTTCCATCCTTAGCTCAAGAGTGTTGGATACCGAGGAAGAAATGATGTTTGTGGAGTGGCCAGAAGAGATACAAGATCATAAGGACAAGTTTTTACATGTAATAACCATTTTTTGGTTCTTTTTTAGTGAAGGCATGGTAGAATAGAGGAGGTAAATTTGGAGTGTTAAATGTAGATGAATGCCTAGTAACTAGAGTTGTTTTGAGTTTTGAGATTCTATATTCTACTTTGTGATGTGATGTCTTCACTTTGTTTTATCAGATGATCTATTTTCCTTGGTTTTTTATGTGTGTGCTATGATATGTAATAAAATACTAACATATGAAAAGGGTAAGGCCTGATTCCTAATAGAGAAAAATTAATTGGGATGCGATTGAACCCATATGGGCAAGTTAGTGCTGCCTAGATTGGATAATATCTTAACATGGATAATGTAATTACATACATTTAATGTTCGAGATGATGTGTTTTTTTATAGTGGTTTTTATTTTGAGCTATGTGGAGTTTGAGATTGGTTTTTCAGCAGTTGTGTGGATGTATGGTTGTGTGACAAGACAATGGTAGCATTTCAGGTGTGATGAGACTCTTGAGATTTATCTTGTGGGGTGGTTGTTTGGACCCCACATTCTTCTGAGTTGGATTTTGATTCTTGATGGTGAGAATAATTTGAGAGGTATCTAATGTAATGGTCCATGCCCTCTCAGTACATTACATTCCCAGTTTTGGTTGTTGGAGGTGTTCGGGGAAGGTTCTGAGAGTTTTTTGGAAGCTGGAGTTGCAGCAAAACTGCTATAGGAAATACATGTCATGTAATTGTATCATATGATGTGAAAGCTGGTTTCATGTATTTTCCATCGCTGGTCACAACATGTAGATTTTTGGTTTTGAATAATAAAAATGTGACTCATTTTTTGGACGAACCTGGAATCCCAAGATTATATGATGTGAAAGGTGATTACAAGTCATGTAATTCCTTGATGACGTGTAGTTTAAAAGTGTTTATCTACTCAGAGTTTTAATAAACCCTATATCATGTGGTTATTATCTTATCCCAAGAATTTAAATACCTTCTCCTTTAGCATTTGGAGATTTTCTTTTCTATGGGGATCAATCCTTAGGCCCCTATATTTGATCCATGGTAAATTCTCCACTTATTCTCACTTGTTTCTTTTAGTTATTCATAGGGGTTTCACTAAGGTGGTATAGTTTGGTTTTGTTGTGTTTTTGGGATATGTCGTGATTCTATTTTTGTGTGGTATAGGTTGATCGCGGTTCCCCAAGGTGCGATTGTGGTTTTTGTGCGTTCTTTCTCACCATGAGGTGCGTAGTGAGTTGAAAAGATTATTTGAAGTATGATTTACCTAGTATCTCTATATTGTGTATCATGTGGGATTGATTTTATTTTTTTACCTATGGGTTATTATTGAGCTATATAAATTAATGATAAATAATTGTTTAATTTGAAGTTTAAGGGTAAATGGTTTTGTTTTGCTTTATTTTACAGATTTTATATTATAATATGATATTGTGGATTTTATAGGCTTGATGCCTCGCTAAAAATCATAGAAATTAGAGGCTTTTTTGTGCTGAAAATATGTGATGTGATTGCATCATTTGTTGTGATTTTTTTGATATCACGTGAAAATGGAAATTGATTCATCACTTAAATTTATCTAATGAAATGGTTTCCACAAGATTTTGTTTTGTGCGATAATGTCCCTAAATTATAGTGGGATGTGATAAAAGACACATTGTAAATCTATAAAATAACCATGATGTATTGTGATGTGTGATTAGGTCATGTGGTGATGATAGTTTGTGGACCATGCTTTTGGAGTGGTGAGGTGACAGTTTGTAGGCCCTTCTTTTGGGGCGGTAAGGTGAGAGTTTGTGGGTCGTGCTCGTGTGGTGGCGAGGTGACAAATTTTTTGTCGTGATTTTAGGGCATAAAGGTGAGTTTTTTGGTGATGAAAGGGTTTTTATGATATGTGGTTATGTTTTTCTATATTCTCGATTAGTGATGGAATAAATGAATGTTTAATAATATTTGAAATAGAATGGGTTAGTTTTGTTAATGGGGTGGTGATTTGTTAATGGAAAATTAAATTATGGGTTTTGTGGTTAAATATGGTTGATGATAAATAATAAAATTAATGATTGTTAAACATGGATGAAATGTGATGCTGACTTAGATTATTAGGGCTCTTCACCTTCTGAAATTTCTGTTGCAGATACTAATAAATACAATAAGTAGTAGCAGTAAAGGCGATATTGTTTTGAGTTGGTTAGTTTTTCTGAGAACCCATAGGCTGGGCTTAAGTGTTTGATGCTATATTTATAATTTTATTTTCTTTTTGATTTCTATAATAACCCAACCCACATGGATCTATATCTGTTGAACACCCACATAGTCACGTTGGGGGTGTCTCCCCCAATATCCCACTGGGAGGATGGATGGCTAGCCACATGCTCTTCCATGATCCCTCTTCAATGTGATAGTGGCCCAGGCTTATTTGGGTGAGTTGTGATGTGTGGTCCCAGGTGTCTTCAATATGGGATGTGATATGTTTTCAAGGTGTCTTCTAGATTAGATGTGATATGGGACCCAGATGTCTTCAGGACGAGATGTGTTGTGATAGCCCAAGTGTGTGTCAACAGGATGAGAGGTGTTTTGATCACCTAGATGTGTGTTGGTGAGATGTGTTTTGAGGTCTAGGTGTCTATGGGTGATATGTTTTGTGAGGAGAAATTTTGTTCAAGTGGGATTTGATGTAGTATATTCAGAATAGGTGGGAGTGTCATGACATTTTTATTTGGTGTGTGAGAGTGGCTAATTAGTGGGAAAGTATTGAGGTGTAACCTATCATCGATGTTATTTACTTTATATTATATTACATGATGTAAGTTATATGGTGAGCATGAATTGGTGTGGTTGGGATTGTCAGTATACCTATTTAGGTGTTGTTTGGTTCTGATATTTCCTCATGGGTGCATTAGTACGCTTCTCTCACATATGTGCGAAAGAGATTGGTTTTCTTATTGAGTATACTTGTATGATCAAAAAATATATATAAAACTATTTTTGGGTTTCTAAGAGGTTTTTTTGGACCATGATGGACCATACTATCTCAGATAGTTGATTGTTTCTCTGACACTACATTACATTTACATTGGGTATTTACTTTGGAGGATTTTATCTATATCAGTTCAATTTATACATTCATATGGGATGATTTGGGTTTCTATTTTATATAATGTCTTGGTGTTGTTGTGAATGATTCATTCTATCTCATGATTCGTTTTATTATAAAGGGTAATGCCTCTCATATTTCAAGATTTATACACCTTTGGTGCAAGTTTCCAACCCAGGGACTACTGGAGGCGGGACCCATGAGTCGTTTTCTTTCTCCCCTCATTCTGGTATATTTTGAGGGAGGGGGTCACGATAGAAGGGATACCACTGGTGATAGAGGTGTGTCTCCCATAGGTGTATCCGTCCATAGAGTTCCCTTATATGTTTTGAAAATGAACCTTGACTACTAAGGAAGTTATTATTTATGCTTATATATAAGTTAAAATTCTATGACTTCTCCCAATAATATGTTGTTATGGATCATGTTTGTTGATTATGTTATGATCCATGTCTTGTGAACTAACGATATTTACGCAATGATTCTATATTTTGATCTTTGATATTCATGGTATTTTTTTCAAATGTTATTCTTATCTTCTCATAGCCTTGTATTAATGCTATTCTTATAAATATATTTTTTTACCCTAACTGAGTATCTGAGATAAACCATCTTAGGTTTAATTTACCCAGGTTATAAATAAAGGTTTTATGTAGGAGTAAAAAAGGCGAATATCTATAGGGTAGACATTGAATATCTTTCACAAATTAAGAAAATTGTGTTCTAATTTTACAATGACACTAAACTATTATGGTCCTTAGTTGTGTGTTTGTATAATGTAAGGAATACTCATCTAAAATATTTACTATCCATGTATGAAAATCCTCATTAACGATTGTGGGTATCAAAGGATAGGTTTACTTAACCATTGGAAACTGTGACAAGAAAAATTTATTGATATCCTTAGTGACATTTCTAATGATATCTCTAGGGATGTCATAAAGGATTAGTCTAAGTATGATACAATGTTAGGAAAATGTTTTGTAATTTTGGTAAAGCATAGAGTAAGTGGTTTCCAAGAAATTACATCCCTTTATTGATAATTCACGTAGATATGGCTCTGTTATAGAGGCACATAGGGGTAATAAATTAAAAAAGGGAATATTGAGATAGACTCAATCATCACCTGGTGCACGACAATGGGAATTTCTGAACATCTAGTTTGACACTCTTAGGGATATTCTTAAAAATTCACAAACTCATTACTAACCATCATGAATGATTTTAAAACATGATTTCTATTAATGGAACTAGATAAACTTACGTTGTCATAGGTTAAAAATAAGGTATAATGATTTAGAAATCCTATAAGTGATTTCCATGATTATTTTGTTTCCCATTATGATAATTATTTCTCACACTATGCATGTTAGTTTTATTTAATAGTAGTAACCTAAAGTAAATGGGTTAACATTGAATGTGACATATGATTTTTTAATGAGAATCCAAATAAGAATGATGAATGGAGTGAAAGATAATATAATTATTCATGAATTTTTTTTATGATACATGATTAACAACAAGAATTTTAACCAATTACTAGACTCAATAAATAACGTAAGGACAATTTCTATTGAGGGTTTGTGTAATGGAGACCCAAAAAGATAGAATTTTAAATTTCATATTTCTTAGGAATGTGGGAAGAAGCACAATGTGAATGTCTCAGAGGAACATAAATATGTTTTTAGTGTGGAAAATAAGGACACAAAGAAATTAATTTATGTAGAAAAATAAATAGTTCAGTTAATGGAATATATGTGAATATTTGTCTTCCTAAGGTTTATCAACCATTGAAGTTTTCAAATGTTGAAATTATGGGAATTATGAAAATTTATGTCCAAAGGGGAAAGACTGTAATGAGAATCACCAAGGATGCACAAGTAATGATTATACTCGTTATGATGAAGATACTAAAAATGACATATGAAAGAAAAGTGGTTTTAGGGAATAAGGTGAGGAATCCTAATCAATGTATTGAGGATTATGAGAAATAATTTATGTTTTTATGTAATGGAATTGTAGAATTATGTAATACGAATATATATTTAAGGATTTATTGTAGAAATTTATCGTTAAGGATTTTCAATAATATGTTTAATGGTACTAATGGAATTTTGAAGATATTTAATGGAAATTTGATATTTTTATTGTGGTATGGTAACCATCAATATGTTCTAGAAGTTTAGATAATGTTTTTTAATAACCAGATATTGGATAAAAATAAGTAAGTTGGATAGTATCGATTACCTTATAAAGGGTTAATGATTTTATGATATAGTGGTTTATGCTATCATTGACGGAGTTTCATTTTTATGGATTTAATGAATATATACATGAATTCTTGTTTTACGTTAGTAATGGGGAATCATGTATTTTTTAAATATATTTTTATGGAAATTTAGTTTATTACCATGTTTTAAGAGAATACATGATCAATGTATTCACATGTTAGGTACGCGACTATGAAGAGACACTTTATGGAATATAATGGATTAATAAAAAATTGAATTTGGATATTTAGTGAACTTATTTCTAATGTTATGGATTTTAATCTTTTGGAAATGCCATAATGTTAAACATTTAAGGAATTTTTGAAGTTAAAATTTGGGTGATGATTTAGTTATTAATGTTTTACATCACCTTATGAATATTTATACATATTGGATAACATGTGATAACTATTTATTGGTGAAGATAACTAAATATATAAGGAATTATTTATAATTTTATTTATGGATCTTATTATACATTAGTGTTTTAGGAACACCAAATTCACCTATATTTCATGGTTTAAGAGATGAAGTGGAAATTGATCAAGGCACAACCGATGAATGAGATTGTGCCTATGAAATGAAATAAAATCAAGTAAGTATATCTTCTCTTGAAAGATATTCAGATTTAGGAAAAGGATCATGAAATAAAGTTTTTTCATGTTATTACAAATTTTGACAATATAAATGACATTTTTCTCACCTATTTGGTTTATGGATTTATGTTCGTTAACCTTCTTTAGATCACACACTTTCATATGATCAATTTTCTCTATCATTATCCATTTATTTTTGGGTGATAGTTTTTTATTCTATGTCCATGTTTTCAATTCCAACCTATGTTATAATGTTTGGAAACCTAGTTTTTGTTATTACAGATGAATTTTGTGCATCCAAATATCTTTTTCAGTTGATGTTTTGTTAACCCTTTTTATAATGTTGGTTTCAATGATGTTATTTTTAAATGTTAAACCATTGATGATTGAGATGATTTTTGAGAGAATTTTATTTTATGGGGGATGGACTGTAACACCCCCCAGATTTTGGGAAATATATTTTTTCAAATATATTTAATCTTTTAAATATTTTTAAACATTGATTTTTGTTCCATTATATGCAACAAAGTTTTTGGCTTTCATTACTCAAAAAATTAGTTAAAATGAAATGTGAAACATTATTATTGCAATATCATTCTCACATAGACATTAGAATTGTGGGAACGAATTGGATTAAAACAATTATGAAAAAATTCTATAGAAACTCCTATATAATTAATTCTTTATAGAATACATAATTATAAATGATAATAAAAACCTTTTGAAAATTAAAGGAAATATTTTTTTTGAAAATTTATTTTTATGTGCACAAGTGTGTCTCATATAAATAAATTAAATAAATAATTTTTTCTTAATTATATTATATATATATATATATTAAATTTAATATGATGGTTAATATTAATCTTCTATATTTTATATACAAGAGAAATGATGATATCCTATTTTATGCTTAAAAAGAAACTTTCTAAAAAGTAGTTTTGTAACCATTGGCTTATATATTTAAAAACTAAAATTTTAAACTTTTAAAAAATTTATTTTGAAAAAAAACTAATTTTTTTAAATCCTAACATAGATATTATTATAGGATGGTTTTTTAGAATTTTCTAAAAAGGTTATTCTTTTTTTATGAATAGTGAAAAATTCTGAATTTTAATTGAAAATTACCTTTTCATTTAAATAATTTATGTAGTTGATTTTTTTAAATTATTTTTAATAAAAAATAGATAAATTATATATCTATTAACCAAATTTATGCGATTAAAAAAATTTATCTTGAAATTGGATATGAAAACATTGTATACTTTTGAATATTTTCTCTTTAAAAACTTGAATTCCCATGACATATATAGGATTAATATTAAATTAAAATTTGTGAATTTTGTGAATTGAATTTGGAAACATTTATTCTATATTGAGAGTCAAAATTATTTATAATTTCCTATAAGTTCAATTAAATTTTGACCAAAATGAATAGTGAAAATAGTAAAAGCTAATTACCACGGTTAATGTAACAACTGATTTACCATTGGTTTAGCTAAGAAGTAAGGGTTTTTAATCACCATACAACTTTTAAAAAACCCATTTAATGTCCATATAACGACCTTATATCTTATATGTTCTTCAAATAGTGATTTTAGGTTTTTTTATATGATAAAAATGTGGGTATGAATGAATATTTTAAAAAAATTAAAAGTATTCCACTCACCTGACTTATAAAAGGTCACCATCCCCTATATTCTTTACACCTTAAAACCAATTTGGTTCTTCCAAGACCTGAAAAAATATCAAATCAAATTCACTCGTCTCATCTGATAAGCCTCATTTTTGGAATAAATCCCTCAAATGATGGATTTTGGTTCAAACTTAAGGAGGATGCCTGGGGAATAGGTAATGTTAATGAACAAGAGTATTTGTTTTATTTCTCCATCGACATAATTAAATTATTATTATAAAATTGTTATATAATAAAATAAATATCATAAATATAATGATATTTTTTTATATTATATTCATGAACTAAAAACATCACCTCTTCCATCAAATGGGTTTCGAAATCATCGTTCATGTGCACGACAAAAAACCACATCATGAAATGATGCCATTAGTTTTTCATTTACCACCTCTCATGGTTTGTTATGATGATGAAAATAAATTATATAAAAAATATTTTTATCTATATTATATGAATTTATTTATTATATTATATATATTATTTCTTTTATGTTCCATTCCATAGGCGATATAATAATGTCAGTCGTGTGTACGATGGACTAACGCCTCACAAAGAGATGTGATTCATTTTTCAATAACACTTTATATGAAAGAAATTAAGGATAAATATATGTGATATAAATAAAATAATTGTGATATTAATGAAATATATTTCATTGTTAAAGGATAATATATAATTTTATTTCTTATATTTTCAATCACTAAAAGATGATAACATCATTCGTATACATGTGGACTAACGCATTCACAAAGAGATGTGACTCTCTCTTTTAATCACCACACCACATGGATGATATGTATAATTATATTTAAAGAAATAATATGGTATTTATTATATAATGATCATTATGGAAATATAATATATTTCTTAAAAAATTTCATAATGATCATTGAAAAATTGAAACGTTGGTCATGATTGCGTACAACCTACCATCTCTATGATTGTAATGTACCTCATTTCTCAAAAACATATTTAATGATTGGTCCTAAATGTATAATTATTTTATAAATATTATAATTATGTGATTATTATTATTCTGGATATTTTTTAATCACAAAAACTGTAAGAGGACCAAAAATAAAAAAGTAAACCTATACGAAAAATGAAGCGGCTATTATAAAAACCTAATTTTAACTAGGAATTTTAAATAAATTTATAATAAATGTTTATAAGTAAATTATATATAGTATGAAATATATATTTATGGGTTTTTAATATAATTATTATAATCATATATTTATTATATAGTTGTATATAATGAGTAAGAAGGAAGTCGAGTCTTACAGTAAGGGTTTTCCATCTCACACTTTACTTTTGTGAGACACCTTCCATGTTCACCACATGTTTCTTTTATGTGGTAAATACATTTAAGATGAATTTATTTTATTATTATTATACATAAAATTATTTTTATTTAAATATATATTTTAGGACCTATCTTTCATGGGGTTTATAGTTCAAATTCTTTCAAATCAGTACTGGATTTATAGTTTATGTTTTATTTTTGGGAGATATAAAATCCCCACTTATTTCCTTTTAATAGTGTATATACTACATATTTAACATGATAAATCATTGATACCATTATTTTAATGTTTTTTAATGTATTATTTGTAGTTATATATTCTTTATTGTATTCTATGATTCAAAATATTACTAAAGTAGTGAGGGATTTTGTCTCAATTGGCCTTCTTTGAGGATTATGTCATGTTATGAACATAAATTATTTTATGATGTGTATATAAAAACCTTTTGAAATTAGTTTCATGATTTTTTTATTCTAAGTTTATTTTATATTTTATTTAACTTCATTTCTTCATGGGGCTTAAAATTCAAATTTACCAAAGATTTAATGATTTTACATTTCAATTTCATCATTTATCATTATTGTTTATGAATATATTTCTGATGAGAATATATTATGATAAATATCTCCAAGAAACTAAATAATTTTATTCTAATTTGGTTATTTCATGATAATTCAAATTTTAAATTCATTTTCATCTCCTTATGAAATCAAGTGTTTAAAAATAATGATTTTTTTAGAAAAATGGCCTTTTTGGTCGAAAACCCTTTTTCTTCCAAATCCATGTTTTTTAAAAATGATTTAATTTTTTTACATTTTATTTTAAAAATATATTTTTTGAATATATTTATATCATTTTTTTATTTTTTTCAAACAAATTTAAATTAATATTCTTGTTGCTTTAAAAAATAATCCCTATTTGGATTTATATAGAAATAAAAATTGAATATTTGTTCAAATATACAGAAAATGAGAAAAAACCCAAATTCATGAACATTACCTATTATTACGATTAATTTATATTTTTTCAAAGTTATTATAAAATAAAATTATTTTCATAATGTTTTATGTTTTAAAATGTTCTTTTTAAACTAGAAAGGATATTTTCTTTAGGAAAATTCTTAAATTATTTCTATATCTTACTGTAAAATTTTTCAATGTTATTTTCAAAGAAAAGGATTTTGAAAATGTTTTATGTTTGAAAAATTAATTTTCAAAGAAATCTTATTTTCTTCAAGAAATTATCAATGTGATTTTTCATTAAAGATCATTCTCCATCAAATCATAAATCTTATGATATAATTTATGTTTTACTGAGGATATAAACCAATGATACCATTCTAATTATTACTATGAATGAATTATGTTTATCATAGTGAAATGTTTATGAAATTTGTTTCTCTTCCAGAAGTTATAATATCATAAAAATCTTTAGAAACATGATTATTTTCTTGGGTTATGATATGATAAAAATGATGAAATGGTTACGAGACCTATCAAATTTATACTGCTTATGATATTATGAAATGTTTATGAAACACTTTTCATTTTATAGGTTATAATATGATGCACGTTTTATGATATTTTAGAGCACATATAAATGATATTAATTTTGTGACAATGGTTCCTTTATAACCAAAATTAGAGGGTTTTTTATAACCAATTATGGGTGGTACCTATTTCTCCCTACAATGTATTGGGTAAATATTTATATCTCAAGTGATATATAGGACTAGAACATTGAGTAAACTCAATTTAGTAAGAGAATTGGTCTACTATGATCATCTTGGGAGTGAACCATGACTACTATGATAGTTTTGGGAGTTAACCCATTTCACTATGATAAAAATGATTCCACTGGGGATTGTGGTGTGTCCCACATTAGAGTTGTGCAAACCCATAGAGTGTCCTTATACATTTTTTCAATGAGCGTTGACTACTAAGGAAATGATTTTTATGCTTCTGTGTATGTCATAATTCTATGTATTTTAGAAATTATATGATATATTGGATTAATTTATTTGACTTTAATAGGATTTATGTCTTATGAACTTGAAATATTTATTCCATGAATCAAGATTATGACCTTTAATATGTAGGGTATGGTTTTCAAATTTAATTCTAATTTTCTTATACCCTTATGTTCATATTATGTTTAAAAATCTACTTTTTTACCCTTACTGACCATCTGAGATATTAATTTCTTGTGTTTCCTTTCCCAAACGTATGAATAATATTTTTAAGTTGAATTAATAAACTGGGAGATCTTTATCGGGGTAATTTACTATATTTAATTGGATAATAATATTTTTTTAATGATTTTAAATGCTGTAAAATATTATGGTATTCAGGAATATGTTTGTATAATGGAATGGATATTTATAAAAATATGTAATATTGATATATGAGAATCAGGATTTTCTATATCATGTTCCACACACACAAACACACCATATAAAAAAGATTAGAATATCATATCACATAAATGTTCTTATGTCCACACACACACATGATGACCACACCAATCAGATTTATATAAATAGACCATGTGGTATGGAATTCATACCTCAATGGTATCAATGTCCAATGCCAAGAATTACTTCCTGAATCATTCCTATTCATAGAAAATTATTACGAAAACCTAAAATTCATCATAATAGGATTCTATAAATAGGACCCCAGAAGAAGAACATGGTAATGGATTGAATTTGATTTGGATTACCTAATAAGAACCACGTCCACCAATAGATCAAAAGTAGATCAAGTTAATTTGACAATTCTCTAAATCAGAAAGACTATAAATCAAAAAATTGATAAAAAATTTTTATATCATAATACAATTCATAAATATAGTGATGAAATCCCAAATCGATGATTTCCTCCAATAAGAAGAGTGGAGTTATAGAAAAACATTTAAGGAAAAAGGATGAAATACCTCTTATGATGAAATATCTTTGACCAAGACTGTAGATAAAAAATAATTTGATTTTAGAGGGAGATGAATTTCCAAGAATATCCACTATAGTCCCTAAGTTCATGATCTAAAAAATTAATAGTAATAATGGCAGGTTTCAGAGTGGTTTCAGGTTAAATATAGAATTTTAAGAATAATTAATTTTCTATCAATGAGTTTCCCATGCTCTTTACCAATCCTTGAACCAACCATGTAAGGATCATTAACTTCCCCATACACCCACATAGTTAATAGAGAAGTTGTGTAAACCCATACACCAACTATTATTTTTTTTGAGTTGGACGATTTCCTAGGGAATTATGCATAGTTATCTTTAACCTTGTACCAACTATGCAAGGATCACTACCTCTTAAAGAAACAAAAATATTTTGGCTAGATGGTTTGGTAAACTAGGAAAAAACCATGCACCATCTACTATTCCTCTCTAATTATATAAATGTTTTCTTGGTAATAACCACATGATTTTCCAAAAACACTTCCAAATAGTTTTGTCCCTTAAAATCTCCTAAACCCCTCAAAACCCCTCAAAATCCATATAGAATTTATGGAACATAGATAAAAACATTAATGAGAATTTTGATTTTGGGGAAATGGAAAATTTAAGGGTAACTATATGATCTTGGGGATAAATGATATTTTATTTATTTTCAAGGTATTTGGGGAGATATCTTAAACTCCAAGACCCATGAATATATAGTGTGTAACACCCTGAAATTTAAGAATATATTTATATTAATTATTTGAATTTCTTGTGAAGCATAAAAATATCAAATAATTTAAATAATTAAAATACATTATATAACTGATAAAATTATATGGTATTGAAGTTAAATGTAATTTACAAAAATAATTTCTAATTCTCTTAGGAAATACTCTTGATCCTATATAACCATTCTAAAATATTTTTTATATGCATTGTTTATCTCAAATAAATTTTTCTAAAAGCTTTATTAAAAGTATCAAACAAATGAATAATATTATATTAGACTTATAAAAAGTTAATTCATTGGTAATATTTTTTCTATAAATGAAAATAAAATTATTTATAGGTAAAAAAGAGATGTTTTTCTGAAAATATGTTTTATGCATGAAATGTTTTTTATTTTAATAAATTAAATAAATAACTATTGATGAATGGTTTTTGTAAAATTTATTGATTATATATTCAATAAAATATTTTAATGTTCATCTAATGGTTTTTACTAAGAAATTATTTCGATAAAATTTAATTCTATGTTTAAAATTAAAATAAAATGTAGTATTTATTTTGTTTTGCATAGTTTTTTGAAAATAAAGTTCTTCCACTTTTAAAAATTTAATTTGATAAATTAATTCCCATAATTGGAATCATCATGTCCAAATTTTTTAATGATTTCAATTCCATTTTGAGTATTAATGAATAGTACCCATAGAAAAAATTTATCTCTATGGTAAAGGATATACATGTTAATGAGGGGATAAAATAAAGAGATAAAGATTAAAATAGACTAAAAAATGTCTAACTCTTATTGGATGAATTTATTTTGACACAAAATATATTTTAATGTTTTATGTATTTTACAAGGGTGCCGATCACCACACTTATAAAAGGGATATCCTATCTTCACTTACTGACACAATTTTATCTCTATTGTTTGGAAAATACCTTCCCAAATATGTTTATAACTTCTTTAACCATGTTGTAGAGTTTCTTTTCTTCACAATAGTCTAATTTTTAAAGGCCTTAGGTGTAAACCAAATGTGGTTTCCCAAATAAGAAGTTATTTCCATTACCAATTTATTTTGAGTTTATTTATTACCTAAACACATTTAAATATTATATAAAAATAACAGGATGATTAAATTAGTATCATTAATATACTGTATATTTTTCCATGTTTTAAAACCATTTTATACCTTCTTTCCATCATATTAGAATTGATAACATCGTTTATGCAAGCATGCAGACAACCACATCTATGAAGCGATGTGATTCATTTTTCATGTCCACCATACATGGATGGACATGAGAATTAATTTAATAAATATAAATTAATATATTATAAATTATATTATTGTTATTATATTAATATATATCATTGTTTTTAGAAAATGAAAGAATTACTCAGGTGTACGTAAAGACCACGATCTGTATAAAGTGATGTATTACATTTTTCATAAACACCTTATATGAATGGTTATAAAAGTGTATACAATGAGTAAATATTATAATTATATCATGATTAATATTTTTTAGATTATGGAATAATGAAAAAGGTTCAATTACTAGAACCTTAAAAAAACAATGGAAAACAGAATATATTTCACCTAAATTTTGATTTTGTTAAAGAATTTTTAATAAATTGGTAATTGTTTTTATAAGGGATTGTTGTATTATAATAATATTATTAATATTTTATAAGTATCAATTTATAATAAATATAAATTTATTATATAGGTACTTAATATAACTCAAAAAGAATGTTAGTACATAAGGGATGAGTTTATATTGCAATCTCATTTTTAATCAGGATTGCTTATAATTGAATAACCATTGGGGTAATTATATACAATTTACCTCTTAAACCCCATATGATTGCTCCTAAAATGGTTATTTATATGCTATTAACGTTTAAATTTCATTATCGTGTCTTTGGTATTTGAAACTATTAAAAATATGGTTATGAGAAAAGCTTCCCTTATTGCATCTTTAGAAAACAATTCTTCCATATACATGTTCTTTAAAATGTTTACATTAATGTTAATTTCTATTAACCAATGATTATTAACATTTATTTTAAATAATGTTTCATTTTCTTTTCCAATTAATAAAAATTATATTTTATAATGTTTTCCAAACAAGGTATTTATGATTTTTTGAAAAACTGTTAAATGAAAATTTATTTTAACATTTACTGCATGTTTTTTTTCCAATCATCATAATAATTATTTCATTTGAATATTAATTTAAATGTTTCAATGAAAATTATTTTCTCAATATTCTAAGAGTATTTATTTATTTTTTTGAAATAAAAGGTTATTTTTCTCTTGTTTTCAATGAATGATTTGAATGTTATTTTAATGCTATTTTTTTATATAAATACACATTGATTATTTTTATTATTCACTATCGGTAAGTTATTATTATTCCACACACATTCTTTAATTTTATAATTTATGATTATGAATTTTTAAAATATTTATGAAACCCATTTATTTTCTATAGGTAATGTTATGATGGAATGATGAGTGCTTCTAAATTCATATAGAACATATATGTATGGTTTTCATTATGTGATAGGTGGGGGAAGAGTTATATAGCCCTTAAATTTATTACGTAATGATTGATACCTCAAGATATAATATGAATGAGGATAGGAAGTGAATATATTATAAGAATTTATATAGGTTAGAGAGTAAAATGAATCCATTATGGTAATTTTTCCACCATTTGAAGATGTCAAGTTGTGATCCCTAACTAAGGAAATGATTGTCTATGATTATAATTTTTTAACTGTTCTAATGAAATATTCTTATGATTATGATATGTTTTCTTGGATCAAGATTGATTAATAATGATTACTCACACTTCTAAATAACTTATTTCAAAATGATAAATAATTATACCATGAATCATGATTTTGGATCTATAACTAATTGGGTATAAAAATCATAAGTTATAATCATGCACTTAGTCACTTATTATTATATTATTATTACATATGACCTTCGGTTGATGTCTCAAATGTTTACCCTTATTATCTATCTGATCTCACCCATTTTGATGTTTCCATTTTTCTTAGGTTATAAAGAATGGTATTAAAAAATATATGTCTAATAAGGGTACTCTTTTAGTATAAAATCATTGAATATATTGATGATATTTCATGAAATGATTTGATTATGTATATAGTATTAAAATAAATCAAACCATTAATGTTTCTAGTGTTATATTATTGTAAAATGTAATAAATATTCATCTAAATTATTCAATATATATGTATCTAATACTTTGGTCACCTCAGGCAGTATCAGAGTAGAGGTTAGTTATTTTTAGAGAGTTGGCTAAGACGAATATGAGTATATAACATAATAAAACCTATAATGAAATAGATGTGATATATGGTGTACAAAAAAGGGGCATAGTTTGATCATAATGTGTCATTATTTTGGACAAATCAAGAATGGTTTTAATTATTATACGATTTCATATTATAAATATTTTAGATGGATAATTTCACTATAATTTTTGGTTTTATTGAATGGATGAAAATATGAGGAATAATCAAAAAATTTGTATGGAATAATATTAAATAATATTCATCTTGAGAAACTAAAAATAAAGGTACCTAGAATATAAAACTGTGTTTTAATGCTCACAAAACTTTCTTAATCCATGAATCATATTGATCATCCAAATGAGAAAGGAAGTATTGACACACCTTTGAGTGTTCTATGAGGAAACATCCAATTTCTTCTAGTGGTTCCTATGATCCACCAGTTGTTTAGAAATGGATCGGTACCACTAAAAAGATATATTCCATTATACAATTCTTAGAGCAAGAATTGGTTTACTTTGTAATTTATCATTTAAAGGAAAAACAGATCAAAAGTAGAACATTATTAAGAATACAAGGATAGAGGATAAAATAGAACCCATGGAATGAGATGAGTTTAGAATTATATTTTTCAACAAATAATTTACATGAACCCTTTGTATGAAAATAAAAAAGGGAATTCCTTGAGATTATGAAGAAGGATGATGAATTTATTGGTATCTATGATGAAAAAATTATAATTCATTCATTTTAAAATTATGGTTTCTCATAAAACGTAAAAATGAAATTAATTGGTTCTTTAGTGGATTAAAATCATGTCTTCAAAGGGTATTGTCCATAAGGGACTTTAGCAGCTATGGATGGATTTTTATATGTTCTCTCAAGTTAAAAATAAAGTGTTACATCCAAGGTAATTAAAGAATAATACATTTCCATATTTATTAATATTTAATAATTATTAGTAATTTTACCTTAAATGGGATACAAGTATGATATCATACCTGAAACGGAACAATGTGTTTCTCTAAAATAATTTGTTTCACACAAGGTTAAGTTATACCAAAAAATAATATACTAGATATATTATTATTTTTTAATTGGTTGTTATTTTATAGAGGTTTTATTAATGAGAATGAATATAACTAACTATATCATGTTTTAATTTTTGTATAATTTTTATTAATTTAATAAATTTTATTGTTTTAAAATAAGAATAAATCTAATTTTAATCATAAAAGTTCTAACATTTTTAAAATGTTTTTTTATTGGGTTTTGATAGAAAACACATTTTAAATATAATTATTGATTTTTTTTTAATTTTTGTAGTAATAATTAAACTTAATTTAGAAATTGAAATATCAAAATTTACTTTGGGTGATTTTTTCGTATTTTTTCTGAGAACATTCATATTATGATGAATAGTGAATCTTTCAAAATATTATTTCAAAACTACTTTTTCATCCAATTAATTTATATACTTAAATTATGTTTTGAATTGGGTTTAAATTATAATTAAATACATATTTTATCATTTCATACAATTTATTTCATTGGAATCAATTTCACATTGAAATTGGATAAAAAAACAATATGAACTTTTGAATGTTTTTTACATTAGAAACCCGTTTTCTCGAACCGTTAACGTGATTAATTTTAAATTGTGTTTGGCCACTTCTATGTTTTAAATTTAGAAAAATGGATTAAATATCTATAATCACAAGCTAAAAATTATGTAAATAGTTCCTTCTTATTTTTGGAAATTATGAATTGTATCTTTTGAAAATATTTATTAACCTAGTTAAAGGTAAATCAGGTAATTAAGGATAAATATAATTTTATAAAATATTAGAAAATTAATCTAAAAATTGTATAAATTTCATTTTATGATTAATTTTTGACAAATTGTTTTTGGACTATTTAATTCCACTTATATCCACTTGGATGACTTTAACGCTTTCATTGTATTTTAATCAAAGAAAAGTCAATTTTGTTAAACTTTTGTTTTTAACAAGTAAACTATTATTAATATGGGAATATATAATTGATATGAATATGACTTGTAAATAAGAAATTTTTACACACATCATGGTAATTTATTTATAATTTTTAGATAAGAAATTATTCCATTAAATGGTTACATAATGATGATGGAATTATGTCTTTATTAATAGAAGAATAAGATAAAAGATATTAAAAATATTAAAATAAATATAATTTTACATAATATTTACAATAAAATAATTTCATGGATTAATTTGAAATTTAATGGATAAGTGAATATAGTTTTTTATAAGACATCATGTTTTTATGATATTTTTAAAAAGTCATGTAATGAATAGTGTCAAAATTGTCATTATTGATATTTTTTTCAAAATGTTTTATTAAATGATATAAAATTTCAAAAAAATATATAATTAGAAAAATAATTGGTAAAATAACTAAAATTTTATAAATGACTGATTTATAGACTGTTTTTCATTTTATGGTAATTATATTTTCCCTCAAAACATAAATTACATGATAACACGACAAGAGTAAAACAAGTAAAATTTGGTTTAAAACAAAAATGATAATGATTAAAAAAACTATAAAACCCCATAAAATTTTTATTTGAATAATATATTTGGAGTCATCTCCATACTATATTTAAAATAACTCAATTTTTATCTATTTGTAACGAAAATTAATTTATATTAATTTAATGCTTTGATGAATTCCAATAGTGCCCCTCCACTCTCTTATAAAAAGACACTACTTTTTATCATTTATTCACACATAAAAACCTATTTATTTTTTCCAATATCTACCCAAATATATTCTTAGAATCTATCCCGACATTATATAGCTCTTATTTTAGGCAGAACACCTTCCGTAGAGGTGTTAAGGTGATAATCAAAGGAAATATCCCAAAGAAAAGGTATCATTTTTATTAAAGTGTTTTTATTATATTTCTTATTACACTACCTTATGATCTTATGAAACCATTATGAAATAATAAATCCAGTATAAATAATATTTTGATATTTTATTATGATAATTTCATCACCTAAAACTATCTCCACCTCCATAAAATGGGATTGAATAAATCATTTGTGTGTACGTGTGAACTATCACCTCTACAAAATGAAATAATTCCTTTTAAATTTCCATCTCTCAAGATAGGTTTAATATGGAATTAATGTTTATATATTATATTCATGACGTATTTATTATTATAATAGAATAATATATCAGTTATGTTTTTTAATTTCCATTCATATAATAATAATAACATTATTCGTGCATACATATGGACTATCACCTCCACGAAGTGATGTGATTCATTTTTAATCACCACATGACATGAATAATATGTATATGTATATTTAAATGATTAATATTATATTAATTATACTATTATCATTATTGGAAGATGAAATATTATATACCTTATTTTCATAATGGTCATTTAAAAATGGAAACGTTACTCATACGTCCGTACACCTTACCATCTTCATGAATATAATGTTGTTCATTTTTAATAACCATACATAAATGTGTTAAAAGTATAATTTATATATAAAAGTTATTATTATTTCATGAATATTATTTTGGATATGTTGGAATTATGATCACTTTTACTAGTTACATCACATTGAATTCATTTTGGTCCCAAGTATCAAATATCGACAAAACGTTTGACACGAACATAAATAAATAAATAATTATTATAAAATGATAATAAGTTATATAAAATAAATAATTAACTTTATAATGGTTATAAATAAGGTGAATAATTGACCTAAATTTATTATTCGTGATGATTAATATTTTATGTGATGATTCAGACTCAGGGTAAGATGTTTTCTTTTAAAAACAACTTTTATTGTTACCCTTTAAAATATTTTTTCCTAAGACAAAATGAATGTTTTTTAATAAATACATAATTACCACAATTTATCACTTTAATGTTGATTTAATGTTTCTATGTCTCCTTTATTTATCTAAAATTTTATTTCAAAATATTTTTTTTTCATTTATGAGTCGGTGACTTTGTAAAAATGAAAAGTGATTTTAAAATTGAAAAGTGATTTTCATTTTATATGAGATTTATGTGTCATTATTATGTTATGGTTCTTAGTAATTATTTATGAGTATGGGTGGTTGCATGATTAACTGTGGGTGAGTGAGCCTATGATACCTCTACAATGTATTAGGTAATGAGACATAGTTAATCAGTATGGTTATTCTTAAGACATTAAGGAATATAATGCGGCGGGTATTCCAAATATAACAATGAAGGCTACTCATTTTTTTGAAGAAGTCAGAGACATAAACTAGTATCCCAATTCATTCCCCCAATTTAATGAAGGATACTCATTATTTACCTATGAAATATTCTATATGTGTGATATGGAATTTATTCCACCAGTTACCATTATGATTTTTTTTCAATGTAGTTTTATATTAATATTATGATTGCATGAGGTAAGCTAAAGAGATTATGTTTTATGGGTGAAATGTGTAACTTTGTGGAAATGTTTTGTTAGCATTAATGTATTCATTGACTAATTGTTTCTTTCATTAATTTTATGCTCCTTACTGATATTTTTGTGATCATCCCAACTTTTAATTTTCTTTTCCTAGGTTATAATGATTGATATGATAGTGGAGGATGTCAAGATGAAAGTTATGAATATTTTTCATGAAAAATAAATCATGTTTTATTTTATAAAGTTTTATTTTGTCAAAAATGGATATTCTATTGAAGTTTAAACATTGTAATATTTGATTTTTTTTGTAATAGGAATGGCCTAAATATCTAAAATTATATACCTTAAAAGATCCTAAATATAGAATACTGTAGTTTTCTTGACTAAAATTGATGATTATGTTATTTTAAGGCTGGATCCTTATATGAATAGAGGATACTCCCATAATTATCTTAGTTATGATAAGAACAAAATGATTCATTTTTAAGGAAATTATAATAATTAGACCCTCAGAGGAATGACAATTAATTATTTGTTATTCCATAAGTTTTGAAATAATTATATAGGAAATCTATTACAGGAAATGATAAATATTTTATGTATAGAAAAGAAATAAACAAATAAAGTAAATACTAGAGATATATAAAGAGAAAATATAATGAAATAAATGTAGATAGAGTTCAAATAAATACCATACCCATACTCCATTTCCAAAAATATAATGGGTATGGTCATATTCTAATATGTGAATGAATATGGGATTTAATTATGAAAATTAGGGACAAAAAAAACTTATATTGAGATATAAATGGAATAATCATGCAATAAAAACAATTTAATTTGGAAATAAGAATGAAGAATTGAATGGTACACTTATTATTGACTCTGAAATTAATAATTTAAGATTTAATTTTGGGTTTACCCACTCATTTATATTTGAAAAAGATTCCAAGGTTATGACATCACCACCTTAATGATTAGATGTTGAATTGTTGTGGGAATACTATTAATTTTATGATTATTACATCTTAATTTTATAACTCCTCTCTGATATATGTTAGTCAGAATGTTCTTCCTAAAAAACTTTTGATTTTATCTATTGTATAATTTGATGTTATTTAAAGTATGTATTGGATTTTCTTATTTAGATCCCATATCAATTGTTGAGGAAGGGACACATTACATATTTTTAATGAAAAAATGACTATATACCAGTATTATGATTAATATAAACTTAAAATGGAAACTAATTCCATTTTATGTGTATTATTAACAAATAATGAGAGGTATATATCTCAAATGGATATGGATAAAATCAAAAATAATGTTATTAAATTTATGAGTGAATATTAAAATGTATTTCCTAAATATTTGTTACTATTTCCTAGAATTTTAAATTTGAGTTTTCAATAAACCTTAGAACATGTGGTATGAAAATTAAAAAGTATCCTTATATAATGGACCTGATTGAGTTGAAAGAATTGAAACTCTATAAAAACCATGATAAGGGATTCATTCAGTCAAGTGCATCACCATGGGGTGGATCAATTATTTTTATTAATATGAAAGATGTTTTAATATTTATTTTAATTGATTATCATTAGGATAACAAGATGACTATAAAAAGTATTCTTTATCGCATATTGATGTTTTTTAGATCTATTATGAGGATATAAATACATTTAAAATATTTACATTAGATCAAGATATCATCAGCTATAGGTTAAAGGAAAATATTATAGATGAACTTTCATACAAAGTATGAGCATTATGAATTTATAGTGATCCCATTTGTACTTACCAACACCCCAAATATTCTCATCATTCCAATCAATGTTACATTTAGATAATACCTTTATTAGTTTTTGGTAGTGTTGATATATGATATTACTATTTTTTCAAAGGGTAAAGAATTGTTTTAAAATCATTTTAAGACTATGTTAATTTTTATGAGAAAGTAGAAACTTTATTTCAAATATAGTAAATGTGTATTGTGGAAATTGATAATATAATTCTTTTGTCATGTAATCACAAGTGAGGGTATATCAATAGTTCCATAAAAGATGAATGTTTTGGAACAATGGTCATGATGAACCACATTTATTGGAATATGTAGTTTTTTGGGTTATCTTGATACTATAATAACAATTTTTGATAAATTTATCATTTCTATAAATATCACCAATTATTTTGGTGTATAAGGGAGATAAGTTCCTCTAGATATATGAATGTGAAGAAAATTTTAAGAAAATAAAGAGAAGGTCGGTCAGTTCATGTGTTCTCACACTACCCTATAGTACAATGGGGTTATTGATCTATATGGATTCATCAAAGAAGTGATTGAGATTTTTTATCATGCATAATTAAATGATAATAAATTATTCCTCATTACAATTAGATGTTCTTGAGAAACAATACTTGACTCATGATTTATAACTATTAGTGTAAATTTTTTTATTTGAAGATATGGTTGTATTATCTATAGGGAGAAAGGAGTGAAATATACACTGATAATAATGTATTGAAGTATATTTTCTCCCAAAAATAGTTGATATGAGATAAATAATATATCCATAGTTGATTAAATATTATGATTAACCAATATATTACCACCCTTAGAAAGAAAAATAATGTTGCTAGTGCACTGGGATGGAATATACATGCTCTCATTTACATTATGTGGATTGAAATAGATCAAATAATCATTGTTTTCAATGGATGAAAATTGAAATAATGATATCAAGAGATAAATATTTTCTTCCTTAGATTCATTTTAAACCTTCTATTTAGGTGAAGATTAAAGAGTTATAGAAGAAAGATGTGAAATTGTAATGGAATTCAAGGAATGTTTCTATGTTCAATCATGATAGTGATTGAATGATAATGTTCAGGAATGGGGTATGTTACCTTCTAATACAGGATTTATAATAGGAAATATTATATTAATCTCATAGTTTATCATTATCTATTAACTATGTTTGATTAAAATATATAAAGATATTAAAGATCATTTCGGATGGCATAACATGAAGAGAAATTTTATGGAGTATGAATGTCAGTGCTTGGTATTCTATAAAGTGAAGGATGAGAGATATAAATATAAGTGTATGTTACAACTATTACCCTTAAGTTATTGTAACTGTGAAATTATCACCATATATTTTATTATGAGACTCCCCATGGAATGAAAAGGGCATAATTCTATTTGGGTTATAGTCAATGTCCAAAAAATGTTAACACCTTTCATTTCTTTCAAATAAGATTTATACCTTACTAAACTTACTAGGTTATACATGAAATAAATGTTAATTTTTCTTGGAGTAAAACTATAAATAACATTTGATTGAGATTTGAGGATTACCTTATATTTTTAAAGAGTCATTCAATATGATTTGAATATAGAGTTTAAATTTAGTATTATATATCATCCTTAGATATATTTTTGGTTTGAGTGGACTATTAAAACCAAAAATGATATACTAAAATATTAATCTATATAAATTAAAGTAGTTTGGTATCAACACCTTCAAATGGTTTAGTTTTTAAAAAATAATACCCTCCTATAATAACATAATATTTTATCAATAGAATTTCCCCTTATAATTTTATAAATGAGTCCTATTTAGTTTTGAAATATTATGTAAAGAAAATGGAACATAATATAGAACAAAAATAAATATATTATGTCGAATTAGAAATTAAATTTTGAGAATATACATAACCATTCATATTAAAAGTATTTAAATTAGATAAAAAATTGAAAATAAGATAAATTTCATATGAAAATTTTGATATTCTCGGTCCCCCAAAATAATCACAATGACAAAAAAAAACATCGTAGCAATGAAATTGAATATTTCTAATTAAATATTAATTTTCAAAATGAAAATATGTATAGTGAGAGAAAATATAGTGAATGTATAATGAATAAAATATGATATATTTATAGAAGGTAGTGAACCCATATGACCATTAAAATCTGACCATTAGAATAATAATATGACCATTAGAATAGTAATCTAACCATTGGAATAGTAATATGACTGTTAGATTATTAACCACACAAATTTAACTGTCAAAAAAAATTTATTTATATTATTAAATGAAAATATGACTTATTTATATGATGACACAAGTATATAAATGTTTTTAAAATTATAAAATAAATGATTGTATTTGTTATTAAAAATATATGTTTAATATATATTTTTAGATAATATTTAAGGTTTTTAAATAATAATATTATTCATAAAATGTTTTTATGAAATAATATTACATTTCACAATAATAGTAATGGAATTTTATCAAGCCATAAATAATATTTCCAAGGTTAAAAAAATGATCAAAATATTAAAATTGATAGTTTATAATAAATAAATATGTACTTTAAAAATTAAAGTTCCCATATATAGAAAATTAAATTCAGGAAATGGATTTAATTTTTGGAATCTATTTATTGAAATATGGTTTTGGATATTTTTTTGCAATATTTTTAAACCAGTTTAATTTTTTGTGAATAGTGAAATACGACAAAATACTGTATTTGGAATTAAAAGATAAATAAATAATGTATTTCCTATGATATTATTTAAAAACCCATTATATTAAACTAACATGAAAAATTACTATATTTATTCCCAAGAATCAATAAAATTGTTATTCTTGAGATTAAATAACAAACAACTGATTATTATGTTTAAAAACACCCATCCACTCACCTTGTAAAAGCCACCCTCACCCCCTTATCCGCACACATTCTAACATCCTTACCTTAATAAATCTCTAATAAATATCCTCTTAATATCTATCCCATGTCCCTAGATTCATTATTCTTATCAATATACCAATCAAAGGTTCCCTACTAGGGAATCTAAGAGAGGACATCCAAAGAGGTAATATTCATTACCAAACCATCTTTCAATTGCATCTTATTATTATTTCTCAAATCTATTTAACAAATGATTGTATAAAAACATCATTATTTCCAATATAATTAATTGTTAATTTATTTATAGAATATAACTTATGTAAATACCTCTATTATTTTTAAAATAAAAAATATTGTCTATATTATATCCAATTCACCACCACCATTAAGGATGTGATATATTTTCCATTACCACCTTCATTTAAGGTTTAAATACACTGATAATGGTTAAAAATGAACTAAATATGTATATTATATATTTTTTCATATTATAGAATGCATATGTTTCAATAATATTTAAATAAATTCAATAAACCCACCTTGATTGAATTGACGGCCTAAATGGATATATAATATAACAATTATACTCTATAAATAGTGATTATTTATGAATAATATTGAACATTAATTATTATTTATAGTTATAGAAACACACAAACTCCAAATTATAACAATTTTTGAGTTTTCAAACTATTCCAAAATAACATCCACAATTATCCAAAAGTGATTTGCATTGGAAACATGAAACAAGAACCCCTAGGAAAGTGAAATTAAATTTGATATTCATTTATATGGTTGTAAATAAAAATTATATAATTATAAAAAATAATACATATATATATATATAAATGTTTCTAAATTTAGTAATTAATAAATATAATTCAATTATTTTGGATATTATGTTTAGGGGAAGAAAATTCTTGGACTAAGGGTAAGACATATATGTGAACCACCATATTGTTTTGGGTTATACTTTATATCATTTTATCTCACCATCTATATATATTATTTTTTTTACATATTTTATATTTTTCTTATATATATCATAATGAAAAATAACTCTTTTAATTCATCTTTCCAGGATGGGGATATAAATTTTTTGATGGTTCCTTTCTCAATTTCATTTTTTCAATAGGTCCGATTAAAATGAACATACTTATTTTCTTGCCTTATTTCATGTACCTCTCAATGAAATGTTCTTTACAACCCATTATTTATAAAAACACTTTTTTTTTGGAAATAATATTTTCGTTTATTTTTTACTTTTATAGATTCTATTATGCCCCTAGCCACTTTAATGATTGTTGATATCTTTTCCTACAATCCCACATAAAAGGAATATTTCAAAAATAATACCTCCACTAATTATAATGTTTTCAAATCAATAAGACATCGTTTCCATGTCCTATGATTCAATAGTTATCTATAAACATCCATTAATGAATTAATCCCTTATTTCATGGAATTCATTATGATGTTCTATTTTGATATCTATAATACATCATTGTGAAATACATTTCATTTTCAAGGGTTTTTCTAATGATTATTCCAAATGTATGTTTTCCCTCTGAATAATATACATGAATGTACATGTTATGATTAGTATGCCTAGATATCACTCTAATTAATTGGGTAATGTTAATTTCTCATGATATGATATGTAAATAATGGGGGAGTAATGCTAATCCATGATGGGACTTTATCCACCATGAAATGTTGTATTTGAAGTTTTCCTTGACATATGTCTATGTCAAGGTATTTGTTTCCTTAATATTCTCATGGTCCTTGATCTTATGTTTCTAGTATAATTATATAAATCAACCATGTGATCACTCATGTACCTTTCCTTAATGATATCATGACATTCTATTTTATTCATTCATTATGCTTCTTTGTCAAGTTTATTCCATTACTAGGAATTTTATCTCACCCTTGTAGTTGAGGTATTCCACTTATTATCAAAAGTATTTTTAGGGTCTCAAAGTGATTTATAAGCTCAGTATGGAGAATAAAATAAATATTTTGAGGATTATTCTCATTTTAATATATTTTTAACGAAGAATTATAAAGACACTATGACTCTCGATTCATGAGTCGTGTTTGTCAGATATTTGTGTTAAAAATCCTATAATAATATGTATAAGAGTTTGGGGTCACTATAGTCGGTATTAAAGAATGGTCTAGTTATTATTTTTGTGATTATTACAAGGATAGATTTGTAAGGATCAATAAGTATTAGTATATGTATTGTAAAATGTCTTTAAAATTTTGTGACATATAGAATGAGTAGTTCTTAAGATATTACACACTTGTCTAAACACTATAAGTGAATATCGATATAACACACATATACCTAGGGGTAATAAAGACAATAAGTCAAATGGTGTACCAAATTGGCCTATACCTGGTGTATGAAAAATATTACTTACTATACAACTAGTTTGACACTTCCTTGAGATATGCTTTGGTAAACTGACAGAATCCTTATGAATTATTATGAAGGACATAAATAGTCTATTAGGTTAGAAAACCTAATACGAAAACCACCATATATAACCTAGGATAGAACATAGAGACTCATAAGTTATGACATACATGTGATTTATAAGTTATTACTTATAAGTTCAATGTTAACCTAATATATTTTTATTTGTTTAATAATTCTCATCCCTACATTTATTTTCATTTTATTTAATGGCGGATAATAGGAAAAACCTTGATAATTACCAATGTGATGGGAAATGTAATGATTTCTCTAATTAAATTCATAATATGATATGAGAGAGTTATGAGAGTATCCTGGAAGCAGTATCTCATGTAACTCAAGTTATCAATAATAACATGAATCGTGTGGAAATCCTCCTTCCCCTAAAAGAGAGTGTATTTGGAGTCTTTTTTTGGTAAAAATTTACTTATATATTTAGTGGATCACTTGATCTAATTATTTCTAAGAAAATAGTTAAGACCATTTAAAATATATTCTCTATCCTATAATTCTCTGAGAAAAATAAATTCATAGTTTCTTTAATCATGATGAGGGGGAATCCAATCAGTAGTAGATGTTGATCAAGAACATGAATCCCAAGGAATGAACTCATTCCATTGAGTGGTTAAGAATCATGAAAATATTTTTCAATAAATATTCTATAGGAACTATCTATATTAAAATGTAGAGGGAGTTATTTGGGATGAAGAAAAAATTACTATGATTTTATCAAGGTGTTTGTGGATAAATCCTTACAAATTTTGAGAAACACATCTAGATATTTCATAGACAATAAAATTAAAATTGACCACTTTTTTAGTAGATTGACGAGTATTATCTGAAATTATTTAGGGATTTGATACTTTTACAACTGAGAAGAGATTTTATATTATTACCTAAATGTCTAGATAGAGATTAGTTATCCTTAGTGTTCTCAAGGGAATATAAATAGAAATTATAAAATAGAGATTCATATAGGTGGATCAATAGATATATACCTTGGAGGAAAGGAAAACCCACTACATATTCATCAAAAGATTATAAATAAAAATCTTAAAAACTATATCAATGGAATATAGAGTTGTTTTTATAATGTAAAAGACGGGAATCAAGATAATTAACAAAAAATATAGATGAAGAAGTCAGAAATTCGATGATAGAAAAGATGTTTTAGAATAAAACTAATCATTTGGTATAGTGTTTTAATTGAATGGAACACAAAAATTATACAATAAATTTCTACAAATCATGGGTTGTCAAAGATAATCAATGAAAACAACATCCATGGCCTAAAAGGAAGGAATGAATTATGATATCACTATAACTAAGGTGGACCTTGATAACGAATTTATGATAGGTATTCAAGTTTTTTTATTCAAAATGGGGAATGTAATATTTGATTTTGGTTCTGTACATTCTTTCATATCATGAATGTTTTTAAAAGTATTAAAACACCACCTAAAAACATGGATGTTCAGTTATCAGTGAAAATACTAAATGATTAAATTATTTCTTCTCATGTATATAACTCTTCCTCAATCTATTTTTTTAGGATGAACTTCCTATACAACCTTGTGAAAATTACTTTTGTGGATTCTAATTCTACATTGGGCATGGATTGGATGTCCCTTAATTAATTCAACACCAATTTATAGGAGAGGTTAATCACTCTCTATATCATAAGTCATCCTCTAATTATGTACATGTCAAAATAGGAGGATGAATATCCTTTGAAATATTCTTTTCAATAATTGAAATTATTTATTTAGAATAAATCATATCTAGCCAAAATGATTGAGATAAGGGAGATAATAATGCTTTAATACATGCACATTGTGATGGACTACACTAATGTATTCCCAAAAGAGTTATCTGATCTTCCTTATGACTGGGATGTCGTGTTCTCAATTGAACATATTCTTAGATCTTTACCATATCAATGATTATATACAAATACACACTATTGTGTTATAATAAATGAAAAAGTATTTATAATATAATTTGGAAATGGATTTTAAATGCCTGAGTGATTCACGATGGGGGACATCGGTCCTCTTAATCGAAGAGATGGGTCAGTCAACATCTACAATGATTATCCTAATCTCAGAAAGATCATAAAACAAAAAATGTATTCCCTACCAAAAAGTGAATACCTATATAATCTATTATGTGTGACCAAATACATCTCTATGGATGACCTTTTTTTAGAATATAACCAATTAAATTTGAAAAATAATGATATTACCAAGACATCCTTCTATACAAGGAAAAGAAACAATGAGTTCGTAGTTGTTCCCTTTGGACTCACTAATGTTCCAAAAATATTCAATTAAATAAAAAATAGGGTCTTTATTGATTAATTTTAAAGAAAATTTGTAGTCTTTATAGATGATATTTTGATATACTCTAAATGTATTGGGGAGTATTAAGTGAATTTGAATACTGTTTCAATGACTAATAAATAAGAAGCAATATGAAAAGTATAGTAAATGTGAGTTTCAAATGGATAAAGTGTAATTATTGGGTGATTTTATCATCTAATATGTGATATTTGTTGACCCTTATATGATAAAGGTAATTGAGGAGTGGCCAAGAACATCATATGTGATGGTGATATATAATTTCCTTTGACTAGATGAGTATTACCAAGGACATGAGAGATACTTTTCAAGATTATCAAACCTATAAGAAATATGAATTGGAAGGGAGTGAATATTTTATACACCAATGAACACAAAGAGTTATTCATGGAATTGAAAAATAGGATTATCATAGAATAAATACTCACATTACCCTCAAGTATGAAACTATTCAAGCAATATAATGATATTCCAAATGTTTTCTTGCATT
This sequence comes from Viscum album, assembly GCA_963277665.1. Lineage (NCBI taxonomy): Eukaryota > Viridiplantae > Streptophyta > Magnoliopsida > Santalales > Viscaceae > Viscum > Viscum album. The sequence goes on from OY728138.1 coordinate 1,386,445,046, forward strand.
GTGTACTATTGAATACTAGTAAAGTGATATATTATGAATCAAGATAGTTGAATGTTCATGATAAATACTATCCAACACCTAATATGGAGTTTTCTATAGTGGAATTCATGTTAAATATTATGTAGAATTGTCTTTATGGGGAGAAGTGTGAAATATAAATGGATCATAAGAGCCTAAAGTATATGTTCACTCAAAATATGAATAATGTATGCTAGTAAATATGGTTAGAGATGGTCAAGGATTATGAATGATCAATCCACTCTAATATTGGGAAGGTGAATAAATTTTAAGATTCTCTAAGTATAAAGGATCCTTTAACCATATCCATGATGACAATACAGAGGGATCACATAATCTTATACATATGATGGATGAACATGTGAATCATAAGGGAAGTAACATAATCATTCATTTACCAAATTATTACCCAAATATACATTCTAGGGAAAATTAAATATTCCCAAAGGGATGAAATTGAAATATCAATCAACGTGGATCAAATAAGTAATGGGAAATCCCCGATGTTCGAAATTGATAAAGAAGTTGTTTTAATATGTAGGTCAGTAGTTTGTCTACCATGAAATATCGAGATAAAGAAAGAGATATTAAATTATTTTCATAGATATACATTCTATATCGAACCATGGAGAAAAATATGTATCTTGATATTTTATAACAAATTAGTTGGAAAAAAATGCAGTAGGATATCATACAATATAAATTAAATTTCTTGTATGTAAACAAGTGAACTATATAAAAAAGGATCAGGGGATGATGAAACCATTACACATAACTACATGGAAATTAGAAAAAAATAATCTTTGAATTTTTTATTATTATTTTGAAGATATATCAAAGAAATAATAAAATTTGGGTTGTAGTATATCATCTAACAAAGACATCACACTTTATTTTAATTTGAGATAACATGTCACTCGATCTAACTGGAAGGATATACATAAGGGATGTGGTGAGGATGCACAAAACACCACCATAAATTGTATCTAATTGATATAAATATTTACCTCCACGTTTTGAGAAATTGTACAACATGATCTAAAACCTGAGTTGATGTTCATTATAGAGTATCACTCCCAAACAGATGGTCAATCTGAGTGGACTATCGAGACACTTATAGGCATGATGAGTGCTTTATCAATGGATTTAAAAGGAAGATGGGATCAACATATTACTTTAGTTGAGTTATCATATAATAATATTGTCCACTCAAGAATAGAAATGACTTCATATGGATCCATATATTGAATGATATATAGATAACCTGTGTGTTGAGATAAATCTATTGAACACAAGTTGTTGTGACCTAAAATGGTTAATGAAATGATAAAAAGGTTAATACTATTAAAAAACAAATCAAGGATTATAAATATAGATAGAAGTGATATATATACAATTGTCCATATTATATTGAGTTTGAGTTTGGAGTAATGTTTTCCTACACATATATCCATTGAAGGGGGTCATGATATTTGGGATAAAAAGAAATCTAAGCCCCATAGATATAAAATCCTTTGATATTATTGACCACATCAGAGCTGTTTCCTACAGAATTATACTCCCACCAACCATTTATGAAGAACAAGACATTTTCAACATATTTCTCTTCAGAAAAAACATATAATATCTCTCAAATGTACTTAATCATGAGGTGGTAATTTTGGAGCATGATCTCTCTTATCAGGTCTAGGTAATGAAAATCTTAGACTATAAAGGAATTTTTTTACACAACAAGACAACTTAGCTAATTAAATTATTATCGAGAAACTATAATTATAAAGAGATGTCATGTGAACTATAGGAATCAATGAATCCAAATACCCTCATATGTTTTTATCATAAATTGTAAAAAAAATGTTTGAGTATGAAATTAATTACGGGGAAAGAATGTAACAACCAAGAATTTTATCAATGAAATTTATCCTTATGATTATATAAATGTGTCATATTTAGTAATTTTATATTACATAAATAGTAATAACTACATGATAAAAGAAATTTATTTTATTATATTAACATGGAGATTATATTTAGGGAAAAAACATAGTCATAAAAATTGAAAATATTACAATGGGATAAAATTTTTATAAATAAAATAACTATAACATAAAAATTTGGATATGATAAATCCCATAGAATATTATCACACACAAATGACACTATAGAAATGAAATATTATATTAGTATGTAAATAAAAAACCTTGAGATAAAATAGAATAAAACAAAAAGTGAATGAAACATTTTGTATTTATAAAAGTACAGTACCCATATGATGATTATAAATATGACTGTTGGAATTGTAATATGATCATTTGAAAAGTAATATAGCCATTAGATTAGAAACATACTCTATTAAATTTTAATAAAATACATTTTATCTTATAAAATGGTAATAATACATATTTATATCTTGATGCAAGTAAAAAATGTTTCAAAAATAGTAAAATTAGTGTTTGTATTTTTTTATAACTATATGTTTTATTTTCATTTTTATAGTCAATATAACGTTTTTAAAAACATTATTTTTATAAAATGTGTTTATATAATAATATTAATATTTCATTACAATAATAATATAATTAAATAAGACCATAAATAGCATTTTCTAGGGTTATAAAAATAATTGTAATGTAAAAATTATTATTTTTTATATTAATACGGACTAATTGAAAAATTAATTTTATTATAATTATAAAGATAAATTAATTAAATGTATTTAATATTTGGAATCCAAACATCAAAAAATGATTATGGTGAATTTTTGGTATTTTTTTAAAATAGTTGATTTTTTAGAGTAAGGAAATATAAAAAGATACTATGTTTTAAATTAAAAGTTAAATACCTGATTTATTTCATATGGGGAGTGTCCTTCCTAGGAGGTGTATCCTACAATAGAGTTCTCTTATATGTCTTGGATATAATCCTTGAATAATAAAGAAATGGTTTTTTATGCCTATGTCTAAGTAACAATTCTAGGTCTTATTCCATTGATAAGTTCTTATGGATCACGTTGTTTGATTATATTATAATTCAGGTCTAGTTAACTGCCATTATTTATTCAATGAATCAGGATTATAATCATTTATATACAAGGTATGGCTTTAAAATGTTATTCACAACTCTCATAACCTTATGTTCATGGAATTATTATAAATATCCTTTTTGACCCTTACTGAGTACCTGAGATCAACCTTTTGTATATTTCATTTCCCAAGGTTTTCAAGAAAGGTTTTATGTAACACCTCGAGATTTTATGAGAAGTATTATTTTTAATTTATTTGATGTCTTGTATGCTACACCAAGATTATATTGCGCTATACACAACACCGTTTTACCTTGCAGTATACGCAACACTATTCTTGAATCGTGTTACACAAAATTTCAAGTTCGTTTGATAGAAGTTACTCTACGCAACATTGAGAGTATATATATATATATATATTCAATGTATAAATGAAATATGGTTGGATTCTATAATACACTACAATAAAGGAATCTTTCACTACACGCAACCCTAACTTTCCTTGCATTACACAGAATCGTGACCTTCGCCGATAGCGTGTGTTGTACGCAATACTGAGTTTCACAAAACAATGATATGTTATTAAAATATTATATAAACTAGAAATTTTGAATAGTAATACCCAGTTTTTTAAATTTTATAAATTTTATCATCCAAAATGGACTTCATTTTTGGATTCGGAATATCAAAATTATCCTAAGGTGAATTTTTGGTATTTTTCTGAAAACTTTAAATTTTTGATGAATAGTGAAAACACTAAGTTTTTGGTTAAAACCGACTTTTTATTTAAATAATCATTTATTTTATTTAAATTTATTTTAAGTCAAAATAGATATATAATATGTATATAATTTCAATGTAATTCATTGGAGTCATTTTATAATAAGTTTAGATATATAAAAATTTTATTGAACTTTTTACCGTTTCTTACCCACCTCCTAGAAAATTTTTCAAATTTACATAAAACAAAATTTTAATGCTTATATGAGTGTAATTTAAAAAATCAAAGAGAAATGGTTGATACCAGTAAGTAAAATGTGGTTCAATAAGATAAAAATAATTTTTTATGAATAATAACTTTTTTACTTTTATTTACCACGACTAAAAGTAAATAGGGTAATTTAGGGTAAAATAATATTATTATTACCCTAAAACATGTCATACTTCTATTGGATAATTGTAATTCGACCAAAAACAACCTTAGAAATAATATATGACCCTTTAGGACCACTTGGATTAGATTAGGACACTTATTATTATTTAATTTAAAGAAGAGTTAAAAGAGTTAAAATCAAAATTTAATAACTAAAACATTTTTCATATAGGGTTATACATATGATAAATTCGACTATAAATATTAATTACAAAGATAAAAATATTTCCTATATAATGGTATTTTATTCATATTCGTTATACATTAAATAAGTTAATTTATTTATGACACAATGATGATGTAGTAATTACCTTATTAATGAAATATTAACATAATTGATATTATAAATACCAAAATAAATGTAATTTGAGACTTTTTATGAATTAAATTAATTTTATAGGTTAATATAACATATTAGGGTTGGTTATATTAATTTTTTTGAAGTAATAATACTGTTATAAATTTATAGAAAACAAAATTCCAAATAGTGTGAAAATTGACATAAATGCGTTTTAAAAACAAATATTATATTATTAATTGATATAATGGTGCTAAAAATAAAATGTTCGAAAAAAAGACTTATATAATAATATTTATGACATTAATGAACCAATTGGGGTTCTATTGGTAGTTTATTGAAAGTTTATTAACCATATAGTGTAAGAATACAAGAAGACACGGTAAAAGTTAAATTATTTAACTTAGAGTTAAATCTAAATGATAAGGTTAAAATGGTAATGTAAAATTGTATAAAACCTATTTATTGAGAATATGTATACCCATACCCACCCTAGCCTTGAAATATGTCACTTTGGAGACATTATAAATTGAATATAAAATTATATATAATAATATTGTTTGTTTTTCCTAAGGTGCCCCTCTAATCCATTATAAAAGAGCACCTCCTCCCTCTCATCTTTACACAATTATGAGCATTCAAGATCGGCCAAACCATGCCAATTTATCTTATCAACCTCTATAGTTATATCATAGAGGTTCGTTTCTTCTAAAAAGACAAACTCTAGTTCCCTATGAAGAAGTTTAAAAGAGGCACTTCGAAGAAGAGGTAATCTCTTCTACCGATTCTCTCAAGTTTATTTCTTCCTCTACATCCTATTTTTTAGTTTTTTCATTATAAAGTAATAAAATAAGTATTTATTATATACTTATATGTTATTATAAATATTAAACAACCCTATTTCACCTTCTATAAATCCTACGAAAAACAAAATCACTATGCGTGCGTACGTATGGAATACCGTCTGCACGCCGTGGTGTAATATGTTTTTCTACCACCACCTTACTTGGATGGGTATAATGGTGTAAAGAATAAATATATATAATTATTATAACATTATACAAGTTATTAAGTATTATAACATCCACTCCAACTCCATTCAATATTATGGGAATGATGTCATCGCTCGTGCGTCCACACAGATTACCTTCTCCACTACGCGATGAGAGTCATTCTCCATGTTAACCATTAAAGAATGATTATAAAGTATATATAATGAATAATAATGAAATATATGACATAATAAAGCTACTGGATTTATTTATATATATATATTTCATCTAATTACTTCCATTCAAGTCAATAAGGAAAGGAAAACAACGTTCATGCGTACGTACGACCTACCGTCTCCATGAACGGTGTATTTCATTTCATTTATCTATCTATTATATATATACTGAATATATATGATATATATATATCATTATTTAAAAATTTTAAGTAATTAAATCATGATATAAGTAATAATAAAATCAAGAAACAACAAGTCCAAACACGTACGATAAATGAAACGATTTTACCCAAAACACGGCTTTAACATGGAATTGACAAACGAACGGTTAATATAAAGTCATAAGTGAATCATATATGATATCATAAATATTATTATAATTCTGTTAAAAGATAATAATATGTTTATACCCACTATACAGGAGTCTCAGATACATATGGAAGAAAGTGGACATAAGGTAAGGGATAGAGTTTGAAAATCTCATTTTTATTAGAGATTGCTTATACGTAAGTATTTACTGGGGTTATGTTTATCATCCATGTCCATGTTTTATATAAATGTTTTCGTAAAATGTTTACTATTCTTCCATGTATTTTTAAAGTAATTTTTACCCTTTTTTGACTTTTTACCACATTTTATGGAAGGAATCTTTTCTTTCGTTACCATATAAGGTACTTTTTGACTTTTCCGGCAAAAGTACGAGTAGAATGTTTTTTAACTTATACGACGTGAATGGATTTTTATGGTTTCATGATGACTTATTTCAATGAAGCGTAATCTACAAAATTTCATGATTATTTTCAACAAAATCCTTTTATTTTTAAATTTCATGGCATTTTGAGAAAAGAATATGACTTTAATGAAGAAAGGATTTTTTCATCAAGAATTAATTTCAAGTGTTTTATCAAAACTATTTTTTATCTAAGATGACATTATTTAGTATGTTTATGTTTCAAGTATAATGTCTCTATTATTTACATCTTTCTATTTTTCTTATGATGAAATGATATCCAATTCTTTTATATAGATTATGTTATAATGGGATGATGTTTATGAAACCCATTTTATTCGCTGGGTTATAATGAATGATGTATGTTTATTTTGTGGCACACAAAAGAATGATTTCATTATGAGATGGGTGGGACCTACATATCCCTCCAATGCATTGGGTAAATATTTATATCTTATGAGATAGACATGGATGGAATGGAAGGTTAATCCAGTTTAGTGATACATGACTGGAACGAGGAGTGAACTTGATTCAGTAAGGGCCTTTGTCCACTACAATGGTCTTAGAAGAAATGCCTTGGCTACTATGGAAATCATATCATATGCTTAATGGTTTGACATAATTCCATGTTTTTCTCCCATTTTATTTATCCTGACTAATGTTACTTTATGATCTATGCCTTATACATTTTCAAGATTTATGTCATTACTCATGATTTTTATGTTTTATGTTCATGTTATTACTTTCAAATGTTTAGGGATTGTTTTATGTGTCCATGTTTACCCTTAATGAGCATTTGAGCCCACCCTTTTTATGTTTTATTTTCCCTAGGATTTATAGAATGTATTTAGGTAAAAAAACAAATAGGGAAGAACATTATGGGAGATGTTTAATATCTTTCACTATCACTAGAAGATGATGTTCCAAGTTTCCAAATACACTAAACTATTACGGTCCTTGGGTGTCTGTTTTTTTTATGTATTAAGTATTATGAAAATGTAATGTAATGTCTATGTATGTCAAGCTTTGGGTCTCTATATTTGGTATCAAAGGAAAGGTTTAGTTAACCTTTGGAAACTAGGATGCAAAAAACTTTAGTGAGTTCCCTAGAGATATTTCTAAGGTATGTCTAGATATGTCCCTATGGTTAAGTATAAGTATAGGTTATAGTCCTAGAATTATGGTAACGATATTAGAATTTAACCTAAGATGTTATACATTGAAGGTACCCCCCCTTGATTATTTCGTTTTCCTAGTATGATTTTTCCCTCTCACACTATTCTTTTTGGGTTTTAGAAAATCGTTGGAAATAGGAAGATTCAAGATAATGGAGGATATAATAGACAATGGAATGATATTCTTCATGAGAAACCAAATGAAACAGGATTTGGAAGTCCAAAAATCGTTATTATGACTAATTAGAAATCTTGTAATATGATCAATAATCTCAAATTTGGTATGTTTCTTGACTCATCTAATAAGAGAAATATAGAGTTTCATGATGATCATAGAGGAAAGAAAGTTCAATTTACCTCATGTAAATCATGTGGTAAGAGGCATTAGGGAGAATGTTTCAAAGGAACTGGAAGATAATTTGTGTGTGGAAAAGAAGGACACAAATCTAGTAATTTCAAAGGAAAAGGTTCAGTTAACACCAAGGACAAGGATAATGGTATTTCTAAGACACCAACAACGGTTAAATGTTTTAAATGTGGAATGTACGGCCATTATGAAAACAAATTACCTAAGGTAAAGTATCATGAAGAGAATCATCATGGTCTTATGGGTAGTATTTATGTTGATAATGATAAAGAGACTACAAATGATATGTGAGATGAATGAATTGTTGAAGCTCGGCCAATGGTTTAAGAAGGTAGTGGAATGATTGTAAGTTTATCAAGAATAATGTATGGTACTATGGAATGAAGAAACATCTAAGGATTGTTACACTATTTTGTTTCCTAAAGTATTTGAAATTATATGTTGAATGGTACCGGTAACCATGAAAAGTGATTTTGGAAAGCAAATGATATGTGCATAGTGAAGGGATAAAGTGAAAATGAAACTTTTGATAGTACTCATGAGATCATGACTGATATAAGGACAAAGTGATATCATGGTTTGAGTATAAATAAATTTTGGGATTTGGGTATGTGGAAAGAGTTATGTTTTGATAGAATTCATGTTTTCACTATGGTTCTATGGTAATTCATGTTTCAAAAGAATACATGATTAAGGTATCACATGTTTGGAATGTGACCAACAAGATATATCTTATGATATATGGGATATAAATGATGGTATTCACGTCCTTGTTTTGTGACCTTTCAAGTAATATTTGTCATTATACTATGAGATTTTACCGAAGTATTTTGGATAAGCCTAAATATTGGAATGAATCAAGTTATACATAAGATAGTATTGTTTAAGGATAGAAATGTTTTAGATATTATTGTAGGAATGTTATAAAATTGTAGTTTTAGAAAAAGGTACAACCTGTAGGACAGGAGACAAATCGTCGCATTAGACAAGGTTGTGGGAATCAAACCCACAACCAAATTGCAACATGACTTTATCGCCAACCTCTGGCCTACAGAAGTCCCTGGTTAGTATAAATTAGTTTTATTTTTTTAAGAGGTATGATAGATGAAGTATAAGTCCATTTTTTGAATCATATATGATTAACCTCACCATAGATGGACTTATGTATATTTGATAACTTTTTCTAACCTTTTGTCTGAGACATATGGAATGACCCATCATTTTATCACATGATCTACTAACACTTCACGAATGACAAATTCAACTTCATTTATTTAAGATATGAAGTGGAAATTGTTCATGGAACGACCAACAGCGAGATTGTACCAAAATCAAGTAATTATTTCTTCTAATTCAAAATTATCCACATTAGGGAAATGATATTGAAAAAAAGTTGTCCTAGTACCCTCACATCTGATGAATCAGATGGTACCTTAGATCATAAAAAATTTATGAATTTGTGATTTTTGGGTTTTTCATAGCCATGTTCTCTACAACTCTCTATCAGAACATTATGGTTATATTTCACTTCCATATCCATATTTTCAGCCATATTCTCATATGAGGAAACCCAAGGATGAGTTAATTTGGCTATTCATTATGTTTCTAAAGATCCTTTTTAAAATGATGATTTATTATTCATTTTTATGATGTGGGTTTCTATGAAAGAAACTTTCATGTAGTAAATGATTTATAACCTCGACGAATTTCGACGGTGAAATTCATTTTAAGGTGGGTAGAATGTAACAAACTGATATTTTATGAGAAGTATTATTTTTAATTTATTTGATTTCTTGTATACTAAACCAAGATTATATTTTTCTATATGAAACATTGTATTAGCTTGCAGTATACACAATACTATTCTTGGATCGTGTTACACACAATTTTAAGTTCGTTTGATAGAAGTTATTCTAAGAAACATTGAGTGTATATATATATATTCAATGTATAAATGAAATATGGTTGGATTCTATTATAAGTGACAACAAATGAATCTTTAACTACACACAAACCTGACTTGGCTTGCATTACACGCAATCACAACCTTCCCTAATAGCGTGTGTTGTACGCAATACCGAGTTCAAGTAAACAAAGATATGTTATTAAAATATTATATAAACTAGCCATTATGAATATTAATACCCTCTTTTTGAAATTTAATAAATTGTATCTTTCAAAATTGACTTTATTTTTGAATTTTTAATATCAATATTAGCCTAGTGTGAATTTTTGGTATTTTTCTAAAAACATTCAATTTTTGATGAATAGTGAAAACACTGAGTTATTGGCTAAAACTGAATTTTTATTTAAATAATAGTTTATTTTATTTAAATTTATTTTAGGTAAAAATAGATACATAATACCTATATAAGTTAAATGTAATTCATTGGAGTCATTTTATAATAATTTTGGATATATAAAAATTTTATTGAACTTTTTACCCTCTTTTACCCACCTCCTTAGAGAATTTGCAAATTTACATAAAACATAATTTTACCTCTTCTGTGAGTGGAATTTCAAAAATCCAAGAGACACTGTTGATATCAGTAAGTAAAATGTGGTTCAATAAGATAGATATATTTTTTGGTGAATAATAACTTTTTACGTTTATTTTCCACAGTTAAAAGTAAATAGGGTAATTTAAGGTAAAAAGGATATTATTATTACCCTAACACATGCCCTAATTCTATTGTATAAGTGTAATTATACCCAAAACAACCTTAGGAATAATATATGACCCATTAGGTCCACTTGGATTAGATTAGGACACTTATTATTATTTTATTTTAAGAAGAGTTAAAAGAGTTAAAATAAATGTTTAATAACTAAAATATTTTAAATATTGGGTTATAAATAAGATAAAATGACTATAAATATTTATTATAATGATAAAAATATTTCCTAAATTTTTTTACTTTATTCATAATTTTTAGACATTAAATAATTTAATTTATATATGACACAATGACGATGCAGTAATTACCTTATTAATGAAATATTAACATAATTGATATTATAAATACCCAAATAAATATAATTTTAGACTTTTTATGAATTAAACTAATTTTATAGGTTAATATAACATATAAGGGTTGGTTATATGAATGGTTTTCGAAGTAATAATGTTTTAACGAATTTAGGAAAAACAATATACCAAATAGTGTCAAAATTGACGTAAAATAGTTTTTAAAACAAATATTATATTATTAATTGATATAATGGTCCTAAAAATATAAGGTTAGTCCAAAATACTTATATAATAATATATATGACATTACTTAACCAATTGTGGTTCTACTTTCAGTTTATAGTATTTTTATTAACCATATAGTGTAAGAATACAAGAAGACACGGTATAAGTTAAAATATTTATCTTAGAGTTAAATTTAAATGATAAGGTTAAAATGGGAACCTAAACCTATCTAAAACTTATTGGTTGAGATTATTTCAACCCATCCTCACCCTAGCCTCAAAATAAGTCACTTTGGAGCCATTATAAAACAAATATGAATTTATTATAAAATAATATTTTATGCTTTTTCTAAGGTTCCCCTCTCCTCCCTTATAAAAGGGAACCTCCTCCCTCTACTTTTTACACAATTTGGAGCCTCGAAGCTCATCCAAACCCTGAAAAGTTCACTTCTAAACCTCTATAGTTATATCATAGAGGTTCTGGTCTTCTCAAAAGACCAAATCTAGTTCCCTAAGAGGAAGTTTAAAAGAGGCATGTCGAAGAAGATGTAATCTCTTCTACCGATTCTTTCAAGTTTCATTCTTATTATATTTCCTCTTCTTTAGTTGTTTCATTATAAAGTAATAACATAATTATTACTTATATAATTATATATTATTATAAATATGAAACAACCCTATTTCAACTTCTATCCATCCTACAAAAAAAAATCACCGCGCATGCGTACGTACGGAATACCGTCTCCACACCGTTGTGTAATATGTTTTTCTACCAACACCTTACTTGGATGGGTATAATGGTGTATATAATAACTATATATGATTATTATAACATGATACAAGTTCTGAGATTTTATATCATTCAATCTAATTCCATTCAATAATTATGGGAACAATACCATCGCTCGTGCGTGTGCACGGATTACCATCTCCACGACGCGATGAGATTCATTCTCCATGTTAACCATTCAATAATGATTATAAAGTATATATAATGAATAATAATAAAAGATATTCCATAATAAAGCTACTGTATTTATGTATATATATATTTCATCTACTTACTACCATTCAAGTCAATAAGGAAAGGAAAACAACGTTCATGCGTACGTACGACCTACCGTCTCCATGAACGGTGTATTTCATTTCATTTTTCTATCTATTATATATATATAATGAATATATATGATATATAAATAATGATTTAAATTTTTGAAGTAAGTAAATCATGATAAAATTAATAATAATATCAAGAAACAACAATTCCAAACACATACGATAAATGAAACGATTTTACCCAAAATGCTGCTTTAACATGGAATTGACAAAAAAATGGTTAATATAAAGTCATAAGTGAATCATATATGATATCATAAATATTATTATGATTATGTTACAAGATAATAATATGTTTAAACCCACTATACAGGAGTCTTGGACACATACCGATGAAATTGGACATAAGGTAAGGGATAAATTTTGCAAATCTCATTTTTATCTGAGATTGCTTATACGTAAGTATTTACTGGGGTTATGTTTATCATCCATGTCAATGTTTTCTAATTTTTTTTTCATAAAATGTATACTATTCTTCCATGTATTTTTAAATTCATTTTTACCCTTTGTTTACTTTTTACCACATTGTATGGAAGGAATCTTTCTTTTCATTACCATATAAGGTACTTTTTGACTTTTCTAGGAAAAGTATGAGAATAATATTTTTTTAACTTATACTACGTGAATGGATTTTTACAGTTTCATAACGACTTATTTCAATGATTCTTCTTCTATAAAATTTTTGGATTATTTTCAACCAATTATTTTTCATTTAAAATTTCCTGTCATTTTGAGAAAATAAAATGATTTTGAAGACGAAAGGATATTTTCCTCAAGAATTCATTTCAAGTGTTTTATCAAAAAAAATTTCCATCTAAGATGACATTATTTAGTATGTTTATTTTTCGATTATAATGTCTCTATTATTTATATGGTTCAATTATTCTTATGATTAAATTATATCCAATTATTTTATATGTATTATGTTATGATGGGATAATGTTTATGAAACCCATTTTATTCGTTCGGATTTTATAAATGATGTATGGTTATTTTGTGTCACACGAAAGAATGATTTCATTATGAGATGGGTGGGACCTATATCTCCCTCCAATTAATTGGGTAAAGATTTATATCTCATGATATAGACATGTATAGAATGACAGGTTAATCCGGTTCAGTGATACAGGACAAGAACAAGGAGTGAACTCGATTCAGTATGGGACTTTGTCCACTATGATGGTCTTGGAAGAAATGCCTTGGCTACTATGGAAATCATATCATGTGCTTAATGGTTTTCCACAATTCCATGTTTCGTTCCCATGTTATTTTTAAAGATTAATGTTCCTTTATGATCTATGCCTTATGCATTTTCAATATTTATGTCATTACTCATGATTTTTATGTTTTATGTTCATGTTCTTACGTTCAAATGTTTAGGGATTGTTTTATGTTTCCATGTTTACCCTTACTGAGCATTTGAGCTCACAGTTTTTATGTTTTATTTTCCCTAGGATTTAAAGAAAGTTTTTAGGTAAGATAAAAAATAGGGAAGACCTTTATGGGATACGTTGAAGATCTTTCACCTTGAATAGAAGAAGATGATCTGAGTTTCCAAAGGCACTAAAGTAATACGATCCTTGGGGGTCTGTTTTTGTTATGTATTAAGTATTCTGAAAAATTAATGTAATGTCTATGTACGTCAAGATTTGGGTATCTAAATTTTATGTAGTAGAAAAAAGGGATTATCTTTATGAGGTAAATTGAATAACTATCATGAATCAGGAAAATTGTGTTCCAATTTTCCAAACACACTAAACTATTATGGTCTTTATTTATGTGTTTGTATAATGTAATGAATACGCATCTAAAAGACATAAAATACATGTATGAGAAGCCTTGTTCATTATAGTGGGTATCATTGGATAGGTTTATTTATCCTTTGGAAACTTAGATAAGAAACATTTAGTAAGATCCTTAGAGATATTTATAATGATATATCTATTGATGTCTTAAAGGATAAGTCTTATGATGATATATAGTTTAGAAAAATGTCCTAGAATTTTGGTAAAGGATAATGAGAGTGATTTATATGAAATTAAATCCATTTATAAATAATTCATGTGTCTTTGGTTATGGTGAAGAGGTACCTAGGGGGAATAAATTAAAATAGGTCACACTGATATGGACACAATCATCACTTGGTTCCTGACAACAGGCATTTCTAAACACCTGGTTTGACACTCCCAATGGATATGCTTTCAAAATTCACAAACTCATTACTAACCATTATGGAGGATTTATATAGAATATTTGTATTATTGACCTTAGATACATCTTTGTGTTCATAGATTAGAAATAATTTGTATTTATTTAGGCATCCTATTAGTGATTTACATGGTTATTTTGTTTCCCATTATGATTATTATTTCTCACAATATTCATTTTGGTTTTATTTAATAAATGTAAATTGAAAAAACTAGGTAAATAATGAATATGATGAAATTTTTTCTAATGAACATCAAAATGGGATGATGACTAGAGTGAAATATATTGTAATTATTCATAATGATTTATTGTGATATATGATTAACAACATGAAACATAACTAACTTCTAGACCCACTAAAGAATATAAGGACAACTTTGATTGAGGGTTAGCATAATGAAGACCATAGAAAAAAAAGATTCAATTTCATATTTTATATGAATGTGGGTATAAACACCCAAGTTAATTACATATAGGAACAAGAAGATGTTTTGAGTGTGTAAAAAAGGGAAAAAAGAAAAAATATTTATAAAGGAAAATATAAAGTTCATTTAACATAATATATGGGAATATTGATCTCCCTAAGGTATCATCAACAATTTAATGTAACAAATGTGGAAGGTATGGGCATTATAAAAATCAATTTCCTAAGGGGAAATATTGTAATAAGAATTAGAAAGGATAAACAAGTAATGGTTATACTACTTATAACGAAGAGAATATAAATGTCATATGAAAGGAATAAATTATTAGGGAATAAGATGAGGAATACTGGTTAATGGATTGATGATAAGGATGAATAATTAAGGTGTTTATTTATTGGAATTCTATAATTATGTTATATGAATGTATAAAATTATTTTTGTTATAATATTTTTATTAAAGATTTTCAATAATATGTTCAATGGTACGAATGGACTAGTAAATAAATTTAATGAAAATTTGATATTTTGATTAAGGTATAACAACCCCTAATATGTTATAGATGTTGAGAAATTTTTTTTGGGATAAAGATATGTTCTATTCAGATAACTAAATTGTACAGTATCGATTACCTTGGAATTGGTTGATGATATGTTGATATAGTGGTTTATTCTATCATTGATGGAGTTTACAAAATTTTTTTGATTTAAGGAATATATCCTTGAATTTTTTTATGTGAGTATTGAGGAAGCATGTATTTTTGAAATAAGGTTTTATGGTAATTAGGGTTATTACCATAATTCTGGAGAATACATGATGAATGTATTCACATGTTTGGTATGCGAAAATCAAGATAATCTTAATGGTATATGGGGGACTAATGATAAGCTAAATTTGGAAATTTAGTGACCTTATTTCTAATGTTTTGGAATTTAATATTTTTGAAAGGTCATAAGGTTAACTATTTATAGAATTTTATAAGTTTTACTTTGGATGAGACTTTAGATATTAATTTATTACTTCACCTTATAAATATTTATCCATATTGGGAAACCTGTGCTAACTATTTTCTTGTGATGATAACTAAATATTTGAGGAATGGATTATCATTTTATTTATGGATATTATTTCCCATTAGTGTTTTCGGAAAACGAAATTCACTTATATTTTTTGTAGTAGTAGATGAAGTGTAAACTGATTGAGGAACAACCAATTAATGAGATTTTTATTATGAAATGAAATAAAATCATGTAAGTAAGTCTTCTCCTGAGAATTATTCAAATTTAGTAAAAGGATCATGAAATAAAATGTTGTCTAGTTATTACAATTTTTTATGAAATCAATGAACTTTTTAATACTTATTTGGTATATTGGATTGTGTTCTTTAACCTTCTCTATATCACCTAATTTAATGTGATCAATGTTCTCTATCACTCTCCATCATTTTTTGGGTGATAGTTTTATATTCTATGTCCATGTTTTCACTTTCAAAATTTGTTTTCCAATTTGGAAACCTAGTTTATTTTATTCCAGGGTAATTTTGTGTATCCCAAAATCCTTTTCAAGAAGATGTTTTGTTATCCTATTTTATAATATGGTTTTTTATAAAGAAATTTTTAAATGTTAATCCTTTGATGGTCTAGAAGAATTTTGAGTGAGAAATTGATTTAAATTGGGTAGAATGTAACACCCCAATAATTTTTGAAATATTTTTTTTGAAAAAAAAATTGATCTTTTATATATTTTTAAACATTTATTTTATCTTGTATTACACACAACATTGTATTTGGATTGCGTTACTCGCAACGATGAGATTAAACGAAATGTGTAATGATATGATTATTTGATAGTTATCACATAGCCATTGGAATGGTAGTTATGAATAAGATAAACTAAGTTATGAAAATATTATTTACACATTTATATCTATTTAATTATATAGAAAAATATTCTTTAGAAATGAAAATATAAACATTTTGAAAATAAAAGGAAATATTTTTTGAACATTTATTTGTATGCACACAAGTGTGTTTCATATTAATAAATTAAACAAATCACTTTTGAAGAATTATATTATTGATAATTTAATATTAACTTTAATTTAATGGTTAATATTAATCTTCTATATTTTATAGTTACAATAAATGATGATATCCAATTTTAGGCTTAAAAATGTATCTTTCAAAAATACTGTTTTGTAGCCTTTGGGCCACTAATTTTGAAACTATTTTTAAAAAAAATTAGAAATTTTATTTTTAAAAATAAAATTATTTTTTAAAATCATTATGTAAAAATTATCTTATTTTGATTATTGAGAATTTTCTAAAAAGAATTTTTTTTTGATAAATAATGAAAAATACTGAATTTTAATTGAAAAATTCCATTTCATTTAAATAATTTATAAAGTTGAATTATTTTTAAATTGGTTTTAAATTAAAATAAGAGAACATATATATCTTTTATACCAATTTATTCCATTGTGATAAAATTTATTTTTAAATTGGTTATGAAAATACTATAAACTTTTGAATATTTTCTATTTAAAAACATACTTCCTCATCACATCTACAGTTTTAATATTAAAGTAAACCTTGTGAATTATGTAAATTGAATTTAAAAAAATGTATTCCTTATTGAGAATAAAAATAATATATAATTTCTAATAATTTAAGCTAAATATTTATCCCAAATAATTAGTGAAAGTAGTAGTAACTAATTAACATAATTAAGGTAAAAACAGATTTAATCGGGGTTTAACTAAGATGTAAGGGTTAAAAATGACCTTCAGACATTTCCAAAACCCATTTTATGGCTATATAAAATCATTATACCTTATAAGATATATAATTACCCATTTTAGAGGCTTTTTGCATGATAACAACATGGTAATGATTAAATCTTTTTAAAAAAATTAAAGGTGTTCCACTCTCCTCAGATATAAAAGGACACCCCCTGTCCTCTCTTATTCACTCCATTTAAAAATTTTGGTTCGTCAAAGTACTAACAAAATAACTTAAAAAATTAAATCCTCTCATCTGATAATTTTTATTTTGGGAATAAATCCACCCAGTGAAAGATGTTGGTTCAAACCTAAAGAGGATACCTGAAGAAGAGGTAATGTTCATCAAGAAGCATTTTTGTTTTATTTCTTCCTCCACCACATTAAATTATTATTATACCATTATGATAAAATAAGATAAATATATTAAATATAATAATTTTTTAATGTTATTTTAATAAACAAAAAACATCACCACGTCAATCAGTTGGGTTACGAAGTCATCGTTCATGTGTAAGAAATACTTCCATATCACGAACTGATGTCATTCATTTTTCCAATAGAACCTCCCACGATTTGGTAGGGTGATGTATAATATATATATATATATATAAATATATATATAATATTTGTACCCTTATTATACATATTTATTCATTATATCATATATACCTATTTTACTTTCAATTCCATTGGGGATATGATAACGTCAGTCGTGTGTACGATGGATTACCACCTCACGAAGCGATGTAATTCATTTTTTCTAGAACATTTTATGGAACATAATAAGGATAAATATTAGTGATATAAATGAAATAATTGTAAAATTAAGGACATATTTACCATTATTCAAGGGTAACATATCATTTTATTTCTTACCTTTTCACTAACTGAAAGATGATAACATCATTCATGTACTTGTGGAATACTGCCTTCACAAAGTGATACAAATATATTTTTTCATCACCACACCACATGGAGAATATTTATAAGTATATTTAGTCAAATTTTATGGTTTTTTAGATATTATTACCATTATTTATAGATAATATATTTCTTAACACATTTCTATAATGATCATTGAAAAACAGGAATGTTGCTCATGTGTAGGTACAACCTATCGTCTCCATCAAACTCAACTTTTATGATTTTTAATAAAAGTATAATTGGTGTATTAATATTATAATGAGGTTATTATTATTATTCTTGATATTTTTTAATCACCAAAAAAATTAGAATTACCTAAAATAAAAAAATTAAAACATATATGAAAAACTAAGAGGTTATTACCCAAAACATGATTTTAATTAGGAATTTTCAATAAACATGTGATAAATTCTTATAAGTAAATAATATATTTTATGAAATATATAGGTATGGTTTTTATATAATTATAATAAACTTATATTTATTTAGTAGTTGGTTTTAATGTGTATTAAGGAATTCGAGTCTTACGATAAGGGCTTTCTATCTCACAAATTACTTCGGTGAGAAACATGCCATGTTCACCACCGGTGTCATTTATGGGGTATATATATTTCCCATGAATGTGTTTTATGATTCTTATACATAAAATTATTACTATTTACATATCCATTTTACGATCTCTCTTTCATGGGTAATATAGTTCAAATTCTTCCCTATTGATAATGGATTTATAGTCTCTCTTTTATTTCTGGGAGCCATATGAATATTCACCATTAATTTATTTTATGTAGTGAATATACTATTATTGTAACATGATATAAATTTAATACCATTATTTTACTGATATATAATGTTTTATTTTATGTTATATATTATTTATTGTGGGTTATGATACAAATGATTACTAAAGAGGTTTGGGATTTTGTCTCAATTTTCCTTCTTTGAGGATAATATCATGTTATGAACTTACATTATTTTATGAGGTGTATATAAAATAATTTTTAAATTTAGTATCATGATTTTTTATAATGATATTTTATGTTTCAATTATGTTCATTCCTTAATTGGGATTTTAATTTAATGTTATAAAAGTTGCAATGATTTTATGTTACAATCTCATGGTTTATTGGTATTTCTTATGAATGTGTTTGTAATGTTCAAATATTATTTTTTATCTCTCAATAAACACATTAATTTTATTTTACATTGGTTATTTCATGAGAATATAAATTCTTCATTTAGTTTCCTCTCTTTATAAAGTAAATATTTTAAAAAGAATGATTTTTTAAAAAAAATTTCTATTCAGTTGAAAACCATTTTTCTTCAAAAATCATGATATCTAAAAATGGTTTCAAACTCTTTTTTAATTTTTTTTACAAAAAATATTTTATAAATACATTTATAAACATTTTTAACTTTTAAAAAAAAATTAAAAAGAAATATTTATGTTGTTTTATAAAATAATGCCATATTGGATTTTACTGAAAATGAGATATGAATTTTCGTTTTAATATATATGGAATGAACAAAACATAATAAAATATTGACCGTTACTTGATTTGAATATTATTTTATATTTCTTCAAGGTTATTCTAAAATAATATTATTTTGATAATGTTTTATTTTTTTAATAAGATATTTTCAAACTAGAAAGGATATTTTCGGTATGAATTTTTTTAAATGATTTATCAAACTTCCTTTGGAATTTTTAAATGTTATTTTAAGATAAAAGTATTTTCAAAATGATTCATGTTTTAATAATTAATTTTAAAATAATGATTATTTGCCTCAATAAAATATCCATGTGATTTTTTGTTCAAAATACTTCTCCATATAATAAGAAACCCTTTGATATAATTTATGTTTTATTCGGGATATAAACCTAGGTTACCATTATTATTATTTTAATGAATGGTTTATTTTTATTATAGTGAATTTCTTTGGTATATTTATTCACATCCACAGGTTATACTATAATATAACTCTTATGAAACACACTTCTCTTCAAGGTTTATGCTACGATAAAAATGATGAAATAGTTTTGAAACCTATTTCTTTTTCAAAAGTTATGATATGATGAATGTTTTATGATATTATATAGCACATAGAATTTTTTTAATTATATTAAGGTGGTTTAACTATAGCCATTGATGGAGGGTTAATTATAACAAATGATGGGTGGGACCTATATCTCCTTTCAAATTATTGGGTAAATATTTATATATCATGAGATAGACCAGACTGGAATGGAGAGTAAACATAGTTTTATAAGGGACTTTGTCCACATTGATGGTCTTGGGATGTAACCTTGACTACTATGATAGTTTAGAGAGGGAAACAATTCTACTATGAGAAAATATATTCCACTGTTGATGGTGGTGTGTATTACCTAGGAGGTTTAGCCACCCATAGAGTGGACTTATATGTTTTGGAAATGAGAATTGACTACTAAGGAAATGATTTTTTATTCTCATGTGTATGCAACAATTCTATGTGTTATGGAAATTATATTTTATTTTACTATCTTACGATTCATGTTGTTTGAACATGAAATATTTATTCCATGAATCCTGATTTTGATATTTGATATGAATGGCATGGTTTTCAAATTTTATGCTCACGTTCTTATACCCTTATATTAATATTATGTTTACAGATCTTCTTTGTTTACCCTTACTGAGCATATGAAATCAGTCTTTCATATGTATCCTTTACCAAGAGTAAGAATAATTTTTTATGTATGCGAAATAAAGGGGGAGATATTTATTAGATGAATTTAAGATCTGTCATGAAGTAATAATATTGTGATCTAATATTCCTATGGAACTATATAATTGTGGTCCATAGTCATGTGTTTTTATAATAGAATGAATATTCAGAAAAAAGAATTCATATCAATATATGAGAAGCTTGGGTTACTATATCATGCTCTAAAAATACATACACAATATATAAAGAACACAAGCATACCATGTGACATAAATTTTATTATGTCTACACACACGCACATGAAGACCATGCTAATCATCTTTATATAAAGTCACTATGTAGTAAAAAATTCATACCTCAAGGGTATCAATGTACATTGCCATGAATTACCACCTGAATCAATTCAACACATTAGGATTCTATAAATAGGATCCCAGAAGAACAACATGATAGGGGATTGAATTCGATTAGTATTACCCAATGTGAACCACCTCCACCAATAGATCAAGAATAGATCAAGGTAATATGACACTTCTCTTGATCCGACTGACTATAAATCAATAAATTGAAAAAAACTTATATTATAATATAATTCATAAATATAGTGATAAAATCCAAAATCATTGATTCCTTCCAATAATAGTAGTGGAGATCTAGAAAAAAAATGTCAAAAAGAGAGGAATAAATTAGTTTTACATTGATACCTAATGGAACAAAACTCTAGATCAAAAAATAATTGTAATTTATAAGGAGATTAACTTCCATGAATAACCATTATAGTTCATAGGTTCATGATATAAAAAATTATTAGGAATACTGGAAGGATTTATAGGGGATTTAGGTTAAAAATATTATTTTAGGATTATTTATTTTATATGAATAGGATAATCATAAATTTTACTAAACCGTGAAACATCTGTGTATGGATCAATACTTCGCCAATAAACCCATAGAGTTAAGCTTGATGTTTTGTAAAACTGTACACCATCTATTCTTTTATATTTGTTATTAGTTACATGGATTCCTTTAGAATTCTGCACAGTTAGATTTAATTGTGTACCAACTGTGCAAGGATCGCTACCTCATCAAGAAACTAATACAGTTTGTCTAGATGGTTTAGTAAACCATGCAACAACCATTCACCATCTACTACCCCAATTAAAAAATAAATTTTTTTTTCGGAACAAATTCATGATTTTTGAAAAACATCCTCAAATAGTTTACCCTTTAAAATCTCATAAAACCTTCAAAAACCATCGAAAACCGTCTAAAATATTTGGAATATAGACAGAAACCATATTTCTAATGTGAATATTTATTCCGAGTAAATTAAGTAATATATGGGTATCTATATGATCTAGGGGAGGACCTTATCTAATTTATTTTTCATGGTATTTTAGTAGATATCATAAAATCCATGCCCCATTAATAAAAGGTTTGTTACACCCTAATATTTTATAATATATTTCAATTTAATAAATGAATGAGTTCAACATCTTTTGAAGCATGAAAATACAAAATTATTTGAATATTGTACAGAAATTATAAAACTCAAAAGTTATATGGTATTTAAATTAAATATAATTTTCAAAAAATAATTTCATATTCACTTAGGATATAGTCTTGAACCTAAATAACTATTTTTAAAAATTTGGTAAATGATCAATGTTTATATCAAATATTTTTTCATGATTTTGTTTTCAAAGTATAGAAAATGTGAAAAATTTTATTTTAAACTTTTAAAAAATGAAGTCATTATTTATCAGTTTGTTAGAAATGAAAATAAAAGTATATGAATGTACAAAAGAGATGTTTTTATGAATATTTTCTTTTATTCATGCAATGCGTTTTTATTTTAAGAAATTAAATAAATCACTATATATGAATGATTTTAACGAAATTTATTGTTGTTATATTAAATAAATTATTTTAACATTCATCTAACTGTTTTTCACTGGGATATTTTTGGGATAAAATTTAATTTTATGTTTACAATTACAACAAAAAATATTCTTCCTTGTGTTTATCATGATTTTTTTAAAATAAATTTATGCCACTATTAAAAATTTAAATTTGATAAATTTATTTTGATATTTGGAATCAACATGTCTTAATTTTTTAATGATTTTACTTTTATTTTTGGCCATAATTAATAGTTACCATGGTAAAATATTGTCTCTATAGTAACGGATAAACAAGTTAACAGAGGGTTAAACTAAAGAGATAAGGGTTAAAATACACTAAAAATATAATAACCCAGCATTAAAAAATTTACAAATTCTTGAATTTTTATAATATCATAAATTCATTCAAATTAATGATATTTTTATGTTTAGATTTTTAGAATTTTAAGACACAATTATTACATAACATGCCACATTCATACAAAGAGGATACTACTAAAACCATATCCATTTGTTAAAAAATATATAAAATTTTAAAAAATGATTTCTTTGAAAAATAATCATAACATTCATTATTAATTATATATTTTTCTTATAAATCTTTATAACATGTGAAAAAAATTTAAAATCTTGGGATGAGGACAAAAATCATAGAAATGGATTTAAAGAATGAAATGTTTAATCAAGTGATAACATAAAAACATTAAAAACCTATTTAATAAAACTTATTATAATTCATATAAGCATCATGATGTTGGTTTGGGACATATTTACCATATCAATCTTAAATTAACCCTTACAAATGGAACAACCATTCAGTTGAATTCCATCTCTGGTGTACCCAATGAATTGGAGAATGGGGATCAACCATCACATCTTGAGTTGTAATGGTCTCAGCCCAATATATATTGAGATATAATTACTATAAAACCATCATATCATGATATATAATGGGCTCATCCCAACAAAAAAAATTTCCATCAAACATATCATGAAAGAAAACACTAGATCACTCATTTAAACCCTTGAGAAAAAGTCATTCATATTTCAAAATAAATTTTTTCATAGAAAAATCTCTTTTGAAATATAAAAACCATGATCATAATAATGAAATCATAATCTTAAAAACAATAACTATAAATACATATAAAGGAATCATTATAGTAATAAAAAATATAATAATCAGAACAAAAATGCTCGTGACATTAAAAAAAAGAACCATCTTTTTGAACTTCTTAAAAGAGATATTTTAAAGGATTTTAAAAGGAGATTCCCTTAAAAACACTATATCATTGATGAAATACTTAATAAAATTAAATTAATATGTATATTCAATGTAAATCATCATTATACATAATAATATAATCAAAATCCATTTTACAAATATTTAAAAGGGTAAAATAAAAGTTAAACAAAAAAGATAAGGATTTAAAAAATATTTTAAACCAGTGTAATTTTAATTGGATGAATTTTTTTAAACCCATAATCAAATTATATTTTAAATATATAAATTTTTATAAATTTCCATTATAAAAATAATTTATATTAATTTAAAAATTGGATGAATTCCAAGAGTTCCCACCTCTCTCTTATAAAAGGGAACTACTTATTAACATTTATTCCCACTTAAAAAACAATTTGGTTTAGAAATGATCTAACCAAATACCTTTATATAATCACAACCCCTTCTATATCAATTTTTTTTTTTATGAAAATACTCCTTAGAGGTGTTAAGTTTATAATCAACAAAAATCTCTCCAAGAAGAGATATCATTTTTATTTAAGGGTTTCAATTTTATTTTTTCATACACTACCTTCCAATATAATTCAACCATGATGAAATAATAAATCTAGTATAGTCAATATATTGAGATTTTATTATGATAATATAATCACCTAAATACATGTCCACTTCCATCATATGGGAAAGAATTAATCGCTTGTACATACGTGTGGACTATCACCTCCACGACCCGATAAAATTCATTTTACATTAACATCTCGCGAGACTAATTCTAATGATGGAATTAATGTTTATATATTATATTCATGAAATGTTTATCATCATAATATAATAATGTATCAATTATTTTCATACATTCCATGAACATAAAAATGATAACATCGTTCGTGCATACATGTGAACTATCACCACCATGATGTTATGTGATTCAATTTTAATCACCACATCACAATAATTTTAAATATATAAGTATATTTAAATTATTAATATGTTATTAATGATATTATGATAATTATATAAAGATAAAACATTAAATATCTTTCTCTATAATGACTATTGAAAAATGGAAATTTTACTAATGCGTACATAAAAATTACCATCTCCATGATTATAACATTGTTCATTTTTTATAACCATATGTAAATGGGTTAAACTATAATTTATATATAAAAGTTATTATTATTTAATTAATATTATTCTCTATATTATGGAAGTATGACCACTCTGACTATTAACATCATATCAAATTCATTTTGGAATTGAGTACTAAATATTGAAAAAATGATTGACATGAACATAAATAATTAAGAAATTATAATAACATGAGAATAATTAATATAAAATAAATAATAAAAATTTAAAAGGTTCTAATGAATGTAAAAAATTAATCTAAAATTATTATTCAGGACTATAAATATTGTACGTGATGAGACAGACTGAAGGTAAAGGACTTTCTTTTAAAACCCACTTTTAAAGCTACTCATTCAACATTAAAAAAAATGAATGTTTTTTCATAATATACATCATGAAATTATTTTTTTGCTTTCACGTTGATTTAGTTTTTTTATGTACCCATTACATGATTACAATTTTATTTCCCAATAATTGTTTTTCATTTTTGAGTTCCTGAATTTGTAAAAATGAAAAGTGATTTCAAAATAGAAAAGTTATTTTTATTTTATGTGAGATTTATGTGTTATTATTATGTTTTAGTTATGTGTAATTATTTATGATTAAATGTGGTTATATGAAAAATGGATGGTGGGTGAGCCCATGATGGATCTCTAATGCATTGGGTAATCAGATCGAGTTAATTGGTATGGTTTCTCCTAAAACATTAATGGAATATAATGTAGCAGGTATTCCAAATGTAACCATTATGGTTACTCCATATATAGTCATAAAAGTTACTTTAAGTGTGATATGGAATTTATGCCAAAATTTACTATAATGATTTATGTAATCTATGGAGTTTTACATGAATCCTATGATTTCTTGAGAAATTCTAAAGTGATTATGTTGTGTGGGTGAACAGTATAACATTGTAGAATGGTTTTCATGGGTTTAAAGTATTCATGGAATAATAGTTTCATTTTTTTTATGTCCCTTACTAAAAATTTTGTTCTCATCCCATTTTTACTTTTTTTCACAGGTTATAATTATGGGTAAGATTGAGGAGTTAGTAAATATGAAATTTATGAATATTTTTCATGAAAAATAAATAATTTTTTATTTTAAAATGATTTATTTTGGTACAAAATATAAATTTACTAAAAGTGTATACATTATAATATTTTAGTTTTTCTGTAATAGTTATAAGAAAATTATATAAAATTATCAGCCTTAAAAGATCCTCAATGTGGTAGAAAATAAATTTCTTGACTAAAATTCATGATTGGGTAATGTTTAAGGCTAAGACCTTATATGAATAGCGGATATTCCCATAATTATCTTAGTTTTGATAAATACTAAACCATTTTAAAGGAAATTATAATAACTTGACCCTTAGAGGAAATAAAATTAATTTTTATTTTTGACATAAGTGTTGAAATTACTGTGGGAGAAATCATATTAGGGTAACCGGTAAATGTTTTATATATAGAAAAAAATAAATCTGGAAAGTGAATACTAGAGATATGTAAATAGAAAAACTAATGAAACTAATGAAGATAGAGAAAAACTAAATACACTACCCACACTCTAGTTCTAAAAATACAAGGGCCATGAGAATTATTCCAAATAGTGAATGAATATGAAAGTTAATGATTAAAATTATTCATAAACAAATATTAAACTAAGATATAAAACAAATAATCATGCGATCAAAACTATTTACGTTGGTCAAGAGAACGAGGTATTTAAAGGTACACTTATTATTGACTCTAAAAATTTAAATTTCATATTTAATTTTGATTTTACCTTATCATTTATATTTGAATAATTTTCTAAGGGTATGAAATCACCACCTCAATTAATAGATTTTGAATTATTTGGGAATTATCTTAACGATACGATGATTACATCTCAAGTTTATAACTCCTCTCTGATATATGTTAGTTGTAATGTTCATACTATAAATATTATGATTTTCTCTATTGATGAATTTATTGTTATTTTAAAAATGGATTTTGAATTCCTTATTTAGATACAATATCATTTCTCGATGAGTGGACACATTTAATATTTTTTATGAATCGATGATTGTCAAGATGTGTGAGGATTAATATGAACATCCAATGGAAACTAATTCTACTGTATGGGTATTATTACCTATAAATAAGGGTTATATATATCTAAAATTAAGATATATGAACTCAAAATTAAAGGTATTATAGTTATTCAAAAATATTCTAATGAATTTCTTAAAGAGTTATTAGTATTTACTAGAGTTTTTAATTTGATTTTTTAATAAAACTTAGGACAGGTGCTCTGACTAATAAAATGTCTCCTTATAAAATGGTACCGATTGAGTTCCAAGAATTGAATTTATAGACTAATCATGAAAAGGGATTCATTCAGATAAGTTCATCACCATGGGGTGAACCAATTATTTTAATTAAAAATAAATATGGGTCAATGTCTATTTTCATTGATTATTAATAGGTTAACAAAATGAATATCAAATAAAAGTATTCTCTATCCTGTATAGAAGAATTTTTTAATCAATAATGAGGATATCAAAAAATTTATAATATTTATCTTTGATCAAGATAAAATCAATTGTATGTAAAAAAGGAAATATATATAAAAAACATTCATACAAGGTATACTCATTATGTATTTATAGTTATTCCATTTATACTTACCAATTCCCCTAAATATTTTCATAGATCCAATGAATATTGTATTTATTAAATACCTTGATTAGTTTTTGGTTGTATTTATAAATGATATTAATACATACTCCAAGGTTAATGAATTGTATGAAAATCATTTTAGGATTATGTTAAAGAACATTAGAATTTATAAACTTTAGTCAAAATATTGTAAATGTGTACTCTGTAAACAGATAATATCATTATTAATTCTTGTAATCACAAGTGAGGGGATATAAATAGAGCCATAAATTATCAAAGTTATTGATCAATGGTCCATTCAGACTATACAGACAGTTTTTGAGAAATTTATCATTTCTATGAAAGACAATAATTATGGTGGTTTATAAGGGTGAAACAGATTTCTTATATAGAAGAATGTGATGAAAAGTGTAAGGAAATAAATAGAAGTTTTTCCAAATTACGTGTTCTCACACTTCCCTATTGTGCAATGGGGTTATTGATATATACTGATGCATTAAAGAAGGCATTGAGATCTGTTGTCATTAATAATTAAATGATAATATCTTATTCCCCATTCTAATTGGAGGTTCATTAGAAAAAAATACAACACTCATGATTTGGAAATATTACAATTATTTTTTTTATTTTAAGATATGGTCACATTATTTTTATGGTGAAAGGTGTGACATATATACTGATAATAATGTATTCATGTATATATTCACCTATAAAGAGTTCAATATTAGCTAAATTAGACATCTCTAGTTGATTAAATATCAATAATACATAATATATTACCACCCTTGGAAGGAAAACAATATGGTTGATAAACTAGGATAGAATGACCATGATCTCTTGTCCAATACGAGGATTGGAATATATCCAATACATATGGTTTCCAAAGGAGGAAAATTGAAATCCTTATATAAGGATATAAATATTACCTTCCTTATGTTCATGTTCAACCATCTATTCATGTGAATATTAAAAAGTCATTAAAGAAATATGTGAAATTGTAAAATAAGTTAAAGAATGTTCTTATGTTCAATCATGATAGTGATGGATTGATAATGTTTAGGAATATGGTATGTGATCTGGTAATACTAGATTTAATATAGGGACTGTTATATTAATCTCATAGTACATCATTATCTATAAAAAATTAAGGTTTGAAGATATATAGAGATATTAAAGATCATTTTGGGTAGGATAACATGAGGAGAGATTTTATAGAATATCAATTTCCATGCTTGGTATGCCAGAAAGTGAAGTATGGGAGAGATAAGCCTAATAGGATGTTATAACTATTACCCTTAACTAATTTTAATTGTGAAATCATCACCATATATTTCATCGTGAGACTCCCCAGGATATCTAAAGGGTATAATGATATTTTGGTTATTGTCAATGGAATTAAGATTTTCACAAATTTCATTGATATGAAAGAAGATATATACCTTTAAAAGCTCACCAGATTATACATGAAGGAAAGGTTTAGGTTTTATGGAGTAAAACTCTCAATAATATTTGATCCTAATTTGAGTATTAACTTATATTTATATCGAATCCATCATCATTATTTGGATATATATTTTTACATTGGTACTATGTATCATAATTAGGCAGATGTTCATTTTGAGAGGACCATTCAAATCCTGGATTATATGATGAGAGATTACTCTATATAAGTTAAAAGAGTTTGGGATTAACACCTTACTATAGTTAGGTTTTCAAAAAATAATACCCTCTAATAATGAATCATAATTTTTTCAATTAGATTTCCCCTTATTATTATATAAATGTGTCATATTTAGTATTGAAATATTATATAAAGAAAAAACACCCCAATATAGAACTAAAAACATTATCATATATAGAATTCAACATTATATTTTGAGAATAAATATTACCATAAAAATTTATAGAATTACATTGATATAAAA
Organism: Viscum album; assembly: GCA_963277665.1. NCBI lineage: Eukaryota > Viridiplantae > Streptophyta > Magnoliopsida > Santalales > Viscaceae > Viscum > Viscum album. The sequence continues at coordinate 1,386,475,266 of OY728138.1, forward strand.
AATAGAAAATAAGATAACTTTAATATGGAAATTTGGATATGCTCGGTCCCAAAAAATAATCACACTAAAAACCCTAGAAATGAAATTAAATATTAGTAATGATTTATTCATTTTGAAAATTAAAATATGTATAATGATAGAAAATATAAGTGAATGTAAAATTAATGAAATATGTTGTATTTATAGAAGGAAGTGAACCCATCTGACCATTAAAAATTTGACCATTGGAATATTAATATGATCAATTGAATAATAATCTAACAATATGAATAGTAATAGAATTATTAGAATAGAAATAACAACTATGTAATCGTAAAGTAATATTTAATTATACCATAAAATGAAAATATGACTTATTTATATGATGATAACAGTATACAAAAGTTTTTAAAATTATAAAATAAGTGTTTGAATTTTTTCAAAATATTATATGTTTGACTATTATTTTTAGAAAAAATGGGAAATTATTAAACAATAATATTATTCATAAAATGTGTTTATAAAATAATATTAAGTATCACTATAATTTTAATGTAATTTTATTAGACCATAAATAAATTTTCAAAGGGTAAGAAAAATGATCACAATTTTAAAATTGGTATTTTATCAATAAATTAAGATGAACTTTAAAAATTATATTTCTCATATTTAGAAAATTACATTCAGAAAATATATTTTATTTTAGGAATCCACACATAGAATTATTGTTTGGCAGATCTTTTTTTGAATATTTCTAAAATAATTTAATTTTTGGTGAATTGAAAAATTTGAAAAATATTATATTTAAGATTAAAAGTAAAATTCATGATTTATTGCCTATGATATAATTTAAGAAGCTATTATTTCAAAATAATAAGAAGAATTACTATATTTAGTTTTATTTATCAATAGTATTTATAGTCTTGAGATATAATAATAAACAAATGATTACTATATTCCAAAACACCCATCTCCTCGGCTTGTAAATTCCACCATCACCTCACCTTCTCCTCACACAATATATCTTCCTTACCTTAATAAATATCTATTAAATTACTTCCTTATCTCTACCCCACGTTCATATATGCCTTATTCCTATCGAAATACCAATCTAAGGTTCCATACAGGGAAGTATAATAGAGGATATCCAAAGAGGTTACATTCTTTACCAAACTATCCTTTTATTACATCTTATTATTCATTCTCATATATATTTCATACATGATAGTACAAAAACCTCATTATTTCCAAAATAATTAATTTTTAATTTATTTATAGAATACACCTTATGAAAAATCATATATTCTTTTTTAAATGAAATTATTATCCTTATTATGGTCAGTTCACCACCTCTGTTGATGATGTGACTATTTTCCATTTCCAACATCATGGATGGTTTAAATACACTGATAATGGTTACAAATTAACTACATATGTATATTATATTTTTTTTTCATATTATAGAATTAACATATATCCATAATATTTAAAAAAATGTAATAATTCCACCATGATCCGAAAATCCGTCTAAATAGACATAGCATATAGTGATTATACACTTTAAATAATGATTATTTATGAATAATATTGGATATAAAGTATCATTTAGAGTTATAAAAACTCACTAACTCTAAATGATTATATTTTTTGAGTTATCAAACTATTACAAATGAACATCCATAATTATTCTTAAGTGATTTGACCTTGGAAACAAGAAACATGAACCCTCAAAAAAGTGAAACAAAATTTGATATCTCATTGATATGGTTGTAAATAAAAATTATATAATTATAAATAATGATATATATATATATTAATGGATCTAAATTAAGTAATTAATGAGTCTTATTAAATTATTTTTGATGTTATGTTCAGGTGAAAAATTATCATCGACCAAAGGTAAGAGTTCTCTCTGAACCGCCAAATTTTCTTTGGGTTATACCTTCTATCTATTTATATAACCTTTTATCTATATTATTATTATTTACTTATTTTAATTTTTTATATATTTAATAAAAATAGACCAGGTTTAATTCACATTTCCTTTATGGGGATATACACGTTTTTATGGTTCCCTTCCCAAATTAGTTTCATTGAATAAGACTGATTAAAAGAAAAGTATTTGTTTTCTTTCCTTATTTAATGTACCAATAAATGATATTTTATTGACCACCTATTTTTTCTAAAAACTCATAATCACTATAGAAATCTATTTTTAGTTCATTTTTAGTTTTATAGAAATTATTATTCCCTTACCCACTTTAGTGATTCTTTATCATTTTCCTAAAAAACCCCATATAAATTGAATATTTCAAAAGTAATTTATACACTAGTTTTTATGTTTTCAATTAAATAAGAAAAAAATTTCCTATCCTATGATTCATTATTTATCTATAGACATCCATGAATTACTTAATCCCTTATTTCACAGTATTCATTATGATGTTCCATTTGGATTTGTATAAGACATCATTATGAAACACATTTCCTTAACTAGGGTTTATATAATGATTATTAAAATGTATTTCTTCCCTATATAGCATACATATTAATGTTCAGGTTATGATCAATATTCTCATACATCACCCCAATGAATTCGAGAATTTTTATTTCTCATGATATGAAATTTATTGAATCATGAAGAAATCTTAATCCATGATGGGACTCTATACTCCATGTGATGTAGTCTTGGCGGTTAGTCTTAACTTATGTCTATCTCATGGTCTATGTTTCTTCTGGATTCCCATGGTCCTTTATCTTATGTTTATGGTATGCTTATTTCAATCCACCACGAGATCACTCATATACTTCCCCCTAATGATATTATGATATGTCATTTTATTATTATGTTACACTTCTTTTTCATTTTTATTCCATTACTACCAAGTTTAGAACACCCATTTTGTTTAGGCATTCCATAGGTTATCCAAAGTATATGTAAACACTAAAAGGTATTTTGGATGTCATTATAGAGAATAAAATAAATATTTTGAGCTATATTCTCATTTTTATTTATTATGAACCAAGTATTCTAAATACACTAGAAATATCGATTCATGGGTTATTTTTATTGGTTATTTTTGTTAAAAATATTATTATAATATGTATAAGAGTTTTGGGTCACTGTAGTTGGTAATAGAGAGTTGTATATTTATTTATGGCGATTATAACAGGAATAGATTAGTAAAAATCCATAGGGATTAGTATATGTATTGGAAAATATCTTGAAATTAATGGGACATATATAGTGAGTGGTTTCCATGAAATTATATCCATATCTAGTTATTATAAGTGTATATGTATTTGAAAAAGATATACATAGGGGTAATAACACTAAAGGTCAAATTGACAACCAAATCAATCTACACCTATTTCATGTCAAAGATTCTTTATTGAACAAATAGTTTGAAATCCCCATGGGATATGTTTCAGTAAATTCAAAAAAATCATTATGAATTGTTATGAAGGACATGAATAGACAATTAGGTTAGAAAAATGGATATGAAAATTACCGTGGATAACCTAGATTAGAACCTTATGATTCATAAGTTAGTATTTACATGTTATTTATAAGTTATTACTTCTAACTTCATACTTTCCATTATATAGGCTTACTAGTTCAATAGTTTTCATCCCTAATATTCCGTTCATTTTTGTTAATTGTGGGAAATAGTAAGAACCATGACAATAACCAATGTTATGGGAAATGTAATTATCGATCTAATGAAATTACTAACCTGATATGATAGGGTTATGAGAACATCGTGTAAGAACTAGATATTGTAACCAAAGTTATGAATAATAACATGAATTGTGTGGAAATCCTCCATCCTCTAAGAAATATAATGTTTTAGAGTCATTTATATGACAATTTACTCATTAATTTATTGGATATCTTGATCTTATTATAACTAAAAATGGATTAACACTAGTTAAAATGTATTCTCTGTCCTCCAATTATCTGAATAAAAGAAATTCATTATTTCTTATATCATATTGAGGGGGAATTTGATCAGTAGTGGACGATGATCAAGAACATGAAGCCTTAGTAATAAAACTATTCCATGGAAAGGGAAGGATTCATGAATATATTTTTTAATAAATATTTTCATTGAACTATCCATATAAAAATTGATATAGATTTCCTTGGGTAGGGAAAAAATACTGAGTTTATTAAGGTTTTTGAGGAGAAAATCACAAGGATTTCATGATACGCCTCTATATTTTTTATAGACACTGAAATTAATATTGAAAACTTATTTAGTTGATTGATGTTGATTCTATGAAACGATTTGTTGATTAGAGACTTTTTCAACTATGAATATATTTTCCATTATTCCCTAAATTTCAAGATAGTGATAAGGTATCATTAGTGTTCTTATCAGGATATAGATGGAAATTATAAAATAGAGTTTAATCTTGGTGGATAAAAATATAAATCCCATAGAGGAAATAAAACCCATATACCCATGCATCAAAAGTATGGGATGAAGAATCTTGAAAACCAAATCAAGGGAATATAGAGTTGTTTAAATTATGAAAAAAGGGAATAAATTTAATCAATAATAATTAGAGATGAGGAATCCCACAAATTAGATGATGTAAAATATTTTTTAGATGAAAACTCAACAAGTTTTCTAGTGTGTTAATTAAAAAGAACACAAAAATTATACAATACAATGTTGTAAAGAAAGGGTTTCTAGAGATAATCAATGAATACAACCTCCAAGGCCTAGAGAGAAAAGAAGGAATTATGGTATCACTAATACTAAGGTGGACCATGATAATTGTTTTTGATAAGTATGATAGTTATTCATTAAAAATGGTGAATATATTATTTTATTTTGGTTATATGCATTATTTCATATCATTAAAGTCAAGTATAAGTATTTATACACCACCTCAAAACATGTATTCTAAGTAATCAATAATAACACTAAATGGGTAAATTATTTAATCTCAGGTATATAACTATTAAAAAAATCATTTTTTGGGATAAACCTCTTATATAACCTTATGAAACTTCCTTTAGAGGAATATTATGATACCTTTGGCTTGTGTTGGATATCCCATCACAAAGAGAACACCTACTGCAGGGAGAGGTAAATCACTCTCTATATCCGAATTCATCCTCTAATTATGTACATGTTTGGGGAAAATGATGGATATCTTTTTGAATATTCATCTCAATAATTGATATTATTTCATTAGGAGAAAGAATCTCAAGAAAAAATTATTGAGACAAAGGAGAGAATAATTTTTCAATACATGCACATTATAAGGGAATATACTGATGTATTCCCAAAAGAGTTTTATAGACTTCTTTATCACTAAGAGGTTGTGTTCTCAATTGAACTTATTTCAAGATCTATGCCCATATTCAAGATTCACTACAAAATATACACCATTGAGTTAGAATAAATTAATAAGTATTTATAACAGAATCAGGAAAAAGGTTTTATAAGACTGAGTGTTTGACCATGGGGGGAATTAGTCTTCTTCATCAAAGTGAAGGATAGTTCAATGCACCTTTGAATTTTTTTCAAGAACTTAGTAAAATCATGATTAATAAAAAATTTACCCTACCACAAAGTGATAACTTGATTAATATATTATGTGGTACCTAATACATCTCTATGTAAGAAATGTTTTTATAACATCACCAATTATTATCGAAAAAGGATGATATTCCCAAGGATTTCTTCTGTAAAATGAAAAGAAACTATGAGTCCATAGTGGTTTCCTTTGGAATAACTAATTCTTGAACAATATTTACATAATTAATTAATATAGTCTTTATAGATTAATTTGAAAATTTTGTTATAGTCTTTATAGATGATATATTGATTTACTCTAAAAGTAAGGGGGAGCATGAAGAGAATTTGAATATTGTGTTAATGACATTGAAAGAAGAATACATATGAAATGTATAGTAAATGTGAGTTTTAGAAGGAGGAAGTATCATTCTTGGGTGATGTTATCACAAAGAGATGGATATTTTTGGACCCTTCCAAGATAAAGGTAACTGAGGCGTGGCCAAGACCAACATATGTGAAGGAGATATATAGTTTCCTTAGACTAGAAAGGGATTAAAATTGTTTTGTATGAAAATTATCATTATTATCCAAACCCCTATGAAATATGAATTAGAAAGAAGCAAAAAATTTATAGATCGATGAACACAAAGTGATCTTCAAGGAATTGAAAAAGAGGCTTATCAATGTAACAGTACTCAGACTACCCTCATGTAGAGAAGTATTCATTGTATATAATGATATTTCAAAAAATATATATTATTCTGTACTAATGAATAATGATAAAGTGATCCTATGAATTAAGAAATTTTAAAGTTGATGATGTATACGATCCACGACATGATATAGAGTTTTCTATAGTGGTATTCAGATTAAATATTCGGGAGAATTTTCTCTATGAGGAGAATTGTGAAAGGTAAAAGGATCATAAGAGCCTTAAGTATATATTCACACTGAAGAATATTAATATATTCTAGTAAATATGGTTAGACAATACCAAGGATTATGAATGATAAATCCACTACTATCTTTGGAAGGTGAATAAATTTTGAGATTCCTAAATTATAAAGGATCCCAAAACCTTATTCATAATGAGGACTGAGAGGGATTAGATAATCTTATACAAATAATGGATGGACAAGAGAATTATAAGTGAAGTAACATAATCATTCTTTTATGAAATTATAACTTAATATTCTCTATATTGAAAATTAAATTTTCTCAACTGAAAGATATTGAAATATAGAAGAAACAGAATTCAATAAAAAAAGGAAATACTTAATGTTAAAAACTGATAAAGAAGTAGTTGTAATATTAGGTCAAGACTATGTCTACAATGAAATACTATGATTAAGAAAGTGATGTTAAATTCTACACATAGTTATACATTATCCATCAACCCATAGAGAAAAAATTTGTATCATGTTATTTGAGAACACTCTTCGTGGGAAAAAAGGAAGTAGGAGATCAAAGAATATACAATAAATTCTTGGTATGTGAACAATTGAAAAATAAAATTAAAAGGCTCAGGTCATGATGCAACCATTACCCAAATCTACATGGAAATTTAAAAAAAATTACCTTGGACTTTTTATTGGTATTTTGAAGATTTATTAAGGATGTAATTCTATATGGGTTATAGTGTATAAGCTTACAAAGATAGTTCACATTATTAAAATTTGATATAACTTCTAACTCGATCAACATGAAAGGATATACACATGAGGAGTGGTGAGGATTCATGGAAGACCACCATCAACTATATCTATTTGAGGTAAATATTTATGTTCATGTTTTGGGAAATTATATAGCATGATCTAAACCCTGAGTTGAAGTTCATTGTGGAATATCACCCCAAAAATTATGGCCAATTTGTGTGGACTATCCAGAAATGTGAATATATTTTTAGAGTTTTTTAATGGATTTAAAAGAAACTAGGGATCAACATCTTACCTTAGTTGAGTTATAATATAATAATAGTTTCCACTCAAGCATCTAAACAGATCCATATGGATATTTATAATAGGAAGATACATATATAACCCGTGTGACAGGATGAATTTATTGAACACATGTTATTGAAACCTAAAATGGTTAATAAAATGAAAAATGGTCAACAACATTCAATAAATAACCAGGGCTGATTAATTTAGAAAGAAGTGATATATAGAAAATTTTCCATAAGTCATGGAGTTTCATATTGGAGTAAAGTGTTTCTCAACATATATCCTTTGAATTTATTCATGAGATTTGTGATGAATAGAAATCTATATCCTTGATATATTGACTCCTTTGAGATTATTGATCACATCAGAGATGTAACCTATTGAATTACACTCAAACAAACCATTTATTATGTATAATAAATTTTCAATATATTCCTCTTGAGAAAGTATGTACAAGGTCCCTCACATGAACTTAATCCTAAGGTAGTATTAATAGATAATGATATCTCTTCTAAAGACTATCTAGTGAAAATCATGGACCATTCAATAAAATTTTACACAATAAGAAAACTCACATAATGAAAGTATTATGGTGAAACAATAAGTATGAGTAGAAGAAATGGTATTTAGAGGAATTACTAAATAAAAAATACGATCACATGTTTTTTACTTATTTTTTAAAACAAATTTTAAGGTTGAAATTTATTAAGGGGAAAGAATGTAACGAACTGAAATTCTATCAATTGAATTTCTCCTTCTAATAATATAAATGTGTTATATTTAGTCATTTTATATTATATAAAGATCATGAAATTTATGAGATACCCGTTTTTTTATTATATTTACATAGAGATTAAATTTAGAGAATTAATATAGCCATAATAATTTAAAATATTATAATGGGATTATAAATTGAATATAAAATAACTATAATATGAAAATTTGGATATAATTGATCCCCTAGAATAATCTCACTCATGAACTAGACTATAGAAATTAAATAGTATATTAGTATAAAAATATACAAACTTGAGTTGAAATATAATATAATTAAAAATGAATGAAATATTTTTTAATTATAAAATGTAGAGAACCCATATGATGATTATAAATCTTCCCATTGGAATAGTAATCTGATTGTGGAAAAGTAATTTAGACATTAGAATAGTAAAATCACCTATAAAATTTTGAAATAATACTTTTTTATCCTATAAAATGGAAATATGATATATTTATATCCTAATACAAGTAACTTAATGTTTTAAAAATGATAAAATTAGATCTTGTATTTTTTTTAAACATATTGGACTCATTTTCATTTTTATAATTAATATAACATTTTTTAACAAAACAATTTTCATAAAATGTGTTTATATAATAATATTATGTTTCATTATAATAATAATGTAACTTAATGAGACAATACATATGTTTTTAATGGTTCTTAAAAATGATCATAATATAAAATATAGTAGTTCTCATATTAATAAAGATTAATTTAAAAAATCAATTTCTTATACTTACAATATTACTTTCATAAAATGGATTTCATTTTTGGAACCCAAAAAAAATGCTCTGGGTAAAGTTTTGGTATTTTTTTAAAATAGTTGTTTTTTTTGAATAATGAAATACAAAAAGAAACCTTTTTTAACATTTAAAGTTAAATACATGACTTATTTCATATGAGATTATGTAAGAACCCATTATCTCTAACTCACATGCAGAAATTATTTCATTTAGTCAAAAAAATCTACACTATTCATTATAACAATATAAAATAATAAAAAAGTTATTGATAAAAAAATATTCCACTCTCCCCCTATAAATACCATCCCTCACTTCCTATTCTCCTTGCACAATCTAAAATCCTTAGTGATGTTCCTAGATCATTATAGGATCATTGATATGGGGTGTGGTGAATGATTGATAACTTTATTTTGTTAATTATTCTTATAATCTCAACCTATAAAACATTTTAGAGTTATGATACACTTAATGATATATCTCAACCTCAAATTGTATGAATTAATATGATGATAGAGACAAGTACATGATATTTTTAATGTTTGGTTCACAGAACTACTCATTTACAATTTGGTTTACCTCCCCAAAATGGATTTTTTACAAATATTTTTATTTTTATCAGCTGCATAAGAAAAAACTAGTTCTACTACCCAATAATCATTCCCCAGACTAATCATAGTTCTACACCCAAAAAATTAACTCTTCTTCTACAATTGGTAATACCGTTAAATATCCTTCTTGAATCCAATTTTTGAACATGTTATAGAACCTAACCATAATACATTTTTGAAACTATTTCTATAGGTCATATACAAGATCTTATTATTCTATTTTGATCCACTGTATAATGATCTAGTTCTTTAGATTTTATTTCTTCACAAGATAGTCAGATAAAATTTTCTTGGGTAAAATATCAAAGATCATCAATAACTCTCTAAGAGTTTATTAGTATTGATAATTCCTCATTAAACTAGGATAAACTAGATAAAATCACTCTATCATTTCATATATTTATCTAAAAATTACCTTTGGAACATTAGTTTTGTAGAAATTAAATTTGTATGCCTTACATCCATTTCCCTTCGGCCTTGTGAAACTCGGTGTGAAAGAACTCAGTCTGATGAACATCCTTTGTACAACGATTATTATTATACTAATTAGAATATCGGTTTCAAAATCATGTTCATAATTATAATCAAATGACAATACTCAATCTGATTCACATCCTACATTATCTGATGAAACATGATCTGATGATTCTTTTCTCATCGAAGCAAGATCAGTTCAAATATTTTTTTCATCAAAGTTAAACCTTTGATGTATAATCATGGAAAAACACTTTATCACATAAAATCCTACACATGTATGAAATGTCTTCCATATACATGTATAAAAATCCCACCCCTTTATATAATCATGATTATAGGGTAAATGGAGGGAAACCAATTTTATTTTCCCACTCAAGTAAAATTGTAAATTTGAGCTTCCTTCTCAATGAATTTTACTGGTTGAATATCAATCTATATTGAATATTCTTACTGATCCATAGAACATTCACGGTGTAGTAAACGAAAACAAGAGTTCTTAATTTAGGAATATAATAAATTTTAAATAAAAAAATATCATCTTCATTGTTCATTACGTTATAAAAATATGTGAATCTACGTAAAACTCTGTTATAAATATGATTGACTAATGAATTCATCATAAACTTTTTTATCTAATGACTATTAATTTATCTACTAATATCTACAGTATCTTCTATAATGGATGGTCTTAAAAATGTTTGAATGATGAGAATTAAATATTTATTCTATTCGATAGAATCACAACCAAATCTCAGTTGGATATATCCTCTCTTAGTTCGAATTTTTTAGAAAACCTATTACTGTCGACATCAACATATATTTTTCTAATACATATAAAAATCATCAAAAAAAATTATGATATTTTCTCATTAAATAACCTAAATATGATGCCATTGAAATTATCTCTCTGATTCCATAATAATAATCTATCAGTTAGATCATACACGTGCCTTTCTGATGGAAATTCATCTAATGAGACCTTATAGATTTCTCCATTTGGTAATATTCCCATTTTTTCTCTATCTGATTGCACTGAAATTCTATCATCCCTCTAACACATATTCAAACTCTACAATATATTGATTACATCATGAGATTCATAAACATTATATATTCATTATTAATCAACTTCACATTTCTCCATCCGATCACATTATAAATTTATATATGATGTAGATTCTTAACATTCCTTTTAACAATTAGCACTTCTTTGATTTCCCCATCTGACCATCCAACATATAGACTTTACAATTAAGCCTTATTTATTTATTTATTCCATAAATCAATATTTATAAATCTAAAATTTTAAAAATTTTAACTTAGACTACATACATATACACTTAACAACATCTGTCTCATATGTCAGATAACATTGCATATCTCTTACAACCTACAACATGATCTTTCTTTAGAAACTAACTTCTTAATCTTTGTGGAAACTTATAAAAAATAAAAAGGGGTCATTAAAAAATTCTAATTTTTAGGAACTTGAATATTGATATAAATCTTTTTTATTTTAAGAAAAACTTTATAACCTCTATAAGGAAGGATTATTACACAACCCCAACATCTTAAATTCTCTCAAACTTCTCTAACATTATTATATAACATTATATTGAAACACATATGGACATATTGAAAAAAATGAATCAAAACGCACATTGGAACAGTAATATCTTTTTATAAGGTCACCAGAAAAATTAAAACATTTTATATGTCTATATGTGTTATTAATAATTTCTACCCAAATAATGATTTCATTTTCTTCCTTCCCCTATATCATTTACGCCCTACTCAGTAATCAAATTCAAAGGGTAATACAAGGACCATCACAAGTTATCTTCCATCATTACATAATCAGGAAAATATTTCATTGAGGAAAATATATCACCACATGAGTTTCTTAACAAACATCATTTAAAGAAATGACTCTAAGTCATTGTGGGTGAATTTAGTGTAGAAAACAAGAGTGAAAAATCAAAGTGATTAGTGTTTTCCATAACCTTTTTGCCATGTATTAATTTCCTTATGCACATTCTAACTTATTTATATTCAAGCAAATCTGAGTGACTTTTTATAGATAAATCCTTCAACCATCCCAAAGTAATATTATAATAGTTCACATCTATAATCAAAACTTTCCCTATATATCAACATTCTTAACATCCCTACCTTTTTCATAGAAGTGTGATACTCGTACTTCAACTTCATCTTTTCTCCCCCTAAATTGTAGAACTCCATTATTCATCATGATGATTGTAATTATTCTATGATGGATTCTTTTCTTTATCTATGAATAAAATAACACAAAACCATCTTTTGTATTTATTATCCTTAAATTACCTTAATGTTAGTACAAATAATAAAGTATATTAGGAGAAAACAGGAACCTCAATGTTCCATGGAAGTTATGAGTAGACTGAAAGTATTCTCCCAATCTATTTTTATTTTTATCCTTTTCATTTTTTAATGGGATGTTATCTCTTCCTAATGATGATATTTCGTCTGTTTTTAAAATTTATTTCTTTTCCTTTAAATAATTTCTATATTATAATGTCATCTAATCTTCAACATTAGTAACATATTTAATACCTTGAGTTTTTAACAAATTCTTCATGCTTTAATATTAGGATGAAAATATATTCATGATGTTTTGGATACCAATCAAATATTTAACTAACCCCTTATAATTTTTTTGAATCTTCAATTCAAAATATATTGAATGCTTTTTATCAACATTATTCTCAATTTATAATACCATTTTCTTCACTTTTTCATTAGGGAACTATTGTGCTTCCCCTATATTTCTATCCTTGTATATATATTCTAGAATAATAACTAAGTAAATTTTATTTCCCAACTCTCTATTATTTATCTTCTCAATATTTTTGAGGTCTTTTATTTCTCAACATTGTTAAACATATTATTTTCCTCTTTGAGTTTTGAAATTACATATCTTTTGAACTTCATTTCTTGTACAATATACTTTCTTGAAAAATATATTCTTCTCTTATTAGTCTATCTTCCCATGGTTCATACATTTTTCATATTTGAGACATATTATTCCAAGATAAATATTATTTGTGAATGAATATTCCACAACACCAATAGTGGCCTACGTGTTTTAATTTTTTATACTGATAGTACTATTATGCTAAATATTACTCTTGTTATTTATTAAAAAATTGGCAGTGAATTTATTTAGGGAGATAAAATTTTGATGAATTCTACTCTTTCTTAGTGGAAGAGTAGTTATTAAAAATATTAACTTTAAAAACTGTATTATCAGTAGAAGTAGTTAAAAATTAAGATTAATTCTTAATAGAAATAACCTTCTTCTGTAAACCATTATTTTCAATATATTTTGAAGATTCACATTTAACCTAAAATACTTTGGTTATGTCTTCTCTGGTCTTCTTTAACTCACATTATTCTATAAAGAACAATAATTTTTTGAGATAACACTTTTTTTCTCCAATTTATTATTTCCTTAAATTTTTTTACCATCTTATAAAATTTAAAAAACATCCACATGTTCAACTTACATTCATCAACAAGTATTGTTGCTACCATTTTGAGATTCTCCTCTCAAGATGATGTTTCTTCAAAACAATTATTCTATTTCAAGCTCATTCATATTAATTTTCTAGGATATAATATCAATAAAGTCTATTACCTCTATATTTATTATCTCACCATTGAAAAAAGATATCTCTTTAACATATTTCTTCAACTTATTTCTTTTCATCTTGATTTGTTTAATTTTATTAATAACATCTTTCAAATTTTTTATAATCCACTCATATTATTTTCTTTCTTCTACACCATCAACACTATTTGATGGTGTACTTCATGTTATAAAATTTACTAAGATGTTTTCCTAAGAATTAAATTCATTATTGGATGAAGAATAATAATACTCTCTTATTCTTAATCAAAATTTCTTATTATTAATTAGAATCACTTTATTATGTTTATTCCCCTTCTATTTGAGAGTCTTCATATATTTTTCTTCCAAATTAAAATCATCAAAACTATTATTAGGGAACATTGTTTCAAAATGACCACCATTAATATAATAGTTTTATTTAAGATAATTTTTAACTTTCCCCTTACATTTTATTATTTTTCATCTCTTATTAAGAAGAGAGATGATAATGTTGAAGTAATTTTTATATTCCTCTACCTCTGGATCACTTATTTATTTTCTTAATTATTTATACCCAATATTTCATTTTAACAAGGATTTAAAAGCAATGTATTCAATATTTATCTTATAAAATAATATTTTTCTCCTCATATCATCTGAAATTATATATTTTTTATGTTCATCTAGAGATGAATCTTCATAGTCTTATAAATCCGGCACCTTAGAATCAAATATATTTGGAAAATTTATTATAGTTTTCTAAACAATGGTAAAATATTCCAATTTCTCACCAAAACCACTATCAATTTTGAAAATATCATTGAATCACGTAAATAATTCATCAAAATATTCCTCATAATCCATTTTAATGTCTTGAAACAAGGTTCTCCAAATTTTTATATTAAGTACCTTTTACTTCTCATGTTCTTCATAACAGTTTCTCAACTTATCATAATTTGTTTATCCATTAAAAACACCATACTATTTTTATAAACATTACATGACAGATCTATATAAGGATAACTTTGATGAAATAGAAAATTTTTAGCATCTCTAACTTCTAGTCAAAGAGATGAAATTTTATATAACATGATATTATTCCAACTGTGATAGTTTCTACCATTGAATATAAAGACACCAATTTTATGAATTTATATTCTCCATGCTCATTTGATAGTAGTAAAATTTAGAAGGAACCAATTATTTGGTATGAATTAATGTTCATTTATCATCATAGGTTCATTGATAGGTGATGGGGGTGAATCAATGGTCCCATTATTTTATTAATACTTCATATGAACTCAACCTCTGAAACTTGTTAAAGTTACATTCCCCGAAAGATATATATGAAAGTAAATTCTTAAGAAATAATGTAAATAGAGGGAGTATAACATGATATCTACAAGTTTCAGTAGAAATACATACTCTTTGAAATGTTGGCTATCCTAAAAATCAAGGATTCTTTGACTAATGTTTTCAGGATTACAAAATACACATGAAGAAACTGGCTTTTCATCCCCATAAGCATTCCTCTAGATAATACAGATTCTACACCCCAATAATATATTATTCCATAATAGTTGTTTTAACCAAAATATCCATCTTTTACCCACCTCCTCAACTTGTTATATGACCCAACCAAAATCCTTTTTTAGTAACTGTATCCACACACAAGAAACAAGATCTTACTCTTATTTTTTCCATTATAGAATAACCCGCTTCATTATATTTTATTTCATGAAAAGAATATTGGATAATATTTTACTATTTATAATATTTAATATCTTAAAAAACACTTAAGAGATTTTTTTATTGAAAATTATTCATGATCATAGGATGTATAAGTAAATATAATTTCAATTTTCCTAAATTTGAGTAAAATTACATTATAAATACTCATTTAGTAAAAATTAATCTGGTATTACTTCCATCTATTACAACATAGTTAGATGAAACATAGTCTTATAAAACACATTATAATGATCCTATTTCATGTGATGTTATTTTTTTTTAAAAAATTTAGAGACCCATTCAATAAATTTTGTTTTCTTCTTCCTTAATCGATGCTACTAAGTCTAAAGAAATTTAGTCTGATGCATATTTTTCTGATGAAGAAATATTAGTCTGAATCATTTTCTTGTACCAATTAAAATTTCAGAAAAGTACTCAGAACACAAACCCTTCATCACATCCTAGCCTATATGCATATGAACAATGTTCCACATACAAATATAAAACATTAACTTCTTTATATAGGAAATATTTTAGGGTAACATTTGGAAAAAATTGTATTTTCCTACTAATCTCAAATTAGAAACTCAAATATCCAACTAGGTTAATTTATCTAGACATGAATCAAACCTTATATAATCTTATTAGGTATTCATAGAACATTAAAGGTGTCAAAAAACATTGCAAAATTCTTTAACATAGAAATATTAAAAATTTCTAACAAACATCTTAACATCATCATTATTAATGAAATTACAATTATTATGTAAGTATGATTAAAAATCTATTTAGAATATCTATGACCAATTAATTCATCATGAAATTCATCATAGGATTACTAATCCATTATCAAGTGAATTCCATATGAATTTTTATAAATAATGGTCTCACAAATGTTAAACAATAAGCTTCAAATTTTCCCTCTACCTGATGGACTCATAGAAATATGCTTATATGATATGTATTCTCCTAGTTCTACTTTGTGAGGAAACCACTATCTACTAGTCGTGAAATATCTCTGTTTGATACAAGTCAACTTCATCTCAAACATTGTATCATATTATATTCCTAGATCACCTCCATATAATATAATCAACAATCCTTATAATTTAATCTTAATAATCTATCCATTGAATATTTCATGTGTCTATCTGATGGAACATTATCTAATAGAACTTCATAAATTTTTTTTGTTTGGAGACATGATTTTTTATCCACCTCATAATACTAAAATGCTATCCTCTATTGTAGAGACCCAAATCTTGACGTACATGGAAATTACATCACTTTTGCGGAATACATAATATATAAAAAAATAGACACCCAAGGACCATAATAGTTTAGTGTCTTTCTAAACTCTGAACAAAATATTCTAATCATGGTAAAAGATCTTCAATATCTCTCATCATGTTATTCCCCTTTTTTTCTTACCTAAAACATTTATTTATATCCTGGGGAAAAGAAAACATAAAAAGGGTGAGCTCAAATTCTCAGTAAGGGTAAACTTGGAGAACATCAAACCATCCCTAAACCTTTGAACGTAAAAACATGAACATAAAACAAGAGTAATGACATAAATCTTGGTAGTACGTATGGAATAGATCAGAAAGAAACATTAATCATGATAAAATATCATGGGAATAAAACATGTAATTGTGGAAAACCATTAATCACATGATATGATTTCCATATTAGCCAAGGCATTGCTATAATGACTATCATAGTGGACAAATTCCATTACTGAACCAGGTTTACTTGTCGTTCTAGCCCTGTATTAATGAAGCAGATTTACTTTCCGTTCTAGCCATATCTATCTCATGAGATATAAATCTTTACCCAATTAATTGGAGGGAGATGTAGTTCCCACCCATCTCATATTAAAATCATTCTTACATGTGCCACAAAACAATCATAAATCATTCATCATAACAGAACGAATTAAATGGGTTTCATAAACATCATCCCTTTATAAAATTATCCATATAAAACAAATGGATATCATTTCATAATTAGAAAAATAAAACCATATAAATAATAGAGACATTATACTTGAAATATAATCATACTAAATAAGGTCATCTTAGATGGTAAATAATTTTGATAAAACACTTGAAATGAATTTTTGAGGAATATAACCTTTCTTCTTCAAAATAATTTTCTTTTCAAAGAATTCCATGTAATTTTAAAAAGAAATGATTATGTTAAAAATAATCATGAAATAATGTAGAGTAAGCTTCATGAAAATAAGGTTTTATGAAACCATAAAAATCCATTCATGCAGTATAAGTTAAAAAATATTCTCCTCGTACTTTTGCTGGAAAAGTCAAAAAGTATATCGTATGGTAAACAAAAGAAAGATTCTTTCCATAACATGTGGTAAAATCCATAAAAGGGTAAAAATGACTTTAAACATACATGTAATAATTATAAACATTTAATGAAAACATTATGATAAAACATGGACCTAGATGATTAACATAACCCTAGTAAATACTTGCGAATAAACAATCTCGGATAAGAACGAGATTGGAATAATTATCCCTTACCTTATATCCAATTTCGTCTGAATGTGTCTGAGACTCCTGTATAGTGGGTTTAAACATATTATTAACTTATAAAAGAACCATAATAATATTAATTATATCATTTATGATTCACTTACGACTTTATATTACCCTTTCATTTGTCAATTCCATGTTAAAGCAGCGTTTTGGGTAAAATCATTTCATCTATCATACGTTTTTTGACTTGTAATTATTCATATGATTAGTTAGATCATTATTACATACTTCCATAATGTAAAACATGATTTATATATAATATATATTCAGAATATATATATAATAGATGGATAAATGGAATGAAATACATCGTTCATTGAGACAGTAGGCCGTATGTACGCATGGACCTTGTTTTCGTTTCCTTATTAAATTTAATGGAAGTAAATAACACACACACATATATATATACATAAATCTAGTAGCATTATTATGCCATATATTTCATGATTACGTATTATATATAATTTATAATCATTCTTGAATGGTTAACATGGAGAATGAATCTCATCGCATCGTGGAGATAGTAATCCGTACGAACGCACGAGCGATGATATCATTCCCATAATTATTGAATGGAATTGGAGTGGATGATATAATATCTCAGAATTAGTATTATGTTATAATAATCATATATAGTTATTATTTACAGTATTATACCCATCCAAGTAAGGTGGTGGTGGAAAAACATATTACACCACGGCGTGGAGACGGTAAGTCGTACGTACGCACATGCGGTGATTTCATTTTTCATAGGATGGATAAAAGGTAAAATAGGGTTTTTTCATATTTATAATAACATATCAGTTTATTAGATATATTTATGTTATTACTTTATAATGAAACAACTAATGAAGTGGAAGTATTAGAATAAAGAAACTTGAAAGAATCGGTAGAAGAGATTACCTCTTCCTCGACACACATCCTTTGAATTAATTCTTAAGTGACTAGAGTTTGTCTTTTGAGAAGACCAGAATCTCAAAAAAGTTACTAGGGAAGTTGAAAATATTAATGGGTAGGGATTTGTTGTGATTGAAGCCTCAAAATGGTGTGAGGAGGAGAGGGATGAGGTGCCCTTTTATAAGAGAAGAGAGGGGAACTTTTGGAAACCTCAAAAATACTAGTTAGTAATAAAAACAAAACCCACTTAAAAATCTCAAAAAATGACTAAATTAGAATATTAGATAAGATAGGTTTTTAATCTCATTAACAAATAAAATGTATACATGTTTTATTTTTATTTTAAACTTTATCATTTTGATTTATCCTTGTTTAATCTATTTAATTTTATTTGTGGTAATAATATTCTAATTTTTAAATTGTTATAAATAATTACTTATGTGTTGTTAATTTTCCATAATTAGATAAATTTTTACATTTTAAACCATATAATTTTCAATTTGTAATTTTTAAATATATTTATGATTTTCAAAAAAATTAATAATATGTTATTTTTATAAAATATCAATAGTATCAATTTTAACACTATTCAATTATTTGAATTAAAATAAAATACACAAAAAAGATATTGTAAGAACCTTGTTTTTCCTATAAAAGATTTTGGAATATTATTGATGTTATTCTAGAGCATCACCTTCAGACGACGTACAATTCCGAGCCCCGGTGTGGTCGGAATTAAATTTTCAGTGTGTTCACACTGGACATGCCAAATAAATGGGATAAGCCCTAAAAGGAAATTCAGATCCTAAATATGAGTGTACAAATGGGTCTAAAATGGGGTTTTTACCCTAAGAATGACAAAATGCATGTCGGCGCGGGACGTTTGTACCCCTATCCCATTAACAGAACTTTAAATAGATAAATAAAATATTTAAGTTATTTGTTTAATCATTAAAATTAGGTGTCTCTCAAACGGTAGCTTGGATTGGAAAACCGGGGGCACCGTTGAGTCCGGAACGTGCCGTTTACCCTAGGAGGGGTGTAACTTCCACGGGCGCAGGCCTTCTGTGAAAAATGGCCCCAGGGGCATTTTCGTAATTTAGCAGCTTCAGAGGTTAAATTTTATAACTTTCGAACGGGGCCTCAGATTAAAATTCCGAGACCGTCGTTGTGCTCGGGAGGTGGTTTTAACCCTAAGGAAGGTTTAATCTTGACCCTGCCAATTGTTTCGGATGCGGGTTAAATTAGGGGTTTAAATTAATTAATTTTTTAATTAATTTTTCTTCTTCATTTAAACCCTTCTCCCCCACTTGTTTGTTCTTCCCTGGTGCAACCCCTCCCAATGAAGAAGAGGAAGAATCCCCTCCCCCACATCCTCCTCTCCAAACTGTTTCGGGGACGGCAGATTCCTCGTGAAGCGACGTGCAGCTCACAATAAGGTAGGATCGTTGCGGTTTCTTTTTTTTTTTAAATCTGCATCTACTTTGAGCTAGAATTTTTGCATCGATACTCTGTTGAATTATCGAGAAAATCCCATGAATGTGGAGTATGTTTTATGAGCATTCTGATTCACTTTTCGGAATTAGAATCCATGTTCGGAGGCGATCGAAGTCATCCGTCGAAGATTGCGGGTTTTGGGTGTCCTTCCGGCGTTTCGAGTTCTTCGGCGAGTAGGGACGGCGGTCTGGCGTATCCCCACGTGGAGGAGGTGGCTCGACCTCAGGTAGGCGGCGGCTCGGCTGGTTCGGCGGGGTTTCTCAGCAGAGGGTGTCGGCCGGGCGAGATGGGGATTCCAGGCAGAGGCACGGGTGAGGCCGAGCGGAGGTTGTCGGGGGCGTGCGGCGCAGGCGGATTTGGGCGACGGTGAGCGCAGAGGTGCAGCAGGCTGCGGAGGCGCGCGGTCGGGCACAAGACCCGCCATCTGTCGGCCTAGCGGTGGGGGAGACCAGGGTCACAACGACCCCAGGACGTGCAGAGGACCCGCAGAACGCGGTTCCGTGTTGGAGAAGTTGGTCCGGCTTAAACCGGTCCGGGAAAGATGGTCGGCCCGCGCGGTGAACCGCGGGCCAGTTCAGGCGTATGGTGGGCCGGTCGAACTGGCCCGGCCCACCCGAACGGTATGTTAAATATTAAAACGCCCATAAAATCTAGACCGGGTGTCAGATTCACATACCATTAGTGGTGACACGTTCCTTAAAACGAGGTGAACCTTTTGAGGTGGTCTCAGGAATTTTTAATTCCCAAGACCAGGGGTTTGGAGGCATGACACATGCGTTAAGTAAGTTTGGCTCTTTCTCGGAGTTCTTGTTTTGAGCGGCGCGGACACATCTGGTGTCCGTTTTGAGCGCCATCAGTGGAATTGTGACCCTGCCTTTGAGCCGGAGTTTTCTAGTGTCGTTTCATGTGTTGAAAACAGATTTGAGTCATGGGCCCCATGGCCCGTCTTTCGAGATGTGTGCTGCGTTTATCAACTTTTTTCATCGGCCGTTCGTTCGGGGCGTGTGATTAGTTGATTCTGGGTGTTTTTATGAGGGTGTTGCAATGGTGCAATCCACCCGCTTTAATTCAGCACACTGGTGTGGGCCCCGTGAGGGCCGTTTTGTGATTTGGCGGTGATTTCCAGCTTTATCACTGGGTGTCTGTTTTGGACAAGTGAATAGTCCATCTTGTGCACTTTTTTGAGAGGATCACAACGGTGTGATCTATTCGTTGTGCATTAGGACCGAGGTGCATGTCCCACATAGAACCTCTCATGCGCGGTTTGACAGAATTCATCTTTTTCTGTAGATATTTGCTCCACTCAAGTGAGCAGTCCTTTTGATGTGTTTTCTCGAGGGGATCCCAATTGTGCGATGCTCCTGACTGTTTTCGGGACCGAGGATTGGGATCATGGGACGTCGTTCAGGTGTAAAACGGTGTTGGAGAATTTTCCGTCGGATATCCGTTTGAGGCGAGTAAGTAGTCTATCTCACGTGTTTTTCTATGACGATTACAACGGTGTAATATTTTCAGGTGAGTGGAGCATCCTACGTGATCTTATTAAATGTGGAAATATGAAGGGTGATCCGGTGGTGGTTCGTCTTACTATGTTGGTAGTGGGCCCTTGGCGTGTGATCGCGTGCACTCTCGTGTGGGTGAAGTAAATGTTTGAAGAGATGTTGTTGGTCGTGCCTGGGCTGATGAGGTGGCAAGTTAGAGCTGTTAAGTTTACTCCCTTCGCGTTGACGTTGGGTGCGGTGTGCACGATAGCCTTTGGGATGGAAACGTGGTATACTCTAGGAGTATATGAGAATTCTTGGAGGTACATGTGGTTGTTTGTACTAGAGAACATTTGTGCGCTTGGTTGGAGTTGAGTTGGGGCCACACGTCGTGTAGGCCCCATGTGCGTACTATGTTCTGATTTACGTACCTTTGACCTATTGCGACGTAGAGGGTCCCTATGTTCACGATTGTTGACCAGTAGGGTTGAGTTTCCCACTATTTCTATTCGCGATGGTTTCGACCAGCATGGTTTAGTGGTTTCCCCTAGTTCTGTTCTCGATGGTTTGGCCGACAGAGATGGGTTGGTTCCTCTTTTCCTTCAACTGTGAGGGGTTTCAGTACCGTTCCCCTTTCACTGGACTATGACACCATTTACGGCTATGTGTGCTCATACAACGTGGGTGTTTTCCCACTTTCTGGGATGAATTTTCTCGGTCTTCTTTGACTGTGACTCAGCGGATTGGAGCGTGATCACCCTGAGAGGCTGGGGAGTTTTTCCCATCCCTTCATGTTCTCTGGTAGAGTTCTTGTGGATTCGGTGTGACCAACACATTACGAGGGAACCGATCCTCTACCCAGGCGGTTGTTTCTAGCAGGTATGGCCAGTGTAGTACCATCCAACAGGGATGGCCAGTGGGTTACCATCAAGCAGGGATGGCCAGTTGATTCACATCCAGTAGGGATGGCCAGTGGGTTACCATCCAATAGGGATGGCCAGCGTTGTACCATCTAATAGGGATGGCAGAGCGGTTCTGGGATTACCTCCAACTGGGCTAGGAAGTGGTCCCTGATGCCGGGTTTACCTCCAGCTGGGCTGGGTAGTGGTCCCTGATGACGGTTCCGAGCCTCCCTCCAGTGGAGTACCCTTTTACGAGAATGGGCATTGGGACTCGTCTATGACTTTAGCTGGGTCTCCCTCCAGTGGATTACCCTTTTACGGGACTGGGCAGTGTGGCACCCATCGACTTTTTCCAGGTGACCCTCTAGTGGGAACTCGTCGACTCCCAGGGATTACCCTCCAGCGGGGCTGGGCAGGGGGTCACCTGTCGACTTTGAGGAGACCTCTCAACTGCGGGGCAGTGAGAAGGCGTGGTTTGATGTTCCCCAGAACACTCAATTACGAGGGGCACATTCCCCACTAAGACGCGACCTAAAACTGTGCGAGCGAGTCAGTGCCACCCAATGTGTATAGTGCCAAGGTGTGGTGATTTGAGCCCCTTAACTTGCAGTTCGAGGCAGAGGTGTGGGATTCTAGGCATTGATGGTGTTTTCTTCTAGGACTATTGCCTACTCACTTTCTTGGGCTGAGGTACAGGATGAAGATCCCCTTACAGTCTTGTTAGGGTTTCTTAACAGAGCATATAGATATGTTTATACCTTGTTATAGTACCCAATTCATTGGCTTGGTTACTCTCCCTCCAAGAGAGGCGAAGACAGGCGAGGTATGACACATGATTTCCGTTTCTAGCTTCTCGTGGTTGGACGAGTATACTCTCTTTCTATAGGTAGAGAATACTCGACAAGAAGTTCATCTTCTCACCATTTCCATCTCCTTATGTCTGGATGAGACTACCTCCTTTCTCTTGTTGGGTTGAGATGGACTCTCTACTGTACTCTTAACTGCACTCTTTGTTGTACTCCTTTACTATTCCCTATTCAATCTACTGCTCACCCTTCTGTACCTCTTTTGTGTCACCCTCGAGCCTTTGGGGTATCCTACTGAGTATTTTTATACTCACCCCTGCTTGGTTTTTTCCCGCACTTGGTGTGCTCTTACAGACGACGGACAGGTTGGTCGTGACTTCAGCAAAGTTTAGGAGTTCAAGAGCTTGGACCGCGTGTGGTGGTTCGAGTCGGGTTCTAGGTGGGGGACCCTTCCAGCTGTTTTTCTTTTGTTTACCTATTGTCGGGTTGTGGCACCTTTTCTGTTTGGGCGCGTGTTTTTCCGCTTTTCTTTTTTGTTTACATTCAATTTTAATCATTTTTAATTTTCAAAATAAGGGAGTTCCTTATGGTTTGATTGAATATTGGTTTAACCAGGGAGATCTTTGAAAGAGGGCCTTATAGACTTGTAATTTTTTGATATTAAAGGGGGTATGTATTGGTTGAAATATTTTTATTTTAATAAGTTTATGTAATGCTTGTGTTGGATTTTTTATCAACCAATAGAAAAATAAAACAGTTGATTCTAAATAGTTGAGTTTTTAAAATTACATTAAAAACATGTCAATGATGGTCTTATGCATGTTTATAACTTTTATATGAGTTGATTGGGCTTTGTAGATGTTTTTGGTGAAGCATAAAAAATTACTTCAAGATATTAATATATTACATGATTGTTTATTTACTAAAAGGGAAAATAATTATTCATGAATTCATTTCAAATTTTTTAGAAAAGTAATTAAAGGACTCAATTCACATATATTTTAGATAGTTTATACCGACAAAGTATTTTCTTATGAATCACTAAATAAAATCATAATAAAAGGGTTTAATAAAATTTGTGATTTACAAGTAATTATGGGATGTTTATTATAAAATAATTTCAAGGAATAATTTCATAGTTTAGAAGGTTACACCTTAACGGGGTACTATTACACTACAATTATTCAAATGGGTAGATCTATTTAAATAGGAATCAAAGGTATATGCTTGGTAACTAAAATCATTACACCTAAATATATATGATTTTTCGGTGATTTTTATAATGTATTTGTTTTTAGTTTTTTTTTGATTATGTGAGTTGTTTTGTTCTACATGGATCATTTCATATTTCATCCTCAACATCACTTTTAAATGCTAAATGTGAATTTGGATTCAAGATTGATCCAAGGGATGATATTGAAGGAGATGTTTAGAAAGTTGAAAATTTGTTGATGGTTTCTTAATTTGAAATTCAAAAATCAAGTGCTAATGTGTGTTGGAGGTGTGAAGGTATTTTAAAAATCATAGATATTATAACAGGTAAAAAATGATAAGGAATTTGATATTGGGAATTAATGTAATGGATATTCATCATATAGTTTATAGATGTTAAAGAACATGGATTTTATAATTGAAGTCACTATCGAAGAGGTTAATATCTATTATTATGTGTATAGTGAAGTCCTAAGATATCTTATGTTAATTTAATCTAATAGGCTTTCTATTTCATAGAAAACCTCATTAAAGTATTGAATAATATGTTGGGTTGTCAGGGATAAATTTATTTCAATTTTTATTGAAAAAATTTAATGAGTGAAGATGTGAAGTGAAGTTGAATTTCATCTATGAAAAAGTGGATTTACTTTATAGAAATTAAATATTATTAGTTTTTATATTTTGAATAATTTAATTAACTTTATAGTGAATAAAATTACATTAAATGTTATAAATTTAATTGTAACAATAGTCGAACGATTTTCCCATATCATTTGTATATAGGTTGAAGATAAGGGAAAATGTGATCTAAAGTGTTATGAATAATGTTAAGGATGTAACCATTTTATTTTGATGGCGAACCTTACAAATCACTATTCCAATTATATTTTTTCTATTATAGTATGTGGTTTTTTAATGAAGTTATTAGTATCTTTTAAATTTTGATTTTTCTTATACGGAATAAAAAACTACAAGCAAGTTATTCATCTCGACTAAAAATGATGGTCATTCTTTTATTGAACATAAAA
The DNA here is from genome assembly GCA_963277665.1 of Viscum album. NCBI lineage: Eukaryota > Viridiplantae > Streptophyta > Magnoliopsida > Santalales > Viscaceae > Viscum > Viscum album. The sequence continues at coordinate 1,386,501,104 of OY728138.1, forward strand.
GGACATTGTTCACATATTAAACCGCACTATTATTTAATACCTATGGATACAAATGGATATTTATTTTAATGTATCCATAATTCTTTTATAAATGTGTTCAATGTTTCTTTTAAAGACATTGAAATATATTGAACATTGAAATTGAAGAGCGTTCACTATTTTGGATGATGTGTTTGTACATGAATTTTATATCAAAAATAGATTATATTAATTCAATAAAAAATGGTATTTAAAAAATAAATTGAAATAAATATTATAAATATATATATAATTATACCATACCTATTATAAATGATTTTTATTTTTCTAAACAATGTTTATATTCCTTATGTAAAACAATTCGAGCTGAATGAGGTTGATCAATAGAATATTTTAGATGGAGGTAATACTTAAAATATGATTCTTTCAACTCTTTAAATTAAATAATTATAAAATTCATTAGGATAATTATGGAAAAAGTAATTCTGTAATTTTTTTAAAACATATATTAAATAAATTTCAATGTTATAGAATAAAAATTACACATTTGATCTTTTTTCAATGATTAGTTTCAAATGATTGAAGTTGAATCTATTGAATATTGTTTTTAATATTTAATAATTTGGGGATCTAAATTATTGTTTTTGGGGATTCATTTTAGGATTACATGGAAATCAAACCATATATCACATCATTCCAAATAGATTTTGAGGTGAATAAAAATTAAAATATATACATAATGTATCAATAATCATGAAAATATATCACATCTCAAAATATATCACTCCCAAAACCTAGGCTAAGAGTCTTTGAATATAAGATGAACACCTAAATTATTCTATAAAAAATGATAAATATATCTCACAAATAATATTCTCACATTATATTTTCTAGTCACATCCTATATAATACTCTTATTTATTACCTTGGTAATGGAAATAGATGGGGTGATCTCAGAAGATTAGTAAGGCGAGAACATAATATATGTCTATTAAATATCATAAGTATGAATAGGTTGAACACATGGTATGGGAATATAATAAATTCACATGAACATAACATAAATAAATCATACCAAATAAAACATTGATAAAAAATAATGAATCATAAACATACTCATTTTAGATTGACATTCAAAATGAATGATGGGAATGTTTATTATACTTATGCCTATAAAATCATTTCTTATATAAATGATCACTACAAAGAATATCTATAGATAGTGAATAAATAATCATATATGTTTTGGTTCATTTCCTATTCCAAATAATATAGTGGGTCATGACCCATAACATTTTGAGTTCACTCTCTATTTCCATTAACATAAGAGACATAGTCCCTTAAGGGTTTTAGTTTACTCTACAGTCCCACACACATTGTCGATAGAGTCACTTAGGAGTTTTCATTTGTTACATATTCCATTTCATATCACAATATATAAATCCTTACCAAGTTAATTTATGGGATATATAATTCTATTACAATCCATAATATAGTGAAAAACTATACATATGTGTATCACATAAACATGATAACATTAATCATGCCATTATATCATAATTAAACCATGAGAATGAAATGTTTTTTAAAGGAGTCATACTAATGCATAAAAATTAATCACCTAGAGAAATAATGTTGGTGATATATTTTAAAAATATCCCAATTGAAATATAATATACTTGAATTGATATTGACAAAGATGAAAAACCTTTTTTCCGAGCACTAGAAAATTTTGCTGAAAAATAAAAATAAATATCCAATAATTTTTTGATAAATATAATCTTAATATAAAATAAGTTATAAATAATTAGTTTTAGAAAAATAATGGGGAATTAATATAAAACAATTTGAATAAACATCGAAACAAGAAAATGAGGCTTCATTAAGAAAACTGAAGGAAATATAGAGAGAAAACAACCATGTAGAAAATATTATAAAAATATTCATATCATAATATTGTAAAGAATTTAAAAGTAAATAAAAATTTACATTGAGAAATCAAATAAGTATAGATAATTAAATAATTTTTTTTTGAAAAAACATGGATATAGAGGAGGAAGATCACAGACCAAATGAAGAGATAAGGTTATATATATTTATAAAAAATCTTTTGGTTAAATTATGAACAGAAGGGTGTATATAAATCCATGTTAATAGTGGTATATATATAATTTATAATTTCTTTTTCGGTAAATTTTAATTTTAATTTCTTCAGGATTTAAAATTAGAATATTTATATTTTTTTGGAAGAAAAACAGGATGCACATAGTTACATGTAACTATTTAGAGACTATATTTGGGGGGAGTGGTCTATTACTAAAACTATTCAGTTTTCCATGGTTACTGTATGATTAATAAAATCATATGGGATCTTAGAAATAAATTTTCATATTTTTTAGTGTCCAATATGGGCCCAATTCTCATATCATGGTTTGGTAAACCATGAAATTTTCCAATAATTATAATTTTTAATTGTTTTTCCTTATGTATATTTTTCTAAACCCAAAATTCACTCATCCCCCCATCCACCATATGCATCAAATATACCCTATATGAATCCTTATCATACGAACTATCCACCCATATCCAAATATACCATATATATGGATGGGTTTCCCTTATTACTTTCTCACATATTCACCTTAATAGGTGACATATTTTAGGCCATGAAAAATCAATTTGAGATTATTTGTTCTTTTTTACTAGCTTTTAATTATATAAATATTGATATATTGTGTTCTTAATTCATGTTTCATTTTTCTAATTTTGGTATTTAAAGTGTTTATTTTATTTATCTGAAATACTTTTATTTCCATTATTGTTTTTATTGAATTTAAAAGGGTTTACTTATTTAAAGTTGGGTTGAAATGATTATTTTATTTAAACATGAAAAACATGTATTTGGGAAATTTTCTAGATGTCCATAATGTGTGGGTTTTGAGATTATAAAGGGAGTTTCAGTTTCTAAAGTTGATTTCCTAAGGATTTATGTTGGAATTTTGATTGAAAATTTAAATAATTTTATTGAGTAATGTTATTTGAGAACTATTTCAGATAAAATAAGATGCATTCAGTTGATTTTATCCCATTTTTATCAAGTTACAAATTAAAAGGTGTAGTTTTAGGCCCTTAGCGTTTAAAAAAAAATAGTTGATTCATAAATTTTATTATGTCTAGTTCCAGGCATGTATCCTTTGGAAAATGTATTGAAATTATTATTATGAGTGAATAATAAGTAATAGATTAAGAAAGAGTGGTTTAAATTGATATTTTTAGCCTTTAGAAGAACTTAATTGACACTCTAAGTACATTTTAATGAATTGACCATTTGGAACAATACATGTTTTCCCAAACAGTCTATGAGACCTCAATATACACCCATTATTGTGTCGTGATCCTAATGTGGGATATTATAGATTCCATGATATATGATGTGGTTTGATGGTATTTTAGTGAATTTAATGTAGTGTAAGTGAAATATGAAAAGGGGATATTTCTTATGAGGGTGCGGGTGGAAAGGAAAAATTTATTTCCAAAAGATTTATGATTAATGTTTATGATTATTGATTTTTGATAACATAAATTTTAATTTTCATTGGAGTCCTATAAAAATAATACGTGACATGTATGAGGGGAAACCATATTATATATAGTTAATGAACATTTTATTATTTCCAGACTACTCCATGATCGTTTGGTAGTAAGGGTTATCAGGCCTTGATAACTAGACACATTATTATTACAACATAGTTAATGATATTTTAGGATACTTTTTTCTAGATATTTCGACAGTACTACTGAGGATTTTAAAAGTATAGTAGTTCCCACCTAGGTTCATTTATATATTTTTATGTCATTATTTATAGATCCTTTAGAAATTCCCCATGATGCTAGACACTATTTAAGATGATTTAGTGGATAGAAATTGATGTATTTTATTTTTTTACCCTATTATTTTATTTATGGAACCACTGATTGATTAGTAAATTTAAATTTATTTATTCATTTTTTAGTTCTATATGTGTTTAAGATTACTCTTGGTATGGTCTTTGTATGGTTTTATAAATTAATTTCAAAATATTTTAAAAGGGTTTTTTATCATAAAATTTATAGTGTGCTTTAACCCATAGATTTGGTATATGCCACATTTAAATTGTTTACAATGACATATGAATTTTTTTTTGGATTAATGGTTATTAAATTATATCTTTAAGTGATTTAAAATTTGGTAGTTTTTTCACTTTAAAACTACACGGTCTAAGGATATGTACATAATGTGATTTCATTCAATTGTGGAAAATAAAAAATAAAATTTTATGATATTGATATGAATTTGAAATTGTTTTTTAATGAATGTATTATTTAAAAACCAAATTTATGAATATATTTCAAACTAGCATAAAATGAATCTCTAATTTAGAACATTGGCATGTGGAAGTGTGGGTGAAGTCATACAGTTCATTTTTATGATCATTACTATTTTACACTCTAGTTTTAGGTTTTGGTTCAACTTTTGACCTCTCATGGATTGTTGAATGATGGGGAAACATGGTTATTAGATTATATTTCTTTTAGTTAGAAAAGATAGTGTAATATTCAATGTACATTGGATATTGGGTGATCTGTTGGTAAAGATTTCTATAGAGAGAGATGGGGGTGATAAGTGGGATCCGCCTCTATAGAGGGAATATAGAAGGTGAGTGTAGTGATTAGTTTATAACTATATTATCTTTTTTTATTTTTTTTTAATTTCTTATCTATTCCTACATATTTTTTGGCTTGTATTTCCAACTCTTCGAATGGTCACATTGATTTCTCAAGAGAAAATTAATGTTTTATTAACTTAAATTTGTGGGAGAAATAATTCCGTTTATAAGTATCTGATTCTATAGTTCTTATAAAGAACACATGAGGATCAAGAATGACCTTTGGGAATGTGGTAATACTATTTTAAAGAAGTTTTAGATGAAAACCAATGGTGATTAGTTACAAATGGAATGCATGATTAGGTTATTTAATTGGAACATATGTGTTTGAGTATATTGTATATTATTTGGGTGTATCATGGTATAATCAGGTTATATTTTTTTCAATATAACTCAATAGTTAGGTGGATGGAGTGTTTATATATCTCTTTACTACACTAGATCTTGAGTTACCACGGAAAACGAGGATTGGATTATGAATTTAATATTTTTATGGATATTTAGTGGTAAGTTTTTTATTCTTATTGGAAAAATGCATGTTAAATTAGGGGTTGGGATGAATATTGGAATCAAAATAAAAGATATATTTGGGGTGTGGGGTTAGTTTGGATGGGTTTATAAATGAGTAAATGACCAGAAAATTGATCACAAAAATATTATAAGAATGGTTTTATGAGTGTACTATGGCCTATAAAAACATGTTGAAAAGTCAATAATAGTTATGTATCAATTTTTTATTTTTTATTGTAACGCTATTATGAAATAAATAAAATACGGGAATGAGTCAAGGTTAGTCTTATGATACATTGATTACATGGGTTGAGATTTCTGAAGTGCCTCCACATATTTGATTATTTTATAAAATTGGGTTTTCACATGAAAAGGTGGATTTTTTAGAAAATTGTTTTGGAATAAAATGGAGCATTTATAGTAATTTGTAAAATGAATCTGGTTTATTATAAATGTGCTGGAGAACAATTTTGTAAATATTTGATGATTTTTTTATAAAGTTCAAAAAAAGATTTAGAGTTAATTAATTTAATGGTTTGATTTTACAATTATTTATCGTCTTGGGGTGTAATTTATAAAACTATAATCATCATTTATTGAGAATGATGTGGTGGATAATATTAAAATGATTGAAAAAAGAGGAAATGTTATTTGAAAAAAAGGTAGATTTATGTTAGTGTTTAAAAATGATGAAATTAATATTTTTTCCCATTTTAAAATGGGTGTTAATTTTAAAATTATTTTTCGGTATATAAATGATTTGAATATTTTTCAATGCTTATTTTAGTTTGAAATGAGTTTTATGACTCTTTATCATGGAGTCATAGATTTAGAAGGGAATGATTTTGAAAAACATTTGACAATTTTGGGTGAATTAGGATTTTTATTTTTGTCCTTTTATTAACTTTAGGACCACTAGATTTTATATAGAAATCATACCAAGGTTGGTGTTATGTTTAATTGGATATAAATATTTCCTCACATAAATATCATATTGGAAGTTACACTATTTATTTTTCCTCTTAGTAATCTTTCTTTTATATTATACAATATGGTGTTGTCTATTTTTTTTGGGAAATCATGTAGATTTGTTTATATTATATCAATAAGTTCTTACATTGGGAATTATGGGAAAGTGAAACTCATTCAGTTGGTGTAAATGTTTTAGGATTGATCTCCTTGGGATTTGATGTGTAATTTTTTTCTTGGGTGGTGGTTTTGTAATAAATGTGTGAATTATGAGTAAGTGACTTTGTAGACTTAAGGTGGATTTGGTTTTATTAGTTTTCTTTTATGGATATGAGTTTCTTTTATGTAAATTTTTTCGGTGATTTAAGTTTTTCCTTACCTAGGTTGGTTGACCTAATGAGGGATATTTTGGAATATTGTTTTAATGCATGAATTACTATTTGGGATTTCTTTTCTTGGTGATTTCAGTGTTTCCTTATCTTTTCACTATTTTCATATCATATTTTATTAGTTTGGGAATGAGTGGACTTTGGTTAAGTGATTTGGTAACTTGAATTGATGTGGCCTTTGAAAAGATGAGAACATGGTAGTGCTATCTTGGTGAAGTTCATTATGGGATGATGTTTTGAGATTGATTTACTAGTTTACCAATTGGGTATGGTGACCCAGTTTGATGAAACACACAATTGTTTGTTTCAGAATACTCATCAGTGGTTCCTCATAAACCTTGTGGTGGAATGGAATATTGATTTTTATGATGTTTCCAATTGTGGATGTTGGGTTCTTTTAGTATGTGTTCCCTTGGAAGTTAAAAATTTCTATTTAGGGGGCATATATGTTCTATATAATTAGATGATTCCTTTTAAATTCTTGGAGATTATCTTGTGGTATTTTTATTATATAAATATCATTTATATAATTCTTAAATTGATGGGAGACCTATATTTGGTATTTGACCCTACTATCTCTTGCATCATGATTGTGTGATGTTATTATTAGAGATCTAATTTATATTTGTGGATAAAATTTATTTGTTTGAGAGGAATAATTAGTATTTTATGTTTTCCTTCTTTGTATTACATCGATTTTTTTCACTGTATAACTCACCTCAATACACAAGGTGTAGTTTTTACATGAATACAAATAGTTCTATTTAGACAAAGGACTTTTAGGGAGGGATTAGTTAAATGGATTTGAGATTATTGAATCTAGTGTTATAGTATTTTAGTTATTTATATTAATTTATATAATTTTTGGATAACCAAATTTTTTATGGATTTGGGTTTGAAATTTTGAAAATTTATACTTTTCTAGGTTCTTCATGATTATGAGTGAACATGAAAAACAACATTTGATATCATTTTACTTGGACAGTTCTATTTCACATGGTTAGCATACAATTGGGAGAACCGTGAGAGATCATATAAATAATAATGTGCTGTGTTTTTTTTAAGTGTGGAATGCACAACATTGAAAACCATACAAGTAAACCATGTAGATTTTACAATAATTGAAAAAATTAATCTTTTAATTTTTTATTTTTTTTAGAAATTTATTTCACAAATTTCTCCTGTACCACCCTGAGATATTTTGATTTTTTTATCAAATTAATTTAATATTTTTGATTTCATGCAACACGGAAAATATTTATTTTATATAAATTAAATTACATAGTTTAGATTGAGTTATTTTAAATTCCATGTTAATCATGGACTTAAAACAATATAATTGTTAGATTACACAATAACTAACACTGAGTTAGACATACATTTTATGCAAGACTGACTTTCTTATATACCTTTCATCACTCAAAAGACTCACTCTTACAGAACAATAAGATATTATATAATAATATATATGACATATCTATTAAATTAAATTTTATTAATATTATCAATTAAATTATGTAAATATATGTTTTCCACCAAATATAAAATGAAATAATTAGTTACCAATTCTATTAAATTATTATAAGAACCAATTTTATATAAAAGGGTATTTTTATAGAAAATTGTTATTAGAAAAACTAAGTCGTTCTAATAATAATAAAATAAATTAATTAAAATTATTAAGTAATTTTAATGTAATATATTATTTATGTATCCAATTAAATATTTTTCATATTCATCCAATAAATTCTATAAGCATAAGATAACAATAGAAACAATTTAACTCATAAAACCCAATATTTTTATGGAGGTAATTTTACCACATTTTAATGGAGAACCTATTTTAAATCTAAATTGTCAAAATTATATAAATATTATATGTTAAATTGAACATAATATTTTAAAGAAAATAATAAAAATTTGGTTAGGGTTAATTTTTTTTTCTTTCAAGTTTTATTTTTTAATGAATAGTGAAAAATAATGTACTTTAGGTCAAAACTAATTTTTCATATAATTTTTTTATAAGGTTAAATTAAATTCTAAATTGGTTTCAAAGATTAATTAGATAATATTGTTATCAATTAATAAAATTTAGGTAATTATATCCAATTTTACATTGAAATTGGATATAAAAACATAGTTAACTTTTGATACTTTTTACTTTTAAAAACCCGCATTATCGACCCGACTATAAGATTAAATTTAAATTAATTTATTCCACTTTTGGGATTGAAATTTGAAAATAATGGATTAATTATTTTAATATTAATATTTTATAATGTATAATAATTTAAACTTATTTTTTGACAAAAAAATATTAGTAATGAAATTAAAGTTAATTAGAATGACTAAGGTTAAAATAAGATTAATATGGGCCTAAACCATAACCTTAAGGCCCAAAACGACCTATAAACATATCCAAAATACATTTATGCCCATATTCAAACCCTAACAAACATTTTATATACTTTTTATCATTATTATATCCAATTACAATAAAAGTCGTAGGTGGGGCTTCCCTTTTCCAAAATATTACAAGAGTTCCACTCATACTCCATTATAAAATGCCTCCTCTCCTCCAAATTTCTCCCAAATTTAAAGCCACTTTGGATAAAAAAAATCTTCCAAAAAATCTCCCCAAAATATCTAACTTTCTCTTTGAATCATCCCTTGGTAAGAAATCCTTCCAAGGTATCCATTATGTGCAAACAAAATGGAGTTTCCCCATTAATAGGTATGGCCCTTCCTCAAACTCCTTTATTTTATCTCCTTCACCCACTCCCAAAAATCATGTTATTAAATGAATGTATCACAAAACACGTAACCTAAATATACTAAGATATTTTATTATATTTTTTGGTCCTAAAATTACACACACATCTATCTAATGGGTAACGAACATACGGTTTATGTGTACGGTGATCTGACACCTCCCTAAACGAAGATTGTTCATTATTCCATTACCGAATATCATGGTGGACATTATGATGGAAACTATGTTAATATATGTTATATATAATATTTATTATGAATTTAATCTTCTGTATTTATTTTACTAGATGCATCTTTATACTTTCCATTTTCTATTAATACGATAGTTTCGTTTGAGGAAGTGTGGACTACCGCTCCTTCAAAGCGATGTGATTCATTCATACAGTACATTTAAATTATTAAGGATGGGTTTAGTGTATATATATTATATAATAAAACTAAGTTAATATAAATATAAATATATATATATATGTTTGTGTGTGTGTATTGTGTACTTTATTTCTTTTAACACGACAATTAAACGGGAATAGCGTTTACGCGTACATACGACTCACTGTATCCATGAACAGTGTATTATGTTTCATACATATATATTATATGTATTATTAAAATACACATATAATGAATAATGATTATATTTAAATCATGTTATAAATTAGTGAAATCATTATAAAATGATAAGTACCAAAGATATGACAAATTAAAACACATGCGAAAAAGAAAGTAAATATTAAACGAAGTGAAACACTGACCTAGAATTATTAACAAGAGGGGGATATAAATCCATAATAAAACCATATTTTGTATTATAAGTAATAATATGGTTTCGGTACGTATTTAGAATAAATTTATATTTATTAAACATCATGTTTGACTTAGTGCAAAGAGAGTCAAGACACAAGTTAATAGAATTTGATCTCACTCTTTATTTCTATGAGATACATGACTTATTCACCACTCAAATATTTTGTGTGGTGTATATAACAACCTTAAATTTATTATATTACTATTATAAGTAAATATATAAGAATTTTTATAACATTTTTTTGATCTTTATAGCATGGGTGTAAATTTCCAAAAGTTACCAAAGCTGTAATATAATTTTTGTCTAAAATTTCATTCTTTGAGACACATGTCATGTTATGAACCTATATTCTTATATGAGGTGTATATAATTCAATTTACATGTTATATCACAAATATAATTACATTAATGATATTTTAGGCTTCATGTAACTTCATTTTCTAATATAGAGATTATGGTTCAAAATTACCAAGTTATAAGATTTTACTAATATAATCTCATCAGTTTTCAGAATTGTATGTGACTATGCTTTATTTGATGAACTATTGTGATCAATATCTCAAGAATACTCATTAATTATATTCTAATCTATTTATTCATGATATATAAATTTTTTGGTACCATTTCCTACTCTTTATAACATAATATAATTAAGAAAGTGTTTTTAATAAAGTTTGACTTTACCGCACTCTTCGGTCATAAATATGTGTTCCTTAATAATAATTCCTAATAAAAGGTTTAATTTTAATTATTATTGTCCTATAATAATTAAAAGTCTTTTTAAACCATATTTTACCCTTTAAAAAATTATTTTTAATAAGGAATCATCTTGTCATTTTCCGGTTTAGGAATATTTTAATATTTTTACGGTGTAAAAGGAAAGTTCAGCATGTTCAAATTTATCCACCATAATGAACTACATTCCCTTGAAGACCACTTTACAAGATTAATTATTTATTTGATTCTAAAAAATAAAACTTTGTCAAACTATTTTTTTAAATTCATTATTTCAATGTTTTTTCAATGAAAATGGTTTTCAAAAGGTTTTAAACCTATTGAATAAATTTTCAAGGAAAATGGGTTTCAAAATATTTTCAAGAAAATTTTAAATAAAATGGTTATAAAAATGTTTTAAATATTTACTCATATGATTAATTCTAAAGAATGTTTTATTTGAAAATGTGTTTTATTTTTTAAAAAATACTTTTTCGTTGAATGAAGGATATTTACCTAAATAAATGTTTTTGAAAGATATTTGAAAAAAAATTTCATCAAAGATTAAATATATTATTGTTACTAATGTATTTATTAGAAATGATCAAAATTTTCCCTTGGAAATTTTCATTTAATGGTTTATTCGTGATATAATGGTATTTATAAAACCCGTTTATCTTTCTCGGATTATATGAAATCCTTTTTTCTTTTGGCAGTTATGTTTTTGAGGAAATGATTATGAAACATGTATCTTTAACCACATGTTATGATATGATTACATGTTTATGATACACATTTTACTTAATGGGTTATGATATGATTATTTATGATTTTTTGTCACTTGTATGTATGATTTTATTGTGAGCTGGGTGGGACCTATATCTGTCTATAATTAATTGGGTAAAAATTTATATCCCATGAGATAGTATAAGATGGTCAAGGGAGTGAACCTTGACTTCTAAAGTAGGCACAGGTGTGAACCATGAAATGCAATATGGTATGAGGAGTAAACTAATGCTACTAATATTGAAATAGAAGTGAATTATGACTACCAAGACGATATGGGAATTGAACACATACTACTAAGACAGTATTGTTAGCAATGCCTTTTCCACTATAGAAATCATATTATATGTTTATATATTTTCCATAATTCTAAATTTTCTTCCTATGTTATGATTTTGTGGGTTATGTTCTTTATTTCATTATGATTCATGCCTTATGAACTGTCAAGATTTATTCCATGATACATTTTTTTAATCATTTACATGTAGGGTATGATATTCAAATGTTTGGATCACTTTATCATACCCCTATAATCATGTTTATTCTTACATGTCATTCTTATTTACCCTTTTTGAGCATCTGAGCTCACATCATTTTATGTTTCCTTCCCTAGGATATGAAGATATTTATTATTTTATATGTATCTAAGAAGGGTGATATTAAGGAAGAACCTAGTGGGAGATATTGTAGCTCACTTATATACCCATGTAAATTTTTCTATGCTTCCATAGACACTAGACTAGTATGGTCATTCAGCATCTATTTGTATTATGTTTTATGTATTCCGAAAAAGTGATGTAATATTAATTTATTTCAATATTAGGTCGTTATAGTCGGTAGTAGATCAAAGGATTAGTTAACCATTAGAATCAAGGATGAGAAATCCTTAGTGATAACCCAAAGGACGTGTCTAAGGTTACGTATAAGGATACAGAAAAGCCTAGAAAAATTTACATTAATTTTGGTAAAGTATAAAGTGAGTGGTTTCCTAGAAATAAATCTCTATATAGATACTACAAGTGGATGTGTCTCTAAAAAAATATGTACATACGAGTAAAAACTTTGAAAACATGTTCTATGCCTGACTCATGGTAACCTAGTACATGACAATGGGCCTTGTTGTACACCAGGTTAGACACTATTAGTGGACATGCTTTGGGAATTAAAAAACTCTTAACAAACCATTAAAATGGATTTAAATAAATGTTAGGTATGAATAACATAGGATAAACCAATGGTGTCATATATTAAGGAAGGTTTTAATATTTATACATCTCAAGTAATTATTTTCATGACGATGTCATTTTCGACTATGATATTTAATGATCACACTATGGTTCTAGTTTTAGACAATGGTGGGAATCAGAAGGGAATAGATTAACATTGAATGTCACAGATGATTTTCTGAGAATAAGTCAAGTGGGATAATCACTGGGTAGAAAGATATTATGATCATGAATAATCATATTTCAAGGAACATTATTAACAACGTGTACCTTAACCAACTCTTGGACTCATCAAGGAAAAGAACGAAGGATTTTTCTAAGAGTTCTAGTAGTAAAGACCATAGAGGAATGAATATTCAGTTTCCAAAGGGCCAATAATGTGGAAATAATGAACTAAATGAATGTCTTATATGAACAATAATATGTTTTGAATGTGGAGAGGAAGGAAAAAATGTAATTGACTACAAGGAAAAAAATAAAGAGTTCAGTTAACCAAATGGACAAAAAGATTGGCCTCGGTATGTATTTATTGAATTTTAAGTGTTTTATGTGTTGAATAAATGGTCATTATACAAATAAATGTTCTAAGAGGAAATATACAAATGATAATGAGAAAGGTGGTGTGATTAATGATTATATTATAGATGATGATGTGACTATGGATGAAATGTGAAAGTAAAGATATATCGTGAAATATGACGAGGTAGCCTTGTTAATGGCATGAGGATTAAGTGGAATAATAAAATGTTATTATGTATTTTGATTCAAGAATTATGTTATATGAAAGGTGAAATATATAGGTATTATAATGTTTATGTTTTTCACTAATTATTGATTTGAATACATTGAATAGAATCGATATAATAGAAATTTTATTTAACGGAAAGGAAATGTCTATGGGAAACACATGAGTCGAGAAAAGATAACCATTAATATGTTCCTTATGTTATGATAAATTTTTTTGGATAAATATATTTTTTATATAAGTAAATTTTATGGTTCTAAGAATTTATTGAAAAGTTTTTGATTCAATCAATGATAATGTTTACAACATCTGGGATTTATGGAATATATTCATTAATCTATGGAATACGGAAGAGTTATTTTTTTTCTATAAGTATTTATGGTTATTCAAGTTATTACTATGTCTCAAGATAATATATGATGAGGTTAATCACATGTTTGTAATGTGAAAACCAATAGATACTTTGTGATATATGGTGGAATAAATGTTAAGATGATTTCTTGAATTTGTAATGTTTTGTATTTTCATAATTTAGAATGGTTATAAGGTTAAGAATTATATAATAGTTTATGTTAAACTTCAGAGGAAGTATTTATGTGATGAGTTTTTATTGAAACATTGGTTTAAAAAATATTTAGTTATTTAAATTATTTCAAGGATTTATAAATTATTTATTTTAAAAATTATATTATCATGTTTTTAGAAAAATTAAATCATTTATGTCGGGTGACAGCCAATAAATTCTAGAAAGGCAATGAGTCTTGAACCCATGAACAGAGGATGATAAGTGTTTTACACCTACCACTGACCAACACGATGTCTAGGTTAATGTGTAATTATTTTTAAAAATTAATAATAATGAACTAGTAAGGTTACATTTTATGTTAACTGATTAATGTATTAACCATATTAATTTTTATAATAGTTAGAGACCAATAGTTATTTTTTTAAATAGTTTATGGGCATTACGATCCTCTGAAAATGTATTTTAGTGCTTCCAACATCAAAGTTAATTTCCAAAAATTCATTACATGAAGTTATGTATGAATTATAATTTGATAAAATCCAAACCAAGGAATTAATTTTTTTATATAAATATATCAACTAATTATATTTCCTTTACTCATGGTCAATAAAAGAATTAATAAAGGCATGTAAAATGATTAAAAAATGTTTTCATAACACCATAATTTTCTTTGACCTTATGGCATTTTAAATAATCATAGATTTATGACTTTCAAGACCTTATCTTTTCATTGATCATTCAATTATTATTTATTGATGAACTCAATCACTCCCTATAAATATGAACTTTTCCATCAAGTATATATTTTCACTTTCCACCTAGTTCCCCTAAAGTGTAAATCTAGTTATGAGTTACTTTGGGTGACCATTATGTTTCCAAATTTCCTTTTTAAATGATGTTTTAGTATTCATTTTTACAATGTGGGTTTCTAAGAAAGGATCTTTAAAGTATTAGACAATTGATAAACCAGATAAATTTCTTGGGAGAAATTCATTTTAATGGGGGTAGAATATAACACCCCAAGATTCTATGAAATATATTTTTTGAGTTAATTTAATCTTTTAGATATTTTTCATTTCACGATACATTAAAAATATTTAATATATATATATATTAATTCACTAAGTTTGGCTTGAATTATACACAATTCCCAGTTAATGTTGGACTACATGCAATATAATGGTTAAATTCTTCAATACGAAACACCGAGGTAAACATTGGTTTCAAGCAAGACTGAATTTCTTCTATGGCTTGCATAGCATGTGAGACTAACTGTTACCAAACAATAGGATAATATATAATAATATATATATAACATAGATGTTAAATTATATTTTACAAACATTATTAACTTTCATTTGTAAACATGTTCTTTTAACACAATATAGAATTAATTAATTAATTATAAATTCATTATAAATTAATATAAGAACCAATTGAATAAAAAAGAGTATTTTTATAGAAAACAATTATTATGCTCACAAAGTTGTTTTAATATTAATAAATTAAATTAATTAAAATTAGTAAGTTATTTTAATGTAACATGTTTTTTACATATCCATGTATATATTTTGACATTAATCTGATGGATTCTATAAGAATAATATATGAATAAAACTAATTGAACTCATAAAACCCAAAAATTTTACCAAAGAAATTTTATCGTTTTCAATGAAAAAACTATTTTAAATATAAAATTATAGAACTTATATAAATATTTTATGTCAAAATAAATTTCATATTTTAAATCTAATATTAAAAATTAGATTAGGGTGAATTTTTTGTATTTCTTTGTAATGTTGTATTTTTAATGAATAGTTAAAAAACTGTATTTTAGTTCAATATTACTTTTTCATCTAATTTATTTATAAGGACAAATTATATTTTAAAATTGTTTAAATTTAATTAGGTTATATTTTTATTAGTTAATCCAAATTATTTAATTATATCCAATTTCACATAGAAATTGGATATAGAACCATAGAAAGCTTTTGACCATCTTTACTTTTGAAACTCGCAGTTTTGACTCAACTACGGGATTAAATTTAATTTAATTTATACAAATTATGACATTGGAATTTGGAAAAATAGATTCAAAATTTGGAATCACAATAATTCATTCTTTCTAACAGGGTCGACATAGTTTTGACCAAAAATATTAGTTAAGTAATTATTATTAATTATAACTATTAAAGTTAAATTAAACTTAATAAAGGACTAAACCATAATCTTAAGGCCCAAAACGACCTATAAAATTTTATAAAATCCATTTTATGGAAATATTTAAACCATATAACACATTTTCTCTATGTTTTACCATTATTCTATCCATATTCAATAAAAAGGTAGTTGGGATTTCCCTTTTCCAAAATATTACAAGAGTGCCACTCCTCCTAAATTATAAAATCCCCCCTCTCCTCCTACTTCCTCAAAAATCTCAATCCAAATTGGGCTAAAAAAACTATTCCCAAATAGCTCAAAAATATCTATAATTTATTAAATTAACCATTCAATGGGAAAAATCATTCCAAGGAATCCATTTGGTGCAAACCAAAAGGAGTTACCTGATTAAGAGTTAAGACCCTCCCTCAAACTCCTTTATTTTATTTCTTTTCTCCACTCCAAATAAAATTTGTTATAAAATTATTTTATAAAAAAATGTATAATAAATATAATATGATTATATTATGATAAGTATTTAACCAACACTTACACACAAATCCATCTAATGTGTAACGAACATACTGTTTATGTGTATGGCGAACTGTCGCCTCACTAAATGATGATTATTAATTTTATCCTTTAGCAACTAAAATGATTTACATAATGATGAAAAAATTATTTATATATGTTATATATAATATTTACTATTTCTTTAAGACTTGGAAATTATTTTACAACACAAATATTTATACTTTCAACTTTGTGTTTATATGATAATTTCGTTTGAGAATGTGTGGTCTACCGCCCCCTCAATGAGATGTGATTCAGTCATACAATACATGTAATGTATTAAGGATGGGTTTAGTGAATATATATGATATAATAAAGATAATTTAATAATGATATATATATATATATATCTGTGTTTGTGTATGTTTGTGTGTCTATTACTAAATTTCGTTCAATATGGAAATTAAACAAAATTAGAGTTTATGTGTATGTGCGGCCTACCGCCTCTAGGAACGGTATATTAAATTTCATACTTATATATATTCTATGGATTATTATAATAATAATATAATGAATATAATTATATTTAATTCATGTATTACATTCTGGAAATCATGATACAATGGTAAGTACGAAAGATATAACATATTAAGACACATGTGAAAAACAAAACAAATATTACCTAAAGTGAATCAATGACATATAATTGTTAAAAATCATGTGATATAAGTCAATAATAAAAACATATAATTCACTGCTCACTTATTTTTTATGGTGTATATAATTCCCATTAATGCATTTTATGCCTCTTGTACTTAAATAAATTAAAATTTACATAACCACATTATGATATTTCTATCATGGATTTTATTTTTCAAAAAAAACCAATCTGTAATGTAATTTTTGTCTCAATTTTCCTTCATTGAGACACAAGCCATGTTATGTAGCTATATTTTTATATGAGGTGTATATACTAAATTTTACATGTTATATAATGAATCTAATTAATGTCATGATGTTTTATGCTTCATGTAATTTCATTTTCTTACATGGGGAGAATGGTTCAAAGGTACCAAGTTATAAGAGTTTATTGAAGTAATTTTATCACTTTTTGAGATTGTTTGTGATTAGGATTTATTTGATGAACTCTTATGATCAATATCTCATGAAAACTCATGAATTTTATTATACTATATTTATTAATGATATATTTTGGTATTGGGACCATTTTTTCACTCTTTGGTACAAAAGATAGTTAAGAGATTGTTTTTTTAATAAAGTGTGACTTTACCTCTCTCTTCTATTGGAAAACTGTGATCATTCAAAATCATGCCTTATAACTAGTTTCCAAAATATGTTTTATTATTATCTTATAAATTTTAAGAGTAATTTTCACCATTTTTTACATTTTTAAACAAAATTGGATTTAATACTGAATATTCTTGTCATTTTTTGATCAAGGCACCTTTATAAACTTTTTACGATGTAAAAGGAATGTTGGGTGTGACCAGATTTATCTGCTATCATGAATGGAATACCCCTGAATAATCCTGCATAATATTAAACATTTATTTTATTTTAAAAAATAAAATATTTTCTTAATATTATGTAAATTCATTATTTCCAAATATTTTCATGGAAAAATATTTTCCAAACATTTTCAATATATATTATATGTTTCCAAGGAAAAAGAGTATAAAAATATTTTCAAGATACTTTATATGTAAAATGGTTGTCAAAATTTTTTAAATATTTATTTTAAGTTTTAGTCCAAAGAAAATGCTTTTCCTAACCTTTTATATTTTTTTCAAAAATAAAATAAGGAAGGATATGTTCCTCATGAAATGTTTTTTATATATATTTAAAATAAAATTCCATCTAATAAGACATGTGTTGATGTTACTTATGACTTTATTGGAATTGATATAAGTGTTCCATTAAAATTGTTTCTCTAAATAGTTTATTATTTATGTAATGGACTTTATGAAATCATTTCCCTGTCATGGGTTATATAATTTCTATTATTCTTTCACAGGTTATGTTTTTATTGAAATGATTATGAAATTTGTCTCATTTTCCATAGGGTATGATATGATTACATGTTTATGATACCCGTTTAGTTTCATGGGTTATGATATGTTTTTTATGATTATTTGGATCATATATGTATGATTTCATTATGAGATTTTGGGGACCTATATCTTCATTCAATGCAGTGAGTAAATGTTTATATTTAATGAACTAAAATAATATGGTCCTTGGAGTGAACCTCGACTAATAGAATGACCATGAGAGTGAACCATAACATCCAAGATAGTATGAGGAGTTAACTTGTTATATAAATATGGTCATGGGAGTGAACCATGACTACTAAGATGTTATGGGAACTTACCCCATACTACAGAGATAGTCTTTCAAACAATGCCTTAGGTTTTTACAGAAATAATATTATATGGTTTTGTGTTTTCCAAAATTCCATGTTTTATTCCTATGTTATGATTTCATGGATTATATTCTTTATTTTATTATTATTGATGCCTTATAAATTTTCATAATTTATTCCATGATACATTTTTATGATCTTTGATATGCATGGTATGATCTTCAAATGTTTTGATCTTGTTCTCATACCCTTATGAACATGTTCATGCTTATATATCTCCCTTAATTTTTCTTACTGAGCATATGATCCCACCCCATATTAGGTTTCCTTCCCAAGGTTATGAAGATATATATTATCTTTGATGTATCTAATAAGGGTTATTGTCATGAAAAACCTAGTGAATGGTAATGTAGCTTTCTTATGTACGTGTGTTAATGTTTCCATGTTTCCAAAGGAACAAGAATAGTATGGTATTTAGTGTTCTAGTTGAATTATTTTTTATGAATTCAACAAAAGCGAAGTAATATTAATTTATTTTAAGAATGGGTCATTATATCCCCCAATACCCAATGCATCACATGACCACCTATTCAAATCCCTCTTCTACAGAAACTCCTACACTCTCCTTAAGTTCCCTCTCTATGATAATTTATTGAGATTTATTAGTGTTTTTTGGTTGAATCCCCCAAGTAAAGATTCCTCTTTCACATATTATTACTCATCTCAATATTTCATCCCCCCCGTAGTGAGTTTTTTTGGATTGAATATAGGTTAATGTTTTGACACAATTTTCCAAATCCATTGGTTTTTAGGATTTGGTGGGGGGCCCCTTATCTCTTTCATAAAGATTTAGCATTGAAGTTGATCCATTTTAGACCATCCATCATAAATTCATGGAAGGTTTTACCCATTACAATTAATTTATTTATGAACTATTTATGTATTGGATTATTCATTATTTATTTAAATTTTTAATGTTGGTATTGAATTTCTTTATTTTATTTCCAAGAAAAAAATTGAGATTTTTAATTTTTACATGGAAAGGGAAGGGTTTTCCTTCTTAAAATATGTGTCTCAAAATCTATTTTTTTATTCTGTACAGAACATATATTTGGGTATTTTCTTTGATAGCCCTAATGAGTGAATATTATGATTTTAAAGGGAGTTTCAATTTAAAATATGAAGTTTTAAAGGTTTTACATGGGCCATTCAAGTGGAACCTAGAATAAAAATTTATAATGAAGTTTTTAAAATATATTTTAAATAAAATATAATGTTTTTAAGGCATATAACCTTATATATGTCATTCAATATACTAAAGGGTATAATTTTTGATCCTTGGTTATTTCAAATAAAATGGGGTTAGTTTAGTAAATTGGATTCCAAATAGTGATTATCATGTTTCTATGGGAAATTATATTGAAATTATTTTTATGAGAGACTATTAAAGGGTAGGTTTATAAATATTGGTTTAAATTTTAATTATAAACATTTGGAGGAATTTATTTGGCACTATGATGAAATTTTAATAAAATGCATGTTTGGCAATTTAAGTGGTTTTCCAAATGTGTGTGTGATACCCTCATATGATCTCCATGTTGTATTATTATCACTAAGGGGGTAATTTTGATTCATTAATAATCTTTGTATCAATGGTAGAATGTGGTATATCTCATGTAGTATAAGAAAATGGTGAGAAGGGGATATTACTAGAAAGGATATATAAGGTGAGACCTGATTTATATAAAAATTATTTATATTTTATGATTTTAATTTGTTGATTTGTGATCACCTCCATTTAACTTATCATGGGAGTCCTATGAATATAGTATGTAACATGTATTATTGAAAATCCTAGTATAGATAGTGTTTTTACTATGAGTTATTTCTAATCTACACGAATATGGTTATATGGGAAGGGGTAATAGGGCTTATGAGTCAGAAGAACTATTATTCTCATATAGAAAAAAAAGATTCGGAGACATTCTATTTTGGATTGTCCAAATGGTCTAAGAAGGGTGTGAATGGTGTATTACCATTAGCCAAGGTTACTTATTCCCATTTATGATCTTTATTTACTGAGCCATAGGATTTTACCATGATTATAGATCCGTTTCATAATGATTTTAAGGATCCCTATTTTAGGATATTCTTGTATCCCATAACCTTTTTTCATAGAAACACTGGTTAATTGGTTTATTAGGAATGTTTAATTTATTAGTTATTTTTGTATGTGTTTATTAATATCCTTGACATGGCCTCAAACTTACATTCAAAATTAATAATAAAAAATTTTAAAATAGAATTTCTCTCTTTAAAATTTTTATCAATCGGTAACCATTTAATTTTTTTCATTCCACTCTTAAATAAATTTCTATAATTTTTGGAAAATAATTTTGGATAAGATGTATTAAATGATTCATTTTAATGTGTTTAAAAAATTATGCTTATTGAAACATTAAAAAAGTCTAGTTTAAAGAAATATATTTAATGTGACTACTTTTATTTAAATAAAATAAAGATAAATGTTTAAATAATGATTATAGATTTGATATTAGTTATTAATTAACAATTATTTGACAAAAAGAATTTTCAAAATATAAATAAAACTAAATTAAACAAGTTATTTATCTTAAATGAAAGGAATGTGAAAGTGTAAGTGGTTTCCTACTAATCTTATTTATAATCAATCTAATTTGACACTCAAGTTTCATGTTTCCATTATAAATTTTACCTATATTAGAGCATTGATTTATCTTTTGTATCAAGGTCAATAGTTTATATTTACTTTATTAATGGTTCTTGGTAGATTATACTATATATATTAGAGACTTAGGTGATCTAGTGGTGATGATATCAGTAAAGAGAGTTTGATGGTGAGAGAAGAAAGCTACTTTTATAGTGGTAATATAGATAGTGGGTGAAGATATTAGTTTATAAATAATCTATTTTTAGTCCATTTATAATTAATTTATATTTTTTATATCAATTATATTTTTAAATTATTTTTTTAGTGTGGAAATTCTACTCAGGGATTGTCCATGTTATATTTTCATGAAAATGCTACAATGCGTTAACAATTATTTGATGGTAAAATCATTCCATTTTCATGAATCTGATTCCAAAGTTCTTGCTACAAACTAATACGATTGAAAATCTCTCCCATGACAGTCGTTGGTTTGTTCAGGTGCCAGCTCAGATGGTAGCTCGGGCCAATTCATTTATAGAGGTGAAATTGAAAGGTGACATGTAAACCCTATAAAAACCATATAATAATAAAATAGAATCATTTTATGAGAAAAATAAAATAAAATTTCATATAACAGAAATTTATCGAGAGAAAATAGTTGTTTTAATGGGAGAATGAAATAAAATTGTAACATCATTTTTGGGATAAATCCCTTAAGTATATGGTTTGAGTTTGGTTTCTCGATAATTTCTTATGAATGACATTTGGATGTCTTTAAATAAAATATTTACACCATAACGAGGGATGAATGAGATTTATATATAGTTTAATTGGTTCTATATAGTGGACATAAATTAAATAGCTACATATTTTGGTATATCATGTGATGAATTTGGTGGATTTTAATTTCTCGACCATTTTACGAGTATCCATATTATAGAGGTGAAATTCGGCATAAGTGACCACTTAAAAAATATTTTGAGGTTAATTTTAGTACCTCTTAATGTTTAAATATATCCACAATAATGTAAAAGTGACACACCACAAAGGATTTGTATACAGAACATGAATTTTAATGCAATTTGGTGTTTGTGTCATAGAGGAAAGACTCTAGTGAAAAGTGATATTGGATGAATTTTATTTTCTCTGCTATTTTAGAGTGGTCTACATTGAAGGATCAATCAATAAAATAACATTTTTGATCAAATGATTTTCCAAAATTAATGGAAATGAAAATTCCATGACTAGTTTGGTTGTTCTGGGAGATTGAGGAAATTGGTCAAAAACATGGACATATTAAAAAAAGAATAAGTTTCAAAAATTATTTGGATTAGGTATTTTTGTAGCCACTATGATACATAAGGGAAACTGTACATAATATTTCATAATTTTGAATCACAAAATTCTATCATAAATGATTCTATTCTCTAGCATATGAGTTTTCTAATTTTTGTAAGAAGTTGCAATTAGTGAGAATTAATGAACTTACAATGGTTGAATTGGGTTTATTACCAAGTAATGACCACATTAAAATATACGGTGCACATGGAATGTACATAGTTTATCAGTAAAGTGAGAATTCATCCAAATAATTATATAAAGGGTTTATTCATAATAATATAACAAAAAAATCTCACAGTATTTTTTAAAAGAAGTGATTTCATAAGACTAAAAAAATACCATAATATGAGAGAAGAGTTCAATATGAGTTTAATAAAGTTAGGTGATGATTATTTTAGAGAGACTCTAAGGATTGAATATTTTTTTTATGAAATTCGAGTGTAAGACTGCGGTTATTATCAACACAAAATCATTAGTGTAATATTATTATATATTTTATATGATAAAATAAGAAACAGTTAAAGTAATAGTGTGTTTCTTAAGATTTTGAGCACAGTGAGATTTAATATAATGAGGTTTGTAATCCTATAGGGTCAATACAGTGGCCTTAAGAAGGTAAAAAATATTTGAGATGTAGATTTTTGGATACATAGGATCATTTCCATGAATTCTACTTGGATTAACCCATTCGGTGAAGCAAGTAAAATATATTTTTTCCTTTATTTATTTCATTATTAATTTATAAATAGAGAGGGGAAGATAGAGTTATTACTTGTTAAAAGAAAACATAATCATCATAAAGGGATTAATTAAAAAAATTCATATCATAAATTACCCTCTCAGGGTATCAACATTATTGGGGACCAACATGTGGAATCAAAGTTAGATGTTAATGATAATTTTTTCTCACTATCATATGAAATTAATGTAGTTATTAATCACGTGTAAATATCTATCTTTAATGGAATAAATTTTCTATCTTTAGAAAAATACAATTAAATATTAATTTTCGCTTTGGGAATTGATGTATATGATTTCTATGCGTACAATTTTATATAATATAGATAGTAGATCCATATTTGATATGAACTAAATATAATTTTATTCTAATTACCCAGAAATAAATACCTTAGGGGTAACTTTGGCTAATCCCATGTATAAATATTCCATGCCTAATAATACTTATCATAAAATGTAAGAGATTATCCAGAACATATATGAATAAAACTAGAAATTTCAAGTGGTAATGTGTATAAGTTGTGAACTATATATGAAAACCTAAGGATGAGAATGAAAAATACAATCAACACATTTTTTCATTGAAAAAAAATTGTTATACCGGATATGTGTGGAATTAGAGAAAATATTAGAGTTTTTGAAATTTTCAAAAGGATATTGATAAGAATTCGTCATTATTTAAATGAAAAGGTATTAATGATTGAAGATATATACCAATGTGTTGTGAAATTTTATAGTCTCTATAACACTATCATTGCATAGAGGATGAGGAACCACATTAATCTATCTATTCTTATAGGGAACTCTCAAGATGTCTTATTCATGGAAATGCTGGATGTTTTGGTGAAATAATATCTTAATGAAGTTGATGTAGATATGATAATTACCTTCTTTTCCTTTAATATTATGAGGGTAAAAGAAAATTTGAAATGAAATATTGTACTTACTAGCTTCTGATGTAGCAGATTGGGGTATCTTACAACCATGTTTCATAACAATAATATTCATGACAATGATGATGAGGATGAATCCATGAAACATTTTCAAAAGAATTAATAACAAAAGGAAACTAAAGTATAAAATCTTCAAAAATAAGATATTAATTTCAACAGAAAATGATATCTCTAAGAAAATAAAACCATGGTATGTTCAATATTATAGAGACCTCAATGAAGAATTCATAGTGGCTATTGTTAATAGGCTATAAGTGTAAGACAACAATGAATAATTCATAGTGGTTATTATTAATAGGCTATAAGTGTAAGACAATAATTAAAAATGTGATAAAATTGAGGTAATAGATTTCCTAGAAGAGAACATAATGATTCTATAGAGGTAATCAACATATTTATTCAAATTATTAATAAATTTGGTAGACTTATCTTTAAGTGAAAACCTTATATAATGAAAAAAATAATATATTAAGACTAAATTTAAAGCATTGATCAAATGAATAAAATATTAAAATTATAAAAACTTGATGAAATAACTCATGATTAAGCTCAAAATTGATGAAGAATCATATATTATAGACTGATTGTCCATTACAATGAAATATAGTGTTAAAATAATAGAGTAACTTGAAGGTAAAATAAGGATATTGTGATGAAAGTGAGAATATTAAGGATGTATTTTTACACCATACTTGAAAATGTGATGTTTGACTGCATTGGCCTCTGAAGAATCTAGGAATGTTTTTAATGAATAATTTAAAATGGTAGTTCTATACCCCATGTAAATTGATTCAAGGATAAAAGAAAATATACTATAGATATTTTCCATAAGAAGAAATCATTGGAAGTTGATACAAATCCACAAGAATTATCTCCCCAATGGATGGTTGACCTGGGAAACTCTCAAAAGTCTAATAGGGCCACATGTGGAATAAAAAAGACTTGTTATCATGAATAATAAATCTGGTGATAGTTTTGTTCAAAGATGGTATATACACAGTATGTGTGTTCCATAACTAAAAATAAAATCATATAGCAAGAGGGAAAAAATACTCAACTTGATTTTATATAAATGGTATATTTTTTTTTGAAATTACTTTTTTGTATTAAATATATGGAAACAAAGATCAATATTTTACACTAATAATATAATAGAAAAAACCAATGGATACCCATAGAATAAAAACACAATGTATGAATTCATCATCATGTAATTTGAAATATTACACAAAATTTAAGACCTTTCAAGATAGGTAAGTAGTAATGTATTTGGAGGTGTAATAATTTCATCCAACACTAAAGGAATGTAAGAAACATACATGGACCAAGAAGGGAAACTTTGAGAAGAATTGTTTTTAAATTTCATTAAGATATATAGAATGAGCTGGAACATGTATATTGGAAGACATGTAAATTCTCACATTATGAGAAAAATGACCTTATATCAAGAATGAAACATTATAATGATAGAGTTATCTATATTAGTAATTATTAGAGGTAGAAAATTATTTTCTCTACAATGGAAAAAATAGGTCGGAAGGAAATAAGGAACATGAAAGTCCTATCCATTAAAGGTCCTAGTAAAAACCTTTTTAATGTGAATAAATTATCTAACATTAAGAATGAAGTCATGTACAATAATAAAAAAACTACATAAAAGGAAAAATATTTAACTTATATTGCATTGATTGAATACCATGGTAAATCTATATCTCATCGATGGAGGAGAGGATGAGTTCATGTTTTCCATAAATTTAGAGAACCACCCATGGAATGTGAAGCTTTTCTATTTGAGCATAATATCTGTAAAGAACCAGATGATAAATGAAGGAGATTGATACTTACAAAATATCAGACATTATCACTCTCATATGTGTAATTATATAAAAAAATGGATTATCATTTGAAAAAACATATAACCCAATGAAAAGGAAAGGTTTCATTAGCGAGTTCATATGGTTGTCTATGGGATGATGACACCTGAATACTTTGAAAAAATTGTATTATTCTAATTAATTTATGAAATTATAAATATTTCAGGGTTTATGGTGATTGGACATAGATCTGAGGTGGTCATGTGCATTACATGATACTACCAGAAATATAAAAAAATATTGGGTTTGAAAATTTAAAAGTTTCACACTTATAGTGGTAATAAATTTTCCAAAAAATAGGTGGATGAATATTTATAAACACCTGGAATTCAACATCAATCCTTAGTGAAAAGTACTTATCAACAGATGCGGTCATTGAGAGGCGGAATCGAATCATCAATAACATGGACCAGGAAAATATCATCATGGGAAATATACCAATAAAATATTGGAATGATGAAATATTTAGATTTGTTTAAATCACTAGTATGGATTTTCTATTTCAGAATGAAGATAAGAATTTATATGAAATGTTGTATGCGAATAAAATAATCCTAAGTACATGTAAGTACTAAAATTATGTGTTTTATGACCAATAACGAGAAGTATCATTAGTTTGATGTTTCTGGTGATGATTTTTTATTTCATGGATATTATTCCAAAGTAAAATAATATTAGTGATATAGAAATGTTATTAGAGAATAATTGAAAATGAATATGTATTGGTTGAATAAAATTAGTATGTTTCAGAAATATATGATTATATTTATAAAATAATCCTATGCATTTTGATGAAGAGAGTGATTTTTTTGTGTGCAGTATTGGGGGGATAAATATTTCTGAAGAAGATTTAGAGAAATAAATAGAAACTGAAGATAATATATTAGATTTGGAAAATATATGATGAAGAAAACATGGGATTTTTTTGATGTAAATACGATAAAAATTTCATTAGAACTAAATGGTTGTTCTAGAAACAATTAATGAAGGTATAAATGTAACATAGAATAAATCATGGCTATTGTGTAAGAAGTATTTCTGATTTGAAGGAATATATTTGGATGATACATTTTCACGACTGGATCAAATAGATACTGGATGATAATTTTTATCCATTCTAGTGGCAAGAAGATTAAAACTCTATCAAATGGATTACAAATCAGTATTTAACAAATAATTAATTTAAGTGGAATTTTAAAATGAAAAAATAGACAGATTACTCACAAATGAATTCCATTTCACGGGTGGCGTAGAATTTCTTTGTAGTTTTTTGTCTCATGTTGGTTGTGTCTTTGATAGTTTTGTTGCTTGCACTTATATTCTCTTGGATCTCACCAAATTTGAGTCCTCTTATGGGTTTCAAAGGTTGCATGTTTTATCTTTCTCATATTGTGACCTTACAGGTGGTGCGACGGCATGGACATCATGGTGTACCTAGCATGGATTCTTCTTACCCAGTTTCCTCTAAATCAAGGCATCTCGGGTCAGTTCGAAGATCACGCGTGTGAGTTTCTTTGCAAGACATCAGTCTTGTTTTCAGGTAAGTACTTCTTCATTATAAGGCCCTCATTCGGCTTCATACTTAAGCGGTGAAGAGTGAGGTTCCAGTGGTGGGTTGGTTTTCTGTATGCAATTGTGACTGGGTATCATTACAGTGCTTTCCAGGTTCAATTTTTTTCTTCTTGGTATTTCTTCAATATAAGTTTGTGGTTTTGGATAATAGGTGATGATTCAAATTGAGGATGACTCTTGTGAGGTATATATTCATTTGAGACTTTCTTTTATGTTTTTTTACTGTATTTTTGCATATGGTTGTTTGATGTATTATTTCTATATATTGAGGTTTTATAATTTATTTCATTGTATTTGGTTTGTAGCTCTGATTACATGTACTACTAGGTAGGATACATTGAAAGAGGAATGGGTGTGTTTCACCCATCATCCAACTGTCTATCCTCACTGTTAGACAGATGGGTTCCCTGATTAGATTTTTTATTGTGATTTTGGTCTTGAGTTGTGTTGCATCTGGTTGACTTGTTGTGATTTCTTCACAGGAATTTTCAGGTGGATAACTTGAATTGGATATAGATGTGTTTGTATCTATTGTACTGACCTCCCTCCACATTTTTATTTGTGTGGGAGGAGTCTTTACCTCATTATGCTGATGGCACGGTACAACATCTAGGTAGGTGGGTGACACATTCTCATTATCCATTTTCATTGTTTTATTATTTTTTAGGGGGGTGAAGATTTTTTCTTTCTTATCATAAAATTTTCATTCCCTTGATCAGTTGGCCATTCTTCATCCTTTTGGGACTACCATACTTTAGATTTCTTTCTATTTTGTTTATAAGGGGTTCCCTATTTTCCCATTCTTCTATAATGGATTTTCATTATTATTATTATTGGGGGAATTTTACCTCTTCTTTTGTAAAAAAAACAAGAAATTATTTTTTTTCAAATTTAAATGATGTGAATTCGAGATGTCAATTCTTAGTGCCATTAAATTTTTTAATGGTATATAGGTAAATTTAAGAAGGAATGCAATATTTAATTTTCAGAAAAATTGAAAAGTAGATCCCAAAGGGTTACAAGAGAGAAATAAATTCCAATGATAATTCCCATAGCAATAAAAATTTTATTTTCAAAGGATAAGGATAGAAAAGAGGTGTCATGACCTGACCCACTAAGGCCTTCCTAGAAAGTAATAAGCTGACTGTGACTAACCCATTCCCACCTCCAACTGTCTATGGGTCTATAAAAAGTATTGTGTTGGCAAAAAAATAAAATTGGAGGCCTTATAATAAGGTAAATATATGATCACACACACATATATGCCCATAAAATGAAGAAATGTAAAACAAATATGATACAAAAATCATGCGTATACCTAAATCCCACTACCCGAGTATTAAAGAATACCAAGATGAAAAAAGAACAAATAAAATCCCACCAAAAACTATACAGAAGTCCAACATAAAATATATGAGGGGAAAACAGTAAAATGGGACTCGTGGAACGAACCATGGTCTTTATATCCCAAATATAATCTCTATCGACTGCTGGTCCACCAAGAACCCTATAGAATAGCTAGTCATATATACCAGACAATAAAAATGCAGGAAGATCCCATTCAATTGTCAGTATAATTATACCCAGTAGGACACCCACAAATCACTAAGTGTAAATAATCAAGAGTATTCATATCGTCATAAGATATGTCATTCATAACTTGATACATACAAAAAAAAACATGCTGATATAATCATGGTATACACTAAGTCTCAAGGAAAGGTCATAACCACATTACAAATCAAAGATTATACTCAAGGGTTGGTTACCACACTTGACTAGGAAATCTAACTCTGTGATTCTGAGAGTATTAGTAGAATTCGTAAGGGATGTAATTTCTGTTGGTTCATTCAATATAGATGTAGATTCTGTATGTACAGAAATATCAATAAATAGATTGGGATCACACCCATGGCGATGGGATAATACTGAATGACCCAATATAGATTAACAACCTAACTAGGGGACCGATTCCCATGTATAGTTTGTCACACTAACTTTTAGAACCCCACATAGGGAAAAAGAAGAAAGATGATCGCATCCTAACCTTAAAGAGAAATTCCAAAAGTCTATCTAGAACTAATACCTTAGAGATGAGCACAATCTTTTTTAGGGCATGTTTCCATATTGTACACTCATAGGGATTGATCGAGGGAACCAAACCTTAAGGAAACTAGTCCATATTGTGGGGAAAATGCATCTAATTAATATTTGAATTATTTCAAGGAATTTATTGGTAGCACACAGTGCGTTCCTTTAGAACCATGTAAACTAGCGAATCATGTCTTATTCCCGTGTACACCTGGTCGTCTCTGTGTTCCCACCTGTGTCCAGGTATTAGGACATTTCAGAGAACATTGCTAAGCTCATGTACTTTAGCCATGTCATGTACCTATCCATGTCCATATATCCCTTGGGATATGTTCCAAGCCTCTAGGTAAGAGTCACATGGAACATATCATGTGTGACATGACGTGTAATACTTTTCTTCTTCATGGAAACCCTAGCACCACTACCAGGGCCCCACACAACATATATTCTCAGATTAAAAACTACATATATAGTCTTTTTATAGAATCATTTGATCTAATTTAAACATATTCACATTCTCCTATGACATTTTATTTGGTCAAAAATCATGATATTAAAGAATAATTTGGTCCGACCGAGCCTTTCTATCGTCATTATCCAAATTACATCCATTCTATTAGCATAAGAATCCATTAGTCACATCTCCTATAACTACACATAAAAACCCACATGAAGAAATCTGTTCTTATCCCACCCCATCATCATATCTCATCCCCACTAAAAATTTGATCCCAAATATGTGATATCAATTTATTGCACCAAGAAACAGGTGCAAAAAAATTGATTATAGGGTATTTGTTGAACCACCGACCAAAATCAATTCTAGTGATTAACTAACACAAAATTGTGAAGAAATGAATGAAAAATAAACCAAATGAGAAAATATTGACTGATGTTTGTGTCATCCAAGATTCATTTCTATTATAATGATGAACAAAGAGATAAAAATCTAGCAACAAAAGAAATCCCCCAATTTCATGAAAATAACTGCATACGCTCAATACAATCAATTCATGAATCAATACATTAGTTGAGTGACTCATGTTATTCATTGGATAATGAAATGGGGATAAATCCCCAAAAAATACCGTACCTGGAGATGGATCGATTTCTGAAGAGCAATTAATTTGTGTCATTGAAGTTGGTGAGAGCCTGGATTTTTATTAGCACATCGATCACCAAATCTTGATCCATCAATGTTCTTCCAATGAATCTCTTCCACTAGATCCTCTATAAAATTCCATGGTTATAGGGAAACCTTGAATTTGAATATAACTATGATTATATACATGTTTACTAGGTCTCTACGTCATCTCAAATAAAATTTATTTATTTATTTATTTATTTATTATTTATGAACATGATAATATTTCAACAAATGTTTGATTTTGACAAATATTATGTTTCACCTAGAGAAAATCATTCATTTTAGACTCAATGGAGGTATCAAATTCTAAACTTGAGAGTCTTTTTAAGATTTATTCCAATTTTTGGGAAAACTATGTGTGTGTGATATTATTATATTTTATATTTTATGAATATCAATTCCTTGAACACTGGGCCTTGAAATCTCATGTCGTCCCAGTGACTATGTCTGAAAATATTACCAAATATATATTAAATCTATTCATGGAAAAACAAAGTCATCACATTCAACCCATCCTATGTATTTTAATCCCAAAACATAAAAAGGCCTATTAAAAAACATGTGGGTGATGAGATTCCATCAGTGTCTACCACTCTTAGGTTCTCTCATGATGATTCTCATGCAACCACCATATTCACACAAGAGGAAGCACTCTCCCATAGAGAATTTTTTTTCGATCCTTAGTCTCACATAGGTATCCTACAAAGGTATAAAAATCCTCAATTTCCATCTCACCCTAGTTGGGAACATATGCTGGGTTGTGAACATAAGTCCACAATTATGGGAAATGGAAGAAATCATGTACACGGTGTAATAGTGGTGATAAATCCCAAAGCAATTCCACCTCACTGACTATGATTAGTGTATATAGATGGCTAATGAATCTCAGAGATGGATTACAAACCCATCAAAATCTTCCTAATCCACACTGAGGTGAGACCTTCAAGAATGCACGGTATACCTCCTCTAACTCCAAGGACCTCCATCGTTAGTCAACATTGGAAATTTAATGGATTTTTATAGCCCTCACCCACTCTTGGATAATGTAAACCATATATATAATATCTCATACCAACTCTGGGACAATGTGTGCTGACTCCCCAAGATTAGTCAAATAATGTGGTGACCTAAAGGGTCACCCACAGAAGGCCCTAAATGGTGCGATAATGAAGGTGGAGTGATAACTATTATTGTATGAAATATATACTATGGATATGTGATACTCCCTTATATGGTCATAGTCAGATAAGAAATTCCAAAAAATTTCATCTTTAAATTAAATGGCCCACTCAGTATAACTATCAATATCATGTTGAAAAGATATGATCAATTGAAACTGAGTCACACAGGGATCCTTTAATCATCTCCATATTCATGATGTAAAGTGGGAATAATTGTGTGAAAATATCATATATATAAATACATGGATCTTTAATATTTCCTATACATAAAGGTTTCCCAAGATATCTAATTAACTTTACTCCTGAATAAATTGAAGGTGTGGTGACTTGGTGAGTCAGCCAATGATCGCCCATATGGATTAATTTACTCTAGA
Organism: Viscum album; assembly: GCA_963277665.1. NCBI lineage: Eukaryota > Viridiplantae > Streptophyta > Magnoliopsida > Santalales > Viscaceae > Viscum > Viscum album. The sequence continues at coordinate 1,386,534,247 of OY728138.1, forward strand.
TGTATGTGGAAACCCCATCATTAATAATATATATATTCCATCTCACTTCCACTATGTAACCTAAAGGGGTTGAGGTAACCAACCATAACCCCATGCTCATCCTTCAACTGTGGTTAATGGAAGCATCGTGGCACACATTCAGGTACAACCATCTTTAATACTGACCACCAAAATAGATGTATGAAGCCCTGGTACTTATTTTCCACACTAGGATTTTCCATTAAATGGGATGTATAAAAATACATCATCACCTCCTCTCATAAAGTCATTGGTACAATCATCTATCCTCATAAAAGGATAACATGATCCAAACATTAAGAACTCTACGAGGATCAGGTCCAGTTGATATATGATTATGTGAGGTCTTACATTCAATATCTCCATTATGAGTTTCCCTTAAATAATATAAATGTGGTGGGGGGTAACAACTGTTAATTGAAGATATGAATCCCCCATACTTTTATAATAATTAAAACTATAATGAGGAAAACTAATTGGATTCCTCAACCAAAAACTTAGAATGATATCTCATACTAAAAGTGTCTGCCACTAAATTCCCTTTCCCAGAAGTATAAAATATCTCAATTTCATAATCCTGTAAGAACATTAACCATTGACTTTATCTCATGTTATGATCATTCTGAGTGAATATATACTTGATAATCCTTTGGTGAAATCATTTTCTAAACTACTCAGCCATAAGGTATTGTCACCACATATTTAGGGTGAAGAATACCACTTCCAACTCAAGATCAAGGGTCACATAGTTCTGATCATGTGGTCTCAACAATCAAGACCCATAAAAATCATATTATTCCACTACATCATCATAAAACCATGTCCAATCCATAAAGATTCATAGAGCACTACATGCTCGACACCCTCCTCTGTCAATCTCAAGATAGGGCCACTCATCAACCTTGCTTAAAATCTAAAAAATCATACATGAACATTTCTACCCAAATGAAAGGGTACCCCTTTTGGTCAAAGCATAAAATGGAATTGATAACCTGGATAAATAAAGCATATGTATCCTATATTATCTATAAAACCCAAGGATGTTCCACACATCCAATGCACTCTTGTGTTGATCCCAAACCAACATGTCCTCGTCCTTTACGAGGACCACTATTACACCATCATATGACATAAAATTTCCTAGAAAGTGGACCTCCTAAATCAAGAATTTATGTTTTATGAACTTCACATAAATATAGTTATCTTAATGTGTGTCTAGAACCATCCTCAAGTGTCTTTCATACTCTTCCTCAGATGCCATGTACACTAGGATATCATCAACGAAGGCCACCACAAACAGGTCAAAGAAAGGCTGAACGATCTGGTTCATGATTCTCATTAACACATATGTGGTGTTCCTAATCTTGAAGGGAATCACTATGTACTCATACTGAACATAGTAACATCTGAATTCAGTTTTTTGTGTATACATAACCTATATTCATTTCTGGTTATATCCTGGTATGAAGTCATTCGTCGTGAACCAGGGACACCCTCTCAACTAAATTGAGATTTTATAATTCCTTGGTAGTGTTTAAGTTTTATTCACTATCACCTATTTATGTTTCAAATAATCCATACATAACCTCATGCTATCATATTCATTCTTGGTGAAAAGTACTGGGGATTCCTAGGGTGAAACAAACATTGTCATGATGCCCTTCCTATGGGAATCCTACAAATTAACCCTCATCTCATGAACCTTGATGGAATCCATAAGATATACTGAGGAATATAATAGGGTTATGCCTAGTTGTAATTAAATTAATATGTCTAACTCTTAGTGGGAAGTTAATCTTGGAACATTCTTAGGAAATGCATCCTCATACATATCCACCGTAGTAGAAAACAAATATCCTAGGTCATTCACTTCTCCAAGAGATAATCTCACCAACTCGTGAGTAATTGGATGTAACCTCCTACATATGAGTTCATCATGCTCTTTATGTTTCTCCCCCTCAACTATATAGAAAAACCACATCCCATCATGGTGGAAACACTACATTATACACGTAAAATAGCTGATTTATGCATTAACCGTCTATAGAAATTACATGCCTATGATGAGATTGTAAGGAATAAATTATTCTATAAGGTTATCCCATGAGAAACTATATCCTTCAAAGAATATATAACACCATACCAAAGAGTGTGTGATCAGTGAGGCATCTTTGGTAGGAGTCTCCAAGAATAAGGGTCATGAAAAGGGATCAAGAAGAACCTTTATTTATTGAACTTGGGATGTAGAAAGAAAAGATTGAGTCATGATTGTATATATAAAAACTAACTATAAGGTGTATAATACATAGATTTAACCCTTAATCATCCCCAAATAGTCTAGATCATAGGCCTCTATAGACTGCGGCTATCCTCACCTTTTTTCACCAGCTCCATCACCCTAGCGAGAACTATTTAAGAGTGGCATTTGAAAAATTTAAAATAATATGCCACCTATCAATACTCTCCTATCTCCTCTTCCACATAAATCCTATTTAAAAACTCCCTTATCTAAGGACTACCTTTTGAAAGGTGGCCCAACTACTATCTCTCTATCATCCATAAGGCGGGTCAGACAATCCCATGTGATATGTCCATGACCATCACATGAGTAGAACACTTATCCCTAGGCTACCTCAACCCATCCTGAGATCCCTAAACTACAAACCCTCAATATTCATATCGCCTTGGAAAACATCTTGCATGTTCGGATTCCTGCATCCCTTTTTATCTGCATACTGTTGAGGTCTCAGACCCTATGGTCTCACTACTGGCACCCATTACCAGTGTCTACTCATCCTAAAATATCTCTACTACCAATGAATTCTATAGGAAAATATAATAATTAAGAATGCATAGTGGTATCACATTGGTCTATATGTGTCTATTTAGAACTATATAAATGTTATATTCTTGAATGAATAGATGTTGAACTATATTCATCGAATATTGTGAGAGTTAGAAAGACTCGTTGAATACATATCCACATTAATTCCACCATGTTTTAGCATTAAAATATTCTTGATGATCACTACTTACATAATTGTAAGAGATTATTTCTCTTGAATGTGATCCTAAAACACTATCCATGAATGTGTCCCCGAATCATATTATATAACCACAAAAATCCACCCACATCCTACAAAACCATGAAAAAGAAATACTCCTAGGAACACCATATGGTTTGTATGTGTCCAAATCAGAAGATAGACTAACATAACTACATTGAGAAAATCATAATATTTATGTAGGTCTATCAACCCATATAACTTGAGGTGTCTCATGATTCTAAAACTCATGAATCACACTCATCTTGGGCACATCATCTGATGGTACTACATATACCTTCTATTGCTTTATAGGTGGATGCATGATTGGGAAATCTCTCAAAGAAGCTACCTCTTGAGAATGTACCTATATTAAATCCTCTTCGCTAAGTGGATCAACCTCAAAATATTTCTTCTAAATCATAAATGTAAATCATCATGGACTTATCCTAAAATAGGAATTATGTACCATGATCAATGAGTATATCATTGAGATGATTCAAGAAGAAAATGAAAGCCCAAACCATTCCTATAAGATGCACGTAACAATGTTTCCCATACAAAAAATTTCTACATGTACCAAGTCAAATGGTAGGTGATCAGAGTCATAGTGTATGGATATGTGACTGCCACACCAACACTGGGGTCCCTTGTCCGAAAGAAGAACTCAAAACAGTCAACAATATTTCAATAAAACCCAAACGAACCTCACAAATAGAAAGAAATCCAAACTCCAGTCCTAATATGGAACACTAATATAATGCCATTATATCATGAACCAACCTACTAGGGCCCACCTGGTCGTTGATAATCAATGTGTAACTACCCTATCCCAACTCCAATAGTTTAGGGTGTGGTGAATTGCACCGAGTATGAATAACCCTCAAATGGGAGGCCTTATCCTAAGGTACTTGTACACACGTACACATATACAAGACCATATAATACAAACATGTAAAATAAAACAAATAATAAATACAAACATATATATAAATCCAACATTCATAATATAACAAAATATTTGGAAGTAGAAATGCTGAAATACATGCACAAATCATCAACAACAAAGAAGTCTAACATGAATGAAATATAGGATTATAGTAAAATGCATTTCCTAGAATGAAAAAAAGTCCTTATAGACAAAATACTATCTCTATATTGTACAATAAAAATATGACCAAATGGAGGGATGCATTTATAAGATATGAAACATGTGGTCAGAGCCCATGGAGGGGTGAGTATAACAATACCTACTACGACACCTTGAATTCACTAAGAAGAAAGAACAAGGAGTAGTTATATCATCACATTGCATGAAAATAATAACATGATACATATAATAAAATATCTAAATATACAGAAATTATATACAAAGTCTCAATGTACAGTCAAAACTATGTTTCCAACCTACGATTCCGCATGAGATTCAGTAACTACACCCTCAAAAGAGAACTCACTCCACAAGTTTGATAGTACCATTGGTGAATATCAATGATATCATGATCATTAGGTTTTCCCATAATGAGATACATAATGGGAGTCTAATGAGATAGATACATATACGGGGATCATAACCACGACTTTAGGGTAATTCTGAATAATGCAATTCTGATTAACACTCTATGTAAGGGATCAATTCCCATATATAGTTTGGAATGTAAATTCTGATAACCCCATGTAGGAAAAAATATGATAGATGATATCATCCCAAAATCTGGGAGAGATTATAAAAACCATATAAAAAACGAATCACTTAGAAAGGATCATAATAATTTTTTAAGATGTAATTCTATACTATACCCTCATTATGATGGATCGAGGGGACACACTGTAGAGACCCGTAGCCTGACGTACATGGACATTACATTACATTTGTGGAATACTTAGTACATAACAAAAACACACACTAAAGGATCGTAATAGTTTAGTGTCTTTGGAAACTCAGAACGTAATCTTCTAATCGTGGTGAAAGTTCTTCAATATCTCCCATAAAGGTCATCCCTTTTTTTTTACCTAAAACCTTTCTTTATATCCTGGGGAAAAGAAAACATAAAATGGTGAGCTCAAATGCTCAGTAAGGGTAAACAAAAGAAATATCAATCACATAATTTTCATAAGAACATAACTTTTTTGGAAATCTTAACCTGCAAAAGAGAGCATAATTTCATAACATGGGATAAATCATAGTAGTGAAATGAAATCATAACTTAAAACAGTACTCATTGTGGCATACACACATAATCATAGAGAATCATTTCTTGTTAGTCAAGACTCATTGCCAAGACTATCTTAGTGGACAAAGTCCCTTTCTGAATCGAGTAATCCTCGTTTCAGTCCTGTTTCACTGAACCGGTATAACCTACCATTCCAGCCATGTCTATCTCATGAGATATAAAATCTTTACCCAATGCATTGGAGGGAGATATAGGTCCCACCCATCTTATAATGAATCCTTTCTTATGTGTGCCACATAATCATAAACCATACATCATAGCGTAACCCATGTAATAAAAAAAATGGGATTCTTAAACAACATGACATCATAAAACCATTCATATAAGATAAAGGAATTCATAAACATAATTCCATCACAACATAGTCAAATCAATGTAAAAATATGGATAGAAACAGAACCCTTTATTATCTTAGATGGAAAATAATTTTGATAAAACACTTGAAATGAATTCTTGAGGAAAATATCCTTTCTTCTTCAAAATCAATTTCTTTTCACAAAACATCATGAAACTTTAAAAGAAAGAGATTTTATTAAAAATAGTCATGAAATGTTTTGTAGGAAGCTTCATGAAAATAAGGCTTTATAAAACCGTAAAAATCCGTTCGTTCCGTTTAAGTTTAAAAAACATTCTTCGTACTTTTGTCGGAAAAGTCAAAAAGTACCTCGTACGAAAAACGACAAAAGATTCCTTTCATATCTTTTACTAAAAACTCACCGAAGGGTAAAATTGGATTTAAACAATTGTAGGTTGTTGTAAATAACATTACATATTGAGGAAACATGGATGTGGATGATAAAATATACCCCAGTAAATTTCAATGTACAAACAATCTCGGATAAAAATGAGATTGTGATATTTCCCTTACCTTAGGTCCAATTTGCTTCGTATGTGTCCGAACCTCCTGTATAATGATTTAAATAATGTCATTGACTTATTACAGAATCATATTCATTGTTATGATATCATATATGGTTCACTTATGACATTATATTACCCGTTCTTTTGTAAATTCCATGTTAAAGAAGCGTTTTGGGTAAAATCGTTTCTTTTATCGTAGGTATTTTGACTTGTTGTTATTGACATTATTATTACTTATATCATGATTTACTTAATTCCAGAATATAAAATATGATTTATATATCATATATATTCAGTATATATATATATATAATAGATAGATAAATAAAATAAAAAACACCGTTCATGGAGACGGTAGTCTGTACGTACGCATGAACGCTGTTTTTCTTTCCATATTGTCTTGAAATGGAAGTAAGTAGATGACATACATATGTATATATATACATAAATCCAGTAGCTTTATAATGTCATATATTTCATTATTATTTCTTATATATACATTATAATCATTCTTAAATGGTTAACATGGAGAATGAATCTCATCGCGTCGTGGAGACGGTAGTCCGTACGTACGCACGAGCGATGATATCATTTCTATAAATATTGAATTGAATTTGAGTGGATTATACAATATATCAGAATCAATATGATGTTGTAATAACTATGTATAGTTATTCTTTACACCATTATACCCATCCATGTAAGGTGGCGGTGGAAAATAGATTACACCACAGCGTGGAGACGGTATTCCGTACGTACGCACGCGCGGTGATTTCTTTTTCCGTAGGATGGATAGATGGTGAAATAGGGTTGTTTCATACTTATAATAACATATCAGTATATGAGTGATACTGATGTTATTACTTCATAATGAAACAACCTAAGAAGAAGAAGTGGAAGAAGAAATAAAGATGAAAGAATTGGTAACGGTAATTACCTCTTCTTTGAAGTGCCTCTTTGAGACCTCCTCTTAGGGCACTAAAATTGGTCTTTGAGGAAGACCAGAACCTCTATGATGTTTCTAGGGAAGTGGAGAGGATAAATTGGCAGGGGTTGGCCGAGCTTGAGTGCTCAAATTGGTGTGAGGAGGAGGGGGAGGAGGTGTCCTTTTATAAGGGAGGAGAGGGGCACCTTAGGAATACCTCAAACTATTATTTTATATTAAAGTCAAAATCGGTTTATAATGGTTCCAAAGGGTCTTATTTCTAAGCTAAAGTGGGGATGGGTCGAAATCCTATCAACCAATAGAATTTAGACAAGTTTAGGATATTATTTTAACCTTATCAATTAGATTTAACTCTAAGTTAAATAATTTAACTTTTACCGTGTCTTTTTGTTTTCTTTCACTATATGGTTAATACACTTACTATAACATGCCAAAAGAACCCCAAATTGTTTATTATTAATATATATATCCTTATCTAAGTCATTTGGCCGAACCTTAGATTTTTAGGAATAAAATAACAATTAATAATATAATATTTGATTTAAAAACTATTTTGTGTCAATTTTGACACTATTTGATATATGATTTTTGTGAAAGTCATATCAGAATTATATGTTCGAACCAAGTTGATTAGAGCATCACTATTATATCATAGTAACCTAGAAAATTAGTGGAATTCATAAAAAGTCTCAAATGACATTTATGTTGGTGTTTATAACATCAATTATGTCAATATTTCATTAATATGATAATTACTGCATCATCTTTGTGTCATAAATAAATTAAATTATTTGATGTCTAAAAATTACAAATAAAATACCATAATGTAGGAAATCTTTTTAGCTTTCTAATGAATATTTACAATCGAATTTATCTAATGTATAACCCCATATTAAAAATGATTTACTTATTAAACTATGATTTTAACTATTTTAACCCTTCTTTAAATAAATTAATAATAAATGTCCTAATCTAATCCAAGTGGGCCTAAATGGTCATATTTTATTCCTAAGTTTGTTTTTGGTCGAATTAAACTTTTCCAATAGAATTAGGACATGTGTTAGGGTAATATTAATATCATATTTACCCTTAGTTACCCTATTTACTATTAACCACGGTAAAAAAGTAAAAAGTTACTATTCACCAAAAAATTATTTTCATCTCATTGAACCACATTTTAGTCCTTGATATTAACCGTGTCTCTCGGATTTTCGAAATTCCATTCACAGAAGCGGTAAAATTAAGTTTTATGCAAAATTCAGTTTTTAACCTACCACTTAGTAGTTTCACTATTCATCAAAAATTGATGTTTTTCAGAACAATGCCAAAATTTCATCCCAAGCTATATTTCATATTCCGAATTCAAAAATGAAGTCTATTTTACCAAATTCATAACATAAAAGTTGCATTAATTAATTTTATAATTAAATCCCGCTGTTAAAACAAATAGCGTGTTTTTTAAGAAACAATATCTATCAAAAGATTGACACTTGTTTATTTCTAGTTTAAATGTGAAAATACATCCAATGACCAACATTGTATTAAATTGTAAAAATATATTCTAAATATACTTTAAAACCACTCAAATTAATTATTTATCACTATTAATTATTTCGATTGAAAAAGTTGTTTTTAACTAAAATTTAGTAATTTTCACTATTCATCAGAATATGAAAGTTATCCGAAATGTACCAAAATTTCACCTTAGGCTAAATTCGATACTCCGAATCCAAAAATGAAGTTCACTTTGAAAAATAAGATTTACATAATTTTAAAAAGTTGTTATTACTATTCATAACGGCTAGTTTTAATATTATTTTAATACCATATCATTGTTTAGTGAAACTCGGTATTGCGTATTACACACGCTATCGAGGAAGGTCGTGATTGCGTGTAATGCAAGGCAAGTCAAGAAGGTGTGTTGTGCAAGCTTCTTTTGGTGTAGCGTACAACACAAGACATTAATAAAATTAAAAAGAATATTTTTCATAAATTCTCGGGTTGTTACATTCTACCCCCCTTAAAATGAATTTCGCCCTCGAAATTCGTCGGGATTATAAATGGTTTACTATTCGAAAGTTTCTTTAATAGAAACCCACATCGTAAAAAGGAATACCAAAACTTGGCTTTAAAAACTAAAGTATGAAATGTAACGATTACCCAAATAAACTAATCACTGGGTTTCCACATAGGTGAAAATATGGATATGGAAGAGAAATCTAACCATCATGTTCTGATGGAGAGTGGTAGAGAACATGGCTATGGAAAAGCCAGTAATCACAAATCCATAGATTTGTGATGATATAAGGTACCATCTGATTCATCAGGTATAAGAGAACTAGGACAACATTTTTGGTTTTCAAGATCATTTCCCTAAAGTTAAAGAATTTGAATTAGAATAAATACTTAATTTATTTTGGTACAATCTCACTGTTGTTCGTGCCTTTAACAATTTCCACTTCATCTCTTAAATAAATGAAGTTGAATTTGTTATTCATGAAGTGTTAGCAGATCATGTGATAGAATGACGGGTCATTCTATCTGTTTCAAACAAAAGGTTAGCAAAATTATATACATAAGTCGATCTATAGTGAGATTAATCACATATGGACTTATACTTCATATATCATACTGCTTAATATAATAAAACTAGTTTCTACTAAATAGGGACTTCCTGTAGGCTAGTGGTAGGCGATAAAGGCCAGTCGCACTTCGGTTGTGGGTTCGATTCCTACAACCTTTTCCGAAGCGATGGGCTGTCGCCCGTCCTGCAGGTTGTCCCTTTTTCTAAAACTACGTTACTATAACATCCCATCAATAATATCGAAAATCTTATATCCTTAAACAATACTAACTTATGTCCAACATAATCCAGTCTAATCATTAGGCTTATACATAATACTGCAGTCCACTCTCATAATATAGTGACATCGATTGCCAGAGATTTAATACTGTCGTTGATCCCCACATATCATAAGATATGTCTTGTTGGTCACATTCCAAACATTCAAAGTCCTTAATCGTGTATTCTCTTGAATACCTTAGTGAAAACATGAGTGCAGTTAAAAGTTAACACTTTCCACATACCAAAATCCTCAAAATTATTTATACTCAAACCATGATATCACTTAGTCCTTATATCAATCATGAGCTCATGAATACTATCAAACATTTAATTTTCTCCTTATCCCTTTATTATGCGCATATCATCTAAATTCCAAAAATATCTGAATAACGTTTCATGGATACTAGTAACATTAATCATACACTTTCAAAACACAAGGAAAGACAACAGTGTAACAATCCATAGATGTCTCTTTATTCCAAAATTACACATGATAAACATGTAATCATTCCACTACATTCTCAAACCATTGACCGAGCTTCAAAAATTCTTTCATCTCACATATCATTTGTAGTCTCTTCATCATCATCCACATAAATACTACCCATATGACCATACTGATTCTCTTCATGAGTCTTTCCCTTAGGGAATTTGTTTGCATAATGCCCATACATTCCACATTTAAAACACTTAACCATTTTTGATGTCGTAGCAATACCATTATCCTCATCCATGGTGTTAACCGACCCTTTTTCTTTGCACTTACTTGCTTTGTGTCCTTCTTTTCCACACCCAAAGCATCTTCCAGTTCCCTTGAAACATTCTCCTTGATGCCTCTTCCCACATGATTTACATAGGGGAAATTGAACTTTCTTTCCTCTATGATCATCATGAAACTCCATCTTTCTCTTATTAGCCGAGTCAGGAAACTTACCAAAGTTTACTTTATTGGTCATATTATGAGATTTCTGATTCGGCATAATAATGATGTTTGGACTTCCAAATCCCATTTCATTTGGTTGCTCATGAAGAATATCATTCCATTGTCCATCATATCCTCCATTATTGTGAATCATCTTGTTTCCAGCCATTTTCTAAAACCCAAACAGAATAGTGTTAGATGCAAAAATCGTAATAAAGGGGGAGTAACTTAAATATCTATCATCTTTGGTTTAATCTAATATCGTTACCATAGTTCTAGAACTATATCCTATACGTATACTTATCCTTAGGGGCATCCCTAGACATACCTTAGAAATATCTCTAGGGATCTCACTAACGTTTTCGCATCCTAGTTTCCAAAGGTTGACTAAACCTTTCCTCTGATACCAACTGTAGAGACCCGTAGCCTGACGTACATGGACATTACATTACATTTGCGGAATACTTAGTACATAACAAAAACACACACTAAAGGATCGTAATAGTTTAGTGTCTTTGGAAACTCAGAACGTAATCTTCTAATCGTGGTGAAAGTTCTTCAATATCTCCCATAAAGGTCATCCCTTTTTTTTTACCTAAAACCTTTCTTTATATCCTAGGGAAAAGAAAACATAAAAGGGTGAGCTCAAATGCTCAGTAAGGGTAAACAAAAGAAATATCAATCACATAATTTTCATAAGAACATAACTTTTTTGGAAATCTTAACCTGCAAAAGAGAGCATAATTTCATAACATGGGATAAATCATAGTAGTGAAATGAAATCATAACTTAAAACAGTACTCATTGTGGCATACACACATAATCATAGAGAATCATTTCTTGTTAGTCAAGACTCATTGCCAAGACTATCTTAGTGGACAAAGTCCCTTTCTGAATCGAGTAATCCTCGTTTCAGTCCTGTTTCACTGAACCGGTATAACCTACCATTCCAGCCATGTCTATCTCATGAGATATAAAATCTTTACCCAATGCATTGGAGGGAGATATAGGTCCCACCCATCTTATAATGAATCCTTTCTTATGTGTGCCACATAATCATAAACCATACATCATAGCGTAACCCATGTAATAAAAAAAATGGGATTCTTAAACAACATGACATCATAAAACCATTCATATAAGATAAAGGAATTCATAAACATAATTCCATCACAACATAGTCAAATCAATGTAAAAATATGGATAGAAACATAACCCTTTATTATCTTAGATGGAAAATAATTTTGATAAAACACTTGAAATGAATTCTTGAGGAAAATATCCTTTCTTCTTCAAAATCAATTTCTTTTCACAAAACATCATGAAACTTTAAAAGAAAGAGATTTTATTAAAAATAGTCATGAAATCTTTTGTAGGAAGCTTCATGAAAATAAGGCTTTATAAAACCGTAAAAATCCGTTCGTTCCGTTTAAGTTTAAAAAACATTCTTCGTACTTTTGTCGGAAAAGTCAAAAAGTACCTCGTACGAAAAACGACAAAAGATTCCTTTCATATCTTTTACTAAAAACTCACCGAAGGGTAAAATTGGATTTAAACAATTGTAGGTTGTTGTAAATAACATTACATATTGAGGAAACATGGATGTGGATGATAAAATATACCCCAGTAAATTTCAATGTACAAACAATCTCGGATAAAAATGAGATTGTGATATTTCCCTTACCTTAGGTCCAATTTGCTTCGTATGTGTCCGAACCTCCTGTATAATGATTTAAATAATGTCATTGACTTATTACAGAATCATATTCATTGTTATGATATCATATATGGTTCACTTATGACATTATATTACCCGTTCTTTTGTAAATTCCATGTTAAAGAAGCGTTTTGGGTAAAATCGTTTCTTTTATCGTAGGTATTTTGACTTGTTGTTATTGACATTATTATTACTTATATCATGATTTACTTAATTCCAGAATATAAAATATGATTTATATATCATATATATTCAGTATATATATATATATAATAGATAGATAAATAAAATAAAAAACACCGTTCATGGAGACGGTAGTCCGTACGTACGCATGAACGCTGTTTTTCTTTCCATATTGTCTTGAAATGGAAGTAAGTAGATGACATACATATGTATATATATACATAAATCCAGTAGCTTTATAATGTCATATATTTCATTATTATTTCTTATATATACATTATAATCATTCTTAAATGGTTAACATGGAGAATGAATCTCATCGCGTCGTGGAGACGGTAGTCCGTACGTACGCACGAGCGATGATATCATTTCTATAAATATTGAATTGAATTTGAGTGGATTATACAATATATCAGAATCAATATGATGTTGTAATAACTATGTATAGTTATTCTTTACACCATTATACCCATCCATGTAAGGTGGCGGTGGAAAATAGATTACACCACAGCGTGGAGACGGTATTCCGTACGTACGCACGCGCGGTGATTTCTTTTTCCGTAGGATGGATAGATGGTGAAATAGGGTTGTTTCATACTTATAATAACATATCAGTATATGAGTGATACTGATGTTATTACTTCATAATGAAACAACCTAAGAAGAAGAAGTGGAAGAAGAAATAAAGATGAAAGAATTGGTAACGGTAATTACCTCTTCTTTGAAGTGCCTCTTTGAGACCTCCTCTTAGGGCACTAAAATTGGTCTTTGAGGAAGACCGGAACCTCTAGGATGTTGCTAGGGAAGTGGAGAGGATAAATTGGCAGGGGTTGGCCGAGCTTGAGTGCTCAAATTGGTGTGAGGAGGAGGGGGAGGAGGTGTCCTTTTATAAGGGAGGAGAGGGGCACCTTAGGAATACCTCAAAATATTATTTTATATTAAAGTCAAAATCGGTTTATAATGGTTCCAAAGGGTCTTATTTCTAAGCTAAAGTGGGTATGGGTCGAAATCCTATCAACCAATAGAATTTAGACAAGTTTAGGATATTATTTTAACCTTATCAATTAGATTTAACTCTAAGTTAAATAATTTAACTTTTACCGTGTATTTTTGTTTTCTTTCACTATATGGTTAATACACTTACTATAACATGCCAAAAGAACCCCAAATTGTTTATTATTAATATATATATCCTTATCTAAGTCATTTGGCCGAGCCTTAGATTTTTAGGAATAAAATAACAATTAATAATATAATATTTGATTTAAAAACTATTTTGTGTCAATTTTGACACTATTTGATATATGATTTTTGTGAAAGTCATATCAGAATTATATGTTCGAACCAATTTGATTAGAGCATCACTATTATATCATAGTAACCTAGAAAATTAGTGTAATTCATAAAAAGTCTCAAATGACATTTATGTTGGTGTTTATAACATCAATTATGTCAATATTTCATTAATATGATAATTACTGCATCATCTTTGTGTCATAAATAAATTAAATTATTTGATGTCTAAAAATTACAAATAAAATACCATAATGTAGGAAATCTTTTTAGCTTTCTAATGAATATTTACAATCGAATTTATCTAATGTATAACCCCATATTAAAAATGATTTACTTATTAAACTATGATTTTAACTATTTTAACCCTTCTTTAAATAAATTAATAATAAATGTCCTAATCTAATCCAAGTGGGCCTAAATGGTCATATTTTATTCCTAAGTTTGTTTTTGGTCGAATTACACTTGTCCAATAGAATTAGGACATGTGTTAGGGTAATATTAATATCATATTTACCCTTAGTTACCCTATTTACTATTAACCACGGTAAAAAAGTAAAAAGTTACTCTTCACCAAAAAAAAATTTTCATCTCATTGAACCACATTTAGTCCTTGATATTAACCGTGTCTCTCGGATTTTCGAAATTCCATTCACAGAAGCGGTAAAATTAAGTTTTATGCAAAATTCAGTTTTTAACCTACCACTTAGTAGTTTCACTATTCATCAAAAATTGATGTTTTTCAGAACAATGCCAAAATTTCATCCCAAGCTATATTTCATATTCCGAATTCAAAAATGAAGTCTATTTTACCAAATTCATAACATAAAAGTTTCATTAATTAATTTTATAATTAAATCCCGCTGTTAAAACAAATAGCGTGTTTTTTAAGAAACAATATCTATCAAAAGATTGACACTTGTTTATGTCTAGTTTAAATGTGAAAATACATCCAATGACCAACATTGTATTAAATTGTAAAAATATATTCTAAATATACTTTAAAACCACTCAAATTAATAATTTATCACTATTAATTATTTCGATTGAAAAATTTGTTTTTAACTAAAATTTAGTAATTTTCACTATTCATCAGAATATGAAAGTTATCCGAAATGTACCAAAATTTCACCTTAGGCTAAATTCGATACTCCGAATCCAAAAATGAAGTTCACTTTGAAAAATAAGATTTACATAATTTTAAAAAGTTGTTATTGCTATTCATAACGGCTAGTTTTAATATTATTTTAATACCATATCATTGTTTAGTGAAACTCGGTATTGCGTATTACACACGCTATCGAGGAAGGTCGTGATTGCGTGTAATGCAAGGCAAGTCAAGAAGGTGTGTTGTGCAAGCTTCTTTTGGTGTAGCATACAACACAAGACATTAATAAAATTAAAAAGAATATTTTTCATAAATTCTCGGGTTGTTACACACACCTTTAAGGAAACTAGACCATGCTGAGGGGAATAAGGTATCCAAGAAAACATTGAAGATTTCATAGTGTGTTTATTTTGAACTGGGTCTACCAGTGTATCACAAACCATCCAATGTCTATTCCTATTTACACCAAGCCTTATACTTATAGCTGTTTCTGTTCATGTAACAATCCATGCCAGATTATATAGATTAAAATGTATACTCTGGATATATCGTGTTACTGGAAGTGTTCGTGTCCATGTATCCTACGGGATACATGCTATGCCGCTAGGTAAGTATCACATGGTATGTGACACATGTCACATGGTGTGAAAAAACTTTTCTTCTCCATGGAATCACTAGCTCCATAATCAGGGCCCAATATGACATGTATTTTCGGATAACATGCCGTGTATGTCAGGATACTATAGAAAACATAGATCATATCAAGTTTCATTATATACACATTTGACCTCCCATATAGCTGAATATCATACTGGTAAACAAGGATCTGTTCCAAATAAGGATTTCCATTGCCATTTTCTAGAATATGTCAACTTAATTCCCTTGGTAAACCATACACCACATCTCCCATCACTACACATCAAAACACACAAAATGAACTAAAATCTTGTCCTGATCCACTATCATAGATCCATTTCATCATCAATATGAACCCATATCTTTGGTATCAATCAATTACTCCAAGAAACCACCACACAAGGATTAAATAATTCTTACTCATTGAAACACTTCCCAAAAAAACATAGGTGATGAATAATCATAGAATGGGGGAAATAATGAACATAATACAAGAAATAAGAACATAAATTAGAATATGTTCATGTTAGACTCGATTCATTTTATTTATAATGAATAACAAAGAAATAAAAATCAAACAATAGATAAAATCCACAAATTAGCAGGAAATAATCCCTCACTTGCAATACTATCAATCCATGAATAAATTTATAAGTTGATTAATCAACATTAATCATAGAAAAAGAAAGTGGGGATAAAATGACCTAAAAATGCAACCATGAGATGGACTGATTACTGATAGATAAGAAATCCACATCATTGTCATCGGAAAGGTCTTTGATTTCCTTTTTCACACTGATCACTAATGCTCATTCCATCAATGTTCGTCCACAGAATCTCTTCCAATGGATCCTATATCAAATTACTAGGTTATGTGGAAACCCCCATACTTTGGTTATAATTGGGTTATATTGATGTTTAATAGGTCACTACATCATCAAAAATAAAATTAATTAATATATTAATTAATTTTGTCCCCAAAAACATTTTCACAAACACCTGATGCCAATAAAAATTATTTTACTAAAAGAATAAATACCACATTCTAGACACAACTTTTGTTTTAGATTTTTAATCCACGACTCCATTCATGAGATATTCTATGATTTTAGGAAACATGTAATCATGTGATATTATTATATTTAATATTTTTTAATGACCATTTTGGGCTCACTATGACTCGAATATCATGTCATCCTAGTACCTATATTTGAAAATATTACAATTTATATTTCAAATATTTACATGAAATAAATGATAAATTACAAGAGGTCAATGTGATGTAATAGGTTTGGGTTATTTTCAGTTTACTATGAATCATAATCACATTACTCAATATTTTTCACTATGTGACAAGGTACTTGAAACCAAAGCTATCCAAAAGAAAGTAATATGATATCAGTGAAATATTAACTTTATTGTGTTAACCATTTAGTGGAATAATGGTTTTTTATTACATAATATCACAAAATTATTTATTTTCATACTGTTGCATTTATTTCGTATGTTCATATGATGATAAGAAGGAAACATCAGGTAGTACTTTATTTCTTTCTAGTTAGTGTATTTCATAGTTGAGTAAGAAGAAGGAATGCATTTACATAAACACAATGAATACTGAATACGTGTTATATTATAAAGAGTAAACTAAACATATGTCTATGTAACAACATTTTATGGATTAGGGAGTTGATATGAAATCTCTAATTTCTATCATTTGTGATGATTTGAGTGCTACTAAATAGCGAAAACATTTTATGTACCATTTGAGGAAGAAGCAAAATGAGACAAAATATCACAAAATCAAGTGCATGATGCAGAAAGGGGTAGTGAAGACAGAGTTTTTTTCAAAAATAAAATAAAATTTTAGATATCAGGAAAAAGGAAGTACACAAGATAGACTTTTAATGGCATCAGTTTCCTATTAGAGACCAATCAACTCCCTCCAACTAGATGAGAAAAATACAGGTCCCCCTCTCTACCATGGGATTTTGTATATATTTTAATGTATGTATTCTCTCATAAATTTATTTTTAGTATTTATAGATCATTTTTTTATAATTTTATAGATATGGAATTTGGGATTAATTTTAAAGGAGGAGATGTCATCCCTATGTTCTTTGAGAGTAGAATTTCTCAAATGAAGAAGGTCATAATTTTCTTCCTATTGAGAAAGTGGGATAAATCCTATGATAATGATTGAGATACAGAAGGATTAATTTATTGTTTAATTAGGTGGTATGTATTTGGATGAAAAGGAATCTAGAAACTTGGATTTCAATGATGTATTACTATGAATATTATTTCATTTTTTTTTTCAATTTTCACACATTTATCTTTTTTAAAGATAGATTATAGTTTAGGATTATTTAATTATAAATGAAATAATAGATGGAAATAGTTTTATAAAGTGGTGCCAATATGATGTAATATGTTATGATGTTTCTAATAAAAGTAATGGTGATTCTATTTTGGATGTTTTTAACCAATGAAAATATGGAGATTATTGGTAAAAAATCTATTGGCATTTTGGTTAAGCCATGTTTATTAATAATTTCATGTAAATTATTTTCGAATCCTCCAAAAGGAACTACAGAGGGTATGGATAGGGTTAAATGATATTCTAAAGAAGGTAAAGAGTTTATTTACATTGAAAAAAATCACATAAAAAGACCTTCAGTTCACCGTCGTATGTGTTAGGTGGCATTTAGTCTCTCTTCCATTTTAAGTGTGTTCACATCATGTAGTAGTAGGTTGCATCAAGAAAGACACTCCATGTGGTTCTATACATTATAATTTTGGGAAAATAATATTTTCCACCATGGAAGAAGTGGATCTACTATAATGGGTATTTGTTTATATTTTGGATCATCTAGTTTGGATACATCCACACCATGGTGAAGGTACTGCGCCACAATAGTTTTCAATGGAGGACATGGGGGGGTTTTGGTATTTTTTGTTTTCATCACAGATAGAGTACATCAAAATAAGGTATATTGGATATATTATTGTATCTTTGTCACATTAAATAGATCTATACCATAGGATAAATCTATGACACAAATTATTTGATCAATAGATTATCCACCCTAGAGAGATAATTATCACCCCACAAACATCTCTCTGATTGATGAAGATTGAACAAATAATTCTGAGAATATTTTCTTTAAAATAGATGAAAAAATTGGATTTTTTATATAGTATTTGGTTGGTTAACATGTGGTATAAGGGAAAACACAATAGTAATTTTCATAATTCAAGGTACATTATTCCATGGTGAAGGTTTCCACGCTATGGTCAATATAGTTTTCTACATACAACAAGAATTTGAGATTTATGAGAAAGAATAAATTTCTAATGGTTGAATAGGGATTATTGGAAAGTAAGGACAACATTAATTTGTGTAGTTAATATGAAGATATATTAGTGGATTAGGACATGGTTAATCAATCATAATAATTGAATTTATGGTTTATTAGTAATGATATTATAAATACTTCATCTAATGGTTTTGAATAATTTAGATTGCATAAAAAAGTTAAAAATATATAAATATGAGATCAGAGTTTTTTATGATTAATAGAATATCAGAGAAAATTCATAATGATGTACAAGAATAGCTATTAGTGTAATATTTCTGTAGTTTTACATGGAGAGAAAATAGGTGATGACTGACACACCATCATTAGTGTTATTTTATTCGCTGTTTTAGAAGATTAAATATTAAATGCTTAGAGGAGTGTGATCCATGAGAATTTGAGATAATTGAGATTTTTTGTCATGAGGATTTTAAATAGGATGGTTTGTGTAAAAAATCTAAACTTTTATCAAATTAGTGAGCATTAGTTTTTCAGGCACATAACAATTTTACCATTGATGCTCCTCAGATTAGCTCGTTTGGATGAACCAAGTAAAATGATTTGCGTACCTCCATTATTTTTTTTATATTAAAATGAATTAGGTTAGGAGAGAGATAATTATTATCAAAACATGTCAATTATACTTTATAGGGATACATTTTAAGTTTTCAAACCACAATTTTCCCCCTCTTATGGTATTTTCCTTGTTTGGAATCAGTAACATTGGTAACTTTTTTATCAAAACACCATGAAAGAGATTAACATATATGGATTTTTAGAACATTTAATTAATGTAATTTTATGAATAAAATACATCCACAAGTAGTTTTATGCACTACATATAAGAAAAATGGTAAATATGAATCATATCTCAATGAATGGAAATTGAGAAGACAAACCCTAACCTCAACCATCCATTTGGATAAACGTGATATAATTACATGTATAATAAATTTATACTTATTACTCATATGTTAAATAACCTGTTTTTTAATTATTTTAATTAATACCATTCATTTATAATTTATTATTACTGATTTATTGACCATTATATGATACAAAACATATTATGTTGTTAATTTCCATCTTCATTCTCATCTAGATTTGGTGGGGTGATTCATGTCCTTATACATTAATTAATAATTATATACCTAAAAAATGTTCTTGAATATTTAATATATGTGTATGATATGTTTCTATAGTCCCATGGTTATTTCATCACATGGAATGATTATAAATATCATTTTTAGTGATTATTTATTTACAAAAAGAATTGAATTTATTGGTGAATGTAATTTGGAAAATATATGATCTATATTTATAAAGAAATATTTAATTAATCATTATTACATAATATTAAAAATATTTAATTTTTCAAAGTTATTTATTGAATAAAAACTATACAAAAATTTATATCAGTGGTAAAACCAACCTAAAAAAAGAACACAATATAATGGTTGAATGAGTAAGAACATGTTATTTTATAGTAGTAATATCAATTTAAAAAAATATTAATTAATGAAACATATTATCTAAATGTTAAATAAGATTCAATAAGTATAAAATGATGAAGAATAATAGGAGTTATTGTGGATAGGCCACCACTCATACTGAATACTTGAATTTTCCCTTATAGAGCCACTTGGAAATAAGGGGTTTGGGACCCCTTCTCATGGACAAAGGCTATCAAAAAGGGAGGGAATTTTTATAGAGATTATTTTTTAAGAGATTCCTGATAAAACAAATGTAATGAAATGGATTGGATTTGTTGTAAGAGATCTCATTTTCTAAGTGAAAATTAGGGTTATTTCTTTGAAAATATGAATTAGGTGAAGAGTAAATATTAAATAAAATGGTTTCTCGGTGAATTTTATAGTTGAATTTTTGCGAGAATCTTAGTAATGAAGAATAATCCTAAAAATACTCTTTTAGAATGTGCTTATATAATTTAAATTGTAAAAATTACGGGACATGCATGTTGTAACCATTTTTACAACCTTTTACCATTTTCCATTCTTTGCCACAATGTTTATTATATTTACTAAATTATATAAATGACCCAAAATAGAAAATTAAAAATTTTTAATCCAAATTTGGACTCCATTTAAACTAACAATATTTTTAGTTGTTAAAAAATTATATTTCAAATTTAAACACAAAATATATTGAAAAAACAAGTTTTATAAGAAATTAGTTTTTAAGTATAAAGTGTTCTTATTATTATTTAATATAAACTAATATTAATTATGTGAGTCAAAAATTTTTTCTAATAATTATAAATATTATATTTTAATAAAATAATTATTAAATCTTGATATATTCAGTTTGTTAAAATAAAAAATACAAACCGCATAAAAATCATTTTTAAAAAAAATAATATTTTAAGTATTAAAATAAATTTATTAATTTTTATTAACCTGAAATAATAAATAGATGAAATATAATTTATAATATTATATCAATAAATAATGTATTTCAGGAAATTTTATAATCCAAATATGATAATTTTATATTTTAAATAATAATAAATAATACATATTTAAAAATTATTTTAAAGAAAACATTTTCATTTAGAATGAAATTATTAAACTAGTATTTATTATAGTCATTTATTTATTTATTATTAGGAATTTTTTTATGAGTTATTAAATGAATTGTATCAATAAATTTTACTAATAACATTTTTTAAAATGAAATAAATTTAACAAAAAAACATAATAAAAACAATTTTTTTAGAATAAATGGTATTTTGAAAAGTAAAGTTAATATTGATTAATTCTATTAAAAAATATATTTTATAAAAATACCCATTTATAATGAAAATATATATTATTAACGTTGAAATACACTTTACAAATATTAGGTATATCTTGATAATTCGAAAAAAGGGGCACCTTTATTGGAAGTATACCCAAATAATATATACCCATTTTTAATGGTGATAATATATATATATATATATTACATCTATTAAGTAATATGAATTCATTCTATTATGAATTATAAAATTACAATTATCTTTAAATTAATTTTCAGCTTGGATTTAATAAAATTATTTCTTCTTTCATGTTTTTTTTGTATTGTAGGTTTATTTTTATTAATGTAGATTCTTATGGGTGAATATGATCCATGGGATTTCTTAATTGTAAAAAAAATTTTCTTTTCTATTTATTTCCTCAATTTAATTTATTTATTTTTAAGGAACATAATATACTATAGTAATTATTAATCAATGCTATGTAATTCAGGGTTCCATGTTCTTTTTTGAAACTCTCTATTATGAGTAAATTAATTATTATTAATTTTATTTATTTATTTTATGATTTATTTCATACTTATGGTCTTATTCATTATAAATAATATTACAACTCCCATAGGAAAATAAATTTCAAACTTAAATTTGGGATGTTATATTCCGACCCCATAAGAAAATTTGGTCGCCATAATTTTTCTTTCTCTCACTACTGAAAATAGATGAGGATATTCTTAAAACAGTCAGGACTCAAGATAAAATTTAAAATGATATATTTAATTTACTATATTGGGTAATAATAGAAATATCATATTTCCCTTTATAATAGGTAAATATTATGATTTTTATTTTTAAAAAAAAAATATTATAAAATATGTCTTCATATCATTAAGGAAAATATTACTCCTTCTAGCCTTATATCATTAGTCAGATAATTTGGCTCATGGACCTTTAATTAATGTGAGGTGTAAGCATACAACATTTACTTATGAATAAGAAAATATATGAATGCCTTATATGACATTTCTATGTATATAAAAATTCCATATATATTGGATGGTAGTGTGAGTATGGGTTATATAATCATCTATCCAATATACTCCAAAAAGGTTTCTTCACATTCATATATCAAAATGATCTTGACTCGTATCCGAGTTAAATAGTTTAGTGGTTTTAAAAATCTTAATAAAATTTTAAAAATAGAAGAAAATATCTTTAGAATCCAGGAAAACTATAAATACATATTATAGTGGTTGGTTTGGGTAATTAATTTATTACCCATTTATTTGATAGATATATAGATATAGCCAAAATTGTGATTACATGACCCAATAATTATACTTTCTATAGCCATATTTCACTATTAATAAATTTTGATTTCATATTTATCCTTACTCAAGGTCTCCAGCACAATCCTAAATATTTATTCAATATATTTCTTTCTCTTGGAATGTAATATTAAATCATATATAAACACTAAAAAAATGAACCGAGGTAATGTATAATGAATGCATTTATCAGATTTATGATGATTTCAAGGGAATTGGGAAGTCCCAATAGTATAACTATGAATTTGTAGTGTCCATATCTTTAATATAGGGTTATATTGGGTAAATCCACTATTTTAATCTTTAATTTATGAAATCCATATTATTGGTCAATCTTTGAGAAGTATTGATTCCCTCATAGTTTTTTGAAAAAAACATAAATATGGGATATATGGCATTTATTCATAATCACAATCATGTTATGATCATGACAATCAATGCTAAGAAGTATAAATAATTATTTATAAAAAATAAGATAGTTTTTCCATATGGTGAAGCACTAGGTCATATGACACCCATATTAGGATTCTATCGGTGTTTCTTCATTAATTCCTCTAATTTAATCAAGGTTATTCTATATGGAGTCTTTCATACTAGTATAAAACATTGTATAAATTTTGTATAAATCAAAACCTCATGATATTGGTAAAATCTCCAAATCTCTTCATAGAGAACAATAATTTCTTTAATCAAAATATATGTACCCAAACTATTGAGTTTCTACATAACTATATGAGAAAAACACACATTATGATTGTGTATTAATACCCATATAAGGGAATAAATTCCCATATGTAGTTCATAGGAATCCTTGAACCTATAAATGATAATGGGTTGATTTGGGATATGAAATGTCACTTCACTATCCAAGAAATAAATAGGGATGTATGTGAATCATCCGAATATTTCTTATGCATTATTTCTAAAATAAATTTAAAGTATTCTAAAACTTTCTTTTCCTGAATCCGTAGGTTTAAATGAACCCATCATATAGTATAACTTTATAGCCACATCATTGGATTGTTGGTTATGAATAATAATAACCACATTATGTAATACGAAAAATACTTTTTTCCTAAATTAAATTATATTTATTAATTCCTAAGAAAAAACATTAATTTTTTTTAAAATAATTTAATGAATAAGGACCTATTTTTAGAAGAAATGTATTTTTACTGTATTTTATGAATAATTATCTTAAAAAGTATATTGTTTAATATTAAAAACAATTTTAAATTAAATTTAATGTTAATTTATGAATAAAAATCCATAAATTAGTTATATGATGATTCAAAATGAATATAAAAGCATTTAAAGGTAGAAGGTGATATTTTATCCAGAAACATTATTATATAGAAAATGTTTTTTTATCATAATAAATTAAATTAATAATTATTTAATAATTTTATTAATAAAATTTAAATATTATATATTGAATAAAATATTTCAAAATTAATGTGATTGTTTTTCACTGGCTTAGAATGAATGTAAATTCACTATTATCTTAAATAAATCATTTACCTAGAAATGAATTTTTATTATGTTTCATTTGATTATTTAAAATTAATTAAATCAAATTATAGAAATTTAAATTGATAAAATAGATTATATACATGGAATTGAAATTTATACATTTTTTGATTAGGTGATATTCATTTTTGGTTATAATGAATAGGAAAAATAGTAAATACTTGGCACACAGTTAAGGTTACAATGTATTTACTAGGCGTGTCAAACTAAGGGATATGGGTATAATTACCTTATAAACATTTCAATTTTTTATTGGATTATAATATGTTGACCTAAACGTATCCTAACGTAGAATTATTGGAAATTTGGGTCAATGTTTTCAAGAAAGTGACATTATATTATTTAAATATTTTGTGTAATTCCATGTTGGTCCTCTCTCTCACTTATAAAAGGATATCTCCCCTCCACCCTTATTTTTGAATTCTGATCCACATATATCATAAAATGCATAAAAACTATCATATATTCCTTCATGTTATCCTATATTCTCTATTATTCTCTTAAGAACATTCATTCAAAGATTAATGTGTAAAGAAAATGAGGTATCTTAAAGAAGTAGTATAAATTTTAACTGATCTTTTCGATTTTATTTCTTCTTCAAAATTATCTACCCCTATTTTATCCATAAAAACATGATAAATATGATATTATAGATATAATTATATTTTTATTATGTTTATGGAATTACTATTTCCCACCCCTTTCATATCAAATATGAAATGATTGTATCACTGGTGGGTACATATAGACTTACGCTTCCACATAAAAATAGGATTCATTTTACTTCACATACGATGATTTGGGGATATAATGATGAATTTTAGAAAACATTTGATATTAATGATACAATTATGATTCTAGAAAGATTAAATATATATATATATTATTTATTTTCAATTGAGATTTATAAATGCATTCATGCATATATATGAACCATCATCTCCATGAAAAGTGTAATTAATTTTTATATATATAACTTTTATAAAATGCCCTAAATGTTTATGGAAGGAATAAATATGATATTTTTGTCATTATTAACATTTTAGAGGCGATTTAACCATGATTAAAGCATAATGACCAGAACTATAGAACCAGAACATTCATGAAAATAATAATAATAATTACACCGAATAGTGATTTCAATAACGAATTGTTAATGAATGAGTATTAATATGTTATAAGTAAAATGTTTTTGGTATTATAATTATGGATATGGTTTTGGTCTATAATTATAATAAATTTAAATTTAATAATAAGTGGTTAATGTGATTACAAATAAAATCAAACATGAGGCATGGATTTTTTGTTACAATCTCATTTTTATCAGGATTGTTTCTGCATAAATTTGTGATAATGGATTTATATGATCTATATATCACAAATATTATTTCATCATTCTCATCTAGTTATTTTTTGAGATAAAAATTTTCTTTTATGTTTCCTCTCTATATGCACACAAATGTATAAAAGATTGTTTTTAATAAAATCATACTTTAGTTGTTTATTTAATTAGGAATTTTATTGATCTTTGTCTATATTTTCGTTAAAATAGTAGATTCTTTTTATATTCAATTATGATTGTTTTAAGTCATTTTACCTTTGATTAACCATCGATATTTGTTTAAAGATAATTATTTTCATTTTATGAACATGGTCCATTTAACCAAAGATATAAATAAAATACATTTTTTAAATATATACTATAAAATAAATTCCTCAACATAATGAAAAATATTTACATTCGAGATTTCCTAATTAATTTCTAGGGTATTTTCAATGAGAATATAGTTTTAATGTAATATACTGAGATTTTAATATTGGAACTTCATGTTCAATAGAATGTATGACACACAACACCATGTTTTGAAGAACATATAACACCCAAAAAATTTATGATATATTAATTTTTAAATAAATTAAGCCTCTTAAATAGCTTTCTATGCACACAATACCGGTTCTATATGAAACATGATACTCAAATGAAATATTATTATTTAAACATGACCATAATAACCTTACCGTTATAATGGAAGGTATGATTTTTACAATCTAAAATTTGAAATTATATGGTTTGAACAAGTATAAAATTAATTAAATGAGTATCTATAGACTATAAGTAAAATAATAATCATTTTAATCTAAAAGAATGGTTTTCTGAAAAAATATATTTTTCATAAAAAACTGTTTCATTGCTTGTTGCACACTTATAATAAAATTAATTTTTCCCTCATTTAAAAAATAAATTTGATACAATTAAATTTATTTATT
Source organism: Viscum album (assembly GCA_963277665.1). Classification (NCBI taxonomy): domain Eukaryota; kingdom Viridiplantae; phylum Streptophyta; class Magnoliopsida; order Santalales; family Viscaceae; genus Viscum; species Viscum album. The sequence goes on from OY728138.1 coordinate 1,386,561,291, forward strand.
AAATTAACAAATAAAAATCATCTTAGGGACTATTTTTGGGATATTTTTAAGATGTTTTATTTTTTGATAACTCTTAAAAATACAAACATTTATTGAAATATTTTTTTTATGTTTAAATTATTTATAAAATTTAAATTATATATTAATTTTTTTTAATGTATTGTAAAGAACCATAATTTCCATGTAATTTTTTTAATTAAATGAGAATTTTACGAGTCTGCGAAAATTGATGGTGTGTTATTTCGAGGCCCGGAGAGCTCGAAATAAATTTCTGATGTTTTTTTCAGGTATGTTCAGTAAACGCAAAGGTAGGGTTTTCTAACTTTTTAACCGGTGCTCGGAATTGAAATATGAGGGCACCTATGAACTCACAACACTGATATTCTCTTAAGGGGACTCTCACCTCAAAAATAGTTGGTCAATGGTGAAAGTTTGTTTTTGGGGTTTTTATGTAAATAATAATAAAATAAATCCAAGTTTTATTTTATTATATCTATTATAACCACCCATGAAGAATTTTTAGGTGGGGACCACCACACCTTCACCTCTTATGAGAGGTTATGGTGGTGGGGACCACCCGAGGCCGAAACCTCATCTTCATGTTTAATTTTGGTGGGGACCACCCGAGTTCTCAAAACCTCCCAATTTGAATTTGGGAGTGGGGACCACCCAAACCTCTAATAATATAGGGGGGGGGGGAGAGGAAAAACTCTCAACACCTTCATTAATGTGGAGGAGCCTCTTGATCATCCTCCACATTAAATATGAAAATGCACCAATTGATTGTGCCAACTCTCCCTTAATCAATCAGCCATTTTGAATATTATTCCAACAACTTAATCTATTATTTTGAGCCTATTATTTAATTTTGGTGGACCTTGGGAGAGGAGATAACTTGGGAGAAATAATGTTCTCCAGTGAAGAACTTCGTCACCCAATGATGAATTCTCTCCCGACGAAGAACAACCTCCTTCGACCTTCTTCCTCGGATTCCTTAGGACGTGGGGCGTTCTGATCCACGAAGAATCGACGCCCGTCTTTTTCCCAACGGTTCTTATTCTTCCCCGCGACTCCATTGACGAACAACAAACATGGTAGGGTATTTTTGTGATTGATTTTATATTCCTGTGATTATTTACTTCTAAAAAGAAGAAGGTGGCTCAACTTATAACTAGTTGATCCAGATATGTTTTCCTTTTGCGGGTTTTTTTGGATTAATCATTGCAGAAGGTTTTTTGGTGCTTCGTTCTTGTGATCCAAATTCTACCAACCTAAATGCGGAGGGTTCAGACCAAACCAACATGGCCCGACCCATCTGTTGTTCTGTTTTGTGGTGTTCTTCGAGATGGAGGAAGGAGACAATGGCGACGAAGGTGACGAACGCAAAGGTGCCGCCACCCATGTCCACTATGACCCATGCCGCCCCCATGGCACCCCAACCGAACCGGCTCTGCCGCCCCGGGCCGAACTGTGCCACCTGTTGGGTTCCGAACCACCCCTCGCGGTCTCCACCATTCTGGCCGAGCCACCCCATGCTGGGCCGAGCTATCCAGGCCATGTCATCTGCTGGCCGAACCGGCCCTGGCCACCCCGGCCCTACGGCACCCTTCCAGGCCGCCCTAACCGCTATCCTCCCGAGCCCCGGCTGATTCAGCATCCCATGCCACTCGAGGCACCCCAGTTGAGCTGACATCCCACACCCCTCACGGCGCCCCTTACCGAGCCAGCCTCCTGCGCCCATCGCGACGCCCCGGCAAAACCGGCCTCGCACGCCCCTCACGGCACCCCGGTCGAGCTGGTCTCGCACGCCCCTCATGGATCCCCTGACTAACTAGCCTCCCACACCCCTCGCGGTGCCCCGTCTGAACCGGCCCGCGCCCTCGTGGCGCCTTCTGGTCCAAGTCACCACGCGGGGCCCTCTAGGGCGAACCACCTTCATGCCGACCCATGGACTATCCATGCCCCCAAGACCCTCTGCGGCCCCTCACAGCCTACTGGACTAGGCCCAGTGGGCCAGGCTGAATCCAATGGGATAGCCCACCCAACAAGCCAGGACAGACCCAACGGGTTAGGCCAAGTCGACTCGAACCGGGTCAGACTGGACCTAGGCCCAATACGACCTTTTTACCTTCCTTTGGCCATATCTTTGGCACCAGAAGTCTGTTTGATGAACCATCAACGGCCCAAGTAATCATGGAGCATGAAGGTCTCTTTGAGTATACCCCACTAGAATTTGGGTTATAGTGGAGATACAGTCATGTTGGATCGTTTACAAATCCAACCAGGCCCCCGGGACTAAAAGGCTAATAACTCACAGACCGACTGTCTGATTGACGTGTCGTCTGTTACGTTGAGACCTCTATGAATTGGCATACCTTTGAGATACTTCTTCATGTGACTTTTTGATAGTTGGAGCATGAAACGGTATCTTGTGGAGGCGATCATCCGGAGATGAGTGAGCTTTTGTGCGGAGACCTAGTAGATGGCTGAGACCTAATGACTGCTGACCGTTTGACTCAGAGAGACTCTACTAGCCCAATGGGGAGAACCTGGTTGTGGCGGCAGACCTATGGAGAAAGAGCGCGCTTGGTAACGTGGGAGACCCATGGTACTCGACAGAAGAAGTACCTATGTATGCTATGAGGGGGAGTTCTTGGGTGTGGTGGCAGACCCACGGTGGGGGGGGGGGCACTATGAGATGGGGCGGACCCACAGTACTGGACAGGATGAGTACCTCAGCAGTCTAAAGTTAGTGGGAAGTGCCTAAGTTTGAAGCAGAAGGACCATTGTAATCAATTGAGCTGGATTTCTCTAGCACTCGAGGTTTCAATAATTTGAATAAAATCATGGTTGAGCTAAGTCAGTAATTTTGTGTTTTCTTCAAGATTGAGGCAGATTACTTAATAACATAGGTATTTGTATGGTAATATACTTATGTAGGGTTATATGTTGTTTCCTTACTTTGTGGGTTATCCTTCGTGGATTTGTGAGACTTTTAGGGTCTTGGGGTCCCTACAGAGTGTTGGAACCAGGCTCTTCAAAGCATGATTTGGTGTATGGTTTGTGTTTGTTGTCAATCCTCAGTGGATGTTCCGAATGTGTTCCAGCAAAGTGATCATACAGTTCAAGCAGACAACAGTATTGAAGGTGGCGCTGTTTCCCAGTGTTTGCCAAATTTTTGGGCCTCAAAATCGGAAAATGAAGACATGGATTGTCTGCAAAAGGAGCTTCGCAGAAAAAGGAAGTGGTGCGCGAAATATAAGAGGCTTGCGCGAAAAACCTAAGTTAGGCGCGGAAAACAGCGGGATGCGCGAAATAGTTTTTCGCGCAAATAGTGTTTCGAAACCAGAGAGGGAAAAATGGCTAAGGCATGGGCTGCGCGGAAAATCAGGGATGTGCGCGAAATAATTAAGTTGGGCGCGGAAAACAGCGGGATGCGCGAAATAGTTTTTTCGCGCAAATGCTGTTTCAGAATCAGTTTGGTGAAAAATGGAAAAGGCATGGGCTGCGCGGAAAATAAGGGTTGTGCGCGAAATTCTTAAGCTAGGCGAAAGATTACGCGCCAGATGAGAGGTTTTCCGCGCCGAAGGGGATTTTGCGCGCAGTGGTCTCAGTCGCCTATAAATATGAGGTGACCCCCTTCATTCGAGGAGTTGGAAGACTTAGAGAAGTTCCGAGGTCTGATGCGCGAAAAGGATCGCGTAAAGGAGCTTGCGCGAAATATTTGGAGTTGCGCGAAAAAGGGGATTTTTGCGCGAAATATTTTTCCGCCCAAAAGAAAATGTTGCGCGCAATAGGATGATTTTGCGCGCAAATGGTTGATGTTTCACATATTTTTCAGTAAGGTTTATCTGCACGTTTTGGTTAGTCAGTTCAGTGGTTCTGTGCGTTCTAGTGCATCTCTTCCGGACTTCGATGCAAGCAGAGTCTCGTGCTGTGCAGAGGCAAAGACTTCAATGCAAATTTATTGAAGAGACCTTCATGTCTATAAACTGAGTGGGACTTCACCAACGGCAGTGACCCAGGGGGAGTCAACGGGAGTGACCTGAGGGACGCAGTGAGCTATCCCTGAACAAGTGTAAAGGCAGTGAGCCTGGGACAGAGTGACTGTACCCGAACCTTTGTAATCTACAGCTAGTGAAGCATAGTGGATTAGGTACGACCGACAACCTGTCGGCGTATGCTCCTTGGACGTATCCCTTAGTGGTGAACCAAGTAAAAATGACCGTGTCTTCTCTGTGCATGTGAATGTTTTCATTTTGATCGTAATCATCATACAGGTTCAACTAGTTCCTACCAACGTGGGAACAAGATCCAACAAATTAAAAGAAAAAGTGGTCACCCTGATTCACCCCTCCCCTCTCAGGGTGTCCCGGGGTCCTTCACAGAGTATTGTTATACTCACCCCTGCACGAGATATGCTCGCACGTTGTTGTGTTGGATGCAGATGATGGATAATGTTGACTGAATCTAAGAGTTCTAGGACTGGATGGTACCCGGAGGTGGACTTTATGATGAGTCGATACACGGAGGAGACTGACGAACATTGAGTTCTGCGGAGGCTATCTGTACCTACCCTTCAGGTATGAATTTCGGAGAATGACCTAGTAGATAATTCCCTTTTTCTTCAGTTTCTTGTACTTTACTATTGGGCACCTATTCCAGCCCCTTTTACTTCAGCACTCTTTTTTTATACAGTTTTACATAGAGTTTCATCCAACTATGTGCTTTCTTATGTGCGAGTTATTGGTTATAAAGGAAATTCCTTCCTATTTTTAAGTAATTACACCTTTGGTGATAGTTTTCATCCCCTGGCCTATGGAAGGCGAGCATGGGGTAGTCACGGCATGGGCCCCGGGGGATGAGTCGTGACAAATTTGTATCAGAGGAGTTGGTTCTACCACAGAACATAGTACTCTGATATTCCTTTTTCTATGAAGAAATAGTGTTATGGGTAGTGAGGGTGGTTTTCAGATCAGGGAGTCCAATGTTGGTGTGGAAGAAGATGTATCCATACACCAGGACCCTGATTTCTAATTTCCAACTTAGTACACGAAAACATTGATTGAGTGTGTGTTTTCAAAAGTTTTCTTTAAGTCAGCTCAATAAGGTCAGCTCACCAGGTATAACTTTTAACTGTAGCACACATGTTTCTTTTTAGGATACCTATATGTAGACAACCGGATAGAGTTATGAGAGTTGTACGCACATATAGCCCACTGAGTGACGAGGCCTTAGTGCAGGGCCCTTTTCCAGTGGAGGCACTAGAAAAAACACTCCCCGTAGGGCCATCGATTACACCAGCCCCAACAGAAAATGGTGCACGCCGCTTGAGTGTGTTTCATGAGTTCCAAATCTAGAGGCCACCCATGTTCAAGGGAGAGATGGACCCACAGGAAGATGAGGAATGGACAAAAGTTGTCGTGAGAGTTTTCCGACTGGTAGGGACACTAGAGGACCTCATGGTGATACTTGTTGCAAGAATTCTATAGGAAGCAGCATGAAAATGGTGGAGATTGATGCTCTAGGTCCACAATGAGGTGACGCTTATCTGGGAAGACTTCGAGAGCCTGTTTCGAGGAGAGTTTGTCCTAGTTACTCTTAGGGAAGTGCGCATACCATAGCTACTTCCTCTGTAGCAGGGCAGCATGACTGTAGCACAGTAATCAGTGAGGTTCACAGACCTCTCATGTAACCCCACCGAAATGGTGGGGGACCCATTCTTCTGGGCCCAGACCATCGAGAAGGGACTCAGGCGGGAGATCAGGGCTTTAGTGATCCCACTCAGCATCTCGACGCAGGCCGAGGTGTTAGAGAGATACATCCTTGTGGAGAGTTTCCTTGATGAGCAGTCTCCACCAGTGAGATCAACCACCAATCAACACATAGTGAAGTCTTCTGCAGTTGGCAGCAGAAAAATGTCACAGAGGTCCCAGAGGGCCTGACCTACAGGTGGAAGACCGCATGACTCAGGATAGGTTGTGCGGGGCAACCTAAGTGGAGACAAACATTCCAGGAGCAGGCATGGTTACTCATACGGAGGGCAGGGTCACACATCTCATGATTGTCCAACCCCATGTAGGGATGATCAACAGACGGTGGAAGGACTGCCCATGAAAAGAAAACGTTTCAATCGAGGCGGTTTTCAAGGTGAAGGCGGACATGGAAGAGGATCTGGTCGTGCAACTGGCGATGGGTGATGATTTGAGGTGTTACCGCCAACACACCAAGAGGTCCACTCTGACCGAAGGGAGCAGGTGGACAGAGGAGAGCTCAGCTCTCACTACCACAAAACTGGGTAAGGCCAGCGCCAGCCTTTATCAGAAAAAACAAAAAAGCGCTGTTAAAGGGGGGGGGGGTATAAATATCAGTGCTAAAAAAGTGTAGATAAAGGGGACCATTATCAGTGCTAAAATTCCTACGATAAACGTACCCCTTTATCAGCGTTTTTTTGGACCTGATAAAGGTACCCCATTTAACAACGCTTTTTAGCACTTTTAAAGGGTACCTCTTTATCAGCGCTTTTTTAGTAGCGCTGATAAAGGGGGGGTCTTTATTAGCGCTTTTTTTAAAAGCACTGATAATGGGTCTACTTCCAATAAAAAATCATTAAAAAATATTTTTTAACATTTAAATATATAGATATAGTTATATTGATATAAATATAATATATATTTTTTAAATATAATTTTAAATATAATTTAGAAAAGTATAATTATACAGTTACACTTAATATATAATATTTTTAGTGAAAATGGCTTATAAAAAAATTAAAAAAATATTTTTAATAAATAATTTGCTAATTATTATGAAGTAATATTATTTTAATAATAATTTGAAGACTAAAAAAATTAAAAAGGATCCAAAATATGTTGAAAATGGAACTCGAACTTCAAATGACCATAACATTTGATCTGGGTGTCCGTTTGAGCTCTACAACATATCAAATAGAAGCCTGCGACGATCTCTACATGCTGGTTACTAAGGTAAAGCCTCTGTCACATTTTCCGAGGCCAAAAAAGGCTATGAAGGCCTCCAAAACTAAATTTTTAGTCGGGATACCCCGTTTTTTTAACATTTTGTGGAATTTCTACCTCGTTTAAGTGGGTATTATTGGATTTTTTTAGTGAGGACTGAATTTATTCCAAGGTATTACATTCATATTGATATTATTTTTATTTAAATTTTATCATTTTTTATAATGCAGTGCTATTTATAATCAAATATATAACAATATATACATATTTTTATTATTGACACATAAAAATTTAATTGTAAATATAAATAATAAAATATATTTACATATAAAATATATTATCTTTATCTAAATAATAAGTAATATCCATTTTGTTTAAAATAAAAATATTGGAATATTTAAATACCTATATATTAATCTAACTATATATATATATTAATATAACTACATATATATGTATTCATATAACTATAAATATATATATTAATAGCACTATAAATATATATATTAATATAACTATATATATATATATTAATATATATAAATATATATTAATATAAAGATATATTACTATACAAATAAATATAACTATATATATATCATGAAATAGAAAACAAATCAAAATAGAGGAGTGGTAAGGTCTTAGGCGCGTAGGGGGGAGGCCTCGAGTTCAAAACCATGTGGAGGCAGGGGCGTGCACATGGGGGTGGATTTGGGGGGCTAGAACTGATAAAGGGTAGAGGGGGTGTGTGCGGGCACTGGAGGGGCTAGAAAGCACTTTAAAAATGGGGGCTCAAGCGCTATAAAAGTCCCCCCCTGAGTGGCATGATTTTTTTAATTTTTTTTAATTTTTTTAAATTTTTTTTAATTTTTTTTAGTTTTTTTACTTCTATCAGCGCTAAAAAAGCACTCATAAAAGGGGTATTTTATGAGCTCTAAAAAGGAAGTGCTGATAAAGGACCCTTTTATCTGCGCTTTTTGGGGTGTTGATAAAGGGGACCCCCTATCCTCGCCGGCTTTAACAGCGCTTTTATAGTACTGTTGAATGCCATTTTTAGTGCTGATAAAAGTGGTATTTGTAGTAGTGTCTAGTCAGTAGAGGAAAATGATCATGGTGGTCCAGAAATGATTCAAGGTAGGATCTATGTCTACTCCACCATAGCTGCGGTACATATAGAAACAAGTTTCGGTCACTCTTTCATTGCCACTACCCTCGTTCAGAGCTCAGAGATTTAGACGGAGCTGTTGACTTGATTCTTACGGCTAGAGACTCATACGGGAGAGGATACGACGACTACACACTGGTGCTGGCAGTGTGAGCTTACTCTAGGAGGTGAGAGATTCAGTTGGGATCTCCTAGTAGCGGCTTCGAGGCCTTATGATGTCATCTTGGGTATGTAATGGTTATCTACAGTCCATGCTTAGATTGACTATATTAGGCAAAAAGTGCAGTGTGTCCGCATAGATGGGACCAGGTTTACCTTCACCGGCGAGAATGTAGCCTTAGTAGCACAGGATAGACTTGCTCAGAGGAGAGTGCATCCAATCACTCATCAGTTGGCTATCCTTACCCTCAGAGCTGTTGATGTGGAGTGTCAGACTTATCCTATAGTGGTGGACCAGTACACAGATTTTTGTCCGGATGATGTACCAGGTCTACCTCCTAGAAAATAGGTGGAATTTTAAATTGACTTGTACCCCAGGACGACACTGATACCTACACCAACATATCAGATTATTCATGCAGATCTTTGAGAGCTGTCATTACAGCTATAGGAATTACAAGGGAAGGGATTCATCTAGCTTAGTGTTTCTCCCTGGGCAGCCCAAATTCTGTTCGCCAAGAAGGTATATTGGAGCTCGAGGTGTTGTGTTGACTATCGGTTCCTGAACCAGTTGACCGTGAAGAACAAGTACCCACTCCCAAGGATTGGTGACCTCTTTGATCATTTGAAGGGGGCATAGTGGTTCTCAAAGATATACCTCATATCCGGCTATCATCAGCTCAGAGTACAAGATGAGGATGTGAAACAGATGACCTTCAGATGTCGGTACGGCTAGTACAAGTTTTTGGTTATGCCATTATGCATAATCAACACTCTATAAGTGTTCATGGGACTCATGAAGAGGATATTTCTGCAATACCTCGATCACTTTATCGTAGTCTTCATCAACGACATTCTGATCTACTCTACTACTGAGGAGGAGAATGCCTATCATTTGTAGGTAGTACTGGACACACTTCGAGAGAACCAATATTATGTTAAGCTCTCGATGTTCCAATTCTGGATACAAGAGGTTCACTTTCTGGGACATGTCATCTCAGAGGCTAGTGTTGGAGTGGATCTAGAAAAGATTGAGGTGGTACTTGCTTGGGAGTCACCCAGTAGTGTGACAGAAGAACATAGATTCCTAGGATTAGCTGGATACTACCGGAGGTTTGTGCCAGATTTCTCCAGAGTTGCAGCACCACTATCAGCCTTGACGAAGAAGGGGCAAACATTTGTGTGGTCGAAGATATGTCGGCAGAGCTTTCAGAAGCTAAGGTAGAGGTTGACCAGTGCCCCCATCTTGAGGCATCCAGAGGAAGGAGTAGGGTATGTAGTATACTGAAACACATCAGGGACTAGGCTCGGATATGTCCTGATGCAGGAGCGAGCAGCGACCGCATCTGGTTCACGACTGCTGAGACAACATGAGCAGAACTATGCTACCCATGACCTAGAGTTAGCAACAGTGGTCTTTTCCTTAAAGATGTGGCGACACTATCTGATTGGAAAGAATTTTACTATGTACTCTAATCACAAGAATCTCTGGAATATATTCTCTCAGAAGGACCTGAACTTGAGACATCGATGTTGGATCGAGTTCCTCCAGAAATATGAATTCGATATAGTCTTTACATCTGGGAAGGGGAACGTTGTTGTAGATACACTCAATAGGAGGTATGGTATACAGCTGCTAGGCAATGTGATGGAGTAGCTGGCCTCTTTGCAGATATCCTTTGTAGATAGAGATGAAGCAGCTTTTCATCAGTCTCTTACAGTCACTCCCCCACTTTTTCAGTGAGTCATGGAGGCGCATGATGGGGACGCTGACTACGAGACATCACGTTCTCAGATATCCACAAGACATGCACCTGATGTATTTTATAAAGGTGGGGAGAACATCATCCACTTTATAGGACGTACTATGGTACCAGTGTCACTCCAGAAAGAATTTTTGAGAGAGTTCCAGATATCCCCTCTAGAGGTACATCCAAGACTGGAGAAGATGTACCAGGACCACTAACGACAGCACTGGTGGCCGGGAATGAAGAAGGCAGTTGCAGAGTTTGTCTCCCAGTGCCTCACTTGTTAGCAAGTGAAGGTAGAGAATTAGGTACTGGTATACATGGTTCAAACTTTAGAGTTCCCAGAGTGGATGTGGGATGGGATATTCATGGACTTTGTGATAGGACTTTCACGTACATCTAGGGGACATGACTCGATTTGGGTGATCGTTGACTGACTCACCAATTCAGCCCACTTCCTACTGACCAGAGAGTAGGGTTTAGTAGAGAGATTGGGATGCCTCTATGTGGAGGAGATTTTGCGGCTACATGGAGTACCCATTACGATTGTCTCCAATGGTGACACATGTTTTACTTCCCGACTATGGAAGGGGTTGCATGAGGCATTTAGAACACAACTTCATTTGAGCACCGCCTTCCATCCTCAGATGGATGGCCAGACTGAGTAGACCATTCAGACCCTCGAGGACATGCTCTTTTCTTGTGTCCTTGACTTCAGTCATAGCTGAGAGGATCACTTAACTTTGGTGGAGTTAGCATAAAACAACAAATATCAATCCACCATTGTGATGGAACCTTTTGAGGTGTTTTACGAGTGACCTTGAAGATCACATTTGTGCTGGACAGACCCAGGGTAGTCAGAACTTGTGGAACCAGAGATGGTACGAGCTACCACGGAGAAGGGTCAGATCATCCAAGAGTGGATGAAGACTACACAGAGCTGGAAGAAGTCGTATGCCGACAAGAGACAGAGACCTCAGTAGTTCGAGGATGGTGACCACATCTTTTTACAGGTCTCACCTCGATGAGGTCTACAAAGATTTTCCGAGCATCCAAGTTATCTTTGAGATTCATCGGACCTTTTCAGGTCCTCAGTAAGGTTGGCGAGGTGTCTTACTACATAGATCTTCCACCACAGTTGCACCGGGTACAAGAGGTCTTCAACATAACCCAATCGAGGAGATACTTGCACGACCCTTCTCATATCATCGACCATAGAGAGCTAGACATCGACGATGAGGAAAATTTTATGGAAGTTCCAGTAGAGATTGAGGATCGACAGGAGCGGGTCCTTCGTGGACGGTTGGTACCTCTGGTGCGTGTTCGCTGGAAGCACCAGAACCTCTAGGAGAGCACATTAGAGCAGGAGGCTCAGATGTGTGCTCAATACCCCCACTAGTTACCTTAGTATGAGCTGTGGCTTACGGGGATGTAAAGCCCTGAGGCGAGAAGAATGTAAAGACTCGGAATTTCCATGAATTTTTTTTAATTAAAACTAAATTTTACGAGTCCGTGAAAATTGATGGTGAGTGATTCCGAGGCCCGAAGTGCCCAGAATCAATTTTTGAAGTTTTGTTTGGGCATGTTCAGTAAACATATGAGTAGTTTTTTCTATCTTTTTAACCAGTGTTTGGAATTGAAATCTGAGGGCACCGTCGAACTTGTAGCGCCAGTATTCACTTAAGGGGACTCTCACCAGAAAGGCAGTTGGTCGAGGGTGATAGTTAGTTTTTGGGTTTTTTGTGAAAATAATAAAATAAAATAAATACAATTTTATTTCATTTTATCTATTATAACCACCCATGTGAAATTTGGAGGTGGGGACCACCACACCTTAACCTCCCATGAGAGGTTACGGCGGTGGGGACCACCCGAGGCCTAAACCTGCTCTTCATGTTTAATTGTGGTGGGGACCACCCTGAGTTCTCAAAACCTCCCAATTTTAATTTGGGAGAGGGGACCAACCGACACCCTAATAATAGAGGGGGGGGGGAGGAAAACCTCTCAACTCCCTCATTAATGTGGATGAGCCTCTTGAGCTTCCTCCACATTAATTCTTCCAACGCACCAGTTGATTGTACAAAATATCCCTTATCAATTCAAAAATTTTTAATATTATGCCAAAAGCATAATCTATTATTTGGAGGCTATTAATTCATTTTGGTGGAACTTGGGAGAGCAGAGAGCTTGGGAGAGATTAAATTCTCCAGTGAAGAACTTCATCTCCCAACAAAAGATGCTCTCTTAACGAAGAATGACCTCCTTCGACCTTCATCCTCGGACTCCTTTCGATGTGGGACATTCTCATCCACGACGAATCGACACCCGTCTTTTTACCAATGGTTCATCTTCTTCCCCGCGACTCCATTGACAAACAATGAACAAGGTAGGGGATTTTTGTGATTGATTTTATATCCCCATGATTCTTTCCTTCTAAAACAATGAATGAATATCAACTTATAACTAGTTTATCCACATATGTTTTCCGTTTGCAGGTTTTGGGATTAATCATTATGGGAGGGTTTGTTGTGCTACGTTCTTGTGAGTCAAATGCTACCACCCTAAACACAGAGGGTGTCGAACAAAACAACATGGCACGACCCCTCCATCATTCTCTTTTGCGGTGTTCTTCGAGACAGATAATGGAGACAATGGAGACGAAGGCAACAACGTCGCCACCCGCAACCACCATGACCCGCGCCGCCCTCGAGATGCCCCGGCCGAACCGGCTCCGCCACCCGGGCCGAACCGCGTCGCCTGTTGGCTTCTGAACCGCCCCCACGGTTTCTTCCCTTCCGACCAAGCTACCCTAGGCCGGGCCGCGCCATCCAGGACATGCCATCCATCGGCCGAACCAGCCCCGACCACCCTGGCCCCGCGGCGCCCTTTTGAGCTGCCCCCGCCGCACGGGCCACCGGCCTCCTGAGTCCCGGCTGAGCCATCCTCTCGCGCCCCATTCGACACCCCGGCAGAGCCGACCTCCCGTGCCCCTCGCAACGCCCCGGACAGGCCCACCTCTGGCACTAATCGCGGCGCCCCAGCTGAGCTGGCCTCTCGCGCCCCTCACAGCACCCCGGCCGTGCCGGACTCCTGCACCCCTCACGGCGCCCCTGCCGAATCGGCCTCCCGCGCCCCTCACGGTGCCCCAACCAAGCCGACCCCCCGCGCCCCTCACTGGGCCCTGGCTGAGCGGACCTCTCACATCCCTCGTGGCGCCCGACCAATCTAGACCACTCCCTCACTGTGCCCTCTAGGCTGAGTCGCGCATGCGGTGCCCTCTGGGCTGAACCACCCTCACGCCGACCCGCAGCCGGTTCGAACCCCCATGACCCTCCGCGGACCCTCGCGGCCCGCTGGGCGGGGACCAGCGGGCTGGGCTAGACCCAATGGGCAGGCCCACCTAATGGTCCGAGCCAGACCCAATGGGTCAGGCTGGGATGACCCGAACCAGGTCGACCGATCTTGGGTCAGGTCGGGTCTGTCCGACCGGGTCGAACCGGACCCTGGCCCACTTCGACCTTTTTACCTTTCTTTGGCCATATCATTGGCACCAGAAGTTCGGTTGACTAACCGTCAGCGGAACTAGTAATCTTGGAGCATGACGGTCCCTATGAGTATACCCTACTAGAGTTTGGTGTATAGTTGAGATACGGTCAGGTTGGATCGTGTATGAATCCAACCGGGCCCCTAAGACTAAGAGGCTAATAACTCATAGACCGAGCATCTGATTGACATGCCATCAGTTGCATTGAGACCCCTATGACGTGGAAAACCTTTGGGATACTTTTTCGTGGGACTTCGTGACAGTTGGAGTGTCGACTAGTATCTTGTGGAGCTGATCTTCCAGAGACATGCGAGATTTTGTGTAGAGACCTAGTAGCTGGCTGAGACCTGACAACTACTGACTCTTTGACTCGAAGAGACTCTAATAGCCTAGTGGGGAGCGTCTGGTTGTGGTGGCAGACCCACAGTGGAGGCGCGTGCTTGGGGACATGACAGACCCATGGTACTCGACAAGAGGAGTACCTCTGCAGGCTATGAGGGGGAGCACCTGAGTACGGTGGCAGAATCACGGTGGGGAGTGCCTCTATTTGACGCAGTAGACCCATGATACTCGACAGGAGGAGTACCTCAGCAATCCAAGGTTAGTGGGAAGCGCCTCTATGTGACATGGCAGGACCACTGTACTTGATTGAGAAGGATTTCTCCAGCATCCGAGGTTTCAATAATGTGAATAAAATCAGGGTTGACCTGAGTCAGTACTTTTTTGTTTTCTTCATGATTGAGATTGATTACTTAATAACATAGGTATATGTATGGGAATATTTCTATGTAGGGTTATCTAATGTTTCCTTAATTTGTGGGTTATCCTTGGTGGATTTATGAGACCATGAGGGTCTTAGAATCCCTACTTAGTATCATTATACTCACCCCTACACGACCTATGGACGCCCCTTGTTGTGTTGGATGCAGATGACAGACAGCACTGACTGAGGATGAGAGTTATAAGACTTGACGGTACCTAGAGGTGGACCCTACCATGAGTCGGTACACAGAGTAGACTGATAGACTTGGAGTGTTGAGGAGTCTATCTATACCTAACCTTCAGGTAGTAATTCCAAAGGATGACTCAGTAGCTGTTTCCCCTTTTCTTCATTTGTACTTGTACATTCAGTTTCTTGTACTTTACTATTGGGATTTTATTCCGGACCCTTTTACTTTTAGTACTCTTTTGTTATAAAGTTTTACTTAGTGTTTCATCAATCTTTGTTCTTTCATGTGTGTGAGTTACAGGTTATAAAGGCAATGCCTTCCCAGTATTAGGGAATTACGGCTTTGGTGCTAGTATCTAGCCCCTGGCCTAAGGAAGGCGGGCTTGGGGTAGTCATGGCACGGGCCCCAGGGGATAGGTTGTGACATGTATAATTAGTAAAATTATAAAATAATAAATTCAATTTTTCACAGTGGAATTAATTTCACATTGAATTTTGATATTAAATCCTTATATACGTAAGAGAATGTTATCTTTTGAAACCCACTTTTCCTCACCTCTGTGGGTATAACTTTAAGTTGAATTTTAACAACTATATAAATTATATTTACAAAAATGGATTAAATATTTTTAATCAAAATAGTTTATCATATCTAATAAGACCAACATTAATTTTTTACCAATATGAATAGTGAAACAATAAAAGTTATTTACAATTATTAAAGTAAAAATGGGTGTACTTAGGGGGGGTGTAAACTAATATGATAAGTGTTCAAATGACCTTCCCATTTTTATAAATATTATTTCCCTGCAATATTTAAACCTTATTCTATCCCAAATTTTAATCTATGGATATTTGGTATATTTTTTAATAAGAATGACTTTATCATTTTGGATTCTTTTGGAAAATTTCCATGAGGGTTCGCTTTTCCCACTTATAAAAGAGAACTACCTCCCTTTAGTAATTCATTAAAAAAACCCATTTGGATATACAAAAAATTGGAAAAAAATCTCTCCCCAAAATCCATAGATATATTATTGTGCTTTTTGTCTTCCCAAAAGTCTATGCTCGAGGTCCTTAAAGGGAGATCCAAAAGAGGTTTCTTTTAGAGAAGTTAATTGTCTTAACAATGATCATTCATTTTGAATTTTTGTATTAAAACATAATATATAATTAAAAAATGATATCATATATATTGATATGTTATTATGTTAATGGAATAATTTTTTTCAATCTGTTACTTTATCAAATTGGAAATGAAATCATTGATTTGGTGTACGAAGGACTATCACCTCACGAACCGATGTAGTTTTTTCCATCATCACCTTTAATGGATGGATAAAATTATGGATTTAAAATATTTATATAATATAATAACATTGTAGTAGTTATTTAATTATAATATCATATATATATATATACTGTTTATTCATTTTAAACTATGATAATATTACTCGTGTGTACAGCAGACCACTACTTTCTGAAGCGATGTGATTCATTTTTCACACACTCTTTATATAAAAGATAATAGAGATAAATTTGATAAAAAAATTTCATATATAATTAATTATATAAATTATATATAATTAACCATATTCTCCACTAACCACTCACCCATTAATAAAATGAAATCGTCGCCTGTGCGTACATACAATATATTATCTCCATGAAGCGATGAAACTTATTATACATAAAAAACATCAATGAATATTTTTAATTATATATTTAATGATAATATATTATATATTTATCATTATTATAATTATTTATTGGATGGATTTATGTCATATTTACAAGAATAAGAAAGTTTATGAAAAAATAAACATGAGAAAAGAAGGCAATTTACACCCGAAACCATAAATATAATTAAATATTACTAACAAACGGGTGTTAAAATGTTATAATAGGGACATATATGATATTATAAAGACTATGTTTTAGCTTTTATAAATTAATTACTTGATTAAAATAATTATATTGTAGGTGCGTACACATAATAGGGATATCGACCCTAAAGTATGGGTTTCTCATCTTACATTTACTTCAGTGGGAAATTTTACATTTTCAGAAATTATTACATGATATATTATATCATATATGTATATAATCTTTATATATAATGTTTCATTTTATTCTATTTATTTCTTGTTCTTAATATTCCAATGTTACTAAAGTGGTAGGGTTTATATCAGAATATCATCACCGTTCAGGATTGTTTTTGTTTTTGTTTTCCTTATAAAAATTAGTTGATATATATATTTTAAGATAAATATATTTTGTTTTAATTTTTTATTAATTTACTTTTTCGATTAATAGTACCCTTTTCCACTCTTTGGTATTTAAAATCATTGAGAAAATTTATTTATGAAAATTTTAATTTATTTCTCTCTTTGGTCGAAAATCTTTTTTTATCAAAATACATGTTTTCTAAAAATGTTTTCATATGTGTTTTTATCCTTTTAAAAGTATCTTATTAAATAAATATTTACCCATTTTTATTTTCTACCAGAAAATTTAAAGGAATATGAATTTTTCTCAAAATAATGACGCTTTTTCTCTTTATCAAAAATAAGAAAGGAAACATTATTTTAATTTGTACAGCTTGAATATAATTTTTTGTCATGATGAACACTAAATGTTTTAAACATTATTTAAATATACTTCAAATGTTATTTTCAACTAAAAGTATGGTCATAATATTTTGTGACTATTTTTTTAAAGGGTTATATTAAATGATAAAAGGTTATTTTCATCAAAATATTTTTAATGAAATTTTAATATAATTTTTTGTCAATCACATATACCATTTATTATACCTATGACTCAATAGGGTTTAGTTGTCTTGATATAAAAATTATTATTTATATTGATGTATTATTATGCATATAATTGAGTATATACAAATTTATTACCATTCACTATATTACTATGGGTGATTTATTATTATGTTTGTTTGATTTGTGTAAGTATTAAATTTTCATATGTTGGGTATTAATAAAAATGTTTATTCAAATTATGTTTCACAAATTTCATATGAGTAATGGATTGGAAATAGTATGTTATAGGTGGGACCAATTTATAGTAAGTGCCTCAATGCATCAACAGGTCTGATGAGAAAAACTAGATGGCCAAATTAGATGGGTTTCTATCCAATGTTTTAAAATGTCTCCACGAAGGTCTAAATATTTTCAATGTTCTGACATTATAAATTTACTCATTATGAGATAATTTATTTCTATTTTATTATTAGATTAGTTATAATATCCATGGATAAGTTTCATTCTCATATGATGGTTTATATAGATTTATATGATCATATTTTTTCATCTATATTATGATAAGTTTATTGATTACATGAGATTCAATTAATTACCTTTCCACATTTATTATGATCATTTTTTAATGATTTATTCCACTATACAGATACCCATATTGAGAATATGATATCACCGATTTATATGTTTTATTTTCCATAGAATACCATGATGTGTTTTGTTATTGATATATATGAATATGCTAAGCGGAATAACAGTGCTCAAAATGAAAACACTTAGTGTAGTTTATGTTTAAAATGTAATGGGAATTTCATATTTGTATCTTGTTTACCAAAACCAATATTTTATTAAAACCATTGGGATGAGATTATTTGTATCTACTTAAAATTTAATAATATTGACACTGTTTATGACACTTTCACCGGGGAATGCACATTCGTCTGTGAGGATTCGCATCTGTTGCCCCACATTCCCACTTTCCAAAGGTGTGCGTCATCCATTCCTTATTCAGGGACGTTTTCTACTTGATTGAAACAGCATGATGGGATATCGGTTCTTCCTTTCATGGATTCCTCCTCGGAACTCATCACCTAGTTCGGGTCACCCTTATAGATTATGTCATGGTTCGTGAATCTCGTTCTCGGTGCCATATCATCATGGACATCGGTTAATTACATGATTTTGTCAAGACATTCCATGAGGTGTTGAAATGGTAGAGACCTTCGGTCAGAGTAGATGACAACATCAGGCATGTTGGGTAATCATTGGGTGCTTGGACATTGGGGAACCTATATTCTTCCTCATAAGTGGGCATCTCAAGGGTTCAGAACCCGAGGCATCCCACGTCGAATATGGGGAATCATATTCCATAGGAATTCATTTGAGTTTTTCCTTAGCATCCCATATTTAACACAGGGTATGCCTCGTGTTTAAGGTCTTGTGAAGATGATTACGCCAAAGGTGTGTCATCCAAGGTTTTCCTCCTTCATCTCATGTTTATCACGAGGTAGGCCGTGAGTTTAACGTCTTGTGGAGACGGTGTGAGAGTGATCAGAATGACCCATAGAGACAGATCATATTGGTACATCCCTAGGAGGGAACACCAGAAAGGTTTACTCAGTGGATTAGTCAGAACGCCCAATGAAGACAGATCTAAGGTGGTGTGTCCCTTAGATGGAAGATGTCACACCATGAAGGCTGATCTAGATGTCAATGAGGCCGGATTAGAGAGAGTGCACCTCAGAATGAGGGACACCAAGGTTTACCATTAGCTGGGATTGAACCTCAGGGAGGTTTCCTTTTTACCTTGTCTAAGAGATAGGGATCAAAACCCATGTAGTTTGAATTGGAGAAGAATCAGGGTGAACACAAAGTACAACGACCTGGAGAAATGATTGTGCTTATGCCTGAAAGGAGGCCTAGGTACTGCTAGGAGTAGTGCTGGGATGAATGGCATGATCCCACTAGGATGTGGCGGCCCGCGTGAGAATCAGGATGGATAATGGAGAGATGAATTAAGTGGAGGGGTAATGGGATGACACCGTCATGTGGATGAAGATGGTTCTGGGCTTGAGCCTTGAAAAGGCTTCCTACCTATCCCCATGGTAGGGACGAAGAAGTCAGGTAACCGACATGAATAAGAAGAAGGGGTCCAAATGGATGGTGGGCTTGAACCTCGGGGAGGATTCCTACGTACCATTCCTTGGCATGGGTCAAAGTCCTCGTAGTTCGGGCATGTAGTGAACCGACGTGAATGGGGTCGAAACGACCGAATATTGGGCTTGAACCTTAGGTTGGCTTCCTATATACCTTTCCTTGACAAGGATCAAAGACCTCGTAGTTCTTGATGGGTTGGGGCTTACAATTTGAGGCAGACCAAGGGTGTTTGGATCTTAAACCTCGTGGAGGCTTCTTACATACCATGACTAGACATGGATCAAAGTCCCCATAGTTTGGGATAGATTTGGGCTTACACTCAAAGGTGGCCCAAGGTGTTTGGGGCTTGAACCTTCTAAAGGATTCTTATGTACCATGGCTTGACATGGATCAATGTCCCCATAGTTCGGGATGGATTGGGGCTTATACTCTGAGGCGGCCTAAGGTGTTTGGGTCTTGAACCTCGTGGAGGCTTCCTACGTACCATTCCTTGACATGGATCAATGTCCCTGTAGTTCGGGATGGGTTAGGGATTGAACCTCGTGGAGTATTCCTACATACCATTCCTTGACATGGATCAAAGTCCCCGTAGTTCGGGATAGGTTGGGGCCTACACTTCGAGGCAGCCCAAGGTGTTTGGGGATTGAACCCTGTGGAGGCTTCTTATATACCATGCCTTTACATGGATCAATGTCCCCATAGTTGGAGATGGGTTGGGGCTTGAACCTCGTGGAGGATTTCTACGTACCATGCCTTAACATGGATCAAAGTCCCCATTGTTTGGGATGGGTTGGAGATTACACTCTGATGCGGCCCAAGTTGTTTGGGGCTAGAACGTCATGGAGGTATCCTATGTACCATGCCTTGACATAGATCAAAGTCCCCATAGTTTTGGATGGGTTGTTGCTTGTACCTCATGGAGGCTTCCTATGTACAATGCCTTGACACGGATCAAAGTCCTCGTAGTTTGGGAGGTATAGGGATTACACTCTACGGCGGCCCAAGGTGTTGGTGAACCGACGTGAAGATGGTTAGAATGATCAGGTGGTGGGATTGAACCTTGTGGAGGCTTCTTACGTACCATGCCTTGACATGGATCAAAGACCTCGTAGTTTGGGGGGTATGGGTCTTACACTTTGAGATAGCCCAAGGTGTTGGTGAACCGACGTGAAGATGGTCGGAATGACCAGGTGGTGGGATTGAACATCGTGGAGACTTAGTATATACCCTACCATAGCAAGGATCAATGACCACATAGTTCGAAATGGTGTGTGGGGCTTACACTCTAGGCCGCCCAAGGTGTTGGGGCTTGAACCTCATGGAGGCTTCCTTTGTACCATTCCTTGACATGGATCAAAGTCCCTGTAGTTCGGGTTGGAATGGAATATAGTTTAACATCATGCGGAATGGGGGCATTTGGGGCTTACGCTCTAAGGAAGCCCAAGGTGTTTGGGGATTGAACCTCATGGAGGCTTCCTACGTACCATGAATTAACATGGATAAAAGTCCCCATTGTCTGGGTGGTGTGGGGCTTACACTCTAGGCTGCGCAAGGTGTTAGGGCTTGAACCTCATGGAGGCTTCCTACATACCATTCCATGACATGGATCAAAGTCCCCATAGTTTGGGATGGGTTGGTGGGATTGAGCCTCATGGAGGATTCCTACGTACCCTGCCTTAGCAAGGATCAAAGTCCACGTAGTTCGGGATGGGTTGGTGCGTACTCTCTGAGGCATCCGAAGGGTGTTTGGGGCTTGATCCTCGTGGAGGCTTCCTACGTACCATATATTGACATGGATAAAAGTCCCCGTATTTCAAGATGGATTGGGGCTTACACTCTGAGGTGGCCCAAGTTGTTTGGGGGTTGAACCTCATTGAGGATTCCAATGTACCATGCCTTGACATGGATCAAAGTCCCCGTAGTTCAGGATGGATTGCGGCTTACTCTCTGAGGCAGCCCATGGTGTTTGGGGTTTGAACCTCATGGAGACTTCCTACGTACCATGCCTTGACATCGATCAAAGACCCCGTAGTTCAGGATGGGTTTTTTCTTTAACCTCATGAAGGATTCCTATGTACCATGCCTTGACATGGATCAATATCCCCATAGTTTGGGTTGGGTTCGGGCTTACACTCAGAGGCGGCCCAAGGTTTTTGGGTCTTGAACCTTGTTGAGGATTCCTACATACCATGCCTTGACATGGATCAAAGTCCTCATAGTTCGGGATGGGTTGGGGCTTGAACATCATGGAGGCTTCCTACATACCATTCCTTGACAAGGATCAAAGTCCATGTAGTTTGAGTTGGGTTGGGGGTTACACTCTGAGGCAGCCCATGGTGTTTGTGAACCGACGTAAGGATGGTCCGAACAACCGGGTGGTGGGATTGAACCTCATGGAGTCTTCTTACATACCATGTATTCTCACTGATCAAAGCCCTTGTAGTTCAGGAGGTATAGGGATTACACTCTGAGTCATCCCAAGGTGTTGAACCGATGTGAAAATGGTCGGAACGACTGGGTGGTGGGATTGAACCTCGTGGAGGCTTCCTACATACCATGCCTTGACACGGATCAAAGTCCTCGTAGTTCAGGAGGTATGGGGTTTACACTCTGAGGTGGCCCAAGGTGTTGGTGAACCAACGTGAAGACGGTCGGAATGACTGGGTGTTGGGCTTGAACCTCATGGAGGCTTCCTACGTACCATGCCTTCACATGGATCAATGTGCTCATAGTTTGGGATGGGATGGAATACAATTTAGCATCATGTGGGATAGGGGAGTTGTCATGGTGTATGGTTACTCTAAGCCCATGTGAGTAATGCTCGGTGTAAGAAACAAGAGGAAGCAAAGGCTTGACATCCACATTGCGAAAGCTGCATCTGTGGGAAGTGAAGAGGGGATTACACATGGGGCGACCCAGGGAGAAAAATATTAGGACTTACTCCAAGATGGAGGCCCGTGTGCCACTGTGGAGCAGCAACAGTGAATGGGGCTTACACAAGGTATATGCCCATGTGCCACTATGGTGCAACAATGGTGGATGGTGATTACACAAGGATGTTTTCCAGGTGTTGCTATGGAGCGGAAATCGTGGATGGGGCTTACGCAATGAAGCAGTCTAGGTGCCACTGTGGAGCGACAATCGTGGATGGGGCTTGTGCAAGGAAGATGCCCGAGTGTCGCGATGGACCAGAAATCGTGGATGGGGCTTACACAAGGAAGATGTCCGGGTGTCTTCCTCATGTTTGGCCATGGGGGCATCTCAACTAACTGGTGGGTTAAGGAATTTATCTATGCGCTAGTGCACAAGAGGGACAACGCCAAGGGAATTGGAATCAATCCGATCCAAGGGAGATTAAATGTGTGAATAACATGCCCAAAATTCGGAACATGGTGAGGGTGGCGTGAAGATGGAGGATAACTATTGACCGTGTTCGAAACACAACATCTATATCGCATTAGCCTGAAGTGGGGACAAACAAACGAGGGATGAATGTTGACCAGGTTCGAAACACAGGACCTAACTCAAAGTGTTGTCCAATGTCTTTTAGGGCGTTGGCCTAGGATGGTAGGTGAGCCGATGCAGCATAGGACCAGGCCATTAGGGGGTCCCTTCAGACATGGAAGAGAATAAAGATCCGAATGAAGGACACACAAATCATGGAGTGGAGTGATGGAATGTTTGGATGGATTCCAATGCTCTTGAAATTATGCCACTATAATCATGGAATTCTGCATCTTATGCTTGGATCATAAGGCCTCTCTTGTTTGGAGTAAGAGGCGTCCTATGATTGGAACATAGGGTACACTATAGTTTAGAGTCATGTAGAGAGGATTGTTGGCATACCATGATTGGAGCATAAGGAATCTCTTATTTGGAGTAAGAGGAATCCTATGTCTAGAACTGTAAATCCCCGAACCCAGTTACCCAGAGTCAGTTCATTATTACATAACATTGGCATGATCACAAAAGATCAAGTCTCAAAAGACCGATTAGTTTAGTATCCTTGGAAACACTAGATACATTCATAAGTCTTGCATTACATAATAAAGTGAAAAACTACGACAAAATATTCTCCATAGTCCACACTCATATCCCCTTAGACTATCCCTTCAGGTCATTCATAATATACATCTTCAGATCCTGGGAAAAATAAAACATAGAAAGAGGTGAGCTCAGATGCTCAGTAAGGATAACAATATATCGTAAACTATCATAAATAAACATAAACATTTAAGACAATGTATAACTAAAAAAGAATTTTAAACTTGAAATTAAACATAATTTTGTATAAATAAAATGTAATAATTCCATTTACTTATTCACATTGATATTCTACTAGTCGAATAATCACATGGGTTATCAATAACCACTTTCATAATGATGGAATGTATAATTCCAGACTATCATAAACACATAGTCAAGGCCTTGTGCCAAGACTAAAAATATGATTTTTCGAAGGCCTTGTGCCAAGACACTAGTTTGTCTCATGAGACCTACCGATACATCGAGTAGCTATAGCGGGCTCCACCCATCACTTACTAAGTCCAATGCATTCCTAATATGAACAGGTTTAAACATAACATAAAAATTTGTATTAAAACTAGCATACAGAATGTCAAACTTTTTTCCATAAACCATGAATGGAATAAAAATAACACATCCATAGTCAAACATATCACAAAACCTTCAATACAATATCGATGTTTTGTATCATAATAAATCAACTTCAAATAAGCTTAAAATCCATCAAAGGATTTTGAAATATATGAAATCAAAACTATTTGAGTGAAATATCTCTGTTTTTTAGATCATTTAAAAGTCAAATAATTATAAAATATAACATATACTTTAAAAATATTCTTATAATATTATAAGGTAAGC
Source organism: Viscum album (assembly GCA_963277665.1). Lineage (NCBI taxonomy): Eukaryota > Viridiplantae > Streptophyta > Magnoliopsida > Santalales > Viscaceae > Viscum > Viscum album. The sequence goes on from OY728138.1 coordinate 1,386,585,648, forward strand.
TTCTACGATTTTATAATGGCGGAAAATAGCCTCACCCACCATATAATTTAAAAACGACATTCTTACCTTAATTTTGTCGAAAAGGTTAAAAAAGAACTTGTTTGGAAAACAACAGAAAGATTCATTTATAAAAATCATAAAAAAATTAAAACAAGGGTATAAATTAATTTAACCCATATTCAATAAAATATTAATAATGTTTTGAAATACATTTTTAAGAATAATGGATGTGGATGATAAAGAGGTCCCAGTAGATAATTACATACATACAACCTTAGATAATGAAGAGATTGTGAAATAAACACTTACCTTGTAATTTAACGTGGTCGAGGGTAGGTTAACCTAATGTATAATAGTTAAATAATTTTTATTATTCAAGAATCATATACATAAATATGATATCATATATGATCGTTTAATATTGATTTGTTAATAATATTTTAGTATTATCGTCGTTTCAGGTGTTCACATACTCATTTTATTTTAATTGTTTTGTTACATAAGGCATGTTTGTTATCCATGGGTTGTATCTTATTCATATACAGAATTATATCATGTCATTAAACATTATTTTTAATCATCAAATGAAAATTATTCTTGAATGGATACGATGGGGAGTGAATCACATCTTTTTTATAGAGACGGTAGTCCGTACGTACACACGAGCGACAATATCATTATTTTGATAATAAAATAATATATAATGAGATGGTGTATCATATATAAAGAGTAATTATCATGTTATATTTATTATTTATATGAATTAAACATCATTATTATACCCATACAAATAATAATGTATTGAATAACAATTACACCACGATGTGGAGACAGTAAGCCGTACGTAAGCATGTACGGTGACATGTCATTCAAGGGCTGGATAGAATAATGAATTTGGTTGTAACATATTTATAATAACATCATAGTATATAGAATTTACTGGATTTATTATTTTATAATGGAAACAACAATGAAAAAGGAAGTGGGAGAAGAAAGGAACTTGAAAGAGGTGGTGAGATTTTTACCTCTTCTTAGGGTTTTTCTTTCTAATTTGATCAAAAGGGATCCTTAAGTTATCTTTATGACTAAATTAAGGCCTCTAGGATGAAGTTAGATAAGTTTATAGGATATTTTTGCAGGAATTGGCCGAACCAAAAGGCTTTGATTGTATGAAATTGAGAGAAGGGGTAGTTCCCTTTTATAAGAGGGGTAAGGGGCACCTTAAAAAAACTTGAAATATTATTTTATAATAAATTCATATTAGGTTTATAATGGATCAAAAGTGACTTATTTCAAGGATAAAGTGGTGATGAGTCTAATTAATTTAATCCAATAGATTTTAGATAGGTTTGAATCACTATATTAACTTTATCATTTATATTTAACTCTTAGTTAAATAGTTTGACATTTACCATGTCTTTTTGTATTTTTATATTTTATGGTTAATAAACTTACTATAACACGCCAAGTGAACCTAAAGTGGTTCATTATTAATATATATAACCTTTTATAAGTCATTTTTATGATCCTTATATTTTTATTAATAGAATATAAATTAATAATATAATATTTGTTTTAAATACTTCTTTTATGTCAATTTTGACAGTATTTAATAATTGATTTTTGATAAAGTAATAAAGACTTTATTCATTCAAAATAAATTTATTTAATCAATACTAACATTCCATAATAACCTATAAAATTCGTTTATGGCATAAAAATATTCAAATTATATTTATTTTAACATTTATTATACCAATTATTTGATTCTTTCATTAATAAGGAAAATACTGCTTCATTATTGTGTCATAAATAAATTTAATTATTCAATGTATAAAAATTATAAATGAAATAACATTATTTATGAAATCGTTTTATATTTCTAATTAATATTTATAGTCTAAAAAATAACATATATAACTTTGTGTAATTTTTTTTGCTAAAAGATATATGCTTATGTATTTTTTGTATTTACTTTAACATAATTAATATAAATTGTCATTATCACTTACAAGTGGCTCCATGGGGTCCCAAAATCGACCAAAATATGCCCATGATTGTACATGTATCATCAAATAGGGTCAGGACTCATTTTAAGTTAATTTATTATTATTATAATATTATTTTTTACCATTATTTAAAGGATTTACCCTTTAACCATGGTAAATAAAATATTTACCGAAATAATTATTCAAAATGTCTAAAAATAAAATTTACCTATTTAAAAAATTTGGACCTCCTAATTATAAATATGGAATCAATTTTTCTAAATTCAAAACACAGAAGTGGAAGAAGTTAATTTAAAATTAAATCCCGTTGTCAAAACAAAAAGCGTATTTTTATGAAATAGTAACTACCAAAAGATTGACACATATTTATTTCAAATTTAAATGTGAAATTAATGATAATGACATAAATTATATTAAATAATAAAAATATAATCTAATTAAACTTCCAAAACATTAAAATACATAATTTATCACTATTAATTATTTTGAATAAAAAAGTTGTTTTGAATTAAAATTTAGTAATTTTCACTATTCATCAAAATATGAAAGTTATCAGAAAAGTACCAAAAATTCACCCTAAGCTAATTTCAATATTAAAAATCCAAATATGAAGTCAATTTTTAATGATAAAATTCAAAAAATTTCAAAATGTGGGTATTACTATTCATAACGCCTAGTTTGATTGGCTGTGGTGTGTGTTAGAACATGAAGTTGCATACAACACACGCTACTCTATTATTCAAAGAGAAGCATATCGTGGAAGATTGAGGTGTTACATTCTCCCCTCTTTCATATAATTTCAACCTCAAAATTTATAGAATATTACTTCATAAAAAGACTCGGGTGGTTCTTCATCATAAGTTCCTCTGGTTCCCATGTTTCCTCTTCCATCTTATGATTTCTCCATAGAAATTTTACCAGGCGAGTCGTCCGATTTCTCAACACTTGTTCTCTGGTGTCAATAATCTTGATGGGCTCTTCACAATAAGAGAGATCGGGTTCCTGTTCTACATCCTCAAAAGTGAGTACATGCATTGGGTCAGGCTTGTATTTTCTCAATAGTGATACGTGGAACACATCGTGAACTTTTAAGAGACTTGGCGGCATTTCCAACCGTTAAGCTACATCCCCAATTCGTTCTAGAATTTCGAAAGGTCCAATGTAACTAGTACTCAATTTTCCTTTCTTACCAAAATGTATAACACCCTTCCATGGAGATACCTTCAAGAAAACATGATCTCCTACATGAAATTTCAAATCCTATCTTCGGTTATCAGCATAGATCTTCTGCCTACTTTGAGCTACTTTGATGTGGTTTTGGATTACCTTAAACTTTTCCATTGTTTCCTCCACCAATTCTGGGCCTACGAGTTTTTCTTTCACCAACATCATCCCAACAGGTTGGTGTGCGACATATCTTTCCATATAACGCTTCATTTGGTGCCATCTGAATACTTGAATAGAATATATTGTTATAGGAAAATTCTACCAAAGGTAAATATTGATCCCACATACCCTGAAAGTCAAGTGATCATGATCTCAACATGTATTATAGGGTTTTAATAGTTTGTTCTGATTGTCCATCAGTTTGGGAGTGGTAGGAAATGCTCAAATGAAGTTCAATATTTATGGCTTTCTGAAGACTTTTCTAGATTCTTGAAGTAAAACAGGGATCACGATCAGAAAAAATCGATAGGGGTACTCCATGATGTCTCAAAATTTCATTGATATATAGTCTTGCTCAACATTCAGGTGTTAAATATTCACTTATAGCAAGAAAATGTGTTGACTTGGTAAGATGATCAACAAAGACCCATATTGCATGATTCCTTCAAGGAGTCTTTGGTAGTCCCATGAAAAATTCCATTGTGATATTATCCCATTTCCACTCAGGTATGGAAAGTGGTTGTAATACTCCTCCAGGCTATTTCCTTCCATCTTTCACTTGTTGACAAACCATACATCTTGACACAAAATCATCAATCTCCCTCTTAATGTTGTCCCACCAAAAACATTCTTTAAAATCTCTATACATCTTAGTGCTACCAGGGTGTATAGATAAATTAAAACTATGGGCATCATCTAAAAATTCCCTTTTCATATCAGGTATTTTGGGAACACAAATTCTCTTCCCAAATTTCAAAATTCCATATTTATACACAAAGTCACTCAATATTCCATCATTCACAGCTTTAATCTTCTTTTGAAACTCTTCATCACCAGTCTGAGAATTCTTTATCCTTTCTAGTAAAGATGGTTTGGAAACAATTTGAAAAGGTATTAATGTTTCACCTTCCATGGTGATTCCCATATCCATATTTACTAGATCTATATATATATGATCATTTTCAATTCTCATATTGTTCAAAACTCCATGATCCTTTCTACTCAAATAATATTCCACCTTATTTACCTTCCCTGGGTGGTAGTGTATCGTGTATCATAATCCTTGAGTAGTTCAAGCCATCTGCTTTGCCTCATGTTCAGTTCTTTCAATGAGAAAATATACTTCAATCTCTTGTGATCAGTATAAATCTCCCATTTTTCACCATAGAGATAGTGTCTCCAAATCATTAAATCAAATATTACAGCCGCTAACTCAAGATCATGAGTAGGATAGTTTTTCACGTGATTTTTTACTGTTGTCATGCATAAGAAATAACCCTATCATTCTGCATAAGGACACAACCAAGTCATTTCATTAAAGCATCACTATAAATAACAAACCCATCATTCCCTGATGGTAGAGTCACTATAGGATCATTGACTAATCTTCTCTTCAGTTCTTCAAAACATTCTTCACACTCTTTTGTCCAAACAAATTTAACCACTTTTTGTGTGAGATTTGTTAAAGGGTTAGCCAATCAGGAAAAATTATGGACGAAACGTCGATAATAACCTGCTAAACCAATAAAACTGTGTACCTCAGTTATACTCGTTGGTGCTGGCCATTCTTAGATTTCTCTTGTCTTAGAAGGATCAATAGAGATTCCATCCTTAGATACAATATGGACATGAAAAGGAATCTTCTGAAGTAATAATTCACACATGCTAAACATCCCATATAATTCATGTCTTCTTAGAGTCTTCAGGATAATGCGCAAGTGATTTTCATGATCTTTTTAGCCTTTAGAGTATTCCAAGATATCATCAATAAATACCACTACAAAACCATCGATATATTCTTTTAAACTACGTTAAGTAAATCCATGAAGACAGAGGGAACATTAGTCATTCCAAAAGGCATTACGGTAAACTCATAATGCATGTACCTAGTTCGAAATGTTGTATTCAGAATTTCTTCCTTCTTCACACACAACTGATGGAATATAGATCGAAGGTCAATCTTTGAAATGTATTGAGCTCCATGCAGTTGGTCAAATAAATCGTCAATGCGAGGTAGGGGGTACTTGTTATTTATTTTTATAGCACGGATCTCCCTATAGTCGATACATAACTTCATAGATCCATCTTTCTTCTTAACAAAAAGGACATGGTCTCACCATGGAGAAACACTAGGGTGAATAAATACCTTATTACTGAATTCCTCTAGTTGTTTCTTTAGTTCCACTAATTTCATAGTGGCCATTCTATAAGGGGTCTTTGATATGGGCTTGAAACAGGAATTAGGTCAATGGAAAACTCAATTTCTCATTCTGGAGGATGTCCAGTTAAATCCTCTGGAAAAACATCAACATATTCTTTCACAATAGGTACATATTCTATCTTAACATTCATTTCCTCACCCAATGTTATTTCATTCTCTTCCTCCCCAATAAATGAATTTAGTTGATCTACTGGGGGTGGATCTAGATAAGAATTAGGTGGTGAAGATTCTACTTAAAGATATGGTGTTCCTTATCATCATCATAAAAAATTGTAACCTCCTTCTTATTACAAACAATCTTCGCATCATGGTCAGAAAGATAATCCATACCGAGGATTATATCCAATTAAATCATGGGTATGACGATGAGGTCAACAGATAAAGTACATTTATATGCTCTAATGTGGACTGATTCACAAAACATTGTTTCAATGATACTTCCTTTTAGAGTTTTTACTGACAACTCCCTTGTTAAATCAAATTGGAAATATCTAATTTTTTTTTAGAAAAATGGGATGATATAAAAGAATGAGATGATCCAGAATCAAATAAATCATTTTCTAAACTTGAGGAATCCATTAAATTACCTGCCACCATGTCTTTTAGAGCTTCAACCTTAGCCGTATTGATAACATAAGCTTGGCCTTGATCCCTTGGCCTTTTCTGTGGTATGTTCCCCTGACTATTAGGACATTCATTCATATAATGCCCCATCTCCTTGCAATTTTAGCATTTATCTTCGGTTGCTTCTTTCTTCCCCTAGAAATCACGAGCATCGTGGCCTTTTTCACTACAATTGTAACAGAATCCCATGCCCTTCAAGCAAGTACTGGGGTGTTTCTTTCTACATTTAATGCAGGATGGATATTAAACTTTTCCCTTCTTCCCCTTATTTCCATTTCCAGAGTGATCAGAAGATCTCTTCTTCTCTTGCTTTACTTTAAAGTCGTAAGACATAGAGAATTCCATTTCTGTCTTGATATCACATGAGACAATATCTTCGTACGATGAGAAGGATTGTGAGACTAATTCTCGATGGAGAAATGGTTTTAACCCATCAAAGAAATGATCAATATTACTTCTTGGGTTACATATATAATCTTCAGCATGCCTTGATAACCTTGTAAAGTTATACTCATACTTTGCAACATTCTCATCCTTCTTTTTCCTAAGACATTGAAATTATATTTCCATATCCGCTCGATGGTTATGAGGAAAGTATTTTTTCAAAGAAAATATCTTTAAACTCCCTTCATTCCATATTTGATACTTCATCATCTTCCATTGTGTTTTGAATCAGTGACCAACATTGATCAACATCTCTTTTGAGGCGGTAAACTACCCTGACAACTTTTTCCCTTTCGTTACTTCCCAAGGCATGGAATATTTTCTCTAAGGAATTTATCCATTGCTCAGATACTAGTGGATTTGTACCCCCATTAAATTTTGGTGGTTGTTGCATCATGAAGCCATATAACATTGATCCCCCATGTTGCGGATTAGGGTGCTCCATACGGGTAAGGTTATTATTCATAACCGAAGTGTGTTTTCCCAGTATGGTGATAATTTGATCAGCACCAGTTGTATCACTAGCTCCACTATAATTATCATGACCAGGAGGGGAATCCCAAAATAGAGTGCGTGCATTGATAAAATTTACATTCCTTCCACTAGGAGCCATTTCTTAACAATGGTAGACACTAGGTAAGTTTATGGATCACAATACATAAATCCAAACTTGTAAAACACTTAACCTAAATTGAACAGTTTATGGATATAATCCATAATCATAAAAATGTTTTCTTTGAGGAAGCATATGCTCATAAACCCTTTATAATAGTTTGTAATGAAAATGATAATTATCCTAAGCATATCCCCCGAGAGTGTCGTAACCAAGAGTCCAGCAAGGCCCGTTGTCGTGCACCAGTTCCTGTTCAAGTCTAGCTCAAAGAGGTGTTTTCAGGTTTTACCCCTAGGTACATCTGTGCCAGAACCGACTCTACCCACTCATATCCATATAGGGATTTATTTCTCAGAAAACTCACAAAATCTCTGCAATACCAAAATTCTAGGATGTTCTTCTATATGAATCCTCAAATTCCATCTTAGGTCAATGTGCTCTAATCAGAGTTTATCTAAATCCATCTTCCATGGTTTGAACTAAACTTCCTCTTATACCAACTATAACATCCCGACCCAAGTTACCCAAAGTTGGTGCATTATTACATAACATTTGAATGATAAAAAAATATCATGTCTCGAATGACCGATTAGTTCAGTAGCCTTCGAAACACTAGATACATTCATAAGTATTATATTACATCATAAAGTGAAAAAACTACAACAACATAGTCTCCATAGTCCACACTCATATCCCCTTAGACAATCCCTGTAGGTCATTCTTGATATATTTCTTCACATCCTGGGAAATATAAAACATAGAAAGGGGTGATATCATATGCTCAATAAGGATAAAAATATAGCTGAAACTTTCTTAAATAAACAAAATCATTTAAGGCAATGTATAATTAAAACAAAAGCTTTTTAAACTTGAAATTCAACATAATATGGCAGAAATAAAATGAAATAGACCCATTTTATTATTCACATGGATATTCTACTAGTCTAATAATCACATACATTATCAATACCCACTTTCATAATGATGGAATTCATAATGCCAGACTATCATAACCACATAGTCAAGGTCTTGTGCCAAGACTACCAAAACGATTTTATCAATGCCTTGTGCCAAGACAGTAGTTTGTCTCATGAGACCTACCAATGCATCGAGGAGCTAGAGCGGGCTCCACCCATCACTTACTAAGTCCAATGCATTCCTCATATGAACAGGTTTAAACATAACATAAACATTTGTATTAAAACTAGAATACAAAATTTCAATACATTCTTCATAAACAATGAATGGTATAAAAATAACACATCCATAGTCAAGCATATCACAAAACCTTCAATATAATATGGAAGTTTTGTATCATAATAAATCAACTTCAAAGAAGCTTAAAATCCATCAAAGGATGTTGACATAGATGAAATCAAAACTATTTGAGAGAAATATCTCTTTTTTTGAAATCATTTAAAAGTCACATAATTATAAAATAAAACATATTATTTGAAAATACACTTATAATCTTGTATGGTATGCTTCAACGATTTTATAACGGTGGAAAATAGCCGCACCCACCATATAATTTTAAAAAGACATTCTTACCATAATTTTGTCGAAAAGGTTAACAAGACCTTGTTTGGAAAAAGACAGAAAGATTCCTTTATAAACATCTTATAAAAAGTCAAAAAAGGGTATAAATTTCTTTAACACATATTCTATAATATAGTAAGAATTTTTTGAAATAAATATTTAAGAAGCATGGATGTGGATGATAAAGAGGTCTTAGTAGATAATTACACACATAAAACCTCGGATAATGAAGAGATTGTGAAATAAACCCTTAACTTGTACTTTTCCTTGGTCGAGGTAAGGTTAACCTCCTGGATAATAGTTAAATAATTTTTATTATACAAGAATCATATACATCAATATGATATCATATATGATCTTCTAATATTTCTTTGTTAATAATATTTTAGTATTATCGTCATTTCGGGTGTTCACTTACTCGTTTTATTTTATATGTTTTATTACATAAGCTGTTTTTGTTATACATGGGTTGTATATTATTCATATCCAGAATTATATCATGTCCTTAAACATTGGTTTTAATCATCAAATGATAATTAATCTTGAATGGATATTATGGAGAATGAATCTCATCGCGTTTGTGGAGACGGTATTCCGTACTTATGCACGAGTGACAAAATCATTATTTTGATATTAAAATAATATATAATTGGATGGTGTATCATATATATAGAATCATTATGATGTTACATTTATTATTTAATTTAATTAAACATCATTATTATACCCATCCAAAAAATAATGTATTGAATAACAATTACACCACGACATGGAGATAGTAAGTTGTACATATGCATGTATGGTGACATGTCATTCAAGGGATAGATAGAATAAAAAACATTGTTGTACCATATTTATAATAACATCACAATATATAGAAGATACTGGAGTTATAATTTTATAATGGAAACAACAAAGAAAAATGAAGTGGAAGATGAATGGAATTTGAAGAGGTGGTCATATTTTTACCTCTTCTTCGGGTTCTTCCTTTTGATTTGATCAAAAGAGATCCTTAAGCTAGATTTATGACTAAATGAAGGCCACTAGGACGAATTGATTTAAGTTTATAGGATATTTGGGAAGGTTTTGGACGAACCAAAAGGCATTGAAGGTATGAAATTGAGAGAAGGGGGAGTGCCCTTTTATAAGAGGGGTGAGGGGCACCTTAGAAAAAACTTAAAATATTATTTTCTAATAAATTCATATTTGGTTTTTAATGGCTCAAAAGTGACTTATTTCGACGATAAGGTGGGGATGGGTCGAAATACTTTCATCTAATAGATTTTAGACACGTCTGTGTCACTATATTAAACTTATCATTTATATTTAACTCTTAGTTAAATAGTTTGACATTTACCATGTCTCTTTTTATTTTTATATTATATGGTTAATCAACTTAATATAAAAAGGAAAAAGAACCTCAAGTGGTTCATTATTAAAATATATAACCTTATCTAAGTCATTTGGTCGAACCATAGATCTTTAGAAATAGAATATCAATTAATAATATAATAGTTTTTTCAAATACTCCATTATGTAAATTTTGACAGTATTTAGTAATTGATTTTTTTAATTCCTAAAAACTTTATTAATTAAAAATAAATTTATTTAATAAAAACATACATTCCATATTAACCTATAAAATTCATGGATGGAATCAAAATATTAAAATTATATTTATGTTATTATTTATTATACCAATTATTTGATTCTATCATTAATAAGGAAAATACTGCATCATTATTGTGACATAAATAAAGTAAATTATTCAATTTTTAAAAATTATAAATAAAATACCATTATGTAGGAAATATATTTATATTTCTAATGAATATTTATAGTAGAAAAGATAACATATATAAACCTCTGTAAAAATTGTTTTCTTAAAAGATATATGCTTTTGTCATTTTTGTATTTACTTTAACTTAATTAATATAAAGTGTCATTATCACTTACAAGTGGATCCATGGGGTCCCAAAATTGACTCAAATATGACCATTTTTGGACATGTATCATTAAATAGGGTTAGGACACGTTTTAGGGTAATTTAATATTATTATAATATTATTTGTTTACCCTTATTTACTGGATTTACCCCTTAACCATGGTAAATAAAATATTTTCCGAAGTAATTATCAAAATGTATAAAAATAAAAGTTACCTATTTAAACAATTTGGACCTCCCAATTCTTAATATTTAATCCAATTTTATAAATTCAAGACACATAAGTGGCAAAAATTAATTTAAAATTAATTTCTGTCGTCAAAACAAAAAACGTTTTTTATGAAATAATAACTAACAAAAGATTGACACTTGTTTATGTCAAATTTAAATGTTAAATTAATTATAATGGCCTAAATTATATTAAATTATAAAAAAATAATCTAATTACACTTCCAAACCATTCAAATTCATAATTTATCACTATTAATTATTTCGATTTAAAATGTTGTTTTTAATTAAAATTTAGCAATTTTTAATATTCATCAAAATATAAAATTATCAGAAAAGTACCAAAAATTCACCATAAGATAATTACAATATTACGAATCTAAAAATGAAGTCCATTTTGAATGATAAAATTCATAAAATTTTAAAAAAGTGGGTATTAGTATTCATAATGGCTAGTTTGATTGGTTGTGGTGTGTGTTAGAACTCGAAGTTGTGTACAACACACACTTCTATATTATTCAAAGAGAAACATACCGTGGAATCTTGAGGTGTTATAGGAAAGTAGGGTGTACTAATGTTTAGATTCATGTAGATAGGACTGTTAGGCGTCTTTTTCTTTCAGCATAAGGAATCTCTTATACTGAGTAAGAGGCATCCTATGTTTGGAACATAGGGAGTACTACAATTTATAGTCGTGTAGAGAGGATTGTTGGAATATTATGCTTGGAGCATAAGGCATATCTTATTTTGAGAAAGAGGCATCCTATATTGATCATATAGGTATTACTAAAGTTTGAAGTCTTATAGATAGGTCTATTAGGCATAAGGCACCAAGAAATGGTTGGTGTTGGGACTTACACAAGGGCGGCCCTTTCTGGTTGAACCTGTCATTGGAACCAAGTGGTAGGGTTTTCATGAGTACTTGAGGAATGGTTTGACTCAAGTTACTCGGGGAATTGATGTTGAAAATATCAACTCACGACATGTGAACAGGACCAAGAGGAATATGTCAACTCAAGGTGTTTCATGGTGTTTGGAGGAGTATCTCGAATAATGCTATTCCATAGGTGGAAGGTGGATGTGCATAAGGGTGCAATGGAAAATACCGAAATCCCTGCCCAAAACGTTAGTGGTGAGACTCTCCATTTTTTCATGGGGGTCAGTAATGGAAGCGAAGGGACCGACCTAGAGGGCCGGGACCGAAGCCCGGTACTGACCCCGAGCTGGGGCGCACCCCCCGCGATATGGACTGGTGTGTGTGAAGGTAGGATCATCGCAAAGGATAGGTCTTTGTGAGGTAGCTTCGTAGAGCATGTCCTTGTGAATCAAAGGTCTCTCTCAGAGAAAAGGGATCTCATAGAGAGAAGGGGTATCATGGAGAAAAGGGGTCTTGTGGAGCAAAGGGTGCTGGCGGAGCATGGAATCGCGGTGCATCATCACGAAGGAAGTTGGTCGTGGAGCATGGGCTCGTGGAGCTGCTTCATGAAGGAAAGCGGAGCTCTGTGAATCGGGAGATCGGACACCAAAGGGGAAGAGTGGTCATTGTATGAAGAGGGTGATCTGGGTATTTATAGGTAAGAGGTGCCGCGAAGCAGAGCTCGCTTGGCGCGAAGATGGAGCTTTCTCCACGGTAGGTTCATGAATGTCAAAGGGGCTCGCAGAACACCCCGCCCCCTTTCTTGGTGGCGGGGCATCGCGGCTGGTCACAATTGTCAAAGGGGCTCGTGGAGCATCCTGCCTCCTTGATTCGCAGAGGGTCCTTGTAAATGGGCTTCGTGAACCAAATTTCCATCCCAACTTTAAATGTCCATAACTTTTAATTCGCAACTCCATTCGGGCCCTACGACCTACCAAATAGAAGCTTGAGAAATGGAATAAGATCTTAGATTATGTATGGATGCATTTGGAAAATTTTGGGGATGCATTTTCTGGGGTCAACAGACACCAGATCCAGTTTTCTAGAGTGGAGTTTATTACCGTTGGTATTAGAGGATGTTTAGTAGAATCATTGGGAACTAGATTTAGGAAAACATATATTAGGGAATATAACCCTATGATATAATATTAAGATATGTCTTTAATAAAATAATAAATTTTTTAAGGAAGATATTTGTTGGTTTTTTCCATGAAATACATCGCTGTCAGGATACTAAAGGTTGATTTGGTCTTAGAATATTTGTACCTAGGGGTAATAAATATGAAAAGGGTGCATTAAAATTTACCCAATAATCTCCTAGTGAACAAATGCAGTACTTACTTAAAATTTGGTCTAAGATATATGCTTAAGATATATCAAATTTTCTTTTCTAACCATTATTAATTTTTTTAAAATAATGATATCACAATAGAAACGATGTTTCTGATTATGATATTATAGCTGTAATTTTTTTAAGTTTATGTTATGTGTTTCACTAGATTTGGATTTAAAAATTATGTTTCATAATTTTATGATCTAATATTGTGTATTCCATAATTTAAAAATGGTCCCGATTAGAAGTATTTAGAACCTTATCAACACACACAGTCCAAAGTGTAATAATGACGTCTTCTTTGATGTGATTATTCCAATATTTCAAATGAAAATAGTCCCTTTAATATTATCATCACATGAAGACATAATATCATGTGCTATCATGATAGAGAAATAATTATATATTTACTATTTATTTTCAGGGAATCTAGAGATTAATAGGATTACTGAGAAAAATATGGATAAGGGGATGAAGGGAAGAAGGGTTTTACCACATTTGATAAATTTAGAAGGAAGGACCATGGTACTTAATTGGAGGGAATTAGATTTTACTAATTTTTCTGATAGAAATTCCACCATGATTATGATTTAAGGGGAATGAAAGAGAGTTAAAATGTTCAATGCTTCAACTGTAAAGAGATAGGGTAATATAGACATGAATTCCCTAAGAATGAAGGGAATATACCTCAAAATAAGCTAAGGGATCAAGTTAAAGGTTATGATATTACCATAGAAGAAGTATAATGATTAATATAATTATGTTTTTATACATGAATTATGTTATAAGATTATTTTATAAATTATATTTTGGTTATAGTAATCATGATGTATAAGGATTGTATTATAGTATTATTTCTTAATGGATTTGAGAGCATATGTTGAATGGTTCCAATGAACAAGAAAAGTGATTCATTAAAAATTTGAACATCATGGAAAATAAATGGTTGAGGGAGGATAAACCTTAATGTTATGCTTATGTTGAGAAAATAATGAGATGTTTATGGTATAGTTTTGGTGACTGTGAAATTTGTTATAGGTATAATAGTTTATGTTATCTTTGTGGGAGTTTACTATAAGTATTTATTTATGGAATATATATGAGAAGATAAGATTATATTTTTGGAACCATGATATTTTTCATTAAGGTAATATAGAGATAAAAGATTTCATATATTTGGTGTGTGACATTAAGATCCACTATATAATTTTTGGGGAATATAATACTGATTTAGAGACCTTCCATCAAATGATCTACAAATTTAATTTGTAATGAAAAAATTTGGATGAGTCTTATGGTTATCTATTTATGGAATATATTGAGTTAAACATATTCATATTATTGGATAACATTTGGTAAAAAATTTGTAATGGACAAAAAATCAATTTAAGAGGAATGTATTTTAATTATTTTATTGATCTAATGATCACTTAATTTTCAATTTTAGTTCTTCATGAATAAAAATTCCTATTAGATACTCATTTGTCAGAGTAAGAGAAAAATTTATTATTGATCCAATAATATAAAAGGAATGAAATTATTCCCCTATAAAGTAATTTTATTAATATATTTTCTTATACTCTTATCCTATATGGTAAACTAATTCTGGAACAATAAGGTAATGTTATTGAAACCAAAATATTATCCTAGTACCTTCATTTCCAATAATACTTATGGTCCCTAAACTCATCATAGATTTATGGGTTTTATATATAACCATCTCTGGATTACCCACAATCTTGTGAACGATAACCATTATCACCTTTTATTAATCATTGGGAATTAATATTCTCTTCCATGTCCATGTTTTCATTTACTCCTATTGTTCTCCTATATGTAGACCTAGTAATGTGTTATTCTAGATGACCATCATAATTACCTTTCTATATTGTTAAGATTTTATTATGAACCATTTTTATGAAGTGGTTTCCCAAAAAAGGTACTTTAAAATGTGAAACCCTTGTTTACCAATATCCTGATTAAATACCAAGGACATTATCAATCTAAATGGGATATAGTTTAACACCCTCAAATTTTAAAATCAGAACATCATATTCAATATAATTTATGACATGAAACACCACACATTGAAGAAAACAAATACCTTAATAATTTATGATATATCTATTTTTTCAACAAACTCAATCACACCAATATCTTGCAATGCATGAAACATTGGGTTTAAATGAAACTTAAAACTCTAATAAAATATTGTTATTTAAACATAACCATTATTACCTATAAATTAAAGTTGTGGTTATAAACAGTACTAGATAAATTATGAAATTATAGGTTTTTAAACATGTGTTAATTAAATTAAATGGATATGTATTTAATAGAAATAAAATAAGAATCATTTGAAACTAAAAGAAATGTTTTTGAAGAACTAGTACTTTTCAAAGCAGTTTTGTCACTTCTTGTAAACTTATGATGAACTAAATTTTGTTACATTTGGAAAAATTATTTGATAATATTTAATTAATTTCATACATCATCACATAAAAATTATCTTAGGATTATTTTTTTTGAATTTTTCTGATGAGTTTCATTTTTTGATTAATAGGTAAAGATAAAGGATTTTACTAAAAAATGTCATTTTATTTAAATTATTTACAATAAAAAAATATATTTTATGTTCTTTTTACATTAAAATTAGTTAAATAATATAATAATAAATACAATTTAGTTTATTATAATTAATTTAATATATAATTTTTATATGAAAACCGTATATACTTTTGGTAATTATCCTTTTAGAAACCCATTTTTTCATTGGGTTTACAGGTATAATTTTAAATTGATTTAAAAAATTTGATGAGATTAATTTGAAACAATGGATTCCATATTTATAATATATATAATATTTATTACCTAATATTACTAACTTAATTTTAAAGAATAATTAATTATAAATACAATAAAAAATAATTACCGCGATTAAGGTAAAAATGGTTTTATAAGTGAGTTAAACTAAGTAGATAATGGTTAAAATGATAATAATATATGTCCAAAAATAATTATATGACCATATTAAATCCTTTATACGTCTAAAAATTAAAAAAATATGGTCATTTAAAAGATTTTTTCACATGAATTACTTTAACAATTTGGATTTTTTTGGAAAATTTAATTGTAATTTCTAAGAGGGTACCCTTTCCCCACATATAAAAGAGAAATACCTCCCTCCATTATCCAAAATTCACAGTCCATTATTCTAAAAAATTAATGAAACAGTATCTCTAAAACGTCCTTAGGACTATTATATATCTTCTTTTCCTCCCAAAAGACCAACCCTATGTTTCTTAAGAGGAGATCCAAATGAAGTTTCTCTTATAGGTTGTAATTGTCTTAATAATGATCTTTCATTTTGTTTATTCTTTTTCTTCATTAAATTATTTATTAACACATAAAATATAATAATTATAGAATATATCATATAATTATTTGTTATTATGTAAAAGGAATAATATTTATCTATCTCTATCTTCATTAACTGGAATACAAAATCATTGATCGTGTGTACAACATACAGCCGCCTTGTAAACTAATGTAGTTAATTTTCCATTGCCAACAATAAATGATGCATATAAAGATAGTTTTAACATATTTATATAATATTTATGAAATTATTATACCTATAGTCTAATAATATTACATATAATTTTTTACTATATATTCTATTTGAAATATTATAATGTCGGTCATGTGTACCGCAGACTACCACCTCTAGAAGTGATGTGATTCATTTTTTGGTTATGATTAAAATGGAAGGTAGTAAAGATAAATTTAATTAATATGTGTTTTATATATGTATTGATATAAATTATTTTAAATTAATTATATACTCCATTATCGTCTCATATCTTTAGGGAATGATATCATCGCTCGTACATACATATAACCTGCCGTCTATACGAAGCGATGTGACTCATTTTCAAAAAAAAAAATATTGATGAATAGTTATTATAATGTATGTATTGAGTAAATATGATATTTATAACATTTTTATAATTCTAGACGTTATTTATTTATTTTATTTCTAAACTAATTGAAGCATTCATGATATAACATGTTTTATAAAACAAGGAAATTAACACCCAAAATAATAAAAATAATGAAATATTATTAACAAAAAGGTGGTAAAATATTATAATAGGATCAAATAGGATATTATAAACATGATTATAGTTATGGTATAAATTAATAACATTCTTAAAACCATCACATAGGAGGTACAAACAGATATGATGGAAATAGTCCTAAAGGTAAGTAACTCCCTTCTCACTTTAACTCTTAGTAGAAAAATACCATATCCACCACTAAATTATTTTGTGTGGTGCATATAAGGAAACTTTTATATCAAAAATCATGAATTTATTTATAATCATGATATTGAACATTTAATTTTATGTTATTTATATTCTGGGGATTATGATTTAAATGTTCATAAAGTTGTAAGGGTTTACTTCACTATATCATCATTATTCTGGATTGTTTTTGATTATGTATTCCATGGGGGAATTATTTGATATATACCTATTAAAATTAAAATATTTCTTTATAATATATTTATTCATGAATCTTTACAGGAAATAATAAAATGTTTCACTCTTTAATACTTAAAATTATTGAGAAAATGTTTTTAATAAAATCAATCTTTATTTCCCTATTCATTAGAAAGTCTTTTTTCATCAAAATCAATGATTTATAAAACTGATTTTATGATTTGACCAATTTTTTATTAAAGTGATATTTAAAAATTATGAGTATTTAATTTTTTTAAAGGAATCTTCATTTAATTTTCCAAATAATTCTTGTTTGTTTTTTGATAAAAATGTGAATGTAATATTTGTTTTAACATGTACAACATGAACTGAATTTCCCACCTTAATGACCAATCAATGTTTTAAAAATTAGTTAACATGTTTCAAAAAGTTATTTTCAAAGAATATTTTTTTATTTTTGTAATGATGATTTTCTATGTGAGAAAGTTATTCTCTTGAAAAAATTTATCATTGAAATTTTATGATATTTATTCTCATCAACGAAATCGAACCTTTATTATACATATTTTATATTGGGATATATTGAGTTTAAATAAAACTTATTATTTTTTATGTATGGATTATAATATATTTGATTGAGGATGTATAATTTAATTATCATTCACCATATTACTCAGGATGGATTATGATTATGTTTACTTGATTTAGGTAAGTATAACATTTTGTATGTTAGTTTTTAACAAAAATGTTTACATTCATTTGGTTTTATCCATTTAATATGAGAAATTAATTATAAATAATATGTTATGTATGGAAACCAATTATAGATAGACCCTTGACACATCAACAGGTCTCATGAGACACATTCATTAGACAAATTATATTTGTTTCTACCAAATGATTTTATATGTCCTGGGGAAGGTCTTGATAGTTTCTATGGTCTATCATTATACATTTCTTAAATATGATATTAGTTATTTCCATGTGACTATTATATTAGTTTGAATATGAATGGATAATTGCAAATATTATCTGATTATTTATATTGATTTACATGATTATAATGTATTTATTCCATATTATGAAATGTTTATTGATTAAGTGGTATGTGTTTCTATTATTTAACTTTCCACATTGATTATTAAATTTATTCATAATATATTCTTCCATATCAAAACCCTTACTTAGCATCTTATCTTACCCATTTATTATGTTTTATTTTCCACAAGATACCAATATGGTTATTTTGGTTGGTATGAAGGGATATAAAAAGGAGAATATTGATGTTTTCAAAGAAAACAATTTGATTATTTTATATTTAAAATATAATGATAATTTCAATTATGTACCCTAATTAACAAAATTAATAAACTATTTACTCATTCAGGATGTGATACCTTTAATGAATTTCCAATTTAATAAGTAGAAACTAGCTCTGTATTATTGGATTTCAGGTTGTTAAACTTAATATTTTAGAAGTTGTATGATTTTTATTAATATATCTCAAAATTAAAAGGGTATTTTCTTAAGGAAATGTTCCAGTTGTCTATTAATGTTATTTTTCATATAAGATAAAAAAATTTGATATTAAATATGAAACACTGGGTATACAATGCTATCAATCCATCCTTATTATTTCATTAGATGGTTTATTATTATTAATATAATGAATTATTTATAAAACCCATTTTATATTATATGGGTTAATATATATTGAATTGATAGATGTTTTTACAATCTTATGAAATAAATATACATGGGTTATGATTGTTTGATGGGTGGGACTGTTATAGTCCTCCAATAAATTAGTGAAATTTTAATGTTTTATGAGCTCAAATGGTAAATGAAAGGTTATATGAAGTCCAAAATTTGGTACATGTGATGTTAACCCAAGCCCAAAGTAAGTAAAAGATTGGTTTGACCAAGCCTAACATGTGATGGCTTTTTTAGAGGGTATCCAATACATAATATTTCCATGATTATTATTATGCAATAATTTATTCCACCCTTTTATAGCATGATCAATGTCCAATGTTATGATTTCATGGAAGACGTTCTTTGATTATTTTATGATAAATGTATGAAAAAAGTCAATATTTATTCCATGACTCTTAATTATGATTTTTTAATTGATGGGTATGATTATCAGATGTTATGACCATGTATCCATACCCATCTTTTCATGTTATAGTAAAAAATGATTATTTATTGGTATATACCTTTCTTACCCTTACTGAGCATCAGATTTAACTATTTATTATGTTTAATTTTCTCTAGGATATGAAGGAATGATTTATGTATGGTATATATAAGTTGGGTATTAGTAGTGAAGAACTTATTTGGGGAGGATTTAGATATTTTCTTTATATATTTTTACGTATAAAAGTTTCTAAATACACTAAAATTGTATAGTTTTGGTGTGGATATTATTGTTATGTGATGGGTATTTATATAATAATATGTAATATTTATCATTTTAATGTTTGGGTTGCCTAAGTTGGTATCAAATCATGGTTTTCTTTTTTTGGAAACATAGTTGTGAATTGTTTATTGAGAACAAATAGGAAAATCCCAAGTATATGATTACATTATATGTTTTATAAAATAATAGAAGGATGTATTCTTTGAATATATTTCCATATTTAGATATTAGAGGATATATACTTCTATGGGATAGATACACAAAGGGGAAACCCCTATGAATGGATTTTATCAGGTATTAAATTGATTGTCATAAATTCATGATGAGTGGGCCTACTACTACACATATTTTTGGGAACTTAATGGGGATATTATTGCATTAATTCAAAGTATATTTATTAATTATTATTAATAATTTATAATTATGATGGCAATGGAATACCCAGGTTAAAAATGAATCATATATTGAAAATATGGTGTAATTATTTAGATATCCTATAAATTATTTCCATTATTATATGATTCCTCACTAGGATTTTATTTCATACTATGTTTGTTGGTTTTATTCAATAGGTGGAACCAAAAGGAATAATGTTAATGATAAATCTGATGGGAAATGAAAATATCTTCCTCCTAGGAAATCAAATTTCTTAGGATCTAGAATAAAAAATCTCCTTCCTATTCCTATGTAAATTTTTTTATCGATGAATCATATTGAGCTCCCCAATGATAAAAGGAGTGAAAAACAATTGATTGGGTCCCCCGTGAGGAAACAACAACAATATTTTACACTGATAACTGATCCACTAATTATTGATCAATGAATTTGTACCTATGAAAATATATTTTACATTCTCTAGTGACAGATAATTTAAATGTTATTTTTGAAAATTATCATTTTGAAGGGGAAATAGATCAATGGTGGGATGTTATCAAGAAAACAATGAAATATAATGAAATTGAATCTATAGATTGGGATGATTTTAGAAGTTTATTTTTCAACAAATAATTCCATTTTAATATTCATATAAAAATAGGGAAGGTATTTTCTTTTCTAAATTAGAATGATGATGAATCCATTTGTACCTATGAGTAGAATTTTACAATATATGCAAGGTATACATCTAGGATTTTCATCCTACTTGAAAGAAAGTTTGATCAATTTTATAGTTTCCCAAAACCAAGTCTCTGATGGGAATTACCGGTAAGATAATTTAGTACAATTGATGAAATCTTTTGAGGTTTTCAAAAGATAGAAATAGGGATCTGTTTTCACATAAGATTAATATCATTGATAAGAAAAATAAAAATTAATTCAATGAAAATTCTAATAATAAAAATTATTTAGGGATGAAGACAAGTCTTCATTTATTCTAGGAGTTTGGAAAGAATATTGGAAATAATTGACTTAATGGTACAACTAAATTCATTTATTTTGGAAAAAGAAGTAATTGGAAAATCAAATGGTGAAGTGATTACTAAAGGCTATATAATAAAAAGAAAGATACACAAAATTAACCACAAACACTCATGTGTTTCAAATTTAAGGATCATGTGAATTATTTTAGGTAGTGCTTGAGTTTGAGGTTTAATTATGATGATCGACATTAAAAAACACTTAATCCCATAGATAAAGGGAACTATCATGTGACTATTATTGTCGATGTGGGGAATGATTATGAAGTGGTGAAAGGTACACCTACCATTCACTGTAAAACTAATATTGTGTTATTTAACTGTAGATATACCCACTCTTTAATATATGTATAATTTCTATAAGGAATCATATTACCTTATTAAAAATTAGATATTGAATTTTTTTTTTAAAATACTAATTGTATGATAATCACATCTCAATTATTTTATTATTCTTTGATTGATGTCTTTGGAATATTATTCCTGAAAAAAAATTTATTCTTCCTCTATTGGATTTTTTTAATTTCTATTATGGATTGACATGTTTTGTTTAATTTCCAATTGAATTTTTGTGTAAATAGAACTAACATATTATAATCTAAACCAACCTATGATTTATAATTAGTGTGAGGATATATATGAACTTCAATTGATGTTACATACATTTTATGATTTTTATTCTTATTTAAAACTTGCATTTATCTAAGATGGTTTGGGGGAAACATAGGATCTAAGATATTTATATTGTATGGGATGTTGTTGATGTAATTCTAGATGATTTAACTAGTCATCCTCTGAATCATGATGTTGTGATTTCAATATTACTAATATATGGTGCTATAAATAGCATGTACCTAATTGAGTTGATATAATTGAATATAAAAAACCAAGATAAATTCTATATGTGATTTGTTTAACCAATTGTATAACTATAAGGTGCACCTCTACAATTTTTTATGAATAAATATGGATATGTGAAACTTTGTATTGATTGTTGATAAATTAAAAAGATCACAATCTGGAATAAGTATCCACTACCCCATATAGATTATTTTTTCAATCAATTATGGGAAGATAAATATTCTTCCAATATTGATATTTGATTGGGATACTATTAATTAAGCGTCAAAATTGAAAACGCAACTAATAAAACCTTCCATACAAGGTATGTACACTATGAATTTATATTTATTCAATTTGATCGTAACAATCCCCTTTTATTCAGTAAGGATTTTTTTATTAGATTGTTTAAAGATTACCTTGATCTATGTATGGTAGCCATTATAAGTGATATTATTATGTATTCCAATTGCATGTTAGAGTATAAATAAAACATGATGATTTTATTGATGACCCTGAAGAAAGATAATATGTATGATATATTTAATATGAGTGAATTTTGGATATCGAATAATTAATTTTGGGATATACAATTTCTTGAAACGGTATATCAATGGATCCATCAAAGATGGATGTTATTGAACATTTGCCAAAAGAGACCACAATGACTATGATACATTCATTTCTTGGATTATCATGATATTTTCAATTGGTTTTAATGATTTTACATGGATATATAATGCATTCACAAATTTAACAAGGAGTGGGGTTATGATACTTTACATTAATGAATGCAATTAAAAGTTCAAGGAACTAAAGAGAAGGTTGGTCAGTGCACCTATCCTCATAATACCCTTTAATAGAGAATGGTTTTTGATTTATAGTGATACATAAATTAAGGGATGAGATTAATTATTATGTATAATGATATGGTGATAGATTATGCCTCCATAAATTGAAAATTCATGAAAATTTAACTACAATCACGATTTAGAGTTAGTAATGCTAATATTTATAGTAAATACATAAAGGAAATATTTTATGATAAATGGTGTGACATTTATTCATAATGTCTTATGAAATATATTTCACTATAAAGTGTTGAATATAGGTCATGGAATATATATGTAGTTTTTTAAATATTATGAATTCTCAATACAATATAACCCTAGAAAATACACATGTTATCTAGTTAATTAAGATGAAAGGATCATGTTATCTTATCCATTATGAGGATAAAAAGATCTAATATTTCATTACATACAAATGAAAGACTTAGAAATATTTATAAAAGGGTATAAGTTTTATCTTAATCGAATGAGTGTTTATCCATAGATCCATGTGAATGTTAAAAGGGTTAATAAGAAATATGTAGAGGTGAAATTTTTTGTGATAAATGTTGTTGAGTTCAACCTTGATTGTGATTGAATGATATGGTTTACAAATTAAGTATGAATCCCAACAATATTAGACCTGAAGAAGTAAATATTTTTATAATAGCATATATCTTCATCATCAACTAATCTAGTGGGTTGAAATATATATATTTATATATATATAAAATAAAAGTAATATTTATAGTGGAAAATATGAATAGATGTATATTAGAGTATCTATTTTAGTGCTGGGTTTATCAATATGTTATGGTTGAGAGATATAATTCCAATGTCATTCTATAACCATTATCTATATTATAATGGAAAAGAGAAATCATCAACATATATTTCATCATCAAACTCCACAAAATATCTAAGGAACATAATTTTATTTGGGGTTTAGTTGACCACATAATGATGTCATAAAATCTCATTTCTATCAGAGAATCTTTCTATCTTTATTAACATTGAAGGATATAATTCTATAACTTATAGGGTTTTAGGGAGTACATAATTCTATTATATTTGATTGATATCTAATGATTATATTAATTTTATAGTAATGTATTAAGGAAGAGATGGATATATAGTTGTGTTTCAATTTTACCTATCATCCTCAGATTGATGGTTACTCTAAGATAACTATTTAGTCCCTCGAAGATACATTGATACCATGTTCTCTATATTTTAATGGTGTGAAGGATCGATGCCTTCCTCTTATAAAATTAAATTATTACAATATCTTTCTATTAATTATCTAGATTGATAATTATGAATCCCTCTGTATAAGGAACTACAAAATTATAACATTCTAGGATGAAGTTGGAGAATAAAAGATATTGGTAATTTTGGTAGATATGTAAATGTAAGAGAAAGAAAGAGTTTTTTAATAGCACATCAAAGAATCTTCAATTTGGAAGAAGAGTTATTTTGACAATCATCAGTGAGATATGGAATTTGAAGATGGCGAGAAGGTATCATATGTATTTTTCCTGGGAATATGGTTCTGATATTTGGAAATAATTAAATGTTTCTCCCTAGATATATCATCCATTTTGAGGTTCTTAATCGAGTAAGGTATATATTCCATTTCTTAGATATTACATAGAACCTCCCTTAGGATCATGATGGCTTCTATGTAACTCTCACGAGGAAGTACATGCTTTTTCATTCACATTTTCTGAACTCAAATTTTGTACTAGTAATGCATGAATTTTCCAATTAATAAAAATTCATAGAAATCATGGATCTAGAGATAAATTTCTGCAAAACATGTCTAATCACACGGTTAATTTTTGTTAGATTAATCAGAAACTTAAGAAATCTTGATGAGAAAAAGGTATGTAATAAAAAAATAATATCATCATTTTTTTATCAGAGTTATTGAATTTTGATGGATATTTTTTTAAGATGGTTATAATGTAACACCCAATGATTTTATTTTTATTTCATTTCAAATAAACTTAATGTATTTGACAACTAACATTAGTCACAACCACGCGACTAAATGAAATCAAGATATAGTACAATTTTACGAACTGGCTGTTGAATTTATGGGTATTAATAAGATTACAAAATTATGAAATTTATATGTAAATGGTTTCCTAAATTCAAATGTATTGATTGATCCCTTATAAATAATTATTAATTATTTTAATAAAATAATTTAATGTTTAAAAGACCTATATTTTCAATAAAATGTATTTTTTTATATTTTATATATTATTATCTAAAAAAGTTATGTTGATCACCAATATAATGTTATTTTAATTAAAATTATTAGTAATTTAGGAATAAAAAGAAATACATTAGTTATATAAAGATTACTAATGCAGATTAAATCATTTAATGGAAAAATGTTATTTTTCATAAATCTATTTTTATGTTTGCAATGAGTTTTTATCATAATAAATCGATGAAAAAATTATTGATTAATGGTTCTAATAAAATTTATATGTTATATATTATAATTTTTTTTAACATTCATTTCATATTATTTTGTAGGAAATGAATGAAAGTAAATTCAGTTTTATGATAAAAAAATTCTTTTTCAAAAAGTGGGTTTTCATTTTTTTTCACACTAATTTGAAAACTAATTTCTAAAATTTATTGAAATTAAATTTGATAAAATTGATTCCATATTTTTAATTATGAATTATTTTTTCTAATTATTCCTCTTTCATTTTTTGGTCACAATGAAGAGTAAAAATAGTAAATATTTGTTACCTTGCTTATAGTTAAAACAAATTTACAAAGGGGTGGTGAAATAAAGATATAAGAGTAATATATTTAAATAAACATGAATAATAATTATTTTTTATGATATTTAGACCATATATTATCCTAAAATTTTATTCTTTTCCATTTGGATCCATTTTAACATGAATGTGACATTATATGATAAAAATATTTTCTGTAATTCCTTGTGTGTCCTCTCCCTCACTAACAAATGGGAACCTCATATATACCATTATTCATGAACTTTATGCTTTATAGATTGGTAAATATCTTCAAATAAATGACTTATATTCCTTACCTTCATCATAGTTCTCCCAGTATTATCCTATGATCAATCTTTCAAGACATAAGTTTTAATCCAAATGAGGCATCTCGCAAATAGGTATAAATATTTACTGAGCACTTTCTTTATTATCTCATATTAAAAATAATATGTTACTATTATATACATCACAATATGAAAGAATATAGTATCATAAATATAGTAATATATTATTATTATTATCATGGAACAACCATTTCCCACCTTATTTCAATTACATTATAAATTAAAGTATCACCCGTGTGTACTTGGGGACTACCTTCTCTATGTAGTGATATGATTCATTTTATAGAAAAACCTATAATAAGTGGATATAATTATAGTTTTAATAAAAATTTATGATATATAATATATAAATATGATTAATAAACGATGAGAATTATTTATCTTTCATTCTTTTTTTTTATCTCAAAATGAAAGAAGAATTCATTCGTATGTACGAGCTACCATGTCCATGAATAATGTAATTTATTTTTCTATCAAAAAAATTTATAGATGTTTGTACATATTAATATAATTAATATATATGATATTAATATTTTTATTATCATTTTTTATATTATGGAACCTTCATAAAAAAACAAGGACTACAATTAATAAACTGAATCTTTTATGATAAAATAAACTGCTATCATGCAGAATAATGATATCAATAAATAATTTTTCTTGAGTTTGTATCAATATATTATAAGTAAAATATTAATGGAATTATAATTATAACACAGTTATGGTATAAAATTATAATAAATTAAAAATAATTATATAAGAGGTTACAAAACATAAAAAAATATGATCTTGTCGTAAGGGTTTTAAGTTACCATATCATTTTACTGGGATTTTATAGGTAAAAGTTTATGATGATGAAGATAAATTATATATATCATAAATCTTAATTATTTTTCTCTATTCTAGTAATTTTTTTTATATTTCATGTGTTCCTTTCATCTTTCTCCCCCAATGTACTCAAAATTCTAAAAAAATTTGATTTGGAAAAAAGGGATTGGATTTTTATTCGGATAGTAAAATTAATATTACTTGTGTATATTTCTTTAATAGGTTTCTAGAGTTGTTTTACTATTATCCAATGAATTTTTATAGTTATTTTTCTGATATTTCACCATCTATAATAAATTTTAAAATGAATTTTCCTATATTTTTATAAACAAGGTAGTTTTAACCATATATAGGGAAAAAATATTTACATTAATATATATCCAATGAACGACTATTTTTACCATCATGGCTAATATTTAATTTTAAGCTTACTTTATATGTATCCAAATTTCATTTCAAAAAATATTTTACCTTAATAGTTTTGAATATTTTATATTTTAAATAAGTGGTATTAATGTTAAAAGTGTATTTTCTAGTGGTTATGTTCATCTGATATTTTAAAGGAATTTTTCATCTGTGAAAAAATACTTTGATGTTGGTAATGCTTCACTTAGTATAAAATCCAATGATTATATCATTATTATTTTTATGGATTGTTTTTGTTATTATGATTATATATTGATGAATAAAATTTTATTTTCCATGAGTAATGCATTGATAAAATAATAAATGATTTCACGATCTTATGGAATACATATGAATTAATTATGATTATGTGACAAATGGGTCATATAACACCATGATGTTTTTTGAAATTTTCTCGAATAAATAAAACATATTGACTATATTTCCTTATACAAAACACCAATTAGTGATTTTTTTTCACATAATACATGGTTTAACTAGTGTTATTTAAAACATTTAGTTTCTACAAAACAATATTTAATAATTTTAATTATTTTAAAAAGATAATTATAACCTAGATTTTAAACATACTGTTATTAATTATGAGAATGAATTTTTAAATATGATATTTAATGGATTTATATAAAGAAGACATAATAAAAATTAAATATATAATTTTCATAATGCCATAATATGTTTTAAAAATACTATTTTCTCAAAGAACTTCTTTTATGTCCTTATGTGAGAAATAATAAAATTCAATTTTTTCACATGTTTATGTTTAAAACGATAAAACAAACATCATTTTTTAATTCAAAATTTAAAAATATTCTTAGGATGAATTTTATGGGTTTTCCCTGAAATATTTCATTCTTTAGAGAAAAATGAAAATTATTGGATTAAAATTAAAAACTACCTTTTTGTATAGTTTAATTATATTGTTAAATTATATTTTGAATGTGTTTTAGAGTATAAATAGTTAGATTATACATCAATTAATACGATTTATGACATTTTTGTCAATTTTATATTGAAATTGAATATAAAAACATAGTAAACATATTTTCTTTTTCGTTTTAAAAACCAACTTTCTCGACACCTCTATAGGATTAATTTTAAATTAAATTATACCAATAACAAGAATTTAAATTATAAAAAGGATTAAATACATGTAATATTTATAGTTAATATTATATAATAAGGTAAAATTATTCTCTTAACAAAATTATTAGTGAAAATAGTTAACATTATCAAACATGATTAATGATAAAATACTGTTTTCTGCATTACATGTGTTTGTATTAAAATTAATCACACATACACATATGAAATTTATTTAATGAATAGGGATTAATATTTAGAATCAGTGATAATAAATTATCTAATAATTTCTATTTTTTATTATATTCTTGATGGATAATTTACGTAGATGAATAAAAAGATACATGTTACCTTGGTAAAAATAATAAAGACCAAATTAATTAAAGTTAAATACTAATTAATAACATGATAAAAAAATCTGTTTATTTTGTGTTGTGAAGGTGTTCATTGACCAAGTCACCCATACACTCCATTATTTTTCAATTTTTTAAAAACATGAGGTAATGGAGACATCCCAATTGTGAATAATTTTAGGTATTTACAAGAATGGAACTCCTCCTCTTTGATAAAAGGGAATTCACTCTCCCCACATATTAACACCTATCTATCCATTTTTAATGAAAAAAACTAAAAACATAACTTCTAAAATTGTCTCATCTTATCTTAGAATCCTTAATATTGTAATTAATATTAACAAGGAAGTCCTTTACTTAAAATCAAAAATAGATACACAAAGAAGAAGTAACGTTCATCAACAAATGTTTTTGTTTTATTACATAATAAAACCCCATAAATTATATTTATATCATGATTATATAATAAAATTTCCATATCAAATATATTTATATTTATATATTTTAATTTTATGACCTAAAATTACACACACATCTATCAAATGGGATAACAAATCATCATTTGTGTGTACAGAGGACAACCGCCTCACCAACTGATGTCATTCCTTTTTGCCTAACAAGATTTCAAGGATTGGAATAATAATGGAAATAATATATATATAGGTATATATATATATATATGATATTTATGATGTATTTATAGATTTTTAATTTTTATATGACTCATACATTCAGGGTTTCTATTTTTTGGGAATACGATTACGTCGTCCGTGTGTACTGCAGACTACCCCCTCAAGAAGCGATGTGATTCATTCACGCTTTATATGAAATACATTAAAAATGAGTTTAATAGAAATATATGATTTATATAAAATTAAATTTTTTCTAGAATTATAATATATATATATATATATTATTTACTTATTTTCTTTAAATATGATATGAAAATGGAAACAAATTTTATGCATACATACCTCCTACCTTCTCCATGAATAGTGTATTTAATTTCATACCACTAAATATTATAGATCAATATAAATGAATATATAATGAATATATATGATATGAATATAATTTTTTTGATTCTAGATATAATGAGATAATTATTTGAGTATGAGAGCCAAGAAAAAAAATTAAAACATGTATGATGACAAAACAATTATCACCCAAAACATAACTTTAACTTTCCATCCAATGTTAATTTTTTTATTAAATGTGAAGAACTTTATTTTATGTTGTGTTTATAATACCTATGTATTTATTTACATATTCTTATAAAGATAATTATATTGATTTACATATCCATTTTAGGATCTCTCTTTCAAGGGGTTTACGGTTATAACATTACCAACATGGTAAGGGGGTTTTCTTTCAATTTTCATTCTTTGAGACATACGTTATGTTATGAACCTATAATTTTTCACAAGGTGTATATAAAGTTACGTTCAAATTTAATATCATTAATTTTTTCATCATAATAATTTTTTTGGTTATTCTTTCATGAGACTTATGATTCAATGTCACGCAAGTGTTAAGATTTTGTTGCTATAATCACACTGTTTATCAGGATTATTTATGATTATACTTATATTGATAAAATCATATAATCTTTATATTAAAAATTATCATGAAATTAATTATCCTATAGTATTTCAAAATATTTAATTTAATGAAACCATTTCTTCAATCTTTGATACTTTAGATAATTAAGATATTTTTTTAAAAAAATTGATCTTTATTTCTCTCTTCGGTCGAAAGTTTATTTCATTCAAAACAATGTTTTCTAAAAATATTATCAAAAATATTTTAAACATTTAAAAGAATTACTAAATATAATTTTGCCCATTTTATCTCAAAAAAATATTTTCAATGAAATATTCTTATCATTTTCTGACCATGGAAATTTTTTAAACATTTTACTCTGGAAAATCGATGTTCATTTATCATGTATGAAATGTAGGGATTTATATGACATCATTATTGTCACATCATTGATGATTACTTTATTATTTTAAAATTTTATTTATAAAACAATGTTGTTCCTTATATTCTAGAAATTTATAGTTTTGAATTGGTTTTTAAATATAAATGTTTTAAAAAATGTTTTAAGTTTAATAATTCTTTTTGCAAAGTAGAAATGAAATTTTCTTCAAGAAATGTTTTGAATGATCATTAAAAATTACTTTCCATATAAGATGAAATCCATTGGTGTTACTCATGCCTTATTTTGAGTAAAATAAAATTGTACCACTCAAACTATTTCTCTGAATTGTTTTTTCTTTAATGGCATAATATTTATGAAGCTCGTTTCCCTTCCATGGGTTATATTCTTATGACACCTACTTATTTTATTAGGATATTTTATGATGAATGGATTATAAAAACTATAATTTTCCCACAGGATATGATATGATGAAATATTTATGATAATAATTTCATTTTATGGTTATGATGTAATGAATATTTCAGATGTTTTGGAATATATATATTTATATGATTTCATTATTTGATTGGTGGGAACTATATCTCATTCCAATAAATTAGGACAATATTTATATCTTATGCGATAGACATGGATGGAATGGGGAGTTAAATCAATTATGTAAGGGAATTTTCCCACTTAGATGGTCTTGGGAGTGAACCTTTTCTACTATGATGGTTTTGAAAGTGAACCAATTCAACTAAGATATCATTAGAAGTGAGCCTTGACTAAAATGGAAATAATTTTATATGATTATGTGTTTTCCATAATTCCTTATCTTATACCTTTGTTAGGCTCACATAGATTATGAAATTTTATTACTTTGTTACTCTTATCTCATGAATTGGCAATATTTATTCCATTATTCAATTTTATGAACTTTGATTTAGAGGGTATGGTTTTCTAATGTTATACTCATGTTATCATACCCTTATTCTCATGATTACACTTAGAAATATCCCTTTCTTACCATTAATAAGAATTTAAGCTCACCCTTTCTTATTTTTTATTTCCCTAAGTAATGAAGTTATTAATTTTGTATGATTTTTCTATGAATGGTGCTTGTAATGAATAACCTAGTTGGAGACATTGTAGTTTTTTTATGAACATGTTCTTATATAACCATTATTGCAAAGGAACTAAACTATTATGATCCATTTTTATGTATTTGTGTAATAAAATTAATATTCATATATTAGGATGAATTATTCATGGATGAGAAGCCAATTTCACAATAGTTAGAAACAAAAGAATTGGTTTCTTTATCATTTAGAAATAAGTTTGAGAAAACTATAGTACGAATCCTTAGGATAAACCTAATTATAAGACACATCCTATGTTTTACTAAGGAATAGATCATGTTGTATACCTATAAATAGATTCCTATTTGGATACTACAAGTGGACATGTTTGTGGAAAAAAATGTACCTACATGTAACAACACCAAAAAATCACATTGATCTAGACTAGAATGATAGTTTTTGCATGATAACAAAACTTATTGCATAAATGGTTTGAAACTCCCAAGGGATATACTAATTTTAATGGAAATATTCATTACAACCCATTATTAGTGATTCCTAACAATGGATGATGATGTATGACCTAGTTTAAACCTATTGTATCATATATTGGAATTTTATATGCAATTCCTCTTGATAAGTCATTTTATGACTTTGATTAGTATTGACCACACTTTGATTTTTGGTTTTATAAAATGGATGGAACCTAGAGGAACCATGATAATGTTGAATGAAAATGAAAATACAATGATTAAACTTCAATGAAACCAAATTCTATTTGAGTTTTAATGAAAAATCTTATTTATGTGATCATGAAACATTATCAAGCTACAAATTATGATGGACTAACAAATGATCAAAGAAATGAAAAAAAATTTGTTGAGTCCTATATGAGGTCGTGAAAACCATATTTTAGAGTGTATTATAATCCATTAGTGGATGAGTAATGGATTTGTACCAATCAAAAGATATTTACCATTCTCAAATTTTCAGAACATGATAATGTCATTCTGTATGCTTATCATTTAGAAGGTAAAGAAAACTAGTGGTGGGATCTATAATAACCAGAACATTTATGAATACAATTCACTTTTGTTTAATTAAATATATTATGAATATAGAAAACACATTCAATCCTTTTTTTATTACACCCAATTGAATTTAAATTGACATTAAGTGTCATTACTATTTATAATATTAACATTTATCATTAATCACATGACTAGTATAAATATAGGGTTTTAACAAATCATCTGGGCACAAACAAAGGAAGTGATGGACCTAACTAGTAGAATTGTACCCTATGAATACAATTTATTAGAGAATATATGGGAGATACTATTTTTGGTATTTTCTTTAGACCAAGCCAAAGCTGAGATCCAACAATATAAGCATGACCGAAACCATTTACGAGATAAGATCAAGCTCATCGAGATCACTGCCCAAACCATGTTCACCAAACGGCCCTAATAAGGCCCCACCATCGCACACCTTACTATTGGGGAGTATTTTGGTGTAATAAAGGTATATGTATGAATAACCTAGCATTAGGATTGTTTTTTTATAGATTAATGAATATACTTTCATTCTATTATTGTAACTGAGTAAATATTTTTCTAAAGAAGAAAAAGTATTTTTGGATAATATTAAAATTTGATTAAATAATGTATTATGATAAGTTAATGTATTTTATGAAATATATAATATTTTAATAAAATATTTCTTAAAAAATTTATCTATTTAATATTAAAGATCATAAAATTTTTATGATGTCAAAAGTAACATTTATTATGGTTTGAAAACTATTTTTTCTAAAACCCATTAATTTTCAATAAATGGTGGTTTTATTATAAATGTAAAAATTAACATATTTATAAAATTATTTTGATTAAATAAATATTTTTTTTGGAATTAGTATGTCAAAATTATCCAATGGTGAGGTTTTCATAATTTTCTAAGACAGTCAAAATTTTGGGTAAAAATTAAATACTCTGTAAATATATAATTTTTTTGACATCATAATGAACCAATAGTGATGTAATAAATTTATATAAAAGGGTTATTCTTCCAAATATATGTTTTAAAATTAAAATAATTTGATTTTATATTTTTTTGTTTTATTTTATAAATCTTTAGCGAACCCTCCAAGATTTGTTAAATATTTTATGATCTTAAAATAATTTCCATCAGAGTGTGACTCACCTCCATAGAATCAAGGACAATATTTTAATACCATTATCCCTTAGACATATAATATAATTTATACCACTCACCTTTTCTAGAAACCATGGGCACAAACCATGGTATGGTTTTTTATTTTGAATATTATATAGTGTTGTGTCCAAAACGAAAATAATAAAGAATTATACCACCTTTCCTCTATAATCTCACCCAGGACTGATTCTTCTTCACAGAAACATTTTTAAGCTAATCCAAACTCTTATATCTTCTCACATGAGTCCTAAGAAGGCACCAAAAGCTACCAATAATCCTTTCCCAATCCATTGGGATCACATATCCAAGTAAGGGATCTCCCACTCTATTCATTTATTTAGAACTCTTTTTATGATATGCTTTTTAATTTCAATTTTCATATGTCCATATATTTTCAGACATAGTACCCTTAATATTAATTTTATTTATAAGTAATTATATCTTCCTTAAACTCTCATCAATACATCTGTGATCCTTTATATACACCTGTTACCATGCTGAAATTTCACAAGGTATTCCCACTTTCCTCTTATCCTCTCAATTCAAGAACCATGTTTCAAATTGGTGTTTTTAATTTTAATCTATTATATTTAATCCTTTTATAATATACTATATACAATAAATTTGATTTTATTTCAATGAGATATAATTTATCCTCCCCAATTTGGGCCCTTACCTATGCCTTTACAGTGCCGCAATTCCGTATGGGTTCCTTCTATTATGATTTTTATACATGTTTCATTATATTGTTACCCACTTTTGTTTTCCATTAAAACTTATCAAGTGTGTTCTATCACCTACCCTTTACTTCCCTTATTATTTTTGAATGATGAGATACCCATTTCTCACTCATAAATTCCTCATGTCTACACCCAGTACCTTGATGACATTTTGTAAGGGATTTCTCTCTTCTCAAGCACTTCATTTATATTATGCATCTAAATTATATTTAATATATTGGGATATTATGTTACATGGTCCCATTACTATTTATTTAATTTCAAAAAATTTAGACACCTCTTTATCTCTCATAAATCCATTTTATGAATTTATATTTTATGTTGTTGTGCTTCTGAAATTGTACTATGGTTTTCTATAGAAAAATCATTGTGTAGTGAATATCATACCCATTACTATATCAAGGGTATTCACATTTATACTCATGTTCTTATTTATTGGGTAATTACATGTATGTATTCAACATTCCTTGTTCATAGAATAAATTATAATGTTTAATGAATCCATGTTATGTGATCTATGTGGAAAACTTATACTTGAAAATGAAATGATTTTGAAGGGTGGACCCTATTAGTGCTCCAATGCATTGAGTAATGTATTATATCATGAAATTTCATGTTTAATGAGGTTTTACTCATTATAATTAATGTGAAATGAGGTTTTACTAATTCTAATTAATGTTTAATGAGGGTTTACTCAGACTAATCTATATTCAATGATCCTTGTCTCCGGAAAATATCATGTTGTATGTTGTTGCCACATTTCCATCATATGATTGTCATTCTATATCACACATTTATGTTCATTTTTCATTAATGATCAATTTATATGACTATTTTATAACATATTTTGTCTTCCTCATGTTATTCTATGTTTATTTTCTTACTAGAATTTATAGCCCACCCTTTTTTATGTATTCCATCAGGTTATCCCATACAATTCTAAGTATGAAGGAATGTTGCGGGAATGTAAAAGATGTTTTCAATATAGATGGGTATTTCATGTTTTTTTGTTATTTAATGTTTCTAAAACCCAAATACACTAGACGTCTCTATTTTATTATTTTTATTAAGTGAATGTATATGTAATAAATCATGTTCTAATATGAAAAATTTCAGGGTTGTTATAGGTGGAATCAGAGGATAGGTTTAGTTATTTTTTGGATTAACATTATAAAGTTGTAGTGGAATCCTTTGGGATAAGACTAACTATATGAAAATAATCCCTAAATTATGGTGATTATAGAGTAAGTGGTAAATCATGAAAATAAATCTCTGTCTGGATGCGAACATGTAGAGGTGGCTCTGGAAAAGATGTATATAAGGATAAAACCTGAAAACCCTACATTCATCTAGGTTTCAAAGGGAACTAGTGCATGACAACAATACCTACTTCACTCTTGTTTTGGAACTCCTGGGGGATATTCTTCGTTAAATTAAAAATCTTAGTACGAAACAATATTACGGGAACAAAAAACATACCATAAGAATATATATTAGGAAGTAGATCATGGAAAATTGATATTGAAGCCTAGAAATTCATAAGTCAAGGATATAAATGTAATTTAAAAGTTATCCATTTAATTCCATTGGATTCCCAATTATTTTTTCAATAGTTTAAAATAACCACCCCTAAGCCTATATTGGATAATTTAGAATCAAGATCAATAACTAAAAGTTATGGTTCTCATATATACTTTTACATGATCTTTTATATCCTAAATGTTTAGTAGAACAATTCAAACACCAAAAAAATCCTAGAGGTAGAGATGTCAATGAAAACAAAAAAAGGAGAAATTATCGCATCCTATGTATATAACTCCTCCTCTATCACAATTTGGGGATTTAACTTCCCAAATGACCACATAATACTCCCTCTGGTGTAATTTGAAGCAATTCTTAGCAAGGATTGATATTACCTATATTGAGCGAAAATTAATTTATGCGACAGGTAAATTACTCTCCATACGGTGAATCGACCCCAAATTTTAGACCATTTTATGGAGAAGGATGAATCTTCTTTAGAACCATCATCTCAAGAATTTATATTACTACCCTATGATCATGCATATCTTTCTCATATGATTGAGTATATGGAAAGAACCATCCTCAAATGCATGCCTATTGTGAGAGAATTTGTTAATGTGATTCGTGAGAAATATCATGGTCTTCCTCCTAGAATATATGTTAAATTCTATATTGATCTTATACTTGAGGCATTTCCAATATCCAAGAATTCTTATCGAATGGATGTTGTGGAGCATGAGGAGGTAAGAAAATAACTATAGGAGAATCTGGAAAAAGGGGTTATATTCCCATGTGCTTTACCACGGTGTTTACCAGTCCACATCATCAAGAAAATATATGGGTCAATGCACCTTTTCATTATTTATTACAAGATCAAAAAAATCATGATAATGAACAAGTATGTTTTCCACGAATTTATGACCTGTTCAATCAACTACATTGAGTTGAATACTTCCCCATGGTGGATCTTCGGTCAGGATATTACCAAGTTAGGATGAATAAGAACAATATCCACAAGACTACTATTTATATGAGGTGAAAACATTACGAGTTCATAGTGATTCCATTCAGATTCACTAATGGTCTAGAAATCTTCATGAATGTGATGAATAGATTATTTGGATATCAACTTGAAATATTTGTGGTAGTATTTATAGATGATATTATAATATATTCCAAAACCAAGGATGATCATGATGAGCATCTGATCACTATTCTAGAGAACATGAGATAAAAGAATCTCGATGAAATGTACATCATGTGTGAGTTATGTTTTAAGGAAATTTCATTCTTGGGTCATATCATAAAAATCAATGGGATATTTGTGGATCCTTCTAAAACAAGTTCAATTTAGGGATGTCTGAGGCTGACATCTGTGATGGATATCCTTAGACTCCTAGGGTTAGTTGGATATTATTTTGGATTTTTTATAAACATCTCATGATTGTCAAGCCATATTAATAATCTAACTTGGAAAGAAATAATCTTTTATTGGAATGATGAATTTTATGAAAGATACATGCTGTTGAAGAAGAGTCATGTCACTTCCCTTGTGTTTACACTACCCACTCGTGGGGTGATTTTCAAATTTCAGCGATGCTTTGAGGAGGGCCCTAGGCTATGTGTTGTTATAGAATGACAAAGTAATTGGATATAACTCAAGGAAGTTAAAAATTCATGAGCAATACTATCCCACAAAAGATCTAGAGTTGGTATCTATGATCATTGTGTTGAAAATAGGGCAATAATATCTCTGGGGGGAGAAGTGTGAAATATATACAGATCAAAAAAGTCTCAAAAATATATTCAAATAAAAGGAGATGAATATGCGCCAACAACGATGGTTAGAGATAATCAAGGGTTAAGACTACCCAATCCATTACCACCATGAAATAGAGAACAAGGCTGAGGATTCTCTAAGAAGGAAGGACCCAAAAATTCTATCATTGATGAGAATTAAAAAAGATCCAATATTCTTACATTTGATGAAGATGGACATGAGAATCATAAAAAAGGGAACATCATCAATCCATTCACTAATGATTTGGTAAACATCTCTTTTAGAATGGTTAATGTATGCTAAAAAATATGATTTAGGAATTTAGAAGAAAGTGGAAAATAACATAAAAGAGAAATCCTTATATTTCCTTGTTAAAAAAGAAGAAATTGTGAGTTTGGGGTCAAGACTATGTGTTCCATCAAATATAGTGTTAAATAATGAACATTTAGTTGATGCACATTGTAGGAATTCTCCATTCACATAGATAACCCGAATATGTTTCAAGACCTCCAGGAGAACTATTTGTGGGATAACATGAAGAAGGAGATCAATGAATATACTTCAATGTGCCTGGTATGTTAATGAGTGAATGATGAGTGGTAAAAGTATAATGTTATGATGCAACCATTACCCATACCAACATGGAAATTGGAAAAATCACCTTGAAAATTATCACCTGACTTCTGAAGACATCAAAAGGAAAAAATGTTATCTAGGTTGTTGTGGATTGTTTAACCAATATTGCACACTTCATTTCAATTTTAGAGGTTCTCTCACTGGATCAACTAGTACAAATATACACCAGAGAAGTGGTAAGTCTGCATGGATTACCACTATCTATTGTTTCCTATTGAGATCCACGATTCACCTATATATTCTAGAAGTGTCTCCAAGATTCTCAGAACACTACGTTGAACTTCATCATGAACTATCACCCTTAAACTGATGGAAAATAAGATTGGACTATCCAGACACTTGTGGAAATATTGAGAGATTACTCAATGAACTTCAAAGGTGGATGGGACCAACAACTCCTTTGGTGGAGTTCTATTACAACAATAGTTTCCACTCAAGCATCCAAACGGATCATTATGAAGCTCTCTATAGGAAGAGGTTCAGAACACTATTATGTTGGGATGATGTTGGGGGACAAAAACTACTAGGTTTGGTAATGGTTGACGAAATGGTGGAGAAGGTTAAGACCATCCAGAAGCAAACAAAATCTTCACAATGATGAAAAAAAACTATGCTGACAATCATTGAAGAGACCAAGAGCTTGATGTTAGATACATGGTGTTTCTCTCCATCTCTCCATGGAAGTGAGTTGTGAGATTTGGGAAGGAGGGAAAGCTTAGTCTATGGTACATTAAAACTCTTCAGATCCTTGATCGCATCAGAGTAGTGACCTATTGACTTGAACACCAACCAAACTTGTCTCAAGTAAATGAAATGTTATATGTATCACTCTTGAGGAAGTACATATGGGACCCACCACATGTACTCAATCCTAAGGTGGTACCATTGGAGAATGATCACTTTTATGAGGAGAAGATGGTAAAGATATTATATCATAGAGAAAACATTATAAAAAATAAGATGATACCCCTTGTAAAAGTGTTTTGAAAAAACCACATGTTTTAAGAAGAATTATGTGAATGGAAGGTTGTGAGAAAGAAGAGTTTCCATCATCTGTTTTAATTTGTGAAATGAAAATTTCTAGGGAAAAATTTCTTAAGTGGGGAGGTTGTAACAACCTGAATAATAGTGAATAAAATTTCCTTTCTTTTTATTAAAGGTAATATTTATATTGAAAACACATGAACCCATTTTATTTTATTATTTACAATTGGATTTAAATGAATGTTTTTCCTCATTACAATTGATAATATAGTTGTTGAACAGTGATCACATGACTAGTATAAATATAGGGTTTTAAAAAATCATCTTGGAATAGACAAAGGAAGTGATGACCTCAACCAATATAATAACACCCTATGAAGCCCGTTTATCAATGATTATGGGGGATATTTCATTTCTATGATTCTCCATATACCAATAACAATCCATTATATAACAAATTATTCATGAGTGAATCCATTTACAGGAGAAGTTTAAACTCATCAAGATCACGGCCCAAACCATGTTCACCGAACGACCCCAAGAAAGCCCCACCATCAAACACCTTAATCTTGGGGAACATGATGGTGTAAAAAAGGAATATCTTTCAAGACCCTATCATTATGATTAGTTTTGTATAGATTAATGAATATACTTTCATTCAATTATTGTGAATTTGTAAATGATTTTCTAAAAAAATCAATTTTTTGGATAATATTTGAATACAATTAAGGAATTTATTTTGATTAATTAAAATATATTATAAATAAATAATATTATAATAAAATATTATTACTATATTACATATATTAAATAATAATGATCATATAATCTTTATGAAGTCAAAAGTATCTTTTATTATGGTTTGAAAACTATTATTTCCAAAACGCATCAATTTTCAATAAATATAGGTTTTTATTTTAAAATTAAAAATTAGCACATATTAGAAAAAAAATTCTTGAAATTCTATTTATTTTTGGAACCAAGATGTCAAAATTATCCAATGGTTAATTTTATATAATTTGTAGAGAAAATACAATTTTTGGGTAAAAATTCAATACTATATAAATATATATTGTGTATTGTGACATAATAATGACTCAATTGTGTTGGAATAAAATAATATAAAAGTTATATTAGGACAAATACATGTGTTATCTTTAAAAAAAATTGTTTATAGGTTTTTATGATTTGTTTTATAAATCATTTGTGAATATTCCAAGAAAAATTAAATATTTTATGTTTTTTAAATAAATTTCATTAGTGTGTGACTCACATCCACATAAGAAAGGTCAATATTTTAATTTCATCAGTTGTTAGGATTAAAAAATAATATATACCACTCCCCTTATCCATAAATCATGAGATGGTTTTCAGATTTGGATATTTTAGTGTGTAGTGTCTAAAACCAAAATAATAAAGAATTCCCCCACCATTCCTATATAAACCCACCAAAGAACCCATTACTCTACACTCAAACTCCTTTAATCTCATAAAAACTATTACATCCACTCCCTATATTCCATCAAAGGTTCCCCAAGATCCCATGAATCCTCTCCCAAGCCTTTGGTACCACACATCCAAGTAAGGGATCTTCCACTCCCCTCTTTTATCAAGCACTCCTTTTGTGATATTCATTTTAATTTAAATTTTCATACATTGTGATATGTTCATACATACTCCCCAAAATATCAATTTTATTGATAAATAATTATATCTTCCTCCCAATATACTTAATGCATCCATTATCCTTTAAATACACCTGTTACCGTGTTGAAATTTCACATAGGATTCCCACCTTCCTCCCATTATTTCAATTCAAGAATCATGTTTCAAATTTATCTTTCTAATTTAAATAGTTTATATTGTAAGAATTTTATAATAAATTGCCTAATTTTAATTTCATGTTATTTGAAGGAGGTATCGTTTATCCTCCCCCATTTGGACCCTTACCCAAGCTATTACTATGCTGAAATTCCATATAGGTTCATTCCGTTACCATTTTAATCCAAGTTTACTTATATTGTTACACCCTTTTATTTTAAATTACAAATGATGGGGTATGTTTTCAAACCTCCCCCATATTCCCCTTATTATTTTTTAATGATGATATACCCTTTTCTATCTCACTAATTCTTCCCATGTACACATGTTACCGTGCCAAAATTACGTAAGGCGATTCTCTTTTCTCAAGAACTTATTTTATATTATGCATCTAAATTCATTTCCATATATTGGTGTATTATGTTCCTTGACATACTTACTATAAATTTTATTTATAAATTATGAGATACCCCTTAATCTCTCATTAACCCATTTTACAAATTTCTATTTGACTTCGTTTTCCTATCAAAATTACACCATGATTTTCTATGCCAAAATCATCGTGTAGTGAATACCATACCCATTTCTCAATCAACGGTATTAATATTTATACTCAAGTACTTATTTATTGGGGAATTACATGTATTTATTCCACATTCCATTTATGTAGAATAAGTTATGATGTACAATGAATCCATGTTGTATGAAATATGTGGCCCACTTATACATGAAAAAAATGAATATAAAGGGTTCCCCAATTAGTGCTCCAATGCATTTGGTAATGTTTAGTATCAGGATACACTATGTGAAATGAAGGTTAATCATGTAAATACATGTTAAATAAGGGCTCAATCATGCTAATCCATGTGCAATGAGGGTTTACTCATGAAAATCCATGTGCAATGAGCCTTAGCTCAAGATAATATCATGTTGTATGCTGTTTCCACATTTCATTGTTATGATTATCATGTTGTATCATGCCTTTATGTTCATGTTTCATTTATGATCCATTGATATGTCTATTGTATAACATGTATCTTCTTTCTCATGTTATTCCATTTTTTCCCTTACTCAGATTTATAACTCACCCTTTTCTTATATATGTCCTCCGGTTATCCAATGCGATGCTAAGTATGAAAGAATGTTGTGGTCACGTAAAATATGTTTTCATTAAAGATGTTTATTTCATGTTTTTAGTTATGTAATATTTCTATATAACAAAGACACTAGACCTATTTTTCTTTAGATTTGTATTAATTGGAATTTTATTTAATAAATAATGTTTAAATATGAAATAAAGAGAAGGGTTATTATAGGCTCTAATCAAGAATACAAGGGGTCACAAGGAAATTTAATTATAATACTGGGATGAGTTCAATAACTAACTTTTAAAAAATTAAATTCCTTTTATTATTCATGAAAATTGTATACAGATTTTCTCATGTTAATTTGTTGGGTAAAATGAATGTTTTGGTACTTATAAATCCAATTTTACTAGACTTGTGATTTATGCTTCTGGAATTATTATCCAACATAAAAGTAAGTATGGTTAATTATTATGTAGAT
Organism: Viscum album; assembly: GCA_963277665.1. Taxonomy (NCBI): domain Eukaryota; kingdom Viridiplantae; phylum Streptophyta; class Magnoliopsida; order Santalales; family Viscaceae; genus Viscum; species Viscum album. The sequence goes on from OY728138.1 coordinate 1,386,628,985, forward strand.
TAAATCTAAGTCTTCTAAGAGTGTCATCTATAAGATACATCAGTAGCTATGAAGAAATTATCTGATGTTCCATTAATGTGGAAATAATGGCTGGAGTTACACATCGATCTAATGGGTTTGATAGGAAGAGGAAGGTGCAATTCCAAAAAAAATAAGAACCATGGATAAAAGAAGATGTTTTTTCCTTTATTTTCAATGTGTGGAAATAATAAAAGAAGAAGTTGTCTTAGGGGGGATGAATTTTTTTTGTTTGGGAAGTATGGAAATTAAGAATTTACCTACTAATGTTGAGGGAACAAGTTTTTTAATGATGTGAATAGAGAGAGAGCTACACAAAATGCACCACCCACACTTCAATTCATCAAGTGTAAGATGAATGGCCATTATGGTAATCCGTGATGAAATCAAGGTTTTAAAAATGATGATTGATGTTAGAAACATTTAAATCCAATAGAGAAATGGGAATCTCCTGTGATTTACAATTTGGATAAGGATAACAATAAAAATGTGGTGAAAGGCCCTCATACTATTCACTATAGAACTTTTTATTACTAGTTTGAATTTAGATCTTCCTATCACATTATATATAATGAATTTTATCTGGGTACTATAATTTCAGAACAGTAATTAGATGTTTAATTACTTATAAAAATCCTTAATGGTATAATGGTCACATAAAAAGTTTATGTTTCCTCTCCAATTAAAGTTTATGGGAATGTTCCTCCCTCAAATATTTTTATTCTCCCATTCGTTGAACTTTATGTTATATTAGGAATGTATTGGATTATTTAAATAATTATCACATCAATTTTCAAGTAAGGAAGGTAATGCTAGAAATTCAAATTGTTCCTATGAGCATCTATCAGTGCGATGATTGATATAAAAGTCCAATGTAAATAAAAACAATTGTATGGGGAGTTATTCATTTTTAAAAGGGCTGTTTATCCCAGATTGTTGGGAAGAAACACTAAATTAATGAAATCCATACAATTTTGGAGTGTTTGGAGGTATTTAAAAAATAACTACTCAGTATTCCATTGAATCATGATGTTGTGTTCTCAATATAACTCATTCCAAGTGCCTCACATATTTGGAATACTCCATATAGAATGGACCAATTTAGTGGAAGGGATTGAAGAAGAAACTCTAGGTTAATATTAAGAAGGGATTCATTCTTCCAAGTGTGCCACCTTGGTGGTGCACTGGTGCTATATTTTAAGAATAAAGATGGTCCAATATGACTTTTTATTGATTATCATGAACTGAATATGATCACCATCAAGAACAAGTATCCTCTACCACATATTTATGAAATATTCGATCAAATATGTGGATCTCTATACTTTTCAAATATCTACCTTCATTAAGAATATCATTAATTGAGGGTTAATAAGTTAGATATACCCAAAGAAACTTTTTGTACTGTTTATGGATTGTATAATTATATTGTGATGACTTTTTTACTTATAAATTATTTTCCTATCTTCATGGATTTAATGAAAAGAGTCTTTAGAGATTACCAAGATTATTTTTTTAGCCTTTATAGATGGCATTTTTATCTCTTCAAAGGGTAAGTAAGAGTATGAAATATTACTTGAGAATTATACTCAATACCCTAAATAAAGATAAATTATAAGAAACATTTACAAAGATTAATTTTTGGATACAAGAGGTTTCATGTTTGGGTCACATAATCTCATGAGAGATAATATATGTGGACTCATCAATGATGAAAATTATTAAAAATTGTCCTAGACCACATATATACACAGTCATGAGATTATGTGACCCAAAAATAATGTTTCCATTGTTTAAATGGATATTACTGACTCTTTGTGGAGAATTTATCATGACTGTCTAATCCACTCAAAAATTAAACTCATAAGGGTTCCATGTTCTTTTAGAAATAAGAATGTGAAGAAAACATCATGGAACTAAAGATAAGGTTAACAAACACCCCTACGCTTACATTACCATGTAGTGGAAAATGGTATGTAATCAATAGTGATGCATTTAAGAAGGGATTGGGATATGTTATCATTCAAAATAGAATGGTTATAGCTCATACCTCATGATAATTGATGGTTCATGAGTAAAATTACCCAAATAATGTTTTGGAGTTATCTGTAGTACTATAGCATTAATGATATAGATATATGACATTTATAGAAAGAATTGTGATATATATACTGATCACAAAAGTGTAAATTATATATTCACTTCTATGGAGTTAAAAATATTCTTGAGAATATGGTTAGAGATGAAAAGGGATTATGGTCGCTGAATACATTACCACCCTATGAAAAAGGTCAAGGATGCATAGGCTTTGAATTGACAGGATGATGCAAGAATATCCATGATTTGGATAATAAAAGATCTATTTTTTTTATTTTCAAATGTTGGATCATGAAATCCTAAGGTAAGGGGAAAAATAATATTTTTCCAAATTTAATGTTCAATCATATATCCATGAAAAGATTAAATATGAAAATACGAAAGATATATAACTACAAAAGAAGGTTCGAAATGCTCATGAGTTTAACCATGATCATGACCGAATGAAAATGTTCATTAAATGTGTATGAATTTCATCTATACAAGATGTGATGAAAGTTATGTTAATGGAATCTCGTCTTTATTCATTATCTATTCATCCTATAATTATGATGATATATATAGAAACATGGGAATACTTATAGTGTGATGACATGGAGAGAGATAACAAACAGATAGTATCTAGGTGCTTGGTATAGAAACAAGTTAAGGATAAAGGAAAAAAGTCCATGGTATATTTCATCCATCACCCATACTAGAATGAAAATGGGAGAGAATCACCATGTATTTTTTTATTGGACTCCCCAAAATGTCTAAAGGGAATAATTCTATATTGGTACTATTCAATCACCTTATGATGTAAGTACACTTCATCGCTATCATAGAAGTCTTATCTATAAGTCAACTTTTCAAGATATATATTATAGATGTTGTAAGGTTGAATAGAGTACAACATTCCATTATATCTGATCACGATCCAAGGTTTTCCTTAATGTTTTGGAAAATTCTTCTACAATATCCTGATACAGTGTTGAGTTTCAATAATACATATCAGCTTTAAACATAAGATCACTGTGAAAGAAAAATTCAAACCCTAAAGGATATGTTGAAAAATTGTTCATAATATTTCAAAGGTGGTTGGGATTAACACTATCCTCTATTTGTGTTTTCTTATGATAATAGATTTCACACAAGCATTAATATGGGTCCTTATGAAGGACAATTTGGAATGAAATATAGATGCAGAACATGCTGGAATGGTGTCAGATAAATAAATCTACTGGGAATTAAGATAGCTAAATAAATGGAAGATATGTTTACAACCATTTAGAAGAATATGAAGTCCTATCAGAGTTGGCATAAATGATATACTAATAACTACTAGTGTGGTCAAGAAATTGGGGTTAGTGATAAGGTGTTTCTACAAATATCACCCAAGAAAAAGGTTATGAGATTCAAAACGAAGGGGAAGCTGAGACCTATATATATTATCCTTTAAAAATATCTGATTAAGAAGTGATGGTTTTTAATCAGTTAATGTTTCCACCAAATCTCTCTCATGTCCAGAATATGTTCCATGTATCACTCATGTAGAATTATATACCTGACCCTTCACATGTAATAAACTAAGAGGTCAAACGTATAAAAGAAGATCTTTCTAATAAAGAACAACCATTGGATAATTTGGATCATAAAGAGAATGTTCTACAGAACCAAACCACTCACCAGGTCAATGTTTTCTGGTGAAACCTCCAGTATAAATAATCTATGTGGAAACATGAGAATATAATGAGGGAAAATTTTCCCCACTTTTTTATATTAGAGTGACAAACATCGATGGTGAAGTTAATTTTTATGGTGATAGAATGAAACACCCTGAGCATTTATGATTTTTTGAGTAAATTAATTTTTTTTAGAAATTCCTTATAAGCAGCAACAAGTTAATCTTGTGTTTCCTGAAAAACTATGTTAAACTTATGTTACATGCAACATAGAGTTTCTGCAAAACAACATTTCATTATTGTAATTTTTCAGCATGACTATTATAAAATAACTATTAAACATAGTAATATTAACTGTAATAACTTATTTATAAATATTATTTATAAATTTTTTTAATATATAAAACATATTTATAATGGAATACATAATTTTTGGTGATGTCCTTATATGTTTTGAAGATACTATTTTCTCAAAAGAACATATTATTATGTACTACTGCAACCAAAAATAAAATTATTTTATGAAAATTTTAGAAATTAAATTGATAAAATAAAAATATTTTTTGAATTTGGAATATCAAAATTATCTTAGGAAGAATTTTTGGGATTTCTTTTTAATATTTTATATTTTGATCAATAGTGAGAAATATATAATTTTAATTGAGATAGATATTTTCTTCTAACTTATTTATATAGTTAAATTATATTTTTATTATTTTATAGTATAATTAGTTCAATTATACCTTTATTAGTTCAATTAAGGAGATTTGAATCAATGTTATATTGAAATTGAACATAAAAACATTGTAGATTTATGATCTTTTTTTCATAAAAAACATGTTTTCCTATCATGTTTGTGAGATTAATTTTAAATAAATTTCCACCAATTGTATGAATTTAATTTCCAAAATTTTATTCCATATTTTGAGTCATAATATTTTTATTATCTAATATAATAAAATTAATTTTTGGCTATAATGATTATTTAATACAATTAAAATTAATTAACAAGATTATGGGTAAAATGTGGTTTTTCACATTACATGCGTTTGTGTTAAAATTAATCACCCACTCATAAGATTTTTATTTAATTAATTGGAATTAATATTTTAAATAAGTTTAAGTAAATTATCTAATAATATTTTTATAATTTTAATCTTAATGGATAAATTACCAAGGTACATAAAAAGATATAAGTTACCTTGGTATAAACTATATTGATAGAATTTAGTAGACATAAAAACTAAGGAATAATATGATAAAAATACATTTATTTTGTGTTTTGGAGGTATTTATAGTATAATTCATTAATCCCATCCATTATTCCTCTATTTTGGAATCAAATGTTGTAAGGAAGACCTACCGATAGTGAATAGTTTTGGGTATTCACTCTGCCCATTTCTTCACACCTCTAAAGTCATTTGGGTCGACCAATACCTACCAAAATAACTTCAAAAATTACTTACTCTTACCATAGAAATATTAATTTCAGAATAAATATAATATTTAATTTCTTTAGGGACATCAAAAAAGAGATACCCAGAAAAGTGGCAACATTCATCAATGAACATTTTTTTTATTTCATCATAAAACACCATAAATTATTTTTTATATAGTTATTTTATAATATCATATGTATCTTAAATATATTTACATGTGGTCATGTTATGTTTAGTCCCTAAAATCACAAAAAAAATCCATCAAATGGGCATTCATATCATTCTTTATGTGTACGCAAGACTACCCCCTGAACTAATGTTGTTTTTTCGATTACCACCTTTCAAGGGTGGGAAAAATGATGGAAATATTATTTATACATGATATATATGATATTTATGTTGTATTTATTCTTATATAATTATTATATAACACATAACATTATTATTTCCATTTTTTGGTAATATAAAAATGTTGTATAGGTATACGTCAGACTACGACCTCACTCTGTAATGTGACTCATTGACAAATTAAAAAGTATGTATTAAGAAAGGGTTTAATTGAAATATGTAATATATATGAAATTAAAAATCAAAATGAATGATAACACATACAAAAATATATATATATTTATCCTTTACATTTTTTTGTCAATACGATAGGAAAATGGAAAAGGCGTTCATGCATACTGATGACTAATTGTCACCATAAACAGTGTACTTCATTTCCTATCCCCAAATTTAATGGATTTATAAAAATTAATATATAATAAATATATATGATATTAATATCATTATTATAATTATGGATATTATGAAATCTTGATCTAAGAAATAAGACCCAAATTTACAAGTTAAAATATGTACGGAAAACAAAGTGGTTATTACCCCAAACATAACTTCAACATGAAATTGTTAATAAATGGGTAATATAAATTCTAAAGTATATAATATATCATATTATATATATATATATATGAATATGGTTCCATTTTATATTTATAATAAAATTATATTTATAATATAGATGGATTGAATGAGTATGAAAAGATTCAAGACTTAAATTAACGGAATTCCATCCCACTTTTATTTTCTGAGACACAAGCCACGTTCTTCACATATTTCATGTAAGGGGTGTGTATACATACCTTGGATGTATTTTATGGTTAATTTATTTATAATAATTGTTTTTTACATATCCATTTTTTGATCCCTATTTCTTGTGGTTTACATTTAAAACATTACCAACACAGTAAGGGGTTTTTGTCTCATTTTACCTTATTTGAGATGCACAACATGTTATAGACCTATATTATTAAATGAGGTGTATATATAACCCCTTTGACATGTAATATAATGCATTATTTCTCCCTAATGATATTATAATGTATTCTTTCATGTATTTTATGATTTAATGTTACCGAAATGGTAAGGGTTTATTGTTATAGTCTCATCGTTTATCAGGATTATTTAGGATTATGATTCCATTGATGAAATATTATGATCCATATCTCAAGAATTATCATTAATTTTATTTTACCCTGTTTATTAGTGATATCTTAATATAATTTTACTATTTTACAACTCTTTGGTATATATGATAATTAATATGACCTTTTAAGAAAATCCGGCATTATTTATGCCTTTGGTCAAAAATATGTTTTCATTCAAAAGTATGTTCTCAGTTATTTTTCAAAATTATCTTTAACATTTTAAAAATTATTTGTTAAAGGAATTATTATTTATTTTTACTTTTCTAAAAAATGTTTTCAAAGAATTGTTTTAATTATTTTCTGATCAAGTTACTTTTCTAATTTTTTTACACTTCAAAAAGAATGTTCATTATACTTGTATAGAATATAAAAATTTACTCACTCATGTGACTATGATTTATTTGGAGATTCCTTTTAATTTTTAATATTATAATTTTAAATATTTTTTCCCTTAATATTCTTTAAATTATTTTTAAAGTGGGTTTTAAATAAATTGGGGATCAAAATGGTTTTATGATTTAAAAATCATTTGTCAATGAAAATAAAAAATATTATCCTAAATACATGTTTTAAATGATATTTAAAAATTATATTATATTTAATATTATATTCATCAGTGTTACTCATTCCTTACTGGGAATATAATCTAATGGTACCATTTATACCCTTTCTCTAAATTTTTTATGATTGGAAGGCATGATGTTTATGAAACTTATTTCTATTCCAAAAAAAATATTCTTATGAAACCCAGTTATTTTAATGGGTTATACTATAATGAAATGATTATGAGACCTTTCTCTATTCCAAATATTATTTTATCAAGACCTTTTTATGATACCCATTTCTTTTCTAGGGTTTTGATATGGTGAATGTCTATGATCTTATGGCACAAAAATTTATGATTTCATTACATGATGGGTGGGACCAATATCTTCCTCCAATGTGTTAGGTAATGATTGATATCTCATGAGAGATAAATAGATATAATAGAGAGTGAACCTAGTTCTATAAGATATAATTCCTATTATTCTCTAAGGGGTTAACTTTGAGTACTAAGTTTATTTTGGGAGTGATCCCATTCAACTCAGATATCCCTAGAAACAATCCATGACTACTATGGAATTCATTTTATATGTTTAGGTGTTTTCCACAATTCCTTGTCAAATACCCATTTTATGCTCACATAGGTTACATTCATTTATTCCATTATGATTCATGTCTTATGATCTTCCTATATTTATTTCATGATTTATTTTTAGGAACATTAATTCACAAGGTATGTTTTTATAATGTTATTCTCATGTTCTCATACCCTTATGCTCATGATTATGCTTACATATCTCCCTGTTTTACCCTTACTGAGAATTTGAGATCACCCTTTCTTATGATTCCTTTCCAATGTTATAAAGATATGTATTTTTTATGATTTTTCTAAGAAGGGCTCTATTCATGTAGAAACTAGTGGAAGATAATGAAGTTATTTAATGAACTAGTTATCTCTGTAACCATGTTTCCAAAGGCACTAAACTATTATGATATTTTTTAATTTCATTTTTTAGTATAATTAATATTAATATACTATGACAGAATGTTTATGGTTAAAATGTCAGAGTCTTTATAATTCCATCACAGACTCAAAAGCATTGGGTAAATATAATTCATTATGAGACCAAATGTTATACTTGTGGTTATACAAAACCCATATGAGGGTACAAAATAGTTTACCAAATCCCAATGTACGTACATAGGTGGTATTACAAAGCCTATCATGTGACTAATATCTTAGTGGGTAGACTTGGCATAATATTTCTACGATTATGATTATGCGACACATTATTCCACTCTTTTATCACATGATAATATGATAATATTGGGCTTTTACTTCTCATGTTTATTGATTCATTTATGGTTCATGTATTATTAACTAATAAGATTTATTCCATGACTTGTGATTATGATTTATGAATTCATATGTATTATTTTAAATTATTAAACACTTGTTCTCATACCCTTTTTATAATGTTATTCTAAAAAATGTATATTGTTTAATATCTACATGTCTATCCTTGATGAGAATATGAGATTACCCTATATTTTTTTCCATTACCCCATTATATGAATAGAGTTTTTATTTATGCTATTTATAAGAAGGTTTCTAACTATTACGAACAAAGTAGAATATGTTGTATATATTTTATATACTGATTTTTTATGTATCCATGTTTCCAAAGACACTAAACCTTTAAAAAAAATAGGATGGTTCATAATTATATTTAATGAATATTCATATAATAATTTGTAATATTTATATATATAATGTTTATGATGATTGAATATGTATAGACAAACAATTTTTTCCAAAACTAACATCAAATCATACTAAATGAAGAATAATATGATATTCATGAAGTATATTACCAAATTTTTCAATTTGAGAGTTGTTATATACATGGTTTGATAACATCACAACACTATTACTTTTCACTAATAGTTAAATATACATCCATATTGAATATGAATAAATGGTCATAAATTCTTGTAAAAATTGGAATGAATTCATTTAATTAGGTTTAAATAAGATGCTTTAAATATTAATCGTACAAGTCACCACCACAATTTCATAATCATCTCTTTCATCCCATAATAAATGAATCGGTAACCTGAAAATAAGCAAATAAAAAATAAATTATGATCTCATATTAGAGGTTAAATAAATCATAATATATATGATATTGTGAAACCTTCATTTCAATCGACTATCGTTTATGTTCACCATGCATCACATTGGGTTACATATACATCGATATTTGTTCTATCCTCATAATAAACATAAAATAATCACACAAATTCGTACACCCCACTCTAATAACAACTAATATGAACAAAAATTAAAAAAAATATTAAATCATTTTACACGAATATTCATCACATCTCACGTAATGTCCCGACCCTGGTTCTACTATATTTGGTGTCCCAGTCCATTACACCAAATTAACTCAAGCATACCTCCTCATATTTCACAGGCTACTGACCAGAGATGAGGTTCTAATGGATATTGTGGGTATAATAATACTTCATTACTAGATTAAACCAACAATGGAAATCAAAACAATCTTTGAAATGAAAAAATAATAAATACCACATAAATCAAATACCACATTCCCAAACTGAGGTAAGTACACAAACTAAAATAATGTAAAGTCTCCATTTATCATGTGTCATGTACTATAATAAAACCCAAAATAATTCATGATAAAAATACCCAAAATGGGTCTTGACATGATGTTTGGTTTTCTCATCCATGCTATGTCCCATACCGAAAATCAACCTTCTAGCATAGGGCCCTTTCCCTAGTCCTAAACTAAAATCACAAAGTATTTTCTGGTGCCCAAATATGGTCCAAGCACAGAAAGAGATCAAATTTTTAGGATTCCACTAATGGTTTATAAAACAATATCTAGGTTAAAATAGTGAATTAAATAGACTAATAAATCAATGAAAATAGTAGATAAATCAGGTTTCATTATTTAACTATATTTAAATTAACCACATTTTTTCTTAATTCTATGTGTTATCTATATCCATCAAACCAAATTCATTCAAATTATATTCATTTGAGCCATGTTTAAATTGGGTCACAACTTAGAAAACCAAGATCATCAGCCTAAGTATCCATTTGGGATTTGAAATTCTACATCCAAATATTCCAACCACGATATGGAATGTAATGTCCATACTCCTTGACTCAGGAGAAACAATCATTTCTCTAAAAACTCATATTCATAGGGGAACCTAGATCATTACTTTGTCTTATCCAAGGAAGAGGGACATCAGTCCGGTATACCACCAACAATTAGTTACTTTTTCATGAGGTCAACCTTTGTGATCCATTTAATTAACATATATAACATATGTGCACCTCACGATCTTTCACATTTTCTTATCTCATTATACTCAACATGTTCTTAGTTTTCATAGTTATCCCATTTAATCATCCAAGAACATTTCAATCATTTATCACCCCTTTCATGATATTGAACCATAATCCCATGCCTCTTCAACCATTCATCATATTTCTCCCATTACAATACATAACTCATTTAAATCATTCATGTTATACCATTTCAATATACTAACATCATTTTAATTTGTTTAATAAAAAAACCTTCATTTAATCATTTTATAATTCAATTATCACAGTTAAGGGAGTGTCTCACCCCTTGGGTGACTATAAAGTCGGTCTAGTAATCCCCAATAGATCCAAATGTGATTGCTAGGAATACATCATATCATTTCAATACCTAATTTATCATATCATACTAAATATACAAATTCATTGCATAACAGTACCACAGAATAACCTCACACACAAAAATTAAGCCATTGTGTCTGTCAAATAAACATATAAACTGCCTACATCAAGTTAATATATGAATTCCCTGTTAACTATTACATTTGATTCATACTCAAACAACCTTAAATGCCCAAACATAGAATATTATCAAAAAATGATTTAGAGGCTTCAATAGAAGAAAAGATTATAAAATTATTCTTCATGAAAATAGAGAAAAAAGGAGTGATAGACTCACCTAAAGCTATGATTAACTCCCCACTAATCTTTAAATGACTCATAGTCATGGTTGAATGATCCTTGGAAGAGGGGGAAGCTCCTAGTTCATCACTCAAGTTGATAGAGATGGATAGAGGATGAAAATAGATCATGAATCCTTAAAATTCCATAGGTGAAAATGGTAAATTCCCTCTTTAATTTTGCACATGGTTTGGCCACATAGTTGGGAAAACCATGATTCAACTATCCTCCACCCTTTGTTCGTGATGTGACTTAGGTCACACGGTCTTCGAGGATCCCCCATGGTTTTCCAAACAATGGTGAGGATGTGAATTTGGATATATCCAAGATAAAATGATTTTTAGGCCCACCATGAATGGTTTATCAATTCTGTACCCTGTCCCTATAATATTCAAGGTTAAGGAGGATAGTTAAAACTCACCATGTTCCAGCCATTCACCATACATTGTATAGATTCTTTTCATCATATTTCATGTCTCAAACCACTAGGAAACCAATGATTCCCCTTATATTCTTGAGAAAATATTTATTAACCATTATAAAGTGATATAAATAAAAATTTAAACAAGGAAGTTTCTCCTCAAATGGTTAGGATCTTACATTCTTCCCACCTTATAACTCATCCTCGAGTTTCACTCCCAAGTATCGCTAAACCTTTAATGTAGAAAGGTTGGGACACTGGGCTTGTATATCCACCTCACCCGCATAAGTTTCATCCTAATCATTACCAAGATTTCAGAACACTAATAACAACAACACAATCATATCATGAAGAACATTCTCACCACGATTGAAAATTTTAAACAGATAATCCATAAAGGACATATCGGTCTCAAGCTCCACATAATCAATATCGATCATCTAAGTAGGGTTGGGGTGATACTTATAATGTTGTAAAATATGAAAAAACATCTTTCATACCACTATTCCATTGTGGAAGTGACAATTTGTATGCTACCAATATGATCCTATCTACAATATCAAACATATCCACACACCTGGTCACAAACATTCCCTATTTCTAAATTCAATGTTGTCCCCATCTTGGTTCCACCAAAAGGATCACATGGTGACCCACTGTAAACTCAAGTGATTGATCACATAAATTTGTGTATGGGTTATTTATATTATGATAATTAGATATATTCATTCGAATCAACTAAACTAGATCTAATATCTCATGCATGAAACTCAGTCTCAATAACATTGATTCCCCTGCTTTCATCCAACATAAATAAGAACTACATGTACTACCATAGAAAACCTTGTATGGTTCCTTTTGAATATTCTCGTGATTAATATTTTAATAGGTGATCTTAATGATCTCTAGTTGTTTGTCACATAATCCTACAAAATCCAAAATTTGTGCCCTTAACATTTACTCTAGTGCTTAATTAGTACATTGCAATTTCCTATTTTTCTATAGGGGAAGGTCCATTCTCAGTAATACCTAAGTAGTTATTACCTTTTACAACCCATTATATTGGCACGAAGTAAAACTCAGATCACAATATTAAATTATAGTCCATGTTACCCCTTTTAATCCTAATACCTCTTGGGAAAAAAATTCATCCAAATGGTCCAAAGGGATAATTTCTCTAATAAGTAATAAATGAGCTACATTAGTCAACTGATCTTTAATCACAAAAAATATTTCATTCTACTGAGATTCCATTGAGAGACATAAAAACATGTCTATGGTGACATCTCCAAAATCCAATCCATATTGAGAAAAAACTATACTAAAATACTAGTTTATTGATCCTCAGCCTTCACCTACAGATAGATGTGACATTAGGTCAGAAAACCTGATATCACTTTTTTCATTCCTGAACACCAATACTATAAATGACAATCACAAAACATTTTTTTCACCCAAGGGTTCATCAACCACTTAAAATAATGGAAATCAATAATCAAATCTTAGTTCATACATGTAGGCACAATAACATTTCCATGGACATGAATAATTTCTTCGCCATAAATAGTATAATCATAAGGTGGCTCCCCACCTTCAAAACTATCTCTCAAAATTAGAAATTCTAAATCATCATATTTAATACACCTAATACAGTTCATAATAGAAAACTAAAATTACATGGACATGATTTTTATCAAATCATAAACCTCCTAAACACCTAAATTCATCTTAGAAAAATATATATCATCCTTTACTCAAAACTAGACTCTTGAACAGCATGAGTCTTATCCTTTTTGCTCAAAGAACCTATAACACAATTTTGTTTCTCCATTGTATATTATAAAAAAATCCAAATACTGAATATACTCATTCCATCCCCATTAATGAAGATTAAAATAATTAGGGGAAAATATATACTTAAGGATATTATAGTCGGTATAATCAACATATTTCCCACCCAAAAGATAATGACACCAAAATTTGAAGTCATAAACCATTGCGGTTAATTTGAGATCAATCATAGGATAGTTGTGTTCATTTTTTCTAACTAATATGATCCATAAACCATGACTAGATCTACCTACATTCACACTGCCCCAAGTCCAATCCCATATGCATTAAATACCAAAGTAGACTCCATACCCAAATATGGTAAGATCGAGATCAGGGAAGTGGTCAATCATTTATTTAGGTATTGAAAAGTATTATCACATACATTAGGACACTCAAACATTATACCCCTTTTGATCAATCATTAATGAGGAACTAACAAGTAAGTAATGTCTTTGATGAAACTTTATTAATAACCTTCCAACCCTAAAATGCTTTGAATATAACCAACAATATGGGGTTGATCCCAAAATACAACTTCTTGAACATTCTCTTGGTCCACTAATACACCTTCCTTAGAGATTATGTGACCCATGAAATGTATCATGTCGACCCATAAATGACACATATAATGCTTCATGTGTATTCGAATATCTCTTTGTTTAATGAAGATGATTTCAAGATGTCTGGTGCGATCATCAAGAGTTTTGGAGTACATTGAGATGTCATAAAACACAACCCCAAAATGGTCCCAGTATAGATGAAAATTTTGGTTCAACAAGGCCGTAAACACTGCAAGATTTTTCATTAATCGAAATGGAATTACTATGAACTCATATAATTCATACCTACTCCTAAAAGTAGTTTATAATATATAAGAATCTCTCACCCCTGAATGATGATACCCTTACCATAGATCAATTTTGGAACACACAAAAGCATAAATGAATTGGTAAAATAGGTTATCGATTCATGGATGAGGATATTTATTCATAACTATCATCCAATTAAACATCAAATAACTTACATAAAACCAAAAAATTATATTACCCATCTTAGAAAACAATACTTTTGATCCTAATGGTGACATACTCAGACAAATAAACCCTTTCTTCTCTAAAACCTTCAACTGAGTTTTATGATCTTCATGAAAAACTAGTGACATCTTATATGGAGGAAAATAATCTAACTCATCTCCTTGCATTAGGTCAATCAAGATCTCAATCAATCTTATAGGTTTTAGAAATAATAATTACTCATGAAACATTTCCTTGCATCCCACCTTTTTATCACATAAACTTTCATTACATTTTACAAAACCGAGGATCTTTAAGGTTTACTGTCTTGGAAACCAGGAACATAAAACATGAAAACATAAAAAATTCTTCTTAAACACTTGAAAGGATTCTCCTCATGTTCATCCAAGGTTCATTACTGCATCTCATAACCTGGGGACATACATCAAAATAAAGGGTGAGTAGAAGGCCCAGTAAGGGAAACAAGAGAAACATTTTACATGTGAAATTGAGATACATCAATAAGGTCATGAACATAACTTTAAGGAATGAGAAAGAAATCCTGAGATATATCATAATAAAAATAACATTTCTCATAACTTGAAGATGTGGATACAACATTTAATATTGAAAATAATTTCGTTTCACCATGGTTCATCCCCAAGGTGTTATTAAAAATTACCAAGGTTATTCACCAAGGTATCAGTCTAAATGGTCATCTCTAGAGATTAAGTCTTTACCCAATGCATTGGAGCGCTATCTGGGAGCACCATTTACATGTCTTTATTATCATTAGAGCCACATATATCATCATCAGTCATTTCACAAACAACCAATATAGCATAAAATAAATGCGTTTCATTTCATAATCATAACGTTTTTAAAAACTGCTTTAATGACATGATCTTTATGTCACTTTAAACCCACAGAAAGGGAAAGCGGGTTTCATGTATGTAAATCCCAGAATTTAAAATAAAAAATTTCGATATATATGTGAATACCCCTGTATAGATAAGAGCAGTGAGTATTCACTTAATAACATAAAATAATTTTTAGAAAAAGAGAGAGGCATTTTGAGACGAAAATTATGCAGCACAACGGCTACATTACATGGTTTTAGAAAATGTTGAAAAGAGAGGGGACATGGGTCAAACATTCATAAATGACCCATAAAACAGTAGAGGGACAGAATATAAGGGATTTAAGAACATGTTAATGAAATTTTAAAATATACCATATGAAATGAAGAACAAGAAAGGAAGACAAAAATAATATTTCTCTTATGAAAATTTGGCAGCCTAACTGCGTCACATAAACTTCAACCAAAAATGAATTGATGAGATCAAATAGTGTCTCTAATAATATGAACATAAAAAATCAGTATGATAGATATAGAGATCATAAACCAACATAATAAAAAGTTACTTTCAAGACTTGACATGGAATTAGAACTTTGAAAAATGAGACAGTTGAAAAAACCACTTAAATATTCGGCAGCCTAACGGCGCCACTTAAAACTTCAAAATAATTAATTGAAGAGATAAAATGGGGTATCTTATAATATTATCATAAAAGATCAGTAGTATAGATATATATATTATACCCCAACATAATAAAAAGGAACTTGAAAGTCTTTACATGAAAGTAGAACTTGAAAATGAGAAGGGTGAAAGAACCACTTAAAAATTCGGCAGCCTAACGACGCAACTTAAAACATCAAAATTCTGAATTGAAGAGATAAAATGGGTTCCCTCATCATATAATCACAAACGATCAGTATGATAGATATATATATCATACCCCAACATAATAAAAAGGAACTTGAAAGTCTTGACATGAAAATAGATCTTGAAAATGAGAAGGGTGAAAGAATCCCTTAAAAATTAGGCAGCCTAACAGCGCCACTTGAACATTATTAAAATGAAATGATGAGAAAAAGATGGGGTATCTCATCATATGAACATGAAAAGGGAATTAAGATGAATATAAAAGAACATCCTTCAACATAATATCATGGAGCATAAAATAAATGACATAAAATAGATTACTTGAAAAGAAAGAGAGAGGTCAGATCCCTTACCTTAAAATGTAATTCTTAAAACTCAAAGTATGGGACCATGAGGGATTGGGGGCACCTTGTGAGGACTCCTTTGGAGGTAATAAGACCATAGCTTCGTTGGGGGAGAGTTGGGAGTCGAAAGGATGAGATTATTGCTTGGTATTTATAGGGAAAGTGAGGGGACAAGGCATTAATGGCCAAGGGACACCTCATTAGTGGTTTGGGAAAAACCATGGTCTTTCCCATGGTATTGGCCACCTAGGTCACCTCATACAATAATTAATCCCCTTTAGTCGACCATACCTTAAAATATCTCATGGAATCATCATGAAACAGTTACGATGTCATTAATCATACCGAAACCCAAAAACTCTATTTTTTACTATTCACTGAGAATTCAGCTTTCTCAGAAAAATTCATAAACATCATCATCAGAAGAAATCCCAATTTTAATTTAAAACAAAGGATTACACATGGCAGTTACGGTCTCATTACATAGTCCCTTATCACACCAGCATATGACCTAAGTGTAAGGTGTGCTATGGTGAGAGAATCTGAGGTAGGCTCGGCCAACATCGCACGAGTAGTAATTTCTATCAGTTTGAACTTATCGCAAAGGCAATTCCATTCTAACTTCACACGATGAAGTTCAGATTGGGTTTGGTCTAGACCAATGCCCAGTGGTGCTACCTCCTTCCCAAGTTGTATTAGATGGGCTTCGATCGGTCCAAGACTACTGGGTGAGGCCATCAAATCATCTTTCTATATTAATTAACCAATATTACTTGTATTTAGTGACAATAATCAAAACGTTTAGTTTCCGGTGGTCATATTGGTCAATTGTCATATAACAGTCAAAACCCAATGGTCTCACTTTAATTATACTTATGTTATCAAATAAAACAGTTTTGTTGAGCATTAAAAATAAAATAACACCCAAAATTAGGGAATAAGATTTATTCAAAATATTGGGTCGTTACAATCTTCCCCCCTTAAGAAATTGCATCCTCCCAATTTTTAAAATTGGGTTTTGAAATTTCATTAAAAGTCCCACATCGGAGAAAGATTCAGTAACACTATTACTTTAAAAGAAAGAAAGGGAAGTACAAAGGTCACCCGAGTTAACCCATAATAGAATTCTATGGAGAAAAACATGAATATGGAAGAAAAAAAAGGGTCAAGTTCTGGGGGAGAGTGATAGAAACATGATTAGGAGAAAGTTGACCAAAAGAAAATCCCAAAATTATGATGTGTGTAAACGGTCTTTGATTACCTAGTAGGAAACTTAAACCAACAATATTTTTTTTACGTTTCTTTTCATAATTTTGAGGAATTCATTTACTAAATAGAACAAAAACATAAGGAAATATACCTACCTTAATTTATAGTCTCATACATTAATAAGTTTCTACCAAAACTAATCTTTTATACAAATGATGAGCATTCAAAACTACTTGGTCTCATCAAAACACAAGAATCATCTTCTAGAGAATCACATAATCCACAAAAGTTTAACTATCTATTTATTCTATAATTAAACATTATCCCAAAAACATAAACGGTAAGGTAAAACAACTCTTCAAAAAGAAAGAATCCCATAGGAATAGAAACTAATTTTAAATCTTCAAAGTTCTATGGTACTACCCAAAGTTCATCATAGACCATTCCATAAATAACGGTCCTTAAAATTCCTCAAAATAAACCAAACTAAGATTGAAACCCAAATACAAGAATGATTTGATAACATAGTCTTCCAAAATAAACTTCATTGTTCATCTCCAAACAACATCAACCACTCCTAACATCTTATAACAAAAGTAGATAAACTAAACATATTTTACCCAATATAGGTTAATCATTCCCATAAGTAACCTAAATTACAATAAATCCACATTAAATTCATTGATTCTTCAAAATATAAGTCAACATTACTCCTCAATGAAAATACCGTAGTAATCTATTTACCTCGATCATATAGGGTCCCCAAAATAGTGAACGTCTTCCAAAATAATAATCAACTTTTAATCCCCTAATCATCTCTGTCATATTAATACGGCAATTGTCGCATTTCCTATCACACTGGTTGTTGGGACATGTTCTTCAATTTCCCACCATTAACTAAGAAGAGAAATTATAATTAGGGGCTTAAATACTTAGTCAATAATCATGAAAAGGAACTTAAAGCATATAAGGATAACTTTTAGAAGAAAAGTATACCCTAACTTGTGATCCCCTAGGTTCCCATCTGGGTTATCCATGATCATATATTCTTATGTGAATCTTTATTTTATTTTATCTTTGTTCCTTTAACAATGGTTCATACTAAGCTTATGAATTTACCAAAGCATATCCCCCGGGAGTGTCGTAACTAAGAGTGAAGCAAGGCCTGTTTTCGTGTACTAGTTCTCGTTTAAGTCTAGATCAACGTGGTATTTTCAGGTTTTACCCCTATGTACATCTGTGCCAGAGCCACCTCTACCTGCTCATATCCAGACAAGGATGTATTTTCTTGGAAACCCATTACTCAATACTCACCAAAATACCAAGAAGATTTCCTATATATATAAAAGTTTATATAGGCTTCCTCCTAAAGATTTCATATCCTAATTTCCACAAATAACTTAACCATCATTTGATACCAACTATAGCATCCCTCCTTTTTATCACATAATCTTTCATTTAATTTTACAAAACCGAGGATGTTTAAGGTTTAGTGTCTTGGAAACCAGGAACTTAAAACATGAAAACATAAAACATTCTTCTTAAACACTTTAAAGTCGTATCCTCATGTTCATCCTGGTTTCATTTCTACATCTCATATCCTGCAGACATACTTCAAAAGAAAGGGTGAGCAGAAGGCCCAGTAAGGGAAACAAGAGAAACATTTTACATGTGAACTTTAGATACTTCAATAAGGTAATGAAAAGAACTTTATGGAATGAGAAAGAAATAATGAGATATATCATAATAAAAATAACATTTTTCATAACTTGATTATGTGGCTACAACATTTAATATTGACAATAATTTCGTTTCACCATGGTCCATCCCCAAGGTGTCATTAAAAATTACCAAGGTTATTCACCAAGGTATCAGTCTAAATTGTCATCTCTAGAGATTTAGTCTTTAACCAATGCATTATAGCGCTATCTGGGTGCACCCTTGACATGTATTTATTTTCATGTGATCCATATATATCATCATAAATAATTTCATAAACAACCCATATAGCATAAAATAAATGGGTTTCATTTCATAATCATAACGTTTTTAAAAACTGCTTTAATGACATGATCTTTATGTCACTTTAAACCCACGGAAAGGGAAAGTGGGTTTCATGTATGTAAATCCCAGAATTTAAAATAGAAAATTTCGATATATATGTGAATACCCATTTAGAAATAAGAGCTTTGATTATTCAATTAATAACATAAAATAATTTTGAGAAAAAGAGAGAGGCATTTTGAGATGAAAATTCTGAAGTACAACAGCTACGTTATAGGGTTTTAGAAAACATTGAAAAGAGAAGGGACATGGGTCAAACATTCATAAAGGACCCATAAAACAGTAGAGGGAAAGAATATAAGTGATTTAAGAACATGGTAATGAAATTTGAAAATATACCATATGAAATGAAGAACATGAAAGGAAGACAAAAATAAGATTTCTCTTATTAAAATTTGGCAGCCTAACGACGTCACATAAACTTCAAACAAAAATGAATTGATGATATCAAATATGGTCTCTCATAATATGAACATAAAATATCAGTATGATAGATATAGAGATCATACCCCAACATAATAAAAAGGTACTTGCAAGACATGACATGGAATTAGAACTTTGAAAAATGGGAAAGGTGAAAGAACCACTTAAAAATTCGGCAGCCTAACGGCGCCACTTAAAACATCAAAATAATGAATTGAAGAGATAAAATGGGATATCTCATCATATTATAATAAAATATCAGTATTATAGATATAGAGATCATACCCCAACAAAATAAAAAGGAACTTGAAAGTCTTGACATGAAAGTAGAACTTGAAAACGAGAAGGGTGAAAGAACCACTTAAAAATTCAGCAGCCTAACGACACCACTTAAAACATAAAAATGCTGAATTGAAGAGATAAAATGGGGTCTCTCATAATATGATCATAAAAGATCAGTATTATAGATATAGATATCATACCCCAACATAATAAAAAGGAACTGGAAAGTCCTGACATGAATATAGATCTTGAAAACGAGAACGGTGAAAGAATCCCTTAAAAATTCGGCAGCCTAACGGCGCCACTTGATATTTCATAAAATGAAATGATAAGAGAAAGAGGGGGTATCTCATCATATGAACATTAATGGTAAAGTAATATGAATATAAAATAACATCCTTCAACATAAGATCATGTATCATAAAAGAAATGACATAAAAGAGATTACTTGAAAAAAAAAGAGAGGTCGGATCCCTTACCTTAAAACGTAACTCTTAAAACTCAAAGGTTGGGAACTTGAGGGCTTGGGGGAACCTTGGGAGGACTCCTTGGGAGGTAATGAGAATAGATATTCGTTGGGGGATAGTTGGGAGTCGAAATTATGAGAGGATGTCTTGGTATTTATAGGGAAAGTGAGGGGACAAGACATTAATGGACAAGGGACACCTCATTGGTGGTTTTGGAAAAACCATGGGCTTGCACATGGTATTTTCCCATGGTATTCACCACTTGGGACACCTAATACAATTATTCATCCTCTTTAGTCGAGAATCCCTTAAAATATCTCATGGAATCATCATGACACAGTTATGATTTCATTAAACATACCGAAACCGTAAAATGGTATTTTTTACTATTCGCTGAAAATTCAACTTTCTCAGAAAAATTCATAAAATTCCTCATAAGAAGAAATCCCAATTTTTATTTAAAACAATGGATTACAAAAGGTAGTTATGGTTTCCTTATATAGCCCCTTATCACACCAGCATATGACCTAAGTGTAAGGTGTGCTAAGTTGAGAGAATCCAAGGGAGGCTCGGCCAACATCGCATGAGTAGTAATTTCTATCATTTTGAACTTCTCGCAAAGGCGATTCAATTCTAGCATCACACGATGAAGTTTGTATTGGGTTTGGTCCAGAGTAAAGCCTAGTGATGCTACCTCTTTCCCAATATCTGTTAGATGGGCTTCGATCGGTCCAAAACTACTGGGTGAGGCCATCGAATCTTCTTTACATATTAATTAACCAAGATTACTTGTATTTAGAGACAATAATCAAAACGTTTAGTTTCCAGTGGTCATATTTACCAATGGTCATATAACAATAAAAACCCAACGGTCTCATTTTAATTATACTCATGTTATCAAATGAAACAGTTTTTTTGAGCATTAAAAATAAAATAGCACACTAAATTAGGAAACAAGATTTATTCAAAATTTTGGGTCGTTACAATCTTCACCCATTAAGAAATTACGTCCTCGCAATTTTTAAAATTGGGTTTTGAAATTTCATTGAAAGTCCCATATCTGAAAAAGATACAGTAACACTATTACTTTAAAAGAAAGAAAGTGAAGTACAAAGGTCACCTGAGTTAACCCATACTAGGATTCCATGGAGAAAAACATGGATATGGAAGAAAAAACAAAGGGTAATGTTCTGGGGGAGATTGATAGAAAACATGATTAGTAGAAAGTTGACCATGAGAAAATCCCAAAATTATGATGTGTGTAAACGGTCTTTTATTACCTAGTAGGAAACCTAAACCAACAAAGTTTTTGTATTATATTTCTTTTCATAATTTTGAGGAATTAATTTACTTCATAGAACAAAAACATAAGGAAATATACCTACCTTCATGTAGAGTTTCATCCTTTAATAAGTTTCTACCAAAACTAAACATTTCTCCAAATGATGAGCATTAAAAACTACTTGGTCTCATCAAAACACAAGAATCATCTTCTAGAGAATCATATAATCCAAAAAAGATTAACCATCTATTTCTTCTATCATTAAACATTATCCCAAAAACAGAAAGGTTAAGGTAAAAAAACTCTTCCAAAAGAAATAATCCCATAGAAATGGAAACTAATTTAAAATATTCAAAGTTCCATGGTACTATCCAAAGTTCACCATAGACCATTCCATAAATAATGGTCCTTAAAATTCCTCAAAATAAACCAAACTAAGATTGAAACCCAAATACAAGAAGGATTTGATAACATTGTCTTCCAAAATAAACTTCATTGTTCATCTCCAAACAACATAAACCACTCCTAACATCTTATAACAAAAATAGCTAACCTAAACATATTTTACCCAAGATAGGTTAATCATTCCCATAAGTAACCTAAATTACTATAAGTCCACCTTAAATTCATTGATTATTCAAAATAGAAGTCAACCTTACTCCTCAATGAAAATACCGTAGTAATCTATTTACTGCGATCATATAGGGTCCCCAAAATAGTGAACGTCTTCCAAAATAATAATCATCTTTTAATCCCCTAATCATCTCTGTCATATTAATACGGAAATCATCGCATTTCCTATCACATTGGTTATTGGGACATGTTCTTCCATTTCCTACCGTTAACTAAGAAGAGAAATTATAATTAGGGGCTTAAATACTTAGCAAATAATCATTAAAAGGAACTTAAAGCATATAAGGATAACTTGTTGAAGAAAAGTATACCCTAACTTGTGATCCCCTAGGTTTCCATCTAGGTTATCCATGATCATATATTCTTATGTGAATCTTTATTTTATTTTATCTTTGTTCCTTTAACAAGAGTTCATACTAAGCTTATTAATTTACCAAAGAATATCCCCCGGGAGTGTCGTAACCAAGGGTGCAGCAAAGCCCGTTGTCGTGTACCAGTTCCCGTTTGATTCTAGCTCAAAGTGATTTTTTCGGGTTTTACCTCTATGTACATCTGTGCCAGAGCCACCTCTAGCTGCTCGTTTCCAGACAGGGATGTATTTTCTTGGCAACCCATTACTCAATACTCACCAATATACCAGGAAGATTTCCTATATATATAAACTTTTCTATAGGATTATTCCTAATGTTTTCATATCCTAATTTTCAAAAATAACTAATCCATCCTTTGATACCAACTATATCATCCCACCTTTTTATCACATAAACTTTCATTACATTTTACAAAACTGTGGATCCTTAAGGTTTAGTGTCTTGGAAACCAGGAACTTAAAACATGAAAACATAAAACATTCTTCTTAAATAGTTTAATGGATTCTCCTCATGTTCATACTAGGTTCATTACTGCATCTCATAACCTGGGGACATACATCAAAAGAAAGGGTGAGCAGAAGGCCCAGTAAGGGAAACAAGAGAAACATTTTACATGTGAACGTGAGATACATCAATAAGGTCATGAAAAGAACTTTAAGGCGTGAGAAAGAAATCATGAGATATATCATAATAAAAAAACATTTTTCATAACTTGAAGATGTGGCTACAACATTTAATATTGACAATAATTTCGTTTCACCAAGGTATATCCCCAAGGTGTCATTAAAAATTACCAAGGTTATTCACTAAGGTATCAGTCTAAATGGTCATCTCTAGAGAATAAATATTTACCCAATGCATTAGAGCGCTATCTGGGCGCACCCTTGACATGTATTTATTATCATGTGAGCCACATATATCATCATCAATCATTTCACAAACAACCCATATAGCATAAAATAAATGGGTTTCATTTCATAATCATAACGTTTTTAAAAACTGCTTTAAAGACATGATCTTTATGTCACTTTAAACCCACAAAAAGGGAAAGCGGGTTTCATGTATGTAAATCCCCGAATTTAAAATAAAATATATTGATATATATGTGAATACCCCTGTAGAAATAAGATCTTTGAGTATTCACTTAATAACATAAAATTATTTTGAGAAAAAGAGAGAGGCATTTAGAGATGAAAAGTTTGCAGCACAACAGCTACGTTACAGGGTTTTAGAAAACGTTGAAAAGAGAGGGGACATGGGTCCAACATTCATAAATGACCCATAAAACAGTAGAGGGATAGAATATAAGGGATTTAATAACATGGTAATGAAATTTGAAAATATACCATATGAAATGAATAACATGAAAGGAACACAAAAATAAGATTTCTCTTATGAAAATTTAGCATCCTAACGACATCACATAAACTTCAACCAAAAATGAATTGATGAGATCAAATATGGTCTCTCATCATATGAACATAAAAGATCAGTATTATAGATATAGAGACCATACCCCGAAATAATAAAAAGGGACTTGCAATACTTGACAAGGAATTAGAACTTTGAAAAATGAGAAAGGTGAAAGAACCACTTAAAAATTCGGCAGCCTAACGTCGCCACTTAAAACATAAAAAAAGAATTGAAGAGATAAAATGGGGTCTCTCATAATATGATAATAATAGATCATTATTATAGATATATATATCATACCACAACATATTAAAAAGGAACATGAAAGTATTGACATGCAAGTAGAACTTGAAAACAAGAAGGGTGAAAGAACCACTTAAAAATTTGACAGCCTAACGACGCCACTTAAAACTTCAAAATACTGAATTGAAGAGATAAAATGGGGTCTCTCATCATATTATTATAAAATATCAGAATGATATATATAGAGATCATACCCCAACATGATAAAAAGGAAATTTAAAGTCTTGACATGAAAACAGATCATGAAAATGAGAAGGGTGAAAGAATCCCTTAAAAATTCAGCAGCCTAACGGCGCCACTTGAACTTTCTAAAAAATGAAATGATGAGATAAATAGGGGGTCTCTCATAATATGAACATGAAAAGGGATGTAGGATGAATATAAAAGAACATCCTTCAACCTAATATCATGGACCAGAAAAGAAATGACACAAAAGAGATTACTTGAAAAGAAAGAGAGAGGTCAGATCCCTTACCTTAAAACGTAACTCTTAAAACTCTAAGGTTGGGACCTTTAGGGTTAGGGGGCACCTTGGGAGGACTACTTGGGAGGTAATGAGACCATATTTTTGTTGGGGGAGAGTTGGGAGTCGAAAGGATGATAGTATTTCTTGGTATTTATAAGGAAAGTGAGGAGACAAGGCATTAATGGCCAAGGGACAACTCATTGGTCGTTTTGAAAAAACCATGGGCTTGCCCATGGTATTTTCCCATGGTATTGGCCACATAGAACACCTCATTAAATAATTCATCCCCTTTAGTAGACCATCCCTTAAAATATCTCATGGAATCATCATGACACAGTTATGATGTCATTAAACATACCAAAACCCTAAAACTATATTTTTTACTATTCACTGAAAATTCAACTTTCTCAGAAAAATTCATAAACTTCATCATAAGAAGAAATCCAAATATTTATTTTAAAAAATGGATTACACAAGGAAGTTATGGTCTCATTACATAGCCCCTTATCACACCAGCATAGGACATAAGTGTAAGGTGTGCTAAGGTGAGAGAATCCGAGGGAGGCTTGACCAACATCGCACGAGTAGTAATTTCTATCAGTTTGAACTTCTCGCAAAGGCGATTCCATTCTAGATTCACACGATGATGTTTGGATTAGGTTTGGTCTAGAGAAAATCCCAGTGGTGCTACCTCCTTCCCAAGTTCTGTTAGATGGGCTTCGATCAGTCCAAGACTACTGGGTGAGGCCATCGAATCTTCTTTCTATATTAATTAACCAAAATTACTTGTATTTAGAGACAATAATCAAAAGGTTTAGTTTCCAGTGGTCATATTGACCAATGGTCATATAACAGTCAAAACCCAATGGTCTCATTTTAATTATACTCATGTTATCAAATTAAACAGTTTTGTTGAGCATCAAAAATAAAATAAAACACAAAATTAGGAAACAAGATTTATTCAAAATTTTGGGTCGTTACATAAAGTACCATGCCACCCACCTCAACAAGTATAGTCAATGGAACTCCATATTCCTGATTGATATATGGTATCATACCCCCTTCTATCACTCTGAACAAACATAGATACTCTACCACTTTATTATTATTGTGTATTCCAAAAAAATATCTTCATATGAGCCATCTATCCACATGATTGAAATTTCACTAGTTGTCAATGACAATAACATCACATATTTCCCAATCTACCATAGTAATAGAATATGACTGAACTACCTCCCTAAGTTATTTTTCCTCTTCCCCAAACTACGTTTTCTACCAAAACTCTAGTGGAAATATTAAAAATAGTGATTCTTACTCTTATAAGATATACCATATGATCTCCCAATTAAAATGGACTTTCCACCTTTAGAATCTTTTTTAGGTTCCCTTTATATATGAGAGCCTGGCCTATTACCTCGACAAACCTCTTCAATATAAATATATTTACCTAGGATAATATCTCAAATAAAATTTCTCCACAAAGACACCTAACCACAATAGTCTCATCTCCTGCTAATGTTGGAGAAAAACACATGGAATCTTAGAATCTTCTAGTATAATCAATCACTGACATACTTCCATGAGTCATGAATAGAAAATATTCAACATTATTGTACCTCAAGGTCATAGAGATGAAGTGATCTAGATTCTTCCTCTTTTTGTCTTTCCATTCCATGCCCAAAATCTTCTCATATTGGGCATGTATATCTCACCAGTGCTTCACTAGTACCCATAACATATCAGTTTCCCTCTTATCTCTTTTCTTGGTAGAGGTATCCAAATGATCCAAAGCCATCTTTATGGATTAAATTCAGAACTAATATGCCTTAGGTCCACCCTCTCTAATAATCATTGGACGGTTCTGTATTTGAAACTATATAACCAAGTTGAACAGACATTGTGCTACTCACTCTGGGCCTCTCTCCATAAACTAAATAAAACCAGCAAGGTTCTCACATAACATCTCTTCCCTTCGATTATCCAGAACCAATTGGGGATATTTCACAACTAATGGAGGATAATTATCAGTGATGTCCTATTTTCATCAAAAAAATAGGTGTTTTCATGGTGGAATCTATCTATAACACTGAACATATACCTTATAATACATTACATAAGGTTCTCATATTTACCCAAATGAGGTACCACAAGTAGTCTTAACCATTTTCCCCATATAAAATATCGTAACCAGTACAAACACAACACCATCACTATCATCAACCAGATATATCTTATTCCATAGTAAACATTTCTTAAATTAAACATACATTGTCACAAAACATTTAATAGACACCATTTTTACCATTTCACTTTTAAAAACGTAAAAATTTATCATTTAGGCCTTGTATTTTATCATCCCAATTAAAGGCCTCATCATTATAACCAATTAAAATAATTATTTAGGAACTATTTTGACCATTTACCTTTTGACAAATTTTAAATTTCATTAATTTAACTATTTTCATTAGGCGTGAATTATTTAAAATCACAATAAAGACCAAATGCATTTTTGAACCCCTTAACCCAAACAAAACCGGCCTCCCATCTGACATGATGTATGTAATATATATCCATAATAATATAATATATTTCATGCATACTAAAACTTCATTTCATGGTGGTACATTATTAATGTATCAAAAAATAATAATTTCGCACTACATATATATCTCCCAATGTGAAATGATGAACAACTATTACAAGAGAACTTCAAGAACAACACACCCACTCTTGGTACATGGGGTTTCCACCAAACATGTGTCAGATAATCCCTTGAAAGATATAATTCAAAAATCCACGAGCATTCTAAAATCATGTATAACTTTCTCAATTAGTGAGGAAATAGAAAATAAAAAACTCCCCAAATACCTATTTGTAACATCATAGAATAGGTACCACTATATCCTTTTCCTCAACATGGTTTTCCAGATAACCTCAAGTATGCATCCTTATACACCACAGGCTATCATGTGAAAGTGTGGGTATGATGTATCTTATAGGGATACCATATCTACATTACTAGAGTAAACCAATAATGAAAATAAAAATAAACATCGACATGAAATAAAAATGAATAGAACATATCACATTCCAAATTTCCAAATCTAGATATGTAACCATAAAACAAGATTGTAAAATATTCCATTTAATTAGTTTTATGTTAAAAAATAAAAAAAAACAAGTTGAAAAATCACAAAAATGGTTCCTGAAATAAATTCTAGTTCCCTCATCCATTGTCTATCCCAAACCCAAAAAAACAACCATATAGTATACGTACATTTACATTGTCCTAACATGAAAACATGATGTCAAGTTGAACACCCGACTACAGCTTGAGCAGGGATTGAGTAAAACATACTAGACCACCACTAATGGTGTCTACCAAAACATCCAATTTAAAATATTATATGTAAGGCACGGTAAAAAAAATACTATAGTATATACACTAGGTTTCATAATTTAACAATAATTAAATTTACCACTTTTTTTCTCAATTCTTTCTTTTCTCTACATCAATAAATCCCACTTCATCCCAATATCTCTCATTCAAACCATTATAAAATGAGTCATAGGTTGGAAAAAAAGGTGCATCATTCCATGTATCCAATAGGGATTGAAGATTCTATGTCTTCCCATCCTATCCATGATATAGAATGACATGTATGTACCATTGGATTAAGGATCCTTAGTTCTTTCTCTAAAAACTACTATACAAAGGGTAACTAGAGTATCAATTTATCCCACCCAAGAGATATGAGAAATAGTAAAATATCATTCAAACAATTAGTCACATTTTCTAGAGGTCGGTATTAGTAAAACTTTTTATTAAATAATATAACATCACTGCACCTTTTCATTTATCCAATTTCCATGGATTATTACACCCTACATGAAATCAGTCTCAATAGTTATTCCATTTTACCATCCAATCCCATTAAAATAAATTTTCACAAATTTTATGAAATTTAACCATTTGTACAATCCACATTAAAAATTCATCATGTTTAACCATTTATAATCTATAACTCATTTAACTAATTCATGTCAATCTGAATTCTATTTTTATATTGTTTCAACATACAAACATTATTTCAATTAGTTTAATCTCATAAACACTTCATTTCACTCCTTCAAAATTCAATTCAATTAATCAAGGTAGTGGCTCACCCTATGGCTGACCATAAATCTTTTCTAATCATCCTCAACAAATCTAATGCGGATTTAATGGGGTCTATCATATCATTTAGACACCTAATTTTTCATTTATGAACAAATATACAAATGTGTAGAAAAATGACACCAAATCCTAACAACATACTCATAAATATAGGAATCAATACTATGAGATATACATGATGACTACCTAACTCACGTTTATTGATGATAACTCACCTACCCATATCTCATGATTCAAACACAAAACAATCAAATGAAAAAACTTAGAATACTCAAGCAAAAAGTATTAGTGGAATCGTAAGGAGATGAAAATATATAAAAATATTCTTCTAGAAAATAGATTAATGAAGAGTGATAGGCATGCCAAGATATTCAATTCCAACCTAATGATTCTTAAAACATCTAAAACTAAATGGACAACGATCTTCAAAAGAGGGTGAAGCTATTGTTTCATCACTGAAGCTTTTAGAGTTGGAGAGGAAAATAAAATTGTCTAAGAACCATTAAATATTGAGTAGAAAAATGAAGAATTCCATCTTTTTACGAGGATCATGGATTGTATTCATGGTTAGAATGACAATGCATCAATTGTGATCTAACCTCTATCCAAGCTGGTTCATCTTTAACTAGTCTCCTACGGAGTCCTCATAGTTTAACAGACTATCCAAAGGATTTTCATTTAGTTTTTTCCAAGACCATACAGTTCTAGGACCCCCTTGAGCAGTTTTTCAATTGTGTACCCTCCACCTATATGTTACATGGTTAAGGCCCAAAATTATTACTAACTATGATCCAACTATGCATCCTTCAAAATATAGTATATCTTTTTTCCTTTTTCATGTCTTGAACCCGTTTGACGCCACTTTATCACCTGATATTCTTGGGTAACATTTCATTAATAATTATAAAGGGATTTAACTAAAAATATAAATAAGGAAGTTCTCCATCAAAAGTCAAGATCTTATATATCATAATAAATCACACCAAAAACCTATAGATTTAATTTATTTAGATATTTTATACATAAAACAATTATATTACAAAAAATATTCAACATCTCCTATAAATAATCTCCAAAAATACAATTTATCTATGCACATCAAACACAATACTCTTATTTATTACATGAAATATGGGAACATAACTAAAGATGATATAATATTCTTAGAAATAGGTAAAAACAAGATATATCAATCGATGATCATACATTAGCATGATACAAACATGTTTATAAGATAATATAATCATGGTACATTGATATACCATAAGGAAAACTATATAATAATACATAGATCAGAAATATAAAATTTTGAACTTAATGATATTAAAAAAACGTAAATGTGGAATAAAAATATAGAATATATATAATCATAGAAAATGTTTTCCAATATTATATAAAACATTCAAAACTATCATAACATAGGGTAAAAAGTCTCTTAGGTGATTGAGTTTATTTCCACAATCATAGCGGATAGAGTCCCTTAGTGGGTTGGGTTCAGTCCTAATTACCATAACCATAGTGTATAATGTCCTTTTAAGGATTTGGGTCACTCCTCATTCTCATAAGAATAGTGGATAAATCCCCATAGGTTTTTTCATTCACTTTAGTCTCAAAAAAAGAATGTATAGATTCTCCGTGGGGTTTGGGTTTAATCCTCATTCCCATAAACATAGTGAAAAGAAGACCATAGGGGTTTGAATTTAATACCAATTCCTTATCATCCTAAGAGATATAAATCATTCATTGATTCTTTTATGGGATATATAATTCGGATACCACCCATAAAAAATGTGAAAACCAATACATATGTATATCACAAGAACATTACCACTTTCATAATTCCATAATAGATTATTAAACACATGTGATTGAAAGGGGATTTATAATAATTCAAACATAGAATAAAATATAATAACCTAGGGAAAGAATGTGGATGATTATAAACATATACCAATTAAATGGAAGAAACATTAAATGAAATTTACATAAAAGAAAAAAACATTATAAGAGAATTAGAAATATGCATTGAAAATTTTGAAATAATATACTTTAATTTTTTATAACTTTTTGTTCAAAAGGAATCAATTTATGAAGCAATAGTTTTAGAAATAGATTGAGAAATTAAATTATAATTTATTTTAATAATAATTAAAACACAAAATGGAATATTCTAAAATAAAACAATAGAAAACATCTAGAGAAAACAAACATGTAAAAAATTTTAAAAATGGATTCCTTTCACCCATTTTTATAGAAAGTAAAATTTAATATAATGTTTTGTTAATAAATCATATAATTAGGGATATTTATATATAAAAAAATATTAAAATCATGGACATGGAGGATAAAAATTCATGATAGATAAGAATAGATAATATCATATCTACTTAAAAGAAACCATTAAATTGAATTAATATCTAAATAGAGGTTAAATGGTAAAGAGATAGGTAAACCCCAAAAATAACCAAATTATAGGAAAATATATTGCGTTTTAGATTGAAAAAAATCGCACCAATTTAAATTTTTCTATAGATAATAATTATTTCAACGTTATATTAGAAAGAAACCTATTCAAATTTGGTAACTAATGAATAAAAATCCCATCAAAGTGGAAACATAGACATATTTTTAAATATGTTGAATTAAATGAAATTTATAATATAATAAATTCTTTTAAAATTATTTAAACCATAAAAAATAATACAATTGGTGAATATGGAGCATATCACAATGATTTAAAATCAAGATTAAACACCCTTACCAGAAACATCCACTTAGTCAGACATTCTCTATATCATTGTATAAAAACATTGGGTTTATTATTCATTTTTACATTAAAATTTTTAATATTGTTTTATGTAAAACCATTAATTTATTAATTCATATTAAAAATTTATTAATCATTATTTTTTAAAATTAATATTTAGGTAATAAGTTTCCTATTTATTATGTACTATCTCCGTTATGGTGGGGTTTCTCCGTACTATATGATCATGTGTTTAACACATAAATTTTTTTCTTTGTTATTTAATATACGTTTTATATAGTTACAGTGTTATATGATCATTTCATGGAAGTTATGGAGAATTATTCCAAGAAATTATTAAAAATACCATTTTTGGAGATTATTAAATTAACCAAATAATTTTATTTATTGGGGAATATACTTTGACATATTACAAATAAAAAATAATGAAAAAATATTGAATTAAACATTATTACCCATTATTAAAAATATTTAAAATTTCTTATACATATATTACATAAAAGTTATTACAATATTAAAAAAGGTTGTAAAGCGAACCCTGTTAAGAACACATTATAACGACTTAAAGTGTAAGTAAATATCATTATATAGTAATAATATCACTTTTACAAAAGATTATAGATTACTTATTCATTGAATAGGTAAATTTTTTATAATAATATGTGGGTGAATAACAATGGAAATATATATTATATATAGGATGACACTTTTGTTGAAGGTTTGGATCATCACTTATAGATCCTTTGAGAAATGATCGGTTTGAGACTACTTGTTAGAGAACGTATCCAAAAATTAGGATAACCATCTCAGGGATATAATTTTTGTAAGGATTGTAGAGATATAAAATTTATAGAATTAGTTTGGAGTTGGTATAAGAGATATCAATTTATATGAGAAAATGGGATACATTTCTTTGGAAACACGGGTTTGGTGAAGGGTGAAGATGAAACTATATCAATGTAAGGGGAGTTGGGTAAGGTAATGTTGGTGAGAAATTTAGTATTTAATACCACATTAAAAGGTTTTATATAATGGTTTTATATCATTTTAATTTTGGAAAATTTAATGCATGCCATTTGTACCCATTTTACCGCATTTTACCTTGTTTAATTATTTTCCATGATAATTATTTTTCTAAAAAAATATAAATAATCCCTTCATACCTACTTTCAATGTGATGATTACATATTTTTACACCCTTCAATCTAATTAAATTTATAATTATTTGAAAATAAAATTTTAAATTAATGTATAAAATAGTAGTTGGGGGGTTTAAGTTAGTGGTAATGTAACCCCATTAACATGTAAGAAACTGAGATCAAAACCAGGCCGGAGTGAATTTTTGTAGTAGATATATCATTATTATAGAACTATAGTGGTGCATGTACTATTATGAGTGTAATTTAGTTTTAATAATATTCATACGAAATGTGATTTTAGGCTAACAAATGGGGTATTGTGGCCCAAGGTCTTTGACAAATCACTATCTTTCAAGACACTAGGCCTCTAGGCCATAGAGTTGATCAAGATTGACTATATTAGAGTAGCCCCTTGATAATGTATTTGAGAAATAACATTCTCCAAGAAGAGATAACTGGACCAAGAATTGAATGAGGGACATGATGGAAACAAATTTAGCCTGTGCATCTATGCACACATAACTACTTATCAATAAAAACATGATGTGGAGATATAGGTGTATTCATGAAGATGATACAAGGAAGGGGTTGTGTTAGTTAAGTCCGGTCGAGTGAACATGTGATATAATTATTCATTTTGGACTTTGGGTGATGTTTTTCTAAGTCCTTCATACCTCTAAGATTTTAAAACATATAAGGGTTCCCACTTAATGAGGATAAAAAGTGGTATTAATAGAAAAAAGAAAAATTAGAATTGAAAAAAATGAATACAATACCAAGAAAACCCAGTTTTTTAGATAAATAAATTTTAAAACATTAATTGATATTATTATAATTTAATATGAACTGATAATCCTTACATGATTTATGTAATATATTTTGGACACTAATAAACAATATATTTTAAAAATATTTTTCTTATACCATTATATATTTAATTTGTGAAAATAAATATAAATATCACCTAAAAACAATATTTAAACAAATAATTTTTTATGTATTAAAATGAATTTATTCTCTTTATTTAAAATTTTATAATCACTAAAATAATTATAATTTATATGTTTTTTATATAAAATTTATATTTAATTAAATTTTGTATCCTAAATTTTGGAAGTTTAACTTTTAAATAAAAACATATAATATAAAATAAGAAACCCCTTTCAAACAACACTTTTTTTATCTATTAATAATTTAATTAATATTTATTATTATTACTCAATTAATTCTTATATGTTAATAATTTCTTTTAGTATTGATTATATTAATTTTATTTACATTTTTTGATATATATTTTTTACGAAATTAATTAATTTTACAAAAATACGTAACAAAAGAAGCTTATTTAGTATCAATATTATTGTACTATTTAAATTAAAATTGACCAATTTAATTTAAAAATTCATTAATTTTATTCCAAATATATTAGTTATAATAAAAATGTACATTTATAATATTTAAATAAAATTTATTTTTTTTAAATTTATACAAGTAATTAGAAACTGGTAGCTTGTTTACTAACAATATACCCAATGAGAATATACCATTTTTTAATGGTCATATAATGGCTATATTACCCAAATTAAATCATTTGACTTTATTCCATTCTAACCTCTCAAATCAAAATTCCCATTCAATTAATTTTAAATTTGGATTTTAGAATTTTTTTATCCTTTCATGATTTTTTTATTATTTTGGGTTTCTTTATACTAATGATGATACTAAAGTGTAAATATAACTCATTATATTTATTAGTTGTAAAAGAATTGTTATTTTTATGTATTATAAAATATAAATTTATATACTTTTAATGGGTTTAATTATCCAAGGTATGTAATAATCCATGGTATATAATGAATGGATTCATATAATTTTGTTGTAATACTCTATTTCCGACGCTTTCCGTCGGGGTACGCGCGCGCATCCGTCACATAGGGGGAGGACGTGCAGCTTGTGGCCCTGCATTCTAGGTTTCCAAAGGCAAGCGGCATCCGTTCCTTGTTCAGGGACATCTGATCCTTGATCGAAATCGGGATGATGGGATGTCAGTTATTCCTTTCATGGATTCCTCCTCGGAGCTCATCACCTAGTCTGGGTCTCCCTCATAGATTTAAGATGTATTCGTGAACCTCGCTCCTGGTGCCATATTTTCATGGACACCAGTTAATTACACTGCTTCCATCGGGATGCTCCAAGGGGTCTCGTCGGGGCAGCAACCTTCGGTGGGGAGAACGATCACGCTGGGGTATTGTTGGCGCACCTTGACGCTAGGGGATTTGCATGTCTGTCTTCTGTCCCTTATTATGGGGCTTCTCGAGGGCGCGGAAGCTCGAGACATCCCACATAAAACGCAGGGAATTGTGATCTATTTGAGGTTTTCCTCAGCTTCACATGTTTAACACGGGGTATGCTGTGAGTTTAACGTTTTGCAGAGACGGATCAGACTGATCGGAACACTGAGATTGGATCAGAATGAAGGACCCCATAGGGGGAACACCGATATTGTGGCTAGCATGTGGGCGGCTTCCTGGATACTATGGAATGGAATAAGGTGGCATGATCCCACCGGGATGTGGCGACTCGGGTAAGGATCAGGATGAGTGATGGAGTGAAGAGGGGCTTGAACCTCATAGAGGCTTCCAATGTATTCCCATGGTAGGGAATAAAAGTCTGCATAGTTCGGTGATATGGTGGGACACCTGAAGAGGCGACCGGTGAGAATGAACGCATGGATTGGATCCTGGAGGAAGTAATACTTCCGACCTAGGGAATGAGCTTCCTAAGGCATGTGGGCTGGAGGGAGAGGTCAGGATGAGACGTGGGTGTTGAATATGGTGCTTACTCTCTAAGGCACCCCGTAATGGTGGATATGGGGCTTATGCTCTGAGGCGGCCCATAATCGTGGTTGTGAACTGACGCGGAGGGGTCAGAACAACTGAGTGATGGGATTGAGCCTTGTGTAGGCTTCCTACGTACCATGCGTTAGCACAGATCAATGTCCACATAGTTCGGGTCATACATTTTAACGTCGTGCGGGACGGGATATAGTTTAACATCATGCGGGATGTGGAAGACAATTTAACGTCATGCTGGACGGGCATACAGTTTAACGTCCTCCTGGACAGGCAATTTGGGGCTTGTGCTCTGAGGCAGACCAAAGTGTTGGCGAACCGACGTGAAGAAGTAAGAACGACCAGGTGGTGGTCTTTAACCTCATGGAGGCAACCTACGTACCATGTTTTAGCACAGATCAAAGTCCCCATAGTTCGCTTGGATGGGGCTTACACTCAGAGGCGGCGCATGGAGGATGTCATGGTCGATGCTCTCTGTAATCCCACATGATTCATTCTCGGTGTGTGAAACAAGAGGCAACATGGACCAGACGATCACGTTGCGAAGGGTGCGTCCATGAGAAGCGGGGAGGGGCTTACACATTGAGCAGACCAAAGAGGAAACAAGGGCTTATGCGTGGTTAGTAGCCCTTAGTGTCGAGACAGACTCCCTGATGGAGGCCCGTGGTGCGACAATGCACAGAGGGAGAGGGATTTGAGACTGAACAAAGGAGATGCCTCATTACCAATAACACCCTCCACTGGCCTTGGCAGTGGGGAAGTACAAAGGTGCATGGGTGCAACATTCCGCAAGAGGGACTAGGGGATTACGCTCTGAGGCATCCCTTCCCCCATGGAAAAAACGCCACTTAAAATGGAGGATATCATTCCATGTGAGGAAGATTCCATTCCCTTGGAGACGAGTGGTGTAAAGAATGTCCAAGCCGGGGGGACCCTGCGTGCGAGGCACGGGGTCAGATCACAGTTTAACATTATGTTTTGAGGACGAGGTGCTCAGAAGTTTAACATCCTGAAGCTCGGACGAGGTGGGTTCACTCCACACCCCTAGGGAATACATGACCAACACCCTCTACCCCTTGTGGGAGGGAAGGCATCGTCAAGGTCGTGGTAAAGGGGGTCCTTAGGGCGAACCATCGAGGGGTCCACGTTAGCGTGGCTATGTGAAGAAGCAATATCCCTTAGCATTCTTATGTGAAAAAGCATGAGGAAAAGCAACACAATGGGAAACATCACCCAAGGGACCTTGAGGATACTTCATACGATCCTAGAAGGCCACACAGGAAAACACCGCATGGCGTGCATGCCCAGTATGGAGGACATCGGGCGCCTATGCAGGGAGGCACCCGGGGGGCGTAAAGGTGAGGGTTCCTGGGGTTTTTCACGCAAAGAAAAGGTTTGTGTGTAAAGCACCAGGATGGCATGCAAGTGGGGCATAGGGATTGCGTGCGGCTAGGGGGATTGCACGCAAAGTGCTTGGACTGCGCGTGGGGGAAATGGCCAATCCATAAGGTATGGAAAAACCTAATGAAGGGATTGCGCGCAATTTGGAAGGGATTGGTCACAATTATAAGGGATTGCGTGCAAGGGGAATGGATTACATGAAAAGGAGGAACCCTAAGGAGTTGGAAAATTCACTTAAGCCAGTGGGATTGCGCGTAAAGGCGAACCCCGGGGCAAGGTTGCACAAAAATGGTTATTACCTGGAAGTCATATTGCACGCAAAAGTCCGATTTTCATGCACGGGAGTTGTTCCTAATTCTTCTACCCCGAAATAGTTGGGGTCGACTTCTATTTATAGGCATTCACCATCGTGGAATCCGGGTGTCACACGAGATCTTCCGCACTGGGACCAGTTGGCGTGCAAGGTCTCCCTACGCGGAACCGGGCGTGCAAAATTGCACTCCATACCGATTCTTTTTCGTGAATCTCGGGAGTCCTTCATGAGAACAAAATTTTCCCACGCGAGTTCCCTTTAATTTCGCGCACTACTTCCAGGCCCACCAGACCAGGCCTCTGAGTCCGAATATGACTTTGCCTCGTCATTTCGAAACTTCCTCTAGGAGTTACGGACTTTTTTCGGCATCGAAAAATTCCCCCCACGGAATTGGATCAGCGAGAGGTCCCAATGATCGGATTCCGAGGGAAATTCCGAAATTCCAAAGTGGTGGATCTCCTGAGCACTTTGCGTGAAAAAATCCAATGGGGCACGCACAACTCCGGATTGATGAGAAATTCTCTTTATGCATGGTGCGAAACCATGGCCTCGCCTATAAAAAGGGGCGCTGGGTCCCAAGTTCCGTACTCAAGCTTTTCCACGCGATTGGCTCAATGCTCTCGTGCACAAAATTGCTTCCGCAGCTGCGCGCAAATAAAAAACGCATTGGAAACGCATGATCCCTTCCGAGTTTTGGGAACATTTCCATGCAAACTCGGGGTATTGCACGCCAATGGTCCTGATTGCGCACCTGACACCTAAATTGTGCACCGCAAGTCCATATTGCATGCAAAACTTTCCGATTCCGTGCACCTCTTTCTGATTTCATGAAACTCTCAAGAATATTCGGAATGGCTGCAATCCAAGTTGATGAGGGGAAAGCCGCAGCTCGTAGAGCTAAAATGTCGATGAATTTGGAGGTTTATGGTGCCAAGGTGGTCGTTTCCAACAACCTAACCTTGTTCAACTTACTGACCCCCGCCCAGAAGGAGTATCTTCGGTCTGACAACCTCCCGCTCTGGAACTTCGGCATCCTGGAGGAGGTTCCCCTTCCAGGCTTCGAGGTGGACACACCGCGGTCATGGGTGACCCTAGAGGACGAGCTTCCCCACTACAACATCACCAACAATGTCCATCCTTCCAGGGAAACCAGGCACATGGACGTATATGTCCCGAACCTGAGAACCAAAACCATTACTGGGGATGAGCCTGCCGTGGAGAATTCTCCAGCCCTCTATGCAAGCACGTTCCGTCAAAGCATCACATATGACATTAAAGGATTTCTGAAAGATTGGGACCTGCGGTCTGGGGAAAACTTTACCAGGGAGTGGGCCTGGGCATTCTGGGTTCGCCATAATTTCGACCAGTTTGGGGCCGAGCTACAGTATATTAGCTTGTTCGAGGTGGTATGGACATCGCAGTTCCACTTCCACCGTCAACCTGAGCTCAGGCCGGAGCTATTCACCAGGTGGCCCCCTGATACCAACACATTCCGCCTTCACCATGGGGAAGTTGGCATCAGCCTTTGGGACATTCACTGTAACGGAGGTATCCCACTAGAGGGATACCAATACGACGAGTTTGTTCTGCCTAAGAACACCTAGGAAGATAGGTCACGAACCCCCATCTGATGTGGTACCTGTTGGAGCTGGCCAAAGAGAGGTTGAAGGTCACGGACTTCCAGAAGTACATTGCCTATAAGGACTGGTTCAGTGAGTTCCTGGAAAAGGACCCAACATTCTAGATGCCGGGATGGGGAAAACATTGACCAACTGCGGCCTAGAGGAGCAAGAATGGGTCATACTAGAGGACCCTAGAAGTGGGGAAATATCAATCGTGGGGCTAACTCATCATGGTGGCCCGGGACCCGAACATCCGGTACGTCGGGTTCCTCACCACCTTCATGAGCAGGTGGCTCCAACCAGTGTGGGACGTGAGAATGGGCTTCCGTCCAGCAACACTGGTGATGGCTGGCACCATGGCCTCCAACAAAAGGTTCAATTTTGGGGTCCTCGTACTGGCCAAGCTGTATACCATTATGGGTCGCATCTCACGATGGGGGTCTCCTCGGAGGGTATGTGGCCCCTTCCAGATCTTTCACGGCTGGGTGGCGGCTTATCTCAATGGGTATACTTTCCAAAATGGAATCCATCCTCTAAGAAACGGCATGTGACCGTCTCTGCTGAACATTTCTGGGGTGGCGCCGATGATGCTCAATGAGGAGAGAGTAAGGATCCGAATCAGTAACCACACCAATTTCAACTTCAGCCCATTCCCCACCCTGGTCGGCCAGATAGTGGACAATGGGAAAGGCTCACTGGAGCATCATGAGTATTTTCAGAGCATCTAGGGTGGGGTTCTTATGGCTCAGATCGATGAGAAGGTGATCTGCGAGCCTTACGTGCCATCCTGATTTGCTAGGAAATTCAGGTGCCTTCAAAGAATGCCGAATAACGTATTTATGGCTGTCTGGGAGGAGATGAATCCATCTATACTGTGCCAGATGTGGTTGGTTTTCACCACTTTTGGCTCCAATGACAATATCACCCTTCCTTCCACCAGGGTCGACGCTGGCCTAGAAGCCGAGTACGCCGAGCACTAGACCATTGCGTACCCTGAGGGGATTTTACGCAAGTGAGTCGGGCAACTCGAGACTACCCACGTGGAAACCGGGCGACGAGGGAGGCAAGGTGCTGTTAGAAGGGAAGAACCGGGGGAGCACAAGGCAGCAAGGCCTGCACTGGCCGGGACCTCAGTAGCAGGGACATCACACGGTGCTTCCAAGACCTTGTTGCCTGGAAGGGGGTCACACGAGGTGGCCAAGGAGCTGCCCAGGAAGAAGGTAAGATACCTGCTCGAACCTTCCCACGATGCATTTTTTCCGGTATTATGGTCGGTCTGGATGACCCTATGGTAATCAATGAGTGTTTAAGCCATCTGGTAGAAGATAATGCAGGACGAGATCCAACTTCCAGTGGTTGGGCTCATTCGAGTTACTGACAGAGTAATCATCCATCGGCGGCATGCCTATCTAACAGCCATGGACACATACACGCGCCAAAGGGGTCGGCGTGCGAAGCCACCTTTCTTGGTGAATGTGATGCTCAACCAAGAACACGATCCGGAAATGATTCCGCCAGGAGAAGGTGATAGTGATGAGGAGTCGGAGGAAGAGGAGGAAACATGAGAGGACGAAGGAGAAGGAGAATATAAAGGAGGAGGAGAAGATAAAGGATAAAGAGAAGGAGAACCGAAAGGTGAGGGGTTGCAGTGGGCGACCTACCAAGGGAGTCTCTGGGAGAGCAGCGAGATTGTCGGCTCTGATCTTGACATAACTAAGATACTCAAGGTCTGTCTCTATATTTATTCATTTTCCTTCTCTATCCATTCTCTTCTAAAATTTCTAACGAATCTATTTATCTCACTCAGAAGCACCTAGGTGCTGATCAGGCGTCCCTAATAGATGAGGGAGTAGAGGCACCGGTGGGACAGGATGGGGCTCTGACACCCATCATTGAACTAACAATCACTGAGGGGTCTCCAGTTACGACAACTCATGTAGTGGCCAGAACACTAGAGGCCGACGCTCTGGGTTCGTGTAAGTAACATGCTTCACTACTGGTGATTTATATCAAAGATCCCAACTAATCAGGGTACGCCTTGCACAGTGATCTCATCATTGGAGGCTCGTTGGGCTGCTGAGCCTGAGCCGTCCGTGAGCGAACCAGCAGCGGGTATACCACCTCATCCAGAACATACTTCCCACACTGAGTTGGCCCAGAAAATTTGTGAGCAGGGGGCGGCAGACATCAGCAGCGCTGTCATTGGGGAGAGGATGGAAGATGACGGAAGCACCATCGCTATCAGGGTGAGAGAGGAAGGTCGCTCAGACGTCGAGGATCATATTCCTCATGAAGACATCCCTAAGGCAGATCCTGCTGCCGACCTACTGGCTCCCTTTCCTGTGCATCAGCCTTCTAATCCCAAGGAGATAGACGATTCAGACTCAGAAGCGGCCGAGGAGAGCCGAATGACATGGCGCAAAGGATGGATATGTATCCAACGCTTTATCAGGCAACCTCAGACGGATTGGCTGAGGCGGATGGGATCACCTCAGACCTGGCTTCCCTTCTTATGCGTTGGAGGGACTGATGCTCAATGCCTTCATCTGACGGTCCGTGATTACATGGCCGAGAAGATACGCGAGAGCAGTCGGTGCACCGACGTTGCCCAGTGTTAGGAAAGATCGGCGAGTACCCAAGCGTTTCTGAGGGTGGAGAAGGATGTCCAACGCCTTGAAGGGCAGGCGGCAGAGAAGGATTTCTTCATTTCAACGTGATCTAAGCTTTTGGAGCAACTGAAGGCCCAACTGGTTGACACGCAAGAACAATTGGTGGAGGCGAGTCACCAGATGACCGTACTTCAGACCGAGCAAGCGCAGGCACAAGCTAGGATTGGCGAGCTGCACTCTGCGACTGCTGATGATGAGAGAGTCTTCACGGCGAAAGAAGCAGTCCTGGAGGCTACCAGCCAAAGGGTATAAGTGTTGGAAAGATCAATCTAGCATGCTGATCCCTAAGGCCTCTATTTTGGCCATCTCATGAACTTATTCTTTTACTGCTCATCATTCCAATCGAATATATGGACAAATCCATTTATATGTACCTTTGGTTTAATATGCTCACCATAATTCTGAAATGAATAAAAACTCACCCCTAAGCTCCTGTGGGTAGAACCCAATGTGAGAAATAAAGGATGCTCGTGGTATCATTTCATCCAATTGTGAGGAATTCACCAAGATTTAGGCATCTGAAATCGGGCCTGGATTTCTGAGGAGAGGACCTCCGACCGATTGAAATACAATATTCTCAATGTGTTCTGACAGACGAGTGGGGAAATGCCGAGGACATTGAAATCCATCAGAAAATAGGGAGTTGTAAAAGGTGAATCACGTTACCTGAATTCCGAACACTATAAGGGCGCGGGGATGGAGGATAACTGTTAACCGTAGAGGAAACACAGCATCCATATCACGTTGGCCTGAAATGGGGACAATAAATGAGGGCTGACCACTGACCATGTTTGCAACACGAGGCCTAACTC
The DNA here is from genome assembly GCA_963277665.1 of Viscum album. NCBI lineage: Eukaryota > Viridiplantae > Streptophyta > Magnoliopsida > Santalales > Viscaceae > Viscum > Viscum album. The sequence continues at coordinate 1,386,672,287 of OY728138.1, forward strand.
AAATATCATCGATCAGTCTTTCGGAACATTGGCCCAGGAAAGCAGGTGAACCAAGGTCTATCATCCATACTGTTATAATAGGCGGACCAATGGTCTATCATCCATACTGTTATAATAGGTGGACCAAAGGTCTACCATCCTTACTGTTAGGGGGTCCCATAAAACATGATTAGTCTTCTGGGATGTGATCCCATGATAGCAGGCGGACCATAGGTCTATCATTTATATTGTTAGGGGGTCCCATCAAACATGAAAGAGGATGAGGATCCGAATAAAGGGGAACACAAAGCGTGGAAAGTGGAGTGGTGGTTTGTTCAAACAGAGTCCAACACTCCCAAAATTTGTGCCACCGTGGTGGAGGTGCATTAGGAGGACACAATAATCTGGTCACGGATGATCCCAATTTTCAGACAGGACCTCTCTGGTGAGAGAACTGTTGCTTCCCACCATCACTATGGGGCATGCCGAACTTATCCGGGGTTGATGTCGCACTTACACCACTCCCCAAGAAATCAGGGTGAGGGTATGACAGTAAGGAGGGACAAGATTTGGTAATCCCTGGGGATGGACCCAAGACGAAATGTCCAAGAGTTCCTACGTATCTCATAAGGATGAGAATCAATCCAAACGTAGTTCTTGATGGCGCCTTTTAATGTCATGGGGGACTTGACATAGGAGGGATAATCCTTAGAACAGGGTGTGCGTGGTGAAGCTATTGAAAACCCGATGTGAATGAGGACATAATATCACACTATGCCACACAGTCCCGTGGTTGGGGTCCTGAAGGCGAGACCGAAAAGACGAACTAGCTGAACTCGAGCTGGAACCAAAGACAGGAGGTCTGGGCATTCCTATGTATCTCATAAGGATGAGAATCAATCAAGACATAGTTCTTAGGAGATCTTAGTTATATGGTTTTAGAGCATGGACCAGGGATCAGTAAGAAGGGCAGGAGATGCATAGTAAAGTGACTGATGAAACCCATCGTGAATGAGGATGGGGTGTTGCTTACCATATGCTCCTTGGGAACTTTTTTAGGCTGAGGGAACGAACATGAAAGATAGGCTGGGCCTGCGGGGAAGTACCCCGGTGCTCTTACATATCTTATAAAGCTGATAATCAAGCCACACATAGTTCTTGAGGGGTGTAATGGCACGACATGGCACCTGCGCAAAGGACGAAGGAGGCGTGTGGGTCTAGCCCTCACACCAAAAGAAGTGGTATTTGATATATCTTGTTTGTCCATGAAGGTGAATGGTTTTTATTTTGTGGAACGACGGGACTAGGTTAGAAATTCCTGGCGTCACCACAATAATCAAGCCGTAACAGGCGTTGACAAATGGTATGGCAACTGACCAACACCCGACGTGATGTCCCTTATGGGGAGGTCACCACAATGCAGTGTCGTTTTTCATCGTGCGGCCAGGACAATATCATCATAGTTTATGGTCATGTGGTGGGACCAAATAGCATAGTTTAAGGTCTTATGGCTTGGACCTAGGGTAATACGCATGATGAGATAAGGCGTACCCAATGTGGATGAGGGTATATCCTCATACCATCACCGCGCGCGATTCCAGGAGAGGAGCCTCGGGCCAAGGAGCGGACGAGGGTCCAACAATCTGGGGGGAAAGAGACACTAGCTTCCTGCTGAGATGGGGCCGAAACACAATGTTTGGGCGACTCCTCGATTCCCATGGGGATGAGGGTCAAGCTTCGCATGATCCTTAGAGAAAACCCCAGAATATAACCTTGGCGCTCGGATCGTGAGAGCCCCGAACGACGCCGTTATGCAGCTTTGTCCGTCTGACGTGTGGGGGTGCACTGGGGGTTAGTGCAAGGACTGTCGAGATTCCACCTTGAAACGATGGGGTGGAACATAATGTGAATCATGCAACCAACATTCAGGGACCGAAGGAGCCAGTGTGATGATGGAGGATTACTGCTGACCATGTTCGCAACACAACATCCTGTCGAGTTAGACTTGGGGTCAAACAAATGAGCATCAACCGCTGACCATATTCACAATGCTGGATTTGTATTAATTTGTTTTCTGAAACCCTCAGGGGCATTGGCCCGTGACGATAGGAGAACCCTTGGACGTTGTATCCAAGCCATTTTTGGGGGTCCCTCTGGGTGTGAAAGATAATGGGGGCCCGAATGAAGGGAAGCATGAAGCTTGGAAAGTAGAAAAAAACTTCCCTAAGTTGAATCTAAAACTCTAGGTCCTAGACCAGAGTACTCTGAGAACATTAGCGGACCACTAGAAAGGGTCAAAGGGATCAGTTTGAGAGTGTCCAAAAGATGGTGGATTCTCGGGAGGAGGGGGGCATGGTGCCAAAAACCCTGTACCACACCTATTTATATCCCCCCGGGGGAGGGACAGGCCAAGAGGCTGAGGTGACTGGGAAATCGTGGGATCTTTTATGAGATGGGGCTGGACCTGAAACCTAGGGGTTCAGGCAGTCCTACGTATCCCATAAGGATGGGAATCAAGCTGCACGTAGTTCATGAAGCACAACTTAACGTCATGTAGGACAATAAGGGGAATTTATTCCAGGAATGTGTACGGCGCGACGGGTAACCCATGGTGGATGAGGACATAGTCCTACACTACACCCCACACTCTAGGTAAAGACTAGGCTAAGGGGCCCGAGAAGTCCAAGGGGCCTGAGGCTGGGCCTCGGTCAGGGACACCTGACCAGCTTGTAGTTTAACATCTTGCAGTGAGGACAAACAAGCAGTTTAAGGTCATGCTAGACTATAAGGGTCTTAGTTTAAGGTTTTAGAACTCGGACCAAAGGGGCCTAGATGTAGGAAAAAATTCAGTCTGAGGTCGTGCAGAACCAGGTGCAGTTTAGGGTTATGTGGGATCGGGTGCAGTTTAGGGTCATGCAGGACTGGGTGTAGTTTAGGGTCATGCGAGACCGTTATCCAGTTTAAGGTAATGGGGGACCCCTATCCAGTTTAAGGTCTGGGAGACCCTAGGGGCCCAAATGTAGTACCAAATGATGTTTAGGGTCATGCAGGACCAACATACCTTAAGTAAAGTACTGCTTGAGAAACTTGGCATTGGTGGGAAGAGTTACACGCTCTCCATCAATAGTCACCAGGGAATACACACCATTGGGAAAGACCTTATGGATGATGAAAGGCCCCTCCCACCTGGGCTCCAACTTGGGTGGTTTCCTACCGGGATCCATTGTCGCCCTGAGGGCCAGTACCAGATCGCCTTGTAGGAAAGAGTGGAGGTGAACCCTCCTATTGAAATCTCAAGCCATCCTACTCTGATGACTTTCCATGTTGTGCAGAGAGTGAAGCCTATTCTTGTCCAGCACTTCCAATTCCTCTACATGGATTTCAGCAACTCTATCTGGCGCTTGCTAGTCGTAAACCGCCGTGCGTGATGGGGGCAACTAAATCTCGATGGAAAGGATGGCCTCAGCTCTGTACACCAGGGAATACGGGGTCACCTGGGTGGAATTACGAGTCGTCGTCCGATAAGCCCAGAGGGTGTTGGGGAGCTTGTCCAACAAACTTTTCTTATTCTGACCAACATTTTTTGGCAGAATGTTAGAGAGGGTTTTTTAAATGCCTCGATCTGTCCATTCTCCTGCGCGTGATAGTGGGAGGTATGGTTAGAGTGAATGTTGTACATGGCTGACCCTTTCTTCAGCTCAGCTACTCAGAAGTTGGTTCTGTTATCTATGAGGATAGCGTTAGGTACTCCAAATTGAGAAATTATGTTGGAACTCATGAAGTCAGTGATAGAATGGGATTTGAATTCCTTGAGCGGAATTACCTCTGCCCACTTGGAAAAGAAATCCGTAGCGGTTAGAATTAACCATCATTGGTGAGCCGTCACCGGTGGGTAAGGGCCTACGACATCCAACCCCCAGACTGCAAAGGGCCAGGAATACATGGTAGTGTGGAGGGGCTTCGGTGACCAATGCACAAAGTTAGCATGCACTTGGCACACGTGACACCTCTCTGAGAACTAGATGTAGTCATGGATCATGGAGGGCCAAAAGTACCCCAGCCTCCGAATTTGGTGGGACAACTTCGACCCGGCGTGGTGGGCGCCACATGAACCAACATGAAATTCTTGCATGACCTTAGGGATCTTAACTCCTTGAAGGAAATAGAGGAGAAAACCATCAAATCCACGTCTTTAATGGACCCACTCAAGGCTGGGACCACTCTGAAGGGTAAACAGTAGTGCACGGCGTTAGATTCGCTTGCGCTCGGCTCGGTCCGACGGAAGATTTCTGTGTTGGAGATATTCATCCAAGGGTGTCCTCCAATCAGGAACTATTTAGATTACCACATCTGAAGTCCCTAGGGATCCTGGCATAGGGGCACTAGTGGTGATATGGTTCACCCGTGGGACATGATCATCATCCGGGATAATGGGAGTAATGACTCTCTAGTGAGACACGTGGATAACTAGGTAATCCTGTTCGGGCTCCGCAAGTGATGCGACCAGGCTGGCCAAAGCATCTGCCCAACTATTCTGCGACTGAGGAATATGAACGACCTCCAGCCGAGAAGGCAACTGGGTCATTAGATGGAGGTTTCACTCCAACAATTGCAGATGTTCTGGATTTCTGACAACATAGTCACCATTTACCTACTTGATGACCATCTCGGAGTCCCCTTTCACATGCAGATGGGGAAAGTCAATCTTGAGAGCCAGCTCGAGGCCAGTGATGAGGTCATGATATTCTGCCTCATTATTAGTGTAGCCTTTTGACAACATGAATGAATACGGAAGAACGTCCTGCTTCGGGGTGATAAGGACGACTCCCAGGACCACTCTGTTGAGCCTATGATCATTGAGTCTTCTACCAATGGGGATCCGGGAGGCACCATCGAAGTGCATCTTCCATCATGGGATGTCATGATCAACTGAGAGGATTAACTCATCAGGAAAGCCTAGATCCAGTGGCTGATCCACGGAGGTTGGATGAGCAGTTAAGAAGTCTGCCAACGTCTTTACTTTGATTGCCTAATGAGGTACAAACCTGATGTCAAACTGCTGAAGGATCACATCCCTACACGCTAGACGGCTGGTCAACATTGGTCGGTTCAGGATGTACTTCAACGAGTCTACCTGAGAGGCCAGCTATACCTCGTGGTGCTACAAGTATTGCTGCAATTTCTGCACAGCAAATACGAGTGCCATACAGCTCTTATCGATGGGTGAATATCTAAATTCTGTATCGAGGACCATGCAGTTGAGGTAGTAGAGTCTATTCTATGTTCCGGCATTGATCTTCTAGGCGAGAAGTGCGCTGAGGGGCCATTCTAGGGTGGTCACATAAAGGACCAGCATCTTTCCGAAAACATGTGGCATCAAGACCAGAAGATGGAGTAGATACTACTTTATTTCCACAAAGGCGATCTGACACTCTTCATTCCACTCGTAGGTGGCACCATTCTTCATGATCCGGGAAAAGGGATTACACTTGCCGGCCAGATTTGCAATGAATCGGAGTATATAGGCTAAGTGGCCTTGGAGGCCTCTGATCTCCCGAATATTACTTGGGGGAGGCATCTGGCTGATGGCCTTGATCTTCTCTAGGTCGATCTCGATGCCTCAGTATTGGACAACGAAGCCAAGAAACTTTCCGGAGGAGACCCCGAAGGCACACTTCAACGGGTTCATCTTTAGGTGGAGAGAACGGAGGAAGCCAAACAATTTTTCAAGGTCGTTGAGTTGGTCCTGGTGCTGTTGAGATTTAACCACCAGGTCCTCCACATAGCATTCTACCAGTGTGTCGAGGATTGGCCTGAATATTTGATGCATGGCCCGTTGATAGGTGGCACCCACATTCTTCAGGCCGAAGGGCATAACCTGGTAACATAATGTATCTTGGGGGGCCCTGAAGGTAGTGAAATCTTCATCCATAGGGGCTATCTGTATCTGGTTGAACCCAGAATACCCATCCATGAAGGAGAGGGCTTGGAACCCGGTCGTGGCATCGATCAACACCTTTCTCACTGGAAGGGGAAAATCATCCTTTGGACAGTTGCGATTGAGATCGCGGAAGTCGATACAAACCCTTTTCTGTCTGTTATTCTTCCTGACCGGTACAATGTTGGATAGCCACATGGGATACTGAGCAACTTTGACAAAGTTGGCTTTGATGATCTTATAAACTTCAGCCTCAACCAGGGCACCGTGAGAGGGGTTCATTGTTCTGGGAGGCTGCTTGAACCTGTGATGGTTTGCCGGAAGGCTAAGGTGGTGGACAACTACCTGAGGATCTAATCCTGACATCTCTTCGTAACTCCAAGTGAACACATCATGGTGATATCTAAGAAAGTATATGTACTATTTCCACTCCTCGGGGGGAATAGCGGCGCTGACCAATGTGGGTCTGGGGTCTGCCTCACCACCGAGGTTCACCTGCACTAACTCGTCGACCGTGGAAAAGACGCCCTCCTCAAAGGAAGTGGGAGCATCTTCCATGTCCTCCTCTCCACTTGTGGAGGGATCATCCAAAGAGAGAGCTGCTTTGGGGCTACTAGACATTGATGGGAAGCTGGTGCCGGCTTGGGTGGCAGTGGTCATCATATCAGGAAACTCATGCACTATGGAGACCATGTCGAAAAAGGAGGTTGATCAAATCCCATCTGGTCTTCGGCCCAAGGGGCCACAATTTATGACATAAAAACAATAGTGGCATGTTGGCTTGAGCCGGTTATTTCCGGCCCGGTGTAAGATACACATATGATGTACCGCCGTTTCCTTGAGCATGACTTCTTGATACCGTACCGAGGAAGGAGGCTTGGGGATCACCTGAGCCAGGTTGGTGTAGGAGTATGAGGTGATTTCCCGTCACCACTTGGACCTCGGAATATTCCTTCCTCTTGTACCCGAAACAACAAATCACTTCCCCATGTCGGGGGTTGTGGCCTCCAACTAATGGATTGGGAAGACATAAGCATCATCCAAACTCGCCCAGGGATCACTTATGACAATGACAAGCTCAACCTCACCTAAAAAACCTACTTATCCTTGCTCTTGTAGTAGTCAGCATCTAGATAATGAGATTCACAAGAGGCCAAAGGAGACACATCTTGTTAGAGCACGCCTACTCAACCATTAAGGGTGTATTTGAGGCACTGGTGATACGATGAAGGGACCGATGCGTGATGGTGGAGCCACAGCCAGCCCATAAACGCGTTGTAGGCGGTTTCTTGAGATACAACCATGAATTTGGTGTTGGAAATTAGGCCACTGAACTGGGTCTTCAAGAGAATCTTGTCGAGTGGAGTTTTCTTGGTCCTATCATACCCCTAGATCCTGAGGTCGGAAGGAGTTAAATCATTATCAGACAATCCCAACATTCACAGTGTCCGAGTTGGGATTAGGTTAATCCCAGAACCCGTGTCAACAAGATAGTGGTGGACTTCCACGCCGGTGAACTGGCCAGTGAGTACAGTGGGTGAATGTGCCCCAGTGTGGGAGGGTCTTCGTCTTCACTAGAGAATGAGATAACTGCCTGACATTCGGCGTTCTCAATCACCTCGGCGTGGAAGGCTTCTGCAGCTGCTACCTCCATCTCAAACTGGATGGGGATCCTTAGGGCATCGGCAAGTGCCTCATGCATTTCAGATGATAGGAGAAGATCCTCAAGGATAGAAAAGCTTGCTGGAATGCCGGAAAGGTTCTTCTGGACATCATAATTATGGGACAAACGTGAGCTTCTACTTACAGAAGGACGCTCTGCGATTGGAGGCATGACGGGATCTGCCGGCTAGACCGGTGACTGACCGGTACTAGGAATGTCTCGCTGTTCACTAGTCGAGGCCCGAAGATAAGTACTAGAGGGCTAGGGTCGGCTGGTGGCAGGGCAGAGCTGGTCGCGGCGCGGCCGAGGTGGTTCTTCCTGATCCAGCAACACAAACGGTGGTAGAGGTGAACCTGTCGACACAGAATGAAGGGACCGCGTGTGCTGATCTCTATAATGGACCTGATGTCTAGTTTCAGTGGCATGAACGACCTGGCTGGAGGTGCCAACTATCATGCCCCGGTGACTCAGGTAGTTGCGGCTCCGCTGATGTTGGCAATGGCTGGGGACATTGGGAAGGTCCACCTGGCGTTCCTCATCGTCGGGAGTCAAAAAAGGGTTGACCAACTCTACGGTGTTAATAGAAGCTTACCAAGGACTGTCACACGAGGATTCATCCACTACCAGACAGAGTCTCGGAGGGATCCCCATTTCTAGGGACATAAAATCTCCAAGAGTGTGGGATGACGATGGCATTGGCAGGGTGTGTTATTTCTTCTTGCACCCCCGCTTGCTCTTCTGGGAAGAGGTAGGCTGGGATGACAATGCTGAGGTAGGGCTCGCAGATTCTGAGGGCTCTGGCTGATTTAGGCGGGCACAAATGATTCCATGGGCATGGGTGACTGTCTTGTGGTCCATCGAGTCGTTATACTTCTAGGGCCCATGGTCGGAAACCTGCTGCCACTCATCCTCGTCGCCACTACTGACATCTGATCTCACAAAGACACCTGCCACTTGTGTCGGGGCCAGGCCCAACCTGACTATGTTGCTGTCAATATGGTCTTGGATCCAGTCATTGAACACATAGCACTACTGGATGGTATGCCCCAGGGTCTGGTGATAAGGGCAGTAGTTGGGGTGATCAGTGAGATACGCCTCTTCCGGCTTCCGGAACTCAGGAAGCCGCAATATTTTCTACTCCAAGGCAGTACAAAAGTAACCAGGGACCTGGGCCTCGTCAAACGACTAAGTCTGATTAATTCTGTCTGAAAAGGGGAATTTTCGAGGCTGGCCCTGAAGAGGGGCTGGAGGAGCATGCTAAGGAGGTAGAACCTGGTTATCTTGCCTAAGTGGTGGCAGTGCGTTACACGGAGGTGCTTGCCGATTTTGAGGTGATCGCTGCTAGGCTGGGAGTTGTGCCTGTGGAGGTGGACCCTTGTGGGGCTGCAGAGCTGACCTTACTTGCAGCAACTCTAGCTACCTGGGCGCCTCTATCTGGGCCATAGTAGTGGGCTCGGCTCTTTCAGCTCTCCCTGCTGGGATTACAGGAGGCAGTAGGAATGCCTGACTGGCCTGTTGGAGGGCTTCTTCGAGGCACTTATCATTGTCTAAGAAGTCCTGGAACCCTCTGGGTTAATTCTGAGTGATCAGAGAAGGAACTAGCTCTGCCTTGATGTTCCCTACGCACATTGTCAGTAATTTCTTCTATGTTAGTGGCATGTTAAGGGAGTATGTGAGTCCCTTACACCGGGCGACGAAGTCCGCGACTCGCTCATCGAGCCTTTTTTGCACCTAAAGAGGTCTGTGATGTTCATCTTTTGGATTGTGGAACTGAACTAGTAGATGAATTTCCTACAAAGGTCCTCCCATATAGTCACATATCCGATAGTGACCTGGCTGTATGAGATGAATGATGGTCCTTCTAGTGTATAAACAAAGCAACGACTCTTGGCGGCCTCCTGCTACAGCAGAGATCCTAACATAGGCCCGCACCTCGAGTTGAAGTGGGACAAGTGCTATGGTGGATCTCCAGTCCTGTTAAAGGGGGAGAAATTGGGGTTCCCAAATCCCGGTGGGGTGGGCATATCATCAACCCATGCTGGGTATGGCTTACCGTCAGGTGGGATTGCCACCTGTCGAGTTTCCAGAGCCTCTAATCGGGCGATTAGTGCCTCCATCAGATCGTCTGGAGGCGGGTTCCTGTCCTGACAGGGATCCCTAACCACAAGTGCATTGTCGTGCTCTTCAATCTGGTAGTCAAGCTCAGCAGCTTGTAGGGAGGATGGCAGAGTGACTCTTGGGGCTATGAGAAAAACCCGAGCGGAGTCACTTGGGTGATCACGCCACTCAGGAGGGTTTGGAGAAACGTATCGCACCCACTTTCCATGATCACCGGCCTCTCCTCTGCCAACGAACACAGCATGATCATGGTTTTCCAGGAGAATCTCGTCGAGGGGTAGTTGCTCCTGCCCCTGTTGTCCTGGCCTTGGATCACCGTAGTCAGGCCGCCGCTCTGCAATGCATTCGGCCAAGAGCTCATCAACCAGCCTCTTCTGCTCAGTAAGATGTTGGCGTAGCGTGGCCTTCTCGGGATCTTCCTCTGCCTTCTGTACCGAGGCAGATGGGTCAGCGAGCTTGACAGCCCTGAAGTGCTATTTACCCTTGCCGATAATTCACCTCAGTGTTAATACTTCAGTGGGAGTGGAGAGGCCCAGGAGGTTCCTCTACTAGCGAGTAATTCTCCCCGATGGATCCATTAGTGGCTTGTTCTCAGGGGGTGAGTCCCTGTCAAGGAGTTCCACACCATTTCCCTCTCCTGACAGGTCGGCCATGTTGACCGCTACTGCCCTTGGCAGCATTCTCTCAGAGCCGCCCAGTGAGTAGGGCTGTTGGTGAATTTCACTGAAAAGTAGGGCAGCATACTGCACCCATCCACAGACATGCGCATGGGGAATGGCCTCCTCGATAACCTTGCGGAGTATTTGAAAAGTCAGGATGCATTGTTGCTGGAGGGCCCTGTGGTGGCCAAGTGACTCGGGGTGCCGAACCGCGGGGAGCGCGACCAAGTCGACCAGAAGACATTGCTCACCGATATCCTCGAGATGTGCTTGACTCCCAGGATAAGGCGCTCGATGGCGGTGAAGACGAGGGCGAGTCACCCGGAGAGTCTGGAGGAAACATTCCAACTCTCCTGGGGTGAGCGATTCTGGTATATAAAAATCTGATCCTGCGATCAGCCAAAACTTCTCGGGGAAGTGGCCTGCTGCGATGATAGTCCAGAAGCTCCATGACTCTAGTTCGGGGTCCGACCCTTTCTACCCCTGCTCATCATCCGAGGATGTCCCGGGAACTGCAACCAGTGCCGAGGCAGACTACTGGGCCGGTGGGATGGCCGGTGGAGAATAGGGCGAGAAGGACGATTGGCCGCCAAATCCTAAGTCTTCCTCTAAGGGTTGTAGTGTACTGGATTCCACGTCATGATAGGATGGGCTAGCGAACCGGCCTCCTGTCACAGTGTCGGTGCTTAATGAGGGAGTGTCATGTCACGACTCTTCCGTCGGTCCCCAAAAAAGTTCTCCACCCTCTCTGACCGAGGTGGAAGGTGCTTCCGGAGAGGCCAATGGTAACTGAAAGTTTGATCCTTGGGGGTATGCCAAGTCCTCATCCTTTTGAATATACCTTTGGAGGGAGGAGGGAATCATGTGGATCTCACATTCAGGGAGTACAAGGCAGACATGCCGCGTCTCCATCCCTACCCTTGACTCAAAGTGTTGGGGTGAAGGTTCCATCACTGAGTCGTACTCCCCCTCAGAGTCCGAGAAACGGGCTGGTCTGATTTATTGTCTGGACTTCCCTGACATTCCTATTGCGGTGACGACGTCCCACCTTCCTTACCTTGGGTGGCACGTCAGGGCAAGGCTAATTTCCGTCATGGAGTCCTCTGGCCGCAATAGTGCTAGGGCCGAGAGGATCGAAGGCCGGGGTGCGAGGAGCACTGGGACAGATGTAGAAAGGGACATGGGGAGGACCTCAATGTGGGCGAGTGACCGGATATGCAACGTATCCATACTCACGACCAGTGGTAGGGGATTTGACCTCGTACCCCGTGTAGTGGGCACTGGAAAGAGCCATACCCGGAGTGTAGCGATCACGGGAAAACCTTTTACTTTCCAGAATGGTGGCATAAAGTACGCCTTCATGGTGGATGGCACTACCGCGAATCGGTCCGCGGCGGCCATTGACTGTGCTAGTGACTAGGAGAGTCGACCCAACCTGCCTGCAGGGTGGTCAGGGCCTCGATCTAGGTCAGGCATTTAACTTCCCCTACTCAACGTACGAGGGGGTCTGATAACAGGGGTCAGGAGTGGCTCGGGCCACAGTGGTTGCTGATGTTGGCGCCCCAGGGCAGGCATTCTCTTCTGCTCACACCCAACGCCGGCGTTGGGTCAGATGGGTCGGAACCAGTAGTGAAGGCATAAAGATTGCCTGCTCCTCATCCCGGAGAGTTGGGTGGCGGCATCAACGCAGCCTGGTGGGGGCCCTTGTCATGGACCCTTGAAGCGGGTCTCCGATCGGGCGAACCCGGACATCCACTACCTCATCGGCGTAGGGAAGAGAGGTGTCAAAGAACTCCGGGGATAATCTCCTGAAACTTTTGAACGTCGGAGTGGGTAGCGGTGGCTCCCGGCGCAGCCCCTGGGAGTGGCGATGGTAGTGAGGTAGAGCTACCTCTAGATCCAAATGGGCCATGTCCCTGGTGGGGATGACCCCTTCCTACTTGTACCTACGAACCAGGTCGTTGATCACCCTTCGTTGGATGATCCCTGACGAGGAGAGGGGTCGTGAGTTCCCAGAAGTCACAGCAGTTGGATCAACTGTGGAAAATCCGGGACCATGCGGGGTGACCGCGTCGGTATTGTCCCTAACCCTATGCTAGTGGATAGGTGGCGATCGAGCTCCAGATGCAGCGATCTTATTCCTGGAAGCAGGTAGATGAACCCATTAGCGCTAATAGGGAAAGAAATCGACAACCAATAGCCCAGTGCCATTCTGTCTTGCATGACGGTAAGAGGGATCCATGCTGACGACGTCGCAAAATGGAGTGCTCAACGTCCTGAATGCCTCAACCCCTGGCGGGTTTCACGTCCCGGTTCTAGGTGCCTGGACCTGGTGACATGCTAATCTTCTGACACCCCGAACGCTTCCAGTCTCCGTATTGAGGAGAAGAGCATTCTCGTCGGGTTCACCATTTTCTATTTCCAACGCTTTCCGCCAGGGTGAGCACACACATCCATCACGCAGGGGGAGGACGCGCAGCTTGTGGCCCCGCATTCCCGCCTTCCAAAGGTGGGCGGCATCCGTTCCTTGTTCAGGGACGTCTGCTCCTTGATCGAAACATGGATTATGGGATTTCAGTTCTTCCTTCCGTGGATTCCTCTTCGAAGCTCCTCACATAGTCCGGGTCTCCCTCATAGATTTAGGACGTGTTCGTGAACCTCTCTCCCAGTGCCATATTTTTATGGACACCAGTTAATTACACTACTTCAGTTGGGATGCTCCAAGGGGTCTGGTCGGGGCAGCAACCTTCGGTGAGGAGAATGGTCACGTTGGGGTGTCTTTAGTGCGCCTTCACACTGGGGAATTGGCATGTCTATATTTTGTACCTTATTATAGGGCTTCTCGATGGCGTGGAAGCCCGAGGCATCCCACATCAAACGTGGGGAATTGTGTTACATATGAGGTTTTCCTCAGCTTCCCATGTTTAACACAGGGTATGCCGCGAGTTTAACATCTCGCGGAGACAGATCATTCTGATCAGAACACTAAGAGTGGATCAGATTGAAGGACCCCCTATGGGGAACATCGATATTGGGGCCAGCACGTGGGCGGCTTCCCGGATACTATAGAATAGAATGAGGGGGCATGATCCCACCGGGATGTGGTGGCCTGGGTAAGGATCAGGATGGGTGATGGAGTGAAGAGGGGATTAAACCTCATGGAGGCTTCCTACATATCCCCATGGAAGGGAATCCAAGTCCGCGTAGTTCGGTGTTACGGTGGGACACCTAAAGCGGCGACCCATGAGAATTAAAGCATGGATTACATCTTGGAGGATGTAAGACCTACAGGATAGGGAATGAGCTTCCCGAGGAATGTGGGATCAAGGGAGAGGTCAGGATGAGTCATGGGTGTGGGATACGGGTCTTACGCTCTGAGGCGGCCCGTAATGGTGGATATGGGGCATTCGCTCGGAGGCGGCCCATAATGGTGGTTGTGAACCGATGCGGAGGGGTCAGATCAACTGAGTGATGGGATTGAACCTTGTGGAGGCTTCCTAAGTACCATGCATTAGCATAGATCAAAGTCCACGTAGTTCGGTGCATATAGTTTAATGTCGCGCGGGATGGGATACAGTTTAACGTCATGCGGGATGAGGCAGACATATTAACGTCATGCTGGACGGACATACAGTTTAATGTCATGCTGGACGGGCAATTTGGGGCTTGCGCTCTGAGGCATCCCAAAGTGTTGGAGAATCGACGTGAAGAAGTCGTAACGACCGGGTGGTGGGATTGAACCTCGTGGAGGATACCTACGTACCATGGTTTTGCACGGATCAAAGTCCTCGTAGTTCGCTGGGATGGGGCTTACGCTCTGAGGCGGCCCATGGAGGATGTCATGGTCGATGCTCGCTCTAATCCGACGTGAGTCATGTTCACTGTGAGAAACAAGAGGCAACAGGGACCAGACTATCACGTCACGAAGGGTGCATCCGTGAGAAGCGGAGATGGGATTACGCGTTGAGTGGCCCAAAGAAGAAACATGGGCTTATGCGTGGTTAGCAGGCCTTAGTGCCGAGACTTACTCGAGGATGGAGGCCCGTGGTGTGAGAAAGCACAGAGGGAGAGGGATTTGGGGCCGAACAAAGGAGATGCCTCGTTCCCTATCACACCCTCCACTGGCCTTGGCAGTGGGGAAGTACGGAGGTGCATGGGTGCAACCTTTCGTAAGAGGGAATAGGGGCTTACGCTCTGAGTCAACCCTTCCCCTGTGGACAAACGCCACTCCAAAAGGAGGATATCATTCAATGTGTGGAAGATTCCATTCCTGTGGAGACGGGCAGTGTAATGAATGTTCGATCTGGGGGGACCCTGCGTGTGGGGTACGGGGTCGGATCACAGTTTAACGTCATGTGGTGAGGACGCGGTGCTTGGCAGTTTAACATCCTGTAGCTCAGATGAGGTGGGTTCGCTCTACACCCCTAGGGCTTACAAGACCAACACCCTCTACCCCTTGTGGGATGGAAGGCATCGGCAATGTCGTGGTGATGGGGGGCCATAGGGAGAACCATCGAGGGGTCCACGTTAGCGTGGCTATACGAACAAGCAACAACCGTTAGCGTGCCTATGAGAATAAGAATGATGCAAAGAAATGAAATGGGAAACTCCGCCCAAGTGACCTTGAGGTTACTTGGTACGAGCCTGGAAGGCCGTACGGGAAAACAACGCCTGGCGTGCATGCCCGGTATGGAGGACATCGGGCGCCTATGCAAGGAGGAACCCGAGGGCATAAAGGTGATGGGTCCTGTGGGTTTGCATGCAAAGAAAAGGTTTGCACGCAAAACACCAGGATGACACACAAGTGGGGAAAAGGGATTGCGCGTGGCTAGGGGGATTGTGCGTAAAGGGCTTGAATTGTGCGTGGGGGCAATGGCCGATCCCTAAGGTATGAAAAAACCAAACGAAGAGATTGCACGAAATTTGGACGGGATTTCCCACAATTGGAGGGGATTGCGCACAAGGGGAAATGATCTCACAAAACGGAGGAACCCTGAGGAGTTGGAAAATTCACTTAAGCTAGTTGGATTGCACGCAAAGGCGAACCCCGGGGCAAGGATGCGCAAAAATGGTTATTACCTAGAAGTCATATTGCGCGCGCGGGAGTCCGATTTTCCTGCACGAGAGATGGTTCGAATTCCTTAACCCTGAAATAGTTGGGGTCGGCTTCTATTTATAGGCATTCACCATCGCAGAATCCAGGTGGTGCGTGAAATATTATGCTCTGAGACCAGTCGGTGCCCAAGGCCTTCCTGCGCGGAACCGGGCGCACAAAAATTTCCCGCTGTACGGGTTCTTTTTCACGAATCCTGGGAGTCCTTCGCGTGAACAAAATTTCTCCACACGAGTTCCCTTTAATTTTGCGCACCACTTCCGGGCCCACTGTACCGGGCCTCTGAGTCTGAATATGACTTTCCTTTGTCAGTTCAAAACTTCTTCTAGGAGTTAAGAACTTTTTTTGCCATCTACATACTCTATTAGAAGTAAATAATTTTTTATTTGATTAATTTTTTGTATTATTTATTACCAAATAGTTTTTTGATTCATTATAAAAAATAAAAAAAGTAAATTTGGGGAATTATTTTCCACTTAAATATGTTATATTATATATTTTATTCAAAGCTATTGACACTTGCAGACCAAGACCGAAACATATTTTCATTGGATGGTTTTAATAGAAATTTTATTACATTTTAAATGATAAAAATAATTACTCTTAATAAAAAGGTTATGGGAGAAATGTATATCACTTTTAATATCATAAAGTAGAATAATATAAAAAAATTAATTAATAAGAAGAAAATTTTTATGATGAAGAGGAAGTTGTTGAGATAAATTTAGAATATTAGTGTTAATTTCCAACAATTTTTTAGAATTAATTGAAAATTATAAATTAAAGATTAAATTTATGTTTGTTAAATGGGTATGTGTCTTATATTTCACTAAAAATATTATAAAGTTGAAGGATTAGAGAATTAATTATTAAGATTTGTCACTTAGGTGTTCTTCTAAAAAGAAACATTCTAATTTAAATATGTTAAATGTTTCATCAATGTGAAATGATTCAAATTTATCAAAATTAAAAATGTAAAATTTATTATCATAATTTTATTATTAATTATGTGTTAATAATGAGACATGAGTTGAAATTTCAAGTGTAGCTAAGGAGAAGATATTGATTACAAAAGTGAGTGATGATTATTTCATTAGTGATGAATCTTATGGTTATGTAAAGGATAATGAAATAGAAATAATGATACTAGTTAAGAGAGAGTTGATAGTGTACGATTCAAAGATACCAAATCTTGAGGAAAGACTATATGAAATAAAAAAAAAGAATATAAAACAACAAATAATATATATTATTACCATGATGAAATTCATTAAATTTTGATTAAAAATATAATAATGAATGTTATCAATTGATAAAAGGAATAAATATAAATATTATATAAAATAAATATAACTTAATATTTTTTTACAATTTTATTTAGTAGAAAAAAACATATGAATAAGTTCATGTTCAACTTTGAGAAGTTTGTGAAATAATTTGGAGACGGATCAAATGGAAATGTTAAATTTATTGATGCCTATAGAAATATTATTAAATTTTCAAAATTTAAATTAACCCACTCAATGGTTTTATTGGTCTCTAATTTTTATAGGTTATGTCCGAGAAGCTGTTTTAGATAAAGGAAGTGTAATTTGAATAAAAAACATAAATTTAAAAAACATTAAAAGTATTCAAATGAAAAAGTGAAGAAATATTTTGTACAAATGGAAATAGAAAATATTTAATAAATATATCCAATATATAGTGGAATATATTATAATTATTCCATATTTTTTGTTTAAAAAAGTAATATATAGTTAAATTTCGATTATATAATGGAAATTAGGGAAAATATTTATAACCTGATGTTTATTAGGGAAAATTTAGAAATATGATACTATTATTGTTGTACTAGATTTGAACGTATTTAAAGATGATTCTTATTAATTGGTAGATATTTTTTAAATCAATGATTAGTTAAATAGAGGAGTTAAGGGGGATTTACCCTAGTTAGTTAATAAAAATTCAAAATATATTTGAAATTTATAAGGTAAATAATAACAATAAATCTTAGATATTTAAGGATCTTTGAGGGTGATGTCGCGAAATGATTCATGATTCTAATAATTGAAATACCATATTTCAAGATGAGTTGAAAATGCCTCAAAATTCTCCACAATATCTAAGTAATAAGAATATTAGAAAGGTTAAAACTCTTACAGTGAAAGTCTCATTGAATGATTATAAAACAATAACAATAATTAATTTAAGAAAGAGGGTGTTTTTTTAATATTATTGAATATAAGAATCATAAAAAACAATATGAAAAAATAATATAATGGCAGGTTACATTTATTATAGATGGGACTCCCATAATCAAGGGATTTCCTTCAAAATATATAAGTGATAACATGAAAAAAATTCAAGAATAAAATTTTTATTGATGGGTTAAAGAATGATTGTCTTAGTGTTTCCTAGTATTTAGGTGATGGTAATAAAGTTAATTTTGAATTTATGAAATCTTGGTGAAGTTTATGAAATATGATTATTTCATTATTAGATGATAACGAATAAAGTGTAACTTGCTTTTAGTGGGATATTCTAACAATTCTTTTTTATTTGATATCAAAATAAAAATATAAGTTGTGGTGTCGAAGGATTCAACATCTTAGCCAAACTAATTTAAAAAGGAATACTCAATAAAAAATTTTCATGATGTTTATATATTGAATAGATAAAGAAATTATTTTCTTTCTCTATAAAAATTGGATAGTTTATAACATTATAAAAAAAATTATAGATTAAAACATTTGACACATTATTGTTTATACATTCTGATATTTGTGGGCCTTTAGAGAATAATATCAATAATATAGATAATATAAATGTGTCATTTATTGATGAATTTAATTATATTACCTTTAATATGTTTGAAATTCCAAAATCTTAGGCCTTTAATATGTTTTATTATTTTAGTAGATTTATAAAATGAAGTGTGGAAATTATTTGAAATGAATTATATGGATAATGGGGTTGAGTACATAGGTGTAACATTTACATATTGTAGAAAAAAACATATGGTTTTATACATTAGAATATCGAACCATATATCCCAAAATTAAATCGTGTAATTTAATGGATGAATTTAGGATTAACATATATGGATCAAATGAAGTTGGTGGAGTATTAAACATCATGTATATTTTTGAGACAAGTGACTCTAACAATGATGCATATAAAAAACTGTTGCATATGTAATATAAATATAGATAACTCTCTTAATGAAATATAACTAATGATGGAAAATAACATGAAGTAATTATGGGTTCCTATAATTCCTTTTATTATCAATGTTAATGGTGAAAGTTTGGAAATGTTGTAGTAATTTATAATTAATGGAATTTTACTTGGTTATCATTCATATAAAAGGGGATATCATCACCACATTAAAGAAAAAATAATATTATTTATTTTTATAATGTAAAATGTTTAAACTATAATTTAATCAGTGTGTCGATAGAGAAAATATTTTATATTCAATAGATAAGAATCATAATATACTAGATAATATAATGAAAATTATGAAAATACAGATGATTCATGTAATAGACTAAAGTGATTTGATGATCTAACCAATATTAGTTGACGATGAATAAAAAAATTAAATTCATTATATGTTGATATTTTATATATGTATAATATATTATTATTGAATAAGAAAAATTGATTCAACAGGGTTTTCTTTTAGGATAATATCACACACTTCCTTGATTTCCCATTTTAAACTATGAAATGTGATTAAAGCATTGACTCATCAAGAATAGTCATATGTTTTGGATAAAGAATTAGACCCGATTGAGTAGAAAGGATATTGTGAAATGGTTCTTAATCTAACATAAAAGAATATTATTAGAAGAAAAATTCATTTTATTACATGTTTAATTAAAATAGATAGGTGATGAGGAACAATTTAAAGTTCATTTACAAGGGTTATCCCTGTATTGAGGGAACTGAATTTGATGATACATTTTATCCAATTTCATTTAATGAATATATAATGAAATTTCATTTTACAATTTCTTAAACAACATATAATAATTTATAAATTAATTTCATTTTATCCATCCATAATTGATAAATAACAGATAAACGTTATATTATATAGCCTGAAGTTGTCTTTATTAGAGATGAGGATATATGCATTTTCATGTCGATGAAATAACTATATGGGTTAAGATAATATCTAATTCCATTATATTCTTGGCATGACTAATGTTTAAAGTCTCAGAATTTCTAAAAAGAATGTGTCAATAAGAACAACTGCATAAATTAAATATGGGATATATCTCACGCTGTTATAATCTATGTTAATGATATTCTATTTTTTGAAAATTAATATTGGGAATGCTAGGGGTTTTTAACAAAAATTAAGGAGTTTCCAGAGATGTCTTTGTTGGGAGAAATAATGTATTTTTTGGGAATTTAAATTTTTCAATAGAAGGATCATATATTTCCTTATATATATATATTCTTATATAAATTAAAAATAATTTGTTATGAAGAATTAATACTAATTTCTAGTCAACCATTACTGGGAACTAAACATTACAAATATGGAAAAGATAAATAGGTATTCCAAAAAGAGTTTAGAAAACTTACTAAAAGTTTACATTATTTGGATAATTAAATCAATAACATCATGTTTCATATCAAATTATGATCTCATTATTAAACTGCACCAAAGGAGAACCACTTCATTTTAAATAATGGGATTTATAGATATATCAAAGGTAAAATTGACTTTTAGATAACATATTACAAAAAAGTGATGTTGGATTATGATGGAATTTTTGATATGGATTGGGATATAATAATTGATGATAAGAATCCCACATATAGTGGAGTTGTTTTTTGTTAGGGAAATATATTTATAAAAAAACACATAAGAAAATATCCAGTAAATTCACATCAATATAGGTATAATAGTATAAAAGAAATAAATTAACAACACAATTTGTGTAGTTAAGAAATAAATTGGATTATATCATGCTAGAGTTGAAGTTACCATTACTTATGTGCAGTGATAATCAATGTCATGTTAATCATTTTAGAAATTTGGGTTATATTTTTATATTGAATAACATTGATATAAAGTACTAATTTATAAAGGAGATTGTTTAACAGGGTATGATGAAGATGTAGTTTGTTTCTAAAAAGGATAAAGTGGTGAATGTATTTACCAAACTATTGTCAATGTACATATTTAAAAGGTTTTGGATGATAATGGGAGTTCAAGATAATATATTACCAGAATAAGGTATTGTGTCCCCTCACATAGCCCAATATTACTAGGAATTTTGTTTTTGAAGGTAGAGATAACAAAATACTAATAATATACTTTCATCTTAAATGAGACTCATTTATTATTAAATAATAAAATACATTTAGGAATATTTTTTCCCAAAGTGGAACTATTTGATTTTAGTAGTGTGTGTAATATTGATTGGTTAATTATAATAATGGTTTGATGAGTATATGTATATAAGGATTTTTTAGGACATCTATAAGAAATATTTTAAGATGATGATATGTGATATTAAGTGGAATTGGTCTAAAAATCAAATGTATGGATTGAGTATCAATATATTTTAAATTATTATTCATTATTCTTGATTCCTACAATATCTTCACTCATGTTGGTTATTAATTATTGAATAGTGATTTATTTCAACATTTAATGTTTTTTGTACTTATTTGGTTGAGACAAAAACATGAAGAGGTTAATTATTATAACGAAGAAGGAATTTAAGGAGAGTCGTGTGGCCCATGAAATGTGTGATATAAAAGTGAGTATGTGTTGGATGAAATGGTTTTATGTGAATATTTTTCAAGAATGTTTTTGATAGTTATTGTGTTACAATCTTGACACAATAAATCCAGTGATTCGTATTATTTGAGCTGTTTTTATTACATTAGAAACATAATAAAGCTTATATATGTATGTTTCATACTTCTAAAAATAATTAGGGAATTTTTATATATATTTTTGTTGAATAATAAAAAACTTCATAGAAACAGTAAAATAGTATTCCATGATTTATTACTAAGAAGTAATAAATCTTGTCATAATATTTACAACATATGTGTAACAATTAAATTCAATGTTTATAATTCGTATATATATGAGATGGTTATTTCATATAGTGTATTATATCATGAAAGATGTATTTGTGTCATTATTATTTAAATAATTATACAATGTAAGGGATGTAACTAATGTGATGATCTACTAGACATTTTCAGTAGTCTATTACACTATAATCATATGGAGAAACTATTGAGATAAGGAGGTTATGCCATAATTGTTTCTAGTTATATTGTAATACTTCCATTGATTAGATAATTTAAGGAGTAGTTTAAAGTAACCACTTGGTAATTACACCCAATATATTATTTCATATTTTATTACATAATAGTTTTTATATATTCCCTATTTTAATTTGTTTTCCATAATGAATTGGTGTATTCATCATGGAACCTTTTTTGATCAATACTAAATATCCCATTAAAATAAAAAATGTGATTTTAAATCCATCTTTTATCTTGCACATGATATTAAATTGGATGTTGTTTAAAGGTCAAAGATGCTTGATGGATTCAATATTTTAAAATAAAAAATGATGTGTGAATTTCTCTTAATGGTAGTGTTGAGATACCACACGAAATGGATGTAGTTTAATATACAATAAATAACAATAATACACCTAAGAGATTCAATGAATATAGAGGATATTATTCAAACAATGTAATGTAGTTAAAACAATTGGATTAGAAAATTGAAGACAATTTTAATGAAGATAAGGAAAATTTATGTCTGTGAAATGATGTTATCAGATATTTTCTATTAATTGATGTTTTAATGATTGTATCCTCATCACTATTTATCAACAAATTAGTGAAGCAGATACTCATTTTTCATGTATAGAGGTCTCTAACTTTTTATTAAAGGATTTTACTATAAAAATAGGATAAGTTAATTTATAGTTCATATAAAAAAAGTTAATTTTCAAAATGGAGACTGAAGATTCTTCTTATTGTATCTTTTCAAGAATATAATTTCTATTTTGTAGGATCATTCCATACAAAACAAAATACATTTTATTGTAAAAAAGACTATGGATATCACCCTCTCATTTATATCGATAATGATTATTGTGGACCATTTAACCCTAGTCTCTAGATACTTCCAAGGACATAGATATTTATATCTGATAGTAAACCTTGTAAATAACTTTTACTTCTATATTGGATTTTTTTTTGAGTGTGGTATTTTTAATGAGTGAAAAATTTGAAAAATATTTTATATAAAAGAAGAATAAATTCAAAAGGTAAGCATGTCCTTCATCTCAACTAGTGAAAAGGTGAATCTTTCAAAGAACCTAAAAGAAATTGAATCACTAATTCAGACCCATCATAATGAATCATATAGTATCCTAAGACATATTGACATTATGGTTCCCACACAATTGGTTGGAAGTGAAATTTATATATAATTATAATATTGTAAGTGTTTCTACTTATTTTTCAATTTTTGGAACTACTATTTTTGATAAGTAGTTTAAATTTGGGTCTTGTAATATTTAACATTAAATTCAATCTTGAAGAAGAACATATCATGATCAATAAGGGTTTACTTCACTCTGAATTGTTTTTAGGGAGGTGGATTAAAATTCAATATATTATGTAATAAATTTTTATAGCTTTCAAATTGGTTTTAAA
The DNA here is from genome assembly GCA_963277665.1 of Viscum album. Classification (NCBI taxonomy): domain Eukaryota; kingdom Viridiplantae; phylum Streptophyta; class Magnoliopsida; order Santalales; family Viscaceae; genus Viscum; species Viscum album. Next base: position 1,386,695,476 of record OY728138.1, read on the forward strand.
AATATATATTTTTTATGGATTCTAAATGAGGAATAAATTTGGATTGATGCATCATGGTCATTAGTTTTTGTGTGTGTGAATTTATGGAAAATAAATATGACCATTTTTTGTTTTGGAGTGTTTTATTAAAATTATGAAATTTGGGGAATTAGTAATTTTCAATGGATTTATTAAATTTTAGATTTTCTTTTTTGAAATATTTCTATAATTTATTAATATTGAAATTATTTTGATGAGAGATATAGATGACATGGGGTAATATGAATGATTTATAAAACCCACATTTAGTGTGGAGTCCTTATCATGTTCGAGAGGGATGGAAATTAAGAATATAATTTAATTTTGGAGGGTTTTATATAAAAATATTGTATTTTGGGTAGGACTAATTTAAATGGTTGATTCATAGAAATAAGGTAACATTTGATTTAAGGAATAAAGTTTTTTGTAAATTAATTGATTTTATATTGATGATGCCATTTAGTTTTTGGTTATTGGTGTTATTAATATATTTTTATAATATTTTTTATTACATTTTTTGATTTATTATATCCAGTTTCATGGGTAGATAAGGTTTCTATAAAACACTCACAAGATACTTCCTTTTAACATAATAGATTCAATGGGAAGTAACTAAAAGAACACTACTAATTTATCATTCTAAAACCATTCATGTGAAAATAAGTACATATATAGATGATATTTAATTGGAGCTATTAGTTATTTCGGTGTTTCTTTGTGGATTAAATTGAGTAGTATATGTTTCTAGTGTAGAATATTTGATAATGAATCAATTTTTTGACTTCTGTATTCTGTAAGAGGTTAAATATTGAAATGTGGATCATATAGTATATGTGTATATATATATTTATATAAACATACATTTATATTTATTTCATGTATTATTTTTACATGGATATGTTTATTATGAGATTTAGATTAATAGAACATTCCCCCACAAATGGAACTGGTTAGTGTATGTTTATTACCCAGACATTGGTGGTTAGGACATAATGCTATGGGTCATGCTACATTTTGACTAGGATCAATATATTTATTGGTTATAAAATATTTTAATTGTTTGGTTATAGTCATGTTACATATTCTTATATCATTACTTTTCAAAAAATATTATTTTTTGTGAAAATTAACAAAATTATATATTCTTTGAATGTATAACATAGTCAATTGTATCATTTCAAATGTATTGTTTATCAAGTGACTATAATCTGTTGAGTTAATTAGGATCCTTAATGATATCTCAATTCCTTATAGTTTTATGTTTTGAAAATCACAAACACTTTTTATTGTGTTTCATTTTACTTACAAAATTTTTATCCTGTTTTACTTACAGAGTTGTCATTTGGTTTTACTTACAGATTTGTAATTCTATTTTAATTACATAATTTTCATTATGTTTTACATAAAAATATTCCATTACAATTTACTTAATCTTATGTCGTACTGATTTAGTGATACTGGTGAATGTGTGATATAGTTTTTATGATAACGTTGTCACTTGAAAATCTATGACACTGTTTTCATTATTATGATACCATTTTTCATAAAACTGATACTGGTAAAAATGTTATACTGGTTTAATTATTCCAGTACCCAAAAATATTAATAACATTTTTTAATACGATATGCATTTTCTTAGGAATTAGTTTTCAAGATAATTTTAGATTTTTTAATATATTATTCCAATATTATCAGATTCTAAGTCTTCTTATAATTAACATTTATCTTAAACTAAACATTTTTTTAATACATGAAACACTAACATTCAGTTTTTTTATAAACTAACCATTGTCTGTTTGAAATGGGTCAAGGACCCTCCTAAATTTATGGAAAATATGACCATTGGAGTGGAGCCGAACATTGTGATGTTTTGCCTATAAATAAGAGTTCATTTAAATGAGCAATAATATACAGTGAATATAAAAGAGATCAATGATTGTGAACTAATTTATAAAGAGAGAGGCTCTTACAACTTTCAATGCTTTGTGCAGATGTCATGAACAACTTGTTAAGGTGTGAACAACTTGTTCAGACTTGTTTTGTGCAGAATCTGATTGTACTGATCATGGGATTTTGAGTTTGGAAGACAGAGGTTCTAATATCCCTATAAATTGAGGGCATGTAGGGATATCAAGATAGATACTGATCATCGGATTGAGGCTTACCTGGGTTTGTGCAAGATAGAATTTCTTTAAAGTATAAATCAAGGAACCATTATACATGGTTGTTGAATACCCTTTTATTTGGGTTAAATGAATCTTATTGTTACTTGTTTTCTATTTCATTTTGTTTTTATTATGCTACAATTATAAATTTGTTAAAATTAGAAATCATAACATCATTATACTTTCTATTTCCGTTACTCTGATATATTAATCATTCTATACGCATTAATGTATAATATTTCATTAACAAAATTTTCCTTATGTTATTATCATAAGGTTTTAAAGGTTAAGAAAAATTTTCTCTATTATGGATTGTTAATTTTTGTTTAACTTTGTTAAAATAAGTTTTCTTAAAGTTAATATCTAACCTTAAGAAACAGATTTCCTTAAAGTAAATAAACATTCTTTAAGAATGTTTTATATCAAATTTAGAGGTTCCAGAAGAATTTTTAAAGTATATAATTCAACCCTCTCTAGTATTTGAGAATCTTATTTTATATATTTGATCATACAATTAGTATCATAGCTAGTAGCTCAGCTATACAAATACATTATATTTGGTATCACATGCTTGCTTCTAAGATAATCATACTCACGTATATGTATCTTTCATAACTTCCTTAATGTTGTTTTTCATAATCTTTTTCTTTTACCTTTTTACTTTACCTTTATTTATAATTTACATCACTAATATTTTGAAAGGGAAAAGTTTTTCTAAATGGAAATAATTGATGTCAGATATCTGAAAAATCTCATTTCTACTAGACCACTGATCTTTGATGGAAATGACTATGTGTACTGAAGATACAGAATGAAGAGCTTCCTGATAAAGATAGGTGTAGACAACTACATTATGTTAACTATCTATTATAAGATTCCTAATAAGGAACATATAACCATCACTAATCCTGAAAATGTGGAATACTAGTTTAACATTAAGGTACAAAATACTTTTCCTTATTCTATTACTAGAAATATATATAGCCAAATTTATTATAGTGAAGCTGCAAATAGAATTTGGAAGAAGCTCGATGTAAATCACTTTGGAACTTCTAAAGTTATTGAAACTAGAAGATCCATGCTCAGAGCTGAGTATCATGGTTTCTATTTTCCTTATAGAGAACCTATATGTAATGTACAGAAAAGTTTCATGACTACTTTCAAAATCTTACAATAAATGGGTGATACGGGTTTAGATTATGAGATTCATGTAGATAGTATTATAGAAATCATGACTAACTAATGGGAATCAAAGAGGAGAACTATACATGAGAATAGGAAAGTTACTTAGATTTCTCTTGATGAATTGTTTGGAACTCTTCTCTAACATGAAACTAGAATTAAGAGATATGCTAACAATCTTAAGAAGAATAATGGAAATGGAGGTGTTTCTTTTATAACTACATCAATTCATATGAAATCCAAGACCCTTGAGAGATTTATAATATCTAAATCTAAGAAGGTTATTATTCAATATGAATATAGTGAAAGTGAATCTTTTGAAAATGAGCTAAATAATCTTTCTTGGAGGATGAACATTATTGTTGGGTTGAAGAACCTTCAATATGGATACAAAAAGAAAGAAGGAAAAGAAAGGAATGATTAGGATGTGATATGTTATGAATTCATAAGAACCGGTCGTATTAGACCTAACTATCCCTTGCTTAATAAAAGAGTCAAGAGGGACATGAATTCTGAGAGGAACAAGAATATGTTCTATAGATCAAATCATAAGAAAGTCTTGAAAGCTAATGAAACATGGAGTGATAGTCGTGGAGGCTCTTCTGATGACTCTTCATAATATGAATCTTTAGAACAAAATAATATTGTTCTAATATCTAGAGCTCTATTTCAAAGTCATTGTCTTATTGATAAGGTATAAAGTATGGAATCCTTAACCAATATGTCTTTATGTATAAATTTTCCTAATGAATGATTTTGTTTAGATGAAGAAACCTCTTCATCGGATAATAATAATGATTTACCATCCTATGATGAATTATCTATATTTTCCATGTTTCTTTAAATGAGAAATTGTAATGTTTATAAGAAACTTGAAAAAGAAAATTCTAGAGAATTTCTTTTTAAAAAAATTTGGTTCTTACAAAAGAACTTGATATGAAAAATGATGTTTTAGAAAATCCTTCCAAGAAACCTAAAAAAGTTAATTCTGATAAGGAAAATCTTTCTAAAGACCATAAAAATTAAAATTTAGAAAAAGTTTCTTTAGAGGATAAACTTAACTCTAAATATATTATTCTAGAGGATAAAAATTTTGTATAGAGAGTAATGTCTGAAATATTTTCCTTATAGAGACTTCTTGAAAATTGTACCACTCTTAAAGAAAATTTGGATAAGATGTATTCTCAGATCCGACCTCATGGTAACAATAAAGGAGTAGGTTACTCTCATGAACAACTAATTTTTAGAAACAATTATTTTGTTCCATCAAGAGTTCCTTTTTTCAGTAAATGAAAAAGTGGTGGGAATTGGAAGAAGAACTGTTCTTTAAATAAAGTTTAATCCCTTAGGTTTCCAAAACCTTACTTTTATAAACAAATTTGGATACCAAATATTTTATTATCTAACAATTCTGAATCCAAGAAAGTATGGATTCTAAAAACCTAACTCATTAATTTTCAAGATAATGAATGAAGTACTAGAAACATATATATCCTAGATGTAGGATGTTCCTAGCACATTAATGGTAATAAAGACTATTTCAAAAAAAATAATACTAATGGTGGAAAAGTAACCTTTAAAGATAAATATCAAGGAGAAATTGTCGATATAGGTTACATTATTCTTATTAGTAAACATATTATTTCAAATGTTATTTTTGTAATAGGCCTTAAGAATAAACACAATATCATAAGTCAATTATGTGATGATGGTTACCCTGTGAATTTTAGAAATGGTAAATGCTTAGTTCACAAGTCCAAGGATGAGTTTAATCTCTATTCCCTTTGGCATGAGAATGTGTACACCTTAAAAATATAAGACCTTAAGATTTAAGATATATATTGACATAGTGCAATTAATGATAAATCTTGGATTTGGAATAGATGACTAGGAATGTGTATCTTAATGAATCTTAGTAAACATTCTATGAAAGGACTTTTTAAGGATCTACCAATTCATAAGAATAATTATTCAAAAGTGTGTGATCCTTGTCAATATGTAATGAAACATAAATCTATCTTTAAATTGATCAGTGGAGTTTCAACTACTAATTCATTACTGTTTGTGTATATGGATTAATTTAGTCAAATAAAAATTGGATGTATTTGAGGAAAATATTATGTGTTTATCTTTGTTGATGAATACACGATATTTACATTGGTATATTTTATGCAAATGAAATCTAAATCTTTTTCATATTTTAAAAACATTAGACCTAAAGTTAAAAATGATAAAAATATACCTTTGATATCTATTCATAGTGATCATGATAGAGAATATGACAATTTAGACTTTGAAACTTTTTGTAGTAAGAAAGATATTACTCATAATTTTTCAGCTCCATGAACTCCTCAACAAAATGGTATTGTTGAAATAAGAAATCATACTCTTCAATAGATGACTAGAACCATGCTGAGTAAATACTCTATAGCTAAACATTTTTGGGTTTAGGTGGTAAGTACTACTTTTTATACTATAAATCGAGTTTTAATAAGACCCTTTCTTAATGAGACACCTAATGAGTTATGGGCGGTCTGAAAACCAAAAGTTTCTTACTTCAATGTTTTTGGTTGAAAGTTATTTATCTTGAATACTAAAGATAACATTCATAAATTATCACCCAAATCCGATGAAGTAATTTTCTTAGGTTACTCTAATAACTCTAAGTCACATAGATTTTTTAATAAAAACACTTGTAATATGGAAGAAACAAGACATGTTAAATTAGACGAATATGATCCTTTTGTTTTCAAACAACCTGAACATATTTTTGATATATTTTCCAAAACTGATCATCATCATTTGATAAAAGATCCTTCAGATACAGAAATATGTCCAAGAAAATATTTCTATGACTTTTTCCTCTAAAGATTTTATATCCTTTGTGGATGAACAATTTTTACAAAATCCAAGTCAGTTGTTACTTAGAAATCATCCCAATAAAAATATCATTGGAAGTGTTAATCAAATATAAAGAACTAGAAGTTCCTTAAGGAATGAAATTGAACATGTATCATTTCTTTCCCAATTTTCCCAAAGACTCATGAGGAAGTCTGGGTCATAAATATTGGATAAAGTCCATGATATATGAACTCAATGAATTCAAAAGGAATCAAGTTTGGACCTTAGTTAAAATACCTAAGAAAACTTATATTATTTGAGTCAAATGGGTTTTTAGGAATAAATGCAATGAAAATTGTATTATTCTTAGAAATAAGGAATGATTATTTGATAAAGGCTATAACTAAAAAAAGACATAGACTATGAATAAGCCTATTCTTCTGTATCAATATATGAATCTATCTATATTATTCTATCCATTGCAACACTCTTTAATTTAAAACTTTATCAAATAAATGTGAACTATTCTTTCCTCAACAGTTATGGACAAAAGGATGTCTATGTAGACCAACCCATTTTTTATATTATACAAAACATCATAATCATGATTACAAACATACGAAATCATTATATGGACTTAAAAAATCCTCTAGAGCTTGGTATAACAGACTTATATGATTTTTTACGTCAAAATAACTATGTTAAGGGAACTGCTGATCCAACCCTTTTCATTAAGAAATAAAATAAATATGTTTTGATTGTTCAAATTTGGGTTTATGACATCATCTTTAGACCAAATCCAAAATTTTTAACTGATTCTTTTGTGAATCTTTTGAATTCTGAGTTCAACATGAGTATGATGGGTGAAATAACTTTTTTCCTTGGTTTTCAAATTTCTCAAAAACCCGAAGGAACTTACATATCTCAACATAAGTACATAAATGAACTTCTTAAGAAGTTTGGGTATGAAAACACTAAGAGTTAGGCACTCCTATCAGAACCTATAATACTCTTGATATTGATGATGTAGGGAAACCTGTGGATCATGAATATTATAGAGGAATGAAAGGATTATTACTTTAATTAATTGATAGTCGACTTGACTTAATGTTTTTAGTGTTTTTATGTGCAAGATACCAATAAAATACTAATTAATTCCATTTTATGGATGTGAAAATAATTTTTTAGTACTGAAAGTGAACTTTAGATTTGGGAATATTTTATTATACCTGAAATGATTTGGAAGTAAATTTTTTTTGAATGCATAATTTGGTGGTTGGAAAATGGATAAGAAAATTACATCTAGAAATTTTCATTTCTGAGGATATTCCTTAGTTTCTTGGTCTTTCAAGAAACAATATTCAGTAGCTCTTTCTACTACTAAATATGAATATGTAGCATCTGGAAGATGTGTTTCTCAAATGTGGTGGATGAAACACACACTCACAGACTATGGTATGAGTTTTACTAAAACTCAAATAATGTGTGATAAACAGGTGACATTTCCCTATGTAAAATCCATTCACATCACTCCAATGCAAAGCACATAGATATTAGACATCACTTTCTTTGAGATCAAACACTTAAAGGAGATCTTATTCTTCAATTCAACAGAATGAACATACAACTTGTTGACATTTTTACAAAACCTTTACCTTCTAATAGATTTTTATACATTAAACTGGATCTAGGAATGATCATTGTAAGTTAATCATTTATATTTACTTATTGTTTAAATCATCTCCTAACAATAAGATACTTCTTAATTAAGGGGGAGTATATATGCTTATTCTTTTTCTTTCTATATTTTTCTTGATATATGAAATTTTTTCTTTCTTTATGAATATATATATTTTAAAAATTAAATTTATTTTCCCTTACCTTATGAAATACACAAAATGGAAATTCCTGGAATGGAAATTCACATAATTTAAATTCACAGAATGGAAATTCAAAAAATCTAAAACATCCAATAGAATTATTATAATATAAATAAATTCATCAGAGAATCCCATAAGGTACACTTTATGATTTTCTAGTTTTATTATTTTAATTGTCAGTATTCCAAAAAAAATTAATGTTTTTTATTCACTGTTTACCTTAACTCAAATGTTCGAAATTCATATTTTTTACAATCATCCTCAAATGTTAGATCAGATCAGGTTAATTTTATCCATTTGATTATCTTATGGAAGATGAAAGGTCACTGTTATATCAATATAAGTGGTTCTTTGTTTATGAGCACCACACCATCTTCTCTGCTCTCTATGCTAATGTTTTTTTTTCATTCAAAGTGTTTGATCTGATTCCTCAGTTTCTTACACTTCGAATGACTCCTGAGTCCTTAGCATATCAAATTCCGATTAGCAAGGAAATAAAGGATTGGTTAATATATTGAGAAATATGAGCATGCCCTATTTTCATGAAAAGTTTCACTACCTCATCTCTATGTTCATAAGAACTAATGGATGAGAAAGTGTATGTGTAGATAAGGAGAAAAGTTAGGATCTCGTATTCCCTGACATAGTCATACAATTCTTTTAATATGTTATTTTCTTTGAAAATGATGGAAATGATATGTTTAAGTTCATATTTTATGATAAGTCTTATATAATTGCTTACAAGATAGATGGAAATGTTATAAAAATACCTTTTGATGAAGATATTATTCTATTCTCTCACAAACTTCCCACGAATGAAGGTTCTTTTGAGAAATACAATTCTCTATATTACCTCGGTCTCAATGGTATTAGGCATCCAAAGATTACTAATCTTTCAACAAATCACAAGCTTGTAGCCCTATAGATGCAAGGCTTTCTTGTTCAAAGGAGTGGGTATAAAGACTCTTTAATGATATGTAATATATTTTTATTACATTTTATTTTCAATTTAAGGAAGATCTGCTTGATCAAGTACATCTTCCTCACCATTCATACAGTATAATACAGAACCATCAGGTCCCAGATACTTATGTTTCTGGTAGTTATCTCCAATATAATTGTAATGTGCCTTCAAGTGATGAATGTTATTTTTTGATCAATCTCTAAGCCATTCATGATTTTGTTACTCGGAGATTATGCTCTAAGTAGAATTAGGGTAGATTTTTTTAACGGAATCCAATATTTTTTAGAAAATGGTTTATCAGAATAATTTTGATGTTCCATAATCTTTAAAATCAATACCTAAGAAAAGAAAACCTTAAGAACCAAGCATACCAGCACCAGTTCCTGCTGATCTGGTATCAGCACCTCCTCCTGTAAATAATCTAAAAGGTTATTATGATGCAACAGTTGCAAAATAGAGAGAGTTTTCAGCTACTAGAAAGGAAGGTGATCCTTCATTTGGCTTAAATCCCTTAGAGGCTAAGGCCTTAAAAAGTAAGCAAGATGAAATTCTAGAGAAGGAAAAGAAATAGAATAACTAAAGAATCAATTCTCAGAAGATCAAGCGTGTCAGTATTTATGGAATGAAGTAGAGAAGAAATCACAAGAAGTACTAGAATCTTGAGTTATTCATAAGAAACTGATTGTCGTGCCATAAATCCAAAATGTGAATAAAGTAATAACAATATCAAAACCATTTCAAGATATTGAAGATCAGATTCGTCAAGAAGACAGTGATGATATTCTAATGGAATTGGAAAAATATAAGTGAACCCCACATAATTTAGTTTCTAAATCCATTTCTGAAGAACAAGGGATTAAAGAAGAAGAGGGAGTTGATGATGATGAATATGTTGAAGTTGAAGTTGAAAAAGAAGAGGAAAAGGAGGTTAAACAAGAATATGATAATGGGGAAGGGAACTAGGGATAATAAAGACAACAAATAACTCAAGAGGAAGAGATTGAACGGGATGAATATTAATAGAGAGATCTAAATGTTATCTATGTATCCGATGAACAAACCTGAGTTTGCAATTATATCAAAGGAAAAAGTGTTAATGTTGCCTCATTCGATAAATAAATTCCACAAAAATATTCCAAAAGGATAGAGAAACTGTATTCCTTAACACCAAGAGGAGTTGAGAAAGGAAAATATGATTGAGACTTTGAATCCTCATCTGCTGTTGAGCATGACTTTGTCAATCTATCTTTAAGAAAGTTGGTCAGTACTATATTGTTTTTTGCAATTATAGATTCCCAGATTCAAATGATGCAAGAGACCCTGAATCAAATGATGGAATCTACCAATATGTTGATGGACATGGTGTTTAATCAAGAAGTGGATTTTAAAAATTCATATATTTATTATAAATCTTAGAAGGTAACATGAAAGAAAGTATTTAACTACACCAAAATCATCAATGAAGTGCTTAGATAGTTCAACGACTATATGGATTCAACAAACTGAGCTTTCAATAAATGTGAATCCAATTTCAACAAATTCAGATCATCCATATCAGAGAAGGTAATCAAACTCAATTCCATTGCTCAGTCTGTATGTATTGAAAAGGAAGTTAGAGAAAAATTAGTGAAACAAGTGGTTTCACAAGTAGAGTTCATTAAAAATAAATATGGTAGAATGAAAGCTCATGAAGAAAGGATCTTGTCTATAGAAAAGAAAATCTAGGATTAAGATTTTTTGTTGAATATGCTTCAAAAAGATCATAAGGAAGTAAAGAAGGATAAAATCATAATAAAGAAAATGTTATTAGAGGAGAAGAAGGATGGATGAATCTTTTATAACATTCCGATGTTTTGTTATAACCTAAACTTTTGTTTAAATTTTTTTATGAACTTTTCTTGCATATCTTTTTTTGTTTTCTCATTTATGTTTCCTTAACCATACAAGTATATCCAATACTTCTCCATTACTTTTAAAAAATCAAAAAGGGGGATAATTTATTTGAGGGAATAATTTAACGAAGACTTCAATGAAAAAGAATCTATTAAGGGGGTGTATGGTAAGAATGAATAATGCCTATGTAAGGGGTAGTTTCTTTCAAAAAGTAATGTTTATCTAAGGGGGATATATTTTAAAAAAAAATAAAACCAGATACTAAAGATCCAGAATACGATCCTTAGGAAACATAAACTAAGGGGGAGTTTGTCAAATTCATCCTAAATATCATTCAATGGGAGAGATATGTTTTTCTTACTTGTTTTCAAAGTCAGTATATTATTCCTTAGAAAAGGTTTTTGTGCTTTCCAAAAAGAGGATATTATTGAGTCAAGAAGGTTCAATTATTACTTCTCCATTCCTTATGGTTTTATGTTTTGAAAATCACAAACACTTTTCTTAATTTCCATTTTAATAACTATTTTGTCATTATATTTTACAAACAGATATGTCATTTATTTTGACTTATAGATTTTTCATTCTGTTTTACTTACAAATTTTTCATTGTGTTTTACTTACAAATTTTCTAGTATGTTTTACTTAATCCTATGTCATACCGATTCTTTGATACTGGTGAATATTCGATATCTTTTTTATAATAATGTAGTCACTTGAAAATTTATGATAATATTTTAATTATTATGAAACCATTTTTAATGATACCGATACAAGTAAAAATGTCACACCGATTTTATGATACCAGTACCCAAAAATAATGATATCGTTTTCTTAATCCGATTTTCATTTTCTTAAGAACATTTTTTCCTGATAGTGATAGATTTTTTTAATGTATCATTACACTATTAGCAGATTCTATGTTTTCTTATACTTAACATTTATCATAAATGTAACATTATTTATTTTATATGAAAAAATGTTGTACAATTTGTTATAAACTAACCATTGTATGTTTGAAATGTATCCAGGTCCCTCCAAAATTTATAGAAAATATGACTGTTTGAGTGGAGCCATCCATTGAGATGTTTTTCCTATAAATAATAATTCATTTAAATGAGAAAGGATACACAATCAATAGAAAATTGATAAAAGTTTGTGAAGTGATTTCTAGAGAGACAGGCTCTTACAACTCTCAGTGCTTTGTGGAAATTTCATGAACAACTTTTTCTAATGTGAACAACCTGTTTATAATTCCTTTGTGCATACTCTTTTCAGGCTGATCATGGGCTTCCAGGGTTGGACGATAGAGGTTCTGATTTATTTCTAAATCGAGGGCTTTTAGGGATAACAAGATAGATTTCTATCATAAGATTGAGGGCTTACCTGAGTTTGGGTAAGATACACATTCTTGAAAGTATAAATCAAGTAAATTTTATCCAAGGTTTTTGGATACCCTTCTCTTTGGGTTAAAATAATCTTATTGTTACTTATTTTCTATTTCAATTTGTTTTTATTCTGCTGTAATTTTATCTTTATTAATGTTAGAATGCATAACTTTCTTATAGTTTCTAATTTCATTACTCTGATTATATTAATGATTCTATACTATTTAAGGTATAATATTTATTTTAAGTAAATTTTCCTTATGTTTTTATCTTATGGTTGTAGAGGATAAAAAATGGTTTCTTTAAGAGGGTTTCTGTAATTTTTTTTATTAAAATAATTTTTCGTTCTGTTATAAGATAACCTTATGAAATTTTTTTTAATGTTAAGAAACATTACATAAGAAATAATTATATCAACTATAATGGTTCTAAAGAAAATTTTAAAGTATACAATTTACCCCCCATCTTGTATTTGAGAATCTCATATTACATATTCAATCCTACAATTGGAATCAGATATAGTAGCTCTATTATTCTGATACTTTACATAATCATTTTCTAATATTATCTCATCATGATTTCCCATGAAATCTGAATGAGAGTGGTTTAGTAATGTATTTTTTATACCATATTTTATATTGTAATAATATATTTAATATATCCTCATTTCTAGTATTATGTAAAAAATATGTAAATTTTATATTTTATTACTTACATGAGTCATTTTAAGATAAAAAATTGGTTATATTAAATGAAATAATAAAGGTACATTACTAAATTTTCACTCAATTTCAAAAATACATATAATTCTTTATAGTCTTTTTAGTCTAGGAAATGAAGATGAAGCATACTACATGAAGTAATGATCTTTTATTGGTGTAAATGAACAAAACCATTTTAACATCAATTTGTATTAGTTATTTATATAATATTAAATTAAATGTATTATATTGTATTCATAAAATTTTTTAGTCTTAATTTTTAGAAATTAAACTAAATAAGAAATATAAAAGATAAGTGACAAAATTATGAAGTTAAAACCAAACACTGATAAACAAAGCAATAAAAAATTACATTCAAAAAAATTCAAGCTGACATAGATTTATAAAATGTATAACAGAAACAATAATTTTTTAAAAAATATATTTATTTTTTGAAGTAGGCATAGGTTTGTAAAAAAATTTATGGATGATAGGCTATTTTTTGTTTTAATATGATATATATAAATTTTATGATTAGTATAAAAAACCAATCAACATGTTATTATCAAATATTAAGTTAAAATATATATAGGATTTATTTTAATTCAATAAAATTCATAATCATTCACAATAAAAAATAAAAATATTATTTTCGAGCACCTATACATTTATTATGAATATTTTTGTCAACACTAGTAGAAAAATAGTTTCCTCTTATTTAAAGTCATTTTAGTTCATTTAATTAATTTCATGGCCCCGTAATAATAGTTTTTCTCAATATATTGATTCTCTACTTTTAACAGAAATTGTTATTGATTCAATTGAAGGATATTTAAAAAATTTGTTTGAGTCATCTATGTTTTCTAATTTCTCATTCACTCTTATGAAATTATACATAATTTAGCATATACCATTACATCTTAATCTATTTATTTAAAAAAATTACAAATTTATAGTTAATAATTTCTTTTTTATTTTTAATTACAAAATATCATTCATTAAACCTAATATAATTCAATTAGAGATTGAATAAACAAAACAAATTTTATGGTCCTTGGGAAATATCACATGAAGGAAAAATAAATATAAATAAATAATAATTCATATAATATTTAAATAAATTTACAAACCAACCATAATTTATTCACGATAAATACATTTTTTAGATAGTACACAAAATTTTACGGTCGTAACCAAAGATATGATTAGTTAACATGTCATAGACAATGCTAAAAGTAGTTTTTAATACCTTAAACATATACTGTAAATCGGGAAAATATTTATTTCTATAACCATGTTCTCTATAATTATGTATTTTCTCTAATTTTTCCAAATTCACATGTTAAAAACAATTTTTAGTAACATGTTGACCCTTCCACCACACGAACAACCAGCACTGAATTAAAATTTTATCTTCTTTAAAGTTTAATATATGGGCCCTTTAATTTGTAACATATTTGGACATGATTATATATGTAAAATAATAAACTATAGTTAATTAAAAATCATAGCTAAAACACTATTACCCAAACAAATAATTTTATTCACAAACATTCAAAACCAAAAAATCTATAACATATATTACACAAATTTTTTGAGAATTTTTAGGAAATTTATATGTGAAAATAAAATAATGAATATATTTCCTTGAAAAAAATTAATAAAGAATTATTTTCTAAAGATATTCGAATAGGTAATACATGATTATGATGTGGAAAAAATAATGTCCTTCAAAAGATAAACTATATAATTTTCAGCATTTCAAATCATCTCTCAACCACATTTCGAGTTGAGTAATGATCAAAATTGAAATGATCATATGGGGTTTTTGGGATATTTACCATCCCTCTCTTCCTTTAAATGGGAACATTATCCATGATATAGTGAAATAAATCCTTCAAATTTTTATGCACCATATATCTAGAAAATAATTTTTTTCATTTTAGAAGTGTGAGAAAATATCATGTACTTACTTTATAAAAACCCTATAATATCCTTATAATCCATAACAATATATATGTTCATATCTAGAGTACCTATTATGTGTAGACAAACCCAAAAACTCTTATTTTTTCACCGTATCAATTTATCTATATTTTCTAACCACCGATCGGAACACTAACCACTATATAAGAACCATCTATAAAACCTAATTTTTTTAAAAAAAATCTTATATTAAGCATTCTTTTACTATATTGTGATATGAGTATCTTATCCATTATTTGTTAGAAAAATAATTTCCGTGAAATTTTTCTACATATCATCAGTCAAATCATGTTTTATATTTTCAAGGGACTTCATGAGAATTACTTTAATGTGAATCATATAAATTAAAATATTAAAAAAATATTTACTAAACATTTAACCAAATATTAAAATTTAAATTTCATCTCATGTTTCTTAACTTGATGCACTAGGAAAATAATAAAATGACACTTGTTCCCTTATAGTCTTGTTTTTTCTTTTCATTAATATTATACACAAAGAGATTATTCCACACAATACATCAATTGTTTTCTAATTTATATAAAACATATTATAACAATTTTTGTACCTAATATAAATCAAACACATCAAAAATTTCCTCCATGTATAAAAATATATTATTTAGTATCAATTATTTGTAATGAATATTGATTTCAAGACTAGATTTTAAAATTTTAATAAAGTGGTTTGATTATTTTAAATGGATTATAATTTTTTTATATGAATATGGGAATTGGAGGAGAGATACTATATGGTGGTTGCTATAATTTTACCAAGTAATCCATTGAGTACCTACTAGAAAGAAATTAGTACCTATTACATGAGATATATTGAGGGAGTTTCTCAAGACTAACCCCTAGGTGAATGATTTACATAATATGAATAATGTTTTCCATTGGGAATTTGGTTCCTTATAAAGTCTTATTTTTAACTAGTGTAATTTCTATCATTTCATATTTATGGGATATGGATATTTAAAAATATTTTACCTTGTGAAAAATAATTATCGTAGGATTTTCATGTCAAACTCACATTAAGTCACCTCAATGTTCTTTTTGAATTATATCCTTCATTTACAATTAGACTAAAAATAATTTGGATGGATTTGGATTGGGATATCATTTAGAAAATTTTAAATATCAATTAATTAAAATTTATTTAGATTTTAATTTTGTTTTTATTTTATTATTGAATTGAATCATGAAATTTAATATAAGAGGAATTAGCCATAAAATACTTGATACTTGAGGGGATTGTCCATTTGACATTAATTAGGTGGTACCAACAATCTATGGGGTTCCAAAACACCTATTAAGTGTATATATATAGTTTTATGCATGAATTTAAATATGAGGAAACTATTTTGTATTAAATTTTGCATTAATTTATAATGGAATTAATTAAATAAATTTTTATAGAATATTTATATAACACATTGTAGAAAATAATTTGGTCCGTGATATAGTAATATATGAACTAATTCACACCACCCCCTATACAGGAGGTTGTCGACTAGTGGTGAGAGTATGAATGGCGTCATGGAGATATTCTACCCTTGATACTAATATCCATACATCAAAATAGTAGAAATAATTTTATAAAGATCCACAAATATCCTACATTAATATACAGTAATTTCATTTTGATAATATAAAAGGCATCAATTTCATACAATATATTCCAAAAAACTCCAATGGTTCTAGAAAAATTGATGTATGACAATTGAAGAAAACAAACCAAGAAATTACAATGACAGTTTTGATTCCATTTTTTCATTCCCATTATCCCCCAAGATCATCTTGTTTAGCTTCATGATATGAGGATTTTTTCCATTATCCCAGTCTCTATCCGTGACATCTTCCCGGTCATCGAGATTTTAATGCATAGTGTGGGTATAAACTGTGTATGAAACCATCAATGCATTATTAATGTAAAGTGAACATGTATATAAGGGAATGTGTTAGTTTGGGAGGTAAAAGCACAAAAAACCAATCACTTGTCCTGAAATTGTGTGCTAAACATGATTGTAGGAAAAATTTCTCTACCTTCATCGGCTCCATGGTTGATGGAATGTATCACACATCATCACATATCGGGTTAGGCCATAAGGTCACCAAATTTCTCAGATTACGTCCCATAGCTAATCAAGCCTCATGTCATTCCAAAAAGGCCATTATACCCCTGGATCAACCTCAAGTTAGGCCACAAGGTCATCTACCACTATCTTCACTATTTGAAACCAAAATTCCATAACACCCCTAGACAATCCTTGGGCCTAGACATAAAGCTGTCATACACCACCCTTTGTCTCATGTTAGTCCATAGGGTAATCATACCCCTTCCCTATCTATAAGCCTTATCTTCTTAAGAATAACCTCATCACACTAGTAAATTCTCCTAATATACTATTTAACCAAGACATATTGATCCACCTATCACCTTTATAGTAGACCCCAACCTACATAAGATAAGAATTCACAAATAGCATGGAATACTACCAAAGTCACAATAATAGCACAAAATGAATTGGTCTCACTGGCTAGAAAATTACACCATATAAAAAATGAAAAGAATACATATTATAAAATTATTCTAATGACTACTCAAATGTAGAAAAATAATATACTTAGTATAATTAACCTTACAAAAAGACCCTTTCTGGTATGGAATTCTTATCTTAGTGTTATATGGTCAATATCCAAGATCCATCCCAAAAAAATGTATTAAAAAATATGATTCCAAGAAATAATCAAAGTTGATCAAAATTGGGATTCAATAAACATGATTTAATATGGATAACATATAGTGGTCTTATAGATATATAAACTTACCAAATCAGATCCACTATTATTTGTATATCTAGATCAATTCATGGGAGGGATGATAATTCTCCATATTTTGTATTTCATGGGATCCAACAGATCAATCAAAGATTAAAATACCAAATACAGGGGAATGAGAGATTCATATACATTGAAAGAGAGCCCCGAGGTCCATTTTGTATAAATGGTGGTTGGAAGACATTAAGGAGATTCCCAAAAGGAATGTTACAATGAAATTATAAAGGATTTCATAATGAACAAGCCATATTGGTACCACTAACATCCAGGTGGGAATCAATAATGGGAAAATCTATCTATCAGTTAAATAATGGTTACCAACCAATTGAATAATATCATTGGGAATAATTGTAAGATACTACCTATTTTACCAGTTGGATGGTTTATTTTTACTTACTGGATAGTGGTTCCCAGGATATTCTAAGGACACTTCCACCACCACCAACTAGATTTTATATTTATTTATCTAGATAGAAGAACTATTGTATCTCTAATACATTAGTTGGTTCCATGTAGCTTATTATATTCTATTATACAGTATCCAAATCCTCCATAATTCATTGAAGAAAGTTAAATAATGAAATCATGATATGCAGGAATAGAACCTAACTAACCTTGTATTTTTTGGATGTCAAAGATCACCCCTTTAACAAATTATCATTCCCAAGAGTAATATCTAGTGACCCTTATTGAAAAAATTAGGCACTGTGATTTAAATTTAAACTCTTTCACATAAATAGCCACGTGGATTCATTCATGCATCCACAAAACTCAAATAAGTGGTACCATTTTCCCCTTGAACACTATCTCATTTTTTTCCACAATTTATACTAGTCACTAAAAAATTTATGATTATGGATAAAACTTAATGTCTTTATTTTCGATAACATGAAAAATATTGAGATCATATATGTAAATATAAGATGCATGATACATGTCATTCATACCTTAATACCATAGAGGGAGTTTCAACTGGTAGGCCACTTTTATGATATGTTCTACGATCACAAATGATCCCACAAACCACATTTCCACCTTACCATATTTCCAAAAATATTGATTCCCTAACCGAGGTAACAACCGAAAAAAACATGATTACCCAAAATTAACTCAAAAGGTTATATCCTTTTATTGGAATATGATCAATTCCTACTTTTCATTGTAAAAAAAATTTCTGAATCAAGTGGACTAGATTTCTGTTCTCCTACAACATACACATCCTAAATTTTTTTACCTCACCTACCTCATGGAAACACAATGATTAATTACACAACTGTACATAAATATCATTGATCAGTTCCAACTAAATCTAAGACTGATAACTATTATTTAACAAAAACTATAAAAAGGATATATGATCATCTGAAGCTCTAATTAAATATTGTAAAAATTCTGAAATCATATCCTTTAAAATATGGGTCATTATTTCTTTTCTCCCAAGAGTATGTGGATGATTATATTACTCAGCTTTCAGTGAGTTCCCATCGAATTTTACAATCCTTTTCAAAACCATAATGTTAAAGGATAATTATAGTCATATAATATGATTGTAATCAGTACATGTTAATGATATATGTCACCAATATAGATTTTTCCATCTCATCTATAGAATGTTTCTCTTGGATTAACAAGAATTGTGAAAACTATTTTATTCAATTAGAGAAACAAACATGGAATCATGAACTATGAGTGTCCTGGGAAACCATAAAACAAAGTCCACAATAACCACATCAGACATCCATATGGGAAAAGTAAGAGGTTTAACTAAACCACCAAGTCATTGATACTTGACCTTAATCCTCGTACATGTAAAAAAATGAAATATAAAACCAAAGATTCCACTTTTGATACCTATCCACCAAAACCAACAACTAATATCACAATACATATTTTTAGATCTTAGTTTCATTGCCCAGTAAGAATAATTAGAGTCCCTCCTTATCTCATCACTCATGGAATTATTAACCACAACTATCCCATGAATTTAGATAAAAAATTCACAAACTAAATACAATATTTGAATCGGTTCATTATTTATCAAACATTATTTTATCACATAGTACTTGGAATTAGACTCCTAGATGTATTTCACTGGTTTTTATGAGGTAGACATGATAACTATGGAGGAACATGTAATTACTCATTAATCATAATATGTACCCACCAACCATTTAATAGACAATATCATAAATATATATTCCTCCCCAGAAGGTTTCTCTCCAACCTCTTGTGTCTTCCCACCAAGATTATCTACAACCACATTACCCTTTACAGGATCATAATAAATCTCAAAGTCAAAAGTCTATAAATACTTAATCCAAAATATTTATAATATATTAATGCCCCTCTGAGAGAAGATACACCACAATATCTTTGGGTATATATAGATTTCACACCTCAAACAAAATAGTTAATGGAACCAAAAATTTATCCCATAGACCGTAGCTACCAACTCTAGGTCAGGAGTAGTGTATCTCTTCTCATGATATCATAATTGATGGTTCCTATAAAAAAATACAAGATCAATATTTATTAAAAACTCTCCCATAACACGACATGAATCATGACAGTAAATCATGTATCCAAACCTAGTCTCATATGAGATCAAAATTAGAGCACATTTTAATATCCTTTTTGATCTAGTAATTACTCTTCGCATTGATATTTCCACTAAATAATAACTAAATTCATGGTAAGATGAGTCAATGTTTCTTTCAAATGAGATAAATTTTCAATTAAACATCAGTAGTTACTAGCCAAACCTAGGAAACTCTTAATATGACTCTAGTTCCTAGGAAATCACATATACATCACCACCTCTTCCTTATATAGATCAACAATGATTTAATAATCATAAATCACAATCCGAAGGAAGAACAACTATTTAATACAAATGGAAAACTTGTGAATATTTTCCTAATGATGATGCTCTATAAGTGAACTCAACACAATCTAAAGGTATATAGAATGAATATCTGAGGTTTGTGAGTATATCGGGATATCATCAATGAATATAATGAAAAAATATCCTGGTTATTGATGAAATATCCTAGACAAGATATCTATGGTAATAGATTATGAATCCTTCAACCATAAAAAAAATGAAAAATTACTCATATAATTCACAAATGGACCAAAATTGTATCTTAGGAATACCCACTTCTGTAACACAAATCTAGTGGTTGACTGATCAAATGTTAATCTTATAGAACCTCTAGAATAATCTCAAATAGTTAAAAAAATTATTGATCCTTGAAAATAAGTACTTTATTTTATAGTGACTCGATTTATCTTTCTATAGTCCATGCACAAATGAAGTATTCAATTCCCCAACTTACTGGTCAAAAGTGGATCACCCTAAGGATATGTGCTCTATTTTATTAATCCCTTCACCTATAAATATTAAATATTAACCATTAGATATTTAAACATATATGGTCACATATGATGAAAAGTGACCAATATAAGCTATAAACATCAAATGAGTACAATATCAAATTCAATTCCCCTTTTAGGAAGATTTCTTGATAAATATTCCAAAATTAAATCCTAGTAATAGACCACTTTTTAAGGAAAGGTGTTGAGAGTTATATCTTAGTCTTACAAAGGAATCATTCCAACAATATATTCTAGAATAGACAAATATAACTCGGGTCTAATCCATTTTCACTTACCCCAATATCCCGCTCACTTTTAAAAACAAAATTCCCTCCATTTGGATTAGTAAAGGGAACTCATACATTATAGTAGTCAATATGTGCTTGAGAATTGTTCAATATATATATGCTGAAAATCACTTTGAAGAAAATCATTTCCAAGTTCATAAAATACCATAAATTTTCATAACCAAAAAATACTATACAAAATTTTATACATATCTGTATATGGTCTACCTTCTTTCGTAAGGGTGAATCCAGATGGGGAAATTTAAAATATAGATTAATCTGTAATTCTGCCCCGATAACAACCTGAGAAGATATAAATAATGAAAGGTTTCTATATCAAAAAATGTTTTAGAATATGTAGAGGTAATCATATAAATACCTAAATCTAAAGAAGGTCCCTCTACACAAGAAGTCAAAATCTCATCCATGGAATACACTCTTCTACTATCAATCCAATCAATCTATTCACGATGCCCCTAGTTTCGTTGATTTACATACCCCTATAGATTTTGATCCCCCTTATAAGGTCCCATGTGATTCCCAAAAATCAATGCCCACATATTCCAAATAGTATTTAAATACCAAATGAATGTCCCTTGAAACAATTCAAATGGTACCCCATATTTATACATTAGTGATACTGATTCTAATATTATAGAAAAAACATGAGATAATGTTTTATCTATCATTGATTAAAGAATTTGATGACCCCAAATTATATAGAGGGTATTAAATAAAAAAATTCACCACTTTGACCACCTATTACAACCCTATTATGCATTAAAATCCTTCCTATTCCAAATATAAATAAATGTATCCCCTTATCGCAAGTGGTACCACTCATCGATGCAGTAAGGGCAGACGGAACTCATTCTTATGTATCATACTCTAGAACCTTCTCAATCATCAAGTCATCATATAGTATCTATAAATACATATTTATGTCAAAAATACTAACATAGTTTAACAAATCTATCCAAAGACTGATCTCAAACATCCTTGATTTATTTTCCTCATTTCCATTAAAAATAATATCCAACCAAAGAAAATTTATAAAACACAGATAGTAGGTAAATACAATCATTATCCCATACTAAATCTCTATAAACACATGATATTGATCCAAACTTTTCATCCAATAAAAACTTATTAGTGGATAGATTATTTAAGGTCTCTCAGGTAATTTCATCACATCTCCCCACATATTTCAAAACACCCCCACCATATTCTCTAATGTCTTTGAAGTATGAATGAATACAACAAAACCTATCAATCCCCCATAGTCTCTACTAGATCAAACATTACCTTAATGGAATTTATCTAATCCTAAAAATCACGAGGTTACTTGATACAATTAAATGATAGAGTATGAAAAACATGGAAATCATGATCATAATTAGACATTATCCAATGAGAACCTCTACTTGGCAAGGAAAATTCTCCGTGTTTGGGTGGTTTAACTACCTGAACCAGAATAGAAACTCTTGGGAAATTCTTTGCTTCTTCCTTATACACATATATACATAGTAAATATGATATATCCATTTCATGAGAAGACTATAGTACTCTCCTATGTGGTCTTATAAGATGATGTTATTGTAGGAATACCTGAAATAGTAGAGTGATTAATTAGTAAAAAATAAAAATAGTAAATATATTGAGCATGAAAAATATCCACATATGTCATAACAAAGAAAATGTTCCCATGGATTAAAATAATTATATATATAGTGATGGAATTCGTAATTTAAAAAATATCATGTTTTTTACTTTCATAGCCTCAGGAAATAGGGTATTGTTTTACATCAAGTTTACAACCCTAACATCATTCTGGTTTTCAAGATTTTAGCCATTAAATCATTATTTTATTAGATAGGCCTACACTACATTCCCAAAACTTATGTCTCATGGGACCAAACGATTCATGTACGGTATATATAATACAATTTTCCACCAATAAATTTTTTATGTCCATTGAATTCACCTTATGAGGATATTAATATCAATAAAATGAATAATCATCATTCACTAGAAACAAATGAACATATGTATTTAGATAAAAACATACAAAACATTAATATATGCCTATAGATAAATGGTATAATGCATATATATGGAATCTAGAGAAATAAAGTGTTTGTTTATACAATACATAACCAATATAGAAACATTGTAGTACTCTAAATGTAAAAGTAAGTATTCCTAGAAAAGAAATAAAAAAATGTATTGTTGAATGATACACTAAAAGTTTTTTATTGACAATATAAGGTGGAAATTTAGTTCAATATCTTTAACTAGTATTATACTTTAGTAATGGTAGAGCAATAATTTATTCTGGCATATAAATAGAATGTAAATTACCAAAATCATATTCTCTATGAATAACATTCTATGTGAAAAGTCTTAGGATAAATCATTATGCACTAGAGTAACAATTGATTTAAAATGAAAAATGATTTTATGGTGATTTCCCGAAGGTGTATCTGTGAAAAAAAATTTATCCACATGAAATTATCCATAAATGGATTTCATTGCTTAAAACCCAAAAACTCTTTAGTTTCATAAACATAGGGGTTTTTGGAATTAGATTTTCTAATTAAATGGATTTAATTAGAGAAAATCCCATTATTAATTTATCAAGTGGGTAATAATTCCATAAAATTACAAGAATAATTAAATTATAATAATGGTTTTTATTTGAAAATGGGAGTAGTGGACTGAGAAAACATATGTCAAGATAATAAAATAATAGGATAAAGGATATAATGAGAGAGTATAAGTACTATATCCTTGGAAAAATATATAACAAGAGATAATACATTGAAATTACAAAAAATAAATAAATTCATGGAAATGGTATTATCATATGTTATCTAAATTAAAAAGGAATGGTAAGGTTTGGAAACCATTAGATTTTTAAGTTGATTCTTAAAGCATGAATAAAATGTATAGAATATTAGGAACTCAAAAAGATAGATTTAGAGAGAGAGGGAGAGATTAATAGGGAAGGTAACCTTATATGAAATTATTTTGGGGTTGAGTGGGATTTAATAATTATTGGGAGTGATCTTGTTTCATAGGATAAAAGAGGCTGTTTTTCATGGAATGTAATGTCAGATAAAGGTTAAGAAGCAAATCATATGGGGTTTATGAGGGTTTGGTGACTTTAGGGAGTTAGGTGGGAAAATTTTGATAAGTCATGTAGGTATTAATTTCTAACCTTACAATGTTATTCTAGAAGGTCAATGTTTCAAATAGATTTAGTAAACATTATGCCCCCTCAGATTACCCATTTTAAAAATTATTAATCATGAAAAATATTAATCTTGGTGAGTATTTTATCCCTTAAAATATAAGATGAATATTTTAATCAAATTATAATGTAAAAAATATAAATTTGTGGAAAGTTTATCTAATAAATATTCTAAATATGTTAAAATTATCTTCTATATTAAAACATATAATGTGTTGAGAATAACTATTTTATAGAAAAATTATGTTTTAATTGTAAAGTTTTCTTAATCTTATTTAACATTAATTATCATTATAAAAGACATTAATTTATTCTAATATATTTATAATCATAATATTAGAGCCTTAGGTTATAATATTTCAATTTAATTTAAGAATATAATTTTTTTGAATGTATAATTCTAGGAAACAAATAATAATTTTACTGTGGAAACTAATATTTACCTCGATAACATAATTTTATAACTAAAAATAATACATCCCTTATTATATATTTTAGTCACATTGATTCTAAATCGAGAATACATTCTACTATATAAAATTTCATTGTTTAGAAAAAATGAATTATAACATTAGCACATCTAACAAATAGGTACTTTTTTTAGAAAAACTGTATTTTTGAGCTTAATTTTTTTAAAGGAAAAAATATCATTTTATTTGATTTTAGTGATATATTTTTATATATTTTTTAAAAATTAATAATAATTTTGAATTTAATAAATTCAAAACCAAAATTTTCAAATATAATATTTATTTAAAATAATGTAAAAAAGGTTCTTGTCCGAAATTATTATCTATGTCCCCAAAATATAGTCATAGGTTTCAAAAATTAAACAATGTTTTTTAAAATACATATTTTAAATTCTTAAAAATTTCATAAATTATAGTGTGTTGAAAAATTCATCATATTTCTTATTTAAATCATCAATTTCTGTAAAAAATGATTTTGTAACTATTCACATGAATGAAAACATTTTATTAAAATTGAAAAAAGATATATTAAAATAATATTTTCATGGTTATTTAAAAAAAGTTCTTTTATTTCATGTATAAATTATATAATATAAAAATTTAACTTAAAAACATAGATAAAGTCTCTTTCGTTTATGACATATTGCATATTGTATTATATGTTTTAAGATATAGTGGTTACAATCTCTAGTTGGGTCATAATTATCTTATTCTGAAAATTGATAATATCATCATTGAAATATGATATACATCTTCTCATAAACATATGTGGGTAAATATTCATCAATTCCACCTCTACTTTCCATGTTTTTTCTCAAACATTACATTTCTCCTAATCTGTTAGATAATATGAGTTGTTGGATTCCAGAAAACATACTCTTAGTGTCATGAATTTTGATAGGATATTAAATATAAGACAAGACACATTACAATTATACCCACTCTATGGTCAGATCATGTTATATATTTTTCATGTAGTTCCTCAAACAATAATAATATCAAATTCCATTTACATTAGAGAGGTTGGGTGGAAAAAGAAACCCAATATTCCACAATAATAATTCATTAAAAATATCAAATGGTCCAATGTAAATGATATTTAGGTTCCCATTCATTAAAATCCTTATAAATACTTTCTAAGAAAGATAACTTAAAAAATACATGACCCATATTGAAATTATATATCCATTCTCAAATTATCTATATAACTCTTCTATCTATTTGAACTACTTTTTTATTATTTTAAATTTCCTTTCCTTTCGAATTTCCTCCTCTAAATGTTCTTAACTTGATGTCTTCCATTCATTAACTTCTTCCAAAAAATTGGGAGTAATACATATTTTCCCATATAATTCCTCATATGGTGACACCATGATACATGAATGAAAGCTATTATTCGATGTGAATTACATTAGAGTTAGATACTGATCCCATGCATGATGGAAATAAATAGAGAATAACCTTACAATATCTTTTAATGTATGAATATTCCATTCAGACCAACTATCGATTTAAGGTTGATGGTAGGGGATCAAATCAATCTCAGTGTTGAGATCATCTTAAAGGATTCTCAAAATATTGTAGTGAATTGAGGGTTATGATGAGATGCAATTGATAGGGGTGATACATAATTAATCATGACATCAATAATGTAGTGACATGATAGTCATTTGAGAGGAAATGCCTCCCTTATCTTTTTGAAATGTGAACACTTGGTAAGGATATCCATAATAAACCATATAACATTATTCCAATTAGGAGTCTTCTAAAATCTAGTAACAATGACTGTTAGAAAATTATATCTATTCTATATTGGCATCATGATTGGTTTTTTTTACTCCTTTATTATGTTGTCTTTTATCCATTACTTGTTTTAACACTAAGGATATAGACACATAGTCTATAATTTCCCACATCATACTATCCCATCAAAATTTTCTATTAAATTAAAATACATCTTCATTATACCATCGTGCATAAATAAATTTGAGAAATATTATTTATCTATTAATTTCATTTTCATCTCATGTATGGATAAAACAAACAATATTTTTTAATATTAATTCACTATCATTATAGGTGAAGTTTTTTAATCCCCCAACATTCATAACATTAAATTTATTTTGAAAACTCTCATATTTAAACTATAATTTACTTATGTTATATTTCAAATAAGGCTTGGAAATAATTTTAGAAATGAGTGATGTTCCTCATTAATAATTCCCATATCCAACTTTATTAACTATACAAATACCAGATCCTCTTCTACCATAATCATAGTTAGAAATAAAGGATCATTCTTACATAAGGAATCATCCATCTTGTTTTCTTTCTTAGGGTTATAGTGTATCGAGAAATCATAATCCCTGAGTAGTTTTATCCATTTTGTTTGCCTCATGTTGAGATCCTTTTGGGAAAAATTGTGTTTCAAACTCTCATGAACCATTTATATATCAAATATATCACCACAAAGAGAGTGACTATATTTTTTTTATTTAAAGAATTGAACTACCAATTTTATACCATGAGTCAAATTTTTTTGATCAAGGATTATAAATTTCCTTATTTCATAATAAGATACTATATCATTTTGTGCAAGGACACAACCTAATAATTTCTTAGATGCATGACTACATTTTACTAATCCTTCCTTTCCCAATGATAGTTCCCAAACTAGTTTATTGACTAATATTTCCTTTTTCTACTATAAAATTTTTTCACATTGTAATGAGCTGGTGGACATTATGGAAATACATAACAAATTGGTCAATGAGATTTAAAACCAATAAATTGTTCTGAAACAATAATTGATAATAAATTTATAAGATAATGAAACTATATATTTCAGTTCTATGAATTTCATTGGGATATTCCTTGACTGTCTTAATCTTTGAATGATCGAGAAATATTCCATCCATAGAGAAAATATCATCAGGAAAATAATCATCCTGAAATAAAAAATTCACATTTATTAAATTTGCAATACACTTCCTTATCTATGAGAGTCTAAAGAATGATTCAAAAATGATTCTCATACTCTTCAGAGATTTTTCATTATGTCATGATATCATCAATGAATAACACCATGAAATTATTGAGATAATTTTTCATTACTAAATTCATCAGATCTGTAAACATAGTGGCTGAATTAGTCAAAAAAGTGATTTCTTAAAAAATAAAAATATCCATACCTCATATGAATTATAGTCTTTAAAATATTATAGTTCTTCACCCATAATAGATGTTTTCAATGGAAATGATCGATATTTTATAAAATACAAGCTTACAGAATATGATTACATAAATAATCAATGTATGAGGGATGATACTTATTCTTTATTCTAATGGTGTTTATCTCTATATAACTATCACATAAGTTTATACATCCATCCTTATTATTAAAAAAAGACATTGGGATTCCCAAGGTGGAAGACACGGGAAGATAAATCCCCTATCACACAACTCCTTCTATTATTTCATTAGATACATTAATTCTACTGAGGATATTCTATAGGGAGTCTTAGATATAAGTTTTGGTTCTAGAATGAAATAAATTAGAAACAAAACATCACTCGCAAGAAAATTTCCATATAATAATTTTGGAATTAAATCATTGCATTCCTATAGGCTATGTACTTCCTCTGTTCATAAATAATACATTCTAGCCATATGTTTTTTTTCTTTTTCATATCAAAATATTTTATTAAGGTGTTATTATAGAGGACGATCCATTTATTACTCAGATAATGAGGAATCATCTATAAATATAATGAACTCCACACGCCAAGAGATTAAAATCACATTATCTTGGAATTAAAATTTTACAATATATTTTTAAATAATTTCCATATCAATGATTATGTCATATTCAACAATAGGTATGATAATCATGTTTGTAATTATATTGTTTCTATGCATCATAATGGGGACTTACTGAGATACACTCACTATAATAATATTTATGTTAGTTATCGTGATTGTCAACTCATTTACCAGGGTGTAGGTAAATTTTTTATTATTCTAAGAAAATAAGTACGAAATAAATGAGTGTGAAAATGAAAAATATAATAAATAATTATCATGCTTTGAGTGTATGGTCAATGTACCCACTATCACATATTTATGAACTTCGAGTTCAACTTTTTTAATTGAAAATGATTGACCTTTCACCCAAGGTATTTTATGAGGTGGATTCTCCTGATTCATTAGGCAGTGATCCATGTATTTCCCCATTTATTTATAGTTAAATATCTAAATATTTGTGTCTTTGGTCTTTAAATTGAATTAAAGAGCCCGATGACCCTTCTCTATACACATGTAAAAAACTTCAAATCTACGTAATCAATAATCCCAACATTTTTTCTAAAATTATCACATACTGGATGTCTCGTCTTCCCTATCTTCTTCATCACTAAATTTATTTTTCCATGGAGATCAATCATTCTCTTCTTATTTTGAAATAATTTGAAAAAATAATTCTCTTAGAATTATATTTTTGTATTTATGAGACATGATACTATATCACCGTAGTATGAAAATGTTTTAGAGATAATGGTATTTGGAGTCTCTTCTAGTGCCCATAAAATAAATATTCAGTCCTACTTTCTAGTTTTTGTATGTAGACCAAATAATTACTATAAAATATTTTATAAATCACCCCATACATAGAAACACTCTCCCCTTCCTTTTATTTCAAATTATGAAATTATCTTTCAATATCTACTTTTTTTCTCAATAATGTATTTGAAAATGAATATCACCAAGATATTCATCCATTACATTTTTTTCTATCACCTCAAACTCTTTATTATTTTCAAAATAATGGCCAAATTTTGTCCAACTCTCCCCATAGATGATAAACTATCATGATAAACATGTCACTTCTATTTGATTGAAATATAAGAAATATCTACCCTGGGTACTTGATCTATTATTCAATTACTAATGGATCAATGGTCCCTTTGAATGATGAAGGTGTTTTTAACATTATATTCTCTAACATTTTTGCACCATATTTTGGATTATTGGGTTTCTCCACAAAGAAATTTTATTAGTCATAACCAGAGTTAACTACCTTATTATTTCTACTATAAACTCTATAAAAATACCAATAATTTTTAATTTACCCATAACTAAGACCATACACTAATTATAGGTGTTTATATTATTTTCATTAATCATGTTAGGACCTATCATTATAAAATGTATTATAAAAAAGTTTTTCATAAATTTATGAGTATTGATGAATAAAAATCCAAATTTAAGTAATTCTTCTGGGGAGTCCTAAGGGTTCATCATAATTCATGTAATACTAATGTTATTTCAAAATATAATTCTTGGGGTTACTATTAAAACATTATTTGGTACCAATAGTGACCTACCATCTCTAATAACCCCATGTTAGTAGTTAATTTATCAAAATAAAAATAAATAAAATGGATTCCATCGTAGTGGACAAATCATTTTAGCATTCCTGGGATACTAGATACATACTTAATATATATATATATATATATATTATATTACAAAGTCAATGTTTAGCATTAAAAAAACTTCTTGAAACATTCTTATTATTTTTATCGAATCCTTGAATTTATTCATTGATCACTTTTTGTGCCCTGGGAAATTTGAAAAAAAGTAGTGTGAGCTCAAACAATCAGTATACATGCATGTATAGCCAAAGATACCATAATATCATTACACATGATGGAAAATTTATTAATTAATAAAAATTACATATAATCAATATCATGTTCATGAAAAATGGATATGGATAACATATGAATAAAAATAGTCATCAGGATAACAATAATTGAATTAATTGGAATGGAAACAATATAATTGAATATTTTCATCTTTACCATAATGGAATCAACTAATTAATTTTTCCTTCCATCATGGTCAGAACCCAGATATCATTCTCTCTATCATTTATAGATGCCAGAAATCATGATTTTATTGGGTATTCATACACCAAAAAACTAAATCTTTGGGTATGTCATGTTGGTGTGTAGATTCTGAAAAAAAGGAACCAATCATGTTTTGGGAACAATTTTTCCTGATGAGGCCACCAAATACCATTGATATAGATACATTATATGAATTCTAGAAGGAATTCCTTACACATATTTAATTATAGGGTCATGCCACAGGGTAAACATATGTCCCAGATCAAATCCTAGAATCCTTGGGCCAGGCCATAAGGCCATGACACTCTTGGATAATCCTTTATACAGATTACAATGTTTGCATGCCCTTCCTTTATTAGGTTGGGGAAAAAGGTCATCAAAAACCAATCCTTGCCTTGGATTAGTTTCAAATCACTCAGTTTTGTGTGGAGTTCCACATAACTTCACTCACACATCCCCATATACAATAGGATACGAAATATCATATAGGATTTGAATAGTGTCATATGGAGACTATACATTCTGTATTAATAGTTATGCATCCGAATCACAAAAAATAATAATCAAACATCCTGTAACATTATAGTTGGAATTAAAAGAATGTCACCATGATAAAATAAATGGAATATAGGTTATATAATAAAAAATAAAAACCCTAAATGTGTTTTTTCAACCAATGTAAAAATAATAATAAACGTAAACTAAAACATTTTAGTGATAATCAGGAGTCTGTTCTAACACCACCTCAGTCCTCCATGATCTTTCTTATTAACTTTCTGATGTAGGCCCCTTTCCATTAACTGGGTCCCTAGCCAAAAAATCTTCATGTACATCAAGATGCATGTAAAAGGTTTGAGTTAAAACATAGTAGGACACCACCAATGCGTCCTTAATATGAATTACATATGAATATATATGAGTATGTGATTTTGGTATGTAAATAACAAATAATAAACCAATAAAATGTTAAGAGATCATGCACAAACAATTCTTCAATGAGCCTCGACCATACATACATAGGTTCCTTTCCAGAAGGAATGGCTCATATGTTATTATATAAAGGGTATGTCTAAAGGGAAAACACATTTCTTAGATCTATCCCCTTAACCAATTAATCCCCCAGAAAGGATACAAGTCCATCGAAATATAGGATTAACCTATTGATGGGACAGATGGTAATCATTCCCATCCCTTTACTAGGATAGGAAAAAAGTCCATCCAATCTCTAGACTAGCCTTATGTCAAGACATAAGGTCATCATAGCCCATCCTATATCTTGGTTTGGGCCATAAGGGAATCTTACCCTTTACCATTCTCTAGGTCCAATTGTTTTTAACAAAATGACTTCTCACAAGAACATTCTCCCATTCTAGGGGATAATGAAGACATAATGAGCCAACTTTCACCTTGATATAAGAAATGAACCTCCATGGGACAATAATTCTCACACAACAAGTTATAGAAGATATGTAAAAAATAACCTGAATATCATCAGTGTCATTGGTCACACACACACATGATCTGAAAAATCACTACCACACTATATTCCAAAATGGTTCTCACAACTACAAAAGCACACAAACACAAGAAAATTATTGAAATAAACCTTATACAACGGCCCTATTTGGAAATTACATCATTCCTCAATGTGTCAATGTTAATTTCTATGATCAATCATTGACCGATTCAGGGCAGCAATAATTCCTATAATTAATACAAATTCATCAAAATAAGTATTATACAAACATGATTCAAGAAGGGGAACATAATATTGTCTTAGTGATAGATCGAACTACCCAATGAGATCCTATACCAACGGTAGATGAAGATCCATTTAATGGAGGGATGAAAATTCTATAGATCAAAAATATATTAAGTGATAATGGATGGATACAATCTTGAAATGAAAAATATAGGGGAAGGAGATATCCAAATCCATTAAAATAAAGATCCTAAAGGCTTTTTTTGTGAATGAGGGTTAAAAAAGTAATGTAGATATCAAAAATTTATGTTAGAATGAGATTACAAAGGATCCCTTAATGACCGAGCCACCTGGGTACCTCCAAATAACCGATTGATACCAACCATCCAGTTGGTAACTGTAGGAAGTAGCCTATTAAATTTACTTAGACACTATCTAGCTCATGGATCCTACATTTTTCCTTGTCTTATTTCACCTGCACTACATAGAAGGTGGAATACCAATAACTCCAAGCTACTGGTTAGTTCCCCCAGCCGCTTCACAACATTTTCAATCTTCTAAAATCCTTCATCTTTTATTGAGAAAGATTATAATCACAATGATGATTTCTCAAACTGTAAACAAAACATACCATATAATTTTTAGGATTCCACAACTTGAGTTAATAATATACTGATTATTTCTATAATTTCATGATTTTTTGTTATCTAATAATAACCATACCTTGGTTTAATGTGAGTTTATCAATGGGATAATATTTTTTATTTAAATTGAATATTAATTTTTATTTTTTTTATTAAAAATTCATATAGGTGTGATGAATTGGATTATGAAATTATTTTTACAAGAGACTTCTGTTATTTATAGGTGTTAGAAGTAATGTATATTTAATCATATGATTTATTTTAATATTACTGAAACCACTTATGAGTTTCAAATTTGTTTTATTAATTGATATGAATTCATAATGATATATAAAGGGGGTTAATCCTAAATGGTTTAATGTTATAAAAAAGTAATAATATTATAATTTTTTTAAGATAGGGTAAAAATTACAAATTCAATTAAAAATTTCATGTAATATTGAATTATAAGTAACATAATATTACTAAATAATGTGTCTCGGTGTGTTATAATAGTTTTATATTTAAAATTATTTATATTTAAATTTAATGTTTAGTAAATGGACATATAATTATTTATAGCATGTTTCAATAGATTAACAAATGATGAAAATTGTGATAATTATTAATATGTGAGGAAAATATATGAAATTTTTTATCTCATTATTTTTGAAAGAGTTGAAGGTGAAATGTATTAATAATTTCATATATTATCATATTATGTCATTTAATTTATAATTAATTAATATACATGTTAATGTGGTTATGAATGTTTTATTATTTTTTGGAATTTTTTAAATAGAGAATTGTTTGTAATAACATAATGAGATAATTTAATTTTTATGTTAACATTATATTTTTTAAATTATTGATTAATTATTAAGTATTGGGATGAAATTATTATAGTGATTACATAACATTGTGTCAAGTTAATGTAGTTTTTAAAATACATGTGGCAAAGTATTTTGTAGGGAAAGTAATGATATGAGATATTATATTAGCATGGGTTTGGTAATGATGGGGGATAAGACATGATATAAGTTATGATATATCAATATGTTTTAAATTGAAATATAATTATCTTTACACTAGGATATTAAAATATGAACCATGAGTTTTGTTAGGCAGTGAATTTGAAAATAGGATAATTAATCCTTGAGAGTTGTAGGGTCACTAATAAATCTTTGTTGTCAGATAAAAAATATAAGGATGAATATGTTGAAATTATGCACTTATTATACAAATTATATATAATACTATGTCAAGGTGGTTTGGTAAGAACATAACCGAACATTTTTTTTGATATTTGTTTTGTTAAAGTCATAGAATACATTTCACTATATACATATGATTGTGTTTGAAACCTAAAGAAATTTAAGATATTTATTTTTATACTACTAATATTTATTTCTCACAACCTATATATATATATTACAAGAATTTATAGCTACACTTTCTATATGAAATTTTAGTATGGGACGCAAAATAGTTGGGAGTTAGAGACTGAGATCACTATGATGATTTTGGTGGGAGATTATTGGAGGTATAAGGAACTATATTGTTTATTTATTTTACAGAAATTGTAGTGGTATTTATTTGTAATATATAGTTGGATGTTTTTTATTTCTTTATCTAGTTGTATGAAATGTAGGGAATTTTTTGGGATTTACTTTAGATATTTTATAAGGTTTTATAGTATTAGTTTCCATTGTTTACACTAATTATGTATTTGTGTGTCATAATCCACTGGAGTGTAAATTGTTCCCCAAAAAATACTCAAATACCCTTGGAATTAGTCAAAATCCTCTAGTGATGGGGAGAACTCTTATGAACCTCTCGTATATTACCTTAGTAACACGATTGTTACAATAAAGGTTGATAAGTAATAGATATAGTTAAACCTAATTGTAATATCAAAACATAAAATTAAAAGGAATTATTACATTTTTTGACTCATATTGATGATCAAGTGAAATAAAAGAAATTTATTTTCCCCCTTTTGATTTTCTTATTTGAAAATAAAAGAAGAAAAAATATAACCATTTATATGAGAACATAAAAGAACACCACCTCCACTATCATGGTATATCACAAATCCTCCTAAAACATTAAAAACCATAGCCCTTATTTTTAAAGAATATCATTAATTTATACAATAAAAAACATTAAGGAATACTAAAAAATAAATCATATATTTTGACATCTATCCATTGTAAAATGACATCTTATAAAATCCTAATTTGACATTGTACATCTTATGTGTTTATATAAATCATTATAAATTAAATGTGATTGATTAATTATTGTATATAACCATGATTAATATTAAATGATTAATTTTGGTAACATAATAGAATATACATGTAATGAAAAATCAAACAATTTATGATTATTAGAAAATATTTATATTTAATAAAGACTATAAAAATGATATAATTATATAATGAGTTTAATATTTTCCCAAATAAAAACAAAAAATTCATTCTCAAAATTTATGGAAAAATTATCTTTCATCGGACGCTTTC
Organism: Viscum album; assembly: GCA_963277665.1. NCBI lineage: Eukaryota > Viridiplantae > Streptophyta > Magnoliopsida > Santalales > Viscaceae > Viscum > Viscum album. The sequence goes on from OY728138.1 coordinate 1,386,731,478, forward strand.
ATCGGGGAAAGCTTCCATCAATGGGTAATATGCTATTATGTTGCCCCACATTCTCTCTTTCCAAAGGTAGGTGACATCCATCACATATTTAGGGACATTTTATTCATGATCGAAACACGATGATGGGATGTCGGTTCATCCTTCCATGGATTCCTCCTCAGAACATGTTTCCAAGTCTAGGTCTCCCTTAAAAATCATGACATTTTTCGTGAAACTCATCTAAATTCCATATGTTTGTAGATACTGGTTAATTACATTACTTTTTTTAGGACATTACAAGGGTTCAAGTCAAAGTATCAACCTTTGATCGGTGGAGTATTAATGTTGGAAATCACTAGTGTGTCTGGATGTTGAAACACCATTACGTATGGGTTTCTTCCGCTTATGATAGGGATTCTTGAGGGTGTAGAATCCTAAGGAATCCCATGTCGAATGAGAAGAATTATCTTCCATAAGCATTCCTTTGAGTTTTTCCTCAGATTCCAATGTTTAACAAAGGGTATGCCACATGTTTAATGTGAACACTAATTACAGTGGATAAAATGAGTGCTTCCCCAAGAGGGAGGACCTGAGGTTTTACTAGATGAGTGGATTAAGAAGTCTCATAAAGTTGGATCCAAGGATGCTTGGGTGCATATAATGGAGATGTCTAGGTTTACCATTGGTTGGGATTGAACCTCGATGAGGTTTCCTACGTACCCTATCTAGGCGACAGGGATCAAAATCAACAATGTTTGGTTGGGAAAGACATGGAATATCGGTGTACACAAATGACAGTGACCCGAAGACATGTTGGGGATTACATGTGGTTAGCGGCCCATGTACTGCTAGGAGTAGTTGGGATGTGGATGACATGATCTTACCGGCATATGAACTCCTAGGTAAGAATCGGGATGGATGATGGATGGATAAATGGAGTGGATGAGGAATGATATGGAACCATCGTGAAGATGATGATAGTATTAGGGTTGGGCCTCAGAGAGGTTTCCTATGTATACTCATGGCATAAAATCAAGGTCCATATAGTATGGTGGGATTATGGGGCAGCTTAAGAGGTGACTTGTGAGAATGGATGCATGGATGGGACCTAGAGAAAATAGAACCTCTAGGTTGGGGCATGATCTACTCGGAACATAGGGGGATTGAGGGAGAGACCAGGATGGGAGATGAGATATAGTCTTAAATATGAGGGAGGCTTACAATTTATCCATGTATTAGGGAATTAATTCCCTGATAATTTGGGATGGGGGCAATGAATCGGTGTGTACATATAAGGTAATGATGTGACGAAATATTGGGGCTTACACATGGTTAGTATCCCGGGTTGGTCTGACGCCTGAAGGGCGGACCAGAGATATGGTTCCCAATAAAGGGGACTACAATGAATTACCATTGATTGTGGACTACAACAACTTACCATCTGTCTGGAGCTTCAACATATTACCGCTGGTTGGGGACTAGAATGGCTTACCACTGGTTGGGGATACAACTATTTTTTGTTTGTTGGGATTACAATGCCTTTAAATTGGTTGGGGTAAAACGTATTACGGTTGTTTTGGATTAGAAAAGCATACGATTGGTTGGTATTAAAACAGATTCCCATTAAAATTTCAACAGCTTACCATTGGTCGGTATTAAAATGGATTACAGTTGGTTGGGATTACAATGGCTTACTGTTGGTTATGATTGATCCTCATGGAGGCATCCAACATACCCTGTATAGGAGACAAAGATCAAAACCCATGTATTTTTAAGGGGACAATACAATGTCTGGGTTTGAAGCTCATAGAGGCTTCCTACATACCATGTCTAGGAGACAAGGATCAAAACCCATGTAGTTAGGTTATGTATAGTTTAGCATCATGTGGGAAGAAAAGGGGCATACAATTTATCATCGTGCAGGATGGGGGTGAACCAACATGAAGTGGTCAGGACCGATGATTGTTGGGATTTATCCTCAGGGAGGCTTCATACATACCTTTCTTAGATAGCGCAAGGATCAAATTCCAAGTAAATCAGAATGGGGGATACAATTTAACATCTTGTGGGATGAAAGGTGAACCGAGGTGAAGTGGTTGAGACAAGTGGATGTTGGGCTTGAACCGTAGAAAGGCTTCCTACGTACCTTTCTTGGATAGGGGAAAGGATCAAAGTCTGAGTAGTTTGGTAGAGGGGATATAATTTAATGTAATGTGGGATGAAGGTGAAATGAAATGAAGGGTTTAGGACAAATGGATGATGGGTATGAACCTCAAAGAGGCTTCCTAAGTACATTGTTTGGGAAGGACAATGATCAATGTCCATTTAGATCGGAAGGGGGCCTGAGGAATATGCGCTAAAGCATACCAAAGAGGATATCATAGTCTGTGCTTACTCTAAACCCATGTGAGTCATGATCCATGTGAGAAAAAATAGGCAGAAAAGACCCGATGATCACATCACAAAAGTTGCATCTGCGAGGAGTAGAGTGGGGCATATGCGTGTTTTGTAGCCTAACGTGGAAATATTGGCTTATGCTTGGTTAACGGCCTAGGGAGATAGAGTTTGGAAATTACTCTAGGATGGTGGCCTAGTGGTGTTAAATCCCAAAGGGAGAGGGATGGGGAAACAAAGGTCCATATGCCCCTCTCTCTTATAGCCTTTTCACACCGAAGAATAAAGGAGGAGAAATTATACTACCTCCCAGAAGAATGGTAACAGGTTAACACTAGGGTGGTTTCCCTTCCCCATGGACAGATGATGTTCCAACAAAGAGGATTTCATTCCATGTGAGGAATATCTCACTCCTATGGAAATGAGAAGGTGTGGAGAATGTCCAATATGGGGCACACCGTATATATTTCATAGGGAGAGGCTATAGTTTAACGTCATGTTCTAGGGATGATGGTGCTTGGCAGTTTAACATAATGCAGCTCGGATGAGGCGGGTTCACTCCACACCCCTTAGACATACATAACAGAAACCCACTCACCCTTGAGGAAATGAAGGCATTAGCAATGCCATTGTGGGGTGCTGTTATAAAGTGATCCATTTAGGGTCTCACATTATCATGACTATGAGAAGAATAAATAGATGTTAGTGTGCATATGAGAAGAAGCATGAAGCTATGAAACAAAACATGAAGCACCACTCAAGGGACCTTAAAATCACATTCTACCAGCCAAGTGGGCCGTATGAGAAATGGGTGTGCACTACAGAGGTTTTTCGCATAAGAGGGGCTCATAAATGGTGCCTTAAGGTGAGGATGAAACATGGAACCCTTGACGAGGGGTGCGTGCAAGATGATATGCTGCAATAAAATGGGATATATGCACGCAAACTGAAAAAATGGTTGCACACAAAGCAGTTACTATGCAAGGTGAATTTTGTGTGCAAGCGGGATCTATTGCACGCAAATGCCATAGGGTAAAAGGAATGGGTGAGGATCAAGCCAATGTGGGCCGACTAGAAAGAGGACCCATGGGATACTTAACACGTAAGCTCCAATACCTTGATTCCATGGTGTTTTTCATCCGGTCGTATAAGATGTGTCTTTCGCATAGAAGAGCATTGGTTCATCTTTCGTAACTGTCCCCAAAGGGCGGGGGGTTACACATATATTTATAGCTAAAATTATCGGTGTTGGTGTGCAAGAGGAGCGGAGCCCAGAATTTCATTTGATGTCGCATTGGGCGCGCAAGGGTTTGAGCACCATGTGTCTCTTGCGCATCCACCATTCTGCCTTCGTGCCAGAGCATTGGCAGTTTTTCGGAGGGTCACCAGGAAAACCTTCACAAGATGTTTCATAGGTAACTCAAGGGTTTGCGCACTTCAGGGAAGCTTGTGTGCCATTAAGAATCATGTGTTACCACCATTCTACCTTCGTTCCAGATCCTTGGTGTGTTTTTGAATTGTAACCGCACAAAACTTCCTTTGATGTCACATTGGGCGTGCAAGGGTTTGCAAACCATATGGACTATTGTGCACGTCCATAAATTCATGCGTCCAACTCCCTCTATCAATGCGAAATTATCCCTTGATAATAAAAATGCCTTTGTATTCTTTAAAATTTACCACTCATGGACCTATCCAAACTTTGGATGAACAAATTCCCCTTCAAGAATCAGAGGTGAAGGGGGACCTGAAGATCAGATTATGAAGGTTACACTGAAATGTAGAGAAAGGCTTGGTCAGTGTACGTAAAAACATTATTTCGGTGAGAAAGGAACTTCCATAAGTGTGAAAGTTTCATTCCATGCTGATAAATATGATGAGGCTCCCCCAAGTTCTCTACTTTATCATTACCATATGACATGCACATTACTCACTAGCGCAACAAAAGTCCACATCCGTGCACAAGTTCTCGCTCTAGATTATGAGTTTCGCTCACACCCCGGGAAATTTCACGCTGTTTCTATTTTTTGTGCACCTTATTTTTAGTGATATTCTAGAATGCAATAGGATAATTTGCGGGCATATTCCCCATTATTTCGTGCAAATACCTTTGAGTTTATGAAAAGCTGATAGAAATGTCTGCTCAACAGACCGACCCCAAGAGGGAGGCTACCACATCCGCAAGGAGGAATAATATGATCAAAAACCCCCCAAATACTTCATGCAAGGTGGGTTCTGTCTGATAATGAAATTATTTTTTGCATTCTTATGCAAGATCAAAAAGATTACGTCTTGGGTGATAGTCTTCCAATATGGAACTTCACCATTTTGGAGGACGTGCTGATGCATGGCTTTGAAATTGATACACCTCGGTCATGGGTTACATGTGAGGAAAGTCTCCCACAGTTAAAAATATTGATAAATGACCATCCTTCTAGGTAAACACATAACATATCAATTTATGTCTTGAATCTAAACACTCAAACTATTTTAAGAATTGATCTGGTTCCTGAGGAATCTTCAGCTCATTATGTGAGTACCTTCTCAAGAATAATTACTAATGAGAAGAAGGGTTGGAAAGAATGGGACTTTAGGTCTGTGGAAAACATCACAATTTAATATGAATTTTCATTTGAGGTACATCATAAATGCAAGGAGTTTGGGGTAGAGCTGCAGTTTATCTGGATTTTTAAGCTGTTTGGACATCTCAATTTCACTTCTACTGATAATAGGACCTGGTAATGGGGCTATTAAAATAGTTTTCACCAGATACCAAAACCTTCCATCTCCACCATGTTGAGGTAAGTATCAATCTGTGGGACATCCATTTCATTGGGGGAATCCACTAGGAGGGGTATCAGTATGACTACTTCCTCCCAACAAAAAACGATTGGCAGGATAGGATGGAGACCCCCATCCTGACATGGAATCTACTGGCATTGACTAAGGAGATGTAGAAAATAAAATATGTTCAGAAAAAAATATCTTATTCGGGATGGTTCAGTCATTTTCTGACTCAAGAAAAGGCTGTAAAAATTATTTTCCAATGGAATCAGTGCCCAAAAACATCACAGAGGGGAATGATGGGATCATATAGGATGGTCATGGAAGCCAGAGAATATCGATCATGGGACATCAACATAAACAAGAGTGAGGACCCGAATTTACGATATTCCATATTACTTTATACATTCTTGGGTAGGTGTCTATTTTCTATGAGGGACACGAGGATGGGGGTCTACCCAGGGACACTAGTGATGGTCGGGATCATGTTGGAAAAGAACAATGTTAACCTGGGGGTGACCATATTGGCTAAGCTAAACAACTTTCTGGTATGCATCTCGAGGTGATGTACACATAGAAGGATATGTGGGTCATTACATATCCTTCATGGCTGGGTCGCAGCCCACTATGGTTAGTATGACATACCGAATGCTATTATCCCTCCAAGTGATGGAATACTGCCATCCATCTTGAACATTACCGGAATCCGCCCACTGACTCTTAGAGAAGAAGGGATCAATCCCAATATTGGAAACCATATCAATTTTGACTTTCACCCATTCCAGTCCCCATTTATTTTGATGTTAGATGATGGGAGGGGGCCTATTTGAGTAGATAGAACACCTGCAGAGCATTTGGGGTGGTGTGTTGGTGGTTTGAATCGATGGGAAAATTTCTGCGAACCATATGTGCCCACGATTCTTTGTAGGAAATTCAGGTGCCAGCAGCAGATGCCAAAACAATTTTACCCAGGGGATTGATAAATGAAAAATCCTTACATCCTATTCCAACTATGTATCATTTTCACGGCTACATTATTGGATGATGTTATCACTCTCCCCAACTGATTTCAGTATTGGCCTGTCAACAGGGTACACCAACAATTGGAAAAAAATGTACCCCAAGTTGGTTCTATGGAAATGTTTCCAACAGATAAAAGTGTCTAGTGAAGATTCCCGAGAGCGAGGAGGAGTACATGGTTCTATAGGGGAGGTTATAAAAATAACGATCCAGGTTCCTATAATGTAATGGGATGGAACGTCGTCAGTAAATGCATCCAAGGAAAAAATGCACCTCTACCTTCTGAGGAGGGGTGGTACCGTAGATAGCCCCGTGGGCCCTCTAGGGATCTTCTTCGGAAGCATCTCATGAACCACATAAAGGTTAATACCAATAGTATCTTAGCATATCTACGTTCTTCCTAGAGGATGCTGTGACAATCCATGGCTACAGAAGATTTGTGGCGGAGACGGGTGAATATTGTGCTCGACTTTCTAGACATAGCGCACATCCAGGTGGCATATTGGGTAATCATTCATCACCGAGATTCATAGATGATATCCATGGATATGTACAGATATCAATGAGGTTAGAATGAAGAGATTCATCTCCAGTTGAATGTGATTCTTCGCTAGGACCATGAACGAGAAAAGCTGTCATCTTAGGATGAAGATGTTGAAGAAGAAAAAGAGAAATAAGAAGAGCGGTAAAAATATTAAGAAGGAACAAACGAAGAGGAAGAATAGGAGGAAGAGGATAAAGGTATCAGTGGTGAAGGAATTTTAGAAACACCTTCTCACCAGCAAAGCCCATGTTAGAGTGGAGAAATTTCAGTCTCCAATATAGAACTAACTGAGCAGCTCAGGGTGAGTTTTTTTCCTTGTATCCACTAACCTTTATTTTTATGCAATTTTCATCCACTGACAAAATTAATCCCTACATAGGAACACATTGATGATGGTTTTCTGGTATCCTTCCCCACATGGAATGAAGATGTACCCACAGAGGTGGGAGAACACCCTCAAGAGCCTACATTCAAAACCGAGCAAGGCGGGGAACCGACTATGGTTGAAGTGGGCGGCGATAAACCTGTAGAAATAGATGAAATGGTGGCATCTGATTTTCCCATTGTTCCCTCCTTTCAAAAATAATTGGTTCTGGTGATTGAGATAACAATTGTTGAAGGATATTCTCTGGAGGCATCTCCCATAGTGACACATGCACTAGATACCACAGCACTTGGTTCTCGTAAGTCTTTACATTCGTTGGATCTCATATTTTATTAGAAGACTCACCTAATCATGATATTGATTAAAATTTCAATCATTTCAAGGTTGGTGGATTGGAAAACAATGGATTTTGAAACATCTTATGGATCCCATCCAATGATTACACTAGCTCTTATGGACCAAAATATTCATGATAGATCCACCCTAGTACTCAGTGAGCTGGAGGCTGCAATTATGGGTGATAATGCTGCTATGGTGGAGCTCTAGTCTGGAAAGGATGAAGTTGATGAAGATTCAATAATTGTAGAAGGGGAATCCCACACTAAACTCCTAGATACATTATCCGTATTAAATTCATATTATTCCTAAAGAGATAGACAATTCACACCTAGATGCGGCTGAGGAGATATATATCAAGTGGCGCAAGGTGGGGAACTACATCAAACATTTTCTCTTAGTCAGTCAAAGGATGAATCGCTAAGACATATAGGGTCACATCACACCTGGATTTTCTTTCTTTTCACTAGAGGGGTGGATGCTCACTGTCTTAATATAATGATCCATGACTATATGACTGAGAAAATACGAGAGAGTTGTCAACACTTCATTTTTTCTCTATGCCATAAGGGGTTTATAGAACACCCAGGAATTTATTAAGGCTGAGCATGATGTATAATTCCTTGAAGAGAAATAAAAATAAAGGGAGGGATTTATTTCAATCCATTCCGAGCTCATTGAAAAGTTGGGGGCGCCACTGGCAGATGCCTTCGAGTAACTAGTGCAGGCGAGTCGCCAAATGATTTAGCTCCATGTTGAGCAAGAACGAGCATATTCCATGGATAATGAGTTATTCTATACAACCATTTATGAAAATAGGGAAATATGGGGGTATGAGGAATCCCTATAGGCTACAAGACAAAAGGTTGGAATGCAAGAGAAATATTTCATAGGTGCTGAGCCTTAAGGGCCTTATTTTGGCCAAACTCATAAACCTACAATTATTTGTTTATTTTTATTCTGAACTACGTGCATAGATAGATTATTTGATTTATTGGTTATTTCAATTAATTTTGAACAAAATTGTGAAATAATTATCAATCCATCCCTAATCTCACATGGGTCGTGCCCAATGTGAGAAACATGGGATGGTCGCATCATTACTTCATTTTAATGTGGGAGTACCAGCCAATCTCTAGACATCTGGGGTATAATTTCCCAATCCAGAAATCTATGAAGAAAGAGGGAGGACTCACTAGAGAATTATGTTCTCAGAACAATTGAATTTTTGTTTCCCAACGTGCTCTAATACATAAGCATTGTAGCTCCCGGGGAGTTAGAATCTGTCCAAACAGAGGTGCGTGGAAATTGTGATTAATGATACCAAAAAATGAGGAACATAGTAGGGATGTAATTAAAATCAATGGATCATTGTTCACCATGATCGAAACACAGAATCCCTATTCCATTAGCCTAGAATGGGGATAACAAAATATGGCTGAGTGATGGCCATATTTGAAACACCAGGCCTGACTCTAAATGTCAACCATTAGTATTCTGGAATGTTATCCGAGAATAGTAGGTGACGCATAGGCTGAGCACCTATATAGTTAGGGGGTTTCTTCAGGCATGAAAAAGGATGATGATCCAAATAAATGGCACACAATTTGTAGAGGGTGGAGTGATGGGATGTTCAAATGGAGTAAAAAACTCCTAAAATTACGCCACCATGATGGAACCACTTTAGGTGAGTGCCTCGGTCTGATCAGTGATTGTGCCTACTTATAGATATGAACTCTCTAGCAAGGACCTAAAATAAATTGTAGTTTTAAATCATCCAGATGTGGATGATGAATGAAATAGTTTTAAGGTCTTACTGCATGGACAAATGCTTAAAGATTAATGTCATGTTTCACGAACTATAGGTTCTTAGTTTAAGGTCATGAGGTTTGGACCATAACCAAGACCGAGGGGCCAGAAGGGATTATGACCAAATTATAGGCCCAAGGTAAAATTACAGGATGTCTCTACGTATACCATAAGTATTAGAATCAATCCATGGATAGTTCTTAAGCACATTGTTGTTATGGACCAATGTCGGTAGGGGAAATACTCTCTAGTGAGGAAGATGACGCATCCTATAGTTATCATGGGTCATCATGAACATGTTTAGGGTAGAACCATAGTTTAAAATCATGAATTGAGGACATGGTTACCCAGAAAGAAATTGTGCATTGTGGTACATATCCTAATGTGGATGAAGACATAACTATCCCACACCACACCATGTGTTCTTAATGAGATTGATTAGTCCATAGACTAGAGGTGGCCTGACATGGGGATAGACCAAAAAAAATTGTTTGGGAATTCATAGGTACCTCATTAGGATGAAAATCAAGCCATATGTAGTTCTAGGATTACATTTTAACATCATCTAGGATGAAAAATTCATATGTGTAACAGTTGTTCCAGAACACATTCCACCAACACCACTAAGCCCACGTGAGTCATGCTCGGTGTGGGAATCAAAGGGCAGTGATGTGATTTTCCTAGTATGTGGAGGAATATATTAGGGGAAACATAATGTTAACTAAATGACTTCCAAAATTTTTTGACCCGCCTTTATAATGCATATAGATATGTGGAGGTGTAAACGTTAGTGTGTTGGAATTCCACATGAACATAAGGGAATGTGAAACTATGAATCATGATGCCTGAGATATGGATCGCAATGACAGTGGTGTGATGATAAAAAATTAATATTGATCATGTTCAAAACAAAGCTTCTGTTTTACATTAGTATGGAATAGGGACAAAAAAATGAGGGTCGACCGCTGACAATGTTTGAATCACGAGACCTGTTGCAAATGTCGTCTGGGGTCTTCAGGGTTTTTGGCCCAAGATGGTAGGTGAGCTAATGTGGCCAGAGACCATGCCGTAAGGGGGGTCCCTTCAGACATGGGTGGGGGATGGAGATCCAAATTAAGGGTTCATGAGGTGTGGACACAAAACGAGGGATTCTCCATGTGAAAACTCCACACATTGGTATTTTTTAAAGGAATCATTTTGAGTATGCCAATGAGGCATGTCAGATAGAGGAAGTCAGATCCATTTCCAATGAAAAGGGTCTTGGGGTTGCATGCTCATTGCTTAAGGTTGTATATTGGACAATTAAGAGGGGAAATTGTTTAATGGAATGGGAGAAGTTTTCCAAATTAGCCTAACATGATGCGTAATTCTCATAGGGAGAACTTAGTTTATGGTCATATAACTCGAACTGAGTTGGGAATATACAAGCGAGACACATGGTGCAGTTCTAAAAAAACCCGACTTGAATGCGGACATCTGGAGTCTGTATCACACCATGTGCTCCCCAGGGAGATTTGAGGTTGGGGGACCAAAATTGAAAGTGGGGCTAGGCCTGGGACCATGTTCCCAAACATTCCTACATACCCCATTATGATGCAGATGACGCCATACATTGTTATAGAGTGTCATGGTAGGGTACCAATGCTAGGGATAATACTTTCATGCGGGTCTGGCCCACGCACCATAAGAAGCGATATTTGATAGATCTCATTTGTTCTTTAGGATGGATGTATTTTTTTTGTCAAGAAACAAACCTTGGAAGGGGAATCCATGAGACAATATAGATATCAAGCATGTAGGCCATGAAAAATGGAATGGTACAGAACCGACACCAAACATGATATACCCTCGAGTGATGACATCACAATGCAGTGTCATTTTCGTCATGTGTCCAGGATGAAAATTTTATTGTTTAGGGTCATGTGATAGGAACAAACCATGAATATATATGTCGTGTATTAAAGACGCAATAATTTCAATCCATGTGGGACCTGGAAGAATATATTAAAGTCATATGGCATGGATGCATATAGAAGAAATGAATTTTTAGAGGGGAATGCACAATGCGTGATAAAGCATACCCAACGTGAATGAGGATGAGGTCCACAACACAACACATCAAATTTTGGTGATGAATCCTTGGGGAATGGGGATAGTAAAGGTAAGAGAATATAGTGCTGAACTGGAGGACGAAACATCTAGGTGCTCTTATATATCTTGCAGGGGAAGGAATCTATTCATACGTAGTTAGGAGAGTGCAGTTTAACGTCATAAGAGACGAAAGGAAGGATAGAATAGATCTTAAAGGGGGAGTAAGCGGTGCAGATATTGAAAACCCAAGGTGAATAAGAACATAAGGCCACATACTCCACACCATGGAGTCTTATAAAAGACATGGCTAACAGGCCGAACATAAGATACAATTGGGGGAACCTAAGATAGACCTGAAGATGAAATGTAAGGGTGTTCCTATAAATCCCATAAATATGGTAATCAAGCCGTACATAGTTGTTAAGGATGTCATGCAGTTTAACTTCATCCATAAAGGATGTAGAGATATATTATTTTAAGGTCTTAGAGCTTGGACCATGTGAAGTGTTACTCTTCCAATGGCCACAAACCATGACCAAATACCTAAGCCCCCTTGAGCTACACTCTATGTGGGAAACATGGGAGTAGAAGGTCTTTGAAACATGTGGAATATATGAATAGGGGAAAATGGTGTGGAGCTTCAAATGACACCTCACTATGGCTTTATCCTCTTATCACGCAAACACACACTGAGGGATTGCAACAAGATTGTTGAAATTCTACCTGGACATTATAGAGTGGAAAAATATGTGAGTTATGGAACCAATATTTAGGGATTGATGGGGGTGGAATGACAATGGATTTTAACTGTTGGTTGTGTTCAAAACAAAGCATCTATATCATGTTACATGAAATGAGAACAAAAAATGAGCATCGACCGTTGACCATATTCTTAATGTGGGAATTGTATCAGTTTTTCATTCAAAATTACCAGGGATGTTGACCTATGATAGTAAGAGAGAACTGGGGCATTGTATACATACCATTCGAACATCCTTTCGAATTTTAATGATGATGAAGGCCCAAAATAAGGGGAACATGAAGCATGAAAATGAGTGATAACATGTCTATGTAGAATCTAACACTCATGGTCCTGAACCAGAGTGCTCCTGGGACACTGTTAAACTACCAATGAGGGTTGAGGGGCCAAATTCAAGAGAATCCGACTCAAAAATATGAGTGGAGAATAAGGGGAGGAAGTTCTATTAAAAGGGAGAAGTATGTGTTGTGGCTATTACCAAACCGACGTGAATGAGAACACAATCCCATACCACACCACACGTCATCCTCCTAGAGGACTTAGGACAAGGGGCCAGAGAGATGAGTAGGTTTCTAAGAAGTAGGTATGGACCCAAAGAAAAAATGTACGGGGGTTCCTATGTATCCCATGAAGTTGGGAATCAATCCATAAATAGTTCTCAAGATGGAATGCAGTTTAACATCATGTGGTAAGGTATAAATATAGTAGGGGGTATCTCAATGAGGAATGTGTATGTGGTGGATAATAACATGACATGAGTGATGAAAAAAGACCACATATGGGACATTATTCACAATTCATGGAGAGAACTCAGGCCAAGAGGTCGAGAGAAAGAATAAATGAACCCAGGCTAGACCCAAATACAAAATGTTATGGTTTTCCTACGTATCCCATGAGGATAGAAATCAATCCAAATTTAGTTCTAGGAGATATGGTGTAGTTCAACGTCATGTTCCAAGGATGTTGTTTATTGTAGTTTATGTTCATAGAGCTTAGACCGTAGATGCCCAATTTAATGTCATGTGCATGGGAAAAATGGGTGGAAAGGGTTGATCAACATACCGGCCATGAGAGAGACCACAAAACGACAATAATGATTAAGGATACCTGATGACCATGCATGAAACACAATATCCATATCATTTAATATAATGGAAACAGAAAATGAGTGTCAACCATTGACCATATTCGTTATGCGGGACTTGTATCAAATTTTTATCCGATGTCCTTGAGAATGTTGGCCCTATATGGTAGGAGATCCTTGGGGCCTATCATTGTAACACCCCAAGCTTCCATGGTATCTTTCCCTTTGAATAATGCAATAACTTGCATTGTACGCAACTTCGAGATTCTAACACACCACGACCAATCAAAGTAGCCATTATGAATAGTAATACCAACTTTTTAAAATATTAACAATTTTATCTTTCAAAATGGACTTCATTTTTGGATTCAGAATATTGAATTTAGATTAGGGTGAATTTTTTGTATTTTTTCTAAAAACTTTCAATTTTTGATGAATAGTGAAAACCACTAAGTTAGAGTTTAAAACCAAATATTTATTTAAATATTTAGTTATTTTATTTAAATTTATTTTAGGTAAAAATAGAAAAATAATAAATATATAAGTTCAATTTAATTCATTGGATTCATTTTATAATAAGTTTAGATATATAAAAAATTTATTGAACTTTTCACCGTCTTTTACCCACCTCCTAGAAGAATGTGCAAATTCACATAAAACGTAATTTTTCCTCCTCTATGAAGGGAATTTCAAAAATCTGAGAGACACGGTTGATATCAGTAAGTAAAATGTGTTTCAATAATATGAAAATAATTTTTGGTGAATAGTAACATTTTACTTTTATTTACCACAGTTAAAAGTAAATAGGATAATTAAGGGTAAAATGATATTATTATTACCCTAACACATGTCCTAATTCTATTGGATAAGTATAATTCTACCAAAAACAACTTTAGGAATAAAATATGATTCTCTTTGGTCCACTTGGATTAGATTATGACATTTATTATTATTTAATTCAAAGAAGTGTTAAAAGAGTTAAAATCAATGTTTAATCACTAAAACATTTTTAATATAGGGTTATACGTAGGATAAATTCAACTATAAATATTAATTAGAAAGATAAAATGATTTCCTACATAATGGTATTTTATTTATAATTTTTAGACATTAAAATATTTAAATTATTTATGAAACAAAGATGATGATGTAATTACCTAATTAATGAAATATTAAAATAATTAACATTATAAATACCCAAATAAATGTAATTTGAGACTTTTTATGAATTTAAATAATTTTATCGGTTAATATGACATATTAGGGTTGGTTATAAGATTTTTATTAGAATTAATAATCCTGTTATGAATTTTGCAAAAAAAAATACCAAATAGTGTCAAAATTGACATAAAAGAGTTTTTAGAACAAATATTATATTATTAATTGATATTATATTTCTAAAAATATAAGTTTCTGTAAAAGGACTTATATAATGATAGGTGTATCATTAATTAACTACTTGGGGTTATTTTGGATGTATTTAGTAAGTTTATTAACCATATAATATAAAAATACCAAGAGACATGGTAAATGTCAAACTATTTAACTAAGAGTTAAATATAAAAGATAATGATAATATAGTGACCCAAACCTTTCTAAAATCTATTGGTTGTGTGGTTTTCAACCCATCCCCACCTTATACTTTAAATAATACACTTTTTAGCTATTAGAAACCGAAAATGGATTTATTATATAATAATATTTCTAGCTTTTCCTAAGAAGCCCCTCACCCCTCTTATAAAAGGGAACTCCCCATTCTCTCTAATTCACACCTTCAAAGCCATTTGGATCGGCCAATCTCTACAAAAATATCATCTAAACTATATAAATTCATCCTAGAGGCCTTACTTTAGTCCGAAAGCCGTCCTATGGAGAACTTTTGATCAAATCAAAAGGAAGAACCCAAAGAAGTGTTAAATATTTTATCACCTCTTTCAAGTTTCTTTCTTCTTCCACTAACTTTTTCTTTGTTTTTTACATTATAAAATAATAACTCCAGTACCTTATATATACTGTGATGTTATTATAAATATGGTACAACCAAATTCATTATTCTATACATCTTTTGAATTGCATGTCACTATACGTGCGTACGTACAGCTTATCGTCTCCACGTCGTGGTGTAATTGTTATTCAATACATTATTATTTTTATGGGTATAATAATGATGTGAAATTGATGTAAATATTAAATATAAAATGATAAATATTCTGTATATATGATATACCATCCAATTATATATTATTTTAATATCAAAATAATGATATTTTCGCTCGTGCGTA
This sequence comes from Viscum album, assembly GCA_963277665.1. NCBI lineage: Eukaryota > Viridiplantae > Streptophyta > Magnoliopsida > Santalales > Viscaceae > Viscum > Viscum album. The sequence goes on from OY728138.1 coordinate 1,386,746,946, forward strand.
CGTACGGAGTACAGTCTCCACGAACGCGATGAGATTCATTCCCCATTGTATCCATTCAAGACTAATTTTAATTAGATGATTAATAATAATGTTAAAAGACTTGATATAATTCAGGATATGAATAAGATACATCCCATCCACAAAAAATATGACTCAGATAACAAATAATATAAAGGAAAAAAATCTGTTAACACCTAAAGCAATGATAATACTAAGATATTACAAATAAAGAATTGTTAAAAGATCATATATGATATCATATTAATGGGTATTATTATTTTATAAATTAATAACAATTACTTCACCATTATACAAGATTTTAACCAACCCTCTACCATGGAAAATTACAAGGTAAGGGTTTATTTCACAATCTCTTCTTTATCTGAGATTTTTTATACCTAATTATCTACTGGGACCTCGTTATCATCCACATCCATGTTTCTTAAAAATGTATTTCAAAACATTCTTAATATTTTATAGACTATGGGTTAAAGTTATTTATACCCTTGTTTTAATTTTATAAGATGTTTATAAAGGAATCATTCCATCATTTTCCAAAAAATGTCCTTTTTAAACTTTTCGACAAAATTAAGGTAAGAATGTCATTTTTAACTTATACGGCGGGTGCGACTATTTTACACTGTTATAAAATCATCTAAGCTTACCTTAAAAATATTATAAGAATATTTTCAAAGTAAATTTTTTTCTTTTATAATTATGTGTCTTTTAAATGATTTCAAAAAAGAGACATTTCTCTCAAATAGTTTTGATTTCATCTATGTCAACATCCATTTATGGATTTTAAGCTTATTTGAACTTGATTTACTAAGCTACAAAACATATATATTGTATTTAATGTTTTGTGATATGTTTGACATTGTATGTTTTATTTTTATACCATTCATGGTTTATGGAGAAGGTATTGACATTTCGTATGCTAGTTTTAAGACGAATGTTTATGTAATGTTTAAACTTGTTCATATGAGGAATTGGTTGGACTTAGTAAGTGATGAGTGGAGCATGCTATATCTCCTAGATGCATCGGTAGGTCTCATGAGACACTTGTGTGTTGTCACATGGCCTTGACAAAACATATTTGTAGTCTTGCCACAAGGCCTTGACTATGTGGTTATGATAGTCTGGCATTATGCATCCATCATTATAAAAGTGGTTATTGATATTGCATGTGATTATTCGTCTATTAGAATATCCATTTGAATAATTAAATGACTTTATTTCATTTTATTTTTGCCATATTATGCTTAAGTTCAAGTTCAAAAGGCTTTTTTTAGTTATACACTACCTTAAAAGATTATGCTTATTTATGAATGTTATCGCTATATTTTTATCCTTACTGAGCATCTGAGATCACCCCTTTCTATGTTTTATTTTTCCAAGGATGTGAAGAAGTATTTTATGACTGAACTGCAGGGATGGTCTGAGGGGGATATGGGGGTGGACTATGGATACTATTTCATTGTAGTTTTTCACTTTATCATGTAACATAAGACTTATGAATGTATCAAGTGTTTCTACTAATACTAAACTAATCGTTCTTTCAAGACATGATCTTTTGTAATCATGCCAAAGTTATGTAATAATGCACCAAATCTGGGTAACTAGGGTCAGGGCGTTACAGTTTGTATCATAGGTATTTTAGTACAAACCTTGGAATCTAGATTTAGATAAACTTTGAATAGAGAACATTACCCTAAGATAGACTTTAAGGATTAGCATATAAGGACTTCCTAGAATTTTGATATTATAGAGATTCTATGATTTTTCTAAGAAATACATCCCTATCTGGATACGAGTAGGTAGAGGTGGCTCTGGAACAGATGTACCTAGGGGTAAAACCAAAAAACACCGCATTGATCTAGACTCGAATGGAAACTGGTGCACGATAATGGGCCTTGCTGCACTCTTGGTTACAACACTCCCGTGGGATATGCTTAGGACAATTCTCATTTTCTTTACAAACCATTATGAAGGGTTTTTGAGTATATACCTCTCTCAATGAATTTTTTTTATGATTATGGATTATATCTATAAACTGTTCAACTTATGTTAAGTGTTTTACAAGTTGGGATTTATGTATTTCGATTCATAAACTAATCTAGTTTATGAAATTGTTTAGAAATGGCACCTAGTAGAAGAAATGGAAAATGTATCAATGAAAACACTCCATGTAGTGATTTCCCTCCTACTAATGATAATTATAGTGGCGCTGGTGATACAACTGGTGGTGATCAACTTATCACTATACTGGGACAACTCACTCAGGTTATGAATAATATCCTTACCCATATGAAGCACCCTGATCCACAACGTGGAGGATCAATGTTAGACCGCCTAATTAGAAAACAACCACCAAAAATCAATGGGAGTAAAAATCCCTTAGCAGCTGAGCAATAGACAAATTCCTTAGAGAAAATATTCCATGCCTTGAGAAGTAGTGAAAGGGAAGAAGTTGTCATGGCAGTTTACCACCTCACTGAATATGCTGATCAATGGTGGTCATTGATACAAAACAAAAAGGAATATGAATAAGTATCCAGTATGGAATAGAGAGAGTTTAAAGATATTTTCTTTGAAAAATATTTTCCTCATTACCATTAAGGGGATATGGAAAGACAATTTCTGATTATGAGGCAAAATAAGGACGATAATGTTGCAAAGTTTGAGTCTAACTTTAAAAGGTTAGCAAGGCATGCTGCAGATTGTATACATAACCTAAGAAGTAAGATTTATCATATCTTTGATGGGTTAAAACCCTTTATCTATCGAGCATTAGTCTCACAATCCTTCTCGTCGTACGAAGATATTGTCTCATGTGCAATCAAGACAGAAAAGGAATTCTCTATGTATTACGACTTTAAAGAAATGAAAGAGAAGAAGAGATCTACGGATCACTCTGGAAATTAAAATAAGGGGATGAAGGGAAAGGTTGAATATCCGTCCAGTAGTAAATGTGGGAAGAAACAACCTGGTACTTTCTTGAAGGTAATGGGAGTCTGTTACAAGTGTGGTGAAAAAGGCCACCAAGCTCGTGATTTCAAGGGGAATAAAGAAGCTACCAATGTTAAATTCTACAATTGTAGGGAGATGGGAAATTATGCAATTGAATGTACTATGTGTTAGGGAAACTTTCCTTAGAAAATGCCATGGGATCAAGGCCAATATTATGTGATCACTACTACTGAGGTTGAAGCTCTAAAAGATGTGGTGGTAGGTAATTTAATGGTTTCCTCAAGTTTATCCAATGCATTATTTGATTCTGAATCATCGTATTATTTTGTATCTTCCCAGTTTTCTAAGAAAATTATATATTTCCAGTTCGATTTAACAAGGGAGTTGTCAATCAAAACTCCTGAGGGTAGTATCATTGCAACAATGTTTTGTGAATCAGTTCCCATTAAAGAATATAAATGTTCTTGATCTGCTGATCTCATTGTCATACCCATGATTGAATTTGATATAATCCTCTGTATAGATTGGATTTCATACCATGATGCAAAAATTTATTATAAGAATAAAGAGGTTACTATTTTTGAGGACGATGATAAATAACACCTTATCATTAGAGAAGAATCATCACCACCTAATTCTTACCTAGATCCACCCCCAGTAGCTCACCTAAATTCAATTATTGGGGAGGAAGAGAATGAAATAACTGTGGGTGAGGAAAGGAACATTAAAATAGAGTATGTACCTATTGTGAAATAATATGTTGACGTGTTTCCAGAAGATTTACCTGGACATCATCCAGAATGAGAAATTGACTTTTCCATTGATTTAATTCCTGTTTCACGGCCCATATCAAAGACCCCTTATATAATGGCCATTTTGGAATTAGTGGAACTAAATAAAAAACTAGAGGAATTAAGTAATAAGGGATTTATTCACCCTAGTGTTCCTCCATGGGGTGCCCCTATCATTTTTGTTAAGAAGAAAGACAGATATATGAGGTTTTGCATTGACTACAGGGAGATCAGTGCTATAATAATAAATAACAAGTATCCCCTACCTCACATTGATGATTTATTTGACCAACTGCATGGATCTTAATACATTTCAATGATTTTCCTTCGATCTGGATACCATCAGTTTTGCGTGAAGAAGGAATACATTCTGAAGACTGCATTTCGAACCAGGTATCGGCATTATGAGTGTACAATAATGCCTTTTGGGTTGACTAATGCACCCTCTGTCTTCATGGATCTAATCAATAGAGTAATCATGTAATATCTTGATGAATTTTTAGTGGTATTTATCAATGATATCTTGGTATACTCTAAAAGATACAAATATCATGAAAATCGCTTGATCATTATCCTGAAGACTCTTACAAGACATGAATTATATTGGATGTTTAGCCAGTGTGAATTCTTGCTTCAAGAGATTTATTTTCATGGACACATTGTCTCCAAGGATGGAATCTCTGTTGATCCTTCTAAGATAAGAGAAATCCAAGAATTTCTAGAACCAAAGAGTATATCCGAGGTAGACAATTTTATTTGTTTAATAGGTTATTATTGACATTTCGTCCTGAATTTTGCCAGATTGGCTAACCCATTGACGATTCTCACACGTAAAGGGGTTAAATTTGATTGGAAAAAAGAGTGTGAAGAATGTTTCAAATAAATGATGATAAGATTATTCAATGCTTCTATCTTGACTCCACCATCGGGGAATTATGGGTTTTTTATTTATAGTGATGATTCAAAGAGAGGACTTGTAACACCCCAAGATTTCATAGTGTGTTATTTCTTCAAAATAATTCAATAACTTGCACTACAAGCAACACCGAGTTCAATTGCACCATGACTTACCAAAAAAAAGCCATTAAAAGAGGTCATTAATAGCATTAACTACATTTTTAACTTTATATAATCCTTATAATTTTAGAATCCATATTATGAGTTTCTTAGTCATAATGCAAGAACAGATTCATTTTCAGTATTGCACTTTTATCAAATTTTGATAGTGAAACCTTTTTAAATACAATATTTTAAACTTTTTGACTAAATGGAGACATGAAAAAATTTAAAATGAAACATCCCAAGCTTCCACGGTACGCTTTCCTTTGAATAAAACAGTAGCGTGTGTTGTACGCAACGTCGAGTTTTAACACACACCACAACCGATCAAACTAGCCGTTATGAATAGTAATACCTACTTTTTGAAATTATATATATTTTATATTTGAAAATGGACTTCATTTTTGGATTCGTAATATCGAATTTAGCCTAAGGTGAAATTTTGGTACATTTCGGATAACTTTCATATTTTGATGAATAGTGAAAATTACTAAATTTTAATTAAAAACAACTTTTTTAATCAAAATAATTAATAGTGATAAATTATGAATTTGAGTGGTTTTAAAGTATATTTAGAATATATTTTTACCGTTTAATATAATTTTGGTCATTGGACATAATTTTACAATTAAACCGAACATAAACAAGTGTGAATCTTTTGATAGTTATTACCTCTTAAAAACACGCTTTTTGTTTTGACAGCGGGAATTAATTTTAAATTAATTTCTTCCACTTCTGTGTTTTGAATTTAGAAAAATGGATTCCATATTTGGAATCAGGATGCTCAAATTGTGTAAATAGGTAACTTTTATTTTTAGACATTTTGAATAATTGCTGTGGTAAATATTTTATTTACCATGGTTAAGGGTAAATCCGGTAAATAAGGGTTAAAACATAATATTATAATAATACAAAATTACCCTAAAACGTGTCCTAACCTTATTGGTGGACACATACCCGACCATGATCATCCTTGGGTCAATTTGGGGACCCCTTGGAGCCACTTGTATGTGGTAGGGACACTTTATATTAATAAAGTTAAAATAAAAATAAAAATGGCATAAGCTTACATCTTTTAGAAGAACAATTTTTACATAGGGTTATACATGTTGGATTTTCGATTATAAATATTAATTAGAAAGCTAAAAAGATTTCCTACATAATTATATTTTATTTATAATTTTTAGACATCAAATAATTGAAATTATTAATGACACAATAATGATGCAATGTTTACCTCATTAATAAATCATTTAAATAAATAAGATTATAATGATTAAAATATTATCTAAAACCTGTCCAATTCTTATTGGTTGATGTTATTTAGAATATGAGTCATCTTATCTTAGACCTCAATGATTTTTGGACCATTATAAACCGAATATAATTATATTATAAAGTAATACTTTCACTCTTTCCTAAAGAGCCCCTCTTCTCCCTTATAAAAGGAGACCACTTCTACTCATTCCTCACACCTCTCAAGCCACTTGGCTCGTCCAAACTCTTCCCAACTAAGCTCCCCACATCCCTCTACTCCTCCTTTAAGCTTCCCCTTAGGTAGAAAGCATTTCAATAAGTCCTTTGGTTCCAACCAAAGTGAGTTACCTAAATTAAAGGTAACGATTTCTCTTAAATTATTTTCATTTATTTTGCTTCTTCAACCCCCAAAATCTTTTTATTTCATTTCTTTTGTAACAACAACAGTATCCTCAATATACTAGGATGTTGTTATAAGAAGGATTCAAACTACACATACACACAACTCCATCTAATGGATGATGAACATAATGTTTCTGTGGATGGAAAACTAACGCCTCACGAAACGATGATTGTTCAAATACATCTTACCGCCTCTCATGGTGGCCATTATGATGGCACTGTAATTAAATATGATATTAATGATATATATTTTATATATAATCTTCTGTAATTCCATTTTATTTCATACCATTATTCGTTTCATGTTGTATATACATACGATAATTTCATTTGAGGAAGTGCGGACTACCGCCCCCTTAAAATGATATGACTCGTTAATACCACACATGGAACGTATAAAGGATGGTGTTGATGAACTTAAGTAACATGTATAAAATATTATATTATACTGTAATAGTAATATACCTATGTATCATTTGTATTCGATTCTTTTAAAATAAAAATTAAATGGAAGTAGCGTTCGTGCGTACGTACGGACTACCGTCTCCACGAACGCGATGAGATTCATTCTCCATCGTATCCATTCAAGTATAATTATCATTTGATGATTTAAAAATGATGTTTAAGGACTTGATACCATTCTGGATTTGAATAATATACAACTTATCCTTTACAAACATGTCTTACGTAACAAAACATACAAAAGAAAACAAGTAAGTTCACACCCGAAACAGCGATAATACTAAGATATTATTATCAAATCAATATTAAAAGATCATATATGATATCATATTAATGTATATGATTCTTGTATAATTTAATAACAATTATTTCACCATTATACAGGAGTTTAACCTACCCCAACCAAGGAAAAGTACAAGGTAAGGGGTTTTCATCTCACTCCTTATTCCCGTGAGATTTATGCCATATTGCCACTATTACCTTTTGTGTGGTGTATGTACTGCCCATAATTATATTCTCTGTGTAATACACTCTAATTTATGTGTATTTACATATTAATTGTATGATACCTCTTTCATGGGTTGTATGTTTCATAAGTTACCAAATTGGTAAGGGTTATTTCACAATCTCTTCATTATCCGAGGTTGTTTATACGTAATAATCTACTGGGATCTCTTTATCATCCACATCCATGTTTCTTAAAAATGTATTTCAAAACATTTTTACTATTTACTAAAATATGAGTTAAAGTCATTTATACCCTTTTTGACTTTTATAAGTGGTTTATAAAGGAATCTTTCTGTCATTTTCAAAACAAGGTCCTTTTTAACCTTTTCGACAGAATTGAGGTAAGAATGTTTTTTTTAAGTTATACGGCGGGTGCGGTTATTTTACGCCGTTATAAAATCTTAAAAGCTTTCCTTAAAAGCTTATAAGAATATTTTAAAAGAAAATGTTTTATTTTATATGGATCTTAAATGATTTCAAAATAAAAGGAGATATTTCTTTAAAAAGAATTTTGATTTCATCTATGTCAACATCCTTTGATGGATTTTAAGATTATTTGAAGTTGATTTATTATGATACAAAACTTCTATATTGTATTGAAGGTTTTGTGATATGTTTGACTATGGATGTGCTATTTTTATACCATTCATAGTTTATGGTGAAATTATTGACATTTCGTATGCTAGTTTTAATACGAATGTTTATGTTATGTTTAAACCTTTTCATATGGGAATGCATTGGACTTAATAAGTGATGGGTGGAGCCCGCTATAGCTCCTCGATGCATCGGTAGGTATCATGAGACAAACTAGTGTCTTGGCACAAGGCCTTGACAAAATCTTATTTGTAGTCTTGGCACGAGGCCTTGGCTATGTGGTTATGATAGTCTGGCATTATGCATTCCAACATTATGAAAGTAGTTATTGATTTTTTCATGTGATTATTCGATTAGTAGAATATCCATGTGAATAAGTAAATGGCATTATTTCATTTTACTTTTGTCATACTATGTTGAAGTTAAAGTTTAAAAGGCTTTTGTTTTAGTAATGCATTGCCTTAAATGTTTATTCTTATTTATGAAAGTTTCCGCTATATTGTTATCCTTACTGGGCATTTGAGCTCACCCCTTTTCTATGTTTTATTTTTCCCAGGATGTGAAGATGTAAGTTATGAATGACCTATAGGGATATTATGAGGGGATTATAGTGTGGACTGTGGAAAAATTATGTTGTTGTAGTAATTTTTCATTTTATGATGTAATGTAAAACTTATGAATATATATAGTGTTTCCAAGGCTACTAAACCAATCGGTCTTTCGAGATTTGATATTTCTTGTGATCATGCCAATGTTATGTAATAATGCACCGACTCTAGGTAACTGGGGTCGGGGCGTTACAGTTGGTATCAGAGGAAGTTTAGTACAAACCTTGGAAGCTAGATTTAGATAAACTCTGATTAGAGCACGTAGACCTAAGATGAACATTGAGGATTAGTATAGAAGAACTTCCTAGAATTTTGGTATTGTAGAGATTTTGTGAGTTTTCCAAGCAATACATCCCTGTCTGGATACGAGCAGGTAGAGGCGGCTCTGGCACAGATGTACCTAGGGGTAAAACCCGAAAACACCGCTTTGAGCTAGACTCGAACGGGAACTGGTGCACGACAACGGGCCTTGCTGCACTCTTGGTTACGACACTCCTGGGGGATATGCTTAGGATAATTCTCATTTTCTTTACAAACCATTATGAAGGTTTTATGAGTATATACATCCTCAAAGGAGACATTTTTATGGATTATATCCATAAATAGTTCAATTTATGTTAAGTGTTTTATAAGTATGGGATTATGTATTTTGATTCATAAACTGATCTAGTGTATTCCATTGTTTAGAAATGGCGCCCAGTAGAAGGAATGAGAACTCCAGAAATGCACATGATCCAAAGAGAAGGAAGGATCATATCTTTCATGGTCTTAAGCTAGAATTTATAAGAGAAATAGTTTCCCATGTATTATCATCATATGAAGAAATAATATCATGTGTTGATAAGATAAGTAAAGAGTTTACTGAGTCCTATGGCTTTGAAGGGAAGCAAGAGAAGAAAAGTATAGAAGAGAGAAAGATGGATAAAGGGTAGAGGGAAAAGAAGAATTTTCCCATATGTGGTAACTGTGGAAAGAAACACCCTGGAACTTGCCTGAAAGGAATGGGAGTTTGTTATAAGTGTGGAGGAAAAGGGCACAAAGTACATGACTGCAAGGGTAAGAAAATGGTTTCAAATGTACAATGCTTCATTTGCAAGGAGTTTGGACACTACGCAAACCTATGTCCCAGTCATCAGACTATGCCGCAAATGATGCTATTGGATAATAATCAAGTTATGATAATACCACAGATTAAGAGGAATGATTAGAGTTATTATGTTGATTATATCAATTGAGTGTTGTATCAACAAAGTACTAGTTATAATAATTATGGAGTATATAAGGATTGTACTGCAGTACTATTTCATTAAGGACTTGAGATTGTGTGGAACAAAGAAAAGTGACTCAATAGCAGGATAAATTTTTGGAAAATATATGGTTGAGAGAATGATAAATCATAATATAGTTCTGATACTGAGGTAGTGATTTTTGGAATAATATGTGATTATTTTGGATAAATTATATTGGATATTCTTGACTACCTTGGAACTGATTAATGATTTGTATATTCCATCATTGTTGGGGTTTAAAACATTTTTGGATTAATGAAGTATATCCAGCATTCTATATGGAATAAGGGAGCATTAATGTAATCAATAAGGAATATGGTAATACATTATGAAGGTATTCATATGCAATTACGGGGTAAAAAGGATCTATATTATGTTTACCTTCCTTATAAATGTTGGACTGTGAGTTTGGATAGAAGTATTTTGGATAGTTCTAGTTTGGATTATTTTGGATTTCCATAAAAGGACAACCCGGAGGTCGGGCGGCAACCCGTCGCGTCCGGCAAGGCTGCGAGACTTGAACCCGCAACCGAAGGGCGACAAGGGTGTATCACCTACCACTGGCCCACGAGATGTCCTGGATTAAATAATGTAGTTTTTATTAAAAGATCTTGTAGATGAATTATAAATTCGTTTATTTTGGAACCCTATATGAATAGTATAAATAGAATTTTTTTTACGAGTGAAAGATGAGTTTGTGGTTGAAATTTATTAATGGATAAAACTCTAATTATAAAGTAAGTATATCTCCTTATGATCTTATCCAATCTCATAAATAAATTCTTCAACATTAAGAAAAGCAACTTAGAACAAAAATGTTTTCCTATATGGTACCTTAAATCATCACTAATTTATGGCTTTGGGATTTTTGGCCTTTTCATAGCCATGTTCTCTACCACTCTCCATCAGATAATTGATGGTTAGATTTTTCTTCCATATCTATATTTTCCTACATGGAACCCTAGTATGTGTTATTTTCGGTAATCTTCATACTTTCGACTCTTTATTTTAAATAGAGGCCTCATTAAATCATTTTTCGATGTGGGATTTCAAGTAAGATATTTTGAAACGTCAAAAATGTGTTATCCTAATACCCTATGTTTTGTTGAACCGATGGTATTTAAAATCATCATAGATTGATGAATTTAAGGACCTCAATTTTATACTTGTTTTTGATTGATGACCTCAATCACTACCTATAAATATTTACGTTTTTCCTCCAATTATATGTCTCTAATTTCCACCAATGTTCTCCTAATTGAGATCATAATTTGGTGGTGACCCTTTCATTTCTCTTTTCCTCATATTAAGACTAAATTTTAGTAACCCAATTTCTGATGTGGGTTTTCCCACAAATATATTTTCTATTTTCAACCTTTTATTTTCGAAGAACAATTTCAAATTGCGAGGACGCAATTTATTGAAGGAGGGGAGAATGTAACACCCCATGATTTCATAGTGTGTTATTTCTTCAAAATAATTCAATAACTTGCACTACAAGCAACACCGAGTTCAATTGAACCATGAATTACCAAAAAAAAGCCATTAAAAGAGGTCATTAATAGCATTAACTACATTTTTAACTTTATATAATCCTTATAATTTTAGAATCCATATTATGAGTTTCTTAGTCATAATGCAAGAACAAATTCATTTTCAGTATTGCACTTTTATCAACTTTTGATAGTGAAACCTTTTTAAATACAATATTTTAAACTTTTTGACTAAATGTCGACATCAAAAAATTTAAAATGAAACATCCCAAGCTTCCACGGTACACTTTCCTTTGAATAAAACAGTAGCGTGTGTTGTACGCAACGTCGAGTTTTAACACACACCACAACCGATCAAACTAGCCGTTATGAATAGTAATACCTACTTTTTGAAATTATATATATTTTATATTTGAAAATGGACTTCATTTTTGGATTCGGAATATCGAATTTAGCCTAAGGTGAAATTTTGGTACATTTCGGATAACTTTCATATTTTGATGAATAGTGAAAATTACTAAATTTTAATTAAAAACAACTTTTTTAATCAAAATAATTAATAGTGATAAATTATGAATTTGAGTGGTTTTAAAGTATATTTAGAATATATTTTTACCGTTTAATATAATGTTGGTCATTGGACATAATTTTACAATTAAACCGAACATAAACAAGTGTCAATCTTTTGATAGTTATTACCTCTTAAAAACACGCTTTTTGTTTTGACAGCGGGAATTAATTTTAAATTAATTTCTGCCACTTCTGTGTTTTGAATTTAGAAAAATGGATTCCATATTTGGAATCAGGATGCTCAAATTGTGTAAATAGGTAACTTTTATTTTTAAACATTTTGAATAATTACTGTGGTAAATATTTTATTTACCATGGTTAAGGGTAAATCCGGTAAATAAGGGTTAAAAAATAATATTATAATAATACAAAATTACCCTAAAACGTGTCCTAACCTTATTGGTGGACACATACTCGACCATGAGCATCCTTGGGTCAATTTGGGGACCCCTTGGAGCCACTTGTATGTGGTAGGGACACTTTATATTAATAAAGTTAAAATAAAAATAAAAATGTCATAAGCTTACATCTTTTAGAAGAACAATTTTTACATAGGGTTATACATGTTGGATTGTCGATTATAAATATTCATTAGAAAGATAAAAAGATTTCCTACATAATGATATTTTATTTATAATTTTTATACATCAAATAATTGAAATTATTAATGACACAATAATGATGCAATGTTTACCTCATTAATAAATCATTTAAATAAATAAGATTATAATGATTAAAATATTATCTAAAACCTGTCCAATTCTTATTGGTTGATGTTATTTAGAATATGAGTCATCTTATCTTCGACCTAAATGATTTTTGGACCATTATAAACCGAATATAATTATATTATAAAGTAATACTTTCACTCTTTCCTAAAGAGCCCATCTTCTCCCTTATAAAAGGAGACCACTTCTACTCATTCCTCACACCTCTCAAGCCACTTGGCTCGTCCAAACTCTACCCAACTAAGCTCCCCACATCCCTCTACTCCTCCTTTAAGCTTCCCCGTAGGTAGAAAGCATTTCAAGAAGTCCTTTGGTTCCAACCAAAGTGAGTTACCTAAATTAAAGGTAACGATTTCTCTTAAATTATTTTCATTTATTTTGCTTCTTCAACCCCCAAACTCTTTTTATTTCCTTTCTTTTGTAACAACAACAGTATCCTCAATATACTAGGATGTTGTTATAAGAAGGATTCAAACTACACATACACACAACTCCATCTAATGGATGATGAACATAATGTTTCTGTGGATGGCAAACTAACGCCTCACGAAACGATGATTGTTCAAATACATCTTACCGCCTCTCATGGTGGCCATTATGATGGAACTGTAATTAAATATGATATTAATGATATATATTTTATATATAAGCTTCTGTAATTCCATTTTATTTCATACCATTATTCATTTCATGTTGTATATACATACGATAATTTCATTTGAGGAAGTGCGGACTACCGCCCCCTTAAAATGATATGACTCGTTCATACCACACATGGAACATATAAAGGATGGTGTTAATGAACTTAAGTAACATGTATAAAATATTATATTATACTGTAATAGTAATATACCTATGTATCATTTGTATTCGATTCTTTTAAAATAAAAATTAAATGGAAGTAGCGTTCGTGCGTACGTACGGACTACCGTCTCCACGAACGCGATGAGATTCATTCTCCATCGTATCCATTCAAGTATAATTATCATTTGATGATTTAAAAATGATGTTTAAGGACTTGATACCATTCTGGATTTGAATAATATGCAACTTATCCTTTACAAACATGTCTTACGTAACAAAACATACAAAAGAAAACAAGTAAGTTTACACCCGAAACAGCGATAATACTAAGATATTATTATCAAATCAATATTACAAGATCATATATGATATCATATTAATGTATATGATTCTTTTATAATTTAATAACAATTATTTCACCATTATACAGGATGTTAACCTACCCCAACCAAGGAAAAGTACAAGGTAAGGGGTTTTCATCTCACTCCTTATTCCCGTGAGATTCATGCCATATTGCCACCATTACCTTTTGTGTGGTGTATGTACTTCCCATAATTATATTCTCTGTGTAATACACTCTAATTTATGTGTATTTACATATTCATTGTATGATACCTCTTTCATGGGTTGTATGTTTCATAAGTTACCAAATTGGTAAGGGTTATTTCACAATCTCTTCATTATCCGAGGTTGTTTATACGTAATAATCTACTGGGATCTCTTTATCATCCACATCCATGTTTCTTAAAAATGTATTTCAAAACATTTTTACTATTTACTAAAATATGAGTTAAAGTCATTTATACCCTTTTTGACTTTTATAAGTGGTTTATAAAGGAATCTTTCCGTCATTTTCAAAAGAAGGTCCTTTTTAACCTTTTCGACAGAATTGAGGTAAGAATGTTTTTTTTAACTTATACGGCGGGTGCGGTTATTTTACGCCGTTATAAAATCTTAAAAGATTTCCTTACAAGCTTATAAGAATATTTTCAATGAAAATGTTTTATTTTATATGGATCTTAAATGATTTCAAAATAAAAGGAGATATTTCTTTAAAAAGAATTTTGATTTCATCTATGTCAACATCCTTTGATGGATTTTAAGATTATTTGAAGTTGATTTATTATGATACAAAACTTCTATATTGTATTGAAGGTTTTGTGATATGTTTGACTATGGATGTTCTATTTTTATACCATTCATAGTTTATGGTGAAATTATTGACATTTCGTATGCTAGTTTTAATACGAATGTTTATGTTATGTTTAAACCTTTTCATATGGGAATGCATTGGACTTAATAAGTGACGGGTGGAGCCCGCTATAGCTCCTCGATGCATCGGTAGGTATCATGAGACAAACTAGTGTCTTGGCACAAGGCCTTGACAAAATCTTATTTGTAGTCTTGGCACAAGGCCTTGGCTATGTGGTTATGATAGTCTGGCATTATGCATTCCAACATTATGAAAGTGGTTATTGATTTTTTCATGTGATTATTCGATTAGTAGAATATCCATGTGAATAAGTAAATGGCATTATTTCATTTTACTTTTGTCATACTATGTTGAAGTTAAAGTTTAAAAGGCTTTTGTTTTAGTAATGCATTGCCTTAAATGTTTATTCTTATTTATGAAAGTTTCCTCTATATTGTTATCCTTACTGGGCATTTGAGCTCACCCCTTTTCTATGTTTTATTTTTCCCAGGATGTGAAGATGTAAGTTATGAATTACCTAAAGGGATATTATGAGGGGATTATAGTGTGGACTGTGGAAACATTATGCTGTTGTAGTAATTTTTCATTTTATGATGTAATGTAAAACTTATGAATATATCTAGTGTTTCCAAGGCTACTAAACCAATCGGTCTTTCGAGATTTGATCTTTCTTGTGATCATGCCAATGTTATGTAATAATGCACCGACTCTAGGTAACTGGGGTCGGGGCATTACAGGACTTGGTTGTGTCGTTACGCATATTTATAGGGTTATTGAATATGCATCAAGACAGCTAAAAATTCATAAGCAATACTATCCAACTCATGATATTGAGTTAGAAGCTATAATATTTGCTATGAAGATATGGATGCATTATATCAATGGTGAAAAATGTGAGATATATACTGATCACAAGAGTTTGAAATATATTTTCTCAATGAAAGAACTCAACATGAGGAAAAGGGGATGGCTTGAACTACTCAAGGATTATGATTGCACAATACACTACCACCCGGGGAAGGAAAATAAGGTGGGAGATGCTTTGAGCAGAAAGGATCATGGAGTTTTGAACAAGATGAGAGTTAAAAAGGATCCTATATACATGGATCTTGTAAATATGGTTATGGGAATAACCATGGAAGGTGAAACATCAATGCTTTTTCAAATGGTTTCCAAGCCATCTTTACTAGAAAGGATAAAAATTTCTCATACAGGTGATGAAGAGTTTCAAAAGAATATTAAAGAGGTGAATTATGGGATATTGAGTGACTTTGTGTATGAAGATGGGATTTTGAAATTTGGGAAGAGACTTTGTGTTCCTCATATACATGATCAAAAAAGGGAATTCTTGAATGATTCTCATAGTTCCAATTTCTCAATACATCCTGGTAGCACTAAGATGTATTGATATTTGAAGGAAATTTATTGTTGGGATAGCATGAAGAAGAAGATTTCTGATTTTGTGTCAAGATGTATGGTTTGTCAACAAGTGAAAGCTGGAAGGCAACAGCCTCGAGGAGTCATGCAAATTATTCCCATAACTGAGTATAAATGGGATAATATTATGATGGACTATGACATGGGACTACCAAAGACTCCTAGAAGGAACGATGAAATATGGGTCTTTGTTGATTTTCTTACCAACTCATCACATTTTCCTGCTATAAGAGAAGATTTAACACTTGAACACCTAGCAAGACTATATATTAATGAAGTTGTGAGACTTCATGGAGTATCCCTATCGATTATTTTTTATTGTGATACCTGTTTTACTTCAAGATTCTGGAAAAGACTTTAGAAAGCCCTGGATACTGAACTACATTTGAGTACTGCCTACCACCCTCAAACTGATGGACAATCCGAATAAACTATTCAATCCTTAGAAGACATTTTGAGATCATGCCCACTTGACTTTCATGGTATGTGTGATAAATATTTACCTCTGGTAGAATTTTCCTATAAAATCAGCTTCCATTCAAGTATTTAGATGAAACCATATGAAGCTTTATATGGAAAGAGATGTTACACACAAACCTATTGGGTTGATGTTAGTGAAAGAAAATTCATAGGCCCAGAACATGTTGAGGAAACGATGGAAAAGGTGAAGGTAATCCAAACCCAAATCAAAGAAACTCAAATTAGGCAGAAGATCTATGCCGATAATCGAAGTAAGGATTTAGAATTTCATGTAAGAGATCATGTTTTTTGAAGGTATCTCCATTGAAGGGTGTTATACATTTTGGTAGGAGGGGTAAATTGAGTCCCAGATACATCAGACCTTTCAAAATTCTAGAACGAATTAGGGTTGTAGCTTACTTGTTGGAAATGCCACCAAGTCTCTCCAAAGTTCACGATGTATTCCACGTATCACTGTTGAGAAAATACATGCCTGAATCAATGCATGTACACACCTATGAGGAATTGGAACTGGAACCCGATCTGTCTTATTGTGAAGAGCCTGTCAGGATTATTGATACGAGATAACAAGTATTGAGAACCCAATCGACTCATCTAGTAAAATTTCTATAGAGAAACCATAAGATGGAAGAGGAAACATTGGAACTTGAGGAACATATGATGAAGAACCACCAAAGTCTTTTTATGCTGTAATACTCTAGAAATTTTGAGGACGAAATTATTTGAAGGAGAAGAGAATGTAACACCCCAAGCTTACACAGTACGTTTCCCTTTGAAGAATGCAATAGCTTGCATTGTACACAACTTCGAAATTCTAACACACTGCGACCAATCAAAGTAGCTGTTATGAATAGTAATACACTCTTTTTAAAATTTTAAAAATTTTATCATTCAAAATGGACACATTTTTGGATTCATAATATTGAAATTAGCTTAGGTTGAATTTTTGGTATTTTTCTGAAAACATACAATTTTTGATGAATAGTGAACAACACTGAGTTATAGTTTAAAACCGAATTTTTATTTAAATAATTAGTTATTTTATTTAAATTTATTTTATGTCAAAATAGATACATGATACATATATTTGTTCAATTTAATTCATTGGAGTCATTTTAGAATAAGTTTACATATATAAAAATTTTATTGAACTTTTCACCGTCTTTTACACACCTCCTAGGAGAATTTGAAAATTAAAATAAAACATAATTTTACCACTTCTGTGAGTGTAATTTAAAAAATCAGAGAGATGCGGTTGATATCAGTAATTAAAATGTGGTTCAATAAGATGACAATAATTTTTGGTGAATAGTAGATTTTTAATTTTATTTATCACGGATAAAAGTAAATAGGGTAATTAAGGTTAAAAATGATATTATTATTACACTAAAACATGTCTTAATTCTATTGGATAAGTATAATTCTACCAAAAACAACCTTACGAATAAAATATGAACCTCTTTGGTCAACTTGGATTAGATTAGGACATATATTGTTATTTAACTCAAAGAAGAGTCAAAAGAGTTAAAATCAATTTTTAACAACTAAAACATTTTTAATATGGTGTTATACATAGGATAAATTCTACTATAAATATTCATTAGAAAGATAAAAATATTTCCTATATAATTTTGTTTTATTTCTATTTTTAGACATTAAATAATTTGAATTATTTATGACACAATGATGAACAAGTAATTACCTAATTAATGAAATATAAAAATAATTAACATTATAAATATTCAAATAAATGTAATTTTAGACTTGTTTTGAATTCCAATAATTTTATAGGTTAATATGAAATATTAGGGTTGGTTTGATTAATTTTATTCGAAGTAATAATGCTGTTATGAATTTAGAAAAAACAAAAGACCAAATAGTGTCAAAATTGACAGAAAAGTGTTTTTTTAAAATATATTATATTATTCATTGATATTCTATTTCTAAAAAACTAATGTTCAGAAAAAAGACTTATATAATGATACCTGTATCATTAATGAACTACTTTGGCTTCTTTTAGAAGTATATAGTACGTTTAATAACAAAATAATATAAAAATACAAAGAGACATAGTAAATGTCAAACTATTTAACTAAGTGTTAAATCTAAAAGTTAAAGTTAATATAGTGACCCAAACCTAACTAAAACATATTGGTTGTGTGGTTTTAGACCCATAACCACATTATCCTTTAAATAATACACTTTTTAGCCACTATAATCCGAAAATGATTTTATTATAAAATAATATTTCAAGCTTTTCCTAAGGTGCCCATCACCCCTCTTATAAAAGGGAACTCCCCCTTCTCTCTAATTCACACTTTAAAATCCATTTGGCTTGGACAACGTCTGCCCAAATACCATCTAAATTTTCCTCAATTTATACTATATTCCTTCCATTAGTGATAATTCTTATCTATGGATCCCTTTTGAACAAATCAAAAAGAAGAACCTGAAGAAGAGGTAAATATTTCATCACCTCTTTCATGTTTTTTTCTTCCACTTCCTTTTTCTTTGTTGTTTAGATTATAAAATAATAACTCCATTATCTTCTATATAATATAATGTTATTATAAATATGGTAAAATAAAATTCATTATTCAATCCATCCTTTGAATGACATGTCTCCATACGTGCGTACGTACGGCTTACTGTCTCCATGTCGTGGTGTAATTGTTATTCAATGCATTCTTATTTGGATGGGTACAATAATGATGTGAAATTGATTAAATTAATAAATATAAAAAGATAATGATTCTTTATATATGATATACCATCCAAATTTATATTATTTTAATATCAAAATAATGATATTGTCGCTCGTGCGTACGTATAGATTACTGTCTCCACGAACGCGATGAGATTCATTCCCCATCTAATCCATTCAAGAATAATTTTCATTAGATGATTAAATATAAGGCATAAAGACTTTATATCATTCTGGATATGAATAATACACATCCCATACACAACAAATATGACTCTCATAATAAAAAATATAAAGTAAAATGAATCCGTTAACACCCGAAACAACGATAATACGAATATATTATAAATAAATCAATGTTAAAAGAAAATATATGATATAATATTAATATATTTTATTCTTGTATAATTTTATAACAATTATTTCACCACTATACAGGAGGTTAAACTACCCTCTACAAAAGAAAATTACAAGGTAAGAGTTTATTTCACAATCTCTTCATTATCCGAGGTTGTTTATACGTAATTATCTACCGAGAACTCTTTATCATCAAAATCTATGTTTCTTAAAAATGTATTTCAAAACATTCTTACTATTATATAGACTATAGGTTAATGTAATTTATCCCCTTTTTTGATTTTATATGATGTTTATAAATTAATCTTTCTGTCGTTTTCCAAACAAGGTACATTTTAACCTTTTCAACAAAATTATGGTAAGAATGTATTTTTTTAACTTATATAGTGGATGTGGATATTTTCCGCGATTATAAAATCATAGAATATTACCTTACAAATCTTATAAGAATATTTTCAAAGTAAATGTTTTCTTTTATAATTATTTTTCTTTTAAATGATTTAAAAAATGGGATATTTTTTCCAAATAGTTTTGATTTTATCTATGCCAACATCCTTTGATTGATTTTAAGCTTATTTGAAGTTTATTTATTATGATAAAAAACTTCCATATTGTATTGAAGGGTATTTGATATGTTTGAATTTAGATGTGTTATTTTTATAACATTCATGGTTTATGGAGCAAGTATTAAAATTTCGTATTCTAGTTTTAAAACGAATGTTTGTGTTATGTTTAAACATGTTTATATGAGGAATGCATTAGACATTATAAGTGATTGGTGGAGCCTGGTATAGCTCTTTGATGCATCAGTAGGTATTATGAGACAAACTAGTGTCTTGGCATAAGGCCTTGACAAAATCTTATTTGTAGTCCTGGCACAAGGACTTGAGTATGTGGTTATGATAGTCTGACATTATGAATTCCATCATTATGAATGTGGTTATTGATATTTCATGTGATTATTTGTCTAGTAGAATATCCATGTGAATAAATAAATGGCATTATTTCATTTTATTTTTCCATATTATGCTGAAGTTCATGTTTAAAATTCTTTTGTTTTAGTTATACGTTTCCTTAAAAGTTTATGCTAATTTATGAATGTTTCTGCTATATTTTTATCCTTACTAATCATTTGGGATCATTCCTTTCTATGTTTTATTTTTTCCCGGATGTGAAGGAGTATTTTATGACTGACCAGCAAGAATAGTCTAAGGGGATATGAGTGTGGACTATGAAGACTATGTTGTTGTAGTTTTTCACTTTATCATGTAATGTATGACTTATGAATGTATCTAATGTTTCCAAGGCTACTAAACTTATCGGTCTTTCAAGACATGATCTTTTGAGATCATGCCAATGTTATGTAATAATGCATCGACTCTGGGTAACTGGGGTCGGGGAGTTACATCATACATGTTTTTTGATGGTTCTTTTGGTTGTGAAAGATGATGAGAGCCTATATGATGGGATACATGAAGTGTGAATATGACTGGGTAGTTTACCATCATGTGGAATAGAAACAAGAGGTAGAGATCTCCAAGGAGGGGAATACATGGTGTCGCCCTAATGAACCCGATGTGAATGAGGACAGGATCCCATACCACACCATGCTTCATGATAAGAATCCGGGCCAAGGGGCCAGACCAAGGTAGAGATCATGAGGTTTGGGGATGGGCCTATGGATGAAATGTCCTGGCATTCCAACTTATCCAATGTGAAAGAGAATCAAGGCACATGTAGTCCTGAAGGGTCCATGCAGTTTAACGCATTACGGTGAGGAAATTTAAATCCCCTAAAATTCATGGTAAATTTTTTTTAATTTTCTTTGGGATTTTACAAGAACGCAGTTTCTGACGGCACCTGATTTCGAGGCCCGGTGTGCCCGAAATCAATTTCCAAAGTTTAGCTCGGGTATGTTCAGTGAACGAGCGAGCAGGTTTTCCTAACTATTGAACCAGTGATCAGAATTGAAATCTGAGGGCACCGATGAAACCGCATCGCCGGTATTTACAATGGAACACCTTTTCTAGAGTTGCTTTTGCTCGGGTGTGGTTATTTAAAAAAAGGGTTAACTAATGAATAAAATAAAAGTTGTGTAAAAATTTTTATTTTATGTTCTATGTAGTTTAAATATACTAATGGAAGTTGAGGTGGGACCCACTATATCCTAACCCCTCTGGATAGGATATTAGTGAGGATGGCCCCACACGAGCCCCACCTATTCAACTTCCTCAAACCCCCATTATTTTGTAACACACCCGCACCCCCTTATTAAATGCCAAGTCACCTCTCACATTAATTGGACTGTTAAGAATCATCAATTAATTCAATTAATTGAATTAATTCTTTTGAATTACAAGTGGAATGTTGGCTTGTGTGTGTTAATTAAATATGACAAGGTCTTATTTCATTAAGGGTTGCATCGTTGTGTTGAGAGGGAGAGTTCCCTGAAAACTTCATCTTCATCCTTGAAGAACGAGAAGAACGCACCGACACCGACGAAGAACGCTAATTCCTCAGAGATTGACGTGATGATGTGTACCGCGACTCCGACTATCCTCTTCATTGTGATGTGGTGTATCGCGATGTTAACGACGCTTACAGAGCCTCCTTCCACGACACCGTCTTCCACGACATCTTATTTCCGCGACGAACCTCGTTCGACGACTTCATCGAGGTATGGGTTAATTTTTTCTCATGTTTTCTTTGTCGTTCATCATATTTTATATTGGGCCGCATGTTATCGTAATAATGGTAGGAGGATGGACCGCACGAACACGACTGACCCTCCTCCCCCTTTGATGTTGTACTTGTTGCAGCACGAGCAAAGGCAGCGCGGTGCAACGACACAACGTGGAAGCTAGAGGAACAGACGAAGATGTGAAGTGCCGTCAGGCCCCGCTATTGAGGCCGAACGAAGCTATGGCGCCATCGCGCCGTGCCAGAGATCCATGAAAAGACCGCGGCCAGAGAGGGACTGCAGCGGAGGGGTGCGGCGGCCGGAACCACCAGAGCATGGAGGGCGGGACCCGTGGGGGTCCCGCGGTGACACACCGGCCGGCGAAACCGGCCGGCCGGTTCCGAAATAACCCGTGGGTTGTGACCCCCAGCTGGAAAGGAGAGGCCCAAACGTGGGGGCCGTGGTTTCTCAATCAGGGGGACAACACGCCCCCCCTTTCCGCGACAGCTCGGCCGAGCCGAGGTGTCTGGCCATGCGGGCCGTGCCCGCGCCAGGCCAACTAGCCGCCCAGGATGGGCCAGGCCACCCAGGCCGGGTGGGGCTGCGCAGGCCGGGCCGGGCCACGCCCTAATGGGCCGGACCCGGAATCGGTTCGGGGAGACCCGGTTCGGGCCGACCAAGGGGGTCTTGGGCCAGGTCGGTCCGGGCCCAAAACCCCCTATTTACGGACAGTTCTGTTCAAATGCCAGTATTTTGGGCTACGTACCTCCGATCGACGCACCATCAGTTGAGACACAATCCTTGGATTGAGATGGTTGTTTCAGTATATTACACTCAGGGTGTTGGAGAACATGGGGTATGTCTGGGTTGGTTAGAACACAAAACCAGCCGGGCCCTCGGAGCAGAAACACTTATAATTTGAGCTCCAGACGTCCGATTGATGTGCTGTCGACTTTGTTGGATTCCTCTTAGTGAGACGGACCTTTTGGCTTACTCCTCTCGATGTTTCGACGCATTTGAAGTATGGTCCGGTTGATTTTGACTTAAAAATCAACCGGGCCCCTAGAACGAAAAAGCCAATAACTCTCAGACCGAGTGTCTGATTGATGCGCCGTCTTTCGAGTTAAGTTCCCTTTGTCGAGACGGAACTTTGGGATACATCAAATCCGGACTACGTGTCAGTTGATGTGTCGACCCCTTGGCTCGTGGAGCGGACCCTCTCGAAAACGAGCATGATGTGTGTGGGAACCCTAGAGCTAGCTGTGACTACGACGATGATGATGACTGCACTGAAATCCTCCATGGGTTCGGCAGCGATGAATACTACACTGTAATCCTCCGTGGGTTCGACAGCAATGAAGACCGTACTGAAATCCTCCGTGGGATCGATGGCGATGACTACTGTTATTGTATCCTACGTGGGTCCGACAGTACTACGGTTCTTGTATCCTATGTGGGTCTGGGAGTGTTTGACCTCTGTTGTAGTATCCTACGTGTGTCCGATAGAGTAGTTGTACTTGTATCCTACGTGGGTCCGACATCTTATATGGTTTAGTATACTATGGGGGTCCCTGCTTAGACGAATCAGTGGAAACATCTGATCATCTCTATTATCTTACGAAGAAGTATACCTGTGTGAGCTGAGTTGTGACTTTCAATCATTACCTTCGATATGATTGACTTGCTTTCCTATGTGGATTTTTTTGTGCTTTCCTGTGTGGAATTGTGTTGTACTATCCTGTGTGGACGTGATCGAACATGTTCTCAGATGTTGGAGCCGAACTGGAAATAATGACTTAGGTATAAGTATGGGCATATACCTAAGTAGTGTTGGATGTTACTTCGTGATTGTATCTTTCCTTTGTGGATTATCCTGTTTGGATTCTGGGAGACCATCGGGGGTCTCGAGGTCTCTACTGAGTAGCATATACTCACCCCTACATGGGCTATTCCCGCACTACATTGTGTTTGATGAAGATGACGTACAACGCTGATCGTGGTTGAGGCTTGTGGAGCAGGTCGGTACGAGGAGGTTGACCACTGGTCGGGACGTACACGGAGCGGACGGCTTGACCCGAGGAGATGACGAGGCTATCTGTATCCACCCATTCGGTGGGACTTCCAGTGGACTGATCGACGTTGCTTCTTTACTTTCAGTTGCTATACTTTCTTTCCAGTTATACTTTACTTTCAGTTTGGGTTTGTATTATGTCCCATTTACTTTCCGCACTTACATTTGTACCCAGTTTTACTTAGTGATTTATTCTACTGGCATACTCTGTTATGTTTGTATAATTTATAAGGCAATCCCTTCCCCACTTTTTTGGGATTTACGTTTTTGGTGCTAGTCTCCAGCCCCTGGCCTATGGGAGGCAGGCTTGGGGTAGTCACAGTACGGGTCCCAAGGACGGGTCATGAAAAATTGGTATCAAAGGAGTTCGGTTCTACCGCCAAACTCAGGAATCTGATCTTTCTTCTATGTGAAGAAATAATGTTAAGGGTATTGATTGTGGTTATCATTCCAAGGAGTCCAGTGTTGGTGCGGCGGCCGACTTATCTGTACACCAAGACCCTGACTTCTGATTTCTGACTCAATGCATGAAAACAGTGATTGCATGTGTGTTTCAAATGTTTTCATTGTGATTACTTTGTGTCAGCTCACCAGGTATACTTTTTGACCGTGGCGCACCTGTTTCTTTTCAAGATTGCCACATGACGACATACAGCTAGGTTTTTGAGCTTTGTGCAAGACGACAGCCCACCGAGCGACGAGGCCTGGGTGCATGGCCCTCTTACAGCGGAGGCAACGACAATACCTCTACCCGCCGAGCCACCGATGCCACCAGCCCCAACTGCTGAGAGTGCATATCTCCTTAGTGCACTGCATGAGTTTCAGCATCAGAGACCACCTAGGTTCAATAGGGGGTTGGACCCTTCAGGTAGCCGGGGTTTGGATGGAGGCCGTAGTTTGAGTTTTCAGGCTTGTGGGGACACCAGCTGACCTCATGGTGATCCTTGTAGTGAGCCTCCTGCACACGGCAGCAGGCAGATGGTGGAGCTTGATGCTCAAGGTTCAGGAAGAGACATCTCTCTTCTGGACGGACATTGAGAGCCTCTTCCGCTCGGATTTTGTCCAAGCCACCCTCCATGTGGTTCACATCCAAGAACTATTACAGCTGTGACATGGCAGCATTAGGGTCGCCCAGTACTCGGAGATATTTACCGATCTCTCGCGCTATTCAACGGACATGGTACGTGACCCATTCTTCCAGTCCTAGATCTTCGAGAAGGGACTGAGGCATGAGATTAGGGCATCAATGATCTCCCTAAGCATTCCAACATAGGTAGGAGTACTAGAGAGATCCCTCCTCCTAGAGAGCTTTCTTGCTGAGCCTACACAAATAGCGAGACCTACCGCAGGGCGGCATGTAGCAGATTCATCTGTAGCTGGCAGTCGACATACATCACAGGGGTCCAGGCGGACCAGACCTTCAGGTGGACGACCTCAGGACACTGGCTTAGAGGTTCGGGGAACCCGGCGTAGAGCCAGCCTTCCGAGGAGCAGACGGTGCTACGCATGCGGCGGGAAGGGCCACATGGCTCGTGACTGCCTGACCCACCATGCAGAGGAGCAGCAGACAGTTGAGGGGCCACCCAAGCAGAGGCAGAGGGTCGACCGTGGTAGTCCACAGAGAGCAGGCGGATGAGGCAGAGGAGCTGGCCGAGTAACGGGTGGTGGGCGACACTTCGAGGCTTTACCACCACCACCACCAGGAGGTCCACCTCGACCACCGGGAGCTGGCGGACAGAGAAAGGCTCAGCTTCATGCAGTGGAGGCCTATGACCACGGTGCACCAAAGATGATTCGAGGTACTATCTATGTCTACTCCACCCTTTCATTAGTTCTTATAGACACAGGAACAAGTCGTTCTTTCATTGCTGTTGCCCTTCTTCGAAGCTCCGAGATTCTGACGGAGCCGTTGGCTCGATCCTTACAGCTAGAGACTACAACGGGAGCAGACTCGATGATTAAGAACTGGTGCCAGTAGTGTGAGCTTACTCTAGGAGGTGAGATATTTGGGTGGGAACTTCTTGTAGCGGCGTCGAGGCCTTACAACGTCATCTTGGGCATGAATTGGTTATCTACAGTCCATGCACAGATTGACTGTATTAGGTGTAAGGTGCGATGTGTTCGCACCGACGGGAGCAGGTTCACCTTCACCGGCGAGAAGGGAGCCTTTGCAGTGCAGGATGGACTCACGCAGAGGAGAGGACAACCGATCACTCATCAGTTGGCTAGCCTCATCCTAGGAGCAGTTGACGTGTGGAGTCCGAGTTTTCCTGTAGTGGTGGATCAATATGCGGATGTTTTTCCTGAAGACGTTCCAGGACTACCTCCTCGCAGAGAGGTAGACTTCTATATTGACCTGTACCCCAAGACAACCCCGATATCCACTCAAGCATATCGGATGGCCCCCGCTGAGCTTCGAGAGCTACGGGTACAGTTGGAGGACTTGCATGGCAAGGGATTCATCCGACCCAGTGTTTCACCCTGGGCTTCCCTGATTTTGTTCACCAAAAAGGCGGACAGAAGCATGCGACTGTGTGTTGACTATCGTCGCCTGAACCAGGTGACTGTGAGGAACAAGTATCTGCTACTGAGGATTGATGACCTCTTCGATCAGCTGAAGGGATCACAGAGGTTCTCGAAGATTGAACTCAGATCAGGCTATCATCAGATCAGAGTTCGGGACGATGACGTGTAGAAGAAGGTCTTCAGATGTCGGTATGGCCACTATGAGTGCTTGATTATGCCATTCAGGGTAACCAATGCTCCAACAGTGTTCATGGGTCTCATGAACAGGATCATTCAGCCATACCTCGATCGATTTGTCATGGTCTTCATTGAAGACATTTTGATATACTCGACCACTGAGGAGGAGTACTTCTACCACTTGCGGGTTGTACTAGACACACTACGATATCACCAACTTTATGGTAAGCTCTCGAAGTGTCAGTTCTGGTTACCTGAGTTCCACTTCTTGGGACACGTCATCTCTGAGGTGGGAGTTGCGGTGGATCCTGCGAAGATTGAGGCAGTGCTAGCTTCGGATCCACCCAGGAGCGTGACAGAGGTGCGTAGTTTCTTGGTTATAGCTGGGTACAACCGGAGATTTGTGCCAGAATTCTCTAGAGTTGTGGCACCGCTCTCTACATTGACGAAGAAGGGGAAACCCTTTGTGTGGTCAGATAGATGGAAGCAGTGCTTCCAGGAGCTGAGACATAGGTTGACCACTACACCAATCTTGTGGCTACCGGAGGAGGGAGTAGGGTATGTAGTCTACTGCGATGCATCAGGGACCAGGCTCAGATGTTTCCTGATGTAGGAGCAAGTAGTGATTGCCTATGGATCACGAAAATTGAGGCATCAAGAGCATAACTACCCTACCCATGACATGGAGTTGGAAGCAGTGGTCTTCGCTCTAAAGATGTGGCGACACTATCGGATGGTCGAGCGCTTTACAGTCTACTCTGACCACCAGAGTCTCAGGTATATATTCTCACAGAAGGAACTGAACCTGAGACAATGGTGATGGCACGAGTTCCTCCAGGACTATGACTTTGAGATAGTTTATACTCCTGGAAAGGGGAACATAGTAGCTCATGTTCTCAGCAGGAGGACGGGCATTCAACTACTTGGAGAGGCGACAGAGCAGCTAGCCGTTTTGCAGATATCCTTCATGGATAGATATGGAGCAGCCTTTCTTCAGTTACTCATAGTCGCTCCTCCAATTCTACAGCAGGCCAGAGAGGCACAGTGTGGGGATGTTGATTGTGAGATGCGGTGGGCACAAATATCCTCAGGACAGGCACTTGATAGATTTATTATAGGAGGAGAGAACGATTTCCTTTTTAGAGGACGTACCATGGTACCAGCTTCTTTGCAGGAGGAGGTGCTGAGAGAGTTTCACAATTCCCCTTTAGCGGTACATCCAAGAGTGGCAAAGATGTACCAGGATCTCAGATGATAGCACTGGTGGCCGGGTATGAAGAAGGCTGTAGTAGAGTTTGTTTCTTGATGCCTCACCGTACAACATGTGAAGGTGGAGCACCAGGTACCAGTAGGCTTGGTACAACCCTTGGAGGTCCCGAAGTGGATGTGGGACAAGATATATATGGATTTAGTGACTAGACTTCCACGTACTTCCATAGGTCACAACTCCATTTGGGTGATTGTCGACCGACTCAACAAGTTGGCTCACTTCTTACCCATCAGAGAGTAGAGCTCAGTAGAGAGCATAGGACGTCTCTACGTTCGGGATATTGTATGGCTTCAAGGTGTGCCATCATCTATCATCTCTGATCAATATTCTCGCTTTACTTCCCTGATTTGGAAGGGGTTGCAAGAGGCATTTGGGACGTAGCTAAGTCTAAGAACCACCTTTCACCCACAAACGGATGGTCAGACGGAGAGGACCATTCAGAATCTCAAGGATACTCCATGACGGTGTCCTCAACTTTGGTCACAGCTGGGAGGACCACCTACCCTTTGTGGAGTTCGTGTACAACAACAGCTACCACTCCACCATCGGGATGGAACCTTACGAGGCATTGTACGGCCGACATTGCAGATCACCTCTATGCTGGACAGACCCTGGGGAGTCAGCACTTGTGGGACCGAAGATGGTCCAGGCCATGACAGAGAAGGTCCAGGTCATCCAGGAGCGGATGAGGACAGCTCAGAGATGGCAGAAGTCTTATGCTGACAGGAGGTGGAGACCACTAGAGTTCGAGGATGGCAACCATGTCTTCTTACGGGTCTCACCTCGACGTGGATTATAGTGATTTGGCTGAGGCGGAAAGTTGTCTCCATGCTTCATCAGAACTTTTCAGGTACTCAGCAGGATAGACAAGGTGGCTTATCACCTTGCTCTATCATCTCAGTTTCACCGAGTGCATGACATCTTCCACGTATCTCAACTGAGGAGATACGTGCACAACCCGACACATATCATCGACCATGGGGAACTGGACATTGACGATGGGGCGACTTTTGCGGAGGTCTCGGTGGAGATTGAGGATTGATAGGAGTGGGTCCTATGTGGGTGGTCGATTCCATTAGTGCGCATCAGATGGAAGCATGGGAACCTCCAGGAGAGCACTTGGGAGCGGGAGGCTCAGATGCGTGCACAATACCCACATTTGTTCCTCCAGTTTATGATGTATCTTTACGGGGACGTAAAACCCTGAGGCGAGAGTAATGTAAAGACCTGTAAAATTCCAGGGAAATCTTTATCTTAATTTTCTTTTCGATTTTACAAGAACGCAGTTTCTGACGGTACCTGATTCCGAGGCCCGGTGTGCCCGGAATCAATTTCCAAAGTTTAGCTTGGGTACGTTCAGTGAATGGGAGATCGGGTTTTCCTAACTTTTGAACCGGTGCTCGGAATCGAAATCCGAGGGCACCGATGAAACCACAGCACTGGTATTTTCTTAAGAACACCTTTTGTGGAGTTGCATTTTCTCAGGTGTAGTTATTTAAAAAAAGGGTTAACTAATGAATAAAATAAAAGTTTTGTAACAATTTTTATTTTATGTTCAAAGTAGTTTAAATCTACTAATGGAATTTGAGGTGGGACCCACTATATCCTAACCCATCTTGATAGGATATTAGTGAGGTGGTCCCAACATGAGCCTCCCCTATTTAATGTCCACAAACCCCCATTATTTTGTAACACACCTGCACCCCTTTATTATATGCAAAGTCAACTCTCACATTAATTGGACTATTAAGAATATTCAATTAATTCAATTAATTGAATGAATTCTTTTGAAATTAAAATGGAATGTTTTTTTGTGTGTGTTAATTAAATAAGACAAGGTATTATTTCATTAAGGGTTGCTTCGTTATGTTGAGAGGGTGAGTTCCACGAAGAACATCGTCTTCCTACTTGAATGACGCGAAGAACGCACCGACACCGACGAAGAATGCTAATTCCTAAAAGATAGACGACACAATGTCGTAGACCGTGACTCCAATGATCCTCTTCACCATGACGCCATGTATCGCGATGTCGAAGAAGCTTAAGGATCCTCCATCCGTGACACTGTCTTCCACGACAACTTATTTCTGCGACAAACCTCGTTTGAAGACTTCATCGAGGTAGAGGTTAATTTTTTTTCATGTTTTAATTGCCGTTCCTTGACTTTTATATTTGGCCGCCTGTTATCATAATAACGGGATGAGGTCATACCGCACGAATACGGCCGACCCTCCTCCCCCTTTCATGTTGTACTTGTTGCGACACGAGCAAAGGAATCACGGTGCAACGACACCACGCGGAAGAAAGAGGAAAGGGCGAAGATGTGCGGTGCCGTCACTCCACGGCATTGTGGCCGAAAGAAGCCGCGATGCCATTGCGTCACGCTGGAGAACCACGAAAAAACCACGGCTGCAGCGGGGCCGCGGTGGAGGGGCGCGGCACCGTCACACCGCGCCGGTCGGACAAGGCTGCAGTGGTGCGGGGACCGGCGGCCGGAACCGCCGGCTGCCGACGCAAGGTTGCTGGGACCCGCGGGGGTCCTACGGTGACACACTGGCTGGCCAAACCGGCTGGCCGGTTCTGAGAAAACCCAGGGGTCGTAACCCCAGGCTAGCATGGAGCGGCCCTCACGTGGGGGCTGCGGCTTCTCAATCAGGGGGCAGCGCCCCCCCCCCCCCCACCCCTTTCCGCGAGAGCTCGGCCGAGCCAATATGTCTGGCCACGCGGGCCACGCAGGTCGGGCCAGGCCACACCGGCTGGGCTGGGTCACGCCGGCTGGGCCGGGCCCGGACCCTGGTCGGGTCGACCCGGTTTGGGACGACCCAGGGGGTCTTGGGTCGTGTCGGTCCTGGCCCAAAACCCCATATTTCCGGACAGTTCCGTTCAAATGCCAGTATCATGGGCTATAGACCTCTGATCGACGCAAAGTTAGTTGAGATGCGATCCTTGGATCGATACGGTTGTTTCAGTATATTACACTCAAGGTTTCGGAGAACTTGGGGTATGTCCAGGTTGGTTCGAACACCAAACCAACCGGGCCCTCAGAGCGGAAACACTTATAACATGAGCTCCGGACATCCGATTGACATGCCGCCGACTTTGTTGGATTACTCTTAGTGAGACATACCTTTTGGATTACTCCGCTCGAGGTTTGGATGCAGTTGGAGTACGGTCAGGTTGGTTTTGACTTAAAAACCAACCGGGCCCTGGAACGAAAAAGCCAATAACTCTCAGACCAGGCGTCTGATTGACACGCCGTCATTCGCGTTGAGTTCCCTTTGTCAAGACGGAACATTGGGATACAAAAACTCCGGACTACATGTCAGTTGATTTATCGACCTCTTGGCTCGTGGAGCGGACCCTCCTGGAAACAAGCATGTTGTGTGTGGGAACCCTAGAGCTGGCTGCGAATGCGACGATGACGACGACTGCACTGAAATCCTCTGTGGGTTCTGCAGCGATGAAGACTGCACTGTAATCCTCCACGGGTTTGGCAGCAATGAAGACCATACTGAAATCCTCCGTGGGTTCGGCGGCGATGACTACTGTTCTTGTATCCTATGTGGGTTCGACAGTACTACTGTTCTTGTATCCAACATGGGTCCAGCAGTGTTTGACCTCTATTGTAGTATCCTACGTGGTTCCAACAGAGTAGCTGTACTTGTATCCTACGTGGGTCTGACAGCATAGCTGGTTTAGTATCCTACGTGGGTCCCATCTTAGATGAATCAGTGGCTACATCTGATCATCTCTATTATCTTACGATGAAGTATACCTTTGTGAGTTGAGTCTTGACTTTCAATCATTACCTTAGATATGATTGACTTTCTTTCCTATGTGGATTGTGTTGTGCTTTCCTGTGTGGAATTGGGTTGTACTATCCTGTGTGGACGTGATCGAACGTGGGCTCGGATGTTGGAGCCAAAATGGAATTGATGACTTAGGTATATGTATGGGTATATACCTAAGTAGTGTTGCATGTTACTTCGTGATTGTATCCTTCCTTTGTGGATTATCCATTGTGGATTCTGGGAGACCTTCGGGGGTCTCAGGGTCCCTACTGAGTAGAGTATACTCACCCCTGCACGGCCTATGCCCGCACTACGTTGTGTTGGATGCAGACGACGGACAACGCTGATCGTGGTTGAGGCTCGTGGAGCAGGTCGGTACCTGGAGGTGGACCACGGGGCGGGACGTACACAAAGCGGATGACTGGACCCGAGGAGCGGAGGAGGCTATCTGTACCCACCCTTCAGGTGGGACTTCTAGTGGACATCTCGACGTTGCTGCTTTACTTTCAGTTGTTTTACTTTCTTTCCAGTTGTACTTTACTTTCAGTTTGGGTTTTTATTCTGGCCCATTTACTTTCCCCACTTAATTTTGTACCCAGTTTTACTTAGTGTTTACTTCTTCTGGCTTACTCTGTTATGTTTGGTTACTTTATAAGGCAATACCTTCCCCTTTTTTGGAATTTACGCCTTTGGTGCTAGTCACCAGCCCCTGGCCTAAGGGAGGCGGGCTTGGGGTAGTCACGGAACGGGTCCCGAGGACGGGTCGTGACAAGACATGGGAGAATAAGAGAATGTGAGGGGTACATGGTGTGATCATTGAAAAAGAAGCATAAATAGGCCCAAGGAAGTCTGTAATACATTATGTGCTATCCTCCAAGAGAAATACACCCAAGGGGTAGTTAATAAGAGGGATTTGAGGGAAATAATCTATGACGAAGCGTCTAAGTATTCCTGTGTATCCCATGAGGATGGTAATCAAGGAATACATAGTTCTTGAGATTTTGTGTAGTTTATCATTATGTTGGAAGAGTATATATGAAAATATTATTTTATGGTCATAGAGATCGGACCATTTCATAGTTTATCATCATACGGGATGAGTGCTGTGTAGTTTTATGTCCTTCTGCATGGACGGATCACGTATTTCAATGTCATGCAGTAGAGACAATATAGTTTAAGATCATGCAGGACCATACACAATTTAACATCATGTGGGGCATGTTTTGAGTAGTATTGCATCCTTCACCTTTGAAGGATCATGCATTTTAACATCATGCGGTATAGATGTCACATTTAATGGTCATGTAGGACCATTTACTTAGGAAAATTATTTCTTGAGGAATTTTTCATTGGTGGGATTATTTATATTCTCACCATGCATGGTAACTAGTGAGTACACACCACTTGGGTAAAACTTTTGATTGATGTAAGTTTTATCCTATTTTGCCTCTAATTTGGGTGGTCTCCTACCGATTATCATATGAATTCTCAGGGCCAACACAATATCCCCTTGAAAGAAAGTGAGGAGGAAAAAATTCTATTTGAATGCTCTGGATATCTTTTTCTGATGCCTTTTTAGATCATGCAGTTCACGAAGCTAAATCTCTTCATGCACATCAAACTCATCTTGAGGGATTTCATCTAACTTATCTGGTGTTTGGTTCTCATAAAAAGGTATGCGTAATGAATGAAACTGAATCTCGATGAGCAGGAATACCTCACTTCCATACACTAGGGAATATGAAGTCACCTATGTGAAATTTTGATTCGTCATCCGATAGGCCCAAAGAGCATTGTGGAGTTTGTCCGACTAACTCTTCCTGTTCTGACAAACCATCTTCTGTACGATGTTAGAGAGGGTTTAGTTGAACACCTAGATCTTCCCATTTTATTGTTTGTGATAGTGGGATGTATGGTTAGAACGAATGGTGTACATGGAATACAACTTCTTCTGTTTGGCTACCCGAATGTTGGTGAAATTATTTGTGAGGAAGGCGTGAGGGAATTTGAACCAGTAGATGATATTGGAGCCCAAAAATTCAACAATAGAACACTCCTTGACCACTTTGGGTGGAACTAACTCTGCCCACTTGGAAAAGAAATATGTAGCAGTTAGGATGAATCTACACCGGAAAGATATCACCATTTGATAGGGTTCCCTGAAATTGAGTCCCCCAACCAAGAGGGGCCATGAGTTCATGGTAGTGTATAAAGGCTCTGACAGCCGATGCACAAAATTATCCACGATTTATCATGCATGGAACCTCTTCGAAAACACGATATAGTCAAAGATCATAGAAGCCCAAAAATACCACAACTGTCGGATCTGGTTATATAGTTTCGGCTCGGTCAGATGAGCCTCACATGAATATGTATGAACCTCCAGTATGACCAGAACATTACCACCTACTTGAATGTAATGGAGGAGAACCCCATAAAAACCACATCTGCAGCGGATTTACTCATGACCATAACCACTATAGACGGTAAATTTTAATGCGCGGAGTTAGATTTTCTCTCACTGGGCTCTATCTTCCGACAGATTGTCATGATAGAGATACTCGATAAATGGGGTACTCATATCTGAAGTCACCTTCAACACTTTGGAAGGGGACCTGGGGGTCCTGACATGGAGGATCATGTGGTATGGTAGCTTACATGTGGGCTATCATCGTTGTCTAGAGTAATGGGAGTGATGAATCTCCATTGCGCCACATGAATAATCAAAACATCCTGGTCAGGTTTTGCAAGAGATATATCTAGGTAGGCTAAGGTGTCAGCTCAACTGTTCTGGGACTGAGGGACATGAGTAACTTCCGAACGAGATGGGAATTGGGCCATCAACAAGAGGGTACGTTCTAATAGTGGTATGAGATCTGGTTTTCTGATGACATAGTCACCACAGATCTGTTTGATGAATAGTTCAAAATTCCATTTCCCATGTAAGTGGGGAACATCATTCTCAAGGGCCAAATCGAATCCAGTAATGAGAGCCTAATACTCTGCCTCATTTTTGGTACAATCCTCTAACAATAAGATTGAATATG
The DNA here is from genome assembly GCA_963277665.1 of Viscum album. Classification (NCBI taxonomy): domain Eukaryota; kingdom Viridiplantae; phylum Streptophyta; class Magnoliopsida; order Santalales; family Viscaceae; genus Viscum; species Viscum album. The sequence goes on from OY728138.1 coordinate 1,386,782,233, forward strand.
GCAGAATAGCTAGTTTTGGTTTGATGAAGACGATTCCTATGCCTATTCTGTTGAGTCTGGGGTCATTGATTCTTCTGCTAGTATAGCTTTGAGAAATGCCATCAAATTGAATTTTCCAACCTAGAACAACTTGGTCTACCAGGAAGATTTAATCATCTGAAAAATCAAGATCCAGAGACTGATTCATGGGAGATGGATGGGAAGAAAGGAATTCTACCAATGCATGTCCCTTGATGGACTTATAGGGGACAAACCTGATGTCTAACTACTGAAGGATCCCTGCCCATGGAGATTGATGACCTGTCATCAGGTGGTGGTTCAGAATGTACTTCAGCAGATCCAATCAGGATACTAGTTGTATCTCATGGTGCTGCAAGTAATGTCATAACATCTATAATGAGAATACCAATGCAGGTAAGCCATTCTCAATTGAGTAATATCTGGTCTTTGTATTGAGGAGCATGTAGTTGAGATTGTACATACTATTCTCTGTCCATTTGTTTTTTTCTAGGTTGGAATGGCACTGGGAGAACCCTCTAGGGTGGTCTTAGAAACGACTAATAGATTTCAGAAAACAGGTGGAATCGGGACTAGAGTCCTTAATAAGTACTAATTTATTTCCTCAAAAGTTGTTTGACACTCCTCATCCCACTGATAATCAGTACCTTTTGTCATGAGCTGGAAGAAAAAAGGCTTACACTTTCTATCCAAATTTTCAATGAATCTGGTTATATAGGGTATGTGGCCTTGAAAGCCTTGAAGATCTCAGATGGTACTCAAAAGAGACATATAGATGATGGCTCTAATATTATCTGGATCAATCTTGATGCCTCTATATCTGAAAACAATGCTAAGAATCATTTTAGAGGATACCCCAAAGGCGCGCTTCAATGGGTTCATCTTCAAATAGTGGGACCATAGAAGCCAAACACTTTCTCTGGGTCTTTTAGATGGTCCTAGAACTGATGAGATTTGACCACCTGATCATTCATGTAAAATTCCACCAATTTCACTAGTATTGGATTAAATATGAGATGAATGGCACGTTGATTTGTGGCACTTTCATTTTCTAGACCGATGGGAATTAACTAGTAGAAAAAAGTAATTTGTGGGGCCCTCAAGTCTGTGGATTCTTTAACTTCAGAGGCCATTTGAATTTGGTTTTTCCCGGAATACCCATCCATGGAGGAGTGATCCTAGAACACATTGGAGGCATCAATGAATAGTTCCGTTGTAGGAAGGGGAAAGTGTCCCTTTAGACATTGACGATTGAGATCGCGAAAGTTGACTGAGACTCTGATCTGTCCATTCTTCATCCTAAAAGGTACAATGTTAGCCAACCATCTGGGGTACTTTACCTCTATGAATAAGTTGGATCTGATGAGCTTATCAACCTCGGCCACAAACATGGCACCATGTGAAGGGTGAATCTTCTTAGAGGCAGTTTAAACCCACAATGATTCACTAGAAGACCAAGGACGTGGACGAAGACATGAAGATATAGTCCTGGAATCTCATCAAAACTCTAGGAAAATAAATCACTATGTTTCTTCAGTAATTCCACGTATATTTGTTTCTCTTCGACAGACATATTGGTGCTGATCATTGTGAGTTTTTGATCTATCTCGTTACCGAGAATCACTTGCACCAATCCATTGATCGTGGTAGAAACACTATATTTTAAGGTAGGAGGAGCATCTTATAAAACATATTCTTCATTCATAGATGCGGGCTCCTTGGTGGGAGGTGATTATTCAGGGTCAACAGATCCTGATGAGCCACTGGTTCTAGGATGAGCGGTGGTGGACATTGCATCAGGGGACTCTTGTTCTGCTGAAACTATAGAGATGAAAGCTATCAACCCGATCCCATGTGCCCTTCAACCCAAGGGTCAATGCTTGATGATATCAAAGAAATAGTGGCTCTTTGGATTGAGTCGGTTTATCCCGGACCGACTAAACAAGAAAGTATGTCGTATTGTCGTTACCATAGAGAAGACATCCCAATAACTTATAAGAGTAGGGGACTCTAAGATCACCTTAGCCTAATCTTCATAAGAATACGAGGTGATCATCCGACTTCTCTTAGACTTTGTAATTTGCTTCCCCCATATTCTAGAGATAAAAAATAATTTCCCCAAATCAAGATTTGTGGCCTCCAATAAATGGATTAGAAAGATGTTGGAATTATCTAGACCAGTCCATAGGTCGGTCACAACCATAGCGGGTTCATTATTTATAATATGGATCTGCTTGTTCTTACTCTTGTAATATTCAACATCCAGGTAGAAAGATTCAATAGTGGGAAAGAGAGACACATCACCTAGTATTACACCTACTCGACCATTAAGGGAGTACTTAAGGAATTGGCGATATGAAGAGGGGATCGTCGCGTGCAGGTGTAGCCATGTCCTACCTATCAACGCATTGCTAGAGGTGTACCATGAGATAACCAAGAACTCGGTGATGGATACTAGGTCACTGAATTGGGTTTTCTGGTGGATGTTTTGACCAGAATTTGTTCCATCATATCATAACCATGAATATTCAGGTTAGAGGAACTCTGATCATCCTTAGATAACCCCATCTTATGAAGTTTCTATGTTAGGATAAGGTTGATCATGGATCCTGTGTAGACAAGCCAATGACAGACATCCATTCTATTGAATTGTCCAGTGATATACAGTGGGAGGATATTCCCCTATATAAGAGAGACCTCATCTTATCCATAGAAAGTGATAACGACATGAAATTCTATGTACTCAGTTGCCTCATCATGGAAGGAATTTATGACTTCTACCTTTGTCTCAAAATAGAGAAGGATTCATAAAGACTCAGCAAGGGATTGACGCATATCTATTGATAGGTGGAGGTCCTCGAGGATAGAGAGTCTCACTAGAATTATTTAATGATTCTTGATTATATAATACTTCCACGCCAAGAGTGAACTTATGGTTATAGGAGGTCATTATATGGTAGGGGGTAGAATGGGCCCTTCTGGTGGAAGTAGCGGCTGACTGGTGCTGGGAATGTCCCACTGCTCACTAGCCGTAACTCATTTAGAAACTACCGGATGATGGAAAGAGGACTGATGCAGGTCTGTAACAGATTGTGGCTACTCATAGCATGGTCGGGGAAGATCTACCAGATCAAGTAGCACAAAAAGCGACAAAGGCGGACCTAGTGAAATAATATGAGAAGGCTACGTGTGTTGAGCTTCAACCCAGGTGTCTTTTTTGTTTTCTGTGGAATGCACATCATGGCTTTAGGTACTGGTCAAGGAATTATGATGACCCATATAGTCATATCTTCGTAGACACTGGTGATAACTGGGGACATTGGTAGGATCCATCTAGAATTCCTCATCATCAGGCATCATGTAGGAGTTTACCCGATCCAAAGTGTTAACTGAGGCACACCCTTGGTTGTTCCGTAGAGAATCCTCCAAAACATGATGGATCCTAGGGGTAATATCCGTATCTATGGGAATGAATTTTTCAAAAGTACGGGATGACGATGACATAGGTGGGGGGTTTTTTCTCCCTTGCGCCGCCGACGCTGGCCCTTCTGGGTGGAGGAAGGCTGGGATGCCAATGTAGAAGTAGTGGCTATGGATGATGCATCTACCTCTAAAGGCTCAGGTTGATTAAAACATGCACATATAATGTCATGGGCATGGGTGAATTCCTTACAAACTATCCACTCATCATATTTTTGAGATCTGCGGCTAGGAACCTTCTACCACTCAGCTTCGCAGTCGATGTCACTGTCAGGATTTAGGAATACACATGCCACTTCTGTGGGTGCTTTGTCTACCCTGACAATGTTTTTATCAACCTAGTCTTGAAGCCTTTCTATAAACATGTAGCACTTCTAGAGGGGTTTCCCTATGAGTTAGTGATAGAGGCATTAATTAGGGCAATCATTGAGAAGCGCTTCTTTAGGCCTATTGAATTTATAGCAACTGTAGAATTCCCTATTACATGGTGCTTTGAAAATAATAGGGTACATGATCCTTATAAAATGACTAGGTCTGATTCCTTCTATTTGGGAATGGGGTTCTGGGATCCTGGCCCTAGTGAGGGGATGGAGGAGCCTACAGAGGAGTGGGAACTTGGTTATCTTGCCTAGGTGGTCGATGCACATTACGTGGGGGCGCCTGTTGATTTTGAAGTGGGAACTGTAGGGATGAAGGCTTTGCCTGATGTGGTGGGCCTCTGTGAGGCTATGTAGGTGGATCCACCGGTAATAATTCTAGTTTCTTGGGGGCCTCTATTTGGGCCACCAAGGAGGGCTTGGACTTAGCATCCCTTCTCTTGGGAACTATAGGAGGCAATGTGAGTGCTTTCTTAGCCTACTGCAAGTATTCTTATAGACGTTGGGCCTTTCCAGAGAAAATTTGTAACCCCCCGAGGTAATTCTGGTTGAAGAGAGAGGGTACCTGTTCTGTTTTGACATTCCCCACACACATTTCCAGCAAATATTCCTGAGTTAGCGGCATGTCAATGGAATATGTGAGGCCTTTACCCAGGGCAACAAAGTCTATGACACACTCTTCAGGCCTCTACATGATCTTGAAGAGGTCTGTGATACTCGTATTCAAGGTGGCTGAGATGAATTGCTAAAGAAACTGCCTATGAAGATCTTCCCAGCTAGCTACAGACCAAATGAGTAGCTGGATGTACCAGAGAAACGCGATCCCTACCAATTTTTGTACGAAACACTGATGTTTAGTAGCCTTTTACTGCGCTAGAGTCCTTTATATGGGTCTACACCATGAGATGAAGTGGTCTAGATGCTATAGTGGGTTTCCTGTCTCATTAAAGGGGTAGTAGGTGGGGTTTCCAAAACATGGGGGTGTTGGTATATCATCCACCCATGCCAGATATGGCTTAACATCATGAATAATTTCCACCTATTGAGTATCCAAAGCCTCAAGGTGGGCAATGATCACCACCATTAGATCCTCTAGTCAGTGATTCCTCTCTTCATGAGGGTCCTAAACCACTAATGTGTTGGCATGTTCTTCAACATGATAAGCAGGCCTTGTGGCTTGTGGAGTGGCACATGGGATGACCTGTGAAGCGGCTGGGGGGACCTCAGCTGGGTCCCAATGATGGTTTTCATGCACTTCAGGTCGATTTAGTGAGACATACCCCACCCTCTTTCCATAATATATGGATTCTTCCCTGTCTATGTGGGTAGGAAGGTCATGGTCACCCGGAGGATACTCCCTGGGGGGGGGGGAGTTGTACCTACACCTGCTGCCCTGGTCGAGGGTCACCATAGTCTAGTTTCCGCTCCACAAAATTTCTATCAAGGAGGAAATCAAATGTATTCTTATGATATGAATTTTTTTGATGTAACACAACCTTTTTGGGATCATCTTCTGTCTTCTGTACTGAACCAGATGGGTTGGTGGGTTTGATGGCCCCAAGATTCTCTGTGCCTGTATTGGGATTATAACTAAAGGCTAATGACTCAGTAGGTACAGAGAAGATCCAGTAAATTTATTTTTTCATGATTAATACTTCCTAATGGATCTAGTAGCTGGGGAATTCCCTTGTTGGGTAAGCCCTCATTAATGAGCTCTAGCTCATTATCTCCCTCTAGTAGGTTGGCCAAGTTCAAAGTGACTCTTCCTAAAGGCATATATTCAATGTCACCTAGAAATTAGGGATAGTTACATATAGAGTTGAAGTTAAGGGCCACATACTGCCCCCATCCCCAGATATACACATGGGGGAAGCCTCCTTGATAATCCTGCAAAGCATTTTAATGCGCTAGACACATCGTTGCTGGAGGGTCTGATGGAAATCAGTTGACTCAGGGTGAAAATACTCAAGGATCATAGCTATGGAAAACATAGAAAACTATTCTCCAATATCTTAAAATTTATTATGAAAATTGGTGTAACCCACTCACCGATAATAGATATGGAAGTGCGTCTCCCTGTGTGTTTGGAAAAAACACTCAGCTTCCTCCTGGGTAAGAGACTCCAACGCATTGAAATGCACTGCTGCAACTAGCCAGAAAATATCCAAAAAATGGTCATCCATAATGATGTCCCACAATCTCCTTATCTCAGAGTCAGGGTCTAGGCCTTGGTTTCCCCATTGGTCAACTAGGGGTGTGTAATGTCCAGTTTCTGGAAGCCACCCGGAGGCACCCCGTACCCAGTTGGCCACATGTCCTCTAGCACATTTCCCCTAATTCTAGAGGCTTCTGACTAGCAGTGAGGCCCTTGTTCATGTTAGTGGGGAAACTATTCCCTCATTGACATAGTAACTTAGTGGAAGAGAAAAAAATAGATAACAATATTGGATGCAGTAATAATCCATATGAAAGTAAATGGAGGAAGTTTGAAGAAATAAACAGCTGGAGTGTATATATATAAAAATAATGCATGGTACATATGTCAAGGAAAATAGCCAAACATGCCACAATGCTGGAATACATAATAGTACTAAGGCAAAATAAAAAAAATAAAATAGATAAAGAGATCCTCAGAATCGCAAGCCTCAACTTGGTCCCATGTTCTCCAGCTCCACAACATATCATGTACTAGAAGTTGAAGGGTGCTTTCCATTATATATACCTGCAAAAATATAATCAGTTTGGACCCTAATGCATAGCCCAAATAGGTTTTGAGACTAAATCCCAGTAGGCATTCACCACAAGTTCTGTACCTAACAGTGAGTGAATATATGGCAGGTAATAATTAATAGAAAGGAGTAAACAAGGAAGTAATTAGTATGAAATAGTCTGATAGTTTCAATGCAATCAGTTCTATACATCAATGACAACAAAGAAGCACAGAACCCTCTAGGTAGTACTCTCAGCCTAACCCCTCTGGTTAAACAAAAACAAGGATACTATAGAGACTCTCTGAGGAAGGTCTCTCAGTAAATTCCCCTTATAGTCCTAAGCATTTAAAGACTCTTTGAGAAATCTCACATGGTGAATTTGCCTTATAGTTTAAGGTAGACATGGATTCTCTGACGAAGATCACTCATTAAATTCCCCTTACAGTCTAAAATTTTTCAAAGAGTCTCTGAGGAAGATCACTCACTCAATTCCCCTTATAGACTATAATGGTTCAAGGACTCTCTGAGGAATCTCAATTGGTCAATTCCCCTTATACTCTAAAATGGTTCAATGAATCTCTGAGGTAGCTCACTCGGTCAATTCCCCTTATAGTCTAAAATGGATCAGAGATTCTTTGAGTAAGCTCACTCAGTCAATTCCTCTTATAGTGTTCTAATCCAAGTTCTTACATCCCTGTGTAAGTCAATGAGTACAGCAATGAAATACGGACCAAGTAAACCCCATGAACTACTTGGATAATTAGGCTACAAAATATCAAGAATCTCATCAAAAAACACTCTACCCTACAACACTAGTCTTGAGAAAGTAGGAAAGGTAGCCAAAAAGGCTAAGTTGGACTAAGCTGTTGTAAAAAGAACATGCATGGGTAACCAAATCCAAAACATAGCAATCAACACTATTCGTATCCAAATATCCTATACTCAAGCATACAAGCAGGATAGAAAATGAATAGGGGTAAAATGGTAAACGGGAAATACCCCGTTCAAGGGTATTGGTAAAAATTGCACATAATACTCAAAGACATTCAACGGAAAGGCACAAACCAGCTTCCTTTAGGATTCCGGTGAAATTTACCCACAAACAACCGCACCCCAATCTGGGAAAAAACTTCATGAAAACCACTCTATATCTCCTTCCATATCATCCACAATCATTAAAATAAACACCCAAGGAAACCCCAATAGTATATCTATATGCATCGAATGCAGATCTAGAAAACTAGGAGAGAGGGAAGAGAAAACCCCGAGAAAACCAAAGAGAAACCAAGAGGAGGGACTTAACTGAGAAGAATCGACAACAATCCAACAAGAAACCCCTTTGATTTTCTTCCAAAACAAGTGGTAGAGAAACTTAAACATTCGACAACCCAAAATCCCAAGTGAGGCTCTAGTGGGAGAGTGTTTGGAGTGAAATGAAGCACCCTCGAGGGAGCCCGGATTTAAGAACCCAATTTTTAAGTGGCCACACGGTTAGTACGCATGGTTTGGAAAACCGTGAAATAACCTTGTGCACACCACTGACTCTAGAGGAAGGTCCCGCACAGTTTCCTTGCATGGTTTGGAAAACCGTTTGCAGGAAGTGCGAAGCCTACTATCTCCTCCTGCACAATTTCCCGGAGAACCCACATGGGTTCCCCTAAGCATGCTCAAACCTTTCTCCCTAGGAAAAGCCTCCAAACATATTAAACACCATTCCAAAATCTCCCAAAATCTTCCCAACTCAATCCATGAACATTAAACACATAAAAAGGAAACTGGTCAACTCATAAAGTACATGACGTATGCTTCAAAAAATTCCAGAAATTCAACTTTTTATCAAAAAATACCAGAAAAGGAAACATACATGAAAAAGATGATCTAGGTTCTTACAAACTTCCCCCCTTAAAGAAATTCATCCCCGAATTTCTATAGAAAGGTGGTGTAGATAGAAATACCCTGAAAAGGTCCAGCCACTACAATCCTAAATTTGCCTCCCTCTCCCATGTATCATCCTATACTCTTATGTGCTGCCATAGCACTCGTACCAGAGGAACATACCGGTCATGGAGAACCTTCATACTTCAACCGACAATCTAGATATAATGCTCCTCAAATGATGCATCCACTTCCAACTCAACCTCCATGGATTGGAAGACATGATATGTGTCTGAGAAGTAACGTCAAAGATGAGAAACATGGAAGACATCATGCACAGCCCAGTACCTCTAAGGAAACTACAACTGATAGGAAACCAGACCAACTCTCTCCAAAACCTCAAATGGTCCAACATACCTCGGAAAAAGCTTACACTGTCCCCTAATCCCCTTGTTCACCAACCTTGATGCGACACGTAGAAAAAACTTATTCTCAATATCGACCTTCAGAGGTCATCTCCGCTGATCAAGATAAACTTCGGTCAAGACTATGCAGTAGCCATCCTCTTCCGAATCAACTCTATCAACTCTGTGGTCCCCTGAAAAAAATGAGGTCCCAACATAGCTTCCTCTCCTGCCTCCAGCTAGCATAAGGGTTATCGGCATGACCTATCGTACAAAGCCTCATAAGGTGTCATCTGAATAGTTCGTTGAAGACTATTGTTATAGGAAAACTCCAAAAGAGTTATGTGCTTCTCCCAAGAACCTCCAAAATCTCATATTCATGCATGAAACATGTCCTCAAGCACCTAAATCATATGATCGGACTGGCCATCTATCTGAAGATTGTAAGATGTACTCAAAAGTACCTGTGTACCCAAAGCCTTCATAAGCCCCTTCCAGAACCGAGTTGTAAAACATCCATGTCTGTCTGAAAAAATGGATTTTGGAACTCCATGTAAGCTCAAAATATCACGGATTTACAACCATCCCAGCTCATCAACACTGAATGTCTCTGTGATCAGTAAGAAGTGAGAAACATTCATGAGTCTATCAATAAGAACCAAAACTGCGTCATTCTTTCAAGGAAACCTTGGTAAACCTGTCACAAAATCCATCGTGACATCATTCAACTTCTACTCGGGAATATGCAACTACTGGAAAATACCTGTTGGTCGCTGATGCTCTACCTCCACCTACTGACAAGTGGAACACCTCATGAAAAAACCAACAACATCTCTCTTCATACCTAGCCACCAATACTGATGGTGTAGATCACGATACATCTTGGTGACACCAGGTTGAACTACCCAAACTGAGGAATGAAAGTCCCACATCAACTCCTCGCATATGTTTTCTTGCACCCATACACACCCCTAGAAACACAAGATCTCGTTCTCGCCTATGGTCCATCCCAGAATAGGGTCCTCTACTGACGCTCTCTCCCATAGGACTAGGCCTTATGAATCTGATAGCTGCCTCATTATCACTTGATAATGAAGAGTAGAGGTAACAGACACAGTAGAACAAAAATTTTACCCCTGTCTATCGTGAACCTCCAAATTCATCTCATATAATAGAGCCATAAGCTTCTACTCATAGATGGCCTCTTGAAATGATTGTATTTGAGTCCTCCTGCTCAATGCATCAGTCACTATGTTGCCTTTCCTAGGCATATAGGCAAGATAAAAATCAAAGGACTGAAGTTAATCAACCCACCTTCGCTGTCTCAAATTCAGATCACGCTATGTGAATATGTAGTTGAGTCTCTTGTGGTTGGTGAAAAACACAAAATTTTCTCCCAGAAAATAATGTCTCCAATAGCACAAGGAATGGAAAACTACAGCGAACTCGAGATCGTGCATTGGGTAATTCCTCTCATGTGGCCTCAACTACTGAGACCTGTACGAAACAAATCCTTCTACCTGGATAAGCACAACTCCCAACCCGATACCTGAAGCGTCACAGTACAGGGTATTGCTATTCCCCGGCTCTAGAAAAACAAGTATTGGTGATGATTTCAAACTCCCTTTCATCTCCTGAATGGTTGACTCAAAAGAATCTGACCACAAGAACATTATACCCTTCTTATTCAGTCTCATCAATGGCGCTTCTAAGCATGAAAAGTACTATATGAAATATATGTAGTATCTAGCCAGCCCTAGAAAAATCGGTACCTCAAAAACTTTGTTAGCCTGCTCTCAGTAAACTACTGCTCTCACATTCTTTGGGTCTAAAAATACTCCTATCTCTGAGATAACCTAAGACAAAAGGTGAATCTGGTCCATCCAAAAGTGGCATTTTGAGAGCTTAGCATATAACTGATGCTCTCTAAGTGTACTCAAACTGATCTCAATATGCGTGGCATGGTTGTATCAAGTGTGGTAGTACACCAAGATACCATCCACAAAAACCACCATGAAAGAATCCATGTATGTATGGAACACTCAGTTCATCAGTTTCATGAAAACTGTATCCATGTTTGTGAGACCAAACAGAATAACTGTATACTAGTGCAGACCATACCTTCTCTGAAAGGATGTGAGTGGTACATATGATGGTCTAACCACAAAGGATGATAACCAGGCCTCAAGTCACCCTTAGAGAACACATGAGCTCCTCAAAGCTGATAAAAGAGATAAATAATCCTCAGTAAGGGATATCGGTTCTTGACCCACAATTGGTTCAGCTTCCGATAATCCACACAATGCATGAGGGTACCGTTCTCCTTCTTTGAAAACAAGATAGGTGAACCCCAAGGGGAAGTACTGGGTCGGATGAAACCATTTTCCTGCAACTCATACAACTGCTTCTTGAGCTCCTGTAACTCTTGTGTATCCATCCTGTAAGGGGGAATGGACACTGGTTCCACTCCTGGCCCAAGATCAATAAAAAATTCCACCTCACGCTCTGGAGGAAAACCTGTAATGTCTTCTGGGAAGACATCTCAGAAACGATCCACCACTAGAGAAAAGTATAACTGTGATGTCCCTTGGTCATCTAGTATAGACTAGAAATCTGAGCTGTAACTTCTCCTATCCCATGATGCTTAGGTCATGCTCTGCTCAACTAGACATCCCACTCTCCCTTATGAAGAAAAGATCTTCCCTCTAGTGATGTGATACTCACCCTATGATGATAGGAATTGACGACTGCTTGGAAGGGAACTAAACATTTCATTCCAAGAATAACATCATATCCTATAATCTCTAGGACATAGAGGCCCCATAAAATGTGACACCCACCAACCTCTAGAGAGAACATCATGCACTGATGTACGCTCGCCGTTCTAGTCCCTAAGGTAGTTTCTAGTGTAAAGATATCAGTAGAAGAAAAGATACAGAGCCCAAGTCTGTCTACTACCACAATAGATATAATGCTATGAGAAGCCCCTGTATCGAAAATAGTAGAAGCTAATACTGAGGAAACTAAGATCATATCTCGAACTGTAGAAGGTACACCATCCTGCTCTTGTTGGGTCTACTCCACTGCAAAAGTCTAGCCTATACCGCGACCCTGTGACCCTTCCTGACCACTCTGAGTTGACCTGCCGTAATGCCATTGAAAACATGGTGACTGGAAACCACGGACATGACCTCAACCTTGGCCAAAATGGCCAGAATAAATCCATTTTCTAAACTGGCGAGAAACTAGTGGTGATGTTTCTGAATGAGGAGTCATTGAAGAAACCCTGTCAACAACTACTGGTGAGAATATTTGACAAAAGTGCTGAAGATGACCCATCTATTCACAATATTGACACTCCACCGGGTCTCAAAGGCAATGTGGACTCATATTCCTGCTCCTCCCGCACTTGTATCATAGTAACTCGCTACCAGAAGATGCATCCTTCCTACTATGATCTCTTCGTGCAAACTCTCTATGGAGCTTCCTACTATCAGTTGGCGGAGCACTAACACTGGATTCTGAACCTCCCTGTCTCACTGCTCCAGAATCCCTCTGATTGGGCTCAGTGATCAGCGCATGGTTGACAATAGAAGACATAGAATTCATCCTGACGATAGTCACCGGTGATCGAATGTCGTGCCTCAGAACATCCTCAACCTTCCTTGCAAGGAACAACTCATCACCTCCTGGAATAGGTGTCAAATGCTAGAGCTCTATGAACCGAGAGGAATAATTTATAATAGAAAGAGAACCCTACTCCAGACTCATGAAATCTCGGGCTCGATCAGCTCTTAAGGTCTTTATATAGAAGTAATCATTGAAGATGCGCTGAAACTCATCGCAATTCATGTTTTTCTGGTGTCCCGCCTCTGAGATCACATCGCACCACCTCTTGGCGGAGTCTCGAAGCATGTGGGTAGCAAGCTTCAACCTCCTATCTGGAGGTATCACCAGATTCCCAAAGATCGTTAGCCTGGCTTCCATCCATGACTCTACATCCTGGGGTCCTCCATCCGTTGAGAAGGTGGGAGGATGTTGTCGTTGAATGATCCTCGTCAAATCATCCATCAACGGGGCATGAGGCGACGCTCCATGGAAGGTCTACATCATCCTCATAAAGCCCTCCCTAAATTGGGCATTGACACCAGTGTTAGGTATAACTGCTAGTTCCAAGACTCGCACAACTTGAGGATCTGCCGGTTGTCCCTGATTAACCATATTTGGAGTCAAATCATCTCCTTGCAACTGGCGTACAACCGTAGGATAGCTCAGTGGCATAACTCTACAAGGTCAAGAACACTCCTTAGATTAAGATCATCAAGGACTAAGAACTGGAAACATAATAAGGCAAAATTAGAAATAAAACATTCAAGTTTTACAAACGAAGACTACACAACATGTATAATAGCTACATGGAATGTTCACTTAAGTCTTTCACATGGATGCGTACTTCTGCCAGAACTGGTCATGTAACACCCCAACCACACGATGTGTTGTTCTTACACACGAATGTGTACTTGAATTTTCTTTCCCTGCTCAAGTCCTTCAACGCAGCTCAGCCACATAGCTCCCCATAGAACAAGGTTACACGGCGTGTTTGTTCCAGAGACAGTGTGTTCTAGGTGAGATTTACCGACCCGTGTTGTTCGCGACACGGCCGGGTACTCGGTTGACACTACACGACATGTTCCATACGGACATGGTGTGTACTAGAAAAGATAACACCAACCCATGTTTTTAGTTACACGGTCGGATTCCAATATTACACTACACAACATGTTCATAACTGACATGGCGTGTATCACATAAGGTTTCTCTATCCATTTTGTTAGTCACACGGGAAGACATAGGGTCATCCCTACATGGTGTGTACAACCAGTACACGGTGTGTTCCAACAAGAATTTCCATATGCCGTGTCTCTACCCACACTGCCTTTGACACAGTTAGAGACTACACGGTGTGTACATAAAGTACATTTCATGTAATTAAGAAAAAAAAGTTTCTTCCCAAATAGAAGAACACATGGCGTGTAGTCAAAACAACAAGGCGTGTATTGTACGTTTTTTCAAACTTTAAGCCTCAGAAACTGCTCTGGTGCCCATAAAACACTGAAACGAACATCAAAGTGCCAAATTCCGATCCCTGAGGGCCCATACTCCCTGCAAGTCAATTTTGTTTCATCTTATACATGTTATAACAAGAAAAAGATGGCAATGATCTACTAAATTCCGGTCCATGAGGGCTCATAATACCTTAAGAACCAAAGATTGAAATTCCTTCAAACAAAACCTTACACAAAAAATACCCTATCAAATAATAGGTATTTTTATCATGACAACTATCACAACATCATGCACATATAGCACAACACCTATCACAAAAACATGCAATTTCTAATGAACCCTATATGGAATGCAAAAAATGCATGAAATGTGATCCCTGAATAATCCTATATGATGCATGAGAATACATACCCTCATCTCATTGGGTTTCAACAGAAATAGAACCTCAGTAACATCAACAATAATAGCACAAATCATGTGAATCACTCAAGGTGAAATCAAATAAACTGTAATAATTGCAAAACCAGAAAAATTGTAATTAAACGAGGTAGATTGGATTTTCCTTGTTCATGGGTTAGATACTCCCAAGCACAACTTATTACCAAGTACCAATTCCATCCTATCCCTGGTCATAGGCTCCAAACAGTAAGTCAATAAGAAAATAATTCCTTTGATACAACTTTGTTACATCCCGGTTCCCGAATACACATAGAGGCACCCCATACCCGGTTGGTCACACGACCTCAAGCGCATTTCCCCTAAATCAAGAGGCTGCTGACTAGAAGTGAAGGCCTTGGTTGTGTTAGTAGGGGAAACTATTCCCCCATTGGCAGAGTAACACATTGGAAGAGAAAAAAAGATAACAATAGAGGAAGTAGTAATAATCTATATGAATGTAAATAGCAGAATCCTGAAGAAATATAAAAATGATGCATGGTACATATATCTTGGAAAACAACCAAACACATCACAATGCTAGAATACAGAATAGTACAATGAAAAATTACAAAAGAAAACAGATAAAAAAACTCCTCAGCATCACAAGCCTCAGCTTGGTCCCATGCACTCCAGCTCTAGAGCATATCAAGTACCTAATGTAGAAGGGAGCTTTCCCTTATCAATACATGCAACAATATAATCTGTTTGGGTTCAAATTCATAGCCCAAACAGGGTGAGAGACTAAATCCTAGTATAAAATCACCATAAGATATGTTCTTAACAGTCAGTGAATATATGGAAGCTAATAAACAAATGAAAGCAGTAAACAAGGAAGTACTCAGCAGCAACCAGTCCTACAATTTCAGTGCAATCAGTTCTATACATCAAAAATAGCTAATATGCATGGAACCCTATGGGTAGTACTCTCACCCTAACCCCTCTGGTTCAATCAATACAAGGATACTACAAATACTCTCTGAAGAATCTCTCTCTGTCAATTCCCCTTATAGTCCCCAGAATTTAAACAGTCTCTGAGGAAGCTCATACAGTCAATTTCCTAAATAGTCTAAGGTACTCAAGGACTCTCTGAGGAATCTCACTCAGTCAATTCCTCTTATAGTATATAATGGTTCAAAGACTCTCTGAGGAAGCTCACTCAGTCATTTCCCCTTATAGTCTAAAATGGTTGAAAGACTCTCTGAGGAAGCTCACCGGGTCAATTCCCTTTATAGTCTAAAATGGTTCAATGATTATCTGAGGAATCTCACTCAGCCAATTCCCCTTATAGTCTTCTACACCAGGTTCTCATGGCCCTGTGCAAGACAATGAGTATATCAATGCAATATGGCCCAAGTAAACCTCAAGAACAACAAGGCTAATCGGTCTACAACATATCAATCATGTCATAAAACAACACTCCACCTTACAAAACTATGCATGGGAAAACATGAAAGAAATCCAAAAAGGCTAAGCAGGACCAAACAGTCATAAATAGAACATGCACGGGCAACCACATCCAAAACCTAGCTATCAACCCTATTCCTATCCAAATGACCTCTACTTAAGAATACAAGCATGTCAGGTAATTAACTAGTGTAAATCGGTAAATGCACAATACACCGTTCAAGGGTATTGGAAAATATTTCACATAATACCCAAATTCTATAAACAGAAAGGCACAAAAAACATACCTTTAGGGTTCCGGTGACATCGACACACAAAATACTGCACCCCAATCCAGGAAAACACTTCAGCAAAACCACTATATATATTTTCCCAATAATCCAAAAGCCTTAAAATCAAAACCCAAGGAAACCAAAACACTAGATCTACATGAAATGGATGTAGATATAGAAAACCAAGAGAGAGGGAAGAGATGTCCTATAGAAAACCAAAGAGAACCCAAGAGGAGAGACTTACCCGAGAAGAACCAACTTCAGTCCAACAAGAAAACCTTTAATTTGCTTCCAAAAAAATTGGGAGAGAACCTTCAACCTTTGAGAAGACAAAATTCTGATTGAGGCTTAAGTGGGATAGAGTATGGAGTGAAATGAGGCACCATCAAATGAGACGGGATTTAAAAACCCTATTTTTAAGTGGTCCCATGGTTAGTATACACGGTTTGGAAAACCATGCGCTAACCATGCTCACAGCACTACCTTGAGAGGAGGGATCTTCACAGTTTCCTCGCATGGTTTGGAAAACTGTGCACAGGCCGTGTGAAGCCTACTGCCTCCTACGACATGGTTTCCTAGAGAACCCGCACGGTTTCTCCTAACCGTGCTCAAACCGCGCTCCCTAAGAAAAGCCTGCAAACTTATTCAAAACCATTCCAAACTGTCCCAAAATTTTCCCAAATCAATCCATGAAATTTAAACATAGAAAATGGAAACCAGACCAACTCATAAAATACAAGGTGTATACTTCTAAAATTTCGAGAAATTCCACTTTTTCTATAAAATGACCAGAAAAGGAAAATATACCTAAAAAGGAATATATGGGTTCTTAGAGGGTGGCTGGGGGACCAGTATTGGAACTCAAGTAGACTACTTGGAATGTAGACTGGCTGGTGGAGAATACAGCAAGTTACCTAACAATCCACTGCATCTTGGGCTATCCTATGATACAATGGCTTATCCACCAAATCCCATTAAAACGAGATGTAGACAACATTTTCCAGCATAGGGGATATGGCTACTCATGGAAGCCCATTCTACTTGTCATCCCCTATTGGTCCCTATAATAACTCTCCATGATCTCTCGTTGAGGTAGAGAATGATCCTAGTGATGACGAGGGGGATTTCATGGCCTTTCCCTGGAAAGAGGCCAAATCTTCCTCCTCTTAGATTTATATTTGGAGGGATGTGGGGATCCGGTGGACCTCACACTCTAGAATGATGATTCCTATACACATTTTTCCTGCCATGACCATTGAGATAGAAGACCTAGGTGGGGAATCCATTATCAAATTGCATTCTGCCTCAGAATCTAAGAAGTAGACAAGTTTAATCGTAGACTGAAACATCTTAATATTCTCTTTATGGTGGTGACTACCTACCCTAATCCCTCAAGATGGTTATTTAGGATATGTTATATTTTCAACTCAAGGAGTACATTCAGCCGAACTAATGCTCAGGAATAGAGGACATCTTCATGGGTGAGTTCAAAAGTTAGGATCACTCAAATAGATGTCAAAATGAACATGGGGAGGGCCTCCGTGTTAACTAATTAGTGTGCAGGGGGAATCCCTATAGGAAGTGTTGGAGTGGGTAGGACCTATGCTGGAATTGGTATTAACATGGGTGATACCTACAACTTTGTTCCACCTAGAAGTGATAGTACAAGGAATGTCATTTTACTGATCAAAATTAACATGGGGAAGACCTCCATGTTCGGTGCCAATAAAGTAAGACAGACCTCTGCACCTCTGATTACTCGATGGATCATGATCTTAAACCAAAAAAACTTATATAGAACAATATATGGCATGGGGAGGACCTCCATGATGATTTTGGGAGTGGGGAAGAGACACACTTTTGTTTTTGGTGGCACGGGGAGGTCTTACGTATTATATGTCACCGCCATGGGTCCACCTGAGAGGGGCACTGCATGTGTCAGAGACATGGAGAGTCATCCCAACATGCCCATGGGACGGTTGGGGTCTCTATCCGAGTTAGGGATATGTGTTCCCTAGTTCATCATAAATAGGGGATTGATGGTATGCATTGGTGGTGGAACGGTATGCGGTAACCCTTGATGATGACTTCCCTTGGAGGGCATCCTCCTCGGCTTTCCCATAACACTGGCATCGGGTTAACTGAACTAGGGTCGATGGTACAGGTGGATAAAATACTTACTCATCAACCTGTGGGGCTAGGTGGTGGTGCCGATTCATCATGGTGGGAGCCCTCATTAGAGTCTCCTTGGATGTGATTATAGCTAGGATGGCCCGAATATCTCTCACCTCATTGGCGTAGCAGAGGGAGTCATCGAAGCGCTCTAGGGAGAGGCTCTTGAAACGGTTGTAGGTTGGAGTGGGGAGTTTCTTCTACCTATGCAGCCCTTGGGGGTGGGTTGAAGATGAGGTGAATAAGCCTATAAGCTCTGTCAGAACATATCTTAGGTTGGGATAATACCTTCTTGCTTGTAACTTAGAACGAGGTCGTTAATAACCTTTCTATGAACGAGTTCAGATGTCGAGTGGGTGCCCAGTAGCTGAAGATGTGGAGATTGTCATAGAGGTGAGGAGGCTATGTGATATTGCCGCATTGATGTTTCCTCGACCCCTGTATCGGTGGGTGGGTGGTGGTCAGTTTTTTATCATGATAGATTGGGTCTTGAAAAGTAGGGAGATTAACATTGGGTTCACCATTTTTGTATTTGATGCTTTCACCGGGGCATGTGTCTGTCTGTGGAGGATGCATTGTTCTGAAGCCCTGAATTCCTTATTTCCCAAGGTAGGAGAAATCCATTTCCTATTCAGGGATGTTTTCTCCTTGAATGAAATGGGATGAGGGGATGTCAATTCCTCCTTCTATGGATTCCTCCTCAGAACATGTTACCTAGTCCGGGTCTCCCATAATGATTAAGAATTTGTTCATGAAAATAATTTTTGATCCATATCATTTTGTATTTTAGTAAATTACACTTCTTTTTCCAATAAATTTCAAGGGTTCAGGTCAGTGTAGCATCCTTCGGTCGAGAATGTAGTCATGTGGGACATCGCTGGCGTTTTATAACACTGAAACATTGTTTTTTCTCAGTTTCTTCGTATTATGAAAGGGCTTCCCATGGGTGTGTAAGCCTGAGGAATCCCATGTCAAATACATTTATTTGTATTCCATAGTAATTACTATGAAGTATTACTCATCATCCATTGTTTAACACAGGGTATGCTGGATGTTTAATGTCCAGGGGAGATGGATCGAATGGATCAGAACACTGATTGGAGTAGATCAGATGGGTACCTACCCAAGAGGGAGAACCTGAGAGTTTACTAGATGAGTGGGTCAATAAACCCCATTAAGGTGGATCTCAGGATTCTTCGGTCCCTATAATGGAGAATCCAAGGATTACGGTTGGCTAGGATTGACCCTCAGGGAGGTTTCCTACGAACCCTGTCTAGGAGACAGTGATCAAAACCCACATAGTTTGGTCGGGTGAGTCATGGAATCAGGGCATAAAAAAATGGCAGTGACCTGAAGACATGTAGGGGATTATGGGTGGTTAGTGTGTTGAGTATAGCTAGGAGAAGTGGGGAGGTGGATGACATGATCTCTTTGGGACGTGGCCGCACAGTTATGAATCCAGGCGGATTATAGATGGTTGAGCGTAGTTGACGAGGAATGATATGGAACCACCATGAAGAGGAAAATAGTGTTGGGATTGGGGCTCAAAAAATCTTCTTACTTAACCACATGGTAGGGAATCAAATTCAATGTAGTTCAGTGGGATGATGGGTTACCTTAAGAGGCAACTCGTGAGAATGGATGCGTGGATGAGACACGGAAGAAATAGAACCGTAGGTTTGGGGCATGATCTTCCCATAAGACAGTGGGCTCGAGGGAGAGACCTCAATGGGACATGAGTGATGGGATTAAACATCAGGGAGTCTTCTTAAATATCTTCTTAGTAGGAAATAATAGTCCACATAGTACGAGATGGGGGCATAGAATCCTGGTGTACACTTAAGAAAATGACATGGAGATATACTAGGGATTACACATGGTTTGCAGCTTGGGATGGTCAGAAGATCAATGGGCCAACCGGAGATCTGGGTCCCAACAAAAGGGAATACAAGGTCATACAATCTATTGTGGTCTACAATGGATTACCTTAATTCGGGAGCTACAATGTCTTACCGCTGGTTGGGGACTACAATGACTTACTATTGTGTGGGGTTATAACGGCTTACCTTTGGGTGGGATTACAATTGATTACTGTCAGTTGGGGTTACAACGACTTACTGTTGGTTGAGATTAAAATTGATTTCCATTGGATGGGATTCCAAAACCTTATCATTGGTTGAGATTACAATGGATTACCATTAATAGAGATTACAACATCTTACAATTGGTTGGGATTACAATAGCTTTCCATTGGTTGGGATTGAACATCATGGAGGCTACCTAGGTACCCTGTCAAGGAGACAGGGATAAAAAACCATAGAGTTTGAAGGGGAAAATATAATGTGTATGGTTGAAACACATGGAGGCCTCCTACATACCCTGTCTAGGAGATAGGTATAAAAATCCATGTAGTTCAGTTAAGTGCAGTTTACGGTCATGTGGGGTGAAAAGGGGTGCATAGTTTAACATTGTGCAGGACGAGGGTGAACTGATAGGAAGTGGTCCAGCTTGAAGGGTGCAGGGGTTAAACCTTAGAGAGACTTCGTACGTACCTTTCAGGGATAGATAATGGATCATAGTCTATGTAGTTCATAATTGGGGATGCATTTTAACGTCATTTAGGACAAAAGCTGAACCATTGTGAAGGGGTCGGGACAAATGGTTGTTGGTCTTTAACATTAGGGAGGATTTCTATGTAACATTATTGGATAAGGGTAATGATCAAAGTCTATGTAGTTCAGTAGAGGGGATACATTTTATCGGCACGTGGGATAAAGGTGAACCGACCTTAAGGGGTCGAGACAAATGGAAGGGGGGGGGGGGGTTGAACATTAGGGAGGATTCATATGTACCTTTCATGGAAAGGAAAAGGATCAAAGTCCACATATTTTAGAAGGGGGGCTTGGGGATTACATGATAAGGAATACCAGGGAGGATTTTATGGTCAGTTCTTACTCTAAACCGGCGTGAGTCATGCTTGGTGTGAAAAACAAGATGCAATAATGATGTGATGATCATTTCATGAAAGGTGCGTCCATGAGGAGTAGAGAATGGGTTACACGTGGTTTGTAGCACAAAGAAAAAATAGGGGCTTATGCTTGGTTGGAATCCCAAGGAGATGTATATTGGGACTTACTTCAGGATAGAGGCTTGGTGGCATTAAAGCCCAAAGGGAGAGTGATATGGTATCCAAGGTAGCTATGTACCACTCTTATCTAGAATTTTCTCAATAAATAATACAGTAGGAGACAATATGCTACCTTCCACAAGAAAGGTTAGGGGTTTACACCAGGATGATTTCCCTTCATTGTGGAAAAATTCCATTCCAACATAGAGGATTTCATTCCATGTGAGGAAGATCTCACTCCCGTGGATAAGAGCGGGTGTGGAGAATATCCATGACAGAGAACCCCATGAATATTGAATGAGGTGAGGCCATAGTTTAACATCATGTACATGTAAAGTTGGTGCTTAGTAGTTTAACGTCCTGATGCTCGGACGAGATGGGTTCACTCCGCCCCCTTGGACTTACATAACTGACACCGACCCACCCTTGTGGAAGGGAAGGAATAATCAATTCCATTGTGGGGAGATGTTATTGATTGATACATTGAGGGGCTCACATTAGCATGGCTCTGTGAAGAAGAAATAGTCATTATCGCGCCTATGCAAAGAATCATGAGGTTAAGCAATGCAACATAAAGTGCCTCCCATGGGACCTTGAAATCACTTCAAAAAAAACTGGAGGGTTGTACGAGAAAGGGGTGTTCATGATAGTGGTGTCCCACATAAGAGGTGCTCAGACATTTTGTTTTTGGGTGAGGATGAAAAATAGATCCCATGACGAGGGGATCATGCAAGATGGGAGGATGAGCATAATATGGGACAACTCCATGCAATTTGAATAAATGGTTGTGTGAAAAAGAGATCCTATGCAAGGAGAAAATTGTGCACAAGAGGGATATTTTGTGTTCAAATGTCATAGGGTAAACGAAAATGGGCAAGGATCAAGACCATGTAGGCCTATCCAATGGAGTACCCCTGGGAGACTGGTCATGAAAGATCCAATACCTTGATGCCATTGGGTTTTTCATGCGGACTCGGAAGATGTGTCTTTAATTAAGAAGAGTGTTGATTCAGCTTCCATAACAATACCCAAAGGGTGGGGGTTACACTTATATTTATACCCAAAAACATCAGCATCAGTGCACAAGAGGAGCATCATAGAAAAGAACTTTTGACGTCGCATTGGGCGCGTAAGGGTCTGGGCACTGTAGGGACTCTTGTGCACCCACCATTTTGCCTTCGCGCCGGAGCCTTGGTGGGATTTCGGAGGGTAACCATGAAAAATTTCATTTGATGTCGCATTGGGTGTGCAGGGGATTGTGTGCTGCAGGGAATCCTGCAAACCCACCATTCTGCCTTCTATCAAAGCCTTGGCGGTCTTTCGGACAATCGTCGTGTAGACCTACCTTTGACGTCGCATTGGGCGCACAAGGGTTTGAGTTCCATGGGGACTCTTGCACGCATATCTCAATTATTGTACACAACTCCCTCTATTATCATGAAATTATCCACTGATATTCAACATGGCTTTGGATTATTTAAAATTTCCCACTCATGGACC
The DNA here is from genome assembly GCA_963277665.1 of Viscum album. NCBI lineage: Eukaryota > Viridiplantae > Streptophyta > Magnoliopsida > Santalales > Viscaceae > Viscum > Viscum album. The sequence goes on from OY728138.1 coordinate 1,386,805,078, forward strand.
TATCTGAAATTCGACGTCAACATATATTTTAGAAGTTATTAAAAAATATTTATATTTATATATTTTTTATTTTTTTTATTTCATGATGGTAAGAAAAAACGTGCTACAATTTAGTAGGATAATATAAGAATATGATCCCAAAACAATAATAGAGTATACAAATTTAGAAATTAAATTTTAATTTTTAGAGTATTAAATCATATAAAATAATTGGGTTTTTATAAAAATTGGATCCTGTTATAATAGAATATTTTTTGAAAACATGGGGAATTAATAATTATCATATCAAAAATATTTATAAAAATAAAATAATTCATACATCTATATTAAAAAAATTATAAATAATTTCTCAAAACAAGAAATAATAAAAATTATTTGTTTTTAAATCATTGACCAAAATTTATTATCAATTTATAAAAAACATAAAAATCCTGAGATAAATCGACATTATTTCCGAAGCTTATTATCTTTACCCTATTCCTATAAATGTATAATTTTTAATTTATATGGGGTTTTCAAGTGGAGGTGAATTTATTTCTCAATGTCTAATGGTTCTATATAAATTATAATTAATTTATTTTTATGTTGAAAGAATAGAGGATGGAAATTTTAGACGGTCATTTTTTTTATTAAATATGATCATTAGCGTGAGAAGGATATTAAGGCCATAGCAGGAACCACTAGATTACATTGGAATTGGTAGAGACCAATAGACTCAATATGACTTTCAATAGTCAAATGATGGTCTACTGAGAATACGACCATGTGAATCCCCTAGATTTTAGGGAATATATTTTTAAATAAATATGATATTTATTATATTTTATGCAACACTGTATTTTGATTTCATTACATGAAAAAATGAGTTTAGCTTTTATAACACACAATACTGTGTATCGAATGTGTTACCCATGAAATTGAGTTTTAACAAACTATGATATATTATTACTAATTAATATAAAATTTATTTCCTAGGAATTAGAATGGTTGCTAAGAATATCATGAACTATATTATAAAAAATATGTTTTAAAAATTTATATAAAATTAATTCTTTGGTGACCAATTAATTATAAATGAAAATAAGAACCATTCGAAAAGAAAAGAGTCATTTTTGTGAATAACAATTTTTATGCCCACAAATGTGTTTTCTATCAATGAATTATTTACAAAAGTTTTGTTCAACTATTTTAATGAAATATATATATTATTTTTGCAATCAAAATTTTTACATTCATCTAATGTGTATTCTATACAGTAGATATGAATAAATTAAATTTTATACATTAAACTATATTAAAAAATAGTTTTGTTGACTTGTGCACAATTTTTTTAAAACTATGATTTAAAATATTAAAAAAAATTATTTTAAATTTCAAAAAATTTTATTTTAATCATAATCTCCAATTTATATTAGGGTAATGTTTTTCAATTTTATTAAAATAATAATTTTCAGATGTATGATGAAGAGTACTGAATTTTAATTGAAAACTTCTTTTTTTCAATTACATTACTTATAAAGTTAAATTATATTATAAATAGTTTTTAAATTTAAATTAGTTAAATTATATATTTATTTATCCAATTTAGGCCACTTTAATCGATTCCATATTGAAATTGGATATAAAACCTTTGTAAACTTTTAACCATTTTCTGTTTGAAAACCCACTTTCCCACCACATCTGCATAATTTATTTAAAATTAATATTTTGTACTAATATGAATTGAATTTGGACAAATTTATTCCATAATTGGAATAATAATTATATATAGTATCAAATTTTTTCTACATAATTTTTTTTCCAAAATAATAGTGATAATAGTAAAAATTAATTAACACTGTTAATGTAAATCTGGGTTTATCGGGGTGTAAGAAAAAAAATATAAGGGTTAATATAAACTAAAAACATGTTTAAAATAAATTTTATGGACATATTTTTCCCTATAATGTAATATTATTGATAATTATCCTTTTAGTACCCTTTTGGCATTCGAAAAATGTGGGTACACATTTTTCATTTTAAATATAACATGTTTTCCACTAACCTCATTTATAAAAGACAACCACTATCATCTATTGTTTAAACCTTAAAACTCTATTTGATCATCCAAGATCAGACCAAATCACATCCAATATTTTATAATATCAACATATAATCTTTATTTTAGTCCTAAATCTATCTCAGCAAGTCTTTTGGTGTAAAACTAAGGAGTTTACCCGAAAAAGAGTTAACATTCTTCAATGAGTGTTTTTATTTTTTTCATCCTACACTTACATAAAATATTATTAAACCATGAAAATATATTAACCTAAGAATATTACTTATACATTTGTTTTTTGTTTTTTTAGAAAAATTACCTACATTATTTTCCACATCCACAAATGTGATATGAAATCATCATTCGTGTTTACAGCAGACTACAACCCCTCATACATATGTCATTCATTTTTTCACTACTAATTCTCAATTTGGGTATGATTATCAATTTAAATTTTATATATGATATTTATAAATCAATTATTCATGTTTAATCATTATTTTATATATTAATTTCTATTTTATTTTCCTCAGGGAATACGAAAACATCTCTCATGAGTCTGGTAGAGTACCACCTCACGAAGCGATGTGATTCTTTTTTCACAGACAATTTACATGGAATATAGTAAGGATAAATATAAGTGATATACATGAAATAATTATTATATTAACAAAATATTTATCATTTATAAAAGCTAATGTATCTTTTTATTTATTACCCTTTCCCTCATGGAAAGATGATAATGATGTTCGTGTATGTGTGGACTACTTCCTTCATAAGGCTATGTGACTCTATTTTTATCATCAAACCATATGGATGATATTTATACATATATTTAGAGAAATAATTTTCTATTTAGTATATTATTATCATTTTTTAAATATAATATATTACATACATCTTTCAATAATAATAATTTAAAAAAAGAAATGTTACTCATGCGTACGTATGTCTTACCATCTCTATGTTGTTTAGGTATTTTACTTCTCAAAACCATTTTCATGATTAAAAATATAACTATAGTTTTTGTATAAATAATATAATTATTTAATTTTTATTATTATTTATAAAATTTTACCATGATCAATGTAAGTGTATCCTAAATAAAAAATAAAAAATATATGAAAAAACACAATTATTACCCAAAACATGATTAGAACAATGATTTTTTAGTTAATGGGTAAAAAAACATAATAAATTAATGATATATAGTATTATATATATCATTATGGGTATGAAATATGAGTATAATAAAATTATATTTATTATACATGAGGATTGAATGTGTACAAAGGATGCTGAGACTTAAGGGAATGAAATTTCTAGTCCCACTTTCATTTCTGATATAGGAATGCCATATTAACTATTTTTTTAATTTTTGTAGTGTATATACAGACATATGACATTATATATCATGAATATAAATCATTTAGAGATAATTAAATTTTTTTAGTTATGTTATTCTTTCATAGAGATTATTATTCAAAAGATACTAAAGTAGTCAATGAATTTTTCACAATTTGACTTCTTTGGGACAAAAGTTATGTTCTTCACCCACTTTATTTTTTTAGGTGAATATTCTGGACTTTTAAAATTATATATCATGAATTTCATTTTTTTCATGATATTATTTTTTTATTTAATATTATTATTCCATGGGGATTATGAATCAATTTTACCAATGTGGTAAGAGTCTAATGTCACAATCACCTCATTTGTCAACATTATTTATTACTATTCTTTTAATAATGAAATATTACGATATATATCTTAATAAACACATGATTTTTATTCTCATATGTTTATTTAATTATAATACAAATTTTACCTTCATATTACTCTTTATATGTACTCAAGGGTTCTTAATAATGTTTTTGACTAAAACCGACATTACTTCCCTCTTCAGCTAGGAATTATTTTTCATCTAAAATAATGTTTTTAAAAAATTGATAATATTATTAAAATTAAAAATTGACATATTAATGAAATTTTTAATCATGTTTTATCTTTTTAAAAATTATACATGGAATATTCATGTTGTTTTTAGAATAATTCCTATTTAGATTTTATTGGAAATGTTAAAAAAATATTTATTTTTGATATGCCTGACATAATCTATATTTCTTACTATCATGACTACTTAATGATTAGAAGAATCCCTTAAACATTCTAAAGGTTACTTTTGAAGAAAATATTATTTGTTTTAAAATGTGTTTTAAATGACCTTTAAATATGTTTTTATAACTTTCCAATGTTAGTTTCAATGTTTTTTAAAAAATTTTTGAGAGTGATTACAATGATGAAAGGTTAATTTCCTGAACAAATACTATTAGGTAACATTTAAAAACCATTTTCCATATATGATTAATCCTTTGATGATACATATCACTCCCTGGGGATCTAAACCAGGGACACCTTTCATATTCATTCACTGAATGGCTTATGATGAATAAATGTTTGTGAGTCCTTTTTTTCTTCTATGGTTCATAGAATGAAAAATTATTATGAAACTCTTTTTCATATGTTATGATTCCATGATAAACTGAAGTGATTATGAAGCCTTTTTTTATTTTGTAGGTTATGATATGATAAAATGTTTATAAAACCGATACATTTTCCATGGGTTATGTTATGATGAATTGATAAAATATTTAATAAACCTATTTCTTTCACATGGGTTACTCTTTGAGGATATGTTTTATGAAAAAAATTTGTTTCATGTTTTCTGCAATAATTAATGTTCTAATTTCTTATAGAACATAAAATTATTTATTACGGGACAAGAGGTACCTCTATCCCTACCCCAATGCATTGGGTATTAATTACTGTTATATAAGCTCAATGGGTATATAGGAGGTCATCCCATGCCCGAAACAAGAAGGTAAATGGGAGGTTATCCCCTGTTAGAAATAAAAGAGTACATAAGTGGTTATCCAAAGATTGAAAAATGAGTTTACACATGAGGTTATCCCAAACCCAAAACAAAATGGTAATGCGAGGTCATCCCAAGACCGAAGTAAGAGTGTATGTGGAATTTCATACCAAGCCCGAAGTAGGTAAACAAGTGATTATCCAAATCCTAACATATTATAAATGACATGGTAGATAACCTTTAAATATTATTCTCTCTAATTTTGTGTATTCTAAAATTCAATGTATTAAGATTATGTAATTACCTCATAGATAATGTTTATTGATTTCTTTATGATTCATGTCTCTTGAATTTATAATCTTAATTCCATGTATCAATATTATGATTTTGGTTGATAGGGTATGGTTTTCCAATTTTATGATCATGTTATTATACACTTATCCTCATGTTAGGATTAGATACATACATTGTTTTCCATTACTTAGAATCTTACCTCATAGTTTCATAAGTTTACCTTCCCTAGTTTATGAATAAAGGTTTTAAGTACGATTAATAAAGGAGAAGATCATTGTGGTATACAATGATGATCATTCACAATTTAAAAAGAATGTGTTCCTTGCTATCAAAGGCACTAAACTATTATGGTCATCAAAAGTGTTTTTGTTTAATGTAGTTTATATTTTAAAAAAAAGATATAATATCCACATATGATAATCCTAGGTCACTATAGTTGTTATCCGAGGAAATGTGTAGCCGACCATTGGAAACTACAATGAAAAAACATTAGTGTGATCCCAAGGGATATTTATAATGATATGTCTATATAAATATCTAAAGATAAGACTACGAATGAATCATTCAATGAGATAATTTATTGGAATTTTGTTGAAGGATATAGAAAGTGATTTGAAAGAAATTATATCCATGCATATATACAAGAATACGATGTGGCTCTAGCATAGAGAAACATGGGAGTGATAACTTTGAAAATGGATCACTGAATTAGACATAATCCTAACTTGGTGCATAATTATAGACCTTACATCACACCTAGTCTAACACTCTTGGGTGATATCCTTTATATATTTAAAAATTCATTATGAACCACAATGAAAGATATAAATAGATTATGACAATGAATAGGCAGTGATAAACCTATATTCACATGGTTTAAAAATTAGGTGTCATGATTTTCACATACTATAATTATCTGTTTCATGATTATGTGGATTCCCACATGAAATATTATTACAAATAGAATGCATTTTAGATTTAGTCAATGGAGGGAACCAGAAGGAATTAGGTTAACATTGAATGTGATATAACTTTTTTTGTTGAGAAGCCAAATGATATGATTATTGAGGTGAATGATATTGTTATTATGCCTAAGAAGTAACAATGAATCCTGATTAACAACAAAAAAGCTTAACCTACTCTCGAATTATTTAAAGAAGGGATCCAATATAATATATGTCAAGAATGTAGGAAGAAGAACACTAGGCAATATATGAATGGAATGAGAAGATGTTTTGAGTGTGAAAAATGAAAAAAAAGTAATTGTATAGGAAAGATGAAAATTTTATTCAAAATTATGGATCATAATAATGGTATCTCTATGGTATCATTGACTATTGAATGTTTTAAATGTGGGAAGTATAGGTATTAGGAACAATGATTTCTTAATAGGAATATTCATCAATAAAATCAGTAGGGTTTTACAAATAATTGTTTTCCAATTGACGATGAAGAGACTGTGAATGAAACATGAAACGAAAGTGTAATGAAGGAATAATATGATGAAGCCCAGTTAATGGTTTGAGAAGGAAGCATGATTATTAATGTTTTTAGGTATTGGAATTTAGGTATTATAAAATATATGTGTATTTTTTAGAATAATTTTTTTGTTAAGTATTTGAATGAATATTTTGAATGATGCGTATAACCAAGATAAGTGATTTATTAGAAAGTTGGTATTAATTGAAAATACACAACTAAGGGAAAGAGAACTCTTAATATGTTCTTAATTATAATTTTGTGTTAAATCAATGTTTGGTCTGAATAATATATATTGGATAATATTTATGACCTTGGAATTGATTAATGATTTGCGGAAAAATTTGTTTATGTTATAATTGATGGAACTTACATAATTATTGGATTTATGAAATATATTCTGTAATATAAGGTTTTATTCAAGGAATAAGGAATAATTTATATTTCAATAAGTTTTTATGGTAATTTATGTCACTAACATGATTCAAGAGAATACATGATGAATGTATTTACATGTTGGTATGTAAAAATTGAGAGATACTTAAAAATTTTTCGGGGATTAATGATAAGATTATTTTATTAAATTTATTGACCTTATTCAAAAATATTTAATTTTGGAAGGGTCATATGGTTAAAAATTTATGGAATGGTTTATGTGGAACTTTCAATGGGGACTTATATATTATTTTATTACTCCCCCATATGAATATTTATTAATATTGGATAACGTGTGGTGACCATTTTTTGGGGATGGAAACTAAAGATATAAGGGTTGTCTTCCTAATATATTTATGGATATTATGATTAGTTAGTGCTTTAGTTATAAAATATCACAATCAGTTCTTTGTGTATGGGATGAATTATAAATTAATCAAGGAACAAAAAAGGGTGTCATTATGAATATGAAATGGAATGAAATCAAGTTATTATATTATCTCTTGAAAATTATTTAACATCGAGAAAAGGATCTTGAAAATAAAATGTAATACTATTATAATCATTATTGTTAAAATAAATGACCATTTTCATGCACATTTGGTTTATGAATTTTGGGTCATTAACATTCTTCTGACCATGTTCTCTATCACTCTTCATCAGTATTTTGGTGTTATTTTTATCTTATATGTCTATGTTTTCACATGCCACATATTTAAACCTATTTGGAATCCTAGTATGTGTTACACTAGATTAATTTCACAATAGTATTTATCATTTCTAGGATGATTTTTTATTTTACATTTTTACGTTATCAGTTTCTATGAAGGAATTTGAAAATGTTAAACCATTAATGATGTAGATGAATTTTGAGGTAGAAATTCATTTTCAAGGGGTAGAATATTACATGTTGAGATTTTTTGAAATATATATTTTTATAGTAAATTTAATATTGTTTATATTATTTGATGCAACATGTTTGGATTTCTTTACACATAATATCAATTTCATCATGTGTTAATAGTTACACTTAGTATTGTTTTTGTTACACGTGACATAGAGTTTTAAAAAACCATGATGTATTATTATTATTTAATTTGATTATTATCACTTAGGAATGTGAAGGGAAAGTATGAATAATATTAATTAATTAGGAAAATATGGTTTACCATGTCTATAAAATTTATTTCTGCTTTCTAATTAATTATAATGAAAAATAAGAACTATTTGAAAAGAAAAGAAATCTCCTTCTCCCTAACTATTTTTATCTTCAGAAAAGTTTTTTACATCATTAAATTAACAAAATAAATTTCACCTAATGATTCAAAAAAACTAAATATCATATATTAAACCAGTTTAATAATATTTTTTATAGTTATTCCCGATAACAGATAAAAATAAAAAATCTTTTACACTTAAAAACTATAAGTTCTAAAAAGATGTTTTTATACTTTTTCAAACATGATTTAAAATATTATTATCAAATTTTTTTAAAATTTATTCCAAAAAATAATATTATTATTTGAAATAAAAATTTAAAAAAAATTTAGGTTTAATTTTATATAAATTTTTTAAAATAATGATTTTCTATCTAATTGTGAAAAATATTTAATTTTAATAGAAAACTACCTTTCTATTTAAATAATTTTAATGTTAAATTACATTTTAACAATATTTTTAGTTAAATTAGTTAATTATATTATTTTAATCTAATTTATTTAATTTAAATTAATTACATATTGCAATTTAATATAAAAACTTTGTAAACATTTGACCATTTATCTTCGAAAAACGGTTTTCTCATTATGTTTATGAGTTTAATTTTTAATTTAAATTTTCTACTTATATGAATTGAATTGGAAAAACATGGATTCAATATTTATAATCATAATAATTTGTTTTATTAAATAAGGTAAAAAAACTATTTTACCAAAATTAATAATGAAAGGAGTAAAAATTAATTACACCCTTTAAGGTAAAAATGAGTTTATATGGAAGTTAAAAAAAGATAAGGTTTAAAATGATGTAAAAACATCTATAAAATATGGTTTATGGACATATTTAAACCTTATAATGTTTAATACTATATAATTACAAATTTTATACCCTGCATTCAAGTGAACAATGCGGGCACATGGTTTTCTTTTTAAAAAATTATAAGTGTGCCACTTACCTCACTTATAAAAGGCCACCCGCTATATTCTCTTCCTCATATGTTAAAACAAATTTGGTTCGTATAAAACATTAAAAAATAACTTAATAACATCCCTACTTTCATCATATAGTCCTTATTTAGAGCATAGAACCTTATTATGAAGGATTTTAGTAAAAACCTAAGGTGGTTACCCAAAAAAGATGTAACATTCTTCAACGGGCGTTTTTATTTGATTTCTCCATCCACCATAAAAAATTACTATTTAAACATTATGATATAATAAAATTAGTATATAAAAAATAAGGGTATTATTTAATTTAAATGGGGTTAACATCATTCTTATCCACTTTCATCAAATGCGTTATGAAAGCATATTTAGTTTTTATAGCGATTTATCAGCTTGCAAACTGATGTAATTCGTTTTTTCCATTACCACCTATCAAGGTTGGGAATGATTATGGATATGAAGTATATATATTATATTTATGAAATAATTATATATATTTACTCATTTTATCATATATATAGCTTTTTATTTTCATTTCTAGTGGGAGTGGAATGATGTTAAACATAGGGGGTCATGTCAGTTCCCTCTATCATTTCATGGATGAGACATCTACTAATTGACATGGACATAATCATGCGAATCTAAATGTAGGATGAATCTATTATCAATTTCAATGTTGGATCCTACACTATTCCTCTATCCATCATTAGTTTTGGGAGAAACTGGGTCCATTGGTATCCTCTTTCAAGAGGTTCAAAGCTCAATAGAGACGGTTCTTGTGAAATGGGCATCATGAGAGGAGAGGGAGTGGTGTGTGACACATGAAGGTCATTATAAATGGATTTTTTGGTCATGATAGATTAGGGTAACTCTATCCATGTGGATTCCAGAGAAATACTCATGGGGCATAGTCCTTGATGTCAGAGGGGTTTGGACATCTTTGAAGCTGAAACTGATTCATTGATTGTGGATAACTCCCGTCATGGATATTTTGTTTCTCCATGGTCGATCTTCTACGTCATCAAAAAGTGTTGGAGTATTATTAGCACCAACAATAATGAGAATAAAACATGGTAGGAGGGTATCATGTTCACGGATCCCGTGGCCTCATTGGTTATTTCTGGTTTATAGGATCTTTGATTTCATACCGTGGACAGCTTGAGGCCCGAGGGGGTTAATCTGATTGGAGGGGATTCCCTTGCCCTTCATTATTTCCAACCTCCATAGATTTTTTAATTGGTGTTAGGGAATATAGGTTTCGCTTCCTCTTGTTATTTACTTTACTTTGAATAATAATCTACATAATGATGATGATGTCTCCCATGGGTACGACGAACTACCACCTTGAGAAGGAATGTAATTCATTTTTTACCAATGATTTACTTGGAAGATAATAAAGACACATTAGTTTGATATAAAAGAAATAATTATGCTATTAATGGCATATTTATAATTAATAAATCATAATAAATCATAATATTTCATAAATTATTACACATTGAAAGATGACAATGAAATTCATGCATGTGTGGACTACCTCCTTCATGAAGCGGTGTTACTCTCCTTTCATCACCACATCCCATGGATTATATTTAAAAGTATATTTATTGAATTAATATATTATATATGATATTATTATTATTATTATGGAATAATTATATATTACTGTTAGGTCTACTAGGTTAGATACCCTGAGAGGGGGTGTGAATCAGGGTATGACAGATTAAAAGAACTACCCCTATTGATCTTGTCTCACTATTAAGTAATACTTTCTTCTCTCTCTTTCCTGAAGCAAAGTATAAGCAAAAACTAAAGCATTCATAGAATACAATGATTTTTACATGGTTCACCCTCACTGGGCTATGTCCAAAAAGTATACACCAATAATGTGCCGATCTACCAAATCCACTAAAAGCGCACTGCTGTTTTCAATGTTCAGGATAGATCACTTCTATTCCCAGGCTCACTGCCTTTACAATATTTAGGGTTAGCTCACTTCTTTCCCAAGGGTCACTCCCAGTTTCTCTCTCTCTGGATCACTACCGGGGGAGAGGATCAATTTCTTCCTCTTCCTTTTATCACTACTCTAGAAAGGATCCACTCACAGTTTATATACTTGTAGGTCTCTTAATTATCAGCAATGAATACATCCTATGATGTATGTTGATGCTCTATTGATGTCCCAGTTTCACCCATAGAATAATCTCACTTTGCACCGAAGGTATTGAGCAATCTTCTAGCTTTCACGCATCCCTAAAATGACTAGCATGCTTCTACCATACCTGGCACAGTTCTCCCATACCGAACACGCTTCTCCAGGGCGGTGCACATGGTCACATCAACAACTTGCACAACACTCTCTTCTTCAATTGTAAACTTGCGTGACTCACACCCTTTTACGCCCAATCCAATATTGGGGGGAAACTATGAACTATCATGCTTTTTCAAAGCCTAGTGTGCAAGTGTCAACAAACAACCAGTGTGACACCCCCTTCTTCATTTCTAAATTTGGGTGACTCACACCCTTACTCGCCCAAAACACTTTGGGCTCACAACTATCAACTGGAACACAACTTCTGATTATCTTTATACTTGCGAGACCGCACCACCACTTTCGCGACCACAACACCTACACGACGAGAGCTCTAATTTTTTCTATGTTTTTTACTCGCTGTCAAATGAGGAGGGGTCAACCTCTATTTATAGGCATTTGGACACCCTGAGCACCAGCATTCAAGTCTCCTCTTGGCATGCAAGTCCTACCCCCCTAGTCTCTGTCAACCTAGTCAGTTGTGCGACCAAACCTAAAACATGGGCTCTCTTTTATCCTTTGCAATTTTTGATGTTCTGATCTTGAAAAAAAATTGTTGCTCAAGTTTTTAATCCTCCAAGACACCGGTATGAATGTCCCTTTTCCAAAAACACTTTTCTCTATTTGTCGATTTTGAGGTCAAAAAATTTGGCAAACAATGGAAAACAATGCCACCATGTATCTTCCCTTTTTGAACGACCTCCAGATCAAACATTCCATTATCTACATTCTTGAATCAATCATAGATCATTAACAACATCCCTTGAACTCGACATGCCACCATGAAATCTCCTTTGTCAAAAATTTTTACATCATGGTTTGCTTTGTCAACAAATCCAACACGGAGGCCCACTTTTTCAACAAACACAATCACCTCAAAAATGCTTCAATGATACCTTGAGGGATTTTTTCACAATAATTACATACCACCTATCAATAATGTTCATTGAAAAAATGGAAACATTACCCATGTGTACGTACATACAACTGTCTCTATGATCGTAATGTACTTCATTAATAAAAATTCCATTTCATGATTTTTATTAAAATAATAATTTTTGTGTAAATAATAAAATAAGTTTTTTATTATTATTCTGGATATAATGGAACCATGATAAATGTATTAGATTCAAAAATAATATTTAAATAATATACAGAAAACCAAGTGGTTATTACTGGAAATGTGAATTTAACAAGGCATTGTTAGTAAATGGATAATAAAGGATCATAAGTAAAACATATATAATATTTTATATATAGTAATGGTTCTGTAACATATTTATAATAAAACTATATTTTTTATATAGGAATTTTTAACATATATAAAGGAATTTGAGAAATAAGGTTAGTGTATTTATAGTCACATTTTTACTTCTAAAAAAATTATTCCATATTCACCACTCATTTGTTTTTTGTGATGTATATTCTACCCTATGAAAAGATATATCATTAATATAACTCCTTTCATGATAATTAAATTCTCTATTGATTATATTCTTTCACAGCTCTTATAATTATTTTGGTGCTCAAGCGGTAAGGTATTTTTGTCCCAATTTCCCTTCGTTGGGACATATGTTGGGTTATTCACCTATATTATTTTAGGAGGTGTGTATTCTATCCCACTAAAAAACTATATCATGAATATAAATTATATCATGATATTTTATTTTTTATTTAATGTAATTATTTAATGGATATTATGATTCAATGTTTCTAATGTTGTAAGAGGGTTAGGTCACAATTTCATAGTTTTTTGGGATTTTTTATGATTATTCTTTAAATGAAGAAATATTATGATCCACATCTCAAGAAAAACATTCTGGTTAGGTCTTCATAATATATTTTTTACTATAATATTCTTATTTTTATGTACTTATGGTTTTAGATGAATTTTATAGAATAAAACTGACAATATTTCTCTCATTGGTTGAGAAAAATTTTTAATTCCAAAATAAAGTTTTCTAAAATGGTTTTTGAAAATGATTATATTTTTTTTAAAATGATTTATTAAAGAAAATTTTACCCATGTTTCAATTTTTTAAAAATGTTTTAAATATAATTTTTATGTCATTTAAAAAATCCCCTTTTTATTTTTTGGAAATGTTAATAGAATCGTTGTTTTTTCCATGTACGACAAGAAAAGTATTTCCCACTATTATGTACACTCAATTGATTAAATAATACCTTAAAAATTTTCAAGGTTCTTTAAAATTTTTTTTTTATGTTATGAAAATTCTTTTAAATGGCCTTTAAATCATTCCTTATAAGTTTCTAATGTTATTTTCAATGAATGGGATTTTGAATTTTTTTTCAAAAAGTGTTTTCGAAGATGAAAGATTATTTTCCCTAGGCAATACATAACATTATCATTAAAAATAATTTTCCATATAAAATGCAACCCTTTGATGTATCATATGCTTTTTTGAATATATAATCCTACGATACCATTATTATTCATTCTATAAATGTATTATGATGAAAAGATGTTCATAATACCTATTTATTATCCACGAGTTATACCATACCAAAATGAGTATAAAACCCATTTCATATTTACACTTGTTAAGATTTGGATAAACGATGAAATAATTTTGAAACCTATATATATTACATATGTTATAATATGATAAATTTTTTATAAAATCCAAATATTTTTAATGGGTTCTGTTGTGATGAAATGATGAAATAATTCTGAAACCCATTTCTTTTTTATAGGCTATGCTATAATGAAATGTTTTATGAAACCTAGTTTGATCATGGGTTCTTATATGATGAATGTTCTATGATATTATGGAACATAAATATATTGAAAATATTTTTGGTGGGAACTATATCTCCCTCAAATTCATTATGTTATGATTAATGTTATATGATGTCAAAGGGTGCACAAGAGGTTATCAAAATCATGAAACATGATAGGATATGGGAGGTTATAAAAATACCAAAAAAGAGGGTACACGAGATTTTATACCATACCCAAAACATGAGGGTACGTGAGAGGTTATCCCAAATATGAAACAAGAGAATACATGGGATGTTATCCTAATATCTAAATAAGATGGTACATGAGAGTTCATCCCAATACCAAAGAATGTACATGGGTGATTAGCCTAAGACTAAGATGTTATGAATGTCATGGTAGATATCCTTGAAATATTATTTATATTATTATGTTTATTATAAAATTCTATGAATTATTCAAATTTAATTTTCTCATGGATCATGTTCTTTGATTTCCTAAGGATCCATGTCTTATAAACATCAAAATAATTTCCCATGACTCATTGTTATGATCATTTATTTATAGGGTATGATTTTTAAATGTTATGTTCATATTATCATACTCTTATTCTCAGGTTATTTTTATGTTTCTCCCTTATTTAACCTTAATAATCATATTATCTCACCCTTTATTTTGTTTCCTTTCCCTAGGTTTTAAGGGGACGTTTTAAGTAGGAGTAATAATGTGGAAGATCATTATGTGAGACATTTAAGATCTTTCTTGAATTAATATGATTATGTTACAAGATTGTAATTTCCCTAAACTATTATAAACCTCATTAATTTTCTGTAATGCAATTAATATTCATCTAAAAATATGTAATATAATTTTTTGCGAAGCTTAGGTCACTATTGAACGACCATTAAGAGTCCATTAAGGCTCAACCATGATTCCATTAAGACTACCTGAGTCAATTTTTATTAGGGAAGTCTCATTATTTAATTTTTAGAATATAATTAATAAATAAAGATTTTTTTAATGAAAATTTTTAACTGTAGTTACTATATATTCTCTAAATTTTGTACAATTAAAAAAATTCAACATTCGTACTTGTTTTTCAATCTATTCATTTCATTGGAACCCCTGATAGTATTTCCAAACCCTATGACTTCTTGTGAAGGTGGTGTGGATCTTTATATTATTTTTTTAATTATTATTTCTAATTATATCTTGGATGATTTTTCAAAATATATATATTATGAATAAAAAAATTATATAATCCATTTTTGGATTGGTAAATTATAATGAGTTGGGATACCTCGACCTTCATCAAAATTTTAATTGACTACATAGAGTGTATTTTGACAATGAAATTCATCGATTTATCTGTGTTATGCTTATTTTTTATGAAAATGATTAATAATTCTAAAATAAATTAAGTAAATGAATTATTTTTGAACTTATTGAGTTTGTTATAAATGGTTTACTTCAGTTAGATATAAATTTATAAAATAAGACCTTGAGAATTCGATATGAGTAAATGTGATTTTTATTGAAATAATATTATTAGGTCCAAAGAATAATCAAAAATTAATTTTGGATTAAAATTGTTAATGGAAAATTTATTTTAATTTAATGGAAGTAAGTACAAAATTTTTGGTTTTTTTGTATTTGTTGATATTCTATAGTAAAAATGAATAATAACAGTCGAATAAATTTGTGGGAATATATCTTGTGAGTTGTACACTATTATTGATATGTGATATTTGGATGATAAATAACCATTATATATTTGTAAACATTACAGGTGAATATTATTGAGTTAATAAATTGAACCTATCTAATCTTAGAGGAAAATTCAATTATAAAATTTTAATATGAATTTTGATTTATGTAGGAGAATTTTTTTTCCTAAACTTAAAAATGTAATAATGATGAAATAATATCGTTGAATAACTGAAAGTTTTAATTGATTAAAATTCAATTCTAAATAAAATTAATAAAATTATATAATTTTATATATTTACATATTTAATTGATGAAAAATGGCCATCATTATATTGAAAATGTATCCTATTGAATTTATATGGGGTAAGAAATATGTAAATGAAATTTACATGAATTTTATTAAAAATTTTATGTGTGTTTGGAATTAATTAGAAATTATTTCTCTAAATATTGTTGAACTATTATTATATTATTATTGTGATATGTAAATTTAACTGATTTATTTAACATGTAAACAAGGATGTATAGGGGTGAAATTTTTTGAAATTAATAAAGTTATTATGTGCTATTGTGAATTCATTTGATGATGATCTAAATAACAAAATAATGATGGTGCTATATTTTGAGATAAATAATGTGGAATTATATATATTAAATATTTTTGAAAAGTGCGTAAAATATATTTTTAAATTTAAATGTTTTTAAAAATAATTCTTACTAATTTTAAAGGGTATGAGTAATTCATGAGTTGACTAAATGATTCATACTTTCTTGTGTGTTGTGTTTGAAATTGGATGATAAATAAAAGGGTAAGTTAATGCATTATAGAAAAATATAATTGAATAATAATGTGGTAAATTAATTATATGTGATGATTACATTAAAATTTTAATATTTTTCGATGGAATATATGTGTTCGAATTGAATGATGAAATTATTATGTTAATATCATATAATGATGAAATGATTATAATAGAATTTTGTTTTAGGTTGGAATTATTAGTATGATTTTATAATATTTTTATACGTATATATATATTTTGGTTTTCAAATACTATATGTTTGGTTGTGTTAGAAGGAAGTTGTTATGTTAGGATATGATCTAACTACTAGTTTGATCTCAATATAAAATAAGTATTATATTTGGTTTTTGTAATGATTATGAAATGTGTTTTGAAATTAACTGTGTTGAGAAATAATGAAAAAGTGTTTTCGAAGGAAATAGAGATCCTAACATGATGAGTTTTATCACCATTTTTATTGTTAAAATGATTAGGTATTTTATATCAGTTTTCTTAATTCTGATGGAAAATCAACACACATTCATTTTTATCCAACACTGACCAGCCTTCCCAAGGAAGTTTATGGGTGAGGATTTTCTAGTGACACTTGAAACATGACATATTCTATAAAATATGTGGTCATGATCATTTAATCCATAATGGGGGAATATTTTATGCTTTTGAACTCTCTAAAAAAATTACGATATATCCATGAGTCCATCAAGAATCACATTGTAGAATTGGTTACACACATGCTAGTGATTTGATCAAAATGATGTGTTGATGTGAATATATATATATATATATATATATGTGAGGTTATACATATTTTCCATAATGTTTATTGATATTATAGTATAAATCCACACATTAAAGAACACCAGAGTTTATTTATATACATTAGTTATATGTACTGTGGATTTGGGACCATGACCCTAAAATAGTATTCAAATCTATTTTAACAAACAGAATTAAAAGCCATGTAGTTCGAATAAAATCATTCTTTTAATGACATGTGATAAATACAAATGTGTTTACCTATACTTTATCAATCTACAATAAAATGAATTTTCTTTCATTGTCATGAATCCTTAACCCATAGGGGGTTATATTAGACCCAAATAGGTGTTAAATATATCTTAGGTAATAATAATAAAAGCCCACATAGTTATGGTTGTACTATTTTGGGTCATCTGATAAGAACAGTATATTACATTCCACAACATGTGATTAGGATGTTTGTATTGTGAAAGGAGTGACACCAAGCTATTTAATGGGGCTTATACATAAGTATGGACTTTTATGGGTTATCTAGTATCTTGGTGATTATAAAGTAGAAGATATAATTGTAGATTACACATTATAGGAGGCCAATATTGATGAAAATGGCCTAAAATGGGTAACAATATAAGATAAAGTTGGTCATAAATATTAGTACTTTTTGTTCAAACCATATATTATTAACTACAAAAGATAATATATGGGAGGGGATCACACCTAGTACGAGGCCCATTTAGGATGAATTTACTGTTAAAAGGTGACAACAGAAGGCTAATATGTGTTTAAGAATTTTCATACCCTTTTGGTTCAAGATATATATTTCTAAGTTTATAAAAGAGGATGTGATTGGTGATTACAGCTATTAAGAGCCCCATATATGATTCATATAAGATAAATTTGTGAAAATAAATGACTGATTGAGGCTTACACATGATCAAACCTAATGTTTCACCCTCTATATTGGTAACTAGGTCGAAGAAGATATGGTAAGGAATTAAATACACTAGGAGGACCATTTAATATTCTTATTTCATAGATAGGGTGAAAACAAGAGACTAATCGTGGATTATACATGTGATTGCCTAAGTTTCGTCACATAAGTTGGTAAATATGAAGAAAAAGGTATGTTCATGCCATACACATAGTAAGAGGCCAAGATATTGTGTTTTGACCCTTATCTATTGTTAACTAGATGAGTAAGGAAAACTAAAAAGGTTTGGGTTACACATAGTAAGTGTTTTAAAATTGTTTTACCTAGGATGGAGAGACTAGTGAATGAATTTTATGATCCAAAAGAAGTATCTCAAATCAAAGTGTTTGAGGAAAATGATGAAATTATCATTAATCAAATCATATACAGTAAGGATGTGTTCCCCTATAATGGACCTAAGTGATATTGGATCCAATGTAGGGGACCTAGTTGGGTAGTTCCATATTAATAGGACTTGGGAGAAGTAGAATCCTATTATAATGACTACGGTAAAGGATATCCGTCTTAGGGAGGCTTGGGTGAATTATCTCCCTTGTGAAGGGACCTAGATGTTTGATGAAATAAATACAGGTTCCTAGGAAAGGTATGTCCCTAGTGTAGTGTTCTAGAAAAATTAATATCCTAATATGGGAGGATTGTTTAAAATATGTCCCTAATATTGGGTTTGGGTCAAGGATTTCCCTAATATGGAAGCCTTAGTGAATGCTCACCCAAAAGTACGGGTCTTGGTGAAGGCTCGCCTTAGTGTAAAAACATGGGTGAAGGATCACCCTAGTATATGGGATAGTCCAAAGGCTCACTCTAATATAGGGTCCTAGGATAAGTATCTTTCAAATACAAGGGATTTAGAGAAATCTATCTGTAATATGTTGTTTGGGTGAAGGATCACCCTATTATAGGGTCCTTGGTAAAGGTAATCCTTAATGTAGGGGACTGAGTTAAGGATCACCCATGTGGGGTACCTTTGATATGTCATGGGAATAAGGTCATCTAGTGTTTGATTCCTAGGATTTCTAGGTCATGCAGTTCACTAGTATATAAATCCATGGTGGATGGGGTGCATAGTTCCTTAATGTAGTGTTATAGGGAGTCCAAGGCATGCGAAACCATAATGTATGAACGGCTAGGAAATTTTTCCCATAGGTTCCAAAATTGGATTCACCTGAAGGGGTGAGGCATGGAATGGGAACATTTATATTCTTATTTTCTTCCTCTCCGATATATGTGTGTTTCCAAGTGTAAAAAATTGGAATAAAAGGGATCCTTTTTTAGAACTATGTAGATGTGGGTACAATTATCCCTATCAGGGATGTGGGTTCCTGACATAGGTTTTCTAGAGTTTCACTTAATGGAGGTAAGGTCATGTGAATAGGTATACTAGAAGAACATACGGGAATACATGGGGACAGATAACAATATTTGATGAAGATCCACATGTGAGACTAGGGTGTATGCGAGGTAGGGAATTCACACAAGGCTCTCTTAGGTGCCAAACCAGAATTTAGAAAAATTAATTAAAAATTTAAATGACCATAAAAATTAATATGGGTGTTAATTTCGGACCCACAACCAATAAAATAAAATTTTATGAAATTAACTACACCCTTAAAAAATGGTCTTCCCTGTAAAAAGTATTTTATAAAGAAAAAAGTGTACATAGGACCCTAAATATTGTTTTTATGATTTTAAAAACCATTTTATTATTTAATTGATTAAATAATTTCCCTAGTACAATTATTTAGTTCTCAAAACCGTTTCACTAGTTTGGGAAATGTTTTTGAGGAAATATCCATCAGTGTGTGAGAAATATGGTGACAAATAGAGATATTAATTGTATCTTCTTTATACCCAAAGATATATTTTTACCCTCACCAGACTATGCCATTTAATTGAGAAACTTATCATGTATTCGACAATAATAATTTAAGAATATATTTTTGTGGAAAAAAAGATCCTTACATCAAACTATTATGTGATTTAATCTATAAAAACAATTTTCATATTTTTTGGATCTACCATGATTTTAGTCATATAGATATGAGTCTTGTGTTTTGTTATTCCTTGATTTTTTCTATATAAATAATTTCATGAGTTTGGATACCCCATGTGTTTAGAGATACATATATATTCTTTGAAATTGGTATGTCACGTATTTGAAAATTATCCTAACAGATTCTCTATGTTTAGAAGGTTATCTATTCCGTTATGTTTCTAATTATGAAATGTTTTAGATAAAACTTAATTGATATATACATTGGTTTTTATAATGGAGTTGGATAAAGTAGTTATAATAGAATTTCAAGGTTACTCTATTAGATCTTGATTATTCTTTATGTGTCTTATTTGTTTATGGTAAATTCATAGGATGAAATATATATATATATATATATGATCTGGTTAGGATCCATAAGATGTTTGGGATATCTATTTGAATCCTACTTGAATATATTTCTCACAAACTTTATATTCACATTGTAATTTTTTTTTAAATTTACATGTTAATATGTATTAAGTGGGAAAAAACCTATATAATTTAATGGTGGTGTCCCAAATAACTATATAATATTTTGGGGTTTTTTGGGTTGGTTGCGGTTTTTTGGAAATATTTATTTTCTCCCTTTTTATTAAACTAATTTAATACTCCACTATATAGGTTATAATTATTTTCAAATATAATTGTATAACATTTAGGGAAATATTTGGATTTATTATTGTGTTTTTATGATATTTTGTATTACATTAATATATGAATATGTTTTACATTTATTATTATTCATTTGTTTTCAATGATGAAATGTTATTTATATCTCCCACCAAGAGATTCTTAAGAATCATATTGTTATTCTCTAGTTTTATGATTAAGGAATACACTTAAGTCTATGTGGTATTTCAACATAGTGTCATGGTCATGATATGATATGTTATTAAATAATGGTATAAATGTATATTTTTCATTTATATAAATTTGATGCATGAAAAATTAAGATAAAGTAGACTAATGGTTAGGACATTGTATGAAAATTGATGTCTTATGAACTAATTATTTTTATGATATGATGTTCCTGGGTATAAATTTCACTTATATTAATATAGCATAATGGGGTGTTCATGAATAACTTTGGTAAATAGGGGAATGATATATTTTTTTAATCCATGTGATTATACATTACTAGTTGATTTACATAAGAAATTGAATTTATTTAACTAACTTTATTATTAATAATGTAATTAGAGTGTGTAATAATAGACTGCTAATAATGATTTAGTTAACTAAAATCAATGCGATTTGTTTGATGATGTGATGTGGTTGATAGAATTTAATTGGATACATGGTGTATATGTTTAACAAATGATGAATTTTTGGTTTAATTTATGTCATTTTTTTATAATAATGGTTGTTTTTTATTTTTTCTAAATTTATGATGAGTGGAGACATTGAGATAATGAAGGTGAATCAATAAATGTACATATTAGATTGGTAAATGTAAAGGTGGTAATGCATCCATTCAATTAAAAAGATAACCAAGGAGATGTCTTTGGAAGTATTTGTATGAATTGTTTTAGGTATTTTTACCGTGAAACGGTAATGATAAATATTGGTCCTTATTTTTTGATGTCAATGTAACAGGGACATGTACATCCTTTGGTATGTTACTTTTTTACTTATATTCTCTATTATTCTTATACCATGGGATGAAATAAGTAATTAAATGAAAAGTAGCTTGAGTACAATTTATTGAAACATCAATGCGAATGCATGATGTTTTTTTATTTAAAATCCAATATAGAGGTTGTTAATAAAACATTGATATTGGAGAAAGATTATGATGTTATCAAAAGAACAATAATGTGAGTTAATAAACTAGATGAAAGAGATGGATGTTTATGTATTTAAACTAGGGAATTTTTTTAGACTTGAGGAACACAAGTTTAAGAAGTGGATAAAGATAATAGATATAACCACATTTTGGTAGCATATATTTGTGTATCCATATCAATTACAGAAAATATCATAGTGTAGGTTTTGGTAAATGTTTTTTTGATGTTTATTATACTAAAAATATATTTCTTGAATATTTATTAAATATAACTTTAGAGATGGAGGTTGAGTTTCTGATATCTTTTTAGCATAGTACTTACCGTTTTTATAAGAATCCTTATTTAAATTCTGAAGTTGAGTAGAATCAACATTATTTTCCTTTGAGTAATTATATTTTTATAAGTTGAGGGGAATCTTGTGTTTTTCTATGATTTATTTTTCGTTGGGTTATCAATACCATTGAGTGTGATATGGATGTTCCCATGATAGAATTTCAGAGTCATTATAAGGATTATAAGTTTTTGAATATATCACATGATTTATAAAATGTTCCACCTCTATTTATATAATTATGTAATTAATATTTTTTTACTATTTACACTCATTAATGATTTTTTATCAATAAAATATTGATATATCCTTGATCATAGGAAGAGTGTAGTGAGAATTTAGTTATTATCTTTACAGAATTGTAGAATCATATATTTCATTTCAAAAAGACCAAATTGAACTTCTATTTTAGACATGTGAAATTACTTCAGTATATCATATAAGAATGAATCTTTTTTTTATCCTAAGATAGTTACAATAATGATGTTTTGGAGTATACCCAAGAATAGAATTGAGATTTGAATTTTTATTGAACGTATGGATTATTATTGAAAATTTATTTATTTTATCTATCATTTATAATTAAAATAATTAATTTTACTGATAAAAGAGTTAAATTCTCTTCAAATGACAAATATGGTGTGAGTTTTTAAAAATTAATGAATTGGTTTACATCACCATCCATTCTTTTTTTACAAGAGTTGGGTAAGTAGTGAGGATTACGAGGTGTATTTTGATTTTTCAGTATACGTATTGGTGTAGTGATGATAAAATTTTAAAACATTAAGACTTATGGTAATAGGTACCTTATGAATCATTATAAGAATTTTCTTACCCATGTTATTGAGTTATTAGTAGTTTTACTTATGTTGAAATGATAGTAGAATTATCTAATTGGTAGGAAATTTATCTTATACACTGAACCCGAGAATTTTATGTATATATTTTCTCAATGTGATATCAACCTCTGATATATGAGGTTAGTAGAATGTATATACTAATTAAACATAGAGATGGTGTATAATTTTATTAAATATATTATTTGGTAGATTCGTTGATCTTGAAATCGTAGTATTAATGTTTTTTTTCTGATTTAACGATGATGATAAACTCATGAGTCAATATATATGGTTTAAAAATAGGGTAGTGGGGTGTTAGGGAATTTTATTATTATATAATCTTTAATAATTAGGTTAAATTAGAGATAGTATTCAGACTCACTATGGTTAGATAATCACTAACAGATATACGGGTGGTAGTAGGTTGATATGTGGGCATTGACTGGAAATTTTCTTACATATATACATGGATGTATTTTGGTTCCATCAATTATGTGGGAAAACATGAGGTGATATATATACATATATATTATTTATTCCATCCAGGATGATAAAGACATAACGTGGTTTTTGAACACATTTTTTGGTGTCTAAAAATAAAGAGATACATAATTAGTTTTATATTGAGATTCCTTATATATTAGTCGATAATTGTGTAAAATCAGAGTTTTTAGGGATGTTTTAGTAATTTACCATTTGAAAATGTAAATGGGATGAGGTTAACAAATTTTCATGATAATATCCATATGATTATCTAAATGGAGTGATATAGTCTTTCATTTTTATTAATTGGCTGATGAAAGAAACTCATTTATTATTAGTTTGGGATATAAATACTGTTCATGATCCCTGAAGATTATTTGTGTGTGTGATAATTTGGTATTATGGGTGTTGAATAAATTTTTTCTTAGGAGAGATATGATATTTACATCAAATTTCATGCTGAAATTTCTAAGGGGATTGTATAGTTAAAGATGTGTTTTATTTATCATTTAAAGATTAATCGTAATTTAGAGTACAACATCAAGATTTTAGAATGATATATTGTGTTTGTATAATCCTTATTTCATTTGATAATGGGATACATATATATAATAGGTATAATTTATGTATTAAAACACTTACCAAGTATTGATTCCTAAAAAACATTTAGTCATTGTATGTGAGACAATGTAAACCACCTTATTTTGGATAAAGGTGGGTGTGTCATTATATCATGGTCCTAGATTTTCACATGAAACTCCTGCTAGAGTATTTCAGGTCAGTAATCTGGTTAATTTTACTTAGATTAGGAAAAATAAAATTCATATAGGATATGATAATATAGAAAATACAGGTAGGAGATGATAACCATTAGAGTTCTCTATAGATATTATATGGTCCTTTTGGTTTCCCTATGAATAGAGCACAAGGAGTTGGAATTGAATATAGGAATTAACATTATATTTTTAAAACCAATTAAATGATATTACTGGTTTAGATTGTTTTTTGATGGTTTTATTTAAATATATTTTTTTAATAAAATCAATGACAGATTTCATGTATAATAGCTGGGTAGATATTGAGAATTTCCATCTCATTTAATTCATTGTCATGATATAGAATGTAATGTGGATATATCCTTCATTGAAAATGCGATACAAATTTTTTATTATGGTGAAAATATATTATAGGGGTATATCACGCTACTTGAACATTTACTATAAAAAATGATCATGTTTATGTTGTTTATTATGAGTTGGAAGTAGAAAAACAACCTCAGTGGATTTGAATATTTCCTATAGAAACTCTATGAATCTTCTTAAGGGTTAGAATAGTTATAATAGGGAATCGAAAATATCATTAGGCATCTCAAGTGAGTTTGAATTTATTTTTTTGTGTTTATTGGTTATATATATATGTGAATTTTATTTAATCATTATGTTAGTAGAAATGAGAAAGAATGTTTTATAAAATTAAAATGTTGAGTGAATATATACAATTAACTATATAATTTTATAGAAACACTAGTGGATACCACAATGACTATAGTGGGATTAATAGGGTAATTATTCTTAGTCAATGTTCACCATATGGTTGATTGTGGTCCATAAAGAACATAATGTGGCACTAAGAGGGGATTGGGGGTTATCAAGATCCTGGTGAGACCTCTTGACCTGTTTGTAATGGGTGGATTTTCATTATAACATGGTTCAGATTTCATGATATTGTCTTGAAATTAATGTAAAAATGAATAGATACTCTTAAGAATTTATCAAAATAATATATAAATTTATATACAGATAATCATGTGGATTATTTTTATATTTTTATCAGTTCATTAGATTAAAAATGTGAAAACATGAGGATCATCAACCATATGATTTCATTTCAATTTGATGTGATCTCTTCAATACTATATTGTAATTATTACTTATCATTTCAGATTGGATGAATTGTTGACACTCCCAAGTTAAGAAATAATTAAATTTCTAACCATTGATTTCACTATTTATTAATCATGAGGGAGGTGATATGGGTCTTCTTTAGAATTTTAATTGATCACTTCTTATTTTTATAGTTAAATATTTCTATTTTATTACTCTATAGAAAGTTACCATGAAATTGGATGATAAATTCAAAATAAATAAAGTAAATAAATTATTGTAAATTAATTTCATAAATTTCATGTCATTTACTACTATACATATTTATTTCTTTAATTTGATTAAATGAGATTATTTCTGATTGGATTTTATAAGATGGAATAATATTTTATAATTATTTTTTTATTGATACAATAAAATGTAAATTTATATGAAGATAAGAATCCCACATTGGTTTTCAAAATATTTATGTTTTAATAAATATTCTATAGTGAACTAGAATATTATTTACTATGATAGAATTTCTACTTTTAAGATATATAGTATTCGTAATATGTGATGTGGGGGGAGGGATAAATTACCCATAAAAATTTGTATCGGTATGGGGTAAATATTACTTGGTTAATATATTTAATTTATATAATTTCTATCAGTAACTGAAAGTGAAATATTTTTTAAATCTTGATTTAGTAGTGATAATTTTTTTAATCATTGGATAATACTATGTAATGATGAAATAATGTTCAAGAATGATATTTTTTTAAATAATTAACAATATAGGTTGAAAAAATATTTTTTTCATGTTTTAAATAAATATTTATATATAAAAAACAAATGATAAATGGACATTTATTTTTAATAATGTAATTTGTTTAATTTTAATTAGGTAAAGGCATGAAAATATGTTTTTCATTATTTTTTCCTATTATCTATTTGTAAAAATTAATAATATGTTGTACATTAAGGTGTTACGAAGATATTATTGGATTATAATGGAGTGATATAAATTTATATGATTTTTTATTCATGTAAAATAGGTTTTTTCAAGGAAAATTTTAGAAATGATTTGTTTGAGATAAGAGTTGTTATGAAGGTATTTTATGATTATTTATATAATATAAGAATGATAGTGGTACTTTTTAGGATAAATAAAGGGTGATTTTTTGTATAATATGGGTGATGGGAATTTATGAATGTTAAGGGGAATCCCAAATGTGTTTGTTAAAAAATTATTTATGATTTTAAGGGGATTGATAGTTTGTGATGTGAATAAATGCATGGGTTTGATTATGTATTGTAATTTAAATTGTGTGTTAAATAAAACGGTAACATAATGTGTTGTATAAAAAATATAAATGTTTAATTAATGGGTAAATATCTTATTAATAATGATTAAATACATGTGTTATCATAGTATGATTAAATTGTTTTTTAAAAATAATTTGATAGAATACTTGTGGTAGAATTGTTTGATGATGAAATTTTTTTTAGAACAATATTTTTTGTTGGAATTGTTACTATGATATTATAACATTAGAAAAAGTTTATTTTGTTTTTAAAATTATATTTTTTTGATTTTGTTTCTATTAATCCCTTGGATTTAATCATTATGTGATGTTTAGTTTTTCCATAATGTGGAGTAACCATTGCAAACATATATGGTGTAATTGTACCATATTTTTAGCAATAAATTTTTCTAGGTTATGATGATATGAGCCACATGTATGGTTATGATGTGATTTTTAATATGTTGAGATATTCCACGTGTTTTTATGCCATGGTATCAACTATATATGTATGATTGATGTGTTTGGATATGATGCCATGATTTTGAATAAATCAATAAAATTCACAAGTTTGGATACCCCATGAGTTCAATGATACTTTGATATTACATTAGATTTTATAGTCATGTGTTTGACTATTATCCTTAAATATTACATAAGATTGGAAGGTTATGTGTATGAATATGTCACTGATTTTGTAATGTGTTTTCCAATGAATTAATTGAAGGATACAATAGGTTTCCAATGGTATTGGCCAAAGTAGGTATAATATAATTTCATTGAGGCTTGGTGAAAACATTTTGATATTTTATGTGTTTTATTTTTTATGTTAAATCAATAGATTAATTTTTTTATAGTGAATATTTTAGAATGATAAAATAACGTGTATTTTTTGGATCTCTGTTGGAATTTTACTATGATCTTTATTTTACTTCGAATAAATTTACACCTTATGAGCATGTAGAATTAATTTTTTTAAATGCATGAATGTGAAAGAACATGATGTAGCTAGATTAGAGGGATGAAAATAATTAACATAATATCTAAATATGTTTAATGGGGGTGTGAGTAGATATATTTTAATTTTTTATTTCCATTCTTTCTAATTTATTCCTCCATGATTACTCTCCATAAGCTATGAATATTCATTACTATATATGATTGACAAGTTAGGACTTTTAGGGTTTATAACAGAGTTGTTTTATGAAATTTTATATCAGTTTTCACTATGGAAATGTTATAAGATTATTATTACTCATTTTTTTGTGATGATCATTCAAATGGTCAATCAATCCCAAAAAAATAAATTAGAACCTCATTTATAGTCTCAGTACTCTGATTTTTGTAGTGTGAACTTGAATCAAAATTTTAATTTCACCTTAATGTCATAGTTCATTTTGACCGGGTCTTTGAGAAATTTTTTTAAATAGAGCTGATCCAATCTATATGCATTTAGACGAGACTAATATTAATATTTATAAACCCCCAACATCTTCCGTCTGATGTTCCATAGTTGAAAATATTTTTACAACAATATTGTTCTTCAAAAGAGTTATTAGGTTATATTGATTTTATAGAAAAATTATGGACTTTGTGGTATTTATAAATTAGTTACGAATTCAGTTTTTTTAAAATTAATCTCATTCAAAAAGATTCCATGGAATAATTATTTAAAGGGGGATTAGTTACACTATATAAAAAAAATATAATCTTTCATTCTATTTCACTATACATTTTGTTAGAACACATGTCCAAATTGTTGAGAATTTAAGTCAAAGTTTTATTTTTTCTCCCTCGGTGTATAGTTAATTTTGAAATCTAGAAATCAAAATGATTTTTGAGGCATTTGAGATTCCAAACATGGTGTGTTTAGAAGAGGTTTCTGTTTTTTTGAATTTCTCAGTGGTTTGGGTGAACACTAGGGGAAGAAAGAGGGTGAACGGTTGCTAAAAAGGGCTATAGAAGACCACTAACATGTTGTATATCGTATTAATGACCTTAATTGGGTATTCGAGGTTCTTTGATGGAGTAAAGTATGTAAAAAGGGGTTTGAGTTACTTACCTCAAAATTCCATGGCATGAAATCTTAGGTGACACTATGAAAACAATTAGAAGTCCCTTTTTAGTCATAATAGGGTATTGGATGCTTGATTCATTATGGATGTAGGGTGCATATAAAGGGTCTTGGCCGACATATCATCTCCCAAAAATCATCTCTAATCTTGTATTTCATTACTATGATTGAATGATGTCGATTTTAAATATAATCCCCTACACTTCAACCAAACCATATCTATCTTGTTATCACAAAATCTAGAGCTGCTGGTTTTAGAAAAAATGATGATTTCAATAGTGTATGGTGAAATTTCCAGTTCTCATCAATGATTTATTATAAACTAAAAATAGGGGATCCCAAGATGACATTTTCATATATTCATTCATCAATCAATTTAGGCATGTGGGCATTTTTTAAAGGGTTCTCCCTAAGTTAATTTTGTCAATATTTTAAATTGGAAGAATCAATGGGGGATTTAGTGCACCCTAAATCTAGGGATGCACCAGGGATAGAACACAACCTATTTAGGGTGGTTTCGGTACAACAAAATGGACCTTAATTTAACCTAAAACATATCGAGTTTGAATTAAATTAAACAATAAATTATAACCATTATAATTCATTAATTCACATTTAATGGAATGAGTTAGAAACATTCATATTGCAGATGTGTCTGGTTGATAAAAAGTAGGTTTGGAAAAGGTTGGTAGGACTTGCAAGTTTATATTTTCCCTTGGTGTCAATGTGTAAAATATTTTCTTCAGGTAAGTGGTCATGAAATTTTCCCTATAGAATATTTTAATGATATATGATTGTTTAATGAGTGTAATTCACACTGAAACACCTTACACCCACCCTAAATTATTGAATAATTCATTTCTATATGATAAACATTTGTTTAAACAACACATTTGATCATGTTTGTTCCACTAGTGTTGAGACCAGGATTATGGCCACTCATGGGGTGATCCTACCCTTGAAATTATTAATTAACTGTAGTTGTGATAAATAGTTTTAGATTGAAAGTTAAATTTTTTATGGATTTTTATTATTTAGAATCACATGGAAATAGTGGAGGTTTTATAAGGCAGAATCACATGGACTAAATGGATATATTGGATATCGAATTGTATGCATGATGACTTGAAGAGTTATGAATTGAAATATTTTCATGTTATTGGATTATGGATAAATTCATGAATGAAATTTAATTTTATAAGATTAATTGAAATTGGATGAATTAACCATTATGACTTATTATGATATTCTTGATATAATTGGTGAATAGATATGTTTTTTCTAGCTTTGTATATGTTTGAATATTATATGATGGATGCTTGAGTGATGGTTTTCACGTGTTTGTTTGAGATTATTGAATTTCATGACATGTACCTATGATATTTTCTTGATAGAACTATATGTGGAGCATAAGGAAAATATACATGGTTATGTACCTACCATAGGTAATGATTCTTCTGTTAGTTAATGGTTATGGGAAAGAAGCATGGGATTGACACCTCAGGGGGTTATGTTTCATAGTCAATGGATTTCAGAGCATGAGATTTTTTTATGTACTTGTGTTTGGAGATAGAGAGAACCCAATTTTATGACTAAGGTAAAGGACATGTTAACCTTCAGGAATTCATAAAATATGCGTAGATTATGAAACAAACGATGTAATGATACGTTGGATAAAAACATCCTATGCGTAGGATGCATAGTCACTAGATGCATGGGCGCAATGAATATGATTATACCAGAGTATTAAGGGTGATTTTATTGACCAGATGAGGGAAAGTACTACTAGTTCATTATACATTGGGTGTGATTTATCCTCATTTAGAGACTTTTTCTCCCATACAGTGTGATTCATCCTGACATAAGAGGAACTTCCACTTGGAAATTATATTCTATGGAATACCGAAGAAGGTTATTTTGGTAAAGGTTGACTTGGTCTTATTAGGTGATCACATATTTCCAGAAATATGTTGATGGAGGCTTAGTTGATGTCAGGTGTAATCACAAATCTTGAGGGTTAGTGATTTTTTTGTCTTGTGATTTTACTTTTAAATTAATTCCCAAGTTTATCACTTATTTTATCTACTAGATACACTTGATGGATTTGTATAGATGTCATTGGTGTTTTCCAACATAGTTATAATTACACCCTTCATTTTTTTTCCATTTTACATGGTTACCCAAGCATTTATTATAATTTGATTATAGGCACGGGTTAGGTTGAGGCTTGGGATATTATTTTCTAGCAATAATGATTCGATGGTTTTAATATAGTAGATAAAATTCAGATCGACGATGTAGTTAAGACTATGTTTTATTTATTTATTTTCTTTTAGCAAGTTTCAATAATAGTTATAGTGGGTGCATTGTTTTATTTTTCACCATGGTTGTTTGGGAAAAGTTTTATTTTATTTATTAATTATGGATACTTATTCAGTTATCAATACTATGATTATATAATTCCAAAGTTGATTTTTTTTATTTTGATCTCTGGTATAGAGGTTATAGTATCTCAATTTTTCCATAATACACCCCTGATACTAGTCCCCAACCACTGTAATGTAGGGGGAGAACTTGAGTTCATGTATGAAGCTGGTCTATCCATTTTTTATATTTTATGTTGGGGTGGGATGTTACAAATCAGTATAAAATAATATATTTTTATTTTATTTGATGATTCTAGGAAATGGTAGACTAGAGATTTAGAAATGTCTTAGAGGCTTCGATAGATACTAGGATGGTATTTCAAGAACACTTGTTCCAGTAGTATGTCAATTTTACTAGGGTCTGAGGACTTTGTAATGAATATCATTATAATGGTTGTATTTTACTTTCACCTTGGGTGATGTACATGTAGTTTGAATGATTTGATTTGTGATGATATCTGGATCTTGGGCTATTAGTAAGAGGAATAAGAATTTGTTTTGACTCTTAGATTGAAAAGGCTAGGGGTATCTAATGCATCATATCAGGAAAAAAGGATTCACATGTCACATAGGCATTATAGTGTTTAATTTCACTATAAATAGAAGAATAGTTGTTTAATGTGTCAAAAGATTTTCATATGGTGTTTTCTGATATCATAACTGGGTGGAATTATGACCAACCAGAAAAAATGGAACATGGATTCTTTTGGATGGTTGTTTATGTAGATCTGTGGTGAGATACTTGACAAAGAGGATTTCATTTACCCAATCCTTGTGCAGAGTAGGTGAGGTGACCCTGAGGAGTCAATATTACATAGATGTGACACCCATGGACTCAATGTGGTTTGAATTTATTTATGTTCTGGTCATGAGGATTTATACTATGAGGAGGTTTCTGATGTCTAGGTTCTCAAAGAGGGAAGGTTCCCTATTGCTGGGTAGTTAGATAATCTATCGATTCTATCTATCTGTGAGTCCTTTTAGATAGACGAATTGGAATGTTGATTTCAGGAAACATTGGGATTGTATTATCCTTTTTCCCCTTGATTTTTTTCTTAATGAGAGTTCATCATATGCACTATGTAGTTATAAATAGTTTCTGGATTGATACATGACTGATAGGGTTAGGTGGAAGATTTAGTCGCCCTTATATTAGACATGGACACAATAGGTTATTGTTTTTTGGTTTGTTTGATTGTGACCCATTATATGGGTAACCCCGATTATGTTGATTTTTTTACATTATAATTCAATTACCTAAAAGTGTTATAGGGTTTTGATGATGAGTACCTTATGTGTTGTTGCCATAATAATCACAGTGTGGTCTTGAGGATAGGTCCAAGGTGACATATGGTCTTGTCGGACAAACATATTGGGGTAGAATAGTCTTATAATGGGTGGATGATCATGTCAAAAGAAGTGTCTAGTGATAGTCAAGAATGTAGTTGATCTTAATACACCAGTGACTAATGATGAACACCAGTGATGCTAGAAGGACATCGTGATGTAGAAATTCATCTAAGTACCCATATCATAGTCATTATTTTGGGTCTTGAAGATGATTTTCAAGGTAGCTTCTAGAATGTTCAGGATGGTAGACCAAAAGGCATGGTCATATATTTGAAGGAGAATTTGACCTTATACCATGTGGTGAAAAAAAGGAGATTTTGTTTTAGGACCAAACCCTACAATTCATGAGTTGTAAATACCATAAGACAACCTCAATAGGATAGGGGCCCAGGAAAAGCACTAAAGGGAATAACTAAAATGGGAGTCCTTTACCTATGTACTTGCATGCACGAACCGAACCATCTCTATATGGAAGTGAAAAGGAGTAATAATAAAAAATGAAATACTTAGGGAATACACATGCATGTAAAACCTATAGGGAGTAAAATAGTATGACAGTATAATGTAAAAAGTAAATAGGGGAAAAATATAATGACACCTCAACATGACATGAGTATAAAAACAAAGTTTCGAGGGATCCCAACTCCATATCTCTAAGAGTAGATCACCATATTGGTATAATGAAACAGGGTATCACTATACTCTTCTAAAATCTCCACCAACTAGTCTGTCATCTATATAAGACAAGACATATTTTGGGAAATTCGATCCAAGGGTGATTATATACATACATTGTTGGATGCCCTGAAAAATGATGGTGTAGATGTAAGAGACACTATGGTAATAAAAAACTCAACCCATATCTGAAGTAAAAAAATACAAAAACACAAGAACATATATATATCTGATCCTATAAAATCCCAAATGATAGAGAAATGGGATCTCCATATCACATACCTATGTCGAAAAAGACTTCCAATATTCCTAAGGGAGATCAACGATTCCTAACATGTCACACACATGTCTATATGAGTAATCATGTGCAGGGACCAGACCTCACCACTATGCCACATAGTTGAGTTGGAAAAAACTAAAGTATTAGGACCCAAACCCAAGTATGTCAGGGGGGTTCCACTCAGTGTAAAGAGGACCCACCCCCCAACCTAGTAGGGGACCACTCACTAAATAAAGGACCCTCACATAAATCCGATAGGGGTTTCACTTAGTAAATATAGGAACCAAAACCTAATGAAACATCAGTTGGGGATTACACTTATTGGATATAGGACCCACAACCTAATTTTAGGGTCAGTAAAAACCAATAGATAGAGGAACCACAACTTAATTCTATAGGGGTTACCATTTAGTAGATGGAGAAACCCCATCTTATGTCTATTGGTGGTACCACTCTATTGATAGAGGAATTGAACCCTAATTCTATGGGGGGGGGGGTTCAACTCATCATATAGAGGACACACTCACTAGTATGTTAGGGGGTACCATATAGTTGATAGTGAATCTACACCCTGTCTGATGGGGCGGGGGTACCACTAAGAAGATAGAGTACCAATACCCAATCTAATAGAGGGGTTCCACTCTAATTGTCATACTAGACCGCTACCATTTTTGAGTGCTTCATATAGAATCATCACACTCAAAATTCCTCACATTGTCTTCAAAAGTCCACTATAAAGGCCACCATATTGTTCTATGTGGTAAAACGTTTGATGGAATACTCATGGAAAAAATATGAGTCTAAATGAAGGGGATACAAGAGATAAAAGATTCCTAAAAAAAGAATGGACACATCATTTAAGGAAACCTACAAAATGTGTTGTCCCACACTAGATCTTATTCATGTACCATATGGTATACAAATAACATCCCATGTATCCTTACACTGCATGTAAGGGGACTACACAGCATGCCTCATCCACTTGGGGCCCTTATAATGCTCCTTGACATGTCCATGTTCCTAAGATATATCTATGACCATGTATTATGTTACATGGTGTATCCTCTTACATAGGGTCCTATCCATGTGATTCTTCCACACAACATGTCTATCCATGAGGGATCATAAGGAATGTGTACTAGCCACATTACATGTAATCATTAAATTTCATAAAACCACAGTGCCACAAAAACTGGGGAACAACATGGAATGTTTTAATCCGAGTACATACCATGTAGTAAGAATGTTCAAAAAATATATAATATGTTCTCACATTCTAGATCGACACTCATTGGAACAAATATCCCTATTTAACCACCCTCAATTAGTGGATATCACATTCGACTATCATTTCTGGCCATCTATTTGCTATAAAATAGAACCTAAATCACCTATATATACCGACAATGCATCTATAGATGTAACCCATCAACTCACTATATTCATGATCTCTTATTTATGAACCCACATCCCACAAACAATAATAATTTCTCCAAGATTCATCAACCCATTCATCATCCAAAAATTAACTGTGAATCTGAGTGTCTGATATCACTCGATCCCACTCAGTAATGTCGAACTGAGACCCTGTGGGGGAAATTTATGAAGATCATGAAAAATGGTATGGGACAATCACATAAATAAGTTTTAATAATATTTTTATATTATTTATTTTCAAATTAAATATATTGGGGATAGAATATGTGTGAAATAATTAAATAAACAAATTAATTAATTGTGTGGGCACATGTGAACGATCAATTTAATGATGATCCATGAAATTGAATTGATCATACTCAAT
Organism: Viscum album; assembly: GCA_963277665.1. Classification (NCBI taxonomy): domain Eukaryota; kingdom Viridiplantae; phylum Streptophyta; class Magnoliopsida; order Santalales; family Viscaceae; genus Viscum; species Viscum album. The sequence continues at coordinate 1,386,840,919 of OY728138.1, forward strand.
TATTTAATTATATTGTGAGGAAACCACAAATAACAAGTCCTACGTCAATATTGGATCATTTTTGATTAATAATTCACTCTCTAGTGAGGAAGAGAAGTGGTTTCATTTATTGTGCCCCTATTCACAAGGAATTTGAGAATCTTTGTCATCTGATCTCAATTTTCTAATGTAGGGTGGATGAAATATACTCTAAATGGTTGCATGGTTATGAGTATATCCTTGGAGATCCTCCATAACCTTGTATTTATTGAGAATTTCTATTTAGTTCATTTAAGGAATCAATTAAATTAATTATTTAATTAATCCAGTGAACATACAACCAAATTTGAATTTATCTAAATGTCCCATGCTGATCCATTTTCGAACAATCCTATAGTAAAACCCACATTATAGATTCAACCATAATATCAAATTTTCAATACGAGACAAAATTTATGAGATATCCTATTTCTTTATTAAACTATATGTGGATGATATAAATGACCTTTAATATTTTTATAAAATTATTTTTGGTCACCCCATGACTTAGAAGTGACGCCATCTTAGCGCCCGACACTAAAAATATTTCTAGATATATTTAAAACACCATTCAAGGAGAAAGATCTCTATATTATTCAATCCTTCAATACTTCCCCTTAAAAACCAATAACTAGAAAAAAATTGTGGTATACTAATCCCGCATCTGGATATACTACTCCCATGATATCTCTTATATTTTCCCATTCCTCCACAACACATTACCCATGGGGATTGTCTATCCACATTGGGACCTCTCTAATCGTTCCTTGATATCCATTAGTTTATTCGTGAATATGAATCTATCCTCAAGGTCAAGGTCTCCCCATCCAATAGATTTTTTGGGGTCAATCATGTATCTCCTTTGCTATTATTCATAGAAATCCTCATGAACCTGATCCAACTACGGGGGTTGGGTGATGACATAAGTAACCTAAAAAACCCTCTGAATGATCATGAATGGCCTCATGAACCTTTAGTATATAATTTCTATATGTCTGAATCTCTACAATACTCATGTGTAGGAGACTCAACAAAATGAAGCCTCCATGCTTAAAATCCAAGTTCCTATGACATCAATTTTCATAACATTTTTCATATTCTAGCATATCTTCATGAACTTATGATTTAAATGGACATTCTAAATCATCTACAGTGCCATATATGGCCTAAAAAAGAGCCTCAATGACCTCAATCTTGGAAAAAGGTCAATTACAGGGTCTCGTGTATTGTGCCTCAAAAGGATCCATGCTGATAGTAGAGTGGTAGTTGTTATTATACAAAACTCTACAAATGGGATGTGATCCTCTTATTTTCATCTAATTGAAAACATAAAATCCATCATCAAATCCTATAGCACCATGATAATGAACTCGAACTACTCTTCTATTTGGGGGGGGGGTGAAATGCTATACAAATCCTAATATGGGTCCTGAATTCCTCATGAAGGACTCCCCAGAATCGTGATATAAAATGAACATCATAGTGTATGGGAATAGTCAAGGTAACAACATGAATTCAGATGATCTCTCAAATATAAATATTCTCCAAACTCCAAACCAAACTCTTCCCCCTTCCAAGAAGGATGTGAATTGACATCAATAGTTGGTCAACTATCACACAGATAGACTCATGATATCTCACTAACTATGGAATCCATATATCAAAGTCTGTGGATATGTCATTCTATTCCCACTATGGGATCTTAATAGGATGTAACAATCCTACCATACCATTTTCCCATCCTTCACCTAATGAAACATGGGGAACTATGAGATAAAATCAGGTATGCTTCATCTCAAGTCAGCGCACCAAAAATGATACTTACAGTCTCTATACATATTTCCCACACCAGGATTTAGAAACAAAGGATATGAGAGAAATTATTTTATCACCCCATCCCACATTGTAAATGGGACCATAGTCTATCCTTGTAAGAGGATGAGGTGATTCCCTTAAAAAATATTTCTGGTGAATCTCATGTGGATATCTAGTAATGTAAGACCCCACAGTTAATGTATAACTCCTAGAAATCTCTCACATGTTGGAAGGGCGGAGGTATCAACACCATCAATTGGAAAAAAGTTGCACCCTTCTCCTTAACCAATTTTAGCTACAAGTTATCTAGCTAATCTAACACCCCCTCAAATAAATATGCGTAGAAAATTATACTAAGGTAATATTACACCAAACTTTCCTTCCCAAATTTATATAAAAACTCAAAGTCACAATCCTGAATGAACTCTAACAAGAACCTCTACCTCAGGTTTAGGTATCTCTTTGTGAAGACATACCTGATGCTCTAATGGTATGAGTAAATAATGAAGCTCTCTCCCCGAAGATAGTGTCTCCACATGATTAGAAAGAATACCACCACTGCTAGCTCTAGGTCATAAGTCACATAGTTCTTGTCGTGGGGTCTTAATTTACAAAACCAATATGATATAACATCATCTCTCTACAACAACATGTAGTTGATCTCATCTCCCGAGGAATCATAATACAATAAATAATCGATTTAGAGCTTCTATAGTCTTAAAATAGGACCACTCTTTAGGCTCACCCTCAACTCCTGGAAGGATATCTCGTACTGCTCACTCCATGTAAATGACTACCCTTTCCACATTAGGGAAGTCAAATAGGGTTCAATCTTGGAGAATACTACAACAAAACTTTTATAGAACCCGAAATAGTCATGAAAACACCACATCCCTTACACACCATTGGGTGGCTCCCAATAAATCACGTCATAAATCATTACCAATCCATTGACAATACATGATTATAAATGAAATACCGTAAAAATTGAACCTCATGGAACAAAAAATGTCACATTGTGAACATTCCATAAAGCAGGTGATCATGAAGAAAATATAGGACCATCCTCAAGTACTCTGCATGTTCCTCTTCTGATGTGGAGTTTATGAGTATGTCATTAATGAAAAGAACAAAATATTGGTCTAAGTATGTTTGGGAGAACCTGTTCATGAAACCCATAATCATAATTGGGGCATTCATTATACCAAACAAAATCACCAGGAACTCATAGTGTCATTAGTGACATAGGAAATCCAGCTTTAGAATATCTACCTCCCAAACTCTCAACTAGTAGTATCTATACCATAGATCAGTAGTTGAGAACCATCTTGTTCTCAACAACCAATCCAAAAGGTCATTAATATTTGGAAACATCTACCTTTTCTTTCTCATGTACCGTTTCATATGTTGATAATCCACACAAATCTACTATCCCTCATCCTCATTTTTATGGAATAATACCATAACTTCCTAGGGGGACACACTGGTTCTGATATAAACATTTTTGTGAAGGTCCACCAACTACAACCACATGTCCTAGAGTTCATTAGGGGCCATTTGATATGTTACAGGAGATATTAGAGTGGTACCAGGATCCAAGATAATAAATAATTCAATCTCATGACTCATAGGTAATCTTGGAATGTCCATGTGGAAGAAATCCATATAATTCTCCATGAATGAGTGAATTTAGATACATGATTAGACTGCGACACTAAGGGATACATTCGAAATTATGTGGGTAATGCATTGCAGGATTATTCTCTCAAGACCCACTCATTCCCCCATGATATATATATATATATATCTCCCACAAATGAGAATCTCATCACATTAGTGTGAAGGGATATGGATTATCTATTTTGATAGTAAATATAGTCTCTGACCATAGAAAACCAATTCATATCCAATATGATTTCATATGGTTCCATCATGATGATCAAAATGTCCCATGAGAACCACTCTCCACCATGATATATCACTCCCATTTAGAAGGTAAAATATATCAATGAATAGTTCCCCATAGGAACCTCAAGAAAATGTTGTGGGGCTAAAGCATCTACAGTTGGATTTGAATCTCACACCAAGATTCAATAGATGAAGGAATGAATAACACCTGTGTCTATTATTACTTAATAAATAGTATAATAAACAAATATCATGCGTCTAATCATCTCAAGTACCGTAATGTCACACACCTCCATAGCATGTGGTTGTGCGCTGCTCTGACCACCAGATCACTGAGCCTGACGTGGTTCACCTTGTGGTGGTAGTGGAAGGATTACATGAAATCATAAACCACCCATAGTTCATCCTTATGAAGACCCACCCATTCCTCTATCAAATCTGCCTCCATGGGGCCACCCTTCCCTCTCATGGGAGATCTTTGACATGACATAAACTCTATTGTGAGGGTCCATCAACTATCAAAATAAAATCTCTAGTACATCAGGTATGGAAATTACATGCAACATGGCCACACCAATCACATGCATAGAACCACAATTTTCTTGGATTCCCTAGTCATTTGTGTGGTCCCAGTACCACATGACCTTGTTTCTCAGTTTGATCATGGTGAGGTATTCTACATCGATATCTCATCAACTAACACCTGTTAGATACTACACATAACTAATCCTTATAAATCCCACTGTAATCTATAGTTATCTGGTGTCTCTCTGATAGGAATATCTTCATCACAAACCCCTACTCGAATACTCCAACATGAGTGGGAATGCATATGGCTACAATAATATAGTTAATGTCCTTATAGGGACCCTTGTCAAAATTATGTGCCTAGAAGTATCTGTTTTTAATCTAATCAAGGGAGTACCACGTATGGTCTTGGAACCTCTTGAAAAACACTACAACTTTATTCCCTCCCTACTATATATTTATAAGCTATTGAATCTGAACTAATGGAATGTATAATGGGTAGTACTATGTAGAATAAAGCTTCTATAAGTCATGACAGGAGAGTGTTGACTCATCATGCATCAATGTAACTAGAATCCACCATCTCCCAGATGATCTAACAAAAATGATGGCTTCTAGAACAAAAACATATTCAATAAATGTCTGGATATGATAGAAAACTGGTATCATTAATTCTACCCAATCCTCCATAGCCCAAGGATCTATCTATTCATGGAACCTTATCGGCCATTGGAGCTGGAAATCATGGAGGGTGATAAGCCTGAACACATCCTCTACATATTATATCGGTATGACCTACTTACAAATAGGTTGGGGTTCTACTACCTATCCCCCGATATAAAAAAATATTTTCAGATGTCCCATGATCTGAGTCCTCATCTCTCATTGAATAATCATCACGAACTAGAATCATTAACTAGGATGGAAGTCTTCATGGAGCATCCTAAAAATTTAATGAAGATGTACCATGGTCAGATGAGAATATATATAAATGAAGATGTGACTCAAGAAGGAAAATCAAAAGACTCAATCCTATATGACATGTGTACCAATTTTACCTAAAAGTAGTGTCTTATTATATTGAGTCGACAATCATGGTTTTAAACTCTTAATGTATTGTTACATCAACCACCACATGAATACTGGGTTCCATGTCGGGATAGTGACAATCAAGACACTTTGAAAATGTTTCCCTAAGATCCAACCAAATCCTTCTAAGTGTAAAACTACAAATTCCATCCAAGGTAATGGAAAAATATTAATAACAATATTCCACGACCTGATCCAATGGGGTATGATATTAAACTACACCAATTCACGTCCATAGGTCATGGGTCGGTACCAAGTTCAAAGAGGCATGTCTAATATCAGAAAACTTTAAATAAGTAAATGTATACACACACCCAAACATAACTAGCACTAACTATAGAGGATTAATAACAAAAGGATAAACATATTGAGAATACAAATACATGTAAAACCTTTAGGGAGTACATGAGTCAAATACCATAATTTGAAAAGTGAAAAAGGAGAAAAATACATGCCCAACTAGAAAATTTTACCGACCTAACAGACCAAGAAAAGCAAAGTGTTAAGAGATATCAACTCTAGATATCTGGTCCCTAACCACCATACATGGTCTAATTAACTAGGGTATCCCTATGCTCCTCGGTAATCTCCACTAACCTATCTATTGTTTTCATAAAGAATGAAACGTGTGGTAAAATTCCATACAGGGGTGACTATATAAATACGCATTTTTATTACCTAAAAACTAATGAGCAAGTATTATGAGACATGATATCAATAGATAGATCAACATATTGAAATAGAGTAACAACATCAAATAATATGGTTACAAATATATATATATATACATACATATATATTATCAACAAAAAATACCAAAGGAGAGAGAAAGAGGATCTAAATCTCACATCCTTGTTGGGGAAAATATTGACAGTAGTTCAAATCATACCCATTATCTATAAAAAATGTACATAGGATTAACTGTGTACATGGAACACACCTAAACATTATGTCACACAATAGAGGGGAAACAATCTCCACGAAGAGGAACCATGACCTAGAACATTAAGTTGTGAAAATCAGTGTAAAGAGGACTTGGAACCTATCTAATAGGGGTACCAATCAGTAGATAGAGGACCTACGACCTAATTCTATAGGAGGTAAAAATCTGTAGATATAAGACCCATCCTTTATTCCATAGTTGGTACCGACCAGTTGATAGTGTACATTCACTCTAATTCCATAGGGGTACCACTAAGTAGATAGAATATTCATCCCTAAATGTCATGGGGGTAAAACTAAGTAGATAAAGTACCCAACACCTAATTCTATAGGGGGTGGGGGGGGTACCAATTAATAGATGGAGGAACCACTCTATATCTGATAGTGGGTACCACTCTAATGATTATTTCTGATCACTGCCATTTTCAAGTTCCTATTAAAGAATCTTCATGCTCAAAACACATTGAATATCATATATAAATAGACTGTTAATTCCATCATAATGTTCTATATAGATAAAAAACAAGAAAATTTATTTGTGGGAAAAAAATTCGAGTCTAATTGAAGGTGATATGAGAGGAAGATCTTTCTAAAACTGGAGGGCACACGACATGTAAGGGGAGCCACACATCGTGTGATCCTTCTATTCTACATGGCTGTTTCCCGGTCAATACACATCTCACATCCTATGTTTCCTTATATATACAGTACGAAGACTAAATAACATGCCTCATACACCCAAGGTCGTTCCCATGCTTTGATTCATGTCTTTGTACCTTACTCATGTCTGTGATTGTGTGACATGATACACGGTGCGTCCACCCACATGGGGCCCTCCCTATGTGATTCTATAACAAGGCCTTTATAATTGAGGAGTGTCACATGGAATATGGAATATCCACACCTAATGTGATCCCTAACTTCTCCAAAACCATTGCGCCACATCGATAAGGGTACTACATGATATATGTTCATCATTGTTGACAACATGTAATAATGATTTTAATATTTTTTCAGATATGATACTTGTGCTTTGGATCCACACATGAAATCATTAATCCCAATATTTTATAACCCAAAATCAATGGAAATCACCTCTGACCATCATTTTTAGCCTTATATTCACATGAAAATAGAATAAAAATCACCCATACGTACATGCCATGTATATTTGCATCTACAGCCATCACCCATAACATCATTAGATTATCGATCCAAGTGGAATAACCTGTATTCCACACCCTATTTGAATATATCGATTGTTTTTAAATCCATTCAACACACAAAAATCATCCAGAAATCTAGGGGACTTATCAAACTCGATCTAGTCCAGAAATGTGAAACTGAGACCCCACATGACAATCAGTATAGATGATGAAGAATAATTGGGGAAAATAACATAAAATAAAGGTGAAATAATCATTTTATAAGAACTATTTTCCAAAAAATTAGATTGGGGATATTTAGGGAGAGAAACAATTGAATAAAAAATTTAAATTATTCACAGGCACATACAATGTCTTACATTAACACAGATCAAATAATATGAATTTATAAGGATCAATCACTTAATAACATGGGGTGGAATTAAAAAATGTTGAGTCCTACATAAATATTGGATCATTTATTGAATAAGAAAGAAATCTATAGTGATGAAGAGAAGTCGTTGTATTCGTTATGCCTCAATTCACCCAGACCTAGGAGCTCATTGTCATTTGATCTCCATTCACCAAAAAAGGGTGGAAGAATTTATATTCAATGCTCCTAGTGTTATGCGGATAAACATAGAGATCATACATAACATTATATTTACATATAATTTTTTTTAAATAATTAAATTTATTTTTTTAATTAACCCACTAAACCTACCGCCAATGGTCGTATTATCGAAATATCCCACAATGACCCATTTTAGGTTATAGATTGGTTAATGCTCGCATTCCGAATTCAACCATTTTATCAGTTTTTTGATATTAGAATCTATTTAGGATATATAAAAACTTCTTTTATATGAAATTCATGTGTGATATAAAATATATTTAATAATTTTAAAAAATTAATTATGGGAATATCATGTCTTAGAATTGAGCGACGTCTCAACGCCTGTCTCTAAAAATATATTTTTATATATTCCAAAGTATTACAATGGAAAAATAGGGTATCTATGTTTTGAATTGGGTTTAGTGGATGATCATAGGAAGGTTTTCAAACAAATATATTTTGATGAGTAATATATTATTAGAACATGATAGAGATGTATGGGTTTGTTTCAGTTTTGTGAACTAGTGGATCAGAAGTAAGCACATGTTGTTTCTAGTGAAATGGATTTTATGCATGCCAATTATGGTGGAAATGATGGTTTTGGATTGGTTTAGTGAATCATTTGTGTTTTTTTAATAATATTTCAGGTCAAGGTGGAGTAACTCGAGTAATGTGGTGGTAGTTCTACCACAATAGAAGACTATTCACGACTGCTTGGAATAACATCATGAAGAATTAGTGAGTTTGGGATAATGAGTTTATTTAATCTTGGAAATATGATGTTATTGAGATGCATGTGGGAATGGTGATTGGGTCCCTCAAATGGGATTGAAATATCCATGCAGTAATAGGTGACATAGAAAATGGATATGTTGTGATGGTAATCATTACTGACATCATATTACAATGATAATCTAGAGGTGATCATGCACAATAACATGAAATAATCCTCTATATATTAAAATAGTTATTTCTATAGACTAGGCTATATAAATGTACTTATACTTCTGTTATGAAACTCCTTATATTTATTCTCGTAATTTGTTTTATGTAATTCATATGGTGGAGAAATCACTATAGGTTTTTTGGGGATGAATCACAAGTGAAAAGGTTGTTTGTATTTTTTAATATTGCGTTGAATGTATGAGGTTTAATTTGAATATTAGCATGTTATAAATTATGATTTACCTGGTTCCATGATTTTTTTTTAAATTCAAATGAAACACTTGAATAAGTTTATGTTTTGTAATCAAGTTCATAATGATCAATAGTCACAGGGAGAATCATTCAGTGAGCCAATTTTTGAGGACATGTGTCATGAGGTGAACCCCCATTCTTGAAATGTATGGTGGTGGTGTTCTATGATTCACATCATGGACTAGGGGATTAAAATTTTAATTACTTAGTTGAAGTGGTGAGTCCCAAATTTTTAACATGTTTCCAGGGTAAAACATGTGATGAAATATTTTATGATATGTACTAATGGATGAATATTGAAAAAAAGTGCTAATGGTACCATTTATGATGAAATTTCATAAAAATATAAGGAAGTTAGTTTCATGGTCTCCGAATATCATTTCCGGTATGATGTACATATTCTTTGGTTTGGATGGGACTTTGTGAGTAATAGACTTCTTATGCCAGCCATTAGTGTGTGTAGTGGATGATCATCCATTTCCATTTGTAATCAGATATAAGAGTAGAAACATTTCTAGTAGGATGTTTTCCATTTTGGGGTGTGGTTGGATGGAAATGGTGTTGAGTAGGTATTTTTACTATCGATAATTTATTTTGATATGTGAACTCAATCGTGGAAAACATCACTCTCTAGAAATGGGCATAACATGTTAGATTCTATTGTGGGGTGCTCCATGATCCTTATATTGACATGTTGATCTAAAAAATAATTTTTCACGACAAAAGTAAATCATTAAGGGTTGAATAGTGGGATCAGTGATGGTTATGATAAATGGATCGGGGTATTGTAAATAAAGAACCACATTTAGGGAGTTTCATAGAAAATGACCATTGGGTTTTTTGAATTAGAATATAGAGAATGGAGGGTGGTTTATTAACTTTTGGAAGTCATGTTTGAATGGTAATGTCTCTATGATATTTCTATAGTATGAGAAGATTTATGGTGAGGAGACTGTATGAACCATAATTTGAACATTTGATAATTTCAGTTGAAGTATAATTATTTCTCCACTGGAGGATGGATTGTTTGAAAATTCATGAATTATAATGAAGTTATAGTTGTTTGATCATCCAATAATGGTGTTTTCATATGATGATTATGATTTCGTGGAAGGAATAGGGGTTCGATTGAAAACCAAATGAGGAACAAGTGGTCTGGGTTTCTAAAAACAGATATCGAATCCCATTCATATTTTGAATACACTATTCAATATATGAACATGAATTATGTGGTGCATCCATAGAGTACAGAACGGGAAAAGTGTCCTGGGGTGATGATACCAAAAATTCATGATGTGGATTCTTATTCCATGCCATTGAAAAATATGGACAACATTTTTTTATCTTCAATATTGGATTTTCCCCTTGTTTCATCGAGAATGTGGGGGCAGGAATTAAGGGTCTTGGATGTCTTCTCTTATCCATAAAATCTTCTCTGATCTGGGAATTCGTAGGTGTTATTCAGTGATTTTAGTGTGTAAGATAACTCTACACACTCCCTATGGATTTTTTTTATCTCATTATCAAATCATATGGATTTTTTTAATTTTCTGTCAAAATGCTGATTTCATTTAAGGATGGTGAAAGCACTATTTTTCTTCAAGGATTCCTTACACCCAATAAATCGTGAATCCTGAGATGTTTTTTACATGTGATTATGTATCAATCCATTATTTTATGTGTCAAATTGTATTTTTAGAAGGTGTTTCCCCATGTTAATTTAATCATCTTATTGAATAATAAGAAAACATTTAGGGGTTTTTTTCATCCTAAATGCAGGGATTTGTAGGGTGTGGAACACAACCTACTACAAGTGGTTTCAAAGTGGAATGATGGTCAATGAGTTAATAGTTAATATGTAAACTTTGAATTCAATAAATCAATTAATAATAAAGTTTATATATCATTAATTATTCTTTATTATCATTTTTTATAAATTATATACATAAAATGTGTTTTACTGATCAAAGGTAGTAATGAAAATTCTTTTTAGGCCTTGTTAATTGTTTCCTTCCTTAAACGTCAAAGTGGAAAAGCTTCATTTGAGTTATCTCGTCTCAAACATCTCCATGTAGTCTATTTTGATTATCTAAGTATGTATATTTACTGTGATTCATTCTAGAACATAATGAACACGACCCAAATAATTGTATAATTTATTTTTAGATTATAAAACCATATTTATACCTCCCATTGTACGCCATTGGGTCCATTGGCATTGAGACCACACTTGAAGCCACCCGCAAGGTGAGCATACCTTTGAAATTTTTAATGAACCTACAATTTAGATAATAGGTTTTGGATTAACTTTCTGATTTTCTATGGATTAATATTATGATTTTGAACAACATAGAAAATTTGGTTATTCCTTGAGATAAAATTACAAGTATTAAATTTCTATATTGGAAATTGAATTTTTTTTCATGATGACTGCATGTTTTATGAATATATTGATTTTTGTGTTATTGGATTTTGGTAAACATGATGAATTAAATTTAATTGGTTAAAATTATGGGTATTTTAATTAATTAACAATTCATATTTATGATGATATTTTTGATATTCCTGGTTCTTAGCTATGTGTTTTTTTACTAGATTTTTCTTGGATTGACTATGCTATGATGGATAAATGTGGGTTGTTTGGCATATTTTTGTTTTATATTAATTATATTTACTTGTGATGGGTGATTGATAAAACTATATGTAACAGTTTAGGTAAAGGTGTATGGGTACATACTCTCCTAAGGGGAAGCATTATTGCTCATAGACTACCAGAGGAAAAGATGCTTGGGATATGAACAACCTGAAGGTGATATGTATGGTCACTATAATCTTTACAATGAGATTCTTATATGTTAATGTGTTTTGTTATAGAGAGGAACCTTTTTTATTCTTGAGGGAAAGGTTAATGTTTATATTACTTCATGAGGGAATATTCCATAGTTTATGTACTGACTAAGGGAAGATGTATGGGATAGGAATGACATAAGGGTAAGATGTACAGTCACTTGATGTTGAGGGCGAGGAGTGTGATTATTGAAAATGACTAAAGGTGTGATCCTAGATATGATGAACGTAGGTACCAATGGTTCATGATATGTTACGTGTGATTCATCCAACATGGGAGAATCTACCCCTAATATGTGGTGATCCAACCAGATAGGGGAGGATATACTCTTTGTTAGAGATATCTAACATTATACTATATTATGTGATTATGAATACGGTTATCATGGTACCAGGACATGATTATAGATACATGGTAATGTGTGGAAGTAGGTTTCGTTGAAGTCATGTGTCTGCCCAAAACATATGGTACTACATGATTATTTTAGGTTTAGTGTTAATTTTTATTAAATGAATACCCCTATTTTTCATATATTCTATGAAATACACATCTAGGTTTGATTTCATTAAAAGTTGTTAGTAGTGGTATACTGATTTGATCTCACACCCCAATAAGGTGTCCATTGAACTTTGCTATCTAGGTAACTCTTTCATGTTTATTATAGGCATTGGTTGGGCTATGTTCTAGAATATCATGGTTTTGTATGACAACTCGTATGGTTTAAGGGGAATGGATATGTTTCAGCTCTATGATGTACTTGATCATGTATTTTCTTTATTAATTTTATTCTAGTGTGTTTCTATGGATGTATTAATGGGTGTATTGCTGTATATTTTAGTATGGATACTGAAGACATACCAAATCTCATGTATTATTACTACATTATTATTCATTTATGCATTATATAAATATAATTTTTCATGAATGATGTTTCTCTATTTTTCGTCAAAGAACATCATAGAGGGGGTATATCCTCCCACTTATACCATCTTATCCCCCCATCTATAGTTGGAAGCATCAAGATTATGTGTATGCATGCCTGAGATCATGTGGAAAACCAATATGTGGATGCATGACATAGATCATTCTCACATGTCTGATATTTATAGGGAACTAAGAGCCATTAAGCTTTCAAATCCAAAAAATAAATTTTATTTGTTTTTATCCACTTATTTTACTTTTAACAGTCACATGGAATGTGTTTTTCATATGATGTGATATTATGATATAGTAAAATTTTTCTTCTATTACATGTTGAATAAATTTTTAAATAGTATAACTTTATACATTGGTTTTTGACATGATATGAAAAAAAATTTAGTTTTTTGTGACACAGTGACATGTCAAGTAGGAAAATTCCATTATGAAAATTCTAGGTTTTTACAAGTTTATTCATTATTTTTCTATATTAATTCTATTTTTTGGTATAAATATATTAGAAAATAAGTTACTTTACTTTTGAATATATGGTTTTATCATTAAATGTATGAAAATATTGACCATAAAACCATATAGTTAACTCGAGGGATACATTATATATTATTGGTGTAGTCGTAACATTATATAATGAATAGTATAAATTTTCAAAAAACACATTCCGATTTTGATCATCTATAACTTTTATATCAAATTATTTACACAGTAAATTTACTTCTTACTCTATAATTCAATAAGTACGAATATCAAAAATATGGAAAAATAATTATATATTAGTAAATGTATTTTTTTTGTTAATTATATCAATTAATATAGAAATAATAACCACTATATTTTTTCTAAGATCCTAAAAAACATGTTTGGTGTCAATATTATATCTTTATGTTATAGAGTGTCACATAAACCCATACATTATTCTCAAAATCAACACTGGAGTTGGTAACAACTATGTTTTCCAAACCACACTAAGAGATTATGTTGTTATCAATAAATATAACATTTTTTCATGAATATTTGTTATGTGATAAGAATATTATGTTTTCAAAATCATAATGTATCAATATCTAAGTGCTAAAAATATAAAAATCATAAACATGTCTCCCTGATATTTAGGAAAATAAAAATAATTTCATCCTATTATGGATTAATATATTTTTATATAATCATACCCACTATTCTAAAAACACATGTAATATCAGTGTTGGTTATAGTCAAATAGATTAATTTTATAACTAAAAATAGAAAAATATTAGAAGAAGAGGATACACCATTCATTGTATATAGAAATAATTCAACAATTATGAGTGGACCATTAATAGTGTGATTTTGTGATAACTATATTTCTTATAAACATTATAAGATATATTTTATTTGAGATAAAAATACCACACTAAAATTGAATGAAAATTATCCCTAGAAAGTATTTTAGTGGACCCATGTTAATTATAAGAATATTATGTTTAATTACTTAAAATGGTTAGTATGTCTATAATTATTTTTTTCATCATGATATCCTAAAAAAAACAACCAAAAAACAAATATGAATCATTTGAATGTGTAGGATACCTAAATTTGTCAAAAAAAATAAAAAAACAACTAAACTAGGTATCTATTAATTTTTTGATTAAATATATTTCAATGATATATGATCTAAAGATACAATATATTGTTATCATTATTTATATTACTTTTTATATAATACAAAAATAGTTTTATTATAAGAGATATTGTATATTTTTGGTTAAATATGTTTTACGAGTACGATAATCCTTTTTATTTTGGTATAAAATCATTATATGATTTTTAAATATTTTTATGAGGTTTTTATAAAATTATTTAAGGATATAAATTATAATTTATATAACATATAGATTAAATAGTTATGAATCAATCAAAATACATATTCTATTTTAGTTTCCTTCATGAAATGAGAGGGTTTTATAAAAATATAACTACATATTTGTACAACTAGAAAATTTTAGTTAAAATCACCCTAGGTGGACTCTATCGTTTCCCTATTTTCTTTACTATAAATTATTTATTTCATGACTTAGTAACATTGGTGACCCTAAAACAAGGAAATACATTTTCACAACTAGTTTATCATCTAATCCATCCAAAATACTTAGGTCGATTCAAAAAATATTTGGAAAACTAACTTTTGATAAAAAAATCATCAAATGACATATTTTTTGAAATATCATTTTATTTTTCATTTATATCAATATTAATTTAAGCCTTTTTTGTTTCTATTTAAAATAATCATTGAATTTGAGTTATATTTAATATTTTAAAAAAAATTGTAGATAAAGGTATTATTCATTTTAACTCTACTCCTATGACACATAATCTATTCCTTGTATCATGTATAATTATTCATCAGTAAATACATTTAAGAAATAATTCAAAAAAATTATCCAATATAGGGTTCAATTATTACATGTTAAAAATTGAATAAATATAAGAACAAGAATCATTATTGTTAAAGGAGGGAAGCAGTCTAAATATTTATTAATGTAGGTCTGAGAATATCCCTCGGCTCTTAGTAGGTCTGGTTACAATTAAATTAAAACTCAATAATAAATAACATAATATAAATATAATTATATCTAACTACATAATATTTTCATAGATGAAATAACATTCAATGTACCATACCTTCCCAACCAATTAGTTTTTGAATTTTTCAAACCTGATGAGAATTGGGGGGGGGGTTGTACATGATTATAAAAATAAATTTAGTGATTCATTACATGTATCCTTGGAATATAGTATGAATGTTAGTGGTTGAGTTTTTATAGGTTATTCCTTAAAAAGATCCATAGTGTGAATGATTTCATTCATCACATGAAATCCATATTTTTTTATCAGATTACTAATCTTGTTTTTAGTGGATTTGAACCACATAAGGTTCATGATATGAACCATACCCTCATTCTACGAATCATGTGATTACCATGAAATATATAAATACTATATTCCTTATGATGTTGTCATTATTAATTAGATCCTCTTAGTTTCTGGATGAAAATTTGGGATATTTTAGATCTACCTAAGCACCCGATCCCTTTTCTTTGATCATTGGCTCTAGAGAATTGGTATAAGAGATTATGGGTGATTTTTCCATATATTTCTCTCAGAGTTATTTTTTGTTTCTTTATAGGGTTCAACACAGATGAGTTTATTGGAGTTGTGGAGTTTATGTAACTTCAAATTTAATTTGGCGTTGTTGCATTTCAGATTTATTTGAGGGTCCCTTATGTTGTCTGGGCCCCATGGTTCATCCTCTCCTATGTTGAATTTTCATAGTAATTTAAGAAATTCTTTTTAAGATATGGGATTTATATTCACCCTTAAATTATGTTAATCAATGATATTATCATATTTATTTCATTAAATTTGGTGAATGGTATGAATTAAGAAAAATGAATATAACAAACTATAGTAATGAAATTGAAGGAGACTAGTGTGATGAGCATGTCATGAAAAGTTTTCCTGGATATCTATTTTGTTCATTCATGATACAATATTATTATTATTGAATTATTACCTATGGTGTAAGATTTATATGAGAATACCCTTTAAATGGTTTAATACCTAAAGACAATAAAAAAGGTAAGTTGAATATTTTTATTTTATTAATGTCAAGATGTGTATGGATTAATGGACATGGATGTGATGTAGTGGCTTGAAATGGAAGATTCCTTGTAGAATTTCAGTTGAAATGGAGTTATATTCGATTTTTTGATAATGTAATAAAGATTTACTAACTCACTGATGAGAATTTAAATTCAATAATTAAATGATTTAATCTTTGTGAATAAGTCAATAAAATATCTATGGGAAATGGAAATCAGGTTTTGGATTATTGTGTGGTGATTGTGGGTTAGTTGTTTTTTATTATTGGTTTTGTTTAGTGGAAGGATATTAGTAGTGTCATGACATTGGTTATGGTATCTTTTTTGTATAGACCTATAGGTTTTTTATTTTTTGAGACTATTTTATATCTATATTATTCTCTATTTTCTATGAACCCTCCATATTTAAATAACCTTACTCACATTGAGATTTACTAGGGATATTTTTTCCAATATATAGGATGGAGAGTATATAGATAGATGAATAACCGATCTCCCTCTCTCATTCTTCAATAGTTGTTTTTTGTGATAATGATGGTGCGTGATGTGACATGCAATGGGGGTGTTCAATGGTATGATGTGGGAACATGGTGGATGCCTTATGTTTCCATAGTACACTACATCCTTGTTATTATGATACAAGAAGTGTGGTTGGTGTCTCATGGTATGATATATAGGTAGTTCCATAACAAATTATATATTTTTATTGTTTTCATTGGTGGATATGGAAGGGAAAAGAGAAAATGATGTCTTTTCAAGGGGTGATTTTGGAATACCCATATGGAATGTTTTTGTGGGTTAGATTTCCAATATTCTTATGATATTAATTTACTATTATTGTATGAGTTATTAGGTGATTTATTCTTTGTGTGGAAAGGGGAAACTATTTGAGATGTGTTGGTGTTGGTTTGATCTTCTAGTTATTAGTTGGCGTATAAGTTTAATCTTTCAAATTTCCATCAGAGTCCTTTGGTATAATCCTGATGATTATACTTGTTTTTATCACCCATATATATATATATATATATATTACAGGATTCTAGGAGGACTTTAGTGATCGAGTTGGACAGTACTAGCCTTAAGCATATAGTCATTGTAGTTACCAAAACATGATTATGTTAGACTTGTTTTATTTTGAAAATGTTTCTATTTATATTATATTCAAGAAATTATGAGTTATCTTATGTGTTATTCAGGATTATTTACATTTTAGGGTTATTAGTTAGTGGTATTTCTATATTTTTTCTAGGATTTTTGAGGGTAACGCCTGACACATTTTTGTGATATACCATCGGTGATGGTTTCCAGCCTAGGGCCAACTGGGTACATGCTTCAGTGGTCACTACTATTATTGATATAGGTCTAGGAGGGGTTCTTAGTAGGTATGGTTCATGATATAGTGGTATTAGAGTATTTCTTTAGATATAGGGTAGAGTTTGTAGTTCGTCACTAGTGAGGACTATATTGGTTGACACTGAAATTGTATCTGTCAAACATAGTATGAGATGACAGAAAGAGAGACCATCTAGGACATATGATTTAAAGGACCCCTATGATCTGATTCACGGACAATAATATGTATAAATGTAACAAATAAAGCGATTATACATGTTTGTAAGAGACTGTATAGAGGTACCTACATCATACTTTTTTCCCTTCTATTTTTCCATTAGATGGTTTTGGTAATAAAAGAATTAATTAATTAATTAAACCAAAATGGATACATTTTTACAAGATCATATTGTTTTCTCCCTTCATTGTACATAAGCCAGTTTCCTATCACCTATGTAATTTTTGAGTCAGGTAATTTCAACAAGATGAACCTTTTGATCTTTAGAGGGTAAATCTTGATTAGGAGGATTAGCAGTGGAAGAAGATGTTTCATACACATTACTATCAATATCAGGGGATGTATGAGGGTTGTGAATTAGATCTATATATAATTATTGAGGATGATTCATTGGATAAATATTTTAGTTTGATACAATCATGAATTGATTATTGGGTCCCCCTCATATTATTCTAGTATATGGTAGTAGTGCATCAGTGGTGGGCGCTATATCTCAAGGAATGATAGGAGACTTATGTATTATGGTTTAATTTCAAGTATGTGTTTTGTGAAATGTTCTTATTGAAAATTTTAATGGTGGAAAATAGGAATGGGTTTCATTGTCTTCAGTAGGGGATCATGAGCATTTAGAATATGAGAAATAATATTAATGAACTTTTATTATTATCCTCTAATATAATTCTAGATGCCGAGTCTCGTGAACAATGCTTGGATGAGGGGTTGTGTTGTACCCCTTATACTATAATTTCTCTATTTATGAAACCTATGTTTTGTTAGGTGAAAAAGAAAAAGAAAAAAGATTAATAGGGTTCATGAGTAGGATGGAACAAAAATGGATGAATTTTAGTATAGACTCCTATGGACTAAGATGTTAGATAGAATACAAAGGATTCAAGGTGGGTATAAATTCTGATCAGTAGGGTGATGAACTCAATAGTTAGAATCATGTTTTTATAAGGTCTGATAGTTCCTATGAATACATTATCAACCCTCGTATTTTATTCATTGGTTGAAGAGGTTTGGGACAAAATTATTGGTAGTTTAAATCATTTATATAGAGTCAGTATGGTTTGGTTGTCATCTTTTCATTCCAATAGCAACAGTTTCACCAGAGAAAATATTAACCGTTGGGCCTACTAATATATGATTGAAATACTTTTGACCAATATTATATTTAGTGGGGGGAATGTGTTGTTAGAAGAGGTAATTCCCATGATTTTCCACTTCATCAGGAACCTATACTAATTACAAACACAAAAGTCATTAATAATAAGGAATATGATTTGATCTTGGTCAAATGAATGTGATAGAGGTTCCAGTTAGAGAGGGCGAAGATATTGTTACGATCCATTCGTCATTTACCCCAATTTATACTTTATATGAATCTAGTGATTTGATCTCCTTTATTGTATCGACCCTGGATTGAGCATTGGGTCATGAAAAGGAGAAGATTTTAGCAACCTTGGAGTTATCCACACCTATCGTAGACTAGGAACGGTTGTTTTTTTGTTATTGGGTTATTGACTTATGATGGGGAAACATATTTCATTAGATTACTTTTTTGTTCATATATGACATTAAAAAATCATTTTTATCACTGATTGGTTTAATTTTTTTACATGATTATTGCTTGCCTCCTAAAGAGAGTTGATTTTTCTAATGTGGGATAATGTTGTATAGGTATTATTGATGAGTATGTTTTATGTATGATGTAAGAACCCGGGTTTTCGTATGAGGTAAAAATCCTTTTCTTTTCAGTTTATCTATTCTGTTGAGGCCTATTGTGGATGTCTAACTTGGCCAAGGGAGTTACGGAGGTGTTCGGGGCTTTTTCAGATCCTGGAACCAAGTTTTAGGCTGAAAATGACCTGGTACATGAGTTGCACATGGTCTGCGCACGACCTAGCTAAACCATAAGCCTTGTGCAGGATTGAAAGAGGCAAGAGCACAATCTACGCAAGTGTTGGAAAAACCCTGTGGGGTGGCCGTACGGCTGCCTCTTGCCTTACAGTGAGGTCCGCACGGTTTTTCAAACCCTGCGGGTAAACCGTGCGACCTGATGTGTTTTGATTTGTAATTAATTTTTAATTAAATTAATTTAATGTTATAAAATCTACCCTAATTCTCTCATTCTTCAACTACACATCAAGGGGAGCTCTCTAAAGAAGATTTGGAGAATTTGATCCTTCTCCTCCATCTTAACTCCATTTCGATTGTCGTTCATCTCGTTGGATCTGCAACAGCAGATCCTCAATTCCTTTTTAATCCTTCTGCTTTCTTCTGGTTATGACGAACACAGATTTGATTAAGGCTCATATGCCCTAATTTCTCATTCTTCGCCTGTTCTTCAGATTTGTGCCAAACTTGGTCGAATCAGAGCTTGATACTGGACGAGCTATCTAGTACGATCCTAATGTAGGTGGTCTTGTGATTTTCACTGATTTTCAGGCTGTTTATATATGCCAAAGTGTCGCGTGCCCACTTTTGGGGTGTCACTTGAACATTAATTTCTAACCTATTATTACAAAGCATGTTATATGAAATCTGAATAGGGTTGTATATACTTGAGTTAGGTTGTATACCTCGGATATGAACCACCCCTTGGGTGTGTTGCCTTGAATGACTCTTTTATGGGTTTTGACCCAGGATGCATATGAGGCATGTTTTTCCTTTACCTTGTGGGTAGTTAAAAATGTAATTGAATATGAATGGAATGGAAATCAGATGAAATTGTAATTGAAATGGTTTCGGGTATGGAATGGAGTTTTACCCCTTGACCCTTGTATGAAAATTCTTGAATTGCTAGCCCACATGAGATAAATTCTATTGAACTATTTTAAATGTGAAACCAAGTCATGAG
This sequence comes from Viscum album, assembly GCA_963277665.1. Lineage (NCBI taxonomy): Eukaryota > Viridiplantae > Streptophyta > Magnoliopsida > Santalales > Viscaceae > Viscum > Viscum album. The sequence goes on from OY728138.1 coordinate 1,386,862,029, forward strand.
TGAACCATGGAACAAATGTGAGTTGTCGTGGATGGACTCATACGAGACTTGTTACTGTAATGTCGAGTGAACCATGGATCCAGTATGAGATGCCATGGATGGACTCAATAGGGCACGACATGTCATGGGTGATACCCAGGTCTTATTTATAGGATTCCGGGGAAGGGCTCAGTTGAAGGACTATACCGCACCTAGAGCGAGGCTGGGTACCTAGGAGGTTCATAGGAACGGGCTCGTAGAGCGATGTCGGGGTCCTAGAGGTTCACCGGAACATGCTTGTAGGGTGTAGGTGGATTTTCTACCTGAGTGATGCCTAGTTTTCGATTGAGTTATCTAGGAACGGGCTCAAGGAATGGTTTGAACACTTGAACAAAATGGTTAATGAACAGAATGGATACCTAAAGCGATGCCAAGACAAAGCACAATCTTGGTTCGGTATTTCTTGTTTCCATTGTTTACTGCTTTCCATATTACACTACCTTCCATATATATTCACTGACAGATTGCACAGATATTTGGTGGTTGCCTACTGGGATTTAGTCTCACACCCTATTTGGGTCATATTTTTGGTCCCATGCAGATTATATGGTTTCAGGTAATGAGAAGGGAAAAGGCCCTTGTACAGGTACTAGACTTTCTGCTCGGAGTGGGAGTGCACGGGACCAAGCTGAGGCTTCTGATGCGAAAGGGGATACATTTTGGTTTATTTTTGGGATTTTGTATACTTTTACTGTAATATATTTTCTTGTACCATCTTTGGCTATTTTATAGACACTTATACCATTTTCACCATTATATATATGTTAGATCCTTCTATTTGTTATCTATTTCTGGTGCCTATTTGTTGTCTACTGGTTACCTTCTTCCGCTATTGTATGTTTATAATTCTGCTGTGATGCTTTGGTAACGATGGCATAGTCTCCCCAAAAACTCACCTAGGCCCTCTCTGCTAGTCAGAAGCCTGTGGCGTTTGGGGAGATATGCTTGGAGCCATGTGGCGACCGGTCCGACTACCAGTTTTTATGGTAAGTCGGGTCAGGACGTTACAAAGTGGTATCAAAGGGTATTTCATTTTCCAATTTGACATACTATTTGGAAACTATAAACAAGATTAGGAAGGGAAGGGACTTTGGTAATAAACTGTGCCCGTGAGTTGCAAACCCACATACAGGGAAAATCCATGTTGCCTCATATGGAATTGTTTTTCTAGTTTTGAAAATTATAGTTGTTTTGATATCTGCGTTGGGTGACACAAATGGTTTTTGCTGATACTATTGATATTATTTTGGGTTCTAATTTGTTGCAACCCGATGAGATGAAGGTTTTCCATCTCATGCATCATATAGGCACCTTGATAGGAATCACATAACATGATATCTAAGATGCATTAGATATTACATTCTGTGGTGATAGGTGTTGTGATAAATATTGTAAGTTGTTTCTATAGTTGATTGATAGGTGTGCCTACTGTTGTGTTAGATTGGGTGCAATGAATGAAGAGTGAAATCATCTTTCAATTCATATGGAGTATGTGCCCTTATGGATTAGGAAATGACGCACCAATGTGATGTAAATGCTAAATCAAATTGAATTACATGGTTATATGGGTATCAAATTTCGATTCATGAGGTGTTATGGGCCCTCAGGGATCGGAACTTGGTGGACCATTGGTTAAAGCTTTTGAACAAAGGTATGTTAAAATAATTAATGTTGAAAATAGAGATTGACCTCGACCCGAATTTTGAGTGGGAAAGAGGTAGTGGATCTAGTGGGTTTTTGGTGGATGGTCCTTATGCGGTTTAGGATTTAGAAGCAGGCTGTGGGTTGATGTGGTTTTAGGAAGGTCTTGACCTATACTGTCCTAGTTCTTGTGCTCGTGAGTTTCGAATCTCTTTAAAAATATCGAACTGAGGAGTGTGTTTGGCATTGTAGAGTCATGCCACCATGGAGTCCTCCAGTCATACATCGGGATATCGGCGACCACATTACAGAGATGGCAGGCCATGGGCTACTAGAGGAAACTCCAGTTGTTCCAACTATGGCACCAGTGGTTCTATCGGACACAGGTTCTGAGGCACAGTTCTGTGAGAGCTTGTTTCATTTTATGCAGACCATTCAGAAAGCACCACAACCTACCCCGACTATGGCAGAGTTAACGCATGAGTTTCAGCACCAACATCCACCTATGTTTTTAGGGGATGGTGGACCAAAGGCTGTAGAGTCCTGGCTAGAGGTGATACTTGCTATCTTTGAGCATCTAGAGACGCCTCCGGAGTGGAGGATCAATCTCACTACGTATATGATACGTGATTCTTCCAAGAGATGGTGGGACGTGATCACCCATTCTGATCATCATTAAGTGATGTCTTGAATAGAGTTTCATACGACCTTCTATGATTTCATTTATCTTGAGACTTTGAGGGTCGATCGAGCTCGAGAGTTCTTGCATCTAGAGCAGGGTGCGTTATCAGTGATGGAATACTTGACCCGTTTTAATGAGCTTTAGCGCTTCACACCTATCCTGATGGGCGACGAGCTGTCGAGGGCCAGGCGTTTTGAGGATGGACTGAGATATGATATCCGATCTCAGGTAAATATTTTCAGGTTGACTACCGTTTCTGGAATTGTGAACCAGGCACTGATCACAGAACGTAACCTGAGAGAGGATGGAGGTGCGAGCCAGAGCGGTTCGACTTCAAGATTAGGTACTGTATTGACTCTTAGAAGGAAGCATCGTCTGTAGCTTCCACACGATGATTCTAGTAGTCAGAACCTTTCTTTGGTTAGCAATCTGAGGTGCTACCAGTGCGGTAGGCTGGGACACATGAAGCCGCAGTGTCCGAGGGACCCAGTCGAGTGCTGGTCATGTGGCAAGATGGGTCATCTTCAATGATTTTTTAGAACGTTTCCATCGGCAGCAAGCGATAGAGCGTCCCCACCGACTCCATATGTAAGAGCAGGGTCAGCAGCTTCTCATCAGGTAGGGAGTTGGGGTGTGACTGGCCGATCAGGCCGAGGTAGTGGTCGTGGCAGAGGTAGCCAGGCACAGGGTACACCGAGACGTCAGAGTGGGCCAGATCCAGGTAGTGAGGTTATATCACAGGGACGTGGTTCATGCCAGATTTATATAGTGCAACCTACTTCCAAGGATCATGGAGCGGGACCATCTACGGTGAGAGGTACGATCTTAGTAGCATCTGTTATTTCATCTGCCCTCTATGAAAGAGGTGCATCACACAGTTTTATATCTGCGCCTATAGTGAAAACCTTAGGCTTGTTGTGTTGTCTTATAATGGCGTCTTGATGCTAGACACACCACTAGGAGTTAGGGAAGAGGTTGTACAAAAGTGTAGAGGGTTCCCCCTTAAGGTTCGAGGGTGTCACTTCGTCTGGGATATTTATGTTCTTGAGAGGACAATTTTTGATTTCATTCTCAATATGGACTGGCTAGTAGCTTTCTGAGCCTACGTTGATTGTTACCGCTGGAGGGTGATTTTAACATCACTAGAGGGTGGAGTGTATAATATTAAGGGTGAGTGGGATCTCCAGTCAAGCCGAGCTAGACCAGAGCATCCTGGGCCGTGCGGGATGATAGATTAGATCACTAGTTTGTTTCTGGATGATTAGGGAGTAAGTCAGACAGACCTTCCTCCAGTGGTTGAGTGCTTCAGGGATGTTTTCCCTGATGACTTTTTTAGGTTTTCCTCCTGAGAGATAGGTGAAGTTATCCATTGAGCTAGTGCCAAGAGTTGCACAGGTATCCATTCCTCCTTACAGGATGGGTATAGAGGAGTTTCAAGAGCTCAAGAAACAGCTCGAGGATTTGGAGGCAAAGGGGTGTATTCGACCCAGTACTTCTCAGTGGGGTTCGCCGGTCCTCTTTGTGAAAAAGGAAGACATAACTCTTAGGATATGTGTGGGCTATCAGAAACTGGACCAAGTGATGGTAAAAAACCAATATCCCTTACCGTTGATAGATAACCTATTTGATCAGCTTCGAGGAGCTAGGGTGTTCTCGAATGTTGATTTGAGATCAGGGTATCACCAGGTGCGTGTTCGACATGCAGACATTCATTTTACAGCTTTTCGCAGCAGGTATGGTTTATATGAGTATCTGGTTATTCCGTTCGTTCTCACGAATGTGCCAGCAGTTTTAATGGCTTTGATGACTCGCGTATTCCATACTTACATGGACTTATTCATCATGGTTTTCTTGGATGATATTTTGGTGTGTTCTCAAAATCGAAATGACCATGCCAACCATCATGAGATCATCCAAAATACACTAAAAGATCATTATCTATATGCAAAGCTTACTAAGTGCCACTTTGGGATGGACCAGATTCACTTCTTGGGCCATATTATCTCTGAGACAAGATTGTCTGTAGACCCAGAGGAGTTTAGAGCTGTGGTCTCTTGGGAATAACCCAAGAATGTCTTTGACAAACGGAGTTTCTTGGGGATTTCGGGTTATTATCATCGTTTCATACAGGATTTCTCAAGATTAGAAGCGTTGTTGACATGCCTAACTAAGAAGGGCGTGAAATGTTTATGGACATATGCTCGTGAAGTAGCTATTCAGGAGCTGAAAGGAAGGTTGACATCAGCACCAGTCCTGATAATGCCAGAATAGGGAAAGAGTTACACGGTCTATTGTGACGCATTAGGTATTGGGCTGGGTGCATTGTTAATGCAGGGAGACAGAGTCGTGGGGTACAGATCATAGCAGTTGAGGCCACACGAGAGGAATTATCCGACACACGATCTTGAGATAGCAGCAGTTGTTTATGAGATTCACTATTGGAGACACTATTTATTAGGAGAGCGTTTTGTGGATTACACAGACCACAAGAGCCTCAAATATATCTTTACTTAGTATGATCTGAATCTTAGGTAGTGATAGTTGGTGGAGTACCTACAGTCCTTTTATTTTGAGCTTGCTTATATGCTTGGTAAGGGCAATGTAGTGGCCGATGCATTGAGCAGGAGGACTCAAATACAGGCAGTGTAGGAGGCTAGAAAATAATGGAAGCTTATGTCCTTGTTCTTTGAGAGGAATCTTGATGTGCAGAATAGCCAAGGGTAGTCTTTTCTATCGTCCTTAGCTGTGAATTCTACCCTCTTGGATAGAGTAAGGATGAGACAACTATCTGATTCAGAAGGTCTAGTTCTACGAGAAGGTGTGTCAGGTGAGGACCCTCCTCCTAGTTGGACGATAGGCAAGGATGAAGTTCTTCATATCCATGGATGTGTATGGGTTCTAGTGGATATTAGAGAGGAGTTGATGCGGGAGTTTCATGCTTCAGTTTGGGCAGTTCATCCCAGATTGACTAAGATTTATCGTGACTTGCACCGACAGTACTGGTGGCCGGGTATGAAGAGGGAACTGGCTAGTTTTATCACGAGATGTTCCACCTATCAGTAAGTGAAGGTGGAACACCAGTGTCCAGCTGAGGTTTTACAGTAGTTACCTATCCCGGAGTGGAAATGGGATGATGTTGCGATGGACTTCATAACTGGGTTGCTGAGGTCACCTTGAGGTAACGATGCGGTGTCGGATGTGGTGGATAGGATCACAATGGTTTCTCATTTTTTACTGATCAAGGAGACCTTTAGTGTGGATGAGCTGGGAAGGTTGTATATCCGTGAGATAGTAAGAATCCACGGGGTCCCGCACACCATTGTTTCAGACATGGATGCTTGTTTTAGGTCACGTTTCTGGCAGAGTTTTCAGAGGGAGTTGTGTACACAGGTGCACCTGAGCACAACAAAACACCCTCAGACTGATGGCCAGTCAGAGCATACGATACAAGTGCTAGAGGACATACTGTGAGAATGCATCTTGGATTTTGGGGACTCTTGGGAGCGACATATTCCCCTAGTTGAGTTTGACTATAACAATTGTTATCATACGACTATACAAATGTAACCATATGAGGCTTTATATGGTAGGCCATGCCGATCACCCATGTGCTGGTTAGAGGTATGAGAGGAAGCTTTACTAGGACCACATCTTGTTCAGGAGACTTCTGAGCAGGTCCAGTTGATACAGAAGCAGATGACTGCCACATAGTCTCATCAGAATTTATATGCTGATCACCGCAGAAGACCCCTAGAGTTCGAGGTCGGGGAGCAGGTTTTCCTGCATGTTTCACCGAGGCTGGGACACAGGTGGATCAGGAGACAGGTTAATCTATCGCCGAGATATGTTTGTCCTTTTGATATTCTGTAGAGGGTTGTGCCGGTAGCCTATCAGTTAGAGTTACCTTAGAGGTACCAAGCCATGCATGACATGTTCCATGTTTCTCAGTTACGACGATACTATACAGACTCGTTTCATACCTTCCAGACTGAGGAGGTCGAGCTTCAGGTGGATGCATCCTTTGAGGAGCATCCGATCTATATCGTTGATAGGAGCAAAAATGGTCTCCATGGCGAGTTAGTTCCTCTAGTATGGGTGCTATGGTAGCAGGGCCATTTACAGGATGAGACATGGGAGTGGGAGGCCGACGTACGTGCTTAATGGACAGAGCTATTCGAAGATGAATCATGACCACCCTTCAGAGAGAAATTCAGGGATGAATTGCTATAAGGGGGGATGATTGTAAGAACCCGGGTTATCATATGAGGTACGAATCCTTTTCATTTCAGTTTAAATATTTTTGAGGCCTATTGTGTATTTCTAACTTGACTAAGGTAGTTGCAGAGGTGTTCGGGGCTTGTTCGGAGCCTGGAACCAAGTTTTAGGCTGAAAATGGCCTGGAACACGGTTTGCACACGTTCTGTGCATGACCTAGCTAAATCGTGCGCCTTGTGAAGGCTTGGTAGAGGCAAGAGCATGACCAGTGCACGGTCTGGGAAAACCGTGTGGGGTGGTCGTGCGGCTGCCCCTTGCCTTCTAGTGAGGTCCACACGGTCTCCGAACGGTTTGTCAAACTGTGTGGATAAACTGTGCGACCTACTGTGTTTTGAATATTAATTAATTTTTAATTAAATTAATTAAAATTTATAAAAGCTAACGTAATTATATCATTCTTCATCCACACAGCAGGGGGACATCTCCAAGGAAGATTTGGAGAATTTGAGCCTTCTACTCCATCCGAACTCTGTTTCGATCGCCATTCCTCTCATTGGATCCACAATTGTAGGTCCTCAATTCCTTTTTAATCCTTCTCCTTTCTTCAGGTTATGATGAATGTAGATTTGATTAAGGCTAATATGCCCTAATTTCTCGATCTTCAACTGTTCTTCAGATTTCTTCCATACCAAGTTGAATCAGAGCCTGATAATGGATGATCTATCTAGTACGAGCCTAAGTAAGGTGGTCTCATGATTTTCACTGATTGTCAGGCTGTTTATATATACCGGAGTGCTACACGCCCACTTTTGGGGTGTCGCTTGAACATGAATTTCAAACCTGTTATTACCTAGCATGTTATAGGTAATCTGAATAGGGTTGTATATGCTTGAGTTAGGTTATATACCTTGGACAGGAACCACCCCTTGGGTGCGTTTCCTTGAATGACTCTTTTATGGGTTTTGACCCAGGATGCCTATGAGGCATGTTTTTTCCTTTCCCTTGTGGGTTGATAAAAATGGAATTGAATATGAATGGAATGGAAATCAGATGAAATTGTAATTGAAATTGTTTCGGGTATGGGATGGAGTTTTACCCCTTGACCCTTGTATGTAATTATTGAATTGCTAGACCACGTGAGTTAAATTCTCATGAACTGTTTTAAATGTGAAACCAAGTCATGAGTGAACCATGGAACCAATATGAGTTTCTGTCGACGAACTCATAGGAGACTTGTTACTGTAATGTCGAGTGAACCATGGATCTAGTATGAGATGCCATGGACAGACTCAACAGGGCACGACATGTCATGGGCGATACCCAGGTCTTATTAATAGGATTCCAGGGAAAGGCTCAGTTGACGGAATATACCGCTCCTAGAGCGAGGCTGAGTACCTAGACAGTTCACCGGAATGGGCTCGTAAAGCGATGTCGGGGTCCTAGAGGTTCACCGGAACAAGCAAGTAGGGTGTAGGTGGATTTTCTCCTAGCGTGATGCCTGGTTTCCAATTAAGTATTCCAGGAATGAGCTCAAGGAACAGTTTGAACACTTGAATGAAATGGATAATGAACAGAATGGATACCTAAAGCGATTCCAGGCCAATGCATAAGATTGGGTCGGTCTTTCTTGTTTCCCTTGTTTATTGTTTTCCATATTACACTACCTGCCATATATATTCACTGACCGATTGCACAGATATTTGGTGGCTTCCTACTGGGATTTAGTCTCACACCCTATTTGGGTCATGTTTTTGGACCGAAGTAGATTATATGGTTATAGGTAATGAGAAGGGAAAAGGCCCTTGTACAGGTACTTGACTTGCTGCTCAGAGTGGGAGAGCACGGGACCAAGCTGAGGCTTGTGATGCGACATGGGATATATTTTGGTTTCTTTTTGGGATTTTTTATACTTGTACTATACTGTATTGTCTTGTACCATCTTTGGCTTCTTTCTAGACTCTTATACCATTTGTACCATTATATATATGTCATATCCTTCTATTTGTTATCTATTTAAATTGTCTATGTGTTGTATACTGGTTACCTTCTTCCACTATTTTATGCTTATAATTCTGCTATGATGCATTGGTAATGAGGGAATAGTCTCACCATAGACTCAACTAGGCCCTCGCTTCTAGTCAGTAGCCTCTGCCATTTTGGGAGATGCTCTTGAGGCCTTGTGGTGACCGGTCCGGCTTCCGGGTTGTATGGTAAGTTGGGTCGGGACGTTACATATGAATAACAGGTGAGTGAAACCCATTATTTCCTTGATATATATATTTTTATAAAAATCAATGATAGATTATGTGATGGTGGTCCCCATTGATATTGTAGGGTTTTGGATGATTCATTTTATGTGGTGGTGACAAAACCTGCTCAACGCGATGTCGAGTTAGGGATAAATTTAATGATGGGTTCTGCAATGATTTTGATGGATCTATATCTTCTTTCATACTTATAATTGTAGTATATGAGGTCTCAAACTAATGAACAATTGACGAAAGGATTTACTACAACTACCATGTTATAATGTGAGCTCTAGTTTTGTTTGAAATGAATGTTAAACGTTGGGCAAGGTTTTGTATAGACTACATGAGGGTGAATCTAGTAAGGATAACGAATCATTACCCTATACTATGAATAAATGATACTTATCACATATTGATGTTAGGTAGCTAGTTTTTGAATATTGATATATAGTCTACAACATCTGTGGTCTTGTGGGTTATTAACAGTGCTTTTCATCTAACTTCTCTAATATTACATCATTATTAACAGTCTTATCCAGGAATGAAACACCTTCAATTAGATTGATCACTACTGGGTTGCATTCAACTACCTAAAAGAGAAGTTAGTCATTACCCCGATTCTTCAGTGTCTTGTGGAGGGATAGATGTTTAAGGTGTCCTATGAATCTACATATTTGGTTTTGGGATCCATCATAATGCCTCATTGAGATATGATCTCTTATGGGTCCAATATGTTACATACCCATTATTTTAACTACACCATTCCGGATCTAATGACTGTGGTGGTAGTGTTTTACCTAAATCTATGAGGATATTACATCATCAGGGATTTATTTTTGTTCATAACAATTCTCAAAAACTAAGATATATATTTTCATAGTGTGACCTAAATATATGATAATAGTGGAAGATAGAGCTTTCCTATGACTTACTCTGAGATAACCTACACACAATGAGAGGGAAAGATCATAGTATATTTGTTGAGCAAAAAGTCACATGGTGCTATTAATGAATTTGTGGATTCTTAGAGGGTAATGGAGGATTTAGTGTGTTTCTATATTGGAGTAGAAAAGGTTAATGACTGAGGATACTTATTATAAGTAATTATAAAGACTTATATATTTAATTAGGAAGAAGAGTCTATGTTGGAAGAATTATATGTGGAGGTATTGCATGACGAGATCATTTATGGTGATTCACTTGAGGGATGGTCAGAGTATTTCAATTATCAGGATATATTCTCATGATAAATTTCCATCCCATTGAAAATGTCTGAGTTCGTGTCATGATGTATTGTCAACTAGTAGGTGAAGGAAAACCATCAAATCCCTAGTGGTTTACTGTAGCATTTAAATATCCTTAAATGGATGTGACAAGAAATATCTAGAGATTTATTGATAAAGATGCACTGTGTTTTGGGGGATAAGATGATATGTTAGGGATAAAAGGTTTATTGATGAATTTATCATACATTCTAGTGATTTGGGAGTTGAGTACCACAGATATTCGAGGGGGGGATTGTGATTGTATGTCTTGGTGAGGATCTAAGGATCATTGTTGACTATCATTTTTGAATAAAAATTTATATTTAAATCAGGAATATATATGGTAATACAACATGAAATTATACCTAATTTATTCCACTGAAATAATTCCAACCCTTAAATGGATGAGCTAATGGAGGGGACCATCAAAAAACAAGTGGATATTTTTCTAGTTAGTGTTTTAGTGTTCAGTGGATTTTGGGTGAGATAACTACCCGTGGTTGAGTTTTACTATAGTAATACCCATTAGAATATTTCCCCTTTTGAGTAATTATGAAATAAGTTATGTCAGTATCCTTTAACTTGGACGGATATTCAAGAGGAAACAATTTCTAGTCCTGATGTGGTATAGAACATGATAGAGAATATTTTAGTGGTTTTCAAGATGATGAAGGTGACACATGATGGATTAATGAATTGTGTCGATTGGGGGAGATGGCATTTGGAGTATGATATTGGAGACCTTATTTTCCAAAATTCTTCCCCTTGACACATGAAATTAATTTTTGGTCTTGAGAGTAAGATTTTACCCTTGTTTTTCTGAAACATTGATGTGTGGTAACTTTTTGTTTGGGTGGATTAACAGTAGGAAATTCTACCACAAATTTATAAACTTCACAATGTATTCTTCATATATTATCTTAAATAGTAAATTTTTGATGCTTCCAAAATCATTTAATAGGTGGGATGGAATAATAAGAATGACATGACATTCAAGGAATGTGTATTCAATATTTATGATAGTATAGAAAAGGTTTTTTGAGGGTGTGTTATCACTATTTTTCATTTTTTATGGAGTCATGGTTGTTTGGAGGAAAGTACATGGGAGTGGGAGTCATATATGTGTTTTACCCTAATTTTATTCCATTATTTTGATGTTAAATTTTTTAGGGTTTTCTGATATTTTTATTTCTTGTTTTATGATAATGTTTCATCGTTGTATGATAGTTACCACTTAAGATAGTGTTTTATGGTTTATTGGGTTTGGTAATAAATTTTATAGTATTTTTTTGATTCTTGATAATTATGTAAAGATTAAAGTTATCTAATATAATATCCCATAACAACCAGATATATTACATTTTAAAGATTAGATATAGGAGGAGTAAAAATGGGATGGTGTTGAATCTATAACTATAACTAATGATTCATTCCATTAATCACTAGGTCACCATATGGATGCTTATAGTAGTGTCTTTATTCAGTTTCCTCATCGACAGTTTCATGAACATAAATTTTTCATTAATAATTTTAAATCCCTCCTTATTTTATTGGATCAATCCCCTTGTTTTCAGTGGATGAAAGCTACAAAAGGTTCACGGAATGAACGATTCATTAGAACTATGAATTGGGATATTTCCATGCGGTATGTAAATTATATAACCTCTTTAATAACCCTTATTTATTCATTAATGGTATTAGATTTAAGATGATCATTATAGCCATTTTTTTGATATTACAACCCCTGATTCCTTATCTATGATCCCTGTAATCTTATATTCAATATCGATAACTTCCGGTGTGCCTATCTATTATTTCTTTTAGAGCTATTCTGTATTTCTTCGGATGTTTGGTTGCGAATATTTTGATTAGATTTTGGGGTTTATTAGTCTATGATATTTATGATGATTCAATATTTTTATATAGAATTGAGGATCCCTTTTTTATATTCCCCCTTGCACTTTTACCTCCCTTTTATTGGATCGACAAAGTGAATACAGTGAACCTTGAATATATTCATATAATATTACATCATTATTCCTTGATGGGATATTGGGTTATTGGGTTATTGATACATAGTGAGGATAAAGAGAATCTAGTTGACATGAGTAGGTTCTAGTTAGTTCTCATATTTGTTCACCAATGAACTAGTATGGTCTTTTCACAATTTTATGAGAGTCCTTGTGTATGATACTACTGAGTGTAGATGTTATAATCACCCAAATATATATATAAGGATTCAAGGGGACTTTGGTGATCATGATAAACATTAGTAGCCTAGATATAAGGTTGATTCAGGTTGATTTTACTTGATTCTTTTGGTATATTTTTTATTTTGGATATTTTTTCATCTATTTTATATTATTGAATTTTTTATCTTGTATTTAATTGTGGTTTCTAAACCATGCATGATTATTAGTTAGTGGTATTTATGTATTTTTCATGTGATTATTTGGGGTGATTAATCCCATGGTTGTTTGATATACACTAGATAAAAGTCACCACCAAGTTAATAATTGAAACAATATTTGAGGGTCACTCTCATCTTTATTGAATTCCTAGAGGGGATTCCAAAAGTGGAAGGTTCATGAAAATTACATTCTAAAATGTGATTGGCCTATAATGAATGTCCGTAATCAATCATCACGTTAAACCATATAGGATAAATTTTCCCTTGATGGTAGAACTATATTTTGAAACAACATTGAACATACTGACCTAGTTAGAAGTACACATAGAATATTCTTTTTATATATGTATATAAATCAGTGTATATTGATAAGTGTGAGTATATTTTCCTACAAAATGGTAAAATTCCCATTAGATATAAATGTGAAAAATGTAAACATTGAAATAACAGACAAATGTATCTCTATATTAATAAAATAAAGTGAGAGGAGTGTGATGTGTATAGCATGTGTATAAAAACAATTATTTTATTGAAATCACTTGACTAGAAAAATAAGGCGGGATATAATTAAGTGTATAAGTGAGTAATATGATTAAAAATTATTTTACTATTGAGAGAGTTGCAATAGGATACATGAATAGAGATGTCTCTAAAAATTATACCACAATGGGGACTAATAACGACCATGTTTTAGGTAGTGAAAAATGTCTGGATGAATGTGTGAATAAATAATTCGAATTGATTAGAGAGAACACTCATCATGTTTGAAAAAATGAGGATGTGAAATATAATCCAAATATATACATTTTAAAATTTTAAATTATCAATAACTAGTTATAAGAGGAAGAAATAAATTATATTAATGAAACTATATCCTAATAAATAACTATAGAATGGAGACATTTTATGTGATATTTGGTTGGAAAAATTCAATCACCCAAAACAACTATGGTAAAATTTATATGAAACTGGAGATTATTAGAAAACTTTATGATGTTATAGTTTATAAATTTTAATATATAAAATTTATAGTTTAATCAATGAAAATAATTTTTATATTTAATTATAATAAAAATGATAAGAAATTTAAAAAAGTGTTATTAAAAATAAACACATAATTTAAACATAAAACTATTTAATTAAATTAGTTTAAAATATTAAAATAAATTGGAAAATAAAAATTGTTCCATTAAAAGTTAAAATCATAAAATCATGGATAAATAATCAATCAATGAAACATAATAATTGTACCTATATTTAATTTAAACCTTAAAAAGGCCCCAAATATTATAATAACCAAGTGTGATTAAACATGACTCTTATTTATTCTAAAACATAAGTTACCTAGTGATTTTTTGGAAAAAGGAACAATTGTTACTCAATGGGACGATGAAATCATATTCTATTTTTGACTTATTATAGAATGAATAATGTTACATGAGGATATAAAAAATATACATTAGAATGTCTAGAAAGAACTTATAAAAATAAAACAAAGTATATATATATATATATGTATGACACAAAAACATCATAGAGTCTTCCTCTATCAAAAATTCACCTTTGTCTATTTCTTATATAATAAAATGTATATAGATGAGAATATATCATTTCAAGTTAAATTATGAGTAATTATAAATTTAATCAAATAGAATCATTATAAAATGCATTAATACCAATGAGGATACAAAGGTACCCAACATTATCTCCATAAAACACATGTATATCTATACCCGTGTTCACTACTTCATCATATACTGACAGAAATTTCATATGTTCCCTTATTCTAAGACAATTGGAGTTCAAAAGGAAAAAAATTATTCCAATACCATATAGCCGACTCAATGATTCTTGACTATCTGAGTATGGAGTCAACATGTCAATGAATACATCACATGTCATTCACCTTTATGAAAGAGCACATCACATGTAGCTGATTAAAATATATATGAAAATTATATATATTCTCTAGGTTTCAAAACACACCATCTAATATATCCACATGGTGGGTACCTTTTATTTGTCATCATATGAGGGGAAAAGCCCATATATATTGAGCTCTATATGATGATATATCTAACAATATACCGAATCATCCCTTGATTAAATAAGACTCAATATATCATGATAAGGTATCAAAGTATGAATGTTATTATACAATTTATAACTAAAACCTCATGTGTGGGGACTCCATATATAATTCATGAATCCCACGTATACAAAAAAAATTGTAAGACTGTTGATGCTCACTAAATGATCACAAACAATTTTAGGATAGAATAAATACCCAAATCATAGGTATTATTTTCTTTTCCAATAAAGGAAAAGCATAATGTCAACAACATGATCATGCAACTAGATCATGAAAACCATTTAACTCCTATATGGAAATATGTAAGATGAACCTAAAAATGTCACACAACCAGATCATGTGATTTATGTGAAGCAATAATGATCACATGAGGCCCCATTGATGAGTCCTTTTGATCATAAAAATACCCACTAACAAACCATACTATTTATATAAGGCATATAGAAAAGTGTTGATGATCATGTGAAGGATTCCAAATGAGTTCCTCTAATTATAAAAAATATCAACAAATAGACACTCATGATCCTAAAAAGGCACTCAAACATTTTCATTCAATCACGTGACGCTTATCCAGATCCCCATAATTGTGGGGAAACTATCAGTGAAAATACTCACATGTTGTCTCAATATCTATCACTGATAAGAATATTCCTTTTATACATGCATAGTGGGTATATGTGACAATGATTGAAAGCTTCTACAAGATCTATATTGATAATGTGATACCCAGATGGAAAACCAATTGGATGAGTCCATGATTCTTTCAAAAATAAATCATAGAAACTATAAAAGTTATAAGACTTATGCATATAAATGTTATTTTGTTTTCATGTGAGGTGGTTATTCACCTTATTTGATCAAATTATTTATCGGTCACGATCCATTTGACTTTCTTACTTGATCTCACGATTGGACTCTGATATGAAAACCCGATCTCATGAATTCCCTTGGACAAGACAACATGATCTCATCGATGGTCTCTTATAAGCCAACTTGATCTCATGAATGACCTGTAATAAGGAAACATGATCTTGTGAATGGCCCCTGACAAGATAACTTGATCTCCAGAAGGGACCCATAAAAGTATCCCTTAATCATGTGAAATACTCTTTAATAGTTTTCTTAGTATTGAGAAGACTCCCAGACATGTTTTTCTGAAAATATGAAGGCTATTTAACATTTCGTCATGATTATTAAAAATAAATTTGACTGGAAATGGGTATAATAACTATACCAATGATAGACTAATCACATAGTTGTTGTTTATCGGGAAACATAATGATGTATATACAGATGAACTACAGAATGATCATACAAAGGGAATGATCTAATACTCCTTCCAATAACTCTAAACCATATCTAAAATATAAAATCCAGGAATGGTGGCATAAAATATAGATGATAATGCCTATAAAATCATCCCCACTACATAGAAAAGACGAGATAAAAGAAACACCAAAGGGAGGGATGGAGTGAGAGAAAACATCATGGAGAAGAATGACACACAATCGCAATGGTCTTCCCCCAGTAAAACCTTCAGAAAGACTTAAGTGATTATGTGTCATTTATATTATCTTTGGGTGATCAATATATTGATGATGCATATGAAATTATGTGTGCTATCCAGATTATTCAAAGGAGTTTTAGAGTGAAACTTGGTCACATGAAATCTCATAAGACCAATTCATGAAAAAATAATCAAGTCATATATGAATTAAATACTGAATAATATAGGTGATTTATGTGAATATACATACATTGATTCTCATACAATGGTGTGCTGTTATTTTCTTGTCCTATCCAGACCATGAAACAACCCTCCAATGTGTTATCCCTAATTAGAGGACACCCTTGTACATGTCTTTTTTTATCACATTAATTCCTCCATACATTTTATCGATGTCCTGAGAATCCAGCTTGAAAAATTTTCCCAGTCATGCAATGTCCTCCAATAATTCCATCCAAATCAAACGGAAACCTTTCGACATGCTAGTTAGATCATGTGACACCATTGGAAAAATCTTTTACAATCACGTGGAGAACCTTGGACATGTCAACCATTTCAAACAGTGGCCCAAATATAAGTTAGCTAGATCATGGAGAAGAAACCCTAGGACTTATCTAGACATCCTCAAACATGTTAGGAAGACAACTTGGGCATGTATAGTAGACATCCCTGATATGTCAATCATGGCATAAAGACACCCAATACATGTCCATATATCCATATTCCTGTCAGGCCGACAAATCTAACATTTCAATCAGATATCCCACACTTTTCTAGCACATCAGACAAACACCCACATACAAGCCGAAACATCCTCATACATGTAAGGTTGAGAACCAGGACATTACCATCATACATCACCATTATTCGATTCATATTAAGAATAAACTCTTAGAGAATACAAATTTTTACAACATACAAACTAAAACATCAACCATATTAAATTATGATAAATCTACTTCCTTCTATAAATAATATTTTTACGATTCCTTATTTAAGATTGATATCCAATGGAAATCTACCCTAGTGTAAGTCCAACCATATTACTATTCAATTATCTTATAGAATGAAAATGATACTATGGGTCTATAATCCATACTAATTCATCACAGAATAAGAGGTGTTTTTTATATATTGGAATCGTCTTGAGTGTAAGCCCTGTCCATTATCCATGTACATTAAACCCATCAGTGGGTTAAGTATGAATTTAACTATGAGGCACTGATTTCTGTACAAATAGGATATGTAGGATGCCTTCTTAAGACTAGAGCTCCAAATGGGAATCTAATATGTTGTAAGTCCCTCCATATCTTAGACACTTTATCCTACGGGACCGAAACTCTATTTTGGGGTTATCATTCATTATTATCCATTAGAAAATCGAGAATCCATTTTGAATTATGAGGACTCTGATTCCTTCTATAATATTGATACATTGGAGGCCTTCCTAAGGCACAATCTCATAATAAAACACTTTTATAGGGACTCCAAATGTGTAGGTCCTATATCCATATATAGAGCATATGGTGAATTCATATCCCTTGTTTCAGACATCGATCAAGAATCACACGGGATTAGGGATTTTCAATGATCATATCATGTGCATAATTTATTTAAATTATCCAAGGAAACCCCAGTGTGTAACACCCATTTAGATACATGATATGATTAACCCCATATAAGGGAATCCACCTCTAGGAATGTTTTTAAGGCCTACCCTTGTTGGTAATCCATAGGGAAATATACCCAATGGGAATTAATTATCTTTCACCATCTATCACTAGTTTTAGTGAGGATAAAACTACATTGAATCTGATTCCTGTCAAACCTAGATACATAGGATTACTTCCTAGGGATTGATTTCAATAGCCAATGCATAACTACCATCATATATTCCCATTCACAATGATGTAAAATTTCATGGATCAAAAAAAAAATACAGGGGTATTGAATTGAATTATAAACAAGATATATAGGATGCCTCATAAATGTTAAATTCCATCTTTAAAACAATAATAGACTTCCTGTAAATTATTAAAATCCCGAATTCTATGTTTTATGTCTTCAAATAATATGTAGCTACCCATTTCTAAGAAATAATGGTAAACAAATGGGTAACCTTAGATACATAAATATGTCCTAATAAATAGAACCCCCTTTATAGATAAATGTATTGAACACATGATTATATTGTTTGGGTGAGTAGTCATATATCAGGATTTGGAATAAATTCAGGATTTTACTGTAAATATATAAGAGAGTCACTAAATAAGAAATAATTCCCCCAAAAGGGTGATATGAGCTCAGAGTCCCTTCTTTGAAACTAATGCGAGTTCCTATGCATTATTTGGATTGAAACCCTTATTGACCACTTGCATTTGGATACATTTTATGTACCTAGTTATGAATGTGGGAGTCATTGGGATATTATATAAATGATTAAAATGTTAATATTGATTTGAATGATTGTGAAACTCAAATTTAACCCCCCAACTATCAATCATAAAAGATAAAATCTCTCCAAAGGAAACATGAATATTTAACCCTGCAAACATGAAATGATAGATGTGCTGTATCATTATAATAATTGGGAATTTATGTCACCTAAAACCTAAGGAAAATAATATATAATCATTTAAATTAACAAATGGTGAAACCAATGTGGATAAATCAAATACAAAAAATTATTGATTGACCATGCATCCGGATATTTTTTTTGCGTATCGTATGAATATCAAAATGGTATGTTCATTGGTAAATCCATTGTAACATGGGTTCCCTTGAATTAAGTCCATTCATTATATGAAAATTCCATGAGAGAATTTTTTTAACTAGGAACAAGAAAGAAAAATTGTGTTATATATACATAAATAATTTGGAATATTTTTTTCTTGGGAAGATGCACTACTAAGTGATCTTATACCTTTACATCTCTGTGACTGTACTAAATTCTATCATATGCATCTTGTCCAGATATCAGATATTTTCCATGTGAATGTTATAGAACCATAGATACAATTTTAACCTCTACAGGTCACTAGAAAACCTCACCCACCAAATGAAACTATCTTAAGATGGAGAATATGATCGCTTAAGAATACCAGTGACATGGTATGATCCCAACCCACAAGACTGCACATAGTCATCTCTAGACACAGAATCTAACAACTCAGTCTCATTCAGTGAAAACTACAAAAATATTGTGGAACCTATCACAACCAACAATCACTTTTTAATCGTATCCACTTAGTGAAATAATAAGTACTTTCCATATGTTAGGATGGTGTATCAAGGTGTTTATTATAGATCCATCTAGGTTCAGGAGATACCGAGGAGGGATCCCATCAACTGCCATACCCAATTTCATCCCACCTGTTCTCCTCAATATCCTACTAAGGTTACCATAAAATACAACCACATATGATACTAATTCATGTTTACTAGGTAGCTCTCACAAAGAATAGAAATATACGGATAAATTGGAGTGGGATTGTTTCCCTAATTCCAATAACAATTCCTACTCACATCTTTCAGCAGTAGGAATCAAGTATGCTCAAATCCATACTAACTCAAATTGTGTACAGATGAATAATCATATAGAAATAATGGGGGAGGCACATATAACTTCCCCCATTCATGAAGTTCATAGGTATATTGTAAGGCAATAAAAAGGTAAGGATTTGGATTATATCCCCTCTTCATTTAAAGATATATTCCAGCATATCGTGGAGGCTAAAAATGTTCAGGACTATATTCCTAGTTTTTTTGTATAGTGTCAATAAATTCTTGAAAGAGATGATGAATCCTATTAGAATATTCTAAAATTATTAAAGATACAGGGAAATAAACATAAAACTAAACCACCATCATGTGTAGTACATAACCATGATCTATATGAACAAATAAATACATCGGAGCAAGCATGCATTCATTCCCCAATACATGAGGATTTCAGCATAATCTAGTAAATGATGAGGAACATCCTCATCGTAACAAGGGATCTCCATCTTAGTTTGAAACATTTATTGGAAATAGAGCTCATTATTTTTAAAAATAACTAGTAACAAACTCTTAAGGAATTGGATTGAGCTTATATCCTCATTCCAATTAGGGATCACCAAATTAGTTTGGAATATGGAAATGGACATGAGCGTATTCCTATTGGAAATTTATAGTGTCAAACACCAAGGGATCTTTTCTAGGCTCATATATCTTCTCCAATTGAGGGTTTTCAAGATAATATAGCATTTCATTAAGTTTTGGCTCATATTGCTTCCAATGAAGCTATACAAAATATTCCAACATCTTATGGAAGATGGGATCAAATACCTAATTCCACTAATAAACGAATGTTCCCACACCCATAATTGAACTGTGATCATATCACCACTTCATCCATGATTAATCGGAATATTTCTATAATCACCTATAAGTAGGCTTATATTCCTACAAATAACACATATGCTAACTGAATACATCAGTATCTTTTCAGTAATGGGATCATATCCCCACACAACCATATGGCTACCATCATAATCTTGAAGCTATCATATAATAGGCCATATCCCTTATTTTCTTCAAATGGTAGGTTGGCATATTCCCTCCACGATGTAGAATGAGGATCATATCCATGATCGACCAAATGTTTATTCCCTTGAGACTATTCGACATAATTATTAAACACCACACTTTTCTACCGACTCTTCATACAAAATTGCGGGTGACTATTTACTCAATAGTCCTCCACATAGAAATTTAGAGATGGATCACAAGGACTCTACTCCTGACATCCATTGCGGTTAAACTCTCCATAGTGATATCTTTCTCGTATAAGGAAATAATCCCCTTGTATAGAGACCTTTATAACTAGATTTTCTAAAATACCTAGACACGTTAATATATGAAGGTTATCAAAACACTTAGATTAACTATATACAGAGCCCCACCAACTATTAACAATAATTAACAATATCCTGTAGGTGACTTAGAGAAGCAACCTTAGTGGTATGACTAGCGAGGGGAATATAAATATATTGAATAATATATTTAGATATATATATATATATAGAAATTTGGAAATAAATATCCTCCCAACTAAGATCTAGACCATCACCACTTCTGACTAAGAGCTCAAAGATGAGCTTGATAAGGAGTACATTCCTTACATGGTATAAAATATTTTGGAAACTCATTAGTAGTTTAAGGATAGAAACATACACTATATATGATATGAAGGTCACCTTTATACCATAAAAATACTCTATTATCAAATGCTACGAGAAACTATATTAATGGTTCAGGATCTAAAATAGGAAAAGAATGGATACAATCTACATCACGCGCGCAACCATTGCACCAAAACCCTTTTGAAACTTATATCTAAAGCATAATAATAAAATTATATATGAGGATGTGGAATGTGTTTATAATTTCACTTCACCACATCCCTAGAATAGAATAACTCCACAGATATGGAGTCCTACAGTGTCATTGCCACATGAGAAATCAGGGGACCAAGTAATGAATGGTCCAGTTGGTTAACACAATGAAACTCCCAAGATATAAAGATATATGTACATAGTAAATAGAGGTATTGGAGTAATAATAGTTTTTAAAATATATTCCCCATTGAAAAATTGGAATTCATTTAAGTAAAGTATGTTGATCTTGTGGACTACCGACATCTACCCATTGAAAATGACTCCCTTCATATAAAACCATTGCACCCAACTCATACATAAACATAACTGCACAAAATAAATCGGATCACAATAGTAGTCTCCTATAAACCCTCTAAGAGGAATGATGTCCCACAATTGTACGGTCATGTTTACCGCATCCACAAAACCTCAGGTCATCAAACCCTCAGAGGATCATTCAAATATCAGTGGCAGCAATAAATCAATTCCAACCCATAGGACTGAGGAATTTTAATCTTAATCACTATCTATAGGTTAATCAGACCCCAATAGGGTATTCTAAAAATCATCTATGATTTTAGATCAACCATAGATCATATGTATAGGGTATTTATATCTGAATTTATATCATAGGATCCATCAAATCCTCGACATGAATCCTTAAATCCCAAAAAAACTAAAATTGAAAGTGCCAATAGCTACCCCGAATCATCCCAAATCCAAAGGGTTTGGAAATTTTCATCATGATAATCAACATGGATGGAATCAATTTTCATTACGTTGGGATATAAATAGCAATGGTCGACATCACATTCATTCCTCCCATCATAAGACACTACTTTTCTATTAGTGGGCCATTTGACAAACTTGACTAGAAACTCCCTTAAGGTACTATTCATAGACTGAGACATTAGAAATGTTCAATGATGGAAATAAAAACATGTAAGGTTAATAATCCAATATTGTCTAATATGGCTAGAGGATAGAAAATTAACCCTGATAAAACCTTAAAAGAAGGAGTAAGTTGTGAGGAATGGCTATATTACCTAGTTTGTAATGGGATAACTACCATACCCAATATATCTCTATTAATTTCATCACCATCAACACAATAAATGATGTGGGTCATGTTGTAAATGGAGTGGAAGAGAACACAAAAATCATACCTCAAGAGTAGGGTGATCTGGACAAACCATCTGAGGATGCAATTATATGGAATCATAGAAGGTTCCAGAACCTTGCACTATAGAATAATGAATTTCTACATTAAGTGTGTAATAATATTAAGTATAATGGGAAACATGCGGCCACAACCAAGTCTCCACCAGGGGGTGGTCAATTACCTTCCATGGAGGAATTATTGGAACAATATTAGAATGAGACACAAAATATCAAACAACTCAATTAGTAATTACTTAGGGGGGACATTCCTGCGGGGTATAATATCTAGAAAAAGATAAATATCTCTCCTCCCCCATTTGAGGAGGGAGATAATCCACTGACAAGAGTTGAATTTCAGAACTAAGGTTTCTCTAGATCAAGGAAGATGATATTTATAAATGATGATGTTAAAGATGATTGTGTCATTACTCTATTATTAAAATGGAAACCCTACAATCCAGGTGATCATTTAGTCCTATCAAAGATCGAGAATAAGTGGGATTTGATAATGGGGACACCACATCATGCCTATCCTAACCCCTATAGATGGGATTTGGTCAAGATATTTGTACCTCTAGAAATTTCAAACATCATTGAGTTTGTTTGTTATTGAAGGGAAGCCATAAGAGGGTGGATCACACATGTTAACCCCAAGAAGAATCCATATCCCAAATGGTTGGATGAATCCTTTCCCACACCCAATTTCGGCAATCCTACCTTCTCATCCTCTGATGGCATGAGATTTCCAGAACAACCTCTCACATACATATTTTATTTTTGAGGCCCAATGATGGGCCCTCTAGATAATTATGTATAGAGACCATATCATTTTACATATATAATTACTTGATTTTAAACATAATTAACCATCAAATTATAAGATAATCATCGTAAATTCTAGTGTATATGTAGGATTAGGTATATAATTAAACATAATGAAACCAAAATAAAAACATATTTTATTTAATTTCCACATTTATATCATAACATCCATTGAGCTCATATATTTTCATATGATAACCTGTGGAATACATATAAAAGGGATAATTGAAAAACCCAGTAAGGGAATATGTAGAAGAATAAGTCATAGAACATGGGTTAAAATGCAAAACATGATGGAAAAAAGGAATATAATGTGAATAAACATTTGGAAGAATAACATGTTTAAAATGGGAAAATATAATCATGGAATCATTTTAATGTGTTAAAAACATCTTACATGACATAAACATGAGCCAAGGATGACTACCAAGAAAATATAACAAGGTGGAAAATGTCGCATTTTAGAATCATGCACACTTCATATCTCAACATGACGTATCATGAGACTAAAAATTACCCAATGAATTCGAGTTTCTATGAACACACCCATCATAAAATGTTCGTGAATATGTGTTCCACATAAAAAACCATAAAGATTACCCATGGAATGAAACTAGTATCATAGTCATATCACAAGGAATAAAAAATGATAATATCATGAATATTTCCATTAAATAATGGATTCAAAACAAACATGGAAATTGATGAGTGAAATTATTCATTGAACCTAATAATTGATGTCCAATTTAAGTGGAAACATGTCAAAGAATTTTTTATGAATCATTAGAAATGAAACATTTTATTGTGGTTAAATGAAAATATTAATGATAATGTAAAGAGAATAATGACTATTGGTTTTCATAGAACCATAAATGAACCAAGATTGTTTTTAATGATTAAATTATTTTTTTATAAAATTAATGATAGTTTAAAAGATATTATGGAGTTCACTTGTATGTGAGTAAGAAATTGGGATGTTCCTCTGAATCGGGCTAGATTATTGGGAAGAATTGAAAGGGAACCTTTCCAAAACACATATTACCCCATCAAAGAGGGATGATCTGATCCGGATACATGATGTTATAACATATAATCAAAATTTTGAATAATTATATAAAAATAAAGAATCATTATATTTGGGTAAAGAGAGAGAAAGAGTAACTTGAAGGAAAAATTGAGTTTCAGGTAGAATCCTTTACCTTATATCTGAAATGGTTATTCAGTTGGTCATAATATACTAAATAATCAAATTAAATACAATAATAAATTAATTATGATCCATTTATACCATTAATTTGTTTATTATAATTTTATTAACTTCATTTATGGTTAATTTTATGAGCTATAGTGTTCAATTTCACCGTTTAAGAGTGATTGTTTTCTTAGTTATCATGATCAATTTTCTTGTATAAGAGTATGGATGTTCTTATAAACTGGAAATAGAAATCCATAAATTATGTTATAAGTTATTAATGAACGTCTAGAAGGATAATATTTTATATAATTCATATTGTTATTTTGAGATAGGATGAATCATTAGATAAGATGTTAATGAAAAATGTTTTTATTATTTTGGGCAGTTTTCAGAAACCATAAACTTATATTGATTTATTATTTAACATCATATGTATATAATTATTCCAAAACATTACATAAGCAGTAATTAATATATTATATTTTTTTACCCATGAAATGGATTTCTAACTATCCTTGAAAACTATAATTGAAAATGAATTTTTTTCATCTTCGATGGTGATAAATTAAGACCTCATGAATGACATTTAAATTTGAAGAATAAGAGGAAGAGTAGAGGGGTTTAATGATGGATTATTCCATTATAATTGTTACAATTTTTTAAATTTTTGGAACAAGAGTTATCATACTATTTGGAACAGGGGATTTGGTTGGAGAATAATAAAATAACATGAAAATAAATTAAAATAAAAGGAAATAGAAATTTACGTTTTGAATTTGTCCTCCTTAAACACATCCTTAGAGAAAAGGGTTTGGTGTTCCTATGAGATTAAGAGATCCTAGACTTGTGGGGGGGGGGGGGGTATTGGGAAACATATTGGGAAAATATTGGGTATTTATCAAATCTTTGAAGGTGTGAGGTGAATAGGTGGCGAGGGGTGAGATTTATAGTAGAGGAGAGAGGTGTCTTGTTAATATTTTTATCAGTAGAATAATATTTTGTCTCTAGACAAGAAATATTGTTAATTATTGTGACTCAAAACTATAACTAGTTAACTTTAGTTCAAAATAATGGTTCTTACCTTAGACATACATAAAAAATGACATAAAAATTTATTTATTTATCATTTATCGAAAGCAATCGTAGTTTACTATTCACAAAAAATCTAGTATTTTAGAGAAATTTAAAAAATTTACCTTGAACATTTTTCAAGATATAGAATTAAAAAATTAACCCAATTATATGAAAAAAAAATTTAAACATGAGAAAGATATTTTTTAATTAAAATCATCATTTTGTCAAAAAACATATATTTAAAATTATTACCTAATTTATAACACATTGAATAATTAAATAAGGTAACATAATATCATTAAAAAAAATATTAATTTATTAATACAATTTTTAAAAATATATTTTCTTTTAAATCATAATACTAATTATAAAAAAAATTCAAATATTTTTTACGTATAAAACTAGAAACACATTATTAATTGTTTTCTAAAAAATTATTTAGTTATAATATGATATAATTATTATATACATTCGTCAATAGGTTGTAGAAATTTTATTTATACACTCATGGATGAGGTTACTGTTATATTGGTTTATTTAGTATTTATAAGGTTCATATTACTATTTTTAAGGTCAAGTTTCTATTTCATTGGTATAGGTTCTTTATGTACTAGAAGTACCTATTATTTTATTCTTTCTTTATTTATAACGTTTTAATTTTATTATAAATGTGATTTTATGTTATTATAATATATAAAATTATTATAAGAAGGGAACTTCAATTGATAAAATTTGATTTCATTAGATTCTTCTTCCCTTATGATATTTTTTCCTCGAAATTTTGTTTTACATGATATGGGGAAAACAAGTGATGGTAAATCTCCTTTATCTCATACTCTAGTTCCCATGTTGCCTCTTTCTAATTATGGTTCCCCCAGAGTACATTGACCAGGTGAGTTGTCTTATTGCATAGAATGTTATCCATATGGACCAGGATCATCATTGGCTTATAGGCGTACGATAGATCATTATCCAATTATACCACCTCTGAATTCTTTACATCTAAGGGATCTGGTATGTACTTCATCACAAGGGTTATGGGGAATATATTTTGTACATGAGACACGGTAGGTGGATGTGGTAGTTAATAGGCCATGGATCCAATGTGATAAAATATCATGAATTGGGCCTATGTATCAGAGACATAGATTTCATTTTTTCCCAAATATAATGATCCAATTCCACAGAGATATGTGGAGGAATACAATGTCTCCACCTTAAACACAAAAACCCATCGATGATTTCCAGTGTGGATCAATTGACATATTTGGGATTCCTTGATGTGTAGATGAATGGTTATCACATTTTCAACCATTTACACTACCATTTATTATCATGGAAACTTATGATCACTGACATCATCATAACCCACTATTGTTCTACTTATTTTTCCATATATGGCTCTATAGGGATCCATTTAGATGCTTGATTGGAAACTATTGTTGTATGTGAACACAATAAGAGAAATATTTTGGTCACATACACCTTTGAAGCCTATAGGACATGATCTCTACATGTATTCTAATGTATAAATAGCCCACTCATATTAGACATCATTTTGAAGATGATTAGTCGTACTAATGTTCATCATAGTGCTTAGTGCATGTTGGAGATTTTCCAGAGAATAAATCTGAATAATGGATCTCGATTGGATACAATCAATAGTTGATATATATGAATCCTTAACACTTTATTAATGTATATATGTGAAAGTTGATATTGTGAGAAGTCCTATGGAATTGTGATACAGATAGTTTATTTGTCAGATGATCCACAACAACTGATTTAGAATAGTTTCCTCTGGATTTCCTTAAAAGGATAGTTACAATTTCCATGGAAATGTTTTTCCAAATCCATATTGGTTTGGGTAGTGGTGGCCTAATCCCCTTAATATTTTTTCCTTCAGCCTTACCTTTATGACATATTAGAAACATTGACATATATTTAGTGATCTCCATTTTTTTCCAATCAATAGTTCTCTCAGATATCTTGATACAATATTCTGCTCCCTCGGTGAACGAAGAAGGTTAAGTTATGTGAATAATTTAGATTCTACTTATTTAGCTCTGTGTAAGATGGTACAAATAATTGTGACCTTAATTTCATGACACATTCCTGATCGATTTTAAACTCCGAGGATTTCACTTTTCTCATAGTTTTCCACCTTCTTCTGAATTTCTGAATCATTTCAGTGAAAATCCATTATTTTTTTCATAACAGATGGTTACAAAATTATCTGAGAATAGATTGATTATGTTCCTTAATTAATGATTCCCATGTTCATCCTTTGTAGGTCCTAGAATATTAGATCATTCTCAATTCTCATCATTTAAAAAGATGCGAGTTACTTTATCCTTAGATCATATGCCACCCTATTTTCCATACTAGGATAGTAGTGGATTGACCATTCTTAATCCTAGATGAGTTATAAAAATCTTTTTTGGATCCTATTAATCTGCCTAATTATGAATATATATTTGGGGCTCTTTTGATAAGTATACATATCAAAAATATCCCCATAAAAATAATTTCACTAGATTTTAAATGAAAAAATCATAGCTACCAACTCATGATCATGTGTGGGATAGTTCATCCCATGAGTATTCAACTACATTGATGTATATAATATCAATTTATCATTTTTCATTAGTACACATCCATACCCCATATTTGAAGCATCAATTTACACCACAATGAGTTTCCCACTTTTTTGATGTGTGAGTGCGAGTGTAGTGATATGCCAATTCAACAACTATATAAAACATTCATTGCATTAACTGGTCTAGAAAAACATTACTCATTTCTAAGTCAACATGGTTAATGGTTATGAATATCATGATATGTTCTTCAAAAATCCATAGTAATACCCATATATTTCAAGGAAACTATAGATCTCCATTAAATATATTTTACTGGGCCACTCATCAATTTCCAATGTCTTGGAGGTTCTATAGATATTTCTTTACTCATGATAACATTCCCCAATAACGATTCTTCCCTCAACTATAACTCTAATTTTATGTACTTTTCATAATGTGTATCCCTTCAAAATCTATTTATCATAATATTAAAATTCTCCACATGTTCCCCTTTACTCTTGGAGTTTAGAAAAATACCATTAATAAAGACTATCAATTTCTTTTGATGTAATCTATAAAGACCTAATTCATTAAATCCAGCAAAATTTATAAATAATTAGTAGGACCAAAGGGAATCACTATGAACTAATAATCTTTTCAACTTGTTCCAAATAAATTCCTCAAAATATCTTACTTCATCACCTTTAATTGGTGATATCCAGACTGATGTTCCAACTTAGAGACATAACTGCCCCATTTAGGTGATCAAAAATGTATTCTATTAGTGTTAGGGGATACTTGTAATTTATCCTAATTTTATTGAGCTCATAATAATCAAGGAATTGGTGCATTGACCCATCATTATTCTTACCAAAGAGGATTTGTGCTCCACATGGTGAAGCAATTAGGTATATAAAACCCTTACCCATATTTTGTGGTTATTTCTTCTTCAGTTATTCCAACTCAATTATGGCCTTTCAATAAGGTGTCTTTGATATAGGAAGATATCTTGGGATAAGATCAATTGATAATTCAGAATCTTGATCTGGAGGAAGACCAAGATATTCTTCTAGAAATGCAATTGTATAATCCCTCACAATTTCCATTTATTAATGAATGATTATCGCATTTATATCAATCAATTGGGGTATGATATTCTTTATTATAGGGAATCATCATCCACACATGATATGATGATTCTAAAGGATATTCATCTACTTTCATACACATGGGTAGAATTGGAGGCAACTAAAGGATGTGAATTGTGATATACCTTTCCATATAGTTGTTATTGGATTTATATAGTGATATCAAATCCATTCACAAAATTGCATCAAAATATTCCTAATAGATAGTGAAATGATTTTCTAGGAGGTTCGGTCGAAAAAAATTTCTCAGGATGAGTTATATACTTTGGTTTCAATAATTCCCCCATTTAATGTTCTCATAGATAACTCAACTTCCATATTGTGAGTTGGTGATTGAATAATTCTACTAAATTTACATGATATTAAATAATTAATTGAACTCAAATCAAACAGCATGATCTCTATTATTGAATTAATAACTAACATATATTTCACCACAACATTTTCCAGATCCACCATATAAGTAGTGATAGCATATTCTCTTTTTTACTACCTTGGGGGTAGTTGTTGTTGATTTCTTCAAACAAACCATTTCTTAGGGAAATTGATTTCATAATTCTTTATGTTACTTTTAGTTTAAACACTACACATCGTGATAATTTTTGATCTGAACCTTCATTGCTTCTTCATCATTAATGGGAGTCTTCATATACCATTGATAGTTATTGGCAATATTAAAATCTCTTCCAAATTCTAAGTATCTCTTGGTTACCTTTATGAAATTTCCAAGATGCTTCTTCAAATAATTTTGATACATGGGATGTTGGTTCTTTTATCCAATAGGGGATTTATTTCTTGATCCACCCATATTAAATTCTGTTTTCCACTTTTTTTCCTAGACCCGTGAAATCACTGAGAGTTTTATATCCATTTCATCCTTAAGGTCACAATATCCAACCTTTTCGTAGTTATGAATGTATCTAATCACCTATTATTTTCATAGACTCTACCTTAATATACTAATTAATATATGGAACATTCTTTGGTGTTCATTAAATTGTTGAAGGCAAGCCTTTCAAGAATTGTAATGTTTGCTTCATATACCCCTATATACTCCTCTCCCCTTTTCTTTAGTATGAGGAACTACTTTCCCTTTTTAAGGTGGAGGGTTCATGGAAAATATATATTAAAAATGATTTTCCTGAAATCCAACCATTCCATGGAAAACATTTTATCCTTGGACATTTTTTTCTTTTCTAGGTTCTACCATTGATCAGAGTCCCCATAAAAATGATAATTTTCAACTAAATTTAATCTTCTTCGAAGAATGAGAGGAAATAAAATATTTTTCTAGGGTTTTAATCCAATGTTCAGTGTTGATGGGATCATGGGATATAATAAACATGTGTTGGATTTTACCCATAAGTTATTTTAGCACAACTTTCTCTCTTTTAAGACAATGAGGATGTTCCACATGATTCATGTTACTATTCATAACTTGAGCTAGCTGAGCAAGTAGTGTCATGATGTTTTGAGCTCATGTTACCATTGTATTTGGAATTCCATTACAGGAATCATAACATTTCTTATCACATTTATTTTTAGCACATGTTATTATATTTGAATCCATTAACAATAAAAAATAATGTACAATTAGTGGCTTTGAATATTTAGTTAATAAGCTTATAAAAGGAAACGATAAACATAAAAGGATAAAATTGTAAAGGATAAGTATATCCTAACCTGTAATTCCTCACCTTACAATCTAGGTTATCAAAGATATGTTTCCTAACATATATTATTGCGGGATTTTTTTACTCCCTTAATAATGGGTTGTAATGACATTTGGAATTTACAAAATTGTATCTCCTGGGATTGTCAAACAAGGTGAATAATAAGTCCCATTTTCATGTACTAGGTTACCCAGATTATTGCCTAAAACACCTTGTCAGAGTTGTTGCTACTAGGAAAATCTATTCTAAAACCATGCCCACATCTGTTATGAAGACATGGATTCATTTTCTTTTGAAACCAAATAATCTATATGAACCAAAAATTATAGTTATTTTCTCATATTTAGTTTTATCTCGAAGGATTTTACTATATTTATTTTGAACTAATCCCAAAAATAACGAGACCTTGATCAAATACAAACTACAATGACTATATCCTTTTACACAAATCATTACATGATTTTAAACACAATTAACCACAAAATTCGAAGACAGGGATGGTAACATCTAGTGTATTTGGGAGACTCAGAAAACAACTAATCATCATGAAACCAAAGTAAAGAATATTTTATTTAATCATCACAATGATCTCCTAACATCCATTTAGATCATACATCTAGATAGGATAACCTATGGAATACATGAAAAATTGGTGAGCTAAAAATCCCACTAAGTTCATATGAATAGGAATAAAATATATCATATAATATAGAAGGTATACAATGATGGAATAAAAGGAATGTGACCTGAATATTCATAAGGAACAATATCATGTATAACAAGGAATGTATAATCATCTCATAATTATAATTTTGAAACAATATATAACATGACATCAATATGAGTTAAGGCTAACTTACATGACTATATGGAATGGTTGAAAAAGTACAAAAAATGGAATAATGTTCACTCCCAATCCCAAAATGAGGTATCATGAGAATAAACAATAACAAATTAATTGGGGAGATACATGGGTTCACATATCATAACATGTTACTGAATATGTCCTCCACTTGAAGAAAAACATTAGGGTTACCCATGGAAAAAATGGGTATCATAATTATATCATAAGGAATAAAAAATGATCTTATCATAAATATTTCATCAAATGAATTTATTAAAAACATACACGGAATTTAATATTGTAATATAGGCATGTTTCATGATAATTTATGTCCAACTAATGTAGAATCGTATAAAAAGAGTATCTATGAAAATTTATAAATGAAACATTTCAGTGCGGTTTATTGAAAATATTATAGATAATTTAATCCAAAAAGGGAAAATTTGTTTTCATTAAATAAAAAACTAACCACAATATATTTTCATACTGAAATGTGTGATTTTAGAAAATTTTATTTGGATGAAAATAAATTATGGAGTGCAATTTGAAGCGGGTAACAAACCAGGAATTTCCCTTGAATCGGGATTTCTTATTATGGAGAATTGGTAAGTGAATCTTTCTAAAACAAATATTATCCAATAAAATAGAAATTATATGATTTTAATACATGATTTTATAACATATAAATAGAATTTATAATAATTATAAAAAATTATGAAGCATTACATTGGGGAAAATGAAGAGAAAGAGTGACACGAAATAAGAAAGGAGGTTTGGGTAGAATCTATTACCTTCTGTCTGAAAGGGTTCTTCACCTGATCCTAATGTCCTGAATAATCAAATAAAATAAATAAATTATTTATTTTAATAATATTATATAAATTTAATTGATTGAGTATAATTTTATTAATTTTATTTATGTTCTTTTTATGAGTTATAGTGTTCAAATTCATCATATAGGAGTGCTAGTTTTCTGAGTTTTCATGATTATTTATCTTGACTATGAGTATGAAAGTTCATGTAAAATGGAAATATAAATATACAATTGATGTTACAATTTATTAATGATCATAAATATTTTTAAAAGGTTATATGATTCATTTGGTTATTTTTGGCGAGGATGAATCGTTAAATAAGATGTTAGTGATAACAGTTAGGATTATTTTGGGCGGTTTTCAGTCACAAAGAAATTGTTTTGTTTAATTATTTTACATAGTTTGTATATAATGATTCAATAACATTAAATAAGTATTAATACATATATAATATTTTTTCAAACATAAAATGGTTTTATAATTATCCTTGAAGTTATTAATGGAAAATGAAAATTTTTCATCCTAGAAGTTGATAAATCATCACATTACGAATGTAGTTTTCATTTTCTGAATATAAGGGAGATGAGAGGAGTTTAATGAAAGATAATTACTTTAGAAAACAAATTTACAGTATATGTGGGGTAATAGAGTTATCATTCCATTTGGATTATGGAATGTGAAGAGATAATGATAAAAGAACTTGTAAAGAAATTAATAGAAAGGGAAACATGAATTTACCACTTGAATTTATCCTCTGTGAAAACCAACATTGGAAAAAGGTGATGGTAATTTTATGAGACCAATATCTACTAGATATGAGGGAGAGGCTAGGGAAGCATATGTTTTAGTATTTGGACCTGGATAAAATCATGGAATGTCTTAGGTGAAGATTAGGTGAGGGGTATTATTTACTACAGAGGAGAGGGGTTTTCCAAGTATTTTAATCATTAGTTTAATATTTTGCCTCAGGAAAAGAAATATTATTTATTTGTATGACTAAATATATTAACTAGTGAATTTTAGTTATAACTAATTGTGCTTACCTCACCCATTCATTATGAATGAGTATAAAATTCATCTATTTTACATTTATAGAAAATTATCATATTTTAGTATTCAAAAAAAATTCATGTATGTTAGACAAATACCAAAAAATCATCGTAAAATTTTTTTAGCTTTTAGAATAAAATATAAACTCTATTTTTTGAAAACAGTGTTCTAAATATGAGAAATTTAATTTTTAACTAAAATCACCATTTAATCAAAAAATAAGTATTTGAAAATTATAACTAATTTTATAACACATTGAAAATAATTAAACAACGATTCATAAAATTATCCTAAAATAATTAAATAAATATTTTATTAATTAAATTTTTGAAAATAAATTTTATTTTAAATCATTATATTATTTTTAAAAATGTAATATAATATTTATAACTTCCAAAAATACCAACACTCAATTAATAATATACAAAAAAATATTTACTTATACTATGATACAATTATATCATATATTCATTTTTAGGATCACTAAATTTTATTTATACTTTCATGGATGAGGTTACTATTATATTTGATGCTTTACTATTAATAAGGGTTATATTATTATTTCTAATGTCACGTTATTATTTTATCGATATAGATCCCTTACCTTCTAGAAATTACTCTTATTGTATTAATTATTCATTTATAATGTTTCTATTATGTTATTAATGGGATTTTATATTATTACACTATAGGAAATATTTATAAGAAGGGAATCTCTATTGAGAAAATTTTAGTCGTTACTGTAGGAGTTGACCAAACTGAGATGTTTTGTAAAATCTCTGATAGAGAGATCCTTTGTTTGGTACAACTGTCTTCCAATAGGATCCATTATGAGATAAGAAGACCTTAATCATCAATTTCATTATTAGTTCATCTCTACACTTAGTAAAATAATGATTTTCAGACTATAAATGACACAACACATGAAAATGAGAGGGTTTAGGACTTCATCACGAGATGGAAGGGTTTAACCTATTCACAGAGAATCCATTCTTATAAATGGAAACTAATAGAACAATGATTTGAAAGTATTGGGATGAGATGAAAACAAATTTCATCCAGAATAAAAGATTCTATATAGATTCTGTGATTTTGCAGAAATAGAACAACACATAGAAGATTCAATTCATGTAAGAAGAGTTAAATCTCAACCCATGAACTTAGTATAAGGGAAAAGGATTGGAAAGTAAGAATCTATCATTTTTATCCCCAATCCAATAGTAGTTCCAATTTTATTACCTAGGATCTGCTTGAATCATCATGAACCTCCCTCTAGGTGGCATGAATAACAAAATCAACCTCATGTATATGAAAAAAATGATATCATAGTCCCTCATGATTTGAGGAACAAATTTATAAATCGCACTCCTTCATAAATGAATATGATCTCAGATAATTTCTTGAATCCATGAAAAATAAACAACATAAGATATTAGAGCCCCATAAACCCCACGATATCAATATAACAACTTTTCTTGAATACTTCATTTTCCATGGGATAATGGATCAAAAAAATACATGAATTCTTTACCTTCAAACGAACCCTACAAATCATGGTTGACTCTCGAACGGTTACACTAGAGAATTCCACATCCCTGGTAACTTTTATTACAATTTACCAACTAGAACAAGATAGTTAATTGAATGATGTTATGTCCAAACTTGGAAAGATGTTTGATAACGAGATGACATGAAATTTTCTTGACCGAGCTAATGAATGCATAGGATAACAACATTACAACAAAAAAAATCGTCCCATCACCTAGGGAGGTGAAATTTAATACTCTTTCTAGAGGTGAACACAAACATCATACCATCATTAATTCTTAAGAGGAAGAGTCATATAAAGTTCTAAAACTCACTCAGACTATTGTATATTTTATTCCGTCAACATATATAGAATGATCACTATCCCACAAAATAGATCCCTTATCAAATGAAAATATCATTTTTGGTTATTTTAATATAGTTCACTTAACAGATCCATTCCCAAGTGATTAATATTTCTTTGAGTTTGATTACCCCATACCTGACCAAGGAGATGGAGATTGAAGATGCATAAGATCAAGATAAAGGGGACAACATGAAGGATTTCGAACAAAATATTTAGGTCACATCATAATAAAGGATATATATAAATATGGGACCCCTGGATGAGAACACCCAAATGAATAAATATATTCCTCATATTTCCCAACTGGTTTTCCTATAGTATTCATCTTACTTGACCATTTTGTGGGGGTGTGTTTGTCTGAATTTGTTCTAAAAAGGGGAAGGCCAGTGTATCCCACACCCCATGAAGAAAATACTCTATCAACCTCTACAAAATTACTGATCTTATCCACCCTAAAATCCTCAAATTTATAACCACATAATAGGGAGAAATTCCACATTAGATATCACATACATCTGGAATAAAGTACGATGTTCTGAAATACTTGGCTGATTTTATATAAAAACACTAAATATTGGATTCTACCAATCTTTAAAAAGGAATATAATAGGTACTCCTCTAATACCTCCATAGACTAAAATAGTTCAAAATAGAAGTATTTTTATCCGAGGATTACTAAGAATACACAACGTCATCAGAATTCCATGTCACTATCTCATTCACAAAACATGATTCGTGAAATGTTATCTAGGGAAATAGTACACCCTTGTATATTTTAATAAAAATAAAATATGTCAATTTTAAAAGTGATCTTGTCAACAATAGTTTAATGATAAATATCATATTGATTATAACTCTCTAATTTATGGGATATAGTGATTTGGATTTATCTCCTATAAAGATTTCCATTAAACAGTATGATAAGAGTAAGAAAATGCCTCTTGTGAA
The DNA here is from genome assembly GCA_963277665.1 of Viscum album. Taxonomy (NCBI): domain Eukaryota; kingdom Viridiplantae; phylum Streptophyta; class Magnoliopsida; order Santalales; family Viscaceae; genus Viscum; species Viscum album. Next base: position 1,386,898,752 of record OY728138.1, read on the forward strand.
TATCATGTCGAAGGATCAACTTATGGATCAAACATCAAACACTATGTTCTTAATTATCCATCAAGACACGACATATAATTTTCTCCTTTTAAAATATTAGATTCACATCCTCATAGTGGTACATTAGACATTTAATTAGTGTACGGAATACCCCATCGATGGGAAGGTTTTGAAACAAAATGATGATGGTAACCCCTTTGAGTCTTAAGATTTCATGTACACTGAGGTAGGTTTCTAAAAAATTGAAGGAAAAATACAAATGGTGGATGAAGATATTTTGTTTGGAGCCCCCAATTTCTTGGGGACTACCCCAATAAATCCATGGACTCTGATCGAGAGTGATTATGTGAAAACCATAAATCTAATTGGGATACAAGACTTAAACTGAAATTTATGGGAACCTCCTATCTCTAGTAACTACATAAAAATAGCTCTTAAATATATCTATAATGAATCTAGTATTCCATGATGACAATGCCTCTTTCCATGGACTCCCTTACCTCCGCAGTGGAAAATATTACCTTGGATTATCCATCATACCTAAAAATGCTTCCATATAATCAAATATGGAAGAAGAAGAGGATAAACTCATGAAATCCCCTCGCTTATTTATGTAAGGCATATCCTCTATCATCAATGATATCAGTTAGGTGCATATAGGTATAGAAGAAGACCCTCAACCAATGTTGATTAGTAACGACATGACTCTTTAGGATAAATAGATAAATATTGAATTCCTAAATAAATATCTATATTTTCTCACATGGAATTATATGTTGATTCCAAGGTTGAATCCCGATGTGGATACACATCACCTATTCTTACCTGATGACCATCAATGTTTCATGTATGAATCCTAGAGAATTCACCCCTATCATTATTCTAATATAGAATAAAAAGTTAAAAATTTGATCAATGTTATTTTTTAGGGAGGTCCAATACCCAAAATAGCTCACCAAAATATTCCCTATGAGGAAAAAGCTAAGATAGTTCAGCATCTTCATAAATTTTAGTGACCTTAATTGACACAGCTTGAAGAACAGTTTCCCATTGTTGATCACAAAATTTTTGATTGATTCAATAACTGTCTTCCAATCCCTTTACATCAAGGATGAATATTTAGGGTATAATCAAATAAATATGGACCATGGATATGAAAAATACACCTATATTAGTGAACATTATAGAATCTTTTCCTATTAGATAAATCCTTTTTGATTTAAGAATACTAATATTGTTAACCACTGTGACATGCATCATATATTTTGGTGCTTAATGGGAATAATATTAGAGTGCTATGTTGATGACATGAAAGTAACATTGTGATAGTTATGTCATCACTTCATGGGTCTTCACACAATCTTCATCAAGTTGCATTATCACACTTTGAATATGAATCCACTGAAATGAAAATTCAAGAAAATGGAAAGAAAATTACTTGGATTTTTTGAATGCCACCATGGCCTTGGGGTTAACCAAAAAACTACTTGTGTAATCATATCTATGTAACATCACCAAAATCATAATGAATTGAGGGTGGAACCAAGGGGAACTCTCTCACATATGACATTTCAAATCTATCATGGAAAGAAATGATATCCACAAGACCATGTTTATGATAAATAGAGTCACATACTTATGGGATGAGGATGAAAAATAAGCTTGTGATAATATCAAGAAATACTTGTCGCACCGACCAGTGTCGATTCCATCGGCAGTGGGAAATTCACTTATCATATATATAGTCACCATGAAAAGGTCACTCGTTTCTCTCCCCACATAGTAAAATGATGTGGGGATTGAAAAACAATCTACTACCTGAGCTGGATAATGCTATGTATTAAGACCTGATATTATAATATTAGTATAACTGCCACATACTCATCTTTGTAGTGAAAAAGTTGAGATATTACAAGTATCATCATAGAGTCCACTTGGTATCCTGTATTGACCCCCTCAAGTACAACATTTGTTTCCTTAGGATAATTGGTAATTTGGCCTAATGGGTGGTTATTATATAGTAGTATGACATCTAGTTCTTATCACAGATAATAGTTAAAGGGTAGGTAGTGGATGATTTCATTGTGGAAGATCTTGCCTCAGAAAGAACACTAATAGACATTGAACTTCAAGATAATGAGGGTTTATATTCCCATGAAACTCCCTGAACATATGAGATATATTTTGAAAACGTATCCTAATGTCTGATTGGAAAGATGATGGATAACCCAAATCTCTATTTGGTTGGTCTAGGTATTGTATTTGTTTCCCTAGAAAAATAAAATCTTCCATAATCCTTATCATTGTTTTACAAATACAGTAATATTTGAAAAGAATACAAAACCATAACTGTTGGTATGGAACAATCCCTACAACATTATATAGTCCACTTAAACATAAAAAGGGATTTATAGCTAGTGATCATAAAAATTATTATATAATGAGCTATTAAGATGGACTAATTGACCCCTTTCATCAGTAATGTCAATGAAATAATGAAAAAAATTAGATTTCAAACCAACATTGAATCATGTCCCCATATAAAAAATTCTCATATTGATCGACTGGATAATGCAGCCATAATCATGGCCATCCATGTAAAGGATGAAGAAGTTTTTCACATCCTGAATTGAAGGATTTCATCATTATTCATCATCAGTGACATTAAGGAAATTAATCATATCAACACCACAACAAAGCATAATGAACTGATATCAACCCTTGGATGGATGGATCCCATAGTTGATTATCTGCAAAATGGGACCCTCTCTTTAGATTGATCCAAAAGGGAATACCCTCAATATAGAGAAGTGAAATTTACCCATCAAGACAATCCAAATGATTAAAAACACCCTACAAATGCAGCATCAATCTTATCCTACTTGGATGAACATTTGAAATGGATATTCCCAGCATCTTGAGGGAATTTCTTTTAGGATTCTACAAACACTCAACTATGTGGAACTAAGATCTCCCATAAAATTAAGAGGCATGGTTACTACTGGAAAACAAAAATACATAAATTTGTGCAATTCTCAATGAAATTTCATGCATTATAGATTCATTAAAACTTCATTCATCAACCCTAAAAGTTTATACATCTAGCTAAATTTTCATAGTCGTAAAAATTATGGGGAATGGATGTTGTGGTGATATATCCCACCACCATATCTAAGTAGTTTAAGTATATCATTTCTACAATTGACATGTTCTCCATATTGGTTAATGAAATACCTATAAAGGAAATCCGGATAATGAATGTTATTAAATTCATAAAATTTGACATTATCATAAGATTTTGTGTTCCTCACATGATACTGTTATAAAATAATACCAAAATTACTTCTACCAAATTTATAAAATTTCACATGGATTACATAGTTGAATCCAACCATTCTTCTTTCTCTCTTGCACTAGAAATTAGAAAAATAAAATCCTTGAATAATAATCTTCTTGAAATACACTTGATGATGTTGTATAAGGACAATAATTCTAGTACATACAGGCTCTATCTTTCTTTATTGTCATACTATACCACCAATCACACTACTACACAATATATTACATATTCATTAGATTATAAGACCAAATAAGTATTTCCTATATAATTATATTTTCCATTGATCCAAATAGATGCATGTGGAAAACAATTAGATGATGAGGAATCAAAAAATATATTGATGAGTTGGAATGGATCAATGAAAAAAGGTTCAGTGAACTGCGAAACCATAAATTTCCTCAGAATGAAATGGTATGATCCATAAATAAAAGGTTTATCCTCTACTAATTCCTTCAAGGAGAACTAGAATTTACCTATCAAAACCCCAATGATGACAGCAAACAAACCTCTAAAGATGGAACCCAAATTGGATGTTCCTTACATCTTATATAGTTTCTATTCCAACGATGCATACTTATTGGAAACAATGTTTGGTGAACACATTATACCCCACAATTCAAGGTATATTAAGAATTATTTTTCATGAATTATATGAAGCAGATTTCAACCTCGTCGTATGATGTTACACAAAAAATACATTATCATCGTATGATGTAAAACTTCATGGTACATACTTACTCCAAGATGGTAAACTACTAATAGAAGAAGTAATTAAAAAAAGTCTCTAAACATTAGATCATCCCAATGTCTTGGAATAAATACATTTAAATGAACATAATTTTCCATCCTTACCACATGACATTTGAATACATTGAATTCATCCTTTCCATATAAGGGTAAACTGCATGGAGGTATTTTTTATAGCATAACAATAAACTGGAAAAAATGTTACTTCAAAGATGGAGAAGTATACATGAGAATGATCTATGAAAAATAAAAATTAAGTACCCCTATACATATTTTCCAGTCAAATCCACATAGGTAATCTTGCCACTCAAGATCAACATGTGGAATGATCACTGCCATCACATGATATGCAATGACATCTGGATCTCCAGTCCTTGGTCCAACTGTAACATATAGGAAAAAATTATCACTTTCTTTTGAGTAAGACCAAAATAGTGATTTTTCTATTTAATAACTTTTTGTGGCCTGATTCCTATAATCAATGTATATAGTATGATACAAGGATTTTGAATCTTGGGTCCAACTACAATATCAATGGAATCTATTCCCCCTGTATGTATGAGTTAGATCTGGTTGGAGAGTTTTCCATACAATAACTACACATGGATTGATTATTACCATCATAGGATATGTGGGGTCAATTATATCTCCAATCCAGGGTCTAGATAATATATCAAAGGAAAAAATTCCGCCTCTGAATATTGATTAGATTCGCATGGGGAGTTTTCCTTTCATGAAAATTGTGTAAATTTATTCCTACCATCACATGATATGTATTGACTCCCAGTTCTCTTATCCTGGGTCAAGCCATAATAACTAATGGAAGCAATTACACCCTTTTTATAATTGATAGACCTTCATGGTGATTTTTCAATTCATTAACTATGCATGGCTAGATTCTTTCAATCGTAAGATACGTAATGAAAACAATATTTTTCATCATCGATCTATCCATAATATCAATTGAAAAATGACCCCCTCAACATATAGGATAGAAATTCACGGTTAATTTTTCATTTAATAACTTCGTGTGGCTTTATTATTTCCATAAAAGGAAGATAGTGACACCCAAATCTCTAATACTGGTTTCAACATCAATAATCAGTGCAACAAATGATCCCTTATGGGTGTGTGTAAGACCTGCATAGATTGTTTTCTATTAAAGATCTATGTTCATATTGATTTCTATTATTGTAGGATATATAGTGACTATATGGTCTCTAATACTAGTTCCATCCACAACAAAAAACCAAAAAAGGACACCTTTTTTCATAGGTCATACATCTGTAGATAGTTTTTTCCAAGAACTATGTGTTTCATGATTCATATTACTATAGGATATGATGTGAAACCCATATCTACAATCTTGGTTCAATCCACAATGTATGTAAAAAAAATTCCCCCCTCTACGTACCTTTCAGACATGTATGGAGATTTTTCCACTCATGAACTACATGTGGATTGATTTCAGCCATCACATGATACATAGTGATGCTCTAATCTTTAATCCTAGGTCCAACTACAATATAAACATAAAAAATTCCCTCTCTAAGTATCATTAATACATGAATTAAGTGTTTTCATTTCATGAACTATGTGTGCCTTGATTCTAACAACTGCAAAATATGTAGTGAAACCTACATCTCCAATCCTGGGTCCTTTCGTAATATAAAAATGTTTACCTCCCAATGAGTGGTTTAGAATTTCATAGGGAACATTCATATAATAATAGTGTGTTGCTTGGTTTCCTCTATTATTGGATACATAGTGATACTAAGATCCCCCATATTAGTCCCATCCAAGAGTTTCATCACTCCTAATCATATCTCCATTATATTTTTCAGATTTTTATAGAAGGATATTCTTAATGGATCTAAATATGGCATGATTTATTCCCTATACATATGCATGGTGAAACCACAGGAATACGATTCATTAAAAATATAATAGAAATCTGGTTAAAGATGTCCAAATTATAAAGACCCACTTTGCCTATTCCCAAGTCATATCTACAAACATCTTGCTTCTACATGAGATAAATCTTCACAATTAGGGCTTCGTCATAAGGATACCCATCGATAAGGATATTCATAGATAAAATGTTATTCATGAATCTACATTCCCCTAAATATTGAGAAAGTGTCCCTGTGAATATATTTCATGACTTCGCGTAGATTTCAATGTCATTTCCACAGACCATTAAACTTTAATGAAAACATATTTATCATATAATGCTAAAAATTGATGATAGATAAGTCCCCGCTACATGAACATAATTTTTATATACCATCACCCATCATCATTCCTTGTTAAGTACCACAAGATCCTATCTCCGATCAACATGAGTACAAGGCTTATTCAACATCTTTTAAGAAACCCAACCCCTAAATCACATTTCTTGGATTGCGAAACTCAGGTTTCCACAAACCATTCATATCCCATGGCAAGGAGAATAATCATTTCTCTATGAAAATCCTTGAGGTGTATAAGCAAAAAAAATTTAAAGCACCAACCAAATACATATTGTGCCTAAAAATGGAGATTTATGATCCTTATGAGCGCTGACATCATGTAACAGTGTTCATCACCTTAGAGTGATTCGTGATAATTTTAAGCATGATTGTTCCATATCAATACTCAAGACTTGAGTACATTGATACATGATTTAAAACATTCCCATCTCTATCGCAAAAGGATGTTGGAGTAATCTTGTACTTTAGTAACCTAATTTAATATTTGTCTAACATTCCCTTTATACCAATTACATGAACATCATGACATTCAACTGTATACCTATTGGTTAATGTGGTACAAACATAGACTTTATCCATTGATGGTCCCAATAACATAATAGTTAACTGCTAGTGAAAAAGATATAAAACCTATCAGGATGAAGCATCACAATGGGATTATAGGGAAAAATTCAATTCTACAGTCACTAAAATCATCTTATATAGATTTTAGGAAACATTTAGCGAATAAATAAGCATGAAATAAATCTCATAGCGCCAGTATGTGGCTCTAGTTAAAGTCGAGCCATGATTTATGGGACCCTAGCCTAGGGAAAAATTAGAGTAACAATTTTTCATATATTCTTCCCACGATAATGTTTTCACAAAGTGGTGAACTAGTTATTATGGTTCTTGAACCCATCTTGAATATTATAATTTCTATAAACCACTGTCATGCATTTTAATTATAAGCTGACTCAAATAGTTCCTTGAGTTGGAATCCTTATCATTGAACCCCATGGATCCTGGGTTTCCATTATCCTAGTTCTTACCTATAGAAAAATATTAAAAAGTCATGGATAATCCAAAAGGAACACACTAGTATTTCATGGAGAATTTATACCTACAGAATATCTTGTTCCTTGAGGATTTTGGTACCAGAAGTACCCCATAAATACATGAGTCATTTTCCTGATCAAATGGAATATAAGCTTCAACCATTATAATTTGTTGACTTATACCCACTTGTTTCAACATCCATTTAACTAAGATATTACAAGACCATCATTTAAAATCCCCATAACTAGGATATTTATGTGGATTTTACATCCTCGACAATTTATCACTATGTATGTTTTTTTTCTCAAATAAGTAATATGATATACCATTATAAGAATATTTGATGGTCCACACCACATGAATCGAGACCAAAATGAATAGTGATACAACTTCCCAATGAAAAGTTAAACAATCATATGGTTCCATAACCATTCTTGGATAACATTTTTTTTCAAAAAACCACTCCATTATCCAAACTTTGGTATCCTAATACATAATTCATAGCCCCTAGAAGATAGTGGCGAAACATTTACATGACCATTCATGTAAGACCTATGGGCTCATTCGTAAGGTCCTCTAACCCACTAACAAGAGGAATCTCCTCCTTGTAGGAGAGGACCTCTAATATTCATGGGCCATTACAACACTACATCACAACTCAACCCATTAGGGTCTTTTAAGTTATCCTCATCATTTCCACCCCATTCCTTATGAACCTGTTCAATAATATGGTTTATAATTTAAACCAAACAAATTCCAACTATGTAGGTGGATTCAACATCACAAATATTTTACCATCCACTAATATCAACTTCACAAATCTTCCATGGACCTTCGAAAAATTGAGGGGATCCCCTTTACATAACCCTGAATTCAATCTATATGGCCCCATGCGTAAGGGCCTCTAAACCTCTAACTGGAGGCATATCCTCTCTTTAAGAAGTAAACTCTAATCCCTAGAGCCTCAATAATACCATAGAGAAACTCAACACCTTAGATTGTTTTGGGTCACCCCAAATATGTCTAACTTCTTAAATTGTTTTGATTGAATTCCTAGTATCAAGACACTAAAATAAAATACATAACATGTCTAGAAGCACTCTAAATTGAACATCATCTAAGATCCTTTTAAAAATACTCTAAACCACACAAAATCTATTGTCCGGGTAGAAAGACATAGACTACATATAGTTAGAAGTCCTAGATGTAGGAATATAAACAATATAATGTCCCATGTCCTAGAACAAATATGATAAACTACACAGTGTCCTATTTCACAGATGTAAGACTGTAAACTACATAACATCACAATTCATTGATGGAAAAAGCTAAAATTCAGAACCTATAAAGTCTTGGTAAAAAGACTCTAATATTCATAGTGTCTCATATAAATAAAGAAACACTTTAAACAAAATATAATCTCATTTCATGGGATAAATACATAAAATATATAGAAATTTACATCCTTAGTATATGAAGTTAAACTGACTGGAAAACATCATTACCGCATGATGTTAAACTATATAGAAGGTGTCCTTTATTAATGATGTTAAACTTCATGGAGAACATTATTTAATAAATTGTACACTACCGACAACAGATGGACTAGTGATAAGACTTTAAACTTAGTAATTGATATTTTGAGATAGATTTCATTGACCTACATTAATAGAGTGTCCCAGTTAGAATACGATAAACTATAGTAGAATAAGGTATGATCAATATAGACATAAACTACTACAATAGATGTTCCATGATAAATGACCATAAAATATAGGAACAATATAGTTTGAAAAATAATAAAACAACTAATATAATGTGACACAATGCTCGAATGGATGAAACCATGAAAATGGATCCCTGAGAAAATATAGAGACTCTGCTCACTAGACATGCACGTTTTGTGATACTTGAAATATTTAACCCTTATAAAATGGAAGTGTCATGGACCGTTTTAGGTCAAAACCCATAAAATAGAGGTATAAGAAAATCCATGTCCTAACACACTAAAAATTTCCCGTATGAATCTTTGGAAAAATTTATGTAAATATAAAAAATAATGAAAATCATATAGGGATCATTACTTCTCCCTAGAAAAAACGTGCTATTCTCACTATGTACACTTATTAATTAAGGATGAGAGAGTTACCCCTCTATAACACATGTTTACCCAAATTATCCTTTTATAATGGGTGATTATATGAAGATTAAATAATATACATCAGTTAAGAATATCATGTCTGTAGGAATTCATGAGAGATTATCTAGGGAAATATGTTATGATTAGGTATTTGAATCCAATAAATTATATTTAAGTGATGGGTATTTATAAAGATCTTCATGATATCAAGTAGAATAAAATTCATAATCTTCATGAATGAAATAAATCAATAAAACAACATTTAATGTTCATATGGTTTATTAATAATTTAAAAAATAAGGAGGACTATCCAAATTCTAGAATATATCATTTAAATCCTTAAATAAATCTATTTTCCTTAAACTGTAATAACATTATAGAAAACGCTTAAAGGTTTTCTTGAGATCAGAATAATTCATCTCTAGGGATGCCATGGATTTGTGTAATTTATCAATATATTTAGTTTCTACCTCTATAATACTCTACAATGATTCCTCTATGAAAACTATAAGATGTTTGGAATTCTACACCACGTCAATGAGACCCTGTTTCTCTAATACAATTTACATTGAGGTGAATAGTGAATGATGAAGATGAGTTATATCATCATGGAGATTGATGATTTTAGACTATAATAGACATATTTCAATTTTCACAATGATGATCATGTTTTAGTGAGTTGTTTCCTCCATTACACATTGGGTTTCTTTATTCAAGGCCTCGTCCGAAATTCGTTTGATCGAAGATGAAGCCTCTTCAACTACTACACTCAATTAAAGGTCCCTAATTTTATCTTTTACAAAAATAAATTCCTTAAATTAGGAATTCATAGAGGTATAATAAAAATATTTATAGAGAATATTGGATAACATATATGGATGATTACCCATTTGGTACTTAAAATCTTCTAAAGGGCCATCCAAGATTAGGTTCCAAATTTCCGTCCACACATAAAACAACATTAGATTATATGGTGACACATACTCTGATCACACATAGATATAACATATATTATCACCCTTATACTTATGTATTACAATTTTTATGGTTTTCATCATCCCATTATTAAATCATTTCTCACTCATTCTTTATTTGGAATTCATTTTTCGAACGCATGCTTAAAAAATAAAATTGCCCAATAGTCCAACCTAAGAGATGTTCATTGTTTCTATAATAAAATTAACTACACTGACCCAAATGTTAAAATTAATTTTTTAGGGTTCTATGGTATTTGGTAATCAATTAATCTAATAGTATAAAAAGATGAATGTGATAAGAAGGGCCCCAAATGTGGCCCACAGGTGAACATGTTCTGGGCGGTCTATATTCAACCAACCATATGTATTTGGACTATAAATCCCCCCTCAGACCACTAATTTTCATGATTATACCACCATTGTATAGATAACATGAAGGCCACCCTATCCACCAAATTTTAAGACATTTTCATGAATTGTTTCCATTCATTCATCCAGATAATGGAGTACAAATTCTAATTTAAATAGTGACGTATTGTTTTAGGAACTTGCATTATTTTGTTGAAATTATGACGTATTTTCATTATAAAAACAACCATAACCATCACTATATGATATTTCATGAGTAAGGGTAAGTTTTATTTGAATTTGATACCTCTCACAATCCATTTTCTTTCTATTTCACATCATGTACTTCTAAACATCATAGAGGTCATTTTAAGGGGTGTTCTTTATTTTAATTAAGAGCACCACACTTCTAATCATTGTATGGTAAATGATTTTCTATGTTACCTATATATTTTATTAATTTTTATCTTTTCATTTTGGGATTAGTATGGTATTATATAATATAAATCAATGTAAAAATAATTACCATTCCTTGATGTATAAATTGGATCTTTTGGTAATTTGAGTGTGTTATCGTCTTTTCTCATCTCTCTTTAATGAGTGTCCTTATCGATCAATTTTTAATGAATTAAAGATTATACTACCCATTATTATAGATTTATTTCTTGAGAAAATTTTTATAGACCCAATTATGGACATCTCATCATTTTGTTTATGTGATTCTTTGATTGAGTTTGGTTCTTACATCGACATAATATTACTGATTATGAGTAGTCAACTATAATAAATGTCAACAATTGATCAAATCCTAAGAGAAAACTATTAATAATTCACATAATATAATAGTTTTAGTCTGTATCAATCAAATAATTAATGATGTTTTTCACTTCCATTGAGAGTGATGACAGATGAGCATCAAGGTACAATCACCCAGATTGATCACAATTTCTCCCACATATTTCTATCACGTAGTTATATACTTTGAATTTCAATTTTAAAATAAATAGACCTTTAGTTTTCTAAAATTTTATTATGAATTTATTTTCATAATAAAATTAATCATTTTTAATTAAGGATCTAAATCTCCATTGTGAAATGACGTAGGGTTCCTGCTATACTACAAAAACTATAATAAAAACTAAACATCTAATTTGAGACGCTCGATAATGTGATCAAATTTTGGTTCCATTTCATGGGGTAAAAGAACATTATTTATTTATTTTGTTTTATTTATTTATCTAACATTTTATTAATTACTCCTATAAATATCCCCTTTCCTTTTGTTTTCTTTTCATTCTTTTTGTTTTTGTGTGTTTCTTCTTCCTCTTGTCTCTCTCTTCTTAGTTTATCTCTCCCAATCTAAATCTATAGTATGAAATTAACTTTTATTTTCTCAATTAATTCTTCTTTAGTGATATTTTTATCGATATTATATGGAAAAAAAGAATACAAAAACAATCTTCACAACATTGTTTCTTGAGAATATATGAAAGAGAAATATTACTTGAATTTGTCCTAGAAACTGAAAATACCCTTCACTCAAAAATTAGGTCATCTAGAGTAGGAACATAAAGTAACATTTAGGAACACATTATGGAACCTAAATTAGTCCTAAAGAATCTAGAAGTGAACTATATCAAACACTATAAAACATGGTTACTACTAATCGGATCTTAGAAGAACTGACCACCCTTGATGAGGAGTACAAAACTGTGTATATATAATATCCTAAGGAAGAATCCATCATTGAGTTGAGATCGAGCCTCATCCTCTAACTTCTAAATTCCATGTTCATCCTGGTGAGGAATCTCATAATCATATTAAAGAGTTTCTCATAGTGTGATCCACCATGAAACCACAAAATGTCTTTAAATACCTCATTAAGTTTAGGGCCTTACTTTTCTCTCTTGATGGTGTAACCAAAGACTAGCTATACTATCTTACTACCACGATTAGGGGTAGGAATGACCTGAAATGAATTTTTATAGAGAATTTTTTCCTGAAACATGAAACACATCAATTATAAAAAAATATTTGTGGCATTAAGAAATCACAAAGAGATGCAGTTCATTAATATTTGTAGAGATTCAAAAGAATATGTTGAATTTTTTTTGACTAATAGATTAGTGAAAAATTATAATCTAATACATCTATAAATGACTTGTCCGTATGGATTGTGGTGTGATAGATGCTACAGATTGTGGTGTCATAGATGATAAAACTCCTACCATCGCTCGTGATGTAATATCCAACATGGTACAAAATCTACAAAAATGTGGTATATAAGGAATTTATCCCACTCGAATAGTTCCTGAGGTATGTGATTCATACTTGGAATAAAAGTTAGTCATAAAATTGATGATATGTATACCTTTATAAAGAAATTATCTCAAGAAAAAATTGATTCTAACTATCCTCTTATTCCATTACATTGTGGCATTTGTTTTGATGACGCTCATTTTCTGGAAACTTCCAACTATAACAAGATTCATATAAGACTTTTCCAGAAGTATTACTAATGAATCCATTCCAACAAGCAATTGTTTTCGTGAATGAACCATTCAGGACTTATCGAAACCCCGGGTGGAAATCACAACCACAATACCGACAAGAAGTTAACTAAAGATACCCTTAATAGAATTGTTATCATCAAGGATAAGGTATCAATACTTCTTATCATTCTCCATCATGATAAAATCATCATCCTCCCAAATCTTAACCATGACTTGAGAAAACGGTGAAGACACTGTATAATGAAAAACTATTGTTTCAACAAACCACACAATTGGCAATTCGAGAAATAAAAACTTAGGTGGGATAGTTATAAAACACAATCAGTGGGATAAAGATGAAAATTTATGGAAAAATATCATCCCACCCTATTTCCCATTTAAAATTCAAAAGTAATGTTAATTGAATTAATATTTATAGTGGTAAAGAAGTTTCTTCTTCAATTTATTCTACATAATAGGTAAGTTCCCCACTTGAAAACTATCTTTTTAAACCTATAAAATATTTTAATGAAGAAAAAGAAAACAAAAAGTGTGAACGATTTATTATTAATGATTCCTATGAACAATCTATTTCTCTTCATTGTAAAAAAATAATATTTAAGTGTAAGATTTGTTTTTGATAATTATATTGATAATAAAATAATGAAAACATTTAATAATATGAAATTTAATATTCCATTATTGGATGCAGTTAAAAAAATATGCCATTATATGAAAAATTTCATAAAGAGATTTATACCCATTGGCAACAAATGGAGGGAAATGAGAGAGTCAACCTGGGAAGGAAGGACTCAACTTGGATACAACCCATAATGACAACCAAATTCAAGGATCTAGGAAATTTCACATTACCTTCCACCATAGAGGACACCTTCATTTATGATGAAATGGTATATTTGGTTTTTTTATTAATGTTAGTCCTCACTCTGTGTATTATTTTTTTTGTCTAGATAGCTTCAACCAATAGGCATCATTATACAAAATGTTTACTAAAGAACAACACACCCATCTAGAGTGATCCAGGATTTCCACATAAGAGTGAATAATGCCATATTCTCTAAATAATTCAACATTATTGAGGTGGAAGATACCCAAAACCAAGGAAATTCTCCTCTTATACATGATAGAGTATTCCATAAAATAGAAAATATGATCACTAATGTTCACAATGTTACACGTTCCATAGAGTTTTATAGATAAAAGTTATGTTTTAATATCAATTACGCTATGAAACACCACATAGAATAGAACTTCACTCTTACTATCTATTCGATGGTAGTTATCTGTAATGACACACATACTCATAATTATCTCCTTGAATTATAATAAGATTAATTTCCTTCTAATTCTTCACTAGTAGATGATTTGAGTTTTGATTTATGTTTTTGAATTTTTTTTGGGTTCAAAAAAGTGTAAATTTTGTACCTTAATTGATTAGTGTGTTCATTTTAGGTACTCAATACCGTCAATGAATCTTCAAATCTCATTTTCATTGATTTTTATTCCATATAGAAGACACAAGAGTAGATAGAAAGTTTCATGGAACTCACTCCCCTTAAATTTACCCTACAATATAAAAAACACTGGTGTAAGAATTTTAAAAAAAAATTTATATAATTTAAAGTACACATATCTTGAGGGTATTAACCAATTTCCTTCCATTAGTACTAACAACCTCCATCCAAAATAGTAATAAAAAATGATCGACCTTTTGAGAGAGTGTAAAAATGAATTATTATGGACCTGGGATGATATTCCTGGTATTATCCCATATATTTTTATGAACCATATAACATTAGATAATGAAGATAAACCCATAATCCAATCTCAATGCTGGATGGATAACACTCTCGTGGAAGCGGTAAAATATTAATCTAGTTAATTACATAATTATGGGATCATTTCTCATATATCTGATAGTAAATGTGTTTGTATAGTAGAAATTATTCCTAAAATACGAGAATAAATAATGTTTAAAATGTTATAAATGAATTGGTTCCAAGAGATTTGAGGAAATGTTTTTGAGTCTGTATTTGACTACCATTGACTGAATAAATCCATATGAATAGACCAATTTCCTCTACCCTTCATTGAAAAAAATGTTAGAATGACTAGATGGTAAGTCCCATTATTGTTTCATTGATGGTTATTCATGTCATCTTCAAAACCATATAGCCCCTAAGGATCAAGAAAATACCACATTTACATATCCATTCAGCAAATTTTCATACAGGAGGATGTCTTTTGGTATATATAATTATCCTAGAACATTTTCGTGATGTATAATGAGTATTTTTTCTAAGTACCTTTAAAATTGTGTGGAGGTATTTATAGATGATTTCATGTATTAGAGACCTTACATTGATGAATTTTTGGAACACCTAGGGTCTTTCCTATATAATTTCACTTAATAAGATCTTGTATTAAATTTTGGGAAATTTTATTTCATGGTTTATAAAGGTATAATTATTAGATATATGATTTAAAATGAGAGAATTGAAGTGAAAAAATTAAAAAATGAATTAATTTACTAACTTACATATCTTAATTTTATTTATGAGCTGTGATATTTCTCTAGTCATTCTAGTTTTTACCCCTGATTCATTAAATAATAGAGTAAAATCTCACTTCCATTATCCCAATTTTTTTAAAATGTTTGTGAGTTTTTGTTGTAAAAAATGAGGATTATTTCAATTCACTAAATGTTGTCCCACATCACCTACCATCATCCACCCACCAAGGTGGGTTCCCCCCTTCTATCTTATGTGTGATGCCTCTAACTTTGCAGTTGGGTCAGTTTGGTCACAAAAGTCTGAGAAGGCCTCTCATGTCATTATGTATACCACACATACCCTTGAACCATCCTAGAAAAACTAAAAAACCATAGAAAAATAACATATTTCTATTTTGTTTTGATGAAAAAATTCATTCATATATTATTAGGCCAATATCATTTTGGTTTATGATCATGTTGGCCATCATTTTCTTTTAATCAAACCTAAATCTAAGACCCCCCCCATTTGAAGGATTCTCCTCTTCCAAGAGTTTGAACATTATATTCTAGATAATGGATGATTGGAAAATGTGGTAGCTGTCCAGATTATTATGATTCCTCAACCATTGAATCTCCATGTTGACTCATCCCTCCCCATTGGAGATTTATTTCTTCATGAGAACCATTGTGATGCTGTCGACCATACCCCATATTATGCAGACATTGTAAACTATATAAAAACATATCGGTTCCCCACTAATTTTTGACCTTCGATGTCCCGAATACTTATGTAAGATTCAGGATGGTACTTTTGGGATTACACATATTTAGGTATAATTATCAGTGACCTCTACATTCATTGGTCTGTCCCTGACCATGAATTATCCTATTTTTGGAGCTGTTTCCACACTTTGGCCTGTAGGGGCCACATTGGCTCTCAACGTAAAACTAAAAATGTCATTTTCTCATTAATTTATTAGAAAACATTATATATATATATTCCCATATGTTATGTATGTCATGTACTCGATGTCAATTGATACAGAATGTCTCAAGAAGCAATGAAATGCCCCAATAACCCATGTCATTTTTTGATAGCTATGATTCATGAGGAATTGATTTCAGAGGGACATTAACAAATTCATTTAGCTTTATGTATATATTATTAGATGTTTACTACCACTCTAAATGGCAAGAACAAAAGGATAGTAGGACCAATTACTATTGAGTAGTTAATGATTTTTTGGGGTCCTAGATTTTTAAAAGTTTTTGTTTTCCAAGATTCATCATTAGTGACTAGGATTCACATTTCTAAAATCTCATCAAGAAAAAAATAATATGTAAGGATGGTGTTGTTCATAAATTCTCCACTACATATCTCTCTGAAACTAACAAAAAGGTGAAATCTCAAATTGTAAAGTTATGTAAATCTTGAAAAAAATGGTACAACCCAATAGCAAATATTGGATTTATATCTTGGATGATGAACTTTGGGCATAACATAAACATTTTAAAACTTTATTGGAATTTCACGATATAGGATTGTTTTTGGAAAAGACTGTAACCTCTCAGTGAATGTATAAAACCATGAATATTGTGTTTTTAAACAATTTAATATGAATCATTCAGATGTAGGTAAGCATATAAAGTTCCATATTAATGATTTGGAAGAAATACGCCATATTGAATATAGGAACTCTTGAATCTATAAAAAAAATAAAAAGGATATTGATGATGATATGATTCAATAGTGGAGGTTTTATATTGGTGATAATGTGCTCAAGTATAATTACCAGTCAAATCTATATCTAGGTAAGCTTCATTACCATTATCTCAGTCCTTATATTGTTACTAATGTTTAACCATTTGGTTCTATATTGGGTTTTCATGAGTAGAGAGGAAAAAGGGTTAATGTTAATGAGAAAAGGGTCAAACAATCCTATGAGTATTTTCCAAAGCATTTAGTGGACGAAATATAGATGATTAATGCCACATGTGACACCACCTAGATGTTTGTCCCCTCTCCCAACGTTTATTTACTTTTATATTTATTTAAACTACATTCATTAAAAAAAATTAATTTTTAGATGTGGGGGAGGGTGACATGTCATATTAAGGATTAAAAAGAATTTTAAAAAAGAATTTTAACTTTTCATTTTTTTCATAATTTTTTAGATAAATATATATTTTAAAAATAAAATCAAAAATCAATTTTCACAATTGAATTGATTATATTGGAAATTAAATTTTATTGAGAAACAAATTTCAACTGAGTATTTATATGGAATATTTTTCAAGAATTTTTATTTTCTAATGATTCATAATAGTTTCATAGATTTTTGAAACTCAAGCCTGATTATCACTTTCGAATATTCTAATCACTTTCCCAAGAGTCATTATAAGCACTTTATTTCATATTATTTATTTTAATCCCTTTATTTAGTGTATCAGATCATTTATAAAAACAATATTTTTCCTTGATTCTGTTTGAAGCCATTAGATTCAAGTGTGATACATTAATGATAGGGGAAATAATCCATAGAAAATTCCTTTTGTTAAATTGACCTATGTTTCTAAAATCATGAAATATTACCCTTTATAATCATTAGAGACTTTGAAATTCCTATTATGTAGCCACATTACAAGATAATTAATCCCTATCTACCCATATATTATGAATTTTTTTATTTTATATTAATAAATTGTGTCGAGAGTGTGTTTCTATGGGAATTGTCGAGAGAGAATCATTATTGTGTGTTGATATAAAGGGTGCCTACAATTTTATTTGTTAGCGGGTTCACAATCCATACTGTATCATATTTACACATGCTTACCTATCTGTCTCCAATAAAAATTGTAAAAAATATATTGTTATATTCATTGAAAAAAATTTAAATGGATAAAACAGGATGTTTAGTCAATATTATTCATTGATTGGTTATGATCCACAAAAATGGTCAAAGTGTATAGTGATTTATAATTGATACACATTTTTAGGGGTTGAGAGTGTAAATTAAATGTGAACACTTTCTATGTTTTGACATGGTTTCTACTGATGATATTAAAAACACCTCTTCAACCTAAATTTTGAAACATTAAATCCTACCTACCATTGAACCTTAGAATAACCTGTTGGAAGTCCTCTTGATTTGAACAATATATTTTATGGGTATGGAACTTATAATATGGAAAATAATATGGAGCTATCATATGATCTTTGGGGAAAGGGCGTATCTCCATGTTCATATGTTCCATGAGTTTAGAGGGGAAATTTCTAGGTGAGGTAGGTTGTGACATGTTTTAGGGGTCAACCAATGAAGTTAATAAAATTAAAATTTGATAGAGAAAAATATAGGAAATTTTATTTCATTAATGACACATGATGAATTTCATTTCAAAATAATATTGGAGGTTTTGTAATAACCCGAGATTTTATAACATATATTCATTTTAATTTCATTCATATATTCTGTTTTACGATACACCAAGATTATCTTGCGCTATACGCAACACCGTATTAGTTTGCAGTATACACAAAACTATTCTTAGATTGTGTTACACACAATTTCAAGTTAATAATCATTCTATGTAACATTGAGTATATATGTATATATATATATATATTCAATGTAAAAATGAAAAAATGGTTGGATTCTGTTATAACGAAACAACAATGGAGCCTTGCACTATACACAACACTGACTTGGCTTGCATTACATTCAATCGCGACCTTCTTCGATAGCGTGTGTTGTACGCAATACCAGGTTTTACTAAACAACGATATATTATTATAATATTATTATGAACTAGCCTTTATGAATATTATTAACTAAAATTTTAATTTTATAACATTATTATTCATCTTATAAATTTTCTAAAACATTTTATTTGAACAAAATAAATTTTTTGTGTAAAATAAGTATTTTTAAAAAAATGCAGTTTTGCCGCCTTTTGATGGTGCACCCACTTTAAATCTAGTTTTTGACAAGTTTATAAGTTCAATTTGACAAAATAAAATTCTTCTTTGGAATCAAGAAATAAAAATTTACATTGGATAAAGTTTTCAAAATATTCTGTTATCTTTCATATTTTGATGAATAGTAAAAACATGCTATATTTTAATTAAAAACAACTTTTTTTCATCGCAATAATTTATATGGTTAAATTATAATATTGAATTGTTTTAAAGTATAAATAGAATATTTTTTTACCATTTAATATAATTTATGTCATTAGCATTGATTTTACATTAAATTCGTAGGTAAAATCAATTCAATCTTTTGCAATGTTTTAAAGAAAAACCCGTTTTCTTTTAACAACGAGATTAATTTTAATTTAATTTTTGCAACTTTTGTGTATTGAATTTGGAAAATGGATTCCATATTTGGAATCATTGGGTCCAAATTATGTTAATAAGATACTTTTTGTTTTTGGGAATTATGAATAGTAACTACGATAAATTTTATTTACCATAGTTAAAGGTAAATCGGGTAATTATTGGTAAATATAATATTATAAAATTACCATAACACATGCCAAAATTCTATTGGATGGATAAAAGTAAACCCATATCAACTAAGGGTCGGATTAGATTAATTTTATGGACTTTTGACTGTGAAAATAAATTAATTATTATTAAAACCAAAGAAAGTGACAACATGTCACTCTCTTAAATCTTATAAGTATAATAATTTTAATTTAGTGATAAAAATCATAAAACATCGAACATGAATAGTCTCCACAAAGAAAATAAAATTATATACATCATGATAATTTATTTAGAATTTTTAGGGATTAAATAATTGTCATTAATGGTGATACATAAATGATACAGAAATTATTTATTAAGTGGAAAATAAGTAATATAGTTTTTATTGAAATAATAATACCCAATAAAAGGCCCACAAACCTGACCAAAACTTATTGTTAGTGTATATATACACCTTAATCATCCAATGACCTAATATATAACCGTTTGAATCCTTATAAAAGTGATTATGACACTTATATTATTTTATTTCAAATGATGCCAAAGTTTTCACCTTCATAATTTAATAAATATAAAAATTTAAATATTGTGATTTTAAGACGATAAATTCGAGTAAAAGTATTATTGTGAAAGGTAATAGATTTATCTTCATCATAGGATTTTATTTTAAATTTTTATGCAACAAATAAGTATATTAAATAATTATACAAAAATGTTGTAGTAATTATTTTATTAAGAGATAAACCAAATAAATGGTTTTAAAAATAATAAAATAAATATTATATGAACTATTTAATGTGACACGATAATTTTATAGATAAATATGACATTTTATGAATCTATTAAAGCTTTTAGTTCGAACATATATTCTGTATATAGTTTATTTAAATTCAAATAAATGAATAGTGTCAAAATTGACAGTATTGTTATTTTATAAAAATAACATATTATAAAATTGTTTAAAAATCACAAAAATATTTAAAAATTATAAATTTAAATTTATATGGTCATTAATGTTATTAAGTAAACAATTATGGAAAATTCACTATAAATAAGTAATTATTTGTTAAAATTTAGAATTTTATTACCACAAATAAACTTAAATAGATTAAATAAGGATAAATCAAAATGATAAGGTTTAAAATAAGATCCAAAAATGTCTAAATTTGATTGGTTTATGAGATTACAACCCTATCTCATCTAATATTCCAATATGAGTCATTTTTGGTGGTTTTTAAGTGGGGTTAGATTTATTATAAATTAATATTTTTAAGAATTCCAAAGGTTCCCCTCTCCTCCCTTATAAAAGGGCACCTCCTCCCTCTCCTCACACACCAATTTGAGCCTTGAAGCTCATCCAACCCATGACCAATTATCTTCTCCACTTCCCTAGAAACATTCTAGAGGTCCTGGCCTTCTTCAAAGACCAATTTTAGTCCCCTAAGAGGAGGTCTCAAAGAGGCGCTTCAAAGAAGAGGTAATTTCCATTACCGATTCTTTCACTTTTATTTCTTCTTCCACATCTTCTTATTAGGTTGTTTCATTATGAAGTAATAACATCAGTATCAATAATATACTGATATGTTATTATAAGTATGAAACAACTCTATTTCACCATCTATCCAACCTACGGAAAAAGAAATCTCCGCGCGTGCGTACGTAGGGAATACCGTCTCCACGCCGTGGTGTAATCTATTTTGCCACAACCACCTTACTTGGATGGGTATAATGGTGTAAATAATAACTATATATGATTCTTGTAAAGTTATATTTCTTCTGTAATAGTATACATACACTCCAATAAAATTCCATGATCATTGGAACGATATCATCGCTCATGCGTACATACGAAATACCGTCTCAACGACGCGATGAGATTCATTCTCAATGATTAACCATTCATAAATGATTATAAAGTATATATAATAATTAATCATGAAATATATGACATAATAATGATACTGGATTTATGTATATATATATATACGTATGTCATCCAAATAATTCCATTCAATTCAATGAGGAAACGAAAACAACGTTCATGTGTACGTACAGCCTACCGTCTCCTTGAACTGTGTATTTCTTTCCATTTATCGATCTATTATTTATATGTAAATTCTGAATATATATTATATAAAAATCATTTTTTAAATTATGTATGTATGTAATCATGATCTAAGTAATCATATGAATAATTACAAGTCAAAACACGGACGACAAATGAAACGATTTTACCCAAAACACTCTTTAACATGGAATTTACAAATTAATGGGTAATATAAATTCATAATTGAACCATATATGATATCATAACAATTAATATGATTCTGTAATAAGTCAATAACTTTATTTAAATCATTATACAGGAGTTTTAGATACATACGAAGCATATCGGACCTAAGGTAAGGGATAATTTTACAAATCTCATTTTTATCCGTGATTGCATATTTGTAAGTATTTACTGGGGTTATTTCTATCATTCATGTCCATGTTTTATAAAAGTGTTTTCATGTATGTTTAATGTCCTTTTTACTCATTTTGACTTTTACTATATGGTATGTAAGGAATCTTTCTTTTGTTTACGTTACATGGTACTTTTTGACTTTTCCAGAAAAAGTATGAAAAGAATGTTTTTTTAACTTATACGGCACGAATGAATTTTTACGGTTTTATAAAGACTTATTTTCATGAAGCTTACTCCAAAATATTTCATGACTATTTTGAACAAAATATCTTTCTTTTAAAATTTCATGACGTTTTGTGAAAAGAAATTGATTTTGAAGAAGAAAGGAGATTTTCCTCAAGAATTCATTTCAATAGTTTTATCAAAACCATTTTCCATCAAAGATGAAATTATTTCATATGTGTATGTTTCAAGTATAATGTCTCTATGATTTACATGGTTTCAATTTTCTTATGATGAAATATCCATTTGTTTTATATGGATTATGTGATTATGGGATGATGTTTATGAAACCCATTTTATTCTTTGGGTTATGATGAATGTTTTAAGTTTATTTTGTGGAACAAGTAAGAATGATTTCACTATGAGATGGGTGGGACATATATCTCCCTCCAATGCATTGGGTAAAGATTTATATCTCATGAGATAGACATGGCTGGAACGGCAGGCTAAACCGGTCCAGTAAAACAGGACTGAAACGAGAAGTGAACTTGATTCAGAAAGGGACTTTGTCCACTAAGATGGTCTTGGCAGCAATGCCTTGGCTACTATGAAAATCATTACATGTGCTTAATGGATTCCACAATTACATGTTTTATTCCCATGCTATTTTGTCATTCATAATGTTTCTTTATGATCTATGCCTTACGTACTTCCATGTTTTATGTTATTTCTCAAGCTTTTGATGTTTAAACATTATGTTCATGTTTTTATGTTCAAATGTATATGGTATTTTTTATTTTTTCTTAACCTTACTGAGCATTTGAGCTCACCCTTTTTATGTTTTCTTTTCCCCAGGATATAAATAAAGGTTTTAGGTAAGAAAAAAAGGGAAAGATCTTTATGGGAGATGTTGAAGATCATTCACCATGATTAGAAGATTACATTCCAAGTTTCCAAAGACACTAAACTATTATAGTCCTTGTGTGTCTGTTTTTGTTATGTATTAAGTATTCCGCTAAAGTAATGTAATTTCTATGTACATCAAGCTTCAGGTCTCTACAGTTGGTATCAGTGGAAAGGCTTATTCAACCTTTGGAAACTAGGATGCGAAAACGGTAGTGAGATCCCTAGAGATATTTCTAAGGTATGTCTAGGGATGTCCCTACGGATAAGTATACGTATAGGATACAGTCCTAGAACTACGGTATAGATCATAGAATTTAACCTAAGATGTTGTATATTGAGGATAATCCCCCTTTACTATGTTGTTTTCCCTAGCATGATTTTTGCCTCTCACACTATTCTTTTTGGGTTTTAGAAAATTGCTAGAAACAGGAAGATTCAGGATAATGGAGGATATGATAGACAATGGAATGATTTTCTTCATGAGAAACCAAATGAAACGGGATCTGGAAGTCCAAACATCGTTATTATGCCTAATCAGAAATCTGATAATATGATCAATAATCTCAACTTTGGTAAGTTTCCCGACTCAGATAATAAGAGAAAGATGGAGTTTCATGATGATCATAGAGGAAAGAAAGGTCAATTTCCCTCATGTAAATCATGTGGGAAGAGGCATCAGGGAGATTGTTTCAAAGGAACTGGAAGATGCTTTGGGTGTGTAAAAGAAGGACACAAAGCCAATAAGTGAAAAGGAAAAGGTTCAATTAACACCATGGACAAGTATAATGGTATTTCTACGACATCAACAATGATTAGATGTTTTAAATGTGGAATGTACGGGCATTATGCAAACCAATGCCCTAATGGAAAATCTAATGAAGAGAAACAACATGGTCATATGGGTAGTATTTATGTGGATGATGATGAGGAGACTAAAAATGATATATGAGCTGAAAGAAGTGTTGAAGCTCAGTCGGTTGTTTTAGAAGGCAGTGGAATGATTTTATGTTTATCGAGAGTTATGTTGTATAGTTAATGGTACTATGGAATAAAGAATCATCTAAGGATTGTTACACTATTTTTTCCCTAAAAGTATTTGAAAGTATATGTTGAATGGTACCAGTAACCATGGAATGTTATTCAGATATTTTTCTAAAGTAGATGATATGCGCATAATGAAGGAATAAGAAGAAAATGAGATGTTTGATTGTATTCATGAGCTCATGATTGATATAAGGACTAAGTGATATCATGGTTTGAGTATATAGAATTTTGAGGATTTTGGTATGTGGAAAGTGTTAACTTTTAACAACATTCATGTTTTCACTAAGGTTCAATGGGTATTAATTTTTCAAGAGAATACATGATTAAGGCCATCGAATGTTTGGAATGTGACCAACAAGACATATCTTATGATATATGGGGATCAATGATGGTATTAAATCTTTGGTAATCGTTTTCACTATATTATGAGATTGGAGTGCAGTATTATGGATAAGTCTAAAGATTGGAATGGATTATGTTGGACATAAGTTAGTATAATTTAAGGATAAAAGTTTTTTCGATATTATTGATGGGATGTTATAGTAACATAGTTTTAGAAAAAGGACATCCTGCATGACGGGTGAGAGCCCATCGCGTCGGACAAGGCTGTGGGAATCGAACCCACAACCGAAGTGAGACTGGCCTTTATCGCCTACCACTGTCCTACAGGAAGTCCCTGGTTAGTAGAAACTAGTTTTATTTTATTAAGCGGTATGATATATGAAGTATAAGTTCATTTTTGGAACCATATACGTTTAACCTCACCATAGACGGACTTATGTATATTTGATAACTTTTTCTAACCTTTTGTTTGAAACAGATGTAATGACCCATCATTCTATCACATGATCTATTAACTCTTCATGAATAACAAATTCAACTTCATTTCTTTAAGAGATGAAGTGGAAATTGTTCAAAGCACGAACAATAGTGAAATTGTACCAAAATCATGTAATTATTTCTTTTAATTCATCAACTTTAGGGAAATGATCTTGAAAACCAAAAATGTTATCCTAGTTCCCTTATATCCTATGTAACAGATGGTACCCTAGATCATCACAAATCTACGACTTTGTGATTGTTGGCTTTTTCATAGCCATGTTCTCTACCACACTCTATTAGAACATGATGGTTATATTTCTCTTTCATATCTATATTTTCATTTATGTTCTCCTATATAGAAACCCAGTGATTAGTTTATCTGGGTAACCGTTACATTTCATACTTTAGTTTTTAAAGATAAGTTTTGGTATTTCTTTTTACGATGTGGGTTTCAATTAAAGAAACCTTCAAGTAGAAACCCATTTATAACCCCGACGAATTTTGAGGGCGAAATTCATTTTAAGGGGGGGTAGAATGTAATAACCCGAGATTTTATAACATATATTGTGTTTAATTTCATTCATATATTCTATTTTACGATACACCAAGATTATCTTGCACTATGCGCAACACCGTATTAGCTTGCGGTATACATAACGCTATTCTTAGATTGTGTTACACACAATTTCAAGTTCGTTTGATAGTAGTCATTCTATGTAACATTGAGTATATATATATATATATTCAATGTATAAATGAAAAAATGGTTCGATTCTGTTATAACGAAACAACAATGGAGTCTTGCACTATACGCAACCCTGACTTGGCTTGCATTACATGCAATCACGACCTTCTTCGATAGCGTGTGTTGTACGCAATACCGGGTTTTACTAAACAACGATATATTATTATAATATTATTATGAACTAGACTTTATGAATAGTAGTAACTAAATTTTTAATTTTATAACATTATTATTCATCTTATAAATTTTCTAAAACATTTTATGTGAACAAAATAAATTTTTTGGGTAAAATAAGTATTTTTCAAAAAATGCAGTTTTGTCGTCTTTTGATGGTGCACCCACATTAAATCTATTTTTTGACAAGTTTATAAGTTCAATTTGACAAAATAAAATTCTTATTTGGAATCAAGAAATAAAAATTTACTTTGGATAAATTTTTCATATTATTCTAGTAACATTCATATTTTGATGAATAGTAAAAACACGCTATATTTTAATTAAAATCAAATTTTTTCATCGCAATAATTTATATGGTTAAATTATAATATTGAATGGTTTTAAAGTATAAATAGAATATTTTTTTACCATTTAATATAATTTATGTCTTTAGCATTGATTTTACATTAAATTCGTAGGTAAAATCAATTCAATCTTTTACAATGTTTTAAAGAAAAACCCATTTTCTTTCGACAACTGGATTAATTTTAATTTAATTTCTGCAACTTTTGTGTATTGAATTTGGAAAATGGATTCCATATTTGGAATCAATGGGTCGAAATTATGTTAATAAGCTACTTTTTATTTTTGGGAATTATGAATAATAACTACGGTAAATTTTATTTACCATAGTTAAAGGTAAATCGGGTAATGAAGGGTAAATATAATATTATAAAATTACCCTAACACATGCCAAAATACTATTGGATGGCTAAAAGTAAACCCAATCAACTAAGGGTCGGATTAGATTAATTTTATGGACTTTTGACCTTGAAAATAAATTAATTATTATTAAAACCAAAGAAAGTGACAACATGTCACTCTCTTAAATCTTATAAGTATAATAATTTTAATTTAGTGATGAAAATCATAAAACTTCTAACATGATTAGTCTCCTGAAAGAAAATAAAATTATCTAAATCATGATAATTTATTTAGAATTTTTAGGGATTAAATAATTGTCATTAATGGTGATACATTAATGATACAGAAATTATTTATTAAGTGGAAAATAAGTAATATAGTTTTTATTGAAATAATAATACCCATTAAAAGGCCCAAAAACCTGACCAAAACTTATTGGTAGTGTATATATACACCTTAATCATCCAATAACCTAATATATAATCGTTTGGATCCTTATAAAAGTGATTATGACACTTATATTATTTTATTTTAAATGATTCCAAAGTTGTCACCTTCATAATTTAATAAATTTAACAATTTAAATATTGTTATTTTAAGACGATAAATTAGATTAAAGTTTTATTGTGAAAGTTAATAGATTTATCTTCATCATAGGATTTTAGTTTAAATTTTTATGCAACAAATCAGTATATTAAATAATTATACAAAAATGTTTTAGTAATTATTTTATTAAGAGATAAACCAAATAAATGGTTTTAAAAATAATAAAATAAATATTATATGAACTATTTAATGTGACAAACTAATTGAATAGATACATATGACCTTTCATGAATCTATTAAATCTTTTAGTTCGAACATATATTATGTATATATTTTATTTAAATTCAAATAAATGAATAGTGTCAAAATTGTCACTATTGTTATTTTACAAAAATAACATATTATAAAATTGTTTAAAAATCACATAAATATTTAAAAATTATAAATTTAAATTTATATGGTCCATAATGTTATAAAGTAAAAAATTATGGAAAATTCACAACAAATAAGTAATTATTTATTATAATTTAGAATTTTATTACCACAAAT
Organism: Viscum album; assembly: GCA_963277665.1. NCBI lineage: Eukaryota > Viridiplantae > Streptophyta > Magnoliopsida > Santalales > Viscaceae > Viscum > Viscum album. Next base: position 1,386,927,189 of record OY728138.1, read on the forward strand.
AAACTTAAGTAGATTAAATAAGGATAAATCAAAATGATAAGGTTTAAAATAAGATCCAAAAATGTATAAATTTGATTGGTTGATGAGATTACAAACCTATCGCATCTAATTTTCTAATATGAGTCATTTTTGGAGGTTTTTAAATGTGGTTAGATTTGTTATAAATTAATATTTTTAAGAATTCCAAAGGTGCCCCTCTCCTCCCTTATAAAAGGGCACCTCCTCCCTCTCCTCCTCACACCAATTTGAGCCTTCAAGCTCGTCCAACCCATGACTAATTCTCTTCTCCACTTCCCTATAATCATCCTAGAGGTCCTGGTCTTCTTCAAAGACCAATTTTAGTCCCCTAAGAGGAGGTCTCAAAGAGGCGCTTCAAAGAAGAGGTAATTTCCATTACCGATTCTTTCACTTTTATTTCTTCTTCCACTTATTCTTCTTAGGTTGTTTCCTTATGATGTAATAACATCAGTATCACTCATATACGGATATGTTATTATAAGTATTAAACAACCCTATTTAACCATCTATCCATCATACGGAAAACAAAATCACCGCGCGTGCGTACGTACGGAATACCGTCTCCACGCCGTGGTGTAATCTATTTTCCACCACCACCTTAATTGGATGGGTATAATGGTGTAAATAATAACTATATATGATTATTGTAAAGTGATATTTCTTCTGTAATAGTATACATACACTCCAATAAAATTCCACGATCATTGGAACGATATCATCGCTCATGCGTACGTACGGAATACCGTCTCCACGACGCGATGGGATTCATTCTCAATGATTAACCATTCATAAATGATTATAAAGTATATATAATAAGTAATCATGAAATATATGACATAATAATGATACTGGATTTATGTGTGTATATATATATATACGTATGTCATCCAATTAATTCCATTCAATTCAATGAGGAAACGAAAACAACGTTCATGTGTACGTACGACCTACCGTCTCCATGAACGGTGTATTTCTTTCGATTTATCAATCTATTATATTTATGTACATTCTGAATATATATTATATATAAATCATTTTTTAAATTCTGTATGTAAGTAATCATGATATAAGTAATCATATGAATAATTACAAGTCAAAACACAGATGACAAATGGAACGATTTTACCCGAAACACTCTTTAACATGGAATTTACAAATGAACGGGTAATATAAAGTCATAAGTGAACCATATATGATATCATAATAATTAATATGATTCTGTAATAAGTCAATAACATTATTTAAATCATTATACAGGAGGTTCAGATACATACGAAGCATATCAGACCTAAGGTAAGAAATAATTTTGAAAATCTCATTTTTATCCGTGATTGCATATTTGTAAATATTTACTAGGGTTATTTCTATCATCCATGTACATGTTTTATAAAAGTGTTTTCATGTATGTTTAAAGTTATTTTTACCCATTTTTGACTTTTACTACATGGTATGTAAGGAATCATTCTTTTGTTTACGTTACGAGGTACTTTTTGACTTTTCCGGCAAAAGTACGAAAAGAATGTTTTTTTAACTTATACGGAACGGCTGAATTTTTACGGTTTTATAAAGCCTTATTTTCATGAAACTTCCTCCAAAATATTTCATGACTATTTTGAACAAAATCTATTTCTTTTAAAATTGCATGACATTTTGTGAAAAGAAATTGATTTTGATGAAGAAAGGATATTTTCCTCAAGAATTCATTTCAATAGTTTTATCAAAACCATTTTCCATCTAAGATGAAATTATTTCATATGTGTATGTTTCAAGTATAATGGCTCTATGATTTACATGGTTTCAATTTTCTTATGATGAAATATCCACTTGTTTCATATGGATTATGTGATGATGGGATGATGTTTATAAAACCCATATTATTTTTTGGGTTATGATGAATGTTTTAAGTTTATTTTGTGGCACAAGTAAGAATTATTTCACTATGAGATGGGTGGGACCTATATCTCCCTCCAATGAATTGGGTAAAGATTTATATCTCCTGAGATAGACATGGATGGAACGACAGGTTAAACTGGTTCAGTAAAAGAGGACTGAAACAAGAAGTGAACTCGATTCAGAAAGGGACTTTGTCCACTAAGATGGTCTTGGCAGCAATGCCTTGGCTACTATTTCTTAATGGATGCCACAATTACATGTTTTCTTCCCATGCTATTTTTTCATTCTTAATGTTTCTTTATAATCTATGCCTTACGTACTTCCATGTTTTATGTCATTTCTCAAGCTTTTGATGTTTAAACATTATGTTCATGTTTTTAAGTTCAAATGTATATGGTATGTTTTATTTTTTCTTACCCTTACTGAGAATTTGATCTCACCCTTTTTATGTTCTCTTTTCCCCAGGATATAAAAAATGTTATTAGGTAAGAAAAAAGGGAATGATCTTTATGGGAGATTTTGAAGGTCTTTCACCACGATTAGAAGATTACGTTCCAAGTTTCCAAAGACACTAAACTATTACAGTCCTTGTGTGTCTGTTTTTGTTATGTATTAAGTATTCCGCTAAAGTAATGTAATGTCCATATACGTCATGCTTCGGGTCTCTACAGGTTTTCTCACACTTGATTTGAGAATAGGAAAAGATCAGGATATAATGATTTTTACAAGAGTGTAAAGGATAATCTGTTGGGGTGTGTTCTCATATATATAACATAAATTATCACCCTTATACATTGGTATTAAAATATTTATGTGTTTTAGCATCAAATTATTAAATATTTTTCACTCATTATTTATTATGAATGAATTATTTCAAAACATACTAAAAATTATTCAACTACACAATGGTCCAATTTGGCAAAAATTCACTATTTCTATAATATCATTAACAAAACTAATCAAAATGATATAATTTTTTTTCATATTCTATGTTCTTTGGGATTTAATTTATCTAATTGGATGAAAGTCTGGATGTGTGCACAAAGGGATAAAAAAGGGCCCACAAGTGAAGATATTATGGGTGGGATAGATTGGAAAACCCTTCTGTATTTGGGCCAGAACTTTTATATCGTATATCCAATGGACATATTTTAAATCCATTTGATATATAAATCTAATTACTACCTCCCCAGAAAATGTGATGATATTTAAACATGTTCTTATCAATCCAAAAGCTAGATAAATGAGTGAAATGTATTCCACAAATAATGACCTAGTCCTTTATGCACTTGACTTATTTTGTAGACATTGTGATTTATTTTCCCATAAAACACCACTCAAACTCATTATCTGGTGTTTCATGACTAGGGTTAAGGGTGGGTATTATTTAAGTTCTCTCCCCATCCATTTTATTCATCTTCCATGTCAGGTACTTTTTAACCTATTAATGATTAATTGGGGGGTGTTCTTTTTTGTAATCTCATTCTCTACCTCTACAATAATTGAAATTTAATTTAATTTACATTTTTGTATATTTTTTTGTAAATTTTATCTTTTTTTTTGTTAATTATAGTAACATATTACAAAAATAAAAGGAACGTGAATTTGCATGCCTCCATGCATAAAAATGATCATATGATGATTTGAGTATGCCTGGCTCTTTTATCAACTATTCTGTTTCAAGAGTGTGATTATGGATTGAATATTTTGATGAAATACATAATCTATACCACATCATTATTAATGTTTTTTTCATGATACAAAATTTTAGATATTCCTCTGTTGGTACATCTAATCACTCTGTGGAAGTAATGTATTGATTTATTTTTTTATTATATGAACATAAGTTTATTGATTGTGAGTGCTCGATGGTAATCAATATCATCCATCAATAAAATATTAGGGGGTAACCAAGCAAAAAATTGCATACAAAATTGGTTGTAAAATGCATGAATCAAGGAATTAAGGATCTTTTCAACAATCCATAAGAGAGATAATGAATGATCATCATGGTACAATCCCCCAGATTCAACACAATTTATCTAACTGACCCCCCTCACCAATTTATATAGTTTTAATTTCTATTTCAAACTCAACTAACCACATGTTTTCAAAAATTCCATTACCCATTTGTTTTAATAATAAAGTCATTATTTTAAAATTCTTTATCCAAGGATCCATCTAGATATGACCCTGGGTTCCTGCTATACTACAAAAATATGAGTAATAGTTAAATATCTAGTTTTACATTCATGGAAACAAGATCAAAATCTGAAAAAAAATCAAGACCAATATGAGAACATAAATATATTATGGGACTATTTCACCATGATAATAACCCATTATAATTTCCTTCAAAGAGGTGGTTATGGATCATACCTCTACATTATTCAACTCTATCAGAGGAATACCTGAAGAATAAGGGTCTCAAACATTCGAGCTCTGATGTGAAGGTACTACAATAAGAGGAACACATGATTACAAATTAGTTGGTAAATAACATGATATTAAACAAACATATGTGATGCTAGAAAAATACATTTCATTGTTGTCTAACTAGATGAATGAATCACCCTAAACCCATCTTCAGAAGAAGGGAAGATACCCTCATACGGTAAATGGCCTAGTGGGACCACTACTGTTTTCTATGTCATTATACTTCATTCAACGCTTTTAATGGTTGTAACAGAAAAAGAAATGTTAAAAGTCTTGAAAACAATTATACCTTGTGTTGAGTCTGATGAAGTTCTCACCTTCATCCAATGATTACTCAATCAAGTCTAAATTAGTGGCAGAGTAGATAATAAAATAAAAATCCTATATAGGTGAACTTTACCATTCCATGTTAAAGGGAACAAACACAAGAATGTACGAAGAATGTACCAGGCGTTATTGTTTTGGTACATTAAAAAAATCCATTGATTGATAGACTGGGACTAGAAGTGATGGTTCTACCAGAGCAATAGAATGCCCACCCATGTATTTTTGGAACAAATGTTTGTTCCTCTATGAGGGCTCAGCTGGGACCTACACATTTAGAAAAAATAATAATCTGCCAATAAAATGGTCTAGAACATGAAAATATATAAAATCTAATGCTTACTTAACGATTCTGGGTTATAGGTCTTGATATTTTAGTGTTATTTCTTTTCCCTTTCCTCTCCATGGAAAGGACCATATAAATGAATAATGCTGAAGGAATTGAGGATAATTCCAATGAATGTGTATATTTTGATCCCTCATGGATGGTAGTCACCTACATATTCAATCCTAATTGGCCTACGGATCCCCCATCTTTAGTCTCATAATCACAACCCATGTTTGCTACAACAGCTGTACCACCATGATAATATGCTGGGGATGGAGAGGTTGATGAATCTACATCATATTCCATCCATATTAGTGGAAATGAAAAAGATATTAGTATAGTCAAAACAACATCATAGCCATTTCAATACAGTAGGCAGACTATTTTTACAACGACCTTAGTTATAAGATATCCCTTTTCATCCATAACAACATCCATCATTCTAGGTACCACCATCCATATTACCATAGGTGATAAGTGTATCTTTACCTTCACAAATTAAATAAACACATTGAGGTATTGAAGGAAATAATTGACTTTAGTGGGATGTTTTTTAATGAAGATACCAGCAAGAGTTGTAACACATGTAAATCCTTCCCAGAATATCTCTAAATAGTACAAGTTTCTCTAGAGAATATTATATGAGTTTGATAACCTATAGATCATCCATTCCTAAAATGATGTGGGGAATAATAGTGTAGATGTGGATTCACTCATAGGAATGCTGATCATCGTATTTTTACTCATTGAAAAATATCTTGGTAACAAAACTGAGGATAAATGTATCAAATCCTTATAAGGAATCTTCACGGTAGTTTTTCTTCGTGAATAATGATTCTTTATAGGCCTTATAATAGCTTCGATAGTTGGTGGAAACATTATTTCCACATGTATTGATGTCGAAAATTTACCATTTGGATATAATTGGATCCAAATATCAATATAATGAAGAGAAAAACAAATCAAAAAATTGTTTAAATAAATGCCTATCTGAACATGAGTCTCCTCCCATGTAAGTATCAACCAAAACTGCAAAGTCACCGTTAGATAATTTTTGGATTGTATGTGAAGAGAAGAAGAGAATTTGTTTTGAATGCATCAAAACAGGCAACTGAACTAACAAGGAATGTACCATTCAAAAAAATACCATTAATTTGGGAATACAGGATATCCTTATAGATTAACATAAAATAATACTAAGTTTCATATCTACCACTCTATTTTTAGTCATACTACCATTGGGTATCCCATAGGGTTTAAAATGAAAGTGGTTGTAATAGCTTATCCAAGCCCTGATTTACTATCCCTATAATTTTATAGGGATTTCCCCACTAATGCAATGTAAAAAGGGTTTGAAACAAATTCTTGGGATGTTATCGATGATCAAGTATTCATTACTACCTAGGACATCCCCCGTACAACCATGTAGAACATGAAAGGGACTAGAAATTCTGTGAAAGGTTTCTCATAAAAATATGGCACTAGTCCAAAGATGCCACCTACCTTCCATAAATTGTTTCATTCTATTGGTGGAATGAGTGATTTCATTGTTCTCTTACATTGAGTTAATGTACACGCTTAGGTAAATACAAAGAAAACTAGTCAAATGAATAGCTCGATAATTTCTAGAAATAAACTCCAACTCCCAGTATGTAAATGAACATTCTTCAGCTAATGGTTTGAAAGGAGCCTCATCACTACAAGAAACTTTTTTTGGAAAAAGCCTTTAGCTTCATGGATTTAGGATTATAATGGGAATTATAGATAAAATATCAGGACTATTTCTTGAATGTGTTGTCAACCCCAGGAAGTGATCCATTACCAATGGACATATCAACAATCTTGATCAGCTATCTAGAAAGTCAAGGGGATGCCTTTGTGTCATCCCATGTCGAATGTGGATAGATAAACTCTGCTTACAAAACTCTTAATGTTGTTACATCGAAAACCTACTGTATTTCTCAGTGAATCCTATCCAACTCCCCATGTGTCAGATGAAATGTACTTGTTTCTGGATTCCATTAGCTGAATTTGCCAACAATCAATCCCTTATTATAGTAGATGATGGGTTTTCAGATCAAAACATCTATATATATATAAATGTTTTTCAGATCCACGTAAAATCCAAAAGTTTTATTCTACACCTTGATGGGCCATCCCAATCTATCCAAAACCCTCCTCAAAATCAGAAGTCCAAGAAAGGTAGCCATACAAATGTTTGGTTCCTCGAATACATCATTATTTTATAACAGTACATACCGATATTTGAATTAGACCTAAGATGGATCCCTCTATAGTCTGTTGGAATAATAGTTATCATGTTCTCATATGAGTGCTTTTCCATAGTGATCAAGTGGCTTATATGATAGAATTTTTTTATGAAGTTATTATGGGTCCTCATGCCCAAGAAACAGGCATGATCAATGATTTTATTTTAATGTTAGGAGGACCATTTTAAATAAAAAACCCATAAATATGTAGGATGTATGATAGAGGATATTCCATTAGGAGTATCTTCATTAAGTCTATATGGTTTGTCTATACTGTGTCGATGAAAAAAAATATATAGCATCCAATCTTGTGAAAATAGAATTATGATAAATTATAGGAACTTTGGGAACATTTTGTGATGTAATATAAGAAATAGAATCCATCATTACAAGGAAATAAGTGTAAGTTAGAAAGAAAAAGATCCTTTCCTTAAGATGTGCACAAGTCAGATAGTGTAATATAAGCCACATGAACCACATAAAAGTTAGTAATATCATGACATGGTTTAGGTATCATTAATCACATGATCCAAAAATAATTACATGATCACATGACCCATTTAATGACTTATGAATTCATTACCATGATGTATTGAAGAAAACATTGATCACATTATTGAGCTAGAAGACCATGAAAAGCCCATGAGACAACCATGCAACCAAGAATATGCACCATGATTTAAAAATTACCATAAATTTTTTAGTTTATTAATTAACAATGTCCCCTATATGATGAATCTCAATGAAGAGATCATAAGATTATATCTCATGATGAATTATTTTGAAGTGGATATTGTATGGTGGTATTGCGAAGAAGTCACATAGGAGAAGAAATAATTAGATCATTAAGGTCTTAGTTTCTAATGGAATGAGAATCTCCCTCACTCCATTATTTATGGGATTGCACATAGAATATCAATGAAAAATTGGGATACCAAACTCCACTCAATAACATAATTAGTAGAGGCCTCAAGAACATTGGTGGGCATTTACTCTCCTTATAACCGAATCCTTGTACATACAACCCTCACTCTTTAGAGGGGAATTTATTGATACCTTCTAAATGAGAATAGAAAATTTTAAAATCTTAAAAATACCTAAATCATTGGTATTATTTTCTTTATGGGAGAAAGAAATAAGTTATATTGCGATAATAAGATCAAGTGGTAGGATCATGTGAATCACATGACCCCCAAAGGGAAAAAATAATTGCATGATGTTAGGTACATCACATGGCCAAATAACGTAATCTATGTGATTTAAAAATGATCACATAAAGAACCATTGAATATTACTTGTGATCATATAAATACCCACTAAAAATCCCTATTGATCATGTGTTTTCTACCACATATACAATGATGATCATGTGAAGTATTCCAGATGATCTCCTCCAATCTTGCGACATGTCAACCGACTGTCCCTCACGATCATTTGAAAAACCTCAGACACATCAATTCAAATGACGACTCCCCTTTGTACCCACATATGAGGTGGATATTTCTAATTAAAATTATCACATGAAATCATAATATCTATCAATGATCATGAAACACACCATTGAAAAAAAAAATCAACTGCACATGAAAATGCTTGCACAACGACATAAATACATATTTATCATGAGACACCATAATGGAAAAAATGGGAAAACAAGGAAATTAATTTAATGAAAATAATAATAATGGAAGAATGATGAATACTCTTGTAGGGTGAATTTACACTATTTTTTATGTGAATGGGTTATGCACCTTATGTGATTAGCTCTTTGATCATGCAAAGGATATTTGTCATTCCATCTTGATCTTGAAAATGGTCGTTGAAAAGACCACATGCTCTCATGAAGGACCATTAGATTTTCATCTTGAATTATTATTTTTCTCTATAAATAAAACATGGTCCCATAAATATTTTATATAAATACATCTTGATATCACAAATACCCTCTGATAGGCCAACTTGATCTCATGAAGTGCCCCATAGATGTATCCTTAAATAATGTAAAATCTTATTTAACAGGCATGTTGGTCATGTGGGGACTCATATACATGTCAACCAAAACTTATAAAAGATATTTTAAAAATATAAATGATTACAAAAAATCCATTTTAGAATCCATGGTTCCAATAAATATACCAATGTCAGAGTGTTATCATGGTCCTTTTTTATCTAGTGACATGAACTGATGTCATGGATGAGACATAGAAAAATAATTTGAATCACATGATGTGATACTACCATCATAGAATTGATACCTTGTGATATACATGCTATGAAAGGGGACTTGTAACTTTGGAGGAAAGTCCTATAAATTCCTCCCCCTCAATAGAAAAAAGAAGGACACAACAGATAACCAATGGAGCAGATAAGCAAGAGAAGACTTCTGAGAGTGGAATTCCATGAAATCACAACAGTGTTGCAGTAGGTAAAACCATGGGAATTACATATGGTATTAAAAAATGTTTATATGTGCTCCACTATAGATCTCTACTAATCATGTAACAAAATTTCATTATGCTAGCTAGATTATACGAAGGAGTTTCTGCATGTCGTCTTGGTCACATGAAACCCTAAAAAGAAAATTCTTTACAATCATTGAAGAATATATAAAATAAAGGATGAAAATTAAGGGATGTTTACATGAATATGGATACATTGATTCTAATGTGAAAGAATCATGTGCTTCTCATGAATAATTAAGATCAAACATCAGCCCTCAAACATGCCACTCATAATCACATGACATTGTTAAATGTGTCTATGTTGATCACGTGAATACCTCAAGATGGGCTACCCAGGTCACACAAATTTCCCATTACATATTGGCTAAGTCATGAAATGTCATAATCAATGTCCATAAACATAATGTGACAACCATAGAACCTGCCAACCAGATCAGGTGATACAAATGGACATGCATTCTCCAATCATGCGAAGCACCTTATACATGTCAGCCTTGTCATGTGATGGAAATTAGAAAAGTTAGTTGGCCGAAATAACATATACCCGAGAAAATGTTCATGCATCCTTAGTCGTGTTTGGTAGATAACTGGAAATTTTTTCAAATACAACCCTGGAATGTCAATCATGTTAGGAAGATACCCCCAAACATGTTCATACATCCCCATACATGTCAAGCAGACAATTAGGATATGTCCAATAGACATCCATGACATATCAAGAATGTCTGGTAGACAACCCAAAACATGTCCATACATAATTAGACATGTAATAAGGACAAATATGACATGTTTAATAGACATAAATCTCATTTCAATCATTTATGTAAAACACTTTAGGACATGATGATGCAGACCTATCATAGGGTGTGAAAAAGAAATTCCAATTTCATAATGCAGCATGGAGGCCGAATATGGGTTTCTCACTTGAGGAGTATCACAATTGATTCAATAAAATATTCTAGTTCACATGTTCTAATTCATTTTGGTTTTATATTATTTATGAAAATATCAGTTTCTGGGTAATTGGAAAACATGAAATTAAAACAATGTAATGTAGAAGTTACTTCCAAATGCAGATACAAACAAAATGAAAGCATGGAATAAATATCTTGGTCTAAGGGTTTGACAACATATGATCATTCATTATTTATTTATTATTTAAATTTTATTTGATAATTCATTAGGTGAGATCTCATTAATGAATTACTTTCCTTATATTTATTGAGTGTGTGATTTTAGGATTCCTTTAGCATACCAAACCACACCTCATCCAATTGTCATATAAGATAACACCTCAACTAAGTATCAAATTCCTAAAAAAAATGGTTCCTCTGTATTCCTTTTCATCCCTTTAGAAAACCCCTACTACACCTTATGAAGTTATTTATTGAGATAAGGGTGGTACATATGATGAATAAAATAAAATAAATGTATTTGAAAATAGTTCCATGGTGGATGACCGATACACCTTCGCAATATTCTCACATCCACCACAAATAGTTTTAAAACATATTAAATTGAAGAAAAATAATAAAGAACACCACAAAACCTCCCCCATGGAAAAGCCTCGTGTTAGTCACATTCAATTGTGAAGTGAAAAGAGATAATGGTGGAAGATGAAGAGAGAAATAAATAAGGGTTATAAGAGAAATATATATGTAAGAAGAAAGTGGAAACACTTTAATAAAAAAGTTCATGTATTATATGGGAAAAGAAAACTAAAAGAAAAAAGAAAAAAAGAATTGTCCAAAAGCATGGAAGACATGCAAAGATTCCCTCTCCATTAAAAATTCTCTTAAATTATCACTTATCCTCTTATTTATTGGAATTGAAGAGGATTTAAAGATCATAAATGAATATTAACATGTTCCGGGATATAATGTAACATCAAGAGTGGAAATTTCAATTCCAAAAATATATATTTAAATCTTTTTATCATGGAACACCCTCATTTTGGCCGAATGAGTGAAAATTATCTTAAATAATGTTGTTAATATTTTTTTTTCTTTTGAACTCAACATTTTACCTCGATACACAATTCATAGAAAAAGTTATCACCCAAATACTCTATGATTTTTATTTTAGTCAATTGCATCCAGAATAATTCTTCAATGTTATGTATTCAACAACCCAATTGATGTTTGAATAACTCCTTAAAAATTATTTGTGGAACGCAAAAGTAAATCCTCTTTCAATTACAAATGGAATAACCTCAATTTGATCTATGCAACATGATTTATGCTTCATTTTCGAGGTGGGTTCCACCATATCTTCCTGAATAATTTGTCAAATTATTTGATTTTTTCATACCCATATTTGTTCGAATCAACTCTTGGTACAAAAGAAAACAATCAGGAAATTAAATCATGGATTTATATAAAAAAACTAGTCACTAAAATTGGAAAATATTTTAATTTTTTTTCCCAGAATAAATACGTGCTTAAAATATTAAAAAAATATAGAATTAAGTGATTTTCGCATTTTTACAAAAACCAAACAAAAAATTAAAAATTGATGAAAATAAGCTCAAATAGATAAATTATAAGGGTTTAAATAATTAAAATAAATATATAAAATGTGGAAAAAATTCAGCTCTATCAATCCGCCCAAAAATAAACAATGTTTTTCCTCAAGCATAAAATATCAACATTGAAAATTAGAGGGCACCAATGTAACCAATATTTAAATTCCAAGTAACCAAAATCAAAAAAAATTTATTGTCAAATAATATTTCCAAAATTCCACCTTGAATTTCAATTTAATTTATATTTTTTAATGAAAAAACCAATTCATGAATTTCACTTTCTCTCTATGAAAGAAAATAAGGGAACTTCTATTTTCATTCATTCAATTTTTTCAAATATTTATTATCAAACTTGCCAAGTCATGATTTTATTCACATTTGATAATATAATCTCTTATCTCATAATAAAATTTAGGTATATTTATGATCATATCTGGATAACATGCTTATTAACCATTGTCTTTTAAAGGAACTAATTTCTCTACATTATAAAGGCAAAAGGCACATAAAAGTATGCGGAATTTCAATAATGGTTCAAATGAATCTAAGGGAAAGGTTGGATGGAATTGATGATTAAATATTAAGGATCAAGGAGGAGGTTTATCTATTAAGTAAAATGCATCAGATACAAAATAAATGTGTAATGTAATTATCATCTTCAAAGTAGCAACACCCATTTCCCCAAAACTCAGATTAAAGGTAATAATTAGTTAAATAATAAATAATGTTTTGTGCACCCACTTGAATATATTTTTTCCATTAATAATTTGTTTACAAATAATGTTTTTTTCATTTTTTTAAATTTACCAATATAATAAACATCACATCAAACACCTAACCATTTAGGAAAAAAATTATAGGTCCACTATTGGCGATTTATGGTTTTCCTAAATCACAAACCATTTTTCCCAATTATTCGTTACTTTTTTCCAAATTTATTTTTTTAAAATTTTATAGGGTAAAATAATGAATAATCGTGAATGAATCAACAAACATAATTTGTTCCAAAAAAATTCAATCCAACTCTTTGTTCATTATAATTTAAATCATCCCTTCAACCATGATTCCATTTAACCTTACAAAACATATTTAAAATATCATCAAAAAACAAAGATGAGGGTAGGAAGAGATAAAATTGGATTGAAACATATATATCAATATAAAAGACATTCATGGTATATATGGGATAAATAAGGATTTATTTTAAGGTTGTATTTTAAGGGTAAGTGGATTATCAAAAGATTACTTAATCATTTTAAATGTGATTTTTCATATTCATAGTTTTTAACTGTTCGCATGCATGTTCTGGTTAGTGACATTTCCCAAGATCACTAATGAAATATTCTCAAGAAAAAAATAAGAAGTAATTGGTCTTGAAATCCAATCGAGAATGGGAATTATAACAATATTAAATTACTCAATGAAATATTAATAATAAAAAATAAATTCACATGAATTTCATAAATTCAAATCATGGAAAATTTTAGGTAAATTTTTTACCTAAATCTATCAATTTAATTAAAAAATGAGTCCTGGTTTTAATATCCATGTTTCAATTTAACCATCCAATTATGAATTTTACTCATTCAATCTCAATCGGATTTGAAATATAAACCATGGAATCACTAGATTCCTAAAAAATCAGGTCTCTTAGATAAGTCATGATTCAAAATAATCCATTCATGGTTATTCATTTTTAAGTTCAATTTTATAAAAATCTTCTCAGAAAAAAATTATGGAGTTTAAATGATAAACAAAAAATTGAACCACCTTTTGAAATGAAACTTAGTATGATTCCTCTAATGTATAGGGGTTACCTTATTCCAACATGGTACTACAGAATTAACTTACTCAATTAAGCATAAGTATTATGTCATTTATTCTAAAAAATATGATAGGAAGTGGGGTTACTGAAGGAATAATTCCTCATAATTAATTTCAACATTAAATAATTAAAAATCATTTTATGTTAAATCTTGGTATGATCCCACCATGTGGGACCATAATTTTTACTAGCTCTAGAGGGAAGTACTGGAAGTTATCTATAACCCAATGGTTGGTTAATTTTCATAGATGTGAACCACAAAATGTGGGTTTTCACAACTTTACTTTCCATGATTATTTTACGGTAATTCCTTCTATAGAGTACACCAGATCCACCCCCTTCTCAATGTTCTATAACATTCATGGAGGGGTTATGATGATGTATGAAACCACCTCCTCCTACATTTATACTATTTAAACATCTTCTACAAAATTTGTTGGTTTATCTAGGTGTGATTCATGGAATGAATAATCAAAGGAATAATCAAATTTTAAATTTGATGTATAAATTTCAAAATATTCCTTTTCAATTTAGGCAATTTATGTTCCTTGTTCTTCAGTAAAATTCATTGTGGTATCTTCTTAAACACCTTCCAGTAAATGTTCAATGTCTTCAGATAGATATAGGTGTTCATAAAAATGTTTTTTTTATTTTTTTTCATTTTCCACCATGGAGTAAAATGAGTTGGTCGAAGATGAAAATTTAAAATAGTTGGGAGTGATACAAAAATTAGTTTCACGAAAATAAAAATAATTTATGTTTAAGAATGGATCATCTCCCTAGGTCTGTTTGGGTTAAATATTTTTTTGAATGATGAATACCTATAAGAGTAATATGGAAGATAATTAAAGTTGGTATTCAAGATCCTCCACCTTGAGTTTGGCCTCATGTTCTTCGATTCCCATAGAATAATCCGGAAAGACCAGTGGAAATTCCTTCTTTGCCACAAATCATTATAAGTCAATCCCAATATGACCAATGAAGCTCATAAAATCTTTAGCTCGATGCGTATCTCTATACATATTTAATTATTCATTTAAATTATTATAAAAGAATCATCTATACATTTGATTTCCTTCTGAGTATAGTCTATTTCTTTTTCGTGAACCTGTTGGTATTTTTAACATGACTAATCATTTGAAAAAACCATAAAAAATTGTTTTTTTAGAAAATTATCAAATACAATGAGGAAAAATATTTTTGAAAATGTGAATTTAGAGAAATTGATTGAAATAACTATTTATCTTCCCTAAAATATGGCCAATTTTGATGGACACCTATCATAGGGCATAGAAAAATAAAATTCAATTCATTAATGTAGTACAAAGGCTGATCATGGTCATCTCTGTTGAGGAGAATCACAGTTGGTTCAATCATTGATTCTAGTTCACCTATTCTTATTATTTTTAATATTATTTATGATAATATCAGTTTTTGGGGTTTTAGAAGACATGAAATTAAAATAATGGAATGTAGAATTTATATCTAAAAAAAGATGAAACCAAAATGAAATTACTGAAGAATTTTATTGTTTCTTAGGTTGGATATCATGGGTTCATTCATTATTTATTTATTGTTTAAATTTAATTTGAAAATTCATTTGTTTAAAACTAATTAAAAAATTAATTTCCATTGATATATTGATTGTTTTATTTTAGAGTTTATTCCACATACAAAAACACACCACCTTTAATAGTCAAATAGGATAACACCTCAATCGAGAATGGGATTCCTAAAAGACCCATTTCCATCATATACCATTTCACCCATTCATGATACCCCATATCCACTATATGAATGGGTTTTTTGAGATATAGGATAGAAAATAAAGAATATATGAAATAAAATGAGTTTGTAAATTATTTCATTGTGGAAAAATTCCACACCCATTTAATATTCTAGAATTCCCAAAAAAATAGATTAAAAACATGGGGAACTAAGGAACAATAATAAATAACACCATGAAATACCCCTAGGGCCCGACCTCAGGTGAGTCACTTTCTAATTGAATGTTAAAAGATATCAAAGTGGATAATATAAGAGAGAAAACAATTTGGTTTCGAAGATAATTAGAGATGTAATATGAAAATGTAAGGACATTAATAAAACAATTCATGCGCTACATGGGAAGATAAATCTAAAATAAAAAGAAATGAAAATAATTTTTCTAAATCATAAACATCATCCAGATCTTCTCTCTACAATTTAATTATCTTAAATCCACCCTTATACTCTTATTTATAGTAATGTTCGTTGTGTTGGGGTGTCATAAATGAACATTAGTGTGTTTCGGGACATAATGGGTCATCAATGGTCGGAATTTATATTCCAGAATCTGTATTTAATATTTTTTTTCAGATCGACACCCTAGATTTTTTCAAATAAATAAGATTTGTATTCTAAAATGTTTTAACCAATTTCGTTTCATTTTACCTAAAAAATTCATCTGCACACACCATTCTTACAAAATTATATCACCTAATTACTATAAGATTTTTATTCTGGATGAATGAATCTGGAATCATTTATTAATGTTGAGCATTCAATGGACCCCTTAATATGTGAATACCACCTTGAAAATTTAAAGGGGAAGGATACAATTAATCCCCTTTCAATTCCAATAGTAGTCACCTAATTTGATGCTGTGTACCATGATTTATGCTTCATTTCTGTAGGTGGGGTCTATCCTATTTTCATGAACAATTTGTAAAATTGATTGATTTTTCATACCTTTATTTGTTAGAATCTTCTATTTGTCTAAAAGACAATGTTAGGGAAACTATTTAAATTATTCCTAAATAAATGAATCAATAAAATTGGAATACTAGTTTTAATTTTATGCCCCAAATACCAAATTGACTAAAATATGATAAAATTTCATTCTTATGTAATATTAAAATTTTTACACAAAATACCCCATAAATAAAAAATTGATAAAAATACGCTCAAATTGATAAATTTTAAGGGTTTAAATAAGTTCAATACATAAAAAATGTTGAAAATATTAACTATATCACATGATATCCTTTTCCACCAGACACACTTGAACATATACCATATTGAACTATGAGGGCTTTGATTCCTTTTATAAACATGATACATATGAATCATTTCTATGTCATGATCTCTAATAGAAATCCACCCTAATGTAAGTCCCTCCATATTATTGTTTTATTGAAGCACATAACTAAAATTAACTAATGTTTTTGTCATCCTTACTCATTTATCAATCTAAATAAGAGGGTTTTATACACGATAATCCCCTTATGTGAAATCCCCACCCATTACCACAAGTACCATAAACCCATCAGTGGGTTAGGGGTGAATTTAACTACTATAACTCTGATTCTGGTACAAAACAAGATACCTAGGATGCCTTTTGAAATCTTGGTATCAAAATGGGAATCCAATTTTTTGTATGTCCCTCCATTTCTGAGACACTATAAACCATGATACCTAAACTATCCTATAGGGTCATCAATCTTTCTCACCAACCAGTGTATTAAGAAGCCATTATGAAATAAAAGGACTCTAATTACTGCTAAAAAATTATATATAGGATTCCTTCATATTGATTGAGTTGAATATAAAACACTCATCTAGGTATTCTCCGAGCCATGGCTCTTGTATACATATACAGAGAGTATGTAACTTTTAATACATTGTTCCTCATACTAATAATGAAACATGTTTGATTGGGTATTTTAAAAACATATATCTCCCATAAAAAATTTCTCCATGATATTTAAATCAAAATATTTAATCTCTATTCATAGAAATGATTTGATTTCCCCCATAAAATGGAATCCACATTGGGGTAAACCCCCAATGTACTCCCATGTTGGTAAAACCTAGGGAAATATCCCCCAAGAGCAATAATTATCTATCACCATCCATCATCTTTTTGTGGGGGGATAAAACTATGATTACTCTAATTCCTATCCAAATAGGGAATGTATGCTTGATCTCAATAATCTTGGCCTATGTTCACTTATATACATTATTTCCAGATTATGTTAAATTGCACAACTCGGTCTGAAATCAACTATATGTGATTTGATTATTACTATAAATAGGATTTGTAGGGTTATATATAAAGATTAAATCCCATCATTGATACATAAATTGCTTACCTAGATTGAATAAAACTCCAGAATGACTTCTTATATGGTTTCAGAATATATGTAGCTTACCATTGCAAAGAAATAACTAGAAATATATAGTGACACATAGATACATATAGATGTAATTATTTATCAAACCCCATATACAGATATATAGGTTCAACATTCAATCATGTTTTTAGGTTAACCATTCATGTATCAGGATATGAAAGATATTTGTGAAAATATCTTAAATATATAATAAAGTACCGAAATATGTAATAATTTCCCACAAAATGGTGTAATGGGCCTGACATCTCATCCTCTTAACTAATATGAGTTCCAAACAGTCATTGGTTTTGAAACCCCAATTCACTACCTACGATTGGACGATTGGTCTATACCTTATTATTGATGTGGGGTCTTTTGAGAGTTTGTATAAAAAAGTGAAAATAGTAAACCCAACGTGAATGATTGTGAAACTATACGTGACCCCCCCCCCCCAAATAAATTTTCAGGGATCATATATATCAAAATGAAACATCAGTAGTGAAACAAGAAAGAAATAATGTAATGAAAAATAGATGAACATTTATTTTTATTGGTAATTCATTCTTCTTGAACCCTAAAGAAAAACAATCCATCATCTTTCTGCGGAAACAATGGAAATCCATGTTTTATACTTAATGGGTCATCTAGTGCGCAAAATCATATTTTTCTAATCATGATAAAATTTAATATGATTTTAAAATAATCCTAATAAAACTCACCATAATATATTATCAAAAAATATCATACTCCATAAAATAATTTGGCTATAGAAAAAAAAATTCATACATTAACAACCCAAATATTATTACAATTAAAAGAACTTATATATGTATTTACATATATATGTCCACTATAAAAGAATAATAAAGTCAATATTTCCTTCTAATAATCAGAGAATATATTATTAAAACTCTTAGGATTAATTTAGATGACCCTATATAAGAACCTATATAACATATCAAAAATCATATACTACAAGATCAACCTTCTGTTCCCTATATCTTCAATTTTTTTGTTAAATTTTTACATCTAAATGTAATTAATACCACATCACTGTGTGCCCACCTAATAACCCCCAAACCACTAATCTATTCAATGAGTTAAATTTATAATGAATTATTCTTTAAATAATGGGTTGATTTTGGAATCATATTCCAATTATTTAGATCTTTTAACATATTCATTGTAAATCCATTTTTTTCATTTTCATAAGAGAGCACATTTTAGTTTAGTGGGAACTTTAGAATTAAAATTCCTTCAAATGACATGATACAACCGAATTTCCAAACCACCATGAAATAAAATTAAAATAAAAAATTTAAAATCAATCATAGAAAGAATCATCCAAATGAAAACAACTAGATCACAACAACAAAAAACCAATAATGAATCAAAATTATAATTGACATTCAAACCAAGCATTGTCACACCACCTCAAGAGAAAAAATCATGTGAGAATATTCATCCTTCCAGTATCCTTGAGCACATCGAAAAATATATCAATATCATCTCTAACCACAACCCTCCTTTTATGATTCAAAATTAAAAATGAAATCCCCATCATCCTCATATATCGTAATCACATTTATGATATATAGAAATTGAAATTATTTCGGTAACTAATTACAAATATTTTTATTTATTTTTATAACAGTCCATAAAAATATTTTTAGATTCTTTGTGAAATTCACTTTGTATTTTTACTATTATTGTATTTTAGGAAATAATGATTTTTAATTTCTCATGGGAACCAAACAAAACACTTTACATATTTTATTACAGTCACATATAATAAAACATTTCGGATATATATTGAAAATAATATAAATTATTTTCACTCATATAGAATTTTTTTTATATTTGAACATACTTATTTTCAATAATATAATGAGTATCCTCTAAAATACTATATTTTCATCAGAATATAATGAAAATTAACAAAAATAAATTTGAATACAGGAAAGAAATATTATTTCATTTTAGTATGATTATTGACAAATATACAATTATTTCAATATAATATATTTTACTCATTTTGTTTGGGTACTTTTACTCAAAAAATAAGACTTCATTATATAAAATATACTATTAATGTGCATAAAAAACAACTTACCTCTCATTATTATTTGTATTCAAATAAATGTTTAATTTAGGATAAAATATTTATATATTTAAATCCTTATCAATAAATGTTATAGAATATTCTAAATCATAAACCATGTGTATTTAATTCACTACTGTAAATTGTTTGTAATAGCACTTTGTTAGAAACCAATTTCACTTATCATATAATAGAAATGAAATAACTACATATTTTGTAGATTAATTTGAGCTAGATATATTATTTTTAAAAAAAATATTTGATTCAAAAAACATTTTCATCATAACATGAATGAAAATTATAAGATCTATCAATACATTAATTTACATTGGACTCATACATATTTAAAAGAATTTTAAAATGTAAAATTCAAATAAAGGAACCTTTTAAAACTAAGAGTCGATTTATATAATAATAGAGTTTTCTAAACCCATTGAGGTGTCAGAGAAATTCCATATTATGGAATAATTACTCATTCCATTATTATTTTACAATTATATTTCAATTACCTTTACTAGATACTTGAAGTGTAACACATGGTCTTCAATTATAGTGAAATAGTTATTCAAGAGAAAAATGATCATTGCACAAAAATTTTTTAACGTTATTTTAATTAAATATAAATTGAATAAATTTATAAATTTAATTTGATAATATATTTTTATTTTTTAATTTAGTTTTTCAATATTATATATGGATTCATTGATATATTTTTTCGACAATAGTTGGTTTTTGGGTGAATAGTGGGAAATGCTGATTTTAAAAACATTATCACTTTTATTACATTATAATGATATAATAATTACATGAATTATTAATTTAATATATACAAAAAATATATATTCATGATTCATATAATACTTGAAAAAAATTATTTAAATCATACAAATATATGCTTAAAATTTTGGAAATCTATATAATGTTTGTGTTCAAATAATAACCAATTTTAATTATTCTATTATAATAATTTATTTTCAAGGAAGCCTTTTTTGGGTTTTTTATGACAAATTATATTCATTTTCATTAAATTATTCCAATTAATTTCATTATAATAAAAATTATACTTTATTTTTCTATAAAATAATTTTTATACATAAAATAAATATTTTTTAAATGTTGGATTTTATTACATTCTATACACTTATATTATAATTACATTATTAAAATTATAGAAGTTTAATTTTGTAAAATATATTCCATATTTTTAAAAAAAATTTAAAATTTGGTAATTACGAATCTTTTAATTTTATATTTAATGATTGATAAAAATAAAAAAGCATGCTACCATGATTAACATGATTATCAGGGGTTAAAATAATGTATAAGGATAATAATTCCAGATAAAAATTACTATTTATTATTTTTTAGAGAAATATTTAATATATATTATCTCAACATGTAATAATTTTTAATTTTTAATCATTATATTTGATAAAAAATTATTTATATTTAAACCATTTATATAATTCCATGTATGTCCTCTCCCTCACTTATAAAAGAGATCTCTCACTACTACCTAATTAAAAAAGATTTAGACATATACATATGCTAGTACCTACCTAAATACCATTGTAATTTCATTATATTTTCCCAATATCCCATACTATTCTTCTATGAGCAATTTATCAAGGCTTAAGGTGTATTCCAAAAGAGGCCTATCCTAGAAAATGTATAAATCATAACTAAAAGTTTTTAATTTTATTTCTTATTTCAATATCTACAATATTATTATATACATCATTAAATGATTAATTTAGATCAAAAATATATTTATTTGTTATTATGGTGATCCCCAATTATTTTACATCACATTTTTATCATATGGAAAATGGAAATGCCACACTTGTGTACATACAATAGGGCATCTCCATTTTGTGATATAATTTATTTTTCATCACTATAAATCATGATTTATTTCATGTTAATTTGTAATATATATGACCAAAATAATCATTAAAATATAAAATTTATAATTTAACATCATTATCTTCAACCCATTAAAAATTAATAATGTATCTTGTGTGTGCATTTGTACTACCACCTCTACGAAGTAATGTGAACTGTTTTCATATTAAAAATTCATGAATGATTATAAAAATGTATAAAATGAATAAATATAATATTTATATCATAATTGACCATATTTTTAAGATGTAACCATTTCAAAATATATACACCATGATTGTAAACTGAATCATACATGAAAAACAATGATGTTAACACTCAAAAATATTATGATAAAGAAATATTATAAATGATTGGGTGACAAAATGTTTTAAGAAAAACATTTCTGTTATTATAAATATAAATATTATAAATTAATTTGATAATAACAATCTTATATTTATTAAAATGTAATTTAAAATAACTTACAATGAATATCGATCCTGAGGTAAGGGTTTATTTCAATATTTAATCCTTATAAAGGATTTATAATGTTTATGTTTATTTTAGATAAATTATGTGACTTATATCTTAAACCCCATATATTTTACAATAATTTATTTATTTATATAAATTTGAAGGTTCCCTTCATTTTCCTCTCTCTAAATACTCAAAAGTCAAAAATAATGTTCCTATGGAAAACCGGCCTTGTTTTTTTAATTCAGGAATTGTTTTTTGGATATCCAAATTTTAATTAAATATTTTAAGAAATGTTTTTAATATATTCCAATGATTTATTAAATTCCATTTTACCTAAATTTTAATTATTATAAAATGATTTTAAGGATATCTTTTTATAATTTTTTAAATAAAGAACTTTTTACAGAATGTGTGTATGGTATATTTGTTCTAATGCTTACCGCATGAAAAAATTTCCACAGCATCTGGGTTTTTTATTTTCCATGATGATTTCATTAAAAATGTTCAAGGTTATTTTAAGTGAAAAATATTTTCCCAAATATGATTGAAATATTTAGAGTTGGAACGTCTGATTTCAAAATTAAAATGGTATTTTACTTAAGAAATGTGCCAGTGATCTTTTGAAATTACATACATCAATATCACAATTATTTGATGAATGATATGATTTATTGAGTATATGTTCTAGATTTCATATCTAGACCTTTTCAATAGATATATTATGATAAAATTTAATTTTCAATGTATGAGAATTTTGTATCCTAGTTCCTAAAATGTGGTTGGTAATTGATTATTAAAGTATGATGAATATTTTTTTTTTGTTTTTATTCTATTAATGAATCCATTGGACATAATAAGTGATGGGTGGAGTCCAAAATTACATTTCCCCTAGATGTATCAGTTGGTCTCATAAGACAAGGTCTGTTGGGTATTTAAAAAAATTCCTTACCCATTTATCTATAATGTCTTGGAAGAGGGCATCAAAAGTTTGTTTATGTTTTCTATAATTTTACATTATTTCATTATGAAACCACTTATTGATATCAATGTGATTATAAAAATTGTTAGGATACTCATGATATGTTTTAAGGTCATGAAATTTTTTATAGAGTAATATTTTATCATCATTTATTAAAATTTTATTACTCAGTTCAAATTTATTCTAATTTTATTCCATTGTATGCATTCTATTATAGAGAATCTAATCCCACCCATTTATTTTCTTTCTTTTCAATATGATGAAAATAAGTTTACTATTATTTTTTAAGGATATTATATACAGTATAATAATGGTCTCAAGGTAAATACGATGTTGAATATTATGTTTTCGAATGAGATACGAGTTTCAATAATGTATATAGTTTTCCAAGACTGTTAAAAAAATAATCCACTAGGATGTGCTTTATTATATGTAGTGCTAATGGAATGAAGTGATCATAAGATTCAGTCTACCAGATTTGATGTGTTATAGTTGATATCGAAGGAATTTTAGTATAATAGTTGGGAAATAGATTTAGGAAATCATTTTTTGGAGAATTTAATCCCATGATAGAATCTAGGACAACTATAGGCATTTAATAATATAATTATGTTTTGGTTAGGTAGAAAATATTTGATTTGGTTGAAAATAAATCCATTCATAGATAGTAGAAAGTGTATATGAGTATATAAAAAATTAACCTAGAGATAAAAACCTAAAAATGGGCGGACTAAGTAATGACTTGATCATCACTGGTGCACGATGAGTGGTATTAAGACTACACCACTAGAAAGAAACTCCCATAGGTTATGATTTGGTTGATAAACAAAATCTTTACAAACAATTACCAAATAATTGACAATATATTTTTTATTATATTTCTAATTATAATTATTTATGATTCTATGATTTTCTATGAATACATTTTCAAATTATATTTAGTGTTTCACTAGTTCTGGAATTATATATGATTATTTAATATTTATAATATTATTATCTTATCAATTGTGTACCATTATATAGAAATCGAATATAATAAAATGAGTGATAATGAAATCAATACCTATAACCAAGGAATGTATTTTCCCCAAGAGGAAGTCAATAAAGTCAATAATTATTGTAGGGAGACGAGAATATTAGGACTATATTATTGAAGTTGACTTAGGTTATAACCTATATACATTCCCATATGGGTCATCCAATTGATTTAGAGTGTGGGGTAATAATCTTATTCCATTTCAGGTGATATAAAATTCCATTATTTAGTGTAACCACTAATCCATTATTTGATCATTAATGAATAAGAATCTTATAAAAGATTTTTCTCAATTTGGGAAGTAATGAAAGGTGGAGGGTTGTCTTGTTAGTTTATCATCTCACAGGTGATGTTGAAAAATGGTAGTTACTGATTCAAAACACTAAGGTTGTATATAAAATATTTTCATGGAGTTAATGTATTTTATATTACATTTCAAATAAAAAATCATATAATAAATGAGTAGATATGGAGTTACATTTATTGTGTCTAAGAGAAAAGTAAGGGGAAAATGTTTCTAAATATGGAGAAAAATTTACAAGGTTAAAAATAAATTCAATGTATTACATACATAATAAAAATTTAATTATTGAACTTTTATATAATGGTAATAATATAGTCTTTCAAATGACACAATTATACTAAAACTGTTCCTACTATAAGGACATAGTATCATGTGGTCTCAATATAGAAAATTAATTATCCATGTATTATTACATCAATGGAAAGAAATTATAGACGAGGGTGATTCAACATATCATGAATAAAATAAATTGATAAGTGGGAGAAGAGAATGATGGAATTTAAAATATGTGATACTTTTGGATAAAAACAACATGGTACATGGTTGATAGGAGAATGAGTTTTGTATAGTTGTGGAGAGAAACACCATCATGGTCATGAATGTATGGGTAAGGTTGAATCTATCAATATACGTTATATAACTGTAAGGATGTGAGACATTATTCCAACCAATTCCCCAACTATCCAAAGAACCTACCGTTAAGAGGCCATGGGTAGAAGACAATGATTATGAAAATACTACGACTAAAGAATATGTTCCAAGTGAAGTAGTGGATATTCTATTGATTAAAACATCAAAGTTAACTAATTTTTTAATTTTATTCTATATTTACACACACATTTATATATAATTATATTTATAAGAAAATTGAATATTTTTTATCACAGTAAGAAAGGTGTTATCAATCAACGCTACTTGAGGGAATATTACTGTAAGGAAGATATGTTTGTCAATCCCCATTTTAATGCATGTATAGTCCATATTTGTAAATTTTTTTACTATACCTATGGTATTAATTTATATAATCTTTGGCATGGAATATATTTCAGTGTATATTTTAAATAATTATTAATAGAAGAAGGAAATAATTTTTTATGATGAATTTGTGAAGTTATATATCTTTTGAATAGATAATTCTTCACCCGAATCATGCTTGGATCCACCTCAAATAACCACCCCTAATGAAATTATTTGAGAAGAAGAGAAGAAACAAATAATGGATAAGAAATATATCCTTATGATAAAAAGTGATCTTATAATGTAATAATAGACTTATGATTTTATGAATAACTATAATCAATCCAATTAAACATGAAATGGGTATTTCTATTGAACTTATAACCAATGTTAAAAAAATATCTAATAATCCGTAAAAAATGAAAAAATGGAGTGAGAGAAGTTAATTTAGAAACTATAGGAGTTGTTTTATTAGGTATTCATACAGAAAATGTTTTCTTCCTAGTGTTGTCTTGTTCTATTTTGGAAAAATAAATATGGAAATATTGGTGAGTGTGTTCATTATAGGGAAATTTGTAAAATTATCATAAGGAAGAAGTGTCATCAGACTCATATTGATAACTTTTTTGGTCAACTTAAAGGATCTAAATATTTTTGCAGGTTTTATTTTTATTCTAGGAATCATTAATTGTATATAAAAACTATTATTTTCCAAATATATAATTTCATATGAGGTATTAACATTATGTTCTTATTGTAATACACATTAGATTTAAAAATGAAACCTATTTTCTTACAAATATGATGAATAATGTGTTCATGTAATATCTTGATAATTTATTCATAGTATTTTTTACTATATATTTTTACACATAATTTTTTTTGAAGTTTTTAAGAGTAATTTATGAAACATTATCTATACTTCTAGAGAAAAGGAATCATATGGGAAATTTATAAGTATGAAATCTGGCTTTAGAAAATTCAACTTGTTTGGAATGTTTGTCTATACGGAAGGAATATCGATTTATCCTGTAATGAAAAAGGATTTCAAATAATGGCCTACATCAAAAAAACATAATTATGGAACTTAGTTTAATTGGATTAGAAGGTCACTATTGAAAATTTATTCAAACTTTTACCTGATTAGCTCACTTTTTAACCAAGTATATAGGTAAATGGGTGTAGCTATTATGGATATATGAATGTAATTAATTCTATTAAGAGTAAAATATGAAGTTTATAAATGATATTTTGTTTACATTACCATTGGGAAGTGATGTATTTTATGATTTTTGGTTGGAGTAGAGTACTCATGAGGGGTGTGAATTGAGTGTCTATAAAAATTTTTATTAAAATTGGGTTCTATGAAAATCCCCCAACTAAAAATATAATCTATGTTAGTTTGTAGTGAATTTATAAGATTCATGAATCTTCAATTAATTTTTCAAAAGATCGATTAGTTTTCAACTATATTAATCTAAAGATCAATGTAACATTTGAAACTAACTTACTAGTTCAAAATAGCTATAAAAACTTGATAAATTAAATATTAGAGTTACATTTAGTTTTTTTATATATGTAATAAAAATTGAGTAAAACTAAATAAGAGACACAAAAGAAATAAATAAGAGGTTCAGTCTCAAGAAGAGACATAATCCTCTCCACTTGGTGATCACCTAACACCAAGTAGTTTAAATTAATAAACAGTTTGGTCCATACCCTGCATTGGGGTTCACAATGGCACATAGGGATGTCAAGGTTAAACTTTCTTCTACAATAGTTATTGATGGGAAAACCAAAAACCAAATCACAAAAAACATATTCCATAGTTTTACATGGGATACAGATGGATAAAAATATTGTGAAATTGAGGATATTATGTGTAACGACCCAAACATGCATTAAGGAAAATTCCTCTTGATCTAACTAAATGTCTTATTATGGTTATATAAATTGTAAAATTAATTGGTTTTATGTTTTTAAATTTTAAAATATCATTATTAATTTTGATCATTTCTAATATAGCCATTGAACGGTTATCACATTATTAGTATAAATATAGGGCTTTAACAAATCCAATTTACATAGACAAAGAAGCGATGGCCTCATCCAGTAGACTTGCCCCATATGAAGCCCATTTTTCAGAGCTCGGAAAGGAGGTGGCTTCATTGGGCTTCGATTTTGACCAAGCCCAAGCTGAGATTGGACACGTTATGCTTGAGGGGAACCAACTATGGGTGAAGAGGAAGTTAATAGAGATTACTACCCAAGCGATGTTATCCGAGCCACCCCAGGAGTCTGTCACCATCACACACCTTACCATTCAGTATTATGCGGGTGTTATAATGGGTTATGTAACAATACCCTATCCCTATGACTATGTATATTGTTTTTGTATAAATAATGTGCATTCATTTTATTACTGTTACTTAGTAAATAGATATTAAAGCACAAATAGTATTTTTAGTTAATATTCCACTAATAAATATATATTGATGAATTAATGGATTTTTGAATTAAATAATATTTTAATAAAATATTAATATTATTATTCAATTACTATTTATTAAATATAAATGATCATATAATTTTATGAATGCAATTGTAATTTTTATTAAGGTTTGAAAGTTGTTTTTGTCAAAACCCATGAATTTTCGGTAAATATTGGTTTTTATTTTAAAAGTAAAAATTCACATATTAATAAATTTTGTTTATATAAAATGAATATTATTTTATCAATCAGGGTGTAGAAATTATCCAAAGGTGAATTATTCAAAATTTTCTAAGATAGTCGACGTTTTGGGTAAAAATTATATACCGTTTAAATATATAATGTTTTTTATGACATCATAATAACCCAATAGTGATTTAATAAAATAATATAAACATTATGTTATGCCAATATATGTTTTATAATTATAATAATGTGATTTTGGGTCTGAATAATTTATTTTACAATGTTTTATTGGACCCTTCAAGGCTTATAAAACATTTTGTCTTTTTAAATTGTTTTCCGTGAGAATGTGACTCACCTCCACAAAATCAACCCTATTATTTTAATAATATTGGACATTGGAGTTATAAAATATTATTTTCCACTCCCCTTTTTTAAAAACAAGTGGGAAAAAAACATGGTCTGGTTTACGGTTTTGATTAGTTTAATGTGAGGTGTCCCAAACCTAAATAATAAAGAAATCCCTCTCCTTTCATATATAAACCCACCAAAGAACCCACATCCTCTTCACTCAAAGCCTTTTTAGTTCTAAAAAACCCTTAAATCCTCTCTATATAATCCTCCCAAGGCACCCCAAGCTCCCATGAAGCCTATCTCAAGCCTCTCCCAAGCCTCTAGGATCACACTTCCAAGTAAGGGATTTCTTCCTTTCTCATTTTTGTATAAATTTGTTTAAGTTGTTATGCCCTTTTGTTTTCAATTACAAAGGTCCGAGTATAATTTATCACCTCTCCCATTCTTCACCATTAATGTTTTAGTTATTAGATACCCATTTATCTCTCATTAAGTGACTCACATGTACACTTATTACCATGCCGAAAATCCATAAGGAATTTCTCTCTCCTCATTTACATTCAAGTAATTATTTTGTATCCGGAATCTAAATTCCATTAAAAATTTTGGGATATGTATATATATTACCCCCTTAATATAAATTTCAAGAAAACATGATGTGACACCACTTAATCTCTCATCAACTATTTTTATGAGTTCTTATGTCACGCCCATATGCTGCCAAAATTATACCGCGATTTTGAAGCCAAAGTCATTGTGTAGTGAATACCATGCCCATTTCTCTATCAAGGGTATTGACCTTTATGAACATTTACATATTGTTTAAAGAGTTTCATGTATGAATTTTACACTCCTTTATCGTGGAATAAATGATTATGATTAATGGATCCATGTTTTATGATCCATGTGGCACACTTCTACATGAAAAGAAATGATTAAAAATGGTGCGCCCTGATAGCGCTCCAATGCATTTTTTAAATCATAGTATCATAATATGTCATGTGAAATGGGTGTCTACTCATGATAATTCAAGTGCAATGAGGCTTTACTCATGCTTGATGTGCAATGAGTGTTCCCTCATGCTCCATGTGCCATGAGCCTTGGCTCATACTAATTCCATGTTAAGTGTTGTTTCCATATTTCCATGTTATGATTATCATGATTTATCATGCCTCTATGTTAATATTTATTTTATTCTCCATTGATATTCATATTTTTTAAGTTTTCAATAAAGATGTTGTATTTTGTGTTTTATTTTGTTATGAAATGATCCTAAGCCCCAAAGGCAGTAGACATCTCAATCTTCTATGTTTTATCAGGTGATGTTTATGTAACAAATCCT
Source organism: Viscum album (assembly GCA_963277665.1). Lineage (NCBI taxonomy): Eukaryota > Viridiplantae > Streptophyta > Magnoliopsida > Santalales > Viscaceae > Viscum > Viscum album. Next base: position 1,386,957,534 of record OY728138.1, read on the forward strand.
GGCTTAGTGTGTAATAAAGAGATGGGTCGTCATAGTTGGTATCAGAGGATAGGTTTTGATATTTTTGGGATTAGGATTTGAAAACCCTAGTGAAGAAATAGATATAAGAATAAGTATAATAAAAACATCCCTATGTATTGGTGAGTATTGTGTAAGTGATTTATCAAAAAAAAATACATCCCTGTCTCGATACAAGCAGTTAGAGGCGGCTCTGACATATATATATCCTATGGGTAAAACCCAAAAACACTACTTTGATCTAGACTCGAACGAGAACTAGTGCACGACAACAGGGATTGATGCACTCTTGGTTACGACACTCCCGGGGGATATGCTTTGGTAAATTCACATGCTTGTTATGAATCCATATTACAGGAATTAAAACAATTCCCATGAGAATATATGTTTGAAAGTAGACCATGAATAGCATAGATTGAAGCCAATGGATTAATAAGTTAAGGAAATAAAAGTTATTTATAATTAATTTGTTTTTCCCTTGGATTACCCTTTATGTGTTACCCCTTAGATTCCTATTATTCCAGCAAATGGCTGGTAATAAGAGGACTCAAGATAAAAACCGATGTGATGATCTATGTAATGATTTTGCTAATGAGATGCCAATCTGATGGGAGAAGGAATCACAAACATTGTCACGCTTCACTGTCAGTTAACTCAAGGATTTAAAAGAAACAAGGCTCAATAGGAATGTTAAAACACCCCACCCCCTAAAGAAATAACAATATTCTATCGAGAGCATCATGAGACAAAGGACTACTACTATTAATGAATCATATGATCCCTCAATAGCCAAACAATAGATCAACTCCATTGAAAAGATCTTACCCATCACTCAATGTTCTGAATAAGAGAAGGATCTTTTGGATTCTTATCATATGGAGGGTGAAGCCGATCAATTGTAGACGTTGATAAAAAATAAGAAGCATGATTAAGAGATTGAGGTGTTGAAATGGAATGATTTTTGGAAGATGTTTTTTGATAATTATTTTCCATGCACCCACTAAAGTAAGATGTAAAGGGGATTACATGACCTCAAGCAAAAAAATGATGAATTTTTCAGAGTGTGCGAGGAAAAATTTTCAACGCTTGTATGATATTCCATTGGCATTGTCATTACTATCGAATGCATGGTTGACCACTTCTTTGGTGGGCTGAAACCTATCCTACGGAAAGCACTGGTGATCCGTGACATCGGCAGCTATGAGGAAAATGTCTGATGTGCCCTCAAGGTTTAAACGGAGATCGAGGAATCTCAGGGGTATCATGGGGTTAAGAACATAAGGTGAACATAAATTCTGGCGATCTGATGGATAAATCCAATGGTGCTAAGAAGATAAAACACCCCACTTGCCAAGGTGCAGAAAGAAGCACCCCAGAAATTTCTTGAGGGGGACGAGGAAATGCTTTAGGTATGGAAGAGAAGGGAACCTAGTTGTTAACTTAAGATAAGAATAACCCACAACATCAAAAGATGAATGGAACGCTCCGTTAGAACCTAAACGCATTGTTCATTGCTACAACTACCAAGAACCAGGCCATCGTACAAATCAGTTCCCTAAGCCATGGGTTTTCAGAGGCAACCAACAACCTCCAAGGTAGAAAGGGAGATATTTTCCACCACTACTTCCAAAGTAAACCCAAAAATGAAGTGGTGACAGGTATTCCAGTTATTCAATCAATAATATAGAATTTAATTTTTTATTCAGGTTCTACACATTCTTTTATATACCAAATGTTTATTAGAACAATCCTATCAAAACCAAAAAACCTAGAAGTAAAGATGTCAGTGAGTATGAAAAATGGGGAAGTCAATGCATCCCATTAATATAACTCCTTCCCTATCATAATCTATGGATTTAATTTCCCATCGAACTGCGTCATACTCCCTCTGGTAGAATTTGATGCAATTCTTGGAATGGATTGGCTTTCCTTATATAGAGCCAACATAAATTTTTGTGAGAGGTAAATCACACTCCATTTGGAGAATCGACCTACGATTATATAAAAGAGAAAGGAATAAGATGAAACTTCTTTAGCTCCATAATCTGAAGCATGAATATTACTACCCTTTGAGCATGAATATCTAGCTCAGATGATTGAGTCTAAGGAGCCAACCATCCTTGAAAACATGCCTACTGTGATGGAATTTGATGAAGTGTTTCCTGAGGAATTTCCTGGTCATCCTCATAAAAGAGATGTTGAATTCTCAATTGATCTTATTCCTCGGGCGTTACCAATATCCAAGACTCTGTATATAATTGTTGTTGTGGAGCTTGAGGAGTTAAAATAACAACTACATGAGAATATGGAAAAAGGGTTTATACACCCAAGTGCTTCACTATGGGGTGCACCAGTCCTCTCCATAAAGAAGAAAGATGGGTTAATGTGCCTTTGCTATGATTATCGTGAGATTAAAAAAATCACAGTAAAGAACAAGTATCCTATCCCACGAATTGATGAATTTTTCAATCAGATGTGTGGAGCAACATACTTTTCCAAGGTGGATTTGTGGCCGGGATATTATCATGTAAGGGTGAAGAAGGAAGATATCCCCAAGACTGCTTTTCATACAAGATACAGACACTATGAATTCAGAGTAATGCCTTTCGGAATCACTAATTCTCCATAAATATTCATTGACTTGACGAATAGAGTCCTTAGGAATTACCTTGACAAATATTTGGTAGTATTTATAGATGATATTCTGATATACTCTATATCTAAGTGGGAATATGAGGAGTAACTAAGAACTATACTAGAGACCTTGCGGAAGGAGAATCTCTTGTCAAAGCACAAGAAGTGTGTGTTATAGTTAAAGGAGGTCTCATTATTAGTCTATATAATCATAAGAAAAGAGAAATCTATGGATCCCTCTAACACAGATGCTATTGAGGGATGGCCAAGGCCAACATTGGTAACAGATATCCATATCTTCTTAAGGTTAGCTAGATATTATTGATGTTTTGTGAGAAATTTCTCATGATTTTCCAACCCTCTTACAATGATAACTCGGAAGGGAGTAAAGTTTTCTTGGATTGATGAATGTGAATAAAGCTTCAAAGTGTTAAAAATAAGGCTTATCACTATGCTCATGCTCACTTTACCCACAAGTGGATATTTTTTGTGGTATTCAGTGATTCTTCGAAGAAGGTCCTGGGCTATATGTTGATGAAAAATGACAAAGTTATTGCCTATTCTACAAGGAAATTGAATGGTTATGAGATGAATTATGAAAAAAATGATTTAGAGTTGGCTGTAGTGATCTTTTATTTAAAAATTTGGAAGCATTATCTTCTTGGGGAGATGTGTCAAATATATACGGACCACAAAATCCTCAAGTATATATTCACATAGAAATATTTGAACATGTTCCATTTAAGATGGTTAGAGCTGATCAATGACTATGATAACTCAATCCATTACCACCCTGGGAGAGAGAAAAAGGAGGAAGATGCTCTATGTAGAAAGGACCCAAAAATTCTATCACTGATGAGAATTAAGAAGGATCCAATCTTCATAGATTTGATGAATATGGACATGTAATTCATAAATAAGGGAACATCATCAATCCCTTCACAAATTATTGCTCAACCGTCTCTTTTCGAATGTTTAGAGGATGCTAAAAAGGATGATATGAGAATTAAGAAGAGATTGGAAGCTACAAAAAAAGGGAAATCCTCGAACATCATTGTTAATGAAGCATGAATTGTATGATTTGGGAAAATACTATGTGTTCCATCATGTCCGGAGCTAAAGAAAGAACTTTTGGATGATGTGAATAGTTCAAATTTCTTTATTCACCTATGAAATACATAGATGTATCAAGATCTCCAGGAGAAATATTGTTGGGAGAATATGAAGTAGGAGATCACCAAGTATACATCATAATTCCTTTTGTGTCAGCAAGTGAAGGTAGAGAGGCAGAAGTCTAGGGGATGATGCAACCATTGCCCATACCAGTATGAAAATGGGAGAACATCAACATAGAGTTTGACACCAGAAATCCGAAGACATCCAACAAGAAACAATCTAATCTAGGTTATTGTGGATCATCTAACAATGTCTTCACACATCAATGAAATCTTTGGGGATTTCTCATTGGATAAACTAGAACATATATATATTAGGTAAGTGGTAAGGCTACATGGAGTACCCCAATCTTTTGTATCCAATCGAGATCCAATATTCACCTCTATGTTTTGGAAGAGTCTTCAATATGCTATAGATACTGAACAAAGCTTCTATATGGCCTATCATCCCCAAATTGATGGCCAATCTAAGTAGACTGTCCAAACACTGGAAGACATGTTGTGAGCATGCTCAGTGGACTTCAAAGGAGGATAGGATCAAAATCTTCTTGTGGTTGAGTTCTCTTATAACAATAATTTCCACTCGATCATCTGAATGGAACCATATGAAGACCTGTATGGGAAGAGGTGAAGAACACTGGCATGTTGGGATGAAGTCAGTGAATGTAAGCTGCTAGACCATAAATGGTCAATGAAATGGTGGAGAAGGTGAAAACCATTCAGCAACATCTCATGGCAGCCCAGAGATAAAATAAGAGTTATGAAGATAACCGTCGACGAGTCCTTGAGTTTAAAGTTGCAAACATGGTATTTCTATGCATATCTCCATGGAATAAGGTCATGCAGTTTGTAAAGATGGGGTAGTTATGTCCTAGGTACACCAGCCCCTTCGAGATTATTTATCATGTTGGGGTTGTGGCCTATCGACTAGCACATCCACCAACCATGGTCAAAGTGCATTATGTCTTTCATGTGTCCCCTTAATGAATTACATACCAGAACCTTCACATGTACTCTTTTAAGAGGTAATACAACTAGAGTTCAATCTTTCTTACGAGGATCAACCAGTGATGATCTTATATCGTGGAGGAAAAGTTCTAAAAATTAAGACTATGCCCCTCGTCAAGGAGTTATGGTGGAAACACAAGTTTGATGAAGGGACATGGGAATCGAAGGAAGTGATGAAGAAAAGTTACCCACATCTGTTTTAGTGTGGGAAAAGGAAATTTTGTGGGTGGAATTTATTAATGGGGAAAGATTATAACGACCCAAACAATCATTAATTAAAATTTCTATTGATCTAATTAAAATACTATTATGGTTATATAAAGTGTGAAATTTATTGGTTTCTTGTTTCTATATTTTAAAATACAATTATGAATTATGAATTTTGTTAATATAGCTATTGAACAATGATTACATGATTAGTATAAATATAGGGATTTAACAAATCCAATTAACTCAGACAAAAGAAGTGATGACCTCATTCAGTAGACTTTCCCCATATGAAGCCCATTTTTCTGAGCTCGAAAAGGAGTTGGCATCATTGGTATTTACTCTTGACCAAGCCCAATATGAGCTTGAACACGTTATGTTTGAGTAGAACCAACTATGGGATATGTGGAAGTTAATATAGATTACCACCCGAGCGATGTTATCCGAGCCACCCCAAGTGTCTGTCAACATCGCACAACTTACCCTTCGGTCTTATGCAGGTGTTATAAGGGGTTATGTACCAATACCCTAGCACTATGAATATTTACATTATTTTTGTATGATGAATGTGCTTTCATTTCATTATTGTTACTTTGTAAATAGTTTTTAAAAGAACATACAATATATTTAGTTAATATTCAACTAAAAAATCTATTTTAATGAATTTATGGTTTTTTAAATTAAATAATATTTTAATAAAATATAATAATAATAATTATTATTAAATTACTTTTTACTAAATATAAATGATCATATAATTTTCTGAATGCAATTGTAATTTTTATTATGGTTTGAAAGCTGTTTTTGTCAAAACCAATGAATTTTTGGTAAATGTCAGTTATTATTTTAAAAGAAAAAATTCACATATAAATGAAATTATTTAGATAAAATAAATATTATTTTAGGATTCACGAGGTCTAAAATATTTAATGGTGAATTTTAAATAATTTTTTGAGACAGTCGAATTTTTGGGTAATAATTAAATACCATTTAAATATATAATTTGTTTTATGACATCATAATGACCCAATAGTGATGTAATAAACTAATATAGACATTATGTTCAGCCAATATTTGTTTTACCTTTAATATAATGTGATTTTGGGTTTGTTTGATTTAATTTACGATGTTTTAGTGGACCCTTCAAGGCTTATAATACATTTTGTATTTTCAAATTGTTTTCCTTGAGAGTGTGACTGTCCTCCACATAAGAAAGCCTATTATTTTAAAAACTTCGGCCATTGGACTTATAAATTATTTTTTTCCACTCCCATTTGGAGAAAAACCATTGGAAAAAACCATGGTTGGGTTTGTGTTTTTAATTTGTTTAATGTGAGGTGTCCCAAACCAAAATAATATTGATATCCCTCTCATTTCCTATATAATCCCATCCAAGCTCCCACTTCCTCTTCACTAAAAGAATTTTGAGTTAGAAAAACCCCTGAAATCCTCTCTCTAAAATCTTCCCAAGGTGCCCCATGATTCGAAAAAGCCTCTCTCAAGCCTCTCCCAAACCTTTGGGATCACACTTCCAAGTAAGGTATTTCTTTCTTTCTCATTTTTTTCCAAATTTAGTTATGTTTTTATGCCCTTTAGTTTTCAATTAAAAATGTGGGGGTAAGATTTATCACCTCCCCCACACATACCTATTTAGGTTTTAAATATGATATATCACTTTCTCTCTCATTAAATTCCTCCCATGTACACCTGTTACCATGCCGAAATTTCGTAAGGGATTTCTCTCACCTCATTTAAATTTATGTAATTGTTTTGTATCATGATTCTAAATTCCATTAAAATTGTTGGGACATGTTTCTATATGACCCCGTTAATTTCCATTTCATTTACATATTATGAGACACCACTTTCCCTCTCATCAAACATTTTTTTAATTCTTATGTCACACCATTATTTTGCCGAAATTGCACCGCGGTTTTCAAGCCAATGTCATTGTGTAGTGTGTACGAAGCCCATTTCTCTATCAAGGGTTTTAACCTTTATGCACATTTACGTATTATTTAAAGAGTTTCATGTATAAATTACACACTCCTTTACCATGTAATAAATGATTATGTCGAATGAATAAATGTTTTATGATCCATGTGGCACACTTATGCATGAAATGAAATGATTAAGAAGGGAGCCCCCTGATAGCCTTCCAATGCATCAGGTAAAGTATAGTATCATGATACTTTATGTGTAATGGGTTTTTCCTCAGGCTAATTCAAGGGAAATGTAGTTTTACTCATTCTTCATGTGCAATGAGGGTTTACTCATGCTCCTTGTGCAATGAACCTTGGCACATGCTTGTTCCTTGCTAAGTGTTGTTTCCATATTTCCTTGTTATGATTATCATGTTTTATCATGCCATTATGATAATGTTTCTCTTGTGCTCCATTGATATTCATACTATCTAACATGTATTTCATTCCTAATTTTATTCCATTTTTATTCCCTTACTATGATTTGTAGCTCACCCTTTCATTATGCCTGTCCCCAGCTTATCCCATACAATGTTATGTATGAGGGAATGTAGTGGTCATGTAAATGAAGTTTTCAATAAAGATGTTGTATTTGATGTTTTAAGTTGTTATGTAATTATCCAAAGCCTCAAATACACTAGAACAATCAATATTATATGTTTTATCAAGTGATTTTTATGTAATAAATCATGTTTATGTGTGTAATAAAGAGCAGAGTTGTCATATTAAGCATCCTCCAGTTCTGAAAAGGAGTCAGTGTGTGTGTAACAGATAGATACACACACTACTCGAAAGGTATGAATGAATGAACACAATAGGTAAAATAAGTACAAGAAGGAATTTAGAAGGCTCTGTCTATCATGAAATACAACTCTAGACTCTTCATAAGTAGTGAGATTGAAATTCATGTCCTCTTCTTTAATTTTACACAAAACAGTGTATCATATTCTAGCTTCTAACTACAGGTATGGTTTTGCAGTTATATTATTCTCCTTCTTTGAGATGCTTAAGAGTGTTTTAAATTTGGTGTTCATATTTATTGATATATTCTAGTTTGTTATTATGTTATTCAGTTCATAGTAGTGGTGTTGATATTCATAAGTATATAATTCTTGCTGGCATGCACGCAACACACCTTTTCTCAAAAGGTATATTCCACTTATTTTTTAGGGTTGACAGATAGTATGTACATTCCATGTCCATATAGTCATTTTACATCATATTTTCTTCCAAAATTCATAATGAAAAAAATTAATAATTTCAGAAATAGTAATTTTTCTAAATTTTAATGCTAGAATTAAATTTCAATTAGTAGATAAATTTTTTTTATGATCACCAGCGAGTCATAAGTATTCGCGAGTTAATTGAATCGGGCTGCTAGCATTGGTGACTCTCTACACTTGTGAGTCTTTTACATTATTATCGGTGACTCTGGGTGTTAGTGTCTTCTTCTATTGGTGAGAGAGATGAACTATCAGTGACTCATATCAACAGTGAGTCCATCCATATATCGGGGAGACAGCTGAACCAGCGATGACTCATTTCAACTAATGGTGAGTCCTGACATAAGTATTGCCATGAAATAGTAGGTTACATAGAATAATGATAGGTCGTATGCGTTAATGAGTCATAAGAAATGTTGAGTCATATTTTTTATGTCGGTGTCATGTCCAATGGTGTCAACATCACATACATAAAATATATGCATGTTTGAGCTTTATATCATGGAGTCATCTGCCTATCTGGGTTAGTGACTCATATATTGATAATTTTATATGTTTTTTCTGTCATTCAATTCAAAAAAGTCATGAAATGGTAAAACTCATAATTATACATAGATAATCAATTATAATCTTGTTTAGACTTAAACATGCATAAATAGTTATGTGATTGAAATGATCTGATATATAAGGTGATACCTTTTCCTAATATAGGATCTGAAACCAGGTAAGATACATCATAATATGTGAAATGATTTTTCATAACTAAAACCATAATAATTAAAGATAGTATCCAACATCATCTATTGGCCAACAATATCCCCATTTTTTATAATCACAAATCATGGAATCATTGAATACTGTCTGGGAAGGACTACACTAAAAAATGAATTATGTATCAAAGAGAATATTAACATAAAGTACCAGAGAGGATAATTCATAAACATGATTATTAAAAAAAATGCATGGAGAATATGTTTATAGACTTCTCCCCCTTTTGGGATTAGCAAAAAGAGGTCAGAGAAAAGCACACTAAAAGGAGTAAAGTAAAAAAATGAAATAACATTAATAAATAGATTCAACTACAAAAGAAGACATAAAATGACTCAGCCCCATCAAATGAAAATAATTCCACACTACATGGTAGGCTCATGGGGATCCACCACCTTATCAAAAGGATCAATGGATGGTGCATCAGGAGGATTACAATTATAAGTAGGAGGATCTTAGTGGATTTTGAGAGGAGGTAGAGGCACTCCTTCACTGACTGTATAAGCAAGGGTAGGTCTCTGTTGAGAAATAATTTGGGGCTGAAGAGTTTCTTCAATGACTGGTCTGATCTAATATAAATTCTGAGAAACTAACATTTGAGGTTAAGCAAGAATAGAACTAGTAGGTCCAAGTGGGGCATAAGGAGGTACCACAATGTCTTCACATTGGACATAGAGATATGATTTCAATATCCTGATAAATTATTCAATAATAAATGAACCATATTTCAAAGCCTTATCAAAATCATCCTTGTTTTATATAAACATGTCCAATAATGAACCCTTTTGGTCAGATTTTCCCGAGTTTGTGAATAACTCCTAGTTTAAAAATTGACATGATCATGCACTTTATCTAAAGTATCTTCATATTTGGACATACTTGTAATCAAAGCATGAAACTCCTCTTTCAATAATTAAAAAACAGTATCAAGATATTCAGTTTGGTAAGACTGAGCAGGTGGAGAAGAGCTTGAAGTAAGAACAGATGAGGTATGATCTAGAACTTATTTTTTTTCTTGGAAATCTCAAGAGATTTAAAATTATAAAAAAGGTTCTCATCTCCATTCATGATAGTATCCATTGTATTAACATACTATGTGGTTAAGTAAATGATCCCAGTTTTTAACTTTGTCATATCATTCCTGAGCATGGTATTTCTTATCACAATTACCCCTGTAGTTGTGATTATATTTGGATGAATTAATTTTATCACCATCTTTGAAATAAAATCAAAATTAGCTGGAGAAAGTCTAATTAAGGCAGTAGAAGAACTATAAGCAACAAATTTCTTCACACCATCATCCATAGATATTATTGCTTTCAAATTTTAAGTCATCTCAATATTTCATCTCACATATTCATCCAACTCATACATCATTTTTGATTTTACTGAGTGTCTTATAGAGGCACATATGTCTTTCATGAATTTATAAAAGTTTGCTTTAGTGATATTGTCACTAAAAGTTGTCACATCCACTGGTTCCCTTATATCAAAGGAAAAAAATTCACCATTAGAATCGTCAAAATCCAATCCCAAGGCTTCATAACCAGGATTATTCACCCATTCTACCAAAATATCAGAATCCAAAGGAGTTATAGTATCAAGTATTACCCATATGGTTTGATTATCTTTATCAGCTTGAGAAACTTGTAACACCCTGATTTTTTATGAGAAGTATATTTTTTTATGTATTATTTTATACACAAAGGAATCTTTCATTGCACACAACACTATCTTGGCTTGCGTTACACGCAATCACGACCTTCCTCGATAGCGCGTGTAGTACGCAATACCGAGTTTCACTAAACAATGATATATTATTATAATATTATGAAGTAGCTGTTATGAATATTAATAACATAATCTTAAATTTTAAAACATTATAAGTCATATTACACATTTTCTATAATGAGGTATGAAAACAAAATTAGTTTTTGGGATAAAAGAAGTATTTTTCAGAAAATGAAGGTTTACCTCCTTTTGATGGCACACACATTTTAAATCTAGTTTTTTACATGTTTATATGTTAAATTTGACAAAATAAAATTCTTTTTGGAATAAGTATATAAAAATTTACTTTGGATAAAATTTTCATATTATTCTGGTAACTTTCATATTTTGATGAATAGTAAAAACACGATATATTTTAATTAAAAACAACTTTTTTCATCTCAATAATTCATATGGATAGGTTATATTTTTAATTTATTTTAAAGTTTAATTAGAATATATTTTTACCATTTAATCCAATGTTAGTCATTTTAATTAATTTCACTTTGAAATTGGACATAAACAAGTGATGATCTTTTTATAGTTATTGTTTCTTAAAAACACGCTATTTGTTTTGATAACGGGAATTACATTTAAAGTTAATTAATGACACTTCTATGTTTTGAATTTTGAAAAATAGAAATTATTTTTGAATTCGGAATATCAAATATAGCTTAGGCTTAATTTTTGGTATATTTCTGAAAAGCATCAATTTTTGATGAATAGTGAAAACACTGAGTTTTTGGTTAAAACTGACTTTTTATTTAAATAATAATTTATTTGATTTAAATTTATTTAAGGTTAAAATAGATACATAATAATTTTATATGTTCAATGAAATTCATTGGAATCATTTTATAATAATTTTAGATTTATAAAAAATTGTATTGATCTTTTCACGGTCTTTTACCCACCTCCTAGGAGCTTTTTCAATTGTTCATAAAACTTAATTTTAACACTTCTATGAGTTGAATTTCGAAACTTGGAGAGACACGGTCAATATAAAGGAGTAAAATGTGCTTCAATTAGATAAAAATAATTTTTGTAAAATAGTAACTTTTTACTTTTATTTACCACGGTTAAAAGTAAATAGGGAAATTCATGGATAAAAGAAAATTATAATTTTTCAAAATTACCTTAACATTTGTCCAAACATTATTGGATGAGTAATTTCCAACCATTGGCATCCTTGGGTCGACTTGTGGACCCCATGGAGCCAATTATGAAAGAAAATGACACATTAGATTAATTAATGTAATGTAAATACAAAATTGGCATCAACAAACATTCATTAGTAATTAATTTTTATAAGGGGCTATATAAATTATATTTTCGACTATAATTATTTCATGGAAAGATAAAATGATTTCCTACATTTTGGTATTTTTTTATAATTTTTACACATAAATTAAATTAAATTATTTATGACACAATAATGATGCAGTATTTACCTCATTAATAAATGATTTAAATTAGTTAGATTAAAATGATTAAAACATTTTCCAAAACACGTCCAATTCTGATTGGATGATTTTATTTCGACCATGAGTCATATTATATTCATATTTAATGATTTTTGGACCTTTTGAAACCGAAGATAAGTTTATAATAAAATAATATTTTCACACTTTCCAAAGGTGCCCCTCTCCTCCATTATAAAAGGGCACCTCCTCCCTATCCTCCTCACACCACATTGAGCCTTAAAGCTCAGCCAAACACAGCCCATTTCACTTCCTCACTTCCTTAGAAACCTACTAGAGGTTCTGGTCATCTCAAAAGACGAACTCTAGTGACCTAAGAGAATGTTTAAAGGAGGCACTTCGAAGGAGAGGTAATACCTTCTACTGTTTTCTTCAAGTTCCATTCTTATTCTACCCCATATTATTTATTTGTTTCATAATGAGGTAATAACATAAGTATCACTAATATACTTATATGTTATTAAAAAATTGAAACAACCATATTTAACCTCTTATCCATCCTACAGTATAAAAAATCATCGCGCGTGCGTACGTACAGAAAACCGTCTCCACGCCGTAGTGTAATATGTTTTCCACCACCACCTTACTTGGATGTGTATAATGGTGTAAAAAAATAACTTTATATAATTATTGTAAATTGGTATTGACTCATAAATATTATACATACACTTCAATACAATTCCACGATCATGGGAACGATATCATCTCTCGTGTTTATGTACGACCTACCGTCTCAACGATGTGATGTGACTCGTTCTATATGATATTCATTGAATAATGATTATATAAATGAAATGAATGAATTAATATGATATTTATTACACTAATAACATTCTATAAATGATGTATCTATATCATATAAAGAGGAATAAGAATTTATTTGACAAAACATGCATAAGGACATAAAACAATAAACAACTGAATAACAAGTAGCAATAAAATAATACTACTAAGAAGATAAAAATATGACCATATATGATATAATAAAAATGAATATGATTCTTTAATAAGTCAATTAACATTATTTAAACCATATTACAGGAGGATCAGATTCATACGAAGCATATCGGACCTAAGGTAAGGGAAAATCTCACAATCTCATTTTTATCCGAGATTGTTTGTACTTTGGTATTTACTAGGGAGTATTTTATCATCCAAATCCATGATTCCTCAATGTGTAATGTTATATCCATCCTCCTACAATTTTTTAAATCCAATTTTACCCTTTGGTGAGTTTTTAGTAAATTATATGAAAGGAATCTTTTGTCGTTTTTTGTACGAGGTACATTTTGACTTTTCCGGCCAAAGTATGAGAATGATGTTTTTTTAACTTATATGGAATGAATGGATTTTTAGAAAATTATTTCAAAGAAGCTTCCTTTACTAGTTTTCATGTTTTTTTAATCAACTTCATTTAGTTTAAAATTGTTTGACATGTTAAGAAAGGAAAAATGTTTTTGAAGTAGAAAGGATATTTTCCTCAAGAATGGAGTTCAAGTGTTTTATCAAAATTATTTTCCATCTAAGATAAAATAGGTTTCTGTTTCTATCCCTATTTTTACATTGATTTGATTGTTTTATTATGGAATTAATTTTATGATGTACTTTTATCTTATATGGGTTATGTTATAAAGGAATGATGTTTAAGAACCCCATTTTATTACATGGTTTATGCTATAATGTATGATTTATGATTTTGTGGCACACATAAGAATAGTTTCATTATGAGATGGGTGGGACCTATATCTCCCTCCAATGAATTGGGTATTGATTTATTTCTCATGAGATAGACATGGCTGGAATGGAAAGTTAAACCGGATCTGTGATACAGGACTGGAACGAGGAGTGAACTCGGTTCAGTAATGGAATTTGTCCACTATGATGGTCTTGACAATGAGCCTTGACTAATATGAAATTATTTTCTATGATAATGTGTGAATGCCACAAAGTTTCATGTTTTACATTATCAATATTTGGGGATTACTTTTCATTTCTATGATTTATCCAATGACATGATATTTTGACCTCTTTTGTAGGTTAAGAATTTCAAAATGTTATTTTCTTATGAATATGATATGACTGATATTTCTTTTGTTTACCCTTACTGAGCATTTGAGATCACCCTTTTGTATGTTTTATTTTCCCCTGGTTAGGAAGAATGATATTAAGTAGGATATGCCAAAAAAGGGACTCAAGATATGATAAAGTTAACAGGAAACAATGTAGTTGATTTTATGAACCAGTTGTTTATATTTCCCAGTTTCTAAAGACACTATACCTATACGGTCCTTTCATGGTCTTGTTATATGTGGTAATAAGTATGCTTCAACTATGATTTAATAACAATTTATGTAATGTATGGGTCATTATAGTTGGTATCAGAGGCAAAAGAGATAGGAATGTATCCGATCCTTGGGAACTCTCACATGTGAGCGTTGGACGAAGCATGGCTCTCCGACCAAGGGCTTCATGAGGAAATGGCTACCACTAGGGATGGTGGTGTGTCCCGCCCAGGGGGTGTAGCCTCCCATGGAGTGCCCTGATATGTATCAATTATAGTCCACTAGAAGTAATTCCAGACCGCTATAGTTGGTATCAGAGGAAAGGTATAGTCAACTTTTGGAAACTAGGATGTGAAAGCCTTAGTAAGAACCCTAAGGATAAGTCTATGCATAGAACACAATCATAGTGTTTTAGAAATGGCCATGAATAAAATATGATAAGACATTAAGTGTGAAATTCTATTCTTGATTATATGTTTTTCCTATTATGATTAGTGTTTCTCACGCTATTCTTCTTGGTTTTAGTCAATGGATGGAACCCGAAGGAACCGTGTTAATGCTGAATGTGATGGGCAATGCAATGATTGTCCCCCTGAGCAACCAAATGTTATGGGAGCTGGAATGAAAAACCTTGTATCCATTCTCACTTAACTTTTTCAAGCTATGAACCATGTGGGACTTCAAAACGAGCAATGTAAGGAGCAACATTATGTTGAATCCTTCATTAGGCAGTGTCCATCTTCATTCAGAGGGTCTTCTGATCCATTAGTAGATGAACAATGGATTAGTACCACTGAAAATATATTTTCAGTTCTATAATATTCTTAACATGACAAAGTAATCTTATCAGTGTATCGTTTGGAAGGTGATGCTGATCAATGGTGGAATCTTATATAGAATACGAGGAAAAGAGATGAAATAGAGTCCATGGAATGTGACGAGTTCAAGAACTTATTTTTCAATAAGTACTTCCCTCATATTCTTCGAAAAAAGATGTGGAAGGAGTTTCTTGAACTGAAGCAAAAGGATGATGAATCGGTTGGTATCTACGAAGCTAATTTTTCAAGACTTGTAAGGTATGCTTCCAGAATTATTATCCAACTTGAGTGTAAAATCGATCGATTAATTGGTGGCTTAAAACCAATTCTTCGAAGGGCGTTAGCCATAAGGGACTTCAATAACTTTGAGAAAATTTTTTGATGTGCTCTCAAGGTTGATATGGAGATTGGTGTAACCCATCAGTCATATGGGTTTGATAAGAAGAGGAAAATGGAATTCAAAGGAAAATCTAAAGACCACACTGAAAAGAAGATGAGTTTTCCTTTATGCTCAAATTGTGGAAAGACACATGGAGGGAATTGTCTTAAAGGGATAGGTAAATGTTTTAAGTGTGGAAAAGAAGGTCATCGGGTAGTTGAATGTCAAAATAATGGGAAGAAGATGTCTAATGATGTGAACAAAGAAAGGGATACACTGAATTCACCTCCTACACTTCAATGTTTCAAGTGCAAAGAGATGTGGAATTATGCCAATCAATGCCCAAATCCAAGGGTTGTTGATGATGATCGATGTCAACAAACTCTTAAGGCCAAAGACAAAGGAGAGTCCCATGAAATTACTATCGGTGATGGGGAGTACGATAACGAAGTGGTTAAAGGTACACTTACCATCAACTCTAAAGTAGATAATGTTTTATTTGATTCTAGATCCACCCACTCATTTATTTCTGAAGAATTTTCTAAGGGTATCTCCATATTACCTAAAAAATTAGATGTTGAGTTAGCTGTGACAACTCCTAATGGCACAACAGTCTCATAAAAAGTTTATAATTCTTCTCCGATTGAAGTTTGTGGGAAAGTGATTCCTGCAAATCTTGGGATCCTTCCTATAGTGAAATTTGATTTTATTCTTAGCATGGATTGGCTTTCTTTATACGGAGCTCATATCAATTTACAAAGAAGGGAAATCACATTTAATATTCCAGATCAATCTATGATCATCTATGGATGCAAGGATGAATATAACCTTCCTGAGGAAATTTCATCCATCTTATGTGTCTTGATTCCAATAAATGAAGGTTATTTATCTGAAATGGTTGGCAAGAAACTCACGATTAAGAATATGCCCATTGTACAGGAGTTTTATGATGTCTTTCTAGATGAATTTCCAGATATTCCACCAAATCATGATGTTGAGTTTTCAATAGAACTCGTACCGGGTGCTTTGCCTATTTAATAGACACATTATAGAATGGCCCCAATTGAGTTGCAGGAATTGAAGAAGAAACTCCAAGAGAATATTGATAAAGGATTCGTACGCCCTAGTGTGTCACCTTAGGGAGCACCTGTTCAGTTTGTTAAGAATAAATATGGATCAATAAGACTCTGCATTGATTATCAAGAACATAACAAGATCACGATCAAGAATAAATATCCTCTACCACGCATTGATGACTTATTTGACCAATTACACGGAGCT
This sequence comes from Viscum album, assembly GCA_963277665.1. Classification (NCBI taxonomy): domain Eukaryota; kingdom Viridiplantae; phylum Streptophyta; class Magnoliopsida; order Santalales; family Viscaceae; genus Viscum; species Viscum album. The sequence goes on from OY728138.1 coordinate 1,386,974,560, forward strand.
CAATAATTTTCCAAGATTGATCTTTGTTCCGGGTATCATCAATTAAGGGTCAAAAGGGATGATATACAAAAGACGACTTTCCGTTAAAGGTATAGACACTATGAATATATAGTGATTCCATTTGGTCTTAATAATTCCCCTGCTATCTTCATGGATCTAATGAATAGAGTCTTTAGAGGCTATCTTGATATTTTTGTGGTAGTCTTTATAGATGATATTCTTGTCTATTAAAAGATCGAGGAATAACATGAAGATCACTTGAGAATTGTATTGAAGACCCTGAGAAAGGATAAGCTTTATGCCAAATTTACCATGTGTGATTTTTGGCTTCAAAAAGTTTCATTTTGGGGTCACATAATCTCAAAAGAGGGGATATCTGTTGATCCAAAAAAAAATAGAGGTTATTGAAAGATCATCGAGACCAATAACAATAACTAAGATCCGATGTTTTCTTGGATTGGATGGATATTATCAACGTTTTGTGAAGGATTTTTCATGATTATCTAATCCACTCACTAGGTTGACTCAAAAAGGAGTTATGTTCGTGTGGACGAAGGAGTGTGAAGAAAATTTAAAGGAATTGAAAAGAAGGTTATCCAGTGCACCTGTGCTCACACTGCCTTGTATTGGAGAAAGGTTTGTCATATACAGGGACACAACCAAGAAGGGATTGGGGTGTGTTCTCGTACAATGTGATATGGTGATAGCTAATTCCTCACGACAGTTGAAAATCCCTATGAAAAATTACCCAACTCATGATTTGGAGTTAGCTGCGGTAATCTTTGCATTAAAGATTTGGAGGCATTATCTTTATGGTGAAAGGTGTGATATTTATACTAATCACAAAAGTTTAAAGTATATTTTCACACAACATGAGTTGAATATGCGCCAAAGAAGATGGTTTGAGCTGATTAAAGATTACGTATGCTCAATTCATTACCACCACGGGAAAGCAAACAAGGTGGCAGACGTATTAAGTCGACAAAACCATGCCAGCTTATCCATGATGAGGATCACAAAAGATCCGATATTTATCGATTTACAAAGGATGGATCTTGGAATTATAATGGATGGGGAAAAATCTTATCTTTTTCAAATGAATGTTCAACCATCTATACATGTGAAGATTAAAGAGGCACAAAAAGAAGATGTAGAGTTACAAACGATGGTGAGAAATGTTCCTGAATTCAACATTGATTGTGATGGGATAATAAAGTTCAGGAATCGGGTTTGTGTTCTTCCAATCCCCAAATTAAATAAGGCGTTGCGGGATGAGGATCATAGTTCTTCATTCTCTATTCATCATGGAAGCACAAAGATGTATAGGGACTTGAAAGAGTACTTCTGGTGGGATGTCCTGAAAAGAGATGTGGCTGAATATGTCTCTCGACGCTTGGATTGTCAGCAACATAAAGCTAAGAGACAGAAGTCTAAAGGGATGTTACAACCATTAACCATACCAGAATGGAAATGGGAAAACATCACTATGGACTTTGTCACTGGACTTCCTAAAACATCCAAAAGCAATAATGTTATCTAGGTTATAGTTGATCATCTTACGAAGTCGGCACACTTCATTGCTATTGGGGAATATTTCTCTCTAGATCAGCTTTCCAGGATATATGTAAAGGAAGTGGTAAGATTGAAGGGAGTACCACTTTCCATTATATCTGATCGGGATCCGAGGTTTAACTTGAAGTTCTAGAAAAGTCTTTAGCATACTCCAGATACAGAGTTGAGTTTCAGCACTGCTTATCATCCTCAAACAGATGGTCAGTCTGAGAGGACAATTCAAACTCTAGAAGACATGTTAAGATCATCCTCTATGTATTTAAAAGGTGGTTGGGATCAACACCAACCATTGGTAGAATTTTCCTATAATAATAGCTTTCACTCCAGTATTCAGATGGCTTCTTATGAAGCTCTCTATGGAACGAAATGCAGAACTCCAACTTGCTAGAATGAAGTTGGGGAAATAATGATATTAGGACATGATCTTGTTGATGAGATGGCAGAAAAAGTCTGATCTATTCAACAACACATAATAACAGCTCAGAGTCAACGAAAACATTGTGCTGACAATCGAAGAAAAGACCTAGAGTTTGAAGTGGGTGATAAAGTGTTCTTACGAATATCTCCTTGGAAGAGAGTAATGAGATTTGGGAAGAAGGGAAAGTTGAGCCCTAGGTATATCGGTCCTTCCGAAATACTGGCTCTTATTGGGAATGTATCTTATCAATTGGCTCTTCCACCGAATCTCTCTCAAGTTCATGATGTGATCCACGTATCTCCCCTGAGAAAGTACATACCCGATCCTTCAGATGTACTAAGATCAGAAGTTGTACCGCTAGAGCAAGATCGTTCTTATGATGAATAACTGATAGAGATTCTGGATGGTAGTGAGAATGTTCTATGAAACAAGACCACTCTATTGATGAAGGTTTTATGGAGGAACCACCAATTAGAAGAAGCTACATGGGAGATTGATGATATGATGAGGGAGAGGTATCCTCATCTGTTTGTTACAAAGTGACGAATTTCGAGAGAGAAATTAATTTTAATTGGGGAAGAATGTAACACCCTGATATTTTATGAGAAGTATATTTTTTTTATGTATTATGTTATATGCAAAGGAATCTTTCACTGCACACAACAGTAGCTTGGTGTGTGTTACACACAATCGCGACCTTCCTCGATAGCGTGGGTAGTACGCAATACTGAGTTTCACTAAACAACGATATATTATTATAATATTATGAACTAGCCGTTATGAATAGTATTAACTGAATTTTAAATTTTAAAACATTATAAATCATCTTACACATTTTCTAGAATGAGGTATGAAAACAATGTTAGTTTTTCATATAAAAGAAGTATTTTTCAAAAAAATGCAGTTTTACTGCCTTTTGATGGAGCATACATTTTAAATTTAGTATTTGGCATGTTTATAAGTTAAATTTGACAAAATAAAATTCTTCTTTGGAATCAGGATATAAAAATTTACATTGGATAAAATTTTCATATTATCCTGGTAACTTTCATATTTTGATGAATAGTAAAAACACATTATATTTTTATTAAAAACAACTTTTTTCATTGCAAAAATTTATATGGATAGATTATATTTTTAATTGGTTTTAAAGTTTAATTAGAATCTATTTTTACCATTTAATCCAATTTTGGTCATTGGAATTAATTTCAGTTTGAAATTGGGCATAAACAAGTGATGATCTTTTGATAGTTATTGTTTCTTAAAACACGCTATTTGATTTGATAACGGGAATTACATTTAAAATTAATTAATGCCACTTCTATGTTTTGAATTTGGAAAAATAGACATCATTTTTGAATTCGGAATATCAAATATAGCTTAGGCTGAATTTTTGGTATTTTTCTGAAAAACTTCAATTTCTGATGAATAGTGAAAACACTGAGTTTTTTGTTAAAACCGAATTTTTATTAAAATAATAATTTATTTGATTTAAAATTATTTTAGGTAAAAATAGATACATAATACTTATATAATTACAATGAAATTCTTTTGAATTATTTTATAATAATTTTAGATTTATAGAAAATTGTATTGATCTTTTCACCGTCTTTTACGCACCTCCAAGGAGGTTTTGCAATTGTTCATAAAACATAATTTTACCACTTCTGTGAGTTAAATTTCAAAAATCCGAGAGGAATGGTTATTATCAAGGAGTATAATGTGGTTCAATTAGATAAAAATAATTTTTGGTGAATAGTACCTTTTTACATTTATTTACCACGGTTCAAAGTAAATAGGGTAATTCAAGGTTAAATGAAAATTCTAATAATTCAAAATTACCTTAACACTTGTCCAAACCTTATTGTATGAGTAATGGACAACCATGGGCATACTTGGGTCGATTTTTGGACCCCATGAAGCCACTTACAAAAGACAACGACACATTAGATTAATTAATTTAATGTAAAGACAAAATTGGCATTAACAAAAATTCTTTAGTAATTAATTTTTATAAGGGGATATATAAATTATCCTTTCGACTATAAATATTTATTGGAAGGATTAAAAAATGTCATACATGTTGGTATTTTTTTTATAATTTTTAGAAATCAAATAAATTAAATTTTTTATGACACAATAATGATGCAGTATTTACCTCATTAATAAATGATTTAAATAAATAAGATTATAATGATTAAAATATTTTCCAAAACATGTCCAATTCTGATTGGATTATTTTCTTTCAACCATGAGTCATCTTATCTTAATCTTTAATGATTTCTAGACATTTTGAAACTGAAGATAAGTTTATAATAAAATAATATTTTCACACCTTCCAAAGGTGCCCCTCTCCTCCCTTATAAAAGGGCACCTCCTCCCTCTCCTCCTCACAATACTTTGAGCCCTCATTCTCGGCCAACCCCTGGCCATTTAACTTTCCCACTTATATAGAAACCTACTACAGGTATTGGTATTCTCAAAAGACCAATTCTAGTGCCCTAAGAGAAAGTTTAAAGGAGGCACTTCGAAGGAGAGGTAATACCTTCTACCGTTTTCTTCAAGTTCCATTATTCTTATACTCCCTCTTCATTAGTTGTTTCATTATGTGTTAATAACATCAGTATCCCTCATTTACTTATATGTTATTATAAATATGAAACAACCCTATTTCACCTCTTATCCATCCTACGGTAAACAAAATCACCGCGCGTGCGTACGTACGGAATACCGTCTCCACGCCATGGTGTAATATGTTTTCCACCACCACCTTACGTGGATTGGTATAATGGTGTAAATAAAAAAATATATATGATTATTGTATAGTGTTATTGATTCTGAAATATTATACATACACTTCAATACAATTCCATGATCATGGGAATGATATCATCGCTCGCGTGTACGTATGGCCTACTGTCTCTACGATGTGATGCGACTCGTTCTATATGATCTTCATTGAATAATGATTATATAAATGAAATGAATGAATTAATATGATATATATTACACTAATACCATTATATAAATGATGTATCTATATCCTATAAATAGGAAAAAGAATTTCTTCGAAAAAACACGCATAAGAACATAAAGCAATAAACACCCGAATAACAAGTAGCAATAAAATATTACTAATAAGAAGATACAAATATGAACATATATGATATCATAACAATGAATATGATTCTGTAATAAGTCAATTAACATTATTTAAACCATATTACATGAGGTTTGGATTCATATGATGCATATCAGACTTAAGGTAAGGGAAAATCTCACAATCTCATTTTTATCCGAGATTGTTTGTACTTTGTTATTTACTGGGGTGTATTTTATCATCCACATCCATGTTTCCTCAATATGTAATATTATTTCCATCCCCCTAAAATTGTTTAAATCCATTTTTTCCCTTCGGTATGTTTTTAGTAATAGATATGAAAGGAATCTTTTGTCATTTTTCGTATGAGGTACTTTTTGACTTTTACGGCCAAAGTACGAGAAGGATGTTTTTTTAACTTGTACGGAATGAATGGATTTTAAGAACATTATTTCAAAGAATCCTCCTTTACAAGTTTTCATGTTTATTTTTAATCAACTTCATTTAGTTTAAAATTGAATGACATATTAAGAAAGGAAAAATGTTTTTGAAATAGAAAGGATGTTTTCCTCAAGAATGGATTTCAAGGGTTTTATCAAAATTATTTTCCATCTAAGATAAAATAGGGTTCTGTTTCTATCCCTATTTTTAAATTTATTTGATTGTTTAATGATGGAATTAATTTTATGATGTCCTTTTATCTTATATGGGTTATGTTATGATGTCATGATGTTTAAGATTCCCATTTTTATTCCATTGGTTATACTATGATGTATGATTTATGTTTTTGTGGAAGACATAAGAATGGTTTAATTATGAAATGGGTGGGACCTATATCTCCATCCAATTCATTGGGTAACAATTTATATCTCATGAGATAGACATGGCTGGAACGGCAAGTTAAACCGGTTCAGCGATACTGGATTGAACGAGGAGTGAACTCGGTTCAGTAATGGACTTTTTCCTCTATGATGGTCTTGGCAATGAGCATTGACTAAGATTAAATGATTTTCTATGATTATGTGTGTATGCCACAAAGTTTCATTTTTTATGTTATGATTATTTGGGATTAATTTTCATTACTATTATTTATCCCATGACATGATATTATGACCTCTTTTGCAAGTTATGATTTTCAAAATGTTATGTTCTTATGAATATGATATGACTGATATTTCTTTTGTTTACCCTTACTGAGAATTTGAGATCACCCTTTTGTATTTTTTCTTTTCCCCAGGTCAGGAAGAAGGATATTAAGTAGGATATACCAAAAAGGGACTCTAGATATGATGAAATAAATGGGAGACAATGTAGTTGATTTTATAAACCAGTTGATTATCTTTCCCTGTTTCTAAAGACACTATACCTATACTGTCCTTTAATGGTTTTTTAATATGTTGTAATAAGTATGCCTCAAATCTAATGTAATAACAATGTATGTAAAGTACGGGTCTTATAAAATAGGTCCTTGAGGCTCCCCCTTAGTGTTAGTTTTCATGGAAGATTGATCCCCCAATGTCAATGTTTCCAAGATAGGTTTCTTTTGTTTATGTATAATTTTATTCCGAGTATAAAAAACATGAGTAATAAGTTCATTTGGAGAAACAATTTCTTCTTGAACAACAAACTAAATAGAGACACTAGTATTTTCATCAAAAACTTCCATACTCATGGAAACTATATTTTCATCAGGTTGACCATTGTCACGGTCGATCCCACCTTTGTAGCTTTAATCATTATCACCATATCCATTCATTCTAGCTTCATCATTAACTTGATCATATTCTTCTTCCCTTCCAAATTATAAACCGTCTTTACCACTACATTATTCTTTCTCTTCATTATATTATTCATCTTACTATTCATTGGATTCACTGACATACTCGACACTTTCATCAACTTCCGTTTCTTCACTATGAGAAGATTTGAGAATAGGGTCACGAGAGGGTATGTCCATAGATAGAATTCTGGTCCAATAGAGACTTTTTTTCGATGGTCTAGATGTGTTTGGGTCACATCAATCATCAACAGGTGATCCCACATCTCTAATAGGAGTAGCATGCTCTTGTTCCTCATCTGAAGAATAGGTTACTTTTTCATTGGACCATGACTATGATCCACTAGATAACTTGGTCTAACTGGATTGTTATATGTAATTTAACTTCTCATACAATCTCTCTTCATCACCAACCCATTACCTCATCCATGGGTTCTAATTAATTTTCATTCTTTTATAGATGTTAGAGCCTATGAAGATTCCACTATATTCACTAACTACTATATCCTCATCTACATTTACATATCCTTTCTATTTAAGCATAGATAAAATCATTATTGAATAGAAAATAGAGTTTTAATTACATGTTTACTTTATCATATAATTGATGTGAACCATCAGATATCTACATAGATTCCATTTAACACTATTCTGATGAAAAGAAAACAAGTATACATCTTGATACATGAGTGAAGAAAATACCCATTTCCTAGGAAAAATCAAGTACTGAATAAACCTTAATTGAGTTCTGTATTCACCATTAAATTCTGAGGAAATGGTTCTTTTTTTCTCTTAATTTATATTTATCTCTTTTAGATCTTCCTCCTAGCAGAAGATGTCCCTTTCAAGAGGAGAAGTACCTTGGTAATCATCAAACCATTCCATCATGAGGTACCATAATAAATTTATCCCAATTCCTTGAAGAAAACAATATTCTATTCCCTTTCCCAATAGATTTCACCTAAGCAACATCACTACCTTCCAGATGAAGTTCCAAACTCAAATAAAATTCATATACCAGTTTAGGACAAAAGACTCTGTCAACATTTGTGAACCATTAATCCCATCCATGATCATTCAGTATTTTCGAGAATAATGATTTTCTCTCCAAGATCCATTACACCAAAACATATTTGTAAAAAGGTACAACACAGTTTACCAAACAAGGATTTATTAGAAATGAAGTTTTGGTAGATTACCCATTTTTTTCTTAGATGCACACGAATCACCTTCTTCAATATCTCGCTTCACTCTCTCTATTCTGATCAGTTCAGTCTGGAGTTCTGAATGTGAAAGGTTTGGGTTAGAGAAATAGATAGGTGTAAGAGAGAGAGATGTTAACAGTAAATGGAGTAGAGTGTATTTATTCAAATTAATATCATTTAGGGATTTATAGATTTTATAATTGAAAAATCATGAACCAGATTCACTAGAATTAACAAAACAATAACCTTTTGATAAAAGCATAATACATATAAAAGAAATGATTCGTAGGTGTCAGCATGAAATTCTATATAAGATTCAAACGGGTTCAGTAATATAATGGCGTTGGTGTGACAATGATGTTGGGATGACCACAGTGTCGGCATGACAATAGTGTCGGAATGAAAACTGTGTCAACATGACAACTTCACAATAAAATATTAATGGAAATGAAAACACAAGGTCATACTAATTGATCATTCCTAACTCATTTATAATGTAATGTATTCTATCAGATTTAAATGCCTTAGTGAATATGTCAGAAAGGTGATATTAAGTTTGAATAAATTATAATGTGATTTTACCCTTTTGATAACATTCTCCTAAAATGTGATGTATGACATCAATATTTTTTGTTCTATAGTGAGAAACTGGTTCCTTAGAAATGTTAATATCACTTATGTTGTCAAATTTTATAGGTACATGTATGAATTGATATCCATACTCTAGAAGAGTGTGTTTCATCCACCATAATTTTTCACAATAGATACCAGTGGCTATGTATTCAGCTTCGGTAGTAGATAATGCAACAAAATTTTCTTTCTTAAAACACCATGGAAACAAATACTTTCCCAAAAAATTTAATGTCTTAGAGGAACTCTTTATATCTAACTTCCATCCCCCAAAACCAGGAGCAGAGTAACATGCTATATCAAATGATGATCTTTGGGGTTAAACAACCCCAAATTGATAGTATGTTTGAGGTATATGAAAATTCTTTTAACAATATTCAAGTTACATTATTTGGGGTTATCTTGAAAACAGGCACACATACACTCACTAAACCTTATATCTAGGCTACAAGAAGTCATGTAAAAAAATTCCAATCATTACTCTTTAAGTGGTTTGATCAACATATTTACTATTTTTATCAAGATCCAGCTTAAAACCAGTACTCATATAAGTGTCACTACTTTTAATTCTATCAAATCAAAATAGTTTTAAAAGTTATTTTATAAATATACTTAGATTTAAAATTATTTTTTATTTATTTTGAAAAACATGAAATCCAAGAATCAATTTGAGTTCACCCATTAAACTCATTTCAAATTCATTTAACATCATCTTTGAAAACTCAATACATAATGAATTTTATGAACATCTAAATATAATATCATCAAAAATAGATTTGAACTAATAAAACATATTTAGAAATTCTCTTTATAAAAATATTTGGATCAAAAATTCCCTTTGTAAAACCATTTTAAATAAAATATACTTAGTCTATCATAACAAGCTCCTGGAGCTTGATTTAAACTATATAAATCTTTTTTCAATTTGAGATCATGATTTTGAAAATGAGTGATTTTAAAACCATGTGGTGGTTCAAAAAAAATCATTAATAATATATCTATTTAGGAATGATCTTCTAACATCCATTTCATAGTGTTTGAAATTAATATGGGTAGCATAACCAATCATGATTATTATGGATTTAAGTCTAGTAAATTTTGAAATTGTTTCTCCATATTTAATGCCATATTCTTGACTATAAACTTGTGGAACTAATATAGCTTTGTTTCTAACAATGCTTCCTCATTCATCTATATTATTCCTAAATACCCACTTAGTTCTTAGGGTCAAGGTGTCTTTGGGCCTATCCACTAGTTTTCAAACATTATTTAATTCAAATTGATTATGTTCTTCTTGTATAGCCATCACCCAAAATTCATCATTAATTGCATCACTAATGTTTTTAGGTTCAAGAAGTGACAATAAGTGTTGACATTCAACCTGATTTCTAAAAGAATCTCTAGTTTTTGTTCTTTTATCTATGTCACCAACAATAGAATCTAGAGGATGGGTTTTGAGAGTTCTATTTGGCCTATAAAAGGAAGGACTAGTAACATCAGGTTCATCTATAGGTTCGATTTCATCATGTTCTGATTGTGTATAATTTCTAGAACTATTTTATTTCACTGATTTCTTAACATAAGGATTAGAGGATTTTTTTATTTAGGTCGTGATATGACATATCATATTCAAGGTTGTCTAGACCATTATTTGGTTCATGTGGATCTGTTTAATCAAATTTGATATGCACAAATTCTTCCACACACATATCCCTTTTATTAAAGATTCTATAGGCTTTACCAGAGGATGAGTAAACTAGGAAGACCCCTTTATCACTATTGGATGTGAATTTGTCAAGATTATCCCTTATATTAAGAATATTTACTTTACAACAAAACACTTTGAAATAACTATCTTTGGGATTTATTATTTTTCCACAAATAATAATGATTTTTGTTAAGAATAGGTTTAATTAGGACTATATTAATTATGTAACAATTTGTATTGACAACCTCAACCTAAAAGTAGACAGGTAAATCATATTCATTAAGATTTTTTCCTGATATTTCTTGTAAGTTTATATTTCTTATTTCAAAAACTCCATTTTCTTGAAGTGTCCTAGGTTTAGAGAAGTTATGACTATAGCCATTGTGGGAGAAAAAAGATTAAAATTATTGACATTCAAAATCATAGCCAGTATCACTTCATAAGCATTTTATTCTAAGTCCACTTATATTTTCCACTGTTTTAGTATACATGGTGAAGTAAGTACATGATTCACTCTTGTGAGCTAGGAAATAAGTCCATGTATACATAGAATAGTCATTGACAAGAAAATCCACATAGTTCTTCCCGTTTAAACAAGGAACTCGAGATAGTTCAAATAAATCCATGTGAACCAGCTCTAAAGGTTGAGAAGTTGAAACAACATTCTTTGATTTGAAATATATCTTGTGTTGTTTAACTTTTTGACAAGGATTAGATAATTTATAATTTGGATACTTTTATTTGGTTAGATCCTGGATTAGGCCTAATATAGTATGATTTATAAGTGAGTGTACATTACAATTTTATAACCTTTTATTCCAGATACAAGACTATTTATGAAAGGAGCGTAAACAAGAAAAATTTTGAGAGGCTAATGAATGTATATTCACCAAATATAAATTTTTATTTCTAAAATTAGAAGATATTAATTAATTTTTAGATTTAAATACATTTCATGCATCATTTACAGTATTAAAATGAAATCTATCATCACAAAATTGTGAAATACTAACCATATTATGCATTAATCCATCAATAAAATGTAATTTACAAATTAAAACCGAGTTAGTGTTTCTAATTTGGCCTAAGCCTATTATTTTTCTTTTAGAATTGTCACCAAAGATGAAATATCCATCATAAATCATGATTAGGTTCTTGAAAACTGAGTATTCTCCTTTCATGTGTCTTGAACAACCACTTTACAAGTAGCATTGACTCTTGCAGGATCACTTTAGATAGTTTACCTACTAAATCAATTCATCCAATAAAATACATTGGTACCCGTATTTTCCTGGGTCTAGAAACATTATAAATTAAGGATCTAGGAACCCAAAATTGTATTATGGGTTTCCCATATGTAGATAGTAATGCGTTTTACAAACAAACATTATATGGTCCTGAAAACCATAATGGTGTAAATTTTTTTGTTGAACTTAAACTTGTAATAAAATTATGATTCTTGAATAAAGAAACAAATTTTCTAGATTTATTAAAAAAATTTGTTTTAGATGAGTTTATTTGTCAATGTTGATATCATATTCCATTAGTACACCTAGGAGCTAACTGTTTACAAATAATTTTGAGTGAGAGTGCCTTTTACATTGGAGAAAATTTCTAAAGCCTTCTTCAATTTCTCATTATATAACATTTGATCATTATTTTCCGTTAGCAATTGAGAATTTTATCTCTCTCAACAGTATGTTCAGAATTAATAGTATTAGTAAGTGAAAGTTGTTTATTTAAAGATTTATTTTTATATTTTAGTTTATTATATGTTTCTTCCAGCATGTTACAATATTGAAATAGTTCTTCACTTTTCATATTTTCTGACTCATATTCATTTTCATAATAATATTCATTAGTTAAAAGAGAGTTTTAGTGTACCTATGAGTTATTTCTCTTGAATAAAATGTTTTCCATATATTATTTCTCATTATGAGAAGAAGTAAATTGACAAGATATATCCTTAGATGCACTCCAAGGGTCCATCATATCATTATTATACCGCAAATCCATATTTTAAAACTTTTTTTGTATTTTAACTTTAGAAAGTCAACTTTGACATGACCTCTCTTCCTGTATTCCTAGAAAACAATATCTTCTAATATATCATTTCTCTTACAGTATATTTTCCAATTTCCCTTATTGTCATACATTCCTTTAAGGTTTTGTCTCTTGATTGAACTCTTTAGTTCTATAATATTTTATGAATCTCTTGGATAGTTGGGCCATTTTCTCATCAATATCTTATGCAGATTCTTCTCTACATGTGCTCTCACCAACAGGTGAAACATTCTCTTTGTATTAACTATTGGATTTGGTAGTCTTCAAGGATAAAAATTAATTTTATTTTGCTCGTCCAACTCTTCTTTGTTAACTTTCATCACTTCCTCATACATTGTCACCTTTCCCATGAGTTCATTGACTTGTAATTTGATGATGTCACATGATTCTTTAATTGAGACAGAGGTTCATCTCCATCTGTTAGGTAATCATTTGAGAATCCCCATGATTTGTTCATTAGCATTAACTTCTCTTCCCAAAGAAATCCTAGTGTTTAATATTTTATTGAACTTGAGATAAATGTTAGAAACAGGCTCACTAGGATTCATCTTAAATTTATCAAATTTAACAGTATATGTGTTAAGTCTCATTTCCATAACACTAGAGGTTCCTTCAACTGACACAAACAATGTATTCCAAATTTCAGGTGCTATTTTATCGGAATTTTTTTTTGAATTCAACATCTTCTAAAGATAAATATAAGGAATTCATGGCTTTAAAATTATTTTTATAGGAATTCTTAGTTGGTTCACCACAAGTATTTATAGTAGTAGTAGAAATATTATACTCATCTACAATTGAAGAATTTTTTTTAAAACTCATACTTTCAAAATGTATTTTCATCTTAATTTCCCATTTTACATAATTAGATCCATTAATGAATGGAGGTTTGTTGGTAGTAGCATGTTCAAGTCTATTATCCATAATAAAATTTGGAAAATATTTTAATGAGATACAATTTTATAAATAACGGAAATTTTATTATCATTGAAATCCAAATAAAATCATAGTTGAAAAGATTTAAAAAATGTTTGTGTACTGAAATGTAAAAAACAAAAACCCTTTGATACCAAATGTTGTTTGGAGTAGAGTACCCAAGAGGGGGGGGGGGTGTGAATTGAGTACCTATAAAAATTTTAGGTAAAAATTGGTTCTTTAAAAATTCCCCCAATTAAAAATATAATCTATGTCAGTTTGTAGTTATTTTATAAGAGTCCTGAATGTTCAATTAATTTCTTAAAAGATTGATTAGTTCCCAATTATATTAATCTAATGATAAATGTAACTTTTTAATCTAACCTACTGGTTCTAAATAGTTATAAACACTTCCTAAACTAACTATTAGATTTCAATTTAGATATATGAAAAATTCGGCAAATATAGAGTAAAACTAAATAGTAGACAGAGCGAATATAATCAAGAGTTTTAGTATCAAGTAGAGATTTAATCCACTCCACTTGGTGACCATATTCCACCAAGAAGATTAAATTAATAAACAGTTTGATCAACACCCTAGATTAGGGTTCGCAATAGAACATAGGGCTATCCAGCTCACACTTGACCTCTACCATAATTCTTTGTGGAAAAAATAAGAACCAGGTCACATATTACCTCTTCCAAAATTTTTCATAGGATACAAATGGATAACAAGAGTGTGAGATTGAGGATATTAGGTATCCTCCAGTTATCCATAGGTGTTAGTGTGTGTGTAATAGATAGATACACACAATTATAAAAATTTATGAAAGAATGTGCAAAAAAGATCAATCAATAATGAGAATAAATTTAAGAGGCTTTGTGTCTCTTGAGATACATCTCTGGACTCTTCATAAGTAGTGATATTGAAATTGAAGTTGCCTTCTAGAAGTTGACACAAAACTGAGTGTTTTATTCTAGCTTCTAGCTATAGGTATTATTGTGCAGGTGTATTCTTCTCATTCTTTGAGATGATGAAAAGAGTTGTCAATTAAATGTTCATAATGATTGATATTTCATCATGTGTTAATATATTCTTCATTTTATAGTAGTTGTGTTGATTTTCTTCAGTATATCTATCTTACACGCATGCACGAAACACAAATTTTCTTGAATGGTTTGTTCCACTCCTTTTCGAGTGATGAAAGATCGCAAGTACATTCTACGGGCATCTACTCATCGTACCTCATATTGCATTAAAAAAGTCCTATATAAAAAATTAAATAATTTCATAAACATTAATTTGTCTAAATATCACTGTTAGATATAAATTTGAACTAATAAATTAAAACAGTTTTTATGACTATCGGTGAGTCATAAGTGTCAGTGAGTTAATTACATCGGTCTATCAGCATTGGTGACTCTCTATATCATTGAGTCCTTTCCATATGTATCAGGGACTCTGTTTGTAAATGTCTCCTTCAATTGATGGGATAGATGAAATATCAGCGACTCATATCAATGGTGAGTCATTATTTAATTCAGTGAGATAGTTGAACCAATAGTGACTCATTTCAACTAATGTTGAGTCCTTGTATCAAGAGAACCATGAAACGGTAGGTCACTTGGATGGACAATAGGTCTTCTACATCAATGAGACACATACAATAGTGAGTCATCTATTATATATCTGTTTCATGTCCAACTGCGCATCTTTTTTCTGTTGGTGTCTTGTCCAATGGTATGTCTTTTTTTCGGACAGTTTCATGTACAATGGGGTTAGCTTCACATGCTTAGAATATATTTTTGTTTGATCTTTCTCTCAGGAAGTCATCTACATGTCAGTGACAATGACTCATACATAAATAATTTTAGATGTTCTAT
Source organism: Viscum album (assembly GCA_963277665.1). Lineage (NCBI taxonomy): Eukaryota > Viridiplantae > Streptophyta > Magnoliopsida > Santalales > Viscaceae > Viscum > Viscum album. Next base: position 1,386,989,833 of record OY728138.1, read on the forward strand.
TTGTCTTTTACTTCAATAATTTCAATAAACGGTAAAACTCATAATTACACATAGATAATCAATTATAATCCTTTTTTTCCCTAAATACACATAAATAGTTATGTGATTGAAATGATCTGAAATTTAAGATGATTATTTTTTTTCATAATATTGGATCTGAAATGATGTAAGATATATGATAATATGTGAAATGATTTTTCATAATTAAAAACATTATAATTAAAGATAGTGGCCAATAACATCTATGGGGAAATAGTGATATATTGTGACATGTCAATGAAATGACGTGAATATTGTATAATGAAGAATGATAACGTTACTACCCATGTTAAAGGTCCTAGTTCATAGCATTCATTTATTTTGTGTGTATGAGGTTTTTAAAGTGTCTATAAAATAATTAAGATGGAATGTTGGAGTTAATATGAAATATCATCATGACATCTAATTCTGTGGTGTGAAGACATGAAGTTGCGCCATAAGGGTGGTCATTTTGGCATGGAGAGTTCTATTTTGGAGTATATACCATAAAGTGAGTTTTGGATATACCACCATTTTTTGTAATAACTATAGCATTGTGAAGGGTTTATGAATATGCATATTTTGTCTTGTGACATGTGGATTCCATATGAAACATATGGGTCTGGGGAAGAATTTGATTTGTTCATCCAATTTCTAGGTTTATATTCCTTGGGAGATAAACAATAGTGTAGCCTCCATTTCCAAAATGGGCTCGATGGCATAATGATATTGACTGAAACATGGTCCCTCCCTAGGTTTTTAAGAACAATAGTGTGTAGGGTGTTTTTGTTCTTAGACATGGTTTTAATGGGAAGGTTGCGGATTGGTCTCTTGCACCCACTATAGTTTTTCATGTTTCAGTTTGTTTTTTGGCATGATCAATGGGTCTATGACATGATGTTTTTTAGAATTATTATAAATTTCAGAACACCCTCTAAACCAAAATTTCTACCCAGATTATTTCTTGAACCCAAGGTGCCGATGAAATCATTTTACAGGCCTTTTATCCTTTTTGAATTAGATCCGATCCTCAAATTATCATGTTCAATCTACGGGCCATGAGTCGATTTCTTCCCCCTTTCTTATGTTGTATTCTCTTTTAGGACTTATTTCACATTTTATAGCCTTTATATTTAATTTTTTTGTTCTCCATCATTCTAATAAATATTCTTTTTATATTTATTGTGTGTTTACGGAACAACATTCATGAAGTGGTGTATCTTTCTTTTAGAGAGAGGATATCAGAGATCCACATTTTTTATTCATTATTCTATGAATAACATTGACATATTTAGGTAGGTGATTATTTTATTTTCCATTTATTTTACATGAAATAAAAAATTGATAATGCTTTATCTTTTTTTGGTGGTGTTGTAATTTAACCTAATATAGAATAAAATAGATAATGAAAAGATCAGTTTTATGGTTATAATGATCATATGTGTTCCTATACTATGATGAATTTATTCCTCTTAATTTACTATATAGTGTTATATATATGTTATTTTGTTTATAATTTTACATAATATTTGTTTATTAAGTTAATATTATGATATTAGTAAATAATTTAATGCCCATAATCTTTGGCTGTATAAATAAATATAGAGATTCATGTTCAACAATTTTTTTTTATTTTAACATTATGTTAATAAAATTTATGGTATATTCAAGGTTATTTTTTTCCATGTGTAAATGGTAATAGGAAAAGAAAAAGTATCTATGATTCTTGATATTGATAGTAATAAAAATAATTTTTAATGGACATTGTTCATCTAACATTTTATGGAAACTAGAAGGGATTCTAGAGAGAAAGGTTAAATAGTGTAATAGCATGTCAGTAGTGATGCCTTATGTTACCCATAGTTGTAACCTATGCTAATGGAAACTATTAAAGCATGATGGAATGAAATAATTTGTTTGATAATGTTAAATGATTTTGGATGAGTGATCCTATTTTCTTCTGAAATCCTAATAACTTATGTTTAGGACTGAGTGATTCCATTTTAATATAAAGGCTAAATGACTTGTTTTTAAGGAATATATTTCCCTATTGAAATTATTTCACTTTTTTCCTTTTATATTGTTATGGGGAAGACCCTTTCATTGATATGTTATGTGAGCTTTGGATGACTATTGTATAATGAGTTATGGGTGGGGAGGCCCTATATTTTGGCATTAGTTAAAGTATGTGATGAAGATATGCATGGTGATATACAAGATGGTTTCAATTATTCACTCTAGATTGATATAATACGTATTACATGGTCTTTAACATTATTGTATTGATATGTGTAATCATTATTGAAATTAAATTTTATTAAATAATGGACGAATACGTTTATTTTTTATGATAATATCATTCCCCAATACATGAGGTAGCTAGATGTTATCTAGTATCCTTCCTTATTGATGGTAACATAGGATTTACTATAGAGTACATATAAATATGGACTAATAATAATGAATAATTAATGATTACCCCATGGGGAATGTGCTTGTTTGATAGTAGAAATGTTAATCTTTGGGAAAAGGATGACTTAGTTATATTTTTCACTAGGGAATGATCTTTACATTATGGTTAGGGTAATATAATTTTGTATTAATTATAAATAATAGATATCTAATTAATTAAATTAAATTGAATTTTTAAAATGGAAATAATCAATTAAACGAGGATCCATGAATTCTTGTTTTCTTATAGTGTGTCTATATCCTACCAGTAGAAATATGGTGTATGGGAGATGATTGTTGTAGTTGAGACTGAGACTAGGTTAATTCCCACAATGTTGTTTTCAGATATAATATATTGTGTATGTTTTATGAGTTCATATGCTACCCGACCCATGCTGGTACAGTGAAGAACACCCAGTGGACTCTGTGTAGTTGTTTTCCTTAATATACAGGTTGTTGAGGAATATATGTTTGACTAACAACTCTTACATCACTCTCTTGTCGAGGTAGTATTATGTGTTTTTATGCATGGTGGTTAGTTTACCATATAAGTTCAAATAGATATGTAATAGATTATGGTGATTTTGAAGACATGTATATAATGATATATTTTTCTATTGATTATTATATGCATGAAGTGTATGGGAGGTGATGGACTGATGTAAAACAACCTATGTATGATACATAATGTACGAGCTATGGTGGATCCCAAAAACTACTCTGTTCGAATGTAGAGATATGGGGGTGGGGGTATGAGAGGATTTCATTCATGGGGTTAATGTTGTGATAATTATCCATGTTGTCTTTAAGATATCTTTTTTTGGGATATATGGATTAGGAAGAATGATGTTTGGTAAGAGTGGAAAAATAGTGGGGTTGTGGTAGAAGAGAACCTATATTTTATTACTATATTATGATCACATATGTGTGATACCTAGTAAGAAATAGACATGGTGATGGTAAGAACACATTATTCCTATTTTTTGGATAAATTAGTTTCATTTATTTCTATATATTCTTTTATGTGATTTCATTATCTTTTACGAGAGAGTATTTGGGAAGGATCATAATGAATATACTTATTATTTTCACCCAATGTATATATATACCATTTTTTGGGAAATATGATAAGAATAATGATTGATCATGACATTACTAGCTATTGGATTGTTTAGAAGTTCGTTTTTATTAGGGGTTTCTACTAGGTTATCTTGGGTGCTTATAGCACCCTTTCGGCTGAAATAGTGTTTTATGATATTACATGATTTCACTTGTGATATTTATTATATATTTATGACCAATATTTTATTTTATTATTTTCATTATCTCTCAATACTCATTCTCTTTTAGAGTCTAATGCCTCCCATTTTAATTTATGTTTTACCATATGTGCTTGTAGAAAAATATAACCTATTAGAAGTCGGCTTTACGTAAGCACCATCTCCCTCATATCATTGTTGTCATGGGAGGGGTAACATTAGGGTGAGGGGTCGTGAAAGATTTTTATCAAAGGGTTATTAATGTATATGATGGTTTGTGGAATTAGGAACAAGTGGGGACTACATTGGTTGGTTGGGAGATGGTTCCAGTTAAGCATAGAAAATGATGTAATGAAGGGTGACTAGATGTGTAAAGGGTATTTAGTGAACCCTGTGATTTTATTTAAAAACTATTATGTCTACCAATATTTCTAAGTGAAGTGATAATTTTTAAAGGGTAGAGTCCTTTTAAATTATCTTGTATCATTCTTATTTATTCCTATATTTTAAACGGTTAGACCATAGTATTAGGTTAAACCACCAATAAAAATTAATTAATAAATTAATTAATGATCAATATTCACTTTTCCATGATTAGGAGATTGTACCCATTTTCTATTTTCAGGTAAGTATCTAGGTTGACATTAACATTAAGTTCCTCCAAAAATGTTCATCAATATGTTCTGTAAGATAGCAATAAATAAAGGTCTATGGGGGAAGACACTTATAATAGGATACGTTGAAGGGTTCAGTTCTAGAACATGTTGAGGTATGAGGGATTTATTTTAAGACATAGTTCCAAAAGAATGGTTGTATGAGGTTGAGATAGCTTTTTTTAGTATATTCTTAGAAGAAGAATTGGGTTTCATTATCAGAGATGATTTTTTAAAGAACAACTAGCCAGTGATGGATCTCATTACATATGAATCATTAGGGGTTATAAGTATTATGGGAGATGTTTAGGGACCAATTTCATGAACCAAATCTATCTTCAGTCATGATGGAGGCTAGTTAACATGAACTACTTACCATTTTAATGGGTAGTTCTGTAATATAATATTTATGGAACCATCTTAGGACCTTTCTATGATACGATTAAAAACTATTTCAAAATATGGAGGCTAGAGTGAGATATTTGTAGGAGGCTTCTAAACCATATATGAATTTCCAAGTCACCCTATTTATCCTATATACATATCTCTATGTGATAGTGATGGTAGATGTTATTGAAATAATGTTGTCAAGAACTAAATCTTCACTAGAGGGGAGTTTTCAAGATTCCCTATGAATATGAGTTAGTGGTAAAAGGATCCAAATTACATGATCATAATACCTTCTCTATAGTTTTGGGTAGGTAAAAACCCTCATAATATCATTTATATGGGTGTTGTGTCTCAGAAACCCCATCCAAATATTCATCTATGAGTGTTTATTGTGTGGGAGAAATTCATCTGTGGTGGGAGTTCCTGACCATTATGAGAAAAAATCATACACTAGGTGTGATGATATAGTTTCCTCTATGAGGCCATTTTAGTTGAGTTCATAGGAACATGATTCTTTATATTGGGATCAATGGAGGTGAGGCATGGAAGTTAGTGGATAACATCAAGATACCCCTCTTCTATAAAGAGAATACTGCAGACATAGATGTGGTCATAATTAGGGTTATAGATTCAATGAAGTATGTCATTATCAGCTTCATGCTCTAGTTTTTTCATCTATGGGTGATACCATTAGATGGGTTAGATGCATTTACTGTCCTTGACCAACCTAATGGATGAGCTATTTTTATGGTCATCATAGGATCAAACGTTAGTGTTACCTAGGCCTATGGAGGAGCGCCCTGATGTTTTCCTCAAGAGGATGTTGTGTTACCTCCTAAATGAGATGTTGAGTTTGGCATAAAGATATAATTGGGTGTTTTCCAAATTTCAATGTCTTCATATAGTATGACACAATTATATTAGTGAGAGTTATAAATAGAGTGTGATAATATGTTTTAATGAGTTTTCTATCAAAATGTGTCACCGTGGGATGCATTAGTTTTTTTAGAAAGTGGGATGATGGAAGTCATCATATTTTTATTGATTATTCTCGCTTGAACTAGTTGACAATGAAAAACCATTATAATATTTTATGGATTTATTATTTATTCATTCAATTTAAAGGAGAAAATTAGTTCTCAATAATTAATATGTGATCAGTGTATCAATGGATGTGGGTGAAGGATATGGTAATCCAAATACCACATTATGATGTAGTTATGGGTATTATGAGTTCATTGTAATCTCATTTAGTGTGATAAACTCTCCATATGTGTTAATGGGTCTGATTAATTCGTTTGTATGGGGGTTCTTGGATCAATTTTTGGTGGTTTTTATTAATGAAATATTTGTGTAATCATCCATTTCAGATGATCATATAAATAATATGTGTGATGCTTTGGGAGTTAATCATCCTTTTACCCTATTATGAATGTTTTCAAAGCGTGAGATCTAGGATGGTGAAATTCATTTTTTGGGAATTTCCTATCCCAAAAATATTATCTATAGATTCTTTAATTATAGAAGTAGTATTATATCGAGTATCCGACAAACTATTCTATAGTTATATTGTTTCATTCACCTTAAAGTCTATTATAGGAGGATAATATCTATTTTTTATCAGGCTATGACACCTCTGAGAGCCTTGAAAAAAAATGTTCAAGTAGTATTACAAACTAACTAGTTTTATGAGCCTATTGAGTACCTAAAAGAGAAGTAGGTAAATGCTCTAAATATTTTGTTTTGTAGTAGAAGGAGTTCAATTCAAGGTTTTTTTATTGATGATTCATATCATGGGTTGGTAAGTATCCTAATAAATAAGAGATGTGTTTTTTCTTATGGGTGTCATTAGTTAGGCTCCCAATAATAAAAATATTTCACCCATGAGGTTTATATGGAAGAAGTTGTGTTTTATATAATTTTTTGGATACATTACCTCATCATCAATAATTTTTTCATTTTTACTGGTCATATGAGATTGAGGTATGTCTTCTCCATGTTTTACTCAAAAATTATGTAGTGATGGTTGCTCGAATTATTTTAGGATTATGACTTTTATATTTAAAACACACAATGTGTATGTCCTGTTGTGGCTGATAAACTAAGATGAAAGTCATATAGTGATTGATTGAATGAATATAATGATTATTGGAGTGTAATTGAAGTGATATTCATATTTTATCATTTCATGGGAGTGGTTCTAGGAGGTAGATTTCTTTTCGAAACTATCGTGCATTTATCTTTGGACACCAGATAGAGGAGTACCAATTGCGGATTTTGAGTTAGAGTTCTAGAGAGACTGATTTGTCTTAGGGATGCCAAGGAGGGCTGGTCTGATGATAAATAACCCCATGATCTATTACATGGGGGGATTTTAATCTCTTTATAGATGCATAATATGGTTCTTCATGACTTACATAGCTCACACTTGGTGGTTAGACCTCTTTTTATAAAGGTGGACCGGGCTCTAAGAGGAATTTTTTGGTGGCCAAGGTTCAAAAATAGAGTTTTAGAGTTTATGCCTCAATGTGTGGTCTTCCTGATGGAGATGGATTGCCACTATGTTCCTGGTGGTTTTCACAATCAATAGATGTTCCATAGATTAATTGGGAGGAAATTTCAGTGGAATTAATTATAATTTTACATTGATCTCTGATATGATTGGATTATATATGGGTTATAGTGTACCGTTTGATGAAATCTATCCATTTTAAAGATGTTAAGCAGTTGAGCTCATTGGATGTTTCCCTAGGGTATTATCATGTGGAGTTGGTGAGACTATATGAGTTCTAAGGATGATCATATCTAAGTGTGAGCTTCTTATACTTATAGGTTATATAGAGGTCACCAAAATGATTTTAGTTCTATGTTATTCTTTAAGAGTAGTTTTCTTATGTAGAAATATCGTTATACCTGGATGATCAACAAGACTCATGAGAAAATGTTGTGTTTTTATGATTCAGATTTTACTGGTTCATGGATGAGGAAAGGTTACATGTTCATGCTTTTTTATGGAAATATTTTTCACCACAACATTAGTTTGAAACCATTTGAATAACCAGACATCCAATATTTACATTCTCTATTATGCTAGACTTGGGCTGGAGAGTCATCCATTCTCAGGCCAATACTAGTACAGAGCACGACATAGGTAGTTTAACTAATTTGTTATAGGATGAAGACAAAATATGTTCATTATATTTTCTATGATGATCATATGAAGAAACATATAGTTTTAAATTCTAGAGATCATGGTTTTAGATGCTGAATCATAATCATGTATATGAATGGTTTAGTTATAAGGGTAAGAATTCTACCTAGTTTTTTGGGTCTCTTGTTGGGGATTCCTAATGTTGGATCTATGGAGTATCTCATATCACATCTCTCATTTATGATCTTGATGAATGATTTCTTATATGTAATATAGCTTCACATTTATAATTATAATGATTCACACATCCTTTATTGGGGCGATATTAATGTAAAGGTTGATTCAACCTTCAAGGGGGCACCTATGTAGATCAAGGACAATCGGGAGAACATGTTGTGCTGGTGTGACAATACCTTGGATTGTGTCTTGTGGTGCCACAATTGAATAGAGGATAGAACCTTGGAGTTTGGGACATAGATTTTTTCTCAATAATAAAATCTCATTATTGTTGATATCATAACTTGTAATAGTGATCGTTGTAGTTTTTATCTATTTGGGTTTATAAGATGGTTTCTCATCAGTTTTTTATTGGTATCCATGCTCTCGTTTGATTAGTATCTTCGCATGGGAGAGTATTTATGAGATTTTTTTTGTTTCTTAGTTATGTGCTTGGTTCCTATAAGAGTTTTTTTTGATCTCATATGATATAAATATTCTTGAGAGGTATCTAACTCTGTGGTTGTTCAGACATCCAAGTTTCCTCCGTTCTCAATGGGATTAGTTTCAAATGAAAAGGACGTGAATTATTTCAACGGTATCATATGTATGGTTCCATATACATATATATATTTCACTTGTGTGTTTGAGAAGTATGAGTTTCTCAGAAAAGGCTTGGGGTTGAATAAGGGAGTCAATACAGAATTTGAACATAACAGAGAATTATATGATGTAGAGGCATGGAGATGCACCATAAGGGTGGTCCTTGTGGAATGGATATTATGTCTCGAACATAGGTTCCAAGGGGGATAGTTTCAGATCTACGTTCATTTTTGGAATAATTATAGTGTAGATTAGTGATGTGGTGTAGGATGGTTATGTCATATGTCATGGAGGGGCCATGTGCAGTGTATGGTCTATAAAGATTAATTTGGGTTGTTCTTCCAATGTTTGTGTAATTTTTTCATTGGGGTTAGGATTTCATGTATAACCCCTTTTACGGAATGGATTATATGGTTTTTTGTTTTCATATACTCTATGGTACCTTCATAGGTTTATATGATCTCAAACATATAGGGAACTATAGTGCTCAAACAAGGTTTTACTAGGAAGAATATGGAATGATCCATTTATTTGTTCTATAGTTTGTTAAGTTTCAGCCAAAAGTAAAATATGGAAAAGAGAAATTCACCTTGGTATTTTGTTTTTTTGGATTCTAGAAAATTTATGAACCTCATATGTACCAAATTTTATCATAGTTTTCTCTCTCTTGAATCATCGGTTCTAATAGATATTTTTAAAGGCCTTTTAATCCCCTTTTGATTAAATTTGATCCTCGACTTCCTATTCTATATCCATGCTAACCTGAGGTTATTTCATCTTATTTTATTACTATATATATTTTTAGTTGGTTCTATTCCATCGTATTTTCTCTTTTTACGTAATGGTGTTTGATCTCCATCATTCTAATATAGCTTATTTTGATGTGGTTATGCATTTGTGGCAGTATGTTATTAGAGGGATATAGATTTCTTTGTGGGAGAGGTGATCATAGATCCCAATTGATGTAATTTTCTCATGTAAAGAGCATTTATTTTTTGATGTAAAGGACTTATTAATTCTCATTTTATATTACATGAAATTATAAAGTTATCCACATTTAGATTCTTTTGTTGGAGGAAAAATCAACCCTAATATTGAATATATTAGATAAAGAAAAAATTAGATTTTGGTTGTTACATTCACATGTGTTTCTTCATTATTATAATGTTTTTATTATTGACTCACTAGGTAATTTCCTCTCTTTGATATATTATTTTTCATTCTTTTTATGCTCCAACTAAAACAATAATTATATGAAATTGGTAAATAAAGAAAATCCCACAATTGTTGCATTCCAAAATAAATGTAAAGAGTATTGTTTAATGAAACTATAAGTTCTTATAATTAAATTTTATTAAAATTGATGCTAAATTCATGTTTAATTATATATTTCTTCCACATGTTAATGGAAATGGACAGATAAATTAAAGCCGAAAACAATGAAATTGATAATAATTAAAGTAATATTTAATAGGAAATTTTCTTGTCACTATTTTTTGAAACTGGAATGAATATTAATGATCATGTTTCAATAGTTTAATAATTTTATTAAATAATTCATTAGGTTTACTATATTTATACCTTTTTGTATTTTAATTGGTAAATTCAAGATAGAATAAAACCATTTTTTCGATAAAGTTCAAATTTTAGGGCTAAGTGAGGATGTTTACTTGTGAAGGAAAAATGTCCTATGTTTAAGGTTGAGTGAGCCCATTTTCATGTGAAGGTTGAATTAACTATTTTTAGGGCTTATATTCCCCTATTGACATCATTATTGATTTCTTACATTTATGTTTATCCCTAAATGAGCCTTGTTATGTGATGTGATGTGAGACTGAGATTGATATTGACTAATAGAATATGGGTGGGGAGGCCTGAGTTTGTCATATTAGTTGATGTCTATGATTTATTTATACAAGTTGATACACATTATGGTGTCATTGATGTAATAGTTTTAAAATGGTATTGCCCATTATTTAATCTAATGAACTATTATTTCATATTAATAATTCAGTTTAATGCCTAGATGGTTGGGTTTTTTGTCTATCTACATTCCTTTCCCCATAAGTGAGGAAAATGAATGTTATGGGTTATATATCTCCCTTTAAATTAGCTTGGGATTTTTTCAAGATTAACTATAATTATGGAATGATAATAATGAATAACCAATATTTTACCCATGGGGTCGGTGCTTGTTAGAATGAAAAATATGTTAATCCAGGGAAACTATGGAATTAGTTAGTGCAAGCTTGGAGATAATTCACTTCACATGACGTGCAATGTAATGTAATATTGTTGTATTATTAAATAATGAATAATGAGTTAATTAATGTATAGTGATTTTTTTAAAAACTATTTAATTAAATTAAATATATGCTCTTGATTTTTTGTGTGATTATAGGATATCAAGGTCTAAGTGGTGGCTGTCAGGAGTCTTAGAGATTGTAGTTTTACTTGAGCTTTAGACTATGTTAATTCACATAGTGTGGTTGTGAGAAATATTATATATTTTATGTTTAATTATTTTATATTCTACTCCACCCATGTTTTTATGGTTAATGAAACCTAGTGAAATATGGGAGGGTGATTTCCATATTATACAAGTTGTTTTGGAATGAATGTCATACAAACCCCTCTGTTCTTGCTCTATTCTACTAGAAGTATTATGTGATGGTATGAATGGTGGATAGTTTCCCTATATACATGTGTAAATGGATATAATGGATTTTGTTTATTTTAAATACCTGTATATCCAGATAGAGTACCTTAAGGATTATATTTGGTGTGGTGTGTATGTTCTATGATGGATTCATGTATACTAAGTAATCGATTCTAGAAAAGTGACATTTACCAATGGATATATACCCACGGTTTTGAATAACTGTGGGTATAGGGGTCCCTGACCTAGACTATACAAACTGGTTTTAATAAACTGTTGGTATAGGCTTTGAATTACTTTAAAGATTATTGGGATCATCCTCCACTCCTGCTCAGTTGAGCCCATACTACTCACATGTGTATGTGCATCCCCCCTCACCTCAAAAAACCTCCCTAGGCATTGTCCATTCTCTTTGGTTATTTTGGCCGGCTACCATCCTATGCTGACTTCGAGCACCATACTTACTCTAGTGACGTCAAACACTCCCTGTTGTCTTATGGGATTGGAAGCCCCACTGCCCTTTTCATGTTATTACAACTTCCCAACGGATTCTTTGGGATTTTTTATTGTGATTCTTGAGAGGAAACATTTAATTCTATCCTCTTATTTATTCTTTAAGTTTTTTTAATATTTTACTTGTGATTTACTGAATTTGACATGATTTGAATGTTTACAGTTGGTTAATTTTTTATTTCATTCTTTTATATTGATTTTTCTCATGTGGAAAATGGTTGGAATTTGCTAACTGAAATGGTATCTTCATGGTAAATGGTATTTTATAAACTCAATATGTTTGATAATATTCTATGGTTTTTTTTCATAATGAAACACACATGTTTTTGGTATTACAAGAAAAACGAGGCTTCCAATGGTGGATATATTTTTGTCATAAAATATAAGATTTCATGTTTTGATGGAATTTTTGGATTTGAAATATTAATGGAGGCATACCATGTATTATGTGGTTATAATTTTTGATGAATATATTTCCTTTTGTAATTTTGATTGCATGTCATGTTGTTTTGTGAACAAAGGTATCCCATTAATTGTGTGTACATTAAGACTAATAGTCAAATTGGAAATAATTCCTTATAGGTGAATTGTCCATTAGGTCTATAGGTGAATTTTTCATTATTTGTATAGGACAGTTGCACATTATGCCTCATAAGATAATTGGACATTAGGCATAATGACATAATCACAAATTGTCCTATATTCCTAATTGCCAAGTGGAACATAAGTATAATGTCCAATCAGCCCATAGACCAAATAGGCCTAATGTCCAATAGGCATATTTTCCTACTGGCCAATTAGCATATTTGAAAATTATTTGTAATGGCCAATTGGAATATGGGCCTAATAGGCCAAATGTTCTATTAGCCTATAAGCCTACTGACCAATTTGTTTCAAGGCCTAATCAGCCTAATGGATTAATGGCCATTAATCCTAACAGACCATTTTTCCATTGGGCATATTAGGCTTATAGGCTAATTTTCCAATATGCCTATAGGCCAATTAGACATTAGGCCTATAGAACCATTGGCCATTAGGCATAATAGTGCAATTTTATATTAGAACTGTAGGCCAATTGAACATTATGCTAATAGGCCAATTGGAAATTAGGCCTATATGTGAATTGATATATTTATGTTATAGATCATTCAATTATACATTCTGAGATTAGGCCTAATAGGAAAATGTGGCATGTTTTAACACACATTTGATGAGTTTTCATTTAATTTCATAAAACATTATAAAAAATGATTATTTTTTCATTTCAGTCTTGCTTTTAACACCTCTTTGTATTCATGGGGAGATATTTCGGATAAAGACCATGATATTGAATTATTAAATGGAATGGATTCCCATTGTGGTTAGTTATTTTTATTCATCACTTATAAAATATGTTATTTCTATTATTAATTCTTTTTCTCCCTACTAGAACGTTATCAGGACGTTAATTTTACAATGGGTTGTAATGGTTTTCTTAATTATGTTTTAGATTATTGATTGAAAGATAACTTTTTTCCCTAATTATTAAACAGATAGAATTTGGATGTATCATTCTGATCATATTTTAATCGAGCATCAAAATAATTTGATTTTCTTTTAGATTTTTCACATTATAATGCTTTAGATAGAGGTTATATATAGATTCAACAAAATAATTTTATTCTTAGACCATGTTTAAGCCATGAATAAGTTAGTTACCATATATGAAAAGCATTATTTCAAAAAAAACCATTCTAGTCGGTATCACCATAGAGAAATGGGACAATTTTAAACTATTCATGAACAAAAAAATAACTGGTATGAAGAAGTTGATATATGATATGTTTCCATTTTTGCATCATTTTGATATAGATAGTGTGACAATGATATAAGACAATGATTTTAATACACATGTGGAAAATAATGAATATGATGATGTTGATAGAGTGAAAATTTTAATGGATTATTCCACAACTTCAATAAACCAGGAATATACTAAAATAGAAAAGTTGGTATTTTTAATGTGCTTATATAATTGAAAAAATATGAAAGGAATTTTAATAACACTATTGATTATATTCAAACAATATTTATGGAAATTATTTCCAATAGCAAGCAGATTCCCTCAAATCATTACAAGGCATGGATGTTAATTAAGTAGATTGGATTTTCTACTAAAAATGTTCATGATTGTCTGAAATACTGTAGTTTATTTTGTGATGAAACAACTAACCATAATGACCATAAAAAATGTGGTACATCTAGATGAAAAGAAAATTAAAATAGATTAGCATCTCGTGTACCACCTAAAGTAATGTGGAACCTTCCATTGATTCCTTGACATCAAAAATAAAATCTTGTCTGGAAAAATACCACCCAATATGTGATGTCATGATATTAAGATAAGTTAATATAATGATGAGTTGGTTATTTCTAAAGATGGATTAGAATGGATGGAATTTGATGCACCACATCGTAATTTTTCAAATGATAATCATAATGTATGGTTTGGTCTATCATATTATGGTTTTAATTAGTTTTGTGAGACACTTACTACTCACATCATGTGGCCTGTTTTTAGTAATGTTTATAATATTCCTTGTTCGAAAGGAATTAAAAACACATTAAAATTATTGATTAGAAATATATCAACACCTTATCATCCCATTAATGATATAGATGTCTACTTTAATCCATTGATAATAGAATTGAAGCTGCTCTGGGATATGGGTGTGCAGACATTTGATGCTTCTTCAAAAAAAAATATTTCAGATGTGTGATGCCCATCTATTACCAATAAATGATATCCCTACTTATGAAATGTTCTCTTGTTAGAGCATGAAGGGAAACTGTCACATTCTGTATGTATGAATAATACGTGATCAAGAAGGATTAAATTTCGTCATAGTTTCAATTCCATGTGGAATTAATGATTCATTCCAATGGATCATCAATATAGGTAGAATCATCAGATGTTTCATAATAATGATGATACTAATCAACTACCTCAATGTATGTTAGGTAGCGATTTTCATAATGAATTTCAAGAATTTAGTTTTTTATTAGGGAACATTTAGTGTAAATATAAAAGATGGATGAATGTTTACACAAAATCTACTTACAATTTAAAAAATAGCCTTCACTATTTTGTGTTGCCATATTTTATTACCAATTTGTAACATTATTTTTTATATTAAATTCACTTTGAGAAAATAATATGTGAAATATTTCTTCCAATTTTTATAAATATTACAGTGAAGACCAAAGATATCTTTTGATCACATTGATACTTATTGGATTGGGGTATTCGACCAGAACTACTTTCATTGTGTATCTGTGGAAAAAATGGAATTTTCCTAGTACTTCTTTTGTGATGACACTATTAGAGAACAATAAATTTCTAGAAGTATCATAAAATATGAAGGTTCTTGATGGATACTCAAGAAAAATATCTAAATGCTTCAACATAATAGATTTGAATCTAAAATCATTTAAAACCCAGGATTATCACATCCTTCATTATGAAATGCTTCTAATGAATTTTTTTAATTTTTAATCTAATAATATAAGGGTGGAAATGGTTCTCTTATTCCATTTATTTATAGACCATTGTGCTAAAATTTTATCTAATGAATTTTTGATAAAAATAAAACTACATGAACCCTTGATTTTTTGTGATATGAAAAAAGTTTCCTCCATCCCTTTTCACCTACATACTACATTTTACCATCCATCATCTAACTAAATCAATTTTTGGGGGACCAATTTCTTTTAAATGGATGTATACTACTGAACAAAATATGTGCACAATGAATTCATATTCCCAAAAAAAGAATTATCCTGATGTTTAGATTGTGATATGTTATTTAGCTCAAGAATTATTAGAGATTTGTACGAGCTATTTTTCTTATATGAGAACTAGACATAACTTTCCATTGAGAAATGATGATGACCAATATGAGGAAATTCGGCCTTTATTTCCATATCATCCCCAAATAGGAGGAATTATTGGGTCTTATACATTGGCTACATAGAGTATTGAGGAGAATGATATGGGAAATCACATAGTCTAGTTTAACTATGGATTTTTCGATGACTATAACAAGTAATTAATTTTGAAATTTACATGTTATATGTTATTATGAAATTTCAGATATACATTATAATTTTAATTTAAATTTTTGTAGGGATCATTAGGAAATTATATGTAGTGTTCATTGATATTTTCATTTGATAATGAGTAATGATTTTTATACCCTAATGTTTCTTGCTTGGTTGAAATCAATGGTATGACCATTATATTAATTATCTTATAATATATATCAATTTAATTGTATTATTCATATATAATTCATGGCTGGAGTTTACCTATTGACTCCATTTCTCAAGAATGACAAACATTTGATTTTCGTCCCAATTATTTGGTTCAGGAATACAAATCTTTAATAATCAATGGGTACAAATTTGGTGTAAATGATCGAGCCGAGAAAATGTGAACACATCATGTTTGTGTTATATTAATTGATAAAACATGTAGTTATGCCCGTGCATTTGATAATGAAATTAGTCGATTCTTGCATACCGATGAACATTAAATTTTTGAATAAATGAAAGAACTATAGTTTTTTGCAAAAGATCATCTGAGGCGTGAATATGGTGTTACTATTGATCTAATCCCAGGTCATATTTTTCATGATGATGGTGATGAAGTTTCCACTATTAACACCCCCAATTGTGTTAAAATGAATATTTCATTTGATAATTCAAAATTTTCCATTGTGAGAGTTGATGTCGAACTTGATGGTGTGGTGGGTAACAAATAGAAGAAACTATATGTGTTCATTTTTCCTTTATTTTATATTGGCATGAGTTTCTCAGTTTAGTATTAATGTAATTAATATAATTTAGTTTTAGTTTGGAATAATAAGTTTTTTATATTGTCTGATGTCATACCATTTATTTATATTTATTTTTATTTATAAAATTGGGTTTAAAATGTGTCTTCAAAAATATTGCACAACTTGTTTTAAAGTATTGTTACAAAAATATGTTACGACATTTCTTATGCCTTATTTGACTTCTATGTTTTATGCATGATTTATAAAAACTATTTATAAATAATGTACACTTCATTATATTTAACATTAAGCGAAATACATCTGAACTTTAAAGAAAGATAATATTTGATCTCGATTGACAGGTGCATGAGTGTACATTACCTCATTCTATTTCCATAGTTATTATAATAATTGAAATATTTTTCATCGACATTACATATAATGTCATTTTAATAATCATTATTAATTTTTTATGGACAATCAGTTCCACTAGAGTTGAATCATTATCTTGCAAACATGGGTCCATGTGGGGATGCTCCTAGAACTATACAAAACACCAATCATTCATATTCCCACAATGACCCAGCTATAAACAACACATATACACAACCTTTCTATCCTCTTTTGAGACTCCAAGGATGTTATTATCCATTCCTTCACCATCATATCAGCTACCCTCTTATTCACATACCATGTATATTCCACTTCAAGGGATGATCCCATTCATGCCTTCGTCATATCATTTAGTCTCTTCTTCCCATATAAAATCTACAACTACCCCACTGATATTACTACCTTTACCATACCCACATTCAATTATGTATCCCCCAGCTTACTACCCATTTTCTATCATGTATATGGGACTCCAATTGATACCATCCATCCATCATCTGATGAGTATATTCCTTCATGTTCTAATCTAGTACACAAAGACAACCTAGACCGTGCTTTGGAATAGACTATTCATTTAGAGGCTCTTGGTCTAGGAAAACCCATAGATCTGACACGGTCTATTGAGAAGAATGTAGAAGGTTTTTTATTATAATTGTATCAAATTATCTTATTTTTTTTTCATGTTGTTCCATGAATTAATACTTCTTCATCACCCCATTGTTTCTTATTCAGTGGTATATTCTACTAGATGATGTGGGTGCACTCATGTGTAGAAATCCTAGAATTTATAAAACAAAATAATGGTTCAATATAATGAAGAAAATTATATTGTTGGGGAGAATGAATGATATTTTAGATGTTTTATTGAAAAATTAGATAAATAACATGATATCATTACTTTGGTACTAGTCTCATTGAGACAACTCAGTAAAGACATCATGGAAAATGAATGTGAGTATCTAGGGTAAGAAAATTTTATAAAATTATATCTATATTTTTTTTATTTATTTGAAATAACATGTTCATTTTATAGTTATTTTAACTCTCTCAATGGAGATGCAGATAAGTCTACAAGGTTGATCGATGTTGTAAGGTTATGAGATCATGAATACATGACTTGTTTGTTGGTTGGAAGAGCATAGATAGTTATGATTTAGAGGGCGCACCCACATTCCCTAAATTTCCAAAAACTCAATATTAAAAAATGATAGTACATTTGAAGACTAATGGGTTTAAAGCATTTTCAATAAGTAATGGGTTTCATATAAAAATAAATTTTTATTACATGTATTTGATTTTTTTAGGAAGCATCAGGGAAAGTAAAAATGAATAAAGATTCAATGATATATATACACACATTGGGGCACACTATAGTTCATGATCTTGAGATGCACCTGGTAATTTAATCTAAATTAAAATAATTTCTTTAATTATATTCTTACATAGTTTTCTTTCCAAACATAATTTTATGTTTTCTTATCCTTAATCACTTTAATAAAATGCTGAAAATACCCATTTCAAATGAAAATTAGGCCTAATGGTCAATTGGAATATAGGTATAATGGAAAATTAGGAAATATGATTAATGAAATATTGTCTTATTGGCCTAACGAATGAATTTTACTATTAGGCCTAACACCCAATTGGCCTCTAGGCCTAATAGTCCATTTGGAAATTAGGTATGGAGGAAATTTTTTGGATAGGACTATCAAGCCAATTGGGCGTTAGGCATATATTCCAATTGGCTGTTAGGCCTCACAATATAACTGGTCATTAGGCTTATAGGCCAATTTACCTTTAGTCTTATAAGTTAATTGGTCATTTGAAAAATAGGAATATTCAAAATTATTTCATTAGGCTTAATGGAATAATTTTATATTGGCCTATAGGACTAATGGACAATTGGTCCATAGGCCTAACGACCCATCAGCCTAGAAGGATGAATGGTCAACATCATCATAAAACTAATAGAATAATGTCCAAGTGGCCGTTAGGGCCTATGACCAATTTAACTTTAAGCATAATAGGCCTGTTGTACATTAGGCATATAGTCCAATTCACCATTTGACCAACAGAATGATTGGACATTTGGGATATAGGTTAATTGGAAATTAGAGTTGTAGGAAAATTGTCCATTAGGCCCAATGGCATAATTCGCAGTTGGCCTATTATACCTAACAACCAATTGACCTATATTCCTAATGAACAACAGGCCTATTAGTTCTAATGAGTAATTGACCAATATGACTAATTGAAAATTGGAAGTTAGGCCTAATTGGACAATAGTCCATTAATACTATATGCTAATTTCCTTATTAGTTATAATGCACAATTTCCTATTGGTTTAATAGGGTAATTGGAATATTGTACTATAGCCCCATGGAAAATTGGAATATAATCCCAAAATTAGGATAATGTTCAATTTTTCCGTCAGATTAATAGGAAAATTATATATCATGCCATTAGGACAAATGGCCAATTGGCCTTTAGGCCTATTGGAATAAAGGACAGTTGGCATATAGGCCTAAAAATCAATTATTCTTTAGGCCTAATTGGAAAATTTTCACTTAGGACTATAGTACATTTGGCCCTTATGACTAATAGCCCATTTTGGAATTAGGCCTACAGGGTAGTTGGACATTATTCCATTAGGCCTAATGGCCAACTGTCCCATAGGCCTAATGGAAAATTGGTTTATAGGGATAATGGTCAATTGGACTATTAGTCATAATGTCCAATTTTACGATGTACCCATTAGGTTAATTGGACTATTTAGAATACTTGAATAATGGCCAATTGGAATACATGGAAAACATGAATAATGACCAGTTGTCCTATAGTTTTAACAGACAATTGGCCTATAGGCCTAATGGCCAATTTGGCACATAGGCCTAATAGGCCAATATTCCATTATGTGTAATGGACATTTAGCCTCGTGACCTAATGGAAAATTAACCTATATGTCATAATGTCATTTTTTAAATTTTACTTGTATGCCTAATGGATAATTGGCCTATATGAAAACTGGGAAATTGCACTATTAGGCATGTTGGAAAATTGGACTATTATTACTAATGGCCAATTTTACAAATGGCATAATGATCAATTGGTCAATATGCCTAATGGAGAATCAGAATCTATGCCTAATGGAATAATATCCAATTGTCTTATAGGCCTAATACTCAGTTGGATTATATACCTAAAGGACAAATTGTCTTATAGGCCAAATGGATAAATTATCCCATAGAGAAAATGGCCAATTGGACTATTGGCTTAATGGCCA
Organism: Viscum album; assembly: GCA_963277665.1. Classification (NCBI taxonomy): domain Eukaryota; kingdom Viridiplantae; phylum Streptophyta; class Magnoliopsida; order Santalales; family Viscaceae; genus Viscum; species Viscum album. The sequence goes on from OY728138.1 coordinate 1,387,010,239, forward strand.
ATTGGTCTATAGGCCTAATGTCCATTTGGACTCTAGGCCTAACGACCAATTGGAATATAGGCCTAATGTCATAATGTCTAATTATCCTATAAGACTAATGGACAATTTGCCTCTAGAACTTATGTTGAATCCCATTATTTATGAATTTTTTTATTTATTTTAGGGTATTTCCATTTTATTATTACTCAATAATATAAATTTATTACATTTATAATATGAGTACACTAATTGATGTAAATTTTTGATAGATATATTTCGGAATTGAAGGTTCTGCACCTCATGATAAATTAATTTACTATTTTATGATGGAAAAAGATGGATGGGAATAAATGAACAAACAAAAGGAAATATTTTATGATATTTATTTATATTACATATATTTATAAAAAATTAATTATTAAATATTATGTTTTTGTCTACAATAGATTTTCTTGGAGGCCCTTGATGATAAATAATATGGCAATTTATAGGAAAATGATCATTTGAGTCAGGTATTAGGTGATGAGTACTAGTGCAGACTTTGATGTTGGATAGGAAAAAACATCATCCCCTCAAAGTATTTATTGTCATAGGGATCCCCTCAAGTTTCTCAGATCGTTTAGCTACACATAACTTATGAAGAAATAGTTTAATTAAAAAATAAATTTCATTAGAGGAGAAAATGTAGTAAACAATAGCATTAAAGAAATAAGATGATCACCGAGAATTTCCACAGAGCTATGATGGTTATCTGTCAATCACTTTCATCAGAGGTTGTTACTATTATTGATTCATATATGGAATAAATGTTTTAATTAAATGATTCATTGGGTCATTTTAATGATAGTCATAGCGGGGATTGAGTTGAAGGTGGTGGCGATGATTCTATTGATGATGTTGCTACTCTAGATGATGTTTGTAGTGAGTATGTTGATGATGATTATGATGTTTTCTTATTATTGATGGTGAATATTAGGATGTTTTTTATGCGGAAGATATTTATCCCCTTCATTTTTGACTTAGTAGGAAGGATACTTCTCTATTTTTTTAATAACATATATTAGTTAGTTTTATAGTTGAATATATATATTTTAGTATTTTATATGTTTTTTAAATTATTGAAACATGTTGGTTAAAAGATAAATGGTGAAAATATGTACTGAATTGAATTTATATTGTTTTTATTATTTGATTTACATGTTTAATTTCTTGGTTAATAAAGTTATGGGGATGATGCCAAATGTCAGTAGTAACCAATACCCATAGTATACAAGCATGTGGTATAGGTTCTAGGATGGATTACATATGCCCACGGTATGAAAACCACAGGTATAGAGTTATACACAAAGTTCACTAAAACAGTGGGTATAAGAAAATTAATGGAACCTATACCCATGGTTTCTATACAAATTCTGGGTATAGGTATATACTAACACTTTAACTGGGCACGGTTCTCAAAACTGTGGCTACAGACAACACGAAGGTTTTGGTTTATATACACATGTTTTAAAACTGTGGGTATAGGTACCTATTCTAGTAGTGAGTTAATAGACTGTGATGGATTGAGGTATAATACTATATATATGACACATGATTTATGAGTTGTCCTGGATATAGGAAACAGCTCAACGACTATATGGATATGAGGATGAGATGATGAGATGTTGTGATTCATGTGATTTTCATTATGAAACTTATCCAATGTATTTTTATGTTGGCTAATTATAGAGAGAGCTGGGTCGGGATGTTCAACCTTAGGGAGAGGATGTATACCCCTAGGTAAGTGGTAGTAGGGTAATCATATTATATCACTGTATTATGATATCATGTATGTGATAACTTGTGAGATATTTCCATGGTTTGGAAGGGAACATAGTATAATTGTTTACATGATATGTTAGTTTCAATTTTGTGTAATGGAAATTAGTATGATGCCATTATCTTTTTCCTGAGATGATTTTGTCAAGATTATATGAAGTATACCTATTATGCATGACCTACATATATATATATACTATTTTTAAGGTCAAAGAGAGAATGTTGTATATTGAGCTATATATTACTAGCTCTTGGGATGTTCAAGAGTTGTTTTGCCTCTAGGGCCACCGTTAGGTTATCTTATTGTACATGTAGTTTTCCCCATCAATATTTCACATTATTATGTAATTATATGCATCAAATTTGGATAATTTTTTATATTTATGAGAATGATTTTATTGTTCATATTTTAATATATCATATTCTACATTTTCTAATAGAGGTTAATCTATCCCATTTGTATATATGTTTTACCCTCAGTGCATGTCACCAACCTATGTCCTAATAGAGGCAAGCTTTAGGAAATCACCATCTTGATTATCTCATTCATGGAATATGGGGAGTACCTTTTGAGGGTGGGGGTCATGGAAATATGCATAAAGGTGGTTATAGATGCATGAAAAGAACTATATTACACATCATCTTGAGTTGAAAGGAATATTTGTTTCCTTGTGTATGTAGAGGCATTATCTCTATGGTGATAAATTTGGGAAACATCTGGATAACAAGATCTCAATATTAATATTCTGAAAAAATGGATCAAAATAGCGGAAAGGAGACGTCTAGAGCTACTCAAGGTTTATGATTTCAAAATACACTACAATCGTGGGAAGGATAAAAAGGTACATGAGTTTTTGATTATGAAATATCATAATGTTCTGACTATGAAGAGGATTGAAATTTTTTTTTCTTCGGGAACATATTAAAGATGAATATGGGTATTATTAGGGTAGGGAATATAATAATATTATTCTAAAAAATTTCCAAAACATCCTTCATGGAAAATATGAAAAGTTTTATACAAGAAGATAAGATTATATAAATAAAAAATTAATATTTTAATAATGGGAATCTACAAATTTTGTTTATAAAGTAGGGTTCATAAAATTTGGAAAGTGGTAATGTGTTCCATCCAAAATGTTTTTGGAGATAGAATAATTTGATTAATTTAATATCTTTAACTTTAATATACAATTTATAATAAGAAAATGTTTCCTGGTATGAAGGATAATTTTTGGTTGTATTATATGAAATTGAAAATTATACACTATTTGTAAAGATGTATGGATTTTTATTAGATAAAATATAAGAAAAAAAATCTTATAGAGTTATGAAATCTCTTTGTATCCCTATTTTTAAATGAGGTGATATTACTATATATTTTTTAACTAGATTTCCAAATTCTTCAAGATTAAATTATTTTAAATGGTTTATTATGGACCAAATTACCATGTTAACACATTTAATTTCTATGAGGGAAGATATACCTTATCAATATCTTCGATGAATTTGTACTAATTAGGTTGTGAGACTTCATAGTGTACCTATTTTAATTATATATAATTATAATACACTATTTACATCCAAATTCAAGAAAATATTCAGAAATATATGAACAATATAATATATCTTAGCATCACTTTTCTCCCTCACATTGATGGAATGTTTGAGAGAACTATTGAAACATTAGAACATTTGATGGCATATTTATCAATTGAAGTTAAAGGTATTTAATATTAATATTTACCTTTTATGGAATTTGTATATAATAATAGTATCCAATCATGCATTCAATATGAACAATATATTGTTTTGTATTGGAAGTTATTTCATACTACAACTTGCTGGGATAATTTTGGTGGAAGGAAGCTTATAGACTATGAACTAACTCAGGAGATAATAATAAAAGTAGATATTACTAAGAATTATATAAAGAGATCTAAGAGTAGGCATAAGGGATGTGTTGATAACTTTAGTAATGATTTATAATATAAAATAGGGAAAATGTTTTCCTGATTGCACCTCCATGGAAGGGTGATATATGTTTTAGTAAGAAAAGGAAAATAAGTCATAGGTGCATCGGTTCTTTTGAAATATTCTAAATAATTGGAGTCATAACATACCATTTGGAATTATAACATAAACTCTCTAAAATTCATGATGTATTTTTTATTTCATTTTTTGTACATACATGACAAGCCCATTTCTGGTACTCGCCACGGATGAAAGTGAATTTTATTCTGAATTTCCTTATTTTGAGGAGCATATCCAGATTATTGACACTTGAGAACATGTGTTGTGAAATCAGATGACCTGTATAGTAAAATGTTTTGGAAGACATAATATATATTAATGAGACTACAAGAGAACTAGAGGATTTTAAACTGAAAAAATAAAACCAATTTTTTATAAAGTGACATTATGAAAATTTAGAGGATTACATTTTGATTGAGGGAAGAATGTGACATAAAAACAATCATTACACTAATGCTTTATGTTAAGGGAAACAATAGGATAACTCACATAGCTTAATTCAAGAATATGATGTAAATAAAATTTCAATATTTTTTTAAATATAACATGGTTAAATTAATTTCATTATTGAATTTATCATTTCAAAATTGTCTTAGGGTGATTTCTCTATATATTTTTAATAAATATTTTATTTAGTGAATTATGAAAATATGGATCTTTCAAAAATTATAAATTATATGAAATTTAATAATATAAGAAAAAATTGAATGATTAAAAAAAATTTGTATATAAGAAATAAATATTCAAAATGTAATATAATGGATATAAAAAACAATTTTTAATTTACAAATATATTCTTAACAATTTGGAAATCTAAGAAGTTTATTTGCTCAAATAAAAAATACTTCTTCTTCTCAACTTTTAATAAATTATTTACAGGGTTACATTCAGGGTGGTCTCTATTTGAAATAAAAATATGTATCATTATTTAACATAATCCATTTAAATCCATTGTAATAAAAAATATAATTAATTTTTCTATAAAATAAATTCTATACTTAAAAAATCATTTATCTAATAGTATGATTCATTGTGTTTTGAAGCATTATATTAAAATTAATTTCTTCTAATTATATAAGATGAAATTTTTAAAACTTATTCAATATTTTTAATCATAATTCTCACATATAAAAATTAAGTAACTTTTATTTTTGGGCATAATCAATAGTCAAAACTGAAAAATTGGATACCATGATTATTGTCAAAACCAGGTTACCGAGGGGTTAAACTAAGGAATTATGGTATAAATTCTACATAAAAACGTCAAATTCATATTATTTGAAGTTACACCAACCATATATTATCATTACATATAATTATTTTCCATTTTTATGCATAAAATTTTGAAATAAATTAATTATATTTATATCCTATATGTAGTTCGATGTTTATCCTCTCCCCCAGTTATAAAAGGGCACCTCTAATACACCCTTATTCAAATAGTGTTATCCCTATAAATTATATAATCCCTTCCTTAATACCTTGATATATTCCTTACCTTCACCCAAATTCATACATTCTTCTCCTATTACCAATCATTGAAGGCATATCTTGTTAGCTAAATAGTGTTTATCAAATATATGGTATAAATATTAACTTATCCATTTTCAATTTTATATTATCATAAATTCTTTCTCTACCTATTATTTCTATAATAACATGCTTAATCTAGTGTCATAAATATATTTATATATAATTATAATTATGAATAACCAATTTTTACCTCTATTCTATCATTTGGAAAATGAAAACATTATTTATGTGTATGTATGACCCAATTTCTCCACGTAGTAATATAGTTAATTTTCCATCACCGTCATTCTCGGTTGGGTATTTTGACGGATTTAATGTTTTAAAATAATATTTATGAAGTAATTATACCTTTTAAAATATAAGATATAATTTTTTTTTTATTACCCATCAACACATTGGAAAATAATAACTTCACTCATGCATACATGTGGACTAACACCTCCATGAAATTATGTGAATCATTTTTCATGTATGTATTTCATGAATGATTCTGAATTTGTATATAATTTATATATGTTATATTTATATCCGGGATTAATTTATAGAGATTATAGATCTGTGATAATGATGTGATGACCATAACCACTAAATTGAATCATAAAAGAAAAATGAAGTAGTTAACAATTGAAATGACAATGATTGTTAATAATTTTTAATTAATGGGTGATATGATGTTATAATAACATCATGAATTTTATAATATGAAAAAATATAATTCATGTATAGAATAATAAATAATTTAAATAGATTATATCATATGTTAAAATAACTTACAAAGATAGTCAGACTGGAGGTAATGGTTTATTTCCCAATCACATCCTTATCATCATTTTTTGTTGATGTTTTCATTAGAATAATTATATGATATTTCTATCATAAAAACAAGATATTTTATTCACACTATATTTCATTATTTAATATTTATATTTTTCCTCTCATTTTACTCCCTCCATATACAGAAAAGAACTAAAAATGTTTTTATGGAAAACGTAGTTTTTTTTCTTTTTGGTAAGGAATAGATTTCTTCCATGACCATATATTGTTTAGATATTTTAAATAATGTTTTTAATATCATAAACTAATTTAATAATGCAATTTTTACCCGTGTTTTTATTTTTATAACACTAGTCAAAATGAATCTTTATGCCACATAAAAAATTTGGATCTTTTTACTTATATTCTGTATGATTTTTGTTATTTTAAGGCTTACTTCATTAAATATTTTCCCAGATATTAAAAGTATACATTAACATAAATCTTACAAAAAAATCTTGCATTTTTATATTCATGTAAAATGTTTTCATTATTATTCTATCAATTTTTATATTTTAAATTACTTACATCAAATTGATATGGATATTTTACTAAAGAAATGTTCTAATTATATTTTAAAATTAATACCATTTATTTAAAAATAATTTGATGAATCTTATTATTTATTGGGTATATGTTATAATGTTTGCATAAATAATTTTCTCTAGATGGATTGTGTAACATTAAAAGTAAGTATAGAAATATGTATTTTCATACCTATATATATTTATGAATTAGATAGTGTTTTAGAGTCATAAAATGAGAATAAATCCAATCTTAAGCATATAATTCTCAAATATTTTTAAAAGATTGTTTTACCGCCTTTGGATGTAGAACCCTTTTTAAATATATCTTTTGACAGTTTTATAATCTCTATTTTTAAAAATAAACATATTATTTAGGATTGGGACATTGAAATTTTCTTTGTATAAATTTTTGGTATTTTTCTGACAATGTTCATTTTTTAATGAATAGTGAAAAATACTGCGTTTTACTTGAAGACATCTTTTTCATCTAATTTAATTATATGAATAGATTATCTTTTTAATTTGTTTTAAAGTGTAAATAGAATATATTTTTACCATTTTATCCAACTTTGGTCATTGGTACTAATTTCACATTGAAATTGGACATAACAAATTGTCAAACTTTTGATAGATATTGTTTAAAAAAAATCCGCTATTCGTTTTGACAACGGAAATTATTTTTAAATTAATTACTGTAATTTCTGTGTTTAGAATTTGGTAAAATAAATTACATATTTGGAATCATAAGGTCCAAATTATGTAATTATGACTCTTTAATTTTTGGACATTATGAATAGTACCGACGGTAATTATCTTTAATTATCGTGATTAATTAGTAATCAGGTAGTTAAGGATAATAAAATAAAATCATAATAATAAAAAATGACCCCAAAATGTATCCTAGTTATACTAGTTGTGTCATGTCTGACCATGGGATTCCTTGTTCCAACCTTAGGGACCCCATGAAATCACTTTTGGTTGATAGTGACACTTTACCATTTTCTTTTTATAGAAAGGATAATATCACAAAAGTATGTAACACCTAAGTAAAAAAAATTTAGGTTTTTATGTGTAAATGATATATTAGACTATAAATAATCATTGGAAATCTAAAATGATTTCCTACATCATAGTATTTTTTTATAATTTTTAGAAATTAAATAAATTTATTTATTTATGACACCATGATGATGCAGTGATTACCTCATTAATGAACGATTTAAATAAAATGAAAAGATAATGTAAAATATAAGACATACACTTGTCAAAAACCTATCGTATTGGTGAATTGAGATCCCTTATCACCTTATCCTTGAAATATATCATTGTGGGACCTTTAAAATCTGAAACTCGTTATAAAATAAAGTAACATTTCATGACTCTCCAAGAGTGATCCTCCTCCCTCTTATAAAAGGCCCCCACCTCTACCACCATACCCACACCTCTCAAGCCTTTGGATCGGCCAAAATCTAATCATTTAATCTCTCTAAATCCCTCTCTTAATCATAGAATCCTTACCTTAGGTAGTAATCTTTTCAAGAAACCCTTTTGGTTCAAACCAAGGGGTGTTACCCGATTTAAAGGTTGTGTCTTCTCTTATGTCCTTTTGTTTTATTTTTCTTCCCCAACCACCAAAACCATTTTATTCATATATTTTGTAAAAACACCAGTGTCTTCAATATAATAGGATGTTTTTATGGGATTTATTTTTTTTACACTTACACACACCTCCGTCTAATGGATAAAGAACATACTGTTTCTGTGAGTGGCGAATTACTGCCTCATGAAATGATGATTGTTCAATTTTCTTTTAACACCTATCATGGTTGCCATTAATATGTCACTATATTTATATATGATATATATTATGTTTATGTTATACTTATGCTTCTTTATTTTTCATTTATGCCATACCTTTATGGTTTCCATTATGGGTAAACACGATAATTTCATTTTAGGAAGTGCGGACTAGCGCCCGCTCAAAGTGATTTGATTCGTTAATGAAATTTTTGAGACGTATAAAGGACGGAGTTAATAATATTATATATGATATTATACTGGAATTACAATATACATTTATATCATTATGATTTAATTCCATTAAATACAAAATAGAAATGAAAGTAGCAATCATACGTACGTAAGACTTACCATCTCCATGAACAGTGAATTTAATTTCATACCTCTAAATGTTATGTAATATATAAATTCATTTATATACTGGATATATATGATTTATATGATATCTAAATCATGAATATAATTCTGGATATAATGGATATTTTACCACATGAACAACTTGTAATTATAAGAATTTTATTTTTGACTCAAGTACCAAAGATCGACAAAACGATCATTATTAACTTAAATGACTAAATAATGTTAGTAACATGGTAATAAGTGATATAAATGGAATAAAGAACTTGAAAAAGGATCTTAAGAAAGTAGAAATTAACTGTAGTTTATTATTCAGGAGATTAAATATTGATTGAGTCAAGTCAGACAAGTGGTAAGGAACATCGTCTCAATCTCCTTTCATTGAGGCATATTTTGTTTTATACACAAAATTATTTTATACAGTGTATAATCCCCTTTGACCTTTACTTTTATTCAAAAGGAATCTTTTTGTACGAAGTGTTTGTCTAAACAACAAAAGGAATGTTTTGTCTTACGTATGCGGCGACAATGACTTCTCCACCGCCGTGACCATTATTCGAGTTCCAGATTCCTCTACAAGCCATTACTTTTTTTTGAATGAAAAACAAATACCATGTTTTACTTTTATTTTATTTTGGTATTGAAAATGATTTTGATAATTTATTGATTATATCAATGTGTTTTTGATATCTTTTGATTGAAATATGAAAATGTTATGTTTCTTTTATGCATGTTTTATGTGATATGATTATGATATGGTTCTTGGAAATTGTTTATGAAGACGGGTGGTTCCATGATAAACTATGGGAGGGTGAGCCTGTGATAGCTCTCCAATGCATTGTATAATGCGAAGGAGTTAAACTCTAAGGTTTCTCCGAAAATATTTAGGGAATATAATGTGATGGGTATTCCAAATGTAACCATGAGGGTTACTCCCTACGTAATAATGTTATGAATGCCTCAACTTACCTTTATGACTTATGATTTCTATGAGTTATTCATAAATATTATGATTTCATGAGGTATGTTAAAGTGCATATGTTTATGAGTAAAGTATGTTTTCAATGATTCTTATGTATACATGGACTAAGGTTTTCTTTCTATATTTTTTTATCACTTACTGAGATTTTTATGCTCATCCCAAGTTTTTGAAATGTTTTTCACAGGTCATGGGAATAGTACATGATGTAATGATAGTGTCGAGGAATTGTCAAGAAAGATTCCATATTTTATTTTAAATATGTTTCCTTTGATAAGAAAAGTGAATACTGTCTTTTATGTAACCACCTTGTTGAAATGTGGAATGTAATGCATGATTTATTATCTAATTCTCTAAAACATTAACTTGAATAGATCCTCAATGTGTATTCTTGAAATAACTCAGGATTAAGTAATGTTTAAGGGTGGTGTCTTATAGTTGGTATCAAAGATCAGTTTAGATAAATGTAGGAGTTATAATTCTATTAAATGATTATCCAAATTATTTTTATGGTCAAATTGAAATGATATATCATTTGAAGATTGCAATGTTGATTTATCTAAGACATGTTTGTTCAGAATGGTTTTCCACAGAGGAAATAGGGAAGTAGTACTAGGAAGGAATGCGGAAGTAAATGACCTTCCGAATCAGTATCCTGAGATGGTCGGAATTGGAACTGAATAGATTGTTACATTAATGGCGCAGTTGAATCGGGCGATAAATGGTGGTGGTATCTATGCATGAGATCCACCATATCAACCGCAGAGGAACATGTTAGTGGTGGAACATTTCATGAAGCAACATCACCCATCATTTAGAGGATCATCTGACATTATGCTAGCTTAAGGGTGGACTAAATTACTGGAGAATATTTTCAATGTCATGGGGTGTTTAGATAATCAAAAGGTTATTCTTGTTGTTTACTGTTTGGAGGGTGAAGAAGATCAGTGGTGGTCGATGATTAAAAATATCAGGGATGCCGATTAGATTGATGATCACGACTAGGATAAAATCAAAGGTATGTTTCTTGAGAAATATTTTCCTAAGGATGTTTGAATTAGGATGGAAAAACAATTCTTGGAATTGAGGCAAGAGGACGACTCATTGGCTGCTTATGAAGAAATGTTCCCTCAACTGGAAAGGTATTCTCCAAATTTTATCCGAGACCTTGATTGTAAAATCATTCATTTTTACTCAGGATTAAATCCAAAATATTGAAGGGCTTCAGCATCTCGCGAGTTCAAGAGTAATGAAAAGCTTGTTCGATGTTCTAAGAAGGTGGAAATGGAGTTTGCCGATGATCAAATGTTCTATAACAACCAACATAAGAAGAGAATGAGGTGGCAGGAGAAAGGGAAGAATCCTTCAAAAAGGTCTGATAGTAAGAAAACTATGTTTTCAGTTTGTGATAAATGTGGTAAAAACCATGCTGGGGAATGTATTTTGAATTATGTAAAGTGCTACCGATGTGGTAAGATGGGACATAAGGATCGTTATTACACTGAAAAAGATCAGGGTGATAGTAAGACCAAATTAGATTTACATTTAGTGAAATGTTTCAAGTGCAATGATATTGGACATTATGCAAATGAGTGTCCGACAAAGAGCTCGAATGATGGGAAGTAGTCAGACTATAAGTAGGCAGGGGTGATGAAATCCTTTACAACTACTTCAGCAGATGTTGGGCCATCAAATAAAGTGGTATCAGGTACTTTTTTTTCATATTAAGCCAGTGTGTTGTTTGATTTGGGGTCTACACATTCATTCATCTCCAAAAAAATTTCAAGTAAATTGGGAATTCCATCTCAAGAAATGACTCCTGAACTTGTGGTAAAAACACCTACGGGAAATGTTGAGGCAAAAATAATTTATAAGATTCTTCCAATCCTTATCCGTGGAAAATAACCTACAAGAAAACCTTATTGTTTTACCCTAGTAGAGTTTGATGTTATCCTGGGTATGGATTGGCTCTCTATTTACCATGCTAAGATTGATTGTAGAGATAAAGAAGTTTGTTTTCAGAAAGACTATCAGTTTTTGTACAATAATGAACCCTTATTGTCGATAACATATCAATAGGCTAAGAATCTTGTAAAATATGGAAATGAATGTTACCTTGCACATATTGTTGAAAACAAAGGAACCCTTTAGATTAATGATGTGCCAGTGGTAAATGAGTATCCTGATGTTTTTCCTGATGATTTCCCTGTAATAATACCAGATCGAGAGGATGAATTTACTGTTGACTTAGTTATTGATGCTAAGACAATTTCAAAACCCCCTTATCGAATGGCTGAAATTGAAATTTTAGAGTTGAAGGAGCAATTACAAGATTTATTAGAGAAATGATTCATTCGACCTAGCACATCACCATGGGGTGCTCCTATATTATTTGTTAAAAAGAAATATGGTTCTATGAGACTTTTCATTGATTATAGATCCTTGAATAACATCACTATTAAGAACAAATATCCTTTTCATCATATCAATGATTTGTTTGATGAGCTCCAGGGAGCTCAGTTGTTTTCAATGATTGAACTGAGATCGGGGTACCATCAGTAGAAGGTAAACGAAGCAGATATTCTGAAGACTGCGTTCCATACAAGATATGGACATTATGAAATTGTAGTAATGCATTTTGGGTTAACCAGTGCACCTGTTGGATTCATATACCTTATGAATATAATTTTCCATGAGTTCTTGGATAAGTATGTAGTTTTTTTTCATTGATGATATTTGGGTGTTTTCTAAAACTAAAGAGGAGCATGAAAGACATTTAAGTGTTATTTTGAAAACATTAAAATAAAATAAATTGTATGGACAATTCACAAAGTGTGATTTTTGGTTGCAACATATTTTCTTCCTTGGTCACATTGTTTCTAATGATGGTATAACTGTTGACCCTACAAAAATAATGGTTGTTGAAGAATGGAAAAGACCCAAAAATTTAACCGAGATTCGTAGTTTTCTTGGTTTGGCAGGATATTAATGAAGGTTTGTTAAAAATATTTCATAGTTATCTTGTCCAATGCATAATCTAACTCAGAAGGTTGTTAGGTTTATCTGGACAAAAGAATGTGATGATTGTTTTCAAGAATTGAAAAGAAGATTGGTGAATGCTCCAGTTTTGGCACTACCTTCCAGGAATGCTGAGTTTGTTATCTACAATGATGATTCATTGAAAGGACTTGGTTGCATCCGAATAAAGAATTATTAGGTAATTTCTTATGCTTCATGTCAGTTGAAAACTCATGAGGTAAATTACCCTACACATGATTTGGAATTAGCAGCTGTGGTTTTCGCTTTAACAATTTGGAGGCATCATTTGTATGGTGTAAATTGTAAAATATATACTGATCACAATAGTTTAAAGTATATATTCACTCAGAAATAATTTAACCTGAGATATAGGAGATGGATATAAATAATCAAGTATTACAATTGTACAATTAATTACAATATGAGAAAATAAAATAAATAGGCTGATGCTTTGAGTTGAAAAAGTAATGCTTCATTAACCATGTTACATTTGGAACGTGATCCTTTGGATAAGTATTTGATGAACCTTGGCATAGAAGTTGTTGGTGTAAGATGTTCTTGTGTTTTGTTTCAGGTGTCAGTGAGATCATCTCTATCAGACAGAATTAAGAAAGCACAGAAGAAAGACAGTGAGTTGCAGAAAAAGGTAGAGCTGGTTCAAAAGGGTAAGTTTCCTAAATTCAACATTGATAATGATTGTTTTTTGAGATTTGGGAAGAGATTGTGTGTGACTTGTGATTCACAGTTGAAGAGAGATTTGTTATGTAAAGCTCATAGTTCTCTGCACTAATTTCATCCTGGAAGTTCTAAGATGTATAGAGATCTTCGGGTGTATTACTGGTGGGATAGAATGAAAAGAGATATTTCTGATTTTACTATGAAGTGTCTGACTTATCAATAGATTAATGCAGAGTGGCAGTTACCGAAAGGGATGCTTCAGCATTTACCAGTGCCATAGTGGAAATGGGATAATATATCCATGGACTTTGTTGTGGGATTTTCGAAGACACCTCGAGGTAATAATGAAATCTGGGTTATTGTTGATCGCTTGACTAAATCTTCTCATTTCCTTTCTATACGAGATAATTTTTCTCTAGATCAACTTTTTCCTTTGTATCTTAAATAGATAGTCAGGTTATATGGAGTTCCCCACTCCATTGTATCTGGTCATGTTCCTAGGTTTACTTCTAACTTTTCGAAAGGCCTTCAGAAGTCGTTGGGTACTGAATTACATTTGAGTACAACTTTCATCCTCAATCAGAAGGGAATTCAAAATGAATAATTCAGATTTTGGAGGATATTATACATGCTTGTTCGATGGATTATCAGGGAATTTGGGACCAACATCTTTTTTTGGTTGAGTTTTCTTATAATAACAGTTTTCATTCTAGTATAGAGATGGCTCTGTTTGAGAAATTATATGGGAAGCATTGTTGAACTCCAGCTTTTTGTGATGAAGTGGGTGAAAGGAAGTTGATGGGACCATAATTGGTAGATGAGTTGGCTGAAAAAGTTTAGCTGATATAGAAACACATGATAACAGCTCAGAGCAGGAAAAAAAGTTATGTGGACAATAGGAGGAAGGATCTCTCTTTTGAGGTAGGTGATCATGTCTTCTTCAAAGTTTTACCATGAAAAAGTGTGATGCAATTTAGTAATAAATCAAAGCTGAGTCCAAGGTTTATTGGACAATATGAAATTATGGAGAGAGTAGGATCAGTTGCATACTGAGTGGCTTTACCTCCATGTTTATCTTAGGTACACATTGTTTTTCATGTTTCAATGTTAAGGAAGTACATGCCAGATCCATCTCGTATTTTGAGTCCAGAGGTAGTTCAGATGGAAGAGAACCAATCATATGAAGGAAAACCGGTCCAAATTCTTGACTACATGGAGAATGTATTGTTGAATTAGGCGATTCATCATGTAAAGGTTTTTTTTTGGAAAAACCACATGATTGAAGAGGCAACATAGGAATCTGAAAATGCAATGAGGGATAAATTCCCCCACTTATTCGATAAGTAAATAAATTGCGGGGATACAATTTTATAAATGGGGGATGGATGTAACATCCCAAGTAAGTATAGAATTATGGATTTTCATACCTATGTCTATTGATGAATTAGATAGTGTTTTAGAGTCTTAAAATGAGAATAAATCCAATCTTAAGCATAGTATTCTCTAATATTTTTAAAAGATTGTTTTACCTCCTTTGGATGGAAACCAATTTTAAATAAATATTTTGACAATTTTATAATCTCTATTTTTCAAAATACACTTATTCTTTAGGATTGGGACATTGAAATTTACTTTGGATAAATTTTTGGTATTTTTCTGACAATGTTCATTTTTTAATGAATAGTGAAAAATAGTGAATTTTACATCAAAATAGCTTTTTCATCTAATTTAATTAATTAAATAGATTATCTTATTAATTGGTTTTAATGTGTAAATAGAATATATTTTTACCATTTAATCAAATGGTGGTCATTGTGATTAATTTCACTATGAAATTGGACATAAACAATTGTCAAACATTTAATAGATATTGTTTCAAAAAAACCCGCTAATTGTTTTGACAACAAGAATTATTTTTAAATTAATTACTGCAATTTTTTTGTTTGGAATTTGATAAAATAGATTCCATATTTGGAATCAGAAGGTACAAATTATGTAATTAAGACACTTTTGTTTTTGGACATTATAAATAGTAACGACGGTAATTATCTTTAATTATCGTGATTAATTAGTAATAATGTAGTTAAGGATAATAAAATAATATCATAATAATAACAAATTACCCCAAAATGTGTCCTAATTCTACTGTTTGTGTCATGGTCGACCATGGGATGCCTTTTGCCAAACATAGGGACCCCATGGAATTTCTTTTGGGTGATAATGACACTTTGTCATTTTATTTTTGAAGAAATGAGAATTTCACAAAAGTATGTAACACCTAAGTAAAACAATTTAAGTTTTGTCTATATAAACGATATCATAGACTATAAATAGACATTGGAAATCTAAAAATATTTCCTACATCATAGTATTTTTTTATATTTTTTAGAAATTAAATAAATTTATTTATTTATGACACCAGGATGATGCATCGATTACCTCATTAATGAACAATTTAAATAAAATGAAAAGATAATGTAAAATATAGGACATAAACTTGTAAAAGTCCAATTGTATGGGTGTATTTTGAACCATTATCACTTTATCCTAGAAATTTATCATTGTGGGACCTTTAAAATCCGAAACTCGTTATAAAATAAAGTAACATTTCATGACTTTCCAAGAGTGCCCCTCCACCATCTTATAAAAGGCCTCTATCTCTACCTCTTTACCCAGACCTCTCAAGAAATTGGATCGGCCAAAATCTTCTCATTTTATCTCTCCAAATCCCTATCTTCATCAAAGAAGCCTTACCCTAAGCAGAAAGCTCTTCAAGAAACCCTTTTGGTTCAAACCAAGGGGAGTTACCTGATTTAAAGGTAATGTCTTCTCTTATGTCCTTTTGTTTTTTTACATCCCCAACCTACTAAAACATTTATGTTCCTATCTTTTGTAACAACAACAGTATCTTCAATATACTAGGATATTCTTATGAAAATAATTTGATTTACACTTACACACACCTCTGCTTAATGGTTAAGGAACATACTGTTTCTGTGAGTCGCAAATTACTGCCTCACGAAACAATGATTGTTAAATCTTCTTTTAACACCTCTCATGGTGTCCATTAAGATGAAACTCTATTTATATATGATATATATTGTGTTTATGTTTTCCTTATGCTTCTTTATTCTTCATTTATTATAACACCCCAGGTAAATAAAGAGTATGACATTTTCACATTTATCCATATTTGTGAATAAAATATTAATATAACTTTAAAGGGGATGCTATTCTCGATGGCGTACCCAACACGCAACAACGAGATTCTTGGGAATCTTACATTGCACTCTAATAATAAAATAATATTATTTTAAAAGGTAGTTAACGCCTAGCTGTTGTGATGGCAGGAATGAATAGAACTAACTACAAAATCATTATATATGTTTGTCAAATATTTTTACTTTTTACAATAAATGTTATAGGATTAAAAATGCGAATGAATCCAATTTTAAGCGTAGACAGTCTAATATTCTTTAAAAGGTCGATTAACTGGATTTTGATGGAGAAACTCTTTTAAATCAACTTTTTGACAATATTATGTGTTATATTTGGCAAAATATAATTCTTCTTTAGAATCGGCACATCAAAATTTACTTTGTGTAAATTTTTGGTATTTTTCTGATAAAGTTCATATTTTTTAATGAATAGTGAAAAATGTTGTATTTTAATTCAAAACCTCTGTTTAATATAATTTATTTATATGACTAGATTATTTTTCTAATTGGTTTTAAAGTGTAAATAGAATATATTTTTAGCATTCAAACCAATTGTGGTCATTGTATTTAATACCACTTTAAGGTTGGACATAAACGAGTGTCAATCTTTTGAAAGATATTGTTTTCTTAAAAACATGCTATTTGTTTTAATAACGAGGTTTAATTATAAAATTAATTAATGAAACTTTTATGTTATGAATTTGGAAAAATAGACATCATTTTTTAATTAAGAATATCAAATATATCTTAGGGTGAATTTTTGGTATTTTTCTGAAAATCTTCAATTTTTGATGAATAGTGAAACCACAAAGTGGTGGTTACAAAATTTGTTTTTTCGTTTAAATGGTACTTTACCACTTCTGTGATTTGAATTTCAGAATTCCAATTTAAATGATTTTAATTTTTATGTAAAATGTGGTTCAATGGTATGAAAATAAATTTTGATGAAAAGTAACTTTTAAGCTTTATTAATCGCGATTAAAGGTAATTAGTGTGATTTAAGGTAAAAATGATATTATAATAAATTGAAAATATCTTGACACTTGTCCTAACCCTATTTGATGAGTTATTTCTGACCAAGAAAACCCATGGGTCGATTTTTGGTACCCCATGGAGCCACTTGGGTTTGATAATGACATTTATGCCTTTTATTTAAAGTAAAAATAAAAATGTCACAAACATGATTTGTTTTACTAAAACAATTTTACATGTTGTTATAGAAGTCAGAATTTTGACTATAAATAGTAATTGGAATGCTAAAAAGCTTTCCTACATCATAGTAGTTTTTTTATAATTTTTAGACATTAAATAAATTAAATTCATTATGACATCATGATGATGGAGCGATGGCCTCATTATTTAACGATTTAAATAAAATGGAAAGATAATGAAAAATCTAGGACCTACACATGTCAAAAACCTCTTTGATGGGTGGAATTCGATCTATTATCACCTTATCCTCGAAAAAAATCAATGTGGGACCATTAAAATCCGAAAACCATTTGAAAATAAAGTAACATTTTATACTTTACCAAGAGTGCCCCTCCTCTCCTCTTATAAAAGGCCCCCACCTCTACCACCTTACCCACACCTCTCAAGCCTTTGGTTCGGCCAAGATCTGATCATTTTGTCTCTCCACATCCCGATCCTCATCTTAGAAGCCTTAACATAGGCAGGAAGCTCTTCAAGAAACCCTTTTGGGTCAAACCAAAGGGAGTTACCCAATTTTAAGATAACGTCTTCACTTGTGCTCTTTTGTTTTATTTTGCTTCTCAAACACCCTAAACTCTTTTTATTCATTTCTTTTGTAACAAATCCAGTATCTTCAATATACTAGGATGTTGTTATAATATGTATTCGAGCTACACTTACACACACCTTCATCTAATGGTTAAATAACATACTGTTTATGTGGATGGCAAATTTCTGCCTCACGAAACGATGATTGTTCAACACTCATATAACACCTTCAAAGGTGGCCATTAAGATGTCACTATGTTTATATATGATATATAATATTTTTATGTTTTACATAAGCTTCTTTATTTTTCATTTGTGGCATATCTTTATGGCTTCCATTATGGGTATACGCGATATCTTAATTTTAGGAAGTGCGGACTACCGCCCCCTCAAAGTGATTTGATTCGTTAATTCCATATGTGGGATGTATAAAGGATGGATTTAAAGTTAATTTATCTGATGTTATACTGGAATTATAATATATATTTATATAAATTTTTCTTATTTCCATTAAAGTATGAGATAGAAATGAAAGTAGCATTCATGCGTACGTACGGCTTACCGTCTCCATTAACGGTGCATTTCATTTCTTATCCCCAAATGTAATGTACTATTATAAGTACATGGATATAATGGATATATATGATGAATGATACATCTAAATGATGAATATAATTCTGGAAATAAAATATAAATACCTATCATTTAGTTTTAATTCCATTAATATGAAAAAGAAATGAATGTAGCGTTCATGCGTACGTACGGATTACCGTCTCCATGAACGATGCATTTCATTTCTTACCTCTAAATGATTATGTAATATTATAAATACATGTATATGCTGGATATATATGATAAATATGATATACAAATCAGGAATTTCATTCTGGATATAAAGAACCTTGGACCACACGAACAACATGTAATTGTCAGAAGTCCACTTTTGACTTAAGAACCAAATATCGACAAAACAAACATTATCAACTTAAATGATTACATAATGTTTATAACATTTCAATAATTGATATAAAAGGAATAATGAACTTGAAAAAGGTTCTAAAGAAAGTTGAAATTAACTCATGTTTATTATTCAGGACTTTAAAGAATGGTCGAGTCAAGTCGGACCCGAGGTAAGGGATCCTACTCCTCTCTTTCTTTTTAAGTACACTCTTTTATGTCATTCCTTTTAAAGATCATATTTCTTATTATTAGGATGTTTTTTATATTACCCTTACTGTAATTTTTATTTCCATATTATGAGAGACCCTATTCTCTCTCATCAATCCATTTTGTATGTTTTAAGTGGCACCGTTAGACTGCCGAGTTTTCGTAAGGGATTTCTCATCTCACTTTTATTCCCGTGACATTTATGCTACGTTTTCCACTATTTCCATTGAGTGGTGTATGTACTGACAATTATTATAAACTTTGTGTAGTATAATTTTATTTATGGGTATTTACATCTTCATTGTATGACCCTTCTTCCATGGGGTGTACTTTTTGAAAGTTACCCAACTCGGTAAGGGGACCTTTCACCCTCCTTTTTTTAAAAGACTTCTTTTGTTATGTCTTTTAATTCACATACTATTATGTTGGGATATGTTATTCTATGTCCTTATTTATGTAAATTTTATGTCCAAGTGATTAGATTCCCTTTATCTCTCTCATCAACCCTTTTTGTAAAATTATATGTGATGTCGTTAGGCTGTCGAATTTTACCAAGGGAACTTCTTAACCCAATTTCGATTTATTTGGGTTCAACATGTAGTTATTGAATATGTCATCCTTTGAATATGTGTGAATAACCTTTGATTGTTTTAAACTTAATATCCACTTATATTGAGTGTATTTATATTTGTGACACATAACTATGAGATTGATTTATCCTTAATTTAAGGATACCTTCTTTAAAATGGATTTCATTTCATTTTACATTTCTTTTGAGACTTCATTGTTTTCATGCACCAATTCACTCTTATATGGTGTGTATACTGTACTTTGACATATTATATCATGAATCCCTTTATTCTCATGATATTATAAATTTTGGATTAATTTGTATTCCGCTATTATTTGTATTAAAGAGTCTCTCATTTTGTTAAAAAATCTTTAACAAAAATATCGTTTTAAATTTTTTAAAGATTTATTATTCAAAATCTTTATCATTAATGACCGTGTTTTCAAAATGGGTTTCAGTATTTATTTATATGGACATTAATGTTTTAATGTTATAATTCCAATAAAAGATTCAAAGTGGTATGGGACACTTTGATTCAAAAATCCCTTTTAAATGATTTTTGAAAAATGGATTGATTAATTCAATATCTTGGAATTACTTATTTTGATTGAAAATGAAATTTTGTTATTGAAATGTTTATATTTTCAATATTTTATGTGTAATTATGGTACATGGACATTTTATGGGTGGTTACGTGATAAACCATATGACGGGTGGTGCCGTGAATAACAGGACGGGTGGTTACGTTATAACCTCCAATGCATTGGGTGTGCAAGTCGGTCGTATGGCTATTCCATTAAGTATGTATGGATGTCAGCCGTATGGCTATTCCATTAAGTATGTATGGAAGTCGGCTGTATGGCTATTCCATTAAGTATGTATGGAAGTTGGCCATATGGCTATTCCATTAAGAGATATGTGTGGAAGTCGACCGTATGGTTATTCCACTTAAGTATGTTTATGTCCCATGTTACCTTTATATGTTATGTGTTCTTTATATGGGTTTTATGATAATATTTTGATTACAAAAGGGTATGTAATGATATTTTATTCAGTGAATATTTTTTTACTACTTCATAAAGGTGAAGGTATTACTTTGATAAAGTATACATGGTTTACTTGTTGTTTTAAGAACTAATAGTTTTCATTCTTTGTGTATCCCTTACTGAATTTTTTTTGCTCACCCCAAGTTTTTTTGAATTTTTTTTTTCATAGGACTTAATGTCGAATTGGGTCAAGGATGGGATCAAGGGAATGTCATGCTATCTAAAACATGGAACTAGACATGTTTCTTTTTAAGAGTATTTTTTATTTTATGGAAACTTAGTAGTAGTTTCTACTTTGTAATCTTTTGAGATGTAATAGTTATGACCTAATTCTGTAAAACTCTAAACCTGAAAATATCCCCAATGTGTAATCTTGTAATAACTCAAGATTAAGTAGGGCTTAAGGCTGGGGCCTTATAGTTGGTATCAGAGGTCTGTTTAGATAACTTTAGAGGTTAGGGTATTCATTAAGCATAAGTGACATTATAATAATGGTTAGGATTTCAGAAAGGGTCCTAGTTTTAGATAAAGTGAATGACTAAGTATATATTAGTGTTTATCTTCCTCATTAGTACATGATGGTTTTGTTGATATACTCACAATGACATTTCTATTTTTAGTAAATGGATGGATCTAGCAGGCACCAATGTGACAATGGGTTTGAAGGAAACTATGGTGGTTCTCTGATTAAGAGACTGGATGAAATGGGGGATTCAATGAGGAAACTTATGGTTGTTCTAAACCAACTATCAAGGAGTAATGATGAACCACTTGAACCTTGGTATGATCTGTAATTCTTCATGTACAAGATGACCAATCTATGTGGAAGTTCAGGTAATAATTAAAAAGGTAACCATTAGGGTTTACATGATCCTTACTTTTGAGGTAATTATGGGTTATTATATGTTATCATGGAAAATGAAATGCATGAGATAAACTTGAGGTTAAAATATGTTATGATTATTTTCGAAGACTTTATCTTGTTTTGGGGAATGTTTTAATAATTATATAGTTTTGGAAGAAGCACAACACGCAGACCGTGTGACAACCCGTCGCGTCGGACAAAGCTGCGGGAATCGAACCCACAACCAAAGTGCGACTGGTATTTATCGCCTACCACTGGACTACGTGAAGTCCCTGGTTAGTTTGACTAATTCTTTTTAGTTATATGATTTTAAGAATTAAGAGTAAGTTTATTTTGGGTTATCTATGGAAATTTATTAACCTATCACAGAGGTTATGCGATTCGGTTAATTACTTTTCAATACGAGACTTTAAGAGCAACTGATGTTGTTTGGAGATAAATATTACGATTTAACATGGAAGACTATGTGACTAAATCCTTCAAATATTTGGGTTTCAATTTTAGTTTGGTTTAGTTTGAAGTATTTTATGGACAAATTGTTTATCAAATGGTCCACATTGAACTTTGGGTTTTGTTGGACAAATTTTGGAGATTAAGAATAGATTTTCTTTTTATAAAGGGTTATCCTTTTTTGGATTATCTGATCTTGTACTAACCATTTTGGTTTTGGTTTTGATTTTGGATTTGGTTTTGGTTTTGGTTTTGGTTTTGGTTTTGGTTAAAGTCTAAAGACATGGGAAGTATATAGTTCTCTTTTGTGGATTAGGTGATTCTCTAGAAGTTGATTATAGTGAACAAGTCTTCCTAAATGCTCATCTTTTGAAGAAAATATGAGTTTGTGTAAGAAATATAATAAAAGTTGAAATTCAACATGATGAGTAATTATGTTTCCTTATGAATAAATTCCTCAATAAAAAAATGTTGTCTATTAACTTTTCCTACTGGGGAATCGAATACCGTTTAACCCATCACAAGTTTGTGATTTTCTTGTGGTTAACTATCTCCTAAACATGTTTTCTATCACTCTCCATCAGAACATGACCCTATGTTTTTTCCTCCATGTCCATGTTTTCCTACATTGAATCCTAGTATGGGTTATCTCGGGTGACCTCTGTACTTATCTTTCTTTATTTTAAAGTGATTGTTTTACCGACTCTTGTTCCGATGTGGGACTTTCAAGGATGTTTCCGAGCCCGATTTTAAAATTACGAGGACACAATTCCAAAAAGGGGGGAAAGATGTAACACCCCAGGTAAATAAAGAGTATGAAATTTTCACATTTATCCATATTTGTGAATAAAATATTAATATAACTTTAAAGGGGACACTATGCTCGATGGCGTACCCAACACGTAACAACGAGTTTCTTGGGAATCTTACGTTGCACTCTAATAATAAAATAATATTATTTTAAAAGGTAGTTAACGCCTAGCTGTTGTGATGGCGGGAATGAATAGAACTAACTAAAAAATGATTATATATGTTTGTCAAATATTTTTACTTTTTATAATAAATGATATAGGATAAAAAATGCGAATGAATCCAATTTTAAGCATAGACAGTCTAATATTCTTTAAAAGGTCGATTAACCGCCTTTTGATGGGGAACCTCATTTAAATCCTCTTTTTGAAAATTTTATGTGTTATATTTGACAAAATAAAATTCTTTTTTAGAATAGTCACATCAAAATTTACTTTGTGTAAATTTTTGGTATTTTTCTGATAAAGTTCATATTTTTTAATGAATAGTGAAAAATGTTGTATTTTAATTCAAAACCTCTTTTTAATCTAATTTATTTATATGACTAGATTATCTTTCTAATTGGTTTTATAGTGTAAATAGAATATATTTTTACAATTTAATCCAATGGTGGTCATTGTATTTAATACCACTTTAAGGTTGGACATAAACGAATGTTAATCTTTTGAAAGATATTGTTTCTTAAAAACCGCTATTTGTTTTAACAGCGGGGTTTAATTATAAAATTAATTAATGCAACTACTATGTTATGAATTTGGTAAAATAAACATCATTTTTTAATTCGGAATATCAAATATAGCTTAGGGTAAGTTTTTGGTATTTTTCTGAAAATCTTTAATTTTTGGTGAATAGTGAAACCACAAAGTCATGGTTACAAAATTTGATTTTTAGTTTGAATGGGACTATACCACTTCTGTGATTTAAATATAAAAAATACAATTTAAATTATTTTAATTGTTATTTAAAATTTGTTTCAATGGGATGAAAAGAATTTTTGATGAAAAGTAACTTTTATGTTTTATTAATCGCGATTAAAGGTAATTAGTGTGATTTAAGGTAAAAATGATATTATAATAAAATGAAAATATCTTGAAACTTGTACAAACCCTATTGGATGAGTTATTTCCGACCAAGACAACCCATGGGTAGATTTTTGGTACCCCATGGAGCCATTTGGGTTTGATAATGACATTTATGCCTTTTATTTAAAGTTAAAATAAAAATGTCACAAACATTATTTGTTTTACTAAAACAATTTTTACATGTGGTTGTACAAGTCAGAATTTTGACTATAAATAGTCATTGGAATGATAAAACGATTTTTTACATCATAGTAATTTTTTTTATAATTTTTAGACATTAAATAAATTAAATTATTTATGACATCATGATGATGCAGCGATGACCTCATTATTTAACGATTTAAATAAAATGGAAAGATAATGAAAAAATCTAGGACCTACACATGTCAAAACCCTATTGGATTGGTGGATTTAGAACCATTATCACCTTATCCTAGAAACACATCAATTTGGGACCAGTAAAAGCCTAAAACCATTTGAAAATGAAGTAACATTTTATACTTTACCAAGAGTTCCCCTCCTCTCCTCTTATAAAAGGCCCCCACCTCTACCACCTTACCCGAACCTCTCAAGCATTTGGTTCGGCCAATCTCTGATAATTTTGTCTCTCCACATCCCTCTCCTCATCCTAGAAGCCTTAAATTAGGCAGGAAGCTGTTCAATAAACCCTTTTGGTTCAAACCAAAGGGAGTTACCCAATTTTAAGGTAACGTCTTCACTTGTGCTCTTTTGTTTTATTTTGCTTCTCCAACCCCCTAAACACTTTTTATACATTTATTTTGTAACAGATCCAGTATCTAAAATATACAATGATGATGTTATAATATGTATTTGAGCTACACTTACACACACCTTCATCTAATGGTTAAATAACATATTGTTTCTGTGGATGGCGAATTTCTGCATCACGAAATGATGATTGTTCAACACTCATATAACACCTTCAAAGGTGGCCATTAAGATGTCACTATGTTTATATATGATATATAATATTTTAAATTTTTACTTAAGCTTCTGTATTTTTCATTTGTGGCATACCTTTATGGATTCCATTATGGGTGTATGCGATATCTTCATTTTAGGAAGGGTGGACTACCACCCCCTCAAAGTGATTTGATTCGTTAATGCCATATGTGGGATGTATAAAGGATGGATTTAAAGTTATTTTATATGATACTATACTGGAATTATAATATACCTTTATATCATTTTTTTTTCTTTCCATTAAAGTATGATATATAAATGAAAGTAGCGTTCATGCATACGTACGACTTACCGTCTCCATGAACGGTGCATTTCATTTCTTATCCCCCAATGTAATGTATTATTATATGTACATGTATATAATGGATATATACGATGAATGATACATCTAAATTATGAATATAATTCTGGAATTAAAATATACATACCTCTCATTTAGTTTTAATTCCATTAATATGACAAAGAAATTAAAGTAGCGTTCATGCGTACGTACGGCTTACCGTCTCCATGAACAGTGCATTTCATTTCATACCTCTAAATGATTATGTAATATTATAAATACATGAATATTCTGGATATATATGATATATATGATATCCAAATCAGGAATTTCATTCTGGATATAAAGAACCTTTGACCACACGATCAACATGCAATTGTAAGAAGTCCACTTTTGACTTAAGAACAAATATCGACAAAACAAACATTATCAACTTAAATGATTACATAATGTTTATAACATGTCAATAATTGATATAAAAGGCATAATAAACTTTAAAATGGTTTTTAATAAAGTATAAATTAACTCAAGATTATTATTCATGACTTTAAAGAACGATCGAGTCAAGTCGGACCCGAGGTAAGGGATCATACTCCTCTCTTTCTTTTTAAGTACACTCTTTTATGTCATTCCTTTTAAAGATCATATTTCTTGTTATTAGGATGTTCATTTATATTACCCTTACTCTAATTTTTATGTCCATATGATGAGAGACCCTATTCTCTCTCATCAATCCATTTTGGATGTTTTAAGTGGCGCCGTTAGGCTGCCGAGTTTTCGTAAGGGATTTTTCATCTCACTTTTATTCCCGTGACATTTATGCTCCGTTTGCCACTATTTACTTTGAGTGGTGTTTGTACTGCCCATTATTATACACTTTGTGTAGTATAATTTCATTTATGGGTATTTACATCTTTATTGTATGACCCTTCTTCAATGGGGTGTACTTTTCGAAAGTTACCCAACTCGGTAAGGGGACCTTTCACCCTCCTTTTTTTTAAAAGACTTCATTTGTTATGTCTTTTAATTCACATACTATTATGTTGGGATATGTTATTAAATGTCCTTATTTATGTAAATTTTATGTCCATGTGATGAGAACCCCTTTATCTCTCTCATCAACCCTTTTTGTAAAATTTTATGTGACGCCGTTAGGCTGTCAAATTTTACCAAGGGAACTTCTTAACCTAATTTCGATTTATTTGGGTTCAACATGTAGTTATTGAATATGTCATACTTTGAATATGTGTGAATAACCTTTGATTTTTTTAAACTTTATATCCACTTATATTTGTTTTATTTATATTTGTCACACATAATTATGAGAATGATTTATCCTTAATTTAAGGATACCTTCTTTATAATGGATTTCATCTCATTTTACATTTCTTTTGAGACTTCATTGTTTTCATGCACCAATTCACTCTTATATGGTGTGTATACTGTCCTTTGACATATTATATCATGAATAACATTATTCTCATGATATTATAATGTTTGGATTAAATGTTATTCCGCTATTATTTGTATTCGAGAGTCTCTCATTTTGTTAAAAACTCTTTAATAAAAATATCATTTTAAATGTTTTAAAGATTTATTATTCTAAACCTTTATCTTTAATGACCATGTTTTCAAAATGGGTTTCAGTATTTATTTATATGGACATTAATGTTTTAAAGTTATAATTCCAATAAAAGGTTCAAAGTGGTATGGGACACTTTGATTCAAAAATCTCTTTTAAATGATCTTTGAAAAATGGATTGATTACTTCAATATCTAGGAATTAATTATTTTGATTGAAAATGAAATGTTGTTATTGAAATGTTTATATTTTCAATATTTTATTTGTAATGATGGTACTTGTACATTTTATGGGTGGTTACGTGATAAAACATATGACAGGTGGTGCCGTGAATACCAGGACGAGTGGTTACGTTATAAGCTCCAATGCATTGGGTATGGAAGTTGGCCGTATGGCTATTCCATTAAGTATGTATTGAAGTCGTCCGTATGGCTATTCCATGAAGTATGTATGGAAGTATTCCATATGTAAATTCCATTAAGTATGTATGGAAGTTGTCCTTATGGCTATTCCATTAAGAGATATGTGTGGAAGTCGACCGTATGGTTATTCCACTTAAGTATGTTTATGTCCCAAGTTACCTTTATTTCTTATGTGTTCTTTATATGGGTTTTATGATAATATTTTGATTACAAAAGGGTACGTAATGATATTTTACTCAGTGAAGAGTTTTTTACTACTTCATAAAGGTGAAGGTATTACTTTGATAAAGTATACATGGTTTACTTGTTGTTTTAAGAACTAACAGTTTTCCTTCTTTGTGTATCCCTTACTGTGTTTTTTATGCTCACCCCAAGTTTTTTTGAAATGATTTTTTTCACAGGACTTAATGTGTAATTGGGTCAAGGATGGGATCAAGGGAATTTCATGCTATCTAAAACATGAAACTAGACATGTTTCTTTTTAAGAGTTTTATTTTATTTTATGGAAACTTAGTAGAAGTTTCTACGTTGTAATCTTTTGAGATGTAATAGTTATGATCTAATTATCTAAAACTCTAAACCTGAAAATATCCTCAATGTGTAATATTTTAATAACTCAAGATTAAGTAGGGTTTAAGGCTGGGTCCTTATATTTATTCCATGCCTTTTTGGTTTCCATTATGGGTAAACGCGATAATTTCATTCTAGGAAGTGCAGACTACCGCCCCCAAGTGATTTAATTCGTTAATGCAATATGTGGGAAGTAGAAAGGATGGAGTTAATGATATTATATATGAGATTATACTGGAATTACAATATACCTTTATATCAATATTATTTCATTCCATTAAATACAGAATAGAAATTAAAGTAGTGTTCATGCGTACGTACGGCTTACCGTCTCCCTGAACGGTGCATCACATTTCTTACCTCAAAATGTTATGTAATATTATAAATTCATGTATATAATGGATATATATGATATATATGATATCTAAATCATGGATATAATTAGAGATAAAATGGATATTTTACCACATGAACAACTTGTAATTATAATAAGTTTATTTTTGACTGAAATACCAAAGATCGACAAAACGACCGTTATTAACTTAAATGATTACAGAATGTTCGTAAATGGTAATAAGTGATATAAAAGTAATAATTAATTTGAAAAAGGATATTAACAAAGTATAAATTAACTGTACTTTATTATTCAGGAGATTAAATAATGATCGAGTCAAGTCAGACATGAGGTAAGGAACTTCGTCTCAATCTCCTTTCATTGAGGCATATTTTGTTTTATACACAACATTCTTTTATACGGTGTATAAACCCCTTTTAAATTTACTTTTATTCAAAAGGAATATTTTTCTATGAATCATTTTACTATATGAAAAAAGGAATGTTTTGTCTTAAATATGCAGCGACAACGACTTCTCTGCCACCATGACCATTATTTGAGTTTCGGCTTCCTCTAGAAGCCATTAATTTTTTTAAATGAAAAATAAATAATAGTGTTTTAATTTTATTTTATTTTGTTATTGAAAATGGTTTTCATAAGGTTATTATTATATCAATGTTTTTTTATATCTTTTTATTGAAATGTGGAAATTTTATGTTTCCTTTATGCATGTTTTATGTGATACGATTATGTTATGGTTCTTGGGCATTGTTTGTGAAGACGGGTGGTTCCGTGATAAAAAAAGGGCGGGTGAGCCCGTGATAGCTCTCTAATGCATTGGGTAACGTAAATAAGTTAAATTCTAAGTTTTCTACGAAGATATTTAGGGAATATACTGTGATGGATATTTCAAACATAACCATGACGGTGACTCCCAACATAAGAATTTTATTAATGCCTCAAGTTACCTTTATTTCTTATGATTTCTATGAGTTATTAATAAATGTTACGATTTCATGAGGTATGTTAAAGTGATTATGTTTATGAGTAATGTATGTTTTCAATGACTCTTATGTATACATGGACTAAGGTTTTCTTTTCCATATTTTTATATCCCTTACTGAGCTTTTTATTCTCATCCAATGTTTTTGAAATGCTTTTTATCGGTCAAGGGAAAGGTATGTGATGTGATGATAGTGTCGAGGAACTGTCAATAAATAATCCACGTTTTATTTTAAATATGTTTTCTTTGATGAGAAAAGTGAATACTATCTTTTATGTAACCACCTTGTTGAAATGTGGAATGTAATGCATGATTTATGATATAAATCTCTAAAACTCTGAACATGGAAATATCCTCAAGGCGTATTCTTGAAATAAATCAAGATTATGTAATGTTTAAGGATATGGCCTTATAGATTGTGATCAATTTTATTGGGGAATTATTGATATTCTTTATTCTATTTTCTCCAATATATATAGATATTTATTATTAAGTCATGTAAATTCAATTATATTATTTTTCCTTATGATGAATATAATGGAATTTATAAATTATGGGTGTTCCCAATAATTAAGCAGCCCCCAAATGCATTTATAGGTCTTATTACACAAAATACATTCAGTATTTGGAATATTTTGTATAAATTTCTGTATGATTCCTTGAAATGATTCATTAAAGGTATGTTTTAGATTTCCAACATTATATATCCATCAATATTAAATTAGTTATTAATTTCTTTTATATTATTTAAATATTTATGATGTCCATGTATAAGTCTCAAGATATTGTGATCATTTATATAGAATTACATGACCATCATCTGTTCCTACATTATTATTCATGCCTTACTTATTATATGATATATTAATCTCTAAAAATGCCTTTATTTACCATATGATAGCAACCATTTATTTTTTTCTTTTTCACTAAGATTATATTAAGTGTTCTATAATTTTTATACTAGGATATTATACAGGAAATAATAATGGTCTCAATGAAAACACTATGTTGTAAATTACATTTTCAAATGTAATTTGAGATTCAATAATCTCTCTAGTCTCCCAAGACTACAAAACTAATTAATATATCATGATGTGATATTATGTATTTCATGAAAATGTTATAATGTGACCTTCATATTTGGGTTACTAGAGTTAGGGTGTTACATCAAGATGCACTGGTGGACTCTCCAACTAAGATGTCTACTTATGATTTTAACATATACTTACTTGTAATATCATTAAAACATTAAAACATAAAAATTGTATTCCCTATTCCATTTTCCAAAATACATTGCATATAACAATGTAAAAAATATTAAACTCATTTATATTATCAGAACATTTCCATTGATGATGAAAGGATAAATTTATTGACCATAATAATCCATAAAAATTCATTAGTCTCATAATGTAACTAACATATAATATCATATTTTATATATGATAAATGGTTTAAATGACTTAGGTCATTTTACATCTAATGACATTGAATCCCAAAGTGACTAAATCTATGATTTTAAAAATAATTTTGGATCACTTGTTGAATAAATTTAATAATTGGTTACTCCAGAAGGTGTTCCTTTATCACATAGAACATATCATTAATAACAACTATTATGTTTCCCATCAAAGAATTTATATAAAATATGATTCTTCCTCTTATAAGACTGATGTATAAGAAATGATTGATGATGATGAAGTTATTTATTAACAATATAATCTTTTATCAGAGGAGTATTATGTTTTACAAATATTTATTATTGAATTTTCTTATTTTTGGTCCTATTAATATTATGACCTCATTTAAAAAAATTATATCTATTAGTTGTGAATAATCTATACTTCACTAATCAATAATTTTTAAATATAATTCCTCTCATAAATTTTCTATTTAGGTAGGTTATCATAAATATACAAATATATATGAATCTTGAATAGTTTATACATTAAAACATATGGATAAACACAACTCTATTCCTATGATATACTAAATATGAATGTCACCATGATATGTGAAAAAAAATTATAATGATATTTGGTAACATATCTCATTGTGTTATTATTTTCTACAATTCGTTATAAAATATAATCCATGGAAACCCTACATTGGAAGAACCTACCTTATTGAATGTTATTAGTCTTGACATGTGCCACATTGAATGTTATCTATATATCGTATTAGTATGGAGATTTTATTCTGATCATATTATCTCATTTTATTCCCTTTATTTATTCATTCAACATGTGATTTATTAAATGATCTTGTCCCTTACACCAAATCTATATCCTCTACCCATATTTTTGTGTAACTCATTACTCAACTCATATTTTGGGTTTCTAACATAAAAAAGATATTTATATTTATAGAAATCCAAAAACATCTACTAAGTTAATCACATGAGCGTTTCATATAAATATTTAAATTATTTTAAATTTAAAATAAAAAAATGAATTATCCTAGAGACAAAGATATTAAACCCATAACCTTATAAAATAATCCATAATAATCTATAGAATTTTAAAATATGACATAATTTCTATCTACCCACATATACATTACTGAAGATATATTTCAATATACCATAAATCTAAGACCTAATATGTATTATCCGTATTCAACATCTATATTCAGTAAAACAATATTGAATAAAAACTATAATCAAGGTTGATGGAAAGTAATTCAATAATAATTTTTAACATATAACCCCTTATATTCATGTATGATAATATCTTGTGGTGATTTAACAAAATTATTTTATGGATACAATGTTTCCCAATAAATACAATTTATGTGCCTAAATAATGCAAATGGAATTATGTTAAATGTTAATTAAAAATTCAAATATTTAAACATGAGATAAAAATTTATGAACAATTCATAAATCAATGAAAATCATTAACAAATTATAATTTAGATATTAATTATTTTAATTCTATATTAATTAACATACACACTTTTCAATCATTTAATAATATAAACTCATTCATTATATTCATTATATGTAATTTTAATTTTTATATATAATATTAATTGAAATATCATCATTTAATTGTTGAAGTTTTATCATGTAAACTATTTGAATTATTTAAAAAGAACATACATAAAATCCATTAAACCATGATCAAATAAAACAACAAAAACTATTTTGACATCCTAAAAATGGTTTCCCAAATAAGGAAATTAATTTGAACAATTAAAAATATATATTAAAAATAATTTATAATCTAAAAATATAAGCACATTATTTTTAGCATTATTTGGTAATTTATAAAAAATTACTAAATATCCCTTCAGGTTTATATATTAAAAATTTACCCTTTTTTGATAAATGAAACCATCTGTAAATTTTATGTTAAGAGACCAGTGTAACCAACACCACTGATAGCCATTACATTCATCTTCATCCTCTATGGATGGTAAATATCACTAGAGAGGTATCTGAATTAAATCGCTCCCCCATAGGTATTCATGGGATGGGATGAGTCACTCTGGTTTTGAGTGAGGTCCTTCCAAAATTCTAAATATCCTAGTTCTTTATTATATAAGATATGTAAGAGAAAAAAGATGTGGGTAGGATAGTTTCATTCAGCGATGATTAAAGCTTTCACACATACCATTATTGGGTGAATATCTATTTATAATACCCTAAAGGATTCTACTCAATAGTTCATACATTCACTCTTTCATTATAATTCATGGGTAAATTACTCAAGTCTTTAATGAAACCCCAACTTGAGTGTAATGATTTACCATCCAATTAATTTTATAAAAAATATTTTTTATGATAAACAATATGAAAGATCACTCGAATATTGAAATTTAATGTTTAGACACTAAATAAATGATGATAGTGGAATGTGTACCATGAATTAAAATATAGCCATTCGTACTATATGACCTTCATGGATAGTTGAAAAAAGGTTTGAATATCCCTTTATAATAGGATAAATTATATCTTTAATACATCAAAATTATATAGTCTTTCGGTTTGGGGAATATTTAATATTTTGAAAAGGGTTTTAAATTTCACATAACCCCAAAGGTAGAGTAATGTTAGGGATTATTCAGAAAGGATGGCGGAAAGACCCTTTTACTAAAATGAGAAGAAGACAACAACCCTTTGGACCTATGTAAGGGAAAATCAATAATAGGCTCATTGTCCTATAGGGATGAATCCCTATAAATTCCCATGTATAAAACCAACAATATTGGCTCAGAATTCGATAACCAATGGCCCAAGTGCCCAGTTGGATAAAGCCCACGATATAACCAAAGCACACACATAATGAACACACAGAGCCATGAAGCACACCCTCCATTCATGCATGTTATAAGATCTCGGTTTTTTGGAAGGGTATGTCTTCGTTAAGTTTTAGTTGAATCACTTGTTTCGGGTTACAAGGGATGTCTTTGGAAAGTATGTGAGGTCTTGGGGGTTTTTTGGGGTACTGGGGCGTGAAAGAAAAGAAAAGCTGGGCAAGACAAGCCAGGGCGCACGACCTGGGCACGACCAGTGAAAACTGTGTGGCCAGCCCAGGTAAACCGTGCAACCCCTCATACTATGGAGAGTATCATGCACACAGTTTGAGCATTGTTTGTCAAACCATGCGGCCAAACCATGCAGCCTCTAAATGTTTGGAAAAATTACAAAATTTCCACCCCTGGATTTTAAGAACCCACTCAGGATTTCCTCTCCATTCCTCCCTCTTCACCCTATGAACGAACCAAATCGCCCATGAGCTTCAAGAGGTCAATCTCCCTCGTTCCTAAGGTGTTTTTGGTGCCATTGGATGCAGATCGAAGCTCCGGGTAAGGCTAATCACATCTTTGATTCTCTTTTTGGTTTACGGTTTGTATCTTCTCTCTCTCTTGTTCTGAAGCTCTAAAACCCTATCTTTTGGGTGAGTTATGTGTTGATGCTCTAAAGGTTGGCTAGATTGAGGTCCAAGGACTTGATTGAGTGTGTGTTCAACCGAGGCTTCTAGTTAGGTGGTCTAGAAATGTTATCCCATAGTTTTATAGTGGATTTATGCATTTGTGGGAACTCTCACGATCCCCATGGGATTCATTGAGAATGACTTGACCTAATTGGGCCATCCATGCAATGTTCTGGCTTTTCTCGAGATTATGGATTGTTATTAAACAAGTGAACTTTTTGTAATAAATGGTAGAGCCCTTGACAAATATGTAGGCATGATTGGTTGAACTTGGAATAGAAGTGAAGTGATGGACCTAGACATGGAAATAACCTAAAAGTTATTTGGAATGGGTTGAATGGTTGATTCATGGAAATGAAGAACGAGTTAAATGGGTAATGTGTAAATAGATTAAAGACCATAATGGGATAGATTATGGGTCTAGTGTTGAATTCTTAGTGAGATAGACATAGAATATAGGAATTGGGTGAATGATTGAATGATGTGAAATGCTAATGTGTTAATGGGTTAAGGAATGATGTGAAATCACCTGTGGTTGTTGTGAATGGAGTTTGTCAAACTGAAATGGTATGGTGAGTTAATGGTTACTTATATATATAAGCATGTTCACATGGCTTGGAAGAGTGGGGTATGACTAAGGATATACACCCACGAGTCTAGTGAAGACTGATGCTCTGAACTCCACCCAAAATGCACAGGTTAGGAATGGGGATGATGATCTATTTTCTTAACAGTTTCATCCACCCAGAATGAGGGTTCGAGGTGAGGATATGGTTGTTATTAAGGGGTTATTCCTAGTGAGATAGGATAACAATGTGTTTACCCTCTTGCACGTCGTTGCTGTCCTTAGACCCATGTAATATAATATTGGTGATTAACCCATGTAGATGTGATGAAATGGTAAGTGATGATAATTGGTGTGAAATTAATGGTAATGGAAGTGGGAATGGCTTTGGCTTAGAACCGGTAAATATAACCTTAAATAATTACTTCACATTTATCATTCCTATTCATTTTACAAGCACTACCTATTCATACTAGATATTTTGTAGACACCGATGGTGGTGGTCTACTGAGTTGTACTCACACCCTACTCGGGCCGCCCTTGGGTACCCATGCAGACTTCATGTTTGCATGTCAGGAGAAGGGAAGGGGTCCTTGCTAGATAGTAGAGTGAAAATGGGTAGCACTTGGTGGAGGATCCGTACTTGGAGTCAGGACCATTTTGGGATTTTTTTCATTTGTCTTGATTTTGGGATTTTGTTTACTTTTTCACTTGTAGTAGGACATGGCATGTTTATTATTGGAAATGGTTGTTATACATGTTCCTTGTTATTGATTATTGTTTCTGCTATTGGTTTATTTCTATAGTGTCTTACTCTGATATAAAGCTGGTATAATCTCCCACATGACACATAGACCCCCACTGCTAGTCGGTAGCCTTTGGCATATGTGGAGGCGCGCTTACGGTTATGTAACTACCCTACTCGGAGCACCAGTTTAGTGGATTCTTGGTTGGGGATATTACAAAGTGGTATCAGAGGATGTCTTTCTTCTCATCCTCAGAGGTCTTGTTATTTGGGATAGGTTTCCAAGGGTTAAGATGTGTCGGGCCTTGGTAAATGAGCTCGTTCTTGGGAGTAGCTAACCCATGTATGAGGGAAACCAAAGTCACCCTGGGTGGGAAGTGTTGTTATTGGTTGTGTGTTGTTACATTTGATGATATTTCACCGTTGGGTGATGCACATGTGGTTTAATGTGGCTGTTTTATGATATTTGGCTCCTGGACTTGATGGAATGAGGATTTTCATTCATGCATCATTGTAGGAACCTCAGGAGATAGGTGACATGTATTGTGTTATGCATAAGCACAGGGTGGGTGTGTGAGGCAGGAAAGTAGGGTGCATCATGCATTTCATGAAACCAAGAAATAATGAGAAGAATTAAACCAAACAATTGGGTAAATGATGTTTAATGAAATATAAGGGTTTAAAATTATGTGGAAAATATTTTGTGAAATGTTGTTTGAGTTTGGTGGTAGTGCATGGTTGTTTACCCCATGTGGACAATGGATGTGGTAGGGATGTCTGGGGAGGTGAATTTGAGGTGTTAATGTTGTTGAATTATTATATGAAAATGGGTTTTTGTAGCTTGTAAAGAGATTTTTGATGAATTCATGAACGTTTTATGGTATGCGCGCTAAATCTCATGCTTGGCAATGTAGAGAGATGCCATCACGATGTTTGTTACCAGTTGGGAAATGGGAGGATGTTGCTATGAACACTCCTCTGGTAGAAGATCATGAAAATGTGGTGATCATTGAAGGTAGAGAAAACTAGTTCCGGGAGAACTTGGCTCACCTTATGCAGATGATGGATCGGGACCCAGGGCGGGTTGCACCAAGTATGTTTGAGCTGACCAGGGAGTTCCAGCTACATCACCCTCTGACCTTCACCAAAGATGGTGGGCCAGAGGAAGTAGAGTTATGGTTAGAGTCTGTCCAGACGATACTGGATCATCTGGAGACCCCTATTGAAAGGTGAGTAAAGCTGGCCATTTATATGCTGCGGGGACAGGCAAGGTGTTGAAGAGGCATTCAGGCTCAGACAGAGTAGGCTGAGGGGATGTCGTGGAAGGTTTTCCTGGAGATGTTTTGGGAAAATTTCTACCCAGAGACTTTGAGGTAAGAGCAGGATGCAGAATTTATGATCCTGACTTAGGGATCGATATCGGTGATGGACTATGTGAGTCGCTTCACAGATTTGTGGTGCTTCATCCCAGTGTTAGAAGGGGATAAGGGAGCAGTAGTAAGTCATTTCCGGGATGGGTTGAGACATGAGATC
The DNA here is from genome assembly GCA_963277665.1 of Viscum album. Classification (NCBI taxonomy): domain Eukaryota; kingdom Viridiplantae; phylum Streptophyta; class Magnoliopsida; order Santalales; family Viscaceae; genus Viscum; species Viscum album. The sequence continues at coordinate 1,387,047,703 of OY728138.1, forward strand.
AGGTCTCAAGTAAATATCATCCGCTTGAATAGGATTGTAGAGGTGATGGATCCGACACACATCTATGAAGGGAACCTAAAGGGAGCTTCGGGTGGTGGTATTGTTGTGCTAGTTGGGTGGAAAAGTGGTTTGTCTTCCGATGGTCAGAAGCGCCGTTTGGAAAGTTTCCAGCATGGTGGTCAGAAGAGAGGGTCTTCCTCTCTGAGTGGGAACCAGGTGTTCTATTATCAGTGTGGCAGGCCGGGGCATATGTGTGTTCAGTGTCCTCGATGTCCAGTTGAGTGTCGTTCATGCGGCTGGATGGGACATGTGCAAAGGTTCTGCTGGAACCCTTGGAATATGGGTGAGCATGGTGATGAAAAGCAGGTACATGGTATGGGAAGGGGATTAGTTTTCCCGTATCATGCAGGCAGTTGGAGGTCCATGGGCCATACTGGTATGGGCAGTGGACGTGGAACTCCAGGGCAAGATCTCTCATGCTAGCAGGGTAGTGCGGCATAGGGTGCTCAAGCTGGAGCCCATGGTAGAGGGGTAGGTCAGCTTCAGACAGTTCAGTTTTCACCTGGGGATGGCGAGGCCGGACCGTCAACTGTTCGAGGTACGATCCTTATCGCTTCTACATTTTCTAGTGCGTTTTTTGACACAAGTTCCACACAATCTTTTATTTCTGATCAACTTGTGGAAGTGTTGGGTTTACCTGTGGAGGGGATGTGTGGAGTTATGTCATTTGAACCCCCATTGGGATTGTGGGTAGAGGATATTAATCAGTGCAAGGGATGTACCTTGAATATTTGTGGGTATCATTTTCTGTGGGACTTGTTCATTCTTGAGATGTCAGGGTTTGACATAATCTTGGTAATGGATTGGTTGATGTTGTATCTGGTGCATGTAGACTGTTATCTTTGCATAGTATCATTCAGGTCACTTGAGGGTGACTCATATTTCCACCATGCCGAATGAGATGATCGAGCAGGGCGTGCGAGGCCATTTTGTCAACAGATGAGTGGACTCAATGGTCAAGTGGTATGTCTCATGCTTGATGATGAAGAGGGAGGGGAAAATTTAATTTTCCTCCCATGGTGGATCAGTTTCAGGATGTATTTCTTGAGTATTTCTCGGGGTTACCACCCGAGAGATATGTCGATCTGACGATCGAGTTGCTGCCAGGAGAAGAGCCAGTTTCTATTCCGCCATACCGAATGGAACCAATAGAACTTCAGGAACTAAATGTTCAGCTTGAGGAGTTGGATAGTAAGGGGTTTATCCATCCTATTATGTCTCCTTGGGGATCTCTAGTGATTTTTTCAAAGAAAGCCGATGGGTCGTTGAGGCTGTGTATCGACTAGTGAAAGTTGAATCAGATGACGGTGAAACATTTTTACCCTCTTCCTTGAATCGATGGCATGTTTGATCAATTAAGGGGTGCATCAGTGTTTTGTAAGATTGATCTGAGGGTAGGTTATCCCCAGATGAGGGTGATAACTTCTGACATATCGTTGACAACTTTACAGAGTCGGTACAGGTTGTTTGAGTTTGTGGTAATTCCTTTCGGCTTGACCAATGCACCATAGGTGTTTATGGATTTGATGAACCGAATCTTTCATCCTTATATAGATCAGTCTGTGATTTTCTTTCTTGATGATATCTTATTGTACTCGAAAACTCATGACGATCATGCCCAATATCTTGACATCATCACGGGTACGCTAAGAGAGCATCAACTATATGCCAAGCTATCAAAGTGTCAATTCTGGATAGGTGAGGTGCATTTTTTGGGTCACATCATCTCGGAGGCAGGTGTGTTAGTGGATCGCAAGAAAGTGCAGGTAGTTGTATCTCGGGAGTATCCCAAGAGTGTTTATGATGTTTGGAGTTTTCTAGGTTTGGCTGGGTATTAACAAAGGTTCATTCAGGATGTCTCTCGCTTGGCAGCACCACTCTCAAGATTGACCATGAAAGGAATCAGGTTAGAGTGGCATGAGGCTTGTGATAACTCCTTCCAAGAGTTGAATAAGTGGTTGAAGACCGCACCTTTCTTGATCTTACCTAAGCTGGGTAAGAAGTACATCATGTTTTATGATGCATCCGGAGTCGGACATGGGGCTGGGTTGATGCAGGATGAGCGGGTTGTGGCTTATGGGTCAAGGCATTTGAGACCCCATGAGTTGAACTGTCCCAATAATGACCTTGAGTTGGATGTAGTGGTGTACCCCATGAGGTTCTAGAGGCACTATCTGTTTGGAGAACAATTTACTGTGTTTACCGACCATAATTTCATAAAGTACATATTCTCACAATGGGATCTGAACCATCAACAAAAAATATGGGTTGAATATCTCTAGTCTTTTGACATTGAGTAGGTGTACATACGAGGAAAGGCAAATAGTTTTGCTGGTGCTTTGAGCAGGAAAGTTCAGAATGAAGTGTTTCAGGACTCCAGCACCAAGTAGAAGGTAATGGCTTTGATTGCAGAGATGCACCTGAAGGGGTAGGAGGAGAGTGGTCAGGTCAGTATTTCTTCTTTAATGATTGAGTCGACGATTTTGAGTTGAGTTAAGGAAGGTCAGCTTGATGATCCTGAGTGTTTGATCATGATGGAACAGCTTAAAGGTGAGGAGCTACGTTATGGTTGGGTCGTCAGTGTGGATGGTGTTGTTTGTGTTCGTGATGGTGTGGTTGTGCCAAAGTATGTGTGAGAAGAGTTGATGTGTGAGTTCCATGCATAAAAGTGGGCAGTGCATCCTGGTTTGACCAAAATGTATCATGATCTCTGAAGGCAGTTTTGGTGGCCTGGAATGAAGAAGTAATATGCGGGCTTTGTGGCACCGTGCCTTACCTGTCAGCAGGTGAAGGCCGAGCATCAATGCCCAGGTGGTTTGTTGCATCCATTTCCTCTCACAGAATGGAAGTTGGATGATGTAACAAAGTATTTTTTCATGGGTCCTCCGAGAATACCGTGGAAGAATGATTCAATCTGGGAGGTTGTGGATTGGTTAATGAAAGTGGCTCATTTCTTACCGATTCAAGAGACCTTTACAGTCGACTAGATGGCTGTGCTGTATGTTCAGGAAATAACACGGTAGCATGGTGTTCCATAAACCATAGTTTTAGACCGAGATCTGTGTTTCACATCAATTTTCTGGAAAGGGATGCATAAGGTGCTTGGTACGCAGGTGTTTTTGAGAATGAATTTCCACCCGCAGACAGATGGGCAGTCGGAGTGTACAATCCAAGTGTTGGAAGACATGTTAAGAGCTTGTGTCTTGGACTTTGGTGGTTCTTGGGAGAGGCACCTATCGTTAGTTGAGTTTGCCTAAAACAATAGTTTTCAGGCTACGATTCATATGGAACCATTTGACACACTCTACGGGATGGAATGTAGATCTCCTTTGTGTTGTCTAGAGGTCGGAGAATATGAGTTGTTGGGGTCATGTCTTGTGCAAGAGACTTCATAGAGCGTTATGTTGATCAGGAAGTGGATGGATATGACTCAGAGTAGGCAGAAGTCATATAATTATCAGAGGCATAGACCTCTTGATCTTGCGATGGGTGATAAAGTGTTCCTTCGGGTGTCTCAAAGGCTAGGTCACCATCGGATTTGAAATCAGGGTAAGTTAGTGCCCCGGTATGTGGGACCTTTTGAGATTGTGGAGAGGATTAGACTAGTGGCTTACCGATTGGCTCTTCCACCGTTGTATGGTGGGATGCATGACGTGTTTCATGTGTCATATCATCAACAGTATCACCCTAGCCCATCTCATGTGGTTGATGTTGAGGATGTGGAGTTTGAGGCTGAAGCGTCCTTTAAGGATCATCCGGTTCGTTTGGTGGATCATAGTGAAAAGGCCTTGTGAGGCATGGTTGTGCCATTAGTGCGAGTACTATGGAAGCATGAGAATGTTCAGGAAGAAACTTGGGAGCGGGAATCAGATATGTGGGATCAGTGGCCCGAACTCTTCTCTTCGGTGGATCAATGAGGCTTGAAAACTCGGCTCGAGCACAAGCCGTTATAAGGTGGGGAGGTTGTAAGATCCCGGTTATTTGGAAGGGTATGTTTTCATTATGTTCTGGTTGAATCCCTTGTTTTGGGCTTCAAGGGATGTCTTCTGAAAGTATGTGAGGTCATGGGGGTGTTTCTGGGGCTCGGGCCACCAAAGAAAGGAAAGCTGGGCAAGATAAGCCAGGGCGCACAGCATGTGCACGACCGGGGAAAAACGTGCGGCCTACACAGGTAAACCGTGCAACCCCTACTCCTCCGGATAGTAGCATGCGCACAGTTTGGGCACGGTTTGTCAAAACGTGCGGCCATAGTGTGCGGCCTCTTAATATTGGAAAAAATTACAAAATTTTCACCCTGGGATTTTAAGAACCCACTCGGGATTTCCTCTCTATTCCTTCCACATCACCCTAAGAACGAACCAAATCAGCCAAGAGCTCCAAGAGGTCGATCTCCCTCGTTCTTAGGGCGTTTTTGGTGCCGTTGGAGGCGGATCAAAGCTCCGGGTAAGGCTAATCCCATCCTTGCTTCTCTTTTTGGTTTAGGGTTTGTATCTTCTCTCCCTCTTGTTCCAAAGCTCTAAAACCCTGTCTTTTGGGTGAGTTCTAGGTTTAAGCTCCAATGGTTGGCCTAATTGAGGTCCAAGGACTCGATTGAGTGTGTGTTCAACCGCGGATTCGAGGTAGGTAGTATAAAAACATTATCCCATAGTTTTATGGTGGATTTACGCATGTGTGGCTTTGCACATGGATTCCTTTTGATGAACATTTATTAACCACGATGCGTTGGTATAAAGGATGCATAAAAATGGTAAATGGGAACACTCCCAATCTCCATGGGATGTGTTAAGAATAAATTGACCTAATTGTGGCCATCCATGGGATGCACTAGCTATTCACGGGCTTATGGATTTTTATTAAACAATTGACCCTGTTGTAATAAATGGTAGAGCCCTTAACGAATATGTTGTCATGATTGGTTGAACTTGGAATAGAAGTTAGGTGATGCACCTAGACATGGAAATAACCTAAAGGTTATTTGGAATGGGTTGAATGGTTGATTCCTGGAAATGATTAATGGTTTAAATGGGTAACGTTTAAATAGACTAAAGACCATAATGGGATTGATTATGGGGCTAGGGGTGAATTCTTAGTGAGATAGTCATAGCATATGCGAATTGGGTGAATGATTGAATGATGTGAAATGGTAATGTTTTTATGGGTGAAGGCATAATGTGAATTCCCGTGTGGTTTTTGTGAATGGTGTTTGTCAAAGGGAAATGATATGGTGGGTTGATGGTTACTTATATATATAAACATGTGCACATGGCTTGGAAGAGTGGGGTATGATTGAGGATCTATGCCCATGGGTCGAGTGAAGAATGATGCTCTAAACTCTGCCCTAAATGCATGAGATAAGAATGGGGACTGATGATCTATTCTCCTAATGGTTGCATCCACTCGGACTGAGGCTTCGAGGTGAGGATATGGTTTCTATGAAGGGGTTAGTCCAAGTGAGATAGGATAATGATGTGTATACCCTATTTCACGTCGTAGTTGGACTTATACCCATGTAACATAATATAGGTAAATATACCATAGAAATGTGATGAAATGGTATGTGATGATTTTTGGTGTGAAATGAATGGCAATAGAAGTGGAAACGGCTTTGGCTCTGAACTAGTTAATGGGACCTTAAATAATTACTTGGCATTTATCATTCCAATTACTTTTGCATGCACTACCTGTTCATACTGGAAATTTTGTAGACACCGTTGGTGGTGGCCAACTGAGTTGTACTCACACCCTGCTTGGGCCGCCGTTGGGTACCCGAGAAGACTTCATGTTTGCAGATTAGGAGAAGGGAAAGGGTCCTTGCTATATAGTTGAGTGGACATGGGTATCACTTGGTGGAGGATCTAGACTTGGTGTCGGGACCATTTTGGGATTTTGGCCGTTGTCTTGATTTTGGGATTTCGTTCACTTTTTCTCTTGTAGTAGGACATGGTATGTTTATTGCAGAAAATGGTTATTATACATTTTACTTGTTATTGATTATTGTTTCAGCTATTGGTTTATTTCGGTTGTGGGTTACTCTGATAGAAAGGGGGTATAGTGTCTCCACTTGACCACATAGACCCCCGCTGCTAGTTGGCAGCCTTTGGCGTACAGGGAGCGCGCTTAAGGTTCTACAACTACCCATCTCGGAGCACCAGTTTAGTGGCTTCTAGGTCGGGGATGTTACACATGTGGTGGTGCCCGAAACCCGAAGATGTAGAATGACCACTGCACATGTCCACCATCGACAATAGAGCACCATGAGGAATGACATAAAGATGATGCATATTGAACCACCATTGTCCACAACACCATTAACTGAGGACCACCAACAAATATCGAGAAAATGGTGACACACCTAACAGCACCGAATGCAACCGGATCTCATAAAAAATAAATTTGGAAGGGATCTGTGAACACTAAATGGAGAAGAAATGCCACTTGATCCTACAAAAATAGTTTTCCATGAAGGGAGAAAATGTAGATTCCTTTGAGAGTCATTGTCACCCCTTGGAAAAGATCTAAGAATGCCGATCAAAAGTATCATCACCTCCTTTTCCCAAACATCCGAAACCAAGGTGGAAACCTCATTCACTGTAGGAAAAGTCATTACACCCAGAATTAAAGAATATCTATATGACCAAATCAGTTCCAATGGTGGATGATGCAGTTGTAATTAACCCTAACAAAAGCTACACCACATGAAAATGATATAATTACTTTGATAATTGTAATATCACCACATGAAAAAATAATATTGTAAAAGTCTTCTTGTATTTTATGTATGAATAGAATCATAAAGATCAACATGGGTAACATTAGCATAATAAGTTGTATAATCCACCATATATTTTTTAGGGATAATGGAGATGAGTTTAGTGATGATATCTTGTATAATATAATTTTGATGATACACTAGTGTTTAATATTTCGAATAATAATCCATGGTGAAATGTCAATTTCAACGATGTCAAAGATATCATGTATCAAAACATTGAGAGTTATGTCCACTAAAATTTATACATCATACTCTATGAATATAACAAGATATAAAAATAGTTAACAAAATTATAACCAATCGAATGATATGATAATAGTATGGGTTGATTGTATTATCTTTGTTTAGAGAATATAAAACTATGTAATATGTTGGTAGTGTATCTCACTAAAATATCTATCTCGTTTATCTAAAACAATGTATTTTTAAAAATTACTAACCAAAATATAACCGCATACCCATGTTGATCCATATATTCTCCATGGTAAAGGGAACATAACACAAATTATAAATATTATGATAAACATTTTAGGGTGTTTAAAAAAAAGAGAATCGTCAATGGAATTGAATCTAAGGTAAATTTAATTATTTTGAAAATGGATCAATAATGTCCCTCTTTTTATATGATTACATAATTAAAAAATTTTTTTAGAAGAAGATATTAGGATAGAAAACACTAAAAAAGAATAATTGAATTTTAGTGAGTAAAAGGGTGACCACCAATGGGGAGTTATTAAAATATACAGGTTATCTATTTTTGAATTTATTATATATTTGATCATTAAAAAAATTATAAGATCATAGAAGACGTTATATCCAATGTCAAACTCATAGAAAAAATTCTTATAAAAATAATGTAGTTTAGAATGTTGAAAACAATAAGGATTGAAAATAAATTTCCTAATAAATAAAGTCTACAAATTATAAAAAATTTAAGACAATGACTTTATAGAAAAAATTAATTAATTAAACAAGATTTTAGAATAATATCAAAGTTATTTTTTCCCTATATAAGATGGAAAATTAAATTCAAGGGGGGTGGTTTAATTGTTTTTACAATATAAAATTATTATTTTTATCCTTTCCAAATATTTAATTGATTGGGTTTTTGAAATATCGATGAAATAAAAAATTAGAGTTCCAGATATAGAAACTCCTTAAATTACAATTAGAAAAATAGAAACTAAATGTCCAATATTTTGTATTAACAATGGAAATGTTAATTTTGTAATTCAGCTAGATAATTATATTATAGAAAAATATTCATGAACTAACTCATCTTTAATTCAGGAAGGTATATGGAAACTGATCAATATTATAAATTATTGATGAAAAATAATCAATCCAATGGAATTTTATAAACAAAACAGATGTTATCAGTTAATAAAACAATATTCTCTATTTAATGGATATTATTAAAATAAAACTATTAAAATAATGTGAATGGTGTATCTATATAACTTATCTATGATATCCATTCCTTTCAACCTATTCTAAGGTATCCTCAATTTTATGCATATTAGAAGGTCTATCTTTCAATGCAAGGTATCCCTTGATTATACCTATCAATATCATCTCACATCGATTTAATCAATGAACCTGAGACCTTCCATCCTAAAATAGAATCCCTTGATTGTATGATAGAATGTTAAATCATCCTATCCTCATAAGCCTTTGATCCTATAGGTATAGAATTAAAAAATTACATTTTTAGTTCTATGAGATATAAAAAAGAAAAACACAAAAAATGATATCTGTTTGAAAAAAAGATAAGAATAAAAAATTATTATACTAATTAAATTTTCTATAAGAAAAATGGAATTGAAAATTTACATGAAAAAAGTTGTTTGAATGATTGATGTTGTACAATTTCTTCTATTGCCTGAATTTCAAATTTTTTCATTGGTAACATTGCAAATGAAATCAGTAGACGATTTTTTTCTTAAAAACAGGATTAGATTAAACTACATCAGTAAAAACATAATCATATAACATTGAACTCAAAATGTTATATAAAATAATTATGATTTAGATCAGTCCTGTTACACTATTTTTAATTTTTTTTAATTAATATACAATTTCATTATTATACTATTGGATTTTTGTAATTTACTTTAGAGATTAGGTATTTTAGTTACAAGAAGATCATTTTTTATAAACCAAAAATACATATAAAAAAGAGAAGTAAGATTATTTTTGTGATAATTATATTGTGATATAAATTATATAGAATGAAGGTAGATATCAAATTTTAAATCTCCAAAAAAATCCCTGTTTTTTAACGTACAAGATAGAAAAATATTTTAATAGCTGAACTAAATTTAAAAAATAATCGCCCTTTAGTTTTCATGTTAGATAATTTTTATTGATTTTTTCTCCCTCATTAATTTTTATGATAATAAATCATTAAAATATTCAAATAATCAAATATTTGAACAATGAAAATATTATTTACCCCTTTTACAAAATCATTTCCCCATTAAAGATAAATAAAAAAGGATAAACAAAATTAACATAAAAAACGATTGATTTACTTTCTCCCAAATACATTCCTTTAATTTTTTCCTCCATTATGATTTGAAAAAAAATACATAAAAAAGAAATTATAAAACAAAATTAAAAATTAAAAATTTTATTTATCTAGTTAATTTTCAATCCATATGTTTTAATTCACTTTGAAAATTAGGAAACTGTTCAAATCTTATGTGAAAATTGTTTTTAGCATGGTTGATTTAATCAAATTATCCTACATAAACATCATTTAAAAATACTATTTTATATTTTAAACAACCTTTTTATAATGTTAGTTCTTTTGGAATATCATTTTATCCACCATAAATATGTATATAACAAAGAACATACATATAATTAAATTCATGATTCTGTATTATCAATATTTTGACCACAACCTTTTAATCAATAAATAGTGAGACGATTTTGGATAAATATGATGCTATTACTATTTTAGGAAGGATATCATGATGTGTAAAAAAATATCTTCAACTCTTTAGATAAAAAGGTTGAATGATACTAGGGATAAGAATAACATTAGCATTAAAACGGGATGTTAAAAAATATACATTTCATGATATTTCAATCCTTATAATTTAATTGATTATTATTATAATCAAATTTTTTATTTAATGTACAATTGGTTCTACAAGTATTTTTTAGAGATTTAAGGATAAAAAAATACATTTTACAGATTATCCTATTAATAAAATTTAATGTTTCTTTAAATATAAAACAAATAGTTACCTTTTGAGAAATAATAAAAACTCCATCTAAAATAAGTATTTCATTTTATTATTAAATTTTAATATCATATCATAGATTAAATAATAATGGATGATATTCCTCTTGAAAATTAGTTTTATAAATAGATTTTTAAAAATTAAATATTTTATAAAAAATGTTAAATCATAAATTTTAAGAAAATATTTTTTTTCAGAAAAATAATGATATGTTTTAAAATATTTATGGGTTTAAAAAATTAGATATTTTGATGAATAATAGATGGGTTTTAAAATTAGATATGTTTTAAAATCATATATATGTAAATAAAAATTTATGATATAAAATATTTTCTACCCATTTTATCTATAAGAGTTTTAAATGTAAGGAGATAGTGAAAAAAAGAATATGTATCCAAGATCTCTTATGGTTGATCATTCCAATATTATATTTAATGAATTGGAAAATAACAAAACCAAGAGGTTTTTTTAAAATATTAGCATACTGATTTAATGGTTTGGTAAAGACAATAATGATAACTATTTTTTTGAGGTCTATAATGAAATGGTTTCATATATCTATGTGTTTAGATAATAATTTATTTGATGTGTTTGTATATATGTAAATGAAATAATTATTGTCATAAATAATTAGAGTTTATGTAAAAGTCATACCAAAATATGAATGTGTGTGTCAAATTTAAAACATGTAAGAAAAACATCTTTCAATGACTATATATTCAAATTTAGTGTTAAAATGTACTATAAAATATTTTTTCCTAGTATACCATAAGACATAAATCTTCTCTTAATAATTGATGTCTTCATGAAGTATATTTTCTATCTAACCTATAGCCTTTAATTTCAGCAAGTGAATTACATTTTAAAAATTATTTTTTCTAGATGAATATATCAATCCATGTTTTAATGTAATTTTTTAATGAAATTGGGTTTAATTTATTTTAGTATATATTCATTGCATTAACATAAAATCACTAAAACTATTTTAAAAAAATTATTCCCATCCAACATGAAGTAAGATATAGAAAACCATTGATTATCCTTATAATTTTCTTTTATCTAATTATATATTGATTTCATCAAGATCGTGTTTTATAGAAGTATCTATAGATGTGATAATGTTTTAATACATTTAAAAAAAATATTTGATTAATTCATTACTATTTTTTTGCTGAGTTGAAATATTTTCTTTTGAATTTAAAAAAAATGCATTAATTTGACTTCTCCCATCATACACAGTTCAAACTATGCATTCATAAGTTCATAAAATTACCATAATGTGATTTAGAATTTGAAAAATAAATAATTTCATAAAGATACACTAGAAAATATGTTTTTTAAAATTTTCATTAAAAATAATGTTTACTTAATGTATCCCTGAACAAAATTATTATGATCTATATAGCTTGTAAGACATTAGTACCATATAGTATTTGATTTCTTATATCTATAGTGCGATTTAGTAAGTTTTAAAAAAAAAATCCATAAATTTATTATCTTTAAAACTAGGAATAGGTTGAACATAAACATCATTTAGAACATATCCAGCAATTAAAATATTTTTTAAATCTACTAGTTCTTAATTAATGTTTTGATAACTATAAAGGTAAATATTATTTTCATATATTGTAACCTACCTACCCATGAAAATGTTTCAGAATAATATTTGAATTCTTATTGAGAAAAATATTTAAAAACAACACATTTTTATATTTAATAGTGATTCCATTTTCATCACATTAATTTATAAAATCTAATTTTACTATTATTATCAATGATTTTGTTGGACGTTCAACTAGGGTCAAAACCTGTATCCATTCAAAAATATTGAAATATTCTTACATGGATGTTATCCAACTATCAACACATAAAGAATAATATACTAATTTATGTTCAAATAGTGATAGGAAGGAATAATTAACACAATGATATCTTATTTAAAATAATGTTTTAACCACTTGGTATACATCTTAGATTATATTTCAAGGATGATTTCTTATGATCGACTAATTGTTAGGTAAAATGGAATGATGACCTTCCACTAACCGATGTTCATATTCTATCAATATAGCTTCCATATATTGAAAATATTATAGTTTTACTATAGGATGATCAATAATGATTAGTTATAGATTATATTTAGGGAAATAAATAGATTGATTTTTAAAAACATCATATTTATTTTGAGATTTTAATGGATGTACAAGAATAAAAGGATGAGATTTATCAAAATTTACCTGAACTGATTCCTAAACCACATTAGTTCATATATTGATTAATTTATAGGGATTAATCACTTTAGAGTATCACTTAAAATATTTTTTTAATTGATTATAAGATGAAATATATTTAACTGATCATTTGTATTTCGGATGAATTCTTTACATACAAAAATTTAAAAGGGTGAATTATTTCATTATTCAAGAATAAAACTCATAAGGTTTTTATTAACAAAGCAGTAGAGTAAAACTGGATTTGTTGAATAAAAACAAGTAATCAAAACTTTATCCAAAAAACTAAAATCAAAAGAATACACATGTAATAATGTTCAAGTAATTTCCTAAATAATTCCTTTTCATCAATAAGAAATGCCATTTTATCTGGGTTTCTAGTTGTAGAATTGATTTTGAGTAATACCTTAATTACTATAAAATGCGTTTAAAACATTACTAAAACACTCACCACCATGATCACCTAGAATATTAACCAAATGTAAAAATTTATAATTTTTAACTAAAATAGAAAATTACCCAATCTAATTAAAAGCTACTGATTTTTAGTGGGAAAATCTATTTATGTAAAAATATTGCAATCATTATCAAATACATATACATTATGATTTCCTTTCATACATATTGTTTTTTAGGAAAAAAATATCTATCTATTTAAACATTAATGCATTTATAATTGAGAATTCACTTTTAAATGTGAAAATCAACTTATATTATTTCTAAATTAATACGGATCAATTAATATGGTTGAATTTGACACAAATTTCCATCGACCACTAACTGGTCCGTTGCTAAAATCATAAGTTAATATATATAAATTATAATTTCATCATATATTTTTTCATTAACAATAAAAGTCTCTATTTTTAGTTAAACATGGAAAAACCTAATGACTTAATTATAGTAATGTAGCGTGTGTAAATATTTTTTTTCATATTCAGAAAAAGTAAAATGGCTATATAAACATTGAATAATATATTTTTCATTCCTCATGTTCAGAAGTTATAACTCATCACATAACTGATTTGTGTGGTTAGGGTTTTTCTAAAGACGTAATGCATAAATAAAAAATGAAATTATAATTTTTCCAAGAAAATAAATATTACCCATTTTGATAAATTCAACCTATGAATTTTCTCCAAAAGAAACTATTCCTCCTTTCATTTTATTTAAATTTAATAGGTTTAACTTTAAACCAGCCATATGTATTTTAAAAACAATATCCATATACTATTTTTTCTTCCATTGGTTCTCAATATAGTTTCTTAAGAAGATTAAAAGATTTCTTACCCACCCATGTTTGGGTCTTGTTACATTTTAAAATAAAATTCTAAGAACATACTTATTTCCATATCTATTATATTGTAAAACTAAAAATTATAAAAAAATAAATGAATAATGGAAACAAAAATACCTAAAATTGTTTTGAGAACTATATTTTCTTTACATACATCATCTTTTACATTTAGTAAAAAAATATTGTTTTTTAAATATAGTAGTTTGATTGCAAACATAGATTATAAAAAGTTAGAAACAATACTTTGATTTTAATGTGGGAATTATTTGTTTATAAATTTTACAAAAAATTTATTTATCTAGAGTGAAGATAGATAATTTTTTAATAAAAAAACATTGGATATATGTTTAATAATCCAATTATAAGTATTTTAATCTTTTTTTAATCATCTATTTTGGTCAAATAATTCAAATCAAGGAAATTATAATAATATAAATTATGTTCAATAAATACAAATACATAAAAATTAAAAGGGAATTAGTTTTTATGAATAAAAATATTGATTTTTTAATTTATAAAGGTAATTTTGATTTTTTTTATAAATTTATTATGCTTAACTATTTAAATTAAAATATTCTCATCAGTTTATTATTGTCTCGATTCATAATGATTATATTTCTATCCATTTCAGCTTAATTAGGTATATTTTCTATTTTTTTAGTAAATTGAATTTTTGAACGTTCTGAAAGATTATTGTTTTTCATGTATTGTTGATTTTGACTAATTATAGCCTATATTATATGCAAATTTTTAATCAGTGAGTAATATCTTATGATGATTTGTAGTTACTATTTTTGGAATAATTATTTATTCCTTGGAATATTTAAAAAGAATTCAAACATTTTCTTCCATTACATTCCACATTATTCTAAAAGAAATTCTAGTATTGAGTCTCAGTCACTAGTTCTCTATGTTTTTAAATAATTAAACTTTTTTATTCCATTTATTTTATAATATATTCCTTACATTCAATTTTTCTTCATTAGTTTATGAATATCATGTCTGATGTGACCTTCTTATAAAATTAACATCATATAACTTATATCAATTCATTTTTGTCATTTTCCTATCACTCATTTATTTACCATGAACATTTCTGAAATTTTAATTAATTACATGATTATTCAGACTCCTTGAAATTCTGGTTATTGCCATTGTATCTTGAATCAATTTGTTATTAATGATAACTTTTTCTTCTTTTAAACACAATATTTAAAAGTGTTAGAACAAGTATGAAAGGTACTATATTTTGGATGAATATATTTAGAAGGGAATAATACTCCATTTTTATTTTCTATTTTATATTATGTATTCGTAGACTACTCTTATACATTACTAAGCTTCCAATTAAGTCATCCAGACGTAGAATTGAAACGTGTTAGGTGTCATCAGTTACTATCTACATTGACTCTAATTATTTTATCCATAATACCAATAATATTATAATTGATTTGATATTATAATATCTCTTTTTCACCCGTAGAATGTAAAATGTATACTATGATTAAAAATCATGTTTAAATTATTGTTACAGTTTATCTAGGAATAAAATTGAAATCCTTATAGTCCACTATGAGAATAGATCCAAGAGTTTCTGCAAAAAATGGATTTTTTAAAATGTGGTATAATTAAATTCATCTAAATTATGTTTTCCATTTGACATGAAAAATTATTGCAATATATTTTCCTCATGATAGACGATAATACATTATTATGAACTTTATCATGTACTAAACATTTTAGATTTTCTTCATTAGATAATTGGAAGATTTTCTTATCTGAGTCTTTATTATTTCCTTTTAGTATTAAAAAGTTATTGAATACAATATTAATTATATAAAATTTCATAACCCATTCATGTTATAATAATAAACTCAATTAAAAAAAGGTTGTATAGTTGAATTTAAATAATTGACTACTCCAACTAGATATTCTATAATCCAAAAAAATCATTCCACTATTAACAATGTATGTTTAAGGAAATTGAGTTGAAAATATGATAAATTAATGGATATACAAACTAATGTAATATAATCTCAGAATTATTATAAATACGTACTATAATACCAAATGTTTTTCTATGTTTAAATGGAAAATAATATTCTATTGGGGTGAATTTTTGTTCTAAAATAGAAATAACATTATTATGATCTTCATGTGTCATATTTATTGGTTTTTTGAATTAACAATGAAATAAAAAATAGAGTAATTAGAATAACCATATGATTTTTTTAACAATGGAAATAAGATTATCATTATTTTATATTACTGATGCAAATGTTAATGAAATGTGTTTTTTAACTATATATATTAATTAAAATTATACATGAATTAAATATTTGTTAATTAATGAATATTTATATAAATTCACAGATATATTAAATTACCGTTGAAAAAATGAACAAAAGAGAAATTTTAAAAAACAAATATGGAGTATTCGATAATATAAAAAATTCTATTTTAAGATGATATTATTGCAATAAAAATTTGAAACCAATGTAAAAGTAAGATCTGTAGACATTATATAGGTTATCCATGACTTTAAACCCATTAAAATGTATCCTAATTTTTATACTTATCAGAAGTTATTTTTTAATATCCCTATAATCCCTTCATAATAAATGTTGGTAGATTATAAATTCAAATTACTAGATACACATGATCTCTATATTCCTAGACATGGAATCTCTCAATCATATGCTCAAATTTTTGTGTATTCAAATCCCTATAAAACCTTGATCTCATAGGATCTTATGTAAAATAATTAAATCATAAATATTATGATATTTATTTAGAAAATTACACACAATGATAGCTATTAGTAGAAATATTGAAAAATAAAAATTATCAAACTGAATGAATGTACTCAATACAACAATAAATTATAATGATGACAAATAAAAAATGTAAAATCATTTATGATGTCAAATAACTTCTGATTATCATGCTGTGGATTCATTTATAGGAAATAGTAAATCAAAATTCAATGATTGGATTCTATAAAACATTAAATTAGTTGTAACTAAATCAGTACAATGGTATTTATCAACCGTGTAACTCAGAATGTTAATTCCTATAACAATGATTTAGATTAGTTATGCTATATAGATTCTTAATCTGATTGATGTAATATGGAATTTTATCTTTAGATCATTGGATTTTAAGAAATTAATTTATATCTATGAAATTTTTGTAATTGGAAGATCATTCTATAACAACATATCAATATAAATAAAAACATAAGTTAGATGATTTTAGTATGAATTTTATTTTTTGGTTTCGAAAATAATGAAATAATGGATTTACTGACATTAAAATATCCCTAATAGGTGAAACCATGGTTGTAAATCCACTCTCCAATGAATTAATCCAATTATTCTTATGGTCATGTACATCTGTTCAATTATCACTAAGGATCAAAGATTAACCTACTATCCCTAACCTGAAATAGTCTAGACATGGTTCTCAATATCCATATGATCAAGATATGATCATGGTAAACTATAACCAGAACTGGTCCAAAAATATGTTGAAGGTCATTTTCGATCATCACGGGCTACCGAATACACATGTGTATCATGAACTACCTTTTGGGAATGACTATTCCTATAATACCATTAAATACTGAAAAATAGATAATCTAAATTATATTATACCAAAACATTAAAATGTGTTAAAATATAAAATCATTATAAAAAATATCTATCATAATCTAAAAAAATAAAAAAAATATACAAGTTCTATAAATAACCAAATCCACGTGACACGAAGTAATAGTATACTCCCACATCATATTTATAAACAAAATCATCACAACCTAACTATACGTTTCTATAACTTACATCAAATAAATCCAAAAATATATATACCACTAGGTGTGTACAACGTGATAGAAAAAGATCCAAGTAAGACTTGCCCATGTGTTTCAGAAGAAGATTTTATAATATAAAACAATTATTCTCATTTATATAACGAGAAGTCCTATGATACTGTTCAACACAATTTTCCTCAAAACCAAAAAAATCACCCTTTTTAAAAATAATGTAAACCATCCCAATATAAATGTTCTAAATGAATATCCATAAACTTCCCAAATATAAATTTCAAGGATAATCATTAGAGAAAACAATCTCATGGGTGTCAATAGTTCTAGGTCAATGATCATCATTATAAAGTTATCCTGATCAGTTGGCCACCTATTGGCCACATTACCCTATAAGAATATGTTCATGGGAAAGTGTTGATTCAATAATGTTTTCCTATGACTTTTCCATTTCTCTATGTTTTGAAAATCACAAACACTTTATCTTAAGGAAAATTATATTTTCCTTATCGATTACTTTCATAACGAAATTTTCCGTTCTCTCTGTAAATTTTTATCCTTAATAATGTTTCCATTTTTCATTTTATAGTATCTATATATCTTACTCATTTTTTTACTAAGGAAACATTTGGATTTATATCTAAAATCTTGGAACCTTATAATTCATTGGATATAGAGTATTATTTTGTAGGAATCAATATTCTTTGAAATTTAGATTACAAATTTTTCTGAATTTCATACTCTGAATTCATTGAAATTCAGATTCTGAATTATCTAAAATTCAGTCTCCGAATTCATTGAAATTAAGATTGCAAATTCCCTAATATTTAGACGTAAAATTATCTGAAATTCAGACATCTAATTCTTCGAATTTCAGACTCCGAATTCTCTATAATTAAGACTCTAAATTCTCTGAAATCCAGACTCCAACATATATGAAATTTACACTCCAAATTCTTTAGAAATCAGAATCAAAATTCCTTATAATTTAGACTCTGAATTCCATATAATTCAGACTCCAAATTACTCAGAATTCAGATTCCAAATTCATTGGAATTAAGACTCTAAAATCAATAGAATTCAAATTCTAAATTCCTTTTAATAAAGAATTTTAATATCCATGTATTATAGAAACCAAATGTTTATTTGGTTATAATATGAATTATATTATTCCTTATACTATGTAAAATATATTTGATTATGTAATTTCAATTTCCTAACACTTATTGGGAAACAATGTTGTACAATCTTGTTCATGACTAACCGTTGTTTGAGTGACATATGTACAGGTCCCTCTAAAATTCAAGGAAAAATATAACTGTTGGAGGAGGGATCCGACCAATGAATAAGTGACTATAATTAAGATCCCATTTGAATGAGCTTACAGATAATCAATAAATCTAGAGATTTCATGCTACTGATGTGATTTCAAGAGAGAGAGACTCTCATGCTATGTGCAGTTCTGAACTTCTTGTTCAGATAGTATCGTGTGCCTATGACTGTTGATGAGTACAATCGAGGTATTCCAGGTACAGGAAGACAAAGGTGATGACAACCTTAATGGTTGAGATCTTTTAGGTTTAGGAAGAAATTGGTCCTGACTACCTCAAAGATCGAGGGATTGCGAGGATAACAAGTCATATTCTAATATTACCATCGAGGGATTACCCTGGTGTGCGTAAGATAGTCTTTATTGAAAGAGTAAATCAAGGGACCTTTATCCAAGGTGGTTTGATTCCCTTCTCTTCGGTTTAAAATATTTCATACTTATTACATGTTTTGTTTCAATTCTATTTCCGATTAATTTTGATAAAGGAATAATGTATAACTTTCTTATACATTCTTGTACTTATTTATACTATGATAAGTAAGATTATAAATGCTTTATGGTAGAATATTTTCCTTGTAAACATTCCTTATGTATCATTTCTGGAACCATATTTCTGAAACCTTGCAAGTTTGTTTAGTATAACTAAATGTGGTCCTGTGAATTTACCTTGTTAAAATTTGTTGAACATATTTTTCTTTCAGGATTAAAATGAATGTTTTTAAACATACAATTCACACCCCTCTTATAATTGATCATCTATATCATTATATCGATCATACAATTGGTATTAGAGGTAGTTTTCTGAAATATTTATATTCAAATATATGTTTTATTTCCTTTGATTCCATGTTCTAAATTTTCTTGCAGAATTTTTCTTTCTTATGTTTTTCTTAATGATTTTTATCACTATTTACAATCCTTTTCTATTAACATGTTTTTGTGGGAAAAAAAATATTTTTTTATAGAATGAATGAAATGAATTTTGGTTCGATTGACAATATAAATTACACTAGACCACCTATATTTGATGCTAATGATTATGAGTACTAGAGAGATCATATGAAGATATTTTTTTATTAATACTGGAGTATACAACATTAACATGCTTACTGGAGATTACAATATTCGTAACTTGGAATTCAAAAAAATCACCAACCAAGAAAAGTCAGAATATCATCTAAATTACAAGTTATGCAAAACTTTGTTGTGTTCTATGACCAGGAATATATATAGTAAAATTTCATCTTGTGAAACTGAAAATTATATCTGGAAGAAACATGATATTACACATTTTGGTACTTCCAATGTGATAGAATCTGGAAGATCTATGCTTAGAGATGAATATAATGGATTTCTATTTCTCTATGGAGAATCAATATGCAAGGTTGAACAAAGATTTATGACTATCATCAATAGTTTGAAATAAATGGGAGAGAAAAGATAATATGATGAAGCTCTTGAAGACAAGATTATTGATATCATGCTTAATGAGTGGGAATCTAAGAGAACATTATTGATGAGAATAAAAAAATTACCACAAATTACTCTTGATGATATTTTTGGAACTCTTATTCAACATGAGACAAGAATGAAAAGAGATGCTGATATGAAAAATAATAATAATGGAAATAGAACTGTAGAATTACTATAAATAAATTTAAGACATCAAAAAAGGTTATAGGATCCATGTCAAGAAATGTTACTGTTTTATCTGAATCTAGTGAAATTGACCATTATGAAAATGGGGTAGCTAATCCTTCTAGAAGGATGAACAAGATAGTTGGAATGAATGAAATTCATTGTAGATATAAGAAGAAAGAAAGAAAAGACAAGAAAAACTATGAATTCATTTGCAATGAATATAAATGATCAAGGAATATTAGGCCAGATTGTCCAATGATTAAAAGATTAGACATTAAGGAAAAGCATCTGAAAAAAACAGGAAGAAATAATACAAGACTAAGGCTAATAATGTTTTAAAGGATATTGATAAATGGAGTCCCAATGGTTGTTACTCATCATATGAATCTTAAAAATATGAATCCTTTAGTGAGAATAATATTGGTGTCCTAGGAAAACTACACATTGAAAATAATTGTCTAATGTCTAAGGTACAGAATACTAAATCTAATAATAATATATCTTTTAATGAAAATTATACTGATGATAAAATTTATAAATCATAAGATGACCTATCTTCCTAATCAAAAGATATTAGATTACCTTCTTAGGAAGAAGTGTCTATGTTAGTTAAACTTGTTGAGAATTAAAATTGGTAAATAAAAAAGAAGTTATAAAACAAAAATCTAAATTATCTATTTTAATCAAAGATATATCATATATTTCAAATGATCTTGATAAGAAAAAAAATAAATTTTAATAGTATTTCCAAAATTCTTGATGATGTCAATTATGAGAAGGATAAACATTCTAGGGATCCTAAAAATGTATTTTAGAAGAAAAATATTTTATAGTATATCTCTAGTTTTATAAATAATGTTTTTTAGGATAAAAATTTTGTTATCAAAATAATTAAAAAATATCTTCCTTAAGTAAATGTCTGTTAAATTTACCTCTGGTAAGGAAAACTTTGACAAGGTGTATTCCCAAATTCAGCCTTTTAGAAATCATTCTATATTTTGTTATACCTACTCAATACTTTTTTATTAATATATATTTTATTCCCCAAAGTGATCCATTTTTTCATAAATGTTAGTGTGGTGGACATTGGGAGAAAAATTGTTCTCTAATCAAAACTCAATCGTTCAGTTTTCATGAAGCTTCTTTTTCTATGAAAATTTGGATTCCTAAAATCTTACTTTCTGAAATTTCTATATCCATGAAAATTTAGATTTCTAGAGTCTAACTATTTTAATTTTATAAAAATAAATATATTACCAATAGAAATACATGGTACATAGATAGTGAATGTTCCCAGTATATGATTTTTAACAAAAAATTCTTTGAAAAAATTTTCAAGATGAAATGAGGAAAATTAATTTGGAAGATAATGCTTTGGGAGAAATTGTTGGTATAGGTAACATTGTTCTTCTTATAAAAACATTAATTTCAAATTTATTATTTTTTATAGGTCGTAAGCACAACCTCATTAGCACAAGACAATTATCTGATTAATGTTACGTTGTGAATTTTAGGAATGGTAAATTCTTAGTACATAATTCCATGGAAGAGTTTATTCTTTCTACCAACAGGAAATATAATTTATACACACTAAACATAGAAGACCTTAGGATCCAAGAATTACCTTAGTATAGTGCAATAGAAGACCAATCATGGTTATGAAAAAGAAGGGTAGTACAGAGTAACCTAAGGAACATATGAAAAATATAGAATAAAATAAATGTTAAGGATTTACTGGATCATAGAATTAATTCTTCAAAAGTTGTTGATCCTTATCAATTTGGAAAGAAACATAAATCAAGTTTTAAATAAATCAGTGAAGTCTCATCATCTGATGCATTGTATTTAGTGCATATGGTTCTTTTTGGTCAAACACCAAATGGAAGTATTGAATGAAAATATTATGTATTATTCTTAATTTATGATTACGCTTGTATTATGTGGGTTTATTTTCTTGAAAAGAAGTCTGAAACGTTTTCTTGTTTCAAAATATTCAGAGCCCATGTTAAAAATGAGAAATACCTTATTTTGGGAAATATTCATATTGATCATGGATAAGAATTTCCAAATTCAGATTTTGAAACTTTTTGTAGTAAAATATTCATTACATATAACTTGTCACATCTAAGAACTCCTTAACAGAATGGTGTTGTTGAAATAAGAAATTTAATTCTTTAATTGATAACTAGAACCATGTTGAGTGAATATTATATAGCTAAACACTTTTGGGTAGAAACTCTGAGTATTTATTGTTATACTATAAATCAACTTTTGGTTAGAACATTAATTTTCAAAACTCCTTCTGAATTGTGTAATGGTAGAAAACCTAGACTTTCCTAATTCAATATATTTTGTTTCAAAGTATTATTTCTAAATACTAAGGATAGTTTACATAAATTCACACCCAAATCTGAGGAAGTATTTTTTCTAGGATACTCCACAACATCTAATGCATGTAGAGGTTTTAAAAAAATAAATGTACTGTTGAAGAAACAATACATGTTAATTTTTGATGAAAGTGATACTTTGTTTTTAAACAACCTCAATCTACATCATCAAATGTTTTTTCAAAATCTGACTTTCAACCCTTAAAAGAAGATCCTCTTGATAAGGAAAATTTTCAAGAAATTATTTTTGAAGCATTAAACCTAGAAAATTTCCTACCATATGTTGATGAACATGTTTTAAAAAACCCAAATCAGTCATTTCTTAAGAATAATCCTAGTGATAGAATCATTGGTGATTAAATCAACCTGTAAAAACTAAAAGTTCTTTAAGAAATAAAGAAGAACATATGGAATTCCTTTCTTAATTAGAACAAAAAATCACTAATGAATCTTTAGGTGATGATTATTGGATTAATGTTATGCATGTTGAGGTAAATTAATTCAAAAGGAACAAAGTATGGACCTTAGTTGAAAGACCTAAGGAAACATATATTATTGGAGTAAAATGGGTCTTCATAAATAAGTGGGATGCAAATGTAATCACTGTGAGAAATAAAGATATATTAGTTTCTAGAGGATATAACCAACAAGAAGGAATAGACAATGAACAAACCTTTTCTCTAGTAGATAGACACGAATCTATTCATACTATACTTTCCTTTGCAGCACTCTTTAATTTTAAAAATTTCAAATGGATGTAAAATGTTATTTCCTTAATGGATATGTTCAAGAGTAATTTTTTATTGAACAACTTCATAGTTTTCAAGACACAAAACACCCTGAACATGTTTTCTAACATTTCAAGGATTTATATGGACTTAAACAAAATCCTAGAGCATTTTATGATAGAAATACATGTTTTTTGGTACAAATCCATTATGTTAAGTGAACCGCTGATCCAACCATCTTTATAAAGAAATATACAAAAAATGTTTTGATTTTTTAAATTTAAGTTGATGACCTTATTTTTGGTTTAACTTTGTAATATTTAACTATTTCTTTTTCAAATATAATGTAATATGTGATCGAAATGCGTATGATGGGAGAATAAACATTTTTCCTAGGTTTTTAAATTTCTAAAAAACTAGGAGAAACATTTACATCTGAACATAAATATATTAAATGTATTCTTAAAAATTATGTATTTAACAACATGAATAGTATAAGTACTTCCATTGGTACCTAAATTTCTCTTGATGTTGATGAATTTGGTAAACCAGTAGATGAACCTATATTTAGAGGTACGATAGGAAGTTTACTATACATGACTGCTAGTCGTCCAGATTTAATGTTTTTATTATGATTATGTTTAGGATATCAATCCAATCACAATGAATCTCATTTAAAAGAAATGAAATGAATTGTTTTCTATTTAAAGGGAACCATGGATTTATGACTCTTTTATTTATCTGGAAATGATCTTGTTTTAACTATTTTTGAGATGTTGATTTGGGTGGATGTAGAATGGATATGAAAAGTACATACTGAACATGTCATTTCTGAGGAGATTCATTAGTTTCTTGGTCATGAAAAAAAGAAAAACTAAGCAGCACTTTCCACTACTCAGGTTGAATATATTGAAGTTCGATGTTTTGGTGCTCAAGTGTTGTGGATACAACACACACTCATAGAATTTGGTATACGTTTTACGAAATCAATGATATGTGTAACAACACAAGTACCATTTCCATATGTAAAACTATGTAAATCACTCTAATGAGAAAAAAATATATATTAGGCATCACTTTCTTTGGTTTCACACACAAAAATGAGATATCATTCCTAGATTTGTCGGAATTTAGGATCAACTTGAAAATAATTTAACAAAATATATACCATCCAATAGATTTTAATACATTAAATAAAATTTAGTAATGATAACCATAAGTTAATATTACATATTAACGTTTTTTGTAACCTATTTCCCTACATTAATTAAATCATTTTCATAGGGGGAGTACATTTTCTTGTTAATAATTTTTTTTCATATTAAAAATTTTTCATATTCAATATTTTATGTATTAAAAATTTCTTGTAATCAAAATTTTTCATAATAAATTTTTTTTCATAATCAAAATAATTCATATTCAAATTTTTCATATTCAATATGTTTTCTATTTATATTTTTTTGTAATCAATTTATATTTTGAAAAAAAAATTCAGAAATCCTAAATTTTATTTCATTAAGATAATTTTCCGGAATCTACTATTCTTCAAGATGAATTTTCCACATTAATGATAATATTCCTAGAAATCCAAATTTATATTTAATTTATTAAATTTTCGTAATCATATTTTTACAAGTTTTTATTTTTATTTTTTAAGAAATTTTTTCGGATTCACTTTCCTTAAATCTGGATTTTTATCTTAAAAACCTCTGATGATCGAAACATACCAAAATCCTACTTTGGAATTCATCTCAACTACCAGAGAAAATTGATTTGGTTTTAACCATTGGATCAATCAGGGAATATGAATCATCACTTCAATGCCTATATAAGGTCCTTATAATGGTTGTCCCATATTGGTTTTTAGGCTCTTTCATGACGATGCTTTGCCGCTCTACTTAAGGGTCATTCCTAATTTTATAGTTTTCCCAAATCTGAATGTCTTTGGTAGCATCCCCTCAGAAAGAAATGTCGGTTGTTAATGAAATTTATGAATGGATGATCTACTAGGAGAGGTTATTAGATCTGATGTTTTTCACAATGTAAAATTCTATTATTTTGAATAATATCATCTTGAATGGTTGGAAGAGTCTATGTGTATCAAAACCAAAGTCATATGATCAGGTTTACCCAGAGTTTCATGTAGAATTTAATGAGGGAGTATTGTTTTCATTCAATATGGGAAAGAAAATTTGTCATTTAAGAGTAATGGGAAAACTCATTCCCTTTCCATTTTCTTGGCTAAAATTATTATATGAATTCTGTATGAGGGGAAGCTGAATTATGCACCCAAAAGGTACCGAATATATCAGGATATTTTGATAACGAGAAGGCCATAGAGTGTTTTGGTTTATTAGTAGTAAATATATAGAAGATTATTCATATCTCAACTAATTATCTAATTTTAGAGTTATGGGTTCAAGGACTTATCATTATCAAGAAATTTCGATAGGATACCTTGAACAAGAGTGATATCAACATTCTATATTTTCTGTTGATTCTCAAGAAGATTAATCTGGTGAAGTATGTGTTGCATACAATTATTAATATCACCAATGGGACTCTAAAATCTCATATCAATATGTATCCAACCATTCTATCCAATATCATAGTTCTTTGTCTAGAATCATTCAAAATCCCATGTAGTTATAAGCCATGGAATTCCAAGGTTATGATGTTGAGTTATGATACAATCAAGAGGATGAAGGTTGATTTTAATAGTAATTCTAGAAAAATCATTGACTTTTCTAAAAGTGAAATTAAAGACTTATCCAAGAAGCTAGAAGTAGCAGAGACGTACATTAAGGGTTAGAGGAAGAGAATGCTGAATTAATCAAAATACAATGAAAAAACACATGTAGTTTAGGAAACACTATCAGAACCTATAAAAAATATTAATCAAATGACCTATCTGAATGATATTGTTAATAAGTGGAGAGAAGATAAGAAGAACAAGAAGGAATAAGTGCCTTTCTTTGGCTTGGATACTACTGAGGAAAAATATTTAATGATTAATGCTGTTGAGGAGTTTAATAAGAAGAAAAAATAGAGGAAATAAAAGAAGAAAATATATGAAGCTGAGATTGTTCAATATCTTCTCAAGGATACTGATAATGTTTCTGATCCGATCCCGGTACCAGAATTATTTTTACAAGAATCACTTTCAGTTACTCCGAGAATGAAAATGGCCATTTCGGAACCAGATGAAGAGGAAGAGATTTTAAAGAAAGAGGAAATCGAAGAAGACGAAAAGAAATGATTTGATGATACTGATGATATGGTCAAGGAAGTTTAAAATTATCTTGAGAAGTAAATAACTTCTAAGAAATTGTCTATCTAATTCTCGTAGGAAGAATCTTTCAAACATTCTTCCCCATGAAAAGGTTATAATGGTCTGGAAGAAGTAAAAAAACCCCTAGATAATGAAAAAGGTAACCATGAATAGGTTCAACCAAAGGATCCAGTGGAAAATGATGAAAAAAAGGTTAGAGAAGATAAGATAGTCTAACTATCAGATAGTGATCATGAATCACTAAAGGGTTATGAGATCATTTCCAGTAATGATAATGTAAAAAAGGTGGTAGCTAATAGTCCTAAGAAGTTTGTGGTGGCTAAGAAAGATGTTGGTGGATTTTTTAAAAGATATAATGATGATATAGAGAATGAATCATCACCAATAAAGGGAATCTGATTCAAAATAATAATCTATGGGTCATGAGTTTTTGGTACAATCCCTAATAAAATTGGTTAATACAATTACATTGTTTCCAAAAATTGAGTCAAGATGTTAGATGCTTCGGCATTCTTTAAATCGGAAATCAGATTCTATTTCCATGCTTAAGAATAAAAAATTTAGGCTTTAGGTCGATTATAAATATTTATACATTGGGTATGATGATTAATGAAGTTCATGCAATGAAATCACAAAGTGGACTATGACGAAAATTGAAGAGATGAGAATATTTTATGAATTTCAGTATAATTTTAATGATTATTTTGATACCGAAGATATCAAGATCAAATATCATTGTTCAAGTTTCAATGAAAATCTCAATCTTGAACAAACTACATGGAAGTAGGAAGATAATGATCTGAATGGGAAACATAATTCAGTATCTTTGATTCTAAAGAGGGAAAGATATCTCAGAATCGAGATAGAAGAAAATAGTAGTAATAATGAAGAGCTATTGAAGACCCATGCTGAAATTTTTGAGGATCAGGAAGAAAATATAAAATATTTAGAGAAGAAAAATGAAGATCACAGTCAACTGATAAAATGTTTTTAAGAGGATCATAAAGAGCATAAAAAGTTGAAGACACTTGTTATGATGCTTATTCCAAAGGAAAAAGAAGGATGAGTTTTCCTTAACTCTGATATTTGGTTGTATTACCTTCTTTGTACAAATTTTTCTAATCATAATGTAAAATTTGGTTGTTATTCATATTTTTTGTTGTATAGTACTAAAATTTAAGGTACCGTTTTTTCTTACATTCCCTTTATTCATTTTTGAAAATCACAAAGGGGGAGAAATTAATGATAAAAATAACAATATGTATAGAAAATAATTCCCTATGTAAGGGGGGTATATCTAAGGTTTTATCAAAGAAGATTTCATAATGTAAGAAAAATAATAATCTATTTATGAAAGGAATTAATATGATGCTTATAGATTTAAAGACCTAAGGGGGAGTTTTTCGTATTCATCATGATTTGTAATTAAAGGGAGATAAGTTTTTATTTTATGTTTATAATGAAAAATTCAATGTCCTTATATTGTTTTTTGACAGGATTTTTGTGCTCTCAAAAAAAAAGATATTGTTGAGTCAATAAGTTTTCCTTATGACTTTCCATTTCTCTATGTTTTGAAAATAACAAACACTTTATCTTAATGAAAATTATATTTTCCTTATGGAATATTTTCATAAGGAAAATTTCACATCTCTATGGAAATGTTTATCCTTTCATATGATTTCATTGTTTATATTATAGTGTATCTAAATATAACTCATTTTTTTAGTATGTTAAATTTTGGTTTCATATCTAAAACCTTGAAATATTATAATTCCTTGTATATCATGTATTCTATTTTTAGACACTGAATAAATTGAAATTTACATTCTAAAATCTCAAAAATTCAGACTCCGAATTCATTGAAATTCAGATTCCCAATTCTCTGAAATGAAATCTCTGAATTATTTGAAATTCAGATTCCAAATTCTCTAAAATTTAGACACCATATTCTCTAAAATTCAAACATCAAATTCTCTAAAATTTACACTCTGAATTATCTGAAATTCATAGTCTAAATTCAATAATATTTAGACTCTAAATTCCTCATTATTCAGATTCTGAATTCTTGAATTCAGACTCCGAAATATAGAGAATTCAAATTCTATATTCCTTGTGAAATAATATCTGAATAACCATGTATTATAGTGACTGAATGTTTATTTGGTTAGACTCCAAATTATATTTTCTATTTAGTCTAAAAAAATACATTTTATTATGTAATTTCATTTTCCTTACACTTATTGTGAAAAGATGTCATACAATCTATTTTTAACTAACCATTGGATGAGTGACACATGTATAGGTCCCTCCAAAATTCAAGGAAAAATATGAACTTTGGAGGAGGGAGTTGACCATTGAAGAAGTGCCTATAAATTAGAGCTCATTAGAATGATCTTACAAACAGATCCATCAATATAGATATTTCATGTTGCTGAAGTGATTTGTAGAGAGATATACTCTTATGCTTTGTGCAGTTTTGAACTTATTGTTCAGATTGCATTATACGACTCCAATTTTTGCTGAGTACAGTAGAGGGATTCCAGGGATAAGAAGAAATATTTGTCGATAACCTTAATGTTCGAGGAATTCTATGGATAGAAAGATAGAGGTGCTGATTAACTTAAATATAAAGTTCTTGCGGGGATACCAAGTCAGATTCTGATATTCCAATCGAGGGCTTACCCTGGTGTGGGTAAGACAGACTTTTTTGAAAGTATTAATTAATAGACCTTTAACCAAGTTTTTTGTATACACTTCTCATTATGTTAAACAATTTTATACTTGTTACATTTTTTGTTTCAATTCTATTTCCATTAAATATTGATGAAGGAATAATGTATAACATTATTATACTTTCATGTACTTTTTTATAATCTGATAATTAAGATTTTATACACATTAAGATAGAATCATTTCCTTGTAAACATTCCTTCAATTTCATTTCCAAAACCTTATTTCTGGATCCTAGCAAGAATGTTTTGTAGAACAAAAATATGTGTTGTGAATTTACCTTGTTTGACTATGTTAATCATAGTTTTCATTAAAGGTAAAAATGAATATTTCTAAAAAAAAATTCTCCCACCTCTTGTAATTTAGCATATAAATTATTATTTTGATCATATAGAAAGAGTTCACTACTAAGATTATCTCCATTCCAAAACATAATAAACTTACTACCCTAATTACCCTAGTAGAATAGGTCTATATGGAAAGAGTTTATCCACTAGGATAACACTACGCATCAAAATCAATGGAATTAAGTTTACCAAGGTAGAGTTATTCAATGTGAATTTCAACTTTCAAACCATAAAAATAATTCTTTAATCCCAATTATTTTAACCACACAATTGTTGAAATAGTTTTTAGAAACAATAACAAAAACAAATATATTTTTCTTAAACATTTTTTATTCACTTTTATAACCATTTACAATCCATTTCTATGATAATTCCATCAATCATTATTTCCAAAAAAAATAATATGAATAAATTATTAGGAAAGTAAGGTTTATTGAATATAGCTAAATCATGAATCCTCTTCCATGAAATAGTTGGAATTCAAAATAATCACTTAAAATATCTAATCTACAAGTAATATATGTTTTATTGAGTCAAGGATGGTCTATAATCCATGAATTTAAAAATAATAATATATGATTCATCATTTAAATAAAAATAGGAAATATAGATAGACTAATATAATGATTCATGAATAATGCAAAATGAATAATGAATATCTTGGAAAAAATCCTAATTCCCTGATAGATCTCATGGAAACTAAATTAAATAATATCACAAACAATATATATAGAATAAAAATGATATAATGTTATATTAAAGGATATAATATTTAATCATGAATAACAGTGAATAATGACCATGAAAGACAACATACATTTGAAAAACTATATCTAAAACTCAAAATTCCATTGAAAAAAATCAAATAGAGGTGATGAATGTAATAAATATCAAAGAGGAGTCTCTATGGTTGAAAGACTGTTCCACTAGAAGTGGAATGGGAAAATTGGATTGTTTCAAGCCTAAAAATAAAACTTCTCTTTAATTAAATCACATTTCATGGGGTGGAAACCATGCTTGGATAACTATCCACCAACCATGCACCCCTTTTAGTGCAATTGGAGAAGCTTCATGGTTTGGCCACATGATTTTTCAAACCATGTATGAAAAATGACATATTATTTTGTACTAATTTTCATGTTTTTTGTTGGAATCCACATGTTTTGGGACAACCATGAACCTTACCATGTGGCCTCCTATTGATCTCTAAAACAAGGTGGATGGTTTCCTCATAGGACAAACATGGTTTTCACTAAACATTCTCTAAGTTCATGTAGGCTTGAAAAATTCTTAAAACAAACAAAAGTAACTGGAAAACATGACAGATGAACCAATTTAAGTATATAAAAAACAAATAAATTTATGCACCTAATAGAAACACTATGAGGTGATAATTCTCCACTACATATTTCTTTCTTCCCCAAAAATCTAAAAAGAAGTTTTTTTTCCACCAAAGAAATGATGAAACTTCTCCCACAACAAATATTTCCAATCACACATCTCATGTTAGTTAAATCTTAATACCAATAAATGTAATTTTTTTTATAAACATCCCACATATAACCTTAAAATTAACAAACTAAAGTGGGTTCTAAATCACATATATATCATGTTCCATGTTTATGTATTTCTAAATCATAATATGAGATATTTATGGATAATAATTTTGCTGTTGATACACATGGAAGATTAAATGGATAAAAGGAAACTATGGTGGTAAATCCAATATATATTCCACCATTCCTAATTTATTAATGAACTCAAATGGTCCCACATGGGTAGGAGCATTATTTCCTTTCATTTTATATTACTGGTGAGCTATCTGGGGTGAAATGTTTTAGAACACATAATCACAAACTAAAAAACTAAAAGGAATATTATATCTATACATATAATAACTTTACATTATTTTACCCATCCCTAAACATTGATTGATGAAATGAATTTATTCCACTATATCCTAAAACAATCTTTTCCTGACTAAGGATGCCTCTCTAACAATAGACCAACTAAGAGGGTAGTTGCAAGGGAAACCATACAAATATTTGAAAGGATCCATTCAAAAGTAAAACTATATAATATTATTAAAAAAATTCAACCACCATTAAACATCCATACGAAGAACTTCTCAATTCTACAAGATTGGAATAAAGTATATATTCTAGAATATGATTATACTATTCAATCTTCCTATCCTTATGAGGATGATATACTTTTATAAACCCATCCTAAGTGCACATTTTCTCTTGGAGGCTCATCCAAAACCTAGAGGTAATGAATGGTTCCCATTATATGATAATGGCCATAGGAGTCCCATGAAGTACAATAACATATAACTCACACAACTTCTCTAAGTCGTCTTCTATAGTGGTGTCATGGATAGATATGAAATGAGAAATCTCGGTCAACCAATTGATCAAATATCAAATGGAATTATTACCTTAGGGAGTTTTATGCACCCCATTATTGAAATCAATTGAAATTCAATTCCCCATTTATGCTTCTATATAAATATGTTCAAGAAAAAGAGAAGGATTTTTGTTCTCAAGAATTATCATTTTCCATGTATAACATCTAGCTAAACATTGTCTAAGGACAATTTAATATCAATACATCAAAACTAACTCATCTTGTAATAAATAATCTTTGTGGTTTCCCAAGGTATAATCTGAGTGAATTATGAAAATTTCTAAAAATTTCCTTTCTTATAGATGATGTAATAACATATTTGTTTATAAAGAATATAATTTCATCCATATAGTGGGACCATTAGATGATGTTATCCCTATACTCCAATGGCCAGAAGGTCTTTTTTTTATTGATTTTTTATAATACACCTTTCAAGGGGTGAGGTGGAACTCTTACAAGTCCCTTAGGTCTAAGTATTACATCAGCTGTAGGACTTATAGGAATTCATTTCTCGTAGGCTTCAAACAATACAAACAACCCAGACTAATATCTTGGAATTTTTCCTCCCCAGAATCTTCAATCACATAGCCTTAACTGGCATATGATAATGTTAAATTTTTTTCATAGGTACAATTTAATATTAATTAATAAAATAAGTCATATTGTTTTAATTCCATATGTAATCAACCCCTTTCTAGGTGATAGTTAACAATGGAGAAGAAATATTTCCACAATACTTTTCAAACCACTAATAATACCCCTAATAAACCTAGGATTCTAAAAATATTAACAACATTCCATAGTTCTTCACAACTAATTATAGCCATTACATTTTAAGGATCAATTTAGATATAAGGTTCTAAATATCACATGTCTTAAGAACATAACATATTTTACCCAGAATTAGTATTGTGACCGTTTTGTATTATGATTATGATACCAAACAATTTCAAAAAAAATCCCAATGTGAAACATATGATCTTACTAAACCTTCGTGCACAACACGATTTCATCCAAAAAATCATGGAAAAATTACTTAGTTGTTGGTGGAAAATCAGGTTTATAAATTCAATGAGGGAAATATGAGAGTTAGTTTTTCCGAACCACATCAAAAGGTGCATTATGTGTCCATAAATGAACTTAAAGGTGTTAATTAGATTATATGACTACATTAATATGAGTTGGTGATAACTAAACTGAATTTAAATCAAAAAAACTCACTTTTCCCTTTCAATTGGTTGAATAAATAATCAATTATAGTGAAAGGATATTTGTTCTTGTTTGTTATATGATTTATCTTCTGTTAATAAATTCTGAAAAAAATAATTTACGTATATTGGATTCCCTAGGTGACATAATCTGGAATATAATACCACTCGATCTTGAATTATATAATTATATTTTCATATTTTCCAACTAAACTACAATGATATTACATGATGAAATTGATATCATCTTCATTAATGAAACAAATTAAATTTAGAACCCCAACACCAGCTTTGGTGGAAAACCCAAAAATTTATTTGAATATCATTTTGGATTCTCATTGAATAAAAAAAGAGATCAAAACCTCTAGAATAATTTTCCATCATGACTATATATATTAATTTTAAACTATAAATCTCAAAAATAGTGGGTCACTTAGGAATATACCACAGATCCCAATCCCCCTAAAAGACACATGAGTTCCCATTATGGGTATTATGTGACCCCCATTTTTTGATTATAATTCATCCAAGATTTTGGAGTAATCATATAGTCCATCCCACTAATAACAATGCATAGGTCTAAGTTGACAACCATGAAATACCAAACCACCTCTATATTGTACATAAATAAATATCACAAGGCTCATTATAAACCATACTCCTTTTTTCTTAGAGGTGTCACCAATTCCAAAATAAAAGGAATGAGATCCATTGGATATTTTAAAAGTTCAACAATATCAGTTGATATAAAGGATTTAGAGATATTTTTATCAAAAAAATTAGTTTCCAATTTTAAAAAAATACAAATGATACATGTCACTATCGTAGGACCTATATAATCTTTATTTGGAGACTCTTCAAATACATGTAACTTCCCAATTGTAGAGGCCTATTTCTGGAACCATATAATATATGATTAATCTGATAACACCATAGTTATTATTGGTTCCAAATATGGTTTTCCATACTTAGGAAATGATATAGCCTTATAGAACATTGATAGGTCACCATGATTCCCACAAATGATGATAACATTTTATGTCATGAAAAAATATAATTTATTGTGTCATATCTATCTATACATGAAAAAATCATGAAATTAACCACTGATGATGTTATATAAAGATATTCTTGAGAAGAACCATCACTATTACTCTATGAATCTCAAACTACTTCCACTTTACCATTTAAAAATAATATGAGATACTACCAAAAGAAAAAAAGGAACTCCTATCATCCCTGAATTATCTATCAGGTCAATATCCACCTTCCATTCTTAAACCACCATCTCTTCAAAGGTGGTTGTAACACCCAAGACTTTTATGTTATATAAATCATCAAAGGAATCTTTTTCTACACAACACTTGCTTGGCTTGCTTTACACGCAATCGCGACCTTCCTCGATAGCTTGCGTCGTACGCAATACCGAGTTTCACTAAACAACAATATGCTATTAAAACTAGCCGTTATGAATAGTAATAACCACTTTTTGAAATTTTATAAATTTTATTTTTCAAAATGGACTTCATTTTTGGACTCAGAATATCGAAATTAGCCTAGGGTGAAATTTTGGTATTTTTCTGAAAAATTTCAATTTTTGATGAATAGTGAAACCACTAAGTGGTAGGTTAAAAACTGAATTTTGCATAAAACTTAATTTTACCGCTTCTGTGAATGGAATTTCGAAAATCCGAGAGACACAGTTAATATCAAGGACTAAAATGTGGTTCAATGAGATGAAAATAATTTTTTGGTGAATAGTAACTTTTTACTTTTTTTACCGCGGTTAATAGTAAATAGGGTAACTAAGGGTAAATATGATATTACTATTACCCTAACACATGTCATAATTCTATTGGACAAGTGTAATTCGACCAAAAACAAACTTAGGAATAAAATATGACCATTTAGGCCCACTTGGATTAGATTAGGACATTTATTATTAATTTATTTAAAGAAGGGTTAAAATAGTTAAAATCAAAGTTTAATAAGTAAATCATTTTTAATATGGGGTTATACATAAGATAAATTCGATTGTAAATATTCATTAGAAATCCAAAAAGATTTCCTACATGATGGTATTTTATTTGTAATTTTTAGACATCAAATAATTTAATTTATTTATGACACAAATATGATGCAGTAATTATCTTATTAATGAAATATTGACAAAATTGATAATATAAATACCAAAATAAATGTAATTTAAGACTTTTTATGAATTCCACTAATTTTCTAGGTTACTATGATATATTATTGTTGATTTAATCAAATTTTTTCGAACATATAATTCTGTTATGACTTTCACAAAAATCATATATCAAATAGTGTCAAAATTGACACAAAATAGTTTTTAAATAAAATATTATATTATTAATTGTTATTTTATTCCTAAAAATCTAAGGTTCGGCCAAATGACTTAGATAAGGATATATATATTAATAATAAACAATTTGGGGTTCGTTTGGCATGTTATAGTAAGTGTATTAACCATATAGTGAAAGAAAACAAAAAGACACGGTAAAAGTTAAATTAATTAACTTAGAGTTAAATCTAATTGATAAGGTTAAAATATTACCCTAAACTTGTCTACATCTTATTGGTTGATAGGATTTCGACCCATCCCCACTTTAGCTTCGAAATAAGACCCTTTGGAACCATTATAAACCGATTTTGACTTTAATATAAAATAATATTTTGAGATATTCCTAAGGTGCCCCTCTCCTCCCTTATAAAAGGGCACCTCCTCCCCCTCCTCCTCACACCAATTTGAGCACTCAAGCTCGGCCAACCCCTGCCATTTTCCCTTCTCCACTTCCCTAGAATAATCCTAGAGGTCCTGGTCTTCTACAAATACCAATCTTAGTTCCTTAAGTGGAGGATTCAAAAAGGCGTTCCAAAGAAGAGGTAATATCCATTACCGATCTTTTCAATTTCTTTCTTCTTCAACTTCTTC
The DNA here is from genome assembly GCA_963277665.1 of Viscum album. Lineage (NCBI taxonomy): Eukaryota > Viridiplantae > Streptophyta > Magnoliopsida > Santalales > Viscaceae > Viscum > Viscum album. The sequence goes on from OY728138.1 coordinate 1,387,084,168, forward strand.
TTCTTTAGTTGTTTCATGATAAAGTAATAACATCAGTATTACTTACATACTGATATGTTATTATAAATATGAAACAACCCTAATTCACCTTCTATCCATCCTACGGAAAAATGAAATCACCGCGCGTGCGTACGTACGGAATACCGTCTCCACGCCGTGGTGTAATCTATTTTCCACCATCACCTTACAAGGATGGGTATAATGGTGTAATCAGTAACTATATATGATTATTATTAAGTAATATTGATACTGAAATAATATATATATATACTCCAATACAATTCCACGATCATAGGAACGATATCATCACTCGTGCGTACGTACGGAATACCGTCTCCACGATGTGATGCGACTCGTTCTACATGATCTTCATTTCATAATGATTATATAAATGAATTGAATGAATGAATATGGTATATAATACACTAATACCAATCTGGAAATGAATTATCTATAACCTAAAGATAAGAATAAGAATTTATTCGACAAAACACGCATAAGAACAAAAAGTTATAAAGACCCGAGTAACAAGTAACAATGAAATATTACTAACAAGAAGCTAATAATATGACCATATATGATCTCATATCAATATGTATGATTCTGGAATAAGTAAATAACATTATTTAAACCATTATACAGGAGCTTCGGACACGAACAAAGCAAATCGGACCTAAGGTAAGGGAAATATCACAATCTCATTTTTATCTGAGATTGTTTATTCGTAAGTATTTACTGGGGTGTATTTTATCATCCACATCCATGTTCCCTCAATATGTAATATTGTTTCCATCCACTTGAAATAGTTTAAATCCAATTTTACCCTTAGGTGAGTTTTTAGTAAAGAATATGAAAGGAATATTTTGTCGTTTTTCCGTACGAGGTACTTTTTGACTTTTCCAACAAAAGTACGAAGAATGTTTTTTTAACTTATACGGCATGAATGGATTTTTAAAACATTACTTCAAAGAAGCTTCCTTTACAAGTTTTCAAGTTTATTTTTAATCAACTTCTTTTATTTTAAAGTTGTATGACATGTTATGAAAGGAAAAATGTTTTTGAAGAAGAAAGGATATTTTCCTCAAGAATTCAATTCAAGTGTTTTATCAAAATTATTTTCCATCTAAGATAATAAAGGGTTCTGTTTCTATCCATATTTTTACATTGGTTTGACTATGTTGTGATGGAATTATGTTTATGAATTCCTTTATCATATATGAATTTATTTATGATGTCATGATGTTTCAAGAATCCCATTTTTGTTATATGTGTTATGCGATGATGTATGTTTTATGATTATGTGGCACACATAAGAAAGGATTCATTATAAGATGGGTGGGACCTATATCTCCCTCCAATGCATTGGGTAATGATTTTATATCTCATGAGATAGACATGGCTGGAACGGAAGGTTATTTCGGTTCAGTGATACAGGACTGAAACGAGGAGTGAACTCGGTTCAGAAAGGGACTTTTTCCACTAAGATAGTCTTGGCAATGAGTCATGACTAACAAGAAATGATTTTCCATGATTATGTGTGCATGCCACAAAGATTCAAGTTTTATGTTATGATTATGGGGATCTCATTTTCACTTCTATGATTTATTCCATGTTAAGATATTATGATCTCTTTTGCAGGTTTTAATTTTCAAAAAGATATGATATGATTTTTATTTCCTTTATTTGCCCTTGCTGAGCATTTGAGCTCACCCTTTTATGTTTTCTTTTCCCCAGGCCAGGAAGATGGATATTAAGTAGGATATGCTAAAAGGGACCCTAGATATGATGAAATAAATGGGAGACACTGTAGAATATTTATGAACCAGTTGTTTATGTTTCCCAGTTTCTAAAGACACTATACCTATACGGTCCTTTGTGGTTTTGTCATATGTTGTAATAAGTGTGATTCAATTTTGAAGTATTAACAATGTATGTAAAGTGTGGGTCGTTATAGTTGGTATCAGAGGAAAGGTATAGTCAACCTTTGGAAACTAGGATGTGAAAGCCTTAGTAAGAACCCTAAGGATAAGTCTAAGCATAGAACACAATCTTAGAAATGGCCATGAATAACCTAGGATAAGACCATAAGCATGAAAATTTTATTCTTGAATTATGTGGTTTCCTATTATAATTAGTGTTGCTCACACTATTCTTCTTGGTTTTAGTCAATGGCTGGAACCCGAAGGAACCGTGTTAATGCGGAATGCGATGGGCAATGCAATGATTGTCCCCCTGAGCAACCAAACGATATGGGAGATGGAATGCAAAATCTTGTAGCCATGCTCACACAACTTTCTCAAGCTATGAATCATGCAGGATTTCCAAACGAACAAAGGAGGGAGCAACATTCTGTTGAATCCTTCATGAGGCAGCGTCCACCATCTTTCAGCGGGTCTACTGATCCATTAGTTGCTGAACAATGGATTAGTACTACTGAAAAGATATTTTCAGTTCTTCAATGTTCTGAGCATGATAAAGTCATCCTAGAAGTGTATCGTTTGGAAGGAGATGCTGATCAATGGTGGAATCTTGTTAAGAATACAAGGCAAAGGGATGAAATTGAGTCTATGGAATGGGACGAGTTCAAGAACTTATTTTTCAATAAGTACTTCCCTCGTATTCTCCGAACAAAGATGGAGAAAGAGTTCCTTGAACTGAAGCAAAGGGATGATGAATCTGTTGGTACCTATGAAGCAAATTTTACCAGACTTGCAAGGTACGCTTCTGGTATTATTATCCAACCTGAGAGTAAGATCGATCGATTCTTCAGTGGCTTAAAACCAAGTCTTCGAAGGGCGTTAGCCATAAGGGACTTCAATAGCTACGAGGAAATCGTTCGATGTGCTCTCAAAGTCGAGATGGAGATTGGAGTAACCCATCAGTCACATGGGTTTGATAAGAAGAGGAAGATGGAATTCAAAGAAAAATCTAAAGAGCACACGGAAAAGAAGATGAACTTTCCCTTATGCTCAAAGTGTGGAAAGAAACATGGAGGGAGTTGTCTTAAAGGGACAAGTAAATGTTTTAAATGTGGAAAGGAAGGTCATCGGGCATTTGAATGCCGTGATAATGGGAAGAAGATGTCTAATGATGCAAACAAAGGAAGGGATACACAGAATGAACCTGCTACACTTCAATGTTTCAAGTGCAAGGAGATGGGGCATTATGCCAATCAATGCCCAAATCCAAGGGTTGATGATGATGGTCGACGTCAACAAACTCTTAAGGCTAAAGAAAAAGGAAAGTCACATGCAATTTCTATCAGCGATGTGGAGTACGATAACGATGTGGTGAAAGGTACACTTACCATCCACTCTAAAGTAGCAAATGTTTTATTTGATTCTGGATCCACCCACTCTTTTATTTCTGAAAAATTTTCTAAGGGTATCACCGTATTACCTCAACAATTAGATGTTGAGTTAGCTGTGACAACACCTAATGGCACATCAATCGCATCAGAAGTTTATAATTCTTCTCCGATCGAAGTTTGTGGGAAAGTGCTTCCTGCAAATCTTGTGATCCTTCCTTTAGTGGAATTTGATGTGATTCTTGGCATGGATTGGCTTTCTCTACATGGAGCTCATATCAATTGCCAAAGAAGGGAAGTCACATTTCATATTCCAGATCAACCTACGATCGTCTATCAATGCAAGGATGAACATAACCTTCCAGTGGAAATTTCTTCCATCTTATGGGTATTGATTCCACTAAATGAAGGTTATTTATCTCAAATAGTTGGTGAGAAACTCACGATTAAGAATATGCCCATTGTACGGGAGTTTGATGATGTCTTTCCGGAGGAATTACCGGGTCTTCCACCAAATCGTGACGTTGAGTTTTCAATAGAACTCGTACCGGGTGCTTTGCCTATTTCAAAGACACCTTATAGAATGGCCCCAATTGAGTTGCAGGAATTGAAGAAGCAACTCCAAGAGAATCTTGATAAGGGATTCATACGCCCTAGTGCGTCACCTTGGGGAGCACCTGTTCTATTTGTTAAGAAGAAAGATGGATCAATGAGACTCTGCATTGATTATAGAGAACTTAACAAGATCACTATCAAGAACAAATATCCTCTCCCACGCATTGATGACTTATTTGACCAACTACGCGGAGCTCAATACTTTTCCAAGATTGATCTTCGTTCAGGGTATCATCAATTAAGGGTCAAAAGGGAGGATATACCAAAGACGGCTTTCCGTACAAGGTATGGACACTATGAATTTATAGTGATGCCATTTGGTCTTACTAATGCCCCTGCTATCTTCATGGATCTAATGAATAGAGTCTTTAGAGACTATCTTGATCAATTTGTGGTAGTCTTTATAGACGATATTCTTGTCTATTCAAAGAGCAAGGAAGAGCATGAAGATCACTTGAGAATTATATTGAAGACCCTGAGAAAAGAGAAGCTTTATGCCAAATTTACCAAGTGTGAATTTTGGCTTCAAAAAGTTGCATTTTTGGGTCATATAATCTCAAAAGAGGGGATATCTGTGGATCCAGCAAAAACAGAGGTTATCGAAAGATGGTCAAGACCAACAACAGTAACTGAGATCCAAAGTTTTCTTGGTTTGGCTGGTTATTATCGACGTTTTGTAAAAGATTTTTCACGATTATCTAATCCACTCACCAAGTTGACTCGGAAAGGAGTTAAGTTTGTCTGGACAGAGGAATGTGAAGAGAATTTCAAGGAGTTGAAAAGAAGGTTATCCAGTGCACCTGTGCTCACACTGCCTTATAGTGGAGAAAGGTTTGTGATCTACAGTGATGCATCCAAGAAGGGATTGGGGTGTGTTCTTATGCAAAATGATATGGTGATAGCTTATGCCTCACGACAGTTGAAAATCCATGAGCAAAATTACCCAACACATGATTTGGAGTTGGCTGCGGTAATCTTTGCATTAAAGATTTGGAGGCATTACCTTTATGGTGAAAGGTGTGATATTTATACTGATCATAAAAGTTTAAAGTATATTTTCACACAAAAGGAGCTGAATATGCGCCAAAGAAGGTGGTTGGAGCTGATTAAGGATTATGACTGCTCAATCCATTACCACCCTGGGAAGCAAACAAGGTGGCAGATGCATTAAGTCGACAAGACCATGCTAGTTTATCCATGATGAGGATTACAAAAGATCCAATATTTATGGATTTACAAAGGATGGATCTTGGAATTATAATGGAAGGGGAAAAATATTATCTTTCTCAAATGAATGTTCAACCATCTATACATGTGAAGATTAAAGAGGCACAGAAAGAAGATGTCGAGTTACAAAAGAAGGTGAGAAATGTTCCTGAATTCAACCTTGATTGTGATGGAATAATAAAGTTCAGGAATCAGGTTTGTGTTCCTCCCATCCCCGAATTAAAGAAAGAGCTGCTGGATGAGGCTCATAGTTCTTCATTCTCTATTCATCCTGGAAGCACGAAGATGTATAGGGACCTGAAAGAGTACTTCTGGTGGGATGGCATGAAAAGAGATGTTGCTGAATATGTCTCTCGATGCTTGGTTTGTCAACAAGTTAAAGCTGAGAGACAGAAGTCTAAGGGGATGTTACAACCATTACCCATACCCGAATGGAAATGGGAAAACATCACTATGGACTTTGTCATAGGACTTCCTAAAACATCCAAAGGCAATAATGCTATCTGGGTCATAGTTGACCGTCTTACAAAGTCTGCACACTTCATTGCTATTAGAGAGGATTTCTCTCTAGATCAGCTTGCCAGGATATATGTAAAGGAAGTGGTAAGATTGCATGGAGTACCACTTTCTATTATATCTGATCGAGATCCGAGATTTACCTCGAAGTTCTGGCGAAGTCTTCAGCATACTCTGGATACAGAGTTGAGTTTCAGCACTGCTTATCATCCCCAGACAGACGGTCAGTCTGAGAGAACAATTCAAACCCTAGAAGATATGTTGAGAGCTTGCTCTATGGATTTCAAAGGAGGTTGGGATCAACACCTACCTTTGGTGGAATTTTCTTATAATAATAGCTTTCACTCCAGTATTCAGATGGCTCCTTATGAAGCTCTCTATGGAAAGAAATGCAGGACTCCAACTTGCTGGGATGAAGTTGGGGAAAGAAAGCTATTAGGACCTGATCTCGTTGATGAAATGGCAGAAAAGGTCAGATCTATTCAACAACACATAAGAGCAGCTCAGAGTCGACAGAAAAGTTATGCCGACAACCGAAGAAAAGACCTAGAGTTTGAAGTGGGTGATAAAGTGTTCTTACGAATATCTCCCTGGAAGAGGGTTATGAGATTTGGAAAGAAGGGGAAGTTGAGCCCTAGATATATCGGTCCTTTTGAAATACTGGATCGTGTTGGAAAGGTAGCTTACCGATTGGCGCTTCCACCGAATCTCTCTCAAGTTCACGATGTATTCCATGTATCTCTCCTGAGAAAGTACATACCAGATCCTTCACATGTACTCAGCTCAGAAGTTGTACCGCTGGAGCAAGATATTTCTTATGAAGAACAGCCGATAGAGATTCTAGATCGTAGCGAAAAAGTCCTACGAAACAAGACCACTCACTTGGTGAAAGTTTTATGGAGAAACCACCAACTTGAAGAAGCTACATGGGAGCTTGAGGATATGATGAGGGAGAAGTATCCTCATTTGTTTGTTGCAAAGTGACGAATTTCGAGGGCGAAATTCTTTTTAAGGGGGGTAGAATGTAACACCCGAGACTTTTATGTTATATAAATCATCAAAGGAATCTTTTTCTACACAACACTTGCTTGGCTTGCTTTACACGCAATCACGACCTTCCTCGATAGCTTGCGTCGTACGCAATACCGAGTTTCACTAAACAACAATATGCTATTAAAACTAGCCGTTATGAATAGTAATAACCACTTTTTGAAATTTTATAAATTTTATTTTTCAAAATGGACTTCATTTTTGGACTCAGAATATCGAAATTAGCCTAGGGTGAAATTTTGGTATTTTTCTGAAAAATTTCAATTTTTGATGAATAGTGAAACCACTAAGTGGTAGGTTAAAAACTGAATTTTGCATAAAACTTAATTTTACCGCTTCTGTGAATGGAATTTCGAAAATCCGAGAGACACGGTTAATATCAAGGACTAAAATGTGGTTCAATGAGATGAAAATAATTTTTTGGTGAATAGTAACTTTTTACTTTTTTTACCGCGATTAATAGTAAATAGGGTAACTAAGGGTAAATATGATATTACTATTACCCTAACACATGTCATAATTCTATTGGACAAGTGTAATTCGACCAAAAACAAACTTAGGAATAAAATATGACCATTTAGGCCCACTTGGATTAGATTAGGACATTTATTATTAATTTATTTAAAGAAGGGTTAAAATAGTTAAAATCAAAGTTTAATAAGTAAATCATTTGTAATATGGGGTTATACATAAGATAAATTCGATTGTAAATATTCATTAGAAAGCTAAAAAGATTTCCTACATGATGGTATTTTATTTGTAATTTTTAGACATCAAATAATTTAATTTATTTATGACACAAATATGATGCAGTAATTATCTTATTAATGAAATATTGACAAAATTGATAATATAAATACCAAAATAAATGTAATTTAAGACTTTTGATGAATTCCACTACTTTTCTAGGTTACTATGATATATTATTGTTGATTTAATCAAATTGGTTCGAACATATAATTCTGTTATGACTTTCACAAAAATCATATATCAAATAGTGTCAAAATTGACACAAAATAGTTTTTAAATCAAATATTATATTATTAATTGTTATTTTATTCCTAAAAATCTAAGGTTCGGCCAAATGACTTAGATAAGGATATATATATTAATAATAAACAATTTGGGGTTCGTTTGGCATGTTATAGTAAGTGTATTAACCATATAGTGAAAGAAAACAAAAAGACACGGTAAAAGTTAAATTAATTAACTTAGAGTTAAATCTAATTGATAAGGTTAAAATAATACCCTAAACTTGTGTACATATTATTGGTTGATAGGATTTCGACCCATCCCCACTTTAGCTTCTAAATAAGACCCTTTGGAACCATTATAAACCGATTTTGACTTTAATATAAAATAATATTTTGAGATATTCCTAAGGTGCCCCTCTCCTCCCTTATAAAAGGGCACCTCCTCCCCCTCCTCCTCACACCAATTTGAGCACTCAAGCTCGGCCAACCCCTGCCATTTTCCCTTCTCCACTTCCCTAGAATAATCCTAGAGGTCCTGGTCTTCTCCAAAGACCAATCTTAGTTCCTTAAGTGGAGGATTCAAAAAGGCGTTCCAAAGAAGAGGTAATATCCATTACCGATCTTTTCAATTTCTTTCTTCTTCAACTTCTTCTTCTTTAGTTGTTTCATGATAAAGTAATAACATCAGTATTACTTACATACTGATATGTTATTATAAATATGAAACAACCCTAATTCACCTTCTATCCATCCTACGGAAAAATGAAATCACCGCGCGTGCGTACGTACGGAATACCGTCTCCACGCCGTGGTGTAATCTATTTTCCACCATCACCTTACAAGGATGGGTATAATGGTGTAATCAGTAACTATATATGATTATTATTAATTAATATTGATACTGAAATAATATATATATATACTCCAATACAATTCCACGATCATAGGAACGATATCATCACTCGTGCGTACGTACGGAATACCGTCTCCACGATGTGATGCGACTCGTTCTACATGATCTTCATTTCATAATGATTATATAAATGAATTTAATGAATGAATATGGTATATAATACACTAATACCATTCTGGAAATGAATTATCTATAACCTAAAGATAAGAATAAGAATTTATTCGACAAAACACGCATAAGAACAAAAAGTTATAAAGACCCGAGTAACAAGTAACAATGAAATATTACTAACAAGAAGCTAATAATATGACCATATATGATCTCATATCAATATGTATGATTCTGGAATAAGTAAATAACATTATTTAAACCATTATACAGGAGCTTCGGACACGAACAAAGCAAATCGGACCTAAGGTAAGGGAAATATCACAATCTCATTTTTATCCGAGATTGTTTATTCGTAAGTATTTACTGGGGTGTATTTTATCATCCACATCCATGTTCCCTCAATATGTAATATTGTTTCCATCCACTTGAAATAGTTTAAATCCAATTTTACCCTTAGGTGAGTTTTTAGTAAAGAATATGAAAGGAATATTTTGTCGTTTTTCCGTACGAGGTACTTTTTGACTTTTCCAACAAAAGTACGAAGAATGTTTTTTTAACTTATACGGCATGAATGGATTTTTAAAACATTACTTCAAAGAAGCTTCCTTTACAAGTTTTCAAGTTTATTTTTAATCAACTTCTTTTATTTTAATGTTGTATGACATGTTATGAAAGGAAAAATGTTTTTGAAGAAGAAAGGATATTTTCCTCAAGAATTCAATTCAAGTGTTTTATCAAAATTATTTTCCATCTAAGATAATAAAGGGTTCTGTTTCTATCCATATTTTTACATTGGTTTGACTATGTTGTGATGGAATTATGTTTATGAATTCCTTTATCATATATGAATTTATTTATGATGTCATGATGTTTCAAGAATCCCATTTTTGTTATATGTGTTATGCGATGATGTATGTTTTATGATTATGTGGCACACATAAGAAAGGATTCATTATAAGATGGGTGGGACCTATATCTCCCTCCAATGCATTGGGTAATGATTTTATATCTCATGAGATAGACATGGCTGGAACGGAAGGTTATTTCGGTTCAGTGATACAGGACTGAAACGAGGAGTGAACTCGGTTCAGAAAGGGACTTTGTCCACTAAGATAGTCTTGGCAATGAGTCATGACTAACAAGAAATGATTTTCCATGATTATGTGTGCATGCCACAAAGATTCAAGTTTTATGTTATGATTATGGGGATCTCATTTTCACTTCTATGATTTATTCCATGTTAAGATATTATGATCTCTTTTGCAGGTTTTAATTTTCAAAAAGATATGATATGATTTTTATTTCCTTTATTTGCCCTTGCTGAGCATTTGAGCTCACCCTTTTATGTTTTCTTTTCCCCAGGCCAGGAAGATGGATATTAAGTAGGATATGCTAAAAGGGACCCTAGATATGATGAAATAAATGGGAGACACTGTAGAAGATTTATGAACCAGTTGTTTATGTTTCCCAGTTTCTAAAGACACTATACCTATACGGTCCTTTGTGGTTTTGTCATATGTTGTAATAAGTGTGATTCAATTTTGAAGTATTAACAATGTATGTAAAGTGTGGGTCGTTATAGTGGTTATATTTAATATGAATTACCATGACTAAATATCAGATAAAAGAACCATAGTAATTATCTAATACTTCATGTTCTAATTAAATACAAGATCTAGATAGATTAAAGAAAGATCGAAGGACCAATTAGGATACTCCATCACTGACCAATTCCCTTGAAAAATGGTGAGGAACTCCTTGTATTTATCAATGGCCATAGAGTATAGGATCAAACTCATGGTGAAAATGTCTAGAATAAATTCCACACAAATATATAAAACTTATTATCAAATGAAAACAAGTATCACCATATTATACTTGGGACACAAATATTTAAATAAATATGGCTCACATTAAATATGTTAGGATTATCTGGGAGTTTTATAATCCTCTCATTATTTCCCATAAAAGAACACAGTACTCAAAGATCCATAATTACTTGAAAATATGGTATTTTCTAGTAGATAATTTTTTTAAAAAAAGTCATTTCATCATTCCTTCGAGGTTCAGCCTCTTTATAATTAATAGGGGATGGTTTAACACCCATATAAATTTTATGAAATATTTCTGTTTAAAAAAAATTAATTCTTAAATAGCTTATCTTTCTTGAAATCATGAGTTTAAAATAAACCAAAAGGCATTATTATAATAAAATTAAAGTTATAACATTGAAATTAATATGGGGTGAATAAATATGTATAAATAATTTTTGAAATTAATATTTTTCAATACGAATATATTTTGTTCTTAAAAAAATGGCCCATAAATTTTTAAAAAAATCACCTTATTCGTAAAAAATATATTTTCATTAAATATTAAATTGTATTTTTAATAGATGATAAAAATTATATTTGATAAAATTAATTTCGGTTTTAAATTCATAATTTGAAGATAATATTAATTTTTTTTCCTTAAAAATATTTAAGGACTATTAAAAATAGAAATATTTATTAAAAACTATATTTTTATGTTAATGTATTTTCAAGTTAAAATTATTTTTTGGATTAGTTTTAATTATAATTAGTTCATTTTTATTTAAAATAATCCAATTCAGGTTTCTTAAAATGAATTTATACAAGTATTTATTATAAAAAAAATAATGTTTTAAAAGGGAATTTTTTTGAAAAACTTTTATTCATAAAATTTTACAGGTTTTATTTTCAATTATATTCTCCAAATTATGTATTTATAATTTTAATAAATGGATAATAAATATATATTAATATGTTTTGAATTTAGTCAGTAGTTCCCCTATAGTTTTATCTAACATTAATATTAGCCTTGGTAAATTCTGTGACCGTGATAAAGGGTAAATTTATTCAATTAGGTTAAAAATAAAAGTATAAATAATATAAATTAACAATTGAAAATTACAAATGATATATTCAACTATAACAGTATTTTTGAAATATAGAAGATTTATCTCAATTATGGTGTTTTATTTTTTATTTTTAGTAATTAGATATTTATAATAAATAATTACACAACCCATATGTAGAAATTATTTTATTAATGAAAATATCAAACATGTGTTATTGAAAATATTAAAATAAATATAATTTGAGATAATTAATGGGATAAATGATGTTTATATATGAAATTAACATCTTATAAATAAAATAAAATATTTATTTCTAAGTTAACATTTAATCTTTATGTCTTTAAAAATACAAATTATGAATAGTGTCAAAATTTCCACTAATGACTATGTATCAAAAATGAATTTTATTAAATTATTTAAAAATCATAAAACATATTTAAAAATATATATAAATATTATATGGTATAAAATGTTATAAATTGTTTATTTATTATTTAAATACATCAAATAAGTTGAAATTACAAACTGTTTACATTGAAATTTGTTTTACGTACCTTAAAATTAAAATAGGTTACCTAAGGTATAATTAAAATGAATAGGTTATAAATTATAAAAAAATGGTTTAAAATAAATTTTTTGATGTAAATAAAACCTTTTATCATCCTTTATGGAAATAAAATTACTTTTTTACATATTTGGTTTAAGATTTAATATATTATAAATTAATATTTTTTTAGATTTAAAATGTCCCCACACCTCAATTATAAAAGAACACCTCCTTCTTCACTTCATCAAAAAAACATTAGTATTGAATCACAAACATATACTACCTATTTCCTTTATAAACATCAATAGTAACTTTTTAGAAGTTATGGTAAACTCAAAACACTAACCCGAGTGTTTATAAGAGAAGTTATAAAGAAAGTTCGCTAAGGATGAGGCAATCGTCTTTACCGACTCTTTCACGATTATTTATTATTTTTCTTTCTCTTCATGTTTTTTTTCATTTATAAATTAATAATTATAGTATCACCTATATAATAAAATTTAATTATTATTATTGAACAATTTTATTAGACCTCTTTTCCTTCCTATAAAAAATGAATGTATTGTACGTATGTATATACGGATAACTATCTCCAGGTCATGGTGTAATCTATTTTTCATCACCACTTTTTTAATGGTTATAATGTTGGAAATAATATATATATATATAATAATTATAACATTATATTGATTAATGAACAAAATATACACCGTAAAATTCCTTACACTTTTACCGTTAAGGGAATGATGTCATCACTTATACAAACATTTGGCCTACCGTCCCCACGAAGTAGTGTGACTCATTTTCATTATCCACCATTAGAGTATGATTATAAAAATTTTTATAATGAATAAATAAGATAAATATATGACCTTAATATAATTATTCAAATGATGTCTTTATATCATATTCATAATAATTTGGACTTATATATCCAAAAACTAATAATAAAATGAAGCAGTCAATGCCCAAAAAAGAGTAATAATGAAATATTGATAACAAATGGGTGATAATATGATATTAAAGGATAAAATAAATTTAAATGTGGTTCAATAATAAGTTAATAAAATTCTTTAGTCAATTATACTAGTGTTTCAAATTTATACTATTGAAATGAGACCTAATGTAAGGGGTAATTTCATAATATTGTTATCATATGGAATTGTTTATATATTAGTATCAATGGGGAAATATTAATCTTCCATGTCAATGTTTCGTAAAATGTTTTCTAGAAATTTTTTAACATTATTTTCGAATTTTTAATTTCATTTCTACCAATGTGTAAAAATGTTTCAAGACCGCTTGAATTGAATTTTTTTATTGGTTTCTTAAAGAGGTACTTTATGAATTTTCAAGAAAAATTATTAGAGGAATTCCTTTTTAACATATATGTGTTGAAAATATTTTTACACTTTAATGGTGACATAATTATTTTATTATTACCATATATTATTTCATGTTTTGTTTCAAATAATATGTATTCTTTTAAAAAAATTAAGTGTTTATAAAAAAGAAAATATTTTAAAGTCGAAAGAATATTTTACTCAAGCTATTTATTCAAGTGATCTCTCAAGATTATTTTCCCTGTAAGATAACATAATTTCAATGATTATTTTATTTTTATGATTTAATGTTATTTATGAAACCCATTCTTTTTCCTTGATTTATGTTATATTGTAATGATGATTATGAATACCATTTCATTTTATAATATGATAAATATATAATGTTCATGTGGTACACGTATGTATGGTTTTAATTTTGTGATAGGTGGGACATTTATATACTTTTTATTAATTAAGAAATGATATATATATATATCATGAAATGTAAATTGATAGAATGGGAAATGATCTTGGATTAGTAACATAGGGATATAATGGAAGGTAAATCAGGTTCAGTAACACTAGGATAGAATAGAACATCAACTCAATTCATAAAAGAAATTACTCCACAAAAATATTCTTGGGAATGAGCCTTGAATTATAAGGAAGTTATTTTTTATGATTATGTGTATGCCAGGATTTTATGTCTTATGTTATGATCTCATGAAATTTGTTCTTTATGAATGTATATGTTTTATCCCATAACATGGTATCATGATTCATTGACATGAAGGATGTAATTTTATAATGTTTTGTTTATTTTATTATGATTATGATATGATTGATATGCACCTTAAAGAGAGTATGTTATAACCACTTCTTATGTTTCTTACCCCAGGATATAAAGAAATATATTAAGTAAGATGTGTTAAAAATAATTCTAGTTATAAAGGAATAAACATGATATATTGTAGATGTTTAATGAAACAATTGTTAATGTTTCACAATATCCAAATACACTAAACCTACATGGTTCTGGGGTGGGTTTCTTTGTTATGTGATGAATATTATTCAATTTATGAGGTAATATTTTTTTTTAAAATATGGGCTTTTATATAAGTTTAAAAACCATGTTCGACATATAAAACTATGAATAAAACTACTTCAATAATATTCCATTGGTTAGAGGGTTTCCACATCATGGTTCATCACCAACACCCTCCCATAGAATTTCATGAATCCTTAATGCGGTAGGGTAATACACATCAACATAGAATAATACATAACAAAATAGAATATATGAATAAATTTTAGTTTGGAATAAAAAAATTCAACAATAGTTATCAAGAGACATAAAAAAAGAAAGACTGTGATAATGTCACCATGAATCCAAATAGGAAATAATCCTGACCATCATGGAAACATAAGGTTAGTCATAATGAGAATTTTCTAAGAGGTGACTCACAACCTACCCCTTAAATCCCCATATTTTCATTTCTATCTCATTTATACTAATACATACCATAATTCATACTAATAGTTGAAGTAGGAAAACCATAATTGGATATCAATTTATAAACAACCAATCTAAATTACAAAACTATATATAACCCAAGATTTTCCAAACATGGTTTCTGATACCCATTTTTTAGATGCACGTTCTTATTAATCCATTGACCGAGATAATACATACATGGCCCGAATATCATTCTAGATTCGCAAGGGCTAGAGACAAGATCCTGCAAATCCAAAACTACCATTTATTATGTATTTTCCACTATGGAAACTAATCAAAAAAATATATATTAGGAAAATATCAATATTAAAATATAATAAATAAAGTGACATGATTTTTTTAAAAACTATGACCCAACATCTATATGACTACTAAAGTACTGATGTTCCCTCAAAACGCCACATTATAGGATATAATGTCTCCTCCGGTCTCACACACCTTTTTAATGAAAAAACTTGGTAACACCATGCAACACCATTCCCAAGATATTATCACATATAACTAAATCTAGATAAACCCTATGTTGTTTTGAATGTGTAAGAAAAAATCCCACTAGGGTCCCACCATATGTTTCATATGTAGAATATATTAAATAAAAAATAATATTCATGAAAACAAAGAGAAGTAATGAGATATAATTTTACATGTTTTAATAAAAAAATGAATAAATCACTATTTCACAACACTTTTAAAACAATATAATAACCTAGTTATCAAATTAGTCCAATGAATATGAAACATATTAATTACAAAGATAATAACTATTGAAAATAATCCCCATGCAATCAATAGTTCTATTTCAATGAGGATCCTTATAATGTTATAATGATTAGTAGGCCAAAAAGTATTCAAATTAAACTAGTAGAATAGGTATATAGGGTAATAAATAACTCATTTGAGTAGATCCCTATAAAAACATAAGAAAAATGGTACACACATAACTCTAAACAAATATACATATGGTTAAAGACCTCATCTTTGAGGATGTATCCCTACCTCATCATAAACAATGTTTATGTTTATCATATTATAATAATTTAATGAACATTTTTTATTTTAAAAAATACAAATAACTCATTAAAATCATTTCTATTAAAAACACCATGGTGTAAATCCATTTGTCAAATGTTAAACAAACACCGCACAATTTTCCCAAACAATTCCCATGCCATTTTAAAACAATTTCAATACCATTTCTAATATTAATCTTTAAATAATTATTTAAAACTCTTTTATAAATCATGGTGAAAGAGAAAGAAAGAATTTATTTTCGAAAAAATCAGAATCATAAATCCACCTACCTTGAAAAGAATAATATTCCTACACTCACATGGGATCCAAAATCCAAGAGAAACTGAGGCTTCAATAAGGAAATGAAGGGCCACTTACCATGAATTCTTAAATAATATTCTCTAATCCACCATTTCGAGAAAATTGGGTAAGAGAGAGATAAATAACATGCCCTAATGATCCTTAAATAATTCATAATAGTCAAAAAATATTCGATCATAAAAACACGATTTCATGATGGATCTATATGAAGCAAAAATATATCATGTCAAACACCATATATATTACATCAACATACATGATCTACGGATCCATTAATAAAGAGATTAGTAGATCTGGATGTACAATAATAAATTATAAATAACATTCACATACCTTTTAAAAAAGAAATTCACAACCCAATAATCTACCAAAAAATATCAACAAGAGGAAAAATGTCTCCAGAATATCTAAAAGGCATCTCCTTGGTCATTATCAGATTAAACTAGAAAATTAATTTGGAAAACTTTATGATTTTGGGTCATAAAATAAAAATTTTGATCAATTATTTCACATATCTTAGTTTGGATACATTACATTGAAAATCATACATAAACTATGTACCCCAATCTATTATACCATATATTTCACATGATTTCCCCCATAGTTTCCCAAACTATTCACTAACCATGATAAATTCCTCTTCCTATGATGAATGGATTAGGGTGGAAACCACATTGTTTGGTATAACCATGCACCTAGCCGTACAACCTACTTTAGAGTCCCAAAAACAAGGTGCAAAATTTTATGGGAGGAACAATATAATTTTACCTTAACATATTCCATATTTATACAATCTTAGAATACATTAAAATCATCCAAAATTCACCCACAATGACACAACTGATGCGCCAAATGAATGATTTTCAAAACAAAAAAATAAACATAGATGAATGAAAACCCAATATATGAAATAAATTCATAAAGATGCGATCAAAAATATATTTAATCATAATCCAAAAACTCTTATAGGTTCAATAAGAAATATAATAACTTTCTCATGCATTAAAGATAATATTTTCAATCAATAAACAACAATCACATGTTAAATAAGGGATTGGTGTTGTGAATAAAATTTAATGTAGAAATAAAACATCTACTATTATAGAAAGGGATAAATCGACCAATTTGATCACCCTTTATTAAATATATTTTCACAACTAAAATCCTCCCTCAAACTAATCATTCGTGACAAAAAAACTATTGAAACACTATCCAAAATACTCTAACAGATGAACATCATATGGGTTGACGGAAGGAAAATCTATAGATGATTTAATCTAAGTATTATATCAATACCAGTATTTATAGGCACCAAATTTTCACTTTTATAACACAATTTATGTTTTTGTATATGACACTCATTCATGAAAATGTAAAAATACATTAATAAAATCCTCAAAAATTAATTGGAGAACCACCTTATACCCCATAAAATTATATCTCTATAATAATATAACAAACTAGGAGAAGCATAGTCTTTATATCTCTAGATATAAAAATATTTGTGTATTGTTTTATGTTTCTAAATAACTCGATATGAAAATACAATTTCCATTAGTTTACATTCTCATGTTCAAAGATATGAGAATCCACTACACAACAACTAAATTAACAATGTAAATGCAATCTTATTATATACTCAATCATGAAACTTTATACTCCATTATAGAATATATCCCTATTATGGTGGAACATCATCCCCATGTTTTTCATGTTTTTCCAATATCACCACTAATATATAACTACAGATCAACCCGCATGCATCTTGAAAACATTGTTTTTATTAAAACATGATATTTTCTCTTTAATTTTGTGGTTTTAATTGTAGGAAAAAAGATCATACAACAATGTGTCTTCATCTTATAAATATTATTTTAGCATATCTATTAAACTAATATCACATTTATTCATCATATTTTAGTGGATATATTTATTATAATTTGGACCCCTTTATAATATCTTGTAACAGTGATAATATTGATGATAATATCATATAGGAAATCATGGATTAGGAATTAGACAGATTAATTCTCCAGTTATTATTATATATAAATATATCAACCTTACACCGATGTGTATTTAATATAATAAAACCCCCATATTGTCTAGTTTACTTGATATGGGACATTAAATTAATAATTTAATCTTATAAAAAATTAATGTATATGATTTATCTTATATGACCCATGTGTTCTTGACTTAATCTGACACATCTAGTATTCCTTATGAGTTTTAATTTCTATTTCCCTCCAAAACCCTCCGAATATAATATATGTTAATTCCAATAATTTATTCATTAAAAAATTTTTTTGATAAATTTAACACATTTTAAATTAAAATATATAATTAAAATTCAAAATAATATTCATATATCAAATCCTCAACACATAAACTTTTTATTCTAACCAATAATAAATAACCACATCCCTATACAAGAAACCCATCCATCCATGTTTTAAATATTATAGTCCACAAAAAATTACTAATAAGTAAATTTTTTTTAAGAATCACATCATAAATATTTCATCAAATCCCTACATTTAATTAAAAAAAATTTAATGTATTTTAAATTTCATCTCAAAATAATTTTATATTTGTTAACATTGATTCACATATTTCACCACAAATACAATAATCATTTCCACTTTTGATCTACCATATTGAAAACTGTTTCTCTCCTAACTCAATGAATAATTTAATAGATTTACGATCAACAATTGAGTACATTAATGATAACTATAGGATTAGAAAGAACAAAAATATACACCCTATATATAAAAACATTACATTAATCGCTATGAAATTCAATAATGGTTTAATTTACATTAACATTTATGGTTGTTTGGTAATTGATATAATAAATCACACGTCTTTATGAAGAAGGTTAAAATACATAGTATAATGTATGATAAAAAATATAAATCCCAAAAAAAATACCCACCTTCCAAAATAAAAACACGAAAATGGTAGCACCCAACAAATGAACCATAATCTTGGATCATAAATCATGGAAATAAAGACAATGAAATATTCACCATCTTCTATGTAATAATTCATCATTTGTTTTTTATTTTTTCCATTTTTATAGGGACCATTGAATGCTAAATGAAGGGAAATTTTTAAACATTTCCCCCATAAAAAATGATAACTACTCACAAAATCACATTTCCAATAAATATTATTCCCATGAAACCCATAAAACAAACTCATATCCCACAAAACTATTGTAAATAAAACAAATGTTATAAGAGTATATTATAAAGGATAAAGAGTCTCATACTATGTCTTCCATTACAATGAGATTTATATATTTTATTGGATTAAAATAAATAAAAAATGTAAAGGTATGAATCAACAGTATAAAAGCATCAAATAAAAATTCCACAATTATTTTTATATAAATTTTACCTCTCATATAGTTGAAATGATATCAATACATGTTTTACTATTTTATGTTCCCCAAGTATATATTTCAAAATTGGCTATTGGAAATAATATAACAAAATGGTTTAAAACCCTCTATGGTATATGAAATGAAATATTCAAAAATCACTCATGGAAGGAGTTTCAATAATAAATCAATCCACAAAAAGATTAGAAAACTAAATCATTAAAATATAGGTGAAATTTCATCTATAAAAAATATATAATTATTCCTAAATAATGATTTATCAAATAAATATTCTCATAATTTTATAATCATTGGTCCCTTATAATAATCATTCAATTCTATCAAAAATCACAATTAAGATGAAGAAGTAATAATTATGAAGATAAACTTTCATCCCTAAGAAGAAAAAATATTGCATTAAATCTATGTGTGATATTTAATTTTTCTAAATTAAAAAATTATTAGAAATATTTATATAGTATAAAAAATTATTATAATAATTCATTAGCTTTTGAATATATTCCCTTTATCACATCTATCTTTTGTCATACATCATCAAAAAACTAAAAAAATCTTTATTAAAATATCCTCTTCAATAAAGAATTAAATATTTGAATGATTATATTCTACATCATGTGTCAAAATATAAGAGAAGTTAAATTCCTAGTAATAATAAATCCTTAATTAAAAATCAAAAGAAAATAAGAAATATTTTTTCCCTTATAATAACATAATTTAATGTTTTTTAGGTAGACATTTGCTCAACATATAATGTAATATAATATTTAAATGAAGATAACTAATCATGATCACTGAATTGTCGATTATGAAATTCCACTAAATAGATTGGTCTTCTTTACTTTTTTAAAACCAACATCACTCTTATTTGAGGTAAAACCTTCCAATTTTATATATGATAATTCCAAAAATGTTTAGTAAATCCTAAAAAATAAAATGTCAACTCATATACTAACACAAATATTTATCTCTTTATGAACACCTTTTTCTAAATATCTTTTCCAAAATACTTAATTCTATTAATGAAACCCCTTTCCCTCATATTTTTTTTAAATTTAACTTTAAATTTCACAAAAACATTTGGTCACATCTTCCTCTCAAAAATGAAAATAACATCCTAAAATTATTCATTATTTTCCTCACTCAACTCATGATCTTTGAAAAAAACATATTGTTTGATGAATACTAAACAAACCATGCTCACCAACAACAATCAATGATAACTTACCACATTGAATATCAATAATTGACCTTACAATTTCTAAAAATAGCCTTAAAATGATTATGTTTATTTTTTGCAACAACCTTATATATAATAAATTCAACAGGAAATCATATTTTATCCACATAAAAAAATATGGACAATCAAACCTCATGTATATCTCATTTCGGTGTCTAAAAATTAAATACTTTATTTTTGGGCTTCATATCCTCTAATCTCAATGTCAAAAATGATGACTATGAAATGATGTTCACACTTTCAAATATATCAAAATAATCACTTCAAACTCATAGGATATAATATTAATTGAAATTGAAAAACTACAAATATATTGATGCCTCTATGGTAGACTAATCAAAAATACATTTGAAAATTCTATTATGAGCTACATTGTGGGTATCTTTTCAATCCTCGGTTAGTTTAACAATATCACTTATATGGCATTTAAATATATTGTAATATTCACTAATTCTTTTCAAAATGGTTTTTTAATAAGATAATTCATTAGTATTTCGATAATCTTACATATTTTTCTCATAATTTTCTATTTCATCAACATTTCTAGGAATGGTATTGGATTTAGATAGGGTTGGGTGATTCATATCTCTAATATTCCTTTTCCATTTCTTATTTATTTTAAGTCTTTTTTACTTCATTATCATCATTCTTACGATGTTATCTTTTTTTTCATCATTCATCTATTGGTTTACCTCTTCTATAAGTGATAACATTCAATTATCCACATGGGTTGACCTCTATGTCACATAAATACAGTAATCTAGGAACCTTATTTTGTTTCCCTAATATTATACCAACAAGGAAGAAACTATATAATATATTATCCACATGGTATTTTATGGTTTCTCTCTGCTCTTTGCAATTTCTTTTTATTAATAAATTTCTACGGGAATGGGCATTCGGCCTAGTCCTGCACCTTCCTTGCTATTATCCACATGGTATTTGTAATTTTACTAAAACACATTGGTAATATCCCCCATATATTTTCATGACCGATGAAAAGCATTATTCATGTATATATATTTTACATTAATGTGTTGGTCATTATTGTTATTATTTAAACATTAGTGATCTTTTTTTTAATTCCTTGTATTACATGTGGATCCATTACATACAAATAAATGATTCAATAAAAATAAGTGTAATCCATATCATCTATACATGTTCAATATCTATGTTTCATGAACAAAATAATTATTTCAATAATAGTTAAAATTCTATTAAATCATCCACTATTATTCACTAGGTTAGATCCAAGAGTTTTTTAACTTCCTTATATTTACATTAAGAAAATATTCATAGACATATCATTTAACTATTTAAAATCACATTTAAAAGATTATTTATCAACAATACCTCTATAATAGTGTCTAAGACTGACCATTCACCTTAATACAATTCATTGTGTAATTTTTGCATAATCAATCATGTTTAGTAACCAAAATGGTGAAATATTGTTAACATTCTTTTAAATCTACCCAATGTTGTATAAGGTGATTCTAAATCAATTTCCAAGAAACTCATAATGTTTAATTAGTGAATCATGGTTTTTGATGGGGGATGGATCATCATAAGAATATTCAAGCCATCTAATCCCATATTACAATGGAATTGGGTTCCTTGTTTCAAATACTATATTTAAACCCATATTTAAGTGAATATTTTAATAAATAATGTCTTACTAAATCATTTGAATCGTTTTTAAACATGATGTATTATTGAGTTTGATGAAAAATCCAATGTATAGAACCCCTTTCTTTTGATACATTAACATTAACTAACTTTATTGGAATACTGAATTCATTACCAAAACACATGCCCAAATAATGTATTAGTATACAATATTTGGAAATAGGGAAATATAAACACTGATACATAAGTGAGATACATTATCTCTAACTAGGACTTCTATTACAAGAACCCTTCTTAGACACATCATACATAATAAATATCTTCATATCCCAGGGAAGGAAATATTAAAAATATGTCATTTTATATTCTCAGTGAGGGTAAAAAAGGATATATGTAAGCATAAACATAATCACACCGGTATTAGAATATGATCAGGACATTAGATGATCATACCCTGAATACCAGAGATGATAAACATAAATCATTGAAAATATATTAGATGTTCATAATATATGAATCATAAGGGAAAGAAGATCATAATCCATAAAATAATAATATAAGAATAAGGAATAAAATTGTTTCACACACATAAATATGTAATATAATTTTTTATAAGTCAAGACTAATTGAAAGATTATATTATGGAACTTTAGGGGGACTACATCTTCAAGGACGGACACATTTGCATCCTTAGTCATAGTCCTTTCCTTTTAAGTGATCAGGTTTCCCCATCTTCCCATTGTGGATCATGTTTCCCCATCTTCCCACAGTGGATATCGATTCCCCATCTTCCATCTTTATATTGACTACACCAACATGTAAGGACACACCAACATCCCTTGTTGTATTCCATTCCTTGTAAAAAATTATATTTACTCATATTCTCGTAGTGGATAAAGCCCATCGACATGATTCCCATAATTATCACATGAAATTTAAAGAATTAATCGATGAATTGGGAAGGGATATATTTCCCACACATCACATAAAAAAATCATTCATACATATAACATAAGATATAAAAACAATCATCATATCTTGACGCATAAAAAATATTGTTTTCATAAAAATATATCACAAAACATGAAATGAAATTGGTGTGATAAACATGTAATAATATTTCCACATGAGGAAATAAGATATGTTTCCTAATAATTTCATTAAATCATAACCCATTAATAGAAGCATTTTTCATAAGTATATAACCACTAAAACAGAAATGGGTTTCTTTAAAATCGTTCCATCAAAATATAATCAATTCAAAACAATTCTTTGAATAGAACCTTATGATCATTTCCCAAAAAGTAATGAGTAACTTCATATGATGTCATCATTGATGGAAAATGTTTTTGAAAGATACTTTAAAAAGCATTTCCTTAGGAAAATATCATTTATTATTTTGAATATTTATTTTAAAAAATAAGGTCTTTTGAAAAAAAATTATTTTGAAAAATAATAAAATGGATGATTTAAATCATTTGAAATCAATTTTTATTGAAAAAATATAAAACAATCTTGAAAACTTATTTGAAAACCCTTTCTTTGAAAAGGATGCCGAAAAACATTTTTGAAAACAATTACCTTTAAAATGAATCTTGAATGAATTACTGAAAACAATTTATTAGAAAATACATATAATAGTTATAAAGGATTATTTTAAATATATATAACATCTTCAAAATAAATTTTCCATGAAAATGAGCTCAAAATATCATTTTTAGTTTTTTTGAATCATGTGTTTTGATGTTCATGGTATGTGTCTCAAAGAAGACATATTGAGGTAAACCCACATTACTGATTACATAACTTTTGAAACATATACCCCCATTGAAGGGAGGCTGTAAAAAGTATATGTAAACTCTAAAAAATCAAAAAAAAAATTTATAAAAAATTCATGTGATTTATATACAACACATAAAAATGATTGTTGAATAAGGTGTAAATATTACAGAATTAAAAGGAGACTATAAATACACTTACATTATGTATTGATTCTCTTAGTACTCATAAAAACCACTTCTATGACAAATATAATTTTATTATATATATTTTAATGTAAAATAAAATTATATATAATTCTATATATGGAATTATTATAACTTTATAGTACCCTCTTATTAACAATTCTATGTTAATGTATCGCTTCAGGTAATATCCGCTTTGTTTCTCACATGTGTCAATAATTTGTTATATTTTTTATCCCAATACTTATATCATGATTTAAATAATGTAAACCATGATATAAATTTCATTTATATTTATTATATATTTATTTATAATAATCTATATTATTTATAAATATGAAATGAAATATATCATTTATGGAGAGGGTAGGTCGTACGTACGAATGAAAAATGATTTCCTTTTTATCATATTGAATGAAATAATGTAAATTAAATATATGTATATATATAATATGATTAATGTATAATTATTATTTCATATATATCATATAATGTAACTAAACCCATCATTAATACATTCCATGTAGTGTGTGAAGGAATCACATTGCATTGAGGTGACGGTAGTCCACACTTCCACAAATGAAATTATCATATTAACACAAAATGGAATACAGGAAGGTATGTGAATTATAATAAGTCCAAAAGCATAAATAAATTATATATAAAATAAAAAATTAGACATTCCATCATTATTCCCAACCATGAGAGGTAAATGAAAAAATAACAAACTTTTTTCGTGATGCGGTAGTTCACTGTACAATGGAATGATAAGTTCATTACATGTTAGATTAATTTTTGTATAATTATAGATCAAAACCTTGTCATAAAAATTATCATTATTTTTAAGATATTGAGTATAAAATTTATTAATGGAATAAGAAAAAATTATTTATTGGAGAAGGAAAATAATAGAAAGGTGCTTGAAGAAGTATGTGACCACTTCTTTGGGAAATTCCTTTTGGTTTTCACCAAATGGATTCCTTGGTTAGATTTATTCACAAAAAGCAGATTCAAGGAGAAAATGAGGAATGTTGTGAAGTTAATTGGTAGATCTTGTCTAATACTAATTTTTTTATAGATGTGAAGAATGTGGATATGTGATGGCCTTTTATAAGAGGGGGAGGGGATACGAATAGAATTTTCCGAAACAAGTTATATATACCCACTTTTGTACCTAAAAAACGATAAAAACAAACAAATCTCAATAATTGACAGTTAATAGGGGAAATATGGCCATAAAATTGGTTTTGGAGCAGTATCTAGGTCATTTATTCTTATATTTTTAATGTTTACTCCCTAGTTATGCTTAATTTTACCTAACTAACTATAAGTAATCTTAGTCACTTTCACTACTATTTTTAGATAAAACAATGTTGATCTTATTAGAATATAAATATTATACATATTAAAAGAATGTATTTATTTTTTTATATTCATTTTGTAGATTTTGTTAGAATTACGTTTAATGATAATATCGAAGATGTGGTGAAAATGTGGGTTTTTGAAGTGGGAATGTTCAAATGATCTTTTAGATTTTATATATAAATTTATTATAATAATAATTCTAATGACCATTATTGGACTAATATATGTACATGTTTTCTAATATTACATTAAAACAAAAATATAATATAATATATCTATATAAATAAATTATATGAAAAAATACATTTTTATTAAAATTTAGTATTTTTCACTATTTATCTAAATCTGATTTTTTTTAAATCCAAAAATTCCTCCTAATATAATATTTAAATTATGTATTAAAAAAGGATGTTTATTTTACCAAATTCAGTTTCTAAAAGTGTATAAAATTATTTTTCATTTTTTATATAGAAGGACATAGAATGCATTTCTTTTATAAAAATATTATTTTCTAAGAGATAAATACTGTACTAAAAATTATATGTATTATTATAAATATGTTTTAATTATATAAAACCATTAAAATTAATATTTCAAGATTAGATATTACTACTCATATTACTATTATTAACCACTAGGATATATCCTTCACGTTTCAATAATTATAACAATAAAATAATGTTTTGTAGAAAATTTGTGTTTCTTGTAATGCAGGTCTAGTTGGCGTCACATGTAAGACACACTTATATTGGTCTATAATGTAAATAATTTGAGACATAGTGTAGATTCTAACCAACTATATCAAATAAATATAATTTATTCGAAAAAAGGTTCACAAAAAAATCAGGGTGTTACATTGTACATCCCTTAAAATGAATTTCTCCCTTAAAATTCATCATTATAATAAAAATGAGGATATTTATAACTGATCATATCATACAGTTCCCATGTTTCATCCTATATGTTTTGGTTTCTCCACAAAAAATTTACTAGGGGTGTGGTCTTATTTTTTTATAAATTTATTTATGCAATCTATAATTTTAATTGGTTGTTCCACGTAAGAAAGATCCAAATCTAGTTTTATGACCACAAAGTTTAGTAAATACTAAGGACCAATTATTTAATTTTTTAAAAGTGATATATTGATTACATCATTGAATTTATAGGGATTCGGAGAATGTGAAAAGCAATATGCTCCCATGCTAATATGATTATGAATCTTATTGGGGTTGATATTCTTAGGGATTATATATCCTTTACTTTAGAACATCATCATCTGCATCCATTTTGAAATTAATAGAAAATATTTCTCACGAACATCAAATTTTAGGTCACACTGATGGTTATCATTATTACGTTTCCTCCAACATTGAGTTTCCTTAACATGTTACTGAATGGATCTAACCTTCTCTGCCATTTCTGTTACTATCTCAGGTCCCAATAGATTTATTTTTCCAACAATATCACATAAATTTAGAGTCTGTATTTCCTCCCATAAAGGGATTCAAAAGGATCAATCTAAATTATTTAGTGATTGCTATTTTTGTAATAAAAATCAACCATAGGAAGCTGTTTATCCCAACCAATTTTGAAATCTGATGAACAATATCTCAAAAATTCCATTAGGGTTTGAATTTATTTTTCAAAATTACAATTCATATATGTATGGTAAGAAGTAATGTAACTCAATTATGTATCATGTTCATTTTAAAGGCTTCGCCAGAACATTGAGGTAAACCTTCAATCCATATCAGATAGAACAGAAAGAGGTACACTATGACACCTTACAACTTATTTAACCTATATCCTAGAAAGCTAACCTAGAGATAGGTATTCTCTAATAGAGATGAAGTGTGTTAAAATTTTAAGAATATTGACTATCATCAATATATAATTAAAACATTTAGAGTATTTGGGGAGACCAATAACAAAATCAATAGTGTTGTTCTCCGATTTCCTTTCTAGTATGCGTAATGGATGAATCATCTATATAAGTTTTTGTCTCTATATATTAATTGAATGGAATACCAAGACCCACAATAAAAACTCAATTATATCCCTATTTATTCCATTCCACTAGAATTATTCTTTCACATCGGTATACATATTCATACATCTAGGATGAATAGAGATTGAAGAACAATGAGATTCCTCCAAGAACTCCTTCATCAAATATAGTATGGAAGGAACACTGGACTGAAAATTATTTTTTATTATGAAAGAAACTTTTGAGGTAAAAGTGAGGAACCATAAGTTCCAAAAAATATAGTATAGAATGAAGACATTCACTATTTTCAAACCTTCTCATTTCCTCCTGATCAAGGATAAACTTAAAAACATCTATATACTGTTTTTCATCTCCACATCTTCCTTCGGTGCCAATTTCACCTTCAATTGGAAAGAGGGTTGAACATTCAATTGAGAATGATAGAACTTCCCCCTTACATCTAGATTTATTGATCTATATTTTTCAAATCCATAAATATATGATATTTCTCAATCCTATCATGGATAAGATTGCATGATCCTTTTGACTCAATGAATTATCCACCATTTATTCTGTCCTAGGGTGGTAATGAATTAATAAATCATAATACTTTATAAGCTCCAACAATCTTCTTATAGAGCATGTTCAAATCTTTATATGTGAATATATATTCAAGACTTATATTATTATTATATATATCACACATTTTTCCATAAAGATAATGAATCCATACATTTAATAAAAATGATACCATAGATAACTCCAAATCATGTGTTGGGTAATTTTGTTCATGTATCTTCATATATCGTGAGGCATAACTGATTTCCATGCTATTATACATAAGAAAAAAACCCAATCCATTTTTTTATGCGTCACTATAGTTTACAAAACATTTTTTACTATATCACATTGTAATTATAGGTCTATTGCCTAGTCTTCCCTTTATTTCATTGAAATTTTACTCACATTCATCTATCTTGTGGAACATGGAACCTTTTCATGTTAACTTGGTTATAGGATTAAATAGTCATGAGAAATTTCCAATAAACTACTAATAATATCTAGGTAAAACTAGAAAACTATTGATCTCAGTTTACATGGTTTGTATTGACCAACATTCAATCTCCTCCATATTTGATGGATCTACTATTATGTGACCCAAAAATGAAACTTTTTCATAAAAAATTCATATTTTATAATATTTTTCATAGAATTTATCTTTCCCTGGGTTCTTTAGAATAACTCAAAATATGCATTTATGCTCTTATATTACATTTGAATAGATAATAATACAATCCATACAAACATACAAAAATTGATTGAAGTAATCCATATTGACACCATTAATCAAATCCATGAATATAATATGAGAAATAATAATAAAAATATTTATCACTATATATTAATAGTTTACATACCTTGCAAGAAATTACTTCTTGGGAATATCCTCTTTCATTATTCTCAATTGATGATATCCAGAATAAAGTTCAATCCTGGAAAATTATTTAGATCTGTGAAATTGATCAAAAAAGTCACCAAATCGAGGAAGAGGATATTGGTTCTAGATCGTAATCTTTTCCAAATTCTGATAGTCAAGGAAGAGCCATATTGAACCAAATTTATATTTCACAAAGCAGATTATTTCACCGCATGGTGGCACACTTGGAAAAATTAATCCATTATAAAGGTTTTCCTGGAGTTGCATATTTAATTTCTACAACTCAATTGGGTTCATTCTAAAGAGATTGTTTGAAATTTGTTTAGAACCATACATGAGTTCAATGATGAGCTCAACATTATGTTTTTGTGGAAGTCTGTGAAACTGCTCTAGGAACACATCCACAGATTCCAAAAGAAAGGCATATCATTGAGGTCTTGTTTCTCCCCAAAAAATTTAGACAATCATGCCTAATAAATGGGAAATACGAATCACACACTAGATGTAATATCCATAAGAAGTTTATACTTATCATCACATTGATAGATACTCATAGTTTAGTTTGGAATATCAAACATATATTCCATCCCTCAATAATTTATGTGGGATTTATCCATAGAAAGGAAGTTTATGCCTAATATGACATCAAATTTAACCAATAGATGAATTAAAAGATTTAAATGAAGAACATTACAACAAAAAATCAACTAGAAATGAATCATAGACTTGAGAAAAAATAATTGTACTATTAATGGTTTACACTACTAAATCCACATCTAATCATTTTTTTAGAATCATGATACCGTTATCAAATTATTTAGATATGAACGAGTGGGTAGATATAGAATCCAATAAGACATTAGTAATTCTAGAGTGGATGGTAAGTGTATCATTCACCATTTTGTGATCACACCCATCATCAAAAATAGTTATTACATGAGATTTCATCTTGTACCTCAGTTTAAAAGGTTTTTGACACAGATCATCATCACAAACCCTTGATTTTGGGGCCTAGTTATCATAATATCCATCTTCATTACACATAAATCACTGAATAGTGGGAGGTTCATTCCGTGCATCTTTTCCTCTATTTACATGATTGGAAAATTCTCCCCATATGTATGGAAATAAAATTCTTTATGGTATTCCCTTACACACATAAAAACCTTATTAGACCCCATATGATAATCCCCTTAATGATTATTTCTAAACAGAGATAATAATGGAAGGATTGTCTTATTCTCATCATGGTTTTTATATTTTCCTCAAGAAATCCATATTCATTTTCTTGTTAAAACCATGAGATTGATATGTAACTCCAAACTATATTTCAATATTTAATTCAGAACTCACTGTATCTTCATTGTTACTAAAGTGTATTTTGGAAACTTTCCATATGAGACTTGGATTTGAGCCAATAAAGAACCTATCATCTTTACATTCATGTTGGATGGTAATTCTAGAAATGTACCTCCTATTTCATGTGAAATTATCCTCACATGTGCCAAAAGATTCATCATCCATTTTCATTAACACAAGAGAATCCTTTTCTATATTTTTAATAAGAACATGAAAAATTACTTATTAAACAATAAGTTCTTAAGATCATCCTAATCCAAGGATTCTGTTTTATCCTTATTCCTTGTATTCTTGATTAGAGACCATAACTAGACATCTTCACCTTCAAAACGTTAAAAATCAAAAATGACTTTCTCTTGATCTAAACAATAGATAAGGGAGAATATATTTTTATTAGTGCTCATCAAGTTTCCAAAAACAACTGTTGGAAGCTCAGCATGATTCATAGCTTGAGAAAGATGTGTGAGTATATCAATAAGGTTTTTAATTTTGCCTCCCAATACAATTAGATGCAAAAGAGACAAATCATTTTACATTCTATCACAATAAATATTAAAATTATTGTTTTGGGTTCTTACAAATAACAAAATAAAATAAAATAATAGATTAATAATTTTTTTCTAGTTTGGAACCACAAAATCAAAGAAAACATAATTTCAAAATTATGACAGCTTAATTTAACTATAAAAACCCTAGGATTATACTTGTTCACTCATTAAAAAAAATATTTTTATTTCCATCATAATATTTCATGAATACTATATGAATTCATAATGGATATCCCTCAAGAGTTTCAAAATAGGTTTGAAGTTAAGATCATTGTTGTATACCAGGTTACGCTCGAGTTAGGACAAACACACCTTGTACTAGTAGTTACTCCTAGGTACATCTATTCTAGAACCACGTCCAGTTGTAATATCAATAAAGGGATTTATTCCAAGGAAAAAATCACTGCATCCTTTACCAAATCCTAGGATATATTTCAATACATTTACTCATTTTTAGACTTATCATTTGGCATGTACATAGTTTTCTCATTAAGGATTTATTTTCCAATTTTCTAAAGCTAACTAAACCATTTCTCTAATACAAACTATAAAAAACCTCAATTTTTTGAGCATTATCATATCATGAATTTTGTGGAATACTAAATTCAGTACACAAAAAAACACTCAAATATCACATTATTCTAGTGCCTTTTGAAGAATTGAAATATAAAAAATATTACATAAGTGAGCTACATTATCTCCCACTAGGATATCCATGATTATAAAATTTCTTAGAAAAATCATAATCAATATATGTCTTCATATAAAATAGAATTAAAAATAAAAAGGGGTTTTCTAAAATGATAAATAAAGGTAAAAAAGGGATGAATGTAAGCATAATCATAAGAATACGGGTATGAGAACCAGATCGTGACATTTTAGGATCATACCCTACATATAAAAGATCATAAACATGAATCATGATATAAATATTGGTAGTTCATAATACATGAATCATAAGGGAAAATAGAGAATAATTCATTAAATAATTTTAGAGGAATAATACATGGAATTTTAGAATACTCATTAATATTTCATATCATTACCTCTAAGTCAAGACACATTTCCAGA
Source organism: Viscum album (assembly GCA_963277665.1). NCBI lineage: Eukaryota > Viridiplantae > Streptophyta > Magnoliopsida > Santalales > Viscaceae > Viscum > Viscum album. The sequence goes on from OY728138.1 coordinate 1,387,116,495, forward strand.
ACATATTAGGGAACTTCATGGGGAATACACATACTAAGTGGTGCAAACCACCATCCCAAATCATATCCCTTTACACATAAGGGATTAGGTTTCCTCATCTTCCCATTGTGGATTGGGTTTCCCCAACTTCCCATAGTGGATCATGTTCCACCATCTCCCATCATTATGGTGACTACATCATCAAGGAATGAAAAAACCATCCATTGTAATAGTCATATCCTTATAAGGGATCATGTTTTACTAGGATACCATTGTGAATCATAACCATAGAAAATATTCCCATCATTACCTCATGAGATATAAATCATTATACAATGCATTGAAGGGAGAAATAGGTTCCACCCATCTCATAATAAAATCAATAATACATATTCCACAAGAGAATAAAACATTAATCATATCATGACCCATAAAATAGATTGGGTTCATAAACATACTATCATAACCCAGGAAATAAAATGGGTGTCATAAACATGTTATAGTATCTCAACCTAAGGAAAAAAATATAGGTTTCATAATAATTTCATAAATGCATAACCCATGAAGAGAAGCAGGCTTTATAAGAATATAACCAGTGAAATAGAAATGGGATTTATAAAAATCATGCCAAAAAAACATATTCCATTAAAATAAATAATATTAATATAACATTTGGATAATTTTTTATAAATGTATGGTTAATAGAAACTGGGTTCATCTTAGATGGAAAATAATTTGTAATGTTTCTTGAGGAAAATTGTCATTCTTCCATAAAACAAATTCAATTAAAACAAAAATCTGTTTGAAAACCTATCCCTTTGAAAAAATAATTCATGCATGAAAAAGAGATTCTATGAAAATATAATTAAATAATCTAGAAATAATTTTTTAAACCATTTAATTGAAAATGAATTGTGAGAGAATTTTAAAAAATAGTTATTTTAAAAGGAATTGGGAAAACATTTTTGAAAATCATTTATTAGAAAATTCATTGAAAAAAATATAAAAGGTTATTTGAAAACCATAAAAATTTCTAAAATCCATATTCCTAGAAAATGATCTTAAATTATCATATTTAATAATATATCTGAAAACATTTTTTTAAGTTCATGGCATGTGACACAATGATGTAAAATTGAGACAAAACTACTTTAACGATATAGTAAAATTGGAATCATATCCCCCATAAAAGATATATTATAAAATGGATCTGTAAATTCCCATTACATTATTGAAAAAATAATCAAATGTATTCATGGTCAGTATATACATCACATAAAAGAAATTATTGTAGAATAAGGTATAAATCTGCCAGAAAAAATAGTTAGACTAGATATCCCCTTACCAAATGACTGAACTCTCTCCATAACCATAAAAAACTATTATATAATAAATATATATTTATTATAATTATTTTAATGAACCATTTAATTTTATATAATATCACACATGGTTTTATTATGACATTATATTAACCTCTTATAAAAAAATACATGTTAAGGTTTCATTTCGAGTAATATCCAAACTGTTTGTTGTATGTGTCTTAATTTGTTATATATTTTTTACATGTATATAAATCAGGATTTATTGAACATAAAACATTATATAATTATTATTTATAATATATATATATATATATTATAATAAATAAAATTATGAATTATGAAATTCAATACATCATTCATAGAGAGGGTATGTCGTACATACGCATGAACGCAGTTTCAATTTTTTTGTCATAATTGAGAAATAAAGGAAAGGAAATGAAATATACATATATGTATATAATATCATTAATATTAATTATTATTTCATATATATCAGATAGTTTCAATAAAAAAATCTTTAATACATTCCATGTTCTGTGTGAATGAATCACACCACTTTGAGGAGGTGGTTTTCCATAATTTCACAAATGATATTATCATTTAAAAAAAATAGTAATTCATTAATGTATGTGATATATAACGATTAAAAAAGAATAAATAAATAATATATATCATAAAAAATAGAGTTACCATCATAATACCCAACCATGAGATGTGGTAATGAAAAAAACAACCTCATTTCATGAAGTGGTAGTTCGTTGTTCACAAGAACTAGAAGTTCGTTACCCATTAGATGATGGTGTTTGTAATTTTATGTAGAAACATTGTCATAAAAACATATCAGTATATTTAGGATATTTAGGGTATTATTTTTTCATATATTAAGAGTAATTGAGGTAGTGGAAGAAGATAATAATGGAATGGAGCTTGATGAAGTATATTACCACTTTTTTGGGAATCTCCTTTTGGTTTGCACCAAAGGGATTCATTGGTTATATTTCTACAAAAAATTGGCTTTAAGATGGAATGGGAGAATTTTTGGACGTTAATTATATATATTACATTCTAAAATTTTTTTTTTGGGAGGTGTGAATAATGTAGAGAGGTGGTGTCATTTAATAGGTAAATGAGGGGATACACATAGAATTTTTGAAAAAATAACTTAGGTGTATGATCATTTTTAATGAAAATAAAAAACTAAAATCCATAATGGATGGTTTTTGGACGAAATAATTACATAAAATAGACTTTGGACAACTGGATAGGTAATAAACCTCTTATGATTATGGGTTTAGCCACTATTAAGTTTAATGTTACCTAAATTAGTGTGATTAATCCTAATAAATTTCACTAATATGTATTTTAAAAAATTAAAAATATATTATTAGAATATAAATATTATACTTACTAAAATTTATATATATATATATATATATATATATTTAAATTTATATCCCATAAATGGATGAATTATGATAAAATATAATCCAACAAACATGGTGAGAAAGCCGGGTTTTCAAGTGTGAGTGTTCAAATATTCAATATAATTTTTTATCTATATAAAATAGAATGATGATTACAATGACCTATATAGGATGAATATATTTATAGTTCATCTATTTTGACAATAAATTCATCATAATAAATAATTAATTGATATTTATATAATAGATGAAAAAGTAGTTTTGAATTAACTTTCTATATTTTTAACTATTATTTCAAAAAATGACGCTTCCCAGCAAAATCTAACAAATTCAGAGTAAGATAATTTTGAAATTAGGATTTATAAAATGCTGTTTATTTTATCAAATTAAATTTTATACACTATATAAATTAATCATTTTATTTTACTCATAAGGATAAAACAATTATATCTTTTAAGAAAAGAGTATTTACAAACAAATAAGGACTTTACTGAAAATGTATGTATTATTATAAATATTTTTGATTTATATAAAACAATTATAAATGATATTTTAAAACTAGTTGTTAAATAATACATTACATTATCTTGTTTTAGGTTTATTACTACCCCATTTAAATAATTATAATAATAAATTAATGTTTCTTAGAAACTCTGTGTTGCTTGTATAAAAAGACAAGTAGGTGTCACATGTAATGAAATATTATCTTTGTGTAGTGTGTAATGAATGTTTTAATTTTCTTATTTTGAAAAATACAACATTATATAAAATTTATTTGTTTGAAAAAAGGTTCACAAAAAAGCTCTTGTTGTTACACAAAGTTGTCATTCAAAGATTTGTGTGGTGTCCTGATAAATTGAAATGAATTAATGATCATTTGAATGATCTCTTGATTGATCATGAAGATTTTTTTAGCAACTAGTAGTAATACATTTCTGGGTTTTACCACCACAATTTAATGTAAGACATACTCCATGACTTTCCTTTTCCTAAGATATTATTTTCATAATACCTTATCTATATATCATTCTCTTTGTCTGTGACTTATTATTCTTTAATAATTATTAAGAACATATCCATATAATAATTGTATTAAAATTTAAATTTCCTTTTCCTTTATTTTTGTAATCTTGCATCCAATAAAATAAATTGATAATTATTCGATGAATACAAATTGTGAAATAAGTGAAATTAAAATAAGGGAATACATTCTTTTAATAAAAATAGGTTTTCTAAATCAATGTCTCTATGTATGAGGCCAAAATATTTTAACACCCATATATAATATATGTTTACTATGGGTTAACCACATTATAACTTATAATATACTTTATCATCAAAACTAAACATCAATAGTATAGTAAAATTTATGTTTAATATTGAAGTTTTAAAGAAAATGCTTATAAAAACAATTTATTTCAGAAAATTAAAATAATAAAAATAAAGAAGATGAGTATATTATTGATGAAGGTAAAACAATAATTGAAAATATTGGATAAATAACTATTGGGTTGACAAAATAATAAAATATACATGTTAAATTAAAAATAACATCTTACTGAACCCATGATTAGATAATCACTGTAAAATAAACAAAATCATCGTATATTATTGTCATGTAGATTGATTAAATTAAGGATAATGTGATATATAACCATTTTTAAAAATAACCCTTAATCTATTATATTTCTATGTAATTATATAATAAAAATTTAATGAATTAAAAATAGTGTAATCAATCAATGAAAAATGGAAGGGCATCAATTAAATAAAAGTATATTAAAATATAATAGAATGATAAATTAATAAGAAAGATTACATAAAATGAAAAATATATTAATTAAACAACCCTTTATTATATATATTAACATATTAAAAATCACAGCCTCATTTTAATCATGAGAGATTCCAAGAACTAACAAACTCGTAGACTTAAACCTCAATGAGATTAATTCCAGATGGGTTGATTATATGATGATCCACCAATTATTTAACATGCGTGGTGAAAAAAACATTATTTATATAGAAAAACCTCCACATTGATATTTACGTTTTTATTTGTATATATTTTACTCATTTATCTCAATTATAAACACCAATGAAAATATCTATAAAAATTTGTTGTAACGTCATCATTTTTAGGATGAGAATATATCTCCAAATTTGTCATAAAATCCCAGTGAAAACCATTATATGTATCCATAAATATAAAACCATGATTCAATAAAAGATTTCATAGCACAACCATATATAACCATTTAATTTACATACCCTGAATTATTTACACTCACATCATATGTGAAACCACCACACCATAACTTATATTCCATGAAAACACTATCTTTTTTGACACATAACCATGGAACACCCAACGACATTGTGACTCAACAAACCCTATCAAGGTGAAACATAATCATTGTGATTCATATTATTTTAACTATTCTTGAACTCCTCCTATATTGAAGAATTACCACAAGAAAAAAAAATTAGGAGTGTTATGGAAACTCAATCATTTCGTGTCGAGGTTCATGACATAATGAAAATAGTTATGGTGAAATGAAACTTCTTTCATTTTCATCAGTGGAAGAAACTCACTAGAAAAAATCTCATCCTTATTTATCACCCATATCTTAATATGTTTAATATTACATGTATCTTAAAATAATATTAGAAAACATTAGGAAAATGATATTTAATATCATGTTGGTATTCAAGTCGTTTGAGTTAATCTCACATGGTATCCATTTATTTCAATGTACAAACAACATAATATAGTTCTCATATTTGTTTTAACATAAAAGACCCACCACTTCCACAATTCCTCCCAGAAGTGGTCTAATTAGTTTCTAATTTAATTATAATTGTATTTTGGAATTCATGTATTATCTTATGCAATCCAAATGATCATGAGTAAATAAATCATTAAATTGATCTATTAATGGTCATGGGTGATTATAGTAAGAAACCAATGTTATCGTGGTGTAGAACATAAATCATATGAATCACCTCCAATAGACAGAAAAAACTCTATTAATGTATATATTGAGGTCACTGGGAACCTTATTGTCTTGCTAGATTTCAAGTGAAGTCTACATGATTTTCAATAGATGTTGAAACCCTTTAAAAAATAGAGGTTATAAATATAATTTCACGGTTTAAATCCATCTGAATAAGTATTCAAGGCATGTATAGAATGAATATTCAATTAAATAATTAAAATTGGATGTTTCTTTTGGTTACCCTTTTATGGGTTATGATTTTAATGGTTTGTGAAGTATATTTGAAGAAATTTCCCCCCCTCTATTTTCCAATTATATTTTCACCTCCCATTAACTCTATATGTTTTGATTTTGGTATTTGGAATCTATTAAAACAGAAAAGAGTGAAATTTGTTTGGAATAATGGTTTTATAACCTATATTCCTAGAAGATTATTGAAAATGATTTTTCTATATTGTTCGCATTAAGACAAAGTTGCCTTTCACTACATTGACTTTTATGATAATTTATATATTTGGGATGCAATTGAATAACTATTTGAGATGATAAAATAGAGGTTTTTCTTATCTTGTGAAAAATTACTGTTGAAGGAGGTTAATTCTCCATTTCATTGGATTATAATTGGGTTTTAGAATTCTGTGAATTTGTTACATTATTAGTTTTTGATTTAATTATGAAAATTGATATTAAAATTTTTATAGTTGATTGATTGGGAAACATTATAAAAATATCTATTTGCAGTAATGGATATTTTCTAGTGTGATATTATACAACATTTTAAAATCATGATTATGTGGATGAATAATTCATATGAAGGAGGTAACTCATTATCTATAAAGCTGACCCCAATTCTATCAATATTGTATGAAATATTTTTGAAATATATGCTTTAAAATGAGGGAACAAGGAGTGATTAATATTATAAAGAGACTATGGTTATTGGGAGATTATAGAAATAATAAATGGCTAAATGGGGTTAATGATATAATAAATTTTGGGTTCATTTTGATAATAATTTAATTATAGATACAAATTTCTTTAAAAACTGAGTCAATAATGAGAGGTATCATGGATGATTTCTTGAATAAATTAAATATACATGTGATATTAGGATCCTTTGGGAGTGACGAGCTATAATGTTTCATACATGTGTTCCTTAGAGAAGATATGGGAATCTTTTTTGTTTTAATTTTGTTTATCAATATTATAATTATATGTTTATGTTAAACAATAAAGGGAGTTCCACCATGGTTTGTTTGAAGAGTTGAACATGAAGTCTATGTTTTACTCTTTGGGTTACTGTATGTAATAATTTAGTGTTGATAATTTGAGTTATGTAAATTTGTGAGAATTGACTCAAGAGATAATATTTGGATAATGTTAATGAACAATTATAGTCTTATAGAGTGATGAGTGATGACACAATGAGGATACATTACCAAGTGGATTTTTGATTAAATATCTTATTTGGGAGACAACCATGGGAATCATGAGTTATGTCCTAATAGAATAGATGATAAATATATTTGGAGATGGTATGAATGAGGTGTGATAAGATTATATTGTGGTGAATGTATTGTTTTGGTTATAAAAATGATTGTAATTGTTATTTGGATGGTTCTATTATTCATTTTTATTGATTATTTATATAAATTACTTGATGGATGGGTGTGCATATCATAATTTCTATTCCATATTAGGGTAATTGATCTGAAATACCACTAAAAGGATTTCAAATACTTTACATTTTTATAGCCATTTTCCTCACTACCTTGAGGATTGATTTATTGGGTTATATTCCATATAGTTAACCAATTTTTATTCTAATGTAATGTTTAGTTGATAAGATGTTTTGGTGTCTAAGTATCATGAAATGGTTGAGAGAGTTTCTAACCCAGACACATATTTGATTATGGGCTGGGTGATATTCTAACTAAGTTATTAATTAATAGGAAAGGGTTAGGATATATTCCAATAGATATAATAATTCTTATAAAAATATTGAAATGTATTTTAGTAAATATATTTATTATCTTAAATGGATTAAGAGATATTACAAAAAATATATTGATTGGTTTGAAAACATTGGGACAATTCCCCCATTTATGAATGTGAGGGTGGACTTGTGAGTAATTATTTCGTACAACTACCCTGGTATGTCAATGTGTATGTGGGAGGATATGATTCTAACCCACTAAATCTACAAGGTATAGTAGTCATTTGAAAAAATTGATCAATATTATGGAACAGATAAGAGAGGGTATGAGTGAACCATAAAGTTGTTTTCTTGATCACCTAATAGTATTTTATATATTACTCTTGTGATTTTTACAACATTCTATTTATAAATTTGATCCATGATCATATATACATTCTATTTATAGCAGTTCTATTTGTGGTGGAAAATAATGTTTTATGTTTACACCCTAAATATATACCTTGGTCAACACAAAAATGTAATTAGTAGTATTATTTTCTATAAAACGACCATATCATCGGTGAGCACATCAAAGTATTTTAGTGGTCTATAAATACATGTTCAATGAGAATAAAATAATAGTTACTGGGTCACACTAACAATTATAATTTTAATATATTTCAATAATATAGATGGATACTCAATTTAGTAGTCTTACATTATTTCAAGGACATATGAACATCAAGTGATTAATTTTCTATAACATAGTGTATAACATTTTTTATACTTTTATTTGAACTATAAAACCATAAATTTTAATCTATTATTATGTTCTAAGTGATATTACTAAATTTTTATATTATGTTTTATAATTATAATGAGGGTGTAATCTATCCATGTAGTTTTATACAATCCTATTCACTAGTTAGTAGGCTCTAGAATACAACGATGCATGTATTGTGTATGTATATCTCTATCTCAAGGGGTGTGTGTGAAGGTTGTGTTAAGGATGATAAAATGTTTTATAGAAACATTGAATTTTTTGTCTCATTATTTCAGACCTGGATGATGAAGATGTAATTATTTATAACTTGTGATGAATGGCATATTTTGGCCTATGTATTATATTTTTGGGCCAAAATCCATGTTTATAGTGAGCTAAGATTGATTCTAATTCCTTTAGAGGTTACTGTATTTTTTTTGGTAAGGTATTGTATTCTTGGTAATTGATATATTATTTTACAATTGGACAAGGGTGGTTAAAGGTTTGTGTACAAGCATTATACTTGGAATATTGGATCATAGGAAATATGTATACTTGTATGTGATTGAAAAACTAGTACAAATTAAATTAATAACATTTATACTTATAAAATTCAAAAATAAATTATTTATAATTTTCTTAAATAATTTTTTAGTGGAACTAAATTTATCTAATTCTTCTCAATGATGAATTACGAGATATAAATAACTAGAGTCATATACCATCAATATAAAAATGTGGAATATGTTTTTCTACCATTTGGTGTTTAGTCTTTGTCTGGGTATGGGAATACCCTCATGTGGATGGGATACATGAGTGGGTGTGATGAAACCATAGTTTCCTTTTTTATATGAGAAAAAAAATTACGTATCATAGTGATCATGACCAAAAGGGATATACAGTCAAAATATTAGTTTGGAGTACCTTGAATGTATAAGACAATACTTAGGATATTGGTGATTTGACTATTATAAAAGTGTGATTGGGAGATTTGCCTATTTCTTCATGTAATATGTTATGATATATGTGATAGAATTTTGGGAAGAGCCGATGTGGTTGAGATGATTCCCAACCAAATTTTCCCTTCAATTTCATTAGATTTATCCTTAGAACTAGATAGAAATTAATTCTTATAATCTAGGTAGACATGAAGTCACTTGTAATTTATAATTAAATTAGATAAATGAAGATAAAATTTCCTTCTATATATTTTCATATTGATTAATTTGGATGCACATTCATGTAAAAATATCAATGAACATGAAGAATAAAGGGCATATTCCCCTTAATAGTGACATACACATTAACCAAGAATCTCAAAAATTAATTTTATGATTATACAGATGTTATTATGGATATCCCAACATCTTGAATCATTCATTATTTTTCTCGTTTTATAATTACAATGAGGCAAGTTGGATTTTCATGGATCAATCAAAGTTGGGAAGGAGAAGTTGGATCACCAAATATCATGGAATTTGTAATTTTCTTCAGAATATTTGTAGGATTAAAATTTTTCTATGATGATCAAAATATTTTCCATAACAATTCCTAGGCCACCAACTCTATCTAATGATAATTATATAGAAATAAATTTATATATTTGGGGTTAGAATATTATTTAAAAAATCCCATATAATATTCTATAAACACAAATTGTATGCCATATCTAAGTAATATTATTATTATTATTATTTATTTAACACACATTAAACCTTTAGACCAATTAAATATTATTTATCTAAAATAAATAAATAATTACATACTAAAATAATATTTCTTTTTAATCGGAACATAACTCGAAGTTTTCATCATCCTCATTATTTAATATACCAATTATAAATTCTAAATAAATAAATAAATAATAAAATATGAATACAATCTTCACTAATAAATAAATATTGATGAAGAACAAACAAAAATTTAACAAATATAACACCCAATAATGATAATTATATAATAATATACTTCTTAAACTAATAATTAATTACCCCAGTGTTTTAGGATAAAATTACAGTGTTACCATCTAGACCCTACTCTCAATGGTATTAGGCTAAACCACATAAAGTACAATGTTTTAATCATGTAACATTGTAAGGAACCCATAAATAAAATATTTACTGCCTCAATATCATTTAACATCTGATGATTTTTTACCATGTAATATAATCCATTTGCCTGTTATCTCTTGAAAAATATATTGTATAACTTATGTCATCAACACAGATGTGGAAATATATCTCTTTAACTTTTTGGATCTAAACAAAATTAAAAAAGTTATTTTAAATAGACATAAAATAGCTATTAAATTCCATAAAATGGGTTGAGATATTCACTTCCAATGAAAGGAAAAATTATCCTTCTCTATATTCATTAATATTATTACACTCATAAAAAATCAATGTATTTAATTATTAATGTACTACTATCATAAAAGAGTATGATACTCTAATAAGAACACATGTCATAACAAAAATTAGTAATAATATTAGAACAATAGATTTATTACTAAGTCCCATAGATAGGTATATCAGATTATCTATTAAACACAAGAAATTTCAATTGGTGGGTTCAACTGGTGACCCTTTTTCTTGGAGATTGTAAAATACTAGCTTGGGTGCCTCACACCGGTGTCACGAGTTGGACAACCACATGACCTAAGGTGAGATTCCCCATATTCCAGAGGCTGTTGACTAGTATCAAGGGTCTAATTTTAGTCATAGAGTGACTATACCCTCTTATTTTTTTATCAGAGTAATAAAAAAGTAAAAATAATAAAAGTAATCCAATGATATAATATAACTAGAATAATATTAACATCAAAGGGTGACACCAAACTAGAAAGATAATATCTAAAATAAATAGTAGATATTACTTGATAATGTATGTGTCAAGTGTCATTATGGAAAAACCCAAAATAAATAAGCCACTGGAAACTCCTCCATGTGGGTCCCAAAACCATGTCTTGTTCCCTCACAATGATCTACCCCAATAAGACCTCTAACCAAGGAACATTTCCCTAAACATATCATGTAATGATAATATCTATTCGATTAACTATAAGGATTCTTGAGTAGGGTGTAAGGACAACTCTATAGGCCATCAGCAATGGAATCTAAAGCAAATCCAGTCAACAACAATGTACGCATTTGAATAAAAAATACAACATAAGTAATAAAGTAAACAATTTACATTTATTCATTTACTCTTTATTTAACCACATACCACCTGGGTTCCATCAGACACCCAAACTAAAATCATGTACAATGATATCATTGTTACCATTCATAAATCATAATTCATAATTGAATGATAGTGTTACCATTCAAAATAATTGGGAGAATGTCCATGTTAACATTAAAAATTTAATAATAACTAAATTGAATGAGCATTTTACCATTCATAAGAATTTTCTTAATGTACATGTTACTATTCCTAATTTCACAATCAGTAATTTAATGAGCATATTAACATTCATAATACTTGGCCAAATGTATGTGTTACCATTCAAAATTTAATAATACATAATTTAATCAGCTTGTTATTCTTCCCAGCACCAGTCGTATTATCAATGTTACCATTCACCATATAGAAATACATAATTAATTCAACAATTAATTATCCACATCAATTCCATTACCAATTCAACAGTTGTTTAAACACAACAATTAAATTATTCAATTCAACAATTAACAATGAACATCAAGATAATTAATTAATTAAAATTTTAATTAATTACATAATTTTCTTTACATAATCTAATAATTAACTAATCACATCTATAGTATTAATTAATTCCAAAAATAATTGATCACATAAAATATATTAATTAATTAAATAATAAATTAATCACTTCAATTTTATTAGTTAATTAAACAATTAACCAATCACACCAACTTTACTAATATTTCAAAAATTATTTATTCACATAAATACCCTTAATTAATTCTCTAATTAATGAAGCTGGTCTGCTCTATTAATTAAGAATTCAATTAATTAATCAAATCCACAAACTCAATATTTCATAATTAATTAATCCATTTGTTATTCAAATCCACAATATCAATATCTCATAATTAATTCTACAATTAGTTATCTCAAACCATCAATCTCAATATCTCATAATTAAATCAATAATTAATGATCAAAATATATAAAATCAATATCACAACAATCCACAAAAATTAATTCAACGATTAATTAATCAAATTCGTTTGACTACACCACCACTAAATTCCCCATTAATTAATTCCCTAATTAATTTTTTTAACTCATTCAATTGCATTAAAAATATAATCCAAATAAATTAAGCCATTAATTAATTAACTTAACTCAATATTTTTTATTTACACACCAAACCTCATTAATTAAGTCTTATAATAATTAATATAACTCGTCCAATTTCAGGAACATAATAATTTCATTTGATTATTTCTTTAATTAATTAATCAAACCCATTAAATTAAATTAACTCAACAATCCTCATTAATTATTCATTTAACAAATTAATCTTTCTCAAAAATCATAACACAACATCCATTAAGTAATTCACAAATTAATTAATCCAAATCATTTCAATAAATTAATTCTACAATTAATTAATCATAACCAACACTTTAATTAATTCTCTAATTAATTGTCTATGTCAATGACATTAATTATTTCAATGCTTTAATCTCATGAATTTAATTATATATTTCCAAAACTAAATAATCAAATTACTCACATTAATTAATTCATAAATTAGTTAATCCAATCAACCCCGTTATTTAATTCCACAAATTAATAATAATATTATTCCATTAATTAAATCATCAATTAATTCATCATAACTAATCAATTATTTAATTAAAAAATTAAATACTCATATTACCCCATTAATTAATTAACTAACTGAATAGTCTTATCGACCTCATTGTTTAATTCAAAAATTAAATAATCACATTACTCAAATTAATTCATCAATTAGTTAATCAAAACTAATGTATTAATTAATTCCATAGTTAATTAATAAAATTACTCACATTAATAAATTCATCAATTAATTAATCTTATTATACATTTCTACAATTAGAAAACCACATCATTCAAGTTAATTAATTCATCATATAATTAATCTTATTATTTAATTAAAAAATTACATAAAAAAATTTGTCAAAATAAATAATTGGTAAATTCATTAATCCAACTATTTAATTCAATAATTAAACAATTAAATTACTCACATTAATTAATCAATTTTTTTTATTTGACTATTAAATAATAAAATTAAACACATTAATTAATTTGTTAAATAACGACTGCCAATATTTAATTCAAAAAATATATGACCACATTACTCCATTAATTAATTCATAAAAAAATTACACCCAACATTAATAATTCATTAACACCAAATTAATTCTTCAAATAATTTTTTTATCTCAAAAAATTTGGCATCCCCCAATTTATTCAATAGTTAATTACACATTTAAAGATACACCATTCCAATATCCCCAATTTCCCATTTTTCCTTAATTAACTAAATCGCCAATTTAATTAATTCTATAATGAACAAAACATTTAAACATATAATAGAAATTATAAAATTTCATACACATAATTTCTATCAAGACTTTGGGATTTTAATTTTAGACTACCTACCTCAAGAATAATGAGGATGAATTCTCACCGACATAAAACACCAAATTTAGAAAAATAACAATTTATAATGAGATACTGATTCAATTCCTAGATCGAAGTCTTAAATTAATGAAGATCGGAAAAATATATCTAAATCCATATCCAATAGTGCATAATCATCGTTCATTTCTTCTGGAAAAGGAGTGGGATAACAATTCATATCTAAAGGGGAAGAACACACATACTCGGGATGTGCATATCTTCAATTCCGCCAAAAAGTTTCCACGAATGGAGGTCTAGAGCCCTAGGGAATCATTTTGGAACCACCAAAATAAAAAAAACCATTAAAGGATTACTGATGGTCTATTTGGGGTTAACATATGTGTTAATTTTTTTAAAAAAAATTCTTGTTTAATTAAAACTTGGTGCATGGTTTTCTTCCCGGGGAAGATAGTTTCCCCTAACCTTGAGCATTAATCAAGATCCTCTTATATAGGGGTTCATAGTTTCTCTTTTTAGAAGGATATTTTTCCAAACTATGGGTCATCTATAAGAATCCCCATCGCATGGGTTCTCACAATAGCTGGGATAGGACGCAATGTTTGGGAAAACCATGAGACAACTCTGAACTTCCCAAAACATCTTTAGAAATTGTCAATTTTTACCCAAAAATATTCAAAGATAAAATCCAAAAAAAATCTACCCAATACAAAGAAAAATAGTACCTATAAATGGGAATGTTAAATCTCAAAATAAGGATCGTGATCTTACAATATCTCTAACTTTTAAAAGCTCATCCATGAGCAACACTCCCGATATTCTCTAAGAAAAGCCAGGTTCTTATAATCTTCCCACCTTGTACCACCACAAAATCTTTTTTTTAACTTTCTAAAAGCCACTTTTGGGTTAGTGGTAACCACACAATTAAGAATTCATATAAACTAAAAATCCAAACATCAAGAACAAAAAATAACATACATAAACCTAGTGTGCGGATTCAAAAAACCAAAATCTATGGGAGTCAGCTGCCATCAACCCATCACAGCCATCTTCAACTCACCAGAGTCATTCACATCCAAAGTCGTCGGTCATTTAGAATAAAAAATTCAATCATAAAAATTTAAATTTCACATATCAACTATCATACCACCCAACCGCCTCGGGCCACCCACCCAAAACGAAACATCCAAACATGAATATCCAAAAATTGTTCCTTGAACAGAATGCCATAACATATTCATAGGGCCCGATAACTCAAGTGTCATCGCCTCAAGATACTACCCCTGACAATCAACCATGTTTTTGACAGCTCCACTACTGTGAGCAGCCCCTGGGGAATGTCCCTCCGTAGCATTAGAACACAACCATAAACTCACACCATCTCATCATCATCACAAAACATTGTACAAAGCTGAAACAACAAAATCCGTCGACGATGTCTACTATATCTGTATGCATCGTAGTCATTAGTACCATAAAAATGAAGTGTCGGCGTCATCACAGTTGTGAACCACAACCGAACATAATACCGTAGTAAAACATAAAAAGGATACACATAAAAATCCATCTGAATGACACCAAAATAAATGAAGAACATGCAAAATGAAATAAGGAATACAACGTCAAATGAAACATCACTACGACCGAAGAATAAAGAAATCAATCTAGAGGGAATGAAACTAACTCTAGTGATAGAATTTCCCTGAGAACGCTGCCATCCCCCCTCCAACACCATCCCAAGACATCCCAATACCAACATCGGGCCTGACCAATATAGGGTCGAGCAAGATGAGTTGAACAACAAGGGTAGAGGAAAAGAAGAACCTCAAAACCATCCACCCGCGCCGACCCATTCATCTTGAAGAACCTGCACAGAGATCCAAAATAGAGGTCTGATGTAGGGGTAAGGTAGTAATAGGGGGTAAGAGGTGAGAAAAAAACCCACTAGCAAACAACTTCAGGAAAGCATAGGAGAAGGAAATTGGGAAATAGAAGAAAGAGAAAGGAAAACCGAGGCAAGAATCTCCTTCCTAGACGAATGGAATCACCAAAATCCTGAGGAGGTTTAGAGAACCAAGATGAATCAGGGGAAGCTAAGATTGAAAGGGGAGGGAAGAGTGGATGGGGAGACAAAGTCGAGGCCGCACAGAGGCCTCCCTCTATAAATGACCACCGGAGAAAACCCTAGCTCAGGAAGACAGGAGAGCGAGGCCGCTCAGAGACGAACCTATTTGTCTCCCCACATTATTACAAATCATCCTCAAGCTGTACTCCCAAGAACCCATAATATCACAAGTCAAAAGTTTAGGGCAATAAGCCCTCAAATATTTTTCTCTCTCCCATGTTTCTTTCAATATGATTCCATATTTACATTAACTACTTATACAATATTTCCCCTTAATAAATTCGGTATACAATCTAATAGACACATCAAATTATCTTTAATGAAAACATATATATCAAAATATATAGAAAAGCTATAAATCTCTTATATCTGAGGACCACATGGCCTTTCCACATGGAATTTAAACATGATAAATATAGGTTTCTCTTGTAATTATTTTTGTGTACCTCCCACCATCAAACTCTTCTCATACCGCTTCATAAGAACAACCTATAAGGGAATCCACATCCAATCAAAACACATTCAGGTAGCTTGTCATAAAGATAGAGGTTTCTCAGTTTACCTGGGATGATGTTAAGGTAGTGAAAATGATATTAACTAATTTAAAGTAATCTATGAAGTCATTTTTGAATACAACCAAAAAACCCACTATTACCGATTTTTTCACCCACTATAGAAACACCACAATCAATTACAAGTCTCAGGCTTCATTATGTGCCAACTTTTCACCTCACTAACCCAATACCAAACAGTACATCCCATAACTCAATACCAAGTACTCAAACATGGGAATTATGACTACCCAAACTACCCACATTATGGGATAGATAAAAAACCCAAATGATTATTTTTTGAAAACATTAACATAGTTAACAAGAGGGACTTACATAAAACCATATCATGTTTCCCCCTTTTCCTTCCACATGGTAAAAACTAAGGCACTATATTTACCCTTTACAATCCTACATCTATGTCATGATTAACAAGATTAAACACATTATCATTATTCAAGTGACTCAATTACAGACTCATTTATTCTCATCTTGAATCATTTTGAAATATTTCTTAATTTCAGGTTAGGAACCATTTTCATTTCAATTTTAGAAGAAAATATTAGCATTTCATGTTCAAAAACTTACCCATAACCTAAATTATTGTGTGAGCCTAAAATGATGAATTTCAAAATAACCATGAGTGAAAATAATGATTCATGAAAACTGAACACTCATGTTGTACTAGTCCACGATTCAAAAATTAGAAAATATCAACATCAATAATGGCATCACACAACAAGTGTGTCACCGAAGGTTAAATCATATTGAACTATAATATCAAACAACAACAAAAATAATCCCATAAGGTGTACTTATATTCTCCACCATTTTTTTGATATATAATCCCATGCAAGGGCTAAAAACCAAGCCTCGACTCTTTGTAGTCTCAGGTAAACATTTTCCAAATAGTAAGAAAAAATAAGATGAAAAAGAACTCACCTTTGATAAAAATTTGTAACATCCCATCTTGGGATACACAAACTGGTTCCCTAAACCGGTCATCCATATGACATTAGGCATGCATCCTCAAAAGTCAGAGGTTGTTGTCTAGTAGAAATAATATAATACTAGTAATGGAAAGAATATATCCTCTTTTTTCATTTATCATAGTAATACACCAGTAGAAATAATAAAAATAACAAAATCATATATTACAACAAAAATAAAATAAACATCACAAAATGACCCAAAACTGGAAAGATAATATGAAAACTAAACAGTATATATTTTATGGAAAAGAACATTTCTATTGTTAATATAAAAAACCCAAAAAAATAAATACACTAAAAACTCCTCTAAGTGGGTTTCGACACCAAGTCTTGTTCCGTCATCATGATCCATCCAAATCATCCCTATAATAGTAGACCCTTTCCTTTAACTTATCCTTCATTAATATAATTTATTCAAGTAGTGATCAGGCATCCCTTATCGGGTGTGATTACAACATAGTAGGGCACCACCAACTACATATAAAGAAAATCCAGTCATTAATAGTGTATGCAGTTGTATAAAGAATAAAATACAAGCAATAAAGTAAACTTTTTTCCATTTATTTATTTACTCTTTATTTAACCACATACTACCTGTGTTCCCAAGGGCACTAAAACTAGAATCATAAACCTAAATATCACCATTACCATTCATAATTCATAATTCGTAATTGGATGACCATGTTACCATTCATAATACTAGGATGAATGTCCATGTTACCATTAAACATTTAATAAAACATAATTTAATGATCAGGTTACAATTTATAATACATGGCCAAATGACCATGTTACTATTCACCATTTAATAATACATAATTGAATGAGCATGTTACTATTCATAATACATGGCCAAATTTCCATGTTACCATTAACCATTTAATGATACATAATTGAATGAGTATGTTACCATTAGTAGTAGTTTGATGAATGTCGAGGTTACAATTCACCATTTAATAATACATAATTAATTCAAATATTAATTATTCACAACAATAAAATTTCCATTTCACCAATTAGTAAAGAACAACAGTTCCATTACTTAATTTATAAATTAACTAATAACATAAATAACATTAATTAATAAAATAATTAATTAATTGAAACAATTCATCTTGTTAATCTAACAATTATCAAATAAAATCAATAATATTAAATAATTCGATAGTTAATCAATCACACCAAATAAATAAATTAATTAAAAATTTAATTAATCTGTTCAATTCTATTTGTCAATTCACCAATTAACAAATCACACCCAATTCACTACAAATTTAACAATTATATTGTCACATAAATCCCTTTAATTAATTCCCCAAATAATTAAAAACATCCACCCACATTAAATCATTGATAAATTAATTAATCATTATAAAAAATAAATATTCTGTAATTAATTCATTTATTAGTTATTCAAACCAATAATATCAAGAATTCATAATTAATTCTGTAATTAATTATCTCAATCCATCTATCTCAATATAATGTAATTAATTCAACAATTAATGATCTAAATATATCAATTCAATATCCAAACAATCCAAATTAACAAATTCAGTAATTAAATTATCCAATTCATTTAATTAAACCATTGCAACATTACCCATTAATTAATTCACCAACTAATTAATCTAACTCAATCAGTTGCATCCGCACAACAATCATAATTAATTAATTCAATGACTAATTAATCTAAATCATTAAATCTCATTAACAAAATAATACACATTTATTAACTCTACAATTAATTAATCTAACTCATTCAATTTCAATAACACAACAATCCCCATTAATTATTTCCCCAATTAGTTAATCTCACACTATATATTACATTAACATAACAATACCCAATAATTAATTATCTAATTAATTAATATAACTCAAAAACCATCACACAACATCAATTAATTAATTCAATAATTACTTATTCCAAAACAGTTATATTAATTAATTGAATAATTATTTTATCACAAAAAACCAATGAATTAATTATAAAATAAATTTTCCATGTCAATTCCATTAATTAATTTAATTAATTAATCCCATCAATTACATTATTTAATTTATAAATGAAATAATCACCTTACTAACATTAATTAATTCCTAAATTAATTAATCTCATTAATGATATTATTTAATTCAATAATTGAATAATCATATTACTCAATTAATTAATTAATCGTAACTAAGCTATTATTATGATAATTAAATAATCATATTAATATATTAATTAATTCCTCAATAAATTATTCCCATCAACATCATTATTTTATTCAACAACTAATTAATCACATTACTCTATTGTTTAATTTATCAATAAATTAATCAAATCTAACAAATTATTTAAGTCAATAATTAAATAATAATACTAATCATAGTAATTAATTAATTAATAAATTAATCCTACTATTTAACTCAACATTTAAATAACCACATTACTCGCATTAACTAATTCATCAATAAATTAATCCTATTATTTAATTTAACAATTAAATAACACCATTACACAAATTAATTAATTTTTCAATTATTTATTCATGTTATTTTATTCACCAATTAAATAATCACATTAATCAAATTGATAAATTCATTAATTAATTAATCCCATTATTTAATTCATCAATTAATTTATAAAATTAATCATATTAATCAATTTCTCAAATAATTAACCCCATTATTTAATACAACAATTATATAATCACATTACTCCGTTAATTAATTCATAAATTTAGTTAATCCTAAACGTAATGAATTCCTTAACACCAAATTAATTATTCAATTAATTGTATTGTCTATATTAATTCTACTTCCCCAATTAATTCATAAATTAATACTCCAATTAGAGATCCACAAATTCCAATATCCACACTTCCACAATTCATCTTAATTTATTAGATCACAAATTTGATTAATTCTATCGAGAAAACAATTTATTGACATATAATAAAAACTATACAATTTGATACACATAAATGCAATAAATACTTTGGGATTTGAATTGTAGGTCACCTACCTCTACAACAGTGATGATGAATACTTGCTAATAAAAAATCCAATTTCAATGTAATAATGATATAGAATGAGATGAATATTCAATTATCAAATCGAGAATTTAATTGAATCAAGATCTTGGAAAACTATAACTATATCTATATACAATAGTGGGTAATAATTACACTTTTATATTATAATATGAGAAATATAGAAAGAATGATCTAAACTGGAAGAACACACGTACTCTGGAGGTGTAGATCTTGAATCTTCCCTTTGATTCACAATGAATGATGGTCAGAAGCCCGAGTGAATCATCTCTGAGCCTCTAAAATAATGATTAACCATTAACTAATGATTAGTGTTCGATTTGGGGTTATTATATGGCTTTATGTATTTTAAAATATAATTTAAAGGTAAATTTAAATGGTGTGCACAATTTTCTACTCAGGGTGATCCTTTTCTCTTAACCGTATACCTTAGCCATGTGCCTCTTCTATAGGGGTGTATAGATTCTCACTTTAGGGTACATAGTTTTCCAAACCACTTGTTATCTATGAGAATCCCCTCTATGTGGGTTCACATGGTTAGCTAGGCTAATGTGCAATGTATTGGAAAACCATGTGCCAATCGTACACTACCCAAACATCTTAAAAAATGCAAATGTTCACCCAAACACTCCCCAAGACTAAACCTAAACACAAATTAAAAAATAAAAGGAAAATAGTACCTATAAATGAGCTTTTGAAATCTATAAAAAGATTCTTGGATCATACAATATCCCCACCTTATAACTGCTCATCCTCAAGCTGTACTCCTAATCACCTCTAAGAAATGTTAGTTTCTTATAGATATTACCATTGATGAACACCTAGAGAAGGGGTGTCAATGTATTCTGAACCTTTGATCCATGATTTAATATTTCATCACTATCTTATTACATAATATCACCAGTCTATTAAACTTGAGTTAGAGGAATACTATCATAATATATATCTATATATATATATTTTCCACATTGTTGGGAAATTCTATGTACTTTTAATGCATAATGTATCCATAAGAAATTATCACATACTTTTACATATAGAAGAATAATAAATATATGATATTAATTTATATTATATTAAAACATTATTAATATACAATTAAATCAAAAGTTCAGATGATATTTGTTTAAATGCACCAGAAGCTCTAACTGAATCCCACCATCACTAAAGCGAACTGTTAAATTTTTTTAAGCCAACTATCTCCCAGATGATATGCATTATTTGGTCGATAAAAGTTAATAATGAAGGTGTCTTTTAGGATATATTATATCAAAAACTACTTATTTTCACTTCACCTCATTGAGAATATCCCCTCATGAGATGAATCTTTTGAAGTTTGTGTTATGTCTTTTGGTGAGCCCCTAGCTCCTTTGCAAGAGCCACCACTAGAGTACTATCAAAATACACTATGATAAGGTCTGTACTTCAAGGAAAAAATCCACAATTTGGGATGGTATTTTGAATCTAAACTACTTCTTTATCTACATTAGGAATGATAATATACTCACACTCTACTATTGAATCAATCAAAATTGGGTCCATTGTGATCTTCCAGCAAGAAAATCCCCCAGTTAGTGTGAATGAATATCATGATTATGACCTCATGTCATCCTAATTAGTATAGAAACTAGAATCCATGTATCCCATATTGAATAAATATTTATGTCATCAAAATACATGTTACATATCCCTAGTATGCATCAAATACGAAATGAAATTCATAAAAAACACAGTCATATTCTCTTACTTATTCTTGATATATTCATTCCATTATAATAGAACAAATAAAATAGAGTTCAGTATATATCAAAGAATAGATAATTTATGTCATCACATATATATGGGATCATACTAATACCATATCTCTAAATTCTTTTATATGAAACATTCTCTTTTAGAGATTAACACCATGAGAAACTAGAACCAATCCATTCTTGGATTGTTCGATACCAAATCACATAAGTATCTGGTCAATATTAGTTCCTATAATTGTTAAATTAAACCTATTAGATCTATTCTATATAATTTATATCCTAAAGATGTAGTCTACTTATCCTAAGTAATTTATGGAGAAAAACATAGTCAACCAGTCATTAAATAACATTATGGTTGCTGCCTCATTTTTTAAAATTAATATTTCTTTATCAAATACTAAAAGTGAAATTACCACACTCGAACTAAATTATTGATAGAAACATGGATCAAATTCATTCCATATAAAACCATACTATTTTATGGCTTCATAAATTTTTTTACATGACCTGGATTATCTATTTAATACATAAATGAATTATTATATATTTCACAACTTTTATTATTACTTGGATTCAGAAATCATTCTATTTGTATCATAAAAACATATTCATTAAGGTATCCATTAAATAATTTTTTATTAATATCCAACATAAAAATCTCAAAGTCATGGAAAGTTACTATATCATGTATTATTTTGGTGTATTTAAAAATGGAATCTTGTGAAATGGCTTCATCATAGTAAGTTTCATGATAAGTTTTAAACACTTTATCCAATATCCTCTTATTATAGGTATTCACTTTTCCTTCCATCTCTAGGATTCTGTTGAATACTCATTTACACTCAATGAGATTTACATTAATAGGTGGACCACCCAAAACCTAGACTTGGTTTTGATACATGTGATCAATCTTAAAATTCATGGACACTTTCTATCTTACATCTTATATGATCACTACAACCTCCTTGTGTGAGAAATGATCGAAATTGTCCAGAAATAATGATTCACCATCCTCGGTGACTAGAAGAATATAAATTCATTATTCATTAACTTCTTTGGTTCTAATAAGTAGTACTTATTCCTCATAATCATCTTCTTACATTAGGATTATTCGAAGATATAACTCGAACAACTCTGGTATATCATGATAATTGAGTACATAAAATTCAATCGTTTTTAAACTATACTTCTTGAGGATGCGATCTATATATAGGAGTAAAGGCTTTAAAGCCAGTATACACTTTTTATTTTTGGTTTCATATAGGTAATATCCATTATTTTCATTTGGGTATCCTATAAACATATAATCTATGCACAAAGGTCCCATTATTTCGTGGTTTTATCAAAAAAAATCCTCAAAACCATATCATTAATTTTTAAAAACACAACCTTATTTCCATATATTAACTCTTATTTTAGGTTTTATATCACTATAGTTGTAACCATATTCAATATATTTCACATTGTTTAATTAATATAACTAAAATGATAATTGATTATTAATGTGACTCAACATTTACCTCACATATTCCAACAATGTGTATCCCCCATTTCATTTACACCATTCCAATTTTGTTTAATTAAGAGGAGTGAATTGGGATATAATATTATACAATTTTTAATGTTTGATAATTTTCTGGAATAGATAATCTACCCATAAATCTTATCAAAGATTATTTATCTTCGTTCTAATCATATTGTCTACTTCATGCATGAATTCATTGAGTTTATCTAAGGTGTCTAAATTTGGAATCACTAACTTGACAAAGCTACACTTACTTATGTATTTGGTAAAATTAACAATGTATTAGAACCCCTTATAGATTCTATAATAAATAGTCCACACATATCAGTGTGTACTAATTCTATAATATTTATAGCCTATTCACCCATACCACTAAATAGTTGTAAGGTCCTATATACTTTTAAAATAGGGAGTTATAAATCATTTTTTAGCTCAAAATATTCTAAATAACATTATTAATATAAATTTTCATGTGCATCTATTTTATATGTCACAGATAGTGATTACCCAACTTGGTGTTATATGATTCAAGTGAAAATTATTTGTGTATGAATTATTTACACATTTTTGTTGTAATGTAATACATAAAGACCACTATTAACTCATGTAATATCTTAAAAATATTTTCTTTTTAGAAACATAATTCATTATTTCTAGATGGGAAAATAAACAACTCTTATCATGATAGGAGAATGATAGGAAGTTTTTAGTATCACTAAGAACGTAATAAATATTCATTGAAATCAAGATATGATATATTTGCAGCATGAGTTTATAGTATTAAACAAACAGGATAATCATCTAATTTCTATTGGAACCTAAAGGATCTACCCCCCCCCCCCTCTGAAAACCCTCATAAATATACCTATTTTATGTATTTACATTAACATGTGGTCACCAAAAGTATAATCTAATACCTATCTAGTTGATAAGGTTTTGTTTCACATCATAAAGAATGTAGATGAATCTTATACATTAATCTTATAGGATAAGTTATTCTTTTAGTGGACATGCAATCCAAAAGGAAAAATGATTTCAATTTGTTCCACTCCCCACCATTGGATTGTCCTTATCGTGGATAAACAATTATCATAGATCGTAGTTATGGAGTGAATATTTTGACCATATTCCTTGTTCGTTCCTTAATTCATTAGTAGGACTACAAAATATTTATTCCCCATTTCTTTATCAATATATAAAATAATAATAATGATTTACATTATAGTCTTCCAAACATTTTTAATATTATAATTGATATAGTAACTATAGATGATATATGGTTGTGAGTCAAAAATTAGATCTATGTGCAACTACTTTAGTAGCTTAATACCAAATAAGTCCAAGATCTTTATGTATTAAAGCATCTTAAACACATGAGGACCAACTGGGACAGAATCTCCTTGATTACATTTTTATAGTACCTTGGAGTTCTAAAATCTCTCTTGTATAACATTATGAGGGAAATGATCCTAGGTAGATGAAATAATTTAATTACACCCATGAAATCACGATTCTTATGAAGCTTTCTTGATATAGTTGATACCATTAGACACTGGATATATATAGTAATATTTAGAATTTATATTTAATCCTCAAACCCTATTTTGATGTATATTTTAAGTTTTTTTTCATAAAATACAAAACTTTTAATAAGAATTTTTTTATTTATGGGTTTAAGGTGTTATGTATGGGTATCTCATGTTTTTTAAGGGTTATGTAGAGGTAAAAAACATTTTCAATATGAAAAATAAGTGTATTATTCATTTTTCATATGTTGTGTCAGGGTTATAATGGTGCTTCAAATGTATACCAAGTCATATTCATAATGTTTAGAGATCATATATATAGTCCATGTAAGGGGAACTAAGTCGGCTTAAGGTAAGGTTATGTGTTATTTAAAGGTAACCATGACTATGTCAAGGTATGGTATGAAATTCATAAGGATATCCATGCCCCATGTAAGGGTACTCTAGCTTTTCTTTAGATTGTGTAAGGGTAACTAGTGGCTTTTTTAAGGGTACCAGATCAGGTAAGAGTACTACTTAAGGGTATCCAATGCCTTACCTAAGGATACTTGATCACATAAATGTGTTATATAAGGGTAAAAATGTGTTATATAAGGGATTTACATGAAATAAAAAGGGTAAACCATACAATTTAAATATTATTTAATGGTAACCTGGATTATCCATAAATGTAATAATAATTTAAACCACATTGTAAGGATAAACCTCTTACCCCTACTAAATAACTCAGAGATATGTAAGGGATAATCCAAGTTAATATTATCCATTTTTTATAAGAAAAACATATATTTCTTCCATATAACCCTTTTAAATTATATTTAATATAGGAAATATGGATGGAATAAAATTATTTCCATTCATTGCCCCTAAAATAAAATTAAATATGAAAATTATAATTCTCTACCATAAAGAAATATTTTGGAGGAAAATAAAATTATTCATCAAATTTTATTATTAACTCAACGAACGTGTAAGAAGTGTTAATATTTTAAAATATCCTAGCCCTTCAGCCACCATTCATGGGTTATCATTAGACATATAAAATTATTAAAAATTAGTTAAGGGATACGTGTAAAGTCTATTAATTCAAACAAGGTTTTTTAAACATTTTTCCAAGAATGGAAGAACCATCGGTTCTCCTAGCCTCTTTTCTAATAGTAGGGCCTAGATGTTCTAAATTCTGGGTAGTAGTTTTTAATTCTTCTTCTCTATTTTCAGTGAAATTTTAAAAATGATTTCTTCAAATGCATTCGATAATATAATGTTAAATAATTCATTTCTGATATTAATATGGAGATTATTGAAGAGTGGGAGAGACTTATTAAGACGGTAACATCTCATTTTTACCAAACAGTAATAATAGGGATTTTATCAGGCATGTTATTATAAACAAATAATATTATCAAATATGAAATTGTAATTATTAAATATGGAATTACATTATAATATATGATTTAGAATATCATACAATTTAAAAAATTTCTAATATTGATAAACTATAATCACATGAGGTAATTCATTTCTTTGAAAAATTAAATTATAGGTTTTGGACGTAGGAACCCTTTGTAAACTTTTCTAATAGAATAATCTTGAAAATTAATGTGTTGACAAAAATATGGCCTTGGAGGAGTTATTATTTGTTTTAGAGGTTTAAAATATATCATTTGAAAGAGATGGGGGTTTATGCTTCACATTTAAATTAATTGTTTTCTTGTAGGAAGTTCCTTACATTTTTACTGGATCTCATTTACACATTTTTCATGGATTTTAATTTTTTTATTGAAATATTTGATAAAAATGATTTATTGTGATAACATTTTCATGTAGGTGTATCATGTGAGATCATTTATGATATTATATGCCATGAGTATCATTATAGTATCTTGTTACCATGTTTTTTTATGACATGTTTTTTTATTTGTACTACTTTATCATGATGTTACAATATGCTTTACTTATATGCTATATGATGTTATGTGTGTTATCATTCCTTGTATGTTTTGAATTATAATTTATATAAGTAGAATATCATGTGTCATCAATTCCATTTAGGAGGATTGATAATGATTCCTGATGATGTCAATGACGAACCTAATATGAGGCTAAGGTCATGATTGTCTGGGGGCTTAACCATTGGGAGAAATATATAGGCATGACGTGGTGGGGGCCATACCCAAGGCCCAGATAAGGTACAACCATATGGAGGCCATTAATATGATATATTGAATGATATAATGGTCTAGGGTCATGATACATAGTAATATTTTGAGATATCTATGAGAATTTTTATGACAATAGTTTCTTGTTCTTGAACACTTTGACCTTCCATTATGGTCCTATCGATATGAAGTTGAAGTAGGAATAGCTAGGGTTTGTAGTGGGATTGTTAGCATACGACCAAAATATTTTTTATTATATATTTTTATTTTCATTACACACTTATTATTTTGTTTGAATAAAAATTGTATACTTGATAACGTTAGTTAATGATGCATTGGTGTTGTATTGTTTAGTATTGTATTCACTCCATACTAAGGAATTTTAGTGTTCTTGTAGATTCTATTCCTTTTAGTCAAAGAAATGGATAGGGGATCATGGAAGATGGTTGATCCATGGATCATGAATCTATATATGGGACCGAGATATACACTAGGAATTTTTAATTTTTTATTATTTATATACCTCACATACTTATAATCTAGCATGGATTAAAATATTGGTGGCTCATTGATTATCATTGTATGGAATGAATGTCATCATTTTTCATTCAGTTAATGATTTTTATATATTATATTTTATTATTATTATTTTGTGTCATGAAATTATACTGATGTTATTGTCTTACTAGTGAAAGACTTTGATCCCATAGATTAGTCAAGAACCTATTACATACAGAGAGGGAAAGATGAGGTCATGTATCACTCTAGCCCAAACCATGTGGATCAATTCTTGGGTTTAAAAAAGGAATTAGAAGAAATATTTAGTTTTTTTCAATTTTTTTGCAATACCCAGGGACATGGAATAAATAATAAAGTGGTGTGGGTATTGGGTTGGGGTTCTAAAATGTTTCTAGCCATCACATGTGTTGAAAAAATCTGAGTTTCAGTCCATAGAATTGTTATTACTATTTTCAAGATATTTTAGGATGCATTCATGCATATTAATTAGGATCATATGTTAAATTTTCCTTATATATATATATATTTGCGATACATATTAGTTATTTAATTTAACTCATAGAATTGTGCTATATATTTGAGAAAATTTATATATTGTAGGAGGTATCTATTTTTTCTTGACTGTTCTGAAATATCCCTAATAGAACTTGTTAGTTGAAATAATAATGTTGTTGTGTAATTATATATATATATATATTGACTATGTATAATGTTACAGGATGAGAAAATGGTTAGTGTTAGGAGGGTTGTACCTTAGTTTCTGGGTATACTACTAGGAGAATATATTGTGATCCCATAGAATTATTAGGGTTCATCCTTATAAATATGTTTGTCTATGTATTTACATTGAATTAAAAATGTTTTTTCATTAAAATGGACTTATGGGAGGACTAAGGATGTAGGTTATAATTCTCCCACAGAATAGGATTTAATTCTCTAACACCAGATATATAAAATTATTCAGGAGACAACTCTCTTATACCTATATTACGGTTTATATAGAAGGTCCAATTCAGCTAAAATTATTTCACTTTGAAATATTTGTGTAATATAAATATATAAATATTTTAAAATATGTTGTGAATTGAAACTCCAACCTTTTCAATATTTCAACGAAACTAGTGGCCCTTATGATACTATCTAATGAGTTAAGGTTGTTGAGGGAATATTTTTTTACTTTATAAGGACCCTAAATAAATAATAAATTTAGATATTGCGTTTCATGTTTAGAGATTTTTTTATTTTATTAAATCTACATAAGTGGTTGTTTGATTTGAATTAGATTTCACGTTATCTACAGAGTTACCCTAACATGAAAAACTGTTCTAAATGAATGTTTACAGTCTCCATTGATTACCATACTATCTAATATGAATCACTAAAAATCGACTTCTATGCGACTTCATGATTCTATAAATGATGACATTTAATGTGATTATCATCTCATGCTGGATGACCAATAACTTTTCTCTAACTAATTGATATTGAATACTGGTATAATATTAATATATGAATGTATAATGTTATGTGGTGAATGGAGAATGAGAACTAGGAGAAAGTAGAGTTAGTAAGACTTGAGTCAGTTAAGGATAATCAAGACACTTATAGAAGGACTTTATGTTTTGGAAGGATTAGATGTTTTCCCCAACACTCTTCCTAGAATCATGAATCTCAATCAGAACAACTTTCTAGATAACTTCATAAGAGATCCTCCAGATATAGGATTTGAATTTAATATTTTCCTCAATCCATTAACATATACCATTTCATCACCCTAATATTGTGTAGATCCAATCAAGCTAATGAAGCCCAAGGTTCAACTTGACGACTTAGAGTATACAATCTATATTTAGATGATTATTTTATCATGGTGTGGACTTATGTGGCTCTCCAAGAAAGATAACAGTAGTCTTGGAATCTGTATTGATTAATATACAAGGAACCAGGTGTTATCTAATAAAAATACCATTTTCCAAAGATAAAATAGATTTTTGATCAGTTATAGGGAGCCTGGTTGTTCTCAAATACTGATCTCTAGTCCAGATATCACCAGTTGTGGGTTAGAGAGGAAGCAATTCCAAAGTGGATCATTCTGAGTTGTCATTGGATATACATATTTGTTGTTATGTTGTTCGTATTGAAAAATAAACCATAAGTGTTCTGAAATCTCATAATCAAGATCGTACACATTTATCTAGACTAGTTTGGAATAGTTCTTATTGATATAATTCACAAAAACTCATTGAAACTGAGAAACATCCTATTAATCATGAGATAGTCTAGAGTACACCTTAATAATATTTTCTTTAAACCAATTTCTCAATGCGTTACATATGTATTCATGAGGTGAGATTTTTGGGGCATGTGGTGAATGTGAGAGGTATACAAATAGTACTAGAGAAAGTAATGGTAGATATGTCCTATATTTTTCCCTAAAATGTGTTTGATAGAAGAAGTCTCCTAGGCTTATCCCGATATCACAATAATATTATCCATGAATTTTCTTAATTATGTGAACATATTATTTTTCAAAAAGAAATGGAGCGATGTTCTAGTGGTTATAAAAGTGTGAAGTTGAATTTCTTAAACTAAAAATGATGCTGACCACAACATTAGTGTAGATACATTCTATGCCTATGATGATATATAAATTATACTATAATTCACCATTTGTTTTTTTGGGATATGAACTGATGTAGAGGGAAGATGTTTTAGATTATGGGTCATGTCAGTTGTGACCCTTTGAGTAGAACTACCCTACTCATGACATTGATTTTTAAATCATATTTATTTTCATTAATTGTAAGTGACACTACATCTTTCCCAAGAGGTTTTTTATGTATAATAACCACAAAATATTAAACAAAATAATCAAATAGTGGGACCAGAACATGAGACAAAGGCATTGAGTGAAGTATTTGTATAATCTTAACTATGAAATTTCAACTTCTCATATGAATGATAACATCATTGAACATGGTCATAGTCATAAGACACTTGTAACATAGGACATTGTGAGTGGCGTTTAGAGGTAATGTGGATCTAGATGAGTTTGTTGGCCCACTGAAGGATGTTTTTTTTAGAACTAGGTATTGATGAATTTCCTAGTGGCCACATCTTTTTTATCACACTGGGTAATGGATGGACTGATCAAGGATTAGACATGAGAGTTGAGAAATGAGGCTTGATATTAATGTATTGAGTAGTCCGAGAAAGATATCTAGAGACACTTTTGGGGGATAACAAGTCATTAAAGTGGGAGAATTATAATATTATTATTTTTAAATTAATCCTTAAACCCTATTATATTTTATTTTATAATTTCTGTTATGTGATAATTGTTAAATTGTCAATAACAATAAACATATTTATAGGTTTGTGGTGTCATATATGGGTAACCATTATATTACAAGGGTTTTATATGGTTAGAATCATTTTTAATAAGATTTGACAGGATTAAACCCCATTTTTATATATTGAATAAGGGTTAGAATGGATATTTATAAGGTTACCTAGAATTGTTCATAATGATATTTCATAGAATATATGAGCTCTGTAAGGGTACCTAAGAATGCATAAGGGAACTATATTCACTACGTAACAACAAAATGTCCTATAAAAGGGTATGGTATACACTACATAATGGTACCCCTAGATTTTATAATAGTACACTAGATTTCAAACATCCTATATAAGCATAACTAGTGTCTTTCGTAAGGGAACGAGATCACATGATAGTGGTTTGTAAGAGTAACTAGAGGCTTGTGTAGCGGCATTAGCTTACACAATGTTTCTTAATAAGAAAAAATGGGGTTTATAATGTAAGACCACAAACCACATAATAGAATCCCAGTGATTATAAATCTTATATAAGGGATACCAAGATTATATGTGATGGTTGAAATATGTGCAGCTACTAGGTAAGGGTAAACTCTTTACAACCATGAAACGTCAAGTATCTGCATATGTGTCAAGATATGTTACTCTTACACATTTCGTTTTATGAAAAAATTTGTATTTCAACCATGTTTCTACTACTTCATCCCCAGGTCAACCCTTTGACCCTTTTCAATTGTTTTAAATGATGAAAATATTGCTGGAATTAAATTATATTTAGGTCTTGTTCCATATATAAAATTTATTAAAAATATTGATATCCTCTGCATTAATAAAATATCTTGGGAAAAATTAACATAATAATTTATGTTTTGGATTTAATGTGATGACCCTGTTTGTAGTGTCAATAATAAGAAAAAAATGAACCCTTTATCAATAATTAATGGTTGAACCTCTAGCCTACAAAAAAAAAATCGTTTATTTGAGACCACTAATGCCACTTAAATCAAACATGTTTCCCATTCTAGTTTTATAGGCATTGAAAAACCCCAACTTCTCCTCTACTCCTTCCTAAGAGTAGTATATAGATGAGATAAATTCTAGGATGGAATTTATAATTCACCTTCTCTCTTTTAAGTGAAAATTTTAAGATGATATCTCATATTCCTTTTAGATATTATGTTTAATAAATTATAATGTGATAATAATATAGAGATTAAAAAAGTGATAATGAAATTTATAGATGAGAATAATCTATTTTTTCCAAAAACATTTACTAGGAATTATGGAAGGTATATTTTTTTAGAGATATAAAATATTATGACATATGAAATTTTAATTATTATTTGAGGAATAAATTGTTGGAACATGTATTATAGTAAAATATAGTTCATAAATAATGAAGGAGAGAATAAAATTATGTTATATTTTATTTTATTTGTTTTCAAATAAAAGTTTTTTTTTCTATACTAGGAGTTGTTGGTGAGTTTTTTAACTAGGGAACCTTAACCATTGATGGGTCAACAACTATAATAATACAAGAGATGTGTTCTTGGATATAGAAATTCCACTCAATATTTTGAACCACATAGGGTGGTTTTTCCTAAAACTTCACATAAAAACATTTGGGTAGGAATTTCCTTACCTTTTTTGGGGTTCTTATTTACACATGTCAAATTATCATAAATTTATAGGTTGTAATAACTGATTAACATACTTGGTTTTGATCAAATGTGGGCACTTTTTTAGTCCTCTTGATCCATTTTTATATATGATTCTATAAGTATTTCTTAAGGTTTCTTGTTGTCACGTTGTAGTGTGATCACATGTTTTTTGTTGTTGATTATATTTTCTTATGATTTTATGATATCCCTTCCTCGTATTGACTACCCTATTTGGTGTATTACCATGCATAAAATGTTTTTATTTCTACCTGAGATAAGTATACTGTGGTATTTTGTTAATCCCAAAGAGAGTTAGTGTTCAAGACTTGAAGGAATGATGAAGATGGACTAATGTATAGGGTTGGGGAATTAAATTATGAGGGAATTGTCTATATCAAAACATTATGGGAAAGGAGGGATTGTGGTCGTGTCCTAAGGTATATATGTGGTATAATAGTCTTGAGGCATGACCATTGGAGAACTCATGATATGATGGTATAGGGGCCTAATCTAACTAAATATCTTGAAAACATTGGGAGATGTGTTTTGAGACAAGTTGTTATTTCATTCACACATTGGCATTCCATGATTATCATTCTGAAATGTACCCAAATAAGGTAAAGTCAGGGTTTTTGGTACCATGGTTTGATCAGGACTGTTGGGGTTTATATTTTATATTGTAATACTCATTAGAAATGTATTATTAACATGGAATATACTTTTTTATAGAATATCACATTAGTAAATGAAGTATTGGTGGTGTTTTACTGAGTCTTGTACTCACAACATACTCATAAATTTCTATGCACATATAGATTTCAGGAATAGTTATCTAAGAAAGGGGAAGGGTTCCATGGATATGATTGTTCTATAGTGGATAATGATGGAAGTGGAACCATAAAAACTCTATGGATTATAATAATTTGTTTATTTTTTATTTACATACCAAAATTATACTCTATATTGGGTTTCTGCATGATGAACTAATTTTTTTATCATTGTATAACATGTATTATATTAAATTACTTCCATATTTTAAAATATTTTTTAGTTTTAGCATTTTATAATTTTTTAGGACATGATAATGAGGGTATAGTCTCCCCATTGATGGAATATATGCTCAATACTAGATGATAGCCTCTCTAGTACAAGGAGGCACCCATTAGGTTATGTGGTGGTCCAGATTGGATGCGGAGTTTAGAGTAGAGGAATTACATATAGAACATTGTCCATGTGTTTTTTATAGGGAGAAAATTCATCCTTATTGGCGTCATTTCATGGTTTATCAAGAACTAGAGATTCTAGAACAAATAATTTTCTCTCATGGTGTAGTATAATTCACAAGTGTGGGTACCATTCAAAGAAATTGGTGATAAGGAGATGGTTTTCCTTCATAAGATTATATCTCAATGATAATTGGGATGTTGAGTGATTATCCATTTCAATTATACATAAATATATATTTAAGTACTTGAATTGATTTTCATAATGTATAACATAATAAATATTAAAATTATTATTCTCCTAATACTCTACCAAGTCCTAATATCCCCCACAATCGAATATATATTAGTAAAACATGTGAATATTCTTGTATAATATATATATATATATATTCCCATTATCATAACCCAAATAAGGGTTGTACAGGTTACATGTAGTTATTTATGCTCGAAATTCATTACTAACTACTAACATGAAAATCTTTGATCCATTGTCTGGACAATCGAATCCTCAAATATAGGACTAGTATTTCCGCAACACATGCCTTCAAATTTATTCAATGCTTAGAGAGCGCTACATGACATGATCTAAATTTTGTAAATCCAAAAGAAAAAGTTCATTAAATACCCCTTCAGTTTAGTACATTATTTTTAGGGATGGTCTAGTACCTTGAAATATTTTGTTCTAATATTAATCAAGTGATGGAAGGCTATAATAACACAATATTTTAGTTGAGTAAATTTATCTTTTAGATTATGTATAAATAAATCATATTCTATCCAATCACATTATTTTTAAATTTTATTGGAATTTATGTAATTGATTAACCATGTCCAAATAAAAATTAATTATATTTAAGATTGATTAATTCTACCATGTATACATTTTAATTTATTTATTTAATATGAGAGAAATATATTCATAATAAATAATTAATAATGGATAAAATATAATTATATAAATAAACTAGAAGGGACATGATTATTATCTAATATTTGGTTTATTTAGTGGATGATAATGAAACCATCGAGCTTAAGAAAAGATACACCATATAATGATTCTTGGATCAATATATATAATTTCACCTGTTTACCAATGTATCCCCTTAGTTAGGTATAAATATGATCCGGACATGTACTACCTCCACCTACTTGAGAGCTTGATATATTACATATGTATTTAATGACATGCAGGGGAGGGGAATCTAATGGTAGGTTGAAGGGGGTTATATAAAATAAAATAAAGATAGGTATGTATATATATACTAAGGAGGATGTTGTGTAACACATACCAAAATTTTATTATAATGACACTAATAAAAAAATCTTGAAATAAAAGAAATTAAATGTAACAAATCATACATA
Organism: Viscum album; assembly: GCA_963277665.1. Taxonomy (NCBI): domain Eukaryota; kingdom Viridiplantae; phylum Streptophyta; class Magnoliopsida; order Santalales; family Viscaceae; genus Viscum; species Viscum album. Next base: position 1,387,152,305 of record OY728138.1, read on the forward strand.
GGTTGGGTCCAAGACCATTATTATCAAAAAAATACAATATAATAATGTTGTAACATTATCTATCAATAATTTTTTTTTTACTATTATAAAGTCAAGGTGTAATATATTTAATTTAATTAATACAGAAATTTAATTAAATATTAACACATAATATCCATATAATATTTCATATTGATTCAGTCATAAAATAATATTAAATTCATTAAAATTGCTTAGTTACACAATTTTTACTTTATGTCGAAATTATATGTAGATAACGACATCGTGTGTCATAAGATCTTAAATATAGTAGTATTTATACATATAATTTATTTCTACATGGCTTTTTATTTTCTCACATGGATGAAACATATAATTTATATGGCCATGTAATTTCATTATGTGATCATATAATGTACATGACGTGTTAATGGCTTACATGGTGTTCCATTAATTACTAAAGGCTTAACTATTATTCATTACCCTATGACATGATTTGAATGATCATAATTAAATTATTTTGGTGTAATTATTTTTTTATGGTTACAGCCTAGATATTCATGTAATCATAATGACATGTATCGAGATACACAATGCATATATAGGCTACACAAAATGTTTTTCACTGTCATTATGTTAGAATCACACACCTAGTGACTTGAAGAGGATCTCGTATTGAGTCATTTCTAGGGTACATGGTGTGTGTGTGTGTTGTAGAAATTTCATGTATTCCTTCATCATTTCCAATACCACATGTCAAACTATATTTGATACATTAATGACCGCATGAAGTAAATGATTTATGCTACATGCCCATGTAGACTACACAATGTCTATGACCTGTTATATGATTTGTAATCCAAAAATAAGTGTCCCATCTAGACAATCAAACAACATGAAAATACATTGAACACATCCATTATTCATCCAATATATTTTATGGGAATGTCATTGTAGTGTACCTTGGTATATGTTGTACCCCACCACAACCGACCATGTATCGATGTATTTCATATTGATACTAAAAAACAACACGATAACATAGTTTGACTCACCCATAATCAATTGGTAACTTGTTCATAATTATATTGCGTGAGGAAATAATAATAAAAATAACCATATTAAATAATGATTAAAAAATTAATCTACAAATAAATTCAATAAATTTTCATTGAAAATAAATAATAATAAATTACCATGTGGAAAATCCGATCCACATCGTGGTTTTAGGTTTTAGTGGAAGTTCCTAGACCCATTCCCAATAATTTTTCCCATCAATATAATTTGGTCTCTTCTTAGAACTAGATTGAAATTTATTTTTAGAATCCATGAACACAAGATCTTACATGTACATTTTAATTAATTTTCATAGATCTATAATTACCTAATCTTTTAATTCATTGTTTGTTGTCAAATATTATGGAACATTCTTATTGGGATATTGTTTTGAAGGAGGAATTAGGGGTATATTTCTTATAGTTGTGATCCCCACATGCACCATGAACATCTATATGTTGGATTAGTGTTTACTGGATGCAAGTGTGGATTTACATACACCATACATCATTCATTATTGATTGTGCCTTACAAAACTAATAAGGACTGCTGGAATCTATATATTCTCTCACAACTAATGAGGGAAGAGGAGGATTACATATTTTCATGTTACATGGAGAATTATTGAAAATATATTTATCCTTGATAGAATTATCTGACGATCCTAATGTTTTTTATAAAAATTCTAAACACATCAACACTATCTAATGAGTATTATATAGACACTGATTTAAAGATCTTAGTTTAAAATAATATTTGAAAAACAACCCATTTAATATTCTCTTATCTCCTAGTTTACCACATGTCCATATAATAATAATATTATTATTTACATGACTTTCAAAAAACCTATGGTGTAAATAAGAATTATTTTCCATGAATTAATAAATTAATTTTAATCAATAATTTTTTCATTCTCACCATGGAAATCAAAGTCTACGTGACCTCCTTATTATCTATCGGACCAAGTATCATATATATTTATTTAAGTATACAAAAAATATAAATTCATTATAAATTGGTAATTTAATACTCATGAACATAAAAAAACATGATTAAATAGTATTCCTCAAACATGATAATAATATTCAAATCTACTTATTAAACTCTTGTATAATTTAATTGAGGTTTGTGGATACACATAGTATGTGAACTTATAGGAAAAATTATTTTTGTAATTTGGGTAAGCCAAATAAATGTTAATTGTAAAATCTATTAACACACCAAGGTACCCATATTGAAATTAGTAAATTTTATGATGACATTAAAGCCCCTATGAAAACCTATCATATAATAAATATTATTTTCCTTATATCTGTTGTCAAATATGTGACATAAATTACAAAATCAATTTATATGGATGAATCAAATTCCTTGAATTTAAAAAACAAAATACCATAAAATTATACAATATCCATATATTTAATCCATCCTTTATATAACATAAAAGGGATAAATATATTCAATTTTAATGTAAGGGAAAAATCCAACCTTGCATTATTCATTAATGTTATTCCACTAATGAAGCACCAAATATATTAAAATTCATTGAAAAATAATATCATCATATTCTATGAAATATATTTTATAAAGTGATTGATGACACACATTAATAACAATCTTCATGTTAATGGATGATTTTGTATGTCTATAAATATTAATATCCAATGAAGCATTAAAAAAGTGGAATTAAAATTTGAGGGTCCATTCTCATAAACACCTTTAATGGATCAGTAAAAAGGAAAACACCATGAGAAGGTGTCTTAATTTTTATTGAGCATCCATACACTGATAGACTATATCATTTTTATCTCTCTAAAAAATATCACCTTGACATATAACATGGGTTTAAGGAATACAGTCCTAAAATACAATATATCTAACCCAAGTGTGGAACTTTTGTGTATGTTGGACATGATTAATATCCTTATAAAATTATCATATACAATATCACACAAAAATAAAAGTTAGAATTTGATATGAAATTAAATTATATTTTAACACCATGAATATAAAATATAATTGAATGTATTGTGGATGATTGTTTAGGGAATTACTTACTACAAAAATATGATGGATTCATTAGAGAGATATTTTTCCATGGAATTTGGTTGCCTTTAGAGATACATAGAAGGATTATAATTTTCATAGGATAAGAAATATAAATAGATGATGTGTGATGTTTATATGAGAATACATATCCTTGAATGTGTCATGAGTAGGTACTAAATATAGGAGAATAAATGGTTTCTATATCATGGCTTATGATTGACATGCATGGGGAGGATTGATTTGTATAAGAGAGATATAAGATTTGGAGTGATGGATCATGAATCAAAATTGTGTAATTTGATTTGGATAATATTCTTCCAACTAGATGTAAACCTACAAAAAAATAATACATGATTGATAATGATGATCATTATGCATCATTTTTAGGGAAACATTATCTATCTATCTCTCTATAGTTGTGAGAATAAAAGAGTTGGGTTTAATAATTCAATAGGGACATGTAGGATAATGTAAAATAAGAATAGATATGTGATAATTATTTTACTAATTGGTTATGGGTGATGGACTAGGATGGTTCATGAAAAATTACACATGGATGATCATGAGGGATATTGAAGGATGTGAGATAATTTAAAAGTCAAGAACTCTTTTTATTTTCCCTCATATAATGATTCTTAAGAAATGGAATTCTATGTGGATGATGAATGATCATATAGGTTCTGTTATTGTGTAAGGTATGTTGAGTGTAAATGTATGATACACATTTACTTGATTAAAAATTGAAAATCCACTCACAAGATCAATTAGACCATTGAGGGAGAAGATAGAGGATATAAAATTCTTTTCATATTTTACTTTTAATAAAACCTTCATAATGGGATATATTTTCTTGAAATAAATATTAAATTCACAGATGTAAAATCAGAATAGGGGACATAAGATTTAAATTGTTCACCTCTGCAAAAACATTGGCTAATCCACGGTGTGATATGGAATCACCAATTATCACATAACCAAATTGTATCAACATGTGGATTAAAATGAGAATGATTTATCCATTAGCATGTGTTATGAATATGATTATTTTCTAATTTTTTCCTAAAAAGATATAATGATATAGAGTTATTTTTCAATAATAAAATATTCATCAACCAATTCAAAACATTAATCATATAATCACTGTCATACTTCTTTGAACATACAAATATGTACGCCTTTTTTTCATATATTTTCATTGTATATGTCTTAAAAAATGTACCTTGTACTATTTTGGTTCATATTGTTTTTATATTCATCCTATACACTTACTATTTCAATATAAGAGAATAAAACATTCAATTATAATTTTAAATTATAAATTCAAATTACTAACTTCTTTCAATATCCACTCAACATATCAAACTTCTTCTTGAGAATTTGGATCATCCAATACCAATTTATAATAAATGATAATTTTAAATGAAATCATATATCTAGGATGAAAGAATCCATATCCATAAATATAGCTATATCATTAGTTTCACTTAAATCTTGAACACTTCTTCATAATAAAACTATAATTTTCATCAATAAGGTATCTTTGGACTTATTTTGGTCCAAATTTACTGTACCACTTTAAAAATGACCAATAAAATTCATGACACCATGGAATGATATCTACTCTCCATTTTGAATAGGAAATTTTATTTTCGATGATTTCAAGTTCCAAGCCATTTAACCCCCATTTCTAACATCATTGAAATGACATGATATTTCACTCCTTTGAAATTATTCTCCCTGATAATTCTAGAAATTCCCAAAATGGTCATATGGAATGGATAAAAATATAGTGTTCCAAATTTCAATTATAAATATCCTGATGATTTTAGAAGAATTGATTTGATTTTTTATCAATATAATGTTACGTAAATTTTTTATAAAGAAGAAAAAGTGGCTTCCATTGACCATGAAAATGAAGATGCCTTCTTAATTTTGGAAAGTAAGTTATGAGGGTTGGATTCATGGGGAGAATTCATGCATCTTTAATGATTTTATTAATAATAAATAAATAAATAAAATGTTCAAATGTGTGTAAAAGTGTTGGATATAATTGATAAGAATGTTTTATAAAGATAAAAACTAGTGGATAAATCTTTCTAAAGATGTGGTTTAATCATCCATAGATATATAACAAGGTATATAATTGAATCAGTGATAACCACCCTTTATATAAATTTTTGTTATGCTATAAATTTTTTTGTGAGGATTTAATAAGTAATCTGGAAAAACTGCAATATCTAAATTCATGTGTAGGTATCCAAATATAAAAATATTTCTATATTGATATTAGCATAAGGTTATCAAAATTAGTCAATCAAATAAGTGTATTAAAAACATCATTATTGATGTATGAGTTTTCACATAAGATTTAGGCAACATATATGTAGATCATTTTCAAGGAATATATGTCTATGTGAAAGGCATAATGTGATACTGAAAAAAGTTGTAGTCGACATATAGGGATCTAGAGATGGAGATTCATTTAATTGTCTTATTTATTCTTATGTTGGAACTAAAATTTAAATAATGTTGTATTTTGATGTTAAAATTAAAAAGTGTAATGTTGAAGCTATTCGTTTATGTTTAAAATAGTAAAGGCCGAAGACAGTCCATGAACTAGTCATGATTTGAAGAGTATTAGATAATATTGACACAATTATATATATTATTTGTTTCTTTAAATTATAATATTTAAAATTTAACTGGTGATAAAAAATGAGAATAAAATTCGATTGAAATTTAGGTGATTTAAAATGAGTAAAATATGGAATGATTAATTGTGATTCAAGAAAAATAAATGAGGAAGACGATTTGAAAGATTGGAAGAGGAAGATAAAGATGGGATGTTAGATTGGAATTTATCTAGCCTCGTTAGAAAAAATATATATATAACTAAATGTAGATATAAAAAATTGTATATGCACAAGCTGTTCTCTAGGGATTTAAATATCACAAGATCATTTGTGATCCATATTGAATGAGGTGATAAGTATGCTGATTTGATAACTAGTTCTTACATATTAATAGTGAAATTTCTTAGAATTAAGGTAAATATAACATACCAATAATAAATAATATGTATACCATAGATGATGATATGGTATATTGAAAAAATTGGAGAATATTTAAATGCAACTACAATGGAATAATATTGACAAGAATATATTGTTGAGATTGTTATAGAAAAATTTAATGATACTTTATTTCCACATAATGAGAGAATAATAAAATGAGAAGAGAAATATATAATAGTTTATTATAATTCTCCTTGAGACAATGTTAGAATCAAAAAAATTATTTATGAGGGAACACTCCCAGGTGCATTCCATGAAAATTAAAATATAAAGATCACGGGGAGAAGGAAAAATATTTTGTGTATATTTTATTTGTATGGAAAATATTTCTATGATATTTTTATTTATGTAAATTTAATGGTACCTCAATATAATGTTGGGTGTTTATAAAACTATGAGTCATGCTGAATAAGACATCGCCTTATTACACTCAATGTTTCAGATGTTTGAGAAGAGAGGGAAGCAAAGGATATAAAGACCCTTTAAGGTTTTGAATGAAGTCAGAAAGTGTAGTCTATAGGCCATGAATTTTTATTCAGTATTTATAATATATAATATGTGTTTCATTTTTAAAATTTAGAATGCTCTAAAATAAATAGTTCATATATAAAATATTATGTCTCTTGAGTTCCTTTGATATTGAGTTGATAGTGTTAAGCTAGTAAATTCTAATGATGAGCTGGTAAGACAACATTTGAAGACTACATTTTAGGAAGTAAATAATTTGGTTTTATAAAGTGACATACTTGTATATATTTATATTTCTACATTAAATTTTATAATATTAAAGAAACAAGTGGGTTGCAGGTAAAACAAGTTTTGTGGAATACTTCATTATTTCACTTAATAAGTATAGTGAAAAATCCTACCTTTTTAATATTGGGTGAATTTTAAAACATACTCAAACCTAATTTAATTTTAGGATATGATTCTTAGGTTTTAAGTAACAGTGTGAGATTTTTTAAAATATATATTTTCAAATTAATTGAATCTTTTTGATATTGTTCATTTCACACAACACCAAATATAGTTATTTTATATATATTAAGGCATTAATTTTGGAATAAATTATAAAAAATACTATTTAATGATGGAATAAATAAAATATAGTTTTTATCTTCCTCTATAAAGAATAATATTGTAGGATTACATTTCACACAAGAAATGTTTTCCTCCATGTCTTCTGTAACATGCAAGACTGAGTGTTAGAGAATAATAAGATTTTATATAATAGTGTATATAACCTAGATGTTAAATTAGGTTTTAGGAATATTATTTACTAACATAGGTAAATTTATTGCTTTTAAAAAATATCAAAATACTAAATTGGTAAAATATTATTTAAAAATTCATATAAGAACCAATTGAATATAAAGGAGTTGTTTAATAAATAACTATTTTTATGCTCATAATATTGTTTTATTCTTAATAAAATAAATTAAATATAATTAGTAATTAATTGTTAAATAATATATTTTTTATATATTAATATAATTTTTTTGATATGTATCCTAAAGAGATAATAATTATAATATTATAATAAAACCAATTTAAATCATAAAATCCAATATTTTAAATATCTCAATTTTACATTCTTTTAATTGAGAACATATTGTAAAAACTAATTTTGGAACTTTTATGAATATTATATGTTAAAATATACAACATATTATAATTAAAACAATATAATTTAGGTTAGTGTGATTTTTTAGTCTTTTTTTGCAACATTTTATTTTTTAATGAATGGTGAAAATACTATATTTTATTTCAAAACAATTCTATAGCAAATTTGTTTATAAAGGTAAATTGCATTTTTAATTTCTTTTAAATGTTTAGTTATATAATATTTATAACAATTAATTCAATTTTTGTTCATTAAATCCAATTTCACATTAAAATTAGATATAATAACTTAGCAAACTTTTTATCATTCTTATTTTAAATACCTTCATTGTCGACCTGACTATGGTGTTAAATTTTAATTAATTTATACCACTTCTGTGATTTAAATTTAGAAAAATGTATTCAAAATATTGAATTATAATAATTTACAATTTCTAATAAGGCCAACATAGATTTTCACCAAAAATAGTACTGATATAATTAAAATTAATTACAATAATTAAGGTTAAATTATGATTAATAAGGGATTAAAAAATAATAGTAAGGTCCAAAACGACCTATAAACTTTTCCAAAATACATTTATTGGAAATATTTCTACCATATCCTCCATTTTATCTACGTTTTATAATTATTATATCCACTTTCAAAAAAACATCGGTGGGGATTCCCTTTTCCAAAAAATTAAATGATTTCCAATCCCCCTCCATTATAAAAGGCATCCTCTCCTCCCTCTTACTTACAGTCATTATGAATATTATGTTCATAAAAATTCATGAAACTTAGCTCTAAAAAATTCCTCTCTTCCTCATTGAATCCTCCTTTTGGGAATAAATCCTTCCAAGGAATCCCTTCAGTGAAAACCAAAAGGTGTTATCTTATTAAGTGGTAATGCCCTCCCTTAAATTCTTTTATTTTATATTATTTCTACACTCCATAAAATATTATTATTACATGATTTTATAAAAAAAATATTATAATTAATATAATATGATGTTTTTATGATATTTATTCAACATAAACATACACAAACTTCCATCTAATGGGTAACTACCATAATGTTTATGTGTCTGACAGACTACCACCTCACTAAACGAGGATTATTCATTTTTTTCCGTTTCTGAATCTCATGGGGGATATTATGAAGGAAAACATATTTAAATATGGTATATATTACATTTATAATGTCTTTAATATTCTTTAATAATTTTATATCACATATATTTATATATTTATTTTTATGTTAATATTATAATTTTGTTTGAGGAAATTTGAACTACCTCCCCCTCAAAATGATGTGATTCATTCATAAAATACATGGAATGTATTAAGGATCTAATTAGTGAATATATATGAAATATATGATTAAATAAATATACATTATTAATAATAAAAATATATATACATTACTCAATATCCATTAACGTGACATTTAAACATAAATAGTGCTCATGCATACGTACAACTAAATACCTCTATGAATGGTGTATTCCATTTCATAATTATATATTATATGGATTATTATAATGAAAATATAATGAATATATATTATATGAAATTCATGTTTTAAATTATTTATATAATGATATATGTATAAGGTCCAAAGATATAACAAATTAAGACACATATGAAAAGCATGGCAGATATCACCCGAAGTGAAATCTTAACATAGAATTATTTACAAGAGGGTGATATATTTCCATAATCCACCATATATGGTATTAAAAGGAATGATATGGTTCTTTTAAAAATTTAAAATGAATTCATATTTATTATATATGATGTTTAAAAGATTACAATGAGATTCAAGAGCAATGGTATGGTAATTTCATCTCACTCTTTATTTCTACGAGACACATGCCTTATTCACCAGTTAGTTATTTTGTGTGGTGTATATACTTCCAAAGAATATATTTTATTTATATTATAATTATAAGTAGGTATATTAAAATTACCATTCTATGCTGTTTTTCTAATATATTTATGTTTTAAATGGGTTTTTAACAAAGTTTCATATGTTTTCATGGAAAATAGTTTTGAACAGGTTGTCAAGATTAATTATAAGTTTTAGAAAAAAAGGTTTTAAATATAAATTCAATATTATTTTATAAATTTTCAATATTAATTTTAAATAATATAGTTTTCAAAACGTGTTTGGTTTTAAAAATCAATTTTCAAAGAAGAAGGATGTGTTCTTCAATAAATTTTTTTAAAAGATAATTAAAAATTATTTCCCGTCTAAGAGAACATCCATTATTGTTACTAATTACCTTAATAGAAAAGATCTAATGTACATATTAATATTATTTCTTGGAATATTTTATGATTAATTTTATTGAATATATCCATCCCATTTCTATTTTATATGATTTATGTTTATGATGTTTTTATTCATTTAGGTATTATGGATTTGATTAAATGATTATGAAACTTGTATCTTTTTCAACATTATTTGATATGATTACATGTTTATGATACCCATTTCATTTCATGGGTTATGATGTGATTATTTATGCTTTTTTTGAATATGTATGTATTATTTCATCATGACATTTTTGGGAACTATATATCCCTCTAATGAATTGGTTAGATATTTATATCTCTTGAGATAGACTAAGTTGGTTTTGGGAGTTAACCTTATGTAATAAGACGACCATTGGAGTGAACCAGGAATACCAAGATAGTATGAGTAGTGGATGAATTCTAATAATATGGAAATGGGAGTGAACCATGAGTACCAAGATGGTATGGGAAGTGAAAACATACTAATAATATGGTCTTGGAAGTTATACCTTGGCTCCTATGGAGCACATGTTAAATGTTTATGCGTTTTATGAAATTACATGTTTTAGTCCTATGATATTATTTCATATCTTATGATCTTTATTTAAATATCATTCATGATTTATGTATTATCATGATTTATTCCATGATATATGTATTTGAGCTTTTATTTGCAGGGTATGACCATTAATTGTTTTCACTGTGCTCTCATACACCTATGATCAAGTTTATTCTTACATGCCTCCCTTATTTTCCATCAATAAGCATCTGAACTCACCCCATTTTAGGTTTCCTTCCCAATTTTGTTATTTTATGTATTATGTTTTATGTTTTTAAGATGGTACATATTTATTAAGAACCTAGTGGGGGATATTTTAGCTCTATTATTTACCAGTGTTTATGTTTCCTTATTTCAAAATTCACTAAAATAATATAGTCTTTCGAAATATATTTTTTATAATGTTTCAAGTATTCAAGAAAAGATATCTAATTTATATATATGTCAAGATTGGTTCATTATAGTTGGTATCATAAAAAAAATTTAGTTACCCTTTGTAAACTGGGATGAGAAAATCATAGTGAGAACCCAAATAACATGTCTAAGGATAACTATATGTATACAAAAATGCATAGGAAAATGTCTTTGAATTTTGGTAGATTGTATAGGTAGTGGTATGCTATCAATAAATCAATTTCTAGATACTACAAGTTGATGTGGGTATGGAATAGATGTACCTATGTGTAAGAACACTGGAAAGATGTTCCGAGACTGACTTGGGTTAATTTGGTACATGACAATGAGTCTTATTAAATGCCTCATTTGACACTACCTGGGAATATTCTATAAGAATTCATGAACTCTTCACAAACAATTATTATGGGATTAAAAATAATTTTGTTATTAATAACTTAGGATAATCCTAAGGGGTCATAGATTACGAAATATGTTATTAATTAGACATATTAATTAATTATTTTCATGACTATATGGATTTCTAATATAATAACTAATTCTCACACTATGCTTCAAGTATTATAAATTGGTGCGAACAAGAAGGAAGTAGATTAAAGTTGAATGTGATGGATGATTTTCTGATGACCAACCATGTTAGATGATAATTAGAGTGAAAGATGTTATCATCTTGCCTAATTAGTTTTCACAAAACATGATTAACAACATGTAACATAACCAACTCATAGACTCTCCAATGAATATATTGAAGGCATTCAATAAGATATTGGGTAATGCAGACCATTGAGGAATGAATATTAGGTTTCTTTTGTGCCACGAATGTGGAAAAAGAACCTGAGTGGATATCTTAGTTGGAAAAGAAGATGTTTTGACTACGTAGAATAAGGAAACAATGCATGTGACTGTAATAGAAAAATGAGGAGTTTGGTCAATGAAATGGATGAGAAAATTTTCCTTTCATTTTATTCCTTTAAGGTTTTGTGTTTTAAGTTTGTAATAAATGATCATTATGCAAATCAATCACCCAATGAGGAATGATCCAAAAGTGAAATACCAAGTTGTTATGAGTAATGGTAACATTACAGATGATGATGAGACCACATATGAAATGTGAAAGGAAAGAGGTATTATGTAATAGGATGATCTAGATTTTTTTATTTCATCAGGATAAATTATAATAATAAATGTTTTTATGTATTTGGACTAACAGATAATGTTATATGGAATGTTAATTATATAAAAAATTTCATGTTTTAGTTTTTTCTCTAATGATTTACAATAATATGGTGACTGGATTCAATTGAATAAAAATGTGACTTAATATAATGGTTATGTCCCTAGAAAACACATGATAAAGGGAATCATAACAATTAATTTCTTTCTTATATTATGAAATTGTTTTTGGAAAAATATTTATTGGATATAAGTAAATTGGATAGTACTAAGGACATGTTGACAAGTATTTTATGTTATCCGGGATGATGTTTACAAGTTATTTGATTTATGGAATATATTTGGTAATATATGGAATAAGTAAGAATTCATTTTTTCCGAAATTATTTATAGTAATTCATGTTATTACCAAGTTTCAATGGAATATATAATGATTGTATTCAAATGGTTAGGATGTGACGACCAAGAATTACAATGTGATATATGGGGGAATCAATGTAATGTTGATTTCGCGACATTATAGTATTTTGGACAGTCATCATTAAAATTGGTTATAAGGTTATCCATTCATGAAAATCTGAAGTTAAACAAACTGAGTAAGTATTTATGCACTGGGATTGTATTTAAAACATTGAATAAAAGTATATTTACTAATTAACATTTATTCAAGGATATATGTCTTGTTTCTTTAAAAAAAAATATTTACATGGTTTTAGAAAATAAAATAATATTAGAATGGGTTTTTGAAGAATAGTTAGATAAAAATAGTTAATATTTTTATTCTTCTATGTTCCTTACTATCCTATAAAAGTGTATTTCAGTGTTTTTGATATCAAAGATAATTTTTAGACATCCAATACATGAAGTGATTGATGAAATAGAAATTGATATAAGATAAAAAAGAAAGAAATTTTATTTATAAAAATATATCAAGTATATTTCCCTATATTCATCCTTATTAAAATAATTACCCAATTTTGGGAAAATGATCAAAAAATCCTAATAAATCAATTTTTGTTTAGCTGACGACAATTTCAATTATAAAAAAAAGTTTGGCATTGAGACCCTAAAATTTTCATTAATCATTCAATTTTTTTTTGATTGAGGAACTCAATCAATACATATAAATATTTATGATTTTACATTAAGTACATATTTTTTTATTTCCACCTATGTTCTACCATGTATACACCTAGATCTGAGTTACCTTGGGTAACCATTATGTTTCCAACTTTCTTTTTTTAATAAATGTTTTTGTATTCATTTTTAAGATGTGGGTTTCTATGAAAATAATCTCATGTATTAAAAATATGATAACACATATTAATTTATAAGGATAAATTTATGTTCTATGGGTTATTATGTAATTCTGAGATATTGTGAAATATTTTTTTCGAAATAATTTAATCTTATTGATATTTTTTTATTTCACAGAACACCAAAAATAGTTATATTATATATATTAAAGAACTATGTTTGGCTGGTTTTGGACTTAATTATGAAGATAATCATGTACTAAACGAAACATAATGGTTATATTTATCAATAAAGAACACTAAGGAAAGTATATGTTTCACACAATACTGACTTTCCTTGATGGATTGCATAACACCCAATATCGAGTGTTACAGAACAATAAAACATTACATAAAAAAATATATAACCTAGTCATTAAATTATATTATATTAATATTAATAAATAAATTATGAAAATATATGGTTTAAAAAAAATATTAAATGAATTAATTAGTAACAACTACTTTTGAAACGAATATTAGAACTAATTGAATATAAAGTATTTTTATAGAAAACCATTATTTTGCTCATAAATATATTTTAATCCGAATATATTAAATTATTTAAAATTAGTAAGTAATTTTAATGTAATATATTTTTTATATAATCAAGAAAATATTTTTTATCTTCATCCAATAGTTATTATAAGAAGATGATAAGAACAAAACTAATTTATCTCATTAACCCAAATATTTCTATTAAGGCAATTTAACCGCCTTTTAAGGGAGAAACTAGTTTAAATATAAATTTTCAAAATTATATAAATTTCATATGATGTAATAAACTTCATATTTTAAATATAAAAATAAAAATTTGATTAGGTTTTTTTGGTATTTTTTTGATGTTTTACTTTTTAATGAACAGTGAAAAAATACAGTATTTTAGTCCAAAATTGGGTGTTCATACAATTTATATATAAGGATAAATTACATTTTAAATAGTTTTCACAACATAATTAGATAATAATTTTATATATTATTCCAATTTAAGTCATTTGATCTAATTTCACATTAAAATTGGATATAAAAAATTGAAATCTTTTGATCATTTTTACTTTAAAACCACCATTGTTAACTTGACTATGAGATTAAATTAAAATTATTTTATACCACTTATGTGATTAGAATTTGTAAAAACTAGATTCCAAAGTTTTAATCAGAATAATTTATAATTTATAACAATTTGAACTTATTTTTTGACCAAAATGATTAGTGAATTAATTAAAATCAATTACAATGAATAAGGTTAAATGAATCCTAATAAGGGACAAAACGATAACCTTAAAACCCAAAAAGACCAATAAACTTGGGAAAAATCCATTGGATAGAAATAATTCGAAGATATCCCTGCTTGTATCTATTTTTGAACATTATTGGATCCACTGGATGTAAAAATACCTTGGTGGGGTTTCCCTTTTCCAAAATATTACAAGAGTGCCACTCCCCTCCATTATAAAAGGCCTCATATCCTCACACTTCCTTACACCTCTAAAGCAACTTATGTTGAAAAAATTTATAATCAAACAGATACAAAAAATCCCTCCCTTCCACCATGAATCATTCATTGTGTATAAATCTTTCTAAGTAATCCCTTTTGTGCAAACTAAAAGGAGTTACCCGATTAAGAGGTAACACCCCCCTTAAACTCATTTCTTTTATTTTCATTCTACACTACCTAAATTATTATTTTTACACGATTTAAAAAAACAAAATTATCCTCAACATACTATTATTTTTTATGCTAATTATTCAACCTAAAAATACACAGAAATCAATCTAACAGGTTAAGAACATACTGTTTACGTGTATGGGGGACTACCACCTCACAAAATGATGATTGTTCATTTTTTCCTTTATATTCTCTCAGGGTGGTAATTATGATGTAAAATATATTTATATAATCTATATATTATATTTATTATGTATTTAATGTTTATTATTTATTTTAGAACATATATCATTATACTTTCAATTTTTTATTAATATGATAATTTCGTTTGAGGAAGTGTTGACCACAGCCCCCCAAAAGGCGAAGGAATTCATTAATACAATACATGGAATGTATTAAGGATATATTTAGTAAATATATATGATATATTAAATCCATTATAATTATATATATATATTTTTATCTTTTATATTCTTTCCTTCAACACTACAATTAAACAGAAATTGCGTTCATGCGTACGTACGACTTAGCGTCTCCATGAATAATGTATTATATTTTATACTTCAATATTATATGGATTATTATAATAAAAATATACATAATATTTTTTATTTAAATTTTTTTTTACATTATTTTAATCATGATATAAGTATAAGAAACAAAGATATAACAAATTAAGACCCATGCCAAATTCAAGGCGGATATTACCTAAAGTGATCACTTAAAATTTAATTATTAAAAATATGGTAAAATAAATCCATAATCAATATATAAATTCTAATGTCTATAATAATATGGTTTTACGAGATATTTATAAAAAAATTATATATATTAAACAGGAGGTTTGAATGAGTGTGATGGGAGTAAAGACACAAGGTAAGTGAATTTCATATCACTCTTTATTTTGATAAGATACATACCTTATTTTCCACTCACATCTTATGTGTGGTATATTTAATACCCAGAAAAATATTTTATTCCACTTATAATTTTATATATATGTGTTTATAAATACATATTTTATGATATTTATTTAAAAATATTTATGTTCTAAAAGAGTCTTCTAGAGTCTTTTATAAGTTTTCAATGAAAATTTTTTTGAAATGGTTTTCAAGATAATTTATATGATTCATGGAAAAAGGTTTTAAATATATTTTCAAGATTATGTTATAATATTTTGAGATTATAATAAAATTATTTTCAAAAGTGGTTAGGATTTAATGAAATTTCTTCCAAGAAGAAAGATATGTTTCTCAAAAATAATTAAAAGATAATTCAATATTATTTCCATTCTATGATAACATATATTGATGTTCTTATCCATTTCCTTAAAATGATATAATGTCTCAATTAAGGTTATTTATTTTAATGGATTTTTCTTTATGAAAAGGTAGTTTTGAAACCTATTTTAGTTTTATAGGATATATGATTATGAAATCTATCTTTCTTTTATGGGTATTTTTTTTGAGTAAATGATTATAAAACTTGTATATTTCTCACCAAGTTATGATATGAATAAATGTTTATGATAACCATTTAAATTCACATTTTAGGATGTGATCATTTATTATTTTTTGGTACATGTTTGTAAAATTTAATTGTGTGATTTGTGAGACATATATCTCCCTCTAATTGATTGTGTAATGATTTATATATTTTGAGATAGATTGATATGGTCAGTGGAGTGAAAATTTCATTCTATGATGAACATGGGAGTGATGCTTGACTACCAACACTTTATAAGGAGTGAAGTCATGCTATTAATATGTCCATCGAAGTAAACCATGGCAACCAATATAGAAAGGGATGTGAACTCGAGCAACTAATATCATCTAGGTAGCGATGCATTGGCTATAATGGAAATAATATTATATTCTTATGTGTTTTCCACAATTATATGTTTTTATTCTCATGTTAGGATATCATGGAATAATTTATTTTTTTCATTATGATTAGAGACATACTATGATTCACAATTTATGTGACGATACATGTTTTTGATCGTTGATATGAAGGGTATGATATGAAATGTTTTTTATCATATTCTCATACACAAATGATAATTTTTAAGCTTACATGTATCCCTAATTCTCTCATAATGAGAATTTGAGATTACCCCAATTTATGTTTCCTTATATGGGATATGAAGATATATGTATTTTTTGATATCTCTTAGAATGGAGATTGTCATGAAAACATATTGGGAGATAATGTAGCTCTATTATGTATTATTTTTAATGTTTCCATGTTTCAAAAGGAAATAAAATAATATGTTCTTTGAGATTTATTTGTATATTTTTTTAAGAGTTAATCTAATGTTATATAATATAAATTTATTTAAATACTTGGTTATTTAGTATAATCAGGGAATCATTGTAAAATGACCATTGTAAGAATTAGCTTCCAGATATGGGGGGGGGAACCTTGTAAAAAATGTTCTCTAATATTCTAATTTTCTTTTATTGAATGAGTTGTATGTGATTAGGCAGAAAATTATATATTTTTTCAACCTACAATGCATAAATTATTTTAATTTAAAGGGATGTGAAATATTATAAGAATATCTAGAAATTATTTAAAAATTAAAAACATCTGATTCAACCCCCCTCTTAGGTACATTTACTATTCGATTAGGACTATCATTTAGAAACATAACATCAGGTTTTCTTTTATTGGGTCCAAATATTTTTCCCAGTTTTTTATAAAATCAGATAAAAGTTACATTTAAAGTGTTTTTTAATGTGCCTTATTTTTAAAAAGTTTTTTTAACTAAATAAATAGATCTGATTGTTCAGCTAATTAATTAAGAAACCGGATGACAAGTGAGGCCAATAAGCTAAGGAAAAATATTCTAATAATGCATGACGATTAACCATAAAATGAAATTCTTTAGAATTGTGAGTTTCTAGATAAATATATTTATTATAAAATAATTTATGAATCTAGATGTTGTTGAGAGGTAGATGGGTTTAATGAATTAATAATTTATTTTAATTTTGCAGTGAAATATTATTTAAATAAAGTTCCCATTAAGGATATAACATAAACATTTTGTTATATAAAGGGTCTTTATAATTTTAATTCATAGTCAGAGAAGTGATTTTATGCAATATAATAAGTATTAGAAAATTTGGTTGGCATTATTAACACCCTCACCAACATATGAAAGGAAGAAAATAATCCATCATATATTATAATGAAATATATTATTAAGTTTATAATGAATTGAAAAGATTATTTTGTGAGAAATAATTTTATGAAATGGTTGTTAAAGAAGTGATACATTATTTATAAAAAGTATATAATTGCTATATAAATGTAAATCATACTTCTCAAGTAGATTAATATGAGAAAATAAAAGAGATGAATATTTCGGGTTTAGTGGATACTCAATACTCGGAGCATAATTTGATTAAGATAAATAAATATTATAAAAAATGTAAAGGAAAATAAAATCTAGAAATTTATTCCATATATGAAATTTATTGAGTTATAAGTGATGTAATGTAATCATGAAATCAACTAGTAAAAATATTCTAATGATATAAATAATAGATATGCTACCAAATAAGAAAATAAAAACATTTTACTTATATGATGTTTCAATTTTGTATCAAAAGTGATTTAAGTAATTTGGGGAATTATTCAAATCAACCTCATTAATAAAGGTGAAACATAACATAGATTAATATATTTCTACTATGTCTATTTTCCCTTGGTATACTAATTTCAAATGAAGAATGGTATTAATCTAGAAACAAAAAAAATTAATTGAAATTAATCACATCATCATGGGAGAATTTATAAATGACCAAGAATATATTCCCCTCAGAGTGGTTCCCAAAATTTTATAGTTTTGATAAAAAAATTAATGCATATAAATTTTGTTAGTCTATATATAAAGTGAATAGAATGTGGTATTTTGGACATTTATCATGTGATTAGAGATTACAAAAATTAAATATTTATTTCTGTAACAAGAAGAAATCAAATAGAAGTTTTAAAGGTCCAAAATATGGGGATTGAATTATCAGTTAGAGTATAAAAACAAGGTTTTAAATTGTTTATACTAAAGAACCAACAACTATCCTTGAAGAACACATTTTAAAACTTATAATTCCTCTATGATTGTTTCCTAAGATATTTTCACTATTACATAAAGTGTTAGTATTTACTATAACAATAAAAATATCATGATGATAAAATAAGGACATAATAATATAATAATATAATAAAATAATGATGTTTATTCTTTATGAGGCCTCATAACACCTGTCCTAGATCTAGTTGAAAAAACATATTAATTATAAACTTGCTTTGATGGAAGACAAAGAGACCGATTAATAACTATCCATAGTTAAAAAACCAATAATATATATTGAGTCAATTATATAACCATGATCATTTTGGATTACAGTTTTAGAGTATTTTGAAAAAAATTAAAACTAACAAACCCATATATTTCCCATAAAATGGTTATTTTTTCCACTAGATTAATGAATCGTTTTTTTGACATAAAAAATTCAATACTTATCACAAATTTTCAAATATATAACACTAATATATAAATTTATGATTTAATTATCATCTATATAACATAATGAAATGGAAACATACGAAAGGTGAGATCAATCACTTAATAAGATGTTGTATAAAACATTATCTATCTTAGAGTAAATAAAGAAATATTAATATTTTAGGAATAAATAATAATATGAATATTAAAGATTAGTAGTAGCATAAGAATATGATGCATTCATCAATAAAATAACTATGAAATTAAAATAATAGAATATATTTATCCATTTGATAATGTTAGAATTCATAATTTCAGACATCATAAACATACATTCATGGATTCATGTTATGACATTATAAATAAACATATAAGTTCTATAACGAATTCCCATATAGTATGTCTCATGAGATATAGAAATTATTTGAGTCCGTATAATTCTTAGTCCCACCTATTAATAATTAATGAAAATTTATTAATTTTGTGAATGAATTAAAAAAACCCATAACCAATAATACATAACAATCAACAAACATTTATATTGATATAACATGTACACATGGATGATAATATTTAACCAGTCCATAATTGGAATGAAATTCTTAGTAAAGACTCATTAAACTAAAACTATATACAGTATTGGTAAGAAAGTTATGTCCATAATATATAACACAATACATAAATAATATATATGATATCTAAAATATTAATTAAAATAAAAAACATATACCCAAGTGATAAAAATAATGTTAATGGAGAGATGAAAAGTGAAAGAGAACATAACCCATATGAACAAGCCTAGATATGAAGTATAAACAAATAATAATATTTATATGTTAATACATGAAACATACAAAGTGATCCAAGTATATTATAAATATTAGTACATGTTTTATATAATAAATATTTAATAAACACAACCTAAATATTGAGAGGCCAAGTGTACTTAGAAGACTCGACTCATAATTCATCACAATTAAACTAAAATAATGTGTCATTATTTTATTCAAAAAAATCATCCCTTATATATATTTGATATCCTATAACTTCATAGGATATCCTAGGTAACACATAAATAAAATGGGTGAGCTAAAAAACATCATGATGTGAATAAACATTATAATAAAGAATAACATGTTATTAAAATGCAATAAAATGTCATCATAAAAAGTAAAAAACATGAATAATATTATGGGATTTGGAAATAAAAAATATTCATTCCCAAAATTATTCAATCAATGGAATGTGAAATAAAAAAACAATACATAGACATAAGTCATGGTTTACTACCATGAAAATATTATATGGTGGAAAAAGACCCATAATGGATTAGGTTTACTCTATAATCCCATATATATATATATTATAATGAGATATAATAATTATACAATGCATTGGAGAATTATCTGGATGAACCCATTATAAGATATATATGATTATGTGCCCCATAAATTGAAATTATACATAAATAAAAAACAAATGAATCACCCATGGAATAAAATGGGATACATAGTCATACCCTATATCATAAATATATGGTGTATAGAAAAGGATAAAATAAAATAAGGGATTAAAAAATTCATCAACATTCGCTGAAAAAAATATTAATAAAAATGATGTATAGTTGAAGTGAGGATGTGAAAATGTGTTGATAGGTAACATTGGAAATGCAGCACTTAAGTAGAGCATTAGGAAAAGGGTAAAAATAAAAATAATACCCAAAAACTAAAAATGAACTAAAACGTTTTTCTATATTATTGTGAACAATTTTTTGAAATACATATGTTTTGATACATTTTATGGAGTAATATTTCAAATGGGCCAAGAACTAGAGAAGCTCGATTTAATCGAGTTTGCATATTGAAGGAAATTGTGAAGGGAATATATAATATATATATATATATCCCCATCAAGTAAAAGTTAATTAATCATGGTATATTTGTAACATCCCAGGTAAATAAATAAATAATACATTCTATTTTTATTAATATTATTTTATTTATATATTAATATTACATTAAATGGGTTGCTATGTTCAATTACGTACCCAATACGTAACAACATGTTTCTTTTAAATCTTACGTTGTACAATAATAATATAATACTATTATATTAAATGGTAGTTAACTCCTAGAAATTTTATTGGTGGTAATGAACAAAAATAACTACAATATGATTATACAAGTTTGTTATAAATAAGTTAAAGGCTTAAATTGTGATTGAATCTAATTTTAAGCATAATTTACATTAAAAGGTTGATTTACCACATTTTAATAGTGAACCCACATTAAGTATAGTTTCTATAACTTTTATATGTTCTATATGACAAAATAAAATTCTTATTTAGATTCAGGATATCAAAATTTACATTGGGTAAATTTTTGGTATTTTTCTAGTAATGTTAATTTTTTAATGAATAGTAAAAAATACTGTATTTTTATTAAAAAGTGACTTTTAATCTAATTTATTTATATGGTTATAATATCTTTTTAATTGTTTTTAATGTTTAATTACATTATATTTTTACCAACTAATCTAATTTTGGTCATTGGAATTAATTTAAAATTGAAATTAGTCATAAACAATTGTCGATCTTTTGATAGTTATTATTTTTTTAAAACACGCTATTTGTTTTGACAACAAGAATTAATTTTATATTAATTATTTCAAATTCTATGTTTTTAATTTGGTTAAATAGACATCATTTTTGAATTTATAAAAACAAATATATCATAGGCAGAATTTTTGGTATTTTTCTGAAAAACATCAATTTTTGATGAATAGTGAAACCTCTTAGTAGTAGTTAAAAAAAATTAATTTTTCATTTAAATGAAATTTTCCCATTTTTTTGAATTGAAGTTAGAAAATATATCATACATGGTTGTTATTAGGAAGTAAAATATTGTTCAATAAGATTAAAATAATTTTTGGTGAATAGTAACTTTGAACTTTTATTTACTGCTGTTAAAGTTAAATAGGGTAATTCAAGATAAAACGAATATTATGATAATACAAAATTACCTTAAAACTTTAAAAAAAACATATTAGTTGAGTCATTTACGACCATGGACATATTTGGGTCGATTTTGGGACCCCATGGAGCTACATGGGAGTGATAATGACCCTTCACATTAACTAACTTAAAGTAATGATAAAAATCACAAAAACAAATATCTTTTAGTAAATAAATTTTTACATGAGGTTATATAAACTATCATTGAAACTATGAATATTCATTGGAAATATGAAAATATATCCTACATCATGGTATTTTTCTATAATTTTTATACCTTAAATAAACTAAATTATTTATGACACAATAATGATGTAGTGTTTAACTCATTTATAATAGATTTAAATAAATAAGATTATAAATATTAAAAAATTATACAAAACCTATCCAATTAATATTGGATGATTTTATTTAGACAATGATTCATTTTATCTTCATCTTTAATTAGTTTTGGAGATTTAGAAATCGAATTTCATTATATAATAAAATAATTTTTTCACACATTCCTAATGAGACCCTCCTCTCCATTATAAAAAGCCCTCACATCTTATTCCTTCCTCACAACTCTCAGCACCCTTGTATCGTCCAACCATTGACCAAATATGCTATCAAGATCCCTATCCTCCTCTTATAAGTCTTACCATAGGCAGAAGGCACTTCAAGAAGTCCTTTTGATTCAAACCAAAGGGAGTTACCCAAAATAAAGGTAACAATTCTTTTTAACTTATTTTCATTTATATTACTTCTCCAACCCCTAAAATTTTTTTATTAATTTTATTTATAACAAAACCAGTATCATCAATATAGTAGAATGTTTTTATGAGAATTATTCTAACTATACTTACACACACCTCTATTTAATGGGTGAAGAACATACTGTTTCTGTGAATGGAAAACTAACGGATCACGAAACGATGATTGTTCGATTGTATCCTACTACCTCTCATGGTGGCCATTAAGATGACACTATATTTATATATGATATATATTATGTTTATGTGTTATTTATTATATTTTATTTTTCTTTTATTTCATTCCTTTATAGTTTCCATTATGGGTATACACAGTAATTTCATTTGAGGAAGTACGAACTATTGCCCCTTCTAAGTTATATGACTCGTTAATTCTATATGTGGGATTTATTAAGGATAGTTTTAATGATATTATATATGATATTATAATGTAATTATAATATACCTATGTTTCATTATATTTCAATTCCATTTATGTAAGAAATAGAAATGAAAGTGGCGTTCATGCGTACGTACGGCTTACCGTCTCCATAAACGGTGCATTTCATTTATTATCTCAAAAATGTTATGTAATATTATAAATAAATGTATATACTGGATATATATGATATATATGATATCAAAATCATTAATAATATTCTGGATATAATGAAATTTTGACCATCTGAACAACTTGTAATTATATGGTGTTCATTTGTGACTCAATTACCAGATATCGACAAAACAACCATTATTAACTTATATGATTAGATAATATTTATAACATGGTAATAGGTGATATAAAAAGAATAATAAACTCTAAAATGGTTCTTAAGCAATTAGAATCTAAAATTATTTTTTTATTCAAGAGATTAAAGAACGAACGATTTAAGTCGGACACGAAGTAAGGGACTTCGTCTCAATCTCCATTCATTAAGGCATATTTCGAGAATATATACCTATTTATTTTACACGGTGTATAATAAAACACATTGAATTATAATTTCATTCAATGGGAATATTTTTTCTACAAATAATTTTACTAAATGACAAATCTAATTTTTTTAACGTTTGTGGAGACAATGACCTCTCTGCCACCATAATCGTTATTTGGCTCCTCTATAAGCCTTAATGTTTTCTAAAATAACAAGGAAATACATTATTATGATTTTGGTTGTTTTGGTTTTGAATATTGTTTTTGAAATGGATTTATTATTTTAATATCTTGAAATTATTTCTTATTATTGAAAATTAAATGTTATTAGTGAAATTTTTATATTTTCAATATTTTATGTGTTATGATTTTATAATGGCACTTTAACATATGACAGGTAGATATGTGATAAACCAAATGAAGGGTGGTTCCATGATAAACCAAGATGTGTGGTTACATTATAACTTCCAATGCATTGGGCATGGAAGTCGGCCTTATGGCAATTGCATTTAGTGATATGCGTGGAAGTCGACGGAATGATTATTCCACTTAAGAAAGTTTATTCCCTAAGTTACCTTTATATGTTATGTGTTCTTTATAAGGGTTTTATGGTAATATTTTTTTTAAAAAGTGTAAGAAATGATATTTTATTTAGTAAAAATTATATACTACTTCATGAAGGTGAAAAGTATTACTTATGATAAAGTATTCATGGTTTACATGTTGTTTTGAAAAACAAACATCTTTCCTTATTTGTGTATCCCTTACTGAGCTTTTTATTCTCATCCCAAGTTTTTGATATTTTTTTCATAGGACATAAAGTGGAATAGGGTGAAGGATGGGTTCAAGTAAATGTCATGTTGTCTAAAATAAGGAACTAGACATGACACATTTTTTTAAGTGTTTTTATTTTGTGAAACAAGGAAACTAAGTAGATGTGTCTATGTGTAATATTCATGCTTTCATGTAATAGTTATGGCCTAAGTCTGTAAAAATATAAACCTGAAAAGATCCTCAATGTGAATTATTCGTTTAATTCAAGATTATGTAATGTTTTATGGTCAGGTCCTTATAGTTGGTATCAGAGGTCGGTTGAGACAACATTAGGAGTTAGTGTTTTGTTAAATTAATATCCATAAATTAATTTATGTTAATATTGATGTGATATAGCATTTAAAGGTTACCATGTTGCTTTGCCTAAGATATGTCTTTGTTAAGAATGGTTTTTCATTGAAGAAACATGACTGTTGTGCAGGGAAGGCATAGAGAAGGAAATGACCTTCTCAATGAGTATCCTGAGATAGTTAGAATCAGGGTTGAATAGTTTTATTTCAATGATGGCTCAGTTGACTCAGCTGATAAATGGTGGTTGTGTTCATTGATGATATTTTGGTTTATTCTAAAAGTAAAGATGATCATGAAAGTAATTTATGGGTTTCCTTTCAAACCTTTAAAGAAAAGAAACTGTTTGGGAAATTCAGAAAGTGTGAGTTTTGGTTACAGTAAATTTATTTCCTTGGTCACATTGTTTAAAAATATGGCATAACGTTTGATCCTGCTAAAAAAAGATGTTGAAGAATGGCCAAGACTCACAAATATAACCTAGATCAATTATTTTCTTGGTTTAGCAGGTTATTACTAGAGGTTTATTGATAATTTTTCACAATTATCTATCCCACTATCTAAGTTAACTCAAAAAGGTTTTAATATAATTTGGACTAAAGAACGTGATGATTGTTTTTAGAAATTGAAAATAAGATGGGTGAATTCACCAATTTTGGCACTACCTTCCAGAAATGGTGAGTTGGTTATTTGTAGTGATTCTTTGTTAAAAGGAATTGGATGTGTCCTTATGAAGTATGACCAGGTAATTTCTTACACTACACATCAATTGAAACCTCGTGAGTTAAATTACACTACACAGGATTTGGAATTAGTTGCTGTTTTTTTTTTGCTTTAAAAATATGGATGCATCATTTGTATGGAGTAAAATGTGAAATATATACAGACCAAAAAATATTGATGTATATATTCACTCAAAAATAATTGAACATGAGAAAGAGGAGATGGTTGGAATTAAATAAGGATTATGATTTCACAATTAATTACCATCTAGGAAAAGAAAAAAAAGTGGCATATACTTTTAGTCTAAAAATTAATACTCAATTAACAATGATACGTTTGGAACAAGATCCTTTGGTTGATTTGATGAACATTGGCAAAGAAGTTGTTGCTGCAAGAAATTATTCTATTTTTATTTCAAGTGTCAGTGAAATTATCTCTATCCTAAAGAATAAAGCAAGTGAAAAAAGAAGATAGTGTGTTGCATAAAAAGGTATATTTGGTTCTAAAGGGTATGTTTCTTGATTTTGGAATTGATAATGATTGTGTTTTGTGGTTTGGAAACCTATTGTGTGTGCATTTTGATTCACAGTTGAAGAATGAGTTTTTATGTGAAGCTCATAGTTCCCCATTTTCAGTTCATCCTGGAGGTACAAATATGTACAAGGATCTTCGGAAGTATTACTGGTGGGATATTATAAAAAGGGATATTGCTGATTTTACTACGAAGTGTTTGACTTTTCCGCAGGTCAAAGAAGAGCAGAAGTAACCAAAAGGGGTGCTTCGGTCTTTATGAGTTCCAGAGTGGAAATATTTAAATATATCCATGGAGTTCATTGTAAGATTACCATAGACATCTTGAGGTAATAATTCAATCTAGTTTATTTTTGATCAGTTGACTAAATCTGATCATTTTCATCCTATTCGAGATACTTTCAGTCTAAGTCAAATTTCTCAGTCGTATGTTAAAGAGATAGTTAGGTTTCATGGAGTTCCCCTCTCCATTGTATCTAATTGTGATCCTAGCTATACTTCTAACTTTTGGAAGGCCATCCGAAGATGTTGGGTACTAAATTAAATTTTAGTACAACATTTCATCCACAATCAGATGGGTAGTTAAAACAAAATTTACGACCCTGTAGGATATGCTACGTGCTTGATCATTGGAATACCAGGGAATTAGGGACCAACTTATTTTTTTGGTTGAATTTTATTATAATAACAATTTTCATTCTAGTATATAGATGGATCCATTTGAGGCATTATATGGAAAGCGTTGTCGAACTCCAGAATTTTGGGATGAGGTAGGTGAAAGGATGCTGATGGGACAAGAATTGGTAAAGAGATGGTAGAAAAAGTTCAGTTGATTTAGAAGAACATGAGAACAGCTCAGAGCACACCAAAAAGTTATGCGGATAACCAGAGGAAAGATCTTTCTTTTGAGGTAGGTGATTATGTATTTCTTTGGGTTTATCCAAGGAAGATAGTGATGTGTTTTGGTAAGAATGGAACGTTCAGTCCAAGGTTCATTAGACCTTATGAAATACAAGATAAAATTGTATCAGGTGCATATAGAGTGGCTTTACTTCTATGTTTATCCCAGGTACACAATGTTTTTAATGTTTCAATGTTGAGAAAGTATTTTCCAGATCCATATCTTGTTTTGAGTCCATAGATAGTTCAGTTGGAAGAGAATCTCTCTTATGTGGAACAACCAGTCCAAATTCATGACCGTAGAGAGAAAGTGTTACAAAATAAGGTAATTCACCAGGTAATGGTTTTGTGGAAAACCATATGGTAGAAGAGGCAACCTGAGAATATGAAAATGTTACAAGGGATAAATACCCCCACTTATTTGATATGTAAATAAAATTAATAGCACACAATTTTCAAAAGGGAGGAAGGATGTAAAATCCCAGGTAAATAAAGAAATAATACATTCCTTTTTTATTAATATTTTTTGAATTAAATAATAATTTTACTTTAAAGGGGTTTCTATGTTCGGTGGCATACCCTATATGCAACAACATATTTCTTTCAAATCTTATGTTCCACACTAATAATATAATATTATTATTTTAAATAGTAGTCAACTCCTAGATGTTGTATTGGCGGAAATGAACAAACCTAACTAATATATTATTATACATATCTATTAAATAAAAGTTAGAGGCTTAAAATGTGAATGAATCTAATTTTATGTATAATTTACTTTAAAAGGACGATTTACCACCTTTTAATGGCGAACCCTCTTTAAATATTTGGACACTTTTAAATGTTCTACTTGAAAAAAATAAAATTCTTTTTTAGATTCAGGACATTAAAATTTACTATGGTCAAATTTTTCGTATCATTATGGTATTGTTCATTTTTTTAATGAATAGTCAAAAATACTGTATTTTTATTCAAAAGTGCCTTTCAGTATAATTTATTTATATGGAAATATTATCTTTTTAATTGGTTTTAAAGTTTAATTATATTATTATTATTACCTATTAATTCAATATTGGTCATTGGAATTAATTTCAATTTGAAATTGGACATAAACAGGTGTCGATCTTTTGATTATTATTGTTTCTTAAAAACACGCTATTTGTTTTGACAACGAGAATCAATTTTAAATTAATTAATGAAACTTATATGTTTTTTATTGGGTAAAATAGACATAACTTTTAAATTTGGAATATCAAATATAGATTTGTCTTAATTTTTTGTATTTTTCTAAAAAACATCAATTTTTTATGAATAGTAAAACCAATTAATAGTAGTTAAAAAACTGAACTTTTCATTTAAATGAAATTTTACCACCTCGCTGAATTGAATTTATAAAAAAAACATACATGGTTGTTATTATTTTGTAAAATGTGGTTCAATAAGATGAAAATAATTTTTGGTGAATAGTAACTATTGACTTTTATTTACCATGATTAAACGTAGATAGGGTAATTAAGGTAAAAATAATATTATAATAATACCAAATTAAATTAAAACTTATCCTAACATTATTAGTTGAGTCATTTACGACCATGATCATCTTTGGGTCGATTTTCGGACCCCATGGAGCCACATGGGAGTGATAATGACACTTTAGATTAATTAACTTAAAGTAATGATAAAAATGGCATAAGGAAATATCTTTTAGTAAATAAATTTTTACATGGGGTCATATAAGCTATACATTCGACTATAAATATTTATTAAAAAGATAAAAAGATTTCCTACATCATGGAAGTTGTTTTATAGTTTTTAGAAATCAAATAAATTAAATTATTAATGACACAATAATGATGTAGTATTTAACTCAATAATAATATATTTAAATAAATAATAATATAAATATTAAAACAATATAAATACCATGTACAATTTATATTTGATGACTTTATTTTGACAATTAATTATATTATATTCGACGATAATTAGTTTTGGGCATTTAAAAACCAAATATCATTATATAATAAAATAATATTTTCACACTTTCTTAAAGAGCCCCTCCACCCCTTATAAAACTCCCTCACTTCTTATTCATTCTTCACAACTCTCAAGCCATGTTGATCATCCAACCCTGGACCAAATACACTCTCATGATCTCTCTCCTCCTCCTGGAACCTTTACCTTAGTCATAATTCACTTTAAGAAGTCCTTTTGGTTCCTACAAAACAGAGTTACCCAAATTAAATGTAATGATTCCTCTTAACTTCTTTTCTTTTATTTTACTTCTACAACCCCTAAACTCTTTTTATTCCTTTGTTTTATAACAAAACCAGTAACCTTAATATACTAGTATGTTTTTATTATATGTATTCTGACTATACTTACACACAATTCCATCTAATGGGTGATGAACATACTGTTTCTGTGAATAGAAAACTAATTGCTCACGAAACGATGATTGTTCAATTGTCTCGTACCTTTTCTCATGGTGGCCATTTATATGAAACTATATTTAGATATGATATATATTATTTTTATGTTTTTTTCATGCTTCTGTATTTTTCTTTTATATCATACCTTTAGGGTTTTCATTATGGGTAAACAAGATAATTTAATTTGATGTAGTGTGGACTACCACCCCCTAAAAGTGATGTGACTCGTTAATTATATATGTGGGAAGTATAAAGGATAGTGTTAATGATATTACATATTATATTATACAGGAATTATAGTATACCTATGTATCATTATGTTTTAATACCATTAAAGTATGAAATAGAAATGAATGTTGCGTTCATGCGTACGTACGGCTTGCCGTCTCCATGGACGGTGCATTTCATTTATTATCTCCAAATTTTTATGTACTATTAAAAATACATAAATATAAGGGATATATATGATATATATGATATATAAATCATGAATACAATTCTGGATATAATTAACTTTTGATAATGTGAACAACTTGTAATTATATGGTGATCATTTGTGACTCAAGTACCAAATATCGAAAAAAGAACCATTATTAACATAAATGATCACATAATGTTTATAACATGGTAATAAGTGATATAAAAGGAATAATAAACATTAAAAAGGTTATAAATAATGTATAAATTAACGTTAGTTTATTATATAGGATATTAACGAATGAACGGGTCATGTCGTACATGAGCTATGGAACCTCGTCTCAATCTCATTTCATTAAGGCATATTTTAATAATATATACCTTCATCTTATACATGGTTTATAATAAAACCCTTTGAATCTTACATTCATTCAATTAGAATATTTTTTCTCCAAAGCATTTTACTAAATTTCAAACTGAATGTTTTTAACATTTGTGGTGACAATGACCTCTCTGCCATCGTAATCGTTATTTGGCTTCCTCTATAAGCCTTAATGATTTCTAAAATGAAAATGAAATCCCTTATTCTATTTTTGGGTGTTCTGGTATTGAAAATGGGTTTTGAAAAGGATTTAATATTTCAATATTTTGAAATTATTTATTGGGATTTCGAATTAAATGTTTTTAGTGAAAATGTTATATTTTCAATATTTTATGTGTTATGATTTCATAATGGTACTTGGAAATTTGATGGGTGGTTACGTGATAAATCAAATGATGGGTGGTGAAGTGATAAACCAAGATGGGTGGTTAAGTTATAACCTCCAATGCATTAG
The DNA here is from genome assembly GCA_963277665.1 of Viscum album. Classification (NCBI taxonomy): domain Eukaryota; kingdom Viridiplantae; phylum Streptophyta; class Magnoliopsida; order Santalales; family Viscaceae; genus Viscum; species Viscum album. The sequence continues at coordinate 1,387,183,635 of OY728138.1, forward strand.
GTATGTAAGTTGGCTATATAGATATTCAATTTAATGATATGTGTGGGTGTTGACCGTATGGTTATTCAACATAATAATTTCTATCTCCCAAGTTACCTTTATATGTTATGTGTTATTTATATCGGTTTTATGGTAATATTTTGGTTACAAAAGGGTAAGAAATAATCATTTATTCCGTGAAGAGTATGTACTAATTCGTAAAGGTGAAAAGTATTACTTATGATAATGTATTCATGGTTTACTTGTTGTTTTGAAAAACTAATAGTTTTACTTCTTTATGTATACCTTACTGAACTTTTTATTCTCATCCCAAGTTTTTAAAATGTTTTTCATAGGACATAAAGTGGAATAGGGTCAAGGATGGGATCAAGGGAATTTCATGCTTTCTAAAACATGGAAGTTGAAAAGAATATTTTTTTAAGATATTTTTTTTGTGAAAAAATGGAAACTAAGTAGATGTGTCTCCATGTAATATTCATGTTGTTATGTAATAGTTATGACCAAACTCTCTAAAACTGTAAACCTGAAATGATACTCAATGGGAATTATTTGTTTCATTCATGATTATATAATTTTTTAAGGTTGGTTTCTTAAAATATTTCTATAAGAAATATATAAATAATATATATATATATATAATAAAATATATATAATTTAGGGAAAATAGAGTCAAATAATATCCTCTAAAAAGTGTTTCATGGGGAGATACCTTACCTTGTGTTTTATAATAAATACGGAATTGAAATTAATGTCATGTATAATAAATTTAGATGTATTAATGACAAATTTTTAAAAAAATAACATCTATTTATATTTATTATAAATATTTTATTCTCATTTACAACATTTATATCAGGTTAAAAGTTTAATTTCATTGTAACAAGGGTGTTTGTTTCATGGATCCATGACCATATTACATGTGGATAATTATTTTAGTTCATGTGAATTGGGAATAAAAATGTATAATTGATTTGAAAATTTTATCATGAAATTTATATTTTCCCAAATATCTATACGTGTTTCTATATAGGTATGATTTATTTTTTAAACACACTAATGTTATTCAATTAGTTCATTTAGTTTGTTTTACAGACCATCATGATCTAGAATTTTTTTATTTAATTATGTTTTTATTAATTAAATATAGAACATGAAATAAGCAATAATATAGTTATTATAATTATATTTTACCATAATAGTATGTTTATGACTATCCCTGATGGTGGTGCAGGAAAACCACATGTGTAGTTCAAACAGTCGGTGAACCGACCATATTGTGAATATTATTTTTATCAAAGAATCATTTAATGTTAAATATGAAGATGTATATTACAGAACAAAAATAAATTTTCAGCATATTTAGGATACTTATGATAATATGTTTATGTGTATGGATATTATATGGGGGTTTTATAAGAAGGTTAAAATTTAAAATTGGTTTAGTAGAGAATCTTACAACATCCTATGGTCATCTCTTCTTAGGGTACCCCTTATAGATCCTTCATTTTTAATTTGGTTATATAAGTAGTACTAAGATGTATAGGATAGGAATGGTTAATTAATTGGATAGATTTTGGGTAATATCCAAGTCTTGGATGGTGTGAGAGGAAGTGGAATTATTTATAATGGGTGGAGAATGTTATTTATGAATTTTATATAAACCTGATTAGTATTTTGTCCCAAGACTACCAATAGTGATGAATTTTGTGAATATATATAGTAAATTTTGTTATGTAGCTCCTAAATAATGTAATATTTCATAATAAGTGATTTATAAATTCATGTATTTAGCTTAAAATGCAAATTTCAGCATCTTTCAGTATTTTACAATTAACAATAAATTTAAACATTTTTTAAAAATAAAATAAATCACCTTAATAAATTATTGACTCATGGATTTAAATAATAGAATTAATTTAATGAAAATAATTATATAAATAAATGAAATTTATTATTTGAATAAAATTTATTTTTATACTAAAATCACGAATTTTAATGGCTTAATTATTTTTAAAATTTTTTGAAATTATTTTAAGGTCTCAAAACATTATATTATCAATATAATACAATATATAATTAATTTAGAAAAAATTTTAAAAAAACAAACCCTTTTAAAATTAAACATTTTATAAAAGAATTAATGTCACACATGTATGTTTTAAGAAAATATGAAAACTAATTTTATCATTTTGAAAAAAAACTATTGACTTCTATCATGATGTAAAGTTATAATATTTTTACTCTATATGATATATGAATATCCTATTAAAAATTCTTAAGATATGATAATATTATAATATTCCGATACTATTTTTAATGATCGTATTTATAATGGTTATATAGGTTTTGTAATTTCTATAAATTCCACATATTTCATTTATTATTAATTAACTTATCCTTTATTTCATGGTTATTTATATTTCCATCTTCAAGATATTTTTTACCTTCCTATAGTGTGGTTATTGAGTGCGGTTATTCTTATGGATCGACCCGATCAAGATTTTAGTATTATAGTTATCTTATTTTATGTTTTTATACCATTGTAATATTTTCAATTAAAATATTTCTATTTATTTTATAAATTTAATGTTAAAATATATATAGTAAAATTTCGCTGGTTTTATATAGAGCATGTTAGTTTTCTAACAATTTGTTACTATATATGACATATTGTTCTAATGAGAATGGAGATTCCACTGTAAAAATTATTCGTCATTACAATCCTTCCCGTTGAGAAATTACACCCTTAAAAGTTCACTTATCCCAATAAGTTGAAATCATATTAGGGTACTTTTACTTCATCGCTTCATCCAGTTACTAGGACACCTGCTCATACTTATGGTTTCACCAATGCACTTTTACTATGTGTGTTGTATTATTGTGTAAAACTATGTCCCTATAGTGAAAGATCATCACCAGTTTCTCTCCTAATGGAGATCATTTTATACATTTATTAGCACTAAATTTAGTACATGTGAGAGATCTCGTACATACATTCTCAAGAAGGATACATGGAACACATCATGTAATTTATACATGGTTTTTGGTAGTTCTTGTTGATAGGTCACAACTTCGATGCTATCAAGAATATAAAGGGATGTGACGTACCTAGACCATAGCTTTACCTTATTATTATATATCAATAATATCTTCTATAAGGATATGTGGAGTAATAGTTTTACACCACTTGAGAGATACAAGTCCAATTGATGATTATTAACATTTATCTTTTATCAATATCGAGAAGCCCAAATATTATTCTAAATGGTGTTGGACTTTTATATAGTATGTTGGTAATACCAAATTCCAAAAACCTGTGTTCCCCAACATCATCCACATAAATATGAGGTCTATATATCTCCCCATGAAAGCCTGCATATGGAGTAAATGGATGCTTTATTGGATAGTATTATTATATGATAACTCTATCAGAAGAATATATCAAACCCACCATACATTTATGCTCATTTAAAAGATTATAATATCAATTCCATTGATTGGATAGTCCACTCAAATTGGATATCACATTGTGGTTGATAATTGTAAAGACTGAAAAATTCAAGGGAATTTTTTCTTAATTTTCATTGGGATTTTACAAGAATGCAGTTTCTTGACGGCACTTGATTCTGAGGCCCGGTGTGCCCGAAATCAATTTCCAAAGTTTAGCTTGGGCACGTTCAATGAACAAACGAGCGGGTTTTTCTAACTATTGAACCGATGCTCGGAATCGAAATCCAAGGGCACCAATGAGATCGCAACGCCGGTAATTGCATAGGACCACCTATTCCGATGTTGCGTTTGTGCGGGTAGAGAAGTTTAATTTGTGGATTAAATGAGGAACGACTAAAATTGTGAAACAATTTTATTTTTAAGTCTAAGGTGGTTTTATCCTACATGCGGAAGTTGGGGTGACACCTAACTACCCATGTGAAGATGAATGAGAGAATAAAGGAGAGGTGGGTCCCGCATGAACCCCAACCCCTTCACATTCCTCTTAAACTCCCTAAATCCCTCTTAAGTTTGGTAAAATCATCTTTAATAGAGTGACCCTTCACTTTATCTCTCTCTCCCTCCTTTACTCTTTCCAACACACACCTTAATTAATTAATTGAACATATTCAATTATTTAACTAAGAGTTTGAATTTTGAAAAGTTTAAATTACTTGTGTTAATAAGATAATAGCATGAACCTATTATTTTATTCTAGGAACCTTTGTGTTGGAAGAAAAGGGAAGGATCTCTTGTGTAAAGGAAGGAGGAAGTTCCTCTTGGGTGGAAGAACATCATCCTCTTCGTGAAGAATGGTTCTTCTCTGACGAAGAACGTTGACACCTCGGCAAGGAACGACTCGGCGATCACGGTTCTTCATCCTCTTCTTCCTCTACGACAAGAGATGAGATGTCACTTCCTTGGGTCACTCCGACGAAGATAGAATCGATATCTTTCTACCGCAAGTACTTACTTCCGCAACTTAACGACGTGTGACGTCTTTTTGAGGTACGGTTTAATTGCTTCTGTTCATGAGTTATCCTTTGTCGTTCTTCGTCTGTGTATTTTGGCCGCTTGATATCAACTTAATAGAAGGAGGTCGGACCACACGAACATGACAGACTCTCCTCCCCCTTTTGTTGTTGTGATATTGCGGTTCGAAAGAAGGCGGCACGGTGCAAAGGCGCCACGCAGAAACAAGGAGGATCATCGGCGAAAAAGCGTGGCACAATTGCGCCGCACCGTAGAGGATGAACGAAACCGTAGCCGGAGTCGGGGCCGCAAAGGTGAATCGAAGACTCCACAGTTGTTTAATTGATGTGCGAATCGATGGGCGATGATGAATCGGGACGAAATTGCATTTGAATCTCTTCGCAGTAAATATCGGGTCTCGGGAGGACTGTTGGTGAAGGCGGAAGGCGAAACAGACCACCAGAGCGCGTCCGGTGGTCCACAGAAGGCGGCGACGACGACCAGCGGCTGCGGCGCGCCACCGGAGAAAACCGCCATGGCTAATCCGCGGTGGTGGAATGTGAACCGGAATGGCAGGCCTTTCCGGAATTGGGGCGATGCGGCTTATAGCCACGCCGGATCATCGACCATGGGGGTTTGTAACCCCCGCCCCCGCTGGCCACGCGGGCGCAGCGCCGCGCCAGCGCCAGGCCAACCGGTAGCCCAGGCCGGGCCGGGCCGCGCAGGCTGGGCTGGGCCGCACTCAGCCGGGCAGCTCCGCGCCCAGCCGGGCCAAACCCGGACCCTGGTCAGGTCGACCCGGTTCGACAGACCCAGGGGGGTTGGGCCGGGCCGAGCCGGTCCCAGACCCCCCATTTCGGACAGTTTCCATTCAAACACCCATAACATGGGCTACTGAACTCCGATCGACGCACTGTCAGTTGCAATGCGATCCTTGGATCGCGAAGTTAGTTTCGGTATTTTACACTCAAGGTTTAGGAGAACTTTGGGTATGGTCAGGTTGGTTCAAATACGAGACCAATCGGGACTTCAAAGCGGAAATGGTTATACCTTGAGCGTCGGACGTCCGATTGATGTGCCGTAGAATTTGTTGGATCCATCTTGATGAGAGGGAACTTTTTGCATACATTGACTGAGGTTTGGATGAAGTTGGAGTATGGCTGGTTTGGATTGTACCCGAAATCCAACCGGGCCCCTGGAACGGAAAAGCTGATATCTTTCAGACCGGACGTCCGTTTGACGAACCGTCAGCGGCGTTGGTGACCACACTGAGAAACGGTTCCTATGAGTATACCCTATGAGAGTTAGGGGTACAGTTGAGATACGGTCGGGTTGGTTCTCACACAAAACCAACTGGGCCCTCTCGGACAGAAAGACTAATAACTCACAGACTGGGCGTCCGATTGACGCGTTGTCTGTTGTGTTGAGACCCCTATGAAGAGGCCATCCTTGAGATACTTCTTCGTGGGACCATGGTATAATTGGAGTATTAACCAGTAGCTCGTGGAGCAGACCCTCCCGGAGATGAGCGTGCGGAGTACGGAGACCGTGTAGCCGACTGAGACTTCACGACGGCTAATCGATCGACTCAATGAGTTTTGGATAGCCCAGTGGGGAGCGCATGGTTGTAGCGGTAGACCCACGGTGGAGAAGCGCTTGGTAATAGCGGTATACCCACGGCGGAGGAGCGCTTGGTTGTAGCGGCAGACCCGCGGTACTCAACAGAAGGAGTACCTCTGGAGGCTATGAGGGGGAGCACTTGGTTGTAATGGCATACCCAGGGTGGGAAGCGCATGGTTATAACAGAAGACCCACGGCGGAGGAGCACTTGGTTGTAGCGGCAGACCCACGGTACTCAACTCAAGGAGTACATCTGGAGGCTATGAGGGGGAGCGCTTGGTTGTAGCGGAAGACCTAGGGTGGGAAGCGCTTGGTTGTAGCAGCAGGCCAATAGTACTCGATAGATGGAGTACCTTAGCAGTCTTAGGTTAGTGAGAAGTACCTCGGAGTCGTGACAGGACCACTGCACACTCTAGAGACGGGGCTCCTCAGCAGTTACAGTTTCGATAATGAAAATCCTAGTTTGAGCTGAGTCTATGATCATTGTGTTTCCTCTTGATTGATATGGGTTACTTAATAACATAGGTATATGTATGGGCATATACCTAGGTAGTGTTCATCCTTTGATTTCATAATCTTTATGTTCCCTCATGATTGAGATGGGTTACTTAATAACTTAGGTATACGTATGGGTATATTCCTAAGTAGAGGTTATCTGTTGAGATCATTCTTTGTGGTTATCCTTGTTGGATTTTGTGAGACCTTGAGGGTCTCGGGGTCCCTACTGAGTATCGTTATACTCACCCCTGCACGGGCTATGCCCGAACCTCTTTGTGTTGGTTGTAGATGACGGGCAACGTAGATAGAGGCCAAGTGTTCGAGGACTGGAAGGTACCCGGAGGTGGACCACACGACAAGACAGTATCCGGTGGTGGACTTCATGATGATACGACACTTGGAGGAGGTTGATGGGCGAGAGCGTTGTGGAGGCCATCTGTACCTACCCTTCAGGTAGGATCTGAGGAGGACGACCCAGGAGCTTCTTCCATTCTTCTAACTATTTGTCTTTTCTGTTGTACTTTTGTTCAGTTGTAGCTGTACATTTGATTGGGTTTGTATTCTGGCCCATTTACTTTTCAACACTTCGTTTTTGTACTTAGTGTTTTACTTCCTCTTGTACTCTGTGGTGTTTTATATACTTTTATAAAGTTAATGCCTTCCCAATTATCGAGATTTACGCCTTTGGTGCTAGTCTCCATCCCCTGGCCTATGGTAGGCGGGCTTGGGGTAGTCACGGCACGGTCCCCGAGGATGGGTCGTGACAAATTGGTATAAGAGGAGTTCGATTATATCGCAGAACTAAGGACTCTGATCTTTTTATTTCTGTGAAGCAATAGTGTTAAGGGTACCGAGTGTGGTTTTCAGTTCAGGGAGTCTAGTGTTGGTGCGGCAGCCGACGTATCCGTACACCAGGACCCTGACTACTGATTTCCGACATTGTGCACGAAAAACACTGATTGCGTATGTGTTTCCAAGAGATTTAAAGTAAACTAAAACCAGGTCAGCTCACCAGGTATAAATTGTTTGACCATGTCGTATCTGTTCAGGATGTCTCTATGTAGACCTTCAGTTGGGGTTCCGAGATAGTACTCGATGACGGCTCACCGAGCGACGACGCTCTAGTGCGGGGCCCTTTTTCTATGTTGGCACCCTCGGGTGGTGTACCAGCAGCACCACCACCAGTTGGGCAGCAGATTCCACCAGCCTTATTAGCGAACTGTACACGCTGGCAGAGCGCATTACAAGAGTTCCAGTATAAGAGACCTCTGAGGTTACGAAGCGAGGCAGATTCTCAGACAGCAGAGCACTAGCTGGAGGCGATTGCTAGAGTTTTTTTCGCCTAGCTGAGACAGTAGTAGAGTGGATGGTGGACTTGGAAACTAGTTCTTTCCAGTGAGTGACCATGAGGATGGTCCGAATAGCGATGAGGCTTCGGTACATGGACCGATGCCTGAGATAGTGCCTTCGGGTAATGTGTCAGCTATACATCACAACATGTTTGTCTGTAGTTACAACTGGCGGTACCTGTAGGTGACACATGTAGGCTTACTTCCTTACACGTGTTATAACATCAGATACCCTGAAGTTCTGAGGTGAACCTGACTCACAGGTGGCTGAGTACTGGCTTGAGGAGGTGGAAGAGAGTTTTCTAGAGCTTATACAGCATTGGCAGGACGACATGTCGGTAGTTTAGAATTCATCGAGGCATACCGAACATTCCGGGTGCTCGATGAATTCGATTTGATCAGTCTTATAGAGCTCGGACCTCTGAGCGTGGTGTGTTTATGGATATTCGAGCCAGCACTTTTTCCTCTATGCACTACAACTCACGTTAGGGTTCTAGAGAGAACCTTGTTGTTGAATGTTCTCTGGATGAACAAATACAGCTAGAGAATGTTAGAAGTTGTAACGCAGCGAGCTGGTGATAGTCTCAGATACTTGGGCGTGCGAATGTTTTAGGAAGAGGAAATGTTAAGGACAGATAAATCTGCAGAGCAGCAGAAGTGGAGGCAGAGCTAGGTGTGTAGCATGAGGTGGTGTACATTTCAACATGTTACTACCACCCGCCTTTGTTGTTCCCTCCAGGCCCAGGGGGCTGGAGGGCAGGGAAAGAGAGTAGCTGCATGCGGTCAAGGAGAGTGACCCAATGGCTCTATGAATGTTTTGAGGGATAGTCTGTGTCCACTACAAGCTTCCGTAGTAACAGACATTGATATGAATCATCGTTTCCTTCTATGAATCTAGTCCCAGACCTAGAGTTTCATGTTAAGCCGTTGACTTGACCCTCAAGTCTAGAGATACCTTTGGGAGGAGACTCGATAGTCACACTTAAGCCGACGGTGTGATCTGACCCTTGAGGCGAGAATCTCGGTTGGGACCTCTTGGTGGAAATGTCGAGGCCTTACGACGTTAGTTTGAGTATGGATTTGGAAATCACTGTTTATAATCAAATTGATGGTATTAGGCAAACGTCGGGATGTGTATTCCTTGGTCAGTGAAAAGGAAACCCCAGGCAGAACATGTTAAACTCGTTCATAGGAGGGTGTAGTTGATAATTCTTGGGTCGACCAACCTTACCCTCATGGCAGTAGGAGTTTTGAGTTTCAGTTTTAATCAGGAAAGTGAGACATCTAGAGTTCGAGGATGGCGACCACATTCTTATACGGGTCTCACCTTGATGAGGTTTACAGAGATGTAGCCAAGGCGGTGAGAAATATCTGAGGTTCAGTGGACCTTTTCAGGTCCTCAGCAGGGTAAGCGAGATGGCTTACCACTTGACCAATCCACTGCAGTTTCACGAGGTGCACGACGACTTCCATGTATCTCAACTGAGGAGATACGTGCTTGAACCAACGCACATCATCGTCCATGGGGTGCTGGAAGTTGGCGATGTGGTGACTTTTGTAGAGTTCTAGTAGAGGTTGAGGATCAATAGGATCAGTTCCAATGAGGACGGTCAATTCCTCTTGTGCATTTTCATAGGCAGCACGGGAACCTCCAGGTGAGCACATTGGAGCGGATGGCTCAAATGCGTGCTCAGTACAAATTTTTTCCAGTTTGTGTTATAGCTTTACGGGGAAATAAATCCCTGAGGTAGGAATAATGTAAATACCCTTAAAATTAAAGGAAAGTTTTTATTAGTTTTCTTTGGGATTTTAAAAGAACGCAGTTTCTGACGACATTTGATTCTGAGGCCCGGTGTGCCCGGAATCAATTTCCAAAGTTTAGCTCGGGTACGTTCAGTGAACGAATGAGTGAGTTTTTCTAACATTTGAACCGGTGCTCGGAATCAAAATCTGAGGGCACGGATGAAACCGCAGCACCGGTAATTGCTTAGGAACACCTATTCCGAAGTTGTGTTTGTGCGGGTGGAGAAGTTTAATTTGTGAATTAAACCAGGAATGAATAAAATTGTGAAACAATTTTATTTTTAAGTCTAAGGTGGTTTTATCCTACATGGGGATGTTGGGGTGACACCTAACTACCCATATGAGGCTGAATGAGAGAATAAAGGAGATGTGGGGCCCACACGAACCCCAACCCTTTCACAATCCTCTTAAACTCCCTAACTCCCTCTTAAGTTTGGTAAAATCATCTTTAATGGAGTGACCCTTCACTTTCCCTCTCTCTCCCTCTTTTACTCTCACCAACACATGCCATAATTAATTAACTGAACCTATTCAATTAATTAACTAAGAGTTTTAATTTTGAAACGTTGAAATTACTTGTGTTAATAAAATAATAGCATGAACCTATTATTTTATTTTGGGAACCTTTGTGTTGGAAGAAAAGGGAAGGAGCTCTTGTGTAATGGAAGGAGGAAGTTCCTCTTGGTTGTATGAACATCATCCTCTCCATGAAGAACGGTTCTTCTCCGGCGATGAACATTGACCCCTCGACATGGAACGACTCGGCGATCATGGTTCTTCATCCTCTTCTTCCTCCACGACAAGAGAAGAGATGTCACTTCATCGGGTCACTCCGACGATGACAGAATCGATACCGTTCAACCGCGACGATCGAATTCCTTGACATGAAAATGTGGGACGTCTTTTCAAGGTAGAGGTTAATTGCTTTTATTCATGATTTATCCTTTTTTGTTCTTCATCTGTGTATTTTGGCCGCTTGATATCAACTTAACGGAAGGAGGTCGGACCGCACGAACACGGACGACTCTCCTCCCCCATTTATTGTTGTGATATTTCGGTTCAAAAGAAGGCGGTGTGGTGCAAAGGCACCACGCAAAAATAAGGAGGATCATCGGCGAAGAAGCGCGGCGCAATTGCGCCGCGCCGTAGAGGCCGAACGAAACCGTGGCCAGAGTTGGGGCCACAAAGGTGAGTCGAAGACTCCCCAGTTGTTTAATTGACGTGAAAATCAACAGGCAAAGATGAATCGGGCCAAAATGGCATTGGAATCTCTTCGCAGTAAAGATCGGGTCCTGGGAGGACTATTGGCGAAGGCGGTAGGCGAAACAGACCACCGGAGCTCGTCCGATGGTCCGTAGAAGGCGGCGGCGGTGCCGGCGACGCGCCACTGGAGCAAACCACTGCAGCGGTGGAATGTGAACTGGAATGGTAGGCTGTTCTGAATTTGGGGAGGCGTGTCTTAAAGCCACATCAGATCGTCGACCGCGGGGGTTTGTAACCCCCGCACCCGCTGGCCACGCGGGCGCCGCGCCGCGCCAGCGCCAGGCTGGGCCGGGCTGCACCAGCCGGTCCGGGCCGCGCGCAGCCGATCCGGACCCGGACCCGGGTCAGTTTGACCCAGTTCGGCCGTCCCGGGGGGGGGGGGGGGGGTTGTGTGGGGCCTGGCCTGGCCCAGACCCCACATTTCGGGCTATTTCCGTTCAAACGGCCATAACATGGGCTACAGACCTCCGATCGATGCACCGTCAGTTGCGATGCGATACTTGGATCGAGATGGTAGTTTAGGTATATTACAATAATGTTTTCAAAGAACTTTGTCTATGGTCGGGTTGGTTCGAATACGAGACCAACCGGGCCCTCAGAGCGAAAATTGGTATACCATGAGCGCCGGACATCCGATTGACATGCCGTCGACTTTTTTGGATTCCTATTGATGAGACGAATCTTTTGGCATACTTTTCCTTAGGTTTGGATGCAGTTGGAGTATGGCCGGGTTGGATTGTACCCGAAATCCAACTGGGCCCCTAGGACGAAGAAGCTGATATCTTTCAGATCGGACGTCTGTTTGACGATCCTTCAGCGGTGTGGGCGATCACGTTGAGAAACGGTCCCAATGAGTATACCCTATGAGAGTTCGGGGTATTGTTGAGATATGGCCGGGTTGGTTCGCACAAGAAACCAACCGGGCCCCTGTGACGGAAAGGCTAATAACTCACAGACCGGGCGTCCGGTTGACGCGCCATCTATTGTGTTAAGACCCCAATGACTAGGAGGTCCTTGAGATGCATTTTCATAGAACCATGTGATACTTGGAGTATTGACCAGTAGATCATGGAGCGGACCCTCCCGGAGATGAGCGTGCAGAGTATGGAGACCGTGTAGCCGACTGAGACTTGACGATGGCTAATCGATCAACTCGGTGAGTTTCAGATAGCCCAGTGGGGAGCTCTTGGTTGTAGCAGCAGACCCACGATGGAGGAGCGCTTGGTTGTAGCGACAGACCCATGGTACTCAAAAAAAGGAGTACCTCTAGAGGCTATGAGGGGGACCGCTTGGTTGTAGCGGCAGACCCATGGTGGGAAGCGCATGGTTGTATTGGCATCCCCACGGCGGAGGAGCGCTTGGTTGTAGCGGCAGACCCGCAGTACTCAACAGAAGGAGTACCTCTGGAGGCTATGAGGGGGAGCGGTTGGTTGTAGAGGATGACCCATGGTGGGAAGAGCTTGGTTGTAGCATTAGGCCCATAGTACTCGACAGATGGTGTACCTCAGTAGTCTTAGGTTAGTGAGAAGTACCTTGAAGTTGTGACAGGACCACTGTACACTCTAGAGACGGGGCTCTTCATCAGTTAAAGTTTCAATAATGAAAATCATGGTTTGAGATGAGTCTATGATCTTTGTGTTTCCTCATTATTGAGATGGGTTACTTGATAACATAGGTATATGTATGGGCATATACCTAGGTAGTGGTTATCCGTTGATTTCATAATCTTTGTGTTCCCTTATTATTGAGATGGGTAACTTGATAACTTAGGTATATGTATGGGTATATACCTAAGTAGAGGTTATCTGATGAGATCTTTATTTGTGGTTATCCTTCTTGGATTTTTGGAGGCCTTGAGGGTCTCGGGGTCCCTACTAAGTATCTTTATACTCACCCCTGCACGGGCTATGCCCGCACCTTGTTGTGTTGATTGCAGACGACAGGCAGCACAAACAGAGGCCGAGTGTTCGAGGACTGGACGGTACCCGGAGGTGGACAACACGACGAGACATTATCCAGTGGTGGACTTCACGACATGACGACACTCGGAGGAGGTTGATGGGCGAGAGAATTGTGGAGGCTCTCTGTACCTACCCTTCAGGTAGGATCCGAGGAGGACGACCCAGGAGCTGCTTCCATTCTTCCAGCTATTTGTCTTTTCTGTTGTACTTTTGTTCAGTTGTAGCTGTACTTTCGATTGGGTTTGTATTCTGTCCCATTTACTTTTCAACCCTTCCTTTTTGTACTTAGTGTTTTACTTACACTTGTACTCTATGGTGTTTTTAATTCTTTTATAAAGGCAATTCCTTCCCAGTTATCTGGATTTATGCCTTTGGTGCTAGAGGCCAGCCCCTGGCCTATGGAAGGCGGGCTTGGGGTAGTCACGGCACGGGCCCCGAGGACGGGTCATGACAAATTGGTATCAGAGGAGTTCGGTTCTACCGCAGAACTAAGGACTCTGATCTTTTTATTTCTATAAAGCAATAGTGTTAAGGTTATCAAGTGTGGTTTTCAGTTCAGGGAGTCCAGTGTTGGTGTGGCGGCCAACGTATCCGTACACCAGGACCCTGACTACTGATTTCCGACTTTGTGCACGAAAAACATTGATTGCGTTTGTGTTTATAAGAGTTTTAAAGTTAGATCAAGCCCGGTCAGCTCACCAAGTATAAATCGTTTGACCGTGTCATATCTGTTTAGGATGTCTCCATGCAGACAATCAGTTGGGGTTCCGAGAGAGTACTCGATGACGGCTCACCAAACGACGAGGGTCCAGTGCGGGGCCCTTTTTCTATGTTGGCACCCTCGGGTGGTGTACTAGTAGCACCACCACCTGTTGGGTAGCAGATGCCACCAGCCTTATTAGAAAACTGTGCACGCCGGCAGAGCACATTGTCAGAGTTCCAGTAGAAGCGGCTTCCGAGGTTACGAAGCGAGGCAGATTCCCAGACAGCAGAGCACTGGATGGAGGCGATTACTAGTGTTTTTTTTCGCGTAGTTGAGACATCATTAGAGTGGATGGTGGACATGGCTACTAGTTTTTTCCAGTGAATTACCATGAGGATGGTCCGCATAGCGATGAGGCTTCGGTATGTGGAACTATGCCTGAGATAGTGCCTTCGGGTACTGTTTCAGCTATACATCACTACTTATTGGTCTGCAGTTACAACCGACGGTACCGGTAGGTGACACATGTAGTCTTACTGCCTTAAACGTGTTCTAAAATCAGATACCCTCAAGTTCTGAGGCGAACCTGACTCACAGGCGGCTAAGTACTGGCTTGATGAGGTGGCAGAGAGTTTTCTTGAGCTTATACAGCCTTGGAAGGACGACATGTCGGTAGTTGAGAATTCATCGAGGCGTACCGAACATTATGGGTACTTGATGAATTCGATTTGATCAGTGTTATAGAGCTCCGACCTCTGAGCGTGGTGTGTTTATGGATATTCGAGCCATCACTTTTTCCTCTATGCATTACTACTCACGTTAGGGTGATAGAGAGAACCTTGAGGTTGAATGTTCTTTGGCTGAACGAATACATCTAGAGAATGTTAGAAGTTGGAACGCAGCGAGCTGGCGCCAATCTCAGAGACTTGGGTGTGTGAATATTTCAAGAAGAGGAAATGTTAAGGACTGATAAATCTGCAGAGCAGCAGATGTGGAAGCAGAGCTTGGAGAGAAGCATGAGGTGGTGTACATTTCAACCTGATACAACCACCCACCTTTGTTGTTCCCTCCTGGCCCACGGAGATGGAGGGTAGGGAAAGAGAGTAGCGGTATGCGGTCATGGAGAGTGCCCTAATGGCTCTATGAATGTTTTGAGGGACATTCTGTGTCCACTACAAGCTGTCGTAGTAACAGACATCGATACGAATCATCTCTTCCTTCTATGAATCAAGTCCCAGAATTAGAGTTTCCAGTTAAGCCGTTGACTTGACTCTCACGTCTGGAGATACCTTTGGGAGAAGACTCAATAGTCACACTAACGCCGACGGTGTGATCTGACCCTTCAGGCAAGAGTCTCGGGTGGGACCTCTTGGTGGCAACGTCGAGGCCTTATAACATTAGTTTGAGTATGGATTTGGAAATAACTGTTCATAATCAAATTGACGGTACTTGGCAAACATCGGGATGGGTTTTCCTTGGTCAGTGAAAAGGAAACCCTAGGAAGTACAGGTTAAACATGTGCAAGGGAGGTTGTATTCGATCATTCTTGGGTTGGCCAATTTTACCCTCATGGCAGCAGGAGTTTTCAGTTTGAGTTTTAATCAGGAAAGGGAGACCTCTAGAGTTTGAGGATGGTGACCACGTTCTTATATGGGTCTCACCTCGATGAGGTTTACAGAGATGTAGCCGAGGTGGGGAGATATCTCTGAGGTTCAGTAGACCTTTTCAGGTCTTCAGCAGGGGAAGCGAGGTGGCTTACCTCTTGACCAATCCACCTCAGTTGCACCAGGTGCACGACGACTTCCACGTATCTCAACTGAGGAGATACGTGCTTGACACAATGCACACCATCGACCATGGGGAGTTGGAAGTTGGTGATGGGGTGAATTTTGCAGAGTTCTAGTAGAGGTTGAGGATCGACAGGATCGGGTCCTACGAGGATGGTCGATTCCTCTTGTGCATTTTTGTAGGCAGCACGAGAACCTCTAGGTGAGCACATGGGAGAGGAAGGCTCAGATTTGTGCTCAGTACCGCTTTTGTTTTCCCAGTTTGTGTTATAGCTTTATGGGGACATAAAGCCCTGAGGTGGGAGTAATGTAAAGACCCGTAAAATTCAAGGAAAGTTTTTCTTAATTTTCTTTGTGATATTACAGGAATGCAGTTTCTGACGGCACTTGATTCTGAGGCCCGGTGTTCCCAGAATCAATTTCCGAAGGTTAGCTTAGGTACGTTCAGTGAAGGAACGAGCGGGTTTTTATAACTATCGAACTGGTGCTCAGAATCGAAATCTGAGGGCACCGATGAAACCGCAATGTCGGTAATTTCTTAGGAACACCTATTCCGAAGTTGCGTTTGTGTGGGTGGAGAAGTTTAATATGTGGATTACATGAGGAATGAATAAAATTGTGAAACAATTTTATTTTTAATTCTAAGGGGGTTTTATCCTACATGGGGAAGTTAGGGTGACACCTAACTACCCATGTAAGGATGAATGAGAGAATAAAGGAGAGGTGGGGCCCACATGAAGCCCAACCCCTTCACATTCCTCTTAAATTCCCTACCTCCCTCTTAAGTTTGGTAAAATCATCTTTAATGGAGTGACCCTTCACTTTCTCTCTCTCTCTCCCTCATTTACTCTCGCCAACACACACCTTAATTAATTAACTAAACCTATTCAATTAATTAACTATGTGTGTGAATTTTGAAAAGTTGAAATTACTTGTGTTAATAAAATAATAGCATGAACCTATTAGTTTATTTTGGTCAACTTTTTGTTGGAAGAAAAGGGAAAGAGCTCTTGTGTCAAGGAAGGAGGAATTTCCTCTTGGGTGGAAGAACATCATCCTCTCCGTGAAGAACGGTTCTTCTCTGACGACGAACATCGACCCCTCAACATGGAATGACTCAACGATCACGGTTCTTCATCCTCTTCTTCCTCCACGACAAGAGAGAAGATGTCACTTCCTCGGGTCACTCCGACGACGACAGAATCAATACCGTTCTACTGCGGAGATCGACTTCCATGACATGACAACGTGTGACATCTTTTCGAGGTAGGGGTTAATTGCTTTTGTTCATGAGTTATCCTTTGTCGTTCTTCGTCTGTGTATTTTGGCCGCTTGATATCAACTTAACGGAAGGAGGTCGGACCGCATGAACACGGTCGACTCTCCTACCCCTTTTGTTGTTGTGATATTGCGGTTCGAAAGAAGGTGACGCAATGCAAAGGCACCACGCAGAAACAAGGAGGATCAAAGGAAAAGAAGAGCGGCGCAATTGCGTCGCGCCGTAGAAGCCGAACGAAACCGCGGCCGGAGTCGGGGTCGCAAAGGTGAATCGAAGACTCCACAATTGTTTAATTGATGTGGAAATCGATGGGCGATGACGAATCGGGCCGAAATGGAGTTTGAATCTCTTCACAGTAAAGATTAGGACTCGGGAGGACTGTTGGAGAAGGCGGTAGGCGAAACAGACCACCGGAGCGCGTCCGGTGGTCCGTAGAAGGCGGCATCGACAACGACGACCGGCGGCGGCGGTGCGCCGCTAGATCAAACCGCCACAATGGTGGAATGTGAACCGGAATGGTAGGTCGTTCCGGATTTGGGGCGGTGCGGCTTAAAGCCGTGCCGGATCGTCGACTGCGGGGGTTTGTAACCCCCGCACCCGCTGGCCACGCGGGCGCCGCGCCACACCAGCGCTAGGCCAGCCAGCTGCCCAAGCCGGGCTGGGCTGCGCATGCAGGGCTTGGGCAATGCCAGCCAGGCCGGGCTGCGCCCCGCCTGGCCGGACCCGTACCCGGGTCGGGTCGACCCGGTTTAGCCGTCCCAGGGGGGGTTGGCCCGGTCTAGGTCGGGCCCAGACCCCCCATTTCGGGTTGTTTCCATTCAAACACCCATAACATGGGCTACAGACCTCCGATCGACGCAGAGTCAGTTGCAGTACGATCCTTCGATGAAGACGGTCGTTTCGGTATATTACACACAAGGTTTCATAGAACATTGTGTATGGTCAGGTTGGTTTGAATACAAGACCAACCGGGCCCTCGGAGCAGAAATGGTTATACCTTGAGTACTGGACGTCTGCTTGACGTGCCGTCGACTTTGTTGGATTTCCCATGATGAGATGGAACTTTTGGAATACATTGACCGAGGTTTGGACACAGTTGGAGTATGTCCGTGTTGGATGGTACCCGAAATCCAACCGGGCCCCAGGGATGGAAAAGCTGATATCTTTCAGACCGGACGTCCGTTTGACGAACCTTCAGTGGCGTTGGTGATCACGTTGAGAAACGGTCCCTATGAGTATACCCTATGAGAGTTTGGGGTATAGTTGAGATATGACGGGGTTGGTTCGCACACGAAACCAACCGAGCCCCTGGGACGGAAAGGCTAATAACTCACAGACCAGGCGTCCGATTGACGCGTCGTCTGTTGTGTTGAGACCCCTATGATGAGGCGGTCCTTGAGATACATCATCATGGGACCATGTGATACATGGAGTATTGACTAGTGGCTCGTGGAGAGGACCCTCCCAGAGATTAGCGTGTGGAGTACGGACACCGTGTAGCTGACTGAGACTTGACGATGGCTGATCGATCGACTTGGTGAGTTTCGGAGAGCCTACTGGGGAGCGCTTGGTTGTAGCAGCAGACCCACGATGGAGGAGCGCTTGTTTTTAGAGGTAGACCCACGGTACTCAACAGAAGGAGTACCTCTAGAGGCTATGAGGGGGAGTTCTTGGTTGTAGCGGCAGACCCATGGTAGGAAGTGCTTGGTTTTATTGGAAGTCCCACGGTGGAGGAGCGCTTGGTTGTAGTGGCAGACCCGCGGTACTCAACAGAAGGAGTATCTCTGGAGGTTATGAGGGGGAGCGGTTGGTTGTAGCGGCAGACCCATGGTGGGAATAGTTTGGTTGTAGCATCAGTCCCATAGTACTCGACAGATGGAGTACCTCACTAGTCTTAGGTTAGTGAGCGGTACCTCGGAGTCGTGACAGGACCACTGTACACTCTAGAGACAGGGCTCTTCAGCAGTTACAGTTTCGATAATGAAAATCCTGGTTTGAGATGAGTCTATGATCTTTGTGTTTCCACATGATTGAGATGGGTTACAAGATAACTTCGGTATATGTATGGGCATATACCTCAGTATTGTTTATACATTGATTTCATAATCTTTGTGTTCCCTCATTATTGAGATGGGTTACTTGATAACATGGGTATATGTATGGGTATATACCTAAGTAGAGGTTATATGTTGAAATCATTCCTTGTGGTTATCCTTGTTGGATTTTGTGAGACCTTGAGGGTCTCATGGTCCCTACTGAGTATCGTTATACTCACCCCTACACGGGCTATGCCTGCACCTTGTTGTGTTGGTTGCAGACGACATGCAGCGTAGACAGAGGCTGAATGTTTGAGGAATGGATGGTACCCGGAGGTGGACCACACGACGAGACAGTATCCGGTGGTGGACTTCACGACGAGGCGACACTTGGAGGAGGTTGAAGGGCGAGAGCGTTGTGGAGGCTATCTGTACCTACCATTCATGTAAGATCCGAGGAGGATGTCCCAAGAGCTGCTTCCATTCTTCCAGTTGTTTGTCTTTTCTGTTGTACTTTTGTTCAGTTGTAGATGTGCTTTCGATTGGGTTTGTATTCTATCCCATTTACTTTTCAGAAATTCCTTTTTGTACTTAGTGTTTTACTTCCTCTTGTACTCTGTAGTGTTTTGTATACTTTTATAAAGGCAATGCCTTCCCAGTTGTCGGGATTTACGCCTTTGGTGCTAGTCGCCAGCCCCTGGCCTATGGAAGGCGGGCTTGGGGTAGTCACGGCACAGGCCCCGAGGATGGGTCGTGACAATAATACTTCATGATGTTCAACACAACTTTTAGATTATTATGAGTACTCTTCAAGAACTTGGATGTAAATCTTGAATCCCTATCAAATAAAATATTGTGGTGTTCTATATAGCCACATCACTTATATGATTTATATCAATGTTGCTCATGTGATAATTACACATAGATTGAAATGAATTGAGTCGTTTTAGAAGATCCACTACAACTCATATTGAAATACATAATTTTGATGTATTTGGTAGACTATAGAAACATCATTGGAAATGTTCACCCTTTTCAAGTGGTTATGGGTAACGATTGCATCATCCACATGGAATTTGGAATTTCTACTATCTCTGCTATCATACCATGAAATTCAATGTATATTCTATGATCTTCTAAATCACATTATACCACTTAGAGTAATTATATATACCTTAATAAATATTCATGATACATAGTTGGATAGATATGGTAGAGCCTTATGAATAAATCAATGGATCCTTATTTACTTCAGTATTTTATCATACATATAGTCCTGAGTAGAGTTATACAACTCCTTCTTCATATTTTTTTTAACTCTAATGATTTCCCATTTCATATTGCTTTTACCATCATCGATACATGAACAATATATCTTCATCAATAATTAATATTTTCTATAATGGATTATTGAGAAATCATTTGAACTAGGTGGTATTTTTAACATTTATTTATGACAACTATGTCCATCCTTTACAAGTACAAAATGTTATAATCCATCTCAATCCTCATCATGGTTAAGGTTGAAGGATCCTTACAATAAAGATTGTCTTCCACATCATTTTCATTCATAATATGTGAATTGATTTAACATTCATAATCATTTATTAGCTTTATCCATTTACACTAGCACATATTGAGCACATTCTATGTAAATATATACATGAGAGCCTTATAATACATATATATTTCCCAATTATCCTTGTATTGATTATTAATAAAACAACATCCATTTGAAGATCACTATAACCAAGTCCATATCAATGGTTGGATAATCCGATTGTGAAATTTTAATTTCAATGAGTTGTATTCTAATTTTTTTCAATTTCTATCTATATACAACATAATCCCGTCATTAATGCATCAATTTATATATTGAAAATTTCACCACTTATGGTTAGTGTAAGTACTAGAGTAATGATAATATTTTTTTATAATTTCATGAAACTGTCTTTTCATTCATTAGAACAAAAAATCAATACTTCTTGCTGAGAAAACTAGGTTAGCAGTTTTGAGAATCTCAATATATTTTTAAAAAATATTCAATAACACTCATGTATTAAATGAAAGCTACAAATCTCCATTACAATTAATTTTATGGGCCACTCCTCATTTACCGTTTTCTTATAAGGGTCTAATGATGTCCCATTTCTTGTGATAACATGGGAATGATGTAATACATCCTGTTTATAAAAATCACATTTACTAGACTTTATATATATCTTCTCTATTCACAAATCCTTTTTTGTAGTTTTTATGTACTCTACATAGTCGTCCTTTCTCATAGTGTATATTGGAATATAATCTATAAAGACTAATTTGTTGGATGTAATTTCTATAGACTCTATTAATTAATTCCATGAATATTTATAGATAATTAGTCTGTCCAAAAAAATTACTACGAAATCATAGTGTCTATAAAATGTTTTAAAGACAATCTTGTGGAAATATCCTTCCACACCTTTAATTGGTGATATTCTAACCAAAGGTTGAACTTATATAAATATTTAGAGAAACATAGTGGATCGAAAAACTAATTAATACATGTTAGGGGAAACTGGTTCATTGTCATGTGTTTTCAATGATCAGGATAATTAATGAAGATGAATATTTACCCGTCCTTAATTTGGGAAAAGAGGTCTAGAACACCCAACAGTGAATCACCTAGGTGTATGAAACCATTGTACGTATTCACTTATAAATTTATCTTCTGTTTTTAAACTCAATAGTTACCATTCCCTAAGGATTCATTGATAAGGGTAGAGATCTAGGTATCAATTCAATTAATATCGAATCATTAAGTCACTAAGAAGGCCAAAAAACGTTTTGGAGGAATACATCAGTATTTCCCCACACAATAGGATTGTCATCAGGCATTATTCCCTCCACGGCCTCACTCATTTGAGTTATAAATGATTTCTCATGAGTTAATAACATCCATTCATGTGAATAATATTACAAATTAGTTTCATCACCCTCCTTACACTTGTAAAAAATTGGAGGCTGACTTAGGATGTGAAGAGTGATCCCCAAATCCCAAAAGATGACGTTGGTTTTTTAAGGACAAAAAATCCATGCCCAATATAGAATAAATCATAACTAATAGAAGTTGGAAATTATTATCATAGATATTCGGTCCATAATCATTGAATGATGATTAGTTAAATAATTTGGATGCCAAAATTTCCCAACTTATTATTCTCTAAGATATCTCAAAATCTATTTTAATGGTCGGGTTTGAATAGTTCGAAATAACATGAATGATATGAAATAATTTGTAGAACAAGAATCATATAGTGTATTTACAATTATTTATTTCTTAATAAGTGTAAATATTAAAACATCACTACAAGGATCCTCCTTATAAGTAGTGATACTATATGAATTTAATTTCTCTATAGTTTATGGAGGTTATTGTGATTGATTGTCTCATGAAAATCTTGTCATAGTTCATTGAATTGTAAAATTATCTTCTTCCTTGTAGTTGAAACATTATTTTATAGGATGCGTTTTGATCTAAACCTTATTTTATTTAATTAATTTACTATATTTCTTCATCTATCTTTAGAATTAATTAGCATGATTACATTATCTTCCACACAAAACACATCCCCTATTTCCCTTGAGGTAGTTTCTAGGATACTTTTTCCTATATATTAAATACATGGAAAGATGAATTTTTATTGGATTTATCCACTAATACTACAAATTTTAACATTATTTTTTCAATTTTTGTTTCCATTTCCATGATACCCATAAAATTTATTTAAATTTATCATGACCATATAGTCACAACATACAAATTCATCATACCACTCAAATGGTCAAATAACCAAATATTTTCAAATAATATACTTTAATATAATACCAAATATTTCCTTCTTATTATTGGTTTTGATGAAAAATATGAAGACATATCATGTATTCTTTGTAATGTTTTTCTCTATACACCATGATATATTCACATTCCTTTTTATTAAGTGTATAAAAATTCCTATCCATTTTTATGATAGAGAGTTTATGAAATGTATTTATTAAAATTTATTTTATTTAATCCTTTCCATAACATGGAATCAATTTCCTCTTCAAAATCAATGACCTTTATTGGTGTCCACCAGTGATAGGATTATTCTAACATGTGATAAACAAACATTATGAATTTCTATAGACTCATGCACTGCGGAAAATTGAATATATTTTGAATAGATTTTATCCATTGTTCATAAATAATGAAATCATAAGAATAAAAAAAACATTGGATACCTTATTCACATTAAATATTTTTACACATCCTTTTCATATTCAAGATAATTTTGGATTTCCATACAATTCAAGTAACTCTTCATAACATGACTTAGCTATGTTATTATTTCATTCATTTTCACATACCCCAATCCCATATTATTTGGAATCTCATAGGGGAAGAAATCATATTTTCTCTAACATTGGTTTTTGGAATGATTCTTCATATTTCAAACCATTAACTAAACTAAATAAAAAAAATAGTAGGGATGAGAATAATTGAACTATAAAACATATAAAAAGGGAATAAATGAACATAGAAAAAATAACTTAAATGTGTCATGTAAATCCTATATTACTATTCAATATGTTTTAGAATATGTTACTCATGATATATCTCCCTGTTATGTTTTTTAACCTAACAACATATTCATGTCCTTCACAATGTTGCAAAAAGAGTTTGTGATGTTTCCAAAAAATGTCCCATAGGAGTGTCAAACCAGTTTTACAACAAGGCTTTGGTGTGATGAACCAGGTGATGAACAAGATAATATCGGATGGTCCCTTTTTGGATTATAATATCTAGGTACAAAAGTGATAAATCCATAACCAGTTGGAGTATCACGAGATTGATACAATTGGTTAAAAATAATTCCCTCAATACATTAACATAATTTTTGTATCATAACCTATAATTAGAATTATACAATTTTTTAGTATGTTATTGTTGTCTGAATCATCAAAAATAGCTAGGTCATTCTCTAATACAGACTATAACGGCCAATTTATTTTACACGTTAGTACATAAATTTTAACATAAATATCAAATAAGAACAATGAAATGATCAATATTTCATGATCCATTATATATATTTGGTCATAATACATCAAAAAAAACTAAAATAAAGAAATTATTTATTCTCCATTATGATATCCTAAATTTATTTGAACTCATAAAGCCACATAGGATACCCTGTGGAATTCATAATGAAATATGTGGTCCAAAAATTTCAGTAAGGTAACAAACATCATAAAAAAATAAAATATAAATCAAAAGTAATAATAATATATAATAAAACACAAGGTTACTGATTAACCATATGGGAGAATGAAATAAATTATATGGAATAATATGATCATGTAAATGTTGAAATTTGAAAACAATATAAAACATGAATTGTTGACAAGTCATGGAAAACTCCCAAGACAATGTAACATGGAAGATAAAGTCCCATCATGAATCTGGTTTACTTCTTAATCCCATATATATCAAATCATTGTCTATAAACATTACCCAAATAATTAGAGTGAATTATGGGTGTAACCATAAATAAAATATACATGATTTTGTGTGCTACAAATATAAAAAAAATAAAAAAAAACCTCCCATGAAATGAAATGGTTTTCATTATCTTGTTTTATAGTGTAATTATATATAGTATCATAATGTATTCTATAAAGAATGGATTAATTTATTCTTAAACAACAATAGGTTTAAAAATAATAGATCATGAAAAATTATGTCCAACTAATGTGAAAATGTGATAATGGTTGATAGGAAACTTTGGAAATGTACTACATAAGTTGGGTTTTAGAGAAAAAGGTAATGAATAATTTAAGATAGTTAAAACGTATTAATATCCATAAAACGATAAATGAAAAAAATATATTACCATAATATAATGATATATTATATAAACCATGGATGGTTTAAAACATTTTATAGATTGTTATGTGGAATGAGGTATAAAATCGAAAAGTTCACTTTAATTGGGATTTCTTATCTAATATAATTGGGGAGGGAACATTTATAACATGTATATCCCCATAAAGTAATAATTAATGTAACTATGTATATATAGTACATATATAGAATAATGTTGAACTAACTAATTATAATTGTGAGAGATCGTGGGTAAGAGGGAGAAAAGTCATATCTAAAGTAAAATTGGGATTCATAGGGAGTTCCATTACATCATGATTTGGAATCCTTCAACACAAATAAATATCCTTGATGATCAAATTTGATTAATTAAATTTTAAATTTATATTATCTTCCTCTACTCTATAGTAATAATATTTATTATATATTAATTTACAACCGTTATAGGGACATATAATGTTTTATTTTATTTTTCTAAGGGTGGTCATTTATTAGTTCTGAGGATGGATCTCCTTGGATAATTATTGATGTTATTTTCAAATAATTTAAAAAATATATAAGTTGAGTGAAATGGTATTAATGTCCATACATAAATTTTTATTGCCTAAAATATCTTTTTATGATCTGATGCATGAATGATTCATTTAGTAAAATATTTAATGTCATACATTTAGATCATTTAAGTTATTTTATTGACCACCCCGAAATAGTTTCATGTCATTTAATTCATAAATAATTAAATCATTGCATAACATTATATAGTTTATAATATACTTATAATCATCTTTTGTATCCTGAATAATATTTTTATCACCATCCTTGATGGTGATATATAAATTGAATGTGTGCTGTTCATGGATGTGGTGATCCAACCATATTGTGAAAAACAATTATGTTTTAGAATCAATTGAGGTAAGGAATATGATGGATGATACACTATAATTAAAATTTAAAAATATAATTATAATAATTATTTTAAATTTTTATGTGTATGAAGAACATGTGGGTTGGTAGAAGAATAATAACATTGAAAGAGGTTTATTCCATAATTTTACATCTTCCTTTGGTTGTATCCTCTTAGGATTCCCCTTATTGATCCCTGGAAAGGTATTTGGTTAACAAATAAACACTAATACATGGGTTAAGGGATTATGATGAGAATTGGGCAGAGTTTCATTAAGGTCTAATGATTAGATGGTGTTATGTAAAGGGGTGGTCATAGGTGGTATATATAAGGGAGAAGAGAGGTGGTTTTGAATATTATATTGATTAGTTTACTATTTGGGTCTAAGACTATTAATAGTGATGAATATTGAGTCTATATATAGTAAATGTTCGTGTGATTTTGAACTAATGATTTTTTACATCATCAATGACCCATATATTCATGTATTTATTTTATAATGAATACTATCTTACTTTATGGTATTCTACTATTCAATAAAAATTCAATTATTTTAGAAAAATAACAAAAATTCACCCTAGTAATTTTCTATGTATTTATTGAAAAAATGAAATCCATTTTTTGAAAAGAATTGTATAAATATGGGGAATTTATTTTTTAAATCGACAAAATATTTTTATTAAATATCATAATTTTAATATTATAATCATTTTCAGACACTTTGAAAAGTTACTTATGGTTTAAAAAAAGTATATTATCCATATAATATGACTTAATGTTTATTTATAATACCCTCTTGATGAATTTTATTTTGAAATTTGAATATTTTTTTGGTTATAAAAATTAAAATAAAACATTTATGTTTTCGTGAAATATAAATACTAATTTTATGATCCTTAAAATATTTAATTATCTCTATCATGATGTAAATAAGTCATATCTTTATTTTATAAGATATCTATATATATTATTTTAAGATTGAATTTATGAGGATACTATTCAAAATACAAGGTAACTATTCCTAATATTCAGATTATTATTCCTTTAGTGAGACTATTAATCCAATGGTAATATTATCATTCTTATACTCAACTTTTTAATAGATATATGTGATCCCTACCATGTATATATATTTTTATTTAATTAATTATTCATTCACTTCTATTTCTCTCAAGGTTATATATATTTTCATTCTCCAGATAAATATCATATTAATTATATTTTATTTCCTTTCTATAGTTTTCTTCTTTTGTGTGATTATTCTGGTGAATGAAGTAGTTCCAAATTTTATATTATAGGTATGTTTTTTTTATTTTTTACCCCATTCATGTCTTTTTATTTATTATGGACATATATATTGTCTAAATGTACTGTGAAAATTGATATAATATTTTTTTATTTTATCATGTGCGGCATGTGTATTATATAATAATATATCAAAAATATGACACAATTATATATTCATTAGGAAAATTACATTAATAAAATTCTATATCTTTAAAGAACAACCCCAAAAAATATATAATGTATTAATGTTTAGATGAAAATGAAAAATAAATTTTAAAAATAAATTTTATAAATCTTTTTTTATATGGTTTTAAAAACAAAATCTCATGTCACATTAAAAAATCTATTTGAAGGGGTGAAAAGAAAAAAAAAACCTAGATTACAAAATATTTCGATAATATTAAAAAGTTGAATCATACAAAGGTGGAAAATAAAAAATCTCCATAGAGGATAAAAATAGACATATATGGAAGGGTGTAACATTATTTCTTCTGGTAAAAAATTTATATCTATTTCTAAAATGAAAAATTAATAGAAAAATGTGTATAATATATTTATGAGAAGACTATAGATACAAAAATATGAATATTTATGATATTAAATACTAATACATGATTTTTTACTACTCTCATACCATAATTTTTACTGAATATGATTAATTTTATTTCAATGTTCAGGTTTTGATCATAAACATATATAAATAGAGTTGTTTGAATTCAATAAATTAAAAAATATATTTATTATTTGATAATATAATTATATATAAAAATCCAAATATTCTTATTATTACCTTTTAGTTCTCAAGAATCATGTTCTAATAATCCATTATATTGGATATATTGCTAATTAAATCATCTAAAGGGCCATTTGGACCACAAAAGAAGGCCCAGAGAATCTATTAAATAAACTGGGCCTCCAATAATTTTATAATATTTGGACTCAACACAGAAATATAAAATTGTTTAAACTCTACTGTAATTACAAATTCATTACATTACATCCTAGAAAATGAAATAATTTCCCAATCCAAAAAATTTGTAGCCCAATAGATTCATGAAATCACAGCCCACAATTATCTTCAATATCTGAAAACAACCCACAATCATTGAATTTCATCCAAATATACACATTCGATTGAGCTAAAATTTAGGATGGGAGAAATTAATTATATAATTTCTCAAATTTGTTGATTTTTTTTGTTAGATGAAAAATTTTAGACCTAAAACAGATTAACATTGTTTTATTTTAAAAATGATGTATAAAACCAGAGAATAAAAATGTTTTAGGAAAATATCATTATCTTTGGAAAATAAAGCCGAATGGCAACCAAAATTTTAGGTAAAAACATGATCATCCAAATACAAAACTTTAACGAATATTATTTGCTATATTTTGATTTATTCATGGTTTAATGGAAAATAAATCCTCTGTGGTAGTTTTGGAATGAAAAAAAATAACCACCTTGGGCTATAAATACACTCCCCTCTTATCCTTGCATTAGTTTAGAAATTCAACACATTAGGAGGATAATTTTCAAGAATATATCCTTTACTATGGTCTAAGAGGATATTCCACACTCCCGTTTCAATAAGATAACCCAGTTCTCTATGGTTTATTTTTTATTTTCTATGGTTTTCAATTATAATCTCATTAGTTGTTTTCAATTCAATTATATATAATTAATGGTTTGAATTTAATAAAATCATATATTAATCCATATTTTTCATATTTATTATTAATTTCCTAAAATAAAATAAATTCTTATAGACTAGCTTACCTATTTGACTTTATCATTCAATCCAAATGCATGTTTAGCTATCTTCATCATTTGTGTGTCTGTTTAGAACACAACTCATATCTAGACACATTATTTATCATCCCTTTTTAACTTATTGATATAAAAATTATAAATTAAATTAATAATTATTTCAATAAATAACAAACTTTATTATTGGTTCGAGTCATAGATTTGGGATGTTCTGTGATTGAGATATTTTTCATGTTTAATATACCTAAAATTGATATTTTGTATGTTGAATTTAAAATGTCATGGATTAATGAAAATTTTTGTTTGAAATGTGGATTCCATCGAATATTGGATCCAGAAGTACACATGGGTTATTGAAATAATGAAATATCTATCACTATTAATTGATTATGATCTATAATCTATTTGAGGCTCATATTAATGACATGATATTTGAGAATTATGATTAATCATCATATTGTGAATTGGGATATAATATAATGAAATATATATAAAATGTCAATGATATAAAATGATTAAATCTATAATGGTGAACTCAACCCAAACAATATTAAATTATTAAAAATCATCCATCAATAATTCATTTTTAATAATCTCTATAAATAAATTCCACATTCTAGTGGTAATAAAAAAGAATTGACTCAAAAATATAGTACCATTACCAAGGATTTGACCTCAGTGATACAATACACAATAGCATATCATAAGAACATTGAATGGTTTATTGTATTAAATCACATGTTCTTCATATGGTTCCATTTATTGGATTGGTGTGATAAGTATTAGGTTCCTTTTGTTTTTCATAAAAACATAAATAGAACAAAAAACCAAAAATAAAAAAGATATGAAAAATAAACAATGATAATCCCATATTCCACATCATTTAAAAATTTATTTTATTGCACCACATCCTCCCAAAAAATGAAACAATATTTTTTTGACCAAAATAAATAAATAACTCTTTAATGACTATGAATTAACTTTATAGATAATCGACTAACTGAATACTCATTCATTCGCCATCCAATTTAACTTGATATGGACAATCATAAGGATGAAACCCTTAAAGAACATGATTCCATTAATGTGAATTAACAACCCGTAGTTATTTGATATCAAGACATAAAGGTTGATTCCAAACTCAAATCCGGTTTGATTCATCTTTTTACTTATATTTATGGGATACCAGATGAGGACCCTCAACATAACCTCAATGAGTTCCATGTAGAGTTCTCTACTATAATTCCTTAAGGGGTTTCTAATGGTCAAATAAAAACATTGATAATTACCTATCTCTCCCCCTATCTGAATTCTATAATTTATTGATATATTATATTAGTATTGGTTTAAAAAACACTTGGAATGAAATGAGGAAACACTTCATAGAAAAATTCTTCCCTTATTCTCTAACTACTTCTATCCAAAATGAAATTACTGGTATCCATCAATTCCCCAAAAAAATCACTCCTACAATACTTCAAGTTGTTTAAAAAACTTTTGGAAACATTAAAACACCACTAAATCCCTAAAGAAATATTGATCCAATACATTAATTGGGTGTTATTAGGATAGGTTTAACTATCATCTATGTCAAAATTGGTGGTTATCTTATTGAAAAAACATTTACTCTTACATGAGTTTTAATATGAAATATAGCTATCAACATGTAGAAATTATATATTCGAAAAAATTATCATGGATAAAATTTATAAGAGAATAATTCCATAGAGGCCAATAATTTTACCTAGGGGATGTGTGAGCTTACTGGTCTTGTGCATCTACTAGCTATGGATCCAAAATACCCAACCTCATATTCTATACAATCTAGGTTCCCTAGTCATATAAAAAATATAGAATTTTCATCTAACTGCATCTCCAAACTAAATAATTTCCAAAACTAAAAGATAAGACATTAGATTCTAATAGTCCAATGGATCTCAATATATCACATGCTCAATGGAAAACGAACCCACAACAATCAGGTTTGTTCATTAGAAAATTTTATCAACCCAACAATGATACATTCTCTTCTACCTATAACCTGAGATTATGGCATGATAATACCATATATAATACATCTAAATTATATTCAAATAAAAAAAATCAAATTATAATATATCTATGGTGATGATAACGTCCTAAAACATATCTTTTGATCATCAAACTCAGCGGGGGAATCCTCCTCATGCTCTTCTTGGCTTCCACTATCCAAGTGACACTTCCAAGTTACCCACCCAATCCAATTGATTTCCCAAGAACCCAAATGAAAGAAATACCAATGCGATACATGCATATTATTATATGAATCAATGGGAAAGTGGTGAAGAATATAATTACCTTATCCATCCTTATATCCTTAGAAACATTGAAAACCCAATTGTTCATCTTTTTTCCCACTTAAATTGGAAACAACAATACACTTCTTACCAACTCCCAACTTAACCATTTAGAAAATCCAAGGGGTACGTTAGTGTAATTTCAATTAAATATGGAATGAAAATTCACAAGCCTTATGATCAATAGAAAAAATCCTTTTTAAATATTTATCAAGAAAAATAATAGAAAAATATCCTAAATAAACTCAGTCATCTCCTTACATTCCTAAAAGGATCGTAATTATTTTTCCTCAATTTGTCTCTAATCCTAATAAGGATTAAGAGCTTGATTCATAAAATTATAACAAGTTTAAATGTGTGGAAGTCAACATTCCCCATGTATACTCTATCAAACATATCCATATGAATTTAATGTTTATAATGTAATTGTTCACCCATATGAGACCAATTATGACCATCGAAAATGTTTCCAACCAAAATTCAATTCCAATGAAATGGAATGGCCCCGGAACATTAATAATTTCATTCTAAACTAAGGTGACCCAACACTCAATATAAACTCATAGTCCTAGGATCATCAATAAATTTAATACTAAAATCAAACCTCTCGATCCATGTACTAGGTCTCGTTCAATCAATGAGGTTCTTGAACACGTTAATCAACAAATGCATTGAATGTATTAATGGAATAATATAGGATATCCTTGTATGGTTCAATAATTATATCATCACAGTTGATTTTTATACCCATAACATTGAAGGTAGGAAACGTTCTTCTAGATCTACCATGATTCTAGGAAGACTATTCATCATGATATATAGAACAAAATTTATGTGCACCCAGGAATATTAGCCATTGAATTTGGTTACATGTTGGCCAAGTTTAATATCTTTCAATCCATGGGATATACATCAATGTATCATTCTTAATTATCTATCATAACATCTATGAATAATTACAATATTAAATTTATTCCTGAACCATCATATTTTTCTTCATATAATTATAGTGGATTTTGTGAAATTTCCATCATTATTTATAATGTCATAAATGAAGTACTTGATTTTGATATTTCATTTATTGACTCAATTAATCTAAAAAATATTTAAAACTGTATATAATCAAATGTCACCTCAAATATATTTTATTCTACGTTTTATACTAACGATTAAAATGAATCCAAATAAAATAGAATCTGTTCAACTTTTTATATGTTGGACAGTCCAAAATGTGTGGAAACAATCTTCGAAAATCCCATCATTCACACTAGAAGTATTCATTTTTATTCCAAGATCACTCTTACCCATTTGTTGTATCAGCTAAACTTACTGAAATAGAGTATAAAATTGTTTACGTGTTGGAGGAAAATAGAATGGCCTTAGGGTATACCCTAGATGACATACCGAGAATCAATATTGATATTTTCATGCATCACATCCAACTTGAATAATCATCCAAACTAATTAGACAATGTCATAAAAGACGCAATCCAATATTATTTCAGGTATTAAGGGAAGAGATCACATAGCTTCTCCATATTTTATTGTTAACCAAATTTGAAATAGTTAATGTGGTTTTCCAATTGATTTGTCACATATTTAGTGTGGGGAAACTATTTCCTAAAATAAACATGGATAAGTTGTCACAAAACGAGTAAAAAAATTGCATTTGTGCATTGATTATAAGAAATTGAATGATAAAATACCAAAAATGACTACCCACTTCTATTCAGGGATGAAATATTAAAAGGATTTGGTATAATGTCACCCTAGTTGTTTCATGATGCATACACATTATACTTACAAATCTCAATAACACCTCAAGAATAAGAAAGGACTACATTCACTTTCACCATTGAAAAATACGAATATATGAGAAAGTATTTTGGCCTTTGCAATGATCCTACAATATTATAAAGGTATCTAATGAGTATTTTTTCTGAATTCATTGATCATTTCTTGGAGGTATTCCTGACTAAAATTATCATTATTGGTGATTCATTTGAATATTGGGTGTATTCACTCTCACTAGTCTAATAAAAGTTTGTGAAATGTATCCTTGTGTTAAACTTTGAAAATTTTCAGTTGATGGGTGTAAATGGGGTTATTATAGGATACATTATTTATCAGTAGGGTATTCATGTCGATCCATCTAAAACAGAGGTTCTACAATCACATTTCAATCCCACATTGTTTTGACACATCAATTTGTTCCTCGGTCATGCAGATTTCTATCTTGGATTCGTCCAGAAAAATAATAGGATTTCCCTCCCAATCACTTGTCATCTCTAAAATGATGTTACATTTCATTTTGATGAGTCTTGCAAGAGAAGGTTCATTGAATTCAATTTGATTCTTACATATTCCCTAATATTTCAACACTAATATTTTTCCGTATACTTTGAATTAATATGCAATGATTATTATAGGGTCATTGAATCTATTTTTACTCCAAGAAGGTAAAACATTCTTCATGTCAACTATTATTCCAAAAAAATTATATAAGAATCAATATCAATACAATTTCATTGAAAATGAACTTTTATATATGTTTTTGGAATAATATAATTTTTAGATATATTTTTGGGGATCTAAAATCATCATATTTACATGGAATTTAGCTTTAAGGATATCAATCAAGAAAATTGATTAAACCTATATGATAGATTATAATTGTCTAAGAGTATGATAATTAGGTCAAAGATAGACCGTGAAAAGAAAAATCCTAGGGATGATCACCAGCGTATAACTGATTATTCTTCACATTCTATAACAATTGATTTTGAATCTTCTAATGAACACCTCTCATCTCTCACTCCAAATTTACTGTGGTATTCCCCAATTGTAAATTACTTGGTTACTGATGTTACTTTGGAATTTTTATTAAAATAAAAAATAGGTAAAGATGAAAACTGATTCAAAATAATATTTTTGGGAAGATAGAAACCTTTATAAAACTAGGGATCACCTGGTTATTTACATATGTGTTGATGAAGATCAGTATTCATCCATCATGGAATTCTGTCATACAATGCTCAGAGAAGGAAGATTTATTCCACATTGGACCTTCTAAAGGGACCTATACTCTTGATTCATAAATCTTTCACTCAAAAAGGAATCACATGAGTCCTTTCAATCGTGTCCCACTTTCCAAATGTTTGGAAAAAACCTCTAAAATAATTAAAATTTTCCAAAATCCCATAATATTCTGTGAGATCATCAATGTTTTGGGAATTGATATATGACCGTTCACCCTTCCAATGGACTCTCCTATACAATTCCAGATGTCGACTATGTTTCTAGGTGGGTTGAGAATAAAAAAACAACAATGGATGATGTTCATACTATTATTGAGTTCCTCAAAACACAAATTTTATATTGATTTGAAACTCCTCATGCCTTGATAAGGTACATAGGTAACTTCTTTTGTAATCACACTATAGAGAATCCTATGAAAATTAATGGTGTTGTACATAAAACATCAACTAAATAAAATCTCTATAAAAATGGAATTGACATACTTTCTAATAGTGTGGTGAAATGAGTGATTAAGATATTTTTTATGATCATAAAAAAATAATGTTTGGAAAGGTGTAGTGAAGTGATATGGAGTTATTGAAATACCTATAAAACACCAATTTTGATTACCCTATTTATGTTGGGTTTTTCAAATAATGTCATTTTATAGTTGAAATCCAGCATAAGTATATTTTGGCTAAGAAAAATGTAATTATTATTGTGAAAAAATCATGCGAAGAGGGATTTATGTTATTGAATGAACTAGGGGAGATTCAACATTATTCATATTGGAATTATAATCTAAAAAACAAAATATTTATGAATTACGTGATTTAAAAAACATGTGAAATGTATTTAATGAAGTGGAAAAGGTAATTCTCTTCAATTCTAGAGTTTTTATTCTCCCATGTTAGCTTAATTCCCATTGGGAGGGTTATTTTGTTTATACTAATGTGTACCCATTTTTTGTAGTTAATTTTAAATACCCATATTAGAAAATGACATGCAATTTTAATGGATATTAGTTTAATACGCACCTTGAGAGGACAAACATCCCAAGAAACACATTGACTACCACTTTATACCCATCCACTAGAGTTTATCCACCATTAGATGGATACAGTGACCCCCAAAATCTAAACCATGGGGTACTTATTTACCTTTATCTTCTTCTCTTCCTCCTTATTTATATCTCTTTATATCTCTCTTATTCATATCTCATTCTCACCTTAGCTCTCATTTTTCCCAATTTTGTAATAATCCTTATTTTCCACTTTATCATTTTTATGGGATTGTATTTTAAATAAAAAGACTCCCCATTAAATTCTGAAAAAAATATCAAACCATTATGGGGTGTCTAGAGACATTTATTTCATCTCAAACATTTTTTTCCATAAAAAAAATGGATAATCAGTTGATTACCAAGACTAATAGTATTTGAATTGAATTTTTATTGAAAAATGATTCCTCACATATCATGTGTAATGATGAAAAATTAAATTCCATGGTCACGTATAACCATCATCTCATTTTTAATTTTTTTCATCCCAGATTGTGATTCATGAGTTTATGGACCTTTATGTTGAATTTCCAACAGTGGTGTGAATTAATATGATAAGGGCATTTATAAACTGCATGATAATCAAAATAGCCAAATATCCTCCCATTACCCTTTTATTGATCCTCCTATTAAAATCAATTTCAAGTATTTGAAGTAATTTTTTTGTATCCACATTAAGAGCTAATAACTATTTCCCACCCATTATATACATGGATTTTCATTGCAATATTTGTCCAAATTTATGTGTAGAGGGAATGTATATCATTTTTAGTGTAATTTCTTTGATTTATAAGGTTTCATCATAAACACTTGGTAACACCTCTATTTAAGTGTGGGGAGAGTTATAATTTTGTGTGGTTTGGAATGTATATATGTTCATTAATATTTCCTACAAATGTTATATAAAATAGTTAAAAAATGAAAAAATTAAATAAAAAAACAGAGAAAATGGAAAACAATAATGGGTTCTGTCATATGGTGTCTAAAATAAATCTTCCACACCCTTTTACATTCATATAATTATTATAATTATTTTATTTAAGAGATAAAATAAGGGTCTTATAATGAGTGTGAGATTTTTTTTCTTTGTGTCGCTTTAGAAAAAATAATAAAAAATTTTACAAAAACTTTTGTATCATAATTTTTGGTATCATTGGTGGAAGTATTATGTTTTTTATATATTTAATTTTTTTACCCCCTTCCAATTTCTCTTTTTTCCTCATTAACACAATCAAAACCTTTTAAATATTTTTTTTCCATTTCCCACCAAGTCTCATTTAAAAAAATTTACACTTATTTTTTCCATGTTGGTGTTTTACCCCACTTTTCCACTCTTTTAGACATTATATTTATAACATCATATAGCCACTATAAAATCAAAAACAACACCTTTTAATTCTTGAACACATTATATTATGGTATTTAATCTAGGAGATCTTACTAATCTAAGTGTTTCACCTCCGATTGGTGAATGGGAGAACCTCATTAATAACATTACAACATTGTGAGAGGGGTGATATTTGTGTGATAACATTTTCTATTTATAATTTTGAGCAAGAAAAGTGAATTATTTTAGGAAAATTATTACCTTAATTATTTTTGGGGGAATTCATTACAAATGAGTGAACTAGTATATATCTTTATTGATTAGTAAAAATAAAATTCTAATATTTTATTATGAGTGAAAATGTATTTTTTGTGTTTTTATGTGCTTAAGTACATACACTCTCATAAGATAGGTGGAGTTGATATTACATATTAATTTGTGAATTGATGCTACTCCCATCCTTGTATTTTTTGGAAAATTATTAATTACCAAAAAATGTAATGGTTTTGATCATAAACATATATAAAGAGAATTGTTTAGATTTATTCAATTACATTGTAGTTTAATGTTTTTATATAATAATTCATTTTACTAATATAAATTATATGGTCATTTTTATTAAGTTCTTATAACTAAAATATAAACTAGTCATTTGACTATATCATTTTCCAATTTGGCCATATAATGTGCTAGTCTGGCTATACAAGAGGGCCTAAATAATATTTCAATGAACCAGGATAACCGGTGATGTTATATTTTTTGGGATGAATTATGCATTTTATATTCATTTATACTCCCTCGTATCTCTAAATAAAACTTCAATAAAATATTTTACAAAAATTTTAATTCCCAAAAAAACGTATATGTGGCCCAATTAGTGCATTAAAGTGCAGTCCCCTATTTGGTCAAGAATTTGAAACCATCCCACAATTATTGATTTTTTCTCATTTTATAATTCTAATTGAACTGTACTTTTTAAGGGAGAAATTCATGATAATGAAGAGAAAATATTTATGATAAATTTATCATATTTTAGGGGATATTCAAGGCATAAATCCCCTTAAAATTTTAGACCTTTTAAAATCACATGTAATATAGGAAACCAACACATGGTCTACGAAAACAACTATAAAATATGATAAAAAAGATCAATGGTATCCAAATTTATAAGGTGAGTGATAAATATCTATATATAAAAATTTTATGATGATTAATTATAAATAATTGGCTTTATTCATGGTCAAATTGTCAATCTAACTTGAGTGGTAGTTTTGGAATGAAAATAGTCTCCAACCATTATCTATAAATACACCGAAATATTATCCTTGCTAAAGGATGTAACATTAGAACATAATGATGATAATTGGAATGATAATTTCTGTTACAATGTTTTTGGATTACTATCCACAATTTTTTCAACAAGATAAACCCTTAATCCCGTTTTATATTCATTCCATTTTCATTATTTTTCAGTTGTAATTGGGTAAGTATTTTTTATTTCAATTTAATGTAATGAATGGTTTAAATTATCTAAAATACTTTAAAAATAAAAATTGTTTACATTTTTTTAATTTCTTAAAATAAACTCAATTATATTAGATCATCTTCAATATTTTACATGTTCATTTAATCCAATTTTTTTTAAATATCATCATTGTTTGTGTGTGTGTTTGACACACTACTCATATCATGACCCTTTATTGTTATTCTCTATATATATTACAACATTAAAATAATAAACCAGATTAATAAAAATATGAATTACTCTGTAGATACCCCCTTTGGATCCTTCATAATTTGGGGATTTTTAGATCTTTTACTTGTTTGGTATTCTTTTAATTTATATTGTGTATGCTAAACATAAAATGTCATTGATTAATGTATTTTTCATTGAAATGTGGGTTTCAAAATTTAGTGAATTCCCATGTACAGATGCATTCATGAAATAATTATCCGTTCATCAACAATAATTTATTGATATCAGTACCCTCGTTTAGGGCTGGATTAAAGCCAATACAATTTTGAATTCCAATAAAAAAATATTCTTATGAAAGTGTGTGTTAATTTAATGAAATAAATATCAATGATGAAGGATATAACTACATTAAAACCCATATTTTGAAAATATATAATTAATTATTAAATTATTAAATCTAGTCTATAAATCATTAAATTTACCTATGCACTTGAAAAAAGACCCCCATTCAAATAAGAAAAACAATTACTACAAAATACTATACCATCGATGAGGATTCATCCCGACTTCTGATATTCACATTAATAGAGACCAAGAGAACTAAATGTTCAATAAGAAACAATCATAAATGCCTAATTTTACTAATAAAATCATTAATAAAATAAGTGAAAATGCACTCATGTGGTAAACATTAAATTATATTTTAATTTCAGCCTTTTTTAATGATAATAAAAAAAATTCTTGAGCAAGAAAATTATAAAATATTTTTCTCAAAAGTTAAATAAATTAAAATATAATGGAAAATTAAATTTAAAAATCCATTATGTATAGATATGGAAACTCACAAAAACATATATAAAATATAGACATTAATAAAATGATTCTTTTCTTTAAAGAAGAGACAATGTTGATTTCATATACAAGTTACAGTTTGGTTAAATTGAGAACTAATGGAAGTTGAAATGTATATAAGAATTGAGAACCCTAAAAAATAAATATTTAATCTAATAAAAAACAAAAATAATATAGATGAAACCAAATTGATAGGGTTTTTATTGAAGAACAAATGCGGTAAATTAATGATAGTAATTTTAGTTAACAAAAAACCATAATAATTATGTCATGAATTGAAGGACATATGATATGGAGAGATTTAATGAATGCGAAACTAAAATAAATAACCTGTTTTTAATATAAATTTGTTCAATAAATATGAATTATATTTTCATAATAATAAATATATCTCACTGAATTGAAATGGAGGCAACGATCTAACACATAAAGTCTCGAATATCTTTTTGGTTTTATCTAAATTTCAAAATAACCAATTTAAGATCAATAAATATATTCCTCATAAAATTTTGGTTTATATTTCATTTTCAAACATCCATTTATAATCATATATTTTTTCATAAATGGTTTGTTTTTAATCTCATTACCTATATGGGATGGTTCAGTAAATATCTCCAAAGATAAATTGATAGGTTTCTCATTATCAAAGGAGTCATAAAATAGTTTCATCAAATCCATAATTTTATATATTTATTAATTCATCATTCTTGTAGCCCAAATTTTTTAAATTTAATTAGGTTGTTAAAAATTGATAGAAAATAAAAAAAACGTTGTATTCCTATTTTATGTGATTAAATTCTATAAGAGCATTTATTGTTAAAATTAATAGTACAATGAATCATTTATGGTTATATATTATTAGTTTTGTAATAATAAAAATATATATTAATTAAATATAGTTTCACTACTATCCATTAATGTTGTGAAGAAAATAGAATTGTGTTGTTCATATGGGTGGTGATACAGCTGTAACACGTGTGACGTTTCCATTTTGTAATGAATGTTATAATGGTAGATAATAGTTATTATATAAACATAATGAAATTTAATTAAACTAATTATCATAATTAATTATATTAGTTTGGGTATAATATAATTGGATGAGTGGAGAAATAATGAACCATGAATGAACTCAGTTAAAATAATTATTTCTTCATTCCATATCCTCCTTTTGACCACTCCTTATGAAATCATAGATAGATATTTTGGGAAAACCTGTATGCAATGGAAAATAGGTATAGAGAGGAGTTTTGGAATATTTTTCTAGTCTATGAAGCGTTATGTGTTTGGATAAGTAGGCTGGTGTATGGGTCCTAATATTGGAAAGAGTAGTGAAGTGTTTGTAAATATTAATTTTTTAATTTTAAATGCAGTCAATGTTTTAAGAAAAGTGGTTAAAAGTGTTATAATTATGTATAAAAGTACATTTTTTTGTATATAAATACCTAATACCCCAATTTATATATTATTTATTGTGATATGTTGATACTTTACCTCTTGATTTTCAATTTTACACCATATTAAACATTATCATGGTGAAATTTTGTTTCTATGGTAATTTATTTTTATGATTAAAAATAAAATAAAGTATCTCAACTATTTTCTCCCTTTAGATTCCAAATTAGAAATATTTTTAATTTTATTTTATTTTTTAAAAGGATAAAAATAAACATTAATTGAATTAAACACAATTTTTTATTTTTTACTAAAAAACCACATTTTTTGAAAAATACCAAAATTTTACCATATTATAATTTTGGAATGAAAATTTCAATATTTAATTCTATTTAATATAAAAAATTAAAAAAATTATGAATTTACCTTTTTTGAGGATAGAAAATTATAATGAAAAAATATTTTGATTAGAAAATTAACTTTTTAATCTGTAGTTTTCTTATTTATATTTCACATAAATCGGTATTTAGATGAGTTTTAATATATTTTCTTGTACCATGATTAATATTAGATGAATATTCCATATAAATTTTTGATTTTAATTTATTGAGATAAAAATACATAATACATCGAAAAATACATTTCATTGTAAAATTGGGTATTTTAATAGTTTTGGATTTTAGTCGCATCTATTAATTATTTATCATTCAACAATTAAAATTTTCAAATTAATTCATATTATAAACCATCAAATAATTCCTTAAAATAATAATAATA
Source organism: Viscum album (assembly GCA_963277665.1). Classification (NCBI taxonomy): domain Eukaryota; kingdom Viridiplantae; phylum Streptophyta; class Magnoliopsida; order Santalales; family Viscaceae; genus Viscum; species Viscum album. Next base: position 1,387,224,720 of record OY728138.1, read on the forward strand.
TCATATAATGTAGATAATTTTAAATTTCATTTTATTTGCTACAGATTTTACAATTCTTGTAATTTTTGAAATGATATTACACATTTTAGTCCGATTAGGTATTAATTTTTTATCATGCATTGTAATATATATAACTTGTTATTTTAAATTTTTGTTATATAATTTACAGTCTATTCAAAATAATATTTATTTTACGCGAAATATTTACTAATATCGTAGAGTGTTTCATTTTACCCTCGGAAATAAATTTCATCCTCATAATTTTAATTCTCTCACTAATTCAAATAGTTGATGGTATTTGATGGTTCTAAAATTTATGAAGAGTAATAATATGAAAAGAGAATACCAATAACCAAGGGGATGCTTCACGAAACACATTTGCAAATCCCTTCCGCACTACGGTAAGCACAAATCCCTATAGCCCCACAGCCGGTAGAATGTCGTCTCCCCCTCTGCGATCGCCGTAGAGGACATAGGGGGAGGAATCTATAGTTTTAAAACAATTGACTAAATCGTAAAACCATGGAGGGAACATGATCACCTCAAATATCCCATGGAAATTTAAGGAAGCCTCTACAAGTGCTATGGAGGCAATGGAAGAGGACTTTGCACCAATGAGGGGATGACGGTCGACTCTGAAGTTATGAAAATCATGACGCAATCCGACTTCGAAGGAAAAGAACAATTGGATTCTCAAAACACTATAAGAGCATCATGCTTCCTCTAGCCTATAAATACCAGGCTTCCCTTGGACACAAAGGATGGATACCCCAACCATTCGGCTTCTCAGCCCTCAAATCATGAAGCACCCTATGCTCTGTGAGTCATTAAGAAAAATGAGCTCTTCAAGGTACTTGAGAATTGAAAAATACCATTCCCTTTGCTCAAATAAAACCCTTCATCAAGCATGGATGCCCTTTGAGAATTATACAGAACATCACAAAATAAGGATATCCATAATGGAATTCGATTCTTTGCAAAGCACTCATTCTTCGTGAAGTACCTTCAATGCATATTTTGTCCCCATTCCAAGGCATGATCACTATGCTTCATGAAGTACATTGCTTCATAATGTTGTTCTTTTTAAGACACCTATGATCTGTGAAGTCTTACTCCACGAATGAACTTGCACATTGGGAAGAACCCTTTATATTCACGTAAACTCTATGAGTAGGCTAGGCCACCCCACTTAGTGAAGGATACCCCATCGCGGAGTCTCTCAACATTCTCGGGCACCAGAGATTTTCAAGTTCCTTTCCTATGAACCCCTCATGAATCCCTCTCCCATAAGGCCCTCCAAGTCTGTATAATGTGATTTCAATGTCCCTTGGGTGGTGCTACATATTTTGTTTCTCAACCTCATGCTTCTTCACATAGGCATGCTAATAGATATTGCTTATTTGCATATCCATACTAATGTGAGCCCCCCCAATGGATCACTCCATAGCCTCATCTCCAAATGGAATTGTTGATTCCTTCTCTCTCTTAAGTGTTGGTTGGTATAAGTTCTGTACATCCAAGGGATGATGACTGAATCCACATCGTCTGAGATATATGATGTTAAAATTCTAAGCACCATCTTCCTCAGTACATGACATTAAATTGTAGCCTTTTTCCCATGAAATGCACATGGGGTTCCCTACCTCAGATATTTTCCACAATGACTAGTCGCCGTGAGATTGAGATCCTCCTCATGGAATGAGATCCTCCTTGCATGGAACGACATATATATGTGGGGAAGGGAAACTAAAATTGTGTAATACCCTAGCCTTTTGTACGAGAGGTATAATCCTTGCTCCTCCTCTATTCTACTATATGTAATAGTGAGAGGAGAGATGTGTACAAGGACCATTGTTTCCCCACCCCTCTCCCTTTGGAATTTATTGTCATCCAGTCTCCATACTTAAGTATATCCAAATCCCCATCTCCATGATCCTCTTACCAATTGTATGACCATATTTCCTCTTTAGGCTGCCCACCACGCATAATCCTCACTCTATTCCTCATAGACACAACTCCCCCAACCTGATCGTTCGGTCATTACTGCCTCTTATTTGTCACATCACACATTTCTCACGTGGGATTAGAGTAATAATTTAACATGGAATCCTCCTTGGGCCATCATAGTGCGTAATCCCTATCCTTTTCCACCAAAATTTGTGGAATTCGAACCTTAAACATTTCCATGAAAGCTACAAAGGAATCCTTCCAGAGGTTCGATGAAATCACCCATCGATCCTAACCACTTTACATTGATTCTCCCTCATCCTGCATGATGTTAAACTATATTCCCATTTTTATCCCGCATGACAGAAAACTGTATGTATACTAACTACATGGCTTTTTATATTTCCATCTCTAGGAAAGGTACTTAGGAAGTTATCTCAAGTATCAATCCCTATCTATGATAAGATGTTGTATTCCCATTTATTGGGATCCTATTCTTTGGTCCATCCCCTAGGAATTAGATCAATCTTTGGATGCTAACTACGTGTTATCTGAAACATAATATTCAGGTCTCTATCCTCCACACAAACCCTGATCTTATGCGTCACCTTGAACTATGTGGTTTTTAGTCCCTGTCTCCATGAATGGGTATTTCAAGTTCCTCCATAGGGTTCAACCCCAAACAGTGGTAAAAATATTCCAACTATGTGGGTTTTGATCCCTATATCCTAATTAGGGTATGTAGGAAGCCTCGCTAAGGTTCTACCCCAAACACTCGTCAACATCGGTGTCTACTTTTTTGGAACCCACATCATTGGTCCATCCCTTAGTTGCATCAGACCAACTCTCGGGACTCTAACCATGTGTAAGCCCTAATATGTTTTCAGGTTGATTTCCTATGCACACACCCTGAATCCATGCCCCTATCCTGAACTAGGTGGACTTTTATTACCTACCATTGGGATATATAGGAAGCCTCCCCTAGGTATAAGACCATCATTGATATCACATGATGCTATCTCCCTTGAGCCTTTGTGTCTCGAGAAGGTCATTCCCCAACCTGGAGGATATACATTCTTAGAGTCCCATCCATGCATCCATTCCCATGGGATTCCTTATTCGGTGTCCCATCACCCCACCATATTACAAGGGCATTAATTCCTTTCCATGGGGATACGTCAGATGTCTCTTCGAGGCTCAATCCCAACATCACCATCATATCCACGATAGTTCCTCTCATTCATCATACACCACATTCAACCATCCATTATATACTCCAATTTTTACCTGGGCCTCCACATCCTGGGTAAAATCATGTCATCCAGTCAGGTAGAGAACCACATGTAAAGCCCACACAATACATAATAGTTCAACTAAGAGTGTCCGTATTGTAATGGGACACTAAACATGTGTAATTACCAACATATCTCAGAGTCATTGTCCATTATGTACATTCCAATGACATGTCTTATCCTTTGAAGTACATGGGTTTTGATCTCTGTATCTCAGGATAGGGTATGTAGGAAACCTCCCTAAGGTTCAATCCCAACAAATGGTAAACCATGACGCCCCCTTTGTAGGGACCCAATAATCCTTAGATTCATCTTCACATGGCTTTTTTTACCAACTGGTATAGTAAACTCTTTAGGTCCAATTTCTTAGGGATGTACACATCTTATCCAGCCCTATCAGTTTTCTGATCAGTTTGATCCATCTCTCATAGACATTAAACTCGCTGCATGCCCTATTTTAAACATGGTGATTTGATCCAAACCTCCGGGAAGTCATATGGAATGTAATTCCTTGTACAGAATGTGGGATTATCAGGCTTCTGTACCCTCAAAAGCCCTATCATATGTGGAAGAAACCCAAATGCATCATTGTTTTAGCATCAAGGCATGCTCACGATTTCGAATACGATGACTCCCCTGATCAAGGGTTACTGCCCAAACTTGACCCCTTGGAATGTCTTGAAAGAAGAAGTGTAATTAACCAAAATCCACAATGATATGGAAGGGGGGGGGGGATTTTCACAAACATCGTCTTAATATTTAAAGGAGGCACAGACTAGGAAACAAATTATGAGGAAGAATACATGGAAGGACAAATTGAAATACCATCATATCGTTTCTATCAAGAAGAAAACATCCATGAATAATTGATGGAAGCCACCTGCATTTGGAAAGATGGAATGTGGGGAAAGAACCTACATGCCACCTAAGGATGGATTCACACCCCCAATGAAAGCATCAGAAATAGATTTTTTAATATATTAAAGATTCATGGTATAATGTTTTTCTCAAATAATTCATAATCTATCATAATGATATTCTTAATCATCCATAAACTATCCCCATTGATTGATATACTTGATCTGTAGTTATCCCCTTTTGTTCTCCATGTGAAGTTTGAATTATTACACAACCAACATTTTTTATTATTATTACCCATAGGACAAATCTAAGATATATCCTACATTGAAATTTTTATATCCCGGGAGGAATTTAATTGATAGTAAACCAAAAAATCATTACATAATGAAACTTTTATGGTGATTTATTATATTTATATTTATCCATTGGATTTACTCAATTTTATTATAGTCCTAAATCCCAATAATAATTAAATCTATTCTATTATTACTATATCCAAAAACCAACATTATCAAATCGTTTTCTATTAGAATTCAAAATAACATTTATACCAAAATAACATTAATCATATAATAGTCAATATATAGGTGAATAATATAAATTCATCAAAATATATTAATATATTACCAAAATAAAAATAAATTCCATTGACATTAAATTAAATTCAAAACCAAATGGCTACCTATACAGTGATAATGTATTCTTACAAAAACCAATTATATTTCTCTAAAAATATAATTAATCACCTTAAAATCCAATCACATAAGGACACTAAATGTTACTCATTCCAAAAAAACATGAATAAATAGAAACTTATTAAAAAATAACTGTATCTAAAACTATTAAATTATCAACTTATGATAATATCATAAACACTAATTTTATTTAAATAGTATTTTGATACCAACTGTGATTCCCTAGTCCCACAATCATATATTTGATGCTAAAACTATTCATTATAAACTGTTTTTGTCATAGATAATGTGAACTAAACATAAATATCCATAATTTCATTATCAGGTAAAAAAAACTATGCCACTTATATACCTAGTAACTTTTATGTATAGTGTTTTAGAAAATTATGAAATTCCATAAACTAACAAATTTTTTATCTTCTCCAAATGTTTGTAATTATTACCACTAAACCAAGGACTACTTATTTAACAATAATTATTTAAAATCTCTATAAAAATTATAAAATAATGAATCATATATACAGATTTCAAACATAATACTATTCTTCATAACCAAGGTAAATGGAAACATAATAATGTTAAAATCAAATGATCAGTAATGGGTAGCATGCAATAGAAAAAATCTCAGAATAAAGGAATGAGTAATATGTATGGAATACATAATAATAGGAAAAATAAATATAAATGATCATATGATAATGTGATATATCAATGGATAAGATAAAAATTTAAAAAATACAAAATTCAATAATTACTCATTTCATATTGATTAGAAGAATAAAATATGATATCATAAACACACTTTCAAGGAATCATTCCAACACTTGATACATAAACATGTATGGATTACAAAAAATACCAATTTGGATTGTCTGATGTGACCTAATGATTCATAAATGGTTTATATAATTCTAGGCCTCACCCATCACAAATTAATTCTATCAAATTTATCATATAATTGAATTAATAGAAAATAAAATACATGGAAAATATTCTATAGTAATCAATAAATGTTTATATTGAAATAAAATACAAAATGAATGACCATTTTTCTCAAATTCATGTGTAGAATAAATTTTTTGTTATTAAACCATAAAAATTACAACATATATATTGTTGGGTATATAATTATGTTGATTCTATAAAATAAAATATAACAATAGATGATGTGATATAGTACATTCCCATGAAATTAAATAATAAATATAAGGGGGAGAATAATATAGTCAATAGAAAGATAAAGACTGAAAGAGAACATAACCCTTATGAATAAGGTGGTGTATTTACTATAAATTCATAACATAATTTATATGGTAATAAATGAAAAAAAAATACATAATAGAAAAAATAAACTAAAAAAAGAGAATAGTAAAATCATTGAAAACCCATACAAAACAGTAATGGGAAGCTTTATTAATAAAAATGGCTACAAAAACATGGAAATTTTTTTATGTGGTAAACATTAAAAGAGATATTCATTTCACACAATTGTAATGATTGCAAAAAAAATGAATGGTTCATGAAAAGATAAAGAGAATAAAGTTACAGAGAAATAAAGACAAATAAAGTTATAGAGAATGAAAAATCAACATAAATAGTCATTGAAATTCAGGGAAGAATAATCTAGTTTCAATATTATGAATGTATATATGGTAGATAAATTTTCGAGATCATAAAGATGAGATATGGTTTAAACCACATATAAGAATCCATTTTCTTAAATTGTCATGAATATAGAGAGAGAATGATTATAATAATTTTAAAACATAGAAAATAAATGTAGAATAAAATATAAAAAAATTATTAGGTTAATGAAACATAACATTTTATTATTAAGTTCAAGAATAAAGGTTATAATATAATGAATATAAAATAAATAAATAAGAACCTTACATATTTGGTAATTAATTGCAGGAAAATAAATAACTTGAACCTAACCTAAAGTGGGAATACCAATAATAATAATATATTTAAGATAAAATATCCTCAATATATAATTATAAAAGCAATATAAATCTATATTTTTTAATAACCAAAAACATTCCCCGATAAATAAAAATTTAGACAAAGTGCCCTTACCTCAAGTCTCAATACACATGTTGTGTGTTCCTAAAAAATAAATTTTTTATATTAAATAATTGTTTTAAAAAAATATTGTATATTTTTAAGGATAATTTTTATCATATCTCGTAATTTTTTTGTGAAACATTTCTATTATTGTCCAGTTAGTGTTATTTGGTCAATTTCTCCAAAACGTATTCAGTATATTGACCATGGAAAATTTATTTATAAAAAAGTTTTTTAATTTATTGAATTATATACACGTTATTTATCAAAACATTGTCCAAAATGATTACAATTCAATATGATAGAAAATATATACTCAAATTAAAAAGAGTGTATCTCTTTAAACATTTTATGCTGGTAAATATATAATAAATATTTATTTCTAATATTTTTAACATAATTCTAATTTTATATTTCCATAAAAATATTTATTTCATATATATACATCATATTTTTCATTAAAGCCACTATAAAAACTAATCATGGAATGTAAAGATAAAAAATGAAATACATCCTTCATGGATGCATTAATCTATTTGTTGCTTGTGTGACATTTTCATTTTAAAATGATTGGAAGGATGGTTGAAAATGGTTTTTCAATCAACAGAACAAAATATTTGTATAAAAATGAAACTGATTTATTTATATTAGGGTGGGTATAATTGATTTTAAGAGGTGTAATAAGAATGATTCCTCGAAGGAATCAGTTAAAAAATTATCTCTTCCACTCATATCATCAATTAGACCACTCCTTAATCTTTATTTGAATATTATTTTTGTGATAATAGAACCTATGGAATGTGATAAAGAGTGTTTTAGAGGTTTGCTTTGATGTTTTTGGCCAATCTATGATGGTTTAGGTGTGATGAGTAGTGGGTTGGAGAAGGGGATGATTTAATTGTTAGTAGGGTGGCATTTATTGAAATATTATTTTATAAATATAAAAAGTGATCGATTATTAATTTCAAATGTATAAAAATATTATAATTACTGAGGAAAATATATTTTATAGTTGATGATAACATAATGAACATATTAATGTATGGGTTTATGTGATATACTGAGACTTTATATATTTTTTTAACACATTCACCTCATTTTAACCTTAATCTTGGTGAAAGGGTTTGTATATTGGTCAGTTATTTTAATCAAAAAAATTTAAATTCAACATATTAAATAATATTTAAATGACAATTTTGAACATTAATCCCATTTTAAATAATATAATGATAAAAATTAAAATCAATTTAATTATCAAAAAAAAATTAATTACTCACTAAAAATAATCTTCTTTTTAAAATAGTCAAAAAATTCTTCGTAAGATAATTTTAAGATGAATAATCAAAAAATGAACTTGATTTAATCAATATAAAATTATAAAATATATTAATTAAACTTTTTTAAATTGAAACTTAAATTTGATGAAATTTTTTTAAATTGAAAATTTCTTATTATATTTTATGTATTCGTAATATAATTTTAAATAAAATTTTAAAAAATGAGTGTAAATTTATTGGTCTGTAAATTGTAAAATGTTAGTTGAATAATACATTAAGAGTTTTTAACTTGTTTTCTTATTAAAAATTAAATAATATATAGAAAAATATATTTATTTGATAAATATATTGTTTTAAAATAATTTTTTTTGTAATATTAATAAATTATTTATCTTTTAGATATTAAATTTCAACAATTATTTTACATTATAAAACATAAAATTAATTTTTTACACAATAATAATATTAAAAATAATTTATTTTTGTATTATTTTTATTTACCTGAGGTTTTAATTTTCTTAAAATAATTATAAAGATATTTCAAATTATATTCCTATGCTGAATAAATATTTATATTGAATTGTAATATATATAATAGTTCATTATAGTTCAGTGTTTTCTGTTATACAAGTTAATTTATATAATGTTTATTTAAATGAAAATTTATACTAACTCGCATCATGTTAAAAATATGGCAAATAAACAGCCAAGAAAGATGAAAAATACTCTCATGAAGCCAATGATGAAGGTAAATAATGTTATCATAACAGATACGAGTGTCTTTTTATTCTACATTAAGAGATTTTATATCATGAACCAGTTTATAATGGTCATGAATATTATGAATGATGGACTCAACGTCAAATCAACAAGAAATATTAAATTTGTGAAATATATTAGTGGGTTTGAATAATTATTAACATTAAAGAGTAAAAATATAAATTTTACAAAAGTTTTCTAAATAAAATTTACCAAAAATATGCTGAATATTTCCGTTGATGGTGAATGTAGGCAGAACATTTGGTTGTCAAATGTTTGAATTTTTTTCCTAAAAAAATAATGAAAATGGAAATTAAAAATGGCTCTGAGTTCTAAAAATTCTATTATAATAGAATAAAAAATAAATATTAATGAAGATAAGTTAGTAATTGTGTTCTTAAGTATATATAAAGAGTAGTTGGAAAAGGCAAGTGAACATGAACATGAAAAATGAAATGAAATTATTCTACATGATAAAGTAGAAAATATTATCAGAGCTAAGAATAATAGAAAAGAAGGAATATGAACCATATTTATAGCGATTTTTATATTTATAAACCAAAATAGGAAAAATAATAATGAATTTTATAATTTTTAGAGATTAAAATAATGAAGTATCTAAGTTGAGGTCCAAGTCATAGCATTATTCATCATATTGAAGGATCTTTCTTACAATATTTGGTTCGTTTTACTTCCTTTATGAGTAGATCAAAGGTATGGTTTTGATGATTATAGAGTCTGAATTCTGTATTGCTAAAAATTATAATCTAATAATACATCATGTTCATTAATAATTTGTTTTAAAAACTCAAAATATAATCAATGTGTTATGTAACTTTTTCTAATGAATGAAATAACCATGGTGATCTATAAATATCATACCCTAAGCAGGGTATATCAATGATATAAATATTCAATATATTTATTTATTTATAGAAAAATATTTAATTCTTGATAACATTGATTAAAATTAATGTGTGTGGTTGATATAACATCATGAAAATAATTTTTAATAACCCATAGAGAATAATTATAGGGTTGATATGTCACTATCAATAGTTTATGGAAAAAAATTTCTATATTAATCCCACATTATTATTTACACTAGTATAGGCCAAAAATACGTATTGATAGATAATTAATGGAAAATTTCATTGATAAAATCTTTTTCCACAATTCTCTCAAATGAAAAGTTCCAGAATCTGTAAATAAATGGTATTGTATAAAAATTTAACTAACAAGATATGATAAGATGTTACATTGATATAAAGTAATTTTCTCGAAAATAAATTTTATTATAAAAAAGGGGGAGAGTAATAATTTTTGTACTTCCCAATAACTTAACGATGTATTTGAATAAATATCATCCATTTTCATTTATTACCAAAAAGGGAGAGAATAATTTTGTTTATTTTAAGGTTAATTTGTTATTTATAATAAATCCAATTCGGTGGATTAAAGTGACTCAATTATTCTACAACCCAATATTTTTTTTAATATGAAGGAAAATATATTTTTTGATGATTTCAATGTGGTTGACATTAATCTTGAAACAATGATCCATTTGAATGTTGTTAAATGATGTTAGATAATATTACTACTTGATGAGATGCCCCAAATAAATGATGATTATAATTTTGGTCCACTATTCATGGACTAGTATTAAAATTTGTGAATGTATGGTATAATAAAGATTGGTATGTTCTTTAAAGAAGTTAGATACAAGGGATAACTATTTTTATATGTGGATAAACTATACATGGAGTACATAACATTTTTGAAGATTAAATTAGTGATACACATCTTTTATATGGTGATTTTTGTAAATGAATTTTTGTTGGAGTTAAATTATTGTTTGGATTATAGAAATGTGATATTTATTTTATATTGGGTAAGTTATATAAGCAACGACCAAGTACGAATCAATATTATGATTTCCAAAAGTAAGTGAATTAATGTATGATGATTTGTATATGTAATCCCCAATAAAAAATCAAGTAAGTTGATTAAAAATAACTTTACTGATGTAAGAGTAACCACATATGAGTTTTATGCCATGTATGTTAATTGATAAAATGAGATCCAAATATGAGTCACTAACGGAAGGGGATCTACAATAGAGTAGTGATTGTTATATGGTTATCCATAGTTAGTTCTCTACATATAGATATACACATAAATGGATTATTTATCCTTACAATGATATTGAAATTTCTATATTTCTATATTTTAATGTTGAAATGAAAAAGAATAATGTTGAATATATTTATTCATTTTTAAAACATATTGATGTTCTGAGAAAAAATGATCCAAAACTGATATGAATTACTGAGGTATGAAATTAATATTACTAAATCTTCTGTGATTTCTATATGAATATTTTTGAAAAACATTTGGTTATATAATTACTCAGTAAAATTACATTGTTCTTCTGCTAATTTCTATAAATTTAATATTGAAAAATTAAAATCTATCAAGTCTAAATAAATAAGGATTGAAATCTTCAAGATATAAAGGGGAAGATGAATTTGATGTTGAAGACTATGAATTTTTCAAACCTCAAATAAAGGACATATATATTACCAAATAAAGATATGATAATGTGCATAGGGAGAATATTTTATCAATTTTTTTAATATCACAAATTTTATTTTAAATAAAAAAGATGGGAAGAATATTGAATTTCATGTTATTATTTATAAAATCAAGTTGAATATGTATATCCTTCACTAAAAACCTTATAAATGCAATAAGGAATCTCAACACCAAATATTTTATTAATAAATTTACTACTATAATGAAAAATATTTAAATAAACTACTCTATAATATTCATTAGAATAATATTTTCTGAAGATTGTTATATAAAATATTAATGATATGATTAGCTAATAAAAGGAGAAAAAAATACATCATGAACAAAAATAACTAAGGGTGTTCTCTCAATACTCTATGAGATAACTGTTTGGATAAAAAATCGAAAACAAGGAAACACTCACTTATACACCCATTTAAATAGTGAATATAGAGATTTTGACAAGATGGAAAAAGGTATGGCATGAGATTTGATTTTCCTGCATGATATCTTCAAGATTTTATATATTCAAGGAAATTGAAATAGACCCCAAAAAATAGTGGGTGTCTATAAATTTACGAAAAATTAAGAGAAAAATAGTATAAAAGAGGAAGATGTATGTTCTGGACTTTTTTTTTACAAGTGATTCAGATGATAAGAACTAGGATCTCCATTGAATAATAAGTTACATGTTCGATTCTGTGTTTTATCTAAAACATTATTTGGAAATCATAGAGAGAAATTATAGAACATGTAAAATAATAAGACTTGTTTGTATACCATTCACTACTCCACTCGGTATAGGAAAGGTTTTTGATTAAGAATAAGAGAAGAATACGTAGACTCCAAAAGGGGTTTCATATAGTAAGATTGAGTACTGTAGAGGAATTTGTTATGTATTATCCAAGTCGAATTAATATTTCGTTTTTTCTAAAATCAATTAATTAGAGATGACATGTAGTAGTTCTAATTGATATTCAAGTGGTTTTAATGTTCCTTAAATATTGAGTTTAGGGAGTTCAACTCGTAGTTTCCATAGTTGAGATGATAATATATTCTATGAAAAGATAGACTAAGTTTCATGATTTTTTCATAAAGATTCAAAGGAATTAAAAGAAACTATTTGAGGAAGAGGACAAGTTTTTTGGATTTACCAACATCACAGTACCGATTTATTGACATACATAAATGGTTGGAATCATATAACTACTCATGAGATATACATATAAATGAGTGTAGTGGGATGCATATTTGGTGAACCTGTCTAGTATATTAAACATAGACACCTTTGTAATATTTTCATAGTATATATGAGTATCCCTTCCATAACCCACATATAATTGATATTAGTATTTATAATGTATAATTCATTGATTAGTGATTTATGATAATATAAATGAGTTAGTTTCCCAAATAAGGTGACAATGGTTTAAATATAAAGGCGATTAAAATATTATAAGGGCATTTGAAATTTTATAAAATTTTAGCAACACGTAATTAACCCATACCCCTTTATGCATATTCACTATTGAATACGGACAAACTTTTTCACATTAAAATATTGTTCTTCAAAATTTATTAAAACCATTATGGAATGTTTAATCTCATTAATTTACATAAGAATACATCTCAAGTGAAACTTCCACTAGATATGATCCTTGTTGTGGACTATGCCATATTGATTCCAAAAAATATCCACTTGAGATTCACAAATGGTACCTTCAATAACATAAATAATCTCATCGTAAACAATGGAAATATATATCAACTAAAACACACATTGAAACACTTATAAAATAAATCCATAACAATATTTCATACATTTCTCAAATCCCAAATCATAAACTCCTTTAGTAAAAAACTAGTATATCAAATATATTTTTTATTAATAGTTCATTTATTATTATGGTTTAAAACCATATAATGACAACTTCAAAATATTGATTCCCCAAATATCTATTCATCCAATATCACAGTGTTTCCCCTGTCATGATATCTACTCCCCATATTCTACTCTAATTATAACTTCTAATAATATTTGCAACTTTAAATATAGGGTAAATATTATAAGGTGTGTTTTTCTGAATAGCTAGAAACATTTTTAATTATATATGTTATTTTTTTATTTTTCCTAGATTTTATTTTTGAATATATATAGACTTTTTCAAAATTACAAAAAAAACATCAATTTTTTTTTGAATATAAAAATATATTTTGTTTTCATAAAACCAATTCAAAACCATTGAACAGTCATCACCTGAAATTAATCATGATGAATAAACTATGTTATAGAATGATTTATGTTTTGAAAATAAAAATTTACACAAAATATATATCCTCTTATTTTATCATCATTTCTTTCTTATACGTGTTCTCAAGAAACACAAAAATTAACTCATTGGCTCAAAAATACCTCCTATATATTTTTAAAAATAATGGAACAGAAATAGAATTAAAAAATTATAAAATTAGAAAAAAATGATCACTAAATAATCTTAATCCAATTTGAGTGAGCTCTATATTGGAAACAAATATATTGAAAAATTAACAATTTTTTTGTATTAATATTGCGACAAAAATTCCCTTCTCAAGATATCACGATACATTTGATATTAATTGATTAAATATAATTACCTAACGATTTGATTTCACATGATGTAATAAAGATGATACCAATTGAGTATATATAACAAATATTCATTATAGTTAAAAAAACTATTTATAGAATCATTCAATGCAATGTATTTCAGTCAATATAAGAAAAAAAATTAGATCCTTTATCAAAAACATCTCAAACACATCCCATATCATGATTTAAATATATAACCTTTTTAATTAGTATATCTAACAATATTGTCCCCATTAAAAACACATAAATATGAGAAAAAACAAACCCTTTAATACTCTACCTTTTATGTTGTCCTCCAAATTTTGAATAAATTAAGAGATTGAACATAAAATGGATTTATGTTTCCCTATTTCTTCTCTAAATATGACACCACAATTAAATGAGAAATATGATAGAGGGGATAGGTACATCATACCTTTTACATGAGAGGAATGATGTATGACTCCTATAAATAACCCAATTTTATGAAAATCATCAATCAAAAATGATTTGGTGAATTTATCTAATAATTTCTATAAGGGAGTAAAAAATTCTAGTATCAATATATTCTTCTCCAAAATCTCTTTAATGAGGCCAAATTTATTATCAATTTACTTAGATGTTGAATGTTGAGTATATTTACTTTGGAAATTAAAAACACTTTAAATATCATAACCCAAATGAAGTGGTAACTTTAATTGTACTATGAGTTATTCAAAATAAGTTATCATCCACGTAAATTTGGTTATTTCTTTACTTGAAACAAAAAATTATATATATAATAGACTTATGTTCCCCAACTATTTATTATATTTTTTCAAAGTAAAAAACCATTTCCAAATAAGAATACTCATACAGATTCATATATTTTATCATCAATATTGTTTTCTTAATATTTATAATTATAGATAAATAGATCAAGCTCTACTTCTATATCATATATAAATAAATAATCTATAGTTTCATTTATATATATGACTATTATTTTCTTATTATATCAATAAGTTATTTCTAGTGAACTTTGAAATTTGACGTAAAGGTTGAAAATATATTAAAATATCCACTCATGAAGCTATCACATTCAATGAAATCCCAATGATATTATATAATTCATTAGTGTTAACATCCATTAATTATATATATTTTTATAACGTGGTATATAATTAAATATCCATTTAAACAACCTTTTAATCCACTATACCAAACATATTTATAAGATTCAATGAATACCCTTTTAGGGAAAGAATGATTTTATCTATATATTGAAAATTTTATTAACATAAAAAATATTCAAATTATCTCATATAATTGAAATTTCGAACAATGGATTCATTTATAAGGAAAATTCATAAAACAGGCCATCACCATTTAAAAAAATAATATCATATACCTAAAAACTAACATTATGTGATAACCCATTATCATATATATTGTGAAGATTTTTCCCACTATTTATTTCACGAATATTAACTTATTCATACTATTATAGAATAAGGAAAACCAATATCATGGGTCTTGTTTTAATATATAAATAGACTCATTTAATTTTCATTCATATTCCACATATTTCTATGTAAAAATACACTAATATGGTTAAACAATCATCTTATATTAATTTACCATTTTGGATGACATGCTTGATATCCATTTGGAATATCATGTACATTATTTCTATGAAAATATATCTAAATATTATTATTTTGTCGTGTCTTGAAATCAATGTGAATGTCTCATTAGAGTTACTTCCTTCAACATGGAAATACCCTTTACATGAAATTATTGCATTATTAATCATATCTCTTCCATTTTAATTCAAATTATTACTAAACTCCAACTTCATCGCAATAATATTATTATATTTAGGAATGGGTACCAATAATAATTTTTATTTCATCTCTATCTAATACAATTTTTGATTAATATGATATACCCACTCTTGATTCTCTAATGATTAGTCATTTTTTCCATTTTTAGAATGCAGTGTGGCATGTCTTGTTTTATTTAATGTTATCTTGTCTGAATATTTCTTCCCATGATATCCAATAATTTTTAGACCTCTAAATTTTTTATCAGCATTAGGTGAGATGATAAAGGATTCTCGTCACCACATAAATTGGATGATTCATCTTACTTAGCTTGAAATATTTCATAATTTCTAAAAATTTATTAAACATCATTATATTATTTAGCCAAAAAATTTCCAATGTATTCACTTCTGAAACAAAGTACTTCATTATATTCTTCTTTTCATTCTTCTTCCAACATGTTAACATTAGTAGTGTAAATAATTTTCCTTATATCCATCTTGTAGAATTGATATTCACTTATTTTTAAAGTAAACCCAATAAATATATTATCAAAAACTCTTTTATCATGATTCCAATAATTTTATAATTTTAATTTAATAATGTAGAAGCTTTAAAATACATTAATGTACATTATTCAGTGGGTTGTTGAATAATAAATATTATCTAACTACAAGATATAATTTTTCTATATAAGTTTTGATTCTGAATGTAATTTACTACTCAAATATCATGCCTCCAAATGTATTGAAAATATCTTGTTCTATAAACACGGTCCAAGACTTCTCAATCATTATTATCTTTTTCCATTCAAACACACAACTTATTCAGGAGTATATGGTGGACCAAGATCAGGGAGAATATCGTGCTTCCCTAGGTAAGCTTTAAATATTTTATGACTGTACAAAACATCATTATATTTTCATATATTTATTAAGGAGTAACCACACTCATTTTCCACACACCTTCAAAAACATTTGAATGTTCTTAGAGAATCTTATTTATATTTCTAATAATTATTCAAGTAATTCAATTAATGACATCAATAAATATAATATAGTTCATATGAAACATTTTTTTGTCTCAAATGAATGTAGATATATGATTTTTTAAATCAAATGTATGAAATGTATGAATCTCAATATTAATTTATGAATAATTTTTTATCTTCTAATTTTATCTTGTATAGCACATTTAGTGTAACACCCCTTCTCTAATAACCCTGAGTTGAATGTTACTTTATAACAATAGTATAAAATATAAGGATATCTCACAAATTACTGGACAATTTAAGAGTCTTTGGAGACAATATACATAAATGATTTATATATTAAATTTTAACATCCAAATAGAACATAAAAATCCTTAATCAGTATTATTTCTTTTAGTCCATCCCTGAATTTATTCTTATTTCACTTCTTCTTTCCCTTGGGAAATTAAAACATAGTAATTGTGATCTCAAACACATAGTAAGGAAACATGCATTGTAGAGGCTACAATAACATGCAAACATATATTGAAAAAGTTATTAATAAATAAAATATATATATATTAAATATCATGTACAGGAAAAATATCCATGGATAGTATGGAAATGAAAATACTCCATTTTCAACTATAGTTAACTCTTTGAGTTTTAGGATTCGTTACCTATTGTGAGAGAATTATGTGGTTTATACATACCACAAAAGCATAAAGTATATTTTTTAAAAATTTTACGTGAATCTCAGGCAGTGATGTTATGTTGAATACATATAGTATATATAATTTTAACTTTCATATACCCCTAGAAAATGAAATTATATAGTAGATTCTCTGTAATAAAGGACTCAGACACAAGAAATTCAGGAGGCTAGTGGTTATTGGTTGTTGATGGGCCAATTTTTATACATTCACTTAGAGGTCTAGGAGAATCATGAATAGTCATTCTTGAAATGTTATCAGTGAACACTTCACATTAAGAGATAATAATGATGGTCAAACTATCAGATACAGAGGACCTAGACCAAAGAGAAAGTTTTTCATGTGGTGATACACCACCAAGCTAAATCATTAATAATGATGAGATATTATGCATCCATGGACACATCTTCGTTTAAAAAGACATTCAGAAGTAATAATTATGAGAGTATCACGATTCTTCATGGATGTTAGGAATTTGAATAGAATAATGTATCATTTCTTACATAGAATGTTTTTATGTATTTGTATGAAAAAATGTGTTATATAGTTTTGTTACTTGGCGTTTCACCTACCAGTTGGTAATGGAAGATTAATAGTGATCGGCAAGGAATTTACATATAATTCTCACTTCAATGTGGAAATGGGATTATGTCACTGTGTTGATTTTTGACAAGATTACTGAGATCTCTTCAAGATAATGATTTAGTATGGGTGATCATAAAAATTCTCACAAAGGTCATTCACCTAATAAATATCAAAGAGATCTTATTAGTGGATGAGAATGAGCTATGATATATCCGTAAGATTGTATTTCTACATGGGGTCGCTCATATTATATATTCTATTAGGAATTATCATTTCAAGTAAATTTTCTAGAAGGTGTTGCATAAATATTTGGGTAATGTATGTAAATTGGAGCATATCATTTCACCCTTGAACTGATAGTTAGTCCGAAAAGATGATACTAGTATAAGAGGATATACTCTAAGAATGTGTTCTGTATTTTAGAGTTTCTTCGGAGAAAAATTTACCCTTATTAGATTTCACTTACAATAATATATTTATGGAGACTGTACTAAGGGAATCCTATGGGGATTTATATGGTAGGTCATTCACTTTACATCTATATAGGTTATAAGAATGTGAGTTAGTGGAACTTCGACTTAGTATTGTTTGAGATACTTAGGATCATGTTCACATAATTTGTTTGTTAATATTCACAACTCATTCTAGATAGAAATAATTTTAGGATCATTTCCAATGGCCTCTAGAATTTTGTTTGGGATCATGTATTGCAATAAATATCAACTATATTAGGGAATTGAAAATTTAGGTGTCAAGGTAAGTTGTAGCCTAGTTTTTTTAGACATTCAAGGTTTTGGAGAGGACTAGTCTCATTTAATATCAGAAAAAATTCCCAACTAATATGAATATATGAATGAAAATTTTCACATTTCATTGTTTCATTATTACAATTCAGACCCATATCATGTATTCCTTTAGGACGAGGAGGAACTAGATGTTGATAATTTTTTGTGGAGAAGTATATTGGTATTTTAAACTAGAGAATGAAGGCTCTCTAAATAAGGTAATTTCTATTAGTACAAGTTCAATGGTATAAAATCCATATATATGATGAGATCAAGGTGTAGGAGTCTGACATATGTGATTAATAACAACAAATAGTTTCAAATTATGATCTTATTCACAAATAAGGTAATCTTGGGGATGAATCTTCTTATGAAGTGGAGTCTATATAATCATAGTGTTTCATTGAGGTATGAAACCTTTTAATTTCAATTTTTTATTTCTGTTATTCATATATGTTTGACTTATGTTTTAAATAATAGTTAATGAAAATAATGGGCTCATTTCAAGCTGGGTGATCTGGTTTTTGGACAAAAAATATATAGGTTCATTGTTAGTGCATGGTTTCAGATAACTATGAAGCTCAAACCATGAAGACCTCTAAAGTTTTTATATGCTTTGTATAATCAACGAAAAGGATCCTCGCGATATGTTGGCTACAGTTAGAGGGTGAACATGGGATATAAACGGTTTTTAATCTATGCTCTATAATCCTTGATGCATGACACTTGGAATATGGTGTGAACATGGTTGGTACACCATTTGGCCAACCACATAGGCAAACCATGCGACCTCTATTTTTTTGAAAATTATTTTTCACCTCTATTGTTTTAATGAAATTATCCCCTCATTCCTTATCTTTTATTATATCATCCAACCCATTATCCTCTGTTTTTATCTATCCCATGGCCTAAACTAGGATTTCAATCTATTCCTCCATCTAGAATCCACTTTCGACGTCCTCTTTCACAATGGATCACTATTATTAAGAGATTTATTCATTCAAAAAACATTCTTGGGTTCATTCCTTATTCAGTTCATTCTATAGTGTAAATCCAAAATTCCTTATTTTTGAGGGATTCATCAATTATTAATTTTTATGATATAGACCAATCCAAAGGACAATATTTGAGGAGTGTTCTACCACAGACATAAGGTTTATTTTTTATACCTTCACCCTATGGTTTTATAATTTATTAAAATCTCAACATTGTGATGCACTCCATTCCTTCCAAAAGTTTTTTCTAAATAAATGATAAGCTTAAAATTAATTATTTCACATAGTTTTTAATTCCCTTTTTTCACCTAGACATGGTCCGAGGTTATAAAATTCAACTCAAGCCACTGATGAGCTGTGAAATTTTATAGGACCTATACTAAATTCACCCCATTAAAGTGTGTGGGAATTCCATTTGCTAGGGGGATCCTATCACAATCTAAATGAGTTACTTATAGATGGAAATGAGTCATTTTCAATGAATTAAATTGTATTTTAATAATTTAAATGATGGATTAAATGAAAAATAAAATGATATAGATATTATATTGGTTAATGTATTTGTATATAAAATATTTTAATTGGGTATATAAACTTGCATAGACTAATAATTTTTTTTACTTTCTTGATGTTTGACAACTTGGTATGGAACTAACTTCTTATGAACGTATAAATACTATTGAATTACGGAATGAAATAAATTAGGGTATTGATGTTTTTCACACACAAAAAATGAAGTATGATTACTTATAGTGTGAAACTGATGACAGATATCGAGGTATGAAACCAATAACATCCTAATGAATTAATATATTTGGATATAGGCAGCTCTATTTATCAGTTTGGGACCTAGCCCATGAAGGTCTAAAACTATTCTGAGATTACCATTGGATTAGTTCTTTGGTCATGATGAGGTCACCATGGTTGTAACCTTGGGACCTAACCCATAAAAGTATAAAACATTATTCAAATATAGAATATTTTGGGTCAGTTTCTACCTTATATTGAAAATGTATATTTATTTTAAATATCATCTTTTATTTCACGCTTCACTTATATCTTTTCCCGTGTAATTTTTAATATTTTTATTATAATACATATTACTTTTAGACCAAAACATGTTTGTTGTTTAAATACATGTGTTGGATTTGTTATAGACACGGTTGGTGGTTGTCTATTGAGTATACATCATATCTAATATAGATAACCTTTTTATTATTTTTGTTATTTGTATTCATGTATTTCATTGGATGTGTGATACCCTATATTTCTTGTTATTGGATATAACACCATGACATAATCACCATTTTGAATATAGTACAACTTTTTTATTTATATATTATTATTTTCTATATGATTATCATTGACTCATGTGTTTTTATTATTATGCTTCCATCATTTTCCCAATATTTATACTTCATCACTAGACTAATTATGTAACGCCCCGACCCTAGTTAACTAGAGTCGGTGCATTATTACATAACATTGGCATGATCACGAGAAAGATCAAGTCTCGAAAGACCGATTAGTTTAGTAGCCTTGGAATAACTAGATACATCCATAATTTTTTTACATTACATCATAAAAAAACATCTTGTCTTCATATCCCCTCATACTATCCCTGTAGGTCATTCATAAATTACTTCTTCATAATCTTGGGAAAAATAAAACATTGAAAGGGGTGAGCTCAGATGCTCAGTGTGGATAACATTATAGCAGAAGCTTTCATAAATAAGCATAAACACTTAAGGCAATTTATAACTAAAACAAAATCCTTTTAAACTTGAACTTTAGCATAAAATGGCAATGGTAAAATGAAATAATGCCATTTACTTACTCACATAGAAATTCTACTAGTAGAATGATCACATGCAATATCAATATCCACTTTCATAATGTTGGAATGCATAATGCCAGACTATCATAACCACTTAGCCAAGGCCTCGTGCCAAGACTACAAATAAGATTTTGTCAAGGCCTTGTGCAAAGACACTAGTTTGTCTCATGAGACCTACCGATGCATCGAGGAGCTATAGCGGGCTCCACCCGTCACTTATTAAGTCCAATGCATTCCTCATATGAACATGTTTAAACATAACATAAACATTCGTATTAAAACTAGCATACGAAATGTCAATACTTTTACCACAAACCATGAATGGTATAAAAACAGCGCATCCACAGTCAAACATGACTCATTCGATACAATATGGAAGATTGTATTGTATCAAATTAACCTCAATCAAGAATAATTAATGATGTTGACATAAATTAAAATAATCATCAAAACTATTTGAGAGAATTATCCCTCTTTTCTTGAAAACATTTAAAAGTTACACTATTTGTCAAGAATCCATTTAAAAGTAGATTTTTGAATCAAAGTGTCCCATACCACTTTGAAACTTTTTAAAAGGAGTTTTAATTTCTAAAACTTTAATGTCCATATAAATAAATCCTTAAAACCATTTTTAAAACATGGACATTAATGAGCAAGATTTAGAAGAATAAGTCTTTAAAACATTTAAAAATGGTATTTTCGTTAGAGATTCTAACCAAAAGAGACACTTGAATACAGATAATTGAGGTAATCAAAACTTTTTAATATCATGAGAATAAAGGGATTCATGATATACTATGTCAAAGTACATTATATACACCACATAAAAGTGATTTGGTGTATATCAACAAAGAAGTCTCAATGGAATGTAAATTGAGATGAAATCTCTCATAAAGGCCGTATCATTAGGTTAAGGATAAATCAACAACATAATTATGTGTGACAAATATAAATACACTAAATATGATTGGATATTCAGTGTAAAACAATCAAAGGATATTCACACATATTCTTGTAAAAACAACACCAACGAATTGGATGTTTAACTCAACAAATGGTGAATGAGTTAAAATTACTCTTATCAAACTCATATCAATGACTTGAGAATTACCAATGAGTGATTATGTGTATCAAACTTATATCCACAGGAAGGGGAGTGGAAATTATGACATAATCAAATGAATAGTGATTCCACACATAATCATGGAGTAATATAATCAATGAAATATGCGTAAAGCCAAATGAGTGGGAATTGAAATCTCAAATTCCCTTACCGATTAGGTAACATACGAAACATACACCCATGAAAGAAGTATCGTACCATGATGATGTAAATACCCATAAATTAAAGTATATTACACAATTAATACAATCATGGTCAGTACACATACACCACATGCAATAATTAAGTGGTGATCAATGGAAATCTCACGAAATTAAAAGTGAGATAAGAAACCCCTTACCACGTTAATCAACTGAGTCGTATGGACAAAAGTTAATAACCACCAAATGATTTATAGAATAACACGAATATAAATAGAATCATGAATATATATCAAATGGCAATACACAATACACCACTTTCAATAATTTAGTGGCGAAAAATGGAAATCTCACGGAATTGAAAGTGAGATAAGAAAATCCCTTGCTTTGTACTTTTTCCTTGGTCGATGGTAGGTTTACCTCCTGTATAATGGTGAAATAATTGTTATTGAATTATACAAGAATCATTTACATTAATATGATATCATATATGATCTTTTAACATTGATTTGTTAATAATATCTTAGAATTATCATCATTTCGGGTGTTAACGGGTTCATTTTACTTTATATTCTTTGTTATGTGAGCCATATTCGTTATTAATGGGATGTATATTATTCATATCCAGAATGATATCAAGTCCTTAGATACTATTTTTAAATCATTAAATGATAATTATACTTGAATGGATATGATGGACAATGAATCTCATCGCGTTCGTGGAGACGGTAGTCCGTACATACGCTCGAGTGACAATATCATTCTTTTGATATTAAAATAATATATAATTGGATTTTATATCATATATACAGAATCATTATCATGTTATATTTATTATTTACATGAGTTACACATCATTATTATACCCATACAAATAATAATATATTGAATAACAATTACACCACGACGTGGAGACGGTAAGCCGTACGTACGCACGTATGGTGACATGTTATTCAAAGGATGGATAGAATATTGAATATGGGTGTACCATATTTATAATAACATCACAGTATATATATGATACTGGAGTTATTATTTTATAATGAAAATAACAAAGAAAAATGAAGTGGAAGAAGAAAGGAACTTGAAAAGAGGTGGTGAAAACATTACCTCTTCTTCGGGTTCTTCCTTTTGATTTGATCAAAAGGGCTCCTTAGGTTGGCTTTCTGATCAAAATAATGCCTCTAGGTTGTAGTGAGGGAAGTTGAGATAGTATTTGGGCCGGGTTTGGCTGAACCAAAGGGCTTTGAAGGTGTGAAGAAATGAGAAGGAGGAGTGCCCTTTTATAAGAGGGGTGAGGGGCACCTTTGGAAAAGCTAGAGATATTAGTTTATAATAAATTCATATTCGGTTTCCAATGGATCCAAAGTTGACTATTCAACGTTTAAGGTGGGGATGGGTCGAAAACAACTCAACCAATAGAATTTTGACAGGTTTGGGTACTTATATTAACCTTATCTTTAAGTATTAACTCTAAGTTAATTAGTTTCACTTTTACAATGTCTCTTTGTATTTTTATATTACATGGTTAATAAACTTACCATATACATACAAGAGACCCCCAAATGGTCCATTAATGATACACCTATCATTATATAAGTCTCTTGGCCGAACCTTATATTTTTTAGGAATTTAATATCAATTAATAATATAATATTCGTTTTAAAAACTCTTTTATGTCAATTTTGACACTATTCAATAGTTGATTTTTGTGAAACTCATAACAGATTGATTACTTCGAAAAACGTCAATTAAATCAATAAACATATTTCATATTATCCTAGAAAATTATTTTAATTCATTAAAAGTTTCATATTATATTTATTTGGGTATTTTTAATATCAATTATTTTGATTTTTCACTATTATAGTAATTACTGCATCATCATTGTGTCATAAATAAATTAAATTATTTAATGTCTAAATATTATAAATAAAATATCATTATGTATGAAATATTTTTATCTTTCTAAGGAATATTTATAATCTAAAATCCAACATATATATCCCTCTGTAACAATTGTTTTGTTAAAAGATATATGCTTATGTCATTTTTGTATTTATTTTAACTTAATTAAAATAAAGTGTCATTATCACTTACAAGTGGATCCATGGGGTCCCAAAATAGACCCAAAGATGGCCATGGTCGACCATGTATCAAACAATAGGGTTAAGACACGTTTTAGAGTAATTTAGTATTATTATAATATTATTTTTTAACCCTTATTTACTGGATTTACCCTTAACCATGGTAAATAAAATATTTACCGCAGTAATTATTCAAAATGTCTAAAAATAAAAGTTACCTATTTACACAATTTGAACATAATGATTCCAAATATGGAATCCATTTTTCTAAATTCAAAACACAGAAGTGGCAGAAATTAATTTAAAATTAATTCCGCTGTCAAAACAAAAAGCGTGTTTTTAAGAGATAATAACTATCAAAAGATTGACACTTGTTTATGTTCGGTTTAATTGTAAAATTATGTCCAATGACCAAAATTATATTAAATGGTAAAAATATATTCTAAATATACTTTAAAACAACTCAAATTCATAATTTATCACTATTAATTATTTTGATTAAAAAAGTTGTTTTTAATTAAAATTTAGTAATTTTCACTATTCATCAAAATATGAAAGTTATCCAAAAAGTACCAAAATTTTACCCTAGGCTAATTTCGATATTACGAATCCAAAAATGTAGTCCATTTTGAGAGATAGATATTATAAAATTTTAAAAAGTAGGTATTACTATTCATAACGGCTAGTTTGATTGGTTATGGTGTGTTAAAATCTCGATGTTGTGTACAATGCACACCATTGCATTATTCGAAAGGAAACATACCGAGGAAACATGGGGTGTTACATTCTCCCCTCCTTCAATAAATTGCGTCCTCTCAATTTTTAAAATTTTTCTAGGGAATATAATGGAAAGTCCCACATCTGAAAAAGACCCAATAAAACTATCACTTTAAAAGAAAGAAAGAGAGGTATAAGGGTCATCCAAGATAACCCATACTAGGATTCCATGTAAGAAAACATGGATATGGATGATAAACTAAGTGTCAAGTTCTGATGGAGAGGGATAGAAATCATGATCAGGAGAAAGTTAACAATGAGAAAACCACAAACTTGTGTTGGGACAAACGACCATTAGTCTCTTAGTAGGAAAGTAAACGGACAACATTTTTTTTTAAAGTTACATTACATAAGGAAGCGGAATTAATTTATGATATTGACTAAGAACATTATGAGATATACTTACATTTTAAGTAAAGTTTAATTCTTTAATAAATTTCCACCACTAACTCAATTTTTTTTAAACGATGAGTATTCAAGAAGACTTGGTCACACTGGAAGAGCTAGAATAAACTTCTATAGAATCACATGATCCATGTAGGATAAACCATATATTTACATTGTCTTTGAAGATTAATCAAAACCAAAATGGTTAGTGAATGATCTAATGATCCCTAAAAAGGATATTCATTGAGATAAATATGCACTAATCTTAATTTCTAAAATTAAACCAACAATACCCCAATGTTAAATAGATACCATTCAATAACCAATTGTCCTTAAAATCCTTTAATATAATCCAAACTAATATTGAAACCCAAATCATAGAAGAATTTGATTATGTAGTCTCCCATGTTACATTGTATCTCCAAATGACATCAAATACTCTTAATGTCACATACTTAAATGTAATTAACATCATCACATATTCTCTGTTATAGGTTAATAATTTCCATAAATAACCCAAATCACTATAAATCAACAATAAAAACGTAGATAAAAATCCACCATTACTCTACAAATGAAACCCCATTGTATTCTATTTTCCTTGGGCATATAGTGTTTCCAACAAAGCGAACATCTTCCAAAATAACATTTATCACTTAATCACCAAATCATTTTCCTATACCAAGGGTATTCATTTGATAAGACATAAGAACCCAAATCATCTTATTATTGATCAATAAAATCAATTAACAAAAAAAAATAGTCACATTAACCAGGGACTTTACGTAGTTCAGTGGTAGGCGATAAACCCCAATCGCACTTTGGTTGTGGGTTTGATTCCCACAGCTTTGTCCGACGCGACGGGTTGTCACACGGTCTACGTGTTGTCCTTTTTCAAAAACTATATTTTATAATATTACCAAAATGAGATAAATTCCTCAAAATAACATAATTTAATTACAAATGTTATATCATACTTTGCATTTTTATCCCAAATTATAATAACTTATAATTTTCTCAAACCCCAATGATCATATAAAACCAAATGGTTATTTATACCTATATCCACAAGAGAAGAGACAATTCTTCTTCAAATATCATTCTCACATGGCAAACTGTGGGGTTACAAATACAAGAGAAAATTATTCCAAAGTACCCATCAACAAGGAGTGCTAATACTTTTTAAGTTTTTCTCCAACCATTTATTTCCACATATCTTCTTCTTTGACCAAGAAAATATCCTATAGAATAGGACATTCACTCGGGTAATGGCCAGGTCCCCTACATTTACGGAAAATGACTGTAAATGGACTCTTGGGACCATTTTTATCTTCTTCCATAGTACTCTTCATTTTTCTTCGGCAATTCTTCACTTTATGTCCTTCCTTCCCACACGTAAAACATTTCGTTGTCCTATTGAGACACTTTCCTGGGTGTCTCTTTCCACATTTCCTGCATGATGAAAATTGAGGTTTCTTTTCTCCATGGTCTCCATTGCTGGAGATCTTATCATTTATCACCTTTCTCTTCCTTGTTGAGTCTGGGAGTTGGTTAATATATATGTTGTTGATCATATTTTTGGAAAACTGATTTGGCATAAAGACGATATATTTTACGCCTATCAACATTCCATTTTGTTTCTCATTTCCACCACCGTTCCCACCTTGTACATCATTCTCAAAGTCACTATGACTTCCTTGGAATCCAGCCATTGACTAAAACCAGAAAGCATTGTGGGAGTAATAGTAGTCGTAAAATCATTTAGAGATTAAAATGTCACCATATTCTCAATTTGAAACATATTCGGATTAACCAAGGTCATTTACTCTCATCTTATGTATATATTACTTAAATCGGTTTGTAAAGAAAATGTAAATTATCCTAAGAATATCCCCCGGGAGTGTCGTAACCAAGAGTGCAGCAAGGCCCGTTGTCGTGCACCAGTTCCCGTTCGAGTCTAGCTCAAAGCGGTGTTTTCGGGTTTTACCCCTAGGTACATCTGTGCCAGAGCCGCCTCTACCTGCTCGTATCCAGACAGGGATGCATTTCTCGGAAAACTCACAAAATCTCTACAATACCAAAATTCTCGGAAGTTCTTTCATACTAATCCTCAAAGTTCATCATAGGTCTACGTTCTCTAATCAGAGTTTATCTAAATCTAGCTTCCAAGGTTTGTACTAAACTTCATCTGATACCAACTGTAACGCCCCGACCCTAGTTACCTAGATTCAGTGCATTATTACATAACATTGGCATGATCACGAGAAAGATCAAGTCTCGAAAGACCGATTAGTTTAGTAGCCTTGGAATAACTAGATACATCCATAATTTTTTTACATTACATCATAAAAAAACATCTTGTCTTCATATCCCCTCATACTATCCCTGCAGGTCATTCATAAATTACTTCTTCATAATCCTGGGAAAAATAAAACATTGAAAAGGGTGAGCACAGATGCTCAGTAAGGATAACATTATAGCAGAAGCTTTCATAAATAAGCATAAACACTTAAGGCAATTTATAACTAAAACAAAAGCCTTTTGAACTTGAACTTCAGCATAAAATGGCAAAGGTAAAATGAAATAATGCCATTTACTTACTCACATGGATATTCTACTAGTCTAATGATCACATGCAATATAAATATCCACTTTATTAATGTTGGAATTCATAATGCCAGACTATCATAACCACAAAGCCAAGGCCTCGTGCCAAGACTACAAATAAGATTTTGTCAAGGCCTTGTGCCAAGACACTAGTTTGTCTCATGAGACATACCGATGCATCGAGGAGCTATAACGGGCTACACCCTTCACTTATTATGTCCAATGAATTCCTCATATGAACATGTTTAAACATAACATAAACATTCGTATTAAAACTAGCATACGAAATGTCAATACTTTTACCACAAACCATGAATGGTATAAAAACAGCGCATCCACAGTCAAACATGACTCATTCGATACAATATGGAAGATTGTATTGTATCAAATTAACCTCAATCAAGAATAATTAATGATGTTGACATAAATTAAAATAATCATCAAAACTATTTGAGAGAATTATCCCTCTTTTCTTGAAAACATTTAAAAGTTACACTATTTGTCAAGAATCCATTTAAAAGTAGATTTTTGAATCAAAGTGTCCCATACCACTTTGAAACTTTTTAAAAGGAGTTTTAATTTCTAAAACATTAATGTCCATATAAATAAATCCTTAAAACCATTTTTAAAACATGGACATTAATGAGCAAGATTTAGAAGAATAAGTCTTTAAAACATTTAAAAATGGTATTTTCGTTAGAGATTCTAACCAAAAGAGACACTTGAATACAGATAATTGAGGTAATCAAAACTTTTTAATATCATGAGAATAAAGGGATTCATGATATACTATGTCAAAGTACATTATATACACCACATAAAAGTGATTTGGTGTATATCAACAAAGAAGTCTCAATGGAATGTAAATTGAGATGAAATCTCTCATAAAGGCCGTATCATTAGGTTAAGGATAAATCAACAACATAATTATGTGTGACAAATATAAATACACTAAATATGATTGGATATTCAGTGTAAAACAATCAAAGGATATTCACACATATTCTTGTAAAAACAACACCAACGAATTGGATGTTTAACTCAACAAATGGTGAATGAGTTAAAATTACTCTTATCAAACTCATATCAATGACTTGAGAATTACCAATGAGTGATTATGTGTATCAAACTTATATCCACAGGAAGGGGAGTGGAAATTATGACATAATCAAATGAATAGTGATTCCACACATAATCATGGAGTAATATAATCAATGAAATATGCGTAAAGCCAAATGAGTGGGAATTGAAATCTCAAATTCCCTTACCGATTAGGTAACATACGAAACATACACCCATGAAAGAAGTATCGTACAATGATGATGTAAATACCCATAAATTAAAGTATATTACACAATTAATACAATCATGGTCAGTACACATACACCACATGCAATAATTAAGTGGTGATCAATGGAAATCTCACGAAATTAAAAGTGAGATAAGAAACCCCTTACCATGTTAATCAACTGAGTCTTATGGCCAAAAGTTAATAACCACCAAATGATTTACAGAATAACACGAATATAAATAGAATCATGAATATATATCAAATGGCAGTACACAATACACCACTTTCAATAATTTAGTGGCGAAAAATGGAAATCTCGCGGAATTGAAAGTGAGATAAGAAAATCCCTTACTTTGTAATTTTTCCTTGGTCGATGGTAGGTTTACCTCCTGTATAATGGTTAAATAATTGTTATTGAATTATACAAGAATCATTTACTTTAATATGATATCATATATGATCTTTTAACATTGATTTGTTAATAATTTCTTAGAATTATCGTCATTTCGGGTGTTAACGGGTTCATTTTACTTTATATTCTTTGTTATGTGAGCCGTATTCGTTATTAATGGGATGTATATTATTCATATCCAGAATTATATCAAGTCCTTAGATACTATTTTTAAATCATCAAATGATAATTATACTTGAATGGATATGATGGACAATGAATCTCATCGCGTTCGTGGAGACGGTAGTCCGTACATACGCACGAGCGACAATATCATTCTTTTGATATTAAAATAATATATAATTTGATTTTATATCATATATACAGAATCATTATCATGTTATATTTATTATTTACATGAGTTACACATCATTATTATACCCATCCAAATAATAATATATTGAATAACAATTACACCACGACGTGGAGACGGTAAGCCGTACGTACGCACGTATGGTGACATGTTATTCAAAGGATGGATAGAATACTGAATATGGTTGTACCATATTTATAATAAAATCACAGTATATATATGATACTGGAGTTATTATTTTATAATGGAAATAACAAAGAAAAAGGAAGTGGAAGAAGAAAGGAACTTGAAAAGGGGTGGTGAAAACATTACCTCTTCTTCGGGTTCTTCCTTTTGATTTGATCAAAAGGGCTCCTTAGGTTGGCTTTATGATCAAACTAAGGACTCTAGGTTGTAGTGAGGGAAGTTGAGATAGTATTTGGGCAGGGTTTGGCCGAACCAAAGGGCTTTGAAGGTGTGAAGAAATGAGAAGGAGGAGTGCCCTTTTATAAGAGGGGTGAGGGGCACCTTTGGAAAAGCTAGAGATATTAGTTTATAATAAATTCATATTCGGTTTCCAATGGCTCCAAAGTTGAATATTAAAAGGTTAAGGTGGGGATGGGTCTAAAACAACTCAAACAATAGAATTTAGACAGGTTTGGGTACTTATATTAACCTTATCTTTAAGTATTAACTCTAAGTTAATTAGTTTCACTTTTACAATGTCTCTTTGTATTTTTATATTATATGGTTAATAAACTTACCATATATATACAAGCGACTCCAAAGTGGTCCATTAATTATACACCTATCATGATATAACTCTATTGGATGAACCTTAGATTTTTAGGAATTTAATATCAATTAATAATATAATATTTGTTATAAAAACTCTTTTATGTCAATTTTGACACTATTCAATAGTTGATTTTTTTGAAACTCATAAAAGATTTATTACTTCGAAAAAAGTCAATTAAATCAATACTAATATATCATATTATCCTATAAAATTATTGTAATTCATTAAAAGTTTCATATTATATTTATTTGTGTATTTTTAATATCAATTATTTTGATTTTTCACTATTATAGTAATTACTGCATCATCATTGTGTCATAAATAAATTAAATTATTTAATGTCTAAAAATTATAAATAAAATATAATTATGTAGGAAATCTTTTTATCTTTCTAAGGAATATTTATAATCTAAAATCCAACATATATAACCCTCTATAACAATTGTTTTGTTAAAAGATATATGCTTATGTCATTTTTGTATTTCTTTTAACATAATTAAAATAAAGTGTCATTATCACTTACAAGTGGATCCATGGGGTCCCAAAATAGACCAAAAGATGCCCATGGTCGACCATGTATCAAACAATAGGGTTAAGACACGTTTTAGGGTAATTTAGTATTATTATAATATTATTTTTTAACACTTATTTACCGGATTTACCCTTAACCATGGTAAATAAAATATTTACCGCAGTAATTATTCAAAATGTCTGAAAATAAAAGTTACCTATTTACACAATTTTAACATCCTGATTCCAAATATGGAATCCATTTTTCTAAATTCAAAACACAGATGTGTCAGAAATTAATTTAAAATTAATTCCCGCTGTCAAAACAAAAAGCATGTTTTTAAGAGATAATAACTATCAAAAGATTGACACTTGTTTATGTTCGGTTTAATTGTAAAATTATGTCCAATGATCAAAATTATATTAAATGGTAAAAATATATTCTAAATATACTTTAAAACAACTCAAATTCATAATTATCACTATTAATTATTTTGATTAAAAAAGTTGTTTTTAATTAAAATTTAGTAATTTTCACTATTCATCAAAATATGAAAGTTATCCAAAAAGTACCAAAATTTCACCCTGGGCTAATTTCGATATTAAGAATCCAAAAATGAAGTCCATTTTGAGAGATAGAATTTATAAAATTTCAAAAAGTAGGTATTACTATTCATAACAGCTAGTTTGATTGGTTATGGTGTGTTAAAATCTCGAAGTTGTGTACAATGCACACCATTGCATTATTCGAAAGGAAACATACCGAGGAAACTTGGGGTGTTATAAATTAGGAGGGTATAGTCTCCCCACTACACCACATTAGACCCTCACTGCTAGTCAGCAGGCACTAGCATATGCAGATGTGTGATTGTGGCCATGTGACTTACCAGGATTATTTAATAATGGGTGAACCGGTATGAGGAGGTTATACAATAGTCTATATACATATATATATGTATATATATATCATAATCCAAAAAATGATATAAAATTCACCAATATATATTGATTTAATTATCAGTCCCAATGGTATTAATATTATCTGACATACATTATTAAAATCAATGAACTTGTTTTATTAGAAAAATATTATATATTTATCAAAAGAGTTACCCATACATCAATCATGTGTTCTTAAATAGATACCATAAAAAATATGACCTTGTCATGAGATCAGTTTCCATGGTTATTAATTCCATTTAACATGACTTTTAAAATTGAAATATGTAAAAAATACATAAAAACAATCCATAGATGACTAACCTAACACTCATAACATCCCATATTCCATTGATAAATATTCGTCACTAATGTGTATAACTATTATTATTTTATATTATTTTATAAACACTATTTCTTTAGGTGAGACAATGAAACTCACCTTTTCAACCATAATTTTCTAATATTATGAAACATTTTTGTATTTTTTTCCTTATTAAATTATAATATATAGCGGGTTTTGAATCGAAAACCTTTTCTGATTCATCTTTTTTATCTTATTTCAAATTAATACTAAAACCAACATGGTTATTATAATATAAAAAATAATCAGAGTATATTAATATGGAAGTTAATACTAAGATGTATTCTCTAATAACAACTACATTTCAACCTATGACAGTTTTATTTCAGTTACGCCATACATTGTTAATCTTATATATCTATTTATTCTAGATAATTTAGTTTTAGTAATGTTCTCTCATACTTGTTAACATAATATTATAATATAGTAAGAAAAAAATCCTTCATAACAATATTAAAGGATAATCTAATTTATTAAAGGATATCCCCTAGTAGTATCCAACGATTTGTGTAGTTAGGACTTGTTTTCATGCACTAGGTCATGATTGAGTTAATACCAAACACATAATGTTTGTGGTTATTATCCCAAAGAATAATTATTCAAGAACCTACTTCCACTTTTTAGTATTCATATACGTATTTACTTGTACGGAAACCCAAAAAATACATACTATACTAAAATTTTAGGTTGTTTTTTTGTACTTAATTATATGAAATTTAATTATCTCTATGTTATTTATCTACGTTCTATCACTATAATGTCCAAAAATAATGATCACTTTATCTTCATCCTAAAACACATGTTGATTAATTATTTATGGCATAATTTAAAATATAAGAAGATGAGGGTCTTGGGTCAAATTCTACTATAATATTAGATACATAATATATCATCGTCAACATAAAAATAATATCTTTTTTAAAAACTTGACATAGTGATCCTAACTCCCATATGGCTTCCATAATGGAATAGAATACCGGAAAATAATACATATGGAAATTGGTAATATATAAATTCCATTAAGGGAATAAATACTCAAATAAATCATAACATGTGTATTTATATTCGTAATATAATATCACATGGATAATGATTATAAGATACAAAACATAGTATAAGGAATCAAAAACACCAGATAATTAAATCATAAGAATGTGTAAACATCACAAATCATAATATAATAATAATATTTCATGTATAACCACTTATATGAAAAACAATTAGCTAAAAAAAATCATAATAATCACATATAAGGAATCCTATTTTTTAATTATAGTATATTTAGGCTTACAACCATCATAACATCGTGTTCTTAAACTGTATCTCATGAGACATTAACATTATTCAATTCATTAGAGTGATATAATAGCCTAACCCATCACATCATAATATATACATAAATATGTGTTTGA
This sequence comes from Viscum album, assembly GCA_963277665.1. Classification (NCBI taxonomy): domain Eukaryota; kingdom Viridiplantae; phylum Streptophyta; class Magnoliopsida; order Santalales; family Viscaceae; genus Viscum; species Viscum album. The sequence continues at coordinate 1,387,259,669 of OY728138.1, forward strand.
TAATAGAAATGAAACCATACATAGATAATAATAATGATCAGTCCCATGAAAAGGTAGCATTTTTCATAATTTTAATTTAAGGTGTAACCGAAGGCTAAATCACAAGGATTTCCAATAAATTAAATACATAAATGATTTAAAACATTTATAATTGAAAACATTATATAGTTCATGGACATGGAGTTTCAATATATAAAATTCAAGTGAATAATTTAAGAAGAGAGTGAATATAAACACAACACATGAGTGAATCTTTAGGACATTACAATTGGATATTTTTAAATATAAGAATAGTATACTGATCTATATAAAATTAAAATTTAACCAGTAGGTTTCTATAGAAAATTATTTTGTTTTTAAAAATATATATATAGTTTTAAAATATTTTATAGGGTCGATTCTTGACATTAGACAAGAAATAAGAAATCCCCTTTAAATTGGGATTATATAAAAGGCAGAATTTTAAATGTTGTTGAAAATTGATATGACATATAAATTAAAATTATATTTAACTAGTAATATATTAATTTGAAAAAATATTAAAAAAAATTATGTTGTATACGTTGATAATATTTTGTAAAATTGTGAATAATGTGATTGTGTGACAATAATGTCTTGGATGTAGTAAGGAAGAACCCTCTCAGTATTTAAAACACCATTGTAATAACCCCCAATCATAAATTAATAATTTCTAAAATAATATAATCTAAACATGATGTTAACATGATATAAAACATAAAAAAGGTTATAATTAAAACCAAGGACATTGGTGAGAAGGGAGACTATTGACATTGAGGCTAAATAATCATTTAAATGAATGGGAATTATTCCTAACATTATTTCATTTTAGAAATGTATTTGATCTCACTTATAAAGAATTCATGAGTTAAAAATTATCTCATGATATTAAAATAGGGTATTGATCCTTATATTAAAGTATAATATGAATGGAAAAAATTTAACTCGAGAAATCAGATTGAGTTATAATAACTGAATTATATATGGATGACATCAAGGTTTACATACAATAATAAGAAGCCTAAATGTAAGTGAGGTTCCTTGGATAAAAGATAATTTATTATATTAGCATTCATGATTGTAGTGGATACAACATAAAAATGAATATGTGTGAATTATATCAATGTGTGTCTTAATGAAGGGTTATAGAGATAGAAACACATTCAACTGAATATACATTCTAATAAGAACCCTTTTAAAGTGAAAAAAAATTATTTTAAGGCTAAAATTCCATAAATAAAGATAATTGAATGTACTATGCATCTAATTTGTAGTATATAATCCTTTGAATTGAAATTAGGTGAAAAAATAACATGTGTCTTAGAGAAGGATTCTTTTGAGATGAAACCCTTACCTTGTGTCCAAATGCACAAATTAATTGCAGTAAAAATATTAAATAATTAAAATTTTCTTATTATATAATTAACCAAGAAAGTCATACTTCTATATTTTATTTTCTATGTTCCATATTTTTTTATACTTATTTTTTATATATTTTTCAAATATGTTGTTTACCTAGGGTTAATCGTATAATTTATTAATAATATTTTTGGTTTAATGATCATAGTAAAGGGTGTTGTAAAATAACTTCCTGATATCCTTGATTTTTCAGCTTCATCTGCTTTATTATTCAAATAGGAAAATACTTATATAGTTTCCATGGTTTTATAAAAAATATTCATCTTAAGAAAGGTACCATGATAAGTTCATTTAATGTGAATGATGTTACTATGAGTATTTATTAATTTTATTACATTTATATTTTCAAATATTATCATTATATAATGCCAATAGTGTCAAAATTATCGTTTTTACATATATAATGCATTTTTAATTTTATCCATGTTAATAGGTGATTGAAAAAATGTGTTGTTTATAGAGGTTGTAGTCTACACACATGAATAACGATGTCTTTCACAATGATTCTATAAGAATGTATAAAATTGATATTACATCAATAGAATAAAATATCAACGTATTAAAATTTTTCTAATTTTAAAAACATAATTGATATAGGGGACATGAAAGGTAAGTAAGACTAAAAAAACATAGAAATATTGGGTTGAGTGTTTTACCTTTCCAAATGGATGTTCTACCATAGGTAATTCTTTAAGAGTCCACAACTTCATCCTATGGGGGGAACTAGTATTCCCAGTCACGGGGAAGGTGTTAAAAGAATATTAGGGATGATTTTTTCTTTATCCATGTTTTTGTAATGGGTAGATAAATTGGATGTAGTTGGTCTAATTTTATTATTGTAGAAAATGTAGATTTTGTAAAAAAAAACCGTTATTTCTCAAAAAAATCACATTATTTTTCAACAAAAATAGTCTCAAAAAATAGGAAATATTGTTTTTGGTAAAGATTTACTACCAATAATCCCTCCAACACCCAATTTAAAACATTTTTTTCACATGTTTCAACCTTTTTTGCTTTTATAATCAACATTTACCCATACTCTACATTACCATGGTAACCCCACATTAACCCTTGAGACATAATTTTAATGGCCCAAAAAATTAAAATTATTTAATAATAATAAAATGATGATTTTAAAAACATAAATAATTTTATATTGTTTTATTTAGAATATTTAGATAAATTAATTTTAATATGAGCATACTTAACATGTAAAAACCTATTTCTTAATCTATTTTAAATAAAAATAATATTTAATGAAAAAGAATTATCAATGTTATGAAATATAATGATATAATGAAAATTAATTTATTCCAATGAATACTTTTATGATATTAGTATAAATACAATACCAAATTTCTCAGACATTCACTTATTTAATGAAATTGAAAAAAAAGTTTCACTAAAATGTTAATTTTTTTTCAAAAATGATATACAAGGATTTTAAAAATTGAATTAAATATAAATAAAATAATTATTTTAATTTTAAAAATATATATTATGTATATAAAAAGTGTTTCAATAAATTCTAATCCATATAATTCTTGTGGTATTTATAATATCCCAATGCTCGAACTCCCAGATATATTGTTGAAATCATAATCAATATATTTCATGCTTTCCTACCAATGAAGTGGAATCGATTTTCACTATTGAATACATGAAACCAAAAAAATCTCATATTGGGTCACTGACATACCCATGTAACTTTTAGCTATAGTGTTTTAGAGAAATAGTGAAAACACTTACAAAATGAATAAAAATTATTTTAAATGATTATTTTTACCACAAAATTTAGGTGTTCTTATTTAACATTAAGTCATCATCATCATAAATATGAAACACTTTAAGAAATAATTCATTAAACATAATTATTTATAAACTAGGGAAAATGAATCATAATATAGGTGAGATGTAATATTCAGTAAGGGTATACATAAGCATAAAAAATTGAATGTCACCAATGTGAATAGGAAGTGTACGAGGTTGTGATTACATAATCAAATTTCATGAGCATAACATAAGAATATATGTACCAATAAATACCTGTATCATCAAACATGGAATCATATAATAAGGATTTTAAAAAATAAATATCAATCATAATCAACAATCATTAAACATATATTATCAATACTAACCACAAAAATCATTAAAACCCCATATAAATAATAAATTAAATGTGTCAGTATCTTAAGACATCATCGTTATATGACTCCAAAATATTGATTAAAAAATTTTGTATTATTCCATCTCCACATTACTAAATTCATTAAAGGGATATCATGTACCCACCCATCCGTTCACTATCATAGGACCGCCCAACCTTGGTTTATCAAAGAACTAAAAATCATTGGTTTATCATGAAACAAACCATCCTTTTTTTATAATGTAACCACCTATCCTCAGCATATGATAGAGCCAGAAATCTTTATAAATAATTTCCATGAACCGAATCACTCATAAAAAAAATAGATCATACATTTAATCATAAACTCTTAGAAGAAAAAATTAAAAATATTATAATAGGATTAATCATGGTAAAATGGGTTTCATGAAAATTTCTTTGCAACATAATTAACCCATGGATTTGAATTGGATCTAACCAAAATCCCAATTAATCATGATTCACCCATGAAAAAAAACATGTACCTGGAAAATCTCACTGAAATAATCAGAATGAATTCTAGTAAACAATGAGTATGGTATCATTAAAAAATCCACCACAATGGAACATAACTAACAATATAAATTTTTTAACTGGTGAATTTAAATTCGATTTAAAGTTCATTAAAAAAAAATTATGGAAAATATAAATTTATTTTTGAAAATCACTTTTAAAAAGATAAAATTCAAAAATTATTGTGAAAATAATATTTTTTAAATAACCATTGAATCATATAAAAAGATCAATTAAAATAATTTATTTTATGGTAGGGAAATTTGTTTATGACATAAATGTTCAAAATGAACATCATTTTTTAAAAAAAAATTCAACAAAATTCATAAGATACCCATTTGGATAACACTATGTTATTTAATTTTCAAAATATTATAAAATAAGGAAAATATCTTGAAAATAGATATAGAAATTAATTCATTTTTATAAATTCTTAATTGTGAAATTTTATTTTAAAAAATTTAAATGTAATATTTATATTCATGATCTAAAAGAATGATACAAGATTGGAATCACTTACAAAAATATTTATAGATATTTAATAAATCAATAAGGATGTAATAAAAATAAAATATGGTAACCATATTTATAAATTGTGTACATGAATGATATGTGGGTCAATAAAATAAGAGCACATGATTTCTTCTAAAATAACATTGAACATAATAATCCCTGGAAAAAATAATATAGTAACATAACACCTTTTATATTTAGGTAACTCTCCAATCGTATACCCCATGAAAGAATTAAATCAAATGAAACATTAAATATTATTAAAAAAAAAGATACAAGATATTTCAAATAAAAGGGGTGGTATATATAGCACATTGAATATGATTGGTGTATAACATATTCTATGTCCTGAAGAAGACAGATTTAAATGGGAAATCCTTAAAATTATCGTAACATTGGTGAGAGAATTAATAGATGTATAGATTATGTCTATCAAATGTAAACCAAAAAAAATTAAATAACAAATTAAATAATAAAAATTCAGTACACACATAATAATTTTTTTATAATTTCAACAAAGTAATATAACCCAATAAAAATAAATATAGTTAAGAAATTATTTAATACTTAGTAAATTTCATGTCAATTATACTTTAAAGAAATAGTTAAAACAAAAACATAAAATACTATTTTGTATAATGTATTCATTATATTACTTATAAATTTGTATTATATACACAATAAAAAATAAGTTAGGTGCATAAGATTAAAATATTCTTCAATTTATGAAAATTGAGATTAAGTCCCTTACTGCTTTAGTAATCTCTATACAATGCACTCATGAATGAGAGTACCTTATATATATTCATAAAGAAATAAAATTAAAACAAATAATCAAAAAATATAATAATTGGAATTATGTACACCACATTATTAAAAACATAGGAAAATATGACATATGTCTCATAGAAATAAGAAGTTAGATGAATAGCCATTACCTTGAGTCCAGACTCTCCATGTGTTCCCTTTAACTCATATATAATAAAACAAATTGAATTATTTTATTTAATAATAACCATTTAAATGATTAATACCATTAATTTAAATAATTGACTTTATTTATTTCTAAATAAATGCTTAAACACTACTTATTTAAGTCTACTTTAAGTGTTTTGAAGACATTCAGATCATTGTATCAAAATAGATTTGGTGCATTGATCGCGGTCAAGATTGAAATAATTTCATCATATCAATAATTAAAATCATTAAGTTATCCATTTTAATGAAAAATTATAGTTCCAAAACCAATTATGATAGATTTTTATAAAAAATGAACAACGTTACAATTGTGGAAAAAGATGGTCATACGTACTCTTGAGTAACATTTCCATTTTACAATGATTACTTTGAATAAAAGGTACGTAATATTTTATATTTATATAAAGATAATCATATCATAAATACCATATAATTTAGTTATATATATATATATATCATTCATGTGTTGTGACTATTAAATAATAATTATATCTTTTCGTGGATCCGATATTACATATGTACAGGCGAACAACGTTATCATTGATCAGTGTAAGAAAATAGAAAAAATATTATGCATTAAAAATGGAAATTATTTCATTATTGTAATAAATTATTTATTTATATAAAATATATTCATTATAATTATATTTTTTTACCTTCCATGAAATTAATTATAAAAAAACCAATCAAAATCCTTCGAGAAGAAATAGTCTGTCATATCTATGAACGATGTTTTTTGCATCCCCCATAGAATAGAAATTAAGAATATTTTTGTGATATAATAACACAATTAGTATAAAAATATTACAAAAATCATATATATGTATATATAATTTAAAACATACTTATAAAAATCTGTTAGAGGCAGTGATGAAAAATGAATGACGTCAGTGTGTGAGGTGGTAGTCCGTTGTACACATGTTTGAAGATATAATATCCCATTTAATAAAATAATAGAAATATTTATGTTAGTATATTAAGATAAAAACATATAATTATATAGGATATACATTTTTATCATATCATAAAAAAATAAAAAAATTTAAATGAGGTTGATGAAGAAATAAAATTAAATCACTCAATTATGAACGATACCTCTTCTATAGATAACCTCCTTAGGATAAAAAAAACCATCACAAGATGGAATTATAATAAACATTAGAGACATAATTAATGTAGAGTTACATTATATCAAAATTAGTGTACTTATTTTCCACAATAATTATATTTGAATGTGTGAAGAGGATAGGAGAGTGGGAGGCCTTTTATAATTTAGGTGAGTGGCCCACATGTAATTATTAAAATAAAAAGAGATAACCATGTTTTCCATATTCCAAAAGGCTCCAAAATTTACAATTATAATTATTTATATATTATAATTTATACATATAGAGAAAATAATATTTTATTCAATTATTTAGTTCATTATGACCATTATAATATTTGGTTAACACCATGGTAAACTTGTTTTCACTTTAACTGCGGTAAATAATTTTTATAATTTTCACTATTAATTTTGGTAAAAAACTAAGAAAAAATTATTTTATAATATATATTATTATGATTAAATTTAGTGAATACATTTTACAAAATTTGGATTAAATAATGAGATAATTTTAATTAAAAATAAAACTATAATGTTTGATGAAAAGGCTGCGTTTGAAGAAGTGTATTTTTTTATGAGAAATATTATTTTATAGTAACATTTTGACTAATAATAATCATCCTATAGATAAAAATGAATATTTATAGATATAAAATCCATAATTTTAATAAATCATTCCTCATTAATCTTTTTTTCATTTAATTAAATTGGATAAACATTATCCACTTTAAAATAGTTTATAAAAAAATCATTTTTTTAAAAGAAAAGACATATACTAAAATAAAATACTAAGAATATTGAAATGTAATAATTTGGAATAAATATATGTAAATAACAATTATGTTTCATTAAATTATATTAATAAGATAATGGGACTTTTATATTACAAAATTTATTGAGAATAAATGATATTTGTACAATAATCGGTATTTTTCGGTCTACAATAAAAAGTGAATGTTTTCAGAAAAATTAATAAATTAGACCATAAGATAATTTTTAAATAAAGATTTAAAATATAATTTTAATTTTATCAAATTAATTTATAGAAAATTCAAAAAATTATTATCACATATTTTTCAACAAAACAGAAATAAAAAACAATCTTAATGAAAACATTTTTTTTCAATAAATTTTTTTACTAAAATTTTGTGATTTATTTTCATAGAATTTATCAATAATTTAAATAGAGTTTGATATATATAAATATCTATATACTTTTTATAAAAATTTTAATATTATTTATACCAACTAATTTAACAGATATTTTACAATGGTTAAATATTTCATGGGTTGTTTAAGAATGGTGTTGCGTGTTGAATACACTATAAAACATGTTGATATTGTTTTGAAATATAGGGGTATTATGGAATCCCCACATTTAATAAAATTATTCATAAATTTTTTAACATCATATCTTTAAATAAATATTTTTTATTTTATTATACCATTATTGGAAACCCATAGTGTAATAATGGTTGTCAAAAGAATTATCTTAAAACGGGGGAAAGGAAAATATAAAGGCCATCATATAACTCGGTTTACACATAGATTCTTTTTTTGTAAAGTGAAGATATAAAAATAGGAGAATAGAATAAATAATTATGTATAGTTATATAAATATTGGATCCTAATAAAGTGAATCATCATGATAAAACGAACAACGCCAAAACCGTAAACTAATGAGATATAAAAAAGTTTAACGATATCATCTAAAACGATGGTAATAGAAAAATGTTTTTTTAAGAACCTTTTACTTGATTTGAGGAATTCCTTTTCCATATAGACTCAGATAATATGAATGTATAAGTATTTGATGGGTATTATTTCAATATTTTATCAATTTCACCAGAATCTCTTTTTTACAGCAAATGACGAGTAATCAAGATAATTTTTTTCATGCCTAAATCAGTAATATCAACACATAATTGTTCAAATAATAATAAGAGGTTTAAAAATATATTAATTCTATTTTTATACTTTTATAAAATACAACTGGGTAGCATAAGTTCATGTAATTCTCAAATTAATAAACTATCATTTGCCGAAATATTTCATCAAGAAAAATAATTCAATAGTAATATCCAATGTTCGACATAAATAATTAAACAAATAAATATAAATTTATCCAAAATAACATAAATAAACACAAAAATAATGATTTTTCTATCATCATTGTTTATTTCATACTATTCACCTTAAAATCCCAAAAATATAGTTATCTTCATCTGGATATTGCATATGCCAGTGGTAGGTGCTTGGCCATTGTCTCACTTCGGTTTTGGGATAAATCCATGTCGCCATGCAATATGTCATGGGTTGTCACCTAACATTCTTGTTATCCTTTTTCCTAAAGTAATATATTTATAATGATTATTGAAATATAATAAATATCTTAAAAAGTAACTTTAATCATCAAATATCATACAATACCAAAAGGTTATAATTACCTATAATCTTATGAAAAGATAAGTATTCTTAAAATAATCCATCATGTTGAACAAAAGGGTTACACATACCCTTACCCAATGGAAATATGTATCCAAAAAATTTTAAGGTCACCTCAAAAGTTCTTTACATAAAACATAGAAATGGATGGGCCCTAGGAATTGAACATATGATTAATATTAAAATTGTGAACCCATTATAGAATCTATAAATCTTATGATCAAAACATTATAATATCTAATGTTATATAAACTTATCATTAGATAAAAACTATTATTTACCTAATCTCACACTCCAGGATATGGTGTTGAAATCATAAATGTCCCATTTCTAGTTTTGGTCTTGATGACAATGAATCAATTTAGTCCATCTAAAACATACATTATAAAAAAAATTCATCACTTATATACCTAAGGACCTTTTATAATTACAAGTAAATATAAGTAGGAAAAACCCTTATAAAAGATTTCCCATGTTTTTTAATGTTAATTTCTACCTGTTATAACAAATTATATTATTTTACATTAAGTTGTCATTGTCATATATACAAAACCCTTATAGATATAATTTATTATACATCATTATCTACGTCCCGAGGAAAATGATATATATATATAAAAGTTGAGAAAAATTATTATTAATGTTAAAAACATTAAAAATTAAATTTCATCATCGATCATAAGAAGAAAATATGGGTATCCTCACATAATCAATGTGCATGAATATAATATAAGAATATCTATACATATTAATATTGTATTATAAAACATAAAAACATAGAATAAGGCTTTTATAAAGATAATATTAGTCATTATTAGTAATCATGATCCGTATGAGGTCAATATTGATCAAAATAATCATTAAAAACCTATAGAAATCATAAAAAATTAAGGTTGTTATATTAGAACATAATCTTTCTATAAATATTACAAATGGAATGACCCAAATTACTGACTTCCATCTTCAGATTAACGAATAAATTGGTGGGATATCATGAACAAACCAATATAGGATTACATTGAATCCACCAATCCATTATATATTACAATACCATCCATATTTGGATTATCGTGAATTCACCCGCATTTCATTAATAATGTAACCACCTGTACTTACATTACAAAAAACCACTCATCTTCAGAAACAATGTCCAAGAACTGTATCATGAATAAATTTACTATATCATTCATTTCTTTAAAAAGTAAATGAAAAACCACATATTCCATTAATAAATTTATTAACCCATGGAAAATAAATGGGTTCTATGAAAATTACCTTGAGACATGACTAAAAAGTGTAAAATAAATCAGATCAGTGAGAATCTCATTGAAACATCATTATCCCATGGAAAATAAACATGTTATATGAAAATAACATTTAAATAATAATAATATAACAAAAAATAATGAGGTTGTTATAATTAAAAGATAACTATATTGGATCATATGTAACATCAAGGTTTGTTTTCATTAATGAATAGAAATAAATTACATGGTCATTAAAAACCTTTTTGGGGAAACAATCCTTTTCATTTTGAAAATCACTTTCGAAAACAATGAAATTAAAAACTATTTTGAAAATCCTTTTATTTAGATTTTTTTTGGAAAGAAATAAAAGATACATAATGAAAACATATTGGAAATCATGATGAAAAAATAAAATCATGTGAAAAATGAAAAAAACATTGTTTTCAAACATTTTAAAAAAAGAGTCAAAAGTTACCCATTTAAAAAATTAAAAATTAACATTTTAAAAATTTTCAAAAGAAGGTAAAAAATCTTGATAAATTGACTTATGAAATCATATATTATTATAAAATATCACTTTTTAATTCATTATTTAAAATATTAATATGGTAGGGAATGATACCACGTCCAAAAGAAAGATAAAAGATCAATATCACATACCAAAAATTGTGTTTTTATTTATTCAGTAAATAAGGGGAGAAATATAAATAAATCATGTTAACCACATTCATAACCAATGAAGAATTAATATATGTATTTTTATAAAAAATCATATTATTTACTCGTAATGAACCTTGAACATATGTAATCCTAAAAGAATTGATATTTTAATATAAATACTTTTCTATGTTGGTAGCCCAATAATAATATTCCCCATGAAAGAATAAAATCATATAAAACATTAAATATCATGAAAATAATTTTATTCATGATATATCTCATAAAAAATTAATTAGTTATTCCGCATTAATTATTTTTGGTTTATAACATAACATATTTCCAAAACAAGATAGTTTGAGGCGAGAAATCTTTAAAATGATCATATCATTAAAGTGAGAATTAATAAAATAATAATCTTTGTTTATTAAAAGTAAATATAAATTATAAAAGTGAAAATATAACAAAACATAATCAAAATACATTACAAATACAATAATTTCATTGTAAATTCAATGAAGAAGTTATATAACCCAATGAAAATAAATTGAGTTATAAAATTATTTTACTCTTTCTAAATTTCATGTTAATTCTCCTTGAATGAAATAATTCAAATAGAAACATAATATTCCATGATGTACTATGGATTCATGAAATTACATTTAAATGTATTGTATATAAAATATATTAAATAAATTTAGGGCATATAATTTATATATGCCTCATTGAAGGAAAATTAGGATGAATTCCCTTACAAATTTGGTAATCGATGGGTCAAAACCTCATGAAATAGATAGCTTCAAATTTATTAATAATTAAAAATATTTACCATGAAAATAATAATAAAAAAAATTATTGTGCATTATATACACCACTAAATTAAAACCAATTTTAAATAAAACATATGTCTCATAGAAATAAAAAGCGAGACAAGAAACCCTTACCCGGATTCCAGAATTTTCAGGTTTTTCCTTTTATTCCTTTATAATAAGAACATATAAATTATTTTATTCCCCTATAAGTTTTTTAATTTTTAATACATTATAATTAATTAATTTAGTCCACTTATTTATAATGATATATTTAATTATTTAATCACTTAATCCCACATTAGGTGTTTTGAGGACATTCCGTTATTTATTTCAAAACTAATTTAGTTTGTTATTCATGGTCAATGAGGTAGTTATGTAAACATAAATAGAATAATAATCATTTTATTCTTTTAAATTTTATATATATTAGGATTTTAAAACCAATCATGATTGGTAGTTATAAAAAATGTACTCCATTTTACTTATAGTGATAATTGTACATACACATGCATGAGTGACATTTCCATTTTTCAATGATCAATATGAAAAGAAGTTAAGTGAACTTTTATAATTAAAAATTATAATAATTTCATAATTTCCGTATTATATTGTTAAATGTACTTTTATATATAATCTATGTGTTTCAATCATGAACAAATAATCACATCACTTCGTGGAAGCATTAGTCCACACACACACACAAATGACATTATCATTTTTTATTATAAGAAATAAATTGATATATTATATTTTTAAAATTTTAAATATGTTAAAAATATCATAATTATTTTATCTTTATAATTTATATTCAATTAAGTTATCCTTATTTCTTTCTATGTAAAGCATTTAAGAAGAATTAATTAGATCGCTTCAGGAGTTAGTAGTTCACCATACACACGATAGACATTATCATATCCTCAAATGAATGGAATGTAAGAAGGTATATTTAATCTAATAACTAAATATAAATATACTTGTTACAAGTATAATATATAGAATTTCCATATAGCATTATTACAATCCTTGATAATTGATGATGGAAATTAATGATGTCAGTTTGTGAGGTGGTTGTCCTCCATACCCATGAATGATAATTATATATCTCATTTGATGGAGGATGATATAAATTTAGGATATGAAATTAATTTAATAAAATATAAATATATGGTATATTTTGGTTTTATTATATCATAATAATTTAATAATATTTATAAGTGGTGTAAGAAAAAATAAAATAAAAATGCACAATTATGCATGATGATTCTCCTTCATAAAACCTCCTTTTGTTATGACAGATTTATTATGAATATAAGGGATCATAGTAGTGGGTAGGTAATTTATGAAGTCATTGTGGTAAATAATGTATGAGCCAATATGATTTTATGGTGTGAAGAGGTGAGGAGTTGGGGTTTTATTTTATAAGTGAGGTAACCATCGCACTTGTGATTTTTTCAATGAAAAAGAAATACCCATGTTTTTCAGAAGAATAAAGGATACATAATTGACCATTATAAATACATATAATGAAAAGGTAAAAATATCTTTTTAAAATATCTTTTATAAAAAAATTATATCATTTTGATTCTTATATTTTTGTTTAATCCCCTCATAACTCGTCTTCACAATAAACATAAAATTAATTTTTAATGTATTCATTATCGATTGTGGTTTAAAATGATGTTCAAACAATTAAATACTATAAATTATGTTATTTCAAAATATTTAAATAATTTAACCTAATTTATTTCACATGTGTGGGGAAATTTTAATTTTAAATTAATCTCACAAACATGATAAAAAATTAGGTTTCTAAGAAGTGTACTTTTCATTAAAAAAAATGATTTTATATTAACTCTATGAAAAATAATAATTATTTTATGAATAATAGTAAAGATTTATTTGTATATAAATTTTAAATTTATTTTAAATAATTTAACAATAGGTATCATTTAAATTAATTACAAAAAATAAATATTATTCAACTAAAAATAGTTTTTATAAAAATACAATTTCTAAAGTTAAAATAATCTTATACTAAAGACCAGAAAAAACATTATTCAACTGTAATATGATGGAATAAATATAAATAAAATTTTAAGGTTTCATGAAATCATATTTGAAATCTTATTATACTTTTAAATTACATAATTTATAGAAAATAAATTATTGTTTTATAATAATCAGCATGTTCACTATTCACTAAGAAGTCTATATTTTCTGAAAATTCAAAATAATTCACCCTATGTTTATTTTTATATTATTATTTAAAATTGTGGATATTTTATCTTATAAATTTTCTAAAATATCAATTTATTAATCATAATAATTTACCATAAAAGGAAATAAAAATCTTTTTTTATGAAAACCATGTTTTGAAAACTAAAATTACTTTATTAAAAAATGAACGATTTTATACTCATCATTTATCAAAATTTTATACTGAGTATGAAATATATATATATATATATATATATATATATTTATCATTATATAGTTATTACTGTTGATACCTATAAATTTAATAGCTTGGTTATGATGGTTATATATCTCACAGGTCCTTTAAGCTCAGTGTTACATGTGGAATACGCTATCGAACATATTCCTCTTATTTAGAATATTAGGGTGTTATAGTATTAAACAATTTTTATTTTTCAACATTCACCTAAAAATCCATTTTTCTAAAAAATATTAAAATTAAACCTATGCTAATTTTGTTATAGTGAATTTAAAATTTTATTCTAATTGAAAAGACTAAAATTAAAAAAAATGTTTAGATTTTAAATTAAAATATAAAATATAAAGTGAAAAATATTGATAAAAGTGATCTTTTAAACATTATTTGTTCTTAACATAATTTCATATTTATTTCTAATTTCATTTTTGTTAATATATTAGTCTATATGAAATAATAATTAAAATGATTAAATTCAATTTATTAGAAAAAATAATCAATAATTAGTCAAATAGTTTCTTTAAAATGAATATTTGTTTTATGAAAAATAAAATAAAATATAATTTTTCTAATCCATTAATATTGAAATATTTATTTGAATTATATAAATATATTAAAGTATTTTAAAAATTATAATACTTTTATATATGTGTCACACACACACATATATATATTTATAGTGTATTCATATATTATTTTTCTTTTATTTTTATATATTTTAATAATACAAAAATTTAGTATACTTATTTGATAAGATATAAATGTCCGTATTTGAAATGACAATATTTGAAATGACCATATTTCCAATGACCATATTTATAAGAGACATATTTAATTTATATATATACACTTACTAAATTATATATACACTCTACTCTCACATCACATGTTATATTTATTTTTTATATATTATAGTCAATGAATAATGATTTATTATTTAATGGTGATCTTCCTCATTATTGGTTTTGATTAGAAATTGGTGATCTTGAAGGTTGAAGATAGTCCAAGAGTTTTCTAGTCATGAAGATTCTATTATTTTTTATTTATTTTCCCATATATTTTTTTTCAAAATTAATTGATGTATTTTATCGATGATGAGTAATAACCCATATGTTAAAATACTTTGTTTTTCTACATTTTATGTAATGTTCCTCTTATAAATGACTAAAGTGTCTTTAGTTAGGTTCATAGCTTATAATGAAATTTTTTTATTCATGCTTCATTTCTCTTTACATAATAGAGTAATGTAATTTAAAAATATAAGGATAAAATAATTAATAATAAGAAAAACAGAAACAACAACTAAAATAACAATAAAAACATAAATAATATTAATATTAATGACTCCTAAAACAAGGGGTTTAACATTACCCATAAATATATTTGTAATGTCCCGGTTCTGGAAGCCGCCCAGAGGTGCCCCATAGCCCGTTGGTCACATGGCCCCAAGGGCATTTCCCAGAATTCCAGAGGCTATGGACTAGTAGCAAGGGCCTTGGGTGTGATTGTGGGGAAACTATGCCCTCATTGGTAGAGCAACACATCGGAAGTAAAAAAGATAAAAATAACAGAAGTAGTAAAACATGGCATAAAAAACTGGATGTAATAAACAACTAGAGCACACATATAAAAATGATGCATGATACATATGTATCTAAAAGAATTCAAACAAGTCACAATGATGGAATACCAAACTAAGTCAATGTATAACAAAAAATAGATAAAATGCTCTACAGCATTGCAATCCTCACCTTGGTCCACTGCCCCTCAGCTTCATAACAATCAAGTTCCTGATGTTGAAGGGCACATTACCTTATCTATACCTGCATTAATATGATCTATTAGGGACCAAAAGCATCACCCAAATAGGGTGTCAGACTAAATCCCAGTAGGCAACCCCCAAAAAAAAATTTCCTAATAGTCTATTAATATATATGGAAGGCTATAATCAAAATGAAGAAGTAAACGAGGAAGTACTCAAAAGTAAACAATCCTATAGTTTCAAATGCATTCAATTAACAGATAACAAGTACGAATCTAATCATAAGAAAGTAACCCTCTGAAATGTACTAAAAACCTAGCCCTTTTGTTCCAACCAAAACAAACACAAGCAACCCCCTGGCAAGTACACAAATTGAAACCCCTCAGGTTCATCTTTTTCATAGACTCTCTGAGGAATCACTCACCGTCAATCCCATATATAGTCTCATAACAGTTACTAAAAGGCACTATAGGGTAGCACTCAATATCTAGTTCCCCCTATTCCCCACATCGAGGAACTACAGACACTCTGAGGAAGCACAAAAGTACATTCCCCCTATGTTCTCACATCATAACAGTAAAACAGACACTCTGGAGAAGCCCTCAATGTCCATTCTTAATGCAGTCTACTACACCAGGTTCTCACCGCCTTATTTAAGCCAATTGATAACATTGATATATAACGGCCAAGTCATACCTCAAGAACTACTTGGATAAATAGTCTAAAACATAACAACATGTTAGATAAATAATACTACTCCATCATATCAACACAAGAAATGGAAATCAAGCATCCTAACAGGCTAAGAAAGACCAATCAATCATAAACAATACAAGCATTAGAAAGACATCTATAACATAGCAACTACCACTATTCACATTCAATTTACCCCTACTCAAGCATATAAATCATCGCATGAAATGACAGGGTTAAAACCGTAAACACACAATACCACAATCAAGGGTACTAGTAATCTTTCACATATTACTCATTGACTATCTATGGAAAGGCAAAATCCACATACCTCAGTGTTGTATGATAAATATACTCTGGAGTCTGCCCTTGGATCGACCTAGAACGCGGAAGATCATCAAAAAGTCTAAAACATTATGTAGAGGATAACTTGGGAAAGAGGAGAAATCAGGAAATGATGTTCATGAAGAAGATAGAACTTACCGATAAGATTCTGATGCAACTGATGAAGTTCGATTTGGAGAACATATGCTCGAACGGAGGCTCCAGGACAGATCGACACCGTACAGATGGTCACGGTTAAAGAAGGTGAAGAAGAAGACAATTCTTCCAGTTAGATGCTACCCCTATCCTTTTAATGAAAAAAATAAGGTACACGACGTGTTCTTGCCCTTACCGTCACCAGCATTAGGCGGTCTCCAGGTGACCACACATGGTGCTGTGATCAGCCGTTACACATCCAGCACATGGCTACATGTGTAAAAAGAATAATCAACATGTACATATAAGTACAAGACATGTACTTCAAAAAATTCCAGAAACTCATATTTTTGTCAAAAACACCTTAATGGAGAAACAAATACCTTAAAAGAAGATATGGGTCCCTAAATTCTTCCCCCCTTATTTAAATTCATCCATGAATTTCAATTGTAAGGTGACGTTGAAGAAGAATCCTCAAAAATCTCTAGCCACTATGATCATACATCGACCTCCCTCTCTCACGTCTCGTCCTATACTCGCCCGTGCTACCATAGCACTCGTACCAGAGGAACTGTCCGACCACATAGAACCTTTATACTTCGATCAAAAATCCAGATAGGATACTCCTTGAATGAGGCATCCACCTAGAGCTCAACCTCCTTATGTTGTAAAATATGAGACGTGTCAGATAAGTAACGTTGAAGCTGAGAAATGTGGAAGACATCATGCATAGCTTGGTACCTCAGAGGTAACTGCAACCGATAGGAAACCGTCCCAACTCTCTCAAACTCCTCAAATGGTCCGATGTACCTTGGTGAAATATTACATTGTCTCATAATCCTTCTGTGTCCCCACCTCAGTGTGACATGAAGAAAAACCTGATCTCTGGCCTCAAACTCCTTAGGTCGTCTCCGTCGATCATCATAACACTTCTGTCGTGACATTGCAGTATCAATCCTCTTCCAAATCAACCCTATTTGATCTGTGGTCTCTTGAAAAAGATGAGGTCCCAATATAGCTGCCTCTCCGACCTCTAGCCAACATATGGGTGATCAACATGGCCTACCGTACAAGGCCTCATAAGGTGGCATCTGAATAGTTTCTTGAAAACTATTATTGTAGAAAACCCCACAATAGGTATGTGATTCTCCCAAGAACCTCCAAAATCCAGGATTCCTGCTCTAAGCATGTCCTCAAGAACCTGAATCATATGCTCGAACTTTCCATCTATCTGGGGATGGTATGTTGTACTCAAAATTACTTGTGCACCCAAACCCCTCTAATGTCCCTGCCAGACCCAAGAAGTAAAACACACAACCCTATCCGAAACAATGGAGTGTGGTACCCAATGTAGATGTGAAAACTCTCGGATGTAAAACCATCCTAACTCATTAATAATTAATGTATCCTTAATCTAAAATAAGTGAGAAACCATTGTTGATCTGTATATGACAACCCAAAATTAATCATTCCCTCTAGGTGACCTCGATAAACCCATCACGAAGTCCATCACGAGGTCATTCCATTTCCACTTAGGAATGTGTATCTTCTAAAAACTCCCTGTGTATTGCTGATTCTCTGCCTTCACCTGTTGGCAGGTGGAACATCTCATGATAATCTTAGCAACATATCTCTTCATACATGGCCACCAATACTGATGGTTTAGATAATGATACGTCTTACTGATGCCAGTATTATCTTCCCAAACCAAGGAATGAAATTCCCACCTCAGCTCCTCGTATATGTCTACTGGCACCCATAAATGCCCATGAAAACTCATGATCTCATCCTCACATACTATATATCCATGAATAGGGTCCTCTCCTACAGAACTTTCTAGTAGGAATAGGCCTTCAAAAACGGATAGCTGCCTCATTCTCACTCGATCAAGAAGAGTAGATATGACAACTACAGAAGATAGAAATGTCTTCCCCAGTCTGTCATGCATCTTCAAATTCATATCAAAGAATAGAGCCATAAGAAACCACTCATTGCTGGCCTCTTGAATTGCTTGTACCTGAGTCCTCCTGCTCAACGCATTAGCCACAACGTTACCTTTCCTAGCTGTGTAAGAATGCTCAAAGTCAAAGGACTAAAGGTACTCAACCAACATTTGTTGTCTCAAATTTATGTCATGCAGAGTGAAGATATACTTGAAAATTTTGTGGTCGGGGAAAACCACAAAAAGCTATCTGAGAAGATAATGTCTCCAACAGTGGAAAGCATAAATAACTACAGTGAGTTTGAGATTGTGCATCAAGTAATTCCTCTCTTGTGGCATGAACTACCGAGAACCAGACGCAACAACTCCTTATCCCTGCATAAGAACAGCTCCCAGCCCAATACGTAATGAATCACAGTATACAACACAACTTTTTTCCTTGCTTTGGAAATACTAGTATCAATGATGATGTTAACCTAACATTCAGGTCCAGAAATGCTAACTCATAAGAATATGACCACATGTACTTCACATCCTTCTTAGTAAGGACCATTAGTGGAACCACTATGCGTGAAAAGTCTTGTAAAAAATGTATGTACTAACCATCTATTCCTAGAGAAGTTTGCACCTCAAAGATATTCTTCGGCTTCTCATAAGAAACTACTGCTCTCACTTTCTCTGGGTCTATTGATACTCTAACCTCTATGATAATATGACCCCAGAACAAAATTTGGTCTATCCAAAAGTGGAATTCTGAGAGCGTAGCATATAATTGATCCTCTCTCAGTGTACTCAAAATGATCTCAAGTTGTGCGGCATGTTCATGTTGAGTGTGAGAGTACACCATGATATCACCCATCAAGACTACCATGAAATAATCCAATTATGTATAGAACAATCGGTTTATTAGTGCCACGAAAAATGCAGGTGCATTCGAGAGACCAAATGGCATAACCACATACTCATAGAGACCATAGCTCTTCTATAATGCTAAGAGAGGTATATCTGATGGACTATTGCGCAGATGATGGAAACTGGATCTCAAGTAAATATTTGAGAACACTTGGTCACCTAAAAATTGATCAAAGAGATCATCAGTCCTTGGAAGGGGATATTGGTTCTTGATCATCAACTAGTTCAACATTCGATAATCCACATAATGTCTGAGGGTACCGTCTGCCTTTTTCGAAAACAGGACATGCAAACCCCAAATAAGAGTACTGGATCAGATGAAACCCTTTAGCTGCATCTTCTCAAACTGTCTCTTGAGCTTCTGTAACTCTGGTGTATACATCCTATATGGAGGAATAATCATTGGTGCTAGTCATGGAAGAAGCTCGACTGAAATTTCCACCATTTTCTCTGAAGGGAAACCAGAAAAATCCTCTAGAAAGACTTCCCTTAAACGATACACCACTGGATGAAAGTCCCTATGTGAAGTCCCTTGTTCATCCAGATATAGACTAGCTATCTGAGTTGTAACTCCACCCAACCCATGATGCTCGGGTCCCGCTCTTCTCGCCTGAACATCCAATTCTCCATTATGAAGAAATGATCAGCCCTCCGGTTATGTGAAACTCACCCTATGTTAATAGTAATCGACAACTGCCTATAATGAAACTAACCTATGCATTTTGAGAATGTCATCATTTCCTATCATATATATGAAATAATTGTCCCATAGGAAGTGACACCCACCAAACTCTAGAGGGCACTCCTTGCACTGTCGTACCATAGCATTTCTTGTCTCCAACTCTGTGTCTAGAATTAAGTTATCAGTAGGAGAAATGATACAGAGCTTAAGGATCTCTACAACAGCAACAAATATAAAGATATGGGAAGTGGCCATATCGAAAAGATCACAAGATAAAAATAAGGAAACTAGGATCGTACCTCGAACTGTAGCGGGTCCAAGATCCTTCTCATGTTGAGTCTGCTCTACTGCAAAAGTATAATCTACACTACGGCCCTGTGATCCTGCCTGACCACTCTGATATAATCCACCCTATTGTTGTATAAATCCTAGTGAATGGCCACCATGGCCACAACCTCCGCCTCATCCTGAACATCCAGAAGAATAGTAGTTCCCACACTGGGGAGAAACTGGATGTGCTTCCCCTAAACGAGGAGTCATAGAAGAACCCCAGTCGCCAGCATCCTGTGAAAAAAACTTATAGAAATGTTGAAAATGGAACATCATGCAATATGATCGGTACTCCACTATGTCTTTTGGGCAATGTGGTATCGTATTCCTTCTCTTCCCACACTGGTATTACCCCGCCTGGCTACCAAAATAAGTGTCCCACCTCCATATATCCCCATTCATAGACTCTCTGCGGTGCTTCCGGCTGCCAGCAGGAGGGATACCAACTCCAGACGTCAAACCACCTTGGCTCACCACTCTAGAAACCCTCAGATTGTTCTCCATGATTAGAATCTGGTTGACTATAGAAGTGATGGAAATCAACATGAATAAGTTCTCCTGAGATCAGATGTTTTGCCTGAGACCAGCCTCAAACATCCTTGCCAGAAATAACTCATCACCTCTTAAAATAATCATGAATCAACGCAACTCGATGAACCTAGATGAATAATACATAACATAAAGAGTACCCTCATCCAGACTCATGAAATCTTGAGAATGGTCGGCCCTTAAGGTCTGCAGGTAGAAGAAGTCATAAATGCATGCTAGAACGCATCACAAGTCATAACCTGTCAGCATCCTACCTGTGAGATCACTTCCCACCATTTCCTTGTGGAATACTGAATCATGTACTTAGAAAGCATATCCCTTCTCTCTAGAGGCAGATCTAGATGATAGAACATCGTTAGAATGGCTTCAAGCCATGACTGTGCAGTTTGGGGTCTTCCATACCCTAAGAAAGTTGGAGGATGCTGCTACTGAAAGACCAGCTTCAATTTTTCTATAGAGGGGGAAGGACGCGGTACTATTTGGAAGGTCTTCATAAACCTCATAAATACCTATCGAAACTGTGTGTTAGAACCTATTTCCAGAATGATGGATAGCTCCAAGACTAGCACAATTGGAGGATCTAAGGGTATTCCCTTATCAGCCATATCCCATGTTTGATCACTGACCTATAACTGGCAGACAACCAGAGGACGTCTCGGTGGCATAAATTTTCATGGGAAAGCACACACCTTATATCACGATTAACAAGGGATGAAACATAGATGTGGGTGAACTGATCAAAAGAAGGAAAGCATTCATCTTTTTCATATCATGGATACACGACGTGTATAATGACTACACAACATGTTCCCTTAATCCTTCACACGGGTGTGTACTTTGGCCAACCAGGTCGTGAAACACCCTATACAATAGTCGTATTTTCCTAACACATGACATGTACTTGAATCATCTTTCCCTGTCTGATTTATTCTACATGGATAAGCCACATGGTTCTCCTAGAACAAGACTACATGGTGTGTTAGTGACAAACATGGAGTTTACTGGATGAACCTCACTAAACCAGGTTGTTAGTTACACAGCCGGATAAAAAAGTTACACTACACAGCGTGGTCAAACTTTACATGACATGTATAACCAATGTTTTCTCCATCCGTTTCATTTTTCACATGGTTGGACACATGGTCTATACAGCAAGACATGTACATCTGGTACACGGCAGGTCCCACCATATATTTCCAAACCCCGTGTCTCTTCCCACACATCCAATGACACGAATAGAGACTACGCGGCATGTACATACATTACACGGAGTGTACATAAGAAAAACATCTCCTTCCCGAATATAAAGACACATGGCATGTATTCATCATTACACGCCATGTATTCTGGGTTTTTTCCAGATAGTAAGACCCAAAAACTAATTTGAATGCCCAGAAAACACTGAAACAAAAATTAAAGTTCCCAATTATGATCTGTGAGAGCGCATATTACCTACGAATCAAGGGTTTGTACCTTATACATGTCATATTGAAGGAATAACAATACAATGATCCACCAACTTCTGATTCATGAGGGCCCGTAACACCTCAAGAACCAAGATTTGTCATCCCTTAAGAAAAACCTTAAACAATACAATACCATATCAGAAGTCAGGAATTCTATATAGGAATATATTACAATAACATGCATATCAAGCACAACATCTATCACAATAACATGAAATCACAAATTCACCCTAAATGGCATGGCAAGAATGAATGACATGTGATCTCTAGAAAGTGCCGATTTGATGCATGTGATGGAATACCCTTATCTCAATGGGTTGCAACAAAAATATAACCTTAATAATATCCATCATAACAACACAAAAAAATTTATTCATCCAACACTGAAATCAAATCAACTTTAAAATTGTAAAACCAGAAAAATTGCAATAACGAGGTAGATTTGATTTTCCCTGTACATGGGTTAGCTAATCCGAAGTACATCTTATTTACGGGTACCAATTTTCTTCCTATCCATGTTTATAGGATCCAAATAATAATTCAAAATGAAAATAATTCCTCTAATACAAATTTGGAATGTCTTGGTTCTGAAATCCCCCCAAAGGTTCCCCGTACCCGGTTGGTCACATGGCCTCAAGCGCATTTCCCAGAATGCCAAAGGCTACCAAATACTTGCTAGGGCCTTGGGTATGATAGTGGGGAATCTATTCCCACATTGGTAGATTAACACAGTATAAGTAAAACCAATAGCTATAACAGAAGAAATAAAACATTCCATAAATAAATAACGGAAGTAATAAACAACTGGAGCACACATATATAAATGATGCATGATACTTATGTTTAGGAAAGTATCCAAAAAATTCACAATATTAGAGTAAAATACTAAACCAATGTACGATAGATAATAGATTTTATTATCTAAAACATCCCAAGCATTGGCTTGGTCCCATTCTCCCCAACTTCACAACAATCTAGTCCTTGAAGTAGAATGGTGCTTTCCCTTATTTATACCTTGAGCACTATAATCTTTTTGGGCCAAGAAGAATGACCCAAACATGGTGTGAGACTAAATACCATTTAGAAACCACCCAATGATATGTGCCTAATTGTATGTGAATATATATGTAAGGCTATAATCAATAAGAATCAGTAAATAAGGATGTACTCAAAAGTAAACAATACTACATTTTCAAATGCATTCAATTAACATATAACAAGTAGATATTCATAAGCAAGGAACCCTCTGGGAAGTACTCACAGCATAAACACCCTAGTCCAATAAAAAAACACAAGAAACCCTTTGGGAAGTACACACAGTCTAACCACTCTGGTTTATCTTTTACACAAACTCTCTGAGGAAGCACTCAGCGTCAATTCCCCATATAGTCTCGTATCATTATCTAAAAGGAACTTTGGGGAATCACTCAACGTCCAATCCACCTTGTGGACCACATATAGGAACTACATGCACATTGAGGAAGCTCTTATCTCCATTCCCTCTATGGTCTCACATCGTTATAGTAAAAAATTACTCTATAGAAGTCATCAACATCCATTATCCCTGCAGTCTACTACACCAGGTACTCACAGCCCATTGTAAGTCAATCAAGCATAGCGATATATAACAGCCAAGGTATACCTCAATAACTACATGGATATATAGTATACAACATAACATCATGCCAGATAAATAATATTACTCCATCATATCATCACATGGAATGAAAAGAAAGCAGACTAATAGGCTAAGGAGGACCCAACAATCATAAATAATACTAGAATGGGAAAGACACCCATAGCATATAAATTAACCCTATTCACATTCAATTTTCCTCTAATCAGGCATATAAATCTTAGCAAGCAATGAGAGGGTTAAAACCGCAAACACGCAATACCCTGATCAAGTGTATTGGTACTCTTTCACATGTAACTCAAAGACTATATATGAAAACACACAAACCACCTACCTCATCATTGTATGATTGATATACTCTGGCGTTGGCCCTTCGATCGAACTACAATGTGGTAGATCTAAAAAATGTATAAAATGGTCAATCGAGGATAACATGGTAAAGAGATGAAATTTGCGAATGATGTTCAATAATAAGAGAGAACTCACCAATGTGATTCATACACAATAGATGGAGTTCGATTTGGAGAACAGATGCTCAATCGGGGGCTCGGGGAAGGATCAATGTCATACAGACACTCTCGATCAATGAAAGTGAGGAAGAAGAGACTTATGACAATTAGACTCAGCCCCGGTCCATTTAATGAAAAAAACGAATGTACAAGCCATGTACTTTAGAAATAAACGGTGTGTACTTTCCCTTACTACCCCCCACATTAGGCGTTCTCCAGGTCACCACACACAGTTGTGTGCTCGACCATTACACGACCATCACACAGCTATGGGAAACAAAATTGTACACAATTAATACATATAAGTACATGGTGTGTACTTAAAAAAATTCTAAAATCTCCTCTTTTTCTAAAAAACTCGATAATGGTGAAAAAAATACCTGAAATGAAGATCTGGGTTCTTACAAAAATTGCATCCTCATAAATTAAATTCCACATCACTAATGAATGTTAGTGAGGGTATTATTAACATATTCTGCATTCAGGATATAAATTCTAGTAATACAATGACATTACATTATTAAGATATACCAAGTTACTCAAATTTCCCTAAAAGGGATCGATCATCCAAAAAATCATGTACCAGTGTAGGTATTTAACCTAAGAATTTGAATTTGTAAGACATTAAACCAAATAGGAATAATATATTGCTTAAAAAATAGCTATTATCATCAACTACTAGTTCATAAATCATAAAAACATCTATATATATCATAATAATAAAAATGAGATAAACTTCATGAAAAAAATCCTGAATTAATTATAAAATCCAAGGAAATTGATACTGTCAAACATAAACTTTCTAATAAAATCAATCGTTTATTAACTAAACATTAAGAATATATTAAACATAATAGTTATATATACCTCAATAAATTTTTATTCCAAAATTATCCAAATTAATATACCATTTCATAAAATCACTATACAATGTTATTAGTTCCATTTAATGTGAGTTTCAAAAACATTAAAGTATAAATATTAAATAAAAATCCATATATATTTCACATAACACTCATAAATTCAAAATTACATTCGATAAATATCATTGAATAATGATCATAGAAATAATTAATTTATATTTTGGTGTCAACCTCACTACGAAAAGGCAAACTAAGAAACTAACTATTTTTATAATAATATATTAATATTCTCAACGATTTACATATTTTCCTTTATTTAGTTATAAAACATAGTGGTTTCAAATACATACATTTCATAACATCATAGTCATGATCTTATTTCAACTAAATAATAAAACAAAAAATTATTATTATAATATCCAAAAGAATCAGAGTGTATGAATATGAAATCTCAATTGTAATATACCATCAACAATGGCCTATTTATATCAATATATGATACTTTCATTTCAACTATTTTGTACTTGTTCAGTCCTATAACTCTCATTGTACTACCTAGGTTACAATAATTTATGTTCTCTTATACTTCTTCACATAACCCCATAAAGTAATTAGAAAATAAGTTATTCAAAATGGTTTGAGAAGAAAATGTGATTGACCAAAGATTATCCCCCAAGGGTGTCTAGAAATGTGTGCAGTTATTAACATTTGTATTACACTAGGATAATAAAATCCCATACCAAATCAGATGTTCTGACATGAAGTTCAACATGACCTCAGGCATTCCTCCCTATACTTCAAAGGTTTCCAACTAACAGCGACCATCTAAAGTGAGTCATGGGGTGACCATACCACAAATTGGAGTGTAGTGTTACATATAAAAAAACAAACATGTTATAGTATAAAATAATTGTACATGTAAACCAATAGCTATAAATATAAATTATCATAACTAAAATAATATACTTGAACATTTAAGATGGAATACAAGGACATTGATCACTGACCCGGATAAACACATATACAAGATAAAGAAATAATAAAATTACATTGAGGTATTGTACACATATTCATTCGAAACTAACTCATATTCATTATGCTCATATAGAGATATCCAACACATTAGTTAACCCCATGACTTTTCCCAACATGTTCATATAAAGAGTGAGGGATACTAAGATACCCATTTTTATTGACTCTTAAAGAATATGTGTATGAAACCTTGTAGGGAACCACCAATGCAATAAATAATCTAACCAGTAAATGCAGTGAATGTGCATGAAATAATATCAGAAGAAATTAAATTTGAAATAAAAAACAACAAAATTTATAACTTATATATATAAAGGCACATGTAAGGGAAAACACCAATATGCTAGCAGGTCTTATGCTTACCAAGCCACTAAGAACAATAACCATACCAACACCATCTCCATGGTGGAAGAAATATCAACTGTTCATGTCTAAAATATCCCACTATATGAGATATTCCCAAAATACATTTGAAACATACTATTGGAAGGTATATTCCATGTACATGCTGAAAAATTCCTAACAAAATTCATATTGTGGGATTGTTCATATGGCTCTACTAGAATACTCAACTACAAAAAAATTGTCAAGAAAAATAATGATACAAGATGATATATCAATAAAATATCATATCATGAATGAGTCATAATCATAACAAAACCACATGTTATAAAACATGACTGGTTTTGGAAGGGTGCACAAGAAAATAAAAAATTAATCAATATCAATAATGGGTCTCACATGACACACAAACACATGTGATCCATATTAGACCTGGGTATCAAATGCCACAAACACACACAGACCCACACATGTGATCAAATATTCAATCATCTATGGTCGAAATCAAGATAATGTGCATGGTTTTTATATGTCCCGTGTCCATTTATTATGTTACCATATACAGGGTTCCTTTAATAAGTCATGGCTAATATATCATTAACAAAATAATAATTACATGACGTTCATACCAAAATGATGATCAAAGGGTGATTCAACATATGTGGATAACCTCATATCAAATTCCAATTAACCATTTATAATCTCATATAGTAATAAACATGTGACCACATAAATGAATATTGAGCCAAATCCCTTTGGAGAAAATCCCAACTACTAAACTCAAGTCATCAAAGTCCTTTCTGCATCCATCAATCACAATGAGTTTTTATATAATATTCTAGAAATCACATATAATTATTTATAATAAAATTACTATTAATTTAAGGATTCAAAAAAATCTCAAAAAAATACCAAATGCATATATTCTAAATGAAACATGTCGTATCAAATTTCATCTGGAACCATGCCCAACCACCCACGGATGGTCTATAACATTATCTGCACGTCATTTATGGACAAATAACTATCCCATGACAACAAAAAATCCAAATTAATGTAATTTAATTTTAAAAATTACATGAAATAATACCAAATATACACCTCTTCCACAACGTCATCCAATAGTGTTTGAGACACTCTCGACAAACTCCAAAATCTAAGGCATGCAAAATCATTAATTTAAACCCATGATATGATGGCTGACACAACTCAATTCAACTAAAAACCATTCAACAAACATAAAGTGAAAAACTTCAACAAAACTACCATAAATAGAATTATTTTATCTCACATAACATCATATGGCCGTGATGATTTAAATCATCATCATTCTCATCAAATTCCTTGAAGATCTGGATAAATTGCCATCCGTTCGTTAATTGGGATATGACCAAAGATCAATTGATGGTAAAAATTATCAAGGAGGAGAGGATGAGACAATAAAGTGTTTAAATGGCTATGAGGTACTAATAAGAATCATCCCTAATGAACAAAACAATTATCATCTACCGCACAAGGATGATAGAGAAACGATCAATGTTTAATAGAGTATTCTTTATTAATTCAACAATGGTTTGCTTATTATTCCACCATAGATTAAGGGGATATCATATTGGGAATAAAATAGAGAAAATAATCAAATGAAATGGGATAATTTTATATAGGTATAATAATCTCATGGGAGGATTTGTGATAAAATGTACATGAAGATCCTTATTATAGTGATATGAAGTGTGTCTCATTGTCTCATCGATCGGGGTCTAGTAGCTACTTTGGGTAGGCTCATCTTCATGTTGGTGAGTATTTCTTGGTAAAAAAGCTATTATCCACCCAACCAGCTAAACAATGGAATCAAAAACAGTCATGACTACTTGAAGGTCTATCCATTGACTACACTAGCTATGATTCTCCCGTCCATTTCTATTCAATTCAAAAAAACCACTTCAAGATGATTAAAAATGAATCACAATAGTTCAACACCCAATTCTTTGAATGATACATTCTCCCTAAAAAATCACAAATTCCACCATAATTTATAAAACACAATATAATTATTCATTATATTATTTCCACAATAGAACTTCTTATCCTTAAGAAGGTTTTGTAGCTTCATAATCACACCTCTTGATCTATATTGATTATCACCACATTGAGTTGTAATTTCTCTATCCTCGAACATGAAATCAAAACCCAATGACCATACTACTTCCCAGACACACCTCAATATCTCATATCTTGATTATAATACTACATACTATAATATCATCCAAAATATCAATGTAATTGAACATTGAGAACAATATGATCACACAGGCCCAACTCTGTAGACTATATTGCCATTAAAAGATTCCTCCTAAAGTCACACAATGCTCCCCACTATATGAACATCCTTACAGAACATGATTTGGACTATCCAATGAAACACATAGTTTGGTTTTGATTCAAATATATTGATCCTATAGGATGAATGTTTAAAATGTTTATATTGAAAACCTAATTCTTGAATCTAAATTGGATGACGAAGGCCTTACAATCTAACATAACCTGAACATGTCAACCATTCATAGCTGGCCCTAAAAAATCCTTTAACATCACTATTTTATGAGATAAAATTAATATTAATGAGGTTGAACCCCCCCCCCCACGTTTATATTGATATCGAAACACTACATCTCTCCCTTTCAAACATAGTCCAACAAATGATTTCATACCCAAGAAATAATTATCTATCAATGGTCGATCACAATTCCTTAAGACCCTTAAGCGTATTAATAACAATATAGAATAATTAATTGAAATTTGATTTTTGTTTTATGTAAACTTCTCTGTTGGTTAACATAACACTAACACAATACATTAATGAATAGTCATGAACTAATGGACTATTGGTCTGATTGACTCTTAGATAATACATTCTATGCAACGAGTTTCACTCCAAAGTGTTTTCACTACCGAAAACAAAATCATAAACAAACCCCCTTAATTCATCATGAAAACATGTAATATTTAGTATGTTCTACATTTGTCTTGTAGAGTCCCCCAACCTATTATATGGTCAATATTACACAAGACTATGAAACATTCTACAAATGAATAATTTGACCTTCGACCAGATCGATGATTGGCACAGTAGAAGAATGTTTATCATCACTATAAAATGAATATATCAGTCTACCCAACCCATGACTAGTTTATTATTGAACAAAATGACTAATAATGACCATCCATTCATACCAAATTAAAATTTAAAGCATAAAAAACTGTACATACATGGAATTATCATAATGTATTTTACTGCATTCCATGATCAACTCTTAGAAAAAGTTAGGATATTTAATAACATTTGTGTGGGTTAAAAAATCAATCAAATGGGGTCTCATTCACTCATGAAATCCTCTACCCGAACCTAGAAATCTATATCAAGGTTATAGATGGGTTGACCTCATAATGTAACACAGTATCATTGTTCATTTCATCTCTCATCAATGATAAATCACTATACACTTCAACCTCTAAGACAGTAATCCCTGTGAGATTTATGCTGAACACATCAATTGCCAACTCCATGGAATTTCATAAACCAAAATACTTGGATACCTACCATCGATGGCTCTTCTGATTTCATCAACATAACATGAATTATTCTCAATTGTCCACTCACCACCCTATTTCTACTAATTCAATTAAAATCACACATAATAATAGGAATGAAGTCCCATACATCAATGATTTAATGAAAAGGATGGAATCACCACTCTTTTCACAATATAGAGTGATCTCCCATCATCCACAGCCATCAAATCCATAATCACACACATTATTTCTACCCACACTCTATATATCACCAACTCCACCAAAAAGACAACCTTATTACCCTTTTTCAACAACAAGAATTTCATCCATATCAAGATCTAAAACACATATAAACTCTATTACAAGGATATCCTATATCAAATTGAACTAGGTTCTTAAATCTTCAATCCTTTCAATGAAACCCTTGAATCATAAGTAGAACTATTTAAGTTTCTCTATACTACAAGGCTGAAAGGAAACTCTAATTTTTTTTAGGAATTCAAAATGAGATAATCATTCTTATATAAGATTAATTAGTAAAACCTGATCATGTGGTTCTATCGATAATTTACCCTTAAAATGAACATAATTTTTATTATGTTTCTCCCACAAAAACCTAGGTCACTGACTTATTTGATACTAGAGGTGAATCCATATGTCAACAAGAGTATAATTAAGGGGAAAAGCTCATGAAACATCATCGAGGAACATATCTATAGACCTGACATGATGTATTTTCCATTTTGGAATCAATGTCGATGGGATACATATTTCTAGGTCATTTATAAATTATGACATTGGGTAATACATGGATAAATACACATATAAAAATGTTGGAACCTCAATTATCCATACCTATCTAATATCCATTCACACAATACTCTTCATTGAGGTAGATAATGCTCAGAAATGACCACACATGGTACATTACACTATCCCGGCAAAGGGGGTATATTTTTATCACTGTCATCATCAATTTCATCATAGTACCAGTTCACCAAAATTTAGTCACACATGATCCTCTATCCGAAGTACAACCACAAAAGGGAATTATAAATTGAATTTAATTAAGAAATAATATACAAAAACAAAGTATTTTTTTTAAATTTATGCAGATGAGTCTACCATAGTCTGTACAATAAAATATAGGAAACATGTATATCATGTAAATCTTATGTGATGAATAAGATGCACATGGAACCTCTTTCTGATATAGGTAAGAGTAAAATACATATAAAATAAAAAAATGAAAACCCTTATGTTTCAGTTGTGGTGGAATCATATCACCATAATAGAATAAATTAAGAACAACAATTTCATGCCCTTTTAACATGAAATTACCTTGTAAAAGGAGTTTATAATACACTAAAATAAGTATTATCAGAATATCTAACATATTCCAATGTAACTTTTCCACCATCCCCTCAGATCATGGGAAAATTCATATCTCATTCCATTTTTTATCACCTTAATCTGAATAATTATGTTTGAGATGATGTAACACATGACCTAAAGTATACTTATCCATAATCCAGAGGATACCGACTGTTAGAAACAGTATAAATTGAATCATATAGAGTCTATACCATCAATTAGAGTGCATAATAGTTGGTAAACAAACACACATGTAATAGTATAAAATCAATGTTTCGAGAAAACAATAATAGTAAATGTGATGAATGAATTCAAAAGAAACACAATAAAATTGTTAAACTAGATTACAAGGGAATAGATCACCCACTAGGATGATCAAAAATAAAATATTGGAAATGAATAAAAATAAAAAAAGGCTAGGTACCCAACTACATGACACACCTCACCCATGTATCCATATTTTTAGCGAGTTATCCTACTCATTTTTATACCTCGGGCCTCATCCCAACCTATACCTACAAGATTTTAATGTTCTCAGGTACAAAAGTCCCATAAATTCCCAAGAAGAATGTGTGTAAAAACCATTAGGGGACAACCAATGTGGTCTAGTAAATAAAAATTAAATATTTTTTATTTTTATTTGATAGGATCGATAGTAAGTAAATAACAAATATATAAACTACAAAAGAAAAAAATAATAATCACTTAAGAACATGTATCATATTTTGAGGAGTTCATGGATTATCAATCCACTATATAGCATGGCCACACCTTCTTTAAATTTATACTAGTTGTTTCATCAACCATGCTTGCATGAAAATTTCTACTCAATGGGATATGCAAAAACCATGCCTCAAATTTCTTTCTAGAAGGGATCAAACATTTAAAAGATCACTTATTTATAAAATATATTTCTCCAGGGGAAATATCTTATGGATCAACCTTCACACTAAAAAAATAAAGAAAACTAAAGAAACACATATATACTGTATGAGTGATCAATAAAATAACTTATCAAGAAGAGTGATAATAATAAAAATTTCACATAAGATAACAACAAGAATTGGTCTCAAGGGACACACACAAACAATAATGAAATTGATATCATTTAAGAGTCCAATAGGCCACACTATTACACACATGGGACAAATATTAAATATGGGTCTCACTAGTGACACACACACAAATGTGACCAGAGCCTTGACCATTGTCGGCTACCAAAAAGACTGTGTTCAAGGGTTTTTCTTGGCCCTTGGTAGATTATACAGTAACAGTACACATGGTTTCTTAATTATTTATAACCTACATACCCAAAAATAATAAGGTATTACATTATTTCTATAATATAATAATGAAGTTAGGGTTGTTATCCCTATGTGGTAATCCTTATATCACATTCCAATAAGCCACTCACAATACCATAGGGTAAAGTACAGGGAAACATACCTCAACAAAAATACAAAAACCTTCCAAATAAATTTGGAATGCATAATCTAAGTCATCCAGGCCCGTTGGAACACTATAAATCATCATGAGGTTCTAAAGCATGACTAAGAATTACAAAATAATTAATATTATATAAATTTAAATTAATTAAATTACTTTGAGAAACCTAAAAACCAATGGTTAAAGACATACTTGATGATAAACATTTTTATATCATTTTATAGTCGGAATGACGACAAACCACTTCTGGTAGGTCCATAAAATCCACCAATATACATTATGGGAAAAAAATTACCCTGACACAATTCCAAAAAGATAATTTAATTAATTAAAATATTAACATTAGTATAATTACACCTGAGGATGTACCTTTTCCATAACATCATTTAACATAGTTTGGTCCACTCTCAACACACTTCTAAATCTAAGAAACACAAAATTCCAAATTCAATTCCAGTATACGATGTCCAATGATACTTTTTTTAACAAAAACCATAGAATAAAACAATGGTAATTTCATTAAAAAAACTCCCTACAATATTAGATGTTCATTATCATTATTTATACTAGAACCATGTTAAGATAAATCCCTATCATTAACAGAAAATTCCAACAAAATATAGTGGAAATTTCATTCAACTCATTAATCGAGATCCAGTCAAAGATCGATAGATGACCACAATGATCACGTGGAATGTGATTTAAAATAATGGAAACACCAATTGTATTCAAGGGATAATCATTACCAAGATGATCCATCCATAGTGAATGTAATAATTATCAACAACCATTTGAGGAAGATGGTGTCAAGATTTATGAAGAATGAATGATATCTCTTGGATTTGTGAACGTTTTCCAAAAATATGTACCCTTGTTTAGGGAAACACAATGTGTAAGAAGAATACTCAAAAACAACCAAATGAACCTCAAAATTTTGAGCCATTTCTAAAAATTATATTGGTGGATTGATGCCTTAATAGACCAAATATCCTTTAGTTAGGTGGTACCATGTGCTCCCTAACTTCGAACACATTGGAGTTCACCTTGCTAGTGGTCCACCATCCACCCAGTGTAGGATTAATGGACTAAAAGGGATTACTATTGATAATTTATTCTACTTCCAACCCCACAGAATAGCAATTGGGGGCCACATTCTAGAAAATGTTAGTAGCAGTAGTAGACATTCCTGCTCTAGGTCTCTTTAACAAAGTACCTATGCATTGAGTATATCTTAATGCTCCCATAAATGTATAAAAAACATCCTTAAGTTATCTAAAAATTAATTAAATTATATAAAAATTAAAATCATTAAATGAACCATCCATCAAATGAGAAACTCAAATTCCCCAAAAAAATCCATTACTCTTAACAACAAGGCTTTTTAAAAGTTCATATTTGATACCCAACATGTCATATTCATGATTATTAACTATATGAATAGTTTCACTGAAGCCTTCATCAACATATAATTACCTTGAAATTGATTAAATTAAAATTAAAACCAAAAAATCACTACATATCAAAAATATTTGGATGTTCTCTCATATATATCCTTAACCCTTAGTCATCACCCTAGGGTTTTCACTGAGGTTCATTAAAATAAATATCCAAAATAAGTCTAAAAATGTATGATGCCAAATATAGGGACTTGGTATTTAATGAAATGTAAATACATGATTTATAATAGACATTCCCAAAAATAGAATACAGTGATTTAGAGGTAAAGAGTTATTTGATGATATGATATATATATACATCATCATAAATTTAAAAATTATATCTTTCTTTGAAACTCCCCACAGTGTTCAAAAACCCATATATCTTCAAAAAATACATGTTATACCCTGGGGAAAATGAATAAGTAAAAGGTGTGATCTTGAAATCCCAATTGGTGAATAATCATAAAATAAAGAAAATCATGATAGTCAATAAGTATAACATTACATTGAATAATAAATGATCATAATAAGAAAACATGAAATACAAAAATGTATCATAAGATTATGGAATGGAAATATTTTAGAAACAAAATAAAATATGACATCATAAGAATATATCAATACTAACCTCTATAATAAGGTAACATGGGTAAATTTCCATCATAATCATCATATTGTTAGTCTAACAACCATCATAATCATCGTAAACATAGACTAACCACTGTCATAAAATAATGTGGTTAGGCTAACAGCCCATGCACCATGCATGGTACCTCATTGATAAAATATTAATATGTACATGTATATGTTTGAAAAAAGATAAATAAAACCGTACATAAATCATAATCTTGATCAAACCATGATAATTATGTGGGTTTCATAATTATAATTTATGGAATAACAAAATGATAAATCATAATGATTCCATATAGAATTGTAAAAAAATAATTCTATGATATAATAATTTCAAAGGGAACATTGGCCCTAAAAATAGAGTTTTAATTTAGAAAATTGAAGAGAAGGATTCAAGAGGAAAAATAATAAAGAAATACCACTTGGGTGAAGATTTATAAAATAAGTAAAAAGATCTATTTTAAAAAGGAATGTTTTTATTTATTTCAAAAAAACCATGATTGACACAATATGATTATCCATAAAATAATTGTAGTTTTTAGAAGCTATACATAGTTTGAAAAATATTTATAAGTTAATTCTTGACATGAGATAAAAAATAGGAGATTTACCATATATTGGGTTTATTTAATAGTTATAGACCTGAAGGAATATAAAAATGTATTTAATAGCAGTAGTGAAAATAAACTTTTATTAGTTATATATGTATGAGATATTCATATATAAATAGAATTGGTTTAAGAAAAGAATATTGCATTAAATAGAGAATAGTAAATATATTACAAAATTTCATAGTCATTAGGGGGTATTATAGATCAATGTATTTGTACTAAAACACAATTATTAAAATCCCATGTCACAAGTTTAGATAATAAAACCTTATCTTAATAAATAATAAGGTAAATATAATTTTAACATGAGATAAAACATAATAAGGTTTCCCAATAAATAATGAGTGAATTGGAGAGAAGGGAAATTATAGGTAATAAAGGGGAACCGTCATTTTAATTTATTGAGACAATTCCAAAAATATTTTCAGTTTAAAAAAGTAATTTAACTCACCAAAAAGGAATACTTGAATAAAAATTGAACTCTCATGATAGAAATAGGGTATAAATATGAAATTAAAGTTGAATCCTGAAGAGAAATGTTAGAACATAGGAATTAAGTTTCATTTTTGAAAAAAAACCTTATAATTTAGATAAAACATTAATAATAGCCCACAATATGCTTGTTAAACACTAACATATGATATTATATGTCATATGGGAAGAAGATACACCATAAAAAATTTTATCAGTTAATAAAATAAAAATATATCTTATTAAATGGTGATTGAGTCAAAAACCCTTGTGAGTCAGGAAATATTTTAAAAAGGATCCCTTGAAATAGATAAATAATGAATTTTATGTTAAATGTTCAATTATAAATATAATTAATGATATTTTATATTAACTTTTTTTTATAAGAAGTATTTAAATGAAATTTGATGTTAAAAGATAATGTGTCTAAAAAATGAAGTTTTGAGATTAAACGCTTAAATAGTGTCTAAATGTGATATTTACATTCACTTAACATTAGGAATAATTAAATTATGTTCATTAGATATTTACACAAGAAGAATATTCATCTATATTTATTTTAATATGGTCTATATATTATCTTTTTTTAACTATTTTGATATAGTTTTTATAATGTTGGTTACTCTGAGAAGATCAGTGATTTCATAATAACACATTTAATTTTCTAACCATGTTAAATGGGGTTGTAAAATAATTTCATGATATCTATACACTCATTGGTATGTGTCATTTATTATTCTATTATGAAAGTACTAATACATTTCTACATTTTAACTAGAAATATCTAAATTAAAAAATGTAGAACATTATGTCTATTTCTAGTAGTTAAATTTACTATAACTATTTACTATTTTATTACTTATATATTTTCATATTTTATCATCCTAGAATATTATTACTTTAAAAATATCATTTTTACATATTAAATGTTTTTTTAAAGTCTTCCATATTAGGTGGTCATGAAAAAAAATTCATTTATGGAGGTGATATTCCATACACATGCATGAATAATTTTTTATTTTTATCAATGATTTCAGAGGAATGTATAAAATGTATACTAACTTTTTTATTAAAAAATTGATTCATATTAATAGTTTTTTAGTATAACATCATGGAAATGGGGTACATGAAAGTTTTTGAAGATGAAATTAACTTAAAAAAGATTGGTTGAGAGTATTACCTTTACCCTAGAAGTACACCCTTAGGTATCTCCTCAAGACTACATAGCTTGGTCTTTTGGTGAATCCAAGGCCTCAAAAAAATATGGACAGTGTTAAGGAGAGACTAGGGGAGAGTTTAGATTGATATAAGTAATATTAATGGGTAGATTAATTGGGGTATGGTGGTCTCATTTAATAAGTGATTAAAAGCGATCTTTTGTAAATACAAAATATTTCACAGAAATATAACTCCATTATTCATAGACAGAGGATAAAAATTTAATAAAAAATGGCATGGGTAAAGATATAAATATATTTACCACAAAAAACTTCCCGTATGAATAAATGTGTCACATTGTTATTCTTTTTCTCTATTCTAAACAAGTTTTACACTAATTTATCCCTATAGTGGTAACTCAACATTCACACATGGGATGTAAATTTATTTTACAAAATTAAAAAATAAGTCATAAAATAACTGTAATATGATGTTTTTAAATATCTAAAAACATTTATCAACTAAATTTATTTTATTTAGAGAAATTAACATAATTATTGTCACATATATATTGACAAAACACATTTTTATAGTGTATTTTTAAGAATAAAATATATGAATTAAAAAATTCATAACTTTTATTTATTATATTGATAATATTAAAATTACTATTTTTTGATTAATATCTATACTCCATTAAAATAATTAAAAAACTTTATTTCACATGTGTATATTTAATTACAAAAATTTACAATAAAAAAATTATCTTGATTTTATAACTTATAATTCATGGGTTTTATAAATTAAACATAGTATTTTAGGGAATTTTTTTTAATTTATAAAAGTATATATTTCTTTTTAAAAAAGGTCTAAAAAATATATGTCATATAAATGTGAAGTTATTAGAAAAATATGTATTTTTACACTATTAACATAAATCATGATTATTTTAGAATATTTTAAAAATATCATCTAAATATAATATTGATACAATTATTTCATAAATGGATTTTATTCATGAAATTATAAATTTTATTATTTATATATTTATTATTTAAATTAAAAAATAAAGTATATATAAAACGTTTTTATTCAAAAAATATATATTTTTTAAACACAATGTTTGATTAATATCTTTTTCATATTAAATTCTAATTTAAGTGTTATTAATATTTTTTGTAATATATAATCATATTTATATAGTGTTGATTTAATTTGTTATGATAAAATATTCAATCCTAAACAAAAGAGTTCATTCAAAATAAATATCAATTTAATAATAAATAAGATTAAATATTATTAAATTATTTATAATGTCAAATTTATTTTTACAAATCTATTGAATTTAAAATATTTATATTAATTAATTGTGTACATCATCTCATTTATTAATAATAATAATAATTTTAATGTGTCACATGTAAATATATATATATATAATTATGGTTTTTAAATATTATATATTTAGTATGAATTATATTGTTTAACAACACACAAAATTTTTATTCTTATTAGATATATGACACATGACCATATTTGTAACAACAATAATAATAATTTAAATATTTCATTCCTATATGTAGACTTAATAATTTCTTCATTCATTTTACTCTCAAATCGAAAGGCACAATTCTTCTTTTATAATATAATTTTTCATAATATTTTATACATTAATGTTTATATTCCCTGTTATGGGTTCTTCAGAAGTTAGAGATACTCAACATTGAAGTTGATCAAAGTGATTTCTTTTTCATAGAGTTTTATTACAATTGTCCGTTGTTGATTTTCATTAATTAATGGAAGAATTTAATCTATGATGAGTAATAAAACATGGTTTGAAATAATTTGTTTTATTTATTTTTACTGTAACATTCCACTTATAAATAAATATATCATATTTTGTTTTGTTCGTATCTTATAGGGAATATTTTCTAATCATGTTTCAATATTTTGTACAAAATATCAAAATGTTCTATAAAATTATTGATATAAAATAATAATAATAAATATTATACTTATAAAAATATTGGCCCCTAAAACATAGGATGTTAGTAACAATCTATTTTATATCATTATTCATATAAATTATCCATCAATATACTTCATTAATGATTATTTATTATGAATATATTTGTCAAATATTCATTATTTTGACAATCAACTATAAATAAATTTAACAAACTCATACAAGAGTTATGATGTTCGTTTATGTACGCATTCATTGATACAATTCTTATTATTCATATGTAATATAAGCATCAATATTTGATGTTTCAAAATTATATATAATGGATTTATCATATTGAATGATTCTTTTTCCATGTTTTATGGAGACAAAATCAGTGATAGATTAGTTTCATCTTATTTATCAATATTGATTGGATAACTAATAATGATAATTAATTTATTTTTTCATTTATAAAATTATTCATAATATTCTTTACTCCTATGTATAATTTATTCAAAAGCATTATAATTTATAACCATCTATTAAGGTGGTAGTGAAGACCTAATTTATTTTTCTATGGAGGTCGAAGTATAAACCAATGTATATATGATTATTTAATTTCCTATTTCATGGGAGGATGGAGTGTAATGTCTCGTGTTTTTGAATAGAGATAAAATAAATTTTTTGAACATTTTATTTTAATGAATGAATTGGTATTAAAACCATGACTTGGGATGATGTATTTCGATTTGGGCTTGTTTTAAGTGTTGAAATCAGCCTTTAGTAAAAGCTCTAGGAGTTTCTAAGGTGGCTCGATGGGATTTCAAAGAACTAGATCAGGAAACTCAATTTTAAAAATGAAAGTTTGAGGTATTTGCACAGTCTGTGAATGGTTAGTCAAATCATGTGGGTAATTAATGTAGGATACTATAGGTGTCCGATAGAGGGAGTGTAGTCTGCGCTCAGTCTGTTATACCATACGAGTTAAACAATGTTGCTTACCCAGTTTTGAGTTTCATGTTAAATTAATTTAATTAAATTCATCATTGAATGGAATTTAATTAAATGAGCTGTTGAGGGTTTCATTTTATTTAATTAATGTATAATGAATTTAATTAAATAATGCTGGGATGTAGATTTTATTTAATTGAATTAATATAAAAATAATTATATGTATTTTAAATGATGATGAGTTGTATTATTTATTTAATTAAATTGAGATAAGTGTAATTTAATTAAATTACATGTAAATGAGGTGTGAGGGGTTTTAAAAAAGGGTAATATTAAATGGTAATATTAAATTATTTGTAAATGAGGAGGTGAGGTTTCATTTAATTAAATTCAAGGTAAAGAGTAATTTAATTAATAAATGTGAAATGGAGGTTTCTTTTAATTAAATTCAATGCCAGAAATAATTTAATTATTCATTGGGAAATGGAGGTTATTATTTAATAAAACTGAGGTTGATGGGATTTTATTAAATAATTTTGATGAGTTGTAATTTTTTATTTAATGAAATAGTGTTTATAAAATAAATTTAAATACCATGAATTGGAGAGATTGTTTTATTAAAATTCATTTTTAGCATATTTAATAAATGATGATCAATGAGGTTCCGAGGTTTTCATTAAAAAATTATATTGAGATAATTTAATTAAATAATAATGAGATGAAATTTTTTTTAAATTAATTCGTTTCGAAAGATGTTTTATTAAATGATGTATTAAAAGGAGTGTTTTTTGTTTGTCTAAGAGGTGTATAAATTAGATGATAAAAATAATAATAAAATGAGAATTATTATTATTATTATACTAATCCTTTTCTAATTTGGGGTTTTTTTGGGAGAAAAAAAGTGTGTGAGGAGCACAATGGGTGAGGCATGACCACCTCTCCTCGTCTCTCCCATGGTGAGGTGCACCACCACCCCTCATCCGGCTCATCTTTGTGTGCCCAGTTCCTTCTAGTTCCCTCACAAACGTTGTCTGTCTCAATGAGGTAAGTCCTTCTCCCTGTTTTTTATTCTTTTCGTCTACTGTTGTGGCTCTCAGTCCACAAGTCATTGTTAGGATGAAACCCCAAGGTCCGAGATTAATTTGGTTTCATCATTTCATCCGACTTTAAGAAGTGTAAAAGATATCTCGGGACCTGTTGATTCATATTTTGATGATCGTTGCACAAGGTGAAAAGATTTGATTTGATTTGTTTCACCGATTTCATGTATGAGTAAGGCTATGTACCCAATAATTTGCATAACACCCCATGAATTAGGTGAATATGATGTAAATGGGTTGCAATTGATTAATTTGATGTGCGTTGATCACCACCACAGTAATTGTGAGTGTCGGTTTTTTGTTTTTCGGTGTTGAAATCAATTACAAGCATGCACATGCATTAATGTAGAAGTTTTTATCCATGATCTGGTCATTATTTGAGTTAAAAATATTTGGATTGACCAAATTTGTTAAGGCAGGCTTCTAAACATCGACTAATTAACAAAATTGAGTTTGTTGATTTTTTTTTTCTAAAGTTGACTGAATGTCGGATTTAATTGTTTATTGGGGGAATGAGATGA
The DNA here is from genome assembly GCA_963277665.1 of Viscum album. Taxonomy (NCBI): domain Eukaryota; kingdom Viridiplantae; phylum Streptophyta; class Magnoliopsida; order Santalales; family Viscaceae; genus Viscum; species Viscum album. The sequence continues at coordinate 1,387,302,418 of OY728138.1, forward strand.
TTAACTATGAATTAATTTTATGCTTTGAGGTTTTAAAATAGATAATTATTTGGGAGATTAATTATTACTAAATAATTTGGTTATTTTATTGATAATTAATTATGAATTAATAACATGAGTTGAGATGCAAATTAATCAGGGAATTAATTATGAGATATTAATTTCATTAATTTGAATTAATTAATTATGAATTATCTATGTTCTTGGAAATGATAATTAATTGAGTGATTAATTATGAGAAATTAATGTGTTTAGGTTAAGATAATTAATTATGAATTAAATGTTTTTTTTAAGGTTGTAAAATGGACAACTAAATGGGAAATTAGTTATGGGTAATTAATTTTGTCAACTTGAGTAAATTAATAATGAATTAATTATGTGCATTGATATGATAATTAAATAAAGAATTAAATAAGAGATATTAACTTTCTTAAATTTTTATAATTAATTATGAATTAATTATGTGCCTTTAAATTATAATTTATTGATGGATTAATTAGTGTTAATTATTTTTGTTAAGTTGAGTTAATTAATAATGAATTAATTATGTTCTTTTAGATGATAAATAACAAAGGGATTAGTTATGTGTATATAATACGGTTATGTTGATATAATTAATTATAAATTAAATATGTGCTTTTAGACGATAATTAATCAATGAATTAATTATGAAACATTAATTTGGTTAAATTGAAATAATTAATAATGACTTAATTATGTTCTTTGAAATTATATTTAAAGGTGGATTAATTATGATTAATTAATATGGTTATGTTGAAAAAATTAATTATGAATTAATTATGTGATGTTAGATGATAACTAATTGGGTGATTAATTTTGAGAAATTGATTTGAATATGTTCTTTTAAATAATTATGAATTAATTATGTGTTTTGAGATGATAAATAATCAAGGGATTAATTATGAGATATTAAAGTAGTTAAGATGATATAATTAATTGAAAATTATTAATGTTTTATGTGATTATAATATAGATAAATAATCGGGGGTTATTTATTAGATATTAATTTTGGCTATGTTGAGATAACTAATTTTTGAATTCATTATGTGATTTGGAAAGGTTTCTTCTAAGATAATTATTTTTTGAATTAATTATGTAATATTGACATGATTTTATTTTCATTAGATAATTGTTCAATTCACATGAGAAATTGATGAGATTAATTAATGGTTTAATTAATTTATGTTGTAGTAATTATTAGTTAATAGTTAATTTAACTAATGGAATAGTTTTGTTTAACTTTTTTTTGAGTTTTTAATGAATGTGATGTCGTTTATATGTTATTGAATTAATTAATATAGATGATTAATTAATTTAATTATTAATTAATTGGACGAATATTGTGGTTCTAGATATGAAATTATACACCTAGAATATATTTATATATAATTTATTAACATGTGGTGAGATAGGGATTGATTCTCCAAATACTCATGGGGTGATAGACATAACATCTTACACCCTGCATGCATGAAAATATTCTTTTATGGGATAGGTACTGATGGTCTAAATATACATGGGTTATGAGACAATGATAGATACTCCAAATACGCATGAGGGTTCGAGACATGAATTTCTATACTCATTAATTGACAATAGATTCTAGATTCAATTGGTAGTACATTAATTGAATTTAATGGTTAATGAATGCCGATTGGATGTAATAATTTGTGAATTGAGTATGAGAAATGGTTCAGAATCCGGCATGACCAAGACAAGTATTGAGATAAATGTTTTCAGGGAAACCTGTGGATTTTTTCGGTTAAATAAATAATATAAAATAATGTGTTAAATATTATATTTATGCATTATGTATATATAGTTCTTGTTTATTCTCTTATTTCTAGATATGATTCTATGTAGATATTTCTATTAGGTGTCCCTTAGAAACATGGATGGGTTATAGTTTATTTATTCAATTCTATTATCACTACGATATTCCTGCACACTAATTAATTATATTGAATTGGATGGATGAAGCTAGACACTAGTGGTCCTAGCCTACTAATCTTATCAATCACACCCTATATGGGTAGACATTTCACTGGGTACTTGAGTAGACCATACTTTTTTTCAAGAACATGGATCATTATTGTTGTTGTTTGCGTATACTAGGGAGATATGAGAAAACGACCTAGTTGGAGCTCAAGATTCTTGTAGAGATCACTCTTGGGGCTTTAAGTATTTTCCATATTTCTATACAAAGATGTAAGGCAAGTTGTTTTGTTTATTTCAATTATATATGTATCACCATGACATGAATTCATTTTATAAAATGGTGTTGGACTTTTTTTAATTAATTTAACTATTTATTTATATCTAATTATGTTATTATCTGATTTTATTATCCAATTATGATGTGCACTCTGAATATGATGTTATTGTCTCCCCACTGAATATCCATGGACCATTGTTTCTATTCAGTAGCATCAAGATTACTGGGAGATGCATCTGAGGTCATGTAGTGATCATTCCTGCTACCAATTCAGGGGTAAGCTGGTCCAGGACTTTACAAAGATTATCACCCTTAGATGATTGAGTCTTTTCTTTATTTTTAAACTAATATATAAACATATTGTTTTATTTAATTCTCTTAGATATATATCACCATGACATACATGCATTGTGTAAACTAGTGTAGGTCATTTACATTATTCAGTTGACTGTTGCTTTATATCTACATCTCAATTTGTATGAATTTATTATCTCTTTATGTTGTGTACTATAAATTTGAGGGTATAGTCTTACCAAATAATATCAATAGAACCTTGATACATGTCAGTAGCCTCAGGTATATGGGGAGACATTCTTGAGGTCATGTGGAGATCAGTGTGGCTGAAAATTTGAGGGTATTCTAGGCTGGGACATTACAAAGTGGTATCAAATGTTTTTGGTTTTCATTATTTTTTCCCTCGTCTTTCTATTATTTGATGGAATATAGGGGACTAGGAATCTATCAAAGCTTGGTTAATAGTCATGATTTGGACTGGTCACCCAATTTATGGGAAATGAAAATGTTTCTAGGTTAGGAATTTAGTGTTGATACTATTTTCTATTAATGTTGATATGATTTCACCTTGGTTGACTGGTTCACTTTCTACTGCTTATTGATTTTGTGAATTTTGGACATTTTCTTTAGCTTGATGCAGAAATAATGTTGCATTAAATGAATCATCATGGGAACATAGATATTCGCATTCCATATACATGGCATTCCATTTAGTTGCATTATTAGGATGCCTACTAATTTTGGTTGTGTTCCTTGGGAGTAATTCCATGTTTTGATTTTCTATATACTAACCTCTTAGATAGAATGTTTCGGTGATAGATTTAACATTTTTGAGTGTTTATATACAATTATTCTTCTATTATTAACATGATTTGATTTTATTTCATGATTCTGTTTTATTCCATAATTTAGTGTTACTTCTTGTGATAACATAATAGAGATGATTACATATGCAAATGGCCTTATTGGTGAAAATTGATTGGTTTCATTTAAAATGGGATCCAGTTTTTATTCTAAGGTGTATGGGATCTTATTAACTGAAAAAAGATAACTTATGTATTCGAATGATAGAAAAAGGGCTGATAAAGATAAAATTTAAAATGAACATTGATTGTGATGAATGGGAGATAAGTGCTAGTGGTATGGTGTATGGGCACCTGATCGATTGGTAAATGTCCACATATGTGTTTGATCCTTTTATATCAATAGTGCCTTTTGTAATGGGTATAAATGTAAAATGATGATTTTTAATGAATGAATTGTTGTGTGTTTATTTTTGAAGAACCTGGCTTAGAATAAATGGGACCCTCAGAGGACGCCTTCATGTTAAAAAATAATTTAGATGATAAATTTCTTGTTTAAAATGAAAGGGAAATGAATGTTAACTTTATAAAGAAGTATTTTTATTTGTTTTGAATCTGAGATTTTTGATGTGGGTACCTTTTAAGATTTCTTGTCCCTAGTTGAACTTATAGGTTATAAAGAACGACTCTCTTTATTTTAGGGGTGTTTGATGTATCGTAAATCTTGGTTTGGGAATAAGAATTGAAAAATTCTCGGTTTAACAGGTTAGACTTGCCTCGTGCATGGAAATCCATTAAATACATTCTTAGTTTAACACTATATTAGTGTGATTGTGGTGTTAAGGTAGCATCATCCTACTACATGGGAGGACATTTAGGGACTCTAGTGCATTAACATGCCAGTCGGTTTAAAATTTTGGATTTCATGTGAGATTTTGAAATGGTGATCGTAGTTCACGGAACATCACTTGTGCATTTAATGTGTCACTAAAAAAGTGATCTTGAGAGAAGATAGTATTTTCTTCTACAGAATGGAATCACATAAGGTGGTAGTGGAACATCAATTCCAGAAAATGTTTCGATGCTTTCTTGGAATAATTTCCTGATAAGGATGGCAGTGTGAAAAAATATATTTGAAACTCAGTTAGGTTTTTGGAGTTTCAATTGTATGCTTTTAAAAAAAATGGATTCCATGGGAGAAATGGGCATCAGGTTTTTGTTGATGAAACATAGACAGGTGAAACTGAGATTTTCATAAAGAGTTGACATGTGAAAGTTTTATTGACTTTCATGGTGACCTGGTAATACACATAGTGTGCTCGTCTGATTGAGGTGAGCATGTCCCCAATCTTGACCATATCCTAGAGGAAATGAAAGAGCATCAGTGTTACATCATGATAATGTTTTAAAAGTCAATGGGCATGACAAGTGGATGTTATCTAGGTTGTACGCGGGACACATGGTTCTTTGGGTTACACATTTATTGATTTTGGGGCATGATATTTTTAAAGTATCCTTGTGATGGATTGATATGGATAGGTTACCAGAAGTCGAGTAAGGACATGAATTACTTACGGTTGGTGTTGAAATAATTTCAAATTCATTTCTCTAGTTTAACAATGTTCATAGGTTTCTGGGCATGGAAATTTATTTCAAGGAAGAAGATATGGATTGGGGATCTAAATTGGTTAAATATGTTTTGGCTGTTTGGGAATGAAACTTCATCATTCAAACGACACATGTTGACCTTGGTGGTTTAGCCAGTGTAGTAGTATCTCACGACGAATTCTCGAGGATGATATGTTTTTATGGAAGGTAGATCGTACAATACCATGTTTTTAAACCAGGATACACTACAATTTTTTGAAAATTTTATTTTAATGTTCTGGTCAGTTTTAAAACATTTCTTCGAGATGATGTTTTTTGAGTTGTGCTCATTTTATGTGTCGATATAGGGCTTCAATAAATTTTCTTGGAGTTTCTTATGTGGATCGATAGGTTTTGGGATCACTGGACCCAAAAACACAGTTTAAAAAAGGCAAGGTAGTATCATTCACATGGGATTTTCATAGTTCTTCAAACTGTGCTGGTCAGACTTGAAAGATACTCCAGGTATCTAGTAGTTGGCACATAGTCTGTGCACAGTCTGTCAGACCATGCCAGTAAAATCGTGTGTCTTATCCAATTTTTAGTTTCATGTCAATTTAACTTAATTAAATTCATGGTTGAAAGTAATTTAATGAAATGATCTATTGGAGGTTTCGTTTAATTAATTTAAAGTTGAGATTAGTTAATTAAATGACGTTGATATGGAGATGTTATTTAATTGAATTGAGATGTAAATAATTAAATTTATTTTAAATGATGAATATTTGGAGTTATTATTTAATGAATTGAGATGAGCGGAATTTAATTTAATTACATGTAAATGAAGATTTAGGGTTTATTATTGGAGGGTAATGTTAAATGGTAAATTTAAAATGATGTGTAAATGTGGATTTGGGGTTTTATTTAATTAATTTAAATGTAGAGAGGAATTTAATTAACTAATACAAAATGGAGGTTTCTGTTAATTAAATTAAATGTTAAAAAAAATTTAATTAGTCATTGAAAAATTAGGGTTATTTTTTAATGAAACTCTAGTAGAGATAATGCAATTAGATAATATTGATGAGTTGAAGTTTTTAATTTAATTAATTTGTGTTTATATAATTTAATTAAATAACATTAATTTAAGAAATTATTTAATTAAATTCTCTTGGATTGAATATCATTAAATAATGATTAATAATGTATTAAGGTTTATTTAATTAAATTATGTTGAGATAATTTAATTAAATAATAGTGAGTTAGGAAATTCATTTAATTAAATTATTTTGGAATGAAATTTAATTAAATGATCTATTAAATGGGGAGTTTTGGGTTTGTCTAAGAGGTGTGTAAATTAATTGATAATAATAATATAATAAGGATTATTATTATTTTTATTAAATCAAACCTGTTTAAAATTTTGGGTTATTTGAGGGAGAAAATAAAGAGGGTGAGGCACATAGTAGGTGTAGCGTGACCCCATCCCCTTAGCTCTCCTATGGTGAGTCACACTGGCACCCCTCCTCTGGCCCTTCTCCACACACCTAGTTCCTTCATGAAAATTTTCTTTCATGGAAATGTATGTCCTTCTCCATAAATTTTGTTCTTCACATCGGATATATAGATCTCTGTCACTCGGTCTCTATTAGGACGAAACCCTAACGTCCGGGATTAATTAGATTTCTTCTTTTCATTAAATATTATGTGGTGTGGAATATTTATCGGGACCCACATGTCCATATTACGATGACTATTGTAGAAGGTTAAGTGATTTAGCTTGATTTGGTTCCTCACCATCATACATGGGTAAGGGTATATAATTGATAATTGGGTTTTCACCACTTGAATTTGGTCTTTATGGTGTAATTGGCCTGAAGTTGATAAATTATTTGTGCATTGGTGTCTCGAACAACAATTGTTAGTGCATGTTGTTTTTGTTAGGTGTTACGATCAATTCCAATTATGAATGTGCATTAATGTGGAAGTGCATATGGGCGTGTGGGTCACATTTTTAGTTTTGAATATTTGGTTGTGCCAATGGCATTGAGGTATGCTTCTAAACATTACCTATTTAATAAAATTTGGTTATTTGATTTATTTAGTTTGACAAAGTTGACTAAAATGTTGGATTTAATTGTTTATATGGGAAATGAGATGAAAAATTATTAATTTATTTTAATCTTTGTGGTTGTAAAATAGATAATTAATTGGGTGATTAATCATGAGTAATTAATTTGGTTAAGTTATTGTAAATTATATAATAATTAATAATGTAATTTTGAGATGAGAATTAATCAAGAAATTAATTATCAGATATTAATCTGCTTATCTTGAAATAATTAATTATGAAATAATTATGTTTTTTGAAATGATAATAATCATGGGATAAATTATCAGTAATTAATTTGGTTTTGTTGGGATAATTAAATATGAATTAATTATGTGTATTGAGGTTGTAAAATATATAATTAATTAGGTGATTAATTATGAGTAAATAGTTTAGTTAACATGGGATAATTAATTGTGAATTAATAATGTGCATTTAGATGATAATAACTCGAGGAACTAAATATGATATATTAATTTGGTTAAGTTCAAATAATTAATTATGGATTAATTATGTTCTTTGAAATGAAACTTAATTGGGGGATTAATTATGTGTAAGTAATTTGGTTAAGATGAGTGAATTAATTATGAATTAATTTTGTTCATTGAGATAATAATTAATAGAGGTATAAATTATGAGTAATTAATTTGGTTAATTTTATATTATTAATTATGAATTAGTTATGTTCTAGGAGATTATAATTAATCAAGGAATTAATTTTGAGGCATCAATTTGGTTAAGTAAAAATAATTAATTAAGAATTGATTATGTTATTTGAAATGATAATTGATCGGGGGATAATTATATGTAATTAATTTGGCTATGTTGATATAATTAATAATGAATTCATTATGTGAACTAAGATGATAATTAATCAGAGGATTAACTATGAGATATTAACTTGGTTATGTTGAGATAATTAATTATGATTAATTATATTCGTTGAGATTATAATTAATAGAGGGATTAATTATGATATATTAAAGTAGTTAAGATGAGATAATTATTTGGGAATTAATTATGTGTTATTAGATTATAATATTGATTAATGTTTTGTGTTTTTTCATGGGGATAAAATACAATTTTTTTTTTAAATTTTTCATTTACCGAATGGTTCTTTTTAAAACCATGCTTCAAAATATAAATTCATTTCTTGGGTTCTGTTAAATTCGTTCTAATAGGATTGGGTAAATGATCGAGGAGTTTTTTGTATGGAAGGATGGGGATAAGGAGAACCAATCCCGGAAGTGACATTTTCACATGCTGCATATGGTTAGTCAAAACTATGAGGGTCATTCATGCATAATAAATTTGGTGTATAATAGTGGATGCACAGTTAATGCACAGTCTATTAGAATATAAAAGATCAACCCTGTAGTCTACGTAGTTTTTTGTTTCATGTTAAATTAATTTTATTAATTTCATAGTGGAAGGGAATGTAATTAAATTATATTTTTTTGGGTTGGTTTAATTAAATTAATGTTTCTATAATTTAAATAAATGACATTGATATGGAGTAGTTATTTAATTAAATTTTGATGAAATAAATTAAATTTATTTTAAATAATGATGAGATGAATTCGTTATTTAATTAAATTGATATGAGAAGAATTTAACTAAATGACTGGTAAATAAGAAGTTGGGGAGTTATCAAAGATGATAAATATTGAACGGTAAAATTTAAATGATTTGAAAATGAGGAGTTGAGTTTTAATTTAATAAAATTCAAGGGAAGGGGGAATTTAATTAATTAATTCGAAATGGATAATTTATATAATTAAATTCATGATTAAGAAAAACTTAATTAGTCATTTCGAAATAGAGGATTATTATTTTATTAAATTGTGGTAGAGATAATTTAACTTAATAATAATGCTGAGTTGAGGATTTTAATGTAATTAAATTTTGATCAAATAATTTAAATAATTAACATGAAATAATGAAATTATTTAATTAAATTCATTTTGAGTGGGTTTAATTAAATAATAATTAATGATGTGGTGGGGTTTTGTTTAATTCAATTGTATTAATAAAATTTAATTTAATAATAATTATTTAGAAATTTTATTTCATTAAATTAGGTTGAAATTTAATTTAATTAAATGATGTTTTAAATTTGGATTTGGGGTTTTATCTTATTAAAATCATGTTTATGATGAATTTAATTATTTTTGAAAAATGGTGGTTTTATTTAACTAAATTGAATTGAGACGATTTAATTAAATGATGATTTTTCTTTGAATTTATTTAAATAAATTAGGTTAAATGGAATTTTATTAAATTCTGTAATGTGAGGTGTTTATTTAATTAAAATTGTTCAGAAAAATATAATTAAATGGTGTTTAAATTGGGATTTTTGGTTTTATCAAATAATTATTTCATTAAATGATAATAGTACTAATGGTTATTATTATGGTGGTTTTATTTAATAAAATTGAGGTTAATGAATTTAATTAAATCAGGTGAGATGTATAGTTTAATTAAATTAAATTAAGTTATATGAAATTTAATTAAATGTTGGGATGTTAGTTTTTTTAATTAATTCATGGTTAAGAAGAATTTAATGATTTTATGTAAAACAGAGGTTTTAATTTAATTGAAGTGGAGGTTGAGATAATATAAAAATTGCTTCAAAATAGGGGTTTTACATAATTAATTTTTTTATATGAATTAATTAAATAATAGCTAGATGATGTTTTATTTATTAAATTCGTTGAAGGGAATTTAATTAAATGAGATATGAAAGTGTTTTTATTTAATTAAATATTTTGGAGAGAATTAAATTAAATGGTGTTAAATAAGGAGTAAACATGGTGTTGGGGATTATTATTATTTTTATTATCATTATTACTACTATTATATTAATAATTATAATTAAAAGGCAATTTTTAGTTGATTTGAGAGGTAGAAAAGGATGGAGAGGTTCATAATAGGCCATGTTCAATCCCCCCATCGACTCTCCCTTTTGTGAGGAGCACCACCCCTCCTCCACCTCCTCTTTGTGGGACCCCCTCCTTTCAATGTCTTCACGAATCATGTCTGCCTCGGCGAGGTGAGTTCGTCTCTGTGAGATTCATTATTCGCATTATCTATTTTGGCTCTCTGTTGCCCAATATCTATTCGGATGAAACCCTAAAATAGGGGTTGATTCGGTTTATTCTTCTCTTTCGATTCTATGTTGTGAAAAAGATTTCTTAGGACTTGTTGGTCCATACTTCAACAATCACCACTAAAGGAATGGTAGTTCATCTCGATTGGGTTCACCCATGTCAAAGTCAGGTAAGGTCAATACTCGTTAATGGGGTTTTCACCAACTAAATAAGGTGATTATGGTTCAAATGTTTTGAAGTTAATTATTTAGGCGTGTGTTTGTCTCTATCACATTATTTATGTGTCCTAGTTAATTTTTGTTAGGTGTGGCGATGAATTCTGAGTTCATGTATGCTTTTTTGGAGGTGCGTGTGCATGGGCATGTTGCTGTTTAAGTTAGAAAGTTTTGACTCAGCCAATTCCTTGACGTAAGCTCCTCATCATTGCTTAATTAATAAAATGTAGTAGTTGTTTCATTGCTGTTGATGGAAAATTTGACTGAAAATGCTGAACAATTTGTTTAGTGGTATAAAAAAAAATATTAGATTACAAAATCACTTTTTTATAATAAAACCCCTCCATTGAGGGTGCACTTCCTTTATTCTAAAAAACATAATTATTAGTCTGATATGTTCATTTACCTCACCGGTATATGTTTTTCTATTACCTCCCTTACATGTTGACGCTCTTGGGTTATGTTGTAATTTCAAGTATTGGTCAGAATAAGTCAAGATAATTAATTATGAATTAATGAGTGGTATATATTGAGAAAATGAAATTCTAATTAATTATTTGAATAATTTTAGATAATTAATTTTAAATTAATCATTGTGTTTTGAGATTTGTAATTGAGATAATTAATCAAGGGGTTAATTATAAGATATTAAATTGGCTAAGTTGAGATAGTTAATTGTGAATTAATTATACGATTTGATATTTTAATATTAGAAATTAATTTGGGGATTAATTTCAAGTTATTATTTTCCATTGTTTAGATAATTAACGGAGAGATTAATTGTGATATGTAATTTTGGTTAAATTGAGATAATTAATGGTGAATTAATTATGTTCCTTGATGTTGTTCAAGATTATTAGTTGTGAGAATAATTATGATGAGTTGAGTTTTAGATTGAATAATGGTTTCTGAAGAAAACAAATTATTTTGGAATATTCTTCGTATAATAGATTAAATAGTTTATGGATTACTTAATAGATTCATGTACATTGTTATTTTTTGGGTTAACTAATAGATTTGGTATATTCCACTAGTTATTTTGGTTTTTAAGGGAGTAAGGATAATTTATTTGGTGAATTAATTTTCATATTTTTGGTCAAGTAATTGGGAAAATTAGTTGAGTTAATTATCAAGTTGGCTTGATTGTGGTTAATAATAAATAATTATTGCCTTTTTTATATGTTTAATGGTTAATTAATTTTATAATTAATTGACGGAAAATTGATGTTGTCAATTTATTGTTGAACAAATTAAAGGGAAATATTAATAAACATATGAATTAATTAATGGAGGAGATTTGGGGTGGTCGATATGGTGTTCTGCGTCAATGGTATAAATAAATTATTGGTATTTTGGGTGTTATACATGATGTTCATTGCCAATGGGATTTTGGTTGTTAGACATGGCTATCTACATCTCTTATTTATATATCTATATTGTTATGTTTTTGGGGTGTTATACATGGAATTATACACTAATGATAAATAATGATAAATAAGACTTTAGGTGTTAGAGATGGTGTTTAGCATCAATGTGATTTTGAGGTGTTAGATATGTTTTTCTAAACTGTTGTTAGATAAATGAATGGGATTTGGGCGTTAGACATAATGATCAAAACCAAATGATAATTGGGGTGTTTGAAATCGTGTTCAACACCAAATGAATGAAAATAATGAATTATGCAATAAATGAGAGATTTTTGTCAAACTCGAGTTAAATGTGATTAAATAAAAAAATTTGAAGGATTATAATTTTGTCATGAGTCAAAGTTAGTATTGAGGTATGGGAAAACATGGAAACCTTGGAGATAATAAATGATTAAATAGAGCATAATTGGTAAAGTGTTGAAAAACAATTTCCTTGGAAAATATTATTGTATGATTCTTGTGCAGACTATTATTCTGGCTATGGGCCAAATAATGTTTCTCCGTCAGGTGACCCTATGGATCCTAGATGGCTTTTGATTATTTATTCGGTTATGTTACTTGCTTGATTATATATGCACAACTTTTTTTATATTGCATTGTCTAGATTGAGCTATAAAACTGGTGGTCCTGTATTACATATATGTATATCTCACTCCCTATTTAGGACACCATTACACTAGGTCAATCGAGTATATTTTCTTGGTTGTAGTACTGTGGGCCTTTTCTTGTGTTTGTTACTTGTACATGGGAGTTTGGAGCAAAGGACTGAGCGGGTGCTTAGGATGCTCGAGGAGATCTCTTATGGGGATTTGATTCTTTTAATTATATCTATATTATGATTTAAGCATACTATTTTGTTTACTGCTTCTAGATATATATCACCTTGATAAGAATGCATTTTAAAAACTAGTGTTGGCATATTTTCATTATTCAGTTGATTTTTTTTACATCTGCTTCCTCTGTTGTATGATTTTATTATATATTTCCATAAATAACTCGGAATATGATGGTATAGTCTCCCTGCTAACTATCCATAGACCTTTTTTTCTAGTCGGTAGGCTATGGAATATGGGTAGACACACATGAGGTCATGTGATGACCAGTCTAGCTACTAAAATTAGGGTAATCCATTTCGGGATGTTACGAAGTGGTATCAGAGGATTAGGTCTTCATTATTTTTCATTTATCTCTCTATTTTGGGTTGGTAGACATGGTATAAAGATAGTGTCTTCTCTCAGTTAATATTCAGGCCTGAGACTGATCACACCACATTCTGGAAATGACAAATTGGCCATGGATGGGAATTGTGGTTTATAATTCTTAAGATTATAGTTGATATAATTTCACCTTGATTTAATGGTGTATTTTCCACTACTTATTGATTTTGAGAATTTTGTACATTTTCCATGGCCTAATATGGAATGTAAATTGCATTATATGCTTCATCTTAGGAACTTAATGATTCTTATGTAATTCATATCAAATTCCATGTTGTTTCATTATTATTATGCCTTCTAATTTTTATTGTCTGCCTTTAGTGGAATTCTATATTTGATTTTCTTTTTCATGACCATTTAGATAGCATATTTCAGTGATAGATATAACATGATTGGGTGTTTATATTCCATGATTAATCTGTTATTATTATGTTTTGATGTATTTTCATGATTCTATGTTATATAATGTAGTTATTTTAATGATTATGATAATATCCTAGAGATATTTTGAAGTGTAAAAGGCTACATGAGTATAAAATTGTCTGATTGAGTTTACAATTGAAATCAATTTCAGTTTTAAGGTGTGTGAGCACCCTAAAATAGGAAATTGGTAACCCATGTATTCAAATTATTGAGAAAAGTGGATATAATAGTTAAAATGTTAAATAGAAATTTGATGGGATAAATGGGAGTTAAATTTCAACGGTAAGGTGTATGGGCACCGTATAAATCATTATATGGCTACCCATGTAACGGAGCCTTATATAATAAGAATTTTTTTTGAAAATGATAATAAATGTAATATTGTTGAGTTTTGAAAAATGAATTGATATAGGGTTTCTTTACGAAGAACCTAGAGGTTTTGAATAAATGTGACCCTGAGAAGTCATCTTCTAATTAAAAGGAATTTCAATGCTAAATTTCCTATTTAAAGTGAAATGATGTTAAATGTTAAATGTTTAAGAGGATGTTTTCTAGCTTGCCTTTTATGGATGAGAGGCATTTTTTGAAAACCATGTTCCTTATTGTCGAATAGTATATGTGGGTTTGTTAAAATCCATTCAAATGTTTAAAAATTATAAATGAATTAATATATGGAATTAAAAAAATTATATCCTACTATTTTCTGTTTTTTGTGACTAATAGATAGAGTCGATTCATATACTTTGTAAGGGACTAGCCCTTGGTAGGTATGATCCTTAAGGATGAGATATCTTGCTTCCACTGTAGGTTTATTTACATTTGTACCATTTGGGTTTCATTTCTCCTTGTAAAATTTTCAGGATTTGCTGTTCGATGAGGTATTTCAAAGAATGAGTAGTTGTGTGGTGTTCTAAAATTCTTAAAGATTCCTTGGGTGTTTGGGAATGCAACACCATCATTCAAAAGCGACATCATGACCTTGGTGGGTTGGAAAGTGTTTTAGTAACGTTTGATGGATTCTCATGTATGATAAGTTTTTAGATTGGTTAAACATTAAAGATACGTGTTTTGGGATGGGCTAAAATACAAATGTTTTTGAACATTTTGATTTACTACACATTTTGGATTTGAATCCAATATTCAGAATGATGTTTCGTGAGTTGGGTTCTTATAAATTATTGGTATCAAGATTGGAAATCCATTAGTTTGTCTATGATTATGAAATGAATCAACTATGATATGAAAAATATTCATGTTTTAGTGATCCGAAACACATGATATTGAAATAAAGACATGAAATATCTAAAAAATATAAATGAACAAGTTAATATTTATTTGAAATTAGGTCTCCCCCTTTAAGATACTTTGACTCATATTTTTCCCCTTAATAAAAAACATTTTTTTATTATATCTTGTTCTTATATCATGAGACCTCATCCCCCATATTAATTGTAAAAAAAATAGAATTATCAAGGTATTGATAATTACATGGATAGATAGATATTAAGTACTATTTCAAAAAAACCATTATACCAACATAGATAAAAAATATAACTCTTATTTATGAATATGTAACACATATTAAAGGTAAGGGATTTTAAAAATTATATAATTGATCATGTAAGAAGATAAGTAAATCTAAAAGTAATAAAGCACATATACTTTAATAATTAGTGTCTCACTCATGTCAAGACAAGAACATGACATGAACAAAGACACCATCCAAAATTTAATCTTTTAAAATCATTGATTTTTAAAACATGTATCATTATATTCAAACCATTTTAAAATATTTTAATTGAATTTTGATATTCATTCGATGAGATTGATAGTAGAAATATTTTTTTCAAAAAATATTTTCAAGATATCAAAATCATAAACTAAGATATATAAATTATAACATTCTTATATAAGAGAGAAAATCATAACAGTTAATTAATGAACACCACCCATAAAAAAAGATCATATAATAGAGAGATATTTCCAAGATTATTCGTCATTTCCAATTTAATGCAATTTCATCATCATTGAATAGAAAAAAAATGATTAATAAATGATTCATGGTGATTATTCAATAATAAATTAAAAATAAAATGTCTTTCGGTACAATTGAGGGTATGATAGTGTTAGCAAAAAATTATTTGGACATGAAAACAAATTATGTGATCAAATATTGAAAAACAATGACTCAAGAGTATAATATTTTTTTAGATTTTTGAATAATAATTGAAGAATGATTAATAAACATAGGTATTCCATTTCTAGAATTTTTGAATCACATTAATAAACTAAAACACTATAATCTCCCTATTTTTTTAAAATTTTAATTTATGAAACACCTTTTTAAATAATTAGTGATTTTTTAAAAAAAAGAATTAATCTTTGAATATTTAAAACCATTATTTTTTTACACTTTAATAACCAAGGTTCATCTAAATATATAATTTACCGTGGGTGAATAAATAAATATATTTCAGTTTTGAAAATTTTGACATCCGATAGATTTTTTAATTTTAAAACAAAATCATCAATTTTTTACTTTCAAATAAGTTGCTTTTCATTTAAAACTTTTCATATTTATTTTTTATTTTCATTATATAAGGAATAACACTGATAAAAAAAATTCAAGATTACCATGAAGATATTCATAGTCTTCATAGACAAGGGAACTTAAAGAATAGAATGATGAATATGTAGTAAATTATTTTTAATTTAAATATATGTGAACTAAAAATCCACAATGATACATTAAAGAATTGAGTTTCTTTAAGAGTATGAGTTCATATATTTATAACTAGCACACTATATTTTTAATCAATGGTATTTATTACCTTTAATATTAACATTAAAATTATTTTTGTATACAATATATTGTAATTATATATTATAATTTTTTTTACACTCACATTACAATGCAACATGAACTTAATTTTAATCCTTCAATTCAATAAAACAATTTTGGTTTATTCTTCAACATATTTTTAAAATTTTTAATAGTTTTTCATGTTCATCATATCACTAGTGTAAATTATTAAAGATCCATTATCAATGATTACTTTAAAATATTGTTTCCTGTTAGATTCCATGAATTATATTAAATATTTGATCTCATGGTTTTTATTTGTGAATTTATATGTCATTAGAAATCTGATGAGATATTTGACTGTGATGTTTTTATGTATTTGGATTCATAGATTTTTGTTATATTTTGAACCCATAAAACACATAAAACCGAAAAGATTTTCCTCAGGACTGTATATATAGATAAATAATCCCATGCGATTTTTTTCATTTAAAATGTTAGAAAACCTCATAATATTACTATTTATAGATTCATTTTTATGTATAGAGAAACTTTAAAAATCAAGAAGATACATATAAAATATAGCATTTTTCATAATTTTGTGAATTGATTGTCGATTTATAGAAAATTATAAATTTCATGATCTATTTTACAAGTAGATATATGGTTGAATTCATTTTTATCTAAGCCACACTAAAATACATTAAAAGATTTACTATCTAACTAAAAAATATGAAATTCCTTCATGTTTCCATTTAAATTTTGTTTCAGTAGTATGGGTATAACAATTCATTACCATTTTCTAAATAGTATATCAAATTTATATAATAAATATTGAAATGTTTATTTATAATAGGAATAATTTTAACCATTAATGAATAGAAAATTAGTATATAATCAATATTCCATTTTTAAATTTAATATTACTTTAATTTGAAAATATGTAGTAATAAATATGATTACATCATCTAATAATTAAATATAATCAAAATAATATATTGCATAAATAAAGAAATTACTTAAAATAGGAATGTAAAATTAAATACATAAGGTAAATAGAAGATAAAATATTTGAAAATAGAGTTTTGATATAGACCATGAGTGACCCTACATCTTCACTCCTCAATATGGACAAAGAGAGTTAAGTAATAGTTTCCGATGCTTTTTCCAAGGCACTCACATCTATCTATTGGAGGAAGATGAAGACACACTGACTGTTGCCCCACATTCCCTCTTTCCAATAGCGGGAAACATTCGTCGCTTATTCAGTGACATTTTATCCTTGATCAAAATAGGATGATGAGATATCAGTTCTTCTTTCCATGGATTCCTCCTCGGAACTCGTCACCTAGTCCAGGTCACCCTTATAGATTAAGACATTGTTCATGAAACTCTTCCCAGTGACATATCTTCATTGATGCCTGTTAATTACACTACTTATATTGGGACATTCCAAGAGGTCCAGTCAGGGTAACAACCATCGGTCGCGAGAGTAGTCACTTTGGAAATCACTGGCGTGTCTAGACACTAGAACACTAACGTGTCTGGGTGTCTTCCTTTTGTTATAGGGCTTCTCGAGGGTGCAAAATCTCTAGGCATCCCACATCTAATGTGGGAAATTATGTGCTCTAGGCATCTCTCTGGGGTTTTCATCAGCTTATCATGTTTATCACAGGGTATGCTGCAGGTTTAATGTATAGTGGAGATGGGTCAGACTAATCAGAACATTGAATGAGGTGGTTGATATGGGTGCAGCCGCTGGAGGGAACCCTGATGTTGGGTCTAATGCATGGTATATTACCCGGTTATTTCTAGGATCAGCGATGTGGTGAATTGGCATGATCCCACCAGGATGTGGTGGCCCGAGTAAGAATCAGATGGATAATGGATAGTTAAGTAAAATGGATAGACAATGAAATGGAGTTGACCTAATGGTGATAGTGTTATGGGGATTCTACTTCGAAAAGACCTCCAACGTATCCCCATGGCAGGGAAACAAAGTCCATGTTGTTTAGAATGTGGTATGGGATTGGGATGTGCGTGCAAGACATCGACCCAATGATATACTGGGGCTTACGTGGCCTGATGCCATTAGGGAGGACAAGAGATGCGGGTCCCAAAAAAAAGGGACAACAACATCTTACCATCGATTGTAGAGTACAACGGCATACTGTTGTATATGATTGAAAATGGCTTACCACTGAATGAGATTGAAAATGGCTTATAGATGAATTAGGTTCATAACATCTTACCGCTTCCTAGGGATTACAATGGCGTATCGATGAATAAGGAATAGTTTAGTGTCATGCATGAAAAAAGGGGGGTGTATAGTTTAACGTCATGTAGGATGGGGGTGAACCGACATGAAATGGTCGGGACAAATGGGTGTTGTTCTTGAACCTCATGAAGGAATCCTACGTACCTTGCCTTGGAAAAGATAAAAGTCAAAGTAGTTTAGGAGGAGTGGGAACTGATGTAAAGGGGTGTTACAACCAATAGATGGTGCGCCTAAACCTCAGGGAGGCTTCCTATGTACCTCACCTTGGGAGGGATCAAATACCACATAGTTCATAACAGTTTTGGTGAACCGAAGTGAAGGGAGTCCGGACCAATAGATAAATGTCTTAAATCTTAGTTAGGATTCCTACATAACTTTCTTTTGAAAAGATGAAAGTCCACATAGTTCCGAAGAAAATTTTGGCTTTAACCTCAGAGTGGATTCCTACATACCTTTCCCTAGAAAGGATCAAAGTCCACATAGTTCATAATGGTTTTGCTGAATCGATGTGAAGATATTCAAGACCAATAGTTTGTGGTCTTGAACCTAAGGGAGGCTTTCTACATAAATTGCCTTTGAAATGATCAAAGACTACATAGTTCAGAAGAAAAATTGGGATTGAACCTTAGGATGGGTTAATACGTACCTTTTCTTGGAAGGGATCAAAGTCTATGTAGCTCATAATCATGTTCTTGGGGATTACAATCTCGGTTTCCCATAGATGATTCTATGGACGATGCATGCTCTAAGCCCTTATGAGTCATGCTCGGTGTGAAAAACAATAAGTAGCAAAGACCTGACAATCATGTCGAAAAAGGTGAATCCGTTGGAAAGGGAGTGATGCATAAACATGGTTAGCTCCCAAAAAATTGAAATAGCAGCATACACGTAGTCAGAGTCCCAAAATGGAAACAAGGGATTACGCATGGTCCGCAGCCCAGGGAGATGACGATTGGTACATACTCTAAAACGGAGACCCGGTGTCGATGAACCCTAGTAGGATAGGGACTGGGTAACATAGTACCTAGTCCCCCTCCCACCTCTTAGTCATTGGAAAAGAATAATATATGAGGAGCAGGGATGATACCTCCTACAAGAAGGTTCTGGGTCTTACACCAAGATGGTTGCCCTTTCCCCATGGACAGACGCCGCTCCAATAATGAGGATCTCATTACATATGAGGAATGGTCTCATTCCAGTAGAGACTAGTGGGCATACAGAATGTCCAAGGTGGGGAACCCCACATACGACGCATGGGGAGAGGTCATAGTTTAATGTAATTTTCTGAGGACGATAATGCTTTTCAGTTTAACGTCATGAAGCTCGGATGAGGTGGGTTCACGCTGCACCCGAAGGACATACATAACTCATACCCGCCCGTCCTTGAGGATGGGAAGGAATTAGCAATGTTTTGGTGAGGGTGTTATACAGTGATCCATTTACGCGTCCAAGTTAGCATGGCTATGTGAAGAATCAATAACTGTTAGCGTTCCTATGTGAAGAAGCGAGAGGCAATGCAACGCAACAGGAATTACCACCCAAGGGATCTGTATATCATTTCATGCAATCCTGGAGGGTCACACGGGAAAAGGAGTTGCGTAGCAAAAGGGTTTATATGTAGAAGCCTCATGAGGCTCTGGTTCTCCATGTAGTGTATGGGGTTCGCGAAGGGGTATGACTCCCGAAGTGAAGTGACCTAGACATGGAATGTGGCAAGGTGAATATGGAAGGTTCTTGACGAAGTGTAAAGGCATTCGTGGAGCAGTGCTTCATGAAGCAAGGGTGCCCTACGAAGCATAGCATTGCGAAGCAATGTGCTTCTGAAGCAATACGCCTCTACCTTATCATTCAGGTCACATGTGTATGGAGGTTACATCCCGAAGTATAAGTGCTCCGAAAAGACCCTAGCTCCCTTGGGGATCTGCTTTATTCACGGGGGACCATGGGCTCCGCGAAGGGCATCACTCTTTGAAGATTGGCTGAATTCAAACTATGGGAGAGGCACATCGTGATGATAAAGTACCTTTAAAAGATCATGGTTCACAAAGAATAATTATCCTTTTAATTTAAGAGATAATAAAGCGAAAGGTCAGAGGATCCGTCCTTTAGGCTCTAGGGGAGCCCGATATTTTCTGGGAAGAGGTGTTGTGAAGAAGAGATCACTGGGCAATAAAACATGTGGCATTTTGTCATAACAGTGAAACCTCCTATCTCCTTTCTTAGAAGCAGTATCACAAATTTCCAATGGGTTCATGGAGCCTCCCACCTCCTTGATCCATGGTGGATTCAAAAACATCAAATGGGTCTACGGAGCCTCCCGCCTCCTTACTTCGCGATGGGTTTGAAAACATCAAATGGGTTCATGGAGGCTCCCACATCATTGCTCCGTGGATGGTTCACAAATGGAAAATGGTTTCATGGAGCCTCCTGAATCCTTCCTCTATGAAGGCTTCGTGAAGGGGTGGAGCTTTACGCCAGTCGTGGTGTAGCGGGGTTCTGTGGGCCAGCTCCGTGAGGCAGCCCATAATACTTTTCGTTTTTCTTTTTTTTCCCAAATTTTGGTGCCAACAATTCCCCCCCCCCCCTCATACTAGTAGCTGATGAGAAAGTGTGGGTGAAAGTCTAAGGGTCAATTGAAAAAATTACTCGGTCAATCACGAGGATGACTCATGCAGTTAACTCACAATGGAGGCTCAAGAAGTAGAGTGGTGACATGTGGGATGAGCACACTGTGAATCTCATTGTGGTTTAGAAGTT
This sequence comes from Viscum album, assembly GCA_963277665.1. Taxonomy (NCBI): domain Eukaryota; kingdom Viridiplantae; phylum Streptophyta; class Magnoliopsida; order Santalales; family Viscaceae; genus Viscum; species Viscum album. The sequence continues at coordinate 1,387,323,678 of OY728138.1, forward strand.
CCGCGAAGCACCAGATACCCTCGCCTATAAATAAGAGAGTCTTACCTATATTTTTTCCTCTCTCATATCTGCGTTTTGGCCTTTAGCGCTCTCGATTCGCGATGCTCTTTGTACATTGTGATTTCTCACTATGAATTGGGTATTTTGCTTTGAGGCACATAGTGAGTCTGTTACGTCATGATAGTGCACTTTGTGACTAGCTTCTAATGGTCAGGGCAGGTCTCTGCAAACTACCTTTGTGAATGAACTCCATGAATGAGCTCCACGAAAGAGCTTCACGAACTAAAAAAATGTCCAAATCTTGAAAACTAAATGGCTCACAAAGAGGATATTAGGGGGTCCTTGAGGATAATTCTTAGATGGAGGAGATAGTGGATAGCTCAGGTATAGGGGAGTTTGTACAGAGCCATTCTGGCCTTAATTCGGTGGTAGAGCTGCTGTTAGAAATCCAATAGAACAAGGATACCCTTGTTTGGATTTGGATTGTGGAATGGCGTCTTCATCCTTGAAGCGAGCAGGGATGAGCCAAGATTCTGGTTCAAGAGCATGTTGTTCCAATGCTAGTGGTTTAGGGTGGCTGACGGCCATGCCTAGGAGGACTTCACACCTGTCAATGCTGACTGCCAGTAAAATTATTTGAAAAATGTTCACAGGAAGGAACTGTAATTAGAAACACCCCCCCCCCTATGTACTACATAATCATGATGTAAGACCTAAGGAACCCGTGAAAGGGGTGGTTCGATGAGTGGAATTTACGCTAGGGAGGTAACTTCAATGATTTTTGGGACTGGTCCTACTGGGTAGGTGTCTCGTGCATGGAATTTGTGGTAGGGCTGAGAAAAGTGGGCCTATATAAGGTAGCATGGAACTCCCAATTCCACATATATCAGCCAAAGAAGTTGATGATGGTGTTGCTGAGTAGATGATCATTGAGGACCAATACAATCAATTTTCACCATAGAGAGGTCAACATTAGTTTATGGGATGTACAACCGATCTCAGGGGTCCCAATACTGGGGGTGATGTATGATGAGTTCCTCCATGTTATGGGTTCATGGGAGGATCTGGAAAAGATGCCACCACTGGCGATGGTGTTGATGAACCCAGTACCGGGATAGGAGAAGCAGTCAGTGAGGGGTCTCTAATTCAAATGGTGGTTCAAGAAGTTCTTGAACTTCCCAAAATGCAGGTTGTTCTATGTGATGCCTCAGACTTGCCTGATGGGGGCTCAACGAGGTAAAGAGAACTCATACTGGCGGTGTTTTGAGGATAGCTAGTGCATGATGTGGGGGTTTAACATCATTACCGAGTAGAACTCGGTAGTCATGTTGGATGAATTCATTGCGGTGCTCATCTGCGGTTGGATCCTGTCATTGAGAGACATGAACATGGGCATGCCACCAAGCACATTTATCCTGGCATCCATGATGGAGATCAGAGGAAAACTCAACCTTAGGATCCCGATGCTCACCAAGCTGTAAAAGATGCTAGGGAATATCAGTGAGGGGATGAATCCATAGAGAATATGTGGGTCATTCCACCTCCTGTAATGGTGGATAGAGGAACACATCATGGGGTCTATTAATATCTGGAAACATATCTCCCCTCTAAGATCAAACTTTTACCATTCATTCTGAATGTTTCCGGGATCTTTCCGACCATGCTGATCATGCAGTCGGTAATGAACCGAGTGTGGAAGATATAGAAGTTAATCTTTCACCTATTCTTATTTCCAACATGTGCATTCACTGATGATTCCCAGGAAAAGAAATATAATCAGTCCTACTTTTAGGACATTCATGGTGGAGTCCTAGTGGAACGGGTGGACTGTGAGTCCCTCTCTATGATGTACACCATGCACAAATTTGCAAGGTAATTTTATTTCATGAAGCGAATGACCACACAGACCTATTTGGGGGGTGCACTATGACCATCCATGTGTGATGAGTAAGATGAGGGACATGTTCACACGAGAATACGTGATGATGTAGAATGAGATACATCTACCCACATCCATCTTTGGACTAGTGAAAGAGTACACCAAAAGTTGGGAGGCGGCCTACCCTGGGGAGATGTTGAAGCAACAAACTGTTCAAGCCAGTGATGGTGTGCCTCCTTAACCTCGAGGCAGGGGACGGAAGGTGTCAAGGACATCCTGTGGTGGCTGGGCTGTCGTGGTGGCAAGGCCTACACCGATTGATGGGGAGGGAGCGGAAGTGGATCAGGAAGTGACATTGAACTCAAGGGTCCCAGAAGAGAAGAGTTATCCGTAAGGGAGGAAACCAAGAGGATTCTGCAAAATATCCACCTAGGCTCTTGGGAAGCGGTTATGCCACATATACATGCCAGAGAAAGTTATCATCCAGGTGGCCTGCGACATCTGGGATGTAAACCGGAAATTATCTAGTTCATCCATGATGTGGAAACACCTGAAACTTCATAGGATGGATATTTGAGGAATTGGCCCCATCATGGCCATCATTTCATTATCCCAATTGGAAGCAGAGAAATACCAGGCTGAGTTGGAGGAATTTGTGAGCTCTCGGGGTTCCTCACTTCTAATGACAAATCAGGTGAAGGTTTTGTTGGATCGAATGACCCTTCCATAGTTTTCAGTAGTAGAATTGAGGTAGCGCTTCTCTATTCCGGAAGAGTCGGACGAGTCCTTTGGGGAGAGGATATCGGTAGAGGGAGCCTATTGGAGGAGGGTGAAGTTGGTGACTCAGACCCAGAGCCTAAAGAGTTTCAGAGGCTCTGGAGGTACAACCCTGAGTTCCTTCCACTAGATTTGCTTCCAGAAAACGTTAGACCCATCACTAATATTTATACTATTCAGGAAGGACTCATACACATAACCAATTATCTTCCTTCAGTGGACGAAGATGTCGGGATTTTGGGATCCACGCCCACAACGAAGAAAATTACCACATCTAGAGGTTCTAGGACACCCAAGGTGGATCCTCGAGTGTTTTTATAACTTCCGACAATAAATGGATGTCCATGCCTCGGGGTCCTGATTGTAACAAACCAGGAACGGGACTGAGAATTCCATCTTATTTTTTGTCCTCTACAAAATTAATGACTTCCACCCATCAATCAGGTTAACTGACATTTGTGCACTTTTAGTATGCCCAATTATTTAAATGGCATGGGCTTCCTTGGTGAGGTTGGTTGGTACTCTTGGCATTGCCTTTCCTAGGGGAAGGACATTTGTCGTGGAGGCAGATATCTAGACTAACCAAGTGGTTGTACTCTCAATCACTAGTGGGACCATTAGTAGGGATGAGCTTAAGATAATTGAAGTGGGATCTGACGATAAAGATCGATCGAAATGCACAGGTCCTTCCATACATGATCCAACACCATATGTGTACCCTACTGATGAGTTCTTTGAGAAATTCCCATACGTATGATCTTTACAATCCCACAGAATGGGACGAGATGGCCTTTGACGAAGAGGAATGCAAAATAGATCACTGCCGATCATGGAAGCTGATCAAGCACTTCATCGATGACACCACTCAAGTACAATGGATAGACCAGATGGAGATATTTCATTCAAGACTGCGAGAAATATGTGTTGGGGGGGGGGGGTGGATAAACAGTGTCCCCAATTTCGGATTCAAGATCTCCTAGTGGTGAAGATAAGAGAATATGACCATGGACTCAGTGTGGGTTGGCATTAGAGAAAAGATTTGAACATCAAAAAGTTATTGGAGGATAAAAATAAGATTCTACTGAAACACATCATAGCAGTTGAACATTCTGATTCCATCAACGTGTAGTCGGAGATTATATTGTTGTTGAATTCCTAGTTGGATGAGGCTGATGATTACATGAGGGAAGCCTCCTAGGAGATGATCGTTATCCGAACCAATGAGGAGCTGTCCTAGACCACAGTTGAAGAACTGCACCCCATTGGAGTCGAGGAGGAGCAGGAACTGAACAGGCGACATGGAATCGTAGATGCCAGAAGCCATAGGGTGGTATAGCTTCATTGCTCTTTTAATGGGGTCAACCCATCCATGGTATGGGTCGATCCTCACATACTGTGATTCATGTAGCTTTTGAATGAACCTTCATGTTTCTGAATATTTACGTTAGATTCATGCACGAGTTTTGTTATTCATCTTTGGTCAATTGCAACTTAGTTACATTCATGGAATATCCAACGACCAGTCCTTATTCTCACGTGGGTCGGGCTTGATGAGAGAAATAAGGGATGACCACTTTTCCATTCCATCTGAATATAAGATTAAAAACCATGATCCGAGCATCCAGGGTTTGAATAACCAATCTAGATATATGGGAATAAGGGGAGAGGCCTGACTAGAGGATGAGGACCTCAAAAAAATCTATGTGTCGTCTTCCCAATGTTCACTAGTGCACAATAGGGGTAACTCCATGGGAATTTGAAATTAATTTGAACATAGGAGAGTGAAGAGTGTGAATCATGATACCCTATATTCGAACACTGTGGTGGTGGTGTGACAACAAAGGATAACCACTGATTGCATTCAAAACACAGTTTCCATATTATTTTATCCTGAAATGGAGATTAAAAATGAGGGCTGACCAATGATCATATTCGAAACATAGGGCCTGACACGAAATGTCATCCTTTAGTCTTGCAGAATGTTGGCCCAAGATAGTGGGGAAGCCATAGGTTGAGCATCCATACTTTTAGGGGGGTTTCATAGATGTGAAAGCAGATGAGTGTCCGAATAAAGGACACACAAATCATGGGTTGTGGATTGATGGGTTGTTAGAATGGAGTCCAACACCCTTAAAATCACGCCACCATGGTGGAAATACTTTAGGTGGGTGTATCTGTCTGATCAAGGATTAAACAAACATCCTAGAAAGTCCTCTCTGGTAAGAACCTGTAATGCCCTGTAGTTTTACGTCATACAGATGTGGACGATAGGTGTGTAGTTTAAATGTCGTACGGTGAGGAATATTCACATAGTTTAAAGGTCATACTGTTTGGACAAGGATTGGTCATGGGGGCCAGAACGGTTAATGACCCTAGGGTTGGTCCCAAGGCTAAACGCTAGGGCATCTCTATGTATCCCATGACGATGATAATCAAGCCTAACTTAGTTCTTGAGAGCATAGTTTAATGTCATGTGGGATGATGAATGGCATGTGTGGCATGGTTGTGCCAGTACACGTCCTACCAAAAACTATTTAGCCCACATGAGTCATGCTCTATGGGGGAGACACGGAGTAGTGGTGGGACTTTCCTAGTGTAGGAAGGCACATGTCAGAGGGAATATGTCACCAGGTGAATGACATACAATAAATTTGACCTGCCAACTTAACGCACCTAGATGCGCGAAGGGGTAAATCTGATCATGTTAGAATTCCACATGAACAAAATGATGTGGGAATATGTGAATCATGATTCTCGAGATCTGGACCACAATGAATGTGACGTGATGATAGGGGATAACTGTTGACCATGTTCGAAACACAATATCTATTTACCCTTAGCCTGGAATGGGGTCAGTCAAATGAGGGTCGACCGCCGACCATGTTCAAAACATGAGACCATTTTCAACTGTCTTCTGCGGCTCTCAAGGAAATTAGCCCAAGGCGGTAGGTAAGCCAATGTGGCATGAGACCATGCTGTAAAGGGGGTCTCTTTAGATATGGAAGAGGATGAGGATCCAAATAATGGGCTCACGAAGATTGGACATGGAATGAGAGAATGTACCTGTGAAAATTCCTCACTTTTCTCTCTTGAAACAAAGAATTTGAGTATGACAATAAGACGTATCAGATAGAGGGAGTCGAGCCCCCCTTTAAGGAAAAGGGTCTAGAGGTTGCACGCTTCCAACTTAATGGTTGTAGGATGGGCCACTAAATGGGGATTGATTTAATGGACTGTTCACATGGTGGCGATGTGGCCCGATGTGGCACATAGTTCCCATAAGAAGATCTTAGTTTTGGGTTATAGAACTATGACTGGGTATGGAAAAGGCATGGGAGACACAAGGTGAAACTATTTAAGAACCCTGCGTGAATGAGAACAAATGAGGTACTCTCCAAACCACATGCTCCAGAAAGAGTTCGTGTTGAGAGGCTGGATAGTGGGGGGGAAGATTTTAGATTCCTAGGGCTGGACTCAGAGACAATATGTCTGGGAATTCCTACGTATCCCATGAGGATGGAAATCAAGCCATACGTAGTTCTTGAAGATGTAAAGAAGTTGGAATCTTGTGCCAAGTATTTGGAGTGGTATTAGTTTATGGTCATAGAGCTCGAACCATGATAGAACTAAAGAAGGGAGACACATGGTGAAATAACTACTCGACCTGACGTGAACAAAGATGGTAGGAGTCTGTACTACCACAATGTGCTCCCCCGTAAACTTCTAGATCAGGGGACCAAAAGTGAAAGTTAGGTTGGACCTGAGGAAAAGTACCCAGGCATTTCTACGTACCCCATGATGATGATAATCAATACATACATAGTTCTAATGAAGGAACGGTAAGACATCAGTGCCCGAGATAATATGGTCTTTCGGGTCTAGCCCTTTCACAAAAAAGAAGAGGCATTTGATATATATTTTTTGTTATTTAGGATGAACGAGTGTTTTTCGTGAAGCGATGGACCTTGGATACAAAGTCCAGGAATTGACATAAGAATCAATCCATATGCAAGTGATGAAAAATGGTATGGTGGGTGACTGATACCAAACATGATGTCCTCTTGAGTGAGGAAACAACGATGCACTCCTGTTTTCCATCGTGCGACTTGGATGATAATGTCACAGTTTAGGGTCATCTGATGGGACCAACCATGAACTTTAAATTCATGTAGTATAGATGTAACAGTTAAAAGTCATGTGGGACAAGGCATCATAGTCTAGATTCATATGGATCAGAAATATAAAAGAGAGACTAGATTCAAGAGGGAATGTGCACAACATGATAAAGAATACCCGACATGAATGAGGATGAGGCCTTCATCACACCATGCGTGATCCCAATAAAGAGACCTTGGGTCGAGAGGCCAGAAAAGGATAGAGAATATGGGGCAGGAGAGACTAGCTCTCAGTTGACCTGGACACAAAGACAAGATCTCTAGGCATTTCTACATATCCCATGATGATGGAAATAAAACCAAACACAATTCTAGAAAGTGGATATATAAGGATATTTTAGTTTAAGGTCATAGATCTTAGGTGATGGAGAAGCGGAACTCTTCCAAGTAGGCACAAAACTCAATCCAATCCCTATTCCCACGTGATTCAAACTCACTGTGGGTAACAAGGGCAACATAGGTCTTTGCAACACATGGGATACACGTAAAGGGGAAGTCGGTGCAGAGCCTCGAATGACACCTCACCGTAGATTTTCCCTCCTAATGTTAAAATGTGCACCGAGGGATAGTACCAAGATAGTCAAAATTTGATTTGGACATAATGGGGTAGAAAATGATTTGAATCATGTAACCGACATTGAAGGCTTGATGGTCTTGGCATGACAATAAGGGATGATTGTTGATAGTGTTCGAAACATAGCATCCATATCGTGTGACCTCAAATGGGAACAACAAATTAGCATCAACTTCAGACAATATTCACAACACAATACTTGTATCAATTTTTTGTTCAGATCCATCAGAGACATTAGCCTGTAATGGTAAGAGAGCCCTTGGGATGAGCATCATTGCCATTTGGGGGTCCCATAAAATGTGAAAGACAATGAAATCCAAAATGAAGGGGAAAAAAAGCCTGAAAAAATGGGTGAAATCATGTCCAGGTAGAATTCGAAACTCAAGGCACTAAACAAATGTATTCCTGGGCACATTGGTGAATCATCAAAGAGCGCCGAGGGACCCAACATAAAATAATCTGACTCGACAAGATGAGTGTAGTGGAAGGGAGTGAAGGGTGCTCAGGAGAGAGAGGTATGTGGTGTGGTTGTTATAAACCTTACGTGAATAAGGATGTGAGTTCATACTACACCGTATACCCCTCTCTTGGAAGAAGGCGAGCCAAGGGGACAAAATGATAGGGAGTTTTCTAGGAGAAGGGGTTGGACCCGAAGCAAAAATGTTCGGGTGGTCCTATGTATCCCATAAAGATTTTAATCAAGACATACACTGTTCTAATTATATTATTATGATATTGGGAAGTTTTTCATCATGCAGCAATGACGATGGTGCTATTAGTTTAATGTTGTAGGGATCAGACCGTAGATGCCTACTATAATTTCATATGCGTGGGTCAAATGAGTTAAGAGGGAAAATCATTGTTCTTGGGAAATAACACAAAATAGAGACGATGATAGAGGATAGTTGTTGACCATGTTCACAACACATTATTTATATCTATGTGACAAGAGGTTGGAGAAAACAATTGAGTGTCGAACTTTGATCATATTCGCAACACGGTACATGTATCAATTTTCCACTCACAATCCTTGAGGGTTTTAGCCTATAATGGTAGGAGAGATCCGGGTCTAAGAACCCATTCCATTTGGGGGTCCTTTCGGATATAGAAGATTATGGAAACCCAAATGATGGGGCTCACAAATCATGGTAGGGAATGAGCTTGCGGAAAGAACGATAAACGGAGGGATGCCTCCAATTGGGGATGTGTGGTTTGAAAAAAATATCATGACGTGAATAAAGATGTGAGTCTATACCACACCGCACACTCCTAAATGAGAACTTAGTACAGGGGGGCCGAAATGGTCGAGGGACCTAAGGCTGGGCATCCCGGCCCACTTTAGCCATATAATCCCTCATACGGGTATTGTCTTTCCTCAACTCCTAAGCCCTCGTATTCAATGCTCGGTTTGGGAAACAAAGATTAGGACTTGTCTCTTCACATCACATAAGGGTATGATGGCTAGAATCACACACATGCCCATGGAAGACTGAGTCTTGAATAGAATGTGGGGTAGAATGAGCCACTACACTCCATTTTATTGACGTACGGGTGTGATGACAACGAGAAAGGATAGTTGTTGACCAAATTCGAAACACAGTATCCACATATTGGTAACATGAAATGGGAATTACAAAAATGCATCGACCACTGACCGTATTCGCAACACGGGACCTGTATCAATTTTCCATTTTTGGTCCTCGAAGACGATGGCCCGTAACAATAGGATATCCCTTAGGCTATGTATCCATACCATTTGGGGGCCCTTTCAGATGTGAAAGGTAGTGTAATCCCAAATGATGGAGTGTGCAAAGAATAAGTGTTCTTGTACAACTAAAAATCAAGTGGGACAGTAGAAGAGGTGGTGATATTTAGGAAGGCGGGATACATGGTACAATTATGATGAATTCGACGTGAATGAGGGAAAATGCTAGCACCGCACCATGTGTTTTGTCCGGATAGAAGATCCTGATGATTGTGGGTGGGCCTAAAAACGAAATGTCTAGGTGTTTTTACATATCCCATAAGGATTAGAATCAAGACATACATTATTCTAAAGGTCATGAAGTTTAACGTGGTGCGGTGAGGACGCGAGAGAAGAAAAGAATAAGGGAAGAAAAATGGTGTAGTTATCGTAATCCTGATATGAGTGGGGGCAATGATATTGTTTCGGTGTGGATGTGCGTCAGGTTTCTGTTCCGACGCTGTTCCGCCAGGATGCGTTCGCGCGTGCGCCCGTCGACCCGAGGGGATGTGCGCGCGCGGCTTGTGGCCCCGCAGTCCCACTTTCTAAAGGCGGGCGGCATCCGTCCCTTATTCAGGGGCGTCTGCTCCTTGATCGAAACCGCGATGATGGGATGTCGGCTCCTCCTTCCGTGGACGTCTCCTCGGAACTCGTCACCTAATCCGGGTCTCCCTCATAGATTTAAGACGTGCTCGTGAATCTCATTCCTGGCGCCATGTCTCCATGGACACCGGTTAATTACGCTGCTTCCGCCCAGACGCACCAAGGGGTCTGGTCGGGGCAGCAACCTACGGTGAGGAGACCGGGTAGCTCTGGGTGTTGGGGGCGTGTCTTAACACTGTGGCTCTGCATGTCTGCCTTCCGTCCCTAATAGGGCTTCTTGAAGTCACGATGGCCTGAGGCATCCCGCGCTGGGTGCGGGGAACTGTGTTACATGAGATTTTCCTCAGCTTCCCATGTTTAACACGGGGTATGCCACGAGTTTAACGTCCAGCGGGGACGACATCAGACTGATCAACACGAGAAGTGTATCAGATGACAGAACCCCTTGCGAGGAACCTCCGACGCTGGGGCCAGCACATGGGCGGCTTCCCGAGTGAAGTGGAATGGAATGAAATGGCATGACCCCACCGGGATGTGGCGGCCCGGGTAAGGATCAGGATGGAGGATGGAGTGAAGATCTTGGACCTCGTGGAGGCTTCCTACGTACCGCGCGTTAGCGCGGATCAAAGTCAGCGTAGTTCGGATATACAGTTTAACGTCATGCTGGACGATGGCAAGCCGACTCACGAAGAGGTTGAGGCTGCCGGGCGGAGGATTGAACCGAACCACCTCGCACAGAGGGGGATGGAACGGCCGGGTGGATCACAGTTTCACGTCATGCTGGACGCTGAAAAGAGAAAATAGAAAAAAGGGCAGTGGGGAAGCACAATGGAGATACACACATGCAGTCTCCCACAGGGGCGGATTCATAGGTGAATCGACGCAAGTGTGAACCCGGGAGGGGTCCACTGATGGACGAACCAACGTGAATATGACTGGAACGACCAGGTGGTGGGCTTGAACCTCGGAGAGGCTTCCTACATACCCTGTTTAGGAGACAGGGATCAAAGTCCACGTAGTTCATTCTGTCAGGACTTACGCACTGAGGCAGCCCGGATGTGGAAAAGCTCAGTTGGAGAGGGACTTGGGCCGAAGGTGAGAGACCTCGATCCCTGTCATGCCCTCTACTGGCTTCAGAAGTGGGGAAGAATAATGGAGATACACATGTGCAGTCTCCCACAAGGGCGGATTCATAGGTGAATCGACGCAAGTGTGAACCCGGGAGGGGTCCACTGATGGACGAACCGACGTGAATAAGACCGGGACGACCAGGTGGTGGGCTTGAACCTCGGAGAGGCTTCCTACGTACCATGTTTAGGAGACATGTATCAATGTCCACTTAGTTCGTTCTGTCTGTAACACTCTACCCCCGTGGGCGAAGGCCACTCCAATCCCGACATCCCTGCAGAGACGAGCGGGTGGGGGCCACATCCAAACCGGGAGGACCCTGCGTGCGGGGCACGTGATCGGGTGATGCGGATGGTTTAACGTCTTGCCGAACGAAGTACAGTTTAACGTCGTGTGTTGATGACGAAGATGCCTGGCAGTTTAACGTCTTGCAGCGCGGACGTGGTACAGTTTAATGTCATGTGGGACGAAAGTGCAGTTTAACATCATGCCAGACGAATTCTGTACAGTTTAACGTCTTGTAGCTTGGAAGAAGATGCTTGGCAGTTTAACGTCTTGTCGCGCGGAAGATATTCTAGGCAGTTTAACGTCGTGTAGCTTGGACGTGGTACAGTTTAACGTCGTGTGGGACGAAAGTGTAGTTTAACGTCATGCGGGACGAATGCTGTACAGTTTAACGTCTTGTAGCTTGGACGAAGATGCTTGGCAGTTTAACGTCTTGTCGCGCGGACGATATGCTAGGCAGTTTAACGTCGTGCAGCTTGGACGTGTATGGTTCCGACGATGGGTCTGTGTCACTTCGCGCGAGCCTGGAGGGCCGCACGGGAAGACAACGCACGGTGCGGGCAACCGGGATGAAGATCGTCTGGTGCCACGCAGGCGGGTACCCTCAGGGGGTCAAAGGGGGCGACCCTGGCGGTTTGCGCGCAAAAGAGGAGCTTGGCGCGCAATACCACAGGTTGGCGCGCAAATGGGCGGGCTGGCGCGCAATTGGGCCAGCGCTTTGCGCACAGGACATAGAGATTGCGCGCACCGGGCTTCGGATAGCGCGCGGGGGCAACGGCTCATTCTTTAACGAATGGCCACTTTGAAAAAATGGGGGGCGCGCGCAATCGGGCTGGATTGCGCGCACCCGGAGGCAATTGCGCGCAAGAGGCTTCTTTTGCGTGCGAAGGCCTTTGGGTGAAGAGTTAGTTCAAAACAAAGGAGCCAAAGGGATTGTGCGCGAAGGCGAACCATGAGGCTTTTTTGCGCGAAAGAAAAGAGGTTACCTGAAGATCGTCATTGCGCGCGGAAGGGGTTGGATTGCGCGAACGAGCGACTCTTCGAATTCCGGAAACCTCCAAAACGTCGGGGGTCGCCTTATATTTATAGGCAACCCCAGGCGGGGAATCCGGCTCGCGGGCGCGCAAATTCCTTCGCGGGCGCGGAATCGGGCCCGGCGCGCAAGGGAGTCGCGCGGGCCACGGGCGCACAAAATTGCGTGCCAGCCCAGCGCATTGCGCGCATCCCGGGAGGTTTGCGTGCGGCACTACAACTTTGCGCGGGTCTCCAAAATTCCGCGCAAGGCCTCCGGGCTCTCCGAAACGGGATTCCGGCTCCAAATATGACCTCGCTTTCCGCATCCGGAGCTTCGTTTGGGAACAATGGACTTTTCCGGCGTCTACAAAAGCCCCCCTCAGAATCTGATCGGCGAGAGGTTGCAACGATCGGGTTCCGAGGGAGACGCCGGAATGCCGAATTCCTAGGTGGCGCGGGACTGTGGTGCGCAAAAAGGGCGTCGGGCGCGGAATTCGCTGTCTCGGTCGCACAAAGCGCTTTCCGCGCAGCGCGGACACCCGGCCTCACCTATAAATAGGGGCCCTGGGTCCCCCGCAGCGTACACCGGCCTTCCGCGCGACAATCTTTCAAGCTCTCGTGCGCGAAATTGCCCATTCCGGCCCGGAATTCACCCGTTCGTCGCGCAAACCCTTCTGGATTTCGGCCTGTTTTTGCGCAAACACCCGGGGTTTTACGCGACAGACTTCCCAATTGCGCGTCGTCCACTAGGATTGCGTGCCAACTCTCAAACTTCTCTACCAGCCTCTTCCGATTCCGCACGCCTCATCCCTTAACCCACACGACTCCCGGAGCTTCTGAGATGGCCGCGAATCAAGGGAATGAGGGGGATGCCGCCATTCGTAGAGCTGAGATGGAGGCGAACGAGGAGGTCTACGGAGCCAAGGAGATTGTTTCCAACAATCAATCCTTGTTCGACTTGCTGACGCCGGCCCAGAAGACATATCCGCTGTCGGACAACCTGCCGCTCTGGAACTTTGGCATCCTAGATGAGGTTCCGGTGCCAGGGTTCGAGGTTGATGCGCCACGGACCTGGGTGACTCGGGAGGACGAGCTTCCCCGCTATAACATCACCAACAATGAGCATCCTTCCAGGGAGACCAGGCACTTAGATTTCTATGTCCTGAACCCGAGGACGTGAACCATCGTCGGAAGTGAGCCTACTGCAGAGAACTCTCCAGCCCTCTACTCGAGCACATATCGCCAGAGTGTCACCGAAGACACCAAAGGCTGGCTGAAGGACTGGGACTTGCGGTCTGGGGGCAATTTCTCCAGTGAGTGGGCCTGGGCGTTCTGGGTACGCCACACTTGCGATCACTTCGCGGAGGAGCTGTGGTACATTGGCCTGTTTGAGGCGGTGTGGACGTCGCAGTTCCACTTCTACCAGTAGTCCGAGCTCGGGCCGGAGCTGTTCACCCGCTGGTCCCCGGATACCAACACCTTCCATCTTCACCATGGGGAGGTTAGCCTCGGTCTCTGGGACATCCACTGCATCAGAGGTATCCCGCTGGAGGGTTACCAATACGATGAGTTCCTGCCCCGGAAGAACACCTGGGAAGACAGGTCACGGACTCCCATTATGACATGGCATCTACTTGACCTGGCCACGCAGCGGCTCGGGATCAAGGACATCCACAAGGACATAGCCTACAAGGAGTGGTTCGGCCAGTTCTTGGAGCATGAACCAGCGGTCAAGATGCCAGGCCGGGGGAAGCGGTGCCCGACCGCGGCTCAGAGGAGCCGGAACTGGTCGTACTGGCGGGTCCTGGAGACGGGCGACTACCGCTCATGGGGGTACCGCGTCATCGAGGCCCGGGACCCAAATGTCCGGTACGCGGCGTTCCTGGCTGCCTTTCTGAGTGGGTGGCTCCTGCCAGTGCGGGACGCGAGAATGGGCGTCCGCCCGGCGACACTGGCGATGGCGGGCGCCATGGCCGCCAATAAAAGATATAACCTCGGGGTCCCGGTGCTGGCTAAGCTGTACGCCATCCTGGGATGCATCTCGCGAGGGGGGTCGCCACGAAGGATCTGTGGGACCTTTCAATTCTTCCACGGCTGGGTGGATGCTCACCTTGGTGGGTACACGTTTCCAAACGCCATCATTCCTCCGGGCAACGGCCTGCGACCCTTCCTGCTGAACATCGCGGGGGTCGCTCCGATGACCCTAAATGAGGAGGGCGTGAGGATTCGGATTGGAAATCACGCCAATTTCAACTTCAGCCCGTTCCCCACTCCCATTGGCCAGATGATCGACAATGGGCAGGGTCCGCTGGAGCAGCACGAATACTTCCTGAACATGCGGGGCGGGGTGCTCGTGGCTCGGATCGACGGGAAGGTGATCTGCGAGACCTATGTGCCAACCCGGTTCGCCAGGCAGTTCGGGTGCCTTCAACGGATGCCGAAGTGGGTATTCACTGCTGTCCGGGAGGAGACGAACCCTTGCGTCCTTCGCCAGATGTGGCTAATGTTCGCCGCTTTCGGTTCTGGAGAGATCATCACTCTCCCTCCTACCGGGGTCAACGCAGGCTTGGCAACCGAGTACGCTGAACACTGGGCCATCGCGTACCCCGAGGGGCTTCTACGGAAACCAGTTCGGCGGCTCGAGGTCACCCGTGCGGAGACCGGGCGTCAAGGAAGGATGCGAGGCGCCGTTACGCGGGGGAGAACGGAGGCGCGCCAGGCAGTGGAGCCGGCGCGAGCAGGGACTTCGGGGGCGGGCACATCTCAGGCTGCCGCTACGACCTCGGCGCCCAGAGAGGGGGCACGTGCGGTGGTCGAAGAGCGGCCCGGGAAGTAGGTAAGGCGTCTGCTCGAACCCTCCCACGATGTATTCTTCCCAGCGCTGTGGTCGGCCTGGATGACCCTGCGGCAGTCGCTGGGGACCGAAATCATCTGGAAGAAGATAACCAGTGAAGGAATCCATCTTCCAGAGGTCGGGCGCCTTCAGGTCGCCGACAGGGTGAACTTCCACCGGCGGTATGCGTATCTGACGGCCATGGACGAGTACGCACGCCAACGTGGTCAGCGTGCGGAGCCGTCCCTTCTGGTGAAGGTGATGCTCGGTCTAGAGCCTGCTCCAGAACAGATGCCGCCGGAGGAAGATGATAGTAACGACGACTCCGAGGAAGAGGAGGAGACGGGGGAGGATGAAGGCTCCGAGGGAAGGTCCCATCAGGGGAGCCCAAGGGAGAGCGGCGAGGTGGCCGGCTCTGGCAACATTGATATCACTGAGCTCCTCGAGGTCCGCTTCTATCCCTACTCAACCTGCTTCATCCATTCTCTTATGCAGCTTCTAACCCATTTCTTCACCTTCCTCAGGAGTGCACGGATGTTGGTCAGGCATCCTCAGTAGGAGTAGGAGAGGCGCCAGCAGGACAAGGCGGGGGCCAGACGCCCATCATTGAATTGACAAGCGCTGAGGGGTCCCCTGCTGAAATTGCTCCTGCGGCGGCCGGGATAGCGGAAGATGACGCTTTGGATTCCCATAAGTATCCTTACCTTACTGTCAGTGCTTGTTGTTGATGATCCGTGACTAACCACGGCATGCCCTGCGCAGTGATCTCAACACTGGAGGCTCGTCGGGCTGCCGAACCCGGGCCATCCACGAGTGGACCAGTGGCAGACATGCCGCCTGCTCCAAAACAGACTTCCCACACCGAGCCGGCCCCACCAACTGCTGATCAAGGGGCTGCGGACGCCGGCGGTGCTGCCATCGGAGAGAGGTCGGGGGCTGACGAGGGTGTCAACGCCGCTGGGGCGAGGGAATAAGGTCGCCCAGATGTTGGGGAACCTATCCCCTGTGAGGATATCCCAGGGGCGGACCCTGCAGCAGACCTGATGGCTGCTTTCCCTGCCTACCGGCTTGCCGACCCCGAGGAGATGGACGACTCGGACGCGGAGGCGGTCAAGGAGAGCCGGATAACGTGCCACAGGGGGTGGAAGTGCATCCAGCGCTTCCTCAAGCGAGACCTATCGGAGTGGATGGGGCGCGTGGGATCCCTTCAAACCTGGCTGCGCTTCCTGTGTGCCGGGGGAGCTGATGCTCAATGCCTCCATCTGACGGTCCGTGATTTCATGGACGAAAAGATGCGCGAGAGCCGCCGACGTGCAAATGTCGCACAATGTCGGGACGTGTCGGAGAATACGCGGGCGCTCCTCGTGGCGGAGCAGGATGTCCGGCGCCTCGAAGGGCAGGCGACAGAGAAGGAGGCCTTCGTCGCAGCGTGCACTGAGCTTGTGGAGAAACTAACGGCCCAGCTGGTCGACGCCCAGGTACAGCTGACGGAGGCGGGCCAACAGATGGTCACACTTCAAGTCGAGCGGGAGCGTGCACAGGCCAGGATCGGCGAGCTGCGTGCTGCGACTGCCGACGAAGAGAGGGTGCGTAGAGAGCGAGAAGCAGCTTTGGAGGCCGCCAGTCAAAGGGTAGCGGCGTTAGAAAGATTCATTCAGCACGCTAATCCCTAGGGGCTTTGTTTTTTCCATTCCCAGAACATTTTGCTTCCGCTACTCAATACTTCGATCCATTTGTATGAATCAATATATTTATCTGCATCTTTTGGCTTAACATGCTCAACCACAATTCATTGTCTCGCGGGAGCGTTAACCAAGCTTCAGGCATCCATAATTGGGCCTGGATTTCTAAATAAAAGAGGGAGGTCATTCCTAGGAAAGGAGACCTCAGACCTAATCAATGTATCATCCCCCCAACTTGTTCCAACACACGAGCGGGACAACGCTAGGGGCGTTAAGATTTTATCCGAACATAGGGAAATGATAAAGGGTGAATCGCATGTCCCGAATTCAGAAATCCACGACGGTCGGCCTTCCAGGAAATGCCCAAGACGGCAAGCGGACAATGGATCAATCGACCATACTACTGCAATAGACGGACCGAAGGTCATCATTCATACTGGAGGAGGCGGATCACATGTCATCATCAATGCCGCTTTGGGGGTTCCTTCAGGCACAAGGGTGGAAATCCGGATCAACAGGGCATGCGAAGCGTGGGGCGAAGTGATGATTTGTTCGGACAGAATCTAACACTCCCAAAATTGCGCCACCGTGGGGAAAGCGTATTAGGCGGATGCACTAATCTGGCCGTGAATCACCCCAATTTTCAGACAGAACCTCTTTGACGAGGAAACTGTCGCTTGCCATCATTGCAATGGGGCATCCCGAGCAGAATCGGGGAGAATATCACAACTGCACCACTCTACCAGAATCCAGGCCAGACGGTCGACGACGAGGAGGGGCGGGACTTATCGATCCCTGAGGCTGGACCCGAGTCGAGATGCCCGGGCATTCTTACGTACTCCATCGGGCTGGAGATCAAGCCACACGTAGTTCTGAGAGTGCAGTTTTAACGTCATGCGGGACATAGAACCCCGATTAGGGGAGATCTTAGTTTAAGGTCGTAGAGCTTGGACCATAGGGGTAGATCTTAGTTTAAGGTCTTAGAGCTCGGACCATAGGGGTAGATCTTAGTTTAAGGTCTTAGAGCTCGGACCATAAGAACCTAAAAGTACGACACATCGTGGTCCTATCCCCTTGATATGTGAAGATGCACTGAGGGATAGTGTCAAGAGTGTCGAGATTTTTCATGGTCAGAATGCGAGGTGGAAAATGTAATGTGAATCATGCGGCCATTCACTCAAGGACTGGGGGCACCGGCGTAACGATATGGGAGTACTGCCGGCCGTGGCGGAAAAGCAGCATCAATATCGTACTGACCGTTGATGGAATGAGGCAGAAAATGAGCATCAACCGCTCAAGCGCAGAATTCATATCGATTTGCCGCCCGAGGCCCTTGGGGGCACCAGCCCGAGTCGGTGGGAGAGCACTGAGGCATTGTGTCCAGACCGCTCACGGGGGCTCCACCCAGGGCGTAGGCGATGGGTCCGAATGAAAGGGAGAACGAAGCCTGAAAAGTGGAAGGAACCTGACCAAGCTGAACCTGACCCTCCTGGCAATAAACCAGAGTACTCTTGACACCGGTGGACCACTGCAAGGGGTCGAGGGACACGCCTTGAGGGTGACCCGAAGGTGGCGGATTCCCCGGAGAAGGGGGAATCTCTAAGAGGTGGGGGCTGGACCCGAAGTTTCAAACATCCGGGCGTTCCTACGTATCCCATAAGGATGGGAATCAAGCCACACGTAGTTCTTGAATCGCGGCGCAACACAATCGGGCACCGGCGCGGGGAGGGGTGCGGGTCTATCCCTCGCACCCAGAAGAAGCGGCATTTGATATTTCGTGTTTGTCCTTAAAGATGGATGGTTTTTCTTGGTGCAGCGACATGCCTGTGATTAAGAAATCCCTGGCGTCGCCACAATAATCAAGCCATGAAAGGAATTGATAAATGGCGTGGTTATTAACCAGGGCCCAACGTGAGTGTCCCCTGAGGAGAACATCACGATGCAGTGCCGTTTCTCGTCGGGCGGCCAAGACGATCACAGTTTACGGTCGTGTGGTAGGACCAGACAACACAGTTTAAGGTCGTGTGGTTCGGACCATGGAGGAATCTGCTTATTGCGATAGGGCGGACTCAGTGGAGGTGGGAACATACCCAGCCATGCGGTCACGCACGATTCCAGGAGAAGGATCCTGGGATAGGGGCCTGCGTATGTCCATCACCCGAGAGGCGGAGATGCTAGCCTCCATCTATACTGGGCCCAGAACGCGATTGTTCGGGCGACTCCTCCCTCCTTATGGGGACGAGGGTCCAGCTACACATGGCCCTTGGGGAGGACATCAGCATATATCCTTGGTGCTCAGATCGTGGGAGCCTCGAAAGACACCATTACCCTGGTTGGCCTGCCTAACGTGTAGAGGTGTACCGAAGGTCAGTATGAAGAGAGTGTCGAGATTCCACTACTACGCACAAAGGCGGACTGTGATGAGGACTGCGCAACCAATGTTTAGAGCCTGAAAGAGCCGACATGGCGATCAAGGATGTCACTGACCATATTCGCAACACAACATCCGATCGCGTCAGCCTAGGATGGGGCAAGCAAACGAGCATCAACCGCTCAAGCGCATGATTCATATCGATTTGCGGCCCAGGACCCGCCGGTAAATCGACCCGGAGCGGTAGGAGAGCACTGAGGCATCGTACCCAAACCGCTAACGAGGATCCCTTTGAGTGAAGGCTGAAACAAGAGGAAGCGCGAGGCCCGACAAGCAACACAGAACTTGTCGGGATTGAATCCGACACTACGGGTCATAGACCGAAGTACCCAAAACATGTTAACAGATCACCAGAAAGGGTCGGAGGACTCACCCTGAGAGCAACCAAAAGACGGCAGATCCCCGTGATCAACCAAGAGACGGGGCTGGACCTGAAACACAAGCGTCCAGGCGGTCCTACGTATCCCATAAGGATGGGAATCAAGCTGCACGTAGTTCTTGAGAGGCGGTTTAACGTCATGCAGGATGATGAGGGGTGTGAGGTAGTCCCACATACGGGGGAGGCGTACGGCGCGACCAGTAGACCAACGTGAATGAGGACATAATCCCCCGCTCACGCCACACGCCTCGCACAAAAAGGAGGGGAACTTGGGCCAGAGGCCGAACGCGGGATAGAGATTCCTTGGAAATGGGGATGGGCCTGAAACATGAATGTTCAGGCGGTCTTACGTATCCCATAAGGATGGGAATCAAGCCGCACGTAGTTCTTGAAGTGCAGTTTAACGTCATGCAGGACGAAAAAGGAAAGGTGGAGCGGAAGGCATCCCCAACCGTGGGGGGCGTACAGCGTGGCGAGAAAACCGACGTGCATGAGGGCATAGCCCCGCGTTCACACCATACGCCGCATACCTAGAGGCAACTGGGCCAAGAGCCCGAGATGGGATGGAAATTCCCGAAGGATGGGGCTGGGCCTGAAACATGGATGTTCAGGCGGTCCTACGTATCCCATAAGGATGGGAATCAAGCCGCACGTAGTTCTTGAGGTGCAGTTTAGCGTCATGCAGGACGAAGATGCTGAACAGTTTAACGTCTTGTAGCTCGGACGAGGTGCAGTTTAGCGTCATGCAGGACGAAGATGCTTTCCAGTTTAACGTCTTGCAGCGCGGACGTGGTACAGTTTAACGTCAGGTTGGACGAATATGCTTGGCAGTTTAACGTCTTGCAGCGTGGACGTGGTACAGTTTAACGTCATGTTGGACGAATGCTGAACAGTTTAACGTCTTGTAGCTTGGACGAATTGCACTCAGGAAAAGTACTGCTTGAGGAACCTAGCGTTGGTGGGAGGAGTGACACGCTCACCATACATAGTTGCTAGGGAGTACGCGCCATTGGGATAGACCTTGTGGACAACAAAAGGTCCCTCCCACTTAGGCTCCAAATTGGGCGGCTTCCTGCCGGGGATCATTGGTGCTCTTAGGGATAATACTAGGTCACCCTGCAGGAAGGAGCGGAGGCAAACCTTCTTATTGAAAGCTCGAGCCATTCTGCTTTGATGCCTCTCCAAGTTGTGCAAAGCGCGAAGTCTATTCTCATCCAGTGCTTCCAACTTGACTAGACGGGCTTCAGCAGCTCTGTCTGGCACTTGCTTATCGTAGACCGCATTGCGCAAGGATGGTAACTGGATCTCGATGGCCAGGACGGCCTCAGCTCCATACACCAGGGAATAAGGTGTCATCTGGGTGGAATTGCGAGTCGTCGTCCGATAAGCCCAGAGGGCGTTGGGGAGCTTGTCCGGCCAACTCTTCTTGTTCTGACCAACCATCTTTTGCAGAATGTTAGAGAGGGTCTTGTTAAACACCTCAATCTGTCCATTCGCCTGCGCATGATAGCGAGATGTATGGTTCGAGCGAATGTTGTACTTGGATTACAACTTCTTCAACTCGGCTGCTCGGAAGTTGGCTCCGTTATCCGTGAGGATAGCGTGAGGCACTCCAAATCGATAAATGATGTTGGAGGTCACTAAGTCAGCGATAGAACAGGATTTGACCTCTCTGAGCGGAATCGCCTCTGCCCATTTGGAGAAGAAGTCCGTGGCGGTCAGAATGAACCGGCACTGGCGAGCCGTCGCCGGCGGGTAAGGTCCCACAACGTCCATTCCCCAGACTGCAAAGGGCCAAGAATACCTGGTGGTATGGAGAGGCTCCGGCGGCCGATGCACAAAGTTCGCATGAACCTGGCACGCATGGTACCTCCTGGCATACTCGATGCAGTCATGGATCATGGAGGGCCAGAAGTATCCCAACCTCCGAATCTGGTGGGACAGCTTCGGCCCAGTCTGATGGGCACCACATGAACCAGCATGAACCTCTTGCATGACTCGTGGGATCTCAACTCCCTGAAGGCAACGAAGGAGAACACCATCAAATCCGCGTCTATAGAGGATCTGCTCCAGGCCGGGACTGCTCTGGAGGACAAACTGCGATGCGCGGCGTCGAACTCGCTCGCGCTCGGCCCGATCCGACGGGAGAATTCCATGTTGGAGGTACCTAACCAATGGCATCCTCCAATCAGGGGCTGGTTCGACTGCCATATCTGGGGTACTCGGGGCTCCGGGCATAAGGGCAACCATGGTGAGATTACTTACCGACGGGCCGCGATCTCCCTCCGGGATAACAGGAGCGATGAGCCTGCGGTGCGTCACGCGGACGATCAGGTTGTCCTGTTTAGGCTCTGCAAGTGACGCAGCAAGGCTGGCCAAAGCATCTGCTCGACCGTTCTGCGACTGGGGAATATGGACAATTTCTGGCCGAGAAGGGAACTGGGCCATCAGGAGGAGGGTGCACTCCAGCAATGGCACAAGTTCCGGCTTCCTGACAACATATTCGCCATTGATCTGCTTAACGACCAGCTCGTAGTCCCCTTTCACACACAGATTTGGCACGTCGATCTCGAGAGCCAACTCGAGGCCAGTGATGAGGGCGTGGTATTCCGCCTCATTGTTGGTACAACCCTCTGACAACAGGAAAGAGTATGGCAGCACGGCTTGCTCCGGGGTAATGAAGACGATACCCAAGCCCACTCTGTTGAGCTTAGGATTATCGAGTCTTCTACCAGTGGGGATTCGGGAGGCACCGTCAAAGTGCATCTGCTAGCATGGATCGGCATGATCGACCGAGAGAATAGCCTCATCGGGAAAGCCTAGATCCAGCGGCTGATCCGCGGAGGTCGGGTGAGCAGACAGAAATTCCGCCAATGCTTGCCCATTGATGGCCTTCTGAGACACATACCTGATGTCGAACTGCTGTAGAATCACAGCCCACCGCGCTAGACGGCCAGTCAACATAGGCCGGCTCAGGATATATTTCAACGGGTCTACCCGAGAAACCAACTGTACCTCATGGTGCTGCAAGTAGTGCCGTAATTTCTGTACGGAAAATACGAGCGCCAGGAAGCTCTTCTCGATGGGGGAATACCTCACATCCGCATCGAGGAGCATGCGATTGAGGTAATAGAGGCTATTCTCTGTTCCCTCGTTGTTCTTCTGGGCGAGAAGGGCACCCAGGGACCGTTCCAGGGCGGTCACATAAAGGACCAGCGGCTTCCCGGATACAGGCGGCATCAGAACCGGAGGTTGAAGCAGGTACTGCTTGATTTCCTCGAAACCGGTCTGACACTCTTTATCCCATACATAGGTGGCACCTTTCTTCATGAGCCGAGAAAAGGGCTTACACTTGCCGGCCAGATTCGCGATGAATCGGCGTATAGAGGCTAAGTGGCCTTGGAACCCTTGCAGTTCCCAGATGTTACCAGGGGGAGGCATCTGGCTAATCACCCTGATCTTCTCTGGGTCGATCTCAATACCCCGGTATCTTACCAAAAATCCAAGGAACTTTCCGGAGGTGACCCTGAAGGCACACTTCAACGGGTTCATCTTCAGGCAGCGAGACCGGAGGAAGCCGAACACTTTCTCAAGATCTTTGAGATGGTCCTGACGCTGGCGCGATTTGACCACCAAGTCGTCGACGTAGCATTCCACCAGTGTGCCGAGGATTGTCTTGAATATGCGGTGCATCGCCCGTTGATAGGTGGCACCGGCATTCTTCAGGACGAAGGGCATGACCTGGTAACAAAAGATACCTTGGGGGGCCCTGAAGGCAGTGAACTCTTCATCCTCAGGGGCCATCCAGATTTGGTTGTATCCGGAGTATCCATCCATAAAGGAGAGGGCTTGGAACCCTGCCGTGGCATCAATCAACAGCTCAGTCAATGGAAGGGGAAAATCATCCTTTGGACAATGGCGGTTGAGATCACGAAAGTCGATGCAGACTCTGATCTTCCCGTTCTTCTTCCTGACCGCCACAATGTTGGACAGCCATTTGGGGTACTAAAATTCCCTCACGAAGTTGGCTTTGATAAGCTTGTCAACTTCGGCCTCAACCATGGCACCGTGGAATGGGTGCATCTTCCTGGGAGGCTGCTTGAACCTGCGATGGTTCGCCGGGAGACCAAGGCGGTGGAAAGCTACCTGAGGATCTAGCCCCGACATCTCGTCATAGCCCCAAGCGAACACATCACGGTGCTGCCTGAGGAAGTCCACGTACTGCTGCCGCTCCTCAGAGGGCATGGCGGCACTGACCAATGTGGGTCTTGGATCTGCTTCGGTTCCAAGGTTCACCTGTACTAACTCATCGACCGTGTCGGAGACGCCCTCCTCAAAGGCTGGGGGTGCATCTTCCACGTCCTCTCCACTTGGGGAGGGATCGTCCACGGGAGAGACTGCGTTGGAAACTTCATTGGGGCTACCATATCCTTATAGGTCGCTGGTGCTGGCATGGGCGGTCGCAGTCATCTCATCAGGAGACTCACAGGCCGTCGAGACCATGGCTACGTCCAACCGTTGAATCGGGAGGACGTAAGCATCATCCAAGCTTTCCCAGGGATCACTTGAAACAGCGACATGCTCAACCTCACCTGCCAGGATCTGCTTATCCTTGCTCTTGTACTAGTCCGCGTCCAGATAGCGGGCTTCACATGAGGCAAAAGGAGAGGCGTCTCCCTGATGCACGCCTACTCGACCATTAAGGGAGTATTTGAGGCATTGGTGGTATGATGAGGGAACCGCCGCATGAAGGTGGAGCCATGGCCTTCCCATCAATGCGTTATACGCAGTGTCTTGAGAGAATACCATGAATTCGGTGTTGGCAACCAGGTCACCGAACTGGGTCTTCAAACGTATCTTGCCGACCGGAGTTTGCTCGGTGCGGTCGTACCCCTGGATCCTGAGGTCGGAGGGAATCAAGTCATCCTCAGACAACCCCAATCTCCGAAGCGTCCGAGTTGGAATCAGGTTAATCCCGGACCCCGTGTCGACAAGACAACGCCGGACTTCAAGGCCATTGAATTGTCCAGTAACATACAGCGGACGAATGTGCCCCTGTATAGGAGGGTCTTCATCCTTACCAGAGAACGAGATAACTGCATGACATTCGGCGTCCTCAATCGTTTCAGCGTGAAAGGCCTCTGCAACCGCAACCTCTGTATCAAACTGGAGGGGGCTCTTCAGGGCTTCAGCGAGTGCCTCGCGCATCTCAGATGACATGCGCAGAGCCTCAAGGATGGAGAGCCTTGCTGGGATGTCGGCCAAGTGCTTCAGGACATCATACTTTTTGGCCAAGCGCGAGCCCCTGGTTGCAGGAGGTTGCTCTGCGGTTGGAGGCATGACGGGCCTTGCCGGTTGGACTGGCGGCCGACTGGTACTTGGCACATCTCGCTGTTCATTGGTTGAAGCCAGGGAAGTAGTCGCCGTACTGGGGTCAGCAGGCCGGGATGGACTTGTGGTAGGGCGGAGCTGATCACGACGCGGCTGAGGCTGTTCTGCCTGGTCCCACACCACAAACAGTGGCGGAGGCGAATCCGTCATCCCCGGATGGGGGGGCTGCGCACGCTGAGCTCGGTTTTGAGCCTGCTGCCTAGTCTCAGTGGCGTGCACGTCCTGGCTGGAGGTACCGACTGTTGTGCCCCGGCGACTCCTGTTGTTGCGGTTCCTCCGACGGTGGCGACGACCGGGGACACTAGGGAGGTCCACCTGATGTTCTTCAACGTCGGGAACCGAAAAGGGATTTGCCAGCTCGACGGTATTAACCGAAGCATACCCAACACTGTCATTGGACGAATCATTCACCACTGGGCGGATCCGGGGAGGGATCCCCATCTCTGGGGGCATGAAATCGCCGAGAGTGCGGGATAGCGGCGGAACCGGCGGGGCACGCTCTTCCTTCTTGCGCCGCCGCCGTTTGCTCTTCTTGGAAGAGGCAGGCTGGGACGACGATGCCGAAGCAGCACCCGTAGATTCTGGGGGCTCGGGATGATTCAAGAGCGCATGAATGATTCCATGGGCGCGAATGATCGTCTTGCGGGCCATCCAGTTATTATACTTCTGGGATCCGCGGTCAGAGACCAGCTGCCATTCGTCCTCATTGCCACTATCGTCATCTGATCCCACGAACACGCCTGCCACTTGTGCTGGAGCTGGGCCCAACCTGATTACATTTTTGTTAATCTAGTCTTGGAGCCAATCCTTAAACGCATAGCACCGCTGGATGGTGTGCCCCAGGGCCCGATGGTAAGGGCAGTAGCGGGGGTTATCCGTGAGATGTGCCTCCTCTGGCCTCCAACACTCAGGCAGTCGCACAATCCTCTGCTCCAGGGCGCTCCAGAAATAACCGGGGACCTGATCCTCGTGAAATGAGTAAGTCAGGTATCGCGGGCCCCTGGGAGCGTGGTCTTGACGAGGGGCTGGAGGGGCCTACCGAGGAGGTGGACCCTGATTATCTTGCCTGGTTGTGGCGGTACATTACGCGGAGGGGCCGGCCGGTTCTAGGGCTGCCGCTGCTGGGCCGGGAACTGAGCCCGTGGAGGTGGATTCCTATGAGGCTGTGGAGCTGGCCTCACCGGCAGCAGCTCCAACGGCCTGGGGGCCTCTATCTGGGCAATAGCAGCGGGCTCAGCCCTGCTGGCTCTCCTTGAAGGAATCATAGGAGGCAGCGGGTGTGCCTGACTGGCCTGTTGCAGGGCTTCCTCAAGACGTTGAGCTCTGTCTGAGAAGTCCCTGAACCCTCCGGGGTAATTCTGAGTGATCAAGGAAGGGACCAGCTCGGTCTTGACGTTCCCGACGCACATTGTCAGCAACTGCTCCTGAGTCAATGGCATGTCAAGGGAATACGTGAGACCCTTCCCTCGGGCGACGAAGTCCGCGACTCGCTCATCAGGCCTCTGCTTGCACTTGAAGAGGTCTGTGATAGTCATCTTCCGGGTCGTGGAACTGAACTGGTAGATGAATTGTCTACGAAGGTCCTCCCAGCTAGTTATCGACCCGACGGGGAGCTGGCTGTACCAGACAAATGCTGGCCCTTCCAGTGTCTGGACAAAGCAGCGAAGCTTAGCAGCCTCTTGCTGCGCTAGAGTTCCCAACATAGGCCCGCACCTCGAGTTGAAATGGGCCAAATGCTGTGGCGGATCTCCAGTCCCGTTGAAGGGGGCGAAAGTGGGATTCCCGAATCCCGGAGGCACCAGCATGTCATCCACCCATGCTGGGTATGGCTTGCCGTCCGTTGGGATCGCCACTTGCCGAGTCTCCAAGGCTTCCAAGCAGGCGATGAGTGCCGCCATCGGATCGTCCGTACATGGGTTCCAGTCCTGGCGAGGATCTCAAACCACGAGCGCATTGCATGGCCCTTCAATCGGGTCGTCGACCGGGTCGTCGAACTCGGCAGCTCGTGGGATGGCGGGCGGAGCGGCCCTTGGGGCAGCGGGAGGAATCCGAGCGGGGTCTCTCAGGTAGTCACGCCGCTCGGTAGGGTGTGGTGAAACATACCGCGCCCTCTTTCCATAGGCAATGGCCTCTCCCCTGTCGGCGAACACGGCGTAATCACGGTTTCCCGGGAGAGTCTCGTCGAGGAGCGGTTGTTCCTGTCCCTGCTGTCCTGGCCTAGGATCACCGTAGTCAGGCCGCTGCTCTACAGCGCGCTCGGCGAGGAGCTGGTCAACCAGCTTCTTCTTCTTGGCGAGCTGTTGACGTAGCATAGCCTTCTTGGGATCCTCATCCGCCCTCTGCATGGAGGCAGATGGGTCGGCGGGCTTTACAGCCCCGCCGTGCTCTTTACCTTTGCTGACGTTTCGGCTCAATGTTAGTGCTTCAGTGGGTGTGGGGAGACCCAGGAGGTTCCTCTGGTGACGAGTAACTCTCACCGATGGATCCAACAACGGCTTGTCTTCGGGGGGAGAGCCCCCGTCGAGAAGTTCCAAGCCGTTCCCCTCCCCCGACAGGTCAGCCATATTGACCGTTTCCTTCCCTGGGGATGTACCCTCAGGGCCACCCAGTGAATCGGGCTGTTGGTGAATCGCACTGAAGCGTAGGGCAGCGTACTTCCCCCATCCACGGATATACACGTGGGGGGTGGCTCCCTCGATAACCTTGTGGAGTACTTGAAAACACTCAATGCATCGTTGTTGGAGGGCCTCGTGATGCTCAAATGACCCGGGGTGCCGAACCGCGGGGAGCGTGGCCAGGTCAATTTGACGTCACTGCTCACCAATATCCTCCAGGTGCACTTGACTCCCGGGATATGGCATTTGTAGGCAGTGAATACGGGAGTGAGTCTCCCAGAGAGTTCGGCGGAAGCATTCGAACTCATCCGGGGTGAGTGATTCGGGTGCATCAAAGTCTGGTCCTGCGACTTGCCAAAACTTCTCAGGGAAGTAGCCCTCTGCAAGGACGGTCCAGAAGCTCCACGACTCAAACTCGGGACCCAGGTCTCCTTGGTCCTCTTCAATGACAAGAAATGGACGGGGAACTGGCAGTGGTGCCGAGGCGGGCCGTCGGGCCGACGGGCTGGCCGGCGGTGAATACGGAGAGCAGGCCGATTGGCCTCCACATCCCGGGCAGCCCTCTGAGGGTGGCGGTGCCCCAGCTACCACATCATGATAGGACGGGCCGGCGAGCGAACATCCTGCCGTAGAGTCGGTGCTCGCCGAGGGTGCACTAAATCGTGGTTCGACCGTCGGTCCCTAGAAAAAGTCTTCGGCTTCTCCGATCGAGGCAGAAGGTGCTTCCGGAGGGGCCGGTACCAACCACAAGCTTGATCCTTGGGGGTCTACCAGGCCTTCACTACTCCGGATATACCTTCGGAGAGAAGCGGGAATCATATCGATCTCGCTCTCGGGGAGTACGAGGCTGACGTGCTGCATTCCTACCCCTGCCCCTGACTGGTGGGATCGGGGGGAGGGCTCCGTCGCCGAATCATACTCCGCCTCTGTATCAGAGAAACGAACCGGTCGGATCTATGTCCGGAATTCCGTAACATTCCTCCCTCTACGTCGACGCCTCGCCTTCCTGCCCCTGGGTGGTTCTTCGGGTCATGGCTGATCTCTGTCCTAGCGTCCTCCGGCAGCACCGGTTCTGGGGCCAAGATGACTGGAAACCACGGTGCGAGGAGCACCGGGACAGATATCAAAGGGGACGCGGGGAGAGATGATTCCAGGCAGGCCTCCGGGCCGGGATCGGAAGGTGGGATGACCCATACCTCTTGGATCGGCCACACGGAGTAGACCCTGTTGGTGAATAGCGCTACCACGAGGTGGTCCGCGGTGGCTATTCCCTGTACCAGCAACCGGGAGAGTCAACCCAACCTGCCTTTGGGGCGGTCGGGGCCTCGATCCAGGTCGGGCATAGAAGTGCCCCTGCTCAGGATGCGCAGGGGCCTAGTGACTGGATCCAGCAGTGGCTTGAGCCAACGCGGCCGCTGTTACTAGGGCCCCAAGGTGGGCATCCTCTTCCGCTCGTGCCCGACGTTGGCGTCGGGACAAACGAGTCAGGATCAGCGGCGCGGGCAGGTGGGGAGCCCGTTCTTCGACTTGAGAGGCCTGGCGGTGGTGTCGCCGTGGCCTGACAGGAGCCCTTATCGCGGATCCCTAGAGCGAATCTCGGATAGGGTGGTCCCGAGCATCTTCCACCTCATCCGCATAGGGGAAGGAGTTGTCGGAGCGCTCCGGGGATAAGCTCTCGAAGCGGTTGGACGTCGAGGTAGGCAGTGGTGCCTCCCTGCGCGGCCCTCGGGGGCGGCGTTGGTGGCGAGGTGTAGCTTCCTCGAGGTCTAGGCGAGCCATGTCCCTGGTGGGGATGACTCCCTCTTCCTCATATCTCCGCACCATGTTGTTGATCACCCTTATCTGGATGACCTCCGAGGGGGAGAGAGGGCGTGGTTGCCCCGCAGCTGCGGCTGCTGGGACGGCTGTGGAACGGGCGGGACCGCGCAGAGTAGCCGTGTCGGTGTTTCCCCTACCCCTGCGCTAGTGGGCGGGTGGCGATCGGGCACTGGATTGGGCGACTTGATTCCTGAAAGCAGGGAGAAAAAACCCATTAACACTGACAGGAAGAGGAATCAACAACCAACCATTAGTGCCACGACGCCTTCCGTGGGGGGAACCCAGGCTATCGTCGTCGTGAGACGGAGTGCCCGATTTCCCTTCCCCAGCCCCTGGCGGGTTACGTGCCCCGGTGTTGAATGCTCGGTCGAGCAGCATGCTGGTCTTCCAACACCTCTGAAAGTCATCGGTCTTCTTATTGAGGAGAAGAGATTCACGTCGGGTTCACCATTTTTCTGTTTCGGTGCGGATGTGCGTCGGGTTTCTGTTCCAACGCTGTTCCGCCAGGACGTGTTTGCGCGTGCGCCCGTCGACCCGAGGGGATGGGCGTGCCGGCTTATGGCCCCGCAGTCCCGCTTTCCAAAGGCGGGCGGCATCCGTCCCTTATTCAGGGGCGTCTGCTCCTTGATCAAAACCGGGATGATGGGATGTCGGCTCCTCCTTCCGTGGACGTCTCCTCGGAACTCTTCACCTAATCCGGGTCTCCCTCATAGATTTAATACGTGCTCGTGAATCTCGTTCCCGGCGCCATGTCTCCATGGACACCGGTTAATTACGCTGCTTCCGCCCAGACGCTCCAAGGGGTCTGGTCGGGGCAGCAACCTGTGGTGAGGAGACCGGGTAGCTCTGGGTGTTGGGGGCGTGTCTTAACACTGCGGCTCTACATGTCTGCCTTCCGTCCCTAATAGGGCTTCTTGAAGGCACGATGGCCTGAGGCATCCCGCGCTGGGTGTGGGGAACTGTGTTACCTGAGGTTTTCCTCAGCTTCCCATGTTTAACACTGGGTATGCCGCGAGTTTAACTTCCAGCGGGGACGGCATCGGACTGATCAACACGAGAAGTGGATCAGATGACATAACCCCTTGCGAGGAACCTCCGACGCTGGGGCCAGCACATGGGCGGCTTCCCGAGTGAAGTGGAATGGAATGAAATGGCATGACCCCACCAGGATATGGCGGCCCGGGTAAGGATCAGGATGGAGGATGGAGTGAAGAGCTTGGACCTCGTGGAGGCTTCCTACGTACCGCGCGTTAGCGCGGATCAAAGTCAGCGTAGTTTGGATATACAGTTTAACGTCATGCTGGACGATGGCAAGCCGACTCACGAAGAGGTCGAGGCTGCCGGGCGGAGGATTGAACCGAACCACCTCGCACACAGGGGGATGGAACGGCCGGGTGGATCACAGTTTCACGTCATGCTGGACGCTGAAAAGAGAAAATAGAAAAAAGGGCAGTGGGGAAGCACAATGGAGATACACACGTGCAGTCTCCCACATGGGCGGATTCATAGGTGAATCGACGCAAGTGTGAACCCGGGAGGGGTCCACTGATGGACGAACCGACGTGAATACGACCGGAACGACCAGGTGGTGGGATTGAACCTCGGAGAGGCTTCCTACGTACCCTGTTTAGGAGACAGGGATCAAAGTCCACATAGTTCTTTCTGTCAGGACTTACGCACTGAGGCAGCCCGGATGCGGCAAAGCTCAGTTGGAGAGGGACTTCGGCCGAAGGTGAGAGACCTCGATCCCTGTCACGCCCTCTACTGGCTTCGGCAGTGGGGAAACACAATGGAGATACACATGTGCAGTCTCCCACAAGGGCGGATTCATAGGTGAATCGATGCAAGTGTGAACTCGGGAGGGGTCCACTGATGGACGAACCGACGTGAATACGACCGGGACGACCAGGTGGTGGGCTTGAACCTCGGAAAGGCTTCCTACGTACCCTGTTTAGGAGACAGGGATCAAAGTCCACGTAGTTCGTTCTGTCTGTACCACTCTACCCCCGTGGGCGAAGGCCACTCCAATCCCGACATCCCTGCAGAGACGAGCGGGTGGGGGCCACATCCAAACCGGGAGGACCCTGCGTGCGGGGCACATGATCGGGTGATGCGG
This sequence comes from Viscum album, assembly GCA_963277665.1. NCBI lineage: Eukaryota > Viridiplantae > Streptophyta > Magnoliopsida > Santalales > Viscaceae > Viscum > Viscum album. The sequence goes on from OY728138.1 coordinate 1,387,355,122, forward strand.
ACGGTTTAACGTCTTGCCGGACGAAGTACAGTTTAACGTCGTGTGTTGAGGACGAAGATGCCTGGCAGTTTAACATCTTGCAGCGCGGACGTGGTACAATTTAACGTCGTGTGGGACGAAAGTGCAGTTTAACGTCATGCGGGACAAATGCTGTACAGTTTAACGTCTTGTAGCTTGGACGAAGATGCTTGGCAGTTTAACATCTTGTCGCGCGGACGATATGCTAGGCAGTTTAACGTCGTGCAGCTTGGACGTGGTACAGTTTAACGTCGTGTGGGACAAAAGTGCAGTTTAACGTCATGCGGGATGAATGCTGTACAGTTTAACGTCTTGTAGCTTGGACGAAGATGCTTGGTAGTTTAACGTCTTGTCGCGCGGACGATATGCTAGGTAGTTTAAAGTCGTGCAGCTTGGACGTGTATGGTGCCGACGATGGGTCCGTGTCACTTCGCGCGAGCCTGGAGGGCCGCACGGGAAGACAACGCACGGTGCGGGCACCCGGGATGAAGATCGTCGGGCGCCACGCAGGCGGGTACCCTCAGGGGGTCAATGGGGGCGACCCTGGCGGTTTGCGCGCAAAAGAGGAGCTTGGCGCGCAATACCGCGGGTCGGCGCAGAAATGGGCGGGCTGGCGCGCAATTGGGCCAGCGCTTTGCGCGCAGGACATAGAGATTGCGCGCACCGGGCTTCGGATAGCGCGCGGGGGCAACGACTCATTCTTTAACGAATGGCCACTTTGAAAAAAGGGGGGGTGCGCGCAATCGGGCTGGATTGCGCGCACCCGGGGGCAATTGCGCTCAAGAGGCTTCTGTTGCGCGCTAAGGCCTTTGGGTGAAGAGTTAGTTCAAAAGAAAGGATCCAATGGGATTGCGCGCGAAGGCGAACCCCGAGGCTTTCTTGGGCGAAAGAAAAGAGTTTACCTGAAGATCGGCATTGCGCGCGGAAGGGGTTGGATTGCGCGAACGAGCGACTCTTCGAATTCCGGAAACCTCCAAAACGTCGGGGGTCGCCTTATATTTATAGGCCACCCCGGGCGCGGAATCCGGCTCACGGGCGCGCAAATTCCTTCGCGGGCGCGGAATCGGGCCCGACGCGCATGGGAGTCGCGCGGGCCACGGGCGCGCAAAAGTGCGCGCCGGCCCAGCGCATTGCGCGCATCCCGGGAGGTTTGCGCGCGACACTTCAAATTTGCGCGCGGGTCTCCAAAATTCCGCGCAAGGCCTCCGGGATCTCCGAAACGGGCTTCCAGCTCCAAATATGACCTCGCTTTCCGCATCCGGAGCTTCGTTTGGGAACAACGGACTTTTCCGGCGTCTACAGATACTACATGACACCATGATAGATCCTCCACGACAGTTATTCCTTGGGGGGAGAGTAAAAGAAGAAACAAGGTGATGGACTAGAGATGAAGCATCCAATAATTCCTATATATCCCATGAGGATGGGAATCATGTCATATGTAGTTATTATAGTTTAACATCTTCTAGGACCACGCACAGTTTAACATCATGTGGGACGACCTACAATTTAATTTCATGAGGGATGACATAAAATTAACCTCTTGTAAAATGAAATTTCATAGTTTAAGGTCATGTAGGACTATAATGTAGTTTTGGGATTCGTGGGACCGTACTGTTTAAGGTCATGCATGACCAAATGACCCAGGAAATGTATTTCTTCAAAACTTGGCATTGGTGGGAAGAGTTATATGATCACCATCCATGGTGACTAGGGTTTATGCTCCATTGGTGTAATCCTTTTTGAATGATGTAAGGTCCTTACCATTTTGGCTTCAACTTGGGTGGTTTCCTTCCACGTATCATTGGTGTTCTCAGGGAAAACACCAACTCCCCTTTCAAGAAGGAAAGGAGGTGAACTTTCTTGTTGAAATTTTTAGCGATCGTGTTTTGATTCCTTTCGAGGTTTTTCAAGGCATGAATCCTGTTCTAGTCGAGTGCTTCTAGCTCATCCAGATAGACATCAACTACATTATCTGACACTTTCTGATAATAGATAGTTGTGAAAAATGGGGTATCTAAAACACTGTTGGTTGGACGACTTCCATTCTATACACCAGGAAATATGGGGTCACCTCTGTGGAATTACGGGTCGTCGTCCACTAAGCCCAGTGGGCGTTGGAATGATTTTCTAGGCAACTTTTCTTATTATGAAAAACCATATTATGAAGAATGTTAGAGAGGTTTTTATTGAACACCTCGATCTTCCCATTTTCTTACGTATGATAATGGGAGGGATGGTTAGAATGGATGTTGTACTTAGCATACAGTTTCTTCAGCTTAGTTGCCTGAAGGTTTGTGCGGTTATTGGTGAGGACGACGTGAGGGACTCTAAATCAATTGATGATGTTGGATCTCACAAAGTCTATAATGGAACAATCCATGACCTCCTTGAGGGAAACTACCTCTGTCCATTTGAAGAATAAATCCATAGCCGTCAGTATGAACCTACACTGGCGAGCCATCATCGGCAGATATGGTCCCACGACATCGATTCCCAATACCACAAACGACTAAGAGAAGATGGGGAAGTGGAGAGGCTCGAGTCGCCGATGCATAAATTTATAATGAATTCGTCATGCATGATACCTTTTGGTGAACTCGATGAAGTCGTGTATCATAGAGGGAAAAAAGTAGCTCAATCTTTGGATCTGGTGAGATAGATTCAGCCCAGTCAGATGAGCCCTGCAGAAAATGGCCTGATCCTCCTTCATAACATGGGAAATATCGACTCCTTGAATGCAACAAAGGAGAACCCCATAAAACCCTCACTTGTAGAGGATCTTCTTATGATAATGACTGTCCTGGAGGGTAAACTGTACCACTTGGCATCATATTTGCTCGCGCTCGACCCAATCTACTATGGGTTACCATTTTGGAGGTACTCAACAAAGGAGGTTATTCTGTTTGGAGTCACTTAAATCAGCACATACGGGTGACCTGGGAGACATGATGTGGAGGTGCTGGTGATAAGGTGACTTGCCTGTGGTATGTCATTGTCATCTGGAGTGACAGGAGAAATAACTCTCTAGTGTACCCCATGGAATATCAGATCATCCTATTCGGGCTCAGAAAGTGATATATCTAGGCTAGCTATGGCATCAGATTGACCGTTCTGAGATCGAGGAATATGAGTGACTTCTGACCAATATGGGAACAGGGCCATCGGCATGAGAATCCATTCCAATAATGGTATGAGATCTGGCTTTCTGATTAAATAGTCACTTTTGATCTTTTTGATTACTAGTTTAGAGTCCCCTTTTACATTAAAATTGGGCACATCAATCTCGATGGTAGATTGACGCCATTAATGAAAGCCTGATACTCTACCTCATTATTGGTGTATCCATATGACAATAGGAATGAATATGATAGAATGGCTTTTGTTGGGGTAATTAAGATGATACAGAAGCCTACTCTATTGAGCCTGGGGTCCATAAGCCTTCTGTCGATGGGGCTCCAGGAAGAACCATCAATGTTTATTTTCTAGCACGACATGGATTTTTCTACCGATTGAATCACATCATTGGGGAAATTTAGATCATAGACTAGTTCACGGGTGCGGGTTAGGCGACATGATATTTTTCCAATGCTTGACCATTAATAACCTTCTGAGGGAAAAACCTGATGTTGAACTACTAGAGAATCACTACCCACCGAGATCGATGGCCTGTAAACATGGGGAGGTTCAGGATGCACATCAATGGATCTACTCTGTAAACCAGTTGTAACTCATGGTGCTACAAGAAATGTCACAATTTTGGTACTGTGAATACTAGTACATGGTAGCTCTTCTTGATAGGGGAGTATCTGGTCTCTGTATCGAGGAGCATGCGACAAAGGTAGTAGAGGACATTCTCGATTCCCTCATTGTTCGACTAGGTGAGGAGGGGACTGAGAGACTATTCTAGTGCAGTAACATAAATGGTAAGCATCTTTCTAGAGAGGGGTATCATTAACACCGAAGGCTAGAGAAAGCACTAGTTGATTTCCTTGAAAGAAGTCTGAAATTATTCTTCCCACACGTACACAATGCCTTTGTTATTGAGATGAAAAAAGGGATAACACTTTCTGGCCAGATTCATGATGAATCAGTGTATGTAGGCCATGTCGCATTGGAAACCTCAATGATTTTGGAGGTTTCTTAATGGAGACACCTGGCTAATGTCTTTTATATTATCTGGGTCGATCTTGATGCCCCTATATCTGACAACGAAGGCAAGAAACATTCCATAGGTGACCCCGAAGTTTCACATAAATGGATTCATCTTCAGATGGCAGGAATGGAGAATGTAGAACCGTTTCTCAAGGTCTTTGAGATGGTCCTGACACTGGAAAGACTTGACCTCCAGGTCAACTATGTAACATTCCACCAACGTTCTAAGGATCGGCGTAAGTTTATGATTCATAACCCACTGATAGGTGGAATCTACATTCTTTAAACCAAATAGATTGACATGGTAAAGAAAAAGTATCTAGTTATACCCTCAAGTCCATAGAGTCATCAACATTGGGGGCCATTCGGATCTGGATATACCCGGAGTACCCATCCATTAAGGAGAGGGATTGGAATTCAGCTGTAGTGTCGATCAACAATTCCGCCATAGGAAGGGAAAAATCATTTTATGGACAATGAAGGTTGAGAATATGGAAGTCGATACAGAATCCGATCTGTCTATTCTTCTTCATGATTGTCACACTGTTTTCCAGCCATTTAGGGTGATTTAACTTTATAACGAAATTGGATCTGATGATCTTATCAACTTCTTCCTCAAACATGGAACTGTGAGAAGTGTGCATCTTTCAGGGAGGAATCTTAAACCCGTGATGATTTACCGGGAGACCGAGCCATTGGAATAATACCAAAGGATATAGTCCTAGAATCTTATTATAACTCTAGGTTATTACATCACATTATTGTTTAAGGATGTCTATGTACTGTTGTTTCGCCTCAAGGGGCATGAAGGCACTTATCAATGTGGGTTTCGCGTTTGCATCACTACCAAGGTTCACCGGTACCAATTCATCAATCGTGGTAGAGTAGCGCTCTTTAAAGCTGGTGGGAGATTCCTGTAAATCCTATTATTCACTTATGGAGGAGGGATCCTCACTGGAAGAAGTTTCCTCTTATTTGAAAGATCCCGATAGGGGGCTGGTACCAGCCTAAGTGGTAGTGGACACCGCACCGGGGAACTCATGTGCTGCCGAAACCATAACGAAGAATGTTGTTGACCTGATCCCATTTGGTCTTTGGGACAAAGGGACACACATTATGATATCAAAGAAATAGTGGTGCATTGTCTTGTTCCAGTTAATTATATCCCACTGAAACAAGAAAGTATGAATTATTTTTGTTGCCATGTGGCGGACATCCCGATACCTTATGGGAGTTGGAGGCTCCATGACCCCTTGAGCCTAATTTTTGTTTGATTATGAGGTGATAATTCAGTGTATATTAGACCTAGGAATGTGTTTTCACCTCTCTACAAAAACAAAAAAGCAGTGTTCTATGTCTGTGGCTGTAGACTCCAACTGGTGTATTTGAATGATGTAGGCATCATCTAGATCTGTCCACGGGCTGGTCGCTGCTGTGGCATGCTCAAACTCTTGAGGCTAAATATGCCTGCCTTTTCTCTTGTTGTAATCGACATCCAGATAGAAGGAATCACAAGAGGATAAGGGAGAATTTACATCTTGAAGCACTCCCACTCAACCATTAAGGGTGTACTTGAGGAACTAGTGATACGATGAAGGAACTGCCACATGCATGTGGAGCCATGGCCTGCCCATAAATGCATTGTAGCCGGTGTACTGAGAGACAACCATAATCTCATTGCTTGAAACTAGACCATAGAAATGGGTATTTAAGTGGACCTTGATGGCCGTTGTCTACTATATCTAGTAATAAACATGGAATATTAGGTTATAGGGATAGAAATCATCTTCAGACGACCCCTATTTTTGTAGTGTTTGAGTAAGGATTAGGTTGATCCTAGAGCATGTGTCAACAAGATAGTGGTGAAGCTCCACACCATTAAACATGTCATTGATGTACAATGGGAGAATTTTACCCTATATTGGAGAGCCTTCGTCTTATCCAGAGAAAGAGATAATGGCCAAGATTTCATCATTCTCGACTGCCTCATCATGAAAGGCTTCTCTGGCTGCTACGTCCGCCTCAAACTGAAGAAGGCTTCTTAAAGCCTCGGTGAGGGCCTCATGCATATATGATGATAAGAGAAGTGCCTAAAGGATGGAGAGCTTTTCCAGAATGCTAGAAAGATGTTTTATAACATCATAATTCAGATCCAGGCATGACCTTCTACAAACAGGAGGTCGTTCTATGATAGGAAGAAGGTGGACCCTACTGGATGGACTGGTGTCTGACTGGTTCTAGAAATTTCCATCTATTAACTAGCCGAAGTCAACGAAGTGACTACCATATGAGGGACCTATGTCTGTGACTGATCCAGATCAAATTTTGGTTGGTCACGACGTAGTATAGGTGGATCTTCCTGATCCGACAACACGAACAACGGTGAAAGGGGACCTGATGACAACAGATGAGAAGGCTGCGTGTTTTGAGCTCTGTGTTGGGTCTGCTATCTGGTTTTAGTGGCATGAACAACCTGACTGGAAGTGCTAGCCGAGGCATTCTAATGGCCCATATAGCCACAACTCTATTGATGCTAGCGATGGCTAGGGATGTTGGGACGACCCTCATAGAGCTCCTCATCTTCAAGAATCATTTTGGGGTTACCATCTCTACGTTATTAACTGATGCATACCCTTAACAATCACTTGAAGATTCATCCACTACAGTACGGTTTTGGGAATGAATTTTGATCTTTGGGGTTATGAAGCCACTGAGAGTACAGGAGGAAAATGGAATTTGTGAGGGACTTTTTTCCCTTGCACCCCCAGTTCCTGCTCTTCTAAGAAGGGGACTGCAGAGACGACGATGCATTAGTAGTAAACGTGGCTTCTTAACGATCTTGCTGATTCAGTCATGCACTTATAACACCATGTGAATGGGCAACTACATTATGAGCCATCCAATTTTCAATCTTATGGGACCCGTTGTTAGAAAACTGATGCCACTCACCTTCACTGTCACTGCTGTTGTCTGACCTCACGAAGACACATTCCACCTATTCCGGAGTTGGGTCTAACTAGAATATGTTTTTTCCACATGGTATAGAATCCAATAATTAAACACATAGAACTATTTGAGAGTGTTCCCCATGATTCGGTGAGAGGGGCATTAATTAGGGCGATCAGAGAGGTTTCCCTCTTCTGGCCTCCTGCTTTCAGGCCAATGTAAAAGACCCTGCTCCAGGACAATTTGGAAATAACAAAGGACTTATGTCTCATTGAAATAGTAGGTCAGTTTCCTCCTACCGAGAAGGGGGAACATGGATCCAAACCCTGACGCAGGGCTAGAGGGGCCTGCTAAAGAGGTGGATCCTGGTCATCTTGCCTATGTGGTGGCGGCGCATTGCGCGGGGGAACCTTCTAAATATATGTTGGTGTTACTAGGCCAGAGGCTTTTCTTGAGGTGGATTTCCTCTATGAGGCTTTGGAGGCGGCTCTACTAGTAACAACTCTATTTTCGTGGGGGCCTCTATTTGACCTAATTCAGCGGGCTCGTCCATGTCGGCCCTTCTTGTGGGGATTGAGGAGGTAACGGATGTGCCTGCTTAGCCTACTGTAAGGATTCCTCTGGGCATTGGGACTTATAGGAGTAGTCATAGAAACCCCATGGGGTAGATCTGGGTGATCAAAGCGGGGACCCATTCAGTCTTGACTTTCCTTATGCACATCGTTAGTAGATGCTATTGATTCAGCGGCATGTCAAGGGAGTACGTGAGACCTTTCCACCGGGCAATAAAGTATGCAACATGCTCATCAGGTCTCTCCTTGACCATGAAGACGTCTGTGATAGACATATTCCAAGTGGTGGAACTTAAATGGTAGAGGAATTTCCTAGGGTGGTCATCCTATCCGGCTACTGATCTGATGGGGAGCTGGGTGTACCAGACGAATGCTGGCCCATCCAATGTCTGTATAAAACACCTAGTTATATTGGCCTCCATCTATGATGTAGTTCCCAACATAGGCCCAAACATTGAGATAATGTGGGCCAGGAGCTGTTGGGGGTCCCTTGTCCCATTAATGGGAGAAAAAGTGGGATTTCTGAAACCCGGGGTGCTGGAATATCATCCACCCATGCCAGATATGATTTTCCATCAGGAATGATTTCCACCTATAGAGTCTCTAAAGAATTGAGGCCAGTGATTAGTTTCACCATTGGATCATCTGGGTGGGGGTTTCTGTCTTGACGGGGATCCCTGTCCACCAGTGTGTTGACGGTTTCTTCAACATGATATGCAAGACCAACGGTTAATGGAGAGGCTGGTGGTATAAACTATGGAGTAACTGGGGGAACCTGATATGGGACCCATGGATTTTTACTTCATTTAGAAGTATTTGGAGACACATAGCATTCCCTCTTGTTGTATGTTCCACCTTCCACCCTGTCTACATGGGAATGATTGTCAGGGTCGCCTGGGAAGTTCTCCTAGGGGATATTATGCCTACCCCTCCTGCCCTGGATGAGGATCACTTTAGTCTGGCAGTCGCTCCATAACGTGTTTATAAAGGAGGTCGTCGACCATCTTATTGTGTTTAGTGAGTTGCTGAAGCAGTAAAGCTTTTTCAGGGTCATATACCACCTTCAACACTATCCAAGATGAGTTAGATGGTTTGATGGATTTGAGGTGTTCCTTTCCCTTGTTGGGATTCTGGCTGAGGACTAGTGCCTCGGTAGGCATGGGAAGACCCAATAGATTTCTTTGATAGCGACTGACCCTTCCCAAAAGATCCAATAGTTCTGGAACTCCCTCAGGGGTATGTCCCATTCATGGATCTCCAGCTTGTTCTCCCCCCGGATAGGAAAACCATGTTTAGTACGACTCTGTATAAAGGCATATCCCCCGTGTCACCTGGAAAATCGAGCTAGGACCAGATGTAACTAAAATGGAGAGCCGTGTACTACCCCCAACCACAGATTTGAACATGGGGAGAATCCTCATTGATTATCCTACTGAGTACATTAATTATTTGGATGCATCATTGTTAGAGGGTATTATGGTGGCCTGGTGACTGAGGGCGTTGGGCCACGAGGAGTGCAGACAAATCAACCAAATGACATTGTTGGATGATTTCTTCAAAGTGTGTTTGGCTCTTTGGGTATGCCACTCTTCAATGTCGATGATGTAAATGGGTTACCCAGATGGTCTGGTGAAAGCATCTAACCTTTTCCTAGGTCAGCGCTCCTGGTACCCTAAAATTTGGTGTCGCAACTGGCTAGAACATCTCTAGAAAATGGTCTGCTGTGAGAATACCCCATAAGATCCTTGGTCCAGATTCAGGGTCTGACCCATCATTTCCCCACTCATATATGATAGGTGTCCAAGGAAATGGTTTTGGTACAAATGCAGACCACTGGGACGTCAGGATGGCTGGCAGAGACTATGGCGGGCGAGCTAACAAGCCGCCACATCATTGGATATCCTCCGATGAGTGGAGTGACATATCCACCACATCGTGGTAAGATGGGCTGGTGACTGTATTTTCTAGCATAGGGACTACGATTGCTGGCAATGGCCTATGCTATTTCTCATCCACCATTGGTCCCAAGAATAGCTCTCTGTGATCTCTAGTCAAGTTATAGAGTTCTTTTTGGGATCATTGTGGAGATTGCATGGACGAAACATGTGGAGCTGCCAAATTTTCATCCTCATGGATGAACCTTTGTAGGGGGTGGGAATATGATGGACCTCACATTCTGGAAGTTTGAGGCTAATGTGCCTTGTTCTGTCCCCGAATCGTGACATGGAGGATCTAGGTGAGGGTTCCATAATTGTGTCATATTCCACCTCAAAATATTCGAAGAAGACTAAATTAATCTTGGTATGAATCTTATCAGCATTCCATTTATGGCGGCGATGACCAGCCCTCCTTCATCGGGATGGTTCTTCAAGATAGGGTATATTTACAGAACGAGGAGGTCCTTCGGCCGTACTAGTGTTGGGTTGGGGAGTACTTACGCCTAATTGAGCTGGGGTGTGAGGAGCACCTAGACAGATATCAGAGGAAACATGGGGAGGACCTCCGTGTCCACCAGCTAATGTGTGGAGGGGACCTATGCCATCAATTATAGAGTGGGTAGGACCTCTTCTAGGTTTGATATGATCATGGGTGGGACCTCCATGCTTTCTTCCCCTGGTAGGGTCCACTCGAGGGGGGGGGGGTCCTCGTACTAGTCAAGCTGAAAACGGGTTGGACCTCCGTGTTGGGTGCCAAGGAAGCGAAGCTAACCTTCACCCCTCTAATTACAGAGGCGAGGAGGTCCTTATCCATCTAATGTATGAACATGGAGAAGTCCCCCATACTAAAGATTGACCATATGCGTAAAATCTCTCTATCAGTGGTCCGTGTGGAGGAAGAATGACCCAATACATAACGTAATGAGCATGAGAGAGGCATATGTATAGAGACTCACTGCAATGGGGAGGACCATTATTCAGATTGATGGTAGCACGAGGTAGACCTCCATGTCGATACTGGAAGTGGGGAGGACTTTTTTTGTCCATGCTGGTGGTATAGGGAGGACCTCTATACTATGTGTCTCTACCGCAAGTCAGTCCGCGATGGTCACTACCTGCACTGGTGACTAGGAGAGTCGACATAGCCTGCCTATGGGGCGGTTGGGGCCTCGATCCAGGTCGGTTATATAAGTACCCATGGTTAGCACACATATTGGGCTGATAATACATGTCAGATTGTGAACGGTCCACATTATTTGTTGACGTTGATGCCCCTTGGCAGGCATCCCCCTTAGCATCTGCCCGACGTTGGTGCCACATTAGCCGAACTGGGTTCAGCGGTGTAGGCGCATGGCTTACCTTCTCTTCAGCTCCTAGGACAATGAGGTTGTGTAGGCACAACCTTGTGGGAGTCCTCCTTGGGGGCCCCAAAATGGGATCCCAGTTAGACCGGCCCAAACATCCCCTACTTCATCAGCATAGGTGATGAAATCAATGAGGCGTTCTAGGGAGAGGCTCCCAAAAAGATTATACATTTGCGTGGGGAGCAGTGGCTCCCTGTGTCGCCCTTGGGGGTGGTGGTGGTGTCGAGGCACAGACTCCTCTAAATCTTGGCAGGCCATATCCCAAGTTGGAATAATCCTCTCCTCCTTGTATCAGCATACGAGGTCATTTATCACCCTTAATTATATGAATTAGGAAGGGTAAATGGGGCCTGGGTGCCCAAATGCTATGGTTGTGGATGCTGTTTCAGAAGTTGTGGAGCCACGCCAGACTGCTGTGTTGACATTACCTCTTCCCCTACGCCAGTGGGTGGGTGGTGATCAGATTCCTGATGCAGCAGATTGGTTCGTTGAAAGTAGGGAGATTAAACCATTAGTTCTGAAATAAATAAATCAACATCCAATTCCCCTATTACATTCCTTCTCCCATGGATGGTAATAAAATTAAACACTGAAAATGTAATTGACCGAGATGTACAAAATTTTGACTACCACAACTTATGGTGAGTTTCACACCAGGCATACTATTTTATTGGTCAGACCCAGCACCAGATAACTGGATCTGGTGAAACTCTAATCCACAGATGTGTTGAATGATATTAATCTCTAAATTTGAGAAGAGTAATTTCACATTGGTTTTACCATTTCTATTTCTGACACTTTCATCAGTATGCGCACATCCGTCTGTTAGAGGATGATGAAGATGCACTGACTGTTTCCATGCATTCCCTATTTCCAAAGGCAGGTGGCATCTGTCACATATTCAGTGACATTTGATTCATGATCTAAATGATATGATGGGATATAGGTTTCTTCTTACATGGATTCCTCCTCAGAACTCATCACCTATCCTAGTTCTTCCTTATATATTAAGACGTTGTTTGTGAAACTCTTCCCAGTGTTATAGCTTCATGGATGCTGGTTAATTACACTTCTTCTCTCGGGACATTCCAATGGGTCCAGTCTGGGTAGAAACCTTCGATCGGGGGAGTATTCATGATGGATATCACTGGCGTGTCTAGACACTAGAACAGTAGTGATTCTGGGTTTCATCCCCTTATTATAGTGCTTCTCGAGGGCACAAATGTCTGAGTAATCCCATGTAGAATGCAGGGAATTATATTCCACATGCATGTCTCTGAGGATTTCCTCAACATACCATGTTTAACACTGGGTATTCCATTGGTTTAATGTCTAGAGGATATAGTCAGAATGATCAGAAATCTACTGGGAGTTGATCAAATGGGTGAAACCCTAGGAGGTAACACTGATATTGGGTCTAAAACATGGTTAGTTACCCATTTACTACTAGGAGTCGTGAAGAGGTGAATTGGAATCATCTCACTGGGATGTGGCGGCCCAGGTAAAAATCAAAATGGATGATGTATGGTTATGTGAAGTGGATGGAGAATGAAATGGTGTCAGCCCGGGGGCGACAGTGATGTTGGGCTTGAGCCTCGAAGAGACCTCCTATATTTCCCTAGGGTAGTGAATCAAAGTCCACGTATTTCAGGATGGGGTATAGGATTCGGGTGTGCACAAAGGACAGCGACCCAATGATATAATGGGGCATACACATGGTTAGAAACCTGAGTTGGTCTGACGATGTTGTGGAATACAAGATATGTGGGCCCCAATTAATGGAATGACAATGGCTTACCATCGATTGCAGAGTACAACAGCTTACCGCTGGATGGGATTGACAACAGATTACCACTGAATGAGATTAAAATTGTCTTACCAATAAATGGGGATCAAAACAGCTTACCACTACCATGGGATCATAATGGTTTACCGCTAAATAGGGATCATTTTAGTGTCATGCGGGATAAAAGGGGCATACAGTTTAACGTCATCCATGACAGGGGTGATCTGATGTGAAATGGTCAGGACCAATGGGTGTTAGGCCTAAAACTTAGGGAGGATTTCTACGTACCTTTCCTTAGAAAGGATCAAATTCTACATAGTTTAGGAGGAGTGGTAACTGACGTGATGGGGGGTGGGGTTGGAACCAATTGATTGTGGTCTTGAACCTCAGAGAGGCTTCCTACGTACCTCGCCTTGGCAAGGATCAAATACCATGTAGTTCAAAATGGTTTTGGTGAACTGACCATAAGGGAGTTGGAACCAATAGATGGTGGGATTGAACCTAAGGGAAGCTTCCTACATACCATGCCTTGGAAAGGATCAAAGTCCACATAGTTCAGATGAAAACTTGGACATGAACCTTATAGAGGCTTCCTACGTACATTGCCTTGGCAAGGATCAAAGTCCATGTAGTTTAGAATGGTGTCAGTGAACCGATGTGAAATGATTTGAGACCAATAAATGCTGAGATTGAACCATATAGGAGGCTTACTACGTACCTTTCCATGGAAAGGATCAAAGTACAAGTATTTCCGATGAAAAATTGGCCCTGAAACTCAGAAAGGTTTCCTGCGTACCATTCCTTGGAAAGGTTCAATGTCCACATAGTTCAGATGAAAAACTAGGCTTGAACCTCAGAGAGGATTCTTATGTACCTTGCCTTGGAATGGAAAAAATTCCATGTTGTTCAGAATGGTGTTCTTGGGGCTTACACTTTAGGCTTCCTATAGAGGATGCCATGGTCGATGCTTGCTCTAAAATCATGTGATTATTGGTCAGTGTAAGAAACAAGAGGCATTAAAGACCTAACAATCACATTGCGAAAGGTGAATCCATGGGATGTGGAGTGGGGATTGCATGTGGTTAGTGTCCAAAAATGGAAACAGGGGCTTACGCGTAGTCAGCGGCCCAAAATGGAAACAACGGCATATGCGTGGTCCGCCGACCAAGGAGATTGCTATTGGGACATACTCTATGATGAAGGCCTGGTGGTGATAATGCCCAGAGAGAGAGGGATGGGGTAAAATATTACCCTATTTTCCTCTCACCTCTTAGTCTATGGTAAGAAAGAAGATAGGAGAAGCTGGGATGCTACCTCCTGCTAGAAAGGCTAGAGTCTTACACCAACATGGTTTCCCTTTCTCCAGAGACAGATGTTTCCCTAATAAAGAGGATATCATTCCACGTGGGGAATGGTCTCAATCCCTTGGATACTAGTGGGTGTGCATAATGTCGATTGTGGGGAACCCCATATACCACGTATGGGGAATGATCATAGTTTAATTCATGTGTTCAGAACAATGGTTCTTGGAAGTTTAACATCATATATCTCGGATGAGGTGGGTTCACTTTTCACCCCTATGACTTACATAGCTGATACATGCCTGCCCTTGAGAAGGGAAGGCATCACCAAATTCATGGCGAGCAGGTGTTATGGAGTGATCTATTGAGGGGTCCATGTTATCCTGGATATGGAATGAAGAAATATCAGTTAGCACCTATGTGAAGAATCATGATGTGATGTAATGCAACTGGAAGTACCACGCAAGAGATCTTGAAATTACTTTGTGAAAACATAGAGGGTTACATAGAAAAAGGAGTTTCAGTGAAAAGGGGTTCATAGGTAGAAGCTTTGTGATGATCTGATGCTCCATGTATCAGAGTTTCTTCATGAAGGGTTATTCTTCTATAATTGAAGTGACCTAGCCTAGGAATAGGGAATAGGTGCATATGGAAGGTGCCTTGGGAAGTGGAAAGGCAATTGCAGTTAAGTAGTTTGCGAAGAAAGGGTTCCCAGTGAAGCCTAGAATTGTGAAAAAATGTGCTTCCCAAATCACAATGACCTAACATTAGCATGTGGGTCAAATGTGTATGGAGGGTACTTAATGAATTATAAGTTCTCTTTTAAGACCTGAGTTCGCTTGGCGATCCCCTTTTTTCTCGGAGGCCAATGGGATCTCGGAAGGGAATCCCTCTTGGAGGAGGGTTCTAATTCAAACTAAGGGAGAGGAACTCTGTGATGAAACATTACCTTGATGAGCACATGGTTCACATAGAAGAATTTGAGTTGAAATTTGATAACTGAGAAGGTGAATAGATGGAGGATCTATCCATTGGGCGCGAGGGGAGCACATTATTTATTGGCAAGAGGCGCCACGAAGCATATCCATTTGGGCTGGAAGACAAGTATAATTTTTCTGTAACTGCAAAGCCTCCCTCCTCCTTGCTCTGCGGTATGTTCGCTAACATCAAATAGGGTCGTAGAGATTCCAATATCATTTCTACATGGTAGGATCACAAACATAAAATTGGTTCAAGGAGACTCCTGCCACCTTTCTCCATAGTGGTTTCACAAGCATCAAATGGGTTCGTGGAGGCTCCCGCCTTCTTACTCCGCAGCGGGTTCAAAAACGTCAAATGGGTTTTTGGAGGCTCCATCCTTCTTGCTCTGCAGTGGGTTTACAAAAAAAAAATGGGTTCGTGGAGCCTCCAGTATCCTTTCTCCACAACAGCTTCACAACGATTTGAGATTTGCGCTGGTCGCGGTGCTATGGGGATCTTTTGGCCAGCTTCATGAGGCATCCCCTAATGATTTCTATTTGTTCTATTTCTTCCCAAATTTTGGCACCAACAATAACCTAATGTCTTTATCTTATAACCATGAACCAAAAAGATAACATCCCTTTTTTAACTAGTTACTAAGGACTAAACAAATAATTCTTTGTTATTTATTATATAATCAAGAAACTAAGAGAAACATTAATTTTAATGGGAAAAGAATGAATACGATAATGATGATATAGAAAAGAGATGGACAAACAATTAGGAAAACCATTATAATGTTGTCTCTACTATCCCTAAAGATAACAAGAAGAACGAAGCTAAGATAGACAGAGTGAAGTAAAAATTGATTGAAAGGGAGATCTGAGGGGTTATAATGGAACATACTATGGACAATGAAGATGAATAAAAAGAGAATAATGAAGATATGAACATAGGAAATTCATGGATCATGAAGAATATTCATGAATATAATTCTATTAAAAGATGGAATTTTTTTATCTAAATTACCATGAATAATATATTATTACTATTTTCATTTAAAAGAATGGGGAATGTGAGATCATTGACTATATTATAATATATTGGAATAATCCTTTATCATTGGAGATTATAGAGGATCTATTTGGATGTTTACATTATCTTAATGCTGATTCATGCCTTATAAAGTCTATATATATACACACTTCATACAATGTTGTGGTCTAAGTGTCTAAAACAATAACTTATAACCTTGTATAGACCATTTAATACCACACTAAACGTGACCTAGAAGGCCTTTGAATGTTTCGACAAGCATGCAACCTGATTCCATTAGCTTTTCGGTGCATGGGGTAGTAGAACCTTCTCTTCTAGATCTTTCATGTAACACCATGAGATTTGATGAAAAATATTCTTTTAATTTAATTAATGTCTTGTATTGTATTCTACACCAAGATTACCTTGCACTATACGCAACACCGTATTAGCTTGCAGTATACGCCACACTATTCTTGGATTGTGTTACACACAATTTTGATAATAGTTATTCTACGCAACATTTAGTATATATTTATATATATATATATTCAATGTATAAATTAAATATGGTTTGATTATGTTATACGAAACAATGAAGGATTCTTTCACAACATGCAACCCTGACTTGGCTTGCATTACACGCAATCGCGACCTTCCTCGATACTGTGTGTTGTACGCAATACCGGGTTTTAATAAACAACGATATATTATTATAATATTGTCATGAACTAGCCGTTATGATGATTATTAACTAAATTTTGAATTTTATAACGTTATTATTCATCTTAAACATTTTCTAGAACATGGTATATGAACAAAATAAAATTTTCAGGTAAAATAAGTATTTTTCAAAAAATGTAGTTTTGCCGCCTTTTGATGATGCACCCACATTAAATATAGTTTTGACATGTTTATATGTTCAATTTGAAAAAATAAAATTCTTCTTTTGAATCAGGATATAAAAATTTAAGTTAGATAATGTTTTGATATTTTTCCGATATTTTTCATATTTTAATGAATTGTAAAAACACACTATATTTTAATTAAAAACAACTTTTTTCATCGTAATATCTTATGTGGTTAAATTATAATATTGAATGGTTTAAAATTATAAATAGAATATATTTTTACCATTTAATATAATGTATGTCATTAGCATTGATTTTACCTTGATTTCGTAGGTTAAAACAATTCAATCTTTTGCAATGTTTTAATGAAAACCCCATTTTCTTTCGACAACAGGATTAATTTTAATTTAATTTCTGCATCTTTTGTGTACTAAATTTGGAAAAATGGATTCCATATTTGGAATCAGTGGGTCCACATTGTGTTAATAAGTTACTTTTTATTTTTGGGCATTGTAAATAGTAACTACGGTAAATTTTATTTACTATAGTTAAAGGTAAATCGAGTAATTAAGGGTAAATATAAGATTATACAATTACCCTAACACTTGGAAAAAATCCTATTGGATGGCTAAAAGTATACCCATATAACCTAAGGGTCGGATTAGATTCATTTTATGGACTTTTTTCCATGAAAATAATTTAATTATTAATAAAACCAAAGAATGTGACAACATGTCACTTTCTTAAATCTTATAAGTATAATAATTTAAATTTAGTGATAAACTTCATCAAACATCTAACATGAATAGTATCCAGAAAATAATTCAATTATCTAACTCATAGAAAATTATTTAGAATTTTTAGGGATTAAATAATTATCATTTATTATGACACAATGATGATGCATTAATTGTCTTAATAATGAAATATTGACATAATTGATGTTATAAATGCCCAAATAAATGTAATTTGAGACTTTTTATGACTTACATTAATTTTATAAGTTAATATGACATGTTATTGTGGATATAAGTAACTTGTTTCGAACTTATCATTCTGTTATGAATTTTATAAAAATCATGTACCAAATAGTGTCAAAATTGACATAAATTAGTTTTTTTTAAAAATATTATATTATTAGTTGTTATTTAATTCTTAAAAATATAAGGATCAGCCAAATGACTTAGATAAGGATAGATATATTAATAATAAACAACTTGGGGTTCGTTTGGCTTGTTATGGTATGTTTATTAACCATATAGTGTAAGAAAACAAAAAGACACGGTAAATGTTAAATTATTTAACTTAGAGTTAAATCTAATTTATAAGGATAAAATAATAATTTAAACTTGTCTAAATCCTATTGGATGAGAGGATTTAAACTCATCCCCACTTTAGCTTCTAAATAAGACCCTTTGGAACCATTATAAACCGAATTTGACCTTAATATAAAATAATATTTTGAGATTTTCCTAAGGTGCCCCTCTCCTCCCTTATAAAAGGTCACCTCCTCCGTCTCTTCCTCACACCACATTGAGCCTTCAAGCTTGGACAACCCCTGAAAAATTCTCTTATCCACTCCCCTAGTATCATCCTAGAGGTCCTGGTATTCTTCAAAGACCATCCTTAGTTCTTTAAGTGGAGGTTAATAAAAGGCGCGTCAAAAAGATGTAATATCCATTACCGATCTTTTTCAATTTATTTCTTCTTCAACTTCTTCTTATTTAGTTTTTTCATGATAAAGTAATAAAATAATTATTTATTATATACTTATATGTTATTATAAATATGAAACAACTTTAATTAACCTTCTATCCATCCTACGGAAAAAGGAAATCACCCTGCGTGCGTACGTACGGAATACCGTCTCCACACCGTGGTGTAATCTATTTTCCGCCACCAGCTTAATTGGATGGATATAATGGTGTACTTAGTAACTATATATGATTAATATAAATTTATATTTATACTGAAATAGTATACATAAACTTCAACACAAGTTCACGATCATGAGAACGATATCATCGCTCGTGCGTACGTACGGACTACCGTCTCCACGATGCGATGAGATTCATTCTACACATTAACCATTCATGAATGATTATAAAGTATATATAATGAATAATAATTAAGTATATGAAATGTTAAGTATACTGGATTTATGTATATATATATATGTATGTCATCTACTTACTACCATTCAAGACAATAAGGAAAGGAAAACAGCGTTCATGCGTATGTACGGACTACCGTCTCCATGAACGGTGTGTTTCATTTCATTTATCTATATATTATATATATATATATACTGAATATATATGATATATAAATAATGTTTCATAGTTTGGAAGTAAGTAAATCATGATATAAGTAATGATAATGTCAAGAACAACAAGTCCAAACACCGACGATAAATGAAACGATTTTACCCAAAACGCTTGTTTAACATGAAATTTAAAAAAGAACGGGTAATATAAAGTCATAAGTGAACCATATATGATATCATAACAATGAATATGATTCTTTAATAAGTTAATGACATTATTTAAGTCATTATACAGGAGGTTCGGATACGTACAAAGCATATCAGACATAAGGTAAGGGAAATATCACAATCTCATTTTTATCCGAGATTGTTTATACTTTGGAATTTACTAGGGTTCATTTTATCATCCACATCCATGTTTCCTCAATATGTAATATTTACATCATTATAAAATAGTTTATTTCCAATTTTACCCTTCGGTGAGTTTTTAGTAAATGATATGAAAGGAATCTTTTGTCGTTTTTCGTACGAGGTACTTTTTGACTTTTCTGACAAATGTACGAGAAGAATGTTTTTTTAACTTATAAGGAATGAATGGATTTTTAAAACATTATTTCCAAGAAGCTTCCTTTACAAGTTTTCAAGTTTATTTTTAATCAACTTATTTTAGTTTAAAATTTTATGACATGTTAAGAAAGGAAAATAGTTTTTGAAGTAGAAAGGATATTTTCCTCAAGAATGAAGTTCAAGTGTTTTATCAAAATTATTTTCCATCTAAGATAATAAAGGGTTCTGTTTTTATCCATATTATTGAATTGATTTGATTATGTTGTGATGGAACTATTTTTATGAATTCCTTTATCGTATATGAATTGTTTTATGATGTCATGATGTTTAAGATTCCCATTTTTATTACATGGGTTATGTAATGATGTATGGTTTATGATTTTGTGGCACACATAAGAATGGTATCATTATGAGATGGGTGGGACCTATATCTACCTCCAATGAATTGGGTAAAGATTTTATATCTCAAGAGTTAAACATGGCTAGAACGGTAGGTTATACCGGTTCAGTGAAACCGGACTGAAATGAGGAATGAACTCGGTTCAGAAAGGGACTTTGTCCACTAAGATAGTCTTGGCAATGAGTCTTGACTAATAAGAAATTATTATCTATGATTATGTGTGTATGACACAAAGTTTCATGTTTTAAGTTATGATTATTGGGATTACATTTCACTACTAAGATTTATCCCATGTTATGAAATTATGCTCTCTTTTGCAGGTTAAGATTTCCAAAATGTTATGTTCTTATGATGTGATTGATATTTATTTTTTTTACCCGTACTGGGCATTTGAGCTCATCCTTTTATGTTTTCTTTTCCCCAGGATATAAATAAAGGTTTTAGGTAAAAAAAAGAAGATCTTTATGGGAGATGTTGAAGATATTTCACCACGATTAGAAGATTATATTCTGAGTTTCCAAAGACACTAAACTATTACGATCCTTGTGTGTGTGTTTTTGTTATGTACTAAGTATTCCGAAAAAGTAATGTAATTTCCATTTACGTCAGGCTTCGGGTCTCTACAGTTGGTATCATAGGGAGGTTTAGTCAACCTTTGGAAACTAGGATGTGAAAATGTTAGTGAGATCCCTAGAGATATTTCTAAGGTATGTCTAGGGATGTCCCTAAGGATAAGTATAAGTATAGGATATAGTCCTAGAACTACGATAATGATCATAGAATTTAACCTAAGATGTTAGATATTGAGGCGACTCCCCCTTTACTATGTTGTTTTCCCTAGCATGATTTTTTCCTCTCACACTATTCTTTTTGGGTTTTAGAAAATGGCTGGAAACAAGATGATTCACGATAATGGAGGATATGATGGACAATGGAATGATATTCTTCATGAGCAACCAAATGAAATGGGATTTGGAAGTCCAAACATCAATATTATATTGAGTCAACAATCTCATAATATGATCAATAAAGTAAAAATTGGTAAGTTTCCTGACTCGGCTAATAAGAGAAAGATGGAGTTTCATGATGATCATAGAGGAAAGAAAGTTCAATTTCCCCTATGTAAATAATGTGGGAAGAGGCATCAAGGAGAATGTTTTAAAGGAACTGGAAGATTCTTTGTGTGTGGAAAAGAAGGACACAAAACAAGTAAGTACAAAGGAAAAGGTTCAGTTAACACCACGGATGAGGATAATGGTATTGCTACGACATCAACAATGGTTAAATGTTTTAAATGTGGAATGTACGGGCATTATGCAAACCAATGACCTAAGGGAAAGTCTCATGAAGAGAATCAGTAAGGCCGTATGGGTAGTATTTATGTTGATGATGATGAAGAGACTACATATGATATGTGAGATTAAAGAATTTTTGAAGCTCGGTCAATGGTTTAAGAAGGTAGTGGAATGATTACATGTTTATCAAGTGTAATGTTGTATAAGTAATCTCATGGTTCTATGTAATAAAGAGACATCTAAGGATTTTTACATTGTTGTCTTTCCTTGAGTTTTGAAAGTTTATGATTAATGCTACGAGTATCCATGAAAGGTTATTCAGATATTTTTGGAATGAAAATAATGAAGGAATAAGGATAAAATTAAATGTTTGATAGTATTCACGAGCTCATGACTAATATAAGGAGAAGGTTATATCATGGTTTGAGTATATAGAATTTTTGGATTTTGGTATGTGGAAAGAGTAAACTTTTGACAGCATTCATGTTTTCACTAAGGTTTAATGGGTATTCATTTTTCAAGATAATACATGATTAAGGTATTCACATGATTGGAATGTGACCAAAAAGATATTTGAGGGATAAATGATGGCATTCACGTGATCATTTTCTCTATACTATGATCTCGGATCGAAGTATTTTAGATAAGCCTAAAGATTGGAATGGATTATGTTGGACATAAGTTAGTATTGTTTAAGGATAAAACTTTTTTTTTGATATTGTTGATGGGATGTTATAATAATGTAGTTTTAGAAAAAGGACAACCTGCAGGATGTGCGACAACCCATCGCGTCGGCCAAGGCTGTGGGAATAGAACCCACAACTAAAGTGTGATGGGCCTTTGTCGCATACCACTAGCCTACCGAAAGTCCCTGGTTAGTAGAAACTTGTTTTATTTTATTAAGTGGTATGATATATGAAGTATAAGTTCATTTTTGGAATCGTATATGATTAACCTCACCAAAGACGGGCTTATGTATATTTGATAACTATTGCTAAACTTTTGTTTGAAACAAATGGAATGACCCATCATTCTATCCCATGATCTGTTAACACTTCACGAATAACAAATTCAACTTCATTTCATTAAGAGATGAAGTGGAAATTGTTCAAATCAAGAACAATAGTGAGATTCTACCAAAATCAAGTAAGTATTTCTTCTAATTCAAGTTTTTCAACTTTAGGGAAATGATATTGAAAACCAAAAATGTTTTCCTAGTGATCTTATATCTGATGAATAAGATGGTACCCTAGATCATCACAAATTTATGGCTTTGCGATTGTAGGTTTTTTCATAGCCATGTTCTCTACCACTCTCCATCAAAACATGATGGTTAGATTTTTCTTCCATATCCATATTTTCACCTATGTTTTCCTACGTGGAAACCCAGTGATGAGTTAATTTGGGTAACCATTACATTTCATACTTTAGTTTTTAAAGCCATGTTTTGGTATTCCTTTTTACGATGTGGGTTTCTATTAAATAATCTTTCGATTAGTAAACCATTTATAACCCCGACTAATTTTGAGGGCGAAATTCATTTTAAGGGGGGTAGAATGCAACACCCCGAGATTTTATGAAAAATATTCTTTTAATTTCATTAATGTCTTGTGTTGTATTCTACACCAAAATTACCTTGCGCTATACGCAACACCGTATTAGCTTGCAGTATACGCAACACTATTCTTGGATCGTGTTACACACAATTTTGATAATAGTTATTCTACACAACATTGAGTATATATATATATATATTAAATGTATAAATGTAATATGGTTGGATTCTGTAATACAAAACAATGAAGGATTCTTTCAAAACACGCAACCCTGACTTGGCTTGCATTACACGCAATCATGACCTTCCTCGATAGCGTGTATTGTACGCAATACCGGGTTTTAATAAACAACAATATATTATTATAATATTGTCATGAACTAGCCGTTATGAATAGTATTAAATAAATTTTTAATTTTATAACATTATTATTCATCTTAAACATTTTCTAGAACATGGTATAAGAACAAAATAAATTTTTCTGGTAAAATAAGTATTTTTAAAAAAATGTAGTTTTGCCGCCTTTTGATTGCACACCCACATTAAATATAGTTTTTGAAATGTTTATATGTTCAATTTGACAAAATAAAATTCCTCTTTTGAATCAGGATATAAAAATTTACATTAGATAAAGTTTTGATATTTTTCCGATAACGTTCAAATTTTAATGAATAGTAAAAACACGCTATATTTTAATTAAAAACAACTTTTTTCATCGTAATATATTATGTGGTTAAATTATAATATTGAATAGTTTTAAAGTATAGATAGAATATATTTTTACCATTTAATATAATGTATGTCATTAGCATTGATTTTACCTTGAATTCGTAGGTTAAAACAATTCAATCTTTTGCAATGTTTTAAAGAAAACCCCATTTTCTTTCGACAACGGGATTAATTTTAATTTAATTTCTGCATCTTTTTTGTATTGAATTTGGAAAAATGGATTCCATATTTGGAATCAGTGGGTCCAAAATATGTTAATAAGCTACTTATTATTTTTGGGCATTGTGAATATTAACTACGGTAAATTTTATTTACTATAGTTAAAGGTAAATCCGGTTATTAAGGGTAAATATAAGATTTTAAAATTACCCTAACACTTGACAAAAATCCTATTGGATGGATTAAAGTAGACCCATATAACCTAAGGGTTGGATTAGATTCATTTTATGGACTTTTGTCCACGAAAATAATTTAATTTATAATAAAACCAAAGAATGTGACAACATGTCACTTTCTTAAATCTTTTAAGTATAATAATTTTAATTTAGTGATAAACTTCATCAAACTTCGAACATGAATAGTCTCCAGAAAGCTAATACAATTATCTACATCATAGGAATTTATTTAGAATTTTTATGGATTAAATAATTATCATTTATTATGACACAAAGATGATGTTGTAATTGTCTTATTAATGAAATATTGACATAATTGATGTTATAAATGCCCAAATAAATTTAATTTTAGACTTTTTATGACTTAAATTAATTTTATAGGTTAATATGACATGTTATTGGTGATATAAGTAACTTTTTTAGAACTTATCATTCTATTATAAATTTTATAAAAATCATGTACCAAATAGTGTCAAAATTGACATAAATTAGTTTTTAAAAAAAATATTATATTATTAGTTGTAATTTAATTCATAAAAATCTAAGGTTCGGCCAAATGACTTATATGAGGATAGATATATTAACAATAAAAAACTTTGGGTTCGGTTGGCTTGTTATGGTAAGTTTATTAACCATATAGTGTAAGAAAACAAAAAGACACGGTAAAAGTTAAATTAT
This sequence comes from Viscum album, assembly GCA_963277665.1. Classification (NCBI taxonomy): domain Eukaryota; kingdom Viridiplantae; phylum Streptophyta; class Magnoliopsida; order Santalales; family Viscaceae; genus Viscum; species Viscum album. The sequence continues at coordinate 1,387,379,932 of OY728138.1, forward strand.
TTAACTTAGAGTTAAATCTAATTGATAAGGTTAAAATAATAACCTAAACTTGTCTAAATTATATTGGATGAGAGGCTTTCGACCCATACCCACTTTATCTTCAAAATAAGAACCTTTGGAACCATTATAAACCGAATTTGACCTTAATATAAAATAATATTTTGAGATTTTCCTAAGGTGCCCCTCTCCTCCCTTAAAAAAGGACACCTCCTCCCTCTCTTCCTCACACCACATTGAGCCTTCAAGCTCCGCCAAACCTTGACAAATTCTCTTCTTCACTCCCCTAGTATCATCCTAGAGGTCCTGGTATTTTTGAAAGACCATCCGTAGTTCTTTAAGTGGAGGTTAAGAAAAGGAGCGTCAAAAATTGATAATATCCATTACCGATCTTTTTCAATTTCATTCTTCTTAAACTTCTTCTTCTTTAGTTGTTTCATGATAAAGTAATAAAATCAGTATTTCATATATACTGATATGTTATTATAAATATGAAACATCTCTAATTAACCTTCTATCCATCCTACAGAAAAAGGAAATCAACGTGTGTGCGTACGTATGGAATATCGTCTCCACGCCGTGGTGTAATCTATTTTCTGCCACCACCATAATTGGATGGATATAATGGTGAAATGAGTAACTATATATGATTATTATAAAGTTATATTGATACTGAAATAGTATACATACACTTCAACACAAGTTCACGATCATGAGAATGATATCATCGCTCGTGCGTACGTACGGACTACCGTCTCCACGACGCGATGAGATTCATTCTCCACATTAACCATTCATGAATGATTATAAAGTATATATAATGAATAATAATGAATTATGTGACATGTTAAATATACTGGTTTTATGTATATATATATGTGTATGTCATCTACTTACTTCCATTCAAGACAATAAGGAAAGGAAAACAACGTTCATGCGTACGTACGCACTACTGTCTCCATGAACGGTGTATTTCATTTCATTTATCTATATATTATATATATATATATATACTGAATATATATGATATATAAATCATGTTTTATATTCTGGAAGTAAGTAAATCATGAAATAATAAATAATAATGTCAAGAACAACAAGTCCAAACACCTACGATAAATGAAACGATTTTCCCAAAACACTTCTTTAACATGGAATTTACAAAAGAACGGGTAATATAAAGTCATAAGTGAACCATATATGATATAATAAAAATTAATATGATTCTGTAATAAGTTAATTAAATTATTTAAATCATTATACAGGAGGTTCGGATACGTACAAATCATATCAGACATAAGCTAAGGGAAATATCACAATCTCATTTTTATCTGAGATTGTTTATACTTTTGAATTTACTGGGGTGCATTTTGTAATCCACATCCAGGTTTCCTCAATATGTAATATTTACATCATTATACAATATTTTATATCCAATTTTACCCTTCGGTGAGTTTTTAGTAAATGATATGAAAGGAATCTTTTGTCATTTTTCGTACGAGGTACTTTTTGACTATTCCGACAAATGTACGAGAAGAATGTTTTTTTAACTTATACGGCAAGAATGGATTTTTAAAACATTATTTACAAGAAGCTTCCTTTAAAAGTTTTCATTTTTATTTTCAATCAACTTCTTTTAGTTTAAAATTCTATGACATGTTAAGAAAGGAAAAATGTTTTTGAAGTAGAAAGGATATTTTCCTCAAGAATGAAGTTCAAGTGTTTTATCAAAATTATTTTCCATCTAAGATAATAAATGGTTCTGTTTTTATCCCTATTATTACATTGATTTGATTATGATGTGATGGAATTATTTTTATGAATTTCTTTATCTTATATGAATTGTTTTATGATGTCATGATGTTTAAGATTCCCATTTTTATTACATGGGTTATGCAATGATGTATGGTTTATGATTTTGTGGCACATATAAGAATGGTATCATTATGAGATGGGTGGGACCTATATCTCCCTCCAATGCATTGGGTAAAGATTTTATATCTCATTAGATAAACATGGCTGGAACAGTAGGTTATACCAGTTCAGTGAAACAGGACTGAAACGAGGAATGAACTCGGTTCAGAAAGGGACTTTTTCCACTAAGATAGTCTTGGAAATGAGTCTTGACTAATAAGAAATGATTCTATATGATTTTGTGTGTATTCCACAAAGTTTAATGTTTTAAGTTATGATTATTGGGATTAAATTTCACTACTAAGATTTATCCCATGTTATGAAATTATGCTCTCTTTTGCAGGTTAAGATTTCCAAAATATAATGTTCTTTTGATGTGATTGATATTTCTTTTGTTTACCCTTACTGAGCATTTGAGATCACCATTTTATGTTTTATTTTCCCCAGGATATATAGAAAGGTTTTAGGTAAAAAAAGAAGATCATTATGGGAGATGTTGAAGATCGTTCACCACGATTAGAAGATTGTATTCCGAGTTTCCAAAGACACTAAACTATTACGATCCTTGTGTGTGTGTTTTTGTTATATACTAAGTATTCCGCAAAAGTAATGTAATTTCCATGTACGTCAGGCTTCGAGTCTCTACAGTTGGTATCAGAGGGAGGTTTAGTCAACCTTTGGAAACTGGAATGCGAAAACGTTAGTGAGATCCCTAGAGATATTTCTAAGGTATGTCTAGGGATGTCCCTAAGGATAAGTATATGTATAGGATATAGTCCTAGAACTACGATAATGATCATAGAATTTAACCTAAGATGTTAGATATTGAGGGCAATCCCCCTTTACTATGTTGTTTTCCCTAGCATGATTTTTTCCCCTCACACTATTCTTTTTGGGTTTTAAAAAATGCCTGGAAATAAGATGATTCACGATAATGGAGGATATGATGGACAATGGAATGATATTCTTCATGATCAACCAAATGAAATGGGATTTGGAAGTCCAAACATCATTATTATGCCGAATCAGCAATCTCATAATATGATCAATAATGTAAAATTTGGTAAGTTTCCTGACTCGTCTAATAAGAGAAATATGGAGTTTCATGATGATCATAGAGGAAAGAAAGTTCAATTTCCCCTATGTAAATCATGTGGGAAGAGGCATCAAGGAGAATGTTTCAAAGGAACTGGAAGATGCTTTGGGTGTGGAAAAGAAGGACACAATGCCAGTAAGTGCAAAGGAAAAGGTTCAGTTAACACCAGGGAAGAGGATAATGGTATTGCTACGACATCAAAAATGGTTAAATGTTTTAAATGTGGAATGTACAGGCATTATGCAAACCAATGCCCTAAGGGAATGTCTCATGAAGAGAATCAGTACGGCCGTATGGGTAGTATTTATGTTGATGATGATGAAGAGACTACAAATGATATGTGATATGAAAGAATTGTTGAAGCTCGGTCAATGGATTAAGAAGGTAGTGGAATGATTACATGTTTATCAAGTGTAATGTTGTATAAGTAATCTCATGGTACTATGTAATAAAGAGACATCTATGGATTGTTACATTGTTTTCTTTCCTTGAGTTTTGAAAGTGTATGATTAATGCTACCAGTATCCATGAAAGGTTATTCAGATATTTTTGGAATGAAAATAATGAAGGAATAAGGAGAAGATTAAATGTTTGATAGTATTCATGAGCTCATGACTGATATAAGGAGAAGGTTATATCATGGATGGATTATATAGAATTTTTGGATTTTGGTATGTGGTAAGAGTTAACTTTTGGCAGCATTCATGTTTTCACTAAGGTTTAATGGGTATTCATTTTTCAAGAAAATATATGATTAAGGTATTCACATGATTGGAATGTGACCAACAAGATATATGAGGGATAACTGATGGCATTCACGTGATCATTTTCTCTATACTATAAGCTTGGACCGAAGTATTTTAGATAAGCCTAAAGATTGGAATGGATTATGTTGGACATATGTTAGTATTGTTTATGGATAAAACTTTTTTTTGATATTGTTGATGGGATGTTATAATAATGTAGTTTTAGAAAAAGGAAAACCTGCAGGATGTGCGACAACCCATCGCGTCGGCCAAGGCTGTAGGAATCGAACCCACAACTAAAGTGCGACGGGCCTTTATCACATACCATTGGCCTACAGAAAGTCCCTGGTTAGTAGAAACTAGTTTTATTTTATTAAACGGTATGATATATGAAGTATAAGTTCATTTTTTGAATCGTATATGATTAACCTCACCAAAGACGGACTTATGTATATTTGATAACTATTGCTAAACATTTTTTTGAAAAATATGGAATGACCCATCATTCTATCACATGATCTGTTAACACTTCACGAATAACAAATTCAACTTCATTTCAATAAGAGATGAAGTGGAAATTGTTCAAAGCACGAACAACAGTGAGATTGTACCAAAATCAAGTATGTATTTCTTCTAATTCAAGTTTTTCGACTTTAGGGAAATGATATTGAAAACCAAAAATGCTGTCCTAGTGATCTTATATCTGATGAATGAGATGGTACCCTAGATCATCACAAATTTATGGCTTTGTGATTGTTGTCTTTTTCATAGCCATGTTCTCTACCACTCTCCATCAGAACATGATGGTTAGATTTTTCTTCCATATCCATATTTTCACCTATGTTATCCTATGTGGAAACCCAGTGATGAGTTAATTTGGGTAACCGTTACATTTCATACATTAGTTTTTAAAGCCATGTTTTGGTATTCCTTTTTACGATGTGGGTTTCTATTAAAAAAACTTTTGAGTAGTAAACCATTTATAACCCCGATGAATTTCGAGGGAGAAATTCATTTTAAGGGGGGTAGAATGTAACACCCCGAGATTTTATGAAAAATATTCTTTTAATTTCATTAATTTCTTGTGTTGTATTCTACACCAAGATTACCTTGTGCTATACGCAACACCGTATTAGCTTGCAGTATACGCAACACTATTCTTGGATCGTGTTACACACAATTTTGATAATAGTTATTCTACGCAACATTGAGTATATATATATATATATATTCAATGTATAAATTAAATATGGTTGGATTCTGTTATACGAAATAATGAAGGAGTCTTTCAAAACACGCATCCATGACTTGGCTTTCATTACACGGAATCACGACCTTCCTCGATAGCGTGTGTTGTATGCAATACCGGGTTTTAATAAACAAAGATATATTATTATAATATTGTCATGAACTAGCCGTTATGAATAGTATTAACTAAATTTTTAATTTTATAACATTATTATTCATCTTACACATTTTCTAGAACATGGTATAAGAACAAAATAAATTTTTCGGCTAAAATAAGTATTTTTAAAAAAATGCAGTTTTGCCGCCTTTTGATGGTGAACCCACTTTAAATCTAGTTTTTGAAATTTTTATATGTTAAATTTGACAAAATAAAATTCTTCTTTTAAATCAGGATATAAAAATTTACATTAGATAAATTTTTGATATTTTTCCGATAACTTTCTTATTTTAATGAATAGAAAAAACACGCTATATTTTAATTAAAAACAACTTTTTTCATCGTAATATCTTATGTGGTTAAATTATAATATTGAATGGTTTTAAATTATTAATAGAATATATTTTTACCATTTAATATAATGTATTTAATTAGCATTGATTTTACCTTGAATTCGTAGGTTAAAACAATTCAATCTTTTGCAATGTTTTAAAGAAAAACCCGTTTTCTTTCAACAACGAGATTAATTTTAATTTAATTTCTGCATATTTTGTGTAATGAATTTGGAAAAATGGATTCAATATTTGGAATCAGTGGTTCCAAATTATGCTAATAATCTACTTTTTATTTTTGGGCATTGTGAATAGTAACTACGGTAAATTTTATTTACTATAGTTAAAGGTAAATCGGGTAATTAAGGGTAAATATAAGATTATAAAATTACCCTAACACTTGGAAAAAATCCTATTGGATGGCTAAAAGTAGACCCATATAACCTAAGTGTCGGATTAGATTAATTTTATGGACTTTTTTCCATGAAAATAATTTAATTATTAATAAAACCAAAGAATGTGACAACATGTCACTTTCTTAAATCTTATAAGTATAATAACTTTAATTTAGTGATACAATTCATGAAAATTCGAACATGAATAGTATCCACAAACCTAATACAATTATCTACATCATAGGAATTTATTTAGAATTTTTAGGGATTAAATAATTATCATTTATTATGACACAAAGATGATGCAGTAATTGTCTTATTAATGAAATATTGACATAATTGATGTTATAAATCCCCAAATAAATGTAATTTGAGACTTTTTATGACTTAAATTAATTTTATAGGTTACTATGTCATGTTATTGTTGATATAAGTAACTTGGTTCGAACTTATCATTCTGTTATGAATTTTATAGAAATCATGTACCAAATAGTGTCAAAATTGACATAAATTAGTTTTTAAAACAAATATTATATTATTAGCTGTTATTTAATTCTTAAAAATCTATGGTTCGGCCAAATGACTTATATAAGGATATATATGTTAATACTAAACAACTTGGGATTCGTTTGGCTTGTTATGGTATGTTTATTAACCATATAGTGTAAGAAAACAAAAAGACACGGTAAAAGTAAAATTATTTAATTTAGAGTTAAATCTAATTGATAAGGTTAAAATAATAACCTAATCTTCTCTAAATCTTATTGGATGAGAGGATTTAGACCCATAACCACTTTATCTTCGAAATAAGACCCTTTGGAACCATTATAAACCGAATTTGACCTTAATATAAAATAATATTTTGAGATTTTCCTAAGGTGGCCCTCTCCTCCCTTATAAAAGGACACCTACTCCCTCTCTTCCTCACACCACATTGAGCCTTCATGCTCGGCCAACCTATGAGAAATTCTCTTCTCAACTCCCCTAGTATCATCCTAGAGGACCTGGTCTTCTTCAAAGACCATCCTTAGTTCTTTAAGTGGAGGTTAAGAAAAAGCGCGTCAAAAAGAGGAAATATCCAATACCGATCTTTTTCAATTTCTTTCTTCTTCAACTTCTTCTTATTTAGTTGTTTCATGATAAAGTAATAACATCAGTATTTATTATATATTTATATGTTATTATAAATATGAAACAACTCAAATTAACCGTCTATCCATCCTACAGAAAAAGAAAATCACCGCGCATGCGTACGTACGGAATACCGTCTCCACACCGTGGTGTAATCTATATTCCGCCACCACCTTAATTGGACGGATATAATGGTGTAATGAGTAACTATATATGATTATTATAAAGTGATAGTGATACTGAAATAGTATACATACACGTCAACACAAGTTCGCGATCATGAGAACGATATCATCGCTCATGCGTACATACGGACTACCGTCTCCACGACGCGATGAGATTCATTCTCCACATTAACCATTCATGAATGATTATAAAGTATATATAATGAATTATAATGAAATATATGACATGTTAAATCTACTGGATTTATGTATATATATATATATGTATGTCATCTACTTACTTCCATTCAAGACAATAAGGAATGGAAAATAGCGTTCATGCGTACGTACGGACTACCGTCTCCATAAACGGTGTGTTTCATTTCATTTATATATCTATTATATATATATATACTGAATATATATGATATATAAATCATTTTTTATATTCTGGAAGTAAGTAAATCATGATATAAGTAATAATAATTTCAATAACAACAAGTCCAAACACCTACGATAAATGAAACGATTTTACCCAAAACGCTTCTTTAACATGGAATTTACAAAAGAATGGGAAATATAATGTAATAAGTGAACCATATATGATATCATAACAATTAATATGATTCTGTAATAAGTTAATGAAATTATTTAAATCATTATAAAGGAGGTTCGGATACGTACAAAGCATATCAGACATCAGGTAAGGGAAATATCACAATCTCATTTTTATCTGAGATTGTTTATACTTTGGAATTTACTGGGGTGCATTTTATCTTCCACATCCATGTTTCCTCAATATGTAATATTTAATTAATTATACAATAGTTTATATCCAATTTTACCCTTCGGTGAGTTTTTAGTAAAAGATATGAATGGAATATTTTGAGGTTTTTCGTACGAGGTACTTTTTGACTTTTCCGACAAATGTACGAGAAGACTGTTTTTTTAACTTATACGGCATGAATGGATTTTTAAAACATTATTTCCAAGAATCTTCTTTACATGTTTTCATGTTTATTTTTAATCAACTTAATTTAGTTTAAAATTGTATGACATGTTAAGAGAGGAAAAGTGTTTTTTAAGTAGAAAGGATATTTTTCTCAAGAATGATGTTCAAGTATTTTATCAAAATTATTTTCAATCTAAGATAATAAAGGGTTAAGATTTTATCCCTATTATTACATTGATTTGATTATGTTGTGATGGAATTATTTTTATGAATTCCTTTATCGTATATGAATTGTTTTATGATGTCATGATGTTTAAGATTCCCATTTTTGTTACATGGGATATGCAATGATGTATGGTTTATGATTTTGTGGCACACATAAGAATGGTATCATTATGAGATGGGTGGGACCTATATCTCCCTCCAATACATTGGGTAATGATTTTATATCTCATGAGATAGACATGACTGGAATGGTAGGTTATACCGGTTCAGTGAAACAGGACTGAAATGAGGAATGAACTGGATTCAGAAATGGACTTTGTCCACTAAGATAGTCTTGGCAATGAGTCTTGACTAATAAGAAATTATTCTCTATGATTATGTGTGTATGCCATGATGTTTCATGTTTTAAGTTATGATTATTGGGATTAAATTTCACTATTAAGATTTATCCCATGTTATGAAATTATGCTCTCGTGTGCAGGTTAAGATTTCTAAAATGTTATGTTCTTATGATGTGATTGATATTTCTTTTGTTTACCCTTACTAAGCATTTGATCTCACACTTTTATGTTTTCCTTTCCCCATGATATAAAGAATAGTTTTAGGTAAAAAAAGAAGATCTTTATGGGAGATGTTGATGATCTTTCACCACGATTAGAATATTATATTCCGAGTTTCCAAAGACACTAAAATATTACTATCCTTATGTGTGTGTTTTTGTTATGTACTAAGTATTCTGAAAAAGTAACGTAATTTCCATTTACGTCAGGCTTCGGGTCTCTACATTTCATTGGCTATCTAATGAGCCTTTACCAGGTAGTAAATGGAGTGCTCATTTAATAATGGATTCTGGTTGATGCACATGATAACCAATGCACTCTTAACTACTATGCATTTATATTGTACAATAAATAATTTAGAAGGGATCATTTAAATCTATATTGTAGTCTTCTAAAGGTTAGTTTAATTCCTACCATAAAATCTAAAAGAAGAACTTTAAACATATTGAAACATATTTGAAATATATCATAGTGTTTATGGTTATTAAACAAATTACACACAAATATTAAACATATAATAAGTTAATCATTCTTATAAATGTAATGGTAGTGGAATAGTTTTTTGTGTATTTATTTATTCCCATGTCCACTTTGTAGATGATACTTGAATTGTTATGTAAATGAAATGAAATAGGAAAATGTTTTCTGTATTTAAACTATAACAATATGTTACCATAAAATGAACTATATTTTTTTATTTCATCCTTATTGAATCATACTCATGATATAAATTCCACCTTAATATCAAATATAAAATGTATTAATATCTATATATTTATTCATGATAAAAATGATTATGCTTGTATAACATCATTCATGTGGGAAATTGAATAAACCCAAATTATAACATTAAATACTTTGGAATGAGTATGTTATTAATCTTATATAATCGTAGTATCATTTTATAAGAACAATAATAATGTTAATATTACATAATTATAGATAAATATGATATTTATGTAGATCTTATAGGAGTAGGGAATTGAAACAAATTGTGAACAACTATATAATTTTGTGATGAATTTTATCTTTCTTGAAATGGCTTCCTTTAGAATGAAGAATGGATTCTTTCTTGGAACCAAAATCGAAAAAATTATATGAATGATTTGGTAAAGGGAAATTTGGTTGATATTTAGCAGAGAACCTAGTGGTTAGAGTTAATTGGGATGATATTTGAAAAGGCCATTTATTGGTTTCTTTTGAAAAATTTCTATAAATTCCCCTTTCTTAATTTATAAGTAGTAATTTTAGAAGGAAAATGGAAATGAAGTGGAAAATAATAGATATATTTTAATTACCCAGCCCAATCATCCCAAAGATGGTGCATTATTTTAATTCATTGGCATAAGTAGAAGCAATCAAACCTTGAAGGACTGATCAGTTTAAATGTATTTTAAAATAGATTACATACGTGAACATTACATTAAAATTTCCAAAATAAAATACAACATAGATAATCTATTAAGAATGTCATTATTATTTTATCTTAACCCTCCATACTAGTAATAATATACATCTTGTAACCATTTGAAAGTAAAAAATAATAAAGGGATGAGCTTAGATTCTCAATAAGGGTAATCAATAGAGAAAAAGATAACATAAATAAGCATAATAATTTAAAGTAATGCATAGAAAAAAACATAAACCTATAAACCAAAAATTAATTAGAATATAAAAAGAATAAATAAAGTCATTTCAATTAAAAATTCACAAGGATAGTTAATTAATTTAATAATCACGTGTAATATTCGTAACTAATCTAATAATGAGGAAATGCATAATGTCGGAAATCAAAACTACATCGTCAAAGCCTCATACCAAGACTATAAATAAACAGATTAAAACTCAAAATAATTTTTCTCTTGAGTCCTACTGATGCATAGAGGGGCTATATCAGGCCCCACCCATCACTTACTATGTCTAATGCATTCTTCTTATGAATGGGAAAAAACCTAACGAACATAATCATTCATATTAAATATAGAATTACAAATATTTATACATTATCCATAAACCATGAAAGGTACCAAAATATCACATCCATATTCAAACATATCATAAACCCTTCAATATACTTTATCATGACAAATCAACCTCACATAAAAATAAAATCCAACAAAGGACGTTGAAATAAAAGAAAATATTCTAATAAACCCATTAAAAATCATTGATGGATATATATATTTTTCACTTTAAAAACATTTAAAATCCACATAATTAGTTAAATATGAAATTTAAAATATTTTTTTGAATCATATTTCCCAATACCACATTGAAATTTTTTAAAGGAACTATCATTTAAGAATATTCATGTTCATATAAATAAATCATTAAAAAAACATGGATATTAATGACAATGATTAAAAATAATAAATATATAAAACATTTTAAATGATATTTTTTAAAGGATTACCTTACATAAAACCTTGAATTATTACTTTTTCAAATAGTTTTAAGATACATGGATGTGTATTATCATATATGTCCCATTAAATACCTATGCACGAACAATCTCAGATAATGATGAGATTTCGAAATTAACCCTTCCCTTAGTTCAGATTACATACATTTGTGTCCAAAAATACTATATAGTGGTTTTCAACATATTATTAAATTTTAACAAAATCATAATAATAGTTATGATATCATATATAATACATTTTTATCTTTATATTACCTGTTCAATTAACAATTCCATGTCAAATCAACATTTTGGGTAACAATTATTTTATTTATCATATGAGTTTTGACTTGTTATTTTTTGATCTTATTAGTTAGATCATGATTTATTTACCTCCATAATATTAAAATGGTTTATATATCATATATATTAGGTATATATATATATATATAATATCGAATGGAATACACCTTTCATGCAGACGGTAGGCTGTACGCACGCATGAACAATGTTTCCGTTTTCTTATCATATTAAATGGAAGTATGTAAATGAAAAAATAATATTATTTAAGTAGAATTATTATGCCATATATATGATACTTATTTATTATATATATTTTTATAATCATTCATTAATGGTTAAACTTTAAAATAAGTATCTTTCATCAAGGGGACAATAAGCCATATATACGCACGAATGGTTATATTTTTATTCATAGGATGGATAAAACAAGGAATATAGTTGTCTTATAATCATAATAATATCATAGAATATATATTACACATGATTTATTACTTTAATATTGAAAAAATAGTAATATTAAGTAGAATAAGAATATAACTTTGGAAGAGTTGGTAAAACAATTACATATTCATTGACTGTCTATTTTTGATTTGCACAAAAGTACTCTTTAGGTTGTATTACTTATTAATGTATAGACTCTAAGATGATGTGAGGGTGTCTGGGAGGATAATTAGGTTTGTTTTGGATTAACCAAGGTGTTTTATAGGTGGTAATAAAATATATTGAGAGGTTCTCCTTTATAAAAGATGTAAGAGTCACTTTTGGAAACATTGAAAATATTAAATTAATATAAATTCATTTTCAACTCTAAATGGCATGAAAGTGAATTTTTTAGAATATATGATTAGGATAGGTGAAAATTCTCTCAACAATAAAATTTAGACATCCATAACTTTAATTTCAAGCGTTGTCATTTGTATTTATCCTAATTTAATATATCTAATATTAATTATGGTAAATATATTCTAAATATTAAATGGTTATAAATAATTACTTATAAAGTGTAAATTGATCATAAATGGATCATTTATAAATATATATAATATATAATTATAAATTTAAAATTTAAAAATATTATTATTATTTTTAAATAATTTTATGAAACTTTGTTTTTTTTAATATCAACAATGTCAATTTAGACACTATTCATTACTTTGACATTAACTAAAATAAAAACAGAAATATAAAATCGATCCAAACCATTTAATAAACTAATAAAATTCCATATTCACCTATATAATTTGTGAATCACCTCAATTGGGTGAAATTATACCCTTTTATAATATTTTCAAAATCTATTATTTTATATTTATATTAATAAAATAATTTCTTCTTTAATATTGTGTCATTATTTATTGTAATTATTTAGTATCTAAATATTATAAAGAAATTAATATGATGTATAAAATTAATTTCACTTTCTGTAAATTCTTCAGGATTTAACTTATCCTTATATTACCCCTATATTAAAATTATTGACCTTATAAGAAATGAGTGTGTCACACTTTGTCCGATACATTAATTTTAACAATATCGATGTTATTTTAATGGGAATGTGTGCATTAAATTATTCCAAACATATCATTAAGATATCTCTAACGTCATCTTAGTTATTTGGATGAATTATTGATTTTTTTGAACTTTGTATCATTTAATAAAATATCATTTATTTTAAAATATCATTTATGTTAATTTTTCAAAGTTTATTATTTGACTTTTTATAAAATCAGAACACCTTGATTCATTAAAAAACTACATTAAATAATCCTGAATATTTCAATTTCATCCCTAGTATTTTTAATTGAATAAAATGTTTCCAATTATGTTTATTTTAATATTATTTATATCATTTAATTGACTATTCCTTTAATAAATCAATTACTACATTCTCATTGTGTCATCATTGATTTTTTTTGTAAAATTATAAATAAATTATAATAATTAAGATAAAATTTATTTTTTTATGAAAAATTATATATGAAATTATCACACGTAGAGTCTCATATTAAAACTATTATAATTGATAAAAATAAAAGTATACTAAAATTCAATTTTCATTAAATATAATATTTTTAATATATTAAAGTCATCGAAGTGGCTCCATGTAGCCCAAAATAGACCCAAGGATGGTTTCTATCGAAATAAACTAATCCAATGAAATTAGGACCAGAGTTAGGGTACTTTTTTGATATGATAATATTATTTTTACCATCAATTACCTGATTTACCATTAACCGCAAAAATAAAAAAAGTACTAAAGATACTATTCATAATACGAAAAAATAAAAGGACCATATTTACTTAATTTGGACCACTGATTTAAAATATGGAATCCTTTTTTAAAATTAAAAACACAAATGTTTTAGTAATTAAATTGAAATTAATCACGTTTATGGAATGAGAAAACAAGGATTTTTAAAAGTAAAAACCATTAAAATATTATAATCTGTTTATATAAAATTTTAATGTGAAAATAATTTAAATTACCTAGTTTATATTAAATTATAAAAATATAATCTAATTATAAATTAAAACTAGTCCAATTTATAATTTAAGACTATAAATTATATCAATGAAGAATTTTTTTAATTAAAATTTAGTATCTTTCACTATTCATGAAATACTAAAACATTTCAGAAAAATACCGAATATTAATGAAATGTAAAATATTATACTCATATTTCTAGGATGTTATTTATTTTTTCAAATAGTTTATTAAAAAGTGTTAAAACCTGATTTAAAACAGGTGAACCATCCAAAGGAGACAGAACATCATTTAAAAAAAAATTTATCATAAATATTTTATTTGTTCTTATATAATGTCTAGAAATCTTATAACAAGAATCTATAAATTACATGGAAAATATAAAATTCCAAATTTGGATAATTATATTTATAACCACTAGTTCAACAGCTATGTCATATATTATATTAAATAATAATATTTTATTAATATATTGTTGTTCGTTAAAACTAGGTCTTGCATGTAATGAAAGAAAACTAATTATTGTGTATAACATAAGAATAAAATGGATTTTCATAAAAAGAAATTAAGGAAAAATATTAATTTTTTTTTGATGAAAATATTTTATTGTCTCGGGGTGTTGTGTTCTCCCCACTTTCAATAAATTGCGTCTACATAATTTCATCTCAGGATCAAAACTAGCGATTTGAAATATAAAACCATCTATATTGTAATCCCAAATATGAAAAAAATGATTAATGAGACCTCTATCTAATAATAAATAAAAGGAAGTTTGATGGTTACCAGATATAATACATACAAGGATTCCATATAGGATAATAAGAATACAAAATAAGATTCTAACCATCATGTTCTGATGGAAAGTGATAAAATACATGATTAGGAAAATGTTAATAGTGAAATATATCTTAATATAAGATGTTCTAAGGACCATTTGATTCATCTGAACAAGTACTATGATTACATTTTTGGTTTTAGGATCTTTTCCCTAGAGATGAAGAATTAATTTACTGTTCAGATAAGAACTTAATTGATTCATTTCCATGTCAATAACATAATTTTGTCATTTGGTATTTCCTCTTCATATATAAGTCATATCATATAGCAGTGTTAGTGGGAAAATTTGGAGGAACAATACATTTTATATAATATGCTTGAAACTAGTGGTGAGGGACTAATAAAATTATAGAGGGACTAATCCATTAAATATAACTTCTAAATATGGAATATAAATATTAAAAAAAATATAATAACTTATCGATATACCACCACACAAATAATAATATGTGAGCCCCCATTCAGTGGCCCCGATATAATATATAAAATTAAAAATACGCTCAATTATTCATAAAAAAGAAGAAAATATTTAAAATATAAATTATAAAGAATCCATAAAGAAATACAAATTCAGATTCGATGGATGATATAAGTGGGTTATAAATGAATAATTAAATTCACTTGCCCATTATAAGCTGCTAACTCATCTGAATATATAACTTTAGTCATCTCTATCCCTAATAACCACTAGAAGATGATAATTAAAACTTCTTATGACATTTATTCTACTCACATATACTAAAAGACATGCCATGTATTTAGGTAGTGGTAATTTCCGAGACTTATAATAGTTCTCATGTTATCCTTACTCACCTAGTTCTAGGGATCAATGAAGATGTTGTAAATGCCTATGGTATGTTCCCCTCAATCCAACTAAAATATATTTACCATTGATATTTTAAATTAATTCCACACTTATGTTTATTTTGGGAATATAATATAAACTCATGATCATGATACCCAACTTCATATCTAGTATAACCTTCCAATTAATGAGGATACAAACCAATAAACATCCCTCAATTGAAATACAATAAAACAAAAATATTATTATTTTAGAAAATTTATGATCAATCTTATGAAATTAAAAAAATATATCTCCCTTATCCAACCAAATCAGATATAAATTATCAAAAAATATCACTACCTTTCAACAAACAAAAACCTAAAATATCGTAATAAATTATAAATAAACAAAAAATAAAAATAATGTAAATTTATAAGGGTATGTTGTTATTTTAAAATGATTATTTTATAATGGAAAAATGGATAGTCAAATTGGAACAAAAATTAATAAATGTTTTAAAAACTGTTATATGGAAAAAAAATTAAACATAACTAAAAATAAAATTATTGAGATCACTGATTATTTTTTACCCAAAATATCTTAACTCAACAATATTTATCTAACAAAACCATGATAGACTACTCATAGAGTAGCTCATGCACTATCCCATTAATCATAACCTACCATTGTGTTTGGATCGCATTATATTATTTTATAATGATATAACTAAAAACAAGTGCATCAAATCACCTTACCAAAAATTGATTATATCTCATGTTTTAATACCATTGTCTATCCAATAATTGTTCTTTAGAGAAAACCATGTGTCATTAACTAGTATTTTTCTCATCATGAAACCATAAAAAATTTTCATCCACGGGCCTTATCATTTATATATTTTTATTTATACACATACATGGAATTGAACTACTAGAGAAATAATCAATCATCATCTTAGAAAAATCCACATCCATATCCATGTGTTCACAAAGAAAACACATAAAACTTTTTCCAATTGAGGTATTGAATCCTTTTTTAATCCTAGGTGTTTCCTCTATATCTTGGAAATATCAAAAATATCTAGTCCATTATGGAAATCACCTTTATATATATGAGTTTAATCAGATGTATATAGAAATTAGAATGTCTAATTACTATATCATATATATATAACAAGGAAAAAAGAACCAGGATATGTATTTTTTCCACACCTTCCCTTGTATCACATACTATCTAACCACAAACAATAATATCACTCTTTCCCCATTAATGGACCCAAATATCAAATGAATCAGAAATTTATCTATCTCTTAAACTTATCATTGATCATAAATTAAAACTATATTGGAAAATCTCATATCATTTTTACTAAGTTCAATTAAATGTGAAACCATACTATAAAAAAGAAATAAAATTATAACAAACATGTAGTATTAACTTATCAAACACTATGAAAATATTAATCAATAATTTAAATGGTCAACGCCATCACTAATCTCCCATAGAAATAAATATGTTTCTCACCTTTTACCAGATCATGACCTAACACATTTCCTAATTTTGTGTGATTACCAATATATATCTCATAAAACTCCCTGACCCCTCACTATATTGTATGGAAACTAATATTTTCAATACTACATCACAACTCCATAAGGAACAACCTTACATCCCATTGAATAAAAACCCAAAAATATATTTAATACATACCCTAATTCTTATAAACACTTTCACTGATGATGGTGTCACAAGAAGGAAAGAACATATCATCAAAAATCATCATGAAATCATATAAAAAATATAATCCCATATTATGGAGTTATCGAAAAAATATAATAATCTAGAACTATATTATATAATATGAGATACTAAATAAAAAATATTAATCACTTGAAATCATTTATAAAAGTCATTCCCTCATTATGACTCTCAAAACAAACATCATATATCCTTTAAATTCAATTAAGAAACCCATTTGTAAAATCATTTCAATCCATTTTTAAATATCAATGTCAATCAAACTAAAAAAATTAAAACATTCTTTGATTTAATTAAAACCTCTTATGAAAAATTATTTCACTCATTCTATGAGGGAACAAATAAACGAACTGTTTAGAGTAGATATACGATTATTTAATTCCTACTAAATTTGACCATTTTAATCCCGTTTTACGGGGTCATAAGATGTTACACATCCGTGATGATAAAAAATAATAATAAATAAATCAAATATAAAAAAATACAATTTTATTCAAATGAATAATCACCTCTAATCAAACTCATTCAAAATAAATAATTTATCAAAATAGGAATGTATTAGACATCCTTAATGACAAAGAGAACCAAAAATATAAAATCCAAAATTTCTAAATTCTAATTAATTGAAAAAATATCTTAAGAAAAATATAATTAGTAAAAATACTATTAACATGAGTAAAAATTTTGACATCTCAATAAACTATATAAAAATGACTCATAACAAACACATAATCCTCCATTAATAACAATTTATACATTTTCAATTTTTAAAACCATATAATCTACAATACTTTGATAAAAATTGAAACAATAATCACAAAGAAATACACCAAAATTGAAATGTAAATAAGTATTTCCTATTCATCCTCATTTGACAAATTTTAGAAAACGTAGGTTAAAGATTCATGCTATTATGGGCATTTATAGTTGTATAGTGAAATATAAATATAATCCTTAGTTAAAACTCTATATATTAAAATGGATCCTAAAAAATAAATAACCCGATGTGTGATATCATTAAATGAATGGATAAATAAATAACACCAATATTTCCATTGATCAAGGATAGAATAAGTGGGGAAAAAAGAGGTAATGTGATTGAATATGGAAATCATGCATTCTGTAGATGTTTTATCAAATTATACGGATGATTCAGTCATAGAATATAAATCATAGAACAAGCCATTTTGTCAACATAAGAAAAGTCAAAAAAAATAAAGGGTTAATTATTTTAATGATATAATTAACCATGTAGAGATCATAAAGATGAGTAATGAAGTGGGATCAAATGTGAAGGTCTTTATAGACCCCTTTGTCAAAAAACCAAATCAAAAAACTATGGATGGACTTTTCTTTCCTTCACTAAAGTGGAAATTCATTCCATATATTGAAATTAAAATGTTCAGTTATATTTATATTTCCTTCCAATTGATCATATATTTATTATATTTCTAAATCACCTAAATAGATTAGGTTTCCATATTTATTGGTAGTTATGATTGTTGGTTCTCATATCCACATCAGTTTTGATTTTTACTATTGTTTCAATTATTGTTGTATTTTTTTGGATCCTATGGTTTGGAATGAAATATTATAAAATCATGTATATATTTATATCCAAAAAAAATTCTCTATTGGTTCAACTATTTATTTCCCTAACATGGTTATTAATTATTCACTTCGATGAATTAAGTTTTTTTCATTGGAAGGTACCTATGAAGACTAATGAAAATTGATGCTGGTAATATATTATTGTCTAATAATAATACATTGAAAATTAATATATATTCATATTAATTTAAATACTTTTCTTATATTATCTTGATAGATCAATATTGCTTATATTTTTCTAGTAGGTGATATACAAAGATCTACTACACTGATTAATTTTTTTTCTGTTTAAGTCATATCTTAGATAAGTATCGATGGACAATCTGGGTGGTAAATTATTTTTTATCTCAAATAGAATATAATATTAAATATGAAAAAAATAAAACAATTAGATCTAATTGATGATAAAGTAAAGATATTGTTTAAAATTAAAATTTTATTTAATTACTTTGAGAGAAATGAATCTGGACTAAGGATACAGAGATCTCCTAAGAATTTATTTCAGAGTCCAATTCTTAGATGTGAGGAAGCTATTTTTAATTCTAATAAAGTGAGGTGTGTTTGTATTTAGAATAATTAACATTATTGTGTTGGTATTTTATGTGGATTTTATTATATCATTATTGTGATCTAAAGGAATATTAAAATATCAACTGCTTAAAAATATTTTTGATATAAAAAAATATAGGTTATTTCAAATGATTATCCACCTATTTAATAAACATAAATTCAAACATAGGAGGATTTATGGGAGTTGAAAAAAAATAAAATGTATTCTGCTTTTAAAAATCCATTTAGATTCATGAAAATTCCTATGATGTGTGAATATTAAGAAGCCCAATTATATATCATGGTAAAATATCATGTGGTAGGGATATATAGTCAGAGATAAGAGAACTCATATTATAACACATACATGATAATGTATATTTTCAAGTAGAACCTATATTCTCAACAGATAGTAATGATTATTTATCTCCAGAGACTTATGGTTTTGATATTTTATCCTCTTCCTCTACCATAGAATATAGAGTTTCAAATTTTATTGATCAATAAATTTGAAATGTATGGATTTTATTATTGATACCAATGGACTATATTTTTATTAATAGAAAAAATCCAAATCTCTTAATGATTACTCAAGAAATAACAAAAAATAATAATTAATATATCTCTTATTAATGTAATTTATTTGTAATAAGATATAATCTAGTTCTAGGGTGATGTATAACAAATATGATAAGTTCTTCTAAGTTGAGGCTTCCCTGCATTGATTATTCATCATGCCTATAGTATCGAGTTCAGATATCAAAGGACCTATTGTTTATTGGAGTAATTCTGAGTATATAGAAGCTCAAAAGATCTCTATAATATTTTTGAGGAAGTAAAAAAATTATCAAATTTAGGTATTCAATATTCCATGAATCTATCTTAATAATTTAATCATTATTAAATGGACTATCTTGGACCAAGAGTTATGGGGATATAAAAAAATTCAAGAGCACATTGAGGCCTCTCCCATAGAAAACCTGACGTTGGTGATTAATGATTTATTGTTGGAGTGACATTCATACAATAAGTATAAAAAAACTTGTTTGAGGGTAAGATCAAGAGTATTAAAAATACTTTGTTCTTACTCTTTTTTTATCCTTATTTATCAAGAAGATTTTATTGTTGGTTTACCACTGCCAAAATTGTGGTTTACATGGTATTTTTATATATATAAAATTATAGGAAGTGTGTTATCCCTCCAATATATCACACAACCTTGATGAAGAAATCATTTAAGGGAGATATTAATAAATCTTCCAAAAATGTGCAAAAATACACTTGATTATAAATTTTGATATGACACTCTATTATTGTTTTAGAATCCATCACCAAAATAATAATTAATTATCCCAAACACATATACTGTAGAAGTAATGTTTCTAGTATTTAGTTTATCTCATCAATGTTCTTATGGATAAAAAATTTTGTTCCAACGAAATCATTATTAGACGGCTTATAAAATCTACTAATATCATAATAAAATTGTAATTCATAAAAATGTATTCCTAAATTACCAAATATATATATCTATATTGAACTCTACAAAAATACTAATAAATTCTCCCCCTTTAGATTTAAATCCAAAAAAAATCAACCTCTCTTAGTTTTATGTCCATTAAAAATCTTAATATTTATGTTTTTTGAACACCAAAACCCACAGGGTGTTGCAAATTCCATCACAAAATGTTTTCATCCTAAAAAGTATTTTTTTTAAAATGTGATGTATATTACTACTAGAATCATCACTAACATACCACAACATATCCAATAATTCTTATCAGGATTCCATTTCCCAAATCTTAATTTCTATTCATATTTCTCTCTATAACTAAAAAAATACTAAAAAGTGATAATGATTCACCCATTATTTCCAATTATTTTTAGCCAATAAAATCATTTCCTTATTTTACACAGATCAACATGGATCCACTAATGGTAAACATACTCCCCACATGGTTCTCCAAAACATAGTGATCTGCAATTAAAAAATTCAACTCCCATAATTGAAACAAAATTGATTCTCAATCCTCAATCACACATTGAACATCAATATTTTAGGATAAGTGTCTCATAAATACTTAATCAAACATATATACTTCTGAAAAAATTTAAATTCATAGAAAAATTCCATAAATTCATTCAATCTATGTTACTTAAAAAAACAATGTTATACATTATGGAGTGCACATTTGAAAAACTAGCAACTGAATTTCACATACACAGAAATATATTGTGATTTTAATAGAATAAATTCCATTTATTTCACCATATGGTTTGTAGTTAAATTTTAATATCATTCAATTTTTGGCCTTACATATAATTTCTTGAAAATTAATTTTACAAGGATTTAAAAAAAATCATTGGCTAAAAATACCTATTTATTTCGAAAACATCATCCTCACCAGTCATTTCAATTAAAACCAATATACATAATACATTCACACGTGATTTTTTAAAATTAAACCACCTTATTAAAACACCATTATCCTTTATATCTAAACATTGAACAGACTTCTTGATAGTGGTTGAATATTGATAATCAAATAATCAACCACATCTAATATGTAAATCTACAAATAAAAAATAATTATATCTCCACTAGTAATTTATTTGAGAAGAAAATGAATAATATTTTAGTTTCCATTAAAAAATTTAAGACCATCAAGAGGTAGATACATCAATCAATTCCACTAATAATAATATTATACAATAAGGATGTATGACCAAATATAGAATTGTTCTCTACTATAAGACATATAACTTATCCTTTTTCATTTTAATTATATACCGCGAATATAAAAAATGAAAATTATTATATACCTATAGTTCCCACTACTAACACTAAACATCCCATTATAATTTGGATTCTAATTTCTCTCTATCTTTATACACATACACATAATTTGAATTACATGTTTCATAAATCTATTATAAATTTTAATTGAATATGTTACCAAAATTAAATTCTATGATAACATATTGTAATGACCTTTTATAAATAAATCACATATATTTTAACATGCTATAGGAAAAACTACTAATATATTATAGTCATTGAACTATTTCTGAAGACATAATATGTTTTTTTGGGAGACTATAGCATCAAAATTTACTTGTAAAATCATACAACATTTTACCACCCAAAAACCTATATTACCAATTTATATATTGAATATAAAAATATGTGAAAAATAAAATGGTATCATGTAATGGGTATACCCGTGTTAAATTTATAAAATAATATTATTATACATGTTGAACATCACGAGATAGGTAATTTAAATAAAAATATTAGTGAATCTACTAATAAATATAAATTCAATACTCATGAGTAATATATATGATGCATAAATGAATAATTAAATACATCGACCTCTATAATAAATATATGAATTATAATCTACCATATCCCCAACCTTCATAAAATTTTTCATAGTGATCCATAAACCAATATTCAGACTGTGATATGCATATAAATATGTTGTGATATATACTCATGAACAATTGAAACATTACATGTACACAACTAGGATACTTTCTTAAGGATAAAACTTATAGTGGTAGATGCCCTTACTCCATAAAAGTGAATAAGTTCAGAAAATACATTATCTAGGTTATACCCTAAATCATATATATAGTAAATTTTGTTCAAATATCTAATTAAAACATAATTTTGACTATTTTAATAAAAGTGTCAGTTTGTGTCTCAAGAGTGTAACAATTAATCATGTAATATAGAAAAAGGAAAAAGAAAACAGAAAAATTTGATAGGTGGATTCACATAGGTTGAATTATTTAAAGATTCATTAAATAATATATGATTCAGTTAACATATTGGGATTGGTTTTCCAAATTATAATTTCTTATCCATTAATTACATTTTTCTTGTTTCACATGAACAATATTTTATTCCATTTTCACTTTCATGATACTAATCCAATTTTTGATGAAGTAGTATATCCCTATAAGTATTCTTCTATAAATATTACTAAGTGAATTAATATTTATATTTATATGAAAAGCATATGGATTGGAATCTTAGAATACACGAATGATTTAGAGGTATACATCCAGAATTTAAGTGAAGAGGATTGAATTTAAGCATTACCTATATCATCATATCCCCCTACGATCATTTAGAAATTGATTAGGCTAGTAAATAATTATGTATGGATGAAAAAGATAAAGAGAATAAAATTCATTTATTCATTGAGTAAAAATCCACACTAACACCTCTCCCCAACCACAATATTTTTTCATCCACACAAAATCCTTCTATATAATTGAAATTAAATGAGATGAATAAGATTATAAAATGTTGAGTGATGTGGAAATTTCCTCTAATGTCCTAGGTATATTCCTCTAAATTTTTTTTTTCTCTCCATATCAAATCACTCATTGCGTCCTCCCACGTGATAACCACCGTTTGATTCAAAACTCACCATTCTTATTTCTGAATGATATTCAACGTCCAAATTTAATATATCCTCTCTTTTTACTACAATGGTTAATCCATTATAGCTTTTATTTTTACTTCATATGACTGATACACACGTATAGTTAGTGTATATATAATTCCATGTGGAAAATAAACATTAATTGTCTATAGTTAATCCCAACTAACAGTTCATGGGGATAATCTTCCCTCTCCAATGAATCTCATTCCACCTAACAAACTTGTCAGTATATTCACAACATTAGTTACACTATTTTGTATAATGATTTATTTGTTTCATATTATAACATCCAAAAATTTTCATACAATAATGTTACATCATTCTAGTATTTATAAAATAAATTTTATATATTCTAGGATTAATAGTTTTTGTATATTAGATTATTAGGTTCCAAAATCACTTCAACAATATAAAAAAATTGTTATTTATTTATGTCTTTATATTCCTACTAAAGATATCATGTAATCATTTTTTCATATAATCACTTAAGGTTATTCCTCAATGAAAGGGTTGATGTAAAATCATAGTAATGGGAGATATAACATAGATGAAATATGAGTCATTAATCACCAGTAAATTATGGATAATAAGCATCCACATCATATCATAAGCATAAGATTATCATCATATTCATGAGGGAATAATTATAAAATTTAATGAAATGAGGAACATGAACAACAATGGAATTTCATAACATAATGGTTAGGCATTTCACATTGTCGTGAACTATGATATAATTTTGTTCATGCATAAAATATTTCCATAATCAAAATATAATAACATTAATAATATATTGCATCATGTCCATGAAAATAAACCTAATATTAGAAGATATATCATATTACAAAATTTATTTGAGGTATATATAATATTTGGACAACATATTACACCATAAAGGATCATAATAAATCATTGAATATAGAAGGAGAACAAATAAAACATGTAGTCATGAAATAAAACCATCGAATAAAATATGATTCAAAATAATTAAATAAATCATTTTATAATGTATAATATTTTGGGTTACAAATTTAAAAATTGAAATTATATTTTAATATTGATAATAATTTATCATTCAATAAGTAACAACTGTAGAGTAGTCAAAGAATTGTTTTTGAATTTTTTTTTAAAAATAATTGTATTTGTCTTATAAATAATTTTTTTAATATATTAAAATCTACACCATGTGAAAATATAAATATAAATAAAATTAATTGGTGATTTTAATTTTATTAGTGAAATATTCATACAAAAAATATACAGAGAGTAGGGATAAAAAAAGAAGTTGTTGGGGTTGAGATTCCACTAGCCTTATGTCCCATTTTTTCCACCTTATGTCCCAAATTATTTTATCACATTTACACCTTTTAAATAATAAATATTTATTAATACATAGAAACAAAATTCAGGAATGTTATTTTTTTCTAACTTAATCCATTATAATAATTGTATTATATTTTATAATTCTAATTATTAATGGTGTAACATTATGATATCATATATTTTATAAAATATCATATCCTTATATTATTTAAAAATATTACATCATTTATACTAATATTTTATTATAAATAAATCCATTTTATTAGATGAAAATATATTTTATAATTAATATATTATACATAGTTTTTATAATCAAGCATAATTCTTTCTGAGAAGAAGAGAGTTTAAAATTTTCTCAGGGACGACTAACTGACAATCGATAAGAATTGGTCAATAGAAGAGGTGGGAGACAAAAAGTATTTATGTTTATAATATAGATAATATTTTATACAGGAGATTTAAATTTTAAATATCATTATAATGTAAATTTTAATTTTATTAATAATGTTTTTATGAAACCAATTATAGGAGTTGGAAATAAAAAAAAGAATATTAAATAAAAAAATGAAAAGACATTACATATTTCTTTTTATTCTTCAATCTCCCAGATCCTTATCTTATTGAAATATTGAAATTTTATTACCCAAGAAAATACATTAGGATTCTAATGGGATTTTTAGATGGTAATGGGTTAGATATTCTTCTTTGGTATTTTTAAGTGAAGATGTTTTCCATGGGGAGGGAGATGGATTATTTATACATGAAGAGATAGGTTCTTTATGATAAAATATTAAATAAAATATAATTTCAATGTTAAGAAATGTAGTAATTAAATTATATACATTTTGAATTATAATTTACTAATAATAAATGTTTTTATGACATTAAAACCAACTATAAACAAAAATAAATAATATATTAAAATGAATATTGAATTAATAAAATATTATTTTTAACAGAATTCATTTCACATTAGACTTTTTAAAACATTTTATATGTTTGGAAAATGAATATAATGAATAATTTAACTTATTGATAATGTTTTTTCTTGATATAAAAAAATAAAATAATTGATTTTTAAATTATTACATATTGAATTCTTCAATTAAAAAGTATCATTTGTTTAAAAACAATATCAATAAAATTAAAAAAGTCCAGTTATTTAAAAACTACATATGTAATATTCACATAAACATGATACATTGAAGATAATTACCAAAAAAACAACCATAGAAAATTAATATTTTATATTTATAAAAATGAATTGTAATTTTAAAAAACCTATTTTATAAACATATGTAATTTTAGTTCATAATATAAAATTAGTTTTTTAAGGAACATATTAAAATATAATTTCTTAAAAATGAGATTATAGATTCATTGAGTTTATAATATTGGGAATTATTTTATATAAATAAAATAATTTTATTTGGTTAAACTGATCATTATAAATATAATATATATTAAAAATTTCAAGTTTTTGGCTAATTGACTATTCCAATGGTCAGGTTACTATTTATAATGCTCATGTTAATATTTCTATCAATAATGTTACTATTATGATGTCCATATCACTATCCCAATGGTCATATTGATTTCAATAATACCTATTCATTCTGTCATTTAACATTCACCTCAATTCATCCCACGGTTAGATATTTTCCTTTTATATGATTCCAAGTTAATTACTAATGTTCAATATTTTCTATAGTTATTTTCATCATTTTGATGATTCTTGGGTATTTGAATGTTATAAAATTTTATATTCATGTAATTTTATATTACTTTTATATTTATTTACCCATTAAAATATTTCAAATTGACATAGATATTTTTTTTATTAAAAAATGTTTTAATTTAATGATGTGAAATTATTATGTGTAGATTATTTTGAACTATATTATGTACCTAATGATGAAATGAATTATGTTTTTAGTAGAAAAATTTTAGAAAAGAACAAAATGTCACATTACCCACATTTTTTTCTTTGATATTCTGACTCATATCCCCAATAGGAAGGTGATGAGGGTACAACTGTTTCATTGTTTCCTTATGCTCCCAATTTTCACATTCATATTAATGATTTTGCCAAAACACATTGAAAATAATATATTTATTATTGCCTTGAACTTTTTATCTATCGTCGATGATCATAATAATTTGAACTTAAAATGAGTGGTAATCCTTGAGTTTTTCTACCTTTAGATTTAGAACATGTGAGGGATCAGTGATATAATTCATCTTGATAGAGATTCGGAACCTGAACCATGTTTGTTAGAAATTTTGGATAATAGAAAACTACACCTATGGAATTAATGACTTAAATGGTTACAATGTACCTAGATCTAGGATTTCCATTATTTCTAAACAACATGAACCTCTTCTATGTTGAAATTCAAGAGAATTTTTTTTCTCCAACTTCAAACTCAAGGATTCTATGATAGTTTACAAGATGAATCTTCATCCAAATCTGAAAAAATTATATATATTTTTTGATTTATTGAATACATTTTTCATCTCTTTCACAAATTTGGTCAAAAGAGCTTTCATTCCCAAAATTCATCTATATTTTATGGTTTTGGTCAACTCTTTCAATATATCTCTTTATATAAATCCATTTGAATACCAAAATTATAGCTATTTTTATGTAAGAAATCATGTAATGGCATAAGATTACCTCACCCACATTTAATTTCCATTGATAAATCACTCAGTATTTCAATAGGTGTTTGAGTGGTTCTTTTTAGATTGACCCATCATCATAAGGGTGAAAATCAGTATTGATATTAAATTCATTATTTAGAGTAGGTTTATGAATCATTATTAATTTAGAAGAGAACCATGGATCATAATTCAATATTATTGAAAGAGGTCCCCTATAAATCTTCACTAATTAATTTACATTTATTATATAATTTTGGTCCAGATAGAAATCATATTTTATAGAAATGAAATTTGAATTTTTAGTGCTTTGATCCACCAAATCCCATATTGAATTTATTTAAATTCACGTATTCTTGAAACTATTGAAAACATACATGGTGGGGTGATGCCATTTATATGTGGTTGTTTTTAATTTTTTTATAACCTCATTTTACATTTTCCTCCCTTCATTAACATTTTTACATTCTATGCACTTTGGGGTTTACATAAAAATATATTTCTTTATATTATCTAACCAGAAATACAGTTTAATATCATGATATCTCATCATACTTATATGATATATGGGGAAATACATGTAATGATAATTATCCAATAAATATTTATTTATCACAATTTATGAAATAAAAAAATACTTTTTCCACATCAAATTATACCATCATTACTATTGTTGAATTCATGTTGTTTTACTTCTGTTTCTATATTTTCTATCTCAGAATCCCCAAAACAATTGGTTGTTACTACTTAATAATTTTCTAGATTAATGATTTGGAAATAATTTGGGTAAAGTATTATGTATTCCCTAAAAGGAAGAAATAAAAATCAATCCATTTAATATCCCTTATGATAGAGTATTTCATAATCCCCATCATAGATAGTGTAGAAATTGTTTTTTCAAATAGAATAAACTACAATGTTCAACATTCTAGGATAATAGATAATAGAGAAATCATAGAAATGATCAGCTATAACAATCCCTTTTGATTCATAAGGATATCCTTCATTGCAAATATATAAATTAAACTTAGTTGATATATATGTATATATATCACACTTCTCACCCTAATGGAGTTTCCATCGAATCATCAATTCAAGGATTACTATAGGCAACTCTGGATCATGTTTGGGGTAGTTCAACTCACGGATCTTCAACTACCGTGAGGAATAAGCTATCACATTTTCATTTTGTTGGAGTACACAACCCATGAAATTCTTCAAATAATTATTACATATAAAAAATCATTCTCTTCTTGAGGGTTATAAGAGTAAAAGTGTAGTTATTAGCCTATTCTTGAGATTCTTAAAGCATTCCAAACATTCTTCTACCCAAATATACAATACCCATTTTCTGTTACATAGTAAGTGAGATTTATGATCAAGATAACATTCTAAAAAATAATTATAAGTACCCATAAAATAAATTAAATATTATTATTTCTATGATACAAGTATGTGAAATACGTTTTCTAAAATCCATATCTCTATGGAGAGCATATCAAACAATTTATTCCTAACACCCAAAGTCACAAAAAACTATATCCTTTCAAAGATATTGTTTTAATCCACTAAATAATAAATTTATTTTCATTAATAGTTTAAGAAATAGTTGATTAAAATCTTTATTTTTTGTAAAATTTTCATTATAATCTATTATATATTTACTCTCATTTTTCAGAATATCAAGAAACTTCCTCCCTATTTTTTTCATCAGTTCCTTAGAAATAAATGGTCATGAAATATTTTCTTAAATTCTCCCCACTCTATTTATTAGATCATTTTTTTCTTAATATTAATTGTGAATTCCAAAATTGAATATATTCTTAGTATAAATAAGAACAAAGAAACATTATATTTTTCAGATTAGTGGAGTATAAAAATATTGTTTCCATTGAGTTGACACTATATTATATGAAAATATTATTGGAATATACTCTAAAAATAATTATTCATTTTTGTACAATGGATTCTAGGGATATTTTATACTTCTTTTAATAAGTTGGATGCTCTACATGGTTGAGGTTATTGTCAATATCCTGAGATAAGTGAGTAAGTTCAACCTTGTTGTTTTGACCTACACCTACAATTACATTGGGGATTTAATATGATAAATATTAACATTATCCCTTATAAGTGTTATTAGTCTATTTTTTTCTGGGTCCCACCATTTTGAAAATTAGAAAAGGTTTCTAAACTATATAAGTTTATAAATAATGAAAAATAAATAACATTCATTTATAATCTAATTCTAAATTCATATATTATTCGATACCTATGTTTATTAAATAATTCTTCTGAAATTATCATTCTAGTATCATGTAATACATAATAATACATTCTTATGTAATTACCCCTACGTATATCTACACCTAGGATAAATCCAAATTTAGCATCTAGATAGGGAATTAATTACTTTGATACCACAACATATTTAGGTTAACAATATTTCAGATGTTAAAATATATATAGAATTATCCATAGCGTTTCACACTAATGTTTTATTTTCATAACCCACAAGTTTACTAATACATTTTATGATACCATTTTTAAAAACATATCTTTTTTGAATATTTATGTTACAACATTTTGAAGATAAATAACATAATTATGATATATTCTAATATATAATGATTTTGTATCTTGGGGGAATTTGATCCATTAATAACTTGTACATTATAAAACATATTAATTATGTAATTAATTAATCATATTCCTCACAAATATCTCATTTTCTCTTTATAACATGTCATCCACTTTTGATATACATCAGTGAAAGAGTTGAGTGAAATGCCTTTTAATATGAGTGATTAGATAGAAGGAATAAGAGGCCTTAATCAATAGTACATCTCTGTGCACAATAAACATCATCATTATCATCATAATCTTGAGATAATTATTATAAGTATGAGGGGATCATTTTAATAATATATATAATTTGTCCTATAAAAAATAATGAAAAAACATAACATCGTTGAAAAATACAATTCAGAGTAGTGGGTAAAGCGAGCATCATGTTCACATATAACATATGTGTATATATTATAAAATCATTTTTTTGAAATAACTACAATCATTTTTATTAATAATAAAGAAAATCTTAGGATATAGATAAAAATAACTAAATAATAGTAGGTCTATATAATTTTAGGACCACCTATCACATCATAAATTCTAATAATCAAGAATCCCACTTCAAAATAGAAGATATAACAATATTAGTTATTAAATAAAAACATAAGACATAATGGTTTTTAAAAATATTACATAAAACTTATTTAAGGAATATCATTTGATGTTCCCAAATGAATAGTTGGGATTATAAATTTTTCATATAAAATAATTATTATTTTATGAAGAAACAACTCAAGAGGATTCAATGAGATCATTTTGAAAAATAATTCCCTTCTAAATAATCTATAGTTATGTTTGTATTTATTTGGACCATTCAGCGACATGTATATAAATAAAAATTAAAAAAATGGAGACTATTGGTAATGGAAATTTTAAGGACATTAAGTAAATATACATGGTAAAAATAATGATAAAGCAGAGACAACCCAAAATAAAGAGTTGGGTTCCCGAATCCCCAAACGTTAAATCTAGATATATTTCATCACCATTCAACCAAAATATATTAAAATTTTGTATACTAAAACCTAGAAATAATATTAAATTATTTTCATTTATTTTAACCTAGATCTATTATAATAGTTGGGTTAAATTTATTAATTCCCATTGTTAAAGGTATAGTGTTTTTATATCATATTTTCGTTAAAATATATTGCATTGATTTGATTTAATTATGTTTACTTGTTGATATCTATAGATTAGTATGATTATCTCTAGCATAATTATAATTAATATATTTATAAATTTATTTATTATAGAAATAAAATTTTTTATAATCTATGATAGTTATCATAGGAAGAGACTTAGAAACCTCTATGTGGGTGGCTAATCACCCATTAATGATACTTTTTCAAAAGTGGAGACGTGATATATAAATATACATTTATATTATAAATAAAATTTTATAAAAGAGACAAACATTATCATATTCATTCTAATATAATTTTTTGTGGGATTATGAAACATTGGATTAGAAAATAATACGTTGATAGTGATTTAAAGAATGAAAATGAAATAAAAGGATGGAATGACACCTAAGTACACCGTACACCACTAGATAAGAAATATGATGCACACTACTTCCCTGATTACTACAACAACCCCATAGTTTTGGCAGTAACTCTCACCAGCCTAGAGCCTAAAACATATGGTATGTGAATTAGAGAAAGAAAATGAAATTAAAGTATGAATGACATTACCTATATCAAAAAAAATTCCTTTTATAAAAACCATAAATTAATAAAAACATTAACATTTATTAATTTATAATAACTCTATGGATTGTAAATGGATTAAGTGATGATAATTGGGAATAGAAATTTCATTGGAATGTAGACAAGAAGCAGTTTTCTATAGGGTGGGAGATGGGGTATATATACACGAGGAGATGATTTCATTAGGATAAAATATTAAATAAAATATAGATTCAAATGTAAACCTTGTGTTAGGGAATGTATTGAATTTATAAATTATATTTTATTAATAATAATTTATTAATACTTTTAAACCCTTTAGATACAGAATTAATTGATTTATTAAAAATAATGTGTAATTTTTTTAATAGAATACATTAGATTTTAGAGATTGTAGAATACTTTTTATGTTTCAATATTTATTTTAATACATAATGTAAAATATAATACATGTTGTGGGTTTATAATCATAATATATAATTGATTATTTCTTCATTACTTATTGAATGAAGTAATTAAAATTGACTAATTATGCAAAAAATATATTTTTACTACTTTCTTAAAAATTGAAGTATTTTTGAAAATTATAAAACAATTCCATAGATAAATTCATTTTTATAATTCCAAAATTGAACATAGTTTTTTTAAATAACATCCTAACATAAGTAATTTTATTTATTAACATAAATATCCCAAATTTTATGAAATACATTAAAATAAATTTAAAAAGGAAGTCTTTTGGTTTCTTTGAGTTTTCTAATCTTAGTATTTATTTTATAATATTATAAAATTTATATTTTCCTAAATTTAGATAGATAAGTAATATTTATCCATTATTTTACTATTTTAAGTTTAATTAAATATTATATATATTATGTTACTATTCTTAACGGTAATGTTACTCGACTTAATATTCAGGATTCAATTCCAATGGTCATATCGGAATTTAAATCATCAGATTACTTCATATAAATTCCTATACATTAATTTATTCATTATTGATATTAATTAATCCCATTATATTAGATTTTTGTTTAATAAAATTTCTATTCTAGTTTTAAGGTTTTGTTTTTTATTGTGTTTTTTTCACTATGATGATTCTAGGGGATCAAGATGATCGAAAATTTTATATTAAAGTAATTTAAATTTATTTTGGTTTATTTATATATTGTAACACATTAAATTCTCATGGATATTTTTTTAGCCACACAATGTTTTAATTAAATGAATTAAATAATTTTGTGTTTCATGTTTTTAAACTATATTATATGCCAAATTATAAAAATAATTATTTATTTTTGAAGGAAATATCTATAAAATTTTGGGATGATACAACTATGAGTTATAAATGCTCCATATACAGAATATTCAATAATAAACAAACCAAAACAATTGATATTCCAAATTCCTTCCAAATTATATACTAATACTACTTTTATTGTTATTTTTGGAAACACGACAACTTATATTTTACATATAGAAGTACTCTAGATTTCTTATAGAAATTTTTTAATTGAAATACTTATAAATACAATAGTATCGATATAGCCTTTGTTTAGGACCTATATAACATTGTATGAAAAACATAATCTTGAATTTGTGTTATTTAGGATATGTTATAATGATGTAATATATGTCATAGCTACCTAATATTTCATGGGAGTTGGAATATAGCCTCAAGGAATGATAAATGTCACATGGGTGGGGAAACAACCATGTTATGTGATCTGGGTCATGTTGGATAAACAATATATCCTCAAATAAGTTTTTAGGCATTTATACGTAGATTATCCAAACACAAATGGTGTTTTCATGAGTTTTTAGCCTATTACAATTTTAATTTTATTTATAGATAGATCCTGCAATGGATTCCATAATGAAGCTTCACAGGGGGACAATTTCTCATGTGAATCCTTATCCATGGTTCTGTCAGGAAATATTTCAAAAACATTGTGTTGCTTCCATTTATTTATTGAAGTATCCTAGCATGGAAGAATAATGGAGGATTTAGGGGAAAAAATTACCTCATTATCTAACATATATCACAATGTACCTATATGATTGTCAATATCCTCTCCAATACATTAATATGGCCCCCATAAATTATCTAGGTTATCAATATAACTATATATAAATTTTCAGGACTTTTGAAATCAAATTCTACGACTATATTAGATGGATGAAAAATATTTAAGGTTCCATAATCTTGATGTGTTCTCCGGTAGTTTATATTTAAAAAAATATTCAGACATATATTTCTCTACCTTATGTTTCATAGACTACATTTATTTTCCTTAAATACATAAATATCCCAAAGAGATTCATCATTTAACACATAATTATTATACTTTTATCCTGAATGAATGAAAATAAATTTATGATTACATAATTATTGGTCTTATTCAGAATAAAATAAAAATTATATTATATTATATGAATCAACTAAAAATAAAAAAACAATAAAATAATGTATGATAAAAATGAAAAAACAATTATAATTTTTTCCAATTCAATTACCCCCTTAATTGATTAATTTATTCCATATATTAATTTTCTAAACATGTTTTAAAAGGATTAAAAAACCACCAGTGTTTAATTATTGGGTTATTGAAGGTTAAATGTGTTTATTTAGATAAATTATTTAACTAACATAGATTAAATTAAAAAATATATCTCTTTTAAATATCCCATCCTATACATTATTTATCACTTACATGATACATATCAAAATAAAATATTTTTATTGAAATTCAACTTCCTCAATTAGGTTTAACATTCCATCATTTTTCAAATCATTTTAAAAACTTGGAAGTCCAATTTGTTTTATTATTTTTAACAATTTATTTTGATTTTTAATTATTTTTTTGAGATTATTAATTCTATAACTAAACTATCTATTAAAATAAAAATTCAACATGACTAGTTTTAATAGTCATGGAATAGAAAAAGTAAATGGAATGTGTTCCCAAAGTATATTCTAAAAAATTTAAGGCTATATGCTATTACTCACAAAAACATGCTTATTTATCATAAAAAAATCAAGTGAGATCGTTACATCCAATTTTACTAAAGATATAATGGACTTATATGGTTTTAATGTTTGTAACATCCATGTGAAATTAATTTCCAACATTGTATTATCAATTAAGATTTGTACTTCAATTCCATTATGTATAGTTCAAATTATAATCCCATTGAATATATCGTTTCAATATTCACTATGTACATTGAATAAGAGTCAATATTTTAAATGTGATATTTGTCTTAATTAATTGATCAAAAAATGTAAAAATCATTATTCTAAATCAGTGAATAGACAAAAAACACAAACATAATATATTTTTACAGAGAACATGATATATACAGATGCATTGAATTACAAATGAGATACACCCATAGACTTAAATTAGTGAAATAGGGTATTTATAACAATTTAATTTATTGAAATATATTATTTTGTGGAATACATTATCTATTTTTCTCCATTCATCAAATTTCATTCATTCATTAATGTTTTTATAAAAAAATCATGACGGTGAAATTATTCATTTTGAAATGAAAATATTTATTTTTAAAGGCATGGCATACCATCAAAGTGTGATTGGTTTGTATTCATTATCCCTACTATTTATCTATTTATTGTTTAGTTCAAATAGAGGCTGATTTATTCAATTTTCCTTATTCAAATTATATCTCTATTCTTTAATCAACACATTTATAATATTTTCATATTATCCGACTATCATCACACCTCATTTTGAGTTTAATTTAAAATATTTAATTCTTATGACTATGTAGAATTCATTTTCAAATGCAATAACATAGTTTCTAATTGAATAAATTTCTAAATTAACTTTCATTTATTTCCATCTTTTGAATCATCCTGTCATGAAACCATTTTCCATTAATTTTGTAATATAATCATTATCATATGATTTTACTTTTATTTCATCCAAATCAGTACATAAAAACTTATATTTATTTGTATCACATATGTAGTGTAACACCATGAGATATTATTACAGGTCTCTATTAAAATAAATTTTATTTCATCTAGAGCTCACTTTACAAGAATCCCAAATTTTAAGAGAGCCACAATATAAATATTATTATCGTAATGTGACTGTTATGACATATCTATTAAAATATATTTTATTAATAGAAATTAATTATTAATGAACTGTTTTTATAAATGATATTGGTTTAATAATTTATAATAATTAAGTAATCAATTTTATTAAATTTTATTTTAT
Source organism: Viscum album (assembly GCA_963277665.1). Lineage (NCBI taxonomy): Eukaryota > Viridiplantae > Streptophyta > Magnoliopsida > Santalales > Viscaceae > Viscum > Viscum album. Next base: position 1,387,416,599 of record OY728138.1, read on the forward strand.
ATTTTAGAAATACACTTAATTAAAATAGGTTTTATTTATTTCTTCATATAAATGAATATTTTAATTATCTTATAAAACTATAAATTTTTTAAAAAAAGAAGGTATCATTTTATTATCATCATATAAAAATTTACAAATCATGATTTTTTCGTAACTTCATCCAATGATTGAATTTTTAGTGAATATTTCAGAAAAAAAATTTAAAAAAAAAGTAATGTAATTTAATATAAAATTTTCTGTAATGATATAAATTTGATCCAAAATTATTATACTTATGATTTAGTTCAATGTAATATATGTAATTAATTATAAATCATCATTTTCTTGGTTTCATTATAAGTTCAGTTTTTGTCATTAAATACCATTTTTTGGAAAATTTCATTCATTGTGTTTTATAAATTTATATTAAAATAAATTTACGATGCTTACTGAAATTGAATCATGTAAAAATGATCTAGAATTGGATATTAAAATATTTTATATAAAGGAAACTTAAAATTTTATCATTACGAATAGTAAACGTGGTAACGATTTGTAACCACAACCAAAGATGTAAAAGAATGGTAAAAATTGTGTTAATGCATGAAAATATTTATCTAACTTTAATTAATCCAATTTGATGATTGGTGTTTAAAACAATATGTAGATTAAGAGTTAAATAATGCATTTTCTAATTTTTTTTGAAATTCATAACCTAATATAGAATTTTGTGATGATAAGTTATATTTTATTAAAATTAGAATTTATTTTTGAGACTTTCAATTAAATAGAATGATTTGAAGATGTAATTCGATTTTATATTAGGGTGAATGTATTTAATCCTTATTTTTTTATTATTTTAAAAAAAATCATGGTTGTATTATTATTACATGATAATAAGGTGAAAATTTTTTACTCTTAAATTTGATATTTTTTCTAAAAACTATTTTCCATGTGTTTAATGTTGTTATGTGAAAAGTAATTTATTACAACAATAGAAAATGGCTCTAATAAAAGAGATTCAAAATTTTTGAATCCCCAAGTCTAAATTTAAATAGAAGTCTTATATTATTTATATTCTTAAAATTATTTTATCATGATAAAAAAAGTTAATTTATCATGATAAAGATTTAAAAGGGTACAAATTTGTATAACATTGAGATAAGACTTAAAATGTGACCAAATGATATATAAATATGATAATTTAAGTTTATTTTTTCCAAATTACATGTTAATTTTTAATTATGGTGAATTCCCATTGAGATGATTATACTATATATATTATTTAGTATTTTATGTTATTTCATTTTCATATTTCCCATACCTCATAAAAGGATATCGCCTCTCTTATTTTCCACACATTTCCCAAGACTTATAGATCAACGTTACCTTACTAAATTACCATCTTATATAACTTAAAAATTTACAATATATACCGGTATTTCTAAAATTTCATCCTTTTATACCATACGGTGTATAAAAAAAGAGGTTTCTCAAAAATAGGTACAACACAAAGACAACTAGTTTTAATTATATTTTATCTTCGAATACCTGTAAATCTACAGAGTCCAATATAAAAATGTTTTTAGTATATTTAATATAATGAATTTTTTTAATTATGCAACAACCATTATCCACCTACATTCCATCCTATAAGAAATGAAAACATCAACTACTAGAAAACAATAATATATTCCCAAACATATAGCCATGGTTTCCCCAAACTATGGTTACAGGTCATTAGGACTAATCTATTTTCAGGGTTTAAATAACACCCAAGATATAGGTATTGTGTATAAGAAAAATTAGAAACTCATTGAAATAGGTTTCTGGGTAGAGGTTAAATCAACGGTCCTGGAAAAAACCTGGCTATACGTACATCCCATAGAAAAGTTTTATGATAACCATGGGTATTGGAATCCCTCACAACCACATGATAAATATTTTCCTGGTCAATTTATGGGAATTCTTATAAAAAAATTTTTATACTGATTTCCTGGTTTTCAATATATATATATATATTCAGATAGTTTTATTTATTATTTTAATAAATGTATAAGTTATATTTAATTGATGTTCATCCTTCGAATCATCTTGGTGTGAAACAGTTTTCCCATTTCATTCCCAATACATTCATTATCATATGAATCTCTTTTTATTTCCTCAAAAATCATTCAATTCGAACATATTATTCTCTATATAACTTATGTTGTGTAACATCATGAAACTTTATTTTATATTTCTATTTTAATAAATTATATTTATCTGATAGCTTTCCTTTCATACAACATAATGTATAGATAAACCCAGATATATATATATATATATATTATTTAAATGTGATTTACATAACCTAGTTTATAAAATTTGTTTCATGAATTAGAATAAACAAAATTTTAAAGTTTTTATAACGTGTTAATATAATTAAAACTAATTTATTAATTCATAATATATAAGTATTAAATGTTTAGTAATGTCATTTCATGCTATAGAAATACAATTTCTACAAAAATGGGTTTTATTACTTATATGATTAAATATTAAAATAATTTCCATAAATTATTTAATTTTTATTTGAAATAAACAATGTCCTTTTTAAAACCTTATACAAAAGTTATCTTGTTGTGATAATTTTATTTTTTTCTAAAATGATTTAAAATTCAGTGAAACATGTAAAATACTATTATTTGTAAAAATGGTATTTATTTTCCATAAAAAGGACTCATAATGAATTAACTGTGATCCTAAATTATAATAATACACCTTGTTTTTTATTTATATTTAATTTTTTTACATATGAAATGTTATTATACATTATTTTTTTATGAGTTTATTTTTTGGATGATTTTTTTTTAAAAAAAATCATTACATATTAAACATTTATATTAATATTAATTTATATAACGTCTTGAAATTAATTCATCTAAAATGGGATCAATATATTAAATTAGAATATTTAAGAAAATATAATAATTTCAAAAATATTTTTTTATAAAAAGTAACTATGGTAAATATTTTCACCATGGTAAAAACGATACATCTAGGTTAAAACTGTGGGCTAATGTTTTAAAATATTTATAACACATGATTATATCATATCAGAAGAGTGGTTTTTGAAAAAAAAATATTGTTTAATGAGTTAAAAATTTATTTTATGAAATATTTTTTTTGAAAATTGGAACCCAATATTGGATTTTGTGTAGATATTTTATATTTTATGTTTTATAAAAATTAAAAACTATATTTTAGAATTTTAATTTTATATGATTCTAGAAATGTTACATTTTCTTTTGGATTGGAAAAAATTATAAATCCATTTCACTGTTTATTATTTCCTTAAACAAGATCATGTAAATTTAATTATTACATGATTATGAGGTGGAAGAAGTTTTACACTAAATTAATGTATTTTTTAAAATAACTATTTTCATGCATTTTTTATTATTGTATATAGACAAATTCATCCAACCATATAAATTGAATCTGATAAAAGGATTAAAATTTGGGATCATAATGTAATACTTTTGTGAGAATTTATGTTTTAATTTTGACCCTTTAATTATATAATCAACTTAAAAATATATGTTGGCATAGTTGTGGTTAGAATTGGTCTAAGGTAGTTTAGATATTTTATATGACATACAATGACAAGAAAAAAAATTATTAATGTGTCTGGATGAGTTTATTCTTAAAAAATCACATATTATCTTCTAACTGGCATTATTTTGTGCATCTTGACATGATTATAATATATATATATATTTATTATTTATTTATTATTTTATGAAATTCCAAGTGTGTCATTTCCTTCCCATATAAAATGATACCACCTATTGTCATTTCCCCACATATTATAAGCCTTATATATGAGATAAGATATCCCATAACATCATCATTTCATACTAAAAAAATGTCCTACCACTTTTGGTCTTTCAAAAATCAATCCTTTAATTGATAAATGTGTAAGACAACAGTGGTTTCTTTATAAATATGTATAACCCATAACTGGTAACTTTTAATTTTACATATCTTTGTACCTTCTCTAAATATTTTTTATCCATTATAAAATAATGTATATTGTATCATCATTATAATGAATTTTTATTATAATTATGTAATAACCATTATCCACATATTTTTGTACTATGAAAAAAAATCATCAACTAGAAAACTAGAATACAGTCATGGACCTATATCTATAGCTCTCAAAAACCATTAATATAGTTTTTTAGAAAAATGATATCATCATAGTCTATAAACATGATGGTTATATGTAACATTTTCGATAGAATGTTTTTATTTTTATCATGTTTAATATGTTGGAGTAAAAGTTTTTAAGGTTGTAGTCATCATTTAGGATGTTTCTCTTGGGGAGATACTACTAGTGATTTATGTAGAGGAGATTTATGATAATAATCCATTATTTATGACATATTATTATCACAGGGAACATTATGTAAAACCAATATTGGGAATAAAAACAATTTACACTTGAAAAATATTATATGTTTTCAATATGTTGCTAATTGTATTTTAACTTGAGGTGATACGATTTTCAGAAGAAATTCAACATCAAGGAATTATACTATAATCCCCTTGATTTACTATATAATCCCACCAGAAACTATAGGTTTTATGTGTTCTAATCCTAAATCCTAATTCAATCGTATTTTCTTCCTACATTAAGTCCGAGGAATCTTTCCATGTTATTTTGGGTGTCTCCTCCTACTCAGGATCTCTTCGCTCCAAAATCTATCCCTAGATGGGCTATGTTAGATAACTTTAGGTATGATCACATTCAAATAATTTCTTATCTTATTGATTTTTCACTGTTGGGGTGTGTTTAATTAATTGGTTATTCATAGAATAATTCTTATTTAATAATTATAGATCCAATGTGTGATCTTCTTCCCAAGGCTAACCCCTGTGTTAGTTGTGGTGCGACATGTGAGTTACTTTAGATATGTTTTAACCAATCATTTTTATTGGACATATTTATATTTAAATTGATTAATAGATTTCTGAAACAATATTAGGGCCTCCTTGGTTTATTTTATAGTCCATCTACTGTTCAGATTTTATTTATATTAGAGTGTGATTTGAGTTAAGGTGAGTAATTCTGTCTCTAGATCATGATTTATAAACCACTGATTTCTCTTTTTTATTAAAAAAGTAAAATGAAATTACAAGCTTTATTTATATATGTGTGTATAAAAGTGGGGTTTTGAGAATTTGTTCTTTTCCTACATTTTTCTAAAAAAATTTGTTTTCAATAGATTGTGATGTAGATTGAATAATTTTTCTAAAAAAAATGGATTGATGTAAAAGTAGTTGTTTGAAATTATATTGTGAAATGTTTTAGACATTTTAAATTTTTTCTTATTTTAGAACATGGGGTAATCGGATAAATTATTAAATTTGTATTATTGGATAATTTATTATGTAATTTTTAAGGAGTTCACATTTGGTGTATTAATATTTTCCTAGATCGAGATTCGTTTGGCTCTAGGACATGATTGAATTGATAGTGAGGTTCACTTTCATTGGTGATCTACTATTTCTTGGACCATGATATCTGCTATCTTGGGACTTATGGTGAATACATTACATATTTATGTATGATGGACTATGAAATCATGATCATGGGTGATCCTTATCATATGTTTACCTAGTATTTAGAGATATACTATTCTGGAATTGATGTACCTACTTGATAATTTTTTTGAAATTAATCCTTGAAACATTTTAACTTTATTTCTTTATAAATGTGAAAACATTAGAAATGTTTTACCAGGGTATTGATATATATTTTTTAATTCTATTCATTTCATGTTTTTTAAGTCGATCATATTGGGATTTTTATAAAATGACCTGATATGGAACATTGGGGTCAGATCCCATTTACCATGTTATCTCACACCCAATATATTCCCTCAATGATGTGTATGCCTAGAATTAACATTTTTGTTGGGAATGGGAAGTAAATGTAGTGAGATAAGAAGAATTATTTCAGATATGTATATTTAGTATATAGTAAGTTGGTTGGACGTTTCCCACATTATCACAAGGAGTATCCATTTTTGTTTTTAGTTTTCTCATCTAGTTGTGTTGGACACATCCCTTTGGGTATTATCTTCTATTCTAGTTGTGATTTTTATTTCCTATTTAATGGATTATTTACTTTAGGTATTTTTATTTGTTATATACATATATATATTGTATCTTGTTTTAGGCTGGGATATATCATTCCCTCTAGTGTGTTTTTAATGACAATGTGCTAGTCCTTATATCGTGGGTATCTATAACACCATTAAATTCGATGCTAAATCAGGTTGGGTAATAGTGATAGAGGGTATCCTGGATAGTTCATTATAATTTTATATCTTATAATCGTAATAATGAGTCTTGAGAGGTTGATAAAATGGAGATACAATTATCATAACATTAGTAGTTCTTTCTTGAGTGTTTGACATACTCTTTTGATGATTTACCCAATGTTACCCTAGAATATTTGGATGTCTGTCTGATATGAAGAGTTTTGAAATTAAACTTATTTTATTATTATGGTTTCTTGTCTGAAATGAAATTTCTCTATTTTCTAGTCATTTGATTTATTATGGTCATGTAGAAAATTGCTTATGAGTAGTCTTCCACTGGTTTAAAATGATTGTGTAACGAGACATTCTCTTCAAGGGAATATTAATTTGGATCTGAATCTTATAGAGTATATTGTTCATGTTTCCCATCCCATGAACAATAATATATTATTTATTTAGAACCTAGTTTGTAAGTTACATAAAATGGCTATATGAGGAAAAAAATTTGTATATCAATTTGAAGTGTTCCATGTTCATGCTTGAGGTTCCCAAATAGGGATGATGAGATTCCATGGTATAGGAACATCGATACATGGGGTTGTACTAGAAGTGTTTCATAACCTTATTATTTCAGTTATTTATCCTAGAATCACTAATATTAAAAAATAATGACTGTAAAATTGTTATAAAGAAAATATTATTCAATTGAATTTTATATATCCAATAAAAAATATAATAACCCCCAAAATATATTTATTTCAATTTAATCTATCTGATAGCATGCAGAATATGAAACCCTAATTAAATTAACCATGATATGGAATACCATTATAAAAATGATGTTAAACTATATGGTAAGGATTTCAATAAAAAATTTAATAAAATTAGGATTATCTATTGATTAGAAACAAAATATGAATAATTTAAAAGAAAACAAAATATTTTTGAAAAACAGTATTTTTCTAATGATGCTTTATTTTTTCTTTGAGAACATAATTTGAAATTAATTGTTATCACTTATAGAAATATTATTTGATAAAATTAATATATTGTTCTAAATAATAATTTTAAATTTATCATTGGGTGAAATATTTAGATATTTTCGAAATATTTAATTTTTTTGATCAGTTTTGAAAATTAATATATTTTAATTAGAAACTCCCATTTATTTTACATTATTTATAATGATTAATTATATTTTTAAAAGACATTAAATTAAAATTAGTTAAATAATTTTTCTATTAATTCAATTTAGGTCATTGTAAAAATTTTCCATATTTATTTCTATATGAAAACATTGTATATTTTTGATCATTTTTGCTTTGAAATCCGGTTTCCTCATTAAGTCTACAAAAAAATTTAAATGAAAAAATTTCAAATATATTTAAGGATTTTTGAACATTTAGTTTCTTATTTATAATCATTTGAATTCAAATTTATTAATCAGTTCAATTTTTTTTATCAAAATGAATAGTGAAAAATAAAAAAATCGGTTACCAAGGATAACGTATAAATGGATTTACTAGGGGTAAAACTAAAAATATGAGAGTAAAAGTGGTATAAAACTTGTATGAAATATGATTTACAGATATATATATCGGCACTATAATTTATAATTATACATAATACCCTATTTTATAACCTGTTTACATTTTAAAAACATGGGTATAGGTTTTTATTTCCAAAAATTACAAGTGATCCACCGAACTCATCTTTTGAAGACCACCCTTCTCAGTTCTTTTTCACGAGTTCACACGATTTTATTTCTGGAGATACATTTCAAAATAACAGTTTAACTTTTAAACCAACATATTAAAAGCCTTATTTTGGAAATAAATCCCTCAAATGAAGTATTTTTTTAAAAGAAAATAAATATACCTGAATAAGAGGTAATGTTATTCAATGAGAATATTTATTTTATTTATTTATCCACCTCCATCAATTATAAATAAAACATTATGATATAAAAACAAAATTAAATTCAGGATTTTAATATTTTTTAATGATTAATACATTACCAAAAAATATCTCCACTTGCATCAAATGGGTTATGAAGTCATCATTCATGTGTGTGGAGGACTACCACCTCGTAAACTGATGTCTTTTATTTTTTTATTTCCTCCCATGAATGTTGGTTATAATAATGGTTGTAAAGTATATATATATATATATGTTATTTATAAAATTATTATACCTATATAATCATTATTTCATATATAACATTTTCCCCTTCCATTCTATATTTGATATGACAACATCACTCATGTGTAAGATGAACTACCTCCTCATGTAGTGCTGTGATTCATCATTTAAAATGTTTTTACATGGAATGTAATGAAGGTAATGTTAATAATTATATATTATATACATGACATTAATTTTATTTTCAAGACATTATTTTCATTCATAAATGATAATATATCATTTTATTTCTTACATTCAATTATTATAATATCTTTTGTGCTCCTATGGACTACCACCACCACAGTGGGATGCAACTGTCTTCTCTTAAAAAACACATTGATGATATATATATATATAAATATATTTTTTCAAATAATATGGTATATATGATATTATTAAATTTATTTTAAGATAAAATATTACTTGCATTCTTCCCATAACGATCATTGAAAAATAGAAATGTTACTCACGTGTACATATGATATAATGTCTCTATGATCATAACATACGACATTTATCAAAACCATCATTCATGATTGGAATCAAAAGTATGATTTATGTAATAGTATGAAAAATATTTCATGATGATTATTATATAGGTGATGTAATTATATAATATGTACATGAATCAGAACATTTATAATAGAGTATGAATTGGAAAACACGACAATTGAAACTTGAAACAATGAAAATAATGAATGAAAATTAAAGAATCGTTGATATGGTGATATACATGGATCATATATGATATTATAAATATTAGAATTTTTATATTATAAGTGAATAAAATATTTAATACTAATATAATTGCATTTATGAGGCGTTCAACCCAAAGAAGCATAAGGTAAGAGATTTTTTCTCAATCTCAATTCACATAGCATTGAGACATATTTTTTAGTATGAAAAATTCAAATTTATATGGTTTAAACTACTGGAATAATCCTCTATACCCATTTTTTTAAAAAAATCATGGCTATAGGAGTGTGTTCCGAATCAATACCCACAATTTTGACAGAACCATGGATATATGCCTTTGTTCAAGACCTATATTATCAGTTCTCTAAAGAACCATGGGTGTATATTTGGGTGAACACACCTATACCGGCGATTTGTGAGAACCTTTGGTATAGAATTCCTAAGTGAACACAGGAAAAAAATATTCCAGGAAAAACTCTATATTGAAAGTTATCACTTCCATTCCATCATTTTGGATTAATATATTTTGGTCGATAGTTACTTATATATAAACAATATTAGGTTGGTAGGTTAGTTAGGCATTGAATGCTTTTATCAGAGGTTACAGGATTGAAAATCATATCTTGTTTTTATTTAATACAATTGTTTTAAATTAATTTATATAAATAAATGAATATATATATTAACATAGGTTCTGTAGCTCTAAGTGATGGATATTTGAAGCAAAGGTCGCGGGTTTAAAACTCTCCGTTTTTTTATTATTCTAATAAGGATGGATAGATTAATATAATTACCATGATATATGTAGATATATATATATACATGTATGCGATTCAGCCAGAGTGGTGGTGCACATCGAGTTAGAAGGACATTCCACTAGTTTGAAATCTATAACATATATTTTTCATATATTTATACCCACAGTTTTAAAAAAACGTGTATAAACATATTATTTGGTGGAAAGTGTGTATAAGGCTGCGACACGGGGGAATAAAATAATACCCATTATTTGGAAGAAACTGGGTATAGGATGTGGAGCTATACCGATTCCTCAATTTCCCATGGTTCCCAAAACCATGGGTTTATGCTATAACCATGGTTTTGAGGGCTATACCAATGGTTTTCAAATGTGTTTATAGATCAATTTTCCAGTAGTTGTATATAATACAAATTTAACAATAACATAATGATTAATTCATAATTATTTGTATTAAAAGGTACAATTTTAATGATTTTATCAATGGTTATTTGAATTCAAAATTATAATGTGGTAAGTTTTTTTGTACAATCCCACATTTTTTTGAGTTCTAACATTCTATTAAAACAATCACTTTACTATGATTATTTTTCATTGAACATTACATATATGTTAAATATATTTACTTTTTATGTTAGATACTATCATTTCCTAAACCAAATTAAAATTTTCATATAGTTTATACTTTGAATGTCATATTATAATGTAAATAAATATTGAGAAACCCATATCCTTTATTTATTGGTATATTGTTTTTGACAAGGGACATTATTCATGAATTAAAATGATTATTCCATATATGGGGAATGATTTGGACATGAATTCATAGGTTGGGAACAATTATGGATAACCACTCGATCTTTCTACTAGTCTCAATAGTCATTATAGTCCGTGAAATCCAATGTGATTTCACGTAGTAGTTTTAGACTAGATCAATGATGGATCTTGATGGTTAGGGAATCAAGTTCCTGATGCATGAAGTCCAATAATTAATAATTTAATTCATTGATAATATATTTATTATCATTACCCAGGAGATGTTTTCTATGATATTATATCTAGATGTAATTTGTTCTCATATTATTGATTAAGTGGAATGTGTGTTGAGTTGTTTACAATTCCAAATTAATTATTATATAACTTATCATGATAGTCAATTTCTTTAAATGGGATGTGTGTTGAGTTATTTACCTTTTCATGATGAGTATTGTTATTGAATTTTGATAGCTTCTATTGTACTTAACCCTTTTTGAAAACAAAATCACCCTTATTTTTTTCATTTACAAATGATATGAAATACAATTATTCGAATTAGTTTTCAAGGGTATAGTTTATTTTTTTGTGTGTTATGTTTTATTTTTTCTCCCAATTTAAAATGTGTTTCATGCCTGTATCAAGATCTCTAGAACTGTTAAAATGAACGGTTCTTCAAGATTTAACCCATTATATATATGTTTCAATGTAGTAATGAAAGGAATCAGCTCAAAGATACTAGGTTTAGGGTTTTTATTGTAAGTATCATGCTATGTTTACTAGAAACCATGAGATCTTGGTAAAGAATAACATATATTATTGATCATAACCAAATGATATTCTATCTGGATAATTATATAAGATTATCCTAAATTATCATAAAAGAATATATTAGGTTGTTTTTAAAAGAAATACATACTTTTTTATAAACTATAAGTGAATTTTTTTTTGTATTAGAGGTAACAATGTGTAATAACTCTAAAAATTGTGTATTGGGATTGAGCCATTTATAATCTGGTGAAGGATAATAAGCTATAATGTGTACCTATGTTGGCACTCATGGGAGATATTCTTAGGATAATCAACATTTTATTTACTAACCATTATGAAAGAAATTAAATTAATGATATCTCTAAAGAAACAAAATTTAGGATTATGAGAATAATAATGCATTAATTTTAATGTATGGTAAATATTTAAACATTTATGGAGTTAAACATTATGATTTAAAATTCATAATTCAGTAATCTAATCCTATATATTACATTATTTAGAAATTGTTCCTGGATGGAATAATGACATTAATTCTTATAGCTAATATATAGATTTTCTTATCGAGCAAACTGTTACGACTTGTATTACAACCGAGGAAATTATGGCTATATATTGCCAGTATAAACATGTTATTTCAAATAATAATTCTTGGATAGTGAAACCTATCCTACAAAAAGAATAACCTGTATTATATCACATTATTAAATAGAAGTCTCTATCAATAGGTGGGACTACTAATCAAGCGGTATCTAAACACTAAATTAAATATATGGAAAAAGATATTTATGGTGTTGGAATGCACAAAAAATGAAAATAAAACTATTAAAGTGTGTTGAATTAATAGTGATTCTAGTCAATTGTGGTCATTGATCAAAAATAAGAATCTGGATAAGGAAATAGAACTCATTGAATGAAATTTTTTGAAGGATAATTTCATTAAAATAATATTTCTTTAATGACTAAAAAACTGAGATGAAGAGAATATTCCTTAGATAAAAGAAGAAATTAGTTGAATGTGTTGTGGAGTATGATGATACATATACAAAGTTAGATCATTATTATATGTATTAAATATGAAACACTATGTTCATGATTTTCCATTTCATTTATGGGATTATTCCCTGTTTGTGAGGGGAGATTTTATCTCAAACTTTTTCCTCATATGACAATATAGTTTAATGATCTATAAAGAATGAGAAATAGTTCTACATGTATTATAGCTGTAATAGAATAAATATAATTATAGGATGATAAATAATAAAAGGGATAAATAGGACAAGGATAAGAAATATATTCCCACATGATTTAATTAAGGAAATAAACACCCTCTTACTTGCATAAAGGGAATGGAAATTTTTTATATATTTAGAGAGAATATCCACCATGCTAGTGATTTCAATGGAATGAAAGAACATTAAAAGTTTCAATTATTCCACTATAAAAGGATGTGGAACTATAAAAATTAATTCTCTAAGATTCATGGGAAGAAATATTAGAATAGTCTATGTATTGAAGGTCATGATTATGTTATTCATAAAATTAATATGGAATGATTTATGTTCTTGTGTAATTAATTCCATGAAAAATGATAAAATAGTACATTATTGGAGATATTAATGTTATAAGAATCATGATATGTATTGGGATGGTAATTTTTTGCTATTTCATAAAAAAATTTAATTCATGTGTGAAATAATTCCATAAAAATTTATTCATTGGAATGTTAATATTTTCTGAAACACGTGAGTAAGGGAAGAAAAAACATAATATGTTCTTAATGTTGAGAAAATAATGAATATAATATTTTAATGGGATAATATTTGTTACCATGAAATTATTCAGTGGTTTTCTTGTCTTTGTTATCCATTCAAAAGATAAATACATTATTGGATTTATGGTATATATTCAACAACATGATATTTTTGTTTTAGATGAATGAATGTATTCATTAATGTTTATGGTTATGAAGCTATTAAAATATTTGAAATTTGAAAATAATAGCTACTTGATATTTCATAGTGTATATAATGTTAATTTAGTGACCTTACTATTAAATATGGTAAAACATATCTTCGATGATCCTTAAGGTCAACTATTTTTGGAAGAGATTATGTCGAACATTGTGTGACATTAGATAACTTTTGATAATCATTTTTGTTTTAGTAAATAAAAGTGGAATATAATGTTTAAATTTTATTGATGTTACGATATTTTAAAATTTAATTTCAACGATCTAGGAATGAAATAAATTATTTCATATTAGTGGAGTAAGAGATGAAAGGGAAATTTATCATAGAACAACCAAAGGATTGAATTGTACTTATAAAATAAAAATATATCATATATATTTACTTATTTTCATAGAGAGTGAAATAATTACTCAAATCTATAAAATGTATGTTGAAACAAATTTTTTTACATATTATCATATTTTTTATGACATCAATGGTTTTTTTCTCACCTATGAATTATGGCCATGTGATCCTTAACTTCCTCTAGAAAATATTCTCTATCACTATCCATGAGTATTTTGTTGTCCATTTTCTCTCATGTTTCATGGATTACATCCCTAAACTATGTTATCCTTTATGGAATCCATGTTATGTGATTATTCCACAAAACATATATAATTTTATTTCTTTCATGGGAATAGGATGTTTTATCAACTCTTATTATGTTATAAAGTTTTTAACAATTTCATTTACAAATACCAAACCTCTGATCATTGAGATCATGTATCATTTTTTAGGGCATATTATATTTAATTTTTGGAGAATGTAACACCCAGAAATTATAAAATAACACCAGTGTGTTCAATAGTGTTTTTCATATGAAACACCAATCTTAAAACAACCCAGGAAATATATTTATTTAAACATAATATCATTGATAGATTGTGGAAGACATAATATCGATTATAAATAAACCATGATATATAATACTATTATATCCTATACATTAAATTTTTGGGTATAAATATTACTATTTATAATATAAATATAGTGTTTATCTATTGAATTAATATAAAATATTAATAATTTGAAAGTAATATTAATGTTTCATGAGAATTTCTATTTTTTTCGAAAAGACCGTTTAGTCACATATTGAAAAAATAATTAAAAAATTATTTTTACAATTTTTATAAAATTTTAATTATTAAATTAACGTCATTTTTGAAATCATAATATCAAAATTATATAAGAGTGATTTTTTTTCTAAAATATCAATTTTTCACTTAATAGTGAAAATACTGTATTTTAATTGAAAATTTTCTTTTCATTTAAATAGATTTTAATGTTTAATGATATTTTCAAATGGTTTTAAATTAAAATTATTTCAATTATATATCATTTAATCAAATTTATTTAGTTTCAATCACTTTAACAATGAATTTTTATATGATATCATTGTAAATTTTTTAACATTTTCCCATGGGAAAACCGCTTTTTCATCACATATACAAGATTAATTATGAATTAAAATGTTACACTTAAATGAATCAAATTTGGTAAAGTGGATTCTATATTTTTTATAAGAATAAATAATATTTTATGTTATTTACAAAATATTTTTTTAAGAAAATAATTAGTTAAAATTTTAAAAAAGTAATTATCGTGGCTTAGGTAAAAATTGATTTATAGGGAAATAAGAAAAAAAATATAATCATGAAAATGACCTCAAAACATTTGTAAATTATATTTTATGAAATTTTTTCAGTCCTATAATTTCAATGGCTCTATAATAATCATTATTTTGAAAATTTTAATTTAAAAAAAATTGTATACCTTTTTATTTTCATAAATTACAAGTATGTCACTCTCCTAACATAAAAAAGGCAACCACCATTCATTATTTCACATTTTCATTGCCTTTTGATTCATCCAAGAACATTCCAAATAACTAAAAAAAATTCCCATCAAAATAGAGGACTTTAATTTCATAAATCCATCATAAAAAGGATTTCGATGAAAACAAAAGATGTTACCTGATGAAGAGGTAATGTACTTCAGTGAGCGTCTTTATTTTATTTCCTTCCACCTCTACTTAAATTATTTTATAAAATTATTAATATAATAACATTAGTATCTAATGTATTCTAATATGTGTTTATGTTATTTTAATTTCCTTAACGATCTATTCTTTCCTCAAATGGGCTACAAAATCAACTTTCGTGTTTACGATGAACTATTGCCTCACAAACCGATGCAATTCATTTTTTTCTTTACCACCTATCACTTAGGGATATGATGATATATCTAAATTATATATTTATATATATGATATTTATAAAAAAATTCTACATTTGGAGTCATTATAACATATATTCCTTTGACATTACATTCCATAGAAAATACTGTAACGTCTCTCGTGTGTATAACGGACTCCCACCTCACAAAGCGATATGCTTCGTCTTCACTAATAAATTATATGGAATGTAATGAGGATAAACATTATGAATATATGTGATATAAATTAAATATTTACGATATTAATGACATAATAATAATTCTTAAAAGATAATAATACATTTTATTTCTCACATAGAATGATGATAACATTGTTCGTGTACACTGTACTACCACCTTTAAAAATCGACGGGGCTATATTTTCATCACCACCCCAGATGGATGATATATATATATATATAATATGTTATGTATTATGTTTTGATAATTGTGGAAATATTAAATATTACTTAACTCCCTTCCATAATGGCAATTGAAAAAAGGAAGCATTACCCATTGTACATGCAACCTACTGTCTCTGTGTTCATGACATACATCATTTAAATAAATATATAATTTTATTTATAAAAAGTATAATTTTTGTATAAATATGATTATTATTTATTGATTATTATTCTTTAGATTATGGAATTATATAATATTTATAATAACTAGAACATTAATAATAATGTATGAATCAAAAAACAAGGCAATTACACCACAAAAAATGAAAATAATGAGGAATTATTAACGAATGATATATAATATTATATAAAAGCATCGTATATGATTTTATAAATATTATAATTGTTTTTGTATAAGTTTATAACATGATTAAAACCAATATACATGAGCTTAAATCAAGTGCAACAAAAATTAAGATTGAGGTATGTGATTTCATCTCAATTTTTGTTCTATTGAGGCTTCATCATTATTATGCACCAACTAACATTAATGTGGTGTATATACTATCATATTGAAATATAATACCATGATTAATTCATAATTTATTTTATTTTATGATTCAATTTTATTTATTTTATCCTATGGATTTTTAAAGAGATTTAATATGTGGTAGAAGTTATTGTACACTCTCACATTCTTTTATGAGTATTACCATTATCATTAAAAATATATTTATTGTGGTCATGTTTCATTGGATATTAAAATTGTTATTACTATAAACATTTTTTAGGATTGATGTGATTATTTGCAAAACTATAAACCAAATTTTCATATAGTATATATTTTGACTTATATTTTATTAACTTTATAAGTATTGATAAATATGTATCATTTACTCAACACATATATTTTTTGATAAGGGACATTATTCATGAAATAAATATATTATTTTATATATGAGGAATGGATCCTTGATGTAATGACATTCCACATGAGATAAACCAGTGAACCAAATCATATAATTTTTTACCTTATAATTTTAAATTTTCTTGAGGAAAAATCATGATGTAAGAGGTATCATGTGCCTAATTAATTAATCTAATAATTAAGTATTTTCTTCATTAATAATAAATTTATTATCATGATCTGAGATATTTTAACTATTATATTATCAATAGATTCATTTCATTCTCATATTATTGATTAGGTGGCATGTGTGTTCAATTATTTAGACTGACATATTGATTACTCATTATCTTGTAATGAAAGTAATATTATTTAAATTGATTGTGTGTTGAGTTATATCAATTTTTATGTTGATTATTATTTTTGATTCATTATAGCTTCGGTTGTACATAAACCTTAGTGAGAAATTAATCTCAACCATATTTTTTTAATTCCCAATGGTATGAAGAAGAATTATTTGAATTAGTTTTCAAATATGTATTTTAATTTTTTGATTATGTTTATTTTTTTATTTTATATTACCAATATAACATGGGTATCATGTATGTCTCTTGTTCTCCAAAATGCTAAATTAATTGATCCTTTGGGAGATTACCCTTTAAATATATTCCAATATAATAGATTAGGACACTGACTTTGAGTTATTGGTGTTGGGGTTGTTATTATAAATGTCATTAGAGATCCTCAATTTATAATAGGTATAACACTCTACATAAGAATACACAAACCATTTTCCAGAATTGATTTATTTTAATTTAGAGGTGGTGATGAATGATTAGCATAAGGAACATTAATTTCTATAGGGTTTAAAACTGTATATCAGATTATAGGTATATATTTTGAATATTACCACCTATATTGATTAGGTATAAATTGAAATGATGTAATAAAATAATAAGGTCGAATGATTATCTCTTCTATCCAACCACTTAAACTAGGTGTGTGCTTCAGAGGCATGAAAATAAAGAATATGAAGGGGTGGTATAAAAAATTAAATTGGCGGAGATAAATATCAAACTTAGGAATCCTCTATAGAATAAAAAATAACTTATATTTATCCTCTAACTTTTTATTATAGTAGAATGGAATGACACATTAGGAGTAATTGTTTCATTAATATTACACTTTTAAATGAATGTGGCTACATAGTTAATCAATAATGGTTCTTCCATGATATTTATATTCCTCATTATAGTCATGGATATCCATCTCAATGTTTCATTAAAACATTTTGAGAAACATAAAAGTACAAAGGGTTCTATCAATATTACACATGTGTTATCAACATCACACATTGGTTGAGTTTATTCCAGAGGTTATTGTGAGGCCAATGATAGTATGTGGTACCATTTTTATTTTATATTCTATAGAAACTACATTATTTTTTATTGGTGACTTATAATCATTTGTATTTACACATTTTATTTTTGTGATAAAATATTCAATAGATTCCATTTTCATTACCATGGAGGGTGTGACACCTATTGGAAAGAGGAAACAGTATGGGGTTTGATTTCGATCTACTTCACTATCAATAGTTTATGCAAATTCGGTCTGACATTTCCTAGTTCATGATATGAATCAGTTTGATGTCATCATCAAGATGGATCAACTATTTTCACATTATGATTAGATAGATTTTTATCGGTGACATGTGCCATTCATTAATATTTGTGGGATCTCTCAAGTGTTTATGTTATAGGGTATACATTGTAGAGTTGTGTGGGAACTCACTAATAATAGGTCATGGTTTCATTATAAAACATTTAAACAAAGACTAATGACATTTTATCTTTTGATGATCTTCCCACTATTTTCCATGACATTCATAGTGTCTTCCAATAATACTTCTCAAGCCTTCCTCTGGATATATAGATAGATATTAAAATTGTTCTATTTTGATGAATGCAATTGATCTTGATACCCTCTTATAATATATCACTTGTTAAGATGAAAGATATGATGACCTAGTTGTAAAATATACATAAGATTAGTTTTTAATACTTAGTGTTTCTCTATGGAAATCCACCATGCCTTTTCCAAAAAAACATAATAGTTCCAATAAATTGATCATGAAATATAAAAATTAGAACCAGTTGATTAATAAGAACTTTCACCCTTTTCCTTGTCCGGATAACTTATTTGATTAGTTAATGGGGATGAAGTGGTTTTCAAAAATCCATCTTCGGTCGGGTTATATTCCGATCAGGGTTGAGTAGTCCGATATTATGAAGATCTATTTCAATATCAGGTATGTACATTATGAATAAATATTGATTTCTTTTTAGTCTTACTACCACTCCAGTAGTTTTTATGGATATTATGAACCACATATTCCTTTATTATCTTGAAAATTTTATTGATGTATCTTTGGTTGATATCTTGTTTTATTCATGATTTGAACAACATCATGAAAAACATATGAATCTTGTGTTTTAATTTCTTAGTATCCAATTACTCTAATGTAAACTATTGAAATTAAATTTCTCAAATGAAGAAGTAGAGTTTTCAGGGAACGTGAGTTCTGAGCATGAAATATTAGTTAATCTTGATAAGTTGAAGGTATTATCTTCATGGAATGAACTATGGTAATTCTTAGAGATATGGATAATCCTATTTTTTGATGGATACATCATACTGTTAATTATGTATTTCTAAAATTTTACATTACTATTAAACACTATTATGAAGAATGTTGAACATTTTATAGGGGTAAAAAATGTCAAATTTATTTTGATGAGTTGAAATGTTTTTTTACATATTCAACTATTTTGAGTTTACCTGAGCCTGTTAATGGGTATATGGAATATAAAAATAATTCTCATACTATTTAGGGTTGTCTACATTTTTATGATAATCACGTGGTGGCCTAAGGCTCATGTCAGCTTCTTCTGCAAGAGAAAAATTACCCCATTTATTATTTAAAAGTTTTCATGATTATGCATATGCTCGTGTGTTAGTGGAGTATTTTTTGGGAGAGGATTGTGGACTCTTCCAATTATAACAATATGAGATATTTCTTTTCTCATAAGTACATGAATCTTAGATAGATACATTAAGTCAAATACATTCAAAGGTTAAATTAAAAACTCACCTACACCCTAGTGAATTGAAATATCATAACAGATGCTATCAATAGTAATAATATTCTAGAAGTATTATTATAATCGATGGAAGAGTGGAACATAATGGGTCTATTTACTCACATTCCTCTGTATACTTAGGGGGTGATTTACGTATGATTTTTACCAGCCTCCAATTATCTTCATCGCTCCTTGAGTCAATTCTATAGGGTTGGTAGTTGGAAGATTGATTCATATGAACTCATGAAACCATAAGTGATGAGGATAATATTTATATTTGATTTATATAATTATGTTATTATTTGTTTTATGGATTTTTTTTCATCCAAATTTTTTTTTATTAATTAATGTGACATTATTTTCTTATTCATTTTGGGGCTAGTCACCCTGGAACAATAATGATTTATTATGTTATGAGATGAAATTTTTGGTGGTGAAGTATAAAACATGGAATCCAGGATTTTGTGTCCCACTATTACACCTTAATTTATATAATGGAATAGAAATAAAAGAAATCTAGTAATATCAAGCCACATCTAGTACTGGTTTGTAAATTAGATGTAGTGTCTATGAAAATTTGTATTAGATAGCTATAGACTCGGAATGGAATGAATTTTTTAAGGTGGTAATTGATTGGTTGATTAAATAAGATCATTTAATTCAAATAAATGGAAAAAATATTGAAAAACTTCTTAATGTGTATTTGTAGGAAATAATTAGGCTACATGGGGTTCCCTCATCCATTTTTGTAGATAGGGGTTCTATTTTTACTTATATTCTCTATAAGAGTGTTTAATAGGCGATGGGTACTCATGAATATTTGAGTAATGATTACTACCCACATAATTACAGAAGTATAAATATATTTATTCATATACTAAAGGATGTTATGTGTTCCCATATATTGGTGTCTTTGATCACTAGATAATAATCTTGGACTGGTCAGGTTTTCCTATTAAAATAGTTATTGTTGTTGATCAGAATGTATCCACATGTATATTTTTACAGTCACCCATGAAGGAAAAAAATATAGTAGGAATAAGATGTAGAACAATCTATTGAAGCATCAAATCCTATTCCAGATACATAATAGGGGATTCAATATATACAATAATACCATGTTATAATACAGAACCGAAAGAAATCATATATGGGTCTTTCATATCGTCATTTTTTATATTGGTGACTGAGTTTTCTTGAATTTATCTCATTGATTAGGTCTCTGTCATCTTGGAAAATAATGAAATATAGATATATGATATGTTGGACCATTTTAGGTAATTAAATGGAATTTTAAGATTGTTTATTGGCAAGAATTGTTGATTCAATGGATATACATATTATATATCATCCACATATAATAGCTTTGTAATTACTATCTAGATCATTACAATGTACCATGATATGATGTGATTGAGTTATATCTAGATTTTTTAGTTTTAGAGAAACCCATGGAGAAAATTTATTCTTATTTCAAAGTCTTGTGTGGGATTTCTATTGTATTTTTTAAAGAGTTGTAGTGAAATATATCGTATTCTATTTAGACATGAGAGTATGAATAATTACTAAGGGACTAGTTTAATCACATAATAAGTTATTATTATTCATTAAAATTACATAATATCGGTAAAAATTTCTTTAGATTGGATATTATATTATCCTTGGTAAAAAGGAAAACACTTATTATTGTTTTATAGCTTTTAGTTCTTGTCTAGAGGACGTAGGGTCATTTTTTGTGTTTCTTCAATAGTGTTGTTACATGTACTAGTGGTAAAGGGGATCCACACAATAAATTACATATTTGAAATAGAAAACTATCACATTAAAAAAATTTTATGGTGGAAAATATTTTTATGCCATAAAAATATATTACACCATAAATGTGCTTGCCAAATTATTTTATCTTAAGCTGATTCGATTTTCAATAGACAAGAAAATTTACAGGAATCATTTCACAACCCCCTGATTTATGATGAAAACCCATCATTCCATGAATGATTTATTAGTTCATGAATAAATCCAAATTAATTATACATTTTACTCCATGTTTTGAACAGTAATAATTGTTCCATTTAATTTTGGGTGTCTCCGTCTATTCCAAATTGCTTCGCTCCCCAAACGATCATCAGATGGGTTATGATAGTTCTCTTCAGGTAAGTAGACATTCTTATTCATTATTAATAATTTTTTTGGTGTAATTGGATTGTGTTAATGAAATTTTATGATTATAAAATGATTCTTGTTTGATTCTTCATGATTTATTAGGTGATCTTATTCTAGATGTTGACCCTTGTGTTGGTTGTGATGTGGTGTGTGATTTTATTGAGGAATTTTTTGATCTGTACTCTCCACTGGTATTATTTTATGTATTTAATTCTAAGATGTGTGGATTGATGTTAGGGCCTCCATTGGTTGTATTGTTCTCTTTTTGGTGTTTCAATCTCATTACAGGCAGTGTGTGACCCATGTTTGAGGTGGGTGGTCCAGTCTCTATCTTTTGTTATGTGAATCATTGATTTATCATATTTTATTAAATATATTAAAATAAATGGACTTATATATCAATTTTTCTGTATGAAAATGGGTTTTTTTATAAAATATAGTTTAACAATCATTTTTAAAAAATCACAAATAATTATAAACTTGATTGGAAAATTGGTTTTAAAAGTATTATTTGATGTCAAAAAGGGTTCTTAGAAATGATATTATGAATATTTTTATACCTTTTAAAATAATTTTAATTGAAGAAGATGAGATAAATGCATACAAAGGTGGACGGTGTGGTGTTAATTCTCATATTTTGAATCTTTTAAGGTGTTCACATTGTTTGTTGTTATTTTATTATTATATCAATATGAATTTTTTTATATGACATGAATCAAATGGTAATAGAGTTAATGTTCATATTTTCCCTATATTCCATAGAACATGATGTCAGGTGTCTAGGGAATTATAGTGTGAAAAAGTCAGATTGATGCATGAGATACCCAACTAACTAGAAACTAAGTGATCATTGGCATAATTTTATTTTTGATCTTTCTTTACAAATTTATAAATTTGAAATACCAGAGTGATAAATTCTTAAAAATGATTTGTTTTGTAAAAATTTTGTATGATTGTTTTAGAACGATATAAAAGGGCATATGTTTTAAAATAGTTTTGATATAAATTGTTTTACTTCTTATCATGAAATATTTTTTTAATAGTTCATTAAATGATTATTGTAAATTCGGTTGATATGGAATACCTAGGTGATATCCTATTGAGAATATCAACTCACACTGTACGCATTCCCATAGGTATGTGTAGACCCAAAAATATCTTTTGATTCATTTAGATAGTATGAAATGTAGTAAGGCTGAGAGGTTTATGTAATATAAGTATGAATACCAAGTGTTTATATGGTGGGAAATTTCCCACATTATATTATGGAGTATCAAATTAGTTATTTTAGTCTCATATTATAGTTTTTTGGACTTTTATCTTTCAAATTGATATTTTATTCTAGTTGTACCACAATTTTCCTTGTTAATGGTATTTATTGCTTATGGTTATTCTTCCACATGTAAATATATGTCATTTATATTGTATTACATTGGGTTAAATAATTCCCCTATCTTATGTTTGATTCTTGGGTGTTAGTCACTAGATCATGGTGATCAAGATTTCCCTTTGGGTATGTAAATGATTACGCCAGATACAAGTGTTAGTGGTTATCCTCAAAAAATTCCTTACACTATATATACATTCTATAGATACAGTTTTAGAAAACATGTCATTTTAGTTTTTAGATTTAGGTTATAAACTCAGTTTTGGTAAATCAATTTCTATATTTATAGGTAATATCGATTATTTATGAAAACCATCCCTATAAGTTACCAATATAATAGTATGTAAAATAACATCCCCTAGGAAATGTGTTGGTAGAAATATAGCCATTATTTTAAACATATTTCCACATTATCCCAATACAAATTTATGGAAAAAATATATATTAATACAAAAAATGTTTTTTTATTATTGTGGATAACTATTTTACGTCAAAAGTGGTGGTTTGGGATTCCAATATGGTTATTCAAATTATATTTTTATCTTATATCTAGGGTTTTTCGAAAAGTAGCCAATTTCTAATACCATGAAAATAAACATATATACATGGTTTTAAATGAGGAAAATAATCCTTTAACTACTATTTTAACCCTGATAATTTATTCTATATCAACAGTTTAAATCGTGGCTATAGACATACTGCTAGGATTTCAAACTCTATCTATATGTCAACTTCCATGGTATCAAATTGTGGATATAAGTTCAACTCTAATCCCATCCTAATAAGAGCCACATATATATAGACCATTTATTGTAAATATTTCCCTTTAATTTTTGATATATATATATCTATTTTTTTTACCATTTCTATAATTGACTTTTCAAGTTGTTGTCACTCGAGTGTATGTGGGGGAAAACTAGTTCCCCCAAGTTGTACGTTTCATTTTTTGTAACTATTTTATAATAATGTTTATAATGATCTATTTAATGAATATACATTATAAATATAATATTCATATTTTATAAATATGAATTATTATTTTCTTTTATTTTGTTGCACCAATTCTGAAATTAGACACATAGATACTGTGTACATATGGACTACCATATCTATGAAGTGATAAGATTTATTTTTCATCACTAATTTATTATAATTGTTATAAAATTGTATATAATTACTACATATTATTATAATATAATTATTATCCTTTTTTCGATTATGGGACCATGATCAAATTACATGGACTTGGTCTATAAGTCTAAAACTTTTTGGCCAAACAAAGCATTTATCACTAAGAGAAATGATTTTGACAATGAAATTTTAATAAATGGTTTATAATATTCTATAAGTAAATTATATTTGTTTAAATATATGTTTATGCTTAAATAATATATGTATAAACAGCCTATATTTGTAAAACATTTTGTTCAAAACATTTAATTTAAAATGTGACTAGAGGTAAGGGATTTATGAATATATTGAATTTTAATAGGGATTTATTATTCTTGAATTTACGATGAGTAAATCATTTAGTTATTATTTGATAAAACCCTATAGTATTTCATTAACTATTTATATATTAAAAATATAAATGTTTGGGAACAATTTACATTACTTGGTACTCAAAAACGGACCTGATTTTGTTTAAGAAAATACAATCTCCTTTATCCTATTTCGGCAGTAAGACCATTTTTTTCAATATCCTTATATTATAATGTGATATAAAGAATTATTTTTTTATATAAAAGATTTTATAATGTAATTTTTATCAATGATTTGATATCTAATATTTTTTTATTTAATATTTTTTTTATTTTTTGATTGAGATAATTTGTTACTGATATTGTGAATAGAACCGTTGATTTATTTATTATATCGAGAATGGGATGTTATCTTGTCATGGCCTCTTAATTATTTGAATATGCCGTTATTGGTTTTTAATCTTATTTCAAAATAATTTTTTCTATAAATTTTTTTATGTATCTTTATTTTAATAAGTGATTTTAAAATGAAAATGTTTTTTTTCTCAAGAAATATGCCAAAGGAATTATTAATAAAATTTTCCTCTATGATAAAATCCTTTGATGTTAATTATTATTGAATAGGGATATTATCTACGGATGTAATCCTTATTATATATATAAATAATTTATAGTTAGAATGATGAGATGTTTATGAAGTCTAATTTTTCTATGATTTATGATTTGATGAAATGTTGAATGTTTTATATACTTATGAAACATATTTTTATGTTTTCAATATATGATGCGTTTGAATTGAATATTATAACCCCACAATTCATTATGTAATGATAGATATCTCATTATATAGTAAAAATAATAATTTTGAATTAAACTAGTTCTGAAAGGGACTCTCTACACTATGATAGTCTTTGGAATGAACCATAACGGATGATATGATAGAATGGGCAATGAACCAATTCCACTATGATAGTCATGGTAGCGATCATTGGATATGGAAAATGTTTTTTATTCACCAGTATAAGAAAAAAACATATGTTTTACGGTAATGATTTTTTATCCGTGATCATGATTGACTATTGATGATTCTAAACACATATTTATTTTTTCTTTTGTTATGACATAGAATTATTCTATGTTTTATAATTAATTATCAATAATATATAGGCTAATATTATTTTAATTTATAATAATTGGTTTTTACAAATATTATAATACAATGGAAAAATATGATCATTTATTGATATGGATAATATTTACACTTACTGATAATATAAACTATCAATTTCATATAATTACTTTCCATAGGTTATCATGAAATGGTATAAGCACAGTTTGTGTAAGATATTTTCTATATTGGAATATTTTTTTGGATACATTGAAGATCTTTCTATAAATAAGATGATTATGTATATAGTCTCTAAGTATCCTCAACATTTACTTTTCTATCATGGTTACAAATGTTATATAATGGAAACAATCTAATTAGATTTAATATTTATGTATAGGGTAGGTTTTAGTGAATATTTTAATTTTAGGATTAGGAAACTTTATTAAATCCCTTAGGAATAATCGACATATAGGATACAACCCTAAGTTTTTTTATTGATTATGTGAGTTTCTAAAAAATATATCCCTATCAGTATACTACATGATGATGAACTTAGGGAACATATTTATTTAGGGGTCATAACTCAAAAAACAATTTGTGAAGTATATCATGACCATCATTCTAGAGCATATGACTCGACTCTTCCTACACACCTGGTTTAAGAATCCTGATTGATATTCCATGGTTAATTAATATTTTATTTATTAGCCATTTTGAAATATTAGAATAGATTTTGATCATAGATTCCATATGTTAGACCTATAGAGAAATATATTTAAAAGAAGTTTTCAGAATTTTTTAATTGTTCGGAATGATTTTATTATGATAATTTGTCTTCGCAAGTATAGATGTGAACATCCGATGGAAATTAAATATGTTTCATGTGTATTAATATCTATTAAAAGAGGTTATTTATCAAAAAAATTTGGGTAGAAAAAAAAATTGGACATATTCCTATTTCTCATTATTATATAGATATATTTATTGATGACTTGAGTTTTGAAAAGAATTTATACATAATACTACACAAATTTCAAATACCCCAAATAGAATGGCCCCAACTGAGATGAATTATAGTGACCCATTATTTTCATACAAATAAATACATCAATATTTATGAATATTCATTATATTACACAAAAACTTGTCTGAGGACTGTAATTGTGTAGTGTCTATGGAAATTTTGTAAAACAATCCACTAGTTCATAGGTAAAATTCATCATATCGCACTATGATCTTCTAAAAATATATCCTTTATTAGACATATCATTCTTAATATAATTTTTTTAAACTGGGTAATGGAATACAAAGAAATGTTGATCATAGACTTTCAAAAAAAGAAAATTATGGAGATATGTAATAATAACATTAACATAATTGTATGATAACATGAGCATTAAATTTGAAAACCATAACCTTCATATCAATTATAATAATCATGATTCATTGAATAAATATGGTATGTTCATTGGACATGAATAATAATATAATTAAATAACATGACCCATGACTTCATAATATTTCTATAGTACATGGATTTGTGGCATAAAAATACGAGTAGAATGTCATTTCCACAATAGTCAAGGCTCTCATCAATGGATATTTGTAACATCCTATATAATTATAGACATAAAACTTTCATATATATTAATATTTATAAATTATTTATTAATATAGCAAAAAAAGGAAGACATTCCTCAATATCATACACAACACACGACAATTGGTTTCTTTGAAATCATATGTTGCACACAAGACTGAGATATACAGAAAAACAATACAATATTATTATTATTATTTTAAATGGTAGTTCACGTGTAGTCATTGTATTTGTTGGAATGGAAATAACTACCTATTTTATGTTTAGAAATTCCTATTAAATGTTTTTTACTTTATTATAATAAATTTTATAGGATTAATATGAGAATACATTGACTTTTAAGCATAAAACACTCTTTTTTTTAAAGTTATTTTTACCACCTTTTGTGGTGAAGAATTTATAAATCTAGTTTTTTCACTTTTATATGATAAATTTGATAAAATAATCTTATTATATAGATTTGGGACTTTTAAATTCACCTTGGTTGGTTTTTTGTATTTTTCTAATAAAAATCCAATTTTTAATGAATAATGAAAAAATACTACATTTTTATTCAAAAATTCTTTTTCGTCTAATTTAATTATACGGATATACTGTAATTTTAAATTGTTATAATGTATAATGGGTTTATGTTTTAATTATTTAATCCATTTATTCCCATTTTATGTATGTTCACATTTAAATTGGATACAAATACTTGTCAATCTTTTGATAGTTTTTTACTTTTTAAAAAATTGTTTCCTCAATCCATCAAAGGGATTAACATTGAATTAATTATATTCACTTTTGTGAATTAAAATATAAAAAATTAATATACATGGTTGTAATCAGTATGATAAAATGTGAAATAAAAGGATCAAAATAATTTTCCAGTGAATAGTATCATTATTATGGTATTTACCATGGTTAACATTAAATCAAGTAATTAAAGTAAAAAATAATATTATATTTATATAAAACAACCCTAATAAATGTCATAATCATATTTGATGATTTATTACAAAAACATAAAATCATTGGGTTGAAATAGTGGCCTTTGAAATCCACATGGGTGCAACTATGACATTTGTAACATTTAATTTAAAGTAATGGAAAAAAATTCATAATCATGTCTCTTCTAACTAAAACAATTTTAATATGGGTTTAAATAAGTGACATCTTCATCTATAAATAGAAATTAGAAATATAAAATTATTACCTAAATCATGATAATTTATTTAAAAATTACATATAACAAATAAATTATTTTAATTATGACACAATGATGAAGCAATAATATATTTATTAATTAAAAAATAAAATAAATGATATTATAAATATGAAAATATATATTATTCGGCATAATGTATGATATAAAAGAATTTTATATGTGAAAATGAAATGTTATAAGTCTATTCAAGTGTTTATTTCAATGTTACCTTTTGGTTTAGATTTAATTTAAATTCACTGAAATGAATAATTCCAAAATTAAAATAATTGATATTTTATAAAAATAATAATTTATTAAAAAATTTAATTTTTTTAAAAAACATTAAAAATTATAAAATTTCATATTATAAGGTTTAAATATTCATTAAGGTTCCAATTATTGGAAATTGACCCCATATAAGTAAACGCTATAGCCTATTAATATTTAAAATGTCATTAGCGCAATTGAAATAAAAAAAGGATAATTTAAGGTAAACCGAAAAGATAATGTTTAAAATAATATAAATACATGTCTAAAATTTTTTATAATAGAGTATTAAAAAATATCCACATATTAACTTATACATATCCGATGTTGGATTCATTTAAAATAAGAAATTATTTTTTACTTATTTCATATTTTTGAGATTTTATGGGTGCCACTCCTCTCTCTTATAAAAGGTACCCAAAATTTTATAATAATCATGCTTCATGAACCATTTGGATTATCCAATTTCTATCAAAAACCATTACTATAATCCATCCCAACATTCTTGAGCCATTAGTTTTGGCAGAACACCCTTTTTAGTGGTGTTACAGTGTTCTTCAATGGTGATCAACCGATGAAGTGGTATTGTTTTTATGTGATTGTATATTATTTCTTCTTACACTTCCATTAAATTTTATTTTTCAAATTTAAATAATAAATCTAGTATCCTAAATATAATAAAATTTTATTAGTATAATATCATATCCTAAATCCATATCCAAATTCATGAAATGAAAAATTAACATTTCATTCGTTTGTATGACGGACTACAACCTAGTAAAAAGATATTGTTCTTTTTTTCACTACTGTATATAGAGAATAGTTATAAGAATGAAATAAATTATTATATATAATATTCATGTCATATTTTTCATTTTAAAATAATAATATCTCAATTATGTTCTTACTTTCCTTAAACAAAAAAATAATAACACTGTTCATGCGTACCTGTGAATTATCACCCCAACGAACTGATGTGAATCATTTAATTCACCACATCAGTGAAATGATATATATAAGTATATTTAAATTATTATTATTATTTTATTAATATTATAATAATTTAATAAATATAAGATAATAATTTACTTATTTCTATTATGATAAATAAAAAATTAATAAGGTTACTCATGCGTACATACATCCTACCGTCTCCATGAATATAGCTTTGTTCATTTTTTCATTACATAAAAAAATGTTTTGATTTGACAATATAATTTATATATAAAAATTATAATTTCTTCATTAATATTATTCTAGATATCAAATACTTTTTGAAACATTAAAAATTTAAATCATAATAAATACATTATTTACTCTAGTAATAAATATCGACAAAATGTACGACATTAACATAAATATTTATGTAATTTTCATAACATGGAGATAAGTGATATAAATGGAATAATAAATATGAAAAAATTATTTTAAGTATTTTTATATTAGAAAATGTTTATTATTCAGGAATACAATGATTTTACATGGTGAGTCGTACTAAAGGTAATGGACCTCATCTCAATTTCCTTTCATTGAAAAATATTTTGATAATATACAGTACCTTATTTTATATGGTGTATAATAAACCCATTTAAAATTTAATTTCATTAAAAGGTTTTTGAAATAAATCTTTTTCACTAAAGAACATTACTAACGCAAAATAGTAATTTTTTAACATATGCGATGATAAAAATATTTCCACCACCATGACCATTATTGGATATTTTGGTTCCTCTATAAGTTATAAATTTTTTAAAAGAAAAATAAATACCAAATTCTATTTTCATGTAATTTGGTATTGAAAATGGTTTTATAAGTTATTGATTATATTAATATCTAGAAATGATATCTTTTGGTTGCAAGGTGGAAATGTTATTTTTCTTGTTTTCTTGTTTTATTTGTTATGCTAATTTTATTGTTCTTGAGATTTGTTTATATATATGGGTAGTTCCAGGATAAAGAATGAGTGGTTGATCCAGTGATATCCCTCAATCTATTAGTTAATGGGAAAATGTTAAATGATAAGGTTTCACATAATATATTTAGAGAATATAGAGTGATGAGTATTACAAATGTAGACATGAAGGTTACAACCTATATATCCATGAAACCAACAATGTAAGTGTGATATTAATGCCAGAAGTATCATTTATGATGTATTATTTATATAATGTAATTCATGAATCTTATGATTTCATGAGTTATGTTAATGATTTAATGATTTTTGGGAGAAAATAATTTTTTTTGAAAAAATTTCCATGATTTTAAAATATTCATGTAATAACGGTTTCATTATTTATTTTATATTATCTTATTGAGCTTTTTATGATCATCCCAATTTTATGAAATGATATCTATAGGGTATAATTATGTGTAAAAGGATGGAATAAATCAATTTGAATGTTCTGATGATTTTAGTCAAGAAAAAAATTAAATTTTTTAAGAAGTTTTTTTTTGTAAAAAATGATACTAAGTATAAGTGTTTACACTGTAATATTTCAGATGTTATGAATTAGTTATGGCCTAATCCTCTAAATAAATAATCCTGAGAGGATCCTCAATGTGAAAGAATTTAAAATCTTCATTAAAACATAATATTTTGTAATGTATAATTTTGGGCCTTCTTAGTGGTATCAGAAAAAGGAATAGATAACATTATAAGTTAGGGTGATATTTAAGAATAACTTAAAAGTTATATATAACCACAATTTTTAGTATAATATAAAGATAAATTATTATTCTTGATAAATATAATGTGTCTGAGTTAATATGAATAATTTTATATTAGGGCTTATCTTCCTCAAAAGATATTATATATGATGATATTATTGATATACTCAAACTAAACTTTTTGGTTTTAGTAAATGCATGTATCCAAGAGACACCAAACTAACATTGGATGTGAAGGAAAATTTAGTGTTTATCTGGATAAGAGAAAGAATAAAATTGGAGTTTCAAATGAGGTCTATAATGTTTATTGTAAACCAATTATCAGGATTCACAATTTACCAATGAACATTAGTTAGTTTTCTAATTCATCGTATTTGAGTGAAATCAATCCCTATAAAAGATTAGGTAATAATAATAAATTTAATTGTATTCAACAAAATATGTGTCAAGGATGTGGAATTAAACACATAGGAAAATTTTTTTAAGTGATGATAATTTCTTATAAATGTGGTTATTATTTCCTTAAATCAATAGTCTTATAAAGAAAAAAGAAATGTTCAGTGACTCTCGAAAATGTAAAAAAGTTATTATTTGAGTTATCAATTGAATATTTTAAATGTGGGGAGTATGGTCATTATGAAAATCAATATCTTATGACGAAGGCATGAGAATGGCATCAGGAGGATTGTACAAATATGTTTTTAGAAATACCTTATTCGATTCTAATTAAATATGGGGATACTGAAAATGATGTATGAAAGGTGTGGATCATTTCTTGTCACATGTTTTGAAATTATTGAATCTTAGGAAATGTTTCATGTATTTTTGTAGGAAAGAATTATTATTGAATAATATCGAAATGAATAGTTAAAGGATCCTGAAAAACATAGAATGATTAAAAATCTACATATAAAGGATTTTGAAGTTACGGTATAATGAATTTTGTTAAAATGATTAAAATTATTAATGCTCTTTTGATGATGGGATTACTTTGGTAGAATTTTTTTCAAGTATGTGTTACCATAATGTTTTTTATATGGAAATTTTAATTAATGAAGAATTATCTTTTCTTGTGTGGAAATAATTACAAGGGTATGGACAACCAGTAGGGTTTATATGATCTTTGATTTCGAGGTAATTATGATTTAATACATTTTGGGATTCAAAATTAAAATTATGAGATAAAATATAAATATAAATCATGTTATGGTTATTTATGAGGATTTTATCACATTTTGTGAAATTTATAAAATTATATATTTTTTTCAAAAGGACAACCTGCAGGATTGGTGAAAACCGACATGATGGGTGACAACCCATTGAATTGGTCATGGATATGGATTTCTAACCCCAAAATGAAGTGTGATAAGGCTATATTTCATACCATGGGCCTAAGGGATGTCCCTAGTCACCATGTCATTTTATTTGTAGTTAAAAATTATAATGGAATAAGAATACATTTATTTTGGGAACATATGCTTCATCAAATATATATTGTTGGTATAGGAAAATGATTTTCGGATTAAGTGATAAAAGTTATTTTGGAAGACGTTTAGTATTTTAGGAACCGAATATGTCTAAATAAAATACAAAACAATGAAATTTTTTTAGAGGAGTAACGGTTAAATTTTATTTTTGATTAATCTATGATTTAATTGTGCACTTATAGAGATTTTGGTTATTTGTTGAAATGATTAACTACTCCTACATAATAGTTGATTTTGGAAATTAATTTTTGGTTTGAGTCATTAATAGTGGTTGATGTTATTTGGAGTTAAATTTTAGAACATATCATGGAATATTATTTGAATAAATACTTTTTAATTTTTGTATTTAATCATTGTTATAATATTATTGAGGAATTTTTATGATAGTTGTTTTTCAATGGATAATACTAAAATTTTGTATTAGAATTAATATTTTTTAAATTAAAAGTACTTTTTTGAATCTAATGGTTCATTATTTTTGGAGAATTATTTTAACATCTTCTAACTATGTTATTTTTGGTTATTTTTTAAGAAAGAAAAAATATATAGTTATACTTTTATAGATTATTTTATTCTCTAGAAGTTGATTCTAGTATTTTATGCCTAAAAAGTTCATCTTTAATTGTCATACTTTTGAGAAAATGATGAGTTTCTGGTGGAATTAGTTTAATTGATGAAAATATACATGTCAAGAAAGTATATTTATATTTATTCTTGTTCTATGAAATAAAATAATTCCATAACTCGGTTAAAAGCATATTATAATGAAAAAATTTCAACTTACTTTTCCAAATGTGAAATCAATGGCCGTTTCTCCAAGAACAAGTTTTGGGGTTATCTTATTTTTAACATTATCATGATCACATTTTCTATAACTCTACCTCATAACATGATTGTTAGTTTCTCATTAATATCAATTTTTTCCTACCTGAAATCAAAGTATGTGTAATCTTTTGTGACCTTTGTACTTCCCTTACATTTTTTTAATGTGAATGTTTTATTGAATCATGGTTTTTGATGTGGGATTTCAATTATGTTATTTTGAAAAGCGAAACCTTAGTTGCTCAGGCCAAATTTAAAATTGCGAGGGCTCAATTTGGAAAAGGGGGAAGGATGTAACATAAAAGGTAATTATAGAATAATAAATTTTCATATATATTAGAATTTATGAATAATAAATTAATTTTAATTTAAATGGTATACTTCTTTTGATAGCATACCTGACACACTACAATGTGTTTTATCTGACATTTTATGTTCCACACATGACTGAGATGTACTAGAAAATAATATATTATTAATATTAATATTTTAAATTTTACATAACACCTAGACGTTATATTGGAGGGAATGAATATATCTTCTTATATTATGTTTAATCATGTTTATTAAATGTTTTTTCTTTCTTCAAATAAATATAATAGACTTCAAATGAGAATAAATCCAATTGTAATCATAAAACACTCTAATAATTGTAAAAGGTAGTTTTATCCACTTTTGATGGAGAACCATTTTTAAATATAGTTTTAGTAACTTTTATATGTTCAATTTTTACAAAATAAACTTATTATTAAGAATCAAGACATAAAATTTAAATTTATTTATTTTATTGTATTTTTTGAAAAAAATTAAATTATAATTAATATTGAAAAAAACAAATTTTTTTTTCAAAATTTCATTATTTCTAATTTTATTGTAATATTATATTATCCTTTTTCATTATTTTAAGCTTAAATTAGATGAATATATTTCCATTTAATAAAATTTTTATCTATTGATTGGTGGTTCAGGGTATAGGCTTCTCTGTTGCGGTGGTTTGTAGTTTTAGATCATTCGTTCGGCGTTCCACACCTGTATCTGTTCCTCTTGCTCAACTCCCCTAAGATGGATAGGGATTCATTGGGATACGGTGTTTTAATGATGATCAGTTCCCATCCGATGCGGCTTACGAGAATATCCTCGATACCATATATGGGTATCCGGTGGTTGGATGTGGCTTCTGTGGGACTCATTGAGGGCGGTATCGGGATTCCATGGGTTTGCGGCTATTTTTCTTCCGGTGTTTTGGTTTTGTATTTGTTTGTTGGTTGTTGTGGCTCCTGCCTTCTATCTTGGATGAAATATGGGATGACGCGTCATGCTTTACAACAGCGGTGGTTCTTCTTCAGAGAATGGATTGGGATGATTTCTTTTTTGATGATTCCGTGGTTTTTATTTTCTGGTTTAATCTATGAAGTGTTTATGTTTGCGGTTCGTCGT
Source organism: Viscum album (assembly GCA_963277665.1). NCBI lineage: Eukaryota > Viridiplantae > Streptophyta > Magnoliopsida > Santalales > Viscaceae > Viscum > Viscum album. Next base: position 1,387,452,350 of record OY728138.1, read on the forward strand.
CACTGTGAGATGTTTAGTAATGATTGGGTGAAGATGGAAGATGAGTTGTCTGAATCTTTGGAATAACGTGAGCTCCGCGCTCTACTCTTGGTCGCAGGTATAGTAGTGATGATGCATGCCGAGGTTTCTCGCCTGCGTTTTGGATTGATGTGGTTTGGTGCTGGTGATGACGGTCGTCGGTGCTGTTCACCAGCGATATGAGGTTATGCGGCTGATTGGTTGTTGCGCCTGGCCCGAGGCGATGTAGCATCTTTTCATGGCCGACATGTGAAGGCTGACGCGTGGTGGTGGTTCTTGGCTCGAGATGTTTGGTGGTGAATTTGAATTTGATGTATGGATTTTGAATGTGTAATTTGGACTCTGGTTCCCACCTACCAAAAGGTGGCTTTCCATCAATGGAAACACATAAAATGGCTTTTAAAAATAGAAAAAGATGATTTGCAGGACAAGAAGGTTTCCTCGATCTTTCAAAGAGTTTACATTAAATTAATCATACTAACATTTCTAAATTGAATTGTCAAAAATGGATATACATTGTTGTAATTAGTATGAAAATTGTTATATAATATGATAAAAATATTTTTTTTAGGAATAATATCTTTAGAATTTTATTTAACATGGTAAAAGTTAATTCATGTAATTAATGGTAAAAAATTATAATAATAATATAAAACTACACTAACCCATATCCTAATCTTATTGGTTGAGTAATATCTAATCAAGAAAATACATGGGTAAAAATTGTGGCTTTTGGAATCCAGTTGTGTGTAATTATAAGATTTAAAACATTAAAATTAATATAAAGGCAAAAGTTTCATAATCATGTCTCTTCTAACTAAAATTTTTTTAATATGGGGGTATATGGGTGATATGTTAGACTATAAATAGTCATTAGAAAACTAAAAATATAAAATATACTATGGTAATTTATTTTTGTTGTTTCTTGGAAATAAATAATTAAATTTAATTATGAAACAATGATGATGCAATAATATAATTTTTAAATTAAAGAATCAAATAAATTATTTATTAATATTAAAATAAATATTATTTGAGATAAATTTTTTCATACAAAAACATTTT